>CM074719.1:522638066-527708066 GCA_037306005.1 Rhinophrynus dorsalis | reverse complement strand
CTGAATATAACTGACGTTCCTGGCTTCTATCACTTTGCTTCTAGCACCACTCCCTGTTACAGATCATCTGGACTCCAGCTTCCTTGCACATTTCCTGGTACCTCAATATCTGAGCCTGCCCTATGCATACATTCACTGCAGGGAGCTGACTTCATACATAGGCCCCTCCACTAGAGTGATGTGCACCTCCCTGCACTAAGACTCCATCTCCTGAGTACAACCTATCATCAGTTATGTGGTACATAGTACAGTGTTACACTAAGACCATGCTCTATTTTAATTGACTTTCTTTGATTAGTTTGTAATTTATTGATGTCCTATTGCAGAACCGTACACCAGGATTTCCCAACTTTTTCAGTAACAAGTGCCCCCTCAGTTCAAACAAAATTGCTTAAGAACCAAAACACTCAATTTCTTTAAATTTGATATTTGCAGTGGCAACTCATGTTAGGAGTGGAAAAACACCAAGACTTATAACAGGGCAATTACTGTTATAGAGAGAGAATAACCATTTAATGCATAGACACTTTATTTAACATTTTTCTTTTATTATTTTTCAGAAATATGATTTCAGACAATCTCACTTATAGTGTAATTATATTTTTTCACTAGTTTAAATGAAATACAAAAATATGTACTCTTTTTGTTGAAGTCAGATTGTAGGTCCAACACTACCAGACTAACCGCTTAAGCAGAACTATTTTGCACCTTATGAACCATGTCAACATTCACATTGTTTGTTATGTGTTTGTTAACCCTTTAAGGACCATTTACGTATCCGGACCGTCATGCTGATCCGGCAATTAAGGACCAGGATGGTCCTGGTACGTCACGTACTTTTATTCACCGCGCTCCTGCAGAAGCGCGGTGAGTAATACCAGGGACTGAAGTAGATCGCTCCAAGACTGGAGCGATCTCTTTCAGTCCCTTGTTCAGCGTGCCGGCACACGTGATCAGTCACGTGGGGCGGCACGTCGAACTTCCCTATCTGGTCCTTAAAGGACCACACACCCCGGGACCGCTGGTCCTTAAGGGGTTAAATTAGGTTTAGAGGGTGCAGTGGGCAGCAAACTGAGAGGCAGACCCCCAAGGGGAATACAAATAAGTGAGTGGGGTAATTACATTAAAAACATATAAATATATATATATATATATATATATATATATATATATATATATATATGTATACACATAAGAGGCTCGATAATGACTGATAAATCAATATGTAAATTGGAAACTTGGTCAAATTAGTAAACTGTTAAATCAATTAACCACCATAAAACAGATACTAGTGTCTACTGCAGATGCATTGGGGTAATCTTGGCTATATCCTGAAATCCACCATGACATATCTAAGCTTTCAGTCTATATAGAAAGAACAGCAATTGAGGGAGTGTTTTGAGGTAGAGGAGGAAAGGGAAAGAAGAAGTGAGGAATAAGCTGGAAGGAAGTACATAAGGAATGGAGAAATGGAGGAAGAAGTTGGAGTGAAAGAAGGAAGAATACAGATAGTTGGAGGGATTATGAAGCTGCAGATGGGAGTAAGGAGGAAATTGGTAGGAAGGAAGAAGATGGAGGTAAGATGAAGAGGAAGGGATGGAGGGAGGAAGAAATTGGAGGCATGGAGGGAAGAAGGGGCAAACATGTTATTTAGTTAAACTAAAGATTTGTTGACTTATTCTCCAAGTATAAGTAGTCCTAGCTCCAGATGAGGTTTCTCTAAATACTGGCTTTAAAGTTCCTGCCTGTTTACTTAAGTGTACTTCTCATTTTCGCGCCAAAAATGTGATGTTTCCAGGAAATGAAACACAAAACTAAGCAGCTAGAGAGATAGAGAGGTGATTCTGTAGCTATTTATATAGAGAAATAAGTGCAGCAGAGACTAAGACTGTTTGCTAACTGTATGAGCAGCCATCTAAAAATAACAAAAAGGAGGAGCTGGGAGGACCATGATGCATCCAGTGAGTTTGAAGAGGACGGGGGAAGTGGTTCCCCTAGCATGGAAGGGTCTGGGTGCCCTGATTCCCCAGACCCAATGATGCCCAGTCCACTACATCCTCCTGTGGGATCTAGGGGAAAATTGTGTCATCTTCAGCAAAGGCACATGAATAAGTGTGTAGCAGTGTGAGGAGCTCAGGTCAGCTACATGTGCCTGCTACTAATGTTGCCAGTGTGCCTACTGATATTCAGGAGGAGGAGGAGATGATGGTAACTGTAACAGAAGGGGACCCCAAGTCACACTTCCCATTAAGTCTCTCTACCACCACGCAGCAGCTAGAGAGTGTTGGGGGTGAGGGAGGGGGTGATGGTGATGATGATTGTGAGGAAGCAGCTGGTGGTGGGACTTGCATGTCCATTGTAGATCCTCCTGCTAGGTGGAAGGGGAAGTGAAAGTTATGATGCTGAGCAGCCAGACTAGCAGTCAAGGGAGCCCACAACATCTCACTGGCCCTGTGATTCCCCTTCCCCCTGCATTGTGTCTCTGGGACATGATGCTGAAACTGGCTATCGGTATTAGCATCAACACAGATTAGCTGCCTGTGCCTGCTGCTAGTGCTGCCATGCCAGTCTGCCTTCTTCACCTCAGGGGATGGCAAATGTGACAGTAGGGGACCATCTGTCACATTTGTCATCATTGCCAACCAGTGTGACTCTCATAGTGCAGCAGCAAGGAGGAACTGGTGGTGGTGATGAGAGTGATGGTGGAGCAGCTGGTGTGGAAGAAACAATAATGGCCTTTTTAGATGAAAGCGTGAGGGAATGGGAGAAATATATGCAAGTGGAGCAGGACATCACCACCACTACCAGCAGTGACATTGCAGAGTTAGCTGCTGCTGTAATTCCTGCCACTGTTGAGTTGCAAGAGTTAATGTGCCACAGACCACTGTGGCCACAGTGGGAATGGGGTCCAGCAGTAGTGATGCTGGACTAGGACAAGTTCCATTTGTATGTATGTATGTATCTTTATTTATATAGCGCCATACATGTACACAGCGCTTAACAGAAGTTGAAATAATACAATACAAAAACGACAGAACTGGGGTTAAGAGCATTAAGGTTAAGTACAATCATTACATTGTGAGGGAAAGTGCAGCAAGGGAATCATACACTAGGAAAGGGACCCTGCCCCAAGGAGCTTACAATCTAGGCTGAATTCATATTGACAAACAGAGACACTAGGAGGGGTATTATAAGTGCAGGTACAAGGTGTGGTGAAAGAAGTGCAGAAGGATTCTGATGTGACTGTCAGTGTGCAAGAGGACATCGCTATTGAGATGCCTCCCTGAGCAAGTGGGTTTTGAGGAGTTGCTTGAAAGTGGTGATTGTGGATGATTGGCGAACAGTGATGGGGAGGGCATTCCAGAGTCGAGGAGCAGCCAGTGAGAAAGATTGTAGTCGAGAGATGGCTCGTGTTGTGAAGGGAGAGGACAGGAAGAACCCTTGAGAAGACCGTAGGGGACGGGAAGGGGTGTAGCGGGAGATAAGGGCAGAAATGTAAGAGGGTGCTGAAGAACAGAGTGACTTACAGGAGAGGAGGAGAATCTTGTAAGAAATACGATACTTTATAGGTAGCCAATTGAGGGATTTCAGGAGGAGATGAGATGGAAGGTATCTGGGAGCAAATGTGGTGATTCTTGCGGCTGAATTGATAACAGATTGAAGTGGAGAGAGATGAGAAGCAGGAAGACCAGAGAGTAGAATGTTGCAGTAGTCAAGTCTAGAGAGAATGAGTGCCTGAGATAGAGTTTTAGCTGTTGATAGGCAGAGGAATGGACGTATTTTTGCAATATTTTTTAGGAAGAAGTGACAAGTTCTAGTGACAGCTTGGATATGGGAGGAGAAGGTTAATTTAGAATCAAGTATGACCCCAAGACAGCGTGCTTTGGATGCTGAGTGTATAACACAGTTTCCTATTGTGATGGAGAAGGGGGTTGGTGGATGGGTTTTAGGAGGAAACACCACCAGCCCTGTCTTAGCCATATTAAGTTTAAGGTGGCGGTGGGCCATCCATGATGAAATGGCTGAGAGACATTGAATGACTCGAGACTGCACAGCTGGAGTGAGGTCAGGGACAGAGAGATAGATTAGTGTGTCATCTGCATACAGATGGTAATTAAATCCAAGAGATGAGATGAAGTCACCAAGTGAGAGTGTGTAGAGTGAAAAAAGAAGTGGTCCCAGGACTGATCCCTGAGGTACACCTACCGAGAGGTCGAGGGGAGACGAGAAAGTGTTAGAAAAAGAAACACTGAAAGTACGTTTAGAGAGATAGGAGGAAATCCATTTTAGAGGTGTGTCACGGATGCCAAGTGTATGAAGTGTGTCCAGTAGGAGTGCATGGTCAACAGTGTCGAAAGCAGCAGATAGATCTAGTAGGATTAGTATACTAAAGTGTCCTTTGTCCCTTGCTGTGTGTAGATCATTTGTGATTTTTGTTAGAGCTGTCTCGGTAGAATAGTTGGAACGGAAACCTGACTGTAAAGGGTCGAGAAGAGAGTTCCTATTGAGAAAGGAGATCAAGCGGGAGAATACCAGGCGTTCCAAGATCTTAGATGTAAAGGGGAGGAGAGAAACCGGACGGTAATTTGAAAGGCAGGTGGGGTCGAGTAAGGGCTTTTTGAGTATAGGTCTGACTATTGCATGTTTGAATGAGGATGGAAAAGTTCCGGTAGAGAGAGAGGAGTTAAAGATATTAGTAAGGCTGGGAGCAAGAGTACTTGCAAGAGCCTTAAGAAGGTGAGAGGGCATGGGATCTGAGGGGCAGGTAGTGGGTGGAGAGGAGGATAGTAAAAGAGATACCTCCTCCTCTGTTATAGGGGAGAATGAGCTGAGGGTTGCTCGGGGTGGACTAGGAATCAGAGGCATAGGAGGAGAAGATGTAGAGCCCATCGTTTGTTGGATGGACTGTACCTTGTTTTTAAAAAAGTCAGCAAAGTCCTGTGGAGTGTTGGAGAAGGAGGAGCAGTTCAAGGTTGGGGGTTTGAGAAGAGAATCGAAGATTTTAAAGAGGTCACGGGGGTTAGATTTGTGGGTAGTGATAATCTGAGAGAAGTATTTCTGTTTAGTCTGGGTGAGAGCTGTGTTAAAACAGGATAGCATGAATTTGTAATGGTGGAAGTCGGCAAAAGAATGAGACTTTCGCCAAAGACGTTCCGCAGCTCGACAGCAGGTGCGTAGCATGCGGATTGTTGAATTTAGCCAGGGTCTGGGATTCCTGGGGCGGGAGTGTCTACGTTGAAGGGGAGCATGCAGGTCCAAGGAGGACATTAATGTGGTGTTATATTCGTGGACCAGAGTGTCTATGTTAGTAGTAGTAGCAGTAGGGCAGAGAGAAGAGAGGGAAGTCTGCACAGTCGATATCAGGTCTGGTAGTTTGACCGAGTGTAGGTTCCTGGTTAGGAAGGGTGATTTAGGGAGGGCAGGGGAAGGTGTGTGAGATAGTGTGAAGGAGATAAGATGATGGTCAGAGAGTGGAAATGGGGAAATTGTGAAGTCAGAGACTGAGCAGTTTCTGGTTAGAACTAGATCTAGCCAGTGACCATCCCTGTGAGTGCTGGCAGCAGTCCACTGTTGAAGGCCAAAGGACAAGGTCAGTGAGAGAAAGCGGGAGACACTAGATGAGGATGTATCATCAGTGTGTAGGTTGAAGTCTCCAAGGAGTAATGTGGGAGTGTCTGAGGACAGAAAGACAGAGAGCCAAGTTTCAAATTCAGAGAGAAAGGAGGAAGGGTTGCTTGGGGGCCTGTAAATCACGGCTACCAGAAGAGGGACAGGGGAGAAGAGCTGTACTGCGTGCACTTCAAAAGAGGTGAAGGAGACTGAGGGAGGAAGGGGCAGAGGCCTGGAGCGGCAGAGCTGAGAGAGAAGAAGTCCCACACCCCCACCCTTGCCATTAGGGCGAGGAGTGTGGGAGAAAGATAAGCCACCATAGGAGAGAGCAGCTTCGGCAGCTGAGTCCGAATGTGAGAGCCAGGTTTCAGTGATAGCAAATAGGTTTAGAGACTTAGAGAGGAAAAGGTCATGGGCAGTGTGGAGTTTGTTTAGTAGAGAGCGAGCGTTCCATAATGCACAGGAGAAGGGTGGAAGGGATGGGGGGAGGCAGGGAACAGCCAGCAGATTTCTAGGGTCTGCCCCGCAAGAGGTGCGGGTATGCTGCAATCTAGGACGGACACAGGTGGGAATGTAAGTGGGGCCAGGGTTGGGAGAGATGTCACCTGCAGCCATGAGAAGAGTTGCAGTCAGGTAAAGCAGGTGAGAGGAGGATTTGCATGTGTGAGAAGGTGTGGGCTGTTTCTTGGTGGATGGATATAAATAGCTGAGGTGACAGAAAAGCTCATGAGAACAAATCATTGGAGAGTTTAAGAGGGATGGAGATATAGAGATTGATGAGCAGGTGGGAGGGCTGAATGTTTTTGATATTTTACACAGTTGAGGTGTCAGAAACAATAGTAAGAAAATTAAGAGATGCATTGTTTAGTGATACTATAGGTTCAAATGGGTGAGAGGTTGGTGATGAGGGGGATCAGTGACTTGCAGGCATATAGCTTCAGCTGCCTAGATGGAATGTAGTACAGTTTTTTCTTTCCAGACCAGACCAGACGATCTGTAGATTCAGTTGCAGCCAGGATTGATTGAAAGGTGATTCCCACTGATATGTCAATGAAAGAGTTAAAATCCTGGAGTGGATGAATGGTATGTTGAATCTTCCCACTTTGTCCTGTGCTTTTGGTTGTAGATCAGCTGAAGTCCCAAGTAGATGAAATGAAGTGCTTAGAAACAGTAATTCTAAACTCTAGAGTTAGTTCTTTATCTTCAGGCAGGCTTTTCCAGGCTGTGGTTCTGTTGAAAACTGAAATCTTCCTGTGTCAGATGTAGTCAGGTGTGTCCTCAGTGCAAGCTCAGGCAAACTCAGGAAAAACTCTACAGCAGACTTAGGAAGCCCTGACTTGGGAATGCCCTGCAAGCAGAGCCCTGCTTGAGAAGTGGGTTTTTTATACAGTCAGTCAGGAATACTAGCCAACTGGACCCAATCAGAGCTAATTGCACTTCAAAAACAGAACCATGTGTTGTAAATAATTATTGATAAGGATTACCTGTGAAGAGACAGGATAGGAGGTGTCAGAAGACATTTGCCACCAATAATAGTAGTCCTAGTTCTAGTGGTGATTCTGAGGCAGCAGCAGCATCATCCTCTGTTCCAGCCAGTGAAGGGGATTGTAGAGAAGAGGAAAGAGGCAATTTTTCTCCACGTTTGCCGTCCTCCGGGAGGTTATGGTTGTGGGACTTTTTTTTTCTTGGAGCAGGCACAGTGCAGTCATCAGCGATGGCACTGTGCACTATATGTGATAAGCCAGTGAAAAGGAGATAACACACGTGAAATACAGACACCATGACATTTATGAGAAGCCTGTTAAAGCCAAACCCCCATAAAAGAAATCAGGATCCGCTGTTGCTGTACCCGTTGTCTCTCTCCAAAGGCACCAAGAGTTGAGGCAGAAATTGAAGAGAAGGAAGAATAGAGAAACCCAACCTGATCCTGGCTCACCATCAGCTTCTTCTGCTATCATCCGGGCAGGAAAGGCATAGAAATGTCTTCTGGTGATCCACCTCTGTCATTGTTACCTCCCCCACCAGCTGATAATGATTCTGTTGATGTGAGGATGTGGCAGTTTGTGTCTGCCCATTGCACAGTGTTGTGCTTTGACCACACATGGCAATGTGGTGAAGAATAATCGCAGGCATAGAATCAATGTGAGGAGATTCCATGCCATAGAATATGCTACTAAGCTAGTGGCAGGGAGGATTCATCAACATTATTAATTCTAATTTTTTTCTCTTGTTGTAGTGAGTGACAACGGGCATAGTGACAGCAGCAGTACTTGGTTTCTGGGGGATGAGGGGATTACTGGTTTTACATTGCGGACCTGAGAATCAAGGTGTTTGCTTTTAATTGTGACACTTGTTTGATGTGAGTCCAGGTGTGGCAATTGTTCCCAGTCCTTCCCCTATTTCCTACATACACTGTGCACATTGCAGTTGCTAATAAAAGGCAGAGTTCCTTCCTGCTGTAGCATCAAGGGGAAAATTAGTATTTCAACACACTCATGATTTTGGAGGAATTGCAGGAGGAGAAGCATTATTGGCAACTGCTTTTCTACACATATACCTGAACTGATAGGGGCTAGTTGTGGCGCTGCTACTGCCTCAGGTGCATCAGTGGAGCAAGTGGCAAGTAGAACCATGATCATCATCACCTATATCACTGCTGTTGCTGATCCCATTCCATTGGAGCTGCCTAATCACCCTTCTGATTAAACAACTCAGCAGCAGCAAGAACAGCAAGAACAGCAGTTGCAATAAATCAATGTTTCCTCAGGGCTTGGGCCAAATAAGTGTAAGTCCTAGAAATCAATGTTTCCTCAGGGCTTGTGTCTAACAAGTCAAAGCCCTACAAATCAATTGTTCCTCAGGGCTTGGGCCTCTAACAAGTCTAAGACCTACAAATCATCCTCTACAAAATACTCTATCCCATTAAGTATCAGTCTTCCCCAGTCACAGCTTAAGTCATGGGGTCCCTGTCTCTGTCAAGTCAAGTACCAATTTTTTATTTAATTTTTTAAAAATGTTATTTATTTCTTTATTTTATTAACTGTCCCCCCAATCCCAGTCAACAAAAAAAAACTCCAAAAAAAAATCCTTGTTCAACTGATGTTTTCCCCAGACTCCAACAACACAGGGAGCCTCAGACCCCTTTTTTACCATGGCCGTGGGAAATAAAATAAAATTTGCGTTTTGTGTAAATTCAGTCTTCCCATTGATTCCAATGCAATGTGCTAGGTGAAAAAAAAGTCGAAAAATTTAAATTTTCACTGGAAATTTCCCTCTAGGCGGGAAGTGACATTTTTTGCGTATTTCAGTGTTGAGGCAAAAACTTTCACCTGCCCTATTTATCCCCCATCATTTGCTCAGAGTCCTCTGTCACCAAGCACTAGAGCCCTAATCCCCTTCACCCAATGAAAGACAACAGTTTCCAAATGGCAATACATCCTTCAACTGCCCATCAGACCAATCACAACACACGTGTGTCTTTTAATTTGCTGAAGTATCAAGTTAGGCAGAACAGTGGCTCTCCCCTTTTCTTGATTCTCTTACTGTAAACTTTGTGACTTGAAGTGGAGCAGGAGGAAAAGCCTGCCTATTCTTCATACTTCTTGATGGGCCATAGATGTGTATTGTATGTCTGGCTGGCAGCCTTGCTCCTGACATTTCACTATGATTTACCAGCACCAGCTAGCCAGTTATAGCCATAAAAAATTATTACAGCATCTTAAATAATTTGCTTGATGAGTCTGGAGGGCATAAGTAGTACGTCAAGGCCTAAAAACATGATCATGGAGCTGGCCATAGTAGACAGTATTCCGTGCTATCTACTGCTTTAGGAATTAAAATTAGCAGCCCATCTCCACTGAAAAACCTCCAGCATTTTGCTCCCCATACCCAGCTCCACATTTTGGAGTCCGTTGCTATGCTCCTGTTATGTTCCCTTATGGCTGTCCTACTCTGGGGGGTATGGATATCTCAGATGCATTAAGCACCATAGCACTTTATCGTGTGCTGTGCAGTGCAGACCCCAAAGGCCAGCCCCAAGGGGGACGCCCATGATGGTATAGAGGTATTCCCAGACCTCTCTGTTTTTTTATTGTATTGAGCTACAGCTCAGTTTGACTGTTCTCATCTGATACAGGCTTTGTACAAGTCAAACTGATCTTCATCTCTGTAGCGGCAGATCCATGCAAGTAACTACCATGGAAACCTCTCCAGTAAATGGGTATATTGCAGTGTCCTAATATTGATAACGAAATTAGGGGGCACTGAGCAGGATATGTGTAAAAACCACAGTTGTAAGCACACTGAATTATCACAATGATTTGCTCATTAAATAGTGGACACAAACACTGTACAGACCCTGCAAATAACAGAGAGGGGGCATCTCCTCCAATAGACTTTTATTGCAAGTTTGGAGAAAAGTTTAACCCCTTTAATGATTGCGACATCTCCAGCACATTGAGAGGGAATGCTTGGAGATTACATTACATTCAAGCATATTTTATTTTGTTTAACTGTTCAGGCTTTACAGTAATTATTAATCCATAGGGTCATCTCATGAATAATAGGCATTTGGACACAGCTGGGTACAGACAGAAAAGAGTTTGTTTAAATTCATAGTGTAGAGCAAGATGTTGATGGTGCTCCATGGACTAGAAAAGAGCCATGAGGAGGAACTATAAGGAGTTATTACTTAGGCACCTGTGAGTTGACAGGAGGGGCACTATAACTGATGCAAGACAATCACATTTACACTTCCTGCCCACTAGGGATAAGTGAAAACATTAACCCATAGAAACAAGTGAGAAGAATGGCACTATTCATCTTGTGTGGTGAGTCACACAAAAAGTAAATATTTCCTGCTTTTTTCGCCATGACTCTCAGCCTTGTTTCACTGCACTAGAACTACACATACTGTAGCCACATACTAACCCACAAACCTTGTTCCAAAGCAGCCATAGTACCACACATACTGACCTCTCAGCCCTGTCCCATAATAGCCATAATACCACATAAACTGACCACCAGCCCTATCCCACAGCCTGGCAGCCAGTAAGGGCTTCTTATTACCAACCACTGCCTTACTGACCCACAGCCTTGTCCTGTGGTAGGCATAGGCCCACACATACTGACCTTCAGCCTTGTCCCACTGCACTGGTAACCAAAGAACCCCACATACTAACCCCCAGCCTTGTCCCATACTAGTTAGAGAATCACATGTACTGACCTTCAGCATGGTCTCACTGCACTGGTATAGCCAGAACCACACATACTGAATCTATCTGCCCTGGAGGAACTGGAAATGTTCCCATTGTAAATATCTTGGGGTTATAGAAAATACAGATAAGGCTCTATTATTAGTGTTAAGGGAATATTACAATTCAAGGTATCCAAGCATCAGTGCATATTAATATTAGATTGTAATAGAGACTTTGCTAATTTGAGGAAAAAAACTCCACATTATTTAATGGAATTTTATTTAAGTATGCACCACAGTCTTGGCTATCTCAGATTGGATGGCCAATAAAACACCTCAAGCTTAACATGCTTAAAACTGAGGTAATCCTCAACAAGGCTTCATCAAACTAGAAGGCACTGACTTAATACATCCAAGGCCCCTAGAATGTATTTACTATATTTATGTGTCCCCCTGTACTCTGACACTGTATTTCGCACTTAACCCTTATGTACACTGGATGTCTCCCTTTACCACTTTGGACTGTAAGCTTTCAAGCAGGGACTCCAGTTCCAGTGTTCTACTTTGCAAAGTGCTTGTTACCCTGAATTGTCCAAACCCTTAAATTGTAAAGCACTGTGTACACTTTTAGTGCTATATAAATAAACATATTGATTCATACATTCATATATTATTAGTGATTTTTTTTACTGTCATAGGTTCTCTTTCAGTGAAGTAATACATTGGAGAAATAAAATAAAATATGCATGTACAAAATTACTGACATCTTCATACAGCTGGTTATTCAGATTTTGTGCATAATTTGCTCATATCTAACATCCATTATATTTTACATAAAATAAATATTGCACGTACAAACAGTGTGAAAATTTCACTGGGAGCCAAGATTGAAATTAAAGTTTTAATTACTCTTATTTTATGTAGAATAGATATCACAGGACACTTCCCTTAGGGTTTTATTTCTGTCTATTTTTTATTTAATGCTAAAGATATGAAATCAGCCTTCACTTGTCAAGAATAAAATGTGTATTTCTAAAAGAGTAGTGGGGGCGGACTGCAGTAAAGCTTCCCAGCACCAACAGTGGAATAATGGGATTTTTATTTTTTGCAAAGCCTCACTAAATTATTTAAAGGGATATTCATTTTTCACAAAAACAGCAGCTCCAATTAATCATCATAGTATTTGGGCCATGGAGAGTGTTATTTCAATGCTGTCAGAGTTGTAGTTCAAGAGTAATTGAATGATAAAGTATCCCCTCCCTCCCCTTTTACCTAGTGTAAGTCACCTCTCCTCAGATGTGGAATATGGTCTCTTGACTGGACAGCTCACAGCAAGGGACAATCTTCTTACTGTGAGCATAAGGAAAACCCTGCCCCCTTTGACCGGTTTTTCCTTATGCTTACTGAAGATTGTACCTCTCTGTGATCCATCCGGGCAGTCTTGCTGCTCTGAGGTGAGCAGTGTTACATCAGTATAAGGGGCAGGGGGATAATTTATCATTCAATTAATCTTGAACTACAAATCTGATAGTATTGAAATAACACTCTCCATTGCCCAAATACTATGAAGATTTATTGGTGCTGATTTTATAGTGAAACATTACTATCCCTTTAATAACTGCATCTGTGTATTGACCATTCAAGAGCAGGACATAGAGCATTTATACTATGTATAACCAAAAGTATATTTGTTAGGGATTACTCAACTAAGCAGTTTCCCGTTTATTTTTCTCTTAACGGTTTGGCAAAGTTTCACCTTATTCTTCAAAAAAGAAAATGTTCTTTTACAGTATGCTAGTTATCTAGCCAACAAAAGAGTGAGCTTGCCAAGATTCAAAACTGCACATTGCTGAGCTCACTGCTGGACATCTCCTCTTGAGAGTGTAATGTTATCCTTATCAGTCCTGAGATACCCTGTAGTCTGTATTATTCCACGACCTTCAAGATCTAATCCTGATTTCTTTTAGAAGTCTCTCTTGAGAGCAGGGAACTTTCACCTCAAACCAAAATTGGTAAAAAATGGTACTTTCCACTTAGTGAAAAATTTCCTGTGAAAAGTGCCATTTTCCTGCTTTTTTCCACCTAGCTCATTGCATTGAAATCAATGGGAAGAAAATATTTTCCCCACCACATGGAAGTTTTCTCTACTTTTCCTGCAAGCATATAAAAGGGTGACAGGCCCTCACAGCATGCCATTCTGTTTGTGAGAGGAGAAAGCAACACGTTTTTGAGCTAGAGAAGATAGGAAAATAAAGGGGAATTGAAGCTTAGTTTAGGGAGTCTTTTGGTAGCACTTTTGTTCTCTGTATTAGGAAAGTCTGTGGGCACTCTGGGGTTGAAGGGAGTAAGGAGGAGGTTGACCCCAAATACCCCAAAATTTGGCTTGACTGACAGGCAAGACACAGGCAGCTGCGGTCCAAATTACTTGCTGATTTCTCCTTTATTGTTTCTATGCTGGGGAAGTATGGGGAAAGAAGTTGTTGATTTTGTTTTTAGTTTAATATGTATATATATATATATTTTGGACAGACTGTGATAAGATAAGATAGGATGGACAACTTAAAAAAAGAAAAATAAGAAAAGAAAAAATTTATAAAATACATAAATAAATAAAAACTAAATATATTAGGTGACAGACAGCTGAGCGGGAGCCTGATATGAGCTATGTGACTGAGGCAGACTTAATAGACACAAAAAGATGAATAGCACTTCCGAAGATAATAAAATTCACATATAGCTTTATTTTGCTCATTAAAACACAGTGGCAAATTAAGCAGGACAGAGATGAGACAAAGAGGATCCCATGACCAACAAGACCTCCAAACAAAGTCTAACATGTTTTACGCTTACTTCAGTGCTTAGTCATAGACACAAAGAACCCTAATCGTCATTGCTACATATAAACTTTTAAAATCAAAATGATTAGGAGGACCTGTTCCAAAATCAATTTGAAAAACCACCTGCCAATAAAAACAGACAGGTGCGATGTTCACCTTATTAACCCTTTGGCTACCTCAAGGCACACTCTGTCAGACAATCCTTATATCAACCAGAAACTGGAAACCCCTATTAACATCAGCATTAAATCACCTCAAAAACCTCTATTTAAGTGAAACCAATTCACATAGATTTAAATTTATAAACATGAGGTCATGTAGATTGTTGTATAGGACCCAGTTTGTAGGAAAAAGTAAAATCCGACAGGGTTAACACCACTGGATCGACAAAGCCGTCACATAGGACTACATAATATGACTAATATCCCACTCAAGATTTAATCCTAAGGGCATTCTGGTTTTTAATTGAAAAATCCAGAATGCTTCTCTCTCATTTAAGAGCCACAACATGTCCCCCCCATGAAATGGTAAAGTGACTTTCTCTATACCCTGGAAGCTGCATAAACTTCCTCCATGTTCCTGGCATGGCATGTCTTAATAGACAGCAGACGACATTGAGAATTTTTTTTGAGGGTCAAGGCAAGACATCACACTCCATCAGTTCTGTATTGTAGAGAGTAAAACACACACAGTAGCTGAGTAATTTCCAGCAAATGCATAAGCGGAAAGGGGAAAGGTGGAGCTGTGCAGGGATGTGGGAGTAAAGTGGTAGTTCAAAACTGAGTACAGCAATGGTTGCTGCAACATATACAATAAATGATGATGATCCCTCTCCTCCTGGGATAAATGCAGTTTGTCAAGGTCTAGTGTCACTTTAGCAGGAAGTTAATGTTGTGGGCAAAGGACAAATGCACTCTGCATGCTAACACATTTTTCAAGGTATATGTTGCTGTAGGACTCATAACTTTGACTTCCAGCTACTTATTTCACCACTACAGCCCTCAGAAGAATAATATTGTGCTGTGAAATGTTGCACCATAGGAAACATAGGTGAAACATTTGTTGAAATAGGAGAAATATGTGTTACAATTGGAGAAAAATGTGTTAGAATAGGAGAAAAATGTGTTGGAATAGGAGAAAAATGTGTTGGAATAGATTAAAAATTTGCTGGAATAGACAAAAAGGAGGAACATTTTGCACTGGGGAAAAGGAAAAACTTTTGCAAAAAAAGATAAATATTGTCCATTTTTCGCAAGTAATTAATGCAGGAAATTGTTCTCACTTTTCGCCCACCCCTGCCTGTGAGCGTCCAGTTAGGCTGGTTATTGTGGTTACTCTAGTGATCGAGAATTCCTTGCCTTGTGTGTCAACTTTTGTTATGTTTGGTTTGGAACATCTCTCGCTCGATGGTCCTGCTTTATTTAAAGGGATAGTAATGTTTCATAATAAAAGCAGTTCTAATTAATCATCATAGTATTTGGACTTTGGGGAGTGTTATTTCAATACTGCCAGAGTTATAGTGCAAGAGTAATTCAATGACAAAGTATCCCCCTCCCGCCCCTTTTACTGATGTAACACTGCTCAGCCAGAGCAGAAGGGAGGTGTCCAGGTAAACTGCAGAGAGGGACAATCTTCAATTAAGATAAGGGAAAAAACTGAAAAGCTTGTCAAGGGGGCAGGGCTTTCATTGTTCTCATAGGAAGAAGATTGTCCCCTTCTGTCATCTGTCTGGTCTATGGACTGCATTCCACATCTGAGAAGAGGTGGTTTACACTAGGTAAAAGGGGCGGAAGGAGGAAATTTTGCTTGTGAATATCTCTCAAACCATAAAGGTTTGAGAGATAAGACATATCGTTCTTCATGTTTTTTTAATGCCTACAAAATAAAATAACAATAAAACGAAGTATTAGTATCCCTTTAACTTGTGCTTTTCATTCCTATGAGTTTCACCTAACCTGTCACTGTCAACTCTTTGATAATACAACCTCTGCTCTGTATGACTGTCTGTTCTAATCTCTTTGTTGCAAGCACTACTTAACCTGATCTGCTTTCTGGTACTTCCTATGTTCCTGTGCAAGTCTCATTGGCCTTTAAAATCTTGGGGCTCAACGCTTGGATCTGGTGCATTGGTGAAGGTCTGCCGTTCCTGTTATTAAATTCTTTCCTCCAAAGCAAACCTGTAACAGTTATTCAGTTAACTACAACATCATACCCCTGAAAATATTCTGTTTGTCAAATGTTTCTTGTTTTATACTTAAATCAGATGATTTAAACACTTTCATGTTGTGCTCACATCATGAATAAACCCTATAAATCAAATTCATAGTAGAAACATAGAAACAAAGCCAGTGATCTGTTTAGTGCTTATACTAACAATGCCATTGATAGTATACATCTCAGTCAATTACAAGCTCAGATGTTCTCAGACACTGCTTGGCTGAAATGAAAGTACCCAATTACAAGCATGATTCTCTGCTGTCTGAGCATGTGAAGACCACCCAATCACAGCAAATGGGATTTGAATATGCAGTGGGTGGTTATTATTACCCCTTTCAGATGCTGAAGTACCTCTGTTCACTGGACATCAACCCTACATTGACATTGATTTTATCTGTTCTGGGTTCTTTTTGAGTAACAAAAATATAACACAAACCAACTGCCCCTTGAGATATAAAAAATGTCATTGCTTTCAATTGGGAGTTTAATTATTTGAACTCTAGATATGTTTCTAACATGTTGCTTTGCAATGCCTTGAAGCCCTCTCTCTATATATTTTTTTATTCATAATTGCTCCTGCTTTTTTCTTATTGCATGTATCAAGATATACTTAAAGAAAAGAAATCTGCTGGCCAGCAATCCACTTACTTACCCAGGCACTGAGCTATCTCTTGGCTACAAGCTTTTTCACTGGCTGCCCCTCGACTTTGGAATGCCCTCCCTATCAACATTCGCCAGTCATCCACACTCATCACTTTCAAGCATCTCCTCAAAACGCACCTGCTCAAGGAGGCATCTCAATAGCAGTATCCTCCTCTTGCAAACCGATAGTCACATCAGAATCCTTCTGCACTTCTTTCACCACACCTTGTACTTGCACTTATAATCTTCCTCCTACTGTCTCTGTATGTTGTCATGAATTCTAGTTAGATTGTAAGATCCTTGGGGCAGGGTCCCTTTCCCAGTGTATGATTCCCTTGCTGTACTTTCCCCCACAAAAAATTAAATGAGACCTGTCAGAGTGCTAAGGGAAGCAAGATTGTGAGCATACTTCGTGAAAGCTATGTGTCACAAATGGTGGAAATGCCGACAAGTAATAACAATGTATTGGACCTAGTGATAACGAATAACATAGAAATGGTATCCAATATTAAGGTAAGTGAACATTTGGGAAACAGTGATCACAACAAGATTACATTTTAGATCAGTCTGGCAAAGCAAAACTGTATAGGTTCGACCAAAACTCTTAACTTTAAAAAAGCTAATTTCAAATTGTTAAGAGCTTCAATGCAATACATAGACTGGGATAGATTATTTAAAGGCAAAAATACTGGTCAGAATTCAAATTTAGGTTGCAGAGATGTACCCAACAATATATACCAATGGGGAACAAATGCAAAAGAAGTAGATCACAGCCAATGTGGTTAACTGCATATGTAAAGAAGGAAATGGCAAGGAAAAAAAGCATTCAAACTATTTAAGTCTGAAGGAACTGAACATTTTTTCTTAAAGGGATAGTAATACTTTGTTTTATCTTTATTTTATTTTGTAGGCATTAAAAAAACATTAAGAACGATATAAGTCTTATCTCTCAAACCTTTATGGTTTAAGAGATATTCACAAGCAAAGTATCCCCCCCCCGTTCAGCCAGATCAGAAGGGAGGTGCCCAGGTAGACTGCAGAGAGGGACAATCTTCAATTAAGATAGGGGAAACAGCTGAAAAACTTGTCAAGGGGGGCAGGGCTTTCATTCTTTTCATACAAAGAAGATTGTCCCCTGCTGTTATCTGTCTGGTTTTACAACAAGATTCACATCTGAGAAGAGATGGCTTACACTAGGAAAAAGGGGCGGGAGGGGGAAACTTTGCTTGTGAATATCTCTTAAACCATAAAGATTTGAGACATAAGACTTATATCATTCTTCATGTTTTTTTAATGCCTACAAAATAAAATAAAGTTAAAACGAAGTATTACTATCCCTTTAAAATACAGGGAAAGCAACAAAGATTGCAAAAAGGCAATTATTGTAGCAAAAATAGATAATCCAAAAAAATGTTCAATATATAAATAGCAAAAAACTTAAGAGGGAGTGTATTGGACCTTTCAAAAATGAGATGTGTGAGTTGATTAGTGAGGATAAGGAAAAGGCCGATGTTTTAAACACTTTCTTTGCATCAGTTTATACAAGCAAACAAGGAATGGTAGAAGAGCCTCAACAAGTAACAAATAAAATAATACAATTATCAGATATTGGGTTAACTCAAGGAGATGTCATGGGAAGACTGAACAAAATTTAAGACTGACAAAGCACGGGGTCCTGCTGTTATACATCCAAGGGTTCTTCAGGAACTCAGCACAGTGTTAGCAAGACCCCTATATTTACTCTTTAAAGATTCTCTCGCCACAGGCTCAGTGCCACAAGATTGGCAAAGAGCCATTGTAATGCCTCTACTTAAGAAAGGAACTAGAACAGAACCTGGGAATTATAGACCTGTGAGTTTGACCTCTGTAGTGGGAAAACTGCTAGAAGGGATAATATGGGACTATATTCTGGATTACAACACAAAAAATAAGATCAATAGCAGGAATGAACATGGGGTATTGAAGCAAGAGTGGATAACATTTTTTTGCCATTGTACAATTCATTGGTTAGACCTCACCTTGAGTATGCAGTACAGTTTGGGCACCAGTTCTGAAAAAGGATATACTGGCACTAGAGAGGTTACAGTGAAGAGCAACAAAATTAATTAAGGGAATGGAGGACTTGATGAATGAGGAAAGACTAGAGAAACTTGGTTTATTTAGTCTAGAGAAAAGACAACTAAGAGGAGATCTTATCACATTGTACAAGTATACGAGAGGGCAATACAAGGATCTCTGCCGTGAGCTATTCATTCCATGGCCTGATCAGGTGCCCAGGGCACACCCCTTGAGATTAGAGGAAAGGAGGTTTAGACTTCAGCAAAGGAAGGGTTTTTTTACAGTAAGGTCTGTTAAATTGTGGAGTTCCTTGTCCAAGGAGGTGGTTATGGCAGATACAATGGATACATTTAAGAGAAGATTAGATACATTTCTTTCAAAAGGGAACATACAGGACTATACTGTATATTAGTAGGCACATCAGGAGGGTCTGATAAAGACTAACTTATTTGGTAGCAGGAAAGTCTCATGTCACTAGGGTATGAGGCAAAGGTTGAACTTGATGGACATGTGTCTTTATTCAACCAAATTTACTATGTTACTATATTAAATACATACAAGGGGTTGAGCCTTGAGGCTTGACTGGCTACAGGGATTTGCACAGGAACAATTCAAGTAATCAGGAAGCAGATATAGTCAAACAGAACAGAGGTCATATATTTAAGTAGAGATCAGACATAGTCAGTCTGAGCAGAAGTGGATTGCAGGCATAGTCAGTCATAGCAGAGGTCTTATTGCCAGGGGGCTGAGATAACATGCAGTCAGACTGAATAGTAAACGTAGGCAAATTCAGCAAGTAAGAGGTGAGGTTTGTGGAGTGTCCTCTTATGGTTCTGATTTACAGCATTGGGTTGCACACCCCTCTAGTCCATAAAGGGTTAAATATAATTTACTCCTTAAAATGTTTGTCTAGACTGAAAAGAGTATTTTAACAAGGATTATATAAATGTCAAGTTGTATTAAGTTGTGTTGTGTGAACCTAATACTTTGCATACTTGGGAATCCTAACTACTGATGGAGATTTATGTTCCTATAGAGAACTAATAGCAGGTGTAACAGGATTTTATACTGCAGTGTGCTTTGAGACTTCAGATTCCACTCACATATATACTCTGGCCCTGATATACTGGTGCAACCCACTATTCATTACTGGACAGAAGGAGTGATAGTACACCCCAGAGAAAATTTTACTTAGGCTTTCACCATTAGTATGTTTAGAGAAGTTATTTCATTGTTATTGAGTTTATCCACTATTATTATTAATAACATTTTTATTTTCTTGGTTGAAGAAAGTTTTATTTGATTTGATTTGATTGACAGTAGATCCCTCGCACAGCATGCTATGCAAGGAAAATGATGAAAATTACCATAGGTCTGACATTCCACACTGAAAGGTTTGCTTACACACGGCTTAAACATGTGTCTAGCTGTAAACATACACACAAGCTAATGGATTTAGGACTCAATTAAATTTGAGCACTGTACAGCAACTGGTAGGGCAAAATTTGATATCACAACGGACGATTGGCCACAGAAAAGGTCTTGTGACCAAAGATCCATTTTGTGCGTTAAGTTCCCAAAACGCTGCTAAAGAGCACCAATAACGGAAACATCAAAGGAAAAAAAGATAACGATCGGTGCCTGACATACTGTCAAGCACCAATCGTTACCTACTCTGTGTAACTCTTACCTGTTAGTCACTGTCCTTCTTCTTCTATCTTCTTTCTCTTATCTTCTCTTCTTTCTTCTCTCCTTTCTTCCTCTGTCTTCTGTTTTCTTTTCTTGTAGCTGTAAAAAAAAAAAGAAAAATCCATAAATAAATGTTGCATGAAAATAACCCGCACATCCATTGCTTACTTTAACCCCTTGATTGCCAGAGGTGTACACAACGCATTGCAGAGCAATAAGTTGCTTTTCTCTCTGGGACTCAAAGGGTTAAAGAGTGCTTAGCTGTATGGGTTATTTGGTTTATAACATGCATCAAGTATAAATGGCAAAACATTTTCCATGAAAACATTTTTCTGCCTCTGTGTGCGGCCGTGGCAGAGAAAATGAGTTGCTACACCACTTCTCTTTGTACCTTACGGGCCGATGACCTTCCAGTGTGAGTGAATTTGAACAGAGGCTGCCTTTATATATGGGCAGTCTCTACCTCTTACGCACATCCCAGCCAATCAGCTTTGAGCAGAGGTGCTTGAAGCCGATTAGCTGGGAGGTGTATAATCACACATCCCAGCCAATGGCTGTAAGGGAATTCAAACAGAGACTGCCCATATATATATATATAAAGGCTTAGCGCCTCATATCAAAACATCAACTGGGACATAGGTTTTTTAAAACTTTTTTTTACTTTCAATTGATGTGTTGGCTGTTTGAGATCCCATGAGGGACTCTACGGCCAAACAAACTGGGTCTTAAATTTCCAGCAATAAAGTGAGTCCCTTATCAGCTCTTAAGAGCTAACACATTCAACTGAATAGCATCTTGTGGTGCTTATTTTTCAATACGATAAAATGCATCTTACTTTAGCGCCCGGCAGGTTTTTTTATTTTTTGCTAGAATTTTTTCATAGCACAGGTACCTGAATAGCTTACCGTGCATGAAAAAAATGCCAGAAGTGTTTTTTTTTTGCCTAGCCAGGACAATTGAATGGAGCCCTTAATCCTTTGGGTGCCAGAGAGGTATCAATATCCAACACATTTCAAAGCAATGTGTTATATACCTCCCTAGTAATCAAAGAATAAAATGGGATATGCCAGTCAAAACCTGATATATACGTGTTCTCTTACATTAACCCTTTGAGTGCCAGAGGGGTACACAATGCATTGCAAAGAAATGTAGTAGAGGTTTCTCCTGCCCCTCAGTACAAATGGCAGGATCTTAATCCTGCTTGGGCCATTGCATGAACTAGAATGAGGAAAAGCGGAACAGAGGTTGGCTTTTATATGACCATCCCTGTTCAAATTAATTCTCATGCTCTCTGGAACTGTGGCATTATCCTGGGCATGGGAGATGCCATGCAGTGGCCTCACTTCCCAACCAATCCGCATTTAGCTGAAGGGATCAAAGCTACGAGGAATGTCACCCCTACAGCTAGCCAATGATTTTTCCTCATTGTGGCTCAGGCAATGGCATGAGCAGGATTAAGGTGTTTTTTTTTTTGTTTTGTTCTTTTTTTACTTTGTTATAACCATTCCCAGTGTTGAACTGTATTGAGAAGGACGATCCAATGGTGTTCTTTCTGTAATAGACACTGTTCTACGTCTCCTCCTCTTATGCTCATGTGTACTGTTTCAAGACACATTTCAGTACAGATGCATTACCTTTATGTTTTTCAAAAAGTGTCTAGATACTGAAATGAGATTCAAATGTTCATGTGAGACTCTCTTTCTCCTTTTATTATGGTGCTACATAGTTGAAGAAGTCTATGAATGTGAGAGTGTAGGAATTTGTAAGAAATCAATTACCACCTTCCATCTATAGTGCTGACTGATTTTATGAATGGGAGACACCCACGCTGATTTTTATGAATGGGGATTACCTACTAGCTTAGAAGTTGACTTTATAACTTTGTAGACCGCAAATGTATTAGGCAAGTTTTATTCCAACATTTCCCCTTGCTTATATATACTTATGTGTTGCAATGTGAAGGAGACCAGCTACCTCTCTGCATTGCAAGGAACGCTAGTACCACCATATCTTGATTACAAACCATATTTATATAAAAATTCAGGAACTTCACTTTATGTCATAGAAATTGCCCAGTTAATGTGTACTATAGTGCTGCGGTTTGCAGAAAGCCTATTATCGGCTTGTATTTACAGCTGTCATAATGTTGATTGATTTCATGAATGGGCCTCACTTATGCTGACTCTAATGAATGGGGATTCCCTAATAGCTTTGTGTTCTAGAGATATTCGGGTTACCCATATATATCATTATGCTTATTTTGTCTCCACACTTTTGGGTTAACATCTATTTGAGAGTTGCAATGTGATGGAGACCCACAATCTCCCCATACAGTAAGCACACTCACACTTTCCTTTTCTATTTTAAAGTGTGGAAATGATATTGCTTTTGTTCTCACTAACAATTTTCTAATATATGACTTAAGCGCAAGTAATGGTTGGTTGGCTTTTACCATTAAACCCATAACAGAAATTCACAGTATGAATCCGAACATAGTTGCAATCCCCCTTTACAGTAATTAATGGGACATTTTGGGCTATCTAAATAACAATTAAGCCAGGACAATCATTCTCTTTGCTTTTTGACATTGCTGATATATTAGAGGACAATAACACCCACTACAAGGGAATGGACATTGTTCCCTATTCCATGACTAGTGTGATGTTCATGTTCAGTACTATATACCTCTATTGAGGGAATGGTTTTTGCTGTGTGCATAGTACTCTCCAAGTTATATACATTTCTTTGGAGGGTGCACTATGCCATTTTCTATAACATAATATCCCAATACAAATATATGAGCAGTACAGAGCATCAAATCACCCTTGACCAGTTTTTTAATGTTCTGTTTGTTCCCACTTATATACAGTTTTAATTACTGAATTAATAAAGTTTATATTTTGCAAGACTACATCAAATATACAGATTTTCATCTTCTTTTTTCTTCTTCTTCCCATTTGGTATACATATATGTGTTGATAGCACCTTGGGGGAGCAATATTATATAGAAGGCTTGACTGCACTATAAATGAGTTATCAAAGTCAATAATCAGCTCCCTTATTTTTTCACAGAATTAATACTATCAGGTGATAGTGAGATTTATATGTGGATCTAACTTCTGTCAATTATCAACCACATTTATTTTTAATTTTTTTAACATTCCCCCCTTCACATCCACACCCAGAGAACAACTGGCAGTGGCTACCGCTGATACTCCTATCAAGCAACTTCAGCTCCCTCCCTCTCTTTAGCCCTACAAAATTTTTTCATATTTAGCGTATACTGCCCCTTTTAGGAGACCTTTCTAAGAAGCAATAAGGGTTTGCAAGAAGTATTTATTCAGAATAAAGGCTAAGTTATTGCTCTTTAAAAAAAATCTAATTATCTTCTAAAAGTAACCTCGGATACAATTCCCCCCAAAGTATTTTATAGGACCTTTCTCCATGCAAGTGTGGCTCTGATTCCAAACATGATACTGCTGATATAATGTATGAAAATAATAAGACGAATGCATGAAATGAGGCCATAGAGTATGAACTGTGCCAATACATAATTTTGTTAAACTTTAGCCTATGTACTGATGCCATAGCACACTACTTAAAGCAGAACTAACACTAATTACTAATAACTTCCCACTTACCTTACTGTGGCTGGAAAATCATAATGGCCATTGTGAATTTCACCCTTGTGCCTTTGTTCAGACAGTCCTTGACATCAGGACATGACTGTTACTATCAGGACAACATGACCTCAGACTCTGCTCACTGCTCATGGTAATATTAACCCCTTATGGATCAGGTGGGTGTACAAGCATTGCTGCACACCTTAAAGGATGATATAGGCTCATGCTGCCACACTGTGTTACCAGTGGTAGCCTCTTACCTCAGTGGTCTAGTGTTTTCCTTGCTCCATATTGGCCAGAATGCTCGCATATGCACAGTAACACTCCCTCATCACGCATTCCCCAGTGGTGCTGGTGATGATGCCATTTTTTTGTGCGACGCTCGGTTTGACATTTTGCGATGACATCACTCTTATTGGCCTTTAGAATCCTTGAGCACTGACTTCTCAGTGCTCAGTTATACTTGTGCATTGGTTCACTACAGAGCTCCATTGTATGATCTCCTCTAGTTTTGACCTACTGGCTTGTATCCTCATTCCTGAACCTTTGCTGCCTGCCCTGGTCCTTTAGCATGTATCATCGGTATTGAACTTCTTCTGCCTACCCTGACTTTTTGGCCTGTACCATCGTACCTGAACCTTTGCCGCTGACCCTCACCTTTGCAATTCCTAACCATGAGTTTGTCTGCTCACTGGCTTTGATGCTGTTGGACTTGCAGTGCCATCCGCACCCTGCTTCTGGGCTCCTTCCTGCCTTCTTCTCCTCACTAGCAGATAGTATCCCAATACATGCACTCTGACTGTTTCAATGTGGACATGACACCTAGGACATCCAGAAGATCAGTAACGCCAACCACTAATTGCATGTACACTAATGCGCATACGTTTTAGGCAGGTGTGAAAAATGCTGTAAAGTAAGAATGCTTTCAAAAATAGTTTATTTTATCAATTAACAAAATGCATGGTGAGTGAACAGAAGAAAAATCTAAATCAAATCAATATTTGGTGTGACCACCCTTTGCCTTGAAAACAGCATCAATACTTCTTCACACTTGCACAAAGTAAGGGATTTTGTAGGCATATAGTCAGATGTTTGATTATACAATTATACCAAACAGGTGCTAATGATAATCAATTTAATATGTAGGTTGAAACACAATCATTAACTGAAACATAAACAGCTGTGTAGCAGGTCTAAAACTGGGTGAGGAACAGCCAAACTGAGCTAACAAGGTGATGTTGCTGAAGACAGTTTAATGTCAAAAGTAATACACCATGGCAAGACTGAGCATAGCAAGACACAAGGTAGCTGTTCTGTATCAGCAAGGTTTCTCCCAGGCAGAAATGTCAAGACAGACAGGGATTTCCAAATGTGCTGTCCAAGCTCTTTTGAAGAAGTACAAAGAAACGGGCAATGTTGAGTACAGTAAATGCAGTGGTCGGCTAAGGGAACTTAGTGCAGAAGATGAAAGATACATCATGCTTACTTCCCATCACAATCGGAAGATGTCCAGCAGTGCCATCAGCTCAGAATTGGCAGAAAACAGTGGGACCCTGGTATACCCATCTACTGTCCGGAGAAGTCTGGTCAGAAGTAGTGTTCATGGAAGACTTGTGGCCAAAAAGCCATACCTCTGACGTGGAAACAAGGCCAAAGCATCTCAACTATGCACAAAAACACAGGAACTGGGGCGCAGAAAAATGGCAGCAGGTGCTCTAGACTGATGAGTCAAAATTTGAAATATTTGGCTGTAGGAGAAGACAGCTGGTTTGCCAAAGGGTTGGAGAGTGGTACAAGAATGAGTGTCTCCAGGGAACAGTTAAGCATGGTGGCGGTTCCTTGCAAGTTTGGGGATGAATTTCTGCAATAGAGTTGGGGATTTGGTCAGGATTAATAGTATCCTCAAAGCTGACAAAGTACAGGCAGATACTTATCCAGCATGCAGTTCCATCAGGGAGGCATCTGATTGGCCCCAAATTTATTCTGCAGCATGACAGTGACCCCAAACATACATCCACAATCATTAAGAACTATCATCAGTGTAAAGAAGAAAAGGAGTCCTGGAAGTGATGGTATGTCCCCCACAGAGCCCTGATCTCAACATCATCGTGGGGTTACACGAAGAGAGAGAGAGGGAAGCAACAGAGGCTGCCTTAATCCACAGGAGAATTGTGCTTAGTTCTCCAGGATGTTTGGAACAACCTACATGCCGAGTTTCTTAAAAAAAACTGTGTGCAAATGTACCTAGAAGAATAGATGCTGTTTTGGCAAAGGGTGGTCACACCAAATATTGATTTGATTTAGATCTTTCTTCTGTTCACTCATTATGCATTTTGTTAATTGATAATATAAATTAACATGTCTGTTTTTGAAAGCATTCTTACTTTACAGCATTTTTTCCACACCTTCTTAAATTTTTTTACTGTGTCTTAATACTTTCCAGCTAGTATATAGTTTCTACTATCAATAGAAAGGCAAATACCAAGACAGCAAGTGTCTAACACGGATTTAAATATTAAAGTTCAATTGAAACAAATGACTGCTGTTAAATAAGAATTTTTTTAATACATATTTATACATTATTTATCTCTTGGGCGCATACATGGATGCATGTTGTGGACCTTTGGGTGGCCAATGGATTAAATTATGTATAAATTAGATGCTACAGTGCTTGGTATTTTATATTCACACAGCAAGTGTGATCTGTTGATAAATCTGAATAAAAGGCATTTTCTCATCTTGCTCTCAAAGCTGTCATTGGAATATAACAGGAGAAATATGATATTCAGGGCAATGTATGAGAAAGATTCCATTTTACAATAGATACAGGAGCCTGTTTTAGTGCTGCACCTGCCAAACAACTATTTACTAAGATATACACTGAAAATAATCCTTTGTGCCACTTAAACTAAGGGGAAAGTGTGGGAGTGTACATACGTTTCAGAGTGTTACATTCCTGAGTCTTGTTTCTTGACTTACAATAACAAGGAACAGAGGAAATTGGTGTAAAACTATTTTTCCTGTTCAAGCCATAGGGACGTATTTTAGGTCCTGTTTATGTTAACATTTTAACTGTGGGACAATATATGAACTAAAGCATCGATTAATACCCTTATGTGTAAGCATGGTGTGTAAGCACAGGAAGTGAGCTGTGCTGGTGGATTGAAACATAACAATCATATATTTTTTTATGGGCAACTGTCTGTTGTATATTGCCTCATTGGCAGATCTGTTTTTCCATAATCAGATCTGGTGATAATGCTGGGGCTGCATTGTGATCAGTGGCAGAGCAGTGGGGTAGCAGGATGGCCCTCCTGATGCTTCCCTGGGAAGACACAAAACTGCATAGAGCAGACCGTTTCCTATCTTGAGTGATGCAGGTCCAAGAGAAAGCCTGACACGGCAGATCTATGGGCATTCTCAACAGAGGAGTTTATAGCTCAGGATCACAGAATTCTGGGTTGAGTTCCAGCCAAGGGTCAGGTTTTTTTTTAACACCTCTCCATCACATGGTTAATTGGAGCCGTTTTGAGCCTTGAGGTTTTTACAAAATCTGTTCCTATAGGAGCAGACTTGGTGAAATGTGGTAATTGCCCTTTAACGTTACCCCTTGGATACTATACAAATCTTTGATGCACTGCAATGCATTGGAAATCTCTCTAGCATACACTGGGCAACACAAAGCTATTTACATGGTCAATGACAGGCTTATTGCTGTCAAATATGTTTAATGCTGATGTTCTGATTTACATAACCATTCAGTATTTCAGAGAGTACATAGAAGAAAGTAAACAATCTGAGACTGATGAAATGAGAAGTGGCATTACAAGCTCAATCTGATAATGTCTGTACCTGGAGTGAACTAGCAGATTGTTACATAATGTTCTCTCTTACTTGGGTCCTTGATATAGACTATGAGTTGTGTCACAAACTAATTGATTACTTTGTGACAGTTGATTAATATGCTCCTCTGTGTTGGGTCTGGAACATAAATTCTGGGTAAAGGCTCTAATTGTTTGCCATGAGGGGTGTACATGATACACTTATTTACTTTTTTCTGTGAAATTAAATGGATAATAATGCTTAATATTTTAAAATATATATTGCAGGGTTTATCCTGCTGCATTTAACTTGTGTTGCAAAATGTATTTCAGCTGAAACCTGCATATTGCAGTGGGGCTGTTGCAACAGCATTCTAGAGAGGTTTATGGTCTGCTGACCAGAGTTGTTTATAGACTGCTGTGCAACACTGAAATGGAAGTACTGCACTAAAAAATGAAAGTAGTGGGCATTCCCTTGTTTTACTCAACGGGGTAAATCTTGTAATATATATATTTTTTCAATATGCATATACAATATTATTGGGGTTTCCCTACTGATTAAAACAAGGGTAATCCCACTACTGGTAGTTGCTTTATTCAAATGTTATAACAGTTTAAAAAGTCACAAAGTAGTGGAGCTGTTACTATCATATTTTATGGTGAACTGTAGCCATCCCTCAGAATACAATATAATAATGGACTGCACACTGATGATCTGTAGGTGAATTGCCTGGACAACAGATGGTACTGTTATTGTAATAAACACTTTTAAGCTGTAATAACTATGGAATAAGCATCTCAGCAGGAAAAGCCCTATAATATATTTTTCATAATAAAGATCTAGTACTCTTTTAAATAATGGAGCTGTACTGTATAGTGAGAGGAATTTACATGATATCTCATGAAAAGTCACCTCAGCTGCTAGTTTATAGTGAAAGCTGTATAACCTGCAGTTGTGCACCTCCGTTTACCATTTAATCATAATATATGCCAAAAAAGAAAGGAAAATAAAGTAAACTTTAATGAGGGCACATCGTGGCAATGAGTTACATCACCAAGTGTGAATGAAAACAAGTGGGAATCGGGAGAAAGTATATAATACTCAACATTTATTGAAATCACTTTAAAAATAATTATAAAAAACAACTGAGCACTCTGTGTCAAAACAATTCTCTAGGATAATAGTAAAGTCCTCTAATTTAGCTTTCATCTCAAATAAGCTAAAGTAAAGAGAAAACTAAATATAGTCCTATCAGATTAGTATCAATGGGCTTAACGTGCAGTCTCTCAGCTTTAATTTGAGGGTATTCACATCCAAATTGGAGGAAGGGTTTAGGAATTACAGCTCTTTAATATGTGGCCCCCTGTTTTTCAAGGGACCAAAAGTAATTGGACAATTGACTCAAAAGCTGTTTCATGGACAGGTGTGGGCCATTCCTTCATTATTTCTTCATTAATTAAGCAGGTAAAAGGTCTGGAGTTGATTCCAGGTATGGCATTCACATTTGGAAGCTGTTGCTGTGAAACCACAACATGTGGTCAAAAGAGCTTTCAATGCAAGTGAAACAGGCCATCCTTAGGCTGAAAAAAAAAATCCATCAGAGAGATAGCAGGTACATTCTGAAAAAAAAAGAACGCACTGGTGAGCTCTGCAACACAAAAAGGCCTGGACGTCCATTGAAGACAACAGTGGTGGATGATCGTAGGATCCTTTCCTACATCTGATGCCAAGTCTCCACTTGTAAATAATAAATCTAGTATGACTTCATTCCCAACTGATTCTTCTACTAATTGAGTAAGAGGTAATCCCAGTAAAGAGCTTAGGACATCTCTATCTACTCCTGGATGAAACTGCTGCTTGATTCCACATCAGGCAGATTAAAGTCCCCCCATAATTATAACCTCACCTGTCACTGTCATCTTAGTTATTTCCTTGTCCAGCAGTTGATCATCTCCTCTGCTTGTCCAGGGGTTCTATATATCTCACCTAAAGGAGTGACCATCTTATTTCCATATTCTAAATATATCCAAGCAGTCTCTGTGTTCTTCTCCATACACAATACAAGTTTAACCTCTAAGCTATTTTTTACATAAATGGCAACCCCCTCCTACTTTTTGGTTCACTTTAAAAATGTTGCACAGTAAATTGCCTGCAACTAAACAGCACATTCACCATGTCACTGTGATGAAAACGGCAACATGAGAATCTCACCCTTATCAAAAGCACGAGATTCTCATGTCGCCGACTTAAAACTCACTTCAACCCACATCTGATATTGTAGTGGCCACAACATTACTTAGCAAGGTCTTTGATCTCCATGCAAAGCAATGCAGCAGCCACGTGCTCAATGAGGGCCATGGGGGAGAAGAAAGGAGCAAGGGCTGCATACTGCCGGAGGTCCCGGGGAGTAGGTTACCAGGTAGGCGGCACAATACAAAAGGAGTCTGCACTACAATTCATTGAATGCCACAGAGATATCGAAAGCATTGTGCCAGATAACTCTCTGGCACTACTAAATGCTGCGATCCTGTGAAGATATGCAGAGCATTGGAGCACACAGATCAAAGACCTTGCTAAGTAATGTTGTGGCCACTACAATATCAGATGCAGGTTGAAGCAAGGTTTAAGCCGGCAACATGAGAATCTTTTGCTTTTGATGCATGTCACCCTTTTTATCATGGTGACATAGTGAATGTACCATTTCATTACATACACTTTTCTGTGCAAGATTTTAAAAGGATACCCTCCATTTTACCTTTTCTGTCTTTTCTAAATAGATAGTACCCTGGCATTACCACATCCCAATAAATTTTTTTATTTCCCCAGGTCTCGTTTAATCCCCACAAAGGCCACATCCTCAGTACTTGCAGTGAGTTAAGGGATCATATTCCCTAAACTGTGGGCATTTGTACACATGGCTCGAAGTCTACTGGGTTTTGACCTATGCATCATAGACATACCTGCCCAAATTCACCCGTACAACGCTGTTGAGGGCAAGTGGATTTAACCTGCATCATTCCATTGCCCCCTCTACTAGATTAAATACCTATTAATAAAACCTCTGAGCTGCTAGTCGAGAACCTGTTACCTTTTAAGAAAGATGCAAACCATCTTTTTTGTACAATTCCTTAGTTACTCCAAATAGGACTGGTATGAGAAACAAAACCAAATCCATGTTCTTGGCCTCATTTCTCTTATCATGAATTAAAGTCTCTAACTTGCTGCATCCTGCCATCATCATTCTTATACACTGGCATGATATAGTGGATGCAATTTGCTGCAGATCTTTACCTAGTTTCTTAAAAACCATTCAGGTCATTGCATGCCAGATAATTTATCCCCAAATGGACTATGACATCCAACACTCCATCCTGTTTTGCTTCCTTAATAATTTTTAAATTCGTCTTCAATCTCTGTGAGCAGTAGCTTCAGGAACACATGTGACACATAACTATCCACCAGAATCACACCTCTTAATATAGAGTCTCCAATAATAGTTGCTGCCTCTCAAAGGAGTTTGCACTTCTTACCTTTGTCTTTTTTTTGTCAGTGCTTACAGTCTGATATACCTGTGAATTGGAAGTTGGTGAGCCAGTAGTCTCTGCTTCAGGTGTTGTCCCATATTAAAGCTGTGTTCTGGCACAGACTGTGGTAAACACCTCTTGTCCATAATCCTTACCCTTCCAGTACCAAATGTAGTCCATCTGCCATTTCTTGGAAGAGGCAGTAGCACGTGTTTCATTTGCACCTGTGTGGAGCTAACAGACACCTTGTAGATATCAGCCTTCAATTTATCAATCTCCTGATGTAAAACAGAAAATTGCTGATAAGTTGGACATCATTGAAACTCCAAATGCACTGTAACTTGCTTGACATTTTAACTGCACTAATGTAATTAAGGACAAAAAAGCACAATACCTTCATTTCTGGCAGTTTTCATATTTTAATCACCACAGATGCCCTCCAGATTATGTCCAGAATATCTCCAAATGTACTTAGAAGTGTTGCACTTAGCAAATGCTGATGCCCAGCTATTAATTAGCCCAGCTAATAACAAATCCACTTATATACACAGAAGGCAACTCCACTGATTAGCAAAACAATATCTAACTAGATCTAACAGGTATACACTATTCAGTGTGCATCACCGGGTTCCATAGTTATCCATACACTCTTTCATTTTACTTCAGTGCCCTGTATTGATGCAGATTTTATGCTATTCCTTATAAAAAGAACATTCCCTCCTCTGTTCTTCCCATTTCTGTCTTTTCTATAAATTGTACTCAGGTATAATTATGTCTCACTCATGAGATTCATTGTACCAAGACTCAGTTATAGTCTCAGTTGTCACTGTCATGGCAAACCAAGTACAACCAGAAATAATGGAGACTGGACCCCATCAAAAAATAACCATTCACAATGTCCAATTCATTGCACTGCTTTCTGGCATTTACAGAACTAATGCAATGCATTCATATGCAACCAGGCCAGAATGCAGGGGACTCCCACCAAGTATCTAAATCTGCAGGGAATGTTCCTTCCCTACAAAATTATTCACAGAGAGAGAGAGAGAATTCCAGACGTAAGTCAAGTAAATTGCTAGTAGTTCTGGAATCAATATATTAGCACCAACCATACGGATTCACTGTATGGGTAAGAAGTTGATGACTATCCATAGCATAGTACAAGCAAAGTGCATTATAAGTGCTGTCCAAAATAACTAAATTCTTCCAACTCGTTTGGTATTTCGAGACTACTGTTCCATTAGCAATCCCTGCTGAAGTATTCTTGAAATCAGAAAGTATTCAATTACTTTGGATAACCCAGTAATGCTGCTCATAAACTATAACATCTACTGTGATATTCAGCACTTCTATTGTACTGTTATAGTCCTTTAAGGAACAAATAGGACACAGATACCAGTTACTCGGACAATCAGCAGGCTCATGGTGGAAAAATAAAAGACTCTTCAGAGCTGATATATAAGGACCTCTGCCCACTAAACATCCCAGGTACATGGTATTTTGCTCTGCATTGATGGAAGAAAGTCACAGCTAACCAGAGGGACTGACAATCAGAGTCCATGTATAGAGTTCATTTGGAAGCTAATTTACCTAAAGATGGCAGAGGCAATCTATGTTATCACAAGGAAACTTCCACTATACTACATTGTTCACCTTTATATAGCAGCAACAATATGTGCTGAGGCATTCCAATGTATAGACTAACTTTAGATATACTACTGCTAGCAAATATTAAGCCATATTTTATCTGCAGAAATCAGTAGTGATAATATACAAAATCACAAGTATATCTAGCAGGAATTTAGTCATTTCCAATCCACTGGGTCAAACATCAATAATGCCTTGTACATTGACATTGCAAAGAATACAGAAGAAGCCAAATAAGTCAAAAGGCAAAGAGAACAAATTAAAAAGACAGAAAAAGAAGAAGGGAAAGGGAAAAGGAGAATAGTAGAAGGTTAGAAAAAAATGGTGGAGCAGCTCATCTACAGATTCATCCTACAGTCATCATGACTAGCAGCGTGATAGCAAACCAAGTAGGGATGAACATACCTTCAGAAAGTTCACAACAAGTAAGGCAACTTAAAGATATAGGGGTAGATTTAAAGGCAGCCATTAAGCTCAAAATACACCAATGGGTGTTTTAACGTGTAGTTAGCCATACAAAGGGCCATGTAATGAACTGCTAACGGCAGTTCATCCAGTATGCTGGCCGGTACACTAACATGTACTTTGGCCCATTAAAAAAAAACCCAAAAAAAAACGCTCCATTTTGCCATTTAAAGCACTGCGTTAGCTGAAAAAACCCGATAAGGGACTCACTTACTGCACAAAACATAAGACCCAGTTTTGTTAGCCGTAAAGTCCCTTATCGGACCTTTTGCCATCTAAAGCAGCTGTTAACTGGCAAAAGAACCCAATGTCCACAGTGGATGTATTGATATGGGGCCCTAAGCCCCACATCAATACATCCAAAGTGCCTAAAACGTGTTCAAAGTTAGTAGGATTAACCCTATGAGTGCCGGTGGGGTATAATGACCCCGCCGGCATTCATAGGGTTAACCCGACTAAATAAAGCAACATTGCAATAACACTTACCATTAATCCTGATGTCCAGCAGAGTCCACAGCTTGCTGGTCCTTCTCTTCAGTCTTCTCTCTGTAAAATAAAAGAAATTAAATAATACCAAGCATGAATGAAGACATTCCTGAAGCCTTTGAGTGGCAGAGGGGTACGCAACGCATTGCAAAACAATGCACTGTGTACCTCACTGGCACTCAAAGGGTTCAATAGTAGTGTGCAATAAATATACCCATATGAAACGCCTCCATGTAATGCCCCAAAGAATAAACATGCCAATAAATAAAATGATCCACATAGACATAAATAAATGCCACCCATTAATGCCCAGTATGACGACTTAGCTTATTAATCCGTGTCTCCACCGCTTGGAGCGGCTGCAAGGGCGGCGGCAGCAGAGACACAAATGTCCCACGACGCTCCCCTTCAGCTTTGTACCGGCCAATGCCCGTAACACACTGAGGGCATTTGAAGTGAGCCTACCTTTATATATGGGCAGGCTCACTTCCATTACCCTTATAGCCATTGGCTGGGATGTTCTTCACATCCCAGCCAATCAGATTCGAGCGGCTGTTCTTGAAAATGATTGGCTGGGATGTGAAGAACATCACAGCCAATGGCTATGAGGGCAAAAGACATGAGCCTGCCCATGTATAAAGGCAGACTCACTTCAAATGCCCTCAGTGTGTTACAGGCATCAGCCCATACACAGCTGAAGGGGAACATCGTGGGACATTTGTGTCTCCACTGCTGCCGCCCTCATGGCTGTTCCAAGCGGCAGAGACACGGATTAATAAGCTATGTCATCATACTGGGCATTAATGGGTCGCATTTATTTATGTCTATGTGGATCATTTTATTTATTGGCATGTTTATTCTTTGGGGCATTACATGGAGGCATTTCATATGGGTATATTTATGGCACACTACTATTGAACCCTTTGAGTGCCAGTGAGGTAGACAATGCATTGCTTTGCAATGCGTTGCGTACCCCTCTGCCACTCAAAGGCTTCAGGAAAGTCTTCATTCATGCTTGGTATTAATTAATTTATTTTATTTTACAGAGAGAAGACTGAAGAGAAGGTGGAAGATAGGAGAAAGAAGAGAAGACAGAAGGACAGCGGATGACAGGTAAGTGTAACATGGATCAGTTAACGATCGGTGCTTGGCAGTACGTCAGGCACCGATAGATAATTGTTTTTTACTGTTCAGTTCCAAATATCGCTGCTTTTAGTGGCGTTTTGGGAAGTAAATGCACAAAACGATTGTTCAGCCACAAGACTGTTTTTGTGGCTTAACATCCTTTGGGGTTTTAGCTGGTAGGGCCTTTAAATACCAAGTTAAATATGTTAGTTAACTGCCGGTATTCACTTTGGCCCTACCGGCTATGTTAACTCCTACCTTTAAATCTAGCCCATAGTCTCATAGTGCAGGGGTTCCAGGAGGAACATGGGCAGGGGAGTCAATCCACGGGCCCCACACCAGCAAAAACTTCTCACCAGTACCAGAGTATACATAGAACAATTTTTCGTTAAACGGGATATCAGTAACATTAGCACACCACATTTGGGGAGAAAGTGGGCTCTTGTTCCATCAGCACAAGGGAATGCACATCCTGGCCGCATTAAAAGGATGCATAACCAAAGTTCTCTGATTTGGATCTTTGAGAAAAGATGACAAACCCATAGAGAACAAAAGTAAAGTCGGGTCCATGGGCAGAGATAAAGACAACAGAGAGTTAACATGCAAGAGAATAGTCCTCCAATATTCCTGTATCAATGGCATGGCCACCAGATATGAGCCGTATCTCCAACCCCTACGTCACATCGCCAGCAAGTATTCAGCACTGTGGGATAGTAAGTATGTAAAGCTGCCGGAGTCCTATACCATCGCATCAATATCTTGTAGTTAGTGTCTACTGCAGTCAGGTTTCTAGATGAGTAAAGGAAAGCCTTATTGGTACACACCCACGATTCATCCGAAATCGAAAATCCCAATTCACCCTCCCACACCCCAGTCATATAGAGAACCTGAAGGGTAGCACTGGTACACAACGGTCACAAGAATCTGCAAAAACTGCCAAGGTAGCGATGAGAAAGCTATCATAAATAGAAGGGCTCAGGATCTCTGAAGTTACACGTCCAGAATCTTGGACGTCCAGGCACGTTCCTCCTTTTAATGATTTTTAATAAATATTTTTGGATTTCATTAATAGTTTGTCTCCTCATTGGTATATATGTAGTGTTATTCTATTTATATTTAACCAGCACTCTCCCATCAGAGGTGAAACTGGTATACCAAATGTAATAACTAGAACCAAGTCTTCACTAACAGGGCTAACAACTGATCATCAATGTAAGGGATGAGAGTGCTAAAATAGGCACATAGAAGAATGCTAGGCAAGACCAGAGGTGCATGCTTTGATGTGCCCATGTACAAACGGAAACACAAACAATCACTTGCGTAGGAGCACAGCCAGCAAGAACCAGGGAGTAATTAAAGTTCATCCCTTAACTTATGTAGAATGATTGCATTAAAATGTTAAAATCTATTTTAATGAGGATGCAAGTACTGTCCAAACTCGTATCTGCTTTCAGTTATGCAAGCCCAGGGGGGAGCTGTACCAAGGGGTGATAAAGAGGTGATAAGGTGGAGATGAATTCTCCAGAGATGGAGGATTGTTTCCTATCCTGTGCTACACAGTTTCCCAGAAACCTTCTGTATCCTACTTAAAAAACTTGACAAGCAAGCACTAAGAAGACAGACTTGTGAATTGATGTCGAGCTTAGTTAGTTTTCTGATCATTCAAATATCTGAGAGGTGAAACCTGTTCTGCTCTAATTGGAGCAAACTTTTCATTTACATGCCAATAGTGTGTAGTCACACTTGGTAATTCAATGTAGTGCTTTATATAATCAATAACATACTGGATTTTAAGAATAGTATTTGTTAATAAAAAAATACATTGTAGTGCTTTTCTTGTTGAAATAAACATGTACATATACTGCTGAATACTTAATCCAAAAGTGATACCAGCTCACGAGTCCAAACTCGTATCTGCTTTCAGTTATGCAAGCCCAGGGGGGAGCTGTACCAAGGGGTGATAAAGAGGTGATAAGGTGGAGATGAATTCTCCAGAGATGTCACTTCAATATCTGTGTTATTGTATGGAGCCTATGCACTACGATTTCCCCCATTTGAGAAACCTTAGTGCATAGGCTTCATAACATGGGAACTGGAGATGCAATATCACTATAGAAGTCATCTCCACTTTATAACCTCTTAGTGCATCCCCCCGATCATCTAATAGGATGATCTGCTGCTATTTTCTCAGCTTATTTTAGACACAATAAAGTATATGCTTGCTTTAATAAAAATATCTAAGGAAGTAGTTATGACTTTCTTGATGCATCCTGAGACTCACACCTTGGACCTGAACAGGTGTCAAGCAAAATGCCCTGCCTTGCAGTCCATCTCGCACTGTTGAAAAAGCAACCTTTAGGTCACAGGAGAAGCAGAATGTTTTGTATAGCCAATCTGGGTCCCTGCTGTAATATAATTTATCTTCCCTCATCATCTAGGTGTTAGTTATAAAGCAACACATTATAATACTTTTAGTTTTGCATTAACAACCCATATTAAGGCATTGCATTGGTATCTGTGAATTTAGTTCCACAAATACTTGAATTAGTCTGTGCAATGATTTTCTAAGATTGAGTAGGTGAAAGCCGGAAATTAAAAATGTTGCATTACAGTTCTCCTTAAAAGTCTTTGCTAATGGAATCCACCTTTTAAACAGGAACACAAGAGCTGGCTTCCACAAGAGTAATAAATAATAGATTCAGGCAAAAAATCTTCACCAATTAAGTCACAGAATAAATGTGGAGATGACTTTAAGAATAAACAAACATCAAAGAGGAATATGAGAAAAGTAAAAGGGAGGCAATATTAGTAAGCTGTTTAGGGTTGATCAAACTTATTTAACCATGTTTAAGTACTAGAGAGGAACTCAGCACATTGCAAAGCAGATACATTTCTGTCACTCAGAGAGTTAACCCTTTACTTGAGAGATGTCTCCAATGTCTCAGTGTGTGGTGATTGTCTGTAGCATCCAAGGGGTAAAATACCTTAGTCAGGAGGTATTGCTGCCAATACTACATCAGAATTTGGCTGGAATCTTCCTTCTAATTGAGGTTGGACGGAATGTTTATGTTAAGACACAAAAGATGTTATAGCAGGACAAACCACTTAACCCAATGAAATAGGCCCACCGCATATTTGGCTAATGCAGCTGGGTATATGTCTATAATTGAAGATACTGTAATTGTGTAAGTATTTTGAATGCATCTAAGTGGTTCTTCATTAAATGAACAGGGATATTTTATTCTAACGTGTATTATTTTTAGTATTGGTATAAAGATATTTTACATAATTATTATTATTATTATTATTATTCTTTAATTTTGTGTACTTACCTTGAATCAGCTGTTTCACTTTTTGTCTTCCATTTTAAGTAATGCAAGAGCCCTCAAGCTCTATAGTCACTGGGGTTGGTGTACTAACTAAAAATAGACTTTTGTGTACATGTTCTATTAGTCCTTATGGAGCACAGGAACCATGGGGTAAAGTATCTTTCGCCAGGAGGCAAGTCACTTGCATAAACAATTCTCTGGAGGCAGACTCCCTCCCAGCTCCATTTTACCCCCAGCAATCATGCACAGTTTCAATGTACAGCAAAGACAAAGGAAAACACTAGGGCCAGAACGTGGTTACCTGTAACAGTGAATCTAAAGTACACTCCTGTCTGAGAACTCAAACAACCTGTTTGTCTCTGAGGGAGATGTCCTGTGTTTCACAAGGATTAAAAGAAAAATATTGTATGTACACAAAATCTCCCTTTCCATTGTGGAACACAGGAATCATGTAGATATGCCAAAGATTCCTGGATGAGATAGAAAAACCCCTCAAAACACACACTAGTCTCAAGAGACAACCAGAAACATGTATGAACCTCAGGTGTAAATGGACACTAACACACCAAACAAAGTAACAGCAAAAAAGGTTGCTGGATGTAAAAGCAAGAAGGGATCCTACACAGGCACTATGGCATGTAGAACCTTCGACCTGAAATAGCCTTCAGCTGAAACCAGAACTTTGTATTTAGCAAATGTGTGAAGGGGCAACCATGTTTCCACCTTGCAAAACTACTCCACAGAGGCCTGGTTTTTGTAGGCCCAGGAAATACCCTTCTGTCTGATATAATGAGCATTGATCCTAAAGGGCACAGGCTTTTTCCAAATGACATAGGTTTGGTGAATTATCTTCATGATCTAGGAAGCCACTGTGATCTTAGAAGTGGCTTGGCTTGCACATGGGCCCTCAGGAATAACAAAAAAGTGAGTCCAATTTGCAGAGGGTCCCAGGTTCTAAAACAATACAGGGGAACCTTGCAGTTCAACTGATATGCTATCAGATCCAAAACCAGAAGACCCCATACCTGAACTATGGAGTGGGACGCTGTCTAGATGAGTTCCCCTGACACTCTGATGATTGAGAAAGTCTGCCACTACACTGTCCACATATGAATTGTGAGCATTTGATGGAGCTTCTATCCAAGTAAGAATCAGAATGGACTTCTGACCACACTGTTTGTGTTTATGGTCCCTCCTTGGCTGTTGACATAAGCCACTACCATTGCATTGTCAGACAGATCAGCACTGACAGACCCCAGAACAGCTGGGACCAATGCAGAAAAGCAAGGCAAATCACCAAACATTTCAATACACTGATGAACAGAAGACTCTCACTGTCAGACCAGAGGACTGGGCCTTCTGAGAGATGAACAAGGCTCCCCAGCCCTTCAGACTTGCATCTGTCATGACTATAGACCAATTCCGTATGACCAACTGTTGAACCTGAGTAAAATGAGAGTCTAGGAGCCACCAATGAAAATCAAACTTCCTGATAATCTTCATTTGCAATTTGAGTGTGAAATTGGGAAAGTGGAACTGCAGCCATGGTAGAGGCCAGATACCAAAACATCTTCATATATTCCTGCATTTTTGCCGACAGATGAGCTAAGATCTGAGACACATACTGTGACAACATCTGAACCTTTTCTTCTAGCTGAAAGATCTGTGCCAAAAGAGTGAATCTCATGCTTTGAGACTAGAACCTGGGACTGAACCAGGGAAGAATTCTTGAAATATAATTGAGAATATATTTCATTCATTGAAGATATATTGCATCCACTTAATCCATTTATCTATCATGAGAGTGTGTGCCTTGCGGACATAGATTCATTGCATACGTGAAGTAGTGGAAGGTGAGGAGATTGGTTACTGTTGGCCTTTGAATATTTCAATACCAAGTAAAGATGGCGGTGTTGAGCTGTTACCAGAGACAACTTTCATACTGACATTGTTGTTCCACAGTATTCCAATATACAGGAACTAACTGCACATTGCTACCTCTGGCATTCAAAGAGTTAAAGGGCAACTATTATACGCAGTTCCCCATCAGCAGATGTCCGCTGGCAGTGGACCTGCTGATTAAGCTGGGACTACACTGTAAGCCTTCCTTGACCTATGTGGAATTGCAGGAGCCTGAGAGGTGATGTTGATGCCCTCTGGTGTACGTTTACTGTATCACATAGGATTGTTTCCTGTCCTGTGCTACACAGTTTCCCAGAAACCCTCTGTATCCTACTTAAAAAACTTGACAAGCAAGCACTAAGAAGACAGACTTGTGAATTGCTGTCGAGCTTAGTTAGTTTTCTGATCATTCAAATATCTGAGAGGTGAAACCTGTTCTGCTCTAATTGGAGCAAACTTTTCATTTACATGCCAATAGTGTGTAGTCACACTTGGTAATTCAATGTAGTGCTTTATATAATCAGTAACATACTGGATTTTAAGAATAGTATTTGTTAATAAAAAAATACATTGTAGTGCTTTTCTTGTTGAAATAAACATGTACATATACTGCTTTTTGTTTTTGACACTAAAGTTCACAATTTTTTTTGGACAAAATATATTACTCGTTGGGGATTTATGGGGCACTGGTTTAATTCTTTTGGCATGCTCTACATTTTTAACTCTGACATCTGTGCAATGTGTTGCATACCCCTCTGGCACTCAAAGGGTTAAACTATGCATAGATGTAAGAGTTATGTTTGGGGCACACATTTAAAATTTATTTTTTTCTTTATTTTACAGGAATGACAGCTAGAACAGAAGACGACAGAACAGAGGAAGATGGAGAGAAAGAAAATGGAAAGTGGTGAAGACCCTGCTGGACATCTGGATTACTGGTAAGTGTTTCCTGTCAATGGCTTTTTTTGTACCATAGTCTGATTAACTCTGTGAGTGCCAGTGTGGCAATTAATGCCCACTGGCACTCATAAGGTTAATTCTACTAACATCGGACACATTTTTCAGTGCTTTGGATGTACTGATATGGGGTTTAGGGCCACACATTAATACATCCACTGGGGACTTTGTTTTTTTGTTTTTTACTATTTTTTTTACTTTCAATTAATGCATCAGCTGCCTTTAGATCAGTTAAGTCAGCCATATCTTTGAGTCATTTTTTTTTTTAACATCTTCTTTTCCAACTTTTTTTTTTCCTCAATGGGTGAAAATGGAGCTACATTTAGTGGCCAACATATTTTTTTTCAAAGCACAGGTAGTTGAATAGCTTACCTTGCTTGAAAAACATGCCGCTGCCTATTTTTTTATTTGTGTCGGAGTCAATTGAATCGTGGCCTATGCCATTTTCTATTTTAAATTTTGCAGTGCTTTACAACTGACAGCATTTCTCCATGGGACTAATGAAGCAGCACTACTAGTGGTAACTTTTCTAGAATATTTCAAATAATATCCTAGGCCGGAATTAATCAAACTGCGGGAAGAACAGCATATCAAATACGCTGCTCTTCGCCGCAATCATTGATGGATACCTTCGGGTATTCATTGTTGATTTTGTGTGTTTCCCTGCTTTGTGTATGCAAAGCAGGGAAACTTGCATAAGTTGGTCAGTCATGGGAAAAACACATATATACGCATAAGCAAAAATGTGTATGAGTGTGTTCGCCCCATGCATTCAAAAGGGATTCGCCAGCTTGAAGCTAGTGGATCACATCTGCAGATCTATCTGGCCATCACTTATTGAAGAATAAGCGACAGCCAGATACAATCTGAAAGTTGCTGAAAGGGTGAATGGTTAATACGAAGAGAAATCCTCTGATTTTCCTGCGTATTAATCCATTCACGCCTTGAAGAATCCAGGGTTTATTTGTAGCTGTAATAATTATTGTATGAAACAGCTATCTTCAGTGGGAGTGTCCTTGTTTTATTCAGAATGAAAATCTATACACTTTTTTTAATTATTCAGCATTACTTATATTAAGTTTTTAATAGTTTCTTAATACAGCAAAATAATGTTCAACAGTAAAAAAAAAAAAAAAAAAAAAAGTGAAATGACAGCAGTTTTAGTTTGCAAGAAATTGCAGATTTTTTTTTTATATATTTATTTTATTTAAATAAAACGTGATATTACAAACAATAAATTCAATATACTACATATAATTATAGGAACATAACATATAAAATCACATAACATAAATCTAAAAAACATTACAAGAACTGCTTAGCATGTAGTAGTGAACCGTACATCATATCTAAATTGTGCAAAGAATGAATACTGGTATACTAATGATATGAGGTGATATTCATGAGATTAATAATACTCATCTAATGTTGATTGCTAACTGGATCTCCTTTTGATCTGAGAAAGTGTAGATAAGTGAGATAAAGTGCTCATTAATTAGAAGGTGATTTGTAGAATAAATTGTCAAGAGTCTTGTATTAAACTCTTTATATCTATTACATTTATGGAGGGGATATAGTTTTTCTCTTTTTTTCATTCTTCTTTTCCCCTTCTTTTAATTTGTGAAGTAAAGTGTTGAAGATGAAGAAGGGAGGAGATAGGGAGAGGGAAGGGAGAGAAAAAAAAAAGAGAATAAGGGGTCACACTGGTCTGAACGATGGAATCTTTAAAATCTACTAAGTAAAAAAAAAAAAAAAAAAAAAAAAGAGCACGCCCAACGAGGTATCCCAACGCATTATAATTGTCTCCAGAAATTAGAAATACTAGGTGCAATCCAGTGTTATATAAAGGAAAAGGAATCAACTGGAATTTGGGTGAGAGTGAAGCCAATCAGACCGTAAGTCTAGACATTTTTTTGCCTTATCCTCTTTCATTGCATGAAGGTACTCTAACTTAGCAAAATTCTATTCCCTTTTTGAGTTGGTATTGTTTGAACACCCCAATGCAAGGGAATTAGTGCTTTCGCAGCATTCAGTAGGGTTTGTATACAGCGCCATTTACTAGGTGTATTGAAACAAGGAATGTGTCTAGTGTAGTGAAAGAGAAATAATAGAGGGTCAGTAGGGAGAGATAAATTATGTGTTACATTAATGTGTTGTGCAATTTCTGACCAGTAAGAGGAAATAAAAGGACATGTCCATCAGATATGTAGAGTTGATCCAATCTCCGATTTACATCTCCAACATAAAGGGGATGAGGAAACTGAGAATTGTGCCAATCATTGTGGTGTCATGTACCAACGAGTTATTAGTTTGTAATTAATTTCACGGGTATTGTGGAGAAGAGAAAATTTTTTTGTACCATTCTGTTTTTTCAAGTTCAGTGCCAATCTCTCTCTCCCATACTCTTAGGAAATGGTATTTAGTCACCGGGAACTGTTTATATAGGAGTTTTTGACAATAAGAAAGTGGTCTGATTCCCACAGGAGGAGTAGTTATGGACTTAGTTTTAGTTGAGTCAAAGAGATAAAACTATTATCTGGAGAGAGGGATTGCAATGTATCAAGAGAAGCTATCCTGAGTGTCTGAAAAAAAGAATGTGATGCACCAGCAGGAAATTCTGGATTACCAACTACTGAGGCCAGAGGTGAGGGGTAAGGAGAGAGATCAAGAGATTTATTTAACAGCTTCCATTGTGTAAGAATATGATCTAGAATAATGTGAGGAGCAAAACATATTGGTCTGCTCCTAGGATAAACCCAACATAGTTGTAAGGGATCTAACGGACCTAGTATATCTTAAAGTATATCTACCCATCTAACTTGAGTCGCTGAGGAGAAGTCAAATATTTTAGCGATTGCAGAGGCTCTATAATAGTTTATAATTATTAGCATACTGATTCCCCCTTTATCATATTTCATAGAAATAATCTCTTGTCTAATTCGTGGTTTCTTATTCCTCCATACAAAGAGTGATATTTTGGTTTGAATAGAATTAAGAAGATGAACTGGAATAGCAATCGGCAAGGCATTAATTAGGAAAATAATTTTAGGTAGAATTGTCATTTTAATCAAGTTAGTTCTTCTGAACCAGGACAAAGGTAAATGTGTCCAGGATGTTAAGTTTTCACTTATTTCTTGGATAATAGGTTTGAAATTGAGTTCCGGTAAGGAATCTATCTGAGAGGAAAGGAATATACCTAGATATTTAATATTTGGAGATGACCATTTAAAGGGCAATGTTTTACTAAGTGAGGTATATCTAGTTCTAGGTAAATTAATATTTAAAATGTATGACTTTGAGTAATTAATGAGAGCTTGGGACAAAGAGCAATATTCTTCTACGATTGAAATTAGGAATAGAAGAGAAGATTCTGGTTTGGAGAGAAAGTACAATACGTCATTGGCATAAGCAGCTACTTTAAATATTTGTCTCCTGGTGCATAGCCCTGATATCTCTGGCGAGCATCTAACTAAATTGAGAAGAGGTTCCATTGTGAGTATGAAGATTATGGAAGAAAGCGGGCAGCCCTGTCTTGTACCATTAGATATCTGGAACGCATCAGATAAAGTACCATTAACTAATACTCTCGCTGAAGGAGTTGAATATACGCTCATGATTCCAGTTAACATTAGTGGCCCCAATCCCAAGTGTTTAAGAACTTCTTCCATGTAAGACCAGCTAACTCTATCAAACGCTTTCTCCTCGAATCTGCTGAAACAAAAATGGAAGGAATGTTTTTTGTTTTTGCCAAATGCACAAGACATATTGCTGTAGAAGTATTGAGACGCGCTTCTCTCCCAGGAACAAATCCACATTGATCAGGATTAACTAAGTGTGGGAGGAAAGGTTTTAAACGGTTTGCTGACATTTTTGAGATGATCTTGATGTCCACATTAAGCAAAGATATAGGCCGATAGTTAGAACAGAGCAAGGGATCTTTCCCTTCTTTGTAAATAACTACTATATGTGCTTCTAGAGCTTGTGATGGGAAATGTTGACCCCGAAGAACTGAATTAAATGATTTTATCATATAATGTATTAGAGAGTCTTGAAATTTCCTATAATATAATAATGAAAATCCATCTGGACCAGGACTTTTCCCTAGTGCTATAGACTTGACCGCTACTTCTATTTCTTTCTCAGAATTTGGCGTCTCAATCGAGTTACTTTCGGTTGTTGAAAGGGTGGGAGATCCAGCTCTAAGAAGAAAGGATTCAAGGTGTTTTCTCCAGATATCAGAGGATCGATCTGATGAAGGGGGGGAGGTTATATAGGGGATTATAATACTCTCTGAAAGCATTTGCTATTTGGGGAAGTTTTTTGTATTTGCCCTGATTTAGTATGAATTTGTGTAACTGCCATAGAGCGTCTTTTGCATTGAATAAGGCAGGCTAGCGAGCGACCACATTTATCATTGTGTATATATCTATGATATCTTATCAACATATGGGATTTGATGCAATCTTGCCTTAAAAGTAAATTCAGTTACATTTTTCAGTTTGTCAGTTCTGATATTGAAGGAGACCGATCTTTTTTGTGGGTAGCTTTTAAGGAGCAGATTTTGTTTAGGATGTCATCTATGTGTTTCCATTTTAGACATTTTTAATTGCTCCTATCTTGATTAATAAACCACGTAAAACACTTTTATGTACTTCCCAGACTATAAGGTCAAATACTTCAGGAAAAGAATTACATGAAAAGTATTCATCTATTTCTTTAGTTAGTGAGGATATAATTTTGTGGTCGTGTAATAAGGTTTCATTAAGTCTCCAAGTAAAGGTAGATTCAGGGATTTCCGGAGAAGATAAACAAATAGACACTGCATCATGATCTGACCAAGATATTGGTTCAATGGAGGCTGAAGTATGTAGAAGGAATTGAGAATTGAAAATATAGTCAATTCTACTATACTAAGTCTGAATCGTGTGGGTGGAGAGATCTCCATGTGTCAACCAATTGGAGGTCAGCAAATTTGAAATTCATTTTCTTAAGGTGAGAAAGTTTAAAAGATGATTTCTTGGCAGATGTGTCTAATAAAGGTTCCAAAACTATATTGAAATCGCCGCCTATAATTATTCTCCCCTCTAATGTATGATCTAGGTTAAGAAAATTCAGAAGGCAAGTGATTTGTTTAGTATTGGGACAATAAACATTAATGATGACATACGGCTTGTTGAATAATAGACCTTTCAGTATAAGGAATCTGCCAACTGTATCCTCTTTAAGTTCCAAAAGTTTCCATGGAGTGGAAGCTCTAATGAGTATACCAACTCCCTTTTTTTCATTTGCAGATGCAAAGTAAGTGGTGGGAAATGTTTTGTTACAAAAACTTGGAGGGTTCATTGAATTGAAATGGGTTTCCAGAATCAACACAATATCTGATTTAAGATGCTCTATAGATCTAAGAACCATGGATCTTTTTTCAGGAGAGTTGAGACCCCTAACATTGAGCGTGATCACCTTAATCTGTGGCATAAGTAAGTAAGGAGTTTTTGTGCTAGTTGAAAAAGGAAATAATAAAAAAAAAGAGGGGGTAAGGAGGAAAGAAGATACCTTGACAATGTAGGTGTAAATGGAGGGGGGTGCCAAGAGCTAAGCAGTATGCGGGTAGAACAATTTGAGACGTGACAAAAGATATATAATGCCGACAACATAATGGTGAATGTAAAAAGTATGTGCAAATTGGTAAAGTTTTCGGCAGATGCCAAACGGCTTGTGGTGGTGGTATAGAATGTCATGTTAGGGGTCGTGTGTTTGAGAGAGACCCAAGTCTGAGTATGTGTCATATCTTGTTTGGGTACAGAGATATGGATTACTAGAAATTAGATTTATGAATATGGAAGAAAATTAGGTTATATCTAAATTGAAATTAGCTTAAAATATTTGTCAGTGATATGGTCTGACATTATATGCCATGTTGAGGGTTTAGTATCTGAGTAGGTTTAGTAATAATATATATGGTAAATAAAAGAATAAGTGGATGGAACTAAAGTGATGTGCAATCTAAATATATTTTGTCTTTGTAGTCTATTTGACTGACATATTTTAAAAAGAGTTTAATTTTTTTTAAATAGTGCAAAAGGAAAATGAAATATATACACCATAAACCTACTAATCTCAGCTTTACTCATTCAGAAGCATACAAATCAGGAAATTAATGTTAAAGACTTATGTATTCTCCCCTTCTGTGAGGAATAGGACATTGTACAAGCAGATGACATATCTAAGAAAACATTAGTAAACATAACATTTGTATACATACATACACACACATATACATACATACACATATATTTCTGTATTTATGCTTACATACACATTTCTACATTCATACATTATTATAAATGACAAGACGAGATGCATCCCATAATGTATTATATAACGGTAATTGGATAGGAATGAAGGAATCACCAGATTCTATGATTCCAGAAGAAGATTTAATTACATAGTCTATTCCCAGGATTTAATCCTGATTTCCCACCATGTTTATATATGAATCGAATTTCACATATAAAAGTTATATCAGATTGATAAGCGTCCATTTATATTTTCCAAGCTTGTTTTGAATTAATTTCTCCCATTCACTTCTATTGTATCTTGGACATGAGAAATTAAAGTGAGAAATGTTTATAAAGGAACAATGGGCGCATTTCATCTCTCTGTCTGACATATAACTGAGGTATATGTCTGAGAGCTAACTTTCAAATTTAGAAAGCTAAGGTGAAGGAAAAATAATAAAAAATAAAACACGACTAAATGGGCTTGAGAGGGGATCTAGCTAAGAGGATCTTATTTTTCAGAGAAGAGAATTATGGGGGTCATTCTCTATATGTCTGAAAGGTTATACATCCACTTCCAAGATAGTAATATTTGAGATTTATTAATTATAAATATTTGGTAATGAAGGTGGATCTTAAGGTTGATATGGGCCTAATAGAGGAATAAAATAAATCAACTAAATAAGCAATTATGATGTGTAAATCACTTATTATTATCTACAATATAAGCAGTGTCAGAACATTAGACATCACAAACGCCATTTGAATTATTAGATCACTAATATCCTATAAAATAAATAATAGGATTTTAGTCTTACCTGTTAAATCCTTTTCACTTAGTCCATACAGGTCACTGGTACAATGGGAGGCGATCCGTCCCTTTAAGTAGGCAGGAACATTCATTCAAATGTATGCAGGGGGTGGAGCCTCCCCTCCTTCTTAAGCTGCCTTCAGGCCAGAGCCAAGCTAGATTGATTTGAGACACTAAACTGACCAGAGGTAAGAAAGAAAAGGAAGACTCCTGTGAGCATGCCCCGAAGGTCCCCCAATGAATGCCACAGGAGAGCCAAGCATGGTCCCTTGACAGGGTGGGAGACCAGTGACCTGTATGGACTAAGTGAAAAGGATTTAACAGGTAAGACTAAAATCCTATTTTCACTGTCGTCCAATACAGGTCACTGGTACAATGGGTTGTACAAACATTGAGCTTTCCGAGAGGCGGGAAATAAGGCAAGGACCAGGCGCAAGGCCCAAGTCACCAGAACTACTATGAACCAATTAATCATAGAGCCCAATAACAGAAGTGTCAACGGACACCAACCAGGGGGAAAAACAAACCCCTGAACAAACACAGCACACTGAACTAGAGCCAACGGGGCTCAACAGCAAAGAAGAACTAAGAACCACAGAGTAGAAGGTCCTAAACAGGCAAGACTGCCTCCAGGACCTTCCTCCCAAAGCTGGCATCAGCCGAGGCCAGTACATCAACGCGATAGTGCTTCGAGAATGTGTGCACAGAGGACCAAGTGGCCGCTCTGCACAGTTGATCAGCAGACGCCTGATTCTTGTAGGCCCAAGAGGCCCCAATAGATCTGGTGGAATGAGCAGTAACCCTGGAGGGAACGTGCTTATTCCGCAGTTTGTAGGCTTCACGAATGGTAGATTTTATCCAAGAGGCAATAGTTACCTTGGATGCCGGTCTCCCTGCCCTAGGCCCCTCAGGAATTACGAACAGGGCGTCAGACTTCCTGATAGACTCAGTGCGATGAACATAAAATTTAAGACAACGCACAACATCCAACAAATGGAGATCTCTTTCCTTGTCAGAGGAAGGGTTAGGGCAGAAAGAGGGAACCACAATCTCCTGATTGATGTGAAATTCGGAGACAACCTTGGGTAAAAACTCCTTGGAAGTGCGAAGCACTGCCTCATCCTTGTGAAACACCAAGTAAGAAGGTTTACAAGACAGAGCTTGTAACTCTGCTACCTGGCGAACTGAGACAATAGCCAAAAGAAAGGCCATTTTCCAGGTCAAGAGACGTAAAGGAATAGAAGCCAAGGATTCAAACATGAGCCACACCTTGGAAGAAAACCTTAACATCAGGAAGAATAGCAATCCTTTCCTGGAAAAACACAGACAGAGCTGAAGTCTGAACCTTAAGAGAACTCTTCTCAACCCCATCCTGTAAAAAGGCCAGGACCGTGGGAAGATGAAAATCTAGAGATAGATCCTTAGCAGTACACCATGCTACAAAGGTGGACCATATGCGATGGTAGATCTTGGAAGACACAGGCTTGCGAGCTTTAAGCATCGTGGACACCACTGAAGAGGAAAACCCTTTCTTCTTTAGAATTGAGGATTCAACCTCCAAGCCATCAAATGGAGATGCTGAACATCCTCCTTCCACAGATATCCCTGAAGAAGTAGATCTGGACGGGCAGGAAAGGGATCCGTCACAGACATGGCTAGAAGTTCCGGATACCAGGACTGACGAGACCAATTTGGAGTGATTAGGATGACAGGACAACGCTCCAACTTCAGCTTCTGGATGACTCTGATCAACAGAGGAAGAGGAGGGAAGATGTACGCGAGAGGGAACTCCCAAGGAATCGACAAAGCATCCACTGCTAGAGCAAGAGGGTCCCTCCACCGAGAACAAAACACTGGCACCTTCCTGTTGTGTCTGGTAGCCATCAGATCCACTACAGGCACCCCCCACATCTGGGTGAGAAGGTGAAACACCTCTGGATGAAGCGCCCATTCTCCGCTGTCGACTGTGTGACGACTGAGAAAATCTGCCATGACGTTGTCTACGCCTGGAATGTGTACCGCTGAGATGACTGGCACATGAGCTTCTGCCCAACCAAGCGGTGAAACTTTTTGTGCCGCCTTGTCTGTTGATGTAGGCCACGGCGGTGGCGTTGTCGGACTCCACTCTGACTGGACAACCTTCCAGCTGAGATTCCCAGTGCCTCAGGGTAAGAAAGATGGCACGAAGTTCCAGAACATTGATGTAAAGAAGAGATTCTTCCAGTCCCCATTTCCCCTGAGCACTGAAACGACCCAGTACTGCCCCCCATCCCCGAAGGCTGGCATCCGTCGTGACTGTGGTCCAATAAGGGACACGAAAGGACCTCCCTTTCAGGAGATGAGAGAGGTCCAACCACCACTCTAGGCTCAGCTCGACATGAGGGGGCAGAGATACGGAGAGATGCTGATGATCTGGATGAGTTCTGCAAGTCTGAATCATAAACCTCTGAAGATCCCTGGTGTGTGCCATGGCAAATGGCACTGCCTCTATCGTGGAAATAAACTTCCCCACTAGAGAGGTCAACTTCGGTACTGGAACCCTGTCTAGTTCTAGGATCTTGGACACCCGGATAGCAATCTGATGAGCCACTTCCTCCGGTAAAAACACCATGCACTGCTGAGTGTCGAACAGGAGACCCAAGAAGAGGAGCTGTTGAGATGGAACCAAGTCTGACTTGTCCAGATTCACAATCCAGCCGTGGCGATTGAGTGTCTGTATGCACAACTGCATCTGCTGATGGAGAATCTCCGTAGATGAAGCTTTCAGGAGCAGATCGTCCATGTAGGGAGTCACCCTGACTCCATCTTGATGAAGCACAGCTATCAAAGCTCCCAATACCCTCTGAAAGACCTGAGGAGCTGAAGTCAGTCCAAATGGAAGAGCTGAAAACTGAAAGTGGCCTTTGTGACAGGCAAATCTGAGATACCGTCTGCTCTCTGGATGAATAGGGATGTGAAGGTATGCATCCTGAAGGTCCAGGGAGGCAAGGAACTACCCTGGAGACATTGCTGCTATCACAGAACGCAGAGATTCCTGACGAAAGTGGGAACTCACAACAAAGGAATTGAGATCCTTGAGATCCAAGATAGGACGAGCACCTCCGTCCTTTTTGGCCACAACGAACAGGTTGGAATAGAATCCTGAACCTGTGTCCTCTGAGGGAACCAATTCCAGGACCTCTTTGTCCAAAAGATCCTGAATAGCGTCGTCGAACAGACGTCTTTTTGTAGGCTCCTGAGAAGGACGAGTAAAATGGAACCGAAAAGGAAGAAGGGAAGAGAAAGGGATCCTGTATCCCTCTGATACCACCTGAACAACCCAAGGGTCCACCACTGACTCCTCCCAAATCCGTCGAAAGATGTGGAGACGTCCACCTACAGCCGGATGCGGACCCGGGTTCGGCGAGTCATGCCGAAGCAGTCTTGGAGGTCTTGGCCTTGGGGGCAACTTTGGGCTTCCATGACTGTTTGGGCTTGGAGGAGGAGCGCGTGGAGGAGGAACCTGACTGGGACGTGGAGTGTGTCTCAGTTTGGAAGGAACGAAACGACCGATTGCTTTTGGCTGGAAACTTCTTCTTGAAGACTGATGGTAGAAGAGTACTTTTGCCACCAGTAGCCTCACTAATCATCTCCTTAAGTTCAGATCCAAACAGTAAGGCCCCCTGAAAAGGTAAAGAGAGCAAAGCTTTCTTAGAAGCAGTGTCAGCAGACCAAATTTTCAGCCAAAGAGCACGTCTAGCCACCACAGAGGAAGTAGAGGCCCTTGCCATCATGCGCACAGCATCAAAAGCAGCGTCAGAAACATAATTTTGAGCTTCTGATATATTAGCAAGAAGCTGCAACTGCTCAGACACTGGTGCATCCTGGCGAACCGCCTCAGTCAGTTGTTCAGTCTAGGCCGCAATAGCCCTATTAACCAACGCCACTGCAAATGTTGGACGCATGGCAGTGCCAATAGAGGCAAAAATGGATTTAAGACAAATCTCTAACTTTTTGTCTGTCCAATCTTGCAGGGCAGAGGCATCTGATACAGCTAAGGCAGTAGATTTGGATAACCTAGAAATAGGAGCATCCACTTTGGGAGGATGAACCCATTTTGCCAGTTCAGCCTCAGGAAAAGGGTAAAGTTTAGCAAACTTTTTGGACACAGACGAGGATTTTTCAGGATTCCTCCACGCATCAGAGACTAAACGAGCAAGAGTAGGATTGTTAGGAAAACAAACCACAGCCCTAGACGGTTTTTGGAAAACGTCAGTTGGATCATGAGTAGATTCCTGAGTCAGAGGAAGGTTGAGCTTGTTAGCAGAGCTCTGATCAAACCCTCAGCCCCAGTGCCTTCCTCAGCATCAGAATCCTGCAAAAGTTCTTCCTCAGAAGAATCAGACATTTCAGGAGCCCCCTGTGGCTTAGGCAGGGAGGTCCTGATTGTGGAGGGGGTCTGCCAGACTTGCAGAGCCCTCTGAACCTGAGAGGGAAAGAGTTGTAGAGTGGATCTGAGATCCCTAGTGGCAGCTTTAAACTCTTTTACCCAAGTTGGCTCAATAGCGTGGCTGGAAAGCCCAGGGTTGCTATCATGACTTTCTGCACATTTTGGGCATAAATGACCTGAAAATTCTCTAAGCAGCCCAGAGTGACAAGAGGAGCAAAACGCAATGGGGGAAATAGACACCCCAGCCTCTTTAGTCTTGGGTCTAGCCCCTGACTCCAGCGGAGTAGACATGCTCACAGTGTCAGATATACTCCACTAAGAAAAATCACCAAGTAGAAGTGTGAAAGATTAAAGTTTCACCCCAGAAATGTCTAAAATCGAACTTATCTGGCCAGCGAAGGGTTAATCTGCTGAGAGGAGAGAAGGCTCGGTCCCTGCGTAGTATACTCGCTGAGAATAACACCACAAAATGGCTGCCGCAACGGTAGCCAATCAGAAAACAGGTGCGAAATGGGCGCTTATGGGAAACGTAGTTTTTCTCAGAAGTACACCAAGACAGTGCCCGAAGCCCCCCCAGACTCCCAACACACCGAATTTAGCTACCGGATGATAGAGCAGGGGAAGATCAACAAAATGAGCCCTCTCTGAAGTCGCTGTGACAAGCGGTTCCAGAGATACGTCCCACACTGTGTAAACCCATAGAGAGTAAAGGAGCAATGGCGTCTATGCGGGTAAAAGCGCGCTTAAAGGCGCGGAACATTAAATATTAATAAATTATTCCTGAGAGAAAAAGTTCACCAAACATACTTCTAACACATGTAAAATATGAGAAAATAACAACCCAAAGCTCCAAAACCCAGGGAATACCACAGACATTGCATAAATACAAGCAATAGAAATAAAAACACCCTATGAGTGCTGGAGTGCAAAATGAGAACTCCCAAATACATGCCCAAAGAAGGGACACTGTGGGACAAGTGGACCTTCAGCACTCAAAGGGTGGCTCACCTTTCTGCAGGACTTCTGTCTTCAGGTAACCATGTTAAAAGGGAATTAACCAGAGGAAAATTCCCCAGCCGGGAAGCTACTTGACTCAAGATGTTCCCTCTTCAGGGCATAAGGTCCACCAGAAAATCCCTGGAAGCTGCACTAGCCACTTTGGAGAGGGCAATTCACAGCCATGGTCACCCGCCTAATGGTGGTATTCCATATTTGAAGAAAAACAATAAAAAACTAAAGTTGAATGAGAGATGTTCTCCACCTGGTGTGCACAGCACACAGGAACAAATCAATCTGGCTTGGCTCTGGCCTGAAGGCAGCTTAAGAAGGAGGGGAGGCTCCACCCCCTGCATACATTTGAATGAATGTTCCTGCCTACTTAAAGGGGCGGATCGCCTCCCATTGTACCAGTGACCTGTGTTGGACGACAGTGAAAAGATAAAGATAAAATATAGGTGTGTTCTGTTACAGCAGATTAAATATTTTTTAGGAAATTATGAGTATCTGTACCTAGATGAGTAGTAAGAGAATCTTTACACTAATACCATTTTAAACTGTGCAAATTTGTTAACTATACTTTTCTAAATGTAAAATAACATTTTTGCACTCAGAAGACCCCATATTCGGGATAGTTATACTTCCAATATCTTGTGTCTGGTATTCAGGTCCAATTTTGCAAAGTGGAGGGAGTTGGATTTTCTCCCTAGTCTTTTCTTATTATTCGGAGATTCGGGTGACCCATCCTGTCTGCTCTGGGATCTCTGTGATGAAGAGTTGTTTGAGGTTGTAGGGACAAAGATGTGCCTAGTGTTGTGCAGAATAAGAAAATCCCCTCAGGGTTGCACAGAATAGCTTTAACACCATTATAGGTGGAGGAAAGAGAGAACTGAAAGCCCCATTTATATTTTATATTTAAATTTCTCAGGTGATCAGTAAGAAATTTTATCTGTCATCTCATATACAGAGTATAAGGGGACAAATCATTATATATTTATATATTAGCCCCTGTGCACGGAGGCAGATGCCCCTCTCTGCTGCATCGTGTAATTTTTTCTTTCGTGTCATATCTGTTAAACATATTACCACATCTCTGGGGGCGCCATCTTCACGCTGCTTGAGTGGACGGTGTATTCTGTCAAATTGAATTGTGGAAGGATGAGTGTCTCCCAATAAAGAACTAAAGTATTTGGACAATGTGTCACTTAATTGTTGAGGGGAAACTGTTTCAGGTAAATTCCTCAGTCTAATATTATTTCTTCTGCCTCTGTTACCAAATCATCTATACGTAATGTAAGATGAGAAATGGTGTCTCTTTGCTCCACTATAGTTTTGTTCTAGATAATTGATGTGTTCAGCTGTGTTTGTGTGTTCTTCTTCTAGAAAGGTAATTTTCTGAGTCATTTGTATAATGGGTAGATTGAATGGTATTGACGTCTGCAGTGAAAGATGCCTTTAAATCATCAGCCATTTTTTTCATATCATCTTTACTGGGTAAGCCTGATAATATACGTCCCAAGTCTTCCACAGTGATAGAAGTATTCACCCCTGTGCCATGAGGTGTAACAATGGACATATCTTTAGAGGAAGAAGAGGGAGCAGCCCTTGTAAATGAACTAAGTTTTGTATTTGCAAGGCAGAGCTTTGCCGCTCAATTACCCAAGGTAAAGCTGAGGTGATTTCTGTCTGTGAAACCGGGTCTGATAAAAATTGAATCTTGTATTTAATATGTTGCTGTTTTCTCCCTTTTTTTTAATTCACAGATTTCATAAAGTAATTTTAGAAGTAGGTTATTGACAGAAAAAAAAAATTATAACCCTAAAGAAGCTTAATAACTCAGTCAGGCAAGAGCTCTCAAACTATGTGACTAGCACCATTGCTAGTCAGGCTACGCCCCCGATGTTGAAGTTTTGGATTCCCTTAGGTTTGCCCAAATTAATGTTTTATTTTTGGATTTGCTCTTGTGGTTTTCTTAATTGGTTCTTTCTTTTTATCCAATATCTTTAGATTTTTAGATGTATTGAACTTTCCCCTGCAAATGATGCGAAGGAAAAAAAATCACCATGTATACATGACATAATTCCAATATAGATTACAGTAAAATATTGGATAGAATACGCATCTGTCTATAATAAACAGGTATAAATTACAGCCAAGATTTTAGGGAAAACATAATGTACATGTGTATAATAAGCACTCCTTTCTCTCCATCAACCCACAAAAAATTAAAACCTCCCCTCAATCCCTCTCTCTCCCTTTCCCTCTCCCCCCATCTCAACACTTTATCTGCTCCCCGCTTTACTTCTCTCCATCCACAAAAAATGCAAAATGCCCCACTCAGTCTCTCCCCCCTTCCCTCCACTCCAGCTCAATACAGTTATCTGTGCTCTACCTTTCCCATCCTCTACCCACCTCCAGGACCCCTCTCTGGAGATCTGTACAGCAGGCTTTCATTTGCAACACACTTCCTCCTTTTCAGGACCTCATTCAACTGAATAGCCCAAACCGGAAAAAATGTCAACGGGCACTGAACTTCCACCGCACACAAGGACAAGAGCCAACAGTGCTCAAACAACTGAACAACAGTATGGCAGGCAAGTGTGCAGGTCCTTAGACAGGCAAAGCTTCCTGAAGGACCTTCCTGCCAAAGCTGGCTTCAGTCAAAACATCTACACGGTAGTGCTTAGCAAAGGTGTGCAAGGTTGACCAAGTTGATACCTTGCACAACTGCTCAGCTGAGGCCTGATTCATGTAGGCCCAGGAGCCCACCACAGACCTAGTGGAATTTGCTGTGACTTTAAAGTGAATGGTAGCCTTAATCCAAGAGGTCACAGTGACCTTGGAAGCAGCTTGTCCTGCCCTGGGATCTTCAGGAATGACAAACAGAGAGGTGGGCCTTACGAAAAGGCTCACTGAGGTGCACATAACATTTTATCCTTCTCCTTGTCGGACTTAGGGTTAGAACAAAATGATGGCAAAGCAATCTCCTGAAATCACCTTAGAAAAGTGAACTTCTGAGAGATTTGAAGCAATGCCTTGTCCTTATGAAAGATGAGGAAAGGAGGCTTGCAAGACAAGGCCTGCAACTCAGCAGCTCTGCTGACTGAGACTACTGCCAAAAGAAAAACCATCTTAAAGGGATAGTAATGCTTCAAAATAAAAGCAGCTCCAATTAATCTTCATAGTATTTTGGCCTGGAGAGTGTTATTTCTATACTGTCAGAGTTGTAGTTCAAGAGTAATTGAATGATAAAGTATCCCCCTCCTGCCCCTTTTACTGATGTAACACTGTTCACCTCAGAACAGAAAGGTGGTGTCCAGGTGGATCGCACAGAGGGACAATCTTCAATTAGCATAAGGAAAACCCTGAAAAACTTGTCAGCGGGGGCAGGGCTTTCATTGTTCTCACAGTAAGAAGATTGTCCCTTGCTGTGAGCTGTCTGGTCTTAAGACCAGATTCCACATCTGAGGAGAGGTGGCTTACACTAGGTAAAAGTGGTGGGAGGGGGATACTTTATCATTCAATTACTCTTGAACTACAACTCTGACAGTATTGAAATAACACTCTCCATGGCCCAAATACTATGAAGATTAAGCGGCTTTTATTTTGAAACATTATTATCCCTTTAAGGGTCAACTGACGCAGAGGAATGGAAGGGAGGCCTCTGCAAAACTCCCAGAACCAAATGAAGGTCCCATGGAGCAGTGGGAGCCTTAAAGGCAGGAAAGGCATGAGCCAGCCACCCCATGAAGGAACACATTGACATCTGGCATGATGGCAATAAGTCTCAGGAAGAACATAGAAAGATATGAAGTTTGAACCTTTAAGGAGCACAAGCTGAGCCCTTTGTTCACTCCATCCTGGAGAAAAGATAACACCAAAGGAAGGTCAAACTCCTGTGAAGACACAGACTTGTTCATGTACCAAGAATTAAAAAACAGGCCATACCCTTACGGGCCTGAATCATAGTGGAAATGACCTCAGTGGAGAACCCTTTTCTCCTCAAGTTTTGGGCTTTAACAGCTATGCTGTCAGAACCATCTTTTCCAAATACTCGATCCACAGTAACCCTGAATTAGGAGGTCAGGCCTCGGAGGGAGCTGGAGCAAATCCTGAATGGAAAGACTGACCAGTTCCACAAACCATGCCCCTCTGGTTCAGTAAGGCACTACCAGAATTATGGTTTTACCATCCATCTTGACCTTCCTGAGCACCCTGAGTATGAGAGGAGTTGGAGGAAAGACATAAGTGAGGTGGAGGTTCTACGGAATTGACTTTGGGAGCAGAGGGTTGGAACCTTCTTGCTGTCCTTGGCAGCCATAATATCTAACATTGGCACCCCCACACACTGCTGCACAATCATATAGAACACCTCCTGATTGAGCTCCCACTCTCTGGAATCCAGGTCTTGCAGACTTAGGAAGTCCGTCAGCAAGTTTTTTGGTTGGAACGTGGGCTTCTACTCAACCCAGAATGTACTTCACTGCGCATGCCCCCTTGAAGTTGATCTAAGCCACAGCCGTGGCATTGTCCAACTGAACCCTCACTGGTCTTCCTTTCAAGAGTGAGGTCCAGCAGACAAGGGTCAGATGGATATCCCTGAGATCCAGAACATTGATGGATTGAAGAGACTCCTCCACAGTCCACCTGCCCTGAACCCCCAGGTGACACAGAACTGCACCCCAGCTGCTCAGGCTGGTGTCTGTCATGGCCAGAGTCTATTCTGGTATCACAAAGGGTGTTCCCTGTTCCATGTTGCATTGGCACAGCCACAACTGAAGGTCCCAGCTGGCCTCTGAAGAGAGGGAGATCTGGCGATCAATTCTGAAGAACATGCCGTTGAGTTCCCTTGTGTGCACCTGAGAGTTAGGCACAGCCTCTAGTATTAACAATAGCCTGCCCAGCACACTCATGTACTCCATGATTGTGGCTGAGCGCCACTCCAGGGTCTGCAACATTTCCTGCATGACCAGAAGAATTTTTTCTTCTGGCAGGAACATTTTCCCCTGATGGATGTGTCGAAACTCATCTCCAGGAAGGCACCAGAGAGGACTTCAGTATGTTCAGAATCCACCCATGATGGACCAGCAATTGAGCAAAGCCTTGGATGTGCTGATGGATCTTTTAGCAAAAGATCGTTCAGATAGGGTGTCATGGAAATGCCCCTGTATGAATGAAGGCGCTAAGGCCCCCATGACTCTGGTGAACACTCGAGTTGCAGAAGCCAGGCCAAAAGGCAGAACTGTGAACTATTAGTGATCCAAGCCTTATGCAAATTGCAGATAGTGTTGGCTGTCTGGATTTTTGGGGATGTGTAGGTACCCACATCCTGAAGGTCGAGATACACTAGATACTCCCCTAGGCACATAGCTGCAATGACAGAATCCAAGATTCCATTTTGAAGCACATAGTCACCATATATTTGCCAGCAGTAAATCCACTGCCTCTTGAAACAGTTGTGCCTTGTCCGTCTCTTTTGGCTATGGACAAAAAAAGCAATATGGTAGAAGGGATCTGAAATCTATGCTGAACACTTCTGATATTACCCTCAAACCAAATAGAAAAAGATGAAGACACCACCCTACAGGCAACAGCGAAGCAGGATTCTGCATGTCATGTGAAAGATTGCAAAACAGACTTAGCTCATGGAGCTGTTTGCTTGAGCTGCCACTGCTGTCTGGGCTTGGTGGACATGCACTCGCATGTGAGGCCTATGGACCTTGTGACCTTTGCTCCTCCGTTTGGCGGGAGGATTGAAAAAGTCTCAACTTCCTCTCCATAGTCAGATGTTTGGTGGATATGTGAGACAACAAAGTGCTCTTGCCCAAGTAGCATCACTAATGAGCTGTTGCAATCCAGGTACAAACAGGGACTTGCCTCCAATGACTTCTTGGAAGACTGATCTGCAGACCAAATCTTAAGTCACAAAGAGCATTGCGCAGCAACATAAAAGGCGGAGGCTTTAGCAGACAACCTGACCATCTCAAAAAGAGCCTCAGACACGAAATTGATAGCCTCCTCAATGTTGGCCAAAAGGAAACCTTGGCACGGACAGCCTCCATCAGCTGTTCACCCCACATGGCAACAGCCCTGTTAACCCAGGAGGAGGCAAAAATAGGTCTCTGTGCCTCTCCAGAGGCCGCAAAGTTGGCCCTGGGGATAGAATCCAGCTTCCTGTCCGCTGGGTTCTTCAAATCAGCTACATCTGCCAAAGTCAGTGCAGTAGACTTAGCCAACCCGGAAGCAGGGGGATCCACAGGTGGAGGAGAGACCCACTGCACCAAAGCTGCCTCTGAAAAGGGGTACTGCCTTGGAGAACTGCTTGGTGATACACTGCCACTTGTCTGAAGTCTACAGCTCATCCAAAAGGATCTGGGCAAGAGTAGCATTAGGGGGGAAAATGGTGATTTTTTTTTTATGGCTCTGGAAGACATCTGTAGAGGAAGACCCTTCATAAGAGATGTCAAAGACCTGAAACGTCTCCAAAACAGCTGTAATGAGTCCTTCAAGGAAGGTGGTCATCTTCCCTTTCTAACAATTCCTCCTCTGAGGAAGCCCCTATAACCTGAGGAATACTCTGGGAGACACGGGCCACATATTTAAAGGTGGTGGGGGGTTTCCAAGATTGGACGACCTCCAGAAGGGAGCAAGGGATTTCTATCCAAGATGGTTCCTGGTCAGTACTGGAAGGCCCCGGTGGAGTAGTAGGGGCCACAGTACAAGTGTAGATTTTCCTCCAGGTCCCTTAGAATCTGAAATCCTGACAGTAAAAGTGTCTCATACTAGTATAAATAACCAGTAACAATTCCGCAGACTAATAATTCACCATAGAAAACCCAGAAAATATGCACTTATCTGGAAGACAAAAGGTTAATCTGGAAAAGGAGAGCAAGGAGACTCTGCATACAATAAGAGAGAATGAAAATGGTGACTGCAAAAATGAAAAGGGCATTCTGGAAAATGTAGTCTTGTCTGTTGCCATTGGCTGGGATTCTCCATCTATAAGACTGTCTTTTAGCGATGTGTCCTGCCCTCCAAAAGGAGGAACTCAACCCCATGGTAACTGTGTTCCATATTGGACGTAAGAGAAAATGTATTGGCAGTGAAGGGGAGAGAAAGAGAAATAGGATGCAGCATTTAATTCTATGTATAATATGCAACCCCACACACACTACACATAAGGTGAAAAGGTGTTAAAAAAGATTGTATTATACCCACAGCTTCTATTCCCTTAATGACTTTCTTGGCTCATCTTACACTTTCCCAGAACATTTTCTACTGTGTTTATCTTTGGATTACAATTCTGATCAACCTAATAAAATAACTGAATTTTTTATGAATAACAAAAAATATTTACGTCATACTATGTCTCAAACAGCAAATAACTGTTTTATTCCTTTCAGTGCCACAGGGATATGCAATGCACATCCCTATGGAACTGAAAGGGTTTGTGGTACTGTTTGTGGTGCTTACGTCTGAGCACATCCTCTAGGCTTCTCCAGTGGAGGGAACACAGAGAATGCTCTCAGACATCAGGGTTGTCTAACTGCTGGTGATGTGTAAGGGAGAGCATCCCTTCCACACTGCCAGCAGTTCAACAACCCTCCATGCTAATGAGTAGATTCTCCCCCCTCCCCTTGCATCACTAATTCTTAGAGCATATGACAAAATGAGTCTCTATCACCGAGACGATGTGTTTGCCACACATTGCCAGACACACACCTCCACAGCATCAACCTTTAGTGCACCCCCCATATCTCAAGTATTTAGTAAAACCCATCATGTCTATTAATAAACTCATTAATTAATATATGAATTAATAAAAAAGCTTTACTTTTGTGTCCAATAAAATACTTTTATGACTGTAGTACAAATTGATTTACCTGTTAACCGGGACCAGCCCTTTAAATAACATGCCTTAAGTAGAAATCAGACTCTAAAAAAAATTAGCCTAAAAAAATTAGCCTTACTTTTCCCTTGTGGTGTGTGCTGGATCAATCTGCTGTTTCTTAGCAGCTTCAAGCGTGACTGAGGTCTGCAATTAAAATGAACAGACAAGATTACTGTAAGTTCCACAGAGGCTCAACATGCAAAACTCCCTTAAAGTGAAACTGTCAAATAGTAACAAATAGATTATTTTGAACAAGCTTTCAAAAGCACCTACCATATTTACCAGACTATAAGGCATTTTTTGGCATTAAAATGGTCATTTAATTCCTTGAATGGTATAAAAGTCTCCAACACATTGTTTTGGAATGTGTTAGAAAACTCTATGGCATTCAGCAGGTTAAAAACCAAATATACAGTAAATGAGCCTTTTCATTTATCCCCTGTGGTGCAGTTAGGTTGCTGCCCTTCTGCTTGCTGAATAAGACCCTAAGCCTCTTCAGTACCTCAGACATATATTCTATCTGCCATCTTTATGCTAGGTCAAGCAGATAAATACACTGACAAGTAAAACAGAAGAGCAAATAGGTATATAATTCATAACACATAAATTAATAATATCAGGCATGAAAAAAACATATCCTATGAAAACATTCCGTAGTGGTTCAAATCATTAAAGCAACAGTTTATTTTATCTGATGGCTTTTCTCCTACTGTGAGCGCCTCCTGCCTGCAGTCTGTAAAAGCAGTCAAATGTTTGTGCAAAGGATCATAAGGAATTGTTGTGTGTGTCTCACTCCCTGTTTGATTGTGCTGCCTATTTAGATGAAATGAGAATAGAGAGATACACAAACAAAATTCTTAAGATTTTATGCATATACGGTTGAGTCTCTTATTGTTTTTAAAGACTGCAGATAGAAGGAGCTCACACCAGTAAATGTGAAAGAAACAGAAAAACTGAAATAGCTGATTCAAGCACTGCACACTAAATTAAAGGGAAAAAAGCGTGCATGTTAAATAAATGCATATAGGCTACTAATAAAAACATTACTATTCCTTTAAAATATACTTGTGCTAATGAAACATTATTTTAGATGTAGGACTAATGATGCATTAATTTACTCTTCTCTGTTTTAAACTAGATTAATGCATGCATGTAAAATCTAAATGCATGATAAATTGCAGTAGAGGAAATTTTGTAAAATATTTTTCAGATAATTGGGAATCTAATCATGCAACAAATCTCTTCTAGGAGCTTTTATACAGTGTCAAATGAAAAAAAAATATATTGTCATTTGTGGATACTGATGTGATTAAAAATAGTTACAGTAGCTGTCAAACTGAAGTTTGAAGGGAAAATTTACAACAATTATATTAGGCTTATCCTATATAATAATTCGCTAAAACGTGTGTAACGACAAAGTCATGTGCAGTAGAGACTGCTGCATGTTCTGCAGTCATGTGCAGTAGAGACTGCCCACAGCGCGGCTGATACAGAGCTTCAGCTCTGTATCAGCTGTGGCGCGGGCAGTCTCTACTGCGCATGACTGCCCCGCGACCGGGTGGCAGTGGCACTGTGGCCCATGTAATGGGCTCTTCAACTAGTATATATCATAATCAGCTGGATATTAGAGACCTTCCTTTGTCCATTATTTTCTATGTACAGAATTGCAAATATCTGCTTTATAACTGCAAAGTGACCATTTGGAGGCAGCCATTTTGTTTTTTTTATAGAAAGAATCAGTGATGAGAAAGAGGAGTAAAACATCAGTTATTAGACTCTTAGGCGATAAAACTGAACATAAAGTTGGATGATTAGGGAGATGTAGCATTTCTCATTATTTCTATTTGGAGCTGTGTGTGTGTGTATATTGATTGCTTCATAATCCTGTAGTAAACAATAAAACAACTCTCTACAAAAGTTAATGTAACATTAACACATACTAATACATTTCCACCTCTCTTAATTGGTGCAGAAAATCCCACTGACCACAGTGAAATTCTGAATGGATTGTTTCTTCAAATCTTTAATTAGTACTTCCAGTTATGTCACTGGAGTCAGACATGCAAGATCCCAAACACCTCTAACTGAAGGCTTCTTAGGAGTCTTGAACTCTGCAAGAAAAAAATCATGTCTGCCTCCATGGAGTTGACATCAAGAACTAAATAATGATTTGTTTTGGAGAGCTAATCCATACACAATTGATTCTTACTGGCCATTCCATCAGGATTTTCAGCACAGATTAAAATAAGTGAGGATTGATTAATATAAAGAGTTAGTGTCCTTTTACAAAAAAAGGGGGGAGGGAAGAAGAAACCAGGGCGCCCCTGTTTATATCAATATGATACAGCATTCCACCACCAAACACCCTGCAGTGCGCACTCACAATTTAATTTGTGTTAGCAACGGTGTACACCGAAACTAACGATATGGGCATCTAGAGGATTAAAACTGTCTCCAGCAACAGTAACAATAGACGGATAGGCAGCTCTCCAAGTAACACGCTCTTCCACAGCGGTATAGAATCACAAGACCCAAAATAAAATTAAGAAAGCGCCAAATAGTGTAATATAGCAAATTACATCTGTATAGAATGAATGAAATATTACTCACAAGTAAATTGGTCAGAGGTCCGATATCAGAATCATCTGACAATATAGCTTTCGGAGATAATTATCCTGTCTCTGTTCAGGTCACTCACGGAATCTCTTCACTGGATCTCCAAAGGGTTTTAGTAGATAACAGGCGGGGGCATTCAATTGTAGTCAATAAAAATAATTTATTAAAATATATAAAACTAGTTGAACATCCCGTTACACGGGCCACAGTGCCTCTGGCAGCCGGTCGCGGGGCAGTCACGCGCAGCAGAGACTGCCCGCGCCACTGCTGATACAGAGCTGGATGCTCCTTCGAAGCGCCCAGCTCTGTATCAGCCGCGGTGCGGGCAGTCTGTACTGTGCATGACTACTGCACATGTCGGGCGTTACACACAACTTAGCGAATTATTATATAGGATTGGTTTATCTATGCTAACGCTTTTCGCGGTTTAAACACTGCTTCTTCAAAGCTAGAATACCAATAACATACACTCAAAAGATACAAAAGACTCTTTTTTTGCACCGCATCGGATGCTGGATGTTCCGTGTGGCTAGAAGGAAGTTTGGGTTGTAGTGTGACCAACAAGTGGGGGCATCATACTGTTTAATTTTGTATAATTTTATTGTCCAATAAATATATTTTGTTCTATAAGCAAGTCTGCCGGAGCCTAAGTACCCACAATAACTGATCCACCCACAAGAAATAATACACTTGAGACTCCAGATTGTATTTAAGGAGGATAACAGGGGATTGAACACCCACCTACATGAATGTAGGAATCTGTTAACTACTAACTGATTACAAATGGATTTCGAATAAAGAAAAGCCCTGATCGGCATCTATTGAAGGAAGCAACGGAGCAAGAATCTCTGCCTCATTGTGAGTAGATATTGTCATCTTTTTATATTGCAACATACTGTATACTATAATCGATCTTTCTCTTGTTTGATCAATGTAAGTGAGTTAATACACTTTATTTGGTGCAACATAATATATACTGAATACGTGTTTCCTTATTATTCTATGAAACAACCGGGAGATCAGTGACGAATAGCTACACATAGAAGACTGCTTTCAGGACAAGTCTTGATTTATTATATAAATAACTATTTTGTGATAATTTCCATATATGCATTGATGTAGAATTGTTATACTGTCTCCTAATGCATTCCTAGAAATTTTCTGAAAAAGGCAATTTAGACCCTTGAAGCACTGCTTGCATACCCCTTCTTTCCTGTATATCTATTTCATATGTGATAGACTAGTGCGCAGCTGCACATAGGAGTCATTATACGTACTGTGTATTTTATAGAGAGCTGAAGGCCTTTCCCTTTTTAGATACCCCAGCCAATTGTAGCGTGGGAACCATTTTGAACAGAGACTGGCCATATAAAAGCCGGTCTCTGTTCAAGTGTTACACAGAAAGGCTCGTACCGAGAGGTAACTCTGGGAGGAAGGTTCCTGTATTCCTGCTGCCAACGCTGGTGAAAGCGGTGGCAGCGTACTTTAACCCTTTGGCACCATATCTATTATAATTGGACTGGCACCATAACTATTACAATTTGACGTCAAACAACAATTTGCATACCTCTCCGGCACTAAAAGGGTTTTGGCCAGCATATCTTTCATGCATACTTTTAGTGGGCTTATTTTAAGTTGGATATTTGTTATTTTTTTCAGGGACATCTTTGGAACAAAGAAAAAGCTTTGAATACAGAAGATAAGAAGATGAAGAGAAGACAGAAAAGGACAGTGAATAACAGGTAAGTATTATGGCTAGTACTGTTTAACTTTCATGTTAGGGGCAGTGTAGGGTTAATGTCTGAGAGGGTAACCATGTTTGAGCTGACGCTCGATGCATGAGTGTGTCGGATTATCATTGTGAGTTTCAGTGGGGTATACAATGCTCTGTTGCTTACCCCACTGGCACTCATTGAGTTAATTCTACTACCATTTCACACATTTTTTCAGTACTTTGGATGTATTGATATGGGGCTTAGGGCCCCATATCAATACATCCACTTATCACCTTTTTTAGGCTTTATTTCCCCTTCAATTCCTGCGTCGGCAGGTTAAAACATGCTTTAGGTATCATGGTGCTCTGACGGCATCATTGTTACTGTGCCTAATTTCTAGGCTGCCTTCTCATTGGCCTGACATCCTTGCTCCACCCAGGGCTTGCCTTTTTATATCCTGTCAGATCTATTCTAAGGCACCCTTTCGTGGTGTATCTGAGCCTGACGTTTGTTACTGTGTTGCTCTTCCTGTATGACCCGGCCTGTCTGACGAGGTTCCTGTGTTTCCTGAGTACTGCTCCGTTACCGACTGATCTGGCTGAGAACCAGCTCCGTTGCTGAACTGATCTGGCTGAGAACTCGCTCCGTTACCGACTGATCTGGCTGAGAACCTGCTCCGTTACCGACTGATCTGGCTGAGAATCAGCTCCGTTGCTGAACTGATCTGGCTGAGAACCCGCCCCGTTACCGACTGATCTGGCTGAGAACCCGCCCCGTCGATGAACTGATCTGGCTGAGAACCCGCTCTGTTACCTACTGATCTGGTTGAGAACCCACTCTGTTGCTGTACTGCTCTGGCTGAGAACCGCTCCGTTACTGACTGACCTGGGTGAGAACCCACTCCGTTGTTCAACGGATCTGGCTAAGAACCCTCTCTGTGCTAGTCTGCCTGGCTTTTGAGCCTTGCCGTTGCTCCTGACCAGTCTGTGTTTCCGTTCGTTTGTAAACCAGTCCCGGCTGAGCCATTGTCCAGTTGCTATCCGTGCATGGCTGTGCCTCCTCCGTTGTCCTACTGGCCAGCATTACATTCAACGGATTCCGGTAGCCTTGTTGGGGTGTGCTGCGTGGCACTAATCTTAATTTGTTAACCATAGGCATAGCATTCGTGCTATAGCCACTTACTCCTACCGCCTGGGCGGTGTGAACATGCAAAGTACCGGTGCAGTGCTAGCAAGTGCTGACTGAGTTACTCTGATCTCTCTGTGTCACCCTCTGCGCTAATTGCTGAGCTCACTCCCTGTGGAAGTTCCTGTGTATCTCTGGGCGTCTCCTGTTAACTAGTTCAGTGCCTAGACTGTCTAGGCAATCCTTGTGCTCCTTTGTGTTGCAGTGCCTGGGTTAGGGCCAGCACTGGCATTAGCACGCACTTCCTGGTGTGTGGAGACCCTGAGCTCTTATCCCTGTCTAGTGGCCATCGGGCCTAGAGCCAGCATTTGCACTTGTTACACTGTCCTGTGAGGGGACACCTGTGGCCTTCCAGTGCTTGCCTACGATCCACCCCTAGCGCTCTAGGGTTTATCATTTGTAAGTGGTGGCCTCTGTCACCCTGGGACCCCTGTCCCATGGTCTGTGTTGCCTTGTTGCCTCTTTGGGTTCTGTGCCACCCAGGCATCTGGATCTCGTGCCAAGTACCATCTCCAGGACTTCCTGCCATCCTCTGTCCTGCTGTCAGCCAGGGTCCAGTAGCCTGATCTCTCCAGGTTCTCTAGAGGAGGGTTGCCTGCCTTTGATACCTCCTGTTCCTGTATCCCATCTCAGTCATTCTGTTCACAGTCATTGCCTTATTGACTATATACACATATATATAGTGTTGTTTCGTATTGTGGGCCTACGGCCTTATTCCTTGCATGCACTTTACTCAATAAAGTAATTTTAACCTTATTGTTCTGTCTGAGTGTTCATCAAAAACCGTGACATTAGGGTAATCTGCACCCCAAAATAGTAGCTCTAGTTTTTCAGACATTAAAGTGGGTCTCTTAATGCATGTTACTGCCTAACGCATGGAACTGAATGGGAAAATCAGGCTCCATTTCATGGGTTCAAATGGGCGCAAACTTTAGCTTACGAAGTGCGTTTTTTCCTGTTGTGTTTTTTCATAGCACATGTTATTGAATGGCTAACAGTACTTGAAAAAATAATGCTGGCTGTTTTTTTGGCCGATGGGGACAATTGATTCGAGGCATAAATCCTTGGCGAGAATCTGTCATATCTTGCTCTGGAACATTGCTAAACTCTGCCTATTCCCATCCAAAAACACTATTAAAACTCTTATGATTGCCCTCATTCTATCTTGTTTACAATATTGCAATATACAACTAACTGGTCTTCTGGCTTCCCATCTTTACCTAAGCAAACTGGCCTAAGCTCTGCTGCACAATCACCACACTCCCTCCAAAAACCGAACCTCAAATTGCTCCCTCCTTACAAAATCCTTCTTTTTACCTTTAAAGCTCTCCACTCTGCTGTTACCCCTTACATCTGTTCCCACTTCTCGTTTATGTTCCCATTCACCTGCTTTGCTCAGCACACAACACTCTTTTTGTCACACCATCCACACCCTTTGCTCTTTCCCATCTCAAACCATTTTCACTTTCTGCTCCTTATCTCTGGATCCCCATACATCTTTCCCCATGTCTAGAGCTATACCCCTCCATCTTTACATCTACCCTGATATCCTATCTTCTTCTGGAGCACTAGCACCATGCAAAGCCTTTTGGCAAAAATCAACACTTTAACTTACAGGACTTGACACCCTCATACCCTGCTGTCTGTCTCACATTATACATTTAGACAGTAAGCTCCTTGGGGCAGGGACCTCTTTCCTATACTTTCTATGCCTGCAACACTTATTTTATCACCATTTATTTATTTTAACATACTACTTTTATAAAGTGCTGTGTACACTGCATGGCACCATGACCATGGGTTCTGGAGAGGTCTTCGGTGCATTGCATAGTGGAAAGTTGGGGATGCCTCCTGGCATCCAGGGTTTAAGCATGGAATATAAAGACATATATGTATTTTTGTGAGCAGCTCCCCGGACTCCCTCTCTGCAGCACCGACCCTGACACAGGGTATCGGTGCTGGCATCGGCCGCATTTGCGCGAGTACAAGTACTCGCGCAAATGCTGGTATCGGCACCGATACCGATACCAGTATCGGTATCGGTGCAACCCTACATTGAACATTTGTCCAGTATGTGGCAGAGGGAAGTGCTTCAAACGTGTCTCATTCATCATGTTAATTGATTTTCACGTGTGGGTTCAATTAAGCTAATGATGCCTTTTTGGTGCATTTCCATCTTTTGAATATTCACTTGGTAAATAATGTGACTTTCTACTAGTGGTGTATAATCTTGATAAAGGCCCCGTAATGCGGCCGAAACATTGATTAAATAAACACCTTTTATGTTTGAAAAAGACCCTGCGAGTGCCTTCTACCTTCAAGTGAACTGCATGTATAATTTGTCTACTTGATGTGCACCCAGCCATTATCGTTAAAGTGGAACTTTCACCTTAATTTAAGTTTGCATATTTGAAAACTACATTAAAAACTGCCTATATGTCATGTTATCCAAAAGGCCAGCAAATGTACAGTTCAGAAGATATTCACACTTCTTTCATATGCTAATATATGCTGATTGTCTCACTGTACAGCATCAGTGACGTTTTAATATGCTAATTAAATTAATCAATGACATTTCATATGCTAATAAAGACTTTTCAATGACATGTCATATGCTAATGATAGTTTAAATTATGTTTTATATGCTAATGAAGTTGTTTGCAGTACTAGGAAGTGTTTAGTTTCACATTGCCCAGAAACATTGCTGGACTTTTGGCTAATATGGCCAAATATGCAAACTTGAATTAGGTGAAAGTTCCACTTTAAGAACTACAGTGAGTTCTGTAGTTTGGAACATTAAATTAATTAAAAAAAAAAAAAAATATATATATATATATATATAATATTTTGTGACAAAAGTACTCTTTTGGGATCAGTCTGAGCACAAAGTCTTCTAAGTTGCAGAGATACTTCATACACAACTTTGTAGTTGGTTTGCTCCACTCAGTCACCGGTTGCTAGTGCTGCCTCCGTTATAGCACCGGTAGGGCCTTCGTGTTTGTCCAGTACATGGTACTGGTTCACTCCTCTCTGTCCTTCCAGTCGCAAGTGTTGCCTCCGTGATTGCGCTGGTATACCGTAGTTGGTTTGCTCCACTCAGACACCAGTTGCTAGTGCTGCCTCTGTTATAGCACCGGTAGGGCCTCCATATTTGTCCAGTACGTGGTATTGGTTCACTCCACTCTGTCCTTCCAGTCGCAAGTGTTGCCTCCATGATTGCGCTGGTATACAGTAATTGGTTTTCTCCACTCTGACACCGGTTGCTAGTGCTGCCTCCGTTATAGCACCGGTAGGGCCTCCGTGTTGCTCAGTTTATGGCACTGGTTCGCTCCACTCTGAACCTCCAGTCGCATGTGTTGCCTCCGTGAATGCGCTGGTATACAGTAGTTGGTTGCTCCACTGCATCTAACTGTCTGCTTTGCTACCTCCGTTATAGCACTGGTAGGGCCTCCGCTACACCCTGTTGCAACAGTCATAGGCTGCCTTACCCGGTATTTTGGTAAGGCCGGTAGAGCCTCCTCAGTTCCTTGCTGTACCAGTTTAGGTTGCCTTGCCCGGTATATTGGTAAGGCCGGTAGAGCCTCCTCAGTCCGATTGCACCATCTTCTAGGCTGCCTTACCTGGTATTTTGGTGAGGCCGGTAGAGCCTATATATGTATACATTGTATGCTATATTACTTGAACCTATCGTGTGCCTGTAACATATGTGTGATGTTCAGGACCTGTGAGGGTTCTTTATTATTTTCTTTTCAATAAAGCTGTGTTTTTATCTTAACTCTGTGTCTGTGAGTCAAACAAACCGTGACAGCTCCCATCCTGTTGTTCTTCCTGTCTGTTGAAACCTGTGCCGAGGTTGTGGGGGCTGCTCTGGATCTGCAGAGGCCTTATGGCCGGGTGAGTCGCTCTTTGATTCATGTGCTTTATTTACATTTCCAATTTGAGCATCCCAGTCTACATAGTATCTTTTCTGAACTTGGTGATTATGTACCGTTCAGTCCATTTGCTGTAAATACAGTAGCGGTGGATGACGATGTACTGACGTCACTAATTATCTGCACTGGGATTTTTGGAGTCTAATACCTGTTTAGTATGTATTTAAAGCTTGTATTGTTTGTTTGTTTGTTCTGTTTGTCTTGAGGAAGGCCTATTTGAGGGGCCAAAACGTCGACATAATACAACATTTTTTCTTTACAAAGTCCTATGGAGTGTCTTATTTGTATAGCTACTCTCACTATACATTTCCCTATACATATATATATATATATATATATATATATATATATATATATATACACAAATAGAATAATATAAATTCTCACAGTGAGTGCGTATATTATTCTATTCATATTTAAATAATACAGCACCCAGTAGGTGGAGAGTGGTCCAAGTGAAGAGTTAAACGTGAGTGCCAATGATATACCTATTGCATATATATATATATAATAATAATAATGTATGTATATTGCTTTTGGGCAAAAATAATTGCTCACCCCTGCTCTATGCCTTTAGTCAATGGGATATGTGTCAAAGGATTATCTCTATTTTTGAGCAAAGCACAGCAAAAATAACTCTTCTAAAGCAGTAGCTAACAGTTTAATTTGCCTTTTGCATAGCAATAGGCAATTAACATCAGCAGGAAGCCTGTGATTTGTAGAAAATACTGCATCACTGAGCTCCCATCTTAGCAAGAGACCCGTTTTAAAAAGATGAAGGGAGCCAACAGTTGACAGGAATAGCTGAACAAAGGAGACTAGTGCTGGTGTTGCCTGTGTCAAAAATACATTTAAATGCAATACTGAGATGGCTTAACCCTTTGACTGCCAGAACGTTGTCTAATGAACTGAAAAAGCAATCAAAGCCTTGTCTACTGCATTGGTGAACCTGCTATCGTGTATCAGCAACAGTTCATGAAAATATTAAAGCACAGGAAGCAAATAAGGGGAATTATTGGAGTAATTTTGGGGCCAACCAACTGCACCATAGAGGTTGACATTTTTGGAGACCACTCTAGAATTCATAGGGTCAAAAGCCCACATTAAATCAATGGGATTTTATATTTGTCCTCTTCAGTACAGTTGGTTTACCCCAGAATTACTCTAGGTTTCTTTTTAACCCCTAGAGTGCCAGGTGGGTACAATGTACGAGTTTGGACAGCTGTACCCGCTGTGCCAAGCTCGTACAATGTACCCACTAAAATGCGGTCACTGCTTAAGCCGGTATAACCGGCTGGCAGTGGCCGCATTTCAGCTGAAATGCAGCCTGGCACTCTTGGGAGGACATGAGGATTACTCCTCATGTCCTCCCAGGTATTGATCTCCCAGCCGATCGCGCTGGGAGATAAATATCGCCAAGGGAGAAGCTCTGAGAAACAGAGCTTCTCCCTCCGTCGCCCTCCTACCCCGAACTTCCGGGTAGGAGTGGGCGGGACCGGGGGAAACCTCCTAACGTCATCGGTGACATGATCACCGATGACGTTAGGGACGTTTCCCTTAGCCGATTCACTCCTACCGGTGGTAGGAGTGAAAGGCAGGAGAGCTTCTGCTTTCCTGCAGTTGCCATATTGGTCTCCCAGCCTATCGGCTGGGAGATCAATTACTGGGGGGACACCAGGAGGGGTCCTGATGTCCCCCACGAGGTCTGAAAAGATTAAAATAAAAAAAATCAAAAAAAAAAATCCTTAGTAACCCTGTGAATGCCGCAGGGGTCCCCAGCACATTGCTTTGCAATGTGCTGGAGACCCCTGTAGCACTCACAGGGTCACTTCTTGTGGGGGATTTTTTTTTTATTTGCAAGACCTCATTGGGGGGATCAGGGGGGGTCCTGATGCCCCTCAATGAGGTCTATGAGTAAAAAAAATTATTTTTTTAAAAATTAACTCTGTGTGTGCCACAGGGGGGGTCCAATGCACCCCCCCCCTCCTGTGGCACACACAGGGCTTTTCTCATTCCTTTGTTACTAGAGCTTGTTGGGGGGCCATCAGGATTGGTCCTGATGGCCCCCCAACAAGATCTGATTACAAAGTAATAATTAAAAAAAAATTAACCCTCTGAGTGCCAGAAGGGTCCAATGCATTGCTTTGCAATGCGCTGGAGACCCTTGTGGCACTCACAGGGTCATTTCTTTTGGGGGGATTTTTTTTTTTTTGCAAGACCTCATTGGGGGGATCTGGGGGGGTCCTGATGCCCCTCAATGAGGTCTATTAATAAAAAAAAAATAAAAAAAAAAAAATTAATCCTGTGTGTGCCACAGGAGGGGTCCAATGCACCCCCCCTCCTGTGGCACACACACAGGGCTTTTATCATTACTTTGTTACTAGAGATTGTTGGGGGGGCCATCAGGATTGGTCCTGATGGCCCCCCCAACAAGCTCTGATTACAAAGTAATAATAATAAAAAAATTAACCCTCTGAGTGCCAGAAGGGTCCAATGCATTGCTTTGCAGTGCGCTGGAGACCCCTGTGGCACTCACAGGGTCACTCCGTTTGTGGACATACATATTTTTTTATTACTAAGACCTCATTGGGGAGGGATCAGGGGGTCCTGATGCCCCTCAATGAGGTATACAATAAAAAAAAAATTAAAACAAAAATGAACCCTGTGTGTGCCACTGGGAGGGGGGGTTCAATGTTGACCCCCTTCCTGTGGCACACACAGGACTTTTTATCATTACTTTGTGATCAGAGCTTGTTTGGTGGCCATCTGAATACAAAGTAACGATAAAAAAATTAACCCTTTGTGTGCCACAGGGGCCCAAATGCATTGCTTTGCAATCCACTGGACACCCTTGTGGCGCACACATGATTTTTCCCCCCTTTATTTTTTATTTAGACCTCATTGTATGGGTTCTGATGCCCCCAACAAGGTCTACACAAAATTATTGGGGGGAAAAGCCCCAAAAAATGCACGTGCCACAGGAGGGGGGGGTCCAACGCAGTGCTTTGTATGAGGGGACATACATTGCACACTGGTAGTCACAGATCTCCTATACACACTATCAGACACTGCCCCACCATCACCACCAACCTTGCTCCTGTGTAAAACAAATGTTTGTTTTTTTCCTGTAGCACCACATTCTGGAAATAGTTGTGCCATCTAACTTAGGGGTAAAAAGGCAAGTGACCCCTCATTAGATGCGGCAGGTTGTCTTCTTTCCAAAATGGTATGATTTATCTACCTCTTCTTCAATTCTGAAGGTGTTATAGCCATTATCGTACAGGCAAGTCAGGTTTGAGAAAATGTTATAAACATCAGAGGTTGTAGTAGGTGTAGTTTTCTACTTCTAGCACCCCTTAAGGTAGTTCAGCTCATACCAATGGGGTGTCATTTGACTCCTAAGAGCACTAGCAAACAAATGCAGTTGAAAATTCCATGGTTTTCACAGAGCTCCATACATTTGAAGGGGCAGAAATGTAAAAAAATGCAATTTTTTTCCTATATCGCCTCCTTCTGGAAACATTTATGCACACCAGTATTGGGGTAAGAAGGCAAGTGACCCCTCATTAGGTGAGTCAGGTTGTCTTCTATCCAAAATGGTATGGTTTATCTACCTTTTCTTCAATTCTGAAGGTGTTAAAGCCATTTTTGTACAGGCAAGTCACATTTGAGAAAATGTTAGAAACATCAGAGGTTGTAGTAGGTGTAGTTTTCTACTTCTAGCACCCCCTAAGATAGGTCAACTCATACCAATGGGGTGTCGTTTGACTCCTAAGAGCACTAGCTAATGAATGCAGTTGAAAATCCCATGGTTTTTACAGAGCTCCATACATTTGAAGGGGCAGAAATGTAAGAAAATGCCTTTTTTTCATTAGCGCCACCTCCTGGAAGCATTTGTGCATACCAGCCTTTGGGTAAGAAGGCAAGTGACCCCTCATTAGATGCGGCAGGTTGTTTTCTTTCCAAAATGGCATTGTTTCTCTACCTTTCCTGCATATCTATTATGGTTATAACCATTTTAGTGCAAGCAGATAATTTAAAAAACAAAAGTGTCAGGTTTACGTACGTGTTCCTAGCACCCACATATTGTATGTTAACCCACACAAATGGGCTACCATTTTTCTTATGTTGGTAGCAGGTACTGAATACAGCAGGAAATGTTATGGTTTTCAAAGATTTTAGTATCTTTGAAGTGGTGGAAATGTAAAAAAACATGTATTTATTCCCATAGCGCCACCTTTTGGAAATATTTGTGCACTTCAGCCCGGGGGGTAGAAAGGCAACTGACCCCTCACTTGATGCGGGAGAAAGTCTACTTTCCAAAATGGTATACCTTTTATACCTTTCCTTCATGTCTCTAACAGTTATGGACATTGTAGTACAAGCCGCCATTTTCGAAGAAGCAAACAGGTAGGTGTAGTTATGTGCTTCTGGCACCCCTAATGTAGGTTGACTCATTCCAATGGGGTGTCATTTTTCTCCTAAGAGCACTAGCTAATGAATACAGTTGGAAATGCCATGGTTTTCACAAATTTCAGTACATTTGAAGGGGCAGAAATGTAAGAAAATGCCTTTTTTTTTCATTAGCGCCACTTTCTGGAGGCATTTGTGCACTCCAGGCTTGGGGTAACAAGGCAAGTCACCCATCATTAGATGCGGCAGGGTGTCTTCTTTTCAAAATGGTATGGTTTGTGTACCCTTTCTTCACTTCTGTAGTTGTTATAACCATTTGTGTACAGACAAGTAATGCTTGAGAAAATGTTAGAAAAATTTGAAGTTGTAGTAGGTGTCGTTTTGCACTTCTAGCACACCCTGAGGTAGTTAAACTCATACCAATGGGGTGTCATTTTTCTCCTAAGAGCACTAGCTAATGAATACAGTTGGAAATACCATGGTTTGCACATATTTCAGTACATTTGAAGGGGCAGAAATGTAAGAAAATGCCTTTTTTTTTCATTAGCGCCACCTTCTGGAGGCATTTGTGCACTCCAGGCTTGGGTTAACAAGGCAAGTCACCCATCATTAGATGCGGCAGGGTGTCTTCTTTTCAAAATGGTATGGTTTGTGTACCCTTTCTTCACTTCTGTAGTTGTTATAACCATTTGTGTACAGACAAGTAATATTTGAGAAAACGGTAGAAAAATTTGAGGTTGTAGTAGGTGTCGTTTTGCACTTCTAGCGCCTCCTGAGGTAGTTAAACCCATACCAATGGGGTGTCATTTTTCTCCTAAGAGCACTAGCTAATGAATACAGTTGGAAATACCATGGTTTGCACATATTTCAGTAAATTTGAAGGGGCAGAAATGTAAGAAAATGCCTTTTTTTTTCATTAGCGCCACCTTCTGGAGGCATTTGTGCACTCCAGGCTTGGGGTAACAAGGCAAGTCACCCATCATTAGATGCGGCAGGGTGTCTTCTTTTCAAAATGGTATAGTTTGTGTACCCTTTCTTCACTTCTGTAGTTGTTATAACCATTTGTGTACAGACAAGTAATGCTTGAGAAAATGTTAGAAAAATTTGAAGTTGTAGTAGGTGTCGTTTTGCACTTCTAGCACCCCCTGAGGTAGTTAAACTCATACCAATGGGGTGTCATTTTTCTCCTAAGAGCACTAGCTAATGAACACAGTTGGAAATACCATGGTTTGCACATATTTCAGTACATTTGAAGGGGCAGAAATGTAAGAAAATGCCTTTTTTTTTCATTAGCGCCACCTTCTGGAGGCATTTGTGCACTCCAGGCTTGGGGTAACAAGGTAAGTCACCGATCATTAGATGCAGCAGGGTGTCTTCTTTTCAAAATGGTATGGTTTGTGTACCCTTTCTTCACTTCTGTAGTTGTTATAACCATTTGTGTACAGACAAGTAATGTTTGAGAAAATGTTAGAAAAATTTGAAGTTGTAGTAGGTGTCGTTTTGCACTTCTAGCGCCCCCTGAGGTAGTTAAACTCATACCAATGGGGTGTCATTTTTCTCCTAAGAGCACTAGCTAATGAATACAGTTGGAAATACCATGGTTTGCACACATTTCAGTACATTTGAAGGGGCAGAAATGTAAGAAAATGCCTTTTTTTTCATTAGCGCCACCTTCTGGAGGCATTTGTGCACTCCAGGCTTGGGGTAACAAGGCAAGTCACCCATCATTAGATGCAGCAGGGTGTCTTCTTTTCAAAATGGTATGGTTTGTGTACCCTTTCTTCACTTCTGTAATTGTTATAACCATTTTTGTACAGACAGGTAATGTTTGAGAAAATGTTAGAAAAATTAGAGGTTGCAATAGGTGTAGTTTTGTACTTGTAGCGCCCCCTGAGGTAGGTGAACTCATACCAATTGGGTGTTATTTTTCTCCTAAGAGCACTAGCTAATGAATACAGTTGGAAATGCCATGGTTTTCACACATTTTAGTACATTTGAAGGGGCAGAAATGTAAGAAAATGCCTTTTTTTTTTCATTAGCGCCATCTTCTGGAGGCATTTGTGCACACCAGGCTTGGGGTAACAAGGCAAATCACCCCTCATTAGATGCAGCAGGTTGTCTACTTTCCAGAAATATATATATATAGTTTTATATAGTTATTCCACTGTTTTAGGGTAGTTTTACCACAAAAACCCTAGAATGCGCATATTAGTTTATAAAGTTGAAAATGTCATTTTGCGCTGCTGGTGATTAGGGCTCTACGCTAGCCATGGACGTAGGTAAAACTATACAAATTTGGTATTTTTTTACTCGGGGGACTTGAGGCTTTTTCAAGTAATTTAAACTTTTTCAATCAAGGTAAATGTTTTTGATACATAGTATGTGATTTTAGCAAAATGAGTAAATTTTCACTTTTTTTTGTCATTATGACATCATAGCTTTTTGCACGATGTAAAATTCTCTTCATGTAAGGTACCACAAGAAAGCTCAATTCGTTCTGAAAAAAACAATATATAGTTTTCCATATGTAACTAAAAATCCCCAGAGGAAATCAAGCCTAAACGGAAGGATAGCAAAAATGTTGAAAAAGTGTCTGGTCTGCAGGGTTCAGAAAATGGCCCGAGCCTCTGGCACTGAAGGGGTTAAATATAAAGCCCTTTGAGTGCCAGAATGGTATGCACCATTGCTTTGCAAAGCGTTGTGTACACCTCTGGCACTCAAAGTGTTATTAGGACTGTATCAAGCAATGTAAAGAGGAACAATTCTACAGCACATCAACTGCACATAGAGAAGAAATGAATATTCCCAATGACTTTAATGCTAGAGAGCTTACAACACATTTCAAGGCAATACTTTGGAGACCTCTCTTTGCATTCAAGGGGCTAAAAACTCCATTTAAAACAACAGGGAATTTGGTGAAAGTTTGTCTCCTAAAGTGCAGTTAGTTTGTACCTCTTTAATTTAACCCCTTAAGGTCCAAGGACGTATATGTACATCATGGGTCCAATATGCGATATGGATCCATGCCGTACATGGGAACCCTAAATTGGATTGTAAAAAAAAATAAAATACTACATGTTCTTAAGGGGTTAATGAATATGGCACTTGGTCTCCACAAGTGAAAATAACCCACAGCAGCAGAATTTTGCAAAGGCAATGTCCATAGGCAGCAGAAATGGGTGGGCCCCTGTCTGGGCTAATTCTCTTCAATCGAAGGATGAGAAATCTGACTCCAGCTGTTGCTGGACTAAAATAATACTCATCCTCAACTGTCAAACAACTGGCTAGACATTTTGAGAAGTGTAGTCCAACAGCTGGAGTCCTGCAGAATGCAACAACTGCTCTAAAATGTTGCATTATTGGACAGCAGGAGGTTTGTCTTATTCATCCACCACCAAACCAAAGTTACATTCTTTTGACTCTGCTGCAACCCCTGTGACTTTAGAAGGAAATTATAAGGCAGAAAAAAATAAACAAAATCATAGTAAAAAGATACTGGATGTTTACAAAAGGAATGTCAGTCATCTGTGGCAATCAAGCCCCCCATCACATTTCTATTATTCTAATATATATAAGAGTTTTATTGAAATATAGAAATTACATTACAAAAACATCATGAGGAAATAGGTTACACAAAAAGAAAGAACTGTGTAAGTAAGCACAGAGTCAAAGAGATAACGTATAAAGATACAATTAATGAGATACATCTGAATCAAAAGTGAAAAGTCATACTTAAAGATTGGGCACATGATAGATAATGGGATACAGAATGTGCATACTTTGAGGAGCCTGATGATATAGAGAGAGGATAGAGATGGGGAGGACAGATAGATGGGACAAGAGGAAATGAAGAATAGAGATAATGTGAGAATACAGGGGAGAAGTATGTAAAAATAGAGATATGCAGTAGTTTAGAAAGAAGAGATGGCTCAAAGTCGGACAATGAGGGAGAGAGGTATACGGAGAAGTTAAGAGGAAAGATAGGGGGGTAAGAGAGCAGAATATGACCCGAAAACTAAGAAAAAGAGGAAGGGGGAAGGGAGGAAAACCATAGGGAGGGGTGAAGACGGTAAATCCAAGGGGCAAACAACTAGACTTCTAGAAGTGTAAGTAGGGAGCCAAAATGTCCAGGAATACCAAGTGATTGAGCGAGATGTTGTGACCAAGAGATCCTGAGGATGAGCCGGTGACCTTAGGCGGAACTAATAGGACTAGCTGTAATAGACAATCTCCTCCTCAGCCAACAAGACCAAGTTGCTGTGAACGATGGAGAGGAGTTGGTAAGGAGGGCATGACATTTCTCCAACACCAAAAAAGCATCTACCGCTGAAAGCCATTTGGAAGTTTGTGGAGTGGCTGTTTGCCTCCAATGTAACGGAATAAGAGATCTAGCAACATTAAGTAGGTGCCTGACGGCGCTCCATTGGGAAGGAGAGAGAGTGAGGAAGAGGTGAGTTTTGTAGGAGAATAGGCAGAGAAGGGGGTCCAAAGGTAAGGAAAGCTGGAGAGTAGTGTTAAGCAATAGTATTATCTCTGACCAGAAGGATTTGATAAGCGGGCAGGTCCACCAAATATGGGATAAAGACCCTTGGTGTTGGAGACACCTCCAACAAAGCGGAGAGGCAGATGGGCTTAATTTGGCTAGAAATAAAGTGGATCTGTACCAGCCAGTAAGAAGTTTATAATTCAGCTCCCTTGATTTGGTATCCCTGAAAAACTTGGATACGAAAATTTGAGTCCACTGAGCCAGTTCAAGAGAGAAGCCAAGTTCATTTTCCCACCTCTTAAGGAAAAAAGCTTCAAGGAGAGCTGCCGAGAAAGAAGAGAATAACAGAAGGATAGAGGTCGGAAGGTAGTGGGTAGGTCAACAAGCTTCAGCTCAAACAAGGTCAGATGCCTCGCTGGAGGATCGTTATTGCATAGAGAGAGATACCAGTGTCGAATTTGAAACAAAAGCCACCAAGGGGCAGCACGTCTATCTAACGAGTCAGAGAATACGGACAAAGGGAGAAATTTGGAGTCCCGAGTCAAAGAGCCTACTGTGTGGAGACCCAGTTGCCTCCATTGAGACTCTATTATTCTAATATTTATTTCCTACCAATTCATTCATAGTTTTCCCTGACTAAAGTAGCCCTTAGTTACCTTTAAGTGAAGTCTATACCTATACAAATGCACATACATCAGTCTGGATGGAAATAGACATGGTTTTTATGATGCAATGCCTGCCATTGGCTTGCTAGGGATGGTAGAATTATAGTTCTCAAAAGCAAGAGGGCCGCAGGTTGCCTATCACTGCTCTAGAATCTGAGGGCACAAACCAGACTCAAAGTGAACTTGTAACAAGTTTAGCGGCAGTCAAGACTTTTTTTTTTGCAAAAGTATATTACTAGGAAGAATACACTGAGATTGTCTCTTGTTTTCAAGTATGTCCTGGACTCATTTTATCCACCTCAGAAGGGTGAAAGGCTGAGCTGACCTTGACATAACTAGAACCTGTGACCTTGAGGCTTTAACAGATTCTACAGCTGGTGCATTAACCAACTGAACCATCTCACCATGAGCCCAGTGTGAGTGCCAAGGCAAGGCACAAGGGATCTTATGTTTATAGGTAAAGTGGCACAATTCTAGGGCCAAAAAACTGTACTGTAGGGGACAAATGAAATCCTCTTTTATTTAAAGTGTGATTTTAACCCCTCAAATGTTAGAGAGGTCTCAAGCACACTTTCTCAATGCTTTGGAAACCTCTTTAGCATTCCTGTTAGAATGTCGAATTCACTAGGACATGGAGCTAGGCCTAAGGCTAAGGACTTTGGAGGGTCTTTGACCCCCCTCACATATTGCTTCTCATGCCAATAGAGGCTTCCCATGGCTTACTCTGGTCATTTATGCTCCTTATGCGCTGTGGCCCCAGTGTCTCCGCCTGGGCCTTCCAGCGATGATCAGGAGCCACCTTGTGTCAAGGACTTAAAGTCCTCTACGGCACAGTTTCTTCTTTCTCACCAGTTAGTTCTCCAGTCTTGGAGGCCCCCCACTTCATTCAAGTTTGAAAAGTTTGAAACCTCTTTAGCATTATATGGTCCTGAGTCAGACGACCCATCAGCTCAATCAGATTTTTTTACAGCCTTTGTCTTTACCTGTGCTTACGAACAATCAGCGGTCGCTCTTGGAGGAGCCTATTACTGAAACCTCTTTAGCATTATAGGGGTTAAAAGCACCATTCACAGCCCATTTCTATCAGAAGGCTAATTTGCAGGGTAGGTTGTTGGCTCACCTGACCAAGCTTACATGAGGGCCCAATATTATTCATTCCATACAGCTGCGAAATTCGACAGTCACAACAGACCCGGCTGATATCAGTGATGCTTTTGTCACGTACTTCTCCAAACTATATGTTGGACGACCCATCAGCTCGATCAGATTTTTTACAGTGTTTGTCTTTACCTGTGCTTACGAGCAATCAGCGCTCGCTCTTGGAGGAGCCTATTACTGCTAGAGAACTAGAGCTGGTGCTGAAATCTCTACATAATGCCAAATCACCTGAGCCAGATGGCCTTCCGGCTGAGTTTTACAAAATTCTGCAGGATGACATCTCTCCCATGTTATTATCTCTTTACAACACTATATTGGATTTGCTTGTCATGTCCTCTTTTTTTACCCTTGCTAGGATTATCCTGCTACCTAAACCTGGGAAGGATCCTAACCAAATTGAATCCTATCAGCCGATATCGCTTTTAAACACAGATTATAAGATTCTCAGTAAGGCTATGGTGAATAGACTCAATCAGCTATTGCCTCAACTCATTACACCTGAACAAACGGGCTTCATTCCGAGTAGGTATTCAGTGACTAGTATACGAACTGCAATAGCAGCTCTTATTAAATCCTCGGATTTTCCTTGCAACAATAATCTACTTATAAACCTTGATGCCGAAAAGCCTTTTGACAAAATTATTTGGCCTTATCTGTTCCAGGTTTTAGAAATACAGGGCTTTGGCCCGTTAGTCTGTGTTTTAATTGAACAATTCAATACTAAACCTCAAGCCACAATTTCTACTAACTCTTCTCTCTTTCATCTTTTTAGAGGTACCAGACAAGGCTGCCCCCTCTATCCACTTCTTTTTAATCTAGCGCTGGATCCCCTTCTTCGCACATTATTGACGTTACAGGACTTTCAGGGTATTAGAGTGGGAAATGTGGAGAACAAACCAGCTGCATTTGCGGATGATCTGCTACAATTTATCCACAACCCACAATCCGCTCTTCCCATTAGGAAGGTTTTTGAGAGCTTTCAAAGAATGGTGGGTTTTACGATTAATTTTGGCAAGTCTGAGGCTATGTGGCTTTCCCCGCGACCCCCGCCTTTACTACCATTTTCTTGCTCATTACAATGGTCTACTCGTCATCTTAAGTTCTTGGGTATTCTTTTGCCTAGGGATATCACTACGATCCACCAAACCAATTTTGGTCCCTTGCTAGCTAAGTTGTTTGCAGACTTTCTTGCTTGGAGGGCTTTACCGCTAAAGTTTATTGGCCGCATTAATCTAATTAAAATTAAAGTCTTTCCGCGCATCCTATATTTACTGCATATGCTCCCGTTATATCTCTCTGCAACAGACATTCAATAACTTAACCGTCTCTTCCAGGGCTTTATATGGGGTGGTAAACACCCTAAGATGAGTTTAGCCAAACTGACTCAACCTAAATGGTCTTGTGGGTTTAACTTTCCACACCTACGGTTCTTTAATGTGGCCTGCCTCCTCTGGTATGCGAAAGATTGGCTGGATGATACCACGGTTTATACAGATCCTGGCAGGGACCAATGTTTTTGTCTGTCACTTAGCCTTCCTTATATTTTGCATGCTCCCTTGACCGCTGTTCCCCCTCCTTGTGTTGCTAATCCTTTGCTGGCATCTACTTTGAAGGGCTGGCAATACATAAGGTATCATCTTTTCAAGTCATGTTATGTTTCATTTTTTCTGCCCTTCACTCGTAACTCCTCTATTCAATGTGGGGAAGCTGATACCTCTTGGGGTATAACATCGGAGGGTCATATGCTAGACCCTTTAACTCAACAGATATACTCTTTCCCAGATTTACAGTCTAAATATACTCTACCGTCCAGCCATCTTTTTGCAGGCTAAACATTACGTCCAGTCTCTTCTACCTGTATTGTCCAATTTACAGATAATCTGCTGAATCGTCTAATTAAAAAGCTTTTGGCGGTGTCCTTTAAAACCTCATGTATTTATAGAACGATTTTTTTGATGGCTCATGCAGATTTGACCCCTTTGCTCTCTTCTGGTTGGCTGACAGATATACCCACACTAACGGTGGATTTGCTAGAGTCCCGCTTTTTACGCAGACTGCGATGCTCTCCGTCTGCTCATTTTCATGACCTCTCTTACAGATTATTACATAGGATATATGTGACACCTTTGGTAGCCTACCGCATTGGTCTTTCCTCTGTTTCCTCTTGTCCTAAATGTCAAAACCCCAGTGTGACTTTACTCCATGTGATATTTTCCTGCCCACATGTTTATTCTTTTTGGGTTAAAATCTTTTCTTATATCACAACAAAAATCGGGATACCTATTGTTTTTTTCTCTCCAGCTTTTCTCCTTGGGATCTATGATTCCTCCTCCCAGTTAATGGTTTGCTAAACTAAATTAGTAGATTTTGCTGTCATGGTAGTGTTAAAATGTATTCTGGCACTTTGGTTATTATTCCAACCTCCCCTGCTTCGTCAATGGACGCTTAAATTATTTCACTTTACCAGATTACACTGGACACTTGCTCTTTCTGATAAGGAGATGCTGGGTGCTCGCTTCATCGCTCTCTGGGAACCTTTTATTTTATCCTTGTCTACTGCTCGTCAAGCAGTCTTTTACCTCTGCTTTCGGTACACTTGGTGGATGGAGGAGAGAATGCTAACAGATAGTGCCTTAGAGACCCTGTTAGAGGTAAGGGGGGGGAGGAGAGTGATTCCACATTTCACAATTTCGATACTGGAGAGGGGGACTCGGGAGTGGCTGGCTCTATGTTTTAACCTTCTTCTTTCATTTACTTTGGGATTGGGTGGGGGAATTGGGCCCTTCTAGAGGCATGCACCTGGTTTATGTTTCATGTCTTGTGTTATTTTTGTTTCACCTGATTGTTCTTTATCAGGTTCAGATTTCTGATTGGAACATTATATGTCGTGGTGGCTTCGCTGGGTACCCTGGTGGTCACAGCGTCCAACATAACATGCATTACTGTACATCATACTGTAAACGTTGACCTAAAACGTTGCCTTGTTACCGGAGTAGAGATAAATGGTTGTGTTTATTTGTGTATATATATATATATATATATATATATATATATATATAAATATATCTTTATCATCATCATTTTTGACCATTGGCGATCCACTGAAGGATGAAGGCGTCTTCAGCAAGTCTCCAGCCTAGTGCTTTTTGTTGCAAATCTGTACCAGAAAAAAATGGCAATTTCATCTGCCCATCTTGTCTTTTTCTTATTTTGGGGCATTTAGTATTGAGTGGAATCCATCCAAAATTCGTTTGTTCCATCTACCATCAGGTCTTCTTGCTATGTGACCTGCCCATTTCCATTTTAGGTGCTTTACTCTTTCAATGATTTCACAGACCCATGTTTGCTGACGAATCCATGCACACATTTTTCAGTCTTCTTTTTTAATGTTTAGAATTCACTGTTCCATACTTCTTAGTGTAACCTTAAGTTTTTGCATGGATTTGGCATTCAGTGTCCATGTTTCACAGCCATACATAATAAGTGGGAGGACACATTAGTCAAAAACCTTTCGCTTGCAGCAGAGTGGTAAATTTTGTCTTAAAGATAGTACTGCTAAATCTTCCAATTGTTTGCCATCCCAATTTTATTTGGTGTTCCATTTTCATCTGTTGACAGTTCCTGTTGAAACATACTAGACCACTTCTTCTAGTTCTTGTCCATCTACTACGATTTTCCTAGGTATGGTAAATTTGTTAAACATAACTTGCGTTCGGTTGACATTCAACTTCAGACCAAAATTGTTGCTTACCTGTTGCAGCTCTTCAATGCATTCTTGCAGTTCTTCAGGAATCCTGGCAAAGAGGATGATATTGTCTGTAAATCGTAAGTGATATAAGTAATCTCCAATCTTAAATCCTTTTTTATCCCAATTTGGATTGCAGAAAAATTCTTATAAACAAGCAGGAAATTGTTTTGGGGAGATTGTTTCTCCTTGTCAGATGCCATTTTTCTTTGATCTCGACCGTATCATTTTTGATTTGTATTGATGCAGTTGCATTTTCATATTTTAATTGGAGGATATTGATGTAAGCTCTGTCTATTCCTTGATCAAGGAATCGATTATTGCTAACAGTTTCACTGAGCCAAAGGAATTTTCTTAGTCAATGAAGGCTATGCATAATGGAAGGATGTATTCATTATGTCGCTTTATAACTTGTTGCACTGTCTGAATATGGTCTATTGTGCTGAAACCTCTCCCGAAGCCTGCTTCTTTTTTAGGTTGTGCCATGTTAAGTATTGTGGCCATTCTTCTTGATAGTACCTTTGTGAAGACCTTGCAGATGACTGGCAACACGCTTATCGGTCTGTAGTTTTTTAGATCTGCCTTACCACCTTTTTTTGTGCAGGATGACTTCTGCATTTTTTCATGTTTCAGGCACTTTGCAGAGTAGTAGGTATTTTAAACATAGTTTACCTAGAATAAGGGTTGACCTCCAGCTTTCAACATTTGTCAGGTCCAGCTGCTTTGCCATGTTTCATTGGTTTTATTGCAGCTTCTACTTCTGGCACAGCTTCAGCCTCTGGCACTGCATTCAGTTGTTGTCCTTCATCCTTAATGTATTTATTCCTTCCAATGGTCAATGCCTTATTGTGGATGGAGTGTTTGCTTGTGTCAATGAAGCAGAGAACTATGCCATCAGAGCATATACTCCTAGCAGGGTCACCCAAGGTAGACAGATAAAATCTAGGACACCAGACTAAATCAATCCAAAATCTACCAACCTGCACTGGAACAGCATAGCAGATTATGGTTCATTCCCTCAGCATGACTTCTCAACCAAAAAAATGGCCCACTTTCATCTGAGGCATGCAAGCTATTTCCTAAGGAAGAGGGAAAACCAGCTCAATCATAGAGGGTGCTAAAAATCACCAGGTTCTATCAGGATGCCTTTGGTCTTTAGACATTGGAATGTTTAACCATTGATCTATGAGTACGGATTCACGTTTAGGAGAACTAGTACATAAACTGAATAACATCAAAAGACAAAGATTTAGTCAATTTAGAAGATGTGCACTGGCTATATTATAAAGGAACCAGTTATGGACAATGTGGAGGAATTAGATTCTTTATTAACAAAAGACTGACAGACTCAGCAGTAAAAGTGGATCTATTTCAGAAATAATTGTTTCTGTGATATCAAACTAAACAGTCTCTATGTTCTTCTAATTATTCAAGTTTATGCCCTGACAATTAGCCACATTGATAAAGTTGAAGAACTGTATGATGATGATTTATTATGTCCCTTAATATTAGGGAGTTTGAGGAAGACCAAATGTTAATGCAAACAGAAAAGACTTCTGTCAGGAAAAATAATCATAATAAGAGATTTCAACTATCCTGAAATGCAATGGAGAAATATCAAATTATTCAAGTTTATGCCCCTGTAAGTAGCCACAGTGATGATGAAGTGGAAGAATTGTATGATGATTTTTTACACCACCTAATATTGGGGCGTTTGAGGAAGACCAAATGTTACGATAAATGGAATAGACTTCTAAGTCAGGAAAAGTAATCATAATGAGAGATATAAACTATCCTGAAATTCAATGGAGAAATATGACTTCCAGCACAACAAAAACATAGTAACATAGTTGAGGCTGAAAAAAAAGACGTGTCCATCAAGTCCAGCCCATGCTACAAACAACCTTGTTGAGCCACAGGAAGGCAAAAAAACAAAACAAAAAAAAAACCCTCTGGAGCAATTTCTAATTTAGCCACAAGTGGGTAAAAAAAGATCCCTTCCTGATTCCAAATGGCAGTCAGATATTTCCCTGAATCAGCATCCTATCTGCTTTGAAGCCATCTGTCATGATTTTCAATATTGCTTTTTTGAAAGCAGTTGCATTATCTGCAAGTACAACATGCAGAGGAAAAGAATTCCATAGCTTTACGCCCTTACTGTAAAGAATCCCTGCCTTTGTTTTAGTCAAAATCGCCTCTTGTTCTTAGCTCAGCTCTTTGCGTAAATAATTCAGTGGCTAGTTCTTTGTATGGACCTTGATTGTATTTGTAAATGGTAATCATATCACCCCTTGGATGTTTCTTCTCTAATGTAAACAAACCCACTTTGGCTAGTCTCTCTTTATAACTCAGATCCTCCAATCCCTTTATCAGTTTTGTTGCACGTCTCTGCACCTTTTCCAGTTCAACAATGTCTTTTTTAAGAACTGGCGCCCAAAATTACACTCCATATTCTAGATGAGGCCTAACCAAGGATTTATACAGAGGTAGGATAATATTAGCATCCCTTGCATCTACACCTCCTTTTATGCAGGCTATTACCCTATTTGCTCTTGCACCAGCTGAGTGATTCAGCACACTGCTGTATAGTCTATCAGCACTCCTAAATCTTTCTCTAATGAGGATTCCCCAAGTTGTTTCCCATTTAGAGTATATGTAGCAAGTTTGTTTCTATAGCCCAAATGCATACCCTTACATTTATCTACATTAAATGTCATCTGCCACTTTTCTGCCCATTCAATCAGTTTATCTAAATCATTCTCCAGAGAAAAAACATCCAGCTCTGTGCGTATCTCCTTACATAGCTTAGTGTCATCAGCAAAGATTGAGATGCTACTTTCAATTTCCACTTCTAGATCATTAATAAACAGGGGTGCCCAGGACTGAACCCTGTGGCACCCCACTTATAAGTTTAGACTAATTTGAAAAGATTCCATTTACAACAACTCTCTGCCATCTATCATTTAACCAGTTCTCAATCCATTTACAGATAACACCGCCTAAATTGAAGCCTTTTAATTTATGCAATAACCTGTTGTGAGGCACAGTATCAAAGGCTTTTTGCAAAATCCAAGTATACTACATCTACAGCAATTCCCCTGCTCCAAATTACTACTTACTCTTTCATAAAATGCAAGTAAATTAGTCTGACATGATCTATTCTTCATGAAACCATGCTGATTCCTACTAATAATATTGTTTGTCTTCACACAGTTCTGAATAATGTCAGTTAGTAAACCTTCTAGTATCTTACCCACTATGAAAGTCAAGCTCACAGGTCTATAATGACAATTTCATGTCCGAACTAGTAAAGGAGCCAACTAGAAAAGAGGCCTTGCTTGACCTAGTGCTCTCACAAAATTCTGACAAGATAAACAGTATACAGGTAAAGGAACATTTAGGCTGCAGTGACCACAATAGGGTATCCTTTGAAATGTGTTATGACAAACCCATTTTGCAAGGGTATAACCAAAACATTTAATTTTAAAAAGGCTAATTTTACAAAGCTAAAAGTAGTATTAAAGGATATAATCTTCAAAGATAAAAATGCACAAGAATGATGGAATTTGTTTAAAATGCTCTTAGAGAAATACACACATCAATACATACCATTGGGGAATAAGTACAAAAGGAGCAAATTAAGACCAATGTGGCTTGATAAAGAGGTTTTCAGGCAATTGAGAAATAAGAAGCAGGCTTTTAAAGTGTTTAAGTCATAAGGGTCAGATGCATCATTTAAAAGATATAAAGAATTAAATAAAATCTGCAAACAGGCAATTAGGCTAGCTAAATTTGAAAAAGAGACAAGTATTGCAAAAGAGAGCAAGACAAATCCTAAGCAATTATGCTAGAATGTAAATAAGAAGAAGATTACGGTTGATATTGGTCCTCTTGTGGCTGAGACAGGTTAATTGATTAGTGAGGATAAGATTATGGCTGACACACATTATTGTCTTCTGTATGTACAAAGGAAGCAAAAAAGGCAAGTTTTGTGCAAACAGACAAAACCACAACATTTCCTCCATCATGTACATGACTTACTGAGGACAATGTCCAAAAGAGATTGGAAAAGGGTATGGTGAATAAAGCACCTGGACCCGAGGGTATGTAAGTAACTTAGTTCTGTAGTAGCAAGACCATTATACGTAATATTTATTGATTCACTTTCATCAGGCATAGTGCCCTGTAACTGGAGGAAAGCTGATGTAGTACCACTGTTCAAAAAGGGGGGGTAGATCCAAACCAGGAAATTATAGACCTGTGAGCTTGACTTCCATAATGGGTAAGATATTATAATGGTTACTAACTGACAGTATTCAGAACTATGTGAAGACAACCAATATTATTTGTAGGAGCCAGCATGGTTTTATGAAGAATAGATCATGCCACTAAGCTGTGTAATAGAAATACATGCAGAGCTGGATGGTTCTTCTCTGTAGAATGATTTAGATAAACTAAGTGAATGGGCAGAAAAGTGGCAGATGACATTTAAGGTTATACATTTGGGGCTATAGAAACAAACCTGCCACATACACACTAAATGTGAAACAACATGAAGAATCCTCGTTAGGGAAAGATTTAGTAGTACTGATACATTATAGACTTCACAGTGTGCAGAGTCAATCAGATGCTACAAGAGAAAATAGGGTACTATTCTTTGTAACATAGTTGACAAGGCTGAAAAAAGACATGCATCCAGCCAATGCCAAAATACCCCTGCTGATCCAGAAGGCAAAAAACAAACAAACAAACAAACTGATTTCAGAGCCAATGAAGTCCATTGTCTGCAAACTCATTAATGTAGCGCTTCAATGGAGCTTACAGAAATCACCCAGAAGAGCTCTGCATTGGGTGATTTTTTTTCTGGTCACTGGTTACAATTGCATCTCAGACTTATCTACAAAGCTGCCACAGCTGCTTTGTTCATCATATGTTTGAGCAGTAATGATGTAAGGCAATTGTGCCATAAATCAGAGCTGCTTATTTACATATTATTATACATAAGTATTTTATTGTGTGCTGCATGTCTAGAGGTTTGGGTGGAACATTGCCAATTGCAGTCACAGTATGGCACAATAATTAATAAAATAAACTTTTATCTACCCTAGTGCCACCCACCAACTGCTTTACAGCTGTGAGTTTCTCTTTTTTCTCTAACGCTATTTAGTTGATTAACCTTTTAAGTACCACAGGGGTGTGCTACACTTTGAGAAAAAATTCACTGCACACCTCTGTGTTTCTTAAAGTGTTAATACCTATTAACCCATTCAATGACAGATAGGCATCAATGCACTGAAGATATTATAGGGGAAACATACTGATAGGAACAAGTAACCTCAAGTCCACCTTTAGTTCCCACATTCTCACAATAGATAGTATGCTTCAACCTTCTAGATGAGAGATTATATGGCAGTCCTTATCATAGTTCTTTAGATTTCACTTTTCAACTACAGACTACATTTCCATTAATATATATTTATTTGTGACTGTTGCATGAAGGATACATATCTAGGCAGGTCCATCTGTTAAACAACTTGAAAGCCATATTCCTTTATGTATTATTTAACAGTTTAATAATTGGCCCTCCATCCATATCAAGTTTCACCACAAGTCCTCATATCTTATCTATTAATAATTACAATTGTTTCTAATGATTGCTAATATGCACAGACTGTTCACATACATGAACTGTGAGGCAATCTAACATATCGATTTTTACAGCACCATTGTTCAGAACTACTGAGATTACAACTGGGAGAGAACTTCCTAACAAAATATCTTTACAAGTGTCAGAACCATGGCCAATGTATTTAAATAAAATCTGTATCCTAATTCTTAAATGTAATTAAATTTCCCTTTATCTAATTAGCAATCCTGCCCATTTGTAACTAGGGTTTGCCATATGGTATAAAAATGCCAGACTGTTCATTAGTTTTTCAATTTTAAATGGTCATAGTTGTGCTGCTTTTAACTTCCTTACTGCAGAGATAATTGCAGATTATAAATGCCTTATTCACTTAACAGAAATAGACAAGAGATATTTCATTTGGGAACAAAACAATAATTCAAAATGTTTTTCTGTTGTAAGGGAAGGCATAAATTATATATAGCCAGGGCTGGCAAAATATCAACCAGAGACAGGTACTAGTCAGAAGGTGAATAGGTACTAGTCTTCTATTGTTATTATGAGAAATCAAAATGTTTTACTCACTCACTGGATTTTTTTTTTTTAATTGTCACTTAGCAGGTGAAAATTTCAGCCATGCAGACAGTCAACAAATGCAAAGTGTGACAACAGGACAGGAGATACAACCACAGAGACACAATAGCTTTCAGCAACACAGACCATCATCCAGCCATGCAAAGCAGTGATTGACAGCAGCCCAGACACTGCTGTCAATCATGCAACACTAGGACTTACAGAAGCAGCCCAGACACAGCCCAATCATGCAACACTAGGACTTACAGAAGCACAACCACTGTCCCAGCGATGCAACCCAGTGTCTAATAGCAGAACAGTTCCTGATTTTGTCCAGCAACCCACTGACTGACAGAACCACAGTCTCTGATCTAGCCATGCAATCCAGAGACAGACAGTAGCACAGTCCCTAATTAAAGCATGCAACACAGCATGATGACTAACAGCAGAACAGTTCCTGATATAGCCATGCAAAACAATGAGTGACAGCTGCACTACTTTTGATACATCCATGGAACACAGTGATGGACAGAACCACAGACCGTAATCCAGACATGCAACCCAGTGACTGACTGAAATACGGATAGTGTGATTACTATTAGGCCGGGAGGATGGGCAGGCCTTAATAGTGCAATGGCCCTTAATACACTATCTACGCAGAGAGTGACACAATGGCGACAAAGGCAGCAACAGCAACGAAGGACCTGGAGAAACGACAGACTACCGAAGCTGCCAAAGAAGGACTGCCACGGAGGCATGGAGTAACGCCAATCAGCGACTGCAATGACTGTACCCAATGTGCCAGGCACCAACCCACAAGGGGTTATGAACACTCAGACCTAGAATCGATTACCAGTATGGAGAAAGCTTGAGGCGCCGAGGTAAGACCAACCTCAGCTAGAGCAGTATAGGTCAAGTGTACCGTGGTGCTACCGAAGGACACTACAACACTGGATGTCATATCACGAGGCACAATACTGATCGGGTCACAGTAACTGGCTGCCGGAGCAGCAACGGAGGCAACAGAGGATCTGCCTGTGGACAGAGAGAGACTGGAGTATGGCCCACAACCGGATACCGGATGGATAGTAATCAGGACCAGATCGGTACACAGAGCAAGAATGTCAGCCAATCCGGGTCGGTACACAGAGCAGGAACGTCAGCCAATCCGGGTCGGTACACAGAGCAGGAACGTCAGCCAATCCGGGTCGGTACACAGAGCAGGAACGTCAGCCAGGCCGGGTTGGTACACACAGCAGGAACGCCAGCCAATCCGGGTCGGTACACAGAGCAGGAACGTCAGCCAGGCCGGGTCGGTACACAGAGCAGGAATGATACAGGCAGAGTAGTCAGGCAGTCCGGGTCATACACAGGAAACACATGAATTCTGGAGCAAGCACTAGTAACGGAAACACCACGAAAGGGCACTGCAAAAGTGACAGGGCTCAGTATATAAGGGTTATCACTGGGTGGAGCAACACCACATTAGCCAATAAGAATGAATCAGGAAGAAGCACAGTCATAATGTCGCCAGCAATAACACGGGCACCGTGATAGAGATCTACTGATACCATCAAATTGGATGGTGAAGTTAGATCTTACCCCTTTTTCAACCTTTTCTTCAATTTCTTTGGGAAGGAACGAAATGGCAGTTCACTTGCCTACCTTTCGGCCTGTCGATAGAGTTTCTAGGATTCATCATCAGATGTCTAACCACTTCACTTTTGCCCAAAAAGAAACTAAAAATTATTCGGGAAGAGATTCGTTTACTATTGAAAAAAGATCTGATTTCAGAGCCCTTCAGAGACTACAAATTCTACATCTTTGAAAAGGTATGAATTATACAGATTTTGTTCCCCTTTCATTAGAAGCAAGAGAAAAACTAGTTTGGTGGTTGGATCACATGGAAGCTTGGAATGGCAGAGCAATCTCTGGATCAAATCCAGATGTGATTATAGAATCAGACGGCAGCAAAATGTGTTAGGGAGACCCATGTGAAGAGATTACCACAGGAGGCAAATGGTCCAATACCGATCAGGATTTGCTTAGTATTGCTAGCAGGCTCATTTGCAATTCGAAGTCTGATGAGAGACACCTCGAACTGTTGTATTCTTCTCAAGATGGACAATGTATCAGCAGTAAGAAAGATCAACCATCTAGGAGGAACAAAATCCAAACTTTTAGCCAATCTAGCTAAACAATTCTGGAATTTTTGCCTGGACAGGAATATCTATGTTCAAGCAGAATATCTTCCAGGGCTATCCAACACGATAGCAGATTGGAATTCCAGATACCTGAGGGATTACCTGAGGGATTCCAGCAACTGGAAACTTCACGATTCATTGTTCCTAAAGATTTTTTGATTACGGGGTCCCCTAGAGATTGATCTTTTTGCATTTAGATTAAACAAACAGCTTCCCAAATTCTTCAGCTGGAGACCAGATCTGGAAGGTCTAGCTGTGAACGCATTCCTACAATTTTGGGATGGAAGCATAAATTATGCCTTCCTTCCCTTTGCAATAATCCTCAGAGTACTATTACGAGTCAGGACACAGCAACTCACCATAGAATTGATCACCCTTTTCTGGACGTCTCAACCATGGTTCCCTCCACTTCTGGAAATATCGATAGATTATCTAAGATATCTAGTTCCATTTCCAGACCTTTTGACGGATCTGCTAGGAAAACCCCATCAGATGCTAGTCCCTTGGTTTATCAAGGGACTTTCAGAATCCGCTACAAATCTCATCTCAGAAGCTTCAGCCCCAGAAACCCAAGCATGTTAAAAATCCTGTTGGTCAATATGGTCACATTTGGATCCTGTTTCAACTACTGTAACTAACTTTCTCAATTTTCTTTCTACATGCTTTCAATTGGGGAAAGCGTATAGAACGATAAATTGTTACAGATCAGCCATTTCAGCAGGCCATTCATATGTAGAAGGCTTACCTATTGGTAAACATCCTTTAATATGTAAATTGATGAATGGATTAGTTAAACCCCCTATAAATAGATATTCTGCTCTCTGTGATGTTAAAAATTTTCTTCGATTTTTAGAATCTTGGCCAGATAACAGTAATTTGTCTCTAAAACAACTTTCAGCTATGCTTACCGTGCTTTTATGTCTGGTATCGTGTTGACGGGTTTCAGATGTCTGGGCTTTAGACATCAGAGGCAGATGTTTTGTTCCAGGTGGTGTAAGAGTCTTTATCTATAGAAGAACTAAAACTTTGACCAAATAAATATTTTATCCATCTTTCAACCAAAATCCATTACTTTGTGTAGTGCGATGTTTACAAACTTATGAATCAGTTACTTATTCTACTAGATCTGAGAATTTTCATCAACTTCTCACTTTTTGCAAACCTCATCTCCCTGTATTTTCTGTAACGTTAGCGCGTTGGGTTAGATGGATTATGCAGTTGTCTGGTATTGACGTCTCTACTTTCGTAGCTCATTCTTCCAGAGGTGCTATGGCATCAAAATCTTTTCTTGTAGGAGGTAGTCTAGTTGATATTCTCAAGGAGGCAGATTGGTCTAGGGAATCTACCTTTAAAACCTTTTATTTTAAACCAATTTCTCATATTGCTCATAATGTTATTGATCAGATTTAAACTAGCATAATAGAAGCATCCTGTCTTGTAATAAAATTCTAGGGTTTTCCTAACTATGTGAAGGAAAGACAGGATTTTATTAAAGACAAGGAGGCAAATATTATCCCTCCCTAATATACCCACACTTTTGCTTTGTTTCTGTTTCTTTTTAGGATGAATCTTATGGACCGAAAAAATCAATATGTTGGAGAAAACCTGAAGTTCTGATGAACAAAGAAAAGACAGAAATAGTCCATCGGATTAGTTATATAAGTTGAATTTATTTGAGTTTCAGTTGTAAAGACCATCAAAGAAAGAGGATGGAAGTGCGACAGAGCAACAGTTTATGGGGGCACTGTAAGGGGATTGGTGGACTGCACACTAAGGCGTGGGGTTACTTGTTTGAATTCAAAACTTTTTTTTCTTGTAATGTATGCAACGTTTATTTTGCTGATGTCGGAATTAGTAAAGAAAGTTAAAGCATAATATTCACCTCCTTGTCTTTAATAAAATGCTGATTTTTCTTCTTGTAGTTAGGAAAATCCTCGAATGAATATAATCTTAGACACAGCCTGGCTCGCATGAGGGCCCTCAAGGATGACAAAAGTCCGATTTGCGAAAAAGGCTGTTTGCATGAACAGAGTATTTCAAGCAATGTATCATATCCAACAGATAAAGATCATGCTCCTGTCTATTGGAAGGAACAGGACGGTAAGAAGGAAGGACAATTTCCTGGTTCATGTGAAATTCTGAAACAACTTTGAGCACAAAATCCAGGGAGTCTGCAAAACTACCATGTGCTGTTGAAAAAACAGGAAGGGGGATTTGCAGGACAAGGCCTGAAGTTTGACTACACACAGAACAGAAACAATGACCAAAAGAAAAGCTGTCTTGAGTGTCATAAGGTGCAGAGAGGGAAAGAAGTTTGGAAGGAGGCTTTGTAGTACTCCTAATACCAGATTCAAGTCCCACAGGGGTTGGGAGAACAGAAAAGAGGGTAGGCATGAGCCAACCCCCGCAAAAAGGTCTTAACATCAGGAAGCCAAGCAATGCATTGCTGGAAAAGATGAGAGAGAGAGAGAGAGAGAGAGACAGCAACTTTGATTGAACTAGGCTGAGACCCTTGCAAACACCATGTTTAAGAAAATCCAAAAAGTACTAGAAGACTGAAAAGTTGCAGATGAAAACCCCAATCAGCACACCACTTATAGAACAGGGATCAGACACTATGAAAGGCTTTGGACAAGCATGGTAGATATGACAGTGTCCAAAAACGCCTTTTCTTCAAAATGCTGGGTTCAAGAGCTAGGCCATCAAAGCCTTAGGTCAGAAGATCTGGATTTAGAAAACTTAATAGGTATCAAGAAAAGACCCAGAGATTGGTAGAAACAGAGTAGCAAATAGTTATTACAGCCACTTTTGATACACACAGTGACAAAAGAGAAATAAAATAGAGAGCAATACAGGCAAAAACACCAGATAACAGTGGGTGCCAGAATAACAGGGACAAATGGGAATAGGACCACGGCACTCAAAAAAGTTAACTCACCCAGCTTCAGTCTACAGATTTCCATTGTATAATATGCAAAATTCAGAGGAGCTCAACAGTGAAGCATAGACTTAGAGAACAACCTTCACAGTCAAACGTCATAAAATATACCTAAGAATCGGACAATCCATGACCAAGTAAGACAATGAATCTGTCTAACTAAGCGAACAGGCTCAGCCATCCTTTCTTGAGGCAAGTCACTTGAAACTGAGAGCAGGTGGGGGTAAAGGGGGATGGAATTGGTTCCTGTGTTCCATACTGGACGACAGAGAAATATTTTGATTTCCAAAATGCCACCCCTGTTTAAAGAGGTGAAATCAAAATGTTGCCCACGTCTGCTGCACAGTTAGGTAATTTGGGGTGGAAATGTGCAACACACTGGTGTGCAATGCTCTGATGGGTTAGTGTGAGAGCCAGATATGCAGCATCTCTCTATCAGGATTGGATCCTCTACAGCTGCACCGATACCCATACCATAGAGAGCAATTGCACTTATACCCACACAGAGAGAAAGTCATCCCTGGAAAATGCAGATCGTGACCAAAGAGATCAATTGGTGCCTGGATAAGGACAACCTGGAAGAGGAAAATGTGCATCACATGTGTGTGATACTCTTCAAAAGCTGCAGCAGATTATTGTGCTGTGTAAAATAAAATGTGGAGCAATTATGCTGCAAATTACACCAAGGGAACAAATCAACATCACGACTGATTTAAGATCTATAACTTACTAATTAAATATAAAAGATTTTCTGCTCAGATTAAGGTAAGTGGGGGTTTAATCACTAGATGGTGTCACTGATAGTCCTTTAAGTCAGCAGGAATGTTTCTGTGTTAACTGTGATGCAGTTGGTTCGTCCTTCAATTACTATACTTTTATATCTCTCTCTCCATATAAACATAAAGTAATAATTACAAATGGATGCACTCCCAGGCATTGTGATCAAATAGTTATATTGTTATAATCACCATCATCATAGTATCCAATAGGAACATTTCGGTCCACTTTCTGTGACCTTCATCAAGTCACGGAAAGTGGACCGAAATGTTCCTATTGTATACTATGATGATGGTGATTATAACAATATAACTATTTGATCACAACGCCTGTGAGTGCATCCATTTGTAATTATTACTTTATGTGAATCTGAGATTGTACCCAGGAAGACAACAGCACAGCAGAGGTAGTAGTATTGTAAGTGCCAACACTATACTATAATATATATATATATATATATAAAAAATGGTGTATAACCATTTAATGAATGCACACGCAGGTCTTGTGAGAAAAGTGGCTCTACGTATGCTGCCTTATAGCAGACAATACGGAACCTGTTGCAGGACTCCACTGTATATAAAAAGGGTCCATTTCAGTCATCTGCTTCCCGGTGGAGGTGGGTTTCTCCTCATATCTGTCTGTTCGATCGTATACTGCCACCTCAGCATATAGGTAAATGAGAACTCAACCAGCATGTAACATGTTAATTAAAGCAAGAGTCCATGGCTCTACATGTGCTGCCATGTGGCAGACAACACGGAGTCCTATTGTAGGGCTCTGCTGTGTGTATAAAAGCTGTAGCAATCTCACGTCTTACGATGTAAGTAAGTGCTGGGTAGCATGTTAATGATGCTATTAAGAGATTAGTGTATTATAGTTCTACCCGAGTTATCCATACATAAAATACTTGTTAGGTTAGTAAATGCCTAAAGTAGGAGAGATTCAGCTCATAAGACAAAGCATATTAAGGTTAGGTAATTGCCAAAATGAGGTACTTTGGCGTTGGTGGCAAGCTTAGCATTCTATGGCCATATAATGTAACTAAATCCTCATCTTTAATATAGTAGTGATATGCAGGCACAATGCCACAGAGTAAAGGGTTAATGGTGATGAAAATATGGATGTGCACCAATACTTTGTATATTTGCTTTATATATATATATATATATATATATATATATATATATATATATATATATATATATATATATATAAAACATCACTGCTAAACTCACCAAAAATGAAGACTGTAAGTATTTGGGTCTAGCCTTTGCATAATAACATTGTGTACAGTACTGCATATATTTGGGGGTGGGAAATCAAACAGTTGGAGGACTGCAAGGTGCCCACCCATGAATACATGTACCAATATATATATAATAGTATAGTTTTCACTGTAGATGCATAATTTAGACATAAATGGATTGTATGAATTACTTAGTCTGTGACAATGTTAGTTTGATAATTGTAAGATTTACATACCTGAGAAATTTCAGAAACATACATTCTCCTTTCATCATTCACCTTATAGTATGCCTGGAATGCGAATAAGAAACATATATTACCAGCTCATTGAAGGTGATATATTTATCACTGGTTTTATCTACAAATTTTCCCACAGACTACAAATAGATACAAACCATTGATATTACTTATTACATTCATTGTAATGTATCCCAAAATAAATTACAGTCAGTTTGTATCTAGTTTTCACACACAATCTGGGATATTGTGTGAGTATTTTAGTGTACTTACAGTTATCTCTTAGTCCACGTAGAACGATGGGGGTAAAGTCTCTTCCTAAAGGAGGGAAAGGCACTTCACAAATGGTCTCTGAGGGGGAGACTCCCTCCTTCCTTGTATTTTACCCCTGACTGCTAAGCTCAGTTTTCATGTATAGCAAACCCAAGGGAAAAGGATCTTTTCAGATAAGGGAATCCCTTTTCTGAGAACCCAAGAGAAACCCCCCTGTCCAGGGACTCAACCCACTGTTTGGGTTTTTTTCTCCTGTGTTCCATATGGAAGTATACTAAAAAATGTTTTTCTCTGTCATCCAATGCAACACAAGGACCTTGGGACTATACCCAAGTATCAACCAAGAGTCCAGGGAGGGAAAAAGAGAAAAATCCTCCATGTACAGGACCAGACTGATACAACATGAAACTCAGGTGTCAACGGAAATCAAACTAGCAAACTAAATAACAGGAAATGAAGAGGAAACCATCTGGGTTCTGATTTCATAAAAAGCAAGAAGGACATCTATACAGGCACCACAGCCTGTAAGACCTTCCAGTCAAAACTGGCTTCAGCCGAAACCAGCACATTCACACACACAAGTCTTTGACAAAAATGTATAGAGATGACCATGCTACTCAGCAGTGGCCTGATTCTTGTAGGCCCATGACACACCCACTGACCTGGTGGAATGTCATGCCACGAAAGAGGATTTTAGTCTTACCTTATCACCCGAAGCACCAGAACACTGATGGGAAGAAGAGATTCCTCCGTCGACCACCGACCTTGGGCGTTCAGATAACCCAGGATTGTCGACCACTGACCTTGGGCGTTCAGATAACCCAGGATTGCTCCCCAGCCAGAAAAGCTGGCATCCGTCATCACCGTTGTCCAGAAGGGTATCAGGAAGGGCCTGCCCTTCATCAGAGATGTCTAGCCACCATGACAGACTCAGTCTAGCCACCATGACAGACTCAGATCCACGTGTAGAGATACCAACTTCTTCAGAAGGTCCGTGTTGCCCTCGCAGACCTGGATCACAAACCTCTGAAGCTCCCTCGTGTGAGCCATTGCAAATGGCATCGCCTCTATGGTGGATATCAACTTCCCCACCAGGGATGTTCATTTCTTGGCAGGGACTGGATCAGCTGCCAGGACTGCCTATACCTTGTGGGTGATCTGGTGTACCACGTCGTCCATGAGGAATACCATGATCTTCAGGGTGTCGAACAGAAGACCCAGAAAGACCAGCCTCTGAGATGGAGTGATGTGCGACTTGCCCATGTTTAGGATTCACCCATGGTGGGTGAGAGTGTGTATACAGGCCTGAACCTGATACTGAAGGAGTTCCGAAGAGGGGGCCTTCACGAGCAAGTCATCCATATATGGAGTAACTCTGATATCGTCTCGTGCATGACTGAAACCAGCGCTCCCAGGATATGAGTGAAGACCTGGGGAGCCGTAGTCAGGTGGAAAAAAGGTACTCTGCTTCTTAGGTATCTGAAATACATCAGAAGGGTCCTTACGTGTTTCAGAAATGGGGGGAATGTTTAGAGTATTGAAGACTGCCCTGATCAGGCCCTCAGACGATGGTTCAGGGTCAGCTTCAAAGGGGTCCCCAAAGAATTGGGAGGAAGATTCCTCAGAACATTCACTATCATATGAGTCCACCAACAATTCCTCCTCAGAGGAATCTGACACGTCAGGTACACCCTGTGGTTTAGGCACAGAAGTCCTGAATGAAGTAGGGGGCTGTCAAGACTGGAAGACCCCCTGTAATTGAGTAGGAAGGAGTTGCAGGGTAGATCTTAACTCTTTGGTAGTGGCCTTGAACTCCTGCATCCACGGAGGCTCTAATACATGGCTGGATGTCCCTGGCGGAAAGGCCGGGGCAAAAGCGCATGAAGGGCTCAAATGACCTGAGTATGCTCTAGGAAGCCCTGATTGACATGAGGAGCAATGTGCAATGGGGGTCACAGACAGGTAAGGTAGAAAATGGTGTCCGCTCAGTAGCCAATCAGAAAATAGCCCGTGAAGCGGGCGCTCATGGGAAATGTAGTATACCTTCAAGTATCCCAAAAATGGTGCCTGAAGCCCCCTGAGCACCCCAAAACACTAAAAAAGTAAACTGGATGACAGGATAAGGGTAGACAAACAGAATGAGCTGTCTCTTAAGTTGCTAAGTGGAGCGGTTGCAGAGATATGCCCCAAAGTGTAATGCCCCTTAGAGGTGAATGGAGCATGGCATCTAAGCGGTAAAGGCTGCCTTAAAGGCGCGGAACTCAAATAACGAAGTAACATTAAAGTAATTCCAAAAGTTGGAAAACACATAAAAATAACCAGAGGAAAGATAAAAAAACACTAAGCCCAAGGGGAAACGTGTAATAAAACCTCAAAATAACCCAAAGTGGCAAGCAAGGGGTTAATTTACCACAGAAAACCAAAGCTCCATAAACCCAATGGACAAACATGTAAGTCCAATGAGTGCAGGAGTATGTAGTAGGAACTCCAAAGGAGAGCCCTGTGCGGAGGAAAAGCATGGGACAAGTGGACCTCAGCACTCAAAGGGTTGCTCACCTTTTTAGCAGGTTTGCTGTCTTCAGATTGTCATGTGTAAAGAAGAAGCCTCAGTGGGCTTACTCCTAGGGAAAGAACTTGTCATGCAAGATTTATTTTCCTCTCAGAGCTGGAAGGTCCACAACAGCACCTGGAAGTTGAGCTCAGTAATGGTCAGTAATGGTAATCCGCCTAATGGCGGTATTCCATATCTAACAGAAAACAATAAATATATCTAAAAACTAAGCAGAACTGTTCTCTTGCCTTTCTTGATCAAGGGACAATTTAACTGGTTGGGGATTGGCTGGTGCACAGCTAAGGAGAGAAGGAAGGCTACACCCTGCACTTCTTTTCAAGACTTGTTCCTCCCTACTTAAAGGGGCGGTCACCTTCCCAAAGTTACCTGTAACCTATATTGGATGACAGAGAAAAGACATATGCCTGGTGAATGGTTACCTTAACAGTAACCTTTGATGCAGCCTGGACCCCGCGGTGGCCTTCAGGAATGATACAATCGAGTAAGATTTATGAAAAGGGTGCAATCAATGAAGCACATGCAACAGATGAAGTTCTTCTGCTGTCTAATAGAGGGATCGAGACAGAAGGAAGGAAGAACAATTTCCTGGTACCAGGTTCAAATCCCATGGTGGGATACCAAAAGACATGAGCCACCAAGTGGAAAAAAAGGAACAAGGCAATGCACTACTGGAAAAGAACATAAAGTACCAAAATCTAAATGCTGCTGTAACAAAGAACACATCCTTTCTGGACACCATCATGAAGAAAGTCCAGAGCTACCAGAAGCCAAAAAAAAAGCCTTGGGAGAGAGCCTTAGACAGCACACCACCTGTAGACTGGAGGCCAAACCCTGGGATAGGCCTTGAAATAACAAGCGTTTTAGCATGAAGAAATACCTTTTTCTTCACAATGCTGGCCTCAAGGGCCAGGCAGTCAAAACAAGCTTTTCTACTCGAGGTGGCATAACAGGCCCTGTGTCAGAAGTTTCAGAAGCATACTTAAAGACTCTGCCACAGACAGACTGAGAACGTCTGAACACCAGACCAAAATGGAGCAACGGGGATGAAATCAACCCACCCATCCTGACTTTCCTCAGAACACAGGGGAGTTGAAGGAAACATACACCAGAGGAAAATTCCATGGGATGGTCAGTGCATCCAAAGTGAGAACCAATTGATCTTGAGACCTGGTGCAAAACTGAGGAACCTTACAGTTCAGATGAGAGGCCATGAGATCCAACATCAAGCTGAATACACTCTGATTGGGCTCCCAATATCTAGGATCCAGGAGCTGGCAACTGCAAAAGTCTGTTACTTGAATATAAAATGAGTAAAAGGCTTCCACATGAGCCTAGGCCCACAAGATAATCCTCTGGACGTTAGCTCAGGCTGTTGCACTACTGGTCCCTCCACTGCCCTTGCATTGTGGGCTGAATCCACTCTGGACCCCCTTGAAGCTGTCAAGACCAATGATGCAATGCAAGACGAATTGAGTGCAGATGTAGAACACTGATGGCCAGAAGGCTCTCTTGGCCAGAGGACCTGGGGTAGCACCCCAGCCCGGCAGGATGTCATCTGAGGTGACCAAAACCCAGCAAGGACTGACAAACAGAAGTCCCAGTGTCACATGGGACAGCTGAAGCCACCAGAGAAGATTCTCCTTCTCCCAAAGTAACGGAGACATGAAACGAGACAGATTAGACTGATGTCTGGACCAATTCCTAAGAATGTCCAGTTGCAATTCCCATGTGTGTAACTGAGCAAATTGAACTGGCCCCACAGTAGAGACCAAGTTACCCAAAAGGAGAACTGGAATCCGAGGCCTCTGAGACATGAAGCGTCTCAAGGATGCCTGAATAAGCCACTCTGCTGAGAGGTTAGAGTCATTGTCATAGTAAGCCTCCAAGGGAAGGGACACGTCTAAATTGTCAGCTCTAGTGTCTATCCATTATCAGCAGAGGAATCCCACAATATGTGTGTATCTCCCCTAAGTATAGAGCTAAATTACCTGCTGTGGGGAGCAGGGTGTCTCACAGAACAAGAGATCAGGACCCCTTAAATAGATGAGGGGGTAGAGGCTACAGAAGAGATAAAAGCCTTACCCCAAACTGGTTCCTGGTCAACAGATAACAGCCCTGGAGGTGGTGTAGGGGCAAAGTGAAAGAGCATTCTGGGAGACCCTAGAATCCTTAGACATTCACTTGCCCATGTGCCCATAGTCAGAAGACAGCTAGAAATAGAAGAAAGTTACTTAAAGGTATGCAAAAATACTTAAATGACTGAAAGGGGTAACATTAGCAAGAAGTAAGAAGAGGCCAGCCTCTGTGCCTGCCAAAGAAACTCCCTAGAGGAATGGTTTTCTGAGAACTGTAGCCATTTCCCTTTAAAATGGCACCAGCCATTTAAAAACATCAAACTTCTGGTAATGGGAAGGGGGGTGGCGGCACAGGGGGTTGCTAGATTGTGTACCTCATAACAAGCACAATTAAACCACCAGCAGCCTTTTAGGTGCAATCGGAGGTAAGATATGTCCCACAGAAGCTCTGTGTCACGGTTTTATTGAACACTCAGACAATTGGGTAGGATAAAATAGAAAAGCTTTATTAGGCAGAATAAAGCACACAAGGGCCCTCACGGGTCCAAACTCTACAAACAGTAGTAATAAAGTTTGACACAGGACAGGGCATGCAGAATAGCAATACTATAGTGAGGCTCCACCGGCCTTACCGAATACTGGGTAAGGCAGCCTAATTACTAATGCAACAAGGAACAGAGGAGGCTCTACCGGCCTTACCGAATACCGGGTAAGGCAGTCTGATATCTGGTGCAACAAGGAACTGAGGAGGCTCAGCTCAACCGGCCTTACTGAATACCGGGTAAGGCAGCCTGATATCTGGTGCAACAAGGAACTAAGGAGGCTCTACCGGCCTTACCGAATACAGGATAAGGCAGCCTGATATCTGGTGCAACAAGGAACTGAGGAGGCTCTACCGGGTCACAGGTTGAGTGTATAGTGGGAAGGCAATGGTAACCGCTTAGTGACCGGATAGCACTGACTGGATGTGCTTCACAGAGGCCACAGATAGTCACAGCCTGAGTGTATAGTGGGAAGGCAACAGTAACCGCTTAGTGACCGGATAGCACTGACTGGATGTGCTTAAGGGAGGCCACAGGCTGAGCGTATAGTGGGAAGGCAACAGTAACCGCTTAGTGACCGGATAGCACTGACTGGATATGCTTAACGGAGGCCACAGATAGTCACAGGCTGAGAGTAGCGCAACCGGAGGCAACAAATCAGAGAGAACTGACAATAATAGCGAGGGCAACAAGATAGCGTAAGTCAGTTAAAGCCTGGATCGGTACACAGAGAGCGTAAGTCAGTTAAAGCCTGGATCGGTACACAGAGAGCGGTAGTCAGCCAAAGCCCGGGTCGGTACACAGAAAGCGGTAGTCAGCCAAAACCTGGGTCGGTACACAGAGAGCAGTAGTCAGCCAAAACCTGGGTCGGTACACAGAGAGCAGTAGTCAGCCAAAACCTGGGTCGGTACACAGAGAGCGGTAGTCAGCCAAAGCCTGGGTCAGTACACAGAGAGCGGTAGTCAGCCAAACCCTGAGTCGGTACACAGAGCGGTAGTCAGCCAAAGCCTGGATCGGTACACAGGAGCAGAACAGGAGCAAGGTCAGACAGAAACCAGATCAACACGGTGTCCAATATCAGTGAAATTAAAGAATAAACCTAAAAAGGTCTGAAATAGTGATGAAAAGTGAGTGAATCATAAGAAAACCCAGTACCTTAAGGGCGCAGTCCCCTAAGTGGGGGAAATGTGCCCAAATAAAGAGGAAGGCAATGAAGGGGTTAATAGCCCTGCAAAGGTACATTCCTTGTCAGAGCAGCAAATAAAAAATAGACATAGACTACAGTATATATAGAAAATACAGAGCACAAGCCAAGCAACAATCCATGTGAACACACGGATGTGAGATAAGAAGGACATATATACAGGACCAAAGCACTCAGTAGGTTAACTTACATGCAATCTTGAGTCTTCAGGCTCCTGTTAGAATAAATGTAAAAAGCTTCTAAGAAGCTATAGTTGAGGTAAAGGCTGTTAAGACAAGCCAACCTCTAAGATTTGCAGTCCTGCAAAAAGAACCTGTGCACTGGACTATCCATTAATAAGGAAGCCAGGAATAGGAGCCCACCTAATGGGGGATTGTATAGCCCCATATAAATAAAAATAAAAAAGAAAGCTAACCAAGAGAGCTGTGCCCATGCTACCTCTTCATCACTAGGTCACTTAAAGGGATAGTAATACCTAAAATGTAAAAAAAAATATGTTGTAGGGTTTATCCCCCTGAGTAAAACAAGAGTACTCCCACTGCTGAAAGATGTTTCATTCAAAAGTTATTAATTTTCAAAGTTGAATTTTTTAGGTGCAATATCACAGTGGCCTGAAATTTTACAGTGGCGCTGTTGCTACACCATCCTATGGAGATTTATGAGACCAGAGCTGTCCATAGGATCGTGTAGCAACAGCGCCACTGAACAATTTCAGGCCACTGTGATATTGCACCTATAAAATTCAACTTTGAAAATTAATAACTTTCGAATGAAACATCTTTCAGCAGTGGGAGTACTCTTGTTTTACTCAGGGGGATAACCCCTACTACATATATTTTTTTACATTTTAGGTATTACTATCCCTTTAAAACTGAGCTTAGCAGGCGAGGTTAAAGTGGAAAGGATGAGAGGGTCTCCAACTCAGAGCCCTTTTTTGAAGTGCCCTACCCTCCTGGAGGAGGTGATTTACCCAATGGTTCCTGTGTTCAACATTGTTAAATAGTTTAATTCATGTATTATACAGGGCTACAGAATCTGTTGGCTCTTTTATAATAAATGAAGGGCAACTGATTAGCAACTGAAAGTTCTTCTTTAAAAACATCAATTAATACTGAAAGACCTTTGTTTCTTGCGCTAATCGAAGTTCGAAATCTTTCAGCTGGTTCATCAAACCAGTCTTTTCTTCATCCAGATGTTTAAGGTATTGACTTAAAGCACCCTAGAAATAAGAAAATGAGAATAAATGTATAAGTAACTAATCAGAAGAACAGAATTGTGATAGAGGATTAGTTAATGAAAATGTGTGAAGTGGAGTTAAGACAAGCATTTTTTGACAAAAAACAATATACACTCGCAAGAAACAACTACAGATTTATACTTTCAGAAACATTCCACAATTCAGTCACATGGTGCCGCAAATTCAGTTTCTACAGAATGTTAGTGGCGGGTGCTCTAAGCTAACATTAGCAATCTATGGTGATAAAAAAAGATTGCAGGTCAAGACTTCCAGCCCAGGGGTCGGGTTTTTAACCCACCCAAAAGGATTAGAGGGGTCTGTACAACACAGCTTGGGCTTATTACCATGTCTGCTCCAACTGGATGAAATGTGATAACTGCCTTTTAATTCAAATATAATAAAAATAATTGTTATGCCTACAAATGGAGCCCCTCAAAATAAAAAATAAATTTAGAGTAATATGGCGTTGCCCATAAAACTAAGTAACATATAGACAAAGTCAAACATACACAAACATATGCTTTCACACACTGGTACATTCTCTCATATGCACATGCAGTATGTCTCTCTCTCACACACGCACACGCGCACGCGCACACGCACGCACGCACAGGCACACGCGCGCACACACACACACACGCACTGAAGCAACATTATGTCAGTAGCTAGAGCTATGAATAGTGAATGTATATTATGTCATATGAATATGTAAATACATAAACCCAAGAATGGTAGGAATGGAGTAATAACACATGGCCTGAACTACACCTGCTGGATAAGACCATCCTCACACATAGCTATGGTCTATTCTGGTTATTAGTAGTGACAGCTAAAGTTTAGAATTACAGATGACTAGAGAGAACACACTGATTGGAGAGAACATTTCTTTTAAAATTAAAAAGACAAATTTGAATTATTTCTAACATGGGCCATGGAGCTCATTATTTCAGAGTGCTTTTCATGCTGCTCTGGCAATGGAGGGAGAAGCGAGGGGGAGGGGGTGTCCACAGCATTAGAGGTTAGGATACATTTAATTTCTCCAGTTCCACAATAGTAATGGACAACATAGAAATACATGTCCATTTATTGTTTATTTGGTACCATCATCATGATTGTCCAGGGCTTTTGCAGATGTATGTGAGTCCTTAACATCAAATGCTTGGATCAATTCTGGGGCAAACTAAATATTCTGTAAGAGACAAGTAGACATTCAAAAAATCTTATTGAATTAAATGGGGAATTTAACCTCCTGAGCGTTAGAAAAGTATCTGACAAATGTTTGTCTCCTATAGTGCAGTTCACTTGCCACACAATTGCTCTATTTTGGATTTTTTTTTTATATATATACAAAAGCCAAAATGAGCTTCACTCGTCAAGCTAAAGAGAGTTAAATCTGGCAAAACCAAATGCCCCATAGGAGGGGAAATTAATATTTCCCTTCCTATATTTGGACGTCACACTGTGTTTACAGTTTGCCCTTGAGTTTGATCGCTTGTTCCTTGGCACCGCCCTAGTTTATGGATTGACAGAGGCTTTATAAAGGGACTTGGTTCCTCCTAGCCAAGTCCGATATTCAAGCTAATTTGTGAATCCTATGTTTGCTTTTGTTGATCCTGGCTGTGTCTTCAATTCCTCCTCTGGCGTTTTTGACTTCTTGATCCCATCTGATTTCGATTTTTTATTCTCCTGGATAGTGTTTTAACCCCCGGTGACTTCAGACCTTGAGTTTGCTTTACATACACTGCTATATCCGCTCCTAATTGACCCAACCTGCCTGACCTCGCTTAGACCTACGTTGTGTTAGGGGACTGTTATTTCAATATGGTATGTGCAGTGGCGTAACTATAGGGGTCGCAGGGCCCGTTGCTCCAGAGGGCCCGGCCGCCCCCTGTGACCCCTCTGCCTGGTGCCTGCGATCTCCGTCTGGCACTGTAGTAATGCAGAGCACTGGGAGATGACATCATCTCCCAGCACTCTGCATTACTGAAGAGGACCGCGCGGGAGATCAACACACCTCTCTGGGCTCCTGCCACTCCATGGAGGTAGGAGATGGGGGCATGTTGGAGAGGGCCAATGTAGTCGAGGGGTCGAATGTGGTCCGGGGGGGGCCCATGGCGCTTCTTGCACCAGGGCCCGGAGGCTTCTAGTTACGCTTCTGGGTATGTGATCCCCATATTGTGGCTTCTGCTTTGTTAGTGGTAGAATTCCAGTTACTTCGTTTCTCCCTTATCCTCTGTTTGGGTCTGTGTGGTTGCTCCCTGGTCAGCTAGAGCGAGCACCGGTAGCAGGGTTGCCTCCCTGCTGCCTTGGTGGCTTTGGGCCTGATGGGTTTCCTTCTACCTTTCCCCAATCGTAGAGGTCAGGGGCTCTATCTAGTGGCCACACATCATGTAAGTTCACCACAGTCAGTGTCCTGCTTTGATCTGTGGTGGAAACGGATACGTGTCCAAAGGTTGGCCGTTCCCAGTCTGCTAACATCCTTCAGCAGTGATTCTGCTACACTGTGGCCTACAGTCTCTGACTTACAGTAGTAGTCAGCAGTCACAGCCTGCTTAATAGCAGTCAGCCACTTCAGATTCAGTACATAGAACCTTGTCTCTGTTTGGCTCTATAGTCTGTTCTGGCTTTAGGTGGCCTATGCTGTCCTGATTTTCATCTGTGACATGGGAAATAGTCAGTACCTGCTTCTCCTTTCTGAGAGCTTACCACCATTCTCTTTCTGGAATCCTATCTGCATCAGCGGTTCACACATCCTAAACTATCCAGATCAATCACCAGTATTCATTACTTCCATCCTGGTCAGGGTCCCGGCACAACAGGGATCGGAGATCTGGCTTCACAGCCAGCATCTTTATCCATCCTTGGCCACAGCAAGGAAGTAGTGTTACTGTCTGCGCTCCTGAACTTCTCTAGCGCCGAACCCTTGCTTCTTCAGATGTAAATAGTAAGGAGTCATGACAACGGAATGGAGCTTGGTGTTGGTATCTAAGGCTTGTAGTTAATAAGCTAAAGAGGTCCAATTCTGGAGAAAACCAACTGTATCCTAGGGGGCATATAAAAAATATCCAATTTCCAAATAATTTAAATTGGGCTTTAACCCGTTAAATGGTAGAGGGGAAAATTTATATTTCCCCTTAGTGCTGCAGTTCTTCTTAGTATATTAGGCTCTATAACTTTTTCTTGGATGCATGAATGTAGTTAACCCTTTGATTGCCAGAGGGTTATGCAATGTATTGCAGAGCAATATGTTGCGTACCCCTCTGGCACTCAAAGGGTCAAGGTCATAGCTGTCATGTAGTAGAATTTAAATAATCATGTTTTTCTGAAGTTTAGATTCACATGTTTCTAAGTTGAAAATATACAAAATTATACAGCTCTTGTTTTTTTCTACCTATGGAGCTAATTACAGATTATACAAATCCAACTTCGTTCAGAAAAGGATAACTGGAACAAAACATTCTTTGGAAAATTGCATAACTTCAAGTTATTTAAAAAAGTCTGAAAACATATATATACACACATACTTTTGCCAACTAAGCTCAGCAAGGCTGAAGAAACTTAATTTTACCTCTGATTAAGACAGTCAAGTCTTAATATAATTATATATTCAGGATCAAAAAGAGTATTTTTGTGTTCTTGCAGATAAATCTTATTCTCTTAGTAATCCCAGTGAGGTCTGTAAGGAGCTATCAGGATTACATGCACCCGCTCCATACTAACCTTCCATAAGACTCTGAATCAGAGGAACAAAGAGGAAACACATATGCCAGGGGAAACTGCTGTGGAATGTCCATCATGCCCACTGAGAAAGTGAGAGAATCCCAGGAACTGAAACAAAACAGGGGAACCATGCAGTTAAACTGAGATGCCATCAGGTCCAAAGTCAGGAGACCCCACCAACAAACTATTGTGTTGAACACCATCTGGCTGAGTTTGCAATTCATGGAATTAAGGTGTTGATAGCTGAGAAAATCCACCACAATGCTGTCTACCTCTGAAATGTGAACTGCTGAGAAAGCCGGCATGTGAGCTTTATCCCATTCGAGAATCAACTGGACCACTCCAACAGGAGTTGCTCTCCTATTCCCCCCATCATTGACGTAAGCCACCATCATTGCATTGTTGGACTGAATACACACCTGCAGACCCCAGAAAAGCTGGGATAAATGCAGCAAAGCAAGGAAAATCGACCACTGCTTCAGTACATTAATGGACAGAAGACCATCTCTCGCAGACCAAAGGCCCTGAGCCATCTAAGAGTCAGATGAAGCTCCCCAGCCTGTTAGGATGGCATTTGTCCTGACTACAGGCAATTCAGATTGACCAATACTCGACACAAAGTCAGATGTGACACCTGAAGATACCAAAGATGAGCTGACTCACATGAATAAGGTAGCTCCAGAGGTTGTGAAATTCATCTTAAGGGAAATAGGTAAATATCTGCCTGGTCCATAACTGCCACTGCTCTGTGCATGCAAAGTTTTGTGAGACAATCCCACAAAGTCATAGATGTGTTACATAAACTGGAGTAGGTGATAGAGGAATGGCTTGTACCCCGTCACTTGAAAGCTGATTTTGTGTCTAGTGAGAATGGCTCCAACATAATAGCTGCCTTGAGAATAGGTGAAATGGTGAATGTATCCTTTGGTGGTGGTGCTGGTCACACATCTCTATGGCCCTTTCTCCCAGAGTAGGGGATGGTAACGGATACACAGGAACACCATGACGCTTCTAGGAGTAGTCTCACTGCATGTGAGATGGTTTCAGCATACTTGCAGGATAGCTATGTTCTTGGCAGAAATGATGAACCCATTGACTACTGGCAAACAAAACAATGAGTGTGTGTGGCAAGCACTAACACATACTGCCATGGAAACCATTAGTTTCCCACCAGCAAGCCTGGAGTCTGAGCAGGTTTTCAGTGCATTGTGTTATAATATAAATGACTGTAGGACATGGCTACCGAGCAGCAGTTATGGGAGACTTACTTTCCTAATAATAAACCAACATCTAATACTATCTGAGTATCAGATAGCAGACGTGGACAAAAAACACACAACAGGGAACTCATGGCATATGTACTATTAATAACAGCACTGAGGAGAAGGGATTTGAAGGGTTGTGGTCATCTACCACTGTTGGGACAACTGCTATGACCACTAATTAAAGTTTGCCAGTAATCAGAGAATAATGCAAGTTTAAATTAGACTCAGATATGATAATGCTAGCAACTAGTCTAGGAATCATGATGATATACATATCAATTATATCACACTAGCCCCCCCACCACCACCATGCACATTTGCCACATTCAGTGGAAGTTGTAACCTTTCTTTAACTGTAAGGATTAGCTAACAAGCATAGCAGGAGGCTTGCAATAAGAAAAACTAAAAAAATATTTATTTTTGCAGGCTTATGAAAGCAATTGATTGCAGACTTAAATCAAATCTAGCCTTGAAAAAAAGAATGTATGTAGGCCTCAGGCTTGCAAAAAACAAACCCTGAAAAAAAATATAGTGTGCATTATTGGCCTAGTGCCAGGAGTTCTAAATGGTGGTGGCAAACCACCATCAGGAACATTATGCCACATAGTGGCACCCACCACATTTTATACCGCTGTAATTCCTGCTGCTGAGTCATCTAAGCAGGATGATTAAGCAGCTTCATGAGACTGGCATCGTCAGCACTAATATGAGACAGGTGATGGTACAATGATGCTTCCACTTGGCACTAGCCCTAGTGATGCTCTTGAGGCAGCAGCAACACCACACACCACTTCAGGTGCATCCATAGAGAAGTTGGACAAATGTGTTTAACTCTAAATCATGGGTTTGTTGGAATACCATTTTTCCCTGCAGAGCTTGAAGAAACTGTACCTTTAATCAGCAACTGCAAGGTGTGTAGTGTGTACAAGAAAACATTGTGAAATAGGGGAAAGATTGGGTAGGGAAGTATCACAACTGACACATCTGTTCTCATATAAAGCAGCAACAGGCACTACTGCATCCAAACACCTTGACACTTCAGACAGTAATGTAAAACCATCTGCCAAGAAATCAAGTACTGCTGTCACTATGGCCTTTGTTCACTCCACTAAGGACACTTGATGCCAAGAAGATTTAATAAAAATAATGAATACTATCTGCCACCAACTTAGATTATTCAGCAGGATGGAATGTCCACAGATGATACCTAATACCCTGCATTCAATTGCTTTGCACCAGATTGCCATGTGTGGTCAGTGCACCATACAGCATGTAATGGATAGTCATAAAATGGGGAAAGGATGATGAAACCCACTAGATTGGCTGGGAGGTGCATAAGCACACATCATAGTAATTGGAAGCTGGAAATCATTTTGATCAGAGACTGGCCATATAAAAAGCCAGCCTCTGTTCAAATTTCTCACAGGGATGCTCGGGCAATAGCCCGGAAGATAGCAAGGGCGGGGGGGGGGACTGGTGCCATGCAATCCTGCTGCCACCGCTGTCAACAACAGCAGAGGCAGCAACATCCTTAACAATGTAACTTCTGAGGGTTTTTTAGAACAATAGAATGGATCAACTACTTTATACATTAGGGGCAATATTTAATCAGCATGGATTGGAACACTATGTTTGAGCATCAGGCCTCATTTTGTTTATTGAAATTGTAATGCCAGCACAGTGTAACTCTTTGAGTGCCAGAGAGGTACACAAAGCATTGCTTTGCAATGTTTTGCCTACCCCTCTGGCCCTCAAATGGTTCACATATACATTACTTTAATACATATGTGTAATGTGTTTTTTTTAAATACGTTTTGCAGGTACTTCTTTAACTACAGATGAAGACGGAAGTGTTACAGTTTTCAGACACTTCAGACAGAGGGTATGATAAAAAACAGTTTTATTGACAGAAAATAATGAACAATATCGCCCTCTACAGGCACACAGTGGATAGCAAGGGATAAGTGCATAGGCCCTTAAAGGCCAGTATACTGGATACAGACAGAGTAAGATATGTGTATAAATATATACAAAGGGCAGATACAACTGAGATAAGCACTCAATAGTTAACAGAGTACTCGTCAGTCTTTGTTGTGGTGTTGGCACGCCCAAGGTGTAGATAAGGCTTGTATAAGTGTGAAGAGTTCAATACAGAGTCTGTAGGAGAGCAATCGACTTGCAAAAGGCAGAACTGACCCAGAACGCTAGAGCAATAATGGATAGCCCCCACAGGCGTAACAAATGCCACCAGTACTAGGGAAGCATGAGTCGTCAGCCCCCACGGGCGTATACCGGAGACTACAAGCTGCAAGAGCGAGGATCGTTAGCCCCCACGGGCGTATAACGGAGACTGCAAGCTGCAAGTGTAAGAATCGAGCCCCCTCGGGCATAAATGGAAACCAATAGCTAGTGCCAAGTAGCCCCCACCGGCGTATGTAACGGATCCTACCCGTTACTGGGAGCTCTTGTCTGGGCATGGCATTTATTCACCCCTGGGCCCAAGGATTATGGATATTGGACACTCCTTTGTGCCCTGGCATACGATCTCTCAAGCCCTTATCCTGGACTAAGAGACTTTGGCTAGCCTTATGTGGATAGGCAGCTGTACCAGAGGAAAGAACAATTCAAGGCTTGGGTGCTGCAAACTCTTCTGACCTGCAAAGGGTTAATCATTTGAGTTTGAGCATATTTACTTTCAATATGTTTTGTAGTCCCCCAAGCCTTTTGCTTAATTACTCAAGTCATTGTATTGAGCACTGTCTTGTGGCCCCCTGCTGTGTGATTAATCCAATCATGTCTGCCCTATTCTGTTTCCCTGAATCATTTGTTGTTGGTTCTTGGACCCTTTGTGGTGACTGAATTATCCCTGTGACTACTCCATTGTATTCTGCCCTACCATTTGCTGTGTCCTATTGATGAACTGTGATTGAATTAAGTCTCCTGTACTGTGCTCCAAGTTAGTGTGGTTTGAAACTGTATAAATATGTGTGCTTTGGTTCAATAAAGAGAGTTCTGTTTTGGAGTGAACAAGGAGTCCTGGAGTCTTGTATTGCTTATGGTCTAAAGTATCCACTCTGATACCCATCTGCGCCAAGTATCCTGAATCGCCGACCGCCTGCTGCCAGTTTCTTGCGTCCTAACTTCGTGGACTGTCAGGCGGCGACGTGGACTCTTCCCTGATTCCCTGCTTCCAGTGATCCTGCGGCTGTTTCCAGTGACTGTCCATACTTCAACTGGTGCATCCGACGGCGCTTATCTGCGTCGAGAAGGAGAGACCCAGGAACGACGGCGGAAGGTGACGCGGTCCCTTCGCAGCTTCCGTTACATTGGTGGCATAGCGGTGGGATTTCTCCTTCTTTCATCGAGTGTATCGAATGAGGAATGGCGGCACGCGGATCCGGCGGAGCAGTATTGCCCGAATGGGGTTTTCTGGACTTCTTGGATCTTATTGAATCAGTTGGACCCGCATGGGGTCTCAGTGACTTCCACAAGCGCCTCGGAGCTGTAGAGCCCGATTGGAAGTACATTGACTTTTTAGTGAAGGAAAAGTGGACCATTTTTGGGATCGGACCAAGTGATGACCCCGTGTACCGAAGGATGGTGAACCTTATGCCGCTCCTGGGATACAAGCCATCGGTGGCCAAGATTGATAGGCTGATGAAAATGGTGCATGACCGGTACATGCGTGAACTTTGTACAGGAAGAGAGGAAGAATATTGGGGGGGCCACTCATCTGAGGAGGACCTCAGTGAAGCTGAGGACTTGGATGGAGCTGCCCCTGTTCACTCCACACTGGTGGGTGGGAATACGTTCCTCACCAGTGCCCCTGTTGCCCTGCCTGATACCCCTTTTTCCCTGGACTGTCTGTTGCCTGAGCTGAGGGGTGGGAATTCGTTCCCCCTCAGTGCAGAAGATGCCTCGGCATCAGGGGATGGGACGGACGTCTCCCCTGAGAGGCCAGTTGCCCCTTTCCCTGTTTTCCCAGCTGCGGTGGACGAGACGCAGGTCCCCACCAGCAGCAATTGTGTGCCCCAACTGATGGGTGGGAGCGAGCCCATCAGTCCCCTTGAGCCCCCTGCTGTAGTGGGTGTGAGAGAGCCCAGCAGCAGCCCCAAGATGTTGCCCCTGGTGGGGGTGGAAGATGCCCTGGGAGCGGAGCCGTGCGTGCTCCCCAGAATTATGAGTGAGGCCGCCTGGAGGGATGGGACTGCGGTCTCCCTCCAGGGAGAAGAAAGGCCAGTGTGTGATGGCCTACAAGGGGAGGACCCCAGCGGGCTGGAAGGAAGCAGTGCTGCTGGACCTCCTGAGGATGTGTTATGTGAGCTGATGGGTGGGAGCCAGCCTATCAGCCCCCCTGAAACCCCTGCTGTAATGGGCATGAGAAAACCCAGCAGCAGCCCCAAAATGTTGCCCCTGGTGAGGGTGGAAGATGCCCTGGGAGCGGAGCCGTGCGGGCTCCCCAGGATTACAAATAATGCCGCCTTGAGGGATGGGACTGCGGTCTCCCTCAAGGAAAAAGAAAGGCCTGGGTGTGATGGCCTACCAGAGGAGGACCCCAGCGGACTGGAAGAGAGTAGGGCTGCTGGAACTCCCCTGGATATGTTGTATGACCTGATGGGTGGGAAGGAGTGCCCCATCAGTCCCCCTGTAACCCCTGACTTGGTGCGTGGGAGCAAGAGCACCAGGTCATGTGAAGTCCTGGCTGGGATGAGTGGGACATACATCCTCATCCCCAGCCCAGCATTTGTTCTGCCTCCCCCTGAGACACCTGGCCTAGTGAGTAGGGCCACAGTCATCATTAAGGAGCCTGTTTGTACCCCTGCACTGGAGATCCCCACCTGGGAGAGTGGCACCGCGATTTGTGTTGCCCTGTCCCCTGTTGACCCCAGCTTGGTGGGTGGGAATGTATTCCCCATCAGGCCCATACCTGATTTGACTCAGGAGAGTGGGAACTGCATCCGCTCCTGTCCCTCTGGGGCCCTGGCCCAACTAAAAGGGGGAGATGGGTCTCTATCCCCAAACTCTGGTGCCCAGAAGCCAGAGGCACAATTGCCCCAGGGAGATCCCCCTTATAGACTGGCTCTTGACCCTGAGCCACTGGCCCCAGACCCAGAAGGATTTGACTTCAGCACTGCCTGGAGAAGGGCCCAGGAGAGGCCACCTGTTTTGATGTTTGTCAGGACAAACAGGCATCAGTTCCCCTGGCCCAGGTTTAAGGACACAGGAACTGGCATTTTCTTCACTGGCCCAGGACAAGGGCCCTGTACACCGCTACCGGGCCCAGACAAAGGGCTCATGTTTTCCCCTGGCCCAGGTCAAAAAGACTGCTTCACCCTCTGGCCCAGGATTAAGGACAAAGGGACTTGCAATTGTTTCCCTGGCCCAGGACCAGGGCCTTGTTTCCCCCTACCTGGCCCAGACAAAGGGCTCATGTTTTCCCCTGGCCCAGAACAGAAAGACTACTTTAACCACTGGCCCAGGACAAGGGGCACCTCAGTAGAAACTGGCCTAGGACCAAGGCCTTCGGACTAGTGCACTGTCCAGACAAGTGCCTCACCACCTCCATGCCCTCCTACAGCTCCCAGCCAGCGTTTACCACCGCACCCGCTGGCTTGGAACCAAAAGGGGGAGAAATGTAACGGATCCTACCCGTTACTGGGAGCTCTTGTCTGGGCATGGCATTTATTCATCCCTGGGCCCAAGGATTATGGATATTGGACACTCCTTTGTGCCCTGGCATACGATCTCTCAAGCCCTTATCCTGGACTAAGAGACTTTGGCTAGCCTTATGTGGATAGGCAGCTGTACCAGAGGAAAGAACAATTCAAGGCTTGGGTGCTGCAAACTCTTCTGACCTGCAAAGGGTTAATCATTTGAGTTTGAGCATATTTACTTTCAATATGTTTTGTAGTCCCCCAAGCCTTTTGCTTAATTACTCAAGTCATTGTATTGAGCACTGTCTTGTGGCCCCCTGCTGTGTGATTAATCCAATCATGTCTGCCCTATTCTGTTTCCCTGAATCATTTGTTGTTGGTTCTTGGACCCTTTGTGGTGACTGAATTATCCCTGTGACTACTCCATTGTATTCTGCCCTACCATTTGCTGTGTCCTATTGATGAACTGTGATTGAATTAAGTCTCCTGTACTGTGCTCCAAGTTAGTGTGGTTTGAAACTGTATAAATATGTGTGCTTTGGTTCAATAAAGAGAGTTCTGTTTTGGAGTGAACAAGGAGTCCTGGAGTCTTGTATTGCTTATGGTCTAAAGTATCCACTCTGATACCCATCTGCGCCAAGTATCCTGAATCGCCGACCGCCTGCTGCCAGTTTCCTGCGTCCTAACTTCGTGGACTGTCAGGCGGCGACGTGGACTCTTCCCTGATTCCCTGCTTCCAGTGATCCTGCGGCTGTTTCCAGTGACTGTCCATACTTCAACTGGTGCATCCGACGGCGCTTATCTGCGTCGAGAAGGAGAGACCCAGGAACGACGGCGGAAGGTGACGCGGTCCCTTCGCAGCTTCCGTTACAGCGTATAATGACTCCACCAGTGCAAGTGTGTGGGCCAGGAGACCACCGGTACGGTACCGGAACAACTACTCTGCACGGATGGAAGTATGAGCCGCCGTCTCTCAGGCCCAAGCGGCCGGCTCAGCAGTAATAGCGTAGCACTGCAAGGGTTAACCATGGCACCTGGTAGGAGGTGAGGCACAGCAAGGAATCGGCTCAGCGATCAGTATCGCCCTGATGGTACAGCTCTGCAAGCTTAAGGAGACTCAGCTAGTAGTACAGCTCAGAAGTGTTAACAGCGACACAGCGACCCAAGGGTTAAGGTCAGTCTAGAGCACAAGCGCGACTACAGGAATCAGAATGTCGCCCAGTGGTACAGCAGCAGGAACGTAGTCAGACTGGAACCGGGAACTGTGGAGAATCGTAGACAAGCCGGATCAGCAACAGGCAGGAACGTCAGCCAGGCCGGGTCAAATACCGGAGCAGGTTTGCAGACAAGCCGGATCAGCAACAAGCAGGAACGTCAGCCAGGCTGGGTCGGATAACAGAGCGGGTTCATAGACAAGCTGGATCAGCAACAAGCAGGAACACAGGAGAGTCGTCAAGCAGGCCAAATCGGTACACCGGAAATCAGGAACACAGCGAACAGCAGCAAGGCTCAGGAACACCACGAAAGGGCACCTGTCAGGTGCCAGCGGCCAGAATAAGACAGGTAACCAGGGGCGGGCTAACACAGCTCAACCAATCAGGGAGCAGCACAGTAGAGAGTGACACACAGGATCACGGGGACCGTGATGGGAAGAGATGAAGATAGAAGATTAAAGAAGATGATGGTAGCTGACCAGTGTGCTGAAGACCCCACTGGACATCAGGATTACAGGTAAATGTATTTTTGCATGGGATGTTTTTTCATACTTTGGATATATTGATATGGGGCTTAGGGCTTCATATCAATACATCCACTGGTGAATTAAGTGTTTTTTTGGCTTTTTTTCCATTTCCATTTCTGCACTGGCAGATTTGAACATACCTAATGTATGAAATTGAATGGGAAAACAGTTGTTGTTTAAATGCGTTTTAATGGGTTCATTTGGGCACTAACTTTAGCAGTGATGTGTGTTTTTTCTAGACGGTATTTCTTCATAGCACTGGTAATTAAATTGCTTACCGTGCTTGACAAAATGCCAGCTCGTGTTTTTGTGTTTAAAAATTTTTATTGAAGAAACTCCATATAATACATGGAATGCATACAACGATACATGAAATTAAACATGAATTTCACATGTGATGCAAATTCAAAAAGCCAAAATCTAGGGAAAAGTAACATGCATTAACGTACTGTAGTACTGGTTGTATGTCTTCCCCAGCAGGAAATATTAAATCTATGGAGATTCCACTTTAAGATCAGAGGATAAAGGAGGAAAGAAGTGGGAAAGGGAGAGGGAAAATAGAAGAGGAGAAGAAAAGAGACACTGATAGAAAGTAAAAAGAAGAGAAGTAGAAGCGGGGAGGGGGGGCAGTGGAAGAGACAAAGGGGAAGTAGAGAGTAAGAAGGGGAAAGTGAGGGGACTCGGACTCGGGCATCTATCCAAGATGTGGGTAAGTGTTAAAAGTAGAAAGTCTAACCAACGTCAAGGGCCAAAAATGTTGATAACCATTGTTCTAAGATAGAGTAATCTAGTTTCTTACCTTTCCACGCTATTTTTAGAAAAAGAGTGTGTTCAACTACCTTACTGAACCAAGCACTCACTGGGGGGGGAGATTTTGGACTTCCAATGAAGCGGGATTAAGGCTTTGGCTGTGTTCAACATAGCATACAGCAGCAGGCCCGGACTGGGACAAAAAATAGGCCCGGGCCCGTTATTTATTTTTTTTTTTTTAAACGGTGCAAAGATTTATGTATACACATATTCACCTCCGCCCAGCTCCACACTGCCCACCCCATCCTCCTCCCCACCTCCACATTGCCCACACTTTTCATCTCCTCATTGCCCCTTTCATCTCCACTATGCCCCTTCCACAATGCCCCCTTCATCTCCACAATGCCCCCTCATGTCCACAATGCCCCCTCAACAATGCCCCTTCCACTCCACAATGCTCCCTTCATGTCCACAATGCCCCCTTCATGTCCACAATGCCCCTTCCACTCCACAATGCCCCCTTCATGTCCACAATGCCCCCTTCATGTCCACAATGCCCCTTCCACAATGCCCCCTTCATGTCCACAATGCCCTCTTCCACAATGCCCCTTCATGTCCACAATGCCCCTTCCACTCCACAATGCTCCCTTCATGTCCACAATGCCCCTTCCACAATGATCCCTTCATCTCCACAATGCCCCCTTCATCTCCACAATGCCCCTTCCACAATGCTCCCTTCATGTCCACAATGCCCCCCTTCATCTCCACAATGCCCCTTCCACTCCACAATGCCCCCTCATGTCCACAATGCCCTCTTCCACAATGCCCCTTCATCTCCACAATGCCCCCTCAACAATGCCCCTTCCACTCCACAATGCTCCCTTCATGTCCACAATGCCCCTTCCACAATGCTCCCTTCATGTCCACAATGCCCCTTCCACAATGCCCCCTTCATGTCCACAATGCCCCCTTCATCTCCACAATGCCGCCTTCAACAATTCCCCTTCATCTCCACATTGCCCCTTCATCAATGCCCCATAAAGCCCCTTCATCTCCACATTGCCTGTTCGTCTCCACAATGCCCCTTGATCCATGCCCCATAAAGCCCCTTCATCTCCACATTGCCCGTTCGTCTCCATAATGCCCCTTGATCCCCTACCTCGTGGCATGCCGCTAGATCACCAGGGACTTAACAGTGATCTGTGCCTCCCGCGCGCGATTCGCAGTAATGCAGAGCGCTGGGAGATGATGTCCGGGCCTGTACAGCAGTAATTTCTGTGGTTTAGGAACAGATGGTAGATCTTTGAACAGAAGTATCTGCCAGGGGTCTGCTGGAAGAGAGAGTTGCAAACATTGGTTAATAAGCGTAAGGCATGAGCTCCAATACGTAGAGATCGCCGGACAATCCCACCAAATATGTAGGAGGGTACCTGGTGCTCTCTCACATCTCCAGCAAAGATTTGATAACTTATGATTAAAGCTATGTAGCCTGTGAGGGGTGTAGTACCATCTAAAGAGCAATTTGTAATTCATTTTCACCAATTGCGTGGACATGGAGGATTTCTGTATGTTGCTCTAAATCCCCTTCCAATCTGAAATACGGAGTGCTTGACCTAAGTCCGCTTCCCAAGCTAGAGGAAACCCTTATGCTTTGTCTCCGGCTTTAAGAGATCCTCAAAAGGCGATTGGGCCTCCTTAAGTTTATGTAAAATTCCGTTAGAGGAAAGAAGTCCTTTTATTCTAATATAGCTCCAAACCTCCCGTGGAGGAAGATGAAACTGGTTTTGTAGAGAAGGAAAATCCCTAATTTCACCATCTTTAAAGACGTCCATCAAACATACTTCTTGCAGATTTGACCATGATGGGAACTGGGATCTCGGAAGAGTATATGGGGTCATCCTATCATGAAAAAGTGGGGAGTACGGCGAAGGGAGAGAAATGAGACGGGGCACAATAGGGGAGGAAGACCAACAAGAAAGAACAGTACTCACTATGGGGTTAAATATGGACGGGGAGCCCTAGCTTCTTTGGGAATCAGAGACTCCCGCAAGGGATCGTGCAGACTGGCATGCCGTCTCTCCAAATCCACCCACAGCTTATTGCTGACATTAGATATCCAATCAGGAATAGATGCTAATATCGTTGCAAGGTAATATTTGCGAATATCGGGCAGGCCTAATCCACCGGTCCCAGAAGGTCTCCGCAAGGTTCCAGGTTTGATTCTGGGGCGTTTACCTCTCCAGAGGAACGACGATATAAAGCGTGTCGAATCAGACCAAAACGTCGTCGGAACTTTGACAGGTACAGTTTGAAAAAGGTATATAAATTTCGGCAGGATACACATCATAATTACGTTGAGCCTCCCGATCCAAGAGATACAGAGGGGCTTCCAGGCCAAAAAATCAGATCGGACGGATTGAAGAAGTTTCGGGTAATTGGTTGGGAAGATAAGATGAACTGAGGGGGTCAACTGAGTCCCCAGATAGTCTAGGGACGTCGTAGACCAATGTAGGGGATAAAGCGCTCTTAAGCGATCTAGATGAGAGTTTGGAATATTCAGTGCCAAAACACGCAACTTTGAGATATTCATGTTAAAATTCGACACTATTGAGAACCGGTCTAGTTCAGATAAAAAGGCTGGGACAGCTACATCTGGTGATGTAGATGAGAGAAGGATATCATCTGCAAATAAAGACAATTTAAATGGGGTAGGGAGAGAGGGTAGAGAAACACCACAAATTTCCAGCTCATGTTTTTTATGCTACTGGGGGAACCGTATCGAGGCCCATGTCTCAAAAAAAATGAGGTGAAGACATTGATATCCCCTATATAGATGATCCGGAAATGGGGAGGGCTGTAAGAAGCAGGTACAGTTGTGTCCTCCTGCTCCTGTCAGTGGCTTGAAAGGGTCTTCTGCCCTAAATGCAAAGACTGACAATAGTTAAAAGTGGCCAATAAACACTTCATTTTCACCTGTTCCTTGCCTAAGCAAGATGCTTTCTCAATCTGGGTGCAGTACTCGTATTGATCTATGAGCTTTTCTGTGACCATGGCCTTGATTCTGTCATCTGCCCCCCATTATTCCTACACAAATCTTCAATTATTCCACCCTTTGCTGCCTGCCTAGACATATGCCTGTGTCCTTGGCCACTGTATTTCAGCCTATCCCAACATATGGCCTGTGACCCAGAGTAAGATACTTGTTACCTTCTTTGATGGTACCTGTGAACACTACTACTTCTTTATATAATGCTCTGCATAAATCCTATATTTGGCCTACTGGCCTGGGTCAGAAATTCACTTTTGGCTGGAATTACAGTTATTGTAAACCTCAAGTGAAAGTTTTTAAGGTAAGACCTATACATTTAAGAGTTTTCTTCTTGAGTAAAGGCTACTGCTACTAGTGTAAGCTGTTATAGTAAAAGATTTAATATTTCAAATCTGATATACTCTCTGCAACCAGAAACTATATGAGCTTTATGGTCCCGGGACCAGAGCTGTCCATAGGATGGTGAAGCAACAGCACCACTGTACAATTTCAGGCCAGTGTGATATTGCATCTAAAAAATCAACTTTGAGTTGTAATAACTTTTGAATAAAACACCTTTCAACAGTGGGAGTACCCTTGTTTCACTCAGAGGGATAAACCCTACATTTTAAGTATTACTATCCTTTTAATATTAAGGAAGGTCTTAAAGTGTTTCCTACTACCTCACCTGCTAGACTGCCCTTATTCTTTGAGGATAAGAAATATAACTCATTTTCCTGGATAATGAACCAAAAGTCACAGTAACTATCAAGAACAGACACTCCTAGGGCTCCATATTCATAAGAAAAATAAATCTGGGGCAAACCAACTACACTACAGGGGAGTGATTAAAAAGGGGATTTTAACTCCTTGAACGATAGAATAGTAATGCATTGGGACCTATCATTTTAGATGTTAAAAAGCCTACTCCAATCACTGGAAATGTTGGGATTGTTTCTATTTGGCCTCTATACTTTGCCCAATAATTACTACAAGCTTGCTTTGTGCATAGGGCTCTACTGGCTATCTGTATCAGTGCAAACTGGAGAAATTCTAGGACAAAACAACTAAGGGGGAGAAATAAAACTTCCCATTAAGCAGAATGGGGCTTTTATCCTTTTGAATGATGGTGCATTGTAAGGCAATGTGTTGGGGACACTGCCAGCATTCAGGTGGGTTAAAATACCCATTCCAATTAATGGAAATTTTAGGAATCATCATTTCCCTGTTTTGCCTAATAATGGCTCCAGCTTACACTGATACATAGACCCTTTGTATTTATTTTCTTAACCTTGATAATGCTTACATAATCCATGGAGAAAGTCTTAATAATAACTAAAGTAGATTTAAAGTATACTTTTTAGGACCCCTTACTTTGGTCAACAAAATTAATCTGAATCTAGGGCAATTTTAGTGTTTTTTATAATGTATTAGTAAAACCAGTATGAAATGATTTCATGCCCACAAGCAGTCAAGAAATTATGGCCATTTCAACCCTTTATGGAGCAGTGTGGAGTTGAACAATCATCTGGTTCTTCAATGGTTAACCTTTTTGAGTGCCAGAGAGGTAGCCAATACATTTGAGTTGGATATCTCTCTAGAACTCAAAGAGTTAAGACATTTATTAACACCCCCCACACCCTTGGAAGCAAAAGGTATCTTACTGTTAGAGAAGGGAAACAGGTATCCCTGCTGTTTTAGCACAGCCAAAAGTCATCACTTCAGTTGCCATACAGGTATGGATACCCACACAAGTTTTATACAGAGAGGGTATACTAGAACTGGAAAGAGTACAGCAAAGAGCAACTAAATTAATTAAGGGAATGGAGGACTTGATGTATGAGGAACGACTAGACAAACTGGATTTATTTACTCTAGAGAAAAGAGAACTAAGAGGAGATCTTATCGCATTGTACAAGTATATGAGAGGTCAATACAAGAATCTCAGTGGTGAGGTATTTATTCCAAGGCCTGATCAGGTGACCAGGGGACACCCCTTGAGATTAGAATAAAGGGGTTTAGACTTCAGCAGAGGAAGGGTTTTTTTACAGTAAGGTCTGTTAAATTATGTAATTCCTTGTCCAAGGGTGTGGTTATGGCAGATGCAATGGATACATTTAAGAGAAGATTAGATACATTTCTTTCCAAAGGGAACATACAGTTATACTGTTTATTAGTAGGCAAATCAGGAAGGTCTGATAAATGACTAACTTATTTGGTAGCAGGAAAGCTATACAATTCTCATGTCACTGAGGTATGAGGCGAAGGTTGAACTTGATGGACTTGTGTCTTTATTCAACCTAATTTACTATGTTATGGCTTCGGATAAAACTTAAAAGTAACAACTCCAAACAATAAGCCCAAGTTACCTTCCCACGGCCAGAAAATTATAATAACTGCTTTGCATTTTGCCTTTCTGCCTTTCAAAAAATAACATCTTCAATCAGTCCTACATGTTACAATTTTTTCCTCAAACTGAAACAGAGAGTACTTGAGCCTCTGTAGTTGGCAGAGTTTGTGCCTCATGTGTCTGCTAGCAACTATAATGTCTGCCTCCATGCGCATGATATCCAGAACTGACTGAATATGTTATCACTTAAAGGGATAGTAATGTCAATATTAAAGTGCACTTCTGAGTCTTCTATATGTTTTTTATACACTTAGCGATATGTTTAATTACTTACTGTTCGGTAGTTCAAAAGATATTCAAGCTGAAAAGATCCCCCTCCCGCCCTTCGGGCCTCATCACGCTTCCTCTAACTGTGGTCCAGTTGGAGAGTAGTGAGGGACAAACTTCAGTAAGCAAAAGGAGAATCCTACCCTCCTTTGTCAAGGGGGGGCAGTGTTTACCTTTTACTTACGGACTGAAGATTGTCCCTTACTTCATCTGTCCGGTCCCACAACTGGATCACAGATTCAATGAGAGGTGGCCAGAAGGGGCGAGAGGGGGATTCTTTCAGCTTGAGTATCTTTTGAACTACAAAACTGGAGACAATTAATTAAACAGAGCACTATGTGTTTTAAAAAAAACCTATAGAAGACTCGGAGGTGAACTTTAATATAGACATTACTATCACTTTAGAGAAAGGAATAAGGACGCATTTTAAAGGCGCAGTTAGGATTTTCTGACCACAGTGAGGCAAGTGGAGCTTTATTATTTAGGAAGTGTTACATTCCCCTTCACTTTTATTCAAAATTAGGGATATCCCTAATCTTGAATAAAATATTTTTCCCAAGCTTTCTAAAATCTGTGTAGGTTTCCATACCTGTATGGGAAGTAGAGTGCTGAAATAACAGGGTTATCTGTTTTACTTTCTATTCTTATACATGACTTTTGCCCTGTAAGTACCCTTAGGGCCACTCATATACACCCTAAGAATTTGTATTTCAGACTTAGTGTGCACTGATACAATTTACTTCATAGTAAAGGTGTTTCCAGCATCCAAGGGGCTAAGGAAAATATATGAAGTCACTTATTATGGCCTCATACCCCAGTATGCAATGTGTTTGTAATACCTTGCATGCTATGGAAACCTCAAATGAAGTACCTTGCAATGTGTTAGATATGTCTCTAGTATAGGGGTTAAAATTATATTATATGACAATACAAAACAAAAGATATTGTATATAATAATTCGCTAGGATGTTTGTCACAGTGCAGTCATGCACAGTAGAGACTGCCCGCGTTCGGGTACTCTCTACTGCGCATGATTGCATTGCGTGAGTGAGGCAACGCAAGACTGCATCGCGTGGGGCAGTGAGGTAGTGGTTTCTTAACATTGCCCGGACCTTGGCCCGAATACACAGCTTTTACACTAGTATATAAATAATATGCCAAAAATAAAGACTCAGAGAAAATATGGTATTTTGCACACAAAGGAAACTGATGACACCTGGTGGCCGATTTAGAAGAAAATTTATATATATTTTTTCCCCATCCAAGATTCAGCTGTGTTACCCATAGAAAGGCAGGAGACTGGTAGAGTAAACCTGATACCTTTATTGGCTGAATGACTCTAGGATGCAAGATTTCAAGACACTAGGGTGCAGATTCTATTACAGGTGCTAATTTTATCACTGCTTTTATCTCCAATTTTTCCCATAGACTTCAATAGAAAAATGTTTGATAAAACGGGTGTTAACATTTATATCCTGTAATAGAATCTACTTCTAGGTCCCTTTTTCAAGCATTATAAGAATAAAGGGTGGATGCACATTACATGACAGGTTAAAATCGCATGCAAATTATTTTTACAATTAAATTCCACTGGTAGTGAATATTCTTATCCATATAATCTGTATAATTCACTCCCTAGGCTCCAGTATAGTCTATTTGCAGTTGTCTAAGTGATAAAAACAATATTTATCACATTTTTGACAGTCTATAGAATGTATGGATAACCCTCAGGTGCAAGAGGGGTGAGCAACACATAACCTGCAATGAGCTGCACAGCCCCCTGGCACCTAATGGGCCCAAAATATGTTGCACCTGTTACTGGGTCATTTAAATGCCCTGCTTTTTGTCTTAGTCTGTGTAGTTTATTGGTTTTATTTTGGCCATATTAATATTTGTGATTTCTCCAGCATTAAATGGCAATCTGCTCACATTAACCCTTTGAGCGTAACCCTCTGGCACAAAAAGGGTTAATATTTGTGATTTCACAAGCTTAAAGGGATAATAATGCTTCATAATAAAAGCAGCTCCAATTAATCATCATAGTGTTTGGGCCATGGAGAGTGTTATTTCAATTCTGTCAGAGTTGTAGTTCAAGAGTAATTGAATGATAAAGTTTCCCCTCCCACCTCTTTTACTGATATAACACTGCTCACCTCAGAGCAACAGGGAGTGTCCAGGTGGATTGCAGATAATGTTCAATTAAGATAAGTTAAAAAGCTGAAAAACCTGTCAAGGAGGGCAGGGTTTTCATTGTTCTCACAGTAAGAAGATTATTCCTTGCTGTGAGCTGTCTGGTCTGTGGACCAGATTCCACATATGAGGAGAGGGAGCTTACACTAGGTAAAAGGGGCAGGAGGAGGAAACTTTATCATTCAATTATTCTTGAACTACAACTCTGACAGTATTGAAATAACACTCTTTATGGCTCAAATACTATGAAGATTAATTGGAGCTGCTGTTTTTGTGAAATATTACTATCCCTTTTTAGAAAGTGGACCTGCATGGTCAACCACATAATGAGAGGTTCCCACTAGATTAGATGCTTGTCTCTGCACTTTCTGCAAAGGGTGAAGCTTGAAAATGGCCGTGTTATGTGAAGAACTTTCCCTACATATGATCACACTAGGACTTGAGGGGAGATCATGTGGCTCTTTTTACATAAACATGGTCGCATTGATCCCGCAAAGTAACACCATCAGCTCTTAATTTTATTCTTGTGATATACCCAGACACTGCCACAATGCTCCTGCTATGGTTTCCAACAGACCATAACTGCCGATTACTTACAAATCAATTTTAGTGCCCCCCTCTAATCCAATGATGTTTCTGCGAAATGTGAACTGAACCTAGTAGAAACTAGGTTAGTGCTCCGATGGACAGTGACATGCTTTCTCTGCCCATCGGAGTTTACTGTCAGCTTCAGTGCATATTGTGCACAGAAAAATACATTGAGGGGGGACATTAAAATGAACATAAGAGGAGCTTGACTCTTATCACCTGCAAAACTGCATACCTTACCTTGGAGACATTTTATAATATCAACTAGTTGAAGAGCCCGTTACACAGGCCACAGTGCCACTGCAAGCCGATTGTGGGGCAGTCATGCATAGTAGAGACTGCCCACGCTGCAGCTGATACAGTGCCAGCCGATCGCGGTACATCTTGCTCAGTAGAGACTGCCCGAGCCATGGCTGATACAGAGCTGGATGCTCCTTTGGAGTACCCCGTTCTGTATCAGCCTGCGTTGTTACAAACTTTGTAGCGAGTTATTATATAGGATAAAACTATAGCAATATAATATCAATAATGATTACAAAGAATGTATACCAATAAAGATCCGTGAGGTGGCCCACTAGTAAAAAGACCTTCTTCTGAATATTCTCCTTCTGTCTATTGTCACTCAGCCATTGCCTCATCCATTCAACTATTTTATAGACTGCAATTTATTAACAAGTCAGTTATGAGGGACAGTGTCAAATACCTTACTAAAATCTAGATAAGCTATATGTACTGCCACCCCCTGTCTATTACTTTAGTTACCCAGTCAAAAAAAATCTATAACATCAGTTTGACAAGATCTCCCTGTAGTAAATATGTGTTGTTTAGGCTCTTGCAAGTCATTTGAGTTCAGATAGTTAACAATTATTTCTTTTAACTTGGTATCCATTAATTTCTCCACTACTAACATCAGACTTAATGGTCTGTTGTTGCTACTTTTTCAGTAGTTACTGAATAATTATGTTAAAGATTTTGCAAGCATACTCTAATCTCTTTTAATAGCTTTAGGTGTTTCCCATCCGATCCCAATGATTTATCTGCTTTTAAAGGGATAGTAATACTTCGTTTTAACTTTATTTTATTTTGTAGGCATTAAAAAAACATGAAGAATGATATAAGTCTTATCTCTCAAACCTTTATGGTTTAAGAGATATTCACAAGCAAAGTTCCCCCCTCCCGCCCCTTTTACTGATGTAACACTTCTCAGCCAGGGCAGAAGGGAGCTGCCCAGGTAGACTGCAGAGAGGGAAAAACCTGAAAAGCTTGTCAAGGGGGGCAGGGATTTCATTGTTTTCATAGGAATAAGAGTGTCCCCTTCTGTTATCTGTCCAGTCTATAGACTGCATTCCACATCTGAGAAGAGATTGTTTACAGTAGGTAAAAGGGGCGGGAGGGGGAAACTTTGCTTGTGAATATCTCATAAACCATAAAGGTTTGAGAGATAAGACTTATATCATTCTTCATGTTTTTTTAATGCCCACAAAATAAAATAAAGTTAAAACGAAGTATTACTATCCCTTTAAAGTGATAGTAATACATGAAATTACATACATTTAATTTGGTAGATCGCAGTAGTTACAAAGAAATCCTTCATTTGAACAGTCTACAAGGTGTGTCTGGTTTGCAAGCACAAGTTGTAGACCATTCAAATGAAGTATTTCTTTGTAACTACCACTATCACGGCTCTGCTGAAGAGATGCAGGATTGTCTATGGACTGGGATCTCCGTCTCTAAGCTACAAAGTTGACGTCACTACAAGGGGAGGGAAGGGGGAACTTTGAAGACTGATATCTCCCAAACCATACAGGTTTGGGAGATCGGAAATGGCACAATTAACTTATTTTTTAAATATCTACTGAATTAAATGTATGTGACTCTTAGACTTATTGGCTCAATAGAGACAGAGAGTTTCTGTCACATTATCACATTGTGAATTAACTTTTACAACAGTCCCTCTGGGATCATAAATACCTGGACTCAGAGGAAGAATGCAATTTAAATCACATCCTCTACCACTGACTGATCAAAGAATCATCAGTCTAACTATTCCTTGTTTTATTTCTCTCCTTTCACTTACATACCTAAAACATTTTATGTTTTGTACCCCATTTTTATTGACTGGGCAAATTTATCCTCTGTGTGTGCTTTGGCACATCTACCCTCTTTCAGATTAGCCTTGTATACTGTAGATACCTATCTTTCTCTGCCTGGGTCTTATATTTCCTAAATGCTGATTTTTTTCTCCATTTGCCACTTCTGAGATGAACCTCCATGGTATTCTTTTTTCCTTTCCCCTTACTGACAAGTCTAATGCAATGCCCTGTTGCCTTCAATAAAACACATTTCACATTATCCCATTTCTCCTGGACTCCATTTAAAAGATCTCCAGGCTGTTAAAGGCCAACCTAAATATGTTTCCATATGAGAAAATTTCATCTTTCTAAAATGTAAAACCTTTGTTTTTGTGTGGTCTAACTCAGCATCTGTCTTTAGATTAAACCACATTGATTGATGATCACTGGGCCCCAAACAATCCTCTACATCTATATCTGAAACCATGTCTCCATTTCTAAATATTAAATCTAGTATGGCTTCCTTCCTAGTTGGCTCTTCTACTAATTTCCTAAGAGATAATCTCTGTAAAAATGTAGGATCTCTCTATTCTGGGCTGAACCCATTGCTTTTTCTAGTCCACATCAGGCATTATCCCCCCATAATGATAATAACTTTCCATTGTCATCTTAGTTATTTCCTCAACCAGCAAAGAGAATGCATGTCTTTCTGTGTGTACATGTGAGTGTGTGTGTCTCTCTTAATCCACATAGGCAGTTTGAAAGGGGAAATGTGTCTGCCAAGTTCAAATTACTTTTAGATACATTCTTCTGCATTACCCACTGGGGTCAGAAGGGGGTTCAGCACATGATGAATTCAGCATAGGGTGGCCATTTATTGGATGTTGCAATGAGCATCACAATATCTAAATAGGCCTTGTGAACAATCTGCATGGCAGCCCATGTTAAAACATAATTTGTTAAATGTCATGCTCCTAGCGGCTGTCGGTGCGGCTGCTTGATGTTCCATCCAGCTCAGTTTCCTCTAGTACATGCTTGATGTTTCTTTTTCCTGTTCTTTTGTGGCTGCTCTGGGAGACTCTGCACCCAGGTTCCTGTTCTCTTCTGGGTGTAGGCCTCTGTTAAGCAATAATGGCCTGTGCTCCACGTGCCAGATAAGCATTCCTTCCAGCAAAGTGTTGGTTACTTTGTCTCTTGATTTCCTTACCGTGTATGAACTGTGACTCCATTTCTGCCTGCCGTTTTGGATCTACTGAACCTCAGAAAGTATATTTTATTTGATCCGTGTGGAGTTGTATTCTCGAACATAAAAAGTGGATGGTCGAGAGGGAACTTAAGGAACCTCACCCAATTTAATCTACTGGTGGACTATTTGCTGAAAGCCTCTTCCACTTCCTCTATCTCAACGATTATGCTTAGAAGCATTAGCTTATTAACCTGATACATCAAGGTTTCCTCTCTCTTTTTTCTCTTGTCTTTGTTTCCATTTGTTGTATTCTTTCTTTCCTTATTATGTTTTCTGTTCAGCTTTCATGGCCTAGATTACTTGTTATATAATTCGGTTGCTCCGCTACCAATATACTAGAGTGCAATGATACTGCCAATACCATGATATATGCATATAAAAACGTCATTTAATTGCACTGATGTTTAAAGTGCTTATTCCACTGTCTAGGTATTGTTTCATTATCAGTAACTAACCTGACACGCTGGTGTTGGGCATTATTGACACACTGTATGCTTTATTTGCTGTTTATGCTTATACACAATATTGAAAATTCAATAAAAAGTTTATTAAAAAAATCATGGTCCGTGTACTTAGGAAGTATATAATAAACATGACTGCAGAAAGTGCAACCATTATTGAAGAAACAACTTTTTGTGGTACTGAAACCCTTTGTTTCACACATAATCACTCTGGGGTCCTAACAACCACACCCTTTGATTCTCTTGGATGCTGGCATCCTAAGGATTTAGCTGGTCTCAATCACAATAGGAGGATGTAGTACTACAATTCCACTGAAACTGATTTCTTAGTGTTACAATACTCTAATGCTGATTTATTAAGCAACTTATGTGGAAAATAGTCCTCTGTATGCCACTTGCACCAGGGGGAGGGCAGTGGGGAAGTGTTTGGCCATTTAGGGTGTTCCTTTCCTCTGTACCCTGTTTTACTCTACTAACAAGTCACAGAGGAAAGAGGCAAAACTTTACTCCATTTTCCTGCTCATGCTGTTCGGGAAAGATATGAGGTTTGCTTGCATTAAAAATTAACAATGGCGGAGTGTAAGAGCCAGTATGCCCTGAAGCATTGATCCCTGCTAGTACAAACCTTGTGGTGCAGTTGCACTATTGCAATAATAACATCCAGAAAATTAGCTGCTCCAGCGGAGTCATTCAAAATTCTTTATTCCTTGTACTGATTCACAAAGCAATGGCGTTCCATGGAACACAGCTTGAGAACCACTGATATAGAAGATTCTGTCACATCTTGTGTAAATGCTTAAAGGTGACATAAATCTTAATAATAAGCCCACACTTATCTTACTATGGCAAGAAAAGTTCACTGGTCCCTATAACTCCTGTCCTTGTGCCTTTGTTCAAGAGATAACATAAACGATCAGTCCTAGATGTCATGTTCTTGTAGGAGGACATGACAGTTGGTAGCAGGACTTAAGGAACTCAAACTCTGTTCATGGTAATCTTAACCCTTTATGGATCATAGGACCTCAAACTCTGCTCAATGCACATAATTATCTCTTAAGCCTTTAAGGAGCAGGAGGTGAGCAACAAATTGCATTCTAAGGAATTGTCTCCTCTCTGGTTTGAAAAAACAAAAAAACAGCAACTGTCATACAAAGAATACAAATGTGTGTGCTCTTTGCTCTTTGTATGCTTTGCAGTGTTTCTATTGTGCACGTTTGACCAAACGTTGTACACAGCAGCATCAAACTGTATAAATACATCATCAATCCAACTCTTGGATTCCTCCCAGGAGACCCATATATATAATCATGCTTTGCTGATACAAAGTACTGAAGGACTTATATTTGATGAGAATAACATATTCATCATCATGATCATTTCATATTTTCCACTGGACTGCCCAACCTTTTAAAAGCATTGAATATTGTTTGTTTTCAGCAACTGTCTTGATTCCCTTCATGTACATGACATCCAGGACTAACTGAAGATGATGATTCTGTAAGGTACAGCATTTTCAGGTGATCTCAGCCACAGATAAAACACACAGGGGGTCAGGATAGTCAGGGAGTGGGGGCGGGGCAGAAACAAAAGGAGGGAAGGAGGCTGGGTCACCAACAGTAATGAGACGAACAAGAAGGAAGAGACTATTAGTGCTGTATTCTTTATACCTACTTTCTGGCCACGCCTTCCCTGCTGAGTATTTGCTAAAGGCCTATGACCTCACACTATCTGTCCCATCACAATACCTGCCCCCTTCTAACATGCACAAAGTCACTACAGGGGGGAGGGGTTATTATTAGGAAGTGTTAGTCTTCCTTTAAGAATTTTTTTTGTATCAAACAGCTTTATTGAGATCACAAAATTACAATGAAAGATGAGAATAAAACCACATTACAGATCAAGAAAGTAAGTATTCATTAATACAGTGCATAATCGTAATGTAAGCATAAACAGTAAACATCCAGCATGCATCTACTGCAAAAATGCAGGCATGTAGTATCAGAATGCCAATTCCATCACCAAGTCAGGGTGACTGCACAATTTCCCTTCGGATTTAGGGATCCGAAAGAGCAACTGGAGCGTTATAGTGGAAAAGTTAAAAGAAGAACGATCAGGGAAGAGGAAAAGGACACAACCTCTTCCAAAGGCGAGCAAGCACCCTAGGAAAAAGAAAGAAGAGAGAAACAGAAAGAAGAGTGGATACAGACAGGTCAACCAAGCAACCAACCCGAGCCGGGGGCACACTACCTCAATGAGCCAGCAGCTCCTTTAAGAATTATAACCAAATGCTTCCCCTACCTATTTCTTTGAAATGTAATGCAAACTTGGTATCTCAAATGTCCTGTCCTTTCATAGTCTCTGGTCTACAATAATGTCCATAATTAACATTTGAAGTGTGAAATATTCCAGGCATTAATATATTTCAGGTCATGAATCTATTTTATGGGAGTTTTTAAGACTAGTGTGTCATGTACAAGGTGAAATAATTTAATTTGTTGTCTATTAAGAGCTAATTTACGTGGATATGAACGTATGAATCACCATACAATGTGATAATAATGAGAAGGGTGAAGACTTAATGGGAATATTTCTGTGTCTTTGTATGAACGTGAGTGGGCGTATTTAATAAATATGCATGAAAATGACAGTAAACTCGATCCACACTATTACATCAGCTGTTATAACAATTACCAGTACTACAATTGCTAGCATCTGTAAAATTATGCATCCAAGCTCAAGTGAAGCTGTAAAGAACAAGATAATTGTTAGCATCCTATTAAATGGAGGTCCCATTGTATTTACCCTTTGAGTGCCAGAGGGTTAACCCTTCCAGTGCCCGAGAACTGTGTGCCTGTCTGGAGCTCAAAAATGTAATTTCTCAGATAATACCTGCAGTTGAACCAGTATTAACAAAAAATATTGCTTATATCAACTTCAGCTCTAATTATTTTATCTGAAAAATGTAATTCAAAACAAGTGCTGCAACAACTATTTCAAGTATGGACAATATGTGGCTCTGCAGCTCCCATGATTCTCGATTGCCTAGCCCTGAGCTACAGAATATTACTTATTTGGCTTTTTTCAATCTGTTGTTCTATAACATTTGCCTGTTGATTGTCAACAATATTCAACATATACCACAAGTTGGTTATATGTATAGTTTAAGTTGTTGCATTTGCTGTTTTATACTGCTAGTTGATAAAGACAACTGACCCACATTAGCTATTCAGTCTAATGAACCAAATAATTTGTTATCAGGAAATATATAACAATGCATACTCCTGACTGCTGTATGAAGGGTACCCACCTAGGTAAACTAATATAATTAAGAAATAAATGGTCAAATGTTCAAAACAAATGCAGATTATTTTGCAGCAAGCCAACTGCAAATTAAATGAGGAATAAAAATCCACATTGGGTTAAATATGTCAGAGTAGTTATTGTAGTTGTCTATGCACTCTAGCTTTGCACCCCAACAACACACCCAAGCTACTGGAAGAGAAAGATTTTGGGAAGCAAACCCTTTCCTCAGCCAATAGGTTCAGCCTAATGTAATCGGATACATACACTACTGCCTACCTGCTAACTACCTGTAACTAATTTCCAGGGACTCTATCCCTGTATTCTAACATCCCTGTTTTTAAAATTGTTGTCAATATAGTCTATGTGCTTGTCTTTAACAGATTGTGAACTTACATTGTAACACTGAATAATTTTAGACTTCCTGTAGTATTTATGTGTATTCCACTCTAGGAGAGCAGTATAAAGTATCTTGCATGAGATTATCTGTTCATTGCACTACATCATGTTGGCCCAAAACTTGTTGCTGTAGTACAACTTTCATCATGCTGTAGCAGATGTGGCTGCCAGAGGATGATGGTAATTCTAGTCTAGACATAGCTGGAGGACCTAATGTTGCCCATCCCTGTCCCACATGGTACTATGGACTTCTAGTGACTGCTCAGGGGAAAGTGAAATGATGGTAAATATGCTAGTGTAGCCATGATGTGAACAGGGAAGACTGCTCTAGGAGGAAGGGTCCATTTTATTCCACAACTTTGAATCATGCATGCAGGGCTTAAAAGTTGGAAGTCCTTTGCTGCTAGCCAGACCTGAAAAATTACTCGCCACTGCAAGCCATAACATACCAACCAGGGCTGAATTTCTGCTCGCCAGGGCTAAATTTTCACTCGCCATTGGCTAGTGGCGAGTGGAAATTTTGAGCCCTGATGCATGCATTTGTGGACATGCATCCATGAGCACCACTCTGCTTAAAGTGAATTGTTTTAATAATCAATCCATTACTTGTTCTGATGACATATAGCTCCCCTAGTGGGCTAATTTTAAATAAAAAAATCATCAGCACCAGGAAGTGGTGTTTAGCACATAAGCATTAAAATGCATCTGTGGTACCAATATGCTACATTTTTGCCTTGGCTATCCTGCAAAGGAATGTACTATAAAAGTACTTCAGAGAACCTTCAAACATGTTAGATGTTTTTAAAAAAATAGTGCACAAGTGATGTTATTCCTTCAATATAACAGGAATCCACTACTTTGAATCACTCACGTTTCTTTTCCAAAAGAAAAGAGGAGCAAACCCAATGAATTATAGGGTCAAAAATAAAAATTCCCCAAATTCACATTGTTTTAACCCTTTGAATGACAGAGGGTTATGCAACGCTCTAAGAAGCAGTGCATTGCCCACACCTCTGGAACTCAAAGAATTCAAAGGGGGCTTTTAAAGGGATAGTAATGTTTCAAAAGAAAAGCAGCTCCAATTAATCTTCATAGTATTTGGGCCATGGAGTGTGTTATTTCAATAATGTCCGAGTTGTAGTTCAAGTGTAAATGAATAATAAAGTACCCCCCTCCCACCCCTCGGATGTGGAATCTGGTCTTAAGCCCAGACAGCTCACAGCAAGGAATAATCTTCTTACTGTGAGAACAATGAAAACCCTGCCCCCCCTTGACAGGTTTTTCAGGTTTTTCCTTATGCTCACTGAAATTTGTCCCTCTCTGCGATCCATCCAGACAGTCTTGCTACTCTGAGGTGAACAGTATTAGATCAGTAAAAGGGGAGGGTGGGGCATACTTTATCATTCAATTACTCTTGAACTATAACTCTGACAGTACTGAGATAACACTCTCTATGGCCCAAATCCTATGAAGATTAATTGGAGATGCTTTATTTTGAAACATTACTATCCCTTTAACCAGCTGAATACTAGACAGGTCTACAACACTTCGCTTTGGTTCGCTCTAGAATTGCTCCTTTATTCTTTGAGCATAAGGCCTACAGCTTTCTTGCATTTATAATGAAATTTGAGCTGATCTTTACATGGTAATGACTGGATCTCACAGAATGAAAACAAAGCAAATCAATTACTTACCACAGGCATCTGATCATAGGAACGAATCGAGGACAGCCGATCTAAAGTAGAACGTTTAAGAGGTTTATGGAAGTTTTATGTGAGGATTAATTACATTTGTAAATGTAACTCATATCAAATGTGGCTTTAAAGGATTTAGTAAATTATGGTTAATAATGTGTGTGAATACGTGATATTCAGTTTTGTCTTTTTATAACATGACTAGTGTAAAAGCCCGTGTACACGGGCCAGCATTCTGAGTGTTCGTGAAATCTGTATTGCGCATGACTGCATTAGACAAACATACATCTGGCCTTTTATATTATAGGGTAGGATATATCATATAACACAAACAAAACCTAAATATGCCCTTTCTTACACATATTAAAGATAATGACATGCTTTGCTTTTATTTAATTTATTTATACGACATTGGGTCAGGTGTGCTGGATCAGGTTGCCATGGTAACCGATCGTTCAGCCCCTTCACTAGAAAAGGGGTTGAAACCAGGAAAAGAGTTGAATGGGGGAATACTGAGCACTCCTTTTCAAACTAGTGAATATTCAAGATTGTGATCAGCACTACAAAGCAATGAACTGGAAATTAATAAAAGCATAACATCACTATCTTTAAATTGTGATGCACTTTTAATCTGATAATTTTTTTAAATATTCACAAAGCAAAGAGGAGCAATTCTGAGGTAACCCAACTACGCCATAGGGGAAAAATGTAACTTTCCATAGGGAAGATTTAAATGTGGCTTTTAACCCCTTATGTGCTAAAGAGACTTCCAACGCATTCCGAAGCAATGTCTTGTAGGCCTCTCTAGTTTTTGTCTGGTTAAAACTCCCCAATTCAATGAATGAGAATTTGGGAAATCTTTATTTATCCCCTATAATGCCATTGGTTTGCCCCAGAATTTCATTTATATACACATGTCTACAGTTTTATTTTCTTTCTGTTCCTTAAGCAATCAAACATGTCTTTTAAGGTTTTGTGTCTGTACAAAACTAAACAATTTTAGTAAAGTTTATAAATAATTTATTCTGACAATCAGAGTTGTCATTTATGCATCTATTACAGATTTCCTTTGGAAAATGGAATATAAATATTTTCACCTGTGGGATTGCCACGTAGACGTTCAGATTTTTCTTGAAGAAGATGAATTTGTCTTTCTAATTGACTATTTAATTCAATTTGGGTCTCGTATCTGGTTTTCCATTCATTGTCTAGAGAATATTAAAAAGAAAAATAGATATTATCCAGTTTAAAACTACTAGAAATGTCTTTATGGGTTTAGTCCTCAAAAGTATCATTTAGGACTTGTTACAAATTCCATTTTTTTAAAGCGTAAGTAACACAACACAGACTAGCTCACATTTACTGGTACAGTAAATAGTCAGACCTATACTCAAAAAACCCTCACTCGACCCCACCTGCCTTTCAAATTACCGTCCGGTTTCACTCCTCCCCTTTACATCTAAGATTTTGGAACGCCTCGTATTCTCCCACTTTCCCAATCTCTTTTCTCAATACAAACTCTCTTTTTGACCCTTTACAGTCAGGTTTCAGTTCCAACTATTCCACCGAGACAGCCCTAACAAAAATTATAAACCTATACATAGCAAGGGACAAAGGACACTTTAGTATACTAATCATACTAGATCTATCTGCTGCTTTTGACACTGTTGACCATGCACTCCTACTGGACACACCACACACCCTTGGCATCCGTGACACACCTCTAGAATGGATTTCCTCCTATTTCTCTAAACGTACTTTCAGTGTTTCTTTTGCTAACACTTTCTCATCTCCCCTCGACCTCTCAGTAGCTGTACCTCAGGGATCAGTCCTGGGACCACTTCTTTTTTCACTCTACACCCTCACACTTGGTGACTTCATCTCTTCTTTTGGATTTAATTACCATCTGTATGCAGATGACACACTAATCTATCTCTCTGTCCCCGACATCACTCCAGCTGTGCAATCTCATGTCACTCAATGTCTCTCAGCCATTTCATCATGGATGTCCCACCGCCACCTCAAACTTAATATGGCTAAGACAGAGCTGGTGGTGTTCCCTCCTAAAACCCATCACATGAAAACGTTGATAAAGATACCTCGGAATTGCCATTAATGAAAAGGGCTGCCAGGAGAACAGCCCTTCTTCCAATTTAGACGGGAGGCACAGTAGGCAGAAACAAAGGCAGGTGGTAGTATTAGGGGACTGTATAATAAGGAGGGTAGATAGGGTAATCTCGTGCCAGGAACGCGAATACCAGACAGTATACTGTCTCCCAGGTGCTCTGGTTCAGCAAATTGCAGACAGGGTAGACAGATTATTGGGAGTGGCTGGAAAGTTTCCAGCTGTCTTGGTATATATTGGTACCAATGACAAAGTTGGAGGAAGATGGAGATCTCTAAAAAATTATTTCAGGGAACTAGGGTGTAAGCTCAATGCAAGGACCTCCAGGGTTGTATTTTCTGAAATACTACCAGTCCCATATGCCAGTGGGTTCACTATCGTATTGACTGATGAATGGACTTTGTTCTATGTGTATGGTGCACATAGACCTTAAGGCATCGCACCACATCCAACATGTGAAGATCCCTTTCCTTGTCAGATGAAGGGTCAGGATAGAAAGTGGGCATCATGATTTCCTGAATTCAGAAACCACCTTCGGAAGAAATTTCTGAGAAGTGCGAAGAACCAGCTTGTCCTTGTGAAACACCAAAAAGGGTGGTTTGCAAGACAAGGCATGCAACTCAGCAACTCGGCGAACAGACACTATCACCAGGAGAAAAGCTGTCTTCCAAGTCAGCAGACATAGTAGCCTAGGACACAAATTGAGCACCCAAAACTAAGTTAAGATCCCACTAAGGAGCGTGGTTCTTAAAGGTAGTACGAGCATGGGCAACGACCTGGAAGAAAACCTTGACATAAGGAAGGATGGCAATGAGTCTCTGAAAGAAAACAGAGAGCGCAGACATCTGAACCTTCAAAGAACTCAAGCGGAGCCCCTTATCTACCCCGTCCTGCAAAAAAGACAGGACCGTAAGAAGGTGAAAGTCGAAGGAAAGATCCTTATCAGCACACCAAGAGAGAAAGGTGGACCAGACTCTGTGGTACACTTTAGAGGAAACAGGCTTTTGGGCACTGAGCATAGTGGCCACCACACCCTAAGAGAAGCCCTTCTTCTTCAATATTGAGGATTCAATTTCCATGCCATCGAACCCAGACAGTCTATATCCTCCTTCCACAGGTACCCCTGTAGAAGAAGATCCAGATGGCGGGGAAGCCTAAAGTCAGCAGTGGGAGCGCCCTGACGGACAGCTACAGTCACTCACACATACTCTCACTCAATCATACACACTCACTCACTCTATCACACTCACTCAATCACACTCACTCACACTCTCATACCCTCACTCATACACTCACACTCTCACTCACACTCACTCTCTCTCAAATACACCCTCTCACTCACACACTCTCACACTCTCTCAATCACTCACACTCTCACTCTCTCACTCATACACTCACACACTGTCACTCAATCACACTCATGCAATCACTCACATGCAATCATTCACTCTTGCACTCACACGCACTCAGTCACACTCACTCACACCACGGGAGCAAGCACGATCCACCTTCCACCATAGTCTCACTCACTCACACCTCGGGAGCCAGCACGATCCACCTTCTACCACAGTATGTGCAATTACCACATGCACTTCAACTACATGAATGAATGCCACAGTGGAGGCATAAGTACAAACACAAACTCATTACAATGACACATAAGTCACCCCCTTATGAGTCACTTCTGTGTGTGTGTCTCTGTGTGTGCCTGTGTGTTCCTCACTGTGTGTGTTGCATGTCTCTATCACACTCTATGTGTCTGCATGTCGTGCATTGCATATATGTGTGTATGACTGTGTCACTCTTTATGCATCTCAGTGCATGCGTGTGCATTTGCGTGTGTGTGTCTCTGTGTGTGTTTGTCTTGCATCCGTGTGTGCGCATTAATTCCCTATATATCCTGACGGGCAGATCCGTCCCACATTGCTAGTATAATTTCTATAAATAAATTCATTAAAGGAACACTTACACTTAATAATAATAATGCCCCGTTTACTTTAATCTGGGAATATGGACAAAATGGACACCATACCTTAATTCTGTGAGGACTGGTTCTCCATAATAAATATTTAATTGGTACCAGATGTTATGTCCATGGAGGCAGACATAACTCTTTCTGCAAGACTCCTGGACTCCAAACTCATTCAACTGAAGACTTCTTAGGAGAACTTCAGTGGAGATAGATTGAGGTCTGGAAGTCCACCAACAAAGAATCATGCCTGCTTCCATGACATGATATCAAGCATCTCACAGAATTAAGTCACAGTGGCAATTAGGATTTTCTTTCCAGATTAAGATAAGTGTAAATGTATTATAACATGTCAGTGTGTCAATGTTCCATTAATACACAGCTTTCTAATGGAAAAGGGGAGGAATACAACATTTTATATACAAGAGAAAGAAATGGAAATCTATCTCTCGTACTATGTTAACAAGAGGACAAAAATATATTTTAGTAGGGCCCTTGAAACCTTGAATGTTAGAGGTTCCCACAACACTGTGAAACAATATATTGGAGACCATTCTAGCATCTAAGGGCTTAAAAGCCTCATTAAAATCAATGGGAATGTATGGGAATCTTTGCTTTCTCCTATAGTGCATTTGCTTTGCCCCAGAATTATGTGACTTCTTCTCAATACATTGCCTTATGCTATGATGTAGTAGAAAATTAATCTAGTCAAGCCAAAATATTACTAAATCTTGTTAAATTCAATGCGGTATAATGTTTCTTTAAATAAAATAGAACTGTTTTATTTTTGTGAAGAAAATTGATTCTTATACTTCAGCTTAAAGTGTTGAAGTGTGAGTCAATAATTAGAATAACATACATTTCATACATTTAAGGAATCTGTATATATTTTCACTTCCTTTTATGGATTACTGCTGACTCCTGGGGTTTATGAAAGGACTCTCCATTAGCACTAACGTGTTTATGTTAATCGCAAAAGTGCCTTTGCTTTTGCATCAAACATATTATAAATCCTTTATAGAGTGGTCTGTATAATGGAAAATCAATTGTATAGTTACATTGCACTGACAAAGGCCTTAAAGGAGTCATAAACTTTTTTTATGAAGAAAATATTATAGGCTTTTCATAAACAAGAATAGTCCCACTGTCAGGAGAAATATATATATATATATATATATATATATATATATATATATATATACACACACACACACTAGAAAAAGAAGCACGGCTTTGCCCGTGCAAAAAAAGGAAGGTGGTTTGTTCCAGTGTACATTTTAGCCGCAGCCCCACACAGAGTCTGAGACCCCTGCCTTGTTCCACTGGTTGCCCCAGGCCCATGCATACAGTGTCTGACAGGCAAGTGTTTTTCCAGTATTGATTGGTAGCCGCAGAGCCGCACATAGTGTTAGTGACGCCTATGTCTTGTTCCACTATTGACTGCTAGTGAGAGGTGCACACATAAACTATCTCCAAAGCTTGACCTCACAATCTTTCAGCATGTCTTGGTCGAATATATTTGTAATTCCAGTGAAGTGGAATGTAAATGGATACATTCTAAAACAAGTCCCTTGTAATCACATAGTGTCCAAAGCAGCTTGAATAAGCTTCTGAAAGAAACACATGGATATACATATAATTCCTTATTTGAGACAAAACTCAAATGCCACCCATACATTCTATACACACACAGTATCAGCTTGTGGCCTTTTTATCCAATGGAGCGGGACTTATGACATTGTTGGTTGGCCAGTAAAAGCAAACCGGATATATATGGAGACTATTTGTCTATAGACAAGGGGATAACTTAATAGTGATCTTACCCTTTTATTGGTTTCTCCACTTTTCTTGGGTGCTCTATTGTATATATCACTGGACTTTTCACCCACTATTCAAAATACTCTCATTGAGCTCACTGTGTTCTCGTGTTTGAAATAAAACCAGATGGTGATTTCCTTAAGCGTTTAAAAGAGCTCCTGCTCTCCTTCTTCCGAGGAATACTATCAACATCATCACCCTTACTTTTATAGGAATACCCATTAACCCCTTTGGGTTATTGGTTAATAAGGTGTAGTAGTCCAAAAATACATCAATACATTATATGAAGTACAGCATTGCTCCTACACCTGTAACTCCATTAAAGCATAACAAATATTCTCTTAATAATAAAGAACTAAAAAAACCCTTGAAAAATAGAAATATTAAAATATAAATATATAAAGCATATGAACATAAAAATATAACAAAATAAGAAATAAAAAATGAGAATGTGAAAAATAAAAAAATTAAGAAAAAAAAAATGAATGTAAATAACAAATAAATTATAAAGTTACACATGGATGTGGTACTAACTTGTACTTATAATACACTCCTGATAAAAATATATAGCATCATACCGAACAGCCATTATGGAAATATACCCCATATTGGTATCTATTTGATATGCGAAATATAATTTCTTCCAGACATGCATTTTGAAAATTAATTTTTAAACAACGGAATACCTACAGGAGACCAAATAAGTTACTATTGAGATCAAATGGAACCTGACAACTTAATTCAAAATATCCACTTAGTTTCTACTCTGGACATCTGCTCATATGATCCCCTCCACTCCAGTCGGTTTTAACTATTTCTATACCAAACTAGAACCCTGATTATGGTACATTTTGAAGTGATTAGACAAGCAATTTTTGTCATATCCTCTCTCTCCATTATGTAAATGTTCATATATTGGTTTTTAAGGTTCTTTTTAGTTCTACCAATATATTTTTTATCACATGGACATTCTATAATATAAATGACATTCATATTACAGGTGATAAATTATTTAATGTTCTAGTATACTCCTGTTTGTAAACTCTTCTGTTACGGCAACATTTTGATTTCTTATATAATTAACATTTACCACATTTAAAAACATCATATGGGACCTTATCTATCTGTCCACTCAAGTTATTGCAGCTTTTGAATCTGGGGACAATAATATTGCCTATATTTGGAGCCTTTTTGTATGTTCAAGTAATATTTCCCACACAATTTTGTCATTTTTCAGAATGTCCTAATGTCCTTTTAAATTTTAAAGTCAAATTTATCTTTATCCTGACTTTTCACTTTCTGTTTAAGGATCTCTTTTCTATGTAATTCCCTGACCTTATGAAGTAATTCCTCTACAATAATTGATGAAGAGTCTTGCTATATGATTACCACGGGGCTATGCCTGCCTATTAGTTTATGCATACTTTGTGGCAATAGTTATATTCTACTGTTTGGATAAGTTCCTTTTTACTGGGATCTATAGCTATACTATAAAAGAAGAAGTGGTCAGGTGACCACAATTCTATGTCCGTGCCACACACACACCCACAGAGAGGGAGCTAAGAGGAGATTTGCATATATCCTCTATTGCATGAGCCCAGTATTACACACAAAATGATAATACACACATCCCAGGGCTGGCACATAAGAGCACATATGCAAATCTCCTATTGACTGCCATAGCCCAACATACACACCCCAGGGCGCAGCTAGGGAGGAGATCACCATATTTCCTACACAGTTCTCAGAAACCAAAGAAATGGCTGCATCACTCGTGCTGGCGTCAAATATTTAACACACCACCACCACATTGTAACACCTCAACTACAGATTTGGGTCCCCTTATAGCTTCTTCTCACACTCACACACACACTATCCACACTCATACACACTACCCACACTCACAACTGGATCATACACATTTGCTTTGACTAGCTCAGTGCTCCAACATGCCCACTAAACTCATCTCATAGCCTCTTCACACACACTCTACCCACAACTGCTGCATTCATATTTATCACTCGGTGTCATGTCACCCTTCACTAGCTCCCCGCTCCAGCATTGATAAAAAGCGCTTCTCACTACCCCAGTGTCATGTCGCCTAAATACTTGGGTGGCTTAGCAATTGAATAAAAATGTGTGCTTTTGTAGTGTGTTTAAGCTTTAAATAGTTTAGGGTACCATCCATACAAGTCAGCAAGCTTCAAAGTGCATATTACTTACATATAGTAGCAGCTGGAGCGCCTATGTGTGCTGCCTAGGTAATCCTTTTACTTTAATCGCGATTGGAATCAATGGAATCCCCTAATCTGCGCTTCATTTACAAAGTACCAACCTGCGTCCCCTGTATTCTACCACATGAGGACACAGGTCGCTACTTTGGAAATTAACCACAGATTGGGGGATTCCATTGACAACACTATGAGTGGATACATCAAAGCAAAAGTATTTCCTATGCAGCACACGGAGGTGCTCCAGCTGCCACTACATTTTAAGTTACATACACTTTTAAGTTTCTCAACTTTTATCAAATGAAGCTAGTGACAGGGTTGAACACGGGGACGTAAGCACAACGCATTTATACCACAAACATTGCTTCTCTCACAATCAGCGGTAACATTTCATTACAATAAACTTAACCCTTAAAGGGATAGTAATACTTCCTTTTTATCTTTATTTTATTTTGTAGGCATTAAAAGAACATGACGAAAGATATAAGTCTTATCTCTCAAACCTTTATGGTTTGAGAGATATTCACAAGCAAAGTTTCCCCTCCCGCCTCTTTTACCTAGTGTAAGCCATCTCTTCTCAGATGTGGAATGCAGTCCATAGACCAGACAGATAACAGCAGAGAACAATGAAAGCCCTGCCCCCCTTGACACATTTTTCAGGTTTTTCCCTTAATTGAAGATTGTCCCTCTCTGCAATCTACCTGGGCACCTCCCTTCTGATCTGACTGACCAGTGTTACATCAGTAAAAGGGGCGGGAGGGGGATATTTTGTCATTGAATTACTGTTGAACTACAACTCTGACAGAATTGAAATAAGACTCTCCAAAGTCCAAATACTATGATGATTAATTAGAGCTGCTTTTATTACGAAACATTACTATCCCTTTAAGAACCATGAGCTCATGTGAGGATCCTGGAGAATAAGCCACATTACATCTTTTGTGTATGCGTATAGAGCCGCTCAACTCTGATATGATTCAGCCAATTAAGGGAGTAATATTAATGCAATCCCCATTATGTTAAGATTCCGATTCTTCAACAATACTTTGTTGTCAGAAGCAATCAATAAGACAACAGATTCTGCAACATAGCATTGATTTGTCACTTATTTATACCTACTACGAGTTAGATCCGAAAGTGAGAAAGATACAGTGAACTCTAAATCCCTCGTGGAGACTGAGGAAAACAAATGTATTCATATGCAGGAGACATTTTTCACCACTGTCTCATCTATATTAATATGTTAAGATCCGGAGGGTGGAACCTGTGAGCCCCACAGTACTGATTCCCACATACTTGCAGACAAGAGAGATATATACATTTAGATTGTGGAAATTGAGTTGCCATCGATGTGTAATCACTTATTACTAGCCCAAAATCTGAAGGGTAGGACTCGTTACATTATAAAAAAGGTGTCCTTTCAGTGTGGAGCACCTCCTCTTCTTCTCTGGTACATCCTTTTCTGTATTAACCCTTTGAGTGCCAGAAGGCTAGACACTGCACTGGATACATTTGTGGCACTCAAAAGGGTTAATTGTGATTGTAGTCCGATGGTGCACGCTTCACTCCGCTCCCTCTTAGGTTTCCATCTAGCCAGGGAAGATAAGAGTGAGCAGAGTGAAACATGCGGCATCAGAGTACAATAACGATTAACACTTTCAGTACCACAAATCTATCCAATGTAGCGGATAACAGTCTGACACTCAAAGGGTTAACAAAGAAAAGGACATACCACATGGTGGGAATGAAATGTAAGTATCCAATTGAGTGACAGAGGGTACGCTCAATGGACCTGTTGCGGTGCAATTTTTTTTTCACAATGACTTCTTGGTTAACCCCTTGAGTGCCTCTGTGAACGTAGGGTTGATTTGAATGGGGTGGCTATAGCGGCCCAATTTTGTTTCTGGAAGTCCCATGTTGTCTGGACTGGGGAGCCTATATTTCTATACCAATACTAAAACTGACTAAAATGTTGTTGAAAGAAAGGGCCGCCTAATGGCACAATAAAAGCAAAGATAAAGTCAGTGGTATGGACCATGCCCAACTCCAGTGTCCCCACATTTTGTTCCACAGTCCTCCCAGTGCTCCACATACATAATATGTAAATTACCTACACTCTTCAACATCACCCACAGCAAAGGATCACATCCAAAGGGAACACAACACTACAAATTACCATGCGGCCAGCATGCAGCCTGTCGACCCCCATCTCCCTCTACCACCTGCTGTGTAAACTGCTCGCAATGTCAAACATAGCGCCCATCCACAACTTTAAAACATTACTATGTTCCTATTACTGGCCGCATAAACTCTTTGTGTGGCGCCCGCATTAACCCTTAATGTGCTTCACACCTACAAGTATGTGTAGGACTGTCTGTAAGCAAATTAACCCTTTGTGTACCCCATACCTCCATTATCTTCCCTGACATGATGAAGTACGGTTCTTTGTAAGTCTCCGACTACAGCCAACAGCTCCGAGCCGCCAATGTCATCCACCTTCATGATGACATGCTATTCATGGTCCCCCATAACCAGCTGTGCTTTTGTGTAAATCAAATTTTATTGGTTTTAAAGGAAGAGGAAAAGGGGGGGGCAGAGAGCAAAAGCAAAGTATAAAAGATAAGTAAAAGGAAGTTACAACACAATACAGTATGGATACTTACGTACAAAAATTTTGGATACAAAATAAATATAGACATCATCATACAGCGATAAAGAAGAGCAGGGGACCACAACTTAAGAGGACTGAAATAGTGGTAGGGAAGGGGAGGAGAAGGGGGCCCCAGCCTCGGGGGATCCCTGGCAAGGTGCAAGAGAAGAGAAAGTGAACAACAGTATGAGATAGAGGGTCAAGCGTCCACCTTAAGAGCCAACCGCCTCTAGAAGAGTTTGTGTCTGCGGATCCTCTAGAAACTGCATCCATGCAAACCAAGTACTGTGATAGCGGTCTTGATGATTATCGGAATGCAAGACCAATTTCTCAATAGAGTTAGCATTCTCTTCCCGTTAAACCCACTTGCGAATAGACAGTGGAGCAGCTTTTCCCCAGTGCAGGGGATAAGTGCTTTAGCCTCATTTAAAAGATGATTGATGACTGATTTGTTGTACCTCCAAACAGGCACATCAGTGTGATGTAGCAGGAGGGGAGCAGGGAAAAAGGGGGGAGGTGTGTCAGTAAGTCTATGAAGGAGGGAGTGAATTTGTGACCAAAAAGGAGAGATGAGGGGGCACTCCCACCAGATGTGGAGCAAGGTACCCTGAGCAGGACAGCATCTCCAACATACATCTGGCACCTCTGGGGAGAAAGTATACAGTACATCCAGAGTCTTATACCAATGGGTGAGCAGTTTGTAGGACATCTCCTGAGTCCTATTATTCAGGGAACATTTATGTGTCAGCTGGAAAATGTTTTCCCACTGCGATTCACTTAGGGAAATCTGAAGCGCAGTCTCCCACTTACCAACAAATGCCGGCAAAGAGGTATCTCCCTGAGTGAGAAGCACGTGATATAAGAGGGAGATGCCATGAGGAGGAAGCTTCTCGCCCTGGCACTAATCCTCAAAGGGAGTGGTAGGACGGACGAGGTTATGCTTCTAAGGCAGGGAGTGAAAGAAACAGCCCAACTGGACATAGTGGAAGCGGTCGAGAGCTGTCAGGGAACGGTTGGGCAGGAGGTCCAGAACAGATTTAATTATGGTTCCAGGAGCCAAAAGGTCCGTGAAAGTGGCTGAACCCTCTAGCAAGCTATTAAGAAAGTCACCAGAGTACAGTTCCGGAAGAAAATCCGGGTTATGCCGCAGGGGAGTAAGAGGTGATGGGTAGGTGGTAAGGCGAAACTGTCTGGAGGCAGCATGAAAGACCAAGAGCAGAAGTTAGGAGGGTGGCGGCAGAATACCGCTGAGTATGATGAGGAGTAACCACCAAAGCAAATGCAGCAGGATAGATGATACCGCTGCCTCTATGTCGATCCAGGTTTAATGGGAAGGCCAAAAGGACCACTCCAAAACACGGAGTAGGTGGGAAGCCCCGTAACTTGGACCGAGTCAAAAGGTCAAACCGAAGTGTAGGTTTTCTCCTGGCTCAGATAAATCTTATGAACATGGAACAGAGAGAGAAGAAAAAGGCCAAAGGAAGTTTAAGCGGGATAGTTTGAAATAAGTAAAGTATCCGCGGGAGAACAGTCGTCTTCAGAGTATTAATTCTACCCATCCATGAGACGTGGAAAGGGGTCCAAGCCGTGAAGGCACGCTGTAGTGCCACCAAGAGCGCAGGAAATTTGCTTTGATAGAACTGTGCAGGATCCCCAGTCGACAATACCCCAAGACATTTAAGCCCGTCTGCACCACTTAAAGGGGAAGGATGCAGACAGGTGTGCAACTTCTTCTCTAGGTAAGTTAACATTTAAGATTTCCGATTTTGCACTGTGGATCTTCAGGTGTGCAAGGGATCCATACAGCTCAAACTCCCGAAGGAGGACCAGAAGCGAAAGTCTAGGCTTAAGTAAGCAAAAATAAGAGATCATCAGCAAACCCAAGGATCTTGTGCTGTACACCACTGACCGTCAAACCGCCAATGTCCCGATTCTGTCTAATAGCCTCCATGAAAGGTTCTAAAGAGAGGATGAAAAGCAGTGGCGACAGAGGGCAGCCCTGTCTCGTGCCATTAGAAATCACAAATGATTCAGAAAGGGCTCTGTTTATCCGTATCCTAGTGGAAGGGCGAGAGTATAAGGAAGAGATCCAAGACTGCATATGGGGACCAAAGCCCACATGTCACAGGACCTGAATCAAGAAAGTCCAGTCTAGGCGATCAAAGGCCTTCTCGGCATCAGTAGACAGTAAGATGGAATGAGAAGAGGTGGTCCTGGCCCTATGGATCAAATTAATCACCACAATTGTGCAATCCCTGGACCCCCACCCCGGCACAAAGCCCGCCTAATAAGAGTGGATCAAGGAGGGCATGAGCGGCATAAAGCAAGTTGCCAGGATTTCTGAAAATAGTTTCAAGTCCACATTAAGCAAGGAGATGGGCCTGTAGTTGCTACATTGCTCCGTGTCTCTCCCCTCCTTTGGTATCAGAGAAATTGTGGCCAAGAGCATTTGTGGATGAATAGTGTGGCCTTCCAAGATAGAGTTAAGGGCAGACACCACATAAGGACCATGGATCTTCTGGAAATGCTTAAAGTACTGTACCGAAAGGCCATATGGGCCCGGGCATTTGCACAGCATAGCAGATCGCAAATCCAATGTCAGTTCTTCCACAGAGATCGGTCATTCAAGGAGGTCAAAGTCATCAGCGGAGAGCAAGAGCTTCAAGTGTTGTTGTAGGTATGTAGTTATCTTAATTTTCAGGCACTCTGAGAGTGCAACATTGTCTGAGGCCATTGACAGGTTATATAATTTGGAGAAAACTCCTTAGTGACGTAGGAAGGGAGAGGTTTAGCAGACCCCCCAGGGGACCGAATCTTCAGGATATAAGTGATTTGGTGGTGTTTTCGGAGAGCCCTAGCTAAGTATTTCACTGGTTTATCACTGTGCTTGCAACATAGCACCCAAAATCTAGCTAGTTGCCGTAGTGCCTGTATCACGGTGCCCGTGATTCTGCCTCAGCGACATTCTTACTTCCGGGTTTACCTTGGCTGCTTTTTATTGGCTCTGGGTTTTCAACCCCTCCCAGGGCTTGCCTTTATATACGCCCTCCTGTCACTATACCGGTGCCCTTTCGTGGTATTCCTGACCAGACGTTTGTTGCTGTGTTCCTGTTCTGTGTATGATCCGGTTTCGTCTGACCTTGCTCCTGTCTTCGCTGCCAGATTTGTTTACGACCCGGCTTGCCTGACTACGATTCCCGTGACCGATTCCGTTGACTACTGCTCGCTGTGTACCGATCCAGGCTTTGGCTGACTACCGCTCTCTGTGTACCGATCCAGGCTTTGGCTGACTACCGCTCTCTGTGTACCGATCCAAGCTTTGGCTGACTACCGCTCTCTGTGTACTGATCCAGGCCTTGGCTGACCTACACTCTCTAGAGTACCGTTTCTGCATTGGCTACTCTCCTAGCATGAGCTTTACCGCTAGTGTCCCTGTTGCCTCCGGTCTTGTGTCTTATAGCCATTTGCTTTACGGTTGCCCGGTTGCTCTCTATACAGCCTGTGCCTTAGCGGTCACTTGTGGTTGCACTACCTTTCATCCTGTACCTTTCCGTTGCCTCCGGTTGAGTTACTAGACAGCCTGTGCCTTAGCGTTTATCTCTGGTTGCACTCTATACAGCCTGTGCCTCACTGTTGTGCTACTATGCAGCCTGTGCCTTACTGGTCACTTGCGGTTGCACTACCTTTCAGCCTACCCTTTCCGTTGTCTCCGGTTGCACTACTATACAGCCTGTGCCGTACGATTATTTCCGGTTGCGCTACTAGCTACTGGTACCTTCCTGTTGCCTCCGGTTGCGCTGCTGTACTACTTGTACCTTATGATTGCCTCTGGTTGCTCTATACTCCTCCTGTTATTACTGTTGCCTCTGGTTGCGCTGTTCAATCTGTGCCTCACGATTGCCTCCGGTTGCGCTACTATACAGTCTGTGCCTATTCCAGTTGCCTCCGGGCATAACCTCCGAGTAAGTGTATCTGAGCTGTCACGTGGGCTGCCTATACTTGGTTTCCTGGGCAAGTCCGGTAGTCTCAACTGTCTCCCTGTTCCCTTGGGGATTTCTGCCCTGCAGTACTTACCTCACCTAGGGCACCTCCTGGCCAGTACTGCTGAGGTTTTGTTCCAGTTCCTGTTCCAGTTCTACATTCTGCATTACTGTTATTTCGTACATACCTGTCTCTGTTGTACCCTGACCTGTGTCAGATCCAGAAGAGCTTATCCTCTGTCTGGGTCTGAACCTGTGAAGGGCATTTCTGTTCTTTATTATTCATTTAATAAAGCTACATTGTTTTACCATAACCATTAAAACTGTGACATCCTGTTGATGTAAAATAGAAGATAATTTGTGACGTAAAAAAGTCTTCACCAAGCAAAGAAGTCTTATTGGAACATTCCAAAAGTGCAATGCGGGAAAATATATATCTATAAGACGAGCCGATTGCACCTTCCTAGCTGCAGGGGCGAGTTTAAGAAAATGACCACGGACCACACACTTATGAGCCTCCCAAACAGTAAGGTTAGGAATGTCGGGAGTAGAATTCTCAGTGAAATCATCAGTCAGGAGAGATTTAGTAAAGGACAGAGTAGCAGGGACCGCAAGCAAGGAGTCATTTAGCATCCAAGAACGCTGGGTAGGCCGGGTAAGAGGAGAAGCAAGAGTCATAGTCATTGGAGCATGGTCAAACCAGGTGGTGAGGTCATAGTGGGACGACCTCAGCAAAAGGAGGTGGTAATGAAAGATAAAGCAGTCATCAATACAAGAGTATCTATCGTTTGATGCAGAGAAGAAACTATAATCCCTATCTTCGGGATGGAGGGCCCTCCAGCCATCTATCAGTTGACTGTCAAAGAGAAGTTTCTTAATCTGTCGCAGGGTATGTAAAGGCATGCGAGAAGTGCCAGACGATGTGTCAAGTGTAGGATCCAGCGCAACATTGAAATCACCACCCAAAATCGTGAACCCTTCCTAGAACCGACGTAGGGCGGTCATTATGGAGGCAAGACATAGGTGTTGTCTAAAATTAGGGAGGTAGACAGACGCAAGAGTGTATGTTTGGTCAGCAATTGTACCGTTAACGAAAACATATCGACCCTCGGGATCCAGAAGATGGGAGCTCTCACGACGAAGAGTATGTGTTTGGAGATAAGAACTGCAGTACCTTTTGTCTTAGAGCACGAGTCATTACTACAGAAGCGCGAGATCAAACGGGGTAGAGAAGTGCCACAAAAATGGGTTTCCTGTATGAAAGCGATAGAGACATTCTGTGATTTAAAGGGATAGTAATACTTCAATTTAACTTTATTTTATTTTGTAGGCATTAAAAAAACATGAAGAATGATATAAGTCTTATCTCTCAAACCTTTATGGTTTAAGAGATATTCACAAACAAATTATCCCCCCTCTGTTCAACCAGATCAGAAGGGAGGTGCCCAGGTAGACTGCAGAGAGGGACAATCTTCAATTAAGATAAGGGGAAAAGCTGAAAAACTTGTCAAGGGGGGAAGGGCTTTCATTGTTTTCATACAAAGAAAATTGTCCCCTTCTGTTATCTGTCTGGTCTTACAACCAGATTCACATCTGAGAAGAGATGGCTTACACTAGGTAAAAGGGGCGGGGAGGGGAAACTTTGCTTGTGAATATCTCATAAACCATAAAGGTTTGAGGGATAAGACTTATATCATTCTTCATGTTTTTTTAATGCCTACAAAATAAAATAAAGTTAAACCGAAGTATTACTATCCCTTTAAGGTCATGGAACAGGTGTGACCTTTTCACTGGGACACTGAGACCCTTGACATTGAGAGTCAAGACATTGAGGTCAGCCGGTATATAAGAGGGATCTGCAGACATCATGAAATAAAAACCAAGAGAGAGTCACCAACAGAAGCAGGGAGAGGGGGAGGAGGGGGGGATAACTAAAACATATTCTGAAGAACCAGTTGGTCAAAGAAGGAGGGCTTCAGTATAGTGAAGAAGTGTCAGCCAATAGGAGTAAAATGGAGGTCTCCAAAATAGGGAGCCACACACAAAAAAGACAAAAAACCTAACCAAAAAGTGAAATTTACTTACCGATATTTGTATTTCCTCTGTGTCCTTCCACGGCATAGAGTGGGCTTTGGCTCCGCCTTCCAGCTGGGTAGGACCAATTGATTTCTTTAAATTTCTTCTGCTATCTCTCCTCTGCTGTTATACATTTTGTCCAAGCTGAAAGATAGCATAGGTTAGGTATAGTAAGGCATAATCATAACATGCTTTTAAAGTTCATTATCTCGCATGGACTGATACAGATACCATAATACCTGGGAGGGTTGCCGTGGAAGGACACAGAGGAAATACAAATATCGGTAAGTAAATTTCACTTTTCCTCTGTGTCCTATCCCCGGCATAGAGTGGGACTTACCAGAGCAGTACCCAGAGGGGTGGGTAGCTAAGTAGTTAATTTTGAATGGCTGCTTCTAGGACTTTTCGGCCGAACTTAGCGTCTGCCGAAGCTAGAACATCTAGTCTATAATGTCTAATAAACGTAGAGACAGATGTCCAAGTAGCAGCCTTACAAATGTCCTCAGGAGAGGCAGCAGTTTTAAGAGCCCATGAGGTAGCCATGGCTCTAGTAGAGTGGGCTTTTAGACCCTGAGGAGGAGTCTGATTCGCTGTCTCATATGCTGAGGATATACATTCTCGTATCCATCTGGCAATAGAAGCTTTTGATGCTGCTGTTCCTTTGAATTTTCCTCCAAAATGGACAAGGAGGGAATCTGACTTTCTGAATTCTTTTGTTGTGTCCAAATATGTTTGTAAACACCTTACAAGGTCCAGGTTATGTAGTCTTTTTTCTAGGTCATGAACTGGATTAGGACACAATGAAGGTAAAACTATATCTTGATTAAGATGGAATTGAGAGACCACCTTGGTACGAAAAGAGGGTTTTGGACGTAGCACTACTTTATCTTGATGGAAGGCTATAAAAGGAGATTTAGCTACCAATGCCTGAATTTCGCTAACTCTTCTGGCTGATGTTACAGCGATTAGGAATGTGGTTTTTAGCGTTAAGTATTTTATTGAGACTTGTTGTAGAGGCTCAAAGAATGGATGTGCCGCTAACTGTTGTAGGACCAGGTTAAGGTCCCATGGAGGAATAGTTTCCCTGATTGTAGGCTTAATCTTGGAAACAGATGTAAGATAGCGTCTAATCAGGTAATTTTCTGCGAAAGGAGTCGCCAGGATAGCTGATAATGCTGATAGTTGAACCTTTAAGGATGCCGGTTTTAAACCTTTCTGAAATCCTTCCTGAAGGAAGTCTAGAATTTTTGCTGGAGATATTGAAGATCTGTCCAGATTATTCTTGGTGCACCACTTGTGAAAGATTGACCAAATTCTATAGTAAATCTTTGTGGAAGTCTTCTTACGGCCTTTCAGAATGGTTTCAATAACTGGCTCGGATGAGCCCTGTCATCTTAGAGATTGCCGCTCAGCCTCCAGGCCGAGAGCTGGAAGAAGGCTGGATTTGGGTGTAATAAGGGTCCCTGTTGAAGGAGATCCATAGCTGCTGGAAGCTGTATTGGAGGTCTGCGAGACATTCTCATGGCGTCTGTGAACCAAGGTTTCCTTAGCCAGTATGGAGCAATCAGGATCACTTCTGCTTTGTCCTGTCTTATTTTTCTGAGTACTTCTGACAGAAGAGGAAGAGGAGGGAATAGGTATGCCAACCTGAATTTCCATGGTATTTTCAGAGCATCCTGCCCCATGGCCTGAGGTTCCTTCCATCGGGAGAAGTACTGTTTGCATTTTCTGTTGTGTACTGTAGCCATGAGATCTATTTCTGGATGTCCGAGTTTGGTTATCACTTGCTGAAATATTTTTGGGTTTAACTCCCACTCTCCTTGGTTGACTTGATTCCGGCTGAGGAAGTCTGCCTGAATGTTTAGTCGTCCGGAGAGGAAGGCGGCTGAGAGTGCTTGTAGATGTCTTTCTGCCCAAAGGAGGATCTTTAGGGCTAGGTTGTTTAATTGGAGGCTGTGTGTTCCTCCTTGATTCATTATGTACTGAACTGCTGTCGAATTGTCCGATCTGATTAAGACTGGCAATCTTCTGAGACTGTGGCTGAAGTACTGTAATGTTTTCCATACTGCCAGTAGTTGTAGTACATTGATGTGTAACTTCAATTCTTGAAGACTCCATGTCCCCTGAACTGTCTCGTTCCTCCAGATTCCTCCCCAACCTTTCCCGCTGGCATCCGTGTGTATAATCTGCCACTCTGGATCTGCTAGGTTCCTGCTTTTTGCTAGATGTATGGACTGAGTCCACCACCTCAGTTCCAATCTGATGAGATTTGGTATTGGAATTTGTTGATGAAAGTTGAGAGGTTGTCTTTTGTAATACCTTAAGTAGTGTATTTGGGTTCTGCGAGCGTGTATCCGAGCCCATGGAATGATCTGATAGGTGGATGCTAGATGACCCAGGAGTCTGGAATAAGTCTTTGCTGTTTGTCTTCTTTTCTGGAGAAACTTGCATACCTGTTTGATGATCCTTTGTTGCCTTTCTGATGACAGGGATACTTGACCTCTTGGAGTGTTGAAGTTTATCCCCAAAAATACTAACTCCTGTGAGGGTCTCAGGAGGCTCTTGTTGTAATTGATGATCCATCCCAGTTTCTGTAGTTGATCTACACAAACCCGGGTACTGTTGATTGCTTTGTCGTATGATGTATCTATTATCAGTATGTCGTCCAGATAAGGGATGATTTTCATGTAATATTTCTGTCTCAGATATGCCATGACGTTTGCCATGATCTTTGTAAAGATTCGCGGTGCCGAGGCCAGGCCGAATGGCAGGGCTCTGTATTGGAAGTGCCTTCCAAATATGTGGAATCTGAGGTATTTGCGATGTTGTATTTGTATTGGTATGTGATAGTATGCGTCTTTCAGATCTATTCGAGTGAGATATGAGTCTTGTTGTACTAACTTGAGAGTGGAAGAGACTGTTTCCATCTTGAAATGTTGAGTCCGTAGAAAGGTGTTGAGATCTTTCAAATCCAAGATGAGACGCAGTTCTCCAGAAGGCTTTATAGTGTAGAAAAGAGTCGAATAAAAGCCCTGAAATCTCTGGTTGGGAGGAACTTCTTCTATGACTCTGTTGGTTAATAGAACTTGAATTGTTGTTAGCATCTGCTGGGTTTTTGACTTCTGTCTCAACTTGGTTGTTCGAAATGATGCAGAAGGGGGGGCAGTTTTGAATTCCAGTAAGTACCCCTTCTTGACAATTTCCCTTACCCACTTGTCTGGATTTATGAGATTCCAGGTCAAATGGAATTCCTCCAGTCTGCCCCCTACTGGAGGAGAAGGGGAACAACTGGCTTCATTGGGAGAACTGTCCTCTCTTCTGGAAATCCCTGCGATTTCCAGATCTCTGGGAACCTGTAGAGCCTCTCTTCTTCTGATCGTATCCTCTTCCTGGTCTGTAACTGCGTGCTTCACGAAAGGACTGGCGTTTAAATTGACCTGATCTTCCAGGGGATCTTCTTGCCTTTTTATCTTGAGGTAAAAATTGACTCTTTCCACCTGAGGATCTTTTAATGATCTCTTCTAGTTGGTCGCCAAATAATTTATCTCCTGCAAAGGGCAGAGATACCAATTTGTTCTTAGATGATGGATCAGCCACCCATGCCTTTATCCATATAGCTCTCCTAGCTGTAACCGAGAGAGAAGATGATCTAGCCAATAGTCGAATGTTGTCCAGCGAAGCATCGCAGGAATAGTTAATAGCATCCTTGATGATTGTTAGTTCTTTAAGTAGTCGAGCTCGTGACACTGATGACTCTATTTTTTCTTCCAACTCTGTGAGCCAGATGCGTAGAGTTCTAAATGTAGATGCCATGGCTGTAGCCGTCTTTAAGTTTTGTCCTATAGTAGCAAACTGCTTCTTTAAGACACTGTCCGCCTTCTTCTCCATAGGGTCCTTGAGTGTGGTGCCGTCTTCCAGGAGAATAGTTGTTCGTCTTGACGTCTGGGCAATGGCTGCATCTACCTTTGGTGGCATGTACCATTTTGTAGTTTCTTCCTCAGCAAATGGGTACATACGATGAAATCTTTTTGAGATGGCTCCTCTCTTTTCTGTTTGCTTCCATTCATTCTGTATTATTTCCTGTATGGAGCTGTGTACTGGAAAATGTGGAGCTGTCTTTTTGTATCCCACAAATGCCGCATCCATCACATTTAGATCTTTGGGAGCCTCTGCCAGACCTAGTGTTTTTCTCATCGATTTTACTAGGTGATCTATCTTGTCTATACTGAAGCTTCCTGATTCTTCCACCAGCTCTCCTTCTTCCGCTGAGGATGCCGCTGATTCAATATCCACATAAGTATCGTCATAATCATCCTGTATTCCTGATGGTCCTTCATCAGGGTCTGATGTCCTGGGACGTTTTCTCGCTGATTCCTGCATAGACGCAAATGTGTCCTGCATTGATGTCTTCATCCAGGATAAGAAGTCTTGAAATTGTACTGGTACATTACTCCCTGCTGCCACTTGAAGACATGCTGAGCACAATTTAGCAGGGTCATTAGTAGGTAACATATTAGGACAACCAGCACATGCTTTTTCTTTTGTCCCTGTCTTATCTTCCTTATTTGTTTCTATTACTTTTTGTTTGTCTGCCTTGGACTCCTTAGAGGAAGACATGATGCAGAGCAGGATAGACAAAATTACACTTTTCACCGCCAAATCAGCAACAATAACCATGAGACTGTATCAATATGAGCAGAATATATGTATATAATAGTTTTAGCATACCTGTCTGCTGAGCCCCCTGCGCTGCTTTTATGTTCCCCATGCTGCGGCTGGCGCCTGTTTCGCGTGCGTTCCATAGCTGGAACGCATGATGACTTCCTTCCTTCCTGTCTGGGGCTTGATGGTGTGAGCGGGCGCGTGCGCGCGCTAACAGCCCAGCAGCCAGACCGAGAGACAGAGAGATCGCGAGAGGGAGAACGAGAGGGGCAGCAAGCAGGAAGTGGCTGATCGCCGCGCGAATAGCCAGTTTCCTTACCAAGCAGACAGTATTCGGCGTCTTCCTTCAGGTAATCCTCGTCTAGGCTTGCAGTTTCCAACGTGTCCTAACCTTGGTAGCGAGTGAGGCATAGCCTCCGTCCGCCAGCTGGGTAGGACCAAAATAACAGCAGAGGAGAGGTAGCAGAAGAAATTTAAAGAAATCAATTGGTCCTACCCAGCTGGAAGGCGGAGCCAAAGCCCACTCTATGCCGGGGATAGGACACAGAGGAAAAGGTGAGGTCCGCTGCCTTCCCAGAACAATGGAATATTAACAGAACAAAAATAATAGTGCAAGCAATTGTAACATGTGAGCAATAACACTAATAACGAAGAGCCCAAGAAGGAGTCAAACACAGCTGCTGAGTGCCCAACCCCCTGGAAGAGCCTAGGGGCCAAGCATTCAGGAACCCTGAGAGGGCAACAGCCTCCCAGTCTCATAACCCAGTGCAGGATGTCCCAGACATCCAAAGAGAGTCAGGAACACCCCCCACCAGGAAGCCCAGACAACCCTGATCCAATAAGGGACAGGGTGACAGGAAAAGAGCAGTTTAGAGACCGGGACAACATGCTTGGGGAAAGGCCCCCAACTAAGAGAGAGGAGTTATTGCAGGCACATATGTCACAGTGTAAGCCCGTGCTGGACAGTAGCTAGAGGGAACCTCTCAAGGGGGGACACCCCCCAACCACTGCCCAAACACCCGAAGAAACCCCTCCAGCTCCAGCCAGAAAACAGCACAGCATCACAGCAATACACCCCCACCCTTATGCATTAAACCCCCCCAGGAAGTACCAGAAGTCTGGATACCCAGTGTAGCACAGACCCTGGAAGAGCAAAATGCACCTCCAGGGCCACGACACAACGGGCCTCAGAGTACGGCACAGAAGCAAAAACAATAAGACAAGCATCCCCTCAGGCCACAAGCAAAACACCCTATACAGGCAAGGGACAAGGAACCAACCCCAACAAGGTTAATCCCTGGGGAGCATGCAAAATAATGAGAAGGGGGAACTACAAGGCACCCACCGTGGGGGTGGGCCCTAGCAACCCCAGCACCAGCGACAACATGTGAGCCCGCACACAGTGCAAACCACAAATCGTGGCTCGCTGGGCAAAAAGCCACCCGAGCCAATCCAGGGAGGAACAATAAGGCGAAATAATAATAAAAAAAAAACATAATTCCAAACCCACACTCCCCAAAGTGCAAAAAAAAAAAAAAAAGCTTGGACAGGGAGATGCCCTGACCTCCACCTGGAATGACAGACCCTAAAAAACCCAGGCAATAATAGGGTCAGATCAGAAAGGTCCTGGAAAAAGGTAATCGTGTGACCATCTAATGACCATGACCCAAGCTCTCGTGCCCTTCGCATGATGGCCTCTTTCAAGTTGCAATCCACCAAGCAGCATATAATGTCTCTAGGTGGGCCTCCAGGTGGGCTCCTGAGTCTCAGGGCTCGGTGTGCGTGATCCACTGCAATCACAGAGTCTGCTGGCCGCTCAAGCATACTGTTAAACATGGTAGTAAGGAGCTGGGTGATATTTTCATTTGCGCTGGGAGCAACTTCAGGATCACAATTATCCAGGTCCTCTAGTCTCCGTCTGTAATCCACCAGGTATAGCGTGTGTTGCATAGAGGTGTGATTGAGTAGAGTAAGCTTGCGATTGTGTTGGGTAGAGCAGTCCCCCTGTTTGGCCACGTAGGCCTCCAAACTGCCGAGGTCGCCACGAAGCTTGGATAGTTCGTCATCAGGGTGTTGAAGTCAGACCTCCATGGTGCGGAGGAGAACATATGATGAGCGGGGTCGATTGAACCACGATCAGGGATCCCATCATTCACCAGTTCCGACCCATCTTCACAAGAGGAGTGCGATCCAGCTGGAGAGCCAACTGCGTGATCACTCCCGGTTTGAGACGACATAGTGCCTGGGACTGAAAGAAGACTCGGAGTGAGCTGGAAGAAGGCTTCCCGGAGCCACTAGGCATAGAGGACCCAGACTGGTTCTGTTTGGTGCGGACCATGTTAGATGTAGGCAGATTGCAAGACAAAGTAGGGAAGGCAGCGGAGCGTCAAACTCAAGCAGCCATCTTCCTTCGCTGCTAGCCACGCCCCCACCAGCTGTGCTTTTATCACTTTTTACAGCATTGTCCTCCCATTTCTCCAGATAGAGCACATGGAAATCTGATACACCCTTCAGCATCAGCAGCCACCAGGGAGCACATCTAAAGGCCATAAACAATAAAAAGTAAGCAACATGAAGCCTTTACACCCCCCATTTACCTCTGCCAGCTGCTGGGTACACCACTCACACTCTGAAGCACAGCGGCGATACACAAGTGATAAACATTGCTATGTTTGTATTACTACTGGCATAAAGCCTTTGTGTGCCACCCGCATTAAAGGGATAGTAATACTTCAAAATTACTATCCCCCATGTTGTAGCCAGTAAAAAACAGAGTTAAAGGGATAGTAATACTTCATTTTAACTTTATTTTATTTTGTAGGCATTAAAAAAACATGAAGAATGATATAAGTCTTATCTCTCAAACCTTTATGGTTTAAGAGATATTCACAAGCAAAGTGTCCCCCTCCCGCCCCTTTTACTGATGTAACACTTTTCAGCCAGGGCAGAAGGGAGCTGCCCAGGTAGACTGCAGAGAGGGACAATCTTCAATTAAGATAAGGGAAAAACCTGAAAAGCTTGTCAAGGGGGGCAGGGATTTCATTGTTTTCATAAGAATAAGAGTGTCCCCTTCTGTTATCTGTCCAGTCTATGGACTGTATTCCACATCTGAGAAGAGATTGTTTACAGTAGGTAAAAGGGGCGGGAGGGGGAAACTTTGCTTGTGAATATCTCATAAACCATAAAGGTTTGAGAGATAAGACTTATATCATTCTTCATGTTTTTTAATGCCTACAAAATAAAATAAAGTTAAAACGAAGTATTACTATCCCTTTAAATGAGACCAGCGGCATTTCTCAGACCTTTATGGTTTCAGAGATATCCACTTTCAAAGTTCCCTCTCCCCTGACATCAGCATTCTAGCTGACAGCAAGGGAATACAGTCCCGGGACCGGCGGAGGCTCTGCAGCAGAGCCGAGATTGCGTTAATAAAAAATAAATCCTTAACTTAAAAGGTCTTCTACGCGTGCTTGCAAACCAAGCACACATAGAAGACCTTTTTAGTGAATGATTTATTTTTTATGAAACGCGATCTCCGCTCTGCTGCAGAGCCGCCGACTGATCCCAGGAGAGGATTCCCCTGATCTCAGCTAAAATGCTTGCATCAGGGGAAAAGCCAAAAAGAGGGAACTTTGAAAGAGGATATCTCTCAAACCATAAAGGTTTGAGAGATGCCGCTGGTCTCATTTAACTCAGATTTTTAAGTGGCTACAACATGGGGGATAGTAATTTTTAAGTATTACTGCCCCTTTAACCCTTTGTGTGGCTCACAACTCCTACCACCTGTAAGTATGGGTCTGTCTGTAAGCGCAATCACCCTTTGTCACTTTCCTACCCCCATGATGTCCCCTGGCATGATCAAGTACTGTTATTTTTATGCCCCTCTGACCACAGCCACTAGCCCCAAGCCGCCAGTGTTATCCACCATGACAGTGGCGGTGCTATTACTGCCCCAATGTCTCTCAACTACATATTAACCTGTACCACCATGCCCAAATCTTCTATAATACGTTTATGAGCAACTGTCCTCCCACTGCTCCAGGTCCACAACATGTAAATCTGCTACAACGTTCAGTATGATTATCCACCAGGGACATCATCTAAAGGGCACAAAACACTAAAAACTGCACGCATGCAACATGCAGACCCTGGAACCCCCATCCCCCTATACCACTTTACACTCGGAAGCAGAGCTTCGCTTTACAAGTTGTGAACATTACTATCTTCCCTATAATGAACACTAGCGCCATCATCTCTCCTACCATATATATCCCGTTATATAAGTTTAATTACATATTTAACACTTTCAGTGCACTAAAATGTAAATAGTGTGCCCCACAGGGATGGGTTTGTGCCCTCTTTAATGAATGTCCAAGTAAGGGTCACTGGCCTGGGTGTTGATGCCAGTTGGAGACTCATTTATATGTCAAAGACTGATCTCCTTTACATTCCACAAATTTGGATTTTCATTGTTTATTCTATTTTTATTTAATTTCTTAAATTTTCTTCTTTTATTGTTTTTATTTTTTGTACCAATGATTCGACTCTTGTTTGGAGATTTTGGGGTTCCATGCAGGTAACAGTTTGCGACTTCCTTACACTCTCGGTTCGCACCAAAGATTTACCCAATATGAAGACAGTCTCCTAACAACTTTCTCATCTTCCTTACAGGTATGTGTTTCCTATCCAGTCTGCTTCAAGTTCTGTGCTGTACCCCAATTGTTTATTAACTATACAGTTTCCTGGTATGTGTTTCCTATCCAGTCTGCTTCAAGTTCTGTGCTGTACCCCAATTGTTTATTAACTATACAGTTTCCTGGTATGTGTTTCCTATCCAGTCTGCTTCAAGTTCTGTGCTGTACCCCAATTGTTTATTAACTATACAGTTTCCTGGTATGTGTTTCCTATCCAGTCTGCTTCAAGTTCTGTGCTGTACCCCAATTGTTTATTAACTATACAGTTTCCTGGTATGTGTTTCCTATCCAGTCTGCTTCAAGTTCTGTGCTGTACCCCAATTGTTTATTAACTATACAGTTTCCTGGTATGTGTTTCCTATCCAGTCTGCTTCAAGTCCTGTGCTGTACCCCAATTGTTTATTAACTATACAGTTTCCTGGTATGTGTTTCCTATCCAGTCTGCTTCAAGTTCTGTGCTGTACCCCAATTGTTTATTAACTATACAGTTTCCTGGTATGTACTAATCTACCCTTCACCTGGAACTCCAATCTCATCCAGTCTCCCTCTACCATTTAACCCCTTGTTGTATGTACTAATCTACATTAGCCATTTTGACCCCCTGTCCCAGTCTCCATATTGCCTTCCTCCCCCATTCCTCTCCTATATCTCTCTGTGTCTGTTTCTTATCAGAGATTTAATGGTGTCACACCTGAACGCACTCTGAGCTCTCCCATCCCAAAACAATTTGTAATTTGGAAATCCCTCAGTCAGTCATTCAGTGTTCTTAGGGACTCCAGTTACTATATATTCAGGCCCAGCTAGGGGTGGCATTTGCCAGGGGTAGTAGTTGGCACCTTTATCCAAGTACATCTTTATCTAAGTACTGAGAGTTAGGCAAGAGAGTTAGACAAGAGAGAGACAGCTGATGCAACCACCTAAAGACAAGAGGCAAATAAACAGGCTGAATTCAGAGTGAAGAAACAGTCATTTCCACCAAGCACTGACATTTGCTTCCTCTACTGAAACTACTGACCACCTGATGCAAGAAACCAGGATTTCCAGGTCTGATTTTACAAACTGCTTATTTAACCAATAAACCACTGGGGACAACCAAATCTGACTTTGATTTCTTCTCCAACCACCATTACAATATCTACCTCTCCTGATCATCAGTGGACTACTTCATTTAACCCTGCACTGATTCCTACCCTCACCATCCCTGGCACCTATACTCTCCGCTCCGTGGATTGACCCTTGATTGCCAAGTCATCTGTACTCTCCTGGATTACTGACTGTTGCACATCTCAACTGCCCCATTCATTAACCCCACTATGGGCAAATTAGCTCCTTGCTTTGTGATCGCCATTCTCACCTGCATAAGACTCTCCTCCTGTGTCCACATTAAGTGTCACGCCATTCACATTGCACCCTCAATTCTTCACTCACCACTTCTCTGCTCCCACGAACTTTTTTCATTCCTCCGCTCCCTATCACCACCATCTCCTTCTACCCCTGCAAAAAAGCCCCACTGCTTCAAATCTCACTCTCACCTTATGTCCCTGTCCCTTCTCCTCCTACTTGCTGCAGGTGACATCTCACCTAACCCAGGCCCCCCTTCCATTCTCTCTTGTACCACAGAACCCACTCACACGCGCAACACTCACAATCTAATAACCGTACCCGTCACCTAACCTCCTCCCCCCCCTTTTGTTTTGGTCTCTGGAACGCCCGCTCTGTGTGTAACAAACTAACAGCTGTTCACGATCTGTTCATTTCTCACTCCCATCACTGAAACTTGGCTCACATCATCAGACACTGCCTCCACTGCCGCACTCTCATATGGAGGCCTTCAATTCACACACACACCGAGGCCTGGCAACAGACATGGAGGGGGAGTAGGCATCCTGCTGCCCCCTAACCATATATTTCAGGTACTCCCCACTGTTCCCTCTCTCTCCTTCCCTACATTTGAAGCTCACACACTTCGCCTCTTCTCTCCCTTCCCCCTGCGTGTCGCTGTTATATACAGGCCACCTGGTCCCACTGCACAATTCCTTGATCACTTCACCTCCTGGCTCCCTCACTTCATGTCCTCTGATGTCCCTACTCTCATCATGGGTGACTTCAACATCCCTATAGATAATCACAACACCCCCCCTGCCCTCAAACTCCTCTCCTTAACAACCTCCTTAGGCTTATCGCAGTGGACCAGCTCTCCCACACACAGTGATGGACACTCACTCAACTTGGTCTTCACTAACCTCTGCTCGGTCTCCAACTTCTCCAATGTCCCCTTTCCCCTCTCTGACCACCACCTCCTCACCGGTAACCTCATCATACCACGCAAACCCATCACCCCGCCACAATCAAGCGCATGCGGAGAAATCTGCATACTCTTGACAAGCAACAATTTTCCACCTCCCTGCAGCCTCTTCTCAACCCCATCCTCACACTTACTTGCCCAGACAAAACTACTGCTCTCTACAACAGCACTCTCACTTCAGCCCTTGACATCGCTGCACCTGCAACTCCACGCCACCCACGCACAACCCCACTACAACCCTGGCACACAAGACTAACGCGATACCTCCAAAGGTGCTCACGCACTGCTGAAAGGCACTGGAGGAAATCGCGCTCCACAGCTGACTTCACACACTACAAATTCATTCTCCGTTCGTATAGCTCTGCCCTCTCCCTGGCTAAACAGTCATTCTTCTCCTCTCTAATTTCTAATCTTTCCTCCAACCCCAAATGCCTTTTCTCAACCTTCACATCTCTTCTAAACCCACCAACACAAACACCTTCCACTAACTTCTCTGCCCAAGATCTCGCCAACCACTTCAAGAACAAGATTGAATCTATCAGACATGACATTTCATCACTACCACCCCCACCCAGCCAGCCCAGCCCTGTCGCCTCTCCCACATACACACTAAGCTCCTTCCCACCTATCACTGAGGATGAAGTCTCCCTTCTCCTCACTCGCTCAAACCTAACCACATGCCCTCTCGACCCAATCCCATCTCAGCTCACCCAAGAACTCTCCCCTCTACTAACTCCAATCCTTACTCACTTATTCAACCTCTCTTTGTCAACCGGCACCTTCCCATCCTCTTTCAAACATGCACTAATCACTACCATCCTAAAAAAATCCTCCCTGGACCCAAACTCACTGTCAAATTACCGGCCAATTTCCCTACTCCCGTTTGCCTCCAAGCTTCTCGAGCGCCTTGCATATAACCGGCTCACTAAATTCCTCTGCTCCCATTCCCTGCTAGATCCCTTGCAATCTGGATTCCGCCCTCATCACTCCACTGAGACTGCCCTCACTAAAGTGGCCAATGACCTGCTCTCAGCCAAGTCAAAAGGCCACTACTCCCTACTCATTCTTTTGGACCTGTCAGCTGCCTTTGACACAGTTGATCACCCACTCCTCCTCCAAGCCCTCCACTCCCTAGGTCTTTGCGACACTGCGCTCTCCTGGTTTTCATCTTATCTCTGCAACCGCTCCTTCAGTGTTTCCTACTCCGGCTCCACTTCCCCACCCCTCCCACTGTCTGTTGGTGTGCCTCAAGGATCAGTACTGGGACCCTTGCTCTTCTCAATCTACACTGCTTCCCCTGGAAAACTAATAAACTCCTTTGGGTTTCACCATCATCTCTATGCTGATGACACCCAAATATATCTTTCCTCCCCAGACCTCTCCCCTTCCCTCCTGTCCCGAGTGTCTGACTGTCTGTCTGCTGTGTCTTCCTGGATGTCCTCCCATCAACTCAAACTTAACCTTGGCAAAACTGAACTAATTCTCTTCCCTCCATCTACAACCAGCCTTATCCCAAATATTACCCTCACCGTTAACAACACCTCCATCACACCAACTCCTACAGCACGCTGCCTGGGGGTCACATTTGACTCTGCCCTATCCTTCATTCCTCACATCCAGTCAATCTCCAACTCATGCCGCCTCCACCTCCGCAACATCTCTAGAATCCGACCCTTTCTCACAGAAGACACTACCAAAATTCTAATCCAAACACTCATCATGTCCCGTCTTGACTACTGTAACTCCTTACTAATTGGCCTGCCTCTCACCCGACTAACCCCGCTACAGTCCATATTGAACTCTGCTGCAAGACTAATCTACCTCACTCATCGCTTCTCTAACACCACACCCCTCTGTCAGTCCCTACACTGGCTCCCGTTAGCATACAGAGTAAAATTCAAAACTCTGGTGCTAACTTATAGAGCCCTCACTAACACTGCACCCCCCTATATTTCATCTCTCATTTCCAAATATACTCCCGCCCGCCATCTTTGCTCTGCACATGACCTTCTGCTCTCCACAGCTCTTATCACATCCTCCCACTCCCGCCTACAGGACTTCTCCCGTGCTGCACCTGAGCTGTGGAATTCCCTCCCCCGCCCCATCAGACTCTCCCCCAGCCTTCAAATCTTCAGACGCTCCCTGAAGACTCACCTCTTCAGGGAGGCCTATCAACTGCCTCCATAAACATCATCACCAAGATTCACCCCTTGCACGGACTACTGCACTCAACGGCACTTCTCACTCCCACCCACTGACTGGCAGTTCATGTGGCAGGAGGCACTTAAACACAATAGCACTTACTCCTTCTGTATCAAACCTACCTTCCTCTAGACTGTAAGCTCTCACGAGCAGGGCCCTCTGATCCTCCTGTTCTCCACATCTGATTGTACTATTTAATACCTCTGTATGTCTATTCCCAATTGTACAGCGCTGCGGAATTAGTTGGCGCTATATAAATAAAGAATAATAATAATAATAATAATAATAATAATAATCTGGTCTGTACTTACTCTATTTTGATCTGATCACAGTGTTCATTTATCTTCATGTAAGATTCGGGGGGTGGACGATGACTATGGAACATAAGTGGGTTATGGTGCATTACTAATCCAATTCTCTGCTTCTTGCATAAATATGTTTCAAGGAGGTGATTTTTATTTCCTCTCCTTTTTTTGCTTTATATTTTATGGGCCTTTTAGATTTCTCAATACTTTTCAGGCTGTTGACATTGCAAAATTGTTGCTATTTTGTCTTTAGCGATCTTGATGATTTCTACACGTTACTATTTACTGTATCAACTCACTGGATAATGACACATCATATTCTATAGAGGCCTTTGTGATATGACATTTAAATGTTGATGTTTTTGGTGCTTCCTTTTTACTATCATTTTATTTTTTCTGTAACATATTTCTTACTGATGGGTGGCTTCTCACTGGGGTTCTGTTAGCTATTTTACTGCTAGATGGTGTCCAATGCATTGTAAATCAATGTGATGGACACCCCATTAGCACTGAAAGGGTTAATGACAGGGACACGTAGCTTATCAAACCTCTGGAGACTGAGAGCTGGCATCTCCCCAGAGCAAATCATAATTATTACATGGTAGATTCACCAAAGCCAAAATTTATTAGTGTGAGGTAGCGAAGGGCATTAACAAGAAAGCACTTCCACTAAGAAGTTGCACAATACACGTTAAATACATGTTGCCTTTGCAAGGATCAGCAGAGCTCTCAGTGTCGGGAGCTTAGATAAACAAAGCCCTGCTCGGTGTCTTCCTAGGCTGTGAGAGAGAGACAAACAGTTGGGGGATATTCCATTTCTTGGTTAAAGCATGTTTGTGAGTGCTAACCTCTAGGATATCAAATACATCCCACAGCAGTACTTTGAATGCACCTCTGCCATCCAAGGGATTAATGAATGTTTCTATAAACCTTTAACACTGAGTACCTGCAAGGAATACAACTATTGCAATGCAGTTAAGGGTTATAGAAACTGTGTGTGTGTGTGTGTGTGTGTGTGTGTGTGTCAAGATTTTAATGTAAGAATGATTGTAATTATAGGGTCAGATGTTTGCATAATAGGAACACATTTTAGTTGGTGAAACAACTGTTTGATTTATTTAATGTTTTACTAATGTAAAACTTTGTTCATATTGAATATGTGGCTCTTGGCTATTTCAGATTGACATCCTAGGTCTAAAGTAACCCTTCATAGAAACTTTTCTCCCTCAGCCTCTCTTCTCTCTTTTCTATCCCCACTCCTTCACCCTTACATTTTTCTATTCCTCTCACTTACTCTTTTTCCTCTTCCTATGGACCTCTTTTTCTTCATCTTCTTCCCTTCCTGCCTCCCACTTTTTTTATCCCGTCTCCTCTCTCTCCATCTCTCACCTCTGCTTCTCTCTCTTCCCTTTTCTCACCTCTCCTTTTCTGTCTCTCTTTCGCTCCCTCCTGCCATTTCTCTCTCTCTCCCTTCTCACACTCTCTCCCATTCTTATCTCAAATCCCTGGTCAGTAGCAGTGCAATCTCTCTTTTTATTATGCCTCCTGATTTGCCTGGAAAACTAGTCAATGCTAAAGCACAAAACCCAACAGGGCAGTAATGTGTGCAAACAAAAACCATATAGCCGCGGGTGACCTGCTCACATAACACGAAAATACATTACCAACTTTGGCATGAAGGGACAAAAATATGACCAAGCAGCCCCTACAGAGTCATTATATTCAGTTGGTATGGAGAGATAACTGCGCAGGGCACACACAGCGGGTACATACATATTAGTCGGCAAGTGTTCTCTGTGTAACCGCGGAATATCTGAACATCTCAATGCATACTGTGTTACGTAAAATCTGTGAGACCATATCCAGGGACCACCACATAAGCACGCAGAGGCAGAAAAAGGCCACCAAAGGGTGGAGGAATGTCTGTGCAACCAACAGACAATACTTCTAAATATATCATCTCCGGCAGGAGAATACAAGCTTATGAAGAGAATGTGGTCATCACATAAAACAAAGCCAAAGTGGGGTGGACCAAATAGTATAGTGAGACAAACTGGCCCCAGAGGTCATACAGGTATCAGTAGTCACCACCAAAAATCGTAAAGTGTTTCTAACAGTGACCCAGAGGCTATACCAGTCAGCTGCAGAGGCACCCAAATATACACCTTATTTGCAAAAGCCTCCATTGGGAATCCCAACAAGAGGATAGTGCACAAAGAAGTTGGGTAATATAAGGTCACACAGTCCCAGTCAGAGGCAGACATTGCTGCAACATAGATTATACACAATAGGCAATTGGCCACTAGGGAAATTAATTCATCTGTTGTAAAACAGACATCAAGCAAAGGAGGGCAGACAAAGATGCAATGGATTAAAGTCACCACTAGATGTCCCACATACACAAGAACACAGTATACTAATGTGAAGTACTGTAGTGTCCCATAGCACATCTTGGAGAAGGTAACAAGCCAGTATTTAATAGAAGCAGTTTGTGTACATATCAGTGTGTGTACATTTCAGCCACGTACGACCAATGGTCATAACATGACGGGCAATGCCATCCCACATTGCTAGTAATGCTATAAGTATGCTTTTAGGCTATAGACCTGATAAGTTAAGTGACATATAGGTTACCATTTTGGTGGATTTAAATAGCCGTTATTACGGAAGGACCTATAAGATAGGTGTTACATTAGAGTCTCTGTTACATGAAGTAATCCTTTTTCTTCTGAGACTGTCGGCCAGGCTTGCACTCAGACATCTTGGCTTAGAGACATCTGCCTGCCTGCGCTGTTAATCCCTGTCTCCTGTAGGAGGCATTACACTGTGCCTAAAGGCACCGGAAGGGACTGACAGTGCAGATGGCTCTAAAGTAAGAAGCCTTGCCATCAGTCTTAGAAGAAAAAGGATTACTTCAGAACCTGGTACTTGTGTGAGATAATAGCACTATTAAGAAGCTAGTCGCCATATGCCTAATTTCTGCTCCAACCTACAACTCCAGTGGGTGTGCTTGAGGGTATGCACTACAACATATGACTGATGTAGTACATACCAGATGAGACACTTTGCCATTGTTAGAGCTTTAAAACCAGCAAATACTATACACCAACCCCATAGCACGTGCAGGAAAATGGCATAAACTTACACCAATTCATCTATGCCATGTTTAGTACATAGAGTTAAAGTGGAACTACCACCTCAACTAAAGTCGCCCTGCAATACTTAGGCAGGTGGTGACTAGCTTAATAATCATTATTTTACCTCTCAAAAGTGCCCCCGCTTCTGAGATTGACGGCCAGGTTACTGAAGCTTCTGCACCTGCAGGCACAGTGCAGGCACACAGTCAAGATCTCCGCCGTGATGCCTGGCTTCTGGTATTGGAAGCTGAAGGATAACTTTATTCAGGGGCACTTTGAGAGGTAAAATAATTAAGCTAGTCGCCACATGCCTAAGTATTGCAGGGAGACTTTAGTTGACGTGGTAGTTCCACTTTAAACAAAGTATAGAGGAAAAGAACACCCCTAATCACCCACAGACCCCCCATTTCCCTCTATATGGTGCAAGCAACATTAACAGGAAACATTTTGTCAGATGTAGCTTCGAAAAGTATAGTTAGGCTGAAGAAAGACTAGAACATCAATTGCAGTAACTGATTTAGCTCTGAAGAGTATTAATACATTCAACCCAATGTCTTTTTTTTCAAGAATTCTCTAAAAACAAATTACTGTTAACTGGAACATCAAAGTAAAGCTGGCTGAGTATTTTTTGCTTACCTTCATCTTCTACATTGTTTAGTCTTTTTTCTAGTCCTGTTACTGTGTTCTTCAATTCAAATATCGATATTTGCAACATTTCCCTGAACAATGTGTAAAAATAATTGGTGTCAGTATGTTTTACCATAAAAATAACCTTTTGAGTGCCATACATTCCCTCAGGCACTTAAAGGGTTAAGGACTGTCTGAAATTGTAAAACCCGGGTATAATGCAGGATTTAGTAAAATCTTTGGTATCTAAGGACTGTATGCACAAATCAAGATATAAAATGATAGTGAAAACAGCTGTACCATAGGAGACAAATACAAGGACAGGACTCAGGACAAATTCAAGATTGTAAACAAAGATTTACATTTCAAAAATAGCAGAACAAAACCATGCAACTCACCCCCATTTTCAATTAAATGAGGTATAAAGACAGCAATCCATGGTTGTCATTAATCAGACGTGATTCTCGCTCACCAAGCCCTTAATCATTGATCAATCCAAAAAGCCTTTCTCTTATAAGTGACAAGACATTTCATCCTCACACTAGGCATTTAACCCTCTCAGTACCAACAAATTCAGTGTGTTGAACTCACCAATGTGTTCCTCAATGATGTGTTTCAAAACCACTGAATCATTAGCTGATTCGCTCAAATGTTCTCTGAGACAAATCATAGGGAACAGGTAGTACATCCCAAATAATAGATGGTACATAATCCACATGTAAAAAGATACACCACATTGTAACTCAAATACAAATTTCCATTAATTTAAATGGGGCGTTTGGCTCCTTGGATGCTGGAGTGGTATCCAACTTGCTGCAAAGCATTCACAGGGTTAAAACCCCCATTTAAATCAATAAGAGTGTTTACTTGTTCTGGCCGGTGTCGTTGATTTGCTCAAATAAATTACTCTCTTACATTTTGTGCATCCATTCCTAACATTATAGGCAAACTGTATAGCATTTGATTTCAGTATAAAACCAGGCAAAATAAGTAGGAATGTTACTTCACTGCGAACCTCAAAGTTTTGTAAGCAGATGCGGCACTATTGCTGCTCCTGGGGGAAGATGTACTAAGATTATATACAGCTGAGAAAAATTCTCTAGTGAGATATCAATTTCCTTTTATGATATGGAGCAAATTAACTAAAACCGCTCAAGCTGAGGAGATCTTAGTGCATAGGCTCCATAGAATAACATGGAAATTGGATATTTTCTCATACTGGAGGATTTGTCTCACCTTTGCAAACTTTAATGCATAATTCCCATGTTTTCCTGTATATAAAAGAGCCTGGTCAGACATGGTTGTGTGTGTGGGCAGTTTCATTAGCTGCAAAAAAGCTGTTTTTTCAATGCTTTTCTTGGCAAGAGCAAGTCAGCAATTCCATTACAGCAGAAGTGGGAAACGTAAGGCTTTCCAGTTGTTGAGCCTACAGTTTCTATAACTGCCAGCCAGTCAGAGGCTTGCTGAGGATGATGGGAATAGTAGTCCTCAACAACTGGACAGCCTCAGGTTGTACACCTTAGCAATACAGTAAGAATGGTAATTTTTGAACTAATAAAATAAGCTTTGGCCATTTTCATCCATATCAGAGATTGTGAATATTGATCACAAGAACCATGACATTGCAGTTGATATGCTTCTTTGCATGTAAGTAAACTTGCATGCATACTCTCAATTTCCACTTTGACTTCTCATATACATGTAATGGAAATAGCAAGTATGTCTTAAGTTCTCCAGATATGCTGGGAGGTATCCTTCTGACTATGCAATATCCCTCATCAGTGTCGGTGTTGCAGGGCTAGTAAACATTATGGTGCTGCACTGAACAGAGCTTTTGTTTTAAGGAACACATAATTAGCAATGCTGAGGTTAATCAGACCCAAAAGAATAAAGTAACAATCATTTAAAGAAAAAAAAATTTTCTTCATCTTACGAATCGCTCCCTTGGCTTCAGAAGCACTAAAAACACCCCTCCATTCCCACTGCCCGGACCTACTTGTGGGGATGGTTAAAAAAAAGTACATTCTAGGCTGCATGGACTCCAGTAAACCCCACCAATTCTACATTTTGGGGCTTTGAGTACATAAAGGACCTCACCTACATCTTCTATACCTCATCCTGAGAGCAGTGAGGTTGTTTAACCCCTTAAGCAGCAAGCAGGGAGGAATCCTGGCATACAAAGCTTAGCAAACTGATGTTAGGTGTAGGTCCTGGAAATGATTCCTTTGCCTGATTTAGCACGGAATCACAGTGATATATTTGCTATAATATTTTCAAAACCGAGCATCTGCTGGACTTTTGACTAATAAGATACATAGGAAATTTTGAATGACATTTTCAAATAGGCAAATAAATACAGAGTGACAGGAACGGATGAGGGCTTAGTGACCACATTCTCAACCCCTCTCTCCCTGGTTTTGCTACACTCCCTTTGGCTTGAGGTGATTGTCTGCTGCACCACTTTATGGGTTAAGCATTTGGGGGTTTAGTTGTTGATTTGTATTTTTTTAAATTACGGAATTGTTGTGCAGCACTTTGCATTGTACTGCACAAAACTATGGCAGCCACAATTTTATTCAAATTCAAACTTACATTTGTATGAGGGAGAGTAAAAGACACATAGTTAATTTGGGCATTTTACAAGGCAAGGTCACTTGCTACTTTGTACATGTTTTTAATTCAGTTTCCTTTCACTTCTGCCAAGAAACACCTTCAATGGCACAAATAAATGTGCAAAAAAAACATAACATAGTGGATGAGGCTGAAAAATGGCATGCATCCATCAAGTTAAGCCCTTTCCATACCACCCCCCTGTTCAAGAAAAGTTTCAGTTTAACACGTTTAAGTACCAGGTTTTGGTGTTTCACACACATCTAGTACTCAAGGGGTTAACCTCCCAGAAATATTTCCAAACATGATGAAAATTCTGTAGAACCCATGGAGATAATTTTCCTTTTAGATTAAAAGCTGTGTTTGAAGTTTACTGTTGGCCTGATGTCAGGAGCAGTAGTGAAGATCAGTAAATAAACTGGTAATATTCCCCTGGTGGTTGGGTACAATAAAAGCAGTAGCGGGGGTTGGCAACTTGAAGCCCACCCACTGCTGCTGGACTAAAAAAAACATTACCCCCCTACGCAAGACTAAAAGGAGACCGGGCTCACTTCATGCTCTTCTCCTGCTCCATGTCCTCTAACAACAGGTGGCTCTCTAGAGGAGCCCCAACCTGCTCAGTTCCCCCGTGATCCATTCTCTACTCCAGCAGCAACATTCATTATCTACTTTGTTGACAGCGTCATCACCGTGGTAACAAGGCAACAAACCCGGCGACTGACTCTGACGCAGTGGGAGCATTTTGATGACGTTACTTCTTCGTTTCAGGTGTTTAGGGTAGGATTCCGGCTGACCAGCTGATAGGGATTACAGTTCGCATCATTCCCAACCAGCTATTGGCGCTTTCAGGGAGAATGGAGCTGTAGTCTAACAGCCATAGGGCCAAAGCTTGGCTACCCGTGTGTTAGATAATTGCTGCTTACCTTCTGGTGCCAAAACATTTTCTGTTGCAGTAAGGAGCTTATTGTTTGCCCCTTAAACGTCAATATAATAAAGTCATGCTATTGGTATTTCATTTATATGCGCATATTCTTTATCTGTACATAATTATATATGAAAACGTAAGTATAATATGTCGCCCAGCGTTTGATAGTTTGTTAACCCTTTGAGTGCCAGAATGGTACGGAATGCATTGCTTTGCAATGCGCTCTGTACAGCTCTTGTATTCGAAGGGTTGACGCAACATACTCAGTGGCAGTAGCTTTCAAATCAGTTTTTTTGTCATAATAAATGAAGCTTTCGCCCCTAGCGTTTGTCGAAAAGTATGTGCTTTGGGCAACATAAGGGACATACAACGTCTTGCAAATCAAGGCATTGTTACCCCTCCCTCTTGCACTCTGTTGGCTAAGCGGCAGTGACGTCACCCGCGACTAAGCGGTCTGTACGAAATGGAGGGTGACTTGAGCGCTGAGTCGCTACAGGTATACAGTGGTATGGTGGTTGCATTAGGTAATATATCCGGCATGAATCTAATCTGTTACAGTATTAGCCATGTTATGCTGCCAACGAAATTAATTTTAATAAGTAATTGTACACGCAGTGTGCATCCTATGTGACTCTCCTTTTGGACTACAATTCTCATTTCATTTCTAGAGACAGTTCCTGGTTTGACTTCATGGCCCTGGATCATGACTTTAAAATTTAATGCATGTGCTTTTCTTTGAAAATTTCATGTTATGAGCTTCCACCACATGTTGCTTACGGTTATGAATATGGTGATGTCCTGTAGTGTTTAGGTGTCGGTACTGTTTATTCTGCTGTAGAAATGCAGAACTAAGTCTGTTGTACTAGGTTTATTTTGAGGTTGCCCTGTACTTGTGGACACTATTTACCACCTGTAAGGGGAAAAATGTCCTTGGAAATATTTTTAAATGTTGGCAAGTACACCGTTGCAGCTGAACAACAACATCTGGAGTGCTATACATTACCCACTTCTGAGCAAGAGTTCTAGCCAGACTTCACATTTTTTCTTTCAACTGAACTTTTTGTTCTTCTTTCTTTCTTAAAGGAGAATAACACCTAATGCCCCACCCCCCAAGTCCCTTTCTATGGCCATAAAATCATAATAATCCCTAGATATTTAGCCTTTGTTAAAGACACGCAGACGTCACTATGCAACGATTTCTGGGCTGTTTCCTGTCTGTCAGTATCGGGAGCAGTAGAGTTTCTCTGTAAGGAGGTAATTATTCTGGCGACTAGCGCTATTGATCAGCTAGTCGCCAGATGGGTAACTATTGGGATTTATCTTTATGTGAGGTGGTAGTTCCCCTTTAAGTCCCACAACAGCTTTATAATACTGGTACTTTATCATCTGCACTTTATGTGTCAGTTAAGTACAGCTCTGTGCCACAGTTTGTCAGTCTTTATCTGTCCCCTTCCACAAGACTTGCCTTCTTCCCTCTTCATCTGATGATGAAAGATTGTGGCATGTGACCTGGCCTGCTCTCTTGCTAATGCACCTCCAGGTCATTGTATTGGCATTGACTGAGCATGTTCATACGCTCAGTCATTTTTAAACAGTGGCAGTCTGCTTGCTGAACTAAGCAGAGGCAAGTGGGCTGCCACTTTTTTTTTTATAAATGACTGAGCGCCTGAACACGCTTACTCCATGCCTATACAATGACCTGGACGCGCATTAAGAGATCGTGCCAGGTCACATGCCACAATCCTTGGAGGTGGAGGGAAGAAGGCAAAGATTGACAGGCTTGTGGCACAGAGCTGTACCTGTAGCCTGTACATAACTGATGTCAAAGGCTTCACTTTAAAAACTAATATCTCTGATAATACAGCACTATATTTGAAAAAAAAAAAAAAGATCAACGATTCACACTATGGGAGGATTCCCATGCTTTAGGTGAGATATCCCCTTTAAATCCTTACCTTTTAGTGTGCCCTGAATACATGAACTGTGAATCACTGGGCTAGAGGAAAAGCACCTTTGACTAAAACCAAAGGTAGACCATTTTTACAGTAAGGGCAAATAAGGATGTGGAATTAGTTTGCTCATGAAGCTGTTTTCTCAGACACTAGATATGTTTTAATACCCTTACCAACATGGTGACTTGAATTGTCAGTGCCTTGGCTGAATCTGGGCCCTGTGACCCAAGTGTACATCAGTTGCCTCTTTAAAGGTATAATAATACTTAAAATATATAGTATTGTTGATCCCCCTGAGTAAAACCAGGCTACTCCCACTGCTGAAAGATGTTTTATCAAAAGTGATTACAGCTCAAACTTTATTTTTTTTTTTTAAGGTGTAGTATCACAGTGGCTTGAAACTGTACAGTGGCACTGTTGCTACACTATCCTATGGAGATAACTTTTGAATAAAAAACCTCTCAGCTGTGGGAGTACCCTTCTTTTTTCATTTTAAGTATTACTATCCCTTTAACAGTACTTTGCCATCTTTCCATAGTGTGGACCCTGTGGTATATATGTGTTTGTGACCAGCAATAATTCTAATTTGTGTGCCAGGGGTTTGTAAAACAAGAATATAAAGTTTATTTAATAGTGTCACGTTAGCAGGACTTCACTTCTCATAGGAACATGGTAAATTAGGTTGAAAAAAGACACAAGTCCATCAAGTTCAACCCTTGCCTCATAACCCAGAGACATGAGAATTATATAGCTTCCTGCTGCTAAATAAGTTAGTCTTTATTAGACCTTCTTGTTTTGCCTACTAATACACAATATAACCCTGTATGTTCCCTTTTGAAAGAAATGTATCTAATATTCTCTTAAAAGTATCTGTTGTATCTGCCATAACCACATACGTGGGCAATGAATTCCATAATTTAGCAGACCTTGCTGTAAAAAAAACTTTCCTTTGCTGAAGTTGGAACCTCATTTCCTCTAATCTCAAAGGGGGCCCCTGGTTATTTGATAAGGCCTTAGAATGAATGATTTACCAGAGAGATCTATATATTGACCTCTCATATACTTGTACAATTTGATAAGATCTCCTCTTAGTCACCTTTTCTCTAGAGTAAATAAAAGGTGAAATTTACTCACCGATATTTTGTTTTCCTCTGTGTCCTTCCACGGCAATGTACTGTGGGTGTTAACTCCGCCCCTCAGCTGGTAGGACCAAAATGATAAAAACGTCAGTTCCTCCCTCCTCACTTCAGTTATTCTTTAACCAAGCTGTGAACAGAGAGATATGTTAGTCATGATTAATTCAGATAGAGGCTTCGAGAAAACCATTGAATTTAAGTCATGGAACGATACAATAACCATATTACAAAGAGGTGGGTTGCCATGGAAGGACACAGAGGAAAACAAAATATCGGTGAGTAAATTTCACCTTTTCCTCTGTGTCCAAATCCACGGCAATGTACTGTGGGACTTACCAAAGCAGTACCTTCTTTATTTGGGTGGGAGAATCAGAGAGAGACAGGAATGGCTGCTTCAAGCACCTTTCTGCCGAATCTAGCGTTCGTAGATGCCTGGACATCCAGCTTATAGTGTTTTATAAAAGTAGATACAGATGCCCAAGTAGCAGCTTTACAGATATCCTCTGGAGTTGCTACCGCTTTTTGTGCCCAAGAGGTAGATATAGCCTTTGTAGAATGGGCTTTAACACCGGCCGGAGGCTCTAACTTAGCAGATGAATATGCTAAGTGAATACAGTCTTTAATCCATCTGGCAATTTAAGCTTTAGAAGCCACCGTGCCTATAAATCTTCCTGCAAAATGAATGAAAAGAGTATCCGTCTTACGGAATGACTTAGTTCTGAGAAGATAGATTTTTAAGCATCGCACCAAATCCAGGTTATGAAATTCCATCTCTTTCCTGTTGGATCGGTTAGCACAGAAGGAAGGAAGAACTATCTCCTGACTGAGATGGAACGTAGACACAACCTTGGATCTGAATGATGGTCTAGGATGAAGAACTACTTTATCTTGGTGAAAAACCATGTAAGGTGAGGTGCATAATAATGCTTGTAGCTCTCCCACTCTGCGCGCAGATGTCACTGCTGTGAGTAAGGCAGTCTTTAAAGTTAAATGTTTTAAAGCTAAAGAATCCAGTGGCTCAAAAAACTCATGAGTACTGAGTTGATGAAGAACTATATTAAGATCCCACGGTGGAATAATATCCCTAATGGTTGGCTTAATTTTAGATATGGCAGTAAGAAATCTCCGAAAAACATACTGCTCAACAAGAGGAGTGGCCAATATAGCCGATATGGCAGAAAGCTGAACCTTGAGAGAGGAAGGCTCGAGTCCCTTCTGGAATCCCTCTTGTAAAAAACCTAGTATCTTTCCAGGAGACATGTTGGAATGATCTATATTCCTGCCGCTGCACCAGTTGAAAAAGGTTGTCCATATTCTATAATAAATCTTGGTCGTGGATGCTTTGCGCCCAGACATGATGGTCTGTATAACCGACTCTGAAAGTCCCTTCAAACGTAATGAGCACCGCTCAGCCTCCAAGCCTGTAGCTTCAAGAATGCAGGATTTGGATACCAGATGGGCCTCTGAGACAGAAAGTGAGGAACCTCTAGCAAAGGCAGAGGAGGCCTGATGAGCATCCTCCTGAGGTCCGTATACCAGACCTTCCGTGGCCAATCCGGAGCTATTAAGATAACTTCTGCCTTGTCTCTCTTGCTCTTCTGAAAAAAAAATATTCTGCATTTTGTATTTTTCTCTGATGCCATGAGGTCTATCACTGGATTGCCGAATCTTTTTATGATGCTTTGGAAAATCTGGTTGTCCAGGGACCATTCTCCTGGATCTATCCGGCTCCTGCTTAGATAATCCGCCTGAATATTCAGGTTCCCTGAGAGGTAAGAGGCTGTCAATGCGGCAAGATATTTCTCTGCCCACAATAGGATCTTGAGCGCCAAATGATTGAGAGTTCTGCTCCTTGTCCCCCCTTGGTTCAGCAGATATTGAACGGCTGTTGTGTTGTCTGATCTTATCAACACATGCTTGTCTTTGAGATCTGCTTGAAATCCCTTTAGAGTGTTCAGAACTGCTTGGAGCTCCAGGATATTTATATGAAGCTTTGCCTGTCTTGCCGTCCATCTTCCTTGGACTGATCTTAGATTCCACACACCTCCCCATCCTGTCTTGCTTGCATCCGTGTATATGGTCTCCATTGAACGGGTTTTAGGCTTTTTCCTTGGTCTATGTGGTGCGGCTGGCACCACCATTTTAACTCTCTTCGTGTTGATGGAGTAATTGGAATCCTCAATGTTGTGTTGGATGGTTCCCTTCTGTAGTATGACAGATAATTGATTTGGGTCCAGCGACTGTGTGATCTGGCCCAAGGAACTATTTGATGGGCCGAAGCCAGATTCCCCAGTAACACTGAGAATTCCTGCGCCGTCTGGAACCGTAGTCTTAAGAATCGAGATATGCGTAGATGAAGACGTTCCTGTCTCTCCTGAGATAGAGTTGCTAGTCCCAGCTTCGTGTTGAATTGGACTCCTAGAAACAATAGATTCTGTGATGGTTTGAGCTGACTCTTGCTCTCGTTTATTAGCCATCCTAGGCTTCGAAGGAGCTGAAGACATCTTGCTGTACTTTTTCTTGCTTTCTCCTCTGAGTCCTCTATAATGAGAAGATCGTCCAGATAAGGAAGTATCTTTATGTGTTGCTTTCTCAGGGCTGCCATGGCTACCGCCATGGCAAGTCCATTCAGCAGCACTCTGTACTGATAATGCCTTTGAAACACATGGAATCTCAGGAAGCGCCTGTGAGAAGGTTGTATCATCACATGATAATAGGCGTATTTGAGATCTATCCTCGTTAGAAAGGAACCTGGCTGCACAATTTTTAAGGCTGTCATTACCGTTTCCATCTTGAACTTTTGAATCCTGAGATATGAATTTATCTCCTTCAGATCTAAGATGATGCGAATATTGTTGGAAGGCTTGGGAACTGAGAAAACGGTTGAATAGTAGCCACGGTATTCTTGTATCTTCGGGACTGATTTGATTACCCTGTTGTTGAGGAGCTCCTGGATAGCTTGCTTCATAGAGACTGAAGTCCTGTGATTCCTGATTTTGGTTGTCTTGAATTTGTTTCTGACTGGGACAGTTAAAAAATTCTTAGTTGTACCCCTTCTCCAGAATCTGAAGTACCCAACTGTCTGGATTCAAGTTTTGCCAGGCGCTCTTGAATTTCTCCAGCCTGCCCCCTACTGGAGAAAAAGAAGGGGTCAGCTGAACTTCATTGGGAATTAGGGTTGAAGCGAGACATTCTCTGGAAGTCCCTGCGGCCTCCTGACCTATTCCCTTGTGCAGTTCTTCATTGTCGCTGCTCATAAGGCCTTCCCGGTCTGTATCTTCTGGTGTCCTGAAAGCACTGCTTTCTTGAAGTTGATGATCTAGCAGGAGAGGATCTACTTCTCTTCTGTTGAGGCAGAAAAGGGCTCTTACCACCAGATGACTGCTTAATAATTTCTTCTAATTGGCTTCCAAAAAGCTTCCCACCAGCGTATGGAAGGGATACTAACTTATTTTTTGATGTGGCATCTGCGTCCCAAAACTTAATCCATATGGCTCTTCGCGTAGTAACAGAAAGAGCTGATGATCTGGCATCTTTTATTGGAGCCAATTCCTTCAGAATCCTGGATCTGGAGACCGAAGAGTCTAATTTTTCCTCAAAGTCATTCATCCATATTCTTAATGTTCGGAATATGCAGGCCATAGCAGTAGCGGTCTTGAGATTTTGACCTATAACTGCATACTGTTTCTTCAGTGCTGCGTCAGCTCGCTTGTCCATAGCATCTCTGAGTGTCGTGTCGTCTTCCATAAATAAAGTGGTACATCTGGAAATCTGAGCGATAGCTGCATCCACCTTTGGCGCAGATACCCAATTGCTTGTGTCCTCATCCTTAAAGGGATACATTCGCTGAGTCCTTCTGGTGATCTGAGGATGCTTGTCCCCTGCTTTCCATTCAGAGGAGATCATGTCTTGGATTGAACTATGCACAGGAAAGGTGGGAGCTTCCTTTTTGTACCCAATAAACGCCGTATCTATAACATTAATTTCTTTTTGAGTGTCTTCCAAGCCTAAGGTCTTCCTCATGGCTTGCACTAGACCATCCATCTTGTCAGTGCAAAAGGAGCCGGCATCTTCTGTTATTTCTCCTTCCTCTGCCGATGATGCTGACTCTACAATGCTTGTGAAGTCTTCTTCCTCCATAAGGTGCGAAGGACCCTCATCTGGATCAGAAGTACGCTGCCTTTTCCTAGATGCTTCTTGAATGGAGTTAAAAGTCTCTTGCATTGAAGACTTCATCCATCCCAGAAATTCTTGGAACTGGGATGGAACTTCGGAGCCTGAAATCTTTCTTAGACAGTCTGAACAAAGCTTAGCTGAGTCAGAAGGAGAAAGCTTTGCCTCACACCCAGCACAGCTTTTAGGCTTAGCAGAGGATTTATCTTCTTTAGGAGGATCAGCAGGCTGTTTCTGCTTATCCCCTTCTTTACTTTTGGCAGACATAGTCACAGAAAAACAGAGTAGACTCCAATAAGGCTACAATAAAGCTAACTAAGCTACAAAACAATAGCATCACACATAAAATACAAGGAAAATATATACTTACCTGTTCCCAAATCTTTGCCCCGCTTCAGGTCCGCGTCCAGGCTGCGAATAGGGCACTTCCTGCATCTGCGTTCCACAGATGGAACGCACGCACGTCAACTTCCTGCTGCCGGCACACAAAGGCGTGCGTCATACCGGGGCTTCTTCCCTTTACCCGGAGGAGACCGCAGACCTGTGGGGAACCCTTGGGGAGGATCCGGAGCATGCAGAGAGGCATTCCAAACAGTATCAGGGAAACGGTAAGCCGTTATCATTATACACAAAGGGGAAGCATGCGACCTTTGCTGAGAAAGGGTATGGATCCGCTTAACAAATATTTAAAGCAATTTGGTAATGTAACTCGCCCTGTGGGCAAGGTACATAGGAATATCCAGAAATGCTCAAAGGTCTTCAGTTTTAAAACCGGATAAGGACGCAGGCAACCAGCAAAACCAAGGCTGTATACATCTATATATTTTAAATGGAGCTTTAGAGTGAGGTGTAAACCTCCGTCCTCCAGCTTGGTAGGACCAAAATAACTGAAGTGAGGAGGGAGGAACTGACGTTTTTATAATTTTGGTCCTACCAGCTGAGGGGCGGAGTTAACACCCACAGTACATTGCCGTGGATTGGACACAGAGGAAACCAAGTTTGTCTAGTTGTTCCTCATATGTCAAGTCCTCCATTCCCTTAATTAATTTTGTTGCTCTTCACTGTACTGTCTCCAGTTCTAGAATATCCTTTATCAGAATTGGTGTCCAAAACTGCACTGTATATTTGAGGTAAGGTTTTACCAATGATTTGTACAATGGTACAATTATGTTATCCATACCCCTCTTTATGTAAGACAGGCCTTTGTTTGCTTGTGCTACTTCTATTTGATACTAATCACTCTTTCCAAGTTTGTAGTTGACAAGGATACCGAGGTCTTTCTCTAGCAACGAGTCCCCTATAATGATTCCATTAAGTTTATAAGTAGCACTGGGATTTTTTTCTTCTGAACTGAATGACTTTATATTATATATTATATTCAAAGTGCTGCCCAATTTGCCATTTTATGTAAATCTCTATGTAGAGAACAAATATCCTGTTCTGAATTTATTACCCTGCATAATTTAGTGTCATCTGCAAATATTGATATTTTGCTTTCTATATCTATTTCCAGGTAATTTATAAACATGTTAAAAAGCAGTGGCCCAAGTACTGAACCCTGAGGTACTTCACTCTCCACTTTAACTGTATTGGAGAACTGTCCATTTACAACCACACACTGTTCCCTATCCTTCACCCAGTTTTCTATGCAATTACAAAGGTCATCTCCTAGCCCCAATTTCTGTTTTATTTAGAAAATGTTTTACCAGGAAGAATCTGCCGAGATTTCTCTCGTTTTCAAGTATGTCCTGGAGAGTTATGATAAATGGTTAAAAGGGCAGATAGAATGGTGACTCGGGGAGATACCTGATTGACTGTCAGAGACAGAAAGGAAGATTATACATGTTCTCAGTATAATTCAAAATGGTTTCAATGTGTTTTTTTTTCTTTTCTTTTATATGTCCATGCAGTTATTGGTTGTTGCAACATAATACAATTACCTGTGGCTGCTTTCATTGTTATCCAAGACACTCGTCACTTATGTTTTCTTCCAGCTTGTAATTTTACTTTTCTGTTTTGCACATAATTGTAAAGTATTATGTCTGTTTCCCTTTCCTGTTTTTAGATTGTAAGCTTTAGTGCAGGGACCCCACAGCCACTTTCTCTGTAATGCACTAGTATGCCCAGCAACAATACAGGGCTTGTGCAGAGATGATCTTTATCACTGTTCATTCCCTGTGTCACTGTCTGGTATCAACTTTGAGGAAGCAGCTGCTATCACAGGGCATTTGGGTGAACGTTATAATAATTTTTTTTACTTATTTATTTACACTAACGGTTCCCTCTCGTGCCCAGACAGCTCATCTACAATTCACGTAGGATCATATCAATTATTCTTTTGTAGTCTGTAGAAGAGATGAGCATCTGGCTACAGTTCTGCACAGAATGTAATAGCAGCTCCATCACTTCGGGCCATTTGAAATCAGTTATTGGCAGTTTGAAAATGTATAAGTTATAAATAAAACAACTGTCTGGAGTGGCAGTGCCTTTGTTTACTCCGCAGGGAAAGCCTTATAATATGTTTTTGTTTGTTTTTAAATAAGGTTTAATACAGCACTTCTAATATTCTAAAACTTTGACCAAAACAAAATGTGCAAAACAGATTTCTCTCCTTACAGAGAAACTTACAAGTGAAGCCACTGTTTTGGCTGAACATAGCAAGCGAATTCGAGAGCACAGTTTGACCCTGAAAACTTTAAATAAAAGCTTCAATCAGGTAAGATAAGCCAACATGGCAGATGGTCTCATAGGCCAACAACTCCAGCTTATGTGTAAAGGCCTAAGTGTAGCAATGCTGGGGGCATTTCAGCACATTGAAAAGCAATGTTCTTGACACCTGTCTAGCATGCAAGGGTTTTAAAGCAACATTTTAAAGTTTTAGTGCTAGAGGGGCTTTGCTTTGCAAAGCCTTGGATACCCCGCTGGCACTCAAATGGTTAAACCAATGGAAAACCAACCTTTTTTACCATTTTACATAAGCCCCATTACATTTTACAGAGACATACAGAATACAAACTGAAGCAGGAGGTTTTTATTTATATTGCTTCCCATTTATTAACCATTGTAGCTACTTGGATCTATATTTATTTTTGTAATTTAGGGGGCCATTGTAGAGAAAACCTTCTGCACCTTAGAGGATATTCTCTAAATTACCATAGATTTAAATGGAGTTCTGAACAACACTGAAAGCTGGAGGTCTCCCACTCATTGCTATGGGTTAAAAGTAGAATTTTAATTTGTCCCTTATGGTGTAGTTGGGTCGGAGTAGAACAGAACTTTAGTCCTCGGGACACACAACAAGATGACGTTTTCAATACGTCCCTCTAGTTCACAGATGAATAATCGGTTGCACAGTCATTTTAATTGCAATCCCTATTTTTAATTAGAAATATCCTTAAATCCGGACCTGTTGGTGGCCTGGAGTTGAGAACCACTCCTTTTCTGCACATGACCTAAATGTGTTAAATCAGTATATAATGACTGGTTCCAGGACAGATTTTTTAATACGTTTACAATGTGGGTGTCTAAATCTAACTGTCCTCTTCAGCACAGATGGATTAGTCAGAACGAATGAGCCACTGATTAAAGCATATATACTTAACCCTATAAGTGCCAGAGCAGTAGCGTTGCATACCCTCTGGCACTCAAAGGGTTAATCAGCTATATCTTTAAAGTCCAATAAGGCACACAGGGGTTATGGAGGTTAAGGTCATTCCTTTAGTAGGTAGGACACTTTCAACAATAACTATCTGGAGGTGGTAATTTCCCTTTAACACCAACATAGCTCCATCTCTTTACTTCCTGCATTATACAAGGTTGGCTCTACAGAAGCAGAATTGGACAGAGTGATGAGGTGATACCAGCATTACAACAGTCATTCTACAGGAACAAAACTGGGAGTGGCAAGGAAGAACTGGTCCCCTATGGATATATGCCAGCTTGTACTGTGGAATATGTTTGACTAAGTTAATCCAATTTTTGTGGTCTGGGGTTCTATCAGAGAGCCAGTTTGGTGCCACCATCCTTCTCGCCATCACCAGTAGCTCCACCAGGAGCCTCATCAAGAAAGCCCAATTCATCTGGCATGACTGCAAAAAATTACATCTTTGAGGGCAAGGGTATTGGGTGCAGAAGCAATATAGCAATAGTGCCAATAATCTGTTTAAAAAATGTCAGCACATTTGGGCATTCCGAGATGGTAGAAGGATCCTTGTGCATCTCCACACCGAAGACAACAGTCATCTAACCGCCCTCCCATTTTATTTAGACTTTCGGCAGTATAATAGGTCCTTCATAAACATTTTTAGCAGGATTAGCTAATGTTTGGTCGTGCAGTCTCCACTCCATTATGTGTTTTGTGCTCCCTAGTTAGGCATGTCCTCTTTTTGGTCAGGGCTTTCTCTTTCAGTGCCTATGGAGTCATGGGCAGCCAAGGATTAGATTTCAGCAGTGCAACTGTGTATGTGTGGATGTCTTTCCACTCTTATTCTTGGCCCTACAGAGTCTATAATTGTGGGTTTGGCCTTGGTCTTGCTTTTCTAAATGGAAACTGTCTAGTTGGAGGAACTATACAGGGGTTATGCATGAGTAGAGAGGGAAGCTGTTATTTTTAAAATGCCCTGCCTCTTAAAATAGGGACCTTAACCCACATGGACTAAGAGAAAAGGATTTATCATTTAAGTAATGCAAAAAAAAACTTTTAGCAACTATATTTCATTATAAAGAGCTCCAACAGAATTAAATAAGTGCTCTCTGCATAGGACAGTTTACATATGCTTTATAAAGCAAGTTTAAGATTATATATTAAGGGTGTAACGCACTGCCCACACTTAATTTTTACATACGCTAGCTGAACATACATCATATTAGGTTATATAAACCAATTTCATTTTCGCTGTTGATGTTTCTTTCTGGAGACCTGTACAGGATTATACTGTTACATGTTCTTGCTTACAAACCCCCCCCCCCTCTTCCAGAACCTACCAATGTCACTGATGTTTATTACTAAAATAATAAAAGTTAAAATAAAACAAAACATCTTCATTAAACAAAAGATTGTATTTTGAGATTGGTGTAGCATTCATTGGAGTCATAATGTAAACTGTGGTCCAAAAATGAAGTATACTTTGGCACTCAAGGGGTTAAGAGTGATCAAGGTAAAATGTGATTTTGGGAAAAAGTCTTGGATTATGAATAGTTACTTAACTGTACTTTGTAAGATTTGAGCTTTATAATAGTACTTATTTCTTTTATTTTACAGGTTCAGTCAAGACTTGAGCGTGTTGCAGCTGTTAGGCCCGGCTTCAGCAAAATACACATCTAAACAACAATGTAAAATGATATTTGTGCTATATTCCATATACATAAACTAGTTTTTTGTGAAGAAAAGTGGCTCTCCTATTTTTTTTTTTTTTTTTTATTGGAACCCTATGAACCTGTTTGTAACAATGACTCTGGTATCTCCTCCGTTAAATTGGTGTCCATATAATTGTTTGTCTCCAATTTTGGAAGTGAGCTAATAGCTTCATTATGTGTTCATGTGTAAAAGTCCCTTCCAGACATGTTCAGTCTGGTGTGGGCTACAAAGGTATCTCCTGCTGTTACTGGAATTAAACTTCCTGTATTTATAGTTAGACTAAAATTGATAGCTGGAGAGCCACACACTGCCCACTACTGAACTAGATGAAGATCTTTCATCATTGGGAAGGTTTCATATAAAGTGTATAAGACCTTCCATCTTATTAGAAATATATGCATTTAATCCCTTGGATGTTAAAGTCTCCATAGAATTGCACAGCAAAGTGTTAGACATATTGCACATCCAAGAAATAAAAATTGCTTTAACCCTTTGAGTGCCAGAGGGGTACGCAAAGCAATGCGTTGCCTACTCCTCTGGCACTCAAAGGGTTAAATGGGAATGGTGATTTAACTTTATTCCCCCTCCTGAAAATGATTTGTTGAAAATGAAAACCTTTCTTAACCCTATGAGTGCCGGAGGGGTACGCAACGCATTGCAATGCATCGAATAGCCCTTTGGCATGCGAAGGGTCAATTACTTATATGAAGGTAGCTTCATGCTTCTAATCACACTTTTTTTTTTCCTTATTCCTTTATCCTCCAACCCTATGAGCGCCAGAGAGGTATCCAATACATTGTGTTGCAGTGGGCTATATAACTCTAGCACTCAAATAGTTAAAAGTATGTTGTTTTTGTAACATTTGTATGCTAGAGGCATCACCATTGCATTTCCCTGCAGTACACTGTAGAAGTCTTACATCTAGGAGTTATATATTGTGCACTTTGTAATGGTCTCCACATGTAATGTCGGGGTTCATCTATATTTGTATTGTAATAAATCTTTCTCTACCTACCTGCAGTGGAAGTTGATGTAATGCTGAATCTAAAGGTTCAAGTGCCTGTGGCTTTAAGGGGACCTGTACAGTTAGGGAGAATATCATATATGAAAGCTTATTGTATAGGGAATTTAATAAATGTTTAGCATTTTCTACTGGTATGGATGGGACCACTGTAAATTAAATCCTGGGTGGGCAACTTGAGGCTCTTTAGCTGTTCAGGATTACAATTTCCATCGTCTCCAGCAAATCAGAGGAAGTATAGGGACTCCACAACAAGAATTAACAGGCCACAATTTAACAACTTTGAATGAGAACATATAAACAAGTTCTAGCTAGTGTCTGAACTGCTAATATATTTGTGCTCACACACTATTCTTAAATCTTTTTTTATGTAGGTAGGCCTTTAGGACTGGTGTTGAACATCACTGACATTTATAAGGATTAATTTGTAGTTCAGAGACATTGTTCGGTTACATTGTCTCTTTCCTATTAAATAGATTGCTTTGTATCATTTGTGGGTAGAGGACTTCAGTGTAGTGGTGAACTTCACATCAGTTTTAGATTGCTGTGTCGACGTCCCACTTTGATATGATGTGCTAGTTCTCTTCAGCAATGAAAGGGTGTATGTGACATCTGGTAATACCTTACTGTTGCATTTTTAGCCCAACTTGACACTTCTCTCTATATCCTCCACAACAATATTTTATTTTTGACACATTTAGATTTTGATAATAACATAATTTAAGGAGCTTGGATCTCCTTAAGGAGATAATTCTGTAAAAGTAGAGAAGCCTTTGGATGGCGGTTGCTGATGTTCATAAGAAACCAGGACCTGAACTGACTTGAGGAACTCTGGGTAGTTAAGTAGACTGAAACCATAGATGGCCAGAAACAGACAGGCCTAAGGAACAAAGAATTTGATTGTTATAAGCTAATTGTGGAAATGGGAGCAATTTAACCCAATCTTCCTGGTGGTAAGTTGTATAACATCAAAGATCTTGTTCCAGGGTCTGATTAGTGTTCTTTTTCTGGCAATTGAACTGTGGGTAAAAGCTATGAATAAGAGCACTGAATCTTCAAACCCTAACAGACTTTCCAGAAGCGGGAATTAAACTAACAGCTCTGATCAGACATTACTCTCCCAAAGAAAAAACTGTAAAATGTCTAACTGTCCACAATATATGTTCAAGTAGCTTTTGGCTGGAGCATAGTTCCATAGGCCATAGGAACAGAGAGCTAAAACAGGGTGTAGGCTTTTCATCTTTTAGATCCTGGTCAGTAAGTGATGTGAAACTGAAATTGCAGAGTGCAATATGCAGGAATTCCAATTTACGATTATGAGTAGACTGTTAAAGGATGAACAGCTCCTACAGAGTGTTGCCACTCATCCAGGGCCAGTTTTATAGCTAATAATATCTTTTGGCCTTGAGATAGTACAGCCCTGAATGCTGAACGAGAAGCATCCACCTCCAGAAATAATGGCTTTCGAGAATCTGTCAGAATTAGGATTGGAGCTGAGGTAAAAAGATATTTAAAGGGTTAGTAATGTCTATTTACAAATAGTTTGCCAAGTCTTCTATGTATTAAAATGAACAGGTTGCACTATTTGTAACACCTTACTTTTGTGTCACTCAAAAGATATGAAGAGATAAAGAAGTGATTTACACTAAGTAAAAGGGGCTGGAAGGGGATACTTTATCATTCAATTACTCTTGGACTACAACTCTGACAGTAGTGAAATAACACTCTTTATGGATAAAATACTATGAAGATTAATTGGAGCTGCTGGTTTTTGTGAAACATTACTATCCCTTTAAGATTTTGGTTCGAGACTAGCCACATTTTTTACATTAGAGAAGAGTTAGCCAAGTCGGATATGTTTGCTAGTTATAAATATATTAGAGAACAATAAAAGAACAACCTAAAGAGCTATTTACTCAGATTGCTGAGAGAAAAAAAACAAGGGGTCAGTCAATAAGCCTAGACGAAAGGCTTTTTTCTTTTCTTTTACTGAAAGTGCAGTTCAAGATTTTGTTGCACATACGGAAGAGGTTTTCAAAAAATGTGTTTGACAACTTCATAGCTCAAAATAATATTGAGAATTATGACAGATGGCTTCAATGCAAATAGAATGTTGATCCAGGGAAATATTCAACTGCCCTTTAGAGTCTGGAAACATTTTTTTTTTTTACCCACTTGGGGCTTAATTATAAATGGGGTTCCTCTACCATCTTCTAGATCAACAAGGGTGATACAGCAAAGTTTGAACTTGATGATCACGTCTCTCTGGCTTCTATGTTCTGATTTGGAAAATGGGTAAATTCTCCAAAAAGGAAATGAAATTCTGAGTGGCATAAATGTGTCTGCTCCTTCCTTATCAAAAATATCACTATAGGGTTTTGGTATTTTAGTTGATGGTTCAAGCTTCTGAACAAATTGAAGTGTAGATACAGGTGAATTTGAAGAGAACAGTGAGGAAAACAAGATAGCATCAGAGGACAAATTGATGAACTGGTTATGGACCCGAACCATGGCAGGCACAGGATGACCGGGAACAGAGGAGAATGTATGAAGTGAAATTGTAGAGAGACCTTATGATTAGAACCCCATACTTAATAGCAAAGGTAAAGTCTCTTTAACCACCGGTAAGGATTTTATGAAACCCCCATCAATCAACTGGAGGCTGGATTGGAGAAAAGTTAACTATTCTGTTAGAGTGGTAATGGAAGAATCTCAGCATTTAACACCCTCTTACCCCATTGTATGTCTCCTTTTACCCATTTAGACTGTAAGCTACTTGGGGCAGGGACCTCTCTCCCATTGTTTCTATGAATGTCGCACTTATTTCATCCCCTCTTATTTATTGTAACATATGTCTATTGTAAGGCGCTGCGTACACTGTGTGGCTCCATATAAATAAAGATACACATACATACAAACAAGGGCTTTGTTACCCTCCCATTGCAGGTGTGCAAGTGATTGCAGTCTGTAGTGGATGTTTTTCATTTTTATTGCTGGGGTGTAATTGGTGGCGTTTTCTGCTATATAAAGCAGAAGGTAAGTAAATACTTAAACGTATGAATCTTGAGCAGTATGTAAGTGCAGCAAAGTGGATAGTGCTGGGAATTTAAACAGCAGGGGAGCAAATATTTATTAATAGTGCATATATTTTTCTTTCTGCTTACCTTTTAACTTGCCATAAATGGCATAAATATGAGTGTTATCATAACTGTTCTTTATACTAATGCATAAGCTGCCATATGTTTGCACACCTGACACAACCGTTCCATTGTGCAGATCTCTGAAAGATGTGAGCAAGTAGCCTCTTGGGAAGCTCAGGTTAGAGATCAGGAGAAGCAAGTTGCAGCATTGAGAGAGAGCCAATCTTGACAGGGTTTTGCTGCTCACTGAGCAGAAGGAATCTAGTGTAGGATGTACTGAGGAAGGAGAATGCACAAGGAGGAGCAGGTAGGTACATGGGTTACAGTTAAACTTAACAAGGAGAGGCAGAGGAATAGGAAGGATACGCCTGTATTTACTCACCCTGACAGACTTGCTACATTGAGTGATGATGTTGGAGGTCATGGCACAAGAGTACCCTTGCTGAAGATGAGTGTTCTCACTAACAGCCAGGAGAACAGCTCCTTGAGTGTTGATGAACTCTGACAGACCTAGTCAGATGATTATGGTGGTGGTAGAGCATTCCATAATTAGGAAGACAGGGTAATCTGTCACCAGGATTGCTGCAATTGAACAGTGTGCTGTCTCCCAAGTACTTGGGCTCCACATACGGCCGAGGAGCTTGATTGTTGGGAGGAGATGGGCCTGACCTGGCTGTCATGGTACATTTTCTGAAATGCCTCCTGTGCCATTTGCGGTATCCTTTTGAAAAGTTGCACACACAAGATCGTGTAATGTGAAAGCGCATCAACCAGGTTCCTGGCTTTAAAAGCACCACAACAGAATCTCACCCGCATCAAAAGGGCGAGCTTCTTATATCGCAGCATAGAACGTCGTACTGCCCACATAACTTCACTTTGAAACCTTTGTGTGCCTCGTATGCTTCGATCTATTGTACTGCCCGCCTAAGTTGACTTTGAACCCTTTGTGGGCCTCACATGTCACTCTGCCTGTAATAGTTTCCCAGGAGCTTATCCCAACAGATGGCAGGCAGGGTGACATGGGAGGCACACAAACGGTTCAAATTTAGGTTATGTGGCCAATGGATCAAAGCAACCTTGTACATGTTCAATGAAACCAATGAACTCGTGGAGGCAGTAGGGGCACAGAATATAATGCGTGCAAAGAACACTTGTCTCTTATGGATGTTTAACACTTTCAGTTCCAGAGGGGTTTCTTTGCAATGCATTGTGTACCCCTCTGGCATTCAATGGGCTAGTTACTACCAATGGCAAATGAAAGCCCTACAGCAGAATACGGAGTTCCATCTAAGGTTGTGCAGTCATCTTCTTCATATTTGAGAGAAGTTGACTTTGAGGTAATCAGCTGTCCGCTGCCCTAGGTAATGTAATGCTCCATGAAGCAGGATGGCCCAGCATCCACTGTAGTTCCAGCATATGTGTTTTCAGCTCTGCAGGCTGTGTGATGTGTAGTGAAGTCCTAAGTAACGCTCCATGAAGCAGACTGTGTGAGGGGTAGTGAAGCCCAAAGTAGCGATCGATGAAGCAGGCTGCTTGATGCAGACCCGATATATGGGTTCTTCTCAGACCTTGTTACTTCCCATGGCTTGTGCAGTCTGCTCCCAGCTGTGCTCGCTAAACCCTGCACCTTGTACTTGTGTGAGTCCCCTGTTTGCAGCTGGTAAGCCAGGCACTTATTAACCCTTTGAGTGCCAGAGAGGTATGCAACGCATTGCAAAAGCAATGCGTTGCATACCTCTCTGGCACTCAAAAGGTTAAGTAAGTGGGACACACGAACGATCTTCCACACCTTCAGAAACCCAGATAGGAAGCCTTCTGCCAGAATGTGTTTCACCTGTACAACTACTGCTTACTTCCCACTTGGTGTTAGCCTGGCAGAGGGGAGAAGGGGGGAGAGAGATGGCGCATTTGTGTACTAATTATAATAGCAGACGTGTGATTCGTGAGCTCAGTTCCCAGCACATGTAAAACCAATAACAGCACTGCGGGCTGAAGTGATATTTCTGGAGGTGACATGAAAATCTCATGCTTTCATGCAGTGCGAGATTTTCATGTCGCCATTTTAATCACAGCGACATGGCTAATGCATCGTGTGGGAACGCTACTTTTTTATGCGACCCATTTGCTACACCAGAATGTAAACAGTCGATTAGAGAGTTAAATGCATACTAAGGACTTGGTGTAGGCAGGAGTGCACCTTAGTGGAAATGGGCTAATGTGATAAGGATTAGGGTGGTTAGAGGGCGGGAGGAGACTTTAAACTAAGAAACAGGGGTAGGGAGATATAACATAGGATGGGGAGGCAGTGTAAATAAGATTAGAGAAAGGGGATGGGCTACTTCAACTAATTGAGAGGACATATGTTACAGCCTGAAATAAAGCAACTATTTCAAAAGAATGCAGTTCTTCAGAATGGCAGTAATAAAACGTATGCATGTAAATAAGCATAGGCTGGTTGTTAAGATGGGGGAAATGGTATTGCAATGAATGAGCAGTATGATCTGACTGGTATGACTGAAACCTGGTTAGATGATACACACAATTGGGCAGTCAATCTAGAGTGTTATTTACTTTCTTAGTAGGGATAGGGTGAGTAAAAGATGTAGGGGAGGTATATGCCTGTATGTAAAGCATGCCTTAACCCCTTAAGGACCAGTGACATCCTGGCATGTCGTTGAATCCAGGGGTACCCGCACAACGTTCAAGGATCTCTGAATCGAATTCTGCATGAACCAACTGTATCAAAAGGGACAAACATTCCCATTTATTAACTAGGACATTTAAGCTCTTAACCCGTTAAGGCCTGGCCGCGTGCACAAGCAGCCGTCACTAAAGGACCACCAACTTTTTTTTTTTTTTTGTATCTGGTTCTGGGCTCCCCGAACGGGATGCTGCTGTGCGGGGATCCCGGAATTCCATGACGGCCATGACCGTCAGGGGTCGTTAAGTTAAATTCTGGACAGGTCGCCAACCCATTGAAAAGTAATTGGTTTGTTCCATAATTAGTCTACCTTAAATTAGCCTCTTGGTGACACACCATTATTTCTGATAGGCAATAGCAGCAATCCACAGAACAACCTGCTGTCCTAAATGTTTGCCCAGCCAGAGGTTCTAATTGTACACTTGTGATCAGATTATTACACACGTCTAATGTATTGGTAACCCCACATTCCCCCCAACAGATAGTATTGGCTCAGATAGTTACAAAGTAGCTGCTTTGGTAAATACTGATTGGGAGGGGAGTTGCACAACTTACCAATAATTCCATATCTTAGTCCATTGGGACCACTGCTCATTGATTGCTGGACTAGAAGAAAAATACTGTACCCAAACAGATAAGATCTATGAATGTAAAAATCCACAATACTGTAACTTTATTACAATGACCGTTCATCAGCTCTTGGCAACCTTACTCTATAAGAAAATAGCACTGCTGCTCTAGTTTGGTGTAATGAAGTAGAGCTCAGTTCACACTCTAAAGCAAGGGTGACCAATCTTTTATGACTGAGTCCCCTTATTATCAGGGACCTATGTGTATGTATGGTTATGCTCACATGGATAATTTCCACATTGCAGCATGGATGTGCTCATATCCAAGTTGTAGCAAGCTGATGTGCATAATAACCTATGGTCACTGCACAGATTGCTCACACACGCGTTGCTGTTGAATGTAATGCTATTTGTATCCTTCAGTGAATGGCTGACCCATGGTTGCATCAGCCAGTTATATATGGCAGAAGTCCATATGGGCTGGCCTTGTAACAATTCTACCCCTCCCTTGTCTAGGGAGAAGACAGAACATCACAGGTAAATAGTCACAGGATGATTTGCCTGCAATGAAACACAACTGAGCCAGGTTACCAATATAAACTTATTTTCTAAAATATGAGACACCTTGTACTATAAATAAATCCTTTATTGTGACACCAAATTAAAATAGGTTGTACACAGGTGTGTCAGTATATTGCATTAAATAAATCAAGCCATTTAGATAAAATATGATTTACCCTTTGAGTGCCAGAGGGCTGTGCAGCCCATTGCTCACCCCTCTGGCACTCAAATGGTTAAGTGCAGGAGAAAATTCTCAAATAAAAGGGTCACCCAAAATGAATTCACAAAGCCAAACGCTAAATATAAGGCAACTGCCACTACAGAGTTTGTGTTATTATTATAAAGCCAGTCATTTTTACCTGTTGAATGCATACCAGGTACTAAGCCACAGGTAGTCACCTGTTGGACCTCCAGCTGTTGGGTATAATGGGTGTTGGATTCTTTATGAACCTTAGCACTGCGATTTCTGACACAAAGCAGTGTGTATAGCAGTTTACCAAAAGATGTAGGATTAACTAATGTTTTCTTAGAGTGAATATAGTGTCTTGGAAAAGCAATTCTTTAGCAAACCAACTGTACTACCGAAAGGACATCAAAATTCCCATTGATATAAATATCACATTTTAACCTCTTGTAGGCTAGTAGTTTTCAACACATTGATCTCTCTAGCATTTAAATCAATGGGAATTAGAATTTTCTCCCCTCTATAGTGCAGTTGTTTTGCAAAAGAAATCAGGATTCTAGAGCAAGCCAACTGCGGCATAGGGGAGAAATAAATATCCCCCAAACCCCCAATGATTTATATGGGCTTTTAACCCATTGAATGCTACCGAGATCTCCAACTCATTGTGAAGCAGTGTTGCAAACCTCATTCATTCAAGGAGTTAAAATCCATATTTAGCTCAATAGGAAGTTTTATATTTGACTCACGGTGTAGTTGGTTTGCTGCAGAACTGCACCTCCTTTATTTTATTATTTTTTTTTTCCAGTTTTATTCAGTCTGCTCTGCCTGAAAAACAAGTCTGTTCTGTTTAAACATAGATCACTATCACTCCATGCCAGACAGTATTTTTTGTGTGTTCTGACAGAGCTGCCATCAAGGTGCTATAGTCCATACCGGTGTATGGGGCCTGGCCAAGCATCAGTCACAGACGGCACCGCAGCCAGTGTGATGTGAGGGGGGTGGGGGAAGTCTGTGTCAACAGGCGCCCCCAGATGACCAGACTGGCCCATCACAATTATGCAGGATCTCCTGGTGGGACCCCTTTTTTAACCCTCTGAGTGCCAGAGGGGTGTGCTATGCATTGAAAAGCAATGTGTTGTATACCCCCCAGCACTCAAAGGGTTAAGTATAGTATGTAAGTAGCATAGCAGAGTACTGGACTACAAACCTCTGCCTCTGTCCTCCATTTCATATAATATTGCACAGCAGAGCAGTTCCACAGACACTATCTTTACATATACTTTCAGGCTGTAGTGCAAATGTATGGGGTAGTGGGGTCCAGGCCTTATGTTTGTACTGCACCCCAAGATTTCTGATAGCAGCTCTGCATTTTGAAATAATGTACACACTTATATTTTGATTGTAGACACCACCAAGTACAGTCATTTAATCCTATTAGAAAACTACAAGATACATCTTAAGTATTTTAAAGGGGCAGTAGCTTCTAGGTCAACCCGAGCTAAGTGAAGTAGTTTATTAAAGAAAGAAAATAAATATCTGTCGGTCTCCTATTCACATACAAATGGAGTGTAACACTGTATCAAGCTTCTTGTATTGCTATGGCAGCAGAGGTCTTCACTCTCAATCCCTACTCTAAATGGAAGGTGCTGAATTCCCACGCAACACTCATAATTAATCAGTATTTCTAAACCTGTGGAAGTAGCACCCCGGGGATATTTCCCAAGATGACAACCTGTCCTAGAGGATTTTAGTCTTACCTGTTAAATCCTTTTCTCTTGGTCCATATAGGTTACTGGTAACTTTGGGTAGGCGATCCACCCCCTTTAAGTAGGCAGGAACAATTGTAGAAGTGAATGAAGGGGTGGAGCCCATGGTGAAAATGAACTTCCCCACTAGAGAGGACAACTTCTTGGCTGGGACTGGATCGTGAGCCAGAACAGCTGAAACCCTGTGGATGATCTGGTGACCTCGTCTTTGAGAAACACCATGCTCTGCTGAGTGTCGAAGAGAAGGCCCAGGAAGACCAGTCACTGGGATGGGACAAGATCCGACTTGTCAATGTTGAGGATCCACCAGTGATGGGTGAGTGCATGAATGCAGTCCTGAACCTGCTGATGAAGGAGCTTTCAGAAGCAGGTTGTCCATGTATGGAGTGACTCCGAAGCCGTTCCGATGGAGGACTGACACTAAGGCTCCCAGGACACGATTGAAGACTTGAGGAGCTGTAGTAAGAGAAAAGCAGGAAACTGAAAATGCCCCTGGTCGCAGGCAAATCAGAGATACTGCCAGTTTCCTGAATGAATGGTGATGTGCATATATGCGTCCATGAAGATCCAGAGAAGCAAGGAATTCCCCAGGGGACATGGCAGCAATCACCGACCTTAGAAAATGAGTCTTGACCACAAAGGAATTGGGATCCTTCAGGTCCAAATCTGGACGACAGCCGCCGTCCTTCTTGGAAACCACAAACAGGTCTGAGTAAAAACCCAACCCCTGTCAAGAACGGGAACCAGTTCCAGAACCTCCATGTCCAGAAGGTCCTGGATGGCGCAGCTGAACAGATAGCGTTTATCTATGCCCTGAGGAGTGTGAGAAGGGAAAAACTGGAAGGGAGGAAGAGAGGTGAAAGGGATCCTGTACCCTTCCACCACCACCTGTAAAACCCATGGGTCCACCACTGAGTCTCCCATACGCTGCAATAGTGGCGCAGATGGCCACCTACAGCAAAGTAGGGACCTGGGTTTGGCAAGTCATGCTGAAGAAGGTTTGGAAGCCTTGGGCTTGGTGGAGGCCTTATGCTTTCATTGTTGTTTGGGCTTGGAGGAGGAACATGGATTTGAGGGAACCACCTGGTTCGCCTTGTGTGTCTCAGTCTGGAAGGAACAAAAATGCCGATTCTGCTTGATAGGCGTCACCTTCCTGGAAACCGTAGGCAGGAGGGTACTCTTGCCCCCTGTGGTCTCACTAGTCAAATCCTTAAGTTCTGGCCCAAACAGAGAATTGACCACTAAACGGATGGCATCAAACAAAGCAGCTGATACAAACATTTCTGAAGCCCAGCACTATGTAAGTAGCCGCAACATATTAGGAGTAGGAACTCCCTGACGATCAGCAAGTGTGAGCTATTCAGTCCAAACCGCAATGACCCTATTTACCCAGGCCGCAGCAAATGTGGGGGCATATGGAAAGTATCAGCAGTGGCAAAAAAATGGACTTGAAGAAGGCCTCAAGTTTCTTGTCAGTCCAGTCTTTAAGAGCGGAAGCATCAGCAACTGGCAAGGCAGTGGACTTAGAAAGCCAAGAAACAGGGGCATCCACCTTGGGGGGGGGGATGAACCCACTGAGCTAGCGCCACATCAGAAAAGGTATAAAGCTTGGGAAATTTCTTGGAGACAGAAGGTTTTCTGTCTGGAGACTTCCACTCTTCAGACACTAACCGGTCAAGAGTGGAGTTAGGTGGAAACAAGTATGGGGCCTCTTAGGCTCCTGAAACACATTAGAGGGATCCAAAGAAACCTCTTGAACCAAGGAAATGTTTAGGGTGTTTAAAATGGCCTTGATCAGGCCCTCAGCCAAAGGATCAGGATCAGCCTCAAAAGGGGTCCCCAAGAACTGAGGGGAAACCACCGCAGTACATTCCTCATCGTCAGAATCTACCAACAGTTCCTCTTCAGAGGAATATGATACGTCAGGTACTCCCTGCGGTTTCAGTAGGGAAGATCTGACAAAAGTAGGGGTCTGCCAGGAGTGGAAGACCCCCTGTAACTGGGATCTCTAGTAGCAGCAAACTGACTCTAATGCATGGCTGGAGATCCCTGGGGGAGACTCAGGGACATCAGAACATGCTGGGCATAAATAACCTGAGAATTCTCTAGGTAACCCTGATTGACATGATGAACAATGCACAATGGGGGACACAGATACCCCAGCATCCTTAGTCTTAGGTCTAGCCCAAGCTCCAACGGATTAGACATGCTACAACATCAAAACGTTCAAAGTATAAGGAATCGCCCAAATACAGTGTGTATGATTAAAATTTCACCCTGGAAATCGCTAAAATACACTTATCTGGCAGGTGAAGGGTTAATCTGCAGAGGAGAGAAGGAGAGTCCAAGCCCTGCATAGGATACTCGTTCAGGGCAAAGCACAAAATGGCTGCCGCAACGGGAGCCAATTAGGAACAAGCACGCGATGCAAGCGCTCATGGGAAAAGTAGTTTTCCCAGAAAAAGTACCCCAACAGTGCCTGAAGCCCCCTGAGCCCCCCAACACACACCAAATGTTGACCAGATAATAGAGCAAGGGCAAACAAAATGAGCCATCTCTGAAGTCGCTACGATGAGCAGTTGCAGAGATATGTCCCAAACTGTAAAGTCCCATAGAAGTGAATGGAGGAATGGCGTCTATGCGGTAAAGGCGCGGAACACACATTTTGCAAAGTCGTAACTAAGAAGTAAATTTGCACCAAACATGTCACGAGACCCAATAAACTGGGAAAGTTCCAACAACCCCTCCCAAAAGATGCTAAACAAGCAACCAAAGGGTTAAGTTACCACAGAAACTTGCTCCAAAACACCCAACAGACATACAGATAAACCCAATGAGTGCAGGAGTGTGCAATAAGAACTCAAAAGGAAAACCCCTGTACGGAGGGGCAATGTGGGACATGTGGACCTCAGCACTCAAAGGGTTGCTCACCTTTCCTGCAGATCTTCTTTCTTCAGATTACCATGCAACAACAAGAAGCCTCAGTGGGCAACTCCAGAGGAAAGAACCAAGATTTTCGCCCCAGGGCTTAAGGTCCACCAAAGCACCTGGATACTGAGCTAGCCATATCTAAGGGCATTGTCAGTGATGGTAATCCACCTAATAGTGGTATTCCATATCTAACAGAAAAATAAAAATTGGCTAAAACTATAGCAGAACTGTTCTCTTGCCTGTATCTTCATCCAAGGAACAAATCTTACTGGAGCTCACTGGCTAGCTGCAGCCAACCCCTGCATTCACTTCTACAATTGTTCCTGCCTAATTAACGTGGTGGATCGCCTACCCAAAGCTACCAGCAACCTATATAGGAAATATATGTGCTGGGCTGACCCTCAGCAACATTATGCAGACTGTGACAGTGTATGTGCTTATATAACAGGCTGAATGTGTAAAAGCAATGCAATTCTGGAGCAAGCCAACTTCACTAAAAAAACCCAAATTATTTAAATGGAATTTTTAACTCTTTGAATAGTAAAGAGGTCACCAAGAAAACCTCTCTAGTTTTCAAGGGGGTTAAACATCCCCACTTAAATAAATGTCAATCTAAGGAATTTTATGTGTACACTATGGTGTAGTTGCTTAAGCCCGGAACTTCACTACTCCATTTTTTTTTTCTTTTACATAAGGTCTAGACGGGGACAGCCTGGCATGTCTATAGTGTGGGTAAATCCTGTGGATTAATAAACCTTAACCCTTTGAGCGCCAGAGAAGTATCCAATGCACTCAAAGGATTAAGCTACTACTAAGAGGCGAGTTGTGTGCAATTAAGAGTCTGTGTGTTAAATTATTTTGTCATGAAAACTGAAGCTAGCTACCCCCCTCTGCTCTCCTATCCCTCAACTGCCACCCACCAAAAATGTTCATACGCTGTCATCATTTAAACTTTGTTACCTACAAAGTTCTTAATTTCCTTATATGCATCTAGAGAAACTACCTAAACCTTGTGCTTTTTGTTTTTTAGTCAAGATTGTTTTAGAGATTGATGTTATAGGAATTGGGGAATCCATGTCCAACAAAGCCTGCATCATTAATTACTCACAGAAAGTCATTTCTCTCCACTTTTGAGAAACTCAGAGATGAAACAAGTAATTGACTGCTCTTTTATAAAATAAATGGGGTACAACTGGGGGTGTCAAGGACAGGCTCCCTTTAGCCTGTATATATCAAGATGTAGTGTATTTATCTATTGATTTTTGAATGGGTAACATCTGCCATAAAATCTTAACTACAGAATATAAACATAATACATTGTTTCAGTTAATTTGTATTTTCACATCTTTAGATACAATTTACATTGTTGCGCAGATACAACTTACATTGTTGTGTGACACCTATAAGTATCTATATGTGCTGTCTTAGTTTAATCTGGTTTTCTTCAACTCCTATTCTTAACCCATTAATCCTTTGAGTGCCAGAGGGGTTTGCAATGCCTTGCTTTCCAATGCTTTGTGTACCCCTCTGGTACTTAAAGGGTGAAGTGCTAGAGAGATGTTCAAAACATTGCAAAGCAGAGAGTCCTCTGACTCTCAAAGGGTTAAGATGTGCGACAACCAAATATAGAATGTCATTTTTCTTCATCTGTATAAAATTGTTACACATATAATACATTAAGAAAATATATCTAATTCTCTACTAATTATTCTTTTGTGAAAATACTTACAGGGGACTATGCCCTAGGGATAAATAGTTATTGATTGAACACAATGGGGGAGATCCACTAAGCGGTGATAAAGTGGAGATGATTTCTCCAGTTCCTATGTTATTCTATAGCGCTGTGCACTAAGATTTCCTCAACTTAAATAGCCTCCATAGAATAACATAGGAACTGGTGAAGTGATAAAGTGGAGAAGGTATCTCCACTTTATCACTGCTTAGTGAATCTCCCCCCAAGGACTTGCCTCGGTAGGTGTCTGTCATACAGCTGTTGGGAATATCTATTTACATGTATTTTTACATTGCCTCTCCAGTTAACTGCATATAATGATCTCTGCTGACGTCTGCCTTTAGTTTACACTTCCTCATGCAATTATATATAAACGGTCAGCAGTCCAATGGATATGCCCAACTACTGTTTGTGACTTTGCCATGTGTTAAAGAGCATTCAATGGGATAAAAGCCCCATTTAATTAAATGAGGAGTTTTTTCTATTCTTCCAAAGTTGCACTTAGTTAGCTCAATGAATAAGGTTCTGAGTCTCTTATTGCTAGGCTATAATTCCCCCCCACACACACACACTTTAACACTCTGAGTGCCAGAGTGAGTGTTGGGTACCCCATTAGCACTCAAAATCTTAATTTGCATACACAGTGTCATTCCAATATATGGAACTCTTAATAAATAAATATATTAACCCTCTGAATGGCAGTGGGGTAGACAATACATTGATGCACACCCCCCAAGTCAAAGACATAGCCCGTGGTGCATGGACTGTTGGTCTATGAGGTGTGAATTGAGACCCAAAACTCCAATAACCAAATAACTTGTACAGTGACAGCAATTCATGTCAATTCAATCACACCAGTCCATGACATTAAAAAGAGAAAGAGACTACAGTAATAAAAAACATATATAGAGGGAACTTTCAAATAAGAAATTACACATGGGTCTCTTGCAATCAAGATGTTTTGTGTTATTATTATCGAATTGTAAATCCACAAAATAAAATGTGTTGCCCTATTTAAACCAATCTACATTGGAGGTCTTCCTAAGAGCCTATTCACATCATCTTCTTTATTCCACTTTGACTGATACTATTGGCTCTAAAACATGGACAATCTTCCTCTGTACACAAACACCTTCACCGATCTGCACTGAACTGTCTGAGTATGGACAGATGAATTATAGTGTTTGAACAAGGAATAAGTTTCTCCCTGCTCAGATACCATACATATATTTATATCAGGGCTCAAAATTGCCACTAGCCACTAGCCAATGGCGAGTGGAAATTTAGACCTGGTGAGTAGAAATTCAGCCCTGGTGGTATGTTTTGGCTTGCAGTGGCAAGTAACTTTTCAGGTCTGGCTAGTAGCAAAGGACTTAAAATTATAAGCCCTGTTTATATTATATAGGCCTATGCCTCTGAAAAGCCATAAAACAATATACAGCTGATGTCACCAAGACTCACAGGAACAATCTTATGGAGAATGACAAGGCACGCACTTCATCTGTAGCTCACTTTGGTATACACAGAGACATTCTCTGTGGGGGTCCAACAATGGACTACCCTGCCTTTCAGTTCCCAAAAATACCATTATAGAACAAAACTAATCACTACTATAACTGTGCACTTTTGTATGAATGTTGATGAATTTTCTTTTCCTTAATAGCAATGGTTATATGATTGACAACTGTTATCAGTAAAAATTAATGCGGCTGTCAGTCATATGGATTTATGATTTATTTATTTTTTTTGCCCCCAAATGAAAGAAACCTGGATGCCCCTGTTCACTGGAGCATTTGGTATTTTTAATACAGTGGTGTATGATTTAGGTTTTGTTGCAAATTATTCAAATCTGTTGTTCTACACAATCCAACACTGAAGGTCTTCCACCAAATGGTACCTGTCAATACCCCAGTTCTGTCAATATTGGGGTTCATAAGTGCAGTATTCAAGGACATCCAACTGGGTTGATTCCTTAGTATGTGTTTTTTACTGTGGTAATCTGACCAAGCATAATTATTTAACCCCTTGGATGCAAAAGGTCTCCAAAACATTGTGAGACCTCTACCATCCAAGGGAATACGTCTCTAAGAAAACAGTTAATTCCACTGAAAACCAAATTTTGAATCCTAATTTATCTTTGTTTTTTAGATCAGGATTTAGGCTTAAATTCGGTAAGGTAAAAATGAGCAGTTCTGGAGCAAACCAACTGAACCACACTGGACAAATGAAAATTCAATTCAATGGGGCTTTGAAGCCCTCACATGCTAGAGATGTCCAATGCGCTGGAGAACTCTCTAGCATTCAAAATTTTTAAAGCCCCATTTAAATCTATTAGTATCCAGAGTTTTTTTTTTTTTTTTTATTTGTCTCCTATGGTACAGTTGGTTTGCTTCAAACATGCACCTCTTTAGCTTATTACATACAGACCGTAGATAACCGCAGAAAGCTCCACTCCCGTTGCGCCTATTGCCACAATAATTATTCTGACAAAAACAAGACCCTGCTGTTATTGGGCTTCCACGCTTTATCTCTTGGTTGCAGAGTATGAAGTTTTAAGATTCACAAATTAAGGCAATTTAGAGTGAATTATTAGTAAATCAGTGTGGCGCCTCCTTCTTCATGTCCTGTTTCTCTGTGATCTTATATTCATCCAAGATTGCATGAGCGGATTCTTTAGCGGTTTTCTTCACAATAGCTTTGATACCAATGTGATCAATGTTAAATGCAGTCACTCCAACGTTTATAGCAGAATTCACTGCGTTGTCCGTAGCGTGGCCAGCATCTTTTCCAAACCTATATCAGAAACATGCACATTTCATGATTATGGCATAAGTTCTATTTCCATTGAATTAGTCAGTCATAGTAATGAATTTTATTCAGTGTTAACTTTTTTTTTTTTTTCCAGATGCCAGAGATATTTTATTAACATTGCTATTTTTTATTTTAAACAATATCATATTTTTTTTTAGAAATACCACAAAGTGTTAACCTTTCTTATTTTCAATGTGTACCCATTACCTGAGGGGTTGCATTCCGTACCCCTCTGGCACTCAAAGGGTTAAAGGAGTAGTAGAGAGTTAAAAGTACCTGTATGCATTCATGTTAAATGACATAATATAGCTCTTTATGGCTTAAAAAAATAAAAATGTGAACACTGGAATAAAATACACACCTGATTTTTAATTTAGAATTATTTAAAAAGAATTACACCATTTATAGCAATTATGCTACTTATAATTTAATTTCTATTTTTCAAATGTGGCCAGTTGATCATTTCTTTATTTAGGATTATGTAGTTAGTGCTGCATGTTCTGACAAAATCTAGGCGTTTAAACCACTTCAACCATTAACCTTTTTAAGGGCCAGTTAGGTGAGCAAAGCAATGCATTACACAACTGGATGCAAAGTGGTCTGCAAAAAAAAAATTGCAAAAGCGTTTAAATCTAGAATTAACCCTTTTATTGCTCACTCCTCTGGTATGCAAAGAGTTAGATTTCCCTTCTATAGGCTGTCATGCTGGGACATAGGTTGACCATACAGTCCAACAGAGGAAGACAAAATATAGACACTGGCTATGAGTACACCCCTTTGATTTTCACATTTGTAGCTATGTAAGGGCCTGCTTTTACTTGAGGTGTGATCTTCTATGATGTTTATTTTAGCAAATAAACCATTTGTATTAATGTACACTTTCCCCAAAAAAATACAATAGTTCACTAGCTTATAATAGTATAAATGTCCTTGTTTTTACATAAGGAAACCATATAACACATTATAACCACTGAACAACTGACTAAAGGGTTATGTTATATAAAAATTTAGAGTAATACATTTAAGAGGAAATATGTTGGAGACTTCTCCAGCATTCAAGGCGTTAAAAGGTCTGTTTAAATCACTGGGAATTTGGGGAGATTTGTGCAGTTGGTTTGCTCCAAAATTGCTCCTGTTCTTTTCAGCATAAGGCTCACTATGAAGCAATGGGTTGGCGATATCTATAGCCGTCATGGAGTTAACCTTTTGAGTACCTGATGGGTGTCCAACATGACTCCCCCTCTGGCACTCATAGATTTAACCCCTTAAGGACCGGTGCAGTCACTTAAGGACCATGGAACTTTTTTTTTTTACCCATTTGATTCCGGACTCCCCGAATAATGGTGTGCAGCGGGAAGCCCAGAATTCCATGACGTACATGTATGCCCTTGGTCCTTCATGGACTGCAACCTCATGATGTACATGTACGTCATGTGTCGCTAACGGGTTAAGGACTGGCCGCACTTATGGACCATGGAGCATTTTTTTGTGCATCCAGTTCAGGGCTCCCCGAATAAAGTGCAGCTGTGCGGGGTTCCCTGAATTCTATATCATGCCAAAGCCATCACTGGTCCTTATTGCAAGTTTACCCATGACGGTCCTGGCATGGATGGGTCCTTAAGAGGTTAAGAAAAACATATTTACATATGTATATGTTTTTTTTGTTAAGGGCTAGTAAACATAATGCCAATTACTATAAATAGGTTTAATCTTTATTGTCCATTTAAGGAAATGCTGCTTAACCCCTAATCTATGTTCCTAATGACTGTCCAATAGAAAAAGAAAAGTACTATGTAGATCAAGATTTTGCCATTTGGATTTTCATAAGCTTGTCTTTGTGAACATGCGATTTGATTGTGATTTAAAGCCATGCAGTTTAACCCTTTCAGTATCAGATGTGTCCAACTCATCACTTCCCAAAGCACTGGAACTCATCTTTTTTGATTCTTTTTAATTCTTAAATCCATTATTAATTGAATATGAGTCATTCACTCCACCTGGATATTTTTTTGGGGATGTAAAATCAGGACGTTGGTACAAAGTGATCTGTTACACATTAAAGGAGAACTATACCCTAGGAATAAGTGACTCCTAATGTGTTTAATGAAAGCATTTACCTAGGTAGGTGTCCTTCATACAACAGTCCAGTGTATTAGTTTACTTATTTTGCACCATATCTGCGATTCCTGTTGAAATCTGCATTTAGTTCACACCTCCTAACAATAAAAAAACAGGCCTTACTGATTAACCTTTTGAGTGCCAGAGGGGTACACAAGGCATTTCAAAGCAATGCATTGCCAACCCTTCTGGCACTCAAATGGTTAAGCTAAAGAAGTACAATTTTGGGGTAAGAGAACTACACCGTACAAGACAAATAATGCCTATTGATCGAAATAGGGCTTTTAACCCATTTAATGCTAGAAAGATCTCTAGTGCATTGTGAAGCAATAAACAGAGACCTCTGCCATTCGAGTAATTCAAAAGCCCAATTTAAATCAATGAGCGTTTGCAGAATTTTCATGCCTAGGATGCAGTTGCTTTGCTCCAGAATTGCAGTTCTCGATGAATAAGGTGCAATATGCACCAACAGTCCTCGGTAATACCAATGCACCTCAGTCTGGTCAGGTAATATGAATGGCCGCTACAAGTCAATTCCACATAGATTGGTTCCACAAAATTAATAATTACTACTGGTTTAAAACAAAGATTTTGCTGTAATACCAATATATATCAGCTCATCCAGTCTGCCAATTTTACTATTATCTCATTAAAATGCAGTGTCTTACTTGGTTCACAAGACACGTCTATTCCTGTATTAGCCCCTACCACTTCCACTGAAAGGCTGTTCCAAAACACGAATCCAAATACAATTTTACTAGTTTATGCAAATGCGAAAAAGTCTTTTAGAGGTGAAAGTTCCCCTTTAAAAGACCCATTTAAAATCAATAGGAATTTTTATATGTCACTAATTTTGGTTTGCTTTAATTTATACAAGGCCTATTGTTGCCAGACTCCAGCACCGCAAACTCCACCCACTGAAGTCATCCTTCAATGATTTCAGTGGCAGATGTGTGAATCCTGCCTGCCTCAGTGGACATAACTTCAATTTCTAATTAAAAATTAATTTTGGAGAACCAGTCCATGCAAATTTGATAGATATAGCTAAATGCTGGATGATGGACAACTATGTATGAAGTCCTGTAAAACAGATTAAGAGACACCTGCTCCGTTGATTTATTTCACCTTAACCAAGAAAGAAAACAAACCTGCACTACCTCTGAATAAGCTGTATTATTCAGGTTCAGTGCAGTTAATAGAAGTAGGTGGGGCAGACCTCTAAAGAAACTGTGTTCCAAGAAGGTGGACACATCATACGGTTTGAGGTCCCCACCCATTCACTGCAGGTGTTCCCATGTAAAAGAAGGGCAGTGTAAGCCATAAAGGCATTAGCTACATATTTTAATATAAAGCAGTTTGTGAATCATATGCTATGATATGTATTAGGTGCTCAAACAATTTTCTAGCACCCTCCACTTACAGACACATGAGTGGCCAAGTCACAAAGCAAAGACTTAGCTGTAACAGGCCACAAGGCAACTTACACAGAAAAGAATGTGTCCTGCTTTAACTAAAGACTTAGCAAATAAGCCCAATTTTGGGTGTGCTGGTTCCACAACTCTAATTATCTTATATAATAATTCACTGATGTATGTTTGTCAGAAGCTGTAATGCGCAGTACAGATGGCTGACCGCACTGCAGTCATGTACAGTACAGACTGCCCGTGCCACGGCTGATAACGAAGCGGGGCGTTCCGAATTCAGACCAGTGCGCAGAGAGGACTACAGTCTGAATTCGGAGTGCCCACTCTGTTATCAGCCGTGGCGCGGGCAGTCTCTACTATGCATGACTGCACCGCGGCCGCTGCTGCCTGGCACTGTGGCCCGTGTACACGGGCTGTTCAACTAGTTAAAAAATAAAACTTAACTGTTTCCTATTCAAAATAAATGTAAAACACACAGGCTGGAGTGAATGATCATGGAAACATTAATATTACATACTACTACATAATAATAATAATTTGGAGTGGTATTCACTTAAACGTTCTTAAGTGGAGGCTCATCCATATGGAATTTCCTATATCTGGAATAATAATAATAAAAAAAAGTTGAAAGTGAAGACTAGATCAGTAATTTTCATTAGCACTTATTTTATTGATCTAAACCAACCAAATGCACTTAGGGTTATTACGGGGAAAAGTATACCTTAGCCCACCCCATCTGCAAGGGCATGTAGCCCTGACCTTAGACATGCTCATCTTGTGTCCCAAAAATCAAGACTCATCTCTCGCCTGATCTCATGACAATCCATACAGGGTGAAGCTCTCATCCACTTCCTGCCTCGCACATTTAGTAATGACATGGGCTCTGCACATGAAAGACATTTAGTTCTTCCTTAGAGCCCATATTCCAGTCGGAGATAAAAGCAAGAAGTGTACAGTAGTTTCACCAGATATGGCAATAATTGGCATGGGATCTGGGGAGCTTAAAGGGATAGTAATACTTAAAAGTTAAGAAAATATATGTTGTAGGGTATATCCCCCTGAGTAAAACAAGAGTGCTCCCACTGCTGAAAGGTGTTTTATTCAATAGTTATTACAGCACAAAGTTGAATTTTTTTTGAAATTTTTAGGTGCAATATCACAGTGGCCTGACATTGTACAGTGGCGCTGTTGCTACACCATCCTATGGACAGCTCTGGTCCCGGGACCATAAATCTCCATAGGATAGTGTAGCAACAGCGCCACTGTACAATTTCAGGCCACTGTGATACTGCACCTAAAAAATGCAACTTTGATCTTTAATAACTTTTGAATGAAACACCTTTCAGCAGTGGGAGTACCCTTTTTTTACTCAGGGAGATAAACCCTACAACATATATTTTTTTATATTTTAAGTATTACTATCCCTTTAACGGGGTCAGTATTCATCACTGGAGTAAAGGTCAGGGTTACATGCCCTCTGAGATAGTGTTTTTTTTCCCATATGGTGCATTTTTCCTTTAAGTAGCTGCAAAATCAGTGTATACCCTGCTTGCCTTGGTCATTACTAAAAAAACAGAAACAACTTGGGAGTATATATGTTATTGGCCTTGGCGTTGGGGCCAAATCAAACATTTCTAAAAAATAAAATAAGCTTGCAATAACAATACCGACAGTTTTCTTTGAACAATGCTGCATCTATTCAGTGCATATTTGTATGCTAGAAGAGAGCCGTGTAACTTTTATTTCTCCATCTGTTGTTGGACTACAATTCCCATCATCCTCAGCTGGCCACTGACTGGCCGAGGATGATGGCAGCTGTAGTTCAGCAGCAGCTGGAAGGATAAAAGTTGTCCACTCTGTTACAGACACATTCACAACAGTATCTTGTCCACCCCTGTTAAAGACATAACCACAATTATTGGGGAGATAAAGCTTTGTCTCGGATCTGTACAGAGGTAAAAGAAACCCCCTCTCTGTCTGTGTACATCTCATACACTATGCCAGAAAATACTAATGAAAAGAGGATTTTAGTCTTACCTGTTAAATCCTTTTCTCTTAGTCCATACAGATTACTGGTAACTTTGGGTAGGCGATCCGCCCTTTAACTAGATAGGAACAATTCTAGAAGTGAATGCAGGGGGTGGAGCCTACCTTCCCTCCTTGGCTGCAGCTAGCCAATCAGCTCCAGTAAGATTTGAGACACTAACTATTGACAAGATAGTAGAAGGGAAAGAAGACTACTGTAAGCATGAACCCGAAGGACCCCCACCACGGTCTGCCACAGGAGAACCAAGCATGGTCCCTTGACAGGGTGGGAGACCAGTAACCTGTATGGACTAAGAGAAAAGAATTTATCAGGTAAGACTAAAATCCTCTTTTCTCCTCCAATACAGGTTACTGGTAACTTTGGGATGTCCAACCATTGAGTTTCCCAGAGGTGGGAAGTAAAGCAAGGACCAGGCGCAAGGCCCCCAAAGTCACCAGAGCAGATATGAACCATCAGATCAGAGATAGCCCAACAAAAACAATGAAGTGTCAACGAACACTGAACAGGGGTATTAACACCCAAGGATCTGTCACACAACACACTGAACTAGAGCCAACAGGGCTCAAAAGTGAAGAAAGCACCAAAGAACCGAAGAAGATCCTAGATAGGCAAGACTGCCTCCAGGATCTTCCTCCCAAAACAGGCGTCAGCTGATGCCAGCACATCAACACGGTAGTGCTTCGAAAAGGTGTGTACAGACGACCAAGTGGCAGCCTTGCACAACTGACCAGTGGTGGCTTCCTCCGTAGCTCATAGGTCTTACGAATAGTGGACTTAATACAAGATGCAACAGTCACTTTGGATGCAGGTCTCCCTGCCCTGTGGCCCTCAGGAATGACTAAGAGTGTGTCAGACTGTCATATGGACATAAAACTAGAGACAATGCACCGCATCTAACAAGTGGAGATCCCTCTCCTTGTCAGAGGTAGGGTCAGGACAGAAAGAAGGCACCACAATCTCCTGATTAATGTGGAACTCAGAGACCACCTTTGGAAGAAACTCATGCGAAGTGCAAAGCACCGCTTTGTCTTTGTGAAACACCAAAAAGGGTGGTCTACAAGACAGAGCATGCAACGCCGTGACACGGCGAACAGACATGACGATTGCCAGGAGAAAGGCCTTTTTCCACGTCAGCAGGCGTCGAGGAATAGAAGCCAAGGACTTAACTGGATGGAGCAGAAGGATGCCCAAAACCAAGTTAAGATCCCACTGAGGAGCGGTAGTCTTGAACACAGGATGAGTATGAACAATGCCCTGGAAGAAAACCTTGACATCAGGAAAAATAGTAATGCACCTCTGAAAGAGAGAGAGAGCAGAAGTCTGAACCTTAAGGGAACTCAAACTGAGTCCCTTATCCACACCATCTTGCAAGAAGGCCAGGACCGTAGGCAGATCAAAATCCTGAGAAAGATCCCTATCAGCACACCAAGATAGAAAGGTTGACCGGAGACAATGGTAGGTCTTAGAAGAAACAGCTTTGTGGACACTAAGCATAGTAGCCACCACACCAGAAGAAAAACCTTTCTTCTTCAGTATTGAGCCGTCAAGGCTAGATGATGAACATCCTCGTTCCACAGGTAACCCTGTAGAAAAAGATCCGGACGGCAAAGGAGCTGGAATGGCTCCACCACGGACAGATCCAGAAGCTCCGTAAATCAAGCCTGTCGAGGACACTACGGAGCAATCAGAAAGACTGGACAGTGCTCCAGTCTCAATTTCCGTAACACCCGGTGTACATGGGAAGGGGAGGAAAGATGTAAGCAAGAGGAAACAACCAAGGAATGGACATGGCATCCACCGCTAGAGCTAGAGGATCCCTCCAGCGAGAGTAGAACCTCGGAACCTTCCGGTTGTGTCTTGTCGCCATCAGTTCGATGCAAGGAAGAACCCACTTCTGAACAATGAGGGAGAACACCTCTGGGTGCAGTTCCCACTCTCCAGTGTGTGTCGACTGAGGAAGTCTGCCAAGTCTGTCTACACCAGGAATGTGCACTGCGGATATGGCAGAAATATGTTCTTCTGCCCAGGACAAAATAGCCTTGACCTCTAACCAAGCAGATAGACTTCTGGTTCTGCCCTGCTTGTTGATGTAAGCCACGGCCGTGGCGTTGTTGGACTGGACCCGAACTGGGTATTCTTCCAGCTGGGGTGTCCAATGGCAAAGGGCATGAAATATCGCCTGAACCTCCAACACGTTGATAGGAAGGAGAGATTACTCCGGAAACCACTCCAGAGGTTTGTGATCCAGGTGTGCAAGGGTCAGCCGGACCTTCTGAAGATGTCAGTGTCCCTCCCTCTTCAAAAGGTCTGGCTGACCCTTGCACACCTGGATCACAAACCTCTGGGAGTTCCCTGGTGTGAGTCATGGCAAATGGGACCGCGTATATGGTGGAGATGAATTTCCCCACTAGAGAGGACAGCTTCTTGGCTGGATCTGGATCATGAGCCAGAACAGCAGAAATCCTGTGGGCGATCTGGTGAGCCACGTCATCCTTGAGAAACAACATGCTCTGCTGAGTGTCGAAGAGAAGGCCCAGGAAGACCAGATGCTGGGATGGGACAAGATTTGACTTGTCCTTGTTGATGATCCACCCATGATGAGTGAGAGCGTGAATGCAGTCCTGAATCTGCTGATGAAGAAGTTCCGCAGAAGGGGCTTCCAGAAGTAGGTCATCCATGTATGGAGTAACTCTGATGCCATCCCGATGGAGGACGGATACTAAAGCTCCCAGGACACGGTTGAAGACTTGAGGAGCTGTAGTCAGCCCAAAGGAAAGAGCTGAAAACTGAAAGTGCCCTTGGTCGCAGGCAAATCTGAGATACTGCCGACTCACTGGATGAATGGCGATGTGTAGATACGCTTCCTGAAGATCCAGAGAAGCAAGGAATTCCCCCGGGGACATAGCAGCGATCACCATCCTTAGGGACTCCTGGTGATAATGAGTCTTGATCACAAAGGAATGGAGATCCTTCAAATCCAAAATGGGGCGACAGCCGCCGTCCTTCTTGGAGACCACAAAGAGGTTTGAGTAAAAACCCATACCTCTGTCCTGAATTGGAACAGGTTCCAGAACATCCTTGTCCAGAAGGACCTTTATAGCGCCATTGAACAAACTGCGTTTCTCTGTGCCCTGGGGCGTATGAGAGGGGAAAAACCAAAAGGGAGGAAGAGAGACGAAAGGGATCCTGTACCCTTCCGCTGCCACATGTAAAACCCATGGGCCGCCACTGAATCCTCCCAGACACAGTGGTAGTGACACAGATGGCCACCCACAGCCGAGTGGGGACCTGGGTTCAGCGAGTCATGCCGAAGAAGGCTTGGCAGCCTTAGGCTTATAGAAGACCTTAGGCTTCCATTGCTGTTTGGGTCTGGAGGAGGAACGCAGAGCTGAGGGAACTCCTGGTTCACCAGACGTGTCTCAGTCTGGAAGGAAAGAAAAAGCAAATTATGCTTGAGAGGCGTCTTCTTCCTTGGGACCATAGGCAGAAGAGGGGCCTCACTAATCAGATCCTTAAGATTTGGCCCAAACAAAGAGGTGCCTTGAAAAGGCAATGAGAGCAAAGCTTTCTTGGAATCAGTGTCAGCAGACCAGATATTGAGCCAGAGAGCTCGTCTGGCAACCACAGACATGGTGGAAACCAATGCCACCAAACAGATGGCACCAAATAAGGTGGAAGAAACATAGTGTTGGGCCTCATAAATGTTGGCAAGAAGCCGCAACATATCCAAAGTAGGAGCACCCTGACAGGCAGCCAGGGTGAGCTGTTCAGTCCAGACCGCAATGGCATGGTTCAGTCATGCCGCAGCGAACGCTGGATGCATGGTAGTACCAGCAGTATCAAAAATGAACTTGAGGGAGATCTCAAGTTTCTTGTCAGAGCAGATGCATCAGCAACCTGCAAGGCAGTGGACTTCGATAACCTGGAAATAGGAGCATCCACTTTGGGGGGGATGAACCACCTAAGCAAGCGCTGCCTCAGAAAAGGGGTAAAGCTTGGCAAATTTCTTGGAAACAGAAGGTTTCCTGTCCGGAGACTTCCACTCATCAGACACAAGGTGGTCAAGAAAGGGGTTAGGTGGAAAACAAGTATAGGGCTTTTTAGGCTCCTGAAATACATCAGAGTGATCCGAAGAAACCTCCTGAACTAAGGGAATGTTTAGGGTAGTTAAGATAGCTCTGATCAAGCCCTCAGCTGAGGGATCTGGATCAGCCTCAAAGGGGTCCCCAAAAAACTTAGAGGAGCCCACAGCAGAACATTCCTCAAAATCTGAATCCACCAACAGTTCCTCCTCAGAGGAATCTGATATGTCAGGTACTCCTTGTGGTTTCGGCAGGGAAGATCTGACGGAGGAAGGGGTCTGCCAGGAGAGGAAGACCCCCTGTAACTGGGATGGAAAGAGTTGCAATGTAGACCGGTGGTCTCTAGTAGCAGCCTTGAGCTCTTGCACCCAAGCTGGCTCTATTGCATGGCTGGAGGTCCCTGGGAGAGACTCAGGGACATCAGAACACGCTGGTCATAAATGACCTGAGAATGCTCTAGGTAACCCTGAATGACATGAGGAGCAATGTGCAATAGGGGACACAGAGACCCCAGCGTCCTTAGTCTTAGGCCTGGCCCCAAGCTCTAATGCAGTAGACATTATCACAGTGTCAAAACATTTAAAGTATAAAGAATCACCGAAATACAGTGTGTGAGATTAAAATTTCACCCTAGATATCCCTAAAATGCACTTATCTGGCAGTTGAAGGGTTAATCTGCAGATGAGAGAAGGAGAGTCCAAGCCCTGTGTAGGACACTCGTTCAGGAAAAGGTACAAAATGGCTGCTGCGGCGGGAGCCAATCAGAAACGAGCGTGCGAAGCAAGCGCTCATGGGAAATGTAGTTTTCCCAGAAAAAGTACTCCAACAATGCCCGAAGCCCCCTGAGTCCCCCCCACAGACATAAAACGTTAACCGGATGACAGAGCAAGGGTAGACAATTAAAATGAGCCATCTCTGAAGTCGCTACGTTGAGCGGATGCAGAGATATGTCCCAAACTGTACAGTCCCATAGAAGTGAATGGAGCAATGGCGTCTATGCGGTAAAGCGGAACACAAATTTTGCAAAGTTGAAACTGTGAAATAAAATTACATAAAACATCACTAGAACATGTTAGCAAACCCCCCCCCAAAAAAAAAACACTGAACCCAATAGTGAAAGTGTCAATAACTCCCCAAAAGATGCAAAACCTGCAGCTAAAGGGTTAAGTTACCACAGAAACTTGCTCCAAAACACCCAACAGACATACAGATAAACCCAATGAGTGCAGGAGTATGCAATAGGAACTCCAAAGGAAAAACCCCTGTGCGGAGGGGCACTGTGGGACATGTGGACCTGCAGCACTCAAAGGGTTGTTCACCTTTCCTGCGGGTCTTCAGATTACCATGTAGTAAGAAGCCTCGGTGGGTAACTCCTGAGGAAAGAACTTGAACCCAAGATTTTCCCCCCAGGGCTTAAAGTCCACAAAAAGCACCTGGATACTGAGCTAGCCACATCTAAGGGCATTGTCAATTATGGTAATCCGCCTAATGGTGGTATTCCATATCTAACAGAAAAATTAAAAATTAGGTAAAACTATAGCAGAACTGTTCTCTTGCCTGCGTCTTCACCAAGGAACAAATCTTAAAAGACCTGACTGGCTTGTTGCAGCCAAGGAGGGAAGGTAGGCTCCACCCCCTGCATTCACTTCTAGAATTGTTCCTGCCTAGTTAAAGGGGCTGATCGCCTACCCAAAGTTACCAGTAACCTGTACTGGGCGACAGAGAAATTAGTGTATGTTCTAGTCACAAGGAAAGTCCTTATGCCACTGAGAAAACCAAACATATAAACAGTTTGGGTTTGTTTTCTGGTGATTAGCTTCTGACATAAGTGAGGGAAGTAACCTTGTTTTATTTAATTGATAAATAAGCAAGTAAATCAGCAATATTGTACACGTAGCAGAAAAAACAGCATTTTTTTTCCATAAATTGATTAGTTAGACAACTTTATAGTTGGCAAAAGGTTAAAAACCTCTTTTAAATCAATGGGAATTTTTATTTGTCCCCCGACAGCACAGCTGGTTTGCCCAAAACTTGCTCCACTTTGTCTGTGTGCACATCACATTTTACATTTTCCCCAATTACTGCAGTGGAATAATGAGTGTAAAACCTACTTGTACTTGACAGTGTGCACAGTCTCTGATGCAACACTCTTGGCAATGTTCTTCCCAGCAAACTCCAGACCCTGCCAGACCGTAGCAAAGCCTGAAAGACAGAGAAAGGCTAATGTATTAAAAAGAAATGGAGCAATTCTGGGGCAAACCAACTGCCCCATAGGGGAAAAATAAAACATTTTCTAAAGTTCATCTGGTTTAACTAGCACATTTAACCCCTTCAGTGCTAGAGTAGTTACCAACACATTATGTTGGTGACCACTAGCATTCCGGGGTTAAAGGCCCCATTTAAATCAAAGAGACTTCTTATTTGTCCCCTATGGAGTCAATAGATCTACCCTAGAATTTTTCCAGTTCATAGTACATCAGGCACAGTACATCAGGCTCACAGTTCAGTTATCCATACCAGGAATGAGAAAGTACAGGAGAGGAATAATCACTGTTTCACACAGATTACCTTGTACTCCACTGGCTGCTACCACCATGGCACCATTCAGTGGCGATTTACCCTCCTTGTCTTTCTTCAGGGACTCCGGCACAAGCTTGCCTCCATGCTTCTTCACATGCGGTGCCAGCTCTCTCCCAACACAACTGGCAATGGCGCACACGCCATCGACTGCACAAGGAATGGAGGTGTTTTTAAAACATAAATTTCAGAGCCCGAAGGTTGTGTTACACATTGCACTTAAGTGAACATGTATGAATGATAGAGCTTTAACCCTTTGAGTGCCAGAGGGGTATCCAACATTGCAATTATCGAACCTACACAGCTCAGAGATGCTCAAACCGACCATATAATGCAACTTCTTTCTTTACACCAATTTATCACCGACTGTAGTTCTCTTTATAAAGCAATATGAACAGTGCCACTTAATGTTAACTGATCCTACGATGAATTATAATGAAACACATCAAATATCACAAAACTGTGAGCTGGGATTGCAGTTTTCCATGCTCTTGCACATTTTATGGATGACCTTATCTCCTGAGATGAGACTGGAGGTTGTGCACAAGTTGTCTGACTCACGTCAAATATGACATATGGATGCTTGAGCATGCTTGGTACTCAACATGTCAAATAAGTCATGTGAATGCTGGAGCATGCTCAGTTTTACCTCAGGGGAAAGGATATTAGGAAAAATGCAGAGGAAGAAAAGCCACCAACTTCTCTTTACCAGTGGATTCCCCTAAAGAAGGCGCCAGCTATTGTTGGGACCCCTTCAATGCCAAGCATATCTTTTGTTCCCTAGTCTGCATTATCACAGTCACAATTCTGGAAAGCAAGGTATAAAACAGAAGCAGAAGTGTAGATATTTGAGGAAACAAAAACATGTTCCGTCTTCACACTGCATCAGTGATGTATAGGGTGGAGAGACATGGACCTTTCCTTTTAATGCAGTATAATACTTTGGTGCACTAATTAATAAACTGCAACTGAGCACAACATAAAGAGCAACACAAAAAATGTGATTTTACCCTATGCGTGCCCAACACATAAACAGCACATCGCTCCACAAAGCACTAGGCACCCATCCGGCACTCAATGTTTGAATGAAGCCGTACTTCATTTTTGGGTATACATTACGTTTAGAAAGGCATTAAACTATGGACATTAAAGAGGACTATGACTTCCAGCACAGAAAATTAGTAATCAATGGTGTTCCCTTTTTAAAAGTGTAACTGTTTTATGAATGGAACATTGGGCCTTATACATAAAAGAGAAGCAATAGTAGGCAACCAACAGCACCATATATGAAAACTAAAAACTTGAATTTATTTAAATGTGATGTTTAACCCCTTGAATTCTAAAGGGGTCTCCAAAGCATTGCAAAGCAATGGATTTTGAGATCTAGCAGGCATTCAAGGGTTAAAAGCCGTATTTAAATCAATGGAATATTTGGTAATTTTTATTTCTTCCCTCTGGTGCAGTTGGTTTGTTCCATAATTTCTCCTCTATTCTTTTGTATATAAAGCCCATTGTTCTTATACTGAGGTACCAGATAGATACCAGACATCATACCCAAGAATTGGCTGACTTTAACGGCTCCTCCGGTGGCTTGCTTTGCCACATGAAGTCCCTTGGCTACTGTGGGACTGACCTCCAGCGGCTTGTCTTCAGGCTGCATGTGCTCTCGTAACTTTGTGGCACCTTTGTGGATTGCTTTTTCGGTCATCTCTGCTCCTTTCACTAAACCCCAGCTTATCCAGGAGGCCCCTGGAACAAAAGCTTAGTCAGTCACTGATTACCTTTACCTTACAGGAATACAAGAAGCACCAGAACAAGAGAAGAGTCAGCAAACATCCTTACTCATCTAGTAAAGTAAATCTGCGCAGTGTTAAAGGCAAATTATACCGTTAAGTATGTATAGTTCTCAATTTGTTTAATATAATAAATTTACATAGATGGCATTCCTTGTTAACATAACCTGGTTTATATGCAATGTTTTTTTGCTTTGGACATCTGCAGTTGCCTGTAGCCGACTGACATAGAAACAATTCTGGAGCAAACCAACTGCACAATAGGTAAGAAATAAACATTTTCAAAATGCTCTTTATTTACATTGGTGATTTTAACCCCTTGAATGCTAGAGGTATCCAGCACATTGCAAAGCAACATATTGCAGGACTCTCTAGCATTCAAAATGTTAGACTCTCCAGTTAAATCACTTATCATTATTTGTTCCATGTGATGCAGTTGGTTTTCCTCAGAATTGCACCACTTAATATTATTATTACGTTTCCGCCTCTACAGAGACCACCATAGGAATTAAAATAAAGGCAACCCATACAAAAAGGAACTCTTTAGTCCCACTGACATGGTTCTGCAGAACCATGCAACATGAGGCCTCCAGCTGCTAATTAACCCTTTGAGGGCCAGAGCAGTATCAAACACACTGAGTTGAGATGTGTTGGGTACTTTTCTGGCACTCAGAGGGTTAAATCTTCCTATATGTATGGTTTCTCTTTAAACATGGATGTTCTGTAAACAACACATTCTATCAAATATTAGGATATGGAATGGAAATCCAAAATAAAAACATAGATTTATGTGTCACTTAGAAAAGATGGCTGAAACTAAATACTGTATTTTTTTTTCCTGATGCTTATCTCAACTCAGAAGAAAGAGATGGACACTTCAAACCAAATCCTGGACTTGATACGTTGACTAAAGACTTTCTGTTTATTACCAGATAGGATTCCTTGTGCGACTTTTTCACTCCATTCTGGCAACTGTTCCTTTTCCTTTTCTTCAGGGACAGTAATGATGTGTATGGTCTGACTCAGGTCAATCACTTCGTCTGATGCTTCAGAAGACTCAAAGAAGAAATAATACAATATTACTGTAGTTTAAAGTAACACTGTTGCCTTTTACTTATATTATAGGAACCTACTCAATAATACTGTGAGAAAAGTCAGCATTCTTTCTTAAAGGGATTGTAATACTTACAAATTACTAATCCCCGTATTGTAGGCATGATGAAAAGAAATGTATTGCCCCCAGTGCCATCTCTCAAACCCTTATGGTTTGAGAGATAATCGCTCGCAAAGTTCCCACCTCCTTCCTCTTTCCCTGAAGTCAGCGTTGAAGCTGACTGCAGGGGAATCCTGTCATACAACAGTCAGGCGGCTCTGAGATCGCGTTAATAAAAAAATAATTCATTCACTGAAACGGTTTTTTATGTGTACTTGGTTTGCAAGCACACGTAGAAGACCATTTCAGTGAAAGATTTCTTTTTTTTGCTAACGCGATCTCGGCTCTGCTGCAGAGCCACCTGATGCATGTAAGACCAGATATCCCTGCAGTCAGCTAGATCACTGACTTCAGGGAAGGGGAAAACTTTGTGAGCTATTATCTCGCAAACCATAAGGGTTTGAGAGATGATACGGGGGGGGGGCCAATAAATTTCATTTTAGCATGCCTACAATATGGGGATTAGTAATTTGTAAGTATTACTATCCCTTTAACTTCGTTTTGGGGTGGCGGTTGTAATGTTTTTTGTAAAATGTATTACTTTTATGGCAAGGTTGGATAGTACGGTTCTCAAGCTATTCTTAGACTGCAGCTTCTATCACCTTTGCTATAGCCTGTGCTCTTGTGTCCCAGTTCCTGCACATGCAGTAGAACTATGATCCATCTACTCCCTGCAATATCTCACCAGCTGGAGATTCAAGGGGACATATGTATGAAATCATTGCTACTGACTTAAGTAGGGATTTAAAAGAGTAGTAAACTGTTTTAAGGAAAACATGTACAGTATCTCACATAAGTGAGTACACCCCTCATATTTTTGTAAATATTTTTATTTTATCTTCCATGTGACAACACTGAAGAAATGACACTCTGCTACAATGTAAATTAGTGAGTGTACAGCCTGTATAACAGTGTAAATTTGCTGTCCCCCTCAAAATAACTCAACACACAGCCATTAATGTCTAAACCTTGGCAACAAAAGTGAGTACACCCCTAAGTGGAAATGTCCAAATTGGGCCCAATTAGCCATTTTCCCTCCCCGGTGTCATGTGACTCGTTAGTGTTACAAGGTCTCAGGTGTGAATGGGGAGCAGGTGTGTTAAGTTTGGTGTTATCGCTCTCACACTCTCTCATACTGGTCACTGTAAGTTCAACATGGCACCTCATGGAAAAAAACTCTCTGAGGAACTGAAAAAAAGAATTGTTGCTCTACATAAAGATTGCCTAGGCTATAAGAAGATTGCCAAGACCCTGAAACTGAGCTGCAGCACAGTGGGCAAGACCATACAGCTGTTTCACAGGACAGGTTCCACTCAAAACAGGCCTCGCCATGGTCAAGCAAAGGAGTTGAGTGCACGTGCTCAGCGTCATATCCAGAGGTTGTCTTTGGCAAATAGACGTATGAGTGCTGCCAGCATTGCTGCAGAGGTTGAAGGGGTGGGGGATCAGCCTGTCAGTGCTCAGACCATATGCCACACACTGCATCAAACTGGTCTGCCTGGCTGTCGTCACAGAAAGAAGCCTCTTCTAAAGACTATGCACAAGAAAGCCCGCAAACAATTTGCTGAAGACAAGCAGACTAAGGACATGGATTACTGGAACCATGTCCTGTGGTCCGATGAGACCAAGATAAACGTATTTGGTTCAGATGGTGTCAAGCGTGTGTGTCGGCAACCAGGTGAGGAGTACAAAGACAAGTGTGTCTTGCCTACAGTTAAGCATGGTGGTGGGAGTGTCATGGTCTGTGCCTGCATGAGTGCTGCCGGCACTGGGGAGCTACAGTTCATTGAGGGAAGCATGAATACCAACATGTACTGTGACAATCTGAAGCAGAGCAGGATCCCCTCCCTTCGGAGGAGGATTCCAACATGATAACGACCCCAAACACACCTCCAAGACGAGCACTGCCTTGCTAAAGAAGCGGAGGGTAAAGGTGATGGACTGGCCAAGCATGTCTCCAGACCTAAACCATATTGAGCATCTGTAGGGCATCCTCAAATGGAAGGTGGGGGAGTGCAAGGTCTCTAACATCCACCAGCTCCGTGATGTTGTCATGGAGGAGAGGAAGAGGACTCCAGTGGCTGCCTGTGTAGCTCTGGTGAACTCTGTGTCCAAGAGGGTTAAGGCAGTGCTGGAAAATAATGGTGGCCACACAAAATATTGACACTTTGGGCCCAATTTGGACATTTCCACTTAGGGGTGTACTCACTTTTGTTGCCAAGATTTAGAAATTAATAGCTGTGTGTTGAGTTATTTTGAGGGGGACAGCAAATTTACACTGTACACTCACTAATTTACATTGTAGCAGAGTATCATTTCTTCAGTGTTGTCATATGAAAGATAAAATAAAAATATTTACAAAAATGTGAGAGGTGTACTCACTTATGTGAGATACTGTATGTACGTACCGTAAAATCTCAGGTAGAATACGCACAATTTTACCCACTTCACCTTATGTGAAGTGGGTGTGTGTGTATTATACACAAGAGTTTTTAAATAAAATAAAAAATTGAGGCTGGCAGATACCTTCCCTCCCTCTCCCGGTGCTATCCGCTCTCAACATAAGACTTACTAGGTTAAATTTAAGTCCCCACTGAAGTCCTCATCTTTTCCACAGAAGAGCAGGCAAAATACAAACTATGTAAAGCTTCCGTGCGGACGGCATGCTTCCATTTGCCGCCCGCTTCCTTCAATGGGCTTTCAGGACCTTCCGCCTCCAGCCAATGCCCTGTGAGGATCTCAAGTTCCTCACAGGGCAATACCATAGACGGGAGGTCCTGAAAGCATTATACAAATACAGAGACTATGTGCTATATATAATTAACAGAATTCAGTCTACACTGCTCAAGGATGTTGAGAATTTTCACAAGCGTTATAAAAGGATAGTTAATGTAAAATTGAGAGAGAAATTATATACAGCATTTATACATGGATACCAAATACATTCAGCAACAGCAGGTAAACATATATTGCTTTCTCAGTGCAACCACAGTGCAAGAAACAATTTAGGACAGCCTGATGGAAATATTCCTAAACTGTATATGGAGTGGTCAGAGCAAAAAGTCCACCAACAGCACTGTGGTGCTGAAGTATGTGTACTGTCCACTCCGATAGTACGACTTCCTCTCTCTTTACTTCACATATGACAGGGTGCTAGAAATGATGGACATAAAAAGTGTACGACTGAGGCCTTGAACTGCTAGCCTCCTATTTGCTGGACAAAGTTCTGTGTCTAACAATTGCATAAAATGCAATATGGCCAACATTCTAATTTAGAATCTATTGATGTAAGAGCACGCAAACTATTTCAGAACTACAGGTTGGATCAGAAAGGAAAGAGGAGCCATTACAGAGCAAACCACATTCACCAGTGGTGGGAAAACTAACATTCTCAATGGATTAAAAGTTCTACTTTGGTGCAATTTGTTTGCTCCAGAATCATTCATCATTTTCTTTCTGCATACGGTCCTACAATTTTAAACATATAGACTTGCAACATAATATAGTATATAACTATATTTTATCATTTCAGTTACCTGGACTCTCAGATCTGACATCTGTCTCAGTAGGTCCTCAAACAGCTCCTTATCAGCCGCAGGCAGCTCAGCTGAAAGTACCACTCCCACATAGGAGCCAGGTACCTGAGACATCATGTCTGGGAACATGTAGACTCCGGTGTTAGACAGTAGGACTGGTGACTGGGTGCACATGAGGGGATATAACCAATCGCAGACCTGCAAGAAACACAGTAACATTAAGGAAACATAAATTTTAGCTCTAAAGGACAAACAAATAACAGTAGGACTATTAATCAGAAGGAAGTAAAATCAGTAATTATCTTAAACTTTAAACAAGCCAAATTGGTAACATGCAGAAAAGACAACAAACAGGGGATCCTATAGTGCCTATATTCTTATATACATTTTTGGCTGGGCTACAGCTGAGGAAGTGGTCAGGTGACCAGAAAATGTCATTTTCATATATAGAAAGCCTTGTTTTTATATTATTATTTACATCACATTTTTGTACTGTGAAAATAATTTTTTTATTAAATCATTTTTGGAGATAAGCAGCAGCACAGTGTGGATTTTTACACTTCCAAAGCCGTGGATACCCGAGCAGAGGCAGATGAATAACTCTGCAGGCTTGAATTGTTGTTGTAGGGTATAAGCCCTTCCACAACAAATCGCTTTCGGGAGTATAATTAATGTTCTTTATGGATAATTTGCTATAAGGATAATAGGCACTATAGGGTACCCTCTTTCTTGTCTTTTCTGCACGTTGCACACTCCTGGTGAATTGGATTGAGGAGAAGCCCATCTGAATAAGGAAATATTCCAGTGAACATCGAGACTGCTGTGGGGATGGCGATAATATCCCCTATGCGCAGATTTTAGCTAACACATAAGTGTTGAGTTGAACAATTATTTTGTGAGTATGTTTCTTAAAGAGGTGACAGGTTGGTGAATAATTCCACACAAACTTTATTACACCAGAAGTGCCTTCTGTTTTGTCTTTTCTTCTAATATAGTAACATGTATACTTTAACCATTTGGATGCAAGAGAGGTCTCCAATGAATTACTCCACAATGCGTTTGAGTCCTCTCTAACATCCATGGGGTTAAAATGAGTAGTAATCCCTAAATTGAAACTTCCTAATAAGGTAGGCCATATGTCCCAGACTATTGTTATTCTCTTCCGACAGCTTAGGGGTTAATACATATAAAGTTGCTAACATGATCACATGAAGGTTCTTGCAGGGTCGGGTGAAAGCTTCTTCTCCTTCCAGTTTGATCATCAACTGTTAATATGGAGTCTGATCGCACAGAGCGGAAATTTTGGCTATGCACAATCTCGGTAGCTGGATTTGAGAGGTCTGGAATTTTGACCCCTCTCAGAACCCATATTAGTAGTTAGTGATCAAGCTGGAAGAAGAGGAAGCCTTCCCCAAACTCTAATTACAGGAATGGGTGAGTGACTGGAATAGTACAGTGGTAGTTAGGGATGCATGCACTTTCTATTTGGGGAGTTTATATTATGTGCTTACTGCTTTTTTAATAGTAAACAGTACGCTTTTTAGGTCGGTTTAAACGCTTTTGGCCCCTGCATGCTACACTAGATTGTTCCATATAGTACCACTAGGTGGAGTTCCAGTGCTGTGAATTTCATTATTAGAAAACATTAATACACACAGAAAACTCTTTTTAGTCATAGGGATGTATTTTCAAAAGAAAACTATAGTAATTATGGAGCACACCATAGGGGACACATACAAATTCCCCAACTTCTCCCCGATTCACTGGGGATTTTAACCCCTTGAACTCCAGTGGTCTACAACCCATTGATTTGCAACAAGCTTGAGAACTAACTAGCATTCAAAGTGGTTAAAAGCCCAACTGATATCAATTGGAGTTTTTAGTTCGCACCTACAGTGTAGTTGGTATAAGTGTTACTATCCCTTTAAATATCAGAGGGGGTGTGCGACGCATTGCTTTAAAGCAGTAGTTCTCAACCAGTGTACTCTGGAAATTTTCTGTAACAACAAAATGTTGAAGTTCAGTTTGTAATGTATATTTATTATAATTATTATGCACAGTATATACTGTGTTGTCATCCTGGCTATGAGACCTATGAATAACTATACATTTATGTATTGTCTCCTTTATGAAGCCATTCAGAAATTACCTTAAAATGTTAGTGGTGCCCTGAAAATACCAGATTACATCTTATGGGTGCCTTGAATGGAAAAATATTGAGAACCACTGCTTTACAGGGTGACTGACACAAAGAGGGGTGCCCGTTACCCTGGCAGAGAAAGGTGTGCATTTGTACATGTACGTGTGTGTAGGTATGTGTGTGTGTGTAGGTATGGGTGTGTGTTTGTGCAGCACTGAAAGGGATGAGTGCCTCTGTTTGCTGGAATTAACTTCTTCTTAGGCTGTTGGAGGGAATGGCACCAATGACCATCTCTGTTATGGATCAAGCTGTGTGGACAAAATATGGCTATCACATGAAAGGAAACAGACTCTCCTTGCCTTTATTTATGATAGATATAGACAGACTGTTGTAGTATGCAGGATCAGAATAAAACAAACTGCTACACAGTGCAGGGTCACAGAAGAACCTTCCCTGCTAGTTAGCATTAAGATTCCTAGGAATCTTCTTAGACTCCATTATCTCTTCTTGTCAGGCTTTCCCCATGTGCAGTATAGCACTAGACTGCTGTAGGTTTCTGTTTTATATGGACTATGGTACACTAGGTATAGTGTATCCCAGTAAGACAATTTGTATACCCGTGGAAACCACACAAGTTTGTTATTAACCCTTTGAGTGCCTGTAAGGTACCCACCTAATTGAAAAGCAATGTGTTACATACCCCTCTGGCACTCAAAGATTTAAAGCTGTATTCTGTTTCCTTTGTTTTTTTATTCTCACATAGTGTAAATTATGTGTTCGGTCAGGTAGTGTAAATCTGGGGGCCCCATGCAGCTACAGACTGCAGCAGAGTTTAAATGGTTATAGTAGACTGCTGTATGGATGACAGGTGAACTGTATGTCATCCAAGTGGAGAACAGAGACTTATATACAGTGGTATTGTTGATGTAAAGGAATCCATTAAAGGACCTGCAGCGAAGAGCAATAATTCACCGTCCCATACTTGTCATTCCAGATGCACCTGGCTCATAATTCTAACCAATGATTCACTTAGGATGTATACAACTTCTTGAAAGTGGAATCATTTTTCATCAAGCCTCCGCCTGACCATTTTATGAAAAGTTTGCATACTGTTGGAGAACACCATCCGAGGGAATTCCAGGTCCAGCAGTACCGGAGCTTGTTAGTCAGAGTGGTTGATAACAGCCCCCTGACCACCTCTAAATGTGAGTGATACTTTATTCATTTATGATGTTAATTATTAATAATACTTCACTACTGGGGACATTTTTCTCCATTTTTCTGTTTTATGTGGTTGCTGTGACATGATTATCCGATTTTGGGACCACTGTGGGGAGAGTGTGTTCTAAAGAGAGAGCAGCCCATCTGTGTTAATATACTGTGTCTGGGAGCAGTCCTGTCCAACATGTGCCTTTTGTGAGTGTGCACCCATGGGGTGAGGGTGGTGGTTCATATTGGTATCATATTGATGTACACAGGGAAGCCCTGCTGTTTTTTGTTCCCTTTCTTTTACTGCATAGACAAAAGAGGGGCACTCCTAGTATAACAAATCTTGGGCTGTAAACACCACCACCAGTAAACCACCGCACTCACAATATTAAGACCCACTAGATGTTGTCAGCCAGACAGATGGAGAATTCACAACTGCCCCCACTCAGTCTCTCCATCAATGGATAGTGGATGCTGCTCCCAACAAATAGTCAGGGATCTCTCCAGAAGACCCCTGCCAAAGACACAGAATTGTGAGTATCAGATCCTTTATATGTGTATTGTTGTTATACTCTAAGAGTGGTATTGTACCCCCTCTGGCTTCTTCTCTAAATGCACAAAGAAGTGGAGTAATTCAGGAGCAAACCAGCTGCACCATAGGGGACTTTTCCATCAATTCAAACTGGGCTTTTAACTCACTGAATGCTAGAGAGGCCCCCAACACATTACAAAGCAAAAAGGTTAAATCCCATGTAAATAAATAGAAATGTTTATGTCTCCAATGGGACACCTGGTTTGCCCAGTTTTACCACTCTCTTATGACTGTATCATAAACAAACCTGTGGGCATTCATTATAAAACATTGTGCTCCTCCTTTCTACATTACAATGTGATGCAATGGCAGCTGCTAAGCCAAGTTCTAGATCTGTAATAGAGATCAGGTATGTGATACTCCCTGCTGGGAATTCCCTGGGCTGGTACTACTCTCCCACACAAGGTCACTTGGTACCCAAGACCAGTGGCTTTTACTCTTTTGCTCAAGACTCAGAGCTGGTTGGGGATGATGGGAGATGTAGTCTCCAACCGCTGGAGAGCCAAAGGTTACCTACCCGTGGGAGAAAATATTTATGAATGGTGTAAAGAAGGGCACATCTACATAAATAAATATTCTTAGGTCTCGCATCCAGAACTACAAAAATGAGCCTATTCTGCATCAAAATTTCCTTGAACGAACTGAAACACAACATTTGCATTTTCTCAAAGTCTTCATAGAAAAAAAAAAATCAATCATTCACCTTAAAGGGATAGTAATGTTTCACAATAAAAGCAGCTCCAATTAATCTTCAAAGTATATAGGCCATGGAGAGTGTTATTTCAATACTGTCGGAGTTCTAGTACAAGAGTAATTGAATGATAAAGTATCCCCCTCCAGCCCCTTTTACTGATGTAACACTGATCACCTCAGAGCAGCAAGACTGTCCAGATGGACTATAGAGAGGACAATCTTCAGTGAGCATAAGGAAAAACCTGAAAAGCCTGTCAAGGGGTGCAGGGTTTTCCTTATGATCACAATAAGAAGACTGTCCCTTGCTGCGACCTGTCTGGTCAAGAGACCAGATTCCACATCTGAGGTAAAGGGGGCAAATTTATCATTCAATTACTCTTGAACTACAACTCTGACAGTATTGAAATAACCCTCTACAATGCCCCAATACTGTGAAGATTAATTGGAGCTGCTTTTATTGTGAAACATTACTATCCCTTTAATCTGGTGCCCATGACACAACAAAGTGCCAGAACACCGTTGGCGAGCAATAAGCACATCTGCAGACTAACATTCAGGCTGCCCCCTCACCCACAATGGCCTCTGTTGCAACCCGATCACTCTTAACCCTCTGAGTTACAAATTCATTGTGGGCATTCTGTAGGAACTCAAGGAGTGAATCTGCATTCAGGAGAAATCAGAGTCTTAATATACATTGGTATAATTAGTAATTACAGGGCCCTGTGCTAACATTTTTTGGGCCACTTAACAAAAACATCTTTAACAGAGGCACAACTAGAACCTATTGTACTCTGGGCAAGAGGCCCCCATGGATGCAGGGCCTCAGCACAACTACACCCTCTGTACTTACGCCCCTGTCAACATGAATACAAGTTTCACAATAATGACTGCTTTCACTTTATCTGAAATATGGGAATATTGAGGAAAGGGAGCAAGCAATTTGTGCGTGTGCGTGTATGTGTGTTTGGGGGGGGGGGTCTGGCAACCTGCTGCCCTCTTCAGTTCCTCTGGTCTAGGCAGTGGCCCACTATGCCTAGTGCTTACAGTGGTCCTGCGTCCAATTTATCGGTTTCCATAGAGCTGGATTCCACTCCAGATGTTTTCTTCACAAATATCTCCACAGACTAATAGAAATCAGTGATATAAAAGCAGTGACAACATTCATTCACCTGCAAAGAAAACCAGCCCTGAGATGGGAGCCCAACCCCTGGGATTTTTTAGCCGTGTATTGAAGCATTACATAATAACTGTGCAGCGCATGAGTGAACAAGCTATACTAGTTTCAGCATTTCAGAGAAAAAGGGAGAGTGAGTTCATCATGTGATATGGAATTGGTGTCTACAGGAAGTGCTGGCTTTGTGAGGTTCCACACAGAGGGTTATATTTAACCCCTTACGGACCAGAGGGGTATGCAAGGCATTCAAGGGTGTTTCAACTGTGGGTCAAATAACACATTACAAATAACCAATAAAATGTCACATCACATTGACTTAAATGGGCCTTTTAACCCCTTGAATGTCAGAGTGTATGCCAGTGTATTATGACGCAATGAGCCCTCTACTGACCTAAGGGTTTAAAAGCCCCATTTAAATCAAAGGGAATTTTTAATTGGTTACATATGATGTAACTGGTTTGAACTACACTTGATCCACTTTCGCCGTAGCCCTTTGAGTGCCAGAGAGGTATCCAGCACACTGTAACGCAATGAGTTGCATAACTCTCTGGCACTCAAGGGGTTAATGGTGTGAGTGCCTGAGAGCTAGCACACCCCTATTCCACATGGAGGAGTTTGATGCAGGAAAACCCATGTGAACTACCCCACAGTAAAAACAAGATATAGTCTGTGAAACCTGCTGCTGTAACTAAGTTGTCCATTGAAATTTGGCATTATATAAATACCACAGGAATATGTAATCTAAAAAACATTTCACATTAACCCCTGGTTAAAGGAACAGTAGTAAGTAAAAGTAACAGAATGGTTTTTAAAACCCATTTTGTCAGGAAATTGAGTCTAACAAAGAATGGTGCTTATGGCAGTGTTAATTACACAGTTATTCCTGGAGGCAAAGTGGAGAGAATCTTCAGTGCATTTTCAGTTAAACATCTGCAATTCTGGAGAAAACTAACTGTACCATAGCGGATAAATACAACTTTCCATTGATTTCTGGGGGATAAGATGCGGTCAGCGATCCTGAGTCTATATTTCAACCCCTCAGCTAAAGTCCTTGTGAATGGTACTCCATCTACATCCTTTACTATTAAGAAAGGCACAAGACAGGGATGCCACTTACCCCACTTATTTTCATACTTACCTTGGAAACATTCAGCCCATATTAGGGGTAACGAGAGGATCACGAGCCTGCTCTCGGGAGATACACCACTTACAAACTTGAGGCATTCGCGGACGACGTCCTCTTGTTCCTTACCCATCCGACTGACTTACTACCTCATCTGGTTAGACTCTTGGAGTAATATTCTGTAGTATCCAGTGCCCAAATTAATTACTCTAAATCGGGGCTCCTAAACTTCAACCTCCAATCCGACGCAATGCAATGGATTAAAGCTACCTAGGATTTTATATGGGTGAGCTCCAGTATTAGATACTTGGGGATATTACTATCCGAGGATCTCTTTGCTCTCCCTGACCTTAACTTGGTCCCACTCATTGACTACATCTCAGCTGATCTAACCTCTTGGAATTCATTGTACCTTTCCTGGTTTGGAAGAATCAATAAGACCAAGATGCTAATTTTGCCAAAAATTCTCTTTATAGTCAATGCTTTGCTAGTCCACATACCCCCCCCCCCCAAAAAAAAAAAAAAAAAAAACTTTGATACCCTCCAACACAAAAAAAACAAGACATATCTAGCTGAGGCTTAGGGATTCCAGATGTTCACAAGTAGTACAAAGCTGCTGCTGTAGTAACAATTTATGACTATGTCTGCACCACCAAAACATTGGACTCATACAATGTCTTACATAACTAAGGACTTTGATGTTGGACACCTTTTCTGGGCCCCTCAGTCCATGTCCCAAAGAATGCCTCTCTCACCGTGTCTTGGGTCATTTATTGCGACAATGGTATTCTTGTAACTATAAACATGCCCTTGCTCCAACCCCATCACCAGTGCACTCATTTTTGGGCTCCCCGGGTGTCCTTTAAGAGGTGGAGGCAGGGGAACATAATCTCCTTAGGTTCTCTTTCCACCCCTCAGGGTATGATCACCAGGGACCACTTACAAACGAAACTAGGAGGGGAACCAGTGCCATGGTGGATTTACCATAAACTCCACCACTGGTATAGATCGCTCACACAACTGGGTGATGTGAATAGAGATCTCACCATCCTTGAAAATAGATCCTCATCCCCTCCACCATCCTTCCACCCTTTTTCCTTCACGTACTCCCAACTTCCACCATGTGCAACACACTGTAAGCCCACCTTCCCTCTCAATTGGCAAAAATCCTTATAAGTCTTCCACATTGACACTAGGTCCACAGAATTAAACTACAAAATCATCACCAGATGATATGCTTACAATCCTTTTTCCAAGCTCGTCCTCTTCTATTTGTTGGAAGTACGTCCATCTGGGTACTATGCTCCACAATTGGTGGACCTGCCCACTGCTCACCACTTTTTGGGAGGAGATCATCCGGGAGATTAATAAGCACTTGCACACCTCCCTAACTGTAGACCCTTGGTTGTGCCTTTTTTCCTTCAAAGATTGCCTCCCATATAAAATCAATCCTGCCGCTTCGCGACTACTCCCTATCTTACTTACAGCGGCCAAAGTCCTCATTCCACTCAAATGGAAACAACCTGACCCCCCTACCTGACAACTGTGGCTTATCAAAGTGGACAACTATAGGATACTAGAACATTGCCATGCGATTTCCAGAAGAAAGTTAGTAAAGTTTAACCCCACCTGGTCAACCTGGCCTGCCCCAACCGACTGAGATCACCACATACCTGCTAACGTCACATGCTTTTTTTTTTCTTTTCAAACGTGACCTATAGTTTAAACCCTTGGCATTACAGAGTTCGTTCATTGAGTTTGCTGACTTGGATGCCCTTGTTGGTGGTCTACCCTGTAGAGACTCCTTCCTCCCCCCCATATCCCCCCTTTTCTTCCTTTCCCTATCCATTTTCTAAATTTCCTTTCCACTTGTCACGGTTTGGCTGATCTGTTATAATCTGCTGTTGTATACTAGCTGCCGTTCCTTCCCTGTGTCAGGCTGACTCAGCTGATGATTAACGAACTGCCTTTACCTCTCCGTTTCCATGGTTAATCACCTGACTTATCAGCCAACCCCTTCCAGGCTATTTAAAGCAGCTAGGCTCACTTCTTCTTTTCCTTTATGTCGATTCTAGCTGCAAGTGCGTTCTCCTTTGCTTCTGATTATCCGTGCATGACCTGGCTTCCTCTGACGTGCCTTCTAGATCCTGACTCCTGGCTTGTTCCTGACATTGCTGACCTCCTGACCCCGGCTTGTCCGAGTCCCATCTTGGTTCCTGACCCCGGCTTGTCTTTTGGTTTACGCTCCTGGATCACAGTTTTGCTTTGGTTATTTTAATATAGGTGTTTTGTACTTCACACTTTTGTGTCTGTCTGGTTCCTGGTCCCTAACACCACTATCTGGATTACGAAAACCGTTGTTCAGGATAACACAAGTCACTCACTCCAACCAAGCTTTCTCACCCCTATCACTCTTGATAAGTACAACTCTCAATATATATTAATTTGTAGGTTTCTCTGCTTCTATTTCACGCTACATTTTTGCTCTTAGTTACGGATTTATGTCTTTTCAGTCAAGGGTTACCCCTTCATCTCTAGGCCTTATGATTCACATATGTGACATATCTTTTACGCATCTATGTAACCATTTTGCCAGGCTTCCACTTCTTATATACTGTATTATTCATGATTTGTTTCTGTTATGTATTTCTCCAAATAAAGTTTCTAAAATTTAAAAAAAAAAAATGTAATGGTGCTTTTAACCCCATGAATTCTGGAGAAACCTCCATTGTGTTAACCCATAATAAATTAATACAATTTAATAAATCAGAACTGACCCAGTTTGTCTTATTACATCACTCCTTGTCTTATACTGGCTGAGAATTAAAGAGGACCTGTCACCTTGATTCAAGTTTGCATATTTTAAAACTTCATTAAAAATTGCCAATGTGTCATGTTAGCCAAAAGACCTGTTAATGTTCAGTCAAGAAGATATTCATACTTCCTAACTAACTGACAGCAGGAGATCCCGGTCTGGGAACCAGAGGGAGGCTCTGCAGCAGAGCCGAAATCGTGGTAGTTAAAAAGAATTCATTCATTGAAAAGGTCTACAAAGTGTTGTTTGCAAACCAGGCACACTTTGTAGACAGTTCCAATTAATTCATTCTTTGTAAGTACCACGATTCCGGCACTGCTGTAGAGCCTCCTCGAGTTGTACAACTCGATTCTCCTGCTGTCAGCTGTTAGGAGAAGGGGAGGGAGGGGGAAACTTTGAATCCCTATATCTCGCAAACCATAGAGGTTTGAGAGATAGGGTTTGTTGCAAATAGTCTATTTTTTCAATATCTACCTAAATCAAAATATATTTTATGGGACATTACTGTCCCTTTAAAACCTTTGAAGCCAACATTGCAAAGAGACACAATGGAAACCTCTCTTGCATGCAAGTAGATATTCTCAACTTTTTCACCTAAATCTCTTAAAGGAGAAGTAACAACTCCTAAATAAGCCCCCACCTACCCAACTAGAGTTAGAAAATCCTAATGGCTCTATGAATCTTGCTCTTGTACCTTTTTTTCCCCAAAGAGAGAACATCTGCAATCAGTCCTGGATTTAAGGTTCAGGGGGGTGGACATGACAGATGCTAGCAGGTAGTGTATAAGCCTAACACTTTGAGAACCACAGCAATATGCTCACACCTCTGGTAATTAAAGCATCAGCATTACCATGTGAAGTGGGTGAAGTCTGTGTCCTGTGGTTCTTCTAGCAACTGTTATGTCCTCCTCCATGGATATGACATCTAAGGTGGACTAAAGATCTCTTAAATCTAGTAGAAAGGGAGAAATTAGGATTTTATGGCCATAATAAAGTAAGTGGGTGATTATTATTGGGAGGTGTTACTATCTTTTCATTTTTTCTACATCCTTATTACAGATGAACTTGTCCCAACCTTTACTATATTTCACACCATTGTCACTGTGCTGTGTAAGACACAGAAGAAACCACTTCCCCAGATTCCTATAAATCATCCCATGTGGTACCATTCTCCATTTGTTATGTCTCAAGGTGCTCTGAAAAAAAAAACAGTTAAAATTTCCAGGTTAAGCACCTTCTCCAGAAAGTCAACATCACTGTGCACGCTGTGTTAGAAGCAAAGAAAGGAGGAACGATCCGTTTTTTTTACTTTGCATCAGGAATACAGTGGCTTATATGCACCAAGATCAAAGTGGAGCAATTCTGGGGCAAATTAACCACCATTGAGAAAAATAAAAATATAATTATTTCTACGGATTTAATTGGAGCTTTAAATCCATTGAATGCTAATGAGATCTCCAATCCCTGTGAAGCAATGCCTTGCAGGAGTAGCCAACCACGGTCCACAAGAGCTACCAACAGTGCATGTCTTTGAGATATCTCTGCTGAGCACAGGTGAATCAATCAGTGTCTTAGTCCCTCTAATGTATCCACCTGCGCTGATTCAGGGTTATCGTAAAAACATGACTGTTGGTGGCTCTTGAGGACCAGGGCTGGCTAACTCTGGAGCTTCTAATATTCAAGAGACTAAAAGCCCCACTTAAGATAATTGGGATTTTTTATTTTCTCCCTATGGCACAGATTGTTTGATACAGTATTGCTGCATTTTTGCCTTTGTGCCATGGCCCAGTGTAATTGAGAGTGCATAGGCTCCCCCCCTCCCGTATTTTAACTTTAAACTGTTCCACTGGAATCAGACACTGGCAGACTAGCATAAGTGTGAATGGGGTTAAGAAAAGAGACCAACTGATCCTCCCCACCCCTAACCCCACCACAATATATCACTGATCCCATGAAAATGACTGAACTACGATACTTCCCATCTCTCAGTTCACGTGGGGAGGGACCCAGCAGTCCCCAGAGATTAGTAAGTGAGGGTTTCCTATCCCAACCCTAGCAGTCTATGGTGCTGCACTGGCAACACAGCAAAGTCTGTGTCAGTGAGGCCACAATCTTCAATGCTGGGTCCAATTCCCTGCCAGCCCAGTTTCAGACCCCTCAAATGGTTGACAAGAGCCACTTAACAGGCAAGCCCCACCACCACCACACACACCTTTTACCAAGTCTGCTCCAATCGGAGCACACTTAGTAAAACATGATAAATGCCCTTAAATGTGCACAAGGAACCCCCCTCTGGTCCACAAAGTGTTAAGGACCCAATTTCAAAATTTTCTGAACTATGCACACTGGGGAGGTCCTAAAATGAGGAGATCGTTCAGTTTTACTCTGCATTTATTTTCCTACTGGAATTTTCTTTTTTGTCTGTGTAAACAATCTGGATGCCAAGCCAGTCACGTCCTTACAGATAAATACAGCATTGTACTGATAAACAGAGCAGGATGTCACAGATTAGCATTGGGTGGTGCATTGTGTTACAATAGGTTATTTTATTTGTCAGGCAGAAAACATGTCCATGGCTATAAAATACTTTTACGATCCAAAATATTTAAGATTTTACCATGAAGTATCGCCCAGGCACACTGATAAATATAAAATGTCTGTGCAAACTACAGTCTGTGACAACCATACTGCAAAAAAGGTGTGGGCAATGTGAGGCCTTACAGCTGTTATTGGACTGCAACTGCCAGAGGATGATGGGAGTTTTAGTCCAGAAGCAGATGGAAGGTCTCATTTTGCCTACTGCTGTTATAGAATGTGCCCAGCAAGATCTTCACTGTGCGCCACACCAGTATACTCACACATTACTAACAGTTCATATATTTGCACACTAGTGTAAAAAGCCCGTGTACACGGGGCCAAGGTCCGGGTGATATTAACCCTTTGAATGCCAGAGGGGTACGCAAGAGGCCGGCCCTGCTCTACATCCTGCCACCGACGCAGTCATGCACTGTAGAGACTGCGCGAAAGGACAGAATGCTCCCAGCACAGAACTCCCAGCATTCTGTTCTTTCAGGCAGTTTCTGGTTACTTTAAAGTTAAAAAGCCCTTCTATCTTAACCCTCTGAGTGCCATAGGGGTAAGCAATGTATTGCTCTGTAGTGTGTTGCTTTCTTTGCTGGTATATTAACACAAACAAGTGTAAGTAGAGAATATGCAAAATGGCTTTATCTTTTTTTGGTTGATTTAATCCATTTTGCCCCTTTTTCCATTCAATACTTCAAGATTTATAGAGTTAAAGAAATAGTACGTCTTTATTTTGACATTATAATTTTTTTATTTGCTTTCATAATATGTAATCAATTTTAATTTATATTTATTTTTCATCTTCACCTAAACTGGGGTTCAGTGCATCCGTTTCAGACAGCATCTGTTAGGAAAGGAACATGAAAGCAGGTCTAGAGTAACAATGTAATCAGGCCAGCACACAGACATTAGTGCCGCAAGGAGAGATTGTATTATATCTTTCTTTGATGCTCAACTGACAACAAAACTCTCTGGAACCAAGAACAGTTGCTGGACAATTCTGATAGATACTACCAATGTCTCAAAGCACAGGAGACCTCTCTAGCATCTAGCAATGGGTTAAATAAGTGCTGGAATTCCATACAATTGTTGGAGTTAAACAGGAAGGTTTAACCTCCTCTTCATCTGTGGTGTTTTATTAGTTAAGCTCATTACCACAATACTTTCCTGCCATAAAAATCACATGATTCCAGTATATTGCAGTCATGAGGTTATGTTATAAATGATAACAGCAATGTATTACTGTGTCCACGTCTGGTGCTTAAGTAACTCACACAGGCCTGGTGATAAGGAGAGACTCTTGCCTAATATTCAAAACGGTTCACTACAAAGGTAAAAAACCAGCAGGTCTAGAGTAGCCTATACCGCTGTCTATGTTCCACCAGGGAAGGTAGGATCAAGCATCTAAGCATGAACAGTGTAGTCAGAAACTGGATACACTGCTAAATTAGTTTAGTTTCAGATATCAGTATCTTATTGGGTCTGATCTATCATGTTCCACATCACAACAGTCCTGAGGCTACACTAGGAAAGCAGCCAGTTGTACTGATCTCATGCCATCTCCTCTGCTTGGAATCTGATTTATAATAAGAACTTGAGCAAACCAACTGCATCACAGAGAGAAGTACTAATTCCTATTGATTTAAATCAGGGGCTGACTGGGCTGGTGGGCCACTCCTGCTTGTTACTGCAAATGTAGCTACACTAGTGATACCACAGAGCTTACAATTGAAATGGAGCTACAATCCAAGTGGAGCTACACCAGTAGCATAATCAATTTATCTTGTAAGTTCTATGGTATCCCTAGTGAAGCTTTACTTAAATTGTAAGCTCTGTAGTTGCACCAGTGTAGCCCCATTTCAATTGTAAGCTTCATGGTATTGTTGCTTCACAACACTAACCCTTTGCATATCCCTCTTGCATTCATAGCATTAATGGCAATTTTAAAATTAACAAAAGGGGGTGGGCTAAGACAGTGGGCTGGAATGATAGTAGAATTGGGCTGCTTGATTGTAGTTTGCCCTTCAAGCCACGAGTTGCCAACCCTCCCCCCCTAACTTACATGGAGATTTAAACTCTAAAATCAATGGGAATGCTTATTTTCCCCCCAATGAAGCAGTTACTTTGCTCTAGAATTACTCACAATTTCTTCTGAGTATAGTACAAAAATAGATGACACTATTTTCATATACAAATTGACTGTGCATGAAAATTGCTACTTTAACCCAAGTGCACCTATTATTTACACCATCATTTGTGAGAGTGGCTTCTGGAAGAGTTTTGTTAGTTTCCATGTATAAATGTTGTCACAATTTGCAACAGTTTTAAGATCAATTTTTTGCCAATAATTTACCCTCCACCATCTCCTTGGCATAATCTCAATAATAAGCGTATGTAAAAGATATGTGTAAAATGTAACACTGCTGGTGAAAGTCACAAAAATGTTGCAAAGAAGTCACAAATAAAGACTTTTCATTGAGCTTAGCATGTGTGAAAACTCATGCAAACAACTGTATACAGATCATTTAGCACAAACCACAGTGATGGGAGTTGTGGCCCTCCACAGCTGGAAAGCCTCAGGTTGCCCATCCCGTGTCTTAGATCTGGGGTGTCCAACTTTTGGCCAACTGAGAATTTTAAAAAAACTTTTCATAGCAAATTACCTAGCAGGTCAGTAAGATCTAATCCTGTGCTTGCCAGTACTAGTCAGTTCAAGAATAAGATGTATGTTAAATATCAATTTTGTCATTGATTTGATCAATAAATAGCCAGATTTTTTAATAGCTGACAGGCTATAATTCAGTATTGTTATCAATAAAAAAAATAATGTGGCCCTCATACCTTTGGCTTTCTGATCATGTGGCCCACCACTCAAAGAACCTGGATGCCCTGTCTTAGATCATGTGATATACATCCCCCACAGCTTGTCCTTTGAGAGCAATGAGGCACACCAACAGGTCAGGTTTCCAGGATAACCTTAATTAATCACAAAATGACTGAGCCACTGATTATATACCTGTGATTAAGCAGGAAGATCTTGAAATGCTGACCTGTTGATGTGGATAACTGTGAGACGTTGTATTACAGCATGATTTCATAAGAACCACTGCAATTCTGGAGCAAACCAACTGCACCTTAGGGAACAAATAAAACGTAATATAAACTGGGTTAAGAGCCCCTTGAATACTGGGGAGGTCGCCAATATATTGCTTTGCAATGCACTGGAAATAGCTCTAACAATCCAGGGGTAAAAAAGTCCATTTAAAATCTTCAAACACCCAAGAGGTGTGCAAAGCATTGTGCTGGAAATTTCCCTGGCATACAAATGGTTAAATAAATGGGACTGTTTATTTGTTTCCTATGATGCAGTTGGTTTGCTCCAGTTAATCTTAGTACATCATCATCTTAGATAAGGTTTACGTGGGCAGCAGTCTCAGTAAGGATTCCACCTCAACCAGTCATTCAGATTAGTTTTCCCATCGCCCTATGTGACTTTTCACACAGGTACCTGTAGACACAGCATTGCTGCATCCTTCTGGTGACAGGTAATGGTTTATGTGAAGCTTTAACATTAAGAGCTTGCAAATGTTGATGCAAATTAATCGCTATAATGCACAGACCAAAGCCAAAACTCTGAATGGTGCCCCCTTCCTGTGACTGCTGTAGAATGTAGCTCTAGCTGCTGGCAAATCTTTGGTCAACAGTCACCCATGACAATATAACCTTAGAGTATAATTTATTCTGTTGATTTTATGGGTACCCATACCATGAATTCAGTTCACTCAAGATAATTAGAGTTTATGGCAGCACGCTGGCTCGGTGGTTAGCACTGTTGCCTTGCAGTGCTGGGGTCCTGGGTTCCTCCGGGTACTCCGGTTTCCTCCCACACTCCAAAAAAAAAACAAACAAAAAAAAAACACAAATACTGATAGGTGAATTTAGATTGTGAGCCCCAATGGGGACAGGGACCAACATGAGTGTAAAGCACTGCATAATTTGTGTGCGCTATATAAAAATAAAGAATTATTATTTTTTAAGGACCTATGGGATGTTCAACACATTGCTTTGCAATGCACTGAGCACCTGTTCCTTAACCCCTTAGGGGCCGGGAAAATCTGAGGTGGATTTCACTTCAGGACCGGAACAATTCCTTTTTGATTATGTATTTGTTCAACAGTGTTTTCCCTCTAAGTACTTTATTTTACCCATGAAAATTATATACTGTTTTTTCAAGCACAAATAAGGTTTTCTTTTGATACCACACTTATGGATAGCCCACCATTTATTTTAGTATAATTAAAGAAACTGGTAAAAAAAAAAAAAATGTAAATAAAACACCATTTTTATTTTTTCTCTTGAGATCATTTGGGCACAATGGGTTAAATTTTTATGGAGACTGCATGAAAGGTATGATCGGTCAGTCATACCTACAAAATTGGCAGTTTTAAGTGGGCACTGCCCTCCAGAGTGAAGATCCCCATGTCCCTCTTTCCTACCCTATTTTTTCCACTTTTTTTATTGATGAGATTTGGAGGTGTGTATAAGTGTACTACATGGCTCCACAACAATCAAACTCCCATGATTGTTTGTTGAAACTTTGCTTTTTTTAATAAAATCTGTCATTTTAAAAACAGTGGGTTTTTTTTTTAATTTAACCCCTTAGAGTCTGGTGACGTACCCGGACCGTCACGCTGGTCCGGCACTTAAGGAGCAGTGACGGTCCTGGTATGTCACGTACTATTACTCACCGCGCTCCTGCAGGAGCGCGGTGAGTAATACCGGAGACTGAATTTGATCGCTCCAAGACCGGAGAGATCTCTTTCAGTCCCTCAGTTCGGCGTGCCACCCCACGTGATCAGTCACGTGGGGCGGCACGCCGAAATTCTCTATCTGGTCCTTAAAGGACCACTCACCCTGCGACCGCTGGTCGTTAAGGGGTTAAAATAGAAAAGTGTCTCTTAGCAGGTCAGAAATGGACCTGCATCTAGCCAGCCTCCAGCACCAGCAGTGAAGGGGATAATACCCCCAATTCCTGCATGCTTTTTATTTAGTATTTGTCTGCTCTCTGCTTCTTTCTCCCTCACTTCAATAGTAAGGAAGAGAGACGCACAGATCAGACACAAAGGCACACTGCATTATTCAATCAAAATGCCGGTACATGTAATCACTCCTGGAGCGATCACAAGAACCAGCAGACTAGAGAAGGACTGAAGCCGAATGCTTTGGTCCTGGAGCGCTCAGTTTCAGCCTGAAAAGAATGATAGCAGTGTACACAGAGGCACGCTGATATCATTTAACCCATGACATGCCAGGACCGTCATGGGTCCTTAAGAGTCCTGGCACATCATGGGTCGATAACTGTTAAAGTGTTAACCAAGGGTCAACATAATGCTCCAGGTAGCCTTTAAATAACAACAGTCCGTGTAGCATATTTGCAGCAAACTATAACCTTAGACCCAAATGACTCACTGGAAAATAGGGCACTGTTGACAAGATTTCTTTCCTATGTGACAGTGTTTGGGTATTACATAAATTCCATTAACAAAATCTAGCTTTTGCCCTAATTGCAGATTAGTGTGGGTATTTCAACTGGGTCTTAGGTGGCGAGATCACTTTTTTTCTGGGAATGAAGTGTAAGGGTAATGTCTAATTAAGAGGAAAGCAGCAATTAAATAACTCAAAAAAAAAACTAATGTATTGTACTGCCTTATAAAAAAATAAATCATTACAAACTTTGAGTGTCAAAGGAATGTCCAACACATTTCTCTTCCAGCTGGCACTCTAAGAGTTAAATGGAATATGAGTGGACCGTGGGATCCATATCAAGCTAATCGATGACTCTGCATGTCAAGGACAGGAGAGTAGTACCACAGTTTTATTTTATGTGTGCATATTCTGAGGCGTGTACAGCCTCCTCATTGATGAATGTGATTCCTGCAGTTGTTTTATACATGTTTTATACTGTACTTAGAGGAGAGCTCTCCTTTTGTTGCTTTGCCTAAAAGGAACGTGAGTACTTAGTCTTTATTTCAGGAGCACATCTCATTTATAATTAATCCCAGAGATTCCTTCCAGATTATAAAACGTGGTTTCAACAGAGCTATAGGATTTAACACCACCTCAGCACCAATGAACGTATTAGGCCTTGCTCACAGATAACTGTACTACAATAGCCATGTAAAGTCACCCAAAATTGCACGTTACAGCGCTATTCTAATGGTGTACACGAGGTCCCATATTTATAAAAGTAAACTGGAGTTATTTTGAAGTAAACCAACTGCACCAAAAGGAGACAAAATACACATTCCTAATTACCATGCACTTGAATAGAGCTTCACAATGCACTGGAGACCTCTTTAGCATTCAAGGGGTTAAAAGTCCAATACATTTTAACAGGAATGTTTATTTGTCCCCTCTGGTGAAGTTGGTTTACTCCAGAATAACTCCAGTTTGCTTTTAAAAATATGGGCCAAAGGGCTATAGTCATGTGAAAAAGAAAGTACACCCTCTTTGATTTCTATGGTTTTACGTATCAAGACATAATAACAATGATCTGTTCCTTAGCAGGTCTAAAAATTAGGTAAATACAACCTCAGATGAACAACAACACATGACATATTATACCCTGTCATGATTGAACAAACAAAGTGAAAATAGAGAAGCCATGTGTGAAAAACTAAGTACACCTTATGATTCTATAGCTTGTAGAACCACCTTTAGCAGCAATAACTTGAAGTAATTGTTTTCTGTATGACTTTATCAGTCTCTCATATCGTTATGGAGGTTTGCATAACACAGTTCTCTTAAGGTCCTGCCACAGCATTTCAATCAGGTTGAGGTCTGGACTTTGATTGGGCCATTGCAACACCTTAATTATTTTCTTTTTCAGCCATTCTGTTGTACATTTGCTGGTGTGCTTGGGATCATTGTCCTGCTGCATGACCCAGTTTCAGCAAAGCTTTAGCTGTAGGACAGATGGCCTCACATTTGACTCTAGAATACTTTGGTATAGAGAGGAGTTCATGGTCAACTCAATGACTGCAAGGTTCCCAGGTCCCAAGGCTGCAAAACAAGCTCAAATCATCACCCCTCCACCACTGTGCTTGACAGTTGGTATGAGGTGTTTGTGCGGATATGCTGTGTTTAGTTTTGCTATACGTGGAGCTGTGCATTATGGCCAAACATCTCCACTTTGGTCTCACCTGTCCAAAGGACATTGTTCCAGAAGTCTTGTGGTTTGTTCAGATGCAACTTTGCAAAGCTGTGCTGCCATGTTCTTTTTAGAGACAAGACGCAACCTGGCAACCCTTCCAAACAAGCCTTACTTGTTCGTCTTTTTCTAACTGTACGGTCATGAACTTTACCATTTAACATGCTGAGGCCTGTAGAGTCTGAGATGTAAATCTCAAAAAATGTCTCCCCCCCCCCCCCCGGGAAAAAAAATTCCCTCATTTATAAACCCAAGGCGGTACTCTACCTTATAAAGGACAAGTGAATTTCTGGCCCTGCTTCAATGATACAGTGGTGATTAGCATCCAAGGTGTTAAAGGTACCATCTAAATTATTAGGGTTTTTGTAACAAGTGGTGCAGTTGTTTTGCATTTTAGCATTCATACACATGCACCTCACCATACGGTTTGACAGAACTGGGAGAGTATAGCATATCACATGGATATGGAATTACACTGACAGACTAATGCCACTGTCAGTTGTCAGTGTTACCATTATACACAAAGATAAAGAGGAGTAATTCTGGAGTAAACCAAGGACACCATAACGGACAAACAAGTCCCATTGCTGAAAATTGGATATTTAACCCTTTGAGTGCCAAAGGGGTATGCAACGCATTGCTCAAAGGGTTAACCCCTGAATGCTAAAGGAATCCCCAATCTATTGCTATGCAAGGTGTTGGAGATGTCTCTAACATTCACGGAGTTAAAACCCCATGTAAAGGAATGGAAGTTTGGGGAATTTTACTTCTCCCCTGAACTGTAGCTGGTTTGCTCCAGAATTTCTCCTCTTTCCTACTTTTATATCTAAGCCCCCTGTATCCAATTCTCATCACTATCCCATAAACAATGTTCTGACAGATTTGTTTTCTTTACAAAATAATACAACCTAATTAAGCCAACTTTCTTAATAATAAAGAGTTTACGGTTTGTTTTACAGGAAGCAAATTTACAAAAGTCATTTGTCAAACACAGCGATGTGATTTGTGATGTAATGAAGATTATATAGATGACGGGCTCCCAAACCTGCCCTCAAGTACCACCAATAGGACTTGTCTTTAGAATTTCCCTACTTCAGCACAGATGAGTTAGAGGCTCATATTTTAATTCAAGTGGACCTGAAACCTTCATTTTGTTTGCAAATTTTAAAGGGATAGTAATACTTCATTTTTACTATCCGCCATGTTGTAGCCCTTACAAATCAGAAATAAACGAGACCAGCGGCTACACTCAAACCTTTATGGTTGGAGAGATATGTGCATTCAAAGTTCCCTCTCCTTTTCTCTCCCCTGACGTGAGCGTTATACCTGACAGCAGGGGAATCCGGTCCCGGGACAGGAGGTGGCTCTGCAGCAGTGTCGAGATTGAGTTATAGAAACAGAAATCCTTCACTGAAACGATCTTCTATGTGTGCTTGCAAACCAAACACAAACCAAGCACACGTAGAAGACCATTTCAGTGAAGGATTTCTGTTTCTATTAGGGGTGCACCGAATTGAAAATTCTGAGCCGAAACCGAAACGTCAGGTTGCAATTGGCCGAAAACCGAAACCGAAAATGACTTTTTTTCTACCCAACTTTTTTTTTAAATAGTTTGTGTAAGTACATAGATAATTTAGGGCAAGATGGTAGTGTTTCACTTACTAACTTATGAACACAGTGCCGAAATGGAAAAACAAATATTACTGAGTGCTATTGGTGTGGAGTAATGTGAAACACTTATATACAGGCAACAGAGTGTGATTTGGGAATGCTGTGGTCAGGCACTTAACCCTGTGAGTGCAAGAGGGGTATGCAACGCACTGCAATGCATTGTGTATGTCTCTGGCACTCAAAGAGTTAAAAGTGGCAGGAGACAGGAAAAAGTGAGTAATTACAATTGTAGCGAGGAAACGGGTGACTTGGGGAACGCATCAGAGTTCCTTATAGAGAGTGCTAGTTAGGTGGTATGTAGCCAAATCTCAGATCACTCCCGTGTGAATAGCTGAGTTTGGGCACATCACATTGGACAGCATGTTGCCACTGCGGGTCACGGGAGCTGGACCTGTGGGGCAGGTGGAAGGTGATTGTTGGCAGAAATGGTTGTGAAGGCAATCTGTTGTGGAGTGTGCACAATACACCACTGTGAAGCTCTGTGTCCGGACTCCTCCTTACTTGAACACAGACTACAACAGAGTGTGGGGGCAGAGCAGGGTGAGGCTGCAATGGCACTGCCTTTCATGGGTGATGAGCGATGCGTGTGCTGACAAGAAAGGTGGGGAAGTGGAGTTTAAGCGTTTGAGTGGCAGATGGATATGCAAAGCATTGGTTTACGACGCGTATCCCTCTGGCACTCAAAGTGTTACTATCCTGTGCATTCAATCTCTTGACAAGCGTAGTGCAGGGGATAGAGCCACTGTGTGTGGTAGGAGAAGGAATAGGAGAGGCACAGGTATATGTTGGTGTAAGACACGCTGAGTTGGCCATTAGCAGCGTTGAGAGTTTAGCCCGCCCGTCTGGATAATTTTTCGTCACGTGACCACGTTCTCCTTTCGGCCATTTTTTTTATTTCGGCTTGTTGCCGAAAATGCCATTTTCGGCCGAAACATTTCGTCCACCGAAATTTCGGTGCACCCCTAGTTTCTATAACTCAATCTCGCCACTGCTGCTGAGCCGCCACTTTCTCACGGACCGGATTCCCCTGCTGTCAGCTATAACGCTCACGTCAGGGGAGGGAGAAGACGACTGAAATTTGAATGCGGATATCTCCCAAACTATCAAGGTTTGAGAGATGCCGCTGGTCTCGTTTATTTCGGATTTTTAAGGGGTACAACATAGGGGATAGTAAAAATGAAGTATTACTATCCCTTTAAATTCAAAATTGCCTTTGTACCATGTTAAAAATACACAGCTCTAGATTCCAATTGGGAGAGTCTTAAAGGGATAGTAATGTTTCATAATAAAAGCAGCTCCAATTAATCTTCATAGTATTTGGGCCATGGAGAGTGTTATTTCAATACTGTCATTGTTGTAGTTAAAGAGTAATTGAATGATAAACTATCCCCCTCCCGCCCCTTTTACTGATGTAACACTGCTCGGCTTAGAGCAGCAGGGTGGTGTCCAGGTGGATTTCAGAGAGGGACAATCTTCAGTTAACATAAGGGAAAAAAACTGAAAAATCTGGCAAGGGAAGCAGGGCTTTCATTGTTCTCATAGTAAGAAGACTGTCCCTTGCAGGGAGCGGTCTGGTCCCAGGACCACATTCCACAACTGAGGGGAGCAGTGTTACACTAGGTAAAAGGGACAGGAGGGGGAAACTTTATTATTCAATTACTCTTGAACTACAACTCTGACAGTACTGAAATAACACTCTCCAAGGCCCAAATTCTATGAAGATTAATTGGAGTTGATTTTATTGTGATACACTACTAATGCTTTAAGAATGCTGAAGCCCATTGCTAGGACCCACTATAGGTCCAGTACAGGACCATATATATCCTCCACACTATTTTAAATTGAAATAGAATACAGAATGAAGTGTACATTATAATATACTTAGTACTAATGCCTTTGGAATTTATTTTTCTTCCTGCCAAAATTACCCTTTTATATGTATACAACTACTGTACTTATTCATCCTCAACTCTCCACATATTTACATCCAGGGCTCTCCACAACCTCCAAATGTCATCTCCCCCCCAAAAAAAAAACCTGTCCCACTATAGTGAAGTGCTATCATCAATGTCCAGTGCACACTCAGTCTTATTCAACAAGTGGAAAAGGACAGAAAGTAATCTCTGTGCTGGCCTCTCTCTTTGCTCCACACTGACATGTTCCAGTGGAAGAGTACTGTGTTCCCTCTAGATATTTCGGGTACTATGCATGAGGTCACACTCACCATATACTGTCCACACCCTGAGCTAAGTGGATCTACACTTACAAGACCATTGTTGCATGTAAGTGTTGGGAAACATGTTAACCTGTGGCGTGCTAGGACTGTACTATTACAAGCTTGGACAGTGGTACCTGCTGCGCCATGCCCGTACATTGCACAATCAAAATGTAGTCACTGCATAAGATGGTAAAACCGGCATGAAGGGCCTCATTTATAAAAAAAAATCATGCAAACCTCATGGGGGTCATCACGACCCCAAATAATGTCGCCCCAGTTATTGATCTCCCAGCCATCATGCTTTCTGTGATATTGTGACACTATGTATTTTTTTTTTTTTTTTACACCTTTGTGTGCATGATGAAACTACGAACATATCGAGGGAGAATTTGGTGGAAGCGATTGGGAGTATATTAAAACAAATGTCTAGTAAATATAAGTCCATTTGGTGCAGGGTATGGACAGTGTGTGGAATTAGTCAAGTTTATGAATTTCTATATGTGGAAAGGTTGACATCAAATACCGTTTTACAAAGATGGGAACACAGTACATTCAACATTGGACAGACTAGTGTGGAGTTCAAAGGAAAAATTACTTACAAGTGGTAAAAGTACAGGGGTCCTGTAATTAAACAACATTTAGAGCAAGCAATCAACATAATTAATAGTATCTACTATTCTAGGTTTTTCTTTTTTAGAAAACTACATCTGTATGTGGTGGAGAGTCCTGGATGAAAACTAGTGGGGCGGGAGCTGAGAAAGAATAAGAAGGGGACTTTGGCAAAACTCTTTGAAAAGAAACGCAATGTATATGGACTGTTATAATCTACTCTTATTTTTTATTATATTTAATTTAATGTAAGTTAGTTGGAGTGGATATAGAAGATCCTGCATGTTTATATATACACACACACACACACATATATTTATTTTTGCATCAAGTTAGCCAAAAGACCAGATACACTTTTATTTCTAGAAATACTTCTATTTCTGGAAAAGGTGGAAGTCTCTCAGTGCAGCACATAACATAATTCACACATGAACCTAATCTGAAAACCTTCATTATTTGTTTGTATTTTACCCAGGAAGGACACATTGAGATTATCTCTCGTTTTCAAGTATGTCCTGGGTACTCATTTTACCCATCTCAAAAGGGTGATAGGCTGAGGGACTAGAACCTGCAACCTTGCGGTTTCAACAGACTCTACAGCTGATGCATTAACCAACAGAGCCATCTAACCATACTATGAATCTGCACTAAGGCTTCATTTCCATACAAGACTCTAGTCTTGAGAGCTTGCCACAAAGAAATAAAAGTATCCATCTCCTAAGCTGTGAATTTGCAGGTCTTTTTGATAACATGATACATCATTTTTCATGAATTTTTCAGATATGCAAACTTGGATTCAAGATAACAAGTGTACTTTAACTCACCTGTGCACAATCAGGGGAATCCCAAACACAACCTGACATAATATTTGAGGACAGATTTAGGAACCCCGGATCTAAAGAATTAAAAACAGAAAGACTAGATACCAACTTGTTTCCCAAAATCTTGCATATTGTTGGAAGCTCCACTTTGCATTCATTCACATACTCTCCATAATGACTTGTTTCCTCTCTATAGACTTGTCCTGATTTTCACTGTCCTCCAATCATGTCCCTCCTTATTCAACCTCTCCCTCTACTGTACTCTCTCTTCCATGCATATCCACTCTAACCCAGAGGTAGGTAACATCTGGTTCTCCAGCTGTTGAGGTCTATAACTCTCATCACCCAGTACTAGTCATTGACAGGCTCCAACAGCTAAAAAGGTAGCATTTGCTTACCTCTGGACTAGCCTCTCTACTCCCAATCACAAAAACAAACGCCTTCTTCCTGGTCTGTGACTCATAACCTCAAGGGAGGTTTTTTTTTTTGCTGCAAGTAAAACTAGTATACTCCCACTTATGGCAGATATTTTATTCCAAAGTTATAACCTTTCAAACTGTCATGAAGTGGTAGAGCTATTACCATGCCCTATAGAACTCTGGAACAATGCATCTCACAGCAGCCAAATTACCCTGGTTTTACCCAGCAGAAAAAGCCTATAACATTTTTCCTTTAAACCTTTTTTGTGCACTTGCAACACATTGTATTGTGCACCCCTCTGGCACTCAAAGGGTTACAATACAAAGTTTAGGGATCCTTTAAATAGGATTCTTAACCTTTGAATGCTCAAGGTCCCCAATACATACTGAATATTTAATTTGGTCCCTACAGTGCAGCTGGTTTGTCCCAGAAACAATCCATTTCTTCTTCATACATTGGTGGGCACCCTGAGGCTCTCAAACTGGGGGGCCTTGGGTTGCCCAGCTTTGTCTTAGTACATCAGCCTCATTGTCAGCAAGACTGAGGCAAGATCATACCTTCACAGCCCTATGTAGCCATCTAAAGGTTAACCTTACCTGAAGGAATGCAGGTGGACGGCTCTGAGCCATTTCACTTGTGGTGTCCATGAACTTTATGATGCGGAGATACCCTGGATAAGAGGGAGCACTGACCAGTCCATCTGGTGTCACAAAGAAAATCTGGACTCCTCTGGGAATAAGGATCAACTCCTCTGCATCCACTCCCAGACTCTGTACTGGAGGAGGCTGTGTGGTCATATTGTAAAACTCATCTCCTACTGTAGAAAGTTCCCCAGACTCTGTACCATAAGAAACTGTGTAATGTCCATCTGTGGCCTGGGGTGTGTAAGCTGGGGGTGCTACTGCTCCAATAAAGGGATTCATTGCTGGAGTGGGTTCGTTAACTGGCATAGTGGAAATGCCATTCACTGGGCATGGCTCTGCAGGGAAGGCTAGAGATTTGGGAAGTGGTGGCCTGTCTGGTTTTTCTTTCTGCTTCGGAGGCAAATCTGGGTACAAAGTGGGTATTGGTGCTGCTGCACCAGCTACAGATGGATTTGCTAGTCCTGAAGACATACCTTGCTGTAGAATATTCAGTCTCATATTTACATTCTGCAAAGTCTCCTGCATCTTAACTTGCATTTGCCTGGCAGAATTCCAGGCCGGACCAGTGCATTCTGGTCCCTGTAAGGAGATACTTAATCCTCTTATCAAGTGTTCCTGCCCTTGTCTGTAATAGTTATGAGCCTCTTCCTTATAACCTGCCTCATCCGTGTTCAAACCTTTATTTATGTACAGAAAAGCTTTCCTGTACTCATCTTCAATGCTTCGAATTAAGGAGTTTTCTTGCATTTCGGGAGGAGCTTGCTTTTCCATTGCTAAAATGGAGAGAAATAGATAAGAATTAGAAGAAATAAAAGCAAAAATAACACTTTTCATTCAAAAATAAAATTTGCATTCTCAGTGCACATTTTACTGCAAAATATTGCACATTGGTTCACTGTTTACAGCCTGTAGTGCAGATGAGGAGCATAGTTATGTAATACCAAATTAATAATCTAAAGTGCATTGAGCCTAGTTTACATGGGAGACACTAGCAATTATACATTTCACAGAATAGATGCCATTATTTACAATGGGGTACTTCACATGGGTGAATTTTCCAGCTACAGTTCTTTTCAGTGGCAACCTTGTGTTGCTGCAACATTACTACAGTCTTCAATGTGATCCGGGCCGTACAGGGAACACACTGTTGCATCTTTGCTAATGTCAGTCACATTCTGTATTCCAATTCAAAAGTTCTGAAGAACCATTTAAGCACCAGAGAGGTGTGTAATGCATTGCACACCCCCTGGCACTCAAAGGGTTAATTCTGAATACAGAAAGTTGTATACGTGACAAATACATGGTTTATTTCGAAGGCCAAATCAGTTCTCCAAGAGATCCAAATAGAAATTAAAATACAAAGTAAAATGTACCACTCTTTTCACCTTTCACTTCTTGTGTTATTAACGGCTACTACCACACAGTTCTTCCAGAGAGTCAAATACATCAATATGGATAAAAGCATCATTAGAACTCTGCAGCTGAATATCTCAGTGAACTTCTAAAGCTTAGCTTACTAATACAGCCTTGAAAGATAACAGGTAGCTATCAGTATCTTGTAGACCTCATTAATAGAAATTATGACTTTTATGCAAAAAAGATAAAAGAGAAATATTTGAGTAAACCAACTGTGCCACAGGGGACAAATGCAATTTCTCATTGATTTAAATCAGGGCTGTCCAAGTTCAGGCCACCAACAGGCCAGGATGTAAGGATTTCCTGATTAAGCACAGGTTAATTAGTGGTTCAATCATTTTAATTGGGGCACCTGTGCTAAATCTTGGCCTTTTGGTGGCCCTTGAGGGCTGAACTTGGACAGCCCTGATTTAAAGGGTAATTATGTTTTACTGAGTCTACTCCAAAAAATGTAAAAAGCCCAGGACTGTTCTTTAGATCCCCAAAATGGCTCCTGTCAGCCTTTCGTGGACGGGAAGGGTTATCCATAAAATTGACACCCACGCTGCTGGTATTAACCCTTTGTGTGTCAGAGGGGTACACAACATGATGTGTTTCACACACCTCTGACACTCAAAGGGTTATGTTTGTGCAACAAGAGTGTGGCATGTACAGTCTCCATAGGCATTTAGGGTCTATGGGTCCTATGTTTGTAGCCCAAAGAGACTGAACTGCAAGATTTCAGTCTTGCAGTTCAGTTTCTTCCAACAGAACCAGCTGGGATGCACCGGTGGTTCTATTTTCAGATCCCCATCTTTTCCCCCTGTTGGTCCACCAGACAGGGATGTATTTAGTCTTTCTTCTGCCCCAGTATCAATCAAGTGCATGTACCCCTACACACACACACACACACACACACACACACACACACACACACACACACACACACACACACACACACACACACACACACACACACACACACACACACACACACACAAAATAACTAACCTCCAAATGGCTAAGTGTACTGTGTCAGCACAGTACCATAAGCCTGTGTTTCTCCTCCAGATTTCTGTTAATAAGGTCTCAAACGTACTGCACAAGCAATGAGCTGAAGACAACTAACATACAAGCAGTTAAAACCCAATGGGAATTATATATGTTCCCTATTGTACATGTGGTTTTCCCCAAATTGATAGCACCTTTTGATTATATATGTATGTCACAGTGATCTAGATTTTGAAAACAGATAATCATTTGACCCATGTATCCTGTCCACTAAACAGATAAATTTTACATAATCTTCAAAAGAGACCTGTTCAATCCCAGACAGACATTCTTAAAAATCAATTTCTGTGTTCGTCCGTTCCACTTCTACTCCATGAATCTGCCATCTTTTCCACAAAGTAGTACTTACGTACTGATTAACTTCTAAATTTCCGCTTTCATTAAAAAGTTATAAGGATATGAAAACCGACATTTAATATAGAAGGCCATTTGAACAACTATAGTTACAGTAATATTAAACCAGGGCTTAAAATGTGAAGTCCGTTGCTACTAGCCAGACCTGAAAAGTTACTCGCCACTGCAAGCCATAGTATACCCACCAGGGCCGAATTTCTACTCACCAGGGTTAAATTTTCACTCGCCATTGGCTAGTGGAAATTTTGAGCCCTGATTAAACTATGAAAAAAAAAAAAACTTTCAGTACATGAGGAATGCTCATTGCAAAGGGATCAAGTAAAGACAAATTATTTAACATAATTACAAGGTAAATAAGAAAAATTAAGGGCTTCAAGCAGGTGTGGACACACTGTGTCCCTCCAGCCATTGTTAGAGCTACAACTCCCATCACTGGACTGTAATCTGTAAACAGCTGTAGAACCACAAATTGCCCAGTCCTGGGTTAGACGATATTAGTTAGCATATTCTTGATGCTTTGCAGGGATTGGCTCACAGCAAGATAATCAGTTCATCTGGCCACTTTCCATTTCAGTCATGTGAACTCCTGACAGCCGACATAAGTCCCCTATTGTTATCTCTGATTGTGTACAATTAAGCTTTCAGAATTAACACCATTCACGTGCAATGAGCAAACTGTACCATTTCCTGCTGAAACATACTGTAATCTGGTAATACTGTACTTTATCCTCACATGTTCAGCTCCCCTTCCACCTCCATTTTTTTTTTTTTTTTTTTTTTTTAAACACAAAAGATACAGGCCACCAATACCTGGTTAGGATTTTTCTACAATGTAATCTTTCCAAACATCCATTATTTTTTAAAAATACAGTCTCAACACTTTAAATCCAAGAAATAGTTAACATGGCAGTTGTTGAGTGTTATCACCTGGTTTTAACCAACAGATTGCCATTGATTTGTATGGAGAAATTTGTACATAAAACCCTCAATAATGTTATCAACTGCAATGGTATCCAGGTCTATCATTGAAGTACACAGTTTGTGCTTTAACCTTTTGAGTGGCAGGTATCAAACACATTGCTTTACAATGCATCAGATACCTCTCTGGCACTGAGATGGTTTTAATACTATACCTATCTGACAAATAACACTTTATTTTATTAAAGGCAGAGAAAAAACTAGAAAATGGACTGATTTTGGGAAAATACAAAAATAAAAATAAAGGATTACCAGGAGAAGGATATTGCTCAGTGCACAAATATAACTGCATCCATGATGAAAAGGGTGGAGCAACATGGACTCTTGCTCATAGTGTAGGCTGCAAAGTTTTGGCTGAAGCTAACTAGAAAAGTCATACATTGTGTAAACTATAACTGTATCAGCGAAGTTTAGGATACATAAAGTGCTTTAGAAGTCAATGACACTTGTTTACAAGTAATATGTACCCTTTCCTAGCAAAAGTAGTGGGAAAACTGGGAAGAATATGTATTTATCATAATGCTAGGAAAGGTAAGCATTTATAGAATGATGGGAAAGATAAGTATCTGTGCAGTGTTGTTAATGGAATCTTACATGGCTGGACAAATAGCCGGTGTTTGTTCACACAAATATGCACATAACTGCCCCAGACTATAAACAGAATGCCACAGAATTTTTAGGTGTGTTGTAAAATTAAACATGGCTTAAAAAAAGGGCAATTCACCTCTTAGTAAATGCTAATCTATATGTCACAATATGTGAGATCAGCTGTGGATGAAGTTGGAAAGAAAGGCTGAAGATGATAAATATTTTATAATCTTTGAAATGTCCCCATGTATTAGGGTTAAAGTAATTTGTGTACACAGAATGTGAGAAATTCACAAATAATTTTTTATTGTTATACAGAATAAGCTGCTAAAGGTTTAGAAACACCTACTTATCTAATATAACCCTATATAATAATTTGCTAATGTATGTTTGTCAGAAGATGTCATGCACAATACAGATGGCTGCGCACGCTGCAGTCATGCGCAGTAGAGTGGACTACGGTCTGAATTCAGAGCCCCTCGCTCCATTATTAGCCGTGGCACAGGCAGTCTCTACTGTGCATGACTGCACCGCGGCTGTTGCTGCCTGTCACTGTGGCCCATGTACACAGGGTGTTCAACTAGTTAATCCATATAAAGTTGCTAAAAAGTCAAGTATAATTACTTCCGTACAAAAATCCCAATTTTAATTGATATACATTTAAGACAGATATATATTATTTTCCTCACCCAATACATTCATTTCTATTTATTTAAGACCTTTTAAGCAATTCCTTTCTCTCCTACTGGACCTCATTCCTGCATTGCCCAAATGACACTTTAAAGGGATCGTATTGTTAAAAAATAAATACACCTACGATTGTTCAGTTTGTTATTCTACAATAAATATTATGTTTTGGTAATAATTTACCATGACATTCACCTTAAAAATCCAATTAAAAGTCTCCCCCTCCCGCCCCTTTTTAGGATGTCATGCAGACACCCCTCAGATCAGAAAGCTGGTCTCTTGACCGAATGGATCGTAATGAGGGACAATATTGTATCTGTCAGTATAAGGAAAATCTACCCCCCCCTTTGACCAAGGAGGGAAGGTTTTTCCTTATGCTGCCAATATTGTCCCTCATCGCGATCCATTCGAAACGGCTTTCCGATCTGGTTGAAGTCTGCATGACGTCCTGAAAAGGGGAGGGATTGGAACTTTTAATTGGATTTTTAAGCCAAACATTAAAAGGAACAATCAGAGGTATATTTAACTTTTTGACAAAACTATCCTTTTAATCCCTTGAATGCTAAAAAGATCTCCAGTGCATTACTTCATAATACATTGAAGACCTCCCCAGCATCCAAGAGGTTAATCATAGATATTTTAAGCAGTTGGTTTTGCCACAGAATTGCTCCACTTTTCTTAATGCATATATGGCTTATAAAAAGTCTTACTGTTCTATGCAAGATTAAGGTGATAAAGAAGAGGTGACCTCTCCAGTGAGATCAATTTTCCAGTTCCTGGCACTGAAAGGGTTAATTGGGAGAGACCTTAGTGTATAGGCTCACAGAATAACATAGGAAATGGATAAGTGATATCAGTGGATAAGTTATTTCCTCTTTATCAATGACAGATTCTAGGCATGCATGGGATAGGCATAAGGCTGTCTTTAACATAAGAAAAGACCAAGGACCAAAAGGGGTTTGAGGTTTTTACAGTATGAAAATGGGCAGACTAGATGGGCCAAATGGTTCTTATCTGCCATCAAATTCTATGTTTCTATGTTTAGTACCTAACCCCAAAAGGGGGAGAACTAATGGGTGATATAGTGGAAATGACTTCTCCAGTAATATCACTCGTCTAAATGTCTGTGTTATTATATGAAGCCAATGCACTCAGATCTCTCCCACCTGAGAAACCTTAGTGCAACGGATCCATAGTATAGCATAGGGATTGGAGAACTGATAACAGTGAAGTAATCATCTCCACCCAGTCACCTCTTTACCATCCCATAGTGCATCTCCCCAACAAGATCCAGAATTTCAGTGTCTAAAATAGTCCCACTCCCTGTTTGGTTTAAACTGATTTTTTTTTTGTTGTTGTTTTTGACAGCTTGTACAATAGATAGCATGTAGGGTGTAAAAGATACAAATGGAAATACCTACTCCAGCAAAAATAATTTTATGAACTTTACTGCATATTCAATAAGACAAAGAAATACAATTTTAGAATACACAAACTCCAAGACAAGAGCAAAATGAAATTTCCCATTTTTTTCTATCAACCCCTTGAACGCTTGAGAGATCACTAATGTATTTCTTCTAAATGCGCTGGAGCTCTTTCTAGCATTCAACAGGTTAAAACACCCCAATTAAATGAAAGGGAATTTTGATGATGGGAGCTGTAATTTCCAACGACTTCAGAGCCAAAGGTTACGTAACATTGGACTAGCTGCTAAAAACAAAACAGTCTGGGTCTTAAAAGATTAAAGCCATTTTGTCAGGTAAGCAGTCACATGACAAGAGTCTGAAGAAACAACTGCTGTTAAGGTAATCTGACTCAATTTCCAATACATAATGTACATTCCCTCCATACAATTACAGGTGTGCAGTGTTTTACCTTTATCAGTATTTTATATTTGTAACCAGGGGCTAGTGTATAATGGGTTACCGCAATATTAGAATACTTACTGACACTTAATCAACTTCAAATGACGACAGTTGACTGACCCTTTAATAACTATTTATAAAACACACCCTGCTTAAAATAACATGTTCATACTTTTAAATGCATTCACCTAGAAGCCCTTGATTCCCTGTGCAACCCCGTGATCTGACGGCTTAAAGATGTGTACAAAGAAAATACAACTTGTGGCTCTTCAGCTGCTACTGGACTAACTACAGCTCACAACATTCTCAGCCGGAAGACGATAGTGCGAGGTGTAGTCCAACAACAGCTGAAGGACTACATGTAGCCCATTTGCTTACATTGGTACTCACTGGCTCAGCGGCGTAGAGACCCCTGTCCCCAGTATGCGAGCTCTGTCAATTTTCTCACAACTGCCGAGTCTCAGTCTGACAGAAGTGACGTTTCCTCCCACACTCCCAGCATGCTCCAGGGATGAGGCTGCCTTAAAGTGATAATGTTCCATTTAGAAATAAATGTGCACTGCCACTGCTGTAGAGTGAGCTAGAAGAGAATTGTGCTGACTCGTTTAATATTCTGTGTGTGTGTATCCAGTGGCTGGGTAACAGATAATTCACCTAGACAGCAGCTGGTTTACTCCACACTGAGCATGATGTGCTAAGTAAATTGTGCAATTCTGCTACAAAGCAACAGCATGATAGGAAATAAATAAAAAGTCCTATTGATTTAAACTTGATCCCCTTGAATGCTAGAAAGATACCAGCATTCAATAGCTTTAAAAGTACCAATTAAATCCATTTAAATCAGTTGATTTGCTCCAGAATTGCAGCACTTTTTGAGCACAGCTGCACACTAGGTAACCAATAAAAAAATCCCAACATTCTCATTGATTTAAATGGGACTTTTAAAGCTATTGAATGTTAGTCTCCAATGCACTGATTTGCATTGAGTTGGAGATCTTTCTATCATTTAAGGGGTTAAAAACGCAGCTGAAATCAATAGATTAAAGTATATATCCTTACCAAGATGGGTGTGTCTCCAGTAGTTCATGCCAACAATTTCACAAGTGAAAATTCTACGAGCAGAAGTTATGGTCCCAGTTGTTTGATTTGAATAATTTGACCAGAAAAAAATTGTAATTTTTTTTTTTTTTATCCTTTGGGTGCTAAAGGAGTATAAAATGCACTGGATATCCCTCTGGCATTCATAGAGTTACATAAATTTAACTAAAAGGTTCATTAGCTTGTTGCGTTTCCCGTGTATTACCTGACTTGTCTGACTACCCGTTCTGGTGCTGACCTGTGGCTCTGTCTGACTACCCGCTCTGTGTATGACCATGGCTTAGTCCAATAACCAATCTAGTGCAGACCTGCGGCTCTGTCTGACTACCTGTTCCGTGTATGACCCCTGGCTTGTCTGACTATCCGTTCTGGTGCTGACCTGTGGCTCTGTCTGACTAACCACTCCGTGTATGACCCTGGATTAGTCTGATAACCAATCTGGTGCGGACCTGCGGCTCTGGCTGACTAACCATTGCGTATTGACCCTTGGCTCGTCTGACCATCCATTCTGGTGCTGACCTGTGGCTCTGTGTGATTACCCCTCCGTGTAGCCTTCAGTTGAAATCAGATCTCCAGTCTGGTGCAGACCTGTGGCTCTGGTAGACTGTAGCTTTACTGACTGCAGGCATGAGTCAGTAATCTCTCTTGTTGCCTTCCATTATGGGAGACGGCCTTCCCCTTACTGACTGCAGGCGTGAGTCAGTTTCTTTCTCTCTTACATCCTTGGGGAGACCGTTTGGTTCAATGCAAGGCCTATCTGACATATGAAACTACCATTGGCTTTGGCCTAGTCTCTGCAGGCTGGGAACTTGGAGGCAGCCTCCTATTTCTGATAGAGGCTCAGCCCCTTTGATTTCCCTCCGCTCCTTCTGGAGACTCAATGTTAAATTCTGCTGTGTATTATAATTTCTAATAAAGGTGAAATACTATACCATTTTACTCCTGTTTTCCTTGTAACGCTGACAGTACGAAAGGACCATGTCTACAGACGGTACTGGTAACCCTTCCTTGCAGAGTATCCTAAAGGTGGATACTCAAGATCAACGTATTGATCATATTTCACTGGCTTTGCAGACCGAACTGCATACCTTGACCTTCCTGGTCTGCAACCAGTGGCCTCCTCTGCTTCTGCCTCTGCACCGGTTACTCCCACCGCCCCTGAATCAGGCATGATCAGGGGGTTTTCCAGCCACGCCCAGCTTCCGCAGAGGTATGAGGGGGACCCAGAGCTGTGTCGTGGGTTCCTAAATCAAGTGGGAATACACATGGAGATGGTACAGCAACTCTTCCTCAACGAACGCAGTAAGGTCGGATTCCTGGTTTCGCTCCTGTCTGGCAAGGCCCTGTCATGGGCTAATCCATTGCGGGAGACGGACAAACCAATTTTATATAACTTTACAGAATTTGTGGCCGCATTTCGTATTTGATATGCCGGGTCGACAGGCCTCTGCCTCCAAACACCTTTTGACCATCCGCCAGAGCGTTCGAACTGTGGCTGAGTACGCTATTGAATTTCGTACTTTGGCAGCGGAGGTGGGTTGGAATAATGAGGCCTTGGTGGCAGCCTTCTTCCAAGGCTTGTGCAACACCATAAAAGATGAGAATGCTGCCTGCGACTTACCTAAATATTTGGATGAATTTATCTCGTTCACCATCTTGATTGACATGAGGATTAGGGAGAGACCCTCGTTCAGGGAACCTGCACAGGTTTCCGTCTCGACTAGCACCCAACTTTATGCACACACCCAGTCCTCCCTCACCTCCCATGCCTCCTAGACTTGACTCTACTAGTAGTGAACCCATGCAGCTGGGGGCCACTCACCTGTTGGTGGAGGAGAGGGTCTTCCGGCGGAGGGAAGGCCTCTGTTTATATTGTGGGAGACCTGGACACCTCTTGAGGTCATGCCCGGTACATCCAGGAAATGCCCACACCTAGGATCCTGTCAGGGACAGATCTTAGGTGGGATTTCTCAGTCCCCGGAGGTGATAAAGGGTAAACCCATCCTGGAGGTTATCCTATCTTGGGCCAAGTCATCAGTAAATGCATCTGCGTTACTGGATTCTGGAGCTGCAGGATACTTTATAGATGCAGAACATGCTAGCAGACATGAAATCCCTTTGCAGTCTCACTCCTCTCCCTTGGCCGTTGAAGCCATAGACGGAAGGACCCTACAACCCTCTCACATCACTCAAGGAAACAATTCCTCTAACCCTGAGAGTAGGGGCCCTTCACACGGAAGCCCTGCAGTTCAGGTGATTAACTCCCCCCCCCACTATGCCATTGTCCTGCAGTTTCCATGGCTACAGACACACAGCCCCAGGACTGATTGGCTCAATTGTGACATTGTGTCTTGGGTGCCTAATTGCTCCAAGGCCTGTCTTGCATGTCCTACGAGACTACTGTGTACACTGCCTCTTTCCTGCCTGAGGAATATATTGCTTTCAGTGATGTGTTTAACAAGACACAGGCTGACGCATTGCCTCCTTATTGCCCTTATGATTGTTGTATTGACCTGATTCCGGGAGCGACTCCTCCTAGGGGTTGCGTATATCCTCTTTTGGTGGAGGAAACAAAGGCCATGGAGGACAATGTGTCCGACGCCCTTTCCAGGGGCATTATCTGCAAATCTGCCTCACCGGCTAGTGCAGGGTTCTGTTTTGTCAAGAAAAAAGATGGGGAGTTATGCATGGGGAGTTGTGCCCATGCATTAATTTTTGTGGACTGAACAAGTTAATGATTAAGAATCCCTACCCCATACCCTTAATTACGGAACTTTTCGATCAATTAAAGGGTTCTAAGGTGTTCACGAAGCTGGATCTGAAGGCAGCATATAATCTCGTTAGAATTAGTGAAGGACATGAATGGAAGACAGCTTTCAACACCCGGAGTGGGCACTACAAATATCTGGTTATGCCCTTTGGTCTGTGCAAGGCTCCTGCTGTCTTCCAAGAATTTATTAATGATGTCCTAAGAGATTTGTTGCAAAGCTCAGTAGTGGTATATTTGGATGACATACTTATTCACTCACTCACTTTGGAGACTCATCGCGCAGATCTGTCTAGGGTGTTACGTTTATTGAGAGAAAATGGCCTATATGTAAAGCTGAATAAGTGTGAATTTCACAAAACCCAAGTGACTTTTCTGGGGTATGTTATATCCAAATCTGGCTTTGCTATGGACCCACAGAAATTATCTGCAATATAACAGTGGCCCCGTCCGGTACGAGTGAAATCGCTCCAAAGATTCTTGGGGTTCACAAACTACTACAGAAAATGTATTAAGGACTTCTCGACGGTGGGCAAGCCACTGACTGATATGACATGTAAAGGCGTGGATGCTTCTAAATGATTACCTAGAGTACCGTCTGCCTTTGAAAGCCTTAAAGCAGCATTTGCAGCAGCTCCGATACTAGTACATCCCAACCCGCCCTGCCCTTTACCCTGGAGGTTGATGCATCTGAGATGGGAGTAAGTGCCCTCCTGTCTCAGTGCTCGGCTCCAGGGGAAGCTCTGCTACCTTGTGGATACTTCTCCCGGAAGTTGTCTAAGGCAGAGAGGGTCTATGACATAGGAGACTGGGAGTTATTGGCAATTATACTGGCGGTTAAGGAATGGAGTTACCTCCTAGAAGGAACCAGTGCCCCGATCCTGATCCTCACTGATCATAAGAATTTGACATACTTGTCTGAAACAAAAAGATTGTTGGCCCGCCAGGGTTCTTCCTGGTTCTAAAAACATCAGGGCTGATGTCCTATCTCGCCAATATTGCTCAGACTCCAGGGAAGAGTCTCCCCCTACTCCGATCATTCCAGCTGATCGTATTATTGCCACAATTCGAACCAGCATTACCTCTCCTTTGGGAGAGGAGATTTTGGCGGCTCAAGCTTCTGCCCTGGCAAAGAAAGGGATGTGTTTTGTGCCAGTCCAGTTGCGCACCAGACTCCTGGAGACCTATCATACGTCCAAAACTGCTGGCCATACAGGGCGAGATCAATTGATATGGTCTATATCTTGTTTGTTTTGGTGGCCTAGCTTAAGAACTGACTGTTCTGCCTTTGTGGCAGCTTGTCCTACCTGTGCCCAATGCAAGTCCCCACGAAACCTGCCTGTGGGACTCCTCCAACCTATCACTAATGGGGAGCGTCCATGGTCCCATCTGTCCATAGATTTCATGGTGGAGCTTCCAGCATCAGTGGGCCACACGGTTATTCTTATGATTGTGGACAGGTTTTCAAAAATGGCCCACTTCGTACCACTCAAAAATCTGCCTTCTGCTCAAGACTTGGCCAGGATTTTCGCTAAAGAAGTTTTCCGATTCCATGTTATACCTAAAGTGATTGTATCTGATAGGAGGAGCCAGTTTGTGTCCCAGTTCTGGAGGAGTTTTTGCTCTCAGATGGGGATTCAGCTTGCCTTTTCCTCAGCATACCACCCCAAATCGAGTGGTGCAGAGGAGAGGTCTAACCAAGCCCTAGAACAATTTCTCCATTGTTATATAAATGACCACCATGACAATTGGGCTGCTCTGTTACCCTGGACAGAGTTTTCCAGAAATTGTGCTATTAACTCCTCGTCTCAAAGTTCTCCATTACTATACTGTCTGACTCCTGTTTTCCTTGTAACGCTGACAAGATGTCAATCTAGACTTGAGGTCCTGAATGGTGGAAGTGGGAAGCTATGGAGTCACAGCAGTTGAACCAAAATTGCCCTCTCCTTTTTTTACTGGGTTAATTCCACACCCTTTCAAGCCCTAGTAGAGTCCCAAGTGTTCCTAAGGCAACCTGAGTTCACAAGAGACATCCCATTTTCACATTTACTTACCAAATCATATTGAGTGAAGTCCTAAGTTATGGCAGGAAAGATACAAACAGCGGTCCATTAAGGTTTAAAAAGAACAAGTACAAATGATGGGGGTATAGCTATACCCAGTCCAAGTGCAGATTCCTCATCTACAACAGAGACAGAGGTGGAACAGCCTAAATATTGCTACATATAGTTGTAGAAGGAAACAGTTTAATGACATCTTTGCCGAATGCCTGTAACTAAATTATTAGAGGTGAATGGGGTTATGAAGAAAGGGAAATCTAAAGAGATATGTTCTAATTTATTTCTTAGAAATGACTTGCTATTTAGAGTGTCCAAGAGGAAGGCAGGGCATAACTACAGTTAGTGCAGAGGGAGCAGTTGTAACAGGGCCAAGCTTGGAGGCCAAGAGGCCCAACAGCCCAATAGGATCTAGTTATATGCTTGGAAGGATATTTTTTGTGTTAGGGGACCCAAAAATGTTTGCACTGGGTCCCATAAATGATTAGTTGCTCCACTGGAAGAATGGCAGGACATCAGTCAGTACCCTGGTTTTACTGAAGGAAAGTGCTTGATTTACTTCTTATTCATTTATTTCAAGGAAGATTTTTAGCAGGAAAAAAATACATTTTATATCAGCTGGGGGCTTTGTGGCCAATAGCTTTACCAATGGCCCTTGTGCTGCACCAGGGTCCTGTTTATGGTTATCCACACTCTCCATCAGTGTTTCCTAGCTTCACTACCAAGCATCATGGGCTACTAGTCTTCTGGGGAACATGCCTTCTTTCTCTGATTAGCAGGTCTCTCAGCCTCGAACACCCATTACATATCTTTGCCTTTCAGCTTAACACTTGAAGTTCTATTTCATAGAAGGGAAACAGAGAACTACTTGTAAATGCACACTTAAATAATAATGAATAATAAAACATCAAATGGAGGGATAGAAAGAACAATAAAAAGGGTAAAAAACAATAACCTCTAAGGTATAATGCAATAAGAGACACACTGCCTATGACTCTCAACTATAATAGATCGCCATATTCAGTGATAATAAACCCACTCACTCACTATCTCTACTATCAATGTTATGGAACCAAAGACGAACCCTCCTAAACATATGATATTCCCATAGGTGATAGTCACGTACAGTGGGTTCACTTTCGAAATGTCACACACTGCTGGGCATCAGTCAAAAGAAATGCAACATTTTGAGATATGCGATGCTTTGTGCTTGTCACCCCCCTGCGCCGGTGTCCATAACCATCTTATGGCCTGCTCATGCCACTCTGTCCTCTCAGAGTAGCGCACCACACTTCTGGGTTTATGTGCTGGCACGTCATTATGTGCCTATATAAGGCAGCCGTTGACGGTTCTCGGGCGCACTTGCACAGTGTTCCTAACAGTGTACACTTGCCTCAGAAGTGTTGCTGTCTGTCTTTAGCTCCTAGTATCTTGCATAGTTGGTTCTTCTGTTCATGACCTCTTGCCTGTCCCAGACCATTCCTTCAAGCCAGCTGTTAATCTTGCCTTGTCTGAAATCCTGTGTATAACCCTTAGCCAGCCCCTTAGCCAGCCTCTGTCCATCCTTCAAGCCTGCTGATAGTCTAGTCTTGTCTGAACTCCTCTGTATGACCCTTAGCCTGCCTCTGTCCATCCTTCAAGCCTGCTGATAGTCTAGCTTTGTCTGAACTCCTGTGTATGACCATTAGCCTGCCTCTCACCATCCTTCAAGCCTGCTGATGTTTTTTTCTTGTCTGTACTCTAGTGTATGACCCTTGGTTTATCTGTGACCATCCTTTCGTCTGCCATTATCTCTGCTGCTGACCTACCGTGTATGACCTTTACCCTTTCTGACACTTCTCTTCCCAGTTCCTCTAGGAGAGTTCACGCTATTACCAGTAGCCTTCGTACACTATCCACGATTCCCACTCTGTGTACTCTAGCCTTCACTCTCCCCTGCAGGAGAGTTGGTAATGTCTGTATATTCCCATCCTGGGATTACTTCCAGCTTCACTGGGGTTTGTCATCTGGCCTTGAGGCTGACACCTTTAGTTCAGTCAACTCAGCAGCACGGATCTATTCAGGCAGCCTACGAACCCGAGCTCCGCTCCCTAGCATCGCACCCCAGTACTCCCTTTCCTGCAGGCTACTTGCCCTTGACATTAGTGAAAGTGCCATTCCAGGCTGCTGTGCTGGAACAACATTCCACACACATCCACTGTCTGGACCAGAAGCTGGACTCTATGACCACCATCCTGCAGCATATGCAGCAGTTTATGGAGGCTTCCAAACTGCAGAGTCCCCCGCCAGAAGAACTTTCCACTTCTGGTGTTCCGGCTGCATATCAAGGCACGATGCCATCCCGCCTACCTCTGCCTGACCTGTTTGAAGGAGACCCTAAGCAGTTATGAGGGTTTCTGAACCAGTGCTTTTTACATTTTCACATTCTTCCTGAAGCCTATGTTTCTCACCAGGCCAGTCACGTTCATTGTTTCTCTCCTACGGGGTCAAGCCTTGTCTTGGGTCTCTCCACTTGTGGACTATCAATCCCCACTTTTGGATGACTGTGATGCATTTCTCATGGATTTCCGAGCTGTATTTGATACCCCTGGCCATCAGGCCAAACCTGAGGCAGCTCTGCTAGACCTGCAGGAAGGCTCTCAGCCTTTTAGCCAGTACGCCATAGACTTCCATACGCTTGTGTACGACACCGATTGGGGCCTTAAAGGACGCCTTTCAGCTTGGTTTGTCTGATCGCCTGAAAGATGACCTCACCAGGCAACCCATTCCTGACCCTTGAGGGCCTCATTACCCTTTGTTCTACACGCGTTACCTGAATTCAAGAAAGGCGTCTTGAAAGGGATTGTGATGGTGCCAGATGTCTCCAGGCCCAGCCACTGGTATGTCTTGCTCCCAGGTTCTCAAATCCACCGCCTCCCACAGAACCCATTCCTGTAGTACCATTTACTTCTATATTTTGGTAGCACATGACTTTTTATATCACTTTTAAAAGATAATTTTATGAAATGCTACCATTAAGTGAGTGGTCTAATCAATAAACCTACATCAGGAATGTCCAACTTTTATCCTCAAGAGCAACCAACAGGCCAGGATTTAAGGATTTCCCTGATTAAGCACATGTGAGCTCATCAGTGGCTCATTCATTTTGGTTCCCCTTCCTGTGCTCAAACAGTTAAATCCTTAAATACTGGCCTGTTGGTAGCTCTTGATGGACACATGACCTACATCTTTACAACCTACATAAATAGACCTGTCTTAATATGGGTGAAGGTAATTGTAGGCAATAGTTTAATTAGTAGCCTGATTATGTTTATTCTAGGTGATTATTTTGCTACAATTCAGACAACCTATATCAAAAAGTTGCTTTAGGTAAACTAATAGATCTACAGTGCCCCACAATAACATTAAGAAATGCTGTGGATGTTTGGGCTAGGGTATTGGCCTAGTTGGAAGTACATGATGGCACTCAAACAAACACAGAGTAATGAAGCTGTGATCTTCACAAAAGTGGAAACTTTTATTGCTGAATTAAAAATGACAAGATGTTGCCAGAGGTTGGATACCCTTTCAAATAGATTCAAATGTTGAATTACATTAATTGCAATACCAGAAATGTAATCTATTTGTTCACATGTTCTTTGTGTCAAGTTAAATATGTGGGTTGCACTATGTGCCCATTAAAATAGAGCATAAGAGACCATTTGAATCAAATAGGTCATGAAGAATCAACCCCAGCAGTAGCTAAGAATATTAACTTTTATTCATGCTGGAGATTCAGGTTGTTGTATCTTTCAAGGCATCGAAAGGGTAAAACTTCCCTGGAGGGGGGAGACCTGCAACAATTGATCGACAGACTAGAAGCAATATGGATTTTTAAACTTAAGACTAGGGTCCCAGATGGGTTAAATTCTGAATGGGCCATTAGTCATATTTTGTAGATTTCGGTTGAGAGTTTGTGATGGTCTACGTTCTCCAACCTTTGCTTCTCGTTTTCACTCGCAAATCATTCAGATGTCTTTCTTTCACTGTATTATTTTCATTTTTAGTTTTTCTTTATATATTTTGTGCATTGTGCAATCAGTGTTAAAGATGGATTGCCTTTATTGGGTTAAACAAACCTTTCGTCTAGGGCTTCATTCTATTGGTTGTTTTTTTGTCTCCTTAAGGCTAGCATCATGTATTTCCAATTATCTTTGATTTTTAAATTTGCATATATTGCTGTGTTTTTTCACTTGGGTTTATGTCTATGATTAAGCGCTGTGGTTAACCACAAAAAGCTTAAGACTTCTACTTGGGGTCTTGTTGCAATTATGTGTCCCACCTCTGGCAACACCTTGTCATTTTAAATTCAGCAATGAAAGTTTCCACTTTTATGAAGATCACAGCTTGATTGCTCTGTGTTTGTTTGAATGTTGTCACATACTTCCAACTTGCTATTTCGTATTCAGGACTGGAGAACCTTCAGTGAGAGAGCACTGGTCACACAAGCTTGTTTGTTTTTCAAGTTTGGGGAGTTACCTTAGGATTTACCAATCTATGACTTTGAAACAATGTTTGCAGCACTGCTTGTCTATGTGTAAGGCATTGGCCTACTTTTGTCTGTATTTAAACCTTTTCATCTTTTAAAAATTAAAGTATTTTTTGCTTTATACAACTAGTCAGCATCAGTTGGTCATCCTTTGTACTTATTAATACTTTCCTTTCAATTTACCATCAAGATAAGCAGTATCCATGTACATAAATGGCAGATGGGTCTTATATACTAATCTATCTGGCCAAAAGTTTGAGACAGGGTATATAATTATTTTTTGCTAACATTATAACTCATCTACACTTAAGGCTCTTTTGCAGAAGAAAAGTTAAGTAATTTTGATGCAAAATACCTGCATTAGTATACAAATAATAATTACCATTGATATAAATGTGGCTTGTAACTATCTGAATGAGATAGGTCTCTGTTGCAGTGTGAAGCAATGCACTGGTGATCAATCTAGTATTCAAGTGGTTAAAAAGACACATTTCACCTCTTGGATGCTAGCGACATCTCCCAACGCATTTCAAAGCAATGCACTGGGGACATCTCAGGCAGCCAAGAAATGAAATGCACAACTATCTCAGAACCATAGATATAAACGGTGGTACAATACTTATGATAGGAGATAAGTGATACTTCAGAATTCATCCTTTTAGACCAAATAACTTGATCAAATACTTATTTTATTGCTATTGTGCTGGGGTATTAAAAGTGAACTAACACCTTTTCATAATAACATTTTAATCATCTTACTATGACCAAAAAATCCTAATGGCCCTGGTTAATATTGCTTTTATGCTTTTGTTCAAAAGATTACATCTTCAATCCACCCTGGATGTCATTTCAGTGATTTTTTTTGGTCTGAGTTCTTTTTCCCCAAACTGAAACAGAGTGAATGAGCCTGTATAAGATTTCTATATGGAGTGTTCAGAGTTCCAGGTCCTGTAGTCCTGCTAGTAACTGACTTGTCCACTAGCATGGATATGACTTCTAGTAGTGATGGACGATGATAGTTCTTTAATAAAGGCTGGAACAATATACATATACCACTTACAATAGGCACTCTAAAAATGTAAAATAGAGGGAAGATTAAGAGAAAAAAACTCATATTACAATCTATCATCAAGCAAAAATGCATTAAGATTAAAATCAATATTTAGCCGTTATGGTTGTAATATATCCAAAGTGTATATTCACTAATCTGAGATGAACATGAGTTTTCTAGGAGGGGCTTGTCTTTGACGAAGTCTGTGTCAAGCCTTCCCAGGCCAGCATGTACTAAATTCTGACTCAAATTGAGCTTAATGTCTGGCTTTTGTGTCTCTCACTGCAGCACTGATTGTAAGGTGCTCTTGGAAGAGGTGTCACATCCTGGGGAGTGAGAAAGGCCAATCCTCAATGCGAATGGACTTGGAAACAACAGGAGAGAGGGGTGAGGCAGCATGTAGCTGGACCTGGTCCAAGGCTATTTTTGCAAACATATTGGTTTCTGTTTGCAGGTTATTCGCTAAAGCTGAACAATGTGACTCTGAAAAATGAGAATGGCTTTTCCAGTCCCTGCCACTATCCTCTTCATCCAGAGTACCAGCCATAGATGCTCGACTGGATGATTTGCAGAGTCATTGGGTGGAGGGTAACTCACATCTTTCCTCCCCAATTGCCTAATATAAATCCGCCACTGACCAGTGTAGATCTTCTGCCTTGCCTTATGCAGGTAATGAGGTTTGGCTCAACCTTTGTCTGCGACAGCCCTCTGCCAAATTCAGTCCCCGCTATTTTGGACTTTTCCGCTTTCAAGCTCGGCGCACCCCAGTCACTTTCTTTCTTGAACTTCCTTCTTCAATGAGGATTCTGAATTCTTTCCATGTTTTTCTTCCAAGCCATTGATTTCTTTCCAGTACTCTTTCCCTTCATCTCCCCCAGCTCTGGTCCTGGTGGATGATCAGAGGAATACGTTGTGTACAGAGTTGGCTCTCCACTTATTTGTGGCTCAGTCTAGTATCTTGTGGACTGGAAGGGTTATGGCCCAGAGGAGCATTCTTGGATTCTGGCCATGATCTTAATGCTCCTGCTCTTCTCTGTGCCGTTCACAGAGCTATCCTGAGAAGCCTGGTCACCCAGAGGGCTCCTTTTGTGGAGGGGGTGATGTTATGCTTAGTTATAGGCTAGGGATGCCAAGCTCCCTTCCCTCCTTCATTTCTCATTGGAGGGTCTTGCTATTTAAACTCAGCACCTTCCTGTAATCTTTGCCGGTTCTACTAGCTAGTTTTGTGCATTTCTCTAGGGTACTGTGTACTGATTACCTATGTCCAACCTTGGCCTTCCTTCTTTAATTCTGTCCTCCAATATGGCTCCTTTCATGATTCCTGGTTTTGACTCGGCTCTCCTACTGACTTTGCTCCTGTCCTTTGATTTGGTGTCTACATTTGATCCTTCTAGCTTACAACCTGGCTCCCTCCTCAACTCTGATTCTGCTACTAGATTCCGCACCTGCTCCTTTTATCTTCTCATTATCTCTGACTACGTTTCTCAGCACCCATTGCCAGACATTTACTATCTTGATTTTGCTTTTTGTCTTGCTTGCTTTCATGTTTGCAGAATACCTCCTATTATCTACTCTACTCTTGCCTCTCATCTTTCTTATGTCTCTTCTTTTGTCTGAGTCTTGGTATATTCTCCCTTTGCCAGCGTGCTAGCTGGCTTACTCCCATCTCTCAGTTTTCTCGTAGGTTTGCTCCTCCTATCTCTGCCTCAGCTCCGTTCTTCTCTCACTTCTCTCTCAAGTCCCCTCTTATCTCTGGCATAGATCTGCCCTCTATAGTTCCCTCTCAGGTCCTCATTTTTCAAGCTTTCTGCCCCTCTGGTTACTGCACTAGTGGTTGGCTTATTCCCATCTCATGGTCATATCTCTTTCGTCTGGTCTCTCGCTCCATTATTTTGGATTTAACTGCTTCTTGGGTCTCAGCTCTTCCCTCTAGTCTCCTTGGTCTCTCTGCTCCACTTCTATTTGGTTTACTGCTTCTTGGATCTCAGCTATTTTCCTTTTCACTACTCTATGTTATTGTTTTCCTGCTCCTCTCCCTCTCGCTCTCTCTCTCTCCATCTCCTTCTCTCTCTCCTCTCTCTTTCTCCCTCTTCTTCTCTCTCTCTCCTTCTCTGTCCCTCTCTCTCCATTATTTTTCTCTTTTTGTTTCTTTCTTTCCCTCTTTTTCCAATCAGTAAGGTGAAAGCTTAGATATTGCTCTCTGATGGTCTCTCTCCCCTCAGTACATTGTGGTATACCCTATTTTTTTAAGCAGTTTCTAATATTGTTATCACTAGACTGCTTCTTCGTTACACAGTTCATTCTGTAGCTTCACTCTCTCGCAGCTGATATAGTCAGAGATCGTCTCACCTAGGGAGCATTGATCAAGAAGTTGTCTAAGTAAGGGGTTAAGGAAATCCCTTGGGAGTGGACATAGGCAGCCAGAGCTGCCATTATCTTTATGAAGATCACTGGAGATGACACAGGCCAAAGGGAAGTGCAGTGGACTGGTAGTGACTGCACTTGAAGGTGAAGAGAAGGATGTACTGGTGTTCTGGATGAATTGGGATGTGAAGTCCTAAAGATTTAGAGAGGCTAGGTGGACAGATTTTTGTTACCATCTTGAATCACATGGCTACTACGTAATGGTTGAGACATTTCAAGTTCAGAATAGGATGGCAGACATTGTTCTGTTGTGGGGATCACAAAATATTGGATCAAAAACCTGGAAAGCATTTCTCTCCTCAGGAACAGAAACTAAAACAGGTATGACACTGCATCTATGAACAAAGGCACCCAATGTTGATCCAAAGGAACTCTAGACAAAAAGAAATGGTGAGGTGGAAGGGACTTGCAATTTGTGTGGTACTCTTCAGAAATGAATCGCAAAACCCACTGGTCTATCAGAGAAGACTACCAGGCATATGGAAAAAGATGGAGATGCCCCCCTATGAGTAGGGATGGACCAGGACCCTGAGAGTCATGTGGAGGTGGACTTGTTAGTATTTAGGTTCTGAGCAGACTTCTTGTTCTGCCATCCATTCTTTGGCCTAGGAGGCCTGAGGGAGTTGAACCCTCTGTGTCCTATACTGGCAGGGGGAATGAAATCCACACATCTTTCTGTGCAAAAATTAAAATTTCAAAGAAATCTGACTGAGGAGAGTGCTTTTGTCTCCAGTGGCATCCCTGACAACCTTTCACAGGTCAGGTTCAAAGAGGTGCTTAACCACAAAAGGAAGGGACATCAAGGATCTCTTTGAAGATTGGTCAGCCGTCCAAATCTTAAGCCACAAAGTGCTCCTCAGTATTTTGCCACATAGCGGAGTATGTTGCTGGTAGTTTTCCTCTCTATGGTCCTCTGGTCTTATGGCTCGTCTTTGCCCTAATATACGTAGGAAACCCCAGGACGTAGGGAGCAGGGGATCTACCCTAAGTTGGGATGCCATCCCCATCCAACCATGTTTATGCCTTCCTGTTTCCTTATCCTGGCACAGGCACACTGTGTCCATCTAGGCCTTTTTTGACTCTGGGGCAGCAGGGCTTTTTATCGATACCTCATTCGCATCTGAGAATGGGATACGTATATGCTCCAGGCAACCCCCCATTAGGCTATGTTACTCCTGGTTTTGAGCTCAGGCCCCTCCCACTTTAAGACAGTAGTTTTGGATGTTATCATGTTTCCTTCTACCCCACTCATGCTAGGTTACCCTTGGTTGCATAAAGATAACCCTAGTATCGACTGGACCATTAACTCTTTGTCGTTTTCATCATCAGTCTCGTCGGGAGCATCCGGCTCTGCTCTGGGTCTCTCCGCCGTTTGCACCAGTTCACATATCTCCATTCCTGAACCCTATCTAAATCTGGCAGATGTCTTTTGAAACAGAGAGCCGAGATGTTTCCTCTGCATCGGCCATACTATTGCCCAATCGATCTGTTACCAAGTACCACCCCTCCTAGGGGGGAGAACATACCCGCTGTCTATTCCTGAGACTTCTGCTTTGGAAACCTATATCAAAGACAGCCTAGCATGTGGGTTCATCCATCCTTCCACTTCTCCTGCTGGTGCCGGGTTCTTGTTCGTAGCCTAAAAGGATGGGTCCTTGCGTCCCTTCATCGACTACCGGGGACTCAATAGCATAACTCGCAGTAATTGCTACCCCCTGCCTTTTATCTCCAAGTTGCTGTACCGGCTTCGTGGAGCCATGGTATTTACCAAACTGGGGGCATACAACCTGGTCCGTATGCGGGCCGGCGAAGAGTGGAAGACCGCTTTTAACACCAGGTATGGGCATTATGAATACCTAGTCATGCTATTTGGTCTACACAATGCCCTGGTGGTCTTCCAAGTCCATATAAACAATGTCTTCCATGGCATCGTGGCTGAACATCACTAACACGTGCATGCCGTACTGGAGTGTTTATGCTCCAACCACTTAAAATTGGAAAAATGCTTGTTCCATCAGTCTAGCCTTTCATTTCTGGGCTATGCGGTCCCTCCTACTGGTCTGGCTATGGATCCTGAAAAACTCATTGCTGTTTGGGAATGACCTATACCTCTTTGCATCAAGGCCATACAATGGTTCATAGGCTTCTCAAACTACTATCGGTGCTTCATTCTTAATTTCTCCAGAATAATCCAGCCGATAGTAGCCGTCACATGTAAGGGTGCAGACCCCTATAACTGGTCTATGGAAGCTATGGCAGCTTTCTCTGCTCTCAAAACCGCTTTTAATTCTGCACCGGTCTTACAGTACCCAGATCCTCTTCAAACTTTTACCCTCTAGGTGGACGCATCTGAAACTGCTGTTGGGGCCGTGCTCTCTCAGAAGTCATCAGCTACGTGTAGGCTTCACCCCTGTTTGTTTTTCTCCCGCCGTTTCTCTGAGTCCGAGAAAAATTACAGCATTGTTAACAGAGAGTTATTGGCTGTTAAGTTAGCTCTTGAGAAATGGCTCTACCTTTTGGAGGGGTCCCACATTGCATCATCATCCTCACTGACCACCAAAACCTTTCTTAACTGGCCTCGGCAAATGCCTGAATGCTGGCCAGGCCCGGTGGTCCTTGTTTTTCTCTTGCATTAATTTCCTTATCTCCTATGTTCCAGGCTCCAAAAACGTGAAGGCCGATGCCTTATTGCATCAGATCGAGCCTAGCACACCTCACACCACTACTCCAGAGACCATCTTGCCCTCCTCTTGTCTTTTGGCATCCCTGTCCACCAGGGCCCTCCAGCATATACGAGAGATTCAGTCTTCCATCTCCACTGAAGGCTTTCAGCAGAAGCCCACGTTGTTTGTCCTGTATCTGGATCGACCCTATGATCTTCTCTGGGCTCATCTCTCCTCTGTGGGAGGACATGATTGTATTGCTCGTACCCTGGATTTGTTGTTCCGATATTTCTGGTGGCCCAGCAGCAGGTCTGATGTGGCTTCCTTTGTGGGCTCATGCACAACCTGTGCTTGCATGAAGCATAACAACACCAGACCCTTAGGGCTGCTCCAGCCATTGCCTGTACCTGCCCTATCCTGGACTCTCATTGCAATGTACTTCATCGTCGACCTGCCCAACTCCACTGGCATGACAGCCATCTGGGTGGTAGTCAACCTCTTTTTGATACCATCTGCATCCGTTCTGGCTGGCCTCTTTATCACTGTCTCCATGGATTACCTGTACATATCACCTCCGACCAGGGGTCTCAGTTTATTTCAACCTTATTTCAACCTTCTGGAGGGTGTTCTGTCGATGTCTGGATATTTCTCTTCCGTTCTCATCAGGCTATCATCCGCAGACCAATGGCCAGATGGAGCAGATCAACCAGTCCTTGGAACAGTTTTTACGCAGCTACTGCAACCAGAAACAGAACTATTGGTCCCATCTTCTACCTCTTGCTGAGCTGTACTACAACTCCCCTCTTTGGGTTGTTCACTGTTTTTTGCTGCTCTGGGTTACAACCCCAGACTCCTGATGCTTCGTACTGGCACTGCCTTAGTTCCCTCTGCTGAGATCCGTGTCTCATCCCTGGTTGACCATTGGCGCTCAATATGCACCACCCTTCTCGCTACACAAGTCCGCCATAAGATTCAGGCATACTGACACCGGTCCTTGGCTCACTCCAGACAACAAGGTATGGTTGTCTGTCAAGAATGTGCATTTGTGACAACCATCCTCAAGATTGGGTCCTCGCTACATTGGCCCCTTTCGGGTGCAGCAACAAAAGTCTCCTGTGGTGTACCACCTTTTGCTTCCACATTCTATATGCATGCATCCAGTATTTCACTTCTCCCTACTGAAGCCATGTGTTCCCACCCATCCTTATCATCTTGGTGTGTGGGTTCCTAGACCAGTGACCGTGGACGATCACGTGGAACACATCATTGATGTGGTTATGGATACCTGATGGTATCGTGGCCGCACACAATATCTTGTGAATTAGTGGGGATATGGCCCCGTTCATGGGTGTCAGCTGCTGATGTCCATGCACCTGCGCTGCTTCAACGTTTTCATCACCAGTTCCCTATATAAAGGCCTCTTTACGGAGCCGAACGTCCATTTCAGGCCTATATAGGATGTGCGCCTATCCCTCTGGTGCGCAATTATAGCGTGTGTTAGAGCTGCAGTTCAGTGCCTAGTTCTGCTCTGTAGTGCATCTGTATCCTGAACCTTTGTCTTGACCCTGTCTGTTGCTGATCCTTGCCAAGTCTGACCATTCTTCTGCCTGCTGAATCTGTACTTTGTTGCCAGCCAGTTTGTGACCCTGCCAAGTTTGACCATTCTCCTTGCCTGCTGATTTGGTACCTATGTTGCCAGCCTGATGCTGACCTTGCCTGTTTGTCCATTCTGATAGCCTGATGATTTGGTACCTCTGCTGCCCGCCTGACGCTGACCTTGCCTGTTCGCCATTCTTCTAGCCTGTTTTATTGTACCTCTGCTTCCAGCCTGTTCTGATTCCTACTCTGGTGAGTCTTCTACTCATTCATTTATATTTTGGAATTATCCTTCCTAGGGTTGGTGAGGTTAGACCTCACTGCAGAGGGTTATCCTGGGCCTTCTTCAGCTCATCCAAAGGGGCTCATCTAGCTTTGTGGCCAACAACTTTATATGGCCCAGTCTGCAGCACAAACCACTACAGGGGGCCTATGACTACAAGCAATGCACTCTAGCGCCACTCACTAGCATTCACCCTTCCAACACTAGTTGGAGGAGACTTCTTATAATCATCTTTGTTGTCAGGGTTGCTTACACACTTCTGGGACTGTGACACAGATAAAGCTGAGGATTTAACAGATAATCTGGAAACATCAAACGCTGCTTCAGTAAGATATTCACTGGCCTCCAAAATGTTGTCAACCATAACAATAAGTTCCTCCTTAGGCATAGCCTCTGAGAGTTGTTTGCCCTAGACGGCTATCACTCTAGTGACCCAGGCCGTAGCAAGGATGGGTCCTATTGGCCACAAAATTTGCCATTAATAAGGAATCAAGGAGTTTGCCAGCCCGGTCCTTAAGGGCTGCAGCATCTGACAATGGCAGTGCTGTGTTTTTGACTAGGTGAGATATATGGAGATTAACTGCAGAAAAGCCTAATCTAATGTGTTGTTGGGAGGAAAACTGCACATTGGGATTGGGGTAGTAAGACAAGTGACCTCTTATCGGATGCAGTGATTTGTCTTCTTTCCAAAATGGAGGGCCTTATCTACCTTTACTTCATATCTGTACTTTTTACAGCCATTTCAGTAAAGGCAGGTCATATCTGTTCTGGCACCCCTGTGTATGTTAGCATTTACAAATGGGGAATCAGTTATCTTGGCAGAGAAGCAGCTAAGAATACACTAGGAGATTCCATAATTCTCAAAGATTTTGAAGAAATGTTAAAAAATGCATATTTTTTCTTTGGTTCCACCTTCTAGACATATTTATGCACACACTGCTAGGGGTAGAAAGGCAAGTGACCCCTTGTTTGATGCTTCTTTACAAAATGGTATGCCTTGTCTACATTTTCTTCTTGTGTGTAGTTATTAAAAACATTTTAGTGCAGGTACGTCATTAAAATTAAAAAGCAAGAAAACTGACAGATTATGGTTTGTCATTTGCGGTCCCTGCACCTTCTACTGTATGTCAGCTCATGACAATGGGTTACCATTTTACTCAGAAGACCTCTAAATACCTAACCTAATATGGTATTTTATAGTTTTTGATGATTTTAGTAAATTTTAAAGAGTGTAAATATAATAAAAAAAACTTTTGTTATAGCATTAGTTTAAGGAGATTTCATAATAAACTGTCCTTGGGACAGAAATGCAACTGACCAGTCTCTGAAATTGGAGTTTTGTATACTTTTAAAAAACGATATAGCATATAGGGTTACATGATTTATTTATTGTATTGCAGAATGGTGTAAAATAGAAGAAATGGTACATTTTTTCAGTTGCTCATTTTAATAGGAAGATTACACATAAAAACACCACAGTGTGTGGTATGTTTGGGTTGTTCACAGAAAAGCACCTAAAATCATAATTTGACTGTAAAGAAAAAGGTGAAACGTGCTTACCATGGGGGGGGGGGGGGGGAGTTGGGGGTGTTAAAATGGCTTAGCAGTAAAGTAGTTAAATGACTGTTAATTATTTTGAATATCTGTTTTTTATGTTCCTTTATGGTGAATGCAGATGTCTTCATGTCTATGTGTCAGGACCCTTTCCTTGAAATCCTCTGGGACTCTGGCCTCTGTCGGTAGTTAACCCTTCCTCCTTTGCCTGCCAATGTTCATGTGCCTCGCCATTAACTTTGAGCCTGTGTTTGCCCCCTGTATCCCGACTGACTTCCATTTCTCCTCCGACTTTTGATCTTATGCTTCCTGTCTTGACTTCCAGCCTGGTAACTGCTTGCGTTTCTATGATTTTTGCCCAGACATATGGCTTCTCCCCACTACACTTGCTTGACAATTTGGTCCTGTGCCTCTGCTTCCAGTTCTTTGCCTGCATAGTGCTTCCAGTCCTGTACTGGCCAGTTGTGTGTGATTTGATTTGTTTCTCGTTTAAATTTCCTGTTATTCCTAAGAATGCTTTTTTTGCAACCACTAATTTATTCCTCAACTTTTTAGAGCGTTTTATCACATTTGCTATCCTGTTCTGCCACCTAGTGGCCATGTTTTTGTACTGCACCTTTACATTTTTCTTTACTTTTTTTTTATTTGTACTACTATTAAAATTTCTCCCAGCTGAGGCTCCATTCTGGAATGAGCCCTAGCTCACCTGGGTCTGGTGATCCAAACTTGTGGCTGGCACCTCTAGAACTTTGTCCTCAGCAGGCGGCACTACACTCTAGCTCCTTTCTCAATTCTTTGCATATGGTGCAATTGGTTTGCCCAAACCAATGAGCCAGAAACCTCTCTGGCATTCAAGGGGTCAAAATCCCTGCTTACATCAGTTGTATTTATTTCACATCTGTGCTACTGGTTTGCTTCTGAATTGCCTCAGCTTTTCCTTGTACATATGTTTCCAAGTGCTTTTAGCTTGCCAGAATAGATGGCAACGAATGTGGATGATATATGTGCTTTTACACCTGTGCATCTCTTGCTCATACACTTTGGGTTGAATGTTTGAGTTTGTCGACACAGCTTCACTGATGTTAGCCTTTAATTCCAGCGGTTGCACTCCAGAGAGTGCACTTTTGTACTATATAACTGCAGAAATCTCCACCGTCACACAACATGTGCAGGAAAATGGAGTCACAAAATGTCTTCTATGCTGTATTTACATAGCTTATGGTACTAGACCTTGTACAACAGCCTCCGGTGAAAGATTGGGCGAGACTCCTACAATCGTCAGTTCTTTCTTTATCGTTTCGTCAGTTACTGGGATCCAAGCAGTCCTCTATACCAGCATCTGTTCTTGGTCTACCTATTGTTCCCCAGTTGCTCCAACAATGGCGATGGTGCTCTAAGCACTACTCGCTGGCTCCGGCTCCTTCGCCACTCTGCTCCCTATTAGGTAACCCGGATTTCCCGCCAGGATGGAATCCGAGCCGTTTTTCTTCCTGGTCACAGGCAGACCTCACTGACCTAGATCATATAATATCCAATCAAGGACTATTTTCTTTCCAATATCTGTGCTCTCAATTCCATCTTCAAAAGTTGGAGCAATGGCGATACCTTCAGGTCAGCCACCTCCTTAACTCTCCTGCTTTTCGTTCCTACTCACCGAGACAGCTCACAGACTTTGAGAAATTGCTCATTATAGAAATCAATATTCCTAAAGGGCTTTCCAAATTATATTCCCTTCTGACAACAGCTACTGACACAGCCTCTCGAGATCTACTTCTTCGTTACAAAGCAGCTTGGGAGAGAGATCTGGAACTCACAATCAATGATGATGCATGTTTTTTGTCTTTTCGGATTAATTGGACTTCCATTAGGAACATGAGATATAGAGAAGTCTCTTACAAGCTTTTAACAAGATGGTATAGATCTCCCTTACTTCTTTCCACTTTCCGACCGGCCTTTTCATCAGCTTGTTGGAGGGGTACAGCACCAGTAGCATCTCTCTCCCATATTTGGTAGACTTGCCCCTCTATTCGTCCCTATTGGTCAGCTGTCCACAATACGATTTGCTTGATTACGGGTACCTACTTTCTTTTGTCACCCCAGTTGGCACTGTTTAATATTTTCCCTGCCCTTGGACATCAGTCTTCCACAAATACCTCTACTACTCAGTCATGGATACTTTTTCTTGCAGCTGCACGTATTTGTATCTCACGTAAATGGCTATCACCCTTTCCCCCTACTATGTCAGAGTGGACAGCTGAGCTGAAACATCTCCTAGACATGGAACGCCTTCATAGTCTTTCATGTGACAAGTACATGGAATATCAAGACACCTTTGGAACTTGGATCCATCTTTTGGATAACATTGACCACCCGAGTATATGTTCTACTCCGTGAATCTTCAGACGGTACCCTCTTTCTTCCTGATTTGTTTTGTTCATCCTACCTTAGTCATCCCCTTCTTGTTTCATATCTTTCCTGTCTATCCTTCTTTTCCTTCTCCTTTCTCTATAGCTACTTAGCTACCTCTGTGTGTCTTAGCGAGGCAATTAGAATGTACCTATGATTACAATTGCATATTCGTCTTTATTAGTGATGATCGAGCACCCCAATGCTCGGGTGTTCGGGTGCTCTGGCCGAGCACCCCCGGAGGCTCGAGTGCTCGGCCGAGCACCCGAGCCCCATTGAAGTCAATGGGAGGACTCGAGCATTACACCAGGCACCCCCTGCTCTGATGAGGGGAGGGTGCCTGGCCCATAGGAAAAGGGCAGAAAATGATGGAAACACCACAGAAATGGTTCAGGGACAGCATAGGGAGGATGTCTGGATGCATCTTGGACTCCAACGTCGCTGCTGGGAACGATGTTTCGCCCGTAGTACGCCATTTTTACAGACTGACCGTAAAACACACAAAAAGGAAGATAAAAACGACTTTAGGCGAAAAATTGTTACCAAACAGTATTTGCTGTATATTTACTTGTATATCATCTGCAAATTCTGCAAAAAATTTCATCGATTTTTCGGAACTGGGGCCATGATTAAGAGGGAAACGTGCGCAGCGTAAAGCAGGTGTTCAACAGAATGTGACGCTAATCTGCGGCTAGGCACACGAAACAGAATGTGACGCTAATCTGCGGCTAGGCACAGTGAACGGAATATGTGATGTTTATTTTTTACACTTTCCACACTAAACAGAATGTGCTGCTAATCTGCAACTTTGCACACTAAACAGAATGTGCTGCTAATCTGCGGCTAGGCACAGTGAACGGAATATGTGACGTTTATTTTTTACACTTTCCACACTAAACAGAATGTGCTGCTAATCTGCAACTTTGCACACTAAACAGAATGTGCTGCTAATCTGCGGCTAGGCACAGTGAACGGAATATGTGACGTTTATTTTTTACACTTTGCACGCTAAACAGAATGTGCTGCTAATCTGCGGCTAGGCACAGTGAACGGAATATGTGACGTTTATTTTTTACACTTTGCACGCTAAACAGAATGTGCTGCTAATCTGCGGCTATGCACAGTGAACGGAATATGTGACGTTTATTTTTTACACTTTGCACGCTAAACAGAATGTGCTGCTAATCTGCGGCTAGGCACAGTGAACGGAATATGTGACGTTTATTTTTTACACTTTCCACACTAAACAGAATGTGCTGCTAATCTGCAACTTTGCACACTAAACAGAATGTGCTGCTAATCTGCAACTTTGCACACTAAACAGAATGTGCTGCTAATCTGCGGCTAGGCACAGTGAACGGAATATGTGATGTTTTTTTTTAAAATTTGTGCCCCCCCAAACAAAATATAACTGCTGCCCCCACACACAACAGTCCTAAAAAGGACTTTTGGGTCTTTATATGGTGTTCCAACACTTTTCTTCTCCCTACACTGACTTTCCCTTCCTATCCTCATCTCTCCCTGGCTAAGACTGAGCTGAACTCGCTGGTCAGGTGCTATACAGCACCCGATCACGGGTTCTGGCCAGCCAATCAGTGTAATGCCAGCAGCCAACATGGCTGCTGGCATTACACTGATGTCAGAGCCTCCCCGCAAGTTTATTGGCTGCGCAGCAGCCGTGAAACGTGCGGGGAGGAGACCCGAACATGGCGGGCGAGCACATGCGGTACTCGTACGAGTACCGCCATGTGCCGAGCAGAGCGATGCTCGAGCCAAACCGAGCTTCGGCCGAGCATGCTCGCTCATCACTACTCTTTATATATTGAATAAGAATTTCTTATGTCCATCAATGGCTCTGACAACGGCTTCAACCCAATTTCGACTACTATACTACCTGAATATGTTAATTGCATTCTTGAATTTTAAACTGCCCACTATTATCTCTTCTCTATATCTTTTAACATGTACTTATTCTGTTCGATTGATTGATCTCTATCTCGGTTTGTCATGTTCTTTATCATGTATGATAAATATGTATCGTTCAATTTCAATAAAGTTTTCTGGACAAAAAAAAAATTGATTACAGCATATTAGTTAGGTCGGAATTGCCATTGTCCATTCACAGTTTTGTGTTACTGCTGAATTGTTTGTGGTCTTTTTAAATTATATGCAAGTGTAAAAAGATGAGCTCCCAGTTCAAGAGCAGACCAATGTCACAAAAAAGGTTAGTTCAAACAGAAAAAAATAGTCTGCTAATTATCTAGATAATATTAATAAATAAACAACCTCATTTTGGAGCTATCTCCCTTGCCACACCTCTAACATAAGGCTACCATCACATGTTTTATGCATTTCATATATGTTCCTGTCTGGACCCCAACTAATAAAGGACCAAACCGGGACTCAATCTTAGTATACATGAAAAAAATAATATTTATTAACACCATATAAGGCCCGCCTTAAAACCAATACATAGTATAAACATATTACATTAAAAAAACGAGATCCTGCTTAGTGTCCATGAAAATGAATTGATTACATGAAAATGCTATTGCTTATGATGAGAATGAAATACGGAATCGTTTTTATGAAAACATACTAGCATACTACCTGGGACGTCATTACCCGTCATGTTATGTAGGGAATGAATAATTTTTTTGCAACAAATGTTACAAAATACACACCGATGGCCGCAACTGTGTTACAGATGTACACACACTGATATAAAAAGCATGCAACACACATGCACACACATACACACAGAGTTAGACACACACATGCAACAGACACGCACACAAAGGGGGACACTGATAAACACACATGCACACGCATGAAACAAACATACTGATAGAGTGAGACACACACACAAATGCACACACATGCACTGACATACACAAAAGGTGACACACAGACATGCATTCAATTCACAACATGCAGAAACATGCATACAGTGTGACACACACAGATACACATATGCAACACACACAGACACACACATACACAGAGTGAGAGACACACATACATTTACACACACACACACACAAGTGAGTCATAAGGGGATGACATATGAGGGGAGGGGATTCCTGGCTGTTTCTCTCTCTGTGTTCACATGCTGGTGTGACTCAAAGAGCAATAAAATATGAGTACTTGGAGTACAAGGACTGCAACACATTTTGAAGTGGGAGGTGGGTTGTAAGAGGGTGCGTGGTAAGGGACCGCGTGCAGGATGATCGTTGAAAGAGACAAAAGCTCCATGTCTGGACCTCTTCCCACTCCCAATGTAGGCTGCAATGAGGCGATGTTGGCATCTGACTGAATGCTGCCAGGCAAGGCTTTAAACTAAGTATGCACATGGATTTAACCCTTTCAGTGGAAGAGGGTTTTGCGATGCATCTACAATGTGTGGCGTACCCCTCTGCCATTGAAGGAGTTGATTTTGCTAATGACTGAAGGGGTCAGGCAGAGATTAGGGGGACATGAGGGTGGCAGTTGAGGTAGCGGCAAATAGGCTTGAGATTGTAAATAGGATGAAATAACATACCACTGAGTCAGCATAAATAACAGGAAGGGCCAACTGGTAATAAGGGAAAGTGGTGAGAGTGGTTCATTTGAAGAACATAAAAGTATTTTGCTGCCAGCAATGGAGGAGGCAATATACCAGGGAGAGAGGGTAAAAAGAGAGAAGTAATGACAGACGGTGCATTTTAAACAGGACAAAGTCAGAGAATATGAATAGTAAAGACTTACATGCAGTTTTCCTCTTGGGCTAGTGATAGTATGTGGTGTGGTCAGGGAGCAAGATAATTTTAATTGTAGGAGAGGTCTGACTGAGCGCATTGTGTGTTGGTGTGTGTGTGTGTTTGTGAGTCGGCCATGGTTTTTTTTTTTTTTTTGGTTGAGATGGAAGTTGAGTGCAGGCCAGCTCCTTGCAGAGATTTTGACAGCTGGCCAATCCTGTCAACATCACGCCTTCTAGAATCTCCTGGACAGGCAGTATAGAGGAGATTTGATTATCTTCTTCTTACTGCCACCTCTTGGGTTGACCGTACTTCTTTACATATATATATATATATATATATATATATATATATATATATATATATATATATATGGGAATGGGCACTCCTGTACAATGTCTTACTAGGTATGCAAATGCCTCGGTGCTGTGTATCCAAATGAGTAATTAATAATGCAACAAATGGTACAATGTCCATGTAAGGAAATGACTCACAGGTCTTCCTTTGCAGAGTTGCGTTTATGGTCAATGTTTAGACCCCCTGAAAGGCCTTCCTCATGACTTGAGGAAGGCCCTTCAGGGGGTCGAAATGTTGACAATAAATGCTACTCTGCAAAGGAAGACCTATGTGCTTTTCTTTACATGGACATTGTACCATTTCTTGCTTTATTATAAAGCATACATATGTATATATAATATATAATATATATATATAATATATAAATGTGAAAATACATCTAGACGTCATTGTAATTGGTGAAAAGTTAGAAGAATTCCAGTTCACAAGTTGCCCACTAGTAGCTTGATTAAAATGTTGGAACCAGTACTGTCCACCTATAGGCCAAGCCTGACCAAGAGACTCTTTACTCCACCCCACCTTGTTTGGTTGACCCAAATACAGTCTTACCTTAGAAACATGCTCACTCTTATGGCATCTCTCACCTGCCTTTTTCAGCATTCTCTTCTTAGATGAGTACACTGTTTTGCTAAGGTGTCTTTTGCTTGGCGTCTCTCACCCACTTTGAGCAAGGTGTCACATGCAGTCCTGGTTGTTACCTTTAGACAGTGACTCTCACCACTAATCTTTTGACCGTATATATATGTAAAGAGTTACTGCGTCTTTTGTGCCTTATCAATACGGAATAATTTTGCCAGGCCCAGCATTGGCTGCATCATTCCGACGTGCTCACATGCTGCTTCTCCATCAATCTTACAATGTTTTCTATCCGTAGGCTTGGATGTTACTACTAGTGGTCACACAAGTTCCAAACCATCCAAATATTTGCAGTAATATCCCAAAGTGTTTCAGGACCACCTGGTTCCTTCTTCATGTTAAATTGATTCAAGTAGAAACCAGATGGTTCTGCAAAGCATTGGGATATTACTGTAACTATTTGGATGCTATGATCAGAACTTGTGTGCCCACTAGTAATTTACAAGCCTCAGCAACCATCATAAGATTGGCGGAGAGGCATCACTTGAGCACACCAGTGGGACATGGCCAAGACTGGGCCTGGGAAAATGGTTCCATGCGGATAAGGCACAGAATACACAGTAACTCTCTAAATATATATACGATCAGAAGAATAGTGGATGAGAGACACTTTCTAAAGGTACCAACCATAACTGTATGTGATAACTTACACAACACAGCTGAGAAACACCAGGCAAGAGACACCTTAGCAAAACAGTGTATGCACCTAAGAAGACAGCACTGAAAAAGGCTAGCGAGAGACGCAATAAGAATACACTTGATTCTAAGGTCAGACTCCATATTTGGATCAACTACTTTGAGTGTCTGTCAGAGCAAGGTGGCATGGTGTGGAGTTAATAAAGAGTTTTCTAGCCCATCTTGGCCTATAGGTGAACACTGACATTACTGGTTCTAACATATTAATCAAACTTCTATGGGCAAGTTGTGAACTGGAATTCATCTAACAATTCACCAGTTATAATAACGTCTGGATACATTTTCTTATAAGTTTTCATAAATACTAAATATTGCATATTTCAATAGGGTCTACTTGTTTTTTATTGTAATATTATCATTTTTAATATTTTGTATTAGTTCTAAGGGACCCTTTTATGGTTTATATCAGTCTTGTTTTATTATAGATTATTTTCTTTGTGTATATGAAGATTGGTTCCCTGTCTGGTCCCTAATTCATTGGGGTTGAAACAGGAACATATATGATATATATAAAACATGTGATGGTACCCTTACATTAGAAGTGTGGCAAAGGAGATAGCTCCAGAATTACATTGTTTTTCCATACCTCCCAACATTTCAAATGGCTGAAAAGGGACACTGTGAATAAAAAATGGGTGAGCGATGATGGATAGAAAACAAGCAGTGTACAAAAATATACAGAATAATGTATATTTATACTTTCCAATATATTAATAATAATACTGGCAAGGAGAGCAATTATAAAGAAATCAATATTTAGAAATAAATAGTAAATAGGTTGCTCACGATTCTGTGAAATTACAAGTGGATGAACAACATTCGTGTTTTTAATTCCCACTGTAGACATAAAGTGCATGAAAAAAAAGGAATATATAGCATGATCTGTGTTATACAGGTAATACAAAAAATATATAAATAAGGGTACAATAAACCTATGTAGTTGAAAAAGTCCGAATATATATATAATTATCGAAGAAAGAATGAATAATCTTGAGCAGAATATGCCACTCACTTGGGTAAAACTCCTCTTGACTGATCGAATGGTCAAGTCAAGCTGTGATTGCGTGTGGGGTAATTGAATAAGCTGCCGTCATTCAGCTATGCTAATTCATAGGAACAACAAAAGGACACAAGACACAGTAAATGGAGGATTCCTGGTTCTCACACTTAGACGATGACCTGAGAAATTTTTGAAGTTTTCCCAGGATTTGAAAGGCTTGTGGGGAAATCTGAAGTTTGTCCAAATCCACAAGATCCAATCCCAGGTACCACATTCTTCTCAAGTGTGAAAAGGACATATACTCCAAATGCAGAATTAATAATGCATATGTGTTGTGAGAGGTATGTATAAAAAAATCATTTATTGGAAACAAAAATAAAAGTAATAAAAGTATACTGGTAATTAATTTAATAACATTCCTTATTCAATGGACATGTGATACAGGTTCAACGCGTTTCATAACATTCCAAGTTATTTCATCAGGAGAAAAATAGTTGTGACACTGTGACCCTGTTGTTTTAGGTGGTGTTGCCAGGGGAGAGGCTGGTGGACGGGGCATTACCCATAATTTTTAGGTTAATTCATGACTTATTGACACCTCTTTGTGTAACTGATTAAATGATTTAGAGCAAGACCACAGGCTAATTTATAATCACATATCCTGAAGTTTGAACAAACATTTAAATGTTTTAGTACAATGTGATAATACACACCACACAGTTGATATCCTAAAAAGAGGGACCTCAGGGTGGGAAAGAGGGGCAGAGGTATTTGGGTCCCTAAAGAGGGACACTTGGGAGGTATGTTTTCCTGTTCAGGTTAGTTAGGCTAATTCTGGTGCAAGTGAATGGACTTATCTTTGGGATCAGCCAGAGCAGGGAAGCAACAAGCTTATTGGTACCAGCTAGTTTTATCTTGTCTACACCAGAAATGTAGATACTAAAACAGTGGTAGTTAACCTAAGGCCATCCACCTGCTGAGGACTGCAATTCCCATCCTCCCTCACCAGCCACTGGAGTTGTAGTCCTCAATATCAGGAAGGCCTCAGGTTGACCAACCCTACTCGAAAAGATGCTCTGGAGTTGATCAACAAAATTTTGCTTTCATTAAGATTAATACATTTTTTGACAAATGTTAAAGTAGCAGCAAACACTTTTACTTAAAAAAATATAGAGCTTTTCCTGCAGAGTAAAATGAAGGTGACCCCACTCATGAAAGATGCTTCATTCAGAAATGATTCAAATTAAGTTTATTAAGTTTATGTTTATAATGAAACTGTTAACAACAGCTGCAACTGGTGTATGAAAGTCAATTGCACTTATTCTGTTGGAGAACTCAAGGGAAATGTATTAAGGTGAGATAAAGTTATGATTCTCCAAATCCTATGGAGCCTATGCTCAAGCCGGAGACATGTAGTACATATACTTTATAGAATAATAAAGAAATCAGATAATTTTGCACTAGAAAGTTTATCACACCTTTGAGCATAACCCTCCCTTGAATAATAGACTACAGGCCTCAATAGTGATGGGAATGGTACTACTTGGTGACTAAGGGTGGGCAAAAAGTCCAATTTTAATGCTGATGGAAATTCCCTCCCCCATACTATAAATACCATAACTTCCTGCTATGCAGCATGGTATAGAATAAGCAGAAAAGAGCAAGAAAGCAGAGAGAGAGAATATATATATATATATATATATATATATATATATATATATATATATATATATATTGTGGTTTTCAGTGCTGGCTAGCATGATAAGGTGCTGGATCAGACATGGAGGAATCTAGCAGCACCAGCAGTAAAGGGAGCCCACTTCCCTCTGCCCATATGATCCCCAGTCCCCCAACTGCTTCTCTAGGGATCTGAGGAAACATAATAAAGATGGGGTCACTGGGCAGCAACATGAGCAGCACAGGTCAGCTCCCTGTGCCTGTTGCTGTCAGTTTGACTCCTTCTGAATTGATGGCAAGTGTGACAGCAGGAGACTCTCTGTCACATTTGTCATTACCCATAGAGCATCAACAGACTAGTTGTAGTGGTGATGTGAGTGAGGGTGGTGCAAAGCTGAAGTTGAAGAAAGTATGAGAGCGTTTTGGCAGAAAGAGATAAGGAATGGGGGAGAGATGCATCTGGGGATGAGCATAATCACCAGCAGCAGCAGTGACATTCTGGTCTTTGCTGCTGCTGTAATTCCTGCTGCTGTGTCGTCTGTCACAGCAGGAGGTTGATGATGAGCAGGACAGTGTGCCCCCAAACACCGTAGCCTCCATGGGATTGGGTTCAGGAAGAAGTGATGCGGGACTAGGGTGGGTTCCACTTGCCACCACTACTCCTGGTCCTAGCTGTAGACAGCAGCAGCACCTGTCCCAGCCAGTGAAGGTACTTCTGGAGAAGAAAGGCTGTTTTTCTCTATCTCTACCCTCCCTAAAATTATGGGAATAGTTGTCTCTGGAGGCAGACATAGTGTAATCATCAGCAACTACACTGTGCAATATGTGTGATAAAGTAGTGAAAATGGAAAAGGAGAGAACACTTCTTGGCACATGTGTCATCATAAAGCATGTACAACACAAACATAACAATGTTTATGTTAATCTTGTGAAAGTCAAACCGCAAAAAAAGGAAATTGAGTACTGCTGTCCTTATGCCTCCCCAAAGGCACAAAAAATGGGGAGCTAAATGCCAGACAAAGACAGGAGAAATGCATACTGGAAGTTCAATTAAGAGAGTAACACCTCTATCATCATCGTCTTCTTGAGCTAGGGTCCAGGTGCAGGAAAATGTACCCATTGTCCCTGCACCTGGCACACTCAGAGTTCTCTTCCTCTTCTGGTCTATCAAGTAACTCCCCCTCCAGCTTATAGTGAGTCTCTAGATGTGAGGATATGGCAGTTCATCACCACCCATTGCACAATGTGTAGTGCACTGACCACACATGGCAAATGGGTGGAGAGCAATCAAATACAGGTTATCAGGGAGCATCTGCAGACATCCCATACTGCTGAATATGCTAAGCTGGTGACAGGGAGGATTCAATATTTGTATTAAGTTTTTTGTCATCACATGTTCTTAGCGGAGGTGACAAAGGCCATAGTGACAGCAGTACTTGATTTCTTGGGGGATGGTTTGATATTGCTGACCTAAGCATAAGGTGGTTGTTGCAGTTGTGCCCGTTGTTTACTATGAGAGCAGATGTGTCAGTTGTAATACTTCCCCTGTTTCACAATGTTTCCTTGTACACACTGTGCACATTGCAGTTGCTGGTGATAAGGCACAGTTCCTTCCTTAGCAACCCTTCACACTCCTCCTCCACATCCTCAGTGCTACTGTTAACCCCATCCCGACAATTGACTTACCAGGTACGTCCCGCAAAAACTGTCACTTAGTGACAGAGAATGTACCTGGTAAGTCCCGGAAGTCCGGGTCTCCGTGCGGCTGCAAAAAAAAAAAAAAAAAGTTAGCCGGGCGTTAAGGTGACGTGGCTGTCACTAAGGGGTTAATATTAAATGTTATGTGGGTTTTCCTGTTTTATGTGGATCTGTCCACTTCTGCTACCTGATACTTATATGGTATTAGATGCTGGTTTTTAGAAATCTAAGTTTACTAACAGTGCTGCTTGATAGCCATGTCCTGCAGTCATTAACAATATAACCAGCTGCACTGAAACTTGCCCAGATGTTACACTTGCTGGTGGGAAACTAAGAGTACATGTCAGTACTGTCCATACACACTGATTGTTTGCCAGTAGCCCATGGGGTCATCGTTTCATCCTACTATGTAGCTATCCTGCAAGTACGCTGTTACCATCTCACATGCAGTGGGACCACTCCTAAGAGCTATATGGTATTCATGAATCAGTTACAACCCATACTCTGTGAGCAAGTCCTGTAGAGATGTGCCATTACTGCCACCACAACCACGAATATAAAATAGCTTCCCCCGAGGCACATTAATTTCTTTTTGTGATGATGGTGACATGGTCTTTATAGTGCTTCACAGAATACAATTCCTCAGAGAGATGCTGCTCACTACTTGGCACAAATTCAAAAATGTTATAATTAAAGTGGGAGCACAAAGAATATATTCCACATTGTGTTGAATGGACACTATGCGAGGATCCTGCTCAAAGCATATTAACATGTGATTCACTAGCAGGTTCATGCCTGTATTGTCATTATTGTAAGATTCATCAACTATGCTCCTCAGTTTTTTATGCAGTAGATATATCAGTGGAAAAATTTCTCCAGTTCCTGCCCCAACAAGATTAACTGGCATGGTGGCCTCCTCAAAAGGTTTCTAATGGCCTTATTTTGTTTGTACAAATGCTCTAGCATGTACAACATGGAATTCCATCTAGTAGGGACTTCCATTTTCAACTGGTGATAGGGCAGGTTGTTATGCTTTTACATGGAATATAATGCATTACAAGCACTATAGGAGGATCTAAAATGGGCACAGATTTTGCATGACATTTAGCATCTTTCCGAGGGTTTAGGATTCTGTGAGTAATCTTGTCACAGCTAAATTTAGGACATGGGCAAAGCAGGGAACACTCACCATATCATATATTCTCAAGGCAGCTATTATGTTGGAACCATTATAAGCAGACACAAAACCAGCTTTCAAGGAGCAGGGCACAAGCCATTCCTCTATCACCTGCTCTAGTTTAGTTAACACATATATTGCTTTGTAGGATTGCTTCTGAAACGTGACAGGAGCAGGGACCGGAACACGAAATCTTGATCCGATAAGCGAGGAATACTCCTGACTTACGCCTGAAGTCTGTATAGTGAAAGTGGATACTTGATTCATGACTGCAGTTGGTATAGAGAATGCGGATACCTGACTCACGCCTGCAGCCAGTATAGCTAGTCCACCAGAGCCCCAGGTCCCCACCGGATTGGGTGTCTGCTAAATAAGGGGAACAATCAATAGAATACTCAGACAGAGCCACAGGTCAGCACCAGAGAGGGTAGTTGGACAAGCCAGGTCATACACAGTTCAGGTAGTCAGCCAGAGCCACAGGTCTGCACCAGATTGGTTGTCCACTATAAGGGATCAGGTGGAAGAATAGTCAGACAAAGCCACAGGTCAGCACCAGATTGGATGGTCAGACAAGCCAGGTCATACACAGAGCCCAAGGACACAGAATTGATTTGTACAACAACGCAAGGGCAACTGAGTCAGGACTCAGTCTGCCCTTTAAACCCCTCCTCAGGAAGTAGGTAGGAGGAGCAGCTCAGAGGGAGGAAGCAGGTAGCAGGAGACTACAGGAAGCAAACAAATAAAACAGAGGCCTGCTTCATTCAGAAGCCTCGTGTCTGCAGATGACGCATCTTGCTCTGATGCGTCCAACATCTGCCGTAATCCTGTGTCAATCCATGCGACATGGATGGCTGTGGACGCCGAAGCGTCATGTCGAGCTTGCCAGAAGTGGCGTGCTGGAACCAAGGTAAGCTGTGACACTTTGTTGCTTTAACACCATGACTTGTGGTGGTGGAGGCAGTGTCATGCATGGGCAGTCTATGACCCTTGTCATCTCTTCCAACAAACTCAGAGTCCTACTCCTCTGTGTTTGGCATTTGAATTACTTTAGCAGGGGCCGTAAGTGTTACTACAGAGGAAGGAAATCTTGGCACACTCTGACACATCAGTAGGACTACTATTATGTGCCCAAGAGCCCCTGGAACTTTTAGGAATGATTCTACTGTTTCTAGAGGTTGCATGTATGACATGTTTCTGCTGTCTTGTCTCCCAGTGAAACTTGTGTTTGTGCTTCAGGTGGGATTTCAATGAGGATGTTCCCAGGTGTTATCCTGATTTTCCCCTTCTCATATGCCTTTTACACTTTCAATAGCAACATGTTTGCTTTTGGCTCATGAGTGCAGTATTGCCATACAGTAGACTTCATGGACTGAGGGGTTCTTGAAGGGCTGCTACTTCTGGGGATAGCTGTTGCTGTTGTACTTGTAGGTGTCAAAGGTGCTGCACTTCCACCAGCAGCAGAAGTACTCATCATAACTAGGGTTGTGTTGCTGATTATTAGTCAGCAATAGTGTGTGGATGGGTGGAGGTTGGACTTGGAAGTGGTGATGATGCTGATGACTGACAAGAAGACTGTGTTTGTTAGACATCTTTACTTGTCCAGAGTCAGACTTTCCAATTGATTTTTCAAACAGTTTATAAACAGGCTCAGTGGAAGACTGAGACTTTGCCATTCAACTAATTTTCTGGCCATGCCATCATCTCTCTCACTCTCAACTTCATATGTATCTGAAGATGAGGAGGATGCTGGAGAGACATATTTTTGATCATCATAATCAATAATTAGGTAAATCTCATCATAGCTCGACACTTCTTCCCCACTATTTTAATAGTTCTCTAGACTTTTTGAAGCTTTAAACAATTTCTTCTTATATTTCCCCTGAGAGGGATTTTCAGGACTTTTGCTACTACATTCAGGACAAGTGTTGTTCTTGTTTGTCTCACTGTCAGATGCTATGCCATCAACACTAGAACGTGACTCATTATCATATTGTGTGTTTTTAATGGTTTATTATTACTGCTGCTGGTGGTGGAGGAACTTTTACGTCACTTTCACAGGAGGAGAAGGATAGTAACTGTTTATTGCACCGGCTGTAGCAACCATGGCTGCCATCAGTATTTGGACTACCACTTTACTATCACATTCCTGAACTGCTCCTACTCATTTTCCCATCATTATCAAAGTGTTGAGGAATTTAACAGTAACATGCACAACAGAACTGATTACATGTGATGTCTTATTTTGCTTTATGAAATACTGCATCATATAGCAGGGCTTAAAAGTAATTTGCTACTAGCCAGACCTGAAAAGTTACTCGCTACTGCAAGCCATAACATACCCACCAGGGCTGAATTTCTACTCGCCAGGGCTAAATTTTTACTCGCCATTGGCTAGTGGCGAGTGGAAATTTTGAGCCCTGATATACAGTATCTGTCTCCTCTAGTATCTGCCAGCCTCAGTCACAGCTCACATCAGGGACACCTCTTAGGCAAACTATTTTCTAGATTTTTTTTTATTTTATTTTTAAACTGTCCCCCTTTATCACCAATTACAAAAAATATATAACACACTCCCTGTGCAACTGCCTCTCCTTCTCTATGCCTGTAGCTGCTGCTTTCTCTCTCTCTTAGTGCCATTGCAATCTTATTTTTATACAGTAGTCAGTGTCAGTTGAACTTGCCTGCCTCTTGGGTGTCAGTCTGCAAAGTATATCTGTCAGTGAGAGATGTTCAGCAATGTTAGGGAATAATATGGATCAACTGCCTGTCTCTTATCATAAGTATTTTAGATAAATCTCCTCTCTACTTTCACCCCCCAGACTGCCCTAACACAGAGCTCAGCCAGTTCAGGAAATTACTTTTCACAAAAAAATTCCTGTTGGTCGGGGGAATTCCGAAAAGATATTGCTCTTTGGATATAGCACAGTACACACATTTTCACATCCAAACAATGAAACCACTTTTCCTCCTCAGACTGAGGACCTGGGCACAGAACTGGAAGACATAGTTCTTGACTCCTGTGGAAGGAAATTCCTCATATATGTAAAAAACACAAAAAACAGAAAAAAGGGGAGCGCCCCAATAGTGTATTACTGTGATATAAAAGAAAGAATAATAAAATAAAATACACTCACATGTGAAGGTGGTCAGCAGACTGTTATCAGACTGTCTGACATACATGCATGTGGGGAAAACACCTCCGTCCCCACTCGGATAACAGACAAACAGCCAAATCACGTGACTCCGAAGACGACAGGATAAGTCCAAATATCACATTTATTAAAAAATATAAAGATGTATATACTAAAAAGGCTAATGCGTTTCGCAGCACGCAGGCTGCTTTATCAAAGCCAATATTATAAAAAATCAAGCAAGGACTGTAAACCTGACGTCTGACCAACATAACAACATATACCCTCTCTTTGGCGCCGATTGGATCAGTTCAAAAAAATGAACAGCCAATCGGAGTCAAACACAACCCTCCACAACCCATAACGTGACATGTATACAATATTAACAAAAAAGCAAAACAACATGAACTAAAAAAGTCATACAGAATAGATCATACAAAATAAATATACATTCAACATCAATAGTCACATAGCAAAAATACATGGCTATTACATATACAGTAATATGCATATAAATATATCGATCACCATATATATATAAAAAATAATAAATAATAAAATGAAATAAAATCATGCAAAATGTGAAATCTAATCATGATAAGGTAAGTAGCCCATATGAAAAAGAAAAACAACATTACCAAAAGACATCTCATAATGAACATGAGAGAACTACCGCATCGGAACAAGGAGGATCAAAAGGAGCCAACGACAGACTCTCCTATCATAGTGTAACACTGTAAACAATCGTCACCGAACAATAACAATGATAATTCTCTAAATATCCAACAAAGATTATATATCTTCAAATATGTATAACTTGCCCTATAACATCTCCTCCAAACTTCCCTATTAAAGAAAGACAACACAGAGAGGACTTACCATAAAATAAACGATAGGCTCTCCAGTTCCAAAATGATGAACCGGAGGTATATAGCTGGCCCTATAAGTACCTCCTCCAGACATTATCAGGGAAAGTAAAAGCAAAGGAAGCTCACTATAAAATAAAATAAAACAATGGGCTCACAATCCTTCCAGTCTATCCAGTCCCAAAACGACCAACCTAAAACGGATGATAAAATGAAATAATGGACTCTCGAACCACAAATCAACAAATCCAACATGTATATACTATTCAATCGTCTCCTTTCACCCAAGGAAAACAAGGGTAGACAACCTAAAAATCAAAAGAGAGCTCACCATAAAATAAAACGGTAGGCTCTCCAGATCCAAAATAACAAAACGGGGTATATAACTAACCCTATAGGTACCTCCTCCAGACATTTGTCAGGAAAAACAAAAACAAAGAGAGCTCACTATAAAATAAAATAAAATGATGGGCTCTCCAGTCTATCCAGTCCAAAAATGACCGAGCTAAAATAGATGATAAGATGAAATGGTAGACTCTCAAACCAACACTTCAACACATCCAACATATATATATTTATATTCTCGGAAGTTCAATGTTCTCATTTAGTCCAAGAGGGACAAGGGTAGACAACCTAAAAATCCAATAACTTTCTCGGTTATTTAACTCCTGTATTCTATCAGGCACTGTAGGAGGAACATATTCAATTGGTAAGACGGGCAAGTTATACATATTTGAAGATATATAATCTTTGTTGGATATTTAGAGAATTATCATTGTTATTGTTCGGTGACGATTGTTTACAGTGTTACACTATGATAGGAGAGTCTGTCGTTGGCTCCTTTTGATCCTCCTTGTTCCGATGCGGTAGTTCTCTCATGTTCATTATGAGATGTCTTTTGGTAATGTTGTTTTTCTTTTTCATATGGGCTACTTACCTTATCATGATTAGATTTCACATTTTGCATGATTTTATTTCATTTTATTATTTATTATTTTTTATATATATATGGTGATCGATATATTTATATGCATATTACTGTATATGTAATAGCCATGTATTTTTGCTATGTGACTATTGATGTTGAATGTATATTTATTTTGTATGATCTATTCTGTATGACTTTTTTAGTTCATGTTGTTTTGCTTTTTTGTTAATATTGTATACATGTCACGTTATGGGTTGTGGAGGGTTGTGTTTGACTCCGATTGGCTGTTCATTTTTTGAACTGATCCAATCGGCGCCAAAGAGAGGGTATATGTTGTTATGTTGGTCAGACGTCAGGTTTACAGTCCTTGCTTGATTTTTTATAATATTGGCTTTGATAAAGCAGCCTGCGTGCTGCGAAACGCTTTAGCCTTTTTAGTATATACATCTTTATATTTTTTAATAAATGTGATATTTGGACTTATCCTGTCGTCTTCGGAGTCACGTGATTTGGCTGTTTGTCTGTTATCCGAGTGGGGACGGAGGTGTTTTCCCCACATGCATGTATGTCAGACAGTCTGATAACAGTCTGCTGACCACCTTCACATGTGAGTGTATTTTATTTTATTATTCTTTCTTTTATATCACAGTAATACACTATTGGGGCGCTCCCCTTTTTTCTGTTTTTTGTGTTTTTTACATATATGAGCTTATTACCACTCGGGGGAGTGTGTGAGGAGGGAGCTGCCTAGAGACTTTCAAGTTCATCATTGGAACACTGTATCTGGGGGCAGTCTGATATCCCCAGCAGCTTTTTGAGCCGAGCTTGACGTATGCCAATCTCGGCCACTTATTTTGTGAGTACGCACTTTTGGGTGTTGGTGGAGGTCAATTGAGACTTATTGATCCCGCACAAGGGGCGCTTGTTTTTTCCTTTCCCCCTTTTTTTCTATTTTTCTACTGTGGAAGGAAATGTTCACTTGGGGATGAAACTCTGAAGGAATTCTGAGAGTCACAGATTCAGATTCAAGCAAAACTGCAATCACCCCTCTGAAAGACCTTGGTTGGCTAGCAGCTGGGATCATGAACCATGCAGAGAACTTCAGGTTTTCTTCTTGAGGATCAGGTAATAGATCCTGGAACAGGAGGTTCTCCGTGGAGGAACGCATCATCGGTTCTTCTCCTGACATGGATTTTTGAAGGATGAACCATGACCTCCTCAGCCAGTAAGGAGCTTTGAATATGACTATGGTTTTCTCCTGATCGATTTGTCTCAAGGAGACAGGAATGAGTCTCAGAGTAGGGTAGTTGGCAAAAGTCCAACTTCTGCACCAGAGCATCCACTGAGACTGGGTGATCCTGAGAAAACAGGGATAAAAACTGCTGCCATCAGACCAGTTTGAGGCAGTCACCACTTCTCCATACGTGTCAGAAAAACCCTGGGATGAATGGGCCACTCGTCTGGATGAACCATCTTCTGGGTGAGGAAATCCACATCTCTGTTGAATCTCGCTGGAATGTGAATAGAAGCCACATCTTCAGATCATTGTCTGAGCCAAAGGGCCCAACAGCTCACTGAGGACAATGCTGTGGTTTGTGCAGTCATCCTCACATTACCCATAGAGGTGTCGCAAACCGAGCATAGATGCGGACTTCAAAAGCTCTTCCCTAGAAATCTTATTAACCAAGTCTTCCTCCAGCTGCATATGCCATAGTCTTAGAGCTAGAGACACAAGTGGATGTAACACTCAGATGAAAGGAAGTGGCGCAAGCCTCATAAGTCCTGTGAAGAGCTGTTTCAATCTTATCAGCCATAGGATCTTTAAATCCTGATCCATCCTCTATGGGAATAGTGGTTTTCCTGGATAGATGTTCAACATGAACATCTACCATGAGAACCTTATCCCAAAGGGATGATTCTCTAGGATCAAAGAAAACAGGCTATTGAGATTCCGGGGGAAAGGAGAGGAGTTTCTCTTTCTTCTTTCTCTTAGCCCACTTTCTAATGAAATCATACACTACTTATGCACAGGAAAAAACATATGTTTATTCTTTTATCCTAGGTAAGGATTATCCACCACTGACTTTGGAGTTTTATCCCCTTTAATGTCCAGAGAAGCTCAGATGCTCTTCACAGGGGAGTCCACACATTCCTCTGGGAAAAAAAAGGAATCTTCCCTGCAGCCCTCGTCAGAATCCTCAGAGGAAGAGTCTGAATCTGACACCTCCTGGGGTCTCCTCCTGGAAGAAGAGCCTGGTCTGGAAACAGAAGGAGCTGATGTACGTGCCATCTCTTTCTCAGTTCTGAGACTTTTCCAGGTTTCCTTGGCAATGGAAGAATGAAAAAAGAGATACCAAAAGATGCCATATCAGTAGGAATGCTGGCCTGAGGAAGCTGAGGAGACTGTGAGGGAGGGACAAAATGTCTTTTGATATCCATTTTGATATCCATCCTCCAAAAGCCTGAAGATCCATCTAGGAAAAATGAGAATCAAATATCTTACTCATCAAGGTATGCAGAGAAAAAAAGACCACAGAAGCAAAAATAAATACCTAAGCAGGTACTTAAGTAAGGGTATAAAGTGCTGGGTCTGACCTGGCTAGGCTCACTGCAGCAGGGAGGGAGAGAAAGCCCAATCTCCTCCATTTAAATATCCCTCTATAGGGGAACTCAGCCCCTGAATGCAATCCTTTTGATTCACTTCCAGTCTGTGGAAAGCACAGACTGGAAGAGTCATAGGCAGTGATAGGAATCAATGTGTTCCAGTGGTGAAATACATCGGAGGCAAGCCAGACCCAGCTTAACAGACATGTGACTGCAGCTGAAAACTTGATACCCGGTGGGGTACCAAAGTAAAGCAAAGGGGATGGCCAAGGAGAGAAGGAACTCTTCCTCCAGCAATAGCCTCAATGGTGCTGCAGCTAGAGCCAAAGAGAAGCCCAGCTGGACCCTCCTACAAAACAACAAACTGGATGCTGAAGGGAACCTTCCTAGGGAGGACAAGTAAAAGGTAAAAATACTGGGGATGGTAGAGGAGGGAGGTCACTTCTTTTTTTATAATTCTGATTTTATTGAGTTTTCAATTTAACAAGGGTACAGAAAAGAACGGGGGAATACAAAAGAGGGGTGATGAAGACACAAGTGAAGGATACAAATTGTAAAATACCCAGCTAAAATCTGCGAGTAATATAGAGATAAGAGTATATCGCACCAAGGAGAAAAGAAGGACAAGATAGAAAAGGTGAGGAAAGCGATGGGGAAGAGAGAGAAGAAAAAAAAAAAAACACCTGCTACAGTCAGTTAATGGATCAGAAGATCGCATTGAAACTCTGGAGGTACCACAGCATCTACCCATGGAGACCAGATCCGAAGATAGTCAGAGGAGGAGCTGTGAAGGTACGCAGTTAACTTCTCCACCGGGTCACGGCACAGATCCTAAAAACCAACTTGTTAGCAGGCCTAGAGAGGGGAGGAGTTCGGGACGATCTGTTAAGCAGGGCTGTCCACGGGTCAGGGAACAGCATCACTCCGAGAGCTGTGCTCAGGAGTTTGAAAACATAGAGCCAAAGATCCAATACCAGGGGGCAGGACCACCACATGTGAACGTAAGTTCCTTCCGACCCACAGCCCCGAAAGCAGAGTTGAAGGGTAGATGGAAAAATGCGATGCAGCCTAGCAGGGCTGTAGTACCACCTTGTCAGTACTTTATACACATTTTCCTGAATTGAAGTGCAAGGAGTCAGGCTTCTCCCATTCTGCGTAATATCTTGCCAGTCCTCAGGGTCTAAAGTCTCGCCCAGGTCCGATTCCCAAAGGGTGCGGTAAGATGGTGGAAGTGTGTATTGGACCGAAATAATCTATTCAGAGGGAGAACGCCCCTGAAGTAAGAGTGAGCAAAATGTTGAACCTGGAGGAAACAAAAAAACTCTCAAGGGGGAGCATTGTACTTCTCTTGAAAATGATCCCACGATAGAAGGGAGTTGGAGCAGTAGAGATCTGGCACTTTAAGAACACCTGCTTCTCTCCACCACCGGAATTCCGCGGAACCCAGACCTGGGGGGTGCTCCGTATTATTAAATAAGGGGCACGTCTTCGATGGAGAGGAATTGAGTCTGTCTCTATATCGGTGCCTGTGCCATAACGACATCAGAAAAGAAAGTGTATAGCTATTGGATAACATACCAGAGTGAGCAGAAGAAGTCCACAACAAATCTAGCGCCGGCGGAGATCCACACAAAGAAGTTTCCAAGCCGACCCACTGGGGGATATTGACACGATGGTGCATGAGAACTGCCTCAGCGAATTGAGTCGCCTTGTATTAAGACCAGAGGTAAGGGACCGAAAGAACCCCCGACGATCTATGTTTGTAGAGCAAACTGGAACCAAGCCGGGCTCTCCACTCCCCCCAGATGAATCGTAGAACATATTGTTGAAGCAACCTAATATCTCAGAGAGCCGGAGACACTGCCAGGGCCCGAAATAGATACAAGAGTTTCGGAAGCAAAGTCATTTTTACGGCATAAATCCTACCAAACCAGGACAAGCGATAAGAGTGCCACCTATCCAGATCTGCATGGAGGGAGCGAAGCAAAGATGCGAAAGGAGGGAGGTCACTTTTATAGTTTTTACCTGTCCTGACTAGGAAGGAGGGTCTCTCTTTCTCTCTCTCATGTTGTGCTACCAAGGAGATCCGGAAGGAAAAACTGTTGTCCATCCATCCCTATTGTTTAGCAGTCGTTTACACAGGTTTCACACTCTTGTAGTGTTCTTGGCATCCACCATAATAGCTTAATTTTATGTTTAAGACGGAAAGGGGTGGGTGCGGTGGGTATATTATCTGTGGAGTTCAAGAATAATCTTTCAAGAAACCTCTTGAATGTATATCCAGCTAATTGCTTTAGGTTGCCTGCTGTTGATCTAGACTATGGATGTTATTTAACCCTTGGATCCTAGCAATGCATTGAAGATGTCTTTAGAATCCAAACTGTTAAAATACAGCATATATACATTCTTGATCACCATCAAGATTACATTCTGTTGCAATCTGCTTTAGCAGTAATCAAGTTATATACAGTAATGTTGAAAATCCTCTATTTTTGCTGTCAAAGCATGTTAAAATATACACAATATTTTACAGCAGCCATTAATTATGTCTGGTGTTTATTATTTTTAATTTTTATGTTATGAGCAATAAGAGCCACATGTGATAAAATCATCCAGTAGATGGCACTGCTGTGACTGGTAAGTGCAGAATGCACTTAGCATATGAACAATTGCTGTTTTTTCCATTTAATCCCAACATATTATTGCTATCTGCTGTTAAAGGGATAGTAATACTTCATTTTAACTTTATTTTATTTTGTAGGCATTAAAAAAACATGAAGAATGATATAAGTCTTATCTCTGAAACCTTTATGGTTTAAGAGATATTCACAAACAAAGTATCCCCCCCTGTTCAACCAGATAAGAAGGGAGATGCCCAGGTAGACTGCAGAGAGGGACAATCTTCTATTAAGATAATGGAAAAAGCTGAAAAACTTGTCAAGGGGGGAAGGGCTTTCATTGTTTTCATACAAAGAAAATTGTCCCCTTCTGTTATCTGTACTGTCATACAACCAGACTCACATCTGAGAAGAGATGGCTTACACTAGGAAAAAGGGGCGGGGAGGGGAACTTTGCTTTTGAATATCTCATAAACCATAAAGGTTTGAGAGATAAGACTTATATCATTCTTCATGTTTTTTTAATGCCTACAAAATAAAATAAAGTTAAAACGAAGTGTTACTATCCCTTTAAACTATTTCATTCATTTGTGTCTTATTCACTAAAATATATTGGCCATTCATTTAACTGTCTCTGTTAATATGGCTTGGTGGATCTGAATGTTTTAAAAAGGTAAATGTCCAGAGTGATTGTCTTGTGTTTAATCTTTGTACCTAATGACTCAAATTTCATAGTAAATTATGTCATTGCAGTAAGTGGGGGATCAAGTGTTTAACCAGCTGAATTGCAGAAGAGGTAAGTACGCAAAGGGTTAAGGGAAAGGGTGTTTTATTTTCTTGAGAGCCCCAGGTCAAAAAGCCTACCAGAATGGATGCCAATTCCAAATGGATGACATTTGTGTTCTTTTCTTATGTGCCCCTCTCCACCATCTCCTTACTGTTGGGCAGCATTATTTGCTACTTGACAGATCTGTCAATGGGATCATATCTGACATGTAACAGTAAAACACTAAAAAGCTTTCTGGTTCAACTTATTTTTATGTTGAGTATACCAATGCAACATGTACACTATATTTAAAGATCAAATCCAGGTTAATTATACAGTTGATGAGGATGAAAGAAAAGTCCATTAGGTTCAACCTTCATGATATTTCCACTGTTCATCCAGATGCAGGCATCCTTTTGTATCATAATTTTTTATAGTGTTCTTAGCGAAAAAGGTATCTAATAATTTATAGAACATTTCTACAGCATCTGCCAATGCAACTTCCCAAACAAAAGGCAAAAAAAAATTCCATCCTTAGTGTAAAACATCTTTTGCTGTAATTTATAGCACCTTTCATCTAATATTAATGGATGAACCATTGTTTTTGTTCAGCCCTTTGAATGAACAGTTCACCAGAAAGGTTGTTGTTTTGATCTTGAATATATTTGTATAGAATTTAGAGAAAGGTTGTTGGAGTACAGTCATCAAGTGCTACAAACAAGCTGGAATTTAAGGATATAAATGATGAAGTTAATCACTGGATCCTTTATTTTGATTGACCTACCTGTGCTCATTCTGAGAAATCAAATCCTGGTCTGTTTGCAACACTTGAGGACAGAACTCTGACACCACTGCGCTAGGTAATATACAATTATATTCACTATGAAGATTTTTCTGATTCTGGTATTTTACCAGAGAATGTCTGTGGATAACTTTGTTGACCACACATAGCTCTTTAGCGTTCATAGCTTCTTGGTTTGTACCCATATATTAGTAACTGAGGGACATCTTGATTCTTCTTTTATGTTCAGTTTGTTCAGAATATTTTAGACAGTTATGAGAAGGATTATGTGATTGTGTCATTTTAAATTTTCATAATAAATAATAATCGTTTTCAGTATTCAGTGCACTTGATAGGTAATCTTTCTCTCCCTGTCTGTGGGGAAATGTGTGTGAAAATATTGCCAGCTGACATGCTTATTCTTTTGTAGATGGCATATTCCAAGCTGCAGTTATTTTTCAAGGATGGCTGTGCCAGAATTGTATAAGCAGGTGGTTAATGTGGTGGGAAAAGGGCTGGAAACCTCATGTGGCAAGAAAATTCACCTGACAACAGAAATGTGGACAAGTGGCCACAGTACAGACTATATGACTGTCCATCTCCAGATGGACCTGCCATGGCTGGGGCAGGTACTGCTGCTGCCTTAGCATCAGCACTAATGCTAGGACCAGGAGTAGTGGCAAGTGGAACCACATCTTTGTGTCCTAGTCCCATATCTCAGATGGCCATAGTAGTTAGTGACACGCTAGCTTGGTCATCAGGTATAAAACCAGCAGCAAATACCATAATGTCACGCTGGTGGTTGTGGTGGTAATGCCTCTTCCCAAATACAGATGGTCCCTTGCTGTTACACTTGTCATCACGTCAGAAGGTACAATGGCAGCAGTAGCAGTAGGCATAGACAGCTGACTTGTGCTGCTGCTGCTACTAGTATCCAGTAACCCACTTATTATTGCTCAGCTCTCTAGGGATGATGTTGGGAGTCTGGGGTTCACGTGGGCAGAGGGAAGTGTGCTCCATCCCCTGTTGCTGCTGCGGGATTCTTTTACCTGTGATTCAAGAACTGCAGCCTTTCACTTTTTCCAGTTGCTTGTATTGTATTAGGTAGGCACACCAAAACAACTTTAATCTTTAAAATATGACTCTCGCAGGAAAATATGTGGTGTTAGCCAAATGGAGGAAAATATATGGATTTATCTATGGGCAGGAATTGTCATGGAAAAAGTGGAACATTGTGTATTTTTTGTGGAAATTTTCACATGGGAACAAAATGGGACTTTTTTTTTTTTTTGCTCATCTCTAAATGGGACCACCTATCAACAGTTGGTAAGTGAAAGAACTATGCCCTTTACAACATGTGATGGTCAAACATTTAACTCTTTGAATGCCAGAGGGGTAAACAATGCATATTATCAAAATCTCTCTATAATGTACTTAAAATTAAAATGAAGAGCACCCAGCATAAAAATGTATTTCCACTTGAATGGAAAAATGTCAGCTGAAAGCTTTAGCAACTAACCTGTCATTTATATAACATGATACCTGTAGATCAAATAAAATAGGTTGCTGCAGAAGTGGATAGAATGACATAAATAATTTTTTTAGCTATCGGCTTTCTGGATATTGAGCTGTACTGACAATTACGCATGCATTGTGATGTATTTCTTTCCTGATTCATTCAAAAGCATAATAGAGGTGGAAATTAGAACTTTAATGATTATGCTAATATAAAATGTTATTAAATAGAAAATCATAAATTGTACTTCAAGCATAAGACAATTAAATAGATTGAGTTCAATAGAATTGCATTTGGGCTGCCTTTGGAAATCATCCTGATGATAAAGCTGAGTGACAAATTAACATGAAATTTCTATAGAGACAATCTCCATGCCAGGTAGCTATAGAGTTCATCACTCCTTTGTGTGTTTTATATTTGTAAACATGCATAGATCTGGTTAGGAATATGTTTTGTGGGCTCAATTAAAAATATTGATAAACTCTTCCAAGCGTCACATATTTTCTGGGGAAAATATAGTCACTGAACATCTGACACAGAATGATTTGTTTTATCGGTTGAAGCTGATGTTGCCTTTTATTGAACCAGTATAATAGTTATTTGCACATGAATAAGACCACGCACAACCCATAATTAAGCATGGGGCTTCTATATGAATTCTATTTATCTCTAGTTTTCATGCAGATCCCAACATCAAGGCCATGTTGCCCTGAACCCCTTCCCCTTGCAATATTTTGGTAAACGTTTTAAGAAAAAATATATATTGTGTATATATATATATATATATATATATATATATATATACTAGCAATGTGGGACGGCGCTGCCCGTCAGGATATATAGGGAATTAATGCACACACGTGGATGCAAGACAAACACACACAGAGACACACACGCAAATGCACATGCATGTACTGAGATGCATAAAGAGCGACACAGTAATACACACATACATGCAATGCACAACATACAGACACATAGAGTGTGATACAGGCATGCAACACACAGTGAGTAACACACAGGCACACACAGAGACACACACACACACACATAGAAGTGAGTCACATAGGGTGACTTATGTGTCATTGTAATGAGTTTGTGTTTGTACTTATGCCTCCACTGTGGCATTCATTCATCTAGTTGAAATGCATGAGGTAATTGCACATACTATGGTGGAAGGTGGATCGTGCTGGCTCCCAGGTTTTGAGTGAGTGTGAGTGAGTGTGTGTGAGTATGAGTGAGTGGCATTCATTCATGTAGTTGAAATGCATGTGGTAATTGCACATACTATGGTAGGAGGTGGATCGTGCTGGCTCCCGGGGTGTGAGTGAGTGTGAGACTATGGTGGAAGGTGTTAGTGAGTGCGTGTGAGTCCAAGAGTGAGTAATTGCATGTGAGTGATTGCATGTGAGTGATTGCGTGAGTGTATTAGTGAGTGTGTGTGAGTGTGTGTGATTGAGTGAGTGTGTGTGATTGAGAGTGTGTGAGCGTGAGAGTGTGTGAGTGAGAGGGTGTATGAGAGTGAGTGAGAGTGTGAGAGTGTGAGTGAGAGAGTATGAGTGAGAGAGTGTGAGTGCATGATTGAGAGTGTGATTGAGAGTGTGAGAGTGTGAGCGAGAGTTTGAGTGAGAGTGTGTGTGTGATTGAGTGTTAGTGAGTGTGTGAGTGAGTGTGTGAGAGTGTGAATGAGAGAGTGTGAGTGAGAGAGTGTGAGTGTAATTGAATGTGTGTGATTGAGTGTGTGAGTGAGAGTGTGTAAGAGTATGTGTGTAATTGAGTGTGTGTGTGAGTGTGTGAGTGAGAGTGTGTGAGTGTGTGTGTGAGTGTGAGTGTGTGAATTATTGTGAGTGTGTATGATTGAGTGTGTGTGTGAGTGTGTGTGTGTTTTTTGTCCGATGTATTTGTGTCTGTGGCGTAGGAGCGAGTGGCAGCCATTTTGTTTTTTCAGTTACTTGGCTAGTAGTGGGCGGGCTGGATAGTGGGGTCAGGCCAACTCCCTTCATGATTTAAATCACTCCCCCATTGAATCACCCATGGGAGCAGTAACTCCTCCTTACTTAACCCTTTGAGTGCCAGAGGGGTAAGGTAAAGCATTGCTTTGCAATGCTTTGCATACCCCTCTGGAACTCAAAGGGTTAAGTTGAGGTAACATAGCAATATAACACACGGTGGCTCTTCAGTTGAGGCAGCGTAGCAATATGCTGAGGGAACAAATAGAAAGTGGTGTTTGAGGCTTGCCCTCTGTAACATACAGCAAATCATCTCTATCCCTTTAAGGAGAAAGGGCGGGAATGAGGAAGCAGGAAGTGGAGGAGTGACGGTTGAAAACAGACAGTTAGTGAGGTGACTGAAGAGATGAAAAGAGTTAAACAAAATAGTTGCTATTAAGTTTATCCCTGAGTGTTTGTATTCTATGGAAACATTACACACTCGTACTGAAACAGAGTATATGGAGGGTTACAATTATCTGTGGGAGGTGAAACAGTGTGTTTGTGGGGTCATGATCCTGAGTGAGAGTGTGTTTGGACCGGGTGAAGTTATTGATATCCCCTACTTCAGGAGCGAGTGGCAGCTATATTTTTTTTGTCAGTTGAATAGTGGTGGGCGGGCTGGAGGGGGCGGGCCAACTCCCTGTATGATAAACATGCCCCCATTGAATCACCCAATGGGAGCAGTAAAGTCTCCATTGAATCACCCAAAAGGAGTTGTGTCTCCTAATGAGACATAAATTATGCAATGAGGCTTATTCTTTTATATATAGATAGATAGACTGAGTAAAATAAGGGTACTCCCACTGCTGACAGATGCAATTTCCAGAGTTATTACAGTTTAAACCCATGTTTTCTATTTTACATTAGCAGGGCCCCCAGTGGTTAAATTCTAATTCTGTTACATTCTATTTGAGAGGAAAATAATGACAAACAGTTCTCCACAGTCATGCTATCAGAACTTTTAGGAAGTAAATTACTGCTGAGTCATGCTATCAGAACTTTCAGGAAGTAAATGCACAGTAAATTCACTTCCTGATTATTTGAACTTTTATAACTGTTGAATAAAACAACTGACAGCAGTGGATGCCCTTGGTTTTTTCAGCAGGAAAAGTTCTTTAACATATAGGTTTTTATTTAAAAAAAAAGTTTACTGCTCCTTTAACACTACAATAATGGACAATGTGTGTGAAATGTCTATGTCAGTGATGGACAATGTTCATGCATGCATGCCACCCACCACCTGTTGTTTGAGTATAATTTGCATCATCCTTGACTATCAGCTGTTGTTGGATTGCGATTACCATCATCCTCAGCTGGGCCACTACGAACTAAGTATGATACCAATTGTAGTGCAACAGCAACAAGTAGAAAGACACATGTTAGCCTCTTCTAACCTATGTCTAGGTAGCTGTTATGGATTTTCGATGTAGAAATGCACAAAACAAAGTCTAGGTATTGTTACTGTATGTTTTTTAACACCTCTTTTGGAAATCTTGTATTTGTCCATGAATATAATATTTTATGTATCTCATCTTTTATATAATATTTTATGTATCACATATTTTAATAACTATACATTCATGAAGCAGGAATATTTAATAATGCAAATTCAAACCTAAATTTTCTTTATGAAAACCAATTCTTCTGAAAGAAAATTGGATCTTCTGAATTTATGCACTACAGCATTGCTGTCTACCTTCTCTGTAATGGGGGCAGCTTTGTTTTAATCTCTGTCTAAGGAAAGTGAATGAATGGTTCCTCCTCATTGTCCAGCCACCATATTGGACAGGATTATAGATTTAAAGAAATAAAAGGAAATATTACTTATGTATATTGTAGAGGTCATACATTCTCATTAATTCAGGATGTAGAGGGGGTGTTACCCTCTATTTATCAGGTTTATAGTGAGAGGCAGTCTTATGAAAACATTACAAACTTGCTCAAGTAGTAAGATAGTGCCACCTGGAGGGTGAGATGAAGATAGTTTAAGAACGGGTAATGCTTCCTCAAAGATGATGTCTTGCAACGTCTTACTGAATTGATGTTTCCTTATTTCATTCTTTAAATTGTTATTCTTTGGGTACTGGCTGGGAACCTTAGAGAAGACTCATACACCAGTCCAATGATCATCCAGTGTGGATTAGAAGAGTGCCCTTCTGCATATCAGGATTTCAGACACCTCCTCTGAGGCTCATCATGTGATGGTTTCTTCCTGTAGTTACATTTAGATTATCTAGTTCCTGCCAGCATTCCTCTGAATAATCACCTGTGTATAACAAGGAGGCTGGAATTCACCAAGTGGTCATAAGAGCAACATATCAGATACAAAGCTCTTTGCCACCTCTTTGCTTGGATCATTAATGGATACCTTCACTTATTTATCAATTATCAATATTAATTCCCTTTCTTTTTTATGTTAAGCAAGGAAATAGGATAAGATGGTATAAAGGCTGCCGTTCCAAAAGTATACATATACAGAGCAAGTGTATGCATGTGTCCGCCCTATAAAAGGTGGCATATGGAATCAGTGATCAGTGTATCTGCTGGGCCATCCCAAATTGTTGAATGAGCAAGGGCCAGATACAACCTGTCCATTGAAAAATAGGCAAATGACTAATGCACAAGGAAATCATCTGATTTCTTTGCTCATGGTTCCATTTGCCTCTTATAAATAGAAAAAGATAAACAGTGTGGGATTAAGTAAAGCACTCAGGCCAATTCTAAATAATAACAAAATCAATATAAATGTATACATTTATTAAAATAGCATATCCTAAATATACAAATAATATCTCATGAGGTCACCTCAGAATCACACACGTGTGAAAACTTTCCCGGGAGCACACACAATTCATTCATCCTCCGGCACTCTTCTGTCAACAGGGACTTTGAGGATGGAACCACAACAGGGGGATGGCTGCTGGGAGAGTACCAACCTGAACACAAACATCATACACTTAGGGTTTCTGTGTCCAATTCCCATATATTGTTTTATATCTTCCAGGATATGGGTGCACTCACTGGCTCCACACACCTGTTGCTAACCCTCAGACACCTGCATAGCAATGATATAACTATGCCCACAAACGGACAAGGAGTGTAATACAATGCACCTTTGGCCTCCTGAAAACTCGGTTCCATTGCCTGGACAGATCTTACAGTACACCCGCTCTAGATTTTGTGAAATCACACTTGCATGTGCCATCTTGCATAATATTACTGTGGACACAAGGTTATTACCTGACCTCCACCCTGATCCCCTTGATGAGGTACCAGTGACACGACCATTGGAGGGTGATAACCTCAGAGGTGGGGAAACATGTGACAGGGTCATCAGGGAATACTTTGCCTTTGAGTATCATGCATACACCCACCTCAAGCCAACAACACCAGATCACCAACATGGTTTCACATTTTCCAATATTACAACATGTTTAGTCTCCATTCCCAGGATGCTGATCTCCTGCTGGACATCTGCCACTGCACCTGAGTGTTGTGGAAGTGACTGTTCCTCCTGGACTTCCTCTTTAGAGCTGACACCAACTCCAAAAATGCCCTGGATCATGCAGCCTGTCACATTGCCTGGACATAGCCTTCAGTGGTTTGAATGGATCCAGATGATTTGCAATGGATGGCAGCAGGTGAGTCTGTACTGACAACTAACGTGTGTGATATCCCTCAGTGTCAGTTGTCCCCTGTGTGACACACCTCACATAGCCACTTGTGATTTTTTCACTGTCTGACATCTGTTTACTTCTCTTTCCATATGGAGTTCTACATGTCAATAATCTGCAGACGACCCTGTGGCTCGTGGATGGAGAAGAGATGTGTATGTGTGATGCATTTCCCCTTCTTCCTGTAATTGTATGTTTCTACGTCTATGACCATTAAAACCTACACTGTGTTTATGAACATGCCATGTTGTGTCATGCTTAACAGGTCTATGCCTTGTGCTTAACCATATGTCACGGTTTGTTAAAGAACATTCAGACAGTTAGGTAAGGTTAAAAGCTTTATTGAAAATAATGCACAATCGCCCCACTCAGGTCCAGATGAGGTCCGTACCAAGTACTTTCCAAATCTGACGCGGGTCAGGGCGAGAACACACACAGTAGTATTAATACAAATAAGTGTGATGGTCTTGGACTTGCAGGAGAATTCGTAGATAGTGCCAGGAAGAAGAATCTCCTCAACAGCCCCACACCGCAATAGTGATGGGTAACTGAAGGACAATCCCTTAGAGGACTAGGGATATCGGAGGCAGCACAGATAGTGTACAGGGAGACCCTAGACTTCTAGGGTTAATGTAGGCAACACTGGCAAGACTCTGGCAGAGAACTGACCCTAGTAGATAGGGTAAACAAAGGCAACAGGGACAGGACTCTGGCAGTGACTGAACCCTAGAACGTTAGGTTAACTGAGGCAACACAGACAGTACTCTGACAGAGGCTTGACCCTAGAACGCTAGGGTTAACGGAGGCAAAACAGAAGGGACTATGGCAGCGACTGGGCCCTAGCACGCTAGGGTTAACGGAGGCAACAGACACCAGATACTGGCAGTATAATGACCCTAGACCACTTGGGTGAACGTAGGCAACACGGGCAGAAGTCTGGTATAGACTGGACCCTATAGACTATAGGAGCGGATAGGCCAAATAGGTGTAATGCGGTAAGCAAGCGGGAGTGAAGGGTATGTAACGTAACCGGTCAGTAACCGGTGTCACCCTGATCAGTACACGGAGGTAGTAGCCAGTCCCATGAGCAACGGAACTAGAACTCAACCAGGTCGTCACACACGGAATACACAGCCAGTCAGATGGACCACCAGACACTAGCCCAGCCAGATCGGTACAAACAGGGTACTCAGCCAGTCCTAGTCAGTAACGGAATCAGATACTCAGCCAAGCCAGTTCGGTACACACGGAGATAGTCAGCCAGTCCTGAGTCGGTAACGGAATCAGATACTCAGCCAAGCCAGTTCGGTACACAAGGAATTAGCAAGTCCTTAGTTGGTAACGGAATCAGATACTCAGCCAGGCCAGTTCGGTACGCAAGGAGTTAGTCAGCCAGTCCAAGGTCAGCAACGGAATCGGATCACAGGAGCGTCAGGAACTAAGCGTAGTCAGGCGAGCCAGGTCATACACGGAAACAGGAACAAGAGCTACTAGTCGCAAGATACGGGTACACCACGAAAAGGCACCGGTATAGTGACAGAAGGGCATAAATAAAGGCAAACCCAGGGAGGAGTCTTCAGCACAGAGCCAATAAGAATACAGCCAGGGTAAACCCGGAAGTAACAATGTCGCTCAGACAGAATCACGGCACCATGATACCATATGAATGCCACATGTGTTCCCTCTGGCATTCAGAGAGCTAATGAAATGTCAGCACGTGAGTACTTACATTTTCCCTACTCCATATATCCCTCTGAACTTTGCTCCCAACCTGTTCAGTGGTACACAAATGTATAGGGAATGTTACTGCAAGGGGGGGATACAGTAAGGTGTGATAAAGAGGTGATAATGTCTCCAGTGATATAGCTTTTCCACTTCATAGGTTATAGTTTTGCACAAATATGCGTAATTGATTATTTCAGTCAATGATTTACAAAGTTATGTGTCAGTACCTAGTATTGTGTAAAGTTCTTAAATTAATTTAATAGTATTATTTTATCTATTTATGTGAAGATATGCAACCTAACTGGGTCTTCTGTTTAACCTTTTCCTGTATATCCTCAACACTAGGCACTGACAAACATCTCCAAAGTAGCAGAAATCTTATTGCCTGGGTTCTATAGCACAATATAGGCACTGGAGAAGTGAGGAACTAGAGAAGTCACAGCTTTGTCAATACCCCCCAAAGTGTTGGAGTGAAATGTCATATACACAAATACCGTGTTGTATACCCCCACAAATCTGAAATACAGTGTGTGTGAGTGTGTTTTTCCCCTAACCACACACCAATACACTCCACCAAGGCATGTTACCTGATCTCAACACAGGCTCTGGAAGCAATCATTGCTCCATGGCCATTGATCACATGTCAGCTGAGATGCACACAACATCACATGTGACACACTGAAGGGATCAAGAACACAAGCAGTGTTGAGATGTTTGAGATGTAGCTTGGGGAATACAGACTCAATTATTGTTACCTGATTCACTTGTGCTAGTATGTTTGCATGTGTCCCAGATATCAGTTGGAATGCATTTTGCCATCCTGTCATCTGTGAAACATGTTTGTTGTCCCTACACTGTCCCAATGTTACAAATCTTAACCTGCATGAACCCATATGTAACAATCTGTGTGTGCGTCAGTTGTTGACCCACAGCTTACATGAGACCCATCTCTGTCCCCCATGTTGATGAGTCCAAGGTAATATGAAGGTCAGCAACAGCTGCTGGTTGTTTGTTGCACTGATGCAACACACATGAACCCAAAATGAGTATGGAGTGCCAGAGTGGTGTTCAACCACAGTGTGCAATCACAGTGAAAAACACAGATACCATCTTACCAAGGAAGGGATGTTTTATTATCATTGGAAATTACTTCCTTCCCTTTTTGCCAGTGGGAGAGGGGCATGAGGGTCTCAGGGGTCAGATGGTCCCCGCCTTCCAGACCGCCTTGGGGGCACACCATGTGTTGAGGTCTGTGCTGGTGTTGCGGTGGAGGATGAGGGGCGGAGGCTGACTGCTGGAGAATGAGGAGCTGGGTTTGTTTGCGGTTATGTTCTCTCATCTCTATGACTGCCGATGAGGTCAGCCACCACACCCCTGAATTCCTGCAGACCTCTTTTCAGCTTGGACACCAGGCCCTCCAGGTGAAGATGATGCCACCTGTTGTCCCGTATCATCTGCCACTGCAACTCTAGGAATTCCCTGTCCAGGGAAAGCACACAAGGAACTGGTTCAGGCCTTGGCGATTGTGCAGCCCATGATTCCTCCCCAGGGGAATGTCCTTCCACAGCAGGTTACATTTGCGGATCTGGCTCACCTGGTGATATCCTCCACATCAATCAGTTCCCCTTGTGAGGCTCCTGCCTGGGTTTGTGGACTAAACTGAGCTTGTGATTTCTGTGGCTCACCCACAAATCCAATGGGCATATAATCCAGTGGCCACTGACTAGTCTGGGGCCTACTCCATACTGGTTGGGCATGTGTGCTGTACAGTGGTGGTGTGAGCCATTTTGTGTCCATTAGCCAGATGTGAGACCCGTATGTGGGATAGAGGGGCATCTGCGGTGGCAGCCATGGGCCATCCCCCACATTAATGTTGTAGCAGGTGTCAGCCAACTGGACAAACCACTTGCCTCAGGGTTAGGTGGGACCAGTTTCTGGAGGTGTGGCCATGCCAGGTTCAGTGGCTGGGGCTGGTCCACCTGCTGGGGCTGGATAACGTGCTATGGCTGTTGGACAGGGGCAGGTCCCTCTTCAGGGTCTGGGGCCATGACCCCTGCTGGCAGCTCCTCTGCTGGTGCCTGGCTCTCTGAGGCAGACACTGCAATTGGAGGATGAAAAAAGGGACTTAGTTGCAGGTGCAATTACAACACGGTCTGCTGTGACATACATCATATACAATTGGACCTAACCTGCACATATGCAATGGCTGTTTTAGCCTATATCAGACTTAGCCCTTTTAGTGCCAAATGGGCACGCAAATCATTGCAAAGCAGCATGTTGCATACCCCCTCTGGCACTCAAAGGGTTAATATCTTTACAACTCCATCTACTCATTTGGGGTTTCATCATGCTGAGTGAAAGTGTACTCCCATTGCTGCTTATGTGATTTGACACTGATTCTCCAGGAGGTGCATTTTGTTGGTGCATCACTACCTTCACTCAGCATTGTGAAATTTACCTCCACTTGCAAAACAATTGGTTACTGTTTTTACTTTTGCCAACTATCTGTGGCACTAGTTCAGTTCAGCACATGTGTCATTCATTACATGATGTGTCTGACTGTCACAACTGTGAATAGCATGTATGAGCAATGTGGAACTGAAGGGCTTAACAACATGCTACAGAGAGGAAGCCAATGCATGACAGGGTTAAATATCTCTCTGTCAATCATAAAGATGAACTGAGCTGGGATGCGTGGTCTGTCACTGTTAGGGGCTTGGGTCAATATATCAATAACTATGTACTAAGAACCCAGTTTTCACAACAAAGAAGCAGGGAACAATACAACAGATATGTGGAACTAATGGTATGACATCAGTTAAAGGTGGTGGAGGATGGTCCACCACCTGTTCCCCTTCTGTAGGCTGCAAGCTCACCCACCTTGTTCTTAACTCTCCTCTTGCAGTCCATCCAGTGTGTTTTGAGGCCTTCCACCATCCTCCTGCAAACTCCAATGCCATTGATCAGGTCAGTCACCTCCTGCCATGCCTGCCTCTTATGTGCAGAGATGCCCCTGACCTTATAGGATGAGTACAGAATGCTCTCCCTGTCTTGGATTCTGTGGACCAGAGCCAGATTCTCCTGATAGGTGTACTTCACCTCCCTGACTCTGTCCCCATTGCCTGCAGGTTAAAGATGTGGGGATGTGGAAGGCCTTTCCTCCTCTGGCCCTGCCTGTGTGTGTCCCCTTCTGACACCCACACCCCATCCCACTGGCATATCTCTCCCTGCTCTGCATGTGTCTGTCACTTGGCAGGTCTCCCTCCTCCCACCTGCTCTCCATCTCCCCCTACTTCCCTGCCCGGGGATGCCCTGACCACTTTCCTCAACTTCCTTTGTCTCTCCCTCCAGCCTCCACTCCTCTCCCTGTCGTCTCTCCTCTCCTTCCAGCCTACACTCCTCTCCCTGCCATCTTTCCTCTCCCTTCAGCCTTCACCCCTCTCCCTGCCATCTCTTCTCTCCCTCCACCCTCCACTCCTCTCCCTGCCATCTCTCCTGTCCCTCACACCGACTCACACACAGTCACTCACACAGGCACTCACTCACACACTCAATCAGAATCACCTTCTAGCACTCCCTCAGTCACACTGTATAAATAAAAAGATACATGTGTGTAGTGTTGATAAATAAAAACATGTGTTTGTGATTATGGGTGGATGCAATGCGTGTGATCTGTTATAAAGTGTAATATGTGTTTAATAACACACCTCCCAAGTGTCCCTCTTTAGGAGGGACAGTCCCTCTTTTAGATCCAAATCCCCCTGCCCCTCTTTCCCACCCTGATGTCCCTCTTTTTAGGAGATCAGACTGTGTGGTGTGTATACAAGTGTATCACATTGCTCCACAGCAATAAAACTCACATTATTGTTTGCTTAAGCGTCAGTGTATGTGCTTATAAATTAGTCTGTGTAAATAAAACACTTTGGTCTTGTTATAAATAATTTATTAGGTTACACAAGGAGGTGTCAATAGGTCATGAAATAGCCTACAAATTCTCGGTAATGACCCGCCCACCAGCCATTCTCACAGCAACACCCCCTAAAACACAAGTGTCTCTCTTTGGAAATCTGAAATGTTGGGAGGTATGTAATAATAATACAGCTCTCACCTAAATACTCCGCCTCTACCTCTCTCACCACTGCATGCGCCTCTCTCTCTCTCTAATATCCTTCCCTTCTTGGGCTTTTTATACTTTTTGGGCCTAATATTGATACTTTAGTGGCTTGTGATTGGCTGGGCCTTGGATTTGCCCTTGCTCATGCTTAACTTGACCTTTCTTTCATCAAACTTACGGCAATTTCCTTAGATGTTGACATCTATAAGCCTTTTGTTGCAAAAGTTTAACGCATAGTTGAAAAAAAGTAGACAGCACCATTTTTGTAGTATGGCATCGTGTGCGGCCTATAGAAAACCGGTAAAACATGTTTGCAAATTACACAAAGCTTGTTTTTAATGTAATGCCGGTTTTGACGCTGGTGATAGTATTGAGCCCCAGGTAATTTCAAAACAGACCAGACAGCTCACAGCAAGGGACAATCTTCTTACTGTGAGAACAATGAAAGCCCTGCCCCCCTTGACAGGGTTTTCAGGTTTTTCCTTTAGGCTAATTGAAGATTGTTCCTCTCTGTGATCCATCTGGACAGTCTTGCTACTCTGAGGTGAGCAAGGTTACATCAGCAAAAGGGGTGGGAGGGGGAAACTTTATCATTCAATTACTCTTGAAGTATAGTACTGAAATAATACCCTCCATGGCCCAAAAACTATGAAGCTTAATTGGAGCTGCTTTTATAATGAAACATTACTATCCCTTTAACACCTTCACGACCCATGACGTACATGTATACCACGGGGTGTAGGTCTCTAAAGGACCAAGGACGTATATGTATGTCATGGAATTCAGGGCTCCCTGTGCAGCTGCACGCCATTCGGGGAGCCATGAATCGGACCACTCAATTTAAAAAAAATGGTCCATGGCCCTTAAGTGTCGGCCGCGTCCTTAAGGGGTTAAGAGATATATATATACTGTTTGAAGATGTAACCATTGTTTGGTCCATTTGCTCTTCAACAATGTTTATATATATATATATATATATATATATATATATATATATATATTGGTATCAGTAAAACTACCTTAGTAAATTAGAAATACTATTAAGGGATGCCATGCCGATTTTGATCATAGGAAGACCTTGGAAGCATACATAACAATAGAAACTGGACAATATTCCAGTACTGTCCATGTGAAGATAAATGTGTAAAATGAGAGGGTTCCTGACTAGGGATGGGCGAAAATTTCCTCCTCAAAATGAAATTGGCCAAAAATGGCACTTTCCGCTTGGCGAAAAATTTCAAGTGAATATTGCTGATTTTCCGCTTTTTTCGCCTAGCTCATTCCATTGAAAACAATTGGAACACAGAAGTTACACACAACACATAGCAAATATTATTTTATTTCCCAAAGGCATAGTATAAAAGGGGCATGAGGGTGCCAATCAGCTTCTAGCTGGAGGGGTCATGAATGCACATTTCTTCATCCCTCTAACTATTATATAAAAGCCAATCTCTGTTCAAATTTCTCTCAGTTTGGCTTGAGCAATGGCCCAAATGTACAGCAGTGGATATATATATATTTTTTCTCTAGCAACGGAGAGTTTTTATTGGGGCATTGAATTTAATTTATCATTGATATGGAAAAACAAGCTTAGAGAAGAAGACTTAAAGACAAATTAAAGAGAAAGACTGGGGTGCAGAAGACCATGCTGGACCTTAGACTTCAAGGTAAATGTTTAAGGTAAATGTTGTGGGGAATGGGCCATGCGATGGTGGTAGCTTTAGGGGGATTAATCCTTTGAGTACCAGTGGGGTGTGCAACACTCTGCATTGCATTGAATACCCCTCTGGCGCTCAAAGGGCTAATTTTTTTTGTTTATCTCATGTTAAACTCATGGTACCTTGGATGTATTTATTTATTTATTAGTAAACACTATTCAGTTACACAGTGTGGTTTTTAACAAGCTTTAGGGACTCAACACCTAGTGGCTTGATCCAGTAATACATAGTAAAACATTCAGTGAGGCAAAAAGCATTACCGAACGTTAGCCATATCTGTGTAGCGCATCTATGTAATAAGCTGTCTATCAAAATGGACAATGAGTGTGGAGCACACAAACACACGTAACCACATAACATGCATCACACCTTTTTTTTACCTCACAATGCGTTAATTTCAGTCGATAACACCAGATACGTCAACTTCAAAGAATTCAAGCTAACGTTCAACGTTATCTTGCTAAACATTGTCAAAACAAGTTCAAAATCACAGTCACTCACAACACACCTAAGTAAAAAGTACATTCAAATAAATGTATATATACCCCAAAATAACTGACACACACTACCTGTGTTTGGAGGTTCTCAGAACTACAGCATGGGGCCCAGGAGCAGAGTATAGACTAAGCAACAGAAAAAGAGTGAGGGGCACACATTGGAGACAGGTAGACTTGGAGTGGGGAGCAGAAAGGATTACATTTTAAAATATACACATAATACACTTTGGCACATATTGCACACATTACATACACAAACAAACATACACGTTTTTGGATGCACAACACATTTTTATTTTTATTTCATACAGTTTGATGAGTGCAAGAGAGTGTTAGAGTGCCTCTGTGATTGACTGGGTGTGAATGGCTGTGTGAGGGAGCTAGGAGAGTGCAGTAAGATGGCAGGGAGAGAAGTGGAGGCTGGAGGGATAGGGAAAGGCACAGCAGAGGAACTAAGAGAGCAGAGGATCCCCATCAGGGAAGGAGGGGGAAAGAGAGAGAGAGCAGGTAGGTGGAGGGGTTCCCAGCAACGGTCAGATAGACAGTGGCTTGGGACCAACACTCCAGTGGGAAGTGGAGGGGATGTGTGACAGGAACATAAACATTTAGGAACAGCAGGGCTTGACCACCACAATGCCTCCTACAGTTCTGATATGTCCCAAACTGGATTGGAGAAGGACAGCTAACGGTGCCTTATATACTCCCACTAGGAGAACATGGACCTGGTGCAGAGCATTCTTGACAGAGAGCACATACTCTTCAACACCGAAAAGGCCAGAGGGATTGGTGTCAGGAAGAAGCTCAACTGGCATCAGGTCCAGAATGCAGTCAATGTGGTGTCCAAGTGTAAGCACACCACAGACTCCATCAAGAAGCTCTGGACAGCCTGCAAGTGCAAAGTTAAGAACAACATGGGAGACCTGGCCCTGCATGTGAGAGTCGCAGAAGGTAGTCCATGAGCTAACATCACCTTTAATGCCTGGGAGATGCTCTGACAGAACCTCTCCATGACTTCTGTTGAGGGTGTCCAAGGCAGCTGTGACACAGGAGATGACAACACCCTCTAGACTCCCATTAAATCCATCAGTTCATAACTGTCCATCTCACATAGAGCTCAGTTTAAAAGAGTGAGGAAAAAACAGCTGGTAGGGCCAAACTGACTACAGGCCGACAGAATAAAGTGTCTAAGTCGGTATTCAAAAGCCCTACCAGCTGAAAGGACGTTAGGCTGCAGAAAAGGTTTTGTGGCCACAGGTCTGTTTTGTGAGTTAATTTCCCAAAAGGCCACTAAATAGTGGGAACATCAAAGGGAAAAAGCTAACTATCATTGCCTGAGATACTGTCAAGCAGCATTTAGTTTATCTGTGTTAAACTTACCTGTCATCCACTGTCCTTCTCCTTCTATCTTCCTTCTGTTTTCTCCTTTCTTCTCTTGCTTCTTCTTCCCTCTTCTGTCTTTTTTTAATTAAACCTGTAAAAACAGAAAAAAGAGAGCCATAAATACATATTCCAAGAATAGAACTCGCACATCTATGCTTAGTTTAACCCCCTGAGTGCTAGAGGTGTATGCAACATTGCATATCTCTCGGGGACTCAAAGGGTTAAATAATAATTAGAGGTGAGGGTTATTTCAAGTTGTTCCTTATGGTGCAGTTGGTTTGCCTCTGAATTGCTCCACTTTTTGTTGTGGGTGCACATGGCCCAGGTGAGGCAGCGTGACACATGCAAAGACACACACACAAATCAATTATATGATAACACAGTCCCATTATTCTCAGTCTTAACCCTTTTAAATTCCAGAGGGGTGTATATCTCTGAGAATCAAATGGGAAGATTGTCCATAACATTTCCTCCTTAATTCATTCCCTGCGTAACAATTACAATATATATATACATACATAAAAAAAAAAATATATATATATACATATATGTATATATACATATATGTCACTCAAAGGGTTATTGCCCTGTCTGCCTGGTTCATCATTAACTCTTTGAGTGCCAGTGTTTGATCATGAACTTGATAGTCATAGAAGAGAAAGCTTCTCACTGCCTGACAAGTTCATTACTCTGGCATTCACAGGATTTATCCTCTCCAGGCACTTGCTAATAAGTACTTTTTGCATTAAATACCTCCTCCCTCCTCCTCTCTTTACTGCTGTACACTGTTCCTTTCTCCTATCCTCCTTCTCCTCTCCGGATTCCTGTGCTTGTTCTGTTAATGTTGGTGACTGTCCCACACAAACATTAATTCTCCTGCTGGTTAACAGACGATAACCTCAGTCATGGTACTTGAGCTCCTGCCGCAGACTCTGACTGCAGCAGTACAATAGAGTGTGCAGAGCAGGCGGGCTAAAGTAGGTAAGCTCAGTTTCCCCCTCAGGTTCAATATCACTTCCTTCCCATAATCCCACCCATTCCCCTCCTCCAGCCATGCTGCTTCACCTACCCCACAAACAAGGATGTTGAAGGTATGGCAGACTCATGGCAATGTTGGTGGGTTATAGTGGATTGGTGGTTGATTCACAGGGATATAATATCAGTCTCAGCAATATGCAGGTACAGAAAGTGCTGGCTAAGTATTATGGGATTTGGGGTTTAATAACAGCTGAGAAGCAGCGGAGACAGATTAAACATTGGAAGGCCTTTGATATCTTAACACAAAGAATGCCTTACTCTTTTTTTTTAAAGGAATGGCAGCATATTATTTTTACAGACATGCCAGACTTCATTTAACCCTACCCCTCCGGCACTCAAAGGGTTAAGTCAGGCATGTCTTTGGGGCATTTATTTATCTATTTATTTTTTAAAAACATCTTGCATTGACATTTTTCAAATTCTTCCACAGTCATATTTCTAATCAACTTTGAGCAGCTGTGCTTTAAACTGATTGGCTGGGAAAGAATTCGAACAGAGACTGCCCATTACCAAGAAGAATCCATACCCGCGGCTAAATACCCAACCCGAGAACATGGAGTAATGAAGCTCAAGCCTCGGTATCCAAAAATCACAGCTGATGGATAAAATCTATCAGCAAGAAGAAGACGAGGGAGATTCCCTCAGTGTGGAACAGGCATCGGCCCATAATGGATAGGATGGGGGGTGGGGGCTGTGGCACACATTACTGTCTCCCCTGTCGCCGCTGATTCCACCACACACGGCGGTGGGGACAGATTTAAAGCTAAGTGTTTTGTAATATTTATTTATGGCATTATTATGACATATTTATGGTATTTCAGAATATTTATTTTGTCAAAGATGGACATCTTGTAATAGAGGCATATTTATATTGAACTGGACACTTTAACACTTTTGAGTCCCAGAGTGGTACGCAACGCATTGCTTTGCAATGCGTTGCGTACCCCTGTGGAAGTCAAGGGGTTAAACTATGTATTAGTATGTAGGGTATTTCAGCCACATTTTAATTAATACACTTATTTTCTCTTTACAATAGAAGAGAAGAAAGAAGATACAAGACAGAAGAAGGATGAGAAGAAAGAAGATGGACAGAAGATGAACAGGAAGCTGAGGACTCTGGTGGACATCAGGATTAAAAAGTGTTACTTAGTTAAGTTTTGTTACTTAGTTGGGTTAATCCTATGAGTGCTGGAGGGTCTTAGGGCCCCATATCAGCACATTCACTGAGGACTTACATTTTTTTTTTATTATTATTTTTTTTGTTTGTTTTACTTTTTTTACTTTCATTTGCTACGTCGGCTATTTGAAGGTCTGATAAGGGACTCTGGGCTGGATTCAAATGCAGGAGATAAATTTTACCTCCAGTTTTATCAAAAATGTTCCTATTGAAGTCTATGGGGAAACCTGCAGATAAAAGCAGAGATAAAATTAGCCCCTGCATTTGAAGCCAGCCCTCTAGTGCCAAAAAAAAGTGGGTCTTACTGGTTGGATTCAAATGCAGGTGCTAATTTTATCTCTGCTTTTATCTCCAGGTATCCCCATAGACTTCAATAGGAACGTTTTAGAAAAACGGTAGGTAACATGTATCTCCTGCATTTGAATCCAGCCCTACATTTCCTGTGATAAAATGAGTCACTTATCGGATCTTCATGGCTAACGCAGACCTTTGAATTGCAACTTTATGTGTTTTCATTATTTGCTATGGGTGAAAACACCTCTTAACATTATTACAGTTTTTTTTTTTGCTGCCATTATTTCACAGCACATTCATTTGAATAGCTTACTGTGTTTGAAAAAAATGCCGTTAGCACTTGATGCCTCTTTCGGCTCTTTTTTTATGTTGGAGGCATTTGGATCAAGCCCTAAGAGTTAGATTCTGTTGCAGGTGCTAATTTTATCACTGCTTTTATCTCTAGTTTTCCCCCATAGACTTCAATAGGAAAATGTTTGCTAATATAAGTGTTAACATTTATCTCCTGCAATAGAATCTAGCCTTAAATGTAGTAAATGTCTCACAGAGAAGGAATCTAGAGCTGGATTCAAATGCAGGAGATAAATGTTTTATCAAGAATTTTCCTAATGAAGTCTATGGGGAAACCTGGAGATAAAAGCAGAGATAAAATTAACAACTGCATTTGAATCCAGCTCTTAAATTTTATCTGTTCACTTGTGGATTGGTTGGACTTACCAGTTCCTTCAGTGCTGAAGGACTGAATGAGTGGTCAGCAAAAAGGGGTGCAGGGGGATAAAACTATAATAACTTCAGAAAGGTTGTCTTTTAAAAAATGTAACTGACAGTCACACTTTTAAATACTAAGCAACAGATTTAAACATTTATTTTCAAGCATTACTATCCTTTTAGGTTTAGGGTTTGGCGCTTCTTAAAAACTGCATACTCTGATGTTATGATATCCATGAAGATGTAAAAACTTCCATTCTTCTTAGTTAAAGGGATAATAATACTTCTTTTTATCTTTATTTTATTTTGTAGGCATTAAAAAAACATGAAGAACGATATAAGTCTTATCTCTCAAACCTTTATGGTTTGAGAGATATTCACAAGCAAAGTTTCCCCCTCCCGCCCCTTTTACCTAGTGTAAGTCATCTCTTCTCAGATGTGGAATCTGGTTGTAAGACTGTCAGATAACAGAAGGGGACAATCTTCTTCCTATGAGAACAATGAAAGCCCTGCCCCCCTTGACAAGCTTTTCAGGTTTTTCCCTTATCTTAATTGAAGATTGTCCCTCTCTGCAGTCTACCTGGCACCTCCCTTCTGATCTGGCTGAACAATGTTACATCAGTAAAAGGGGCGGGAGGGGGATACTTTGTCATTGAATTACTCTTGAACTACAACTTTGACAGAATTGAAATAACACTCTCCAAAGTCCAAATACTATGATGATTAATTAGAGCTGCTTTTATTATGAAACATTACTATCCCTTTAATTTTGCTATAAATACCTACTCAATAATTAACATCAGATTTATTTTGTAAGTAAAACGGTGCTACTTCCCTTGGTGTGAGCATTTTAATCTGTGATGTTTAAAGCCGTCATTGTTTTTATCAGCATTGCATCTGGATTTTTTTTATTGCCTCCAAAGTGTTCTTAAACTGTGTCTCATAATATCAGCAGCTGTATTTCTGTTCCGCACATTTATTTAAAAGGAAGAAGTTGGTTATAATCACACCTGCTTTGAATGCCGTTAGGCACCTAATGGTATTACTCTAAATAGAAGCATAAGAAGCTTACAAGGATTCTATATTTAGCACGCAGCAGATAATTCAGAGTTGGTATGCACATCTGAAGTCATATAAAACTACTGGATTGATGAAAAATGTTTCAATTGATAATCACCTATAGTGTGAGTGGAAATTATGAATTTTAAGCAATGTTAATAAATTGTTAATAATACAACATAACATAAAATAGAGAGCAAGCCAGCTGGGTAATGATAATAAATCAGAAAAATGCATCATAACATAGATTAAAAGGCATTCTACTAGGGGAGTGTTCAGATCCTTGAGATAATATATCATAACATAGTTAAAATCATGAGTAAAAAAACACAGCAAAGACTTTAATATACAGTTTCTAAGGTAGCTAGATACTTGGGTTAATGTGGTAATGCTAACTTGTGCCACTTGAGAAGAAGGACCCAACTAATGCTGGAGGTTTTAAAGCAGGAATAAAGTTGGACATACTAGTAAGCCAAGACTTATATTGTGTATAAGTATGTGCTATGGAAACAATCTACCTGAGAACAAAGTAACAACTAGAGGTAACAAACACATATTCATCAATCTTTTCTTTAGTTCATCTACAACAAAACTCAAACACATAACCTGAAGCTTTACTTTTCATCCCTAAGTAAATTCCAAATCCATTGCAGTGGTTTTCCGTTGGTGACTCTAGGGTGTTTTGCATTATGGTATGATACAGAGGTGAAAAAGATGAAACATTTTTCAGTGGAATACAATATCCAATCCCTATGTTATTCCATGGAGGTTATGCACTAACTAAGATCTGTCCAACCACAGAAAGCATAGCACATAGGCTCTATAGAATAACATAGCAACTGGAGAGTATATTTCACTGGATAAGTGATATCCTCTTTATTACATCTGTTTTTATCTCCTTCCAGGCCTGCAGTGCCTGGTCCCATAGAAATATAAAGAAATATAATACTTATGTCTCAGAGGGGAAACTCCCCCTAACCTTCATGCCGCTCATGGAGACTAGGACCTTCACCTTCGCCTGACTCCCATGTGCAGAAAGAAGAAGCCAGAAGAGCCCTCTACCCTATTGAGGTTTAGGGCACGTTTTCCCTCAGACAGTCTTCTACTGGACAATTTAAAATAAGTTATCTATATATAAAATAATAAGCCTCATTGCATAATTTATGGTTCCTCACACACAGAACATAATTTATGTCACACACACATTGCACAGAATGCCTCATTACATAATTTATGTCTCATCAGGAGACACAACTCCCACTGGGTGCTCCAGTGGGGACATTACTGCTCCCATTGGGTGATTCAATGGGGGCATGTTTATCATACAGGGAGTTGGCCCGCCCACCACTATCCAACTGACAAAAAAAATATAGCTGCCACTCGCTCCTGAAGTAGGGGATATCAATAACTTCTCCCAGTCCAAACACACTCTCACTCAGGATCATGACCCCACAAACACACTGTTTCACCTCCCACACATAATTGTAACCCTCCATACACTCAATACGAGTGTGTAATGTTTCCATAAAATACAAACTCAGGGATAAACTTAATAACAACTCTTTTATTTAACTCTTTTCATCTCTTCAGTCATCCTCACTAACTGTCTGTTTTCAACTGTTACTCCTCCACTTCCTGCTTCCTGATTCCTGCCCTTTCTCGTTAAAGTGAGAGAGATGCTTTGCTGTATGTTACAGAGGGCAAGCCTCAAACACCACTTTCTATTTGTTCCCTTAGCATATTGCTATGTTGCCTCAACTGAAGAGCCACCGTGTGTTATATTGCTATGTTACCTCAGCTTAAGTAAGGAGGAGTTACTGCTCCCATAGGGTGATTCAAAGGGGGAGTGATTTAAATCATGCATGGAGTTGGCCTGCCCCCACTATCCAGCCTGCCCACCACTATCCAAGTGACTGAAAAAACAAAATGGCTGCCACTCACTCCTACACCACAGACACAAACACATCAGACACAAACACACACACTCACACACAATCACACACACTCAATCTCACACACTCTCACTCACACACACACTCACACTCTCACTCTACACACTCAATCACACACACTCACACTCAATCACTCACACTCACTCACACTTTCACTCATGCACTCTCACTCACGCACTCACACACACTCACACTCAATCACACACACTCTCACTCACACACTCTCACACTCTCACTCACACACACACACTCTCACTCACACACACTCAATCACTCACACTCTCACTCAGTCTCTCACTCAGTCACTCTCACTCACACACTCACTCACTCACACTTATACACAGTGTCACTCATGCGCTCTCACTCACACTCACACTCACTCTCTCACACTCACATGCTCTCACTCAATCACACTCTCACGCAATCACTCACTCTCACACTCACTCTCACTTACACTCACACTCACACCCCGGGAGCCAGCACAATCCACCTTCCACCATAGACTCACTCACACTCACTCCCACCCCAGGAGCCAGCACGATCCACCTTCCACCATAGTATGTGCAATTACCACATGCATTTCAACTACATGAATGAATGCCACTCACTCACACACACTCACTCACACCCCAGGAGCCAGGACGATCCACCTTCCACCATAGTATGTGCGATTACCACATGCATTTCAACTATATGACTTAATGCCACAGTGGAGGCATAAGTACAAACACAAACTCATTACAGTGACACATAAGTCACCCCCTTATGACTCACTTCTGTGTGTGTGTGTCTGTGTGTGTGCCTGTGTGTTTCTCACTGTGTGTGTTGCATGTCTGTATCACACTCTATGTGTCTGCATGTTGTGCATTGTATGTATGTGTGTATGACTGTGTCGCTCTTTATGTATCTCAGTTAGTGTTGAGCGAGCGTGCTCGGCCGATGCTCGGATCGGCTCGAGCATCGCTCTGCTCTGCACATGGCGGTACTCGTACGAGTACCGCCATGTGCTCGCCCGACATGTTCGGGTGAAGAGGATCTGTGCCGGAAGAGGCACAGATCCGAAGACGTTCCGCTGGACCACCAGGGAATGGAGGTACGGGGGCATTGCGGAGATGAAGGGGGCATTGCGGAGATGAAGGGGGACATTATGGAAGAGGGGCATAGACTCTATGCCCCTCTTCCACAATGTCCCCCTTCATCTCCGCTATGCCCGTCTTCCACAATGTGCCCCTTCATCTCCGCTATGCCCCTCTTCCACAATGTCCCCCTTCATCTCCTATGCCATAGAGGAGATGAAGGGGGACATTGTGGAAGAGGGGCATAGCGGAGATGAAGGGGGACATTGTGGAAGAGGGGCATAGACTCTATGCCCCTCTTCCACAATGTCCCCCTTCATCTCCGCTATGCCCCTCTTCCACAATGTCCCCCTTCATCTCCGCTATGGCATAGGAGATGAAGGGGGACATTGTGGAAGAGGGGCATAGCGGAGATGAAGGGGGACATTGACCAGGCACCCTCCGCTCATCAGAGCAGGGGGTGCCTGGTTTAATGCTCGAGTGCTCCCATTCATTTGAATGGGGCTCGGGTGCTCGGCCGAGCACTCGAGCATCAGGGGGTGCTCGGTCAGAGCACCCGAGCACCCGAGCATCGGGGTGCTCGCTCATCTTTAATCTCAGTGTATGTGTGTGCATTTGCGTGTGTGTCTCTGTGTGTGTGTGTCTTGCATCCGTGTGTGTGCATTAATTCCCTGTATAGCCTGACGCGCAGCGCCATCCCACATTGCTAGTACAATTATAAAGTAATTCATGTAATTATATCAAAGTATTTTTACCAGGATAGATACACTGTAATTATCTCTAATTTTCAATTGGATCCTGGGGTATGTATGTTATTATTACCCAATTTGATTGTACTCATTTTATCTACCTGAGAAGGATGAAAGGCTGAGCTGACACTGCCAAGAGTAGAATGTATGACCCTGTGACCTCTAGCACAGATTCTACAGCTGGTGTGTTACCCAACTGGGATATCACACTAGTAGTTAGCTAGCAACTAAAGAGTAAAACACCTAAAAACACCAGAAAAGTCTTTTCTAACCAAACATAAAGTTTAATGTTTAAATAAGAGTGGTTTTATTAAAGCATAAAGTAGAACTAAAACCTTATAGCAACATTAGGGATTTTGAAAGAATGTTCAAAATCACATATATTTATCTTAGCTGATTTGTATGTTTAACAGGATAGTAATGTTTCACAAAAACAGCAACCGCAATTAATCTTCATAGCATTTGGGCCATGGAGAGTGTTATTTCAATACTTTGCAACAGTGTAATTCCCTATGAACTGGGGGTCAGAACAAGCAATAGACATAGAACTCCAGGCAATAAAGGTCAAGCACAGGTCTCTGTCCCTGTCACTTGGCAGGATGTTACGTAGGTTGGGTGCTGTCCGATGGCAGGTAAAATCTGAAACTCTGTTACTGCAGCCAGACCTGCCTGGCTAAGTTATTCACTAAATGCCCTTTCTGTAATTTTAATGTACCTTAACACAGCCCAACTCAGAGTGCCCTTTTCAGAAGGACTGTGGTCTCAGGGACTCCCAATTCAGCATTCCAGAGAGTACTATAGAGAGCATGCAGCACAGCTCTCAGAGGTTACTGAAGCATCTGGCCAGCTGCTCATACTTCCGGATACGTTTATCTCAAAGCACATGCAATAGCCCTGTCACAACCCTGAGGACCTGGTCTCAACTCCTGGATCTTCGGGTCGAAGCTTGTGGCCAAGGATAGGGTTCACTTCAAGGTAGGTTGTCTCTCTAAACTGGCGAGCTGGGACACAAGCCCCCTAGGTAGAGAGTTGGCCTAGACAGGAATCTGTATCCAATAGGAGAGTGACCAATAAGGAGGCAAAAGTATTATATACTTGAATACTGCCCAGGAGCTTGAAGATAAGATGAACTGTAATGCTGCTCAGATGACTGGTGGTCTGATGGACTGTAATGTTGCTTAGGAGACTGATGATCAGATGTATTGTAATGCTGCTCAGAGGACAGGTGGTCAGATGAACTGTAATGCTGCTCAGGAGACTGATGATGTAATGCTGCTCCAATGCTTGGTGGTCAGAAGAACTGGAATGTTGCTCAGGAGACTGATGATCAGATGTACTGTAATGCTGCTCAGATGACTGGTGACTGGAAGAACTACTAGTGCACTGGAATTAATTTTCACCTGAGGGCCCAGGGTAGTGGAGCAGCTAGGAGTAACCACTTCCCTGCTTAGACCAAGGTGTCGCAATGTGAAGGAGTCAGCTAATGTCCTGACCAATAGCAAGGCAGTCAGGGCAATTGTAGTCAGGAGGAGAAGTTGGATAGACCGGAGGAGCAACAGCATGAAGTCAGATAGTCAGGGTGAGGAGAAAAAGTTGGACAGGACAGTAAAGCAACAGCAACCTGTCGGATCAGTCAGAGTGAGGAGGTGAAATCAACAGGCTGTTGGAGCAACAGCAAATCAGTCAGAGCAAATGGAGTGAGTCGGTATATCAATCAGGCTGGGTCAGCAACAGCAAATCAGTCGGGGCATTCAGAGCTAGGAGGCGAAGTCAAACAGGCCAGGTCATATCAGGAGGTAGTGACTCAAAGGAAGGTGAACCAAAATGACAAACCAAGACGGGAGGACTAAAAACAAAATTCAAAATAAGCCAGGTCACAATTAATCAGGCAGGATACAGGAACGCAGCTCACTAGGTACAACATGTCTCAATAATCAAGAGGCAAGTGCTCTTGGCACCAGGTCTTTAAAGGGTCCATGACCAATGATGAGTTGGGGTGTGACAAGCCCTTAGAACAATTAACTCCCTTCAGGAGGACATTGAGGTTAAAAGGGGACTGTGTGGGTTAAGTAGAAAACCGGGAGATGGGATTTACCTGGGCACAATGGAACTGTCAGCAGGGCTTGCATTGGGTAATTTCGAACCTTGAGTCTTACCTGCAACCTGTGCATTGGCTGAGTAGTATCTCCTGGAGATTTGCCAACCATCAGACTGGTTGCAGTAGCTCCAGGGGGATGAGTGGTGGGAGCTTGATTTAGTAGCTGTCATGGGGGCATATAAGGAAGATTTACCTGGTTTGAAGTGCTTGTGTAAGGTATCTCAACATCTAAGGATGTACTCCAACGAATCAAGAACATTTTCTACAATAAACTGGTGGTAAATGCAGCTTCTTTCAGTCTATTTCACTCTTTCTCCATGATCCATGATACCCACAGTGGTGGTCCAGCCTAGCATGGGTCTTCTACCAACCACACTTTTATACCATTTAAGCATCACTTATCATAGATGTTCTCCTTTGATTTGTAGCCAGACTTACACGTATGCATACACTAGCACTGTTTCTATCTGTCCTATTCATCCTATATTTATCTCCTAGTCATGTCAATCATTCTACCACGTGTCCATAATGCCAATATCATACTACTCATATTTCTTCTTGCTTTAGCCTACATACGTTTAATGGTTCTGTCACTTTGCATTATTGTATTAATTGCTACAATTATGAATGAACTAAGCTTGGATTCATTCCTATTTCTTAGATTAACCCTTCCTGCTCACTGCATTTAAGTCCTCTGTTTTACCATTCATTTTCTATACTAGGATCCCTATGTTCAAAAAGAAATAGGTGTAAAAATATCTTTATATCCAAAAAATATTTTACCATCAAGTCTTGAAAGAGATAACTTCACGTTTTATATCAGTTAAGACTATGAAAAGCTATTTTAATGAAATGGTCTTAAAATTGGGTGTGCAAACACCAAAACAAATCATATATAAAAATGATAGTACTAACTTAATTGTACCTCCAAATATTACTGTCAAAAAATAGTATGTTATAATTACATATATATATCCTCCAAAGTTTTGTTCTGCCATTTTATGATAAAACAGTGCAAATCCATCAATATTTTAAAACGTTTTGTTATGCTCTCTGAGTATTATGATCTAAAAAATTGACACTAAAACTGATTTTAAATTTAGATCAGAAATTCTAAACAGCCATTTTTTCTTAAACTAACTACTGCTGCTGATATATCCCATACCTTTTTGTTGCTTTAAAAATGCCTCCAGCCTAAGCATCTACACACCATATACTGCATCACCCCTGCGATTCAGATACAGTCCATCACTAACATAAACAATGTGGCACTTAAGGGGTTATTACTAGGGATGGGAAAAAGTTTTCCTCTCAAACAGAAGGAAAAATGCATTTCCCCATAGTGGTAAATTTCCACCTAACTCATTGCATTGAAATCAATGGGAAGACTAAATTTCTACCTACCATGTGGAATGTTTCCCTTATTTTCCTACAGGTATAGTTTAAAACAGGTCTCATGGAACTAGGATCCCACAGCAATCCAATCGGTTTGTGAAAGGAAGAAATAGCAGCACCTTTTTCAGCTAGTAAAGACAAGCTAATAAAAAAGGAGCCAAAGCTTAATTTAAAGTCATAGTAATACTTCGTTTTATCTTTATTTTATTTTGTAGGCATTAAAAAACCATGAAGAACGATATAAGTCTTATCTCTCAAACCTTTATGGTTTGAGAGATATTCACAAGCAAAGTTTCCCCTCCTGTCCCTTTTACCTAGTGTAAGCCATCTCTTCTCAGAAGTGGAATGCAGTCCATGGACCAGACAGATAACACAAGGGGGCAATCTTCTTCCTATGAGAACAATGAAAGCCCTGCCCCTCTTATCTTAATTGAAGATTGTCCCTCTCTGCAGTGTGCCTGGGCACCTCCCTTCTGATCTGGCTGAACAGTGTTACATCAGTAAAAGGGGTGTGAGGGGGGATACTTTATCATTCAATGTACTGCAGTGGAAACCGTTAGTTGGCCATCAGCAAGAGTTGAGTCTGAGCATGTTTTTAGTGCACCTGGTTATGGAATGGGAATCACAGGGCAAGGGGTATGTGGGCTCCCTTGACCGCTAGTCTGGCTACTCAATTCTCCTTATACCTCAGCATTAGGGTGCATACTGGAGCTAGTCCCACCAGCTGCTTCACCAGCCCCACCCTCACCCCCACCAGTTGCTGCTGTGTGGTAGTGGGACTGCTTGGAGATGACAGATGTGACTTAGGGTCTCCTGCTGTCACACTTACTATCATCTCTTCCTCATAATGACAAAGCACAATGGCAGCACTAGCAGCAGGCACAGGCAGCTGACCTGTCTGGCTCCCACTGCTACCCAATTCTTCCTGTAACTGTGTACAATTTATCCCCAGATGCCAAGTGAAGAAGTTGGGGGACTGGGAATCATTGGATCTGGGGAATGTGGACTCCCAGACCCTTCCATTCTACTTGTGGTGATGTCCTCCTCTTCCTCCTCTAAGTCACCGGACACATCAAGTTCCTGCCAGCTCCTCCATTTTTTTTAATATGGGTGTTCATAGTGTTAGCCAAAACTATGAGCCTCCACTAGCCTTATTTTACTAACTAAATTGCTAGAAAATCACCTTCTGACCTCTCTATTTATCTACCTGCTTTTTTCACCATCGACTTCCTGCTAATATCATGTTTTGGCACGAAAATGTATGATATATGTATACGCAGTAAATAGGCAGGAAGTTTGTAACCATTGAAAGACTTTGGCAAAATATTTTTTGGTGTGGGCAAGATGAACACATTTTTAAGGGTTTTGTTAAAGGCAGAATTTCTCGCAAAAAAGTAGAGAACCACTTGGCTTTTCGAGGCATTTCTCATGAGAACACAACAGGACCTTTTGCCCATACCTTATTATAGCCTAAAGAACCCCTTGCCTTGCTTCTTTGCATGAATGGCTGGAATCGGGAGTCTTCTGTTTATATGATCAGCTTATAGTCCGCTGTGGGCTTAAAACACCTGATCAGCCAGTTCATGTAACGAAAGAACCAATAGAGAAGTTGTTACATGTAACATCTGCTCTGCCAGTTCTCAATGTCTGTACACAATTTGTGAAATGGGGTAGTGTTGGAGTGTCAGTTCACATGAAATATCAAATACACAAATAACATGTTGTATACCCCTACAAATCTGAAGCACAGTTTGTGTAAGTGTGTTTTTCCCCCAATCACACATCAATACACTCCAGCAAGGCATGTTACCTGATCTCAACACAGGCTCTGGAAGCAATCATTGTTCCATGGCCACTGATCACATGTCAGCTGAGATGCACACACCATCACATGTGACACACTGAAGGGATCAAGAACATAAGCAATGTTGGAGATGCAGTTTGGGGAATACAGACACCATGATTCACTTGTGCTAGTGTGTTTGCATGTGTCTCAGATGTCAGCTGGCATGCATATTGCCATCCTGTCATCTGTGAAACATGTTTTGTTGTCCCTACACTGTCCCAATGTTACAAATCTGAACTTGCATGAACCCATATGTAGGTAGCAATCTGTGTGTGCGTTAGTTGTTAACCCACAGCTTACATGAAACCCATCTGTGTCCCCCATGTTGATTAGACCCAGGTAATATGAAGGTCAGCAACAAATGAGGATTATTTGTTGCACTGATGCAACACACATGAACCCCAACTGACTGTGGAATGCCAGCGTGGTGTCCATTGTATTGCTTTGAAATGCATTGGATACCCTCTGGCAATCACAGTGTACAAGCACAGTGAAAAACATAAACACCATCTTACCAAGGAAGGGATGTTTTATTAGCACTGGAAATCACTTCCTTTCCTTTTTGTTGGGGGTGGGGAGGGTGGCATGATGGTCCCCACCTTCCAGACCTCCTTGGGGACACACCATGTGTTGGGCTCTGGGCTGGTGTTGTGGCGGAGGATGACGGGTAAAGGCTGACTGCTGGAGAATGAGGAGCTGTGTTTGAATTCAGTTATGTTCCCTCATCTCTGTGACCGCCTGGCCCAAGAGGTCAGCCACCACACCCATGAATTCCTGCAGTTCTTGGGTCAGAGTGGACACCTGGCCCTCTAGCTGATGATGCCATCTATTGTCCCGCATAATCTGCCACTGCAACTGTGTAAAATCCCTATTCAGTGTAGAACACCAGAAACTTGTTCAGGCAGCAATGGTGCAGGTGGCATTGATGCAGGCAGTGATGGTGCAGGTGGCAATGGTGTAGGTGGTGATGGTGCTGGCAGTGATGGGTCAGGCGGCGATGGTGCAGCACTTGATTCTGCCCCAGAGAAATGTCCTTCCACAGCAGGCTGCATTTGTGGCTCGGGCTCACCTGTTGATGATCCTCCCCCCAGCACGCCAATCAATTCCTCTTGTGAGGATCCTGCCTGGGTTTGTGGGCTAAAATTGAGCTTGTGGACACTGGGCCTCACCTACAAGCCTAATGTGTGTGTAGTCCAGTGTCCACTGACTGGTCTGGGACCCACTCCATGCTGGTTCGGCATGTGTGCTGTATGATGGTGTTGGTGGAAATGGTGATGATGTGAACCAGGTTGAGTCCGTTGGCCCCATGTGAGACCTGTATGTGGGTAGAGAGGCTTATGTAGTGGCAGCCATGGGTAGCCGTAGGTCTGGGGCTGGATCACCTGCTGGGGCTGTTGGAAAGGGCAGGTCCCACTTCAGGGTCTTGGTCCCCTGCTGGCAGCTCCTGTGCTGATCCCTGTCTCTCTGACACAGACAGTGTAATTGGAGGATGAAAAAAGGGAATTAGGAGGTGGTGGAGCGTGCCATCAAGGAAGATGGACCTGTTGTGATCAGCTCTGAGGCTGAGACACTATATCTAACTATCTAGCTGCTTTGTATTGCTTGTTTCTGATGATGTTTTTAAGGAGGACTTTCTCTGTCCAGTCCTGCATGCTTATAACATCAGAAAACCCAACCTAAAAGAAGAAGATGTCGGTATATACCAATGGGGAACAAATGCAAAAGAAGTACGTCACAGCCAATGTGGTTAAGTGCACATATAAAGGAGGAAATGGCAAAGAATAAAAAGCATTCAAGCTATTTAAGTCTACAGGAACTGAATATTCTTTCTTAAAATACAGGGGGTGCAACAAAGATTGCAAAAAGGCAATTAGGGTAGCAAAAATAAAAAATGAAACTCGAATTGCAAGGGAAAGTAAGACTAATCCAAAAAAGTTTTTCAAATATATAAATAGCAAAAAACTTAAGAGGGAGTGCATTGGATCATTCAAAGATGAGATGGGTGAGTTGATTAGTGAGGATAAGGAAAAGGCCGATGTTCTAAACACTTTCTTTGCATCAGTATATACAAGGGAGCAAGGTATGGTAGAAGATCCTCAAAAAGTAACTAATAAAACAATACAATTATCAGATATTGGGTTAACTCAAGAAGATGTCAAGGGTAGATTGAACAAAATTAAGACTGACAAAGCACCGGGTCCTGATGGTATACATCCAAGGGTTCTTAAGGAACTCAGTGCAGTGTTGGCTAAACCCCTATATTTACTCTTTAAAGATTCTCTCACCACAGGCTCAGTGCCACAAGATTGGCGAAGAGCCAATGTAGTGCCTCTATTTAAGAAGGGAACTAAAACAGAACCTAGAAACTATAGACCTGTGAGTTTGACATCTGTAGTGGGAAAACTGCTAGAAGGGATAATAAGGGACTATATTCAGGATTACAACACAAAAAATAAGATCATTAGCAGGAATCAACATGGTTTTATGAAGAATAGATCATGCCAAACTAACCTTTTCAGCTTCTATGAGGAAGTAAGCAGCAACCTTGATAATGGCAAGGCAGTTGATGTAGTATATCTGGACTTTGCAAAGGCATTTGATACGGTGCCGCACAGAAGGCTGGGGTATAAAATAAGGAAACTGGGGCTAGGAGATGACCTTTGCAATTGGATACAAAACTGGTTGAAGGATGTGGAACAGTGTGTGGTTGTAAATGGACAATTCTCCAATATAGTTAAAGTGGAGAGTAGAATACCTCAGGGTTCAGTATTAGGTCCGCTGCTTTTTAACATGTTTATAAATGACCTGGAAATAGAAAGCAAATTATCAATATTTGCAGATGACACTAAATTGTGCAGGGTAATTAATTCAGAACAGCATAATTGCTCTCTACAGAGGGATTTATATAAAATTGCAGATTGGGCAAACAAATTGAATATGAAGTTTAATGTGGGGAAGTGTAAAGTCATGCATTTGGGAGGAAATAATCCCAAGGCTACTTATAAACTTAATGGAATCATTTTAGGGGACTCGTTGCTAAAGAAAGACCATGGTATCCTTGTCAACTACAAACTTGGAAACAGTGACCAGTGTCAAACAGCAGTAGCAAAGGCAAACAAAATCCTGTCTTGCATAAAAAGAGATATTGAAACAAGAGTGGATAACATTATTTTGCCATTGTACAAATCATTGGTAAGACCTCACCTTGAGAATGCAGTGCAGTTTTGGGCACCAGTTCTGAAAAAGGATATACTAGAACTAGAGAGCAACATTATTAATTAAGGGAATGGAGTACTTGACGTATGAGGAATGACTAGACATACTTGGTTTATTTACTCTAGAGAAAAGACGACTAAGCGAACTATTCATTAACCTTCGGACCCCCTTGTGTTATATATTATTATTTGGGCTGGTGTGTCGGCATCAGAGAGCCATGGGGTGGCCCCCTAGGGCCCAGGGGGATATCCCTGGCTTGGACAATGCCTCATTGGACTTTTGGTCTGTTATTTATTACCTTTGGGGGACTGTGTTTGAAGCTGTGGGAGGTTTAGCTTGATTTGGCTGCTGTATTTTTTTCACTAGCTATTCTGTACCGGCCCTATGGGAATATCTTTCTAATATACTTATGAGGGCACCCATATTCTGATGATAGAGTTCATCACATTGGCCATTCTCTGATGCCCTGGTATCACGGTGCCCGTGATTGCTGCCTTTTCCTGTCAGTTATCTGTTAGGGCTCTCCATTGGCTGCCTGTCTTTAGTCCGCCCAGTATTGCCTATATAGACTGGGTTCTGGCACCCTTTGGTTGCCCTTTTGTGGTGTCTCTATGTCAGTAGCCACCTACATTTGTGTTCCTGTGTTCTCTGGGCCTTGGCTGAATCCTCTATGCTCCAGTGTCCGCCTGCCTACCTGACTGACAGCCTTCTCTGCTGAAGTGGTTCCTGCCTCCGTTCCTGATCCGGTTTGGCTGACGTTCCTGCTTCCGTTCCTGATCCGGTTGACTGCCGTTACTGTTCCAGCTTCCTGTCCCGGCCTGGCTGTTGTTCCTGCTTCTGGACTTTGTTTGGATTCTCTCCGTTCTTATGGTCGCTTGGGCGACATTCCGATCACTGGACGTATTCCGTGTAGTCCAGTACGCGGGTACTGGTTTGCCCCATTACAGCACCGGTTGTGATTCCCTGTAGTCCAGTACGCGGGTACTGGTTTGCTCCATTCTCACCGGATGCTTGCTGCCTCCTATACCGCACCGGTAGGGCCTTCGTGTGTCCAGTACGCGAGTACTGGTTTGCTCTTTCAGTCCACCGGTTGCTTGCTGCCTTCCATTCAGCACTGGTAGCATCTCCGTGTTGTTCAGTACGCGGGTACTGGTTTGCTCCTATACTCTCCGGTTGCTTACTGCCACCTATACAGCACCGGTAGCGTCTCAGTGTAGTCCAGTACGCGGGTACTGGTTCGCTCCATTTCACCGGTTGCTTGCTGCACCGGTATGCAGCACCGGTAGTGTCCATGCGTAGTCCAGTACGCGGGTACTGGTTCGCTCCATTTCACTGGTTGCTTGCTGCCTCCTATACAGCACCGGTAGTGTCCATGTGTAGTCCAGTACGTGGGTACTGGTTTTCTCCAACTTTCACCAGTTGCTTGCTGCCTCCTACACAGCACCGTTAGTTTCCTTGTGTAAGTCCAGTACGCGGGTACTGGTTAGCTCCAATATTCACCGGTTGCTCGCTGCCGACTATACAGCACCTGTAGTGTCTCCGTGTTGTTCAGTACGCGGGTACTGGTTTGCTCCTATATTCACCGGTCGCTTGAGGCCTCCTATACAGCACCGGCAGTGTCTCTGTGTTGTCCAGTACTCGGGTACTGGTTTGCTCCAATATTCACCGGTTGCTTGCTGACTCCTATACAGCACCGGTAGGCCTCCATGTTGTCCAGATCTTGCGACTAGTTTGCTCCACCACTTTCACCGGTCGCTGAGGCCACCTCCGTTACAGCATCAGTACTTGCCTACTCTGTGTCCTTGTTAGTATGCCTTACCCGGTATTTTGGTAAGGCCGGTAGAGCCAGCTATTCCTGTGTGTCAATTCTAGGCTGCCTTGCCCGGTATTTTGGTAAGGCCGGTAGAGCCAACTATTCCTGTGCCTTAGTATCTAGGCTGCCTTGCCCGGTATATTGGCAAGGTCGGTAGAGCCTACTTTCTCATTGTGCCAGTCTTTAGGCTGCCTTGCCTGGTATTTTGGCAGGGCCGGTAGAGTCTCCTCCATCTCGTTTGCCAGCCTCCAGGCTGCCTTGCCCGGTATATTGGTAAGGCCGGTAGATCTTATTTCTATGTTGTGCCAGTCTTAAGGCTGCTTTACCCGGTATTGGCAAGGCCGGTAGAGCCTATCCATTTACTCTGTACCATTGTTCACTACTACTTTGTACTATTGTGTGTCGATATATATGTGTATGTCAGGACCCTCGAGGGTTCTCATTAACTTTCAATAAAGTTGTGTTTTTATCTTAACTCTGTGTCTGAGAGTCAAAACAAACCGTGACACCTGGGGACTTTGATTGCCTTCTTCAACTGTGTTTCAGAGTCCATCCACGGAGATCCTGGGGGAGATTAGTTCCTCCTTCTTTTGATGTCTTCAGGGTGTCAGAGATACTGTATTAGGATACTGTAATTAAGACTATACTTTTGTTTTAGCCTATCAAAGTGGATTATTCTGTTTTATTGGGTTATCTCTGAATATGTATCTCATAAGGTTAGGTTAAACTGTTTTCTGTCTATTTGCATAAATCTTTCAGCTCTAGTGGATCAGCAGTTTCTTGTATATGTAAAATGGGCTGGACTAATGTCTCAGCTCTTTGTTACCTATAATTATGGTCCAAATGTATTCTTTGTTTCCCCCCCGGGACCTCATAGAGGTCTCCACATGAATACCAGAGTGTCAGGTTTCATGGTCCACGTATGTTTTCTTCTGCTTCTTTCCTCATCTCTTTCTTGCTGTCCCTTTTCTTCTTAGTATCTGCTCTGGTGTGGCTTTCACATCTTCTTTGCTCTATGGCTGTTACCCTTTCCTTTCTTCATCGTTCACCCCTTAGCTTCTGCTGGGAATTCTCTTCTTTCCCAGCTTACAAATTTTAGAGGCTGGTTTCAGTCTCTTCCTTTTGAGTACCTATCAATATAAGCATTTCAGGAATATTGTGTATGTATGTTTGTGATTGTTATTCACAATCCTTTCCTCAAACAGAATGCACCAATAGCTTTGTTCATGTATTCTCTCCTTTATCTTAATCTCCTACCTATTGCTGATACGCATAGCTCACGTTTAATGTGTGGTATCTCAGTTATAATGTTGGAGCTTTTGGGCTATATTTTTTTTTGCTCCTGTTAAATTCCTGGAAGATTGGCTCCTATAACTCTTTTATATTATGTATGCTTGCATTATTCTTTCAATAAAGCTTTTAAAACATAAAAAAAAAATAAACAAGGGAATTAGTTAAGTGCGATAACAACACGGTCTGTTGCAACACACATCATATACAGCTGTACCCTAACCTGGACATATGGAAAGACTGTTTTAGCCTATATCAGGCTTAACCCTTTTAGTGCCAAAGGAGCACGCAAATCATTGCAAAGCAATGTGTTGCATACCCCCTCTGGCACTCAAAGGGTTAATATCCTTACAACTCCATCTACTCATTTGAGGGTTTCATTATGCTGAGTGAAAAGTGTAGTCCCACTGCTGCTTATGTGATTTGACACTGATTCTCCAGGAGGTGCATTTTGTGGGTGCATCACTATCTTCACTCAGCATTGTGATATTTACCTCCATTTGTAAAACAATTGGTTACTGTTTTTACTATTGCACAACTGTCTGTGGCACTAGTTCAGTCACTGTAACTGTCACACATTGCACATGTATATCACTACATGATGGGTTTGACTGTTGCAAATGTGAATAGCATTTACGAGCAACGTGGAACTGAAGGGGTTAACAACATGCAACGGAGGGGAAGCCAAAGCATGACAGGGTTGAATATCTCTCTGGCAATCATAAGGATGAACTGAGCTGGGATGTGTGATCTGTCACTGTTAGGGGCTTGGGTCATAATATCAATAACTATGTACTAAAAGCCCATTTTTCACAACTCTGAAGCAGGGAACAATACAACAGATATGTGGTTGGGGGACAGGGGGAAGAGAGATGGTTTCTTACCAGTATTGTGTAGGGTACGGTCTTCTCCTGTGTCACATCCTCCAGAGATGCCCCCTACCGCAATGGTGGACAGGCTACCGTGAGCAGCTCCTCCCATCTGTTGAAAGTGATGGTGGATGGAGGTCTACCACTTGTTCCCCTTCCATAGGCTGCAAGGTCGCCTCATCTTTTCTTAACTCTCCATTTGCAGTCCGTCCTTATTTTGTTGAGGCCTTCCACAGTCCTCCTGCAGACTCCAAGGCCATTGGCCAGGTCAGTCACCTCCTGACACGCCTGTCTCTTACGGGCAGGGATGCCCCTGACCTTATCGGATGAATACAGGATCCTTTCCCTATCTAGGATCCCTCGAACCAGAGCCAGGTTCTCCTCATAGTTGTACTTCACCTCCCTGACTGTGTCCCCATCGCCTGTAGGCTGACATGTTGGGACGTGGAAGGCCTTTCCTCATCTGGCCCTGGCTGTATACCCCCCCAACCACACCCAGTACCACTGGCATATCTCTCTCTCTGCCTTGCATGTGCCTGTCGCTTGGTGGGTCCTCCTCCTCCCACCTGCTCTCCCTGTACCCCTCCTTCCCTGCCCGGTTATGCCCTGCACACTTGCCTCAACTCTCACTGCCTCTCCCTCCAGCCTTCACTCCTCTCCCTTCCATCTCTCCTCTCCCTCACACCGACTCTCACACAGTCACTCACACAGGCACTTACTCATGCTCAGAATCACCCTCTAATACTCCCTTGCACTCACTCAGTCACACTGCATAAATAAAAAGATAAATGTGTGTATTGTTAATAAATAGAAAATGTGTGTTTGTGATTGTCTGTGGATGCAATGTGTGCGATATTTAATAAAGTGTAATATGTGTTTAATAATAGTGCACATCTCTCCTAAATATTCCCCCTTTACCTCTCTCACCACTGTTATGCTCCTCTCTCTCTTTCTAATATCCTCTGCTCCTGGGGACCTGTGCACTAGATCATAGAACGTGATACACAGGCAATGTTTGGTGGGTTTTTGGGGCTTTTTATACTTTTTGGGCCTCATATTGATACTTATGGGGCTTGTGATTGGCTGGGTCAACTTGACCTTTCTTTCATCAAACATACAGCTATTTCCTTAGACGTTGACGTTTAGCATGCACTTTGATGCAGAAGTTTAATGCGTATTTGAATAAAAGCAGCCAGTGTCATTTTCGTTAGTACGGCTACATATGCGGCCTACACCGGTTTTGTTTTACCTTGGTCTACAATAGAAAACTGGTAAAACACATGTTTGCAAAATACATGGTGCTTGTGTTTGCTGTAATGCCGGTTTTGGCCCGGCTAATAGTATTGAGCCACTGGTCCATTATCAAAACTTTGTGCTTCTCCCCCACAAATAAGTCGTGGTTCCAGTTGTAGATAAGTAATTGACATTCTGGGCCTGTTTTTTCTCAATTCTAGTCCTCAAATAGTTCTATAATTGTAAAATTATATATAAACCTCCACACCAAAATGTTAGTAAATTATTTGAGATGGGAAGTGAGCAAGATTCCCCCTCTCCCACTTTTCATTTTGTTGTTGCACAGGCATTTAACTTTATGGTAAAGTTATTGTGAAATCTAGAGGTTTGCTTTTGTTTTGCAGAAAACATGTCTGAAAATTAAATCAGTTGCTTATCTCTTTTCTAAAGTCAATTGCGTATCTCTTTTCTTAATTAAATTACTTATGATTAATTTGTGTTCCTGTGGTCACTGAATAGAAAATAAAAGGACACATAGCTGTATGTGTTTGGGTGTTGTGCTCTTCCCAGTGATATCACAGTAAAACTTTATACCACACCATATAATCTGACTGGAGAAACACAGCTTTGGATATATTGCTTCTTAACACATAAACATAAAAATAAAAGCCTCAGGTTATTAGAAAACATGTTTTATGTCTTTCAATCCTATAAGTTGTCTTTACTAGGCTCTGGGGGCCATAAGCAATTTATTAGAGTGTATATCATCAAACTATTTATTGCACTTTTATGTTAACTTTAGGAGTTTCTTAGAAAGATTGTAACTGTCTTTCTGATATACATTTTAGTAGACCAGATAACTATTTTATGGTGTAGAAATGACAGAAAGGTTTAGAATGAATGCTACTAAGTGTACTGTACAAGACAATTAACCCTTTGAGTACATAGATGCATAAATATATAGCTCTCTTTAAGGCAGAATTATATAAATAAAATAATCATGCATAAAAATTTCCAGAAATAGACATTAGAATCTCAGTATTCATATTTTATCAGAGTCTTTATAGAAAAGATGGGACATTCTACAACAAAGTGCCATGACATCCTGGTTGAGAATCACTGAATTAGAGAATATTTACAGATGCTAGCATGGAGTGCAGTGTATTTAAGTTTTAATTACCCCCAATCATTTTAGGTGTTAGTGTTCCTTTAATGTCAGTACTTTCAGATTTTTCTTTAACTTTTAAGATCATTCTCCCATCATTTTCACTTAGGTTAGCTGGCACTCCAAAGAACTGGCTGAACAGTTCCTCTGCAAGTTGCCATTGCAACCTGTCAATATATTCGATCACACCAAGACATTTGTCTCCATGTGAGTAGTTTTAATGCCTCTTGTGTACTAACTAGCTCAGTCACTGCACAGTAGGCATTAAAACTACATACAGAGACAAATGTTTCCATGACAGTGTAGGGCTAGGCAGTTGTCCATGGCAAACTATTTTGCTCTGTATAGGCTGAATGGAGGGAAGGGATGCCCCTGGCCACCTGTGGGAGCAGACTTAGCACCACCTCTTAATCCTCAGTCCAGAATAACTCCTTCCAGCTGTTTTGAGAATTAGAAATCTGTTCCCTGCAGCTGTCAAGAAGGAACATTTTAAAAAACGTAGGCATAGATTACATTGCAGTTGGTATGTTATCAGCAAACAGATTCATATTGAGGTCTATAGAGAAATGTATAGATAAATCCCTTGATACAGCCACCCATGCCTTAATTTTTCTGCAATGCTGTTCCCATAGACAACAACTAAGTTGGAGGCTACCACTGCAACTATTGAAACAGAATTCAGAGACTATTTCTAATGCCAGTGCTCAGGTAAATCACAGAACTGAGTAGACAGCTATGAGGGGCAGTTGTTTGAAGCCCAACACGGCAGTCAGGCTGTTCACTGCTGTTGCAGAATCCCACCTATGATAGCTCTGAAGAGCAGCTTCCACATGAGCAGACATGCCTAAGGGGCTCTGTCACATGATACTTTTCATATAACCTATTTGATTCTTGTCAGCTCTGTGTAAGGGTACGGAGGGAAATAAGAGATATTCTGGTACTAGTCCAAAAATGGAGCTACAGTGCGACACTAGAGAACAATGTTGAGCTGGAGCCCTATTGGAATATTCTTGCTGCAGCCAAGGCTGGAGTAAAGGTGCTGGCCGCAAAGCCATATGTCTGACCCCAATTGAGCCGGGGCCGGGACCAGGATAGATATTCCTCAGACTTGAAACCAGAAGACCAGTAGCCAAAATAGAAGGACCCATGATGCAGTCAAAGTAATTGGTAACATAAATCACCACTGTCCCCAAGAACCCAGAGGTACTGAAAGGGAAATAGTGGCTGCTGCCGGAACACACCCTCCGAACCCGACTCCTCAGCATAGAGGTGCCAAAACAGCACTGGACCCGCTACCTACTGTGAGTCCACAGTAGGTCCAGCTGAAGAAGAAAAGAAAGCCAAAGAATGGGGTAGATAGCTGACTTCACCCATGGAAGAAGGGTACACTCCCCAAGGAGAAAACAAGGACTGTCTATCTACTGTCAGGCCCTAGTGGGGCAGAAGTGGATCTGTAAGGAAGAGCCCAGCAAGAGGCAAGATGGATGTCCAGAAATAATATTCCACTCTCCTGCCGTCTATTTACGGCTGAGATGATATAGGAGCGGAAAAGGACACCAAATGAAAGTTGCAACCGAAGCTGGCTGATATGGCTAAAACAGGTAATGGTGAGCCACCGCTGTAGTTGGCCTCACGTCTAACTACGGGGACCATATACACCAGCACAATATGAAACAAAGTTGCAGCCGCAGCTGGATGAATAGAGCAAGAGCGCAGAAGAAACAATGTAGCAGCACCGGTTGGTGGACGGACACGGACGCAGGTGATCTCTACTACAGGTGACTCTGAAGAGAAGTGCCTACAGTAAAAAATAAATGATTGGCACTTCAGCCACAGCCAACTACCTGTCTTGCAACATAGAGTTTAGCCAAATTAAAAAGGGTGGAGTGTATCACTAGAACTAGCAGCGGGCAGATGACTCAAAACAGAATCCCAAATGCTAAACGCTGAAGGGAGAAGAGATAACTCTCGACCGGGGAATGTAGGCAGCAGGATACAGAACGGCAGAATACACCTGGTCACTGAAGGAGGAGTCGGAGATGCTCTCTGCACGGAGATCGAGGAAGGGAAGTAACAGAAGGAGAGTCACGGCCAGGCCAAGTTCAGAAACGATCTGTTAGATAAAGTACCTGAGGGAAAAAGCTGGAGAATGGTTAAAAAACAAAGCTAGGGTCAGAAGCCAGATGAGCAATGTCACAATTGCAGTATACAAGGAAGATGCAAAGGGGTAGTGTATTGACACTCAGGCACGGAAGATTTGGGTAAAATGCAATTTTATTAAAGAAAACCATGAATGAATAACCCTCGCGGGTCCAGTATGTATGCAACAGTATATTACTAACACAGGACAGGTAGTAGTACAAAATACCCAAACAGGTCCAGTATATATATATACAATACAATACTATACTGACACAGGTCAGGCACAATTCGTGTGAGTCCAAATGATACAGATAATAGTTACTATTAGGCCGGGAGGACGGGTAGGCCCTAATAGCTCAATGGCCCTTAATATACTCTCGCAGAGAGTGATACAGTGGCAACCAAGGCAGCAACTGCAACGAAGGACCTGGACAACGACAGACTACCGGAGCTGCCAGAGGAGGACTGCCATGGAGGCACAGAGTAACGCCAATCAGTGACTGCTAAAGCTGTACCCAATATGCCAGGCACCAATGCACAAGGGGTTAACGAACGCTCAGACCTAGAATCGAGTACCAGATGGAGAAAGCGTGAGGCACCCAGGAGACCAACCTCAACTAGGGTAGTATAGGTCAAATGTACCGTGGTGCTACAGCGGGACACGCAACACCGGATGAGATCACAAGGCACAATACTGATCGGGTTACAGCAACTGGCTGCCTGAGCAGCAACGGAGGCAACAGAGGATCTGTCCGTGAACAGAGAGAGAAACTGCCGTATGGCCTCCAACCGGATACCGGATGGGTAGAGACAAGGCCAGGTTGGTACATAGAGCAGGAACGTCAGCCAATCTGGGCCGGTACAAAGAGCAGGAACGTCAGCCAGGCCGGGTCGGTACACAGAGCAGGAACGTCAGCCAATCTGGGTCGGTACACAGAGCAGGAACGTCAGCCGGGCCGGGTCGGTACACAGAGCAGGAACGTCACCCAATCCAGGTCGGTACACAGAGCAGGAACGGCAGCCAGGACAGGTCGGTACACAGAGCAGGAAAGATTCAGGCAGAGTAGTCAGGCAGTCCGGGTCATACACAGGAAACACACGAATTCAGGAACAAGTGCTGACAACGGAAACACCACGAAAGGGCCCTGCAGAAGTGACAGGGCTCAGTATATAAAGGTATTTACTGGGTGGAGCAACACCATGTAGCCAATAAGACTGACTCAGGAAGAAACATAGTAATAATGTCGCCAGTAATAACATGGGCACCGTGATAGGTAGTCAGAAATTCAGGTAGAAGTCAGTAGTCAAATATAGAAACACAGCATTCTTCACAAAATAGCTTGATAAACAGGCATCTAGGCAACAGGGAAGAGCACCTATAAACTCTCCCTAGCCAATCCCAATCCAGGGGCATAGGATACAGGTAGGATGAGTAACAATTCTGTAGCTTTCAAGAGTTAGGCTGCAACCTAGCACCACAACCTTTTAAAAAAACACTGTTGTGCACTGGGCAAATTGTTAAAAAGTGATTTTGCTTAACCCTTTGGATGTTAAATAGGTCCCTAATACATTGTGTAGCAATGCATTGGAGACATTTCTAGCCCTAAGGGAAAATATGAACTAAATTAGTAATCAAGCTTATAGTAGCTTCATACAATTTAAAGCTTTAATTGCATTTTCACCTATACAGTGCTACCTTCTTACACCTACAGTAGTTAGAGAAAATACTGAGCTTTCACACCTTTATTTACACAATACTGAGTTTTCACAAGTGGCTTCACACATGGAGCAGTCTGTATTTTGTGCTCCAAGTCATCAGGGAGAAGTTCGAGTTTCTCTTTGATTGTGGGTTGTTCCTTCCCCAGTGGGCCCTGGGCAGCTGTTTACTTTGATTGTTGTTAAAACTAGAACTTTCTAAAACACATTGTAAATCAAAACACTGGAAACACCTATAGCATTCATGAGGCAATGTGCTTCAGGTTCGGCTATCTCAATAATATTTTGGTTATGGATTTTTTTTTATTGATTCTAGTTAAAAATAAAATTGACTATCATCGCTTATATGCATTTTTGTTATATTCATATCATATACATTATCATCAAATAAAAGTCAAAGGCTTGGATTCTAGCAATAAATCCATCCCTTACACTTCCACATGCCTCATCCATTTTTCAATGCAGCTGTCAATCAGATTAGTGTATAAAACACCATTGTATAAAAATATTTATATCTATACCAGAATCTGCACTTTACAGTACCCTTTAATCTTTGAGGAAGAGGGGGCTGTGCAATACATTGAAAATCAATACGTTGAATGCCCATCTGGTCCTCAAGGGGTTACATACACATAACAGTTGATTTTATTTGTTACTCACTATACATACTTTGCATACTTAAGGTTTAAAGAGAATAAATATAGTTTTTGCAAGAATAAAGCCGTCACAGCCAAACACCCTTGACAGAATGTCAGTGTGATATAACTTATAAATTTATAATAATATAATAATTGAGTGTTCCGAGAAACCATTATATATTAAAAACATATCACTCAACAACACTAGCCAGATCATCAAGGAGGCTAATGTTCTAAAATGAATTGGAAAAATTCTGGAGAAAAACCACCACACAATAGGGCTCAAATACAAATTCCCCAAACCCCCATTTAAATGGAACTTTTAATCACTTGAATGCATCTCCAATTAAAGAAATGTTCCATCTTCATGGAATTCCAGAAGTCATCTGCCCAAATGTATAAAAGTGGTGATATTCTATCTGTACCATAGGGGACAAATAAATATTCCCATTCATTTAAATAGGGCCTTTAGCACATTGTATAACCTGGCTCAGTTCTGCCTCACTGTCAGCAGGTACCTCAGGTCTGAGGGGCACAGCTGCTCTTGGCCAAGATGGTGTCCAGACCTATAACAGAAGCCGGGTGATCAGAACTAGGGTGTTAAATAATGACAATAGGAAAATGGTTGCAGCTGTCCCTGGCTCTTTAATACATGTGATTTCCAGCTGATCCTTCCCCAAAATAACTACCTATAACTGTGGTCTGCTCATGTATTCTGTTTTTTCCTGAGATTTATATTTTTTATTCCAACTTGCCCTATAATTAAGTCTTTGCCTGACTGGACCTTTGCTTCTGATCCCTGCTATGACCGATTTATGTGTTCCCGGTCTTGGCTTGTGATCACTGCTTCAGACCTCTGTCACCCTTACTTTTGCTTATAACCCCTGACTAGCCTCATCAGATTGTAACCCTGACCTTGGCTAGCCACAACTACATTTATCAGTCCATTCTCCTTCTTTTTTGGGGCTTGTTACTGTGACCACTGGTAAAACAGTTAATGGAAAAACAAACATCAAACGAGAAACAAACTTGTGTTCTGTAGCTATACTATAACTGCACGATCCATGGAACACTGAGTGTTGGTGGCTAAAACCCACGCGGTTACCAAATGCTCATTGCAGCTTTTTGTTCCCACAATGAACACTAAATAGCGTGATTTGTGGGAACATCAAAGGAAAATAGCCAAGTCTTGTTGATTGATACAGCGTCAAACAACGAGAGTGAGCTCAAAACGCAGTCACCCTCTCCCACCTCCCAAACTCCAACTCTAACAATCTCAATAAAGTGAAACAATACTAGCCCTAAAACTATCTTAACACCCATACATCACAGCTGTAACACTTACCTGTCATCCGCTGTCAGTCTACTTCTGTCATCTTCAATCTGGTGTCTTCTTCTTATCTTCATTCTTCCTCTTCTTATCGTTGACTTCTTATCTTCTGTCTTCTTCGTCCAATGTGACTATAATAAAAAACAAAATGTACAAATCAGAGATACCCCCCCAAAATAGTCCAGTTAAAAGTCCAAGACGGCCCCTCAATATAGTTCAGTTAAAAGCTCACAATGCTTCCCCAATATAGTCCAGTTAAAAGTCCACAATGGCCCACCAAATAGTACAAGTATAATTGCAAGATGGCTCCCCAATATAGTCCAGGTAGAATTGCAAGATGGTGCCACTGTCACCGCTGGGTTTAGGAAATCACAGCAAGAAACCACCCCCCAATTACCTCTCGGGCCGATTCCCGAGACATACTATTGGAAATTTGAACAGAAACTGGCTTTTATATGGCCATTCTCTGTTCTAAATGGTTACCACGCTACACTTGGCTGGGATGTGTGCTTACGTACCTTCCAGCCAGTCAGCTTTTACCTGGGGTAGTCTCTGTTCAAATTTCCCTCAGTGTATCTTGGGCAATGGCCTGAGAAGTAATTAAGGGGGAGAAGGTTCTTGCAATTATATATGGACTATTTTGGGGGCCATCTTGCAATTATATTTAGACTATTTTGGGGGCCATAGTGGGCTTTTAATGGGAGTATATTGGGGGGCCACAGTGGACTTTTAACCAGACTATTTTGGGGGGCATTTATGATTTGTAAATTGTTTTTTATTATAGTCACATTAGATGAAGAAGAAGGCAGAAGATGATGATAAGAAGATGAAGAATGATGATAGAAGAATAAGGCAGATAGAAGATAAAAGAAAAATACTGACCAGGGTGCCGGACATCAGACTTACAGTTAAATGTTTATTGTGAAGGGATGGTATAAGTTTTAGTGGGATTAACTCTGTGAGTGACATTGGGGTATGTAATGCTCTGCAATGCGTTGCATATACCACTAGCACTCATATTATTATTATTCTTTTGTTTTCACTCACATTTTAGTTACTTGGATGTATTGATATGGGACTTAGGGCTCCATATCAATACATTCACTTGTATTTAGTGTAGAGAATCCTAGCCACGCATGTGTGTGTTAGAAACCATTCTACTACACAGCGGTGTTTTTTAAAGCACATTAGGGACTCAGCGTCTACTAAAACTAGGGCATAAACCACTGGTGACAAGTGGTTGCTTTTACTAAACTGCACCTAGCACCTGGCTTCCAGCACCTGGCCCTGACCCAGATTGCCTAACTCTGTCGATGCATTCTGCATGGTTCCGTGGACTTCTGGACCTGTCTCTGTGTAGAGGCTTACTGTGGTGAGCTCTGCCTTCATCCTCAGATACTTTGCTAATGTGGTTTTGCACAGGTGTGCACATCCCTGTACCTGGACTCTATCTCCTGGACGAGACCTACTCACAAATACTTTACAGGATTGTTTATAGAAAAATCACTGACAGCCACTTAAGTTAAAATATATGTTTATTGAATCAACAGAACAAGGCACAAAGCACTGAAAGGTCTTCAGGAGGCATTAAGTCAAGTGAAAATGTATTGTCATTGTTTCAGTCAGAGTAACAGACCTCTTCATGACCCTTTTATGCGTTGTTTATTTCTATTTTCATCTCAAATATGTTTATTGAATGTATATGCATTGTCTGTCAATGCTGTCTTTTAACTATCTGGCACACAAAGTGTTAACCATGAACAATTTTAAAAATAACTCACAGTCTTAGAATGACACGATGATGAAAATCAGTAGCTTCCTTCAAGTTGTAACTTGGCAGACAACCCGCTGTGATCACTGTGTGCTGGACATGGGGCTATGAAAGGTTTTCAGACACCACTGATAAAATCACTAAGTAATTCTGTCAAGACTTGTGCTGTAGCTGTACAAATTTACATTACTACTTTTAAACCAAAAGATGTAATCAATTAACTTAACCCTTGAGTGCCAGAAAGGTATCCAACTCATTGCAACACAATGCGTTGGATACCTCTCTGCACACAAAGGGTCAAACAAACAAATTAACTCATTTAAATGGGAATTTTAACCTTTTGAATGCCAGATAGGTTTCTGAAGCATTGTTTTGCAATGTGTTAGAGACCTCTAGTATTCAGTATTCCATTTTGTAATATTATTATGATTAATAATTCATGAAGCTCCAACATATTATACAGCACTGTTCGATAGTTGAGCAAGATAATGGAACAATGTACAATATATATGGATATTTACAATGAGCATTAAAAGGCATGGATAAGAGAAGCCTAATAAGGCCCTGCTCTTTAGACCTTATGATGTGTAGGAAGTAAGGGATTGGTATAAAATTTCTAAGTTTTCACAGTTGCAGACTGGTCCAGCCATTGATTGGGACACAATGGGGAAAAGTATGTGACAAATGCTATAGAGAACAATAGGGCAGAACATTCAACTGATAGTGTCATGGAGGAAATCTGAGGAGAAAGACTGGAAGAGTGTGACTGTGTTGCAAGAGGGACAAGATTAATGTCATGTCCCATTATCAGAGTAATATAAGGGTTCACTGAGGTCCAACCACAAAACAGTATGGAGTGAGATGGACCTAATGTTACAGGCAAGGTAGAGATATCTGTGTTACATGTTAGTTGTGGATAGGGTGACTACATTTCCATTCTGCCATTCCGGGACATGTGGTCACCCTATTCCCGCAGCTGAGGCTCCCGCCGGTGCTGACCATCTTTCTAAGGCTGACAAAGAGTAAGAGTTCCAGGAACTCTTACTCAGCCAGCCAATGAGGACCATATAGCAAATAAATTTCATTGGCTGGCTGGACTGGTGCGTGTTGCTCCATTCCGGGACTCCTTGTTGTCCCTGTGGGAGGGTGACCCGGGACGCGGGACACAGACCCCCAATAAGGGACAGTCCTGGGCATTCCGGGACATGTGGTCACCCTAGTTGTGGAGGAAATTAAGAGGGAAATGTTATGTTATCTGACAGACTTCCATGAAGAGGTGGGTTTTAACATAGAAACATATACTTCAACAACAGTAAATATCCATCTATACATTTCTCTATCTAACTATATACACAGTCTTAAATACTTCTCAGAATAGAGTTACAATATGTCTACCCTGGCATTTTTTTTGTATTTGTATTTGTTGCTACCGTCGCTGCTGGAAAGCTGATCCATGGGTCCATCACCCTTTCCATAAAGTAGTACTTACACACATTACTTCTGAATTTTCCAACCTTCTAACTTTAGATAATGACCTCTTCTTCTAGTAACATAGTAACATGTTTGATTAGGCTGCATAAAGATATGCGTCCATCAAGTTTACCCATGCAATATCACTGCTGTTAATCCAGAACAAGGCAAAAAAAAAAAAAAAAAAAAAATATATATATATATATATATAAAGTTAATTTCCATTTATTCTCCAACTGGGTAAAATAATCCCTTAACCCCTTAAGGACCGGGAAAATCTGATGTAGATGTCACTTAAGGACAGGAGCAATTATAACCTTTTCGACTACGTCTTTGTTCAACAGAGTTTTCCCTCTAAATACTTTATTTTACCCATGAAAATTATATACTGTTTTGTTACGCACAAATAGAGATTTCTTTTGATACCACACTTATATGGATAGCCCACCATTTATTTTAGTAAAATTAAAGAAAACTGTAAAAAAAAAGTAAAAAATCGCATTTTTTTTTCCTCTTAGGATCATTTGGGCACAATGGGTTAAATTTTTATGGAGACTGCATGAAAGGTATGACCTGTAAGCCATACCTACAAAATGGGCAGTTTTAAGTGGGCACTGTCCGCCCTGGGTGAAAATCCCCATGACCCTTTTTCCCACCCTATTTTCCCACTTTTTTATTGATGACATTTGGCAGTGTGTATAAATGTATTTCATGGCTCCACAACAATCACACTTCCAATTTTGTTTATTGACATGTTTTGTTTTTTTAAATAAAATAAAAAAAAACAAAAACAAAATTGTGTTGTGCCTTTAAAAAAAAAAAAAAAAAAAAGTTGATTTTAGCAGGTCAAAAATGGACCTGAATTTAGCCAGCCTCCAGCACAGCAGTGAAGGGGAATATATGGAAGGAAAAGAGAAACAGATAACCCTGATTTACTAGCACTCTATCTATTAAATCAAATCTTCTACGGAACATGAGATGTGGGATAGTATCATACACTATAGATTAAAACTTAACCTTTAATAAAATATTATAACCAAAAATAGCAAATTAAAATAACTTTCTAGAAGACATAGATCTCCTAATACACTGCAATACACTTATAATCCTAGCCCCTCACAAAGTTCTCTTGTGTGGGATATATAGTAAAGGGCTGTAGTTTAGAAATAAGTGGCTGAATGTCAACGTTGTGAGTCCTACAGGAACATGTAGTTCCTGTGTTAGCCTGCATAGTGCATTTGTCCTTTGCCCACAATACTAACTTACTGCTTAAGTGACACTGGCACATATTCATGATGATGTCAAGTAATAACAAAATAAAGTACAACCTACAATGTGGCAGATGTGTATTGTAGTGGTGGTGGAGGACTGGTTGGTATGGTGTGATTTGTATATGTATATAGTTTTTACCATTGTCATGTTTGTGTCAAATCACTATACCCCTCAGATTATTGAACACATTACTTTTCGGTCATACCAGTGGTCCCAAGTGGGGTAGATGGTGGCAACCCTTCTTCACATCCCTCCTCCTTCTCCTCATCTGTGCTGCTGTTGTTAATATATTTGTCCTGGCTTTATCTGTCATGTGTGGTTTCTGCTACCTGATACTCAGATGATATAAGATATTGCTTAATTATTAAGAATGTTAGTCTCCCAACATTGCTGCTTGATAGCTGCATCCTTTTGTCATTGACAATGTAACCAGCTGCACTGAAAACCCTCTCAGACTCAACACTTGTTGGAGGACAATTAAGGGTTTCCACTGCAGCGCGTGTCAATGCTGGCCACGCACACTGCTTTGTTTTCCTGTAGTCCATGGGGTCATTGTTTCTGCCTAGAACAGAGCTATCCTGCAAATATGCAGAAACCATCTCATATGCAGTGGGACTACTTCTAGGAGTTACACTCTGTTCCTGTGTGTCAGTTACCAAGCCATACTGAGGGAGCAAGTCCCAAAGAGATGTGCTTTCACCACCACCAATGTTGGGTTTTTTCTGCCCCTGCTGAGACCCATTAATTGCCCTGTGTTACGAATGGGATATTCTGGTTGATGATGTAGCTGCTTCTGCTGGTTGAAATGCTTTGCTGCCTTCCTTTTCACTATACTGTCTAGATTTTTTTTGTGCCCTCACTTCCTCCCTCTCATCCACCACAATGCAACCCTCCATTCGATAAATAAGCATATCTTGATATTAGAAACGTAGAATTTGACGGCATATAAGAACCAGTTCGGCCCATCTAGTCTGCCCATTTTCCTACAGTAAAAACCGCAAACCTTTTTTTGGTCCTTGGTCTTTTCTTAAGTTAAGGACAGCCTTATGCCTATCCCATACCTGCTTAAATTCTGCCACTGTATTAACTTCTACCACTTCTTCTGGTAGGCTATTCCACTTATGTACTACCCTCTCAGTGAAGTAAAACTTTCTTACATTACATCTAAACCTGTGTCCCTCTATTTTTAGACTATGGCCTCTTGTCAAAACATTTTTACTTCTTTGAATTATACTTCCATCCTGCACTTTGTTGAACCCCTTCATGTATTTGAATGTTACAATCATATCCCCTCTCTCCTCTCCTACAAGCTATACATGTTCAGATCCTTTAGTCTATCCTGATATTTCTTTTCCTGTAAACCAGTCACCATTTTAGTAGCCCTTCTTTGAATTTTCTCTAGAGTATCTATATCCTTCTGGAGATGGGGTCTTCAGTACTGTACACAATACTCTAGATGAGGTCTAACTAGAGATCTGTAGAGTGGCATTACCACTTCCCTTTTCTGCTACTAATGCCCCTAGCTATACAACCCAGTACCCTGCTTGCATTCCCCACCACTTCATTACATTGTCTGCCTACCTTCAAGTCATTAGAGATAATTACTCTCAAACCCCTCTCCTCTGTTGTCTCTGACAGTACAGTACCCTTAATAATATATTTTTCTTTGGATTTTTATGTCCCAAGTGCATTATTTTACATTTATCAACGTTAAACTGCATCTGCCACACTCCTGACCATTCTTCTAATATACTTAAATCATTTGTCATTTGGCTTATTCCACCTGGAATGTCTACCCTATTGCAGATCTTGGTATCATCTGCAAAAAGGCATACCTTACCTTGAAGACCTTTTGCAATATCACTAATAAAAATATTAAAAAGAATGGGTCCCAGTACAGATCCCTGAGGTACTCCACTAGGAACACTCCTTTTGTCCGAATATTCTCCATTGACTACCACCCTCTGTCTCCTGTCACTCAGCCACTGACTTATCCATTTAACTATTTTTGCATCCAGACCCAAACACTGCAGTTTATTTATGAGTCTTCTATGAGGGACAGTGCCAAATGCTTTACTGAAATCTAGATAAGCTATATCTACTGCTCCCCCTTGGTCTATTATTTTAGTTACCAAGTCAAAAAAATCTATGAGGTTAGTTTGACAAGATCTCCTTGCTGTAAACCCATGCTGTTTGGTATCTTGCAAGCCATTTAAATTCAGATATTCAACAATTCTTTCCTTTACATAGTCTCCATTAATTTTCCCACTACTGATGTAAGACTTACTGGTCTGTAGTTACCAGACTCTTCCCTGCTACCTTTTTGGGGAAAAGGTACTACATTTGCTAACTTCCAATCTTCTGGAACTATTCCTGTCTTTACTGACTGATTGAATAATTCTGTTAAAGGTTTAGCCAGAACAAACTTAAGTTCTTTTACTAACTTTGGGTGTATCCCATCTGGTCCCATTGATTTATTTGTTTTAACCTTAGAAAGTTGAAGTAGAACTTCTTCCTCTGTAAACATGCATGTTTCCCATGTCTTGCCATTTTGTTTTTCTAACAGAGGTCCCTTCCCTTCATCTTCCTCTGTAAAAACTGAACAGAAATATTCATTGAGACAGTCAGCTAGCCCTTTATTCTGATTTACATGTTTCCATTTTTTGTTTTCAGTCTAACTATTCCTTGTTTCATTTTCCGCCTTTCACTTATATATCTATAAAATGTTTTATCCCCCTTTTTTATTGGCACATCTAATAATGCATTTGGCCTCCTTCAGCCTAGTCTTGTACCGATACCTATCTTCTTCCTTCTGCATCTCATTATATTTCTTAAATGCTTCTTTTTTCTCCTTTACTATATTTGCCACTTCTGCTGAGTACCATAGTGGTTTTCTTTTACCCTTGCTGACATGTCTAATGCAATGCTCTGTTGCATTTAGTAAAACAAATTTCAGATAATCCCATTTCTCCTGGACTCCATCTAAAGATCTCCAAGTTGTTAAATACTGACACAAAAATGTTTCCATTTTAGAAAAATCAGCCTTTCTAAAGTCTAGAACCTTTGTTTTTGTGTGGCGCAACTCTGCCTCTGTCTTTATATTAGACAGATATTCCTTGACAGAATCTGATTCCTCAGAGAGTTGCTGCTGATCGTCATGGCTCCTTGTTGTGACAAACTGCTGATGGCCCTTTGGCAGAAATTCTGAAATTTTGTGGGACTGTCACTCAAAACTTTGCATGTACAAAGGGTGTGATGATGGTATGGGCTATTCTGCTGCTGCTGCCGATGCCTTTTAATCACTCTGCCAGAACCAGAAGCACAATATCACGGTGCCCGTGATTCTGGCTGTGCGACATTCCTACTTCCGGGTTTGCTTTGGCTGCTTCTTATTGGTTCTGGGTTGCTAGCCCCTCCCAGGGCTTGCCTTTATATACGCCCTCCTGTCACTATGCCGGTGCCCTTTCGTGGTGTTCCTGACCTGACGCTTGTAGCTGTGTTCCTGTTCCGTGTATGATCCGGTTTCGTCTGACCTTGCTCCTGTCTCCGCTGCCTGTTTACTGACCCGGCTTGCCTGACAACGACCCGTTACCGATTTGGCTGACTATCGCTCTCTGTGTACCGATCCAGGCTTTGGCTGACTACCGCTCTCTGTGTTCCGATCCAGGCTTTGGCTGACTACCGCTCTCTGTGTACCGATCCAGGCTTTGGCTATTCAGCCTAGCATTCGATTGTCGCTAGTGCTTCTGTTGTCCCTGTTGTGCCCTCTGCCTTTGCCTTAACGGTCACTGCCAGCCAGTGCTTCCCGTTGCCTACGGTTGTGCTAACTCTCAGCCTGTGCCTCATTGCGGCCTTCGTTACGTGCTATAGAGCCTGTGTCCTCTGGTCACTAGCGGTGCTACCACTTGTCAGTCTGCTCCTACCAGTTGCCTCCGGTTGCGCTACTTTCAGCCTGTGCCTCACTGCAGCCTCCATTACGTGCTATACAGCCTGTGCCCTCCGGTCACTAGAGGTGCTACCACTTGTCAGTCTGCTCCTTTTTCGCTGCCTCCGGTAGCGCTGCCTCTCAGTCTGGGCCTCCTTGCAGTTTCCATTGGCATACTATCCAGCCTGTGTGCTAAGGCCTCTAGCGGTGCTACCTCCTGCCAGGCCACACAGCCCCCTATCTCCAATTTCGCTATTCTAAGCAGCCTGCCTGTTTATACCAGTTGTGTCCCGTGCAGTTGGTTCCTCTCCTGTGTGCCTCAGGGCACTTCCTTTATTACCGTTTATGCTATTCCTGGGCTACCATACCCTGTTATAGGTAAGGCCGGTAGAGCCTCCTCTATTCCTTGTTGGTACCATTTACTGGGCTGCCTTACCCGGTTATAGGTAAGGCCGGTAGAGCCTATTCATCTCCCTACATTGAGGTGCCTGCCCTGCAGTATAGTTCCCTCTTTGGGCCTCTCCGGACCTATACTGCTGAGGTTTCGTTCCTGTCTCTGTTCTAGTTATCATTTGCATACTTTGCTATCTGTGTTGCCCTGACCTGTGTCAGATTATATCACTTTCCTCTGTGTGAAGTCTGGACCAGTGTAGGGTCTTTTTGTTCTTTATTTTGTTTAATAAAGCTTCATTGTTTTATCTTATCAAATTGTCTGAGTGTTCATTAAAACACTGACACACGATTACTGGCTGTCACCTGATGCTGTAAGATGGTGTTGTCTACTTTTGTTGCTGGGAGGGAAACCCAGTGAGCAGTCACAGTCATTTAGTCTGTGCTCTGCCCCCTTGTCCACAAATCTGTTATCAGGTGGATTTTCTTGCCATACACATTTTTAGCCCTTTGCCCAACACACTAACCACCTGTTTATACAGCTCAGACACAGCCATCCTGTGGCTTGGTATAATCCAGCGTGGAGCTACACATGACATCAGTTTTCTGAAACCTTGGTGTTCTACAAAAGAACATGGAAGCATGTCCACTACCAACATCTTGGCAACCTTACCATTCCACAGGAGTACTTGTTTTTGTGAAGTTTTTGACTCCTTCCCAGGAACTCAGTCAGTGTGGGTTAGCAGGACATGGCAGAAAAAGCCTGAAACTTTATTGCTTTAACAACATGACTAGAGGAGGTGGTGGTGGTAGACGCAGCATGTGTGTGCAGTCTATGACTCTTGCCATCTCCTACAGCAAAGCCAGAGTCATCATACTCCTTTGCAGCAGGAGCCATAGGTGTTATTTGGAGTGAACTAACTGTTGGTAGTAGCACACTCTCTGACACATAAATAACTTCACTACTACTCTTTTCTGCCCTGGAGCCCTGGGAATTCCTTCAGAGATTTATTTATCACAGTGACAGAAATGCAGTAAAATAGTAAAAGCAAATCAAACAATAATGCAGCAGTAAAATATGTAGTATTTATGAGTACTAGTAGAATAAAGGATTAAAAATTCAGGTGGATGAAAAAGTGAAAAAAATATTCTTGATTAATTTTGCAAAATGAGTGTGTAAAGCTTCTACCTCTTCAGCAGTTGAACTGCAGCTCCCATCTGATGGGAGTTTGACCAACAACAGCTGGAGATGGAGAGACACATGTTCGGTGAACATTGGGGTGAACGCACAAATCCATCAGCTCATTTCAGCTGGAGTTAGCTTCTAGTATTAGTGGCTGCATCTCATGGTGTGCAGTAGAGTGTATGATCACTACTGTCAGTTTCAATAGAGCCACTCATCCATTGGTAATATTGAAATGCAAGCAAGCCCCTTACACCTGACCCATTGCAGGTGCAAGAAAAAAGTACACAGTTTCCTCAGAGCCTTGTTTAATACAATGTGTTAAACATAAGGAGCCCTTCCCTTGTGGAAAGGCGCATTAAGGAGATAATTTTCGGTGTTAAGTAGCTTAGTGAAGTGGAGTTAAGCAAACATGGGGCTGGAAAACGAATTCCAGTGACTGGATTTGCATTGAATTGTACTTGTACATTCCCCATTTGTCTAGTAGCTCCTTAGCTTGGGCAATAGGTTGGGGAATCTGGTTTAACCCTATGAGTGCCAGATGGGTACAGAACGCATTGAAAAGCAATGATTTCTGTACCCCTCTGGCACGCAAATGGTTAATGAACAGTTAAAGTTAAACTCTCACTTTGTAACAACAGGGAATATGGAACAGACTTTCAAAATCACACACATGTATATATATATATATATATATATATATATATATATATATTAGTCTTTTTTGTTACATACACTAGTGTATGAGATATTTAGCTTATATGTCAGTTTATGCAAATGTACTAGTACTGGTGCTTGACAGTGCTAATTAGTGTCTAATTTGCGTAAAATGACAAAATATTCTTAAACTATTGTTTTAAATTAAAAAAAAACAGCAAACAGAAATGTAGGTGATTTTGAAAGCGTTTGTCTCACTGAATCACCCAATGACCCCAGCCTTGCCCCACAGTATCCATAGATCCACACATACTGGCCCCCAGCCTTATCTCACTGATCTGGTAGCCACAGATTCCACATGTAGCTAAAGAACCACACTTACTGACCCTCCAGCCTTGTCTTGATTCTCTGGTCGCCATAAACCACACATACTGACCTGCTGTCATGGACTCAAGAATGAGAACTGGATCAATACTGTAGGTAACACAATGTTTATTAAGATATACAACGTACAGAATGAACGGCAACAGCAAGAACACAACGCAATATAAAAGACGTCAGGAAGGATCTTGCTGCTGTAGTGGTACTGAACTGAGCCCCAGAAGGCAAGCTGGAGATAAGCCGCCTTAGGTCCACACCTGAGGATCTACTATAGGTCCGCACCTGTATAGACAATGTTCCTGAGTAAGGCTACTGCGTACAGGTCCGCACCTGTATAGACAACGTTCCCGAGTAGGCTAACTGTGCTACAGGTCCGCACCTGAACACCGCAATATAAGTGCAGGGCAAGGAGAAGTCCGCCAGAGCCACCAAGAGCAACCAACAAGTTATCCACTGGAGCGTTGGTATGCTGGGTGAGCAGTGGACAACCCCAGGTAACACCAAAGTGGGTAGTCAGACAAGCCTGAATATACACGGAGCAAATTGTAAACCAGAGAGACAGGTCTGCACCAGATTGGTTATTGGACTAGCCAGGGACATACACAGAGCGGGTAGTCTACCAGAGCCACAGGTCCACACCAGAAGGAATGTCAGCCAGTCTGGGTCATACACAGATCGGGTAGCCAGACAAACTAAAGGTTGGCACCAAAACGGGTAGTCAGATGAACCATGTAATGCACAAACACAAGCCAACTGCACTGGACACCACTAAAGAGCGACTGAGCATAGTGTCCAGGTAGAATTTAAAGTTAGGAGCCAGGAAGAGGAGGAGTCAGAAAATGTGTGCTGTACCTTTAAATGGAGCGCACGTCCAAAGGCATTATCATTACAGACCCGCGCCAGAACCTAGCCCCAGAGTGAGCCACCAATTCCATGCTGCTGGAGCCGCCAAACAACAGTGCGGCTGAAGCTGCAGGGTAAAACTGCGGCTGCACGGTCGGCTCGAGCAGCTGCCGCAAGGTACACTGACACCTCCACAGCCTTACCTCCTGATTTATTTACCCCAGATCCACTCATACAGACCTCCAAGTCCCAGCCTTATCCCACTGCACTGGTAGCTAAAGAACCACACACTTTAAGGTAAGCTGACCAGACTTTCCCATTAACCAGGAACTCATAAGAAACAGACATATTTCAGGATTTCACTGAAATCAAAGCAGTCCTACAGTATGCATTTTTCATATGTGTGCCCAGTTAAAGGTAAGGTCTGGTCACTGTACTATAAGGAAACTGTTTAACCCCTTGGATGCAACAGATATTGCTTTGGAATCCATTAAAGATGTTTCTAGGAGAAAAACTGGACTTTTTAAACACCCCTGTACAACACAATACAGTTGATGTACTAATAAGATTCTCTGGGACTAGGGACAAGAAGGTCACAAAGTACGCTAACAAAACACAGAGGAATCACAGATAAATGCTTCCATTTTCCTGCACATGTTATATGGGTACGTTCAAGGTTTGCCAAGATAATATCTTAGTCAAAATGTTCTGTATGTACTGATATATACTAAAATGATCATACACTCTAGTACAGGGTTGTCTAAGTTCAGTCCTCAAGGGCCACCAACAGGTCAGGATATAAGGATTTCCCTGATTAAGCACAGTGAGTTAATCAGTGGATCATTCATTCTGACTGACTCACTGTGCTTAATCAGGGAAATCCTTACATCCTGACCTGTTGGTGGCCTATGATGACTGAACCTGGACAGCCCTGGTTTAGTAGATACCCTAAAGTGCAGGAGTATGATGTTTATGTGTATATAAGTGCATAAAATGAGCTGAGTCAGTGGATTCATACATTCCCTCTACTATCATGACTCTTGTTTCTTAACCCTTTGAGTGCCAGAGGGGTACGCAACGCATTGCAAGGCAATGCGTTGCGTACCCCTCTGGCACTCAAGGGGTTAATCATGTTTTCTTATATTTCAGATTTTCACAACAATGATACTGCAGCTGTTCTTGCCAGCTCTGGTTATGTTGGTTAGTGTTATGGCTGCTATAACATCAGGCTAGTGGTCAAAATTTGTGGATATTGGCAGTGACATTATAACATTATAATAGTGTTTTCCATGCAAACCATTTATTTTGCCCTCACAATAGGCACCCAAAGCAATATGCTGGAGACCACTCTAGCATTCAAGGGGTTAAAATCTCCATTTATTCAATAATAATTTTTGCAATATTTAGTTTTCCTCTATAGTGCAAATTGTTTGCCCCAGAACTCCTAGGGCTGGATTCAAATGCAGGAGATAAGTGTTACCTCCCGTTTTATCAAAAATGTTCCTATTCAAGTATATGGGGATACCTGGAGATAAAAGCAGAGATAAAATTAGCACCTGCATTTGAATCCAGCCCCTACTCTTTGCTTTTGAACATATGGCCCTTTGTCTTTGTAGGAGGAATATTGGTCCTCAGTGACCACTAACAGACCAAAGGGGCGATTCTATAAGATAAACAGGGGCAATTCTGGGGTAGACCTAATGCACCAAAGGGGAGAAATATAAATCTCCGGTGATTTAAATGAGGCTTTTAACTCTGAATACTAGATAGGTCGCCAGTGCATTGTGAAGCTGCAGTTATGATACCAACGAATACACGGATTGATTAGATAGATAAAAATCCACTTATTCCTAAAGTGAAATTTGCACCAATGTTGCCTTTTAAACACCCCATTACTGCTTGATTATATGCCAACCAGTTTGTTATGTTTTTATTTGTAACTAGTTGAAGAGCCTGTTACACGGGCCACAGTGCCACTGCCAGCCAGTCGCAGGGCAGTTATGCGCAGTAGAGACTGCCTGCGCTGCGGCTGATACAGAGCTGGATGCTCCTTCGGAACGTCCAGCTCTGTATCAGCCGCTGCGCGGACAGTCTCTACTGAGCATGACTACAGCACACGCAACAGTCTCTACTGCGCATGACTACAGCACACGCAACAGTCTCTACTGCTCATGACTGCAGCACACGCAACAGTCTCTACTGCGCATGACTACAGCACACGCAACAGTCTCTACTGCGCATGACTACAGCACACGCAACAGTCTCTACTGCTCATGACTGCAGCACACGCAACAGTCTCTACTGCGCATGACTACAGCACACGCAACAGTCTCTACTGCGCATGACTACAGCACACGCAACAGTCTCTACTGCGCATGACTACAGCACACGCAACAGTCTCTACTGCTCATGACTGCAGCACACGCAACAGTCTCTACTGCGCAGGACTGCGTCGTTACACACATTTTAGCGAATTATTATATAGGATTATTTATTACATTAGAGAAGTGTTGGGCAACCTGATGCTCTCCTGCTGTTGGCTGGCTGGACCTTAAATTGCCCATTTCTGTATTATAGATGGGTAACAATCTCACTGAAAACATATTTGGAAAACATGATTCTTTAACTTGCTTTGTGTAACAAGACACAAACATTCACAGCTTCATATAAGCTTTGCAGTTGTATCCGTTGTACAGAATTCAGTCTGATCTTCTGCCAGATACCTGGGGAGACTTGGGAGAAAAGACTTGAGCAGTCAGCAGCATTTGTTTAAAATGAAGAGATTTGACTGCATTTGGACATTAAGAGAATATGTGCTATTTTAATATATGTTGATTCAAGTTAAAAACTTGCAACATACATAGCTATTTTCTAGCTTGTTAATTTGTAGCCCAAGGCTTTCATGGTCTGTTGTTGACGTGATTAGTAGTATTACTGCTTTGGGCATACTAATGAGCTGTATTCCAACCTGCTAATCCTACTTCAGACTTCATTTTTGGAATCCTTCCAAAGCTTTTCCTTTGTGCATTATCTGGCTAAGGATACTTTAGAAAATGTTCACAGGTTTATAGTCGGTTGTTCAGTGATTCTCACTGCTTGGAAAGATTGATTTTTTAAAATAAGGATGTACAAATCATATAATTATATAAGACATAAAGCATACCTTGCAAAATAGGTGTTTCATTTTGTGTTTCATTTGGTGCTTTATGTAATAGATTGATGTCTGAAAAAAAGAAAAGCATGTTCTCTTATCTTTAGATGTTAATCGGACTGTTTACTGGCTGAGTCATACATCTAAGCAAGACAGAAGAGCTTCTTTGTTGGGTTAGTAGGCAGGCAGGACACATTTTCATGGTAACATAGTAACATACTTGATTAGGCTGAAACAAGACATGCGTCAATCAAGTTTAGCCCATGCCATATTACCCCTGTTTATCCAGAGGAAGGCAAAACAAAAAAAAAATCCCATTGAAGCCATATCCAATTAAGCTCTAAGTGAGTAAAAAAAGTTCCTTCCTAGCTCCAAATGGCAGTGAGATATATCTCTGGATCAACATCGTATCTGTTTTGAAACCAACTGCCATAATTCTGAATATTCTTCTGAGCTAGAAAGTTGTCCATTACTTTTTGAAAGCAATTACAGTATCTGCAAGCACAGCATCCTGACACAAAGAATTCCATAACTTTACTGCCCTTATTGTAAAAAAAACCCTGACTTTGTTTTAGTCATCCTTGAGTAAATTGTTTCTTGGGCAGTTCTTTGGATTGACCTAGAATATATTTATAAATGGCAATCATATCACACCTTAGACGTCCCTTCTATAATGTAAACAACCCCAGTGTGGCTGATATCTCTTTATAACTCAGATCCTACAATTCCTTTATCATTTTTGTTGCACGTCTCTGGACTCTTTCCAGTTCAATAATGTATTTTTTAAGAACTGGTGCTCAAAAATGTACTCCATATTCTAGATGATGACTTAACAAGGATTTATATAGCAGTAGAATTATATTCCAATATGTGCATCTATACCCCTTTATATACAGGAGAGTATCTATTTGCTCTTGCAGCAGCTGAATGACTATGTACACACTGATATGAAGTCTCTTGTCTAGCAGTATCCCTAAATGTTTCTCTATTGAGGATTCCCCAAGTAGTTTTCTATTAAATTTATATTTAGCATGTTTGTTTCTACAGCCCAAATGTATAACCATAATTTTATTTACATTAAACCTTATCTGCCACTTTTCCACCCATTCACTCAGTTTATCCAAATCTTTCTGCAGAGAAAAAACACCCTACTCTGTATTTCCTTATACAGCTTAGTGTCATCAGCAAAGACTGATGCATTACTTTCAATACCCACTTCTAGATCATGCTCTCTGAAGGAGGACTTCCTTCTCTGTCCTGTCTCCTGTTCTCCAATGGTGAATTCCATTCACCAGACAGTTCATAGCTCTCCTTCACCTGTCATTCACTCTCAGTATCCAGTGGTTAGCTTCATGACTCTTCAGAGCTACAGGCCAGCAAGATTTTGAATGATAAACATCACATCCTTTCAGAGCTACAGGCCAGCAGAGTTTCCCATGATAAGCTTCATGACTTTTCAGAGCTATAGGCCAGCAAGGTTACCAGTGATAAGCCTCACATCCATTCAGCTAGATGGATCAGCAGAGATTCTGTGATAGGTTCATGACTCTTCAGAGATACAGGCCAGCAAGGTTTCACTTATAAGCTTCACATCATTTCAGAGCTTTCCAGTGATAAGCTTCACATCCCTTTAGAGTTTCAGGTCAGCAGAATTTCCCTTGATAAGCTTCACAGATCTTTAGAGCCAAGGCCAGCAAGGTTTCACTTATAAGCTTCACATAATTTCAGAGCTTCAAATCATCAGAGTTTCACAATTCATCAGAGCTACAGGCCAGCAAGGTTTTCGGTAATAACCTTCACATCTCTTCAGAACTACAGAGTAGCAGAGACTCCAGTGAAATCTTTCCCGAGTAGCACAGAGTTACAGCCCAGTGGTGTATCCTGCGGTTCACATCTCTCCTCCTCTAGTTCCTTAGTGTCTCTCTCAGGTGTGGGCTTACCACTGCAGTTCTCAAGAGTGTTAATCCTGGTCGCCCCTGACTCAGTCAGGAGTGGGATATCTTTAACTTCAGCTACAGCCACTGCAAGAATACTCCTGGGTCTGCACACGATCTCAACCCTCACACTCAATCCAGCGAACCCTAGCATCTGGGTATCCCTCACCTGTACATAGGATAGCCACCTAAGGCTAGATTCTATTACAGGTGCTAATTGTATCACTGCTTTTATCTCCAGTTTTCCTCGTAGACTTCAATAGAAAATGTTTGATTAAAACGGGAGTTACTATTTAGCACCTGTAATACAATCTAGTCCCAGTCTGGTACAATCCCTGAAATCCTTCTTAACAGACCTTAATTTCCCACTGATTTTGTCATTGGTACCAACATGTGCCATGACAGATGGGTCTTGCCCAGCTTCTCCTAACAATCTATATTGTATATATATCTAATGAGGAACAAATGCAAAATAAGTAGATCACATCCAATGTGGATAAATGCAAATGTAAAGAAGGAAATGGCAAGGCATTTAAACAAAAGTCTGAAGGAACAGAAAATTATTTCTTGAAATACAGGGAGTACAAGAAAGATTGCAAAACTCAATTAGGTTAGCAAAAATAGATAATGAAACTCGAACTGCAAGGAAGAGCAAGACTAATTGAAAAAAAGTTTTTCAAATACATTAAAAGAAAAAAATTAAGAGGGAGTGCATTGGACATTTCAAAAATGAGGTGGGTGAGTTGATTAGGGAAGACTTATGTTCTATATACTTTCTTCTATTCTATTTATACCATGGAACAATAAATTGTAGAAGAGCTTCAACAAGTAACAAGTAAAACCATACCACTGTCAGATATTGGGTTAACACAAGAAGAGGTCAAGGCAACATTATGACTGACAAAGCACTTGGTCTTGATGGTGTACAGTCAAGGGTTCTTCAGAACTCAGTGCAGTGTTAACAAGACCACTCTTTTTACTCTTTAAAGACTGTCTCAGCACAGGCTTAGTGCCACAAGACTGGCGTAAAGCCAATGTAGTGCCATTGTTTAAGTAGGAAACTAAACAGAACCTGGGAATTGTAGACCTGTTTGACAGCAATGTTTGGAAAACTACTAAAATGGATAATAAGGGATGATATTCAAGATTATACTGTGGAAAATAAGATTATTAGCAGGAATCAACACAGTTTTATGAGAAATGTATCTTGCCAAACAAGTTTTTTGAGCTTCTATGAAGAAATAAGTAGTGTATAAAACAGGGTAATTGTGGCTACTGTATAAAATAAGGACATTACGTGAGGGGACAACCTTTGCAACTGGTAGAAAATTGGCATACCGAACAGTGTGTGGTTTTAAGTGGAAAATTCTCCAGTACAGTTAAAGTTGAGAATGGAGTACCTCAGGATTCAGTACTTGGTTCACGGTCTTTTAACATGTTTTTAAATGCCTTGGAAATAGATATAGAAAGCAAAATGTCAACATTTGTAGAAGACAATAAATTATGCAGGGTGAAAACTTCAGAGCAGGAAGTTTGTTCTCTACAGAGGGATTTACCTAAAATGGCAGATTGGGCAAACAAATGGAAAATGAAGTTCAATGCTACTTAAGAACTTAATGTAATCATTTTAGGAGACTAGTTGTTAGAGAAAGAACATTGTTAAATAGCAGGGGGATGTAGGAGAAGGTGAGAGAAAAAAACTTCTATGGAAATGTAACAGGATGCTGCTGCATTTCTGTCGACTGCATGAGAGATCCCTCATATTTCAGTGTCAATTTGTTTAGCCTTTCTTAATGCAAACTGTGTATGCCTTTTATTTCTACTTTCCTGGATGTACATTGCTATGGAATATATATGTGAAGTAAAGGATTCAATTATATTATATTCACTAGATTTAACAGTGTTCAGCAATAGGGAGCAAGGGAGCCAATTCTATACATTTAGTATTCATATCAAACAGGTTGCTTTCTAAGACCAAAAACACATTTTGCTAAGCAGTTGTTTTATTTTGCTTTACGGATGCAATCTGAACCAATCAGATGACAAATAAAAAACAATTATATGATAGCCAAAAACAGACCAAGTTTGCACACCCTCAACATCAATCACAGCAGGTTTCTTTCTAGGGCACTACTCCACTGAACAAGGTAGGTTGCTACAAATTATAAGGAAGAATTGCTGGAGTTCTCTACCACTCCTCTCCCTCCCTTCACCTGTCTCCCTCTCTCACTCCCAGTCCCTCCTTCTTACTCTCCCTCTCTGTCACTCTACTACTCTCCATGTGTGTGACTTTCTTTCTATGATTTGTTCTGAATTGATTAAACAGTTAGAAATTCTCAAGGTACACAGAATCCATCCATGAAACAAAGAGAGAATCATTTGTGTTGGTACAGTTTATTTCCCCTTCATGTTCATGTGCTACATGTGAACCACTGGTCGCTTACTTCTGATTATTCAAGCTTGTAACCATAAACTAGATCTAAAGCAGATAATGGACATTAGTAACCCACCTATTTTAATAAGAGAAGCTCAGTAGAGATATTATCTCCACTGTCATTATGGTATCACTTCTGACATACCTATTACATATGAAAACTAGAGCGAGGACTAAGATGCAGCAGGTAAATGTCAATGGGAAGAACACAACCAGAGAGTAAAGGCTGTGGTGCACTGTATGGCCAATCCAACAATACATGCTGAGAACGAAAGTCCAAAGACACTTGTATATCCGCAAAATGAATGAACACTTTATTCTAATATTTAAAAATACACATAAAAGACAACTTTCTCCTATGATATTATGGGAGATACTGGTTAATTTTTTAATAAATGACTGCACTCTTGCTAGTGGGCAGCTAAGGGTTTCCACAGTAGGACACACACTGTTTTATTTGCAGTGCTCAAGTGGATCATCATTTCAGCTTAGAATATAATTATCCTACAAGTGTGCTGTAACAATCTCCCACACAGTGGGGCAACTAACTGGGGATAGATGGTCTAGTGGTTTTGCCCCTACATACTTCTTTCTTTCATCCTCCCCAATGCAATCTTCTACTCTATTTATATTCTTTTCTTTATTGTGAGACTGATCATGCTTGCTCACATAAGTCAAACATTAGTTGTCACTGACTAGGTGACAAAAAAGCCCCCCTCCAAAGCTTTTCAGTTAAGCATTGTATATTTTCTAATGGTCTTGTTGTTCTCATACATATACTCCATCATGTACAATGTGGACTTTCATTGGGTATGGACCTCTATGTTAAGCTTTGATGGTGCAGATGGTTTCACTCTTACGTGGAATGTTATGCACTGCACGACCAGTGTAGGACTGGCTAAAATGTGCACAGATTTTGCAGCGATGTTTAGCATTTCTTTGGCAGTTACAGATTCTGAGAGGAAACAAGTAACAGGGTACATGCAGCATATATGCTATTCTCAAGGCAACTTTCACACTGAAAACATTGTCAGCAGACACAAAGTCGACTTTCAGAGAGGGAGGTATTACTATCCCTTTAATGCAATGAAAAATGTGAAAAACTGTACACTTAGGTGGATTGCCTTAGAAGGCAGGAAGGGCAGTTTTCCACATTTGGTTTTTAGAAGAAATCTTCCTTATATCCATCCCTCTGTGCTTCCTTTCTGTGTGTGCGTATTACATCATTTTATAAACAAAAAGAATCCCTGCTGCCTGCCATTTCTTTAATCACAAATACAGTTTAATGCATTGGAACCATCTATCCGTGTTTTACCACCTGCCATTTGTTCATCCCTTCATTTTGTATTCCATCCCACCTTCTCACTCCCTCCTCTGCTCCTGTATGCCTCAAGGGACCATGACTCCTGTCTCCCTCCCAGTTCTTCTCACCAGGTCTTCTGTATCCCCAGGGCCTCTGCCTATTCAGCCCTCACCCCAGATTCCACATCACTCAGTCATTCCAATTACTTCCTCCCTCCAACTCGCCTACAGGAGACTATGGGGGCCGAGGCATGATCCATTTTATTATAGGGCTATGGTATGCTTTTGTGACATGGAATATGTTTCATCACAGGGGCTTGTGGGGTATTTTATTGTTATTATTGTGAAAGAGTGGTGTAGAGGTGGGAGAAGGGCATAATTACTGGGGGCATGCCACTACATAGACCTTAGACAAGTACAGTGCACAAAAGCAGTTATTTAGAACTTTTTTTCAGAGCAGAAATCTATTTGTACATTCTACTTAATGGGTCATATGTTCAAGGAAAAGGTGGATCTAGTCTGGAGCAAACCAAGTGCACCATATAGGGCATATAACAATTCCTCATACTACTGATTTCATTACATACCCTTCCCCTCAGAGAAGTCCTCAACTCCTTTGAAAAGAAAATAAATAAAACCAATGATTAGCATACTAGCAACAAAATAATAAATATTCTTTATGTAAGAATTAAATTCTATATATAAAAAAAAACATATTCCCTTGTGGAACAGAGGGGTGGCAATGCATAATGAAGCATAGCTTTATACATCCGTCTGGTTGGAAACGGGTTAATTTACAGTTGTATTAGTAATGAAACTGTACAAATGTCTGTTCTTTTGACAGAAATAAAAAACATGAGTGACTGCAAATGGATTCAGTATGTATTTCTATTTATTTTAAATAGCACAATGTGGCAAGCAGGATAACTGATATTCTACCTTCAAATGAAAATTTGTCACACGGTCTTCTAATCCTGTTAAAAAGGCCTCAAAATAACCAGACTTGATACTTCTGTACTGAGTCACCTTTAATTTCTGACGTGTTTCTAAATCCTGTCTTCACAAATGTGTCACATTACAAGAAAGGGCTCAGGAGAGAAGGATGGACAATATGCACAATGTATTTTAGGAACACTTACCAGAAATATGCATAGGAGGTATAAAAAAAGAGCAAGGGGATTTTTTCTTTTATATAATTTAATGTGTCCGTTTTCAATGAAACTAAGTATATCTGTGTTCCTGCTATAGCAATACGACAGAGCAGAAATAAAAACCCTAAATATATTGGCATTTGTTTTATGGTTGTTTGTTAATATATTTTATTCAATATGGGACCAGGGGAAGGGGATTTACCACTGTAGGAGGGTATCTGACAGCTATGGGAAAAAAGTTACTATAGTTTAATAATCTTCCATACTCTCTCAGTTTCTCGGTGAGGGTGGTGTCAGGGTTTTATTCTGTACTTATGGAAGGTTAAGCAACATTACTGTCCACTCCACTGAAACCCTGTGCCCCTGAATTCAACATAGAGGACAGAAATCGTTCAGAAGCAGGGGGTGAGAAGCTAATGTCCTCCAGTCCTGTGCATCACAGAGATCTGCAGGGCAGAGAGCAGGGCAGAGGTTTAAGCTATGGGAACTCAACCATAGCTGTCAGGTACATTCCTACACTTATGAAACCCCTTTCTCTGACTCTTTACAGCCCATTTACCCCCTTGGATGCTAGAAATACTTCATAATGTGTTGTGAAATTTCAAATAATAATTTCTTTATATTTATTTCTCTCACTTTCAAGTATATCCTGGAGAGCTTTTACAGTAAAAAGGTACCTATCTATGCAAATAGAGAACCAATACATATACACATAAACATACATACAAAAATGTTTATACTGTTACATATTGTTTTTAGATACAAAGAAGCAGTTCTTTTTAGGGATTTTGGACTTTCAGAGCTCTGAAGGAAAAGGCAAATCAACCAGCTTCTTCCTTGTAATGTAAAATACTCAATGAGTTGTTAGCAGTAAAATGGAAGTTATAGTTAGCATGGAAAACTGGAGTCAGCAAACTGCTCAGGTAGTTGGTAGCTTGGTTTTAAATGGTTTTAAACTAGGCAAGAAAGGTGAAGGGCAACTCTAGATTTGAGTGTTAGCCAATTTAGGGCTAGATTCTATTACAGGTGCTAATTTTATCTCTGCATTTATCTCTGGTTTTCCCCATAGATTTCAATAGGAAAATATTTGAAAAAACTGGAGGTAACATTTATCTCCTGCAATAGAATCTGGCCCTTAGTTCTTTAAACATATCACTGTGATGGCTAGTGTAATTACACTGGTGGACCAAGCGGCATAATAAGTTATACAGAGTGGATTTAAGGCACAGAAGCATATACTACGTCACCATAGTCTATAACTGGCATTAACTGCTGTTGAACAATACGTTTTCTTACCTGGGAACTTAAACAAGATTTATTTCTAAACAGAGTACCTATTTTAGGATAAAGTTTGGATGCTAATTTATTAATAAACATACAAAAGTAAGGCTGAGATGAAGCCAAATAGCAAGATATTTGTAGGAACTGACAGGAGCCAAGTTACAATTAGACTTTGTTACAATGGTTATATGGGTGTTCTGGAGTTTAAGTGGTTTGTGCTTTGTACCAAATACTATTGTGACCATTTTTTCAGTGTTTAAGAAAAGTTTGTTTTTAGCTATCCATCTTTCAGCTTTAGAGAAATCATCGTAAAGACTGCCTCAAGTACAGATAAGTTTGGATTTTTAGCATAGATTATGGCAGGGCTCAAAATTTCCACTCACCACTAGCCAATGGCGAGTCAAAATTTTGCCCTGGCGAGTAGAAATTCAGCCCTGGTGGGTATGTTTTTGCTTGCAGTGGCAAGTAACTTTTCAGGTCTGTCTAGTAGCAAAGGACTTAAACTTTTAAGTCCTGGATTATGGTGTCATCTGCATTCATGTGCACAAAAGATGCCTTGCAAACCATGGGCACATCATTTATAAATTGATAAAATAGAAGAGGGCCAGGAATGGAGACTTGAGGAACCCCAGTTGTTACTTTGAGTGGATGGGAAATATTGTCATCAATATACTGTCACACTACTGCTGAGGACTACAGGAATAGAGAGGGCGTAGATCAGAAAACTTGGAATAATAAGACTCCTTCAACAAGGGTTAACAGGGCTATGAGCTAGAAGCTGGAAAGTAAAGCTAGAAAGCATAGGCCAAACATGGCTGTATGTGCTGTGGCCTAGGCTGTATAAAGGTCCTCGCCGCAAAGCTAGATGGTCCCCTTCGGTGGAACAAAAGGTTACCCAGTATACACAGTCATGGGTAATCTATACACTGCTAACCCCAGGGAGAATACAGGAAACCTCCAACAAGAACAAATAAGCCTATCAGAGAGATAAGCAGGACACTGGAACGTCAGAGAGCTGGTGAAATATGGCAGTTAGTAGGCTGTGGTAGGAAATAGAGTGGATCAGAGCAAACTGGCACAAGCAGTATTCAAACATAGCAAGGACTGGCAACAAGCTGGCAGCTAGGCACTAAAACCTAAAGGCAAGGGCAAGGTCAGACAAGGCAGTAGTAGGCAACAGGCTGGCAGCAAGGTGCAATGTACAAAATCTGAAGGCAAAGGCAAGATCAGACAACGCAGAATTATGCAACAGGCTGGCAACAAGGTACTAAGATATTTGACAAAAGGCAAGGTCAGAGAAGGAAGAAGTTGGCAGCAGGCAAGGGAAAGGTACTAAACTTAGGACAAGGCAAGGTCAAATGGAACTGGAATCAGCAACAGCTGTCAACAGTATTGTCCTAACCCATTGTGAACTTATGATGGTCTAAGGATGCCTTGTCGCGTTTTGTCTTTATATATCTTGCTTCCCCTCTGCTCAGTGCTTCCTGATACTAGCTCCTTGTGCCGCAGGATTCAGGGTTCTGCAGGGTTCAGTCCTGGGACCAATGCTTTTTAATTTGTTTATTAATGATTTAGAAGTGGGAATTGAAAGAAGCGTCTCAATCTTTGCTGATGACACTAAGCTATGTAAGAAAATACATACAGAGATGGATGTTTTTTCTCCGCAGAAGGATTTCGATATACTGCGTGAATGGGCAGAAAAGTGGCAGATGTAATTTAATGTAGATAAATGTAAGGCTGGGCTGTAGAAACAAACTTGCTACATATACTCTAAATGGGAAACAACTTAGGGAATCCTCATTAGAGAAAGATTTAGGAGTACTGATAGATGATAGACTTCACAGCAGTGAAATATAAATCCTTGGTTAGGCCTCATCTAGAATATGAATTACAGTTTTGGTCGCCAGTTCTTAAAAAATACATTACTGAACTGGAAAAGGTGCAGAGACATGCAACAAAACTGATAAAGGGATTGGAGGATCTGAGTTATAAAGAGAGACTAGCCAAACTGGGGTTTGTTTACATTAGAAAAGAGAGGTCTAAGGGGTGATATGATTACCATTTACAAATACATTCAAGGTCAATACAAAGAACTATCCAATGAATTATTTACACAAAGAGCTGAGCTAAGAACAAGAGGTCATCCATTAAGACTAGAGGAAAGTTGCTTTAGACTAAAACAAAGGCAGGGGTTCTTTACAGTAAGGGCAGTGAAGCTATGGAATAATTTGCCTTGGGAGGTTGTGCTTGCAGATAATGCAACTGCTTTCAAAAAAGCAATGGATGCCTATCTAGCACAGAACAATAGTGAAAATTATGACGGATGGCTTCAAAGCAGATAGGATGTTGATCCGGGGAACTATCTGACTACCAGTTGGAAGGAATAATTTGTTCCCCCACTTGGGGCTAGATTGGAAATGACTTCAGGGGGCTTTTTTTTGCCATGGCCTGGGCTTGATGGATGTGTGTCTTTTTTCAGCCTCATCTACTATGTTACAATGTTACTATTGGATTACTTTTCTGGATTTTGACCTTGGATTGTGTTCACCATCTTTGATCCTGTTCCTTCTGCCTGGACCACGTCCTGTCCCTCTCTTCTGACCCTCTGCTGTCTGCATTGACCTTGGATTTGCTTGTAAATACATACAACATTCCATGTCTCTCAACTGGAACAGGTTCACAATACCGAGGAGTATGAGGTCCAAGACATCCTGGATTTTCTCGGTCGAGAGGTCGGTTGGAGTATCTCATCCATTGGTGAGATTAAGGTCTTGAGGGCAATTCCTGGGAAGTGCACGCCAATGTCTATAGCTCCAATCCGCTTCACCCTGAACCGCTTAGTAGCCGGAGTCCAAGTCTAGGGGGAGGCTTTGTCAACGATGCTGAATCATCCTAACCTGCTGCTAAGTTATATAAGGGATAATGCTGACAATTCCTCCTATGTCCTACATCACGGCCATCGGCGCACCATACCATGAGACATGATGTAGTGTAATGATGACGTTGCGGTGTTTTGTCTTTATATATCCAGTTTCCCCTCAATGCTTCTGGATACTAGCTCCTTACATTTACAATTAGATTGCTTTTCTGGATTTTGACCTTGGATTCTGTACATCGTCTTTAAGCCTGTCCCTCCTGCCTAGACCTTCCCCTGTCCCCCATTTCTGATACTCTGCTGCCTGCATTGACCTTGGATTGCCTGACTCCTCTTCTGAGTGCACCTTTTGTTACTTTGATTCTGGATTGTGTGGTGACTTTGGACTCTCTGACTATTCTATTGCCTGCTTTCATATTCTCCTGTCATAATGTTAATGTCTAATGGTTTCAGGTATAGAAGAAATAGTGCTCTGGTTTCCTTCTTACTTGAGACACAGTATTAAGACATCATAATGTCAATGCCTGTTGGCTTCATGTAAAGGACAGTTGTTGTGCTGGTTTATTCAGTGTTTGAAATACAGTATTATAATATCACAATGTCAATGCCTATTGGCTTCAGCTAAAGGAAAATTATTGCTCTGGTTTCCTTCTTACTCGAGACAATACTATGACATTATAATCTCATTGTGTAATGGCTTCAGGTTTAGAAGAATTATTGTGCTGGTTTCCTTCTTACTCGAAACACATTATTATGACATTATAATGGCAAAGCCCACTGGCTTCATGTAAAGGAGAATTATCGTACTGGTTGACTCCGTGTTAGAAACACTGTATTCTGAGACCACAACGTCAATGCCCTTTGGCTTCATGTAAAGGAGTATTATTGTAATGGTTTACTCTGTGTTGGGGACACAGAGCTATGACATCATCATAATGTCTATGCCTATGGGCTTCATGTACAGGAGAATTATTCTTCTGGTTAAGTCTGTGTTGGAAACTCAATATTATGACATCACAATGTCAATGCCTTTTGGCTTTATGAAAAGGAGTATTACTGCTCTGGTTTCCTTCTTAATAGAGAGACAGTATTATGACATCAAATTGTCAATGCCTACTAGCATCATATAAAGGAGGAATATTCATCTGGTTTCCTTCTTGCTCGAAGTACAGTACTATGATTTGATAAAGTGAATGCCTATTGACTTTCGGTAAAGGAAAATTAATATACAGGTTTCCTTCTTGCTCAAGACAATACTTTGACATTATAATGTGAATGTGTCATGGCTTGAGGTTTATAAGAATTATTGCTCTGGTTTCCTTCTTACTCGAAACCCAGTCAATGCCTATTGGCTTCATGTAAAGGAGAATTACTGCTCTGGTCTCCTTCTTAATAGAGACACAGTATTATGACATCACAATGTCAATGCCTATTGACTTCATTCAAAGGAAAATTATTGTAATTGTTAGCATCATGTTGGAGACACAGAGCTATGACATCATAATGCCTATGTCATTAAAAGGAGAAATATTGTGCTGGTTTAGTCCGTGTTGGAAACACAGTATTATGACATCACAATGTCAATGCCTACTGGCTTCATGTAAAGGAGAATTACTGCTCTGGTTTCCTTTTTAATAGAGACACAGTATTATGATATCATAATGTCAATGTCTATTGGCTTCACATAAAGGAGAACGATTGCTCTGGATTCCTTCTTCATGAAACACAGTACTATGACATCATATTGTCAATGCCTATTGTTTTAGATAAAGGAAAATTATTGCGCTGCTATCCTTCTTGCTCAAAACAGAGTACTATGACATCATAATGTCAATGTATATTAGCTTTATGTAAAAGAGAATTATTGAACTGATTTACTCCATCGTGGAATCACAGTATTATGACCTCACAATGTCAAAGCCTTTTGGCTTTAGCTAAAGGAAAACTATTACTCTGGTATCCTTCTTGCTTGAGACAATACTATGACATCAGAATGTCATTGTGTAATGACTTCAGGTTTAGAATTAATGAACTGGTTCAATCTGTCTTAGAAACACAGTATTCTGAGACCACAGTGTCAATGCAAATTGGCTTCATGTTAAGGAGAATTATTGTAATGGTTTACTCCGTATTGGAGACAGAAAGCTATGACATCATCATAATGTCTATGCCTATTGGCTTCATGTAAAGCAGAATTATTCTGCTGGTTAAGTCCGTGTTGGAAACACAATATTATGACATCACAATGTCAATGCCTATTGTCATCATGTAAAGGAGAATTACTGCTCTGGTTTCCTTTTTAATAGAGACACAATATTATGATATCATAATGTCAATGCCTATTGGCTTCACATAAAGCAGAACTATTGCTCTGGATTCATTCTTGCTCAAAACACAGTACTATGACTTTATATTGTCAATGCCTATTGTTTTAGATAAAGGAAAATTATTGCTCTGCTATTCTTCTTGCTCAAAACAGAGTACTATGACATCATAATGTCAATGTATATTAGCTTTATGTAAAAGAGAATTATTGAACTGGTTTACTCCATCTTGGAATCACAGTATTATGACATCACAATGTCAAAGCCTTTTGGCTTTAGCTAAAGGAAAACTATTACTCTGGTTTCCTTCTTGCTTGAGATAATACTATGACATCATAATGTCATTGTGTAATGGCTTCAGGTTTAGAAGAATTATAGCTCTGGTTTCCTTCTTACTCAAAACACAGTATTTCGACATCACAATGTCAATACCTTTTATCTTCATGTAAAGGAGAATTATTGCTCTGGATTCCTTTTTGCTCGACACACAGTACTATGACATCATAATGTCAATGCCTGTTGGCTTGATGTAAAGGAGAATTATTGTGCTAGTTAACTCTGTGTTTGAAATACAGTATTATGACATCACAATGTCAATGCCTATTGGCTACATGTAAAGGTGAATTACTGCTCTGGTTTCCTTTTTAATAGAGATACAGTATTATGACATCATAATGGCAATGCCTATTTGCTTCGTAAAACGAGAACTATTGCTCTGGTGTCCTTCTTGCTCGAAACACAGTACTATGACATCATATTGTCAATGCCTATTGTCTTTAGATAAAGGAAACTAATTGCTCTTGTTTCTTTCTTGCTCGAAACACAGTACTATGACATCATATTGTCAATGTCTATTGTTTTAGATAAAGGAAAATTATTGCTCTGCTATTCTTCTTGCTCAAAACAGAGTACTATGACATCATAATGTCAATGTATATTTGCTTTATCTAAAAGAGAATTATTAAACTGGTTTACTCCATCTTGGAATCACAGTATAATGACATCACAATGTCAAAACCTTTTGGCTTTACCTAAAGGAAAACTATTACTCTGGTTTCCTTCTTGCTTGAGATAATACTATGACATCATAATGTCATTGTGTAATGGCTTCAGGTTTAGAAGAATTATTGCTCTGGTTTCCTTCTTATTCAAAACACAGTTTTATTACATGATAATATCAATGCCTATTGACTTTATGTAAAGGAGAATTAGTGCTCTGGTTTCCTTCTTAATAGAGACACCGTATTATGACATCATAATGTCAATACCTATTAGCTTCATATCATGGAGAACTATTGCATTGGTTTCCTTCTTGCTCCAAACACAGTACTATGATATCATATTGTCAATGCCTATTGTCTTTAGGTAAAGGAAACTAATTGCTCTGGATTACTTCTTAATAGAGACACCGTATTATGACATCATAATGTCAATACCTTTTAGCTTCATATCATGGAGAACTGTCACGGTTTGTTATGACTCTCAGACACAAGTTTTAGGTAAAAAAAATCAATTTTATTGAAATAATAAATGATAACTTAGGATGGCAATAACATACATATATATATATACAGAATATAGCACAGACAGAAGGCAGACTCTACCGGTCCTGTCAATATACCGGACAGGACAGTCTTTAGGCTCTACCGGCCTTGCCAATACCGGGTAAGGCAACCTGCAGATGGAATAGCATAACGGTTTTACCGGCCTTACCAAATTACCGGGCAAGGCAGCCTCAATAGATACACAATGTAGGCTCTACCGGCCCTGCCAATACCGGGTAAGGCAACCTCAGATGGAATGTGGTAAAAGGTTCTACCGGCCTTACCAATACCGGGCAGGGCAGCCCAGAGATAATAGCAGCAGTCAGATGGAACTGGCAAATTAGCAGAATCGTTAAGCAGCAAGGCTTTGGAGCAAACCAGCGTCCGCACGCTGGAAACAACACTGAATAGTATAGCCGTTAGGCTTAGCGAGCAAACCAGTGACCGCACACTGGAGTAACAAGCGAGTAGTATAGCCGCAAGGCTTAGGAGCAAACCAGCGTCCGCACGCTGGGACCAACACAGATTAGTATAGCTGATAGGCTTTGGAGCAAACCAGTGACCGCACACTGGTGTAACAAGCGAGTTTGTATAGCCGCAAGGCTTAGGAGCAAACCAGCGTCCGCACGCTGGGACCAACACAGATTTGTATAGCTGAAAGGCTTTGGAGCAAACCAGTGACCGCACACTGGTGTAACAAGTGAGTTTGTATAGCCGCAAGGCTTAGGAGCAAACCAGCGTCCGCACGCTGGGACCAACACAGAATTGTATAGCTGATAGGCTTTGGAGCAAACCAGTGACCGCACACTGGTGTAACAAGCGAGTTTGTATAGCCGCAAGGCTTAGGAGCGAACCAGCGTCCGCACGCTGGGACCAACACAGATTTGTATAGCTGATAGGCTTTTGGAGCAAACCAGTGACCGCACACTGGTGTAACAAGCGAGTTTGTATAGCCGCAAGGCTTAGGAGCAAACCAGCGTCCGCACGCTGGGACCAACACAGATTTGTATAGCTGAAAGGCTTTGGAGCAAACCAGTGACCGCACACTGGTGTAACAAGTGAGTTAGTATAGCCGCAAGGCTTAGGAGCAAACCAGCGTCCGCACGCTGGGACCAACACAGATTAGTAGCAATGTCACCAACGCGACCAGGCAGAAGGTCGCCAGGATACTGAAGACAGGTGATGAGATGACAGGAACCAGCAACGATCAGTCAGGTCAGAAAACAGCAGAGAAGTTCAGCAGGAACTGCAACACCAGCGACTAGGCCGGAACCAGGACTGGAAGTACTTCAGCATGCAGGAAACACTGGAACAGTAGAGATCAGGAACTCAGGAACACATGAGATCAGGAACTCAGGAACACTGGAACAGAGGCCCAGCTATCACTAGCATAGTGATAGCAAGAAGGTCAGAAACAACACGAAAGGGCACTCAAAGGGTGCCCAATCCAGGTTTAAATAGTCAATAAGAGGCGGGCTATCTGCAGACAGCCAATAGAAGCCCCCTACTGGTGACAGACAAGTAACTGCAGCAAATCACGGGCACCGTGATAAGAACTATTGCTCTGGTTTCCTTCTTGCTCGAAACAGAGTAATATGACATCATAATATCAATGCCTATAATCTTTATGTAAAAGAGAATTATGTTGCTTGTTTACTCTGTTTTGAAATCACAGTATTATGACATCACATTGTCAGAACCTATTGGTTGCAGCTAAAGGAAAATTATTGCTCTGGTTTCCTTCTTGCTCCAAACAGTACTATAACATCATAATATCAATGTATAATAGCTTCAGGTATAGAATATTTAGTGCTCTGGTTTCTTTCTTACTTGAGACAGAGTATTATGCCATCATCATGTGAATGTCTATTGGCTTCATGTAAAGGAGAATTATTGTGCTGGTGTACTCAGTGTTTGAAATACAGTATTATAAAATCACAATGTCAATGCCTATTAGCTTTTGCTAAAGGAAAATTATTGCTCTGGTTTCCTTCTTGCTCAGGACAATTCTATGACATTATAATGTCAATGTGTAATGGCTTCGGGTTTAGAAGAATTATTGCTCTGATTTGCTTCTTAGTCGAAACACAGTACAATGACATCATAATTTCAATGCCTATTGGCTTCAAGTAAAGGAGTATTATTGCTCTGGTTTCCTTTTTACTCGACTCCATCTTGGAATCACAGTATTATGACATCACAATGTCAAAGCCTTTTGGCTTTAGCTTAAGGAAAACTATTACTCTGGTTTCCTTCTTGCTTGAGATAATTATCACAGTTCCTGTGTTTCATGTCACTCTTCCCTGTGGTTCGCTCTGATTTGTTGAGCCAGTTTGGCTCGCCTCTGGTGACCTTCTTATGCCTGGCCCAGACACCTGTCAGAGGCCCTTTCGTGGTGTTTCTGAGCCAGTAGTACTGTTGCTGTGTTCCTGTGTTCTGGATTCCTGTGTACCGAATCGGCTTGTCCTGACTATTCTCCAGTGTTCCTGTTTGTGCATGATCCGGCCCGTCTGACTACCACCCTTGGATCCTGACTCGGTTTAGCTGATGTTCCTGCTTGTGTATGACCCGGCTTGTATGACTACCTCCTACGTTCTCCGACCCGGCCTGGCTGACTTCCTGCTCCGAAGATCGACTTCCAGCTTGTTCCAGTGACCTGTGTTCCAGTTGTCGCCGCCTTGACATTATTATCTGCTGTTCCAGTCTTTGTGTGACTACCTTGCCTGGTGTTACCCCGATCAGTGCAGTGTATCTACCCATGCAGAGCTGTGTGTGTGTTTCAGTACGCCACCCTCATACTGCAGAGCCTTGCTTTTCGCTGAAAGCCTCGAGTAAACGTTCCTTTTAACCCTAGGGGTGTTGCCTTGGTTTCACTCTCTCTACTCCAGTACGAGCCTCGTTCTCGGTGATACTCCTGCTGAGTTGGCCGCTCACCGTCGGCAACTCTATACTTCCTTTGCAGAGTATTCACGTCTGTTGGGCCGGTTGGGCGCCTAAGGCTCTTTCTCATTGTATTGCTGGGCGATATCCGTTATACAGAGTGGTGGCAGGCAAAGGCTTCAGCGCTAGCAAATCCCGTAACAACGCCCGTGGGGCTATTGGCTCTTGCACGTCAAATTCCAGTATCCGGTTAAGTCTGAGGAGGCTTAGCAGCTCTTGCATTGCAGGCCGGTTCCAGTTACACCCGTGGGGGCTATTATCACTTGCACTAGCAGACACTGTTCCAGTTGGTACGCCCGAGGGGGCTAGTTGGATTCCTGTTCTGCTTTTACTGAACACCTTGGCGAGGCAGTCCTGTATCCAATATATGGTGAACTCTGTCTCCAGCACAGCCTCATAACACCCAGGGCGTGCCAAACATCCACATCTGAGACTGACTGTTATCAAGGACTTGACCCTCTGTGGTTATATCCCATTCTACTGCTGAGTATTTGTACATGTAATACGTTTGTGCATTCACACTTGTACCTATCAGTCTACACTGTTGATGTATTATCAACCGCCACTAGAGGGCGGACCTTTGCATTACCTTACTCTAAATAAATTGTGTTTTTATTTCACATACTGGTCTGAGTGTCTTTAAAACCGTTACAGTAGAAAAGGGCCATGACCTCAGACGGTAAGGGTGAAAGTAATACACAGAACATCCATTGGAGAATGGATGTCCATGAGCAGCGCATGGACCAATTGGCACTGGCTCTACAGACGTTACTCGAACGTACAGTACATTTGGACAAGCCTAGTCCTAATCCGGTGGTCACCCCAGTCCTGACACCGGAGAATCCGCCTATAGTCCCCTCAGCTAACTCGAGAGGGTTAACGGCAGCGGCGCCGTTACCATTAAGATATGATGGCGAACCCTCCCTTTGCAGGGGATTCATTAATCAACTGGAGATATTTTTGGAATTGGCACCCCAGGCATTTCCTAACGACCGTAGTAAGGTCGGTTTTATGATTTCTCTGTTGATGGGCAAGGCTTTGGCATGGGCGAATCCGTTGTGGGAGAATGCCATACCCTGCACACTGAACTTTAGAGAATTCATGATGAAGTTCAGACGAGTGTTTGAGGTTCCTGGCAGGGCTGCCTCTGCTGCCAAAAGGCTGATGGAAATTCAGCAGGGCGAACGCACACTGGGAGATTATGCTATCGAGTCCCGGACCTTGGCAGCAGAGGTGGGCTGGAACAATGAGGCCTTACTGGCTGCCTTTACCCAGGGTCTCTCTGAACAAATTAAGGATGAGATAGCCGCTCGTGATGTACCCAGTGATCTGGATGAGTACATCGATTATGTCATGCTAATAGACTCCCGCATCCGAGAGAGACGGTTGGCTAAAAGGGCTAAAGCAAAAAACTATGGCCAGACCAGTTTCCTTAACCCACCCACACCACCCGTTCTTCCTGAACGACCAGCCGATTGTTCTGAACCTATGCAGTTAGGGTTCACTAGGCTCTCTAAGGAAGAGAGATTGTATCGTAGGAGGCAAGGCCTATGCCTATATTGTGGCAAACCAGGGCACCTTTTACGCAATTGTCCAGTGAGGCCGGGAAACGAACGCACCTAGGGTACCTTGGGGGACAGGCCCTAGGTGGTGTAGAACAGTCCCTAGATCCTAGCACCACTAGACCCACCATCCAGGCGGTATTCGCTTGGGCGGACAAGGTAATCGAGGTCCTGGCATTGGTGGACGTCCAGGGCTAAGAAGAGTATGAGGTCCAGAGTATTATTGACTCTAGGAGATTTAGAGGAAAGCTGCAATATTTGGTCCATTGGAAGGGCTATGGTCCTGAGGAACGTTCTTGGGTGAATCAAGGGGACGTCCATGCACCTAGATTGGTACGCAGCTTTCACTCTAAATATCCTTTGAAACCCAGACCTCCGGCTGTGAGAGGGGGTCTTTGAGAGGGGGGTACTATCACAGTGCCTGTGATTCATGTCACTCTTCCCTGTGGTTCACTCTGATTTGTTGAGCCAGTTTGGCCCGCCCATGGTGACCTTCTTATGCCTGGCCCAGACACCTGTCAGAGGCCCTTTCGTGGTGTTTCTGAGCCAGTAGTACTGTTGCTGTGTTCCTGTGTTCTGGATTCCTGTGTACCGAATCGGCTTGTCCTGACTATTCTCCAGTGTTCCTGTTTGTGCATGATCCGGCCCGTCTGACTACCACCCTTGGATCCTGACTCGGTTTGGCTGACGTTTCTGCTTGTGTATGACCCGGCTTGTATGACTACCTCCTACGTGTTCCGACCTGGCCTGGCTGACTTCCTGCTCTGAAGATCGACTTCCAGCTTGTTCCAGTGACCTGCGTTCCAGTTGTTGTCGCCGCGACATTATTATCTGCTTTTCCAGTCTTTGTGTGACTACCTTGCCTGGTGTTACCCCGATCAGTGCAGTGTATCTACCCGTGCAGAGCTGTGTGTGTGTTTCAGTACGCCTCCCTCATACTGCAGAGCCTTGCTGTTCGCTGAAAGCCTCGAGTAAACGTGCCTTTTAACCCTAGTGGTGCTGCCTTGGTTTCACTCTCTCTACTCCAGTACGAGCCTCGTTCTCTGTGATACTCCTGCTGAGTTGGCCGCTCACCGTCGGCAACTCTATACTTCCTTTGCAGAGTATTCACGTCTGTTGGGCCGGTTGGGCGCCTAAGGCTCTTTCTCATTGTATTGCTGGGCGATATCCGTTATACAGAGTGGTGGCAGGCAAAGGCTTCAGCGCTAGCAAATCCCGTAACAATGCCCGTGGGGCTATTGGCTCTTGCACGTCAAATTCCAGTATCCGGTTAAGTCTGAGGAGGCTTAGCAGCTCTTGCATTGCAGGCCGGTTCCAGTTACACCCGTGGGGGCTATTATCACTTGCACTAGCAGACACTGTTCCAGTTGGTACGCCCGAGGGGGCTAGTTGGATTCCTGTTCTGCTTTTACTGAACACCTTGGCGAGGCAGTCCTGTATCCAATATATGGTGAACTCTGTCTCCAGCACAGCCTCATAACACCCAGGGCGTGCCAAACATCCACATCTGAGACTGACTGTTATCAAGGACTTGACCCTCTGTGGTTATATCCCATTCTACTGCTGAGTATTTGTACATGTAATACGTTTGTGCATTCACACTTGTACCTATCAGTCTACACTGCTGATGTATTATCAACCGCCACTAGAGGGCGGACCTTTGCATTACCTTACTCTAAATAATTGTGTTTTTATTTCACATACTGGTCTGAGTGTCTTTAAAACCGTTACAATAATACTATGACATCATAGTGTCATTGTGTAATGGCTTCAGGTTTAGAAGAATTATTGCTCTGGTTTCCTTCTTATTCAAAACACAGTTTTATTACATCATAATGTCAATGCCTATTGACTTTATGTAAAGGAGAATTACTGCTCTGGTTTCCTTCTTAATAGAGACACTGTAGTATGACATCATAATGTCAATACCTATCAGCTTCATATCATGGAGAACTATTGCTCTGGTTTCCTTCTTGCTCCAGACACAGTACTATGATATCATATTGTCAATGCCTATTGTCTTTAGGTAAAGGAAACTAATTGCTCTGGTTTCCTTCTTGCTCGAAACAGAGTACTATGACATCAAAATATCAGTGCCTATAATGTTTATGTAAAAGAGAATTATGTTGCTTGTTTACTTGTTTTGAAATCACAGTATTATGACATCACATTGTCAGAACCTATTGGTTGCAGCTAAAGGAAAATTATTGCTCTGGTTTCCTTCTTACTCCAAACAGTACTATAACATCATAATATCAATGTATAATAGCTTCAGGTATAGAATATTTAGTGCTCTGGTTTCTTTCTTACTTGAGACAGAGTATTATGCCATCATCATGTCAATGTCTATTGGCTTCATGTAAAGGAGAATTATTTTGCTGGTGTACTCAGTGTTTGAAATACAGTATTATAAAATCACAATGTCAATGCCTATTAGTTTCAGTAAAGGAAAATTATTGCTCTGGTTTCCTTCTTGCTCAAGACAATTCTATGACATTATAATGTCAATGTGTAATGGCTTCGGGTTTAGAAGAATTATTGCTCTGATTTGCTTCTTAGTCGAAACACAGTACAATGACATCATAATTTCAATGCCTATTGGCTTCAAGTAAAGGAGAATTATTGCTCTGGTTTCCTTTTTGCTCGACACACAGTACTATAACATCATAATGTCAATGCCTATTGGCTTGATGTAAAGGAGAGTTATTGTGCTAGTTAACTCCGTGTTTTAAATACAGTATTATGACATCATAATGTCAATGCCTATTGGCTTCGTAAAAGGATAACTATTGCTCTGGTGTCCTTCTTGCTCGAAACACAGTACTATGACATCATATTGTCAATGCCTATTGTCTTTAGATAAAGGAAACTAATTGCTTTTGTTTCCTTCTTGCTCGACACACAGTACTATGACATCATATTGTCAATGTGTATTGATTTAGATAAAGGAAAATTATTGCTCTGCTAGTCTTCTTGCTCAAAGCAGAGTACTATGACATCATAATGTCAATGTATATTGGCTTTATGTAAAAGAGAATTATTGAACTGGTTTACTCCATCTTGGAATCACAGTATTATGACATCACAATGTCAAAGCCTTTTGGCTTTAGCTAAAGGAAAACTATTACTCTGGTTTCCTTCTTGCTTGAGATAATACTATGACATGATAATGTCATTGTGTAATGGCTTCAAGTTTAGAAGAATTATTGCTCTGGTTTCCTTCTTATTCAAAACACAGTTTTATTACATGATAATGTCAATGCCTATTGACTTTATGTAAAAGTGAATTACTGCTCTGGTTTCCTTCTTAATAGAGACACTGTATTATGACATCATAATGTCAATACCTATTAGCTTCATATCATGGAGAACTAATGCTCTGGTTTCCTTCTTACTCCAAACACAGTACTATGACATCATATTGTCAATGCCTATTGTCTTTAGATAAAGGAAACTAATTGCTCTTGTTTCCTTCTTGCTCGACACACAGTACTATGACATCATATTGTCAATGTGTATTGATTTAGATAAAGGAAAATTATTGCTCTGCTAGTCTTCTTGCTCAAAGCAGAGTACTGTGACATCATAATGTCAATGTATATTGGCTTTATGTAAAAGAGAATTATTGAACTGGTTTACTCCATCTTGGAATCACAGTATTATGACATCACAATGTCAAAACCTTTTGGCTTTAGCTAAAGGAAAACTATTACTCTGGTTTCCTTCTTGCTTGACATAATACTATGACATGATAATGTCATTGTGTAATGGCTTCAAGTTTAGAAGAATTATTGCTCTGGTTTCCTTCTTATTCAAAACACAGTTTTATTACATGATAATGTCAATGCCTATTGACTTTATGTAAAAGTGAATTACTGCTCTGGTTTCCTTCTTAATAGAGACACTGTATTATGACATCATAATGTCAATACCTATTAGCTTCATATCATGGAGAACTATTGCTCTGGTTTCCTTCTTACTCCAAACACAGTACTATGATATCATATTGTCAATGCCTATTGTCTTTAGGTAAAGGAAACTAATTGCTCTGGTTTCCTTCTTGCTCGAAACAGAGTACTATGACGTCATAATATCAATGCCTATAATCTTTATGTAAAAGAGAATTATGTTGCTTGTTTACTCTGTTTTGAAATCACAGTATTATGACATCACATTGTCAGAACCTATTGGTTGCAGCTAAAGGAAAATTATTGCTCTGGTTTCCTTCTTGCTCCAAACAGTACTATAACATCATAATATCAATGTATAATAGCTTCAGGTATAGAATATTTAGTGCTCTGGTTTCTTTCTTACTTGAGACAGAGTATTATGCCATCATCATGTCAATGTCTATTGGCTTCATGTAAAGGAGAATTATTTTGCTGGTGTACTCAGTGTTTGAAATACAGTATTATAAAATCACAATGTCAATGCCTATTAGTTTCAGTAAAGGAAAATTATTGCTCTGGTTTCCTTCTTGCTCAAGACAATTCTATGACATTATAATGTCAATGTGTAATGGCTTCGGGTTTAGAAGAATTATTGCTCTGATTTGCTTCTTAGTCGAAACACAGTACAATGACATCATAATTTCAATGCCTATTGGCTTCAAGTAAAGGAGAATTATTGCTCTGGTTTCCTTTTTGCTCGACACACAGTACTATAACATCATAATGTCAATGCCTATTGGCTTGATGTAAAGGAGAGTTATTGTGCTAGTTAACTCCGTGTTTTAAATACAGTATTATGACATCATAATGTCAATGCCTATTGGCTTCGTAAAAGGATAACTATTGCTCTGGTGTCCTTCTTGCTCGAAACACAGTACTATGACATCATATTGTCAATGCCTATTGTCTTTAGATAAAGGAAACTAATTGCTTTTGTTTCCTTCTTGCTCGACACACAGTACTATGACATCATATTGTCAATGTGTATTGATTTAGATAAAGGAAAATTATTGCTCTGCTAGTCTTCTTGCTCAAAGCAGAGTACTATGACATCATAATGTCAATGTATATTGGCTTTATGTAAAAGAGAATTATTGAACTGGTTTACTCCATCTTGGAATCACAGTATTATGACATCACAATGTCAAAGCCTTTTGGCTTTAGCTAAAGGAAAACTATTACTCTGGTTTCCTTCTTGCTTGAGATAATACTATGACATGATAATGTCATTGTGTAATGGCTTCAAGTTTAGAAGAATTATTGCTCTGGTTTCCTTCTTATTCAAAACACAGTTTTATTACATGATAATGTCAATGCCTATTGACTTTATGTAAAAGTGAATTACTGCTCTGGTTTCCTTCTTAATAGAGACACTGTATTATGACATCATAATGTCAATACCTATTAGCTTCATATCATGGAGAACTATTGCTCTGGTTTCCTTCTTACTCCAAACACAGTACTATGACATCATATTGTCAATGTCTATTGTCTTTAGATAAAGGAAACTAATTGCTCTTGTTTCCTTCTTGCTCGACACACAGTACTATGACATCATATTGTCAATGTGTATTGATTTAGATAAAGGAAAATTATTGCTCTGCTAGTCTTCTTGCTCAAAGCAGAGTACTGTGACATCATAATGTCAATGTATATTGGCTTTATGTACAAGAGAATTATTGAACTGGTTTACTCCATCTTGGAATCACAGTATTATGACATCACAATGTCAAAACCTTTTGGCTTTAGCTAAAGGAAAACTATTACTCTGGTTTCCTTCTTGCTTGACATAATACTATGACATGATAATGTCATTGTGTAATGGCTTCAAGTTTAGAAGAATTATTGCTCTGGTTTCCTTCTTATTCAAAACACAGTTTTATTACATGATAATGTCAATGCCTATTGACTTTATGTAAAAGTGAATTACTGCTCTGGTTTCCTTCTTAATAGAGACACTGTATTATGACATCATAATGTCAATACCTATTAGCTTCATATCATGGAGAACTATTGCTCTGGTTTCCTTCTTACTCCAAACACAGTACTATGATATCATATTGTCAATGCCTATTGTCTTTAGGTAAAGGAAACTAATTGCTCTGGTTTCCTTCTTGCTCGAAACAGAGTACTATGACGTCATAATATCAATGCCTATAATCTTTATGTAAAAGAGAATTATGTTGCTTGTTTACTCTGTTTTGAAATCACAGTATTATGACATCACATTGTCAGAACCTATTGGTTGCAGCTAAAGGAAAATTATTGCTCTGGTTTCCTTATTGCTCCAAACAGTACTATAACATCATAATATCAATGTATAATAGCTTCAGGTATAGAATATTTAGTGCTCTGGTTTCTTTCTTACTTGAGACAGAGTATTATGCCATCATCATGTCAATGTCTATTGGCTTCATGTAAAGGAGAATTATTGTGCTGGTGTACTCAGTGTTTGAAATACAGTATTATAAAATCACAATGTCAATGCCTATTAGCTTCACCTAAAGGAAAATTATTGCTCTGGTTTCCTTCTTGCTCAAGACAATACTATGACATTATAATGTCAATGTGTAATGGCTTCGGTTTAGAAGAATTATTGCTCTGGTTTGCTTCTTAGTCGAAACACAGTACAATGACATGATAATTTCAATGCCTATTGGCTTCATGTAAAGGAGAATTATTGTGCTGGTTTACTCCGTGTTTGAAATACAGTATTACGACATCACAATGCCTATTTACTGCAGTAAAGGAAAATTATTGCTCTGGTTACTTTCTTCCTTTAGGCAATACTATGGCATCACAATGTCATTTTGTAATGAGTTCAGGTATAGAAGAATTATAGCTCTGGTTTCCTTCTTGCTCAAAACACAGTATTTCAACATCACAATGTCAATACCTTTTATCTTCATGTAAAGGAGAATTATTGCTCTGTTTTCGTTTTTGCTCGACACACAGTACTATGACATCATAATGTCAATGCCTATTGGCTTGATGTAAAGGAGAATTACTGTGCTAGTTAACTCCGTGTTTGAAATACAGTATTATGACATCACAGTGTCAATGCCTATTGGCTACATGTAAAGGAGAATTAATGCTCTGGTTTCCTTTTTAATAGAGATACAGTATTATGACATCATAATGTCAATGCCTATTGGCTTCGTAAAAGGAGAACTATTGCTCTGGTGTCCTTCTTGCTCGAAACAGAGTACTATGACATCATATTGTCAATGCCTATTGTCTTTAGATAAAGGAAACTAATTGCTCTTGTTTCCTTCTTGCTTGAAACACAGTACTATGACATCATATTGTCAATGTATATTGTTTTAGATAAAGGAAAATTATTGCTCTGCTATTCTTCTTGCTCAAAACAGAGTAATGTGACATCATAATGTCAATGTATATTAGCTTTATGTAAAAGAGAATTATTGAACTGGTTTACTCCATCTTGGAATCACAGTAATATGACATCACAATGTCAAAGCCTTTTGGCTTTAGCTAAAGGAAAACTATTACTCTGGTTTCCTTCTTGCTTGAGATAATACTATGACATGATAATGTCATTGTGTAATGGCTTCAAGTTTAGAAGAATTATTGCTCTGGTTTCCTTCTTATTCAAAACACAGTTTTATTACATGATAATGTCAATGCCTATTGACTTTATGTAAAGGTGAATTACTGCTCTGGTTTCCATCTTAATAGAGACACCGTATTATGACATCATAATGTCAATACCTATTAGCTTAATATCATGGAGAACTATTGCTCTGGTTTCCTTCTTACTCCAAACACAGTACTATGATATCATATTGTCAATGCCTATTGTCTTTAGGTAAAGGAAACTAATTGCTCTGGTTTCCTTCTTGCTCGAAACAGAGTACTATGACGTCATAATATCAATGCCTATAATCTTTATGTAAAAGAGAATTATGTTGCTTGTTTACTCTGTTTTGAAATCACAGTATTATGACATCACATTGTCAGAACCTATTGGTTGCAGCTAAAGGAAAATTATTGCTCTGGTTTCCTTCTTGCTCCAAACAGTACTATAACATCATAATATCAATGTATAATAGCTTCAGGTATAGAATATTTAGTGCTATGGTTTCTTTCTTACTTGAGACAGAGTATTATGCCATCATCATGTCAATGTCTATTGGCTTCATGTAAAGGAGAATTATTGTGCTGGTGTACTCAGTGTTTGAAATACAGTATTATAAAATCACAATGTCAATGCCTATTTGCTTCAGCTAAAGGAAAATTATTGCTCTGGTTTCCTTGCTGCTCAAGACAATACTATGACATTATAATGTCAATGTGTAATGGCTTCGGGTTTAGAAGAATTATTGCTCTGGTTTGCTTCTTAGTCGAAACACAGAATAATGACATGATAATTTCAATGCCTATTAGCTTCATGTAAAGGAGAATTATTGTGCTGGTTTACTCTGTGTTTGAAATACAGTATTACGACATCACAATGCCTATGTACTGCAGTAAAGGAAAATTATTGCTCTGGTTTCTTTCTTCCTTTAGGCAATACTATGGCATCACAATGTCATTTTGTAATGAGTTCAGGTATAGAAGAATTATAGCTCTGGTTTCCTTTTTCCTCAAAACACAATATTTCGACATCATAATGTCAATACCTTTTATATTCATGTAAAGGAGAATTATTGCTCTGGTTTCCTTTTTGCTCGACACACAGTACTATGACATCTTAATGTCAATGCCTATTGGCTTGATGTAAAGGAGAATTATTGTGCTAGTTAACTCCGTGTTTGAAATACAGTATTATAACATCACAATGTCAATGCCTATTGGCTACATGTAAAGGAGAATTACTGCTCTGGTTTCCTTTTTAATAGAGATACAGTATTATGACATCATAATGTCAATGCCTATTGGCTTCGTAAAAGGAGAACTATTGCTCTGGTGTCCTTCTTGCTCGAAACACAGTACTATGACATCATATTGTCAATGCCTATTGTCTTTAGATAAAGGAAACTAATTCCTCTTGTTTCCTTCTTGCTCGAAACACAGTACTATGACATCATATTGTCAATGTATATTGTTTTAGATAAAGGAAAGTTATTGCTCTGATATTCTTCTTGCTCAAAACAGAGTACTATGACATCATAATGTCAATGTATATTAGCTTTATGTAAAAGAGAATTATTGAACTGGTTTACTCCATCTTGGAATCACAGTATTATGACATCACAATGTCAAAGCCTTTTGGCTTTAGCTAAAGGAAAACTATTACTCTGGTTTCCTTCTTGCTTGAGATAATACTATGACATCATAATGTCATTGTGTAATGGCTTCAGGTTTAGAAGAATTATTGCTCTGGTTTCCTTCTTATTCAAAACACAGTTTTATTACATGAAAATGTCAATGCCTATTGACTTTATGTAAAGGAGAATTACTGCTCTGGTTTCCTTCTTAATAGAGACACTGAATTATGACATCATAATGTCAATACCTATTAGCTTCATATCATGGAGAACTAATGCTCTGGTTTCCTTCTTGCTCCAGACACAGTACTATGATATCATATTGTCAATGCATATTGTCTTTAGGTAAAGGAAACTAATTGCTCTGGTTTCCTTCTTGCTCGAAACAGAGTACTATGACATCATAATATCAATGTATAATAGCTTCAGGTATAGAATATTTAGTGCTCTGATTTCTTTCTTACTTGAGACAGAGTATTATGCCATCATCATGTCAATGTCTATTGGCTTCATGTAAAGGAGAATTATTGTGCTGGTGTACTCACTGTTTGAAACACAGTATTATAAAATCACAATGTCAATGCCTATTAGCTTCAGCTAAAGGAAAATTATTGCTCTGCTTTCCTTTTTGCTCAAGACAATACTATGATATTATAATGTCAATGTGTAATGGCTTCGGGTATAGTAGAATTTTTGCTCTGGTTTGCTTTTTAGTCGAAACACAGTACAATGACATCATAATTTCAATGCCTATTGGCTTCATGTAAAGGAGAATGATTGTGCTGGTTTACTCCGTATTTGAAATATAGTATTACGACATCACAATGCCTATTTACTGCAGCTAAAGAAAAATTATTGCTCTGGTTTCTTTCTACCTATAGGCAATACTATGGCATCACAATGTCATTTTGTAATGAGTTTAGGTATAGAAGAATTATAGCTCTGGTTTTCTTCTTACTCAAAACTCAGTATTTCGACATCACAATGTCAATACCTTTTATCTTCATGTAAAGGAGAATTATTGCTCTGGTTTACTTCTTGCTCGACACACAGTACTATGACATCATAATGTCAATGCCTATTGGCTTGATGTAAAGGAGAATTATTGTGCAAGTTAACTCCGTGTTTGAAATACAGTATTATGACATCACAATGTCAATGCCTATTGGCTACATGTAAAGGAGCATTACTGCTCTGGTTTCCTTTTTAATAGAGATGCAGTATTATGATATCATAATGACAATGCCTATTGGCTTCGTAAAAGGAGAACTATTGCTCTGGTGTCCTTCTTGCTCGAAACACAGTACTATGACATCATATTGTCAATGCCTATTGTCTTTAGATAAAGGAAACTAATTCCTCTTGTTTCCTTCTTGCTCGAAACACAGTACTATGACATCATATTGTCAATGTCTATTGTTTTAGATAAAGGAAAATTATTGCTCTGCTATTCTTCTTGCTCGAAACAGAGTACTATGACGTCATAATATCAATGCCTATAATCTTTATGTAAAAGAGAATTATGTTGCTTGTTTACTCTGTTTTGAAATCACAGTATTATGACATCACATTGTCAGAACCTATTGGTTGCAGCTAAAGGAAAATTATTGCTCTGGTTTCCTTCTTGCTCCAAACAGTACTATAACATCATAATATCAATGTATAATAGCTTCAGGTATAGAATATTTAGTGCTATGGTTTCTTTCTTACTTGAGACAGAGTATTATGCCATCATCATGTCAATGTCTATTGGCTTCATGTAAAGGAGAATTATTGTGCTGGTGTACTCAGTGTTTGAAATACAGTATTATAAAATCACAATGTCAATGCCTATTTGCTTCAGCTAAAGGAAAATTATTGCTCTGGTTTCCTTGCTGCTCAAGACAATACTATGACATTATAATGTCAATGTGTAATGGCTTCGGGTTTAGAAGAATTATTGCTCTGGTTTGCTTCTTAGTCGAAACACAGAATAATGACATGATAATTTCAATGCCTATTAGCTTCATGTAAAGGAGAATTATTGTGCTGGTTTACTCTGTGTTTGAAATACAGTATTACGACATCACAATGCCTATGTACTGCAGTAAAGGAAAATTATTGCTCTGGTTTCTTTCTTCCTTTAGGCAATACTATGGCATCACAATGTCATTTTGTAATGAGTTCAGGTATAGAAGAATTATAGCTCTGGTTTCCTTTTTCCTCAAAACACAATATTTCGACATCATAATGTCAATACCTTTTATATTCATGTAAAGGAGAATTATTGCTCTGGTTTCCTTTTTGCTCGACACACAGTACTATGACATCTTAATGTCAATGCCTATTGGCTTGATGTAAAGGAGAATTATTGTGCTAGTTAACTCCGTGTTTGAAATACAGTATTATAACATCACAATGTCAATGCCTATTGGCTACATGTAAAGGAGAATTACTGCTCTGGTTTCCTTTTTAATAGAGATACAGTATTATGACATCATAATGTCAATGCCTATTGGCTTCGTAAAAGGAGAACTATTGCTCTGGTGTCCTTCTTGCTCGAAACACAGTACTATGACATCATATTGTCAATGCCTATTGTCTTTAGATAAAGGAAACTAATTCCTCTTGTTTCCTTCTTGCTCGAAACACAGTACTATGACATCATATTGTCAATGTATATTGTTTTAGATAAAGGAAAGTTATTGCTCTGATATTCTTCTTGCTCAAAACAGAGTACTATGACATCATAATGTCAATGTATATTAGCTTTATGTAAAAGAGAATTATTGAACTGGTTTACTCCATCTTGGAATCACAGTATTATGACATCACAATGTCAAAGCCTTTTGGCTTTAGCTAAAGGAAAACTATTACTCTGGTTTCCTTCTTGCTTGAGATAATACTATGACATCATAATGTCATTGTGTAATGGCTTCAGGTTTAGAAGAATTATTGCTCTGGTTTCCTTCTTATTCAAAACACAGTTTTATTACATGAAAATGTCAATGCCTATTGACTTTATGTAAAGGAGAATTACTGCTCTGGTTTCCTTCTTAATAGAGACACTGAATTATGACATCATAATGTCAATACCTATTAGCTTCATATCATGGAGAACTAATGCTCTGGTTTCCTTCTTGCTCCAGACACAGTACTATGATATCATATTGTCAATGCATATTGTCTTTAGGTAAAGGAAACTAATTGCTCTGGTTTCCTTCTTGCTCGAAACAGAGTACTATGACATCATAATATCAATGTATAATAGCTTCAGGTATAGAATATTTAGTGCTCTGATTTCTTTCTTACTTGAGACAGAGTATTATGCCATCATCATGTCAATGTCTATTGGCTTCATGTAAAGGAGAATTATTGTGCTGGTGTACTCACTGTTTGAAACACAGTATTATAAAATCACAATGTCAATGCCTATTAGCTTCAGCTAAAGGAAAATTATTGCTCTGCTTTCCTTTTTGCTCAAGACAATACTATGATATTATAATGTCAATGTGTAATGGCTTCGGGTATAGTAGAATTTTTGCTCTGGTTTGCTTTTTAGTCGAAACACAGTACAATGACATCATAATTTCAATGCCTATTGGCTTCATGTAAAGGAGAATGATTGTGCTGGTTTACTCCGTATTTGAAATATAGTATTACGACATCACAATGCCTATTTACTGCAGCTAAAGAAAAATTATTGCTCTGGTTTCTTTCTACCTATAGGCAATACTATGGCATCACAATGTCATTTTGTAATGAGTTTAGGTATAGAAGAATTATAGCTCTGGTTTTCTTCTTACTCAAAACTCAGTATTTCGACATCACAATGTCAATACCTTTTATCTTCATGTAAAGGAGAATTATTGCTCTGGTTTACTTCTTGCTCGACACACAGTACTATGACATCATAATGTCAATGCCTATTGGCTTGATGTAAAGGAGAATTATTGTGCAAGTTAACTCCGTGTTTGAAATACAGTATTATGACATCACAATGTCAATGCCTATTGGCTACATGTAAAGGAGCATTACTGCTCTGGTTTCCTTTTTAATAGAGATGCAGTATTATGATATCATAATGACAATGCCTATTGGCTTCGTAAAAGGAGAACTATTGCTCTGGTGTCCTTCTTGCTCGAAACACAGTACTATGACATCATATTGTCAATGCCTATTGTCTTTAGATAAAGGAAACTAATTCCTCTTGTTTCCTTCTTGCTCGAAACACAGTACTATGACATCATATTGTCAATGTCTATTGTTTTAGATAAAGGAAAATTATTGCTCTGCTATTCTTCTTGCTCAAAACAGAGTACTATGACATTATAATATCAATGTATATTAGCTTTATGTAAAAGAGAATTATTGAATTGGTTTACTCCATCTTGGAATCACAGTATTATGACATCACAATGTCAAAGCCTTTTGGCTTTAGCTAAAGGAAAACTATTACTCTGGTTTCCTTCTTGCTTGAGATAATACATCATAATGTCATTGTGTAATGGCTTCAGGTTTAGAAGAATTATTGCTCTGGTTTCTTTCTTATTCAAAACACAGTTTTATTACATGATACTGTCAATGCCTATTGACTTTATGTAAAGGAGAATTACTGCTCTGGTTTCCTTCCTAATAGAGACACCGTATTATGACATCATAATGTCAATACCTATTAGCTTCATATCATGGAGAACTATTGCTCTGGTTTCCTTCTTGCTCCAAACACAGTACTATGATATCATATTGTCAATGCCTATTGTCTTTAGGTAAAGGAAACTAATTGCTCTGGTTTCCTTCTTGCTCGAAACAGAGTAATATGACATCATAATATCAATGCCTATAATCTTTATGTAAAAGAGAATTATGTTGCTTGTTTACTCTGTTTTGAAATCACAGTATTATGACATCACATTGTCAGAACCTATTGGTTGCAGCTAAAGGAAAATTATTGCTCTGGTTTCCTTCTTGCTCCAAACAGTACTATAACATCATAATATCAATATATAATAGCTTCAGGTATAGAATATTTAGTGCTCTGGTTTCTTTCTTACTTGAGACAGAGTATTATGCCATCATCATGTCAATGTCTATTGGCTTCATGTAAAGGAGAATTATTGTGCTGGTGTACTCAGTGTTTGAAATACAGTATTATAAAATCACAATGTCAATGCCTAGTAGCTTCAGCTAAAGGAAAATTATTGCTCTGGTTTCCTTTTTGCTCAAGACAATAGAATGACATTATAATGTTAATGTGTAATGGCTTCGGGTTTAGAGGAATTATTGCTCTGGTTTGTTTCTGAGTCGAAACACAGTACAATGACATCATAATTTCAGTGCCTATTGGCTTCATGTAAAGGAGAATTATTGTGCTGGTTTACTCCGTGTTTGAAATACAGTATTACAACATCACAATGCCTATTTACTGCAGCTAAAGGAAAATTATTGCTCTGGTTTCTTTCTTCCTTTAGGCAATACTATGGCATCACAATGTCATTTTGTAATAAGTTTAGGTATAGAAGAATTATAGCTCTAGTTTCCTTCTTAGTCAAAACACAGTATTTCGACATCACAATGTGAATACCTTTTATCTTCATGTAAAGGAGAATTATTGCTCTGGTTTCCTTTTTGCTCGACACACAGTAGTATGACATCATAATGTCAATGCCTATTGGCTTGATGTAAAGGAGAATTATTGTGCTAGTTAACTCCGTGTTTGAAATACAGTATTATGACATCAGAATGTCAATGCCTATTGGCTACATGTAAAGGAGAATTACTGCTCTGGTTTCCTTTTTAAAAGAGATACAGTATTATGACATCATAATGTCAATGCCTATTAGCTTCGTAAGAAGAATTATTGCTCTGGTTTCCTTCTTATTCAAAACACAGTTTTATTACATGATAATGTCAATGCCCATTGACTTTATGTAAAGGAGAATTACTGCTCTGGTTTCCTTCTTAATAGAGACACCGTATTATGACATCATAATGTCAATAACTATTAGCTTCATATCATGGAGAACAATTGCTCTGGTTTCCTTCTTGCTCCAAACACAGTACTATGATATCATATTGCCAATGCCTATTGTCTTTAGGTAAAGGAAACAAATTGCTCTGGTTTCCTTCTTGCTCGAAACAGAGTACTATGACATCATATTATCAATGCCTATAATCTTTATGTAAAAGAGAATTATGTTGCTTGTTTACTCTGTTTTGAAATCACAGTATTATGACATCACATTGTCAGAACCTATTGGTTGCAGCTAAAGGAAAATTATTGCTCTGGTTTCCTTCTTGCTCCAAACAGTACTATAACATCATAATATCAATGTATAATAGCTTCAGGTATAGAATATTTAGTGCTCTGGTTTCTTTCTTACTTGAGACAGAGTATTATGCCATCATCATGTGAATGTCTATTGGCTTCATGTAAAGGAGAATTATTGTGCTGGTGTACTCAGTGTTTGAAATACAGTATTATAAAATCCCAATGTCAATGCCTATTAGCTTCAGCTAAAGGAAAATTATTGCTCTGGTTTCCTTCTTGCTCAAGACAATACTATGACATTATAATGTCAATGTGTAATGGCTTCGGGTATAGAAGAATTTTTGCTCTGGTTTGCTTTTTAGTCGAAACACAGTACAATGACATCATAATTTCAATGCCTATTGGCTTCATGTAAAGGAGAATGATTGTGCTGGTTTACTCCGTATTTGAAATATAGTATTACGACATCACAATGCCTATTTACTGCAGCTAAAGATAAATTATTGCTCTGGTTTCTTTCTACCTATAGGCAATACTATGGCATCACAATGTCATTTTATAATGAGTTTAAGTATAGAAGAATTATAGCTCTGGTTTTCTTTTTACTCAAAACTCAGTATTTCGACATCACAATGTCAATACCTTTTATCTTCATGTAAAGGAGAATTATTGCTCTGGTTTACTTCTTGCTCGACACACAGTACTATGACATCATAATGTCAATGCCTATTGGCTACATGTAAAGGAGCATTACTGCTCTGGTTTCCTTTTTAATAGAGATACAGTATTATGATATCATAATGTCAATGCCTATTGGCTTCGTAAAAGGAGAACTATTGCTCTGGTGTCCTTCTTGCTCGAAACACAGTACTATGACATCATATTGTCAATGCCTATTGTCTTTAGATAAAGGAAACTAATTGCTCTGCTATTCTTCTTGCTCAAAACAGAGTACTATGACATCATAATATCAATGTATATTAGCTTTATGTAAAAGAGAATTATTGAACTGGTTTACTCCATCTTGGAATCACAGTATTATGACACCACAATGTCAAAGCCTTTTGGCTTTAGCTAAAGGAAAACTATTACTCTGGTTTCCTTCTTGCTAGAGATAATATTATGACATCATAATGTCATTGTGTAATGGCTTCAGGTTTAGAAGAATTATTGCTCTGGTTTCTTTCTTATTCAAAACACAGTTTTATTACATGATACTGTCAATGCCTATTGACTTCATGTAAAGTAGAATTACTGCTCTGGTTTCCTTCTTAATAGAGACACCGTATTATGACATCATAATTTCAATACCTATTAGCTTCATATCATGGAGAACTATTGCTTTGGTTTCCTTCTTGCTCCAAACACAGTACTATGATATCATATTGTCAATGCATATTGTCTTTAGGTAAAGGAAACTAATTGCTCTGGTTTCCTTCTTGCTCGAAACAGAGTACTATGACATCATAATATCAATGCCTATAATCTTTATGTAAAAGAGAATTATGTTACTGGTTTACTCTGTTTTGAAATCACAGTATTATGACATCACATTGTCAGAACCTATTGGTTGCAGCTAAAGGAAAATTATTGCTCTGGTTTCCTTCTTGCTCCAAACAGTACTATAACATCATAATATCAATGTATAATAGCTTCAGGTATAGAATATTTAGTGCTCTGGTTTCTTTCTTACTTGAGACAGAGTATTATGCCATCATCATGTCAATGTCTATTGGCTTCATGTAAAGGAGAATTATTGTGCTGGTGTACTCAGTGTTTGAAATACAGTATTATAAAATCACAATGTCAATGCCTATTAGCTTCACCTAAAGGAAAATTATTGCTCTGGTTTCCTTCTTGCTCAAGACAATACTATGACATTATAATGTCAATGTGTAATGGCTTCGGTTTAGAAGAATTATTGCTCTGGTTTGCTTCTTAGTCGAAACACAGTACAATGACATGATAATTTCAATGCCTATTGGCTTCATGTAAAGGAGAATTATTGTGCTGGTTTACTCCGTGTTTGAAATACAGTATTACGACATCACAATGCCTATTTACTGCAGTAAAGGAAAATTATTGCTCTGGTTACTTTCTTCCTTTAGGCAATACTATGGCATCACAATGTCATTTTGTAATGAGTTCAGGTATAGAAGAATTATAGCTCTGGTTTCCTTCTTGCTCAAAACACAGTATTTCGACATCACAATGTCAATACCTTTTATCTTCATGTAAAGGAGAATTATTTCTCTGTTTTCGTTTTTGCTCGACACACAGTACTATGACATCATAATGTCAATGCCTATTGGCTTGATGTAAAGGAGAATTACTGTGCTAGTTAACTCCGTGTTTGAAATACAGTATTATGACATCACAGTGTCAATGCCTATTGGCTACATGTAAAGGAGAATTAATGCTCTGGTTTCCTTTTTAATAGAGATACAGTATTATGACATCATAATGTCAATGCCTATTGGCTTCGTAAAAGGAGAACTATTGCTCTGGTGTCCTTCTTGCTCGAAACACAGTACTATGACATCATATTGTCAATGCCTATTGTCTTTAGATAAAGGAAACTAATTGCTCTTGTTTCCTTCTTGCTCGAAACACAGTACTATGACATCATATTGTCAATTTCTATTGTTTTAGATAAAGGAAAATTATTGCTCTGCTATTCTTCTTGCTCAAAACAGAGTAATGTGACATCATAATGTCAATGTATATTAGCTTTATGTAAAAGAGAATTATTGAACTGGTTTACTCCATCTTGGAATCACAGTAATATGACATCACAATGTCAAAGCCTTTTGGCTTTAGCTAAAGGAAAACTATTACTCTGGTTTCCTTCTTGCTTGAGATAATACTATGACATGATAATGTAATTGTGTAATGGCTTCAAGTTTAGAAGAATTATTGCTCTGGTTTCCTTCTTATTCTAAACACAGTTTTATTACATGATAATGTCAATGCCTATTGACTTTATGTAAAGGTGAATTACTGCTCTGGTTTCCATCTTAATAGAGACACCGTATTATGACATCATATTGTCAATGTCTATTGTTTTAGATAAAGGAAAATTATTGCTCTGCTATTCTTCTTGCTCAAAACAGAGTACTATGAAATCATAATGTCAATGTATATTAGCTTTTTGTAAAAGAGAATTATTGAACTGGTTTAGTCCATCTTGGAATCACAGTATTATGACATCACAATGTCAAAGCCTTTTGGCTTTAGCTAAAGGAAAACTATTACTCTGGTTTCCTTCTTGCTTGCGATAATACTATGACATCATAATGTCATTGTGTTATTGCTTCAGGTTTAGAAGAATTATTGCTCTGGTTTCCTTCTTATTCAAAACACAGTTTTATTACATGATAATGTCAATGCCTATTGACTTTATGTAAAGGAGAATTACTGCTCTGGTTTCCTTCTTAATAGAGACACCGTATTATGACATCATAATTTCAATACCTATTAGCTTCATATCATGGAGAACTATTGCTCTGGTTTCCTTCTTACTCCAAACACAGTACTATGATATCATATTGTCAATGCCTATTGTCTTTAGGTAAAGGAAACTAATTGCTCTGGTTTCCTTCTTGCTCGAAACAGAGTACTATGACGTCATAATATCAATGCCTATAATCTTTATGTAAAAGAGAATTATGTTGCTTGTTTACTCTGTTTTGAAATCACAGTATTATGACATCACATTGTCAGAAGCTATTGGTTGCAGCGAAAGGAAAATTATTGCTCTGGTTTCCTTCTTGCTCCAAACAGTACTATAACATCATAATATCAATGTATAATAGCTTCAGGTATAGAATATTTAGTGCTATGGTTTCTTTCTTACTTGAGACAGAGTATTATGCCATCATCATGTCAATGTCTATTGGCTTCATGTAAAGGAGAATTATTGTGCTGGTGTACTCAGTGTTTGAAATACAGTATTATAAAATCACAATGTCAATGCCTATTAGCTTCAGCTAAAGGAAAATTATTGCTCTGGTTTCCTTGCTGCTCAAGACAATACTATGACATTATAATGTCAATGTGTAATGGCTTCGGGTTTAGAAGAATTATTGCTCTGGTTTGCTTCTTAGTCGAAACACAGAACAATGACATGATAATTTCAATGCCTATTGGCTTCATGTAAAGGAGAATTATTGTGCTGGTTTACTCTGTGTTTGAAATACAGTATTACGACATCACAATGCCTATGTACTGCAGTAAAGGAAAATTATTGCTCTGGTTTCTTTCTTCCTTTAGGCAATACTATGGCATCACAATGTCATTTTGTAATGAGTTCAGGTATAGAAGAATTATAGCTCTGGTTTCCTTTTTACTCAAAATACAATATTTCGACATCATAATGTCAATACCTTTTATATTCATGTAAAGGAGAATTATTGCTCTGGTCTCCTTTTTGCTCGACACACAGTACTATGACATCTTAATGTCAATGCCTATTGGCTTGATGTAAAGGAGAATTATTGTGCTAGTTAACTCCGTGTTTGAAATACAGTATTATAACATCACAATGTCAATGCCTATTGGCTACATGTAAAGGAGAATTACTGCTCTGGTTTCCTTTTTAATAGAGATACAGTATTATGACATCATAATGTCAATGCCTATTGGCTTCGTAAAAGGAGAACTATTGCTCTGGTGTCCTTCTTGCTCGAAACACAGTACTATAACATCATATTGTCAATGCCTATTGTCTTTAGATAAAGGAAACTAATTCCTCTTGTTTCCTTCTTGCTCGAAACACAGTACTATGACATCATATTGTCAATGTATATTGTTTTAGATAAAGGAAAGTTATTGCTCTGATATTCTTCTTGCTCAAAACAGAGTACTATGACATCATAATGTCAATGTATATTAGCTTTATGTAAAAGAGAATTATTGAACTGGTTTACTCCATCTTGGAATCACAGTATTATGACATCACAATGTCAAAGCCTTTTGGCTTTAGCTAAAGGAAAACTATTACTCTGGTTTCCTTCTTGCTTGAGATAATACTATGACATCATAATGTCATTGTGTAATGGCTTCAGGTTTAGAAGACTTATTGCTCTGGTTTCCTTCTTATTCAAAACACAGTTTTATTACATGAAAATGTCAATGCCTATTGACTTTATGTAAAGGAGAATTACTGCTCTGGTTTCCTTCTTAATAGAGACACTGAATTATGACATCATAATGTCAATACCTATTAGCTTCATATCATGGAGAACTAATGCTCTGGTTTCCTTCTTGCTCCAGACACAGTACTATGATATCATATTGTCAATGCCTATTGTCTTTAGGTAAAGGAAACTAATTGCTCTGGTTTCCTTCTTGCTCGAAACAGAGTACTATGACATCATAATATCAATGTATAATAGCTTCAGGTATAGAATATTTAGTGCTCTGGTTTCTTTCTTACTTGAGACAAAGTATTATGCCATCATCATGTCAATGTCTATTGGCTTCATGTAAAGGAGAATTATTGTGCTGGTGTACTCAGTGTTTGAAACACAGTATTATAAAATCACAATGTCAATGCCTATTAGCTTCAGCTAAAGGAAAATTATTGCTCTGCTTTCCTTTTTGCTCAAGACAATACTATGATATTATAATGTCAATGTGTAATGGTTTCGGGTTTAGAAGAATTATTGCTCTGGTTTGCTTCTCAATCGAAACACAGTACAATGACATCATAATTTCAATGCCTATTGGCTTCATGTAATAGAGAATTATTGTGCTGGTTTACGCTGTGTTTGAAATACAGTATTACAACATCACAATGCCTATTTACTGCAGCTAAAGGAAAATTATTGCTCTGGTTTCTTTCTTCCTTTAGGCAATACTATGGCATCACAATGTCATTTTGTAATGAGTTCAGGTATAGAAGAATTATAGCTCTGGTTTCCTTCTTACTCAAAACACAGTATTTCGACATCACAATGTCAATACCTTTTATCTTCATGTAAAGGAGAATTATTGCTCTGGTTTCCTTTTTGCTCGACACACAGTACTATGACATCATAATGTCAATAACTATTGGCTTGATGTAAAGGAGAATTATTGTGCTAGTTAACTCCGTGTTTGAAATACAGTAATATGACATCACAATGTCAATGCCTATTGGCTACATGTAAAGGAGCATTACTGCTCTGGTTTCCTTTTTAATAGAGATACAGTATTATGATATCATAATGTCAATGCCTATTAGCTTCGTAAAAGGAGAACTATTGCTCTGGTGTCCTTCTTGCTCGAGACACAGTACTATGACATCATATTGTCAATGCCTATTGTCTTTAGATAATGGAAACTAATTGCTCTTGTTTCCTTCTTGCTCGAAACACAGTACTATGACATCATATTGTCAATGTCTATTGTTTTAGATAAAGGAAAATTATTGCTCTGCTATTCTTCTTGCTCAAAACAGAGTACTATGAAATCATAATGTCAATGTATATTAGCTTTATGTAAAAGAGAATTATTGAACTGGTTTACTCCATCTTGGAATCACAGTATTATGACATCACAATGTCAAAGCCTTTTGGCTTTAGCTAAAGGAAAACTATTACTCTGGTTTCCTTCTTGCTTGCGATAATACTATGACATCATAATGTCATTGTGTAATGGCTTCAGGTTTAGAAGAATTATTGCTCTGGTTTCCTTCTTATTCAAAACACAGTTTTATTACATGATAATGTCAATGCCTATTGACTTTATGTAAAGGAGAATTACTGCTCTGGTTTCCTTCTTAATAGAGACACCGTATTATGACATCATAATTTCAATACCTATTAGCTTCATATCATGGAGAACTATAGCTCTGGTTTCCTTCTTGCTCCAAACAGAGTACTATGATATCATATTGTCAATGCCTATTGTCTTTAGGTAAAGGAAACTAATTGCTCTGGTTTCTTTATTGCTCGAAACAGAGTACTATGACATCATAATATCAATGCCTATAATCTTTATGTAAAAGAGAATTATGTTGCTTGTTTACTCTGTTTTGAAATCACAGTATTATGACATCTCATTGTCAGAACCTATTGGTTGCAGCTAAAGGAAAATTATTGCTGTGGTTTCCTTCTTGCTCCAAACAGTACTATAACATCATAATATCAATGTATAATAGCTTCAGGTATAGAATATTTAGTGCTCTAGTTTCTTTCTTACTTGAGACAGAGTATTATGCCATCATCATGTGAATGTGTATTGGCATCATGTAAAGGAGAATTATTGTGCTGGTGTACTCAGTGTTTGAAATACAGTATTATAAAATCACAATGTCAATGCCTATTAGCTTCAGCTAAAGGAAAATTATTGCTCTGGTTTCCTTCTTGCTCAAGACAATACTATGACATTATAATGTCAATGTGTAATGGCTTCGGGTATAGTAGAATTTTTGCTCTGGTTTGCTTTTTAGTCGAAACACAGTACAATGACATCATAATTTCAATGCCTATTGGCTTCATGTAAAGGAGAATGATTGTGCTGGTTTACTCCGTATTTGAAATATAGTATTACGACATCACAATGCCTATTTACTGCAGCTAAAGAAAAATTATTGCTCTGGTTTCTTTCTACCTATAGGCAATACTATGGCATCACAATGTCATTTTGTAATGAGTTTAGGTATAGAAGAATTATAGCTCTGGTTTTCTTCTTACTCAAAACTCAGTATTTCGACATCACAATGTCAATACCTTTTATCTTCATGTAAAGGAGAATTATTGCTCTGGTTTACTTCTTGCTCGACACACAGTACTATGACATCATAATGTCAATGCCTATTGGCTTGATGTAAAGGAGAATTATTGTGCAAGTTAACTCCGTGTTTGAAATACAGTATTATGACATCACAATGTCAATGCCTATTGGCTACATGTAAAGGAGCATTACTGCTCTGGTTTCCTTTTTAATAGAGATGCAGTATTATGATATCATAATGACAATGCCTATTGGCTTCGTAAAAGGAGAACTATTGCTCTGGTGTCCTTCTTGCTCGAAACACAGTACTATGACATCATATTGTCAATGCCTATTGTCTTTAGATAAAGGAAACTAATTGCTCTTGTTTCCTTCTTGCTCGAAACACAGTACTATGACATCATATTGTCAATGTCTATTGTTTTAGATAAAGGAAAATTATTGCTCTGCTATTCTTCTTGCTCAAAACAGAGTACTATGACATTATAATATCAATGTATATTAGCTTTATGTAAAAGAGAATTATTGAACTGGTTTACTCCATCTTGGAATCACAGTATTATGACATCACAATGTCAAAGCCTTTTGGCTTTAGCTAAAGGAAAACTATTAATCTGGTTTCCTTCTTGCTTGAGCTAATACATCATAATGTCATTGAGTAATGGCTTCAGGTTTAGAAGAATTATTGCTCTGGTTTCTTTCTTATTCAAAACACAGTTTTATTACATGATACTGTCAATGCCTATCGACTTTATGTAAAGGAGAATTACTGCTCTGGTTTCCTTCCTAATAGAGACACCGTATTATGACATCATAATGTCAATACCTATTAGCTTCATATCATGGAGAACTATTGCTCTGGTTTCCTTCTTGCTCCAAACACAGTACTATGATATCATATTGTCAATGCCTATTGTCTTTAGGTAAAGGAAACTAATTGCTCTGGTTTCCTTCTTGCTCGAAACAGAGTAATATGACATCATAATATCAATGCCTATAATCTTTATGTAAAAGAGAATTATGTTGCTTGTTTACTCTGTTTTGAAATCACAGTATTATGACATCACATTGTCAGAACCTATTGGTTACAGCTAAAGGAAAATTATTGCTCTGGTTTCCTTCTTGCTCCAAACAGTACTATAACATCATAATATCAATGTATAATAGCTTCAGGTATAGAATATTTAGTGCTCTGGTTTCTTTCTTACTTGAGACAGAGTATTATGCCATCATCATGTCAATGTCTATTGGCTTCATGTAAAGGAGAATTATTGTGCTGGTGTACTCAGTGTTTGAAATACAGTATTATAAAATCACAATGTCAATGCCTAGTAGCTTCAGCTAAAGGAAAATTATTGCTCTGGTTTCCTTTTTGCTCAAGACAATAGAATGACATTATAATGTCAATGTGTAATGGCTTCGGGTTTAGAAGAATTATTGCTCTGGTTTGTTTCTGAGTCGAAACACAGCACAATGACATCATAATTTCAATGCCTATTGGCTTCATGTAAAGGAGAATTATTGTGCTGGTTTACTCCGTGTTTGAAATACAGTATTACAACATCACAATGCCTATTTACTGCAGCTAAAGGAAAATTATTGCTCTGGTTTCTTTCTTCCTTTAGGCAATACTATGGCATCACAATGTCATTTTGTAATAAGTTTAGGTATAGAAGAATTATAGCTCTAGTTTCCTTCTTAGTCAAAACACAGTATTTCGACATCACAATGTCAATACCTTTTATCTTCATGTAAAGGAGAATTATTGCTCTGGTTTCCTTTTTGCTCGACACACAGTAGTATGACATCATAATGTCAATGCCTATTGGCTTGATGTAAAGGAGAATTATTGTGCTAGTTAACTCCGTGTTTGAAATACAGTATTATGACATCAGAATGTCAATGCCTATTGGCTACATGTAAAGGAGAATTACTGCTCTGGTTTCCTTTTTAAAAGAGATACAGTATTATGACATCATAATGTCAATGCCTATTAGCTTCGTAAAAGGAGAACTATTGCTCTGGTATCCTTCTTGCTCGAGACACAGTACTATGACATCATATTGTCAATGCCTATTGTCTTTAGATAATGGAAACTAATTGCTCTTGTTTCCTTCTTGCTCGAAACACAGTACTATGACATCATATTGTCAATGTCTATTGTTTTAGATAAAGGAAAATTATTGCTCTGCTATTCTTCTTGCTCAAAACAGAGTACTATGACATCATAATGTCAATGTATATTAGCTTTATGTAAAAGAAAATTATTGAACTAGTTTACTCCATCTTGGAATCACAGTATAATGACATCACAATGTCAAAGCCTTTTGGCTTTAGCTAAAGGAAAACTATTACTCTGGTTTCCTTCTTGCTTGAGATAATACTATGACATCATAATGTCATTGTGTAATGGCATCAGATTTAGAAGAATTATTGCTCTGGTTTCCTTCTTATTCAAAACACAGTTTTATTACATGAAAATGTCAATGTCTATTGACTTTATGTAAAGGAGAATTACTGCTCTGGTTTCCTTCTTAATAGAGACACCGTATTATGACATCATATTGTCAATACCTATTAGCTTCATATCATGGAGAACTATTGCTTTGGTTTCCTTCTTGCTCCAAACACAGTACTATGATATCATATTGCCAATGCCTATTGTCTTTAGGTAAAGGAAACTAATTGCTCTGGTTTCCTTCTTGCTCGAAACAGAGTACTATGACATGATAATATCAATGCCTGTCATCTTTAAGTAAAAGAGAATTATGTTACTGGTTTACTCTGTTTTGAAATCACAGTATTATGACATCACATTGCCAAAACCTATTGGCTGTAGCTAAAGGACAATTATTGCTCTGTTTTCCTTCTTGCTCCAAACAGTTCTATAACATCATAATGTTAATGTATAATGGCTTCAGGTATAGAATAATTAGTGCTCTGGTTTCTTTCTTACTTGAGATACAGTATTATGCCATCATCATGTCAATATCTATTGGCTTCATGTAAAGGAGAATTATTGTGCTGGTGTACTCAGTGTTTGAAATACAGTATTATAAAATCACAATGTCAATGCCTATTAGCTTCCGCTAAAGGAAAATTATTGCTCCGGTTTCATTCTTGCTCCAAACACAGTTCTATGACATCATATTGTCAATGCATATTGTCTTTAGATAAAGAAAACTAATTGCTCTGGTTTCCTTCTAGCTTGAAACACAGTACTATGACATCATATTGTCAATGTCTATTGTTTTAGATAAAGGAAAATTATTGCTCTGCTATCCTTCTTGCTCAAAATAGAGTACTATGACATCATAATGTCAATGTATATTAGCTTTATGTAAAAGAGAATTATTGAACTGGTTTACTCCATCTTGGAATAACAGTATTATGACCTCACAATGTCAAAGCCTTTTGGCTTTAGCTAAAGGAAAACTATTATTCTGGTTTCCTTCTTGCTTGAGATAATACTATGACATCATAATGTCATTTTGTAATGGCTTCAGGTTTAGAAGAATTATTTCTCAGGTTTCCTTCTGATTCAAAACACAGTTTTATTACATGATAATGTCAATGCCTATTGACTTTATGTAAAGGAGAATTACTGCTCTGGTTTCCTTTTTAATAGAGACACCGTATTATGATATCCTAATGTCAATGCCTATTAGTTTCTTATAATGGAGAACTATTGCTCTGGTTTCATTCTTGCTCCAAACACAGTACTTTGACATCATATTCTCAATGCCTATTGTCTTTAGGTAAAGGAAACTAATTGCTCTGGTTTCCTTCTTGCTCGAAACACAATACTATGACATCATATTGTCAATGTCTATTGTTTTAGGTAAAAGAAAATTATTGCTCTGCTATCCTTCTGGCTCAAAATAGAGTAGTATGACATCATAATGTCAATGTATATTAGCTTTATGTAAAAGAGAATTATTGAACTGGTTTACTTCATCTTGGAATCATAGTATTATGACATCACAATGTCAAAGCCTTTTTGGATTTAGCTAAAGGAAATGTATTACGCTGGTGTCCTTCTTGCTTGAGATAATACTATGACATCATAATGTCACTGTGTAATGGCTTCAGGTTTAGAAGAATTATTGCTCTGGTTTCCTTCGTATTCAAAACAGAGTTTTATTACATGATAATGTCAATGACTATTGACTTTATGTAAAGGAGAATTACTGCTCTGGTTTCCTTCTTAATAGAGACACTGTATTATGACATCGTAATGTCAATGCTTATTAGCTTCATATAATGGAGAACTATTGCTCTGGTTTCCTTCTTGCTCCAAACACAGTACTATGATATCATATTGTCAATGCCTATTGTCTTTAGGTAAAGGAAACTAATTGCTCTGGTTTCCTTCTTGCTCGAAACAGAGTACTATGACATGATAATATCAATGCCTGTCATCTTTATGTAAAAGAGAATTATGTTACTGGTTTACTATGTTTTGAAATCACAGTATTATGACATCACATTGTCAAAACCTATTGGCTGCAGCTAAAGGAAAATTATTGCTCTGGTTTCCTTCTTGCTCCAAACAGTTCTATAACATCATAATGTTAATGTATAATGGCTTCAGGTATAGAATAATTAGTTCTCTGGTTTCTTTCTTACTTGACACACAGTATTTTGCCATCATTATGTCAATGTCTATTGGCTTCATGTAAAGGAGAATTATTGTGCTGGTGTACTCAGTGTTTGAAATACAGTATTATAAAATCACAATGTCAATGCCTATTAGCTTCCGCTAAAGGAAAATTATTGCTCTGGTTTCCTTCTTGCTCCAAACACAGTACTATGACATCATACTGTCAATGCCTATTGTCTTTAGATAAAGAAAACTAATTGCTCTGGTTTCCTTCTAGCTTGAAACACAGTACTATGACATCATATTGTCAATGTCTATTGTTTTAGATAAATGAAAATTATTGCTCTGCTATCCTTCTTGCTCAAAATAGAGTATTATGACATCATAATGTCAATGTATATTAGCTTTATGTAAAAGAGAATTATTGAACTGGTTTAGTCCATCTTGGAATAACAGTATTATGACATCACAATGTCAAAGCCTTTTGGCTTTAGCTAAAGGAAAACTATTATTCTGGTTTCCTTCTTGCTTGAGATAATAATATGATGTCATAATGTCATTTTATAATCGCTTCAGGTTTAGAAGAATTATTGCTCTGGTTTCCTTCTTGCTCCAAACAGTTCTATAACATCATAATGTTAATGTATAATGGCTTCAGGTATAGAATAATTAGTGCTCTGGTTTCTTTCTTACTTGAGACACAGTATTTTGCCATCATCATGTCAATGTCTATTGGCTTCATGTAAAGGAGAATTATTGTGCTGGTGTACTCAGTGTTTGAAATGCAGTATTATAAAATCACAATGTCAATGCCTATTAGCTTCCGCTAAAGGAAAATTATTGCTCTGGTTTCCTTCTTGCTCCAAACACAGTTCTATGACATCATACTGTGAATGCCTATTGTCTTTAGATAAAGAAAACTAATTGCTCTGGTTTCCTTCTAGCTTGAAACACAGTACTATGACATCATATTGTCAATGTCTATTGTTTTAGATAAAGGAAAATTATTGCTCTGCTATCCTTCTTGCTCAAAATAGAGTATTATGACATCATAATGTCAATGTATATTAGCTTTATGTAAAAGAGAATTATTGAACTGGTTTACTCCATCTTGGAATAACAGTATTATGACATCACAATGTCAAAGCCTTTTGGCTTTAGCTAAAGGAAAACTATTATTCTGGTTTCCTTCTTGCTTGAGATAATACTATGACGTCATAATGTCATTTTGTAATGGCTTCAGGTTTAGAAGAATTATTTCTCTGGTTTCCTTTTTATTCAAAACACAGTTTTATTACATGATAATGTCAATGCCTATTGACTTTATGTAAAGGAGACTTACTGCTCTGGTTTCCTTTTTAATAGAGACACCGTATTATGACATCCTAATGTCAATGCCTATTTGTTTCATATAATGGAGGACTATTGGTCTGGTTTCATTCTGGCTCCAAACACAGTACTTTGACATCATATTGTCAATGCCTATTGTCTTTAGGTAAAGGAAACTAATTGCTTTGGTTTCCTTCTTGCTCAAAACACAATACTATGACATCATATTGTCAATGTCTATTGTTTTAGGTAAAATAAAATTATTGCTCTGCTATCCTTCTGGCTCAAAATAGAGTAGTATGACATCATAATGTCAATGTATATTAGCTTTATGTAAAAGAGAATTATTTAACTGGTTTACTCCATCTTGGAATCACAGTAGTATGACATCACAATATCAAAGCCTTTTGGCTTTAGCTAAAGGAAAACTATTATTCTGGTTTCCTTCTTGTTTGAGATAATACTATGACATCATAATGTCAATTTGTAATGGCTTCAGGTTTAGAAGAATTATTGCTCTGGTTTCCTTCTTATTCAAAAGTCAGTTTTATTACATGATAATGTCAATGCCTATTGACTTTATGTAAAGTAGAATTACTGCTCTGGTTTCCTTTTTAATAGAGACACTGTATTATGACATCATAATGTCAATGCCTATTAGCTTCATATAATGGAGAACTATTGCTTTGGTTTCCTTCTTGCTCCAGACACAGTATTATGATATCATATTGTCAATGCCTATTGTCTTTAGGTAAAGGAAACTAATTGCTCTGGTTTCCTTCTTGCTCAAAACAGAGTACTATGACATGATAATATCAATGCCCATTATCTTTATGTAAAAGAGAATTATGTTACTGGTTTACTCTCTTTTGAAATCACAGTATTATGACATCACATTGTCAAAACCTATTGGCTGCAGCTAAAGGAAAATTATTGCTCTGGTTTCCTTCTTGCTCCAAACAGTACTATAACATCATAATGTCAATGTATAATTTTAATGAATTACAGAGCTAATTCAATGTTGGACCTTCTTTAGTTGGGACTACAACTTCTATCATCCCAAACCAGCCTTGTAACTTTTGATGCAATTAAATTACATGAAAAAAGTTGAGATTTTACATATTGTAGTTGAATCTTTTTTTTCTCCCAAGGTACCTTTCTATTCATTTAAATAGCAGAAACAACATATTTATAGGTTATTGTGCTGTCAATGTATAGTTGCAGCATGCTACCATCATCCTACTTTGTTTACTTTGCCAATGATTGTGACCCTTTTCTTTGACTGTATATGTGTATAATATATAATATCAAACTGGCAATACATATTATGTACTTACAGTTGTCCATGTGAACAAAAGTCTTAATATCCCACATGTATCACACACACTGACAAACTTCAAAGGTGTTTGTGACCCCACCCATCCAAAGATATACATATATTTTTAAATGTTTTATTTATGACTTATAAGCATTGTAAAACATAGAAGGGAGAAGAAGGCAGAGACCAGAAGAAAGGAAAGTAATAGCTCCAGAGGAAGTAGCACCTCCACCTTTATGTTGAGTGGAATTCTTTTGACAGTTGCAGTCTCAGTTAGGTGAAGGAGAAATGTGTGTTTGGTGGGTGCAGGAAGGAAAGTGAAAAGAACAGGGATCAAGCTAATATGTCTATAGAAGGGGGGAGGCATTCAATCCCTTTTCCCATACCTCCCAAGTGTCCCTCTTTTAGCCTTAGCCGGTCCCGGAACTGGATACACCTGCAGTCATCTAGAAAGCTGATATAAGGGAAAGGGGAAGGAGGGGGGAACTTTAACTACGATTATCTCTCAAACCATAAAGGTTTGAGAGATTGGACTGGGGTTATTTAATTTCTTTTTTATTAGCTACAAGATGCAAATTTGTAAAAATGATCTATTACTATCCCTTTAAAGACCCCGTAGATGATGTTCGACACTCTGGTACACGTGGCTGATCACATGTGCCAGAGTGCCAAATGGGGAATAGTGACTGCAGTCAATTTCAGGCTCTGCTAGCACTCACAGCACTCTAGCAGGAACACTATGAACACAAAATAAATTATATGCCAGGACCCCTACCGGTCCTTTATGCAAGGAAACTGGTGATGGTCCTGACATGTCAGTGGTCCTTAAGAGGTTAAATTAGTTAGAAACCCCATTTAAAACTGATTGACTGAGTGAAGCCATTTACAAATTATTTTTCATAGGGAAAGCACTGTGTGCAATCAGGCGTGACACCATAAAACATTGGAATTAAACAGACATAGAGGCACATGAGATTAGTGGGGGAGGAATACTACTAGAAGAGTTATAAATTCCAGATGGAGGGAGAAACAGGGTTTGAAGTGCAGCGAGTACATACCACAAAGGGTTAAAACTCAAGATGGGAGAAAAAGGGTATGAGTTGCAGTGAGTACACACCACAAAGGATTAAAAGCCAAGATGGAGGGGAAACATAGGGTTTGATGTTCAGTTTTGGTTGTTGTTGTACATACCACAAAGGGATAGAAGCAAAATGGAGGAGATAAGGTTTGAGGTGCAGTGAATACATACCTATAAGGAAAAAAAATGAATATGGTAAAGAGATTTCCATCATACACCTAAAGCAGCACACCAGATACATGTATAAATGGTCTTGTCCAACTCTCAAATACTTTGAAAAAGGTTACTTTGAAAAAAGAGATGCCAGCTAAAAACATCCCAGCTACAGCTCCCCTGACTGTGCTTGGTAACCTGTCTAGAGAAATCATAAACCAATATAAATATATTCAACCTCTTGAATAATAAATATAGCTACAATGCATTACAAACCAATGCTCTGGAGATATCTCTTGCATACAGGTTGTCAATAAGTGTTATTTTCTTAAAAATATTTATCTTTACCATTTATGTTGATAAGTTTAATTTTGTAAAAGAGGATTTTGTTAAATCCTTTTCTCTTAGTCCATACAGGTTACAGGTACCTTTGGGTAGGTGATACACCCCTTTAACTAGGCAGGAACAATTCTAGAAGTGAATGCAGGGGGTGGAGCCTACCTTCTCTCCTTGGCTGCAGCTAGCGAATCAGCTCCAGTAAGATTTGAGACACTAACTATTGACTAGATAGTAGAAGAGAAAGAAGACACCTGTGAGCATGACTAAGAGAAAAGGATTTAACAGGTAAGACTAAAATCCTCTTTTCTCTGTCGTCCAATACAGGTTACTGGTAACTTTGGGATGTCCAACTTTTGCGTTTGCCAGAGGCGGGAAGTAAGGCAAGGACCTGGCGCAAGGCCCCCAAAGTCACCAGAGCAGATATGAACCATCAGATCAGAGATAGCCCAACAAAACAAATGTAGTGTCAATGGACACTGAACAGGGGTAACAACACCCCAGGAACTGTTACACAGCACACTGAACTAAAGCCAACAGGGCTCAAAAGTGAAGGAAGCACCAAAGAACCAAAAAAGGTCCTAGACAGGCAAGACTGCCTTCAGGATCTTCCTCCCAAAACTGGAGTCAGCCGATGCTAGCAAAACAACACGGTAGTGCTTCGAAAAGGTGTGCACAGATGACCAAGTGGTAGCCTTTCACAACTGATCAGCGGAGGCCTGATTCTTGTAAGCCCAAGAAGCCCCAATAGATCTAGTAGAATGAGCTGTGACCCGAAAGGGACCAGGCTTCTTCCTTAGCTCGTAAACTTTACGAATACGGATACTAAAGCTCCCAGGACACGGTTGAAGACTTGAGGAGTTGTAGTTAGACCAAATAGAAGAGCTGAAAACTGAAAACGCTCTTGGTCACAGGCAAATCTGAGATAATGCTGACTCTCTGGATGAATGGCGATGTGTTGATACGCATCCTGAAGATCCAGAGAGGCAAGGAATTCCCCCAGTCCAGTCTTTCAGAGCGAAAGCATCAGCATCTGGCAAGGCAGTGGAGACAGGAGCATTCACTTTGAGGGGATGAACCCACTGAGCAAGCGCCGCCTCAAAGAAGGGGTAAAGCTTGGCAAATTTCTTGAAAACAGAAGGCTTCCTGTCCAGAGACTTCCACTCATCAGACACAAGGCGGTTAAAAGGGGGTTTTGGTAAAAAAACAAGTATAGGGTCTTTTAGGCTCCTGAAATACATCTGAGGGATCCAAAGAAACCTCCTGAAGTCAGTTAAATCCACTGCTTCAAACAGCAGGAGTCACTTGATTTGCACATGCAAAGGGCATAAAGATTTAAAGAGGATAGCAGATATGAGAGGTTGCTGAAATGTATGATATGGAAAACACCATTGTTTGATTTTAAACTGCATTTCTAAGGGGCAGCGGCGACTGAGCGGGTTTTAGGGATATGTATGGCTTTTCAATTGTATTTCAGACAAAATGATTGTGCCAAGAACTGCAACATCTATTAAAAGCAGGGGGTATTCCAAAAAAATGCACTATCTTGGACCCCTAAGAATGCAGTTAGAAACCTCTGTTCTACAGCATGACTCATCAACCTGTGTAACGGACCCCTGGGCCGTTACATGGAGGCCTTCTCAGGCCTCCCAAGAAAGTCCCTGAAGAACTGACTGGGTTTCGCCAAGAGAACAGAGACTGAACTTCATGGTTATAGAGCCCATAGACTTTGCATGAGAAAATAGGCAGTCTGCTGATTGGCCACCACCCGTGTAATGTATGCAAGGGTTTGGCATAGGTTTTGCAGGGGACAGGTAGGTGGCCTGGGGATTGGTCCCCCCGTCCAGGCATCTGGTGACTCACTCGGCCAGGATTGGTCTTTGTATTTTGTCACTCTGAATCCTATTGGTCAGGATTCAGAGCAGCAAGATTAAATTATGTAGAATGCCTGTCTTTGTGTACAGCCCCACTGTGCCTTTTGTTCTACTGTTTATGTTTCATTGTTTAGATATGTATTGCAGCCAGACACTATTGATTCCCCCCAGTATGTTTATACTACCCCCATTGGGTATTGTATGAACAACTGTATAAAAGAGCTGATTTTTTACTCAATAAGCATACCTGGGAACTCTCCGGTTTTGCAATGCGTGGATCACCGGGTGGGCAGAGTTTAAATAGAAACTCTGCCCACGTGTGCTCCGTCCCGCCCGATTCCTCCCACTCCCCGTCCTCTTAGATACATTTTGCAGTTTTTTTTTGCTTTTTCTTTTGTCCCGCCCCCCCCTCTGTGACTAAGCCTGCCCCTTTTATGACGCAAATCGTGTCATTTTCCTCCCAGGTCGGGTAACCCTGTTTCAAAAGTTCCCAGGTATACCAATAAGGCAGAAGTCATTTTGGACTTGAAGCTGTGTCCTGTCCTTATTCTGAATGGTTTAAAGGGACCCCCGTCCCCCATTCAGGCATCTGATGTTCCAGGGTTCCAGTGGGCAGATTTCCTGTGTTCCAGCCTTGTTTCCAGTGACTGTTTCCAGCCTATAATCCAGCTACTGAGTCAAGCCAGCTTTCCAGCCTATATCCTAACAGGAAGGATTCCAGCTCTTTGTGGTGGATTTACCAGGCTACCCACTTGTAGCCGACCTCAGGAGGGGGAAACCCAGCATGATGGCCCTGGGCAGCGCGATGTCCTACGGTTACCGTTACAACCTGTGGATGATGAGCCACATATTCCTTGTTAAGCCCTTTACATGTGACTTTTGATTTTTTTTATCCTAGAGGAAAAACAGAAAATGAAATGTCTGAAGGAAGAGTTAAGATTCTAATTTCTGAGTATGTGTAGGAGATGGAGAGAGAGAGAGAGAGAGGATTTAGTTGCTGGAAGAGTGAAATACTAGATATGATGCAAAAGCTAGCTGCTGGAAGGGGACTTAGGTGCGGCGCTAAGGAAGCACTTGCTGCTGGAGAGGGAGGCCACTGATGGAGTGATAAAGGTTTGATTAGTTGCTATTTGCAAACTAGCAGATCAGAAATGTGTCAACAGGAGCCAATATTTTAAATTAGTCTCTAATAAACCTTTATATTGGCAGATACATAAGCCTAGGGTGGGTTCAGTAAAATACATAAGCCTAGGGTGGGTTCAGTTCCACTGTAAGTATTATATCCAGATGGTACTTTGTACTCTCTGGCTGCAAGGATGTGTGAGTAAATGATTTGTACCATTATTGTTTTAGACAGATTTGTGCAGTGTTGATAGTGCCCTGTTTTTCCATATCTTTCTTGTTTTGTTCACTCTCAAGGAGTTGAACTTTGTTGTGAGTGGAGCAGTTTGAGTGTGTGAGTTGATCTGCATGGAGGCAGACATAATTTAATCCACTTGCTTATTTGCCACTCCTGATATGAAAGCCAGGGGTATCTCTAGGTTTGCGGGAGACCTAAGCAGAGCATTTTATAAAGGGACTGTTGCACATCCATCCTTCATGACACAACATATTATTTTATAGCTGCTTAAGCTGTATTGGACACATTTTACATAAAACTATGTTTTTTATTGTCCCAAGCTCACTTTGCTGACAAGACATTTTGATTTCACTCTTTCTAACTGATTTCTGTTCTATCACCCCTCCTAGATGGGGGTCTCCTGGAACAGAGGGAGCCCTATGCAGTCCCAAAATCTGCTTATATTGTAGAGCCAGTTCTGTTAATAGCAATTCATATATGTCTCTATTTTTGTAGCAAAACACCTGTACACTTGATGTTAACACCCTATGTGGTGCCCCCCTTTTATTTTTTCGGTACATTAACCTTAGGAGTGCTTGAAATACAATACTCTGTAAATTCAGTGAAATGTACAGTTTATTGTAGGGTATGTGCTTAGCTGCCTAAAATCCATTCTGTGCATGCTCACAAATAATTTGCTTTTATATGTGTGAAAATTCCTTTAAACCTAATTACCTATCTCGATAAATGAAAGCACCTATTAACTCAAAATATCTATTTATGTGAGACATTTAGAGTCAATCAATACATTTTTCTGTAGGTCTAACAAACAAAATGTGACTGGAAATTAAAAAAAAAAACAACAAAAATAAAAAACCCAACAAAACCACAGTTTGTAGGGATTGGAAGTGTTGAATAAAACATTTCTGCCTAATTCATCCAGCCATTCAAAAGTTATAAGCATCAGATCAAAAGCATTTGACACACAAGAAAAAAAAAACTGAAATGTTCCACGATACATAGATAAAATGCAGAAAAAGATTTTATCAGAGGAACAACTTAAACAGGAGCAACAGAGATGAAATAGCAGTCTGCCGTTATGTAGCACAGAGAAATGTTACAAAGCAAAGATCACTGTTTTAAGACCTTGCCCTTCTTTAACCCTTTGAGCGTTACAAGTTTGCAAAGCTATGAGTGAAGTGTATAATCCCTTGGCATTCAAAGGGTTGAGTGGAATGATTCTGTCATGTATAATTATGATGAATATCTTCTGAAGAGTCAGGAGGAGGATTGTCAACAGCATTAGGAAACTACATTCCAAACTAACAAGGCATCCAACTGAAATAATTACCAGATATAAAACTGAAAACAAACTGTGGTCATAGGCAGAGAGACAAACGTCTAGGAACTCTGGGCCAAACAACAGCACCACAGGGGACAAACAGAAATATTCAAAATTCAGGTGGGCGTTTTAACCCCTTGAATGCATTAGATGCCTTTCTAGTATTCAAGGGCTTAAAGAAGCAATACATTATATATATATATATATATATATATATATATATATATATATATATATATATCTTAGGGCTTTTACATTAACAGTGCCCTTTATTGGCCAGATTCCAGTTAGTTATTCTGCTGCATTCTATGGGGAGTTCTCCATGGAACGTGATAGAAACTGATGAGTCATGCTGTCAGAACTTTCAGGAAGTAAACACACAGTAAATTCACTTCCTGGTAATTTGAAATTGTATAACATTTGAATAAAACAATTGAGTGATAGGAGTACCCTTGTTTTACCAAGCTGTAAATAGTCCTATAGCATATGGGTTTTCATTAAAAAAGTTGGCTGTTCCTTTGAGTGCCATAGAGGTATCCAGCAAATTGTGTTACGATACTTTGGCACTGAGGGGTTGAAAGACTCATTTAAATAAAGTTGAATTTGTATTTGTGCCCCATGGTGTAGTTATTTTGCTTGAAATTCCTAAACGTTTCTCTTTAGATACATCCCCATGCATTAGCCAGATTGGTTGAAACATTTATTGGTTGAAACATCTAGCATTCTATTTATTCCCAGTGCTTTAGTGAGTGCCCCAGAATTGCTTCTCTTTGTTCCTTGGCCCTTAGTGACTAGCATGGCAAGAGAACCACATTGTAGGGTAAGTACTGTTACAAGGCAGCATTTCTAGCACGAATGAGTTTGGCATGTCAGAGAGTGGCCATGGTGGGGATATGGTGGCGAAGTGGTTTCAATGGCATATCAACATCATGCATTAAGGTGTCTTCTCCATCATATCCCTGTGAATTCGCCACCAATCTAACACCATCCGCTGATATTGCCATGAATCCATTGTCATATTTGTGTGGGAATGGTTACATGCTAATGAGACACATCACCACATAAAATAACTTTCACTAGCAGTCACTGCTGTCGTACTTCACAGTCCCAACATCACCAACCTGAGGTTGATGTTGGGCTTTCCCTGTAGCTTCCTATTCAGTCACAGCCATGGTGACAGCCCCCTTTTCCCTTGGACTGCTAGTGGGGTAAGCAATGGCATAGCTGGTTTGCTCCAGAATTGTTCTGGGGGGGGGAGGAGTAGCTGCATTAAGGAGTGATAAAATGGTTATAAACAGGAAATCACCTTTCCAGTGTGAAACTCTCAATTTCCTATGTCATTCTATGGAGATTGAGAGATTTCCAAAGAGCCTGAGAGATGTTAGAACAAAAGATCTATAGTACAATATGGGAATTGGAAAGCTTATCCTACTGGAGAAGTTTTCTCCTGTTTATCACCACTTTATCACACGTTATCACACCTTAGTACATAAGCCCCAGTGCTTCTTATTACATCAGCCCCTCTGAGCCATGCATACTGTTTTACTCATTGGTAGAATTGCCACCTCAACAACTGGTGAGAGAGGAATACCTGTTAGTCTTCTTCTTAAATCTGTCACAAGCAGGCATAATAATAACTGACAAATACAGAATGTAACAACCATAATATTATCCAAGGATCATAGCTAATGTAATCAGCCTTTGAGTATTGGTCTATATTGACCCAGGAAGCAGATTTAAGGGGTCATTTTTTAAGTATTTCCAATTCCCCAATTTTATCAATTTAAGTAAACAACTGCTAGTCACTATAGTAAACAGAGTAACATAGGAAATTAGGTTGAAAAAAGACACAAGTCCATCTAGTTCAGCCTTTGTAACTATGAGTACTATGAGTACAGGGATATCCCAGTCATTGATAGTGAATGCCCAGTTTATTAGGTACACTGATATAATAGCAGGGAGGTAGCGCTTACTTTTGCTCTCTGTGCAACCTCCTGTCCTTGGGGCATGGACTCCCCAAGGTTCTAGAAGTGTTCTACAGGGATGTTGGTCCATGCAGACATATCTGAGTTAGCAGTTGCCTCAGATTGGTGCACAAGTGGCTCCTGCATGATTTTTGCTACCCACCAGCAGGGCCGGATTTACATCTCAGGAGCCTGTAAGCACAGAAATCTGAACCCCCCCCCCATTGGCCATCTCCACTGGACACCTCCACAATGCTCCTAATCTCCACATTGCCCCCATCATCTCCATATTGCCCTCACATTGCCCCATCATCTCCAACTTACTCCCATCAGCTCCACATTGCCCCCATCATCTCCATATTGCCCTCACATTGCCTCCACCATCTCCAACTTGCCCCCATCAGCTCCACATTTCCCCCACCATCTACATATTGTCCTCACATTGCCCCCCATCAGCTTCAACTTGCCCCCCACCATCTCCATGTTGCCCTCACATTGCCTCCCCCCACTGTCCGTTTCCTACCTCCCCCCGTTGTCCGTCTCCTACCTCCCTGGCAAGAGATCTGTCGTCTGTGCGTTCTTTGGCACAGTCCTGTAAGTGCTGGAGCTCCTGCGCGGTCTCCTATTCAGGAATGCAAAGCGCTGGGAGATGATGTCATCTCCCAGCGCTCTGCATTCCTAAAGAGACAACGAGGGAGCTCAGCACTTACAGGACTGTGCCAAAGGAGGCACAGACCTGTCCTGCCAGGGAGGTAGGAAATAGACAACAGTGGGGGGCAATGTGAGGGTGACATGGAGTGGGTGCCGGCGCAGCCAGCGAGGTGGCTAGTTTTTTTTGTGTTTTTTTTTTTAAGAATAATAAAAAAAAAAAAAAAAAGAATCCCAATGGCAGGCTCCCCTCGGTGGCGTTTGCCTGTAGGCAGGTGGCTACTTTGCCTTATGGCAAATCCGGCCCTGACCACCAGTGGCCAATCACATGAACAAGTGGTCTGTATCCACAGGACTGCAGTTGATGGAATGCTTTCTGGATTTTGGTCTGTTCTCTGTACACTCTAAACCAATATATTCAGCTACAGTCTTTGGGGAATCCTAACAGGTCTGATGTTAAGGATATCTCTGAGTAAGCACTAGTAGACTGATTCTGGAGTAAGCCATAGAAGAGGTCATAAACATTTCTATGAAATTAAATTGATCTTTTAACCCCTTGAATGCTAGAGTGTTATCGAATGCATCACAAAGCAATACATTGGAGACATATCTAGCATTGAAGGGGTTAAAAGTTCTCTTCAAGTGCATGTGACTTTACAAAATGTTATTGGCTTACTCTAGAATAACTTCAGTTTTCTCTTATAAATATGGGCCATTATCCTTGCAAAGCAATGTGTTGCATACACCTCTGGCACTCAGAGGGTTAAAATCTGTCCTGTTGGTGTGCAAGGCAGCGTCCTTAATATCTACCCCAGCACGTCTGGTGCTATTATTCCACAATCAAGGTCCAGCTGTTGGTTTATTTTGTTCCTGATATGAGGACATTCTATTCCTTGGTATCTGACTACTTGCTTTATACAGCATAGTATGAACATACTGTATAATATCATCGATGATGGAGTGGACATTTACTTGAACAAGGGCAGTGTACCTAACAGAGTGGATATTCTTTGTATAGAAATATTCCCTACTCTAAGTCCTAGGAAAGCAAACTGTGTATTTGTCAATGGAGTAAGATCTTCTACTAGGAGACCCCTTTTTACACTACTTTATTTCTTATGTCCTGGCATAGTGTAAGTAAGTATTCTCAGCATAAGGAAAGAAAAAAAGCTCACTGATGTATACCTGAATGTTTTTCCAAATGAGTGACTTGTAGCTTTCTCTGCTGATGTTCAATATCAACGCAACAATACTGATACTACATTGGTCTCACCCACTTCCTGTGCACTGCACTTCCCCTAAGAACAAATTGTAGTGGGAGGTTGTTCCCATAGGCATTACTATTACTTGGTTGGTTGAAGTCAACCTATGATTTTGATTGTTGGCTATGTAATTGGCCTACACAGTGGTGCCATAGGCCACTGTGTAGACCTTTACTGCTGCAAACTGCAGCCATGTCAACCACTGGACTCCTGTTGGCATTGTGCTGGCACATGGTGAACTGTATCATAAAATGCTTTGAACAACATTTTTGGGTGATTGTGTGCAGCCACCCACGTGATCAAGCCTTTAATGTACTACTGGAAATACTAACCCTTTGGGGGTTAACAATTAAAATACATTAAAAGGTAAACATCCTATAATATGCCATCAGTGGATCTCCCCACTGACAACAGACTTGGTGATGAAGCTAAGGCTGCACTGTGAGCCCCAGTTCACCAGCGGTGGAGCATGATAGGGGTCTCATTGGTCACCAGGTGGTAGGGACAAGGTGCTAGATGGGTTTATCAGAGCATCTCTGGCTCCATGTACATAGAAAGCATATTGCAAGGTGTATCAGGAATGGGGGGGAGTTCGATAAGGCAAAAGTAAGTAAGGGGGGGGTACTGGGCAAGGGTTGTTGTTACAGTACTTAAAACAATTGTGGGAGCAAGACAGTCCTTGAGGTAAGGCTGTTACAGCACTAGTGGCAATAGCATTTTCTTGTTAGAGTAAAAGGGGAGGTAGTCTAGACAGACAGTTTTGAGGTTAGGAGGTTGGATAAAGACAAACGGAGGACAATCGATGTTCTCAAATTAATTAAAATGTGTGAGGCACTAGGGAAGTTGTGTGATAACAGCTATGACAGCGTATTATTCAGGATTGCTTTCGTAATGGCATATGCAGGAATGTTTAGGATCAGTGAACTGGTGGCTGCTTCTAGGGAATGGATGGAAGAGGGCTTGCAGATGGAGCAGGTGGAATGGTCTAAGGAGGCAGTGGGCTGCTGGCTGGCACATGGAAAAAAATTATTATCAGTGTGGAAGGGGCCAGTGGGTGTTACTGGCCTACATGGAGGACAAGGTGTGTCCTGTGAAAGCAGTACAGAGCATCAGGCTCAGAGGGCGTGGAAGTTTTTTGGTGCATCAGAATGGCAGCGGTCTGTTCAAATATCATTTCAGGGTAATGATGAACTGGGCATTGCAGGCAACAGGGGGTTTAGTTTAGTACACATTCCTTTAGGATAGGGGCTACCACGGCAACAGCAGCTAAAAGCTGTAGTGTGGAGAGATCTAGGGGATGGGATGCTGGCGTTCAAATGCATGCAAGACATACATTGAATTGGGGAGGCGCTAACATCTTTGTCTTTTCAGATGGAAGAATGGGGTGCAGGCAGATGGAGTTTGTGTTTGGCCAGTTGTTTGTGTATTGGGCTGAGAAGTTTCTAGGAAGACAGTGACTGAGGAACCTAGGAATACCACTGGATCACAAGAAAGTCTTCTAGCGTGATTAAAGGGGCCTTGGTTGGGGACAGATGGACACCTTGTTTAGGGACTGCAGGAGGTGGGGAGTTCTGGATATTTTTGTGCTGCACTTAGACAGCAATGATTTATACTCCATGGTGTCAGTGAAATTTAGTGAACAAGTTAAGGCCATGTGCAGACAGTGGTTGACCATCTGTTCTGGGATCAAGGTAATCTGGTTATAGAATGTGCCTAGGCATTCAGAGAAAGATCTAGGCACAAGGTGAATCATGCCATAGCCAGGTTCATCTGTTCCTGTGGAGGGGACACCATTAGTCATAATAAGATACAAATGAAGGAGGAAGGCTGGTACAGGGGAGATGGTGTTCACCTAGGGGGAGGGGGTTGCAGGAGAATACTAGAGGGATAGGGGAGAACCTAGGGGTTAATATGGGGTCACAGCACAAGGGGCAGCATAGATGGTTCAAGGATAGGAGTCCCCTCTATGGGTGGCGGGGCTGGCGCTTTCAGGGTCCCTCCAGTGTGGCATAACACAGACAGTAAAGGTTTGTGCTGTGCAGCCAGAATGTTTGGGCGATTGCTGGAAATCACTGTAGGAAGGGGAGGAATGGAGGTAGTGTTGTGGTGGATCGACACTGCGGCCTTGTTCACTTCCCCTGATATGGATGGTTGTGGCATAGGTGGGGAGGCAGTGATTGCTTGAAAGGTCTCGCCCTTTACTTCCCATGGCCGCAAGTTGAGTGCAGACATGGCCCAAGATTTTAGGGACCCTGGGGATACCACATAGTAAGGGGGGAGGATACTCCCTGGGCTCCCTTAAATAGATCAAAACTCATTAATAAAAGATGTGACTTCACAATTTGCCACCTTTACATTGTTGTCTGTATATTTATTCAAAAATGGGAAAGGGGGTAGGGATGTTATGTTTGGGATTTGGTGGCTGGAGGGAGGGGTAAATGGCGAGTTTGGACCTTATGGAATTGTTTCTCGTCTGTGGTGTAATTGGCTTGCTCCAGAACTGCTGAACGTTAGCTTTCTGCATAAGGCTCGAAATGGGCTTGTTATGAATATTGTGCAGAAATGCATTTGGGACACAAGCAGATGAGAAACATGGACCTTCCACCTTCTTGCTCCTTATTCAGTATGCCAAGTTAATGCCATGACTATCAGAGGAAGGAATGTACTGCTTTAAAAGACACTTTTGAACATATATGTGTATATTTTTTAACACTCCAGCTGATACTTTTCCATTTTTAAGTGTTGTTTTATCTCAGACTGTGATAGGCTGAAATGGCAATTCATGAGTGAGTATGTATTACAGGAAATCAGGTAATCACATCCTGATGATATCTCAAATTATATTTAACTCATTTTACGTGTTAGAATGCAAATATAAAATAATATATTTTTTCTGCATGCACAATGTAAGAAGCGCAGCAAGGAATGAGGGGACAGATTCCCAAAAAAACATAACACATATCATGGAGCAAAAAAGACAAACACTGTATAAATATGTATCTGTATGCAGTTTGAATGACACCTATTTCGGTAAGTCCTTCTGTTAAACATATCATGAGCCACTCATTTGTAGGGTAAAGTTCACCCTTTGTTGATGACCCAATTTCGTGTTCAAGAAGTGGAGCCTTTCAGGGAGGCACACATCCACACTAATAGAGCACCTGAGGATGAAGACAGAGACCCTGCAGTGAGTTTCTGCACAGGGGCATGTCCAGATGTGTAGGTACCATGAAAACAGGTATGGAAACTGGAGTCGAGATGACAAGATCTCAGGATACTAGGATGGACAGAATCAGGCAATCTGGAGCAGTCTAAGTGCTTGAAGAATATCAAGCAGCAATCATAAACCCCCAAAGGTAAGGCCACAGAGTTCAAGCAGCTGGTGTCAGGAGACAGGAGTCCAAGGTGAGGTACCATATAGGCAGGCAAAAGCAGAGTCAAAACAATCCAAAATCAAAGCTAGGACAGGCAGCAAACAGAATCCAGGAACTAGCCAAGTTCAATGCTAGAATATCTATAATGATCCGGAAATAGGCAAGGTCCAAGAACTAGCCGTGGTCAAAACCGAACAATCCTCATTTATGGAAATCAAGAACTCTGGGTCTGAACAGGCAAAATTGACTTAGCACTGAATGCTCTGGGAGGCTGAGTTCAATACCTGCTGACTAGGAATCAGATGGCATGCCTGGTTAATCAGGAGAGATGGAAAGTTCATATACATATACATATATATCAGAAACAGGAACAAGATTGCCACAGAATGCTACTTCATCAAGTCCTAGTGGCTAGGCTGGAGAGTACAGGTCATCGATTCAATGACAGGATGCCAGTGATGTGACATATTTACCCTTAGAATTCACGTTGAACATCTATTCCATGTTAATGACAACATAGTTGATCTGACAATTGACTTAATGAGTTAAATAACATTACAGATTTTATATTTGCCAGATTCATGGGTGCCTGAAATTAATTTTACAAGTTTTGTTTGTGTGTGTGAGAACTTTTATTTATCAATTTATCAAAATGATACTGTACTACACATTTAGTTGTGATAGGGCCCAGCATCCAAGAGGCCCCATAGGCTCTACACCATTCTGTGAGTCTTTCCAATCAGAACAGTTTTGTTTGTTAGCTGTTGGTCATTGAAATATCACACATGATACTGCCAGTTAGTTAGATTAGAATAGAACCAATGAGCCCCTTCCCTTTTCTTCAGTGACTCGTTGAATAACAAAAAGGTGTCCAAGAAATTGCCAAGCCAATAAAAGTTGTAACTATCAGCATATGGTTCATGATTCCTGATGCAGTAATTCCCTGATCATGCAAACAAAATGCTTTTCCTGTCTTTTCACCATCATGCAAAGACCTCCTAAGTTTTTCTGTGGTGAATTATACCTTAGATCCGTCAGTGAATGATTCAGACTTGCTTTGGGGTTTTAAATAAGGCTTCTTTTGGCACTCATGAATTTTATTTTCTAGGAAATGGGGGTGGGGTGGGGAGGATTCAGCCCAGGGCCCAGCCTCAGATTTCACTTCAGGGTCCAGGGTTCAGTAGGTTCTATTCCCCTGATTACAAGCACCTACTGTGTTTGACTGATATAACAGAGTAGCATTATTTAGATTGTTTCATTTAAAAAGTAGATTGTAATAAATTAAACATGAATCATTTTTGCATATGTCCAGCAGTCAAACTTTGTAAAGCTTTAGAGATCATTATTTGATATGTATTTGAAATACACCTAAAGGTATCATTATTTGCACTTAATCATAAGAACACTTGTTTATAACATTTTCCCTTTATCAACTAACACTTGAGCACTGACTTTGAATTTTATTATAAATGGAGAGTCATAAAGAGGGATTTTCACGATCCATCGGTCGGTCTGCCTTAGTAACCACATCATATCCATCTCTGGACATAGAGCTAATATCAAGGTAAGGGTACAGTGGAGGAGAATTAAATACCCTATAACTTTGAGATCAGCTACACTTAAATGCTAAACAATAGATTTACATTTTGCCATTTTTAAGCTTTATTATCACTTTAAAACATTGCACAAGTAGGGATAAGTAAACTGTACAAAACTGTAAAATAAAGTCTTGGAGACATATTGCCTGAGAGACAAATATTATCCATTAAGCTGTTGTGTTCAGAGATGTCTTTTTCCCTTGGTGTATAATGAACACTATCTTTATACTAATCATTATTAAAATATGAACTTAGTGCTTCTACTCTTTCTCAAGGCTATGTCTTGTTAGTAAAGCTTATATTTAATTGAACAAACATCATTACGTGCAGTCTTCTTGCAAGGCTGGTCACATGCTTTGACTATAGTTAAGTAAAATGAAATTCAAGTGTCATCTGCAGAGTTGCAGTAATTCATTTCAAACAGTGGGGCCTGATCTGATAGAAAGTCAAGAAAATGTGGAAAAAATAAACTCAATCATAAGGGACATTTAAAAATCCCCATTTATGTAAATTGGACATATATCTCTTTGAGTGCTAGAGGGGTACGCAACGCATAGCAAAGCAATGCTGTGCTTACTCCTCTGTCACTCAAAGGGTTAACCCCTCAGTAATGCGGTGGAGACTTTTCTAGCATTCAGTGGGTTAAATGCCCTGTTTAAAGTGCAAGTATCACCTTATAATAGCAAGAGCTTTCAAAATCAACTATATGTTGTTGTTAGCCAGTTTTTATTTAAAAAATACAATAGTTTATGAGGTATTTAAGTGTATATAGTTGTCAGTATAAACAAATTAGCCTGAGTTGACTGGCATGCCAACAAGACACTAATTTTCCACATAGCTCTCCCTATCATCTGAATGAGGAGTGTGGAATGTTACCATCTGGCACAGGGTGTCAGCTAGTACTGTATAATCTGCATAAACGGACAAATAAAAGCTACATATCTTATAAGCTATTTTCATTAATTAATTAACATAACATATAGGAGATTTAAGAAGTTGTTTCAAAATCACCTATGTTGTAATAACACAATCAATGTGGTTTGCCCTAAATCTGTTCCAGTTCTTCTTAGTACATTAACCTCAGTACATTTTGCAAAAGGAAATGTGTACATCTCAAACTTTTTTTTTCAATTTGAAGGTTTTCCACCAGTAAGTACGTTACAATGTATTTGAAGGAATCTTCTACTATAATGAAAACCCATTAAAGCGTTTCTTGTAAACCAACTTGAAGAGCTGCAAGGCTATTTTCTCGATTTGTTTTACTGAATACAAAAGTCTTATATGAATTAAGGAATAATAAACCAAGAAAATATACACTGGTCCATATGCACTGAGACTAAATAGAGCAAGTCTGGGGCAAACCATCAGTAAATTAAAAATTACCATTGACTGATCACCCTTTGGTTCTCTAGAATAAGTCTTTTCCGATTATCTCTTGTATTCTAATAATGGAAATGAGCCTTTACAAGCTTTTATAAGCTATTTTTGTAGATGGATGTGGGATCTTCTTGTAGGTTTCTGCAGTGTCTTTCAGTAATAAGTTGCCTATGTGCCTCTTTTACAGTATTTTGCAAAAATATTCAGGCCCCTGACCAACTCCATATATTGCTGAATTATAAATCATACATTGTAGTTTCATTCTATATGATAATTTACTTTAAAAATGAAACAAAAAAATAATTTTTGGAGTCAGGAAGGATTTTTTTACCCACTTGGGACTAAAATGGAAATGGCTCCAGGGTTTTTTTTTTGCCTTCCTCTGGATTAACAGGGGTGTTTCTGGCATGGGCTGGACTTGATGGACACATGTCTTTTTTCAGCCTCATCAATGATGTTACTATATTACTTATTGCAAGGTGACAATGATTTTATACTGTGAAATGTTTTTAAAAAATAAAGAATCAAATATGTTGCTTGCATAAGTATTCAACCTCTATGCTGTGGAAGCTCCCAGTTTACAAAGATAAAAGAAATTGCCCTAACAAGACACAATTGCCTTACTGTTGTGCTCCACCTGTGAAGATTTACAATACTATTGGCCTCTACCTGTGAACTATTAATGTTACTGTCATGTTTGCATGATTGGTCAGGCTGTAGATCTGAAGAAAATAAGGACCAAAGAGAATCCTTCGGTACCTGCAGTTTTCTGTGGCACAGCTGCAGTATCTGGCTTATGTGTCTGTGCCCATAAATATTTTTAGAGTAAAGATCTCTGCTTGTATTTGTGTTTTATTATTGTTTTGTTTACTGTTAAAACAAATCACAATAAGATGATTAGCCTTTCTTAGATCCTGGTACATGTGTTATTTGTAATTTTAATTAAATTGTAAAGTGCTGCGTATACTTGTGGAGCTATATAAATAAACATATTCATTCATTCATTTGTTCATTCAATCATTCATTCAGGTATGTAGACTAAGATTCTTTAGGATGAGGCCTTTATGGATGAGATTTTCCTTTTTGCATGTGGGCACATTGATCAGAACTGCAATAATTAACACTACTAAGGGGAAAGATTTTTGTTTCAGTTGGTCACATTTCACACTGCATTCTATACTGCAGACTCTAAACGTTGCCACTACTTAAGTCTAAGAATTAATTTAGAGATATAAGCTAGTCATTGCAACCAATAAAGTAATCAAGAGCTTATAAATATGTATAGCAGTCTTTACATTCTATAACATGCCTAACAGAAACATAAACTTGCTTCTTCCATTTGTTTTTTTTACACTTGTGTGCTCTGTTCTTAGCCTCTCTACCTGCTGATCTTGCCTTCTGGGTTCGGCTCCTTGTCTCTGCTACCTTCTAAGCATTCCGCTATTCTTGAGTCCTTGTGTACCTGATTCTTGCCTTAACTTATCTCTTCTTTGCTGACCTTGCTCTCCCTTCTGACCATAATTCAACCTGCCAACTTGTATACCTTTGATTCTTCACTGACGACTTTGCTGTCCCTCCTCACCACGATTCAGCCTGCCGACTTGTATACTTTTGGTTCTGTTAGGGCTACTTCATTCATTAGCATCACCCTCCTATGGTGAATCCTTGTGCCAATCGTGTGTTATGCCAGTCCCAGTACATTAGGGAGACCTAAGGGGTCTTCATAACTTGTACGCTAAATATATTCAATTACAAAATAAAGCTGTTATGTTCACTCTACTAGTCTTCTATTTTGTCCAAGGCTAACACAATACCACATTTTTCCTATGCTATAAATACTAATAAGATCAAACAGGCTGCATATACATATAATTGTTCCGTATAGTCTTGATAAAGCATTGTTCTACAAAATGGGTAGACAATTGTGGCATTGATTGTATTGATATTATTATAGTTTATACCATTACATTTTTTATTATAAAAAAAATAAATTTTTAACTAATTTTGTAATGTGGAGCAGTGTTCTGTGTTACAGCAATCATCTATATAGGTGAGCAGAGAAAGGTTCAAGATCTCTGCAAGTGAGCTCTGTTGTTTGGTGGTATTTCAACCACCACAACATACTTGAAAATGAGAGAAATGACAATGTATTGTTTCTGGTAAAACATTTTCTAAATAAATATGTGAGTTATTGTATCTAACATTGTAATGATAAGTCACTATTGGGTACGCTTTTGTGTTTTTCGTTTCAGAATGTGGTATAAGTAAATCAATTTTGTACACATTATTTTCTGACCAAGTCTGAAAGGCCACTTTATTCAACCTCAGGAGTGGGGGATGAAATGTCCAGTTTGCTTATGAAGGAACATAAGGGGCTGAAAGTGGCTAGACCTAAAATGGTATTGCGTTAATCCAAAAAGTTGATCATATTACTTAGAATTACATATTTCTTTGGGGTATAGGGGATATTTATTTTCCTGGCTCAGAGAAGTTGTTTCAAAGTTAAATGTGGGACTCAAATAAGAATTCAATAAATTTAGACAATAATATTTGTAATAGTCATGGTGGCCTATTCCTCCCATAGCATGCAGGCGATACAGATAAGATGATTTGAACCTAGGTCTCTTAAAGAATCAAATCAAATTGTTCAAGGTTTCCTGTAACTTTTTGAAATAAAACATATGTATAAACATAGGAAGGGCATATAATAGATATAACATTTTAGGAAGAGCTATCATTTTCACTAAATTTTGCTTTGTCCTTACTGAGCCTCATTTGTTATGTTTGTTTTAAAATAGTCTTGTAGGTTCTTCCATATCTGAGTGCTTATTTGGTTATCATCTAAAATTTGCTCAGGAACTACTGAGGACTTCTGTTGTCAGTATTGGATATTTCACAATTTAATTGGACAGAGGGATGAACATATATTGTTATATTTCTTATAACCTGTAGTTAAAGGTACTAACCGAAATTGTTAAAAATATATATACTAGTTTTAAAGCCCGTGCACATGGGCCAATACTGGCGGCGCTGAAGTCATGAGCAGTACTGAATTCTTGAACGCACCGTGGCTGAAACGGAGCAGGGTGCTCCGAATTCAGACCATGGTCCTCTCTGCGCACCTTACTGGGTCCAGGTGCGCAGAGAGGACTCTGGTCTGAATTTGGAGAGCCCCGCTCTGTATCAAGCTGCGGCGCGGGCAGGCTCTACTGCTCATGACTGCAGCATGCGCAGCCATCTCTACTGCGCATGATGGCTTTCGGACAAACATTTTCTCCATCATTCCTGTGAGTGCCGTCTCTCCTTGAACTGTATGTATCTTTTTCATTGATTGGCACCCAGGTTCTGTACAATGTCACAGTGAGTGCATCTCACAAAACTGTATATAGATAGATAGATAGATAGATAGATAGATAGATAGATAAATATAGCAATGAGGAGAATACTAGACAGTAGCTCTTAAATAATAAAACTATTGAGATGCTATAGGCAAAAATTCAAATATTTATTAAACATATAAAAATTATTAAAAAACAAAACTAAGCCCCCACTCAGTAAAAGAGACACTCATATATAACCCTATATACTATCAGAATAGACTGGATTGACACACTACAAGAATATGAGGATCCGGCTATACAAGTGTGCACACTGTAAAAAATAAAAATAGAGAAAATGAAATATCAAAAAAATTATTGATTAGAAATGTTCTTATTATATGTAAGAAAATATAAATAGTGTACACTACAGAGTTTTTGGCAATTCCTGTTGTTCTTGGATGTAATAAGAACGCAACCTATACAATGTAAGATCCGTGCTAGTGTAGCGGGCAGGCATACAAATATAAGCAATATGGCAATAAAGTACCTTACCCCACTTCAGTGCTCTTCTTATTCACGGTGACTGCAGCATAGGCTCTTATGGTTCTTCATCGGGCAGTGTGTGTGTGTTTTCCCAGCTTGTATTTCAGCGACTGCAGCCACTCTGATCAAAGTACTTGATATATATATCAGTACCAGTTATACTCCATCTGAAAGCCACACGTGTAAAATTGACTTAACCCCTTAAAGGGATAGTAACACTTCGTTTTAACTTTATTTTATTTTGTAGGCATTAAAAAAACATGAAGAATGATATAAGTCTTATCTCTCAAACCTTTATGGTTTATGAGATATTCACAAGCAAAGTTCCCCTCCCCGCCCCTTTTACCTAGTGTAAGCCATCTCTTCTCAGATGTGAGTCTGGTTGTATGACAGTACAGATAACAGAAGGGGACAATTTTCTTTGTATGAAAACAATGAAAGCCCTTCCCTCCTTGACAAGTTTTTCAGCTTTTTCCATTATCTTAATTGAAGATTGTCCCTCTCTGCAGTCTACCTGGGCATCTCCCTTCTGATCTGGTTGAACAGGGGGGGATACTTTGTTTGTGAATATCTCTTAAACCATAAAGGTTTCAGAGATAAGACTTATATCATTCTTCATGTTTTTTTAATGCCTACAAAATAAAATAAAGTTAAAATGAAGTATTACTATCCCTTTAAGGACCCATGACGGACCTGGACCGTCATGGGTTGCTATCCACTTAAGGACCCATGACGGACCAGGTCCATCATGGCTTAAATGATAGCAGCATGCCTCCGTGCACACTGCTATCATTAATTCCAGTCTGAGACTGAGCGCTCCGAGACTGGGGCGTTCAGTCTCAGCCCTTCTTGCCTTTGCTGGTTCATGCGATCGCCGTACCAGCGATCACATGTACCGGCATTCTGACAAACAGACTCAGCATGTAAAGTATGCTGACTCCGAGTATGTAGTCTACTTCTGTCTCCCTTACTATCAAAGTAAGGAAGAGAGAAGTAGAGAGCAGACACCTAGTGGCAAAATAAAATACAGCAGCTAGGGGTATTAACCCCTTCACTGCTGGTGCAGGAGGCTGGCTAAATGCAGGTCAATTTTTGACCTGCAATTATTTACTTTTTTTAAAAAAAAGCAAAAACAAAAAAAATTTTATTTAAAAAAAACAAAACATAATTAAACAATATTGCAAGTGTGATTGTTGTGGAGCCATGTAATACACTTATATACACCACCAAGTGTCAGGGATAAAAAAGTGTCAAAATAGGGTGGGAAAAAGGGACATGGGGAGTTTCACCCAGGGGGGACAGTGGCCACTTTAAACTGAGCATTTTGTAGGTATGACTGGCCGGTCATACTTTTAATGCAGTCTCCATAAAAATTTAACGCTTTGTGACCAATTGATCCCAAGAGAAAAATCAAAAATGGTGTTTTTTTTAACTTTTTTTTTCAGTTTTCATAAAGTAAATGGTGGGTTATACATATAAGTAGGGTATCAAAAGAAAGCCCTATTTGTGCTTAAAAAAACAGTATATAATATATGTGGATGGAATAAAAGCCTAAGAGAGAAAACACTGATGAACAAAGACATAGTCAGATTTTCCCGGTCCTTAAGGGGTTAATTGCTGTTACAATCAGTATGTGAAATAGTCTGGTTTGCTTAGAATATAGGATGTGTAAGTTTTCCATTGTTCCCATAAGGAAGGCACAGGATTACTTATGCATATTAAACTAGTTGAAGAGCCCGTTACACGGGCCACAGTGCCGCTGGCAGCCGGTCGCGGGGCAGTAGAGACTGCCCACGCCGTGGCTCTGAGTATGACTGCAGCACGCGCAGAAGTCTTTACTGAGCATGATTGCGGCAATACACACGTTTTAGCAAATTATTACATAGCAAAGGATATCTTGCAGAGGTAGTTAGCAATTTGATCCTAACATTTATTTTCATGTTAGGAAGGTTGAGACCTGCATGGGATGGAGGTTGTATTTTTGCATGCCTGATCCTTTATGTTTTCTTAAAATATTTTTGAAGGCAGTGTTTATTTGATTCCCAAAAAGGTTCATAGGATTTGTTTTGACACTGCACAGTGAACCTCCCTTGCACCTCCCATAGAAGAAGACTTACTGTTGCATGATAGTCGCCCTTTAACTCCTTAGATGCTAGAGAGACAAATCAATGCATTGGAGACCTCTCTAGCATCCAGTGTATTAAAGAGAAGAGGTTTTGCTGTAATATTTGCATCTGCACTATAATCACGGTTGACAGTTTGATAAAATTTTAATTATGCTTTCAAAACAAATACAACTGCCTAGTGTTGTGCTATCTCCAGTTAAACATGGGAAAATTTGCTCAATTATCTGATGTATTTCAATCATTTCTCATCTTCCTCTTTACAGCATAACACAATTCAGTTTATTTTTAATCTGATCCCTGCTGCTTATTAATGTATCTGCAGAACTCAATGCGACATCCATTTGTGCTCTTCGCACGTACAAGCAAGATAGGCAAGATATGGGATTTTGCGTTAATTTTTTGTGCATCTGTCAATGAAGCCCCAGATTTAAGCCTTTCAGTACCAGAGGGGTAAGCAATGCATTCCTTACCCCTCTGGCACTGCAAGGCTTAAACCTTTAAGTGCCAACGTATTGCTGTGCAATACAATGGACACTCATCTAGCATTTAAACAGTTAAAGAATTTACTGTATTGTATCAATAGTATGTTTAGGTTTTATAGTGCTTTGGGGACCACTCTTGAATTTAATGGGTTAAAGGATCCTTTTTAATTTAATAGTCATTTTTATTTGCCCCCTATGGCGCAGTTGGTTTGCTCCTGAGTTGCTCATCTTTTCCTTTCTGCGCAAGGTCCATTATGTGATATTGGCCCATACATATAAAAATTGGAGCTATTCTGGAGTAAATAAACTGCTCCATAGGGGACAAATAAAAATTCCTAAATTCCCATGCACTTGAATTAGAAAGTTATACCAGACCAAGCTGATGAAAAATCAGGATATGCAAGATTATATAAGACATAAATTGGAAATGGTTGAAAGACTGAGAGGTATAGGAGAAGAAATAAAAGACGTTCATGTTGCAGCACTGTTACTTAGTGGTTTACCTGAAAGTTATGAAACACTAGTTACAGCACTTGATGTACGTCCAGATGATGTACTGACATTGGAATATGTTAAAGGCAAGCTTGTGGATGAATATAAGCGCAAAACAGAAAGCATTAACTGTGAAAGTGCTTCCAGTGCAGAATTAAAGATGAAAAATAGATACAAAAACAGCAATGTGCAGTTAGAAAAGCATGAATGCTTTGTATGCAAGAAATCAGGTCACTTAAAGGCAGACTGCAGAATTTGGAAATCTAGAATGCAAAAACAAGGTAAATTGCAGAAGGCCAAAAGTGTGAAGGAAGAAACAGATGAAACTGAATATAAATGGCCAATGACAGAAATTTCTTTACTCAACTTGATTAGTGATGATCAAGCACCCCAATGCTCGGGTGTTCGGGTGCTCTGACCGAGCGCCCCCGGAGGCTCGAGTGCTCGGCCGAGCACCCGAGCCCCATTGAAGTCAATGGGAGGACTCGAGCATTACACCAGGCACCCCCTGCTCTGATGAGGGGAGGGTGCCTGGTCCATAGGAAAAGGGCAGAAAATGATGGAAACACCACAGAAATGGTTCAGGGACAGCATAGGGAGGATGTCTGGATGCATCTTGGACTTCAACGTCGCTGCTGGGAACGATGTTTCGCCCGTAGTACGCCATTTTTACAGACTGACCGTAAAACACACAAAAAGGAAGATAAAAACGACTTTAGGCGAAAAATTGTTACCAAACAGTATTTGCTGTATATTTACTTGTATATCATCTGCAAATTCTGCAAAAAATTTCCTCGATTTTTCTGAACTGGGGCCATGATTAAGAGGGAAACGTGCGCAGAGGCAAATTCTCCCAAAAATTTCCTCGATTTTTCTGAACTGGGGCCATGATTAAGAGGGAAACGTGCGCTGAGCCGACCATCTAAAACATTATGGGTGAGGGTCTGCTGCGGAGCTGACCATCCTAAACATTATATGCGAAGGCCCGCTAGTGAGCTGACGCTATAAAACATTATATGAGAGGGCCCGCTAGAGAGCTGACCCAATAAAACATTATATGAGAAGGCCCGCTGGTGAGCTGACCTATACAAAAATTGTCAAACAGCGCCCGCTGGTGAGCTGGCCCTATATAAAAATTATATCACAGGGCCCGCTGGTGAGCTGGCCCTATATAAAAATTATATCCCAGGGTATATGGAAGAGAGTCAACCATATACCCATTTTTTGGGTGGAAGGGGTGAATGGGAATACAGAGTATTCCCATCATTGTAAATAACATATCTAAAGTGACTTTATGTTCCCCCGGGGCTTACCTCCAGTGGAGTGGAGAAGTCAGGGGAAATCCAGGCCTTGTTCATTTTTATAAGTGTCAACCTATCAGCATTTTCGGTGGAAAGGCGGATACGCTTATCTGTTATGATGCCACCAGCAGCACTAAATACCCGCTCAGACAGAACGCTGGCGGCAGGGCAGGCCAGCACCTCCAAGGCGTAGAGTGCCAGTTCATACCACGTGTCCAGCTTGGACACCCAGTAGTTGTAAGGCACAGAGGGATCATTGAGGACGCTGACACGGTCTGCTACGTACTCCTTCACCATCTTCCAAAACTTTTCCCTCCTTGTGACACTAGGCTGCGCATCAGGGTGAGGGTGCTGGCGGGGTGTCATGAAGGTGTCCCACGCCTTGGAGAGTGTTGCCCTGCCTTTGTCGGAACTGCTGTGTGCTCCCCTTTTTTCCCCTTCTCGATTGGCCAAGGTAGCACGTACTCTGCCGCCAGCGTTGTCAGATGGAAAATTTTGGAGCAATTTTTCGACAAGAACCTTCTGGTATTGCACCATTTTGCTTGTCCTCTCCACCGGAGGAATGAGAGATGAGAAATTCTCTTTGTAGCGGGGGTCCAGAAGGGTGAACACCCAGTAATCCGTGTTGTCTAAAATGCGTATAACGCGTGGGTCACGGGAAAGGCAGCCTAACATAAAGTCAGCCATGTGTGCCAGAGTACCAACAGGCAAGATTTCGCTGTCCTCACCAGGAGGATGACTCTCAATCTCCTCATCCTCTTCCTCCTCTTCTGCCCACCCACGCTGAAGAGATGGAACTAAAGTTCCATGGCTACCCTCTGTAGCGGAGGCAACCGTGTCTTCCTCCTCCTCCTCCTCCTCCTCCGCCTCCTCCAATTGTCGCTGAGAAGACGAAGTGAGGGTGCTCTGGCTATCACCTTGTGTAAGCTCTTCCTCCCGCATTTCCACCTCTTCCACATGCAAAGCGTCGGTTTTAATTGTGAGCAGCGAGCGTTTCAGTAGACACAGAAGTGGGATGGTTACACTGATAATAGCGTTATCGCCGCTCAACATCTGTGTCGATTCCTCAAAATTGCGTAAAACCTCACAGAGGTCTGACATCCATTCCCACTCCTCACTTCTGATTACAGGAAGTTGAACGGAGAGGCGACGACCGTGTAACAGCTGGTACTCCACTACTGCCCTCTGCTGCTCACAAAGCCGGGCCAACATGTGGAAGGTGGAGTTCCAGCGCGTGCTCACGTCACACAGCAGCCGGTGAGCTGGCAATTGTAAGCGCTGCTGCAGCTTCAACAGGCCGGCTGAAGCTGTAGAAGACTTACGGAAATGTGCACACACGCGGCGCACCTTGGTCAAGAGATCATGCAAATTGGGGTAGGTTTTTAGAAATCGCTGAACCACTAAATTAAATACATGCGCTAGGCATGGTACGTGTGTGAGCTTGCCGAGCTCCAAAGCCGCCACCAAGTTACGCCCATTATCACACACAACCATGCCTGGTTGCAGGTTGAGTGGCGAGAGCCACTGCTCGGTCTGGTGACTAATCCCCTGCAACAGCTCTGAGGCCGTGTGCTGTTTGTCCCCAAGGCAGATCAGCTTCAGCACGGCCTGTTGACGGTTCCCCACTGCAGTGCTACACTGCTTCCAGCTACCGGCTGATGGGTGAGTGGCGCTGCGCGCAGAGAATTCGGAGGTGGAAACGGAGGAGGAGGAGCCAATAACGTAGGTGCTGGCGGAAACCCTGATGGAGGTAGGGCCCGCAATCCTCGGCGTGGGTAGCACCTGTGCCATCCCAGGGTCCGAGTCGCTCCCAGCCTCCACGACATTCACCCAGTGTGCCGTCAGTGAAATGTAGCGTCCCTGGCCACAAGCACTTGTCCATGTGTCAGTCGTTAAGTGGACCTTCCCAGTAACTGCGTTGGTCAGGGCACGGGTGATGTTACGGGACACATGGTGGTGTAAGGCGGGGACGGCACACCGGGAAAAGTAGTGGCGGCTGGGGACTGCGTACCGAGGGACAGCTGCTGCCATCAGGCTGCGGAAGGACTCAGTCTCCACAAGCCTAAATGGCAGCATTTCGATGGCCAGTAATTTGGAAAGGTGTGAGGTTAGTGCTATGGCCTGTGGGTGGGTGGCTGGGTATTTTCGCTTGCGCTCAAATGCCTGGGGTAACGACATTTGGACGCTGCGCTGGGACAGGGAAGTGGATGTGGTCGCTGATGGTGCTTCAGATGGTACAGGTGCAGGGCGGGAGGTATGCGGGCCTGCGCCTTCGACAGGCGATTGGCCGGCACCGAAAACAGGGGAAGAGGAGGCAGTGGTGTGGCCTGCAGACACAGATTGGCGATCCGGGCATTCCTCCCACTTATTACGGTGCTTGGATGCCATGTGTCGGATCATGCTGGTGGTGGTGAGGTTTCTAGTGTTCATGCCTCGGCTCATTCTGGTGTGGCACAGGTTGCAAACTACAATTCTTTTGTCGTCCGCACTTTCCTTAAAAAAACGCCATACCGCGGAACACCTACCCCTTGGCAAGGGAGATTTACGCAAGGGGGTGCTCCGTGGAACATTTGCGGGCCGGTTTGGTGCGGTCCGCCTTCTTTCTGTAGCCACACCACTGCCTCTTCCAGCCTGTTGCGGTGCTGCAGATGGCTCACCCTCAGGACTGCTGTCATCGCTCGGCTCTCCACCTTCCCAGGTGGGGTCAGTCACCTCATCGTCCACCAAGTCCTCCTCCACTTCCTCACTCTAATCATCCTCCTCATGTCTTGATCCCACCACATACTCAGTCATTGACAACTGTATATCATCCTCCTCATGAAGGTCTTGAGACAGTAAAAGTGGTTGATTTGATGGCAACTGTGTCTCATCATCATCATCATCCACTTCCTTTGACCTTAAATGCCATTCCCCTCTGTCATCTTCTTGTGATTGGGTACCCTCTAGAGGTTGTGAATCAGGGCACAAGATGTCATGTTCCTCTGCAAGCGTGCTTGGAGAGAGGTTCAAATTAAGGATTGGTGATGAGACGAGCTCCTCACTATATCCCAGTGTGGGATCACTTCTTTGACCAGACCCTCTATGGTGGGAGGAAGGATGATCAGGGTGAGGATTATGTTGACCAGACTCTTGGCTACTGAGAGTGGACTTGGTGGAAGACAGGGTGGTGCTTAACCGACTGGAAGCAGTATCAGCTGAAATCCAACCGACCACCTGGTCTGACCTCGAGAGTGATGTCCTGCGACGCCCTGTAAACTGAGACATGAAGCTAGGTATGGTGGATGTCTTTCTTGTGCTCTGGCACCAGGCACAGTTTCTACGCGTCCTGACCCGCGCCCTGAAGTATCAGGATCACGTCCACTTCCCCGTCCCTTTTTACCCGCCTTCTTCATATTACACGGAATATGTGCTGCAAATCTGCAACTTTGCACACTAAACAGAATGTGCTGCTTATCTGCGGCTCGGCACAGTGAATGGAATATGTGACTTTGATATTTTACACTTTGCACAGTAAACAGAATGTTCTCCTAATCTGCAACTTTGCACACTAAACAGAATGTGCTGCTTATCTGCGGCTCGGCACAGTGAATGGAATATGTGACTTTGATATTTTACACTTTGCACAGTAAACATAATGTTCTCCTAATCTGCAACTTTGCACACTAAACAGAATGTGCTGCTTATCTGCGGCTAGGCACAGTGAATGGAATATGTGACTTTGATATTTTACACTTTGCACAGTAAACAGAATGTTCTCCTAATCTGCAACTTTGCACACTAAACAGAATGTGCTGCTTATCTGCGGCTAGACACAGTGAATGGAATATGTGACTTTGATATTTTACACTTTGCACAGTAAACAGAATGTTCTCCTGATCTGCAACTTTGCACACTAAACAGAATGTGCTGCTTATCTGCGGCTCGGCACAGTGAATGGAATATGTGACTTTTATATTTTACACTTTGCACACTAAACAGAATGTTCTGCTAATCTGAAACTTTGCACACTAAACAGAATGTGCTGCTTATCTGCGGCTCGGCACAGTGAATGGAATATGTGACTTTGATATTTTACACTTTGCACAGTAAACAGAATGTTCTCCTAATCTGCAACTTTGCACACTAAACAGAATGTGCTGCTTATCTGCGGCTAGACACAGTGAATGGAATATGTGACTTTGATATTTTACACTTTGCACACTAAACAGAATGTTCTGCTAATCTGAAACTTTGCACACTAAACAGAATGTGCTGCTTATCTGCGGCTAGGCACAGTGAATGGAATATGTGACTTTGATATTTTACACTTTGCACAGTAAACAGAATGTTCTCCTAATCTGCAACTTTGCACACTAAACAGAATGTGCTGCTTATCTGCGGCTAGACACAGTGAATGGAATATGTGACTTTGATATTTTACACTTTGCACAGTAAACAGAATGTTCTCCTAATCTGCAACTTTGCACACTAAACAGAATGTGCTGCTTATCTGCGGCTCGGCACAGTGAATGGAATATGTGACTTTTATATTTTACACTTTGCACACTAAACAGAATGTTCTGCTAATCTGAAACTTTGCACACTAAACAGAATGTGCTGCTTATCTGCGGCTCGGCACAGTGAAGGGAATATGTGACTTTTTATATTTTACACTTTGCACAGTAAACAGAATGTTCTCCTAATCTGCAACTTTGCACACTAAACAGAATGTGCTGCTTATCTGCGGCTAGGCACAGTGAATGGAATATGTGACTTTGATATTTTACACTTTGCACACTAAACAGAATGTTCTGCTAATCTGAAACTTTGCACACTAAACAGAATGTGCTGCTTATCTGCGGCTCGGCACAGTGAATGGAATATGTGACTTTTATATTTTACACTTTGCACAGTAAACAGAATGTTCTGCTAATCTGAAACTTTGCACACTAAACAGAATGTGCTGCTTATCTGCGGCTAGACACAGTGAATGGAATATGTGACTTTGATATTTTACACTTTGCACAGTAAACAGAATGTTCTCCTAATCTGCAACTTTGCACACTAAACAGAATGTGCTGCTTATCTGCGGCTAGGCACAGTGAATGGAATATGTGACTTTGATATTTTACACTTTGCACACTAAACAGAATGTTCTCCTAATCTGCAGCTTTGCACACTAAACAGAATGTGCTGCTTATCTGCGGCTCGGCACAGTGAATGGAATATGTGACTTTGATATTTTACACTTTGCACAGTAAACAGAATGTTCTCCTAATCTGCAACTTTGCACACTAAACAGAATGTGCTGCTTATCTGCGGCTAGGCACAGTGAATGGAATATGTGACTTTGATATTTTACACTTTGCACACTAAACAGAATGTTCTGCTAATCTGAAACTTTGCACACTAAAAAGAATGTGCTGCTTATCTGCGGCTCGGCACAGTGAATGGAATATGTGACTTTTATATTTTACACTTTGCACAGTAAACAGAATGTTCTGCTAATCTGAAACTTTGCACACTAAACAGAATGTGCTGCTTATCTGCGGCTAGACACAGTGAATGGAATATGTGACTTTGATATTTTACACTTTGCACAGTAAACAGAATGTTCTCCTAATCTGCAACTTTGCACACTAAACAGAATGTGCTGCTTATCTGCGGCTAGACACAGTGAATGGAATATGTGACTTTTATATTTTACACTTTGCACACTAAACAGAATGTTCTGCTAATCTGAAACTTTGCACACTAAACAGAATGTGCTGCTTATCTGCGGCTAGACACAGTGAATGGAATATGTGACTTTGATATTTTACACTTTGCACAGTAAACAGAATGTTCTCCTAATCTGCAACTTTGCACACTAAACAGAATGTGCTGCTTATCTGCTGCTAGACACAGTGAATGGAATATGTGACTTTTATATTTTACACTTTGCACACTAAACAGAATGTTCTGCTAATCTGAAACTTTGCACACTAAACAGAATGTGCTGCTTATCTGCGGCTCGGCACAGTGAATGGAATATGTGACTTTGATATTTTACACTTTGCACACTAAACAGAATGTTCTGCTAATCTGAAACTTTGCACACTAAACAGAATGTGCTGCTAATCTGAAACTTTGCACACTAAAAAGAATGTGCTGCTAATCTGCAACTTTGCACACTGAACAGAATGTGCTGCTAATCTGCAACTTTGCACACTAAACAGAATGTGCTGCTAATCTGCAACTTTGCACACTAAAAAGAATGTGCTGCTAATCTGCAACTTTGCACACTAAACAGAATGTGCTGCTAATCTGCAACTTTGCACACTAAACAGAATGTGCTGCTAATCTGCGGCTAGGCACAGTGAACGGAATATGTGACTTTTTTTTTTTAAATCTCTGACCCCCCAAACAAAATAAACTGCTGCCCCCACACACAGTAGTCCTAAAAAGGACTTTTGGGTCTTTTTTTTGTTCAACAACACTTTTCTTCTCCCTACACTGACTTTCCCTTCCTATCCTCATCTCTCCCTGGCTAAGACTGAGCCGAACTCGCTGGTCAGGTGCTATACAGCACCCGATCACGGGTTCTGGCCAGCCAATCAGTGTAATGCCAGCAGCCAACATGGCTGCTGGCATTACATTGATGTCAGAGCCTCCCTGCACGTTTATTGGCTGCGCAGCAGCCGCGAAACGTGCGGGGAGGAGACCCGAACATGGGCGAGCACATGCGGTACTCGTACGAGTACCGCCATGTGCCGAGCAGAGCGATGCTCGAGCCGAACCGAGCTACGGCCGAGCATGCTCGCTCATCACTAAACTTGATGAAAGTAAAACAGAAAAAATCACCACAGCTAATGGGTAGTAATAGAATCAGAAGGAATAGGAGATGGTTTTCATTACTGTCCTATCTCCCAAAGTGTCACAAGAAAGATACTTATGAAGAATGTTCTGTATATGACTGATCTTGAAAGTAATCTTTTGTCAGTAAAGCTCACAAAACAAGGCAATGTAGTGACCTTCCAAGGAGACAGTTGTGTCATCACAAAAGGGGATTGTTTACTCGCAAAAGCTAAAATCACAAATGAACTGGATAAGCTGAACTGCAGTGAAATGGTTAATATTGCCAAAGAGGAGAAACATTCAAACTGCATCCACACTTGGCACAGGCGACTTGGACACAGAAATCCTGACACAATAAAGAAAATGGTTGAGAATGACTGTGCAAGTGGTATAAAATTAGTCCATGTGATCAACTGATGAAATGTACCAGCTACATTAAAGGAAAAATGACAAGAAACGCTTTTCCAAAGCAGAGCAACAGCAGAGCTCAAAAGCTTCTGGACTTAATTCATTCAGATCTGTGTGGTCCAATGAAAACCTTGACTCCAGGAAAGAAGAGGTATTTTCTCACTTTAATTGATGATTACTCCAGGTATAGTAAACTGTACTTGTTGCACAACACAGATGAAGTACCAGAGAAACTTGACCAATATCTAGCTGAACTAAATAAAAAATTTGGCAAAATGCCAAGTATATTGCTTACAGACAGTGGAACTGAGTATACAAGTCGTATCACACAAGCTATTCTCAGAAAGAACGGTATTATGTTCCAGACTATTGTTCCATAAAACCCAGAACAAAACGGGGTTGCAGAGAGAATGAACCATACTCTGTGTGAGAGTAGAAGGAACATGCTTTTTCATGTGGATATTCCAACTACATATTGGGGAGAGGCAATTATGACAGCATGCTATATCCAAAATCGCCTGCCAGGCAAGGAACCGAGAAAACCTCATATGAACTGTGGAATGGCAAAGCACTGGATTTGAGACATATAAAAATTTTTGGAAACAAAGCCTACGTGCACATTCCAAAGGAAAAACGCACAAAATGGGATGCTTGTGCAAAAGAAGGTATACTTGTGGTTTACAGTGAGTCCCAAAAGGGATACAGAATTCTACACCAAGATACAAATAAGGTAACAGTCAGCAGAAGTGCGATTGTTGATGAAACCTCTATGTTTTCAAAATTACTTGAACTGACACAAACAGTTCCAACTAAGATTAACTCCATACCAGAGCTACAGGAAGACAATGTCTGTCTGTCTTATATGGCTCATGTAGCATTGCAGCCAGAGTCAGCTTCATGGGATAAGATACAAAGACTGCCAATCAATGAGAAGCAAAAATGGATCAGAGCTGCTGATGAAGAGATGACCTCTTAGTGAACTCAAGACTTGGACACTTTCAGAGCTACCCCAAGGTAAAAGTGCAATAGGATGTACATGGGTCTTGTACAAAGCATGTTTAGTGGCAAAAGGGTACTCACACAAATACGGTGAGGATTATGATGCTACTTTTGCTCCAGTTGCAAAACAAAGTACTTTTAGAACACTTATGTCAGTGGCGGCTGTACTGAATATGATTGTGAAACATCATGATATCTCAACAGCATTTCTTAATGGTGATATTGAAGAGGAAATATATATGACACAGCCAGAAGGATATTTGAAAGAGGGAGAAGAGCATCTTGTGTGCAAATTGCAAAAATCCCTATATCTGCTTAAAGGGATAGTAATACTTCGTTTTAACTTTATTTTATTTTGTAGGCATTAAAAAAATATGAAGAATGATATAAGTCTTATCTCTCAAACCTTTATGGTTTATGAGATATTCACAAGCAAAGTTTCCCCTCCCCGCCCCTTTTACCTAGTGTAAGACATCTCTTCTCAGATGTGAATGTATGACCAGACAGATAACAGAAGGGGACAGTCTTCTTTGTATTAAAACAATGAAAGCCCTTCCCCCCTTGACAAGTTTTTCAGCTTTTTCCCTTATCTTAATTGAAGATTGTCCCTCTCTGCAGTCTACCTGGGCACCTCCCTTCTGATCTGGTTGAACAGGGAAGGGATACTTTGTTTGTGAATATCTCTTAAACCAAAAAGGTTTGAGAGATAATACTTATATCATTCTTCATGTTTTTTTAATGGCTACAAAATAAAATAAAGTTAAAACGAAGTATTACTATCCCTTTAAGCAATGAGCTCGAGCGTGGAATTTAAAAACAAAGTTCTGCTAGATGAAGGATTCACACGAAGCAAAGCTCATCCATGTGTATATTCACAGTGTGTAGATTCTGAGTATATGCATATATTACTCTATGTGGATTACTTGATTATCACACACAAAAGGAATGAGCAAATTGCAAAGTTGACTGCAGTGCTCAACCAGCACTTTGAGACTAAAGACCTTGGAGATGTGACATATTATCTAGGAATAAACATACAGTGTGAGAAGCATGGGAGTTTTCTGTTGAACTAGAAATCCAAAATTGATGCAATTCTTCAGCGGTTTGGCCTGACCGAAGCCAAAGAAGTGAGCACTTCCATAGACACAGCATATCTAAAGTTTGAAGAAGAAGGAGATCTTCTTCCTACGAATGATCAGTACAGACAAGCAGTGGGGGCACTGCTATATACTGCAACCACTACACATCCAGACATCGCAGCTTCCATGTCGCTTCTCTGTAGACGCATAAGTGAACCACGTCTAAGGGATTGGACTTCAATAAAATTAGTCATGAGGTATCTCAAACAAATGAAAGACGAGTCTGAAACTGTCTGCAACAGGTGACTTGAACCTCATAGGATATGTGGACTCTGATTGGGCGGGTGACCTCAATACTCGCAAATCTACAAGTGGATACTTGTTTAAATTTGAAAATAGTCCTATATCCTGGTCCAGCAAGAAGCAGATCTCAATGGCTTTGTCTTCTACAGAAGCTGAATATATCTCTGCTGCCTATGCTAGTCAAGAAGTTGTTTGGTTGCGTCAGTTGCTTGAAGATCTTGGAGAGCCAATGTCACACCCCACAGTCTTATATGAGGACAATCAAGGATGCGTTAAACTTGCAAACATTGAGAAGATCAATGCAAGAACCAAGCATATTGATGTCAGGCATCTTTATATTCATGATTTGGTTGAACAAAATGTGATTGTGCTTGCATACTGTGAGACTGATTACATGATTGCTGATACTATGACAAAACCACTCACAAGAAACATATTTGTTGAACTAAGATCCAAAATGGGATTAATATAAGGAGTAGTTGTTGAGTGAGGTTGTTGGAATACTGTGTATTTGTATTCTATTACAACAACTATTGTGTATAATGTTTAAGTGTTATATACTGTTCAGTCTGTAGGTGGTGCTGTATTTAGATTCACTGTTCACTGTCTATGGTATCTTCTTGTTTGTCTTTAATAAAAACTGCAAGGCAAGCTGCGGATACATTTTACAACAGATAAGCCTGTGTACACATTATTTTCTATACAGCTTTATAGACTTTCCAGTAAAAAGCATGTAGTTGCAGTGCTTGCAGCAATAGCAAGTTCATTATTTAGCATTCTGATGACAGAATAAACTTACTATCTGCCCCAGCATTCACCACATCCCTGTGCACCCTCCTGTCACTGTGAAACTGACTGCCTGCCTTATGGGTCCCATCTTCTTATATCACTCAAGCCTGTGGTTCCTTTTGCCATTTAAATGATATCTTGCACACACATGTTAGAAGCCTTTGATGTGGCTTCCCCTTTGATAAAGGGGAACAAAGAAAGCAAAATTCTAATGGTATGGCTACAGCGCCCTACCCTGCAGAAGGGTTCTCACAACTGCTTGTCAGGTTCCAGGTTTTCATTTTGTCCTTACCTTTGCCTGATTTTGTACCTTGTCCTGTACCTTTAAATCCTCCTGGTTGGTTGGCATGTGTTAAAAGCTAGTATTTCTAGCCTGTGTATTTCCTGTTTGCTGCTGTTGGATTCAAGTTGTTTCTAGCCTTGCTTTTGTCAAGATTTTTTGAGTTCAACTAAGCTACAAACAATTGTTTCAGTAATGTCCTTATTCGCCTTGATGTTTGTGCAGATTCACTGCTGTGAATTTAATCAGTCTGATTCTCCACCTTCAGTGTTGCTGGGCTGGCAGATGTTCTGGTCCAGGTTTTCATCTACCATTCTTTGATTCCTGAGTCCTGTGGTTTCAAGCATTGTTCCAGTTATTGTTTGCAGTCCTGGGGCTACATTCTATTACAGGTGCTAATTTTATCACTGCTTTTATCTCCAGTTTTTCCCTTAGACTTCAATAGGAAAATGTTTGATAAAACGGGTGTTAACATTTAGCACCTGTAATAGAATCTAGCCCCTGCTCAACATGTTCAGCCTTGCTTTGTTTTCCTGTGAAGCTAATTTCTGTCACAGATAAATATTTAGCTTTTGTTCCTGGATCTAATGCAGTAATTCAGTTAATCTAGTAGTTCCTTTGTGGGCTGTTTGGAAGGTTTACTATTAAAATGTCTCCACCTACGTGGCAACCATCAAAAGAGCAACATCAGAATGTTGTCTGAATCAAAAGAGCGACATTCTGGGCCACATTAAAACAAAGACATCTAAATCTTGCCCCATGTACTGGTTTCTGGGTGAAACTGCAGCAGCATGCCAGCACAGTATTCCGCATATACCTAGGTTGCCTGCAGTCACACGCAGCACACTATGCAGGATAAAACTAGGAAGAAGGCATTATGTGTGTTAATCAGTCAAATTTGCTCTGCAATGAGCTGGTGTGCTGCTGCAGTTTCCCCTGGGTGACCTGTAAGTGGGGGTTGACTTTTCGATGTCAGCCTTTTGAAGGGGGCAACCATTCAGTATATCAGTGAGTCAGTCTGACCCCTAGGGACTCCATATAAAAAGAGCATGGCTTTCTACAATTTAAAACGAAGTATAGGTTAGGATGTTCAGGATTTAGAAAGTAGTATGTTGATTTGGAACACTTTGGCCTGATGGAAAAAGACTTAGTAAATAGCCCAGTGATGTAGTGTGAAGCCTCAAAATGGCTCTTCTCAACAGTTTTTTTTTAAATAACACCCCCACCTCCCAAGCTGACATCAGGGCTGGTGGAAGGATTTTTGCCACCCTAGGCAAAACCTAATTTTGCTGTCCATTTGGCTCCGCCTCTTGTGCCCCACCCCTTTATACCCCGCCTACTTATACCCCACCTCTTTTCATGATTGTCCTCTCTCTCTCTCTCTCTGCCCCCTGGGCCAGTGTGCCCCAGGTCTGGAGATGCCTGTAAGAGATGCCCCCCACCAGCTCCACTTTTCCCCACCAGCTCCAACTTGCCCCTATCAGCTCCACTTTGGCCCACCAGCTCCATTTTGCCCCTATCAGCTCCACTTTACCCCCTCAGCTCCAACTTGCCCCCATCAGCTCCACTTTGCCCCCCACCAGCTCCAACTTGCCCCCAGCAGCTCCACTATGCCCCCTCATCTCCAACTTGCCCCCATCAGCTCCACTTTGCCCCCCATCCGCTCCACTTTTCCCCCATACGCTCCAACTTGCCCCCAGCAGCTCCACTATGCCCCCAGCAGCTCCAACTTGCCCCCATCACATACCTGTAGCTCCCGCGCAGTCTTCTCTTCAGTAATACAGAGTGCGCCGGGAGATTATAACTCCCAGCGCACTCTGCATTACTAAAGATCTGACCCGATGAGGGAACGCAGTGCTGCATGCCCGTGCCCCCAATACGTGTGCGCCCTAGGCTGGTGCCTACCTCGGCTATAGGTGGCGCCGGCCCTGACTGACATGGGACTGAAATTCAGTTTGTCAGTTGTGTGTACATCCTCTACAGACACTTCATGTTCAGCTTGGAAGCTTTCACTGGAGCCTGCGGGGGCTGCATGCATGGCCCATACAAGCTAAACTGCCAGTATGGAACCAACAAGAGAGTCTGCAGTGGTCTCTTTTCTGCCCCCTGTTTTGCGCATTCATTGGTCCACTGGGACATGCAGTGCAGCCCCTGCTTCATGTACAAGTTTGCTTTCAGTTGTCAAACCTACGATTTCCAGATAGGAAGTTATAAATATATATCCTATATAATAATTCGCTAGGATGTTTGTCAGAAGCCGTCATGTGCAGTACAGACTGCCTGAAAGCGCCACGGCTGATACGGAGTGTGGCGCTCCGAATTCGAACTGGAGTCCTCTCTGCACACCTTCCTGGGACCATTTGGTGAGCAGAGAGGCTCCGGGCACCAGCCGAGGCTACTGGTTGGCACTGTGGCCCGTGTACACGGGCTTTTAATATAATATATCTATTTACAATACCTAGATTTGATTCTGCTTCCAAAGCCACTTGAGCATAGTCCAGATGATTTCTCCAGTGATATCACTTCTCCAATTTTTTTATGTTATTCTTTGGAGCCTATGTACTAAGCATTCTCAAGTGGGAGAGATCTTAGTGTATAGGCTCCATAGAATAACATAGGAATTATCGAAATTATATCACTGGAGAAGGCTTCTCCACGTTCTCACCCCTTAGTGTGTCTCATCCCAGATGTTAATGACAAAGAAAAAAGTTTGTACGACACCTGCTGTGCTCATGTGTAATCTTGAGGGCCACAAGATCAGTATATTGCTATATTACTGCATCATATTAAATATTATACTGAATAAGTAGCAAGATATTTAAAAAATCAAGATTCAGTGTGGAGCTTTATTTACTACAGTAATGTAAATTTCTGTATATGATCATGTATTTGATATTTGTGCTTTCAAGACTTTTAATTAAATTGAGCTGCTTCAACAAAGATACTACCCAATGTGCAGTGACAGTCATATAGTCTATACTCTGACCATTTGTTCACATATTTGTCAAGTGAACTTTACCATATGATGTTTTCAGTCCTTTGCACATAACACTAGCAACCTATATAGACAATTCTTGCAATCGCTGTTGAAAAATAATATGCCTATCAGATGCAACATTTGAGTTCTTTAAAACCTCTGTTTTCAACAAAATAATAGGGCAGCATGTCAAGTGCCATCATTTTGGCAGGTTTGCAATTCCATGTGTACTTTTGCATTATTTATTGTTATTTTTTCTGCTATTTTTCTAAGAACTCAGTAAGTGTGGATTGGCAGCACATAGAAGGACTGTTTAACTGAATTGATTTAATGATAGTTGTAGTGTTCTCCATAGTGCACAACAGAGATCTTACTTCAGCACATCTGTGATATGCAATTAGTTGCACACACAGCACAGCAGCATCAATATATGATTGTTTTTTTCTTGTCTGAGTGTAGACTACTGTCTTACCTGTTGTTTTATATCTAAAAATATTGTATGATGTTTGCCTCTGTCTCTAGTACCAAGCATAACAGTGTTAATTTTTACAGTATAGTACAGGATACACCTGTTAGATACAGAACCAGCAGTTTGCGAATTGCATTTATAATAGAGGATAAAGCAGAGTAGCAGGTGCAGCATCAGATTCCACCACACCACAGTATGTGCTTGTCCCTTTTTACTTGTTTGTGTTGACTTGTAAGTAAGTGTATGTAACACAGTATGTCAGGTTGTACCTGTTGTCTGTTTGTCTTGAATGCATGATATATTGTGTCTTCCTGTGTAGCATTTGCACTCTCAGTGAATGCTCAGCCTAGGTCAGCTCATCTGTCTGTCTGACTGTCACTGTGACCTATCAATTAACAAGGTTTTTATTTTAGCTCTCATTTCTCCCCAACACTTCCCACACACCACTTGTCAGAAAACAATTGGCTACTACCAATAGTCAGTGCACTCTTTTGCCTGTCTGCCTCTATACACTAGCTATCATTACAATTCCAAAAGCTTTGTCTCTCTCTCTCTCTCTCTCTCTCTCTCTCCTAAGCACAGTTTGACAAAACGTGGTATACTAATACCCCCTTTTAAGCTGGCAAATTAGCATAGTGAGAATACATGGGGAAGCGCTTTATGTGGGGGCAATCAAATTAGATTATTATCAATTAGTTCAATCATGAGGGTGGCAGGGCGTTTTGTTTCTTGTATGTTTCACTTTTGTGGAAAAAAGTTCAATCATGCGGGTGGGAGGACGTTTTGTTTCTTGCATGTTTCACTTTTGTGGAAAATTTTCACCAATACCTACTTTTTCCCCCAAGTCAACCATTATTTAGATTTGTTCTGGGTAACTTATCTTAGGATAGATACATGTTTATCCCAGGCATGTTTAAACTGTGTTACTGTGGATTTATCAACCACCTCTGCTGGAAGTTTGTTCCAAGTTTCTACTACTCTTTCAGTGAAATAATATTTTCTAATGTTTTTCTTGATTTTTCCTCCAACTAGCCTCAGATTGTGCCCCCTTGTTCTTGTATTCAGATTCTTATTAATCACACTTCCCTCCTGAACCTTGTTCAGTCCTTTAACATATTTAAAGGTTTCAATCATGTCCCCCCTTTCTCTTCTTTCCTCCAGACTATACATATTTAGATCTCTGAGTCGTTCTTGATAAGTTCTATGCTTTAGACCTTCCACCATTTTTGTAGCTCTTCTTTGAACCCGCTCAATTTTAGTTATATCCTTTTGCAGATGAGGCCTCCAGAACTGTACACAGTATTCCAGATGTGGTCTCACTAGAGCTCTATACAGAGGGATCACAATCTCCCTCTTCCTGCTTGTTATACCTCTAGCTATGCAGCCAAGCATACGATTTGCTTTCCCCACCGCCTGGTTGCATTGGTTACTCATCTTGAGGCTGTCAGAGATGACCACCCCCAAATCCTTCTCTTCTGAAGTCTTTGCTACCACAGAACTGCCAATACGATAGTCAGATTGAGGGTTTCTTTTCCCCAAGTGCATTATTTTACATTTGGAAACATTGAACTGAAGTTTCCATTGTTTTGACCACTTATCTAATAGTGCCAAATCATTCTCCATATTACAGACACCTCCTGGAACATCAACCCTATTACACACTTTTGTGTCGTCAGCAAACAAGCAAACCTTCCCTGCCAAGCCTTCCCTTATGTCACTTACAAACATGTTGAACAGAACAGGGCCCAGAACAGATCCTTGTGGCACTCCACTTGTAACCAGTCTCTGCTCAGAATACACTCCATTAACAACAACCCTCTGGTTTCTGTCCTTCAGCCAACTGCAGATCCACTGAACTATCCAGGGGTTAAGTCCAATTCTTGATAATTTATCTATCAGCTCTTTATGGGGAACTGTATCGAAAGCTTTACTGAAATCCAGGTAGGCGATATCCACAGCACCACCTTCATCCAGCACTTTAGTTACATAGTCAAAGAAATCAATGAGATTAGTCTGACAGGATCGGCCCTCAGTGAAGCCATGCTGGTTTGGGTCCATCGGGTTGTTTTTTGTTAGATGGTCAATTATCTTCTTCTTTAGAAGAGTCTCCATCATTTTTACCACTACAGATGTCAGGCTGACTGGCCTGTAGTTACTAGCTTCTTCTTTACTACCCTTCTTGTGAATGGGTACAACATTGGCCATTCTCCAATCATCAGGAACTTCTCCCGTAAGAAGGGACTGGTTATACAGATTAGTCAGGGGGCCAACTATGACAGATCGGAGTTCTTTAAGAACTCTAGGGTGGATTCCATCCGGACCCATCGCTTTATTTGACTTTAGCCGGACAAGTTCCTCTAGAACATCGGCCTCTGAAAACACTGGGGCTAAAATTATACAACTAGAGGCAATGCTGTGTTCAGCCATTTTCTGATTATGAGGGCCGCCGTCTGAAAAAACTGAGCAGAAGTAGTTATTCAGATGGTCAGCGACCGCCTTTTCCTCTTCTATATACTGATTTTTTCCGTTGTTAATTTTTGTAATCCCGCAGTTTTTCTTCTTCCTGTCACTGATATATCTGAAGAAGGTTTTATTCCCCTTCTTAACAGATTTGGCCATTTCTTCCTCTTTTGAGGCTTTAGCAGCATTTATCATCTGTTTAGTCTTCTTCTGTATAGTTTTATACCCTTCTCTGTCCGCTTCACTTCCAGTCTCTTTATATCTCTTATAGGCAGACTTTTTATCTTTCACTATAGCTCTTACCTCTCTAGTAAACCATAGTGGATTTCTCTTTCTTTTCCTCTTGCTAATTTGTCTAACATGTAATCTTGTTGCCTTTAAGAGGACTTCTTTGAGTGTCTTCCACTGAGTACTCACTCTCGGTGTTTTATCCCACCCTTTTAATTCTTTCTTTACATATTCTCCCATATCCTCAAACTTCGTCTTCCTAAAGTCCAATACTTTGGTTGCAGAATGGGATTTCTCGTAGTCAGTCTGGATTCCGAACCACAAACATTGGTGGTCACTGGAACCTAGATTTTCTCCCACCTTCACCTCAGATACCAGGTCTCCATTTGTGAATACTAAGTCTAGGATATTGTCCCCTCTAGTTGGCGCCTTCACCAGCTGTTTTAGGGACATCCCCGTCAGGGCTTCTACGATGCTCCTACTTCTACATGTGGATGCACAAGGGATATTCCAATCAACATCAGGCATGTTGAAGTCTCCCATAACTACTATATCTCCCTTTACTGCCATTTGGGTAATCTCGTCCACTAGCATGTTGTCTTGCTCTTCAGATTGCCCCGGAGGCCTGTAGACTGCACCTATTCTTGTAACTGATCCCTTTTTATTCTGCAGACAGATCCAGAGAGTCTCCAACTCTTTACATGAATTCTGGATCGCTGTGGATTTTATGCTATCTTTAACATAAATGGCTACCCCACCCCCTCTTCTCTCAGCCCTATCTTTCCTATACAACGTGTATCCCGGAATGGCTATTTCCCAGTCATTACAGTCCCTGAACCATGTCTCTGTTATTACAATCAAGTCCAAGTCATCTCTACAAACTATTGATATTAGCTCGCTGAGCTTGTTGCCTAAGCTGCGAGCATTAGTACACATTACACGAAGAACATTACATTTATCACCAACAACAACTCTATCTACCGCACCATCATCTACCTCACCAACATCTGTATGTAAAGCACCAGCAACTTCCTGTGCACCAACATCTGTATCTATCACACTAACAAACTCAGAACCCTGGTTCACCAAAACTGTTCGGGGACAGAAATCAATCTTCTCAATGAAATTCCTGCCCCCTCCATCTAGTTTAAATGCCTCTCCAAGAAACACCTGAACTCTTCTCCAAGTACCTCAGTTCCTCTGTGTGACGGGTGCAGACCATCTCTCTTGAACATTTCTTTACAACTCCACCTTCTAACACTGTGACTGACAAATCCAAAACCTTCTTCTTTACACCACTGTCTTAGCCAACCATTGAACTCCAGGATACGAAGTCTCTTACTATTTTCAGAGCGGACTGGCAAAATCTCTGAAAAAGTGATAGAGTCTGTCATTCTGCTCAGCTCCAGGCTGAGACTTTGAAATTCCATTTTCACCTCTTCAACACTTTTCTGGGACAGATCGTTTGTACCGAGATGAATGATCAGATCAACTTCAGTCTCCTTTGTTGCAGCCTTGACAATATTTGAGATGCGTCTTTTATCCCTGCTTGCAGTAGCACCAGGAAGACATCTCACCTCCTTCAGTCCATCCTCATTCTGCCCTAAAGCAACACCTCTAACAATCGAGTCACCAACAAGGAGATGCTTTCTCTTCTTTTTAAGTCCATTTTCTGCTCCTGACTGCTTGTTACAATTCTCTCCTTTGGGACTCACAACATCCCGTACCTGAGTATCTGTGCTTTTATCTTCTGAAATCTCACTTTCCAATTCAGACAGGACACCAAAGGGATTACACACCGAAATACCAACAGTCTTGTGCTTCTGCTCCACAACTCTCAACCTCCCGGAACCATTTCTGGGGAGCCCAGAAATCCATGACGGTCCTGGCAAGTCATGGTTCCTTACCGCACATCCAACCCATGATGTGCCAAGACCATCATGGGTCCTTAAGGGGTTAAAATGAAACTTTTAATCTCTTAAAAGCTACAGATAGATAGCTCTCCAACACATTGCAAAGAAATACACTGGAGACCTCTTCGCAGTCAAAGGTTTAAAATATTTAAATAATTAGGAACTGTGATTGGTCCCCTATGGTGTAATTGTTTTGCTTTACAATTGAACCTCTTTATGTTAGTGAGTATGGCCCAATAAAAGGAAGTGAATTTAACCCGTAGAGTTGTAGACAGGATTAATCCTTTGAGTGCCAGAGCGATGCACAGCACATCGCAAAGCATTGTGTGCACCTCTGGCACACAAAGGATTAAAATGATGTTACAGATTGGGGAGCTGCGGGATTGGTAGCCTGGTCTAGCTCTGCCTTCTAGCTTTTTTTTTTCTTCAGAAACCACCCTTCCCTGCTGTACTATCCACTCCTTCCGCATCCTTCTCTTTCCTCATCTTTTGCCTCCTACACAATACTCATAGGTTGTACTCTACTCGCACCCTCCTCTCTCTCCAGGTGGCACAATTGCAGGTGCTGAGATAGCCATCTCACAACTTCACTAACACTCACATTCCTCCTCAGCCATATGAGACACCCAGCTTCCCTTTCTTACCCCTGACTTCTCTTTTCCTTACCCCTCCTTCTAACCTCAAACCCCCTCTCATCCCTCTTTCTAGTCCTTATTTAGACCGCATTGCATTTACATATATAATTAGGCAGCTCCATGGTGCTTTCGGTCAATATCTTCCCATGAATATGTTTACTGTTAATTCTATGTAAGTTGACCCTTTATTTGCGTCACTTCACACTTGCTATGTGCACAATTGAACAGTGCTTGTTTGAATGTATACTTTTGTATGCTGCTCTTCAAAATCAATAAAAATGTAATTATAAAAAAAAATGCTGTTACAGTATGAGACAAAACAGATAAATATTATGATCAATTTTCAACCACTTAGTGTAACCTTTTGCATGCAATGCTTTGCAAGGCATAGCTTCCTCTGTAGCATTGAAGAGGTTAAAGGAATCTTAATCAATGGGAATTTACGGAAATTTACTTTTCGGTTGGTTCTTCTTAGTACATTGGCCTCAGGACTGGATTTATAATTAGGCAGAGTAGGCATCTGCCTACAGGCGCACCCCACAGAGGGGCCCCTGTCATTGATCATGTTGTTGTTTTTTTGTTTTTTTTATATGCCTCCCGCGCCACCTGGTGCCGCAACATGGTGAAGACAGGTCTTTTCCTTCTTCAGCACAGACCTGTAGCTGCTGAGCTCCTTCGTCGGGTCTTTGCTTTGAAGCTGATGGGGGCAATATGGATCTAATGCGGGGCAATGTGAGGGCACTATGGAGCTGATGGGTGCAATATTGGGTTTATGGGGGGGGCAGTGTGAGGGCAATATGGTATATGGAGATGATAAGGGCAATATTGGGTTGATGGGGGCAATGTGAGGGCAATATGGTATATGGAGATGATACAGGCAATATGGAGCTGATGGGGGGCAATGTGAGGGCAATAAGGTATATGGAGATGATGGGGGCAATATGGAGCTGATGGGGGCAATGTGATGGCAATATATATGGAGATGATGGGGCAATGTGGAGCTGATGGGGGCAATATGGAGCTGATGGGGGGCAATGTGAGGGCAATATGGTATATGGAGATGATAAGGGCAATATTGGGTTGATGGGGGCAATGTGAGGGCAATATGGTATATGGAGATGATACAGGCAATATGGAGCTGATGGGGGCATTGTGAGGGCAATAAGGTATATGGAGATGATGGGGGCAATATGGAGCTGATGGGGGCAATGTGATGGCAATATATATGGAGATGATGGGGCAATATGGAGCTGATGGGGGGCAATGTGAGGGCAATATGGTATATGGAGATGATGGGGGCAATGTGGAGATGATGGGGGCAATATGGAGCTGATGGGGATAACGTGGAGATTAGGACCATTGTGGAGGTGTCCAGTGGAGATGGCCAATGGGGGGGGGGGCGCTTCAGATTACTGTGCCTAAGGGCTCCTGAGATGTAAATCTGGCCCTGATTGGCCTCAAAGAAAATAGCAAAAAATGTGTCTGTTTTCTTTGCATTATTGTCCAAAGTGGAAAATTAACCCTTTGAGAGCCAGAGGGGCACACAAAGCATTGCATACCTCTGTGGCATTAAAAGGGTTAAATCCAGCATATAAAAGTTTACTGAAAATATGTAACTGTTGTACAGGTATACTGTTTAAACATTTGTCAGTAATATGTGAAGTCAATTTCCTGAAACAGGTGCTGTTAGGCTCTATGAGGGCAGTAATTAGGTTATGTTTTTAACTTTATTAGACACTGTGGTTTAGGGTCTGACCAAGTAGTTACCCTGGTAATGAACTTAAACAAGGTAAACAGTGATACCCCAGAACTTTATATAAGAGAAGTCAAAGGATATTTGTTTACAAGAACTATACTGTGCCCTAGGGGTGAAGGGTCACTTAAGGGTACAAAAGAGCAATTAATTCAGTTGATTGTTACACCTAACATGTTGTGAGTTGATTAAAAGATAAGATTAAACATTTGGTGAGAATCCAAAGCTATTGCTGATAGAAATGGTCTATTTTAGGACTCCTTCATGCCAGAAAAAACAACACATTTTTTAACCCCCTAGAGAGGCAACCTTTAAAATATGACAGACGCACATGACCATCAGCAAATTGTATGTCTGACACTGATGTGTGATGGCAATGTCACACGACTGCTATGTCCACTGACAATGGATAGCCAGAACTCAGGACACTGGAGGAAAGTAAAATGGGAGTTGTGAATCCTCCTATATAATAAAACGCTAGAATGTTTGTCCGATGCAGTCATGCACAGTAGAGACTGGGAGCATTCTGTGCATTTGGACAGTCGCTACAGCACATGAGCACACATCACCACATGAGCACACTGACGGTGCTCGCACGCAGAACTGGCCTCTTAACCCTTTGCAATGCCTTGCGTACCCCTTTGTCACTCAGAGGGTTAACATCACCCGGACCCTGGCCCGTGTACACGGGCTTTAACACTAGTAGCAATATAATGCAGTACTTTTCAAGGTTCCTGGGTAATCTAGCCTTACAGTTAGTAGCATTGCAGCCATGATACGACAGGTTGGAATATACTCCTTTTTCCACAACTCATCTAGAACCAACCGTAAAAATAAACACAATTATAGATAAATTAATACAAGGGGTTAAAAGCTGTATTAATGTGAATTGGAATTAGAGAAAATGTAACTTGAACCCTATGGTGCAGTTGGTTTGCTCCAGAATTGCAACACTTTTAGCTTAATGAATAAGGCTGCTTGTGCAATCAAAATAACTGCATCATAGAGAACCAAGACACCAATTAACTGTTACAGTTAATAAACAAAACGTATTAAGCAACAAAATGTTGCCAAGGAGGTTAACAAAACATCAGTCTATGAATGGCATTTATTATGGCAATATAGAAATATATCAGTTGGAACTGTGTCAGTAATAAGTATTATCCCTTGGCTTGTTTACTCAGAATCACAAAACATATTGTTCCTCTTTCCTGATGTGGGAGAAAGATAGCGTTTTCAAGCTGAAGGAACATATAATAAAGTTACAAGGATAATGCAGAAAAGCTTTCAGATAAGCCTATTTGCATAGAGGTGATGCCTTGTTAATGACAGGAGATAAACTTTGTCAGGGGATTGCTGTTTTGCCCCGAAGGAACACAGTCACTGAAATGAAAGTTGCTTTTATGTGAAGGAACACGTTGTAGCATTAACAGATACACATGTGAACTTTTACCTGCCTAGAAAGATCTTAAAATCTACTGTATACAAGTAAAGGAAAATTACTTCCAATAGTTGAGGCGTAAAAGCCACAACGATGGTTTCAAAACCATCGTTGTTAGAACAAACGTAGTGAAGAATACAGTATACAGTATAGAAATCCAACATAGAGTGCCCCTTCAACATATTAACCCCCCCTTTGAAATTCAAATTATAGTGATTTCTTTCGCCATTTTAATTCAACAAATATTGTTAACATTAAACATTTTAATCCTTTAAAATACAACTTACAGCGCTCCCATGACTTTCTTTCTCCATTTAAATTCAACATTGTTCTTCTACAATTTTTTTTCGACATGCTCTTGTTGCATTTGTATTGCATGATTAACCCTATGAGTACCAGAGAGGTAGCAACGCACTGCAATGTGTTTGCTACCCCTCTGGTACTCATAGGATTAATAGGCAAGGTATGCAACTGCATACCTTGCCTGTATATGTGTATTCATTTTTTTTATTCAGTTTTAATTGTATTTCAAATAAATAGTTCAGACCTCAAGGGGGGTATCAGGACAATGCGCCATCACATGCATCGAAGTACTCCACTGCGTGGCTAGCCAGTAAAGGCCTTAAAGATGATAAAATAATGACCCCCTTCCTCACCTGACCTAAACCCTACTGAGAACTTGTGGGCCCTTCTTAAATGGCAGATTTACACTGAAGGAAAACAGTACACCTCTCTGAACAGTGTCTCGGAGGCTGTGGTTGCTGCTGCACAAAAAGTTGATCATCAACAGATCAAGAAACTGACAGACTCCATGAATGGAAGCCTTATGACTGTTATTGAAAAGAAAGGTGGCTATATTGGTCACTGATTTTTTTTTTGAAAATGTCACAAATGTTTATTTGTAAATTTTGAGTTGTTTGTTTAGTATTCTCAGTTTAATAGATAAAAATAAACACGTAAAATGGGAAAATTATTGTTTTTCATTTAGTTGCATAATAATTCTGCACACTAATAGTTGCCCAATAATTGTGCACACATAGATATTCTCACTTTTACTTTCTTAAATATTCAGGTTTAAGGTTTCTTAACATTTTGGATTGACAAAGCGTAGTGTAGTTGTTCAATAATAAAATTAATCCTCAGAAATACAACTTGCCTAATAATTGTGCACATGGTGTAATAAAAATAGCATATAACCTATGTTAAACGTAGCTTATATGAGCTTTGTTAAAAATGTCGCCACATGTATCACCTATCCTTCTGGATAGGTGATCCATGTTAGGGGGGTGTCAGGAGGGGTCCTGGTGCCCCCCTCAAGGTCTGAACAATACATTTAACCCTTTGAGTGCCAGACAGGTACAGAATGCATTGCAAAGCAAGGGTTAATACACATTTAATACAAAAAAGAAGAAAGCCTATGTGACACATAAGTTATATGGGCTTTATTAAAAATGCCGGCAATTGTTGCCTGCGTTTATCACTTATCCTTCTGGATGGGTGATCAATGCTAGGGGCTGTCAGGAGGGGTCCTGATACCCCCCTTGAGGTCTGAACTATTTATTTGAAATACAATTAAAATGTAATAAAAAAAACAAACACACATATACAGGCAAGGTATGCAGCCACATACTTTGCCTATTAACTCTATCTGTACCAGGGGGTAGCAATGCATTGCTACCTCTTTGGTACTCATAGGGTTTATCATGCAATACAAATACAATGAGGGCATGTTGAAAAAAATTGTAGAAGAACAATGTTGAATTTAAATGGAGAAAGAAAGTCATGGGAGCACAATAATTCGAATTTCAAAGAGAGGGTTAATGTCGCAGGGGTGCACTCTATGTCGGATTTTGAGAATGTGGGGAACACATCTATCATTCATCTTGATCTTTCTGTCATCAAACCTATACCTATTTCCTTGGACTTTGAAATTTTGCTTGTTTTTTTAGGCAGTAGTTGAATAGATGCAGACAGCGCCAATTTTGTTAGTTCATAGAAATGTGCTGTCTACGCAAGGTTTGTTTTACCGTGGTCCTTCAACAGAATAGCGACATAACCTTGCAAAATACACTGGGCTAGATTCTATTGAAGGTGCTAATTTTATCACTGCTTTTATCTCCAGGTTTCCCCATGGACTTCAATAGGAAAATATTAGATAAAACAGGAGTTAACATTTATCACCTGCAATAGAATCTAGCCCATGTTACTTGTTTTTAATTTAATGCCGGTTTTAGCATGGGTAATAGAATCGAGCCCTAGATCAGCACTTGAAGATCATAATTCCTGTTATGGAGTGGAAAATGTATAAATACATTTGTGAATGTTTCAAAATAGTCTCTCGTGTATTTTAACTTTAGTGTTTATTTAAACATTGTTCATTACTCTCTAGAGTTTTTTTTTAACCACTTCCATAGTGGGTAAGATATTAGAAGGATTACTAACTGCCATTATTCAGAACTATGTGAACACCGAGAATATTAGTAGTAGGAGCCAACATGGTTTTATGGAGAATAGATCATGTTAGACTAATTTACTTACATTTTATGATAGGGTATGTAATAATTTCAGCAAGGGAATTGCTGTTGATGTAGTATACTTCAAAAGGCTTTGATACAGTGCCTCACAACAGGTTACTGCATAATTGAAAAGGCTTCTGTTTGGGAGGTGATATCTGTGCATAGATAGAGAACTGGTTAAATGATAGATAACAGAGAGTTGTTGGAAACCTAACCTTTTCAAGTTGGTCTAAAGTTGTAAGTGGGGTGCCACAGGGTTCAGTCCTGGGCCCAATGCATTTTTAAGTTGTTTATTAATGATCTAGAAATGGAAAATGAAAGTAGTCATTCAGTCTTTGCTGATGACACTAATCTGTGTAAGGAAATTCATACAGAGCAGGATGTTTTTTCTTCTTCAGAAGGATTTAGATAAACTGAGTGAATGAGCAGAAAAGTGTCAGATGACATTTAATGCAGATAAATGTAAGAGTATGCATTTAGGCTGTAGAAACAAAACATGCTACAAATACAATAAATGGGAAACTCCTTGGGGAATCCGCAAAAGAGAAAGATTTAGGAGTACTGATAGATTATAGACTTCACAGCAGTGTGCAGTCACTCAGCCTCTTCAAGAGCAAATAGGGTGCTATCCTGGATACAACGTGTTATAGATGCACAGAATGAAAATATGTCTACCTCTACTAGAATATGGAATACAGTTGTGGGCACCAGTACTTAAAAAGGACATTATTGAACTGGAAAAAGTGCAGAGACATGCAACAAAACTGATAAAGGGGTTGGTGGATCTGAATTATAAAAAGAGACTATCCAAACCGGGTTTGTTTACATTAGAGAAGAGACATCTAAGAGGACATGTGATTACCATTTACAAATATATTCGAGATCATGACAAAGAATTTCAATTCGACTAGAGGAAAGGTGCTTTCGGCTAAAACAAAGGCAGGGTTTTTTTTACATAAAGAGCAGTAAAGTTATGCTTGCAGATACTTTAACTGCTTTCCAAAAATAATGGATACCTATGTAGCAGAGAACAATACTGTGACGGTACCAGTGGACCCGCCCGTCTGGGTATCCTCGTCAGTCGCTGCTTCCTTCAATCCTGAGGAAGGCTGCTCCGCTGGCATATCACAGTTTTCCACAGTCACCAGGCAAGATCAGTGTAGTGGTTTAGAATCTGCTCTCTTTATTGAATGAAACACACTGCTTATATACACTTACAGAGACTCTTATCAAGATTAGCATGTAAACTAGGACTTGGGACAGTGTTGCTACTCTTGACCAATCAGCCACCAGACACCCTTATCAAGATAAGAATGCAAATTAGGGCTTGAAAAAGGGACATTCTAATTGGATCATAAATAACCTCCCCTGATTGGTCAAGGAAGCACAGCACAAGTCAATCAACATTCCAATCATTCCTTAGCACAAGCTACACTGACCTGGAATATATTGTAAGCTGCGCCAATTTCCCCATTCTCTCTGCACTCTGGCCCCCAGCTACCAAATTCCTTTACAGACTTTATAGTATAATACCTCACACTATTACATTATACCACACAATATACAATACAATGAGCTATATTTCAAATGTTCTAGTCCGGGAGGTGAACGCCACCACACGTCCCTGTGCTGAGTCCCCCCACAGGTGTCCTAATTCACTCCATCTGGTCACACAGGGAAAAGGGGACACTCACCACCCTGAGCAAGGGGAGGGACTTGGGGATAGTTCAGGGCAAATCCACTGCACACGTGCACACAATCCAGGGTTTTTCCCCCAACCAATCCAAGGGCAGTCCTTTTCTGTGACACCCTGCGCCCACCAAGAAGCATAGGGTGACTTAGACCCACAAGGGGATTGGGAAGCTGGGAAAGCCGCTTCCCCATGCATAGAGTTCATAGTCTGTAGGAAGGGGGCTGGCCCCCAGGCCCCTCCAGGAGCCAAGGGCCCGGTGGTTTCCATGACATTTCTCCTACTTCGAAAGGAGACTAACACCGGAGGCAACCCCATATGGGTGGACTCCGAAGATAGTCAGAACATCCAGCCTCCCAATTTCAGCCCCAAATCAGTACCCTAAGTAAGTTGACCATGCAAGAGCAGCACTCAAGCAGCTGACCTCTGCCTCTCCCAAAGAACATATGCGCCACTGGAGAGAAGGGACAACTGTGCCTTTTCCCTGGAGTCCTCTCAGCCGCTGGAGAGTAGGCAGGGTGGCTGGGGCAACAGAGCCTCTGGAGAGGATGCTGGCCCACTCCCCAGGGCAGGGGCAAAAGAGCTGCTAGAGAGGACATTGGTCCCACTCTCCAGGGCAAGGGCAACAGAGCCGGTGCAGAGGATCTTGATCCCACTCCCCAGGGCAGGGGCAAAAGAGCCACTTGTGAGGACCTTTGTCCCACTCACAAGGGTAGTGGTGACAGAGCCGCTGAAGAGGACAGGTGTCCCACTCTCCAGAGCAGGGGTGACAAAGCTGCTGGGGAGGATGTTGGTCCCACTCCCAAGGGCAGGGGTGACAGAGCCACTGGGTAGGATCTTGATCCCACTCCCCAGGGCAGGGACGACAGAGCAGTGGGGGAGGACGTTGGCCCCACTCCCCCCAGACAGGCACAACAAAGCTGCTGGTGAGAACTTTGGTCCCACTCACCATGGCAGGGGCAACAGTGCCACTGGTAAGGACCTTGGTCCCACTCCCCAGGGCAGGGGCAACAGAGCCGCTGGGGAGGATAGGCATCCCACTCTCCAGGGTAGGGGTAACAAAGCCACTGGTGAGGACTTCGGTCCCACTCACCATGGCAGGGCCAACAGCACCGCTGGTGAGGACCTTGGTCACACTCATCAGGACAGGGACAACAGAGTACTGGGGAGGACATTGATCCCACTCCCCAGGGTAGGGGTAACAGCGCCGCAGGGGAGGACGTTGGTCCGACTCGCCAGGGCAGGGACAACAGAGCCGCTGGAGAGGATGATGGTCCCACTCTCCAGGACAGGGGTAACAGAGCCGCTGGGGAGGACAGGTGTCCCACTCTCCAGGGCAGGGGCAACAAAGCAGCTGGTGAGAACCTCGGTCCCACTCACCATGGCAGAGCCAACAGCGTCGCTGGTGAGGACCTTGGTCCCACTCAACAGGGCAGGGGCAACAGAGTCCCTGGGGAGGATAGGCATCCAACTCTCCAGGGCAGGGCTAACAAAGCCGCTGGTGAGGACTTTGGTCCCACTCACCACGGCAGGGACAACAGCGCTGCTGGTGAGGACCTTGGTCCTACTCACCAGGGCAGGGGTAACAGAGCCGCTGGGGAGGACAGGCGTCCCACTCACCAGGGCAGGGGTAACAGCGCCGCTGGTGAGGATAGGCATCCCACTCTCCAGGGCAGGGGTAACAAAATATCACAGTTTTCCACGGTCACCAGGCAAGACTAGTGTAGTGGTTTAAAATCAGATATCTTTATTGAATGAAACACACTGCTTATATACATTTACAGAGACTCTTATCAAGATCAGCATGTAAACTAGGACTTGGGACAGTGTTGCTACTCTTGACCAATCAGCCACCAGACACCCTTATCAAGATAAGAATGCAAATTAGGGCTTGAAAAAGGGACATTCTAATTGGATCATAAATAACCTCCCCTGATTGGTGAAGGAAGCACAGTCAGAATCATTCAACATTCCAATCATTCCTTAGCACAAGCTACACTGACCTGGAATATATTGTAAGCTGCTCCCATCCCCCAGTCTCTCTGCACTCTGTTTCCCAGCTACCAAATTTCTTCACAGACTTTTTAGAATAACACCATCCACTATTACATTATACCACACAATATACAATACAACGAGCTATATTTCAAATGTTCTAGTCCTGGAGGTGAACGCCACCACATGTCCCTTTACTGAGTTCCCCCGCAGGTGTTCTAAATCACTCCATCTGGTCACACAGGGGAAAGGGGACACTCACCCCTGGGCAGGGGGAGGGACTTGAGGATAGTCCAGGCAAATCCACGGCACACGTGCACACACTCCAGGGTTTTTCCCCCAACCAGTCCAAGGGCAGTCCTTTTCTGTGACACCCTATGCCCACCAAGAAACACAGGGTGACTTGGACCCACGAGGGGACTGGGAAGCTGGGAAAGCTGCTTCCCCATGCATAGAGTACATAGTCTGTAGGAAGGGGGCTGGCCCCCAGGCCCCTCCAGGAGCCAAGGGCCCGGTGATTTCCGTGACAAATCTATTATGAAAGTTGGCATCAAAGCAGATATGATGTTGATCCAGGGAAATATCTGACTGCCATCTGGAGTCAGGGAGGAAGTTTTTACCCACTTGGGTCTTACTTGGAAATGGCTTCAATGTTTGTTTGTTTGGGGTTTTTTTTGCCTTCTTCTGGATCAACAGGGGTGATTTGGCACGGGCTGGACTTGATGGACTGTGTCTTTTTTCAGCCTCATCAACTTTGTTACTATGTTACAAAGGCAAACACTTGCCAAGAAACACCTACCTTTCACTCTTGCAACTTTCAAATTTGACCTGCTCAAAGATTTAGGACACCAATTGTGCTGTCCTCAGGACAGATGTTTAACCCTTTGAGTGCCAAGTGGGTACATTGTACGAGTTTGGACAGCTGTACCCGCTGTGCCAAGCTCGTACGATGTACCCACTAAAATGCGGTCACTGCATGAGCCGGTATAACCGGCATGCAGTGGCCGCATTTAAAAAAAAAAATAGCTGGGTAATCGTGGGGGGACATGAGGATCACTCCTCATGTCCCCCCTGTTATTGATCTCCCAGCCGATCGCGCTGGGAGATCAATAAAAGAAGAGGAGAAGCGCAGCTGAGGCGCAGCTTCTCCTCTTCCTTCTCTCCTACCCGAACTTCCGGGTAGGAGTGGGCGGGACCGGGGGAAGCCTCCCAACGTCATCAGTGACATGTCACTGATGACGTTGGGGAAGTTTCCCCGGTCCCATTCACTCCTACCGGTGGTAGGAGTGAAAGGCAGGAGAGCTTCTGCTCTCCTGCAGTCGCCAAATTGGTCTCCCAGCCTATCGGCTGGGAGATCAATTACTTGGGGGACACCAGGAGGGGTCCTGATGTCCCCCACGAGGTCTGAATAGCTAAAAAAAATTAATAAAAAAAAACAAAAACCAATACTAACCCTGTGAGTGCCGCAGTGGTCCCCAGCACATTGCTTTGCAATGTGCTGGAGACCCTTGTAGCACTCACAGGGTCTTTTCTTTGGGTTTTTTTTTTTTTTTTTTAAAGACCTCATTGGGGGGATCAGGGGGGATCCTGATGCCCCTCAATGAGGTCTATTATTAAAAAAAAAAAATTTTTTTTTTTAACCCTGTGTGTGCCACAGGGGGGGTCCAATGCACCCCCCCCCCTCCTGTGGCACACACAGGGCTTCTGTCATTACTTTGTTACTAGAGATTGTTGGGGGGCCATCAGGATTGGTCCTGATGGCCCCCCAACAAGCTCTGATTACAAAGTAATATTAAAAAAAAAAATTAACCCTCTGAGTGCCAGAAGGGTCCAATGCATTGCTTTGCAATGCGCTGGAAACCCCTTTGGCACTCACAGGGACATTTATTTGGATTCCTTTTTTTTTTTTTTTTTTTAAGACCTCATTGGGGGGAATCAGAGGGGTCCTGATACCCACCAATGAGGTCCATAATAAAAAAAAGTAAAGAAATAAAAATTAACCCTGTGTGTGCCACAAGGGGGGCCAATGCAGCCCCCCTTCTGTGGAGCACACACAGGGCATTTATCATTACTTCGTTATCAGAGATTGTTGGGGGGCCATCATGATTGGTCCTGATGGCCCCCCAACAAGCTCTGATTACCAAGTAATGATAAAAAAAAAATTAACCCTCTGAGTGCCAGAAGGGTCCAATGCATTGCTTTGCAATGCGCTGGAGACCCCTTTGGCACTCACAGGGACATTTATTTTGATTCCTTTTTTTTTTTTTTTTAAGACCTCATTGGGGGGAATCAAAGGGGTCCTGATACCCACCAATGAGGTCCATAATAAAAAAAAGTAAAGAAAAAAAATTAACCATGTGTGTGCCTCAAGGGGGGCCAATGCAGCCCCCATTCTGCGGCGCACACACAGGGCATTTATCATTACTTCGTTATCAGAGATTGTTGGGGGCCATCATGATTGGTCCTGATGGCCCCCCAACAAGCTCTGATTACCAAGTAATGATTAAAAAAAAAAATTAACCCTCTGAGTGCCACAAGGATCCAATGCATTGCTTTGCAATGCGCTGGAGACCCCTTTGGCACTCTCAGGGTCCCCTGTTTGTGGACATATATATATTTTTTTTTACTAAGACCTCATTGGGGAGGGATCAGGGGGTCCTTATGCCCCTCAATGAGGTATATAATAAAAAAAAAAAAAATTAAAACACAAATTAACCCTGTGTGTGCCACTAGGAGGGGAGTTCAATGCCGACCCCCTTCCTGTGGCACACACAGGACTTTTTATCAACACTGGTAGTCACAGATCTCCCATACACACTATCAAACACTGCCCCACCATCCTTGCTCCTCTGCTCATACCCACACACACTGCCTAATCCCTCACCCTCCCACATACTTTGTTACACTTGTAGTCACAGGTCCGCACGTACACCGGCTGACGCCCTAGCTTCTTTCATCTGTTAGCCATAAAATCACACATACACTGTTTGCTTTACGATTTCTGTTTCACTGGTAGCTACGCTCCTGTAGTGTAAATTGGTATGTCAACCCACAGCAGTGGGGTACCATTTTTCTTAGGCTGGCAAGAAGTCCTCCTAGGAAATCCCACGCCATTGAACCATTTTAGTATCTTTGAAGTGACTGATGTGTAAAACAAAATTTTTTTTTCCTGTAGCACCACATTCTGGAAATAGTTGTGCCAACTAACTTAGGGGTAAAAAGGCAAGTGACCCCTCATTAGATGCGGCAGGTTGTCTTCTTTCCAAAATGGTATGGTTTATCTACCTTTTCTTCAATTCTGAAGGTTTTATAGTCATTTTCGTACAGGCAAGTCAGGTTTGAGAAAATGCTAGAAACATCAGAGGTTGTAGTAGGTGTAGTTTTCTACTTCTAGCACCCCCTAAGGTAGTTCAACTCATACCAATGGGGTGTCATTTGACTCCTAAGAGCACTAGCAAACAAATGCAGTTGAAAATTCCATGGTTTTCACAGCGCTCCATACATTTGAAGGGGCAGAAATGTAAAAAAATTCAATTTTTTTCCTATATCGCCTCCTTCTGGAAACATTTATGCACACCAGTATTGGGGTAAGAAGGCAAGTGACCCCTCATTAGATGCGGCAGGTTGTTTTCTTTCCAAAATGGTATGGTTTATCTACCTTTTCTTCAATTCTGAATGTGTTATAGCCATTTTTGTACAGGCAAGTCACATTTGAGAAAATGTTAGAAACATCAGAGGTTGTAGTAGGTGTAGTTTTCTACTTCTAGCACCCCCTAAGGTAGGTCAACTCATATCAGTGGGGTGTCGTTTGACTCCTAAGAGCACTAGCTAATGAATGCAGTTGAAAATTCCATGGTTTTTACAAAGTTCCATACATTTGAAGGGGCAGAAATGTAAGAAAATGCCTTTTTTTTTCACTAGCGCCACCTCCTGGAAGCATTTGTGCATACCAGCCTTTGGGTAAGAAGGCACGTGACCCCTCATTAGATGCGGAAGGATGTTTTCTTTCCAAAATGGCATTGTTTCTCTACCTTTTCTGCATATCTATTATGGTTATAACCATTTTAGTGCAAGCAGATAATTTCAAAAACAAAAGTGTCAGGTTTACGTACGTGTTCCTAGCACCCACATATTGTATGTTAACCCACACAAATAGGCTACCATTTTTCTCATGTTGGTAGCAGGTACTGAATACAGCAGGAAATGTTATGGTTTTCAAAGATTTTAGTATCTTTGAAGTGGTGGAAATGTAAAAAAAACATGTATTTATTCCCATAGCGCCACCTTTTGGAAATATTTGTGCACTTCAGCCCAGGGGGTAGAAAGGCAAGTGACCCCTCAATTGATGCGGGAGAATGTCTGCTTTCCAAAATGGTATACCTTTTATACCTTTCCTTCATGTCTCTAACAGTTATGGACATTTTAGTACAAGCAGCCATTTTCGAAGAAGCAAACAGGTAGGTGTAGTTATGTGCTTCTGGCACCCCTAAGGTAGGTCGACTCATTCCAGTGGGGTGTCATTTTTCTCCTAAGAGCACTAGCTAATGAATACAGTTGGAAATACCATGGTTTGCACACATTTCAGTACATTTGAAGGGGCAGAAATGTAAGAAAATGCCTTTTTTTTTTCATTAGCGCCACCTTCTGGAGGCATTTGTGCACTCCAGGCTTGGGGTAACAAGGCAAGTCACCCATCATTAGATGCGGCAGGGTGTCTTCTTTTCAAAATGGTATGGTTTGTGTACCCTTTCTTCACTTCTGTAGTTGTTATAACCATTTGTGTACAGACAAGTAATGTTTGAGAAAATGTTAGAAAAATTTGAAGTTGTAGTAGGTGTCGTTTTGCACTTCTAGCGCCCCCTGAGGTAGTTAAACTCATACCAATGGGGTGTCATTTTTCTCCTAAGAGCACTAGCTAATGAATACAGTTGGAAATACCATGGTTTGCACACATTTCAGTACATTTGAAGGGGCAGAAATGTAAGAAAATGCCTTTTTTTTTCATTAGCGCCACCTTCTGGAGGCATTTGTGCACTCCAGGCTTGGGGTAACAAGGCAAGTCACCCATCATTAGATGCGGCAGGGTGTCTTCTTTTCAAAATGGTATGGTTTGTGTACCCTTTCTTCACTTCTGTATTTGTTATAACCATTTTTGTACAGACAGGTAATGTTTGAGAAAATGTTAGAAAAATTAGAGGTTGCAATAGGTGTAGTTTTGTACTTGTAGCGCCCCCTGAGGTAGGTGAACTCATACCAATGGGGTGTTATTTTTCTCCTAAGAGCACTAGCTAATGAATACAGTTGGAAATGCCATGGTTTTCACACATTTTAGTTCATTTGAAGGGGCAGAAATGTAAGAAAATGCCTTTTTTTTTCATTAGCGCCATCTTCTGGAGGCATTTGTGCACACCAGGCTTGGGGTAACAAGGAAAATCACCACTCATTAGATGCAGCAGGTTGTCTACTTTCCAGAAATATAGTTTTATATAGTTATTCCACTGTTTTAGGGTAGTTTTACCACAAAAACCCTAGAATGCGCATATTAGTTTATAAAGTTGAAAATGTCATTTTGCGCTGCTGGTGATTAGGGCTCTACGCTAGCCATGGACGTAGGTAAAACTATACAAATTTGGTATTTTTTTACTCGGGGGACTCGAGGCTTTTTCAAATAATTGAAACTTTTTCAATCAAGGTAAATGTTTTTGATACATAGTATGTGATTTTAGCAAAATGAGTAAATTTTCACTTTTTTTTGTCATTATGACATCATAGCTTTTTGCACGATGTAAAATTCTCTTCATGTAAGGTATCACAAGAAAGCTCAATTCGTTCTGAAAAAAACAATATATAGTTTTCCATATGTAACTAAAAATCCCCAGAGGAAATCAAGCCTAAACGGAAGGATAGCAAAAATGTTGAAAAAGTGTCTGGCCTGCAGGGTTCAGAAAATGGCCCGAGCCTCTGGCACTGAAGGGGTTAAGAAATGTTTGTTTAAATATTTCTTTTATGGTTTACTGTGTTGCCCTATTATGTAATGTATAAGTGTTGGCACCATCTAGTGGCCATTTGTTGTAATTGCCAGGGTTTTGTACAATACTTGAGGCTATGATTTAAATCCTTTTCCTGCTACTAGCAGAGACTTGTGGGAAGGGGAAAGCCATTTTCTTCACCACATGAAGCTGGGAAGAGCTCTTGACTTCAGTCTCTCCTCTTATGGAAGCATCGTTGGTAAGAGACAAACGTTTACCGTTTCTTCAGCCACCTTACTGTTTCCAGCTGCTTTAGAGACACTTTGTTTATGTCATATTTGCTGTACATCTGTATTATCAGCCAGCTGCTCTTTTAGATAGTTCACCAGTCTGGATAACTTACATATGACCCATCACATTGTCAACATGCTTTGTAACTGTATTGTTGTAATTATGCATCATCTTTATGTATTCTGTATTTTTACAGTTCGTATTTGATTTTCCCTCAGTTTTACTCCATCCCTACGGCTGGTTATTAAAGACACAGAATTCAACCTAGTCTCATTTATTGCCTGTAGGGGGGTGTTTAGCTGCCTGTCGAGCTGCACATAGACCCCGGGGGTATGTGTAGTGGGGGCAGGACAGTAAAACGACTAGTGTCCAGGAAGTGGGTGAGAGGACCAGACTACACAGAGGCCCACTACTGTCAAAGCAATCACCTGCAAACAACAACTTCAGCGACCTCTATACAGTCAAGCAATGTCAAGAAGCCAGGCATCTTCATGCACGACAAGGTCCCAAGTAGGAAGCTCTGCCAAGTCATCTGTCAGCAATGAGGCCATCATTGCCCACGCAAAGGCCGAAGCTGCAAAGGCACGAGCCACCTTCGCAGAACAGGAGATGCAGATGAAAAAAGAGAGAGCTAACCTAGAAAAAGAGAGAGCCCTCCTGGAAGCTAACTGAAAAAGAGAGAGATCCCTCCTGGAAGCTAACCTAGAAAGGCTGGCAGTAGAGAAGGAAACAGCAGTGGCCATAGCTGAAGCAGAAACCCTGGAAGCACTTGCATACCCCAAGTGAGCATAGCAGACGCAGCAACATGCTCGGCCCAGAAGGGGACCACCAGGATTCACTATGGCTCAAGGAGGTATATGTTTATTAACACTCCAGATCAATCAACAGCCCTCAGCCTGCACAAGAAACAAAGGCTGTCGACAGAGAGACAACTCAAAAGTACCATACAAAGCAGCAGGCAGCTGACTTTGAATTTCAGAGATGCAAGCAAAGGCATACACCGCAATGTGACACTGCCCTCAACAACCCCTTTGCACAGCAAGGAACTCAACCTCCATTCCAGCATACAGAAATGTATTTCACACCAAAACGGTATGACAACGGTTGGCCTAAAGGAGAGACTCCTAACATATATGGTCACAGACCACACTTTTGCCATGGCAATGCACTGCCAACCTATTCTAGTGCTAACCAAGCCACAATAGACTTTGCCAAGTTCCTTTCATGGTGTAAGCTAATCACTAAAGGACTTGTAAAGTTCAGTGATCGTCCGGAAAACTACAAAGCCTGGCAATCTACCTTTCAGAATGTAATCAGAGACTTAGACTTGTCATGCAATGAGGAGTTAGATCTCCTAGTAAAATGGCTTGGGAATGAGTCTGCTGAACATGCTAAGTGAATCAGAGACATTAACCCTTTGAGTGCCAAAGGGGTACGCAATGCATTGCTTTGCGAGATATAAACAAACCCACAATGTACCATTTTCTCCCTTCAGTATGTTTGTGGACTTTGTATCCCAAACAAGCAAAAATTAGAAATGACCCCAGTTTTGATTTTACACTGTCAAGCACCACTCCTCCTGATCTCAAATACCAAAAAGCACCAGTGGTGGCTCATAAAACTAGTGTTTCCTCTACAGATTCCTTTTATAGGTCTTCAACCTCCTCACACCTAGAGGACAAAATCAAGGATCCTAGTAGACAGTGTCCCCTGCACAGGAAGCCACATGCTCTTCTGAAATGTAGAGGCTTCAGGGAGAAGCCCATAGAGGACCGCAAAGCCTTCCTCAGAAAACACAATATCTACTACAAATGTTGCTCATCGACAACGCCCTTTGCCAGAGACTGTAAGGTCAGTGTAAGATGCACAGAATGTGACAGCACAGATCACAACACCGCTTTGCACCCTGGTCACCCCCATGGACTTTAACCCATACAGACAGTGCCCAAGAGCATGGCAGGGAGGAAAAGAACATTAGTACAGATACATCAGTAGTTACTTCACAATGTACTGAGGACTGCAAAGGGCTCATGGGTGGCAGATCCTGCTCAAAAATCTGCCTAGTCAGGGTCTACCCAATAGGACACAAGGACAAAGCTATAAAAGTCTATGCAATTCTACAAGTCTCTAGCCAGATCTGCCTTCTTTGATATTTTTAGCATCAAGGGCCCCAGCTCCCCTTACTCCCTAAGGACTTGAGCAGGTACTGTTGAGATGGCGGGGAGGAGGGCGACTGGCTACCAAATCGAGTCAATAGATGGTCAGAGAAGCTTGCCCTTACCAACTATCGTAGAATTTAACCAGATCCCTGACAATAGGTCTGAAATCCCTACCCCAAATGCTGCAATACATCACCCCCATCTGAAACTTATAACTCACCTTATACAAGAACTTGACCCTCAGGCTCAGATAATCCTGCTCCTTGGGATATCTTACGAGTCCACAAAGTTAGAGGTTAGATTAATGGTCCTCACAATGCTTGACTTAGGATGGGTCATTATAGGGGACGTCTGTCTAGGAAGTGTGTGCAGACCCACCTCAGTCAACACCATGCTTACTAGTACACTAGAGAATGGACACCCCTCCCTTTTCCAACCATGCCAAAGACAATGTTTGCCCAACAACAGGGAAGAAGTCTATAAACGATTTGCTTCCCTTATGCGCAGTTTCCAAAGAAAGCCAGAAATGAGAAACCACTTCTTCTCCTTCATGGAGAAAATATTTGAGAATGGTCATGCAGAGATAGCTCCTACCTTAAATGACTCTGAGGAGTGCTGGTACCTACCCATATTTGGAGTATACCACCCAAAGAAACTGGGTCAGATTAGAGTAGTGTTTGACTCCAGTGCCAAACATGAGGGTGTCTCCTTAAATGATGTCCTCCTGTCGGGTCCAGACCTTAATAACTGACTCCTAGGAGTACTTCTCCACTTTCACAAAGAATCTGTTGCATTTATAGCTGAAATCCAAAAGATGTTTCATTGTTTCCTCATTAAAGAGGAACATAGAAACTTCTTAAGATTCCTTTGGTTTAGAGACAATGACCCCCTCAAAGACATCATAGAGTATCGCATGTAGGTACAGATCTTTGGTAATAGCCTTTCCCCCACAGTTGCTATTTATGGACTCAGACATTCTGCTAAGGAAGGAGAGACAGAATATGGGTCAGACGTTTGGTTGAAAAAGACTTTTATGTAGACGACTGTTTAAAATCACTGCCTACAGATGAGGCTGCTATCAGTCTCCTTAAGAGAGCTCAGGGAATGCTCGCCTGCTCAGATATGAGACTCCATAAAATTGCTTCCAACAGCAAGGAATTAATGGAAGCCTTTCCTTCCCAAGACCACTCAAATTACTTAAAGTACTTGGATTTAGGTACTGACTCTCCCCCTATGCAGCATAGTCTTGGTCTGCTTTGGGACTTAAAATCTGACACCTTTACCTTCCAAGTCAGCAAGGAGGAAAAACCCTTTACCCGCAAGGGTGTCCTGTCTGCAATAAACAGCCTTTATGATCCTTTAGGATTTACAGCTCCTGGTACCATTCAAGGTAAAGCAATACTCAGAGACATCAGACTGGGATGATCCGCTTCCCACTGAGAAAAGGGATATATGGGTGTAGTGGAAAAACTCTCTAATAGCTTTATTTAGACTTCACATTGCCTGTCTTATATCACTGCTGATGATTCCAGTCCTTTGGAGCAGTCTAATCCTACTGCTGCTTAGACAAATCAGGTGCAGCAATGACAGAATTAGCAAATGCCAAAATGTCACCAGTGTCATTTGCCAATGCCCAACATACCATCATGAACTGCTGTCATTTGGCCAGTAGATCATCATTTTTTTTGTTTCAGGGCTTGTTTTTGGCAAGCCTGAGGCCTACAAATAAGTTTTTGTCAAGGTTTGTTTGGCAATGGTAAACCTAAATCCATCAAAACAATTTTTCTCAGGGCTTGTGTTTGACAAGCCTAAGTGCTACAAAACAATTTTCTTAAGGGCTTGTGTTTAACAAGCCTAACTCCTGTAAAATAATTTTTAGCAGGGCTTGTGTTTGAAAAGCCTAGGTCTTGCAAAACCTTTTTATCAGGACTTGTGTTAGACAAGCCTGAATCCTCACACATTAATATTTTCAGGCTTTTCATATGCCTGCTGCTATGCTGGATAACCATTATTTGTGAAGAGACAAAAAAGGGTTACAACCCACATTGAATGAGGCAGATGTGTACGGTGCTGGTGAACTGGTGTGGTGTGATGTGTGTATATATACAGTGAGGGAAAAAATTATTTGACACCCTGATGATTTTGTACCTTTGCCCACTGACAAAGAAATGATCAGTCTATAATTTTAATGGTAGGTTTATTTGAACAGTGAGACAGAATAACAACAAAAAAATCCTGAAAAACGCATTTCAAAAAAGTCATAAACTGATTTGCATTTTACTGAGTGAAATAAGTATTTGACCCCCTATCATTCAGCAAGATTTCTGGCTCCCAGATGTCTTTTATACAGTTAACAAGCTGAAATTAGGATCACTCTCTTAAAGGGAGTGCTTCTAATCTCAGCTTGTTACCTGTATAAAAGACACCTGTCCACAGAAGCAATCAATCAGATTCAAACTCTCCACCATGGCCAAGACCAGAGAGCTCTCCCAGGATGTCAGGGACAAGACTGTAGACCTACACAAGGCTGTAATGAGCTACAAGACCATCGCCAAGCAGCTTGGTGAGAAGGTGACAACAGTTGGTGCGATTGTTCGCAAATGGAAGAAACACAAAATAACTGTCAATCTCCCTCGATCTGGGGCTCCATGCAAGATCTCACCTCGTGGAATTTCAATGATCATGAGAATGGTGAGGAATCAGTCCAGAACTACACGGGAGGATCTTAGCAATGATCTCAAGGCAGCTGGGACTATAGTCACCAAGAAAATAATTGGTACCACACTACGCCGTGAAGGACCGAAATCCTGCAGCGCCATCAAGGTCCCCCTGCTCAAGAAAGCATATGTACAGGCCTGTCTGAAGTTTGCCAGTGAACATCTAAATGATTCAGAGGACAACTGGGTGAAAGTGTTGTGGTCAGATGAGAACAAAATCGAGCTCTTTGGCATCAACTCAACTCGCAGTGTTTGGAGGAGGATGAATGCTGCCTATGACCCCAAGAACACCATCCTCACCGTCAAACATGGAGGTGGAAACATTATGCTTTGGGGGTGTTTTTCTGCTTAGGGGACAGGACAACTTCACTGCATCAAAGGGACGATGGACGAGGCCATGTACCGCCAAATCTTGGGTGAGAACCTCCTTCCCTCAGCCAGGGCATTGAAAATGAGTCGTGGATGGGTATTCCAGCATGACAATGACCCAAAACGCATGGCCAAGGCAACAAAGGAGTGGCTCAAGAAGAAGCACATTAAGGTCCTGGAGTGGCCTAGCCAGTCTCAAGACCTTAATCCCATAGAAAATCTGTGGAGGGAGCTGAAGGTTTGAGTTGCCAAACATCAGCCTCAAAACCTTAATGACTTGGAGAGGATCTGCAAAGACGAGTGGAACAAAATCCCTCCTGAGATGTGTGCAAACCTGGTGGCCGACTACAAGAAACGTCTGACCTCTGTGATTGCCAACAAGGGTTTTGCCACCAAGTACTAAGTCATGGTTTGCAAAGGGGTCAAATACATATTTCACTCGGTAAAATGCAAATCAAATTATAACTTTTTTGAAATGCGTTTTTCAGGATTTTTTTGTTGTTATTCTGTCTCTCACTGTTGAAATAAACATACCATTAAAATTATAGATTGATCATTGGGCAAACGTACAATATCAGCAGGGGATCAAATTATTTTTTCCCTAACTGTATATATATTATATATTATGATTCCGTCAGCAAAAATCAATATTATCACCTTTTGAATATAATGTAAGCTTGCATAAATTCTCAAATTATTCACACATTCATAATTTCTGCTGAGAACATAACTATCCTGCAAGTATTCTGAAATAATCTCACATGCAGTGAGACCACTCCAAGGAGCAATGCAGTGTTCCTGTGTGTTAGTTACCAACACATACTCTGGGACAAAATCCCATAGAGATGTGCTGCCACCCCCACCACCACTAATTTTGATTGCCAATCTTGAGACCCATGAATCACCCTGTGTTCAGAAATATGTTGGGAATGGGATGTTCTGGCTGATTTGCTGCTCATGCTACTGGTCTAAAAACTTTGCTGATTTCCTTTTCAATATGCTTTCTAGCAGTTTTTTTGGCCCTAACTTTCTCCCTCTCATCCTCCATAATGCAACCGTCCGCTCGATCTATAAGCATGCCTTTTATTCCTTGACAGTGCCCGATTCCTCAGAGAGATGCTGCTCATCATCATGACTCCTTGTTGTGACATATTGATGACTCTTTGGCAGAAATTCTGAAATTTTGTGTTTAAAGCGGGTTCCGGCAAAGTGGCAAATATGTACTAACCAAATGGTTTCAGCAGCTCACATTAGTTGCCATTATCCAGGTGACAAAGAGGATACCTCAAAAGACTTCCAGTTTTGCACTGTGTACTTGCTAATAGCCTTATACTGCTTGTACACGCTCTAGCATGTACAAAATAGAATTCCACATGGAAGGGACCTTCATTTTCACTAGGTGATCGGGCAGGTTGTTACACTCTTGTATGGAATATAATGAGTTGAATGCAATGTAAGAGCGGCTAAAATGGGCAAGAATTTTGTGGGAGATATTCAGCATCTCTCAGTGGGTTTTGGATTCTAACAAGATTGCTGGATGTCACCGGATGCTGTAAGATAGTTTTGCCCACTGGTGGTGGGAGGGAAACCCAGTGAGCAGTCACAGTCATATAGTTCGTGCCCTGCACACTTGTCTACACATATGCTGTCAGGTGGATTTTGTTGTCATATGAGCTTTACAGCCCTTTTCGCACCACACTAACCACCTGTTTGTATAATTACGGAACAGCCATCCTGGAAAAATAACTGTGGCTTGGGATATGCCAGCGAGGACACATGACATCAGTTCTCTAAATACTTGGGTTTCAGAATACGCAGCATGTCAACTGCCAACATCTTGGCAACCTTGCCATTCCACAGACACATTTTAGGATTATTTGACTCCTTCCCAAGAACACCTTGGGAACAACAGCAGCAGAGCCACTCATGATATCTAGGGTTGTGGATGTGGATAATCTGTGTTGTTGCTGCTGGTTACTCTGTGTTAGTGTATGTGGCTGAGTGGGGCTTGGACTTGGAAACGGTGATGATGCTGATGATAACTGACTGGATGACTGTGTATGTTTTGGGTATCTTTCCCTGTCCATGGTCAGACTCTCTAATTGTTTTCTCAAACAGTTTATAGACTGGTACAGGACTCCTTTTCAATGGTGGAGTATTGAGGCTTTGCCTGTTAGCTAACTTTCTGTCTATAACATAATCTCTCTCCCTTTCAACTTCATCTGTATCTAAAGAAGAGGAGGATGCTGGAGGGATATATTCCAGATCTACATAATCATCATCAGTAATTAGGTCATCCTTAGTATCACCTGCCACTTCTTCCCCATTACTTTTACATTGTTCTAGGCATTTAGATGTCTCAAATAATTTCTGTTTTACTTTTCCCCTTTGAGGGATTTTAGCAACATTTGCTACTACTTTCATGACAGGTGTTTTTTGTGCTTGTCTCACTGTCAGATGCAGCAGTTGGTTGAGCTGCTACACCTTCTTGCACTATGCAATGCGACTTGTTGCCGTCTTAGTCTTTTTCATAGTTTTGGTGCTGATGGTGGTGGAACTTTTGCTACTTTGACAAACTGTATCCTCCTCAGGAAGAGAGGGATCACATTCATTGCACACACTATGGACTACCACTTTACTCACACGTCCCTGCACTGAATCTAATTCTTTCACCCTACCCCTACTCCTTGTGTGTTTGCTGGACATTACTCAACTACTGTGTGTGCATTTTTACCATAAAGTACACAACAGAACTGATTGTGTGTGATGTCTTCCCCTCTACAAAATACTCTATCTCAACTTGTAGCAGTCTGCCTCAGTCACAGCTCACTTCAGAGTCCCTGTCTCTGTCACCTATTTTTTTAATTGTTTTAATTAACTTCCCACCCCCTATACCTATCAATGTCTACAAAAAACAAAACAAAACAAAAAAACACAATTCCTGTTTAACTGCTTATTTCCCATGCTCCCCTAGCACAGAGATCACAGCCAGATGAGGAAGGAAGTGAGTTAAGGGGTTAAGTAGTTAAAAGCTAAGACTTAAACATACATTTTTATTTGACTTGACGTTTCTTCTGCAATGCCCTTCTCCTGGGCTTCTGCAATATTATTCAGACCTAACTCACAGGAATGAATATACTTCATGTACTGAGTCATCCACTTTCTTTGTCTCACCTCCACCATTTCCTCCTTCCACTGCTTTTACTCCCTGAAGTCAAGAGGTCCATTTAGGCCAATGAGCTCTGTATATTTTCTATGCATTTATTTGTAAGTGACTTAGCCACTTGAATTATGCATATGCTTGTGAAGTTAAGCCTCATTAGCCACTTGGTTTTGTAAATGCAAACAACGAAAGCACTTCAGGTTGCAACTGTAAACACTTCAAATATCTGTCACTACAGCCTGTTTAGTTGGTATCTCTCCAGACTCACGAAGTTCAATCGTAGATACATCACCATGGGAACTCCCATTTTCAAACTAAACTCTTTACCTTAACACTTTCATAACTATCTAAACATATCTAAAACATTACAGATTTTTTTTGTCTTATCCATAAAACTAATGTATTTGTAAAAAAATATAAAAGTAAATAACTTAATAAAGGGGATGTAAAAAATATAAAATATTTACATATCTGTAACCATTCAGTTTTCTATTTTTGAGAACAGATGAGGAAACAGATCAAGACAGGCAAATTAAACTAGGGCATAGTTCACTACAAAAAAGGGAGTCATATATTTAAGAAACAAATAATATGATTAATAATTAGGCAACCTGTGGAACAGTGTATAGAACTGGTGGAGGGATGGATGATCTCCACTTTCAAAGACAATGTATAAGAATAATTTTAGACCAAATTAAATTTAAAATAAAACAAATATATGTTCTGAGTAAAGAACAGATTAAGGGCTTGATCCAAATGTTGGAGATAAAAATGCCAGTAGGGCAAAATGGATACCGACCGACAAATGAAAATGTCTTGGTCGGTATCCAAATGTCCTACCGGCTAAGGGCTGGATTCTATTGCAGAAGACAAATGTTACCTCTTGTTTTATCAGAAATGTTCCTATTGAAGTCTATGGAGAAACCTGGAGATAAAAGCAGAGATAAAATTAGCACCTGCAACAGAATCCAGCCTTAAAAGCACAACGGGCGTTAGGCCACAAAAATGGTCTTGTGGTCAAACGTCCATTTTGTCTGTTAAGTGCCCAAAACCCCGTTAAATAGCGACAGTATTGGGAACTTCAAGGAAAAAAAGCTAACCATCGGTGCCTGTCATACTATCAAGCACCGATCGTTAACTAATCTGTGTTAAACTTACCTGTCATCCACTGTCCTTCTGTCGTCGTTTCAGCCTTCTCTTCATTCATCTCTTCTTTCTTCTGCCTTCTCTTCGGTCTTTTTATATTTTTTCTTCCTTGCTGTAAATAGAAAAATTTTAATAGAAGGAATAAACTATTACATCGTTTAACCCCTTGAGTGGCAGAGGGGTATGCAACGCATTGCAAAGCAATGCATCGCAGACCTCTCTGGGCTCAAAAGGTTAAGCAGTGTATTCAGTGCCTAGGAATCCTATATAATAACTTGCTAAAAAGTTTGTCACAATGCAGTCATGACCAGTAGAGACTGCACGCTCTACAGTCATGCGCAGTACTGACTGCCCAAATGCGCCGCGACTGATACGGAGCAGGGCAGTCCGAATTTAGACCGGAGTCCTCTCTGCGCACCTTCCTGGGATAGTGCAGCCACTGAGAAGAGAGGATCTGGGCACCAGCCAAGGTTGCTGGGTAGCACTGTGGCTATACAGGCTTTTCAACTAGTATATACATATGCCGCCATTATGTGTCATTATGTGCCATTATGGGCAGTTTCTGATCCAATTCCCTCACAACCATTGACTGAGATGTGCTTACGCACATCTCAGCCAATTAGTTTAAAGCACAGTCGCGTAAATTTGATTGGCTGAGATGTGCGTAAGCACATCTCAGTCAATGGCTGTGAGGGAATTGGATCATATATAAAGGCAGTCTCTGTTCAAACTCCCTCATTGCGGAATGGGCATCGGCCCAAGAGGGAGAGGAGGGGGAACCTGTGGCACACAGAACTGTCTCCGCAGCTGCCGCCTGTGCGGCTGCACACAGCAGCGGAGACTATTAAGAAAGCTAAGCATAATATTAATATATTTTTGTTTACATATATTGGAGCATATGTTTTATTAGTCTAATGTCTTTTTTAAGACACATAATGGCAACATATATATATATTCCTGGGCACTGAATACATTGCTTAACCCTTTGGTTAAACAGGGGAGTTAAACGATGTAGGGCTGGATTCTATTGCAGGTGCACTGCTTTTATCTCCAGGTTTCCTCATAGACTTCAATAGGAAAATGTTTGATTTAACAATTATCACCAGCTATAGAATCTAGCCCGTAATAGTTTATGCTTTCTATAGATATTTTTTTTTATTTCATCAAGAAACGAAGAAGGACCGTAGATAGAAGAAAGTAGATAAGAAGGACAGAAGATGACCAGCATGATGAGGACTCAGCTGGACATCAGGATTAATAGTAAGTGTAATTTTTAATAGGATGTTGTTTTTAACTTAGTCGGGTTAACTCCATGAAAGCTGGCGGGGTAATTATACCCCACTGGCACTCATGGGGTTAATTCTACTAATGTCTGACACATTTCTCATACTTTGGATGTATTGATATGGGGCTTAGGGCCCCATTTCAATACATCCACTGAGGACTTTTTTTTTTAACTTTTTTTAATTCAAGTTTCTGCTTTGTCTGTTTGAAGAGCCGATAAGGGACTCAAGTAAAAAAAAACTGGGTCTTAACTTTCCTGCTATAGCTTGAGTCCCTTATCCAATTTTCATGGTTAACACAGACATTTGATAATTACAGCATTTTCATAATTTTCTCTGAGTGAAAACACCTCTTAACTGTATCTCACAATGGCTCTTTTTTGTAGGTATTTTTTCACAGCACAGGCATTTGAATAGCTTTCTGTGCTTCAAAAAATGCTGTTGGCAGAAAAAACAGCCGTCTCCAACATTTGGATCGAGCCCTAAGTCTATCTCTGATAGGTATTTTTCCCTGAGAATAAACGATGATTGATGTACCAGATTTTAGACAATGTTATAAAGTTAATGATGATGAAAGTGCTTGGATGTAGGCTACATTCTTTAGACACCATGATCCTGAGGTGTAGTCTGTGAAATTTGTACAACAAAAAAAAAATAGGACAGTGCACCAGTGGAGAATATCTTATCATAGTAATTAGTTTAGTATAATAAAGTTTAATTAAATGTAATATTATATGATAAATGTAACTAAAAAATTATTAATACAGCAATGAGCTGTGGTGTGATGAAAACTGCTTTGTCGGCTAGTACACTCTTCTATCAAAAGCACCTTCCAAAAACACAATAAATGCAATATTCATTAGCAAATGTTACATAGTTACATAATAGTTTAGGTTGAAAAAAGAATTGCGTACATAAAGTGCAACCCTTTTCCTATTCCTCAAAAATAGAAAGGAAGAGAGACAGGAGGCGCCCCCTGTGTTGAATCTTCAATACAACAACCATCACCAAAGACACCCACAGTGAGTTATACTCACAAAAGAATATGTTGTGGATACAATTATGCACAGAACAGCAAAAGAGGGAAATTCAAAGCTGTCCCCAATATCAGATATCTCCAAACTGGAAAAATGGATCACATACACCTCAGGCTGCACTCCTTAGATCAATCTCTCCAAATGTAACAGCACAGATAACTACAAACAGAGGGTGCCCAATAGTGTAGTATATCAGGAACAACGGTATATAGTACAAACATCAAATGAATACTCACAAACAAAGTGGTCAGCTCGAGACAATGCTGACAAAAATGCCAGCAGATAGTATAACTTGTCTCTGCTCAGGTAACACCAGAGGAACTCCAATAATCCAGATAAGACTGAACGACTTCCAAGTAAAAAATATAAAAATTATTATATTATAAAAAATATGATACAAACAATACAATTGCCCTAGTTATAGTATAAATAACTCTATATCACGCATTTCGTGGCTACAGAGTGCCGCTTTTTCAAAGATAATAATAGAGTACTTGCGCATTACTCTATTATTATCTTTGAAAAAGAAGCACGCTGTAGCTGCAAAACACGTGAGAGTTATTTATGTATTCGATAGCACCACCTCCTCAGGCAGTGAATTCCATACCTTTATTGACCTTACAGTAAAGAATCCCTTCCGCTGTTGTAGACAAAATCTCCTTTCCTCAAGTCTAAGCAGGTGACCCCTTGTCTTTTGTACTGTTCTGTTAATGAACAGGTCTTTGGAGAGCCCTTTGTATGGGCCCTGAACATATTTATATAGTGTTATCATATCCCCTCTAAGACGCTGTTTCTGTAGTGTGTACAAGTGTAACTTTTCTAGCCTTTCTTCATAATCAAAACGTTCCATTTCCCTAATTAGTTTTGTAGCCCTCCTCTGCACTTACTCTAGTTCCATAATGTCCTTTTTCAGAAAAGGATCCCAGAATTGAACAGCATATTCAAGGTGGGGTCTAACCAATGACCTGTAAAGAGGCAGAATAATATCTTCCTCCCATGAGTCAATACCCTTTTTAATACATGCCAATATCCTTTGGCCTTTGCAGGTGCCAGCTGGCACTGCGTACTACTGCTAAGTCTATTGTCAACCATTACTCCCAAATCCTTTTCATTAGTAGATTTCCCTTTTAAACTATATGATGCATTTTTATTATTATACCCAAAATGCATAACTTTACATTTGTCGATATTTGAATATCATTTGTGATTTGCCTGCCCAGTTATCGTATGTGCCCAAATCCTCTTATAATGAAGACACATCTAGTTCAGACTTTATTACCCTACTTAATTTTGTGTCATCAGCAAACACTGATACATGGCTCCCTGTGCCCACTGGGAGATCATTAATAAACAAATTAAAAAAGAAGAGAACCCAGGACAGATTCCTGAACTTCTCATTTGCATTCTATCTTTCAGCCAATTTCCAATCCACTCATAAATGTTTGCCCCTAAGCCTATTTCATTAAATTTGTACAGTAACCTTTTGTGTGGAACTGTATCAAATGCTTTGGTAAAGTCTAAATAGATCACATCAACCGCCACACCTAAATCTATATTTTTACTAAATACTAAAAGCTTAAATCACAAATTATCAATAAATAATTCATAAACATAATAAGTTGTCCATAACTGGACAAATAAAAGTATACAAAATAGAATACAAATAGAGTTATGACAAATTCAATGACCTGTGTGTGGAGGCAATGAAATACAATCAGGTAGCTTAATGTGGAGTGGTATGTACAGGATGTCACATAATGTAAAGCATCTGTGGACCTGATATAGTATGAGTTTGTTTCAAATACTTATTTTAGTAGGTTCTTCCTAAAGTCAGCTGTCTTAATACCCCTTTGGAGTATGTGTTTACTTATTTTTTCTTGAAATATAGCCCAGACACACAGTGTAGTACTAAAGCAGATGCATGTTTTTTTACAACCTTTTTGCTTCATAACAATTCTCTCTCCAGTTCATGTCTTCGTCATCATCAGCTTCTCTTTTATACATCTTGAATAATATAAATCCACCCTCCCCCAGTGTGTGATTTATATATTTTTATATTCCCTCTGTCAGTTGGGTAATAATATATAGTTTTTCCTCTCTTGACTGTCACCCAGGACGAGTGCCGGTGTGGAGTGGTAAAATATACTTATGATCCCATGACACTTTCAGGTATATGTTTATTTTTAATAGATCTGCCTCATGTTACCCTGTTCTCATTTGGAAAATCATTAAACAGAATGATAATGCATCATGGGCTAGATTCTATTACAGGTGCTAAATGTTAACACCCATTTTATCAAACTGGAAATAAAAGCAGTGATAAAATTAGCACCTGTAATAGAATCTAGTCCCATATCAGTTATGCTTTCCTTTAATGTATGGACTCACATAAGAGTTTAGGAGAGAGAAATGATCATTAATATTTTAGGGCTTACAGCCAGTGTACTTCAATTTATATTACAGACTTTTACCAAAGTGGGTCTAAGTTCAAATTGGGAAATTATCTTATTATTACAACCTAAACATACAAGCAATGTCCTCCAGATAACGTAGGATCGAACATCAATTATCAAGCAGCACAATTTGTAATTATACATATTTTTATGTTTTGAGCTACCACTTTCCATTCTATGCAAGGGTGTCAAACAAACGAACGTCAATACCCCCCCCCCCCCAACAAGATTGACAGTATGAACTCTAAAAATAGTACTGGGGATGAACTAGCCCCTACTTTTTGCAGAGGCCCTGATAAAGAGACACAGCCTTGAACAACATTGGACACCTAAGAGTAACAGAGTGACAAGGACTGGAGAAAAAAATGCTGTGGAAGTAGTTGGTACAAACCAGCTTTAACAGGACCATTTATCCACTTATGCGGGCAAGCATTCAAGAATACAACTATTAAGTGCATACTCTAAGGAGCTTTTAGAATGGATGATTTTTAGGAAGCACCTACTGAAGGGTGGGGGTAGCAGTATTGTGTACTATTACTCTATGGGCCCATACAATAAGAATCTGAAATAAGAGCATTCTATATCAGACTCTACAACTCCTATTGTGTGACTAATCCTGTGTATTTACCACCCCACATTCTGCTACATCACTGTATTTTACCTCTTCCACACACAGATCTTTGTATTTATCATTACATTGTCTATTGTATAATAGTAGTATTGTATATGTCTCAAAGAGTAGGGCAACATTTTCCTCAGTCAGCAACAATAACACACATCACCTACTGCTTTTATGAAGATGCAAAGCACAGAGGTGAATGACTGAATTATTTGAAAGTTGAAATGGTCACAGATGTCCCAACACCTGAAGCCACCATTGCCTTAACCACCACTAGCCACCACACTTACTGAGTTCTTACAAAAAAGTAAACATGTACTAAAATTATCCAAAAGTACAAAAATAATCCAATATCATGTTTTGAGCCCCACTAGAATATCCTGGGCCACAATTATTTTTCAAGGACAGCTATGCCAGAGTTGTTCTTGTAGATATAATTCAACACGTTTTGGAGCGTAAACACTCCTTCCTCAGGAATAAAAACAGTTTCAGTTTGATTTTGTTAAAGTTTTTATATCTACAAGAACTTAAGAGACACTCAAACAATACTGCTATGGACGGAAAAAAGGAAACAGATTCCGTACACCAACTGTGCATTCCAGTTGCCCACCAGCATGCAGTCAGAGTGGGTTTTCAGGGCAACTGGTTATATATTTAATGACTGTAGGACACATCTATCCAGAAGAAGTGTAGGTAGACTTACATTTATAAAAATGAGGTAGCATCCAATACCAGTCAAGTATGTAGAAGCAGTAGAAAAAAAAAGTATACTGCACATGTAGTGGTGGTAACAGCACTAAAGAGGAGGAGGAAGTGGATGATGGATTAGCGCAGTTGCCACATGTATGACAGTTGGGACCAGTGCTATAGTCATTGATAAATGACTGACAAATAATGTGATGCGTTATCCAGTCACCATAATCCTTCTCTACCTCCCCTGAAATTAGGGGTATCATATATTTCTTTGAGGGCAGGGACTGTGCACCTATTATCAAAAAACTGCAATATTCATACTGTGAAAAGGTTGTAGAGAGGGGGTAGGATTAATCACACCCTGGTACATCTGCTCTAATTAACCGAATTGAGCTTTATGAGGCAAATGTTTTTTCACTCACCTCTTTGCCCCGTGTACTAAGCAACAGTAGTATTGCAGTTGAAATTCTCGGTGCTTTAAAAAGCAGAGGAGGGAAGTTCTCATGGGAATTTCATTGGTAGTAACAAAATAAAAGAAATTCTAATGGATTGTTATCAACAGAAATTTGCACAAAAAAAGAGGAAAAAAAGAGAAAAATTGTGTTTTTAACAAAATTCCCATGAAAATAAAATGGCAATTTTTTACCCATCCCTAGTTTAAAGCATAATGTAATCCTTTCTGGACCTTAAAGGGTAAAACAATGGGAATGTTTACTTGTTAAACAAGCAACACAATGGAAGAATAGAGAAAGCCTCAACACAGCTGGAAGGTGCAAATGGAAAAAAAATGTTTATGTGAAAATGCAAATACATGTACACCTGTGAGCATTTTGGAGTACGTGAGTTAAAATTCCCTTTTGCACCTTCCAATTGCACTGAGGCTTTCTCTTCTGGGCAGAGCAAGGCATACTGTTATGAGAGGTACATCTTCTTGCACGTGAGAGTAGGAGTTTTGCATAGATTATTATTTGTCCCCTGTTGTGCAGTGGTTTGCCACAGAATTATACCTCTATCTCAATTTTTTTCAATTTGAAACACTAATACACAATATATATATATAATGTCTCACGGATAGTCCACAAGAGCTACTAACAGTGCAATTGTCAAGATATCACAGAATGAGCACTGTTGGACTGAGCCACTAATTAGTCCATCTTCAGATGGAATATACAGATAACATTCACTGTTGGTAGCTCTTGAGGACCAGGACTGGCTGGCTACTATGTACTGGTAGTCACAGAACCACACTTGCACTTTCTGCCACAGCTACTATGTTCCAGTGTCCTTACAGCTGTTCTGTGGAACTCCTTGTACTACTTTAGGGAACACTTGGGAACTGTAGAACATAGATTTTAACCAATTGTCCTAGAACAAATTAGATTTGAGGTTAATAGATTCTAGTAAACCCTCTTTTGTTTCAGCTGTAGCACTGGAATTACACTCTGGTAACTTCCACTTTTTATATGTTTGATATTATCTGTATGTAAACATGGTAAAGAGTCATAAAATTGCCTCCTAATTTAATTAATCTGTCCCACAGGGTGCCTTTGTAAATTGTCAGTTTTTGCAGCAATAAGATAGAGTGCTGGTTTAATTGTATACATGATGTCAGTCAGCTAAGAAACTGATTGTCAAGCTTTGAAGCCTGGTTCATGTCCCATTTCCATTCCTCGACATCTTAGGCAAGTTATTTCATCATTCAGTGTCTCAGATAATAAAGTTGCAGGGGTATTCAATTGTAGTCTCCAGCAGCTGGAAGAACAGCAATTGACTACCCCTGGTTTGAAAGTTTTAAACATTCTGTGTATAGTACAAATAAGCAGATTTATATAAAAATAGAAAGTTATTATTTTGAAGAAAGCATAATTTCAATAAAAGAGGAGAAGGAGGAGCAGAAAATGCACAATTTGAATACTATTTGCAAACCTGGGAACCTTGAAGTCCACAGCCTCCTGGAGTAATAAATGAAGCTGAGGGTAGGACTGTCCCAATGGCACGATTAGTGTCATAATGTTGAATGAGGCTTAATGGTAGTTTGTGGGACTGGGTGAAGAAAGGCATGGTTTCCTCTAAAAAGGAGCAGAATGGGACAGAGAATAGTTGAAATGAGTGAGGAAATGAGCAGGGCTACCAGGGAACTCACTTACCTGGAAACTCTCCCCCTGTGTCCGGAGAGCTGGAATTAACTCAGAAAACCAGAGTCTCTAGGGCAAATCCGGAGAGTTACCAAAGATGCAGGAAAGCTGCAACCTTAACCCTTCATGCCACAGATATCTCTAAAACACTTTGAAGCAATGTGTCAGAGATGTCATTCATGCAGTTAAATGAACACTAATATTAAACCCCATTTGCTTTGTTCTGGGCAAAAATCCTAATTTTTTAGAGCCATCAGGGTATCCAACACATTGCAATGCAATGTGTTGGATGGCCCAGTGGCACTCAAAGGGAGATCACTCTATTATTCAAGAGGTTAATAACGCTAGTTAACTCAATGGGAATTTGTATTTGGAGGCCTCTAGCATTCAAGGGGTTAAATATTCCATTTAAATCCATGGGCTTTTGTGTCATTTTTGTGTGTCCTCTATTTTGCAATTGTGTTGCTCCACAATGAGCTTTCTGTGATAGAAAACAGAAAAGAAAGGGGAAAATAAAGGGGCGTCATACAGAGTAGTATGTCTGTTGTTACTTCAGGTATTAAACCCACTCTCAAACACTATCTCACAAGTAATTGTGGTCAGTCACACATATATACATGCGATCGATAGATAATGCAGACCGACTCCCACTTAGGTATATGGTTCACAAAATGATTCAGCTGCTCCCTCGTATCCAACCCGTTTCACCACTCATGTGCTCTGTGAAGAACCAAGATATAGAAAGAAATAAAGTGTAAGCAGAAGTTCTACAAAGCAAGGAATACTAGAACAATCATAGAATATCGTGTTGAACTGGTACAGGGTTAAACATACCGGTGTTCATTCAATACCAGCCTCAGGAAAAGTGTGCAGGGAGTGGTAAGCCAGCTTGCCCCTGCTCAAGCAACATGTGATTTTGTCAAGGTGATATTCAAAGGATATCCAGATGATGTCTATCAATAAAAGGTAGCAAGCTATATGTTAAATTTATTTATTTAAAAAATAATACTAAAATAAATGACTAGATAAAAGATCATTCATGGATTACATTCATAAATTACAATGTGTTTCATGGTGTTCTAACCTTCCACTTTATCAAGTAACAATGACATAAAACAATCAGCTCGCTAACCTTGCCCTCTATATATACCCTTCCTAATACCGCCACCCACTGGGCTGCAAAATATGACAATTTTGTAATCTACCAGATTGTCTCCATTAACAACAAAAGATCTCTTTATTTGTTTTGTTGAAATTTGCAGTTAATGATCTTCACTCTTGTTCAAATATTTTACTACATCCCTATTTGATTACTAGGGATATTTATTTTGTCTTGACTAGCATCCATTATAAGGATAAAACTTTCAAACCGATTTCTTGGAATATTATCAAGATGAGGAGGAAAAATATATATATTATCTAAAATTAAAAGATTCATTTGATTTCTTATAGATCCTAACTAGTATATAATTATGGTGTATTAAGATACTTAAAAATATATACATATCATTCGACATCTGAATGTTAAACCAACAAAAATATTCTATAAAAATGTCAATTAAAATACCCCTCCATTAATAAAAAATAAGTAATTGTTATGTGATCAAGATAAAAAAGGTTCCAAATTGTAAAGAAATGTCCGCTGGCGGAGGCATGCATATGGTCACAGACCCCACCCTCTACACATCCTAGGCTGTTGCCCGAGTGCCAATGAGGGAATTTTGAAGAGAGACTGACATTCATTATGAACAGAGACAGTTCATTTAAAAAGCCAGTCTCTGTTCAAAATTCCCTCATTGGGACTTGGGCAATGGCCTGATACATATGGGGGGTCTGTCATAGAGTCTGCTCTGAACTGGAGAGAAATGGTTAACCTATTTTAGAAAAAACAGGATTGTCTGTGAAATTCTCTCTTAGATCTTGACAAGGTTTGGCTGAGCTGCTCTAACTCTGCCTATTGATTCTGCTGTTTGAGCTAATCTAGTGCTCTGCTATCCATTGCTGTTGCCTTCTGAGTTCCTGGGTCAGGCTGAATCAGCTGACCTCTCTGATTACTCACCTGACTGTTATCAGCCAACCCTCTCAGGGTATTTAAAGCAGCTTGGCTCACTTCCTGATTGTCCTTGTGTTTGTTGCTGCTGGCTGCTGTGGATTCCTGTGCTCCTGTTTATCTGTGTATGACTTGGCTTCCTCTGACGATCCTTCTGGCTCCTGACTACTGGCTGTTCCTGACATCGCAGACTTCTGTGTTCCTGACCCTGGCTTGTCTTTTGGTTTATGCTCCTGGATCATAATTCTGTTTTTGTCACTTTAATAAAAGTGTTTTTCATTTTTACATTTTTGTGTCTGTCTGGTTCTTGGCCCCTACCAGACCTGTATGTGTTTAAAATGATCTCATTTTGAATTGGGGAGGGGAAATATTTCAGTGACCTTATGGTGACTAATAGTGTATTTTACTTTCAATGTCTGGAATTTGCTCACTATCTTATGTGAAAATCTTGGGAATGGATTAAAAGTGACAGGTTGGCATGATATATGGGTTACATCCCAGCCATCTCAGTTTTGAAATACTACACCTGACATGCCATCATTTATACCCAGTTTTTAATATGGTATCAGTCCGCCATCTTCTGGATCAAAGAAGTATTGCTACAAGGGTTCTTAAGATCTAAAATATGTTAATTTGGGTTGACCAATCAGAGATTCTAGAAAGTTAGTATGACATCATATATTTGTGTTTTTTATAAAACCTTTATTGATGTTGAGATCAAAAACATTACAGAGTCAAAAGTTACATACTTAATGGAATTACATAGGTAGAGTCCAGGGAGTACATTCATCACAGGATACAGTGTAAACATTCTTATGAATACACGGCTTAATCACGTAGTAAATAGATACACAATATAGGAGGTATTGGCAAAAATAAAGAGAGCTTCTAGCAGGCATAATATAGGAGAGGAACCTTATAGGACCCCATACTACAATCGTGAGCGTAAGAGATCAGAAAGACACTTTCAGTAAGATATAGAGAAGGAGAGGAAAGGGGAAAAGAAGAGGAAGAGAAAAGCTGTAGATAGGAGTGAAAGGAGAAGAAGTGGAGGAAGGAAAGAGTATGACATCATATTTTAATGATCTGGCAACTCATCCTATCAGAGAAGGATTGGTTGTGACTTACTGATAACAGTTTTTACCTTATAAAGGGTCTAAATGTGACTTACTGATAAGAGATTTACCTTATAAAGGGACTAAATGCCAAAGGAGTTTATACAGATTTTGGGGCAGGTATTCATATACACTGCAGCCAACTATATTATCATTAATGTTAAGGAACAATTAGCCCTTTCTGTGCTGCTGTTTTCAGCTATTGCTGCAATATACCTCTGGAAACACCTATGTTATTAATTTACTGTATGTCAATTTCCTTAGATATATCTTAGATATATCTTAGTATATGACGAAGTCATATTAAAAGATATATCTTTGAGTCATTTGGTGTTCACTTATTCATATCATTCTGATTACATTTTTATATGGTATATTTTTACTTAAATAAACTACATATATTTTTACACAAATATGCGTAATTGATTATTTTAATCAATTCTGTACTGTGAAGTAGCGTGTCAATACGTAGTTTGTGTAAAGATCTCAAATTAAATTAATTACCCATTTTTATCTATTTATTTAAATAGGGCTTCCTGTTAACCTTTTCCTTTCCTGTATATCTTCAACAGGCCTGTGACCCTATGCATGCCTGCCACCACCAATGGAGCCGATGGTGGCCGAGGACATTTCTTGACAATTTGAAACCTTTTTTTTTTATCTTGGCCATATAAGAATTAGGTTTGTTTGTTTTTTTTTACAAAAGGAATGGCAAAATATTACATTGAAGAGATATGCCACACTTCTTTTAACCATTTGAGCGCAGGAGGGGTACCCCCTCCTGCACTCAAAGGGTTAACTGTGGCATCTCTTAGGGGAATTTTTTATTTTGAAGGGATAGTAATGTTTCACAAAAACAGCAGCTCCAGTTAATCTTCATAGTATTTGAGCCATAGAGAGTGTTATTTCAATACTGTTAGAGTTGTAGTTCAAGAGTAATTGAATTATAATGTTTCCCCCTCCCGCCCCTTTTACCTAGTGTAAGCCCCCTCTCCATAGACCAGACAGCTCACAGCAAGGAACAATCTTCTTACTGTGAGAACAATGAAAACCCTGCCCCCCTAGACAGGTTTTTCAGCTTCTTTCCTTGTCTTAATTGAAGATTGCCCCTCTCTGCAATCTACCTGGACACACCCTACTGCTCTGAGCTGAGCAGTGTTACATCAGTAAAAGGGGCGGGAGGGGGAAACTTTATCATTCAATTACTCTTGAACTACAACTCTGATAGAATTGAAATAACACTCTCCAAGGCCCAAATACTAAGATAATTAGTTAGAGCTGGTTTTATTATGAAACATTACTATCCCTTTAAAATCAACTCTCATTTACATTTTTTTTAAATACAGGTTATACAGAAGAAAGAAGGAAAGAAGAAGGAAAAAAGAAGACAGAAGAGAAGATTCAAGAAGGAGATGGACAGTGGATGATAGGTAAGTGTTACAGTTTGGGTGTTAGAATAGTGTTAGGGGTGGTAGTATGTAAGTGTCATGTTAGGGAAAGTGTAGAGTCAGTGTTTGGGAAGTGGGGGAGGGTGACTGTTTTGAGCTCACTCTCATTTGAAATAATGTACTCTAGTTGTTTGTCATTGTGTCAAACAACGAGGGTTAGCTTTTTTCCTTTGATGTTCCCACAGCAAATCAGCAATGAGAATTTGGCCACAAGGTGGTTTTCAGTCACCGACACTTGTTGGTCCATGTACCGGTCCGGCTATAGAATAGCTGCGGTACACAAGTGGGTTTCTTGCTCTGTGTTTTATTTTTCCCCTTCCAGCTGTTTTACGGGAGGGATAGAATCAAGCCCCAGAATTGCTGCAGTTGGTATATGAGGCTTAATGAAATTTATGGTAGCCATGCACAGAAATATATATAGCAGTTAAATCTGTACAGTAATAAAATTAAGTGCTCTTTTGTCTTGTTTATCTCAAGTCAAAACAACACGTTTTTCCTCTCTCTCTCCTAATGTGGAAGAAGGACAAAGTATACTAGATTGAATGTAGATAATGATGTTATCAATATGTTGCAAAACTCCAGCTGGAAAGAAGGCTTGTTTGTACAGAGGTGATGCCATGTTAATGACAAGAGCTAACTTTGTCAGTAGACTGCTGTTCCACCCTAAAGGAACACTAACACTAAAATACAAGTTGCTTTTAAATGAAATAGCATTCTCATGCACATGTAAATGTTTCCATACCTTACAAGAACTGTTCTACACTGTTTATGTCCTCCTATACTTTTATTAATACTTTTACAACTAACAGCGGCAATCTTACAGCCATTTTATTGCTTCTTTTCGATTTACACCACTTTTATAACTCTCCCCCGATGTTTAGAAGCAACTGTCAGAGCATCGCCAAGTACTGAGGAATGAGGTCGCTAAAGAGGTGCAAATCTAGAGCAAACCAAATGCACAATAGGGGACAAATGCAAATTCCCATTTATTTAAATTAGGCTTTTAATAATTTGAGTTGGAGACTTCTCCAGCATTTAAAGGGTTAAAATCCCCATTTAAATGTGACTTTTAGGAATGTTTATTTGCTTTCTGTGGTGTACCTGGTCAGCTTCAGAACTGTACCTTCGGAACTGGGCCAGACTTCCGTGTTTAAAGGAGAAGTAAACATTTTAATGAATACCTATAAGTTATAGGGTTTTTTCCTGCAGAGTAAAACAAAGGTACTCCCACCACTGTCAGGAGTTTTATTCAAATATTAACCCCTTAGTGATAGATAATGTGCCAGGATAATCATCTGTGGATACGCGTTAAGGACCAATGATGGTCCTGGACCGTCATGGAATTCTGGGATGGTAGCATGGATGGTAGCATCCATCCCAGAATGCATTGCTGTGGTACTCTAGGGCAACCAACCCCTGGATCAGGTGGTCATTAAAGTGTTAGTAACGTGTTATTATGAAAATGAAGCATTGAAATCTGTAATAGGATTTGTTTGTATCGTTGTCCGAGTTTTCCACATTTATAATGTATTTATAGACTTTTTACCTAGTTATTACTGAAGGGCAAGTGAAGTGCGATGGTCATCTTTAAAATACCCCATGTCCAGTGTGTGCTCTCAATTCAGCCCTTCTTCTAGCACGCTCCGTGGTAACAAAGAAGATCTGGCTCTGGAAAGGAGGCGACGTGTCATTGCTGAGGGGCACGATTTAATACAGGCAGCTATAAAGTTTGTGCCTCTAAAGGATCCATTGGGATGCGTGACACTAAGTCATCTCTGACTAACTTACAAGAGTCTTGATAAAAAGGGGCGGGAGGGGAAGACTTCTAAATCAATTTTTGGAAAAAGGATACAGGTATTGACATTGAAAACAATGTATTACATACTTAAAAACATTACTGATGAAAACTATGGAACATTATCTATGGACATTACTATCCCTTTATAGGGAAAAAGCAGTTCAAATAGTCAGGAAGCGAATTACATCGTGTTTACTTCCTAAAATTTCTGATAGCATGTCTCACCATTTTCTATCACATTCTAGGGAAAACTGTTTGTCAGTGACTCACCTCTCCCAAAAAAATGCAACAGAATAAAAAAAAGAATCTGAACACTAGAGGGCACTGTTGATATATAAATCAAGAATTTAAACTGTAATAATAATGCTGGAACTATGCCTCTCTCAGCAGTACCATTGTTTTACTAGTAGGAAAAGCCATAATATATATGGCCCTCCACCATTTCACTGCCAGCCATCGGCCAGCAGGAGAAGCACAGGTTGCCCAGCCTATGTCAAAGTGGTGATTATTAATTCATCTTTTACTAAGGTTAACAGACCTCCCCTTTAGTGCAGGATGCTAATGAATAAAATAACCCTGAGGCTGATGTACAAAGGAGAGCTAGAGCAATTCTGGAGAAACTCCTAAAGAACAAATAAACTTTTACAAAATTCTTTTTATTTAAATGAGGCTTTAAACCCTTTAATTGGTGGTTTTCTCCAGAATTGCTCTAGTTCCTCTTAGCACATCAGCCTCACTGCAGGGTGTTGTGCAGTTGGCAGAATGACATTTTCAAAAACACACTGCTTAAACACATAGGACTGGAGGAGTATACAACACATATGAAGTAATGTATTGTATACCTATCTGTTCCTTATATGGTTAAACAGGAGGTATGGTCAGCGTAGGGCAGGTGGACAAATAAATGTCCCATGGTATAACCCACTGAGTGCCAGAGAGGTATCCAACGCATTGCATTGTGTTGGATACCTCTCTGGCACTCACATAGATAAGTCTGCAATAGCCAATTTCTTAGTCTTCTGTTTGCCTAATGCCAATTTAGTAGGCTGCTGACATAGAAAACCCTTCTTTTTATTCTGCTTGCACCAAGGGTAAGTGTATGGGCATTTCTGGACATTCCCATTTATATTATTTACTAATAAGGTGTAGAGAAGATTGGCTTGACTGTACTCCATTTTCCTGTACATGCTGTTGGGGATACTTATAGGGACTGCTTGAGTTAGTCTTAACAATGATGGAAAGCATGCACCGGTGTCCAAACTGAGACCCTCCAGACTACTATTCCCATCATGTCCTACCAGCCATTGATGATGAGAGTTGTTGTCCATGACAGCTGGGGGCCTTTAGGTTGGTCACCCCTGCACTAAAGCAATCATAAGCTCTATTGCAAGCTTGCTGTTTTTATGGATCTAATCTGTATTTGTGGATTTTTATACTATTTACATATGGCTAGTTTTTTTAACCATTTAAGCACCAGAGGGATGTACAATGCATTTCATTTGAAATGTAGGAGAGGGTGAGAAAGTGCAGGTTGCACAGTGGTAATGTAACCACACTTAAACTACAATAGAGAAGGACTATCACCTTGTATCTACCAAGAGTAAAGGCCTGCTGACCTGGCTCTTGGCTCCATTCAAACCCATTGCCACTGTCAGGCTCCCAGTTCCAAAGAAAAACTCCCCAGACTGGGTGAGGCTACATGTGGGAGTGAAGCTGCATCTGGTGTCTCATACACACGTGGAGGTGGTGGAATGAATTCTCAAATATAATATAATATATATATATATATATATATATATATATATATATATATATTTTTTTTTTTTTTTTTTTTTTTTAAATAGGGTATTATTTGGGAACTGAGCCAGACACAAGATAAAAAATATATATGTTATCTAATATGGACATTAAAGTTTAACCAAAAATGTTTGGTGGTAGGCCTGCTGTACTGCATAAATCCAAGTTCAGGTGCAGGAGTTGAAGGCTAAAGCCTGTCTGTGCTGGATGACTTTTAACCCTCGCCCCCATCCATGTTTTTTTACTTAAATATATTTCCATATGGACATTTTTATTAAAGAGTCATCTGCAGCTCATCTAAGAAAAAAAATATTCATCTACAAGCAGGGTAAAACTCCATTTCCACGGAAGTGCAGGTATGATACCATAACTACCACTTAGCCTGATACAAAAGGAATTCACAGCTCAACTTTCAGTTCATTACCTTTTTCACATTATTTAGAGTCCATTTAGGTGTTGCATATTATCTGTATGTAAGCATGATAAAGATCCACAAAAATATCACCTCATTTAATTGATATGTCCAGCAGGGCATTGTAGCAAAATGTTACTTTTTACAGCAAGAAGACAGAGTGCTGTTTATTTGTACACAACAAGGTGGTTGGCTAAGAAACTGCTGTTGAAGCAAGGGCATCTGGGACAATTTTCCCTCCTAGTAACCGTAGGCCAGTTATTCACTATCACTCTGTGACTTAGGCACCAAGAATTACATTTTGTAAGATCTACTGGGCCACTGAGTATTGAGTACTAAGAAAAACTGAAACACTTCTGGAAAAAACTGTACTGTTGAGGATAAATAAAATATCTGAAATAACTATTCATTTATATGAGACATTTACCCCTTGAATGCCTCACAATGCATTGAGTCCTCTCTAGCATTCAAGTGGTTGAAAAAAAATTAAAATCAAAGGGCATTTTAAATTGTCCCATGGGATGCAGTTGGTTTGCCCCAAAATAGATCCTTCCAATGTTATTCCATTGAACCAATGCACTAAGAACTGTCCAACTTGAGATATCTTAGTAGATATGCTCCATAGAATAACATAGGACTTGGAGAGTTTATAACATTGGTGATGTGATCTCCTTTCTATCGTTTCTCTGGCTCCTCTTTATCATACCTCAGTGTATAATCTCCCAGTTCTTCTTAGCATAACAGTCTCACTGGGATGAATATCTGATTTCTCCAGTGCATCTCCACCGTACACAAGGGCACACATTCAGCAGTTATTAAGACTTTAATGTCATCAAGCCCGTTACGGCTGTCCCTTGTGCCTTGATTAAACATAGTCTTAAAGGGATAGCAATACTTCATTTTATCTTCATTTTATTTTGTAGGCATTAAAAAACACGAAGAACAATATACGTGTTATCTCTCAAACCTTTATGGTTTGAGAGTTATTCACAAGCACAGTTTCCCCTCCCGGCCTTTTTACCTAGTGTAAGCCATCTCTTCTCAGACAGATAACAGCAGGGGACAATCTTCTTCCTATGAGAACAATGAAAGCCCTACCCCCTTGACAAGTTTTTCAGGTTTTTCACTTATCTTAATTGAAGATTGTCCCTCTCTGCAATCTACCTGGGCACCTCCCTTCTGCTCTGAGCAGTGTTGCATCAGTAAAAGGGGTGGGAGGGGGATTACTTTGTCACTGAATTACTCTTTAAGTACAACTCTGACAGAATTAAAATATCACTCTCCATGGCCCAAATACTATGATGACTAATTAGAGCTGCTTTTATTATGAAACATTACTATCCCTATAAAGGAAAGTAAAGCCACAGACCACCCACAGAGCGCCTGATTGTCCCATTTTTGGTATTACGCAGGTGTAGGGGATCAATTCTAGTGCCTGTTTTTGCATGGAATCTTATATGTACTCCCCTGCCCAAATACTGCACATATTAGTCGCTCCATCTCAGAATAAATATATTAATTTTATTATTTTTAATACTAGTGCTATTCTTCTAATCTAAATGTATTAATAGTAGTGCTATTCTCCTATCCTAAATATATTAATGCTAGTGCTATTATTCTAACCTAAATGTATTAATACTAGTGCTATACTACTAACCTAAGTTTACTATAGTTTCTTTTAATTAATTTAGTGGTACATTTTACTATTTATTCCAGAATCTTTCTATTTATTCTTAGTAGATTAGCTTCTATAAGTTGTATTATGTTTGTATTCAGTAATTTTAGGAGTAGCATTTACATAACAATGCTTACCCTTTGTAGACACCATGCTTTTTTACCTAACAGAGTTTAATGTGTGTAGCCTGAAGGGAAAAGAGAGAATGAACAGCCTCGTTAACTTATTCTGTTTGCTTTGAACTTTGTCACAGACCCTGTTTTACAAAGTGGCAAACTGAGCTTTGCATGCAAAATGGAGAAATCAGTCATTTTCACGTAAGCCTTTTTGTACTATTTTGTTCCAGCTAAGTGCATAATCTTGTTTTGTTGATAAGATATATTTGTAATAAAAAGTGGCAAAAGTGTATACTTTGGGCTTTATGTACAAAAGAAATTATAAGAAACTCTGCAGCAAACCAACTGCATCATAGAGGGCAAATAAAAAATCCCATTGATTCAAGTGGGACTTTTTACCCCTTGAATGCTAGACATCTCTCTAGCATTCAAGTGAGTTAAGGGCACTATTTAAATCAATGCAAATTTTATTTGTTCCCTGTGGTGCGGTTGGATTGCACTAATTTTGCTTCTTATTTGTTTTTTTGCATAATAACCTTTGTGCTTTTCTCAAGAAATATGTGTTCATACTGCTTCTTGCATATATTTATGCTTTTATGCCAAATTATCAAATCTCAAGTTAACTTTTTGATAAAGAGAATTTTATGTGGATGTAAAGTTGTGAAATTAATGGTGCAGCTAATTTTGTGGCTTAGTAAATCCTACCTATAATTTTTTACTCTCTCTCTCTTTAAGGATGATATTCTAAGACTCATTTTGCCATTCGATCCTGGCTTCATCAGTCTCTCAGACCTAGTGAAAAAGGACCATTGTAAAGCACCATCAGAATTGCTTGGAACTGCCGGTGGAACTTGGGCCTCTGATCCACTGATGATGGAAAAGACAACATGAAAAGGTCTCTTGTGGAGCAGGAGACATACAGGAGCAGAAGCCTTGGTATGATTGTGTTTTGTGAAACCCACTGAGTTAGAACATCGTCTCTCTCTTATGGACAATTTAGTACTTTGTCATCCTATTGCTCATGTGTAGGTCATTCTTGATTTTTTATGAAGTAAAGTTCTTTACACCTTGGTTCTTTTCCTCTCATATTGTTGAGATAATATCCTGGGACAGAAGCTATTGAGTGGAATTAGAGTAAGGCAATAAGACCACTCCATCAATGTGAATGACCACTTGAAAAAAGCTCTATAATTTGTTTTTGCCCTCACAGTTTTACACTTATGATAATAATAATAATAATAATTTGTGATTTTTATAGCACTTTTCTCCCTGTGAGACTCAAAGCGCTTTACAAATCTATAAACAGACATAAAATTTAAGGGTTCCTTATGGTCACATGAGTTGACTGAATGCCTGATAAAAGAGATGGGTCTTTAGCTCTTTTTTTGTTTAAAGTCTGTAATGATGGTGCCTCTCTGATTGAGGACGGTAAAGAGTTCCAGAATGTGGGGGCAGCGTGGCTGAATGCCCGGGAACCTGAGGTTGTCTTTATTCTGGGCACTGACAGGAGGGATCTGTTGACTTATATTTTTCTTGTATTTCTCTTATGTGAATACCAGACAAGCACAGCCCTTTTAATGTGTTTTCATTTGAAAGAGAAATATATCTTTAATGAAAAAATAAGTTATATGACTTTTCCTGCTAGGAAATTTTTCTTTGGAAGGTTATTGTAAGTGATAATTCTATTATTTTTAATCATACTAGAAAGTAGAAACAATACCACCTAGTGTCCAAATTACTTTTTAATGCACCAAACTTGAGTCATTGACAATGGCTTTTTGTAACAAGAGACTGGAACAGCACCACCAAGTAAGCATAATAGTAAATTTCAGTTTAATTAAAAAAACTGAGCTGTAATTACTTTCACATAGCATTCATGACATTCATTTCTCATAACATAAATCGTACTGCTCTTTTAAACCTCTGGGTGCTAGAGAGCTCTTTGTCATGCTTTGGAAACCTCCCTAGCATCCAATGGGTTAAATCAATAGAAATATTTGGATTGTTTTATTTGTTTCCTATGGCACAGTTGGATACATCTCTCTCTCTCTCTGTCTCTGTTAAATCCAGAAAAGTTGATAATTATTCCTGTAACATAGCTCAGTGCATTTTCTGTTAAAATTGGTTTTACTTGATAACTTTTCACTGATACCACTGTGTATTGTGGCACCTCCAGATTTGGACAGATTGAAAAATAGATTGATTTTTCTAGCCATATAGATCTTTTTCTCTTACACAAGCAGTGCTGTGCATAATAAGATATATCTGGAAACAAACTTGAGTGCAATAGGCTATATTCTGCCATGACCCCTAAACCCCAAACCCAAATATGTAAAGCATAAATGATAGACCTCCTTGCAATGAGTATGTCTGCCAAACAAGGAATCGAAGCTGGCATCATGGGAAGAATAATCCCACCTGACAAACCACTACAATACCACAACAAAATACTATATATAACAATACAATTAAAACTACAATCACCATAACAAAAATCAATAACTAGCTGAACTGAAGCATCATAAACTAACAGCCTAGAAACAATACACATAATCTCACACCGTACTGCTATCTAGGTCAAGAAATACAATAGCAATTTCATATCACTGAAAAAAAAAAGAAAAGGTAACACAATACATCAATCTAAAACACAGGAAAGGGAGGCAGAAATGCTGCTCGCTCCACTCAACTCTTGGTGGAAAACAACCTATTTACCCTTTACACCAAGTTTTACCACCTCCATTAAGTCAATACACTACCCTGCTTAACACCTCCCAGCAAATTATGAGATTCTATCAATTGGTTTGTCTTTTCAGTCAAGATGGGCCCCTTTTAATTGCTGGGGCCATATATGACTGAAAGAGGCAATTTTTTGCCACAACAAACAACAAACCCAAATAAATAGTGTTAGAACTTGATGGTGGAAAATAAGGCCATGGTTAACTGTATTCTCCCACTGATACCAGTAACAGTTGTAAACCCATATAACATACAAAACATAAAACACAACAGCCACTAAGCCTTAGCCAAACTGGGAATACATAAGCAATAGCAGCCACTGCTTTATGATGAGAATATTCACCAAAGAAATCATTGAAGCTGGCATCAATGGAATAGTTGTCTCACCCACCACAGGAGGATTGCTAGTCCTAGCGAGGTCTGTGACCCCTCCCAAAATGAAGAAAGAGTCCTTTCCTTTCTATCCACTTAAGTTATCCCCTTTATTGCCTTTACAGTGCCACTGGCCAAGGCTCCACTCACAATTACCCTCTAGATCAGCTCCAATACAGTTTTAGAGAGTTACTTAGAACCTCAAGGAACATCTGCCACAGTGAGGGGTTGTCTAACAAGGATCTAATAAACATATTAAATGCTTTGGATTGGATATCACTATTACAGCAAAAGATATTCACCTAGCAAATCCCCTCCCCACCAGCATCATTTTACATGCAAGAGCCAGATGGCTAATAAGAGGCTGCAACAGCAGTAACCTTTCTGGCATAAACCATTCTATCAACCAGCACACACAACCTGTGCAACATATCCTCGGGCAATATGAAGACCATCTCCCTCCATCACAATAACTACTATAGTTTTTTATTTGTTTTGTTTTTTTGGGTCAGGATTAATATGGTTCTTCCCAATATATAAAACTATCATCAAACCATCACAGTGGTAGATGTATAGCAGTCATAATAGATGTCTTAAAAAAAAAACTATAATAATAAAATCATATCTACTAAAATAGAGGTTGGGGAATTGATGTGAGATCTAAAGATCTCTTCCTATGTATATACGGACTTCACAACTGTGATATTAATTTATATATGGGAAATAGGCATTTATATACACATGGGAAAAGTGATCATTTCGGTTCAAATAGAAGGATATACAGAAAAAAGTTAGGTCTAATACAGATAAGTATATGTCTCTGATAGGAGGAGGGTGGGTCACAAAATAAGTGACTTTGTTTGAAGTGCAGGAGGGATGACCCACTTACCGATATAATTTGAAACAGGGTGAAATATATATATATATATATATATATATATATATAAAACGTAACTTTTTCATTATGTTGAATGTCATGTATGTGTAAATGTGGATTGATCAACTACACAGGATTCATGAGAATGAAGATACATGTTGGCATGATAATAATTATTTTTGTGCGCATGTATGGCGAGGTAGTTACATCAACATGCAGACAAAATAGTATACAAAATGGAAGCGTTGCTTTTCATCTATGGAATGCATGTGCAGCATAGTTTAGCCTTTCCATTGTCTATAGGGGATATCGAAATGTGTACGCTTATGCGAATGTATATAGAGATGTATTGGCTCTTGGAGATATGTACACATGTACAGTGAGAATGATGTGCCCTGAAAGTGGAACACATCTACTATTGCCATTAATTTGGTCCCTTTGAATACACATAAACACACAGGTAAATAGCTTGTAGCCTATGTGTTAAGATACTATGACAAATAATATCGAAATAAGAATTTTCAAAATATGCACAGGAATGATGCACTCCAATATTGGAACGCATAATAACATGCTTCCGGTTCTGAGCCGAAACTGGTAAAAATAATGGCGTGAAAATGGCGCAAGTCCTTTCCAGAGAATCTTGGGGTTCATCAATGCTACAATATAAATACTGGAGGTATGTCTGTATTATACTATTTACTAAATTGCTCTTGAAAAAGTAACAAGTGTTACGAAATGTGTTAGGCGTTTTCTTAGTGAAATGCATATTTGATCATTATTTTATTTATATTTTTTTGTATCACATATAGTTATTACTGTGATTTTAGAATAAATTTGTATTTTTCTAAAAGAGGCCTTCACCAGCTCAATATTTTGTTATTCTAACCTAAGAAGACTTCCTTGTCCTGCAATATCTACCCTGTGGGTAATTTGGAGCTTTGTGATGGGTTTGCTGTGTCCCTTGCGAGCTCTAAAAGCCCTATAAATTGGAGAATCCACACCTGTGGAAGGACAAGCAGTGATACCTTGGAGGTAACCATCCTGGAGTTTATACCAGGAGAGCTTTTAATACTCAGAGGCAGTATTGCGAGCCTCTGATAAATGTGAGTAAAATTCCTATAAAGCATGTGGTGAAGGTGTCAACAGTCAACATTCTATTCTGTGCTGTTGTTTGATTTACTTCATGTAGTTTGTGATATTGGGGGTTCCTACCAGTTACTACAAGCTGTGAAGATATTCCCATGTGAACCTATTTTGGACCCTAGCAGTATGAGGTTTTATAAATAAATAAATAAATATATATATATATATATATATATATATATATATATAGTAATATTATTGTATTGTGTGCCACTACTCTTAGTTTTCCTATTCGGTCAATTTGTTAGTGGTGTACTCAAATGTGCTCCTAACTGCTGTCTGGCACCATAAGTGCCTTCTGTCAGGGGTGCAGATATAGCAGGGGGTAGAAGAAGGAGGTGACTAGATTCTGAGCCATGATACGAACCTTTTTCTACTAGCACCAATGCCACAAGATGCTTCTGAGACATAACCCTATTGGTAGTTATACTATGCATTGAGTGAGGAACTGCATTTTGAGCCCTCTTCTGCAAGAAAGCAGAAGAGGGTTTGGAAAAGTGACCCATGATGTTCTCTTGTTGATCTCATGATGGACTATGCTGAGGATATCTCTAGCAATTTATGGCTTAAGTCACATTAGAATTAACCCTTTAGGAATCAGAGAGGTGTGCAATACATCACATTGCACATCCCTCTAGTACTTAAATGATTAATGCAAATTTAGAGACTGTTTACATGTCACCTGTAGTGCACATGATTTGTTCCAGGTTAAACCTGTTCTTGGAATATCATCCGTTTGTTTTGTTTATGTTGTGGTGAAGCACAATAAACGCTACAAATACTACTTGGGCATGTCCACTGGAAGTTGGACTTCCAGCTTCAAACCTTTTTCTCATTAGCTGAAGTTAATTTATTGTTTGATCTTATCTGTATGTAAACAAATAAATAAAGACCCATAGATCAGAAATGTCACCTAATACAATTGATATGTCATACAGGGTGTCATAGTAAACTGTCACTTTTTTGCAACAAGAAAAACAACACAGTAGGTTTACTTGTATTTCTTAGTTTTATTTGTAAACAGTAAGTCAGTTGGCTAAGAAACCGATTGTGAAGAAGGAAACTGAAGAAATGTATGTGTCCTCTCCTAGAGACCTCAAGCAAGCTATTTTATCTCCTTGTGCCTAAGGCACCAATAATTATATTTTATTAAGGGCTACAGAAGGGGTAGCCAACCCTGGTCCACAAGATTAACAACAATGTGTTGGACAAATCACTATTTGATCAAATAAAGTAACTGAGTGAATGATGATCCTCCCTGTGCTCAAGCAGATATATTCTGAAAACATGCACTATTGGTATCTCTGTAGGACCAGTTTGGCTATGGCTACCCTTAGTCTACAAGGCAGGACTCACTTGGGCAGATACTACCACAATATACACTAAAGCAGGCTCTGGAAATGATATGCTAGATTTGTTTGTACCTGTCACCTATTTACTAGCCTATTACACTGATAATTTGCACCTTAATGACACTTGAGGTAAGGGTAGGTTGGTGTGGGATTTAATGTACGTAACATTTCCATTGCACCTTGCTTAACGCCATGCACCATGTTTAAACTAAAAATGCCATGTGTTAACAAGTTACAGAAGAAATTAAAGTAATTTTACTCAATTTACCTGCTTATGCTTTAGAGGGAATGTAACTTTGAGATAATTTTTAGTGGAAAAAATTAATAGTTTCTCATAAAGCACAGTGACTTGAAGCCTTAAACCAGAACTACCACCCAATAATAACACTGTACCACATAATTGTCCAGTTGCCCTACTGAGCAGCTAGTCGTCAGAATTATTACCTGATTAAAGAAAAATCGCTATTATTCCAAGACTGACAGCAGGACGGAGCGCGGACATCTTGCCATAATGGCGTATGCGCGCCTGCTCTGTCAGTCCCTTTTGGAGCTAGCTGGCACCTAGCAACGCCTCCTAGACCCGTCTGGGACTGACAGTGCATGCACGCGGACGTCACTATGGCGAGATGTCCGCTCTCTGTCCTGCTGTCAGTCTTGGAAGAATAGCGATTTCTCTTTAATCAGGTAATAATTCTGGCGACTAGCGCTCCTGAGCAGCTAGTCACCAGATGGGTAATAATGTGGTGCAAGGTTATTATTGGGTGGTAGTTCTGCTTTAAATATATCTTCCACTAAAAGGTGCCCCAACTGCATTTACATAACAGTACGCACACCTTGTTGATACCATGCTTCTTTGCCTAACAGAGGTTTACAGGTAATAGCCTAAAGAGAAAGAGGAGAGAGACAGCGAGATAGAGAGAGAGAGAGAGAGAGAGAGGCATAGAACCTCATGTACTTAGAAGTGGGGCAAACCAAATGCACCATGTTTAAAATAAGAATGCCCATTGATTTAAAGCACCAGTACACTATTATTTTTATTAAAAACATATGCTGGGAGATTTTACATTCAAAATTTATTACAGTTCGGACATATGTTTCTACTCAACAGCTCCAACTAGTGTCCAAAAGGTGTTTTTTTTTAAAATACACTGTATGGGAGAGATTGAGGCACAGCTACATCTTCCCATAGTAAGTGATAGTAACAACAGAACCTGGTATCAACAATAGAAAATTGCAGATAATTTAAAATAATGATAATAATGATTAATAATCTCCAGGCATTGGTAGTTCTCACGTATTAGTCAGCAATAAATACCAAATAACATATTTTATCATAAAAAATTGACTACATTGTTAAATGGGGTTTTAAACCCCTTGCTTCACAATGTTTTCGAGACTTCACTAACATTCCGTGTTGTAAAAGTCTAATTTAATCAACAGGAGATTAGATTTGCCCTCTATGGTGCAGGTGGTTTGCATCAGTTCTTCTTTTTGCATCAGTTTTACAGGGAACTTAAGCTACAGATTTTTTCTTTTTTTTTTTTTTCTCTCTCTCTTGGCTTGAAAGAAGAAAATATAGGATTACTCTAGCAACAGAGTTCAAATAAAGGTACACTGCTAAAGTGTTTTTTTAATAAAGAATTATTTGGAACTGAGACTTCCATCATTGGCTTGCAGGCAACACTAGATCATATGCACAAGATAGAAGTGGAGCAATTCCGGAGCATACCAACTGCATTATAGGGAACAAATGCAAATTCCTTTTGATTTAAATGAAGGTGTTAACCCTGCATCATTATGACCACTCTCTACCCCATTCTGCCAACTTACCACCCATTTTTAAGGCAAAACCCCCACCTTCCCTTCACCCACCTCAGTTAAGCCCTTCCCACACTATAATGCATAGTCATTTGGACACTCCGACAACAAATCTTCTTGGAACTTTGGGGATTGGGGATAAGAACATTACCAGGTTTATATACCTGGAAAAAAGTGGGATATCTAAAATAGGGCTCTATTCTATTTGATGCGATAACCCATTTCAAGCCATCTGTTTATTTTAAGCAATACTATTGCCATCAAAATTTGCTATTTTTTTGAATGAAGACATTTTCCTAAAGTGACCATGTATCCCTTTAAATCAGGGATTTGTAAAAAAAAACACATTTCACGGTTTCTGTAATTCCTGTGCAGTCCTACAGAATAACATTTTCATGTGTCCTTAATTTAAAGGCATATGTGGTCACCTTACTTCTTCTATGTTCTTTTCTCCCTATGTCCCCTGATGTATAAGGACAAAATGGGCCATTCCATTCATGCGTTTCATTGCCAAGTTTTTCTCATGCATATTAGGCATTTCCCGGTTATCTAACCATCTAGACAAACTGGAAAATGCAGGTATGCCCCCAGATCTCTTGGAAGTAAGAAAAGTGTTTCTCAAGTTTGAGGGTCCCCCAAATATTCAAATGCCTTCATGTACTAGAGCATATGCAATACAACTCATTGTACAATGTGAAGTGATCTGGTGGTAAAAATAAAAACAATTCTTAGGACCATCCCATTCATTTCCACCTCCAGTGCTGGGTGATTAGCATGTATAAAATAAGTATTGTGGGGTCTGTTGTACTTCACTACTAGCCCCTATTGGCAAATATGGCGGGTGAAGAAATTAGTAAAAGGGGAGATTGCCTGGCTCTCCATTCTACACCTCACCCCTTATCTGTATGAGTATGGGCTTCCTAATGCCTCATCTTATAAATATATGTCCAAAAAGGTATACATTTTTATGGGAAATAAGACCACTTTCAAGAGTTGACACTTCAATAGACCCTTCCCCTAATCACTCACTTCCCATTGAAAGGTGACCTAACGTAGTAAAAGTTTTTTCAATCCCTATATAGCCCCCCCCACCAACCAATTTTGTTCGGTCAAAAAGGGCGACAATGCCCCTCCTCTATTCCACACCTTTTGCCAGGATTCTGGGGGCTCCCCACCTAGGATAATTACCCCCCTGTGACTTTGGGTGATAGGCTCTGGGAATTAAACCTGTAAGTGCCACATTCCACTTACCAAGGGGAAAATTGAGGATTGTTGTCTAGAATTATCTCTGCTGACAAGTAATAAAGGTGACTTTTTAGTGGGGTGGGTTTAAAGTGATAGTAATGATTGGTTTTATTTGTTATATTGTAGATATTAAAAAATAAGTTAATTGATGTTAGTCTTGTTTCTCAAACTTTTATAGTGTGAGAGATATACATTCAATTATAAACTTCCCCCCTCCCTCCCCTTCCACAGTCATCAGCTGTCAAGCTATCAGCATGAGATTCATGTTGGCTGACTCTTCAGCAGAGCCGAAATAGCGCTATGTAAAAAATACTTAATTGCAAGCACACGTTCCAATGAAGTATTTCTTTTTACATAGCACTATTTCGGCTCTGCTGAAGAGTCGACGGCTGGTTCTGGGACCAGGATCTCAGCTAGAGGCTTATGTCTGTGGAAGGGGAGGGAGAGGGGAAGTTTATAATCGTATATCTTCCAAACTATAAAAGTTTGAGAGATAAGACTTACGTCAATTAACATATTTTTTTAATATCTACAATATAACACTTACATAAAGCCAGACATTACTATCACTTCCAAAGCAAAATAGAATCATTTGACTGCTATAGGGGTTTATAAAGCATTGCAGTGAAACACATTTCCCACTGCTCTGACTCTTAAAGAGTTAAGAAACATTTTAATTGTCAAAACTCACACCAGCTGATTGAAAACAACCTAAAACATTGCATTGGTATGTGAAGTGACAGATTTTGCCATTTAATATTGAAATCCAGTTAGACAGAAGAGCTTAATTTCAGGTTTAAATCTAGGCAAAGTGATAAGAAAAAAAAATGAAATGGTAATTTTTCTTTTACTTTTTGATAAATCTTTGACCAAATTGAATCAAGTCCATAGTGCTATTCATGAAAGATTTAAAAAGTGAGTAACTGAAACAGGAAGAGTATATGCACATTTTTAGGACCCTTTCACATTGGAAAGTCCCCTGTCATAATTTCAGCTGATCCAGATGCAGGAGAGGAGTGTTTCAAAGATAGCCCATGTGAGTGCCAGGCAAAAAAATTGACAGGCTCCTCTTTGGGTCATCCATACATTTGAGCCTGTAATGACCATCTCAACCTCCAACAATGATGGTGTGAAAGGACCGCTGGTGGCCTATGAGGCGACCTTCGTTTCTGGGTTTGTATGAATACCGTAAAGATGCAGCATGTTGTACTTTGGTGATTTCACATAAGGTGATAGTCCCCTGTGCGAAAGGCAACATGAACCAGCATAAGACCTTTCATAATGGCATTATCACTACACTGATGTCACCCGCATCAAAGAGAGGCGTTAAAGAGCAGGTCCAGTGTTTAAAATGTAGCAGTGACTTTTCAATATTTTGCATCTTAAAGCTTGGAGCTATTTATGGTCAAGAAATGCTCTAATTCCTGTTTTTATGCTATGCAAACCTGCATTATTTCATTACTTTCCATATCCCATCTACAGCATGCTTTAAAGTATGGGTGATGACAGAGTTAAGCTTTTAAAATATATGTAGCATGTTTGTTGCCTTTTCCTATTAGACAGGCTCTTTTCTTTATTTTAGTAGTTATAGCAGAAATGTTCCTGGGCAGGACCAGGTTTATGGGCAAAGTGTGCATGTAAAGCATGGAGGAGGGCGGGGGCATGCACATCTGCAGCTGTAATCCATGAGCGCTCTTCTGGACCGTAACCCTTCCAATAGACCAAATATTGAACATTCCCTCAGAACCTACGAGAGTCAACTATGGATCGGACCTCGAATGAGTTTGAGGAGTGACCGTAGTGAAACGATTACATACCAGAGGTTTCAGCAGTGAGACATGGAACACATTGTGTATCCGCATATTGGCAAGAAGGTCTAGGGCATAGGCCACAGGGTTCAAACATCGGAGGATACGGAAAGGCCCCACAAAATGGGGAGCCAGTTTCTGAAAGGGCACTCGGAGGTGAAGATTTCTGGAGGACAACCAGACCCTCTCCCTGACCTGGTAGGAGGGAGCGGGTAGGCGTTTACGATTGGCCTGGAGCTCCTGGGATTGTTGTGAGTGTCGCAATGACTCTTGGACCTGCACTCATGTGGAACGGATTCACTGGAGATGATCCTCCAATGCCAGGATCCCCTGGGGAGCGAACTAATCTGGAATCATGGAAGGTTGATACCCATAATTCACCATGAAAGGGGAGAGCCGGGTAGAAGCCGAAACAGCACTGTTATGAGCAAACTCTGCCCAAGATAGCGGGTCCAACCAATTGTTCTGATGGTCTGATGGTGGCCAGTACTTTGTCCTGAGGAATAATAGGACTCTCCTCTTTAGCACTCGAGAACTGTCTGGATAGGGCATCATTCCGGAGACCATATGTGGCGAGACCACATAATTAAGGTGAGACAAAAATAAGGCCCATCTGACCTGCCTTGGAGACAAGCTCTTAGCTTCAGAAAAGTAGGTAAGGTTTTTATGATCCGTGAGGATTAGGACTGGCATGGAAATGCCTTCGAGCAAATGGCTCCATTCTTTAAGAGCCAGTATTATCGCCAGAAGCTCACGGACGCAAATCTTATAATTACACTCTGCAGGCCTTAGCTTCTTCGAGAAATATCCACACGGGTGCAAATGGCTCTCAAGAGTAGGACGTTGAGACAGGAGGGCGTTTACTCCTGTCTCAGATGCATCGACCTCAAGTATGAATGGAAGCTTGGGTTTCGGGTGTGCCAAAATACGTGCTGCGGCAAAAGTAGCTTTTAGTGACTCAAATGCCCTGATGGCTTCCGGGGACCAGTGAGTGGAGTTACTATCTTTTTTGGTCATGTTGATAAGGGGTTTTACAATAGAGGAAAAATTGCGGATACATTTCCTATAGTAGTTCGCAAACCCTAGGAAATGCTGAAGGCAGAAGAGGCCTACAGGTTGCGGCCACTCGAGAATAGCCGAGAGTTTTTCATGGTCCATAGCGAAGCCGACCTCTGAAATTATGTACCCCAAGAAGGTGACCTGTTTGCGGTGGAACTCACACTTCTCTAATTTGCAAAATAGGTTATTTTCTCTTAATCTTTGCAGGACTCGGTGGTGGCTTTACATGGAGGAGGAATGGATCAGAGTCATCTACGTATACCACCACGCACTGTTGGAGCATGTCCTGGAGGACATCATTCAAGAATTCTTGGAAAACCGCAGGAGCATTGCAAAGACCGAAGGGCATTACAAGGTATTCGTAATGCCCACTCCTGGTTTTCCATTCACGGCCCTCCTTTATCTGTACCAAATTATACACCCCTCACAGGATGAGCTTAGTGAATACCTTAGACCATTTCAATTGATTGAATAGCTCAGTAACCAGTGGAATAGGGTAGGCGTTCTTCACCGTGACATGATTGAGCCCCCTGTAGTCAATACAGGGTCTCAGTTCACCACTCTTTTTCTTCACAAAGAAGAATCAGGCCCCGGCAGGAGAGTAGGACTTGCGGATGAATACCCGGGACAGCGCATCCGCAACATACTCCTCTATGGCCTTATTCTCCGCAACAGAAAGAGGGTAAACTCGACCTCAAGGAGGTATGGCACCCGGTTGTAGTTCAGTGGTACAATGGTATGAGCGGTGAGGCGGGAGCTCACCAGCCCGGCCCTTATCAAATACATCACGGAACTCTTGGTACTCGTCAGGCAGCAAAGAGATCGAGGATGTGGTTAGCACCCTCCATACTTTTACTAGGCATGTCTTGGAACAGTTGGGTGACCATGCCATGACTTCAGCCCTTGCTCAATTGACTTTGGGATTGTGTTTGTGCAACCATGGATAACCCAGGATCACAGGATAGTGAGGAGAGTGGATCACCTGGAATTGTAAGGTTTTGTGATGGAGAGCCCCTGCAGCCATAGACAAAGGAGTGGTTTCATGGGTGACCTGTGGTGGCTGTAGGGGTCTACCATCAATCGCCTCGAGGGCAAGTGAAGTGGCACGGAGTTGGAATGGAATGGAGTGCTTCTGGGCGAAGTCACTGTCAACAATAAGTGCCTCTGAATTAATGGAACTCTTGCCCCAAGAAAGCCCAAGGGAGATTAGTGTTTTATCAGTATGAATATCCGGGGACTCTGAGATGCCACCCAAGGTCTGTCCCCTATAAGACCTTAGATGTGGTCTTCCCAGAAGTGTGGGACAATTTCGCAGTAGATGCCCTGCCTTACCACAGTAAAGGCACAGGCCCTCCCTCCTCCTCAAGGCCCTTTCTGCAACTGAAAGATGAGTGAACCCAATCTGCATGGGCTCCACATTGCCTGAGGTCTCGAGACTAGGAGGCATGGAAGGAGAGGGAGATATGGGTGGGGATGAAAAGCTTGGAGTTAAACAGATGGGATGTCTCTGCAGGCGCTCCCTAAAGGAAGGACTCTCACGGATTCGGGAGTCGATCAGAATACAATATGAGACCAGTTCCTGAAAATCTCTGGGAAGGTCCCGGGCTGCAATCTCATCTTTAACCGTATCCGAAAGCCCATTAGAGAAAGCAGCCATGAGAGCCTCATTATTCCAACCAACCTCGGCTGCCAGGGTATGAAATTCTATGGCATAATCGGACACTGTCCTAGTACCCTGCTGGATGGACATTAGGTGCTTGGCAGCTGAGGTGGAGTGGCCTGGTATATCAAATACCCTTTTAAAGGATGCCACAAATTCAGGGTAATTATATACAATAGGTTTCTGCTTCTCTCAAAGGGAAGTGGCCCAAGCCAAGGCCTTGTCGAAAAGTAAGGAAATCACGAGGCCCACCTTACTCCTATAAGACGGGAAGGATTGTGGTACCATCTCCAGATAGATGCCAACCTGGTTTAGAAAATCTCTGCATTGGTTAGGGTCACCCCCATAATGCTGGGGAAGAGAGGAAAACCCTGTTATACCTCTCACAACACTGGAATCACCACTGGGAGCCAGAGGAGGAGCGGCAGCAGCTATAGGGTCAGCCTGAGCCAAGGATCACTGAGGAGGTGGAACCAGATGCTCAGTATGGATCAACAAAGCCTGGAGGGCTGAAACAAACTGGTCCATGTGCTGGTCTACCTGGTCCAGCCTGAAAAAAATATTTGGTGGATTGCCTGCATCTCCTGAGTTCATGGTCCTTGTGTACTGTTAGGGACCAGGAACTAGACAGGACACAAAAATGTAAAATGCAATACACCTTTATTAATGAAACAAAAACAGAAGCATGATCCAAGAACAAAAACCAATGACATCCCAGGGTCAGGAAGCAAGACAGGTATTCAGCCAAGTCAGAGTCAGAAAACCAGAAGTCTGTGATGTCAGGAACAAGCCAAGGGTCAGATGCACAGAAGTCAGCGAAGTCTGGAACAAGCCTAGAGTCTAGAACACAGCAAACAGGAGCACAGGAAAATCCACAACAGCTAGCATCAACAGGTCAGCAAACAACACAAGGACAATGGGAAAGTGAACCAAGCTGCTATAAATACCCTGTAAGGGTTGGCTGATAACAGTCAGGTGAGTAATCAGAGAGGTCAGCTGAATCAGCCTGAGCCAGAAACTCAGAAGACAGCAGCAGTGGATAGCAGAGCACTAGATTAGCTCAGACAACAGAATCAATAGGCAGAATGGGAGCAGCTCAGCAATACCTTGACACTGGGTGTCTGTGTTGCAGCCATAGCTGGAAGGTTAAAGGTGTTGGGCTTGATATCTGACCCAAGTTGTGCTGGGCCTAGAGATGGGAGAAAATTCAAACCAAAATTGGTGAATAATGTCACTTCACAGTTAGCAAATAATTTTCTGTGAAAAGTACCATTTTTCTGTTTTTTTTTTTACCTAGCTCTTCCATTGAAATCAATGGAAACATCTCCAGAACATACTTGAAAACGAGAAAAATCACAATATATTCTTCCTGGTAAAACATTTTCTAAATAAATAAATTGAATTTACACCCAACACATAGCAAATGTTATTTTATTTCCCAAAGGCAAAGTATAAAAGGGGTATGAGGGTGCCTGTGTTGGTGGAGTCTGGGCAAAGAATCAGTTGAACAGGGAATTTGTTTTGGGGGGGTGGGGTTGTTGACTGGTATTGGCGGTATTTAAAAAAAAATACAATAAAATAAGAAATTTGTACGTAACATGACAGAGACAGGGACCCCCTGACGTAAGCTGCCACTGGAGTAGACTGATACTTGATGGGATAAAGTATTTTGTACAGGATGATATGTAGGACTTGTTGTTAGAGGCCCAAGCCCTGAGGAAATATTGATTTGTAGGACTTAGGCTTATTTGGCACAAGCCCTAAGGAAACAATGATTTATAGGACTTAGGCTTGTTAGAAACAAGCCCCCAAAAACTGTTTATTTTTTGTAGGCCTATTTTTTTTTTTAAAGAACTTGCCTGAAGAAAAGAAAAAAAATGTCCTACTAGCCTAGTGCCAACAGGTCATATCGTGTTGGCCACTGGCCACTGGCCATTTTCAAATGCCCTGATGTAATTGTGGAATTTGTGACTGCTGCTGAATTGTTTAAACAGCAGGATGATTAGGCAGCACAAAGGGAATGAGATCAACAATAGCTGTAACATGGGTGATGGATGATGAAGGTTCCACTTGCCACGACTAGCTCCAGTGACGCACCTGAGGCAGTAGCAGCACCATAGCTAACCCCCAACACTTCAGGTATGTATGGAGAAAAGAAGATGATGGCCAATAATGCTTCTCCACCTGAAGCATACATTTCCTATATTATTTATCTAGTGGTCTAAGAAGAAAAATGACACCCCACTGGTATGAAATGACAGGCTGATGGGGGTACCAGAAACACAAACTACACCAACTACAACCTCTGAATTTTCTTACTTTTTTCAAACATGATTTGCCTGTACTGAAATGTCAATAACAGACATGGAAAAAGGGTAGACAAAGCATACCATTTTGAAATGAAGACAACCTACCACCAGTGGCATAATTATAGTGGTCGCAGGGGTCACATCAATGACCAGGCCCGTCACTCCAGGTGGCCCGGCTGCCCCCTAAGACCACCACTATAGTTATGCCACTGGCTGTCACACTCAGCTACTGTGCCATCATAGGAGTAGACTTTTGACCAACCATCTGCGCAGGTGACAGGCCACAAGTCTGTGCAGCTAGGTTGAGTTCAGGCCGAGAAGCTAGTACTGCCCATGCACAGGAAGCAGAGCGTGTAGCACAGCTCTGTTCTTTCCATCGCGTCACCTATGCAAAATAGGGTTCCTTGGCTGGCTGACAGACAAATGCTGTCTGCTGAGGAGGGAATCGGGAAGTGGTTAAGAATGTGAAAGTGCATTGTGGAGTTGGATACAATGGGGGCAATGTGGAAGTGGACAATGGGGGCATATGTAAGTGGACAATGGGGGCAATGAGGAGGTCAGGCCAATGTGGAGGTGGACAATGTTGGCTAATGTGAAGATGGCTAAATTGGAGATGGACAATGGGGGCAATGTGGAGGTGGCCAAATGGGGGCTAATGTGGAGGTGGCCAAAGGGGGCTAATGTGAAGGTGGCCAATGGCGGCAATGTGGAGATGGACAGTGGGGAGGTGGACAATGAAGGCAATGTGGTCGGTGGGTCCCATGGCAATTTTTGTACCAGGGCCTGGTGGTTTCTTGTTATTCCTCTGCCTACCACATCAAATGAGGGGTCACTTGCCTTTCTAATGCTACTCACCTCTTGTAACAGAAGCTGAGAAGGGACCGCGTCGCCTTCCGCCGTCGTTCCTGGGTCTCTCCTTCTTGACGCAAGATAAGCGCCGTCGGATGCACCAGTTGAAGTATGGACAGTCACTGGAAACAGCCGCAGGATTGCTGGAAGCAGGGAAGCAGGGAAGAGTCCACGTCGCTGCCTGACAGCATATGAAGTTGGGACGCAGGAAGCTGGCAGCAGGCGGTCGACGATTCAGGATACTTGGCGCAGATGGGTATCAGAGTGGACACTTTAGACCATAAGCAATACAAGACTCCAGGACTCCTTGTTCACTCCAAAACATAACTCACTTTATTGACACAAACTACAGATATTTATACACAGTACAGGACATTGGATCACGTGGGGAACCTGATACAATAGGAAACGTGATTAAATCATAACACATCAGACAAAAGCCAGCAACAGATGGTCTTAACAGATACAATGACTCAGACAGGATTACATTTCAGATACAAAGGGGTTTGATTGAACAAAGACTTGAGGGGTGTGAATGGATTGACACACAGCAGGGGGTCTCAGGACAGCTCTCAATACAATGACTTGAGTGGCTAGAATATACATTTCCTTAACAATGGCCAGGGGTGGAATAATTAAGCAAAAGGCTTGGGAGTCTGCAATACATATTGAAATAATTAACCCCTCACTGCCTATTCCCTTGGATGCAAGCCATAATAATGTCCATGTCCTCATTCACATACAGCATACACACAGTATTTTTTAGCGCATAACCAGGAAAAAATGTCCAAACAGTAATAAATATCCATAGTCTTTGGATAAATAGTTTGAGGTCCAGACAAGGGGCTCAAGTAACGGGTAGGATCCGTTACACCTCTGCACAAAGGTTTCCGGACTGTGACTGTGTGGGGAAATTACATTTTTTTTACATTTCTACCCCTTCAAATTTACTGAAATCTTTGAAAGATTGAGTTTACAACTTTATTCATTATCTACTGCTCTTACAAAAAAAAATGGCACTGCATTGGTATGAGCTGACATACAGTAGTGGGTGCCAGAAGCACAAAACTACACCTACTACTTCATTATTCCTACAATTTTTCAAACTTTACTTGCCTGTACTAAAATGGCTGTAACAAATACATTAATGAAGACAAGGCATACCATTTTGATAAGCAGATAACTTATTGCATCGATTGAGAGGTAATTTTTGCCTTTCTACCCCTAGCTTGGTGTGCACAAATGTTTCCAGAAGGAGCCATTAAAGTAATTGCATTTTTTTACACTTCCACCCATTCAAATGTACTGAAATCACTGAAAACTATGGAATTTACAACTGTATTCATTAGGTTAGGTACTGCTCTTATGATAAAAAAGTCTCCCATTGGTATGAGATCACACAACGCAGGGGGGTGCCAGAAGCACAAAACTGCACCTACAACAACCTCTCATTTTTCCTACAGTACATACTAAAATCATTGTTATTGCTTGTGCTTTGGGTTTTTGCCTAATTTGGGGGCTTGGAGAATCCAACGGAAGCTGGGAAGGGACTGCGTCACCTTCCGCCATCATTCCCGGGTCTCTCCCTCTCGATGCCAGATAAGCGCCGTTGGATGCACCAGTTGAAGTATGGGCGGTCACTGAAACAGTGGCAGGATCGCTGGAAGCAGGGAAACACGGGCAGTAGAGAGTGAGACCTCTACTCCCAGCCAAAGGATCACTGGAAGATATCGCAGGAACGCAAGGATGAGAAGATGGAGTCCACGTCACAGCCTGACAGCATACGAAGTTGGGTCGCAGGAAGCTGGCAGCAGGCGGTCAAAGATTCAGGATACTTGGCGCAGATGGGTATCAGAGTGGACACTTTAGACCATAAGAAATACACATTCAAAGAATTAACCCCTCACTGCCCCTTCCCTTGGAAGCAAGCCAGCAGTCTAACGCAGGGCAGTTTTGTGTAATACAGTACATTAGCCCCATTCACATAAAGTCTATCAAAAGACTTTTTTTTTTAGTGCACAACCAGGGCAAAATGTCCACAATCTTTGGATAAATAGTTCTAGGACCAGACAAGGGCTCAAGTAACGGGTAGGATCTGTTACATTTCTCCCGCTTTTTTGTACCAAGCCAGCGGTTGCAGTAGTAAATGCTGGCTTGGGACTCTAGAAGAGCATTACTGTTGTGAGCCGCTTGTCTGGACAGTTCGTTAGTCTGCAGGCCTTGGTCCTAGGCCAGACACAATTGTAGAGCCCCTTGTCCTGGGCCAGGGAAACAATAAACAACTATGCCCCTTGTCCAGGCTAGGAACAAGAGTTGGGTCCTTTGTCTGACCAGGGGAAAACATCAGTCCCTTGTCCGGGCCAGGAAACAGCAGGTATGCCCCTTGTCCTGGACCAGGAGAAAAACTGGGGTCCTTGGTCCTGGGCCATGGGAACTGATGCCTCTTGGTCTTAGCTGGCACCAAGTTGGGAGGCCTCTCCTGGGCCATGCTCCATGCAGAGCTGGGGCCAAACTTCCCTGGGTCTAGGGCCAGTGGCTCAGGGTCCAAAGCCAGTCAATAGGGGGGATCTCTTTGTGGTGACTGCATCTTTGGGCTCTCAATGGCCTGGGAATCAACGTGTAGGGAGAGGGGCACATCTCCCCCTTTTAGTTGGGCAAATATCCCAGAGGGATAGGAGAGGATGTTATTCCCACTCTCCTGGGCTGGGGCAATGCTCAGAGAACTGGCAGGACCAGTGGGCACTTGTTTGGCCAGGGCAGGGGTATCCAAATGGCCGGTGAGGAGCTCACTCCCACTCACCAACCCAAGGCAAACAGATTCTGGGCATTGAACAGGCCTGGGCCCAGACTCAACTTCTTTAGGGAGGACAGTGTTCCCACTCCCTCTGCCTGGGCCAACAGTTGACCTGATGGGGACCGAATTCCCACCCACCAGGCTGAGAGCAATTAATCCAGGGGACACAGCAACATCCCTGGTGAGAACTGTGGTCCCACTCACCAGGCCAAGGGTCACAGGAAAAGGGGGAATCATTGTTGGGCTGGGGGTGAGGACTGTGGTCCCACTCACCCCAGTCAGTGGTTCACAGGGAAAAGGGGAGACAACCGTTGGGCTGGGAGTGAGGACTGTTTTCCCACTCACCCCAGCCAGGGATTCACAGGGTCTGGTGGGTTTGCTCCCATCCACCAGGCCAGGGGTCACGTAGGGGCTGGTATCAAAGGCATCAGCACTGCAAAGGGGCAATCCGCTGATCTCCTTGTCTTCCTGGGCCCCCACATCAGGGCCACTTCTTTTCTTTAGAAGGAAGTTACTCCCAATCCTCCTAGCAATTTTATCCAAGCACCTGGAGAACAAAACCTTCCCCTTCTCCAAGGCAACAACAACAGGGAACGGACTGGGGCTGCTGGTGGGTACCTGCATCTCTTCCACCACAGCAGGGGTTTTCCAGGCCCTAGTGAGCTCGCACCTACTTACCAGGCAAGGGTTCACAGGGGGGCTGGTGGGGCACTCCTTTCCACCCACCAGTTCACAAAACATATCCCCAGGAGGGCCAGCAGCACTGCTCTCTTCCAGCCCGCTGGGGTCCTCCTCTTGTAGGCCATCACTCGCAAGGCCCTTCTCTGCCTTTAGGGAGACCGCAGTCCCATCCCTCAAGGTGGCATCATCCGCGGCCCTGGGGAGCACACACAGCTTCTCTCCCAGGGCATTTCCCAACACATCATGGGGCATCTCTTTAGGGCTGCTGGTGAGCTCTTCCTCACCACAGCAGGGGGTTCACAGGGACTGATGGGTTCTCTCCTACCCATCAGTTGGGGCATACAATTGCTGCTGGTGGGGACCTGCATCTCATCCACCGCAGCTGGGAAAGCAGGGAAAGGGGCAACATGCCTATCAGGTCTGTCTGTCCCATCCCCTGATGCAGAGGCATCTTCTTGGCTGAGGAAGAATGCATTCCCACTCCTCAGCTCAGGCAAAACATTATCCAGGGGCCAAGGGTTATCAGGGAGGACCGTTGTCCCACTCCGTGATATGGGGAAAACACAAGGGGCACTGGTGTGGAGCGCATTCCCACTCACCAGTGTAGAGTGAACAGGTGCAATCTCATCCCGGACATCCTCTTCCATGAATTCTCCTCGGATGAATTACCCCCCAAATATTCTTCCTCTCTTCCTGCACAAAGTTCGCGCATGTACCGGTCATGTACAATATCCATCAGTTGATCAATCTTGGCAACCGATGACTTGTATCGCAGGAGCGGCATGAGGTTCACCATCCTCCGGTACACCGGGTCATCACTTGGTCCTATCCCAATAATGCTCCACAATTCCTTCACCAGAAAGTCAATGAACTCCCAGTCGGGCTCTATAGCTCCGAGGTGCTTGCGGAAGTCATTGAGACCCAATGCAGGTCCAACTGATTCAACGAGATCCAAAAAGTGTAGGAAACCCCATTCGGGCACTACTGCTCCGCCGGGTCCCCATGCTGCCATTCCTCATTCGATACACCCGATGAAAGAAGGAGAAATCCCACTGCTATGCCACCAATGTAACGGAAGCTGGTAAGGGACCGCGTCGCCTTCCGCCGTCGTTCCCAGGTCTCTCCCTCTTGAAGTATGGACGATCACTGAAACAGTGGTAGGATCGCTGGAAGCAGGGAAACACGGGCAGTAGAGAGTGAGACCTCTACTCCCAGCCAAAGGATCGCTGGAAGATGTCGCAGGAACACAAGGATGAGAAGATGTCACCGCATGAAGTTGGGTCACAGGAAGCTGGCAGCAGGCGGTCAACGATTCAGGATACTTGGCGCAGATGGGTATCAGAGTGGACACTTTAGACCATAAGAAATACACATTCAAAGAATTAACCCCTCACTGCCCCTTCCCTTGGAAGCAAGCCAGCAGTCTAACGCAGGGCAGTTTTGTGTAATACAGTACATTAGCCCCATTCACATAAAGTCTATCAAAAGTCTTTTTTTTTTTAGTGCACAACCACAATCTTTGGACAAATAGTTCTAGGGCCAGACAAGGGCTCAAGTAACGGGTAGGATCTGTTACACTTGCTGCTCTGTATACTTTATTCACTTGGGTTCACTGATATATTGCAGTTATATGTTATTGTGTGCTAGCTCTGTGAGTTTCTATTATTAAGAAAAGGGAGACAAAGCATACAATTTTGTAAAGAAGATAATCTACCGCATCAAATGAGGGGTCACTTACCTTTCTACCCTTAGCCTGGTATGCACAAGTATTTCCAGACGGTGGCTCTAAAGGAAAGAAATGGCATAGTTTTACATTTTCAAACATTCAAATGTACTGAAATCCTTTTAAAACTATGACATTTCCAGCTGTATTCATTAGCTACTGCTCTTACATGAAAAACGGCACACCGTTAGCATGAGTTCACATACTGTGAGGGGAGCACAAAACTACACCTAGCAGCTTTCGTTTTTGAAAATGCTTGCCTGCACTAAAATGGTCATAACTATTAGATATATGAAGGAAACATATGAAAGGTATGACATTTTGGAAAGAAGGCATTTACCCACATCAAATGAGGGGTCACTTGCCTTTCTACCCCTAGCATGGAGTGCACAAACATTTTCATAAAGTGTCATTATATGAACAAATACATTTTTTTACATTTACATAATTTCAAAGATACTAAAATCTTTGAAAACCATAGAATCTCCTACTATATTTAGTACCTGCTATCAGTTTCTTGAATGCTGGAAAGGTCGCCAATGCATTGCTTTGCAATGCACTGCAGACATCTCTAGTACTCGAGGGGTTAACAGTGTTATTTCAATCAACTGGAATCTTTGTTTGCCCCCCATGGTACAGTTGCTCCAATTATTGTCAGGTACATTGGCATGTCCTGTGTTTTTTATGGATAGGGGCAGTAGCAACAGGAGAGGTACCCCTGGCCCTCTAGGTATTTTTAACTATAATTCCCATCATACTCAGGCAGCCTTCATGGGAGTTGTTGAAAAACACAGCGTTGCCTACATGGCGACAACATAATGTTGTCCGCGTTAAAGTATCAAAAGGGTAAGTTAAAAATATTGACATTATTGCCCACATCAAAAGGTACATGGTATAAAAATGTTGGCTGCTTAAAGATGTCACCTGCATAGTTTAAATACTCAATATTTTAACCCTTGTGATGCCACCTCAATATAAGTTTCTTTGTGTCAGCGTGCTACCCCCTGGTGGTGCACTAATCCTCAGGGTCCAATCCGCAGTCCTATCAGTAGTTTCTTCCAAAGGTAATTTATTACGTGGAGAAATCTGTGCAGCCAGTATGTCTCATGCAAAGCACTTAAACTACAACTATAGGACTCAGTTCTTCCCCTTTCAAATCTCAGAGTCTGTGGACGCATGCAAATGTTTTAGTTGTACTGTACAGGGGGCCAAGATAAAGGTGGTGCTTAATTTAACAGCAAACGCTAATACTCTAAGCTACTAAAACAGTCTAAATGCCTCTGATTACTAACTTAACTGAGGGACAGTCTACACCATTTTCTACCTTAAACCACAAAGGTTAAAGTTGTCCCCTTTACATCCAGCTTCCAATCCTTAACCACATATCCTCCCATTGAGCAGTGTCGCAGTGTTCTTCTGATGTCAACGAGCATGGTAGTGTAACAGTGTGATCTTGTGATAGATGCATCGCTCAAACTTTTAACACTTGTGGTGCCATTCTTGCACCTCAATACAAGTTCCTGGTGCCAGTGTGCCGTCCCCCATGTATTTATGTGTACTGCAAAGAAGGGAAAGACTAATTAGGGAGGAGGAGTTACATATACGCATATCACTAGATCACACTGATACACCACCATGCTGTTAGTTGGCATCAGAACACTGGAACACTGCTCAGTGGGAGGATGCACCTGCTGCTACAGACCCACCACAACTTTTTAAATTGCGACATGTAATGGTCGCAGTTTTACCGCCGGTGACATTTTGAGGTCACCATTTTGACGAAGGTGATATTTTGAAGTTGCTCTTCTGATGATCGATAATTTCACAGCGCCATTCTCATACCAAACCATAGGTTGCCCCTTCCTGGATTATAGTTACCATTTCTGGCAGCTTTATAATAGCTTTTACCAAGGAATTGCTGCACACGCTTCTTATCATTCTCAAGGTGCTCAAGGCCCAAGCATCATGTCAAAGTCATACGTAGAAATAAGCAAAGCAACCTCCTCTCTGTTAAAACTTAACTTTATTTAAAACATTAGTTTAAAAATGCATACTGTTGGTGTTTTCCGAGGTTTCAGTCCTCAATAAGACTTTCATCAGGGACTACAACATTATAGACTACCAACTGCATCACTATTTAAATCATCCCTTGTTGAGTTTGGTGCCAAATCTGCTTGTGTCTGGTTGTCATAGCAACACTAGACACTGGCCTATCATCAACGCAAACATCATTCAAAATATATATGTTGTGAAATGAAGACAGTTGAACACCCCACATCTCTATATAACTCATCATGCAGAGAACATCTGTTTCATTAAATATAGTTAATGTCACGGATACAAGAAATGGCCAACGAGTAAGACACCACCTTTATTAAATGAAAATCAAATATTCAAGGAGTAATCACAAGTGATACTTTCACGGAATGTAGATAACCTGACTGGAAGCAAGCGGCTCCTGCCAGGAAAAGGAGACTGCTCCTGACAGGACTCAATAGCAGGAATCAGTGCAATAGCACCAGAACTGGAGCTAGGACCCAGCCTAGTTCCTAACGGGAACAGCTCGCAACAGATAGGGTATTGCCCCAATGCCATGGATAAGACCCAGCCAAGTTTCTGAACAGGAACCACTCACAACAGGAGTAGCTCAGACTGACTAGGCCTACCGTCAGTCATAGAGTGGTGATTGGGCAGAAGCCACCAGTAACCCAATGGTGTAATAGACTCGCCAGGAATCAGAATCAGAGTGGGTAGTCAGCCACAGCCTATGGTCAAAACCAAGCGGGTAGTCAGACAAGCCAGGGGTCAGTATCAGAGTGGGTACTCAGCCAGAGCCGATGGTCAAAACCAAGTGGGTAGTCAGACAAGCCAGGGGTCAGTATCAGAGTGCATAGTCAGCCACAGCCAATGTTCAAAACCAAGTGGGTAGTCAGACAAACCAGGGGTCAGTATCAGAGTGGGTAGTTAGCCAGAGCTGATGGTCAAAACCAAGCGGGTAATCAGACAAGCCACAACAACTGGACACCGGGAGGACTAGATACACAAGCCAAGGATCACACATGGAAAACTAAACAGACTGCAATGGAACACCACATAAGGGCAACAAAGGCAGTGTCCAGGCAGTTTATATATCCTCCCACTGCAGGGAGGTGGAGTACAAAATGGCTGCTGTGTCTTTAAGAGCAGGTCACAACGTCACTAGAGATTCCCCAAGATGCATGCCCGCTCCTGATGCTGGCCGGATGCAGAAGGCCAGCCTAAGACGCGGCATGAAGCTGCGAGGAGAGCACTCAGCAGAGGGAACCAGCTGCCCTGGAAGAGGCACCAAAATGGCCGGTTCTCCTCTGTAAGGTAAGTGTGCTGCATTGAGAGTACCTCCCTCTCAGCGACCTCTCTCCAGCGAGAGGGGGCGAGGTTTAGAAAGAAAGCGGGAATGACATTTCCTAATGAGAGTAGCAGCATGCATGTCCCTAGAGGAGACCCATGAACGCTCCTCAGGCCCATACCCCTTCCAGTGCACCAAATATTGCAGGTGCCCTCGAACGCTACGAGAATCCAGAATATTTTGTACCTCGTATTCCTCATGATCTGAAACCGAAACAGGACCAGGACAGACCGGAATGGAGGTATAATGGCTGCAGATCAAGGGCTTCAGTAAGGATACATGGAACACATTATGAATGCTCATATTGGCTGGGAGATCTAGGGCATAAGCAACAGGATTAATTCTCCGGAGGACCCGGAATGGACCAGCGAACTGAGGAGCCAGTTTCTAACAAGGTACCTGGTGGTTCAAGTTTCGGGAGGATAGCCAGACTCTCTCCCCCACCTGAAAGACTGGTGCCGGCAATCGTCTAGGATCGGCTTGCCTCTTTTGTCGCTGTGTGGACCGTTGTAGGGTTCTCTGAACCCGTACCCATGTGGAGTGGAGTTCCCTTAAATGATCCTCCAGAGCTGGAATATTTTGCGCCTCAAATGACTCAGGAAGTGCCGCTGGTTGAAAACCATAATTAATCAGGAATGGAGAGCTCTGAGTCGATGAGTTCATGGCACAATTCCGGGCAAACTCCACCCACAGTAACAGGTTCACCCAATTGTCATTATGGTCTGAGACATAACAATGAGGGAACTGTTCCAGGGCTTGATTCGATCTCTCTGCCGCACCATTAGACTGAGGGTGATAGGTGGAGGAGAAAGAGAGCTGAATACCCAACTGCCCTCCAAAAGCATGACATACACTGGCTTCCTCGATCCGACACAATCACCCTAGGGATCCCATGGAGATGAAAGACCTCCCTAGCAAAAATCACAGTCAATTGCTGAGCAGACAGCAGTTCCTTAAGAGGTACAAAGTGAGCCAATTTGGAAAACCGATCTACAATCATAAGAATGACTGTGTAACCATCTGAAGCTGGTAAGTCCACCATAAACTCAATAGAAATGTGAGACCAGAGCACTCCCCAGTAGGAACAGGGTGAAGGAGGCCCACCGGGAGGTGTCGTGGAGCCTTCACTTTAGCACATGTATGACAAGCTGCTACGAATGCAGAGACATCGGGTCTGATACTAGGCCACCAGAAAACGCAAGATACGGACCAAAAGAGCTGATCTCTCCCAATGTGACCCACAGCTTTGGAAGAGTGATAGGTCTCGAGTAGTTTAACCCTTAAGGGTCCAGGTACAAAGCATCTCCCCGAGGCTTGTCAGCTGGAGCCGTTTCCTGAGAAGCCAAAATCTCCGTTCCCAAGGGAGAAGTAATGCTGGTGCGAATAGTCACCAATATATGTTCATGAGAAATTACAGGTGTGGGTTTACAATCTTCTTTAGACAGGGAACTGAACTGGCGATACAGGGTGTCCACCCTAATGTTCTTGGTACCAGGCAGATATGAAACCACATAACTGAAACAGGATAAGAAGAGAGCCATTCTGGCCTGCCGTGGAGACAAGCATTTGGCTTCAGACAGGTAGGTTAAATTCTTATGATATGTGAAGATGAGGATAGGCACACTAGTACCCTCGAATAAGTGCGTCACTCACATAGAGCCAGAAAGATGGCTAACAGTCTGCAGTCCCCAATCTCATACAAGGTTTCTGACTTAGACAGTTTCCTGGAGAAGAATCCAAAGGGAAGTAAAGTCTCACCTGGAGATGACCACTGAGACAGGAGGGCGTCTACTCCTGACTCAGACGCATCAACCTCCAGTGTGACAGGCAACTTCAGATTCGGGTGTCTCAAGAGAGGAGCAGTGGCAATGCCAATTCGAGAGTTTCAAAAGCTTGACGAGCATTCGGGGACCACTGGGAAGTGTTATCACCTTTATGTGTCATGTCCGTAAGGGGTTTGACAATCATAGAGAATTGCTTTATAAATTTCCAATAGTAATTAGCCTAAGAATCTCTGAATTGCATTGAGGCCCACTGGAAGAGGCCACTGAAGTACCGCAGAAAACTTCAGAGGGTCTATGGCCAACCCGGAAGAGGAGATCACGTAACCCAGGAAGGTTACCTGGGACTGGTGAAATTAAAATGTTTCCAGTTTACAGAAAAGGTTATTGTCATGTAAGAGCTGTAACACCCTAGCAACATCAGCGCGGTGTTGCACCAGATTCGGGGAGTGAATGAGAATGTCATCCAAATAGATAACCACATAACTCTGTAATAAGTCTCTTAACACACCGATAATGAACTCCTGGAAGACAGCAGGAGTGTTGCAAAGTCCGAAGGGCATTACCAGATATTCGTAATGCCCACTCCTGGTGTTAAACGCTGTCTTCCATTCATCTCCCTCTCTGATTCGTACCAGATTATAAGCCGTCCGAAGATCAAGCTTAGTGAAGACCGACAAACCCCTCAGCCAGTCAAACAATTCTGTGATCAATGGAATGGGGTAGGCATTCTTGACTATTAATTTGTTAAGACATTGGAAATCAATGCACGGCCTCAGTTTTCCATCCTTCTTTTTAACAAAAAAGAATCCTGCCCCGGCCGGGGAGGTGGATTTTCGAACAATAACTCTGGAAAGAGCATCCGCCACATAGTCCCCCATGGCCTTGTTCTCAGCCATCAACAGAGGGTATACTCGACCCTTAGGAGCAACGGCCCCTGGCACCAAGTCAATTGTACAATCATACAGCCTATGAGGAGGTAAGGTAGTTGCCTGAACTTTGTTAAAGACATCACTGAAGGTATGATACTCTTCAGGTAAGGAGGAGGAGACAGAGGAGGAGGCAGCCATGCCCAACACTCTGGTTGGACGGTGGAGACACGACTCAGCACATTGAGGAGACCAAGAGAAAATGTCACAATTTCTCTAGTCAAACTTAGGGTTATGAGCCACAGAAACCCCAGAATGACTGCATAATGCGGAGAGTGAATGACCTGAAGTTGTAGTGTCTCTCGATGAAGTGCCCCAACCAAAAGGGAATTCAACATGGTCTCATGTGTGACCTGAGGAGGTCATAGGGGCCGACCATCAATTGCCTCAATAGACAATGGGGAGGCACGGGCCTGCAGCAGAATAGAGTGTTTAGCTGCAAAGTCGGCATTAATGAAATACCCTGCTGCCCCTGACTCAATCAAAGCCTGAGTTACCACCGAGGTGTTGACCCATGTCAAAATGATTTCCAGGGTAGGTTTTCCTGAAATATCTCTGGGGACTGAGAGACACCACCTAGAGTTCATCCCCGATGTAACCCTAGGTCTGCCTGTTTCCAGATTTACCGCAGTATATGGCTCAAGCCATGTTGTAGGTATGGCTCAAGCAATGGTGTAGGAAGGAGGGTTTTGGGTTTTTAGAACACTGGGCAGACTTTGCTCTTGGGTACAATCTATATGGAAGAGATGGATTGCACCTAAATGGTAGAGGAGCCTCTGTGTTAGGGGAGAGAATGCTAGGAAGCTTGGAGGAGCTTTTAAACTAGGAAAGGGGGGGGTGGGTATAGATAGCAAAAATGGGGTAGATAGAGCAGATAGAAACTGGGTCCAAGTAAATGACCAGGGGGGTGGAGAAAGGGTGGGGAGAAATTTAGTCAGTAGGGAGGAACTCCTAGTAAATGAAGGTGAAGAAAAAAGGCATGTAGGGATTAATATATGTAAAGACTTCAAAATCAATTGTATGCTAGCAAATGCAAGAAGTATGGTAGATAAAATAGGAGAACTAGAATTGCTGGCGGTTAATGAGCAATTGGACATAACTGGAATAACAGAAACATGGTGGAACGATGCACATGACTGGACTGTAAATATAGAGGGCTATTCCCTGTTTAGAAGAGACAGAATTAATAGAAAAGGTGGAGGTGTGTGTTTATATTTGAAAACAGAGCTAAATCCAGTTTTGCGAGGTGATATTAGTGAGGAAACTGGACAAACTGTGGAGTCCATGTGGGTAGAAATCGAGACTAAATGTGGTGTGAAAGGTAAAAAAAAGTTGTTGGTGGGCATATGCTACAAACCACCAAATATCGATGACAATGATGAGGCCCAACTGCTATTGCAAATGAGGAAAGCTGCCCAGTTTGGGCATACTATAATTATGGGAGATTTTAATTATCCAGATATCAACTGGAAAAATGAGACCTGTCAGAGTGCTAAGGGTAGCAGGTTTTTGAACACGCTTCATGAAAGCTACATGTCACAAATGGTGGGAGCGCCGACAAGAAATAACAATGTATTGGACCTAGTGATCACTAATAACACAGAAATGGTATCCAATATTAAGGTAAGAGAACATTTGGGAAACAGTGATCACAACATGGTTACATTTGAGATCTGTCTGGCAAAGCAAAAATGTATAGGTTCAACCAAAACTCTTAATTTTAAAAAAGCAAACTTCAAATTGTTAAGGGCCTCAATGCAACACATAGACTGGGATATGTTATTTAAAGGCAAAAATACTGAGGAAAAATGGTCAGAATTCAAATTTAGGTTGCAGAAATGTACCCAACTGTATATACCAATGGGGAACAAGTGCAAAAGAAGTAAGTCACAGCCAATGTGGTTAACTGCACATGTAAAGAAGGAAATGGCAAGGAAAAAAAAAGCATTCAAATTATTTAAGTCAGAAGGAACTGAACAATCTTTCTTAAAATACAGGGAGAGCAACAAAGATTGCAAAAAGGCAATTAGGGTAGCAAAAATAGATAATGAAACTCGAATTGCAAGGGAAAGCAAGACTAATCCAAAAAAGTTTTTTAAATATATAAATAGCAAAAAACTTAAGAGGGAGTGTATTGGACCATTCAAAAATGAGATGGGTGAGTTGGTTAGTGAGGATAAGGAAAAGGCTGATGTTTTAAACACTTTCTTTGCATCAGTATATACAAGGGAGCAAGGAATGGTAGAAGAGCCTCCGCAAGTATCAAATAAAACAATACAATTAATAGATATTGGGTTAACTCAAGGAGATGTCATGGGAAGACTGAACAAAATTAAGACCGACAAAGCACCGGGTCCTGATGGTATACATCCAAGGGTTCTTCAGGAACTCAGTGCAGTGTTAGCAAAACCCCTATATTTACTCTTTAAAGATTCTATTACCACAGGCTCAGTGCCACAGGATTGGCGAAGAGCTAACATAGTGCCTCTATTTAAGAAGGGAACTAAAACAGAACCTGGGAATTATAGACCAGTGAGTTTGACCTCTGTAGTGGGAAAACTATTAGAAGGCATAATAAGGGACTATATTCAGGATTACAACACAAAAAATAAGATCATTAGCACGAATCAACATGGTTTTATGAAGAATAGGTCATGCCAAACTAATCTTTTCAGCTTCTATGAGGAGGTAAGCAGCAACCTTGACAATGGCAAGGCAGTAGATGTAGTATATCTAGACTTTGCAAAGGCATTTGATACAGTACCACACAGAAGGCTGGTGTATAAAATAAGGAAATTGGGGCTAGGAGATAACCTTTGCAATTGGATACAAAACTGGTTGAAGGATAGGGAACAGTGTGTGGTTGTAAATGGAAAATTCTCCAGTATAGTTAAAGTGGAGAGTGGAGTACCTCAGGGTTCAGTATTGGGTCCGCTGCTTTTTAACATGTTTATAAATGACCTGGAAATAGATATAGAAAGCAAAATATCAATATTTGCAGATGATACTAAATTATGCAAAGTCATTAATTCAGAACAGGATATTTTCTCTCTACAGAGGGACTTACATACAATGTCAGATTGGGCAAACATGTGGAATATGAAGTTTAATGTGGGGAAGTGTAAAGTCATGCATTTGGGAGGAAACAATCCCAAGGCTACTTATAAACTTAATGGAATAATTTTAGGTGACTCGTTGCTAGAAAAAGACCTGGGTATCCTTGTCAACTACAAACTTGGAAACAGTGACCAGTGTCAAACAGCAGTAGCAAAGGCAAACAAAGTCCTGTCTTGCATAAAAAGAGGTATTGAAGCAAGAGTGGATAACATTATTTTGCCATTATACAAATCATTGGTAAGACCTCACCTTGAGTATGCAGTGCAATTTTGGGCACCGGTTCTGAAAAAGGATATACTAGAACTAGAGAGGGTACAGCGGAGAGCAACAAAATTAATTAAGGGAATGGAGGACTTGACATATGAGGAACGACTAAACAAACTTGGTTTATTTACTCTAGAGAAAAGACGACTAAGAGGAGACCTTATCACATTGTACAAGTATATGAGAGGTCAATACAAGGATCTCTGCGGTGAGCTATTTATTCCAAGGCCTGCTCAGGTGACCAGGGGACACCTCTTGAGATTAGAGGAAAGGAGGTTTAAACTTCAGCAGAGGAAGGGTTTTTTTACGGTAAGGTCTGTCAAATTGTGGAATTCATTGCCCAGGGAGGTAGTTATGGCAGATACAATGGACACATTTAAGAGAAGATTAGATACATTTCTTTCAAAAGGGAACATACAGAGTTATACTGTTTATCAGTAGGCAGATCAGGAAGGTCTGATAAAGACTAATTTAATTGGTAGCAGGAAAGCTATAAAATTCTTAGTTACTGAGGTATGAAGCGAAGGTTGAACTTGATGGACTTGTGTCTTTTTTCAACCTAATTTACTATGTTACTATGTTACTATAGGCAAAGTCCCTCCTGCTGGCAGAATGCTCTCTCTTCCACCTAGAGACGAGTAAAGCCTAACTGTATAGGCTCCTCCCAGCCATGTCCTAACCAGGAGGCATGGGAGGCGAGGGAGGAATGGGTGGGTGACTGAATGTTGGAGCCAAGCATGACGGAGGCCTCCGCAGGCTCTTCTTAATGGAGGGTAACCCCTAATGCGAGTGTCAATCAGGATGGTAAATGACACCAGATTGTCTAAATCAACAGGCATCTCCCTGGCAGCGATCTTGTCCTTAATGTCATCGCATAGCCCCTGTGAGAAGGAGGCTACCAGTGCTTCATTGTTCCAGCCTACCTCCGCTGCCAACGAACGGAACTCTATAGCATACTCAGTCACCATACGGTAACCCTGGCGGATGGTCATGAGGTGTTTGGCAGCAGAGGCAAAGCGGGCCGGAACATCAAAAACACGCTTAAATGAGGCCACAAATTCTGCTAAATTATAAATGATAGGTTTATCATTCTCCCATAATGGATTGGCCCATGCTAATGCTTTATCCAATATGAGCAAAATCCTGAACCCTACTTTATTAAGCTCGGTAGGGAACACATGAGGAACCATCTCAAGGTATATGCCTACTTGATTGAGGAAGCCATGGCAAAGTACTGGATTACCCTCATACCACTGAGGAAGCAGGGAGGATGCGGACATTCCCCTGGCAGCAGTGATTTCAGGAGCAGCTGTAACAACCGGTGCCAGAACAGAATCGGCAGAGGCCACCGGTTGTCTAATAGGACGGTCCAGATGAGCCGCACAGTTAAACAAGTTCTGCATGGCAAAAGACAGTTGATCGATGCGTATATCCTGACTGTCCATTCTAGTCAAGATGCTCTGGACTGGTGGGTTTCCTGTACCTTCAGTACTCATCATGGCCCTTACTGACTGTCAAGGATACCAAGGAATGGACAAGGAGTCAGTACAGTAATAGAAACACTATCTTCATTAGATGAGAAGCAAATACTCAAGGAGTAATCACAAGCGATACTTTCACGGCGTGTAGAGAACCTGACTGGAAGCAAGAGGCTCCTACCAGGAATAGGAGACTACTCCTGACAGGACTCAATAGCAGGAAGTAGTGCAATAGCACCAGAACTGGGGCTAGGACCCTGCCTAGTTCCTAACGGGAACATCTTGCAACAGATAGGGTATCGCCCCAATGCCAGGGATAAGACCCAGCCAAGTTCCTGAACAGTAACCGCTCGTAACAGGAGTAGCTCAGACTGACTAGGCCTATCGTCAGTCACAGAGCGGGGATTGGGCTGAAGCCACCAGTAACCCAATGTGTAATAGACATGCCAGGAATCAGAATGGGTAGTCAGCCAGAGTCAATGGTCAAAACCAAACGGGTAGTCAGACAAGCCACGGGTCAGTATTAGTGTGGGTAATCATCCAGAACCGATGGTAAAAACCAAGCGGGTAGTCAGACAAGCCACAACAACTGGACACCGGGAGGACTAGATAGACAAGCCAAGGATCATACACGGACAACTACACAGACTGTTCTGGAACACCACATAAGGGTAGTGTCCAGGCAGTTTATATACCCTCCCACCAGAGGGAGGTAGAGCACATAATGGCTGCTGTGTCTTTAAGAGCAGGTCACAACATCACTAAGGATTCCCCAAGATGCACGCTCGCTCCTGATGCTGGCCGAATGTGGAAGGCCAGCCTAAGACGTGGCATGAAGCCGCGAGACAAACACTCAGCAGAGGCAGCCCTGGAAGTGACACCAAAAAGGTTGTTTCTCTTCTGTAAGGTAAGCGCGCTGTGCTGACAGTTAATCAAACTGAATTGTTCATTGAGTCCATGCGGTGATAGAGTCTGTAGTGTATAAATCCAGAACATCTCCCTCTTGGATAGTCTGGACTCTCCATCACCCCCTTCCCCGCACTGTGGAGCTTGTCTAACCAGTTCAAATGGAAAACATCTTAAATCTTTGACACTATGTTTCAGTTTAATGAAGTGTCTAGCCACAGGGAATCTTTTCAATTGTAGCTCATTCAAAGTATTGTTTAGTCCACTTGTGATCAAAGATCTGTGTTCTCTAATCCATTCTTTGAACGGCCTACTCGTCTTTCCCACATAACATATATTACACGGGCATGTGAGTAAATATACTACAAATGATATGGTACATGTAATATAGTCTCTGACTGTTAGTTTGTAATTGATTTTAGGAACATCAAATCTTGATCCAGTTATCATGTGACAGCATGTCACACAACCTGTGCAATTCATCCCGTATACTCCTACCTCTCTTATATCCAAACATCGGGGCTACTCAAACATATGTCCTATTTCTGGATCTCCTGTTAGGAGTTTCCAGTGTTTCAAAGTCATGTCCTTAAATCTTTTAGCCACACTTGTATACATTGTAGTAATGATCATTTGATCTATGCCAGATGTTTCACACTGTCCCGGGCATGTTAACAATGTGTGCCTGTCCATTTCTTCCACCTCCCGTATGCACTCTTGGAAATCCTTCTTTCTGTATCCTTTCTCCCTGAATTTTGCACCCATCTCTTTTAATTGAGACTCAGATTCGTCCAGTTCTGATAATATGCGTTTCACTCATATGAGTTGTGACCTAGGTAACTCGCGTTTCATTGATGTGGGATGCTGGCTTCTTGCATTCAATCTACAATTTGTAGATTTTACATTTACAGATGTCTGAATGCCTGTGTTTACTCTCTAAATCAGAACATCCACGTAGTTGATGTCTTTGTTGCTAAAATGGAGCGTTAGTCTAATCTGTAATTCTAAATTGTTTAAATGCTCAAAAAATTCTAGCAATTCAGATTCACCTCCAGACCACACCATAAACAGGTCATCAATGAACCTGACATAGAATCTGATATATTCCCAATACTTGGATCGCATAATATAGGTCTGTTCATACTGCCATTTTTTTAATTTGTTGAGCCACTGGGCGGGTATGAAACCCATTCCTATATTCAAAACCTTAATCTTGTCTGAAAGAAGGGAAAGTGCACTTACGGAGGAGGAGTTACAGATACACATATCACTAGATCACACTGTTACACCACCATGCTCTTCGTTGGCATTAGAACACTGGAACACTGCTCAGTGGGAGGATGCACCCGCTGCTACAGACATGGAACGCCACCACAGCTTTTTAAATTGCGACATGTAATGGTCACAGTTTTACCACTGGTGACATTTTGAGGTCACTGTTTTGACAAAGGTGACATTTTGAAGTCGCCCTTCTGATGATCGATCATTTCACAGTGCCATTCTCATACCAAACCATAGGTTGCCCCCTTCCTGGATTATAGTTACCACTTCTGGCAGTTTTATAGCTCCAAGACTACAATCAACAGCTGGCAATCCATATACGCAGAGCTTTCCCTAGATTGCAATGAAATAAATAGTTTTATTTTAATACCATAAAACAGATTTTTCAGAGTTTGTACACTGAGGCTGATATGTGCTAAGGATGTACTAATGAAGTTTTCCCAGACTTGCAGCAATTTAAATAGGGCTTTTAGCCTATTTACCTGATTTACAATGCATTGGAGACCTCTCTAGCATTCAAGGAGATAAAAGCCCTGTTTAAATCAATGGGAATGTTTAATTGTTCCATATGGTGTGTTTGGTTTGCTCCAGACTTGCACTGCTTTCTTTGTGTATCAGCCTCACTGTGTTCACTGCAGCTGCTACAGAGAGTATCAGTATAAAAGCTGACTGTCTTACTCTCTTGGGATTTGTTTGATTCAAATCCTCTAATAAAATAAAAAGAAAGTGTATGTTTTTTATCACTCTGCTAAAGGGGCAGCCAGCAGGACACTCTCTGTACATTCAGTTCCCAATTGCCAAGGTGATTGCATAGCAATAACATTTTCAAAATCGCTCAGGCTGTAGGGAAACAAAGTAGAAAAATATGAGATTAGAAATAGAGAAATTTGGTAACATCTTTTAGGTTACAAGACATTTTGACAAGTTAATCCTTTGAATGCCATTGGGGTGTGTAATTGGCATTCAAAGGTTTAAATTAAAAAAAATGTTTACAATTTTATTTAAAAAAGTTAAATAACTATGATTTATAATCAAATATATATTTATGTATAGCATATTCAAAATAGTTTCATCAATAACTGAATCAGCCTAACAAAATAATAAACATAGAAATATTTGTAGTCTTGAAATCCTGGATACTTTTTAATTGAAGAATGTGCTGCCACAATGTTTCGGGCCCAGCCCTTTTTGCACATGCATTTTTGAGTGTGGTCACACTGTCTCTTTTAAGTCTTGAATTTCCCAAACTTATATATATGAATACCAAACCTTTGAGTGCCAGAGAGGTATCCAACACATTGCTTTGCAAAGTATTGGCTACCACTCTGGTGCTCAAAAGGTTAAATGGTTCAACTAGTACAGAATGTGAAATATTCAAATTAGAAAACTAAACATTTTTTTAAAGTAGGCAGCTAGTGACTGAGGATGATGGGAGCTGTATCCCAACTGCAGTCTGCCCAACCCTAATGTTTGAAAATGAAATCATAAGCTCACAATTAACAATCTGCAGTGAAAATAACCTCATTAGGCATTATTCTGTTGTAGCCAATAAAAACTGAATTTATCTCATAAGACCTGGGAATGGGACTCCTAACCCTGAAGGGTCCCCTAAACTTCCTCTTTCTTTCCATGACCTGGCCTGTGTAGTAATAATAATACTGTTTTGTCTGCAGAACCCACAACCACCATCACAACTAACCAATGAAGGGTGGCATAATTCAGTATAATATGAGATAGCATATACAATGGTATGGGATCCATAGGACTCACATATTAAATAAAATTAAATTTAACATGGGGGAGAGCATGTTTAAATATGTTAAAGGTTACTGCGAAATATGCAGTGAAGGAGGGTTCCTAAAGTTTCTGCATTTGCAATGCTTTGCTTACCCCTCTGGTCCTCAAGTGTTTTTTTGCTCCTAAGCATAACAGACTCAGCAGATTTCATTAGGAGGCTGTGCCTCTGGAGCCAAATGTTCTAAATGGCTTCTGGAATTTATTACAGAAAAAAAAAATCTATGGGTTAGGAAAGTGGTGGGCAATTTGAGGCCATCCTCGATGGAATTTGTAATGAGGCAACAGCTAAAAGGCCTCATGTTGCCCACCAGTGATAAAGTCTAGACCAGCGATTCTCAAATGCGGCCACCGTGCGTGCCACCATGAAAAATGCTGTAATGGTGGCCGCATGGATGTAATTTTTGCTGTATGTGACCGTCTGACTCTTCCTGCCTGAAATATACAAATGTGACTGGCTGAGGCTTCCCGTCTGATGTTGCCAGCCAATCATCGTTTAGTCCGCCTCAGCTGCATCTCCGTCATACAACACACTGAAGTTCTTCAGGAGGCAATGGGAAAAGGCTTCTCCACAGTATGGAGTCGACTAATGGGCAGGTAATTATATGCGCGTGAATCTTAGCTTGCTATTCCATTACTTTATCTGCTACTAGAGAACGATGCATGGCCATGTCTGTGCAAAATGAGGCATGGAAAAGGAGGTATCCGTTAACTCTTAGTATCGCTAAGGGGTGTGCAATGCATTCCAAACCAATGCATACCCCTCATTACGAAAGGATTAGGTGTCATGGAGGATGACAGGGGACACAGTTGTGTATGGATTTTAATCTGCCTCTGTTGCTGATTGGACCATGGAAGCAGATGACAGGAGTCTCCTTAGGCGGCCTCTGTAGAATGCGTGGTGTCAGATGGCAGTTATCGTCATGAAGTGTGTAGGGGGTGATAGAAGAGCAGCCCCTGCTTGTGCCTGTGACCTATCAGATGAACTTTTTAGCCATGAGGCATCCAAAATGCAAAAGTTGATGGCAGACGTAGGCCCACAGCAGGTACAGATGCACTTATGCACTGACGTTATTTAATCTACATTTTCCAAATGTTTTTTGTGGCAATATTTATAAAGTGAGCCAGCAGTGCCATTTATTCTGTAGTGGTTGTGCTCCAAGTTTCCGTGGAGGAAGTTTAATAGTTTATCTTAACTTTGAATGGCAGAGGGGTAGACAATGCACTGTGCACCACTTTGGCACTCAAAGGGTTAAAGGTGTTGCATCGTAAATATGGTAGTCTGTATTTTGAGACCCTATTTCAATATACCAATATTGCATAGTTCATGCAGTAGGATCACACCTATTTTACCTTCGTGGTGGTACATTTAGAGTGGCACTGAAAGGGTTATACATCTATCACCAGGGGAGGGCAGCCAAGTTTTCGCCTTGGGGCAAGTATAATCAAGTTTCCTATGTATATTATCGCTCCAAGCCACCCGTCTTTGTCTCAAAGTGAGTGTGTCAGTCTGTCTGTGTCAGTAGGAGAACCCTGTTCACGTTTGCTTCTGAAATATAGATTTCCAGTAACTAGTACGTTTCAAGAACCTTTTATCGGATAGTTTTTAATCCTGTGTGGGCTCTGGAATGTTTAAATTGCAATATGATGTCAATTTATTGTTGTTGCACTTATTTATATGCAATTTTTGTATGTTTTAATCCCCTAATACCATTTGCGCATGAAATGTCATAGTGTGGCCACCACGACATGGCTGTGGCCACAGTGACGGCCACCAGGACATTGTGGTGGTCACATTGGCGGCCACCAGGAAAAATCACTTGAAAACCAAGGTATAGGTCCCTATCTCTGAGATATGCATTGGTTGTACAGAGCATTTGCTGCACTCAGTACAAATCGCTTGTCATGTAGGATAAAATGTGGAGTATAACTGTCTAGAGGTTCTAATGGAAACAGTGTGATGCAAAAACTGACCTTACCACTTTTTGCAAGAAAGATAAACCCCTAACCACGTTTTGTTTGTTTATGTGTATATTGCTGTGTTAGTATTTCGTGATAAAAAACAATTACAGGCAACTGCTCATCTTGTAGTTGCTAGTAACATAGTTTTACCTGTCACATATTATTATGTTTATTATTCATTTATAGAGCATCAAAATATAATGCAGCACTGGAATATACATTTTCAAACATAGTAACCCCCTGAGCTTGCAGTAGACATATCTAAGTTTGACTATGCAAGAGAAATGGTTTGCCTCAGGTCACAGCAACAACCATGGGAATCAGACAAGTCATACCTGCTTCAGGCTAAGTGTCAAGGAATATGGCATTATGAATAAAAACAAACTGGAGCAATGCTATGATAAACAAACTACAACTACAGGGAACAAATAAAAGAGTAGATTGATTTAAATTGGCTTTTTAACCCATGGTTAAAAGCAATGTGTTGGTGATCTATCTAGCAATCATGGGGTTAAAAGCCTCATATAACTCATTGAGAGTTTTGAGATTTATATTTGTCCCCTACAGTGCAATGCAGAATATCACCAATATACTTTTATACATAGAGTCGATAACTGGGATCTTTCATAGTTTAGACCCAAATCTCAAGGTAAGAATCCACTATTATATGATCTGCACCAGCTGAGTGTTCCTAGTCTCTAAATTAATAACAGAAAGGCAGAGGAAGATGTTCTATTTGTATTGTTTGTATTATCGAGCAGTGATCTCTTGCCATCCTGATGCCACCCGGTTGTTGAGGACTACATTTCTATTGATGGGTATTGTAGTTCTCAACAGCAGGAGGGACTCATATCACCTAGAATCTAGGTTACTGATAAAGGTAAGGGTTAATATTTCAAAGATTCCAGGGTGAGCTCATTTTGAAAGTTCACAAGTATGTCAAGGCCCCTGTGAATAAGAACCCAGTGTCAGATTAGGGCTCCACAGTGGGTTCAGTGATGTTACTGTAGCTAAATAAGAATCAGGCTGAAAGATGGAAAAAGCTGCTTTAGCCATATCTCTAACATAGCAACAGCAAAATTGGAGAATGTAGCCTGAGTTGACATCCGCTCTGCTGGAACACCCATTACAAGAATCATACTTGGCACAGACCCTAAATTATACCAGTGTTCCAGGAACTTGGGGCTGGCCACAGCATACAGTTCTCCCTCCTCTGAGCTCTGGAGGGCTGGTAAACATTCCAGGGCAAGGGTATCAGATTAGAAGATTCAATCGAGCCAATTAGAGGATCTCTGAAGCTTCCTGTTCAGGGAATATATCAATGAGATGCAAGCTGACAGCTATTACCCCCCTGCCCGGTGACAGCCCTCGGTCTGCAATGTACCATCTAGACTGTCCTCCACCGTGCACTAGAACAATTAGCTCATACTAATGACAATGCTTATCCTGAGTACGTCCAGACACTCTGGTGGCCAATCTTGTGATCCTGCTGGTTCAGCCATAGTACTGAACTAAGCAAGTCACTTATAACACATAAATAAAATAGATAAAACACAAAGCATATAAAATAACCCCATTAGATTTTGTTAGCTATAAATGATACCTAAGAAAATCCCCCCCACATTACACAGCTATTTAACACATCTTATATTACAGAACAAAATGTTCCCAAGGGGGTTGTGAGCGAAGAAGTTGGAATACACAATAACCATGGTGTAAGAGGACAGGACAAAATCTGTGAATTATAAATTAAGTTTATAGTAAGAAACTCATACACGTAAACACATCTCTGGTCTGGGATAACCAGAAATAAAAATGGGATGGGAATTACAGGGACTTTTAACTCAGTGGAATGGGTATAAGGTACCTGGCAGACAAGGCCCCATGCGTAACCTTTATCAACTTGCCCAGTTGCCCTGGACGATCGAGTTGTGTCACAGCCCCATGATCTCCACTGCACCAATTGTTCAATTAATGCAAAATTGAAAAACTATTGACCTTAGAGACAAAGTAAACATTATGATTTTTTTAAATGGGGCTTGGAACCTACTGGATGTGAGCGAGGTCACCAACAGCATTCAACGGGTAAAAATCCCATTTAAATGGGAATTTGGGGACATTTTATTTGTTCCCTATGCTACAGTTTGTTTGTCCCAGAATTGCACAAGATGGCTGTGCTATCTTTACATGAATACAGGCACATTTATAACAGAATTAAATAATTTCTGACACTATATTTTGGGAATAAAATGGCAAAGTTTAATTTAGATGAAAAGAGGCATTTGGAAGATAATTCACAGCAACCATTTGTATTGTTTTAAAGGAAATATCAGTTGGTTTAAACATTTGAATGCCAGGGAGGTATCCAACTCATTGGGGAGATGCACTAAAGTGTGATTAAGTGGTAATAAAGCGGAGATGACTTCTCCCATGTGATAAACTCACCAGCTCCCATGTGGAGCCAATGCACTAAGATTTCTCCAACATTACGTGAGGGATCTTAGGCTTCATAGAATAACATAGGACTTGGAGAGTTTATCACACTGGAGCAGCATTCTCCTCATCATCTCTTTATCACACCTTAGAGCATATCCTCTAGTGCATTGCAATGCATTGGATACCCTGTCTGGCACTCAAAAGACTGAATGTTTTCTAAATATTTACTAGTTAAGACATATTTTCCTTTTAAGGAGATCTACTATTTCTTATTAATAATAATAATAATAACACCCCCAATTACATTTTTATGGCCAGAAAATTCTAATGGCCCTAAGAATTTTGTACTTGTGCCTTTGTTCAATCAGTCTAGTGAATGTCATTACTATGGAGACAGACATAACGTTTGCTGGCAGGTTTTCCAGACTGAAGAAGGCAGGGCACATGAGACTACGTAACATTTTAAAAGGATAGTAATGTTTCATAATAAAAGCAGTTCTAATTAATCATCATAGTATTTGGACTTTGGAGAGTGTTATTTCAATTCTGTCAGAGTTGTAGTTCTAGAGTAATTCAATGACAAAGTATCCCCCTCCTTTTACTGATGTAACACTGCTCAGCCAGAGCAGAAGGGAGTTGCCCAGGCAGGTTGCAGAGAGGGACAATCTTCAATTAAGATAAGGGAAAAACCTGAAAAACTTGTCAAGGGGGGAAGGGCTGTCATTGTTTTCACAGAAAGAAGAGTGTCCCCTTCTGTTATCTGTCTGGTCTATGGACTGCATTCCGCATCTGAGAAGAGATGGCTTACACTAGGTAAAAGGGGCGGGAGGGGGAAACTTTGCTTGTGAATATCTCTTAAACCATAAAGGTCGGAGAGATAAGACTTATATCGTTCTTCATGTTTTTTTAATGCCTACAAAATAAAATAAAGATAAAACGAAGTATTACTATCCCTTTAAAGGAGAACTGTACCTTAGTAATAACTGACTCTTTATTTAACAGATTAATTTAACTAGGCCGGAATCCTTTATACAGCACATCTACTTGTTAAAGAGAAGAACTGCACCAAACGTATTAACCCATTGCTGACAATGGATGTACATGTACGTCCCGCAAGTAATTCGGCAGAATGCCGAAAAAAACAAACCGTCATTAAGTGCTGGCCGCGTGCGTGCGCGGCCGGTCACTAAGGGGTTAAATAAATGTATCAAAACCAATTGATTATTTGTAGGTAAGTGCCTACAGAAATGATTCATTATCTAGAAAGAACACAAGGTTCATAAAAAAAATGTATTGTGCCTCCTCTGTTTATGTCATGGGGCTGATGTAAGACTTAACTTCTAGTAAAACTAATTAAAATTTAAAAATTATATTAAAATTATAGAATCGGCCTTGTGTGCATGTACTAGGTAGGGAAAAGAAATATATGTTTGTATGGGATTCTGTCCTTTATATGCAGGACAGATGGTTTATGAGATTATGCTTCTTTATTTACAGGAACTTCAAGAAAGAGGACAACATTAATAAATTACTTTCAATGTAATGGACTCTAATAGTTTAGTTGGACACAGATTCTGATTCTCTTATAAATAGGAATATACTGTGTCTTGGGACCCACCGAGACACAACTGTTACGGCTTTCTTGAGGTTCTTGTAAATGAAGGAACATATATAAAATATTTCCTGCATATAAAGGTCAGGTTCCCATAAAAACACACAATACTTGGACCAATTTTGTGATTTTAATATTTTTAAAATAGGATTTTAGTGAACTTACCAGTAAATCCTTTCCCCTTTGTCCATGTGGAACACAGGAACCATGGGGTAAAACCCCTCTGGAGGGCAGGGCATTTCCTAAAAAGGACTCTGAGACAGAGACTTCACCCTTTCCTTCCCTTTACCCCTGTCAGTTTTAAAATATAGCAAAACCAAAATAAAATAGAAAGAAGGGAGACAGAAGAAGGAAATACCCAGAACCGAGAACCCAAGAGTACCCCTCTGCCCGGGAGCTCAGCCTAATGGTTGTTGTTCTCTGGGAGGGAGTCCTGTGTTCCACATAGACTAAGAAATAAGGATTTCATGTTAAACTCACTAAAATCCTTTTTTCTCTTTCATGCAATGTGGAACACAGGAACTGCGGCGAAATATCAAAGCTATCCAGTGAGGAAAAAAAAACAGAAGAAAAAAAACCTCCATCTCAGACCAGTATCCACAGGATGAAACTGGTACAAAATGAACCGCACGGGGGGAGATGCACTAAAGGTCGATGCTGTGGCAATATTATTTTGTTGATGTGCTCAAAGCACTTTGACTTTTTGATGTAAACCCACATTGCCATATGCACTAAAATTTAGGGATGCAATGGGAGGGGAGGAGGAGGAGTTACCCGTTAGTGTACAGGATTGGCAAACTGCTGTCGATGTGGAAGGTTTGACCTCCTTCACATATCACAGCAGTATGACAATCCTGAAGTCTGACAGCATTATCTCTGCTTCCCCACTTGGCCAGTAGGGGAGTGGTGAGGATCCTTTCATCCCCACAAACAGCATCACTCTCTTAGCCCTTTGAGTTCCATAGGGATGTACATTGCACACCCTTGTGGCACTCAAAGGTTTAAAAAAAACAAAAAAAAAACATACACCAAGCAGCACAATCATCCCCTCAGCTCTGTATCATATTTCATACATGTTGTGCACTCCAAAGGGAAAAAGGCTGGGGGTCAGTCAGTGTCCATGAGGGATTGGTGGCTACCAACTGTCCCCAGCCTTGTTCCCTTGCCTGCTGGTAGCCAGAGGAACCCCATGTATATTGCCTGGCCCCCAGACTTAATCCCTTGCCCACAGGTACCCATAGATCCATAGATGTTCACTGCCTGACCCTCCCCAGAAATGTTCACTTGCTTACTGGTAGCCACAAATCCCCATTGGCACTGCTTGGGAAAGAGAACAAGGCTGGGGGTGTATGTGGGCTACCACACATTGGTGATGTTTCCCATGTTGCTCCATAATACTTATGTTCAATATGCTGCCCCACAGTTAATTTTTGACATATGCTGCCACCCCACACAGTTCAAATACGACATGTGCTGCCCCACACACATCACCAATTCAAAATATGTAAAGCAATGCTTTGTGTACCCCTCTTGCACTGAAAGGGTTATATGTATTATATATTCATTATATGTATTCAGAACATACAAGATGCTGCCCTTGCTGCTTAGTGGGCTTTAATTCTTGTTGAAGCGGTAAAATAATTAACATAATAAGTTTAGTAATTAGGAATGGTATACATGCAGGGAACTGTAAATTGCAATATTTTAATTTGAATACTTCTAGAATAGTTCATTTTTTAAAGGATATTTTGTCTTATTATATAACAATTAGCAATCAGCGAGGCATTTCACATGACAGATGTGTGTATGTAACGCCCCAGTCTGGCTTTTACTTTATAACAATTAGAACACTATAAGGCTGTATGTTCAAATGAAATCTGGAGTAATTATAGTTTAAAATGAAATGTCCTATTGGTTTGCAATGTATTGGAGACCTCTGTAGCATTCAAGGGGTTAAAACAGTGTCGTAACTAGCCATTAGAGTAAGGTGACCAGATTTTTAAAATGAAATCCGGGGACATTTTTTTCCTCCATACCCTGTCCACACCATATCCACCTCCACACACTGCCCACACCATGTCCACCCTCACACCCTGTCCACACACTGCTCACACTCTGTCCACCTTCACAACCTGTCCACCATCACCACACACAGCCCACACCGTGCCCACCCTGTCCACACACACTGTGCACACTCTGTCCACACTTACAACCTGCCCACCATCACCACACACTGCCCACACCGTGCCCACCCTGTCCACACACTGCTCACACTCTGTTCACCCTCACACCCTGTCCACACACCGCTCACACTCTGTCCACCCTCACAACCTGTCCACACACACTGCTCACACTCTGTCCACCCTCACAACCTGTCCACCATCACCACACACTGCCCACACCGTGCCAACCCTCACACCCTGTCCACGCACTGCTCACTCTGTCCACCCTCACACTCTGTCCACCATCACCACACACTGCCCACACCATGCCCACCCTCAAACCCTGCCCACCATTACCACATACTGCCCACACTCTGTCCACCCTCACACCCTGTCCACCATCACCACACACTGCCCACACTGTGTCCACCCTCACATCCTGTGCACCATCACCACACACACTTCCCACACCGTGTTCATCCTCACATCCTGTCCACCATAACCACACACTGCCCACACCTTGTCCACCCTCACACCCTGTCCACCCCTCACACCCTGTCCGCCCTGCCCAGAAACCAGAAAATAAAAGTAAAGAAAATACTGCAAAATGATTGCAAACCTCTGGTACTTTTACAGTCATTTTCTGTAGTGAGTGGATAACCCAGAGCCGGATTAACACTCCACGGGACTCTAGGCAAGGTATCAATTTGGGCCCCCCCCCCTCCCCCCATATAATAGGTCCCCCATACCTCTCTAACTTTGGCTACCTACACATTGTTTAGTTTACACTACAATTTTGTGGGCACAGGCACTCAAAGGGTTATCCAATGACTGGATAACCCTTTGAGTGCCTGTGCCCACAAACCTGTAGTGTAAACTAAATACTGTGTATGTAGTCTTTCAAAAGGGAACATACAGAGTTATACTGTTTATCAGTAGGCTGATCAGGAAGGTCTGATAAAGACTAATTTAATTGGTAGCAGGAAAGCTATAAAATTCTCAGTTACTGAGGTATGAAGCGAAGGTTGAACTTGATGGACTTGTGTCTTTTTTCAACCTAATTTACTATGTTACTATGTTGCTAGTCAGGGTTAGGGAGGAAACCCACGATACATTACTTAATTCATTTTTGTCCTCTCTCTGCCCTCTGGGCCAGTCTGCTCCTGGTCTGGAGATGCCTGTAAGAGATGCCCCCCACCAGCTCCAACTTGCCCCACCAGCTCCACTTTGCTCCCATCAGCTGAAACTTGCCCCCACCAGCTCAACTTTGCCTCCATCAGCTCCAACTTGCCCCCATCAGCTCCAACTTGCCCCCACCAGCTCCACTTTGCCTCCATCGGCTCCAACTTGCCCCCATCAGCTCCAACTTGCCCCCTATCAGCTCCACTTTGCCTCCATTAGCTCCAACTTGCCTCCACCAGCTCCACTTTGCCCCATCAGCTCCAACTTGCCCCCACCAGCTCCACTTTTCCCCCATCAGCTCCACTTTGCCTCCATCAGCTCCAACTTGCCCCCACCAGCTCCACTTTGCCTCCATCAGCTCCAACTTGCTTCCACCAGCTCCACTTCATCTCCATCAGCTCCAGCTTGCATCCACCAGCTCCAACTTACCTCCACCAGCTCCAACGTGCCCCCTATCAGCTCCAACTTGTCCCCATCTGCTCTACTTTGCCTCCATCAGCTCCAACTTGTCCCCATCAGCTCCACTTTACCTCCATCAGCTCCAACATGCCCCCACCAGCTCCACTTTACCTCCACCGGCTCCAACTTGCCCCCACCAGCTCCACTTTTCCCCCATCAGCTCCACTTTGCCTCCATCAGCTCCACTTTATCTCCATCAGCTCCTCTTTATCTCCATCAGCTCCAACTTGCCCCCACCAGCTCCAACTTGCCTCCACCAGCTCCAACTTGCCCCCACTAGCTCCACTTTTCCCCACCAGCTCCAACTTGCCCCCACCAGCTCCACTTTGCCTCCATCAGCTCCAACTTGCTCCATATCAGCTCCAACTTGCCCCCACCAGCTCCACTTTGCCTCCATCAGCTCCAACTTGCCTCCACCAGCTCCACTTTGCCCCATCAGCTTCACTTTACCTCCATCAGCTCCAACTTGACCCCACCAGTTGCACTTTACCTCCATCAGCTCCAACTTGCTCCCTCTCAGCTCCAACTTGCCCCCACCAGCTCTACTTTGCCTCCATCGGCTCCAACTTGCCTCCACCAGCTCCACTTTGCCCCATCAGCTTCACTTTACCTCCATCATCTCCAACTTGCCCCCACCAGCTCCAACTTGCCTCCACCAGCTCCAACTTGCCCCCACTAGCTCCACTTTTCCCCCTCTAGCTCCAACTTGCCCCCATCAGCTCCACTTTGCCTCCATCAGCTCCAACTTGCCCCCTATCAGCTCCGATAACCTGAGGGCACTGCTACCGTGAGCCCGCAATGACTTCCCTTTACCTTTACGATTAAGCAGTGGTGCAGTTCCACGGGTTCTTTCATTACAAGATACTTCGGGGTTACAACCTGGCGGTATCTTGCAAAGAGGGAGCCAATGAAACTGCTCCACTGCGCAATCTCTAAGGGAGGTCATCACGGCAGCAGCGTCCTCAGGTAATGTGCCCAGTCAGTTCGGGGCCTTTTGGAAGGCACTGGATGGCAGATATGGCTGATGCCGTTCATGCCTTCCGAATTATACTGCAGCTGGATTTTTGATCCCGGGGACAGATCCGGGGACACATTTGGTCCGGGGACAGTACTCTCAATCCGGGGACTGTCCCCGGAAATCGGGGACGTCTGGACACCCTACATTAGAGGGCCCAGGAGGAAACATTATTTTTGGGCTCACTAACATAAAAATACTTTCTCAGAGACATAACTAGTACTATGGGGTAGATGGGCCTCCTTGGATACTGGGCCCAGACACAGCTGCACCCCCTGTAGTTACCCCCTTGTGTTTAAAGCTCTAGTTACCTTCATTACAATTTGGGGAGTTTCACTTGTTCCTTGTGATGAAGTTTGTTTGCCCCAGAACAATTCCCTTTTTCTTAAACATATGATCTTTAACCCTAAGAGTGAACCCCAGCAGGACAGTCCTGGCAAGTCATGGGTTAATGATCACATTGCAGCCATCTGCACACTGAGGTTGTTGCGGGGAGGCTGTAATTTACTTCTCCAGGACTGGAGCAGTCAGTTCCAAATGTTACCATGTGGCTTGGCACATGTGATCGCTGCTATAGAGACCATGTGCCCATGGAGCCACATGACAAACCCAATGTAAGTAAACATTGCCTTTGTCACCTTTCCTTGCTTTTCCCCTCCTCACTGTGATAATGAGGATGAGAAGCAGAGAACAGAGCTTGCAGTGCCTCAAATGGCCAGATATGGGGCATTTGTTGTACTGGGAACAGGACTGGGGGATGGGGGGAGAGACTTAAAAAAAAGTCCATGATTATTTGGCCACTTTTTGTTTTACTGAATACATGATTTAGAGCAAGACCCAAGTATTTTATTCACACTGACTATTTTATAAATACATATACTGAAGTTTATACAAACAATAATGTGCGTTTTATTGCTGTGGATCAATGTTACACATACATGCATACCACACAGTATGATACTGTAAAAGAAGGAGACTAGGGTGGGAAATATGGACCTAGGGATTTTCATCTTAGAAGGACAGTGCCCCCATAAAAAGGGACATTTGGGAGGTATGAACAAACATTCATACCTTTCATCCAATCCCTGTTAAAAATGGACTAAATGAACACAAATTATCACAAGAAAACATATAAAAATATTGTTTTTACATTTTTTAAATTTTTATTACATTATCATATTAAATGATGGGTTATACATATGAATGGGCCATCAAAAGAAAGCCCTGTTTATCCTTAAAAGATGTATATAATTTGTGTGAGTGTACTAAACAGATTAGAGGGAAAATATGGTTGAACAAAGGCAAATTACATGTGTCCTCTGGTGTACAAAAAGCCCTTGTATATAGGTATGTATCTCTTTATACAGTGTATGCAGCATCTTCTCACCAAGAAGTTAAAAAGGTTTTAATTCATAATATATATATATATATATATATATATATATATACATTATACACATATATATAACTTTAGTACATATAAAATCCCATTAAATAATGTGTGGAGGCTTTTAAGTTAAATTAATATAGCCTCAATATGATTTCAAAGACACCATGTTGTACAATCCAAAATGACTCTAAACTGGGTCTCTTGGGCATCTTGAGATGTAACGTAGCCTTAGTATGCATAACAGAGCCTTGGGATACCTTAGCACGTATTAAGCGGGCAGGAAGTGTAAATGTGTTTGTCTGGTGTCATCACTGCTAGTGCTCCCTGCTGTCACCTCACAGCTGCCTTGGTAATAACTCCTTATAGCCTCTCCTCATGGCTCTCTTATAGCCCGTGGAGCACCATGAACATCCTGCTCTGCTGAGACAATAATGTCAGTGCATTTAAAATACCTTCTGTCTACATCTAGTGGTGTCCAAAAGCATATTGCTCAAGAGCTGAGCTATTGGTTTTTAAATACAGTAAATCCTGAATGTCTAAACAAGCAATAAATGTGTGTGAATGCAATGTAGTCTCCAAGCATTTGCTGTGTTGGCGACATATCTAATGGTAAAGGGGTTAAAACAAATTATACTGTACCATTCCCCGATTTAATTAGAAAATCAATGTGGTAACCCAGTACAGCTAGTGTTAACTTCATATTCGCAACTTTGCTTTTTACAAACACACTGGAGAGGGGGATGACATCTGTATTGATTGGGGACTTACGGACTGATTGGATGAAAGAGGCTGAAGACTATGGTGATGGAAGAATTGATGACTATAATGCAAAGATATTTTGGAGGGATAAGGGCTTTGATGATGCGGCACTTTATTTAAAATCATTTTGGTGGGCCAGTGCACAGAGCTATGGGCACCTTTCACTTGCCCCCATGCCAAAAATTGCCAGCCTGTGCTTGTGGCAAGTGTCAAATTGAGCCATCTGCCATTGATAACTTCTTTGGGTGTGTGCATAGATCGAGGTAAGAACAGGCAAATTCAGCATTTATGCATAACTTCAGATATTTTAACTTGTTATTGAAGTTGGCACAGAACTCAGCATCTTATGAGGGTTCTCATTTACTGTCTAATCCACCATCACCTGTGCTACCTGCCTTGTAATCTGTGACTCCAGAGTTGGCATGTTGAGATGATATCAAAGTATGCTAATTCAGTGGATCACAGATCATCAGGCAACACAGCCCGAGACAATAGGGGATAAGACAGCATTAAGAGAAGCCTCATTTGGTGCTAGGACTGCCTCTGCTTCAAATATAAATCAACATATCTTTATTTATTCATTTAAAATAAATACTGTGCTTGCATTTTCTTCCCTCCATTGATGCACAACAACATCAGAGCCTAGCACCAATGGCTTATTTTCATATCGGGGTCCCATACCTTTTCTGCACCTTCCTCTCTCCAACTTCTTCCTTCCCCCCTTCCTGCATCCCTCTTTTTTATGATCCCGCCACCTTCTTTCCTTCCTTCATCCTTATCTTCCTTGAGCTTCTTCCTCCATCTCTTCATCTCTTCATCTTGTCCCTTTCTTCCTAACAGAGTGATCCCCAAATAATAGCGATGAAAGCAACTAAAGCAAAAACATCACCCTTTCCTTTAAATATGTGAAAAAAGATAAATATTGAAATACAATAATCTCAGCTCTAACAAAAACTTTTGTATTTATAAGATTGTATTATAAATAATAAAATTAATGTAAAAATAAAAACTGAAAAAAAAACAAAAAAATTAATAAAAAAATAAAAATAAATATATTATGTGTATATATATATATATATATATATATATATATATATATGATACCCATAGGGATCCACTCTCACCAAATTGTTTTGATTGCCTGGGTGCTGTACTAGTGAGAATAAGTAATGAAATGGTGAGTCAGCACTCACAGGTCTTTTTTAAGAAATAGTGAAATTTACTTTGTGTCAATGTTTCACATAAACTATCCTATATAATAATTCGCTAAAATGTGTGTAACGACGCAGTCATGCGCAGTAGGGACTGCTGCACGTGTTGCAGTCATTCGCAGTAGAGACTGCCCGTGCCGCGGCTGATACAGAGCTGGATGCTCAGAAGGAGCGTCAAGCTCTGTATCAGCAGTGGTGCGGGCAGTCTCTACTGCACATGACTGCCCCGTGACCGGCTGGCAGTGGCACTGTGGCCCGTGTAATGGGCTCTTCAACTTGTACACTATAAAGGAGAATGTGGTAATGTGACCACAAATTCTCCAGATGTGCTACACACACCCTGGGGCAGGCACAAGGAGGAGATATGCCTTTGTCCTCCATTCACCTCAGCAGCACATACAGCAGCCTCACTTCGCCCCTCCTCAGTAGCATGTCTTCAAACCAAAGAAACAAAAGATGTAAGGAGTTTCCATGCCCCTCAATATTCTCTCTGTCAAAAACTCAAAACATGGTCGACCTTTGCCGCTGCCACTTCTACTCTAGAAGAGACAACTCCATTTGGCCTAAATTTTGCACACCAACACCTGCTACAACAGTCTTAACTCCACAAGTGAAGGGCTTGTGCTTCATGAAAGACTTGCTCCAGCTACCAGAAGTTATTCGCCTCACACAATGCGCCCACCAGACAACATTTAACCCCTCGAGCTCCGGCGTAACAGTGACACTGAAAACAGGACAAATGATGGCATACCCTACCACCACCCTCAAAGTAAAATCTCCATTATGTCTGGACAAAAAGGCCCACACAGTCCAAGCAAAGTGAAAAAAATGTGCACTATGGACACCTTTTGCTCTGGACACAGTGCACATTTTGCCTTGTTTGTGGCGATACTTGTGCACATAGGCCATCATTTGCTCTGTTTTTAGTTTCACTCTGGTGATCAAGGGGTTAACTCTTCTCTGCAAGGATATTTTCATTCCCGCTGTATTGCTGCAAACTGTGTGCTTTAAGTTTGCACTCCCTGATCATGGAATAGTGTAATTCGGTGTTTTGGGGTATGTTATTTTATTGTTGCTCACTACTTCCACACAGGGCTGGATTTACATCTCAGGAGCCTGTAGGCACAGATATCTGAAGCGCCCCCCCCCCGCCATCTCCACAATGCTCCAAATCTCAATATTGCCCTCACATTGCCCCCCATCACCTTCACATTGCCCCCATCAGCTCCACATTGACCCCCATCAGCTCCAATTTGACTCCATCACCATCAGCTTCACATTGACCCCCATCAGCTCCACATTGACCCCCATCAGCTCCACATTGACCCCATCAGCTCCACATTGACCCCATCACCATCAGCTCCACATTGACCCCCATCAGCTCCACATTGACCCCATCACCATCAGCTCCACATTGACCACCATCAGCTCCACATTGACCCCCATCTGCTATACATTGACCCCATCACCATCAGCTCCACATTGACTCCATCAACTCCACACTGCCCTCACATTGTCCCCCCATCAGCTCCACATCGCTTGCCCCCCATCATCCCCATATTGACCTCACATTGCTCCCATTATCTCCAAATTAACCCTTTGAATGTCAGAGTGGTACACAACGCATTGCTTTGCAATGTGTTGCGTACCACACTGGCACTCAAAGGGTTAAGCCTCATTCTCTCCACCCCACATCCGTTTCCTACCTCCCTGGGGGTCCAGCGGCTGGAGAGATCTGTGCTTGTGCACAGACATGGAGCTGCTGGAGCTCCCGCGCGGCCTTCCCTTTAGTAATGCAGAGCGCTAGGAGATAAAATCTGCATTGCTAAAGAGCTGGGAAAGCTCACAGCTTACAATGCTGTGGCTGGCGGCTCGGCGCGGCATGGCAAGCTGCGCCAATTAAAAAAAAAAAAAAAAAATCAATTGTAGTGGCAGGCGCCTCTCTGTAGGGTGCTCCTGTAGGCAGATGCCTACTCTGCCTTACAGAAAATCCGGCCCTGCTTCCACAGATCACATTTAAACCCTTTCACTGGCAGTAGGTTACGCAGCACATTACTAAGCAATGTGTTGCATTCCCCTCTGCCACTCAAATGGTTCTCTTAATCACAGCCTTGGGGAGAAGAATAACAAATTATCTTTAGAGGGCCACAGCTCTACTCTGTGCCATGCAATATTGCCTTCCACAATATACCTGTTACACCTACATTTCACACTTTCTCCTTAACCCTTTGCATGGCACAGAGGTGAACAATGCATTAAAGTTTAAATGTGTACTTCTTTTTGTACGTGTGCTTGTACCTCATGGAGTTTACCAAAACCGCAACCCCACACCTCTCTCCGCTCCCATTGGGTAACCTGGCTCCACATACAGCTGCCCATGGACTTCGCCCCTCCTCACTATCACATCTTTAAAGGGATAGTAATACTTCGTTTTAACTTTATTTTATTTTGTAGGCATTAACCCTTTGAGTGCCAGAGTAGTACGGAATGCATTGCGTTGCAATACATTCTGTACCGGTTAAAAAAACATGAAGAATGATATAAGTCTTATCTCTCAAACCTTTATGGTTTATGAGATATTCACAAGCAAAGTTCCCCTCCCCGCCCCTTTTTCCTAGTGTAAGCCATCTCTTCTCAAATGTGAGTCTGGTTGTATGACCAGACAGATAACAGAAGGGGACAATTTTCTTTGTATGAAAACAATGAAAGCCCTTCCCCCCTTGACAAGTTTTTCAGCTTTTTCCATTATCTTAATTGAAGATTGTCCCTCTCTGCAGTCTACCTGGGCATCTCACTTCTGATCTGGTTGAACAGGGAAGGGATACTTTGTTTGTGAATATCTCTTAAACCATAAAGGTTTCAGAGATAAGACTTATATCATTCTTCATGTTTTTTTAATGCCTACAAAATAAAATAAAGTTAAAACGAAGTATTACTATCCCTTTAAACAAAACAAAAATATGCAACAAGTTTCCACACCCCTCACTATTCCCACTAGCAAGAACTCACCGCATAGGCGCTCCACAAAAACTCTGCCCTGTATCCTACCTCCCTTACCAGCCTCCGTCTCACACGGTCAGCAACCTCCCACACCAGCCTCCACCTCCGCAACAAACATTCACTCGCAGAGCCTTATGAAACAGGCACCACCTAGGGGACACACACATCCACATGGACATGGAGGGGCTGAAGAGCAAGCAAGCACATCAGCTTCAAAAATCAGTGTACCACAGCTATTAACCCTTTGAGTGCCACAGGGGTATGCAGTGCAGTGTGTTCTCCTCTGCCACTTAGAGGGTTAAGCAGTGCAGTTCTTCCTGTTCCAAATAACTATCTCGTTTCTGTTGTTTTTTTTTTTTTTTTTTTAATTTTGCCAATCCATTTTTCAAATAACATATATAGTGCTTAACACTTTTGCCGCAAGTGGGGTAAGCAATGCATTGCTTTGCAATGTGTTGTGTACCCCTCTGGGGCTGAAATGGTTAATTCATAACCTTATTCCTCATGTGACTTTAGGATTGCTACTGCCTACTGATATCTGGGGCTTCATCTGACATCATACTGATCCCATGGGCACTCAAACGCTTAATGTTGCAGCTATATAGAGGATCTATGAATAAGACCATCGCCGCTGGGTGTTCTACTTTAGGAGGACACCCAAATCCCTTACGGGTAAAACAAACACACACTGCCAGTTCCAAACAAATATTAATAAATTCAATCAAATCACATTATTATTGGAAGCTGTCACATTCAAGTGAGCCTTCACAGCACGTTATTGTCTCTAAAATGCATCCTGCTCTCCACAAAAGATAAGGTACACGCTGTCTGCATTTGAATCCCCTCCCTGTTGCTTAGGTTCATTATACTAATCACAGATGCTTAGTGTGTTTTTCACATTTGTAACCCTTTCAATTCCCGCGGGGTACGCAAAGCATTGCTTTGCCATGCATTGTGTAACCTTCTGGCTCTCGAAGGTTTACATTTCCCACACCTTCATTTCACTGCTGCGATGGCTGTGTGGTGGTGGCCCACTCACAACACACCCCGGTCTCATTGCCATGCATTGCATAACTGTGCCATTTACAGGGTTAACCCTTTCAGTTCCAGGACAATATTGCATTCCATACTTCTTTGCCAATTACAGGACGTATTGGATATATCTCTATCACTCAAAGTCTTAACCTTTTACATAATGAAACAGAAGCAGAAGAAAAAAAAAAGATGGGCAACGCCATCCCACACTGCTAGTTTATATATTGAAACACAATATTAGGGCCCAAATGTAAATAAGCAACTTGTATGTTACAGAATACTACCCCTCAAACACTGAAACATAAATCCACTACAAATACAAGTTAAAGGGATAGTAATACTTCGTTTTATCTTTATTTTATTTTATAGGCATTAAAAAAACATGAAGAACAATATAAGTCTTATCTCTCAAACCTTTATGGTTTGGGAGATAGTCACAAGCAAAGTTTCCCCTCCCGCCCCTTTTACCTAGTGTAAGCCATCTCTTCTCAGATGTGGAATCCAGTCCATAGATCAGACAGATAACAGAAGGGGACAATCTTCTTCCTATGAAAACAGTGAAAGCCCTGCCCTCCTTGACACGTTTCTCAGGTTTTTCCCTTATCTTAATTGAAGATTGTCCCTCTCTGCAGTCTACCTGGGCACCTCCCTTTTGCTTTGGCTGAGCAGTGTTACATCAGTAAAAGGGGCGGAAGGGGGTTACTTTATCATTGAATTACTCTTGAACTACAACTCTGACAGAATTGAAATAACACTCTCCAAAGTCCAAATACTAGGATGATTAATTAGAGCTGCTTTTATTATGAAACATTACTATCTCTTTAACAATCAATGGATAACTTGAGCTGATCCCAGAGCCTGCACACTCATTATATAATAACCTGTTTCACAAGAAACAGTAAAATAATAATGGTTAATTTATAGTAGACCATCAGTTCATTAATCATCCAACAGATATACTGAAAATCTGACATTGAGGTCCACGGTTATTATGTATAGCATAATATATGTATAGCAAAATACTCCAAAATGTGTTGCACCAGATGCACTTCATATATCAATGTAAATATAATCACATTAATAGATGTTAAGCAGCATGCTCATTACCTGTCACTATGTATTAGACGCACACAGCCAGTGAGCAATTGGAATCCCTCTGGACCATTCTACACTGGATTGGATGTTAGTAACCACAAACGCATGATGGATATTAAACTATATAAACTTTCCAACAAACAATTCAAAAGTATAAAATGTTGTTAAGCAGAACATACTTAACCTTCTGATCTGTAGTGGATGCTCACAGCCAGTAAATAACCAGATTCTCCCTGTACCATTCTGCTTTGGATTAGATGTTAATTAGTGGATGTTAAGCTATTTTCACTCATGGTTTATCTTCTCTGATAATATGCAGAATCACTTTGTCTCTCTTCCTTTGTCTTGTAACTCCAGCTACATTGTAGCATTCCATACAATCTCCTTCTAAGTGTGGTGTGCTGAATATAAAGAGCTAGCAATGATATAAAACGATCAATCGTATAGAGGTGCTTATGTAGTGCACAAATAAAACATCTACCAATGTGTTTCTAAGGGCACTCTCTTCTTCATTAGTGAAAATGAATGATTCACTTTAATCCTGGTTTTATCAATTATATGATTCTGCCATCTGTGTACATATTAATATCCTATTGGTCTAAACACAGATTCATCATAAAGAGGAGACAGACTGCTATTTAATATAATAATTGATAAGAGCACAACAACAGACAATACAGGTATACTGAAAGGTAGGTCCCAGTGGGCCAGATGCTAGGGAGCGAAGACTAGATTACAAAGCTGGCTGGCAGTGGCTGCTCTCTGGTTTGTTGCAGCCTAGTCAAAGTTAGAGATGCTGGCCTCCAAGCCAGATTTGTCCTGACTGGAGGAGCTGGCCATCACCACGGATGACAACCCAGAGAACAGCAACTACCCACTGGGGTAGAAGAGGATACTGAATAAATAACCCACCTGCAGTATAATTGTAGTTGCTGTACAGGAACACTGAGACCCAGAGCTCGACTGAAAAAACAAAGAACAGGATAGTCAATTTCAAACTGGAGGTTGAGGCGATAGAAGCCCACCAGGGTCAACACAGATGGGAAGTCAGACGAGTCAAATCAGGAACGTACAGGCAACACACTACAAGGCAGCAGATGGAGGAATGGTTGAATAAACAAAACCAAAGTCGGTAACAGGCTATCAGATGAGCATGGTACCAAACTGCAGAACAGCATGGAAATCTCAGGAAGAACCAGGTCAAAACACAAAACAACACTCAGGCACAAGACAGGAAACTCAGGGTCACAATCTGGAACACTCTGATAGTGCCCCACCCAAAGGCACAGAGAATCTATAAAATGATATCGAGCATTCAGGTGGGAAGCCAAGACCATAAGATTTCTCTGTTTGCTGACAATGTCATTTTCTCCCTTACTCATCTGGAGGTCTTGTTGCCCGATGTCCAACAAGAATTGGAGCTGTTTGGCTCAGTTAGCAACTTTAAGGTCAATATGACCAAATTCGAAGCCCTTAACATAAATCTGCCCCCACTTCGGCTCCGTCCTTTTAAAGCCCTAGCTCCCTTCAAGTGGACTGACAAATTGATCTCCTACTTGGTGTCCAACTGACTTCTTCACTCTGATCTTTTCTGCCTCAACTATCTCCCGTTGGCTAGCTTTTCATCCCTGGACCTTCGGAAGTGCTCTTCCCTCCTTCTTTCTTTGTTAGGTAGGATAAATCTTCTCAAATCGATTATCCTTCCCAAAGTCCTTTATTTATTTCAGACTGTCCCTATATCTCTCCCCAAATCTTACCTCAAGTCTCTACAGTCCCTCTTTAACTCCTTTGTCTGGGGTGGGAAACCCTACCTGGGAAACCCTATCCCCCGTGGGAACCTCCCCTGCTTCCATTTTTCATGCTTAACGCAAACAAGGTTGTAGTGGTGGGCATGGGGCTTCTGACCTAACCCGCCAGTATAGGGCCATTCTCTTAAGTTCTATCCCCCATTGCTCTACAAGCTGCAATCTGTGCTCCTGAACCACTTTTCACTTTGCCTTTGTTGCGCCTGTCCTCTCGACCCAGCACGATCGTTGGCCATCCGCTGTTGTTCCCTACTCTGCACATCTGGGATCTTAGTGTCCTCGAAACTCTCAAACGTTCCCTCCCCCCTCTTATCCCTTCTTCACGACCCAGATTTTCCCCCAGGCATAACAACTTCATCCTTCCTTGGATGGGGGCTAAGAGATGGCTTGGTAGTGTTGGAGGTACTGTCAGGTGATACCCTAGCCTTTGAGAGCCTCCAGTCTCGTTGGGGTTTACACTCCAGTGACTTTTGAGATACTGCCAGTTGCACAGTTATCTATCTTCCCACTCTCACTGACATCTTATGTGTTCTTAACCCTTTTGAGTTATTGTGTCACTCCCTTGAAGCAGACACTGCTGCCTCTTTTGTGCCTCTTCGACTCCCCATTGCCAAGTTATATTCCCTGCTGGCGGACCCTCCTTTGGACTTCCAGCATCAATGTGATGCGTGGGAGTTTGAGTTTCAGTTTCGATCCCACTGGAATCAAGGAGCTTGGCAGTTAGGCATTTGCCATTCTACTCCCACAATGTTACTGCCATGGAAACTAACTACAAGTTCTTGACCCATTGGTATAAGTCTCCTTTTCTCCTGTATAGTTTCTATCCAGAGGTGTCTCCTCTTGACTGGTGTTGTGGTGATGATATTGGCACCCTGGGATATCTGTGGTAAGACTGCCCTAGAATAACTCCTTTTTGAAGTCAGATTGCGGAGGATATTTCCACAGTCCTAGGCACTTCCTTACCACTAGACCCCACTCTTCTCCCATTTTCTATTGGCCTGTCCAACATTGGTCATAACAAACCACTCAGACAACTGTTAACCCATCTTCTAACTGCATTTACACCTATGGCCTATAACCAGACTTGAATGGTCTCCATATTTACGTGTTCACCTTCCTTCCACTTCACCCCCTTCTTCCCCTCTCCTCCCTGTCTACTCTTGTTTCCCCCTCCTCTTATCTCTTTCTTTCTCCTTTTTGAAATGGGCTGTCTGTCGCCCATCTTCCCTCCCTCTTCTCATTATGCTTCTTTTTCTTTCGCCACCTTGTCTTCTTATCAGAGGAAGTCATGATAACCTTCTCACTTAACCCCCTATGTATATTTGACATGTTAATGTCTTTATGTACAATATTCGGCCTCTGCGTAGGCCCTCATTGTTCTTTACTTACCCTTATCAGTGCTGTATGTTTCCCTGTTTACTATGTACTTCTTCTATTTTACCAATAAAACTATAAAACTTATAAAAAAAAAAAAAAAAAAGTGCCGAAAGTTAAACATCATAAATAGTGATGAGCGAGCACCCCAATGCTCGGGTGTTCGGGTGCTCTGACCGAGCACCCCAATGCTCGGGTGTTCGGGTGCTCTGACCGAGCACCCCCTGAGGCTCGAGTGCTCGGCCGAGCACCCGAGCCCCATTGAAGTCAATGGGAGGACTCGAGCATTACACCAGGCACCCCCTGCTCTGATGAGGGGAGGGTGCCTGGTCCATAGAAAAATGGCAGAAAAGGATGGAAACACCACAGAAATGGTTCAGGGACAGCATAGGGAGGATGTCTGGATGCATCTTGGACTCCAACATCGCTGCTGGGAACGATCTTTCGCCCGTAGTACGCCATTTTTACAGACTGACCGTAAAACACACAAAAAGGAAAATAAAAACGACTTTAGGCGAAAAATTGTTACCAAACAATATTTGCTGTATATTTACTTGTATATCATCTGCAAATTCTCCCAAAAATTTCCTTGATTTTCAGAACTGAGGCCATGATTAAGAGGGAAACGTGCGCAGAGGCAAATTCTCCCAAAAATTTCCTTGATTTTCAGAACTGAGGCCATGATTAAGAGGGAAACGTGCGCAGAGGCAAATTCTCCCAAAAATTTCCTTGATTTTCAGAACTGAGGCCATGATTAAGAGGGAAACGTGCGCAGAGGCAAATTCTCCCAAAAATTTCCTTGATTTTCAGAACTGAGGCCATGATTAAGAGGGAAACGTGCGCAGAGGCAAATTCTCCCAAAAATTTCCTTGATTTTCAGAACTGAGGCCATGATTAAGAGGGAAACGTGCGCAGAGGCAAATTCTCCCAAAAATTTCCTTGATTTTCAGAACTGAGGCCATGATTAAGAGGGAAACGTGCGCTGAGCTGACCATCTAAAACATTATGGGTGAGGGTCTGCTGCAGAGCTGACCATCCTAAACATTATATGCGAAGGCCCGCTAGTGAGCTGACGCTATAAAACATTATATGAGAGGGCCCGCTAGAGAGCTGACCCAATAAAACATTATATGAGAAGGCCCGCTGGTGAGCTGACCTATATAAAAATTGGCAAACAGGGCCCGCTGGTGAGCTGACCCTATATAAAAATTATATCACAGGGCCCGCTGGTGAGCTGGCCCTATATAAAAATTATAGCACAGGGCATATGGAAGAGGAGGAGGAGGATGAGAAGATTAAGAGTCAACCATATACCCGTTTTTTGGGTGGAAGGGGTGAATGGGAATACAGAGTATTCACATCATTGTAAATAACATATATAAAGTGAGTTTATGTTCCCCCGGGGCTTTCCTCCAGTGGAGTGGAGAAGTCAGGGGAAATCCAGGCCTTGTTCATTTTTATAAGTGTCAACCTATCAGCATTGTCGGTGGAAAGGCGGATACGCTTATCTGTTATGATGCCACCAGCAGCACTAAATACCCGCTCAGACAGAACGCTGGCGGCAGGGCAGGCCAGCACCTCCAAGGCGTAGAGTGCCAGTTCATACCACGTGTCCAGCTTGGACACCCAGTAGTTGTAAGGCACAGAGGGATCATTGAGGACGCTGACACGGTCTGCTACGTACTCCTTCACCATCTTCCAAAACTTTTCCCTCCTTGTGACACTAGGCTGCGCATCAGGGTGAGGGTGCTGGCGGGGTGTCATGAAGGTGTCCCACGTCTTGGAGAGTGTTGCCCTGCCTTTCTCGGAACTGCTGTGTGCTCCCCTTTTCTCCCCTTCTCGGTTGGCCAAGGTAGCACGTACTCTGCCGCCAGCGTTGTCAGATGGAAAATTTTGGAGCAATTTTTCGACAAGAACCTTCTGGTATTGCACCATTTTGCTTGTCCTCTCCACCGGAGGAATGAGAGATGAGAAATTCTCTTTGTAGCGGGGGTCCAGAAGGGTGAACACCCAGTAATCCGTGTTGTTTAAAATGCGTATAACGCGTGGGTCACGGGAAAGGCAGCCTAACATAAAGTCAGCCATGTGTGCCAGAGTACCAACAGGCAAGATTTCGCTGTCCTCACCAGGAGGATGACTCTCAATCTCCTCATCCTCTTCCTCCTCTTCTGCCCACCCACGCTGAAGAGATGGAACTAAAGTTCCATGGCTACCCTCTGTAGCGGAGGCAACCGTGTCTTCCTCCTCCTCCTCCTCCGCCTCCTCCAATTGTCGCTGAGAAGACGAAGTGAGGGTGCTCTGGCTATCACCTTGTGTAAGCTCTTCCTCCCCCATTTCCACCTCTTCCACATGCAAAGCGTCGGTTTTAATTGTGAGCAGCGAGCGTTTCAGTAGACACAGAAGTGGGATGGTTACACTGATAATAGCGTTATCGCCGCTCACCATCTGTGTCGATTCCTCAAAATTGCGTAAAACCTCGCAGAGGTCTGACATCCATTCCCACTCCTCACTTCTGATTACAGGAAGTTGAACGGAGAGGCGACGACCGTGTAACAGCTGGTACTCCACTACTGCCCTCTGCTGCTCACAAAGCCGGGCCAACATGTGGAAGGTGGAGTTCCAGCGCGTGCTCACGTCACACAGCAGCCGGTGAGCTGGCAATTGTAAGCGCTGCTGCAGCTTCAACAGGCCGGCCGAAGCTGTAGATGACTTACGGAAATGTGCACACACGTGGCGCACCTTGGTCAAGAGATCATGCACATTTGGGTAGGTTTTTAGAAATCGCTGCACCACTAAATTAAATACATGCGCTAGGCATGGTACGTGTGTGAGCTTGCCGAGCTCCAAAGCCGCCACCAAGTTACGCCCATTATCACACACAACCATGCCTGGTTGCAGGTTGAGTGGCGAGAGCCACTGCTCGGTCTGGTGACTAATCCCCTGCAACAGCTCTGAGGCCGTGTGCTGTTTGTCCCCAAGGCAGATCAGCTTCAGCACGGCCTGTTGACGCTTCCCCACTGCAGTGCTACACTGCTTCCAGCTACTGGCTGATGGGGGAGTGGCGCTGCGTGTAGAGAATTCGGAGGTGGAAACGGAGGAGGAGGAGCCAATAACGTAGGTGCTGGTGGAAACCCTGATGGAGGTAGGGCCCGCAATCCTCGGCGTGGGTAGCACCCGTGCCATCCCAGGGTCCGAGTCGCTCCCAGCCTCCACGACATTCACCCAGTGTGCCGTCAGGGAAATGTAGCGTCCCTGGCCACAAGCACTTGTCCATGTGTCAGTCGTTAAGTGGACCTTCCCAGTAACTGCGTTGGTCAGGGCACGGGTGATGTTACGGGACACATGGTGGTGTAATGCGGGGATGGCACACCGGGAAAAGTAGTGGCGGCTGGGGACCGCGTACCGAGGGACAGCTGCTGCCATCAGGCTGCGGAAGGACTCAGTGTCCACAAGCCTAAATGGCAGCATTTCGATGGCCAGTAATTTTGAAAGGTGTGAGGTTAGTGCTATGGCCTGTGGGTGGGTGGCTGGGTACTTTCTCTTGCGCTCAAATGCCTGGGGTAACGACATTTGGACGCTGTGCTGGGACAGGGAAGTGGATGTGGTCGCTGATGGTGCTTCAGATGGTACAGGTGCAGGGCGGGAGGTATGCGGGCCTGCGCCTTCGACAGGCGATTGGCCGGCACTGAAAACAGGGGAAGAGGAGGCAGTGGTGTGGCCTGCAGACACAGATGGGCGATCCAGGCGTTCCTCCCACTTACTACGGTGCTTGGATGCCATGTGTCGGATCATGCTGGTGGTGGTGAGGTTTCTAGTGTTCATGCCTCGGCTCATTCTGGTGTGGCACAGGTTGCAAACTACAATTCTTTTGTCGTCCGCACTTTCCTTAAAAAAACGCCATACCGCGGAACACCTACCCTTTGGCAAGGTAGATTTACGCAAGGGGGTGCTCCGTGGAACATTTGCGGGCCGGTTTGGTGCGGTCCGCCTTCTTTCTGTAGCCACACCACTGCCTCTTCCAGCCTGTTGCGGTGCTGCAGATGGCTCACCCTCAGGACTGCTGTCATCGCTCGGCTCTACACCTTCCCAGGTGGGGTCAGTCACCTCATCGTCCACCAAGTCCTCCTCCACTTCCTCACTCTGATCATCCTCCCCATGTCTTGATCCCACCACATACTCAGTCATTGACAACTGTATAACATTCTCCTCAACAAGGTCTTGAGACGGAAATAGTGGTTGATTTAATGGCAACTGTGTCTCATCATCATCATCATCATCCACTACTTCCTTTGACCTTAAATGCCGTTCACATCTGTCATCTTCTTGTGATTGGGTAGCCTCTAGAGGTTGTGAATCAGGGCACAAGATGTCATGTTCCTCTGCAAGCGTGCTTGGAGAGAGGGTCAAATGAAGGATTGGTGATGAGACGAGCTCCTCACTATATCTCAGTGTGGGATCACTTCTTTGACCAGACCGTGTATGGTGGGAGGAAGGATGATCAGAGTGAGGATTATTTTGACCAGACTCTTGGCTACTGAGAGTGGACTTGGTGGAAGACAGGGTGGTGCTTAACCGACTGGAAGCAGTATCAGCTGTCATCCAACCGACCACCTGTTCGCAGTGGTCGGACCTCGAGAGTGATGTCCTGCGACGCCCTGTAAAATTACACATGAAGCTAGGTATGGTGGATGTCTTTCTTTCTTGTGCTCTGGCACCAGGCACAGTTTCTCCGCGTCCTGACCCGCGCCCTGAACTTTCAGGATCACGTCCACTTCCCCGTCCCTTTTTACCCGCCTTCTTCATCTTACACAGAATATGTGACTTTAATATTTGAGTTTGAAAACTTAACAGTATTTCTTACTATTCTGCAACTCTGCAGAGTACACAGAATAGGCTGCTAAACTGCGGTGACACACACTGAATGGAATATGTGACTTTAATATTTGAGTTTGAAAACTTAACAGTATTTCTTACTATTCTGCAACTGTGCAGAGTACACAGAATAGGCTGCTAAACGGCGGTGATACACACTGAATGGAATATGTGACTTTGATATTTGAGTTTGAAAACTTAACACTATTTCTTACTATTCTGCAACTGTGCAGAGTACACAGAATAGGCTGCTAAACGGCGGTGACACACACTGAATGGAATATGTGACTTTAATATTTGAGTTTGAAAACTTAACAGTATTTCTTACTATTCTGCAACTGTGCAGAGTACACAGAATAGGCTGCTAAACGGCGGTGATACACACTGAATGGAATATGTGACTTTGATATTTGAGTTTGAAAACTTAACACTATTTCTTACTATTCTGCAACTCTGCAGAGTACACAGAATAGGCTGCTAAACGGCGGTGATACACACTGAATGGAATATGTGACTTTAATATTTGAGTTTGAAAACTTAACAGTATTTCTTACTATTCTGCAACTGTGCAGAGTACACAGAATAGGCTGCTAAACGGCGGTGACACACACTGAATGGAATATGTGACTTTGATATTTGAGTTTGAAAACTTAACAGTATTTCTTACTATTCTGCAACTGTGCAGAGTACACAGAATAGGCTGCTAAACGGCGGTGATACACACTGAATGGAATATGTGACTTTGATATTTGAGTTTGAAAACTTAACACTATTTCTTACTATTCTGCAACTCTGCAGAGTACACAGAATAGGCTGCTAAACGGCGGTGATACACACTGAATGGAATATGTGACTTTAATATTTGAGTTTGAAAACTTAACAGTATTTCTTACTATTCTGCAACTCTGCAGAGTACACAGAATAGGCTGCTAAACGGCGGTGAAACACACTGAATGGAATATGTGACTTTAATATTTGAGTTTGAAAACTTAACAGTATTTCTTACTATTCTGCAACTGTGCAGAGTACACAGAATAGGCTGCTAAACGGCGGTGATACACACTGAATGGAATATGTGACTTTAATATTTGAGTTTGAAAACTTAACAGTATTTCTTACTATTCTGCAACTGTGCAGAGTACACAGAATAGGCTGCTAAACGGCGGTGATACACACTGAATGGAATATGTGACTTTAATATTTGAGTTTGAAAACTTAACAGTATTTCTTACTATTCTGCAACTGTGCAGAGTACACAGAATAGGCTGCTAAACGGCGGTGAAACACACTGAATGGAATATGTGACTTTAATATTTGAGTTTGAAAACTTAACAGTATTTCTTACTATTCTGCAACTGTGCAGAGTACACAGAATAGGCTGCTAAACGGCGGTGACACACACTGAATGGAATATGTGACTTTAATATTTGAGTTTGAAAACTTAACAGTATTTCTTACTATTCTGCAACTGTGCAGAGTACACAGAATAGGCTGCTAAACGGCGGTGAAACACACTGAATGGAATATGTGACTTTAATATTTGAGTTTGAAAACTTAACAGTATTTCTTACTATTCTGCAACTGTGCAGAGTACACAGAATAGGCTGCTAAACGGCGGTGACACACACTGAATGGAATATGTGACTTTGATATTTGAGTTTGAAAACTTAACAGTATTTCTTACTATTCTGCAACTGTGCAGAGTACACAGAATAGGCTGCTAAACGGCGGTGATACACACTGAATGGAATATGTGACTTTGATATTTGAGTTTGAAAACTTAACACTATTTCTTACTATTCTGCAACTCTGCAGAGTACACAGAATAGGCTGCTAAACGGCGGTGATACACACTGAATGGAATATGTGACTTTAATATTTGAGTTTGAAAACTTAACACTATTTCTTACTATTCTGCAACTCTGCAGAGTACACAGAATAGGCTTCTAAACGGCGGTGACACACACTGAATGGAATATGTGACTTTAATATTTGAGTTTGAAAACTTAACAGTATTTCTTACTATTCTGCAACTCTGCACACTACACAGAATGTGCTGCTAAACTGCGGCGAAGCACACTGAATGGAATATGTGACTTTGATATTTTAGTTTGAAGACTTAACAGTATTTTTTCCTATTCTGCAACTCTGCACAGTACACAGAATGTGCTGCTAAACTGCGGCGAAGCACACTGAATGGAATATGTGACTTTGATATTTTAGTTTGAAGACTTAACAGTATTTCTTCCTATTCTGCAACTCTGCACAGTACACAGAATGTGCTGCTAAACTGCGGCGACGCACACTGAATGGAATATGTGACTTTGATATTTTAGTTTGAAGACTTAACAGAATGTGCTCTAATCTGCAACTTTGCACACTAAACAGAATGTGCTCTAATCTGCAACTTTGCACACTAAACAGAATGTGCTCTAATCTGCAACTTTGCACACTAAACAGAATGTGCTCTAATCTGCAACTGTGCACACTAAACAGAATGTGCTCTAATCTGCAACTTTTCACACTAAACAGAATATTTTTTTTTTTTTTTTTTTTGTTTTTTCCCCCCCACACAAAATAACCTGCTGCCCCCACACACAGTAGTCCTAAAAAGGACTTTTGGTTCTTTTTTTTCACAATTTTTGTTTTTTTCCTCCCTACACTGCCTTTCCCTTCCTATCCTCAGCTCTCCCTGGCTCAGACTGAGCCGAACTCGATGGTCAGGTGCTATACAGCACCCGACCACGGGTTCTGGCCAGCCAATCAGTGTAATGCCAGCAGCCAACATGGCTGCTGGCATTACACCGATGTCAGAGCCTCCCTGCACGTTTATTGGCTGCGCAGCAGCCGCAAAACGTGCGGGGAGGAGACCCGAACATGGCGGGCGAGCACATGCGGTACTCGTACGAGTACCGCCATGTGCCGAGCAGAGCGATGCTCGAGCCGATCCGAGCATCGGCCGAGCATGCTCGCTCAACACTAATCATAAACAATGAAAGTTATTTGCTCCTTATGTTGCAACTAGTTTTAATCAGAATTGCTCTATTTCTGCATTTATACTTGTGCCCCAAGGTGCATCTTGTTTGGCTAGTAGAGGAAACATTTTGGGTATTGCAGGGCTGGTAGCTAAAAGCCTTTCTGTTTCGTTTCAAATGGAACAGTGTTTTGTGCTGGACACCAGATTATTCACTTTACATCACATGCTAAAGTTTGAGGGAATTATTATTAATGATAAAGTAGGGAGGAAGAGAGGATGTTCTCAGACTCAGGGTTGTCTACTGCTGGTGATGTGTAAGGGAGGGCATCCCTTACACATCTTCAGCAGCATGACAACCATACTTGCTTATGATTCATTGAGGGTTGTTACTGCATAGGAAGCTATAGGGAGATGTCACTATTGCCAACCTGAGATTGCTGTCAGAGTTAATGCATGTTATTAACAGCCACATTAACAAATAAACACACACACACACACACATGAATACGACAATGGCTCATTAAACTGCAGGAGGTCACCCAGGAGGATTGATCAAAAATTCATGAAGTTTAGGAAGACGATAAAAAAATTGCAATCCTAGGGTGGGCTCACTGATTGAAAATCTGTTCTAATTCACTGATAATAACTTACTCCATACCACCTAAAAGTCTACTTAAAAACTACTAAAATTCATCTCTGGGGTGCCTCTGCTGTTTTTTATACACATCTACATAATTTAATTGCCTATATGTCTCTGTATTATAATCCACAGTGTTAAGAATGACTATACCCCTTTTTAGTAATTTCTTTCCTATTTTGCAGTTTTCTCAGAATCATTCACTTTTGGACACATTTTCATATCCTCCATTATGGACTACCGGTCAGGCAAGCAGGTAGTGTAGGTAGTGAGTAGGCAGCCAAAGTCACAAGTCAGACAAGCCAGGGACTACACGGAGCGAGAGTAACCAGCCACTAGTCAGGCAACCGGAGACTATGCTGAGCGAGTGGGAGCCAGGGCCACTGGTCAGGCAAACCAAGAACTACAAGGAGCGAAAGTAACCAGGCCCACAGGAAAGGCAATTGGGGCTACACTGAGTGGGTAGTAACCAGGGCCACTGGTCAGGCAAGCCAGGTTCATACATAGAGCGAGTAGTCAGCCAAAGCCACAGGTCAGAACCAATGTGGGTAGTCAGACAAGCCAGAGTCATACACAGAGCGAGTAGTCAGCAAGAGCCACAGGTCAGAACCAATGTGGATAGTCAGGCAAGCTGGGGGTCATACACAGAGCAAGTAGTCAGCCAGAGCCACAGGTCAGAACCGATGTGGGTAGTCAGACAAGCCAGAGTCATACACAGAGTGAGTAGTCAGCCAGAGCCACAGGTCAGAACCAATGTGGGTAGTCAGACGAGCTAGGGTCATACACAGAGCAAGATTTTCAGGCAAACACGGGCCACAACGGAGAGCAAGAGTAATGAGCAGGAACATTATGTAAGGGCCATGACTCCCAGGCCCAAGGAGGTTTATAAAGGAGTAGAAGGAGGTGGGACCCAATTAGGCCACCCAGAATAGGCCCATAAACAGGTGTCCGTGCTAGTGCCTGTTACCTGATGTCAGCAATGAGGAAGTGGCTTGAGGCCATGCCGGCCGGCAGCCATACAGAGGTAGGAAGCACAGGAAAATGTAACCTCTAAGGGAGATTGTGATAGTACCCCCCTTAACGACATCCCCCCCACGGAAGAGGACCAGCATTAGAGGCGGTGCCGGTGTGGAATTCACAGAAAAGGGCTGGTGCATGTAGATCTCTCTTAGCGACCCAGGAATGCTCCTCAGGTCCTCTGACCCTGTGGGTGTCCAAAATACATCGTACCTCATACTCCTCATGGTCCCCCACTTGGACAGGTCTGGGATGGACAGGAGCAGTAGTATATCTGTTACAGACCAATGGTTTCAGTAGTGACACATGGAAAGCATTAGATATGCGCATATTAGCAGGGAGTTCAAGGGCATAGGTTATGGGGTTAATCCTACGGAGAACCCGAAAGGGACCCACAAATCGGGGAGCCAGCTTTTTACAATGCACCTGGAGATGGAGATTGCGTGAGGACAGCCATACTCTCTCTCCCACCTGGAACACTGGAACCGGTAGCAGTCTATGGTCTGCTTGTCTCTTATAGCGCAATATGGAGCTCTGCAGGGATCTCTGAACCTGTACCCATGTGGAGCGGAACGCCCTCAAGTGCTCCTCCAGAGCAGGAATATTCTGAGCCTCAAAAGACTGGCAGCAGCGAAGGTTGGAACCAGCTCTGCCCACGGTAACAGATTCACCCAGTTGTCATGATGGTCAGAAATGAAACTGTTCCAGCTTTTGATTAGACCTCTCTGCGGCACCGTTAGACTGTGGATGATAAGGGGAGGAGAACGAGAGCTGGATCCCCATCTAAATGCAAAAGGCTCTCCATAAACGTGACACAAACTGGCTCCCACGATCTGAGACCACCACTTTGGGTATACCATGGAGACAAATCACCTCCTTTGCAAAAATCTCAGCCAACTCCTTGGAGGAGGGGAGTCCCTTCAGTGGCACAAAATGGGCCATTTTGGAAAATCTGTCCACAGTCATCAGGATGACTGTGTAACCCTCAGAGACAGGCAACTTTACCATAAAGTCTATCGACAAGAGAGCCATGGACAATCCCCATTAGGGATGGGCTGCAGGAGGCCAACCAGCAGGTGTCTAGGATTCTTGGACCGCGCACAAGTGGAACATGCTGCAACAAATGCGGAACAATCTGCCCTCAAGCTGGGCCACCAAAAGAATCTGGTCATAGACCATATCAGCTGGTCTCTACTAACGTGTCCTGCAGCCTTAGAGGAATAGTACGTCTCTAGTAATCTGGTATGGAGGGATTCGGGCAAGAAACATTTCCCATTAGGCTTCTCCCCTGGGGCGGAAGCTTGAGCAGCCAAAATCTCCTCACCCAGCGGAGATGTAATACTGGTACATACCGTAACCAGGATGCGGTTAGGAGGAATAATAGGCACCAGAGGAGACTCCTCCTGGGACTCAGCCCCAAATTGTTGAGAGAGAGCATCTGCTGTAATATTTTTGGTGCTATGAAGGTAAGAAACCACAAAATTAAACCTTGAAAGGAATAAGGCCCATCTGGCCTGATGTGAAGACAACCTCTTAGCCTTCGACAAATATGTGAGATTTTTGCGATCAGTCAGTATCAGGATCAGAACAGTCCTGCCCTCCAACACATTACTCCATTCTTTCAAGGCCAGGATGATAGAGAGTAATTCACGGTCATCCACATCATATACACTCTCAGCCTTTGACAGTTTCTTCCAGAAAAGAACGCAAGGCAGTAATGGTCTCCCAGGGCCTGCACGCTAGGACAGCAAAGCGCCAACATCAGATTCTGAGGCATCCACCTCCAGGGTAAACGGTAGGGTGGGATTTGGGTGGGACAATATCGGGGCCGTCACAAAGGCGGACTTCAAGTTGAAGTGCTTCAGGTGCCCAGACTGAAGGATTCGCTCCCTTCTGAGTCATATCTGTGAGTGGTTTCATGACTGAGGAAATGTTTCATATAAACTTCCTATAATAATTAGTGAAGCCCAGGAACCTCTGTATGGATTGTAGCCCCATGGGAAGCGGCCACTGCAAGACAGCAGACAGTTTTTGCGGATCCATGGCCAGGCCAGTGGATGAAATCACATATCCCAAGAAGGTCATCTGGGATTTGTGGAATTCACACTTCTCAAGTTTGCAGAACAACTTGTTCTCTTTTAGCAGTTGTTCAACCCGTGTTACATCTGCTCTATGTGCCTCCAAGGTGGGAGAATGATGAGTATATTGTCCAAATATACTACAACGTAACTCTGAAGTAGGTCTCTTAAAATGGAAGACAGCGAGGGCGTTGCACAGTCAGAAAGGCATTACCAAATATTCATAGTGCCCGCTCCGGGTGTTAAATGCTGTCTTCCATTCATCGCCCTCTCTTATTCACACTAAATTGTATGCGGCCCTCAAGTCCAGTTTCATGAAAACAGTTGAGCCTTTGATACAATCGAATAGCTCCGTGATCAATGGAATCGGATAAGCGTTCTTTACCATCAACTTATTTAGGTCCCTGAAATCAATACATGGTCTATGCTCCCCATCCTTCTTCTTAATGAAAAAGAAGCCTGCGCCCACAGGGTAGGAAGACTTCCGGATAATGCCCCTGGCTAGAGTGTCCTCCACATAATCTTCAATGGCCTTGTTCTCTTCCACCGACAAGGGATAAACTCGGCCTCTCTTTGTAGGACTGGTACTCAGCAGGTAACGAGGTAGAGGTACACAATATTCTCATAGGCTGCTGGAGGCAAGACTTATTACATAGAGGTGACCATGACAGGATATCACAGGTCTGCCAGTCAATTCTAGGGTTGTGAGTTTGCAACCAGGGAAAACCCAGAATGTTGGCATGATGGGGAGCATGTATCACCTGGAACTGCTGTGTCTCCACATGGAGTGCCCCTACCCTTAGAGACAAGGGGTGAGTCTCATGAGTAATGTGTGCTGGCTGTAGGGGTCTAGGGGTCAATAGCCAACGAAGCGGAGCGAGGTAGCAAAGGAATAGCATGTTTGACCACTAAGTCCAAATCAATGAAAAACCCTGCTGCCCCTGAGTCCAGTAGTGCCGGACAACAGAAGAATGGTAGAATATGTGTAAGTCACCACTTGGTCTGTGAATGGAGGCAACAGAGAGCAAGAGCAGACCAGAGCCAGGAGGCACAGAGACTACTGGTCAGGCAAGCAGGTAGTGTAGGCAGTGAGTAGGCAGCCAAAGTCACAGGTCAGACAAGCCGGGGACTACACGGAGCGAGAGTAACCAGGCCGCTGATCAGGCAACGGGAGACTATGCTGAGCGAGTGGGAGTCAGGGCCACTGGTTAGGCAAACCGAGAACTACAAGGAGCGAAAGTAACCAGGCCCACAGAAAAGGCAACCGGAGGCTACACTGAGCGGATAGTAGCCAGGGCCACTGGTCAGGTAAGCCGAGGACTACAAGGAGCGAAAGTAACCAGGCCCACAGGGAAGGCAACCGGAAGCTACACTGGGTGGGTAGTAGGCAAGCTGGAGTCATACACAGAGCAAATAGTCAGCCAGAGTATAGGTCAGAACCAATGTGGGTAGTCAGACAAGCCAGGGTCATACACAGAGCGAGATTCTCAGGCAAACACAGGTCACAACGGAGTGTAAGAGTAACAAGCAGGAATATCATGTAAGGGCCATGACTCCCAGGCCCAAGGAGGTTATAAAGGAGCAGAAGGAGGTGGGACCCAATTAGGCCACCCAGAATAGGCCCATAAACAGGCGTCTGTGCTAGTGCCTGTTACATTATGCCAGCAATGAAGAAGTGGCCAGAGGCCATGCAGGCCGGCGGCCATACAGAGGTAGGAAGCACAGGAAAACTTAGCCTCTAAGGGAGACTGTGATAGTTTGTAAGCTAATGGTGGAGGTGTCTCATTTCCATTTACAGCTAGGAACTATCCTCGGCGGCCTCCGTCCATACCAGGTTGAATGCCCTGGAATTCTCTCAAACACCCCCTTCTGTGCTGAAGTTCCCACTGTCGGATCCAGTAATAGCAATACCTCCTACTGGTATGACCAGCATTCAGCACCCTGTTATCATGCCTGTGAATTTTATATCCACTCAGCATAGTAAAGATATAATCGAGGGGAAGGATGTGAATCCAATTTCCCTCCTTCTCTCTTCTCACAATATTGTGGACAATAAGTTCTTCTCCTGTAGTGTTGCCTCGATCATACTGAAGACCAGAGACTACAGTTGTCAATGAAACTGTCGATAGCAGAGTTTGTTCTGGCTTTCACCTTCTATGGGGACATGCTCTGTTCTGCTCATCCTCTTTGTAGTGCAGAACTACATCAATAGGTCTTCATAGTGGTGGACCTTGGTCACAAATATGGTGGTCATCCATTCTTTTCCTTCTTTGCCAATGCTGCTCCCACCCTTTCACAGCTCCACTATGTGAAAGATTGGAGCCAGTTGGATATGGAATTGTTCTGTCAATACTTTGCAAGATTAAAGGCCACCTGCAACCTGCTGTACCAATACACTGATCGCACCACAAACCTCTTCCCTTCTACAGTCAGCCCACCTTCTACTAACCAGAAGAAAATGTCAGCACCCATGGCTCCCTTCCCTGTTGCCCCTCTGACCAAGCCTCTGTATTGGCTGGGTAGGCCCATCACATATCTGAGTAAGGCGCAGATTTGTAATAACTTCAATACGGCAGGCTGCAATTTCATTGCCTCTTGTTTGCCTCTTAATTGCCACAGAGTCCATCCTAAGTCCAGTTACCTTCAAAAGCTGTTTAACAAATCCTGACTATCGCACGTTCACATCCCAGGACTTAAGGTTTATCTGAATGCATACTTATAATCTTATCTGGTGGATTAGTTACTGGCCTATCAGAATGATTCCACATTGGTCTTATTTTGCTCCCTCCTGGTTCCTTTGAGTCAGCCTAACCTCCAATCATTTGTATTGGTCCCATTGATTGTGGACCTCTTACTGTTCACCGAACTGGCTAAAGGCTAAGGCTTAGAGACATATATTTCGCCCCCCCTTTTCTGAATAGAGAGTAAATCAAGGTTCATGGCTAGGCAGGTTGGACCTTTCATTGACATACATCTCATCTATTCCCCATTTTTAAACAACTGGTGAGCAGTAGCTGTACTTGACTTCTACAGGTAGTCGTTGGATGGCAAACCCACCACCAGTCTTCTTCCATACTAGCACAACACCTAAGTATAGTCACTACATTTGTGTACTGTCACAAGACCGAGCCTAAATCCCATGTCCTATTTGGGTCATTCCTTTAAGCTTTAGTAGCCCCAAAGAACAGTGTACCCGTGCACATTATTAAAAGGATGGGACACTGAAGATGGGACACTGGAAGTCTTTCTACTGTGCCGCTTACATCCCTCAGCCTATTACTGAGGTCAGGCAGGCTTTTCATGACCTTGTATTGTGAAACTCTGTTTATATGGTTGGGAGTTTCAGTGCTGTGTTTGATTAAATTGCTTTCTCCAATTTTCATGCTTGTACCTTTTTTGCCCTATATCAGGCTCACTTTACATGTCGGATATGCCACAATTAAAATGACACACCTACACCCTACTGATTACTCGCCCTTGAAGAACCTGACTATAAGTAAGAAGACGAATTAGCTTGCATTTTTGAGAGGGTTTAGAGTGCTTTAAACAGCACTCTCATACACCCCTCCCTCTGGCTGTAATGTTACAGTCTCCCCCCCCCCCCACACACACACACACGCCTCAACTGACACACGTATACCCTACTGACTACTCCTTCATGGAGAACCCAAGTGCAATTAATCTTAATAGGTCAAACAAAAATTGCATAGAAGATCCTGCCACAAAAAAAAACCTATTTAAATCATAGGCTGGCATTTTATAACATTTTAGAACTTTTGACATGATGTCGTGTTCAACGTATTTCTGTAGCGTAACCAAATCCCAATAATACTTATTTTCCTTTATCATAGTTTTTCTAATGTTTTCAATAATTGATCTGAATGATCATTTTTATTAGTAGTACCCTCAGAATTTTTATCAAACAAATATTCTATCCTGGTAAGTCTTTGTGTTTTAAATGTTCTCAAATGGCCATTACTCATGGGTTCAGACATTCTGCTGCAATAACAGACGGGAAGAAAAGAAAATAGGTCATGCACCAAACAGTGCAATCTCCAAATAAAAGCAGTGAAAGCAGCTACATTAACAACTCCCTTTCCCTTAAAAGTACGAAAAAACAAAATATAGATATATAGTAACCTCAGCTCTAACAAAAACATTTAGTGATTTAAAAATATTTATAATAATAACAATAATAATAATAATTTAAAATAATAAAAACAAAATAAAATGTAAGGAATGATACAAATTATATGCTATATATAATACAGTATTGGGGCCCCAATATAAATAAACAACTTGTATGTTAAGGTAATACTACCACTCAACCACTGAAACATACATCCACTACAAATACAAGTTACCAATCAATGAGTAACTGGACCTGATCCCAGTCTGCAGACTGAATATACAATAACCTATTTCTCAAGAAGCAGTAAAGTAATAACGGTAATAATATTCATTTTTTTAGACTGGTGGAATGGTATACTGCTCTTAATCTCAGAGAAAATACTAGTATCTCCAATGAAATTTTCAACAAGAACATTTAAGAGCTACTGTTTAAACCTTTTAGCACCAGAGGGATATGTGATGCATTGCACAAAAATGCATCACTTTCCCCTCTGGCAGTCAAAGGAGGTTATGCACTAAGATGTGATAAACAGATGATAAAGCAGAGATAAATTCTCCAGTGATATAACTTCTCCAGTTCCTATGTTATTCTATGGAGCATATGCACTAATATATCCAAAGCTGAATAAATCTTAGTGCATTGGCTCCACAGAATAGCATAGGAATTGGAAAAGTGATAAACCTGAGAAGTAATCTCTGCTTTATCACGCTTTAGTGCATCTTACCCCTTGAGTGCCAGGGGGTAGGCCTTCTTCATCAGGCTAAAGCAGTGCAATTTGGGGGCAAACCAATTACACCATAGGGAAATTAACATTTTTACAAATTCCCATTGAGTTAAATGGAGATATTGACACCCGGAACACTATAAGGGTTTCCAGTGCATTGTGTTCAAGGGGTAATGATTATGTCCCAGTGAGTGGAAAAATTTACCAAATTATTGGAGGTCATCAGAGGCGTAACTAGAAGCCACCAGGCCCTGGTGCAAGAATTCCCATGGCCCCCCTGCCCAACCACATTGCCCCCCCATCTCAACAATCCCCCTTCCACACTGTCCCCATATCTCCCCATTGCCCCTTCCACAATTACCCCCAATCTCCACAATGCCCCCAATCTCCACATTGCCCCTCCTCAATCTCCACATTGCTCCTCAACCTCCACATTGCTCCTCAACCTCCACATTGCCCCTCAATCTCCACATTGCTCTTCAATCTCCACATTGCCCCTCAAACTCCACATTGCCCCTCAAACTTCACATTGCCCTCATATCTCCACATTGCCCCTCAATCTTCACATTGCCCCCATATCTGCACGTTGTCCCCATACATATCATCACAATGCCCCTACCTCAAGTCCCAAATGGTCCAGCAGTGTGGCATCATGAGAGTGATCGGTGTCTCCTTCGGCACAGAGCTGAAGCTCCCGTGCGGTTCTCAGTAATGCAGAGCGCTAGGAAATTATGTCATCTCCCAGCGCTCTGTATTACTAGAGCGCCGGTCGCTGGAGCTGGTACACAGTTGCTGTGGGCGCGTGGCGAGGGGGTCGCAGGGGGTGGCCGAGCCCTTGGAGTGACAGGCCCAATCGCAGGTGCGACCCCTATTGTTACGCCACCGGAGGTCATAAAAGAAGTTTTCATACATACAGATATAGTAGTTTAAACTCATACAATGTTTGCAGACTTTATGTGTATCCCAGGGGCACAAATTACAGGGATAATATGCATGCAAATATCATTCAAGCTTTAAGTTTCACTAAAGGACAAATGTTCTAAAGAAAAATGATGTAATTTAGGGCATATGAACTGCACAGTAAAGGGCAAATAAAACTCCCTCAGGTCTTTTACCTCCTGATTGCTAGAAATGTGCTCCTGTGCTTTGCAAAGCAACTCAATGGGTTAAAGTATCCATTTAAATCAAAGGGAATTTGTATTTTTGCTGTTGGTGCAGTTGGTTTGCTCCACAATTGCTATTCAGGCCCAATGTGATAGAGACAAGATTTTGTGAAAAAAATCTTCTATTTACAGGCTTCATAATATTGTCCGGTAAATAACTCTTTCATGAATTGAGGGTGCAGTTTCTCTTTAAGGGAAGTGTTCAAGACAATGTAGACCTACAAGTAAATGCAAAATTGATTTTTTAATATGTTTTATTTTAGAACATATCTTTTACAATAAAATGAATCGTGAAAATGAATATTATTAATATACCTTATTCAAGCTCCACCATAATTACCCCAAATAATTGCTGGGTTCATTCGCATAGCTTTAAGCTTATCAGAGCAGAAAGAAAGATGTTTGACTAGCATAGGACTAGAATGACTAAAACCAAATACTGAGAGTGTGAATGTTCCATGCATTACCAACACACACACACACACACACACACAGGACAGTGCAATTCTGAAGGAAACCCAGCTTTACCACAGGTATCACGAACAGATTCCCCAAATTCTGAGTTGAGTTAAATAGAACTTATTAACTCTTTGAATGCTAAAGACAACATTCGATCCATTGGTTTTCAAAGTGCTGTAGACTACTCTGCAATTCAAAGGGGGTTCAAAGCCATGCAAGTTGATTAGAATTTTTATTTCCCTCTTGAATGAAGTTGGTCTTCCCCAGAATTGCCCCACTTTATACATATGGCCCAGTCCAGTCATGTGTTAGTTAACTGAGTGCCAGAGAGGTTCCCAACACATTGGATACATCGGGTTAAACAACAGTTGCAGTGTAAAGAAGCACAACAGCACAAGAGTGTTGCTAGGCAGAAGGCTGGAAGCTACTCGTAGCACTGTAATAGACAAAGTCAAGTCTGAACATATTCCCTGCATTGTCGTGCTGTACAAACAATTATTAGCAAGCATAGGGTCAGCTCATTAGAATATGCATTGCGCCAGTTAAAAAGAAATGCAATCTAAAGACATCTTGAAAACAAGAAGCAGACACAACCTGCTTGCATAATTATGGTTTAGATAGGCTTATGAAATGTAACCCCTTGGATGCTAGATGTTTCTTGCACAATTTAACCCCAAGAATGCTAGAGAGGTCTCCAGTGCATTGTGATAGAGGCCTGTCTAGAATTTACAGGTTACACTGGCCACAAAAAGATTCTAAACAAGTGCACTTATTTAACCCCTTAAGGACCACGTGACGTGCTATGACCATCATGTAGTTTTTGCCTTAAGGACCAGTGACAGAGGGAGAAGTCTCTCTCACACCCCAACTCGCATCGGAAAGGATCAAAGTGTTCCTTAAGGGAAGGTAACTTCCCTGGACCGCTGGCCCTTAACCCCTTAAGGACCAGTGACGGAGAGAGAACAGGCTCTCTCACACCCCAACTCGGCAAACCAGAACATGTAAGAAGTCATATGTACCAATGCATCAGAAAGGATCAAAATGGTCCTTAAGAGAAGGAAACTTCCCTGGACCTCTGGCCCTTAACCCCTTAAGGACCCATGATGGTCTTGGCACGTCATGAGTTGGATGTGCGTTAATAACCCATGATGTCCTAGGACCATCATGGATTTCAGGGCTACCTGCGCGGCTGCATGCCATTGGTGGAGCCCTGCATCAGATAGAAAAAAATGCTCCGTGGCCCTTAAGTGCTAGCCGCGAGCACGTGTGCACGGTCCTTAAGGGGTTAAGGGACCTATGTTCAAAAGGAAAGAGGAGTAATTCTGGGGCAAACACTACAGTATAGGGGGGGGGATACAAACCCCTGGAACTTTTAACTATTTGAATGCTAGAGATGTCTCCAACACATTATTGAAAAGGTTAAAAGCTCAATTTAAATCATTGGGAATTTGAGGACTAACATAATTTGTCCCCTGTGATGTAGCTGGTTTGTCCCAGAAACATTCTACTTTTCTTTTGAACATATGGCCCTTAGTGAATAGTAATCAGAAATGTTGAATTGCTCCGCAATAATTTACTGTCGATCTGATATATGTTTTCATAGTGCTGAAAAAATTATTTCCCTTAGTCTTAACCCTTTGAGTGCCAGAGGGATACGCAACGCATTGCTTCATCATGCGTTGCGTACCCCTCTGACACTCAAATACTTAAACAAATACGGTATTTACAGAATGAGTTTTATCGAAGGAACTGTTTACATTTTTAAAAGTAAAACTAAAGAGAATGTGTGGGTGGGAAGTTCTGTAGTGGAATTCCCCAATAATCACATGAACAGTGAGTGTTGTCACCTACACACGGCTACGATTGTGGGTGTGGTTTACAAGTGGTTAGAAAGCGTATAATGATTCCCACTGCTAGGTATGCTTACCTTTTTATCCTGGAGAGCAGTTTAGTGACAGGTTATATTGTTGATAGAGATTAGTAATAGGAGAGGACTGAAAAAACAGTAAAGTGTAAAAATCACGTTTCTATTGTAGAAGAAATAAAGGAACAACAATGATAAATACTGTATGAGACAGCATATTGTAACACTCGGATATAAATGTGAACATTTGCATACCTTTATGCATTAATCCTCTGTCTGCCGGAGAAGTAGCCAATGTATTGCGATGCATTGGATACCTCTCTCTCACTCAATGTGTAAAAGAAACACTAGCACCTCCTAATAACAACCCCTCACTTACCTTAATCAGGGCATAAAATACTAATGGTCACTATAGATATGATGTATAAAAGTGGTTTAAAAAATAGTGCAAACAGAATGCCTTGGTATGTGCGACAATGTGAATGTATAAAAATGATTGTGTCATGTTTATACATTAGTTGTATTGCACCAATCTTCAGACTTCCCAGAGATACGTGCCTGTTCCCTCTGTTTCAGAGATACCTCTCACTCCCTCCTAGAGGTACTTCTCTCCCTCCATCCAAATTTGCTATAATTTATAACGTGTTTGTGCCTTCTTAAATTTTCTTTTGTTCAAACGTTTATGCACCTTATTGCAGATGGAGCATGTTGACACATATGTGGTTATACATTGAACAGCTTGCATCTGTACCAATTTCTGTAGCAACTTTTACCTACTGCCACTGGATACCATGTGCATGGAGGCAGGCATTATGCATTTTGCAGGACTCCCATTCCAAACTCTTCTGACTGAAGGCTTCTTGAGAAACATTAAATGGGAGGAGTTTGGAATCTGAGGTCCTGCAGAAAGAATCATGTCTGCCTCTATGGGCATGATATCCAGCACTAATTAAATATTAACTTGCATTACTGATTCTTATTGCATATGCTGATTTTCTCCCCAGATTAAGGTAAATGAGGGTACAGAAATGTGACCAAAGCCCTTTAAGGGCTAGATGTCTGCTCACTCCTTCTGCACTCACCTTCACGGGGGAAGGGGATGTTGAGAAAAATAGAGAATGGACCATTTTCCCCCAAATGGGGTAAGATGGGTGGGAGATGACTTCAGCAGAAAAAAGGTAGATAGGATGAAAGGAGAGACACAGAGTACTCTATATATTGTATCTGGGTTTTTACCTTAGGAAAAGGTAAAAAGTAAGAAAGGATGGTAAATATGCTTCTTTGATTGTAAACACTGTATTAATGAAGTCTAGCTTTGGATTAAGCGGCTCTTAATTTATTAAGTAGACACATTTACCTATGCGTCTGTTATTTACATATCCTGTTCTGTTTATTGTTTTATGTATTAAAACCCTGCTGTAGTCTATAATGGAATAGGATTATTTTAATATCTTTAGAATGTATATAAGACTTTTTAGAATCATGGATGGGTTGGCAATAGCCAGAGAGATACATACCATCCTGACCCCCACTAGAATCAGGGACATGGCTGGCTACAGCCATGGAGAGAGTCCTGCCCATGATTCTAAAGGTTCTTCTATACATTCTGAAGGTAGTAAAATGTTGCCACTCAGTTGCAGGCTCCACCAGAGTTTAATTGCACAAACCCACATTAAAAAAGTAAACAGATATAACTACCTGCTACATGAAAGACACCTACCTAGGTAAGGAGTCCTGTTAAACAAATTAGGGACCAGTTATTCCAAGGGAATAGTTTACACTGTTAAAGCAGTTTAAGGTTGCCTTGCACTTTTTCCATAATGTAGCAGAAAATGTGGGCAATTCATCTCCTTTTGACATTAGAAGATTGATGATTTACTGATACCAGTAGACATATTATGTTGATATCGTTATTATTACCTTTTTTAAGGAGCTGAAAGGTAAGGAACTATAAATGAAGAAACAGTTTGTCCAACACACAACATTGTAACTCAGTTTACTCTAGCTCCCAGTAGCTGAGAGTTGATTAGCGATGACAGTTGATATTTTCTTGTATTTGCTTTGTTGAAAAGAACAAAGCTCTTTGCATATTGAGTATACTTTTAACTGATTGATTTGAATCGGCTTCTCATGTGTTATAGCAATCAACAACACAAGTCCACTCAGCACCAAGCATAGGACACAATGCATCTTGTATATCCAATACACAGTGAAAGGCTAATTGTTTGTTGGGACATGGATATAGGATAATAGCAATAGCTGTCAAAATGTCAGGTAACCCTACAAACAACAACAAAAAAAAAAGCTTGAATGAGAGTTGTAACCTGAGACATGAAAGCTCTGCAGTCAGTTTTAATAAGACTGTAAAGCATCAGTGTAAGAACCTAGGAGACATTAGTTTATTATTAACTGTCAGGATTTGAAGGGAAATTAGCTGCGTGCTGTTGGAGCAGCTGAGTAGCAGATGTCATCGTCAACTGAATATTATACATTGACCACATGTGGCTTGTTCTGTGCATAGCTGTGAACTAGAATCCAGCAGATTATTTTAGCATGTTGGTACTGTGTTCCATTTTTATTTCTAACCCTTTGAATGCCAGAGGGGTACCCAACGACTTTGGCACTCAAAGGGTTAAAGAAAAACTAAAACCTCCTGAAAAACTCTGACTTACTTTTCTATAGCCAGTAAATCCTAATGGTCCCTATGAATATATCTGGTAGCTATTGAATTGACATTTAGATCATTAGACAATTAACTCTTAAAGCTCCTCATATCACTGCTTGATCACACAGGACACAAGTAAGACTTATCCCTCTGCCTTTCTGACAGAAAATGCACTAATTTACAGACAAAAAGAATAGTTAACTGGTGCAGATTATACAGTAGGTAACATTGGACTCTCTCACCCTGGAGACCCTTTGTCTGGAGACCATAACCTTTGGTTCAAAATCCTGAGTCTCAGAATCAAACCCTGAGCATTCCCTGATATGTCTATGAATATGAATTTTGCCCTTACAGCTTTGTTCAAGAGGTAAATGGACCAATGTATGAATTTGCCAGCACTGGTCCACTGGCATTAGTTTCTAGTGGTTGCTCTTCAAGTTATATACTACAGGTATGATTGCTGTAGGGCAGACCAAAAGACAATCTCCACAAGCATTATGATTAATGTACCAGCTCTAAGCTTGATTATTCACTTCTTGCAGGAGGTAGGGAAAATAGATAATTATTATTTAAGGGGGCCATCTACGTTATACTACGTTATGGCTACAGTTTAGGGGTGCCACATTGGGGGGTTGGGGAGGGTTTCCCAGGGGATTTTCATCATAAGTGAGAGTTTACAGTGAAAAAACCTGCAGCTAAACTTAGACGCTTTGGTGAAATTCAGACAATGGTGAAAATATCAAAAACTAACTGTATATTTAACTTTTGTGGGCTTCCTTTGGAGTGTCATAAGTGTTTATTCACATCCCTACAAAACTATATTTTCATATGTCCCACATTAAAATGGCCATCTAATCATATTAGTGATAAGCAGTATAGGATTTATTAAGAAAAACAATGTTTCTTTTCAACTATGATGAAATCCCCCTTTAAGTAGTGGCTCGGTCATTTAGATAAGCTAGCCTATGCTCAGGTAGGTATACTTGTACTGTTAGAGGTTCTTGGGAAAAAACTGTGCAAGAATACTCTGCCGCATACAGTGTTTAAAATATGCCTTACATTTTTATTTTGACTTTGTATATTCTGCAGGTTCATAATATGTAAACTTGAAGTGTCGATACTTTATATTATTTTAATCTTCTCCTATTTTTTAGACTTCTATGTCCCTGATAGTGATGAGCTCCTGAATTTTTGTTTCCAGGGAGTGTTCTGTCTTTGATAGTGAATGTAGGATTATTTATACAATGTTGCATTCTAAATTCAGAAGAGACAGAGCTACATGCTGTAGTGGCAGATGTCTACATTGTTTCACTGTCTTTTTTACATTGTATCTTACACTGTTACACCCTGTCTGCTTTCACAGGCCCACATAGAATGTTTACTGAAATACTCTGTGTCACGAACATAAAAGTGTAAATAAAGAGGTGAAGTAAAAATAATAAAAAGTATACACAGTTTGACTTTTCATATGCAGTTGCAGAATATGTAAAATCAAAATAATAGATTACTGTTCCTTTAAGCCTTTTTTTCATAATTTTTCTGCTGTACAAGGAAAGTATTAACACTAAAGTTGGTAGTGACAACTGTAGGGAGATGCACTAAGGGGAGATAAAGAGGTGATAAACTGATATCATTTCTCCAAGTCATATGCTATTCTATGGAACTAATGCATTTCGTCAACTTTGGGGATCTTAGTGCACAGGCTCCATAGAATAACATAGGAATTGGAGAAGTGATATCACTGGAGAAGTCATCTGCACATTATCACCTCTTTATCATGCTTTAGTGCATAACCCCCAGGAGTGCTACTATGGATCACATGCAAAATGGAGCAATTAAGAAATATAATAAGAGTACCACGGATGACACTGGAGACCTCTTCAGTCTTCAAGATGTTAAAAGTCCCATTTAAAGCAATGGGAATTAGCATTTGTTCTCTATTGTACAACTGCCATCACCCAGCTTTTTTTAATTGACTTAACATTACATAATCACAGTCCAAGGGCAGTGTTAAAGAGTCAACAACATTTGGCACGTCTACCACCCCCATTCTCCCACCTTCTTTTTTACCACCGTTTCACCACCTTGGCTTACATCAGCACCCTGTGAGACTACAGTAGAGGCACTAACAGAATAATCCACCTCACTGCTCCCACATTACTGCTCCTTCGCCACCATTCGACCTCCTGGGAGCTTACATGTTCACCACATTTTGAACTCGATAAAGTTATTGCAGTTCCCCTAACATTCTCCCACTGCTCCCACTGCTAATGTGGAAACCATTTACCATTTCTACGAATTCCCTTTTAGCTCAGTTTCTAATGTTGTTATGCTTATATTACTGGTAATATTTGTTATTACTTGATGAAAGTTTTACAATACCTTATTTGTAATACTATACTTCTACACCTTTGTACTTGCTTTCTTTCTATAATAAAGCTTTTTAAAAAAAAAAAAAAAAAAAAAAAAACAACATTTATCAGAAAACATTTTGGTCTGCAAAGTTGGTTAGCTAAACATAAATAGGAACTCAAATCACTACACCCATGAAGTTCTACAATTGATAATCCCATTGATTGCATTGAAAGGTTTAAATTATAATACTAATCATTGGGCCTTAAAGTTATAGTATATGTTTCACAATAAAAGCAGCTTCAATTAAACTTCACAGTTTTTGGGCCATGGAGAGCTTTATTTCAATACTATCAGAGTTGTAGTTCAAGAGTAATTGAATGTGTTACTGATATAACACTGCTTACCTCAAAGCAGCAAGATTGTCTGGATGGATCACAGAGAGGGACAATCTTCAGTGAGCATAAGGAAAAACCTGTCAAGGGGGGCAGGATTTCCTTATGCTCACAGTAAGAAGATTGTCCCTTGTTGCGATCTGTCCGGTCAAGTGACCAGAGTCCACATCTGAGGGGAGGAGGCTTACACTAGGTAAAAGGGGTGGGAGGGGGATACTTTATCATTCAATTACTTTTGAACTACAGCTCTGACAGTATTGACATAACACTCTCCACGGCCCAAATACTATGAAGATTAACTGGAGCTGCTTTCACTGTGAAACATTACTATCCCTTAGCATTAGAAAAAAGTACTTCTGAGTCAAATCAACTTCAGTGTAGCAGAGAAACAAGCATTCCAAACTTCCCTTTAATTTAAATTGGGCTTTTATTTTAACCCCTTCAAAGAGGAAAACTTATTCAAGGGGTTAGAAAAACCCATCCCCTATGGTTACATGTTTTGTCCAAGAACTGTCTCACTTTAAATATATACATAAGTCCCTATATTCTGACAATAACAATTGTGTTTGTATTATTTTTTTTCCTTCCCAGCAGATAAGAAACCTTTGGATATTACAAAATACAGTATCTGTGTGATATGTAGTTATTTACTAAATAATGGGGATTAACCCTGTAAGGACAGGGGGAGGGGTGCACGGTACCCTTCTGGTGCTTAAAGAATTAATATGAAATTAACTTTTTATTCATAAGATTAACCAGTTAGTGAAAGTTACTTTCACTGCAACTCAGCACCTCTGCCTTGCTAAGTATCAGACGTGGCACGAAGGATGACTAATCAATAAGCCCTGCTATAGATCTATGCAGTGCTTCTTTGTGCTAGTGCTGCCTCCAGGGTAACAAGGAAGCTGCAGAGCCCCCTGAGGTGTGCTTCATGTCGCATCTAGTCAGTGTCCATAGTAATCACAGGGGTGCTTTAAGTACAAGCTAATTAGTGAGGGCTAAGTTTACTTCCCACAAGCTGGGCTGGAGGAGGAGGAGGGGGGGGAGCTGCTTTTGTTCTTCCCTCTACCTCACCCTGCACTATCACTTATCACTGGTGTGAACCGTTATTAAAGGGAAGCCAACAGCTCTCCATATATAAGTCCAGACATGCTTTATTGTGTCAATACACAGTTTCCTTTACTGTTTTAGGACACCATATAATAAAAGATATGTTTGGAAAAGTAGGGGTGTATGTTCAAGATAGAGTGGAGATGTTCAGTGGCAAAGCAATTGCACAACAGGGGCAACAAATCCAGAATTTCCCAGGATTTACCACTTTGAGTGCCAGAGAGGTGCCAATGCATTGCATTACAATGCGTTGGCTACCACTCTCTGGCATTCAAAGGGTTGAATGGGGATTTTTAACTAGAGAGGTCACCAACGATTTGCAAAGCAATGGGTTGGAAACATCTTTAGAATTCAAGGGGTCAAAATCCCAATTTAACTCAATGTGAAATTTCAGCATGCCTCTATACTGCAGTTGGCTTGTCCTAGAATTCCTCTGCTTAATTTTTAACATAAGGTTTTTAACCCTTTGAGTGCCAGAGGGGTATGCAAAGCATTGCTCTGCAATGCATTGCGTAGCCTTCTGGCACTTAAAGGGTTAACTCAGAGTGTCAGAGGGATGTGTAGCTCTGCTAATCAGTAAGTTGCACTCCCCTCTGGCACTCAGTGGGTTAAGCCTGCTTCTGTTATTCAGTCACGTGAAGCTAAACCCAGAAATGTAAGGGGTTAAGGACCAGTGACGGTCCTGGCACGTCATGTACTTTTTACTCACAGTACTCCTGCAGGAGCGCTGTAATAGTGGGGACTGAAATTGATTGCTCCAAGACCAGAGCGATCTCTTTCAGTTCCCCATTCGGTGCCGGCACATGTGATCAGTCACGTGGGCCGGCACATCAAAGTTTTCAATCTGGTCCTTAAAGGACCACACACCCCAGGACCGCTGGTCCTTAAGGGGTTAATGCTAGAGAAGTGTGCAACAATACAAATAATCTAGTTATGGTTATTAGACAATATTTAAGAATTTTCTGCAAGAACATAATATGTGAAGTCAATTTTTCTATAGTTTTTATTATTATTTTTTTTTCACCTTGACCTATTTTTTTTTTTTACACTTTTAAGTCTGGTGATAAAGCAGAGATGATATCTCTAGTGATATCACTTCTTCAATTCCTACATTATTCTATAGAGCCTGTGCACTACGATCTGTTGGAGAAATCTTAATACAAAGGCTCCATAGGAGAACATAGGAACTGGAGAAGTGATATCACTGGAGAAGTCATGTCTGCTTTATCACCTCTTTATCACAGGTCCAGGGAGCTCAGTCAGCATCAGGGATATAAACGTGTTGAAAAATAGGTGAAGATGAAAATATAGTAATAAAAAGTAAAAAAAAGCATAGGAAATTTGACTGTACATATTATGTACTAGCAATGTGGGACAGCGTTGCCCGTCATGTTTTGCAGGGAATGTTTTTTTATTTTTTAAATAAATGTTATGATAGTGAAATATAGCGTAGGGTGTACGTGTCAGAAAGGTACACACAGTGATACACAGACACATGTGCAAACACACACATATACAGGGGGACACACAGTGATAGACAGAGCTGCATGCAACACACATACATACACACATACACATGCACTGACATACACAAAATGTGACAAAATGTGACACACAGATGCAAAGCATCTGTAAAGATTGGACCATGGTCTTCCAGCTGTAGCATGAATATAGTTCCCATCATCCTCAGCTCTTCAGCGTGCATGTGTGTGTCTCTGTATGAGAGTGTGTATATGTATGTGTCTGCCAGTGTGTGGGAGGCATGTGTGTGTGTCTGTGGTGGAGGTGTATGTGGCAGCCATTTTTTTTTTCAGCCTTAGATAGTGGTGGGTGGGCTGGATAGTGGGGGTGAGCCAAAAATCACACACCCATTGAATCACCCAGTGGGAGCAGTCATCCTCCTTACTGCCACCCCTGGGTATGTTTTGCCAGGTACAAAGTCTTCTTTTATATATATAGATTTGCAGAATATGTTAAGTCAAAATAAAGGGTTACCATTTCCATAACGTAGCAACAGCTTTTAGTTATAAAGCCCTACATTGTTTGCAATGGGTTGGAGACCTCTGTAGCAATCAATGGGTTGAAAAGTCCTATTTAGATCAATTTGGAATCTGGAGAATTTTTATGTGTCCCCTATGTTGTAGTTGGATTGGCCTTGAATCACACTACTCCAGTTTTATACATACAGCCCATTTAGGCATATAATTTCCATGCTACGTATTCTTATACTATTCCATCAACACTAGAATGAGGCTTGTCATCTTCAGTGTTTTAAGATGGTTTATTAATAGTGCTGGTGGTTGTGGCACTTTTGGTGGGGTTTTGAAAAACTACTGTGTGTGTGTGTGTGTGTGTGTGTGTGTGTGTGTGTGTGTGTGTGTGTGTGTGTGTGTCTGTCTGTGTTTTTACTGTAAAGTACACAATGTAACTGATTATGTGTATGATGTCTTGCCTTGGCCCACTACAGAATACCTTATCTTGTCTAGTATCAGTCTGCCTTAGTCACAGCTCATTTCAGGGTCCCTGTCTTTGTCACCTATCAATTCAATTTTTTATTATCATTATTATTATTAAAAGTCCCCCCATTCCTATCACTCTCAGTGGAAAACAAATAAAAAACACACTCCCTGTCCAACTGCTTCTTTCCCCAGACTCCCCATAGCACAGATATAACAGCCAAATCAGGATGGAACCTGGATCAAAGCTGCCTCTGTCTTTCCAATCAATAATACAATATTTGGTGTATTTGGGGCAAATCTCCTTTGCTCCCTTCACACACCCCCAGACTACCCTAGCACACATATGACAGCCCAGTCAAGAAGAAACCTGGATCACAGTCCACTGTCTGTGTCTTTCCATTCAGTCAAGCAGAACTTTGGAGAATTTGGGGTTATTCTCCTTTCCTCCCTTCACAATGAAGAAGAAACCTGGATCACAGTCCACTGTCTATGTCTTTCCAATCAGTCAAACAGAACTTTGGAGAATGTGGGGTTATTCTGCTTTCCTTCTTTCACACCCCCAGACTCCCCTAGCACCGGGACAACAGCCAGATCAGGAAGGAACCTGGATCACAGGTGCCTGTATCTTCCCAGTCACATAGAATTTTGTAGTATTTGGGTCATTCTCCTTTGTTCCCTTCTCACATCCCTAAGTTCCCCTAGTTCACAGATAACAGCCAGATCAGGAAGGAACTTTGATCATGGCTGCCTGTGTTTTTCAAGTCAGTGACAAAATATTTTAGGGTATTTGTGGTCAACCTTCTATCTCCCTTCCTGTCCCCCTGATTCTTCTAATTCAGAGAATAGATTTCTTACCTACAAGACTTCCTAAACTAAGCTCCAACTCCACTTTATTAGCCTGCCTTTTCTAGCTCAGAAATGTGCTGCTTTCTCTTCCTCTCACAAACACACAATGTCATGCTGCAGAAACCTAACACCACTTTTATAGTAAGCCTGTGGGAAAAGAAGGGAAACTTGCCACACAGTATACAGAAATTGAGTCTTGCTATTGATTTCAGTGTAGCGAGCTAGCTGAAAAAAGCAAAAAGGGTGACATTTTCTTACCGATAATTCCTTTTCCTCTATGTATCTCCACGGCACAATATGGGCTTAATTCCCCTCCTCCAGCTGGTAGGATCTGTCAAATTTTATATAAGGCAACTCCACCCATTCCTCCACAGTTTTCTGTACTTAGCTGAGCTGTAAATACATAAGCACAAATAGATTAAGGGTGGGTGTGCTGAGGAGATACACAGAGGAAAAGGAAATATCGGTAAGAAAATTTCACCCTTTCCTCTGTGTACTCCATGGCACAATGAAACATATGGGACTTTCCCAAGCAATAAACTGGTTGGGTTAAAACCTTGTTACCCTATCAAAATATAGTGAGAGAGAAAAAAAACCCCAAAACAAGTGCATATATAATTAGCCTTATATCACCGTAAGTGAACATTGAAAAAAATACTTCCTACCCGATTAAGTTGGAATGACTGCTTCCAGAACTTTTCTGCCAAATCTTGCCTCTGATGAGGCCGTGACATCTAATTTAGAGTGTTTAATAAATGTTGATGTAGAGGAGCAGGTGGCAGCACACCTTTTTCTTTACTGGAATGAGGATGATTATTCTCTGAGACGGGTTCTTGTAATCTTTGTTCCAGGTATTCAGGAACAAGTTTTGAAGAGGCCTCATGTGAAACCTGGACCATGGTACCACCTGTATGGTCGATACCATGTTTCCCAGACACTGCATTATAGTCTGGGCTGAGTGACTCCTTTTTCTCAGGAAATTGGTGACTGTTTGTTTAATATTCTGTACTCTGTGTTCTGATAGGACCACTGTTGATGCTCTGGTGTCTAATGTCATTCCCAGGAATTCCACTTGTTGAGATGGGATGATGCTGGTTTTTTTGTAGATTTATCACCCAACCTAAATTTTTCAGATGCTGGATGACCTTTTTGGTGTGTAAGCTTGCTACATGAGATGGTGGAATTATTAGTAACAGGTCATCTAAGTAGGGGATTATATGTATTCCTTTCTTCTTATGTCTTCCAGTGCTGCTGCTAGTATTTTTGTGAATGTCCTTGTGACTGTAGTGAGCCCAAAGGGAAGAACTTTGAACTGAAAATGCAGATTTCTTATTGCAAATCGAAGAAATCGTTGGTGATGTGGATTTACTGGAACATGGTAGTATGCATGTTGGAGGTCGATCTTTGTAATGGTTGGGCAGCAGTGATCTGATGACTGTTGAAACTGTCTCCATCCTGAAATGATTCTTGATCAGAAATTTGTTCAGCCATTTTAGGTCCAGGATGATTCTGTAACTTCCTGAAGGTTTTGGAACAGGGAATAGAACGGATTATATTCCCTGATACTTCTGATGGGTTGGCACTGGTTCTATCACCTGTTTTTGTAACATCTGACAGATTTCCTGGGAAAAAAGATTTGCCTTCTTCTTGTTTATAGGGGTTTTTGATCTTTGAAATATGTTTATCTTGGGAATTGTCCAAAACTCTAGTGGGTAACCTGTCTCCAATATTTGTTGAACCCAAGCATCCGTGGTTTTCCATGATGATTGAAAGAGATGTAGGCGACCTCCCAACTGTACTGGAGACAGGATCCACAGTATATCAGAATTCTTTCTTAAATTGATTTTTTCTGGGGAAATCCTTCCTGAATCCCCCTCTTGCCTTACCTGAAGTGGCCTGTCTTCTTTGTTCTGGCTATGTTCCATGAAACCTTCTGGTGTCCTGAAAGGAATAGTGTTCTGATTTATATGATGCTTTCCTAGGGGGTGATGATCTGCTTTGTTTATCTTACGGGAGGAAAGCACTTTTTCCTCCAGTCATCTTTTTAATGAGATCTTCCAACTGTTCCCCAATTAATTTCTCACCAGAAAAGGGAAGGGACATCAGTTTGCTCTTGGATGAACTGTCTGCTCCCCACAATCTCAACCATAAGGCTCTTCTTGTTGCAACAGATAATGCAGATGTTTTTGCTGCCACTCTCAAGGAGTCCATGGACGCATCACAGACAAAATTGTTTGCCTCTTTGATGATAGCCACTTCCCTGAGTAACTTGGAGCGTGATACAGAAGAAATCAATTTTCTCTTCTAAACCTGATAACCAGATATACATGGTTCTGGCAATGTAGGCAAGGGAGGTTGCTACTTTCATATTCTGACCAATAAGAGAATATTGCTTCCTTAATGCTGCTTCCATGCGTTTATCCATTGGATCCCTTAATGTGGCTCCATTCTCCAATGGAATAGTAGTATACTTTGCAAGTCTTGACACTTCTGCATCTACCTTAGGTGATGTGACCCAGTTTGAAACCTCAGTTTCTTGAAACGGATAAATTTTCATAAATCTTTTTGTAGTGGATGACCTTTTGTCTGTTCTTTTCCATTCAGAATTGATCAGTTCATTAACAGAGTGGTGAACAGGAAAACATGGAATTGACTTCTTATTACCCATGAATGCTGTAGCTGTAGCGTGTCATGGCCCCACGTTCATCCGGATATGCTGCATCACGAGTTCCACATTTGGAACGCACGTCGGTGTTAAAGCCATCCAACTTTGAGATGACTGCATTAGCCTGCTGCCTCAATATCCCGCGTCCCAGTGATCTTGGTGGGATGTTGGGTGAAGTACTTTCTCCTTTCAACAGAGTTCAGCGGAGGCAGGAGGTCTGTAAGCCAGGTATGTTTACATTTTGCCAATATATTGGTGGCTTTCTGCCTCAAGTTCTCCCAGCTGGTAGGACCAGAAAAAACTGTGGAGGAAGGGGTGGAATTGCCTTATATAAAATCTGACCGGTCCTACTAGCTGGAGGAGGGGAATTAAGCCCATATGTTTCATTGTGCCGTGGAGTACACAGAGGAAAACATTACTTTTCGTGAAAAATTTGCCGCTTGGCAAAAAGTGATATTTTTCTCCTGTTCCTATTTCCCTAATCACTAGTGAACAGAAATTATAATTCATTTTTAGTGAACAGGAGATTTCTTTACCACCATTTTGATGTGCAGAACCAAGAAAATTGCATTGTAGCTATTTTTACAGATTGTAAACTAGAGCCAGTGATAGGTATTTACTTATAGGTATAAAACACAAAACTGATTGACAAAATGCAGTTTTGCATGCCAATATTTAACAGCTGCCTCAGAGACATTTATATTAAGCCATCTCTGTGCATAGCACCATTCCATGCTGCCACATGCTGTGGTCCAAGGACACTCAAATACATCACTGGTATTTTTAAAAACATTTTAGTATTGCTCAAATTACCAGTTTACTTACCTACACTGTTCCTGTGTTCCCCCAGACATCATGTTGTTGATCCTTTTAGTGCCAGAGGGGTATGCAGTGCATTGCACAGCAATACACTGAATATCCCTCTGACACTCAAAGGTTTAAGAAGGCATTGAGGAGGAGCAACACATGGCTGAAACCTGTAAGTTAGACATTCACAGAATGTTGAAGTACTCAACATTGTCAGTATCTTAATGATCTACAATGTGGCCCATAGCCCACAGTGCAGATTGTCTCTGCTGAACTTCCTTCTGAATACAGGAAAGTTGCTGCAAGCTATGTTCGGTTGCATCACGCATACAAAAGCCACAAGGGTGAAGAGCCATATTGGGGCCAATTTGTTCTATGTACTGGTGATTAGTGCAGAGTTACACAGACTTAGCTCTTTAAGTGCCAGAGAGATATGGAACACATTTCTCTGCAATAGGGTTAAAAATGTGCTGAGTTGCTCGTAGCCCAAAGATTGCTGTGGTCTAGTAAGAAAAACATGTACCAAGTGACACTGAACTGCAAAATCTCAAATCTTGTCGCTCAGATACCATTGCTAGATCATAGGGAGAGAATCAAGGATTCCTTTTCAGACTCCTATTCAGCTATCTTGCTTATCTGCCAGGGCTCACAATGTAGCCCCAGATCTGCTCCCAGGAGAAGAGAGCTGCTGATGGGGTAAATACCACATGATGGCTATCCTTTAACAACCCCCCCCCCCCCGGTCCTTAATAGAATAAGACACTCTTACTTCTAGGGTTCCCCTTTAATATTCCTGCTTTTTATTTAATTATATTTTAGTACAGACTGTTTTGGGCAGAATGAAGTACATTTTCTGAAAATTATACTGTGTTGGCTTCACCTGCTTGTGTATTCCAGAAGCAACAGTTTACATTACAAACATCGATCAGCATTTCCATGTTATCTCCTCTTCTGTTTACTATGCTTATGAATAGGATGGATCCATCACAATGTTTTCTTTGTTCTACATGAAGCAAGATAAGACTGCAGCACACTTCAGTGCATTTCACTGAGGCATCAAAAGTAAACACCAATACATTAGACTATGCCTTAGGATTTCAGTAAGATATACAAGGCTTAAATAGAATAAATATACTATCCAAGCCCTTACCTATAATTAGTGCATTAACATTTGTGTCAGTGAATGACCTCTGTTGAACTTTCTGAACCTCTCTATATATTTTGCAACTAATGAAATATAGTGAGGCTGATCTGTTAACTAAAGTGGTTTAATTCTGGAACAAATCAACCACACCATAGGCAACACATAGAAATATTCCCTTAACTTTTCATTGATTAAAGTGGGTCTTTTATCCCCTTGAATGCTAAAGAGGTCTCAGATACATTGCAAAGCAATGTGTTGGAGACCTCAGCTGCATTCAATGTCTTAAAATTCCCATTTAAATAAACTTGATTTTTTATTCTTTCCCTATGCTGCAAATGATTTGCCTCATAATTGCTCCACTTGCGTAGTACATTACTTTCAGTGGTCAATACAATTCTGTAGCAAAATAGGAGCAGGAATAATTTTTTTGGTACTATGCCTGCCTAATGCCTATTTACTAACTTATTTAGCTCTGTAAATTGTCCTGTTTGCAAAGAGTGCGACAAGGGTAGGACAGCATGTGAGTTCAGGGGCATCTTGGGGCATTCCATTTCGGAAACTGGTAAAACATTTAGCATTTTTTTCTGTGCATACTGTAGAGGTGGTATTAGGGGCTTGCTCACATTATAGTTGTAAGAGTAGAGACGTGTGTGCACCAGTATGCACTAAAATGATTGTACATACCCAGAGGTGTATGGTTTTCGTCATTAAGTATAAACAGAGAAAATTAGCTGCTCTAGTGAATTCGTACATAACCCCCCATATGTTTAAAATGGAACAATTCTGGTCAAATTAAAGGGGATATATATCAGCCCTAAACAAGTTTGTCTTAATAGGTAGTTTATATAGCGATTATGTGTAATATTGTATTAATTTTTTTTTTAGATCTCTATTTGGCAGAAATCTAAATAATAAATACTGTCCTGCTCCCTATTTCCAGACAGACTTCGGTTACTAGCTCTGTACCGCAGTCCGTCGCTCTGCCTCTGCTCCCCTCCCTCTATCCAGCCTCCTCCGATGATGGAGGCTTTCTGCCTGTAAGCTGAAGCGGTCTCATTTGTTAGAGATCGCTCCAGCTTACAGACAGAAAGCCTCCATCATCGGAGGAGGTTGGATAGAGGGAGTGGAGCAGAGGCAGAGCGACAGACTGCGGTACAGGGCTGGTAACTGAAATCTGTCCAGAAATAGGGAGCAGGACAGTATTTACTCCTTAGATTTCTGCCAAATAGCGATCTAAAAAAATATATATATATATATATATTAATACAATATTACACATAATCGCTATATAAACTACCTATTAAGACAAACTTGTTTAGGGGTGATAGATCCCCTTTAACTGCACCAGCATGGAAACATAACATTTCCCTTTGATTTACATGGGACTTGAATTTGAATGCAAAGATGTCTTCCATACATTGCAAATAAATGAATCGGAGACCTCTCTAACATTCAAAGAGTTAAAATCCCCATATGAATCAATGGGAAATTATACTTGTTTCCATTAGACATTTTCTGTGCATATTAAGGAAAGTGAAAATGTGTTATTAGGAGTTTGTTGTTCCTTCTATACAACCACTTTGTTCCTACACTTATCACCGTCTACCTGTCTATGTATGTTGTCGCTATGTCTATCTACATTGTAAGCTTGTCGAGGCAAGATTCCTTTTCCTGTTGTATGATTCACTTATTTTCCCACTAATATTGCAATGGCTACACTTTAGTCTGGTGTTCTTATCCCTGGTTTGACTACTGACGTTTCACTCTTTTTACTGAACAAATCCACTAGCATTACATCACCATGGCAATGCTCACATTTCAAGAGTGGTGACAGTGCGAACCCACTGGAGCATGGGAGATGTTAGGAGGGGGAAGAAGTAGGACTTTTCAAAACTGAATTGCTTTTCTATAAAACTCCTCCCTGAAGGGACATTTAGATCGGTTGCTGTAGTTTTATTGATCCACAGTATATTACATTTTAGTTTTTCCATGTCACATTGTGGCTGGTGTATAGAGTAAGAAAAACTGAAAAACTGTGATAGGGGACAAATTCAATTATCTATTGATTTAAATGGGACATTTAACTCCCTGAATGCTAAAGTAGTCTCCAAAGCATTTCTCTGCAATGTATTGAAGACCTCTTAAAAACCTCTGGCACTCAATTCTATGGTATACTTGGATTTTGCAAAAACAAAATGCTTCATCTTGGGAGGTAATATCTGTACATGGATAAAGAACTGGCTAAATGATAGATGGCAGAGAGTTGTAAATGGAGCCTTTTCAGGTTGGCCTAAAGTGGTAACTGAAGTGCCACAGGGTTCACTCATGGGTTCAATGCTAATTACCAGTCTAAAACAGCTAGAGACCCAAACACTGACTACCTCTGGCATAGGATTTGCACCGTTCCTGAAAAAATACCAAGAATCATATGAATTGTCTGCTTGCAAAATATCAACTAGGTGACAACCTTAGTTTATGTGTACCCACTTGTATGAGGGTTACATATGTAGAGAACATAGGTGAATTTCAGCAGGCTCTTATAGCGAGATGACTGCTATGTTTAAGACACTCCATGTCATTTACTCGTTATTTCTACTCAGCAGCTATGAAAATTCAGATGTGACCTATGAGTGTGACATGGATGCCATGATGCAATAAACCATTCACTAACTTAAAGGGATAGTTATGTTTCATAATAAAAGAAGCTCTAATTAATCATCATAGTATTTGGACCTTGGAGAGTGTTATTTCATTTCTGTCAGAGTTGTAGTTCAAGAGTAATTGAATGATAAAGTATCCCCCTCCCACCCCTTTTACTTATGTAACACTGCTCAGCCAGAGCAGCAGGGTGTGTTCAAGTGGATTGCAGAGAGGGACAATCTTCAATTAAGATAAGGGAAAAACCTGAAAAACTTGTCATGGGGGGCAGAGTTTTCATTGTTCTCATAGTAAGAAGATTGCCCCCTGCTGGGCGCTGCCTGGTCTAGCAACCAGATTCCACATCTGACGAGAGATGGCTTACACTGTCAATTCTGACAGTATTGAAATAACACTCTCTATGGCTCATATACAATGAAGATTAATCGGAGCTGCTGTTTTTGTGAAACATTACTATCCCTTTAAATTCACAGGTCTGGGAGTCAGAACTCTGTTTGCCACATATTAACCTGCCTCTTAAAACACTTAACCATGGATAAGAATACTAACTGAGTTTACAACATTTTATAGGGGTGCTTTCTGAGTATTCTCTCTTACGCTCTCTAATAGCCATATGCGCAAAGAAAAGGAGAAGCAACGCTGGGAAAACAAACTGCTCCATGGGAGACAGATACAATCTCATTTATTTAAATGGGCATTTAAACCCTTTAATTGTCTCTGATGCATTGATTAGCAATGAGTTGGAGATCTCTAGAATTCTAGGTGTTAAAAGTCCAATTTAAATCAATGGGAATCAGCATTTGTCCTCTATGGTGTAGCAGGTTTGCCCTACAATTTTACCTCTTTACTTTGTGCATATTGTCTTAAATTCTTGGGCACTGCCCCTGACTCTCCCCTAAATTCTGCAATTCTGGAACAAGTATAGGGACGCATAGAGGGACACAGGTTTAGACATAATGTAAGAAAGTTTTACTTCTCTGAGAGGGTAGTAGATAAGTGGAATAGCCTACCAGCAGAAGTGGTAGAAGTTAATAAAGTGACAGAATTTAAGCATGTATGGGATAGGCATAAGGCTGTCCTTAACATAAGAAAATACCAAGCACCAAAAAAGGTTTGAGGTTTTTACAGAAGGAAATGGGCAGACTAGGCGCTAGATTCTATTGCAGGTGCTAAATGTTAACACCCGTTTTATCAAACATTTTCCTATTAAAGTCTGTGGGGAAAACTGGAGATAAAAGCAGAGATACAATTAGCACCAGTAATATAATCCAGCCCTAGATGGGCCGAATAGTTCTTATCTGCCATCAGATTCTATGTTTCATATAAATTCCTGTTAATCTATATGGCAATTCATTGGAGATATCCCTAAGAAAGAACTGTAGCAATCCAGGAACAAACCAACTGTACCATAGTGGATAAATAAAAATGCATTTCACAACTGATTTCAGTTGGGGTGGTTTAGTCCCTTGAATGTTAGATAGGTCTCCAATGTATTGCAAAGCAATCAAGGAATTAGATGTGCCATTTAAAATTAATTCATTATAGAATGCTTTTCTCCCAAATGGGACTCAAAGAACTGAGGAGAACAGTTTAACCCTTTGAGTGTCAATGCTTTTCAATGCATTGCATACCCCTCTGGCACTCAAAGGGTTAAGACTAGGAAATGAGAACATTATTATAATAAATGGCAGGATGGCTCTCAAATGCTTGGATAAACAGAAGTATCTTTAGTCTCCTTTTGAAAATGGCTAAAGTGGACGAGTATCAGACCGTGTGGCAGAGAGATCCAGTATGCTGGCACTGCACACATGAATGCTCAGACCCCAGAAATACAACAGGAATTCAGGGTACAGCTAATTTATTGTCCCTTGCAGATCTCACTGAGGCGCTTCTTCAAAAGACAGAAATGTCCCATAAAAAATACTTTAATTTTTAAACACTACAAAACTATAACTATATGCCACAAATCCTATCTCTCAAACCGCTATGGTTTGAGAGATATTCGCATTCAAAGGTCCCCCCTTCCTTCCCCTACTCCTGACGTCAGCACTGTGCTGACAGCAGGAGATCCCGGTCTGGGTACCAGTGGGCGGCTCTGCAGCAGAGCCAAAATCACATTAATGGAAAATAATTACTTAATTGGAAAAGTCTAAATCATGTGCCTGGCTTGCAAGCACACTTTGTAGACTGAACCAATGAAGCAGTTTGCTTTAAATAACATGATTTTGGCTCTGCTGAAGAGCCTCCTTGTGTTGGCCGACACAGGTCTCCTGCTGTCAGCTTTACAGCTGACATCAGGAGAAGGGGAAGGAGGGGGAGAACTTTGAATGCAAATATCTCTCAAACCATAACAGTTTGAGAGATAGGATTTGTGGCATATAGTTTAACTATAAGCATTTTTATAGGACATTACTGTCCCTTTAAAGTAGCTGGAGCCTTGTTCAAGTAGAAATTTATATGTCAGCAAAACTGACAGGCAATTGCAGTTATCCAGTTGTAGAATATAAAGACACGAACCACTGTGGGGAGGTCTTCTGGAGGTATCAGCTGCTTGCTTTGATGGAAGAACGCATATTTAATAACTGCTGACACTGGATGTTTGCATGCACTAACTCCAGTTTTAACAAATATGATTCCCCAATTTCGAGGGCCATTGCCTGAAGTAGAGGAGCTGTTTTCATGCAATGGGGCCTCACCATAATTACCCCTGTCTTTTCTTTCCTCAACCAGTTAGCACTCATCCATTCTTAAAGATCTTTAAACTGTTGAGAGCAGATTCTGAATCAGTCATTTCTGGGGCAAAAGCTTTGTACAGCTGTGTGTCATCTACATAGCAGCAATAATTAAGACTGTATCATCTGATGATGTTAACCAACAACAACACTGGTGATAAATCGTTGTTGCACCCCACAAGACAGGGTCATGGGTTTAGAGCAGAATACACCTGAAGAAACCATCTACGACCCACCAGAGAGTAAAGATATAAAACAGCTGAGGACAGTGCCTGCCTGCCCAGATTAGTTCTTCAGTCACTCTTAGTATTCCATGGTCCACTGTAAGAGATGCTGCAGATAGTTCAAGAAATATGATTGAAAAATTCTCAAATCTCTTGCCACCAGAAGGTCACTAAGCACATGAACCAAGGTTGTTTTAGTGCTGTGCCTTTTACTGAAACTATACTGTAGTGGGTCATAGATTTAATTTCAAGTTTTATTTGTATCCGGTGGTGCAGCTGGCCTTCCCTAGAATTGATCCAAATCTTCTTAGTATATCAGCTTTGGTGTATCTTCCATTTTAAGTTTCTAATGACCTCCTACTGTTAATGTGAAACATTACCTAATGCAAGGATCAGTATCAGCATTTATTGGTGGTGATTATACTCAAACTAATTAATGCTGCTGGTGTACCAGTATCTGTGCAACAGGCCTTATAGGTTATTATCCACGTTTGCACTCTTTCTGTAAGCCGCAGATGAAAATACTGATGTTACTGAAGCTCTGGTCCTTTATAAAGCTGAAAAAAAAATTGATAGAGCACCAGAAATCTGAAACATCACACACCCAAATTAAAGTTTTTTTTTCTATTCAAATTACTTTTTTTTAATTAAAATAATATTTTTTTTGTTTACACCCTGATTGAGTGTGAAAAGCAGAGCAATGATTTGCACAACCTTCTGGCACACAAAAGGTTAACCCTCCCCTCCACTACCTGCCTATGTCATAAAACAAGGAGGTAGGGATGTAGTTAATCCTTTGAATGCAAGAGAATTGTATAGTGCATTAATAGCAGGTTCACCTTCTCACCTTCCTGTCTGTAATGCTCGAAAATAATAATCGACTAGGTCTATATAGCAGTAGCTTGAGAATAATGCTAGATTGCGTCATTCGGGTTTGGAGTCAGCCATCAGCTCCCTTTGCTGCGGCCAAGACTGAGTAAAGTTGCTGGCTATAAAGCCAGATGTCCAATCCTGGTTGTGCAGGACCCTGACCAGGACAGAGATACTGGTAAGCTGAGGACAGATTCAGACCTAATGGTAGGAGGAACCCAAATAGCAGAGGTTGGCCAACCCAGAAGAGAGTGTGCAAATATGCGGGATAAGACTGCTACCAAAGGAAGGACATGAAATATAAATAGAGAATCAACTCTCCCTGCGATAGGACCATAGCAGTGTGGTGCAAGGATGTGACTTAGATTAGCCAGAAAGCCAACTAAGCTAACAGACAAGCAGGATCAGACTGCACAGTCATGTACAAGATGTTATAGGCCTTCAGTCACCAAGGTCCTGACTAGAAGCAGGAACCGACGGGCTAAGACCATGCAACCCAGACAGAGTGCATAATTCAATATATATTATATATATATATATTATATAAGAAATATATTAATACTTTAAAAAAGCAACCAGCCACAATGGGTAAGACCACTCCAAGTACTCCTGGAGGGAGGCCTATGGTAGACCAGTGGAATAAAACTGCTACAGGTGATCCCAAAGCCATTAAGAAAGGAGCTGTAACCCCAAATGGACAAAAGATAACCGGTGACCATGGTATAATCCAGCACAGTAGGACCGCTAATCAGAGGTCCCCAGGAGGAACAAAAGACTTTCCCAGCAGCAGAGGAGTGCCCAAACACTGCTGCCTAAAAGTAACAAGCAAGAGCTACAGTGAGAAGGACTGCTCTAGAAGAGAGGATCCAGAAGTTCAAGGCTTGAACCCCTAAGAGTCCAACAGCACATCGGTAAGAGAAAAGGCAGCAGAAAGAGCTGTAGAATCTGGGCTAATGTCCCAGAGGAACTGCACCACTATAAGTGGAGATAAGGAAGCCTTAGGCTCAAGCCCCAGAGGGTAAAGACCACAGCAAGCTGTAATATAGTAAGGATCTGGTTTAGCTGAGCAAGACCAACACAGGAGGTAAGGCACTGGAGGCTTCGGTACAAATGGAGTAAGATTGCTAACAGCTGAAGGGGAAATCTGATAAACTTCAGATCCCAGGCAGAATGGAACCTCAGGTTAGGCTTCTGGGCCCAGTGGGTGAGACTGCTACCATCAGAGATGGAACTTAGGTTTCTAGCAGGGTGAGACCACCAACTGCAGAATGGAAAATACAGTAAGGCTCAGGCCCAGTGGGGTGAGACCGCTATCAGAAGTAAGGAAAAGATGAAATTTACTCACCTATATTTTGTTTTCCTCTGTGTCTTTCCACGGCAATGTACTGTGGGTGTTAATTCTGCCCCTCAGCTGGTAGGACCAAATTATAAAAACGTCAGTTCCTCCCTCTTCACTCAGTTATTCTTTTAACCAAGCTGTGAATAGAGAGATATGTTAGTCATGATTAATACCAATGAAGGTTTCATGAAGATAACTTTACGTAAATCATGGAACGATACAAATAACCAGAATAACTAAGCGGTGGGTTGCCGTGGAAGGACACAGAGGAAAACAAAATATTGGTGAGTAAATTTCACCTTTTCCTCTGTGTCCAATCCAACGGCAATGTACTGTGGGACTTACCAAAGCAGTACCCCCCATTATAATCGGGTGGGAGATTAGAGAGAGGCAGGAATGGCTGCTTCAAGCAGCTTTCTGCCAAATCTAGCGTCCGTAGATGCCTGAATGTCCAGCTTATAGTGTTTTATAAAAGTAGATACCGATGCCCAAGTAGCCGCCTTACAGATTTCATCTGGAGTGGCTACCGCTTTCTAAGCCCAAGAGGTAGAGATAGCTCTAGTAGAATGGGCTTTAATACCGGCTGGAGGATCCAATTTTGCAGATGAATAAGCTAGTATAATACAGTCCTTAATCCATCTAGCAATCGAAGCTTTAGAGGCAGCAGTACCCTTATATTGTCCTGCAAAATGAACAAAAAGAGCATCTGTGAAGGTAGATCTGCAAGCATTGCACCAAATCCAGGTTATGAAATTCCATCTCTTTCCTGTTGGATGGATTAGCACAGAAGAAAGGAAGGACAATCTCTTGACTGAGATGGAACGTAGACACAACCTTGGGTCTGAAAAATGGTCTAGGATGAAGGACCACCTTATCCTAGTGAAAAACCATATAAGGAGAGGTGCACAATAATGCCTGTAGCTCTCCCACTCTACGAGCAGATGTAACTGCGGTGAGTAAAGCAGTTTTCAATGTTAAATGCTTCAAAGAGATAGAGTCTAAAGGCTCGAAATACTCATGAGTACTCAGCTGATGAAGAACCAGTTTAAGGTCCCATGGGGGAATAATATCCCTAATGGTTGGTTTAATTTTAGTAATGGCAGTTAGAAATCTCCGAAAGACATACTGATCAGCATATGGAGTAGCCAAGATAGCTGAGAAAGCAGAAAGCTGGACCTTGAGGGATGAAGGTCTGAGACCCTTCTGGAATCCTTCCTGAAGGAAATCTAATATCTTCCCTGGAAACAAGTTGGAACGATCTATTTTCTTGCTGCTGCACCAATTGAAAACGTAGACAAAATTCTCTAATAAATTTTGGTAGAAGATGATTTACATCCAGCCAGAATAGTTTGAATAACAGATTCTGAAAGTCCCTTTAAACGTAATGAGCCACGCTCAGCCTCCAGGCCTGTAGCTTCACGAATGCAGGGTCTGGATAAAAAATGGGCCCCTGAGACAGTAGGTGAGGAACCACCGGCAGAGGGAAGGGAGGCCTGATGAGCATTCTCCTGAGGTCTGTATACCAGACCTTCCGAGGCCAGTCCGGAGCTATTAGAATAACTTCTGCCCTCTCTCTCTTGATCTTCTGAATAACTTCCGTAAGGAGAGGTAGTGGAGGAAAGATGTACGCTAGAGGATAATTCTAGTCCTGGTGTAAAGCATCCTGGCCTGCAGCCTTCTGGGTATTCTGCATTTTGTGTTCTTCTCCGATGCCATGAGGTCTATTACTGGGTTGCCATATTTCTTTATTATGTGATGATAAATCTGGTTGTCCAGGGACCATTCCCCTGGATCTGACTTCTGCTCAGATAGTCTGCCGAAAATTCAGGCTTCCTGAGAGGTATGAAGCTGTCAATGCAGCAAGATGTTCCTCTGACCACAAGAGAATCTTGAGTGCTAGGTGATTGAGGGTTCTGTTTCTTGTCCCCCCTTGGTTTTTCAAATATTGTACGGCTGTTGTGTTGTCTGATCTCACCAGTACATGCTTGTTTCTGAGCTCTGCTTGAAATCCCCTGAGAGTATTTAAGACTGCTTGGAGCTCCGGAATGTTTATATGAAGCCTTGGCTGTTTTACTGTCCATTTCCCCTGGACCGACTTTTGCTTCCAGATGCCTCCCCATCCTATCTTGCTTGCATCCGTACATACAGTCTCCCATTGAATGGGATTTAGACTTCTTCCTTGCTCTATGTGGTGTGGCTGGCACCACCATTTTAACTCTCTTCGTGTGGATGGTAAGACTGGAATCTTCAGGGCTGTGTTGGATGGCTCCCGCTTGTAGTACAACAGGTAGTTGATTTGGGTCCAGCGACTGTGTGATCTGGCCCAAGGAACTATTTGATGGGCCGAAGCTAGATTCCCCAGTAATACAGAGAATTCCTGCACCGTCTGGGTCTGTAGTCTTAAGAATCGAGATATGCGAAGATGAAGGCATTGCTGTCTCTCCTGAGATAGAGTTGCTAGTCCCAACTTTGTGTTGAATTGTACTCCTAGAAACAATAGATTCTGTGATGGAATGAGCTGACTCTTGTGCTTGTTTATAAGCCATCCTAAGCTTTGAAGGAGCTGAAGACACTTTGCTGTGCTTTCCCTTGCTTTTTCCTCTGAATCTTCTATAATGAGAAGATCGTCCAGATAAGGTAGGATCCTTATATGTTGCTGTCTTAGATTTGCCATGGCTACTGCTAAGATCTTCGTGAAAACCCTTGGGGCTGACGCCAGACTGAACGGCACCACCATGTACTGAAAATGACACTGGAACACATGGAATCTCAGGAAGCGTCTGTGAGAAGGTTGTATCATCACATGGTAATATGCATCTTTTAGATCTATCCTGGTTAGGAATGATCCTGGTTGCACAATTTTTAGAGCAGTCATCACCGTTTCCATTTTGAATCTCTGAATCTTGAGATGGGCATTTATCTCCTTTAGGTCTAAGATGCTGCGTATATCGTTGGAAGGCTTGGGAACCGAAAAAATGGTTGAGTAGTAGTCATGGTACTCTTGCATCTTTGGAACCGGTTCGATCACCTTGTTGATGAGAAGCTGTTGGATAGCTTGCTTCATGAAGACTGTTGTCCTGTGATTCCTGATTCTTGTCGTCTTGAATCTGTGCTTGCTTGGGACAGTTAAAATTCTAAGTTGTACCCCTTCTCCAGAACCTGACATACCCAATAGTCTGGGTTCAACTTTAGGCAAGCGCTCCTGGATTTCTCCAGCCTGCCCCCTACTGGAGAAATAGAAGGGGTCAACTGAGCTTCATTGGGAATTCTGATTGAAGCGAGACTTCCTCTGGAAGTCCCTGCGGCCTCCAGGCCTATTTCCCTGAGCACCTCCTCTTTGTCGCTGATCATAAGGCCTTCCAGGTCTATATCTTCTGGTGTCTCAAAAGGACTGCTTTCTAGAGGCTGAAGAATGAGCAGGCGATGATCTACTTCTTTTCTGTTGAGGAAGGAAAGGACTCTTCACACCTGATGACTGCTTAATAATATCTTCTAACTGGCTTCCAAAAAGCTTCCCGCCAGTATATGGAAGAGACACCAACTTGTTTTTAGACACTGAATCAGCATCCCAGGACTTGATCCATATGGCTCTTCGTGTAGTAACTGAAAGTGCTGTTGATCTGGCTAAGCAGCGGATGTTGTCCAGAGATGCGTCGCAAGAAAAATTAATGGCATCTTTAATAGGAGCCAATTCTTTTATAAGCCTGGACCTGGAGACAGAAGAGTCCAATTTTTCCTCACCATAGCCATGTATCACGGTGCCCGTGATTCGTGCTGCTCTGTGTCTATCACCTGCTGAGTATTCGTGATTGGCTGTCTGTCATTAGCCCTCCTCACACAGCATTTTTAAACCCAGGTTGAGCACTTCCAGGTTGCCCTTTCGTGGTGTCTCTGACTCCACTCTGCCTGACCTGCTTGTCAGATCTCTGGGCCTGTTTCCAGTGTTCCTGTATGCTACATTCCGGTGTTCCAGTGTTCCTGTATGCTACATTCCGGTGTTTCAGTGTTCCTGTATGCTACATTCCGGTGTTCCAGTGTTCCTGCACATTAACGTTCCAGTGTTCCTGTACGTTAATGTTCCGGTGTTCCAGCGTTCCAGTGTTCCTGTATGCTAACGTTCCGGTGTTCCAGCGTTCCGGTGTGCCTGTATTCCGGGGTTCCTGTGCTCCAGCACCGCGCGGGTTAACCTGTACGAGTTCCTGAGTCTCGCGCTCCAGCTGTCGCTCTGGCTACATTGTTCTCCTCGCTATTGCATACACATTGTTGGTTCCAGCGTGCGGTCGCTGGTTGGCTCCACTAAACCTGGTTGCGATATACATTGTTGGTTCCAGCTTGCGGACGCTGGTTTGCTCCACTAAACCTGGTTGCAATATACATTGTTGGTTCCAGCGTGCGGATGCTGATTTGCTCCACTAAACCTGGTTGCGATATACATTGTTGGTTCCAGCGTGCGGTCGCTGGTTTGCTCCACTAAACCCGGTTGCAATATACATTGTTGGTTCCAGCGTGCGGACGCTGGTTTACTCCTTAAACCTGGTGGCCCTATTTACCATTAGTCCCAACGTGCGGACGTTGGTTTGCTCCTGAACATCCAGTACTGTGGTCAGTCGCTGTCCACTCCCTTGCAGTTGTCTGATTATCCCTGGCTATAGACTTCTGCTGAGTAAGACCTCTAGACTTATGCTCTCTGCTGTCTTAGTCACCTAACAGCTGGTCTATTTGCTCAGGCTGCCCTGCCCGGTGTTGGTGAGGCCGGTAGAACCTTGACGTTACCATCCTGTAGGTTGCCTCACCAGGTATTGGCAGGGCAGGTAGAGCCTACTACAGTACCTCCTTGGGCTGCCCTGCCCGGTATTGGTAAGGCCGGTAGAACCTTGTAACTCACCATCTTAAAGGTTGCCTTACCCAGTATTGGCAGTGCCGGTAGAGCCTACATTCAGCATCCCATTGGGCTGCCTTGCCCGGTATTGGTAAGGCCGGTAGAACCGGAATAATCATCTCACGGTTGCCTTACCCGGTATAGGCAAGGCCGGTAGAGCCTGTCATTAATATTGGGTTGCCTTGCCCGGTATTTAGGCAAGGCCGGTAGAACCTTTTGTATGTTCTATTAATGTTATATTGTTATGTATGTTTACCCTACGGGGACTGACTTTAACTTTTAATAAAGTTAAATTTTACCAAACCTTAAGTCTGAGAGTCTTCAAAAACCGTGACACCGTGGTGGTTTTAAATTTTGCCCTATAACTGCATACTGCTTCTTTAGTGCTGCGTCAGCTCGCTTATCCATAGCATCTCTGAGTGTAGTGCCGTCTTCCATCAATAAAGTAGTACGTATGGAAATTTGAGCGATTGCTGCATCCACCTTAGGCGCAGACACCCAACTGTTAGTGTCTTCCTCCTTAAAGGGATACATTCGCTGAGTTCTTCTGGTGTTTTGAGGATGCTTATCCCCCGCTTTCCACTCAGATGATATCATCTCCTGGATTGAGCTATGCACTGGGAATGTGGGAGCTTCTTTCTTGTATCTCACAAACGCTGTGTCTATGACATTCATTTCCTTATGGGTGTCTTCCAATCCTAAGGTCTTCCTCATAGCTCGCATTAGACTATCCATCTTGTCAAAACAGAAGGAACCAGCATCTTCTGTAATCTCTCCTTCCTCCGCCGAGGAAACGGACACTATAATACTTGCAAAATCTTCTTCTTCCATAAGGTGCGAAGTACCCTCATCTGGATCAGACGTACGCTGCCTTTTCCTTGAAGCCTCTTGAATGGAGTTAAAGGTCTCCTGCATAGATGACTTCATCCATCCCAGAAATTCTTGAAACTGGGATGGAACTTCACTGCCTGAAATCTTCCTTAGACAGTCTGAGCACAGTTTTGCTGTGTCTGAAGGAGAAAGCTTTGCCTCACACCCAGCACAACTTCTGGGCTTAGCAGAGGACTTGTCTTCCTTGGGAGGAACAGCAGGCTGCTTCAGATTTCTCAGATTTAGAAGACATAGTTACCAGAATAACTAGATCTCAACTAAATTAAACGCTAAGCTATACAATAGCATTAAAACACAGGCAACATCAGAATATATATGTATATATATATATATATATACATATATATATATATACTTACCTGTATCCATGCCGTTTCACTGCTTCAGAACTGCATCCTGGCTGTGTATGGGACACTTTCTGCTTCTGCGTTCCACAGGTGGAACACACGCGCGTGCACTTCCTGCCGCCGTCTCAGAAAAGCGCGTGTCATACCGGGCTTCCTCCCATTACCCGGTAGAGACATCAGACCAGCGGAGAACCCTGACGGAATACGGAGCAGGCAACAAAGGCATCCAAACAGCGGCAGGCAGAATAAAAGCTGCTCATACACGGAAGCATGCGACCCTTGCTGAGAAAGGGTATGGATTTGCTGACAGTAAGGTACACACATGTAACTCACGATGAAGGCAAGGTACATAAATAACTTGACTCCTTCTTCGTTTTTCCCCTTAAGCGCTTAAATATGGACAATTCCATATACTATAACCACTTTTTTTTTTTTTTTTTTTAGAGTGAGGTGTAAACCTCCGTCCTCCAGCTTGGTAGGACCAAAATAACTGAGTGAAGAGGGAGGAACTGACGTTTTATAATTTGGTCCTACCAGCTGAGGGGCGGAGTTAACACCCACAGTACATTGCCATTGGATTAGACACAGAGGAAACTCAGATTCCCAGCGGGGTGAGACCACCAAGAGTAGTATAAAGAATCTGGTTAGGCACAGGGCTCAGTGTGTGTCCGCTACCAGCAGAAAGGGAACTCAGATTCACAGCGGGGGGATAATTCCAACAGTAGGAAACTGAAGGAGATTAAAGCAGGGTCAGGAATAGCTGGGCCATAAACAGGAAGGCAAAAAACTAAGCGAGGTACCATGGGAAATCCGTTAGAGAAATCACAACAAGCTGAAGCAGATAATCACAACTGGAAGTCAAGCTCAAAAAATAACTGGGCAAAGAAAGGCAGATTCAGAGAACGTATAAAGGCAAGATGGCCTATGGAAAACAAGGGGAGGTATAGAAGGAAAACAAGAAAAACGTGACACTAACCCCTCCTTAATGGGAGTCCTCAGGACAACCTGGTTTTAGTGGATAAGCACAATGAAATCTCTTGACAAGAGATGGAGCATGGACACCGTGAGCAGGAACTCAGGACAGATCCTCAGGACTGTAGCCTTCCCAATCAATGAGATACTAAAGTTGGCATCTGACTAAACAAGAGTCAAGGATACGTTGGACCTCATACTCAGTGTCACCATCAACAAGTACAGGTGGAGGAGGAGGATGAGCCCTAGGGAACTGAGTAGTAATGGCAGGCTTAAGGTGAGATTCATGAAAGGAATTATGAATGCAGAGGGAAGGAGGTAATTTCAATGTAAAAGAAACAGAAGTAAGCTGGTGGGAGATTCTGTAGGGACCAATAAATCACTGATCCTTCTTAGGGGAGTGCTGTTTGAGGTGAGCTCAGTAAGGAGGAGCTGGAGAGTGGTGGCGATCCACAGCTCGCTACAGAGCATCCACGTCTTGGGTTCAATGGAACTGGATACGAAACCAAAGGAGGTGTAGATTGGTGACCATAGCTGAAGCTACCAGAGGCTGAAGAGATAGGCAGAAATTGAGAGTTGAATCCAGCAGCAGATAAAAAGGGGGAGCAACGAAGGGAGTCATGGTAACAGTTATTAAAGGCAAACTCTGTAGATCAGTTCAGGAGTCTTGATCAGAGTTGAGGCATTGATGGAGAAATAGCTTAAGAGACTGATTAGTGCCCTCTGTTTGGCCATTGGACTTGGGGTGATAGGCTGAGGAAAAGTGGGGGAAAATCTGAAGACAGGAACAAAAATTCATACAGAACTGAGCAATAAACTAAGACCCCCAATCAGAGATGATGTGTAGTAGAAAAACAGAAGCAAGTTCAAGGGAAGATGGTAATTTAGTTAAGGGAATGAAATGAGGCAATTTGGAAAAATGATCCACCACCATATATGATCCATATATGATCCATAGAGAAGTGGGTCCATGTAGAGGTAGAAATCGGTAAGGGACAAAGATAGCCAGCTGAAGGGTGAAGGGAAGGTTTGTGACATGCACACGAAGTCCCGGACATCCAATTTGAGGGAAGGCCACCAGAACTGTAGTTGCAGTAATTCAATGGTTTTACGAACACCAGGATGGCCTGTAACTGGAGAGGAGTGGATCCAATGAAGAACATCAGGGCAGAACTGAGGAGGGACAAACAAGGCATTAGAGGGATGGAGCCAAGAATGAGATCCTTGGGCTTTAGAAATTTTGAGAAGGATGGAAGTAAAAAGCCAGACCAATATCCATTCGAAAGCGATGATAGGTACCGGAGAAGGATCCGGACTCGGTTCAAACTGCCGGGAGAGGGCATAAGCCTTATCATTTTTAGAATCAGTATGATAGGATGTCAGAAAATTTAACCTGGTGAAGAAAAGCACCCAACAAGTTTGCCTAGGGTTAAGGTGCTTGGCTGATTCCAAAAAGGAGATAATCTATGGTCAGTAAGAATAAGGACAGGTACAGAAGACCTTGTAAAAGATGTCACCAGTCCTCTGATGACAGTTTGACAGTAAGAAAGTTACGATTACCCACATCATAGTTGCATCTGGCTCTGGAAAATGTTTTTGAAAAATAAGAACGGGATTAATCCGACTGGATGTAGGATCATGTTGTGAAAGAACAGCACCCGCCCCTTGTTCTGAAGCACCAACTTCCAAAACAAATTACATGTAAGATCAGGGAAGTGAGGTATGAGTGCCACAGAAAAGGCCTGTTTGAGTTTATGGAAAGCTGAGAGAGCAATAGAAGACCAGTAGTGCTGGTTCAAACCATTCTGAGTCATGGCCATAATAGGAGTAAGAATAATAGAAAAATTCCTGATACATTTTCTTTAGTGATTCAAAAATCTCATGAAAAGTTGGATGGCCTTGACATAGGTTGGAAGTAGCCACTGGGTAACAGTCAAGACCTTGGCAGGATACAATCCAGGATAATCCAGCACTTGTCCAAGTTCACAAAAAGGGAGTAATCCTTAAGGAGTTGAAGGACTGACAGAACATGACTGCAAAGTTGAAGAGGGAAGTGGAATAAATCAGTATAGGTAGACAAGAACATTGTACTCCAACCTCTCCACCTTCAACATTCTTTCTGCAACTGACAGACTTATAGAATCCTACAACGGCCTCCTCCCTCTCCTCATTACTTAGGGCTGGATCCAAATGTTGGAGACGGCTGTTTTTTCTGCTGATGGCATTTTTTCAAGCACAGTAAACTATTCAAATGTCTGTGCTGTGAAAAAATACTGGCAAAAAAAAGAGCCGTCGTGTGATAAAGTTAAGAAGTGTTTTCACCCACTGAAAAATGATGAAAATACCGTACATGTCATTCAAATGTCTGCATTAGCCATGAAAACCCGATAAGGGACTCAAGTTATCACAGGAAAGTAAAGACCCAGAAACCTGAATGCAAAAAGAGTCCATATGGAGTCCATAATTACCCCGCCGGCATTCATAGGGTTAACCCGACTAAGTTAAAAAACAACATCCCATTAAAGGTAACACTTACCATTAATCCTGATGTCCAGCGGAGTTCTCAGCTTCCTGGTCATCTTTCGTCCTTCTCTTCAATCTTCTGCCTTCTCTTCCTGTTTTCTTCTGCTTTCTTCTAGCTGTAAAATAAAAAGTATTAACTATCACATCGTTTAACCCTTTGAGTGGCAGAAGGGTACACAACACATTGCAAAACAATGTATTGCGTACCTCACTGGCACTCAAAGGGTTAAAACATTATTGTGCCGTGAATATTCCTCTAAGAAAATGCCTCCATGTAATGCCCAAGTAAATAAAAATGCCATGAAAAAATGTAACAATGATATGCCATGAATAAATGTCATAAAGATATGCCAAGTATATATACTGAGCTTTTATGTTCATGTCTCCGCCACTGTGTGCATCCGTGGAGGCGGCGGAGACACTGATGAGACGAATGGGTCCACTTCTGTCCTGCACGGGCCAATGCCCATAGCACACTGAGGGAATTGGAAGTGAGCCTGCCTTTATATATGTGCAAGTCTCACTTCCAATTCCCTCACAGGCATTGGCTGGGATGTTCTTACGCACATCCCTGCTAATCAGTTTAAAGAACAGCCGCTCATATCTGATGGGGTGCGTAAAAACATCCCAGCCAATGGCTGTGAGGGAATTGGAAGTGAAAATGCCTGTATATAAAGGCAGACTCACTTCCAATTCCCTCAGTGTGCTACAGGCATTGGCCTGTGCAGATGGAAGCGGACCCGTGCGGCTCATCAGTGTCTCCCCCGCCACCACCTCCACAGCTGCACACAGTGGCAGAGACATGAACATGAAAGCTCAGTATATATACTCGGCATATCTTTATGACATTTATTCATGGCATTTTTACTTACATGGGCATTACATGTAGGCATTAGAGGAATATTCAAGGCACAATAATGTTTTAACTCTTTGAATGCCAGTGAGGTATGCAACACATTGCTTTGCAATGCACTGTGTACCCCTCTGCCACTCAAAGGGTTAAACAATGTCATAAGTAATGCTTTGTATTAATACTTTTGTTTTATTTTACAGCAAGAAGAAAGAAGGAAGTGAAGGCAGAAGATAGAAGAAAGAAGAGAAGACAGAAGGAGAAGGACAGTGGATGACAGGTAAGGGTAACACAGATTAGTTAACGATTGGCGCTTGGTAGTATGTCAGGCACTAATGGTTAGTTTTTTACTGTCAAGTTACCAATACTGCCGTTATTTAGCGGTGTTTTGGGAACTTAACTAACAAAACATACGTTTGGACACAAGACCATTTTTGTGGCCTAACGTCCATTGTGCTTTTAGCCAGTAGGACATTTGGATACTGACCAAGACATTTTCTTTTTGTCGGCTGGTATCCATTTTGCCCATCTGGCTTTTTCAGTGTAAACATTTGGATTGAGCCCTTAATCTGTATGTCCCCCTCTAGGCCCATCACAAACGCCTCAAACCCACGCCCTTGGCTCAACTCGCAAACACCCTTTCTTCGCTCCTGTATCTGTACTGCTGAACACTTGAGGACGAAGTCCCGCTCTCAAGCATACTTTATCCACTACAAATTTCTCCTGTCTTGCTTCACCACTGCTCTATCCTCTGCAAAACAACAATAGTACTTCTCAATAATCAATCCTCACAAATCTAAACCACCCTGCCTCTTCTGCATCTTCAATTCCCTCCTTCGTCCCTCCCTTCCATCTTTCCCCCCTAAAACCTCTAGCCTTTGCAGAATTCTTCATACAGAAGTTTAACACAATACATCATACAATCCCATCCTTTCAATCTCCACAATTATATCTTCCTGATCCTCTATCCTACGTATTTGATTCCTTTACTTCGGTCACAGAATCAGAGGTCTCCCTTTTGCTGTCCACATCACCCCTCACCACCTGCTCCCTTGATCCTATACCATCTCGCCTCCTAAATCCTCTGGCAGCCACATTATCCCCAATGCTAACTCGTGTATTCAACTCCTCCCTATCGGATGGCATCTTCCCCTTCTCCTTCAAACATTCAATAGTATCACCAATCCTTAAAAGTTCATTAGACCCCAAATTCCCATCCAACTACCACCCCGTATCACTTGTTAAAACCTTTTCTAAAAGCTGCTTTTAAAGCTGACTGATTCCAATCTGTCTCAGACACGAGTGTTCTAAACTCAGAAGCGTACTGCCCCAGGGGACAATTGCCTTGATGGATCTCGGTGTGTCAAAGTCCATTTTGAAGGTCTTTTGAAGGACTCTGAGTCTTCAAGCAATGGGGAATTTTGTTCCACCAGGGTTGAAGCCCATGCTAAGGCTTAATTTGTAAGTAAGGATATAATAAACAATAGCCTCGCTGAATGGGTACAAAAACACTGGGGGAGTGTTCTAAAATTAAGAGAACACTGGTTTAAAAAAAACGTACATTCAATAGTTTTCCCAGAATAGCATTCAGGTAGGGGAAGTTTCAAAGCTTTAACTTTACTGGGCGTCCCCAATCCAGAAGCTCCCAGAGAGGCAGTAGAGGGTCCAGGTTGAGTGGGGTGGCTAGGAATGGTGGTGCTATGCAACATCTCCAAAACAGCATCAAGCTTCCATTCCAAACTATGTAGATGGGCTTTGTGAGTAGACAGAACTTGTTCCTGGTGAGTCTGTCTAGCCATCAGTTGTGCCCGATTATTGTGTAATGCTTGACAATAAAAATAGACTAGGTCTGAATCTCAGTAGCTTGAAAATTACGCTAGCTTACATAGTTCGAGTTCGGAGTCAACCTCCAGCTCTCTTTGCTGAGGCCAAGGTGGAGTAAAGTTGCTGGCCACAAAGCCAGATGTCAAGTCCCAGTTGTGCCAGGACCCTGACCAGGATAGAGATACTGCTAAGCTGAGGACAGATTCAGTCCCAATGGGAAAAACCCAAATAGCAGAGGTTGGCAAACCCAGGAGGGATAAGACTGTTACCAAGGGAAGGACACAAAACACAAATAGGGAAGGAACTCATCTTCTGGATAGGACCGTAGGAGTGTGGTGCAAGAAGTGTGTTGCCAGAAATCCAACTATGCCACCAGACAAGCAGGATAAGACCGCACGGTCACGCACAAGATATTATAGGTATTCAGCCGACAAGGTCCTGATGAGAAGCAGGCACCGATGGGCTAAGACCATGTTATCCAGATACAGTGTATAATTCAATATATACAAATAATATAAGAAATATACCAATACTGTAAAAAGGCAACCAGCCCCAGTGGGTAAGACCATTCCAAGTAATCTTGGAGGGAGGCCTGGGGTAGACCAGCAGAATAAGACCACTACAGGTGGTCCTGAAGCCACCAGGAAAGGAGCTGTGAACCTGAACAGAGAAAGGACAACCGGTACCTATTAATGGTGACCCTGGTATAATCCAGTGGAGTAGAATCGCTAACCAGAGATACCCAGGAGGGACACTTTTCCAGCAACACAGGAACGCCCAACCAACATTGAATAAATGCAACAAGCGAGAGCTACAGCTCTAGCAGAGAATATCCAGAAGATCTAGGCCTGAACCCCTAAGAGTCCGACTGCATGACAATAAGGGATAAGGACTCAGAGGCCAAGCCAGCAGAAAGAGCTGGTGAATCTGGGCCAAAGCCGCAGAGGAATCGGGCCATTATAAATGTAGATAAGGAAGCTTTAGGCTCAGGACCCAGAGGGTAAAGACTGCACTGAATTGTATTATAGTGAGGATCCGGGGTAGCGGAGCAAGACTGTCACGGGAGGTAAGGCACTGGAGGATCCAGATCCTAGCGGATTGGACCACCACCTACAGAAAGGAGCATCAGGTTAGGCTTCTGGGCCCAGCGGGTGACACCCTACCATCAGAGAGGGAACTCAGGGGGATGAGACCGCCAACCTCAGAATGGAGAATTCAGTAAGACTCAGGCCCAGCAGGAGAGACAGCTATCAGCAGTAAGGGAACTCAGATTCCCAATGAGTTGAGACCACCAATGGTAATACAGAGAATCCGGTTAGGCACAGGGCCCAGTGGTTGTCCGCTACCAGCAGAAATGGAACTCAGATTCACAACGGGGTAAGACCGACAACAGTAGTATAGAGAATCCTGTTAGGCACTGGGCCCAGCGAGTATCCACTAGCAGCAGAAATGGAACTCAGATTCACAACGGGGTAAGAGCGACAACAGTAGTATAGAGAATCCTGTTAGGCACAGGGCCCAGCTAGTATCCACTAGCAGCAGAAATGGAACTCAGATTCACAGCGGGTTGAGAATACTAGCAGCAGCACAGAAGTACTGGCCAATTTGCATAAACTGACAGATAAAAAAGTAAATATCTCATAAACTAGTTTTAAATAAAGCATAGGTAACTTATTATTAGGAGATTTTGAAATCTCTTTCAAAATCACCAAGTCATTATAAAGTTCCAAGAAAATAGCAATTCCTTGAGCTTGCAGACTTGAACTTGTACAAGCACCATCAATGCAAAGTGAATACTACTTGGGGAGACTATTACTATGCAAGGACATGAGTGGGCATAACTTCTGCTTGTTATATAGCTGCTAATCTATGGCTTTCTTCCATGTTCTCTGCTACTCACTATTCCTGCTTACATAACCAGCCAGCCAGGCAAATTAGTACATTATGGGCCTTATACATAAAACAAAAGAGGAGTAATTCTGAGGTAATTGATATGAGAGAAATAAAAAGTTCCATTGAAATTAATGAGGCTTATAAGCAATACATTGGAGGACATCTCTGTTAATCAATGGGTTAAAATCCCTATTTAAATCAATGAGAATTACTATATGGCCTCAGAATTGCTCAAATTCCACTTTATCCTTCAGTTTCAGAGTGCTCTTGTACTCCCCAAATTCACTCCACAAAAAGGTATAAAATGTAGTCCATGTGCTGTTTATGAGAAAAGGAACACAGGAACAGGAGATAAGCCTCTCTCAAGAGATAATTGAAAGTTATTTCTAAAACTGCATGTATTTTGCTTGCTGTAATAATGGGAGTTAGAGCAGGTTCAGAATGGTTTGGGGAATATTCTGGAGTATTTCAGCTATATAACATTTAACCCCTGGGGCCCTCCTTAAGGAGGGAAATTGCCAGGTCCCCAAAAAACCAGGGGCTTATGCAGCATAACATGACCATATTTTAAGGGAGAATGGCACCAATACATGACCCAAGCTGTCAACAAGACCTGGGGATTTAAGCTTGAGACCTGTGGCTTTTACACCCTTAGATATTACCTAGCAACAACCTTAGCATTATATAATTATCAGGCAAACCAAATGCTACACGTGGGAGGAATATAATTCCAAAAATCTTTCATATTAGAGACCCATTTCACATGCAAGGGGTCCCATTAAAATCAATGAAATTTTTATGTCTCCCCTGTGATAGACTTGGTTTGCATTGGTTGCTGTTGTGTTTCAAGCACTAATCAGGGGCATAACTACAAGATATGCAAGAGGTGTAGTTATGATGGGCCCAGCATCTGAGGGGGCCTATTAGCACTGAACTATCATGTGATTACTTAAGTCTGCCAGATTCCTGTCTTGGTTGGTAGCAGACATGGCCACTAACATTACCACACATGGTTGCCTCCAGCCTCTAATACAGCGGTTCTCAACCTTTCTAGTGCCGCGACCCTTTGATTAAAATTTCCCAAGTTGTGGCGACCCCTAACAGTAAAATTATTTTCGTTGCTCCTTCATCTCTGTAATTTTGCCACTGTTATGAATTGAAATATAAATATCTGATGGTTTTAGGCGACCCCTGGCAAATCGTCATTCGACCCCCAAAGGGGTCCCGACCCACAGGTTGAGAACCACTGCTCTAATATAAGAATTGAATTGGTGAGTCTCTCCTCCTTTCTTCAATAATTATGTGAGCACCAAAGAGGTGTCCAATTTATTGCAAAATGCTACAAAAGAATTGCTTTTACTCTCTCTTTCTCCGTCGTGAAAATACTTTCTGAGAGCTTCAGATGGTGAATGCTGTCAGCATGGGATTCAAACTTGCTCCGATACTGCAAATAGGGTGCAATGTGTTATTCAGACCATGTGGCAGCGTAGGATAGAGGAGAGATAGGCAGCCTCAGGGCCCAATGGGTTCTAATTAGGCCCCTGTTACTTATCATTGCATGATTCTGTTGCAGGTGTTCCCAATAGTCATTTCAACTCCATGAAAGACATTGCATAAAAAACAAAACAATCTGTTGTAGCTAGGTGTACAACAACTTGATGGACTACCATCTCATATGCATATTTTACTCATGTATACAAACATGAAAAATACACTTCTACAGGACAGTAAGATCATATAATTCATAGCAGTCATTATAATAAAGTACCTTTGTGACATACTTTGTGAAAATAGCTAATAACAGATATTATCCTTTTCTGGTATTTTTCAATTGTAATTTAATCCTTTGAGTGCCAGAGAAGTAGCCAACAGATTGCTAAGGGATTGATACTTAGCGAGTTGTTAACTCAATCATTTGACGATTCTGGCAGGGTAGGGCGAAGGCTTCCTCTTTTTCCAGCTTCACCATAGCCAAAATCCCAGCTCTGTGAGACTGCAGTAGTAAAACTGGGCTTGAGAAGTCAGGAAGTTTTATCATTCTTAGACACCAAATTACTAGTTTCTGATCAAGCCTGAAGAAAGGGAAGGCCTGGGTGAGCATGTATCTTGATATTCTGGAATAGAATATCAATAGTCAGGGGTACATGTCATTTCTTTATAGGTAGTTTAGATTTAAGGTTTGCTGATCCTTTAACATGTGCAATATGAGAAAGGAGTGTAATTACATGGTTTAGCAGACTGCTGTGGTATGGGATTATCACACCTTTCCTAGCTTTGTTACCATGCACAGGGTGGGATGGAAGCATGAATGTTACTTGTTACAGTTATCAGTTAATCAGTAGCAACCACATTTCTATTGTGATTCTCTACCATGGTCAAATACAGATACTGTTATAATGAATGACCATCATAAATACTGGTCAACTTAACTGACAAAAGCATAAAATAAAACATATAATTTTGGCAATAAACAGAATAACTATATTTAAATAAATTAACTGAATACTCTGGTTAAAAGCACAGTTAGTATCAATGTTATCTCTAAGGTGAACAAAGGTGAGCCACCCAACACTGCAAAAAATAAAAAGTGATTAGATCTGAGCAGGGCTAAATGTTGCATTTGTCATGCCGTGCAACACTACATAAACAGACGTCTAGCTATTTGAGTGCGGACTTGCTCATGTTATAGTTTCTCTAAAAGAGAACCTGGGCCTGTACTTATGTACAGACACATTAGCACAGGGTAGGGAACCCCTGGCATCCCACCTGCTGGTGACTACAACTCCCATCATTCCCAACCATTGTTCATCATAAGTCTTGGGGCCCAATACAAATATAAAGCTGGGCCCCCCCATTAATTTCACCCACCTACTACACCACCAACCCCACACAATGTGTGACACTCCAGCTTTGTTCGACTGTCCTATGGTGGTTACGGATTCAACATACACTGTCTGACATCCCAGTCTGGTTCCACTGTCCCCTGGTAGTCAAACATCTAACATACATTGTCTGACACCCAGCTTAGTTCCATTGGTAGTGTCAGATCCCCACATAAACTGTCTGTCTCCCCACCCCAGCTTGGTTCCAGGGGTAGTGTCAGATCCCCAAATAAACTGTCTGACTCCCCACACCAGCTTGGTTCCACTGGTAGTCTCATATCCCCACATGCATTGTCTGACACCCAGCCTGGTTCTGCTGGTAGTCACAAATCTCCACATACATTGTCGACCCCCAAGATTGGCTCCACTGGTGGTTATGACCCTCCACATACACCCTCAGCTTGGTTTTGATGGTATTCATATTCCCCAAGTACACTGTCTGCTCCCCCCAGCCTGGTTCCACTGGTAGTCACAGATCCCCACATATACTGTCTGATCCCCCCAGCTTGGTTCCACTGTTAGTTAAGACCCCCCCACACATACACTCTCAGCTTGGTTTTACTGGTATTCACAGTATCCAAGTACACTGTCTGATCACCCCCAGCCTGGTTCCACTGGTAGTCACAGATCCCCACACATACTGTCTGACCCCCCCACAACTTGGTTCCACTGGTAGTTACGACCTCCCATATACACCCTCAGCTTGTTTTTACTGGTATTCACAGTCTCCAAGTACACTGTCTGACCCCCCCCCCCACACCTGTTTCCACTGGTAGTCATAGATCCCCACATACATTGTCCAACCAACTTGTATCTTTTGTTTTCTTTAAGGAGTACAGAACTTGAACAAACTGCAGCTGTGCAGTCCTCCACTCCATTTCATGCAATACTATGCAGGAGCAATTCCACAACCTTCTCCCTCTTACCCTATACCTTTACCCTATACTTCTGGACTGCACTTAGATCAACACAATCTACTCCCCCCTTTTTGGCTGAGTCCACACATGAGTACTTCCTGCATTTCCCTGATTGTGGCCCTGGACAGATGGGGGGGGGGGGCGTAGATGCACTGAGGTTGATAAGGGGCCAGGTTGATGATGGTTTATTTGAATCCCATCTTGTTATATGCACTAGGATGTCTTCACCATCATATCCCTGTGAATACACCACAAATAGGCATCACAATGCTTTCACTATGCCTTTGTCAGGTTTATGACTTTGAAGTGTCAACTTCAACAATGGCTCATTTGTATATGGAAATAGAGAGCAGAGACAGCAGCAGTCCTACTTCAGCTCTTTCAATGACATAGGGATGTGCACTGCACACCCATGTGGCACTGAAAGGGTTAAAACATAAACTAAGAGAACTGGTACTAAGCTGTTACATATAGTAGCTTCTCTGTCATTCTGAACTTATTGAAACATCTGATCAGCATACTATCCACTAATCAGATGATTCATGTAAACAGAGGACATGGAATGTACTCCGCAAGGCAAACAGAGAGCTTTGAGAATCCTCTGTTTACATGAATCAGCTGTTTAGTAAGTATAGAATGCAGAGAAGCTGTTATATGTAACAGCTTCTTAGCTGGTTCTCTCAGTTTATGAATCAGCTGTGTCAATGGATTTTAATGTTCTAACCCTTTTGGTACCACAAAGGTGTGCAACTCATATGTCTATGACACAAAGTGTTAAGGGAACAATGGTGGTGTTCTTGGTGCTGAAGTCTGAGCTCACCCTCCCCTCTCCCCATTGACCTCTCTAACACATTGCCATTATAATGACAACCCTACATGCTAATGATCAAAGTCTCTTTCCCTCACCTTGCATAGCTATTTCTTACTGCTACAATTCCTGTCTGTAGTCCACAACAGCTGGAGGGTCTCAGGTTGCTTTATCCTGCCTTAAAGGGAAAGTAATGTTTCAAAACAAAAGCAGCTCCAATTAATCTTCAAAGTATTTGGCCCGTGGAGAATGTTATTTCAGTACTATCAGAGCTGTTGTTCAAGAGTAATTGAAAGATAAAGTGTCCCCTTCCCACCCCTTTTACTGATGTAATACTGCTCACCTCAGAGCAGCAAGATGGATGTCCGGATGGATCGCAGAAAGGGACAATCTTCAGTGACCATAAGGAAAAACCTGTCAAAGGGGCAGGGTTTTCCTTATGATCACAGTAAGAAGATTGTCCCTTGCTGTGACCTGTCCGGCTTACACTAGGTAAAAGGGGCAGGAGGGGGATAATTTATCATTCAATTACTCTTGTACTACAACTCTGATAGTACTGAAACAACACTCTCCATAGCCCAAATACTATGAAGATTACTTGGGGCTGCTTTTATTTTGAAACATTACTATCCCTTCAGGTCCATCCCTATAAAATGCATAAGAAGAAGGAACACTATTACACTGATTATGTATGCCCAGTTCAATTATAGCCTGCTCTTTGGTACAGAGACATGGCACAACCCAAATTGCCTATATACCCTCATACCTTTTGGCATATGTGGTGCATAATAGCCATTTTTTATCACACAGTCAACTTTCTCCATAGGCCTTAGACATGAACACATCTAATCAATGCACAAAATATACATTTTACGCTTAATGCCCCCATTAATGCCAGGCTTGAACAAAACAAATCAATTGATTATAATGGGAGTGCAAGCTTAGCCAAGAGCAAAATTCTGTGAAAATACATTAATACATTTCACTAGGTCAGGGGTGGGCATACTGTTGCATTTGTTCCAAATGGACTGGCTAGGGAGTTTGCAATCTGATAGATCATGTCCTAAAGTATGTGTATGTTGTATGTATTTATTAAAGTTCAGTTCATATATATTTCATAAAATGGGTCTCATAAAATGTTAGCAATAATAAGTGGAACTTAGGCTTAAAACTTTGATCACCATAGGCAACTAGGTGCATAGTTCCCTTTGTAAATAGCACAGAATATGACATTAGCTACATCTTCTTTGCATGCCAACCTTCTACTCATACAGGTGTCATTTTCTCATTAGTAAATCCCACTGCTTGTGCCACTGAATTTTAGCATCGCAAAATATTTTGCGACCAGAGCTGTCGAGCTCCTGCTTCTCAGAGACATTGCTAGGTACTGACTGGGAAAGGGGTGGGGCTGCAGCCTCAGGTTTCATAGTTAAAGCCCAAGGTCTTGTTGCCAGCTTTGTGCATGTAATGGTCGTAGCTGGGAACTCTCTGGGTTTGCCCCGGAGACTCCAGTTTTGACTCTGCATTACCGGGTCTCCGGGGCAGAGTCTGATTGCCCGGGGTGTGGGCAGTTTCTTAAGAAACTCTGCCCATTGGTGCTCCTTCCCTATTGTTCCACCCACTCCTTCTCCTTCCCCTGCCTATTTTCCTATATTTTTACACTTGTCTGAAGCCCTGCCCCCAGCTGTGATTAAGCCCAGCCCCCTTTTGACAGAAATTGCATAATTTGTCTTCCTCAGCAGCACCACAGGCCAGAAAAAGGTCCCAGGTATGGTAATTGTGCTAGTCTCCTACTAGTAATGGTGCAATTGGGCAGCACAGTTTATTAACCCTTTTATCTGCAATGCTTTGTACACCCCTGTGGCACTCAAAGGTTTAAAAGGCATTATGAAGAAGGAAAAATATGAGCATTTCTGGAGCACAGCAACTGCACAACAGGGGGATTCCACCTATGGTTTAAATGGGTCTTTTAACTGCTGCAAGTTGGAGTTAAAGACCCCATTTAAATCAATGGGAAGTTTTATTTTTCTACCATGATGCAATTGGTGTACCACACATTTGCTAAATGTGTGCTTTCTGCATAACCCTTTAGTGACCGGCCGCCCACGCACGTGGCCGGCATTTGACAACGGGGTTTTTTTTTGCCATTCTAACGAACGGCTTCTGGGACGTACATGTACATCCTCTGTCCTCCTGGGACATCCAGTGAGGGCGTACATGTACGTCCGGGGGCGGGATGGGGCTAAAGTCCATAACTTGTTAGGTTGATCAAACCCAGAGTTTTTGGGAACCTAGAGCAGAAAGAAATAAACTTGCGCACTTGCTATTTACAGTGTACTTTTGATGGCAAAATGATTAGCACCAAAATCTTACTGAATTGCTTATGTGTTTTCTCAATTAGCGAACATTTGCTAATTTTTTAGTGAATGAGTTTCAAACAGTGGGCTTGGCTAAAATGCCTGCCATTTTGTGAAAGGATTCTGCAAAGCAATAAGCACACATTTTCATACATCTGGCTAACTGTGCTATTCAGTATCAAGGCGTTAATAGGTTTCTTTCTTCTGGTGAGTGCTCCACTTCCTTGCATTCCGCCCCTAGTAACTCCCCTGCAACTACTAGATATTCTGCATCAGTTTTGCACTACCTGCATAAGTGGCCTCTGTGATTGGCCAGTGAACGATTTATGGTGGCCCACTGGACACTGCCAGACAGGAATGTATATTTTGTGGATCTGTTCTTGGGGGTAAATCAACTGCTCTACAGTGGACAACTAAACATTCAGAAAGCCAATTATCCAGCACATTTCACAGCATTAAAGGGGTTAAAAGCCCCATTTAAATTAAAAGGAATCTTTAGTCAATCGGTGCAGCTTGTTTAGCCTAGAATTGCTCTTTTCATTTGTGCATATAGCCCTTAGAGCTGAACTTTTGCAGCAGAACAGACATTTCTTACACCAAAATACTAATTAAAATCATTTTAACCCTTTAAGGACTAGAGGGGTTGCAACATATTGCTTTACAATACATTGCACACGCCTCAGGTTATACTCCTCAATGGGTTAATATCAATATTATGATGGAAGCTCATATCCTATTAACATGTTAATGAAACGCACATAGTGCGCATACTATATGGGGTTACAATTCTATAAACTAGATAAAAAAGAAGAAAAGGACAACATGATCCTAAGGCAAAGAGACTGTCCTTGAAACCTTTTTCGACATGCATGTATAAACATATCACTGACATGGGGGGTGGCGAATGACTGTCCTCCGTGTCCACCCTGTCACTGACCATGACCCATCCTCTCAGAACTTCAGCACCCTACACACCATGACAGCTGTCCGTGGTTTCTATGGACAACAAGCATCTCACTCCTACGGAGCACGCTTCCTCAGGTTGCTACGGAAACACCTCCTCGTGACGTTTACGCGTACAGGCTCTCTAATTGGTGTAATAGTCCAGGCGCGGGCGGATTGAAAACACCGGAGCAAAAACCTAACCCTGAGCTGTCAGCTGTTTCACATTGAATTGAGTAACAGCTGCACCAATCAGCGGGACGCGTACACACCGGAGATCCATCACCTTAAGCGCCCTGGGCACTCATAAAACACTGCCCTTCCCGCTGGAAGGGAAGCAACGAATTGGACGTACGTTGTATCTGACTGTAACAGGCAAAGTTAGGTAGGTGGCTGATCGCGGGCTGCACTTGCTAACGTGAAAGTGACGGATCGCTGAGGAGGGTAGCGGAAGCAGTTTGGCTATTGTGCAGGTGGATAGGTTTAATCAAGTATTAGCTTGTACATTTCATTTTGTGTGCAGTTCTGTAAAACTGTCTAAAGCTTAAGAGGCCAGTTGTTTATATCAACGTAGTGCTTAAAGCAGCGCTTGCTCATCTTAACCCTAAGTTGAGCAGAAAATACCAATGTCCTGAATATTGCCTTTGTTAAGACTGTAACTTATTCACTCCATACTGGGTGTCCTAATTATGAAGAACATGCCAGTTTCTGGCAGTGTACTATCCTCTTCAGCCCTCTAAAAACGTAAATATTAAGACCGTCCATAACTGGTAACTTACCCCATTGTATTGCCACTAATTACGATTAATTGGGGAAATCCTTAAAACCTGGCTTGTTGGTGGCCCTTGAGGATCAAAATTTCTTAACTGTATATAAGTTGCTTGTTCTATAGCTGTGGGGACTGAATCCCATCGAACCCGTGTGCCTGTTTGTATGCGAGATGCTGCTGTGATTGTCCTGCCAGCAAGTAATGTCTAGGACTAAAGATTCTTCAGCAAAATCATACTGACAAACTAGGCTTTTCTGGCCATAAAGGGTTAGAGGTATCTGTGATTTATTTTAAGAGCTGATTGTATAAGGCAGCCTACAATGTTATAAAGGGTCAAGGCACATTAATTGGGTGTAGAACACTAACTCCTGATCTCTTCTCAACCATTACCAAGGACAAAGTTGGAGGGCCTTGTGTTTCCTATCCCAACAATCACCTGTAGGCTGTACACCTTATCTTCCCCCTTGGATGGATTGCATATACTAGTGAGTAGCTGACAAGCCCAGTGGCAGTTACAGTTGTTGTGACTAATTCAAGCTAGTTGTGGCTCTTTTGTCTATCTTATGGGGTTTGAGTCCCAAATAAGCTTCCTGTAGCTTAACCTATTCTAGTCTATTGCATTGCTCCTCAATGAGAATGTCTGTCATATTATAACTGGCTTGATCTAGAACTGTCCCCCATTCTCTCTAAGCAGAGCCTCTGTCTTACACTCAATAACAAGCTGGAAATTATATCCTGGTGTGATGAACATCTTCACTGTAAAAACAAAGCCCTGCTACTTCACTGCCTTTCTGCTGTTTGGAAAGGTATCTCCTTTTGATATTATCCAGGGTCTAACACTTGGCTATGGTGGTCCCATTCTTATAATGTATCAGTGCTTGCTAGTTACTAGAACATCCAACTTATCCTGCCACAAGTCAAGTGTGGAAACTGGTGCAAAATTAGTTAAACTGTAAAGTCTGTCTTGAGTACTCTATTTAGTACAAACTACAACTGTCTGTATTCTGAATCTGGCATAGAACAATGTGTTGGTCCCATTTCTGAAGCCAGGATTAAAATGTTGCATGTAGATTTTGATGACCACTGGACTGTTCCTCTGTGCATGTTCTGCAGTGTCATTCCTTAAAGATTATTCGATGTGTTGACACCTGTCCTTCATTTAAGGGCCTTGAACAGACTGGTACTTAAGGATGTGCCACAAACATGCAATTATATCTGGTATTAAAAACTTCTTACTAACAACTGAGGAACAAATTTTGTAAAGGAGAGGGGGCTAATGTTGTGCGTGTGTTTTTATCAGGGGGTGGGGGGTTAGTGTCCTGATGTGAATAACTAAGTCTTATCTTTATGCATAGACCTGAATGCTAGGACACTCACTTGTGTATTCTAACTCCTATATCTAAACCAGCTGGTTAAACTGATGCCACCAGAACTGGATGTAGTATCCAACATATTTGTATAAATATGCCATGCACTTGGCAGTTATTGGCTCAGACTGACTCATAACAATCTGTCAACAAAACTTGTAATGTTTAGGCTTGCTCTTGGGATTGCAATTCAATAAACTGTACAAGTGTTTAAACAGCTATACTAAGTTTAGATGGGTGAGTAGGCTTTTATAAACACGGCTACTTTCTGATTCCTGTATAGTACAGATGTCATAATGACCTCTGTTTGCAGCAGGACACAGGTCTAGTAACTGGATTGTACAGAGATGGCCTTCCAACTTACCTGTTTGGGCAGCATTCTGATATCATGTGAGGATGTGGCCTAACTGTTCCTTATGGATCTCATAAGGGAAACCTTCACCATTTTCTATGCAAATGCTTGGTAGTCTGACTTCTAACTTAAAAAGTTCTTAGTAGGGTTGTGGTAACCTAATGTATTAGGAGCCTGTAATTGTTATACATGGGTAGGTAGTCTTGTTCTGGACTAGAACCACTATAGATAAATGGAGGCTTGTAATAAAATGTCTAACCATCTTGTGGTGGTGATTGGAAGCCCCAGGGCTCTTGTGGCTTTGTTTTCCACTCTAAAAATTCTCTGGCATGTCATTGCTGACCTCTGCAGGAAAGACATAAAGTCCACATGAGGTGGTAGACTAAACATGAATCTGCTTTACCTAGCACACTACCTCTATCTGACCCCAACAAAGCAATACCCCCTCCCTATCAATGCTAAAACCCATGTAGATATTGGTTGTAGTCCACCTGGAACATACTCCATATTGGCTTTTCTGTTTTTTTTATTCTTGTAAGTCATGGCTAATCTGTCAAGACTACTTGAACCGATTCTACTCTATCTTCATGGCTACAAATATTGGTGGCTTTTTTTTTTTTTTTTTTTTTCTTCTTCCTTTAACCTGTAGCTTGAGGGATTTGGTTCAGTTAATGCAAATATGGCACTACTGGCTCTTGGCTTTGATGCAAACCACTCCCAACTGCCACTTTTACCAGACAGTAATCACTAACCAGCATAATCTTAATGTCAAACTATCACTTAAAATGGCTAGTGTCTTTATATAAAGACTTCAAAATCACCAGCTATGTATAGTCTGCAACTTTAGTCCTTTTAGTCAAGGTGGAGACTTTTCAATCTACTTGAATTTATAGCTGTCTTCTTGCCCAACTATCCACCCTCACTCCCTTTTTATGTTAAAGGAGAAAATAATATAATCTATGAATCTTTTCAAAGGAAAGCTTGGTGCCAGACAAGTGCTGTGACACTGGACTTTTGTCCTCCAAAATAGGCAAGCCTTTATCTAGTTTCAGATGTGACTGTCCATGTACTAAGGGGAGGACTTAACTTCAATCCTTTCAAAGGGTGGATGCATACTTCAGGCTCTTAACTCCAGTAAATACTGCTAACAGTGCAGGTTTTTAAACCTAATTAGCAGGTGTCAGTTAAGAGCTTGGTAACTCTTAACCTAGACTACCTCGCCTCTGCAAGAAGGATCTTATGAAATGCATAGTATCCTGTAATTACAGGGAAACCTGTTATGACAGGACTTATTGTTGGAGGTATCTTAGTTTAAATAACTTAAACCACAGGGGTATGCATATGTAAGTTGATATGGCACTTGCCTTGCTAAGAAACTTCCATTATAGGTCATGAAAGACGACAGAGGCTGTCACAAGTGTACATGTTAGTCGGGTAACTTATCTTATGATGGAGGCACTCATGCCATAGATGTACTGTGTACTTTCTCCAGAGACTTGTGCTCCCATGCAGCTAAAATTTCATGGATTCTTAATGCACAGTATCCCCTTGGTTTTCAAGCCAATTTAAAAGCTAGAACTTACAAAAAATGCCACCTCCTAGATGGGGATTGGGGAGGATACTTGTCTTAAACATGGGGAACATGTATAGAACAGTGGACCCACAAATCTAAGTTTCTCTGGGACCTCTTAAATTCAGCTAGTATGTTTACTATAAAAAGTAAAGCTCACTGAAGGAATATGTGCTGAGTACAGGGTGGGATTATAGCAGCTGCTACCTCCAGAACAGAAGTTACACTCCCCATTGCCACAGCAACACAAGCTTGCTAAATTTTGTGGAATAAGGCCAAAGATCAATTTAACTCCTCAGGTGAATTTCCACCTGAAGAACCATTCTGGTGCAAACTGCTTCCAGAAACTTAACAACTTTCCCTGCAGAGCACTGGTCTAAGTTGGCTTATTAGACACTTAGGATTTTAGTCTGCTGAATTCTAACTTGAAACAATCTTCCCCTTTAATTTTAAGTTGGCTGGCTTTAGCGCTAGCTTGTTTAACATGACACTTAGTCTTAGATTTAGAATTATCATGTCTTTTGCATGTGATTGTGCGCTGTCCTACATAATTAAGACTAATGCTTTCTGAATTTTTAGGGCTCCTGTGTAAATTTTCCAAGCTGTCATATAACCTAGAATCTTTCTTCCAGTTGCAGACTGTTTGGGTATTGAGAATGCATCGCAGTGTTTCATCCAGTGGCCACTTCACAACAAGCACTTCTACTATGGGAACCTGTAATGGCTACCAAAATCATCCTTCTCTACCCAAAATGGAAACATTGGTCCAGTCTAACTTCCTGCCCCAAAGAACTCAAAGAACTGTACTAGGAGTGATCAGTGACAATGAACAATGCAGAAGATCACATGCTCAGGCAAGTAACTTGAGCTTCTATGGACTGTAATATAACCTAACCAACATGGCTAACTGCTATATAAAGACTACCTGCCAATGGGCAAATGGCTGCTTTTGTAGCCTTCCAGCACAAAAGCTGCACTTCCTGGTTAAATTGTAAACTGCTGTTGACAAGTAACTTTTGTATGCTAGAGGCATCCAACATAATGCCATGACACCTACCATCCAAGGGGTAAAGAGGCTTTCTTAAGAGATTAGTTTCACTATATAAAGGCAGTGAAGCAGTTCAAGGGAGAACTAGCCTATTAAATGCAAGAAATGGCTAACTGCAAATGAATATATTGGAAATCTAGCATTCCAGGGCATCTGAATGTAAATCCCTGGACATGGCTTTATACATGAGGCTGAGTTTAAACTCATCCTAGCCACTACACTGAAATGGTCAGTGTATTCCATGCATTGTTGGGTCTCCAGAGCATATAGGTCTGCTCCTTATGCTTGTATCTGGATAGTATTTGAATTTAGGGCACTGGAACACTATGACCAGAGCACTATTCACAAACTATTCTGGCAGGTTAGTGCACACCAAGCCCCACATGTAGCAGAGCCAGTGAGGAGAATCAAGAACACTTGTGTAAACTACTGAAATCTCCCAAATAGCAGGAATGATGCCTGGTGAACTACTCCAAAACAGGAGCCTTCTGGATCTATAGTGAGTAAACCTCCTAAAATCCCTTTGTATACAGAGGTACACAAACATTCCTGTTTACTGTCCCTTTAGGTAAGATCTTGGTCAACTTTGTATTTTATTTTGCATTTAGACTAATCATTCTAATTGGGGCCTCTTCCAAAAGCAAATCATAGTAATTCTGGGGCAAACATAATGCACCATAGGGAATAAAATAAATGCTTTGTTTAAAAGGGGCTATTAACCCTTTGAGTGCCAGTGGTGCAGAATGCATTGCATTCTGTAGGACTCTGGCACTCAGAGGGTTAACACCATGAATACTAATGTTTCCAATACATGCCCTTAAATGCTAGGCTTACAATATTGTAAGGAAAGTAACCAATAAATGTCTTGGTACACTCTGCCCCCTGTAATGCAGCTGGATTGCCACAAAGTAGCTCTTGTATGAAATTCAGCATAAACAAAGGCTGTATTTTGCACGTCTTGGTATCTGCACTTGTATGTGCATTTGAACAACCTTGTAGTGTTTACAGGCTGTGTGAGCTTCTTGCCCTCATCTGCCAGCCGCAACACGGGTGACTCCCAGTGTAAATTCCCCCCATTTCCAGAGAATTTTACAAGCAATGTGTTAAACATTACTTTAATAGGGGTATGTCCCCTCAGTCTACTGCCAATCCATTCAGAACATCCTTTTGAATAGGAGGGCTGACTATAAAGGCAAATGGCCTAGAAAGAACTCCAAAAACGAGTACTGCAAAAAGCGTACCTTAACTAGGCAAGTAATTGTTACAAACTCCTAGTGTGTACTCACTGTGGGTGTACAAGCAGATGACCACAAACTATCTGCTCTACATGAGGTCAACTTCTGACTCCATACATATTATAAACTAGCATAAAAGCCCATGTACACAGGCCAAGGTCAGGTAATGTTGCCCCTTTGAGTGCCAGAGGGGCACACAATGCATTGCATACCCCTGGCACAAAAGGTTAAGAGGCCACTACCTCACTGCTCCACACACTGCAGCCTTGTCACCTCACGCAGTGCAACTGTGCACAGTAGACTTCCCAAACACAGGCAGTCTCTACTGTGTATGACTGCATCATGACAAACATCCTAGTGAATTATATAGGATGTTGATGCAACTGGAGCACTTGGCACCCTAGATGCCACATCTGATATCTAGCATCCAATGGGTTAAGTACCTATTAAACCAGGTTTAAATACATAAGGTGCACTTGGCTTGCTTTCTGCCTTTTTACAACTCCCCCCACTGACCAGCCACTTTGATACTGTTTGTACACAGTTCTACCATGTTCTTGGCTTTACTGACCTCATCTACTCTGCACTGTTTGTAGGATGCTGCCCCTGCCAAAAGTCTTCCTGGGTTTGAAAACTTGTTTCCAACTAGAGGAAAGATCCACTCTACAAACACTGTTCCAGTGGCTCCTAAGCCATGTTTTACAATATATGTGGATGAGCCCCAAGAAGCACATGAGGAGAAATGCTCACTTGATGTAGAATATCCAAGTTTGGAAGAAGCAGATGTCAATATGGTAAAACAAAACTTCCACCTGTTGTTGGATATAAGTGCAGGTTAGTATTACTCATGTTAAATACTTTCCTAGCGAACACTATTAAAATATAACTTGGGTGCAGTAGTGTGGATCATTCTAAGTTTGTGGGCTGGTTTCTTTTTTTTTTTTTTTTTTTTTCTTCTTACAAATGGCTACATGTAAAGTTTGATTCACTTATGGCTAGTAAATGTCAGTGTAGCTGCCATCACTTTATGAACGGTATCAGTGGCCAGTTTCCTACATAATGCCATTATGGTCTAGATCAGTGATTCTCAACCAGGGTGCCGTGGCACTTTGTGCCTTGGACATCAACTTAGGGTGCCCCATGTTTATGAAGACTGACAAATTGACTTTTAAATAAAGATTTATAGAAATTGTTATGCACAATAGATTGTTTTGTTTTTATGATTATAAAACCTAAACTGTGTTTGTATTGTACCCTTATGCCCTTGATAAAGAACATTAAATGTTAGGGGTGCCCCAAACAAAAAAATTGAGAACCACTGGTTTAGATACCAGGCAGTACAAACTAGCTAGTCTGAGATGTAACTCTGGAACCAAACCTCCATGCAGTAAGAACATCTTGAGTAAACACTAACTTCATGAAACTCATGGGTAGCAAACTTTTCCTCCTCAGACAGTGCTGCTGGCTGGTGATGGGAATCCTAATCAAAGGAACAGCCCTGAGTGAGTTCAGCCCCCCCTTCTGATAAGGGAAATGTAGACCATAACCAAATGGCAATGATATTGGTAATGTCAGTTGAGCTAACACTAGACAACCACACAAACTTGCCTTGCTACAGAGTTCAGCAGGCTTTTATGAAGTTTACTTGTGCCTCAGTTCAAGAACATCTTCAAGCAGTCCTGGGTGTTTATACAATGAAGAAATTACTTGCCAGCAGATCCTTAAAGGTAGGCAGTAAATGTGTCTTGGCCTCCAAGGGCCAGAAGGTTATATCAAATTCTTAAGGCTAAGACCACATGGGCAGCACTTGAGGGCATGTGGCTCATGTAACTGTTGCCTACATCAGACATTGCATCCTGGACTGACTGAAGATATCTAAAATGCCCAGTGGCCACAGGCCTTTGTTTAAGGCTAGTTTTAGGAATGACATCCCCTTTGGTGCCAAATCAGGAATGATCTCTAAACTATAGCAAATGTCTGCAGTTGGTGTGCACACACTCTCCAACGCCCAGCAAATATAAATCTTATTTTACTACAGCTTCTCCTATGATGGTGGACACATCTTTCCAAACACATGCTGAAGAAGGCTTTGAAACTGATCCTGATGCCATAGCAGTGTCAGAGTACATTGAAGAGATTCACCAGTACCTTCGTGAGGCTGAAGTATGAACTTGCTGTGTTTTTTAAAACTTTTTTTTTTTTTTTTCTCCAGAGCACTTCTGGTATTTCACTTTAAAATTCTTAATGCTTCTTAATTTGGCAAGGCTGTAGCATATGGGCTTAACAACCCAGTTAAGTGGTCTTCTGACCTGGCTAGATATCAGCTGGGTTTGCTGCAAAAGACCCTTTAGTGGATACTTTAGCAATCCCTTCTCAAACTGTCTTGCCAGACTTTCTGGCAAAATACAATCTGATCCTAGTACTAACTTTATATTACTATAACCAAACTTGGCACTCTAAATGTGGTCAAGATTTCTAGCTTCCTGATTCTGCATGCATAACTTAAACTGGCACAAACTGCATCAGCAACACCACACTTTACTTGTCATTCAGTGTGCTAGTGGCCCAGAGCTGCTGACCACTTACACTAAAGTTTTTATCTTCATGTTTTTAGATTAAAAATAGGCCAAAGGCTTACTACATGAGGAAGCAGCCAGACATCACTGCAGCAATGCGCACAATATTGATAGACTGGCTTATAGAAGTTGGAGAAGAGTATAAACTCCGTAGTGAAACTCTCTACTTGGCTGTGAACTACTTGGACAGGTTCCTGTCTTGCATGTCTGTATTGCGAGGAAAGCTACAACTTGTAGGAACAGCAGCTATTCTGCTGGCATCGTAAGTAAATGCTAACACTAAGACCAATCTTGAGGCAAGCATAGACTTAACTTGTGTTGCCAGAGGGATGATGGTAACTTAACTGTAATGGCTAAGAGCTGCCTACTAGACCACAAGCATTCTTTATAATGCTGTATGACATTGCTAATATCACTGTACAGTCCTGAACCCTTATGAGCCTTCTATTGTGGTATACAGCAATTATAGATTGTCAAATATATGAAGATCATCATGACTCCCTATACACTAAGTATGGTGTATAACTTGTAGTTGAAATGAAATGGCTACTTGGACACTAAAGTCTGACATTGGACCGTTGATGCATAACTACACCTTATGGCCCTGCCTTTGACATGCTACAATGGGGTCTCGTGCATCAGCTCTTTAAAAACTGGCTAGAGGTGGGTGCAGAGTAAACACAGGAATTGTGTGGAGGGGGGGGGGGGGTAATGGCTCCTGACTTCTCTAGAATGACTGGAAAAATGAACACTTATTGAAACTACTCTTCTCTAAACCAGAAAATATGAAGAAATCTATCCTCCTGATGTGGATGAGTTTGTGTACATAACAGATGATACATACTCAAAGAAACAGCTGCTGCGTATGGAACACCTTATGCTTAAAGTATTGGCTTTTGATATGACTGTCCCTACAATCAATCAGTTTCTTCTGCAGTATCTGCACAGACATGCAGTCAGTGTCAAGACTGAACACTTTGCTATGGTAAGGAATTTATATTTGATTTTGTGGCTGTTTGGCCAAGAGTGCCAATTTTCTCTTCCATGTAGTGCTTAACACCATGAGGATCAGAGCTGTGCAGTGCCTCTGGGTTAACCCTTTGAGTGCCAGAGTGGTACACAACACATTGCTTTGCAATGCGTTGCATACCCCTCTGGCACTCAAAGGGTTAAGCACCACTTGTAGTGTAACAACTGACTCCCACTGACATCATGGGGCAGGGCTGCCTACAAGCAAGGGGTACATTCAGCTGTTAATCAGATGAGTATTATAGGAGTTGGTCAACAACTTAAGGGCTGCCAACTACTTACACGTTTTATAAGTGACTCGGGCATATGTTAATCTGGTCACACATGTAGGACTACTCCTCAAATACAGCTGTAAAGGCTGTGCTCATACCATAATCTGCCCTAGACTTTAAAGGGGAACTACCACCTCTTCAAGAATTTAACTTCAATAAATCCCCATCTGGCAACTAGCAGCTTGGTAGAATTAATCAGAATTGCTACCTTATTACAAAGAAATGTGCATTGTTCTGTGGCTGACAGCAGGACAGATCGCAGACATATTGCCATAATGACATCCGTGTGCCTGCTCTTGGTCCCAGCCAGGTCTAGGTGTTGCTATGAGCCAATCCACTTTAAAAGGGACAGAGCACAGGCACATGGATGTCATTATGGCAAGATGTCCACAATCTGTCTTGTCCGCCCCAGAACAATGCACATTTCTTTGGAATAAGGTAGTAATTCTGGCAACTAGTGCTACTAAGCTGCTAGTTGCCAGATGGGGATTTATTAAAGTTAAATTCTTGAGGTGGTGGCTCACCTTTAAGGGTGCAGATATAAAATGGATAAATCCATGGCTAGAAAATGTATCTGTTGCCACAGCTGACAAGACATGTTGGCTTTAGTGCTGCAGCACTTGTACAACCAGTGACCAGCTGTTCTGATGCACTACATGCACAAATAGAAACTTAACTTCTTACAATGTCCAAGCTAGTTCAATGACATCTGCAAGTAGACTCCAATTGTATGCTGGACAATTTCTTGTCTGAGGAATGCAGAGACCATGGATTATAGAGCTGCTCTAACAAACTCCTCCCACTCTACAGCCAGTAGGCATTTCACAGGTTTTAAGAACCTTCAGGAGGTATAGAGCCACTCCCCCCCCCCCCCCCCCCCCCTCAGGGAAATGCCCATTGCTTTACCAATGGGGATGCCCTCTCACCTGGCCAGGAGTGCTTGGGACTGTTGGCATCCCATCCTGTTGTACTTCAGTACCGTCAGCAATGCAGTTAAGGAGACAAGGACAACACTCAAGACCTCTGCTAGGAAGTAAAGCAGACACCAGATCCTTCCAGATTTGTGGCACACCACTGAATAGAAACACTACATGTGTGCTGGATTTTACAACTCATTGAGCACTGGCTCAATGTATAGAATATCTGTAACAGCTTGCTTTAGCTTTCAATCTGGATCCCTTTCAATGTCAGAATGGTCCTAGAGATGAGTATACTACATCCAGTATTGCACTGATCAAGGGTTCTACACATTTAAGACTACAAAGGAAGGCATTTCAACTGCAAACTTGGAAACAGTGACCAGTGTCAAACAGCAGTAGCAAAGGCAAACAAAGTCCTGTCTTGCATAAAGATGTATCAAAGCAAGAGTGGATAACACTATTTTGCCATTATACAAATCACTGGTAAGACCTCACCTTGAGTATGCAGTGCAATTTTGGGCACCAGTTCTGAAAAGATACTAGAACTAGAGGGTACAGCAGAGCAACAAAATTAAGGGAATGGAGGACTTGACATATGAGGAACTACTAAACAAACTTGGTTTATTTACTCTAGCAAAGACTAAGAGGAGACCTTATCAAATTGTACAAGTATGAGGTCAATACAAGTATCTCTGCAGTGAGCTATTTATTCCAAGGCCTAATCAGGGGACACCCCTTGAGATTAGAGGAAAGGAGGCTTAAACTTCAGCAGAGGAAGGTGTGTGTTTTTCTTGTTTTTTTTTTTTTACCTAATTTACTATTACTTCCCCTTCTTGAAGAGCAAAAATCCTTACTTCCTGCATATGCAGAACTGTACAAAAATCAGGATGAATGATGGTACTGACCCTAAAATGTGAATGTCTCTACCATTTTCCTCACTATATAAAGCTGACTTAGTCACCATTGCTAGTGATGGGTCCTGCAGTATCTCTATCCCTGTACAGTCTGCAGCACCACTTAAAGATGCTGCTGATAAACTAGTCAGACTGTGGGTGGTCCCCCTTGTTCAGGTGCTATTCAGGCACCATTCACTGCAAACCTGTCAGTCAACTTTTGAGCTATTGAGCAATGACCCAACATTTTCTTCCCTTAATAGGTCTTCAGGATGCCAATGTGTAAAATTGAGGTGGCATTGGAAACTACAAAAATGGTGGCCAAGTGATCATGGTCTCTCCTCACCACACACATGACCCTAGATATGGAATGTAGACTGGCTTCCAAGAGCCTTATTGGCCTTACACAAGTTGATCAGTCAAGCCACATGTAGCAAAAATAACCTTTTGCCTCAAACAAAGAATCAGATTTGATCTTAAGATTAACTCATATCTTGCCAACAACTTTTTTTTTTTTTGTCAGTCTGGATCTACTTCAGGTTTTTTTTTTTTTTTTTTTTTTTTTTTTTTTTTTGCATTAAAACAAATTGGTCCCCAAAGTCTTCAGATCCCAAGTCAGCCTTTGAAGGCCAAACACCCACAGATCCTCCAGTAGGTGCAAGACTTACAATCTTCTTCAGTGAACTCCATTACAAATGGGTACTTCAACTATCAGGCTAACAGATCTAACATTCTGTTCATGTCCAGGCTTCCCACAGACTACTACATTCAAGTGGCTTTCCATTAAGCAATTCACCAATCTGTTATTGAACAGGACCAGCTTCCAATCTGCATGTTCCTACTTGGCCATGACACTGCACTTTGTTTTGAGGGTGGGAAACTAAGTTGACATTCAGTTTGGCCTAGCAACAGCTCCAAGAGTGTTCAGTGTCTCCACTGGCAGATTTCTTTTTTTTTTTTTTTTTCTTAGAATGAATGACCGTCTATATGGTTACTAAGTCCCTACCGCAGGAACATCCTTTCACACGACTATTCAAACACATGGCTGTATTAACCTTTCCAGGTTTCTTTTCCTGGGTCTTGTATTTGCCAGTTCTTCAGAAATGGTAAAGCCACAAGTAACATACCATTATCATACCTGGTTAACACAAGGGGATGAAGACTGACAAAGCACCAGGTCACAATGGCATACATCAAAGGTTCTTTAGTAAGACCCCTCTAATCTTCTCTTACCACAAGGTCAGTGCCACAAGACTGGCATAGAGCTAAAGTGGTGCTGCAATTGGAGGGAGCTAAAACAGGACCTGGGAATTGTAGACCTGTGACTTCTGTAGTGGGGAAAATAGCTAGAAGGGAAAGTGTCCTGTTCAGAACAGGATGTGCTAGAGGGATTTAAATGGCAGATTGGACAACAAATTTAAGTTTAATGTGGGCAAGTGTAAAGTCATGCACTTGGTAAGAAATTCCAGTGCACCTTATGAACTTAATGGAATCACTTTAGGGTATTCCTAGAGACCTGTGAATCCTTGTAAACTATTACAGATTTGGAAACATTGAGTGTCAAAATGGCAGTAGCAAAAGCAATCCATCCTGCCATGTATAAAAATGGGTATTTGAAGAGTGGTTAACACTTGCCACTGTATACACTGGTAAGACCTTTCCTCAAATAGGCAGAGTAGCTTTGGGTGCCAGTTCTGAAAGATACTCTAGAATTGGAGTACAGTAAAAACAAACATTAAGGGCATGGGTGACCTGATGTATGAGGAATGACTAGACCAACTTGGTTTAGTCTCTAGAGAAGACTACTAAGGGAGATCTTATCACAATGTAAGTGTGAGCAGTTAATACAAAGATCTGAGCTATTTATTCCAAGGCATGTTCAAATAACCAGGGGCCAGCCCTTGACAAGGAAAGGAGGCTTCAACTTCAGCAGAGAAAGGGCTTTTACAGTAAGGTCTGGCAAATTGTGGAATTCTTTGTCCAGCTATGTAGCTATAGCAGATGAAATGGATGCATTTAAGAGCAGATTAAATACATATTTCTTGGAGTCTACAAAGTTATACTGTATTGATGGGTAAAATAAGAAGTTCTGATAGTCCCTTATTTGGCAGTTGGGAAGCTATATAATTCTCACTTCTCTGGTCTATTGCAAGGAATGAGCTCTGACTTGTTAAGGTCAGATTACCTCCAGACAAACATGACGTTATAGCAGACTATTCTGTTTCAGAGAACAAAGGATTGCATGCATCAAGTGGGGACAATGGATGCAGTTTCACAAATCTCCTGCAGTTGTAACTGCTTCAGTGCTGGTCCAGGAATCCCTCATCTGTCAGATCACTAAGTCTGCAGTGATGGCTATCAAATCCAGTGCAGTCTGTTGGCAGGCTGGCCCCACTTGGTAGGTAGTGTCTGGGCTTCACTCCACTTGTCGTCCCACAAAGGCACAGCTTCCTATCAATCTTGTAGACTAAAACAAACCTTCAGTGCTCACTCTACCTGGAGAATCACCTCATCTGAACTCATTCCAACACAACAGTGGCTTGCGTAGATCAAGGTGCCAATACAAAGGCTTCCTGGGTAAAAATGGAAGGAATCTTGTGTTCACCTGCTAGACATGTTTTAACAAGACCCATGGTGTCTTCTAGTACCATACCAAGAACTCATCATGACTTGCATAATCAACTTAATGGCATGGAACTTTGAAATCAATCTTTAACCTCAAGGGGTTGAGTGCCATCATTCAAGCTGGTGTCAGCCAAAAGGTGTGTGAGGATATACTTTTGCTTTCTGTGAGCAGCATTCTCTTGACTAATTACTCTTTGAAAGGTTGGTTAACTTGCTTGGTGTCTCCACCTTGTCTGTTTTCCAGCAAACTGCTGAAATTCAAACCACCAGAGATAAATGAGACCCCCTTCCCCACACAGGGCTCCTTATCTTCCTTAGAACCTGAATCTGGTTCCAGAGACTCCAGTCCTTTCCCTTGAAACACAATCTTCAATTTATAAAATATATTCTCAGTTATTGCTTCAGTCTTTTCCCAGCTGTGCTCTAGCTTGTACATCTGCCCACCTAAAATTTCAAGACAAGGATGTCTTGAGCACTGTCCCTGAATTCCAACCTAAAATTCTTTTCAATGTTCCACATCAGTCTTGTTTGTTAATCCCATAGATTGAGGATGTTTTTGTCCTACAGTTGGGTGTGGGTCTGTCTTTACCAGTATGGTAATCCACTTAACTTGTTAATCCGATTGATGCCCTGTAATCCCTGACAGCCATGAGTCAGTCTGACTTCTAAGAACTAGTGGCTTGGACAGCAGAAAAGACTACATCCTGAAGTTGTCTGGCACCTCTCCAGACTAGTCCATAAATAATGGGGCCTTGAATTAAAGCCACCATAGACTAACTCTAAAGCTGTAACATGGGCTATCCTTTCTTACTCTTGTCTCAAAAGGCAGTGTGCCCCCCATTAACAGATGCCAGTTTTGCAGGCCATTAAATGTCGCCTCTTTTTGGACATCCATTTCCCTGAATGACTAGATGGGATTTTTAGAATGAGCCTTCTCTCCATCCATTTGAGGTATGCAGGCATCCCACACAAAAACCTAACTTGGTTAGGGATGCCATGCTGTGACTTGGCTGCTTTGTTCATGTCTGACTTGCTGATTTGGTGGTGGGGGTTATGGAGCAAGTTTCAGTTGGAGTGCCCTACCTCCTAGAAGGAGCCCTATAATCATGGTCCCTGCATATCTCAATAGACAAGAGTACTTTGGAAACATCCTTATGTTCAGTGTGAGCACTTTAAGCAAAGTCTTGAATATCATGTATTAAGATGGCCATATTATATTTGGATTTTTTTTTTTTTTCTTTTCCCCCCTCTCAGTACTTGGCAGAATTAAGCCTCCTTAATGTGGAGCCTTTCTTGAAGTATGTTCCCTCATTGATGGCGGCAGCAGCTTACAGTCTTGCCAACTATACAGTCAACAACCTATTTTGGGTAAGATGGCTTTCACACTTGCAGAACCTACATAAAAATGACACTAACCCATGCATGCCCCTGTTTAAGTCTATCTGGCTGAGCATGTATCAGACTGTACAGACTGCCCATGTAGCTTTCTAAATTTCTTTGCCTAACAAAACACTAAAGCAGATTTGGTAGGCTATGAAAAGCTTGACCAATGCAGTACAGGCTTCCTGCTTATGTAAGAACTTGTCCTGTGCACTCGGCCAGAGCTGGCACATTAAGCCCAGTGGCTTAATTGCAAATACTTACTGTTCTGCCGAACACTGGGGAAGTCTTCCTAGTGGGCACTTATGACTTTCACTAAAGGCGAGAAAACAAAGTGGGTTATACCTGCAGATAAAACTCTGGTACATTCCTGACAACCTACAAACTTAACTCCTGTTTAAACTAGACTACTTGTATAGGTATAGCACCACTTATAGGGATAGTAATGTTGCTTAAAAGCAGCTCTAATTAATAGTATTTGGGCCATGGAGTGGAGTTTGGCTACTGTCTGTTGTAGTACAAGAGTAATTGAATAGTAAAGTATATACCCCTCCCTCCCCTTTTACTGATATAACACTGCTCACCTCAGCAGTAGGGAGTGTCCAGGCAGATTGCAGAGGGACAATCCTCAATTAAGATGAGGGGGGGGAAGCTGAAAAACCTGTCAAGGGGGGGGCAGGGTTTTAATAATTCTCACAGTAGAATATTGAACCTTGATGTAAGCTGTCCACTCTATGGACTGGATTCCACATCTGAGTAGGGGCTTACACTAGGTGGGAGGGGGATACATTATCCTCAAATTACTCTTGAACTATGCTCACAGTAACTCTCCATGGCTCAAATACTAAAGATTAATTGGAGCTGCTGTTTTTGTGAAACATTATCACTTTAAAGATCATAATGTCATGATATAAATGTATCAGACTATACCTTCTAATTTCAAATGCTTAATTTGAAATGTCCAGTATTGTATTTCTGTTCCCCTTCCTGCCCTTAAGATCTTAAGGGAAGTGGTGTCAAGAAAAGGGGAAACTTTAAAACAGAATTGCAATAAAACTACACTGATATGGGCATCGGATACAAAAGCATTCTAAAAGTAGAAGGAAAAAAATCTGAGATGCATTTACTGCATGACATTGAGCTTTCTAAAGTCCTTATTGCATGGACTGATTAACAGTCTAATCTCTGCTCTTATCAAGAATCTAAAAATGCCACAAAAGGCTTGCTAAGAAAATGACAAACTTAAAGGGACAGTAATACTTATCATATTTTGTAGGCATTAAAGTCTCTAAAGCCTTTTATGGTGAGAATCACAAGCAGATTCCCCTCAACTAGTTAAGTCATCTCTTCTCAGATGTGGAATCCAGTCCATAGACCAGACAGATAACAGAAGGGGACAATCTTCTTCCTATGACAACAATGAGAGACCTGCCCCATGACAAGTTTTTCCCTCATCTTAATTGAATATTTCTACCTGGGCACCTCCCTTCTGCTCTGAGCAGTGTTAAATCAGTAAGAGGGGTGGGAGGGGGATAATTTGTCACTGAATTACTCTAACTACAATACTGACACTAGTTTAACACTCTCCAAAGTCCAAATACTATGATTAGAGCTGCTTTTATTATGAAACCTTACCATACCTTTAAAGGTGACTAAACTTTATATCTTAAGCTTGTTGCCCTTCATTAACACTATGCAGAACCTGAGGTTAAAAACCTATCTTCAGTTTTTATGACCTAGAATTCCCTGGGTAGAGCAAATGTACTCTGTACACTGAACAATAGGGTATTTTCAGTTGTCCCTATAGTGCACTTGTCTTGCTCAACAAGAACTCCTTGTGCTGTGCACTTGGTACCTTGACCTGTGAACAGCTTGTCTTTCTAAGACTGGATTGGTCAGCCTGATGCCCTCCAGCTGTTAACTTCATACTGACAGCCAATGGCTGGCCTGGCACTAAAGTTGCAGTCTTCAGATGGAGCTTCAGGCTGATCGCTGTTGGGCAGATGTCTAAGACAGCCCTCTTGGATGACAAAGGGCTAGCTAACATTTTTGTGTTCTCCCCTAGCCTGATGATCTTGTGTCATTTACTGGCTACACCTTAAGTGACATTGAACCTTGCCTGAGTGACCTACACAGAGCTTGTCTTAATGCTCCTCATCAAGAACAACAAGCAATCAGGGAGAAGTACAAAGCTCCTAAGTAAGTAAACTTTCATTTCTGAAGACTATAGTCCAATGCAGTGACTTATCGAGCATCATTCACTTGTAGTCTGACAATGTAATAGGTCCCCCCCCCCCCCTTGCTAAAGCTGTATGACATGTAATGGAACCCAGGACTTAAACTGATTATGGTGCTGATTTGCCTTCTCTTGTTCTAGGTATATGCAAGTTTCTCTCCTGGAACCCCCAGCACTACTTCCACTCCACTGAAGTATTCCTGAATGGACTTGCATAGCACTTACCTCAAGATCAACAGTGTTGGTCTTCTATAGACACTGCAGGCCAAGTGTCTAACAGACTAACTTTTATTTATGGACACTATTGCTACACCTAATTTTTAAGACTATTTTTTTAAAATGTATAAATTATAGGACTTTTTATCTAGACAAGACACTTATAGCTATAGTCAGCCCCAATTTGTACACTACACTGATACCTGTAAACTTGACTTAATCTCTGCTTTAAAAGCAGACTGTCGGGGATAATGTGGAGCCACAAGGGCCACCCAGATAAACTAAAGCCTCTCTAAAATGAAATTCAGTGAAGCTTGATTGCCAGTCCCTCCTTGATTTCAGATGGAACTCAACTTCCTGCTAAAGCTGCTCTTGTCTCCCACTCAAACCTATGGGATTCCTTGCATAAACAGGAAGAACTTCTCATCAAGTAAGGGACTACTCACTTGTGCGGGTGTCCAAACCCTTGTGATGTCATGATTTAAAGTTTTTTTTAATAAAATTGCTATAACTCAAAGGATGGCTTTGGTGTGATTGCTTTAAAACATGCAGGAAGTTCCTTTAAGCCACAGTGGGGGCACTGCCCACTTACTACTATAGCTGGTGCACATTCACTAAATTATATGCGGTCTAGAGACCTTTAAAACTGTTTAACAAGATGGTAATACCAACTGCAGTGAAGGAAGCAGATTGACATGGGTTACTGGGTTTCAGGGACTATGCCACAGGTTTCTTGTAAAGATTACCTGTTAAGCAAAGGTTCAAGATGTGCTTGGACTAGTTATAGTAAAGTGTAACTGAAGGCAATGTTAAGTGTATAGAACTGTTTGCATTAGTGGTTCTCTTCTTTTCCCCCCCCCCCCCCCCCCCCAGGGCTGCTACTATCCAGGTCCAATAGTGACCCCCCCCCCCCAAACCTCAGAAGTGCTCCTATTCTAAAGCAACATGAGTAAAATGTAGCTTAACTCTAAGCATACGACTCTGGTAAAACAGCCAATATAGGGATAACTTGCTGAGTGCATGATGCCAAAAACAGATTCTTCGTCCCCGTCTGAGTCTCCAAAATCAGACATTAATATAGCAATTAAGTCATGGCTTGCAGCAGGCAGGATATTAACCCTTTGAGTGCCAGAGGGGAACTCAATGCACTGAGAAGCAATGCATTGTGCATGCCTAACCCTTCGAGTGTCAACAGTAGGCGATCTTGGATGGCACCTGTACACTGAAAATAGATCTCTCAAAGACTACATTTAATATCTTGTGATTTCTCTCATCCACTAAATTTTTAATGCTGTTGCTTAGATTGTGCTCTAACCATTCCAGGGTAGAATTACAGCAGTCATGTAGATGGTATGATGTATCTCTCACATCCTGTTTCAGCACTTGTGTAAGTAAATTGGAAGCCAGTGGCTCAACTATGAACAAGCTAGCCAGACAAACTTGCAGGCTGTCTAAGAATGGTGTTTTATCAGGGTAAGTCTCTTAGCCCCCTAGTGCCTTTCAGAAGAAATCTAAAGCATATCCTATTGGTCCTGCCATAACAGTCCAACCACAATACCAGGCAATTCGTCTCTGAACAGGAGAAATGACCAAGTGTCTTTCTCTGCCCACTTTATATTGGAATAGCTGGATGGGAGAGACTTTCCTTGACCACTTGCCTCTATCTGCTGTGACAGTTCTACCAATCTGAAGTGACTTTGCCTTACCCCCAAGTGCTGACAATGCAGGAGATGCACCTTAATCCTACAATCTAACTGCTGTAGCTCAGCGGGGCAGTACAGCACTGAATTCACTGAACAAACTATTGAAGTAAGCTTTTTGAAAGCAATACAGTCTTGAATCAAGGTACAGATGCAATCAAAGATCCCCCTACAGCTAGATTACTCTGCCAGCTGCTGGAGGCTGACTGAGTAGTTATGATTTGTCTGACTTTGGACTCTTACTGTTACTCTTGTGTAGTTTTGTGTTTTTCCCCTCCCCTAGTATCTCTGAATAGGCCACTATAAAACTCCATGGAGGTGGCCAAATGAAACTTCATTGTATCTAATATAATCTAGCGGGCATCTCCATGTGTATGGGGGAGTCCTTAATTGAACATCTTGACTGTTTACAGATCTGTGAGGCTGAAGATTTTAAGTATTGAGGGGAGGAAACTTAGAGTTGGAGTGTCTCCTTCCCTGCACTGCCCCCCACAAACTCAGGTGAATTTGTAGCACAATAACCACTAGTAACTGATACTACCTCCTAGTAAGGTGGGACAAGTCTTATTTTAACTATTACAAGTGCTACACATGGTTTGGTCTTATCTTGCAGAAATTAGTTTTTATTCATCTGCAGAGTTGTGTAAGTCTGGGAAGCGAAACCTGTACCAAGCAGCTTTTGTTTGAAAAGTTCTTGTGTCCCTACCCACAGCAATGCAATGTGGGTATTTGTTATAACCAGCTGGAGGCATCATAACATACAAGAGCTCTCTATGGCAGACACAGTGTCTTGATCCTACCTGGCAGGAGTTGGAATGAGCAGTTTAACAGCTTTTGTGAATGGTTGTATGTGTCAGGCTCCTCTCCCCCCCTCTTCTCAGAACTTCACTCTGCCTCCATGGCTATTTTTAGTTGCAGTTTGTGCCATCTATCCAGTGATGCTCATGAAGCGCCTCAGTTGTGCCTCATATGCTTGTCAGAGGAAGGGAGTGACTATTCCTTCCTAGTTCACACACCACTCTAGTGGAACAGGAGACCAGTAAAGCTGCCCTACACTTGGCATCCATAACCAGCACATGGATGTAATGGAATGTGCACACTCTAAGCTTAAACGTCTGATTGTTTTGCTTATCTCCTACCCCAACTAGTCTTCTAAAGACAAGACTTCCAGTGCCAGCCAAGCAATATGATCCACACCCAGAAGACTGAATGCTGTTGGGGGTTGTGATTTTGTCGCTTAGATCTGAGACTGCAAAAAATAGGATTTTAGTCTTACCTGTTAAATCCTTTTCACTTAGTCCATACAGGACACTGTTCCTGCCTATTAAAGGGGTGGATCACCTCCCAGAATACCAATTATTCAAATGTGTGCAGGGGGCAGAGCCTCCCCTCCTACTTAAGATGCCTTCAGGCCAGAGCCACTAGATTGATTTGAGACACTAAAACTGACCAGAGGTAAGCAAGAAGGAAGACTCCTGTGAGCATGTCCTGAATGTCTCCCACTAAATGCCACAGGAGAGCCAAGCATGGTCCCTTGACAGGGTGGGAGACCAGTGACCTGTATGGACTAAGTGAAAAGGATTTAACAGGTAAGACTAAAATCCTATTTTCACTGTCGTCCAATACAGGTCACTGGTACTCTGGGATGTACAAACATTGAGCTGACCCAGAGGTGGGAAGTAAGGCCCAAGTCACTAGAACTGCTATGAACCAGTTAATCACATAGCCCATGTATAGAAGTGTCAACAGACACCAACCAGGGGAAAACAAACCCTGAACTAACACAGCACACTGAACTAGAGCCAACTGGGCTCAACAGTAAAGAAGCACTAAGGATCACAGAGTAGAAGTCCTAAACAGGCAAAACTGCTTCCAGGACCTTCCTCCCAAAACTGGCATCAGCCGAAGCCAGTACATCAACTTGATAGTGCTCTGAAAATGTGTGCACAGAGGACCAAGTGGCCGCTCTGCACAGTTGATCAGCAGATGCCTGATTCTTGTAGGCCCAAGAGGCACCAATAGATCTGGTGGAATGGGCAGTCACCCAGAAGGGAACATGCTTATTCCGCAACTTGTACGCTTCACGAACGGTAGCCTTAATCCAAGAGGCAATAGTAACTTTGGAAGCCGGTCTCCCTGCCCTAGGCCCCTCAGGAATGACGAATAGAGCGTCAGACTTCCTGATAGACTCGGTGCGATGAACATAAAACTTGAGGCAACGCACCACATCCAACAAATGGAGATCTAGTTCCTTGTCAGTTGAAGGGTTAGGGTAGAAAGAGGGAACCACAATCTCTTGATTGATGTGAAACTCTGACACAACCTTGGGTAAGAATTCCTTGGTAGTGCGAAGCACAGCCTTATCCTTGTGGAACACCAGGTAAGGAGGTTTACAAGACAGCGCTTGTAACTCTGCTACCCGGCGAACTGAAACAATAGCCAAAAAGGCCATTTTCCAAGTCAAGAGACGTAAGGGAATGGAAGCCAAGTATTCAAATGGGGGACGCTGGAGAACTCCCAGCACCAAATTGAGGTCCCACTGGGGAGTAGGACTCTTGAAGGCAGGCCGAACATGAGTCACGCCCTGGAAGAAAACTTTAACATCAGGAAGGATAGCAATTCGTTCCTGGAAAAATACGGACAAAGCAGAAGTCTGAACTTTGAGGGAACTCAGACTGAGCCCTTTCTCAACACCATCCTGCAGAAAAGCCAGGACAGTGGGAAGATGAAAATCTAGAGACATCTTCCGATCAGTACACCAAGCCACAAAGGTGGCCCAGATACGATGATAGATCTTGGAGGACACAGGCTTGCGAGCACTAAGCATTGTCGACACCACTGAAGGAGAAAACCCTTTCTTCTCTAGAATTGAGGATTCAATTGCCACGCCATTAAATGGAGAATTCTGAACATCCTCCTTCCACAGATATCCCTGAAGAAGCAGATCCGGACGGGCAGGAAGTAGAAACTGTTCCACCACTGACATGGCCATCAACTCCGGATACCAGGACTGGCGAGGCCAGTTTGGAGCGATCAGGATGACAGGACAGAGATCCAGCTTCAACTTCTGGATGACTCTGATCAAAAGAGGAAGAGGAGGGAAGATGTAAGCCAGAAGAAAATCCCAAGGGATTGACAAGGCATCCACTGCTAGAGCAAGAGGGTCCCTCCACCGGGAGCAAAACACCGGCACCTTCCTGTTGTGTCTGGTAGCCATCAGGTACACTGCAGGTACCCCCCCATCTCTGGGTGATTAGGTGAAACACCTCTGGATGAAGAGCCCACTCTCCGCTGTCGACTGTGTGACGACTGAGAAAATCTGCCATGACGTGAACCGCTGAAATGACAGGCACGTGATCTTCTGCCCAAGATAAAATATCCTTAACCTCCAACCAGGCGGTGAAACTTCTTGTGCCGCCTTGTCTGTTGATGTAGGCCACTGCGGTGGCGTTGTCAGACTCCACTCTGACTGGGCAACCTTCCAGCTGAGATTCCCAGTGCCTCAGGGCAAGACGTATGGCACACAGTTCCAGAACATTGATGGAGAGAAGAGATTCCTCCAGTCCCCATTTCCCCTGAGCACTGAAGCGACCCAACACAGCACCCCATCCTAGGAGGCTGGCATCCGTTGTGAGCGTGGTCCAATAGGGAATTCGAAAGGATCTCCCTTTCAGGAGATGAGAGGTCCAACCACCAGTGCAGACTCGATTCGACATGAGGAGGAAGAGAGACTGACAGATGCTGCTGATCTGGATGATTCTTGCACGCCTGGATCACAAACCTCTGAAGTTCCCTGGTGTGAGCCATGGCAAAAGGCACAGCTTCGATTGTGGAAATGAACTTCCCCACCAGAGACGTCCGCTTCGGTACCGGAACCCTGTCCAGTTCCAGGATCCCGGCTACTCGGACGGCTATCTGATGAGCCACAGCCTCTGGCAGAAACACCATGCACAGCCGAGTGTCGAACAGGAGACCCAGTAAAAGGAGCCTTTGAGATGGGACCAAGTCTGACTTGTCCAGATTCAAGATCCAGCCGTGACTGTTCAGAGTGTGTATACACAGCTGCATCTGCTGGTGGAGAAGCTCCGCTGAGGAGTCTTTCAGGAGGAGATCGTCCATGTAGGGGGTCACTCTGACACCTTCTCGATGAAGCACAGCTATCAATGATCCCAATACCCTCTGAAAGACCAGAGGGGCTGAAGTCCGTCCAAAGGGAAGGGCTGAAAACTGAAAGTGTCCCTTGTGGCAGGCAATCCTGAGATACCGTCTGCTCTCTGGATGAATAGGGATGTGAAGATATGCATCCTGAAGGTCCAGGGAGGCAAGGAACTCCCCTGGAGACATTGCGGCAATCACAGAGCGCAGGGATTCCTGGCGGAAGTGGGAACTCACAACAAAGGAATTGAGATCCTTTAGATCCAAGATAGGACGGAGGTGCTCGTCCTTTTTGGCCACCACGAACAGGTTGGAATAGAATCCTGAACCTGTGTCCTCTGGAGGAACCAATTCCAGGACCTCTTTGTCCAAAAGATCCTGAATAGCGTCGTCGAACAGACTCCTTTTTGTAGGTTCCTGAGAAGGACGAGTAAAATGGAACCGAAAAGGAGGAAGGGAAGAGAAAGGGATCCTGTATCCCTCTGACACTACCTGAATAACCCATGGGTCCGTCACAGACTCCTCCCAAGTCCGGCGAAAGATGCGGAGACGTCCACCTACTGCCGGATGCGGACCCGGGTTCGGTGAGTCATGCCGAAGCAGTCTTGGAGGTCTTGGCCTTGGGGGCAACTTTGGGCTTCCAGGACTGTTTGGGCTTGGAGGAGGGACGCGTAGAGGACGGCCCCGTCTGGGACGTGGAGCGTGTCTCAGTCTGAAAGGAACGAAAGGACCGGTTGTGTTTGGCTGGAAACTTTTTCTTGAAGACTGAGGGTAGAAGAGTACTTTTACCGCCAGTAGCCTCGCTGATCATTTCTTTGAGTTCAGAACCAAATAGCAAGTTCCCCTGAAAGGGCAAGGAAAGCAAGGCTTTCTTAGAGGCTGTATCAGCAGACCAAATTTTCAGCCAAAGGGCACGTCTAGCCACCACAGATGAAGTGGAGGCCCTCGCCATCATGCGCACAGCATCAAAGGCAGCATCAGCAACATAATTCTGTGCTTCAGTAATATTCGCAAGGAGCTGCAACTGCTCAGATACCGGCGCATCCTGGCGGACCGCTTCAGTCAGTCGTTCAGTCCAGGCCGCAATAGCTCTATTAACCCACGCCACTGCAAAGGTTGGACGCATGGCAGTGCCAATGGAGGCAAAAATAGATTTAAGAGAGAGTTCTAGCTTTTTGTCCGTCCAATCCTGCAGGGCAGAGGCATCAGACTGCTAAAGCAGTAGATTTGGATAACCTGGAAACAGGAGCATCCACTTTAGGAGGATGAACCCATTTTGCCAGTTCAGTCTCAGGAAAAGGGTAAAGTTTAGCAAACTTCTTGGACACAGACGAGGATTTGTCAAGATTCTTCCACGCCTCAGAGAGTAGGCGGGCAAGAGTAGGATTAGTTGGAAAACATACAACCGCCTTAGATGGTTTTTGGAAAACGTCAGTTGGATCATGAGTAGATTCCTGAGTCAGAGGAAGGTTGAGCGTGGTTAACAGCTCTAATCAAACCCTCAGCAGAAACTTCAGGGTCACATTCATAAGGGTCCCCAATGGACCTGTTAGACTCAATAAGAGTGCCTTCCTCAGCATCAGAATCCTGTAATAGTTCCTCTTCAGAAGAATCAGACACATCAGGAGCCCCCTGTAGCTTAGGCAGGGAAGTCCTGATTGTAGAGGGGGTCTGCCAAACCTGGAGAGCCCCCTGTACCTGAGAGGGAAAGAGTTGGAGAGTAGATCTGAGATCCCTAGTGGCAGCTTTAAACTCTTTCACCCAAGTTGGCTCAATAGCATGGCTGGGAAGCCCAGGGTTGCTATCATGACAATCAGTGCATTTAGGGCATAAACTACCAGAACAATCTCTAGGCAGCCCAGAGTGACAAGAGGAGCAAAGCGCAATGGGGGGAACAGACAACCCAGCCTCCTTAGTCTTAGGTCTAGCCCCTGGCTCCAGAGGAGTAGACATGCTCACAGCGTCAATATACACCACTTAACAAATATCACCCGGTAAAAGTGTGAAAGATTAAAGTTTCACCCCAGAAATGCCTAAAATCGGACTTATCTGGCCAGCGAAGGGTTAATCTGCGGAGAGGAGAGAAGGCTCGGTCCCTGCGTAGTATACTCGATGAGAAATAACACCACAAAATGGCTGCCGTCAGGTCAGCCAATCAGAAAACGAGCGCGAAATGGGCGCTCATGGGAGATGTCGTTTTCTCTCAGAAGTACCCCAAACAGTGCCCGAAGCCCCCCTGAACTCCCCACACCCCGAAAATAGACACCGGTTGATAGAGCAGGAGCATAGTAATAAAATGAGCCATCTCTGAAGTTGCTGTGACAAGCGGTTCCAGAGATATGTCCCACACTGTGTAGTCTCATAGAGAGAGTAAAGGAGCAATGGCGTCTATGCGGAAAAAGGCGCGGAACACTAAATTTTAATAAAGTCCCACTGAAACAGAAAATGCCCCAAACTGTTATCAAACACATGAGAAACATAAGAAAAACAATACCCAAAGCTCCAAAACCCAAAGAATACCACAGAAATTGCATAAATATAAGAAATGCAAATAAAAACACCCTATGAGTTCTGGAGTGCAACGCAAACTCCCAAATACAAGCCCATCAAAGGGACACTGTGGGGACAAGTGGACCTTCAGCACTCAAGGGGTGGCTCACCTTTCTGCAGGACTTCTGTCTTCAGGTGACCATGATGAAGTAGGAATAGACCAGAGGTAAATTCCCCAGCAGGGAAGCTGCTTGACTCAAGCTGTTCCCTCTTCAGGGCATAAGGTCCACAGAAAATCCCTGGAAGCTGCACTAGCCACTTTAGAGAGGGCAATTCACAGCCATGGTCACCCTCCTAATGGTGGTATTCCATATTTGAATAAAAATAATAAAATACTAAGTTGAATGTATAGATGTTCTCCACCTGGTGTGCACAGCACACAGGAACAAATCAATCTAGTGGCTCTGGCCTGAAGGCAGCTTAAGTAGGAGGGGAGGCTCCACCCCCTGCACACATTTGAATAATTGTTCCTGCCTATTAAAGGGGCGGATCGCCTCCCAGAGTACCAGTGACCTGTATTGGACGACAGTGAAAATTGTTTGGATTGACTTAGGAGGATGTCTGGTTATGCCACCCCAATTTTGTCTTACATGGAGTGAAACTCTATGCAAGATACCTCAATGCATCTGACAAAGATGAAGCTATGCACAGACTACCTAGAGTGAAGGTACATTTGAGGCCAGTGAGCATACAAGATCTTTTGGAATACTTCAGAAGAAAATTACTGAAGTGGCTCACTTTAGCTGGAGAAAATGGAACCCTTTGTGGTGGTGAATGCAGAAGATGCTAGGCTGGACGGAAGTTCAAAAACTTTATTCGGAGTACTGCATTCCTGAGAAGTTTCTCTGATATTCCTAAATCATTCTGTTTCAGATCTCAACTAAAGCATAACCCTCATTCTGGCAGTTCTGCCTAAAATTGATGTGGCTGTGGCACATCTGGCCAGGTGTACTACTGTGCCAGTGGAGTATCTTTTCCCTTTAAAAGATGACAGTGAATTACCATAATTCTCCCTATAGGACAGAATATGAAGGTGGCAACAGCTATAACCTGCTTTACTTAGAAGTAACTTGGTTGGAGGAGAAACATCGACTTCTTTGTCTCCCTTTCATGACTGAAAGGTAGCAACCATAATAGCCATATGGTTAAAGCCTTGGCAAGTAGATGCATCACTTAATGTTAATTCAGTGGCCCTTTTACATGACTGATCTTTGGCAAGCACCTTTATGAAATTACCAGAGTGGGATTCAAGGAGGATTTTCTTGCAGGGCTGTACGAGGGAGTGCTGATAAGTATTGAGCCTGAGCTAGGTAGCTAACTGCCACACTATTCTACATATTCCCCCCAGGAAGTCAATGCACTTGTGACATCTGTCCTGCAGCTTAAGTCCTTGCAAATAAAATTCTTCCAACATTAGTTGCCTCCAGAATACTCCCAAATTGTTGTCCCTTTTAGGTTGTGTTTTTTTTTTTTTTTTTTTTTTTATTTATTTTGGGAACAGATGATAGGAGCCAGGTTGGGCGAATAGGGTGGGTGGGGCATCACTTGAAAGCTTAAGGAGGTCTGTTTTGCCATTGTCACCTGCAGTGTGAGGTGTTGTCATGCAACAGGATGACACCTTTGGAGAGCTTTCCTCTGTTTTTCCTTGATTTGCCTCAATTTCATCAAAGCACAGTAATATGTTGCATTGATGGTTGAACCCTTTTGGAGGTAGTCCACCAGCAGAACTCCCTTCTTATCATAAACTGTTGCCATTTGCTTCTGCATTGACCTTTGCATGCAGAACTTCTTTGGCCTGGGGGAACCACTGTGCCTCCATTGCTTAGACTGTTCCTTTGTCTCAGGATCATAACAGTAGATCCATGTCATCACCAGTTCCCAGTTTGTCCAGGAAATCTGACTCCTTTCTTGCGAAATGTTCTAAAACAGCCACCGATTTCTCCTTGTTTGGTTGTCAAAAGTTTTGGGATCCACTTTGCTGCAGACTTTCTCACATGATATTCCCAGATATGTAGCAATATGTTTGGCTGATATTCAACGGTCCTCCATGATCATGTCATGGGTGGCTTTCACATTTGCAGGCACAAACAGGCCTTCCACTGGGTTTCTCACTTTTAACACAAATGGCCAGCTTTGAAATTGTCAACCCAATGTTTAACTGTTGCATATGAAGGGCCCCTGTCACACAAAGTTTGTGACACTTCTTCATGGATCTGCTTTGCACCTGTCCCTTGGAGAAACAGGAACTTTATGGTCCTATGCTCTTCCACATTAAACTCTTCTGGAGGTGCTCCCATGTTCACTTTGGACCTTTAAAAATAAAGAAGTTAAAATCATAGGTAGTTGATTTTTGCTCTATTGAATATAGACAAATTGGCCAGTACACCCTGCAATTTACAGCTTCCTAGCTCAATTTTTTTTTCTGGGTAAGGCTCAATACTTATCAGCACTTATTTGTGTTTTTTTTTTTTTTTTTTTTTTCCCTTTCCAGTTCAGCCATTCCTCTAAATACTTCATGTACAAGATGGAACACATTAAAATAGGGTTGAGCTCCTACAGGAAGGCAGGGCACATCACAAGAGAGGATCTTTGGGGTGCAGACTTCCTCCAGCCCAACCCCCCACCTACCCAACTCATGTGCTCTGTGAAGCTGAAAGGAATGCAGTGGTAATCCTTTAGTTAATGGAGGACTTTTTTGTTCTTTTCTTTTAGATATGGGGTTGTATAGTTCCCTGGAGTTGGATTGTCCAGTTCACAGGTGACTTGTGGACCTTTTGCCCTGTGAAGGCTGACTTTTATGACAAGTCTGTTCCTCGTGGTTGAGAATCAGACTCTGCTTTTTCTAAGATGGAAGTCTGAAGACTGTCGAGCAGCACTTTGAAAGCCTTGATCCTCTCTCTCATGGTGTGCTTTTTCACACAGTATGGGCATTATCTGTTTTATGCACTTCTGTGTAGCTCAAGTCTGGGTTCAATACCAATACCAGTGGAATGCATGTCTACCTCTAAGCTGGGGAAAATTGACTGTGTGCTGGAAGCACTTTTTTTTTTTTAATTATTTTAGCTAGCTAAACTATTCAAGGTTACGTTTTAGCCCATTTTTCTTGAAGGTTGGGTCTTCTCGTATGACTTATACCCCAAATCTATGTCTGCAAAGGAAAAAGCGAGTAATTGGAGTAAAGACAAGGGGGCACAGACACTGAAAGCTTGTCTAGGCTGTGAGGCTAAGATCCCTATAGCAGAGCCAGTTAAATTATGTCCAGATTGTCTGACGAAGGCAACTGGACAAGATTTGCCTTTTGCAGTTCCAAGAGTTCCTTGCATGAAAGAAATCATCCATGCAGTATACACAGCTGTGAAAAAGCCTTAAGTGTAAGGAAAAGGCATCTAGACAATCCTGAGGAAGGTAGATCTACTAGAGGATATATAGGTGGAAAGCATTCAAGGCCTCCTGTCAGAATATTCTTCTGAGGAGGAAGGGGAGAGTGTATAGGAAGAGGGCTCCTTTTAATGTTGTAAAGATGTAACCATTCTTTAAACACTCGTGTAAGACCTTTGGTTTGGCTGAGGAACAAAAGACATATGCTGCATTCATGGGTAACAGAAGAGTAAACACCCTCTATTCCCTATTCACCATTCAGTTTCCCAATAAATCTGAGTGGCATAAGGGATCCTCCATTTCTAAACATTTCCACTTGATGTATACATTTAAGGAAGATGAGGCAGTGAATTGAGTTTCCCAACCAAAATCGATGCCTTCATAGCCCATCTAGCGAGGAGAACTTAAATTGCTGGAGGAAGGGTCATCATTGATTCCAGGGACAGGAGGAGAGATGATGCTTTCAAAAAGCAGTTCTTCTTTTTGGGGAAGAACTTAAAAGTATCTACAACTGTATTAACACTGACAACTAACAAATGGGGGGTGCTTTTGCAAACTAGTATTTAAATCAAATTTAGATAAACTGCCTTTGTTTACTCACAGTTGGTGATCCTCCGGCTGTAATATGTACAACCATTATATGGCAACAGGGGATTTTTCACCTGCTCCTGTACAGCCACTTCGTATAGTATCCGCAATGCTCCATATATGCTCTGAGTAAGGTCTCGCAAACAAATCTAACAAGAGGGCAATTGTAAAATTAAAAAAACCCCATAAAAATGATATTTCAAAAAAACAAAGTTTCTGGATGCTACGATCCTTTCATCAGTGTGTCAAGCTCTATAACACACATTGTGGCAACTTCTACATGAGAAAAATTTTGACTTTTGTGATTACCTGAGTTCTAAGAAGGTTTAACCCTATGAGTGCCTCCTTTCAGTCTTCTTTGCTACAGCCATATGCAGGGCCGGACTGGCCTACTGGGAGGATTCCCTATAGGCCGTCTGCACTGGGCTTCCCCTGGGGTTGCTGGTGCTGCGCGGCTTGCTCTGCTTTTAAAAAAAAAAAAAATTCCATCTGCCATAAGCAAACTGCCACGAGATGAAGGACCACGGCCGCAGTGAGTGAGTGACTGCACAGCACAGGCAGTCACAGATGTGAGGGAGGTGGCCGGGTCTAGACCCAGTGACATTAGATGCCCGCAGCGATGAGCGTGAGCACTGCATGATGTCTGCGTACCGGGTTGGCTGCACCTAGAGGGTGGGGTTAGCAGGCTATAGCCAGAGAGAGAGAGAATGTACGAGTGGGAGAAGGAGCAGACTGCGCAGCAGGACAGAGGAGGACTGAGGCGGCTTCCTGGCACCTGGCTGGATGATATACCGGTGTGGAACTTGTGGTAGGAAAGAATAGATTGTTCTGTGCAGTGCTTGGTGTACACATACAGTATCTCACATACGTGAGTACACCTCTCACATTTTTGTAATTTTTTTTTATCTTTCATGGGACAATACTGAAGAAATGAAACTCTGCTACAATGTAAAGTAGTGCGTGTACAGCCTGTATAACAGTGTAAATTTGCTGTCCCCTCAAAATAACTCAACACACAGCCATTAATGTCTAAACCTTGGCAACAAAAGTGCGTACACCCCTAAGTGGAAACGTCCAAATTGGGCCCAATTAGCCATTTCCCCTCCCCGGTGTCATGTGACTCGTTAGTGTTACAAGGTCTCAGGTGTAAATGGGGAGCAGGAGTGTTAAATTTGGTTTTATCACTCTCACACTCTCTCATACTGGTCACTGGAAGTTCAACATGGCACCTCATGGCAAACAACTCTCTGAGGATCTGAAAAAAAGAATTGTTGCTCTACATAAAGATGGCCTAGGCTATAAGAAGATTGCCAAGTCCCTGAAACTGAGCTGCAGCACGGTGGGCAAGACCATACAGTGGTTTCACAGGACAGGTTCCACTCAGAACAGGCCTCACCATGGTCGACCAAAGAAGTTGAGTGCACGTGCTCAGCATCATATCCAGAGGTTGTCTTTGGGAAATAGACGTATTAGTGCTGCCAGCATTGCTGCAGAGGTTGAAGGGGTGGGGGGGTCAGCCTGTCAGTGCTCAGACCATGCTCCGCACACTGCATCAAATTGGTCTGCATGGCTGCCATCCCAGAAGGAAGCCTCTTCTAAAGATGATGCACAAGAAAGCCCGCAAACAGTTTGCTGAAGACAAGCAGACTAAGGACATGGATTACTGGAACCATGTGCTGTGGTCCGATGAGACCAAGATAAACTTATTTGGTTCAGATGGTGTCAAGCGTGTGTGTCGGCAACCAGGTGAGGAGTACAAAGACAAGTGTGTCTTGCCTACAGTCAAGCATGGTGGTGGGAGTGTCATGGTCTGGGCTAGCATGAGTGATGTCGGCTCTGGGGAGCTACAGTTCATTGAGGGAACCATGAATGCCAACATGTACTGTGACATACTGAAGCAGAGCAGGATCCCCTCCCTTTGGAGGAGTATTCCAACATGATAACGACACCAAATGCACCTCCAAGACGACCACTGCCTTGCTAAAGAAGCTGAGGGTAAAGGTGATGGACTGGCCAAGCATGTCTCCAGACCTAAACCTTATTGAGCATCTGTGGGGCATCCTCAAACGGAAGGTGGGGTAGTGCAAGGTCTCTAACATCCACCAGCTTCATGATGTCGTCATGGAGAAGTGGAAGAGGACTACAGTGCAACCTGTGAAGCTCTGGTGAACTCCATGCCCAAGAGGGTTAAGGTAGTGCTGGAAAATAATGGTGGCCACACAAAATATTGACACTTTGGGCCCAATTTGGACATTTCCACTTAGGGGTGTACTTACTTTTGTTGCCAAGGTTTAGACATTAATGGCTGTGTGTTGTTATTTTGAGGGGGACAACAAATTTACACTGTTATGCAGGCTGTACACTCACTATTTTACATTGTAGCAGAGTGTCATTTCTTCAGTGTTGTCACATGAAAGATAAAATAAAAATATTTACAAAAATGTGAGGGGTGTACTCACTTATGTGAGATACTGTACATTTACATAAAAAGAGTGACACATGGCAGGGTTGGGATGGGAACACTTGGGAGGAGAGACTAAAGTGAGTGACACGGCTGGTGCCTGGGGGGGCCTACGAGTGATGAGTGACACGGGGTTTGGGGGGTACAAAGTGACATGGAGATGGGGGCCAAGAGTGAATGGCACAGTGGATTGGGGGGGGGCTAAGAGAGACATGGAGCTGGGGGGGACTAAGGGTTTGGGGGGTACAAAGAGTGACACAGAGGTTGGGGGGCTGAGAGGGACATGGAGCTGGGGGCGCTAAGAGTGAGTGACACAGGGGGTTTGTGGGACTAACAGTGACATGGGGGTTGGGAGGAGAAACTGTCACAGGGGGCTGGTATAATGACACAGTGCTATTGGGCTGGTAAGCAATTTCTTACAGGGCTGCTTTTTATTCCCAGACAGGCCCTGGCCATATGCTTTTCCTAGGCCATAAGGATCTGGCTAATGGAATTTGAAGGAAAAATAATCAAATCATCAGTGTCCATATATAGGCTCATGAAGGATGTGGCATCCATCAAAAGCAGTGGGCTCTTCCTGTCTGTTACAGCTAGGAGGACACTCTGGTTGAAGTCTTGTGGGGTGGATGCATCATCAAGCAAGTTGGTCTCCCTGCCTTTCTTTGGTCTTATGCTATCTGGGGAGCATTTGGAAGAGATTTTCAAGAAAATGACTGGAGGGAAAAACTCCTTGCTGCCTCATGATCATAGGCCAAGAACATCTCCAGGTCCCTCCTCCTTTAGGAATTGCAGGCAGTCCTTTTGAGATATGAAGCACTTCCAGTCCAACAGATCATATGATCAAAGGAAGCAGGCTTTATCTCACGTTAAGAGGGGGATTCAGGAAAGATGGCCTTTGTAGAAACCAATTAAAAAAGGAGTATTTATCAGGATCAACTGGTCTTGTTTGCCATTCCAGTAGCTCGTCGGCTGGAACACTTTCTTCACATCTGGAGACAGAGAACCAACCTGGACAACTGGGTTCTTCAGAACTTGGAAGCAAGGTACCTGCTAGACTTCAACCAAAGGCCTCTATCAAGGTGTTAGAGCTAAGGAGACCCATTCAGAAGCTCATACAGAATAATGTAATCAAGCCTGTCCCTATGTCCCAAAGGAAGAAGGGAGTATATGCTGTGATCTTCAAAAGCAATGCAGTTACAGGATGATTTTGGATCTAAAGTACTTAAACACCTTCATCAGCATTGGCGATTCAAAATGGAAACCGTATTGTCAGTGCTGTGGTCTGTTCAACCAGGAACTTTGCTGACCACGACAGACCTACGGGATGCCTATTAGCTCATTATAGTAAGGGATTCCAACAGGAAATTCCTCAGATTAGCATTCAAAGATCAGCACTGGCAGTTCAGAGCTCTTCCTTTTTGGTCTCTCCTCTGCACCAAGGATCTTTACAAATATCCTACCTGTAGATTTGGAAGCACTAAGGCAGGTGGTAATTACAATGGTTCAATACCTCGAGGACCTCGTAGTTACAGAATCCAGGGATCAAGTAGTACTGCATAGATCCAGGGCATTGATTCATCTAAGAACATAGGTGGCTGCACTTGAGAAATGCGGAAATGGTGGGCACATGTGGCCACCAGTCTGCATAGATGTAGTTAAGTGGCCTGAGCCAGCCCTGTACTGTTGATGTGCAGATTTTGATAAATGTCACATCTAACTGGCTGAGGCTTCCCACCTGAAGTGCCTCAGCCAATGATTCTTCAGCCCTCCCCAGCTACAACTATGTATTAATGCGTGCCTCTGTGGACAGGCACGCAGAAAAGCTGTGTTGGACTGGAGTCAGCAAGAGGGGGTAGGTAGTGAGCAGGGGTAGGCAGGCAGGCCGATCATATGTCTGTTAAGGCCCATCCTATATAATAATTTGCTCGGATGTTTGTCACCATGCGAGCAGTCTCTGCTGTGCATGACTGCATCGGATGGTGCAGTGAGGTAGCGTTGCTTACCCCTCTGGCACTCAGAGGGTGAACATTACCTGTACCTTGGCCTGTGTACACGGGCTTTTACAGTATTAGTACAATAAAAACTTTGCACTTGGATTTCTTCAGAGGCATTATGACACTGTACTCGAGGCTGACATTCTCCACTAGCCTGTGATAAGTAGATATACCTAGTAACCAGGTATGAAAATTATCTTCATTATGTTTCCAATCAAGCGGACTAGTAATTCTCTGACGTTTTACCAGGCCTGACTAGTATATGGCCACTTGTGAATTATACTAACCTTTAGAAAAGTTGCCTGTTTGGCTTAGGATTTATTTTAGATACGGCAAAGTGTTATCATGTGTCTGTACTCAAAGAAGGGTACAGAGCAGATGGCTCTTTCATGCCACAAATCATGCCACAAATCCCTATTAACCCTTTGGTTGCCAGTTGCAATGCCTCAGATAGGTCTCTTGCACTCAAAGGGGATAACATTGGTGAGAATTATTTTGTCCCCTCATGTTGCAGATTGCTTTACTCCCAGAAAGAAGCCTCTCTGCTTTTGTGCAGATCATTGTGTTGCACACCCCTCTGGCACTCAAAGAGTTAACAACACCTCTGATCTACTCACACTTTTGCAAGTGTTACCATTGGGATGAGGGTAGAAATTCAGGTTTTGTCATCTCCCTCTTCCATGCTAGTTTTGCCTTATACAGCAGCATGGATCTGTGTGTCCTGGCACTTTGCCTACCAGACAGCTCTCCCATGCCCAGTACCCAGTAAGTACCCCTTCCTCTACCATTACCAGGCAGGTGACCTTTCCTGATCTGCTTCATTAAGATCCAGTGGGTGCACTTGCCCTTCTATGCCCCGTGTCCAGCAAGAACCCTTGATCTGACATCCCCAGTAGCTAGCAGATATTCTTGCACCGCATTGCACCGTTTTGCCATGCCCATACAGGCACCCTTACATTGAATTGCACAAAATAGCCACCCCTCTGCTACATCCAGTTGTATTTCCTGTCATTCCCTGTTGGCACCCCCTAATCTGCCATTCCAAGCTAGCACAACTACTGTGCCATGTACAGCTGTCACCCCTTACTCTGCCATGAGCAGCTTGCGATCCTACCCACACTCTGCTATGCCATTATAACATTCCTATTATGCCATGCCTATTCTGTTCTGCCATAACAAGCCTGCACCCCCTACTCTGACATGGCAAGCTGACACACCTATTCTGCAATGACAAACCTGCTACCTTGCTCTGCCTGCCAATATGACACTCTTATTTTACAATTCAGAGCTGGCACCCCTACTCTATGCACAGTTGGTGACCCTACTCTGTCATACCAATATAGCACTGCTACTCTGCCATGTCTTCCAGGCACCCCACTCTATGCCCAGTTCTGCCATGATTGACACAAAGCAAGCACCATCACTAAGAGCAAAGCACCCAGAAGACACCCGATTATACCATGTCCAACACCAACCATCTGCTTAGAAATGCCAAGCTCTCTGTAGACTCACACACTTTGCAATGCCCAAAACCTAGAATTCTCCATTTGTTTGCAATGCCCAGTAATTAGCTGGTACCCACATTTTGAAATGCCCAGCGATTAGCACCACATCCCTGCAGTACCTAGCACAGCGTGAGGATCAAGTACCAAGAAAAATAGTGCGATTCTGGAGCAAAACAACTGCACATAGGGAAAAAATAAAGATTCCCATTGAAGAAATGTTTTTGATCTCTCTCATTCATGAATGTTTTTAAAGCCTCCTCTTTAAAACAATGGGGATTTTAGTTAGTTCTCTATGGTGGTGCAGTTGGTTTGTCCCAGAATTGCAACACTTTTCTTAGTACATCAGCCTCATTAGACTTTTGAGTGTCAAAGGGCTGAGCAACACATTGCTCTGTAATGTGTTGCTCGCTTCCTGGCACTCAGAGAGTTAAGCGCCGTTGCACTGACGTGCAGAACCAAAATAATAACAAACAGAAAGGGTTATTTCATTTTAATAGATGTTTTCTGCCTGGTCAAACAGAGTTGAAAATGTGGTTTCCAGGAGTGCATCCCGGAGGTGGTCTTGTAACCCTTCTGGCATTAAGTGGGTTAAAAGGCACTTTATAGTGCATTTTTAACTGGTTTACAATGGAACTGTCACTTTGTAATGAATAGGTGATTTTAACCCTTTGACTGCCAGAAAGGTCTCTGGTATTAAAAGGGTTAAAAGCTTTCCTATACATGTATTGTTATTAGCCATGTTTTATTTAAAGTAATAGTTTGAGAATGTAACCTTATTTGCTTTTCCGTTAAAGGGGTTAACTTGTGACAAAAGATCTGAATACTGGGTTAAGGCTGAAAGTTGGCCAGGGATAAGCAATCATTTTATGACTGGCCAATCCTGGGCAGCTTTAAACTTCATACTAAATAGTCACTCATCATAATGTGATTCCCCAGTAGGAAAGGCTACCCCTTGACAGAGGACCACCTATACCTGCACAAGAAAACATTGTGAGCTCATCTGCATTTTGTGTGAAGCAGTAACCTTTAGAACTGGAAGAGAAAATGACTGTCTCTGAAATATATATCTCCAGTAATTAGCAAGTTTTAATACTGTAGAAACAAAAGGGAACACAGACAGGGGGGCGCCCCTAGCGTAATTCAACTTGGCACTATGACCACCACTGTATTACCTCCAGGTGGATACTCACATAAAATTTGCCAACAACTTGCTTATGCAAGGATTTACATAAAAGCTTTTGAAATGGACAATCTCCTTCAGGATGCCCCTCTTCCAAGACTCCTCTCCCCAAAACGGCAAAATATAGAACACAAAAAACAGAGAGGGCGCCCAATAGTGTGATATTGTAATGACCATAAGATAGATTCAAAATTACACTCACATTTACTGAAGATTGATCTCAGCATGAGGAAGATCCTTAACCCCCTGTCTCTGCTCAGGGTCTCTGGATAATAACAAGAGGGCCACAGACTCTGAGCGGAGACAGAGGTTAAAGGGATAGTAATGTTTCATAATAAAAGCAGCTCTAATTAATCATCATAGTATTTGGACTTTGGAGAGTGTTATTTCAATACTGTGAGAGTTATAGTGCAAGAGTAATTCAATGACAAAGTGTCCCCCTCCCTCCCCTTTTACTGATGTAACACTGTTCAGCCAGATCAGAAGGGAGGTGCCCAGGTAGACTGCAGAGATGGAAAATCTTCAATTAAGATAAGGGAAAAAGCTGAAAAGCTTGTCAAGGGGGGCAGGACTTTCATTGTTCTGATAGGAAGAATATTGTCCCCTTCTGTTATCTGTCTGGTCTATGGACTGCATTCCACATCTGAGAAGAGATTGCTTACACTAGGTAAAAGGAGCGGGAGGGGGAAACTTTGCTTGTGAATATCTCTCAAACCATAAAGGTTTGAGAGATAAGACTTAAATCATTCTTCATGTTTTTTTAATGCCTACAAAATAAAATAAAGATAAAGCGAAGTATTACTATCCCTTTAAGAATCCTTCTCCTGCTGAGATCACCAGTAAATATTAGTGATTTGTTTGTTTTCTAGTAGGTTTAAAGAACCTTTTATTGCGTAGTTTTTAATCCTACGTGGTTTCCTGAATGTTTAAATTGTAATATGATGTACATTTATTGTTGTTGCACATATTTATATGCAATTTTTATATACCTTAATCCCATTATATCCTAGTGTGGCCACCACGACACGGCTGTGACCGCCAGTAGAAATTCTTTGAGAACCACTGATCTCAGAGATGGATTAAGGCTCCATGGGGCCCTAGGCAAGGTACCATTTTGGGGCCCCACATTGTTTTCTTCTGACACTGGGTGCTCCTAGCAGGTAGTAATATTATGGATATAAAAGAAGTGGGAGCAACTAGTTGATGCTGGTCATTCAACAAAAAGGGCACCTGACACAAGATGTTAGCAGCAACAACAGCAGGGCCCCCTCTGTGACCCTTCACTTGCAGTCTGGGCCCCTCATATTGCCATGGACCCTAGGCAGTAGCCTATGTTGCCATAATGGATGATCCGGCTCTGACTGATCTAGAACAACTGGGAGAAAGAAACACATGAAAAAGTCAGTTTTGTCCCTCTTGTCATCTGACGTTGCTGGGATTGTAAAAGCCTTCCAGAAGTCGTCATGCCACACCCAGGATTTTATGCATTTGTTGGATGTCTCGAGGTCTTCAGTTCAAGTGGTGCCATGGACATATGAGGCCAATCCATTTTCTGAATAAAAGTAACAAGAATATCAGCAACATATCCCAAAGATTTCTCTCTCTCTCTTTCTCTCTCTCAAGAATTGACCTGGTGGACAAAACCGAAGAATCTGGCAAAGGGGTTTACATTAGAAAACCTGCCATGGGGGACAGTCACAACAGATGCCAGCCTGTCAGTATGGTGAGGATGCTGGAACAACATCTCAGAACAGGGAATATGGACCAAAAAGGAAAGCAGGCTGCACATAAATATTTTGAAACTAAAGCCAGCAGTTAATTCCCTAAAAAAAAACCCTCAGGAAGTATCTAAGAGGCAAATCTGTTCAGTACAATCCAACAGCATTGTGGAGGTAATGCACGTAAAAAAACAGTGGGGAACAAGAATTGATGCACTGAACAGGGAAGCAGAGAAAATCTTGAGATGGTCGGAGTTGAACTTAAGAACAATTAGTGTTCCACATAGGGAGCTTAAATGCTCAAGCAGATTTTTTCAGCCGAAACAAACTGAATCAAGGAGAAAAGCCCCTGAACTAGGAAATATTTGCCAAGATATTCTAGAGACTAGGCACGCCGCCTGTGGATTTAATGGCATCCCGCTGTATCAGGAAGTGTTTAAGGTTCTTTGCTCGTTGACAGGTTAAGTTGGAACTTCAGCCTGGCATACATGTTTACACCAAGGAGAGTTTGGTTCTCAGAACTAGTCAATCTATCGGTGGACCAGCCTTGGCCTTTACCTCTCAGTCTTACACCCTAAATGAGTATTCTGTAAGTTGATGGCCTGGAGGCTGAAAGGGAATCTTTGAGACTAAGGGTACTGTAATCAGTAATAAACACCATTATCTCAGGCAGAAAATCCTCTTCATCAAATGCTTATTGTAGAGTCTGGAAGACATCTAGGAATTGGTGCCTAGTAAATGAGGTTTTCAGATCCTCTCTCAATTCTACTCATATCCTTAATTTCCACAAAAGGGGTTACAAAACAGGATTACTTCCAGCTTCGATAAAGGTCCAGTTATGCGCCTTGTCAGCTCTGTTGGCAAGGCAGTTCATAGATAACAAGCTTGTCAAAAAGTATCTGAAAGCAATACGGAAATAACATGAAGAAGGGATGAGGTTCTTCCATGGGACCTGCATATCATCCTGGACCAGCTTGCCAGTTCTTCGAGATTTGAGCCTCTAGATCAAGTTCCAGTTAATAGCCTCACTGTGAAACATTTTTTTTAATGGCAATCACATCAGCCAGGAGGGTAAGTGAGTTGCAGGCTTTGTCTTTCAAGTCGTCCAACCTAGTGATTCACCACTAGGTACCAGACCTGGTTTTAGATTAAAGATGGTATCCTCATTCCACTTGAATCAGGACATCATTCTTCTTTCATTCTGTCCAAATACGAAGGGAAAGAAAGAGAGTTTGTTTTATAACCTGGACCTGATCAGGTGCATTTCCATTTATTTGGAAAAAGATACTTCAGACTTTTTGTGCATTTCCAGGGATCTGTGGCTTCTAAAGCATCCATTGCTAGATGAATCACCAAGTGTATCAAGATAGCCTACCTGGAAGCAGGCTTGGATCCACCTAAATTGAGAGCCCATTCAACTTAGACTTCTAAGGCATCAGTAGAAAACCTATGTAAAATGTCCTTCTCTATCTACTGTATATTCGCTAGAAGCTACAATCTGGATGTTGCAGGCTTCAACTGATGTGATGTGGTCTCCATTCATATGTTTGCTTATCAATGTTCTGGCTTTGGCAGAAAAAAGTTAAGGATGAAAGATCCTGCAGGCTAATGGTCCTATGTAGTTGTCCTCCTTGTCTTTTCTTCTAGTAACGTTTTACTCTAAATTGGTTTGGTGTGTAGGTGTCTGTGACACTTGAAGTTTGTGATCGTTACACTTCATGTTTATTGAAACTGGTTTGTGTTTTGAGGGTTTTTCTCTCTCTCCCTGGAATATTGGCGGAAAAGCTTTAGTACATCCCCATGGTTCCTGTTTCCCACACTGAACAAAAGAGAAAAAGGGAAATTTTGTGTACTTACTGACAAATCATTTTCTCTTAGTCCATGTGAAACATGCAGGTTCCAGGCAGATGAGTTCTTTGGTTTAGGTGGCCACCTTCCTGCCCTACCTCTTTTTTCAATCTTTGCTGTTTGTTAATATTTTTATTTGGGTAAATGTGGAGTTGGGAGGGAGTCTACGCCTCTGTGAGATCTCTTTAGTGAAAGTGCTTTCCTTTTTATGGAGCTGTGTTCCCCGTAACCAGGTCTGAGAACTTTGGAGACTGAAAGGAGTTGTAATTGTTACCTTTGTCATAGAGAGCAGGGACTCTTACTCTTTTTTTCTTCAAATTAAAAAGAGAAGTAACACTTCCTATTAATACCCCCCAAAACTTATCATCTTGTTGTGGGTGAAAAATTCTAATAGACCCTCTGTATTTTTTCTTTGACCCTTGATTCAAGATATTTATAATCATATGCCTATCATGTCCATGGAGATGCACATGAGCGTTGCTAACAGGACCACAGGACACAAAATCTGCCCACAACACATACTAATCTTAACCCTTGAGGCACCCTTTTGGTCCTTAAATGGTTAAATAGGCTTATGCACTGCATCAGTTTGAAAAACCTGACATCAACTGTCATGTCGGCTTTCATGGACATGACATCCATTGAAGAAAGTCACAGGAGTACAATTTATAGTGGTGTTTGGATTTCCTGCCCATAGTAAAGAAAGTAAGCGCAGGTTTATTATTTAGAGGTGTCACTATAATGAAATCTGCAAGCTCAAAACATCTTTTTTCGTTTATGAATATTAGGTTATTATTTATACTTCAGTGGATCTCCTAGTATACCACATAAAAATGGCAATTAAAGGAGAACTAAAATCTCCTAATAATAATCCTCCTCTTACCTTACTATGGCCAGAAAATCCTAATTCTCCATAAGAATATTGGCTTTGTGCTTTTGTTTAAGAGAGAACCTCTTCAATCAGTACTGGATGTCATGTCCATGGAGACCAACATGATAATTGCTAGCAGGGCCACAGGGCATAAAACTGTCCACTACCTACGGTAATATTAACTCTTTAAGGATCAGAGGAGTGTGCAATGTACTGCTTTGCAATTCTCTATAGTCCTTAAAGAGTTAATGTGCTCATGCACATGGCACCATTATTTTTTCAATGTTCTCCAGTCAGTGTTGCCACTTATTGCAACTCTAGTTAAGCCACATATTTTATTAGGGCTTTCCATCTGAAATCTTTACCCTTCTCACCAAAAATTATTCTGGAACATTTGAAAGAAGTAATCATGCTTGAATTGTTTTTTTTTTTTTTTTTTTTTTTACATTTTAAACAATTAAAATGTACTTTAGGTCTCCACAACCCTTTGTTCTTGATGGGTAGTATCTAGAATTTGAAGATATCTTTGTGAATAACATATTTGTTCCATTAAGTGTAAGAAGGTTGTTGTTGTAAATCCAAACTATTTAATGAAGAAAGGAATAAAATCGTTTTTTTTTTCTTGTGTACAAAAGGAGGATTCAGACAGGACATATACCTAAAAAGCTCAACTCCTTCCTAGATTTCAAAAGTTCCAGGACGGAGTCATTGGAGACCATAAAATCAATTGTTCAGCTAGACAATTGGATGATTTACCTTGATCTGAAAGATGCATATATGCGTGTTCAATGTAACACATTTCTCATGCTTTATCATCAGAATTTTCAGTTTACCTGACTTCCTGTTGACCTCTCTGTTTCTCCAGTGGAGATTTCCCAAAGTTTTGAACTTCATTATTGTACAGCTTCATAAGCAATAAATAAGTATATAATATTACTTGGATGACATTCTAATGAGTGCTCAATGTTATATGGTCCTGTCATTTGAAAGAAAAGTCAGCTCCTTCCTACACAGAGTCTAGTTTATTTGGGAGCCCTCTTCAATACAAACATAGGCCTCGTTTCTCTTCGTTCTTTAGAAAGTATAACAGGTCCACAATGTCTCATTGTAAAGGAAGTTCTCTTTTATTATAACCCCACTGGCTCTCAAGATATAGGTAATTCAGAACATTGTGAGGATAAAAGGTCTCCTGGAGATGGATTTGATGGTGACTCTCAGAGACAGGAAAGACATCCAGTTCTTCTACAGGAATTATTGACCAAAGGCACTCAGGTTTGATGCCTTCTTACACAGGAAAATTTTAGCTCTAGTGTATGTATTCCCACTAATTCCATAAATAACCAAAGTCTCCAAGAAGCTACAAATAAACTCATCCGAAGTCATTCTGATGCAGCATTATTGTCAAGAAGGAATTGTCTCCCTCTTTTCATATAATTTTCCATAGATAAGCCTTAGGAAACCTTCATCTTGAGGTTAGGGAAGCAAAGAGAGAGAGAGAGAGGTTTCTGTAAAGTAAATACTTTACAGAAAGGTGGAAAAAAACACTAGACCAATCTGTACCCAACATCCTAGAGTTCTTACAGTCTGGATAGTATCGACACTCCTAAAATTCAAATCTTGATGCATTTCTAGGGAAAAGATAGACTTAGCATAAAACAGTAGTCAATATCCAAAATTAGGCCTCCTCTAAAGTGTCCATATCTTACGTGGACTCTGTTCTTCAATTCATATTTTTGTTTGGGTATTCCCACTTTGGATTTGGCTTGGTATGTCCATTTTAATTCTGCCATGGGTGGCCAGAAAATATGAACATTTGATCATGTGTACCATTATATTCCCTGTTTGTATAAGCTTTGTATTTAAAGATTAAAGAGATGGGGCATCCTTTTTTTAATAGTGATTTTACTTCTGTTTTGCATTCCATCAGCAGATGTATGGGGAGCTTCATTAAAGGGTTTGGAATCCTGAGAACCTGCACCACGATTAAATACCAGTTAGCAGTGAGTGATATGCCACTTGATACTTCTTTATTATTTGGAGACATCATATTCAGCAGTGCCATTGTAATTGTGCTATTAATTCAGTTGTTTAATGCTGCCAAGGAAGATGGCTAGGAAAAGAAAATTACAGTAAGTATGAAAAATGTTTCCTATTTTGTATGTTGCCTATATTTGCTGATACTGTGAGAACTCCACCTATGGTCCTCTAGATTTCTGTATACATTCTCAAGATATTAACATTTCACTCCCCCAGCTATAGAATAAAGCAGAGTTCAAAGGCAATCTATTCCCTCAAAACATTGCGCATATATACCTAACTACCATGCCTACATAAGTTCTTCTTTTAAAACGAGCTACTCTTTAAAAAGAGCTACTTATTCCAACTGTACATTTAGCTTTAATGTATGTCGAGTTACTGAAATGACAGCTGCATACTACTTACAGTATACTAGATGCATAGATTTAAGAAATATTCATAGCTGTAGGCATTTGTGGAAGGAAGGGCACAATGACAACATCAAACATTGCAGAGGGGCCTGGGAGATTAAATTACACCTCTCCAAAAGTTAAATATAAACAGTAATGTTGAGATTACCAGAGGCAGCATGGGTGAAAAACAGCAGTGATCTACTACACATTTCAATTGCAATTCTGTAGCAAATCAACTACACAGTGTGGGAAAAATTAAAATTTAAGTTAAATATGGCTTTTAAATCCTTGAATGTTGGAGAAGTCGCAGTATTGCATTGGAGGCCTCTCTAGCATTCACTGTGTTTAAAGCCCAATTTAAATAAATGTTTTTTTCTTGTCATGCAGAAGGTTTGACCCAGAATTGCTCCAGTTTTCTCTTGGGAATAACTGGTTTGTTCCAGGGACATATTTCCTCTGTTCCCTCTCCTTTTACAACATTGTTTTTCCATGTGTGTTCCAACCTTGTGAACCCTGGAATCTCTCATTTCCAATTCTTATTGCAAACCCCCAATAGGGAGACACTGAAGATTTATATCCCTTTAACTTGATAACAGGGCAGCTGGCATTTGTCTAAATCAGTCAAACACACCTAAAAGGTTGGCTGTGTTCATAGCGTAGATGGGAGACATGTATAAATACGAAATACGAAGTTCTTTTATCCTCACTCCTATACACTGCTTGTGCAAAGTCATTTTTATCCATACAACACTGTTTAACTGAATTAAAACATATTCCAAATCTGCTTGCATTTAGTCCTAACAGGTACATGATGAAATACAAGAGTTTGCAACAAACAAACCACGATTCATGGTATAGTCCCTGTTCAGCCTCCTGCTATTGACATCGGGCTCTCCCCCCAGGCCCTAACACACATTACACTCTCCTATGATGGCCTTTTCTTCAATCATTCTCATATGGGTAACTATAAGCTAAAGAGGGGCACCAAACTGCAATTTTGCAGCAATTAAATTCACCATAGGGTTTAAATTAAAATTCTTAAATTTCCCATTGATTTAAAAGTGTAACACCTTGAATGCTAGAGAGGTCTACAATGTATTGTTTGCAACTGGTTGGATACCTCTGGCATTCAAACTGTTAAAATCCAATTTAAGCCTTTGCGTGCCAAAGGGGTAAGCAACACAGTGCAAGACAATTTGTTGCACATTCCACTGACACTCAAAAGGTTAAACTGGTTTGCATTTAATTTCCACCTATGGTCCTGCACCTTTTTAGATTAATGAATAAGGCAGTTGTTGACAGCAGCAGGATGAAACTGAATTCTGGCACATTGCGCACAATAAAGTGAATATCAGCTTTCCTTTTTAAATTAAAATGTACTTTAGGTCTCCACAACCCTCTCTTACCCCTAACATCATGTCCTCCTTGACAGCAGGGCTGATGCATTTGATTGACACAGTCTGAGCCTTGCTTGACATTAACTTTGCTTTCCAAATAATGCAGTGGATTGAATGTAGAATTGTGACTTTATCTTTACCTCCAGTGTATTTTTTCACAGCTCCATTTTATTAAATCCATTGTGGTGAAGGTCCCAAGATTCACTGGGGTTCTGCTGAGAGTTCTTTCACAATAACTAAGAATAAATCCAGACTGGGCTAAAATCACAGGAAATGTCTTAAAGGGATAGTAATGTTTCATAATAAAAGCAGCTCTAATTAATCATCATAGTATTTGGACTTTGGGGAGTGTTATTTCAATACTGTCAGAGTTATAGTTCAAGAGTAATTCAATGACAAAGTGTCCCCCTCCCACCCCTTTTACTGATGTAACACTGCTCAGCCAGAGCAGAAGGGAGGTGCCCAGGTAGACTGCAGATAGGGACAATCTTCAATTAAGATAAGGGAAAAAGCTGAAAAGCTTGTCAAGGGGGGCAGGGCTTTCATTGTTCTGATAGGAAGAATATTGTCCCTTGCTGTTATCTGTCTGGTCTATGGACTGCATTCCACATCTGAGAAGAGATGGCTTACACTAGGTAAAAGGGGCAGGAGGGGGAACTTTGCTTGTGACTATCTCTCAAACCATAAAGGTTTGAGAGATAAGACTTATTTCGTTCTTCGTGTTTTTTTAATGCCTACAAAATAAAATAAAGATAAAACGAAGTATTTCTATCCCTTTAATTCCAAGTAAAAAAGTACAAAGAGGTCAGAATTCTCTCCAAGGAACCATTTACTCTAAGAGCTAAGCAAAGAACAAGAGGGCATCCATTAATACTAGAGGAAAGGAGCTTTCAACTAAAAGAAAGACAGGATTTTTTTTAACAGTAAGGACAGTAAAGTTATGGAATACTTTGCTTCAGGATGCTAGGCTTGCAGATACTGTCATTGTAACATTATTGATAATTATGACAACTGGCTTCAAAACAGATAGGATGTTGAGCTAGAGAAATATCCAAATGCCATTTTGAGTCCGAAAGGAATTTTGTTTTACCCACTTAGGGCTTAATTGAAAGTGGCTTCAATGGGACTCTTTTTACTCTTGATCAACAGGTTTGATATGGCATGGGATGAACTTGATGGATGCATGTCTTTTTTCAGCCTCATCAACTATGTTGCTATGTAAAGTATGACCAAGGTCTGTGCCCTCCCTGTAAAACCTATTATACATATCATAAAACATACCGTAAAATTTCAGGTGTAATATGCACCTGTGTATAATACACAGATGCATATTATACCCAAGATTTTAGGGGAAAACAAGAGTGCATATGTATAATATTCACCATTGTTTTCCCCCTTACTAGAATACAGGATACAGGGCATTACCATTGGCTGGAGGAGATAGGTCCTGAAAGCCCATTGAAGGAAGCAGGTGGCAGATGGAAGCATGCTGCCTGCAGGGAAGTTTTACATAGTTTGTATTTTGCCTTCCCTTCTCTGGAAAAGCTGTGGACTTCAGTAGGGACTTAAACTGAATGAAGTAAATCTTATATTGACAGCGGATTGCACCAGGGGAGGGAAGGTATCTGCCAACCATCATAAAAAAACAAAAAAACTCTTGTGTATAATATGCACCCCCCACTTCACATAAGTTGAAGTCGGTTGAAATTGTGCGTATTATACCCAAGATTTTATGGTAATCACAATCCCTGGTATTAAACATCAGCTCTCCTGGAGCCCTCTTCTGGGCTGCCTGCTCATAATCTAAATGTCTGAGTGACCAATCCATTGACTAGCCTCAGGAGATCTGAACCTGCCAATAAGGAGGTCTCAGCAATTTCCAGTATTTTAAATGACTGAATAGGAATGCCACCAGCAATTTCCAGAAAAGACAACGTTTTCACTCTGTCCCCATTGATACCCCCCAAACAATCCCAAGAGTCCTGTGCACTAATGCATATGTTCAGAGACAGTCATGTCTGAGTTTGTGTGAATTACCTGGCACATTTGATCAATGATTCTGTCCTAGCTCCCTGCCTTGGAGAGCTCTGATCTGAGCATTGTCTATGGTGATTCCATGTCTAGGGGACCCAGAGGAGTGATGAAGGGACAGAATAGCATAGAACAAAGTACTACATGTAAAAGTATAGTAATGTTTCAAAATAAAAGGATACCAAACGTTTAAAGGAATTGTAATACTTAAGTATTACTAATCCCTATAGTAAAGCCCTACTAAAAAAAAAGTATTGCCCCCAGTGTCATCTCTCAAACTTTTATAGTTTTGGAGATGAACGCTTCTAATGTTGCCCTCTCCCTCCCCCTTCCCCGAAGTCAGCTTTGTAGCTGACTGAAGGGAAGTCCGGTCATAGGTCATCAGACAGCTCTGCAGCAGAGCCGCAATTGCGTTAACTAAAAAAAAAAAAAAAAAAAAAAAAAAAAAAACTTTCACTAAAACGGTCTTCTACATGTTCTTGCAAACCAAGCACACATAGAAGACCATTTCAGTGGAAGCTTTCTTTTTTAGTAGCGCGATCAGGCTGTGCTGGAGAGCCGCCTGAAAGTCGTTCGACTCTCTTCCCTGCAGTCAGCTAGAATGCTGACTATGGGGAAAGGGGAGGGAGAGGGCAACTTTACAAGCGTTCATCTCTCAAACCATTAAGGTTTGAGAGATGACACTGGGGGCAATATGTTTTTTTTAGTAGGGCTTTACTATAGGGATTAGTAATACTTAAGTATTACTATCCCTTTAAAGGTAATATATTTGTGTGACACGTACATAATCCCTAATAAAAGCCTCAGCAAGCTCAGTGAAATATATGTTAAAGGGATAGTAATGTTTCAAAATAAAAGAAGCTCCAATTAATCTTCATAGTATTTGGACCATGGAGAGTGTTATATCAATACTGTCAGACTTGAAGTTCAAGTGTAAATACATGATAAAGTATCCCACTCCCGCCCCTTTTACTGATGTAACACTGCTCACCTCAGAGCAGCAAGACTCTCCAGATGGATCACAGGGAGGCACAATCTGCAATTAGCATAAAGGAGAAACCTGTCATGGGGGGCAGGGTTTCCCTTATACTCACAGAAAATTGTCCCTTGCTGTGAGCTGTCTGGTTTCAAGACCAGATTCCACATCTGAGGGTAGGTGGCTTACACTAGGTAAAAGGGACAGGAGGAGGATACTTTATCATTCAATTACTCTTGAACTACAACTCTGACAGTATTGAAATAACATTCTCCATGGTCCAAATACTATGAAGATTAATTGGAGCTTCTTTTATTTTGAAACATTACTATCCCTTTAACATATATTTCACTGAGCTTGCTGAGGCTTTTATTAGGGACTATGTATGTGTCACACAAAGGTATTACCTTTAAGTTTAAATGTTAGGAATACTTTTCTTCTAATAAGTCAGGACACTTCTACTTTATAATTGAGGTTTTAATACTGTGATATCTGGTAGTTTACAGCTTCTCTCAGTTCCTCCCTGTAGGCTGGAACAATTCTAGAAGAAGTTGTGGGTGGAGCCTCCCCTTCCTCCTTATCAGGCTATTTCACTAGCCCCACCCCAGATAGACTTGTTCCAATAACCTGGACAGAGGCTGAGAACATTTCTTCTCAGTTTTTAGTTTATTTTATTATTTTCTTTTTGATATGGGGTGTAAAAATTCCCCCATTAGGTGGATTACCATTCCTGGCTTCACCTGGAGAATTGTCCAGCTATCAGGTGCTTTTGTGGACCCTTGCAGTAACTGAATGATAAAATATTCCCCTCTCACCCCTTTACTGATGTAACACTGCTCACCTCAGAAAAGCAAGGTGGTGTCCGGGTGGATCACAGAGAGGGACAATCTTCAATTAGCATAAGGGAAAAAAATGTCAAGGAAGCAGGGTTCTCCTTATGCTCACAGTAAGAAGATTGTCCCTTGCTATGAGCTGTCTGGTCTCAAGACCAGATTCCATATCTGAGGGGAGGTGGCTTACACTAGGTAAAAGGGGCAGAAGAGTGATACTTGATCAGTCAATTATTCTTGAACTACAGCTCTGACAGTCAACAATGGAGGCGGTTCCATATTCCATGGCTCACACCAGGGAGCTCCAGCGGTTCACTATCCGTGCTTGGCATTGGAACCCGGATCTCTTGGATTGCAATGTCTCTCTTACTTTAAAGGGGAGGCAGGACCTGCTTTGGTGGCTGGACAGGTCCAACCTGGACAAGGGGAAACCCTTTGTCATTTAGGACTGGACCCTGGTGATGATGGATGCCAACCTCAGGGGCTGGGGAGCTGTCCTGAGTTACCTGGGGGTTCAGGGCAGATGGATGTAGAGGAAACTTCAGTCCACCAATGTTCTGGAGCTCTGGCTAATTGATCATGCTCTAGTCTACTGTTCCTGTCCAGTCAGACAACACCAAGGCCGTGGCGTACATCATCAAGCAGGAGGCACAAGAGGCAATCCCGCTTGGTCAGAGGTCAAATCTATCTTGGCTTGGGCAGATCACTTTCCAGTTATTTCCTCTGTGCACATTCAAGGGGTAGACAACGTCCTGGTGGACTTCTTAAGCCATCAAAAGGTGAACCCAGGAGAGTGGGAGCTCCACCCAAACGTTTTTGACCTGTTGATACAGCAGTGGGGTTTTCCTCAGATAGATTTGATGGCCACCAGGAACAACAGGAAGGTTCAAATGTTTTGTACCCGTTGGAGGGATCCTCTGGCCTTCACCATGGATGCACTGGATTTCCATGGCAATTTCATCTGGCTTACACCTTCCCTCCTCTTCCCCTTATTTCCAGGCTGCTGAGGAAGATTCGGATGAACGGCCCAGCGGTCATCTTGATTGCCCCTTACTGGCCCACGAAACCCTGGTTCCCAGAACTGGTGGCTCTCTCCATTCTGAATCTGTTTACATTGCCACTAGGACTGGATCACCTCCTTCAGGGTTATCCGTGGAAGGAGAATGTGGAGTGCTTGGCTTTGATGGCATGGTATCACGGTGCCCGTGCTCCCTGTGTTGCCTTCTGTCAGTTTTGGCTGTGCAATGCTCCCATTGGTTGATCTGCAGTTGGCCCGCCCAGTACAGCCTTTATATACAGGGCTCTGGTGCCCTTTCGTGGTGTTCCTGTACCAGTGCCTACTTGAGCTTTGTGGATTCCAGTGTACCAAATTGGCCTCGTTTGACGACTCTGCTTCTTGTCTCCTGCTCCCGTGATTCAACCCGGCCTGGCTGACGTTCCTGCTCAGTGATCTGACCCAGCTTGTCTGATGTTCCTGTTCTGTGATTCGACCCGGCCTGGCTGACGTTCCTGCTCCGTGATCTGACCCGGCTTGTCTGACGTTCCTGCTCCGTGATTCGACCCGGCCTGGCTGACGTTCCTGCTCCATGTCTCGACCCAGTTCTCCTGTTCCAGTGTTCGCTGTGTCGCTTGGGCGACATTCTGACTACCGCTGTGCTTGGGGGCCTAGAGTCCATTACTGCTACAAGCAGTAAGCCATTGGCTGTGTCCTCCATTAACTCTTGCAGAGCCTCCGTGTTGCCTCCGTTACTGCTACGGCAGTGTGCCATTGGCTGTATCCTCCGTTAACTCTTTCAGATCCTCTGTGTTGCCTCCATTACTGCTACGGCAGTGTGCCATTGGCTGAACTATCCGTTAAGCTGTGTCCTCCGTTAACTCTTGCAGATTCTCAGTGTTGCCTCCGTTACTGCTACGCAGTGTGCTATTTGCTGAGTCCTCCGTTTACACTCTTGCAGAGCATCTGTGTTGCCTCCGTGACTGCTACAGACAGGGACCAGTCATCGCAAAAGTTTGATCTCCCAGTGATTCTGTATTTTTTACAGGATCGTGTGAACAAAGGGCTTAGTCTTAGCTCCTTGAAGGTTCAGACTTCAGCTCTCTCAGTGTTTTTCCAGAGAATCATTGCCCTCTTGCCAGATGTCAAGGTTTTCTTTCAGGGTGTCACTCATGCCTTCCCTGCCTATAAGGCTTCCACTCCCCCAGTGGGACCTTAATCTGGTTTTGGGAGTCTTGCTGCGGCCTCCCTTTGAGTCCTTGGCTACTATTCATCTCCGCCTTCTGACGTGGAAAATGGCCCTTCTTTTGGCTCTGGTCTCTGTCCGCAGTGTTGCTGAACTGCAAACTGCCTTTCCTGGTGTTTCACAAGGATAATACTGTTCTCAGCACCTCTCAGGAATTCCTTCCTAAGGTGATCTCTGAGTTCCACATTAATCAGGAGATTTTTGTGCTTTCCTTTTGTCCTGACCCCAGTTCTGACAAGGAGAGGTATCTCTACTTGTTAGATGTGGTACACTGCCTTAAGTTCTATGTGCACAGTACTGAGTCTATCCGTAAGACTAATGCCATATTTGTCATCCCTGAGGGTACTAGGGCAGGAATGGCTGTGTCCAAGGTCATTATTGCCTCTTGGAATAAATCTACCATCCATAAGGCTTACAAGCTCAGAAAGAAACCTGTTTCTTTCTGCATTACAGCACACTCCACCATGTCTGTTGGGGCCACATGGGCCTACAAGAATCAGGCCTCTGCTGAACAGATGTGCAAGGCGGCCACTTGGTCCTCTGTGCACACCTTTGCCAAGCACTATTGTGTTGATGCCCTGGCTTCTGCTGAAGCCAACTTTGGCAGGAAGGTCGTGGAGGCAGTTCTGCCTGTTTAGGACCTCTTCATTCCTGTGCCTTACCATTCTTTAACTGTTGAGCCCATCTGGTTTTTGTTCTTGTGTGCTGTGATATTGTTATTCAGTGTCCATAACACTTAGTTTAGGTTGGGCTGTTCCATGCCCTGGATAGTCCATGGGAACTCTGGTTTCAGGGGGACCGGTACTTGGTCCTTTCCTTCTTCTTCCCACCCTGGGAGCTTAATGTTGGTATATCCCCATGGTACCTGTATGCAATATTGGACGAGAGAAAAGAGGATTTTAGTCTTACCTGTTAAATTCTTTTGTCTTAGTCCATATGACATACAGGTTTCCCACCCAGTGAAAGGGACCATACTTTGCCTCTAAGTGCTGGATGTGGAAGTGCTCTTTTGTCTGCTGTTCACAGGAGTTTTCTTCTTTATTGATGTCCTACTTAGTAGGCTTGTCTCAAGTCTATCTGGAGCAAGGCTAGTGGGATAGCCTGATAAGGAGGAAGGGGAGGCTCCACCCACAACTTCTTCTAGAATTGTTTCAGCGTACAGGGAGGAGCTGTCACCGCCCCATGGTACCTGTATGTCATATGGACTAAGAGAAACGGATTTAACAGGTAAGGCTAACATCCTCTTATACGGTTTTCTACACATTGCATGCTGGGTTGCATGCTGGCCACTACACAACTAGACAAATATGGACATTTGTATACATTAAGAATAGAAGCAAGATCTTTGAAAGAGCAAATCCTTTTTTGGGAACATTCTAGTATCAGGAGTTCAGTTAGCCACCATTAAACACATACACTGAAATATTCCAACACAGGCTTGCATTGCATCCATTTTGTATAACTGCTCCACAATGTATAATAGAATTCATCATTAAATACCACCATTCTAAGCCATTACATACTAGAAAAGTTTCAAATGCATTGTTTTGTAAAGCATTGGAAGTCTGTAGCATCCTAAGGTTTCATTTAGTATCAGAAGATGTTGAATGCAAGCTATTATTGTAAATATCATTCAAACAATGTCTGATTTGTACATTTTTTTTTATATTCCTTTCTCATACTTACAACACTCCAGACTAACACTTGGCTAATTATATGTTAGTGCGGAACAGCATGATCATATTAGATGCTTATCAGCTGGCAAAGGTATCCTCACCACCTGTTGGCAGCCACGCACTGTCATTTGGTAAAGCTGCATATGATTAGTCATTAAAATATGAATGGGCATTTTCTCTGTCCTGGAATGAATAAATATTGTCCCAGCCAGGCATGCACAGTAGCATTCCAAGGAAGAGACCTGCAGAATCCTTGCTTAATTAACATTGACTAGATAGCCAACAATGTTGTGTAGAACTGATGGATGCCAAAATGCATCAACACACATTGGTTACAAGGCATTCCACTCAGAAGCAAGAGTAAGACATTAACGTATGATTGTTGGAAAATGTTGGACTGTTTAGTGTACTCTGTTTATGATTAATACAGATACTGTCCAGGACATACTTGAAAATGAGAGAAATCTCAATGTATTCTTCCTGGTAAAACATTTTCTAAATAAAAAAATACTGGGGTCTAATAAAATATATTTCAAAATAATTACATCTAAGCAAATACAGAAACAGTTATTCAAATGTACTGTATTTATATAGTCTCAATTATGTATAAACTAAATCCTTCTACTATCTTATCCACATGTTCCAAGTGGATCTTTCCACCTTTCTGAACAATGGTGCGTAGAGAGGACTACAGCCTGAATTCAGAGCACCCCACTCCTGATCAGCCATGGCATGGACAATCTGTACTGCACATGACTGCAGCGTGATCAGAGGTCTCTACTGCACATGACGGCTTCTGACAAACATACTTAGTGAATTATAATATAGGATAATCCTTTCCAGTTTCTCTTGATCTTTGTCCTCAGTAAGCCATGTATAAGGAAAAGGGAACTGAGCGTTTTCATAGTTTTCATTGGTCCTATATCCATCCTTTCTGGTACCAAAATAAAACAATTACAAGGTATGATAATACCTGTGTATGTTATGACTGAGATGGCAATAATTTAACCCATTCAGTGCCAGAGATGTTCTCCCATATGCAGGATACATCTCTGGCACTGGGTTATTTATGTCCCTCTAAAGGGAAAAGTAAAAATAAAATGTTTCAGAATTAAAAATGACTACAAAAATATGAAATTAGTGGAGATGGGGAGAAAGCTGATGATTCTGCTGTTAATCTAATTACTATTGACTAGTTTTAAAGCCCGTGTACATGGCCACCACTGGTGGCACTGCAGTCATGCTCACTACTGACTGCCCAAATGTGCCGCTGCTGCACAGGCAGTCCTTACTGGGCATGACTGCAGCACGTGCAGCTGTCTCTACTGCGCATGACGGCTTCTGACAAACATCCTTAGCGAATTATAATATATGATTATGATAATGTTTATTTAGTTTATGTCCCAAAAGCAATGAATATTTGATCCAAAATTAGCTGAAAGGTAAAAGGCTCAGTCTTCCACTACTGGAGAAGAGCAATATACCTAAACTTTTTGAGAGACTACCTGTCAAGTTTGGACAAGTAAACATGCCTAAAAATACACAGTTATTTCAGTCATCATCAGCTTCACCTCTTGCATGTTCAAGCCCCTCCCAGTCACACTCACTATTACTAACTACTAAGCAGCAACACAGAAGTACAGACCAGAGGAGCAGTGGAGGCCTCCGCCAGACTTTGGGGGCCCTGGAAATTGTTGGCCATTATGTTTGATTGGGGCCCCCAGACAGTGCAGTGCACTGCTCAACCCCCACCGGTGAGTCTCTGCACTCATCTTCTTGGCTGTGCTGTGCCTGAACAGTGTCTCATATACCCACCCACATCACATGATGCCCGATTTTTTGAAAACTGCCAGGGTAACTCAGAGAGACTGTTGGAGATCTGCTAATTTTTCATGCACAACTAGGAGGGCCTTCTTTCTCTCACCCTCCCCCACTTTCTTTTAGAAGTTTAATTAGTGCATGGCTATCAAGTCTTCTGATCATGCACATTTCTCGTCATGGTTCTGCTATGGAGCGGTGCCCAGCCCCTCATCCTGGAGTGAAAAGCCAGCCCAAATCTGCCTTCATGTAATGGATACAGTCTTGTATTTCTTAGGGTCATGTGTTATAGTTTATTTATTTAGAATCTCTTTAGATTTTGCCTTGTATTGAGGGGCCAAAAGGTTATTTGAGGCAGTTGATGGATCATAGTAAGAACAAGCAGTGGGAGAAAGCAAGAGAAGTGCAGCATAATACATACCTGGAGGCAGAGAAAGCCAGTTTAGATGGGATAACATTTTACAGTAGTGAGTACTGTACTTATGTTGAACACACAAAAGATTGAGTAGCACACAGTACTGAGCTTACTGAAGTTAGCTTGGGATGCAGAAATATAAATTAACTCACCATGATTGAGTGATAGTAAATCAATGTGATAGCCAAAAACTAAGCGAGGTTAAACTTCCTGCTCCTACCTAGATGTTTTTCACATTTTTGCCTTTAGAGTTTTGTCTTAATTCTCAAACTTCTGGTGATCCCTGAAGAAGTAGGAAGGGGCACAAAAATGATGGAAAGAAAATATCTTAAAATATAAAATTTAGACTATAATAGCTTTTTGGATTCCTTCTTTGATCCCGCAGGAAAATTCTTAGGGATTATACATAAAAGAAAAGTGGAGAAAATCTGAGGCAAAACAGCTGCACAATATAGGGGAGAAAGAAATTCCCATTGATATAAACAGGGTTTTTACTTCCATGAATGCTAGTATTCCAAAGGTTAAAAGTCCAATTTAAATCAATTGGTATGTTTATGTCTCCCTATTCTTCAGTCGTCTCTCTCTCTCTCTCTATATTATATATATATATATATATATATATATATATATATATATATATATATATATATATATATATTTGTCCAATGCAGTCATGTGCAGTAGAGACTCCGATACAGTCATGCGCAGTAGACACTGCCCGAACGCTTGGCTCATGTACACGGGCTTTTACACTTGTACCTATATAATTAATGTGTGTAACAGAAGGCCTTACCTAAGTAGGAGTCCACCATATAGCAATCAGGCATAGCTATTAGTGATGAGCGAGCACCTCAATGCTCGGATGTTCGGGTGCTCTGACCGAGCACCCCCTGAGGCTCGAGTGCTCGGCCGAGCATCCGAGCCCCATTGAAGTCAATGGGAGGACTCGAGCATTACACCAGGCACCCCCTGCTCTGATGAGGGGAGGGTGCCTGGTCCATAGGAAAAGGGCAGAAAAAGATGGAAACACTACAGAAATGGTTCAGGGACAGCATAGGGAGGATGTCTGGATGCACCTTGGACTCCAACATCGCTGCTGGGAACGATCTTTCGCCCGTAGTACGCCATTTTTACAGACTGACCATAAAACACACAAAAAGGAAAATAAAAACGACTTTAGGCGAAAAATTGTTACCAAACAATATTTGCTGTATATTTACTTGTATATCATCTGCAAATTCTCCCAAAAATTTCCTTGATTTTCAGAACTGAGGCCATGATTAAGAGGGAAACGTGCGCAGAGGCAAATTCTCCCAAAAATTTCCTTGATTTTCAGAACTGAGGCCATGATTAAGATGGAAACGTGCGCTGAGCTGACCATCTAAAACATTATGGGTGAGGGTCTGCTGCAGAGCTGACCATCCTAAACATTATATGCGAAGGCCCGCTAGTGAGCTGACGCTATAAAACATTATATGAGAAGGCCCGCTGGTGAGCTGACCTATATAAAAATTGGCAAACAGGGCCCGCTGGTGAGCTGGCCCTATATAAAAATTATATCACAGGGCCCGCTGGTGAGCTGGCCCTATATAAAAATTATATCCCAGGGCACGCTGGTGAGCTGGCCCTATATAAAAATTATATCCCAGGGCACGCTGGTGAGCTGGCCCTATATAAAAATTATATCCCAGGGCATATGGAAGAGGAGGAGGAGGATGAGAAGATTAAGAGTCAACCATATACCCGTTTTTGGGGTGGAAGGGGTGAATGGGAATACAGAGTATTCCCATCATTGTAAATAACATATATAAAGTGAGTTTATGTTCCCCCGGGGCTTTCCTCCAGTGGAGTGGAGAAGTCAGGGGAAATCCAGGCCTTGTTCATTTTTATAAGTGTCAACCTATCAGCATTGTCGGTGGAAAGGCGGATACGCTTATCTGTTATGATGCCACCAGCAGCACTAAATACCCGCTCAGACAGAACGCTGGCGGCAGGGCAGGCCAGCACCTCCAAGGCGTAGAGTGCCAGTTCATACCACGTGTCCAGCTTGGACACCCAGAAGTTGTAAGGCACAGAGGGATCATTGAGGACGCTGACACGGTCTGCTACGTACTCCTTCACCATCTTCCAAAACTTTTCCCTCCTTGTGACACTAGGCTGCGTATCAGGGTGAGGGTGCTGGCGGGGTGTCATGAAGGTGTCCCACGCCTTGGAGAGTGTTGCCCTGCCTTTCTCGGAACTGCTGTGTGCTCCCCTTTTCTCCCCTTCTCGGTTGGCCAAGGTAGCACGTACTCTGCCGCCAGCGTTGTCAGATGGAAAATTTTGGAGCAATTTTTCGACAAGAACCTTCTGGTATTGCACCATTTTGCTTGTCCTCTCCACCGGAGGAATGAGAGATGAGAAATTCTCTTTGTAGCGGGGGTCCAGAAGGGTGAACACCCAGTAATCCGTGTTGTCTAAAATGCGTACAACGCGTGGGTCACGGGAAAGGCAGCCTAACATAAAGTCAGCCATGTGTGCCAGAGTACCAACAGGCAAGATTTCGCTGTCCTCACCAGGAGGCTGACTCTCAATATCCTCATCCTCTTCCTCCTCTTCTGCCCACCCACGCTGAAGAGATGGAACTAAAGTTCCATGGCTACCCTCTGTAGCGGAGGCAACCGTGTCTTCCTCCTCCTCCTCCTCCTCCTCCTCCGCCTCCTCCAATTGTCGCTGAGAAGACGAAGTGAGGGTGCTCTGGCTATCACCTTGTGTAAGCTCTTCCTCCCCCATTTCCACCTCTTCCACATGCAAAGCGTCGGTTTTAATTGTGAGCAGCGAGCGTTTCAGTAGACACAGAAGTGGGATGGTTACACTGATAATAGCGTTATCGCCGCTCACCATCTGTGTCGATTCCTCAAAATTGCGTAAAACCTCGCAGAGGTCTGACATCCATTCCCACTCCTCACTTCTGATTACAGGAAGTTGAACGGAGAGGCGACGACCGTGTAACAGCTGGTACTCCACTACTGCCCTCTGCTGCTCACAAAGCCGGGCCAACATGTGGAAGGTGGAGTTCCAGCGCGTGCTCACGTCACACAGCAGCCGGTGAGCTGGCAATTGTAAGCGCTGCTGCAGCTTCAACAGGCCGGCTGAAGCTGTTGATGACTTACGGAAATGTGCACACACGCGGCGCACCTTGGTCAAGAGATCATGCACATTGGGGTAGGTTTTTAGAAATCGCTGCACCACTAAATTAAATACATGCGCTAGGCATGGTACGTGTGTGAGCTTGCCGAGCTCCAAAGCCGCCACCAAGTTACGCCCATTATCACACACAACCATGCCTGGTTGCAGGTTGAGTGGCGAGAGCCACTGCTCGGTCTGGTGACTAATCCCCTGCAACAGCTCTGAGGCCGTGTGCTGTTTGTCCCCAAGGCAGATCAGCTTCAGCACGGCCTGTTGACGCTTCCCCACTGCAGTGCTACACTGCTTCCAGCTACTGGCTGATGGGGGAGTGGCGGTGTGTGTAGAGAATTCGGAGGTGGAAACGGAGGAGGAGGAGCCAATAACATAGGTGCTGGTGGAAACCCTGATGGAGGTAGGGCCCGCAATCCTCGGCGTGGGTAGCACCCGTGCCATCCCAGGGTCCGAGTCGCTCCCAGCCTCCACGACATTCACCCAGTGTGCCGTCAGGGAAATGTAGCGTCCCTGGCCACAAGCACTTGTCCATGTGTCAGTCGTTAAGTGGACCTTCCCAGTAACTGCGTTGGTCAGGGCACGGGTGATGTTACGGGACACATGGTGGTGTAATGCGGGGATGGCACACCGGGAAAAGTAGTGGCGGCTGGGGACCGCGTACCGAGGGACAGCTGCTGCCATCAGGCTGCGGAAGGACTCAGTGTCCACAAGCCTAAATGGCAGCATTTCGATGGCCAGTAATTTGGAAAGGTGTGAGGTTAGTGCTATGGCCTGTGGGTGGGTGGCTGGGTATTTTCTCTTGCGCTCAAATGCCTGGGGTAACGACATTTGGACGCTGTGCTGGGACAGGGAAGTGGATGTGGTCGCTGATGGTGCTTCAGATGCTACAGGTGCAGGGCGGGAGGTATGCGGGCCTGCGCCTTCGACAGGCGATTGGCCGGCACCGAAAACAGGGGAAGAGGAGGCAGTGGTGTGGCCTGCAGACACAGATGGGCGATCCAGGCGTTCCTCCCACTTACTACGGTGCTTGGATGCCATGTGTCGGATCATGCTGGTGGTGGTGAGGTTTCTAGTGTTCATGCCTCGGCTCATTCTGGTGTGGCACAGGTTGCAAACTACAAATCTTTTGTCGTCCGCACTTTCCTTAAAAAAACGCCATACCGCGGAACACCTACCCCTTGGCAAGGTAGATTTACGCAAGGGGGTGCTCCGTGGAACATTTGCGGGCCGGTTTGGTGCGGTCCGCCTTCTTTCTGTAGCCACACCACTGCCTCTTCCAGCCTGTTGCGGTGCTGCAGATGGCTCACCCTCAGGACTGCTGTCATCGCTCGGCTCTACACCTTCCCAGGTGGGGTCAGTCACCTCATCGTCCACCAAGTCCTCCTCCACTTCCTCACTCTGATCATCCTCCTCAAGTCTTGATCCCACCACATACTCAGTCATTGACAACTGTATAACATTCTCCTCAACAAGGTCTTGAGACGGAAATAGTGGTTGATTTAATGGCAACTGTGTCTCATCATCATCATCATCATCATCCACTACTTCCTTTGACCTTAAATGCCGTTCACATCTGTCATCTTCTTGTGATTGGGTAGCCTCTAGAGGTTGTGAATCAGGGCACAAGATGTCATGTTCCTCTGCAAGCGTGCTTGGAGAGAGGGTCAAATGAAGGATTGGTGATGAGACGAGCTCATCACTATATCCCAGTGTGGGATCACTTCTTTGACCAGACCGTGTATGGTGGGAGGAAGGATGATCAGAGTGAGGATTATGTTGACCAGAGTCTTGGCTACTGAGAGTGGACTTGGTGGAAGACAGGGTGGTGCTTAACCGACTGGAAGCAGTATCAGCTGTCATCCAACCGACCACCTGTTCGCACTGGTCGGACCTCGAGAGTGATGTCCTGCGACGCCCTGTGAAATCAGACATGAAGCTAGGTATGGTGGATGTCTTTCTTTCTTGTGCTCTGGCACCAGGCACAGTTTCTCCGCGTCCTGACCCGCGCCCTGAACTTTCAGGATCACGTCCACTTCCCCGTCCCTTTTTACCCGCCTTCTTCATCTTACACGATATATATGACTTTAATATATATGAGTTTGAAAACTTAACAGTATTTCTTCCTATTCTGCAACTGTGCAGAGTACACAGAATAGGCTGCTAAACTGCGGTGACACACACTGAATGGAATAAGTGACTTTAATATTTGAGTTTGAAAACTTAACAGTATTTCTTCCTATTCTGCAACTCTGCAGAGTACACAGAATAGGCTGCTAAACTGCGGTGACACACACTGAATGGAATATGTGACTTTAATATTTGGGTTTGAAAACTTAACAGTATTTCTTCCTAGTCTGCAACTGTGCAGAGTATACAGAATAGGCTGCTAAACGGCGGTGAAACACACTGAATGAAATATGTGACTTTAATATTTGAGTTTGAAAACTTAACAGTATTTCTTACTATTCTGCAACTCTGCAGAGTACACAGAATAGGCTGTTAAACGGCGGTGAAAGACACTGAATGGAATATGTGACTTTAATATTTGAGTTTGAAAACTTAACAGTATTTCTTATAATTCTGGAACTGTACAGAGTACACAGAATAGGCTGTTAAACGGCGTTGAAACACACTGAATGGAATATGTGACTTTAATATTTGAGTTTGAAAACTTAACAGTATTTCTTACTATTCTGCAACTCTGCAGAGTACACAGAATAGGCTGTTAAACGGCGGTGAAAGACACTGAATGGAATATGTGACTTTAATATTTGAGTTTGAAAACTTAACAGTATTTCTTATAATTCTGGAACTGTACAGAGTACACAGAATAGGCTGTTAAACGGCGTTGAAACACACTGAATGGAATAAGTGACTTTAATATTTGAGTTTGAAAACTTAACAGTATTTCTTCCTATTCTGCAACTGTGCACAGTACACAGAATGTGCTGCTACACTGCGGCGAAGCACACTGAATGGAATATGTGACTTTGATATTTTAGTTTGAAGACTTAACAGTATTTCTTCCTATTCTGCAACTCTGCACAGTACACAGAATGTGCTGCTACACTGCGGCGAAGCACACTGAATGGAATATGTGACTTTGATATTTGAGTTTGAAGACTTAACAGTATTTCTTCCTATTCTGCAACTGTGCACAGTACACAGAATGTGCTGCTACACTGCGGCGAAGCACACTGAATGGAATATGTGACTTTGATATTTTAGTTTGAAGACTTAACAGTATTTCTTCCTATTCTGCAACTCTGCACAGTACACAGAATGTGCTGCTAAACTGCGGCGAAGCACACTGAATGGAATATGTGACTTTGATATTTTAGTTTGAAGACTTAACAGTATTTCTTCCTATTCTGCAACTCTGCACAGTACACAGAATGTGCTGCTACACTGCGGCGAAGCACACTGAATGGAATATGTGACTTTGATATTTTAGTTTGAAGACTTAACAGTATTTCTTCCTATTCTGCAACTCTGCACAGTACACAGAATGTGCTGCTAAACTGCGGCGAAGCACACTGAATGGAATATGTGACTTTGATATTTTAGTTTGAAGACTTAACAGTATTTCTTCCTATTCTGCAACTCTGCACAGTACACAGAATGTGCTGCTAAACTGCGGCGAAGCACACTGAATGGAATATGTGACTTTGATATTTTAGTTTGAAGACTTAACAGTATTTCTTCCTATTCTGCAACTCTGCACAGTACACAGAATGTGCTGCTAAACTGCGGCGAAGCACACTGAATGGAATATGTGACTTTGATATTTTAGTTTGAAGACTTAACAGTATTTCTTCCTATTCTGCAACTCTGCACAGTACTCAGAATGTGCTGCTAAACTGCGGCGACGCACACTGAATGGAATACGTGACTTTGATATTTTAGTTTGAAGACTTAACAGAATGTGCTCTAATCTGCAACTTTGCACACTAAACAGAATGTGCTCTAATCTGCAACTTTGCACACTAAACAGAATGTGCTCTAATCTGCAACTTTGCACACTAAACAGAATGTGCTCTAATCTGCAACTGTGCACACTAAACAGAATGTGCTCTAATCTGCAACTTTGCACACTACACAGAATATATATATTTTTTTTTTTTTTTTTTTTCCCCCCACACCAAATAACCTGCTGCCCCCACACACAGTAGTCCTAAAAAGGACTTTTGGTTCTTTTTTTTTAACAATTTTTGTTTTTTTCCTCCCTACACTGCCTTTCCCTTCCTATCCTCAGCTCTCCCTGGCTCAGACTGAGCCGAACTCGATGGTCAGGTGCTATACAGCACCTGACCACGGGTTCTGGCCAGCCAATCAGTGTAATGCCAGCAGCCAACATGGCTGCTGGCATTACACCGATGTCAGAGCCTCCCTGCACGTTTATTGGCTGCGCAGCAGGCGCAAAACGTGCGGGGAGGAGACACGAACATGGCGGGCGAGCACATGCGGTACTCGTACGAGTACCGCCATGTGCCGAGCAGAGCGATGCTCGAGCCGATCCGAGCATCGGCCGAGCATGCTCGCTCAACACTAATAGCTATGTAAATACTGTGTGTAACAGAATGACTTACCTAGGTAGTTTGTGTGTGGGCAGTCTATTTTGGGGGTTGTGTATGTTTGGCAGACTATTTTGGGGTCTGGGTGCATCAGTCAATTTTGGGTCGTTTGCATGTGTGTGGCAGTCGGTTTTGGTTGGTGTGCATGTGTGTGTGTGGCAGTCTATATTGGGTTTTGTACATGTGTATATGTGTGGCATTCTATACTGCGTGATGTGCATGTGTGTAGCAGTCTATTTTGTGTAGTGTATGAGTGTGTGTGTGTGTGTGTGTGTCAGTTTATTTTGGGTGGTTTATAAGTGTGTGTGTGTGGCAATCTATATTGGGTAGAATGCATGTGAGTGTGTGGCAGTCTATATTGAGTGGTGTACTTGTGTGTGTGTGTGCGGCAATCTATATTGGATGGTGTGCATGTGTGTATCTGTGACAGTCTGTTTGGGGTGGTGTGCATGTGTGTGTGGCAGTCTATATTAGGTGGTGTGCATGTGTGTGGAAGTCTATATTGGGTGGTGTGTGTGGTGCTCTATTTTGTATGGTGTGCATGTGTGTATCTGTGGCAGTTTATTTTGGGAGGTGTGCATGTGTGTCTATATTGGATGATGTACATTGTGTGTGGCAGGGAATTTTGGGTGGTGTGCATGTGTGTATAGCAGTCTATATTAGGTGATGTGCATGTGTGTGGAAGTCTATATTGGGTGTGTGTGTGTGTGTGTATGTATGTGATGCAGTCTATATTGGGTGGTGTGTGTGTGTGTGTGCATGTGTGGCAGTCTGTATTGGGTGTTATGCATATGTGTGGCAGTCTATATTGGGTGGTGTGTATTTGTGGCAGCCTATTTTGGGTGGTGTATGAGTGTGTGGCAGTCTATTTTGGGTGGTGTGCATGTGTGTGTGTGGCAGTATATATTGGATGGTGTACATGTGTGCGTGGCAGTCAATATTGGGTGGTGTGCATCTGTGTAACAGTCTATACTGGGTAGAGTGTGTATGTGTGGCAGTATATTTTGGGTGGCGGACATGTGTGTGGCAGTATATATTAGATGATGTACATGTGTGCTTGGCAGTCAATTTTGGGTGGTGTGCGTGCTTGTGTGTGTGAGACAGTCTATTTTGGGTGATGTGTGAGTGTGTGTGACAGTCTATTGTGGGTGCTTTGTATCGGTGGCAGTCAATTTTGGGAGGTGTGTGTGGGGCGGTCTATATTGGGTTGTGTGTGTGTGGCAGTCTTTCTTAGGTTGTGTGCATGTGTGTGTGTCAGTCTATTCTGTATGGTGTGCATGTGTGTGTAAGTCTATATTGGGTGGTGTGTATCTGTATGTGTGTGTGAGTGTCAGTCTATTTTGGATGGTGTGCATGTGTGTGTGGCAGTCTATTTTGGATGGTGTGTGTGTGTGTGTGTGTGTGTGTGTGTGGTAGTCTATTTTGGGTCGTGTGCATGTGTTTGTGTGGCAGTCTATTTTGGATGGTGTGTGTGTGTGTGTGTGTGTGTGTGGTAGTCTATTTTGGGTCGTATGCATGTGTTTGTGTGGCAGTCTAGTTTGGGTGGTGTGCATGTTTGTGTACGGCAGTCTAGTTTGGGTGGTGTGCATGTGTGTGTGTCAGTCTAGTTTGGGTGGTGTGCATGTTTGTGTATGGCAGTCTAGTTTAGGTGGTGTGCATGTGTTTGTGTATGACAGTCTAGTTTGGGTGGTGTGAATGTTTGTGTGGCAGTCTAGTTTGGGTGGTGTGTATGTTTGTGTATGGCAGTCTATTTTGGGTGGTGTGCATGTGTTTGTATGGCAGTCTAGTTTTGGTGGTGTGCATGTTTGTGTATGGCAGTCTAGTTTGGGTGGTGTGCATGTGTTTGTATGGCAGTCTAGTTTAGGTGGTGTGCATGTTTGTGTGGCAGTCTAGTTTAGGTGGTGTGCATGTTTGTGTATGGCAGTCTATTTTTGGTGGTGTTCATGTGTGTGGCAGTCTACTGACAATAGCCAAAAACTGGAGAAGAAGGGAGGGAAGAAACACTTGAAACACATGAATTTAACTCCTTTAGGATCAGATGATGCACAAAGCATTGCAGAACACACTCCTGTGGTGCTTCATGGGTTAAAAAGGAGCAGGATTATGTGCATATGAACACACAAATACATATACACTACACACAAACTATAATTTATACTGTAAACACACATTAAACCCTTTGTTGCCATATCAACGTATGGGGGGAGGTTTACAAATAACTGTGCGATGATACTGTAATATGTTGTGACATGTTATGATTAATATCTTTACGTAGCACAGTACAGTGTCCTGCAGTGTTATATGCAGTCACATATTGCATGGAAGATACTGTGTCTGCAGTATTATGCCCAGATATGCCAGTATCAACATACATCCCAGTGCTAAGAGTATAGTGATCATTTGGGAATTACTGCAGTTATTAGAGGGAAGTGGTTGCCATCCTGTGGCTTTCAGCTGTTTTTGACTACAACTCCCCTGACTGAATGAGGCTGATGGAAATTGCAGTCCAGCAATAGCTGGAAAGTTACAGGTTGCCTACCCCTGTTATTTTGTATACAGACAGGAAGACTGATGTACTAAGTAGAACTGCAGTCATTCTGGTGCAGACTACCTACACCATAGAGGGCAGATAGACATTCTCAAAATTCCCATTACTTTAAATGGGGTATTCAACCCCCTGAATGCTGGAGAGGCCTCTAATACATTGATTTGCAATGCACTGGAAATCTGTAGAATTCATGGGGTTAAATGCACCATTTAAATCAAGAACATATTTTATTTGCTCTCTGTTATAGAGCTTGTTTCCCCAGTCCATCTTCATACATTAGCCTCATGGTTTTAATTAAATGTACCTCATGGAGTGGGGTTACTGTGGGGTTTGTGGTCATGTGTACGTTCTAGAGCTGGGGAGGAGCTGAGTCTCATTGTTCTCCTGTCTTGTCTTCCTTATGCTTGATTCACCTCTTGACGGTCAGAGAGAGATGCTCAATGCCAATGCACATTGTACATCCATTTGGTTTTCAAGGGGTTGACTTATGACAAAAGTTGACATTTACATTGACTACTGATTTAAGGTTTATAACCCTTTGAGTACCAAAGGGGCATCTAACCTTTCACCTCATGATGGGTTGAATGCCCCGCTGGCACTAAAGGGTTAAAGCTGGCCAGCTTTAAAGCTGGATTGCTCATTCCTGGCCAGCTTTAAACCGACCCAGTCACTCATCTTTTATCATAAGTTCACACCTTGAAGACCAAATGGGTGTACAACGTGCAATGCTTTGTGCACTGTCTCATGGTTGCTTAACCTCGAGGATCAGGGTGGTGCACAATATCTTGAAAATCAATGCATTGTACATCCATTTAGTCTACAAGGGTTCATTTAAGACAAAAGGTGACATTGACTACTGTGTTTAAACCTGGGCAGTGATAGGCAATCATTTATGAAAACCTAATTTAAGTACAAATATTTTAAATCCCTCTGTCATGCATAGAGGTATGTGTATATCACCTCATGTTAATGTTTAGATGCTGTAGTTCCTTGATTTCAATTTGTTTGATAGTTCAGTCTACAGAATGTTTAGATGCTGTAGTTCCTTTAACGCCTTACTTTTGACTTGTTCGATACGTCAGTCTACAGGAACGAGATAATGTGTAAAATTAGACTTTTCTATGTTAGCCCCTTTGGAGTTTAGAGAGGTCTCCTAAAGACAGCTCTAGAATCCAAAGGAATAATAGAGAGACGTGTAATCATTTTGGTAATCGGTTTAGCTCTTGAGGACCAACTGACAATCATTTGGAGGAATGGAAAGGGAGATAATAGCTGCTCTTCATGCCACAGAGAACAAATGGAGAAATGTTTGATTGTGGCATGATGCCCATGATATTTTAGTGAATAGGACCCCAGGCATCTTCATATTGTAAGAGTCTAAAAGCATTCTTACTCCTCTTAGTATTCATTTGATTTTAAGGGTGGGCCATGGGGCCCCCTCATTAGCGTTTGTAAGAGGGGGAGTGCTGAATTTTGTGCTATGCTTCTAGTACAGTCTAAATGATTGTCATTCCAGTGCATTTAGAAACCCCTCTCACATACAAGGGGTTAACCCTTTGAGTGCCAAAGGGGTACGAAACACATTGCTTTGCAATGTATTATGTACCCCTCCGCCACTCAAAGGGTTACAGTTCCAGGCAGAAGTTTTTAATGGGTTTATTCCCTAGTAGTCCCTTGGATGATAACATCCAAGGTGTTAAATACAAAGCTATTTTAATGTGTTTATTCCCAAATAATCCGTTAGATTAGGCAATAGTTCTAATGCTTTTATTGTTTAGTAATCCCTTGGATACTAGAAAATCTCCAGCGTACCTGTCTTGCATCCAAAGAGTTAATCACGTCAGTGTACCCACAAGGATGTGAGATGGGGCCTCTTCTTAGACATGCCTGCTCTACTGAAAATGGAAGATAATATAGTTGTAATGTGATTGACAGCTTTGGATGCTCTCTTCTAAGCATGTGCATCCACTGCATTAAGAGCGTGACTTCTTTTTTTAAATTTTAAATCTATTATCTCTGGTTTCACTTCTCTGATTTACTAGCTTTTAAAGAAAGTAGACAGGACTCATCAGAGGCCTTCTTCCTGCAGATCGTGGTTACAATCTATCTTCTAGTTTGGACTGTAGGTCTGACTAAGTTTTCTCATAGTGCCAAATGGGAAAAGGGATTTTTTCAGCAGCTTGGTACTCAAAAACTACACAATTATTTTTTTTTATGAAACTTGCAGGTTTTTACCAAACTTTGCTGTTATGTTCAAAAGTTAAAGGCAAAACAAAATTGTCAAACATAGAACTTTCATTTGAACTTTACTATATAAGCCCTAACAAAAGATAAACTACTGATATTTCCTGAGCAGTAAAACTGACATTCACTGCTTTAGTTCAATGACTAGATATCCCAGTCATTATCTTATGATAACCCAGAAGCTAGGGAAGTATCCAACATGTTACAAAGCAATTCTTTGAATTTTTGCTCACCTATCAGGTCTTTAAATTGTTAAGTAGGCCCAACCATATTTTCAGCCATGGTGCCAGGTCTGTGATCATGTAGCTTTTGTTGGTGATGGTACAGTTTATCATTGACTCTGAACATTTTTGGTGCATTGTCCATTAAGAACAAGATGACCTGGTATCTTCCCTTTTAGAATATCACACCTGAGTAGGTCCATGCACTCTGTCTATTTCAGTTTGAAAAACTGACAGAAACTGTCATGTCCGCCTCCAAGGCTGACTTGAAGATATCATGTCTTGAACAAAGGCACAGGGGTAAAATTCCTAGTTGACATTAGTCTTTTCTGTTCATAGTAAGGTAAGTGTGTGTGGGGGGGGGTGTTATTAGTGTTAGTTCTTTAAGTTAAGAAATATGTACAACTAATGAAAGACGAACTCTGTGCAGGAGAATTGTTCTTACAGAATTTGATCAAGGGCAGTGCCCAGTGAGTGTCTGGGTGACTCATGAATTGTGAATTAGGGATTATATCATGCCTGGAATACAACCCCTTTTGCAATGCTTTGTATACACCTCCTGCACCCAAGGGGTTAATGCAGGGATAGTTAATTATTGGACTTTTGGCTTTTGGGGATTTCAACTGCCATTGTTCCCAACCAGCCATTGGTGCAGCTGATTTGTCCCAGAATTACTAAGCCTTTCTTTTGTGCTTATGGTCTAAAGACTAGGAAGTAGCAGCGACAATCATTGGCTGACATACCACCATGTGTGCACCAATAAATCACTGTGTATTATTAAGCCAATATATTTAGTTATAATCATACTGAAAGCGTAAATTGTAAAAAAATACTTACATATATAGCTAAAAATAAACTGCGATTCTTGCATAACATGAAATGTAGGCAGATGAAACGGCAAGGAATGACAAGTCAGGTGTTGAACTGAATACATATTCAGTAGATTCATTACCCTGTCACTCCTGTGTCCCACGCAGACAAACCTCATAAGTAAGTTGAAGTTTTCAGTGGCTTTTTTCTCTAATCAATCTCATCTGTAATAATAGGGTTAATAGGCCAGGGGTATGGGAGCTTACAATGGTTATATCAATACATATGGAGACTGGTGTACAAAGAAGAACTGAAGAGATTCTCAGGCATACTAACTGCACCATAAGGGAAAAATGCAGATTCCCTTTGATTTAAACGGGGCTTTTAGTCCCCTTTAATGCTAAAGAGGTCTCCAACACATTTTTGCAATTTGTTGAAGACCTATCCTATATAATAATTTTTCAGAAGCCGTCATGCGCAGTAGAGATTGTCTGAATGCACGGAATGCTGGGAGTTCTGTGCTGGGAGCATTCTGTGCTTTCGGGCAGTCTCTACAGTACATGACTGCGTCAGCGGCAGGACGCAGAGTAGGACCGGCCTCTTAACCCTTTGAGTACCAAAGGGTTAACATCACCTGGACCTTGGCCCGTGTACACGGGCTTTTCCACTAGGGTGTGTGTGTGTGTATATATATATATATATATATATATATATATATATATATATATATATATATATATATATATATATATATATATTTCAAGGGTTTAACCCTTTGAGTGCCAGAGAGGTATAGAAACATAGAATTTGATGGTGTTGCAATGCGTTGGTTACATCTCTGGCACTCAGAGGGTTAAATCCCCTATTTAAATGTATTTTATTTTCTTCATAATTTTTCATTCGGACCCCATGGGGGCATAAGGAGGGGTCCTGATCCCCCCCAATGAAGTTTGAATAAAAAATAATGGAAGAAAAAACCTTGTGTGTGTGTGTGACATAGGGGGTCCAACACATCTCTCCTGCAACACACACAGGATTATTATTTTTTTTATTCAGACCTTGTTGAGGGGGATTCAGGAACCCCCGCCAGGTCTGAATACAAAATAATGGGGAAAAAAATCAAGCCTGTGTGAGCTTTGCAATGAGTTGGACACCCCTGTGGCATGCAAACAAACAGACTCCAATCACCCTGTCGATATACAGGAAACCCCAATTAGGTTGTACAGCTTCACGTAAATAATGGGTAATTAAATTAATTTGAGAACTTTACACCAACAAGGTATTGACACTCTACTTCACAGTAAAGAATTACTTAAAATAATAAATTACGCATATTTGTGCAAAAATATATATATAATTTATTTAAGTAAAATATACTATATATAAAGTGTAACCAGAATGATATGAATAAGTGAACATCAAATGACTCAAAAATATATCTTTTTATATGACTTAGTCATATACTAAGATATCTTTTTGAAACAGACACACAGTAAATATATAACCAATATCACAAAATAGTATTAACCAGCATAAACAGGATTAAATATTACATAAATGTATCTAGAGGTATTTGGTAACAATATCTGAACACAGCAGCAAAGAAAGGGTTCATTCTTCCTTACAATCCTATATAATAATTCGCTAGGATGTTTATCACGATGCAGTCATGCTCAGTAGAGACTGCCTGCGTTCGCATTCTCTACTGCGCATGATTGCATGGTGTGAGTGAGGTGATGCAAGACTGCATCGCGTGGAGCAGTGAGGTAGTGGCCTCTTAACCCTTTGAGTGCCAGAGGGGTATGCAACACATTGCAAAGCAATGCGTTGTGTACCCCTCTGGCACTCAAAGGGTTAACATTACCCAGACCTTGGCCCGTGTTCATGGGCTTTTACACTAATTATAATACAGTTATTATAATACAGTTTTCAGCAGTGTATATGAATACCTGCCCCAGAATCTGTATACTTTGCTAATTAAGATCTAAGGAATGTTGTTATGTGAGTTGCTTCTAATAAAAAAAAAAAACACGTCTCATAACAATTTCCTTGTGCCATATAAAAATATATATAAATTTATCTGGAATATCAAAAGTCCCAGATTTCGATAAATAGAATTTAACTAATTATCTACTGTTTTCAATATTGTATGCCTTCTGGATAAAGTATAAATTGCATATATCTTATTGTCAATAATAGATTAAACCAAGAGCATACTTAGGAATAAATCCTATATAATAATTTGCAAGGATGTTTGTCAGAAGCCGTCATGCACAGTAGAGACTGCACGAACGCACAGAATGCTGGGAGCATTCTGTTCTTTCGGGCAGTCTCTACAGTGCATGACTGCATCGGCGGCAGGACGCAGAGCAGGACTGACCTCTTAAACTTTTGAGTGCCAGAGGGGTATGCAACGCATTGCAAAGCAATGCATTGCGTACTCTTTTGGCACGCAAATGGTTAACATCACCTGGCCCTTGGCCCGTGTACACTGGCTTTTACACTAGTCTATTAATATATGTCTAGAAAACTGATACATTTCAGGCAACATATATTATAAAAATGACAATAGCAATCCTATTTATTATACCTTATAGCACTCCAATGGTTAATGCGTATACTATAGGTTATATGGTTGCCTCACCCAAGATGCTTCTTTTGTCCAGTGAGAGGTCTAAACAGAAAAAAAGTTATGCCCAAGCTCACATGCAACAAATAAATTCTCTGAAACACACACATGGAAAAACTTTCCTGATAACAGATTAAGGATTAATCAAAGAATTCACCAGATCGAATATAAGCTCAATGACCTTTTCAGAAACACAAATATATGATTCTATATGCATCAATAACACTATATTGATGTAACTGCTATCAACTATTTCACTATTATTGGATAAATGTGTTAATTAATTCTGTTTAGCTCCCAGAATAAACTACATCCAATATGGCTTATTATAATAATTTTCTTTATATAGCCTGGCCAATTCTATATTTAGAAAAATTATTATAAAATATTTTCATCAAGTATAGAGGATATATATATATATATATATATATATATATATATAATTTTTAGGACTATACAGACTTAATAGTACAGAGATATATATATTTACCAGATAATAAATGTAGATTTCTTAGAATTTCTTTGGGCCTGACAGGATATGACTGGAACACTTCAAGGAAGTCAGCACCAAAAGAGCTCCTCAAAAACCTGACATTATAAAGTAATATTCTCTTATCAGAAAGTCACAACTTTTTAGATAGTTTCACTTATTGTTATGTAAATTAGATCACACTTATTCAGTAACTTTCCTTACAAAAGTAAAGGAGGGGTTACTATCAATTCTTACTGTAGCATTAACACATCAAATGGGTTTAGCCATCAAATAGTAGGAGCGAGAGGTCTTTCACACTAAGTTATACATTCTTGTACAGGAATCATTGTGACACATAAAGAGTCCGTATTTTGCAGTAAATTTGGAGAGTAAACAATGTTGAATGGGAGCAATATTATTCAAATTAAAATGGAGAAAGAAGGTCATAGGAACACTATAAGTCAGATTTTAAAGGGGAAGGGTTAAAATTTTGAATGTGAACAATATTTGTCGAATTTAAATGGTAAAAGAAAGTCATGGGAGCAGTGTAGTCGAATTTTAAAGGGGAGACGTTAAAATGTGGAATGTGAACAATATTTGTCGAATTTCAATGGTGAAAAAGTCATGGGAGCACTGTAGTCGAATTTTCAAGGGGAAGGGTTAAAATGTTGAATGTATAATATTTGTCGAATGAATGTGGGGAAAGAAAGCACTGTAAGTTGAATTTTGAAGGGGAAAGGTTAAAATGTGGAATGTGAACAATATTAGCCGAATTAAAGTGGTGAAGGAAAGCACTGCAAGTCGACTTTTAAAAGGGGGGGTTAATATGTTGAAGGGGGGCACTTTATGTCGGATTTAGATGCTGTATACTGTATTCTGCACTGCTTTTGTCCGAACAACAATGGTTTTGAAACTGTCGTTATGGCTTCTACGCCTTAACCTCCGAGGCGCAGAATCTCCAACGTAAATGTAACCACAAAACAAGCGCCAATACAGAGTGTGAGTAATAGGATATTAATTGCACGTTGTTTCCTATGGGCTCTTTTTTGACTGGCGATAAGTATAATTACTGCTGGTTTTGTTTTCACAAGTTGGGTAATAGGATACTAAAACCTGACAAAAAACCAATGCCTGTTTTATTTTTAGTGCTGGTAATAGAATCAAGCCCCAGGTGAGGTCTTACTAGTGATTATGTACAGTGCTGCTAATGCCTTCTCCTATACAACAAAAAAAAACGTTTTGCTTTACTGCACTGTTTATCTTCAAGTAATCAGAAATAATAACGCACACATCCCTTTTCTCTGATGTTTTTTGTGAGAACTATACTATTAAGCCTATATTCCACCTCTGGGCTTCTGTATCTTACAGGCATGATCATGTACTTTTCAGCATTAAACTTAAGATCCAAAACTCTTATCCATTCCTCCAGTTTTCCTAAATCTTATTTGCTTTATCGCTTCCGGAGAAAGAAACCTGTTGAAGATTTTTGTATCATCAGCAGAAAGGCACACCATACCTTGAATACCACCAGTATTGTCACTAATGAAGACATTGAAGAGGACAGTCTCTAGCACTGACCCCTGTGGCATTCCCCTGAATAAAAACCATTGATTATGACACATTGTCAATGGGAATGTTCATTTGTAAACAAAGGTACAGGTGGTTTGCTCCAGAATTTCACCTTTTTAGCTTGCTGAATATGGTCTTAAATGTAATAAATTATAGAATACTGGTTGAAGAGCCCGTTACATAGGCCACAGTGTGACTGCCAGCCAGTCACAGGGCAGTCATGCACAGTAGAGACTGCCCACGGCACGGCTGATACAGTGCCAGCCAATCACAGTGCAGTCATGCTCAGTAGAGACAGCTCGCACCACGGCTTATACAGAGCTGGATGCTCCTTCGGAGTACCCCACTCTGTATCAGCCTTGTCACAGGCAGTCTCTACTGTGCATGACTGCGTTGTTACAAACTTTCTAGCAAATTATATAGTAGAATGGTCATTTTACCATGCATTTTCCATCCTTCCTATGCATTTAATACACAGTTGTTTTTTTTTAGTAAATATCAAGACAAGTTTTTGACATCTTATAGTAGAGATCATTTACTACCTCTTAATGCATTATATTCATATTGTGGGTAATGAAGAAGAAAACTCCTACAGCAACTAAATATTCTAAAACGTATATTCAGCTATGAACATTAAACCTACACCTAACATTACTATGTCACTACTGTCAGTTCTTATTGTTCAATTATTTACTCATGTCATTAATATTAAGAAACTAGATATTCTGCCTTTAAAGATCTTTCTAAAGTGTGTTAGAATAATGATGATCTTTGACAGATAAAGAGCAGCACAGCACAGCTTAAATCAAAATATAAATATATTGAAAGGAGCACACCTTCTAAATAATCATAGCAGGATATAACCATGTATATCATACATGGGGTGCCCTAATCCATATATAACATATCTAAACAAACAAAGAACATACAGAAGGATTGTATAAGGCACTCAATCCTTATTACCAAGTATTAGTATATACCACCATAAATTATTAAAAATGATTTATTCAACATCTAAAAATTAGACATATAACGAGGATAGAACCAGACATGTAAAGAATCCCCATGATAGCTGAAGTACTAATGTCTGTACCGGACAGATACAGACCATCCCACATCTACTTAACCCCATTAATAAAAGCACACACAAAAGTAAACCTAGAACACTGGCGCCAAAAAATATAGAGCTCGGCCAAAAGAAAAATAAGGTAAAAAATGATAACAGTCTGTAAATGATGAATGATGATGAATATGGAGAATGAAACATATAAGGTGATTAAATGGAGGATGAGATGATGGTGAGTTTGTCAAAAGTCAAATATAACGCTCAATATCAGTGCTTGCCTGTCCCTCCTTTCTGCAATCAGACCCCATGAAGTCCTTGACCCCCCCATCTGGATGTAGCGGGAGGCATTCCTCCTCTACGCCACTTCAGACCACTGCCCTATTTCACGGCTGCATCTAGAGGGGGGATCCTGGTTATTAAGGCTGGCTTTAACATTTTTGGAATAATGTAGCATAGAGGAGGTGGTCGGTGAGCTCAGGGATGCTGCCCGCTGCCTCCAGATTGGGCGTCCTGGACTTCAGGAGGGTCTGATTGCAAAAAGGGGGAAGGCAAGTACTGATATTGAGGTGGGGGAGACTGGGAAGGACGATTGAGGGGGTATTCTAATTTTTTTTGTGCTTGGGTATTTTTTTCCACTCAGGTATAATACGTACCCCCCCTCTTCACATAAGGTGAAATGGGGTAAAAATGTGCATATACATTTACAGTATTTGCTTATTGGCATGAGGAAGAGAGGGGAGAGGGACAAGAGGAGCATATGAAGCATGCAAAAGGGTGGTGCTATAGAGAGAGAGAGAATGGTCAAGACCATGAAAAGCTGGAATGGGAAAGAGCAGGAGTGTAAAAGAAAAACAATGTGAGGGAAGAGACAAATCCAGGATTTTCAGCAAAGTGTTTCTGAAAAAATGAAATAAAGATACCTAGAATATTTTTGTCCTGTTCTTTACCTAGATGCCATTGCCATTGCATGGGTCAGAAGTAAGCAAACTGTGTTCTTCCCATTATGCTCAGCTGGCCAATTGTTGATGAGAATAATAATCCAGTTTTTTCACCCCACTTCAATTAGGCTTTCTTTCAAATCACTCAATAGTCACTGCCCTCCTAAAAGTAAACAATGATATCCAGACTGGAAAATGGTGAACACTGGAGCCATTTCCTAGATTTTGCAAAGGCCTTTGATACAGTAGACCATAGTATTCTTATAAGTAAACTCCAAAGTTCAGGATTGGGTAATCATTCACTAAACTGGTTCCAATACTATTAATTAGACAGAACGCAATATGTGTCTATTGTTGACAATACTTCCCTTCCAATCAAAGTAACAAGTGGGGTTCCCCAAGGCTCCATCCTTGGCCCTCTTCTAGTTCCTAATGATCTACCCATGGTTTGCAAAACATCTTCTGTACACATGTATGCAGAGGACACCATAATATAGGATAAAAATGCAGACTATCACAAATTGAAGCCATATTACAGTATGATTTCTCTGAAGACGGATAGCAAAGAACAAACTTTTCGTAACCCCTTCAGTGCCAGAGGCCTAGGACATTTCTTGTACCCTGTAGGCCAGACATTTTCAGCATTTTTGATATCCTTCTGTTTAGGCTTCATTTCCTCTGGGAATTTCTAGTTACATATGGAAAACTAAATATTGTTTTCTTCAGAACAAATTGAACTTTTTCGTGGTACCATACATGAAGAGAATTTTGTATTGTGCAAAAAGCTATGATGTCATAATGACAAAAAAAGTTAATATGTATTTATTTTGCTAAAATCACATTCTAGGTATCAAAACATTTACCTTGATCGCTAAAGTTTGAATTATTTGAAAAAGCCCCGAGTCCTCCAAGAAAGAAAATACCAAATTTGTATCGTTTTACCCACGTCCATGGCTAGCACTGAGCCCTAATCACTAGGAGTGCAAAATGGCATTTTCAACTTTATGAACCAACATGCGTATTCTAGGGTTTTTGTGGTAAATTTAACCTAAAACAGTGGAATAACTTTATAAAAATATTTATTTCTGGAAAGTAGACAACCTGCCGCATCTAATGAGGGGTGAATTGCCTTCTTATCCCATGCCTGGTGTGCCCAAATGTTTCCAGAATGTGGCACTATAGGAAAAAAAAGGCATTTTCTTACATTTCTGAACCTTCAAACGTACTGAAATCTGTGAAAATCATGGAATTTTCAACTCTATTCATTAGCTAGAGCTCTTAGGAGAAAAATGACACCTCATTGGAATGGGTTCACCTACCTTAGGGTGCGCTACAAATACAAACCTACACATATTGCAACCTCTAATTTTTTCTACCATTTTCTCAAACATTACTTGTCTGTACAAAAATGGTTATAATAACTATAGAAGTGAAGAAAGGCTACACAAACCATACAATTTTGGAAAGAAGACAACCTGCCACATCTAATGAGGAGTGAATTGCCTTCTCGTCCTAAGCCTGGTGTGCCCAGATGTTTTCAGAAAGAGGCACTATAGGAAAAATTACTGAATGTACTGAAATCCGTGAAAATAATGGAATTTCCAACTGTATTCATTATCTAGTTCTCTTAGGAGAAAAATGACACTTCATTGGTATTAGTTCACTTACATTAGGGGGGGCTACAAGTACAAAATTACACCTATTGCAACATCTAATTTTTCTAACATTTTCTCAAACATTACTTGTCTGTATAAAAATGGTTATAACAACTACAGAAGTGAAGAAAGGGTAGATAAACCATACCATTTTGAAAAGAAGACAACCTACTGCATCTAATGAGGGGTAGTTGCCTTTTTACTCCAATCCTGGTTTGCAAAAATGTTTTCAGAAGGTGGCACTGTCACGGTTGGTAGAGCAAATAATCACACGAAACAGCATAAGTGAATTTAAACCAGTTTATTGAGTAAAATAGTAATAACAAACACTTCCTTAGTCAAAGAGGAGACAGACATGAGGACAGTGTGTAGTCCACTACCCAGGAGCTGACACTGAACCACCACAGGTATGATAGTACTGAGTCTCAGAACATACAGCACTGACCCTGGATAGGAATCAGAATGCTAAGACTAGCACAAGAGTGTACCCGGACAGTCCTACGGGACGGAATGTAAGCTAGAGGATTTGGGTAGCCCAAATAGAAGTAATACCCAGCAGAGGCACAGAGCGTAGGATAACCAGCAAATACCAGGGCAGTATACTGATAACACTACTCGAGGCAGCAGAGTGAGTGCTTGGATAGAGGCAGGAAGATAAGAGCGCACAGAGCTGAGACAAAGGAGTGAGGCTGAGCTGCAATTTACCGACCTGGAGGCAAATGGGAAGCACAGAGCGTAGGTAGTACCACAAGTGCTTGAGAAAGGCAGCTGGTAGGTAGCGCACCAAGCTGGGGCAACAGAGAGAGACTGAACTGCACTTACTGAGCGAAGGCAACCTGCAAAACTACCAGCTTGATAGCTAGGCAGCAGGGTAATGGAGCACGCCCTTAGATCGGAGCATCAGTCAGTCAGACAGGCCACAGTCAGGAGCTGGATTGGGTAGTCAGCCACAGCTAGGGTCAGCACGGAGTGGGTAGTTGGACAAGCCAAGGATCGAACACCAGGAGACAACGTAAGCCATGAAAGGGTCAGAGGAACAAACTGGATGTGCACAGGAACACCACAAAAGGTCAACTAAGCCCAGTTCGCGCCCAGCATATAAGGCCGTCGCCCGAAGGCAGAGCTTGATCGGCCAACTAACAGCAAGCTACAAAATAGAGAGCGCGATGTCAGAGATGCGTACGCGCAGACAGCTCAGGCAAGCATCATGCAGCACACTCAGGTCACCAGACTATACAACAGGCAAGCAATTACTGCACTGTTATAGGTGCTAATGAAAATAAATTTCTGCCCCTTCAAATGTACTGAAATCTGTGAAAACTATGGAATTTCCATTTAATTTCCAATTACCTGCCTCAGGGGCACTGCAAGTACAAAACTACACCTATTGCAACCTCTAATTTTTCTAACATTTTCTCAAACATTACTTGTCTGTACAAAAATGGTTATGACAACTACAGAAGTGAAGAGAGGGTAGACAAACCATACCAATTTGAAAAGAAGACAACCTTCTGCATCTAATGAGGGGTAGTTCCCTTCTTACCCCAATCCTGGTTTGCAAAAATGCTTTCAGAAGGTGGCGCTAATGAAAAAAAAGGCATTTTCTTACATTTCTGCACCTTCAAATGTACTGAAATCTGTGAAAACCATGGAATCTCCAACTGTATTCATTAGCTAGTACTCTTAGAAGAAAAATGACACCTCATTGGTATGAGTTGACCTACCTTAGGGGGTGCTAGAAGTATAAAACTACACCTACTACAATCTCCGAATTTTCTCAAACCCGACTTGCCTGTATGAAAATGGCTATAACACCTTCCAAAGTGAAGAAAAGGTAGATAAACCATACCATTTTGGAAAGAAGATAACCTGCTGCATCTAATGCCTTTCTACCCCTTAGTTAGTGTGCACAACTATTTCCAGAATGTGGTGCTACAGAAAAAAAGCATTTTTTTTTTTTTTTTATTTTTTTTTACAAATCAGTCACTTCAAAGATATGAAAATTGTTCAACACCATGGGATTTCCTAGGAGGAACTCCTGACAGCCTAAGAAAAATGGTACCTCACTGCTGTGGGTTGACATACCATATTGGGTGCCAGGAGCGTGGATACCAGTAAAACAAGGATGAGGAAGCAAACAGTGTATGTATGATTCTATGGCTTTCAGTGGTTAGTCAGTGCATGTGAGGACCTGTGCATGCCAGTGAAGCCAGGTGGGGGGAGGAGCGAGATGTCAGGCAGTATAGGTGGGTATATCTACCAGTGGGCAGTGAGCAAGTATGGCAGTGGTGGTGGGGGAGGTAAGATAGTACATATAGCGGATCTGTGACTAACAGTGTGCATTGTAAGTCCCCCACATACACTGTTTGATTCCCAGCCTGAATCCAGTGCATACTGGCACTTGGGACTACCAGTAGGCAGTGGAACCAGGCTGCGGGGGTCAAAGTTTGGGAATGAGACTGCCAGTGGGCTGTGGAACTAGTCTGGTGGGTAGGGTATATGAGGGGGGAGGGGGATTGGAGGCATTTTGTGTGTATGCCACAGGGGTGCCCAATGCACTGCAAAGCAATGCATTAGACCCCCTGTTGCACACAGAGTAATTTTATTTAGTTATTTTTTATTCATACCTCATTGGGGTATGCAAAGCCCTGCTCTGGACCCCCCTCTGGCACGTCCAGGTTTTGTAGGTTCCTCCCCCCCCCCCCAATATTTTTGTGTAGACCTCATTGGGGGCACATCAGAAAACCCACAATGAATAAAAAATAAATAATCCTGTGTGTGCCACAGGGATGTCCAGTGCATTGCAAAGCAATGCATTGGTTCTGTTACATAGTGGGTTAATTTTTTCTTATTATTATTTTATTTATACCTTGTTGGGGGATCAGGACCAATCCTGATACCCTGCCAACAATGGCTGAATAAAAAATAAATGTGGGGGGGGGGGACCAGGACCCCTCCTGCTGCTATGCCAATGAAGTGTAAATAAAAGGATAACTGAAGAAAAATCCTTTGTCTGCCACAGGGATGCATTGGAGCCCTTTGGCACACAAAGAGTTAATTTTTTCCCATTACTTTGTAGTCAGAGCTTGTTGGGGGGCACCATGACCCCCCCAATGAGGGCTTAGTAAAAAAAAAAAAAAATGTCCCCAGCATTACTGACCCTGTGAGTGCCACAGGGGTCTCCAGCGCATTGCAAAACAATGCATTGGACCCCTGTGGTTTATTTTTTATAATTATTTTGTAATCAGAGCTTGTTGGGAGGCCATCAGGACCACTCTTGATGTGTGTGTGTCACAGGAGGGGGGGATCTTCATTGGAACCCCCCCCCCCTTGGCACACAGGCTTAATTTCTTTTATCTTTTTTTATTATTATAGACCTCATTGGGGGCATCAGGACCCCCCCCAATGAAGTCTTAGTAAAAAAAAAATATATGCCCACAAAAGTGACCCTGCGAGTGCTACATGGGTACTCCAGCGCATTGCAAAGCAATGGAGCCTTGTGGCGCTTAGAGGGTTTATTTTTTTATCATTACTTTGTAGTCAGAGCTTGTTGGGGGGTACCAGGACCACTCCTGATGCCCCCCCAACAATCTTTGATTACAAAATAATAAAAGCCCTGTGTGTGCCACAGGAGGGGGGTCTGCATCGGGTCCCCCAGTGGGTTAATTTTTTTATTTAATTTTTTCTATTATAGATCTCATTGAGGGGCATCAGGACCCCTCCTGATCCCCCCGATGAAGTCTTAGTAAAAAAAAAAAAAAATATGTCCCCCAAATACCCTGTGAGTGCCGCAGGGGTCTCCACTGCATTGCAAAGCAATGCGCTGGGGACCCCTGCTGCAGTCACAGGATTACTTTTAATGTCTTTTTTTAAATGTATTTATTTATTTATTTAATTATCAGACCTTGTGGGGGACATCAGGATCCCTCTTGGTGTCCCCCAGTTATTGATCTCACAGTCGAGTGTGCTGGGAGATAAATATGGCGACCGGAGGAGAGCAAAAGCTCTCCTTCCCTTCTCTCCTACCTCTGGTAGGAGTGAATGGTACCGGGGAAACTTTCTTAACGTCACCGGTGACCATGTCACCAATGACGTTGGGAGGCTTCCCCCAGTCCTGCCCACTCCTACCCGGAGGTTCGGGTAGGAGAGAGGGGAAAGGACTAGCGTCATTGGTCTCCCAGCGCAATCAGCTGGGAAATCAGTAACTGGGGGGGGGGGGAGATGAGGAGTGATCCTCATGCACCCCCAAGAGTGCCAGACTTTTTTTTGTAAAATGCGGCCACTGCATGCGAATTATACCGGCTTATGCAGAGACCGCATTTTATATGTACATTGTATGAGCTTGGCACAGCAGGTACAGCTGTGAAAACTTGTACAGTGCACCCACCTGGCACCCTAGGGGTTAAACACACAAAACGGTCACAATGTTATTTGGTACAAAGCATAAACTGCTCAATCTCTGCAATACCCACCTATCCATTGTAACAGAGTCTAATCGTAACTAGCCCCAGTGGACTCATACAAATATCTTGGTATGTGGCTTGACCCCAACCTCAATTTTGGTATTCATCTTGATAAATTAACATCCAAACTTTATCCCAAAATAGGTGTTCTGTTTAGAAATAAATTCTGTTTAAGTCCCCTGGTAAGAAGACATCATACAACAGATGATAATGCCAGTCATTGACTATGGGGACGTAGTATATTCTCCCGTGCCACAAATCCATCTTGCTAAAATTGACACTCTGTATAACTCATTATGCTGCTTTATCCTCCAGTGTAGTTACACAACCCATCATTGTGATATGTAAATTGGTTATTCTTAAATAAATAAAGCAAATGATCTAAGTTTTTTTTTTCATAACTTGTATATTTTACGTTGTAAAGTACGCCCCTCCAACCCTTTTTATCCAAGTCAGTGCTCTAGCTGACAAACTTGTATTCTGGTCCCGGGACCGGATGGTTCATCTGCAGAGCCGAAATAACATTGCATACAAATAAAATCTTCATGAGAATGGTCTACACAGTGTGCCTGCCTCAAACCACACCGCTTTCGCAAGTCAAGATCATCAGAGAAAATAGAAAGGATAAACAACTTCGGTGTAGGGGGACCTGGCATTCCCAGAACATATGACAAAGTAGAGAATACCTTGTTCCAAAACCTTGAGACTGGAGGACAAGACCAAATAAGGTGCATAAAATCACCAACAGCACCAGAACATCTATCTCACAGGTCATTGTCATACATCCCCAATCCGAAGCATCCTCACCGAAGTGAAATATGCTCTATGCAAAGTTTTCAACTGGATCATATGATGTTTAGAGTGCAGAAAAGCCCCTTGCGGGCTGAGTTTGGCCAGAGACTTCTCCCAATCTTCTAATGATCCCAGATCCCCCTCCCATTTCAGTCTCAAAGAAGCATCTCCCTGTGGAATGCATGCACCTAGCCATCCATAAATAAAAAGGAGTGGCCGGGTAGGCCGCCGGGCAAGGAAGGACGACAGATAATGACAAAAAATACGTACAATTTATGGAGTTCCAATTTGCAGATTCATCAGTGAGCAGTAGTATATTTGTTCTCAGTCATTCATAATTTATGTATGTAAAAATCTAGTTTTCTGATTCACTGCCAAGTACGCCTAGGGGTGGCAGGAGGGTGGAACTAGCTTCACTGTAGTTAATTGCCAGTGGAGGTTATTTTGACAGGAGTGTTCCCTGCCCATACTTCACATTCCTATTTAATCCTTCCACCCACAACTTTGTCTCCTCATTTCCCCACTGCGTTTTCACTTCCCACCCTCGCCTTCAACACTTCGCCCTGCTCACACACTCCCATACTTACACCCGGCCCTTTGCCTCATCACCTTTTCCTCATCAATTCACCCTCCAGGCCCAGACATCTAAAAGCACCCCTAGGAGCAAGCACTGTCTGGCACCCTTGACCCCACCCCCTAACCACATCACCTAATTTAACTATACCCTAATTTGTGGCCAAACCCATTTTTAGATTTACTCTGCATGTGCATGTGCAAATGCACTGTCTTTAGCTCTTTGTATTTAGATCAGAATAAGTCAGGTTGGGGGAACCAAGTCAGTGAAATTTTAAATAAATATTTGATTTTCTTGTTTCAAGATCACAAAGAGTGAGTATTTTTTCAGGGTTGTTTGAAAAGAGTGGCAACACTGTAGCCTCTAAGGAAACTTCCAAAAGCAGTGGTGAAATGCATAGGAAAATTTAGGGACTAAACTTGAAACAACACTGCTCTTCTTTTCTTACCACATCTGAAAAAGTACTCTTTATTTTTCGACCTTGAAACAAGGCAATCAAATATCTATTTAAACTCTAATTGTGTCATCGAGCTGGTTACCCCATCCCAGCATTTACTTGGATATTCGGACCCTGCACGGAGCTATGGATGGTACACATTGATTTAACAATGTACTTTACGTACACTTTATTTAAAAAATAAAATTCTGTTTTGGTCTCTAATACACTTAATTACCTAGTCAGGGCTTTGTCTCAAATCAAGAGCTTTAGACAATTATGGACAAGGAGTGTTTTTGATGTAATAAGAACCCTTTACTGCGAATTAGGTTTAAATGCAATGAGTGCAGTGGACTTGCAGTTGTTGCAGTAATTTTTGATAAAAAATCTGCTTTGACACCACAAACAATGAGAACAAACAACAAAGGTTAAGTTTAACACTCTTTGGGAATTAAATTGTATATATCTCTACAACTGAGAGTAAAGTCAATGATACTGCTGAACAGGTTTATATGGCTGGTTACCTTTTGCTAGGCATAAACTGAACAGCTTCTCAACTTATTCAGCATTTTTTTCAAGCTGTTCAATGTGATTAAATTACTATACAAACATACAGTCAAAGTCATTAAGAACTATCTTGAGTGTAAAGAAGAACAAGAAATCCTGGAAGTAATGGTATGGATCCCACAGACCCTTGATCTCAACATCCTCGAGTCTGTCTGGAATGACATGAACGAGAGAGAAGCAACTGAGGCCGCTTAAATCCACAGAAGAACTGTGGTTAGTTCTCCAGGATGTTTGGAATAGCCTACCTGTTGAGTTCTTTAACAAACTGTGTGCAAGATACCTAGACGAATTGATGCTGTTTCGAAGGCAAAGGGTGGCCATTCCAAATATTGATTTGATTTAAATTGTTCTTCTGTTCACTCACTATGCATTTTGTTAATTGATAAATATAAACTATTAACATGTCTATTTTTGAAAGCATTCTTACTTTACAGCATTTTTTCACACATGTCTAAAACTTTGTACATTACTGTATGAATCATCATTAAAAAACATGAAAAACACCAAAAACATAGATAATTGTTTAAAAATAATAAATACTAGTCCAACATATAGTGTAGTAATATATCATCCAACACCTAATGCATGGATGGAACTATGAAGAAATGTATGTATTCATAGTTCCAACCATACACTAAAACCAAAACCTCTCCCCCAAAAAACAAAGCAAAAAAGAAACAATCCTGTGCTATGAAGAGGCTGTTGTAGTGTTCAGTCCTACTAAACCTTTCCTGTTTGAAAGCGAACCAGTCTTATGAGAAAAATACTAGATATTTTTGAGAGGTAGGTTGGGTAATTTTAGCTAGGTTTTAACTAGTCATTTGTCTATGCATTTCCAAAAGAGAGTTTTATCATTGGTGGCTTTACATTTTAACAGTTATATGACATTTATATGTATTTGATAAGACTTGCTTGAAATGGGGTCTCTTGGCAGGGTAAGGGAGCTGAAATATACTTTGGCCAAATTATGCAACAAATTCTTCACTGGTTTGAAATAAGTTAATGCATAGGTATATTATATACTTTACGCATGGATTCTGCACAGGATTTTTTTTTTTTTTTTTGCTTTTGTTCCAGGTTTTCTCCTCGTTTGGGGATATAGAGTATCCTCTCTTTACTTGCTGCCTCTCATATCTTATTCACTTGGTATCTTAATTTAATTTATATTACATTGTAAATGTATGGTGTACTAGCACTGAGTTTTTCTTTCCTTTTTGCACACAAATTCTCCTTATGCTAGCTGATTTTTCACCATATTAACTTTATTCCACTTCATTTCACTGTAATAGAATATATAAATTTCAAATGCACTTAAAGTTCACATATGCACAGTTTCTTAAATGGGAATTTCTAAAAGCATAATATGTGGCCATATGCTTATTATCTTGCCTGCTTTGGTGTCCCTTTAAAAATATATGCAAATATCATGTGGATTGTGGTGGGGGGGGGGGACAGACCTATATAAAGTGTTCGGTCCTTTTGGGTCCCCACCCACCTACTGCAAATCATTCCTGAACAGAATGGAGATTGCTAAATAATATTATGTTGTCTAGTTACCCTGGGCTATTGGAAAAACATTTAATAAACATGAAAAAAATCCTCATGACACCTAGGCCTGGCCCAGTAGTGCCCTTCCAAGTGTCTGTAAATGGCACTACCATAAATCCTAGGGGGGTGATAATTGACACTGCTCTTTCATTTGTTCCTCATATTTACTCCATCACTAAATCCTGACACTTTCTCTTGTGTAACCTAGCAAAAATCCATCCTTTCCTCTGGTTCTCCACGGATAAATTTGGACAAAAACTCTCATTCTATCCCACATGGACTACTATAACTTTCTCCTCTCTGACCTTCCTGCCTCCCAACTCCATCCACTTCAATACATACAGAATGCTGCAGCACAAATTACCTCATTGTCACCTAGGTTTGTCCCTGCCCCCTCCTCCTAAAATCTCTTTAATGGCTAACTATAAAACTCCAGATATCTTACAAAATATTGTTACTCTCATTCAAGAGCCTTCTTTCTTCTACCCTTTCCTACATTTTCATTCTGATCTTCTGCTATACCCCATCCTGCCATTTACAATCAGTCATTGAGATTATTCTCTCAGCTCCTTTTGTGTCTACAGCCCTCGCACATATCAAACCTTTTTCTCTCAATTCCCCATATCTGTGGAATGCTATGTGTCCTATCCCGCACCACTGTACCTCTCTTGCAGTCTTCACATCACATTTAAAATTACACCTCCTCAACAAAACTTGTACATATAAGGCTCTTATGATTTACTTACTTTATTTATGTGTCCCCTAGCCCAACCAGAGCTCTAGTACTGTATTCCACACTCGACTCTTATGTACTCTTTATGTCTCCCATTACCACTTTAGATTGTAAGCATTTGGACAGGGACCTTTCTTCTAGTGTTTAACATTGCAAAGCACTTGTAACCCTGTATTGTCTAAACCCTTAAATTAAAATGCAGTGCATACACTTGTGGTGCTATATAAATAGACATTAATTCATTAAAAAAAACCCCAAAAAACTCAATATGGTGTCCATATACTCCATATTAATGTATTTTTCAGCCACCAAAATAAGTCTTTAAAACCTCATATTACTATAAAAATATTTCACAAGCATGGGATATATGACCCATTCCTCTACTCTTTGCAGAGGAAGGATTTAAATAAATTAATATGGGAAACGGAAAAGCTATATTTACTCTTTCGGCCCAGAATGCTGTCAGAGGACCCCTTCCTCTACTTTTCTTGCTGAGAGAGGGCATTTTATAATTAGTTAAGATGGGGTCCACATCCTCATACTAATTTAAATAAAAAATGCCTAAGGAAGGAAGGGATGTATGGACGTTTTCCCTCTTCTCCCTGATCTTATCCATTTTGATGAATGATTCTGTGAATCTAACATAAATTATCTTTTTGAGTGCCAGAGGGTTGTGTAATGTACAGCTCCTCAATGTGTTACTCACCCCTCTGGCACTCAAAAGGGTTAATTTGTTCACCTCTAGTCCCTAACATGTGCCACTGGCAAGGCAGAAACAAAAGAACAAATGAACCAAAGTATGATAGTACTCCAGTGACTTGGCAGGGCTCAGTAATAGGCTCTACAGCTCAAGAAAAGATGAACTATGACCAAACATTGGTTCTGCAGCTTATAAACATTAAAGAAACGTGCAGAGTACGGTGAAACAAAATCAATTTTTCTCATTGTGCTGCAGGCATATTCATTCCATAGTGCCCTAGCTCAGAGTGTAGAGTGCCAAAACAATGTGCTGGGCTCAGCAAGAACCATCACACTTTGCTGTATTTTTGAATTGGGAAGCAATGTGTTGGAGACCTCTGTACGCTCTAGAGGATTAAAGGTGACATTGATTTCTTACGTGTAGAATATAAAAGTAATTACATTTTATATGCAAATCCAGAAGTGCCATAAAACATTATGGAAGTGAAAATACATTTACTTATAATTGTTAAAATATCCTAGAGAGTAAAATGTCTTACCATGGAACAGTAGTGCTGGTCTTGTAGGGATAGTAATACTTAAAATGTAAAAAAAAAATAAAATAAAATAATATATATATATATATATATATATATATATATATATATTGTAGGGTTTATCCCCCTGATTATAACAAGGGAACTCCCACTGCTGAAAGGTGATTTATTCAAACGTTATTACAGCTCAAAGTTGAATTTTTTAGGTGCAATATCACAGTGGCCTGAAATTGTACAAAGGCGCTGTTGCTACACCATCCTATGGACAGCTCTGGTCCCGGCCCCATAAATCTCCATAGGATGGTGTAGCAACAGCACCACTGTACAATTTCAGGCCACTGTGATATTGCACCTTATTTTATTCAACTTTGAGCTGTAATAACTTTTGAATAAAACACTTTTCAGCAGTGGGAGTTCCCTTGTTTTACTCAGGGGGATAAACCCTACAACATATTTTTTTTTACATTTTAAGTATTACTATCCCTTTAACCAGTTGAGCACCAGAGGGGTGTGCAAAGCATTACGTTATAATGCTTTGCTCACCTATCTGATTCACAAGGGGTTAAACTTGATTTCCCATAAATGTGTTGATGATGTGCTACCAAACTATTAATTATGTATTTTTGCTTCCTCAAAATAGAACTGAAAGGTAGAATCCGAAGTAAATGATTTAGTTATAAACACTTTTTCTTTTAAGAGACCCTTCTCTCTGCCACTGTCTGAATGACAAAATTTAACTTTTGATATTCCTATTGCAAATTTGCAATAGTCGTCTGACTCAGCAATGGCCAGTTGTTGTACCCCTTAAATGCTAAAGATGTCTCTGATGCATTGCTTTTCAGCTGTACTATATGAGGGATTAGGAAACATCCATTTCTGCATTAAATAATTAATTTTACATATTACTGATGGGAATAGTATTGCCGTGCCTTACTTATCAGCCCTCATTTTCGAATACTCTTCTACTCTCTCCCATCAATCCATTTGATGACCCACAAATAAACCTTCCTCTTAAGACTTCCTTCCACTCAGGCTTAAAAACTTTATATGTGGTTATCCTACCTCTGGAACTTAGTATCATGAGCTCATGACTTTCTACAAGTCTTCAATTTCAAATGTTCCCTAAGAATTTCACCTGCTCAGGACCTGTTCAGGACTCATCTGCTTGAGATCCTCTTTGCAGCTGACACAACCATCTTTCATCAGTTGAACCTTCTTGGCGGTCACACTTGAACATACTCATAATATTTGTCCGTGAAAAAGAATTTATATTACTTTCGTACCCCACAAAACTAGACTGAATATTCTTCATTGGTGCCATGGTACAGCACTGTTTTATTTTCCCAGACAGTGCATTTCCCTGGTTTACACTAGAGCAAGACTTTCTTATTAAAAAATTGCCTTCATTTAGCCTATAATTTAAGGCCTTTTCCTGTTGTGTTGCTCTGATCAAAGTAGAGGGAGGGGGTCTTAGTTTGTGTGTGAAGTCAATTCATTTTGGATGCCATTATATCAGTGGTGGACAGGCTTTTAATGTATTTATGGGTTGTGTAGCAGGCATATGATGTTGGAAGACATAGCTTTCATCTCTGTTTATTAACCAATGGATACTGTCATCAGTTTAATTTGTCAAGTATTTCTGGCCTTTTGAAATTGGGGAGGCAGGTAAATTGAGAGGTTTGCAAAGGAGTGAGCCCTGGCACTATTTTAGTACTACATACCTGCATAGTTCTAAATACAAATTTAACATTGCATGATTGCATTTGTGCATAAGAAACATGCACACACATGTGCATTGCAGGTAGTCATTGCATGCCACCATTTAAGAGGCATACATATTCTGTTTTGAAGATTTTCTTTCACTCAAGTTGTAGAATTAGTTAGTAATGCACACAGAGTTAGTATACAATACATTATATTACAAACCTTGTAAGAAAATAATAAGGCCATGCACAGATTTCCAGAAAAGACCCACTGGTGTTAGTCTTAAAACCCAGTGGTGTCACTTCAGGCATAGCAGTGGTCACACTCTGCCACCATTGAATAACAATTTTGCTACTACACAAAGGGTGGGAGATTCTAATAAAAAAGCACAAGTATCTACATCTATCTAAAGAACAATTATCACCAAACCTCCCAAAATTGAAGAAATCTTGGGGGTAATGCACAAAAGCGTGATAAAGAGGTGATAATGTGGAGATAACTTCTCCAGTGATATCACTTCTACATTTCCTATGTTATTCTACTGAGCCATGCACTAAGAGGAAAGGAACACCATACACAGTCACACATTATTATCATTAAGTTCTTATACAGTTAATAATGTACACAACTAAAGAATACAAGTTAAAATCATGGAAAAAACTACTTGCAACAGAGGACAAAGAACAAACTAAGAAAAAAAAAAAAACATTTACTGTGGTTATCGCAATTCCTTGTGTACCAGAAAGCACTTTATCAGTTCATGTAGCATTGAAAAGGGGTAAACAAATATTTTTAAATCAATTCATTTTTTTTAAACAGTTCTTCATCTTTATCCTCCATGGTGCAGATGGCTTGCACCAGAATTGTACCCTACAAACATATACACGTCTTCCCTAAAAATCTGTTAGTGCAAATAACGTGAACCTTACAGTACAATATTGTGATCTGGATAACAAACCCAACAGAAAAGTGACATACAACTTCTACTGTACTCAGCATCAAATAATATTTCAGTTGCAGTTCATATCATGGATACTGTTGCTGGGAATGAGCATGCTGATTGCCAGTAATAGAATACAGGACCCTGAATACTACAAAATAAAAACATGAACAGTATAAGAAATAAAATGTAGGCATATCACCATCATCAGTATTTACTGGTGTATTCTGGTTTCTGGTGGATTCACTTAGAGAACTGATGACACATGAGGGTTTAACTTTTATGAAGGTTGGAATTTGTTGGAAATGATTATGGATAATACCTCTGATGACAGAGTTTTGTGGAGGAGGAGGTGGATGTGATTGACAGTAGGGATTGGAGAAAATTTCCACCTCAAACTGAAATCGGCAAAAAATGGCACTTTCCGCTTGGCGGAAAATTTCCAGAGAAAAATGCTGATTCCATTGAAATCAGTGGGAACATAGAAGTTGAACACAACACATCGCAAATATTTTATTTCCCAAAGGTATAGTATAAAAGGTGTCATGAGGGTGCCTGTGTTGGTGGGGTGTGGGGAAAGAATCAGTTGAACAGGGGATGGTTTTTTTTGGGGGGGTTGTTTACTAGGATTGAGGGCCAGTTAATAAAAAATAAATCCTAAATAAAATAGAAACCATAAGACATGGTATAAAGGGGTCTGAGGAGGGTGCCTGTGTTGGTGAATGAATGAATCATTTGAACAGGGAATTTGTTTTGAGGAGGTGGGTTTCTTGACGGCTATTGGGGGGGACAGTTAATAAAAAAAAAAAAAAAAAAAAAAAAAAATCAATAAAATAAGAAATTTGTATTTAAAGTGAGAGACAGGAACCCCCTGATATAAGCTGCCACTGGGGTGGACTGATATTCTACTTGATAGAGTATTTTGTAGGGGATGATTTGTTGTTAGAGGTTTTTGAAGAAATATTGATCTGTAGAACTTAGGCTTGTTAGAGACAAACCCCCCCCAATTTTTTTTTTTGTAGGACTATTTTTTTTTTTTCCTGAAGCTCAAGCCCTGAGAAAAAAAACAATAAACATGTCCTACTGGCCTAATGCCAGCAGGTCATGTTGGCCATTGGCCACTGTCAAATGTCCTCCTGAGTCCTGAGTTGCAACTGCTGTTCGTACTGCTGCTACTGAGTTGTTTAAGCAGCAGGATGATTAGGCAGCTGAAAGGGAATGGGATTAACAATGGCAGTAACATGGGTGATGGATGATGAAGGTTCCACTTGCCGCCCACAACTTGTTTCAGTGATGTGCCTGAGGCAGTAGCAGCAAAATAAGTAGCCCCCAGTATATGTGGAGAAAAGAACAAGTTGGCCATTAAATCTTCTCTACATGATATTGAGCCAATTATGTTGAAGGTATCCAAGGGGTTAAAACAAGAGAACCAATCAGGTTGGATATCTTCACATAAATAGATAAATGACAATATTAAATAATTTTGAGAACTTTACACTGTATTAGGTATTGACACGCTACTTCACAGTAAAGAATTGATTAAAATAATCAATCCCGCAAATTTGTACAAAAATATATATACTTTAGATACAGTATATTGTATTTAATAAAGTGTAAACAACAATGATATAAATGAGTGATCAGCAATTACAAGATATATAGTAGCTCAAACCACAATTATCACTATTAGGATTACCAGCAATTAAAGGGTTAATCACACATAGGTATCTTCAGAGGTATTAGATAACAATAATTGCACTCAGCAGAATAGAACAGGATAACAAAGGAAGCAGAAATGACAAGCTATGGGCAAACAGACAAAACCATGGAATTTCCTCCAACATCTACATGGCTTACTGAGGACAAGGTCCAAAAGAGACTGGAAAAGGTTATAGTGAATAAAGCGCCTAGACCGGACGATATACACCCAAGGGTACTTAAGGAACTTAGTTCAGTAATAGCAAAACCATTATACTTAATATTTATTGATTCAATTTCATCAGGCATAGTGCCCTGTGATTGGAGGAAAGCTGATGTAGTTCCATTGTTTAAAAAGGGAGCAAGATCCAAACCAGGAAATTATAGACCTGTGAGCTTGACTTCCATAGTGGGTAAGATACTAGAAGGGTTATTAACTGATAGTATTCAGAACTATGTGAAGACAAACAATATCATTAGTAGGAATCAGCATGGTTTCATGAAGAACAGATCATGTCAGACTAATTTACTTGCATTTTATGAAAGAGTGAGTAGTAATTTGGACAGGGGAATTGCTGTTGATGTAGTATACTTGGATTTTGCAAAAGCCTTTGACACAGTGCCTCACAACAGGTTACTGCATAAATTAAAAGGCTTCGGTTTGGGTGGTGGTATCTGTACATGGATTGAGAACTGGTTAAATGATAGATGGCAGAGAGTTGTTGTAAATGGAACTTTTTCAAATTGGTCTAGGGTTATAAGTGGGGTACCGCAGGGTTCAGTCCTGGGCCCAATGCTTTTTAATTTGTTTATTAATGATCTAGAAGTGGGAATTGAAAGTAGCATCTCAATCTTTGCTGATGACACTAAGCTATGTAAGGAAATACATACAGAGCTCGATGTTTTTTCCCTACAGAAGGATTTAGATAAACTAAGTGAATGGGCAGAAAAGTGGCAGATGTCATTTAATGTAGATAAATGTAAGGTTATGCATTTGGGTTGTAGAAACAAACTTGCTACATATACTCTAAATGGGAAACAACTTGGGAAATCCTCATTAGAGAAAGATTTAGGTGTACTGATAGACAATAGTCTTCACAGCAGTGTGCAGAGTCACTCAGCTGCTGCAAGAGCAAATAGAGTACTAGCCTGCATAAAAAGAGGTGTAGAAGCAAGGGATGCTAATATTATCCTACCTCTGTATAAATCCTTGGTTAGGCCTCATCTAGAATATGGAGTACAATTTTGGGCGCCTGTTCTAAAAAAAGACATTACTGAACTGGAAAAGGTGCAGAGACGTGCAACAAAACTGATAAAGGGATTGGAGGATCTGAGTTACAAAGAGAGACTAGCCAAACTGGGTTTGTTTACATTAGAAAAGAGACGTCTAAGGGGTGATATGATTACCATTTACAAATACATTCAAGGCCAATACAAAGAACTATCCAATGAATTATTTATGCAAAGAGCTGAGCTAAGAACAAGAGGTCATCCATTAAGACTTGAGGAAAGGCGCTTTCGACTAAAACACAGGCAGGGATTCTTTACAGTAAGGGCGGTAAGGCTATGGAATTCTTTGCCTCGGGATGCTGTGCTTGCAGATAATGTAACTGCATTCAAAAAAGCAATGGATGCCTATCTAGCACAGAACAATATTGACAGTTATGACAGATGGCTTCAAAGCAAATAGGATATTGAGCCGGGGAACTATTTGAGACACACACACACACACCTACATTGGAAATTGCTCCAGAGGGCTTTTTTGTTGCCTTCCTCTGGATCAACAGGGGTGTTATTGGCATGGGCTGGACTTGATGGACGCATGTCTTTTTTCAGCCTTATCTACTATGTTACTATGTTACTATGTTAATTGATCCTCACAATTAATAAAATACAGTTGGCAGCAGTGTATATGAATAACCCTGCCCCAGAAGCTGTATAAACTATGCTAACTGAGGTTTAAGGTATATTGTCAGATGAGTCAACTTTAACATGAAGCAAGGTCCTCTGACAATTTTCCTTGTGGCATATGCAATAGTCAAATTTAGAGACTAACTGGAATAGTATCCCAGATTTAAACCACTACAATTTAATTATCTACCGATTACACATATTGCATACCTTCTGAATAAAACACATAAATTGCATTTAATTTAGTCAATAACAGATTACCAGAAAATACTTAGAATCAATTCAATAATATATGTCTAGACAGTATATTAAACTTCGTGCAACATATATCACAAATATGACTATAGCAATATTATGTAAAACCTATAGTGTACTTCAAGGGTTAATAATAATAATAATAATAATAATAATTTGTGATTTTTATAGTGCTTTTCTCCCTGTAAGACTCAAAGCGCTTTACAGATCTATAAAGATACATAAAATTTAAGGGTTCCTTATGGTCACATGAGTTGACTGAATGCCTGATAAAAGAGATGGGTCTTTAGTTTTTTTTTAAAAGTCTGTAATGATGGTGCCTCTCTGATTGAGTACGGTAAAGAGTTCCAGAATGTGGGGACAGCGTGGCTGAATGCCCGGGAACCTGAGGTTGTCTTTATTCTGGGCACTGACAGGAGGGATCTGTTGGCTGACCGCAGTGAGCGTGATTGAATATAGGGTGTCAGGAGCTCTTTCAGGTACTGTGGGCTGACTTTGAAGGTCAGCAGGCCAATTTTAAAATATGTTTGCCATTTAATTGGAAGCCAGTGCAGGAAGTGGAGAACGGGTGTTATGTGACATGAGCGGGTTTTATTGGTCAGTAGTCTGGCTGCTGCATTTTGTACTGTCTGTAGGCGATGGAGTTCTTTTTCTGGGAGGCCCAAGTAAAGTGCATTACAGTGATCTAGAGGAGAAGACACAAATGCATGGACTAATGTTGGCATATCATCCGGTGGAATTAAGAGTTGTATCCTGGATATGTTTCTCAGATGAAAGAAGGCAGATTTTATTACAGAAGAGATCTGCTGTTTAAAAGACAGTCCAGAGTCAATCATCACTCCGAGACGTTGTACATCTGTTGAACTATTGAGTTCAGAGCCTCCAAGTTCCAGGCCAGTTGGGTGATCCTGAGATATTCTTGTTGCCCGGGGTCCCCTCACCAAGAGTAACTCTGTTTTGTCAGGGTTCACTTTAAGACAACTAGCATTCATCCACTCTATGAGGTCTGCTAAGCAACTGTTGATGAGGCATGTTGGTTCTTTAGTATCTGGAGCAAATGAGAAGTAGAGTTGTGTGTCATCTGCGTAACAATTATATCTTAGGCCGTGTCTTCTGATGATGTCTCCCAGTGGTAGTAAGTAAATTGTGAATAGCATAGGAGACAAGGTGGAACCTTGTGGAACTCCGCAAGCTAATTCTGTTGGTGCTGATGAGCAAGATCCTGTTGTTACTCTCTGTGATCTACCAGTGAGGAAAGATTTAAACCAGTTAAGAACTGTGCCTCCTAGACCACAGATGTGCTGCAAGCGCGCTATTAAAATCTCATGGTCAATGGTGTCAAATGCAGCTGAGAGATCTAGGAGGATTAGGATGGAGTAATCACCTTTGTCTCTCGCCAAAAGGAGATCATTTAGCACTCAGACTAGCGCTGTTTCCGTGCTGTGGCAGCATCTGAAACCTGATTGGAAAGGATCAAAGATGTTATAGCTTGATAGATGGTCCTCCGGTTGAGTTGCCACTGCTTTTTCAATGAGTTTCCCCAGAAATGGAAGGTTAGATACTGGTCTGTATTTTGCTATACAGTCTGGGTCTAGTGAGGGTTTCTTTAGGAGGGGTTTTACCATTGCTTCTTTTAGAGGATCTGGGAAGATTCCAGTTTTTAGTGAACACGCCACTATTTTTGTGAGGGCTGGGGCAAGTGTTTCAGTACATGCAGATATAAGACGAGTTGGGGCAGGATCTAAGTCACACGTAGTGGGGAGCAACTTTTGCATGGTTCTTTTAACTTCCTCTATATCCACATTTGTAAAAGTAGACCATAAACTGGGGGAATCTGGTCTTCCACTGTAGTGGTTCTGGTGGGTAACTGGTTGGCCTGCTGTGATGGAGGCTCGGATGGAGGAAATCTTGTCTGTGAAGAAGATCACAAATTCTTCACACTTATCCTGAGAAAAGTTTGTGGGTATATGCATGCATGCTGGTTTGCAGAGCCTTTCTACTGTGCAAAACAGGTGCCTGGGTCTGTTGCGGGAAAGTGTGATTTTGCATGGCAAAAATGAGGATTTTTTCTGATTTACCTTAAATTGATATTCATTGAGGTGATTGGTAAGAGCAACTTTGTCCTCTGGGTCATGTGTCCTGCTCCACCTTCTCTTGAGTTTACGGCCTTTTCTCTTCGATTCTCTGATGGTGCTATCAAACCAAGGTGCATTATTGTGAATTTTGATAGTGCATATGCTTGATGGTGCAATGATTTCTAGGGTGTCCCTTATGGTTTTGTTGTAGAGTTGGACTAAGGAGCCAGGGTCTTCACAAGTGCCCATCAGTTCACTTAGATCCATATTTGATGTTACGTCCAGTGGGGTCACCCCTTTTAATGAGCGGTGTTTGACCAGGTTCTGAGGCTGTGGTCTGGCTGAATGTGATCTAATGGAAAAGTGTATGGAGTGGGGGTCTGACCATACAACTGGATTTACAGTTACTGGCGACACTTCTAGTCCACACTGGAACACTAGATCAAGTGTATGACCTTTTCTGTGGGTGGAAGTGGCAACTGTTTGTATGAAGCCGAGCGCACTCATCAGGCTGAGGAGGTCCTGCCCAAGTTGGGATAGTGTGTCATCAATCCAAGTGTTGAAGTCTCCCAATATAATCCATCTAGGGTGTTCAAGGATTAAACCAGTCAAAAGGTCTGAGAGTTCTTGAAGAAATCTCTTCCCATCTCCTGGGGGTCTGTATATTAACAGTATCCGAAATCCTCTATCTATTGAGATGCTAGCAGCTACGCATTCAAAAGATTGGGGTGTGTGGACTGATATTGGCCTGGGGTTTAAGGATGATTTGACACAGATCATTACTCCACCTCCCCTGCGCTCTTGTCTCGGGCGGTGGAACACTATATAATTGCCTGTAATAGCTGCTGCTAGGATAGGCCCCGCATTGTCATCTAGCCACGATTCTGTGATGCACGCTAATTCACATGTTTCAATAAGGTTGGCGATAATAGCTGCTTTGTTCTTTATTGATCTGGCATTGCATCCACTTATTAAGATGGGGTGCCACACCCAGAAGGCTGCTTCTTTTGTCTAGTGAAAGTCTAAAAAAAAATCTTTCACTTTACAAAAGTTTTAGACCCAGTACACAAAGAAATCCAAAGAAACGCCACAAATTAAATATCAGTTAAAGGGTTAATAACCAAATTCAAAAGAATTCCCCATATCAATTATTAGCTAACACAATATTCTAGAAATAACAGAAATTATATTAACTAATATATAAACCAAGCTATTTAACTATATTACATTACACTTCGCTGGCAAAATATAACAATCTACCAATAATAAATACATTCTGCTTAATTTCAGAGTTTCTATAGCTTGTTATAATTAATCCCAAATGGTTGGCCAGTCCAATTAAGACAAATTATAAGTTATAAGACAAATAAAAAGTTAAGTTTCTTCAAATATAAAAGATATTATTATTTGATTCTGAATTTTGCAGAATTTAAATAAGGAAAGAGATATAGTTACCAGTCCTCTAAGTGTTTCTTTGCATCTCTCAGCTAGGTACACAGAGCAGGAACTGAAAAGCCAGGAGCCAAGAGGAAAAGACCAGCCAAGACTCAAAAGGAAAAGACCCCCTTTGTCTCCCAACTTGCATATTTATAATATGAAATTCCTTCTTATCAAAATCTGCTCTGATTGGTTAAAGGACCATTTCATTATACAGTGACATCACCAGTATTATCTGATTGGATGCTTCCAACCCTAAATTTCCATATGAAATTATAATAACATTCCAAAGCCTCAGTATTAACACTATGTAATCTGTAGATGGTGCCATTACTCTACATTAAGTTCTTACATATAATCAATTTTTATGTCATCAATGATGTATGTAAGAGGTCATTAAACGTCATATAAATATGCTATTTGCTCAGATGTTCTCACAAGGGAGTATCACTGTTTTAGATTTTGAGATTTTCTCATAAGATAATAACACTGCTTGAGCCTGTGGTTGTCTGCACCTAATTGTTTATCTCCATAACTGACATTCAGTTATTTTCACCCCCTACCTTGAATCAAAGTGCCATTGTTTTAACATGAGATCATTTACACACATCTTAAAACAGAATTTCAGAGAATTTGGTTTAAAAGAAAAATTAACCATTTTCTCCCTATCATGGCAATGACACTGCCCCTCCTCCAAAATCATCATGGGTGGGTTGTTATTAGAATATATTTTTTCCCTTGAGAGCAGGAGCAGCAGGTCTTATTAGCAACTGCAATGTGCACAGTATGTGTGTGGTAAATAACATCTGGGGGCACAACTGTATCCAAACACCATAACACCCGAAACCAAAGTACTGCCGTTGTCACTATACCCCTTTTCCAGACCTGCTAAGGACACATGACAGCTTGCTGAAAGTTTAATAGTAATGATGAACCCTCCCTGCCACCATCTTAGCATATTCTGCAAGATGGAATGTCCGCAGATGCAGCTTGATGCACTGATTGTGATTCTCCTCCACCACACTGGCATGTGTGTTCAGTGCACCACACAGTGTGCAATGAGTAGAGACGAACTGCCACATCCTAACATCAACAGAGTGGATATCATTTGGCTGGGGAAGTAACGATGCACGACATGGATGTAGTTGTTATCCTAGAAGGTGATGGCGAGCTAGTTGTTTCACTCATCATGGAACTTCCAGTCTCTGCCTGGGTTGTTCTATTCCTCCTCCTCTATGATCTCCACCTCGCCTCTTTTTGCCTTTCTGGAGAGTCAGGGACAGCAAAAGTGGTGCTTGATTTCTGTGATGGGTGTTTGTCTTTAACATGTTTGATGTAAACATCATGTTTTCTGTGTTTCATGTGTGATATCAGGTTTCTTGTGCAAAGGTGTGTTTCCTCCTTTCCTCTTCTCATTGACTTGTCACAAATTGTGTACAGTGCCGTTGCTGATGACTGCACTGTGCCTGCCCCCAGAGAAAAATAGTCCCACACCCATGATGACTTCAGGAGGAAGGGAACAGATGGAGAAGAATGGCCTCTTTCTTCTTGTCCTCCACATTCCCCTTCATTGTCTGTGGCAGTGGATAATGTTGCTGCTACTGCCTCAGAGTCAGCAAAGCAACTAGGATCAGGAGTATTGCTACTTCTGGCAAGTGGAAGCTGTCCTTGTCCCTCATCACTTGTTGACCCCATTTCCACTGTGTCCACGATGGTCTGTGGCACACTAGTCTGCTCCTCAGCATCCTGCTGTCCTTACAACTCAGCATCAGAAGGAATTAGAGCAGTTGCAAATTCCTCTAATTCCAAAATGTCATTGCTAGTGGTGGTGTGATGCCAGTCGTCATCCATGTCTCCCATTCCTTCACAGTTTCTGCTAAAAAGGCCATCAACATGTCTTCCACCCCAGCTTCTCCAGCATCATCATCACCACCACTAGTCCCTACATGCTGTTGTTGCTGCTGCTCTATTCCAGACATCTCACTGCTGCTTGGAGGAGGTGACAAGCAATGTGACAGAGGGTCCCCTAATGTCATACTTGCCATTTCCTTTTGACCTGAAGAAGGCAAACTAGAACTAGCAGCAGTAGCAGCAGCCACAGGCAGCTGATATGTGCTCCTGCTGGTAGTGGTGGTATTAATTCTGAGCCTGCTCTCCCCCAACACCAGTTCTGGCCTCTTAAGAATCATGTTCAACTTGGACACTGTAGTGAAGGGAAGGGGACTCTCCCAGAGCCAGAGGAATGGTATGGGCTCCCTTGACCATTAGTCTGGACACTCTAAAATGTTTCCCCTACCACTCCGGCTGCTTCACCATTACTGCTACTACTACTAACACCAACCACATCAAGTTCAGCTGTAGAGTCTTCCTCCTCAGTCTCACAGTCACTAGAAATATGAAGATAATGTTGATTACCCCTCCTTCACCCCTAAAGCTAACAAGCTACTGGACCTTAGTAGCAGTAGTACTAGCACTGTCAGGACTGCTTGGAAATGGCAAGTTTGATTTAGGGTCCCTTGCTGTCACACTTGGCATCATTTTCTCCTTCCCCCCTGAGTACTACAAGAAATACTAGCAGCAGGCAAAATATTGGTGGCAGCAGGTTCAGCACTAGCAGCAGGTTCAGCACTAGTGGCTGCAGGTACAGCAACGGTAGTACTGGCAGCAGGGGCAGCACATCAGGCAGCAGGTACACCACTAGTGGTGCAATACAAGCCCGGGGGAATTTTTTATTTAACTGGCCCACTAGCTGATATGCATATATTAAAACTCTGAGTGCCAGAGGGGTACGTAAAGCAAACACATCCCCTCACAAGAAATACTTCCCATTAATCCTGATGTCCAGATGAGTCTTCATGACCCTGGTCAACCACTGTTCTTCATCTTCCCTCTAATGTTTTCTCATATCTTCTCTCTTATTTTTCTTCTTTCCTATAAAAGAAAATAAAAATGTCAATGTAATAGTAAAAACAAAAAAAACACATGTCCAGGATATGCCATAGTTAACCCTTTGAGTGCTGGAGGGGTACCTCCTCCCCTATGGAAGTATGATGAAACTAGAAGCTGAATTGCTGGGAGGTGCTTAAGCACACATCCCAGCCAATGGCAGGCGGGCATCTTTTTGAACAGAGACTGGCCATATAAAAGGCCAGACTCTGTTTGAAATTCCCTCATTTGACTCGGGCAACTGTCCGGTACATATGCAAAGGGGGTCTCTACTGGTAGACATTGCTGCCGCCACCAGTGGAGCCAGCAGAGGCAGAATTTTATTGAAATCTCTACAAAAGAGAGCGCACAGAAGACAATCTAAAAGCAGCGTTTATTCTTCATATCAATTCTTTCATGCGCATATGTATAAAATATAACTCACAAGATATCGATAATAGTAGTGCAATACATATAAATCACTCTATAGTCCTCCTTCCACTGGAACACTCGTATGATATAGCCAGACAGACACCAGATCACAAACGTGTTTGTATAGAGTTACAATGTAACAATCCAACTCCACAGCCACAGTCTCTCCCGTCAGCGCGGGGCAACCAGAGTACTCACGAGACCGTAATGCAGGAACTCCAGGATCGTCTTAACAGTGCACCATTCCTCAACACCTACGGATCTGTGTTATTACTGGCTTCCGTATCGGCTCCTCCAATATATAAGACGCTATCCCAGCAAGTTATAAATAAATATTCCAAACCAGACGAACAAACATAAAAACAACAAATAAAACAATAAAAAATCTTTCTATAGCCAACGCGTATCGCGGGTTAACTACCCGCTTCCTCAGGGACTTACAGATCCCAATGAGTTTGATACTTTTATTGATTTTAAAAAATATATTAGATCTCTTACTGTGAAACTATTTTTTATAGGTAAGGAGGGGAATGAGTTGCACAAGGGAGAAGCGATGTCTATAGCAGATTCTTATGGGAAGAGAAGACTTGAATATTTAGGAGGAGAATTTAATCAGGATACGTGTATGCCATTGCATAGTGGGAAAAGGAATAAGTCCCATTTTTACCCTGTTCAACAACAAGGGGAATTTATTAGGGTATTTGAAAAGTTAATTGAGAGGGATATGGAAAAACTATTTGAAAAGGAAAGAAGACCCATATATAATTTGAGTATAAATGAAAAGAAGGCCCTAAATGATTTAAAAGAAGAGGATTCAATTGTGATTAGACAGGCTGATAAGGGGGGTGGGATATGTATTTTGAATATGGAGGATTATATAGAAGAGGCTAACAGACTCCTTGGTGATGAAAATACTTATAAAATTTTGAAAAGTAATCCTACCAAGTTATATTTGGGGGAATTGAAGAACTTATTAGATAAGGCGAAAGAGGAACAGGTATTGACTAAAGTGGAATTTGAATATCTGTATAACCAAGGGTGTGTGACACCTATTTTTTCTATCTCCCCAAGTTACATAAGAGTTTGAAAAAAACCCCTGGACGACCTATTGTGTCGGGTATAGGGTCTATGACAGATAATTTATCTCAGTACGTAGATGTATACCTGCAACCTTTGGTTGTGTTACTACCCTCATATTTGAGGGATAGTATTCAGGTGATCCAAAGTTTGGAGTCTATTGAGTGGAAGGATTCATATCGTTGGATCACCTGCGATGTGTCGGGGATACGGGCCATAAAATATTTTTTGGAAAACGATGGAGTGTTGCCACAGACACAAATACAGTTTATACTGGATGCGGTGTCATTTGTCCTGAGACATAATTATTTTTTGTTTCAGGACAGTGTGTATAGTCAACTGAAAGGCACTGCTATGGGCTGTGCCTTCGCACTATCATTTGCTAATTTATATATGGGAAGGTTGGAGTCCCTAGCTATTTGGGATAATAACCCTTTTGCAAGTAATATTGTTTATTACAAAAGGTATTGTCACGGTTTTTGAAGACTGTCAGACTTAAGGTTTGGTAAAATGTAACTTTATTAAAAGTTAAAGGCAGTCCCCGTAGGGTAAACATACATAACAATATAACATCAATAGAACATACAAAAGGTTCTACCGGCCTTGCCTAAATACCAGGCAAGGCAACCCAAGTGACAATATTAATGACAGGCTCTACCGGCCTTGCCTATACCGGGTAAGGCAACCGTGAGATGATAATTCCGGTTCTACCGGCCTTACCAATACCGGGCGAGGCAGCCCAATGGGATGCTGAATGTAGGCTCTACCGGCCCTGCCAATACCGGGTAAGGCAACCTTTAAGATGGTGAGTTACAAGGTTCTACCGGCCTTACCAATACCGGGCAGGGCAGCCCAAGGAGGTACTGTAGTAGGCTCTACCGGCCCTGCCAATACCGGGTGAGGCAACCTACAGGATGGTAACGTCAAGGTTCTACCGACCTCACCAATACCGGGCAGGGCAGCCTGAGCAAATAGACCAGCTGTTAGGTGACTAAGACAGTCTAGAGGTCTTACTCAGCAGAAGTCTATAGCCAGGGATAATCAGACAACTGCAAGGAAGTGGACAGCGACTGACCACAGTACTGGATGTTCAGGAGCAAACCAACGTCCGCACGTAGGGACTAATGGTAAATAGCGCCACCAGGTTTAAGGAGTAAACCAGCGTCCGCACGCTGGAACCAACAGTGTATATTGCAACAGGGTTTAGTGGAGCAAACCAGCGACCGCACGCTGGAACCAACAATGTATATTGCAACCAGGTTTAGTGGAGTAAACCAGCGTCCGCACGCTGGAACCAACAATGTATATCGCAACCAGGTTTAGTGGAGCAAACAGCGTCCGCACGCTGGAACCAACAATGTATATTGCAACCAGGTTTAGTGGAGCAAACCAGCGTCCGCACGCTGGAACCAACAATGTATATCGCAACCAGGTTAGTGGAGCAAACCAGCGACCGCACTCTGGAACCAACAATGTATATAGCAACCAGGTTTAGTGGAGGAAATCAGCGTCCGCACGCTGGAACCAACAATGTATATCGCAACCAGGTTAGTGGAGCAAACCAGTGACCGCACGCTGGAACCAACAATGTATATCGCAACCAGGTTTAGTGGAGCAAACCAGCGTCCGCACACTGGAACCAACAATGTATATCGCAACCAGGTTAGTGGAGCAAACCAGTGACCGCACGCTGGAACCAACAATGTATATCGCAACCAGGTTTAGTGGAGCAAACCAGCGTCCGCACACTGGAACCAACAATGTGTATGCAATAGCAAGGAGAACAATGTCGCCAGAGCGACAGCTGGAGCGCAAGACTCAGGAACTCGTACAGGTTAACCCGCGCGGTGCTGGAGCACAGGAACCCCGGAATACAGGCACACCGGAACGCTGGAACACTGGAACACCGGAACGTTAGCATACAGGAACACTGGAAAGCTGGAACACCGGAACATTAACGTACAGGAACACCGGAACGTTAATGTGCAGGAACACTGGAACACCGGAATGTAGCATACAGGAACACTGGAAACAGGCCCAGAGATCTGACAAGCAGGTCAGGCAGAGTGGAGTCAGAGACACCACGAAAGGGCAACCTGGAAGTGCTCAATCTAGGTTTAAAAAGGCTGTGTGAGGAGGGCTAATGACAGACAGCCAATCACGAATACTCAGCAGGTGATAGACACAGAGCAGCACGAATCACGGGCACCGTGATAGGTATATAGATGATATCCTGATTGTATGGGAAGGATCAGAAGAGTCATCTCATGAGTTTTTAAGGTATATTAACAAAAATCAGTTTAATTTATCGTTTACTAGCCAGACAAATGAGAAGGAGATAGAATTTTTGGATTTAATGTTGTGTAATTTGGTGTATACTAAGAATCATAGAAAGGCTGTTGATAGTAATGGATATCTCCATTACAATAGCGGTCATCATAAAAGATGGAAAGACAATATCCCTTACGGACAATTTCAGAGGGTGAGGAGGAATTGCACTAGGGAGATAGATTACCAAAAAGAAGCGGTAATTGTGAGAAATAAATTGTTGGATAGGGGATATCAAGTGGCATTGTTGGACAAGGTGGAGGTACAAGTGAGTCAAATACCAAGGGAAAAGTTGATTAGGTATAAGGAGAAGAGGGTGGATGGAGGAAACTGGACACCATTCTTCACCATGACTTACAGCCAACAGGCCCATCAGATAGAGGGAATTATTAGAAGACACTGGCATATACTGAAAGAAGATCCTATATTGGGGTCCACATTAGAAGAGAAACCTAGGGTTTCATTTAGGAGGAGAAAAAATATTAAACAAATAGTGGCCCCTAGTGATCTCTATAGGAAAGTTGAGAAAAGTAAGGATGCCAGGGGTGAAGAGGGACATTTTTTGTCGGTGGGCAGGGGTATGTATAGGTGTGGGAAGAAGAGGTGTCCAGTTTGTGCTCATTATCCCTTTAAACCTATACAGTCTAAATTAGCCTTTGGATCCTTTGTGACGGGTAAAAAATATGAAATCAAACAGTTCCTCAATTGTGACTCTGAGTACGTCGTATATCTCCTAGCATGTAAATGTGGCAAACAATATGTGGGGAGAACTAAGCGGCATCTGAGGGTCAGATTTGGGGAGCATTTAAGGAATATTACGAATAAATTAGAGACACATAGTGTCTCTAGACATTTTATTGAAAGTCCTGAGTGGGAATTGAGCAGATAAGAATGGACAGACGTGGGGGAGATAGGCTGCTAAAGTTGAGGCAGAGGAAGACCTTTTGGATATATCAATTGAGGACTATGCAGCCGGGAGGTTTGAATCAAGATTTGGACTTGGCAGCTTTTGTATAAGGGGTTAATCAGGTTGGTCCCACAGTCTGGTCCTATAATTGTCTGCTCGATTCCTGATAAGGTGGGGTGTGTATGATGTATTTATTTAGTGGACAGATATCTGGCTAATGGTAATATGTATGTATATTACTATTGTATAGTGGTTCATGCATATTATGTAAGGGAAGGGAGGAGTAGAAATTTGCAGGATTTTATGAGGATGGTTTGAATTTTACAATGATTGAAAAGAAATACACAGTAAGAGATATTATGTTAATTTATAGAATGTATCATTTTGCAGTCTATGGAATGTATCATCTTGGGTATTTTGTAACATCCGGACCGTATGTCACGGACCGGATGTGAAGTGAAACAGTATTTAGCTGGGACATGGGATTGGATCTGTAAGGCCCTGAGGAAGCGGGTAGTTAACCCGCAATACGCGTTGGCTATAGAGAAAGATTTTTTATTGTTTTATTTGTTGTTTTTATGTTTGTTCGTCTGGTTTGGAATATTTATTTATAACTTGCTGGGATAGCATCTTATATATTGGAGGAGCCGATACAGAAGCCAGTAATAACGCCGATCTGTAGGTGTTGAGGAATGGTGCAGTTTTAAGACGATCCTGGAGCTCCTGCATTACGGTCTCGTGAGTACTCTGGTTGCCCCGCGCTGACGGGAGAGACTGTGGCTGTGGAGTTGGATTGTTACATTGTAACTCTATACAAACACGTTTGTGATCTGGTGTCTGTCTGGCTATATCATACGAGTGTTCCAGTGGAAGGAGGACTATAGAGTGATTTATATGTATTGCACTACTATTATCGATATCTTGTGAGTTATATTTTATACATATGCGCATGAAAGAATTGATATGAAGAATAAACGCTGCTTTTAGATTGTCTTCTGTGCGCTCTCTTTTGTAGAGATTGGAGTTACTTTTGGAGTGGGGAAGAAGACCACACAGAGAGCTGCAAGAAGATAACGGACTAAGCAGAAGATTTACAAGGAAAATTGCATGTAGTATTTATATAGTCAGTCTGGTTTTTTGATTGTTTATGGGGTTCATATAAATATTGGGGCGTGGACATTTATAGTTATTTACCCATATAGACTTTTATTCTCGTATCCTGTAGCGCAACGAGTTGGGTTTTGTTCTGTATATTGAGAATTTTATTGAAGCATATATATTTCTTTGGCTGGATCACAAGATTTTACTTATTTCTTGACAAAAGACTGGCTAATTTTTTATTTTTGAAGCATATGCAGCACTACATTTATCCCTTTGAGCACTTGAGGGGTACCCCTTCAGGACTCAAAGGGGCATTTTTTTTTTTATTTTTTTTTTTTAACTATTACATTGACATTTCATTTTCTTTTATAGGAAAGAAGAAAATTTGAGAAAACGGAAGGAGAAGCTGGACAGTGGATGATAGGTAGTTGTTACACAGATCTGGGTTTTAGGCTAGTGTTAGGGATAGTATTGTTGCACTGTTAGGGGTAGTGTAAGGTTAGTGTCTGGGAGGGTGATGGTCTTTGAGCTAACAATTGGTGCTTGACAGTGTCAAGCTTTTTCCTTTGATGTTCCCATGATTCACGCTACTATCGGTGCCCCGTGATTGCCTGTGGCTGGATGTTGCCTTGGAGCGACATTGTTTACTTCCTAGCTGTCGCTCTCGCTGAGTCGCTATTCTTATAGGGCATCAGGCTGATGAGGTCATTGCTCCACCTACCTGACAGGGTTTTTAAACCTCAGCCTGTGTCATTTCCAGTGCCCTTTGGTGGTGTACCTGAGCTTATTGTTGTGTTGGTCCATTACCATTCCTGTGTATTACCTGCCTACGTCTGACTACCTGTTCTGGTTCTGACTCCTGGCTTGTCTGACTACCCCTTCTGGTTTGGACTCCTGGCTACGTATGACTGCCTGTTCCAGTTCTTACTTCTGGCTACGACTGACTACCCGTTCCGGCTACGACCATTGGTGATGTCGGACTACCCGATCCGGTTCTGACCATTGGCTGCATCCTGGTTTACTCTCCGTGTTGCGCTCCATGACCATTCTGTGCCTCGGTTTGGTTCCTGTGCTGCCTGTGTCTTCCGCTCTGCGCTCACTTCCGTTAACGGCGCTCGTCGGTCACTCCGTTTGTCTGACCTCCCGTGGCCGTACCGGTTTGTGCTGCCTTGCCTATCCTCTGTCTGGCTACCTGCCTAGTGTATACCCTGTCGGGGTATTGGTCTGCTCCTTATCTCTGCCGACTGTGTGTATGGGAGTGCTCTGCACTGTCCTCATCTACCATGTAGTCCAAGGGCCATTCCGCTTTTGACCATCTGTCTAGTGAAGGGTGAGGAAAGTGCCTACACTGTTCCTCTCTGGTCTCGTGAAGGTGTGCCATTCTATCCATGTACGGGAGTGCTCTGCACTGTCCTCACATCTACCCTGTAGTCCAAGGGCCATTCCATTTCTGACCACCTGTCCAGTGAAGGGTGAGGAAAGTGCCTACACTGTTGAAGGTGTGCCATTCTATCTGTATATGGGAGTGCTCTGCACTGCCCTCACATCTACCGTGTAGTCCCAGGGCCATGCAGTTTCTGACCACCTGCCTGGTGAAGGGTTAGGAAAGTGACCCCACTGTTCCTTCCTGGTCTTGTGAAGATTTGCCACTATCTACTGCCACTTTGTGTCATTACCATACTACTGTTGTGCCATTTGTGGCCATCAGCCTGTTGCCTTATCTTATCTCATTCATTGTATCTTATAAAGTTTTACATTAAGTTCATCTGTACTTGTCAGTGTGTTAATTTCCTAGTCACTCCGTGACAGCTACTTAGCACGAGTTTTGGGAACTTAACAGACAAAATGGACATTTGGCCTCAAGTCCTTTTCTGTGGCCTAACGTTTATTTTGGTTTCAGCTCTTAGAGCAACTGAATAGCTCCACTAGCACTTTTGCCAATGGGCCATTAGTAGAGGTGGGCGAAAAATGTGAAAAATTTCCCTCGTGACTTTTTGCGAAAACGTGCTGATTTTTCGCTTTTCCAGTCTATGCAAAATTTTCCTCCTTTTCACCTGTTTTAACAAATTTTCCACCTAGATTTCCTATAGGTACTACATTTCCCACTATAATATTACTTCTTCAGAGGGCTGACGTTTAGAAATAAGTGGCAGAAAGTCAAAGTTGTGAGTTCTAAAGCAACATATGGCTTGAAAAATGTGTTGGCATACAGAATGCATTTGTCCTTTGCCCACAACACTTACTTCCAGCTTAACCCCTTAAGGACCGGTGTGCACACGCGCGGCCAGCACTTGAGGACCACGGGGCTTTTTTTTTTTTGCTTTTTTTTTAACTTACGGTTCAGGGCTTCCAGAGCGGTGTGCAGCCGCCCCAGTAGTCCTGAACTCCATGCCGTGCCAGGACTGTCACTGGTCCTTAAGGGGTTAAATGGCACTAGCACATATTCATGATGATGTCAAGTAATAAAAAATAATAAAGTACAACCTATAGTGTGGCAGATGTGTATTCTAGTGGTGGTGGAGGACTGGCATGGTGTGATTTGTGTATGTATTTTTTTACCATTGTCATACTCTATCTTCAGATTACTGAAACACATTACTTATCGGTCATAGCAGTGGTCCCAAGTGGGGTAGATGGTGGCAACCCTTCTTCACATCTGTCCTCCTCCTCATCTGTTCTGCTGTTAATATATTTGTCCTGGCTTTGTCTATCATGTAATAATAATAATAATCTTTATTTATATAGCTCCAACTTATTCCGCAGAGCTTTACAATAGGGGATAGACATATAGAGATATTAAATAGCACAAATCATATGTGGAGAACAGAAGGATCAGAGGGCCCTGCTTGTGAGAGCTTACAGTCTAGATGTGTGGTTTCTGCTACTACTACTGGAGCTGGATGTTGATGTTATTCTACTGCCACTATTACTAGGTGTTAAAGGTGCAGCACTTACAGCAGCACCACCAGAGGTACTCGTCATATCTAACACTGTGGATGTTAACCTGTGTTGCTGGGTACTCAAAACATGTGTGTGTGGCTGAGTAGGACTTGGACTTTGAAGAGGTGATGGTGCTGAGGATGACTGATAGGGTGACTGTGTGCTTTTTGACATCTGTACTTAGCCATTGGAAAGTCTGACCCTGGACTTCTCAAACACTTTATAGACAGGCACAGTGCTCTTTAAAAGTGGTGGAATATATTGCCGTTGACTTTCTGCTAACCTTATAGCCCTGTCATCATCCTCACTCTCAACTTCATCTGTATCTGAACAAGAGAAGGATGCTGGAGGGATATATTCTAGATCTGAATCATCATCAGTCATCATTAGGTCATCCTCAGCAGCATCAGTATCACCTGACAGTTCTTGCTCACTACTACCCTTATATTCCTCTAAGCTTTTAGAGGTCTCAAACAATTTCATTTTACTTTTACCAAATTTGCTACTTCTTTGAGGACAGAGGTTTTGGTGCTTCGTTGTCTCACTCTCTGATGAAGCAGGCTTTTCAGCTGCTACACCTTCCTCTTTTATGCTATTGCCAGCATCAACAACACTTGAATGTAACGTGTTGTAGTCTTCACTGTTCTTATATGGTTCTATATTTCTACTGGCACTGGTGGTGCTGGAACTAGTTTTGCTGGGACCTTGACAAACTGCATCCTCCTTGGAGTAGAGGAATCATCATCATTGATTGTACAAGCTGCAGCAACCATTGCTGCAGTTAGTTTTTGAACTACTATTTTACTCTCATATCCCTACACTGCTCCACCCCTCCCCTTTCCCCTTGTGCTTTTGCTGGATATTACACAACTACACAACACAACTGATGGAGATGTATGATGCCTTGCCTAAGCCCAGTCAACTTTCTGTCACTATCACCTAACATAAATAAATAAATAATGAATGTTATTTTTTTTATGTATTTATTTTTAAGTTGTCCACCCTTTTGTCCCATCACGGTCCAAAAAAATTTAACTGAAAAACAAAATCAACAACATCTTTCCCCAGACTTCCCCACCCAGCACAGAGACAATAACAGCAAGATCAGCAAGCAAATAGGTCCCTAGCTGCCTGTGTCTTGCCAGTCAGTCACATGGAATTTTGGAGTATTTGGGGGTCAACCTCCTTCCTCCCTTATCCCCTAGAGTACCCCCAGACTCCCCTAGTACAGAGAACAAATGTCCTACCTAAATGACTCCCTAAACTAAGCTTCAATTCCCTTTTATTTGCCTATCTCCTCTAGCTTAAAAACATGCTGCTCTCTGCTCTCACAAACACAGAATGGCTGCTATGAGAGCCTGACAGCCTTTTATATGGCTGTAGAAACCTTTTGTGTGGTGGAGAAATATTTTTTCTTCCCATTTATTTCAATGAGTGGAAAAAAAGTGGAAAAACGGCATTTTTCATGGGAAATTATTCGCCAAGAGGAAAGTGCCATTATTTGCCGATTTCAGTTTGAGGTAAACATTTTCGCCCATCCGTAACCATTAGCTAATATTGCCTTACCGGTTGTTTTAACGTATTTCTTTAAAGTATCGGTGCGTTATCAAATAACTGCATTTCGCTATTTGGTGTAAATTTGTGTAGAACACCACAAGTAAAAACTAATTTGTTCTACACAAAAAATACCCAAGAAAAATTAGAGGAAACCCAGATATATATGCCACAACTGAACAAGGAACCTTCTCCAACCTCACATCTAAGCTCTGGAGAATATATATGTAAAGTCACAGACTTACACACTACTTCCTCAAATCAAACTAACAAAGTAGCACAAACATATAAGGCAATACTCTGTGTCTCTTACAAAATATCCTTCAAAGTCCCAAGTGAACGGTAAGAAAGTTCAATGTGGACACTAAACAGGAGAATTCTCTTAAATGGCAACTTTCCAACTTTGATGGGCGAATCTTAAAGGGATAGTAATACTTCATTTTATCTTTATTTTATTTTGTAGGCATTAAGAAAACATGAAGAACGATATAAGTCTCATCTCTCAAACCTTTATGGTTTAAGAGATATTCACAAGCAAAGTTTCCCCCTCCCACCCCTTTTTCCTAGTGTAAGCCATCTCTTCTCAGATGTGAATCTGGTTGTAAGACCAGACAGATAACAGCAGGGGACAATCTTCTTTGTATTAAAACAATAAAAACCCTTCCCCCCCTTGACAAGTTTTTCAGCTTTTTCCCTTATCTTAATTGAAGATTGTCCCTCTCTGCAGTCTACCTGGGCACCTCCCTTCTGATCTGGCTGAACAGGGGGGGAAACTTTGCTTGTGAATATCTCTTAAACCATAAAGGTTTTAGAGATAAGACTTATATCGTTCTTCATGTTTTTTTAATGCTTACAAAATAAAATAAATATAAAACAAAGTATTACTATCCCTTTAAACAGGCATTATAGACATTCAGTATTGAACCATTGGTAATAATTCAACCAAGACTTCAGAGGCTAACAGGATGCAATACGATACACACAGCACTAGGAGATTGCACTTCATGGAAATGCCGGTAAGGATTTCAGGGGCTCTACTGCCCAATGTACTCACTGTTGCCACCTTTGCTTGGTGGGACCCACTGGTTTCTCCAAACCAAAACTTCAAGGGCCAACTAGACAGTTATACAGCAAAGACCAGACCAATTGATGAGATTGCCGATTATAAACTCAGGAACTCCCCTTTTCATTGAACTCACTGACGCCAACTTTCCTTGGTCAGTATAAGTCTTTTGGTTCTAATTGTCCATTAAACTCAATGTAGAAATTGATTATTCCCATAAAATCTAATAGTAGTATTTGAAGAGTAGTTGCGAAACACTCGTAAATTTAAGGAGTTTAGTGTTCAACAATAAACTATCTCCTTCTGAATAAAACTGGATGTAACCAGTATATCAACAATATAAAAAAATGAAAAGGATGTTGCATATCATTATATAAATACAATATAGGAACTGCTTGAACATTGTTAACACATTTCAGAAGAGCCTGCTTCCTTCCTGTGTTTAAGATTCACCCATCATAGTTGGAAAGTTGCCATTTAAGAGAATTTTCCTGTTTAGTGTTCACATTGAACTTTCTTACCATTACCTTGGGACTTCGAAGGATATTTTGTAAGAGACAGAGTATTACCTTATATGTTTGTGCTACTTTGTTAGTTTGATTTGATGAAGTGGTTTGTAAGTCTGTGGCTTTAAACATTTATTCTCCAGAGCTTAGATGTGAGGTTGGATAAGGGCCATTGTCCTACCTCATATCTTGTGTTCAGTTGCAACATATATATCTGGGGTTTTTTTCTTGGGCATTTTTTTGTGTAGCAAACAAATGTAAAGCGACTCCATCGTGAAGCAGTATAAACTCAAACAGTGTATCAACAATAATTATTCATTAATATAGCAACTATTCCACACATATAATGAAACCTTGGATTTGAATACTTTTATGTGCAGGTCTGTGACCCTCCTGTCCCATCTGGAAATGCACCTTCCACTGCACCATCAATAAGACCACAATCCAAACGGTTAAGGTAAAAACAAAGTACAGTAAATGTATTTCTCAGTTTAGTGAGCTGTATGGCAGGGCAACAGTACGGGTTTATAGATGATAGGGAGGTACCTCTGTTGATTAGTTTTTACTTGGTGTTGTTCTATACAAATTTACCCCAAATAACGAACTGCAGTTATTTAATAACACACCAATACTATAGTTTTTACTGTCCATTTGTTTACTTATGTTCTCTGAACTCCTTTGTGTAACATTGGTGCTTTTGCACAATTAAAGTCCTGTTTTTAATATTATTTTGTAGTGGAAAGTTACTTTTAGCGCTAGGAGGTATATATTCTGTTATATTTTTTGTGGAGTTGTATACACACCGCGTAGGTGAGAGTGGTTTAATATATCTTTAAGCAGCTATATAATTTACTTACCAAACTTCTTACAAATATATTTATATATACATACTAATCTAATAATCTACTACTTAGCTTATTATGGCAAAAAAAATACCAATGGTGCTTATAAATATTGCCCTTGTACCTTGGTTCAAGAGATAATATCAGTCCTGGATGTCATGTTATTGGAGGTAGACATAACTGATGCTAGACAAGACAAACTCCAAACTCGGCCTGCTTCCTTTTTTCAGAACCTCTCAGGTCTGCCTCCATGAACATAACATCCAAGACTGTTTGAAGATGTTATCTCTTGAACAATGCCCAAGGGCAAAATTCACAATTTATTAATGTCTTGGTGGAGTGTGCTATAGTAAATGGATGATTCCAGACCACACACAGACAACAATACATAATCTCACTCTCTGGTGTAACACCATAAGAGATATTGTGGTCAAAATCAATAAGTTCATTCCACTTACTGTAACACAATTATAGTAAATGAGTACAGTTTCATAATCAAGTGAAAAGTATTGTAAATGGATCTTACTACATTATACCGACATCTTCTACACTAGGTACCATTGTTCGGTCCAAACAATTGTGGAGTAGAACACCTCCAGTTCTCCATTAGCATGTCGGCATTCTTCCTTAGGTAAGTTTGTAGTATAAACCTCCACATTTCAGGAAGACTAGTGCTTGGGTGAGGCCCAATTTGAAAATTGCAGGTTATAAGAGATACTAGTTGGGTTAATAATATAAAAACATATTTTAATTTAAAAAAACTTTTAAAATCCTTGACCGGTTTCAGTGTACTAGACGCAATTATCAAAACGGGAGAAGTGATCTGTATTATTACCTCAACACCTTTTTTCACACTTCACACTTGTCAATCACAATAATAATCTGATAGTGACGCTCCCTTTTCCTAAACCACCTAGTCTTGAAATGTCCTCCTCTTCTTGGTAGATTAACTTTTTTTCCAGTCCTACAAAACAACACTGCTGCTGAACCATGTCAGCTTTCTTAAAGTGCAATACCATAGGATTCCTTCTTTTATTATCTGTACCTACAATTGTATCTATATTCCTAATAGCTGACTTGCGTTAACTAATTCAACGTTTAAGAGATCTGGGATGGCATTACAACCTATGTAGAACTTAGAACAGGGACATGTTAGCATGTAAAACAACTCCCCTGGTATCACAATTTATATATTGCTAATCTGTATTTTTTTATTATATGGATGTATTATTAACTTGATGTTATTTGTATTTTTACATTGAGCACAATGTCCACAGTTAAAGGTACACATACATGTAGAAATGTTATATGAACTGCTACAATGAATACTTTAAAGAAAAAGAAACCCTGTATATGAAGCACACGTCTAAATCACCAACTTCACCTCCCCCTAACGGAATCACATGATCATGGAAAGAACAATAAAATATAACGTTTATTGTTGCTAATTAAAACCAGCGAATTTTAAAAGATGGAACCATTACTGAATTTTGGGTTAAGACAAACCAAAAGAGCAGACAAAGCCAAGAATCTATTTTCAGTTGGTACTATTAATTCCACCAGTAATGGTACATCATGGAATGATATTTTTAGTTCACTTAAGGATGCACAATATAGACATTTAAAGTCTTGGTGGACACGTGCCACATATCAAAGATATATTGAAGAAAAAATTGTCCCTAGAGGGTTAAGGGTTAATGTGTTGCCCACTTATAGGTTTGATGATATTAAATATACTTCTAGATGGGAAGAGACTGCCAATATATGCTCTCTGGAGTTTTTGAAAATCTTGGAGGAATATGAGACCGAAATTATTAATGATTTAGAAAATACTATCAAAAATCTAGAAGATAAATTAAAGGAGTGTACCTCTATGGAAACTCTTAAAAAAGATCTTGATCGGTTAAATATTGAACTTGATAAGTTTGAGGATGAGTTAACAGAACGAAAAAAGAAAAAATTCCTTAGAGATATAAAAGACTTCAAGGAAGGGAAAGTCTATGCGTGGTATAAGAGAAAACCTCGCAATTTTAAAAAATCAAATGATAACATTGAGGCAGTATCCACATCTGAAGCTGAATCTACTGATAATGAAACATCAACGCAAACTGAGACAACAGAATATTTTTTGGGTCACAGACCCAGGAAAAACAGGAGGAACAGAAGAGGAGGAGGAAGGTCAGACGGGGAAACAAGAGAATTAAGAAACAGAGAGAAATGGGGTTACCAACGGCAGGGCAACAGCTATTGGTTCAGGAAATAGACCCTCATAATATTTCTGATGGGCTGCAAGTTATTAATTTATCTGAACATGTACTTGGACCTGCACATGAGAGCTTGCTTTCTAAAGGCCTTAATTTTTCACCTACTAATGGCCTAGACAAATTTTCATTTTTTACTGATATGTACAAGTTTACTAGAAAATTGTTACTTAAAAAATTCTTTGCTAACAAGGCGAACTTTGACTTCTCAAGTGTGATGACTGAATCTGAAGATTATAATCTTGATTCTCTGATTGACCTCATTGACAAAACTGAAACTGTAAAGTCCAGTTATAAATTACCTCCTAAACCTAAGATTCAATCTACTTTTACTCCAAGTAATATTTGTCCAGTTATTCAAACCTTTAGGGATAGAGTTATGAGTGAGATCCTTAATATCCCTGATTTTATTATTAATCATAATTTGTCCAAACCTGAACAATATGCACTTCAAGAAATTATTAAATGGGATGATGTCATTTTGAAACCATCAGATAAAGGAGGTAATGTGGTAATCTGGCCATTGGAGATGTATTTAAAAGAAGCTAGGAAACAGCTTCAAGACAAAGAATGTTATAGTCATCTTTTAGGAGATCCTACTCATGAATTTCTAGTAGAATATAATCAGATGATTAAGACAGCTAAAGTTAAAGGTTTGATCAATAAAAGCGATGATGCGTTTTTGACAGTTGAGAACCCTCGTATAGCAACTTTGTACCTTCTCCCTAAGATACATAAAAATGCTGTTACACCACCAGGACGACCAATTATTTCTGGAAATGGATCTTTGGGAGAAAAGGCTAGCAGATATATTGATTATCTGCTAAGACCTTATGTATATAATCTTAAATCCTATACTAGGGATACATTAGATATCATCACCAAATTGGATGGGTTACCAATTGATAATGATGTGCTCCTCATCACATGTGATGTGGAATCACTCTATACCTCTATTAAACATCAATATGGTATACAGGCTATTTCCTACTTTCTTGATAGAGATACCAGATTTACCAGTGATATGCAGGAGTTCATTTTGAATCTGCTCAATTTTGTACTACGCAGGAATTACTTTGTATTTGATGACCACTTCTACCTCCAAATCCGGGGTACAGCGATGGGGAGCACTTGTGCCCCCACTTATGCCAACCTGTACCTCGGATGGTGGGAGGAGAATGTGGTTTTTAATGATGATCTCAATTACTATACAGATCATATATTATTATGGCAGCGCTATATAGATGATCTCTTCATCTTATGGCAGGGTGATTCTACCATCTTTGAGGAGTTTATGTGTATACTTAACAACAATAATTTCAATCTTAAACTCACATATGAAATCAGTAGTAGTGTTGTCAATTTCTTGGATATTTCTATTTCACGAGGCAGTAATAATATCCTAGAAACAGATCTTTATAGGAAAAGTACTGCCACTAATAATTTACTGCATTTTGAAAGTCACCATCCTTTACATATGAAGAGGAGTGTGCCAATAGGAGAATTTCTGCGTTTGAGGCGTAACTGCTCTAGTACAACTACTTTCAAAGAGAGAGCGCAGGAGCTTATGAGCAGATTTTATAATCGTGGCTACAGCAGAACATCAATAAGAAGAGCGTATAAGCGTGCTTTATACTCGTCCAGAACAGCTTTATTATATAATCATAAACAGAGTGAAAAGGATGATTTGGATAAAATTCGCTTTATCACCTCTTATAATTGTAGATGGAGAGAAGTTGAAACAATCCTAAACAAAAATCTTTTTATTCTACAGACTGATAAGGATTTAGATATTATTTTAGGTCCTAGAATTGATGTCACATATCGTCGCTCACCAAATTTGAGAGATTGTCTTGTCCCTAGCCATTTCAAGAAAAAAAGAGATTTTAGACCTAGTATTAGTGGCTCCTATCCATGTCGAAATTGTATTAGCTGTCAATATATGGTTAATACCAAATGTTACAATGATAGATTTGGTAAAAGACATGATATCAATTTTTACATCAATTGTAATACGAAGGGAGTTGTATATTGTTTACAATGTCCGTGTGGCCTATATTATATAGGTAAAACCATTAGAAAATTGGGCATTAGAGTGAGAGAACATGCTAGGAATATTGAAAAAGCATCTAAAGATTTATTAGATGCTAAACAACTTACATCAGTTGCTAGACACTTCTTGGATCAACATCAATCCAAATCATGCCTTTTGAAAGCTTGGGGACTCTTCAAAGTTAATTTGGGCATTAGAGGTGGAGATTTAAACAAAGAGTTAATTAGGAGAGAGAATAAATTTATATTCTTATTTAACTCAATGTCACCATATGGTCTCAATGAGGAGATGCAATTGAATGTGCATCTCTAATAAGTTATCTCTTTGATTATTATTCTTTCTTTTTGCACATATTTAGAGGTGATACGGGGGGTGTGCAATTTGAAAGAATGACAGCTATATCGTTAACAAACATCATGCTGTCATTCAAAACCACAATGAGGCCCTATTGGCTGTTTTGAATCTGCTGTTGACCTATGATAGCTGACTCTTAGGTATTTTAGGGCGCCAAAATGCTGTTCGGGTTGGATAGATTTTGTGAACAAGCCTACATGGCGAAACGCGCGTCTTAAGATTAAGTTTGAAGCCGGATCTGATGGATAGCGATTTAGCACTATCGGAACTAAGAGGCTTCAAACGATATGTTCAATATCTAGAACTTGCATAGTTTGGAGCCGGATCTGATTATTAGCGTGTTAGCTTCATCAGAACTAAGAGGCTTCAAGCTGTTTTCACACTGCACTGAGGTTTAGTCTCCTGAGGGTTAGATACATGTGAGTTTGAAGCCGGATCTGATCATTAGCGTGTTAGCTTCATCAGAACTAAGAGGCTTCAAGCTCAGTAGGCTAGTATTTGAGAATCTATATTATCGACATTTGAACCATATAGATTGATGTCTTTTATATGAATAGAGACATCATTGTGCAGTTATTTTTTTGCCCAATATTATATCTTATAGGCAAGTTGTTACTGCACTGAGACCCAGTCTTTTTAGGGTTAGATACAAGCGAGTTTGAAGCCGGATCTGATTATTAGCGTGTTAGCTTCATCAGAACTAAGAGGCTTCAAGCTTGAGAGATTTAGCATCATTGATGTTTTGTGATTTGAAATAGAGACATCATTGTGCAGCAGCTTTATGCTTAGTATTATATCCTATGGGCAAGTTGCAACTATAGTATCTTTCTTCTTTGACACTTAGATCGCTTTTCTCAGCGACTATTGTGTCTGTTGCAGCTTCATTATAGATATTTAGTATCTTATATGCCGCACATGTTATCTCTTATCTATTGAGATTTATGGGTCTTTATATCTCTAGTCTACATTTCAGCGTTAGAGACTTTAGCTTCTTTGTACATATATACCTCTAGCAATCCGTGTTTGATTAGAGGGATTAACCTCAGTGAATAATGTGAATATATTTTTTTCTTTTAAAATTCGCTGGTTTTAATTAGCAACAATAAACGTTATATTTTATTGTTCTTTCCATGATCATGTGATTCCGTTAGGGGGAGGTGAAGTTGGTGATTTAGACGTGTGCTTCATATACAGGGTTTCTTTTTCTTTATTATTTGCATTATCTTTACCCTGTGAGCACCGTTTTCTCCTATAACTGTTGCCCCTTTTGGCATATATATATTTTAGTGTGCACTGGTTCCCCTTTTTTCTATTTATACAATGAATACTTTGTAATAATTACTTTATGTTTGGCAATTCCTTTATTTTCAACAAAAAGGAGTCTATAAGTACTGCTATGGCACCATGTCTGGAGAACCTGTATGTAGAATAATTTGGAGACAGATGTGTCTATTCAGATCAAAATCCTTTCCAAAAGGAAATTTAGAGTTAGAATCCTGTAGATACATTGACGATGCCATTGTGCTATGGAAGTGAGATGAAGTTACATTAGGTGCATTTATGAACGACTCCTTTGGTGGTCTAAAATTTACTATAAAAAAAAAATAAAAAAATAAAATACAAATCAAATGTATTGCAAACCCATGGCTACAAATAATGACATACATTTTCAAACACAAAATGTCAAACATATCAGACAAATTAACCAAAAGCCCAATATTTGAGTTAAATATCTGTACTGAAGATTCAGGATATCAAAAACATGCAGCAGCAGAAGATATGACAAAACAATGCTTTTAACCTATTGAATGCTAAAGACCTTTGTGACCATTGAAATAAATATGAAATTTTACTTGTTCCCTATGGTCCATTTGTGTGTAGCCCACTAAGTTTTGTTTCAGGGTGTTTGATAACTTACCAGCCCCTTCTCAGCCACGCCCCTCTTGTCCTTCACTTCTTTTTCAGTGATCCTCAGTCCCCAGATGGATCTCACATTTTTTCCACATCCTCCAGATCAATCCATGAAAAGAATGAAAGAGGTTTTGCTCATTCCTACTCTTTATAATTCAAGGAGTAAGAAAAATGTTTGTGTATGTATATTAAAAGCTGAAAGAATGTTCTGTGTCAGGACAAATCAGATGGGGCAGTGGGTAGTGTCATGTGAGAAGTGGAGGTGAGGTCATGGGCAGGACAAAGAGTACCTTGCATGAGATTTACACTCAAGCCTTTACAGCCACCGGAATACAAGGCAAGTATACAGAATTAAAGAAAAACTGTCAGGTCTGTCACGTAAAATAAATTAACCCCTTGGATGATTCAGATGTCTCCATGCTTTGTTTTTCAATGGATTGGAGACAACGCTAGCATTGAATCATTTAATCTATATCACTAAAATAAGAAAAGGGACTTTAACTTTGAAACAAATATTTAGGCAAAAACATTCCCTTGCAGGTTTTCCCTTGTTCATGTTAGTATCTATATAAAACAAGACAGTTCCCTGCAGATTAGACATTGGCAAAATACAATTCTGCCACAGATGTCTAAACTAAAAGAGGTAATGAATAAAGCATGTCTGACTCTAACATAACTTCTCATGATGCTTATAAAGTATTCATGCCAGCTCTGTCTTTCATCTTCAGTCTTCTCATTTTTAGAAAATGCATGGACTGCTGAAGTTTTGGGGTTTTGTTGTGTGTGTGTGTGTGTGTGTGTGTGTGTGTGTGTGTGTGTGTGAAATGTCTTTGAAATGCAAAGTAGACATTAAAAGAAAAATATACAGATGTTTTACATGCAACCTGCATGTGTGGGATAACTGTATGGCCAGGGAGGACAGAAAGTGATCATTTAGATAAAACTTAAACATGCTAGAAGGCACTGACTTTGTAAAACTAAGGGTCTTATAATTTACTTTATTTGTGTCTCCTATCCTGACCAGTACTCTAGCACTGTATTCAGCACTTGACCCTTATGTACTCTGTATGTACTCCCTTTACCACTTTAAAGTGTAAGCTTTCAGGCAGTGACCTCACTTCCAGTATTTCAGTTTGCAAAGTACTTCACACCCTGTATTGTCTAAATCCTTCAATTGTAAAGCGTTGTGTGTATAGTTGTGGCTCTAAATAAACAAACATTCATTCATTCACACACGTTTTGGGGTCAACACATACAGCACTTTTATATACAAAGTGCAACACTTTGTTCTAATTAACTCTTTGTGTACTAGTCTATAGCTGGAGAGTTCTACTTCACATTTAAAATCTTCTTCCATTTTTCTGTGGAATGTGGATAGAGCTGGTGAGCTACACTTTTTCTACTTTCACATTCAGATTGTTGACATCTGTTGTATATTAGATGGTAATCTAAATGCAGGCTTCAGACGGAGATCTACTGAGACTTTTATGACCTAGTTCACATAGTGAACTTTGCTGCAGTTACAAAGTCATTAGTGAAAACCATTGTAGCTAAAGAAGTCCCCTTTGTGTACTGGCCCATATGAAATAATGATGTCTATCGAGGAAAACGTGTTGTTGCAGCAAAATTGCTGTGTAAACTAGGCTTGTGTGTGGACCCCTGATGAAAGTGGATTATCTCAACTGCAATGTTGGATGCTACTACATGCTATTTGATGCAATAAAAGACCAACATATTCAATATGTGGTTAAAACAAGAACACTCAGCGAGTGAATTAATGAACACATCAGTGACATTAGATGTATGGAAATAAGATATAATATGTCATCACATTTTAAAGAAAGTCATGGTGGCAGCTATGACACACAGAGTTCAGGATTTAGAGAGAGTCACATTGGGAATAAGGGGTGCAGACCTGGACAATAAGCCTGTTTGAGAGGTGTTTTTCGATACTCACACTTAGGACAAAACATTTTCTCAATATTTTTTAAAAATCATGGTTATATTGGTTGTGTTCAGTCCTCAGTGTCCTTGCTGCCTAAGTTGATCCTGGGTGTAAAATTGTAAGATAAAATGACGCAATGACTCCAATTTATGGAAATGTATTTTATACTCGTGCCTTACACCATGGATTTGCCATCATTACTTATTTCTTTTTTGTATAATCTGGTTTTATCTTTATTTTTGACTAAATTATTTTGATAGCCTATTCACACAGTCTGTGTTTTTAACAGTTATTCGGTAGCTCCACATTTTGAAGCCTGGCAACTTAACATGTTCAAATTATATATTATTCTTGGCTTTGAGGTGTCATAGCTCATTGCCTTTAATTGTCATGTTCCTGTATCATTGCATAATTCATATACTGAGTTGTTCAATGAGCAGAGGATCGGTGTGATCTAAGACTGTTCTTAATATGGAATTATGAGAAGCCAACGCATTGTGTTTAGATTATTATGTTTCATTTGTGGGCAATACTAGGTTTTATTTTCAGATAATATAAAGTTACATTTTGTTTCTATGTCTGAGTGATGTCAAGACATGACATTCAGCCATTTGCAGTGAATATCTGATTTATCTTTGATTGCATTTGCCAGCTGATCTTTTAAATGTGGTGTCGCACAAAGTATTGGTTTGTTTGATCATGAGTAAGTGTTGTTTAGGTGCAAAAATGCATTCATGTGGCTCAGGAGAAATCTTTGCTTGTTCCACTGTTTTCCACTCTGTGAATCTCTCCTCTGTGTTCTAGCACAAGGTACGATATCTTAACAGGTATGAGTTTATCATTATAATAAACACAAATGCTGTTTTTACTTGGATCTACTGGAGTCTCTTGGAGTAGCATAGAGATTTATCAATTTCTGCACTGAAATTAATGCACTAACTCTTCAGTGTATGTGGGAGTTTACAATTTAGTGAAAAGGGCTAGTAACAATTTATAATGACCTTAAGAACAAAAAGTGGAGCAGTTCTGGATTAAGAGATTACAAATCTAAAACCTTCCAACTGATTTAAATGAGACATTCAATTCCCTAAATACTAAATTTTGTAATGCTTTGCTTCTGAATGTATTGGAAATCTCTCTGAAATGTCCCATTAAAAACAAATGCAAATGTTTATGTATCCACTGTAGAACAGTTGGATATCCCTAGAATTAATCTACTTTGTGCAAATGGCCTATGCTAGGCTGCATGGGCAACCTATGCCTATTCAGCTGCTGTTGGACTGCAATTTTCATATCTTCAGCTGATCATGCCCAATTTACCATAATGAGAGTTGTATTTAGGGCTCCATTAATCTCCCATTTTAACCCATTGGTCTCTAAGGCATTGCTTGGCATTTTGTTGAAGTCCTTTCTAGCATCCAAGATGTTAGAGGCGAATCAAAAAATGCACATAATAGGGCTGCAGTTGTTAAAATTCTCTCCTTCTTTGTGTATTTTTCTTAAGTATATCCTTTAAACTGGCTGAGGCTGATTTGGTGCATAGATTACATTTGGAATAGGTGGTGTTTTATAATGAGCTAAAGTTGGCAAACAATGTAAATCCAGCTAAGCATCTGTTATCACACATGGGGTCCCACAGATTTTTTGGCCACTATAGATCACTTACACTTAGTGCTACTTACAGTGTTTTGACACATTGGCCATTTATGGATGATTGTTTAGAACAGTACTAGCGAGGATTAATTACTAGTCAGTTTAGATTATAGGGGTAGGTGTACCATATTTGTTTGATTTCAGTTGCAAAATTGTGGTTTTATGTAGGGATATATATAGCAGAGTGCCAGTAGATTTATCTGCTTTAATTATTATTATTTTTTGTTTTGAGTTTGTTTTTGATCTGGTTAGCTTAACTTGATTTTCATTGTTTGACAACCTTAAATAAAAATTAGTATATTCTTTTTTGTGTACTTTATAATTCTCTTTTTTGTATATATTTGTGTTTGAGTGCCATATTTAACTATTATGAAGACATAACTGGTCTGGTTAATTGAGCTGCTGAAATTAATACACCATGTCAGGTGGAAACCTGTGCTAATGCACATTTCTTTCAACAGTATCTGTTTTGTAAATTTAAACAAAAAATAATATTGTCAAACAATTACATTTGAAGTGGGATACACACTTAGACAATAGTACCACCTCATGGTCTAAGAATTAGGTTATTATGAATCAGACATTTTCAGAGTGATTTTTTAGAAAAGTGGAAAATTATTCACAATGTTCATTAGAATTAATAGATTTAAACATGGAAGAAAACAAAGGGATTCTGGGTAAACTAAAATGAAGTTTAGATAGAAGGGCAATTGGATTATCTATTTATAGAGATGGTCTGTTTTTAACAATGCCAATGAAAAAAAAATAATGTTTAGAAATAGAGAATTCTTTAAAAATACACAGGCTTATTCCATTTTTAAAAACTGTTGTAGGAGGCAAGAAAAAAAAATGCAGTAAGAGTCATCTGAGTTGATCACCAGAGATTCAGGTTCAGAGAATGAGATTAATGTGCTATGAATACTAGAAATGAGGTTGATTTTTTGAGGATACACAATAAAAATACGTAGGATCAGGAAGGGCAGTAGGGAGAGAGGGGGTAAAATAGAAAGGCAACAGAAAATAGTTCAGGTGAAAGAATAATGTTGGAGACAGAGGAGAGAGCATTGTAGAACACCTTGTCAACTTTTATCTACATTACAATTAATCTGACAAATTTTGAATTAAATAATTTACAATTTCCCTTATGTAAAAGGTTTCCACCTACTGTAAATAATTACAGCTTCTAATTTGTGAAAGATTCAATTATTTGCAAGAAAAGTACCTCTGTATTGTCTGCATCTTTATTAGAAGAACAATAAACATCAAGCTGTTGCTACAGAGGTCTTAAAAGAGCTGCAAGTGTGATGACTAAATGTATTTTAAAATAGAAACTATTGGTAAGACAGGGGAAAATAGAACAGCGTTGTAAACTAAAATACATTTCTTAAGCCAAACTCTAAAACTTTACCATGCCTAAATCTAAATCCATATATAGAAGCCTCCACAGAAGCAGTGTAAAAGGAAATTGTTTGACTCTTAGAGTGGTATCCTGCTGATCAGACATGGTGAAATGTGGGCCTTGAATAATTTAAAGAATTATTCTAACATTATCATCAAACCTTCAGATGAAGAAGGAAATGTACTTTTAATGAAAGAGTACTCATTGAAGTATATACATCTGCACTTAAGTCATATTAAATTGTTATGTATGCCTTAAAAGGGATCCTAACAACATAATACAAAACAAATCCTATAATAATAATTCACTAATATATGTTTGTCAGAAGCTGTCATGTGCAGTACAGACTGCCCGCACCTGATAACAGAGCCGGGCTCCCCGACTTCAGTCCGTAGTCCTCTCTGCGCACCAACTACAGTCTGAATTCGGACCACCCCGCTCCGTTATCAGCCGCGGCACGGGCAGTCTCTACTGTGCATGACTGCAGCGAGGGCTTTGCTGCCTGGCACTGTGGCCCGTGTAACGGGCTGTTCACCTAGTTATTATATAAATTGCATTATGTGCTGGATGAAAATTGGATATCAAAAGATTTTTATGTATAGGATGGCAGAGTATCCCAGAGTATTTAGAAAATATTTTGCCAGGTAGAAAGCATTGGGATTTATCTCATTTTCAAAGTCTGTCCTGTTTATTTTTTTCTCCGCAATTAATAGTTTACCAAATGTTCACAAATGCGTAGTGTTACCACCTGGTAGACTTATGGTTTCAGGGCATTTGTAGAGTTGCCAGACAGGTGGGTTAATTTATTGATAAACATTTAAAACCATTTTGCGGACTTTACCTTCATATTTCAAGGAAGCAGGTATACTTTCTAATAATGCTGGATATGTAGTCTCTGTACACATCCATCCCTAGGGCCAGCAGGAAGTTCTTGGACACTACACTGTGCTGCACAAAATTACTTTATAATTGACCTATTAGCGTTTGTATTAACTAATCTAAGTGTAGAATTGATAAGAACCTTAAAAAAGCAAAAGCCACTGCAGGATATACTGCATATCAGGGGCCCCCATTACAGACATAATATTGTGTCCTCCTTCACTTGGTCCTTGTAGATATTGCTTAAAAATCTTAAAGGAGATCTAAGTAGATTCCCTGTGCGGTCGGGGTTATGCCATAGTTTTTAACCAGTAACCAGTTCTCTTTAAACATGGCTACCTCTGTGTCTCTGATCCACACTCTGGCCTGGACCTATGGCATAGACAAGGAGGGAATGGGGGAGATTCACAAAGCAGTGATAAAAAGGTGATAAACTGGAGAAGTCATCTCCACTTTATCACTCCAATTCCTATATTATTCTATGGAGCCTATGCACTAAGATTTGTTCTAGTTTGGAAATCTTAATGCATAACATAGGAACTGAAGAAATAATCTCCACTTTATCACCACTTAGTGAATCTCCCCCAATGTCTCTACTAAGGCCAAGGGGGGAAGGAACACTAACATGATTAAGAAGCATAAATTCAAGTATAAACTATAAATAAGCTATAAACAATAGTAAACAGACATACAAATAATTACGACTACACTAATTTAAAAAGCGATGCCATTACTAGTCAATAATAGAAAATCATCTTCCACCAGCAATCTTAATCTTTTAATCTATATTCAGAATGCCTAATTACCATGAAATATATAGTTATAAAAGTGATATGGTATATTTTGTTATCAATTTCAAAGGAGTGTTGCATACTTAACCCCTTAAGGACCCATGACGGTCCTGGACCGTCATGGCTTAAATGATAGCAGCGTGCTTCCGTGCACGCTGCTATCATTCATTCCAGGCTGAGACTGAACGCTCTGAGACCGGGGCATTCAGTCTCAGCCCTTCTTGCTTGTTCCGGGTCATGTGATCGCCGTAGCAGTGATCACATGTACCAGCAATCTGAGTGATAGAGGCAGTACGCAAAGCAGGCTGCCTCTATGTCTCTCCTCTGCCTCTGTCTCTCTTGCTATCAGAGAAAGGGAGAGAGAAGCAGAGAGGAGACACCTAGTGGAAAAACAAAAATACAGCAGCTGGGGGTATTAACCCCTTCACTGCTTGTGCTGGAGGCTGGCTAAATTGCAGGTCAATTTCTGACCTGCAATGATTAAAAAAAAAAAAAAAAAAAAAAAAGTGTATTTAAAAAAAATAAATAAATATCTCATTAAACAAAACTGGGAGTGTGATTGTTGTCGAGCCATGTAATATACACACCGCCAAATGTCATAGATATAAAAGTAGGAAAATAGGGTGGGAAAAAGGGACATGGGGATTTTCACCCATGGGGGACAGTGGCCACTTTAAACTGCGCACTTTGTAGGTATGACTGACCGGTCATACCTTTCATGCAGTCTTCATAAAAATGTAAACCTTTGCGCCCAATTGATCCCAAGAGAAAAAACAAAAATTGTGGGTTTTATTTATTTATTTTTTTTCATTTTAATAAAGTAAATCATGGGTTATTTATATAAGTTGGGTATCAAAAGAAAGCCCTATTTGTCCTTTAAAAAAAAAAAAAAAAAAAAAAAAAAAGTGTATAATTTATGGGGGTGGAATAAAAGACTTAGAGGGAAACACTGTTGAACAAAGACAGTCAAAAAGGTCAGAATTGCTCCGGTCCTTTAGTGAAAATGACCTCACAAAGGGTTAAAGATAGAGGTGCAATATACCCAAAAAGGTTTAATGTGAGTGTGCATTTATAACATTTCTTATTAATATATTACACTCAGACCTTTTCCATCTTTGTATGTTCTTTTTGTGCGCTTTTCATCTCCCACTTCAAGATTGAGTAGACCAGTCATGCTCAAGGAACACTAGTATATGATACTTTGAAGTGATGGATTAAATACTATAATCTTATACCTAACCTATTCACCTTTCAACACTGACCTGTCCTTTATTTAGAAAATAATTTTACCAGGAAGAATACATTGAGCTTTCTCTCATTTTCAAGTATGTCTTGGAGTGTTTACAGCAACATTTGTGTATTTGCACAAAAACAGACATAATACACACATACTAAAAATGTTATATACAGTTGCATATTGTTTTTAGATATAAAGAAGCAGTTATTTTTAAGGATTTTAGACTTGGAGAAGATCTGATTTTTTCAGGTAGGTTATTCCAGACTTTCGGAGCTCTGAAGGAAAAGTCAGATTGACTGACTTCTTTCTTGAAATGTGGTATACTCGGTGAGTTGTTAGCAGTGGAGCAGAGATTATAGTTAGTAGGGAGAGTATCATCTACTAAATCTATCCTTTTTGATACATCCTCAACGCATGCCATCTCAACTCATCTATAATTGGATCAAATCCTAACATTTTCTACTTAAGGACTGCAAGTTGGATTTTATTGTGGTTTAGTTGGACATAGTTTTTTAGTTATTAGTCACATTATTATCACTTCAAATGTTCATAGTTTTCAATGGTTAATTCAAAAAGTATAGACAGGCTCAGTGCTCATTTTCAGAGGTGGAAGATTAAACCTTTGCCTTTAAGCTAATGTTATGGCCATGTCATCATCTCTCACTCTCAGCTTTATCTGTATCTAAAGAAAAGGATGATGCTGGAAGGATATATTCTAGATCTACATAATCATCATCAGTCATCATTAGGTCATCCTCAACATCTCCTGCCGTACAAAACTATGTACTACAATCCCAAGTTCTTAGAAAAGTCAAAACCTGCACAAAAGTAATTCAAAAGTAGGACTATGGAATACTAAACTTGCCAAAATATTATTTTTCAAGGATGGTTGTGCCAATGTTATATAAGCAATAAGTTATTGTTGTGGGCAAAGGACAAAGGCACTCAGCCTGCTAAAAATGTTTTTCAAGGCATATGTTGTAGAACTCAGTGCCTGCTAAAAATGTTTTTCAAGGCATATGTTGTAGGACTCACAACTTTGACTTATTGTTATTTATTTCTCCACTTCAGCCCTTAGAAGAAGTAATATTATGGTGGTAAATGTTACAGTCGTAGGAAACATAGGTGAAAAATTATTGTCAGTGGCAAAAAAGACAAATTGTGCTAAAAAAAAATGCAAAAAATTATTGATTTTTCGCAAAACATCATGCAGGACATTTCTGACTTTTTGCCCACCCCTAATTATTTCACTCTACAAAGGAAGAGCTTTCCACAGGGCTTTCCATGAGGTCAGTATTTTCTACTTAGATGCGATTTTTCTAATATAGATGATTTTAAGATACAAACTGAAGACCTAAGAGCATATACCCTAAGAAAAACCTGGTGAGATATGTACCAAACCCAGGTGTTATGTATAACTACAATTGGGAACCATTGTAAAACCTTAAGATCAATTTTATCTAAACACTTGTATGTATTAAGTCAAAATAACACAATAAAGGAAAGTGTGGGAGAAAGTCCTTATATAGTAATAAACATGCTCACTAACTGAAAAGATTATTTAGTTAAGAGGGAATATAATAGGTCTAACTGACTGAATATATTGAATATAATAGGGCTTGTATTATACAGACTTTTAAAACCTGCAGGTACTGTACATCACTACAGGTATTTTTTTTTATTTTTATGCACCCAAACAGCTCACTGGCAACATTTATTAATTTGTTTCAATTAAACTTTCCATGAAACTTTATTTACATAGGAAAGTCCATTAGAGAACTAAGGAGACATATTTTAGAACATGCATATTTTGAAATAAAAAAAAGGTATAGCTCAATTGCCAAACCTTTTGGGAAGTACATAGCTGCGCTCCAAGTGGACTTAAAGTGGACCTATCACCTTGAATTTTCTTAGTAACATAGTAAATTAGGTTGAATAAAGACACAAGTCCATCAAGTTCAACCTTCTCCTCATACCCCAGTAATTTAAACTTTCCTGCTACCAAATAAGTTAGTCTTTATCAGACCTTCCTGATCTGCCTACTAATAAACAGTATAACTCTGTATGTTCCCTTTGAAAAGAAATGTATCGAATCTTCTCTCGAATATATCCATCGTATCTTCCATAACCACCTCCTTGGGCAAAGAATTCCACAATTAAACAGACCTCACTGTAAAAAAACTCTTCCTCTGCTGAAGTCTAAATCTCCTTTCCTCTAATCTCAAGGGGTGTCCCCTGGTCATCTGATCAGGCCTTGGAATAAATAGCTCCCAGCAGAGATCCTTGTATTGACCTCTCATATATTTGTACAATGTGATAAGGTCTCCTCTTAGTTGTCTTTTCTCTAGAGTAAATAAACCAAGTTTGTCTAGTCATTCCTCATACTTCAAGTCCTCCATTCCCTTAATTTTGTTGCTCTTCGCTGTACCCTCTCTAGTTCTAGTATATCCTTTCAGAACTGGTGCCCAAAACTGCACTGCATACTCAAGGTGATGTCTTACCAATGATTTGTACAATGGCAAAATAATGTTAGTCATTCTTGATTCAATACCTCTTTTTATGCAAGACAGGATTTTGTTTGCCTTTTCTACTGCTGTTTGACATTGGTCATGGTTTCCAAGTTTGTAGTTGACAAGGATACCCAGGTCTTTGTCTAGCAATGAGTTCCCTAAAATGATTCCATTAAGTTCATAAGTAGCCTTGGGATTATTTCCTCCCAAATGCATGACTTTACACTTCCTCACATTAAACTTCATATTACATTTGTTTGCCCAGTCTGCCATTCTATATAAATCCCACTGTAGAGAGCAATTATCCTGTTCTGAATTAATTACCCTACACAATTTAGTGTCATCTGCAAATATTGATAATTTGTTTTCTATTTCTAGGTCATTTATAAACATGTTAAAAAGCAGCGGACCTAATACTGAACCCTGCGGTATTCTACTCTCCACTTTAACTATATTGGAAAATTGTCCATTTACAACCACACACTGTTCCCCATCCTTCAACCAGTTTTGTATCAAATTGCAAAGGTCATCCCCTAGCCCCAATTTCCTTATTTTATACCCCAGCCTTCTGTGTGGCACTGTATCAAATGCCTTTGCAAAGTCTAGATATATTATATCAAGTGCCTTGCCATTATCAAGGTTGCTGCTTACTTCCTCATAGAAGCTGAGAATGTTAGTTTGGCATGATCTGTTCTTCATAAAACCATGTTGATTCCTGCTAATGATCTATTTTTTGTGTTATACTCCTGAATATAGTCCCTTATTATCCCTTCTAGCAGTTTTTCCACTACAGAGGTCAAACTCACAGGTCTATAGTTTCCAGGTTCTGTTTTAGTTCCCTTCTTAAATAGAGACATTGGCTCTTCACCAATCTTGTGGCACTGAGCCTATGGTGAGAGAATCTTTAAAGAGTAAATATAGGGGTTTTGCCAACACTGCACTGAGTTCCTTAAGAACCCTTGGATATATACCATCAGGACCTGGTACTTTATCAGTCTTAATTTTGTTCAGTCTACCCATAACATCATCTTGCGTTAACCCAATATCTGATAATTGTATTGTTTTATTTGTTACTTGCGGAGGCTCTTCTACCATTCCTTGCTCCCTTGTATATACTGATTCAAAGAAAGTGTTTAAAACATCGGCCTTTTCCTTATCCTCACTTATGAGCTCCCCATCTCATTTTTGAAAGGTCCAATACACTCCCTCTTAAGTTTTTTGCTATTTATATTTTTGAAAAACTTTTTTGGATTAGTCTTACTTTCCCTTGCAATTCGAGTTTCATTTTCTATTTTTGTTAGCTTAATTGCCTTTTTGCAATCTTTGTTGCACTCCCTGTATTTTAAGAAAAAATGTTCAGTTACCGTAGACTTAAATAGTTTGAATGTTTTTTTTTTCTTTCTTTGCCATTTCCTTCTTTACATGTGTAGTTAACCACATTGACTGCGACTTGTTTTGCACTTGTTCCCCATTGGTATATACTGTTGGGTACAATTCCGCAACCTAAATTTGAATTCTGACCATTTATCCTGAGTATTTTGTCTTTAAATAATGTATTCCAGTCTATGTGTTGTGTTGAAGCCCTTAATAATTTGAAGTTAGCTTTTTTAAAATTAAGAGTTTTGGTTGAACCTATACAGTTTTGCTTTGCCAAACTGATCTCAAATGTAACTATGTTGTGATCACTGTTTCCCAAATGTTCATTTACCTTAATAATGGATACCATTTCTGTGTTATTTGTTATCACTAGGTCCAATATATTGTTATTTCTTGTTGGCACTTCCACCATTTGTGACATGTAGCTTTCACGAAGTATGCTCACAAACCTGCTACCCTTAGCACTCTGACAGGTCTCGTTTTTCCAGTTGATATCTGGATAATTAAAATCTCCCTTAATTATAAAAAGAAAAAAAAGGGCACTCCTAGTGCAATATGTAGCAAATATAGGACCTCCACCAGTACACCACTTCACTCACAATTTGAAAGACCACTAAAAGTGAGGTGGTTTGCGCTCTTCCTGTTCGTGTGTCCCTTAATTATAGTATGCCCAAAGTGGGCAGCTTTCCTCATTTACAATGGCAGTTGAGCCTCAACATTGTCATCAATATTTGGTGGTTTGTAGCATATACCCACCATCACCTTTTTTTTTTACCTTTTACACCACATTTAGTCTCAATTTCTACCCACAAGGACTCCACATTTTGGCCATATCACCTCTCAAAATTGGATTTAACTCTGGTTCCAAATATAAACACACACCTCCCCCTTTTCTATTAATCATGTCTCTCCTAAACAGGGAATAGCCCTCTATATTTACAGCCCAGTCATGTGCATCATTCCACTATGTCTTTACATATTCAAAACTGCCAATGTGTCATGTTAACCAAAATTCCAGCTGATATATTAGTTTAGGAGATTTTGCACTTTTATTTTTTTGGAAAAGTGGAAGTTTCCTGGTACAGCACATAGCTTCATTAACATATGCAACATCACAGAAAACCTTCATTTGTATATGACCTGTCACTGAAAGGCTTAATTAACATATGAAATGTCACTGGTACCACAATTATAATACATTAGCACATGGTAACAAGTGTGTATATATCCTTAACTGTAAATTTGCTGGACTTTTGGTTAACATGACACAGGCAGTTTTTAATGCAGTTTTCAAATATGAAACTTGAATTAAAGTGAAAGTTCCACTTTAAAGCAATGGGTATTCTGTTATATCCAATAGTATATGGAGGGATGATAGAGACAGTATCCTTCTCCAGAAAGTGTAGGTGGATATATCTGATTGAGATCTTTAGTTCTGAAAGTCTTAATGAAGTAGTAACATTCAATATATGCTGCTAAATGAAAATAAATATAGCTGTGTAGGGGTTGGGAGGTGTTAACTACACTGTTTATAGTGATGGATGGATGGTGATTGGGTGGCATATCTACACCTCTTAGGTTTGTTTGCTTTTAGTTACAATGTTCTGGATTTATGTAGGAGATGGGGATATATGTAGGAAGTGGGAGGGGCTTTATCCTCATGGGAGTCACTTCAATGGATTATTCACTATTCAATATTAATGAGATTACATAGTTATGAAATTATTACTTTTCTCTTAATAGTTTAGTTATTGTATTAAGTACGGTGCCAGTAGATTAATGAATTTTATATTATTTTTGGTTGTTTTTGCAGATGAGTATATGTATCTGTATGAAGTTATTGTTTTGCTGTGTTTTGGGTCCCTGGGAGAAGCAAATCAGGGTCCCATATGGTAGAAGTAGTCAATTACTGGACCTGCAGTTGTTGGGGCCCACAACTTCTGTCATCCCTAACCAGATAATGGATGACTGGGGACTTTAATAGCTGTAGTACCTTGTAGCTGGATGCCCAACAAATGACTGCCCCTGTCTGAGAGCATTCAACAGCCCAGTATTTGGGCTTACCACTAGGTGTAAAGGGAAATGAATGACTGGGTCCCGTCTAGGGCCCTGGGTAGGGATGGGCGACAAGTTTTGATTCAAATCAAAATCACAGAATAATGGCACTTGGCAAATAATTTCCAGTGAAAAGCTAGCCTAGCCCATTACTTTGAAATCAATAGGAACATTACATTTACACACAGCACATAGCAAATGTAATTTTATTTCCCAAAGGCATAGTACAAAAGGGGCATGAGAGAGCCTGTGTTGCTGGACAGTGTTTTTTACTGGGATTGGGGGGCAGTTAACAAAAATAAAATCCTAAATACAATTAAAAATATCCCATAAGACATAGTATAAAAAGGGGTCTGGGGAGGGTCCCTGAGTTGGTGGGTGGAGTCTGGGGAAAGAATCAGTTGAACAGGGAATTTGTTTTGGGGCGGTTTATTGACTGGTATTGGGGGGACAGTTAATTAAAAATAAATAGATAAAATAAAAGATGGCGTTTTATACAAGGTGATAGCTTACATCAGATGGGTACTTGTCTCTGCCACTGGGGTAGACATAGTATTCTGTAGAGGAGGATTTGTTGTTAGAGGCCCAAGCCCTGAGGAAACATTGATTTGTAGGACTTAGGATTGTTAGAAACAAGTCCCCCAAAATGGTTTATTTTTTGTAGGACTAGTATTTTTTTTTTTTAAGCAAAAGACCTGAGGAAAAAAAAACAAACAAAAAAAAACCCCTACTGGCCTACTGCCAGCAGATCAGGTCGTGTTGGCTAGTGGCCACTGGCCATTGTCAAATGCCCTGATGTAGATGCAGAATTTGCAACTGTTTTTCTTGCTGTTGCTGCTGAGTTGTTTAAACAGCAGGATAGGAAGCTCATAGGAATGGGATCAAAAACAGCAGTAACACGAGTGATGGATAATGAAGGTTCTACTTGCCATGACTACTTCCAGTGATGCACCTGAGGCAGTAGCAACACCATAACTAGCTACCACCACTTCAAGTATGTGTGGAGAAAAGAAGTTGGCAAATCATTCTTTTCCACCTTCCCCTCCTTCAAAATCATGGGTGTGTTGTTACTAGACTATCTTCACAGAATATAGTCGGGTCACACTCCTTAAATAAAACATAACATTTATTTAAAATGGTTACTTTTAAAATCCAACGTTTCAGTCGCATTCACGACTTTCATCAGAGATATACACAATCACTTTGCTAACACTCTTCCACCTTTAAATAATCCCTCTGTTTGAGCAAGTGCCAAAACGGCGTTATGTGGTTACCCTAGCAACCCCACAGCGTCCTTCCAGCAACCCCGCACAAAAAGAGAAAAAGAAGATCCCCCATAATGGAATACAATCTATACATTTGTCCAACACAATACAATGTTGCACTATATATAACTGAATAAACTAAACTGTTCATTCAATCCTGAGGGCACTGGCGTTTTAAGCTTATAAATCCAATACATCTCTCGTCTGGATAATTTTGAAAGCCTGTCTCCCCCCGTGATCCCAGCTTCACCCACTCAATCGGGCAACATTTAAGTTCCTGCAATTTATGCCTCATCTGTATAAAATGTTTGGCTACTGGGGAAACATTAAATTTCCTTTTCACTCAATGTACCATTTAACCCTCTTATGATGGACAATCTAAGGGTCTGCTCATCTTACCGATGTAACATTTATTGCAGGGACATAACAGCAAAAATATATCACAAATGCTGTAGTGTATGTTAAGCAATCCTTAATTTGAACCTCATAATTTGTAGGGGGTATCATAACCCTAGTGCCCGTTATCATGTGTCTACAAGTGACACAGCCACTACATCTTATGATACCACATTTGCCCGACTGTGTGGGAACCACATACTTGTTCACGGGCTCAGACATCACCAGATGGTCCCGTATACTTCTCCCTCATTTATAGCCAAAAGTTGGAGTATTCCTGAATAAATGCCCCACCTTTGGGTCTGAGCTCAAAATTCCCCAGTGATTAGATACAGACCGCCTGAAATCTTTAGAAACATCAGAAAATGTTACAGTTAAGAGCATTCTATCATCTCCTTCATTCTGTTTTGGGGGAGCACCTTTTAATAGAGCCTCTCTCTCCATTTTTAACACCTCCTTTTTGCTTTCATCAATGTCAGACTGTCTGTAGACCCTCACTAAGAACTTTTTGCCCATACTATCCAAAGCTGCCTGAACTACTTCTGCTTCTGATACTATTCTTCTAACCCGCAATAGTTGTGATTTAGGTAATCCTATCTTCAAAAATGACAGATGTGGACTTTGTGCACATAAAAGTGTGTTTCTATCAGTGGGTTTACCATATAAATATATTTTTAACCCTTCAGGGTCATTTTGCACCAAAACATCTAAATAGTTTATAGCCTGTCTGTTATAATCCTTCGTTACTTGTATGGGACTATCCAAACTATTTAGATGTTGGTGAAATTCCTCCAATCCATTCTCATCTCCTGACCAAATGAAAAACAAATCATCAATAAACCTAACATAAAAAACAATATATGACCAATATTTTGAGCGCATGATGTTATTACACTCATAGTCCCACATGAAAGCGTTAGAGTATGCTGGTGCCATTGGTGATCCCATTGATGTTCCTGCCTTCTGAATAAGGAGATCAGTCTCAAACTTGAAATAATTTCTAGTGAGTATAAAATCGACTAATCCCACAATACAGTCAATTTCATCAGCTTGGATGATTCCTCCTTCATTCAACATCTTCCAAATTGCATCTTTCCCCCATTCATGGGGTATACAGGTATATAGACTTGTTATGTCCATTGTTACTAGTATACATTTTTCTACATTAACAGAGATAGATGCTAATTTATTCAGGAAGTCTTTTGTATCTTTAATGAAACTCGGTAACTTCTGAACATACAGTTGTAACACATAATCCACATATTGTGATACCTGATATATTTTATTTTATTTATTTATTTATATAGCGCACACAGATTACGCAGCGCTTTACACTCATATTGGTCCCTGTCCCCATTGGGGCTCACAATCTAAATTCACCTATCAGTATGTTTTTTTTGGAGTGTGGGAGGAAACCGGAGTACCCGGAGGAAACCCACGCAAACACGGTGAGAACATACAAACTCATCGCAGATGATATGTCAAAGACCCCCTGGCTGACACAATGGGCCTGCCAGGTGGGTCCTCCAAAGATTTGTGTATCTTGGGAAGACAATACATCACCGGAACAACCAGATTTTTTGTTTTAAAAGTGCACCAAATCGTATCATCCAATACTCCTTCCTCCATTCCTTTGTTAATATACATATTCAATTCAGACACAAATAAATGAGTGGGATCAAAGCCCAACTTTTCACAACTCACGTGATCGTCCAATTGTCTTCGTACTTCTTTACTATATTTGGCATAATCCTGAACTACAATTCCCCTCATCAACTTCAATCTGCACAGTGTGTGTGGTGAATAACTCCTGGCACAACTCTATCCAAACACTGTGACACCAGAAATGAAGTACTGCTGCTGTCACTATGCCCCTTGTCCACACCACGCTCAGAACACATGACAACTTGCTGAGAATTTAATAGTAACGATAAGCCCTCCCTGCCACCAGCTTAGCATATTCTGTGGGATGGAATCTCAGATGCCACTTGATGCCCTGCTTGTGATTCTCCTTCACCACACTGCCATATGTGGTCAGTGCACCACATATTGTGCAATGGGTGAACATGAACTGCCACATCTACAGAGTGGCTATCATTTGGCGGGGGAGGTGATAATGTACAAGCTATATTGGCAGAAGATGTAGATGGTAGAATTTATCCTGTCACTTCATTCATGAACTGCAATACACGATATGTTATTTATTTGTTTACATGTGCGATTTGCTCTATCCAGTATGTGGGACGCACGGTTCGTCCCTTTAAAAATCGCGTATCAGATTAATAAAAGGGAACAAGATTCTGCGGTGGCACAGCATATTTGTCAAGAACATGGAGGGGACTTTAGGGCTTATAGTTTTCAGGCAATTGAGACAGTTGTTTTGCTTCCCCATGGAGGAGACATTTTGGGACTTATCAACCACAGGGAGGCATATTGGATTTTTGTGTTAAAAACTCGTACCCCACTGGGTTTAAACTTAGAGTGGGATGTAAGCAATATTATATGAATCCAATGTGTGTCTCCGAGTGGTTGATTGACTATAATGTCTACTGTTATTTATTGATGTTTTTATCGACTTTAATGTGTTTTTGTTATGTTAACTACCTCTATTTTCATCATCTAGTTGACGTTGATGTTGTACACCCTCCAGATACTTTGTGTATGTGGACTATTATGAAACAATGTTATTATTTTGTATTATTTGAATATTGTATTTACGTGATTCTCCACAGTGTCTGGAGGGTAAACAATCGATTCATGGTTGCATTTAGGTACGATCCCTAGGTAAATTGTTTGAATTGAGTATATTTGAAATTATCTCTATTACATTTTTACCTAAAGCGGATGGATACATTTTTGCATCCATGTTTGGTCAGCCTTGCTATGAGGATTATTCCTCTAGTTAGCCATTGTCCAAGGGTTAACTTTTTCAGCCTCGGTTTCAATATTGTATGCTGATTTGATAGTCTTCAAACTCATATTAAGTTAATTGGCAGATGGGTGTTTTTTGTTCTTAATTATTTGTTTTATATATTGGCTCATATCACTGCAACAGTGTATCTATGAGTAAGCGCACAGTATGCGCGAAACGTGTTAGATAATTCTATCTTGTCTGCCAAATTTGATATGGACATGATTCTTCCTCTGTTAGTTGTGAACCAATTGTGAATTTTAATCATATGGAATAAAGCGTTTTGATTTTATCAACTGGCTCAGTTTTGATTTCGGAGTGCTGCCCAATCCTATTTGTGGTTGAACTACAGGCTTGGAGAACCTTTAAGGCTGAGAACCTGGATGACCATGTGGTGGTAAGTCCCCTATAATTGATAATATTGCTGCTGTCTTATGTGGGATCGGCGGTTGAGGTGAATCTGTGATTTCAGAAGATGTAGTTACCCTAGAGGAAGATGGTAATAAGGAGCTACATTGTTTCACTCGTCATCTAACTTCCAGCCTCTGCCTAGTTTCTCTATTCTTTGATCTCTGTCTCACCTCTTGTTGCCTTTCTGGAGAGTCAGGAAGTACAGCAACAGCGGTGCTTTATTTCTGTGGTGGGTGTTTGGCTTTAACACGTTTGACATAAATGTCATGGTGTCTGTGTTTCATGTGCGTTATCAGGGTGGTTGTGTCAACGTGCATTCCCTTCTTTCCCCTTCTCACTGACTTTTCACAAATTATGCACAATGTTGTTGATTATGACTGCACTGTGTCTGCCCAAAGTGAAATAGTCCCACACCCATGACTTCAGTGGGGAAGGAAAAGGTGTAGAAGAATGGTCTCTTTTTTCCCCTCCACATTCCCCTTCACTGTCTGGGGCAGAGGATGATGTTGCTTCTATTGCTGCTACAGCCTCAGAATCAGCACTACAACTAGGACCAGGAGTATTGCAGCTGCTGCTGGCAAGTGGAACCTGTCCTAGTCCCACATCACTTGTTCACCCCATTCCCACTGTGTCCACTGTGGTCTCCTCAGCATCCTGCTGCGCTTGGAACTCTGCAGCAGCAGGAATTAGAGCAGTTGCAAATTCCAAAAAGCTCACTGCTGGTGGTGTTGGTGATGCCCATCCTTATCCCAGTCTCCCATTCCTTCTCAGTTTGGGCTAAAAAGGCCATCAGTCTCTTCCACCCCAGCTTCTCCAGCATCATCATCACCACCACCACTAGTCCTTCCATGCTGTGGCTGCTTTATTACAGATATCTCACTGCTGGTTGGAGGAGGTGACAAGAAATGTGATAGAGGCTCCCTAATGTCACACTTGCCATTTTTTGGTGATGTGAAGAAAGCAGACTTGCAGTAGCAGCAAACACAGGCAGCTGATCTGTGCTCCTGGTGGTGGTGGTGGTATTATTGCTGCTAGGTAACAATTCTGCCTTCTTCACGACTATAATCCACCTAGACAATGCTGTGCGGGGGTGGAACAGGACTCCCAGGGTCAGAGGAATCTTGTGGACTCCCTTTACCACTAGTCTGGAAGCTCTCAATTCCCCTACCACTCACCTAACGCTAGTCCCACCGGCTGCATCACCATCACTGTTACTACTACCACTAACACTAACCACATCAATTTCAGCCCCCGAGTCTTCCTCCTCACAGTCACTAGTAACATGATGTTTACCCCCTCCTTCTCAACACTAACAGGCTGCTGGACCTTCTTAGTAGTACTAGCACTGGAGGGACTGCTTGGGGGTGGCATGCGTAACTTAGGGCCCCCTGCTGTCACACTTGGAATTATCTTCTCCTTCCCCCACTCGTGTGTATTACAAGCACTGGCAGCAGGTTCAACACTGGTGGCAGCAGGTTCAGCGCTGGTAGCAGGCACAGCCCTAGTGGCAGCATGTCTGACTGCAGGAACAGTACTGGTGGCAGCACTGGCAGCAGGGAGCATGTCTAGCAGCAGGCACTGCAATGGCAGCAGCATGTCTGGCAGCAGGCACAGGCAGCTGACCTGTCCTGTCACTACTACCCTCTTCTTCCTCCATTGATATTAATTTCCACAAGATCCCTAGGGGTGATTTAGGGGCACTGGACAACATTGGTTCTGTAATGGTCACTTCCTCCTCCGACTCAGTGGACACATAAGGGCCCTTCCAGTTCCTCCTTTTATTAGTTTTAAACTTTCTCCTAGTGATAGCAGTCACTATGAGCCTCTCCTGCCTCAGTTTTGCAAAAAGATCACAGCATGTCTACCTCATTCTGTAACTGCTTCTATTGTGTTTCGCTTCCTGTAATACATTATGTTTTTATAGCGAAAAGGCAAAAAAAACAACAACACATAAATCAATGGACGAAAACTTTCTAGCCATTGAAAAAAATGGCAAAAAACTTTTGCCAATGGGTGAAAAATGTAAAGATTTCAATTTCTGGTTTTAAAGTGGATTTTCCCATGAAAAAGCAGACAACAACGTGGCCGTCGCTGATTTTTTCCCGGGAGCATAACGGGACCTTTTGTCCACCCTAGTCCTAGGTGAATTGCCAAAGAAGTGCTACTATAGAAGCCTTCACAGGAAGCAGAAAACAGGATCAGGACAGGAGAGTAGATTTTCTGTCTACTGTGAATTGTGTGTAGACAGAACTGACTCATGTTGTTTGCAATAAAGAGCAAGTTTGTTTGAAACCCCTGGCACCCAATTATTATTTTTCTTCATGCACTGCACACACACAGTTATATCCAGTGGGATTAATGCCCTAGAAATCAGTACAGCATGAGCAACAGGAAGTAAGTGATGTGCACCTGGGGGGAACAAGGGCCCATCAAAACACCTACATTCAGAAAGCGAGAAGATTTATGCCCTCCCCCCATGTTGGCAAGTGAGTTACACAGAAATGAACATAAATTGTATATTTATTTAGTTACATATGCCAGCAGAATACAAAATTATGAACCAAGAATAATTTAGACTCTGCATTCATTTTTTGCAGAAGGATTCAGATAATATGAAGTTGTAACACAGATCCTGGAATAAATTTCATTACAACAAAAATGTTCTCTTTATTTGTTAAAGGGATAGTAATAATTTATTATTACTAGCCCCCAAATTGTAGATATCTGTAAAATAATTTAATAGCCCCCAGGTTCATCTCTCAAACCTTTATGGTTTGAGAGATAACCGAAGGCAAAGTCCCCCCCTCCCCCTAAGTCAGCGTTGTGCTGACTGCAGGGATATTCGGGAGACAAAAAGAGTTGTGAGGAGCACACATCAAGCACGAACAAGATTAAGTGTCTTGTTCTAAGGCATGGTAGCCTCTCAATGGTGCTACAACTCACATTTTTCACTCCCACGTGCCATTGCAGAGAGGAAATCTCCATGTCCATATCAGACTGGTCCCACCCACAGACAGTCCAGCTCCGAAATGTCAGGCAAATCCTCTCCGCACGAGAGAAACGGCAAAACCACAGACGTACGTTTCGGCCTATGTGAGCCTCGTCAGTGTGGTGCAACCGAATCCCTCTAGGCACATGGAAGCAAGGGCCCATGCCTGGGATGCCCTTAAACTTAGGGAGACAAAAAGAGTTGTGAGGAGCACACATCAAGCACGAACAAGATTAAGTGTCTTGTTCTAAGGCATGGTAGCCTCTCAATGGTGCTACAACTCATGTTTTTCACTCCCACGTGCCATTGCAGAGAGGAAATCTCCATGTCCATATCAGACTGGTCCCACCCACAGACAGTCCAGCTCCGAAATGTCAGGCAAATCCTCTCCGCACGAGAGAAACGGCAAAACCACAGACGTTTCGGCCTATGTGAGCCTTAGAACAAGACACTTAATCTTGTTCGTGCTTGATGTGTGGTTTTGCCGTTTCTCTCGTGCGGAGAGGATTTGCCTGACATTTCGGAGCTGGACTGTCTGTGGGCGGGACCAGTCTGATATGGACATGGAGATTTCCTCTCTGCAATGGCACATGGGAGTGAAAAACGTGAGTTGTAGCACCATTGAGAGGCTACCATGCCTTAGAACAAGACACTTAATCTTGTTCGTGCTTGATGTGTGCTCCTCACAACTCTTTTTGTCTCCCTAAGTTTAAGGGCATCCCAGGCATGGGCCCTTGCTTCCATGTGCCTAGAGGGATTCGGCTGCACCACACTGACGAGGCTCACATAGGCCGAAACGTACTTCTGTGGTTTTGCCGTTTCTCTCGTGCGGAGAGGATTTGCCTGACATTTCGGAGCTGGACTGTCTGTGGGCGGGACCAGTGTGATATGGACATGGAGATTTCCTCTCTGCAATGGCACATGGGAGTGAAAAACGTGAGTTGTAGCACCATTGAGAGGCTACCATGCCTTAGAACAAGACACTTAATCTTGTTCGTGCTTGATGTGTGCTCCTCACAACTCTTTTTGTCTCCCTGCAGGGATATTCGGTCTGACTTTCATCATGTGGCTCTGCAGCAGAGCCGCAATCGGGTTAGTGAGAAAGAATTATTTCACTGAAATGGTCTTCTACATGTGCTTGGTTTGCAAGCACATGTAGAAGACCGTTTCAGTGAAATAATTGTTTCACTAACGGGATGTCGGCTCAGCTGCAGAGCCCCCTGACTGTCATACAAGAGACTTCCCCTACAACGCTGACTTCAGGGAAGGGGGAGGACTTTGCCTTCGGTTATCTCTCAAACCATAAAGGTTTGAGAGATGAACCTGGGGGCTATAAAATTATTTTACAAATATCTACAATATGGGGGATAGTAATAATAAAGTATTACTATCCCTTTAAATATTTTTTCTGGATTTATTTTAATACTCTGTATTAATTACCAAATACATTGCAATTTAAAAAGACTTCTGTACAGTACAGGAACATAAAAATGAGTACAATCATTTAAATAAACTGTATATATGGGATATACTAATATAATTTTGTGCTTAAATAAGGAATGATATCAAATTATTGGTACTAAGTACTGGCTAAGTACTAAGCTGTCAATATATTTAATTCCCCCATTTACCCTAATGGTGCCATGGGGAAGATACTGCAGGAATGTATAGTCATTTCGATGTGTTCCATTCCTCTTTGCTTTGTTTCTTTCTATGTATCAACTCTGAGTGCTAGGGGCTGTCCAACGCATTGCCAGCAAGGTTCAGTGGAAATCAGTAAATTGTGCCATTACCTGTGCATACTATTGGGATCCTTTTAAAAGATCACACTGAAAAGTGAGTGATAGTGATATAAAAGGGTGCATTCAGCATGTCACATTGTATAAAAGGGTGCATTCAGCATGTCACATTGTTTAAAAGGGCTACATGAGAATCTCTCCATGCACAAAAAGCATGAGATTATCATTTCGCCTCCTTATAAGTCACTGTATGTATCAGGAGGTGGATATTATTGACTGTGATCCTTTCCGGAGTCGCTGGGATGTCTAATAGTAATTATTATTATTATTATTATTTAACCCTTTTGGTGCTGGAGAGGTATTGCATTGAACTCTGCCACCATTACTGGATTTGTCAGAGTTCAACGCAAAACCTCTCCAGTGATATCCGCTTTCTGATACATACAACGACATAAGGAGGTAACATGAGAATCTCGTGCTTTTTTTGCATGGCGAGATTCTCATGTCTCCATTTTTAAACAATGCTACATGCTGAAGGCGCCCTTTCATATCATGGACTTTCAGTGCAACCTTTTAAAAGTGAACCATACTATTAGGGAGGTGTTCTGAACTTTACTGCATTAAAGCCATAACGATGATGGCGTGTGTGCTCTCTAGTATGCATTAAAGTGATCATTTTCTATAGTTACAAGCCTAATGCAACTGGTTGATTTTTATGCCAGGTTCCAAGCAAAGAAAATAAGCTGCACTGGAAGATTCATAATTTACCTAGTATGTTTGATTTTAACTTTACTTATTTTAATAATAACATAGTAACTTAGTTAATGAGGCTGAAGTTCAGCCAATTCCATATCAACCCTGCTGAGCCAGAAGGCGGCAAAAAATAAAAAAACACATTGAAATCATTTCCAATTAAGCCCCAAGTGTGGAAATAAATTCCTTCCTGATTCCAAATGGCAGTGAGATATTCCCCTGGATCAACATCCTATCTGCCTAGTATATGTTGATTTATATTTACATGACAGCTACCTTTTTATTATTCATACTTACATTGTATTAAATATTTAGTTATTTTTATCCCTCTTCAGCCATATGAGCTTCCTCTACTTACAATTTATAAAAAAGCAAACAACTTCTAAAAACTGTGTAGAAAAGAGGAGAAGCAGAACCCTGTAGTACTAAGCACTCATCTTAATTTCCAGCCCAAGGATGAAGACAGAAAATATTAAAATGAACATTTATTAAATGTATATAAAAAGAAGCAAATTAGATAACATCAAAAAGAAAAAAAAATGAAAATGTATGTCACTGCAATGTTGCCATGGCATATATACCAGCTTGCCACAAGTCAACTGAAATTTACCACATTCTAAAAGTATTTACACTGCCAGCAGTTAAGGACCATGGGACATTTTTTGCACCATTGGATTGTGGGAATCCCGAGCATCATGCAGTCATGTGGAGACCCTGGAATTCCGTGACATGCAACTACCGTCATTGGTCCTAAAATGTTGGAACTGGCATAATGGGCCTGACACATCTAGGGTTGCTAAAGGGCTAAATACATTTAATAAATGTTAGGTTTAAATATTTCCCTCATTCCTGTACTGGATATTAAGATGATGGCACTGTTCATGCTTAGTGCTGCAGGGTTCTCTTGCTCTTTTCTTTTTTGCATGTATTATCACCTTTTGACTGCAAGTGCATTATTTTTTGTTCCTCGCCTACTTTTTTTTTTTATAGTTTTAAGCCCCTAAATTTGTGTTTTCTTACAGGGACTGCCTGTCGTTTCTGTCCCCTTAGAAGTAACACTTGATATGAGGTACAATTCAATAAGCTAAAAAAGGTGAAAAACCAACTGCACCATAAGGAAGAAATTAAAATCTCCATTGATTTAAATGTGGCTTTTAACCCCTTGAATGCTAGAGAGGTCTCCAACCTATGGAGCAGTTGGAGTGCTCCAGAATTGTTCCTCTATATCTTATTGAATTGCACCTTATGACAAAAGTACCTTTTAATGTGTTGTACCTTCTGTCCTGGGATCAGCCTTCTAGGTTGCAGAGACACTTCATGCACTAGTCAGCTTACTAGCTTGAGAAGTAACATCCAGCAACACAGTCCAGCAGACACAAGACAACTTTACAAGATGCAGGCTTTTAGAGGTTAATTCCTTCCTCTCTGGGAACTCAAACAAAAGACAGCATGTCTCAGTGCAGAGGGAAGTATTTGACTGCTAACTGCATTAATTACCAGATGCAGGTGAGTGAAAGTAGGGAGTGATAGAACTCCTAGTGTGGATTCCTCACCTGCCACATCAGTTACTGTGAAACTGTGAAGTGGAGCACTGACCCAAAATACATAGTTTTGCAATGTACAACAAGTTACCTCTACATTCTACTTCCCTGGGGCTAATCAGGGTAGATACCCAGTAGGGTGTGTGGAGATATATATACACCCTCCATCACTATACCTGGGACTCTGTCACAACCTACAGTGGGAATAGTTGCATTTGATAATGCAGGGAGATCAGAGAAGGGCTACTAAAATTGTAACTGGTTTACAGTATAAAAATGATCAGGACAGACTAAAGATCCTAACATACAGCTTGAAGGAGAGAAGAGAGATGGACTATGATAGCTATATTGAAAACATAAAATAATTCAACAATGTATTAGAGAAAAGTAGAAAACAAAAGAGTAGAAATGTTAGGACAATTGGTCATGGTCTAAAACTAGAGGGACAGAAGCTTAGATGTAACATAGTAACATAGTAATTTAGTTTGAAAAAAGACATAAGTCCATCAAGTTCAACCTTTGCCTCATAACCCAGATACATGAGGATCATATAGCTTTCCTGCTGCCAAATAAGTCAGTCTTTATCAGACCTTCCTGTTTTTCCTACTAATACACAATATGACCTTGTATGTTCCCTTCTGAAAGAAATGTATCTAATCTTATCCATTGTATCTGCCATAACCACATCCTTGGGCAAGGAATTCCACAATTTAACAGATTACTGTAAAAAAATCTTTCATCTGCTGAAGTTGAACTTTCCTCTGCTGGAATGTAATAACTTTTTATTTCACTGAGAGGATGGTAGTTATGTGGAATAGCCTACCAGCAGAAGTTGTAGAGGTTAATACAGTGTGGGAAATTAACCCCTTAATGAACACCTTATCCAGCGCGTGGAAATGCAGAGCGACGGGCAGTTGCGTGCCATCTCAGAATGCCATGATGTGTCACGACCGTCACCGATCCTTAAGTGTTGGGACCGGCATGAAGGTCCTGGCATGTCATGGGTCCTTAAGGGGTTAAACATCCATGCGATAGGCATAAGGTTACCCTGAATGTAAGACATGACCAAGGACCAAGTAAGTTTTCATGTATTTACAGTAGGAAAAGTGGGTAGAGTAGATGGTGGAATGGTTATTTTCTGCAATCAAGTTGTGTGTTTCTATGTTTCTGTGTAGTGGCAGAGACAAATCTGTTCTGCTGCCAGCTGTCTGAGGGTTACCACTGTGTATAGCTGGGTTTAGTGAAGTGCTTTGACACATATATGTTGCTATAAATTATACTCAAAATGGCTCTGTTAATGTATAGAGGGAAGGAATGATTTATTCAGAATGTGTTAGTTAAGATTATGATTGTCATATTAGATATATAAAACTGCTGACAGCTGAGGGTCATACAGAATAAGATAGAAAGAGACTAGTGTAAAGTACAGTAGTTTGCTGGAGAATCAGTAATTGGGAATTTAAATACTATATAGTGGTAAAAATAATGCTTCAGAGCATTCCTATATTTTTGCTTCAGTTCACAGGACTTTACCATGGGTTCTTAATGGAACACTAACGTCATTTAAGAATAACCTCCCATTAAACTTACTAGGGACAAAATCCTGATGACCACTATAACTTTATCCTTGCCTTCTGGTACAATAAACATGTCTGATGCACTAAGAGCAAGTGGAGGAATTGTGGAGCAAACCATCTAAACCACAGAGGAAATACAAATTTGGCAAAATGTAACCCCTTGGTTGTTAGAATGGTTTCCAATGCATTGCTTTCCAATGCATTGGAAACCTGTGGATCATTCAAAAGGTTAACCCTCTGCTTGTCATAGATGTAGAAAATACACTGCAGTGCATTCAAAGATTTAACAATTTGGTTTAAATCAACATTTTTTTTATCCCCAATGGTGCAAAAGGTTTGCATAGAAATATTCAAGTTCTTCTTAGTACATCAGCTTCAACATATTTAATCAGTTCTGGGTGTCATCATCAGAGGTGGACATGACTGTTGCTAGCAGGGCTGCTGGATCTCAAACTGTTGTTGTGTTTTGTTTGTTTGTTAACCCTTTGCATGACAGATAAGTATTGATACCCCCCAAAGAGATCTGAACAAAAATGTACATAAAAAACAAAACCTTGTGTTTGCTGCAGGGGTGTCCAATGCATTGCTTTTGCATTGAGCTGGATACCCCTGCTGCATACACACTGTGACCATACCTCCCAAACGTCTCTTACATAATCATTCATCTCACATCAATTTTTTTTATTATAAGTGAGGCATGGATCGGATGTGCAGTTTATTACCATTTATAGCCCACAATATAAACAAATATGTGGTATTGTGAGAAAACACCTACCCATGCTACACTTGGACGACAAATTGGAAAACATGTTGGAGCATGGCTGCAATTTTGTTGTGAGAAGAGGCCTCACAATAGGCAATCAAATATCACCTAGTATGTATAGGGAAACAATTCAGAATCCAACTTGGTTGCAACACAGAGGTTTTTAAAAATGTGGTGCCAATCGTTGCAAATGCGGATCAAATGGATCAAGCGGATCGAGCTCCCTGAAGCAAAGAATTGGTACGCCAACCTTTTTATGGGTTGGTGGGAGGAGTCCCACATCTCTGGAGATGGTAATCCTTTTGGTCATCATCTTTATTTCTTTAAAAGATATATTGATGACATATTAATTATATGGAGGGGTCATCGATCTTTAATACATTCTTTTTTTTAATTATCTTAATGATAATGTTTATAATTTTAAATTCACTATGGTAAGTCATGACAAATAATACTTTTTTGATTTGGAGATGAGCAGTTGTTCACTAATGGGAACTTTTTCCACTAGTGTATATCTAAAGCCCACAGCTTCGAATACACTGTTTAGAGCAGATAGTTGCCATCCGCGCCATACGGTGAGGGGTGTGCCGGTAGGACAGTTTCTAAGATTGAGGAGAAACTGCTCCACCGACGCGCTCTTCGATGCTGCGTGTATAAAGATTAGAGGTAGATTTTTGGAGCGAGGCTATCCTGAGTGGATGATCAAGAGAGCGGAAGAAATCTCAAGGAGACGAAGTAGGAATGAACTTTTGAGTCCTCACAGTACAGGTAAATCTGAAGATTTAGGAGTGAACACTTATGCACAAGATGAGAAGGTAACCTTCCTGACAACATATAGTTGTGAATTTAATAACATCAAAGCGATAGTTAAAAAACATTTACCCATATTAATGGGGACAGACATCTCCAACCCATATTGGTGAAAGGGTGTAGGTTTATGTCTAAAAGAGCTCCCACTCTGGCCACAAGGCTATCTCCAAGTATGTATTGTAATAATAATATAAGATCTAAGACTTGGTTGGATATAAAAGGTACTTTTAAATGTGGTAGTAATAAATGTAAATGTAGCAGGTGGGTAGTATGTGCTAGTTCCTTTAGATCTTCAGTCACAGGAAAAATATATGAGAATAAACAATATATTAACTGTGCCACACGGAATGTGGTATATTTAATTACTTGCAGGCTGTGCGGGGTGCAGTATGTGGGAAGTACCTCCCGAAGCCTCAGAGAGCGCATTTGTGAACATATTAGTAACATCAAAAATGGGGATCTGAGGACGGGGGTGTCTTCCCATTTTTGTATCACGCATAGCTCTGCAATGGATGGTTTTGAGGTACAAGGCTTGGAGAGAGTGATAAAGAAAATAAGAGGTGGAGATTTGTCCAGGGTTCTATCTTATAGGGAAGTGTACTGGATATTTACGCTCTCGACAAGAATGCCTAAAGGTTTAAATAAGGCATATGATGTTGCTTGTTGTGTCTAGTCTGTATTTTCAATGAATATGAAAAATATCTTGGGTGATTTGATCTTGGCAAGCTGGACAGTAGCACGACGTGTCACTTTTATGATATGTAGTGCCCGTTCCGGCTCTCTAGATGATGAAGGGGGAGATCTTTGGATATTAGATCATACATTGCTTTCCCTTGCCGTTCTTAGCTGTTTGTCCCTTTGGGTCCCATGGTGGTACAGAGTGCATTGCTTAGCGATGCATTCCGTGCCGCTTTGGTACTCGAGGGGTTAATATTGGCAGAGATAGCAGTAGTGTGTTTCTATATCAATCTGTCTTTCCGTGTTGATAAAATATATTTGCCTGATGATAGTTGTCAATAGTTAAGAGACTTAGTCTAACTCGAATTTGTATTTGTTCATTTGACATGGAAATTTAGAAATATATAATTTAATGTTGAGTGATTTATTTTGAGTAATTATGGTCACTATAAAGATAACCAAGTATCTGTATAGAGAATGTTTTTAGGTTTATGTTTTGTAACGTTGTCACTATACAATGCACTTTAAATTGGATTGATACTGAGAACCAAAAGATTTCATTCGGAACATACTATTGACATAATAATGAGACGTTATTTAAATAGAGTCCAATCTTGAGGGGTTAATCCCTTGTATGGATTTTGAAATCTAGTTGATTGGATAATTATTGTTAATTAAGTGAGCATAGCTCATTGGCGATTGGATGCTTTGAATGAAAGCCGTTAAAAGTTCTCAGTATAAAGAATAATGTTGTGTGTAATGCAGTCAGTCTATGAGTAAGCACCTGTGTGTGCAAAACACGTCAGACTGTTTGCTTTGTAGTCCATTTGTTAGCAATAAAAGATTTGATTTTACTATTCACGATGCAGAGGATTTGTCTTTCAAGTTTTTGTACTGGATGTTTCAGCGCATCTTTTTCCTATTGCACCGGAATAGGGAACGCATCTGTGAGTCATTATGAACTGAAGCCTGTTTGTAGTGCTGCTTAGATCCATATATATCCTACATCATCCTTTATCCAATCAAAGGGCACTGTGAAGAGGTTTTAAAGAACTAAAGTCATGTATTGCACCCCACTGGCATATCCCAAGCCACAGTTATGTTTCAAGGATAGCTTTTCCAGAATTCTACAACTGACCACTGAACAGAAGGAATTAGAGTAGCAGCACATGCCAAAATTTGACAGGTGGTAGTGATGCCCATTGCCAAATGCATCTCCTTCTCCCATTCCTTATCACTTTCTATCAAGAATGCTTTCATTCCCTTTTTGATACCAGCTACTCCACCACCCTCAATCTCATAACTAGTGTTGAGCGAGCACCCCGATGCTCGGGTGCTCGGGTGCTCTGACCGAGCACCCCCTGAGGCTCGAGTGCTCGGCCGAGCACCCGAGCCCCATTGAACAGCATGGGGCGACACGAGCATTTCACCAGGCACCCCCTGCTCTGGTGAGGGGAGGGTGCCTGGTCAATGCCCCCCTTCATCTCCGCTATGCCCCCTTCATCTCCAAATGCCCCCTTCATCTCCGCAATGTCCCCCTTCATCTCCGCTATGCCCCCTTCATCTCCGCTATGCCCGTCTTCCACAATGTCCCCCTTCATCTCCGCTATGCCCCTCTTCCACAATGTGCCCCTTCATCTCCGCTATGCCCCTCTTCCACAATGTCCCCCTTCATCTCCTCTATGCCATAGAGGAGATGAAGGGGGACATTGTGGAAGAGGGGCATAGCGGAGATGAAGGGGCACATTGTGGAAGAGGGGCATAGCGGAGATGAAGGGGGACATTGTGGAAGACGGGCATAGCGGAGATGAAGGGGGACATTGTGGAAGAGGGGCATAGAGTCTATGCCCCTCTTCCACAATGTCCCCCTTCATCTCCGCAATGCCCCCTTCATCTCCGCAATGCCCCCGTACCTCCAGTCCCTGGTGGTCCAGCGGAGCGTCTTCGGATCTGTGCCTCTTCCGGCACAGATCCCCGCCACCCGAACATGGCGGGCGAGCACATGGCGGTACTCGACGATTACCGCCATGTGCCGAGCAGAGCGATGCTCGAGCCGATCCGAGCATCGGCCGAGCACGCTCGCTCAACACTACTCATAACCAATACTATCAGTCTCTCACTGGTCTCTGGGATTGGTTGGTAATGACAAATGTAACCGATGGTCCCCTGCTTCCACACTTGCCATCACCTCAGAAGGCAAACTATCAGCAGTAGCAGCAGGTGCAGGCAGCTGATCTGTGCTGCCCATACTGCTACCCAGTGTCCTCCTTTTTATTATCCTTTCCCATATCCCTAGGAAAGATGTTGGGGGACTTGGAATCATTGGAGCAGAGGGAAATGAGCTCCCTTCGCTGCTGCTACTGGAGTCTTACACCTCTGATTCAGCAGCAGTGGCCCTCCAACCTCTCCCATTGCCCATTTGTGCAGCCACAACAACTTCATTTTTTTAAACTCTCTCTCTCTGCCTCTCTGCTTCCTCTTTTATTCCTCTTTTATTCTGTTCCATTATGCAACATGTTCATGGCAGAAAGTTCCAGGTTTTTATAGTATAGGTGCGGGAACTTTCTCCAACATTGAAAACATAGGAGGAATATGGAACTATTCTCACAGGAAAATTTGTGGAATCAGCGAAGTGAAGGAATATCTATGGGTTTCTTTGTGGGTGGGAATTCCTGCAGAAAAACAAAACACCATGCGTTTTTCCCCAAAATACCTCAGGAATATAACAGGACTATTTGTCCACCCCTGGTGGTGGTGGTCACACAGGAGAGTATGTATTGAATGTTTGAGTACCTGAGGAACATAACATTTTACATTCAATATCAGAAGGACTACCTATCAGCTTTCTTAGACAGGTTCATCTTAGCCACAACTATATACAGGAAGAACAGAGATTATATTTTTCTCCTGTACACACACTGCCAACACCCTAAAGTAATCAAAGGTAGACTACCTCTTTCCCAATGTATGAGGAGCAAATGAATCAGTTTGGATCCAGTCCCAATACTGAAAGACTTTTCTTTAATGGGAGAAAAAGACAGATGAATCCGTGAGGAATGTATTTGATATGAACATAGATATATTACTTATTGAAATTCAGAGAGGTGTCAACACACAGATTTATCATTGCCGCCACACATTCACATGTATCAAAGGTCTCAGATGATCCTGTAATATTTATATTTCAGACACCAGTTTTTCAATCCACCCTTGTTCTTGTTTAAAATAGGCAGGAATATTAGGGCTTAGAAGCCCTTTACAATGGACTCCTGTTCAAATAGGAGTCTTTACCTCCTCAGAATGTGCTACATGCAAATGTATGACAACCGGGTCACAATCTGATATCAAAGAGACTTGTTATCAATATTCAATCTAAATTGTCTTGTAAAAGCGAGAAGGCCATCTATGCTTTACACTGTACATGTAAAAAATACCAACAACTCTCTGTTGTGTTTCCAAATGCTCTGTTCTATGACCTCTCCTGTTCAAGCTAAAGTCACTAATTGCCTCTCAGTTATCTCAGACTGGATAACTCATAGGTACCCCAAACTCAACATGTCAAAAATTATCTACTCCTCATCCCTCCTAGACCTGGCCCAGTAGTTCCCTTCCAGTAAATGTCCCAACCATAAACCTAATATTAGAAGCACTGTACCTAGGGGTGATAATTAACACTGCTCTCACATGCTTTGCTCATATTAATGCTATCACCAAATCCTACCACTTTCTCTTGAGTAACATAGCAAAAATCTGTCCCTTCGTCTGTTCTTCCACAGCTAAAATTCTTGCACAAACACTAATCCGATCCTGCATGGACTCTCTGTTCTTCCTGCCTCCCAACTCCATACACTACAATCCATACAGAATGTTGCAGCACAAGTTACCTTACTTTAGGTTTGTCCCCAATCACTCCAAAGGCTGCCCATCGAACTCCGAATAGCTTATAAAATACTGCTCCTTTCATTCAAGACCCTTCTCTCCTCTGCCCCTTCCTACATTTCCACTCTGATCTCCCACTATACCCCATCCTGCCATCAGCCAACGATATTCTTCTCTCAGCATCTTTTGTGTCTACAGCTCTCTCCTGTATTAAACCTTTTTCTCTTGTTGCTCTTTAACTGTGGAATGCTTTACCTCCCAGCAGGGCTGGCCCTTACATGGGTCCCAGTGGGTCCATGGACCCAGGTGGAACATTTTCAGAGGCAGCAATTTGCTGCCCCAAGCCACGCACAGGCGCATCATAGGCAAGGCAGGGATGCAACTTCTTCTTCAGACATACCAGCCCCTCTCAGACTCACAGACACCACACAGACACCAGCCTCTCTGCGACCCCCACAGCACGAACACACTATCCCTCCTCTCACTCCATGTCACAACTGCCTCTTTCTTCTTAGAAAAACTTTAACCAACAAAAAGTCCAAGCGGCGTGCACAGGGGTGCCCATTGCTGGCCAAAAAGCATTATGACACAGCAGCCCCCTGCCTGTTGCAACAATAACATGGATGACACAGAGGTTCCTTGGGGCACACAGCAGTAGTGACAGCACTTCTCTTCAGACACAGCATCCAACATGTTGGCATTGACAAAGGTATATTTAAATGCTCACATGAAACAGAGGCTGATGTGCTAGATAAAAGTGGTGCAATTCTGGAGCAATTCTTTCCCTATATCACAATTTGTTTACTTGAGGATTACGTCACTTTGGATATCAGCTGCACTGATGTGACCAGATTTCCTCTTTAGTGCAGGATACTTATGAAATGTCCATTCTTCATGGCTGCATTAGAATCAATACAACAAGACAACATATGTTTTCATTGAGTCTCCTTGCATTATCAGTATGGAGGAGGGCTGGTCACTGCGTTTTGAAGGCAAACCTGGAGCAAATATGGTGTAAAATAACTGTGAAGCTTTGCAGATTGATTAGAGAGGTCTTTCTAAAAGGGTTCAAATGAGTTTTGCTCAGGAATTGCACCAAACTGCTGGACTACACCCAAACCTAAAACTAAACGCACACTCACACACTTACTCTCACACACTCTTAACCACACTCTCTTTTTCTCACATATACATTCAAACACACACACACACTAAGTAAATGTGAAGCGATTCTGGGTCAAACCATCTGTACGATATGGGCAAATAAAAACATTCTTTGATTAAAAGAGACTTTTAACCCCTTGAATGCTTGAAAAGTCTTCAATGAATGACACCTCAGTCGCATTCAAAGGTTTAAAAGCTCCAATATAAATCAGTCTAAAGTATTGTGGTTTTCATGTTGTGCCTTATAGTTATATCCGTGAATCTCAGTAAAATCTGAACCAATCACCTGCTTATTTAGCCTCTACATTGTTCCCATTTATACCAGAAGGGTAAAGGCATAAGTCCTACTTGTTCTGTGTGTGTTCAAGCAGGGCCGGCCCTTACATGGGTCCCAGTGGGTCCATGGACTCAGGCGCATATTAAATGGTTGTAAACTTGAAGTTCTAATGTAACAACTGAATGTACTTTACAATTCAATACAGTCCCACAGCTACTCAGATGATGATCATATGACAGTCATAAGAAAAGCTGGTATGAGTGTGCTGTGTGCCCTCACTTTCAATTTGCCAAATGTAGGCAGATATTGGTGCCCAAAAAGCCATGTAGTCTCACATGGGCTGTGTCAGACTACATGGCTTTGTGGGTATCATTTCTGCTTACATCTGGCATACTGAAAGTGAGCCACACTAATACCAGCCTTTCTTATGACTGTCATTTGTCATCTAAGTAGCTGCGGAACTATATTGGACTGTGATGTACCTGCAGTTGTTATGTTACATGTTTATATCCATTCAATACTTGGACATATATCCATTCCACATATTGTGATTGCATTTACTCTGTACTGCATACTCAGTACTCCACACTTTAGGGATTCTCATTGTAATAAAGCTTTGTGTTTTTTGCTATGATTACTACAATCCCAGTGTACAATCCCAGTGTACTTTCCTTTGTTTTGTATTTATGCTCCGTTTTACACCCCCATGCACCCTTTTGTCTTTCTACACCCCAACCAGAGCAAAAATTCTTATTTTATCTCCAGTGTGTGCTCGGGGGGGTCCCCCAGTCTCTCTGATGCTCAGCTGTTGGATGATGGCCATTTCATTCCAACAGGAGTGGGAATACCAGAGGGCTCTGTCATGGGGAGTATCCCCATCTTCTTCTATATATCTTTCTTTCTGTGCTGGTGAATAGCATGTGCACAAATGAGCATATATGTGTGTATGAGTAAGTGTGCATTGGAGTAAGATTTTGTGGGTGGGTTTGTGAGATTGAGAGAGTGTATGTGAATCTGCATGTATGTTTGTATACAATATTTGTGGGCGTGGTTTGGGGTGCAGCATTTCATCCTTGGTCCCAGGCAGCACAATATCTTGGGCCGGCACTGCCTCCCAGCCTGCGGCACTGCCCCTCTGTTGCCATCTTCAAGTCTCACTTAAAATTAAACCTCTTCAACAAGTCTTCAACAAGCTAAAAGACCCTTACATTCTACATCCAAGGGTCTTATAATTTACTTATTTATATTCCCCTATAACAGACAGAAACTGAGCACAGTATTCCACACTTAACTCTTATGACCTCTGTATGTCTCTCTTTACCACCTTAGGTTATAAGCTTTAGAGCAGGGACCCCACCAAGTGTTGCACTTTGTTAAGCACTTGTCCCCCTGTATCTAAAAATTCATCAGTGGCCAGATACGTTAATTATACTCTTCACGCCATGGAAGATTGTAATTGTTTTCCAACTGAACAAATTTAAAGTTCATCTAAAGGTGGCAATATTTCTGTAAAGCACTGTGTTCATGTATAGGGCGATATAACTAAAGATATATATACATACATTCTTATCTAAACATTAGATGTTTTTGATACACAGGCTAATAAGCAGGACACCATTTGGCTTGAATTAACAGTTTCACTCATCATGTTTTTATTAATATTTTATTGTTTGTAATGTGTATTCTGCAGTTTATTTGGTGTACTGTATGTGATAACCAGATCAGTTATAGAAGCAAAAGTTTGCAGGGTTTGATTGCCCTTGTAGAACAAGACACAATGTTGTGAATGAATGAGGCCAGAAGGAAGAGATGGAAGTCAGTGCTGCTCCAGCTTGGCCATTTCATGAAAGTCTCTGATGAAAGCATGAAATGTTGGACCAGATGCCTTTGATTTAAGTTCAGATATTTCCTATGATACAACTGTGTACAGGTGTCTATCCTTCCAAATAATTTGCAATACAAATGCTGCTTTTCATTCATCTTAGCATCGCTATGGCATTAAAGCAAGGAAATGTTGTATGAGTATCAGAAGTGTTCTGTCATTTCATCATCTGGATCAGTTATCACCTGTAGCCAATCTGGCTACAACCTTCCTTTTATAAATCTGTGCTTTTCCTCTTTCTGTGCTTGATCATTTGTGTCTTGAACAAAGTATTCTTGCCAGCAATTGTCCGAGTCTCAGCTTCTTGTCCAGTCCATTTCCCAGCTTCTGTTATTCCTAATAGTCTGAAAAATTGAACCTGTCAGTGTGATTTTAAGCTTTTTTAAACCATAAACGCAAGTTCATTCAACACATAAAACACATGTAAAATCTGGTTCCTGAGCAAATAAAACTAGTCCAACAATATATATTTGTTGATGCAAATACTGTCCAATCTGGAGCCCAAGTGATGTTAAAAATCGTGTTTTGCTATAGTTTATCCAAAGAACATGATATTTCTGATGATGTTCTCTGGTGATTTTATCAGGAGCCAGTCATCCCAGAAATGTGCTCGGGAAGATGCTGAGCTACTACTAATATTTTTAATGAAAAAGGCACCCTCAAAATACAGACTATGAGCAAATATAGCCAGGAGAAGAACATCATTACCAGTGGAGCATTAATGTAAACAGTAAGAAAATAAAGAGTAGTACAAATATAGCACCCCGAGGCAGACCAAATTATTTTAATAGTTTAAAGAAAAACAATCCAGAAAATAAAAGTGAATAGCTCTCTCACCCCAAGGGGAACACCACCGCTCCTAGCACTCCTGACACACCAGCCCATACATTCAAGTGGCCAAAGTAAAGGCACCCCATCAAAGAGAGGAGACAATTCAAAATGCAACCTCCAGGCTCCCCAGATACCATGGAATCTGTGTGGAGTTCCCCAGTGAGCAGAAATAAGGTGAAATATTATGAGTGATTAGGTCAAGCCAATGTCCATGGCATAGAGGAGCAGCAGACATCCCCGCCATTGTAATCACCTTACATGCCATAACTAGGGTCTGTTGCAGGAGGAATCTGTCAGGTCACAAGTTAAAGGGATAGTAATGCTTCATAATAAAAGCAGCTTCAATTAACCTTCATAGTATTTGGGCCATCGAGAGTGTTAGTTCAATACTGTCAGAGCTGTAGTTCAAGATTAACTGAATGATAAAGTATCACCCTCATGCCCCTTTTACTGATGTAACACTGTTCAGCTCGGAGCAGCAGGGTGGTGTCCAAGTTTATTGCAGAGAGGGACAATCTTCAATTAACATAATAGAAAAACCTGTCAATGGGGGCAGGGCTTTCATTGTTCTCACAGTAAGAAGATTGTCCCTTGCTGTGTGTGAGCTGTCTGGTCTGTGGACCAGATTCCACATCTGAGGGGAGGTAGCTTACACTAGATAAAAGGAGCGGGAAGAGGGAAACTTTATCGTTCAATTACTCTTGTGTGACAGTATTGAAATAACACTCTCTGTGGCTCAGATACTAGGAAGATTAATTGAAGCTGCTGTTTTTGTGAAACATTACTACCCCTTTAAGGTCATCAGGAAAAATGGAGAGGATCCCCAACTTTGACGTTGGGGGGATTGGTCTATCCAAAACTTCTGACAAAGTTGCGAACACCTGTTCCCAGAATCCAAGCACCATAGGACAATTCCTAATAAAGTGTATGAAGATACCAGTTGCAATCATGCATCTGTCACACAGATCATTATACTGATGTGAAGTACGCTCTAGGATTTTCAATTGGATCAGCTGATGCTGAGCATGCAACAACACTCCATGTGGACATAACGTTAGCCCATCTCAACCCCCAGATGCCCTTCTCATATATCCAGACACACACAGTGGAGGGAACACCAGACATATATGGCATGCCCAGGTGCTCTTCAACCTTTTAATGTCACACACAGTATGCTGACACTTGAAGTTATAAAGTTATGTGGATTCATGGAAGGGGTAACTATAACTAAAAGGTATTACTTTTTGTTTTCATTAGATCCTTTACAATACCTAACATTTATTATCACTTGAATGCTAGAGAGTGCTAACCAATGAACTGGAGACATCTCAAGCATTTCAGTGTTTAATAAAATTGAAGAACAGTCCATTACATTACTAATTTGTACAGAAATGAGGAGCAACCGTACATATTATATAGAATGACTAGCTCATAGTATATGAGACATTTACATTTCACAGGGCCATCTTTACTCTGCAGAATACAAAATGGTATTTTGTAGAATATGTATGGCATTTTCAAGAGCCTGTAGCTCTGTGTAATAACATCTGCTTCCAACACTGAATGTAACTACTGTTCTAGTTAGAGTGCAAGATGAATATGATTTTCAAGGCTTTCTTGGTGATGTTTATCCATACAATTCAGAAGGGTTATTCAGCAGAAAGATGGCATTTCAGCTTTGGTTCTCTCCTTGACATTTTGTATCGTACATAGCTTTTCCTTGCTTATAGGTCATATTGTCATAGAAACATCTATTAGTACACTATTTTATATTTGTTGAAGTGTTCTCCATACACAGGAATTTTTGCTAATGAAGTCATCAAGAACTTGTCATGGCAAAACTAATCTTTTATAGGATTTTTTTTTTCCTAATTGTTCAGAAAATTCACTGAATTTGACAAATTCAGAGCAAAGCACTATACAAAACTGAAAAATAATTCTCCCTAGATAACACTATGTTTAGGAAGTTATGAAAGAATTAGTAGAGTTTTAGAATGAAAACTGCACATGATAAGACTTATCTGCTGAGTAAAACAAGAATATTGCAGCTATTACTATCATATACTGTGAAGAACTGCAGCAAGTGTCTCTCCTCTCCCATGGGATGCCATAGTATAACTGTCCAGACACAGAGTAAGTCTTGCTGAATTATGTGGACATCAGGCAAATGGGTTAATGTGCAAAAATGTTTGAAGTATAATAAGTTTGTAGCAAAGCATCTGTAAGCAGTGGCAGCATACTTATTTTATTCCACAGGAAAATAATATCATAACTATCACAAATGGTACTGTATAGCCAACATAGGGAAAAAATACAAATTCCCCAAATTTCTACTTATTTAAGTGGGTATTTTAACTCATTGAATGCTATAGAGGTCTAAAACACATTTAATTAGTGTTCCTTTATCCATCTGGATCATAGCGACATCTACAAGGCAGCACAATTCAATCATGTGGGAGAAGTCTATAGTCTGCATATCACATGGCTTACCCACTAATCTTCAGCATAGAAATTACCACTTACAACCTTTGTTGACTGCTAATTACAAATCATTATTAGACCGCTGGGGCTGAATGGGTGGAGCACCTCAACAGGGATGGACAAAACTTTTTGCCTCTAAAAGCAAGAAAAAATGGCACTTCCTGCCAAAACGGGACATTTTTGGTGGAAAGTGTAGATTTTCCACATTTTCCCACCGAGTTCATTGCATTCAAGTCAATGGTAAGACTGAAGTTCCTCCACCATGTGGCAAGTTTCCCTTCTTTTCTTGAAGTCATAGTACAAAAGGGGTTTCAGGTTCCTGCAGCATGCTATTTCTGTATTTGTGAGGAATAGAAGAAAGCAGCACAATTTTGCAGCCAGTTAGGATAGGCAAATAAAGTAACATTGGAGCGTTGTTTAGGGAGTCTTCTAAGCAAGAAATGTGTTCCTTGCATTTGTGGAGTCTGGGTGTACTCTGGGGGAGAGGAAGAGAAAAAGGAGATTTACCCCAAATCCTGCAAAATCTTGGTTAAGAAGAACTATAAAGGCACAGGTAACACTCCAAAAAGGTTGGCAGGGTATCTGAATTGACAGACCCCAGGATGGTTAAGATTGGCCCTGGGAAGGGCTGACGGAGATCAGGGAATATCAGAATCAAACTTGTCAAACACAGAGAATCAGAATCTAGAACCTCTTAATGGCAAACAGGAACACTAGGAGCGAGCACAGAAAAGAAGCAGGGAGGAACTTAAATAGGAGAGAAGGTGAATGAAAAAGAAAGGGCAGTATAGAGAAGAAAGGAGCTAAGAAGAATCAAGCCTAATATTGCCATTACCCACCATAGATGAGGGTTGGTAGGGAAACTGCAATAGAAAGCATCCTGAAAGAAGAGACATGATATCACAGTGCCCGTGATCTTCTTTGCCAGTGACATTGATACTTCCTGTTCTATTCCTGCTGGGCTCTTATTGGCTGCTGGGCTCTGCCCTGCCCAGCGTTAGCCTTTTTAACCTCAGTCCTGTCATTACTTTGGCGCCCTTTTGTGGTGTTCCTGTACCTGGCGTTTGTACTACTAACTTCCATAACTAATCACAGTGAGCTTTACTGTTGCAACACATTATCTGTATGTGACTGAGATGGAGAAGTGAAGCTGTGAGTTTGACAGCTGGATGGACGGTACTGAGTTGCTAAGGCAGCCGGAGTGACGATCATCTGGTGCCAAACTCAAAGGTATATCATTATTTAATGCCAAGTAACAACAGCTTCTGTAAGTCCATGATGAAAGTCACATAACAGACTGAAACGTCAGATTTTGATGGGATATATTAAAAGTTAAGTTTTACATTGATTTATGGTGTGTGCCCGACTTCACAATCTACACAAGGAAAAAAAGTAGCCTTGTTTAGAGAAGTGATTAATGACTATCCAGATGGCCATCATGCCTTGGGAAGGATGGAATTTGACAAGCAAATCAGTGGCTATAGGCTTCCAAGGAAGGGTAGGAACAGGAAGAGGAAGTATACATTCCAAGGACTTATGTCTGGCTGTGCTGGGAATTAATTTTTGAGATTTTGGAGTTGTCTGTTATATTTGTGTTGGGGTCTAGACTGAGATTTTTGTAGTATTTGATGACAGTTGTCAGTTCCCTCTTTTATTTTGTCCTGAGTGTTCACAGCATTAACATTTACCAATGGCAAACACTCACCTGTATAGAGAAAAGCCACTGGCAGGTGCAGTTAACTTCACAGCACCAAATTTCATCCATCTCACATTAAACAAGGCATCATTCATAGCCAAGCTATCAGATACCACAAGATATGCTCTGATTCTAACAACCACAACAATAATCTAAAAATATTGTCTGAATCATTCAAACACGCTACAAAACAAGGGCAGTCATAAAGAAAATAACATCTGCAATGAGAACACCCCGTGAACATCTGTCACAATACAAAGAGATGGAAGGCACTGCATGTATACCACTAGTAACTACATACAACACCACACTAGAGGAAATATGCAACATCAAAGAGCTACAGCCTCACCTAACAGAGGATGTGGTATTAAAATACATATTCCCCTAGTCTTACGTTCAGGCAACCACCAAATTTGAAACAAAAATTAGTTAATAGAAAACTGATCAAAGAATGAACAAACACTAATCATGGGACCAAACCTTGCAACAAATCTTGGTGCAAACTATCAACACAATGAAAGATAAATATCGACAAAGTTGTGGTGCACCCCCAGATATTGTGTAAGCGGTACCTATGTATGGCATCTTGGAATGTGCTTGCATAATATATACAAATTAAACAGAAAAAAAGAAAAGAAATATCCCTTATAAGTACAAAACCATAACCCCTCAGAGATACAAGATAGATTGATAGCTCATAATAGTAAGTTTTAAATGATACCAAAGGTGCATGCAACATCTAAAAAGTTAAGATCTCGGATATTACTATATACTGCTAGTAGTAAGGCACAGTATAGACCTTACATATACAGCTGTGTTACTGTATACAATATATCGAATGGATTAATCCTATTGAACTGTATTTTTAACAAATTCAGTGTGAACTCAAATAAACTGGCTCTCCCAAAAGTAATCATGTGGTAATGGTGTCCAAACGCTAATTACTGCCCTGCATGATCACTGTGATAAAGAATACCTCTATCTCTATGACTAAACACTGATAGAGTTAAGTTAGCATCTGATAAGCCACCCTTTTCCTTATTGTGGCATTTGTTAAAATGGGGCCTAAGATAGCCCAATAGGTTCTATCAGGTAGCACAGTAGGACCATTGACTTATACTACTGTATCGCCTGACCACACATTGCAACGCGAGCATTGGGTTGTTCACATATGCCTTAGAGAAGGCAATGCACAACTTTAGATGCCAAATAATTATGTATATGATTCATTGATCCTCTGTACCCATTACCAGTAACATTGTCCAACCTCACTCTTTGGCAATATATTCATGTATAATAACATGATAAGCGAGAGTCCTTTTTTTAATATTTTAATAATGTTTTTAACATTAGTTGCAATAAAAGTTAGATTGAAACTTTGTAGGTGCTGCTTGCACCTTTAGTATAATTTAAGACTCACTATTATGAGCTCTCAATCCATCTTGTATCTCTGAGGGGTTATGGTTTGGTGCTTATAAGGAATATTTCTTTTCTCTTTTTCTGTTTACAACAACAAGATATACAACAATTACGGATCATATTCATGTACATCAGCAAATGTTGTATATAAAATACAATGCACTGAATGTGAAAATGAATGTTATATTGGTAAAGCTAGCCTAGAACATAACATAAGATTGAATTCACACAGACAATCTACTTGAGAAATACAATAAAAAAATAACCGTACCTCCGTTGGTCATCACTTCCCCCAGAGAAACCACTCCATCCATAACCATAAAATCAAAATAATCAGAGGGAATTTCAAAGATACCCAAAAAAAAAATACATTTGAAATATAGATGAAACTGGTGTGATTTGTCGCTTATCGGTTTGTGTTTTTTTTGACCTGGGAATTTAACTTGGATGTTTCATTTTGACATTTAGTATGCTTTTGACTTGATAAAGGGAGGCTGTTGCCCTCAAAATCTTGTCCAGAAAAAGGTCTAATAAAAAAGGTATTATTACATTACATACAGATGGTTTGGCATCTATACCACTAGTCTATCTCGGCTATCCTAAATAACCAAAAATTGAAAATCCCTTTAAAATTACATTTGTTCTAAACACTTACTAATGTGTACGGCAATCGGGATATTTGGACAACCTACAAATTACATAGGACGACTAGCACATTGTGTATGAATAAGCTACATTTCAAAGAACCATCTTTACCTTGTAGAATCTAAACTTATTCATGCTGACTTCAGGAGCATGGAACTGTGTCTAGTAACATCTGCTGCTGTCACTGAATGGTAAATGTAGGAAATGTACCATTCACCTTGGCAAGAGCAGCAGATGAATATTATGCCCAAGGCTTTACTGGTCATATTCAGCCAAAAAACTCAGAAGATTTATTCAGCAGAAAGATGACATTTAAGTGCAGTCTAATCTAGCTTCAGTTTTCTCCTTGACATTTTGTATTGTACATGGATTTACTGGCTTTTAGGACATATTGGCATTGGTAGATTTAATTTATGTATTTTGTAAGCTAGGGGTAGCTCATTGCTGGACCTACAGTTGTTAGGGACTACAACTGCATGGAGATGATGGGACTTGTAGTCTCCAACAGCTGGAGGTCCTACAATTGACTATCCCTATACTGCACTGTTCTAGATTGGGTAACAAGAAGATGCAGAAAAACAGTGTACAATGCTTCCACGTTCCTACAGTTATATGCATAACAAAAATAGTTACACATCTCACAAATGACTGGTCTTTAAAGGCAACTAGAGATCAAGGAACTTTTTATGTATTAGACAGAATTTCCTGTGAGCCTTGAATGTGAGTCTTCATAAAACAGTGTGTGTATATTAAACAGGTATTCTTACTTGGAGGAGGACAACTTTAGGCTACATATCTGGATGCTTCCTGGGAAGGACTACCTGTAAAGCTCCATGATCTCTAAATGCCTTTAAAGATCATTTCTTTATAAGAAGAACTATTTGTGTGTTAATAAGTATCATACATACAACAATAGGAAGCATTATGAGCAGATTTTCCGCTCCCCTCCTGTTGCCATATACATTACTTTGCAAAAGTTTTAGGCAGGTGTGAAAAATGCTGTAAATTAAGAATGCTTTAAAAACAAGACATGTTAATAGTTTATATTTATCAATTAACAAAATGCATAGTGAGTAAACAGAAGAAAAACTTAAATCAAATCAATACTTGGTGTGACCACCCTTTGCCCTCAAGAGAGCATCAAATCTTCTAGGTTCACTTGCACACAGTTTGTTAATGAACTCAGCAGGTAGTTTGTTCCAAACATCTTGAATCACTAGCCACAGTTCTTCTGTGGTTTTAGGCAGCCTCAGTTGCTTATCTCTCTTCATGTAATCCCAGAAAGACTATGATGTTGAGGGGCTCTGTGTTGGCAATACCATCACTTCCAGGACTCCTTGTTCTTGTTTACACTGAAGATAGTTCTTAATGACTTTGACTGTAGTTTTGGGGTCATTGTCATGCTGCAGAATAAATTTGGGGCCAATCAAATGCCTCCCTGATGGTACTGCATGATGGATAATTATCTGCTTGTACTCTGCATTGTGGAAACCATTAATTCTGACCAAAGCCCCAAGTCCATTTGTAGACATGCAGACCCAAACTTGCAAGGAACCTCCACCATGCTTCAATGTTGCCTGCAGACACTCATTATTGTACCGCTCTCTAGCCCTTTGGCGAACAAACTGCCTTCTGCTATAGCCAAATATTTCAACTTTTGACTTATCAGTTCAGAGCACCTGCTGCCATTTTTCTGCACCCCAGTTCCTTTGTTTTCATGTATAGTTGAGTAGCTTGGCCTTGTTTCCATGTCAGAGGTATGGCTTTTTGGCAGCAAGTCTTCCATGAAGACCACTTCTGGCCAGACTTCTCCGGACAGTAGATGGGTATACCTGGGACCACTGTTTTCTGCCAATTCTGAGTTGATGCCACTGCTGGAATCTTTCGATTGCAAAGAGAAGTAAGCGTGATGTGTCTTTCATCTGCTGCACTAACATTTCTTGGCCAACCACTGGGTTTACGGTACTCAATGTTGCCTGTTTCTTTGTGCATCTTCAAAAGAGCTTTGACAGCACATCTGGAAATTCCTGTCTGCCTTGAAATTTCTGCATGGGCAAGACCTTGCTGATGCAGTATAACTACCTTGTGCCTTGTTGCTGTGCTCAGTCTTGCCATGGTGTATGACTTTTGAAAGAAACCGTCTTCAGCAACCTCACCTTGTTAGCTGAGTTTGGCTGTTTCTCATCCAGTTTTATTCCTCTTACACAGCTATTTCTGTTTCAGTTAATGATCATTAGCACACGTATGATATAATTGTTTAATCATACACCTGAATATATGCCTAGAAAATCCCTGACTTTGTGTGAGTGTACCTAGAAGAATTGATGCTGTTTTGAAGGCAAATGGTGGTCACAAAAGATATTGATTTGATTTAGATTTTTCTTCTGTTCACTCACTATGCATTTTGTTAATTGATAAATATAAACTATTATCATCTCTGATTTTTAAAGCATTCTTGTTTTACAGCATTTTTCATGCCTGCCTTTCTCCTGCCAGGAGAAAGGATAATCAGAGACTAACAGAGGTTGCAGAAATACTGGGTGGGGGTTGTACACATCCATCTGAACAGCTGTGCTGGCATTAGCCTTCAATCCTGGAGGGAGATGCTCTAAAGCATGATAAAAAGGTGATTCAGAAGAGATGACTTATCCAGTTATATAACTTTCCAGTTTCTATGTTATTCTATGGAGCCTACAAACTATGATGTATTCAAGTCTGAAGATCTTAGTGCATAGGCTCCATAGGATAACATAGGAACTGGAGAAGTGATATCAATGGAAAAGTCATATCCATTTTATCATGTATTTATCACACCTTAGTGCATAACCCCTTGGTTCCGCAGTTACCGGTATGAACTAGAGGGTATGAATGCTTTATGCACAACCACTGATGTAATTAAAACATAGCATGCTGTGAAAATAATTACATTAGTTTTTTCTGTGTCTTATTACCACCTAGAGATGTAGCCCCACTTATTGGCCATGCTCTTCCTCACTTTCTGTGTCAGGTAACCAAAGATTCCCATGCAGTGGAATTTGGTTATCAGATCAAGATAGCTTAACACAGAAAGATGGTAGTTAAGGACAGCTATATGTATGATTACATCAGTCATACCAGGTACATCATGAAGGACTCAGATGCATTATGGCCAGTATTAATGGAGCAGGTATGGATGATCTTTTGGGTGTTATTTCCTACTAACAGGATTTGTTGGACATGTCATTTGTTTCAAGACCAAACCCTGTATTTCTCATTGGAGATTTTAATGTTACCTTTTTACGGAGCAGAGGGGCGTGCATCACATTGGGAAGCAATGAGCTGCACAACCCTCTGTTCATTAAAGGGTCAAAAGATGGTGGGACATTTTCCTTCTTACCTGGCGCTTTTATTTTCTAAATAATACCTTCTTATGAACAATCTCATTTTACTGTGGGGACTCATTTTTGCAGTCATGGACAGTAGTGACTGCCCGAACGCACACACTCCACCCCCAGAGCAGCATGGCAGTCCAGCGCCTCATCAAGTGAGTCCCCAAGCACACTGATCCACTGTTCAAGTCAGAAAGCTTTATTTTTATACTTAATGAGATGCAGGTCTGACAGTGGTGCCCCTCACTGTCGCTACTCCTGTCCCCTGTCACCGGCTCCTGTCCTGATTGAATGAACTCCATCTCCCAGGCTCCTTCCCGCCACCGGCTCCTGTCACCTCTGAACTTACAGCAACCTTTGGGAACATACTAACAAACACAAGGATTATACTACCAGTAAAGGTACAGCAGATACATATTAGGTTTAGGTGCCGCCCAGCACCCCCTGGTGGTTGCTGTAAGTTCGGAGGTGACAGAAGCCAGTGACAGGAAGATGGAGTTCATACAGTCAGGTCAGGAGCTGTTGACAGGGGTCGGGAGTTGCGACAGAGATGGGGCACAGAGATGGAGTTCACAGACTAAAGATTGGGTGCTCTGATCTGTATATTCACTTTTTATTTATTTTTAGGTTGTCAGTGGACTGGTTCATTGTTCATGTCCCGCTGAGGTGCCAATAGTGCCAGGGCAAGGTGTGGAAACAATGCATTTTATTTACCTTTTGGAATGCATGGAGGAAGGCACTCATGGGGTTGGTTCAACATTATACATTGAAGGACTGTACTGAGGAGGGCACTCAAGGGGGAACTCAGTGGGTTAATTCAACATAATACATTGATTTGTTGCCATGTATGGGGTGACCATTAAGCATTCGCTATCAGAATGTCACTCTCTTGATAGTCGTAACATTCTGATATCGCCCTTTTGGTTCTAGTGAAATTTTTAACTCTCTCTTTTATTGGTTACCCAATACATGGCGACATTTCAATAGGATACCATTTAAATGCTTAATAAATAATGTGGTTCAAAACATATTAAGATTGCTTATTTATATTATTTCATGTAGTATTAAAGTTTGGGGGATGTCTATTTTGCTGTACAAGTGCCCTTTTAGTCCTTTGATTGTCAGAGGGGTCTGCAATGCATTGCTTTGAGTGTGTTGCAGACCCCTCTGGCATTTAAAGGGTAAATGGAGCAGGAAACCCTAAACAAACTACATTAACTGAAATGCCATGTGTCCCTGACTAATGTTATGCTGTTTTGGTAGCTCAGGGGTTAATATGTACTGAGTTGCTCCCCAAGCCTACTTCAATTCCTGCAGGGTTGGGTTAAATCAGCCTATTTTTCTGGTGACTATAAATATGGGGTTTGAGATAGGATGAGCTTCCTGACTGCTCAAACCCAGTATTACTACTGTCTGTGCAAAATGCTGAAATTCAGTCTTTACTCAGTAGCAATACTAACATTGCACTTGAGAAGTCAAACTCAGTTTAGTTCTTATATTATCAGTTGCAGATCAAACGACATGAAGACAAAGCTTTTACTAGAGGTTGCCGGAACTGACATGGGTTCAGGTGAGTGACATAGGGACTATTAATTCCTGAGCTACCAGACAGGGTCAGTTCTCTGTTGGTACCAAACATGTACTGCATCAGCCCCACAAATTCACTGGACCCATGTCAGCCGAGGGCCTTGGGCTCAGGTGGGTTTGCTCCGAGGTATATCAGAGGCCCCTGTAGCTCCCTGATGGACAGACTAGCCCATAGGAGGTATTAGGTAGAGAAGAGGGCTTGCAGAGCAACTCCATGTTGAATAAATCTAAGGACAGCACAACTATGGCATGCTTTAATACCTACAGAAAAAAGTAAAAAGGAGATAAACTTTATGTGTGGATCTGTGGCAACAAGTAGAACAAGATTAGTGTGTCTCCTTGTGAGTCTGTAGCTGCTGGATCTTCTTAGTAGTACTAGAGGGGGCACTGGTGGGACTGTTTTGGGAAGTGTGACTTAGGGTCCCCTGCTATCACACTTGGTATAATTTCCTCATTCCCTCCCTCCTGAGAACCACAATGTCATGCCCCTCTAGCTCCTACCTCCATGTCCCAGCCATCCTCCGCTGCTGGGGGCTTCCCAGATGCTCCACGATCACTGAGTAGGCCGAAGCCACGGCCTCGAGTAGTGGTGTCTGCCCGCGATCGCGAACGCGATAGTGTGGTAGGCCTAAGCCATGGCCTAAAGTTGAAGGAGTCTCCAGGAAAGGTATCCACAGGGTGCCCAGATCAAACCATGGTGTTGTACACCTGTAGGGGGGAGGTGAAGCCTGCCTCTCTCATCAACTGTCCACCAATAGTGTGCCTCCAGGTAAACAGTGAGACAGGTGCTGTGGTTGCACACCCCTCTGTTGGCCAATCCAGTGAGAGGTTTGTTCAGCAGAGGGGAGGGGTGAAAACCCATGACACTATAAAAACCCCTCAGGCTGTGTCCACTTTGCTTCAGTGTTCCAGAACTTTGGTTCCTGTGTGCTCTAAGCTTCCAGTGCTCAGTGCTTCTTTCCTTGCTGTGCTACAGACCCTCTGCTGGATTTCCCATTGCCTGACCTTCTGCTTGCCTCCTGGACTTCCCTGCTTGCCTGTTTCCTGACCTTGGCTAGTTTTACTGATTCTGCCTGATTGCTGCCTGCCCTGATCTTCTGGACTGTTTTTGACTACACTTTGCTTAACCCTTGCACTCCCGTGCTGTCACTCCTACCTAGGTGTTCTACTTGTATACCTCTGTGGATCACCTGGTAGGGGTGTCTGGCAAGAGATAGCATTCCCTGCTCCTACGCTCCAACCATATCAAGCCTGACAATACACTGAAGCACATGGAGCTGACAGGGATGATTGATGCTATCACGTCACTGACTCAGCAACTCACTGCATTATCCCACACGGTACAAGGTATCCAAGAAAACCAAGCTGCTTTACAAGCCCAGTTCCAGGGGTTACAACCTGCTCCAGTGACACCTCCAGCTATGTATCAACCACCCTCAGCAAATGAAGCAGGACCCCTTGGTATTGGGGCCACTGCCACTCCAGAACCACATGTCAAGCTTCCTGCTTGTTTTTCCGGAGATCGTGGTAAATACTGGTCATTCATCACGTCCTGTGAACTGTTGTTCGTCCTGAAACCTAGGACATATGCCACAGACTTTATTAAAGTTCGTACTGCCATATCACTACTCACAGATGCTCCTCTGTCATGGGCGCATCACCTACTACATGCTAACAGCCCTATACTAGACTCCTGGACTGCTTTCTGTCACGCAATGGGTGCCCTTTATGATGATCCCCATAAGAGGGCCACTGCTGAGGCCACTGTGAGATCACTAAGACAGGGGCGCCGTCCTGTGGAGGATTACGTATCAGAATTCCGGAGAGTAGCAGTAGAAACGGAATGGAACGAAACTGCCTTGCGTGACCAATTCCGCCTGGGTCTTGCTGACTCATTAAAGGACGAACTAGCTCGGACTGGCATTCCTGACTCTCTGGATGATCTAGTTGTCCTGGTAACTCAGATTGATCGGAGACTTCGGGAGAGACGCATGGAGCGTACCACTAACCCTCCTCTCCGTTCAACCTCTACACCTCGTCCTCCATTACCTGTCTCCTTGACTCCCGGTATTACTTCAGAGGAACCCATGCAACTGGGTGCTACTCGTGGACCACTCACTGAAACTGAAAAGAACAGGAGGAGACGCATGAACCTTTGTCTTTATTGTGGTGGCTCTGGTCACCAAGTCCGTCTCTGTCCTGAATTGGCAGCCAGAGGTAAGCCAGATCTTGCACAGTACCCATTACTCCTGGGTGGAACAGCACCTCATTTATCTCTTCTTGTCTCCTTACAGTGGACGCATAACAAGATCCCACAAGATGCTATCATTGACTCCGGGGCAAGTGACTGTTTCTTGGATTACAAGTTAGCCCAGAGTCTGAACATACCTACACGACCAAAGAAACAACCCCTCACAATACTTCTTATTGATGGCAGCAACATTAACTCCGGACCTGTCACCACAGAGACTATACCTCTCACTGTGAGCATTGGGGCTAAGCATGTGGAGACGCTTAGCTTTAATTTGGTGCAATCTCCTTTGTTTCCCATTATCCTTGGCCTTCCTTGGCTTAAACACCATAACCCCACCATTAATTGGTCCACAGGACAAATCACCTTTGCATCATCCTACTGTAAAGAACACTGTCTCTCTCACACCACAGTTTCCACCTTGCATGCTACTTCTTCTAAGACATTGGAAATACCGATACCCTACCGTGCTTTCAGCCAAGTCTTCAGCAAACAAGAAGCCAACAAACTGCCCCCACACTGTCCATATGACTGTCCTATAGACTTGCTTCCTGGGGCCCCCATTCCATTTGGTCGTATATTTCCTCTCTCTGAACCTGAATTAAGCGCCTTAAAGGACTATATAGAAGAGAACCTAAGGAATGGATTCATAAGGCCATCCACTTCTCCTGCCGGGGCTGGCATATTTTTCGTGGGGAAAAAAGATGGAGGCCTCCGGCCCTGTGTGGACTATAGAGAGCTTAACAAGGTTACCATCAAAAACAAATATCCATTGCCCTTAATCTCAGAGTTAATGAATCGACTTAGAGAGGCACAAATATATACTAAGTTGGACTTACGAGGAGCCTATAATTTGGTACGCATAAAAAAAGGACATGAATGGAAGACGGCTTTCCGATCCCGGTATGGCCACTATGAATACCAGGTCATGCCGTTCGGGCTCTGTAATGCCCCTGCCACCTTTCAACATTTCCTCAACGATGTATTCCGAGATATGTTGGACATATTCGTAGTGGTATATCTCGACGACATCTTAGTCTACTCACCATCACTTACCACCCATCGGGAGCATGTTAAACGTGTCCTTTCTCGGCTTCAGCAACATGGACTTTATGCGAAATTAGAAAAATGTGTGTTTGAGACAACATCTGTTGAATTTTTGGGATTCATATTAACTCCGGGGAATATCAAAATGGACCCCAAAAAGGTATCAGCCATCTTGGATTGGCCTGTTCCTACTTCTGTTAAAACTGTGCAACAATTTGTGGGGTTCTCAAATTTCTACAGAAAATTCATCCACGGTTTCTCTAAAGTTATCGCTCCCATCACCCAGCTAATGAAGAAACATGTTCCGTTTGCCTGGTCACCTCAAGCACAACATGCTTTTGATGAACTTAAACAGAGGTTCACGTCAGCCCCCATTATTGTACTGCCAGACCCTAAAAAAAACATTCTTTATGGAGGTTGATGCCTCCGAGACAGCCGCAGGGGCCGTCCTATCACAACGACAAGGAGAAAGTGAGACGCTTCATCCTGTGTCTTTCTTTTCTAGACGATTATCCCCAGCGGAAACTAACTACAGTGTGGGAGAAAGAGAATTACTAGCCATTAGAATGGCATTGGAGGAATGGCGTCACCTCTTGGAGGGGGCTAACCATCCAATCACTGTGTTCACTGACCACAAGAATTTAGAGTATCTACGAGGAGCTCGCCGTCTATGTCCTAGACAAGCCAGATGGGCTCTGTTTTTCTGCAGATTCAACCTGCATATCACTTATAGACCAGGATCACGAAATGGAAAAGCGGATGCCTTGTCCCGTCTACATGGACCCCATACAGATACAGATACGGATACTATACTCCAACCTGGTCATTTCTTGGCTACTCACTCTTCACTATTAGAAGCTTTGCAGATCCATTCTCAAGCAGATTCCTACCTGTCTCAATATCCTTGCCTTACCAAAAAACATGGGCTGCTGTACAAAGACACTCTTCTTTTCGTTCCTCCTGAAGTTCGTACCAATGTACTTCATACGGTACATGACCACCCGTTAGCAGGCCATGGAGGCGTTAAGAAAACCACAGAACTCACCCAACGGTCATTCTGGTGGCCTGGTATGAAAAAAGACATTGAACAATACATACAATCATGTGATGTGTGTGGGCGAGCCAAAGGTACTAATTCAAGACCCACTGGGTTACTACAACCGTTACCAGTACCAACAAGTCCTTGGGCTGACATAACTGTGGACTTCATTGTGGAACTCCTACCATCACAATGTTACACCACTGTAATGGTGGTTGTAGACCGCCCAACCAAGATGGCACATTTTGTCCCCGTTATCGGATTACCTACAGCTGCCGAGACAGCAGACTTGTTCATCAAAGAAATTTTTCGCCTTCATGGTATTCCGCAAACCATCCTCTCTGACCGTGGTGTCCAATTTACCTCTCATTTCTGATCTGCTTTTTATCGAGGTTTGGGTATACAAAGACTCTTGTCATCCGCATACCATCCTCAAACTGATGGTCAGACAGAGAGAACTAACCAAACGCTTGAACAATATCTACGTTGCTACGTCACTCATCTTCAGAATGACTGGGTGTCCTTGCTACCAACAGCAGAATTTGCTTATAACAACCATCTACACAGTTCTATAGGCATGTCCCCCTTCAAGGCCAATTATGGTTATCATCCACCTTATATTCCTCAACTACCTGTTACTACCATGGTCCCTCAGGCTACAGACCGTCTTCAACTACTGAACCAAGGTTTTACTCTATTACAAGAAACATTAAAAAAGGCACAACAGTCTTACAAGAACCAAGCTGACCGGCGACGTAAACCTTCCCCCTTATACCAGGTTGGGGATAAGGTATGGCTGTCCTCAGCACATGTTAAAATGTCTTGCCCTACCAAAAAATTGGGACCCAAATTCTTGGGGCCTTTCCCCATCACAAAAATCATTAGCCCTGCTGCAGTTTCCTTACAATTACCTACTACATGGCGCACCCATCCTACATTTCACGTGTCGCTTCTGAAAAGATGGATACCCGACACCACTCAAAGGAGACCACCTACTCCTCCTCTTCCAATAGTGGTGAATGATGTGGAAGAATTTGAGGTTCAGGAAATCATGGACTCACGTATACGTCGAGGAAGACTAGAGTATCTAATACACTGGAAGGGGTATGGACCCGAGGAGCGATCCTGGCAACCAGTCGCCAATATCCATGCCCCAGCATGCCTTAGGGCATTTCACCGAGCCCATCCTGAACGTCCGGCACCTAGACGCGCCCGGAGGTCGCTCGTAGGAGGGGGGTACTGTCATGCCCCCCTAGCTCCTACCTCCATGTCCCAGCCATCCTCCGCTGCTGGGGGCTTCCCAGATGCTCCACGATCACTGAGTAGGCCGAAGCCACGGCCTCGACTAGCGGTGTCTGCCCGCGGTCGCGAACGTGAACGCGATCGCGAACGTGATAGTGTGGTAGGCCTAAGCCATGGCCTAAAGTTGAAGGAGTCTCCAGGAAAGGTATCCACAGGGTGCCCAGATCAAACCATGGTGTTGTACACCTGTAGGGGGGAGGTGAAGCCTGCCTCTCTCATCAACTGTCCACCAATAGTGTGCCTCCAGGTAAACAGTGAGACAGGTGCTGTGGTTGCACACCCCTCTGTTGGCCAATCCAGTGAGAGGTTTGTTCAGCAGAGGGGAGGGGTGAAAACCCATGACACTATAAAAACCGCTCAGGCTGTGTCCACTTTGCTTCAGTGTTCCAGAACTTTGGTTCCTGTGTGCGCTCTAAGCTTCCAGTGCTCAGTGCTTCTTTCCTTGCTGTGCTACAGACCCTCTGCTGGATTTCCCATTGCCTGACCTTCTGCTTGCCTCCTGGACTTCCCTGCTTGCCTGTTTCCTGACCTTGGCTAGTTTTACTGATTCTGCCTGATTGCTGCCTGCCCTGATCTTCTGGACTGTTTTTGACTACGCTTTGCTTAACCCTTGCACTCCCGTGCTGTCACTCCTACCTAGGTGTTCTACTTGTATACCTCTGTGGATCACCTGGTAGGGGTGTCTGGCAAGAGATAGCATTCCCTGCTCCTACGCTCCAACCATATCAAGCCTGACACACAAGACACCCTAGCAGGGACAGCAATGGCAGCAGACACAGGTAACTGACCTGTCCTGCTCACGCTACTAACCTCTTCTTCCTATGCCTGTGACACAAATTTACCCCAGATCCCTAAGGATGATGTAAAGGCACTGGCCATCTTTGAGTCTGGGGAATCAAAGCATCAGCCCCATTAATGTTGGTAGTGGTCACACCTTCCTCCTACACAGAATAACTGGACGCATAATAGTCCTTCCATCTCCTCATTTTATTCTTATTCCAGGTGCTCATAGATATAGCACATACTATGACCCTTCGCTACCTCAATTTTTCATAATGTTTCACAATATTGCACAGCACAACAGATTAGCGCACACTCTCTCTGTATCTGCTTCTATTATGTTTCACTTCCTCAAAAATGTCAAGTTTTTATAGCGAAAAGGAGAAAAACATGTAATTAAAGTGGTGAAAAGTTTGTAGACATTGAAAAAAAATTGTGACAATTTTTTGGCAATGGGCAAAAACAGCAAAGATATTGTTTCATTTAAAGCTGGAAAAAGCAGATATCCTTGTGGTTTTCGCAGATTTTATTGCGGGGACATGACTGAACCTTTCACAGCCACCAGTCACATTTTGAAGCCACCATTGTGCTATGAGTCACAGAAGATGCCAGTGAGGGTTGTATTTATTGTAGCAAGCAGAGAAGGATTGACATACCTGGCAACTGTGCCTGTTTTCTAGTTACGGTCTCTGGTTTTGGCTCCCTATCTCTGGTCCCTGCTTCTGTCTGATTTTAAACTACAATGCCATATTCTGTGTGACAGTCATACAAAGATTTAATGGGTTATAAGCCTCCACATATCTTACTAATGCTTATTTTTATGATTCATTGTAGTATTTCCATGTGATTAATGTCTATTCTGCAGTTTAAGGGCAGTTTAATATCTTTTGTATGAGTTTTTCTGTTGGCATCATCCTACATATCTCTGCTACTTGACTGTTTAAAGGAATAATGTCCCTGGAATTATTTTTTTATGTTGGCAAATATAGATGGGCGGCAGGCTGTACAAAGTTACTGGATGTTGCTGGTATTCAGGCAGCAAGGAATTGCATTGCAGGAGTGTGCCCTTTGTGCCAGGAAGTTGAGTTACTTCAGTCCACAGGTTGTACAGACAACTCGGTGTTGAAAGCCGGAATAGGTTTGACCAAGGGGTTAAGGACAGAAATCCTGGGGCTGCGCGTTCCTTGCTGCACCTGCAGTATATTACTATTTACCTCCTTCCATTATCCAGTCCTTTCATCTGCTTTATTTACTGTATATGTAATTATATTGCCAGCCCGAATACTAGAGATTGTTTATCTGTAATGTGTGTGTTTTTGTATACCTGTGTGTATGTGTCAATGTTTGTGTGTATAAAACTGAACTCAGTATAATGTATTTTTGTCACTGTTTATATTAATCTAGTGTAAGATCCTCTAATAAACCACGTATTTCATTAATTATCTTCTGTAATAGTATGTGGTGCATGGACAGATATGGAAATATATAGCTTCTGTGTTTAAAGTATATTAGGACATCTTTCAAGGGATTAGCATAAAAGTAAGAATTTCTAGCTGATTAAATGTGTTTTACAATGGCAGAAATAATGAAAGAGACAAATATAATATTCATAGTGCTCATTGTTTTCTTTTGTTGTTTTTTTTTTTTTTAAAGATTTCACCAATTGCATAATACAGCACAATGAACTGGTACCCTCATTGAGGGGCGGTTTGATACATCACTGCGTTTATATTAAACAATGTCTGTCCATCCACACCGGATCTCCTTCCGCTGTGCTAGGCAGATGTCCTAGTCTTCTGGGGTCTCACGTAGACAGACAGGAATGGCAACATCAGTGGGAGAACATGCAGTTTTACAGCAATTATGAACTGGTGGGTTCCTAGGACACCACAAGGTGAGAAGGCATGATGCCTCACAAGGGAAGCTGTTAGCCCCCTGGGAACCACCGGTCATCATCACATACTGGGGGGGGGGAGTCACCCTCGCCCAGCCACACCTTTTGCCAGCAGCAGATACATGTGGAGGATATCAACATATACGACAAACAAATCTAAACAAATCTCAGCCCTACTGGCCCCCCGAGGATCCACTCCCTTTGTCACTGTAGGTGGAGTATGAACCCAAAAGGACAAGAATCCCTAAGGACAGCCAGTCTGTAAGAGTGAACTGATTAGACAAATAAAGTAATACAATACACAAGATAGAAAAAGGAGATGCAATAAGAAGAAAATGAGAGAATGGATGGTGGTGATTAACCCCTTACATGATTTCCTCCCCATTCTGCACATCCTGAGTCTGTTATTCCCTTCTGAGATTCTCAGTGGCCATCCAAGAAGTATAGAGAAAGCTATGGTAAAACTGCATCTGTGATTTTAATTAAAGGGTCCCAAAGTCAAATGTTTAGGCACCCTTACAACCCCCCCCCAAAAAAAAAAACAACTATCAAGCAGTCCTTAACCACCACTTTGAAATTAGATGTATATTGAATACAATGTTGCCATTTGTGTGTGTGTATGCTTGTCACCAGGGATGAGCCTCAAACTGAAATCGGTGAATAATGGCACTTCCCGCTTGGCAAATAATTTCCCGCAAAAAGTGCAGTTTTTCTACTTTTTTTGTCTAGCTCATTCTATTGAAATCAATGGGAACATTACATTTACATACAAAACATAGCAAATATTATTTTATTTCCCAAAGGCAAAGTATAAAAGGGGCATGAGGGTGCCTGTGTTGGTGGGGTGTGGAGAAAGAGTAAGTTCAACAGGGAATGTTTATGGGGAGTTTGTTTACTGGGATTGCGGCAGTTAATAAAAAATAAATCATAAAAAAACCCCATAAGACATGGTATAAAGGGGTCTGAGGAGGGCACCTCTGTTGGTGGTTGGAGTCTGGGGAATAAATCAGTTAAACAGGGAATTTGTTTTGGGTAGTTTCTTGACTGGTATTGGGGGGATAGTCAATAAAAAATAAATAAATAAGATAAAATAAGCTGCAACTGGGGTAGTCTGATACTTCACGTAGAGGATGATTTGTAAGATTTGTTGTTAGAGGCCCAGTCCCTGAGGAAGCATTGATTTGTAGGACAGACTTATAAGAGGCTCAAGCCCTGAGGAAACATTGATTTGTAAGACTTTCTCATAAGCCCTGAGAAAAAAAATGCCCTACTGGACTAGTGCCAGCCATGTCGAGTTGGCCAGTGGTCACTGTAAAATGCCCTAGTGTGATTTGCAACTGCTGTTCTTGCTGCTGATGTCCAGTTGTTTAAGCAGCAGGATGAATAGGCAGCTCAAAGGGAATGTGATCAACAACAGCAGTAACATGGGTGATGGATGATGAAGGTTGCACTTGCTATGACTACCTCCAGGCTACCTGAGGCAGTAGCAGCACTATAACTAGCCCCCACCACTTCAGGTATATGTGGAGAAAAGAAAAAGCTGGCTAATAATTATTCCCCACTTACCTCTCCTCCAAAATCATGGCGTGTTGTTACTAGAATATAATTTTTTCCCTTGAGAGCAGGAACTGTGCCTCTCATCAGCAACTGCCACATCCTAACATCTACAGAGTGGCTATCATTTGGAGGGGAAGTGTCACGGTGCCCGTGTATTGCTGGCAACATTTTGACACATTGTTTCTGACACCTTCTTATTGGCTAGCGTGAGATTGCTCCACCCAGTGGTAGCCTTTAAGTACTGTCCCCTGTCACTTATGCAGGGCCCTTTCGTGGTGTTCCCATTGCTTAGTGCTTGCTGTCGTTATCGTGTGAATCCTGTGTATGACCCGGACTGCCTGACTACTCTCTCTGATTCTGTTCCTGCTCCGTGAACCGACCCAGCCTGGCTGATGTTCCTGTTCCATGTACCGACTTGGATTGGCTGACGTTCCTGTTCGTGTACTGACCTGGCCTGACTGATGTTCCTGTTCTGTGTATCGACGCGGATTAGCTTCTGTTCCTGCTCTGTGTGTCTCTGGTCCAGTTCACCACCGTGCCCGGTATTCCAGTAGAGAGTACTTTCCGGTGCTTTGTCTAGAGCGTGCTGACCCAGTGATTGCCCTGAGTGCTATTTAACCATTCTGTACTGTGACCCATTTATACTTCTGTGCCTAGTATCGCCATACCCCAGGGGTGAAGCTGTTCTCATTTGCTCACTCTACTCTAGGCTTGTTACTGCTCCCCTACTGAGGTTGGTCTCCTGGGCGCCTCAGTCATCTCTTCCACCTAGCAGTCACCATCAAGCCTGAGCGTCTATTTACCCTTGCTGTTCGGTGCTCACCTGGGTACGAGATATTCTCATTGTCATACTATACGCTTGGCTTGTTACTACTTCCTTACTGATGTTGGTCTCCTGGGCGCCTCAGTCGTCTCTACCACCTAGCAGTCGCCATAAAGCCCGAGCGTCAGTACCCTTGTTGTCCAGTGCCGTTATCATTGGGTCACAGTTCATGCAGATTCCGGTTGGTGTTCCATTGTTCCTCCGGTTACAGCACTGTCTGGTAGTCCGTGATTCCTTCAGGGCCTCGCTCACCCTTTGATCGCTTATCGCTATTGTGTCACTCTCCTGTTCAGAGTGCTTCCTGGGCCTCGTTGGCCTAATAGCACCTTTTATTGTTGAATCACTAATTCACACGAACTGTAACCTGACCTGTGTCAGTATATGTATTTGTTCTCTGATATATGTACTGGACCCGTGTGGGTTAATGCTATTTTGTAACCTGTCTTGTGTCAGTATTAAGTGTGTACTATTGCTGGACCCGCGAGGGTTACTTTATTCTGTCTGGTTTCAATAAAACTGTGTTTTACCAAACTGTCTGCCTCTGACTGTACTGAAAACCGTTACAGGAAGGTAACGATGAACGAGGTGGATTGGTAGAAGATTCAGTTACCATAGAGGAATAAGGTGACGGTGAGCTAGTTGTTTAGCTCGTCATCAAACCTCCAGCCTCTGTCTGGGTTTCTCTATTCGTCCTACTCTTTGATCTCTGCCTCGCCTCTTGTTGACTTTCTGGAGAGTTGGGGTTACAGCAACAGCAGTGCTTGATTTGTGTGGTGGGTGTTTGGCTTTAACATGTTTGACATAAATGTCATGGTACCTGTGTTTCAGGTGTGTTATCAGGGCGCTTGTGCCAAGGTGCATTCTCTCCTTTCCCTTTCTCACTGACTTGTCACAAATTGTGCACAGTGCCGCTGGTGATGACTGCACTGTTCCTGCCTGAAGAGAAAAACAATTCCACACTCATGACTTCAGGGGGGAGGGAAAAGGGGGAGAAGAAAGGCTTCTTTCTTCTTCTCCTGCACATTCACCTTCACTGGGGCAGAGGATGATGTTGCTGTTGTTGCTGCTACTCCCTCAAAATCAGCACTGCAACTAAACCAGAAGTATTGCAGCTGCTGGCAAGTGGAACCTGTTCTAGTCCCACATCACTTGTTGACCCCATTCCCACTGTGTCCACGGTGGTCTATGGCACATTAGCCTGCTCCTCAGCATCCTGCTGCCCTTGCAAATCAACAGCAGCAGGAATTAGAGTAGTTGCAAACTCTGCAAATTCCAAAAGCTCACTACTGGTGGTGGTGATGCCCATCCTCATCCCTGTCTCTCATTCCTTCTCACTTTGGGCTAAAAAGGCCATCAGTGTCTTTTCCACAGCAGCTTCTCCACCCTCATCATCATGATTACCACTACTCCATCCATGCTGCTGCCGCCGCTCTATTACAGACATCTCACTGCTGATTGGAAGAGGTGACAAGAAATGTGACAGAGGGTCCCCTAATGTCACACTTCCATTTATCGGTGTTGTGAAGAAAGCAGACTGGCAGCACTAGCAGCAAGCACAGGCAGCTGATCTGTGCTCCTGGTGGTGGAGGTATTATTTTTGCGCCTGCTAGCCACCAGTTCTGGTTTCTTCATGATCACGTTCCACCTGTACAATGCCCATCAGGAAAAGGACTCCCAGGGTCAGGAGAATGGTGTGCGCTCTCTTGACCTCTAGTCTGGATGCTCTCAATTTCTTTCCCTCCCACTCTCCTAACGCTAATCCCACCAGCTGCTTCACCATTACTGTTACTATTATTAACACCAACCAAATCAGTTTCAGCCCCTGAGTCTTCCTCCTCACAGTTACTAGTAATATAATGATTACCCCCTACTTCACTCCTAACACTAACAAGCTGCTGGACGTTTTTAGTAGTAATACTAGCACTGGCAGGACTGCTCGAGGATGGCAAGTGTGACTTACAGTCCCCTGCTGTCACACTTGGCATCATCTTCTCCTTCCCCTCACTCCTGAGTATTACAAGACACATTGGCAGCAGGTTCAGCACTGGCAGCAGGGGCATCACGTCTTACAGCAGGCACAGTACTGGTGGCAACAGGTTCAGCACTAGCAGCAGGCACAACACTGGTGGCAGCAAGGGCAGCATGTCTGGCAGCAGTCACAGTACTGGTGGTGGCATGTCTGGCAGCAGGCACAGCAATGGTGGCATCAGTAGCAGGTGCAGCATGTCTGATAGCGGGCAAAACAATGGTGGCAGCAGGGGAAGCAAGTCTGGCAGCAGGCACAGGCACTGACCTGTCCTGCTCTTACTGCTACCCTCTTCTTCCTCCCTTGACATTAATTTCCCCAATATCCCAAGGGGAATTTAGGAGAACTGGGCAGCACTTGTTCAGTAGTGCTCACTTCCTCCACAGACTCGGTGGACACATAAGGGTCCTTCCAGTTCCTCCTTTTATTAATTTTACACCTACTCATAGTGATAGCAGTTACTGCGAGCCTCTCCTGTCTCAATTTTCCAAAAAGATCACAGCAGAACAGCACAGCACATCTACCTCATTCTGTAACTGCTTCTATTGTGTTTCACTTCCACAAATATATCACATTTTTATAGGTGAAAAAATAGGTGAAAAACACATAAATAAATGGGCGGAAACTTTTTTTGGGGCCAATGGGTGAAAAATGTGTCTTTAAAGCAGATTTTCCCACGAAAAAGCAGACAACAATGTGGTGGTACCAGTAGCAGGGGCAGCACGTCTGACAGCAAGCAAAACAATGGTGGCAGCAGGGGAAGCAAGTCTGGCAGTAGGCACGGACAGCTGACCTGTCCTGCTCTTACTATAACCCTCTTCTTCCTCCCTTGACATTAATTTCCCCAATATCCCTAGGGGTGATTTAGGGGGACTGGCCAGTATTTGTTGTGTAGTAATCACTTCCTCCTCCTCAGACTCAGTGGACACATAAGGGTCCTTCCAGTTACTCCTGTTGCAAAAAAGATCACAGCAGAACAGCATAGCATGTCTACCTCACTCTTTAGCCGCTTCTATTAAGTTTATCTTCCTGGAATACTTCACATTTTATAGGGAAAAGGCGAAAAACGTGTAAACCAATGGGCGGAAACTTTCTAGCCATTGAAAAAATGGCAAAGAATTTTTATCAATGGAGAAAAATTTGAAGATTTTAATTGCTGTATTTAAAGTGGATTTTTCCATGAAAAAGTGGACAGCATCGTGGTTTTCGATTATTTTTTTGTGGGAACATGGTGGGACCTTTCACCCACCCCTACTTGTCACTGGTGTATATATGTGTGTACATGGAATACACTCAGCAAAGCATTCATAACATCCACGTATATGCACACACTACTGCTATACTTTATTATACACACCAGTGACATTCATAGGTACTTATACACACACACACAAATCTTGGGCTTTTCCATATGTACACAGCAGAGACACTGCTACATACATATACACCATGTCAATAATTTGTTTCTGTTTATTATATTATTAGGAGCAGCAAATGCTGAAAAAATGTGGTTTAACCTTATGGTTTAACTATAAAATATGTACTGTCTGTGGGTAAACTCTATTTGGACATCATGCACTGGACTGGCATAAATATAAGAATTTGTGGCTGTTCAATTGTATTTTGCAAGGGTAGAAATAATGAAATATACATATATAATGTTCATTGTGTTCATTGTTTAACCATTTGAGTGCCAAGAACATATCCAATGCCCCCCTCTGTGATGTTGCTAATGGGTGGCACAGTTTTAATTAAAAAATGTGAGCCTAATGTGTTAAACGCTGTGCAAATTAACAAGAACCCTCAACATTCTACAGCTTCGAGATATACTAGTTGAACATACTCACGACAAGCAGGACTTCTTCTATTGTTCTTGGAGAAGCAATCAAATAAAAAAGCAATCAATTAGTGCAAATCATGTGGGAGGAAACTGTGGACTCTCATACTGAGAATTTGGGCTGAAACATGGAGTTCAACCCTCAAGAATTCCCAGGTATGCGTTTGTGTGTCTGGCTACTTAGCCTGCTTTATCTGGTGTCCCACTTTTATTTGAAGAAGGTTTTGACCTGGAGGTTTGCATCTTGTTACCCTTAACACTGAATTTTTATGGTGTATAACACATATGAGAATATGCAGGAATGTGGTGGCACCTAATTCACCTAATTTGAGGTACCTTGGCGAGGTTGGTGAGCTTAACATCTCTTGGCCATTTGATGGACAAAATCCTCATATTTATCAATCAAGTTATTATATATGCACTAGGTAGGCACATTTACATTCTGGTATGGAAGTTCTGACGTATAAATAGGATGAAAGACTCACAGTCCTCTTTGGTCAGTTACCACTTCCTGCAGGCCATAAGAGTCTCATTTCAAGTAAGTCCCCTCTTACACCTTTTTTAATGTAATTGTTTGCTTGTCCCCTTGTTTTTAATTGCATACACAATGCCAATGTTTATGACGCTTTTACTCATAACATCTGATTAGCTACTTTCTCATGTTTTTAAAAAATCCTTTTTTTTTTTAATCTAGAGAGGGTACAAAGGTATATTAGAGTAGGTACTTGCCAGATTTGAGGTACCCTGGTGAGGCTGGCGAGCGTAACATCTCTTGGCCATTTGATGTACTAAAGCCTCAAGTTATTATATATGCACTAGGTAGGGCACATTTACATTCTGGTATGGAAGAGCGTAGGGTCACTTTTTTGTTTTGTAAGTACAGAACAAAACTGTATGTGGGTAAGTTTCAACCTTTAAAAAATACTCTGTCTCCTCTAGTATCTGTCTGCCTCATTCACAGCTCATGTCAGGGTCCATTTCACCTATCAGTCAAACTACTTTTATTTATTTATTTAATTTAAATGTTTTTTTTTTTCATTAACTGTTTCTATCAGTGTACTACTTCTTTTTCCACACTCTCATGACAACGAGAACAGTCACAAGAATGGAACATGGACCACAGTTGCCTGTGTCTTCTGATTTACACATACATTTGAGGTATTTGGGGTAAATCTCTTTTGCTCCCTTCATACACCCAGAGTCTCACCTAACACCAGTGGAAAGTAACTTGGATCACAGCTACCAGTCTCTTTTCGGTCACAGTACATTTTGCGGTATTTGGCTAAATCTTAGTGCTCCCTTCTCACACCCCCAGACTTCCCTAACAAACAGATAAAAGCCAGAGGAAGATGGAACTTGGATCACAGCTGCCTGTCTCCGGCAACCAAGATTTTGGGGTATTTTTGATCAACCTCCTTTCTCCCTTCCCCCAGAGTCCCCCAGACACCCCTAAAACAGAGGTAACAGCCCCCAAACTCTCCTAGTACAAAGATAAAACACAGATCAGGAAGGAACTTGGATCATGGCTGCCTATGTCTTCCCAGTCAGTCACACAAAATTCTGGGTTATTTTGGGTCTACCTCCTTTCTCTCTTCCTCTTGCCCAGAGTTCCTCAGACTCCACAAATGCAGAGAACAAATGTTCTGCTTACAAAACTGCCTAAATTACACTCCAGCTTTGCTTTATTTGCCTATCCTAACTAGCTGAAAAATTGTGTTGCTCTCTCTCTTGCTAACAAACACAGAAATGACATGCTGCAGGAACCTGACACCCCTATTATGCTATGCCTGCTGGAAAAGAAGGGAAATGCGCTACATGGTGGAGAATTCAATCTTACCACTGATTTCCATGTAATGAGCTAGGCGGGTAAAAGCAGAAAATCGATCCTTTCCACAATATATTTCCTGCCCACAAGAAAGTAGTATTTTTCTATTGTTTTTCTTATGAGATGACAATTTTCACCCATCCCTATCTAACGCCTAAGGAGGTAAAGGGAAACTATCAAGCTATATTACCTCTGCTCCTATTGGAGCAAAGTTACAGCCATGGACACAATACAAAAAGTGGAGCAATTCTTGTGCTAACCAACAGTATCATAGAGAACAAAAAATTGTATACTTGATCTAAATTGGGCTTTAAAACTCTTGAATACTTCTGAATACTAGAGGTGGTATACACGTGCACACTCAAATTAGGAAATATGGGAGCCCAGGGACCCCTTCTTTCGGATTTAAAAAAAAATTAACATTGGAACTCTGGACACCATATTAATTTATTTTATATTTTAATAATTTAATATTGGATGAATGGAACCCATATATTTTAATAATTTCCATTCTGATCTCATCAGAATGGGGACTTGGGGGGATCAAGTTATCCCCCATTTTTTTTCTTTTCACCTTTATTTGATTTTTATTTATTGTGTGATTGATTTTACTGATTAACCACTCCTTTGCCAGTGCTGTGGGTTTTATGTGTTTGAATAGAATGGTGGTTTACTTTTATTTTTCATGTCTTTTAACATATCCTTTGCTGGTGAAAGGAGAACACTGAAATCTGGCAGTGATATGGTGATCAGGCAAGGGGCTGAATGGGATATTGCCCAATTTCCCCTGCCTGATCCAGACCAAGGGAATAAGCCAATGTCCAGCAACTGCCCTCAGACTGCCTAGGCCATTTTGGAGTGTTTTTCAGAGCTAGAAATGTATTTCAAAGCATATTTATTTATTTATTATAGCCAATACAGCAATCAGAATCTGGTGCTTGACTGAATGTGATAACAGAACACCAGAAAATATCTGCCAATGTATGGAATAGATCTATGCCATTGTTACAGTATATTACATTGACAACTGTGGAAATGTATGTTCACTCTGGATACCACTTCCTGATGCCTCATTCCAGAATGACACAAACCACAAGATGTAAGAGGCTCTGAACACGAACAAAAGCAAAGTTGCCTGTTCTCTGGCTAATCACCACTCAAAAGCATCACATTTTAGCTCTCTAGTACCATTACAGAGGAGAAATTTCCACATACATATTAGACTAATCCGTCCATAAGGGCGGTCCAGTACCAAAATGATGGGCAAGTGCCCTCTGCACGGAAAAAACAACTAACCCCAGATGTACGTTTCTGCCTTATTTGGGCCTAGTCAGCGAGGTGCAGCTAACTTCCCTAGGCACTGAGAGCAAGGGGTCCACATCTGGATTACCCTTTACACTTAGGGAGAGACCCTACGTGTTTCTCAGTTAATCAGCTCACTACTGGTGGTGGTGGTGATGCCCATCCTCATCCCTGTCTCTCATTCCTTCTCAGTTTGGGCTAAAAAGGCCATTAGTGTCTTTTCCACAGCAGCTTCTCCACCCTCATCATCATCACTACCACTAGTCCATCCGTGCTGCTGCTGCCGCTCTATTACAGACATCTCACTGCTGATTGGAAGAGTTGACAAGAAATGTGACAGAGGGTCCCCTAATGTCACACTTGCCATTTCTCAGTGATGTGAAGAAGGCAGACTGGCAATTCTGGATCAAACCAACTGGACAGCAGAGGACATAAAATAGTTCCTGACTTAAATGGGGCTTTTAACCTCTTGAATGCTAAACTGATCTCAAAAGCTTTGCAAGCAATATGTTGGAGACTTCTCTAACATTCAGTGGGTTCAAACCCCAATTAAATTAATATAAATTCGAGGACCTTCCTGTGCATTTGGTTTGCCCCAGAAATTCTTAGACCATCAGGCTAATGGACTACTTTGGCAAACCAATTGCACTGTAGTAGACAAATAAAAATGTCCCAAATTCCCTTTGATTTAAACTTGTCTTTAAACCCCTTTAATGCTACACATGTCTCCGGATTGGACCCCTCTCTAGCATTGAAGGGGTTAAAACCATTTAAATTAAAGGTAATTGAGGACATTTTTATTTGTCCCTATGGTACATATGGTTTGCTCCAAAGCAGCCTCATTGAGCAAAGTAACTACCATATATTGCATAAATCACTCAAATTGACAGCTACTGCTGATGTGTTTATTGCAATTCCACAACATAAATCACTTTTCTACATTCATGTTAGAGCACAAAGTGATTTGAACAGAAAACCTCGGTGTGATTAGTTTGAAATTGAAAATGAGAATCGTTGCCTTATAGCTGTTATATCTCACTGGGAGACTTAAACAATCACTAAAATATATATTTGTAAAGAACAGTTTATTATAAAATGTATTATTTTCCTTATCAAATCTCGTTCTATGGTGTTTCTACACTGAATTACCTTATAAATTATTCTCTCTGAAGTGACTAGCAGTAAAAAATTGCTATGTTTTTCAGATGACAGAAGCCTAAGCAGTGGCATTGAAAGATACTAAGACTCTGGTTTCAGGTCACCTGACATTTCACTCCTACAAAACTGACATATTCTCCTTTCACAAAATGGCTGTCATTTTCACCTTCTATACACGTACAGTACAAAAGATAAAAATTAATTACCAAACTAGATGCAGAAAGGAGTATGTATAACTGCAAAAGTAAATTAATTCTGGGGCACACCAATTGTACTGTATTTAAAGAGAAGCCAAGTAAAGTAAACTTAAAGTATGAAAGTGCAGCTGATGCCAGTCACAATCTTTAATACTTACTATTTTCATATTTATATGGCTTTTACTATACCCACTGACCATTGCAATAGAGCAGTTGCCATGGTAACTTGTCCAATATTCACTCACAGAGAGACATTTGTCTTTGTGTGAGTAGGTTTAATATGTACTACAGTATGTACTGGCTTTGCTTTAGTACAGAATGCATTAAAACTACTCACAAAGAGATAGTAAATGAACTGCTGGGCAAGCTGCCATGGCAAATGGCTGCCTGACCATTCAGCCAGTACTCATTAGACCTGCTAGGGAAAGTGGGAAGGGGAAATCTTAAAAAGCTAAATAATGCTGAAACTAGCGAGTATTGGAGTATGACTGACTGACATCAGTCATGACACTCTTTATTACTGTACAGTGCATTTCATCAGCAAAACTGAGCCATTACTCTTTCTTTAAATGGAGCTTTTAACTAGGGATGGGCGAAAATTTCCATCTAAAACTGAAATCAGCGAAAACTGGCACTTTCTGCTTGGTGAAAAATTTCCCACGAAAAGTGCAGATTTTCCACTTTTTTCCGCTTTTTTTCACCTAGCTCATTCCATTGAAATCAATGGGAACATAGAAGTTACACACAACACATAGCATATATTATTTTATTTCCCACAAGCATAGTATCAAAGGGGCATGAGGGTGCCTGCGTTGGTGGGGTGTGGGGAAAGAATCAGTTGAACAGGGGATGGTTTTTTGGGGGGGTTGTTTACTGGTATTGGGGGACACTTAATAAAAAAAGAAATCCTAAATAAAATAAAATAAACCATAAGACATGGTATAAAGGGGTCTGAGGAGGGTGTCTGTGTTGATAAATGAATGAATCATTTGAACATTTGACTCCTGTTTGGGGGACAGTTAATAAAAAAAATCAATAAAATAAAATAAGACATTTGTATGTAAAGTGATAGAGACAGGAAGCCCATGACATAAGCTGCCGCTGGGGTGGACTGATACTTGACTTGATAGAGTATTTTGTAGAGGATGATTTGTTTAATTTGTTGTTAGAGGCCTTTGTAGGACTCAGACTTATTAGAGGCTCAAGCCCTGAAGTAACATTGATTTGTAGGACTTAAGCTTGTTTGGCACAAGCCCTAAGGAAACATTGATTTGTAGGACTTAGGCTTGTTAGAAACAACCCCCCCAAAAATTGTTTATTTTTTTGTAGGACTATTTTTTTTTTTTCAAAACACAAGCCCTGAGAAAAAAAATAAAAATGCCCTACTGGCCTAATGCCAGCACGTAATGTTGGCCAGTGGCCACTATCAAATGTCCTCCTGAGTTGCAACTGCTGTTTGTACTGCTGCTGCTGAGTTGTTGAAGCAGCAGATGATTAGGCAGCTGAAAGAGAATGGGATCAACAATAGCAGTAACATGGAAGATGGATAATGATGGTTCCACTTGCCATGACTGGCTCCAGTGATGCGCCTGAGGCAGTAGCAGCAGAATAAGTAGCCCCCAGTCTATGTGGAGAAAAGAACAAGTTGGCCATTAAATCTTCTCCACATGCCCCTCCTCCAAAATCATCATGGGTGTGTTGTTATTAGAATATATTTTTCCCTTGAGAGCAGGAATAGCGTGTCTCCTCAGCAACTGCAATGTGCAGTGTGTGTGTGTGGTAAATAACATCTGGGGGAACAACTGTATCCAAACACCATGACACCCGAAACCAAGTACTGCCGCTGTCACTGTACTTCTTTTTCCAGACCCGCTAAGGAGACATGACAACTTGCTGACAGTTTAATAGTAATGATGAACCCTCCCTGCCGCCATCTTAGCATATTCTGCAGGATGGAATCTCCTCAGATTCCGCTTGATGCACTGATTGCAATTCTCCTCCACCACACTGGCATGTGTGGTCAGTGCACCACACAGTGTGCAATGAGTAGAGAAAAACTGCCACATCCTAACATAAACAGAGTGGCTATCCCTTGCTTCTTGTTGCCTTTCTGGAGAGTCAGGGACAGCAAAAGCGGTGCTTGATTTCTGTGGTGGGTGTTTGTCTTTAACACGTTTGACGTAAATATCATGGTGTCTGTGTTTCATGTGTGATATCAGGGTGCTTGTGCCAAGGTGTGTTCCATTCCTCTTTTCACTGCTTGTCACAAATTGTGCACAGTGCCGTTGCTGATGACTGCACTGTGCCTGCCCCAACAGTAAAATAGTCCCACACCCATGATGACTTCAGGGGGAAGGGAACAGATGGAGAAAAATGGCCTCTTCTTCTTGTCCTCCACATTCCCCTTCATTGTCTGTGGCAGCGGATAATGTTGCTGCTACTGCCTCAGATTCAGCACTGCAACAAGGATCAGGAGTATTTCTACTGCTGGCAAGTGGAACCTGTCCTGGTCCCTCATCACTTGTTGACCCCATTGCCACTGTGTCCACGGTGGTCTGTGGCACACTAGCCTGCTCCTCAGCATCCTGCTGCCCTTTCATCTCAGCATCAGAAGGAATTAGAGCAGTTGCAAAGTCCTCTTATTCCAAAATGTCATTGCTAATTCTGGTGGTGGTGATGCCTATCCTCATCCCTGTCTCCTATTCCTTCTCAGTTTCTGCTAAAAAGGCCATCAGTGTCTCTTCAACCCCAGCTTCTCCAGCATCATCATCACCACCACCACCACTAGTCCCTACATACTGTTGTTGCTGCTGCTCTATTCTTGACATCTCACTGCTGCTTGGAGGAGGTGATGAGCAATATGACAGAGGGTCCCCTAATGTCACACTTGCCATTTCCGTTTGACCTGAAGAAGAAGGCAGACTAGCACTAGCAGCAGTAGCAGCAGGCACAGGCAGTTGATCTGTGCCCTTGCTGATTGTGATGGTATTAATTCTGAGCCTGCTCTCCCCCAACACCAATTCTGGCCTCTTAAGGATCATGTTCAACTTGGACACTGTAGTGAAGGGAAGGGGACATCCAGAGCCAAAGAAATGGTGTGGGCTCCCTTGACTGCTAGTCTGGATGCTGTCAAATGTTTCCCCTACCACTCTGGCTGCTTCACCATTACTGCTACTATTACTAACATAAACCACATCAAGTTCAGCCACAGAGCCTTCATCCTCAGTCTCACAGTCACTAGTAATATGAGGATATTGTTGATTATCCCCTCCTTCACTCTTAATGCTAACATGCTGACGGACCTTAGTAGCAGTAGTATTAGCACTGGCAGGCCTGCTTGGGAATGGCAAGTGTGATTCAGGGTCTCTTGCTCTCACACTTGGCATCATTTTCTCCTTCCCCCCCTGAGTACTACAAGAAACACTAGCAGCAGGCAAAATATTGGTGGCAGCAGGTTCAGCACTTGAAGCAGGTTCAGCACTGACAGCAGTTTCAGCACTGGCAGCAGGTACAACACTAGTGGCTGCAGGTACAGCAATGGTGGCACTGGAAGTGGCAGCAGGGGCAGCATGTCTGGCAGCAGGTACAACACTAGTGGCTGCAGGTACAGCAATGGTAGCACTGGTAGCAGGGTCAGCATGTCTGGCAGCAGGTACAACACTAGTGGCTTCAGGAACAGCAATAGTGGCACTGGCAGCAGGGGCAGCACGTCTTGCAGCAGTCACAGGCAGCTGAATTGTCTTGCTCTCACTAGTACTACCCTTTTCTCTCTCCCTTCTCATTCCATTTTCTCCCTCCATTCCCATTCCCCTTTCTCCCTTCCTTCCCATTCCCTTTTCTCCCTCCTTTCTCATTAAATTCCCCAAGATCCCTTGGGGTGATTTAGGGGGACTGGGCAGCATTGGTTCAGTACTGCTAGACACTTCCTCCTCCTCCTCAGACTCAGTGGACACATAATGTTCCTTCCAGTTCCTCCTTTTAATATTTTTAAACTTCCTCATAGTGATAGGAGTCACTACGAGGCTTTCCTGCCTTAATTTTTGCAAAATATCCCAGCAGAACAGCACAGCACATTTATCTCACTCTGTAGCTGCTTCTATTGTGTCTGCCTTCAGCAAAAATGTCACGTTTTTATAGCGGAAGTGCATAAACAACGGCCAATGGGTGAAAGATGCGAAAATTTTAAACTGCTAGCTTTAAAGCGGATTTTCCCACGAAAAACGTGTTTTTTGCAAAATTTCTCTCTGGAACACGGCGAAAACTTTCGCCCATCCCTACTTTTAACCAGAATGCCAGAGAGGTATTTGTTAGAGATCTCTTTAGACTTCAAGAAGTCAAATGCCTCATTTCAGTGAAATGGAATTTTTCTCCTTATGGTCCTCTTGGTTTTCCCCAGAATTTCTCCATTTGAGGCATATGAGATTGTTCACATTGCTGATTTACTGCATGCATTTCTCAGGAGAAGCAGACACAATATTGCAAGTAAATGTGTTTTCAGTGTAATTTGGTTCTAATGTTCATGTTAAGACCAAAGCATGTTAGGGAGAAAATAAAACATTGCATGTAAATCACATGAAAAATGCAGTCAAAAATGTATATTTTACCCATAAGATTCACAAACTACAAAAAGTCACCCATGAGAACATAACATTCGTTTGCCATACCTTTGAAGTTGGATAAATAAAGGACAAGTATATATAACTATTATTCTGTGCACGCCGTTCAGTGTTACCTTTTGTAATCTTTTTAATCTATTTGAACAAATAATTATGACCCTAAAAACAGAAAAAGTAAACAGCGTTAATGTCAAGGGCATATGTCATAAATCAGAACTATAAATTAGAGTCCATTACAAAGCTTAGTTTCAAACATTATCCCATGCATCAAATATTATAAATTAGAGGAGATATTGTTTTAATTGTTTGTGTAATTTTAGTTAACGTGATTGGTGAAATGGAGGCATGAGTAAGAGGAGAGGGTAAGGCATTCATGTCAAATTGGAGAGAGCATGTTGGATAATGTAGTGGGGTTTGATCTGTCATATTTATGTAGGCTTAATTAGTGTATTGGACATAAGGCAGTGGTTGAAATGTGTCAGCACAGACACCTATTGTGAGAGCAGGGAGCGCAGGCAGGAGGTGTGGAAAATACTGGTGCAAAGGGGAGGAGAGGGAATGAGGAGATGGAGTGTGAGTCAAACAAGCGAACTGAGACACAATGAGGAGAAGAGGAGTGTGAGTCAAACAGGTGAATGAAGACAGAATGAGATGAAAGGGGTGTGTAATATGATGGAGGTGATTTTCACAGGGGTGGGGGGTTGCTTGACATATATACTCTGCCAAAATACAGGGACAGCACTCACGACAAGTGATTGAAGCAAAAGAAAACATTTATTCCAGCAAATATCCAACATGGCAAATGTTTTCGGTCTAAACTATAAAACACAGTTATCAAAGAGAATTCTCTAAACGTGAAGTAACAACTTATAATAACTATGACCAGAAAATCCTAATCACCTGTATGGGTTTTGTTCTTGTTCCTCTGTTTAGTCAGTCATGAATGTCACGTCAGTGGAAGCAGATATATCAGTTGCAGGTTTCTTCATACTAAAGCAGGCCGAGTGCATGAGCACGCTGCAATTTTTTGGAGGCCTTTCTACCCTCCAAGGGGTTAACTCTTTGAGTGCCAGAGGGGTACACAACGCATTGCTCTGGCACTCAAAGGGTTAAATAGTTACAAAAAATGTGTATTTATATAAGTTAATGAACAAATTGCACTTAACCCTTTGAGTGCCAAAGGGGTACGGAACGTATTGCTAAGCAATGCTTTCAGTACCCCACTGGCACTCAAAGGGTTTTAATTCATAAATGTCCTTCATACTGAAGTCTGATAAATACAATAGTTTTTTTTTTGCTTTAGAATTATGCCATTGTTTGCAGTTAGACAGTATCGTTTCTACATCTAAGATGCTTACAGTATTCTCACTATGGAATTTCTCATTCAGACTGACTCCTATTGTATATTGTAGGGAATGTTCAACTAGAAGCAGATAAAATGAAGATCCAAGCATCAGGAGATACAATGCACCAGTATATGAAAAGATATGTTGGACTGCAATCTGAAGGACAGCTATCAAGGTAATGCCTTCTATTAAACACTTCAAGAGCTACTTATTCATATGCTATTGCTTCATCATTTTCTTAAGAATAATTAAACGGTTAACACTATGGATACGATTCCTCACAGTGTACATCAATATTTGGATAAATAATTTATTTAATCATTATATGAAATGTCAGTATAGTAACATTTTACAGTCTGACATACATTGCACACAGCGGATTCCTCCCTTACAATTCATTATTAGACATTTATTAAATATATTCATCATAGTAATAAAAGTTTCAATTAGTTTCAGATCTACTAAGTTATTAAAACCTGAGGGAAATTTGATTTGCAATTTTAAAATATTCACTTTGGAAGTAATATATTTACAGCCAAATGTATTATTCATGGAAAATATCTGACCCCTTAAAAACCGTAGGAAAAATTAGTACAGCACTTTTAACCCTTCTAGTGCCAGACAGGTATCCAATGTATTGCGTTGCAATACATTGGATACCTCTCTGGCCCTCAAAGCGTTAAATAAATGTATTGTTTCTCAATTTTGAAGTTGTGTTATTTAATTAGAAGCCCTGAGAGACAGCTGAAGTTGTAATAAAGAAAGCTTGTTTAAGAGTAATTCTGGAGCAAACCACCAACAAAAATGGCGCTGTCTGCTTCTATTCAACTACACCTTCAACTACCATCTAAAAAATGTGCTAAACATCAACGTCTAATGAAACAGGCGTACCTTTGATGACAGAAAGGTCATGTTAAGTGATAGATGGCCTAGATTCACTAAAGGTCGATGCTGTGACATCGTATGTCAAATAAAACCGGAGAAAGAAGAATGTCGGATGGGAGCACTATACGTCAAAATACAAATGGAGAAAGTTAACATGTCAGATGGGAGGGCAAAATGTCGAATTACAAAGGGGGGGGGGTTAATATGTCAAAGGGGTGCACTGTATGTCAGATTTCTAACATGTTGTGCAGCATGGGGAACAACACCATTGTGTGCTAGCCCCATACAGACTGCCTGACACTCTCAGCCTTCTTCTCTTGGCAGCCATAGAACCCCATATACACTGTCTGACCCTCTTCAGCCTTTTCCCCTCACTCACTGCTAACCACAAATCCCTATGTGTACTGCTTCCCTAGCCTTGATTCACTGTGCCCTGGAAATCACAGAATCACATACACATACCCCACCAAGGTCAGAATGGTGCAATAGTAAATACAGAAGTTGGCCTCTGTTCTAAGATATAAATATGTTTTTTTTGTTAGCGGGGATGACATATAAGTCCTTAATAGTGGCACCAACTTATAGCATTAGAATTTGGATGATTTCTGCATGATTCCCATATCTTAGCTCCTCCCCATCTCCTAAAATACAAATGTTGGAAAGGGAAGGGGTAATACTGGGGGGAATACCTAAGTGTTGATAAGAGGCCAGGTTGGTGATATGGTAGCATACTTTCTTCAATTACATCTCAGCATACTTTGCACTAAGAGGTGTTTGTCATCACATCCCTGTGAATCTGCTGCAAATACACCAATATCACCATGAATCCACCATACCTTCTCCAGGTTAATGATTTTGTAGTGACAATGTTGAAATGCAGCTTAATGACCTATTGTTGTATTCCTGTGGGTGTGTTTAAATGATATTCTGGGACTTTGCCACATGCACTAAGAACCAATGCTGCTTTTGTGCTGTCAGAGTTTGCAGTCCCAACTTCACCAATCTGAGATTTCCAAATTTGGGATGTTGCCATACCTTCTTATTCAACCACAGCCATGGTCACAGCCAAGAGGCTGCTCACAAATCCCACTGATTAACCTCGAGTGCCACAGGGATGGGCAATGCATTGATTTTAAATGCATTGCACACCCCTCTAGCAATCAGAGGGTAATAAGTTACACAGTGGGTCTCCACCACAACCTTCCTATCAGCTGTTAACAGTACACACAGAAGCCAGCTGCTGCACAGTTGACTGAAGTACAAAGACACTCAGGCACACTTCACAAGGCCAGCAGAGCTGTGTTGCTTATCCCACTGGCACTCAGATGGTTGAGGGATGGCTGCTGTTCTTGATGGTAAAGTTTGAGAATGCATCCGTTCTGCTCTCCCTCTGCCCTCATTAAAAGATCTGCACCTTTATGCCAGCATTATATGTTAATAACCACAGTCTCTCCATGTTTCCTTGTATATCTTTAGTGCAATGATTGTCATATTCTTCATGGCAAAGTGACCACCTCACTTCAACAGACAACTGCATGATCTCAAATCTTAGTGCATCTCCCAGCCAGTAGTCACCTGGAATTAATGTATACCTATGTGTTGTATTTAGGAGCCTGGGCAGGCATCACTTTTTGTGCCTATATATCTCAGTTCTTTCTCTGTCTCCCAACCAGATCAGTGTACTCTCACTGTAAAGGGGAAAGTTTGCCCTTTCTATGATGGTCTGTATGCCAGACGATTACTTGATCACCAGCCGGCCAGCTCCAAAAGGGACTGAAAGTGCAGGCGCAAGGACATCACTATGGCAAGATGTCCGTGCTTCCTGCTACTGTCAGCCTTAGAAAAAGTAATAAATCATTTAAACCAGGTAATAATTCTGGCGACTAGTGCTACTAAGCAGCTAGTCGCCAGATGGAGACTTCATTAAGATAAAGATTTTGCGGGGTGGTAATTCCCCATTAACATCCTTATGCTAAAACTCATTAATCCAGCAGATGATATCTCTAGTATCCAAGGTGTTAAATAAAATAGAAACACTATAATAAAGTGCTGTCTCAAAATATCCCCAGAGTCACACAGCTTCAACATATGACCTTGTGCCCTTTCATATCTCTCTGAAGTACGCTTCTTTCCTATAACTTATTGAATCTGTTGATGTACTTGAATGATTTATTCATATCCTCCTGTGGGTTCTATATCCCAACAACTCCTTTTCTCTTCTAAGCAGATACTGAGATACTTTAGTCTTTCTTAGTAAGAATTTAGATGTTGAACTTACAACATTTATATAAACTCATCCCCAGACCACTGAGACCTTAGAAATATTACATTGTGGCCACAGCACAAGTATTCCCTTTCAAGATTTCCTAGAGTAAAATCATTTGGATTCCTGAATTATGGTGACTTTATGCTGTGCTATGATCATCTTCATATATTTTTGAAATTAAACATTTGAACTGCTGATGTGTTCTGCATAAAAATCTATTTTTTTTCTTGTTTGAGAATCTCAAAAGACCAGTATATTTATTTAACCAGTGGGTTCATAAAGAGGTTTCTAATACATTTCATCATAATGTATTGGTGACCTTTCAAGCATCATATGGGTTCATAGAAGTCTATACCTCAATAATAAATACTTATTCATTTGCGTAATAAAATAACAGGTATGTGAGTATGTGTAGTCAAATAGTAGTCAGGTATATTTATGTATATTTCTTTGGATTTTATTATATCTTCTACAATTGTCTGGAGTTCCTGTGCTCTATTTTAATCTGCCTTAAGTTCACATTTAATCACAACAAACAATAGGCTTCGACTATCTGAATGAAAAATCCTATAGTGGAAAGCTGCAGACATTGTTATTTAGAACACTGCATTTGTGATATGACTATTTCCAGCTATAGACTACAATAAGTACAGCAATATATTTCACTGCTGTATAATGAACACTTAAGTTATATGAATAATAACTTTTTTTAACAATTTACACTTTTTTTCTCACTTTACAGCTGTAAATTCCTGACAATCAGGAGCTATGCTAGCATGAGCCTGTGGATCAAACCTGTGTCAGAGTTCAGTCCATAGGACATGATGTTCAAATGGTTGTCATAAAGAAAAAAATAAGGACAATATTTTCAGAAGTAAATCCATCACATTTGAAATGCGTTGTAAAGAACTGAAAATGATGTAAGAAAATTTTGATGAATATTGCCCTTAAAAATTCTGTTGGTAAAAATGTCTTTAATTTTGTCTTTGAAACAAAGATTTTCAAGTAAACAAATACTTTTTTTGTCTTTAACCCCTTAACGACCCTTGACGGTCATAGTACGTCATGAGTCAATCTGACTCAACGACCCATGATGTATTATGACCATCATGGGATTCCGGGCTCCCCCCACGGCTGCACGCTGTTCGGGGAGTCCGGAAGCGGAAGTAAGAAAAAAAAATTGGTCTGACAGCACCGTGCCGATCGGCCGGTTGTTAAGGGGTTAAAACAATATATTTTCAAATACTTTTTTTTTTACCAGTTAACACCATACTACTGCTTCTCACTCCTGCTAATAGAACTTTAATTTGTCTTCTCCAAGTTTAGACCATTTTTATTTTTTCTGGGATAAAACTGACATTAATCAGACAAATAAGTGATGGCTAAAAGAATATTATTTTCTGAAAATACCCTTGAATATGACAGTAGATTTAACCACACCAACTTTTAAGACTACTTTTCCCCTTTGAAGGAGATGGCAGAATTGGATGTAAAAAATGACGGTAATATGTCTGAGAACTGACGGACCCTGGTGTAAGAACTTTAATTCTGATTACAGACAATTCAAGTTACATCAACTTTTTCAGCATCTCCCCATAGACTTTTATAGAGGGTAGAAATGCATAAACTCTTTAGAAATGACTAAAAGGTTAAAGTAACATAGAGGGTGCAGTTTAATTCTGTAAGTTATTCTATAGTACAGGAAGAGCCATCAAAAGAGCTACACTTTAAATTGCTGCCTACCTGATGGGAATGTTACTGAAATAAGCACAATGAGGGTGATGTAATGTAATATTCTGTAGCACATAATATGCCAACTGTAGGGTGGAGTTTTCCAGATATTTCTGTCATGTGCAGAAGCCAAGGATCATTCTGTTAAGCCAAATTTAACATGTTATAAAATGTATGGACAGCACGTCCAACTTCAATAAAAAATCCAGCTTTATTATGGCTCTTAAAAAATAAATGGCTTATTACACAGGACAGAGACGTGACATATAGTACTCCTATTCAGGCATGAACCCCACACAGAGTCTGACGCGTTTCGCGCTGGTATAGCGCTAAATCATAGACATACATAACAACTAAAGCCATTCTGAATATAAACCTTTTAAAATCAACTTAATTGGGACAACCTGCCTGAGGTTGTTCGGAAACGTAACCATCTATAGTAGACTAGCGGCAGTGTTTCTGACCAGAGAAACTGTACTACATTAACCCCTTCAGTGGCATATGAAGCGCTATCTGGAAAATCACAATTAAGTCCATGAACCATAATGTGAACATGAAAACTAGATAACACAACTAGACTAACATAACATTATTTTAAAAAATTAAAAAAATTCAAGATAGCACATTCATAAACTTGTGACACAGACAATTTAAGAGACTACATTATATAACTAATGTCCCACTCTGAATTTAAACCAGATGGCATTCTGGTCTTTAACTGGAAAATCCAGAATGCTTCTCTCTGGTTTATGAGTCGCATCAAATCTCCCCCACGAAAGGGTAAAATGACCCTCTCTATCCCCTGAAAACTACACACACGAAAATCTCCCCCATGCTCCATACATATGTGTCTGGCTATAGCCGAATCTGTCTCAAATTTTTGTATCTGATTCAGATGTTCTCTGATACGCATCTTTAATGTGCGTATTGTGTGACCCACATATTGTATGGAGCATGCAAGACATGTAAAGAGATATATAACATTACGAGTATTGCAATTGACATAGCTCTTTATCACGTATTGAACTCCATCTATACTGCACTTGAATGATGTACATACATTAATCACCTTGCATGTTTTACATATACTAGCACCACATCTATAAGACCCCTTAGAATCTAACCAAATGGGATTTGATGGCTTTGATAAAAACAGACTTGGTGATATCATACTGCCCAATGTGAGACCCCTCTTCTCTACAAAATCACAACCATTTTGCAAAATCGTACCAAGGAGCAAATACGATGAAACTGAGGGCTATAAGTCATAATAAACCGGGCTTTAGTAACAACTTCCCCTTTATTTCTCTTAGTATCATGAGATTCTTTTAGCATATCTTCCCTGGATTTTTGAGCTGCACTCTCATACGCTTCTTCCAACAAATCCTAGTTATAGCCCCGCATTTCAAACCTCCTACATAGATCTTTAGATGATGCTAGGGGATGGAGAGGGTCATTTTACCCTTTCGTGGGGGAGATTTGATGCGACTCATAAACCAGAGAGAAGCATTCTGGATTTTCCAGTTAAAGACCAGAATGCCATCTGGTTTAAATTCAGAGTGGGACATTAGTTATATAATGTATTCTCTTAAATTGTCTATGTCACAAGTTTATGAATGTGCTATCTTGGATTTTTTTAATTTTTTAAAATAATGTTATGTTAGTCTAGTTGTGTTATCTAGTTTTCATGTTCACATTACGGTTCATGTGATTTTCAAGATAGCGCTTCATATGCCACTGAAGGGGGTTAATGTAGTATAGTTTTAAAAGGTTTATATTCAGAATGGCTTTAGTTGTTATGTATGTCTATGATTAAACACTATACCAGTGCGAAACGCATCAGACTCTGTGTGGGGTTCATGCCTGAATAGGAGTACTATATGTCACGTCTCTGTCCTGTGTAATGAGCCATTTATTTTTTAAGAGCCATAATAAAGCTTGATTTTTTATTGAAGTTGGAAGTGCCGTTGAATCGTTTTGTATGTGCTGGAATTATCAGGGGTGGAGATCCTGTGGAGATCGTGCACCTGACAATGAATCAACAGCGGTGAATTAACAATGGTGAGTCCCGTGAATATGTCAATGTTTGCACTGTTATTCTTATTAACGTAGAAGCACCTGTCATCCCTTTTTATTTTATAGAATGAATCGGAATTGTGATATCATTTGACATTTCATGGAGCATTGCTCAGTCACCAGTGGGGTTAGAGTTTTTGCCTTAATAAAGGTTTTGACTTGTCTTAGTCAGGAAATTCTAAAAGGTTGTCAATTCACTGAGCCTGATGAATATTGTTCTTAAAAATGTAAAAATATCTTTCATTTGTCTTTTTTTAACTGTAAACAACGTTCTACTGCTTAACATTCCTGTCTGCTAACAGCATTTTAATTTGTTTTCTCCTGGTTTAGATGGTTTTTATTTTGGAGAAAAAGTGAAAGAAATCAGGCAAAAACATGATGGCTGAAAGAAGATTTTTTTTCTGAAAACACCTTACAATATGACAGTAGATAAAACCACATGCACTTTTAAGACTGCTTTTTCCTTTTGACAGAGATGGCAATATTGAATGCAACAAATTATGGTAATATATCTAAGAACTGATGGACCTCATTTTCAGATTAATTACAGATAATTTCAATAACCACAACTTTTTGAACATCTGAGCCTAAATGTCTGTAAACTGTTCTCAGCAACTACCAATGAAATGTTCTTTCTTTTCTACCAATAAAACATGCTATTTTCATAACAAGCTGTGTAATTGTTTGACAGAACAATGTTTTTCTGATAGATGAAACAAGGTAGAAACTAATGGCGCGATGCAGGAAACGTGCGCAATCGCTATTTCCCGTGTGAAAACCGCTAGGGAATAGGTTTGCACGTGATTTTGTTGAATTGCGCATGAAAATTCAAGATTAGTGAATGGCTACGTATATTTATTTTTTGTGGGCGTGGCTAAGATTAACAAATCTGTGTGAGTGGAATAACGAATGTGCCTAATGCAAGAACTGCTATTGCGAATGAATTTATACGTCTGTGTGCTGTTGTAGTAAAATGGAATTTTTCATGAGCAATTCAAGAAGAATTTGATATTTAGCTTCCTGGATTAGAATATGCGCAAAATCTATCTGTGCACAAAAAATGCGAACGTTTCTTGCATCGTGCCATAAGGGCTGTAAGTTCAAATGAAAATTGGATGAGTTCTGGAACAGACCAATTGTAATTTGGAGGAGAACTAAAGATTCTAAAAATTCCCATTTAGTTAAAAGCGGATTTTAACCCCTTGAATTCCAGAGAGCTATCCAATGTATTCCTCTAGCATTCACGCGGTTAAAATCTCTATTTAAATCATGGGGATTTTTTTTCTCTCCACAATTCTGCAAACAGTTTACCCCAGAATGCTTCTACTTTTCTTCTGAACCGCAGGCCTAAAAAGAACTGGAGCAATTCTGGTGCAAACCAACTCCACCACAGGTGACAAATAAATATTCCCAATATGTAAAATGATTTAAACATTCTTGAACATATTCCAAAGCAAAATGTTGGTGACCTCTCTAGCTTTCAAGAGGTAGAAAAAGCATTTAACTCAAGAGAGATGTTTAGTTGCTCCCTGCAGTGCAGTTGATTTGCCCAATAATTTTTCGATTTCTTAGAACATCAGCCTCTCGGTGCACCATTTTATGTCTTTCTTAGTATGTTATTACTGTAAAGTCTCAGGTATAATACGCACCTGTGTATAATACGCAGGTGTACATTATACCCAAGATTTTAAGGGAAAACAAAAGTGCCTATGTATAATACGCACACTTGTTTTCCCTCCCTCTACCCACAAAAAAAAATGTGTTTTTTGTCTGCATCCCTCCCTCCACCACCTCAATATGCTCCCACCTTCCCCTCCCTTTACTCACCCCCTCCAGAGGCATCTGGGGTATCTGCGCAATGGGGAACATGCTTGCATTTGCCTCCCACTTCCTGCATCCCCCTGTGAGAATCCGTGTTAATGCATGATAATGCTAGTGCCCCTTTGAGGACCTGAAGATCTTCGTAGGGCCAGTGCATAGACCACTGAAAGTATAGTAATGCCCTGCAAGGACCTTCAGGTCCTGAAAGGGCACAAGCATTATCTTAAATTAACACAGGTCCTCACAGGGGGATGGGGGAAGGGGGATGCAAATACACGCATGCTGTCCACTGTGCAAATGTCCCAGATGCCTCCAGAGGAGGTGAGTATAGAGAGGGGAAGTTTAGAGCATATTGAGGTGGAGGGAGGGCAGAGGGGAGTATGCGTGAGTATATATTGATTTTGATATTTTTATTTTCTCATGTATAATACGTACCCCCCACTTCACATGATGTGAAAAGGGGCAAAATTGTGAGTATTATATGTGAGATTTTACCATATTTAAAAATATATACAAAGAATAGAGAAACCCAGCCAGAGCATGAAAGTTTAATGTCGAGCAAAACACTTGGCTCTCCATCACCTTCTTGCTGTAAGGTCCAGCCGCAGGAAGATCATGTAACTACATCTTCTGATGCTCCATCTCATTCATCTTTACCTCCCCCACCAGCTGATAGTCATTCGGTAGATGTCAGGATGTGGCAGTTTGTGTTCGCCCATTGCACACTGTGTGGTGTGCTGATCACACATGGCAGAGGATAATTGCATCCAGGGCACAGAGGTGCATCTGAGGAGATTCCATTCTGCAGAATGCGGTAACCTTGTGGCCGGGAGGGTTCATAATTATTATTAAACTGCAAGTTATGATGTGTCCTTAGCAGTGAATGGACAAGGGGCATGGATGGTTTCACAATGGGGACCCTAAGCATCATGGTATTTGGTTAGCTTAGTGCCAGGTGTTTGAGGTGTATTTAACACACACTGTGCACATTGCAGTTGCTGATGAGAGGCACAGTTATGTCCTGCTTTTAAGGGAAAAATGTATATTCTAACAACCCGCCCATGATTTTGGAGGAGGGGCAGGTGGAGAAGCATTATTGTCCAACTTCTTTACTCCACATAGACCTGAATTGGCAGTGGCTAGTTGTGGTGCTACTACTGCCTCAGGAACATCTCTGGAGCTAGTAGTGGCAAGTGGAAACATGATCATCCATCAACCCATATCACTGCTATTGTTGATCCCATTCCCTTGGAGCTGCCTAATCATCCTGCTGCTTAAACAACTCAGCAGCAGCAGCAAGAACATCAGTCATAAGTGCCACATGACCTGTTGGCACTAGGCCAGAAGGACAAATTGTTTTTTTCTCAGTTCTTATTCTTTCAAAAAATAAAACAGAGGCCTACAAAAAAATATGTATATATTGTAGGGAACTTGTTTCTAACAAGCCTAAGTCCTACAAACCACTGATTCCTCAGGGCTTGTGATTCTAACAAGCTGAATTGATAAAAATTATCAGTGCTTCCTCAGGACTTGTGACGCTAACAAGCCAAATTCCTAAAAAATTTTTGATTCCTCAGGACTAGACATGCTACCAAGGCAAATTGATAAAAATTATATGTGATTCTTCATGGCTTGTGACACTAAAAAGCTAAACCCCTACAGATCAATTTTTCCACAGGGCTTGGGCCTAAAAAATATCCTACAAATCAATGTTTTCCTCAGTGCTTCAGTCTAACACCAGTCTATGTCCTACAACAAATCCGTGTTTCATTAGGGCTTGTGCCAAACAAGTCTAAGTCCACCAAATCAATGTTTCCTCAGGGCTTGGGCCTAACACAAGTCTAAGTCCTACAACAAATCAATGTTTCCTCAGGGCTTGGGGCTCTAACAAGTCTAAGTCCTACAAATCGTCCTCTACAACATACTCTATCCTGTCCAGTACCAGTCTGCCCCAGTCACAGCTTAAATCAGGGGATCCCTGTCTCTGTCACATTAGGTACCAGTTTCTTATTTTATTTTTACTTTATTTTTTTTATTATCTGTCTCCCCAATACCATTCAACAACTCCCCCAAAAAAAAGAACTCCACTGATTCTTTCACCAGACTCCACCCACCCACACAGGGATCCTCCGCGGACCATTTTTATAACATATCTAATTTTTTTTTTTAATTAACTGTCTCCCCAATCCCAGTCAACAACCCCCCCCAAAAATGACCCTGTTCAACTGATCCTTTCCCCAACACAGGCACCCTCATACCCATTCAATACTATGGCTTTGGGAAATAAAATAATATTTTCTATGTGCTGTGTATAAATTTAATGTTCCCATTGATTTCAATGCAATGAGCTAGGTGAAAAAAGCAGAAAAACTGCACTTTTCACAGGAAATTATTCGACAAGTGGGAAGTGACATTATTTGCAGATATTGGTTTCAGGCAAAATTGTTCAACCATCCTTGCTCAATTAATGGGCAACTTATACCCATGATATTTTTTGCCTTTAACATTTTGCAATACGCTTGATACCCCCCTGTCACTCATTGAGTTAAAGGAATGCACTGGGAAGCCTAGCTATGATAGCGTGAGATTATCTGGATCATATAGGGGTCATTACTAGTGATGAGCGAGCGTGCTCGGCCGATGCTCGGATCGGCTCGAGCATCGCTCTGCTCGGCACATGGCGGTACTCGTCGAGTACCGCCATGTGCTCGCCCGACATGTTCGGGTGGCGGGGATCTGTGCCGGAAGAGGCACAGATCCGAAGAAGCTCCGCTGGACCACCAGGGACTGGAGGTACGGGGGCATTGCGGAGATGAAGGGGGCATTGCGGAGATGAAGGGGGACATTGTGGAAGAGGGGCATAGACTCTATGCCCCTCTTCCACAATGTCCCCCTTCATCTCCGCTATGCCCGTCTTCCACAATGTGCCCCTTCATCTCCGCTATGCCCCTCTTCCACAATGTGCCCCTTCATCTCCGCTATGCCCCTCTTCCACAATGTCCCCCTTCATCTCCTCTATGCCATAGAGGAGATGAAGGGGGACATTGTGGAAGAGGGGCATAGCGGAGATGAAGGGGCACATTGTGGAAGAGGGGCATAGCGGAGATGAAGGGGCACATTGTGGAAGAGGGGCATAGCGGAGCTGAAGGGGGACATTGCGGAGCTGAAGGGGGCATTCTGAGATGAAGGGGGCATAGCGGAGATGAAGGGGGCATTGACCAGGCACCCTCCCCTCATCAGAGCAGGGGGTGCCTGGTGTTGCCCCATTCATTCCAATGGGGCTCGGGTGCTCGGCCGAGCACTCGAGCCTCAGGGGGTGCTCGGTCAGAGCACCCGAGCACCCGAGCATCGTGGTGCTCGCTCAACACTAGTCATTACATGTATTTCTCTCAAAGAAACCAATAATGCCAAATAAGAATCCAATAGCAAAACAAAATAAAAATCATCCTTTATTTTTTTGTAAACACACTTTTATTCATTTGCCATTTAAAAACAAACCTTTCATATAAGTGCGTGTTTTGGCATCTTATTCTATAAATCATTGTGATTGTTAAATGCAACTTGTGCTTCTTTAGACAAATGATCACATTTCACTTCAATTTGTATTGCTTAACAGATTTTTAAATTCACAGATTTGTAGTAGAAAATGCTTTGCAAATTAACTCATTCCATTGTCCCTTTCCATAACTCCCAATTATCTGGTAGTAGCCCAGTAGCTCAATTCTCATAGCTGAGTTAAGTTAATGATAGCAAAGATGCGTTGATTAAGATAGATGATGTTATACTTGTGGCTTTAAGCATAGACCCATCTCTAATGGAATACTTATCCTGCATCAAACAGATAATTATGATTAAAGAGGAATAGAGGAAAATGTTGTGTGTCTCTTGCAATGTAAAATCAGATGGAGACTCATTCAAGGGATAGTAATACTTCGTTTTATCTTTATTTTATTTTGTAGGCATTAAAAAAACATGAAAAACAATATAAGTCTTATCTCTCAAACCTTTATGGTTTAAGAGATATTCACAAGCAAAGTATCCCCCCCCCGTTCAGCCAGATCAGAAGGGAGGTGCCCAGGAAGACTGCAGAGAGGGACAATCTTCAATTAAGATAAGGGAAAAAGCTGAAAAACTTGTCAAGGGGGGCAGGGCTTTCATTATTTTCATACAAAGAAGCTTGTCCCCTGCTGTTATCTGTCTGGTCTTACAACCAGATTCACATCTGAGAAGAGATGGCTTACACTAGGAAAAAGGGGCGGGAGGGGGAAACTTTGCTTGTGAATATCTCTTAAACCATAAAGGTTTGAGAGATAAGACTTATATCGTTCTTCATGTTTTTTTAATGCTTACAAAATAAAATAAAGATACAACAAAGTATTACTATCCCTTTAAGTTTTCTGCTCAAAACATAGATCAGAAAAGTATGTATAGGAATGTATGTATTTATTATCGCTGAAGATATTAGTACCACTGATATCACAATGGTACTCATTTACCAAAGGTGCACTGTGGTCCAGTATAGAAACATAAGGTCATATTTGTCAAGATAAAATTGTACAATTCTGAAGCAAACCAACTGCATCATTGGGGGTAAATTTAAAATGCCAGTTTATTTAAAATTGTTTTTTAGCTGCTTGAATACTATAGAGGTCTTCAAAGCAATGCATTGAATACCTCCCTAGTTTTCAAGGGGGGAGATTCATTAAGAAGTGATAAAGAGGTGATAAAGTGAAGATGACTTCTCCAGATTTATCATTTATCCAATTTCTATGTTATTCTATAAAGCCTAGTCACTAAGATCTCCAAAGTTGAAGAAATCAATAACATATGAATTGGAGAAGTGATAAACTGGAGAAGTCATCTCCACATTATCACCTCTTTATCACCACTTAGTGAATCTCCCACCATATTAATTCACCATTTATATCAACTTAAATTTGCAGAAATTTCATATCTTCAACCCTATAGTGCAGTCTCCAGAATTGCACCTCTATTGTTTGATGAATAAGGCCCAAAACTTTCAGAATTATTGGTTTTAAAAGAGCAGCAAACTTTTTTTAATGAAAACATATATGTTATAGAGCTTTTCCTGCTGATTAAAACAAGGGCAATCCTATCACTATCAGATGTTTTAGACAAATGTTATAACAGTTCAGAAATGCAGTACAGTGTGATTACTGCCTGAAAGTTCTAACTGACAGCATAAACCATCAATTTCTAACACATTCTATGGTGAACTCCTTGTCAGGTACTTTGCTCTCCCATAGAATGCAACATGATAACTAATTGGAATCTAACCACTGCGTTGGACAAGGTGCATAAACGTGCAAAAAAACTGATAAAGAGATTGGAGGATCTGAGTTATAAAGAGAGCCAAACTGGGTTTGTTTACATTAGAGAAGAGACTTCTAAGAGGCGATATGATTACCATTTACAAATACATTCAAGGTCAATACAAAGAACTAGCCAATGAATTATTTACACAAAGAGCTGAGCTAAGAATAAGAGGTCATCCATTAAGACTAGAGGAAATGCTCTTTCAACTAAAACAAAGGCAGGGATTCTTTACAGTAAGTGTGGCAAAGCTATGGAATTCTTTACCTCGGGGTGTTGTGCTTGTAGATAATGCAACTGCTTTCAAAAAAAAGAAATGGATGCCTATCTAGCACAGAAATAAATAAAGAAAAGACACTGCGTGCTCAGCTGGATACACACTATATAGGATTGAGAGAGTACTAGATGGAATGAAGAAATAAAATAAATTAAATAATATTGGGACCAATAAGAGGTAAACAATATTTGGGAATCACCTATATATTTTATCCCCAAATGCTAGAACAACAGAGTGTCCCAAAAAGAGGGGGAGATATATGTGATTCAAAAAATCCTGTTCTATATTCACATATAAATACACAAGCAGTAAATGATTAACTGTCCCTATGTCTCATATATGGGCAGTGGGTCCTCTCTCATATGCTGCTAGTCCATAATCAGTCCATGCAATGAGAAATTCACAGCGGACTCATCGAAATACATGTAAAATCGAAAGAGAGGGTGGGGATGGACAGCGCAAAGCGTATCCTCTAAGTGTAGCAGGTTATAAATATTCAAATAAAAGAATAGCATATAATCTTTAATATGAAAGAAATTCCACATAAAAACAAACAATAAAGAAAGACAATATGATAAAACCTGAATGAAGTATAAACATACTCAAACTATTTCCCAATAATATGCATAAATTGATGGAGATTCATAAATCTACATATAAAATATACATATATATAATTGTAAGAGAGAGAATATAGGGTTAAATACCCAATTAGTGCAGAAAAAAAAAATATATAAGGACTCAATAGTGAGGATGAAAGATTAAATAAAGTCTTAATTCAAACGGGTGGTGATTTTCCCAAATTGAGCAACATAGGACACATTACAGGCACAGAGATCATAAGTAGAATATCAAAGCAAGTGAGGTATTGCGCTTACTGGAAGATTTCTTCTACTTCGTGCCCATCAAAGTCCTCGTGCCACAGTTTACAAGCGGTCCGTTCATCCTAAGGGACCGGGTCCCCAGTGACGCTCAAACCCGCAAAGAATGCTTCAGCCTCACACTGTAAGTCCTCAGATCCCGGGAGCAGCTTCGCCCGCCAAACACTGGCGTCCTCCGTCTGCACGTGAAATAGATTCGGCCCGTGGTGATGACTCGGCTCAACGCGTTTCTGCGCACAACTGCACCTTCTTCTGGAGCAAAGAGTTAATTTCGCCCAACTATACTAGCCCTAATTTATAGTCTCAAAGGACCAATCATGTTTCATACATAATGGTAATCTTATACATCATATGGGCTAAAAGGGGCATAAAATAAATAAAAGGTACTACAAATAATAATAAAAACGAGCACTATTAGGCAATCTTTTTCAAATACCACGTAAATATCTACATCACTATATACATCTTTATTTAATAAGGATGTATTTTTAATTTTTAATTTTTAACATATCCTTTATACTTGTATGGATGTGCTCTATGTATTATCCTACTCATATAGGATTTTGACTCCTCAAATGCCAGAGCGATACTGAGAATATTAGCATCGCTGTTATGTGTATGTCTCTGGCATTTTAAAAAAGAAAAAAAGAAAAAGGAGGAGGAGTGGAGAAGACAGGGTAAAAAGACACATAAAAGCAACTCAAATGTATCTTATAATGGAATTACTTACACAGAGAATTATGTAGCGAAATGTAGAACAAAGTAGCCAAGTAGATATCTTTATCTAGTGGTGGAATACTTATAGATTATAGAGATCTGAATGAGGTGAAACTCACTGAAAATGTTTCGCAGATTACTAAAACATAAGCTAAAAAAGATCTGTATAATGAAGGGAGGATATCAGACAAACCACAGGTCAAGTTCTTCATTTAACCCATTTGGGGTCAAGGTTTTCATTTTATAAATCCAAAAGGTTTCTTGCTTAGCTAACCTTGTAAATCTGTCACCACCTCTAATTTGTTTAGGAATATGATCAATAACTGATAATCTTAAGCCCTTAGGATCCTGATTATGATATTTTTTAAAATGTCTAGCCACACTACTTTTAATATTTCCTTTTTGTATTTGGTTCCGGTGTTCTCTAAAACGTTCTTTTAACGGTCTTATTGTTCTCCCTATATATTGCTGGTCACCGGGACATTCCAAAAGATAAATTACATAATCCGAGCAACAATTGAGGAATTCATTGATCTTGAAGGTTTCTTTAGTAACATAAGAGCTAAATTCAAGTCTCCTATGTTGGATAAATTGACAAGTGATGCAATTGTTATGGCCACATTTGAAGTTTCCCTTTATAATGGTCCCATCAGTGATACTTCTAAAAGGTTTTTGTTTATTATTCCTTTTTTTTAAGAGATATTCACAAGCAAAGTTTCCCCCTCCCGCCCCTTTTTCCTAGTGTAAGCCATCTCTTCTCAGATGTGAATCTGGTTGTAAGACCAGACAGATAACAGCAGGGGACAATCTTCTTTGTATGAAAACAATGAAAGCCCTTCCCCCCTTGACAAGTTTTTCAGCTTTTTCCCTTATCTTGATTGAAGATTGTACCTCTCTGCAGTCTACCTGGGCACCTCCCTTCTGATCTGGCTGAACAGGGTGGGGGGATACTTTGCTTGTGAATATCTCTTAAACCATAAAGTTTTGAGAGATAAGACTTATATCGTTCTTCATGTTTTTTTAATGCCTACAAAATAAAATAAAGATAAAATGAAGTATTACTATCCCTTTAAGCAGAACTGATTACTTAATTGGTACTATTTTGCCAGATAAATGTAAATTAGTCGATAGCACTTAGATCTATATAGCATTGTTGATATATTAGTTAATATAAATTTAGATATTTCTAGAATAATATATTGTGTTTCTGGAAAGGTTATTTTAGCAAATATTTGATCTGGGGAATTCTCTGAATTCATTTATTAACCCTTCAACTGCTATTTGCCTATTTATTTTGAGGTGTTTCTTTAGATTTCTTTGTACATATGTTTATGTTTTTGGGTCTAACTTTTATACAGTGGGAAGTTTATTTAAAGGAGCAGTAAACTTTTTTTATGAAAACACATATTTTACAGAGCATTTCCTGCTGAATAAAACAAGGTCACTCCCATCGCTGTCAGATGTTTTAACATGTCAATATCTAGTATTGTGCAAAATTCTCCAATTTATTTTTTTATCTATTTATGTGATGATATACAACCTAATTGGGTCTCCTGTTACCCCTTTCTTGTATTTTCTTTTACATCTTTAGCAAAATCAAAGTTTGGCAGTATGCCCACAACCATCTTTCTCTTCTTAAATGTGTCCACATTTCTATAATTCTTACAAAACCTTTCAAAACTTTCAAAATGCATTTTCTGATCCCAGAAAAAGGCTCCTATTTTGATCCTACATACGAAAGTATATCCATATCATTCCAGTTCTCAACAACTTTCTTTCTTGCACTCAGAATGGATCTTCCTGTTACCGTCTTGCAGAAAATTGTACAACCAGAGATTGGGACATTCTGTCAGACAGACACAGTGTGACTAGCTGATCCCCTGTACTATACTGGTGTATTAATGTATGAATGATTAGTCCATGTTGTCTGTATTTTGCTATAGATAACATGCGCTGGCATGTCACCCTTCCCTCATATTTTATCTGCTTTATGTTCATTTTGATGCCTTGTAATAATGATTGAATAAAAAGTATAATAATTTCAAGAAACAACAATAGTTTAAACTGTAATAAGGCTAGAAATATGCATCTCTCAGTGGTTGGAGTACCCTTGTTTTTTTTTCAAAGCTTTATTGAGAATTATATAAGATACATTAGGGAAATCAAATCACACAATAAGAATGCAAAGCAAGACACTATTATAAATCTGTGTGTAAACTAGAGGTATCAAGAATAAATCAGCGAAAAAATACAAGTACAAATATCACGTGATAACACATATAAAAGTCAGAATACTGCTGCTGAAATAAAACTTTGTTTAATAATAATAATAATAATAATAATAATAATAATAGTAATAACGCATATTAACATTCATAAACACCACCTAGAATGGGCTGGATGCAGCCCAATCCATAAGATTGATTTCCAATGAAAGGGAGTCATGAAAGAACTAGAGAAGCAGCTGTAAATATAAACGATAGAGTAGAAAGAATGAAAAACGAGAGTTTTGAATAATGCAGATTTGGAATAGATAAAGAGTGAGGGGGTAAAAAAAAAGGGGGTGGGTAGGGGGAGGTGAGGAGAATCAGGTGACCTAACATTAGAGTCTCAGTTTGTCCTAGAGAGATCCTTGAGGGTTTGAAAGTCCACAAAGGGGCATGTCACGGACTATGCCAACTGGCAAAGACCCCCTCGCATGAGTAGGCAAATTTAGGCAAGGGCCTTTCACATCCATGAGTTCCATACTTTGGAGAAGGCCGGCAAGGAATGGGTAGCCAGAGCATGTGTTCTCTATAGGGAGATCAACCTGTTGAGCAGTTGTCTTCATTCCAACAGAGAGGGGGCAAATGTATCTTTCCAATTGGCTGGGATCAAGGCCTTCGCAACATTGAGGGCCGAAGTCACTAAGGTAAGTTGAGGGGAAAGATGTTTGAGAGTCAGAAAATGGTGAAAAAAAAACAGTTGAGCAACTGGATCCCAGGGAATGGGAACAAGGTTCAGCTTGGAGAGCAGGGAATGCACTCCTGTCCAAATGTGAGCCATCATACCGATCTCATGATAACAACGCCATCATTCAGGGGACACCCTTGGATATGCTCTGGTCACCCATTGAGGAGTAAAATACCATTGGGTGAGCAATTTAAAGTTCATCTACTGGCACGCAGCTTCTGTAGAGGAGCACAGTAATCTGTTAGGTACCTCATGCCAGATGTCCAGGGACCATTCCAGTTCCTTCTCTCTCTGCGTACAGTACCAGGGCTTGGAAGAGGTGGTGGGGTGCAGAGCATAGAGTACAATTTTGAGACCTTCTTCATTCTAAAGCCTCCCGAAATCAGAGAACCTGCATCTTCTGTCAAAAAGAAAATATAAGTTAAAAAAACAGAACCCTGCCACCACCATTCCCACCTCCCAAATGAACGAACCCCCCTCCCCCCCTTAATTCTGCTCTGGCCATTGATCACAATGAAAACAAAATTAAAAGTGATTGGTGTTTATGTGGCCATCCCTGTTCAAAATAATTTGCACTGTACCATTGGCTGGGACTGTGGGGTTAGGCAGGGAATTGCATATCTTGAGGGGAGTCATTATGGGTATTCATGATCCCGCCAACTAGATGTTGATTGATTGGGAAGTGAGGTTACTTCAGTGCTTGTTCTATGCCCTGGCATCCCCAAAATTCCAGCCAATGGGATAGTGGGAATGGTCATAGAAAAGCCAATCCCTGTTCTGTGCCCCCCCCACCTAATTCTGGCTCAGTCAACAGGCATAGAAAGCTTGGGGGGTGATTTATCTTGCATAGGCAGAAGTGGGGAAGTGATGTTTTCAAGGTAAGTGTGAGACTTGTTAAGAATTATGTAAGTGTGTGAGTAAGCTTGTGAACGAATGCATGAATTAATGAATTGAACAACTGGATTTGAATGAATGAAGTTCATGTGCCATTCATGTTTCTGAAATTCCATGCCATTTGTCTGACGTTTACATTTGATTGTCACAAAACACAATTTTCATAAAATTTTGCACTAATTCCAAAATGAATGCACAAGTCTAGTCACATCTGTGAGCCATATGCTTAATTCTGGGAAAAAAACAACATAGGGAAAAAAGTAAATATTCCAAAAATTCAACTTGATTTTAATGAGGCTTGGACTCTAGAGAGGTCTCCCTCTGATATGTTTACGCACTTCCCAGCCAATCAGTTTAAAGCACAGCCCGCTCAAAGTGGATTGGCAGGGAAGTGCATAAGCATATCCCAGCCAATGGCTGTGAGGGAATTTGAGGTAAGACTGCCCATATCTAAGGGCAGTCTCAATTCCAATTCCCTCAGAGTGGAACGTGCATCAGCCCATACGGAAGAGGGGAATCTTTGCTGCATGATACTGTCTCCACCTCAGCCTCAGAGGCCGCACAAAGTGATTAATATTAAGCTAAGTATTTTATTGGGATATTTTATGATGGCATCATAAGTGACATTACTGAATATCTTATTTGGCTTCACATTTAATATTCATGGAGGCATATTAATATTTGAACAACGGCACTTTAACGCTACTGAACCCCAGAGAGCACTCAAGGGGTTAAACTATGTATTAATGTGCTGGATATTCATGCATGGTACTTATACTTTTCTGGGGGGGGGTTTACAGCAAGAGGAAAGAAGACAGAAGAGGAGAAGACATAAGAGAAGAAAGGACAGAAGAGGATGGGTATGCTGAGGACTCTGCTGGACATCACAATTAATGGTAAGTGTTACTTGTAATGTGATGGTTTTTTTTTTACTTAGTTGGGTTAACCTTATGAGTGCCGGCAGGGTGATTATACCCCACTGGCACTCATGGGGTTAATTCTATTAACATTTGACATTGTTTTGGAGCATTTGGATGTATTGATGTGAGGCTTAGGGCCCCATAACAATACACCGAATGGGGACTTAGGTTTTTTTTTAACGGTATTTTCCTTTCAGTTTCTGCGTCAGCTGTTTGAAGATGCGATAAGGGACTCAAGTCAGAAAAAAGTAGGTCTTAACTTTCCTGCAATTGCAATTTACGGTGTTTTCATTATTGAAAATACCTCTGAACTTTAACATCCAAAAAATGCCGTTGGCAGAAAAAACAGCCATCTCCAAAATTTGAATTGAGCCCTGTCAGTCTACACGCCTCCCTTTCACTCCTTTACATTCATTCCCTCTGTCCACCTCCTTCCCTCTCTGTCCATCCGCCTCCTTCACTCTCTGTCCATTCGTCTCCTTCCCTTTCTGTCCCTCTGCCACCCTTCTCTTCTGTCAGCTTCCCTTCATGCAAATCTATGTCTGTCTCCTTCCCTTTTACAATCTCTAGGGGAGACAGACAAGGGTTGGAGACACACAGAAGAGTGGGTCAGCAGTGGGGTTATGCACTAAGGTGTTTTCAAATGGTGAAGAGGTGTAAGGAACTTCTCCAGTGTGCTAAACTCTCGGATTCCTGGATTATCCCATGGAGCCAATGCACTAAGAACTTACAGGTTGGTTAAATCTCGGTTCACTGGCTAGATGGAAGAAGCAAGGATCATTCATCACACTGGAAGGGTCATCGCCACTTCATCACATACTCATAACACTTTGGTGTATCTCCCCCCTGTTTGTATCTGAAATAAATGGACAACAACTATGTTGAAGTTTTAAATTGTAATTAAATTTAATAATAATGAGAATAAGAATAATAAAAATAAAAATTATATAAATCCACCTCTGGAGGGAATGGGGTCAGTGGGGGTGCCTCCTTCCTCCCCTTGTGCGAGGCCCCCATCTGGGTAGGTGGCGCCTACCACCACGTGCAGCAGGCAGGGCATCAGATGATGCCAGGCTGCTGTCTGATGAGGAGGTGCTGGGGGCGGGGGCTGGCCCTGTAGGCACGACATACTCCGTCAGGAGGCCCAGCATCATCCTATTCTGCTCCACAATTTGTTGCAGCAGAGCCTCCTGACGGCGCATGTCGTATCCCAGCTGCCGCCGTAAGCCCCTGATGTCAGCTGAGATCCCGTTTAGGATGTCCAGGGCCTCTGCGTACTCCTGGCTGGAAGGGGGCTGCTGCTGTTGTTCTTCATCAGATGCAGCTGTGGGGAAAGAAGAAATGCAAAGCAGTGAACACTTCTCTGGCACACAGGTGTTTGATGCATTTAGCAGGGTGATTCTCAGCAATGCTCCTGCTGTCTAGGATGCACAATCGTGTCCTCTAACCACACCAGCAGTGCATGTTGTCAAGATGTGCTCACTTAAACATTCACTTGTGTTCAAGTGAAAACATACACTGTTGGGGTGGTTAGAGGACATGATTGTGTGTCCTAGACAACAGGACCATTGCTGGGAAACACCACACAAAATGTATTAAAGTGGATGTGTCACCTATTTATAACATTGCCTAAATAGGCTACATATCGAATACTTCTAAAACATTATTAATTTTTTATTTTTAAGTTTTATTTTTTGTAAATTTAACTTAGAAAATCTGTCCCCTACCTACTTCCGTATAGACTGTGGTTACCTGGTTTGTAACAGCAGTCCATCACTTTGCCTCTTCTCTCCTCCCTCCTCCAATGACGGAGGCTTCTGTCTGCAAGCTGAAGCAGTCTCATTGGCAGATATCTAGCCCGAGATTACTAAAGATCAGACTAGGGAGCCCAGCTGCTACAGGTCTGTGCCGAAGAAGGCACAGACCTCAGCATGTTGCGGGGCCCTTCATATCTCCCGGCCATGGTCCTATCACCTTGTGGCCGCAGCCAGCGCTCCTGCAGCAGCCTCAGGGAAGCCCAGTGCAGGCAGCCTACCAGGAATTATCCCAGTAGGCCAGTCTGGCCCTGCCTTGGAGTGCCAGAAAGGTGAGCAAAGCATAGCTTAGCAATGTGCTGCTGCTCACCCCTGTGGCAATGCAATATTTATGTAAACTAGATATGGCTAAAACAAGCTGGGGTTGCTAATACACATATGAAACAATTTAACATGACTAAAAACACATTTGTACGTGAGGGAGACATCTTAAAAACAACTTACCAGCAGCCACCTCTTCCACCAAACTGGCAAGAGCAGTGGCAGTGACCGGCTGCAGAACCAGGGTTATGAATGGTTCCTCCTCCCTGCCAGAGCTAGGTACTCCATAAAGGTCATCTGTAATGAGAAGAGAACACCACGTTACAGTACACACATGCATGGACATTGCATAACAAAGTGCTAAATTACATTACACACACGCATGGACATTGAATAACAAAGTACTACATTACAGTATACACATGCATGGACATCGAATAACAAACTGTACTACATTACAGTACACACGTGGACATTGCATTACAAAGGATTAAGTTACACAGGGCAGATATGTATTATTTGCAGTGCTTTACCATACATTTACCGTACATTGCACACCTATCTGCTCAGTGGTAGATATCGAACCCTTTGAGTGCCAGAGGGTTACACAACACATTGTTAGCATATTTAATTTTCAGTGCCATGCTCCAGGTAACGCAGGAGAAGTATCCTCCGTCTTGGTGCTTCTACTGAGTTCCAGGCGTCTCTCCATGGCCCGGGTTTGTGCGCACTTGGTGGTGTCAGTGACTGTCCATGGACTCAGGCTGGATGATAGTATTGCCTGTGTGACGCTGGATTGACGCCGTGTACAGACGCATTGTGGAGATGCATCATTTTCGGGCTCACGGTCGTTATGTGATGCAGTGTGGAGCAGAATGGTAGCAAGGCTATGAGATGCATCAGAATGACGCAGGGTCTTATTTTTAGTCTAGGCCTTCTGTGGGCTCCTCCTTCCTACTTCCTGTGATGGGATTTAAAGGGCAGACTGAGTCTTGACTAAGTTGCCCTTGTGTTATTGTACAAAGCAGTTCTGTTACCTTGGTCTCTGTGTATGGCCTGGCTTGTCTGACCATCCAATCTGGTGCTGACCTGTGGCTCTGTCTGACTATTCTTCTGCCTTATCCTATTATACTGGACACCCAATCTGGTGCAGACCTGTGGCTCTGGATGACTATCTGAACTGTGTATGACCTGGCTTGTCTGACTACCCTCTCTGGTGCTGACTTGTGGCTTTGTCTGACTATTATTACGTTTGTCCCTTGTACGTAGCAGACACCCAATCTAGTGCTGACCTGGGGCTCTGGTAAACTAGCTCTTATACTGACTGCAGGTGTGAGTCAAGTATCCACTTCCTCCATACTGACTGCAGGCATGAGTCAAGTATCTGCTACTAATATTCTGACCGCAGGTGTGAGTCTGGTAGATTCCTCGCTACCCCGGATCAGACTTCATGTTCCTGTTCCTGCTTCTGTTCGGTTCCTGTTTCTGTTCCTGGTTCCAGCAGAGACTACCAATGGCTTAGGCCTAGCCTCTAATAGAGTGATCCACCTTGGCAGTTTACTATATCTGGTAGTAGCACTAGCTGGCTGTGACTCTCTACTTGTTCCTGCTATTTACCTCTGTGTGCTACCTTATTTTAACTATACCATGCATTTTAACTATACTGTACTGAATCCTGATTTATTCTGGAGAACCGTGACATACATGCAATGCATTGCGTACCCCTCTGGCACTCAAAGGGTTAACATAACATAGCATCAGAATACAATTACTTATCAGAAAACACTCCATTATGCCCTGACTCCTCAGTTGAGGGCATGTCTGGAGCTGGAGTACCCAACTCTGAGGTGTGCAGAGAGGGAACTTCACTACCACTGCTCCTGGCGGAACTGGTGCGAATCACCAGACCAGAAGAAGAGTCACCCCATCCAGCTGATGGGCACATACATCAGCAGAAACAGAAGCGGGCATGTGGACAGGGAAGACAGGTGCTGTAGGGGCAGGGGAAGATGCAGGAGCACAGTCATCTTCAGCACCTGAGGATTCCACTGGTCCTGCTACAGGGGTGATCGGAGCTGATCAAGCATGTGAAGAACCAGCAACATCCTCATCACCACCTGCAGCAGGAGCAGCTTCTGCCTCAGATCATAATGATGCAATAGAACAGGTCCACTGGAGGCCCCAGATGACTGCTCTACCTCCATCTTCGCCCTTTTCAGCAGCACCTGCCTTCTCATGTTGTAAACCCACTTCCTGCACCTGTCTGATGTTTGTGGGGACACTGCCACCTCATTGACTTAATTTGTCAGGCATATGTTCGCGATGTTCAACAAACTATGCGTGGCAATCTGTGATCATGCTGGGGAGGCAACTGAGTGCTGAAGGCCTGGCGCATTCAGTTTCTTTCTAACTTTACTACTACGCGACAACTCTACCGAATGAACCAAATACAACTCCAGTGTATACTGTGCATAACATTACTGCTTACAGTGATACCTAGGAAGACACAAGCAGATGGCCAAAGATGGGGGAAATTTATTTTGAATTAGTGGTGCATGGGGCATGGTTGTCGACCTACTGGTTGAACTCTTGCTAGTCCTTGGTGTATGTGAACAAATTACTTAACTCTTTGAGTGTCAGAGACTTATCCAACGCATTGAAAACCAATGTGTTGGATACCACTCTGGCACTCAAAGGGTGAAAGTGGCTAAGGGCTTGGACAATACAGGATGGAGATTGCTTAGGAGAATGAAACACTGAAAATGGGGTTTGTGTTTGGAAGATTACAGCCTAAAGTGGTGAAGGGAGATGGATATACAGAGATTATATATACATGTTGCTGGTGGTGTGACTGGTGGAACATTCCAGTCACTTTGTAGTTAACTTCATAACCTACTGACAACTCTTTGGGTAAGTGAGTTGATGATTTAGCACAAGATTAATCTATGAAACACTAATGTATACACACAGACTGATTTGATATGAGGGAAATCAGGGTAGGATAACGAGACAGAGGAATTTGGGTACCAAAGAGGGACAACAGGGTAGGAGGCTGGTATGAGAAAATGAAACCTTTAACCATGTACTATAATAGAATGTCACATGTATAGTTTGTCGATGTTCGTCCACTTATGTTGAGTAGGATGTGACAGGCATGGGTTGTCAATGTTCGACCATATGCTAACTTGAATATGATAGGCATGGGTTGTCGATGTTCAGCCATGTGCTACATTGAATGTGACAGGCATGGGTTTTCGATGTTCGACCATATGCTACATTGAATGTGACAGGTATGGTTGTCGATGTTCAAGCACGTGCAATTTGGATTGCGATCGGCAACCCATGCTGGAGAAGAGGTAACATGCACAGACTGGCAATGTACAACAATGTCCGTTTTTACGATGGATCTTTTTCTATATGCATACCCTGCCTGGAAAGAATGATAGCAGCGTGCACGGAGTCGCACTGCTATCATTTAACCCATGTTAAATTTGGCCTAATCATTCAGAATGGATCAGAATGTGGTCCAAATCGAATAGGGCCGGTCTGAAATTAGGATCCTCCATATTAAAAAAATAATTTTGTCCAAATTCAAATTAAATCAAAAATTTTGGCCGTGCACAAGTCTATCTCATGGTAGATAGAACCTTTTAACCCTCAGAGTGCCAGAAAGGTAGCCAACTCATTGCCATGCAAATGATTTGCTATCTCTTTAGCACTCAAAGGGTTCATTTACAGTACCAATAAATACAATAAATTATAAACAGTGCCAGTTTAAGTTAAATGTGGCTTGTGATACTTGTGATCTGCAAATCCACAAGGTCATAGCAGAGAATACATTAACATAAGCCAGTGCACAGGTCATGACATTTTGCCTCCCTCCCAGTATTCTCATCAATCAAGTTTATAAATAACAAAGAGAGATTGATGAATCACCTTCTCCTTGGTTTAAATGAATGCATTTCATGTTGAACATTGTAGATAACATATTAGACAAGTATCTCTAGCCACGACCTAAGAATTGATGTACAGTCAAAATTCTGAAGGGGACAAGCCAAGATCATGTGGTTAATTCCACCATGCCCCTTTCTGATGATGCTAAATACCAAGAGCCCTCTAAGGAATAGAGCCATTAAATGCATTTAAAATGAAAGACACACAAATCAACAGATCTGATGTTTATAACAATTACTGTAAGAAAAACCATTACAAATAGAATATACATTGGTACATATTAATGGAACAAATATGGGGCGTATAAACAACACTATATGGAAAAAATAACGGCCTAAGTTTCATTACAGTTGTTGCTTCATCTCTATGGTATTGATTGCCTATCTATCTGCAATAGACAATAGATACTGAGACCTGGAAGACACTCATTGTTTTCCTTCATTCAAAACTCAGCATGGTGTTTTCAAAACATCTGGATTGACTTTGAGAACTTTGAGGACTCATGAAACATCTGGATTGACTTTGAAGACAGATGTGACACTCAACCCAGTAGTGGTGATGAGATTTTTATGTTGCTCTTTTCATGCCGGCAAAATGTTTAATGAGGCATTTGGTTGGTCGTCGAATAGTGGACGACATATCAAAAGGATACCTTTAGTCGATGACACATTGAGGAGGGAGGTAAAGTACGAATGATCTCAATGAGCAATGAATATGGGTTTTTTTTCCCAACAAGTTCTGAGTCTAAGAAAATAAGACACACCATGTGTGCCAGAGGGGTGTTCAACATTTTTGCTTCACAATGCTCTGGACATTGCACTGACACACATGCAAGTATCCACTGCCTGGTTCCCAGAATTCTTCCACCATAGTCATAGAACACTTATAAACTGTTTGACATTTCAGCCTTGGTTCACTGGCTACTTCCCCACAGTCAGCTTCCCCAGGTTTAACTGGTAGTTAAACAATATATAATACCCAGCCCCAGCCCTTTTTCACTCTCCACTGGTATTCACAGAACCACACATATACTGTCTGATACAACAGCTTTGTTACATTCTCTCACAGGAGAAATAGAACCACACACACTCTGTATGACACCCTAGCCTTTTTCCAGTGTCTACTGGTAGCTACAGAAAAACACATACACTGTCTGACTCCCCAGCAATTTCCCTCTGTTCCACTGGTAGGCGTGACACCACATATACACTGTCTTCTTAACCAGCATTGATCCACTGATCACCACAGAACCACATTTGCACTGTCTGACACCCCAGCCTTGTTCAACTGATAGCAATATAGAGACACACACTGTTTGCTTCCCCAGCCACTGGCAGCCACAGAACCACATAACTCTGTCTGCTTTCCCAACTAGTAGCTATGCTGCTGACACCTCCTCTAAAATTTCAACCATTTTTCTTGGGTTGGTACTAGGAACTGAATAAAGTAAGATATTTTATAGTGTTGAAAGATATTATTTCGATTTGTAAAAAAGTGTATTTTTTTCTTATAGCACCATATGGTAGAAGCATTTTTGCATATCAGGCTATTGATAGAAAGGCACGTAACCCTTATTCGATTTGGCTGGTTGTCTGCTTTCCAAAATGGTATGCTTTGTTTACCTTTTCTTCATATCTATAATAGGTTAGTGTGTCTGATACCCCATAGGAGTTGTTGTAACCATGTCAATGTAGACAAGTCATATTTGAAAAATATATGAAAAATGAGAGATGGTAGTATAGTTTTGTGTACCTGGCACCACCTACAGCATGTAATTTCATAACAACTGGATGCTTTCAAGATTGTTGGCAATGCAGCTAATGTTATGTAGTAAAAGTGCAGAGTTTATTTCAAATACTGCAGTAAAAATAAGCATGAACAAATGTAGCAAAGAATCCATCCTGTGACATCTAATGCATTTTGGATCCACCAGTCCTTAATCACAGTAAATCTGCAAGGGAGGATGAACGTTTTTAAACCTTAATCCCCTATCCTTCCAACATGCAGATGGACACTCATAATAAAACAATGTAGAAAAATTGTATATTAAGAGTCAGAGACGCTCACCTAGGAACGAACCTGCAATACATACTTGCAGGCCCTATAGGAATGGTATCCTGCCCAGGGTACAGTCTCTTTTAGCCCACTAGTGCCTTTCACAGGGAAGAAATATCCTAAAGCATATCATACTGGTCCTGCCATAACAGCAGTTCAGCCATGAAATGCCAGGCAATACTTCTCTGAACAAAAGAAGCAGCCAACCCCAGAAGTATGTTTCGGCCATGTTGGTATCCTACCCAGGGTGCAGTCTCTTTTAGCCCACTAGTGCCTTTCACAGAGAAGAAATATCCTAAAACATATCATACTGGTCCTGCCATAAAAGAAGTCCAGCCATGAAATGCCAGGCAATTGTTTTCTGAATAAGAGAAGCAGCCAACCCCAGACGTACTTTTTGGCCTTGTTGGGCCTCGTCAGTGAGGTGCAGCTGATCTCTATAAGCACTGTGAGCAAGGGGTCCAGTGCTGGATTCCCCTATTTCCCTTGTGGTGACTAATCCCAAGAGTAATTTGCATACGTATATTAAGAGTCAGAGACACTCAACTAGGAACGAGCCTGCAATACAAATTTGCAAGCTCTGTAGGAATGGTATTCTACCCAACATGCAGTCTCTTTTAGCCCACTAATGCCTTTCACAGAGAAGAAATATTCTAAAGTATATCATACTGGTCCTGCCATAACAGAAGTCCAGTCACGAAATGCCAGGCAATTCGTCTCTGAACAAGAGAAGCAGCCAACCCCAGATGTACATTTCGGCCTTGTTGGGCCTCATCAGTGAGGTGCAGTTGATCTCTCTAAGCACTGTGAGCAAGGGGTCCAATGCTGGATTACCCTATTACCCTTGGGGTGACTAATCCCAAGAGTAATATGCATATGTATATTAAAAGTCAGAGATGCTCAACTAGGAACGAGTCTGCAATACAAATTTGCAGGCTCTATAGGAATGCTATCCAACCCAAGGTGCAGTCTCTGACGAGGCCCAACAAGGCCGAAATGTATGTCTGGGGTTGGCTGCTTCTCTTGTTCAGAGAGGAACTGCCTTGCATTTCGTGGTTGGACTGCTGTAATGGCAATGGTATCAAGCATATTGCTTAATTTTAATTGTAGGTACCTCAAAGGTATAAAGGACACTATACAACACAAACCCTTCTGACACTCAAAGTGTTAATCTACATTACCCCTATGAATGCCAGATGGCTGGTGTCCCCTTTAGCATTCAAATACTTACTTCTCACAAGGGGTGTTCAACATGTGGCTCTCTAGCAGCAGATGGTCCAAGTTTCCCATCATCCTGATGATGGAAGTAGTAGTCCAACAGCTGCTAGAGAGTCGCAGGTTGAACACCCATTATGTAGCAAAGTACGTGTGAGTGCCAAATAGGGCACTAACTGTCTGGCATTAAGTGTTAAAGGTGATTAACCATCTGAGTGCAAGAGGGCTGCCCAAAGCAATATGCTAGACACCTCCCCCCTCTGACACTATTCTCAGTATAATGAGGATACAATTAATATAAAGAAGAGTAAATCTGGAGCAAACAAACTGTACAACAGGGGACAAATACAAATTCCCCAAACACCCAAAGTATTTAAATGTGAACTGAACATAAATAATACACATTAAACCACTTCAAGTCAATAAGATGTAAACCAATTTCACCTTAGGGGAAAATACAAAAATATTTTCCATTTATTTGGGTATGTGTGTGTGTGTGTGTGTATGTGTGTAAAAAAATAATAGCAAGAAGTAAGTGTAGTTGTTGTGTGAGGTGTTAGTACAGTGGTGTGTTTCTGGGTTTCTGGGCTCTCCTGTACTGCTCTATCAGACTGACAGCCTATACACTTTATACAGCAGATAGTCTGGAGTGGAAGGGTGGCTGTACAGGTATCTGCCCCATATTCCGCAAAGTCAACCTGCAAAATTGTCAGGTTAGTGCCCCTGTCTGCCTCACACTGTGCCAATCTGTCCCTCACTGCACCAGCCTGCCTTGCACTATGCTAATCTGCCATTCATTGCACCAGGATGCCTCCAGTGTGCTAATCTGTGCCTCATTGCACCAACCAGATTCACATTGTGCTAATCTGTCCCTCCTTGCACCAGCATGCCTCTCATTGTGGCAACCTGTTCCTCGCTGCTGCAGCATGCCTCTTACACTGCCCACACTGTGCCAGTCTGCCTGTTACACTGCTCCACATTGCAGCAGTCTGCCTCTTACATTACCCACATTGGCACAACATCGTAGTCTGCATCTCTGCCCTACACTTACCCAATCTACCTCACAATGTTCAACATTTTCCCAACCTGCCCCACATTGCACCAAGCTGCCTATTTTTGAACCAATATGCCACATACTGCCCCTCACTGTGCCAGTTTCACATACACTTCCCTCTGCTCTGCTAAACCTCTGGGTCTCAGGCAGTGGTCTGATGGTTGTCATTGGCCCCTCCTTTGCAACGGGACCCTTCTCAGTGGTGGGCTCCCACTCAATGACCAATTGCCGGATGGGTCAGTCCGCCCCTATAAACATAATTTATCTGAAACTTGACTTAAAAGAAATCTACATGATAGAGAGGTGCAGACAAGGCAGTGGTTGGTGTACTTTAAGTATTTTAATCAAGTATGCTGCAAAGTGTTTAACTGAACTCCTATAACCTCACTGACTCTAGAGGGCTCTGATGACTGGACACATATCAAATATTTTAAAATCTCATGAAACATCTTCCAGCCATTTGTCCACCTTTCAGATATAGGTTGAAACATAGAAAAAATATAATTGACCAATACTTTTGAAATGTCGTATACATTGTAAGGTAACACTTTAGAGCGGTAGAGGAAAGGCTTGTTAATTCTGTACAATTTAATCTGGCATTTAGAGGATCTGCAGATCACAGTAATAATGTACATTTTCTGTGTCCTGTTGAGTCACTTGATAAACATGACAAAATGATGGCTGAAGAGCTTGATCAAATTGTCACAAAAGAAATAGCAGATCACTACTGTAGAAAAAATATCCAAACTGAAATAATAAATGTAACAAATCCTAGATGACATTATACAATGCTGTAGAAATACCAAATATCATTCCATTATTTTTGACTGTATGCTAGATATAAGGAACAGATATCACTTATGATTACATTTTTAGAATATCATTGAGGCAATTTTCAAGCGAAGGAACAGTTTATTTATTATAAAAAATGTTGATGACAAAACTTCTAAGGGATTGGCTGACATTGGAAACTGTAGAGGACATGCATGTGATAAAGAAGTTCATACAAATATTATAAACATAAACTCAGCGGTGTTTTTGAACCATGTTGATGCTATTGCCTCAGCTTGGTTAGTGAAGATGCAGCGGTTCACTTTTAAAAGGTTGCATGCAACAAAGCGTGCAACCATATGCCACATTAACTGTGTTGTCATAATAAAAAGCCATCCAAAGCGAGACAGGCTAGCACTAGTCAGATAAATTAACACCTCTGAATTAAATAAGACTATAATAGTCTGGTGCACTCAATAGACACATTACCCATACTTACTAAAAGGGAGTCAAAGAAAACCCCACCAAAGAAGTCCTTTACAAAGAGGCACTCAACTCAGAGTATAGAAAAATACGAAATGTTTATTATATTTTTATTGTAAACTAGTTGAACAGCCCGTTACATGGGCCACAGTGCCTCTGGCAGCCGGTCGCGGGGCAGTCACGCGCAGTAGAGACTGCCCGCGCCACTGCTGATACAGAGCTGGACGCTCCTTCGGAGCGCCCAGCTCTGTATCACCTGCAGCACGGGCAGTCTGTACTGCGCATGACTGCCGCATGTGCAGCAGTGTCTACTGCGCATGTCGGGCGTTACACACAACTTAGCGAATTATTATATAGGATTACTTATACACCAATACGCATGACAAAGACTCACATTTAAAACATGCTAAAAAAAACACAAAATGGCAGGAGGGGTGTGATACTGTATTACACAGAAAAATGGGAATATTATTATAAATCAATACAAACAATGGTCACAAAAAGCTATCATTAAATGTAATTATATAATTCCCAAACTAGCCTTTACAGTAATCTTAAATATATGATCCAAAGGCAGCATATACAAAAATGAAAAATATATACACATCCCAAACAGTGCACTACAAGTGAAACAATATTAAACAATACACATGCTTTGAATAAATCAAAAATAATTAAAGTTCTCCTAAACAAAGAAGAAAGAAGAACTGATGTGATCCAATATAAAGAAAAAAAAAAAAAATAAATGTATTAGTAAATCAATAAACCAAACCTTCGATCTGCAAAGTCAATCACCCCTCCAAACCGTACAAACTATCCCGACGCGTATCGCCACAAGTCTTCATCAGGGGATAGTTCCCAATTGAACAGAGCTGCGAAATTAGTTGGAGCTATATAATAAATAATAATAATAATAATAACTTTAAAGGGATAGTAATACTTCGTTTTAACTTTATTTTTTTTTTTGTAGGCATTAAAAAAACATGAAGAATGATATAAGTCTTATCTCTCAAACCTTTATGGTTTAAGAGATATTCACAAACAAAGTATCCCCCCCCCCGTTCAACCAGATCAGAAGGGAGGTGCCCAGGTAGACTGCAGAGAGGGACAATCTTCAATTAAGATAAGGGAAAAAGCTGAAAAACTTGTCAAGGGGGGAAGGGCTTTCATTGTTTTCATAGAAAGAAAATTGTCCCCTTCTGTTATCTGTCTGGTCATACAACCAGATTCACATATGAGAAGAGATAGCTTACACTAGGTAAAAGGGGAGGGAGGGGAAACTTTGCTTGTGAATATCTCATAAACCATAAAGGTTTGAGAGATAAGACTTTTATCATTCTTCATATTTTTAATGCCTACAAAATAAAATAAAGTTAAAATGAAGTGTTACTATCCCTTTAAGCTGAATCGTAGCACCATCTTATTCTGCAGTTACTAATAAGAAATTGCCATTATGTTTGAAATGTTTAAACAATCCCGATCGTTCCACTCATAAACTATTCTACTGATATACTTGATACTACTGAGAGAGAGCGACATAGTTAATGTGACATATGGTGGCACACTCTTTTGTGTGTGACCTTTTAAAAGGATACCAGATGCAGCATGGTAATGCAATGAATCAAGGTATCAATGAGCTAATCCAGTGTTATATGCATATTTCCAGGATCTGTAAATTTTTTGAATGTTTTGACAGACCATGGGCCAGATTCTATTGCAGGTGCTAAATGTTAACACCCATTTTATCAAACATTTTCCTATTGATGTCTATGGGGAAAAATGGAGATAAAAGCAGTGATAACATTAGCACTTGCAATAAAATCCAGCCTCATGTGTTTGGCTTTACCTTTAAACCACCATATATGTACAATCCGATAGGAATTTTGCATAGATTGTGTTTAACCACTAAGATATAATATGGAAAATACAAAGGAGGCATTGATTGCTTTATCTGAAGACAATGTGGAACCAGCTATCTGTCTTGACGCTCTTACAATATTAGCTCAGGTTGTGGATTTCAAGTTCATCATGTCAATGAGTGCTTGGTATGATATATTGTACCAAGTCAATGTTTTCAGCAAGACAATGCAAAATGAAGATTAGCCCAGGTGGAGGACTCGTTGAAGGAATATGTTAGGGCTAATGTGACAGGCGACGTTTCTCCCACTACTATATGGGAGGCACATAAATGTGTTCTCCGGGGAATTCTGATTCAAATGGGTGCAAGAAGGAGCTTCTGACTTATGTTGGAGATGTCAGAAGGATAAAGGTTCCCTTTTCCACTTATGGTGGGACTGTGGTAAGATCCGGGGGTTCTGGACTGATCTATGTTCAGCATTGTCACAAATCCTCTTTATTACCTTTCCTTGTGATCCACTGATTGTCCTCTTTATGCATCTTCCCTCTACCTCTCCCATTAAAAAAGAGATATGCACTCTATTGAGCTTTCTTACTAATGCGGCGAAACTTCTTATACCGTCACTGTGGAGGGCTGCTACCATTCCCACGCTGACTATGTGGAGAGCAAGAGTGGACAGATATATGGAATTAGAGTGCATTCATGCATCCATTATGGGTAAATCCCTTGCTTTCCAGAAGATTTGGACCCCTTTGCTCCTCTGGTCCAGTGACGCGGTTCCCCCTGGTCTGCACTAATTGCTACTTTAAAGTTATATTTAGCTCTCTCAAAGCTCTCTTTAGCATGAATTACCCCAGTAGGACGTAGCTGTTTAGCGACCACTAGCTCCTAACTATTAGCAATCTACTTTCAGTGGTGGGTCCCCTCTCCTCCTTCCCTCCCCCCCCTTCTCCCCCTTCCCTCATCCTCTCTTCCTTCTCTCTTCTTCCATCTTCTGCTTTTCTCCTCCTGTCCTCTCCATACTTGTTTTCTTTCCTTTATCTTTCATTTCTGCATTTTCTGTCAATACAGGAAGGCATTCTGAACCCAATTAATACTGAAACAGTACATAAGTATTGTAGATTTCTGGATCTCTGGTTTATCCCTTGTATTGTGCATTCTATAATAGATGTCATAAATCTATACTGTCCTATTTATTTTATGCAGATGTTTCAATGTTTCCATTCTGCAATGTCTAATTCTCAATAAGCGATAACTCTTGGAAAAAAAAAAAAACAATGTTGGGGGATTTGTTTCTAAAAAGCTTAAGTCCTACAAATCAGTCTTTCCTTAGGGCTTGTGCCAAACAAGCTTAAGTCCTACAAACCAATGTTTCTTCAGGGCTTGGGCCTCTAATAAGTCTAAGTCCTACAAATCAATGTGTCCTCAGGACTAGGGCCTCTAACAACAAATCTAACAAATCATCCTCTACAAAATACTCTATCAAGTCAAATATTAGTCTGTCCCAGTGGCATCTTATGCCAGGGGTTTCCTGTCTCTATCACTTTACATACAAATGTCTTATTTTATTTTATTTTAATGTTTTATTAAATGTCCGACCAATACCAGTCAAGACCCCCGCCCCAAAACAAATTCCCAGTTCAACTGATTCATTCTCCAGACTCCGACCACCAACACAGGCACCCTTCTCAGACACATTTTATACATGTCTTATGGGGTTTTTTAGTTATAGTTAGGATTTATTTTATTATTAACTGCCCCCCCCCAAATCCCAGTAAACAAACCCCCCCCAAAAAACATTCCCTGTTCAACTCAGGCCCCCTCATGCCCCTTTTATAATATACCTTTGGGAAATAAAATAATATTTGTTATGTATTGTGTGTGTAAATTCAGTGTTCCCATTGATTTCAATGGAATAGGCTAAGCAAAAAAAGCAGAAAAACTGCACTTTTCACAGGAAATTATTTGCCAAGAGGGAAGTGCCATTATTCGCCGATTTCAGTTTGAGGCGAAAATTTTCGCCCATCCCTAGTAATTACAAATATGATATTTACTAAGCCGTTTGGGAGCCACACAATATTCTCATTACATTGGGTCCTAGGGTAAAAAGAAAAGTGAAGTTAATCTGGGTTAAACAAACTGTCTCTATGTTTTTTCCCTTGCACCTTGAAACAGAAACAGCTTGTAGGAGGAATAAAACTGGGTGAGTAATAGCCAAGCTCAGCTAACAATGTGAGGTTGCTGAAGACATTTTAATGTCAAAAGTCATACACCATTGCAAGACCGAGCACAGAAACAAGACACAAGGTAGTTATACTGCATCAGAAAGGTCTCTCCCAGGCAGACATTTCTAGGCAGACAGGGGTATCCAGATGCAGTTCAAGCTCTTTTGAAGAAGCACAAAGAAATGGGCAACAGTGAGGACCATATACGCAGTGTTCAGCCAAGGAAACTTAGTGCAGCAGATGAAAGACAAATCATGCATACTTCCCTTCACAACTAGAAGATGTCCAGCAGTGCCATCAGCTCAGAATTGGCAGAAAACAGTGGGACCTTGGTACACCCATCTACTGTGCCGAGAAGCCAAATCAGAAGTGATCTTCATGGAAGACTTGCGGCCAGTAGGCCATACCTCCCACGTGGAAACAAGGCCAAATGACTCAGCTATGCACAAAAACACATGAACTGGGGTGCAGAAAAATGGCAGCATGTGCTGTGGACTGATGAGTCAAAATTTTAAATATTTGTATGTAGCAGAAGGCGGTTTGTTTGCCAAAGAGCTGGATATTGGTATACGAATGAGTGTCTGTAGGCAACAGTTATGCATGGTGGAGGTTCCTTGCAAGTCTGGGACTGCATTTCTCCAAATGGAGTTGGAGATTCAGTCAGAATCAATGGTATCCTCAATTCTGAGTGGTCGTGTTCAGTTAACTGTATACTGCAGTCTTGTTGTTATGTATGTTACAGAACAAAAAAAATCAACACTTCTATGATTTTATCAACAAACATGCCAGGAGAATAGGTAAGGAGAAAGGTTTAGGAGGTGTGTCTGGAAGTGTTGGTGTCTATGAGCCTCTTCTCTAAACTGTCCATGTGATAAAGCAGCTACTGGGCTGATTATACCATTAAGTACCAGAGAGACGTGCAATACATAGCAAAGCAATGCATTGCTTACCACTATGGTTTTAAAGGGCTTAAAGGGATATTATTGCTAGATTTTTACAAAAATGGATATTGTAGACAATAAACACACAAGTATGTAATAGAAATGGAAAAATACCCACAAAGCAGAGAAGCATACCACACAAGTAATAGTAGTAGCAACACTGGGGAGGAGGCCAGGGATTTGTACAATTGCTACCATCTATGACAGGTGATACCAGGGCTATAATCAATGATAAATGACTGCTAAATAAGGCAATGTTATCTAGTTACCATAAATCTTCTTAGTTTTCCCTAGGGGACACTGGACACTGGAGGGATCACACCCTGGCACACCTAAGTACATCCAACATAATCAGCATGAAGTTTATGCTGAAAATGTTAAACTATCCTAAAAGAAATCAGATGCTGCAGCTGTCACTGTTCCCCTTGTCCATCCCCAACAAAGACCGCAAAGATGGATCTGGGAAGTCCCAATCTGAGATGTCTTTTCAGGCAACCCCTGCCAGACAAGAATAATGAAAACATAATCATTCTGCTAGGGTCTAGGCTGGGCTAGTAATAATACCCCCAGTGCCCTCAGAGTCCTTCCCAATGAAAGAGTCAGTCATCCACCACCATCACCAGTCACTTTTTATCAGCTGTCAGACCACCAGTGCACTACCATCAGGAACAAAACACCTTTCAAGGTGTATGTTGCTATAAGCCACTGGGTGGTTTATTTTTTATTGGCAAAAAAGCCAGAAAATGTACAGGTCACAGATTCAAGGTAGATGGTCACTGACAAAAGGCATCAGGTCATTAACAAAAAGTAAAGAGCCGTAGACCTGGCATGAACTGTATGATCTGTCATAGGCCTGACTCAGTATGATTACAATTTATTCAAAGCTTACTTTTCTGTAGGTTTCAGCCTGTTAACAATTTTTGCTTTTAGTTGAGGATTTCTCCACTTCAACACTCAGCACCAATATTATGGCAACCGGAATTCTCAAGACCTTAAGACAGTATAGGCAGGAATTCTCACAGGAATTTCATTGGTGGTAACCAAAGGTTAATTATCCATCTGCGTGTATTTTAGAGACAGAAAAAAAAATATTTTTTTTTCTGCCACAATTGCTGTAAAAGAAAATGGAACTTTTCATCCATTTCTATTTAACCCTTTGAGTGCCAGAGGGGTACGCAACGTGTTGCTTTGCAATGCGTTGCATACCCCTCTGGCACTCAAAGGGTTAATATAAAGAAAAAACATGTTGGTAACATTTTCACATATTACGAAACAAGAGCATTCGTGGTCCTGGGACATGCTTCATTCACATTGCATTTCGGGATCTAGTATATTCATTGAGTCTCCATTTTTTGGTTTGTTATTGCTGTTGAAGTCTATAGAGAGCTACTGTCAGTGAACCAAGCTACCCAATAAACAGCAATAGTGCACCTATAAAATGGATAGGTCATGACAATACTGGACACAAAAAGGCAGCTTTTCTGTGTAATACCTTTTGAATGAAGTATCTCTTAGTAGTTGTACTCAGCAGGAAACACTTTGCAACAGTGATATGCAAAAAGATTCCCCCAAATAGCTGCATATGTAGCCCTCAAATCCACCAAAGAGACTCACGTTATTGTTAAAAGGTTCTACATAGAGGCTGAAAACCAGAGATTAACACTTTGACTATTCGAGAAGTCTCTAACACCTCTATCACCCAAATGGTTAATGCAGAGCAGTGTAAGTGTAAAGGGAGGTATACACTGAATCAAAGAGGATATGTGCTTTGCAATCCATTGGAGACACCACTAGTATTCAAATAGTTCATTCAATTGTTACCAATGCTTCACAATGAGTTGGAGACATCTCTCTTACAGAAGGGATTAAGCTGTTTTTATTTGCTATCAAGTTAAATCTGGATTGAAATAATAAAATAATAAGTGATAGAAAACATTCTATCATGTAACTGAAACTACAAAGGATCACTTTTTCCTGAAATATGAGTATAAGGTAGTATCTTGTTTGCTGTAGAAAAAGCAGGAGACTAGTAGAATAAAAGTGATACCTTTATTGGCTAACTGAGTAGCTTTAGAATCAGAGGCGTAACTAGAAGCCACTGGGCCCTGGTGCAAGAATTGCCATGGCCCCCCTCAACTACATTGGCCACCTCCACATTGACCCTTCCACAATGCCCCTCATTCTCCACAGTGGCCCTTCATCTCCACAATGCCCCCATCTCCATATTGCCCCTCAATCTCCATAATGCCCCTTCCACAATGCCCCTCATTCTCCACAATGCCCCCATCACAATGCCCCTTCCACAGTGCCCCTCATTTTCCACAATGCCCCTACTGACCACCCCCTCCTCCTACCTCAAGTCCCTGGTGGTCTAGTGGTGAGTCAAGCTCCCGCGCGGTTGTTAGTAATGCAGAGCGCTGGGAGATTATGTCATCTCCCAGCGCTCTGCATTACTAGAGCGCCGGCCGCCGGGAGATCACTTGTGCTGCGGGTGCGTGGCGAGGGGGTCGCAGGGGGCAGCCGGGCCCCTGAGAGTGATGGGCCCGGTTGCAGGTGTGACCCCTGCGACCCCTATTGTTACGCCACTAGAATGCAAGCTTTTAAAATTCTGAATATTCTGAATTCATCCTATAGCAACTTAAGAGGCTTAATTTGCCTTAAAAGCTTGCATTCTAAAGCTGCTCAGACAATAAAGGTATCACTTTTACTCTACCAGTTTGCTTTTTCCTGAAAGAGATTTATGTACATTCGGTAGCTATTTGGAATTTAACAGCTTTAACAGCTCAACCAAAGATTGTACTATCGAAACATAAATAAGTCACTTCCTTAATAATCCCGCAGTAAAATATGCCAGTTTTCCCATACTGTGAATACATCATTTATAACTATATTTATACAGTAGAAAATAATATACAGTATTTAATCAATTGAGACATTTTTAAATTGTGAAAATGAAGTGTTTTTGTACTGAATAAACAAGTTAAACTTGATCTAGCTTAAAGAAATATTATATTCGATAACACATCATTAATCTAAACTAGGCAACACATTTATTACATATACTAAATTCCAGTTTTATCTATTTATTCTGTAAAAGCTGTATTATGTTATAAAACTTTATGTGCATTCTCTATATTCAGATGTCCCTTGAAACTCTGTTGATAAACCAGCTTGCCTAACTTTTAAAGAGCTACGAAAAACTGGTGTATATCAATGTTTTACTTAAAAAATAACTTTAATTTTAATATTTGACATGACCACCCTTTGCCTTCAAAAAGCATACATTTTCCTAGGTACACTTGCACAAAGTCAGGGATTTTGTAGACATATAGGGCTGGAGTTAAAGGTTCACGTTAAAACAGCCGCTAAGTAAAAAAGGCCTATCGGCCGCAAATAATACATGACTTACAGCGGATTTGACAGGTAGTCTACTAGAATAGCTAATGAGCGTAGGCACAACAAAAATACGTAACACAAAAACCTGCATTGCACCTTTTTTAGCATCACCGTACGTCCCAATCACCCGTTAAAACACAACTTAAGTCAAAATGTGACATAACGGCTGATGTTGTCTAGCAACCTGTTATGGTTTTCTGACACTCAGACAAAGGTTAAAAGTTAAAACACAGTTTATTGAAATAAAATCAAAGAACAGCGCCCCTGGTGGCCAGGACAGGCGTAAACACTACAGTAATGACAGTAGACAGACTCAAATACGTATGAGCAAACTATAATGATCAGAATAAATGAATGGACAAAGGTTAATGTGAGAGCAACTGATCAGTCTCTGTGATGGTAATTAGCCAACGCCCAGAAGTAAATATCAGTCTCTTGATGGTGCAAAGGAAAGGTGTAGTAGGCAACTGAACTGAATCACTCTCAGATAGCTGTATAATAGGACGCCCAAGTGAACAGCAAAGATTTGACCAGAGCTGAGCTAATACCTCCTTAGAGGAATGTAATGGATGAAAGCCACTGCTGGAGCAAATGGAACTAGAACCTGAAAAGCCCTTAGTACTCGCAACTGGAAGGAACCCTGCGTGCCAACAGAAACAGAGCCAGAACACCCCTTGGGTGCCAGTATGAACCAACACTGCACAAGCGATAGTGAGCTAACGCACTGGTAGTGCGATAGATAGCGTAACACAGTGAGCACTTGGAGACCAGAGCCGAGACACCCTTCCGATGCCGTTACGGAGCAACACACTGCAAGAGCAGACAGGAGGCCACTAGCACCGGGAGGTGCAACCACGGTGCAGACCGAGCACCGTAACGGAAACTGCTCTGCTCGTGTGAACGGATAGGCTAGGTCACTAAGGCACAGGCTCAGTAAGTGTTAATTGACTCGGATGAAACGCACAGGCTTGGCAAGTGTACGGATGCAGGCTCGATAACGGAGGGAACCAGCATAGCAAGGGTGTAGGGCAGGTTCGGTAATGGAGACAACAGCTCAGCAAGGCTATAAGACAGCTCGGTAACGGAGGCCACAGCTCAGCTTAGCAGAGAAGTGATTAGTCAGAGCGATACTATGCACAGTTCAGAATGTCGCCGGTAGGCGACCGGGATACTCAGGAACACAGGATGCAATCACGGAGCAGGAAGTGTCAGCCGGAACCGGGTCAATCACGAATCAGGAACGTCAGCCAAAGCTGGTTCAATCACGGAGCAGGAACGTCAGTCAGAACCAGGTCGAATCACGGAGCAGGAACGTCAGCCAGAACCGGGTCGAATCACGGAGCAGGAACGTCAGCCAAAGCCGGGTCAATCACGGAGGCAGGATCATCAGCCAGAACCGGGTTGAATCACAGAGCAGGAATATCAGCCAAAGCCGGGTCAATCACGGAGCAGGAACGTCAGCCAAAACCGGGTCAAATCACGGAGCAGGAACAGAGAATGGTCAGACGAGCCGGGTCGGTACACAGGAACGCAGGAACACAGCAACAAAGCACAGGATCAGTAACACCAAGAAAGGGCATCTGACAGGCGCCATAGGCCCAGTATATAAAGGAACAACCTGTGTGGGCCAATCAGCCTCCTCAAATGCACATGTATCATCACAGAGATTGACAGGGAATCACGGGGACCGTGATACAACCCTGATAAATTCTCAAACAAAATTCAAATTGACAGTCAATCTGAGGGCCCCAAAGTATCAAAAATTTTCAAATGCACCTATATATACACAAAAACAACAGACACACCTTGTCTGTGTTTCGAGTTCTGGCAAGCTAGATCACAGAACCCAGGAGAGGAGGATAGCATTTAGAGCGAGGGAGAGAGGAGCTGAGATTGGAGGTAGAAGGAGTTTTGATTTTGAGTTTGGAGAGGAGAGATCTGCACTTAAATCAACCCATATCACACTTTTGCACATATCACATACACTCATACAAACACACACACATACACATACATACAGTCTTTTTTTTTCATAACGCTTTACAAATTTTTTAAACTTTATTTTTGCAGTGTGAATCTGTGAGTGAAAAAGAGTGAGAGTGAGTGGGATCGAGTATGTCTGTGAGGGCCTGTGGGAGTGCCTGGGTGTGAGTGGGTGAATGATGGCCAGGAGAGGAGGACAGGAGAGAGGGATGGGGAGAGTAGTGTAGGAGAAGGATGAAGGTCAGGAGGGCTCTGAGCAGAGTAGGGGTGGGAGAGGGAGATCCACAGGGCGGAGGGGGACCCGACCCAGAAGAGCAGGCACATGGTGGCCAGGAACAGAAGCTGCAGTGGGACGAGAGGTACCTACTGGGGACCACCACACACAGGCAGGGGCAGCGCAGGCAGGACACTCTGGTTCTGACTCCTCCCAGGCCAGAGCTGAGGAGGAGAGAATCAGGGATCCTCACTATATGGCGGAAGATAATAGGGCCCTCATGGAGACTGTTTTAGAGAGGGAGAGTGTCCTCTTCCCGATGGAGAGGGTCCCTGGCCTGGCTGCGAGGAGGAAGGCCACCTGGAACTGGATATGCAGCCGGGTGAATGCAGTGGTCACCTGCAGACGGGACGGGGAGTCCATTAAAAAGTGATGGGGCGACTGCAAGATGCAGGTGAGAAGAAGAAGATGGGGATGTCGGCCTGTACGCCTGAGGCACCGGATGTGGTCCACCGGTAGACATCACCTACAACTGATGGGAGGAGATGCTGTGGCAGACCATGTCCTCCACACTAATTGAGGGGGTCCATGGAGGATTGGACACTGGGGAAGAGAGGAGCCTCCACACTACCGGTAAGTGCAACACAATATAAGGACAAATGTCAAGGTTCAGCCAGGCCCAAACCAGTCCAAGTCCCAAGTTAACCCTCATGTTGCTGTGCTGCTCACACACAATCCACACAAACCATGCTCATAAAAGTGTTGTTTGTTAAACATCATAACTGCTTCTATACAATGTCACCCATGTACCCACAGGGAAACCAACAAATAGCCCCTTGTATGCCAGAGGGATTACTAATCAGTCAACAATGCTTTGGCATCCCCACCGGTACTTAAAGGGTTAACCAGAAAACAAATACAAGTTGATAGGCTAATGATTACATGCTACACAGGAGACATTCACTAAGTGGTGAAAAAGAGATGATGGAGAGAAATTAACTGTTACATACCCTCACTTCAACAATCCCAATGTTAGTCTATGGAGACTATTCAATAACATGAATCAAGTTGCTAAGGTCCCATTGTATAGACTCCATAGAAAACAATGGAAATGGGGAATTGCGATCCTCTCAACCAGGACAGGAGTCGCTGGGAACTGTGTGAACCAGGACCTAGGACCAGAAGAGGGAACACAGACAAGCTGGATAGCAGAGAGTAGCGAGGTCAGACAAGCCGGGTCAGGATACCAGAGAACAGCGAGGTCAGACAAGCCAGGTCAGGATACCAGAGAGCAGCGAGGTCAGACAAGCCTGGTTACGATACCATAGAGCAGCGAGGTCAGACAAGCCGGGTCAGGATACCAGAGAGCAAACAAAACACAGGAACTCAAGGAGAACAAAGTAGCTTGTGGAATAGTCAGGGACTAATTTCAACTAAAAATGAATACTTTACGAACACTACTGAACTGCTCATGTGTTGACCACAAAGTTTGTTAGCACTGTAGATGAGTATTCGTACTGTACAGGTTTGATACCTGGATGTTAGTACACACATGAATTTGTGTCTTGTGTGGATATGTGAATGTTTCAGTAGAGGTTGTTGTGAACATCAAGTCAAATATTGCATCACCAACACAATCACTTGAAACATCAAGAAGTGAGCTTCATGGAAGTGTTTTCAAGGCTGCAGTCCAGTCACATGGAAACTCCTCTGTTCATGGATGGATCATGCTATGGATGACTGTGGGACAAGAGGACAGGATTTGGAGCATCACCCTTGAACTGATCATCGTGCAACAGCATCAACATCATTCTCCCCTTAATCTTTTCCGTTACAGAGGAGTACACAAACCATTGCTCTTTAATGTGTTGTCTACTCGTCTGTAACCCATTATGGAGAGAACCAAGGGGATGTCAACCAGCCCTAGGGATATGTGCCCCTGACATAAATACACACATCAACAAATATGTTCTGATAGCGCCATGAAACAAATTAATTTGGGATGATGCCACTGTGAGAGTGACAATGGCAGCCCAATTTTGTTTCCTGGAACTATTAGGACATATTTGTTGATGTATGTATTTATGTCAGGGGCACATATCACTGCACACACACACAGGTCAGCATGGTGTCCCTGGAGATTTGATCCACGTTTCATGCCCTCTATGTTGTGTAACACGCTACCACTGTAGATCCATCCCTCCCCTGCACATTTCAGCTATAGCTACCTACAGGTGCCATGCTCACTCTAATGGCCCTTTAACCCCTGATGTGACAGAGAGTTATGCAATGCATTGCACTGGATAACACTCTTTTGCTACAAGGAAACAATGGTTGCTATAGTTATGATCATGGTAAATCACGTTAGTTGCTGTCAATGAAGCCCTGGAAGATGCTAAACATGGGTTATGTGTTGTACCTTGGTTCTCCTGGGGGTATGCATGATATCTTGAGGTAGCAATGTGAACATGGAGAAGAGAATGGAAGATGGTTTTGGAATCCCCACACACAATATGCCACTTCCATGGTATGGATGATGTTTGGGGCCATACTGCTGCTAGTGTCAGGACTGTGTCATTGATCATGTGGAGTGAAACAGAACATCATGTGCGGTGTGGTTAGTGTGTTGGCAACAATTCACAGGACTGATGATGGATATGCATGGATTGTGTGAATGCCTGTCTCATACTCACAGCTGAAGTGGTCCCTGATGAGCCTGTCTCTCATCTGCACCCCTCTCAGGGTCTCCTCACCATGGCCAATGTCCACGGGCACTTCAGGTATGGGGGGGCCTGGATATCATCCACCAGCCATTCTCGAAGTCTCTGTGTACAGAGGAGTTTTGGAGAATGTAGGAATCATGACAGCTCCCAGGATGCTTTGCACAGACATTCATAATCCTCAAGTTGCTGTCACACATCATCTGCACGTTCATGGAGTGGATGTTTTTGTGGTTAATGAAGATATGTGCGTCACGTGCTGGAGCTTTGATATGGACATGGGTGCAATCTATTGCACCCATGACCCTGGGTATGCCTCCCCTTGCGTAAAAGCCCTGTTTCAGATGTGTCCACTCTATGTCGGTGATGGGAAAATGTGCTTTTGAGGGCTGGCAAGACCTGGGCCAGCACCCTGTAGAATGTGGCATGTGACATGCCAGATGCGTAACCTTCAGTCGACTGGAAGGTGCCACTTGCCATGAAGTGTATGGTACACAGGAGTTTTTGCAAGCCAGACAGGGCATGATTGTGGAGGATCCTTGATGATCTCATACAGGGCAATGATGCTGGGCGGCCTCAACCTGTAGAGATCAATTACCTCGTCATCAGTCATTCCAAAGATGGTGACCCTTGGGCGGTATACCCTGGGCCTTGTGTAACGGTTTTTAAAGACACTCAGACCAGTTAGTAAAATAAAACACAGTTTTATTAAATGAAGAGTTAGGAAAACGATCGCCCTCTACAGGCAACACAAAATAATAGCAAAATAAGAACAGATATGCCCCCACAGGCCCAGTATATAGAACCAAAGTATCACATATACTGTCTCAGGACAGGCACATAGAGTGAAATACATCAAGGGTTAAATGCCATAAGCAGTCTGTCTCTGTTGTGGTGTTTGGCACGCCCAAGGTGGAGATAGGCAGCTGTGAGTGTAGATGGTGCAACACTTAGAGTTCTTAAGATAGGGAAGCTGCTAGGCAATACGTGACCAGAAGTAGAATCAGCAGAAAAGTTGCCCAGAATAGCCCCCACGGGCATAGCCACGGATACAACTTAATCTGCAAGTGCGTGAGTCAGTAGCCCCCACGGGCGTAACAACGGAGACCACACTATGCTGCAAGCAGAGAAGCCAATAACCTCCCACTGGAGCTCACCCTTTGCTGCTATAACTTGAGCCTTTAGCCCCTACGGGCGCAAACCTGAGAACAAACGTATGAGCAAGAGCCAATGGCGCCCTACTGGGAGCGTTAACAAACATGGCTACTCTGAGGTTTGACGGGATGAGCCACCGACCAACAGCGGCCGGCTCAGCAGAAGTAGTGAGATATAGCTTAGGCTCTGTACAGGAGTGAGAAGGCTCAGCTGAGGAGGTGGCAGCACAGCAAGGGTTAATATGCAGCTTTAAGGATTGAAGGCTCAGTATAGAGGAAATAGCTCGGCAAGTATCATGGAGGCTCAGTAACGGAAGCACAGCTCTGCGGGTGAGCACGGAGACTCAGCACTGGGAACGAGGCACTGCAAGGGTTAAGGAGGTCACACTAACAGCCTGGCAGGCAGCAGCAACGGAAGTCAGAATGTCGCTACAGTGACAACAGGAGCAGGAAGCAGGATCAAGCAGGTCACTGGAACAGGCCTGTACGGGTCATGGAGCGGGAAGTCAGCCAGACCGGGTCGGATCACAGAGGTGGTACTCAGACAAGCCGGATCAATCACGGGCAGGAACGTCAGCCAAGCCGGGTCGGATCACGGAGGTGGTTCTCATACAAGCCGGGTCAATCACGAGCAGGAACACAGGAGCGTAGTCAGAACAGGCCAAATCAGTACACAGGAATCCGGAACACAGGAACACAGCAAACAGCAACACTGGCTCTGAAACACCACGAAAGGGCACCTGACAGGTGTCACGGCCAGGCCTAAAAAGGTCACCAGGGCGGGCCAAACCAACTCAGCAAATCAGAGCATACCACAAGCGAGAGTGACAGAAGAGGATCACAGGCACTGCGATACCTTGGTGTTCATCTATACATCCTCCACAGCTGTGCATCTGCAGACAGGTGCTGTCCTCCAGGTGGTGATGGTATCACGATGCCTGTGTATTGCTGGCGACATTTTGACAGTGTTGTTTCCTGATGCCTTCTTATTGGCTAGCGCGATGTTGCTCCACCCAGTGTTAGCCTTTAAGTACTGAGCCCTGTCACTTCTGCAGGGCCCTTTCATGGTGTTCCCGTTGCTTAGTGCTTCCTGTCTATATCGTGTGAATCCTGTGTATGCCCCGGACTGCCTGACTACTCTGTCTTATTATGTTCCTGCTCTGTGTACCGACCCAGACTGACTGACGTTCCTTCTCTGTGTATCGACCCGGATTTGCTGACGTTCCTGCTCGGCATACTGACCCTATTTGTAGGACGTTCCTGCTCTGTGTATCGACCCGGATTGGCTGAGACTCCTGCTCTGTGTATCACTCAGGCCCGGTTCACTACCTTGTCCGGTTATCCGGTTGGAGAAACTTTCTGGTGCTCTGTCCAGGTCTTGTTAAAGACACGGTTGGTTGCCTCGATTGTTGCTCTAGCCGTTCAGCTACTGCGCCCCAATTACGCTTTTGTGCCTTGTATCTCCATACCCCAAGGTAGGAGCTGTTCCCGGTTGCACACTGTACGCTTGGCTTGTTACTGCTCTCCTACTGAGGTTGGTCTCCTGGGAGCCTCAGTTTGTCTCTACCACCTGGCAGTTGCCATCGAGTCTGAATGTCCGTTAACCCTTGGGCCATTATCCTTGGGTCGCAGTTCCTGCTGGTTCAGTTTGTTCCTCCGGTTACAGTGATACTGTTTTGTCCGGTAGTCCGTTAATCATTCCAGGCCTCGCTCACCCATTGTGGCAAAGTCGCTATTGTATCACTCTCTGCGTAGAGAGTGTTTCTGGGGCCTTTTGATATTAGGGCCTATCAGCCTCCCGGCCTAATAGCACCTTCCTATCGTTGTCTCACTGATTCACGCAAACTGTAACCTGACCTGTGTCAGTAATATATATTTTGCTCTCAGATATATGTACTGGACCCGTGTGGGTTAATGTTTACTCTGTAACCTGTCCTGTGTCAGTATTACGTGTTTACTATTGCTGGACCCGCGAAGGTTACTTTATTCTGTCTGGTTTCAATAAAACTGTGTTTTACCAAACATCCTGCCTCTGAGTGTACTGAAAACCGTTACAGATGGGCTCCTGTGTGGCTCTTGAGCCAGAGCCTCCTTACTTGCAACAGGTGAAGGCTGTTGATCAGGTGTGTCTGGGAATTGCTGGTGTTCCCTAGCTCTCTCCCTTGCACACCTTCTCTGCAGTCTTTGCATCAGTATGTAAGCCAACATACTGATCTCTCTCTCTATCTCTCTATGGGCTAGATTTAAAGGCAGCCGTTAGCAAAAAAAATCACTAACGGGTGCGTTAAGTGACATGTTGCAATTCAAAGATCCGTCTAAAGACCAGCTAACGGCAGTTGTAGAATCCTTACGGCCGATACACTTACGTGCATTCAGACGCATGTAAAAACATACCCCAGAGCTATTCAAAGGCTTGCGGTACTGATAACGGCTGAAAAAAAGACACACCTAACAGCTAAAAGTTAAGACCCACTTTTGTTAGCCGTTAGACACTTAACGGCCAAAACAAAACACCCGTTACATAGGAAAACACACAAAATGCTTACCGCACAACCATGTAAATGGGAAAATTAACCCGTGCAATGCCAAAACAACACAAAAACATGCACACACAACACAAATCACCACACACACAACAACAACCAACACCACAGGGACAACGACACACAAAAAAACAACAACACAACATAGCACGGAACAATGGGGTTCATCACACAAAGCAGACACCTGCAAATACAAGCTCACCTGGGCAACATCAACACGCCACCTGCACCCCACAACTGTACGTCCGCAAATGGCACACACAGAACAAGCACAACACACCACATCTTATAACACACACACACACCTGCAAACACTTACCTGGACAAAAACAACTCACCATTGGTCAGCACTCACCTCATCACCACACCCACACAACGCCCTAGCAAGTACTTAAAGGGACAACTCAACACACTCACTTGTGGCTTGTTTTCCACTCAGGGAGGGAGAGAGAGAGATAGAGAGAGATAGAGAGAGATAGATAGATAGAGAGAGAGACAAATAGAGACAGATAGAGAGATCAAACAGTATGTTGGGTTACATATTGTTGCGAAGGCTGCGGAGAAGGCGTGCAAGGGAGAGAGCTGGGGAACATCAGCAACCTCCAAGCATGCCTGATCAACAGCCACCACCTGTTGCAAGTGAGGAGGCTCTGGCTCAGCAGCCACACAGGAGCCCATCCCCACCTGGAGGGCACAGGATGTATAGACGACCACCAAGGCCCAGGGTATACCGCCCAAGGGTCACCCTCTTTGGAATGACCGATGATGAGGTAATTGATCGCTACAGGTTGAGGCCTGACAGCATCATTGCCTTGTATGAGGTCATCAAGGAGCAGGTGGATCCCATCTACATCCACAACCATGCCCTAACTGGCCTGCAGAAACTACTCTGTGCCATGCACTTCATGGCAAGCGGGGCCTTCCAGTCCACAGAGGGTTACGCATCTGGCATGTCACAGGCCACATTCTCCAGGGTGCTGGCCCAGGTCCTGCCAGCCCTCAAAAACAAGGCCAGTACCTATATACATTTCCCCACCACCGACATGGACTGGATAAAAGTCAAGCAGGCCTTTTACGCCAGGGGAGGCATGCCCAGGGTCATGGGTGCTATAGATTGCACCCATGTCCGAATTAAGGCCCCAGCACGTGACGCACAGATATTCATCAACAGGAAGAACTTTCACTCCATCAACGTGCAGATGTCTTGACATCACCTTCATGGAGATCACCCCTTGCTGTTTATGGTGATGTTGTTGGTGATGCAAAGTTTGACCTGAGGTTCACACAAACCTCTACTGGATCATTTTCATATAGACACAGAAAACACTAATTCCTGAGTTTTATAACCTGTACAGTTAGGATGCTCAGCTACAGAGTTGTCAAACCTTGTGGACAACACATGAGCTGGGCAGCAGTGTTACTAAAGTACTATTTTTTTGTTTCAAAGTACATTTAGTGTTCTCATACAGGTGTTCAATGCATATAGGCAATACACAGAAAACACATGTACATCCTAATGTACTTTGAGACACAATAAAGATGAACCATCACCATTCTATCTGTGTCTGTAGGAGGATATATTTGAGAACACAGTTGTCAATGCGTTACCACACCCAGGGTAGAGTATCCCCATATATGGAAAGGCATCACCCATATCACAGGACTCCACCAATTGTTTGCAAGTGAGTGGACTCAGTGATGTATTCACGCTAACAGATGGTGGCAGTGATACACTAATGTGTTGTGGGAGTGATAAAGAGGTGATAAAGGGGACATACTTCCACAGTGAATTCCTGTCCACAGTTAACCCCTTAGGGACCCTTGACGTACCAGGACCGTCAAGGGTAAACTTGCTTGAAAGACCCTTGACGGTCCTGGTACGTCACGTACTTTTTACTTACAGCGCTCTACCAGGAGCGCTGTAAGTAAAAATGGGGCATGAAATAGACCGCTCCAAGATCGGAGCGATCTGTTTCAAGCCCCATAGTGACGCGCCGATACACGTGACAGGTCACGTGTACCGGCGCGTCCAAGTGCCCCTATGCGGACGTTATGGGACGGAAATGTCCCATAACGTCCGGTCGTTAAGGGGTTAATGTGTTGCTCAGTATAATCAATGTTCAGTGATATTGCTCCACTGGGACATATCACAGTACATGACCAAGTGGACAAGTGTTTTCACTGGGGAAGTCTGTTACACCCTTAGAAAAAACAACAAGTCAACTTACTGGAGGCCCCAATTCTCACCCCAGGATATCAATGTGTGTGCTACACATTGAAATCCTAGGTTAAAAACATTGTCTTCCCCAGTCAGTCTGTTGCACAATGAGTGTGTGAATCCCAGACAATATGGATACATGTCCCATTTATCTGTCCTGCTTGTTATCTCACCGCTAAGCCGTTTGTTTGGTTATCCCCTTAACCCTCTGAGTGCCAGAGTGGTACCCAACGCATTTCTTTGCAATGCGTTGCCTACCACTCTGGCTATCAAAGGGTTAAACACAACATATGATGTAGATGAATGTTCAATGTTGTACCAAATGTTGGGCTAAGGGGAATGTTTTGTTATGTAAAATCAACACACAACATTGCCATATAACACAGTTGTGTAAAATGGCAACAGGGATGTTTTTACAGTTGATTTTGTACAACGATGTGTGTGTGAACCCATGTTGTAACATCCCACAAACATCTTACCTAGGCAGGAGTTGTATTCACTGAATTGTTTGGCAATGCATTGGAGACAACTCTGCCACCCAATCTATGACCAAATTCAAAGTAGATCAGACAGGATTCAAAAGCACAATGTTCCTTTATTCAGGGGAAATTTAACATGTTGGGCATTTTATTTTTTTTTCTTAGGGGGGGGGCTTAGACTGTGTGGCAGAAGTGGATAACCTGGATGATCTCCTGGTCACCCTTTGCCCCCTAGGTGTGGCTTCGGGGGTCACATTAGAGGGGTGGTGGGGGCAGTGGATCCCTCTGTGGAGCGCAGGTTTTCCCTCTCCAACCGTAAGTCCTCCCTGCGGTTCAGCTCTCTCAACTCCACCAGTAGCTGTGCAAGCAGGTCCATCACCCCCGTGTGTAGCTGATGGAGTTGAGTGTTGATCCTCATGACCTCCAACTCCAGGGCATGGATCCTTGCCTCTATCCTGTTAGTGTTTATACGGGATTCCCTACGGCTCCTGGTGATGTTGTCATTGGTGCGGAGGCTTGACCTGAGTAGTCTCCTTTGCAGAGCCATACACTCAGCTTCCATCCCCGTGGGCCGTTCACTGCTGGTGATGCTTGTGCCTGGTGAATCAGCTGCTGCTGTGTCCTCCTCTGCTGGTGCTGTGTCCTCCTCTGCTGGTGCTGTGTCCTCCTCTGCTGCTGCTGTGTCCTCCTCTGCTGCTGGTGTGTCCTCCTCTGCTGGTGCTGTGTCCTCCTCTGCTGGTGCTGGTTGTGCTGCAGATGGGTATGTGCCCACCACATCAATTGACCCACTGCTGCCCACCGATGTCTGTGCTGGTGGAGGTGGTGGGGTAAACACGTCCCTTCGCATAGGCTGTTGGGGCTCCCCAAGCAGGCCCAGGTGTTGGTAGTCGAGTGGCCAAGGGTCAAACCTTGGCCACTGGTATGTGCTTGGCCCCCACCTAGGATCATACCTGGGGCCATGCTGGGGAGCCATCCAGGAGGGTAGGTCAATCTGTGGGTATGGCCCGTATTGGGTGGTGGCCACATCACCGGGCAGCCATTGCCTCCCTGGTGGTGGTGGTGCTGCTGCTGCTGCTGCTTGATAATAGCTCCTGGAGGTGGTGGGGGGCATCCAGTCACTGTAATAAGTCGGTGCAGGCAGAGTTGGTGCAGGCAGAGTTGATGCAGGCAGGGTTGGTGCAGGCAGAATTGATGCAGGCAGAGTTGGTGCAGGCAGAGTTGGTGCAGGCAGAGTCGGTGCAGGCAGGGTTGGTGCAGGCAGGGTTGGTGCATCCAGCTGGCCAAGAGGTGTGGATGTCGTTGGGTACGGTGCCCACTGGCTGGTCCCCTCCTCCATATACTCCTCACTGGGTGGTGAGGTGGCCTCCTCCATGGGCTCCTGATGTGCTGGAGACACATAACCTGTGTGGAGGATTGAGATTGTGTGATCAGTAAACTTAGCCATGATGGTGTCAAATTGATATTAATACTTGAAATGTGTAAAGGAACATATATGTTGTATGGTGTATCCCCCTGTGTGAAACAACGGTACTCCTACTGGTGATGGGTGTTGTATTCTACATGTATTGCAGCTCAGAGTTTAATTCCTTTGGTGCCACATCCCAGTGGCCTGAAATTGTACATTTGCGCTGTTGCGACATCATCCTTTGTGGATATCTGCTCCCTGGACCAAAGCTAGCCAGAGGATGGTCTGGCAACATTGGCATAGTACATTTTCAGGCCACAGTGATATTGTCCATGGAATATTCAACTTTGAGCTGTTATACTCTTGTGATGAAACAACTTTCAGTAGTGGGAATACCCTTGCATTACCCGGTGGATCAATCCTATGACATGTATTTTTCCTTTCACATTTTAGGTATTACTATCTCTTTAACGGGATAGCAATGGTTAATTTCACCTTGATGTAACATTGCAGGCATCATAGAGAGATGTTTAGAAAGATGTTGCTGTATGTGACAGCTGGAGATGTCAGTCATTTGACCACACGGAGGCTCTTCAGCAGACTCCACATTGACCCATTTGGAGATAACTACATCTTTGCCATTGTCTACTAAGTGTTCCTGGTTTGTAAGCACGCTCTGTGGACCATGTCAATGATGGATCCATCTCCAATTGGTTCAATTTTGGGTCTGCTGAAGAGCCTCCGTGTGGTCATATGACTGACATCTCCAGCTGTCACATACAGTAACATCTTTCTAAACATCTCTTTATGATGCCTGCAAGGTTACATCAAGTGAAATTAACCATTGCCATGCCAAGGTACACAGTGAGGAATATGGTCTGATATGTGTGTATATGTACCTTTCATACGGGTACAAACATATCCTTGATAGATATGAACCCAGAGATCTGTTCAGAACATGTGATTGTCTAACTGCCTATATATGTACAGCCATCACAAATGAACTTTCATAGATACAAGTGATACCCATCCAAGTAGGTGTAATATACTGGGTATATGTACTCTGATGATGATATCAATATGAGTTATTTTGTTGAGGGTGCACATATATGGGCAGTTGGACAATCACACGTACTGAACCGAACTCTGGGTTTACATCTTGTTGGGACCTATTTGTACCCATTTGAAAGGGACATATCCACATACAAATCTGGTTGTTTTTCTTTCTGTACATATCTTTTTTGAATAGATCTGCAGTGTGATTCAAGTAGTATTCATCCCTATGTTATCAGTTCATCCCGTACAGTGCTGGATTTTGTCAGATTAGACATGTCCCTCTCTGGTTGTCATGATGGTATCCTATGCATTGCATTGTGATGCATGGGATACCACCGTGGCAATCAGGGATTGATGTACATTACAGGATTCTGTCCATGAGGTCTGTTCAAGTTGAATCCTGAGGGGCAACAATCAAGCCAGTATTGAAGGATATCATTGATTGAGGCCTTTTTTTTCCTGGATCAGCCCATCCATCCTTCTGTGTGAGGCTGCCAGACCCGATCATAGATATCCATAATCCCTGGCCTGTTATTGACCAAACCTCAATGGTTCATATTTGGTTCCCATATGTATCCTGCAAATAGTGTCTGGTGTACCATCCATCCATGGCATCAGCACTCCTGAGGATCTATATGTGAATCAAATGTGAGCTATGTAAATTGAAGTTAGCGTAAATGATTGCATACACAACACCAAGGCCAACTTTTTCACCTTTAGTTATGTGTGATTGTTTTTGGCATGTGTGTTGCACATACAAGCATTTATTCTCAGTGGCACTGTGATTTGTGACCTGATCCATCCAGTTGGTGATTCAGTAAGCGGTTAAGTGGACCTGATGAACTGATTATGATGCTGACTTCTCCGCTGACCTCATTTCCCCATCTGCAGTGTTTTCTATGGAGTCCACACAATGGGGCCTGTGCAGCTTGAATCCTGTTATTGGATGTTCTCCATAGACTAACATTGTGATTGGTGAAGTGAGGGTATGTAAGTGTCAAATTCTCTACATCAGCTCTTTTTCACCGCTTAGTGAATGTCCCCTATGTGTCATGTAATTGTTAACCTATCGACATGTCTTTGTTGTCTGGTTAACCCTTTGAGTACCAGAGGGGTTGCCAAAGAATTGTTGATCGATGCATTGATGATCCCTCTCGCACTCATGGGGTTATGTGCTGGATTCCCTGTGTGAACATGGGCAACACTGTGTGACAACAATTGTGATGTTTGACATACAACACTTTACTGAGCATGGTTTGTGTGTATTGTGTGTGATCAGCACAGCAACATGAGGGTTAACCAGGGAGTTGGACAGGTTTTGGCCTTGTTGAACATTGACATTTGTCCTTGTCTTGATTCCTGTTTAAACCCTCAGGGTGCTGTGTTGGTGCAATTGTGTGGTTGAATGAAGGGCAGATGTTGGGATGTGAGTGCTTGTTTGTGATGGGTGTGTGGTTTGGGGTGGTGTGTGGTTTTGGGGTGATGCACTTACCGGTGGTGTGGAGGCTCCTCTCCTCCCCAGTGTCTGATCCTCCAGGGACCCCCTCAATGAGGGTAGACGACAGTGTCTGCCGCAGCCTCTCCTCCCATGCGCTGAAGGTGATGGGGACAGGTGGCCCACCTCCGGTGGCTCGGGCGTGCAGGGCGGCATCCCCCATCTTCCTCTTCACCTGCCTTTTGCAGTCGCCCCATCTCTTCTTTATTGAGTCCACATCCCGTCTGCAGGTGGCCACCGCATTAACTCTGCTGCAGATTTGACTCCAGGCAGCTCTCCTCCTCGCAGACAGGCCAGGGAGTCTGTCCCCCGGGAAGAGGACACTCTCCCTCTCCAGCACAGCCTCCACGAGGGCCGTGTTTTCTTCCTCGGTATATCGGGGATCCCTGACACTGTCCCCCTCAGCTCCGGCATGAGAGGAGTCAGACCCGGAGTGTCCTGCCTGCTCTGCCCCTGCCTGTGTGTGGTGGTCCCCAGGCACTACCCCTCGTCCCACTGCAGGATCTGTCCCTCTTCTTAGTGTGCCTGTTCTTGTGGGCCTGGTCCCCCTCCGCCCTGCGTATCTCCCTCTCCCACCCCTGCTCTGCTGAGGGATCCCCTCCTGACCTTCCTCCTCCTCCTCCACTAGTCTCCCCATCCCTCTCTCCTGTCCTCCTCTCCTAGCCATCATTCACCCACTCACACCCAGGCACTCTCACACGCCCTCACAGACACACTCGATCCCACTCACTCTCTGTCACACACTTTCACTCACGGATTCACACTGTGAAAGTAAAGTTTAAAATGTGTAAGGTGTGATAAAAAAAAAAGACTATGTGTATGTATGTGTATGTGTTTGTGTTTGTATGGATGTATGTGCTATGTGCAAAAGTGTGCTATGTGTCTATTTAAATGTACTTCTCTCCAAGATCCCTCTACCTTACTGCTGTGTATGCTTCTCTCTCTATCTCTCTCTCTCTCTCTAAACGCTATCCTCCACTCCTGGGTCCTGTGCTCTAGCTTGCTGAAACTCGAAACACAGACAGGGTGTAACCGTTATTTTGAGGTATATATAGGTGTATATGAACATTTTTGATACTTTGGGGCCTTGGGATTGGCTGTAGGTTTGAATTTTGTTTGTGCATCTATCAGGGTTGCTAGACAACGGCAGCCATAATGTAACATTTTGACTTAAGTTGTGTTTTAACAGGTGTTTGGGACGCACGGTGATGCAAAATCAGGTGCGACGCTGGTTTTTGTTTAATGTGTTTTTGTAGTGCCTACGCCCGATAGCTATTCTTGAACACTTACCTTTGAATCTGCCGTAAACCATGTGTTCTTTGCGGCCGATGTGCCTTTTTTACTTAGCGGATGGTTTAACGGCTGCCTTTAAATCTAGCCCTATGTCTCTCCCTGAGTGGAAAACAAGCCACAAGTGAATGTGGTGAGCTGTGCCTTTAAGTACCTGGTAGGGCATTGTCTAGGTGTGGTGATGAGGTGAGTGATGACCAATGGGAAGGTGTTTGCTGTCCAGGTAAGTGTTTGCAGGTGTGTCGGTTTTTTAAAATGTGGTGTGTTCTGATTACTGTGTCTCTGTCAGTTGCAGGTGTGAAGTTCTGGGGTGCAGATTGTGTCTGGATCGTTGGGTGATGTTGCACAGGTGAGCTTGTTTTGTATTGACAGGTGTCTGTGTTGTGTACTAACCACCATTGTTCCGTGCCATGTTGTGTTGGTGTTTTCTTTTGGAATGCTTTGTCCCTGTGGTGTTGCTTGGTTGTTGTGTTGTGTGTGAAAGTGATTTGTGTTGCATGGGCATGTTTTTTGTGTTATTTTGGCATTGCATGGGTTATTTTCTCCATTTGCATGCTTGTGCGCTATGCGGTTTGTCTATTTTACTATGTAACGGGGATTTTTTTACCGTTATGTGTCTAATGGCTAAGAAAACTGGGTCTTAATTTTTCCCGTTAACTGTATCTATTTTTCAGCCGTCAGCAGTCCCACACTCCTTGAAATGGCTCTGGGGAATCTTGTTCCATGCGTCTCAATGCACATAAGTCTATCGGCCATTAGCTGCCATTAGCTATTCATAAGACAGACCTTTAAATGGCTTACTGCACGTTAAAACATGCGCGGTCGCCTGACTTTAAATCTACCTCATAGTCAGGTGTATGCGTATACAATTATACCAAACAGGTACTAATGATCATCCATTTAATATTTAGGTTGAAACACATCATTAACTGATACAGAAACAGCTGTGTAGGAGGAATAAAGCTGGCTGAGGAACAGCCAAACTCAGGTAACAAGGTGAGGTTTCTGAAGACAGTTTAATGTCAAAACTCATACACCGTGGCAAAACTGAGCACAGAAACAAGACACAAGGTAATTATACTGCATCGGAAAGGTCTCTCCCATGCAGAAATTTCTAGGCAGACAGGGGTTTCCAGATGTGCAGTACAAGCTCTTTTGAAGAAGCACAAAGAAACGGGCAACTTTGAGGACCGTAGACGCAGTGGATGGCCAAGGAAACAGTGCAGCAGATGAAAGGCACATCATGCTTACTTCCCTTTACCTTTGAAAGATATCCAGCAGTGCCATCAGCTTAGAATTGGCAGAAAAAAAGTGTGACCCTGATATACCCATCTATTGTCCTGAGAATCGTGGTCAGAAGTGGATTTCATGGAAGTCTTGAGTCCAAAAAAAGCATACATCTGACATGGAAAAAAGGCCAAGCAACTCAACTATGCAAAAAAACACAGGAACTGGAGTGCAGAAAAATGGCAGGAGGTACTCGGAACTGATGAGCAAAAATCTGAAATATTTGGCTGTAGCAGAAGGCAGTTTGTCCACCGAAGGGCTAGAGAGCAGTACAAGAACAAGTGTCTGCAGGCAACAGTGAAGCATGGTAGAGGTTCCTTGCAAGTTTGGGGCTGGATTTTTCCAAATGGAGTTGGGGATTTGGTCAGAATTAATGGTATCCAATTCCTCAATTCTGAGGATAACTATCCATCATGCAATACCATCTGGGAGGCATCTGACTGGCCCCAAATGTATTCTGCAGCATGACAATGACCCCAAACATCCAGCCAAAGTCATGAAGAATTATCTCCAGCTTAAAAAAGAACAAGGCATCCTGGAAGTGATGGTATGGCCCCAAAAGAGCCCTGATCTCAACATCATCAAATCTGTCTGGGATTACATGAAGAGAGAGAAGCAACTGAGGCTGCATAAACCCAAAAAAGAACTGTGGTTTGTTCTCCAAAAACTATGTGCAAGTGTACTTAGAAGAACTGATGCTGTTTTGAAGGCATAGGGTGGTCACACCAAATATTGATTGGATATAGATTTTTCCTCTGTTCTTTTTTTTACTACTTCCGGTTCAGGGCTCCCCAGGCAGTGTACAGCGGGGAGCCCTGAACTCCATGTCGTGCCAGGACGGTCACTGGTCCTTAAGTGCCGATCAGCCGTGACGGTCCTGGCATGGCAGTGGTCTTTAAGGGGTTAAATATAAAATATTTGCTTTTTGAAAGCATTCTTACTTTACACCATTTTTTCACACATGCCTAAAATGCTTGCACATTGCTGTACACAAATATATACATATATATATAATTTTGATTCTAAGGGTTTGTGATTCACTGTCAGCCATGCTACAAAGTTTTTCAAATGTTTGCCATCCCAATTTTATTTGATGCTCAATTTCTATAGTGTTTCCATATGTTGACATTTAATGTCCAAGGTAAACATACGTGTCCATTTCTTCTAGTTTTGTACATCTACTGTGATTTTCCTTGGTATAGTAAATTTATTACACATGACTTAAAACATAATTGTAAGGCTGTGTCTGTATGTGTGGGAGGGGCTGCAAGCTAATTAATATCAAGTGTCAGATCCACCCCCCACTGGGCTCACTCAGTCATGAGGGAACCTAGCTTCTAGATGCAAGCACTGTCTACCAAACACATAGCTTAGTAAGACCCCTACCTATCCCAGCCCTTTTGCTCTGTAAGTTACTTACATATTCACTCCATCCTACCACCTCCATTATCCGTCATACAACCATCCAAATTCCATCCTTTAGATTCAATCCCCCTTGCTGCTTTGCTCCTTTTACATTTCACTACTCCAGACCTACGCCTCTATCAGCACATCTCGATCATTAGCATCCGTCACTGCAGTGAACCACAGCCATTCCCCACTACAGCGTTAGAGATATGTCATCAAGAAGCAACCTCAGTAGCTGGAAGCCATGGTAAGGCCCAGCATCCTACCTCAATGGGTCCCCTTGTTTTTCATTACCTCAGTGCTGTTTATTTCACCAAAGCTAAGTTATATCCACCCTGCTTCTGTTTTAGAGTCCCCCAGAACTTCCGGTACTATACTCATGGCAGTTCAGCCAATGTTCCCACATTTAACAGACACAGCTTTCACCTAGTCCGGTTCCCCTCTACTCAGTTCCGGTACTATAAACCTTTTAATTTCATGTTTATACCAAGCATTAGTTTCAATTTATCTCATTACTATCTCTTTGTTTGCCTCTCCCTCTACTATCTGTGAATTGTACAATTAGGACAACTTCTTCAGATTTGTCCTCCATCTCAGCAGCCAGGAGTCCTTCTTCACTCACACCTTACCTCTTTTCAGAGGCTGCAGGCTTTACACTTACACCTTATCTCTTCACAGTGGCCAAAGGTTACACAAGCACCATACCTCTTCATAGAGGCCAAAGATTACACACACCTTAAACCCTTCAGTCACGCTCCATACCTCTTCATAGAGGCTGAAGATTCAGCCACGCACCTTACCTCTTAGCAGAGGCTGAAGGTTCACTCATGATCCTTACCTCTTTGTAGAGGCAGAAGGTTCACTCAAGCACCTTTCCTCTGCACAAGGGCTGAAGATTCACTCACACACCTTACCTCTTCACAGAGGCCGAAGGTTCACTCATGTACCTTACCTTTTTGTAGAGGCCGAATGTTCACTCAAGTACCTTACCTCTTCATAGAGGCCGAGTGTTTACTCACGCACTTTACTTCTTCGCAGTGGCTTAAGGTTCACTCAAGCAATTACCTCTTTACAGAGGCTGAAGGCTCACCCACACACCTTACCACATCACAGAAGCTGAAGGTTCAGTCATGCTACTTACTAGGGTGGGCGAAAAGTGTGAAAAATTTCCTGCATGACTTTTCATGAAAACGTGACGATTTTTCGCTTTTTCCCACTAAAAATTTCGCCTTTCAACCTATGCAAAAATGTCATCCTTTTAGACTATTTTAACACATTTTTTCCTATATTTCCTATAGGTACTACATTTCCCACTGTAATATTACTTCTTCTGAGGGTTGAAGTTTAGAAATAAGTGGCTGAAAGTCAAAGTTGTGAGTCCTACAGCAACATATGGGTTGAAAAATGTGTTAGCATACAGAATGCATTTGTCCTTTGCCCACAACACTAACTTCCTGCTTAAGTTACACTGGCACGTATTCATGATGACATCAAGTAATAAAAAAAATAAAGTACAACCTACAATGTGTATGGTAGTGGGGGTGGTGTTGGACTGGCATGGTTTGATTTGTGTATGTATATTGTTTTTACCATTGTCATACGCTATCCTCCTTCTCAGATTATTGACACACATTAATTATTGGTCATAGCAGTGGTCCCAAGTGGGAAAGTGACAACACTTCTTCACATCCCTCCTCCCCCACCTTATCTGTGCTGCTGTTAATATATTTGTCCTGGCTTTGTCTGTCATACTCCTCTGCAGCAGGAGCCATAGGTGTTATTTGGACTGAACTAACTGTTGGCACTGGCAGTAGCACACACTCTGACACATAAATAACTTCACTACTTCTTTTTTCTGCCCTGCAGCCCTGGGAACTTTTTAAAGTGCTTCTGCTGCTGCTAGTTGTGGCACCTTTGGCCTGCTGATAATGTGTCTCTCAGTCAGATGTGTAGTTGCGCTTCAGGTGGGTTCTCATAGAGGAGATGCTCACATGCTTTTTGCATAGACAACAAATAGCAACATGCTTAACTTGAGGATCCTGAGTGAAGTATCTCCATACTGTGGACTTTATGGAATGAGGGGTTCCTGAGGTGGTGCTGCTGCTACTACTACTGGGGATAGATGTTCATGTTATTCTACTGCCAGTACTACAAGGTGACAAAGGTGCAACACTTACAGCAGCAGCAGCAAAGGTACTTGTCATATCTAATATTGTGGATGTAAACCTGTGTTGCTGTTGCTGGGTACTCTAAACAGGTGTGTGTGGCTGAGTGGGACTTGGACTTTGAAGAGGAGATGATGCTGATGATGACTGATAGGGTGACTATGTACTTTTTAACATTTGTGCTTGTCCAGGGTCAGACTTTCCAATGGCTTTCTCAAACAATTTACAGACAGGCACAGTGCTCCTTAAAAGTGGTGGAATATTCAGCCTTTGACTTTCTGCTAACCTTATAGCCCTATCATCACCCTCACTCTCAACCTCATCTGTATCTGAACAAGAGAAGGATGCTGGAGGGAGATATACTAGATCTGCATCATCATCAGTCATCACTAGGTCATCCTAAGCAGCATAAGCATGACCTGACAATTCTTGCCCAATAGCCTTATATTCCTCTAAGCTTTTAGAGGTCTCAAACAATTTATTTTTACTTTTACTGAAACAAACTTCCCTACTACTTTGAGGATGGGTGTTTTGGTGCTTGTTTGTCTCACTATCTGATGCAGCATGCAGTTCAGCTGCTACACCTTATGCTATTGCCAGCATTATCAACACTTGAAAGAGACTTGTTGTCATCTTCAGTGTTCTTCTTATATAGTTCATTATTTCTACTGGCACTGGTTGTGCTGGAACTAATTTTGCTGGGACCTTAACAAACTGCATCCTCCGTTGGAGTGGAGGGATCATCATCATTGATTGCACATGCTGCAGCAACCATTGATGCAGTCAGTTTTTGAACTACTACTTTATTCTCACTTCCCTGCACTGCTCCACCCCTCCCCCTTCCCCTAACTACACTGTGTTTTTATACTGTACGGTACACAACTGATGGAGCTGTATGATGGCTTGCCAGTCAGCTGTCTGTCACTGTCACCTAACATATTTAGTTATTTACTCTTATTTATTTATTTATTCAAAGTTGTCCACCCTGTTGTCTTATCACAGTCTGTCCAAAAAAATTATAAGTGAAAAACAAAATCAACAACTTCTTTCTCCAGACTTCTCCACCCAGCACAGAGACAATAGCAGCAAGATCAGCAAGCAAATAGTTCCCTAGCTGTCTGTGTCTTGCCAGTCAGTCACATGGAATTTTGGAGTATTTGGGGTCAACTTCCTTCCTCCCTTCTTCTCCCCAGAGTGCCCCACTGACTCGCCTAACAGAACAAATGTCCTACCTAAAAGATTCCCTAAACTTGAATTCCCCTCTAAGTCTTCTCTAGCTCAAAAAAGTACTGGTCTCTCCTCTCACAAACACAAAATGGCATGCTGTGAGAGCCTGATAGCCTTTTATATTGCTGTAGAAAACTTTCATGTAGTGGAGAAAATTTTTTCCTCCCATTGATTTCAATGGGTGAAAAAGGTGGGAAAAAGCGAAAAAACGGCACTTTTCGCTGGAAATTATTCGGCAAGCGGAAAGTGACATTATTCGACGATATCAGTTTGAGGTGAAAATTTTGGCCCATCCCTATTCCTTACCTCTTCTTAGAGGTCAAAGGTTCACTCACACAACCTACCTCTTTGCCAGAGGCCAAAGGTTCACTCACACACCTTAGCTCTTCACAGAGGCCGAAGGTTCACGCCGCACCTTGCCTCCTTCATGGAGGCCGAATTCTCACTCATGCACCTCCACTCTAACACCTTCTCTCTTCTCTGATGCTGAAAGTTCCCTCTCATGCTGATGGTTTACCAGCAAACAAGTTCAGTTACTCTCCTTATTGTTTCACAGAGAAAGAAGGTTTACCACTCACCTTATTGCCTCAATATATTCTTCAAATATTCAGAAGAAGTGCTTACATGTAATCCACCAACTGCAGCACATTCACATCAACTCCCCATATCGTCAATGGACATTTTGCTCCTTGGCATCCTTTCACTCCCGCCAGTCATAGTATTTATAATAGTTATCTACTATTCTTTGTTTCTTCTTAAGATTAGTCATTTCTCCCCCTCTCCTTCTTCTTCCATCAGACATCATGGAAAACACCAACCCTCAAGTCCTTTCATATTCCAAGGATCAGCAGCTGGCACCCTGCAACCTCCAGGTCCACAAGCTCTTACTATAAGTAATGGACTATTCCAAAAATCATGGCCGAGCTCAACAGGCACCATATCCCATTCCTGGCCAAAGCAAGAAAGGCAGAACTCTTCTGCATTCTTCCCAAAACTTCTTCATCCCCTACTCTGCCCCAGTCCCCTCCTTCCCATACATCCAAACAGCTGACCCATATTTGATCTCACTTCAACCGTATCCTACATGCAAGGCAGGCTATCCGTACATGAGCAAGCCTCAGTGGCCACCGGTTTTGCACATTCCCCTGGCAGAAGTTCTCCAGCTACACCAGGCACTCCGCTCCAACTATTGGCTCCCCAAGTCTGATGTATCCGATGACTTCAAACTTCTGCCCATTAATTTCTCCCTATGGCATCTGCAGGGGTTCCAAATGGAACAGACAATACTACTTTACCACCAGGCTTTCTTTTGGATCTAAGAGTAGCCCCAAGCTTTTTTATATATTTGCCAATGCTGTATGCTGGTTATTATACAACTATTGAACTGTCCCTGCTTATTGAACCCCGCACCTCACCTCCTACCAGTCTGCAGATCCTCATATCCTTGCTGCAGCAATTAAACATTCCAGTGGCTACCGAGAAGACTATCAGCCCTTCAACAACTGTTAAGTTTATAGGCATTATCCTGGACATGACTCCAAGAGACTAGAGGGAAGACTTCCCCAAGATAAACTCCTTCTCATCAGATCCCTCCTAGATTCATTCTCTCACCCCATTACAGTCTCTTCTAGGCCACTTAAATTTCACCATGCATATTATTCCACAGGGCTGATCATTTATATCACAGCTCATTTCCCTTTACCCAGCTTCCCTGAACGCCGATGCCCCCATCCATATCACCCCTTCGGCCAAATCAGACCTAGCTATGTGGACCCACTTCCTTCAAGAGTGAAACAGGTGGTCTGTTTCCCCCCCCCCTTCACCATCCCTATTGTCTCCCTCAGTATTCACCGACGCAGCTGTAGGTTTCGGTTTCTCAGCAAATTAAGGTAATTAATGGTTTGCCAAGCCATGGCCCCAGGAAGAGCTACAGCTTCCCAGTTTCACTTCCACATCCTCTCCCTTTTAAATATATCATATACTAGCAGCAACACTTTGGGGTAATCTATTGTCATTCCAAGCAGTTACATTCCATTCCGATAATCTTGCCACATGCCATATTATTAACAAAGGTCATTCTTCCTCCTCATCAATCATGATGTTCCTCCAGAAGCTGACCTGGCTTTCCATGCATTTCAAATTTCCTGTTTTCAGTTCCTTTGTTCCAGATTACTGGAACTCAGCCGCTGGCACATTGTCACCTTTCAATTTCAGGTCTTCTTCAGTTTGAACCCATCAGCGAATCTCCAAACCTCGCAACCTCCAAAGTTTTCAGAACTCATAATGCCTTAAGCCCATTTCTATCTCAAGCTTACAGAATCATTCACCAAGCCTTAGCCCCCAACATGCGCAAAACTTATCAACAAGCCTGGTCAGCTTTTCAAACCAAGCCCCCCTGCCCATTTACTCCACCCATTTTTCTAGCATTTGATTCTTATTATCATTCAGTCCTTCAGTTAGCTCCCATTACCATCAAATACTCTGTCTCAAGAATTCAGCATTTCCTGGCATTTAAGTTTCCCAACTCCCCATTCATATTCTCAAACCATGGCATCAAGCTACTCTTCAAATGCCTTTATAAAATTTACTTTCACCCCCTCACACTCAGTTACCCATCACAGGCTCATTGTTTTCTGCAGACCCATCCATTCGATTACAATATCAATATCATATTCACTGCAGCTATTAGTTTAGCCTTTTTAAGTTTCATGAGACCAGGTGAATTTACATCCTGCTCATCTCTGTTTCTAAAAAAATCACATCTCACTTTCCACCAAAAGCACTGTACATTACTCCGGTCACATTCATAGACAGACCAGTTAGGCTTCAGTTCATATATACCTTTTTTCCCGATCAACGTCCATTCACGGCCCTTCAACATTTAACATCTCTCACTCAAAACAATTCCTCTCCTCCAGCCTCAGGCACTGCATTCAGTTGTTGTCCTTTATCCTTATAAAGATTTGAATAACATTCTTCCATTCTTGTTGAGTTTTTACTGTTGTACCATCTTCAAGCTTTAATGCTAACATTTGGCTCCAATGTGTGACCATCTTTTGTTTTGCTTTCTTTAGCCCTTGATTTCCTTCTAGTGTTTGTTTGTTGAGATCAACATTGTTGATAAGCCCTTAACGACCCTTGACTGTCATAGTACGTCATGGGTAGATCTGACTTAACGACCCATGACGTACTATGACCGTCATGGAATTCTGGGCTCCCCCCGCAGCTGCATGCCATTCGGGGAGTCCAGAATCCAAATTTTAGTGACCGCAACTCCCCCACTTGGCCGGTCGTTAAGTGGTTAATGCCCTTCCTTATGGTCTAGCACATCTCTACATATTATACCCTGTTTCTAATATTACTGTTTTGATAATTACTCGTACCTTTTTCAACGTGTTTATATTCAAGTTGGGTTTTCATGTTTTACAGTAGGTGCAAGGGCATGAGCAGTGTTTACAATCGTCAATAACATTTTCATTGTGATTTAGTTGGTAGCTCCCTAAATCAGGTGATAGCTGAACAGCTTATTTCCCCTTATTTGTTCACAGTAGAGGTAAGGTGGTATCACTGCTTTTTAATTGCATTATACTAAAATTCATGTTCACAGATCGGAGTCAGCTAGAGACATACCTGAATCTGTGGTGCCTTGATGGGGCAGGCAAGCTTTTCATGCCTTTGGCCAAAAACATGTAACTAAAACCCCAATGTTTATTATATATAGTAAGTTTTAGGTTATATATTTATAATGGTCAGGATCTACATAGGTGTAGTTCTTGCTGCTCTCCTGACTACATGCATATGTAATTATTTGAACAGTATTAATAAATGCTATTTTGACCTTCCTTGCCAGGAACCTGTATATGTAATATTTCTTCTTGCTATGTGGCCTGTCCATTTCCATTTCAGGTGCTTTACTTTTTCAGTGGTGTCAAAGACCTTTGTTTGGGTAACACTTCTATTTAAATAAGGGAATCAGCCTTCTTTGTGACAGAATTACATGTAAAGCATTGCCTAATCAGGGAGGTAGTTATTGTCAGATATTTTTGACAGTATTCTTGAGAGTCATACCTCTCTAGTATGCAACCCTGCCCCCTTCATTTCTAAAATATGCTTTCTCATTCTTCTGCTGCATGGTAAGATACTGAAAAAGAAAACTTTTCAAGAGGGGTGGAGCCGCAATGGCTAAAAGATGGCTGTGTGAGTTCATTGCTTCGTTAAATCATGGCATTCAGCAGAGCGTTACCGCTCCTAACACCGCTCCTTGAGTTGAGTTCACTCTCATTCCTTCCTGGTGGAGAATGTTGCAGAGGATAGCACAGGCATAGAAGATCACCGAGTTCATACCGTTGCACCACGGGCCTCAGCTTCTTGCTGTGATTACACCCAGACTTGGAGGCTCTGTATGTGAAGGAAAAAGCTCTTACTCAACTCACCTTTGGGCATCCCCTCTGGGTACTCTCAACCACCCTCATATTTTGCTCCGGATCATGCCGTGATCAGCCGGCCAAAATGGCAACCCGGCTAGGAGAACATGGTGACCAAGGAGAACCTGAAGGCTTTAGCCTCTGATTTCAGGGAAGTGGTTTGGGAGGATATCTCAGAGCTCAGAAAAGATCTTATCCAGATTAGTCGACGTATATACATGATGGAGCAAGAACACAACACAACATGGAACAACTTTTTGCTCAACAAGATGAGACTATCCAACTACTCACAAACAGACTTGACTATTTGGATAAGAGGGGACACAGATGTAATGTCAGAATTAGAGGCCTCCTAGAGTCTGTCCCGGGTAGAGAGCTCCCAGCTACTTTGACATCAGTCTTCCGGGAGGTGTTTGGCCTACCATAAGACCCACTGAGTTCTTTTAACTGAGTGCATAGAGCTTTGAGACCCAGAAAGTATCCCTCTGATCCTCCCAGGGATAATGTTTGCTGTTATGCGACATTGCTGGGAATTGTAGAAGATCACACAGACTGGGTCGACTCTCTCCTTCTATCAAGATTTGTTGCCCTACACATTGCAATAACACAGATCATTTAAACCCCTTTCGGAGAAGCTAAGGAACCTCGAGATAAAATATAAGTAGTAATTCCCCTTTAGCCTCTCCATCACCAATCAGGGTGTTTCCGTGACCATCCATACCTTAGCTGAAGTCTGCGGGAAACTAGGCATTCCCCCCACAGGCCCTCGGTCCAAGAAAACCAAAGTACCCACACTACCGCAGGCTACTACCTGTAACGGTTTGTTGGACACACAGACACAGTAGGTTTGGATAAAAAACAGGTTTATTGAACAGTTGTAATAACAATAACCCTCACGGGTCCAGTAATATATCAGCAATATAGTACAGAGACAGGACAGGTTACAATGAAGTATGCCCACACGGGTCCAGTATATGCCAGTAATACAGCATACAATATACTGACACAGGTCAGGCAGTTTTTGTGGGATACTCAAGTTAGGCAGCACTGAATGGGTTAGTATTAGGCCGGGAGGACTGACTGGCCCTAATAGTGTGAGGTCCGTTAATAAGCTCAGTCTTGAAGAGAGAGCACAATTTTGAGTAACGCCCAAGCAGTAAAGGGACCAGGGCAACTTTTGGACTGCCGTGGCAGTAACAGAGACCAGGCAACTTGTGGATTGCCGTAGCAGTAACGGAGACCAGGCAACTTGTGGACTGCCGTAGCAGTAACAGAGACCAGGCAACTTGTGGACTGCCGTAGCAGTAACAGAGACTAGAGCGACTTGCCCGGAGAGGCACTCAACCAGGGACTGCATCGATGTAAGGAACACAAAGCAATGTCGCCTGGGCGACCTGATGCAACGGAGACTAGACTGCAGAGAGTGACTGTCCGAAGACAGCGAGAATCCTGTCACAACCCCAACCGGAGGCCGGATAAGGCATAACAGGAGGGATAAGCAACCACAGTGGCCCAGCCGGGCCACTTCAGTACACAGAGCAGGAACGTCAGCCAATCCGAGTCGGTACACAAAGCAGGAACGTCAGCCAGGCCGGGTGGGTACACACAGCAGGAACATCAGCCAATCCTGGTCAGTACACAGAGCAGGAACGTCAACTGGGCTGGGTCAATACACAGAGCAGGAACGTCAGCCAATCCAAGTCGGTACACAGGACAGGAACGAGATGCAGAATAGTCAGGCAGTCCGTGTCGGTACACAGACAGGAATAAGATGCAGAGTCATCTGGCAGGCCGGGTTGGTACACAGAGATCACACGAAATAAAGAAACAAGCGCTGGTACGGAAACACCATGAAAGGGCACCGCATAAGTGACGAGGCCCAGTATTTAAGGACAAATACTGGGCGGGGACAAGTCTCTTCAACCAATGAGCGAGATCAATAGAGGAAACTGACAGAATGTCGCCCGTATAGCATGGGCACCGTGATAGTACACCCCTCTCAAAGACCCCCCTCCTAGAAGAGGGACCTGGTTTCCGAGGGTATTTGGAATGGAAACTGCGCAACAATCTAGGAGCATGAAGTTCACTCTGTTCAACCCAGGAACGCTCCTCAGGGTCATAGTCCTTCCAATGGACCAAGTATTGCAATTTTCTGAGGTTTCAGAAGAGATACATGGAACACATTGTGAATCCTCATGGATGCTGGGAGCTGCAGAGCGTATGAAACAGGGTTAATTTTGCGGATCACCTTAAAGGGACCAATGAACTGGGGAGCCAATTAAATACATGGAACTTGCAGATTGAGGTTTCGGGAGGATAGCCATACCCTATCCCCAACCTGGAAGGAGACCGCTGGCAGCCATCTGCGATTAGCGTGGCGCTGATACCGCTGGAACGAATTACTGAGGGACCTCTGAACCTGTGCCCAGGTGGAGCTGAGTTGCTCGATATGCTCATCCAGAGCTGGAATCTGCTGCATCTGTAATGAGTCTGGGAGCAAGCATGGCTGAAACCCGTAGTTGATGAGAAACAGGGAGCTCCTGGACGATTAATTAAATGCACAGTTCCTGGCGAACTCTGCCCATGGCAACAGGTCGGCCCAATTATCATGATGAACGGACACGAAACAGCGCAAGAATTGTTCCAATCCCTGATTGGCACGCTCAGCAGCTCCATTGGTCTGGGGATGGTAGGTGGATGAAAAGGACAGCTGTATGCCCAGTTGGTTACAGAATGCTCTTGAAAATCTAGATACAAATTGGCTCCCACGGTCTGACACCAACACCCTGGGTACCCAATGCAACCGGAACACTTCTCTGGCAAAAATGATAGCCAACTCCTGGGCCGAGGGAAGGCCAGGAAGAGGTACAAAGTGGGCCATTTTGGAAAATCTATCGATCACCATCAGGATAAAAGAGTAGCCCCTAGACACTGGCAACTCCCCCAGAAAATCAATAGAAATGTGGGACCAAGGACGCTCGTCATTAGGTACTGGCTGAAGTAAACCAACTGGGAGGTGTCTAGGGGACTTGGTCAGGGCACATGTAGTGCAAGCTGCAGTGAATGTGGTGAAGTCAGCTTGTAGGAAAGGCCACCAAAACAATTGTGAAAGAGACTAAATCAATTTATCCCTCCCAATGTGCCCCGCTGTCTGTGATGCGTGGTATGTCTCGAGTAAATGGGTACGGAATGGCTCAGCTACAAAGCACTTGCCCACAGGGGTGTCAGGAGGAGCAGTAGCCTGGGTAGCGATAATCTCCTCCCCCAGAGGCGAAGTGATGCTGGTACGTAAGGTAGCCAAAATGCGATCAAGCTGAATGATGGGTACAGGAACCTCATCTTTATCTAACTCTGGGACAAATTGCCTAGACAGGGCATCTGCCCTAACATTCTTGGATCCAGGCAAGTAAGATACAATGTAATTAAAGCGGGACAGAAATAAGGCCCATCTGGCTTGTCGTGATGACAACCTCTTAGCTTACGAAAGGTATGTCAGGTTTTTGTGGTCAGTCAGGATTAATACCGGGGTCCTAGTACCCTCCAGTAAGTGACGCCATTCTTTAAGAGTGAGGATAATAGCCAGGAGTTCTCTGTCCCCAATCTCATAATGACTCTGGGCACTAGACAGCATTTTGGAGAAGAACCCACATGGTCTTAGCGCACTCCCAGAGGCTGGACGTTGTGACAACACTGCCCCTACCCCAGTCTCAGAGGCATCAACCTCTAGGGTAAATGGAAGAGAAGGGTTGGGGTGGGATAGCACAGGAGCGGATGCAAAAGAGGACTTGAGTGTATTGAAAGCTCGGTCTGTTGCCTCAGACCATTGGGAGGGGTTGGCACCCTTATGCGTAAGGTCGGAAAATGGCTTAACAATCGTGGAAAAATCTTGAACAAATTTTCTATGATAATTGGCAAAGTCAAGAAAGCGCTGTATTGCTTTCAGTCCCTTGGGTCGTGGCCATTGCAACACTGCTGCCAGCTTATCCTTGTCCATAGCAATGCCATCTTTAGAAATCACAAAGCCCAGAAAAGGCACCATGGACCGATGGAACTCGCATTTTTCGATTTTACAGAATAATTTATTTTTTCGTAATCTGAGCAGAACTTCAGACACATCCCTGAATGAGTATATCTTCCAGATAAACTACTACGCAAGACTGTAGCATATCACGTAGAATCTTTAATACGGTCAGCTAGTCCCTGAGCAAATGCTGCCAACAGAGCCTCGTTGTTCCAACCTACCTCTGCTGCCAATGTACGAAATTCAATAGTGTAATCTCCCACCGTACGAGAACTTTGTTGGATTTCCATTAATCATTTGGCAGCATAGGCGGCTCTACCTGGGACTTCAAATATTCTGCAAAAGGCACACACAAACTCCTTGAAATTCTTAGTGCAAGGTTTGGCAGATTCCCACAAGGGGTTAGCCCATGCCAGGGCTCTGCCTGTCAGTAACGATATCAAAAAGCCCACCTTACTACGGTCATTAGGAAAGGCTTGGGGAGTTAATTCCAGAAAAATCTCCAATTGGTTAATAAACCTTCTGCACAGGGTAGGTTCACCATCTTATCTTAGTGGTAACAGAGCTGTGGCAGTTAACCCTTTATTTGAGGCCACTTGCATCATGGATTGAGCTCCCAGTGTCGAAACGGGGCGGACCACCGAGGCTTGAACCGGTTTATCAAGGTGAGCGGTGTGCTCAAGAATAGTTTGTACGGCCAGTGCCAACTGGTCCAAACACTGCTCATGTAAATCCATCCTCCAATGGATGCTTTGTGCAATACCTTCACCTGTACAGTCTGAGGTCATGGCCCTTTCGTACTGTAACGGTTTGTTTGACACACAGACACAGTAGGTTTGGATAAAACAGGTTTATTGAACAGTTGTAATAACAATAACCCTCATGGGTCCAGTAATATATCAGCAATATAGTACAGAGACAGGACAGGTTACAATGAAGTATGCCCACACGGGTCCAGTATATACCAGTAATACAGCATACAATATACTGACACAGGTCAGGCAGTTTTTGTGTGATACTCAAGTTAGGCAGCACTGAATGGGTTACTATTAGGCCAGGAGGACTGACAGGCCCTACTAGCACGAGGCCCTTTAAGAAGCTCAGTCTTGAAGAGAGAGCACAATCTCGAGTAACGCCCAAGCAGTAACGGGACCAGAGCAACTTGTGAACTGCCATGGCAGTAACGGAGACCAGGCAACTTGTGGACTGCCGTAGCAGTACCGGAGACCAGGCAACTTGTGGACTGCCGTAGCAGTAACGGAGACCAGGCAACTTGTGGACTGCCGTAGCAGTAATGGAGACTAGAGCGACTTGTCTGGAGAGGCACGCAACCGGGGACTGCACGGATGTAAGGAACACACAGCAATGTCGCCTGGGTGACCTGATGCAACGGAGACTAGACTGCAGAGAGTGACTGTCCGGAGACAGCGAGAATCCTGTCACAACCCCAACCGGAGGCTGGATAAGGCGTAACAGGAGGGATACGCAACCACAGTGGCCCAGCCGGGCCGGGTAGGTACACAGAGCAGGAACGTCAGCCAATCCGAGTCGGTACACAAAGCAGGAACGACAACCGGGCTGGGTCGGTACACACAGCAGGAACGTCAGCCAATCCAGGTCGGTACACAGAGCAGGAACGTCAGCCAATCCGAGTCAGTACACAGGACAGGAATGAGATGCAGAATAGCCAGGCAGTCCGGGTCGGTACACAGGCAGGAACAAGATGCAGAGTCATCTGGCAGGACGGGTCGGTACACAGAGATCACAAGGCCCAGATCACAGATCACAAGTCACTTCAACCAATGAGCGAGATCAATAGAGGAAACTGACAGAATGTCGTCCACATAGCACGGACACTGTGATACTACCACAGCAGAGGAATGGACATAACTACTTAAGTATTGCTGTATATGTTCTACCCTACTTATGCTGCCTTTGGTCGCTGAGTTGCTTCCCATTAATGTTATGATCAGCTAATCACACACTATAAGAAGACCTTAGCTGACCTTCTGCATGATAGAGTACTTAAATCTTTTCATTGGTACAAATATGCCAACTACATTCACGGGAACAAGTGTGGGAAACTACTGGCTGTGACATCAGAATTAAACAAAAGGCACATTATGTATTTAGAATCAAAGACTCCAGGGATAAATCTCACATCATCTTCCTAAACATGGGAAATGCCTTTCTTCGTTTTATAAATCATTATATAATCTTACTATTTCAGGCCCCCTTTGAACTGTTCTCAGAGAAGGTCAATCATTCAAGACTTTCTAGTACATTCCTGGAGCCCGGTACTTTCTTCAGATACAATTTCTCTTTTGCAAGCGCCTTTTACAGAGACAGAACTTGGCCGAATACTTCATGAGCTACCACTAGGGAGGAGTCTGGGACCTGACGGTTTCTCTGCTACCTACTCCAAAAAATTCTCAACTCTTCTCATACCACATATGTTCGACTGCTTCAAATCGCTGGCGTAGTGATCTGCCTAGCATACACAGTCATTAGAAGCACATATAGCTTTGGTGTCCAAGACCAATAAGGACCTTACTGAATGCGCTAGCTATCGCACTATATCGTTACTGAACACCGATGTCAAACTATTTGCGAAGCTCCTGGTGAATCAGCTTCATCTCTGCTTTCCTTCAATTATTAACCCTATTCAATCAGGTCTTATCCCCAGCAGAGAAATGACGCATATTACAATTAAGATGATGGCATTAATTCACACAGCTGTCTTGCTTGGGATCCCAACCCTTCTGACGTCATTTGATGCCAAAAAGGCATTTGACAGGGTGGATTAGCTGTACTTAGAAGAACTCTTGACCGAGGCCTGGCTTGTATCCTTAGCCCATATTCAAACCTCATATTGTGAATCAAACTCAAAGGCTTCCTCACTGACCCTTTCACCATATCAACTGGGCACACAGCAGGACTGCCCCTTATCACCCCTTCTCTTTATCCTCTCACTAGAGCCCTTTCTCAGTCTGATCCAAAGTTAAGGGAATACCTATTTTGGGAGGTGATTTCATGCTTTGCTGATGATATTTTGTTTTCACTCTCTTCCCCCTCATCCTCAATCCCTGTGTTGTTGCAACTTATGGAACAATACAGTGCAGTGGGTAACTTTAAAATCAATTTACAAAAATTAGACAGCAAATATTCCCATTTTTCTGGGTCACCTCCCGTATCACATACTTGGGGAGCTCACTGACATCTACTTTGGGAAACTTGGTTTCCCTCAACTTTGACTCTTTCATTAGGAGTGTTGAGAGTGATCTAACCTCCTGGTCTCTATTTATCTCTTGGGTGGGGCGAATTAACCTGGTCGAGATGAAGGTGATACCTCACATCCTCTACCTGTTCAACGCTATTCCCCTGCCAATCCCTGCTGTCTTGTTATGAGAATATGAGAACTACAATGCTTGATTATTGCATTTGTATGGTCCTACAAACATACCCGCTTTGCTGCACAGTGGCATAGTTATCCAGAACTCATGGCTGCTTCTGCATACCTAATTTATCTCTTCTGTTTACTGCATGATCCATTTCTATCCATTTGGACTGCTTGGAGCAGCGCAGAGTAGAACGGATGAAAGCTTTAACTGTGCATTTTCAGGACATAGTTCCTCAAAACCCCCTTATGGATGAAAGTTAAGAGGAACTCGTTCCCTGCCATCACACACCCTATCTTTCAATGTATCTTGCCAGTTTGGCATAGGTTGGAGCTGGGGTTGTCATCCCTTCTAGACAACCGTGCCTCCTCTTCCAGAAAGCCCCCGCAAGATTGAGGGTGGGGGTTGCCTCATTCATGGGCTCTGCCCTGACCGAAAGAAATCTCCTAACTCTCTTATACCCTGCTAAAACTTGTTTACCTCTCTCTGGCCTCCTATTCTTTAGTCTCACTTTTATAAGAAGTGACGTCTTCTCCTTATATGTCACTCTCCTCCCTTAGCTTGCAGTTTGGCTACATGCTGAGTAATCTATGGGTCGTTTCACAAGGTTTGAGGTTCTCCCTACCATAGGAAAGTGTGCATGCTGTTCCTGGTCTGGGGATTGACATCTGCATTATGCTATCAGTACGACCTTGAACCTGCACGTGGGTACAGTATATATATCCCCATATGCATTAATGTTACAATTTTACTCACATGTATAATTGTACCTGTATATGTTTTGGTACCTTTATAACTCTAAATAAAACTTGAACTTTAAAATAAAGAACTTTGTTTGCTAAACAATCCATGCACATGTTTTTCTGTCTCTTTTTGTTATGTTTAGAATTCTTCGCTTCTCTTACTTACATAGTTCTCTGAGTATATATATGTGTGTATATGTACATTAGTGTGTGCACGAGTATGAGCATGTTCAAGATGAACACTCTGCACTCTTATCCACAGTGCACAAATTTTAATTCTAATATGGTTCTCGGACAGAAAAATGTGACCACCACCGCTTAAGAAAAATATAAGAGGATCAGATTGTGAAATCAGATTTCCAAACTAAAAAATATATATAGCTATATCAGACTGTTGTTTGAATGATCCGTTAATAAATAAGTTCTTTTGTTAAACACATTATGAACCAGTTTTTTATATAGGGATAAATTACCTGTAAATTTTAAAGAATAACATTATGATTTCACAAATTTGCTATAGTTGGGATGAGTACACTGGATGCAGTTTGTTCATTGAACTACAAAGATCATACTATTGGACAACCTGGTTTGTTAATCCAGTGTGTATCCCCTGAATCCTAAAGAGGTTTCCAAAGCATTGTGAAGCAATGCATCAGAGACCTCTTTAGAATCCAAGAGGATGTGAGCCTGCTTTCCCCTGCTCACGTACACAACACAACTGGCTGAGTGTGATTTCTTACCTTTACCTTTAACAAAATACTCAATCTTGTCTCCAGTCTATTAAGTCTGCCTCTGTTACGCAGCTCACGTTAGATTCCCAGTCAGCTGTCACCTATTTTTTTTTTATTTAATTTTTACAGTTGTCCATCCTATGTTATCACTGTCCAAAAAAATTAATTATAACTAAAGAAAATCAACAATTTCTTTCCCTAGACTTCCCCAGCACAGAGGTAATAACAGCAACATCAGCGAGGAATTTGGTCCACAGCTTCCTGTGTCTTTCAAACTAAATCAGCCAGACAGAATGTTGAGGTATTTGGGGTCAACCTCCTCACATCCAACACAAAGAAAATAACAGCAAGATCAGCAAGGAAATTGCTTGGACCACAGCTGTCTGTGTCTTTCAAATTAGATCAGTCAGACAGAATGTTGTGATATTTGGGGTCAACCTCCTTTGCTCCCTTCTCACCTTCACCCGACATGTATAACACAGAGGTAACAGCAGCAAGATCAGTGAGGTACTTGCACAGCAGCTTCCTCTGTCTTTCAAATCAAACCTGTCAGACAGAATGTTAGGGTATTTGGGGTCAACCTTCTTTGTTCTCTTCTCACACCCCAGACTCCCCCCAGCACAGAGATAATAACAGCTAGATTAGAAAGGAGCTTGGATTACAGCTACTTGTGTCTTTCCAGTCATAACACTGAATTTGGGGGTATTTTGGGTCAAATTCCGTTCTCCCTTTTTTCTCCCCCAGAGTGCCCCTAGACTCCCCTAATATCAAAAATGTGCTGCTTTCTCCTCTCACAAACACAGAATGGCATGCCGTGAGAGCCTGACACCCTTTTATATGCCTGCAAGAAAAGAAGAGAAAACTGCCATGTAATGGGGAGAAATACATTCCCATTGATTTCAATTCAATGAAATGGCAAGTTGGAAAATGGCACTTTTTGCGGGAAATTTCCAGCTAGGAGGGAAGTGCCATTTTCCACTATTTCAGTGTTGAGGTGAAAACTTTCACCCATCCCTATTTTTGGGTGAATTTCTGTGGACCGTAAGTGCCTGTTTACAGAAAAGCAAATGTGTGTTCTTTGTTGGGGTGGTGTCCCACTTGTCAAGGTCATTTCGTAGCCATACAGAAGAATCGACTTGATCAAACAGTTGAATAATTGTATCCACAGTCTTACAGATCGGTTCATGGTCATCAGTTTGGACTTGATAGTGTAATAGGCCTGTAGCGCCTTATCCTGGAGAGCTTTTATGGCTTGTGTGAAGTTTCCTGAGGCACTAAAAATTATTCTATGGAGTAGCCTTCATAATGACTGCAGTAACTTTAAGGCTAGATTCACAGAAATTACTTGTGTGGTACTGCTGATCAAGCCTTTTCACTCCAATGTACCTGCATTTCCTCAGTGATCCAGTCACTGGTGGGGGTGTACTGGAGGTGAGGCTGATAGGCGAGACATGTTGTAAATCAAATATTATTGAGCAACACCCATATGAGTCTCCATCAATTAGATTGTTGTAGTTAGCACCATAATGACACAATCAACTGTGTCAACAAAATGCACAGGGGATCCATAGAGTGACATTCAGATGAGCTCTGTATTCTGTGATATACAGTAAGGAAGAAGCATACTTCTTGGTCCTGTGACATACATTCAATGTGTCACCCGTGTGAACAGCCCCATATGATACCTGCTTTATGAATTAATTTGGTGCAATGATACTTTGCAGACAATGTTGCACATGTGGAACAAGAGGATATTAGAACCAGTGCACATGCTAGACAATTTATTTCCTTTATGAGATTTTAGTGTATTCAAACTGGTGCTTTAGATAATAGTGACAAAGATCAACAAAGACATCCCTGCAGAACTAGCACTATTCGAGTAGCACACCAGTCCCATAAAAGGTTTAGATAATATCACATGGGATTGCTAAAACATAATATTTATTGATTTGATTAAAAATATGGAAAATGTATTCTAAAAATAACAAAACAAACCATATCTATGATCTTTTTAAAGTGCAGCAAGTTTTCTATTCCAACTTTCCACAATGAAGATAACTTTTTTGTTATCCAAAAATATGTTAAGAGACCAGCATACCGTAAAGTTGCTCCAGTAGCTCAGATGTTTATACTTACTGAGTGGCAGGACTGAATCTGTAGAGCTCCCTTAAGACTAGGGAGAAGTAACCTCTGTTTCCTGTCAGTTATCAGAGACTAGTGCAATGGGAGATTGAACTGACATCTCAAGCCCTCGCTGAGCCAGGGTGTTTGTGCAGAGCAGACATCTCATGGGATTTCAGATTTGAATATGCACATTTGCTCTATGCGGGTTTCAGACATCTGGTCCATCTCCTGTAAGTCTACAATATCAGACAGAAATTAGAGACTCCTTCACCTTAGTCTTTGTGGAGCAACCTGTGGTAAGCCATGTAACGCTGCAAGTATTAACCCCTGATCAATGGGAGCAAATTAGTGGTAGTTAGAGGGCACATGGACAGTGTTTTACTTTGTTTAGTATAGGATGGTATACTGTGTTTTTAAAATAAAGTAATGGATATTCTGTGCAATGTACTTGGACTCAAAAATAATTTTGATCTCTAGTATGAGAAATCACATTTAGCCAATGGATAAAATAACCAATTGTCAGTACTAAAAAAGACTTTTAGTTACTGTGTGAACACCTACAAACGACACAAAGATACCTATTTTGTGAGGGTGGTTTTTAGTGCATTAATAGTTCACAAACTTGCCCATGAGACCTCCTCCATAGAAAACAATGATATCTATTCACTGAAATTGTTGTTATGACAGTTCCTGCAGCAGTCACTCATGTGGGAATTACATCAGAGAATCACACTAGTCACTTAATGATTTTAGTGCCAGAGTGATGTGCAAAAAGCACTAAACCCTAAGCATTACAATAAATTAGACAGAAGGCAGTTTTTATCTTGAAACCTCCCCCGCATTTTCACTTAAAGCTGTAAAAATAGATAAAGCTGCTATCTGAACAGCTTGTTTTCTCTAATTGAAAAACACTTCCAAACCTTTAAATTGCTTATCGAAAGAGCTTCTTTCCAAAACAATTCATTTTAATGAAGAATATTTTTCACATAACATTTTCATGTCACTGCACAAAAGGAAACGCTAATACTCTTTCTAGAGAGAGATAGTGCACACAAAATGGATGCACATATATTGAATATAAAAGGGAATAAGCCATCCATACTCTTCAACAATGATTACAACATGATTTATTCATCTCCTCCCAATGTAACCAAGGGATCATTTACAAAGGCACATGAAATGATAGAAACATTTCTACAGATTGAGAATTGTTTGATCCCTTGTCTTAGTGCTCTGTCTCTACTGACCATAGGAGATGATTGAAGGTTTTAAACATAACCAGTGATACTTCATATCCCTTGGATACATCAACAGCTGTGGAATAGAGTGTTCCTCTTTCCAAGTCCTAGACAGACAGACCATAGATAGATAGATAGATAGAGTCTTTTTCTACTGAGTAACAAAGGATACTCTTGCCACTTGAACAAAATAAAAGAAACAGGGTGCAGAGCTTTCTAAGAGAATATCGGTATGGATCTGTTAATGATAATTAGCCCCCAACATTTTGAAGCTCACCAGGCAATGAAAATGATCTTGCATGTCAGATATATGGTGAGATAGCTCAGTGGTAATGTCCCTGATTATAGAGCCTATCCCAACTGCAAGGTTGCAGGTTCGAATCCCAGCAGGGTCAACTCAGCCCTTCATCCTTCCGAGGTCAATAAATGAGTACCATTGATTGGGTAATAATAACATCTATTATTTCAGCTGCCGATTTGGTTAATTCTGAAAGCGCTTTGAGTCCCACTGGGAGAAAGGCGCTATACTAGTTATTATTATTATATATGGTGGTCATCCATTTACATAATATCTGACCGGAACACCTCGTCTTTTCTTTACAATCAGGAAACAGGAGGGGAGATTATATAATTTATTCGGTAAACGTGAAGAACACCCTTCACTGATCAAATCATACATAAAATTAATATTTGTAATAAACAGCCCAATGTGTTCTGTGTGCTTCCCAGGCAGTTTTTTAAGAGAAGAAAGTTATATGAATTGTTTTTTGTATGATTATATATGTTTTTATGTTAAATCGTTTCTATGAGACCCTGAAGAAGTGCCCGGGAAGCGTACAAGTTAAAGTTTTCTTGAGCACCCCAGTACAACTTATCCAGACAAGAAATTTAATGATTTAATGGTTTTAGAAGACTTTAAGAAAGGATTTTTTTATTCTTTCCATAAAAAGCAAAGGGTATTAAGTCTCAAAATAATTTAACCAGAGTGGTATCCACTACATTGGACACCCAGTTGAAAATGCACTAAGGGGTGATACAGGGCCAGGATGGTGATATAGTGGAGTATTCATGTAGATGGCATTTTGACAGTATGCACTACGATGTCTTCTCCATCATAGCCCTGTGAATTCACCCCCAATCCACAAAAATCTGCTGATATTTCCATAGATCCAACATGCCTTCAACAGGTTTATGGTTTTGCACTTAACTCATCAACACTTCCTCGTTTGCATATGGAGATGCAAGTTAATGAACCACTGTAATATTCATGTGGGTGTGTATATGTCTTAATATGGCTATTCACCACATGCACTAACCTCAGATAGCAGCCTGAGGCTGGTGATGTTGCGATCTTCCTATAGTTCTCTATTGAGTCAGAGAAAAGTTTATTGAGACACAGCTGCCCTCCTGTAACCCTTTCAGTGCCACAAGGATGTGTTTTGCACCCCCCTGTGGCAGAGAAAGGGTTAAGAGTACATCTATGAACAAACAAATATAGTGATCACTGGTATTCAAGAAATTGTACTTATAACTAGCAAATATTAGTGATAAAAAAACACAACAATAATATTATACCCACTATAGAGAATATAAATTGCAAATAATGAAATATAATCCAGGAGTCAAGTGCTCTAAAGATTGTGATGTTTGAAATGAAAATAATAAGTAGATCAAAAAACAAATACTGAATAGATGACAAAAAAAACTAGCAAAAAATGATTTCAGAAATAATAGGTAATAATAAATCAGACTAAAATGTGTATAAAAACATACAAAGAATCCAGCAAAGCCTCAGAGAAGTCCATAAAGTGTGGATGTGTCTCACGAATAGGGGTGGATGAAAGCTCTCTCTGTGTTCCAGTGAGAAATTCCTCAAAAACCACATTGTTGTATGCTATTTCACGGGAAAATCCACTTTAAAATAAACAATTAAAATCATCACATTTTTCCCACATTGCCCAAAAATTCTTCACTATTTTTTCAATGGCTAGAAAATTTCCACCCATTGATTTACATGGTTTTCACTTTTTCGCTATAAAAATGTGATGTATTCCAGGAAGTGAAACACAATAGAAGCAGCTACAGAGCGAGGTAGACATGCTGTGATTTGTTTGTGAAGTTGAGGCTGTGCCTGCTGCCAGTGCTGAACCTACTGCCACCAATAATGTGCCTGCTGTCAGACATGCTACCTCTGCTGCAACCAGTGCTGTGCCTGCTGCCAGTGCTGAACCTGCTGCCATCAGTGCTGGACCTGCTGCTAATGTGTCTTGTAATACTCAGGAGGGGGGCAAGGAGAAGATGATACTATCATGCTTCTGTTCCTGCTCTGTATCCTGACCCGGCCTGGCTGAAGTTCCTGCTCTGATACCGACTCGGATTGGCTGACGTTCCTGCTCTGTGTACCGACCCGGCCTGGCTGACGTTCCTGCTCCGTTACCATTGGACTTGGCATCCGGGCAGTGTTGCTTCCAGTCCCAGTTACTGCAATTTGGTTTCAGTTGTCTCCATGTCGCGCGGGCGACACTCCGGTTCTGAGTCTCTTACTGCTGCCTGGTTCCGGTCTTATTCCGTGTTGCGCAAGAGACATTCCAGTGTTTGCATTCCATCCTGTGCCTCTGTACACCAGACCTTTACTCCTGCCATCAGCTGAGGTTGGGTTCGTTGGGTGGCTCAGGCTACTTTCATCCCGGCAGTCGACATTGGTCTAAATATCATATTTCCCCTCGGAGAGACGGGCCGTACACCACCGGTTATTAGCATTGTAGTCTCCATTGGGCAACCTCTGGGCATACAGTTCTGTCCTCCGCTACTGCTACAGCAGCATCTAAGTTTGCTAAGGGCCTTCGCTTATTTCTGTGGCATTACTCGCTATTTATACTCTCCCTCCCTAGGAAGAGTCTCAAGGGCCTCGCTCTGATAGGTCCTGTCTATTCTCCTGGACTATCAGTAACCCGTTCATTGCTGTCTTGTCTGTATATCACACACAATACATGACCTGTGTCAGTACATTATTATCTTTGTCTGTACAATTACTGGACCCGTGTGGGTATTCATTTCTGTAACCTGTCCTGCGTCAGTACCGCATTGTATTTATGTTACTGGACCTGTGAGGGTTATTGCTATTTTACCTTGTTCAATAAAATTGTGTTTTTTACCTAAACTTACTGTCTTTGAGTGTCAAATAAACCGTTACAGATACCAAGTGTGACATCTGGGGACCCTAAGTCACACTTGCCATCCCCAAGCAGTCCCACCAGTGCTAGTACTACTACTAATAATTTTCAGCAGCTTGTTAGTGTTAGGAGTGAAGGAGGGGGTAATCAATATCCTCATATTACTAGTGACTGTGAGGAGGAAGACCCTGAGGCTAAACTTGATGTGGTTGGTGTTAGTAGTAGTAACAGTAATGGTGAAGTAACAGGTGGGATTAGTGTTACGGGAGTGGTGGGGGAAGCATTTGAGGGCATCCAGATTAGCAGTCAAGGAAGGCCACACTATACCTCTGGCCCTGGGTGTCCCATTCCCTTCACTACAGTGTCCAAGTGGAACATGATCCTGAAGAGGCCAGAACTGTTGGGGGATAACAGGAGCAGAAATAATAATATCCCCGGCAGGAGCACAGATCAGCTGCCTGTGCCTGCTGCTATTGCTGCCAGTCTTCCTTCTTCACATCACCAAGAAATGCCAATGTGACATTAGGGGACCCTCTGTCACATCACTCGTCGCCTCCTCCAAGCAGCTGTGAGATGTCTGTAATAGAGCAGCAGCACGTAGGGACTAGTGGTGGTGGTGATGATGATGCTGGAGATGCTGGGGTGGAAGAGACATTGATGGCCTTTTTAGCAGAAACTGAGAAGGAATGGGAGACACGGATGAGGATGGGCATCACCACCACCATCTGTGAGCTTTTGGAATTTGCAACTGTTCTAATTCCTGCTGCTGCTGCTGAGTTTCAAGGGTAGCAGGATGCTGAGGAGCAAGCTAGTGTTCCACAGACCACCAAGGATGCAGTTGGAATGGTGTCAACAAGTGATATGGGATTAGGACAGGTTTCACTTACAGCGGCATCAATACTCCTGGTCCTAGTTGCAATGCTGATTCTGAGGTAGTAGCAGCAACAGCAGCAAAATCATCCTCTGCCAAAGACAGTGAAGGGGAATGTGTAGAACAAGAAGAAAGAGGCCATTCTTCTCCACCTTTTCCTTCTCTCTATCCCCTGAAGTCATGGATGTGGGACTATTTTTCTCTTGGGGCAGGCACAGTGCAGTCATCACCAGTGGCACTGTGCACAATTTGTAGCAAGTGAGAAGAGGAAAGGAGGGAACACACCTTGCCACAACTGCCCTGATAACACACATGAAACACAGACACCATGACATTTATGTTAAACATGTTAAAGCCAAATACCCACCGCAGAAATCAAGCACCACTGTTGCTGTACCCCCTCACTCTCCAGAAAGGCATCAAGAGGTGAGGCGGAGATCAAAGAGGAGGAAGAATAGAGAAACCCAGGCAGAGAGTAGCTCTAGCGAGTGAAACAACTAGCTCGCCATCACCATCATCTTCTTCCTCTAGGGTAACTACATCTTCTGCCAATCCACCTCATTCATCATTATCTCCCTCTGCCAAATGATAGCCACTCTGTAGATGTTAGGATGTGGCAGTTCGTCTCCACCCATTACACACTGTGTGATGCACTGACCACACATGCCAGTGTGGTGGAGGAGAATCGCAAGTAGGGCATCAAGCGACATCTGAGGAGATTCCAACCCGCAGAATATGCTAAGATGCTGGCAGGGAGGGTTCATCATTAATATTAAACTGTCAGCAAGTTGTCATGTGTCCTTAATGGGTTGGACAAGGGGTATAGTGACAACAGCAGTATTTGGGTTCTGGTGCCATGGTGCATGGATACAGTTGTGCCCCCAGATGTTATTTACCACACACAGTGCACATTGCACTTTTCCTGCTCTCAAGGGAAAAAAGTCTACTCTAATAACAACACACCCTTGATTTTGGAGGAGTGGAAGGTGGAAAAGAATTATAAGCCAACTTCTTATTTTCACCATATATACTGGGGGCTACTTATTGTGCTGTTACCTCCTCAGGTGCATCACTAGAGCTAGTCGTGGCAAGTGGAACCTTCATCATCCATCACCAGTTACTGCTCTTGTTGATCCCATTCCCCTTCAGCTGCCTAATCATCCTGTTGCTTAAAGGGATAGTAATACTGAAATTTTACTTGTAGCCCTTAAAAAACTGAATTCAATGAGCCCAGCGGCATCTCTCAAACTTTTATGGTATGAGAGATATCCGCTTTCAAAGTTCCCTCTCCCCTGACATTAGCATTCTAGCTGACAGCAGGGGAATCCGGTCTCTGAGCAAGCATAGGCTCTTCAGCAGAGCTGACATCGCGTTATAGAAAAAGAAATCCTTCACTGAAACGGTCTTCTATGTGTGCTTGGTTTGCAAGCACACGTAGAAGACCGTTTCAGTGAAGGATTTCTTCTTCCATAAATCAATCTCGGCTCTGCTGAAGAGCCTCCACCGGTCCCGGGACCGGATTCCCCTGCTGTCAGCTAGAATGCTGATGCCAGCGGCATCTCTCAAACTTTTATGGTATGAGAGATATCCGCTTTCAAAGTTCCCTTTCCCCTGACATTAGCATTCTAGCTGACAGCAGGGGAATCCGGTCTCTGAGCAAGCATAGGCTCTTCAGCTGAGCTGAGATCGCGTTATGGAAGAAGAAATCCTTCACTGAAACGGTCTTCTATGTGTGCTTGGTTTGCAAGCACACGTAGAAGACCGTTTCAGTGAAGGATTTCTTCTTCCATAAATCGATCTCGGCTTTGCTGAAGAGCCTCCACCAGTCCCAGGACTGGATTTCCCCGCTGTCAGCTAGAATGCTGATGTCAGGGGAGAGGGGAAAAAAACAACTCTTTGAAAGAGGATATTTCTCAAACCATGCCACTGAGGTCATTTAATTCTGGTTTTTAAGGGCTACAAGATGGGGATAGTAAAATTAAAGTATTTCTATCCCTTTAAACAACTCAGCAACTCAAGAACCAAAGTTGCAAATTCCGCAATTATGGACTCAGAAGGACATTTGACAATGGCCAGTGGCCATTGGCCAACATGACATACTGGCACTGGGCCACTAGGGAATTTTTTTCCTCAGGCATTGTGCTTTTAATAAAAAATAATAATAATAATAAAAAAATATATAAATAAACAATTTTGGGGGGTTTGTTTCTAAAAAGCTTAAGTCCTACAAATCAATGTTTCCTTAGGGCTTGTGCCAAACAAGCTTAAGTCCTACAGATCAATGTTTCTTCAGGGCTTGTGCCTCTAATAAGTCAAAATTGTACAAATCAATGTTCCCTCAGGGCTTGGGCCTCTAACATCAAATCTAACAAATCATCCTCTACAGAATGCTGTATCAAGTCAAGTATCAGTCTACCCCAGTGACAACTTATGTCAGGGGGTTCCTGTCTCTGTCTATCACTTTGCATACATATTTCTTTTTTATTTTATTTTTTAAATTAAATGTACCCAGTCAAGAAACCCCACAAAGCAATTTCCCTTTTCAACTGATTAATTCCTCAGACTCCAACCACCAACACAGACACCCTCCTCAGACCCCTTTTATACCATGTCTTATGGGGGGGGGGGTTATTTGTATTCAGGATTTTTTTTTTTTTTATTAACTGCCTCTAATTTCAGTAAACAACTCCCCCCCACAAAAAAAACATTCCTTGTTCAATTAATTCTTTCTCCACACCACACCAACACAGAAACACAGACACCCTCATGCTCCTTTTATACTATGCATTTGGGAAATAAAATAATATTTGTTATGTGTTGTGTGTAAATTCAATGTCCCATTGATTTCAATGGAATGAGGTAAGCGAAAAAAGTGGAAAAACGGCACTTTTTGCAGGAAATGATTCACCAAGCGGGAAGTGCCATTATTTGCTGATTTTCGTTTGAGGTGGAAATTTTTGCCAGTCCCTAATCACTAACAATGTCTTGATGTAACAACACAGGTGGATATGGAAGTCTTCTTTCCTGCAGAAGGCGTGGAAGGTGACACTGTGCGGGAGAGAAGAATGCTGACCCAAGGGAGAGAAGAATGCTGACCTGAGGGAGAGAAGAATGCTGACCCAAGGGAGAGAAGAATGCTGACCTGAGGTAGAGACCAGGTGAGTGCCACATCTTATACACACTGACACACTACATGACCTCCACGTGTTGATATAAGTTTTGACTGTAGAAAAACAGATGGGCATACTTCTTCACTGACTTCCTCTGTCTCACACCAGAATTCACATCCTCCATTTTTTTTATATCATCTGTATGTCTTAGTCTTATTTAGTTTTTCCCCGTTTTAATATCCACTTAGATTGTTTTTTTTTTTTCATGCTTGTTGTTTTTTTATTTTTACCCCAATAGGTTATTTTTTGTTCTTTGTACCATTTATGTATTTTTTTACAAGTATGCATATGAATGAATGACTGAATGAATATGTTTATTTATATAGCGCCACAAGTGTACGCAGTGCTTTACAATTTCAGAGTTTAAACAATACATGGTTACAGGTGCTTTGTAGAGTTAAACAATGGGTGGTAAAGTGGTAATGGGAGACATACAGAGTACATTAGAGTCAAGTGCTGAATACAGTGCTAGTTCTGATGATAATAGAGGACATCAGTAATGTAAATAATTTATAAGAGCGTTCATTGTACAACATCAGTGCCTTCTAGCATGTTGAGATTTTATCCATGAGGTGCATTTTCACGTGAGATTTGAAGGTTATCAGAGAGGTGCAGTGGCACAGGTTGGATGGTAGAGCATTCCATAGATACGGAGCAATAAGAGAAAAAGGTTTGATACATGACAGAGCTGTAGAGACAAAAAGGAGCTGAGAGAAGACAGTCATTCGCTGAACATAAGTGGCGGAATGGGGTATAACGGGAGATCAGAGTGGAAATGTAAGAAGGAGTAGAGGAGAGAAGTGTCTTGAAAGAGAGAAGTAAGATTTTGTAAGCTATCCGGAGTTTGATAGACAGCCATTGGACAGTCTTGAGGAGGAGTGGGGCAGGGACAAACCTAGGTGACAGAAGAGTAATTCGTGCTGCAGCATTCTGTATGGATTGAAGTGGTTGGAGATGGGAATCAGGAATGCCAGAAAGAAGAATGTAGTCCATGTGGGAGAAGATGATTGCGTGTATAAGAATTTTAGCTGTGGAAGAACAGAGGAAGGGACGGATTTTTGCAATGTTACGCAAAAGAAAGCGACAGGATTTAGTAACGGCATTAATATGAGAGGAAAATGAGAGAGAGTTGTCAATTATCACCCCTAGACACCTCTCTTCTGATACTGGATTTATGGTAGTGACATATACATTCACCTGGAAGGGAACTACAGGGCCAGGTCTAGGTGGGATGAGGAGCAGCTCAGTTTTAGCTATACTGAGTTTAAGGTGCCTATGAGCCATCCAGTCTGAGATAGCCGAGAGGCAATCTGTGACTTTATCCTGGATATCAGAAGTGAGTTGAGGTACAGATAAGTAAATCTGGGTGTCATCTGCATAGAGGTGATATTTGAGACCAAATGAGTTAATAAGATCACCAAGTGTTATTGTGTAAAGAGTAAACAGATGCGGTCCTAGAACAGAACCTTGAGGAACCCCAACAGAGAGTTGGACGGGGGAGGATGAAGAGGTGGCAGAGGAGACACTGAAGGATCTGTTAGATAGATAAGAGGAGAGCCAGTCCAGTGCTGTGTTGTAGATTCCTAAAGAGTGAAGAATGCAGAGGAGGAGTGCATGATCAATAGTATCAAAAGCTGCTGAGAGATCAAGCAGGATAAGAATTGAATAGTGACCTTGAGATTTGACAATGTGAAGATCATTGACGACTCTTGTAAGAGCAGTTTCAGTGGAATGAGCAGTACGAAATCCAGATTATAAAGGGTTGAGCAGGTTGTATGCATTGAGGAAGTCAGGCAGGCGTGAGTAGGCTAAGCGTTCCAAGAGTTTAGAGGCAAAAGGCAGAAGAGAAATGGGTCGATAGCTAGAGGGTGTGTTACTGTCAGAAGAGTTGTTCTTAAGGATAGGTTTTACTAAGGCATGTTTGAAGTCATCAGGAAAGGTATCAGTGGTAAAGGAGGCGTTAAAGATTTGTAATAGAATAGGGATTAGTGTGGGGGAGAGGGATTGGATGAGGTGAGAGGGGAGCGGATCAAGTGAGCATGTAGTGGACGGAGCAGAGGATAGTAGGTTAGTCAGTTCCTCCTCTGTGACTAGTGAGAAAGAGTCCAGAGTGCCAGGAGGGGAATGAGGGAGGCTAGGAGGAGATATACAAGGTGGTATATTATCCCGGATCGAGTCCACTTTGGCTTTGAAGTAGTCAGCAAAGTCTTGTGGCTGTATGGAGTTAGCGGGGGAAGCAGATGGAGGGCAAAGGAGAGAGTCAAAGGAAGAGAAAAGTCGTCGGGGGTTGGATTTATGAGTGTTGTGAGAAGTAATGTTTTTTTGTGAGGGACAGAGCAGAGTTAAAGCAGGAAAGGAGGAACCTGTAGTGGAGAAAGTCTGTCAGAGAGCCAGACTTTCTCCACAGTTGTTCAGCTGAATGGGTACAGGAGCGGAGGAAGCTGATGTCTTTATTAAGCCATGGCCGTGGGTTAGTTCTGCGAGATGATCGGAGAGACAGAGGCGCATGCAGGTGCAAAGAGGAGGATAGGACTGAGTTGTATGTTTTGACAAGGCTGTTAGTGTCAGGATTAATGGAAATAAATGAAAGTCCAGTAGCCAGGGATGACTGTAGGGCCAATGAGATTAAGAGATTTGAGGTTACGCGTGAAATAGGGAGAGGAAGCAGGGATTGGGGAAGGTGTATAAGTAGTGACGAAAGTTAGAAGATGGTGATCTGATAGTGGAAGAGGAGAGATATTAAAATCCGAGAGTGCACAGCCTCTAGTAAACACAAGGTCTAAGAAATGACCATCCTTGTGAGTACTAGCATTCGTCTACTGGGTTAGTCCAAATGCAGATGTTAAAGAGAGAAAACGGGATGCCCAGAAGATGGAGGGATCATCCACATGACAGTTGAAGTCCCCCAGAAGAAGTGAAGGTGTGTCTGATGAGAGAAAGAAGGAGAGCCATGATTCAAAGTTAGAAAGGAAGTCTGAAGATGTAGTGGTAGGTGGGCGATAGATGACTGCAACTTGTAGAGAGACTGGAGCAAAGATACAGACAGCATGCAATTCAAAAGAGGAGAAGCGGAGTGAGGAAGGGGGAGAAATTGGTTTGTAATGACAATTTTCAGAGAGCAGCAAACCCACACCTCCCCCACGTCCAGCTGAGTGTGGAGTGTGAGAGAAGGAGAGACCACCATAGGAGATTGCTGCCTGTAAAGCAATGTCAGATTGAGAGAGCTAAGTTTCAGTAATAGCAAGTAAATTAAGGGAGCAGGAGAAAAAGAGATCATGCACAGTTTTATATTTGTTAGTAATGGAGTGAGCATTCCACAGAGCACAGGAAAAGGGAAGAAATTGAGGTTGAAGGCAGGGAATAGTGATTAGATTTGAATTGTTCCTATGCTGATTGGAGGGAGAGTGTTTGTGAATGGAGATGGGGTCAGGGTTTAGAGAGATATCTCCAGCTGCCATTAACAGAAGAAAAGAGAGAGACAGGAGATGAGAGAGTGATTTGTGTGTATTTGGTTTTTGGTTTGTGTGGGGTGTAGGAGTGCTGGAGCGGAGAAGAGTAAGGAGTTGGTGTGTAGAGGTGATTGTGGATGGTAGAAGTGAAGGAGAGATATAAACATAGGGTGGAGGAGATGGTAGAGGGTAGAAGGAACCAGATATTTTAGTGAGAACTGCAGCTATGGAGAGAAGGAATATTAGGTATTTAGTTACTGTTTGCAGATGGCATAATGTTGAAACAGTCCGAATGAGCTGAGTGCACCTTCTCATGATGGAAGAGTTTGTTTTGTAAACACAGTCCACAAGCTGGTGTTGTATAGAGAATCTTGACGTTTAGTAGAGTTACAGAACTTCCATTTAGGTGTTGTCTTTATTCTTTACACTTGTAATAAATGCCTAGCTTTGTTGTCTACACTTAGATCTCTTGCTGCACTGTATTTTCACATATTTCTACCCAAGGGGACTCTGGAATCTTCCTAGCAGCATAGAGAGCTACTTGGGGACATAGGTCATACCACATAAGGATCCATTCATTATATGCGTACTGAAAGTCTGCCCATTTCATTTTCTATTTCATCTTATCAGCATCACTTTGTATGTTCTATCCATCTATTAAATTATGTTTCCAGCTGTGTTGTTTCATCAAGGTGTTGTTGTTTGTAAGATGCATCCACACTTTGTGAATTCATCTTAAGCTTTGCTGGGCTGTACAAATATGTTAAACACATTTTAGTCTGATTTGTTATTACCTATTACTTCTCATATAATTTTCTTTGTTAATTTTTGTAATTTATTCAGTAGTTCTTTTCAATTTACTTATTATTTTAATTTCAATCATGATCTTTAGAGCACTTATATACCAGATTTTATTGCATAATTTGCAATGTATATTTCTTCTAGAGTGGGTAGATCATTATTGTTGTGTTTTTATTTCCCCTGATATTTGCTGGTTATATGTAGTAATTTTTAAGTACCAAATTTATATGTTCTTAGACATATTCTATACCCTTTCACTGCCACAGGGGTGTGCTGCAATAAACATCCCTATGAAATTGAAAGGGTTAGGGAGTAATGCTGTTTGTGGTGCTGAAGTCTGAATGCATCCTCTCTGCTCCCTTAGTGGGTAAGAGAGAACGGTTTCAGACTTCAGGGCTGTCAAACTGCTGGCAATGTGTAAGGGAGAGCATCCCTTACACATCACGTTAATGTTTAAATTCTCTCTCTCCCCTTGCATGTCTGTATCGCCAAGGAGATGTGCTTGCCACATGTCACCAGAAACACAATGCCATAACATCACTCCTTAGTGCATCTCCCCCAGGTGAACTATGAACACCAGACAGTACAGTTGTAAACTGTTTAATATAAAAATACAACTCTCTGAACTGTAGTAACTTTTGAATGAAGCATCTCCAAGGAGTGGGGGTACCCTTGTATTACTCAGAGGGAAATTCCCTACTATATGTTGTTTTCTTAATAAATGTCTATTTCTTCTTTAATGTCCCAGTCTCCTGGCCTTCCATACTGAAACATAGTTGTCTGAGTCACACTGAAATGTGAATTAGGGCTTCTCAATCAATTTTAAAGGATCAATGCAGTCTATAGCATTAATACAATTTAAAAAAAAACACAGCGGCATCATTATTATGTTTTACCTTTCCAGCTTTGTTGTAACCCACTTATGTAACTTTTTAACATCAAAGGGATAATGTACTTTTCCCTTACTAACAAGGTGCTTAATGGTACAATTAGCGAGAAAAGTATTTTAATGTGACAATTCATATTTTCCTACTATTCTCTATGTTTTGATGAAGTTAATGAAAACTGAATGTGTGGATACATTTGCTTTCAGCTGGTAACATACACATTGAAAATCTTGTGATAATTTATTCCACAAAAGAAAATTTTGATAGAAACATTTTGTTTATTTAACCCTTTTATTGCCAGATAGGTAGCAAATGCATTGCATTAAATATGTTGGATTGCTCACTGGCATTCAAACAGTACACAAACTGTCACAGTATAATATCTAAAATGTATTTTACAACATGTGTATTCAGATTATTACTAAACATGAAATGTTAAATTAAATGTCTTGAAATATAAACGGTTTTATTTGTTTTTTATTTTATTTGGAGACTAAAGAGTTCTGCAGCTCACTGCAGAGCATTACACTGGAGACCTCTCTGTTCTACAAGTGGTTTAAAATTCTACTTATCCTTTCCTTAAAATCATCAGTATCCAAAGGGTTACATTCTCAATATGTCAGTCTTTCCTGGAAGGTTTCTTAATATAAGTTCTCAGAATAAGTGAGTTGAAGTGATTTATGCAGATAGCAGCACTAGCTTCAAAGCAAGAGGCAGAAGTTGAATGACAATGCTTTGAACATTCAGATCAACAATAGATAAGACAACTTTGCAGAGATTAGAATAGTAGCTAAAATTTTAAAAGGAATGTATCATTTTATTTCTATACTGAGCTCTGCTGTGGAAATATAGTCTTTACTCACACACACACACCAACACATACACACGCCCCCACCGATACATCATTACATACACACAAACACACAAATAAACACGTGTACATATATGCACACACACACCACACACACACATGCCCACAAATACATCCCTATAGACATACAAACACACACATAAACATGTGTACATATATGCACACACACACCTACACACACACATGCCCACAAATACATCCCTATAGATATACAAACACACAAATAAACACGTGTACATATATGCACACACACACCACACACACACATGCCCACAAATACATCCCTATAGATATACAAACACACACATAAACATGTGTACATATATGCACACACACACCTACACATATCACACACACACACGCACACACACAAATACATCCAGGGGTGTCTGTAGACATTTTTCCAGTGGGGGGGCAAAACCATAATATGACCCCCAGGCCAGCCCATCCAGCCCCTTTGTTTATATGGAGGGGGTAATTGTAGGGGGGGCAAGTGCCCCCCTCTGGACGCCCATGAATACATCCCTACATATATACACACATACAAACATAAACATAAACACGTGTACATGTGTGCACACACACACAAACCAAACACCTCTATACACACACAACTTTTTTATCCTGAAAATCAACAAAAGTACTGTGGATATTCATATTCAGCTTGCTAATACTGAACAATTTAGAAGAACAGAAAAAGAGGGACCTAGAAAAGAGATAAAAAATTAGAACATATAACTAAAAAGTACAAAGGGAACTCCGCAGTGTGTTTTCATTTAAAAGCTATTAATATGAGGGCGGTTCTACCTCTTGGTGTATGTTCCTTTGAGATCACTCTCATCAGATTAACATGGTAAATCTGCAATCCCATATGATCCCTCTCTGTTTTTGCTTTTGTTTCCATAACGCAGTGATTCTCAAAGTTAGTCCTTGGGGCACACCAACATTGCAAATTTTCAAGATATCCCTACTTGATCACAGGTAAGTAATCATTAGTTTAGTGATTAATTGATTAATCAAACTGTGCTTAAAGGAACAGTAATCCCAAAACCTACAGTATGTCCCTGACTACTGTTAAAATGTTCCAGTGATGCTCAGTTACAACCCTCAGGGCACACCAACAGGCCATGTTTTTAAGAGATCCGTACTAGGAACAGTAAACCCAAAAGCTGCAGTAACTAAATGCATTGACCATGTGTGCCTGACTACTCCAAAAATACTCCAGTAGCTCTGGGGTTAACCCTTTCAGTGCCAGGGGGTACACAATGCATTACTTTGCAATGCATTGTGTACCCATCTGGCATTCAAAGGGTTAATGCTTACTCAGCCAGCTGCAATTTACATGCTGCCCTCTTCCTTTGCAGAAAATGCAGGTTTTAAAGAACTGATGTCATGTGTTACACCACGCTGGTATATTTCAAACCACAGTTATTTTTTCAACAATAGCTGTGCCAGAGATGTACAGGAAGGTGGTTAATGTGTTCAGCAAAAGGCTGGACAGATCATACAGCAAGAAAATACAGCTGACACCAGATATGTGGACAAGTGGGCAGACTACAGACTGTATGACGATCACTGGATTTCGCTGCCAGAGTGAGCAACATCAGATCACAACTAATCTTGCCTCTGTATCTGGCACTGTTATTAAAGGACAGCAGCAGGGTAGCCCATCCTTCAGCATGCCATTTTGTGTATGCAGAGTTTTGTGAGACAGTCCCACAAAGCCATAAATGTGTTAAAGAAACTAGAGCAGGTAATAGACAAATGGCTTGTACCCTGCTCCTTGAAAGCTGGTTTTGTGTCTGCTGATAATTGCTCCAACATAGTGGCTGCCTTAATAATAGGTGGTATGGTGCACATATAATGCTTCATCTATTTTCTAAATTTAGTTGAGACGAAATTCATCTCAGAATCCAAATTATGCTAAATATGCTAAATATAACCTGCAAAATATGTGCACATATTCGCTGCTCCTACAGTGTTCGAATAGCATTATATTCCATCCAAGAGTGTACCAACCTGCACACCATCAACAGCTTAAAATGAAGGTCACTACCAGGCTGAATTGCACATTGTACATCCTAGAGCATTTGTACGAGCAGAATAAGTCCATTAGCAAGTACATGATGCAAAAATGGAAGAGTTTAGAGCGGGCATCTTTATCACGTGCTCAATGACTAGTGTGTGATGTATATGAGATACTGCAACCATGTGATGAGGCCTCCTTGCTGGTTAGTCGAGTTGGAGCAGGATTTAATAAGATACTTAAAATTATATATTTACAGTAGAAAAAACTGAGGAGTGTGGCTTATAAATATTAAAAAAATGTCAACACAGATATAAACCAGGTAATAAATGACATGTTAACATGCTTTGAGCAGGATCCTTGCATGGTGTTAATTAAAAACAATGAGGAATACATTCTTGCTACACTGCTGGCCACTCACCTTAAACATAAAAGTTCTTAATTTCTGCCAAGTCATGCGCAGCATCTCTCTGAGGAATCAGATTCTATGAAATAATTAAAATTTATGCTTATAAATTAAAATAAATTAAAACTAGTAGAAAGCATACTGAAAATGAACTAAACAAAGTGTTTATACCATCAGCAGCATCAGCAACAACAACATACTAATGTTAATTCAGAACACATCATCAGCATCACTAGTGCTAGGACAAGGAGTAGTGAGAAGTGGAACCACAGCTTCTTGTTCTAATCCCATATAACTGTGGATACTACCCAATCCCATTGTGGCTATAGTGGAAATGGACACACTAGCCTGCTCATCCAGTAACAGCAAATGCCATATGCTGTTGGTGGTGATGCACATCCCCCAATTGCATCTCTATCTCCCATTGTTTTCAGTCAGGAACATTCTCATACTCTTAATTTGGATGCTAATTTGCATCAGTTTCAGATTAACTACCCCCTTCCTGATCGGGCCTATGTCGACACCAAAGAATCACACTCTGACACAGTGTTCAGAAAAATGAAACTTCCTTTATTGCTTCCTGTTACAAGGGATTATATAGACAAAGGGATGGGGCGTGAGTGAAGCAAATAGTTCAACTGCAGATTGGTTAACTTTCTTATCAGGAAATCTTCCTCCGGCCCTCTGGTTTCACAGCTCCAGGTGTGGCTCAGGAAGGAGGCGCCATCTTGGATTCTTGTGTTACAGCTCGATGGGAGGGGGGGCCAGGGATGAGGAGTTTGAGGTTAAGGCACGTAAACTATTTACAAGGGGGGGGGGGGGATGGTTTCACAGCACTGAGGTTCTTCAGATGTATGCATATGTTTCCTGCCTGCCTGGGCCCGCTCCCCCCTAGACAGCCCATACTTCACAGAGTCACACAGCTAACCTGCACAACTTGTGGGGCATGTTAACCCATTCCTGGCCGCTATATGGGAGGCTGGACCCTCCTATAGGTCTCACTTATCAACAATAGACATTTTACTCAGTGCTAACTATTTCCCACGCATCTTGGCATCCTCCACACTTTCAAGGGGGCTCTAGTCCCTATATCCATAACACTCTCTTCTATGTCACCACCACCAACAGTCTCTTTCTGCTTTGTACTTTTAAGACGTTACCCAGATCTCTGGGGAGGATGTTGGGGACCAGGGGTTCACATGTGTATGGAGAAGGGGGCTACCTTCACTGCTGCTGTTAGATTCCTCCAAATCTATTTCAGTAGAAGAAAACAAGCACACCAAAAACCACTTAATTTATTTTTATTTTACTTTCTCTCTTTTACTCTATTGCTTTCACAATGGGCAGAAAAAAACAGAGCAGAAACAGAAAAAGCAGCAATCTTTTAATTTTTCATAGAAATTATACTGGAACAAAATGTGGCTTTTTGCTCATTCCTAGTCTGCTTGTCCTAATGTCAAGCATATTAGACAAAGCGCCATTTTGAATTTAGTGCACTCTGATACCAGACTGAATATTATTATTATTATTATTATTATTATTATTATTATTCTTTATTTATATAGCGCCCACTAATTCCACAGCACTGAATATAACACCCCAGCATACAGTGGGCTCTGGTCTGGATTGCTACAACTGGCATTATACTTTATTTAGAGATATACATTGCATATATTATGTACATGATTTTAGTATATGATTTAGTTATTCATAATGAAAGTTTATAAAGTGAAACTTTAACCCTTTAAGGATGAGAGGGGTGTGCAACACATTAAATTGTAGTGCCTAGCTGAACTTTGAACTCAGAGAGTCCTCTTCACTTGCTAATGTCACCTTTCCTTGTGACTCAGTCTCCTTGGGGTGAATGTATAACAGTGACTCACAGAAACATAGAATCTGACAGCAGATAAAACCATTCTGCCCCTCTAGTTTGTTCATTTTTCCTATTGTAAAAACCTCAGACTTTATTTGTTCCTTCGTGTTGTCTTATGCTCAGGATTTCACTCCAAATCAAGCACTGGAATAAAGTGTTTGACCCTACGCTAGCCTAAAGTCAATTTACTAAACATATTTGCTCCCCTTAACACTGCTTACACAAAGGGGAAGACATTTAGAAGGTCTGTGGGTATTTTGGGTGTTCCTTCCTCTAAGTGTTGTTTACAGCTATACATAAAACTAGAAACAGAGGAAATATTGTGAGGGAAGCCATTTCCATGCAATGCTTTGGTGCTGGTGTAAAGGGCTTATTGGCATTAAAGTCCTAACAATGAAGAAGACTGTCTCCTCGTATGCACTACATCCACTGTTATTAGATGCAAATACTAAAGGAGTTGCACTGCAAATATGTAAATTCACTCCCCATGCCTTAGACATCATCAGTAGATCGCTAAAGGTTATTGTATGGCTACACAAGTAGATATTTTTTCATTAGAAGCAATGTAAAGGAAACCGCCTAGAAAATGTGAAGTAAAAAATTCAAATATGCATTACTTCACATCCTTTATTTCCTCCAATGTAATTACAAATAGAAGATGATAAACGACTGCTGCAAAAACATATTTGTGATTCAAGAAAAAAATAGATGTACACTGAGTAGTTTCATTTATTATGTGTACGGAATTCAAGAAAAGTTATTCAAAAAAGAGCTTCCTCTGCAGAGAGATGCTTAAGTTTCATCAAAATTCTGTAGTCATTCTCCTCCAAAACAGAAATATCGACGCCATACACCGGATATTCTGCCATGGTGATTTATTATGGCGGCTCAGTCTAACAGTTTAAACTTTCAGTCCTTGGTTATCTTCAAATTACATTTCTTAGGAAGGCTTAGATCCACGAAAGGTCACACTATAGGAGATAACACTAAATACATTAGATTTTTCAGGACTGAGCAATATTGGACTTTATGCAGAAATGAAAAAAGAGGAGAAATTCATCAACTGCACCATATGAGACAAATAAAATGTCATCAAAGTTACACTGATTTAAATGGGGCTTTTAACACTTTAACTGCTAGAACGGACTCCAACTCATTGGGATGTATGTTTTAAAGAAAAGTGGAGGAGTTCTAGGAGTTTTGGGGCAAACTATTTGCACTATAGGGTAAAATTAAAAATTTCCATTGTGTGTTGGAGACGGGATGTTTTATTTCCCGCTATGGTGCTGTTGGTTTGTTCCATAATTGCTCCTATTTTGTTTCTACATAAGATCCACCTTTTTAATATAATCTGGAGACATTAAAATCCATGGGCACCAGAGAATCATTAGAGTTATTTATTGTGCAACTAATTTCCAGGTTGATTCTTGAATCAAACAAGTGTTGCAGCTATGGTGCAGCTAGTTTGGGCCAGAAGTCCATTAGCCTCATGATGTCTGTCCTACATTTCTGACATTGCAGTAGCACTTAAAGGGATAGTAATACATACTTTTTAAGAATCTTCATTTTGCAGATTTTAAAATTTTAAACTAAATGCCCAAAGTCTCGTCTCTCAAACCAAGCACACTTAGAAGACCATTCCAATGCAGGATTTCTGTTTCAATAATGCAGTCTCAGCTCTGATGAAGAGCCTCCGCCGGTCCCGAGATCGGATTCCCCTGCAGTCAGGTAGAGTGCTGACGTCAGGGAAAAGGGAGAGGGGGGGGAACTTTGACAGTGAATATCTCTCATACCATAATGCTTTGAGAGATGGGACTTTAGGCATTTAGTTTAAATTTTTAATATCTACAAAATGAAGATTTTTAAAAAGTAGGTATTACTATGCCTTTAAAGGGATAGTAATGTTTCATAATAAAAGCAGCTCTAACTAATCATCATATGTAAGGGATGTTTTTTTTTTGGTGATCTCCTCATGGTTAGTTGGGGGTTAATTCTCTGCAGTTTTGGCCAGCAACAGCAGAGGGGCAGGCTATGCTAGCTTACATAGTGTTTATGAGAGACAGGTAGTGATGTCTCCAATATTCAGCCTTCTGTAACCAAGCACATACGCATGCGCAGTGTTAGACATCCAAGGGCGTAGTCTGTATTTCACCCTTTACTCAACACAACAGAGCTCAGAGCCATTTTGGAGACTTAGGGAGTGTTTACCTGGTCTCATGTCTGAGAGGTAGAGATTGTACCTCATCCAAACCTGTGTGTTGCTGTTTAGCCATTTGGGACGTCAGGTCTGTGTGGCTGTTCACCTGTGTAACGATACTACGGAGTTTAGTGTGGACGGCTCTCCCACACTGATGTGCAGCTCCCCGTAGCTAAGTATCTTTTAAATTATTGCATATCTCTTTTTATATCCCAGAGTTGGTATGTCTCTCATATTCCTGTGAACTCTGGCAGAAAGTTCTCTTTTCTTTTTATATCCCGGAGTTGGTATGCTTTCATACTGATGTGAACTCTGGCAGGATGTTTATCTCATAACCTGTTTAATTATTGCATGTTTTAATAAACTGTAGTTTATAGTTTTCACTGCAGTGTGTCTTTATCTTTATTCTGAAATTCCAGACCTCTAATTGTAACAATCATAGTATTTGGACTTTGGAGAATATTATTTCAATTCTGTCTGAGTTGTAGTTCAAGAGTACTTCAATGACAAAGTATCCCCCTCCCGCCCCTTTTACTGATGTAACACTGCTCAGCCAGATCAGAAGGGAGGTGCACAGGTAGACTGCAGAGAGGGACAATCTTCAATTAAGATAAGGGAAAAACCTGAAAAACTTATCAAGGGGGGCAGGGCTTTCATTGTTCTCATAGGAAGACGATTGTCCCCTGCTGTTGTCTGTCTGGTCTTACAATCAGATTCCACATCTGAGAAGTGATGGCTTACACTAGGTAAAAGGGGCGGGAGGGGAAACTTTGCTTGTGAATATCTTTCAAACCATAACGTTTTGAGAGATAAGACTTATATCGTTCTTCATGTTTTTTTAATGCCTACAAAATAAAATAAAGACAAAACAAAGTATTACTATCCCTTTAAGTAACTGCACCACCAAATCACTACAAGCTAAGACAAGATTTTATTTTATAGTGTGTGCAGTAAACATAGAAACAAACATTTTGAGACCAGATAGGAACCAATTACCCCATGTAGTCTGCCCTGTTTCCTGTCTAATTAAAATTTACAATTTTTCATACTTCTCAAAATAGAAATGTCAGTTAGAGGTAATGTTGCATTTCCTCACAGTATTAGATCTTACTACCTCTGCTGGCAGGCTTTCCTAAGAACCTATCACCATTTTCATAACAGCATCCTTTAACATTAGAACTGTATTCCCTGCAGTTTAAAATGGACACATCCTCCTTCCTAAGACAAGCTTAGTTTGTTTTATAAAGATTTAAAACCTGTCTATATGTTGTACAAGCCATTTTTCTGTAAAATGCCTTGTTTTTGAGAAATTAACCTTTATATTTTGGTGCCACAGTTTGGCAGTGTATGTTAATTCACTGCACAATATATGCTAATTAGTAAAGTTCCATGCCAAACTTACCACTCACTGTGCCGTTAGAAATGCTCACAGTGTGTGTAGGGGTAGGTGAAAGTGAGAAAAATTTCCCACATGACTTTTCACGTAAAACAGACCATTTTTTCTTTTCGTGAAAGTTTTCTTCTTTCTCCAGTGCAACATTTTCCTCCTTTTCTCCAACTGCAGCAAATTTTTTGCCTATTCCAACACAGTTTTCTCCTAATCCAACACATTTTTTGCCTATGTTTCCTGTGGTACAACATTTACCAGCACAATAGTACTTTTTCTGAGGACTGCAGTGGAGAAATAACTAGCTGAAAGTCAAAGTTGTGAGTCTGACAGCAACATATACCTTGATATATATTTTAGCATGCAGTCATTTGTCCTTTGTCCACAACACTGACTTCCTGCTTAATTGACATTAGCATGATGTCAAGTGATGAAAAAAAAAAAAAATACAACCTACAGTGTGGCAGATACATATGATAGTGGTAGTGAGGGACTGGCGTGGTGTGATTGGTGGGACCTTGACAAACTGCATCCACCCTGGGAGGAGAGTAATCATCGTCACTTATTGCATACAATGCAGCAACTATTGCTGCAGTCAGTTTTTGAACTTCTCCACCTTTTGCCATCCCCTTGTGCATTATCTGGACATTACTCAACTACTGTGCTTGTGTGTGTTTTTACTCTCTACAGTACACAACTGATGGCTTGTGATGTCTTCCTTTAGCCCTCAACAAAATTCTCAATGTTGTTTGCTGTCTATCAAGTCTTCCTCAGTCACAGAGCTCACATCAGGCTCCCAGTCAGCTGTCTGTCACCTAATATATTTATTTGTTTAATTATTTATGTATTTTTTTTTATTTTTATTTTTTTATCATTTTTTTAAGTAGTCTACCCTATCTTAACACAGTCAATCCAAAAAGAAAAAACCAAATCAACAACTTCTTTCCATAGACTTCCCCAGCACAGAGACAATAAAATCAAAATCAGCAAGCAATTTGGACCCCAGCTGCTTGTGTTTTGTCAGTCACACCAAATTTTGGGGTATTTGGGGTCAACCTCCTTCCTCTCTGCTTCTCTCCCAGAGTGCCCCCACACTCCTCTAATACAGATAATAAATGTCCTACCTAAAATACTCTCTAAATTAGATTCCCCTTGATTTGCCTAGCTTCTCTAGCTCAAATAAAATGCTGATTTCTCCTCTCACAAACACAGAATGGCATGCTGTGAGAGCCGGACACCCTTTTATAATGCTGTGGAAAAGTAGAGAAAACGTTCGTGTGGAGGGGAAAATGTTTTCTTCCCATTGATTTCAATGCAATGAGCTGGGCAGAAAAGTGGTAAAATCACACTTTTCGCAAGCAATTTTTTAAAAAGCAGAAAGTGCCGTTCTTCACCGATTTTGGTTTGAGGAGAAAGTTTTCACCCATGCCTAAGTGTGTGGTCTTTGCCTAGATTAATTCACGGCACAGTGTTTGGTAATATTGGGCCAGCCCATCATATCTAATTAGCATAAAGTGCCATACTGTAGCACCAACAAATATAGGTTAATTTCTCAAAAATTACTTAGATTACAAATAAATGGCTAGCACAACATATAGGAAGGTTGTAACTCTCTGCAAAATAAACACATCTTATCTTAGGGTAACAGGCCCACGTTATGCCTTTGAATACTACAGTTGTCTGCAATGTATTGCCTCTAGCAGCCAATAAGATAAAAAAACACCCTGGTCTATCAAAGTGTAAAAGGAGAGAAGTAGAATAATTATGCAAAGATGCCAGACTCCCTAGTAGACTGCAGATGCCTCTCTAGCATCCAAGGGACTAGAATATGATTGGGTTTTTCTGCAACACTGTTCTGCACTGGAGGACATAATTCTATGAAAATAGCAATTGATTTTGCAAATTGAAGGTCAGTATATGGTAGTTTAATTTTAGTTGCCAACTAGCCATATTAGTCCAGCTGTATTAATGCAAATGTATGGGTGCCTGCCTAGCTAATGATGATACCTTTTTATTTTAGTGTTAGTTTTCAGACCAGCTTTCAGTAGATCCTCTCCCTTTGACTGGTCAAGTTGTATTGAGTGGCGTTATTCACATTGTTTGCTTAAACAAAGATGAATATCAAAGAAAAATAACCATGTGGATTATAGGTGCAATGAATTGGGAGCCATAAGCAGTGTTGTAGAGAGAAGACACGGAGGAAGGCAAATATACAAAACACAGATAAAGATATTTTGTAAACACCTAAAGACATAAATTATATAAATTGCTGGTAATTGATAAAAATACAAGGTCAATAGTGCACCATTTTTCATGTGTCTTAAAGGGAATGATCATCATCAGTTCAAAGGTCTTTCTTTATTGGATGCTATTACACTTCCTTATTATGATTAAGGATGCTCAGTGTAAAATTGTTTATTGAGTGATCTGGATATGGGAAAGGACATTCATCTGTAGTACTGTTCTTTTCTTCTTTATGATCTGTTATTTTGTGTCTGGACCAGTTTATGGAGGTTTGCAATTTCTGGTCTGTTTCACCAGTTCATGTTGCATTGAATCATATATACTACATTTTTGCATGTGCAGCAGTATGATTCACTGATGTTGATGGCACATGTACTGTGCATGTCAGTTTGCAGCATGTGGCATTGCATTGCTTTGTCTCATTGTTTTTTATGATCAATATTATAAGAAAGTTTCCTGCATATTAAAATAAGTCTAAAGATTTGTGGTTTTTGAAATGAAAGGATTAGAGGCTTATGGAATATTTCTTTCAGTTTTGTCCAGCTTGGATTTTAGGTTGTTGATTCTTGTCCTTAATATCTATGCATAGTCAGTAGTATATGGTGGCCTGACTCTGTGGCTCTGTATAATGGCAGGTGGACACTGGAATTGTGTTAGTAGATCGGGGTGGTGGACTGTGGGTTTATAGATAGATAGATAGATAGATAGATAGATAGATAGATAGATAGATAGATAGATAGATATAACAAAAGAAGAAAGCACTCACAGGACTTGTTGAGGTGAAGAAAAAGTTGCTGTTTATTCCATCAATATTTCAGCCCTTCTTTAGACCTTTGTCAGGATGCTTGATAAAGGCCCAAAGCAGAGCCGAAACGTTGATGGACTGCAAAGCAACTTTTTCTTCACCTCGACAAGTCCTGTGAGTGCTTTCTTCTTTTGTTATATTTGGCTACAACACAGTCAGTAAGGTTGGCACCCAGACATATTAGGACATTTAGATGCATATATATATATATATATATATATATATATATATATATATATATATATATATATATATATATATAATGTAGATAGATAGATTGATAGATAGATAGATAGATAGATAGATAGATAGACAGATAGATAGATAAATAGATAGATACACATATATATATATATATATATAGATATCAATGCTGTTAATGACATCATTTTGCACTGATACTGTAGTGTCCAGCAAGTTAAGGGGACACTATAATCTAAATATCATGTGCTCCTATCATGTACTCCTCCTTTTAGGTGCATAAGCCTCAAAACATAGTATAAAGTTCCATTTCCTATTAACATGTAGACAACCATTCATAACCAAGTGATAAGGGCAATGTATGCATGAAAGGTAAAAAAAATAAGAAATAAAGATAATGGGGGGCTAATAACGGTAGCCTTTTTTTAACCACATTTCATCATTAGATGATTTTAGAACTTTGGCAACAAAAAAATAAAAAAGTCACTATATCTGGCAATGATGACCTACATTCTAATTTGACCCTGCACTGTGAGCTCCAGGATTCTGGGGAACATTGCTAGACAGAGTGGACCTACAGAACTTTGACAGACCACTGCACAGTCTTGCTGTGGCCAAAGCCAACTAAAGGTGCCAACCGCAAGGGTAGATAGCACATGGACTATTCTCAGGATGACTGGGCAGGGTCTATAAAATTGGTCACAAGTGAAGTTCTATGGCCAGGCATTGATCAGCAGGACTAGACAAGATTCTGGGGATTGACTGCAGTAAAGGAACTGAACACTAGTAGGACTGTCTGGAGTCTGGCTGCAATACAGAGACTGGACATAAGGTGGACAAGCTGCAGTACAGATTCAGAACACTGGTGGCAGTGTAGAGAAAACCAGCAAGTGCAGTAAATCTGGAGAGCCATCTGAACAGAATTCAGGGCTGCAAACATGTAAAGGTACAGTGGTTCTCAATGTCCAAGCATACAACTTCAAATGAGAGCAGAGGCAAAGTCCAAGAGTACAGCATACCAGAACCAATAACTAGGAGGAAACTAGCAAGAAGCAGCAAAGCAGAATGAGACAGCAAAGGACTGGGACATGACTAGTTCAGCAGCCACAGGTAAAACTGCAAAAAGCACTATAAGGCAATGAAGTCAAGAACAGGTTTAGTTCAGTAACTACAGATCTATACAGGAGCAAACAGCAAATAATACTGTGGACAGGAGCTGGACTGATTCAGCAACAGGATTGGTTCAGCAAAAGTACTGGCTTAGTAACAGCGGATCAATGTAGGAAAAAGGAGAAATAATACTGTGGTCAGGAATAAAGCTGGTCAAGAACTGGAGAAGAGGAACAAAAAGCTGATAGCATACACAGGACAAGGCAAAACAGAAAGATTTTTAGGAAGCACCACTGCATGGAAGAGGCACCTCTATAAATGAGACCAGGTGAAAACAGACCTGGGGCTCGATTCTATTACCCGACCTAAAAATGGTGTTACATTTAAAATAAGCAATGTGGATTTTGCAAACATGCATTTTACCACTATTGTAGACCCACAGTAAAACAAAACCGGCATAGACAGCACATTTCAACATACCGACAAAAATGGCTCTGTCCACTTCTATTCAACTACTGCCTAAAAAACACACCAAGGAAATAGTCCAAGGAAACAGGCGATCAAGATCAAGTTTAGCGTTAGATGTGTTCCCCACATTATCAAAATCTGACATAGAGTGCCCCCTTCGACATTTTAATCCCCCCTTTGAAATTTGACTGATAGTGCTCCCAAGACCTTCTTTCTCCATTTAAATTTGACCAATATTGCCCCCCTTCGACACATTAACCCCCACCTTGAAATACAACTGATAATGCTCTCATGACCTTTTTCTCAGTTTAAAATCAACCAATATTGCTCACATTTGACATTGTTTCTTCTCTAAATGTATGTGACATGCCCTTGTTGTATGTGTACTGCATGGTTAACCCTATGAGAGCCACAGAGGTAGCAATGCATTGCAATGTGTTTGCTACCCCTCTGGTACTCAAAGGGTTAATAAGAAAGGTATGCGGCTGCATACCTTGCATGTATATGTGTAAAAAGTTTATTTTTATTGTATTTTTATTGTATGTTAAAAAAACTTCAGACCTCAAGGGGGAATCTGGACTCCTTCTGGCAACCCCCTAGCATTGATCACCTATCCAGTAGGATAGGTGATCAATGGAGGCGAGAAATGCAGGCATTTTCTATAAAGCCCATATAACATATGTGCCACGTATGTTATATGGGCTTTCTTCTTATAATTCTTTTTATGTTTTTAAAATATATAAACTTCAGACCTTGAGGGGCAGGTGACAGGGTTCACTTCAAGCTACTACTGGAGCTGGTTTATACAGCGGCTCCAGTAGTAAGAAAGGAAAAACTTGTCAAGGGGGGCAGGGCTTTCATTGTTCTCAGAGGAAGAAGATTGTCCCCTTCTGTTATCTGTCTGGTCTTACAACCAGATTCCCCATCTGAGAAGAGATGGCTTACACTAGGAAAAAGGGGCGTGAGGGGGAAACTTTGCTTGTGAATGTCTCTCAATCCATAAAGGTCTAAGAGATAAGACTTATATTGTTCTTCGTGTTTTTTTAATGCCTACTAAATAAAATAAAAATAAAATGAAGTATTACTATCCCTTTAAATTACATTGCTAAGCAATATGTTGTGTGCCCCTCTTGCACTCGAAGGGATAACCCCTCAGATGCTAGAGAGACCTAAATCATATTGCTTCACAATATGTAGGAAAACCCACTACCATTAAAATATGAAAAAACCCAATTTAAATCAGTGGAGATTTCTATTAGTCAGCTCCCCATGGTGCAGCTAATGTGTCCCAGAATGACTCCACATTTGTTTTTATACATGTGCCCCTGTGTTTTTCTCTAAATCAGTTTTGCTTATTGCAGTTATGAACCAAATTGCCTGATCCTTCACTTAGTCTTTTAGCTGGGGATTTATACTACTGCTAGATATTGTATTTCTTATTTCTGTAATTTAGTATGGCTACAAGCTGAAGCTCTTGAAATACTTTAAAGGGATAGTAATATTTCAAAATAAAAGCAGCTCCAATTAATCTTCATAGTATTTGGGCAAAGGAGAGTGTTATTTCAGTACTGTCAGAGTTGTAGTTCAAGAGCAATTGAAAGATAAAGTATCTCCCTCCCGCCCTTTTACTGATGTAACACTGCTGACCTCAGAGCAGCAAGGTGGTGATCAGAAAGATTGCAGAGAGGGACACTCTTCAATTTACATAAGGGAAAAACCTGAAAAACCTGTAAAGGGGGCAGGGTTTTCATTGTTCTCACAGTAAGAAGATTGTCCCTTGTTGCGATCTGTCTGGTCTCAAGACCAGATTCCACATATGAGGGGAGGTGGCTTACACTAGGTAAAAGGGGCGGGAGGAGGATACTTTATCATTCAGTTACTCTTGAACTACAACTCTCACAGTAATGAAATAACACTCTCCATGGCCCAAATACTATGAAGATTAATTGGAGCTGCTTTTATTTTGAAACATTACTATCGCTTTAAAGGGAAAGTAAATATTATAGTGATTTTCCTGTGATATAAAAAAAAGGTATTCCCTCTGCTAGTATATGTTTAATTCTAAGTTATTACAGCTCAGACATATTATTATTATTATAATTATTATTATTATTATTATTTCATCAATGCCCCTTTCATCCAGTGACATTGTTGCAGCAACAGAAAATCAGGAATCAGCTGTAGTAGTGATTTCAATGGAATCACACTGAAATCGCACAATAAAAGTAGTTGAGTTTTTCCTGCAATTTTGTCATTTGTACGTCTATTGATAGTCTAGGATGCTGGAAAATCTTTGCCACATTGTAGCACTAAAAAATGCACCAACCTTTACATCTGCACAAAAAAAAGTCATCCTGCAAAAGAGTTATTCTACAAAAAAGTCATACTGAGTAGTTTGACTCTGCTGATTAACCTCACTGCAGACTTTTATAATTACTACGTTGGTACCCTTGAATACATAGTTCTTAGTGCATATGTGAAGTATGACTTATTTGGCAAGGTTAAATGGTTGAATCACATAGCCAGACAAAATACCAAACTCCAGTGCATCTCCTATAGTTCTCCTTATGATATCGGCCTCAACCCTTTGAGTGCCAAAGTGGTACGGAATACATTGCAAAGCAATGCATTCCATACCACTCTGGCACTTGTGATTATATTGTCTTAAATTTATTTTCAGATAAGCATTTTCAGGATTTATTATTATTATTATTATTACTGATCATTTATAAAGCCCCAGCATATTCTGTGGAGTTAAATTTGGGAACTCATTACAGACTTATTACAACACATATGATACATATGATAAGATACATATGATAAGAAATGGATACAAATGGTGGCGAGAACACTGTTCTCAACAGTATACAATATAGTGGGGAAGGAGAACATGTGAAAAACAAGATGCATTAATATGGGGTTCAATTTACTTATAAGGGTAAGTTTTGGTACAGTGTTTGCTTCTTAGAATGGTTGGAAAGGGCCAGGAAAATGTAAAGTTGATATAGTGCCAGTTTTGGGACATTTAGAAATATTGGTGTAAGTTTGTTTGAATAGATGGGTTTTATGGGAGCACTTGAACGAGTGAAAGATACGGAAGATTCTTAAGGAGAGTGGTATTGAGTTCTAGAAGATAGTCTGGTGTAATCTTGGAGTTGAAATTGAAAGCTGATGATAAGGGGGAACAAGATGAAGATCAGGAATGGAGCATAAGCGGTGGCTTGAAGTATATGTAGACATATGTATGGGGGAGCTCTATTGTGGAGGGCCCTTTAGGTGACAATATTTTATATGTAATGCTTGTGGATATAGAAAACCACTGTTGCATCCACCAGAGTACCATGCAGTCCGACCAGTGAGATTACCTAACCTGGTATCAGCATTCATGATGGACTAAACTGATGACAGTCTTACAAGAGGAAGCCTGACTATGAGGATATTGCAGTGGTCATGCCAAGACATGATGAGAGAGTGGGTATTGGTAGTGTCCTGTGTAAGAAAATGCATTTTCCTATAGACTTTCTAGAGATAAAAATGACAGGACTTCGTGAGAGAGAGCATTTGATGAGTGAAGGAGAGGGCTGAGTCCTCGTACCTATGCAAAACACCATTCCCTAAATCAGTGCATCTCAATTCTAGTCCACAGTGGCCAACAGCAGGCCAGGAAATGTGGACCTCCCTGCTTGAGCACAGGTGAGCCAATCAAAGTGATCAAGCCTCTGATAGTGATGCAGGTCTAAACAAAATATTATCAGGGCTCACCGTGTTTTAAATCTTACCCCATCCTACACCTCTCTACATACCTGCCCCTTGTTTGCAGTCAACATCAATTGGCTATTCAAACTGAGAAGCATCCAAGACCTAGTAACATCTTGTGCTCAACACACAATGTACGAGAATGTTCAAATTGTGTACACCAAATGCAGAAATGAATCAAGAAACCATAATTCACTGCTCCTATCTATGTGACAGCTTCTCCCATTCTACTCCTGCCTCAGCTTTGATCACAACAAGGAAACAGGCAGAGTATTTTAAATATAAAATATGAGTTCAGTTTGTAAATTTGGTAACAGAAGAGCCTAGGTTGGAAAAAAAGCAAAAGGCCTGGATCCCGGCCGTACTAGCCCACTGGCCTCTGTTCACCTCAACTCTACTTAAGAAGGGGCATCCCCAATCCCTGGCCTATTAGTGTTCACTAGAGACTCCCCTGAATTATATAAATGGTCCTGCCCACATCACAGTACCTAAGTACTTTGAATCAAGGCCCCCATTTTTTTCTAAGGTACGATTACTATACTAATCTGTACTCAAGGACATTTTTATACAGTAATATGTATTTAATCAAGATTATAAACAGTTATTTGGGGTGACGAGAACTTTCCTCTTCAACTGCCTTATAAGGGAGAAATAAGCATTCCAAAATTCTAACTGATTTAAATGGGCTTTAAAACCCCTTGATTGCTAAAGAGGTCTCCAATTCATTAGGAATGTTTATTTCTTGCTTACAAAAAAAGCTGGATTTAAATTGCACTCTGGGATGCAGATAGTTTGCCCCAAAATAGCATCAGTTTCTTTTTATACATAAGACCTTAACCCTATCCCGCTCACCGACGTACATGTGCGTCCTCACCGGATGTCCCAGGAGGACAGAGGACGTACATGTACGTCCACTAAGCCGTTCGCTAGAATGGCAAAAAAAAAAACCCCGTCGTCAAATGCTGGCCGTGTGTGCGCGCGGCCGGTCACTAAAGGGTTAAGGACCATATTCAATAAGCTAACAAGATGTAATTCTGAATCAAACCAACTACAGCATAGGGGAAACATTTTTAATTCCCAATGATCTATGTGAGGCTTTTAATCCCATGAATGTTACAAAAGCAATTAATTGGTGACCTCAATAGCATTAAAGGGGTTAAATCCCCCTTTAACCATTTGAGTGCCAGAGGGATATACAACCAATTGCAAAGCAATGCATTGCATACCCCTCTGGCACTCAAAGTGTTAAATAATTGGAATTTTCATATTTTTTATTTTGTTCCATAATAGTGCACTTGGTCATCCTAACATGACAAAAAGTCGAGAACATCTCTTATTGCTCTTGACTCCAGTTGCCTGGGTAAATTCTGAAGGAGGCATTCAAATATATTGGAGATTCCATACAAAATGTAATGGGTATCATTTGTCACCACATCTAGTCCTTCACTAAATCTGCTGTGCATTACCGGATAAAGAAAATAGGGCACTGTAGATTTAACAGATAAAAAAAAATGATAAAAAGTTTCAGTGACAGTCTGAAAAATGAAAATAAATGCTGGAAGACCACAAGCACTGGCAAAAAAAGATTATACATGAAATGAGAAATTCTCAATACTAATACATGTGCTGACCTGTTCTCTAAGATGGTTCAATGCTGTGTGGCTTTTTGTAGACCTAATTTCAAGAAACAGAAATGTATAAAAATCATCCTCTCATCCTTAAAGGAAAAGTAATATTTTATTTTGAAAAATATATAGTACTAGTTTTAAAGCCCGTGTACACGGGCCAACACTGGCGGCGCTGCAGTCATGCTCAATACTGACTGCCCGAACGTGCCGTGGCTGATACGGAGCGGGGCGCTCCGAGTTCAGACCGTAGTCCTATCTGCGCACCTTTCTGAGACCAAGCGGTCCCAGGAAGGTACACATAGAGGACTCCGGTATGAATTCGGATTGCCCAGCTCCATTTCAGCTGTGGTGCTGGCAGTCTGTACTGCATGACTGCAGCGTGCGCAACCATCTCTACTGCGCATGACGGCTACTGACAAACATCCTTAGCGAATTATAATATAGGATGGGTCTTTTTCCCCTTCTTCCTAAATGAAGGGAAGTCCCATTGCTGTGAGATGCTTCTGTCCAACATTATTACATAGGAAACCTACACTGTGCACTAAAGGGAGATAAGGGCCAGGATTGTGATATGGTGGCGAATTCATATCAATGGTATATCATCTGTAGGGATGGGTGAACATTTTTGCCTCCAACCGAATTTGGCAAATAATGGCACTTTCTGCTTGCCGAATAATTTCTTGTGAAAAGTGTAAATTTTTCCTGCCTTTTTAGCCTATTGAAATCAATGGGAAGAAAAATATTTGTTCACCACACAAACGTTTTCTACAGCCATATAAAAGGTTGTCAGGCTCTCACAGCATGCCATTTTGTGAGGAGGAGAGAGCAATACATTTTTTGAACTAGAGAAGATAGGGGAATTGAAGTTTAGTTTAGGGAATCTTTTAGGTAGGACATTTGTTCTCTCTATTAGGAGAGTCAGTGGGGCACTCTGGGGAGAAGAAGGGAGGAAGGAGGTTGACCCCAAATACTCCAAAATTCCATGTGACCGACTGGCAAGACACAGACAGCTAGGGACCTATTTGCTTTCTGATCTTGCTGTTATTATCTCTGTGCTAGGTGGGGAAGTCTGGGGAAAGAAGTTGTTGATTTTGATTTTCAGTTATAATTTTTTGGGACAGACTGTGATAAGACAACAGGGTGGACAACTTAAAAACATAAATAAATAAAATAGAATAAAGAACTAAATATATTAGGTGACAGTGACAGGCAGCTGACTGGGCATAGGCAAGGCATCATACAGCTCCATTAGTTGTTTTGTGTACCGTACAGTAAAACACCACAGTGTAGTTTTATAATGTCCAGAAAACGCACAAGGGGGAGGTGTGGAGCAGTGTAGGTACGTGCGAGTAAAATAGTAGTTCAAAAACTAACCGCAGCAATGGTTGCTGCAACATGTGCAAACAATGATGATGATCCCTCTACTCCAAGGGAGGATGCAGTTTGCCAAGGTCCCAGCAAAACAAGTTCCAGTGTTGATGATGCTGGCAATAGCATAACAGAGGAAGGTGTAGCAGCTGAACCGCCTGCTGCATCAGATAATGAGAAAAAAAGCACCAAAACAACCATCCATAAAGTAGGAGGGAACTTTGTTACAGTAAAAGTAAAAAGAAATTGTTTGAGACCTCTAAAAGCTTAGAGGAATATAAGGGTAGTAGTGGGCAAGAACTGTCAGGTGATGCTGGTGCTGCTGAGGATGACCTAATGATAACTGATGATGATGCAGATCTAGAATATATCCCTCCAACATCCTTCTCTTGTTCAGATACAGACGAATTTGACAGCAAGGATGATGACAGGGTTATAAGATTATCAGAAAGTCAAAGGCTGAATATTCCACCACTTTTAAGGAGCGCTGTGTCTGTCTATAAACTGTTTGAGAAAGCCATTGTAAGTTTGACCCTGGACAAGCACAGATGTCAAAAAGCACACAGTCATCCTATCATTCATCTTCAGCATCATCGCCTCTTCAAAGTCCAAGTCCCACTCAGCCACACACGCACCTGTTTTGAGTATCCAGCAACATCAACACAGGTTAACATCCACAATGTTAGTTATGAGTACCTCTGGTGCTGCTGCTGTAAGTGCTGCACCTTTGACACCTAGTAGTAGAGGCAGTAGAATTACATCAACATCTGACCCCAGTAGTAGTAGTAGTAGTAGTAGTAGCAGTAGCAGCACCACCACCTCAGGAACGCCCCATTCCATGAAATCCACAGTATGGAGATTCTTCACTCAGGATCCTCCTCAAGCTAAGCATGTTGCTATCTGTTGTTTGTGCAAAAAGCATGTGAGCAGGAGGAAAGCAGGTTCACACCTAGGAACCTCCTCTACGAGATCCCACCTGAACCACAACCACATGTCTGATTGGGAGACACACTATCAGCAGGCCAAAGGTGCCACAACAAGCAGCAGCAAAAGCACTTTAAAAAGTTACCAGGGCTTTAGGGCGAAAAAAAGAAGTATTGAAGTCATTTATGTGTCAGAGAGTGTGCTACTGCCAGTGCCAACAGTTAGTTCAGTCTAAATAACACCTATGGCTCCTGCTGCAGAGGAGTATGACAGACAAAGCCAGGACAAATATATTAACAGCAGCAAAGAGGAGGAGGTGGAGGACGGATGTGAACAAGGGTTGCCATCGTCTACCCCACTTGGGACCACTGCTATGACCGATAAGTAATATGTGTCAATAATCTGAGAAGGATAGTGTATGACAATGGTAAAAACAATATGCATACACAAATCACACCATGCCAGTCCCCCACCACCACCATTACCATATACATCTGCCACATTGTAGGTTGTACTTTATTTTTTTTTATTACTTGATGTCATCATGAATATGTGCCAGTGTCACTTAAGCAGAAAGTTAGTGTTGTGGGCAAAGGACAAATGCATTCTGTATGCTAACACATTTTTCAAGCCATATGTTCCTGTAGGACTTACAACTTTGACTTTCAGCCACTTATTTCTAAACTTCAGCCCTCAGAAGAAGTAATATTACAGTGGGAAATGTAGTACCTATAGGAAATATAGGTGAAAAATGTGTTAAAATAGTCAAAAAGGAGGACATTTTTGCATAGGCGGAAAAGTGACATTTTTCACGTGAAAAGCAAAAAAATCGATAAATTTTCGCGAAAAGTCATGTGGGAAATTTTTCACACTATTCACCCACCCCTAATCATCAGCTTGCACTAAGATGCCTTCACTGTCTTATCCCTGTGAATCTGGCACTAATCTGACCCAATCTGCTGACATCACCATGAATCCACCATGCCATGACAGGTTTACAGTTTTGCTCTAACTACTTCAACAATGGCTCATTTGCATATAAAAATGTATTCATGTGTGTGTGTTTATATGTTAATGTGGCACATCGTCACATGTGCTAAACTCCAATACCAGCCTTTGCTGTCAGAGTTCACAGCCTATCATCACCAACTTGACCCATAAGACAGTTTGCTGTGTCTGCTAAGAGCAGAGACAGCAGTTGCCTTCCTGTAACCCTTTCAGTTCCATAGGGATGTGCATTGCATACCCCTGTGGCAACGAAAGGGTTAAGAATTGATGACTAGGTATGAAAGCGGATGTGGTCAGATGTGAGTTGATGCCAGCAGTGCAGATTTGCAACATCACATCCATTCCCATTCACTGATTCAATAATAAACAGCCCTTCTACCAGACATCTAGACCCTTATTTTAAAAACTATTCAACATTTCCTAAATATTTAAGAATTAGCATCTTAACATACAGGGCTTCCAATGAAACCACATTAATATTGGTGACAAAATCAAACATCCTCTATATGTGTGCACATTGATGTCGCTAGCTTTATGAAGATCTATTTGTCTAGATCTTCATTTATGTAAAGAGCACTAACATACATTTAGGGTTAATTTGATCATAGCACATTTTTTTACCCAGACATAAATTCTTAACCCACTCAGTGCCTAAAGGTATGCAATGCACATCCTTATTGCAATGAAAGGGTTAGGGAGCGATGCTGTTTGTGGTGCTGGTCTGAGCAGAAACTCTCTGCTCCACATGTGCAAGTGGGTGAACAGAGAGAATTCACTCAGGCTTCAGGTTATCACGCTGTTGGCAATATGTAAACCAAGTCTTTTATCACTTGGTGTATGGACTAGTTAATTCCAGCCTCTGCTGGGGGTATATGGCTGTTTTGGCTTTATATCACCTCTTGATGGCCTGCTGTTACTGTTACTTTGGGTTTGCCCTTTATTTGTCATTCATTTATTTATTTGTTTCTGTAATTTTGTTATGCAAATGTAACTGTCTTACTCATTGCAACAGACTATGCCATGTAATCCATGGGTTCTCTTTGCATTGTGTTAGTTTTTCATTATTGCCACCACATCTGGATTGCTGGTCTCTTTTGTTTCGTAGATGAGTTTAACAGTTTAATCTAATTTGCATATACAATACTTAGATATTTTTCTCTTATTTTGTCCTTGAGCTCTGACAACAGATATTTACATAGATATTTTTCTCTTATTTTGTCCTTGAGCTCTGACAACAGATATTTACATGAGACAGTTGGATATAATTTTTTTCCTGACTTGATGGTGACCCTTCTGCCTTTATCTAATTTATTGGCATCTTATTGGTTTCTACAAGGATTTTTGTCCTTTTTATCATATATATGGGGCTATCCCTACATTTTGTTGTATATCTTCAGTAGTTTTTGCTATCTAATTGGTCCTGTTTTTTGCTTACATTTCCTTATTAAAGGTATAGTAATGTTTCACAATAAAAGCAGCTCCAGTTAATCTTCGTATTTGGGCCATGGAGAGTGTTATTTCAATACTGTCAGAGTTGTAGTTCAATAGTAATTGAATGATAAAGTACCCCCCTCCCACCCCTTTTACTGATGTAACACTAGAGCAGCAAGACTGTCCAGATGGATCGCAGCAAGGAACAATCTTCATTGAGCATGAGGAAAAAACTTGAAAAACCTGCCAAGTGAGGCAGGGTTTTCCTTATGCTCACAGTAAGAAGATTGTCCCTTTCCATGATCTGTCTGGTCAAGGGACCGTATTCCACATCTGAGGGGAGGTGGCTTACACTAGGTAAAAGGGATGGGAGGGGGACATTTTTTCATTCAATTACTCTTGAACTACAACTCTGACGGTATTGAAATAACACTCTCCATGGCCTAAATAATATGAAGATTAATTGGAGTTTCATTTTTTGTCAGACATTACTATCCCTTTAAGTTGTTTTGTTTTTGATACGTATTTACTTTATTTAGTCTTGTTTTGTTTATTTGCTGTGCATATATTTGTTTCATTTGACATCGTCCAATTGGTCCCTGTAGAGATGTCGTCATCTCCTGCAGTCGGAAATCCGACTGCATGGGCATGATGTCATTGATATCCTTGCAGCCTCTATGTGCAGAAGGCAGACTGATTATAGCTGTGAATGTTTTACTGCCATTATCTTGACAAAGCTCCTTGTTTGAACATACAATCGACCAAACTTTAAGACCAAATAAAGATTTATTTGCCACTTGTACTGTCCTGACTTTTTCTGTGTATATTTATCTCTATGGGATTGTGCACCTGGACACCTGCGTTATTTGAAATGCATGTTGAAACCCCCTCCACTGTGTGTGTATATATATATATATATATATATATATATATATATATATATATAATTTATTTATTTATTTTTTAATTTTTAATTTTTTTTTTATTTGCTTGTTTAGAAATAATTTTCTTCAAACTAAATTTGGACATAACAGGACTTAAGATCAATGGAGATTACCTACATCACTTAGTTTACAGCCTATGTCATAGTCTTTTCCAGTAGTCCTGAAAAACTGCGGGAATGCATTCAAGACCTACAACAGGAAAGCAAAAATTGGGTCTGAAGATGAATATCAACAAACTGAAGTTGACTAATAATGCTTCTCCACCTGCCCCCCCTCCAAAATCATGGGGGTGTTGAGAATATAAATTTTTCCCTTGAGAGCAGAAACTTTGCCTCTCACATCATCAACTGCAATGTGCACAGTGTAAATAAGGGAAGGACTGGGAACAAGGGGTACATCTGCACTCACATAAAATACCTGGCACAACTCTATCCAAACACCATGACGCTTAGGGTCCCCAATGTGAAATCCCCCCTCAGAAACCAATTACTGCTGCTGTCAGTATGCCCCTTGTCCACACCCCACTAAGGACACTTCACATCCTGCAGACAGTTTAATAGTAATGATGAACCCTGCCACCAGCTTAGCATATTCTACAGGATAGAATCTTCTTAGATGCTGTGTGATGCCATGCTTGTGATTCTCCTCCACCACATTGCCATATGTGGTCAGTGCAACACACAGTGTGTAATGGGTGGACACGAACTGCCACATCCTGACACCTACAGTATGGCTATCACTTGGTGGAGGAGGGAATGATGAATGAGGTGGATTGGCAGAAGATACTGTTACCCTAGCATAAAAAGGTGATGGCGAGCTAGTTGTTTTGCTCATCATCAAACTTTCAGCCTCTGCCTCGCCTCTTGTTGCCTTTCAGGAGAGTCAAGTAGTACAGCAACATTGGCGCTCAATTTCTGTAGTGAATGTTTGTCTTTAACATGTTTGAAATAAATGTCATGGTCTCTGTATTCCATGTGTGTTATCAGGGTGGTTGTGCCATGATGTGTTCCCTCCTTTCCCCTTTTCACTGACTTGTCACAAATAGGGCACAGTGGCATTGTTGAGGACTGCACTGTAACTGCCCAAAGAAAAAAATAGTGCCACACCCATGACTTCAGGGGGAGAGAAAGTTGGAGAATAATGGCCTCTTTCTTCTTCTCTTCCACATTCCCCTTCACTGTCTGGTGCAGAAGATGATGTTGCTGCTGTTGCTGCTATTGCCTCTGAATCAGCACTAGAGCCAGGAATATTGCTGTTGCTGGAAAGTGGAATCTGACCTAGTCCCACATCACTTGTTGACCCCATTCACGCTGTGTCCACGATGGTGTGTGGCATACTAGCCTGCTCCTCAGCATCCTATTGCCCTTACAACTCAGCAGCAGCAGGAATTAGAGCTGTTGCAAATTCCACAAATTCCAAAAGCTCACTGCTGGTGGTGGTGGTGAAGTCCATCATCATCCCTGTCTCCCATTCCTTCTCAGTTTGGGCTAAAAAGGCTGTCAATGTTTCTTCCACACCAGCTTCTCCACCATCATCATTACCACCACAGACATCTCACTGGTTGAAGGAGGTGATGATAAAAGTGACAGAGGGTCCCCTAATGTCACACTTGCCATTTCTTAACTAGAAAAAGGAAGACTGGCAGCACTAGCAGCAGGCACAGCGCTGTCAGCAGGCACAGCACAAGCAGCTGGCACAGGCAGCTAACCTGCCTGCTCTCACTAATACCCTTTTTTTCTCCTGTGAGATTAATTTCCCCAAGATCCCTAGGGGTGCTTTAGGGGGACTGGCCAGCACTGGGTCCTCCTCAGACACACTGGACACATAAGGGTCATTCCAGCTCCTCCTTTTATTGTTTTTAAACCTGCTCATAGTGATAGCCTCTCCTGCCACAATTTTGCAATAAATATTACAGAACAACAACACAGCACCTTGCTCTGTAGCTGCTTGTATTGTGTTTCACTTCCTGGAAAATGGTAAGTTTTTATAGCGAAAAGGCTAAAAACAAGTTAATAAAGGGACAAAACTTTCTAGCCAAACTTTTTAGCCAATGGGCGAAAACGGCAAAGATTTCAATCGCTGTATTTAACTCTTTCAGTTTCAGAAATGCAATGCTTTGCGTACCCCTCTAGCACTGAAAGGGTTAAAGTGGATTTTCCCATGAAAAAGTATACAACCATGTGGTTTTTCCTGATTTTTTCATGGGAACATGATAGGACCTTTCACCCATCTCTATTCTGAACATAACAAAAAGAGACCGAAAAACATGTGCACGGATTTGTCAGCACAAAAGGTTAATGACATCACTGAAAAAGTAAAGTTCCTAAAATAGAAATGAGCAGGCCACATAGCCCTGACGGTAAATGGACCAAACAAATTTTGGAATGGATTCCACTCAATGCTAAACGTCCAAGAAGAATACCAAAGGAAAGGTGGGAGATGGAATTACTAAATTTGCTGGTACACAGAGCAACAAAAAAGCACAAGACTGAAGTTGTTGGAAACTTGCTGAGGAGGCTGAAGATGATGACCCATTTTATGTTTGCTTTTTTATTTATTTTTAAGTTCCTTTTTTAATTGTATATTTTTATTGTGTTTAAAGGGGAACTACCACCCCGCAATAACTTAAGCTTCACTGATTGCTCATCTGCAGCTAGTCGCCAGATGAGCAATCAGTGAAGCTTAAGTTATTGCGGGATGGTAGTTCCCCTTTAAGCATTTGCAAGTTTTCTTTATCCACTTGATGGTGTAAGACATACGCGGTTGTTATAATAATAATAACTAGTATTTATATAGAGCCTTTCTCCCAGTGGGACCCAAAGCACTTCCAGCACAAGCTCTTGGAACTAACCAAATCGACAGTTGAATAATAGATGTTATTATTGCCCAATCAATGGTACTCATTTTATCAACCTTGGAAGGCTGAAGGGCTGAGTTGACCCTGCCGGGATTCAAACCTGCAACCATGAGGTTTGAATAGGCTCCATATTCAGGGAATTTACCACTGAGCTATACACATTTGTATATTTTTTTTTATGCATTATTTAGCTCCAGTATTGATAATACATTATACAGTGTTTTGTATTCCCAGAGTTACAATATCTTGAATTATGCTGAAATACCATGGTCACCACTCTGTGCTCTTTAACTATTTGGTAGGTTCTCCCGTGTTTCTTTGTTTGGTCCTGAAGAATTAACACATGAAATGTGTAGAGCTCTTCTTCTGTTTTTTTTTTTTTAATTTATTTTTACTTTTAATATTAATTATACAATAAATTTTGTCTTAGCCTAAGAACATTGAATATAGTACTCATTTATTCAATATGAGGATTTTTAATCCCGTTAAGGATTTCTCTGACAGGTTATGATTTGTTTTGCCCACAGGAAGGCAGTTTTAAAAGAACTCTCTCAAGCGCATTGCTCACACAATAACTTTGTGTTGGTTTGAATATCCACTGAGAGTGTTCAGAGTTCTATTTTTTTACAGGTTTTGCTTCTAAGATATTATCCAGACTATAGCCGAGTGGAAATGGCTTTATAATATTCCCATGAGCTCAAATGGCTGCTCACTTAAGTGTTCAATATGTTTGTTATTCTTTTCATTTTGCACCAAGAAACTTTATGAAAATGTTATATTATGATTATTACACTTTTTAATGATTGCAAAAAAATATATATTTTATTGGACTCATTGCTTTTATTATGTAAAATATCATTGTTATAAGGAAGTTTCAAATTTAAAATTCTAACAGACACTTTGTGATGCACACATACAATTTTATATATGCACATGTACATTGTATCTTTTGTATGAACGTAACATTTTCAGATTTGCTGTATTTGTAATTTTCTAAATACAAGGTTATATACATCTATATCTATCTATTTATCTATCTATATATATATATATATATATATATATATATATATATATATACTGTATATGTATATTAATTTCTGTAGGTGGTACAACTAGTTTAGTACAAGCAATGTAGTTGGAGTATATTTGTGCTGTCAGTTTCAGCCTCTCTTTCGGCGAGCCGGGACACATAGGGCTGGATTCTATTGCAGATGTTAAATTTTAACACCCGTTTTATCAAACATTTTCCTATTGAAGTCTATGGGGAAAACTGGAGATAAAAGCAGTGATAAAATTAGCACCTGTAATAGAATCCAGCTCATGATCGCTTACGTGTACCGACTCTTCGAATAGTGTCTAAACGGTCCTTAAGGGTAATCCTACCCCAGGACTGCTGGATATTAAGGAGTTAAAAATAATGGAAAATTTCCCTACCAACATAAAAGTTTTTATATGTAGTTTATTATATTGATAAAATATGTAATATTTTACTTTTTTTGCATTTATGACATCATAGCTTTTACATGATGCAAAATTTAGATGTTGTGAGGTGCCATGAAAAGCTGACTTTGATTTGAAAACAGTATATAGTTTTCCATATATATATAAAACCGCAAAGTTACATACAGAATAATATTTAAACAGACGAATAGCAAAAATGCTGAAAATGTGTCTGGCCTACACAGTACAGAATATTCCCTAAGCCTCTAGCACTGAAAGGGTTAAACATCTGAGTGCTAGAGGTTGTGAGCAATGCATTGCACAAACCTATGGTATTCAAACATTTAAGCCAGGGGAGGTAATTGTAGCCCAACAACAGCTAGTAAGCCCCCAACTGCCCACCCCTATACATTAGTCAGCAGTTTATCATGTTCGGTCAATAATTTAATAGCTGAGGCCATACCATGGTCATTGATTTTATCTTGAAGAGTGTTTATTTAGCTGTTTTATGTTTTAACATGGCAGGAACACACCACATGTTTGTCTGATAATATTTTTTAAAAGCTCATGCAATCACTCAAATCACTCACATAAAGAGCCTTTGGCAAAAATTATCACTTCACAGAATTCTATATTTTGCAAATCTGTCAATAAAGCTGTTGGATCATATGTTAAATTTGTTTTTGTCATATCATTGAGTCTCTGGTTCCACTCTCATCTGTAATACAACCAGCGCAAGTAAGTGATATGGTCACAAATTGTTCCATATAGTTATTACATGATTTTTAATTTTATTACTCTAGAAAGACATATTAAAGGGATAGTAATGTTTCATAATAAAAACAGCTCTAATCAATCATCATACTATTTGGACCTTGGAGAGTGTTATTTCAATTCTGTCAGAGTTGTAGTTCAAGAGTAATTCAATGACAAAGTATCCCCCTCCCACAACTTTTACTGATGTAACACTGTTCAGTCAATTAAGATAAGGGAAAAACCTGAAAAACTTGTCAAGGGGGGGCAGGGTTTTCATTGTTCTCATAGGAAGAAGATTGTCCCCTGCTGTTATCTGTCTGGTCTTACAACCAGATTCCACATCTGAGAAGAGATTTCTTACACTAGGTAAAAGGGGTGGGAAACTTTGCTTCTGAATATCTCTCAAACCATAAAGGTTTGAGAGATAAGACTTATATCGTTCTTAAAGGGATAGTAATACTTAAGTATTACTAATCCCTATAGCAAAGTACTACTTAAAAAAAACGTATTGCTCCCAGTGTCATCTCTCAAACCTTTATGGTTTGAGAGATGAATGCTTCTAAAGTTGCCCTCTCCCTCCCCCTTCCCCTGTAGTCAGCATTCTAGTTGACTCAGGGAAATCTGGTCAGAGATCATCAGGCGGTTCTGCAGCAGAGCCGCGATCACGTTAAAAAAAAAAACTTTCTCTAAAACGGTCTTCTACATGTGCTTGCAAGCCAAGCACACGTAGAAGACCATTTCAGTGAAAGTTTTCTTTTTTAGTAACGCGATCTGGCTGTGCTGGAGAGCCACCTGAAAGTCGTACGACTCTCTTCCTTTCAGTCAGCTAGAATGCTGACTACGGGGAAGGGGGAGGGAGAGGGCAATTTTAGAAGCATTCATGTCTCAAACCATAAAGGTTTGAGAGATGACTCTGGGGGCAATACGTTTTTTTTAAGTAGTACTTTGCTATAGGGATTAGCAATACTTAAGTATTACTATCCCTTTAATGTTTTTTTAATGCCTACAAAATAAAATAAAGATAAAACAAAGTATTACTATACCTTTAAGCATGTGAGTGGAAGAAAGAAGTCTAACACATTGCATATGAAATTAAATTGGTTATCCTACAAAATAAAATGAAAAATTATATTTCTAACTAATGCCTAGATTACATTGATTAGGGTTTACCACTGGTTTTATCGAACAAATTCCCATTGAAGTCTACTGCAAACAATATGTAGAAAAAACCCTTGAAAAAGTTAGCAACTGTAATGGAATGCAGGACTATAACCACATTCAGATGTATATGATTTTACTGTAAGGCACCAATGGTTTATTTACTTTACATTTATTGTGTGGAACATGGAAAGGCAATTCGGAAATTCTAGTGTGAAAGTCAAATAAAATTGTATTATTTATATTTTGCAATTCAGTTGGTGGTAAAAAAAAAGACGCCCTCATGCTAGTGTCCTTCTTCTAATATAGATGAAGTAGAGACTGAAAGAGATTATGATATTGTCGAGGATATACAAAAGAGAATAGGAGATCATGTGCTGTATATCTTTTGCATAAAATAAACAAATAAAATAAATACATTTGAGATCTTGTACAAAATCTAGGTGTGACATACTTTTTCAAAGCAAACAGAATTAATTAAAAAGAATCAATTACTCATATTCGTGAAACAATATATGTAATTTTATTTAAAGGTAAATAAAATGTGATATATAAAATACAATAATAATTGGTGAATTGGAATATAAAGGTATACAAAATTGAATCAGTAGTATATCTTAATGCAACCAGGTCCTAAACTAAGATATATATATATATATATATATATATATATATATATATATATATATATATATGGCATAAAGAAATATAATATGATAGAATATATCAGATAACTACACAGATAACATACAAGCACTTAAAGGGTTAAACTTACATATAGGTATCCAGAGGTATGAGCTAGCAAGATCTGAAGACAGCAGCATAACAAGGGTTAATTGCTCCTTACAATTATAGACAATACAGTAGATGGCAGTGAAACAACACTTACCCACCCTATAAGTACTAAGTCAATTAAGTGGCAGGAAACTTGTCATGTGAGTTGTGGTCAATAGGGCACAGATCAAGTGACAACCCTTTGATAACCACAATGCACAAAATTGCAAGAAATAACACTCTGTCTGAAAGATATAAGGTCCCAGATCTGCCAAACATAGACTTTAACTATTATAGGCCATTTTCAATATGCATACCTCTGGATGAAACACAGAATAATGAAATAATTTCCCAATAAAAATTTGCATTATCACATTATAATCTTAAGCAATTAATAAAGTATGAATATGGCAACACACCATTATTTCAGTGTCATATATACCATAAAGATTATAATGACAAAATCATGTCTGCACACATCTCAGCTGCAGGTATTAATAGAATCAGGGGCAGTAAGGACCAGCCAATTACTCAATCCAAAGTGGCCTCTGCTTTCTTCTGTTAGAATTTTCACAAGTGTGACTATTCCAACAGATCAACTCCACGCCTTGATATCACACGCAATGTGAATTTCACACAGAACCAGCCATAAAGTACTAGAACCACAGATAAGAGAAACAGAGGGAAAACTTCCCAGACAGCAATACAAGTGTTAATTTAGAACACCATATCAATGGAGCACAATGACCATATCAGAACAACATATCTGTGGATTATTTGTACATGCTTGCTGTAGAATTCCAGCACATTCCACAGCAGTCACATGCAACTTCTCACACAGACAATAAACAATTGGGTCTGTAGGTATTAGCACTATTAGCTAAACTGTAACTCTCACTGATCTAAAATTGCTATCAATCTGATCTCACCATATTACTATTGTGATTGGACTATATAACCTCCAAATATTATTCTAACTTTACAGCCAAATGGCTACTGTGTAATAGTTCTCATTAGGTTGGCCAGATCCACTAGGAGATATTAGAATAATTTATCCCAGAATTTACTGGTTTATAATAATTTTGAAAGTTAAAACAGTGTTATTTAAATAACTTAATTATAATTTACCAATCCTAGATAACAGGGTGTGGTCTTTGGCATGGCATGGTTCTGCTCACTTCAGGAACTAAGAAATTCAGCAAACAAAAAGCCCCTATTTCCCCCTGTACACTGCTTATATCACCTAAACCCCCTTAACAGAAAGGTACGCCCATTCTACTCTCATAGGTCACCCCTTAGAGAATTAGAATATTAGGTAATATAAATTAGTAAATAATATTTGAAGAAATAATCTATCATGTTATTAGGTGGCAGTCTACTACCAGGAAAAGTCAGGAAAAATCATACCTGTCAATCATGCTATAATGAGGGACCCAATTAAAAATTAATTATGTAAGTTTCAAAATAACATCCTCTCTCAAGGATGCATGAAACTAACCTAACCACGCCAAAACACAGGTGCGGTTAGATAACATTCCTATACCATGATGAAAGAGATGCCTCCTTCAAGAGCGATAAGCTGGTTTCAAGGATGTCTAAAACTCCTTTTCTACAGTAATGCTGCATTTAAAGATACAGCCTCATGTACACACACAGAAAAAATGGTTGCCGAACAGTCTCTTTAACTATTTCCTTTCGGCCAAGAGCAGACTCTCTGACAGTACGGTAGAACATTACCAGTATCCATAGTTGAATTTACATCCCAGGCACCACTAGGCAAAGCAAACTAGGTGTCCTTAACTCCAACATGGCCACACGCCCACTCCTCACATGACCCTGCTCAAAGTCCCATCCATTGTTTCCTGGCACAAGAAATACTCATAGCCTATAACAAGCAAAACCAAAAAAAGCTTTAACCCCTTGGCTGTTAGAGAGATCTCCAAAACATTGCTCCGCAATCCACTGCAGAGCTCTAGAGCATCTAAGGGATTAAATAATTACTTGTAAAGGGCTATCAAACTGGTGCATGCAGATTGATATTGCTCTGGTCACACACAACTCAGAATGTGGGTGTGGACAGCACAGCTGTGGTGCCCTTCAAAATTTGGAGCTCTAGGCAATTGTTTACTGTTCCCATTAGGACATCCAGTCCTGGTTTTACCTAAAAGGACAAGTCTGAATCATCCAGCACTGATAACGAGCAAAATACCAGTTTATTAACACTTTGAGAGAAGTGATGTCTGTACAAGTAACCATGACTGAAATACACAGACATCATATCAGTCATGAACATCATTAGCATCCCTCTTCCAAATCCAACCCCCACTAAGTCATACTCAATATTACTGACTGATCAGCAACATAGTCCAAGATCTACAACCCTAGCTTGGAGTGGTCCTTCTGCTGTTCAAAGGGCACTTACTGCTATTATTAGAGTGACAATAAAACCCTTGTAGTATTAGTAGTAGTCCTTCAAAAACCCCTCAGTCTATGAAATCTGTACTATAGAGATACTCTCATGATCCAAAAGCTAAATATTCCTAGTAAGAGCATAACCACTTGCCCATTTATGAACTTACATTGCAAACAATTTGTTTAAAGGGATAGTAATACTTTCAAATTACAAATCCCAATATTTTAGTAGCAAAAAAAGAAATTATTTTCCCCCAGTGACATCTCTCAAACCTTTATGGTTTGAGAGATATTCACTCACAAAGTTCCCCCCTCCCTCCCCTTTCCCTGAAGTGAACGTTGTAGATGACTGCCGGGGAAGCCTGTCGTACGATCATCCGTAGGCTCTGCAGCAATTTTGTTAAAAAAAAAAAAAATCATTCACTTAAAAGGTCTTCTATGTGTGCTTGGTTTGGGGAGGGTGACATTTTTAATCCTATGAAAATGGCCCCTAGGCTAGTAAATGTAATATATGTATATTCCCGTTTAATCAAATTGATATAGTGGGAGTAGTTAAAATATAGAACAAATTTCTACCATTTTTGATACTGATATAAATGATTGTATCTGATCATATATAGGTCACATGCAAGTAATATATTTTTTAAATTCATTTTAATGGAAAATAAGTGTAAGATGAAATGTATTAGCTTTAGGGATCAATTTGTCTGTAATAGTCTATCTAGTTTAATCTCCCAGGCAATCTGTGTACTCAGCTGTCATCAATGAGAGCTTCTGAAATGGAGGGAGGGGAAATCAGAGCTCCATGCTATGGACTAATTTTGATTGCAATGGCCAGGAATTTTTATTACCAAACAAACATTAGTTTTATATAGTGTGGCTGAGACAACAAACAAAATCCATATACATTTTGTAGAACATGATTACCAGCTAACTATATCAGATATCACAGTTGTATGCTATTCCAAGTGCAACTAGTCATACAGATTGATTAGCTTGGATTTTTTACATATGCTGTATAGTGATTTGTATTTAGCACATAATTTTACTGTAGCCTGATACTTAGTAAGTTTGTGTGGTGAACAATTTCATTACCAATTTGAACTGCACCTCAACAAACATCAGATTGGAATAGGGACACCAGAGGGATTATTGTATCATTGCTATCTGTGTAAGCAATATCTTACTGGCATTGATAATAAATTGATTTTATCATTATCTGAGATTGTAGTAGCTTTTTATAATGTCTCTGATCCTTTTTATAGTACTAATCCGTATGCTCTGGATGACTCCTGTTTTTCATTGATGCAGCTGTCTGATATTGCTATGCCAGCATTACCTCTTGTTTGTAAAAGGCTCAACTAAATAGTGACTATCAGAAGGTTCAGGTAATAAATTATCCTTCTGTATACTGAGTACATATTTATATTGCACTCAGTTGCTTATTCATGTCCAGGGAATGTGTTTTTGAACAGCAATAAATATGTCTGTATCTATAGATACAAACCAGATTTGTTTGATATAAGAAGGTTTCATAATGTAATTGCAGCTAATCAAATTTTCTGTTCAGCTTGAAGAAAGGTTGAGAGTCTTAGTGGTCTGTCTTCTGAGATGAAGCATTATTTCCAGATGTATACTAATTAACGAAGAAAGAACTAAAATATTGATGGGATCTAAAATGTTTAGAATGCTAAGTGAAAAATAAATTTGTACAAGAAGGCTTAAGGCTAAATAGATGCCCAGCCTATGAAATTAATGATCAGAGGTGGGCTGGCCTGGGCGCAGGGGGCAATTGCCTCCTGGGCCGGTCATAAATCACAGCCAGGAGGTCACTGCCTCAAACCACTTGCTGCTGTAACCAGGGTGGACTGAATAAATTCCAGGTTCCAGGTCCCCATGGCACCTAGTATTTGCTTCCTGGTAACCAGGGAAACGCTTGCTAGGGATGGGAGAAAATTTTCGCCTCAAACTGAAATTGGCTAACAATGGCACTTTCCGCTTGGCAAATAATTTCCCGCGAAAAGTGCAGTTTTTCTGCTTTTTCCCACCTTTTTCACCTATTGAAATCAATGGGAAGAAAAATATTTCTCCACCACACGAAAGTTTTCTACAGCCATATAAAAGGCTGTCAGGCTATCACAGCATGCAATTTTGTGAGAAGGAGAGAGCAGTATGTTTTTTGAGCTAGAGAAGATACGAGAACTGAAGTTTAGTTTAGGGAGTCCTTTAGGTAGGACATTTGTTCTCTCTGTTAGAAGAGTCAGTGGGGCAGACTGGGGAGAAGAAGGAAGGAAGGGGTTGACCACAAATACTTCAAAATTCCATGTGACTGACTGGCAAGACAGGCAGCTAGGGACCTATTTGCTTGCTGATCTTGCTGTTATTGTCTCTGTGCTGGGTGGGGAAGTCTGGGGAAAGACGTTGATTTTGTTTTTCAGTTATAATTTTTTTATGGACAGACTGTGATAAGACAAAAGGGTGGACAACATAAAAAAAAAAAAAAAAATAAAGAACTAAATACATTAGGTGAAAGTGACAGACAGCTGACTGGGCTTAGGCAATTAATCATACAGCTACATCAGTTGTGTTGTGTACCGTACTGTAAAAGAGCACAATGTAGTTGCGTAATGTCTAGCAAATGCACAAGGGGAAGGGGGAGAGGTGGAGCAGTACAGGGATGTGAGAGTATAGTAGTAGTTCAAAAAATTACTGCAGCAATGGTTGCTGCAGTGTGTACAATCAATGATGATGATCCCTCTACTCCAAGGGAGGATGCAGTTTGCCAAGGTCCCAGCAAAATTAGTTCCAGCACCACCAGTGCCAGTAGAAATAAAGAACCATATAAGAAGAACACTGAAGATGACAACAAGTCTCATTCAAGTTTTGATGATGCTGGCAATAGCATAAGAGAGGAAGGTGTAGCAGCTGAACCGCATGCTGCATCAGATAGTGAGACAAACAAGCACCAAAATACCCGTCCTCAAAGTAGTAGGGAAGATTGTTTCAGTAAAAGTAAAAATAAATTGTTTGAGACCTCTAAAAGTTTAGGGGAATATAAGGGTATTGGGCAAGAATTGTCAGGTCATGCTGATGTTGCTGAGGATGACCTAATGATGACTGATGATGATGCAGATCTAGAATGTATCCCTCTAGCATCCTTCTCTTGTTCAGATATATGAGAAGTTTGAGAGCAGGAGTGTTGCACAATCCAAAGGGCACCACCAAATATTCATAGTGCCCACTCTGAGTGTTAAATGCTGTCTTCCACTCGTGGCCCTCTTTTATTTTTACAAGGTTGTAAGCGGCTCTAAGATCAAGCTTGGTAAATACAGTAGATCCCTTAATTCGATCAAACAGCTCCGTGATTAACGGAATGGGGTAGGCATTCTTGACCATCGGCTTATTTAGGCCCCTGAATTCAATACATGGTCTCAGCTCCCCATCCTTCTTTTTCACAAAAAAGAAGCCTGCCCCTGCAAGAGAGGCAGACTTACGAATAATACCCCTGTACAGGGCATCAGCCACATAGTCTTCCATTGCTCGGTTCTCCTCCACTGACAAGGGATACACCTGGCCCCTAGGAGGTCTAGCGCCCGGAACTAGATCAACAGTACAATTGTACGGCCTATGCGGTGGCAATGTACTGGCCTCTACCTTGTTAAGCACCTCTCTGTAAGACTGATACTCAGCAGGTAACGAGGTAGAGGTACACAAGATTCTCATAGGCTGCTGTAGGCAAGACTTAGTGCACTGCGGGGACAAAGATACAATGTTACACGTTTGCCAATCAACTCTCGGGTTGCGCAGTTACAACCAGGGAGAGCCCAAGATCATGGAGTAGTGAGGAGAATGGATGACCTGAAACTGTAAGGTCTCCACATGGAGTGCCCCTACCCTTACGGACAAGGAACGAGTCTCGTGGGTAACCTGAATTGGTTGTAGGGGTCTCCCGTCAATAGCCTTAATAGCCAACGGAGTGGAGTGAGGAAGCAGTGGAATGGAATACTGGGCTGCAAAATCTGCATCAATGAAAAGCCCAGCAGCCCCTGAGTCTAATAAGGCTGAAGCAATCACAGAGGAATCGCCTCATCAAAGAACTACCTCAAGGATCGGTTTGCCTTGAAGAGTTTCTGGGGACTGTGAAACTCCACCGAGGGTCTGTCCCCTACGTAACCCTAGGTGCAATCGTTTCCCAGGCGAACCTGGTAAGAGCGCAACAAGTGACCAGGCTTTCCATAATACAGAGACCCTCCGACGGAGAGCCCTATCCTCCATCAACAGGCGGGTGAAGCCTAGTTGCATGTGTTCTCCTCTATTGGAGTCGGACCCAGAAGGCATGGGAGGTGAGGAAGGATTGGGTGGGTTTACAAAGCTAGGGGTGGAAGCTTACGCATAAGTTCCTTTAACCAGAGGTGTAACTAGAAGCCTCCGGGCATTGGTGCAACAAGTACCATGACCCCCCCGACCACATTGGCCCCCCTCGACCACATTGGCCCCCCTCGATCGCATTGGCCCCCTCTACATTGCCCCCCAATCTCTACAATTTTCCCATCTCATGCCTCCGTGGAGTGGCAGGAGAGACGTGTTGAGATCCCACACAGTCCTCTTCAGTAATGCAGAGAGTTGGGAGATGATGTCATCTCCCAGCACTCTGCATTACTAGAGTGCCGGAGGGAGATTGCGGGCGCCAGGCGGAGGGGTAGCAGGGGGCAGCCGGGCCCCTGGAGTGTCGCGGGTTCGACCCCTATAGTTACGCCACTGCCTTGAATGATGGTCTCTCCCGGATACACGTATACACCATAATGATAACCAAAATCAGCTTCTCCAGATCACTCAGCAGCTCACGGGCTGCGATCTTGTCTTTGATCAAGTCACATAGGCCCTTGGAAAACGTGGCTACCAGCACTTCATTGTTCCATCCTACCTCCACTGCCAGGGTACGGAATTCTATCACGTACTCCGCCACTGTACTTGTGCCTTGGCAGATGGTCATCAGCTGTATGGCAGTGGAGGTCACCCGACCAGGAACATCGAAGACCCTTCAGAATGAGGCCACAAATTCTGTGAAATTGTAAATTACGGGTTTGTCTGTCTCCCAAAGAGGATTGGCCATTCCAATGCCTTACCCAACAGGAGAGAAATCAGGAGTCCCACCTTACTCCTCTCTCTCGGAAATCCATTAGGTACCATCTCTAGGAAAATCCCCAGCTGAGTAAGGAACCCCCAGCAGAGTGTAGGTTCCCCATCATAGCACTGAGGTAATGGAGTGGACCCAGATAATCCTCTAGCACCTCCAACTTCAGGGTTAGCAAGAACCGCCGGTACCAAGTCTGGGGAGGCCACCGGTTGCTGGGCAAAACGATCAAGGTGCGCTGCTCCATTTAATAACATCTGCATGGCCAAGGACAATTGATCAATCCATTGATCCTGCGAGTCCATCCTGGACAGGATGCTCGGAGAAGGTGGATTGCCTGTACCTTCAGTACTCATTGGCCCATACACACTGTCATGGTAACCAGTACAAACAGAAGGTCTGACACAAGTAATTTGAAATAAAATCACCTTTATTTAGAATACAAATATCATAGGCAATTCCCCTGTAACACCCCCGAACAACATGACAAATAGACCACAGTCTACTCCCCAGAGCGACACTAGGGAGAGGCCTGTGCTACTTGTAGCAGAAGCGGAATGTAGAACCTAGCATATGGTTCTATCTGTTGGTAGGACCGAGCACCCAGAGATATGTGCGTCCTAAATGCAGATAGTGGCAGTTGGAGAAAGGGCAGCACAGCCACAGTACCCTACTACGAATAGCCAAACTGGTGTAGGCCACAAGGAGGAAGTAGTCAGCCTGTACCACAGTTCAGTATGAGAGGATAGTCAGACAACCGGGCAACAAGGAGCGAGTAGTTGGCTAGAGCTACAGGCCGGAACCAGGTGGATAGTCAGACAACCGGGGACAACAAGGAGCGAGTAGTCAGCCAGAGCCACTGGTCAGCACCAGTGGATAGTCAGACAAGCCGGGGTCATATATGGAGCGAGTAGTCAGCCAGAGCCACAGGTCAGTACCGATGTGGATAGTCAAACGAGTCAGGGTAATACACAAAGAGAGTAGTCAACCAGAGCCACAGGTCAGTACCCATGTGGATAGTCAGACAAGCTGCGGTCATACATGGAGTGGAATCAGCCAGAGCCACAGGTAGTACCGATGTGGATAGTCAGACAAGCCGGGGTCATACACAGGGCGAGATTGGAGGCCAAGCAAGAGTCACACGAAATGGAGCAGACAAACGAGACTAACTGGAACACCACATAAGGGTAACTGGTACTAGCCCCAGGGGTGTTCAAATAGGTACACACAAGGCAGGAACCAATCAGGTGAATAGGCTCCGTGCATATAAACAAGCATAATGTCACAGACGCGTGTCTGTACCCTTGACCACCAGAGAGCAACAAGGAGAAGCACAGGGAAGCAGGAAGCACGGCTGCCAAGCACACTGTGATACCTTATTTGGGGGCATTATTGTGCCTCAAGGAGATATTATTCTTCAGAGGTTGCATTGTGGATTCCAGATTTGGGATATTAGGATATTCCCCCGTATTTGATTTGATCTGTGGTATTCCATTGTATGTGCTTGGTTTGCTATTCAGAGTTTTCTGAAGAGAGGATCATTCATAGTGTTTAAATGGGTGACACAGGCAAGTTGTCTGGCGAGATCTGTTTTCCCCTATCAGGGATTATTTTTGTTGATGTATATTTGATACCATTTTTATGCTACTTTGTGGGGGAATCATATTGTAATTTACATTTCTCTCAAATGTTTTATCTTAGTGAATTTAATTTTGAGAAATTAGATTAATGATTTGTATTCACTTTTAAAATTATGAGATTATTAATTTTCTATCTGTTGTGACTCTTTCTATACATAGAAATATTTAAAGTACAGTATATATATGTATATGTGACTACCAGGGGAATAAGGCTGGAATGTCAAACTGTGTATGTGTGGTTCTGTGAACTCCAGTGGACAGAGAAACAAGGATGGGGCCTGGACTGTCAGACTGTTTGTGTGTGGATCTCTGATCTCACTGTGGCTGGCTACCAGTGAAACTAGGTTAGTGTATCAGACAGTGTATGGCAGTTTAGAAATATTATATTTATTGAATAAGTAGTAAGAGATTTGTTGAATATTTACATTTTTTAATATTCAAATTGTTTTAATTCACAGACTTCTCCTGTGAATGATAAGAAATGTATGAAAGAGTGGGATGCTGCTCTGGAGTAATGCTCTTTTTGGATGATGGGATTACCGATTAGGCAGTGGCAAATAGACAACAAGTATTAGGTCATAGAAAACAGGAGGTATGTAAGATCACGGGCTCAATACCATTAAGCCCGCTAGTTTTAAAACAGGCGGTAGTGGTTTTGACCGCACATTTTACAATTCTGTAAACTGTGCTTTCAACACCAAAAACTGCGCAAAAAAAGTTCAACGGATGTGCAATTTTCACACATTGAACGTTAACTAAAAATAGTCACCTTTGCTATTCTATTCCACGTGATGGCTTCACCGCATGTCTAGGACGCACTTTTCATGAAGCAGATTCTGCACCATGAGAAAGCAGGCGCAGAGTCCCAAAACAGGCAGTCAAAACCACCAGTATGTGTTGGAAAAGAAATAGATCAACTCAATGAGTGCCAGTGCGGTATGCAACGCATTATACAGCATTGCATACCCCACTGGCACTCATAGGGTCAATCCACAAACAAATTTACACATGAGCCGACAATTAAAAACTTGCCATCAATCCTGATGTCCAGCGAGGTTGCAGCCAGCTTCATCTTTTCTTCCTCTGATTATCTTTTTTGTTTTAAAATTAAAAAAAAAAAAAGAATCCATTAGTGTGTTGTCTTTTTTACATATAAAAAAATACTCCCCCCACAGATGCTACCATTAATCTTTTCCTTCCTGTGCTCAAAGGGTTACTATTTGTGGCATCTTACTGTTAATATTAAATATAAATGTCCTCATTGTGTGTCCATATGTTTATAATGTTAAAATCCTTTACCCCCTTGCCTCCGCCGCTGTCTACAGCTTCACTGGCGGTGGAAGGCATGTGGACCGGCACAGATGCAGCCTTCCGACCTCTCGGGCCAGTAGTTGAGTCAGACTGCTGGAATTTTTAACTGAGTCTCGGTTCTAAATAAATTGGCAGTCTTCTATTGGCTGGGAAGTGCTTACGCACCTCCCAGCCAATCAGCTTCTACCGTGGGTGAGGGAAGTACTTAAAAAAGAAAAGAAGACTGAAGAAACAAAGGCAGAAGAGAAGAAAGAAGGAAAGTTTACTTAAGAAGCCAGACAGCCGATGACAGGTAAGTGTTACATTTTAGCTCTCGTTGTTGTCAAACGACAGTTTGTTTGCTTTCCTTTGTTGTTCCACAATACATGGTATTTAGTGTGAGTTGTGGGAACAAAAAACCATAACAAGCATTTTTCCAGCAATGCTGTTTATGCCATGTACCTCTCAGCAACAGAATTGCTGGGGGTAAATGATTGATTTTTTGGGGCGCTACTGTTTTTGCTATAACCACCGGTTTTACCGGTGGTAATAGTATCGAACCCCAAATCTGAATTATTACAATAATATTCAGACATAAAGTGGTTTTGGTTACAATGTCCATAACATGATAAGTGGAAAGAAACAATCCCGAATAGTTGAATGATGTGGACAAGAAAAAATGTAAGGGAATGAAGGAGCAGGCCTTTCTGGAGTAGCACCTAATCAGAAGCACAACACTAGTATTATTTTTACTTCCATTAGTAGATTTGAATGTCAAAGAGGCCAAGAATGAGGAAGTCATGTCACCATCATGTTCCAGATATCCAAGAAAATTGTTCATTACAAGAGTTTTTCAAGAAATGGTTACTTTATATGAGAATACACAATTGGAGAATGATGATTTAAGATTTAGAATGGATTTATGAGGACTGTCTAATGAAAATAAAAGTTTTGATGTCAAAGACACTGTATGTGGAAAAATGGTGTCAGGTTAGTTTCCATCACTGGGGACCTATTGCAGTACTCCACTCTATGTTATGAGATGCAATAGAAACAGAGATGGAGCTGTGGGACAAACACTTGGAAACTGTGTCAGCATAAATAACCTGTGAGTAGGGGATGGCATTGAATTAAGATGCTTACAATGGAGAAGTCCCCCTTGCATCGGACTGTACAAGATGATGGAGTTAGCACAGGAACAGGAAACACAGTGTATTCCAACAAATAGTTTACTATATTAGCTTATGCATTTATGTGGGTTATTGACTTAATGGCATTTATATTTCATTGGTTATTTACTTACATAGTTTTTTAGTGCAAGGAGTAGTATCATTTTATGGTTGTACTAGTTGAACAGCCCGTTACACGGGCCACAGTGCCACTAGAACCCGGTCACGGGGCAGTCACGCACAGCAGAGACTGCCCGCGCCGCGGCAGATACAGAGCTGGACTCTCCTTCAGAGCGCCCAGCTCTGTATCAGCCGTGGCGCAGGCAGTCTCTACTGAGTATGACTGTAGCACGCGCAGCAGTGTGTACCGCGCATGTCGCAGCGTTACACACGATTTAGCAAATTATTATATAGGATATTCAGATTCCTTGTTCATTTGTTTAAACTCTTTAAGTGCCAGTGGAATGTGCAACATAATGCAAAAATGACTGTGTTGATCACCCCTCCATTCAAACAGTAATTTAACCTTTTGAGTGCTACAGGCGGATGCAGCACATTGTAAACCAATGTGTTGCATACCCCTCTGGCAGCCGAATGGTTAAAACTTGAAAACATGAATTTAACATTTAGTTGTTTTGTGGTGCTCTTATTGAAGTTTAACATTTGACCCAAATACCATAGTTACTGTTTTCTCCAGGTTTTTTTGTAAAGTTTGTTGTGAATAATCCAGTTTTCAGCCTCTACAAAATCCGCTTGCAGCACAATTTCAAGGTTGAATAGATCTGAGCTGTGTGAACGTAGGATTGTGTAATCAACATATATATGAATAGAAAATGTCTTATAGTCTATAGCCTGCTGATTTATAAAGACAGAAAACAGAAGCACTTTAATAATGCACACAGGTGCAAGCTATTGAAGGCATTTGAGGCATCTATAGAAACATATTGTGATGATATATAATGGTAAAGTGGAGCAATACAGGGGCAAACCAATTTTACTGTAAGGGAAAATAAATTTGTGCACTTATTTCAAGGGAGCTTTTAACTTCTTGAATGCTTGAAAGGTCTCCATGCATTACATTGCAATGCATTCTAGCATTTAAGGGGTTAAAACACAGAAACATAGAATCTGACAGCAGATAAGAACCATTCGGCCCATCTAGTCTGCCCATTTTTCCTACTGTAAAAACCTCCAACCTCATTTTGTCCTTGGTCTTGTCTTATGCTCACGGCAGCCTTATGCATATCCCATGTATTCTTAAAGGGATAGTAATGTTTCAGAAAAACAGCAGCTCCAATTAATCTTCATAGTATCTGGGCCATGGAGAGTGTTATTTCAATACTATCAGAGTTGTAGTTCAAGAGTAATTGAATGATAAAGTTTCCCCCTCCCGCTCCTTTTAATGGACCAGACAAATCTCAGCAAGGGACAATCTTCTTACTTCAAGGATAAGGCATACCCTACCTCAATTGACAGGTTTTTCAGGTTTTTCCTTATGCTCCCTCTCTGCGATCCATCCGGACAGTCTTGCTACTCTGAGGTCAGCAGTGTTACATCAGTTAAAGGGGTGGGAGGGGCATATTTTATCATTCAATTACTCTTGAGCTACAACTCTGACAGTATTGAAATAACACTCTCCATGGCCCAAATACTATTAATCTTAATAATCTTTATTTATATAGCGCCAACTTATTCAGCAGCGCTTTACAATAGGGGATAGACATACAGGGATATTAAATAGTACAAATCATATGTGGAGAACAGAAGGATCAGAGGGCCCTGCTCGTGACAGCTTACAGTCTAGAGGAAGGTGGGTAGGACACAGAAGGTGTAAGTGCTATTGGGTGTAAGTGCCTCCTGCCACATGAGCTGCCAGTCAGTGGGTGGGCGAGAGAAGTGCTAGTGAGTGTAGTGTTCCATGGAATGGTTGGTTCTTGGTGATAATATTTATGGAGGTAGTTGATAGGCTTCCCTGAAGAGCTGCTTTTATTGTGAAACAGTACTATCCCTTTAAATTCAATCACTGTATTAATCTCTGCCACTTCTTCTGGTAGATAATTCCACTTGTCTACCACCCTTTCAGTGAAGTAAAATTTTCTTATACTACATCTAACCCTCTGACAGTCTAGTTTTAGACTATGACTCCTTGTCCTAACATTTCTACTCTTTTGAAATGTACTTCCCTCCTGTATGTTTTTCAATCCCTTCGTGCATTTTAATGTTTCTATTCACTCTCTCTTTCTCTCTCTCTATTCTGTCCTCCAAGGTATACATGTTTAGCTCCTTAAGTTTATCCTGATATTTCTTATCCTGTAAACTAGTCACCATTTTAGTATCCCTTTTCTGAATTCTCTCTAGATTAACTGTATCCTCCTGGAGATGGGGTCTCAAGTACTATACTCAATACTCTAGGTGAGGTCTAACCAGAGATCTGCATTGTGGCATTACCGCTTCCCTTTTTCTGCGACTAATACCCCTAACTATACAACCCCCACCCTGTTTGCATTCTGCTTTGTTAAATTGCCTGACTACTTTTAAGTCATCAGAAATAATTACTCCCAAATCCCTTTCCTCCATTGTCTCTGACAGCATAGTACCCTTGCTACTATATTTTGCCTTTGGATTTTTATGTTCCAAGTGCATTATTTACTTATAGCAACATTAAACTGCAGCTGCCACACTCTTGCACACTCTTCTAATTTACCTAAATCGTTTGTCATTTGGCTTGTTCCCCCAGGAATGTCTACTGTGTTACAGATCTTGTATCATCTGAAAAAAGGCATACCATACCTTGAAGACCTTTTTAAATATCACTAATAAAAATAGAAAAAAACATTGGCTCCAGTACAGATCCCGGAGATATCCAACTAGTAATACGAGTTTCGTCTGAATATTCTCCTTTCACTACAAACCTCTGTCTCTCAGACTCAAACACTGCAATTTATTAATGAGTCTTCTATGAGGGACAGTGTCAAATGCTTTACTAAAATCAAGATATCTACTGCTCTACCCTGGTCTATTATTTTAGGTACTCAGTCAAAAAAATTCTGTGAGGTTAGTTGGACAAGCTCACCCTTATGTAAACCTGTGCTGTTGGAATCTTGCAAATTCAGATATTTAAAGGGATAGTAATGTTTCAAAATAAAAGCAGCTCCAATTAATCTTCACAGTATTTGGGCCATATAGAGTGTTATTTCAATACTGTCAGAATTGTAGCTCAAGAGTAATTGAATGATAAAGTATCCCCCTCCACCCCTTTTACTGATGTAACACTGCTCACCTCAGAACAGAAAGGTTGTGTCCAGATGGCTTGCAAAGAGGAACAATCTTCAATTACATAAGGTAAAAACCTGTCAAGGGGGATAGGGTTTTCATTGTTCTCACAGTAAAAATATTTTCCCTTGCTGTGAGCTGTCTGGTCTTAAGACCAGATTCCACATCTGAGGGGAGGTGGATTACACAAGGTAAAAGGGGTGGGAGGGGGAAACTTTATCATTCAATTACTCTTGAATTACACCTCTGACAGTATTGAAATAACACTCTCCATGGCCCAAATACTATGAAGACTAATTGGAGCTGCTTTTATTTTGAAACATTACTATGCCTTTAACAATTATTTCCTTTAGCATGGTTTACATTGATTTTCCCACTACTAACATGAAACTTACTGGTCTATAGTTGCCACACTCTTCCCTGCTACCTTTTTTGTGAAATTATACTACAATCTTCTGGAATGACCTGCCAATAGTGACTGAATGAATAATTCTACTAGAGGTTCTTCAAGAACACCCCTTAGTTATTTCAATGACTTTGGTTGTATCCCATCTGGCCACATTGATTTATGTATTTTTACCTTAGAGAGATGAAGTAGATGTTATTCCTCTGTAAATATACATTTTTCTCTCACTACTTTTTTCTAAGAGAGTTCTCTTCCCTTGTAAAAACTGAACAGAAATATTCATTGAGACAGTTAGCTAGACCGTTATCCTCATTTACATAATTTCCATCATTTTTCTTCAGTCTATTCCTTGTTTCATTTTCCTCCTTTCACTTTTCTAAAAATGTTTTGTTCCCCTTTTTTATTGACTGAACAATATTCTCCTCTGTGTGTGTGCTTTAGCACATCTAATAATGCATTTAGCCACCTTCAGCCTAGTCTTGTACCAATACCTATCTTCTTTCATCTGCCTCTGCCTATATTTCCTACATGATACTTTTTTCTCCTTTACTATATTTGCCACTTCTGTGAAGTATCAAAGTTGTTTACATTTTATCTTTTACCCTAACTGACAAATCTAATGCAATGCTCTGTTGCCTTTAATAAAACACATTTCAGATTATTTCATTTCTCCTGTACTCCATCTACAAGATCATCATGTTGTTAAAGACTGACATAAATATGTTTCCATTTCAGAAAAATCAGCCTTTCTAAAATCTAGAACCTTTGTTTTATTGTGGTGCAACTCAGCCTCTGTCCTGATATTAAACCACACTGATTGATGACCACTGCAGCCCACTCTCCTACAGCTACATCTGATACCAGGTCTCCATTTGTACACAATAAATCTAGTATGGCTTCCTTCCTAGTTGTCTCTTCTACTAATTGACTAAGAGATAGTCCCTTTAAACAATTTAGGATATCAACACTTCCACTCCTGGCTGAACCTGCTGCTTGGTTGTACAGTCCAAGTCGGAAAGAGTAAAGGCCCCCATAATAATAACCTCACCTTTCATTGTCATCTTAGTTATTTCCTTGACAAGCAGTTGACGTTGATCTAACACCTCTGTTTGTCCAGGGGGATCTAGAGATCACACCTATAAGAGCAACCATTTTATTTCCATATTCTAAAATTATCCAGTCTCTGTGTTCTCCATACCCTATATAAAATTAACCTTTAAGCTATTTTTCACATGAATCACAACCTCTCCTTGAATTGTATGTGTCTCCTATTATTCAGTTGATTTATTCCAGAACTACTCCACTTTTCTTTTGAACATAGAGCCCATAATCTTTAAGTATTTCATTCATTTACATTCCTGGGAACATGCTAGATCTAACCTGGAGGCTCTAGTATGTGTACGTAATTACCTGGTTTTATGATTCTCAGGGCTCAGCGAGTCCCCTTGTAACTCTGACAATTTCACTACCGGCTCCTGTCACTCTTCTAGCTGTTCTTTTCATTCCCAGGCAATCTTTAGAGCAAAAACCCCACCTCAACTCCTCCCAATTCAGCCCACCACAATTAAGCCCTGTCTACTTTGGGCCATACATGACATAATTTGGATACTTCTGCCCCCAGACTTTAATGGACCTCCAGAGTCTTTGGACGAGAGGGTTACCAGGTACGTGCATTTAAGCATTTTTCCAGCATATAAAGCCAGAGTGGGCATATGATTCCCTCTAGCTGCTATAAAACTATACATCCCATCATCCCCCACCAGTAACTACAGCACTGCTTTGCCACCCATTTACTTAAGGCCCATTGAATGAGTGTCGGATCACCAGATCTTAATTAACCTTATAAAAAATATGGAAAAATCAAATGCAGTAATTAAAATCCCTTGGGACAGATACAAAAAAGCAGAGCAACTCAAGATCAATGCTGCTGAACCATAGGGAACAAATAAAATTGCTAGAGATTTGAATGGGTTTTTAACCACTTGAATGCTTCGCAAAGAGCTGGGTGCCTCTCTAGTATTCAATGGGTAGCACACAGTATTCAGGCAGATGAACTGATATCATTTTGAAGCAAACCAACTGCAACATAGGGAACAAATGAACATTTCCATTGAATTAAATGGGGCTTTTAAATCCTTGAATGACATAGAGGCCTCTAACACATTGCAAAGAAAAGCATTTGAGATCTCACTGTCATTCAAGGGGTTTAAAGCCTCATTTAAATAAATGGGAAATTGCATATCTCAAGTGTATCCCTTTAGGAGGGACAGTCCTTCTTTGAGACCCAAATCCCTATCCCTATGTCCCTCTTTCCAACCCTGATGTCCTGTTTAGCAGATCAAACTGTGTGGAGTGTATATAAGTGTATCACATTGCTCCACAACAATACAACTCACATTGACATTTGTTAAAACCTCAGTATATGTGTTTATAAATTAGTCTGTGTAAATAAATTCTTTGGTCTTGCTCTAAATTATTTATTCAGTTACACAAATATGTGTCAATAGAATGTGAAATTACTCACATTTTATGGGGGGGCTTCTTTCTGAATTGGTATGTCTTGACTACAGTATCTGTAGTCAACTTGTAACAAGCATTTAAGTGCAGGTCATATAAAAAGGATGAAAACTGCTGTCCTGAGTCCTGATTCCCCCTAGGGTACCATCAAGAGGGGTCTGCCTACCTAACCTAATATGGTATTGCATGGTTTTCAGGGATTTCAATATATCTGAAGATATGTCAATGTGAAAAATAAAATCCCTTTTTTGAGGAACTAATTACAGTAAGGGCAGTAAAGTTGTGAAATTTTTGTGTGGGGAAGTTTGTTTGTAGATACTGTAAATGGTTTTAAGAAGTATTTGATACTCTGATTTAGAGTTATAATTATGACAGTTGGTTTTAAAGCAGATAGGCAGTTAATACAAGGAACTACTCAACTTTCATTTGGAGTGAGGAGGCAATATTTTTGGACACTTGGGGCTTAATGACTTGAACACGGTTTTTTACCTCCATTGGAACAACAAGGGTGATATGGCACCTTTGTCATTTAACTGTTAAATGCAACAGAAATGTGAAAACTGAAAACATGCTTGGCACTGGGGGCAGAAAAGGCTTCAATGCAAAGTAGTTATGGGCTAATAATACCATGTTATCATGGTGCCTGTGATTCTAGTGTCTGAGCAACAGTGCTACTTCCGGGTTTACCCTTTCATGATTCTTATTGGCTATTGGGCTCTGGCTCCTACCAGAGTTAGCCTTTTTAAACTCTCTCCTGTCATCCTTTCAGCACCCTTTCGTGGTGTACCCGTACCTAGTGTTTGAGTTACTGCTTGTTCCTGCTCTGTGTATGACCCGGCTCCCCTGACTACGTTCCTGGTGTTCCTGACGCTCCTGTGTTCTGATTCCGTTGCTGACTAGGACTGGCTGACTATCTCCATGTGTACCGATCTGGCTTGGCTGAGTATCCGATTCCGTTACTGACTAGAACTGGCTGACTACCTCTGTGTGTACCGACTTGGCTTGGCTGAGTATCTGATTCCGTTACTGACTAGGACTGGCTGACTACCTCCGTGTGTACAGACCTGGCTTGGCTGAATATCAGATTTCGTTGCTGACTAGGACTGGCTGACTACCCCGTGTGTACCGATTTGGCAGTTCTGGCTTTTGATCTATCAGGGTGCGTAACCTGTGTTCTGTTCCACCTACTCTCACTTTCAGAATACCGATACAGCACCTGCCTGGTCTGTCAATCCCCGAAGTCACCAGGGGTCTGTGCTGTGAGAGTCTTGTCACTTGCCAGTATCTGTGTGCTGCCTCTGCTATCCATAGCATTCTAGGTATTTGGTCACTGCCAGTATCCTGTCTGTGCTGCCTCAGCTACCCTAGCGTTCTAGGGATTTGGTCACTGCCAGTGTCCTGTCTGTGCTGCCTCTGCTAACCAGAGCATTCTAGGGATTTGGTCACTGCCAGTATCCTGTCTGTGCTGCTTCCTCTAACCCTAGCGTTCTAGGGATTTGGTCACTGCCAGTATCCTGTCTGTGCTGCCTCCACTAACCCTAGCATTCTAGGGATTTGGTCATATGCCAGTGTCCTGTCTGTGTTGCCTCCACTATCCCTAGCCTCCTAGGGAGTTGCCTGGCAGTTACCCATCGCCATATCTCAACTTTGCTGTGGTGTGGGGCTGTTGTAGTTCTTCTTTGTTCCTGTACCTGTCCACGGATCAAGCCAGCAGAGTCCTACTGTTATTACCCACTGTTATTCTTCCATCCATTCTGACTTGTTTCAGATTTGGGAAGTACCAAGGTACGGACTTCATCTGGACACGAGTAGGGTGAGTGTTCACTATTTATTTTTCAATAAAGCTTTTAACCTTACCTAACTGTCTGAGTGTTCTTACAAAAACCGTGACACGTGTGCAGTGGATGGAATTTGTGACCTGTAGTCCTGCTAGAAACAGTCATGTCCACCTCCATGAAGATGATATCCAGGGTTTCAGTATGAAAAACTGCTGGTAACTTTCATGTCCACCTACATGACATACAGGGGAGGACAGAAATTGCCCCCAGAGAAGGTCAGAAGGTCATACAGATGGACTGGTGGGCCACTGCCCAACATTTAATAAGACTTCCCATCCAGCTAGAGAGCAACCAGATACAATATCTAATTTTTCTCTAGGTAGTTTCAAAAGAGAATGCAGACATTTGTAACTGTGGAGCAGTTTCATGCCCACCCTCCTTCTCAGGCACTTTTGGGTTGCAAGCCAGAAGTCTCTGGTAAGAAGGAAGCCTGTAGAACCACTCCATTGTGCAGTTTCAACAGATCTGGTTCGCCACTACCTACAGAAAATAGAAGGGGGATAGACATTGCATGTGGGGATCTGTGAATACCAGTGGAACCAGGCTGGGGGTTGGGCAATAAGTGTATGTGGACATCTATGATTAGCAGTGGGCAGTGGAACCAGGCTGTGGGGCCATTAAGTGTATGTAGAGATCAGTGACTACCAGGGGTCAAGTGAAGCCAGGAAAGGGGGGGGGGCATTACATATATGTGTGGATCTGTGACTAACAGTGGGCAGTGGAACTATGCTAGAGAGCAGTATGTGTTTGTGGGGGATATGTCACTATCAATGGGCAGTGGAACCAGGCTATGGGATCAGTGTGTGGGGGATCTGTGACTACCTCTGGGCAGTGGAAAAAAGACTGGGGGGTCAGTGCATGTGTGGATTTGTGATCACCAGTAAGCAGAGGAAGAGAGCTGGGGGTGTGGGATTCAGTGTATGTGGGGAATGGATGTCTGAAATAGGCTTGGGGTCAGTGTATGTAGGGATATGTGACTACATGTAGGCACTAGAACCAGTCTGGGGGGGCAGTGTATGTGAGGATTTGTGACTTCCTGTGGGCAGTAGAACCAGGCTGAGGGGTCACTGTATATGGGATCTGTGACTACCAGTGGGTAGCAGAGCCATGCATGGGGGTCAAAAAGTGTATGTGGGCATCTGTAACTACCAGTGGGCAGTGGAACCAGTGTGTGTGTGTGGGGGGACCAGACAGTGTATACATGAATCGGTGGCTACAAGTGTAAAGTGGAACAGGGCTGGGGGTCAGTAAATGTATGTGGGGATCTGTGACAACCAGTGGACAATAGAACCAGACTTGAGGGGTCAGTGTAAGATGGGATCTGTGACAACCAGTGGTCAGTGGAACCAGGCTGGGGGTCAGTGTATATAGGATCTGTAACTACCTGTGGGCAGAAGAACCAGGCTGGGGGTTAAGAGTATGACTAGCAGTGATCAGTGTAACCATGCTGGGTGGTAAGACAATGTATGTGGGATCTGTGACTACCAGTGGGCAAAGGAACAAGGATAGGGGGTTAGATAGGGTATGTGTGGTTATATGACTACTAGTAGGAGAATAGAAAAAGGCTTGGGTGGTATACTGTATAAGAACCAATGGGCTCTTTATGTCTCAATGGCATGGGACCTCCTCAACAGTTTGCAGGGGGCCCAGCATTTTTTGTTACACCACTGCCTGGCAGACAACATTTTTTGGACTTGCTGACCACTTTGTTACTTGTCTCTCTCTATTTATTATTATTATTCTTTATTTACAAGTGCCAGCAAATTCCGTAGTGCTGTAAAATAGGGAATAGACATACAGAGGTATTAAATAATGCAATCAAATGAGGAGAACAGAAGGATCAGAGGGCCCTGCTTGTGAGACCTTACAGTCTAGAGGAAGGTAGATTGTACTTTTACAACACAGAGCCAGGTTCTACCTTTCAGTGGTACAACCTGAAGTTCTGTTGTACAATATCAGTGAGATACAGAAGGCAGGACCTGGCCATGGCAGGTTCTTGAAGGCCAGAGGGCTGATAAGCAATTAAATGGGAGGGACAGGGAGAGGGTGAGAGAGAGGAATGAAAGTTAGGAACATACTTAGGAAGTACTGATACAACAGAGCTTACAGTTAAAAGGGTACTGCACTAGTTATAACAGTGCTTACAACTGAAATGGAGCTACACTAGTAATACTACACTTCTTACAACTGAATGGAGTTACACTAGTGATACTATATAGCTTAAAACTGAAATGGAGTTAGATTAGTGATACCACAGTGTTTATAATTGAAATTGAGCTACACTACTGATACCACAGAGCTTATAATTGAAATGGAGCTACACTTGTAGTATAGCTCCATTTCAGTTGTAAGCATTGTGATATCATTAGTGTAGCTCTATTTCAATTGTAAAATCTGTGGAATCAATAGTGCAGCTCCATTTAAAATATGAGGTTTGTGGTTTCACTATTGTAGCTTCATTTCATTTGTAAACTCTGTGTTCAATTATAAACTCTTTGCCATCACTTGCCTTATTTCACAACATTAATTCCAATATTACAATTAACAAAAGGAGGTGGGTTGGAACCCTGAGCTGGAGCTATAGTAGAAATGCGCCACTTGATTGTATTTGCCCCTCAGGCCAAAAGTTGTCAGTCCTCCCCTGATGACAAATGAAATCCAAGAAAGGTATAAGCAGCACTTAATCTGAAGTTGTAACAATCAGTTTCACTCACCGCTTGAGGCTGATATTATAGAGGAACTGCCAGTAGACAAGCCGACATGTCCATGTAGCATTTAGAAGAGACAAAATGCAGTGCACTCCATAGTGTATCATAAAATCACCATCTTTATTGGAAAAAGGAACACAAGACACTTAGGGACACAGTCTCACGCGTTTCACACAACTGTGCTTACTCATAGACTTCTATGAGTAAGCACAGTTGTGCGAAACGCGTGAGACTGTATCCCTAAGTGTCTTGTGTTCCCTTTTCCAATAAAGATGGCGAATTTATGATACACTATGGAGTGCACTGCATTTTGTCTCTCCCCTGATGACATCCCAGACTAAATGAAAACAATATCTATTGAAGGCACCAGGTCAAAATTCATAGGGGCCATTATGATTTTCTGGATATAGTCAGATTAGTTTGTGTTGGGAGGGTATTCTCAGAAGGTGTTAACAGTGCACTCAGGAGACAGATTATGAGTGGTGTCTCAGCCTTGCAGGCCACATCCACTTGCAGAGTTGTGTATGTGGTCAACATAACCTTAGTGCACCTGCACTAGATATCTGCTTCTGATTCATAGTGGCTGGTTTAACTGCCAGTTTATATATTGCTTTAATGCCCATTTTACATACTAACTTAATGCCAGTTTACATAGCTCTGTAATGGCCAGTGAATGTCAGATCTTTTTCTTTTTGTATGTTATTAGTAAATTATGCCAGACAAAAGGAAATTACGTTGGAGGAGTGTTCATTGGTACGGCTCAGGGCACCTTTCGTTTCTTGCCTAGAGATACCTGTGAGATTTAAATTCAGCCCTGATTAACCCTTGAATGCCAGTTAGAGATTTGCAACATATTCTGGAGCAAACCAATTGCATTATAGGGGAAAATCTAAATTTTCCATAGTTCCTATTAATTAAAAGTGGGCTTTTAACCATTTGCATGCTAGATAGGTCTACAGCACATTGAATTAATGCACTGGAGACCTCTCAAGCATCTGAGAGGTTAAATCCCCAATTTAACTTTTATTTGATCCTATGGTTCTTTTGGGTTGCTCTAGAATCGCACCACGTTCCCTTAGTACATCAGCCTCTGTGTGTCACACACATCTTTCGGGTAGTTATGGTGATTTATTTAACTCTTTAAGAACCAGTAGGGCTGTGGCATTACTATAAATTGGAGAGCCCCAGTGCAAACAATTTCTTTAGGACCTTTAACAACTAATCTACCAGAGGAATAAATGGAACCTATTGAGCCCCAGTGATTATAGGCCTCTTGGATACTGTCAGAAAATGTAACCTCTGTACTCCATGTAATTACTCCTGGTCAGAGGGGTTTGTTTAATGCATTGTGACCCCCACTGGTCCTTAACAGATTAACTTTTTGAGGGGGAATTAACCCTTTTAGTGCCAGAGGAGTACGCAACACATTGCTTTGCAGTGTGTTGTGCGTCCCGCTGGCACTCAAAAAGTTAACTCCTTAAATGCATAAGACTTCTCAAGCAAATGTCAAAGCCATATGTTTGAGAAGACTTTATCATCCACAGGGCTAAGAAAATCCAATACATATTCATATTGTAGTGTCTTTTTATCAGTAAATTCTATTAGAAGGAGTTACATAATTCAAAAATAAATTACAATAGACTGCCAGCTTAATATATGCTGATTTTATCCTCATGAAAATGAAGAAATCCCAGACTGACATATATCGCTAGGGACTGGTGACCTTTTCGATAATGTAAAGTCAGCAGATTTCTGTCTGCATTGAATACTTTATATTCTCCACTCCATTTCATTGCTGCTAAATGCTCTGCATTGCATGGTTTATGATGCAGTTCCAATCTCCAAGTATTTTATGGTTAAGACAACTACTTTTACCTAATGATCATCAAAACCTGAAAATAACGGATTGCTCTGGCTTGTTCTTGTTTCCATGTCAAAACGTGGATTAGTAGAAAATAAAGTTCAGTAAAAAAGCCAATGAGGAACCGAAAAATAATTTAAAGTCATGTCATGTTCTAAACAAGAGAATGTCTACACTGACTCATACACATTGGGGGATTTTAGTTAATGTCTCATCCAAATGGCCTTAGGTGACCTCAGATGTTCTATTCTGTTTCAACCTTTATTTCTAAACTTTCCTTGTGATCCACCTGTCTTATTTTGTTCTTTTTCATTGTCTCCATGTTTCTAGGGGCGGAATGCAAGAAAGTATGCCATTAGTTATTTTTTGAAAGCCATAAATTTATGTGTTTTTCGTGATTGTTCACTGTTTGATGCAAGACACATACTAATGCTCTGATGCTTAATAGAACATGCACCTAAAGTTACAGCAGTTATCCAGACATATGAAAATGTGTGCTTTGCTGAATGAGGAACAATAACTGATCCTCTCAAAAAAACAAGATATATTATCTACTTTTTGAAATGCATTCTGAAATAAGTACATGAAAAACATACACAATTCAGTAAAATGTTTGCCCTAATAATTTTTTTCATAAAAAGTACATTGTAAATAGTGATTGTGCACACTTCTTGCATTCATCCCTGTGTTTCCATGCCAACCTGATGATGCCTGTGTATCTCCTGTAACTGACTTCTTTATTTCTACGTGCATGATGTCAGGGCCACTGGATGCTGGAGCCATAGGCAACGCTGGGCCTTAAGCACAAATGAAATGAGGAATCATTCTGGAACAAATCAAATGCACCGTAGGAGACAAATAAAAATTGGTCTTTTTCATCCAAAAGTGTTCCTCTTTCCTTTTGTCCATAGGCCCACTGGGTTCTAAGGATGCTCAAATGGAATTGTACAGTACCTGGAATTTACTGCACAATGGCCTGTATCCTGGAACCTAAAGAGGAACAGTTCTGGGGCAAATCACCTGCACCTTAGGGAACAAATGAAATTTCCCATTTTTGGGTAAACCAACTGTAAAATAAGGATGACATAAATATTTCACATTTCCCATTGATTTAAATGTGCTGTTTGTCCCTTGAATGCTAGAGAGGTCTCCATTGCATGGCAAAGCAATGGGTTAAAGAGCTCTCAAGCATTCAAGGGGTTAAAAGCACATTTAATGCAATAGGGAATGTTGATATATTTATTTCATACCTATTTTGTAGTCGGTTAGCCCAGAATTGCTCCTCTTTAGCCTGAATACAGCCCATTGGATGCACATCTGGAATCACTATAATTGCAAATGGGAAGAATGGGAAGACACTCTCATTAAAGCACCAGTTAAGTTCTCACCAAGCCACACAAAAGCTGTGAAATACATCAGACATGATATCACAAATGACATCATCAATACATCTACAAAACTAGATTGACAGTGCAATATTGTAGCTTTCCTTTTTGAAGCTGCATTGCACTGAACCCAAACACTACACCATAGACCACGCCTACTGCTAATGTAACACTACAAGTAGTGTTACAAGTAGTAATAATACAGAAAAACACTAAAAACTAGATCTGAATTTCCCTACTTAATCCCTACCCTGTAAAGTGCACACACTTCAATACAAGGCTTATCTAGCAACACTACACTTTTCCTGTAGTATCCAGTCTACACTAAAATGACTGCATACGATATTTACAAATCATTTACAAGTCCGTAAGAGCACTGCACATTTCCCAGCACTGACCTTAGATTTATAGAAACTGTTTTCTGCCATGTAATATAACTGTCAATGTCACTGATGAGATCATTTGTGCTTTTACTAATATTTGTTATGTCGCCAGTGTTACTATTCATTTTCTAATTGATTATGTCATTTGTAATATCATGTCTGATGTCATCAGCAAAGCACATGGGTGCATGGAGTTAACCTGTATTTCCTGGTTTTTAAGCATTTCAGTGACTTAACTGTGTCTTTAACAAGATTCTTTTGCCATTGAATGTCCATAGTTTTTTATAAATGTCCAAATCTGTTCAGTTGGTTTGTTCCAGAACTGTTCTATTTTTATTAAAGTGGTGCAATTCTGTAATGCAAGTTACAAGTATAAATTACATTATTGGCTCGATTTAAAGGAAAGGGCTAAAATATGTGGTAGGGCCAAATTGAGCACCGACCAACAGAAATGAAGGAGGAAGTCAGCAGCAACATACGACATACCCTTGATCCAATTATTTCTAGTCCACCAGCAGAATTGTCCGTATGTTGAAGTATATTGATGGAGGCACAACTGGCTAGCAGTATGAGCATCAAACCTCAACTGCCTGTGCTTGCTGCTACTGCTATCAGAGCACAATCAGGTCTAGCCTTGTTTAAAGCCTGCAATAATTTATTTTTCAAACCAAGCCTTGCTGTAATAGTTTGAATATTTAACTTTCTTTAAGTACACAAATAAATATATTTCAGGTTTTTTTTCTGCGTTTGCTGCTATGTTTGTTAATCATTATTTTTAGAGCGATAATAAAAAAAAAAAAAAAAAAAAACAACAACAAAAGGTCACTTACCTTGAATATGACAAATGTGTATGGTGGACTGGTGTGGTGTGATTGAAGAATATATATATCATCATGATTCATAGAGCTAAGAGCTAGAGCAATGGACCATGGACTGCATACCTACTACCCTCTGAGTGCTGGTAGAGAGTGCTAAAAACAAGCTCACCCAGCCTCAGTAATTATAGCAACCAATGCACGCTTTCAAAATATGCTCATCGCAAACAACTCACTAAGGGCTCAATCCTATAAAACAGTCTGTAAGCAAAATTACAGAACATTAGTTGTGTAGATGTAGGACATCTATGCAATAAACTTTCTACAAGAAAGGTCAACGAGCATAGGCCAAAAGGTGACCAGCCTTCAGCCACCACCCAGGTGGGAAGAGAACACATCCCAGTGGCCACAGTATGAACCATAGCCGTTCGACTACCACCATCTTGGCCTCATAAGTGAGCCACAGAGATCTGAAACACTCCCCAACTTCACACCACCATCATAGACTGAACCTGGGGAATAAGGATCAGCAGTCAGTGAGGAGACTATAAATGTGGTGGGGCAGAATGTTCACCCTCTAATACATCCCATGCTGGCCACCTCACACCTGCCTGCACATTTGCCTCAACACCAGCTGCAGCAACAGAGGAGATACACTCAGACCATGAGTGAACCACCGGTCAAGGGACATACACAGACCAAGTAGGAGAGGAATCAGCAGCACCTCCATGTGTACAATCCATGCCCTCATGAGCCACAGGTACCAGAACCATCAGGATGGATAAGGAATAAATCACAATCCAGAGAGGCTACTAAGGGAGACCAGATGCTTCTCAGAGGTGTCTGTTCAACATGGACTGCAGCCACTGTCAGCAGTATTGAATCTCAGCAAGCACTCCCACACACAGAAATATGAACTATTGGGACCGGACTCAGTAACTTGTGCAAGCAAAATTGCTTCCAGAGGCTACTGTTGGAGAGATCTCAACAGTCAACTGCAACAACATCCCCCTCAAGTGAGACACCCACCACAATCCCAAGACCCACAAGAGTCACCAGACAGTCGTTGAGGGCATCCATATCTGCATCCCTTTCCAACCCCCCAAAAAAAAAAAAAAACTCATGTGTCAAGTTTTCCCTAAATAAAATGCACTTCTTGGTCTTGTCTGTGATTCATTCAGGTATCTAATAAGATCATTGACAGAGATGTCTCCAATTCACTGCACATTTTACTTGGTGGGAAAGTGTTTGAGAATATGTAACCAAACACAACACATCCACTGCCATCCAATTTCAACTCAACAATATAAGTAGCAAAGCAAAAATCTGTTATGTGTTGTCTGGGTTTGATGTAAGTTGAAGTTCAACAACAGCTGGTGGGAAACATTTCACATTCTAAGTCTGGTCACACACAGGATCACTGTTAACAAGCAGTGACAGTAACACGCCAACACAAAAGTACACCTTGGATCCCAATGTGAAATAATTGTACCAGAAAGTATTGCTGCTGTCACTATATCCCTTGTCCACTCCCTGCTAAGGACACGTGATAAGTTGCAGTATAATAATGATGAATACTCCCTGCCAACAGTTTAGCATATTCTGAGCGATGGAATCTCCTCAGATGCCGTTTTATGCCCTGGCTGCAATTATCCTCCGCAACACTGCCATGTGTGGTCAGTGCACCACTCAGTATGCAATTGGTGGAAATGAACTGCCACATTCTGACATCTACTGAATGGCTATCAACTGGTAGTGGAGGTAAAGATGAATGAGGTGGATCACCAGAAGATGTATTTACATGAATGTTGTGGGCTCCCTTGACCGCTAGTCTGGCCACTCTGCATTACTTCCCCTACCACCTCAGCATCAGAAGGAGGATCTACTATGGTAATGCTAGTCCCACCACCTGCTTCATCATCACTATTACTATTAACACTAGCAACATCAATTTCAGTCTCTGAGTCTTCCTCATCGCTAGTGTGATCACCCCTTCCCTGTAGTTTCCAGATCTTCTTTTTAGTAGTAGCAGTAGTGTGAATGCTTGGGGATGACAAATGTGGCTTTGGGTCCCCTGCTGTCTCACTTGGCATCATATCCTCCTTCTCTCCTTCCTGTGAATCACATGACACCCTGGCAGGTGCAGCACTGGCAGCAGGCACGTGTAGCTGACCTGTCCTGCTTACACTACTACTCTCTTCTTCATCTGCCCTTCCCACAAATTTCCCCAAGATCCCTAGAGTGATGTAGGGGAACTGGGCATCCAGACCCTTCAATATTGGCAGTGATCACTTCCTCCTCCTCAGATTCCCTGGACACACAAAACAATCTTTCCAGCTCCTCCTTTCATTAGTATTTGTTAGGGACCAGGAACCAGACAGACACAAAAAATATAAAATGCAAAACATCTTTATTAAAGTAACAAAAAACAAGCAAAGCAGAATGGTGATCCAGGAGCATAAACCAAAACACAAGCCAGTCAGGAACCAAGGCGGGTTATCACGGTGCCCGTGATTGCTGCAGTTCCTTGTCTGTCACCAGTAGGGGGCTTCTATTGGCTGTCTGCAGATAGCCCGCCTCTCATTGCCTATTTAAACCTGGATTGGGCACCCTTTGAGTGCCCTTTCGTGTTGTTTCTGACCTTCTTACTATCACTATGCCAGTGATAGCTGGGCCTCTGTTCCAGTGTTCCTGAGTTCCTGATCTCATGTGTTCCTGAGTTCCTGATCTCTACTGTTCCAGTGTTTCCTGCCTGCTGAGTTGTTCCAGTCCTGGTTCCGGCCTAGTCTCTGGTGTTGCAGTTCCTGCTGTACTTCTTCTCTGCTGTTTCCTGACCTGACTGATCGTTGCTGGTTCCTGTCATCTCATCGCCTGTCTCCGGTATCCTGGCGACTTCCTGCCTGGTCGCGTCGGCGACATTGTTTGTTACTCCAGTGTGCGGTCACTGGTTTGCTCCAAAGCCTATCGGCTATACTATTCTGTGTTGGTCCCAGCGTGCGGATGCTGGTTTGCTCTTAAGCCTTGCGGTTATACAAAACTCGCTTGTTACACCAGTGTGCGGTCACTGGTCTGCTCTAAAGCCTATCGGCTAGACAATCCTGTGTTGGTCCCAGCGTGCGGACGCTGGTTTGCTCCAAAGCCTTGCGGCTATACAAACTCGCTTGTTACACCAGTGTGCGGTCACTGGTTTGCTCCAAAGCCTATCGGCTATACAATCCTGTGTTGGTCCCAGCGTGCGGACGCTGGTTTGCTTCAAAGCCTTGCGGCTATATAAACTCGCTTGTTACACCAGTGTGCGATCACTGGTTTGCTCCAAAGCCTATCGGCTATACAATCCTGTGTTGGTCCCAGCGTGCGGACGCTGGTTTGCTTCAAAGCCTTGCGGCTATACAAACTCGCTTGTTACACCAGTGTGCGGTCACTGGTTTGCTCCAAAGCCTATCGGCTATACAATCCTGTGTTGGTCCCAGCGTGCGGACGCTGGTTTGCTCTAAAGCCTTGCGGCTATACAAACTCGCTTGTTATACCAGTGTGCGGTCACTGGTTTGCTCCAAAGCCTATCGGCTATACAATCCTGTGTTGGTCCCAGCGTGCGGACGCTGGTTTGCTCCAAAGCCTTGCGGCTATATAAACTCGCTTGTTACACCAGTGTGCGGTCACTGGTTTGCTTCAAAGCCTATCGGCTATACAATCCTGTGTTGGTCCCAGCGTGCGGACGCTCGTTTGCTCCAAAGCTTATCGGCTATACAAGTCAGTATTGGTCCCAGCGTGTGGACGCTGGTTTGCTCCAAAGTCTTGCGGCTTTACTACTCCTCTGTTGGTCTCAGTGTGTGTACACTGGGTTGCTTACGATCCTGTCAATTTGCCATTACCATCTGACTGCTGCTACTATCTCTGGGCTGCCCTGTCCGGTATTGGTAAGGCCGGTAGAACCTTTTGCCACATTCCATCTGAGGTTGCCTTACCCGGTATTGGCAGGGCCGGTAGAGCCTACATTGTGAATCTTTTGAGGCTGCCTTGCCCGGTAAATTGGTAAGGCCGGTAGAACCGTTATGCGATTCCATCTGCAGGTTGCCTTACCCGGTATTGGCAAGGCCGGTAGAGCCTAACATTCTGCTTCTTCAGACTGTCCTGTCCGGTATATTGACAGGACCGGTAGAGTCTGCCTTCTGTCTTGTTATATTCTGTATGTATCTGTATGTATGTGTTTGCCATCCTACGTTATCAATTTATTATTTCAATAAAATTGATTTTTACCTAAAACTTGTGTCTGAGAGTCATAATAAACCGTGACAGTACGAAAGGGCCATGACCTCAGACAGCAAAGGTGAAGGTAACGCACAGAATATCCATTGGAGGATGGATGTGCACGAGCAACGTTTGGATCAGTTGGCAGTTGCAATTCAAACGATCCTTGAACGCACGGTACTTGCTGACAAATCTAGCTCTAGCCCGGTGGTCTCGCCAAGTCAGACACCGGAAAGTGATACCAGACCCCTAGGGGGTACTGTTAAAGGGTTAACGGCTTCTGCACCCTTGCCGCTAAGATATGATGGTGACCCTAGTCTCTGCAGAGGGTTCATCAACCAACTCGAAATTTTTATGGAATTGACGGCACACGCATTTCCCAATGATCGTAGTAAAGTGGGGTTCACGATATCATTGCTCACTGGCAGAGCTTTGGCTTGGGCTAACCCCTTGTGGGAGAATGCTAAACCTTGTACTAAGAACTTTAGAGAATTTGTGCAATCCTTTCGAAGAGTGTTTGAGCCTCCTGGTAGAACCACCTCTGCTGCCAAACGCCTTATGGAGATACATCAGGGCAGGCGTCAGGGCCGGACTGGCCTGCCGGGATACCGGGAAAAATCCCGGTAGGCCGCCAGCACTGGGCTTCCCAGGGGCCGGCCGAGGGCTTCTTCTATAATTATTCTCTCTCCCCTTGTGCCTCTCTCCCCCATGTACTTCTCTCTTTCTCTCCCCCTTGTGCCTCTCTCCCCCATGTACTTCTCTCTCCCCTTGTGCCTCTCTCCCCCATGTACTTCTCTCTTTCTCTCCCCCTTGTGCCTCTCTCACTCTCTCTCCCGTACCTCTTTTTCACTTTCCTGCACTGCCGACATCCGGAGCGCAACCACTCCAAACGCGGAGACGCCGCGTGGAGCGTGCAGGTATTTTCTTCCTCTGTCTGGGCGCCAGTTTAAAACTGGCGCCCAGACAGAGGAAGAAAATACCTGCACGCTCCACGCGGCGTCTCCGCGTTTGGAGTGGTTGCGCTCCGGATGTCGGCAGTGCAGGAAAGTGAAAAAGAGGTACGGGAGAGAGAGTGAGAGAGGCACAAGGGGGAGAGAAAGAGAGAAGTACATGGGGGAGAGAGGCACAAGGGGAGAGAGAAGTACATGGGGGAGAGAGGCACAAGGGGAGAGAGAAGTACATGGGGGTGAAAGAGGCACAAGGGGAGAGAGTGAAGTACATGGGGGTGAAAGAGGCACAAGGGGAGAGAGTGAAGTACATGGGGGTGAAAGAGGCACAAGGGGTACAGTGAAGTACATGGGGGTGAAAGAGGCACAAGGGGGAGCGAGAGTGAAGTACATGGGGGTGAAAGAGGCAAAAGGGAGAGAGAGAAGTACATGGGGAGAAAGAGGCAAAAGGGGGAGAGAGAGAGAGAAGTACATGGGGGAGAAAGAGGCAAAAGGGGGAGAGAGAGAGAGAAGTACATGGGGGAGAAAGAGGCAAAAGGGGGGGAGAGAGAGAGAAGTACATGGGGGAGAAAGAGGCAAAAGGGGGAGAGAGAGAGAAGTACATGGGGGAGAAAGAGGCAAAAGGGGGAGAGAGAGAGAAGTACATGGGGGAGAAAGAGGCAAAAGGGGGAGAGAGAGAGAAGTACATGGGGGAGAAAGAGGCAAAAGGGGGAGAGAGAGAAGTACATGGGGGAGAAAGAGGCAAAAGGGGGAGAGAGAGAGAAGTACATGGGGGAGAAAGAGGCAAAAGGGGGAGAGAGAGAGAAGTACATGGGGGAGAAAGAGGCAAAAGGGGGAGAGAGAGAGAAGTACATGGGGGAGAGAGAGAAGTACATGGGGGAGAGAGAGAAGTACATGGGGGAGAGAGAGAGAAGTACATGGGGGAGAGAGGCAAAAGGGGGAGAGAGAGAGAAGTACATGGGGGAGAGAGGCAAAAGGGGGAGAGAGAGAGAAGTACAAGGGGGAGAGAGGCAAAAGGGGTGAATCAGGAAAGGGGGAGAGAAGCAAGAGGGAGAGAAAAAGGCAAAAGGGGGATGAAGACAAGAGTCAAGGCTGGATTAAGGCAAGAGAGGGATCAAGAGGAGGAGAATGGCGAAAGAAAAATCAAGAGGGGTAAAGAGAGGCAACTTGACAAGAGGAGGAAAGAGGCAGAGGGGGGTCAAGAGTGGGGAAAAAAGAGGCAAATGGAGGGGGGATCATGAGGTGAAATGAGGGGCAATCAAGAGGCAAAAGGAGGGAGGGACCAAGAGGCAAAAGAAGGGGGGATCAGGAGGGGGAGAAAGAGGCAAGAAGGGGAGCTAGGCAAAATGTGGGATCAAGAGTCAAGGAAGGGGTGAAAGGGGGATCAAAAGGAAGAGAAAAAGGCAAAAGGTGGGGACTAGAGTCAAGAGGGGAGAACGAAACAAAAGGTGGGAATGAAGAGTGGGAGAAAGAGGAAAAAGAGGGGAATCGAGAGTCAAGAGGTGGTGTGTATGTGTATATATATATATATATATATATATATATATATATATATATATATATATATAAATGTACTCAGCCTAGGGTATCCCCAACAGCAGAGAGGAACAGCTGTTGGGGATACCAACTGCTGTTGGGGTTACCCTAGGCTGAGTACATTTTTATATTTACCTTTATGGGACGTGCACTGCCATACTACAAAGTGTTATATGATTTATTTTAAATTTCAGTGTGTGCCACTGTCAACCATATATATATATATATATATATATATATATATATATATATATATATAAATAAATAAATCTCTATTGTTCTGGTAGCATTCAGATGTCTTTTAAAATGCGTGTTTTCCCCTTTTATAAACAAGAAAAAAATGCCATTATGGTATGGGACTAGTATAATGACGCAATGCTATGGGGCTGGTCAGCAATTTTTTCCAGGGCTGGTTTTTATTCCCAGTCCGGCCCTGGCAGGCGTACAGTGGGCGACTATGCCATCGAATTCCGCACCATGTGGTAATATTGGGATTTCTGTGGTTACAGTTACATAACCCACAATTTGATTGGAAAAAGTGTGAAATTGCTGCTTGGTCCCAGTTTTGTATGGACAAGTGCGTCATCCAGCCTATTAAGGTCCTGTGCACCTCCTCGGCTATACCGGATGTGTACCAACAGTTTGGCAATGTTTTTAGCAAAGGAGAGGCTAGTTTGCTACCCCAGCATAGACCTTATGATTGTTGCATCGAATTGCAGCCTGGGGCAGTACCTCCAAAAGGAAGCACTTATCCATTATCTTGTGAGGAAAATAAGGCTATGGAGGATTACATTTCTGATGCCCTTGCTAGAGGGATCATACGAAAATCTACCTCTCCAGCTGGGGCTGGGTTCTTTTTCATAAAAAAGAAAAATGGCGAATTAAGACCATGCATTGACTACCGGGGCTTGAATAAACTAATGGCAAAAAACGCATACCCAATACCACTCATCACCGAGCTTTTTGACAGGCTTAAGGGCGCTTCGATTTTTACCAAATTGGACCTACGCCCGCTTACAATCTGGTGCGCATTCGAGCAGGTGATGAGTGGAAGACTGCCTTTAATACTCGAGCTGGGCACAAGTTCAGAGGGCACTTGGTCAGTCATTTCAGCGTCATCAGCGCCATGCTAATCGCAGAAGGCTTCCAGCGGTTTCCTTTCAGGTTGGGGATAGAGTATGGCTTTCCTCCAGAAATCTCAAGCTGCAGGTTCCGTCTAATAAGTTGGCTCCCCGGTTTATTGGTCCATACAGAGTTATTCATAAAATTAACCCTGTCTCCTATGCACTAGACCTACCTGCATCCATGCATATCCATAATGTGTTCCATGTGTCCCTTCTTAAGCCTCTGGTTTGCAATCGCTATACTACCACACCTGTGGTGCCAGGACCGGTTGAGGTCGAGGGCCAGGAGGAGTACGAGGTTCAGAGCATTATTGACTCCCGTAGGCTTAGAGGAGGGGTACAGTACCTGGTACATTGGAAAGGGTATGGTCCTGAGGATCGATCATGGGTGGATAGTAAGGACCTTCATGCACCTAGGCTAACTAGGGTCTTTCATGCCAATTACCCACAGAAACCTAGACCCTATTCTAGGAGAGGGGGTCTTTGAGAGGGGGGTACTATCACGGTGCCCGTGATTGCTGCAGTTCCTTGTCTGTCACCAGTAGGGGGCTTCTATTGGCTGTCTGCAGATAGCCCGCCTCTCATTGCCTATTTAAACCTGGATTGGGCACCCTTTGAGTGCCCTTTCGTGTTGTTTCTGACCTTCTTGCTATCACTATGCCAGTGATAGCTGGGCCTCTGTTCCAGTGTTCCTGAGTTCCTGATCTCATGTGTTCCTGAGTTCCTGATCTCTACTGTTCCAGTGTTTCCTGCCTGCTGAGTTGTTCCAGTCCTGGTTCTGGCCTAGTCTCTGGTGTTGCAGTTCATGCTGTACTTCTTCTCTGCTGTTTCCTGACCTGACTGATCGTTGCTGGTTCCTGTCATCTCATCGCCTGTCTCCGGTATCCTGGCGACTTCCTGCCTGGACGCGTCGGCGACATTGTTTGTTACTCCAGTGTGCGGTCACCGGTTTGCTCCAAAGCCTATCGGCTATACTATTCTGTGTTGGTCCCATCGTGCGGACGCTGGTTTGCTCCTAAGCCTTGCGGTTATACAAAACTCGCTTGTTACACCAGTGTGCGGTCACTGGTCTGCTCTAAAGCCTATCGGCTAGACAATCCTGTGTTGGTCCCAGCGTGCGGACGCTGGTTTGCTCCAAAGCCTTGCGGCTATACAAACTCGCTTGTTACACCAGTGTGCGGTCACTGGTTTGCTCCAAAGCCTATCGGCTATACAATCCTGTGTTGGTCCCAGCGTGCGGACGCTGGTTTGCTTCAAAGCCTTGCGGCTATATAAACTCGCTTGTTACACCAGTGTGCGGTCACTGGTTTGCTCCAAAGCCTATCGGCTATACAATCCTGTGTTGGTCCCAGCGTGCGGACGCTGGTTTGCTCCTAAGCCTTGCGGCTATACAAAACTTGCTTGTTTCTCCAGTGTGCGGTCACTGGTTTGCGTCAAAGCCTATCGGCTATACAAGTCAGTATTGGTCCCAGCGTACGGATGCTGGTTTGCTCCAAAGTCTTGCGGCTTTACTACTCCCCTGTTAGTCTCAGTGTGTGTACACTGGGTTGCTTACGATCCTGCCATTACCATCTGACTTCTGCTACTATCTCTGGGCTTCCCTGCCCGGTATTGGTAAGGCCGGTAGAACCTTTTGCCACATTCCATCTGAGGTTGCCTTACCCGGTATTGGCAGGGCCGGTAGAGCCTACATTGTGAATCTTTTGAGGCTGCCTTGCCCGGTAAATTGGTAAGGCCGGTAGAACCGTTATGCTATTCCATCTGCAGGTTGCCTTACCCGGTATTGGCAAGGCCGGTAGAGCCTAACATTCTGCTTCTTCAGACTGTCCTGTCCGGTATATTGACAGGACCGGTAGAGTCTGCCTTCTGTCTTGTTATATTCTGTATGTATCTGTATGTATGTGTTTGCCATCCTACGTTATCAATTTATTATTTCAATAAAATTGATTTTTACCTAAAACTTGTGTCTGAGAGTCATAATAAACCGTGACACGGGTACTCAGCCAAGCCAGAGTCAGAAGCACAAAAGTCAGTGATGTCAAGAACAAGCCAAGAGTCAGTAACACAGAAGTCAATGATGTCAGGAACAAGCTAGGAGTCAGGAGCCAGAAGGAACATCAGAGGAGGCCAGGTCATACACAGATAAACAGGAGTACAGGAGACTCCACAGCAGCCAGCAAGAATCACAAGGACAATCAGGAAGTGAGCCAAGCTGCTTTAAATACCCTGGGAGGGTTGGATGATAACAGTTAGGTGAGTAATCACATAGAGGTTAGCTGATTCTCCCTGATCCAGTAAAGGGAAGGCAGCTGCAATGGATAGCAGAGCTCTAGATTAGCTCAGACAGCAGAATCAACAGCAGTTAGAGCAGCTCAGCCATACCATGACTGTATTCCAGGTGCTCATAGTGATAGCGCATGCTATGACCCTCTGCTACCTCATTTTTTGTAACAATTTTGCAGAGCATAACAGCCTAACACCTTCTCTGTCTCTCTCTGTAACTGCTTGTATTGTGTTTCACTTCCTGGAAAATGTCACATTTTTATAGTGAAAAGGAGAAAAACAAGTAATTAAATTGAAAAGTTTGCAGCCATTGAAAAAAATAGTGAAAAATTTTTGACAATAGGGAAAAACGGCTAAGATTTTAATCAATTTATTTAAAGCAGCTTCCCGGTGTAAAAGTTGATAACCACATGGTTTTCATGGATTTTTTCATAGGAACACGATAGGACCTTTCGTCCACCCCTAGTCATAAGGAGGTGCATATCATGACTTTCCAAGATTATAAAAAAGGGACATTTGTGGATTTCAGATGATTTCCCTTGAGTTAGAATATATGGATGTCGTGCGGGACCTCAACACCTTCTCTTCATGGTGTGGATGACCTCTGATATAGCAACATTGTGTCAGGGCAAATACATAGCAATGACTCACTGGGGATTGGTCATGTCTCTTCTTTTGTTTCATTGTGTAGAAACTGATGTGCCCTCATCGAATCCCATCATATGGCTCATGTCATATTAACATACAGTAGCATCAGGAAGAAGCACCAGGAGCACTAAATGGAAGTGGAGTCAGCATTTCACCAGAGTAACCTGGACATCCCTATGTTCCATCATATATTCATGCCATGCATGCATGTACTAAGGAATGACAGGATTTGAAACTGCGCTGCATAACTCTGGTACTCACAGGATTAACCATCAATATCCAAGTAACCTTTTGAGGTCCAGAGGGGTATCCAAACCATTCTTTCCCAAAGGTTTGCATACTCCTGTTGAACTCATATTTTAAGAATAAGGGGTTGCTAACCGGCCATATAAATGTGTGAATGGAACATCATAGCAATATATAACCTAGTAAATGAACTAACCACCATGAAGCAGAAGCTGGTGTCTAGTGCTGGCACATTGTCATTGTGCTGCGGACACACGGACACACATACAGGTCAGCATGACGGGCCTGTCAATCTCTCTCTCAAGTAGTTACTCCTGTGCAGTAGCCAACACTTTTATACAGAAAATCCATTTGTCTAAATCCTGTTTATGGCCCCTGTTAAGAAAACATATTGTTCAACAGATGTTGATGCCAGTCATAGACTAAGGAGTTGTAGTGTATGCTCCATCTTGGCTAATTCTCATACCTATACATGCACTTCACCTTTCTTGCTTAATATACAACCACTTCTCTGGAAAGCTACCAGACTGCCTGAGCAATATGCTCAATCAAACTCTACATACTAACTATTAGCTCTGCTCCACTGCTAACAGCTCACTGAGTATTCCACACTACAAGAAGGAAGTCTGTTGATCTGTCTTCTCCAGAGCTCCGAAAGCCTGGATAATAATCTGTCCCAAAAAATATGATCTTCTCCAAGTCTGCTTCTTTGTATCTAAATAAAATGTGTTACTGTATATAATTTTTTTGTACATATGTTTGTGTATATGTATCCTTATAACATAAAGTCCTAGAATGAGTTGCTCACTGTGTGTGTAACCGCACATGGGCAGTGGGGACTCGCAGAAACACTGCTGCCCCGGAGCCGGGAGCACAGACAGGCTGTGAGCTTTCCGGAGCTCCCCACTCTGGATCAGTCCGTGTATACAGGCTTTGTAACTAGTATGTAATGTTTCCTTATTTGTGTAAATATGTAACTCTTTAATGTAAAAACTCTCCAGGACATACGTGGAAATGAAAGAAATCTCAATGTATTCTTCCTGGTAAAATATTTTGTAAATAAAATTATGTGCATTATCATCTTTGAGCTCTAAGCTTGAATTATTCCAGATTATTCTAAAACATTAATCCGTGGTCATAGCAATGGTCCCAAAAGTGGTAGATGGTAGCAACCCTTCAAAGCCCTCCTCCTCATCCTAAGTGCTGTTATTAATAGTACATGTGCCATGGGTTTCCCTATCACGTGTGAATTTGTCCATTTCTACTACCTGATACTCAGATGGTATTAGATGCTGTAGTCCCCCAACACTGCTGTTCGATAGCCATGTCCTATGGTCATTTACACTATAACAGCAGCAGGGAAATTTCAGTCAGATTGCACACTTGTGGTGGGCAACTAAGGGTTTCCATAACAATACATGTTAGTACTGGCAACACACACTGTTTTGTTTTCCAGTAGTGTATGGGGCAATCATTTCTGCCTAGAATGTAGCCATCTTGCAAGTCGGCTGCAACTATTTCACATGCAGTGGGACCACTCCTATGGCCTACACCGTGTTCCTTTGTATCAGTTACCAACTCATACTATGGGGGCAAGTCCCATATAGATCTGTTTCCACCAGCACTACCACAAATGTTATATTGCCACCCCTGAGACCCATGAATTGATTTATGTGATGAGTATGATGTGTTAAGAAATATTTTGCCACTAACTCTCTCTCACAGCCTCCACAATGCAACCCTCCACACGACCTATTAGCATATCTTTATATTGTTTGAAAGGATCCGATTCCTCAGAGAAATTATGTGGATCATCATGTCTTGGCACAAATTGATCATGCTTTGACAGAAATTCAGAAATGTTATGTTTAAAGCAGGGGTCCTGCAATTTACCAAGAATGTATTCCTCATTGCTTTGAAAGGACACCATGTGAGGATTCTGCTAACATGTTCTTCACTAGTTGGTGCATGTCTGTGCAGTAAAGTTGGCTAATCTCATGAACTCATGTCCCTCCATGACTAACCAGTTAGGTGGCCTCCTCAAAAAGGTTTCAACAGCACATAGGTCAAAAACTAGTTGCAATTGCCCAGGTGACAAAGATGCTCCCTCCTAATTCTTCCAGTTTTTATTATATACTCGATAATGTCCTTATTCTGCTCATACAAATGCTCTTGCATATAAAAATGGAAATCCACCTGGTTGGAAGTCTGGACCTCCATTTTCAGCTTGTGATACGACATGTTGTTAGTCTCTTGTATGCAATATAACTCAGTGTGAGCACTGTAGGATAGCTAGAATGTGCACAGATTTTGCAGCTGATGTTCAGCAGCTCTCTGAGGGTTTAGGAATATGATAGCAATTTAGTCACAACTAAATTTTGTAAATTGGCAAAGCAGGGTACATGGGCTATATCACCTATTCTCAAGGCCGCTATTATGTTGGAGTCATTTTTAGCAGACACAAAACCAGCTTTTAAGGAGCAGGTTACAAGCCATTCCTCAATCACTTGCTCTGGTTTATTTAACACATCTATTGCTTTGTGGGATTGTCTCTCAAAACTCTGCACAAAATGGTGTGTCAATGGTATGGGCTACCCTGCTGCAGTCCTTTAAAAATACTGCCGAAACCAGAAACAAGATTGCTGACTATGACCTCATGCTGCAAGATATTTTTGCCCACTAGTGGGAGGAAAACCCAGTGAGCAGTGACAGTCATATAGTCTGTTCTCTGCCCACTTGTCCACATATCTGTTGTCAGGGAAATTGTCTTTCCAAATGAGGTTTCCAGCCATTTTCCCACCATACTTCCCAATAACTCACTAATTGTGGGTTGGCAATACATGGCAGAAGAACTGTGTAACTTTATTGCTTTAATAATATGACTTGTCGAGGTGGTGGGGGTTTTGGTGCAATGTGTAGATACTGCACAATTATTGACATCTTCTACAACAGAGTTATACTCCTCTGCAGCAGGAGCCATAGGTGTTATTTCAAATGAATGAATTATTGGCACACTCTCTGACACATCAACATCATTTCTATTATGCCCAAGAACATTTAGGAGTGCTTCTGCTGCTGCTAGTTGTGGCATCTCTGACATGTGTGTGTCTCCCAATCAGGCCTGTCATTGTGCTTTAGGTGGATAGATTCCCTAAATTAGACAAGAAATTTGCTTTATTTACCTTTCCTAACTAGCTCAAAATTGTAGTTTTCTCTCTCTCTAACAATGACATGCTGTGGGAGCCAGATATCCTTTTTATATTGTCCCTGCAGGAAAAGAAGGGAAAGTTGCCAAGTAGTATGGAATTTCAGTCTTACCATTGATTTCAATGCAATGTGCTTGGTGGGAAAAGGTTTAAAATTTCCTGCTGGACGGGAAGTGCAATTTTCTGCCTATTCTGAGGTAAAAAATATGGCTCAGCTTTACAAATGAGAATAAATGGTTTGGCCCATCTCTAATTATGACCATGAATGCTTTTGGTTTCTTTTAACTTTACATGCTCTAGCTCTAGTGACGCAGTTTACTAGCTTTAAAAAAAAAAAAAAAAAAAGACGCAGTATTCATCGCTGTTTCCTGCCAAATTTGGTTAGAATCCATAAGCTAGTTTGGTCTTTAAAGACCCTCATAGTGCCAAATGTGAAACAATTATTTTTTACACAGTGTGGTACTTGGAAACTGCACACACAATTTTTACAAAACTTGCAGGGTTTGTAGGGAGTGTCTAACAGACAATTCAAAATTTCAGCAAATTTTGCTACTGCAAACAAAATTTATAGTCAAAATAATATTATCAAATCACATAGAATCTTCTTTCAAACTGAACTAGAGAAGCCCTATCAGGTGTTTAATTCTATCTTGCTTTATTCCATCATACCAAATGTTTTCAGTACAATAAGGGACCTTCTCATATTTGCTATAATGAAATAAGCATTTCTTCATGTATTACTGTTGATGTGTGCTGTCTTTCTCTGGAGGCCAAGACTGAACATGTTTATTCATATCCCATGGGAAGTGCTCCATTGTATTGTTTTATCAATGATCAATTTTTCTGTATGCCACTGTTGTTTATTTTAGATAGATAGATAGATAGATAGATAGATAGATAGATAGATAGATCGATTATACCTGGAGACTCTCTGTATATGCTCTGGTGACTCCAGTTTTTGCAATTGATTATGGGTCTCTGGTGACAGACACTGATGTTCTTTTCTTTCAAACCCCTCTGACTGTGGGCCATTTCATATGAAACTCTACCCACTTCCGCTCCTTTTCACCCTGCTCCTTCCATTTCCCACCTGCTTTTGTGATGCATCTGTTAATCCCCTCCCCTTTTTTGACACAAATCACATCATTTCTATCCCCCAGAGACAAGGACTCCAGATGACAAAGTTCCCAGGTACGTACAGTGGATATAAAAAGTCTACACACCCCTGTTAAAATGCCAGGTTCTTGTGATGTTAAAGAATGAGACAAAGATAAACCATGTCAGAACTTTTTCCACCTTTAATGTGAACTATATTGTGAGTTTTTTATTTTTCCCCCTCAATGATTTCAGTTTGTTTTGCAATTGAATTGTTGATGTTATAGGTCACATTAAAGGTGGAAAAAGTTCTGACATGATTTATCTTTGTCTCATCACAACAACCTGGCATTTTAACAGGGGTGTGTAGACTTTTTATATCCACTGTAGATAGATAGATGGATAGATAGATAGATATGTAGCCCATTGAAGTCCATAGGGGTGTACTCCTTGACAGCTGGAGAGCCTAAGGTTGCCCAATCCTGTACCAAGCTCTTGCTGAACAAAGCTGTTGCAGAGAACTAGATTATAAACAATTCAATCCTATAAAACAGGTGAACACTGCTATTCAATTTATGAGTATTGATGAAGCTTGATTTGATTTCTGAGGCTCAATAACATTCTTTCTCTCCTTTTTGTTTCAGTCAGCAAAACTGCTACTAAAAAAATCAATAACGTTGATAACTGTCTTCTGAGAACTTTCTATACAAGTTACTTGTAAACCTGGTTTTATTTAATGTGAGATTCTTTATGAGTGTTATTGAAAGTCAGTGGTTTTCAACCAGGGTGTTGTGGCATTTTGGTGTGACTTTTTCTCTATTTCTACTTTAAAAAAATGTAAATATTGAGCTTTAATTGTATATTTATATAATTATTTTGCACAACGTGCCCATTTTTCTCATTCTGTTTGTGAAGCCTAATAATGAATACTTATTTATGCATTTGTCCCCTTCCTTATGCTCATGACAAATGAGCTTAAAAATATAAGGAGAACAGTGAAAATTCCAGAATGCATATTAGAGGGGAACTGAGTTAAGAAGGATTAAAAAATGCTTTATGTATGCTTTATATTGGTGATTACCAGTCCCACTCCTTGGAAATGCACCAATAGACCATGCTTCTGAATATGCCTAATTAAGCACAAAAAGATCAATCACAATAACCGAGCAACTGATTACTTTCCTGTAATCAAGAGAGAGATTCTGAAAAACTGCACTGCTGGTGTTTCCAAAGGACTAAGGTTGAAAATCTCTGTTATAAATAACAGACTGCTGGGAGACATCTTTTGAGCACCTCTCTGGCAGGAAAAGGATGAAAGTGTACTTGTCACCTTGATTTTTGTATGTGTTTCAAAACTGCCTATATTTGATGTTAGCCAAAAGTCTAGCATAGGATGGGTTAGCTCAGTGGGTAGCAATTGAAAAGTGGGGTGTGTGCAAAAGGCCAGCTGTCCTCAAAAGAAGAAAGGGATGATGTGTTAAGTGCTAGGCATCTTTCCATGGAGATCAGGGCATTCATGCACATGATTAAATGAATGTTTGAATGTGTTAGAAGATGGTCGTAAGATATTACAGCAGAAGGACAGTAGTCTCAGTGGGAGGGGAGGACACTCAAGATACTGCTGAAATGTCTTCATTAGTCTATGAGAGAATCCTCTAGCTGTGACGGAAGACACCCAATGTCTGGCTTGAAAATATTACCACCTGGTCACATGGGAAGTGCCTAGGTTGAGGAAGCATGTTCTGCCATGATGGAACTGAAGGCGGTAGAAGAGAGGCAAGGTTGTCCAAGATTTGAAACTTCCATAACTTGAAAGTTGGTCAGGAAAGTCAGGGTTGCTGATGATCAATGATAGTGGAGATGGGTATGAGGAGAGGTGATGGGCTTCCTTCACCGTCAACCAAGTCTGTAGTAGATTACCAAGTATAATGTGATTTAAGCAATGGTTTGGGTAAAGGTGGAAGTTGTAAGGGGTCAAAGGAACCCATAACTTCTTCAAACAATTTGGTCCAGTGTTTAGGAGATGGCTGTCGAAAGTCAAGAAATTTGGCAATCGCTTCAGCATAGTATATTACACGGTGAAGTCCGGAAGGCCCATTCCACCTTGGTTGGTGGATCTTACCAGAATGTCTAGTCTCAATCTAGGTGATTTGGGAGCCCAGATGAGCTTGGAAATAGAAGAATGCAGGGAGGAGAACAAATGAGTGGCAACATGTATCGGAAGAGCATTTTTAAGATAGATCACTCTGTGGAGGATCATAATTTTGACCACATAGATCCTTTCGAACCAGGATAGGTGGAGGCGGGGCCAGCTATCCAAGTCAGAATCAATTAAATGTATTAGTAGATGGAAGTTGAGCTCCGGTAAAGGGGGGGGTGTTGGAGGCGATATGAATATTTAAGTATCTGATAGAATAGTCAGTACAACAGAATGGGAAGTTACAAGGAGGAGTCTGGAAGATTAATATTAAGAATTTTGGATTTAGAGTAATTTATTTTAGCTTGAGAAATTGTGCAGAATACTTCTAGATCTGAATGTAATGTAAATAGTGGTCCAAGATAAAAAAGAGGATGTCATCCACATATGCCTCCTTTTTGAATTCTGTGTCTCCTGTGCAGATTCCTCAGATGATGTTGTATTGTGATTAAAAAAGGTTCAAGGGCTAAGATAAAAGGTAGGGGTGATAGCAGACATCCCTGATGAGTACCATATTAAGGGCGTCTACCATTAACCTTGATCTTGGCTGTTGGCATTGAGTAGAGAATCATGATTCTTGCAAGCATATGGTGGTCAAGGCCAATGTACCTAAGGACAGTTTTGAGGTATGACCAGAAGCATCTGTGGATAGGAGGATGGTCGGAGTGTTTTTGTTTAAGGCAAGTTGGATTCAGGAGATTACAGCTGAAGTGTGGTATCTTACTTCTCTACTACAGCTTTGGTCTGGGTGTATTATTGTATTATATGTGTGGGTGGAGCCTATTACCCAAGATTTTTAGCAAATATCGATGTTATGCAGAGAAATGGGTTGATTACTGCATATCGCTGCGTCTTTCCCAGGCTTGGGGAATAGGGAGCCTCAGAGGATGGAGTTGAACGTGTCAAGGATTTGTGGCAATAAAGTGCTTTGGAAGGTGCAGTAATTCTAGAAAGAGAAGCCACCCAGTCCTGGGCTATTGTTTAGTTTCATAGAGTCTAAGGAGAGTTTGAATTCTTCTAATGATATAAGGGCATCAAGTTCTTCAGTCACTGAGGGAGAGAGGGTGGGAGGGAGATTGTGAATCTTTGATTTCTTTAAAAAATGGCAGAGATGAGAAACTGTCTCAAGGGGGGTTATATCGTCCACCTTGTATTATTGTAGAGTGAGCTATAATATTCTCTAAAAGCTGAATCAATTGCTGGGAATGTTTGGATTAAGGATCTGGAAGTGTCCTTAACCTTGGAAGTTGATCCCAAAAGGCACAGGAGTTTAACCATTGCCGCTAGGGTTTTGCCGCATTTGTTCCCTTCCATGTATTGTCAAAATTTCATCCACATATGTGATTTTGCAGCTTTTTGTCTTAGAAGGGAGTTGAGTTCCTCTTACAAAGAGTTAAGAGACTCCTTCTCCTCTGGTAAAATGTGTGTTTATACTTTGTCTCCAGCATACAGATATCTTGTATGAAGCTATTTATTCTTCTCCATTTCTCTTGCTTTTTATTAGATCCTAATTTAATGAGATGGCTTCGTATGAAGCTTTTGTGTGCTTAACAAAGGATGGAGTCTGAAACTTCTGTGTCAGAATTCAGGGAAAAGAATTCTTCCAACTGATTCCAACAGTCTTTTAAAAGTAGCTTGTTAAGGCTGCACATTTTTGATGGATTTGATTGTTCAGTGAAGAAGAGGAAGGAGGAGACTGGTAAGTGATCAGACCATGAGGAGGTTTCGATTTGGGAGGATGATTGGGAGATTAAAATATAGTCAATCCGGCTATATGAGTTATGGGGAAGGAATAGAAAGTTTAGTCTTTGTCTCTCAGATGGAGTGCTCTCCACATATCTATCAGTTAAAGTTTTGAGAAATTGTGGCAACGGCTTTGCAATTGAGAAAGTTTAAAGCGTGATGACCCAGAAGAGCAGTCTAGGGATGGCTCTAAGGTGATGTAAAGATCACCTCCAAGGATGATTGAGCTCTCAGTAAAGTCATCTAGGTAATTAAGAAAGTGCATATGAAAGGCTATTTGATTCATATCTGGGCCATATACTATGGCTATGGTCAATGGTTTGTTAAGTAGAAGTCCCATAACAATCAATGACTGGCCTTCCTCATTAGCCTTCATTTCGAGGCTAGTCCAGGAGAGGGACACCTTAATAACGAAGCTCACATCTTGCTTTTTCTCTTGTGCAGAAGAGAAATAGGCTGTAGTGTATTTTCGATTCTGTAACTTAAGGGAGAAGGTAGCAGAAAAATGTGTCTCCTGTACTAGGACAATGTTCACTGATAGTATGTCAAAGGTAATGGGGAAGGGAAGGGAGGGAGTCAATATCTTTTCATGGAACTCTCTCCCTTAATTAGCCCACTGTAGGCATGACTGAGAAACATGTGCAACAAGCTGTTTTTAATGGACTTTAACCCCTTCAATACTAGACAGGTTTCCAACACATTGATTTGCAATGCATTGGATACCTTTATAGCAGGGGAGGGTCGGCAACTCTTGGCCTGGATGGCAACTATAATCAAGTGGCCCATTTCTACTATCATTCCAGCTCACTGTCCCAGCCTCTCCCTACCTTTGTTAATTCTAAAATCACAATTAACCCTTTGAGTGCTCTGGGACTGCTCCATGTGGCATATCCTACAGGCACTCAAAGGTTTAATGATGTGAAGTAAGGCAAGCAATACCACAAAGCTTATAATTGAAATGGGGATACACTAGTTCTAGTGAGCTTACAATTTAAGTAAAGATACCCTAGTGATTAAATAGAACTTACAAGGGAAACAGGTTATGTAGCTCCATTTGGATTGTAGCTCTGTGGTATCATTTGTGTAGCTGCATTTAAATTGTAAGCTTTGTAGTATTACTAGTGTAGCTACATTTACAGCAGCAAGCAGAAATGGCTCGCCATCCCAGACATATGATGGCAAATGCCCCCTGACCCCCAGGCCAGCCCTCCTCTGGCTCTCTAGTATTCAAGGGGAATGTTTACAGCAGTTGGTTTACTCCAGTCTTCTCAGTACTTCAGCTTGACTGCCTGTTAACTTTTTGAAATCTATTGATTTAAGCTATATTTACGATTATAACTGTTATTTTCCAGTATCCAGCATTAAGAAATTCCTTTAAAAATTACATTGACAGCAAATGTATATTTTGTCTGTATAATTTAAACTAGTTAGGGGACCCCACTTGTCCTATTAACCTTAATGTAATGAGTAACCTGTAGTTGGGTCTACGTATCCTGCAGGCAACAGCATTTGTAGACTTAATTGTATGCAATCTCCCCCCGGTAATCATTCATTCATCTCATGGAGGGAGCTATTTGGTTAGATTACCCCTCCCCTCCAACCACAAAGGAGTAACTTGATCTCTAGGAAACATATCTTGAAAGCTTTTGTCGAGGTATGAGTTTTCATATATATCTTAATTTGCTATTTATGAGAGAAGTAAACAACAATAATTTGAAATGACATGTGGAGTTCAGAGAAGAGTACAGCCAATTATAATGGCTGGCCCCATCGACCCAGTCAGCATAGAACAACATGATAACTGATGAATGATATACTACTGTTATTGGGCTGGGGTCCATGCATTCTGAACTGATGTCAAGCTGAGTTTCAAATAACAGCCAGCCTGTTTATTATTCTCTTAAAATAACAGTTGGATATAATATCCAGGCATTATGTGTTATATAGTCTAACATCTTTAGTGGAATGCATTTAAAGTTTCTAAGACATATATATAAATGTATTTTAGTACAGAATACATATGGTAAGCTCAAAAAGACAATTTGAGTACAGTATAGAGCCTATACTATAAATATTCATAAAGATATAGTCTTTCATCCTCACTGACAAAAGAACCGACACACATTTCCCAGACACCAATACCCATGAGGAGGACATCAGTCAAGCTCATGTATTATCTATACATGCCAGAAAAAGAAGAAATCCTATAAAATAATTCACTAGGATGTTTGTCACGATGCAGTCAAGTGTAGTAGAGACTGCCCTTGTTCGGGCAATCTCTACTGTGCATGGTTGCATCGGGTGAGTGAGGTGGAGCGTGGAGCAGTGAGGTAGCAGCCTCTTAACCCTTTGAGTGCCAGAGGGGTACGCAACACATTGCAAAGCAATGTGTTGCGTACCCCTCTGACACTTAACGGGTTAACATTACCCAGACCTTGGCCAGTGTACTCGGGCTTTTACACTAATATATATATATATATTTTCTATATATTCATGTTTTTATTTTAATATGAACAAAATATAAAGATATATACAAAAATATAGGAACATCAAGGGCTAAAATGAGAAGATCACGTTACCTGCACAAAGAACCAATTAATCCTCTGGAGTAAAAGAGATGGAAAGGATATGTAAACATTTAAAATATTACAGGTAGACTATGTTACTATTTGTTCCTGAGGAAGAAGAGAGTTTCACTTTGTAAATCATTGAATGTTTAATACACAAGTAGAGAGGAGACTGAAGATTGAAGGAGTTGTTGATCCGACCTTGTTAAAATAAATACTGGCATTCTTTGGGAGTTCCAGGGAAAGAGTAAAGCAGGAATGTAAAGAATAGATGCAGCTGAGATAAGAGAATGCACCAAAAGTCTCATCACGCAACTATCCCAAGATAGAGTGATAATCTTTTGGGTCCTGAGTCATATTCACATTATGTGTCTCCCCACTGTGTTTTATAAGGATTTTAAATATACCTACATTTATGTGTTCTATTGAAGGCAAAGTGTCCAGCATATTGTTGCACAGTATGAATAAATGGATCTGAAGGGTCTGCTAATCCGTGTTATATGTTTTTTGATACATTTTTCCATTGAAAGTAACAACTCAATCTATATTTTACATTCTTCTGAAAAATAGATGTCAAGGGTCTATACAATATTTGAAGTTCTTTTTTACTTATCCATACATTTTTGCACGTAACTGGGACTTTTTAACTTTATGATATATCATTTTTGGTTCTGGACCCAGGTGAAGAATATTATTGTTTGCACATTAATAAAACTGTGATAGTATATTATTATATATTTAAGGTATTATTGTAGAGTCTCTTTTAGATTGGTGGTGAATTTTCTGCCTGCCGACGCATCCCTTTAATCACTGGGTAGACATTAAGCACCATTGTTGGATGATATTCATTCATATTGACCGGTTTGTCCATTGATTTGGTTGAAGTAAGTTATGCACAGGGCTGATTCCAATCTCTCTTTACTAGATATATGGGTGGTAGATTAGTTTTTTAGTTTAATGATATTTGACAACATTGTTATTGAGTAACTGATTATGATTTATTCAAGAATTCAGTTGCCTGTACCCTTCCCGTGTTATTTCTAGGATTATTGTAGATAATACGGGTGAGGTTGCTAGTACTTCTAACCATTTTATTTATTCACGCTATTGTTGGGCAATTATTTGTGGTTATTCTTTAGTATAGATCGCGCTGGAGTGGTGTGGTGGTTCCAAATGTCCAGGGATTATTTGTCTGGAGGCTGGGGGACCAATACCTCTAACGTGTGAATGTTCACCTTTATTATATTTTATATGTGTGTTTTTATGGATAAGAACATATGTGTATAGTCACTTGAGATGGAGACATTTTCTATATGAAGTTGGATACGTTTGTTCTCTCATTCTAAATAAACATTTATGATCTTTTAGGTGTAAAAGTATTTTTATGACCAACTAGGTTTACATAAGCGCTCCGATTTGCGTAGAAGTTGATTCAGGGTATTTTGCTTCCTTTATTTATCTGGTACAAATAGGTCCCTACCATCCCCATTGTCTATTCAACTTCTGCCATCAGTATTATAACTTTATATCCCCTCTGTGTACCTCCACACTGCCTCTTAGATGTGAGACAGACCAGGCCACTAGATCAGGTTTAACTGATCAGAGTAAGTTTGTACACAAACATTACTTTCTCTCTCTCCTTTTCTTTGAAATGGAGCATTATCAAATAGCTCTGCCACAGGAGGCTCTGCCAACCATGACGGTAATGCAGTTACGTGCTTGTGGAACAAGTTATATATATGGGTGTGTATGTGCAGTAGTGTATAATCCCAGGGGGTGCTGTATTTGTAATATATATATATATATATATGTGTGTGCATTAAGGGATAGGATGCATGTGTGTGTTGAAACTAGGAATGGGCAAAAGGTCCCGTCATGTTCCCATGAAAAAAAAACATGAAAACAACTTTGTTGTCCACTTTTTCACGTGAAAATCCTCTTTAAATACAACAATTAATATCTTTGCCGTTTTTGTCCATTGGCAATAATCCTTTCGCATTTTTTCAATGGCTTGAAAGTTTTCGCCCCTTTATTAATGTGTTTTTCACTTTTTTGCTATAAAACATTGTGTTTTCCAGGAAGTGAAACACAATAGAAGCAGCTACAGAGCTAGAGAGAGGTGATGCACTGTTCTCCTGTGGTGTATATATAGCAGAACTGAGGCACGAGAGGCTCATAGTGATTCCTATCACTATGAGCAGGTTTACTAACAATAGAAGGAGGAGCTGGAAGAACCCTTATTTGTCCAGTGAGTCTGAGGAGGAACAAGTGACCACTACAGACGCAATGTTTGCCAGTGCCCCTAAATCACCCCTAGGAATCTTGGGGAAGTTAATCTCATGGGAGAAAGAAGAGGGTAGTAGTGAAACAGGACAGGCCAGCTAAACCTGCTGCCAGTGCAGAAGCTGCTGCCAGTGTTTCTTGTAATTCTCCGGAGCTTTGGAAGCAGAATCTGATGCCAGTGTGACAGCAGGGGACCCTAAGTCCCACTTACAATCCCCAAGCAGTCACGTCACTAGCACTACTACTAAACAGGTCCAGCAGCTTGTTAGTCTTAGGAATGAAAGAGGGGTGATCATCATATTACTAGTGACTGTGATGAGGAGGAAGACTCAGGGACTGAAGTTGATGTGGTGGTTGTTAGTGGTAGTAACAGTGATGGTGGGGCTAGTGTTAAGGGAGCGGTATGGAAAGCAATGCAGAGCATCCAGAGTAGTGGTCAAGGGAACCCACACCATTCCCTTGACCCTGATAGTCCCCTTCCCCTCTCATCATTGTCCAGGTGGAACATGATCCTGAAGAAAGCAGAACTGTTGCCTAGCAGCAATAATACCACCACCACCAGGAGCACAGATCAGAAGCCTGTGCCTGCTGCTAGTGATGCCAGTCTGCCTTCTTCAGGTCACCAAGAAATGGCAAGTGTGACAATAGGGGACCCTCAGTCACATTTCTCATCACCTCCTCCAACCATTGAGATATCTGTAATAGAGCAGCAGCAGTATGGAGAAACTGGTGATGGCAGTGATAATACTATATTTTCACTTCTATGTCCCCAGTTTTAGTATCTTATATTGGGATCCCAGAGAAAGGAGAGTTATTATTAAAAACAATAATCTTTTTTAAATTATTCTGTTAAAAATAAATAGTATCGATAATACACTGAATTCTTCAAACCTGTTTGTTTACTCATATTTATTAAAGTTAAAGTCTCCTTCAAGTCATAACAGATATCTCCATGAAAGTAATAAAACTGAGGAAGCAGTCCAGTGCTCCGATCACTTAATCAGTCACCTGGTTTGACCCAGGTGACTGATTGAATGATGGGACCGCAGCACTCCCTTATCACTGAATAAAGGGAAACCACATCCATCGTTCCCCAAGACAAGCCCTCAACCTCCCGAATCTCAGAGAGAAAAGACAGAATATGGCCAGAGTCTCTGGTGTAGCCCCCTAACCTCAACACCAGAGGCTGTAAATATCTATCAACCAGTTGTGACAAGTTCTCATTGTGGGAAGCTATGCCAGAAACTATAGGTCTACCCAAAGGAGGTCTTGTATCTTTTTGAACTTTGGGAAGTGGTGAAATATTGGAACCACTGGATATTTAATCTTCAAAAATTCCTTTTCCTTATCTGTTATTAAACCCAAAGCCGATCATTCTTCTATAATCCTATATAGCAATCTAGAATATAGCTTTGTTGGATCTCTACTCAATACAGTATAAGATGAAGAGTCCTGTAGCTGCCTTAGGGATTTAGTGTGATAGTTCTCCGAGTCTAAGACCACCACACTGCCTCCCTTGTCTGCACTACGAATAACAATAGATTTAGCAGCAGCCAAAGACTCCAATGCTTTCTGTTCTCCCCTACACAAATTCCTCCTAACAGTATTCTGGTTAGTCTGAAGATTTAATAGACTCTCCTCAACTGCAGATTGAAACGAGTCTATAAACACTCCTCTTTGATGTATAGGGTAAAAACCTGATCTCAATCTCAAAGACCTGAAAACTTCTGTTTTAGATATATCTATAGAACAAGTAATCATAGGTTCTCCTTCTCTTTGCAGAGATTCCAGGTCATAGATTTCACAAAGCTCAGAAAAAGCACTATCTGTATTCAGCAAACCCATTTTAATTTGAGAAATCTCTGGTTCACTCTGATCGATTTAATTTCTCAACAGACGTATCTACATCATTATGCGATTCATTTCCAATATTTTGGATTTCCAAGTCGGTAACATGACTATAATGCTTCTGCAGTGTTAATTTCCTTACAAAGGAGTTGACATCTAGTATGGTGTCCAATAAACTAAAATGTCTTGTGGGGGAAAACCCAAACCCTTGGATAATAATGAGATGTCATCTGGCGTCAGTTCTTTGCTTGAAAGTTTTAAAACCTCCTGTCTCTGCCCCTGAGTGGATGCCCACGTCTTTCTCCTGGACCTCGTGCCCCTCCTCTTGGGTTTATATTCCCTCTTGGTTCTGGATAGTAGTCCATATTCCAATTCTGAGGACGCCACTCTCTCCTTGTTCTGTGTTTTTTGGGACCCCTGTTGTTTTTGGTGTAGAAAAGACTTAATTGACAGACAGTTCTCTATGTTCCCGTGAGAACAAGAGAGAAGAACCAGTTCCACATTTGTACCCTCCAGTTCTATGCTAGAGAAGCTAACTGATTTTTAACAGAGTGATGTTATGTTACAATCATTGTAATTTGGACTTCAAAGATTTCTGTGATTTGTCAAATTTCTCTACATCTGAATTAACTTCCACCTTTTCTTGTAAAGCAATCATTTCATCTTTGATGTTTTTATATTCATCATTTTTAAAAGGTTCATCAACTTAAATGAACAGTCTAAGTATTGCATTCCAACGGGTCATAAATATATTGTCATCTTGGGCGAAAGTGGGAGTCTTATTAGTCCTGAGACCCCTCGGGATAATCTCAAAGGATAAATATTATTCTAATGTCATAATCTCCCACCAAATTCGTATCTCTTTGGTAGCTACCTTTTCTAGTTTCTGTGATAAAACTTTATCAGAAAAAGCTTCACCTCACCTATGTATGGAGTATCTACTGAAAAGACTTTAGTAGCTTTCAAAAGGCGCTCCATATGATCTGATGAAAGAGTAAGAATGATATCTATCACGGTGCCCGTGATTCTATGAGTGACATTCTTACTTCCGGGTTTGTTTTGGGCTGTCTCTTATCGGTGCTAGCTGGCTAGCACCTCCCAGGGCTAGCCTTTATATAGGCCCTCCTGTCACTAGGCGGTGCCCTTTCGTGGTGTTCCTGACCTTATGTTATTCAGTGCTCCTGTTCCATGTTGATCTGGTTTCCATCTGACCTTGCTCCTGTTCTGCTCCTGTGTACCGATCCAGACTTTGGCTGACTACCGCTCTCTGTGTACCGACCCAGGCTTTGGCTGACTACCGCTCTCTGTGTACCGATCCAGGCTTTGGCTGACTACCGCTCTCTGTGTACCGATCCAGGCTTTGGCTGACTACAGCTCTCTGTGTACCGATCCAGGCTTTGGCTGACTACCGCTCTCCGTGTACCGATCCAGGCTGTGGCTGACTTCAGCCGGTGCTATCCGGTCACTAAGCAATTACCGTTGCCTTCCCACTATACGCTCAGCCTGTGACTCTCTGTGGCCTCCGTTACGTTTTCCCAGTCTGTGCTGTCAGGTCACTAGTGGTTACGTTGTCAGCTCATTTCACTCACTCAGCCTGTGACTCAGTAGAGCCTCCTCAGTTCCTTGTTGTCCCAGATATCAGGCTTTCTTGTCCGGTATTCGGTAAGGCCGGTAGAGCCTCCTCTAGTACCTTGTTGCACCAGATATCAGGCTGCCTTACCCAGTATTCGGTAAGGCCGGTAGAGCCTCCTCAAGTACCTTGTTGCACCAGATATCAGGCTGCCTTACCCGGTATTCGGTAAGGCCGGTAGAGCCTCCTCAAGTACCTTGTTGCACCAGATATCAGGCCGCCTTACCCGGTATTCGGTGAGGCCGGTACAGCCTCCTCAGTTCCTATTTGCATTAGATTTTAGGCTGCCTTACCCGGTATTCGGTAAGGCCGGTAGAGCCTCCTCAGTTCCTATTTGCATTAGATTTTAGGCTGCCTTACCCGGTATTCGGTAAGGCCGGTAGAGCCTCACTATTGTTTTGCTATTTGTATGCCCTGTCCTGTGTCAAACTTTCTTACTTCTGTTTGTAGAGTTTGGACCAGTGAGGGGCCTTGTTGCACTTTATTTTGCCTAATAAAGCTTTTCTATTTTATCCTACCCAATTGTCTGAGTGTTCAATAAAACCGTGACAGATATCATCTTCTAAATCACTCAGTACTTCCTGCCGTATTTCATTACCAAACACACAAAAGAGAGAATGCAGGGGAAATCAATGCACCACTGACCATGTGAAAAATTGTGAGTTTTTTTTAATTAAGTTGTTAAATTTTGTTTTAACTCACAATTTTTTCACATTTGAGGATAAATTCTTTTTACAGGTGAGAGGAATAGAGATGGGGAGTGCTTGTGCTCCCACCTATGCTTCTGTGAAACCAATGATAGGTTCACTGAATGTATCTTATTATACCTTCGATACATAGATGATATCTTGATTCTGTGGGAAGGTGGTGTGGACCTGTTCAATGAAATTGTACAGTCACTTAATAACAACAAATTGAACCTGAAATTGACTTCCCACATTTACCAAAACCGTGTAGAATTTCTTGACCTGATTATTTTTAGAGGACCGGATAATACAATATCCAAAGATCTTTTTAGGAAGAAGACAGCAATAAACTTATCATAGAGCAGTTAATACAGATACATCCTCACTTTTAAAAGATAAATTGAAGACTACTGGAAGCTGACCCATTAGGTTTATAACAGAATATAGGGGTGATACAGTACATCTTTAACAAGCATGCCCATAGCTTAACTAATGATGTTGATCTTAAAGGGATAGTAATACTTCATTTTAACGTTATTTTATTTTGTAGGCATTAAAAAAACATGAAGAATGATATAAGTCTTATCTCTGAAACCTTTATGGTTTAAGAGATATTCACAAACAAAGTATCCCCCCCTGTTCAACCAGATCAGAAGGGAGATGCCCAGGTAGACTGCAGAGAGGGACAATCTTCAATTAAGATAAGGGAAAAAGCTGAAAAACTTGTCAAGGGGGGAAGGGCTTTTCATTGTTTTCATACAAAGAAAATTGTCCCCTTCTGTTATCTGTCTGGTCATACAACCAGACTCACATCTGAGAAGAGATGGCTTACACTAAAAGGGGCGGGGAGGGGAACTTTGCTTGTGAATATCTCATAAACCATAAAGGATTGAGAGATAAGACTTATATCATTCTTCATGATTTTTTAATGCCTACAAAATAAAATAAAGTTAAAACGAAGTATTACTATCCCTTTAAAGAATTTGTAGGCAGTAGGATACAGTTTTCAACAGAAAATGCCCAACTTTGCATGACAGCGTAGTACATAGACACTGCACTAAATTGAAGAAGGAACCTGTGATCGTAGGATCATATCCGTGCTACGGATGTAGCACTTGCAAGTATATGACTAAGAAAAAAGTAGTGCTGGATAGATTTGGTAAGTCACGTATAATTAAACAATACATCAACTGCAGGAGTACTGGTGTCATATACTGCATTCAGTGTAGCTGTGGTATGTATTATGTAGGAATGACTAAACAGAGTTTGCATACACGATGTGTGGAACATCTTAACAATATCTGCAATGTTGCTAAGGACAGATCATTGGGTGAAAAAACTATCTCCAGTTGCCAGACATTTTTTCAAATATCATGGTGGGAACCCAGACACCTTTATAATCTGGGATTTGGAAAAGGTGAGTATGGGATTTGGAGGAAGGGATATGGTTAAGGTCCTTTCATGCAAGGAATTGATTACATCCTAATGGGATGAATGAAAATCTGACTTTTGGAATGTTTATATAACTGTTATCATGGGTAATAGTTTTAATTTGCCCCTGTAATGGATCACCCAGTTCATGCCTCTACAAGTGATAGAATGTGGGAACTCGGCACTGATTATAATGTGATTGGTTGTTCGATTGACAGACAGGTAATGACGGGGGTGATCGTCTATATGTACTGTTCCAGTATTATTCAATAGTCCTTTTGTTTCTATGGTATTCCTTATAATACTAGTGAGGTATTGATTTAACAGTGTATCAGTATCTCTTTTTATGATCTGGATTGGCTCTGATTCCTCACATGAGGGCGGCTGTCAATCATTTGACGTCATTATTAAGTCAGTATTTCCAATTGAGTGATTGGCACATTTGCATGGATAGGGAGGAATGCAGATAATATAAAAACAGTCACTTTATGTAAGGGCCGGTGTTTGCCTCTGATGAAGCCCACTCTGTGTTAGAAACAAGTTAGGTGTCTTTTATTGCACTTTATGCAATTATTATTTTCTCTGATTATTTCCCCTTAGTTTCAGTCAGTCTTGCTTTGGTCATAAGACTGTCGCCAGCAGACAAAGCCTTTAATCTGTCAATCTGAAAAGAGACTCCTGTTTTCTTAGGGACCATTATCATTATGAGTTACTCTGGGAGTTTGACAGATGAATTAGTCAGCTATAGGATTTATATGCTATGATTTGAAACGGGGGCCTTGTGATTTAGTGTGGCATGGGTGTGATAGTGTCACCAATATCAATTATTGGGCTATTGTTAACAGTTCTGGACAGACGCTAATTTACCCACACTGATGGACGGAGTCTCAGTCAGTGTGGGATGTTGTCATGCTATAAACATCCTTACTAACTGCATTATGTCTGACTAAATACTTAGTAGAGATGTATGCCCATTATAGGAGTTCATATATGAGGGGGAATGTTTGACTGTGAGTGAAACAATGTAATACTTTTTCTTTTATACTCAAGGTTGATATCTTTGGAACGGTGATCATTTATAGGGCCCTGACAATTTGTATTATTGTGAGGGATTCCTTTATGTCACAGTTACCTAGTCAGCCTTATAAGAATGAGTGATGTGGTTATGCTATAATATAAGTTAGATCTATAGGGACACCGGTCACGAATAGTGTCACATATGATATATCGCAAATGATTCCTTTGTGCCTTTGTCACCTGATCTAATCACCCTTGTTCCATACCTTTATTATTTATTGACATTTATTGTTGACATACAGGAAGAGCTATGGACTAAGAGAAGAGCAATACTGAGGAGATGATAGCTCTTCTATTATTTATCATTCACATGTCATTCCCCCTCTTTTAATTTTTCTCCCTTTTGGTTTGGGCTTGGATATTTTGGTATTTGGTATAAATACATAGGTGATCATGCTAATCAGCACGATTATACTTTTTTGCTTTATTTTCACTTTATTTTGGATTTGATATGTTGATTATATAAATAAAGTTATTTTATTTTTTTATGATGGTATAGGTCGGTTGGATGGGAGGTTGATATCGGCCTTAGTTTTATAATTATATTTGGGAAATTAGTGAGTGCCGTATTAGTAGTTTTCTTTTTCCTTTTTTTTGTTTTCATATTTCATTCATGTTGACGTCAATTAATTACAAAGGATTAGCTCCATAATTAAAGTACGTCTAATGTTCTTCATATATTGCCGATTCGGCTTGCTCTGATTTGATCAATATTAGTATACAATATAGCAGGATCTATTTTGTAAGAATGGATAATTATATATGTTACCGATCCTATTCACATAGGAGTGGAAAGTGAGGACTTTACCCATCCAGCTTGCAATGGGTTAACCGGAGGGGTTGGAATTAAGCCGTGTCAGGATTCAGAAAAGTGGCCAGTTGTATTAATTTAATATACAGCTTACAAAGCATCTCTCATAACCAACTAGTTGCAGTTTTATTAAAAAACAGTGATTTCTTGACTGCTGTCTGATCACAATCAGAAAGAGAGGACTTTACTCATCCGGCTTGCAATCAGTTAACCAGCAGGGTTGACATTAAGCTGTGCCTGAATTCAGAAAAATGTCCATTCATATTAATTTTATATACAACTTGCAAACGTCCACCATGAACTAGTTGTAGTTTTATAAAAAGACAGTCATTTCTTAAAGGGATAGTAATGTTTCACAATAAAAGCAGCTCCAATTAATCTTCCTAGTATTTTGAACATGGATAGTGTTATTTCAATACTGTCAGACTTGTAGTTCAAGAGTAATTGAATGATGTAACACTATTCACCTCAGAACAGAAATGTGGTGTCCAGATGGCTTGCAGAGAGGGACAATCTTTAATTAGCATGAGTGAAAAACCTGAAAAACCTGTCAAGGGGGGCAGGGTTTTCATTGTTCTCACAGTAAGAAGATTGTCCCTTGCTGCGAATTTGAGGGGAGCTGGCTTACACTAGGTATAAGGGGCGGGAGGGGGAAACTTTATCGTTCAAATACTTTTGAACTACAACTCTGACAGTATTGAAATAACACTCTCCATGGCCCAAATTCTATGAAGATTAATTGGAGCTGCTGTTTTTGAGAAACATTACTATCTCTTTAACTACTATCCCATCACAGTATATACCAGACTATATCCAAAGTAGATTGGTGATAATGTTAGATAGCCTATTCGGCTTACAAGTCACATGTGAGTGGTGGAGTATGAGCTTTGCCAATCCAGCTTGCATTAAATTAATCTACAGAGTTAAGATTCGGCTGTATCTAAAATAGTGACCGGTCATATGGTTTTTATGTAGCTTGCGTACATCTCTCCTAAATTACAGATTTAATTTTGTAATTTCTACGCTACTCTCTCGTTAGTTTTCTTAGGGTTAATTACTCCAGTATGTGAAATTAATCCGGACCTCGTCCAAGGTGGATGGCTCACAGTGAAATGTCTTAAAGGCATAAAATATTTCTTGCTATTCCTTGATCTAATTTTTTTTCTTTTTTTAAAAAAAAAAAGACTATTAGAAACAAACATGTACAAGAGTACTATACATAATACAGTATCAATACTTTCCACGAATGAGCATGAAACAGGTTACCAAATGATGAAACAGCTTATATACAGGCCAAAATTATTGTACATAATTCTGTTTTTATTTTCTATTTCAAAGTTATCTTGATTTTATATCTCTGACGAAGTGACAAGCGAATTGTGTGTCAGCTCTATATTTGTTAAGTCTCCTGAATATAATACGTCTGAGAATTATTTAAAATCAAGATGACTTTGAAATAGAAAATTTAAAAAAATTACTGTTTTTAATAATAACTCTCCTATCTCTGGGATCCCTAAAATTGGGGACATAGGAGTGCAAATGTGGTATTACTTTTTCTCCTTGTCTATAAAGAGGAATCTCTTGGCAATCTCTTGGCAGTTTAATTATATTATAATTTAATTATAATTTATATTACCACTGCACCCAACAGCTAAAAATATATTTTAGCATAATCCCCTAACATACTGGTAGAGTGTCAAAGGTATCTAAGAAATGAAGGAGTTAATAGTAGAACCAATTAAGATGGATATCTTCACATAAATAAATAAAATTAAATTTGAGAACTTTACACTATATTAGGTATTGACACACTACTTCACAGTAATGAATTGATTAAAATAATCAATCCTGCATATTTGTGCAAAAATATATATAATTTATTTAAGTAAAATATACTATATATAAAGTGTAAACAACAATGATATAAATGAGTGACCAGCAATAGATATACAGTGACTCAAACCACAATTATCACCATTAAGATTACCAGCAATTAAAGGGTTAACCACCCCTAGGTATATTCAGAGGTATTAGATAACAATACTTAAACTCAGCAGCATAGAAAAATAGAAAATGGTCCTATAATTAATTAAAATACAGTTGGCTGCAGCATATATGAATAACTCTGCCCCAGAAACTGTATAGACTATGCTAATTGAGGTTTAAGGTATGTTGTCAGGTGAGTCAGCTTTAATATTAAGCCAGGCCCTCTGACAATTTCCTTATACCATATATAATAACCAAATTTAGAGAAACTAACTGGAATAAAATCCCAGACTTAAATCACTATAATTTAATTATCTACCGATTTCAAATATTTCATACCTTCTGAATGAAACCTATAAATTGCATTTAATATAGTCAATAATATATTATACCAAGAATATACTCAGAATCAATCTAATAATATGTGTCTAGATAGTATACCAAACGTCATGCAACATATATCATAAACATGACCATAGCAATCCTATGTAGAACCTATAGGGTATTCCAAGGGTTAATCCACTTATTAAGATAGGTTGCCACACCCAAGATGGCAACTTCTTTTGTCTAGTGCAGTGGTTCTCAATTCCTGTCCTCAGGACCCACTAACAGGCCAGGATTTGATGATTTCCTTGTTAGAGCACAGGAGAGTTAATCAATGTGAATGAGCCTCTGATCACCACACCTGTGCTCTAGCAGAGAAATCCCTAAGTCCTGTCCTGTTAGTGGGTCCTGAGGACAGGAGCTGAGAACCACTGGTCTAGTGTGAGGTTTAAATAAACTTCTCACTGTACAAAAGTTTGTACCCAAAACACACACAAAGAAATCCAAAGAAACACCTCAAATAAATAGACAAATAGCAGTTGAATGGTTAATAAATGAATTCAAAGAATTTCCCCAGTTCAAGTATTAGCTATAACATCCTTTCTAGGAACACAATATATTCTAGAAATATCAACGATTATATTAACTAATGTGATCTCTAAAGGTCTCGCTGCTATCAACTATTTACATTTATCTGGCAAAATATAACAATTTACCAATTAATTAATGAATTCTGCTTAATTCAGAATTACTACAGCCAATATAGCTTATTATAATTAGTCACAATTGGCCAGTCTGATTAAGACAAACTATAGGAAAAATTATGTTTCTTCAAATATAGAAGAAACATGTATTTGATTCTGAATTTTGCAGAATTAAAATAAGGAAAGATATAGTTACCAGTCCAATAAGTGTTTCTTAGTATCTCTTTCACAGCCAGCCAAGTACACTTCAGGAAATCAAGAGCCAGGAAACCAAGAGGAAAAAAACCCTTCTCTCTCAAAACTTACATATTTATAATGTAAAATTACCCTCATCAGAGATCCATCTCATTATGCAGTGACATCATCAGTATTATCTGATTGGATACACTTAATCCCTAATTTCCCTATGACATCACGCATATTATTATGGAAAAATTCCAAAGCACTAGTAATAACGCTATGCACTCTCATGATGGCGCTCTTACTCCACATTAAAATTTTACATATGATACCTGTATCTGTCTTATATCAACAGATAAGAATGGCCACGAGGTCATTAGACTTGACATAAATATACCACCCTACCAGACTTTATCAAATGGGAGTATATCTTCCTTTAGACTTGGTGTTTAAAATAAAAATTAACCATTTCTTCCCCATCATGGCAATGTCTCTGACAAGAGCAATCCAGACTTTGTATTTGGGTTATACTGCTCTAATTCCTGTTGCTGCTGAGTTGCAAGGGCAGCAGGGCGCTGAGGAGCAGGCTCGTGTGCCACAGGCCAGCATGGACACAGTTGGAATGGGGTCAACAAATGATGCAGGACTAGGACAGATTCCACTTGCCAGCAGAAGCAATGCTCCTAGTCCTAGCTGCAGTGCTGATTTTGAGGCAGTAGTAGCAACAGCAGCAACATCATCCTCTGCCCCAGCCAGTGAAGGGGAATGTGGAAGAGAAGAAGAAATAGGCTATTCTTCTCCACCGTTCCCCTCTCCACCTGAAGTCATGGGTCTGGGACTATTTTTCTCTTGGGGCAGGCAAAGTGCAGTCATCCACAGTGGCACTTTGCACAGTTTGTGACAAGTCAATAACAAGGGGAAAGAAGGCAACGCACCTTGGCACAATTGCCCTGATAACACAGATGAAACAAAGACACCATGACATGTATGTGAAACATGTTAAAGCCAAACATCAACCACAGAAATTGAGCACCACTGTTTCTGTACTCCCTGACTCTCCAGAAAGGCAACAAGAGGTGAGGTGGAGATCAAAGAAGCGGAAGAATAGAGAAACCAGGCAGAGGCTGGAAGTTCAATAACGAGTGAAACAACTAGCTCACCATCATCTTCTTTCTCTAGGGTAACTACATCTTCTGGCAATCCACCTTGTTAATCGTTACCTCCCCCACTAAATGATAGCCACTCTGTAGATGATAGGATGTGGAAGTTTATGTCCACCCATTGCACACTGTGTGGTGCACTGACCACTCATAGCAGTGTGGTGGAGAAGAATCACAAGCATGGCATCAATCGGCATCTGAGGAGACTCCATCCCGCAGAATATGCTAAGCTGGTGGCAGGGAGGTTTCATCATTACTATTAAACTGTCAGCAAGTTGTTGTGTCCTTAGCATGGTGTGGACAAGGGGCATAGTGACAGCAGCAGTACTTGGTTTCTGGTGGGGGGGATTTCACATTGGGGACCCTAAGTGTCATGGTGTTTGGATAGAGTTGTACCAGGTGTTTCATTTTAGCGCAGATGTACCCATTGTTCCCAGTGCTTCACTTATTTACACTGTGCACATTGCAGTTATTGATATGAGAGGCACAGTTCCTGCTCTCAAGAGAAACATTTCTATTCCCAACACACCCATGATTTTGGAGGAGGGGTAGGTGGAGAAGCATTATTGGCCAACTTCTATTTTCCACATATACCTGAAGTGATAAGGGCTACTGCCTCAGGCGCACCACTGGAGCTAGTTGTGGCAAGTGCAACCTTCATCACGCATGTTAATGCTGTTGTTGATCCCATTCCCTTTGAGCTGCCTAATCATCCTGCTGCTTAAACAGCAGCAGCAGCAAGAACAGCAGTCACAAATTCTGCAATTATATCAGGGAATTTGACAATGGCCAATGGCCAGTGGCCAACACAACATGACCTGCTGGCACTACAAATCAATGTTTCCTCTGGACTTGTGCCTCTAATAAGTCTAAATCCTACAAATCAATGTTTCCTCAGGGCTTGGGCCTCTAACAACAAAACTTACAAATCATCAAAATACTCTATATCATCAAGTATCAATCTATCCCAGGGGGTCCCTGTCTATCACATTACATACAAATTTCTTCTTCCTAAGTCTGGAACAACGTTGCTTTTTCACAAAAAACACTGCTATAAAGAAATTCAAACATACCTGGGGTAGAACTAAGCATATTCTGGGAAGTATATAGTATTGTGTATTTTCAGGTGCTCCAAATCAAGGCTCCTTACCCCTCTCATGGCCACATCCCTCTTCTACCATAAACCTACTCCTAACCCCATCCACTGTTGCCTGGTATAGAAAATGCACTCACTATCATGGCGCCCGTTATTCCAGCGACATTCTGACAGGCTTATTTCCTGGTGCCTTTTCATTGGCTGCGCTGTACAGCTCCTCTCAGTGACAGCCTTTATATACTCTGGGCTGTCACTTATGGGTTGCCCTTTCGTGGTGTACCTGATGCCTAGAGCTTGTTCCGTTATATTGATACCAGTGTATGACCCGGACTGCCTGACTACGCTATTCGTTACTGTTCCTGCTTCTGTGTACCGATTCGGATTGGCTGACGTTCCTGCTTCCTGTACTGACCTGGCCTGGCTGACATTCCTTCTCCGTGTACCGACCCGGCGAGACTGACGACCCTGCTCCGTGTACCAACCCGGCTTGGCTGACGTTCCTGCTCCGTGTACCGAATCGGTTTGGCTGAGGTTCCTGCTCCTTCCACGCCTGGCTGGGGGAAGATCCTGTATAGTGCCTGTTGCTGTCCTCACTCGGTGCACTGTCGCTCACGCTACTGTGCACCACAGAGCTACGGTACTCCATTACCGCCTTGTAGTCCAGTCCGTGATTCGAGTCGCATTGTGCCAGTTATCCTTCATACTCGATCGCTTGGTCTTCCGCTCTTGGGTTCAGTTGGGCGCATCCGGTTGCCTTCCACATTTAGACCATAACGTTCATTACCCCTCCTGGGGTGGTGCCCTTGTGCCGCTACTTATTCCACCACTGTCATTCTCCATACCGTTATACTCGATCACTTGGTCTTCCGACCTTGGGTTCAGTTGGGCACATCTGGTTGCCTTCCACATTTAAACCATAGCATTCATTAACCCCTCCGGGGGTGGCACCGGGCACACGGTGGTGGATAGTCTCCATTGGGCATATGTTCTGTGGCATGAGCACTGACTCACGCTGTTGTAGTCTCAGGTGGGCATCCACCGTTGCAACCTCCCTCTCAGGTGGTCTTGCCTGCTCTCCTCTGACATCTCGGTACTGTCGCTATCACTGCCTGTAGGCGACTTTGGGCCTCCTCTTATCTGAGCAGACTGAGTCAGTGGCTCCACTGGTATCTCTGGACTCTCTTACACTGTATCAATCACAATGTACCTGACCTGTGTCAGTATTGTATTCTGCTGTACATACTGGACCCGTGTGGGTTAACCTTGCTAATGTAACCTGTCCTGTGTCAGTTATCTATGCTCTATATGCTGGACCCATGTGGGTTACGTTATTCATTGTGTGCTTTAAATAAAATTGTGTTTTTTACCAACATCTACCGTTTCTGAGTGTACTGAACCGTAACACACACCTTATAAGGTAGTAATAAAAACAAGTCTCAAATACCATGGTCATAAGCTGGACATCACAACAATATATAACCAGGAAAATATTCAGGTTCATATTGTGAGGTATTGGGATTGTACCTTACCCAGAACTCTGTACTTTGGGTATGGCCAGAACAGCTGATGTGTCCCTCACAATTTGAAGCTCTGAGCAATTGTCTACCCTACTTAATAGGAAATTCATTGTGTATTTAAATATCACTTGTGTCAGGTGCTTGTTATTATCAGTGCAACATTGTGCTTCACCATAAAAATTATATTAGCAACCTCAGAATACAAAATATATGAAAGTGATAGTGTATTAGGAATGATTTTATACAGTAATAGAAACAAAGCATATTGATGAATTTCCATAATTACCATGTTAATACACCTCCATATTTTAGATATTAATACTATATAAATATGGAGGTTCATCATGCATTTTTGTGTTTAGCTATTTTACTTAAAAATGGTTGTACTCTAATTTATGTCTTTGGGAGTATTTACCAAACCAGAACTGGATGTATACAAGAGTGACATAAAACATATATCAATCATACAAAATGTTAGAATCTAAAATGTCTGAAAACTCTTATTAGCACCAGAAGTTACATAAAATGACAAAATAAGTTTTACTATACAGAAAGCATGGCCAGAAAGACTAGAAGGAGATATGTAGAATGCAGCACAGGGTAGAGTGGCACTATTGAATGTATGGCAAACAATTTAGGATGTTCCTTAATACATATAACTATCAGTTATTAGTAAGCAAGCTTATGAACACTTTCAAGGATACTGCATTCACTTTATCAAGTCCCACCTGTTTGCTTCACATGCTCATTCATTCCAGCTTCTTTCTATGCTGTTTCTCCTTTGCAGTTGACACTCCATTGCCCAAATGTCTCATAGCATTGCTGCTTCTCACTTCCTCTTTCTTTGATCGTTTGATCTTTCTTAATGAATCACCTCAACTTTTTAGAACTCATAAATGAAACTGGTTATCCAATTTAGTGTTGTATGATCTTTGAGAAGCTTCTGTATGTATAAGGTTCTTATATGATGCTTTCTCACACAAAGTGCTGCATCCTTACAGACTTTATCGGGTGAAACTGAGGCTAATACATACCCTCTTTATGTAGAGCATCCTAAAAAACAACCTATCTATTATTAACCCCACCACCACCAGAGGAAAACACAAAAAAGTATTTCGTTCCTAGTGATAGGATGCACATATCATCCCTTAACCCTTCCCACACCAGGGAGGAATCAACACTTTTGAAGAACCCCCTGGTGCCACAGGACAAAGGGGGAACAAGTTAATCAAATATGATACATTATAAAAACACATGATAAAAAGCCTATCAAACCTTACATTTCTATGAGGTACATTAATAATTGTCCCATACTATAGTGACATCTCCTCAGGAGGGATAGGGAATGAAAAGTGATAAATTATTCATTTACCCTAGAAATAATGTGATAAATGTAATGGTATTTCAGCAAATGCTTGTAAAAACAATATATCTAACAAATATATTTTTAATATCTCGGAAAATAATTAGCATATCTTAAAGCAGGATAAAGTATTGACAGGGATAATAGGAAAAAGGCCCCTGATAATAAATAAAAAGCTCCCCACTTTAACCCTTTGAGTGCCAGAGAGGCACACAGCACATTGCTCTGCAATGCATTGTGTACCCCTCTGGAACTCAAGGGGTTACAGAAACTGAATACTCAAGTAAACTGTAGACATTTAAGAAGGAGTAGTTGGAAGGAATCTTTAATTTTTTCACACCACGTGGAACCATTCACTGTGGTTCATGTAAAGAGTATCACAGCATATAAAAGTGATCTGAGATTGGATTAATTTCAAACGGGAAAAAATTAGGATTAAAAATATTTTAAAACTGTTAATCCACATATGTTGTTTATTCCTTAGTTTGTGGCTGTGGATTATAATAAATCAGTAAGACAATGAGGCACATAAAGATCCATATAGGGTAACACAAAGGAAGAAAAGGTGAACCAGGAAAAACAATCTTCCATGTCATTTCAATAAACACTTTTGGAAGCACACAGTGGGAAAAAATAATAATTTATACTGTAGATTATTAAAGGGATAGTAATACTTGAAAATTATGTATCCCTATTTTGTAGCCCTTAAATAAAGAAGAAAAATGCCACCAACGGCATCTCTCAAACCCTTATGGTTTGAGAGATAACCACTTACAAAGTTCTCCCCTGCCTGACATCAGCGTTCTAGCTGACAACAAGGAAATCCTCTCCTGAGATCAGCCGGCGGCTCTGCAGCAGAGCCAAGATTGTGTTAATGAAAAAGAAATCTTTCACTTAAAAGGTCTTCCAAGTGTGCTTGCAGACCAATCACATGTAGAAGACCTTTTAAGTGAAGGATTTCTTTTTTATTAATGTGATCTCGGCTCTGCTACAGAGCCACTGACCGGTCTGTGGACCGGATTCCAAATCTGTCAGCTAGAACGCTGACGTCAGGCAGGGTAGAACTTTGTAAGCGGTTATCTCTCAAACCATAAGGGTTTGAGAGATGCCGCTGGTGGAATTTTTCTTCTTTATTTAAGTGCTACAAAATAGGGATAAGTAATTTTTAAGTATTACAATCCCTTTAAACCAAGTCATGGTGGATGATAGGGGTATAGGGATAACAATAGGGATAACAATTTGATAAAACTAGAGCAGGTGGGAACTAACACCATTCTTTTAATTAATATTTCTTTTGATTTTTACTTGTTATAGTAATTTAATAAACAAAAACATACAAAACGCTGTAGTGTGAGAAAAATGTAAATAGTTCTATAGCAGGAGTTATTAATCCCAACCAAGGTTATTAGTCCCAAGGGGTTATTAGTCCCCTTTAACGTGCCAGTAGCTGCAATTAGAATATATGAGTTGTCTCAGCATAGGACATCTATTAATATTCCTCCATAGGAATATGAGTTTTATTGTGTACCTTTATCATTTGTTATATTTGATATATTTTTTTCACTTTGGCCCTTTGGGAAGCAGGGGGTTCATCTGAAGTAGAGAGCTTTCCCTAGTGTGGGAGGGTTAAGAGACAATGGGTGTCTTCCTATCATCAGTAAAATATACTATTGTGTGTTGGTAGTGGTTAGCTTAATATTAGATAGGCAGTTGTCTAGGATGCTCCATATAAAGAAGGGCAGGTATTCACCCCTTTTACATGTGATAAAGTCTGAAAGATGAAAAGCGTTGTGAGAGAGGATCATCAGCACCCTATACATACAGAAATTTCTTGAAGACCATACAGCACTAAACCAGATAAACAAATAATGACATTTAAAGAATAAAAACGAAGTGATTCACTGAGAGACCACATGATTGCAGAAAAGGGAAGGCAGAAGACATGGTGCTTTGAAACATGAAAAGAGAGAGGGATGTCAACTACAAAGGAGAAATGGTGGAGGGGAAGCTGGATGATGGCAGAGTGAGTGTCTCACATAGGTTAAGCAGAGGTAATTCCCAGCCAAGATATGCCAGGCCAGTGCCCCTGGGGTGTTTGTCAGTGGCCTGGTACCTTGTATCAGTGACTGTACGCATTTGGCACTTTGCTGACAAAGAATAAGGTGTCCTGGTACTTTTCATTTTAGAAAATCCCCCCCCCCCAGCACAGGAGGGACTTGATAATGTGAATACAGGATCCCTGTATGTCATCATTCATTTGCTTGTTAATTCATGCTCGCAAGACAGTTTAATGAAATTCCAATACTGCTATTATTATCACTCTGCTGCATACCACATCTTTGTTCATCTTACTTTGATTTCACCTCATAGTCTTCCTATCCATGACCAAGTCATATAAAATATATTTTGTGATTACAAAATCTCAGGAGGAACGACGTTTTCTGATACCAATGAGTGGTATTGTTATATTTTTTAGGATAAACTATCAAAAGGGGGACGGTGTTATCCATGGAAATTAAGTCCTTGAGTGCTTGAGGGGTATTCAATGCCAAAGAAGCACAGCTTTGCATGTGCAAGCAGAGAGGGGTGGGAGAGAGATTACACTGTCCATTGTATAATCCCAGAACATGATAATGTGACAGATCCCCAATAGTGAGACACATTCCTACACCCCATACTGAGACAAACTCATACACCACATACTGAGACACACTCATACACCCCATACTGAGACACACTTAAACACCACATACTGAGACACACTCATACACCCCATACTGAGTCACACTCATACAACCCATACAGAGAGACACTCATAAACCCCATAACTGAGACAAATTTATACACCACATACTGAGACACAATCATACACCTCATACTGAGACAAATTCATACACCACAAACTGAGACACAATCATACACCTCATACTGAGACACATTCAAACACCACATACTGAGACACAATCATACACCCCATACTGAGACAAATTCATACACCCCATACTGAGTCACACTCATACACCCAGTACACAGACACATTCATACACCACATACTGAGACAAATTCATACACCACATACTGAGACAAAGTCACAGACACATACGGTGAAAAGATGAAATAAATGAATGAGGAATATAGACAATTTGACCACATTTTGTTCTGGAAACAGAACAAATAAAAAGTGAAATTGGCCATGTGGGTGTAGAACTGCACCGAAATGAGGTCTGTGAGTGGCAAAGTGAAAGGGGTGCAGGAGGTGCCACATGGAGCTGCACTGCACTGATTAAGTGGCAGAGTGGTACGCAAATCGTTGCTTAGCGCTCAAAAGGTTAACACATGTGGGACATTGTGTTTAAAAACCTTTTGACTGCCAGAGACGTCTGCAAAGCATTGCAAAGCAATGCATTGCACATCCATCTTGCACTCAAAGGGTTTATGTTGTCAACATCAGTGGAGGCAGACATGCAATGTCCTCCCCTCCCTGGACCCAGTAGCTGTGTGAATCCACAGAGAAGTGGCAGGAGGTTGAAGCAGTTCCTTCATCCGCCATCTCAAATTACCTGTGTGGTGGTGCCCTGGTCACTGAGATCTCCAGCCATGTGGTCCAAGTCCTGCATAGCCACCTACCCTGTGTCTGAAGCTCCTATTCCTGTCCTCCCGGGCTCTCCATTCTCGTTGCCTCCAAGACTTGAGCATGTTGCTGCGGCTGCCCCTGCTGCTATATTTTCCATTGTGTCTGGGGTGTAGTAGGGGTGAGAGTCGGCCATATTTTATTTTTCTAGCACTATGAAAAAATAAGCAGGCACTGGTGATCAATTAATAGCTTATTAATAATCACTGCAATAGTGTGGTGCACGCCCAGATCTAAACTGTTCAGCCATACAAAAAGATTATTTTCCTTGGGAAGAGAGAACCAGAAAAAGACTAAAAAATAGTCTCCTCTAGCCTTCCCTAGAAAAGGGAAAAAGAGATCCAATAATGGTGGCACTCGAATAAGCATGAATAATACCAAAATATATAAATGCTTTATTAATCCAACACAGATGAATACAATAACATCTAAAAGCATATGAACCAAAAAGTAGCTCCAGCATATATATAAATACACAATGAATAACAATCATATCCCAACCAAATACAATCATATACCCATATCCCCATCTGATACAAAAATATCTTAAGTGAGCCACATTAATTATGATCATGTGATAATACACTAAAATGAAAATATGTGCTAAGCCATTACATCAAATGTGAATAACCACAAAATATAAAACAAAAAAAAGAAAAAATACTTATCCATCAAAAAAAATAATAAATTGGGGTACCATCAAAGGGGAAAGACTAAGTGTAAAGCTGGAGCAAAGTAAAGGTTCCTCTTATCAGCAGATCCCTACGCGTGTCGCCAAAGACAGCTTTGTCTGGGGATCTCTTTTCCCCTTTTCTTCGGAAGGCTAGAGGACACTATTTTTTAGTCTCTTTCTGGCTCTCTCTTCCCAAGGAAAGGAATCTTTTTGTATGGCTGAATATTTTATTTTTGTGACAGGCATTGGTAAGAGCGGAGAAAGCTGTTACAGAGAGAATACTGTAGAAGGGGAAAGTTCTTGCAGTCCTTCAGCCTCTGCCCACTCCTGTGAAAATCACACCCCCTTGTATCTCCAGGAATGGCAGTATAGAGGAGAGATGAAAATCTCCTCCTTCCAACCACCCCTGGGTGGGTGTGTGTGTGTGTGTGTGTGTGTGTCTGAGGAGACATAAATTATGTAAAGAGCCTTTCTCTGATAGATAGATAGATAGATAGATAGATAGATAGATAGATAGATAGATAGATAGATAGATTGATTTTGGTTGTCTGGCCATTCACAATTATTCTATAAACCTTTTTGTAATAAACTATCTCTCTCTTTTATTTTGAGTTGTGTGTTGGGTGGGGCTTTCTTCACTTATGTGGAATCATAGAGCAGTGGACTTATTGCAGAGTCTCTTGGGCACTGTGGGGCCTGGGGGAATATTGTCCTATGTTTTGACCTTTTAGGTTCAGTGGCTCAGATTTAGAACCACCTGGAAGATCACTTTTTCATTTTGTTTTGCCAGCCTTAACACATCTGGCTGTATTCAAAGAGATACAATTTTGTCACAAATCAACTTCATCATATGGGACAAATACATTTCCCATACATTTAGTTTGGACTTTTAACCCCTTGAATGCCAGGGAGGTCTCCAGTGCTTTAGATCTATTTAAATTCATGAAAATGTGCATTTGTCCAAAAGGTAAAGTTCATTTTCCCCCAGAACTGCACCACAATATGGCCCCTTGTTCCGGTTAAATAATTATCCATAGCTATGGCCTTATTATTTCTTTAAATTAGCCCTTTCAGTGTTGTAGGAGTGTGAAAGTCACAAAGCAATGCACTCAGCTTGCTAGCCCCAATCAAAATGTATGACCTTAATGCTGCATTTCTTGACATTCACCTTTTAAATGAAAAAAATAAAAAATATGTTTCTCAGTTATAGAAATCTTTGATGTTATTATTTGCAAAATCTTACTGCAGCGTTTTAATTGTAATTCAGTTTGCATGGTCAATTAACCTTCTTGCTTCCCCAGAGGGGGTTTAAATGGCATCACTGATAATTGTAGTTTTCAAAAATTGTAATTAATTGACATTTAATTTCTAGCAGAATAAACTCTTCATTGAAAGTGCTTTGAATTCTGAGGGCTGCTGGAATGCATGACAGCGAAACAAGTGAGAAAAGGCATTTATGCAAAACAGTCACTAGTGAAGATGTGAACAAATGTTCCTTACTTGTAATGAGGGAACATCATTGCATATTTTTAAAATTAACTGTATCTTTCAAGGATCTCAAATAGTGCATTTTTCAATTTAAAGGAACAGGATTTTTTTTATGAAAAGACATTTCCTACTGAGAAAAACAGGGGTACTCCCACTGTTGGGAAATGTGTCTTTCCAGATGCATTAGAATTGAAACTGTTTTTTTTTTTTTTACATTAACAGAATCCTCTAGTGGTCAGTTTTCAATGAACTATTCTGTTACATTCTATGGGAAATTGAGTCACTGACAAAAGTTCTCCATAGAATATTACAGTAACTGCTGAGTCACTTCCTGACAGTCTGAACCCTAGATCTCCTTTTCCAGAGTGTATAATAAATGACAACAATAAACAATTGACAACAACTGACAGCAGAGCGAGTACCCTTGTTTTACTCATCAGGAAAAGTACAATAACATATACATTTTCTGCTCCTTCAACTATGTTGCTGTTCTACCACACATATAGTAATCTGCTATAACCTGGAGTAGTCTCTAGCATCTAAGGGGTTGATATGAGTGTCAGCTTGTATAAAATTATATTGAGGTGGAGCAGTTTTATTCAGAGCACTAACATCTTACTTTTAAGAACTAGTTTCTTAAAGGGCCAGTAATAAAATGTTTTACCCTTTTAAGCAGGAGACTGGTAGAGTACAAGTTATACTTTTATTGCCTAACTTAGTATCTTTAGAGTGCAAGCTTTTGGAACCACTTAATTCTATTGCCTGATGAAGAGACCTAAGAGATCTTAAAAGCTTGCATTCTAAGGCTACTAAGGAAAGAAATGTATCACATTTACTCTACCAGCCTCCTTTATATATGGCCAACACATTAATACCTTTTGACTATATACTCCTTTTTAAAAAACACTCCATAAATAAATAAATATGTTTCTGACACTCCTAAGTCACCAGCCAGACAATCTGTGAAAATGCACAGTTAGTTTTTTTTATATTTTCACTCTTCGCTGCATTTGTATTCACTCAAGACATCTCCTCCAACTACCCCTTATTCCTTATCATATTGATGATTAGCGGCAAGCCCATTGAAGGAGCAGCATGAGGTGAGAGAGCTGGGTGGTATTTAAGCAGTCAATGTTACCAGAAGAGGACAGTTTGAGAACAAGGACTCCTCCCCAATGCCAGAGCAATACGAGCAACTTGTTAAAATGTTAATTTTTATTTTCATATGTGAAGAAGGGGACAAAAATAAAAGCACAGATTTTATGCTTGTCTTCTTTTAACATGCTACCTTACTTAATTTTGCCTTAATAGGCCTTTACCATTATAGTGATAGTAATTACTGCTGTTAATAAAGTTTAATGTAGACATTAAAAATATAAATTCAATGATGTATGCATTGTTTCACAAACTTGTATAGTTTGAGAGATATAAGCTTTTAACCCCTAGAGTGCCAAGTGGGTACAACGTACGAGTTTGGACAGCTGTGCCTGCTGTGCCAAGATCGTACGTTGTACAGGTAAAATGCGGTCATTGCATGAGCCGGTATAACCGGCATGCAATGGCCGTATTTTAAATAAAATTGAGCCTAGTACTCTTGGGGGGGGCATGAGGATCACTCCTCATGGCCCCCCAGTAATTGATCTCTCAGCCGATCGCGCTGGGTGATCAATATCGCCAGAGGAGAATCGCAGCTTCTTCTCTCCCCTCTCTCCTACCCGAACTTCCGAGTAGGAGTGGACAGGATCGGGGGAAGCCTCCTAACATCATCGGTGACATGATCACCGATGACGTTAGTGAACTTTACCTAACCGGATTTACTCCTACCGGAGGTAGGCGAGAAGGACAGGAGAGGCTTTGCTCTCCTGCGGTCACCAAATTGATCTCCCAGCCCAACTGGCTGGGAGATCAATAGCTGGGGGGACACCAGGAGGGGTTATGATGTCCCCCACGAGGTCTGAGGAATAAAATAATAAATTATAATAATATAATAATAACAGAAAAGTATTGCATTTGCAATGTGCTGAAGACCCCTGTGGCACTCACAGGGTCACTTATTTTGGGGGACATTTTTTTTTTTCCTAAGACCTCATTGGGGGGATCAGGAGGGGTCTTGATGCCCCTCAATGAGGTCTATAATAATAATAATAATAATAAAAAAAATTAACCCTGTGCGTGCCACAGGGGGGTCCAATGCAGACTCCCCCCTCCTGTAACACACACACAGGGCTTCTATCATCAGTTTGTAATCAGAGATTGTTTGGTGGAGCACCAGGAGTGGTCCTGATGGCCCCACAAAAAGCTCTGGTTACAAAGTAATGATAAAAAAAGCAACCCTGTGAGTGCCGCAGGGGTCCCCAGCGCATTGCTTTGCAATGCTCTGGAGACCCCTGTGGCACTAACAGGGTCACTTAGTTTGGGGACATGTTTTTCTTTTCTAAGATCTCATTGGGGAGATCAGGAGGGGTCCTGATGCCCCTCAAAGAGGTCTATAATAAAAAATAAAATAAATAGAAAAATTAACCCTTTGTGTGCCACGGGGGGGTCCAATGCAGACCCCTCCCCTTCTGTAGCACATACAGGGCTTTTATCATTGGTTTGTAATCAGAGCTTGTTGGGGGGGGCATCAGGAGGGGTCCTGATGGTCCCCAACAAGCTCTGATTACAAAGTAATGATAAAAAATTAACCCTCTGAGTGCCACAAGGGTCCAATGCATTGCTTTGCAATGTGCTGGAGACCCCTGCGGCACTCACAGGGTCACTTCATTTGTGGGCATTTTTTTTTTTTTTACTAAGACCTCATTGGGGGGGGATCTGGAGGGGTCCTGATGCCCCTCAATGAGGTCTATAATAAAAAATTTAAAAAAATTAATCTTGTGTGTGCCACGGGGGGGGGGGGGTTTCAATGCATACCCCCTTCCTCTGGCACACACTTTTTATGATTACTTTTTAATCAGAGCTTGTTTGTTGGGATTCTGAATACAAAGTAATGATAAAAAAAATAATGAACCCTTTGCCACGGGGGTCCAATGCATTGATTTGAAGTGCATTGGGCACCCCTGTGACATGCACACAAAATGCCTCCAATCCCCCCACCCCCACATACCCTATCCCCCTGCCTGCTTCCACAGCCCACTGGCACTCCCATTCCCCAGCCTGTTTCCACTGCCTACTGGTAGACTCAAAGTACCAGTATGCACCAGATCCAGGCTGGGAATCAAACTTTGTATGAGGGGGACATACAGTGCACACTGGTAGTCACAGATCCCCCATATACACTATCGAACACTGCCCCCCCACCACTACCACCATCGTTGGTCCGCTCCCCACTAGTAGACATACCCACATACACTTCCTAACCTCTCACCCCCCATGCACACTTTGTTACACTGGTAGTCACAGGTCCGCATGTACACCAGCTGACGCCCTAGCTTCTTTCATCTGTTAGCCATAAAATCACACATACACTGTTTGCTTTCCCATCCCTGTTCCACTGGTAGCCATGCTCCTGTCACCCAAATTTGTATGTCAACCCACAGCAGTGGGGTACCATTTTTCTTAGGCTGGCAAGAGGTCCTCCTAGGAAATCCCACGGCATTGAACCATTTTAGTATCTTTGAAGTGACTGTTGTGCAAAAAAAATGTTTGTTTCCACATTCTGGAAATAGTTGTGTAAACTAACTTAGGGGTAAAAAGGCAAGTGACTCCTCATTAGATGGAGTATGGTATGTCTACCCTTTCTTTACTTCTGTAGCTGTTATAACCATTTGTGTACAGGCAAGTCCTGTTTGAGAAAATGTTAGAAAAATCAGATGTTGTAGTAGGTGTAGTTTTGTGTTTCTAGCACCGTCTAAAAGTATGTCAGCTCATACCAGTGGGGTGTCATTTGTCTCCTAAGAGCACTAGCTAACGAATACAGTTGGAAATTCTATGATTTTCACAGATTTCAATACATTTGAAGGTGTTTTTTTTTTTTCAATAGTGCCACATTCTGGAGGCATTTGTGCACACCAGGCTTGGGGTAACAAGGCTAATCACCATTAGATGCGGCAGGGTATCTTCTTTCTAAAATGATATGGTTTGTGTACCCTTTCTTCACTTCTGTAGTTGTTATAACCATTTTTGTACAGGCAAGTAAAGTTTGAGAAAATGTTAGAAAAATTAGAGATTGTAGTAGATGTCATTTTGCACTTCTAGCACCCCCTGAGGTAGATAAACTCATACCAATGGGGTGTCATTTTTCTCCTAAGAGCACTAGCTAATGGATACAATTGGAAATACCATGGTTTTCACAGATTTCAGTACATTTGAAGGGGCAGAAATGTAAGAAAATGCCTTTTTTCTCCTTAGCACCACCTTCTGGAGGCATTTGTGCACACCAGGCTTGGGGTAATAAGGCAAGTCACCCCTTATTAGATGCGGCAGGGTGTCTTCTTTCCAAAATGGTATGGTTTGTGTACCCTTTAGAAAAATTAGAGGTTGTAGTAGGTGTCGTTTTGCACTTCTAGCGCCCCCTGAGGTAGATCAACTCATTCCAATGTGGTGTCTTTTTTTTTTCTAAGAGCACTAGCTAATGAATACAGTTGGAAATGCCATAGTTTTCACAGATTTCAGTGCAGCTGAAGGGGCAGAAATGTAAGAAAATGCCTTTTTTTCGCTATAGTGTCACCTTCTGGAAACATTTAGGCACATCAGGCTTGGGGTAAGAAGGCAAGTCACCACTCATTAGATGCAGCAAGGTGTCTACTTTCCAGAAATATATAGTTTTATATAGTTATTCCACTGTTTTAGGGTAGCTTTACCACAAAAACCCTAGAATACGCATATTAGTTCATAAAGTTGAAAATGCCATTTTGCGCTGCTGGTGATTAGCGCTCTGTGCTAGCCATAGATGTAGGTAAAACTATACACATTTGGTATTTTTTTTACTCGGAGGACTCGGCTTTTTCAAATAATTGAAACTTTCACAAGCAAAGTAAATGTTTTTGATACATAGTATGTGATTTTAGCAAAATAAGTACATTTTCACTTTTTTTGTCATTATGACATCATAGCTTTTTGCACAATGCAAAATTCTCTTCAAGTAAGGTACCATAAAAAAGCTCAATATATCGTTTTCCATATATAACTTGAAATTACCTGAGAAAATTAAGCCTAAACAGAAGGATAGCAAAAATATTGAAAAAGTGTCTGGCCTACAGGGTACATGAAATTGCCCAAGCCGTTGGCAACGAAAGGGTTAAAGTTCCCCCTCCTGCCCCTTTCACTGACGTCAGCCTCTACATGACAGCAGGAAATTCGGGTTGTGCGGCCCAATGGCAGCTCTTCAGCAGAGTCAAAATAGTGCTATCTAAAAAGAAATACTTCACTGGAACGGTCTACAAAGTGTGCTTGCAAACCAGTGTAAACCAGAATTGTTTAGATCAATACTTAGTTCATTTATAAGATGCTATAACTTAAAGATATCACTGATTGAGCACACACAAGTCAAACAGAATGTCTGCTTCTATTTTTCTGGTCCAAATGACAGTTTATTGGTGCAGATCATGTATTAGGAAACAGTGGATTAACTCTCACCCTGAGAATTTCAAACTTCACCTTGCAACCCTGAGATTTAGGTCAAAACCCTGAGTCTCACGGTCAAACCCTTGACTGCTGACTTTCTGCTTGATTTACTTATGTTTCCTATTCTTCCCTCTTCTGACCTAATACATAAACCTCCCTAGTCTTTCCTTACTGTATTTCTGTAAACAACTGAATGCCATTATATTTCTAGCAAGCTGTCCAACTCAATGGAAACTAATACACTCTTATAGTTATTGGAGGTTTATGAGAAGGAAACTTTTGAATGTATTAAAGGGAATATTAACAACACACATATTGTGCTCATACACTAATTACTGTGGAGAACAGGTTTTACAATCCCTACACTATCACCTAGATAATTGATTCCCAACTTGCTACTGGGCCATGTCTTTAGGATTTCCCTGCATAAGTGAGTTAAAGCGGAACTACCACCTCTTAAACAATTTAACTTCAATAACTCCCCATCTGGTGACTAGCAGCTTAGTAGCACTAGTCGCCAGATTTATTATATATATATTATTATATATATTATTATATATATTATTATATTCATAAAAAATATGCATTCTTACCGGGCTGACAGCAGCATGGAGCATGGACATCTTGCCGTAGTGACATCCGCGTGCCTGCGCTGTCACTCCCAACCGTGTCTAGGAGGTGCTGCTCGGAGCCGGCCGGCTCCAAAAGGGATTGACAGCGCAGGCGCGTGGTCATCACTATGGCAAGATGTCCGTTATCTATGCTGCTGTCAGCCAGGTAAGAATGCATATTTCTTTTGAATAAGGTAATAATTCTGGCGATTAGTGCTACTAAGCTGTTAGTCACCAGATGGGGAGTTATTGAAGTTAAAGTGTTTAGGAGGTGGTAGTTCAGCTTTAATTTAATGAAGGAGTCGCTGATTACCTCACCTGTGCTCAAGCAAGGAAATACTAATGTCACGGCCTATTAGGGAACCCTGAGGATAGGAATGGGAACCACTGCTCTTGATGAGTAGATTAACAAAGAGAAATAAGTCAACATGACACACTGCTTGAAAATTGTATCAAATCATATACAGGAAGGTAAATTCAAGTAGGACGGTACTAATACAATTCCATGATAAAATAGCCCCTTGAACTGATTTTTGTTTAATGCATCTGACTATCGCCTTTGTGCCAAGCTATCTGCATTGAACATTCTCCAATTTACCTACCATACACGTTGTTTAATACCATGTACTAACATGGAACAGAGGAAATTGCAGAAAAACTTGCCAGTTTTCATGCACATGCTTAGGGCTTGCTATCTAGTACATGGGTAGACAACTTTTGGTTCTCCAGATTTTGGGGTTTACTCCCATCACCCCCCAACTAGCACCGAAAAGAAGAGATCTAAGTGTAGCTGTGAGTATTTCAAAAAGGAAAAAAATATATATATATACACAGTGTATTATAATAAAGCCTAAATATAGTACTCAAAGTGAAGGGAATTAATCTACCATTTTATCGATGTGATAAAGAATAAAGAGTATAAGAGAGCAAGTATCCTCCCAAGCGGGAATAGACCATGTACAACAGTGGTGGGACACTAAGAAAATACAGGCGTAGGCAGCATAACAGGAGCAATAACTTCTCTTTGTAAGACCTGTTAGGTCTAAATAACAGTGCACTATGAAGGAAGATTAAGCAAAAAGTTGGAAGAGATCAAAGAACCCTCATCTTCCTCCCCACAAAAGAATAATATAACAATCTCATTTTATTAAAAGGCTTGAGTATGCCTTTACTAGAATGGTTGTGACAAATACAGAAAATAAGAAAAAGTAAACAAAGCATACCATTTTGTAAAGTAGACAACCAGCCACATAAAATGAGGGTTCACTTACCTTTCTACCCCTAGTCTAGTGTGCACAACTACAACAATACAATCACTTCTAAATGGACTGTATGGCATCCACATACACAGTTGTGCATGCTTTCACTGCTGCAACTCCTTGATGAACATTGGTATTTGTGGGAAAGCTTCAGCATGCTGTTATAAGATGTGACTGCCAATCGGTCTCCCATATAAACTGTTCCTTATGATAACTGTACCCAGGTCATTCCCATCCTGGTTGTACCCCGGCTCAATTGGGGTGGAACAATCTGGTTTTGCAGTAAGGGAGTACCTGGCAAACCGTCACCGATCTCAAGCATCGCACCCCAGCAACGCTCTCTAGCATCTGAACCAGTGCCGGTACCACACGGGTCCCTACTCCCTGCATGGTGACAGCTGGAATGGGCCATGGACCCGACTGAGGCTTCCCGTAGAATGGCCAGACTGGAACACCAGGAACAGGTGCTGACCTCTCAGACTGCACACCTGAAGGGCCTGGAACACAAACTGGATGTCATACAAGAGATGCTGCACTCTGCTGTTCCAGCCACTACTGCTGCCTCTGGCGTCTCTGGAACACCCCCTCCGGGATACATTCCTCCCTGTATACTGCTGCCTGACAAATTTTCAGGTCGGCCAACTAAATGTTGAGGGTTCCTCAATCAATGCCAGCTGCATTTCCGGAACCTGCCCCAGATGCTCAGCACACATGCTGCCTCGGTCTCCTTCATCATCTCTCTCCTCAAAGGCGAGGCGTTGGCCTGGACATCTCCCTTAGTGGAGCAGCAGTATCCATTGCTGGATGACTCCAACGCCTTCATCTCTGCCTTCAGGGCAGTCTTCGATGCTCCCAGAAGAAGCGCTCCTAGAGCTACGTCAGGGAGCCAGGTCCGTCAGCCAGTACGCAGTGGAATTCCACACCCTCTCCTGAGACCAACTGGAACCAGGAAGCCCTAAAGGCTGCATTCTGGCGTGGGCTCAATGAACGCCTTAAGGACGCCCTAACGTGCCGAGACATCCCCGATGGATTGGAGGACTTCATCTTCTTGTGTTTAGACCTAGACCAATGTCTGTAGGAGAGGCAACTGGAGCGTGGCTGCAGCAAGAGGCGAGCAACACCAGCCGTGGCTCCGGCAGAGGAATGCTCCATGGCCTAGACACCTATGGAGATAAGAGGCATAACTCGGCTGACTGACGAAGAGAGGAAGAGGTGCCGAACCCTCAGGCTTTGCCTATACTGTGTGCAAGTGGGCCACATGCTCCGTCAGTGCCCTGTTCTTCTGGGAAAAGACATGGCTTAGCCAACTTCAGAGGCAGTCAGCTAAGCCCAACCCATCAGCCTCCCCAAGGTCAATCCAGGTTGTTCATTCTAGTGACTATTCGGTGCGCTGCCAGGACTGTAAGCGCTGCTGCCTTCATCGAGTCTGGTGCCACCGGTTTATTCATTGATGGTGACTGGGCCCGGTTACATGTAGTGCCTTGTCGGCCCAAGAAGCAGCCCCTGTTGGTGTCAATGTTGGGTGGGGGACCCTTGGGTTTTGGCACGATAACCCAGGAGACCAAGACACTCGTCCTTACCACAGGGGTCCTTCACAATGAAGACGTGGTCCTGAATCTAGTATCCTCTCCCTTTGCTCCTATCGTCTTGGGACTTCCCTGGCTTCAGCAACATAATCTCATTTTCAATTGGAGGACTGGAGATCTCACTCAGTGAAGTGAGTCCTGTAGGCTGACTTGCCTTCCTAGAGACCCGCTTTCTTCGCCCTTGTCTGTCTCTGCTTCTCTGAGTCTTCCTGATTTCCTGCCCGCAGCCCAGCATGACTTTCATGATGTTTTTTCCAAAACCCAGGTGGAACCCCTTCCTTTGCACCAAACCTATGATTGTCCGATCGATCTCCTACCTGGATCCCAACCACCTAGAGGAAGGACGTTCTCCTCCTAAGATGAAAGCCCTTGCCACCTGTATTCAAGAGAACTTGGCCAGAGGGTTCATTTTTCCATCTACCTCACCCCCTGCGGCAGAGTTCTTCTTCGTGAGCAAGAAAATGGCTCCCTGAGTCTGTGCGTGGACTACCGAAGACTTAACCTCTTCACGGTGAAAAACAAGTATCCCCTGCCTCTCATTCCTGAGTTGTTTGACCTCCTCTGTGGGGCTGCCTGGTTTGCTAAACTGTACCTGAGAGGGGCCTATAACTTAGTCTGTATCAGGTCTGGGGACGAATGGAAGACGGCCTTAAACACCAAATATGCCTAAGTCCGGCTTGTTGGTCTATTACAGCCTCTTCCAGTTCCTTCCTCCCCATGGACCTACATAGCCATAGACTTCTTGGTGGACTTACCCTCAACCAAAAAGAACACAGTCATCCTGGTTATAGTGGACTGCTTCTCCCATCAGGCGCACTTCGTTCCCCTGCCCAAGTTGCCTTCCTCTCAACAGTTAGCTGACATCTTCCTTCAAGAGGTGTTCCGTTTACATGGCCTCCTCCTGCAAGTGGTGTCGGACAGAGACAGCCAGTTCACCTTCCAGTTCTGGAGGGCTTTTTGTGCTCGTCTAGGCATCGCAGTACACCTGTCCTCCGCCTATCATCCACAGTCCAATGGACAAACCGAAAGGAGGAACCAGGCACTCAAGCAATACCTACGTCTGTTTGTGGAACCCCTCCAAGACAACTGGACAGATCTCCTTCCATTAGCAGAATTCGCCTTCAACAGCTGTTGGCACAAATCGCTCCAGTGTTCCCCTTTCTTTGCTGCTGGCGGGTACAATCTGGCTTCTCTTCTGCTCTCCTCCTCCTCTGGCGTTCCTGCTGTGGACAATCACTTGGACGATCTGGAAACCCACTGGCAGCATATCCTTTCAAAGCTAGTGACTAAGGCAACATGATATAAGAAAGCGGCTGACTGGAGACGGATCTCCGGCCTCAGTACATGGTAGGAGATGAAGTATGGCTCTCCACTAAGAACCTACGCCTCAATCAGCCCTCTGCCAAGTTTGGCCCGCTCTATGTGGGTCCCTTCCGCATCCGCTCTTGGATCTCCCCGGTGACCTTCTCCCTGGACCTACCATTATCCATGCGAGTACCTGACTCATTCCACGTCTCTCTACTCAAGCCCCTGGTCCGTACCAATTTTCCCTTCGCTCCTCCACCACTCCTCTGGTTCGAGTTGATGGGCAGGAGGAGTACGTTGTTCAGAAGCTCCTGGATTCCCGCCTTGTTTGAGGTTCCCTCCAGTAACTCGTGGATTGGAAGGCCTACGGCCCGGAAGAATGGTCCTGGGTTCCTGCTCATGACCTGCATGCCCCTGCCCTCCGACGGGCTTTTCACTGTGCCTTCCCCACCAAACCTGGTCATCCGGGGGCCTCCCGTTGGGGGGGTGTCACCGTTCACCTGTGTCCCCACTTCTGCCTGACCGCATCATCCTCGCAGCGGGCAGTTCTTCTGGGTTTTGGCTCAGTCCAGCCGCACATGCTCAGTGTGCGGCTGCCTTCCAGCTGGGCGGCTGCGCATGTGCCCAGCCCAGCTCTCTTGGCAAGGCTTCCCCTATCCTGCATGGCTCACAGATAAACCCCTCTTCCATTGGCTGGCCTCTGTATTTAAACGGGCTAACCCAGAGTTAGGTTGCCCGTTCCACAAGCTTCTGTTGTGCCTCATTTACGCTCATCTCTGGCTTGCTACTTTGACCCTTGGTTTTGTTGCTGATTACGGCTTGTCTTCAGTCCCTGGCTTGATCCTTGGCTTTGTTCTAGACTATGGCATGTCTCCAGTCCCTGGCTTGACCCTTGGCTTTGTTCCAGATTACAGCTTGTCTCCAATCCCTGGCTTGACCCATGGCTTTGTTCCAGACTACGGCTTGCCTCCAGTCCCTGGCTTGACGCTCGGCCTTGTTCCAGACTACGGCTTGTCTCCAGTCCCTGGCTTAACCCTTAGCTTTTTTCCAGACTATGGCTTGTCTCCAGTCCCTGGTTTGACCCTTGGCTTGTTCTAGTCTATGGTTTGTCTCCAGTCTCCTGTTCCGACCATTGGCTACTCACCTGACTTGTCTTGTCTCCTGACCCTCAATACTAGACCTCCTGCTAGTCTTTCCATGTGTGTGTCTTCCATCCAGTTTCTAGCCTGTGCAGTCGGCCTGGTTCATAATGGTACCCAGGTCATTCCTATCCTGGTTACACCCCTGCTCAACTGGGGTGGAACTATCTGGTTACGTGACCAGCACCTTTACTCAGCTTTGGCTACAGCAAGGGAGTACCTGGTACACCATCACCAATCTCAAGCCTCGCACCCCAACAACGCTCTCTAGCATCTGAACCAGTGCCGGTAACACACGGGTCCCTATTCCCTGCGTGATGACTCCTCCTGCTCAGGTAACCTAAGAAAAAATATGTAACATTTAAACCTCCAAAAGCCCACTGGGTGACATCATCATGGTGGTACAATATAAACTTTGCTCAGCTAAGAGATATCCCAGAAATGTATTTGTATGGGTCTAACACTGCACAGGGATCAGGAGATGAAGTGGTAAGATATACAGTTTTAATCTAAATGATTCAACCCCCATTGCAAATCAAGTTTATTGTCAAAATGTACAGACTTTCAGCTGTTTGCAATGAACAAATTAAACAAAAGCAACTGAAATAGCTCAACACAACAAATACTTCAAGTGGTTTCCCCAAATTCAACTGAAAATGCAACTTATAATGACTTCTTCAGTCTCTGAAATTATTCAACCCCCTAAATAGAATCCCTCACAACAGCACAAATATGCAAAACAGATGTTATCTCAAGCACATCTGATGCAATTAATCAAGGGCATTATTAGTTGCACCAGGTGTGCTTGAGCTGGAACACATGAAATACCTGAACTGGCTAGGGGTTTGTTGAGTGTCACGTTTGACTGTATGTTAGAAAAGTCAAAAGAATGGTCCAAAAAGTTAAGAGAAGAGATTATTGCCCTTCACAAACAACGAACAGGATACAAAAAGTTAGCAAAGGCACTGAATGTTCATAGAGACACCATTGGAAGCTTAGTTCACAAGTTCAAAGTCAAAGGAACATTGGTTACACTACCTGGACAGGGCAGAAAAAGGAAGCTATCAACGGCTGCAACCAGTTTGAGAAAAACCCTGCAGTGAGTGGCAACAGGCACTGAGGTTTCAGTGAGCACAGAAAGGCGCGTACTATACGCAGAAGGTTTCCATGCGAGAATTCCAAGACGTACACCCCTACTGACCCAAAAAGCACGAGGAAAGTTGGCACCAAGATGCTCAAAATCATATAAATAAGCCACAGAAGTTTTGGGATTCTGTTCTGTGAAGCGATGAAACAAAACTGGAACTTTTTGACCTGATGGATCAGCGGTATGTCTGGAGGAAGAAGAATGAAGCATACGCTGAAAAGTATACTCTGCCTACAGTTAAGAATGGTGGCTTGGTGATGCTCTGGGGCTGCTTTGCACTGTAAACCTGCAGCATGTGAAAAGCAAGATGGATTCATTGAAGTATCAGGAAATCCTAGGAGAAAACATCATGCCATCTGTGAGGAAGCTGAATCTTGGGGGTCATTGGACCTTCCAACAGGACAATGATCCCAAGCATACCTCAAACTCCACCAAGGCTTGTTTGTAGAAGAAGTTCTGTAAGATTCTACAGTGGCCATCACAGTCACTTGACTTGAACCCCATAGAAAATCTCTGGTGGGATTTAAAGAAGTTGGTTGCAGCATGCAAACCCAAGAATATTACTGACCTGGAGGCCATTGCTCATGAGGAATGGGTTAAGATTCCTCATGAACACTGCCAAAAGCTGGTGTCTGGCTATGCATCTTGTTTGCAGCAGGTCATAACAGCAAAAGGGTGCTCTACTAAGTACTACAGATGCTTGCCATGAAGGGCCTGAATAATTCTGAGACTGGTGAAGTCATTATAAGTTGCATTTTCAGTTGAATTTGGGGGAAAAACCCCTTGAAGCATTCGTTGTGTTGAGCTATTTCAATTGCTTTTGTTTGATTTGTTCATTGCAAACAGCTGAAAGTCTATAAACCTGATTTGCAATGGGGTTTGAATAATTTTGATTACAACTGTAATTTAGCTATATATATAGCATGAAGTTGACAAGTATAAATATGGAATCTCCATAAAAATACAAACTTTCACTGATGTAGTAGAAAACCATACACAAAATATAAATTTAAACGAAATATGTAGGTCTTCCCACAGCAGTACAATGAAACAATCATACCTATCTCAAAAGCTAACTGCAAATAAAGTTGCCTAACATACAATATATGTTTTCAATATTGTTTACAATATCTATTTGAATATAGCTGCCAGCTGTAGCAATCACAAACAGGGTAGCTTACGTGAACCATATAAATCAGGACAGATAAAAGATACATTTGTTCGGTGTTTGGAGGGCTAGATAATCTATCCCAACACCTGGTGTAATGCAGAATTATATTCATACATTCACCCTGTTGTAAGTTTCCTTTCTATGCCTTTTTTTAATTTTTTTTATTATTTTTATTATTATTATTATTATTATTATTATTATTTGTTATGCATATAATTTTTTAATTCCCATAGGTCCTTCCATTCATGGGGAGCAATTGTGGGTCTACTGAGACCCTGACCAATCACTCCCCATAATCTTTTTGGGATGAGTTATCTCACTGTAGTGCTGAGGCAAAGAGGTGATGAGCTGTCAGTGAGAGACCTAATCACATGCTTCAATTAATGGGAGTAGAGTTCAGGCTATCACAGACCCTTATCACTGCCCCCATTACACTGTTATTTTAATCCTGCAAGTGCCAAAGGGATTATTATTATTATTATTCTTTATTTATATAGCGCCAACTAATTCCGCAGCGCTGTACATTGTCCAACACATCGCAAACCATTGTGATCAACGCCCCTGTGGTACATGGGGTTAAATGCCCTGTTTGTGTTTTTCATTCAGACCTCGTTTACATAATTGAGTAAACAGTCAACACTGGAGGCTGGAAGGCACTCCCCACCTTCCTTCCATCTCTATCAATCAAGCCATTGAGAGGATCAGGGAAGCCTGCCACATCACCTCTGATATTTGCAATGATGTGAGTGGACCTTACTCTTCCTTCCACTCATCTAAGAAGTTCAACAAACACCGGGAAGAGGAATGATGGAAGGAAGGCAATCAGGGTCTTACTTTTGTTATTATTGGTTACCTACCCATGGGGGTGGCACTTAAAAGGATAGTAATGTTTAATAATAAAAGCAGCTCTAATTAATCATCATAGTATTTGGGCCTTGGAGACTGTTATTTCAATTCTGTCAGAGTTGTATTTCAAGAGTAATTGAATGATAAAATATCCCCCTCCCGCCCCTTTTACTGATATAACACTGCTCAGCTCAGGGCAGCAGGGAGTGTCCAGGTAGATTGCAGAGAGGGACAATCTTCAATTAAGATAAGGGAAAAACCTGAAAAAAACTGTCAAGGGGGGCAGGGTTTTCATTGTTCTCACAGTAAGAAGATTGTCCCTTGCTGTGAGATGTCTGGTCTATGGACCAGATTCCATATCTGAGGAGAGGGAACTTACACTATGTAAAAGGGGCAGGAGGGGGAAACTTTATCATTCAGTTACTCTTGAACTACAACTCTGACAGTATTGAAATAACACTCTCTATGTATCACGGTGCCTGTGTTATGCTGGCGACATTTTGACACTTTGCTACTTCCTGATACCTTTTTATTGGCTGACGTGTTGTTGCTCCTCCAAGTGACAGCCCTTAAATACTCAGTCCTGTCACTTATGCAGTGCTCTGCTAGCGCTTGTTCCGTTATGCTCGTATGATTCCTGTGTATGACCCGGACTGCCTGACTACTCTGCCTGTTTACGTTCCTGCTCTGTGTACCGACCCAGATTGGCTGACGTTCCTGCTCTGTGTACTGACCCAGACTGGCTGACGTTCCTGCTCTGTGTACCAACTCGGCTTGGCTGACGTTCCTGTTCTGTGTACCGACCCGGATTGGCTGACGTTCCTGCTCTGTATACCGACCCGGATTGGCTACGTTCCTGCTCTGTGTTACTGCCCGGTTCGCTCTCATTCCGGGATCCAGTTTGGGGGCTTTAGCCGGTGCTCCTTCTCCCAGTCTGTCAAGACCTCCGGTTGCCTTGGTTACTGCTCAGGCAGTTCTACTGTGACCCGATCACTCCTGTGCCTAGTCATCTATCTCCGGTGTGGAGATTCCGGTTGCACCATGGTACGCTTGGTCTGCTTACTGCCATACCTGAGGTTGGGTTGCTCTTGGGTGCCTCAGGCTGCTACTCCATCCAACAGTAGCCTCAGAACGGAGCGTTCTTTAACCCCTTGTGGGGCGGTGCTCTGCACGTGGGTCACAGTCTATTGCAGTCTCGGTTGGCATTACACTGCACCTCCCGGTGCTGTGCATTTGGGTTACAGTCTATTGCAGTCCCGGTTTGGCGTACACTGTCCCTCCAGTTGCAGCCTACCTCTGCTGCTCCAGTAGCCAGTCGCACATCCTGGGCTCTGCTTGTTCCTTGGTGGCTACAGTCGCTATTTTGTCACTCTCTGCATAGAGTGTACTCTGGGCCTTCCACTATTAGGGCCTATCCGCTGTTCTTGGCCTAATAGTATCTATCTGCCATTGTATCACTGAATCATACGAACTTTACCTGACCTGTGTCAGTATTGTATATTATGCTACATATACTGGACCTGTGTGGGTTATTTACTTTGTAACCTGTACTGTATCAGTGTCATATTGTATTATATGCTGGACCCGCGAGGGCTACTATTATTCTATGTGAATTAATAAAACTGTGTTTTACCAAAACCTTCCGTTTCTGAGTGTACATAAAACCGTTACACTATGGCTCAAATACTATGAAGATTAAGGATGGGTGAAATTTTTTGCCACAAAAGCGAAATATAAGAAGAATTAATTTGCCGAGAGGCAACTTTTTTGTGAAAAGTGCTGTTTTCCTGTTTTTTTGGCCTAGCTCAGTGTATTGAAATCAATGGGAAGACTGAATTTCTACCAACCACCCTTTTTTCCCATAGGCATACTATAAAAGGGCTGCATATTTCCACAGCATGCCAATCTGTATTTGTGAGAGGAAGAGAAAGCAACGCTAGAAAAAACAGGCTAATAAAGCAGAGTTGAAGCTTAACCCTTTGAGTGCCAGAGGGGTACTCAATGCACTACTTTGCAATGCATTGCGTACCCCTCTGGCACTCAAAGAGTTAAATTAGGGAGTATTGTAGGCAGGGCATTTGTTCTCTGTATTAGGAGAGTCTGGGGGACAGGAATGGAGCAAAGGAGGTTGACCCTAAATACCCCAAATACCCCAACATTCTGTCAGACTGATTTTATTTGAAAGACACAGGCATCTGTGGTCCAAGTTCTCTGTGTTGGAGGTGTCTGGGGTGAGATAAGGGAGTAAAGGAGCTTGACTCCAAATACCCCAACATTCTGACCGGTTTGATTTGAAAGATACAGGCAGTTACAGACCAAGCTCCTTGCTCCTCTTGCTGTTATTACCTCTGTGTTGGAGGTGTCTAGAGGTGTGAGCGAGAAGGCAACAATTTTTTCAAGGCATATTCTCTTGTTCTCAGTTGGTAATCCAAGGTGCTAAAGAAAATAGGGGTAGCCATCCAGGATCTTTCCATTTTCTTTATCACCTCGGATTACCAACTGAGAACAAGAGAAGTGATGAAATCACTGCATCCGCATGGAGTATAAAAAATGTTTATTATAAGTGTTACTCTGGATAGGAATACTGCACAATCGGGTGCCCTCTGTATGTTCTTTTTGTATACTATTTTCTGTCTTAGCCCTACATCCCTACATTACCTCCCCTACTCAGTGAGTGATGAAATTGCTGTAGGGGTAGATAATTAGCATCATCTTTGAATATAAATAAATAAAAAAAAATGTTCTAAATAAAAAAATGGCCAGTACAAATGGCTCCTTCAAACTTACCAAACTTTATTTTAGATAATAGTGTCCCTCAAGATACAAGTCTGCTGAATCCTTTGACTGTCAGAGGGGTGTTAAATGCACTGCATCTCAATGAGTCGGGTACTCCTCTGGCAGTCAAAGGGTTAAACCCTTTATGCTAGAAAAGAGACAGCAATATTATCTAAGTAGGAACACAACTGCAAAGCAGTGTCATTTTGATAAACTGGCAAATTCAAATAATATTACACCCTGTTCCAAATTATTATGCAAATTATATTTTTCTCATTTACCTAAATAATTGATGTAAATAACAGTCAGCATAATTCTCATGTTTTCAACTATTAAGAGTACAATTCAAATTTTATTGAATAAACCTCCTAATGATAACAGTATTTTTTTTAAACATAAAAAACTTACAATGCACTGTTCCAAATTATTACGCACAGTGTTTCAAAACACTTTATAGGTTGTAAAGAACTGAAAATTGTCATTTGTTGTGTTTGCAGCATATTTACTGAAATCAAAAGCTATTTCAATCAAACTTTTAACAACATTTTAACTTTTTAAACATTTTAACAGGTCTCGTTACATTTCAACATAGGACCCCTTATTTGATAGCAGCTTCACAAGTCTTGCATCCATTGAACTTGTGAGTTTTTGGACAGTTTCTGCTTGAATTTGTTTGCAAGATGTTAGAATACCCTCCCAGAGCTGCTGTTTGGATGTAAACTGCCTCCCACCCTCATAGATCTTTGCTTGAGGATGATCCAAAGGTTCTCAATAGGATTGAGGTCAGGGGAGGATGGAGGCCACACCATGACTTTCTCTCCTTTTATCCCCATAGCAGCCATTGATGCAGAGGTATTCTTTGCAGCATGAGATGGTGCATTGTCATGCATGAAGGTGATTTTATTATGGAAAGCATAGTTCTTCCTTCTGTACCAGGGAAGAAAGTGGTCAGTCAGAAACTCCACATACTTTGCAGAGGTCATCTTTACACCTTGGGGGACTCTAAAGGGGCCGACCAGCTCTCTTCCCATGATTCCGGCCCAAAACATGACTCCACCACTGCCTTGCTGATGTCGCAGCCTTGTTGGAACAGGGTGGCCTTCCACCAACCATCCACTACTCCATCCATCTGGACCATCCAGGGTTGCACAGCACTCATCAGTGAACAGGACTGTTTGAAAATTAGTCTTCATGTATTTTTCTGCCCAATGCAGCCGTTTCTGCTTGTGAGCATTGGTTAGTGGTGGCCGAATAGAAGGTTTATGCACAGTTGCAAGACTCTGGAGGACTCTACACCTTGATGTCCGTGGGACTCCAGAGGCACCAGCAGCTTCAAATATCTGTTTGCTGCTATGTAATGGTATTTTAGCAGCTGCTCTCTTGATCGGATGCATGGATCTGGCAGAAATCTTCCTCAATGTGACTTTATCTGCACGAACCTGTCTGTGCTCTGAATCAGCCACAAATCTTTTAATAGTGTGATGATCACTCTTAAAGGGATAGTAATACTTCGTTTTAACTTTATTTTATTTTGTAGGCATTAAAAAAACATGAAGAATGATATAAGTCTTATCTCTCAAACCTTTATGGTTTATGAGATATTCACAAGCAAAGTTTCCCCCTCCCGCCCCTTTTACCTACTGTAAACAATCTCTTCTCAGATGTGGAATGTAGTGATGAGCGAGCACCCCAATGCTCGGATGTTCGGGTGCTCTGACCGAGCACCCCCTGAGGCTCGAGTGCTCGGCCGAGCATCCGAGCCCCATTGAAGTCAATGGGAGGACTCGAGCATTACACCAGGCACCCCCTGCTCTGATGAGGGGAGGGTGCCTGGTCCATAGGAAAAGGGCAGAAAAAGATGGAAACACTACAGAAATGGTTCAGGGACAGCATAGGGAGGATGTCTGGATGCACCTTGGACTCCAACATCGCTGCTGGGAACGATCTTTCGCCCGTAGTACGCCATTTTTACAGACTGACCATAAAACACACAAAAAGGAAAATAAAAACGACTTTAGGCGAAAAATTGTTACCAAACAATATTTGCTGTATATTTACTTGTATATCATCTGCAAATTCTCCCAAAAATTTCCTTGATTTTCAGAACTGAGGCCATGATTAAGAGGGAAACGTGCGCAGAGGCAAATTATCCCAAAAATTTCCTTGATTTTCAGAACTGAGGCCATGATTAAGAGGGAAACGTGCGCAGAGGCAAATTCTCCCAAAAATTTCCTTGATTTTCAGAACTGAGGCCATGATTAAGAGGGAAACGTGCGCAGAGGCAAATTCTCCCAAAAATTTCCTTGATTTTCAGAACTGAGGCCATGATTAAGAGGGAAACGTGCGCTGAGCTGACCATCTAAAACATTATGGGTGAGGGTCTGCTGCAGAGCTGACCATCCTAAACATTATATGCGAAGGCCCGCTAGTGAGCTGACGCTATAAAACATTATATGAGAGGGCCCGCTAGAGAGCTGACCCAATAAAACATTATATGAGAAGGCCCGCTGGTGAGCTGACCTATATAAAAATTGGCAAACAGGGCCCGCTGGTGAGCTGGCCCTATATAAAAATTATATCACAGGGCCCGCTGGTGAGCTGGCCCTATATAAAAATTATATCCCAGGGCACGCTGGTGAGCTGGCCCTATATAAAAATTATATCCCAGGGCATATGGAAGAGGAGGAGGAGGATGAGAAGATTAAGAGTCAACCATATACCCGTTTTTTGGGTGGAAGGGGTGAATGGGAATACAGAGTATTCCCATCATTGTAAATAACATATATAAAGTGAGTTTATGTTCCCCCGGGGCTTTCCTCCAGTGGAGTGGAGAAGTCAGGGGAAATCCAGGCCTTGTTCATTTTTATAAGTGTCAACCTATCAGCATTGTCGGTGGAAAGGCGGATACGCTTATCTGTTATGATGCCACCAGCAGCACTAAATACCCGCTCAGACAGAACGCTGGCGGCAGGGCAGGCCAGCACCTCCAAGGCGTAGAGTGCCAGTTCATACCACGTGTCCAGCTTGGACACCCAGTAGTTGTAAGGCACAGAGGGATCATTGAGGACGCTGACACGGTCTGCTACGTACTCCTTCACCATCTTCCAAAACTTTTCCCTCCTTGTGACACTAGGCTGCGCATCAGGGTGAGGGTGCTGCCGGGGTGTCATGAAGGTGTCCCACGCCTTGGAGAGTGTTGCCCTGCCTTTGTCGGAACTGCTGTGTGCTCCCCTTTTCTCCCCTTCTCGGTTGGCCAAGGTAGCACGTACTCTGCCGCCAGCGTTGTCAGATGGAAAATTTTGGAGCAATTTTTCAACAAGAACCTTCTGGTATTGCACCATTTTGCTTGTCCTCTCCACCGGAGGAATGAGAGATGAGAAATTCTCTTTGTAGCGGGGGTCCAGAAGGGTGAACACCCAGTAATCCGTGTTGTCTAAAATGCGTACAACGCGTGGGTCACGGGAAAGGCAGCCTAACATAAAGTCAGCCATGTGTGCCAGAGTACCAACAGTCAAGATTTCGCTGTCCTCACCAGGAGGCTGACTCTCAATATCCTCATCCTCTTCCTCCTCTTCTGCCCACCCACGCTGAAGAGATGGAACTAAAGTTCCATGGCTACCCTCTGTAGCGGAGGCAACCGTGTCTTCCTCCTCCTCCTCCTCCTCCTCCTCCTCCGCCTCCTCCAATTGTCGCTGAGAAGACGAAGTGAGGGTGCTCTGGCTATCACCTTGTGTAAGCTCTTCCTCCCCCATTTCCACCTCTTCCACATGCAAAGCGTCGGTTTTAATTGTGAGCAGCGAGCGTTTCAGTAGACACAGAAGTGGGATGGTTACACTGATAATAGCGTTATCGCCGCTCACCATCTGTGTCGATTCCTCAAAATTGCGTAAAACCTCGCAGAGGTCTGACATCCATTCCCACTCCTCACTTCTGATTACAGGAAGTTGAACGGAGAGGCGACGACCGTGTAACAGCTGGTACTCCACTACTGCCCTCTGCTGCTCACAAAGCCGGGCCAACATGTGGAAGGTGGAGTTCCAGCGCGTGCTCACGTCACACAGCAGCCGGTGAGCTGGCAATTGTAAGCGCTGCTGCAGCTTCAACAGGCCGGCCGAAGCTGTTGATGACTTACGGAAATGTGCACACACGCGGCGCACCTTGGTCAAGAGATCATGCACATTGGGGTAGGTTTTTAGAAATCGCTGCACCACTAAATTAAATACATGCGCTAGGCATGGTACGTGTGTGAGCTTGCCGAGCTCCAAAGCCGCCACCAAGTTACGCCCATTATCACACACAACCATGCCTGCTTGCAGGTTGAGTGGCGAGAGCCACTGCTCGGTCTGGTGACTAATCCCCTGCAACAGCTCTGAGGCCGTGTGCTGTTTGTCCCCAAGGCAGATCAGCTTCAGCACGGCCTGTTGACGCTTCCCCACTGCAGTGCTACACTGCTTCCAGCTACTGGCTGATGGGGGAGTGGCGGTGTGTGTAGAGAATTCGGAGGTGGAAACGGAGGAGGAGGAGCCAATAACGTAGGTGCTGGTGGAAACCCTGATGGAGGTAGGGCCCGCAATCCTCGGCGTGGGTAGCACCCGTGCCATCCCAGGGTCCGAGTCGCTCCCAGCCTCCACGACATTCACCCAGTGTGCCGTAAGGGAAATGTAGCGTCCCTGGCCACAAGCACTTGTCCATGTGTCAGTCGTTAAGTGGACCTTCCCAGTAACTGCGTTGGTCAGGGCACGGGTGATGTTACGGGACACATGGTGGTGTAATGCGGGGATGGCACACCGGGAAAAGTAGTGGCGGCTGGGGACCGCGTACCGAGGGACAGCTGCTGCCATCAGGCTGCGGAAGGACTCAGTGTCCACAGCCTAAATGGCAGCATTTCGATGGCCAGTAATTTTGAAAGGTGTGAGGTTAGTGCTATGGCCTGTGGGTGGGTGGCTGGGTACTTTCTCTTGCGCTCAAATGCCTGGGGTAACGACATTTGGACGCTGTGCTGGGACAGGGAAGTGGATGTGGTCGCTGATGGTGCTTCAGATGGTACAGGTGCAGGGCGGGAGGTATGCGGGCCTGCGCCTTCGACAGGCGATTGGCCGGCACCGAAAACAGGGGAAGAGGAGGCAGTGGTGTGGCCTGCAGACACAGGTGGGCGATCCAGGCGTTCCTCCCACTTACTACGGTGCTTGGATGCCATGTGTCGGATCATGCTGGTGGTGGTGAGGTTTCTAGTGTTCATGCCTCGGCTCATTCTGGTGTGGCACAGGTTGCAAACTACAATTCTTTTGTCGTCCGCACTTTCCTTAAAAAAACGCCATACCGCGGAACACCTACCCTTTGGCAAGGTAGATTTACGCAAGGGGGTGCTCCGTGGAACATTTGCGGGCCGGTTTGGTGCGGTCCGCCTTCTTTCTGTAGCCACACCACTGCCTCTTCCAGCCTGTTGCGGTGCTGCAGATGGCTCACCCTCAGGACTGCTGTCATCGCTCGGCTCTACACCTTCCCAGGTGGGGTCAGTCACCTCATCGTCCACCAAGTCCTCCTCCACTTCCTCACTCTGATCATCCTCCTCAAGTCTTGATCCCACCACATACTCAGTCATTGACAACTGTATAACATTCTCCTCAACAAGGTCTTGAGACGGAAATAGTGGTTGATTTAATGGCAACTGTGTCTCATCATCATCATCATCATCATCCACTACTTCCTTTGACCTTAAATGCCGTTCACATCTGTCATCTTCTTGTGATTGGGTAGCCTCTAGAGGTTGTGAATCAGGGCACAAGATGTCATGTTCCTCTGCAAGCGTGCTTGGAGAGAGGGTCAAATGAAGGATTGGTGATGAGACGAGCTCATCACTATATCCCAGTGTGGGATCACTTCTTTGACCAGACCGTGTATGGTGGGAGGAAGGATGATCAGAGTGAGGATTATGTTGACCAGACTCTTGGCTACTGAGAGTGGACTTGGTGGAAGACAGGGTGGTGCTTAACCGACTGGAAGCAGTATCAGCTGTCATCCAACCGACCACCTGTTCGCACTGGTCGGACCTCGAGAGTGATGTCCTGCGACGCCCTGTGAAATCAGACATGAAGCTAGGTATGGTGGATGTCTTTCTTTCTTGTGCTCTGGCACCAGGCACAGTTTCTCCGCGTCCTGACCCGCGCCCTGAACTTTCAGGATCACGTCCACTTCCCCGTCCCTTTTTACCCGCCTTCTTCATCTTACACGATATATATGACTTTAATATATATGAGTTTGAAAACTTAACAGTATTTCTTACTATTCTGCAACTCTGCAGAGTACACAGAATAGGCTGCTAAACTGCGGTGACACACACTGAATGGAATAAGTGACTTTAATATTTGAGTTTGAAAAATTAACAGTATTTCTTACTATTCTGCAACTCTGCAGAGTACACAGAATAGGCTGCTAAACTGCGGTGACACACACTGAATGGAATATGTGACTTTAATATTTGAGTTTGAAAACTTAACAGTATTTCTTACTATTCTGCAACTCTGCAGAGTACACAGAATAGGCTGTTAAACGGCGTTGAAACACACTGAATGGAATATGTGACTTTAATATTTGAGTTTGAAAACTTAACAGTATTTCTTATAATTCTGGAACTGTACAGAGTACACAGAATAGGCTGTTAAACGGCGTTGAAACACACTGAATGGAATATGTGACTTTAATATTTGAGTTTGAAAACTTAACAGTATTTCTTATAATTCTGGAACTGTACAGAGTACACAGAATAGGCTGCTAAACTGCGGTGACACACACTGAATGGAATAAGTGACTTTAATATTTGAGTTTGAAAAATTAACAGTATTTCTTACTATTCTGCAACTCTGCAGAGTACACAGAATAGGCTGTTAAACGGCGTTGAAACACACTGAATGGAATATGTGACTTTAATATTTGAGTTTGAAAACTTAACAGTATTTCTTATAATTCTGGAACTGTACAGAGTACACAGAATAGGCTGTTAAACGGCGGTGAAAGACACTGAATGGAATATGTGACTTTAATATTTGAGTTTGAAAACTTAACAGTATTTCTTATAATTCTGGAACTGTACAGAGTACACAGAATAGGCTGTTAAACGGCGGTGAAAGACACTGAATGGAATATGTGACTTTAATATTTGAGTTTGAAAACTTAACAGTATTTCTTATAATTCTGGAACTGTACAGAGTACACAGAATAGGCTGTTAAACGGCGGTGAAAGACACTGAATGGAATATGTGACTTTAATATTTGAGTTTGAAAACTTAACAGTATTTCTTATAATTCTGGAACTGTACAGAGTACACAGAATAGGCTGTTAAACGGCGGTGAAAGACACTGAATGGAATATGTGACTTTAATATTTGAGTTTGAAAACTTAACAGTATTTCTTATAATTCTGCAACTCTGCAGAGTACACAGAATAGGCTGTTAAACGGCGGTGAAAGACACTGAATGGAATATGTGACTTTGATATTTTAGTTTGAAGACTTAACAGTATTTCTTCCTATTCTGCAACTCTGCACAGTACACAGAATGTGCTGCTACACTGCGGCGAAGCACACTGAATGGAATATGTGACTTTGATATTTTAGTTTGAAGACTTAACAGTATTTCTTCCTATTCTGCAACTCTGCACAGTACACAGAATGTGCTGCTAAACTGCGGCGAAGCACACTGAATGGAATATGTGACTTTGATATTTTAGTTTGAAGACTTAACAGTATTTCTTCCTATTCTGCAACTCTGCACAGTACACAGAATGTGCTGCTACACTGCGGCGAAGCACACTGAATGGAATATGTGACTTTGATATTTTAGTTTGAAGACTTAACAGTATTTCTTCCTATTCTGCAACTCTGCACAGTACACAGAATGTGCTGCTACACTGCGGCGAAGCACACTGAATGGAATATGTGACTTTGATATTTTAGTTTGAAGACTTAACAGTATTTCTTCCTATTCTGCAACTCTGCACAGTACACAGAATGTGCTGCTAAACTGCGGCGAAGCACACTGAATGGAATATGTGACTTTGATATTTGAGTTTGAAGACTTAACAGTATTTCTTCCTATTCTGCAACTCTGCACAGTACACAGAATGTGCTGCTAAACTGCGGCGAAGCACACTGAATGGAATATGTGACTTTGATATTTTAGTTTGAAGACTTAACAGTATTTCTTCCTATTCTGCAACTCTGCACAGTACTCAGAATGTGCTGCTAAACTGCGGCGACGCACACTGAATGGAATACGTGACTTTGATATTTTAGTTTGAAGACTTAACAGAATGTGCTCTAATCTGCAACTTTGCACACTAAACAGAATGTGCTCTAATCTGCAACTTTGCACACTAAACAGAATGTGCTCTAATCTGCAACTTTGCACACTAAACAGAATGTGCTCTAATCTGCAACTGTGCACACTAAACAGAATGTGCTCTAATCTGCAACTTTGCACACTAAACAGAATATATATATTTTTTTTTTTTTTTTTTTGTTTTTTTCCCCCCACACCAAATAACCTGCTGCCCCCACACACAGTAGTCCTAAAAAGGACTTTTGGTTCTTTTTTTTTCACAATTTTTGTTTTTTTCCTCCCTACACTGCCTTTCCCTTCCTATCCTCAGCTCTCCCTGGCTCAGACTGAGCCGAACTCGATGGTCAGGTGCTATACAGCACCTGACCACGGGTTCTGGCCAGCCAATCAGTGTAATGCCAGCAGCCAACATGGCTGCTGGCATTACACCGATGTCAGAGCCTCCCTGCACGTTTATTGGCTGCGCAGCAGCCGCAAAACGTGCGGGGAGGAGACCCGAACATGGCGGGCGAGCACATGCGGTACTCGTACGAGTACCGCCATGTGCCGAGCAGAGCGATGCTCGAGCCGATCCGAGCATCGGCCGAGCATGCTCGCTCAACACTAGTGGAATGCAGTCCATAGACTGGACAGATAACAGAAGGGGACACTCTTATTCCTATGAAAACAATGAAATCCCTGCCCCCCTTGACAAGCTTTTCAGGTTTTTCCCTTATCTTAATTGAAGATTGTCCCTCTCTGCAGTCTACCTGGGCACCTCCCTTCTGCTCAGGTTGAACAGTGTGATATCAGTAAAAGGGGCAGGAGGGGAATGCTTTGTCATTGAGTTACTCTGGAACTACAACTCTGACAGAATTGAAATAACACTCTCCAAAGTCCAAATACTAGGATGATTAATTAGAGCTGTTTTTATTATGAAACATTACTATCCCTTTAAGTTTTCGTGAAATATCTAATGTTTCATACCTCGTCCAAGGCATTGAACTATTTCACTCTTTTCGGCAGCAGAGAGATCCTTTTTCTTCCCCATATTGCTTGAAAATGGTGCTCTGCTTAATAATGTGGAACACCCACCTTTAGTAGTTTTTCCTTAAATTGGGTTCACCTGGCAATCTAATTATCACAGGTGTCCGAGATTGTTTTCAGTGATCAAAAGAGCCCTGAGACACAATGCCATCCATGAGTTAAACTGAAAAACAAAATATTTAATCTTTGTGACACTTAAATATCATTTGCATAATAATTTGGAACAGGGTGTAGTTAGAATTCCAATAATAGGTGCAGGTTGGTGGTAGATAGAGTATTGTGTCATTTTTTCAAATGTTCTAGCTGTTAAAGTGTAGCGAACAAAAAAAGGGAGTGACAGACAGTAATACAAGAGGACACTCTGTCCGCAAAATATAAGTAACAGGAAATCTTGCTGCATGTTATATGAGACATCTGTCGTCATTTTAAAATTGTTGGACATTTTTCCACATTTGCTGTGAAAGAAACTGGAACATAGTGTAGAGAGAAATAAATCCAATACAAATTAGTAACTGTTTAAAAGAATGATTTTCCAGTGTAGGAGTCCTTCATACTCTAGTCATCTTTATTTAAATGGGCCTTTACATTTTGAATGACAGAGACTTCCCCAAAGCATTGCAAAAACATTCAATTAATTGAAATTGGTGGGAATTGTTGGGAATTTTGCCTCAAGTTCAGCTTGATTCTCTGATTGAGAATTACCACAGGAAAAAGTCCCATTCACATTATACAAAAGAAGAAAAGCCATTTTTGTTTCCCAATAGGAGGAGTAGAAGGAAAAAACCTGCAGCAATGCAGTTTGAGTGGTACCTCAGGTGTGCTGAACATTCCCACATTCTGAACTGTGGGTGTAGCCACAGCAATCCCAGTACCTGTGCACCAAACACCTGATCCTACTTCATTGTGGCTGGTTTATTTACCAATTCACAGACCCATTTGTCAGACAACATTTAATTCATGAAATGCTAAACATGCATCCCCTCTGTAGTGTGTCTCCATTTATAATGCAGTGCTTGTATTATAGCACTTTCACAATTAAAACATGTCTTTGAACTTAAGATAAAAAATAATCTACTGAACTGAAGGTAACACATTTATTATAAAGTTTAATGATACCCCACCTGAGCAGCCATTACCTCCCCTTCTTGTTCTAGAAGTATGGAAATGCAGGAGCTATCTATACTAGCAAAATGGAATCTGTTAGACGAGTACATCACCTATATATGTCTACTTATAAAGGAGAGTATGAGGTGAGCAGTGAAGACTGTGTGTGAGTCAAGCAGGGAATAAATATCTGTAATATCTCTTTTCCCCATAGAGACCTTTGTATAGCATACTTAATTTCGACTGCTCCTCTTCATTCTTTATGTATACATCAATGTATTTGCAGTGTATCTCATCACCTGTATGTATACTAATTGTAGACTCCATCCTCCAAGAAAATAGAGAAGAACATACTGATAAACGTAAAAAATATATGCTTTTAGTACAAATCTTATATGTATATTCAGACAGCATTTATGCTTTCTACCAGAATTATAACAATTGCTGCATTTAAAAACCCTCATTAAAAATTATAACTGCTTTTATATTATACTAGTTGAACAGCCACAGTGCCACCAGCAGCGGCCATGGTACAGTCATGCACAGTAGAGACTGCCCGCACCGTGGCTGATAACGGAGCGGGGTGCTCCGAATTTAGACTACAGTCCTCTCTATGGTCTGAATTCGGAGAGCCCTGCTCCGTTATCAGCCGTGGCACACGCAGTCTGTACTGCGCATGACTGCCGCGCACGCAGCTGTGTGTACTGTGCATGACAGCTTCTGACAAACATACATTAGCGAATTATTATATAGGATAGTTTAATATAATAATGTAAGCTTTAGATGTGACTCATGGTTAATCATAAGGTTCTGGACCACCTTAAAGACAAATGTAGATGATGTGGCCGTATACTATATCTGAGTCTGACATACTTGATTTAACTCTTCGGATTCTAGCTGGTTAGGAGCCTTTTTCTAATTGTGTTTTTTAAGGGAATTGTTATTTCTGTGTTGGTAGATGTGGCTGACGTGGGATCATGTGGCCCTGATGTCTGCATTTTCCAATAGTGAAATGCCTTTTCCAGTTATATACTTCAAAAAAACCCAGTGCAAAAAAAGACATATAGATAACTGTATGAAGAGCACATATCTAGGTAACTCATGTTAAGCGCATTAAGATATACTTATTCCTATAAGTGTAGTTTCAGTTTAGTTGGCTCCTGGTCTCAATAGCCATAAAAATATTATTACAATATGCAAACAAAAAAATACAACTTAATTTAAATGGCACAACTATAGAACATGGTAATTTCAGCTAATACAAAAAATAAGAGCTGTAAGCAATTATTTTTCATCTCTATACGTAGAAAATGTAAGATAAATATGCACATTAAGCACTTAAGGCATTTATAGTAGACATAAACCAAGTGAACTACATTTAAGTGTACCCCCTGTTGTTCTCTGTGTTCACAGTTTATTGAGTCTTACAGTAACAGCAGGGATACAGAAAAGTTATTATTTATGTGGTTGTCAAATACTTTAAGTGGAAATGAATGTAGTGTAAAAAACATATAACTAAAGTATTAAACTCTCTGAAGACATCTACATATGCATTAATTGAAACTGAAACATTTATTATCATTTGTAATAGAGATTTTACTTTCGAAGATTGATCAGTGATATATTTAAAATAAATAAAACACACCACAAAATGTTTATTCTTTGCGGCCCCTGGTGTATTTGAGGACTGAAGCCCCCAAACATAGGAACACATTGGATCTCTTTAGATTACCTTCATTAAGCCAATTACTAGGGATGTGTGGAATTTTACACAGAGAAGAAATGTTCAGGAAACAGGGCCTTCTACAGCTACAGGAGTTTGCCATAGGAGAACCCCTTTCATCAAGTTATTCCATGGTGTGGCCTGGTGTGAGTGAATGTGTAAGTGCATGTGTGTGTTAATGTCTGATGATGTGCTTGTGTGATGATATCAACATGGAAACATTTGAACACGGTGGAGGAATATGGATGGCTGCACAGAGACACCTTCCGTAAGTAAGATTCCTAGTTATCATTTCTGAGAGGGAAAATATATATATATATTATATATATATATATATATATATATATATATATATATATATATATATATATATATATATAAAGTTCATAAAAGAAAGATGGCACTCTCAGGAACATTTTGCATATAAAGCAGTCAGTGTTTATTTCAACATTTCAGCCAGAGATTATGGCATTTATCAAGAAAGGCCAGAATCTCTGGCCAAAACATGTGCAAAACTTCCCTGAGAGTGCCCTCTTTCTTTTATGAACTGTTTGCATCTGATTTTTTTATGAACACCCAGGTCTATTTACATTGTAGCAGTGAGTGCATCTCACCACACACACACACACACACACACACACACACACACACACATATATATATATATATATATATATATATATATATATATATATATATATATATAAACAAGGCAGCCGGCAGCACTCTCGATAATAAGACAAATGCCTGGGTGTCCGGATGAAGTAATTGTAAAGATTAATTAAATCAGCACTCACAGGACTTAAATGTGAAAAACAAAAAATCTTTTTATTAGATCGACGTTTCGATCCCTCCTGGGATCTTTATCTTGAAATGTAAAAAAAAATATGTTGTAGAGCTTATCCCCCTGAGTAAAACAAGGGTGCTCCCACCGCTGAAAGGTGTTTCATTCAAAAGTTATTCATTTTCAAAGTTGAATTTTTTAGGTGCAATATCACAGTGGCCTGAAATTGTACAGTGGCGCTGTTGCTACACCATCCTATGGAGATTTATGGTCAATTGACCAGAGCTGTCCATAGGATCATGTAGCAACAGCGCCACTGTACAATTTCAGGCCACTATGATATTGCACCTAAAAAATTCTACTTTGAAAATTAATAACTTTTGAATGAAACACCTTTCAGCAGTGGGAGTACCCTTGTTTTACTCAGGGGGATAAACCCTACAACATATTTTTTTGGTATTTTAAGTATTACTATCCCTTTAAGACATACTTACCCATACGCTGTGTCATAAGAAATAGTCTACAGTTGGAGAATATTCACAGTTCTCAGAAAGGAACCTTTGCCCACTTTAAAACTGGCATGAAGAAACAGTGAGAAGACCCTCTGCCCACAGTCCTCCATTATCTGGATACAGCAGTACTAAGCAGCAACTGCCAAGAGCACAGGTACTTTTTAGATCTTTTGAGTGCCAGTTATGATACTTAGCTACAGTGCTTAAAGGACAATAGACATAGGAGATCTTGCAAACATAACATCTATTGCCTATTCATCTAGTCGGGAGAGACACCATCATCCAACATCTATCTAGTAGACTTTACCTTTACATATTCTAAATATATGATGACAAGCTATATGAGCTATTATTTGTGGGCTTGGACTCATTTTTTAACTGATCAGAAGTGCACTATAATCATTTTTTAATTCATTTTCTAGGATTAGCACATGCTTAGTTATTGTTTTATTATATGTAATGCTGTTGTATTATTAAATTGCTATTGTCTTTATTACGTCATTGTTTTGATTTATTTATTCATTTATATATGTGCAGTGAGTGGTCTCCTATTCTCCCTTTTGTAGATTAAAAATTCCCTCCAGATACTATCCCAGCTTGGATTACAGGGAGGCGGGGGATTGCTTTTCTGTATTATACGGCCCACTTCTTTAAACCTCCCACTGTCTGTTGGAGTAACAAAAGGTTCAGTCCAGGGCCCCTTGCTCTTTTCAATCTACACCTCGACCCTTGGCAAACTAATACATTCCATTGGGTTTCACCATCATCTCTATGTTGATGACACTCAAATTTATCTTTCCTCCCCAGACCTCTCCCCTTCCCTCCTATCCCAGGTATCTAGTTGTTTCTCTGCTGTGTCTTCCTGGATGTCCTCCCATCATCTCAAACTTAACATTAGCATTAGCAAAACTAAACTCATAAGTTTTCCTCCATCTCCAACCAGCCTTAGCCCAGATATTTCCCTCACTGTTAACAGCATCACCATCACACCAACCCCTACCCCCTACTGGGGGTAACTTTTGACTCCTCCCTATCCATCATTCCCCACACTCAGTCAATCTCCAACTCATGCAACCTCCACCTCCGTAACATCTCTAGATGCTGACCTTTTCTTACCCAAGATACTACTAAAATTTGAATACAAATACTCATGTCCCATCTTGAATACTGTAACTCACTCCTAATTGGTCTTTCACTCACCTGACTAACCCCACTACAGTCCATAATCAACTTGACACATCGCTTCTCTAATACACTCTCCTTTGCCAATCCTTATACTGGTTCCCATTATTATATTGAATTAAATAAAAAAATTCTGGTGCTAACTTACAGAGCCCTTACTAACACTACACCTCCCCTATATTTCATCTCTCATTTCCAAATATACTCCCACTAGCCACCTTCGCTCTGCACATGGCCTTTTCCTCTCTACAGCTCTTACATTACATCATCCAACTCCCACCTACAGGACTTCTCCCGTGCTGCACCTGAGTTCTGGAATTCCCTACCCCATCCCATTAGACTCTCCTCCAGCCTTCATATGCTCCCTGAAAACTGACCTCTTCAGGGAAGCCTATCAACTACCTCCATAACCGTTATGAGCAAGGTCAGACCAACAGCCTGTCTGACTTCTGCTCACTCTCATTCCCTGCTAAAATCATTCTCCCACCTACATCCCATAACAATTCACAATCTCATTTTTCACAGTCTTTTCTTAGAAGAACTTCTAACTCTCAGCCACTGACTGACAGTTCATGTGGCAGGAGGCACTTACACCCTATAGCACTGTGTCGAACATACCTTTCTCTAGACTGTAAGCTCTTATGAGCAGGGACCTCTGATCTTTTGTTTTCCATGTTCCATTTGTACTATTTAATATCTCTGTATGTCTATTCCCTGTTGTACTGGTGCTGTTGGTGATATATAAATAAAAATAATAATAATAATTGTATTTTAGATGCCCCACTTATATAGGGGTGAAGGACATATCTGACTACCATCTAGACAACTAATTAAAAAAGTATTTAAAAAATTGATATTTCAGATTTTCGTATTTTATATGAAGATGCGATTATGTAAATACCTCACTCCAAGACATAGCAAGAGATGGGGAGAGAAGAAAGGGATCCTTTAGAACCCTCTTTGGGAAAAATAAGCTCATATAGGTTTGTTGGATCAATGTATGCATTTTTTTTTCCTCCTCACCAAATGTAATGATGAGTAGTACAGTGGAGAATTATGAGATCCCTACTTGGAAAACAGAACATTAACCACATGCATTTTTGCTATCCCATCAAACCTATATAATGGGCAGGAGTAGAAATGAGGGCTCTTTGTATCTCCTTTTGGTAATGTAATCCCAGTGGGACTGATTGTGTCACTAGAACCACTATATTTATTTGAACCATTCCAGCACAATTTAGGAAATGAAGAGAAGAGTAAGTCATCACCCATTTGCAAATGAATACATCATGGAATAAATGGTAGCATTTTACCGTTTGTTGAATCATTATCATTTGTCATTTCACAACTCACGAGGTAAACATAGAGGGGAGGATTGGGTGAGGGTTAAAGGGCTAGTGATATGCTAAAATTATATTTTCAGCTTTTCCCTGCCCAAAGCTGTGACATTCTGGTTCTGGTGAGGGGGAAACTAGGAGTTTCACAAAATCGGCACGTCCCTATTCTGGACCCTTGGCTGAAATACCTGGGGGCTACTTTTGTTACATGTATTTAGAATTTAAAATATATGTAGATGCATAGGATGACTGCAGTCTACATCACACTCCTTTACTGTTGACTGATCAAATAATCTGGTTCTGGACTTAGACGATTTTATCTGCTTTCCATTCTAAACAATGCAATGTGTACTTGTACTGTATATAAGAGAGATGCTTTCATATTTATCTGTATAACATGAATGAGGAAGAGACCTGAGAGATCTTGAAAGCTTGCTTCTTAAATCTGCTTAGTTAACCAATAAAGGTATCAACTTGACTATATTTGCCTCCTGTATTTCTGAAGCCAACATTCTACCAACTCTCATCTTTTATCATTCCTAACAAAGGCAGCTTTGGTTTAAAAATTAGGAAAAGGACTGTGACAACATCCTATATATTAATTTGCTAGGATGTTTGTCAGAAGCTGTCATGTGCAGTAGAGACTGCCCGAACACACAGAATGCTGGGAGCATGGAATGCTGGGAGGTGTAGGAAAGCTGGGAGCACGGAATGCTGAGAGTTCTGTCCTGGGAGGTGTAGGAATGCTGGGAGTTCTGTGCTGGGAGCATTCTGTGCTTTCAGGCAGTTGGTGGCAGGATGCAGAGCAGGACCGGCCTCTTAACATTATACAGACCTTGGCCCATGTACACGGGCTTTTACACTAGTTCTTATTAAAGGGATAGTAATGCTTAATATTGAAAGAAATATGCATTACAAGATTTATCCTTATGAGTAAAACAAGGACACTCCCACTAGGTATTTTATTTAAGTAACCATTCAGCTCAGAATTGGATTTTTTGGGTGCATTTCTTCCATAGATTTACATTTTATGGTGTTGCTGTTGCTACAGCAGTTTATGAACAGTTTTGATATGTTGGCGATGTAACTCCATACCCTGTTGTAGAAACAGCACCACTGAAAATTTTCAAGCCTTGGTACCGCACCCAATAAAAGCAATTCTGAGCTGCACAAACATATAATAAAACATTTCTTAGCAGTGGGAGTACCCTTGTTTCACTCAGCAAGATATATGTTTTCAGAATTAAACATTATTATCCCTTTAAGCAACTGAATATCTCTTTTGTGAATACAAAAATAATACTTATTTCTATTTCTTTGTATATTTTAATCTACATAAATACCATGTCTAGTTCCAGTCCAGCCTACTTCAGTGCAGAACCTTACTGACACTTATAGGTTCCGGTATGGTAGAGATTAGCACTTCAATGCCGGCAATTCTACAAACTTCACTAGTAGCAGACAAGGCTGTCCCCCTTTGGTACAAGAATAGGTGCAGCCAGATCTTCTAATGTAACACAACTAATATTGTTGCAGCCATCAGAGGCATCAATTATCTCCCCTTTCCTACTTGTTATAATGAAAAGGTCTTGATTCTTTTCTATGATTGACGCAGAGGATCTGGAAAAAAACCCAATCTGTCTTAATGAATTCTGAATGATTTCTGCAGGTTCAGAAACAAGGGGGAGACATGGAAGTGCAGGGCAGCAGATGTGTGTGTAAAAAGAGATCAAGATGCAAGAAGCAAATAGGAGACTGGGAAAGGGGATTGTGCAAGGAGCTAGGATGGTGAAGGTGATGTAGAGATGTAAGTAATACATTGGAGACCTCACTAGCATTAAAGAGATTAAATGGGTTATAAGTCCAATTTAAATCAAAGGGACTTTTGGAAATTGTTATTTGTTCTGTATGGTGCAGTTAGTCTACCCCTGAATTATTCAGTTTCCTAGTACATCAGCACCACTGTGTATCTATCTCTGTCTCTGTCTCTCTCTCTCTATCGGGCAAATGTACAAATTCACCATTGAATTCCCATTAGCATGAGACTCTAACAGTATTGGGTGCACTAAGGGGTATGCAATGCAGCTAACTAAAACTGTAGTGCATGACTTTGGACAATCATCGCCATAGTTAGGACTTTAGTCTCAGGCAAGTCCCATATGCCAGTCCCATAATATGTGCAGGGAATAACATATATGTGTGATATTTTCTCCCTGCTCTGTGTAATGGTTTGTTTGACACACAGACACAGTAGGTTTCGATAAAACACAGTTTTATTAAACAATTAGGATTACAATAACCCTCACAGGTCCTGTAATATATTCTCAATATAGTACAGCCACAAGACAGGTTACATATATATGAGCCCACACAGGTCCAGTATAAGTATAGAGTCCATAACACATTATACTGACACAGGTCAGGCGGATCTTGAAAGAGTCCCAGTATATCGCTACTGCATGGGTTAATAGCAGTCAGCAAGTGTAAACAGTCCCATGAGTGGTAAGGCCTGTTAAGAAGCTCACCTCGGTTAGAGAGCTTAAATACGAGTAACGCCCAAGAATAAGTATAACAGATAATGGTGAACTGCCTTAGCAGTTACGGAGGCTGAGCAACTTGAGCACTGCCAGAGCAGTAACGGAGACTATGCCACGTGAACACTGCCGTAGCAGTAACGGAGACTGAGTGACATGGAGACTGCCGTAGCAGTAACAGAGACCAGGCAACTAAAGCACTGCCGTATCAGTAACAGAGACCAAGCCACGAGAGTGCTGCCATAGCAGTTTTGGATACTAGGCAACAGGAGTCTGCCGTAGCAGAAAAGGAGACTATGCCCTTGGATACTGATGTGGCATAAACGGAGACTGAGCAACAGAGGTTCTGTCGTGGCAATAACGGACTCTGAGCCACAGGGACACTGCCTTAGCAGTAACGGAGACTAGGCCACTTGCACTCTGCTGTAGCAGTAACGGAGACTAGGCGACTGGAGACTGCCATGGCAGTAATGGAGACTGAGCAACTGAGCACTGCCGTGACAGTAACGGAATTGAGCAACTGAGCAACTCGCCCTGAGGAGGCAACCAACTGGGACAAGCCAATAGGAATGTCGCCAGGGCGACACAGAGGCAACCGAGACCAAAATTGCACAGCTGTCACAGACAGCGAGAAAGGATCACAGCCCTCAAATGGAGACCGGGCGGGTGCACACGGAGCAGGAACATCACCCAATCCAAGTCGGTACACGGAGCAGGAACGTCAGCCAAACCAAGTTGGTACACGGAGCAGGAACGTCAGCCAATCCTAGTCGGTACACGGAGCAGGAACATCAGCCAAGATGGGTCGGTACATGGAGCAGGAACGTCAGCCAAGCCGGGTCGGTACTCAGGAGATGAGAAGCAGAATGGTCAGGCAGTCTAGGTTAGTACACAAGCAAGCAGAGTAGTCAGGCAGGCCAGGTCGATACACTGAGAGCAAACTGTAATCAGGAACAAGCGCTGGTACTGGAACACCATGAAAGGGCACCAGAGAAGTGCCAGAACCAAGTATTTAAAGGCCATACTGGGCGGGACAAACACAGTATAGCCAATAGGAGTAGAGCAGGAGTGTAGACTGACAGAATGTCACTGAAAGAGCATGGGTACCGTGATACTCTGTTTATTATATTGGCCTAGATGCACTAAAGGTCGAAGAGAGCTACGAAATGTCGATGTACTGTCAGAGCAGTGTCGTAGGCACATCCTCAGTATTCACAAAGTGTCTAAGACATCACTTCACCAGCATTCGGACAAAAATAGGCACAAATCGACGTTAATCCAACATGCCTTCACCATGTCTATGACTTTTAATTTTTCGAATCAACAATTGCTTATTTCCATATGGAAATTAAGCATAATAAGATAAATTCGTATGCAAGGGGGTGCGTAAAATCCGCATCTAAGATAAGCGCTCTCTTCAATGAATGAACCCTGTCACCAGGTTCAGTCTTAGAAAGCAGCCCTGAGCTCTGATCCTTCAATCAGTCACCCGGTTTGACCCTGGTGACTAATTCAATTATTACAACAACGCTCCACTTACCTAGAATGAACCCAGTGACAGGGATCTTTCATTCTTCAAGCGCTTGATGCTGCATGCGGCTGTAAAGCCGATAGCATCAAGAAGGCAGTAAATGCTTTTGGAGTTGCCCCATGCATCATCTATCCTTTTGGATAGATGATCCATGGTAGGGGGGCTATCAGGAGGGGTCCTGGTGCTCCAGTTTGAGGTCTGATCGTTTACTGTAATCATACAAGCAGCATATAACCTATGTATCACATAGGTTATATGCCGCTTGATGTAATAGAACACCGACAGCACTTCGAAAATCCTGTATGCTCATAGGGACCTTCTCCAACCCTCCATCCGACAATTTTGGTGAATATGTCGATGTGTGTGCAGATCGAATTGTCTGAGTGATTCGAACATATTGACAATATCATACCAACACCACATCAACTTTTAGTGCATCTAGGCCATTGGATTAAACAAGAGGAAAGGAATGTCCACAGGGTGCCCTGTTGTGTGCTCTCCGTGAAGATAAAAGGAGGAAATATTATGTACATAGTTTTATATATAAACATTAGGCAGGTGCAGGGACTGAACAATGATTCTAGTTCCTGTTATTATATTCCATCAGAGTGGTACATTCAGTCCCTCCCTGTCTTTCTCAGACACAATGGATTTAATAAAGGAAGTACTTCACTTCAATTTTCCAGATATAGTTATCTTTTTATTGCAGTTGTTACATTGTAGATGTACAGAGCAGAGATAAATAGCTTACACTCTGTAATTGCTAAAAAAGATGATAACCACTTCTCAGGTGATAATGATTCAGCTTGTAATATAATAATTATCATGCATTTAAAATAGTCATTATAACAAACAACATTGTTATGTAAATATTTTAAATTAACAGGAAATTAACAGATACAGTAGTTAAAAATACTCAAATTATTAGCAACGGTTTGGCCAAACACAAATTTTCCAGAGAGAGGTTACAAAAAAATAAAATATGAATAATATTATTTTGTAATATTCTGCCTTGCAATTGCCAGTACATAGTCTAAGGGTGAGCAGTACCCTGTGTCTGCTCTTTGTCTTTTTATTGAACTACATTTTCCATGCTAGCTGAGAATCATGGGAGAATCATGAGAGTTGTATGCTGCCCACTCCTGGTATACACATATGCATAGGAACAGCAAGAGATATTAATGCTTTGAAGTAACAAATGACTTGCAAGTCACTTATAATAATCGCTTTTTTAGATACTGAATCATGCCACATATTACCAGTGACAAATTAGCAAAAAAAAAGTTGCTATTGTGACTTCTCTTTCCATTTACCATTTTAAAGATTTATACTTATGAAATATTGATAAAAAAAAGTATAAGGAACAAAAAAATGTATCTTGATAAATGCTATTTTGGAAATGCAAAAATGTCTTAAGGTTAGAAAAAAAACTATATTGAGCTACACAAAAACATTTTTTTTGTTGTTTTTTTACAAATCTTAATACAGTTTAATAGAAAACTTACTAATATGCATTCTTAAGTATTTCTTGCAAAATTGCTAATATTTATTGTATATATGGGAAATATTTGATAAATATTATATAGTTTCAAACACTTAAACTATGATTACTGTGACGGTACCAGGATTTACTGGACCCTTTTGGGGTTGTCAGTTCCTGAACAGCCACTGCTGCTGCCCCTCTTCCACGGCTGGCTGGAGCCCTGCTACTTTCTGGTGTTTGGAGGTCCTGGATAGTCAGGAAGGAACAACTGGATGCTGCCCCCTGGCAGACTAGCAAACCTAGTGAATTTAGCTGCAGAACCCTAGATGGGGTTTCCAGAGGCCCTATACCAGTAGACCGGCGAGGCAAGTGAATTCGCTCTTGCAGTGGCTAGGGAGAGAATCCCCAGCCCAAGCCCCCTCCAGAAATACAGCCAAGACTTGTATTAAGGAGGGTAGAAGAGAACAGCCTTTATTGATAAAACACACTGCTTATATACACTTCAAGACACTCCTATCAAGATAAGAATACACATTAGTGATTGAAAAAGGGACATTTTAACTGGTCCATAATAACCTCCCCTGACTGGTCAGTGAAGCACAGCAGGAGTCAATTCACATTCCAAACATTCCTTAGCACATGGAGTATTCTTTAAACAAGCCAGAGTGCTGGACTTAACAGCCCACTCTGCACTCTGGTTCCCCACTGCCATCCCCTTTGCAGGACTTACAGTATAACCCCGCACATACACTATTACCAAATATCACACAATGTACAAAACAGTGATCAATATTTCAAATGTTAGAGTTCTAAATTACTCCGTGTGGTCACAGTTATAAACAACATTTTGAGATCATCATTGGTGAAACACTAATAAATGAACCCTTTTGTCCTTCTCTGCTCTGACATGGGAAAAAAAGTACAAGTGGAGTTTGTGTGTGACTGGAAACCTTCTGTCAATTTGACCTTGAACAGACAATATTTAAAATTATAAAAAAATAAATGTATCATTTTTTATTAAGTTCTTATTAAGTTTATCACAGTACCACAAATGATAAGCACTTTCAAGTGGTAATTTCAAACATGATAACTTCTCCTGGATGATCATTAACATTGATGAGAACCATTGATGCTATCACTGTATATCACCCTTAATGGTACTGCAAATTATTGTTACACTACATATAATATATGTAGCAGTAGAAGATACACTTTGATTTAATAATTCATGGCAAAATTATAATTGGAAACAAAAAAAAGGAAATAAAACATGCAAAATATTACAATAAATTAAAATGATACTAGATAATGTCAATTTCTATTTATTTCACACAATTTTGCATGTAGAATCAGAATCAGAATGCACATTTTCTTTCCTTTTTTTGTTTTATTTTGTTTTAAAGAAAACTTTAAGCATAAAGAATAATGTTTTAAAGGAAACCTTAAGCAAAAATAGACAAAAACCAGGTATATAGCAACAAGTGTACACATATGAAACATCATACATTTCATAAGCTTATACCACCTTATGATAGATATGCTTGTTAAATAACAAGTAATAAAGGGAAGATAGAGGAGGACAGAGAAGGATTTAAACACTTAGGGTCATAAGGTAAAAGGGAAGGTGGTCTTATCCTTCTAGGTAACTGGTCAATAATATGTACCAGTGTGCTGCATATCTGGAGTTATGTATTTCTCCAAATGTTTCCATTATTCCCTAAACTTAGGTGACAAGTTTATAAAGTAGACATACATATTTTCTCCATCTGAAAGATCAGGACAGTTTGAGTTTACATTATAATTTCCTCCGTGGGACCCTGACCTTTCATTTTAAATGAATGCAAGCATTTGCCCTCAGTGATGGTAAGCAACTATCTGGCACTAAGATTACTTAACAGTAATCTTGGGTTTCTTTGCTACATTAGGAGAAATGTTGAGAAGGATAGTTTGAGGAGTGAAGTCTACTGCAAGTTTCGATAACTTGTCATTTCTCTCTTAATAATTGTTCAGAATGGAGCAACTAGGCGGCATGTCCACTGAATGTGGATTATGAATCTCAACTCTGAATCACATCAATAATACAGGCTGGAGAGCTGGAGGTGGGTCATATTCCACATTGTAATGATTTTGTAATGCACTTTCTTTAGGAATACAGTTGAGATAAGCTCCCCATTTGATATGCGGCAGATCTCAATGCAGCCCAGCTTCATTAGCAGTGGAGCAGACCTACCAATGGGACATTATACAAGTGATAGTTGTCCCTTAAATAGTACCTGTCACCTTTCCAAATTGTCACGGTTACCCAGAGAAGTTCAGGAGTCAGTGCAGTACAGTTAATGCAATTTATTAACACAATGATAGAAAGAACAATATATACAACAGAAACAAGCAGAGGGTTACCAGCCAGCAAGCACTACTATCAGGAATAATAGGCTGCAAAGCTAGACCACACTGCTGGAGACTAGGCCTTAGCCACTGGTAGTCTCAACAGGAACCAGGACCAGGAACTGGAACCCAGGATCTTGATCCGACGTAACGGGCGTACAGACTCACGCCTGCAGTCAGTAGGGAGCAAATTCTGACTCACACCTGCAGTCAGTATGGAGCGAACTGACTCACACCTGCAGTCAGTATGGAGCGAACTGACTCACGCCTGCAGTCAGTATAGAGCGAACTGACTCACGTCTGCAGTCAGTATAGGAAAATGATAGCTGACTCACCTCTGCAGTCAGTATCAGAGCTTAGTCTACCAGAGCCCCAGGTCCACACTAGGTTGGATGTCTGCTAGGTAGAAGGAACAAACGTAAGGGTAGTCAGACAGAGCCACAAGTCAGCACCAGAGGGGGTAGTCAGACAAGCCAGGTCATACACAGTTCAGGTAGTCAGTCAGAGCCACAAGTCTGCACCAGGTTGGGTGTCCACTATAGCAATAAGCAAAAGAATAGTCAGACAGAGCCACAGGTCAGCACCAGGATGGATGAAAGACTAGCCAGGTCAAACACAGAGCCCAAGGTAAAAGAACTGCTATGAACAACAACGCAAGGGCTACTGAGTCAGGCCTCAGTCTGCCCTTTAAACACCTCCACAGGAAGTAGGAGGAGCAGCTCAGAGGGAGGAAGCAGGAAATTGGTAGGAGGAGACTACAGGAAGCAAACCCATAAAACAGAGGCCTGCTACATGCTTGAAGCCTCGCACCTGTAGATGATGCTGACACCAAGGTAAGCTGTAACACAAATTCCCACATTAGTGGGATCCTCTATCTTTAAATGATTTGCATAATTGTTAATCTCAATTAATTTATTAGGTTCTAGCCAACCAATAAGATGCAGAAAAAGGTGATTTTCTGAACATCCGAGTAAGTATTTATGTAGCTTTAGCAGACAAGTCAGAGATCTAAGCTCTGCTGAGATTAGATTATTCAACTACTAAAACATAATATTCTATAAAACTGTTAAAAGGACTGAAAAGCAAAAAGCACAAGGTACAGACAGTTTACACAGATGAATGTAACAAGACTAAGTGTCCTGTAAGCAACAGGAAAACTTTAGCTCCTTGAAGTTTCCATTGCAAAATCTCTCTTACACTTATAAGATTTCAAAATTTCATAAATTAACAATACGTATTATTTAACATGTTTGTATACTAGACAGTACACTCAAGTCCAGAGGAGTCTGCTCCTTCTATTTACGTGATTGTTATCTAAAGTAGGAATGGGTGAAAAGTCATATTTTTTTTTCACTGGAATTTTTGTGGAAAAACTATGTTTCTCTTTTTTCACAGAAATTCCTACAAATAGAAAAATTAGATTAAAATGTCCACATTTTTGCTACCTTCAATGAAGTTCCCACTAGAACTTGACAATTTCCTCTTATGCTTTCTATTTATTCCCACTTCAATATGCTGAAAACCCATAACTTCCTGGTATGATGCAAGGTATTAGTACTTGGTATGCAGTTTAAATACATGCTAACTCTGCTTATAGCCTGTACTCTGACCACTTTTCCTCATATATGTGGTCAAGTGAACTTTCTTGACTTATTATGATTTATTATACAAGCTGCAGCAACCCTGGCCACATTCAGTTTTTAGTAAAACTACCACCAACATTTCTGTGCACTTCCATGCACTCATTCTTGTCTTTTCACCTTACCCCACCACATTTAATGGATATAATGACTGATAGTAATGTTGATTTTTACAGAGCTGTTAGCTTCAACACATCTGTAGCATGCAGTTAGTTGCACAGGACAACACTGGACTGTAGCACCAATATATGCTTGTCTTTTTCTTGTATAAGCGTGTAGTGATGTCTTGTCTGTTGTCCGGCTGAAATTAATGTATGATATATAGTTTGTCTCTGCAACTGTTAGTTTAGGTAGGATCTACTGCCTGTTTTCACCTTTCAGTCAAAAGTATTTAATAAAATGTCTCTGTCACAGTTTAAAAAAGTACAGACCCGCTGTCCTGCACCCCACCTTTCAGAAAACATCCTCCCTCTTTACCTGTCTGCCTCTAAAACAGCTAGCACAAATATTTCAGCAACTTTCTCTTCCAAGCACAGAATGACATCAAGTTAAGAAATAAACTCTTCTTTTAACAAAAAAGAAGAGAAAATAATTTTTGCAGGAATTCCCACAGAAGTCAGAAAGTGTTTTTTGGTTTTCTTGGTTTTTTTTTGCATGTTTTGCTTTTGAGGCAAAACCGTTTGGCCATCCTTAAAGCACAATACAACTCAAGCAGTACATGGTCTTTTTCAGGTATATTTTTACTTCTGATTATTATTTTACCAGGAAAAAAACTATTGCAATCCATTTTTTGTTTTTCATTGTCATCTAACGATGCACAAAAACATCGCTGCCAGTCTGCTGTATGAGGAGCACATTAATTAAAGTAGACCTGTTACCCTAAAACTTGGTTGCCCAACATGCTGCCTGTAGGCCATATGCTCCCCTCCTCCTGACCCAAGGTTGTGACCTACCTGAGATTTTTTATAAAATAATTTTCTTTACCTAATTAGCTAGCATACATGAACCAGAAGGCCAGTAAAGAATTACCACCTGCCCACGGCTACCACTATGTGACATGTAAAAAGGGTTTAATTAATTTGATTAAAGGGGTGTATCAGTGTTTGGAGAAAACCACTGCTTTAAAACATTCATGGAAGGCTCACTCAACTTGGATGGAATTTTAAAGGATGTTGAAAGCCAGACGAGGACTGGCTGAAGATCTTGGTTTCCCGACTCACAGTCAGAGCAATAGAGGTATACCTCATGATCCTGGAATTACTATTATCCAGGCACACTATGAGTAGGGATGGGCAAAAAGTGAGAAAAATTTCCCACATGACTTTTCACAAAAAACAGACTATTTTTCTCTTGTTTTGTGAAAGTTTTCTCCTTTTCTCCAATGCAAAATCTTCCTCCCTTTCGGCTATTCCAACACATTTTTCTCCTATTCCAATACATTTTTCTCCTAAGTTTAATATGGTGCAACATTTCCCAGCACAATATTATTTCTACTGACAGCTGTAGTGGAGAAATAAGTAGCTGTAAGTCAAAGTGAGTCCTACAGCATCATATACCTTGAAAAATGTGTTAGCATGCAGAATGCATCTATCCTTTGCCCGCAACACTTCCTTCCTGCTTAAGTGACACTGGCACATATTCATGATGATGTCAAGTGATAAAAATAAAAGTGCAACCTACAATGTGGCAGATGTGTATAGCAGTGGTGATAGGGGACTGGTGTGATTGCTGGGACCTTGATAAACTGCATCCACCCCGGGAGGAGAGGTATCATCATCATTTATTGCACATGCTGCAGCAACCATTGCTGCAGTCAGTTTTTGAACTACCACTTTACTCCCACATCCCTGCACTGCTCCACCTTTCCCCATTCCGCTTGTGCATTTGCTAGACATTGCTCAACTACCCTTGAAAAAGCGGACAGAGAAGCCTGTGATATGCATGGGGTCTGAACTGCAATTTTAAATACGTTTTTAAAAATAGTATCTCCCTAGCTGCTTCCCCTATGAGAAATCCATTCCCGCAGTATCCTCACATTTGGTACTCAAGATCATATCCAGGATGATGACCATGAGGACAGTCTATATCTTATAGTTTTAGGACTCTGGCAAATCCTAAAGAGGCTACATCAGATGGAGGAGTGGACACAGTAACGTGGACAAAAACACTGGGAGACAGATAGGCGATTTAATTGTTTTAATTCTATTTTGTATACATGTGTGAAAGAGGCCACTTATAAGGTGCTGCAACAAGAGGTCCGATAAAATTGGATAAGCTAATTGGATATTGTATCCATCTGCATCCTTTCATCCCTCCATTTCACCTTCATCCATCCATTTTGGTGTTCGGATAACTAATTGAATCAAATAACATTAAGGATTATAGATAAGTGATCAATCACTATTATTGCAGTGATCTCTAATTTTAAACGGGATTATATTGCCTTTCATCCCTTCAGACTTATCATTTAATTTCATTCCATTTTTTTGGACTCAATCATTTCATTTCATTCCATTTTTCATTGTTGATGCTGGTATAATTAACTCAAGTAAATATAAGGGACATAGAGTAGTGACTTAAAATAATAACTCTTTGCGTCTATCTTGTTTTGAACTGGATAGTATTACCAATCAAACGGAGTTATTTATTGATTATAACAAATATACACTTGCTTGTTAAATCTATTATAATATTTCTCAGGTTGAGACAGATTTGGTTTTGCCATCAAGGCTAATTTGTTACAGCACTGGGGGAATAGAGAGGCGCATTTCGTTATACAGATTCCTTTACATTATGTTTTTACTCTCTACGGTACACAAATGATGAAGTGTGATGTCTTGCCTTGCCCCTCAACAAAATTCTCAATGTTGTCTGCTGTCTATCAAGTCTGCCTCAGTCACCGAACTCACATCAGGCTCCCAGTCAGCTGTCTAATAAATTTGTTTAATTATTTATGTATATTTTTTCTTTTTTACTTTTTATTTTTTTAAGTTGTCCACCCTATCTTATCGTTAGTAAAAAAGATTTTCACTAATTTTGGTTTGAGGTGAAAATTTTCTCCCATTCTTAACTATGAGTTGATTCCGGAGGTTCCAGGATTTTTGACCCAGCACTGGAAGCACTCATAACATCTTCACACATAGGATGCAGATGGCATATAAAAAAATCGGGTGTTGGGGGAGCAAGGCGACCACCTTGACAGAGGCCATTCAACTCATGCTACTTGAGCAGTTTTACTATAGGGGATGCAGCAGGGAGGTTTGAAATTAGGTTACACTCCACCAACTTTGTTATACAGTAATGTCAGAGATTTTGTTCTGGGGGACCATACAGGGTTAATTATAATTGTAGAATTAGCTGAAATTCTGTTTAAAATGTGTTCAAATTACATCATATGTGAACAATGAGCCATTAGTCCAAGGTAGGGAGTGAAAATAACTAACTGATATTTATGGTGATGAAGTGAGTTGTGCCAGACATTCTTAAATGTTATCTTATGAGAAAAAAACTCCCCTATGACAACATCTGGGAAAATGACAGAATTTATATGACGTTTCATGCCCTCTTACATACATCATTGATGATATAAAAGATGATTATATGTAAGAAATTTAAGTAGAGTGAGAGCTCCACCTAGAGTCTTGAGAGCATTATGACTGGGATTATTCACATTCCTTGAATAAATTGGGATATATTAATATCCAATCAGGGCAGACCGGTGATGTCACGGTATAATGAGATGGATCTTTATCCAATCATTAGAAAAAGGTGGGGATAACTGATAAGGCAAAATTTGTCAATATAATCCCCAGATACTGTTAGTTCAGGGTCTTTTCGACTTCCTAAAAGAGGGTCTTGGACTCAACTTAACTGGCTGAAACAGAAAAGGGCTCTTGGTGACTTCCTGAAGGCTTTGCTGATCCTGCCATCTCACAGAGAAATATAAAGAAACTTTGATTGGTAACTATATCATTTATTCATTTAGATTCAATTAATCCAGAATTTCACAATTTTTCTTCTGTTTGAAGAAATATAGTTTTATAGTTGTCTTAAGTGGACTGGCCAACCATTTGGGATAATTTATAATAAGCTAGATTTAGCTATTAAATTCTGGAAATAAGAGAATCTATATAATTATTGGGAAATGTTATAAATTGCCAATCAGTGTAATACAGTATATAGCATGGGTTATTTATATTAGCTAATATTAATCTTGGTATTCCTAGAGTAATATTTTGTGGTTCTGGGAAGATTATAATAGTTAATATTTGATACAGGATATTCTTTGAATCCAGTTATTAACCCTTTAACCGCTATTTGTCTGCTGTTAGTGGTGTTTTCTTTGGAATTCTCTGTATATGTGCCAGGCTTATATTTTGTAATTAGGTATTAACTCAATAGACAAAATAATTGCTGGGTGTGGCATCTGTTTTAAACATCTGTATTAACCCTTGGAGTGCCTATAGGTTTTATATAGGTTGCTATTGTCATAATATATGTTGACTGAAGTTGGTTACTTTATAGACATATGTGGCATGAAGTAATTCTAAGTAGATTATTTATATAATTTTTGTTTGACTATATTAATTGCAATTTATATATTTTTATTCAGAGGTATTCAATATTGAATTCAGTAGATAATTAAATTATAGAGATTTAAAATCTGGGATTTTATTCCAGCTATTCCCTAAATTTGATTATTATTGATATATGATACAAGGAATTGTTAGAGGAATTCTTTAATTCATCTCACAACACCCCTTACATCATAATTGGCATAGTCTATACAGTTTCTGGGGCAGAGGTATTAAGAGACCATGCAGCCAACTGTATTATATTAATTGTAACCATCAATTAACCTATTCTATGCTGCTGAATGCAATTATTGTTATTATACCTCTGAATATACCTATAGGTGGTTAACCCTTGCACCGCTGGTAATCTTTATGATAAATAGTGTGGTTTGATTTTCTGTATACCTATTATAATTGCTAGTCACTTAATTATTTCATTGTTGCTGATACTTGTATATATTGTATTTTAATAAAATATATATTTTTGCACAGATATGAAGGATTGATTCTTGTGATCAATTCGTTACTGTGAAGTAGCGTGTCAATACATATTAAAGATAAAGTTCTCGAATTATTTTATATTGTCATTTGTCTATTTAAGTGAAGAAATCCAACCTGAGTGGTTCTCTGCTTAACCCTTTGGATACCTTCATATAAATAGCCTGACAGTAAATGTTGCCCTGACATATGAATTGATACACATCCTCCAGTTAAAGAGATAGTAATACTTAAAATGTAAAAAAAATATGTTGTAGGGTTTATCCCCCTGAGTAAAACAAGAGTAATCCCACTGCTGAAAGGTGTTTCATTCAAAAGTTATTAATTTTCAAAGTTGAATTTTTTAGGTGCAATATCACAGTGGCCTGAAATTGTACAGTGGCGCTGTTGCTACACGATCCTATGGACAGCTCTGGTCAGTTGACCATAAATTTCCATAGGATGGTGTAGCAACAGCGCCACTGTACAATTTCAGGCCACTGTGATATTGCACCTAAATATTCAACTTTGAAAATTAATAACTTTTTAATGAAACACCTTTCAGCAGTGGGCGTGCCCTTGTTTTACTCAGGGGGATAAACTCTACAACATATATTTTTTTACATTTTAAGTATTACTATCCCTTTAACTTAGGATTGCCAGCACGAGTGGTCCTGACTCTCCAGCCTGGAATATAAGGTCCTGGTCCATTTGCAGCTCAGAAGCCCACACACACAAATTTTTTCTTTTTTTTTTCTGCCAACAGCCAGGTCATTTGGGAAATCACTGCCCCAGTGTTAATGCTGCTCTTCAGCTCACCCTGATCCTCCATGGCCTGTACATTATATTGCAACTACCATGCCCCAGTGCATCAAGGATCATCCACCCTCTTTGGCTGAGTGTTTTTTTAGGAATCATGCACTGCCAGAGTTGTAAAGGCTTTCCACCTGCCCACAGCCACGGAGTCTGCTCAGTCAAGGCACCTAAAGAAACATTTAGAGAATGTGAATGAATTTCGGTATTCTGGATTGTTTGTTGCCATAGTGCAACTCCAGAAACTACATATTTTGAAGGGATAGGCATTGGTAAGAGGCACCTATCAGCAGGTCTCACAAGCCTGGGTACATCTGGATTTTCGAGTAGGATAAGAACTATTCTCAGTGTGAGATACAGAGAACTTGTCTCTAGGTAGTTGGACTGCAAATATGTAGTGGCTGTCAGAGGACAAATCTATAAACCTCTCCTATGCCAGCAGTGAGTACCAATCCACCTCAGGCATCAACTGTGGTGAGTACTAATCAACTGTAGACCAGGTGGCCCTAAACTAGCTGGACCTGACACTGTAACAGCCCTGACTACTGTCTATCCCAAGGAATCCCTTCCCCCTGACTAGATAGCCATTGGTCCCTGTACTGATAATCTGCATACTGTAGGTCCCCTAGCTTCTTCTCCTGACATATCCATGGGACCAGGATGCATTCCAGATGACTTTACTGAAATACCCTATGCTGAAAGGGATGAAAGACTGGGCAGAGACAGGGATAAAGAAGAATAGGATTGCATAGAAGTGTGGACTGCTGTGTAATGGACTTAGAGCCACTGAAACATCCCTGGACCACCATCCAGTAGCTGGTGGCACCCCAGGAATATAGCAGTAGCAGGTCCCCCTTCCAGAATCCCTGGCCCGTCGTGTGCCCCCTGCTATTGACTTGTTTGCTGTCCGCTACCATTGAGTCTATTGAGACTCAATGAAGGGAAGCTAGTTCTGACTGTGCATGTGTGCGTGACCTTCTGGTCTGCACACCATGCAGAGGATGTCATCCTGGCCTGCAGGGGTGATTGATGACAAATATATTGAGGCAACATAAATAGGTGCCAAAGACCACGGCAGTCTGATTCCGACATCATTTTACTCAGCCCATCAACATTCTGCCAAGACTCAGCTCCATAACGCTTGGGGGCTCATTCTGAACAGTTTGTGGGGGACAGCATGGAGGTGGACAATGTGGAAGTGGACAGTGTAGAGGCGAGCAATGGGGGACAATGTGGAAGTGGACAATGGGGGGACAATGTGGAGGGAGACAATGTAGAGGTGGACAATGGGGACAATGTGGAGGTGGACAATGGGGGACAATGAGAAGGTGGAAATCGGGGACAATGAGGAGGGGGACAATGTGGAGGTGGACAATAGGGGCCAATGTGTAGAGGGACAATGAGGAAGTGGACAATGGGGGACGATGTGGAGGTGGACAATGAGTGGGCAATGTGGAAGTGGACAATGGGGGACAATGTGGAGGTGGACAATGAGGACAATGTGGAGGGAGACAATGTGGAGGCAGACAATGGAGAAAATGTGGAGGTGGACAATGGGGGACAATGAAGAGGTGGACAACGGGGACAATGAGGAGGGGTACAATGTGGAGAAGGACAATAGATACCAATGTGGAGATGGACAATGGGTGCCAATATGGAAGTGAACAATGGGCGACAATGTGGAAGTGGACAATGGGTGGGCAGTTTAGAAGTGGACAATGGGGGACAATGTGGAGGTGGAAAATGGGTGGTCAATTTGGAAGTTGACAATGGGGGACAATGTGGAGGTGGACAATGTGGAGTTTGACAATGGGGGCCAATGTGGATGTGGTCAATGGGGACCAATGTGGTGGTTGACAATGGGGGCCAATGTGGAAGTGGACAATGGGGGCCACTGTGGTATTGGACAATGGGGGCCAATATGCAATGGACAATGGGGTCATTGCAGAGGTGGACTGTGGACAATGGGGCCAGTGTGGAGGTGGACAATGGGAGCCAATGTGGAGATGGACAGTGTATGGAGTTGGACAGTGTGTGGACAGTGTGTGTAGGTGGATAGTGTGTGGGCAGTGTGTGAAGGTGGGCATCAGTGTGGAGGTGTACAAACATTGGAGTTCACACAGTATCATGAGTAAGCACTATTCAAGATTGAAACACGTTGATCAATTGGACTAAGCTAAGATCTTTGTGTTATTCCTGACTTCACTGTTACTGACTCTCCTATGTTTGCTGTTTGTGCAGTAGATCCATATACATGTTTTTAAACAAGTTCGAATAAACAAGATTTTAATGTATTGTTGTGTCAGTAGCTATACATATTTAAAAGGCATTTTGAGATTCTTCAGTGCGAACTCCGATGTTTGTATAGTTCTTTAATGTGATATAGAGGATCGAGAGATACTCTAGTGTGCACAAAGTTCTCTAAGCTGGGTAATTAACAGAGCATCGCTATTTGTTGCATTAATTTACTGATTCTATACTCGTTTTGGAGCCATCATATTTTGCCTTTTGAAACTTGATATGTTGACAGTGTGGAGGTGGACAGTGAGTGTAGGTGACACTGACAATGTGTGTGGACAGTGTGTGTGAAGGTGGACAGTGTGTGGAGGTGAACAGTGTGGAGGTGGACACTGGGGACAGGGTAAGGAGGTAGTCAGTGTCTAGACTCTAATATTAATAATTTAAGCCTCATGATGTAAATCAGAATAAAATCAGCAGAAAGGTCATTAATAAATTCAATTTCAAATAGAACCATAGATGTCCACAGAACTTAGAATTTCATAATTTTTTAATTCTATGTTCACTGAGCACATATTGTTATATTTTAAACAGAAGTTAATATTAATCCTTAATATTGTCAATCAATGACAAAAGCATGTTTTATGGATTTCGTTCCCCACATCTATTTTGTTAATCTGTATTTATCATTCATAAAACACGCTCCTATAATTGACATTAAGGATTAATTAATATTGATCTATGTTTAAAATTTAACCATATGTGCTCAGTGTGGTGAAATGAACTTAGAAACTCATATAACATGCTCTTATCATTGACATATGGGTTAATTAACTACAGTTTAAAACAGAAACATGAATTGATAAAACATCATACTCTTGTCATTGCACTCCAAGAGTTAATATATGATTTAGAGTATATTATATATTAACCATTTGTGTGCAGTGGCAAGAGAGTGCTGTATGAATTTCTTCACTGAGAACATGTGGTTCTATTTTAAACAGAAGTTAACCTGAATAATACAGTACTGAATTTGTTTTAAAGAGTAATTTAACTTTTTTCTGTCTGTAAAATCCTGTTTAAATAGTGGCATTAAAATGAATGTGCAGTGGCTTACTCTCCCCCATAGAAGCATTATAACTCACAATATACGCTATATATGCTCCAATGCAATTCTACTAAACATCACTGTGATATGTTTAAATTACTAAGGCCTCGATCCAAATGTTGGAGACGGCTGTTTTTTCTGCCGATGGCATTTTTTCCTGCACAGTAAGCTATTCAAATGTCTGTGCCGTGAAAAAATAAAAAGAGCTGTCGTGAGTTAAAGTTAAGAGTTGTTTTCATCCATTGAAAAGGATCAAAACACAGTAAATTGCAATGTAAATGTCCGAGTTAGCCAAGAACAGGCGATAAGGGACTCAAGTTATCGCAGGAAAGTTAACACCTATTTTTTTTTTTCAACTTGAGTCACTTATCGCCTGTTTAAACAGCCAACACAGACACTTGAAGTTAAAAAACCAAAGTGTTCAGTGGATGTATTGATATGGGGCTCTAAGACCCATATCAATACATCCAAAGGATGAAAAATGTGTCAGAAATTAGTAGAATTAACCCTATGAGTGCCAGTGGGGTATAATTACCCCGCCGGCATTCATAGGGTTAATCCGACTAAGTTAAAAAAAACATCACATTACAAGTAACACTTACCATTAATCCTGATGTCCAGCAGAGTCCTCAGCTTCCTGATCCTCTTCTATCCTTTTCTATCTTCTTTCTTCTCTTCTATCTTCTTTCTTCTATCTTCTTCCTATGAAAGAAAAAAATAAGTTTGAGTTGAAAGCATAGATACTTTAACCCCTTGAGTGCAAGAGGGGTACGCAACACCTTGCAAAGCAATGCATTGCGTACCTCTCTGAGCCCAAAGGGTTAAAGTACATAGTATTGTGCCACGATTTCAAATAATGATCCCCCATATGTAATGATAAACATGTCATGAAATGTTTGACATACATCATAATGAAATGGTATGTCTATTTTCTATAAGAAAAATAAAAAGCCAACTTAGCTTTTCAACGTTGCTGTCTCCGCCGCTGTGTGAGTTGCTGAGGCGGCGGCGGAGACAGAATAAGGTGACACACCCCTCCCCTCTTCTTCTTCATGGGCCGATGCCAGCTCCGGTCTGAAAGAATTAGAACTGGGGCTGCCCTTATATATGGGCAGCCTTACTTCTAATTCTCTCACAGCCATTGATTGGGAGATGCTTACGCACTTCCCAGCCAATCAGCTTTGAGCTGCTGTGCTTCAAACTGATTGACTGGGAGAGATTTAGCAGTAAGGCTGCCCATATAAATGTCAGTAGATTCTAGACATGTCCTTCACCTTTCTTGTTAATATAACCACATCTCTGGAATGCTACCAGACTACCTGAGCAATATGCTCACTCCAGTTCTCCATACTAACTATAACCTCCACTCTGCTGCTAACAAGATAAAAGTTGGTCAGTCCTTCAGAGCTCCAAAAGCCAGGAATAGCCTGCCCAAAAAATCAGATCATCTCCCAGTCTAAAATCCCTAAAAATAACTGTGTCTTTATACCTAAAAACAATATGTAACTTGAACATACTTGAAAATGAGAGAAATCTCAATGTATTCTTCTTAGTAAAACATTTTCTAAATAAATAAATAAATATACATTTTAGTACAATAGTTATTAGTTTGTCTGTATATATATAAATAAATAGAATGGGAGGCAGCACCAGAGGGTCTTATGATAAATATTGTTTATTTGGCAAATAAGTACATACAAGGTCAACGTTTCGGTCCCGTAAAAGGACCTTTAAAATATATATAATGTTTCTCTATTTGCGTAAACATGTAACTCTTTACTGTAAAAGCTCTCCAGGCTATACTTGAACATGAGAGAAATCTCAAGGTATTCCTTCTAATAAAACATTTTCAAATAAATAAATGAAGTGTGCATTCACAGAAAAAATGTGCAAAGAAGAAGACAAATTAGTCACACACATGAGCAAAGAGAAAAAAGTCCTGTCAAGAAGCAACTCTGAGGTTGTCATGGAGCAACTGCAGGAGTCACAGAATATCAAAAGGAGCACAAAGGTGGGCATTCAAAAGTCTATTAGTCCCTGGGGATCCCCGGTTGTGATAGAGCCAAAGAAAGATGTTGCTACCATGTTTTGCGTTGAGTATAGATGTCTGAATAACTGCAAAGTCAAAGATGAATACTTTATGCCTCAGATTAGTAAGCTACTGGATCAGCTTGCTGGAGTCCTGTATGTATCTACACTATGTAAGCAATGGATAATGACAGATTCCTCTTTCAGATCTGCTGTGCCCCAAATCTGCCTTCATCACCCAATTGGGTTTGTATACATTTTTTGTCATGTCATTTGGGATGAAGAACATTACTGGCTTTGGGAGTAGATTTTGCACAGCGTATATCTCAATGAAATTGCTTTGTACAGTGCACGTGTGAAGAGCATTTTGTACACACAGTAGAAGTGTTAGAGCGTACATGGAAGATATGGCTCACTGTGCCTCAGCCTGTGCCAGACGGTGAAGTGTGATTTTCAGGACATGGAACAAAGGGTGGGGAGTAGGCAGCTGCAGCCAGTACTTACCAAAGCAGAAGCCATCTTGATGTGGGCCCCTTTCCAGACTAAAAACAGATGCTGACCTTTTTGAGGACCACTGGTTACTATCAGAAATTTATTCCCAGCTTTAGTGGTTTGGCCAAGCCCATGACAGATCTTACTGGGAAGAACCAGCCCCAGATCATAGAATTAACTATCACAGTGCCTGTGATTGCTGCATTTTCTTGTCTGTCACCAGTAGGGGGCTTCTATTGGCTGTCTGCATTTAGCCCGCCTCATATTGCCTATTTAAACCTGGATTGGGCACCCTTTGAGTGCCCTTTTGTGTTGTTTCTGGCATTTTTCACTATCACTATGTCCAGTGATGGTTGGGCCTCTGTTCCTGTGTTCCTGAGTTCCTGATTGCAGCTGTTCCAGTGCCTCCTGAATGCTGAGTTGTTCCAGTCCTGGTTCCGGCCTAGTCCTCTGGGACTGCAGTTCCTGCTGACCTTCTTCTCTGCTGTTTCCTGCCCTGACTGATCACTCTGCTGGTTGCTGCCATCTCCTCGCCTGTCTCCTGTGATCCTGGCGACCTTCTGCTTGGTCGCGTCGGCGACATTGTTAGTCCCAGCGTGCGGACGCTGGTTTGCTCCAAAGCCTTGCGGCTACACGATTCAGTTGTTACTCCAGTGTGCGGACACTGGTTTGCTCCAAAGCCTATCGGCTATACTATTCAGTGGTTGGTCCCAGCGTGCGGACGCTGGTTTGCTCCAAAGCCTTGCGGCTACACGATTCCCTGTTGGTCCAGTGTGCAGACACTGGTTTGCTCCAAAGCCTATCGGCTACACTACTCAGTGGTTGGTCCCAGCGTGCGGACGCTGGTTTGCTCCAAAGCCTTGCGGCTATACGATTCACTTGTTAGTCCAGTGTGCGGACACTGGTTTGCTTCAAAGCCTATCGGCTACACTACTCAGTGGTTGGTCCCAGCGTGCGGACGCTGGTTTGCTCCAAAGCCTTGCGGCTATATGATTCACTTGTTAGTCCAGTGTGCGGACACTGGTTTGCTCCAAAGCCTATCGGCTATACGATTCAGTAGCTGGTCCCAGCGTGCAGACTCTGGTTTGCTCCAAAGCCTAACGGCTATCCGATTCAATTGTTAGTCCAGTGTGAGGACGCTGGTTTGCTCCAAAGCCTTGTGGCTATCCGATTCCATTGTTAGTCCAGTGTGAGGACGCTGGTTTGCTCCTAAGCCTTGCGGCTATACGATTCCTCTGTTGGTCTCAGTGTGCGGACACTGGGTTGCTTACGATCCTATCACTCTGTCATTATCATCCGACAGCTATTGATACCTCTGGGCTGCCTTGCCCGGTATTGGTAAGGCCGGTAGAACCTTGCTTCGCATTCCCCTTGAGGTTGCCTTACCCGGTATTGGAAAGGCCGGTAGAGCCTATATCGAGGGTTGTTGGGCTGCCTTGCCTGGTATTGGTAAGGCCGGTAGAACCTTTTGCCACATTCCATCTGAGGTTGCCTTACCCGGTATTGGCAAGGCCGGTAGAGCCTACACCGTGTACTTATTGGGGCTGCCTTGCCCGGTATTTAGGTAAGGCCGGTAGAACCTTGACGCTATTCCATCTGCAGGTTGCCTTACCCGGTATTGGCAAGGCCGGTAGAGCCTATTATTCCATCAACTCAGACTGTCCTGTTTGGTATATTGACAGGACCGGTAGAGTCTGCATACTGTCTTTGCTATTTACTCTTGATATATATGTATGTGATTGCCATTCTAAGTGATCATTTTATTATTTCAATAAAATTGAGTTTTTTACCTAAAACTTGTGTCTGAGAGTCATAACAAACCGTGACATTAACATCCAAGTGTGAGGGGGCCATGACCTCTCTGAGAACTTCCTCATGTGGTGGCAGCACCGAACTACAACCATCAATTTCAGATACAGGCCAATGCCTCCACATATGGCCTAGGAGCCATTCTCAGCCAAGTAAAGTACTGTTGAGAGCAACACCAAGAGGCATAGCTGAGTCACAGACTGTTGAACCAGGAAGCTGGTTATGCCACTGTGGATAAGGAATGTTTGGCTTTTGCATGGGTTCTTAAAAAAACTTCAGCCTGCCAGTAGTTCATAGTATCCACATACTAAAACCCTTCAACTTGGCTGACTAGGGTAGCCAGAGACAATGGATGTTTATTACATTGTAGCTACAGCAGTATAAATTTAAGGTATTTTAGAAAGGCAGACAACACCATCATGCCAATGGATTGTCCCAGCAGGAGGGGAAGGGGGTATACTTTGACAATACACCCATATGTTCTAGAGACAACCCTTTTCTGAGATCCCATTGTTTATGATTCTGTGTGTATACAACAGAGAGACAGGGATCCAGTAAGCCTGGAGCTCTGTCAGTCATTTGTTGCTTATTTTAACAGGGTCTTTGTAACGGTTTTCAGACACTCAGACAGCAGGTTTGAATGAAAAACACTGTTTTATTAAAACAAAAAATAATGAACAAGGTCGCCCTCAATAGGCCACACAGTAGATAGCAATAGATAGACTACATAGGCCTTCACAGGACCAGTATACAGGAGTACAAATATACATATACTGTCACAGGACAGGCTCAGAATAGCGACTGGCAATCAATAATTAAATACATAGAAATTGTAAGTCTTTGTTGTGGTGTTTGGCACGCCCAAGGTGAATAAGAAGCAGCAATAGGTGTTAGATTGCACAACACCTTAAGTCCATTGATGTGGTTAGCTGCTTGGGTAATGCAGAGACTGGGACAGAACGCTGCGGAGCAGTTAGCAGATAGCCCCCACGGATGTGTAACGGAGACAACTTGTAATGCAGAAGCATGAGTCGCTAGCCCCCACAGGCGTATAATGGAGACTACTGATGCTGCAAGAGCTTGAATCGCTAGCCCCCACGGGCGTGTAATAGAGACCAACCGTACAGAGATAGCTTGAGCCAAATAGCCCCCACGGGCGTATGACAGAGACACTTTGCACTGCAAGAACATGACTTGCTAGCCCCCACGGGCATATAAGGAGACCAACCGTACAACGATAGCTAGAGCCAATAGCCCCACCGGGCATATAACGGGAACCACCGGTGCAGAGAGTGCTAGAGCCAATAACCCCACTGGGGAGAATGAGTAAGACTCCGAAGGGGCGGGAGCCAATAACGCCTCACAGGCACGTAAACAGATACCGACTACTCTGCTTAGGATGACAATATGAGCCGCCGTCTACCAAGGCCCCAACGCGGCCGGCTCAGCAGGAGTAGCGGTAGTATAACGGCTCTGCAAGAGTTAACAACAGCACCAGGTTGGATATATAGCCCAACAAGTATAATCGGAGGCTCAGGGTATAACGGTATCGTCCTGCAAGTGTCAAGGAAGACTCAGCTTTGGGTAGTACAGCTCTGCAAGCGTAATCGGAGACTCAGCTTGAGTAGTACAGCTCTGCAAGTGTAACTGGAAGCTCAGCTCAAGAGACACGGCTCAGCAGGCGTAATGGTTACAGTCTCAATCCAATCAGACGTGAACACAGCAGGAATCAGAATGTCGCCCAAGCGATAACAGCAGCAGGAACGTCAGCCAGGCCGGGTCAGATCATGGAGGGGATACTCAGACAAGCCAGATCAGCAACGAGCTGGAACGTCAGCCAGGCTGGGTCAGATCACGGAGGAGATTCTCAGACAAGCCAGATCAGCAACGAGCAGGAACATCAGCCAGGCCAGGTCAGATCACGGAGCAGGAACACAGGAGAGTCGTCAGAACAGGCCAAATCGGTACACCGGAAACCAGGAACACAGGAACTCAGCAACAGCAACACTGGCTCTGGAACACCACGAAAGGGCATCTGACAGGTGCCACTAGTCTGGTATAAAAAAGGTCACCGGGGCGGGCCAAACAGGCTCAACCAATAAGGAAGCAGCACAAGAGAGAGTGACAGAGGGAGATCATGGGAACCGTGATAGTCTTCCTTGCACTTGCTTTGTCTTGGACATCCCTGGTGCGGGAATTCCAAGGTCTACATCATGGTGATTGTTGTGCTTGCAGTTAACTGGGCCAAGAAACTAAGTCCTATTGTTCAGGGGAGCCAGGCAGTCTGCATATACCAAGATATCTCTGGGAATTTTCGACAACCTTCTGGACAACGGCCACATCATGAGGGAAGTGGTTAAACAACTTTTGTAAGGCACTAGGACAATGGGAAAACTCTCCAGTGTCACTTACTTTTACTTTTGGTAATGTCAGATGCTCAGATCCCACCCAGCCCTCTCAGTTCATGCTGCTCCTTCACCTTTTCTTCAGTGGACTTGGCTTTTGACCATCATTGGGAGAAATACCCCTTTGAGTGTCAGAGAGGTATTGGAGGCATTACAACACAATGCATTCAATGCCTCGCTGGCACTGAAAGGGTTAAAGGAAGAAAATGGCAGAAGGAGGAGGACATCTTGATATAAGGCCCCAGTAAAATTCAGATATTGGTGAAAACTTGCTGTACGTTTTTAAGTTTTATGGGGCCACATAGAAGTATAAGGGAAAAGATCTGCAAGACAATATTATTATTATTATTATTATTTTTATCTAGAAGGCATTGTGAAAGACCTAAATATCTGATACAAATACCAAGGGCAAACAGAAAGGAGGTTTCCTTTTGTCCAAAATCTCCCCTTTGTACACTTTTGCCCTTATCAGATCACGGAGACGCTGCAGTTGTGACTGTGGGTGGGCTGCATGCTGTCCTCCAGCTGTTGTAGAACTGCAGTTCCCATCCACTTTCTATTTAAGGACAGCTGAAAAATAATGTATTTATACAGAATTACACAAAACAAATTGTAGGAATTCCATAATATTGCATTTTTAACCCCTCTCTGGAAACCTGGATTTGGTCCCAGATACTGCTGCAGTTCCTCTTCATGATCCCTGGCTGCACCATCTAGCCATCTCCTCCTCCTCTTCTGCTCCACGTGTGTACTACAGTAGGTATAGCCCACCCTCCCTTGTCAGTCTCAAGCGCTGCTTATCCTTGCACAGTCAGATGCAGAGTACAGCCAGCTAGTGGAGAGAGATCAATGCTTCTCTTTTGTCTTACAACAGAATCCTCTGCACTCACTGACTGCAAGGAAGCAGAACATTACCAGGTACAGTAACTCCTAAGTAAATATATCATAGCTCATTGCTACTGCATCTGTCAGGCATGTTTACATCTTTATTTTAGCATTTGCATTTTATCAGTGCAGCACATATAAATGGAGCATTTTTGTTCACTTTAATAACCTTCTTAGTACTATTGCAGTGTGCATGTAACCCTTTGCGTGACAAAGTGGTGAGCAATGCATTCTTTTAAAACATGGCGCTTATCCCTTAGGCACCCAAAGAGTTAACCATTTGAGAACAATAATTCTGCAAGCTCCAGTGGCACTCAGAGGGTTAACTAAAAGATTTAGACACTACTATAAGAATATAGCAAATGTTACACTATTGATTAGAATCCTATACTGGACCATATACACTGAGTAAGAGTGGTGCAATTTTGGGGCAAACTAAATGTACCATAACAAACTTATCTGATTCGCCAAATGTCCATTGATTTAACTGGGGCTTTTAACCCCTTGAATGCCATTGAGGACCCAAACACTTTGCTTTGCAATGTACTGAAGATCTCAGCACTCAATGTTTATTTTTTTTTCTTGTCCCATACAATGTGTTTTATTTGCCTCAGATTTTCTCTCTCCTGTTTTATGCATATGACTCACATGGGGGGATATGTGTGAAAATAATTCTTAGTGTATGTTTAAGAACCATCGTTAAAATTTGCAACAACAGGTCATATCTATCTATCTATCTATCTATCTATCTATCTATCTATCTATCTATGTGTCTGCCTGCCTATCTATCTATCTATCTATCTATCTATCTATCTATCTATGTTCGTCTGTCTATCTATCTATCTATCTATCTATCTATCTATCTATCTATCTATCTATCTATGTTTGTCTGTCTATCTGTCTGTCTGTCTATCTATCTATCTATCTATTTGTCTATGTCTGTCTATCTATCTATCTATCTATCTATCTATCTATCTATCTATCTATCTCTCTGTCTGTCTATCTATCTATATTATATATATGTTAAGTCAACTTTATATATATGTCAGGACTTTCTCAGAGTAGATCGCTAACGGGAATATTACATAGCTTATACATTATCGCTATATACTTACATTCAGAAAAGGTTATATCAAGCATTAAGAGTTAACCCTTTGAGTGCCAGAGGGGTACACAACGCATTGCTCTGGCATTCAAAGGGTTAATCAATAAAACTGCCTTTACTTTTGGCGCAACCAGTGAATTTCTTTATCTACACATTGAGACCATTTTACTCCACTCTTTAAAAAAAGTCCACCGCCTGGAGTTAGTACTTAACAAAATTGTTGCTAAATGTTGATATATACTTTATATTTATGTTGACAATTTTACAGACATTTTATTACTACAGTTGTATACATCTCCCACACAGGGCCGTATGTTCAAAAGAAAAATTGAGTTCTGGGGCAAACCATTTGCACTATGGGAAGAATTAAAATTTCACATGGATTAAAATGCTGATTTTAACACCTTGAATGCCAAAGAGGTCTCCAGCACTTCCTTTGCAATGCATTGGAGGCTCTTCTAGCATTCAAGGGGTTAAAATACTCATTTTAATCCATGGGAATTTCATACCTCCCAACATTTCAAATGGCCAAAGAGGGACACTTGTGTTCTAGGGGGTGTTGCTGGGGTTGTGGCTGGTGCAAGGGAGATTACCAAGTTATTTTATGTGATTTCATGACATATTAACATATATTTATGTAACTGAATAAATAAATTAAGACCAAATTATTTTATTTACACAGCATGATTTATAAACACATATACTGATGTTCAAACAGGCACAATGTGAGTTTTATTGCTGTGGGGCAAAGTGATGCACACTTCACTGTCTGACCCCCTAAAAAGAGGGACATCAGGGTGGGAAAGAGGGACAGAATGATTTGAGTCTCAAAGAGGGACTGTCCCTCCTAAAGAGGGACACTTGGGAGGTATGGAATTTGGGGAATTTTATTTCTACCCTATAATGCAAATGTTTTGCTGAAGAACTCATCCACTTTTCTTTTGAACCTACGGCTTATAGAATTCTGCTTGATTTTGTTCAGTTTTCTTTAATTGCTATTATTACTAAATAAACTATTTATATTTAACTTTTTAACCCCTTAAAGACCCATGACATGCCTGGGGTAGTCACGACGGTCCCAGCACTTAAGGACCGGTGATGGCACACCACTCTGCCATCCCAGAATAATATGCTAGAAAAAAATTCTCTGTGGTCCTTAATGGCCGCTATAGATCCGGTTGTTAAGGGGTGAAACCTCCCTAGCACTCAAACGGTTATGGCAATTCATAGGGCAGCTAGACTTTGTGGAATTTTACCTATTTCTTTCAATTAATGCATCATGTGTAGGGTTTGGTATTTCTATTTGCATTCAGAAAAGGGCCAGCAGTAAATGCAAAATATGATATTTGTTACCATCTCCCAGATGCACAAATGGTGCATGAAGATTGCACCAGATACCACAAAGGGACTAACTCATTTATTTATATAGGATATATTGTCTTTGATGAACACTGGATTATGTATGTCTTTGGATTTTAAAATGCTTTTGGGCAAATGTATCATAACAAAATGGGGAAGTTATGCAGCAAAATTAATACAGCAAGACTGATGTACTAGAAAGTGCCTGAATTCTGGGGAAACATTGATTTACATGGGGATATTAACTTCTTCAGTGCTGAAGAGAACTCCTTTGCATTTAAATATTTCATTTAGAGGGTTAAAACTCCCATTTAAATCAATAGGAATTTGGAAAGGTTTTATATGTTATGCAGTTGGTTCAAAATGACCACTTTTTTAGTACATCAGCCCCTATATGTTTAAAATGGACCTGACCCTTTGAATTGTTTAACATGTTTGAAAACTTCATTCAAAACTGCCTATGTGTTATGTATAGGTTAGACAATAGTCACACTTTTTTTTTCAGGGAATAGTGAAAGCAAAAGTCTCATGGTTCAACACAGCACTTCATTAGCAAAGGAATTGTCACTTAAAACCTTCATTAGCATATTAAATCTCACAGAAAGGCTTCATTGCATAAGAAAAGTTATCAATAACGTTTCATTACCATACTGTACCAAGAATGAATAGCTCCTTTGCTGTTTTTTTTTTTGGCTAACATGGCACACAGGCAGTTTTTATTGAATTTTTCAAATATGTAATCTTAAATCAAGGTGATAGGTCCACTTTAACCCTTTGAGTGCCCCTCTGTCACTCAAACGGTTAAAAGAACAAAAAAAAAGCACTATAGTCGAAGCAAATGCCTGTATTTTAATCTGTGAAGAAAGCAGTGTAACTGTTTTGCTCAAAACTGCTTTGGTTTAGCTTTAACTCCTTGGATGCTTCTCAGTGCATTGGAGCCCTCTCTAGCATTCAAAGGGTTAATACAGGTAAACCATTGACCCTTTGATTGCCAGAGGAGAATCCAATGCATTGTGTTGAAGTGCACTGGATACTTTTCTGGCACTCGAAGGGTTAAGCCTTCAGTACATAGTAAAACTTTATCTACTATTACCATTCTCATCTCAGTGAGAACATTCATATTGACAGGACTTGCTCAATTGTCATTGGGTCAGTTTATGCAAATTAGTTAGTACTGACTATCAGGGAGTGGCAGGTGGGAGGGAGAGAGAAGTATGAATGTTAGAGTCTGGCTAGCATGAAAGTCCGTAGAATTTGACTTGGATAATCTAATAAATAAAGCTAAATATTTAATCAAAATAGTTTTAACCCATTAAGGACCGGCCGTGCGCACACGTGGCCGACCCTTAAGGACCACTGACCATTTTTTTTTACATTTTTTAATTTTTTTTTATTTTTTGAGGCATCCGGTTCCAGGCCCCCCGAATGGCGTGCAGCCACATGTGGAGCCCAGAATTCCATGACGGTCCTGGCACGTCATGGGTCCTTAACAACCCATGACGTGCCAGAACCGCCAATGGTCATTAAGGGGTTAAATAAAAGATGGCTAACATAAATAGGGATGATTTTTAAAGCTCTTTCAAAATCACCTATTTGTTTCAAAGGGACAGTTCCACTTTAACTCTTTGCAATGCATTCAATACCCTTGTGGGACTCATAGAGTTAAATATTTGAACTATGAAGTTTTTCAAAGGACATTCTTCATAAAACTCTTCTTCACTGGTTTTGCACATGCTGAGTAATGGAGGTTCTTCAGAGGGCAGCAGATGGGTAAGTGACATCCATAAACAATCTTCAGCTTTCACAGTCTACTTTTCAATATGATTTGTAAATTATTTACAAACACTTGTCAAATGCAACGGATGCCGCCAGGAAGCCACTTAATGTGATTCCACCTTCTGATCTCTACTCTGGTTCTAATGGCTTTAATGTTAAGCTCTGTGAATCAATTACCAGCTTTTACTGGAAGTTTATATTCCCTTATGACAATCGGATTACAGATGGTGCTTTGTTCATCTTTCCCCTGATCAAATGATCACCAGAACCTCCACGCATAAATATGCAAGAGTCTGAGATAATTTTAAATAGTAAGGAAAAAGTTAAAGGGTATTAATAAGCTCCCCCTTAAGTGTTAGTAAGTGAGAATGTATACAGATCAATAAGCTGCTCAAAGGAATAGTAATACTTAAAATGTAAAAAGATATACATTCTAGTGTTATCCTCCTGAGTAAAACAGTGGCACTCCTACTGCTGAGGGTTATTGTATTCAAAGTTATCACAGCTCAAACTTTAATTTGTAGGTGTAGTATTTAATCCCTTAAGAACCAGCAGTCCCAGGGTGTGTGGTCCTTTAAGGACCAGACAGGAAAGTTTGACGTGCCATCCCACGTGACTGATCACTTGTGCCGGCACGCCGAATGGGGGACTAAAAGAGATCGCTCCGGTCTTGGAGCGATCAATTTCAGTCCCTGCTAATACTCACATCGCTCCTGCAGGAGTGCTGTGAGTAAAAAGTATGTGACGTGCCAGGACCGTCACTGGTCCTTAAGTGCCGGACAGACATGATGGTCCTGGCAAGTCACTGGATGCGAAGGGGTTAAATGGCCAGAAATTTTACAATGCTGCTGTTGCTACACAGATATATGGTGGATTATGGTCAACAGACAGAGCTGTCCATAGGATGGTGTAACAACAGCACCACTGTAGATGTTTGGCCATTGAAATGCTGCACCTAAAAAAATCAAGTCTGATCTGCAATAACTTTTGAATAAAACACCACTTAGCAGTGCGAGTTCCAATGTCTTACTCAGGAAGGATAAACCATAGAATGTGAATATTTTACCATATCTTAAACCCCAAACAGTAAAACCTCACAACGGATAAAGCAGAACCCAAATTGCAACAATATAGATTATTTCAAAGTTGATTCCACATCTAATCAAAATATAAACATCCAAATAAGTAGGAAATACAGTAGGAAAATGGGCAGTCTAGATGGGCCGAGTGGTTCCTATCTGCCGTTAAATTCTATGTTTCTGTGTTTCTAAATAAAAGGCAGTATAGACATTCTTATTGATTTGAAGGATCTCCTGTAAATCTATGGCTGATAGTACATGATATAAACCTCTTTTGGAGTATTGTAAGTGAACACATAACTCTTTGATTGCCAGAGAGATATCCAATGCATTGCACCAAAAGACACTGGATACCCCTCTGGCACTTAAATGGTTAATCTTGATCAGATGATTGGACATTGATATGGACAATCAATAAGAATGTCTATATTGTCATTTATTTCAGTATGTTTATATTTTCATCTCAGATGGAGTCAACTTAGCGGCATACCTGGGAACTTTTCCATATAGACTCCACAGAGAGGGGAGTCCTATGCTGCCAATGGGGAAGATAAATGATACAATGCATGTCAAAAGGGGGCAGGGCTTAATCACGAGTGGGGGTGGGACTTAAAAAAAAACATTAAAATCTTGGAGGAATAGGTTAGGGAAGGAAGTGAAGAGGGTGGAGAGTGGGAGGAACACAATGGGAAGGAGGAGAGATGTGGGCAGAGTTTTAATAAAAACTCTCCACAGCCAGGGAATCAGCCGCTACCCTGAAGACCCGGCAATTAACAGCTAAATGCGGAGAGTTCCCAGCTATGGTACTTTGTACCCCCATATTGTTGAATTTTTAGAAACTCCATTGGTGCTCCTTGCTAGGAGTGATACTGCAGATGATGCATAGAGGCTGATGTACTAAGAAAACTGGAACAATTCTGGGGTAAATGAACTGCACCATAGGGGACAAATACAAATTCCATTTTAAATAGGGCTTCTAACCCCCTGACATTTTTATTTGTCCCTTATGGATCAGTTGGTTGGCCCCAGAATGCAGTTTTGAGCCATATTTAATAAACTAAATAGGTGCGATTCTAGAGAAATCCAGCTGTGCAATAGGAGCGAAATGAAAATTCCCAATGCTCTAAACAGGGTTTTTAAAAGCATCACTAATAGCACTGGGAGTTATTGGCACCTGTGGTGCAGTTAGTCTGCTCCAGAACAGCAACGCTTTAGCTTATTGAATCTGGTTCTCTGGGCCTAATTCAGCAAGCTGGTGTAAAACCAAGTGTACCATAGGGAACAAATGAAAATTCCCTTTTGATTTAAAGGGTGCTTTTAACTCATTGAATGCTAGAGCAGTCTTCAATGCATTGTGAAGCAACCTCTCTAGTATTCAAGGGGTTAAAATCCATGATTCACTACTGGGGAATTTTCATTTCTTCCCTACGGTGCAGTTGGTTTGCTTCAGAATTGTAACACTTTATCTTGCTGAATTAGGCTTTTTGTGCCCTCAAAAAAATGGTGTTTTAACCCTTTGAGTGTCAGAGGGTTAATGGATATATTTGCCCCTATGCATCGGAGGGAAAGGCGTATCAACAGAAATTGATTTAGAAATAAAATAGGTTTTATCCACTAAGAACATGGAGCAATTAGCGGTTAAACAAACCAGCGGAGAAATAAACATTTCTATCAATGTAATGTGGGTTTTAACCCTATAAATCTTAGAGAGATCCCATCTCATTGCTTTGCAATGCTTTAGTGATCTCTCTAACATTCACAGAGTTAAAGGAATAGTAATACTTAAATTTAACCAATTTTAATATTATAGAGTTTAAAAATATGAGTACAATGAGCTATGTCCCATCTCTCAAACTTGTATAGTTTGAGAGATTGAACCATCTAAAGTTCCCGTTTCAGAGAAGTCAGTGCTCTAGCTGACAGCAGCAGATTCCAGTCACTTGACTGGCAGCGGCTCTCCAGCATAGCCAAAATCGCTCAATCTACAAATAAATATTTCATTGGAACGGTCTGCAAAGTGGTCCTGGTTTGCAAGCACACTTTGTAGACCGTTCCAATTAAGTATTTATTTCTATACTCTCTGCTGAAGAGCCTTAGGATGGTCCCGGGACCTGAATCTGCTTCTCTCAAAGGGCAGACTTCTTTGAAACGGGAACTTTAGATGGTTCAATCTCTCAAACTATACATGTTTTAGAGATGGGACATACCTCATTCTATTCATATTTTTAATAAATATTAAAAAACGAAGTATTTCTATCCCTTTAAAAGCCCCTTATAAATGTGTTCCCTATAATCTAGTTTACTGCCATAAATAAAAATAATAAGACTGACAATTCTGGAGCACACCAACTTCACTACAGGGTAAAAAATACTCCCCCACAAACAAAAAAAAAGCCTATTGATTTTAATGCGTCTTTTAACCCTTTGAATGCTAATGAGGTCTCCTATGTGCTACAGATCTCTCTAGCATTCAAGAGGCTACAATTCACATTTAACTCAATGGGAATGTTTAAATGTCCCCTGTTGTGCAATTGGATTGTCCCAGTATTGCTCTAGTCCTTCTTTAACCCTTTGAGCTCCAGAGAGGTACGCAATGCATTGAAGAGCAATGTGTTGCGTACCTCTTTGCCACTCAAGGGTAAACAACAACCTCAATATGTGGTCTCTTTTTCTTGCTAATATCACTGATTTCAAGTCCAATCCCTCATTCTAATTAGACTTTTTTTCTTTTTTTTTTTCTTTTTTTTCCCACATTCTAACCCTTTGTATTCTAGACAGGTCTCCAATGCATTGCTAGACAATGCTTTGGAGACCCCACAGCATCCATTAGGTTAAGATGATAGGTTCTTTGAGTGCACTAACTGTTCAGTGCAATAAGCACCCTGTGGTTTTTGACTTTTATTTGCAACCCTTATTTCACATGATTGAAGTCAGATCTTTTGTATATCTGCCAGGTTTCTCAGAATGGAATTGCTACAATTAGAGAGAGCCCTACTGAGATGTTAGAAGTATATGTTAAAAAATAGTGTTCTAAAGGAAAAGTTTTATCGGTCAGAATGGGACATGTATTAAAGATGTGCAATACTCTTGAATTCTTTTCTGTTACTTTTTCTGATTGTTCCTTTCTTTTACTACATATTATTCCACAAGCTAAGTGTTTTTACTAGCATGTTGTATGTTTTCCTTCTTTCAATTTCCAACATTTAGGTGTTAGATTATATTCTTGTTGCTTTTACTCCAATGGAGGAGATGCACTAAGGTGTGATAAAGCAGTGATTAAGAAGTGATAACTTCTCCAGTGATCTCACTTCTCCATTCCTTATTTATTCTATGGATCCTACTTACTAAGATCTCTCAGACTTTAAGGATCTTAGTGCATAGGCTTCATATAATAACAAAGGAACTGTAGAGTTTATCACACTGGAGAAGTTATCTCTGCTTTATCACCTCTTTATGACCCCCTAGTGTATCTCTCCCACTATGTTCTCCTCAAAGCAATCTTCTCTGAAGGCCAGAAATGACCTATATGTCTACCAGCAGCATATCTAAAATGCCCCACAACACCATTTAGTCATATCTAGCACTGCTGCACTACCAACCCAAGAGGAATGGCTGAACAACCTGATGTCCAGTTATACAGCTACATATAATTGAAATGCAAAAACATTTACTGTGTGAAGCCATAATTTTCTTCCACCTCAAATTTAAAACTAATAATAATAACGTTTCACTTACCTTACTATGGCCAGAAAATACTAATGCCCCTTATGAATTTTGCTTCACTTTCCAAGAGATATCTTCCATCAGTCCTGGATACCATGCCCTGGGGACAGACAGGACAATATTTCCATTTTTAGGAGACACTACCCCTTTAAAGGGATAGTATTACTTCAAAATTACTATCCCTCATATTGTAGCCCTTAATAAGCTGAGTTAAATGACACCAGCAACATCTCTCAAACCTTTATGGTTTAAGAGATAGCCGCTTTCAAAGTTTCCTCTCCCCTGTTGTCAGCGTTCTGCTGCCAGCAGGGGAATCCGGTCCCGGGTCAGGCGGAGGCTCTTACACAGAGCCGATATCTCGTTATGGAAGGAAAAATGATTCATTGAAATAGTCTTCTACGTGTGCTTGGTTACCAAGAACATGTAGAAGACTGTTTCAATCATTTTTCCTTCCATAATGAGATATCGGCTCTGCTGAAGAGCCTCCGCTTGATTCAGAGACCGGATTCTCCTGCTGGCAGCAGAACGCTAACACCAGGGGAGAGGAAACTTTGAAAGCGGCTATCTCTTAAATTGTTGCTGGTGTCATTTAACTCAACTTATTAAGGGCTACAATATGAGGGATAGTAATTTTGAAGTAATACTATCTCTTTAAAGGTACTGTGCCCTTAATAGTCACCATCAGGAATAAGTGTTATTTGCTTTGCAAATTAGTTACCTATGTAGCTGCTCTTAGTTTCACTTGTGTTTGCTAGAGCAGAATAAAGACATTTTGCTTGTTTTTTTCATTATAGATATTGAAAACACAAGGAGTGATACATTGGTGAAAAAGTGGAGATAACTTCTCCACTGATATCAGTTCTCCAGATCCTGTGTTATTCTATAGTCTACAAAGTTGAGTTCTTTTATCTTTCAAGAGTGAGAAGGTGGTCACTGACCATAAAAGCAAGGATAATGGAACAGCTATGTTTGCTACTAAAGAGACTGGAAAGAGGAAGTTAGAGAGATCTTTCCCTCCAGTCTAGTATATTCTGCACAAAGAGCACTAAGTGTTTTGTTTCCTGCATAACCTTTCTCAGTGGGGTCCTCCAAACATTGTTCTTGATGTTTTTAGAACTCCTTTCATGCGCCTCTTGGTTTTTTTATATACCGGGTGGGTCGCCTTGAGATAAACCTCAAGTGTATATTCTTCCAAATGAAGTGGTAACGGAGTAGATTCTTCTCTGTTCCCCATGCAGCTCAGTTCATACACTCTTCTTGATTCTAACAAAGCCCTGCCTTGTTGATGTTTTCTTACAAATGGAGCAGGGGAAAGCTGTATTCATAAAAATGCATGCATTTGAATAGGCTTTTATATAGTCTTATGAATGGTATAGAGTTCCCTAAGTACATTCATAAGAATACTTTCAAGAGGTGTTAGCCAAGTCTTGTGTATGAATTGAGCTGGCAGGGGAACATGGTGAAGCTGCGCTCAGTTCCCCCTATACATACAGACAAGCTATGTGTCTTAGCTCAGAGAGAGGCAAGCTGAGGTATAACAAGACCAACTGGTGCCTGAAAGGAGTCTGACAAACATCACTAAAGACATTTTTTGGAGACCCAACAATAACAAAGGCTTGCTGCTGTTGTGCAAAGGTCTGTGTAAGAGATGGACAATTTCTGGTCTCCAGCTTTTGTTGGTTTACAACACCCATCACTATCAGACAGCTAATGTCTCGCTAATGACAATGGTATTTGTAGTCCAACAAGGAGGACTGTATGTTGCCATTTTTTCCTTAAGTGCATAGCCTGAAATTTTATAGTGATGCAGTCTATGTACACATGCTGTCAGTGACAATAACCATTAATAGACTCCTGTAGCAACAGCTACAATTCATTTCAGGCCATGGAGGTTCTGCAACCAAAACTAAAAAGGTGCTACAATTACATTTTGATACAAATATTTAAGCAATGGGAAAATCTCTGTTTTACTTAGCAAGATGAACCTGTAAATATAAATATTTTTCCATGTTACACAGTAATATGCCTTAGGCGATACAGCTCAGTAATTTAGTCACATGCTCTGTAATACAAGTGCTTTCTTTTGTGATTTTTTTGTAGTGATGAGTGTAGGCGGTGTCTAATTGGTCAAATCAAGATAAGTTGATGTCATTTATGCCCTTTATTTTCTAATGTTCTTTGGTGAAAATAGCTGGTATAGCAAATACACAAGTGTACCAGCGTCATTATTTCTCCAGGGTGTAAAAGGTCAAGGGCTGCAGTTAATTGCATCATTGTTTACATGTGTATCTGCATTTTAGTGCCCTTTTATTACCCTTGTATATCCTTTGAATTATCAAATACTAAGTGTGATAGCCTTCCTCTTCTGATATATTATGTACTTGAGTATTAATCCTTTGTGCTCCAGATGCTCAAAGGGTTGAACTATTAGAGGAAATGTAAGAATCTGCCAGAGCAGATCTTGTTCTGTACCTTTACGTTAGCTGAAATACAGTGTTCTTCCACCCATGGATATGTATGACTGCTTTAATACAGACCAGCTCACAGACTCTACCACTGTAAAAACTGGAATGCAAATAAGTTGCAAATGACTACCCTGTATCACGTTCAGGAAATATTTCTGGTGTAGCAACAGCGCCACTGTACAATTTCAGGGAAGTGTGATATTGCACCTAAACAATTAAAGTTTGAGCTGTAATAACTTTTGAATAAAACACCTTTCAGCAGTGGAATTACTCTTGTTTTACTCAGGGGGATAAGTCCTACAACATATTTTTTTTTACATTTTAAGTAGTACTATCCCTTTAAGGGGAAGGTACAAATAGCTATTCACACTAGCAAATTTGCAAAGATCTATGACCCAAATTTATAACAGCAAATTGGAGCTATGTTTTTGCAATGCAGCTTAACTCTATGTACAAAGCTTTCTGTGAGATTAAATGGCTGCTTTGCTTTGTGTACACCAAGGTCTGGGCAGTGTGGCAGTGTACAGGTGTTTCTGGGCCATTCTTTTTTACTCTGGAGTACACTATGTACAACGTAGACTCAAAAGAAATAAGAGATACATTTTTTGTTTTCCTTCCTGTGTGCCGGAATGCACTAATGCATCTAAACATAAGCACAGGAAAAGGCAAATGTTTTTTTTTTTTTTTTTTTTATTTTATAGAATTCATTGAAAACAGAGTAATATACATGGTGATCTTTTAATAAAATTAGAAGCTCAGCTCACTCACTCCACCCACCCTCCATTTCATACATTCTGCTTCTTGTGCCTGATGTATTATAATGAACTGGGGGAGATGCACTAAGGTGTGATAAAGAAGTGACCTGGATTCTGGACAGAGGAAGCAAGGGGGGCATTTGCTGCCCCTATACTTGCCCCCTCCATATAAACATAGGGACTAAGTGGGCTGGCCTTTGGGACACATTATGGCTTTGCCCCCTCTCCCTCGGAAACATTTCTGCAGACACCCCTGTAAAAAAAAGGATTGATATCACTTCCTATGTTATTCTATGAAGCCTATGCTCTAAGACATCTCAAGTCAGATTGACCTTAGTGCATAGACTCCACAGAATAACATAAGAATTGGAGAAGTATCTTCACTTTATCACCTCATTATCGCCCCTTAGTATATTTCCCCTCTTAATCCATTCTGGGGCAAACCAACAGCACCATAAGGGACAGACACAAAGGACAGACACAAATTGCCAAATCTCTCATTGATATGAATGGGGCTTTTAAACTCTTGAATACTAAAGGTCTCAAATGCATTGTGAAGCAATGCATTAGAGACCCTTCTAGCATTCAAGGAGTTAAATGTCCCATTTCAATTAATAGGAGATTTTACCTGGCCCCTGTAGTGCTGTGGGTTTGCCCCAGAAGGACTTCAGTTCTTTATGGAACATAGCCTCCTTCTGTCCTTTATAACAGAATACATAAATATTAAATAATTAATGCGTCAGGCTTTGTGTAGAGAGTGGACCAATTCTAGAGCAGATCAAAAAAAATTATATCCAAAATCCTCATTGGTTTAAATGGGATTTTTAACCCTTTGAATACTAGAGACATCTCCAATGCATTGCTTCATAAGGCATATGAGGGGTTAAATGTCCCCTTTAACTCATTTGAAATTAATATTACTGATACCCTATGATGCAGTTGCTATACCCCAGAATTATTTTCACTTTGAACATAAAACCCATCTCAAAAGCCCTTTGCACTGAACAACTCTCTGGCACTGTATTTGTAAATTGATTAACATATCATCGAATTTTAATATTTTTTCTCTGTTGCACAGAGCTCTGCAATCGTAGGATATTTTGTGGAAAAAAAAATCAGAAGAAAAATGAATGAATCTGTTGGATGCTGAGGTCTCTAATTAGAGACCTTTCCAGACCCCAAGTGGTTAACCCTTAGAGTGCCAGAGGTGTGCGCAATGCATTGTACTCTAGTCTGGCACTCAAGGGTTAAAGGAGAATCCAGTGGTTATTGTTGTCTTGCATTAAGTAATGTTCCTGGTTTGATATAAGCTGTAGATAATGTGTGATATATGGTGTAGTAGGTGAGTCATTCATCAGCTGCCTCAGTAACATGTTCCACAGGGTCAATGTGATCTTTCACCCAATAAAAGGAATGAAATAGATATCTCATATAGGCATTCTTTTTAGTATAGTGTTGGCTCCAGTAACAGAACTACATTTTCCTTTTCATCTCTTGATGAAATGATAATATATTCCATGTCGTTAACCCTTTGCTTTGTGATGCATTGCCTCTGGCAATAAAATGGTTAAATGTACTAAGCAGTTGCAGCAAGTCTGGAGCATGCCAATTTCACTATAGGTCTCAAATAAAAAAGTCTCAAGAATTCAAATGAGGCTTTAAACCCCACAATTGCAATGGAGCCCTCTATTGCATTCAAGGGGTTAAAACTCCATTTAAATTAATAGGAATTTAGTGACTATTGTCCAGTAAGGTGCAGTTGGTTTGCTCCACAATTTCTCTAATTATACCAGTCTCTGAATGTACTGTATGATAGTAACTCTGCTCTAAATCAGCCAATGGAACTGAGTTTTTGAATAATGTCAATTTACTAAGCAATTTACACCTGACAGCTGTCCTTGATTTTCAGGGACCATCCCACAGTCCAGTTGCTCAGCTTTTATCCCTGGGTTTTAAAATCATATTTGAAATCAATATTTGATGTGTCATTAAAACGTTAACTGGCTATGAGTTTCCCAAATCCATGTAATATTTAGGAGTGGGTAATATTTACACTTTAAGGGATCTATTTAATATATCAGCTCTATAACAATGAGGAGCAAATTATTTTGCAGCTGACATCATATTCCCAATTCATATATATATATATATATATATATATATATATATATATATATATTAGTTGGTTGAAGGAGCATGAAGAAGTCAAAAGCAAGGTCTGTGTATTTAGATGATGCAGGGAGAAAACATTTAACGCCTCATTGCATCTTCTTAGTAATATATCCACATGGCTAAACTTGTGTATCTATTTTTAACGTATTTGGTATAATATGTTAATAAATCAAGCACAACAGGTCATTTGTGTTGTGCTATTATAGAGCTGTTTTGTTTTCTTTTGTTTTTTTTTGAGATTTTGAAATTTAGATTTTTCTGTTTAATTTTTTTGATACAAGTAAAACGGGTATTTCTAAACTCCATTTTTTAATTTTAGATTCTAATAGTTTTTGGTAAATCCATTGTATGATGTCACTGAATTTGTTTTCTTGAGCACATTTTTTGGGACCTTTTCTTTTGAATGAGTGAGTCCTATCTAGTTTATATAATAGAATTCACAGATTAAGTTTTATTCATTTAGGATGATCACATCATCTCATCTTCTAACAATTCACTCTTTATTTTCTCACAAGAATAAGATGTTCATAAAGTCGTAAAGTCGGAATTCTATCCACATTGCTATGAACCATGTTAGTGCTTAAATCATCATTCACATTTTGTTTGAATGTACTTTTTTACCTAACCAGCAGGTGGGGCTATTCTTTTGACTCACATCAGACATTGTTCGAATGCGGTTCGAACAGTCACTTCATGCCTCATTTTCATTTTGTTGATCACTTGTTGCGCGTTTTGTTAACCACAATCATGCTCACATGTTTCACTCATCGATGGTAGTCACATATGGAAGGGTATGCATGTCGTTCATTTTATGTTTGTTCTTTGTTTTTGATAAAAGTCAGTACTGGATTAAAACATTGAATATAATTAAGTATATTTGCTTTTAAGCCCCGTGAGTGCTTGCCATTCTAATATATATATATAAGAATAGGCCTCATTGCATAATTTATGGTACCTCACAAACAGAACATAATTTATGTCTCCTCAGAAAACAAACACACATTGAACAGAATGCCTCATTACATAATTTATGTCTCATTAGGAGACACAACTCCTATTGAGTGATTCAGTGGGGACTTTACTGCTCCCATTGGGTGATTCAATGGGGGCATGTTTATCATACAGGGAGTTGGCCCGCCCCCTCCAGCCTGCCCACCACTATCCAACTGACAAAAAAAATATAGCTGCCACTCACTCCTGAAGTAGGGGATATCAATAACTTCTTCCGGTCCACACACACTTTCAGTCAGGATCATGACCCCACAAACACACTCCCACAGATAACTGTAACCCTCCATACACTCTGTTTCAGTACGAGGGTGTAATGTTTCCATAAAATACAAACTCAGGGATAAACTTAGCAACTCTTTTATTTAACGCTTTTCATCTCTTCAGTCACCTCACTAACTGCCTGTTTTCAGCTGTCACTCTTCCACTTCCTGCTTCCTGATTCCCGCCCTTTCTCCTTAAAGGGAGAGATATGCTTTGCTGTATGTTACAGAGGGCAAGCCTCAAACACCATTATCTATTTGTTCCCTCAGCATATTGATACGCTGCCTCAACTGAAGAGCCACCATGTGTTATATTGCCATGTTACCATAACTTAACCCTTTGAGTGCCAGAGGGGTATGCAACGCATTGCAGAGCAATGCGTTGCATACCTCTCTGGCACTCAAAGGGTTAAGTAAGGTGGAGTTACTGCTCCCACTGGGTGATTCAATGGGGGAGTGATTTAAATCATGCAGGGAGTTGGCCTGCCCCCACTATCCAGCCCGCCCACCACTATCCAAGTAACTGAAAAAACAAAATGGCTGCCACTTGCTCCTACACCACAGACACAAACACATCAGACAAAAAACACACACTTACACACACTCACACTCAATCACACACACTCAATCACAAACTCACACTCTCACTCACACTTTCACTCAATCATACACACTCACAATAATTCACATACTCACACTCTCTCACTCACACACTCTCACTCACACATTCACTCACACTCAATCACACACACACTCAATCTCACACACTCACTCACACACTCAATCACACACATTCAATCAAACACACTTACACTCTCTCACTCACACTCTCTCACTCTCATACACCCTCTTACTCACACACTCTCACACTCACACACTCTCACTCAATCACACACACTCACACATTCACGCAATCACTCACATGCAATCACTCACACGCAATCACTCACTCTCACACTCACACGCACTCACTCACACTCACACCCCGGAAGCCAGCACGATCCACCTTCCACCATAGTCTCACTCACACTCACTCACACCCCAGGAGCCAGCACGATCCACCTTCTACCATAGTATGTGCAATTACCACATGCATTTCAACTACATGAATGAATGCCACTCACTCACACACACTTACTCATACTCACTCACTCACACCCCGGGAGCCAGCACGATCCACCTTCCACCACAGTATGTGCAATTCCCACATGCATTTCAACTATATGAATGAATGCCACAGTGGAGGCATAAGTACAAACACAAACTCATTACAATGACACATAAGTCACCCCCTTATGACTCACTTCTGTGTGTGCCTGTGTGTTCCTCACTGTGTGTGTTACATGTCTGTATCACACTCTATGTGTCTGTATGTTGTGCATTGCATGTATGTGTGTATGACTGTGTCGCTCTTTATGCATCTCAGTGCATGCGTGTGCATTTGCATGTGTTTCTATGCGCCGTCACACATTGCTAGTATATATATATATATATATATATATATATATATATATATATATATATAAAATTGTAGGGAAATGTTGATTTACTCTTGATAGGGTAAACCCATGAGATGGTTGGCTGAAGGAGCGTGAAGAAGCCAAGAAGCATGGTCTGTGTATTTAGATGATGTCTGTTCTTTGTAAACAAAGCTAAAAATCTATTTTAGTCTGCATTCTGCTTGCTATCAGCCTAATCCAAGGTGGCAGGGGACAGGGATGTGGCAATGGAAGAGAGGAAGTGGATCGGTGAAAATAGAAGGGATGGAGCAAGGACTGATGAAGGAGGAAAGAAAAATAGGGTGTCTTGGGTGTCATTGGTATTAATGGATGTTGATCTGTGACACTTGTAAAACTGATCTGCAGTGGCATCCTTACGTGTTTTCTGAGTCCACCAGCTCACAGTTAGCTCCTTTCACACAGTTAGCATTAACAATGTATGTATTGAACTGTGAATACCTGCACGTGTCAAACAGTGTTTGTGTGATTCTGTGTCTACCAGTGGAAAGTGGATCTAGGCTGGCATGTCAGACAGTTTGTGTGGTTCTGTTACTACCAGTTTGACGGTGGAACAAGGCTACAGTGTGAAACCATGCCTGTGTGGTTCTGTAACTACCAGTGAACATTTGTGAAAGAATGAAATATTTCAAACAGTCCAGTGCAGTTTTCTCTAAGCTCTCTCTTATAATGCACATTGTAAAATAGAACCCTCTAAAATTACCTGAAAGCTGATAGAATATGTGCTAACAGATTATGTGGAGAGGGAAGCTCCACCCCTGCAATTATTTGATGAATTGTTCCAGCCTACTGGGAGGAGCTGTCACCTCCCCATGGTACCTGTAAGCTATATGGATTAAGAGAAAAGGATTTAACAGGTAACACTGTGCCTCACAACAGGTTACTGAATAAATTAAAAGGCTTTGGTTTGGGAGGTGATATCTATATATGGATTGAGAACTGGTTAAATGATAGATGGCAAAGAGTTGTTGTAAATGGAACCTTTTCAAGTTGGTCTAAAGTTGTAAGTGGGGTGCCACATAGTTCAGTCCTGGGCACATTATTTTATAATTTGTTTATTAATGATCTAGATGGTGGAATTGAAAGTAATGTCTTAATATTTGCTGATGACAATAAACAGTGTAAGGAAATAATGCAGAGCTGGATGTTTTTCCCTGCGGAAGGATTTGAATAAACTGAGTGAATGGGCAGAAAAGTGGCAATGACGTTTAATGTAGATAAGTGTAAGGTAATGCATTTGGGCTGTAGACACAAACATACTACAAATACATTAAATGGGAAACTATTTGGGGAATCCTCATTATAGAAAGATTTAGGAGTACTGATTGACTTCACAGCAGTGTGCAGAGTCACTCAGCTGCTGCAAGAATAAATAGGGCACTACCTGCATAAAAAGAGGTATAGACACACGGAATGCTAATATAATCCTACCTCTATATAAATCTTTACAAATTTTCACATATATTCAAAGTCAATACAAAGAAGTCTCCAATTACTTATTTACTCAAAGAGATGAGCTAAGAACAAGAGGTCATTAAATTAAGACTAGAGGAAAGGCATTTTTTTGACTAAAACGAAGGTAGGGATTTTTTTTATAGTAAGGGTGGTAAAGCTATAGAATTCTTTGCATCGGGATGCTGTGCTTGCAGATATCACAGAACAATATTGAGAATTCTGACAGTTGGCTTCATAGCAGGTTGTTGATCCAGGGAACTATCTGAATGCCATTTGGAGTCAGGATTGGAAGAAATTTTTTTACCCACTTAGGGCGTAATTGTAATTGGCTTCAATGTTGTTGTTTTTTTGCCTTCCTCTAGATCAACAGGGGTGTTTTGACATGGGCTGGACAAGATGGGCTTATGTCTTTTTTTAGTCTCATCAACTATGTTACTATGTTACTATATGCTTGACAATAAAAAAAAAATGACAAAACAACTTTTTGTGGACATGTTAATAGAATGAAGGAGACTTGTAGAATAAAAATGATACCTTTATTTTCTAAATGAGTAGCTTTAGAATGCAAAATTTCAGGGAAACTTAGGATGAATGCAAAATGCATGACAGGTTGTACATTCATGCAAATTGCTGGTTAATTTGAATTCTACTGGAGGCGAAACTCTTATCACCAATGTCTATGTAAATTATTCTTTAGCCTGTAGTAGAGGCATCCCTTTGTAGCTGGCCAAGTGGTGCAAGATTTATTTCCTTTTTTATATGTTCAAAACTCCAGTAGATTTAGTAGACTTGTGCACGACAAACATTTTCAGTAAAATTCTATTTCGGACACTTTTTTTTTTTTTTCATTCGGCGACTCCGCATTTCGGATCAGACCTGTTCGACTTGGCCAAAATTCGACAACAGTCCGAATTATTAGTCAAATTTAAAATGCTTTTAAAAATGACTCTCCCTTGCGGTGGCAATAAGGTACTAAGCCTGCCTGCCTACACAACTGTGAGACTGGCTGTGTCTCTGTGAAAACTATTAAAACAAATTCCTCATATTTTTAATAATTTTCTTGCACAGGGACAAAGATGACTCTCCCTTGTGGTGGCAATAAGGTACCCTGCCTGTCTACACAACTGTGGGACTGGCTGTGTCACTCTGAAAATTATTAAAACAAATTCCTCATATTTTTAATATTTTTTTGCACAGGAACAAATGACTCTCCCTTGTGGTGGCAATAAGGCACCCTGTCTGTCTACACTGTGAGACTGGCTGATGTGTCATTCTGAAAATTATTCAAACAAATCCCCATTATTTTTAATATTTTTCTCAGGAACAAAATATGACTCTCCATTGCAGTGGCAATAAGGCACTAATACTGGCTGCCTGCCTATGCCTAATGCTACCTGCCTGCCTACACAACAACTGGACACTCTCTAATATACCCTGCTTCTTCTCTCTGAGCTCCAACAAAGCACTAATAGGAAATGCAGGCTGTCTGTGTCATTAGTCCAAACCCCATCATGAAACAAAGAATCTAACTGGAATAGAGACAAAACTGGAATAGAGACAAAGCAAGAAAGTAGCTCATGAAACGGAGAAGCTAATTGGACTAGAGACATGGAGGGAAATTATGGAGGGAAAGTAACCGAGTGCACGCGTAGTAGTCACTGAATTTCCGAAATTTTCGATGACATTCTGAACCAGGGCTGTTCGGATTTGGATCTTTTTTAAAGAATGACCCTTGCCTGACGGACGGCCCGAATAACACTGAATGATCCCATATTCGTTGAATTCCGAACGTTGACAAACCGAATCACACAAGCCTAAGATTTAGTGTGTAGTTTGTGGCTTGTGGCCAAATATGGCTGAGTATATTAAATGTTTGGGTTAACCCTCTGAGTTACAGAGGGGTTCATAACACATCATTTTACAATGCAATGCTTACCCATGTGGCAGGCAAAGGCTCAAAATATGCTTAATGTGGTATAATGTGACATAAATTCCTTGTCATGGTTCAGACTACAGTTCAGAGTGTTAAACTTGGTCATCGAGTTATATTTCCCGCATGTAGTATTGTTTGGAGATTTTATGAGATTGTGCACAGAATTTCAAGCCAGGGAGCAACTATTAATGGCACTCTGTTCTCTTTCTGTGGTTAATTGTATTCCAGGAGATTTATTTTGGGTACATGCATGGCAGTGGCCTTGACATTATATCCCCTGACTGATTAAAATCTATCCTGAGATTTAACATGTTTACCCCTTTGAGAAGTCTCAGAGTACTTAATAATTTATAAATGGTAAAAAAATTTAAAGGAAAAAAAAACAGTTAAAGCCAATGTTAGTGTTCTCTTGCAATGAAAAGCAAGAAAGTTAATGGTTAGAATTCCAAAAACATTAAACATCTGTCTACCTATATATATGTTTGTTTAATTCTTAACTCACATGTAGTATGATGTCATTAACTGACAAATCACACTAGTGGCAGAGTTTGGAAGCTTTCAATGTGAATATCAATGCTTTGACCTCCTGCGAAAATGTTTTAACATTACCTGACTGCTGTGTGAAAGTCATTAAAGGGATAGTAATACTTAAGTATTACTAATCCCTATACTAAAGTCCTATTAAAAATAAATGTATTTCCCCCCAGTGTCATCTCTCAAACCTTTATGGTTTGAGAGATGATCGCTCCTAAAGTTGCACTCCCCCTTCCCCGTAGTCAGCATTCTAGCTGACTGCAGGGAAGCCAGTTGTACGACTTTCAGGCAGCTCTACAGCTGAGCCGCGATCACATTAATAAAAAAGAAAACTTTCACTGAAATGGTCTTCTACGTGTGCTTGGTTTGCAAGCACACATAGAAGACCATTTTAGGGAAAGATTTTTTATTTTATTAATGCGATCGTGGCTCAGCTGCAGAGCCACCTGATGATCTAAGACCGGATTTTTCTTCAGTCAGCTACAACGCTGACTTCAGGGAAGGGGGAGGGAGAGGGCAACTTTAGGAGTGATCATCTCTCAAACCATAAAGGTTTGAGAGATGACACCGGGGGCAATACATTTATTTTTAATAGGACTTTAATATATGGATTAGTAATACTTAAGAATTACTATCCCTTTAAAACAAATGCAAAAGGTGAGTCCACCAGACTCCATGACAATAGTATGTGGGTCCTTGGACCTGTGGTACCGAGCAACCTTATCTGCAGTTGTATGCTGAAAGCAAATAATTGGAAACAGAGGAACAGTGGCATACAATGGCATCTATTGGCAAGGAATTTGAACAATCCACTAGGTGATAAACCTATTGATTTATTACATATATATATATTATGAGGATTGCAAAATCTCATTTGTTTGTACAGAAGAAGGAAAGTAGAACCCCACTGAAACAATTTCCAGGTTTTCAAGTATGTAAATATTTTTCCCTGACTTCAAAAAGACTGTAGGATTTCTTCTTATATAAATTGTTATATTTCTCCAAATTAAAAAACAAATACACATTAACTCTCATGATATAGTTCTCATTCAAGAGTACAAACTCTCAGTACTAAAATAACACTCTCCATGTCCCAAATACTATGAAGATTAATTGGAGCTGCTTTTATTTTCAAACATTACTATCCATTTAACTTTAAAACTAAATATCTCAGGAGCAGAAGCAATTTTTTAAATTTGATAAATATAAGCAATCAGACCCAAATAACACCAATCTTCATGTGAAATTTTGGTGGCTATGCTTGATTTTAGCCTTAATGATTCTAAATGCCAATTCTTACAGGCACATTTTTTTTTTTACCAAACAGAAGTGGACCGAATTTGCAGGGTTTATGGGGCGTCCCTCAAATTGCATCTTACTTCATCATTGTGTAAACTTGTTTTTACCTATATGTTATAGGGCTCTTCCTGCTGAGTAAAACAAGAGTACTGCTAGGAGCTGTTTTATTCAAAACTAGTGTAAAAGCCTGTGTACACGGGCCAAGGTCCGGGTAATGTTAATCCTCTTAAATGCCAGAGGGGTATGCAACGCATTGCACACGCGATGCAATCATGCACAGTTGAAACTGCCTGAAGGCGTGCAATCGTTACTATGCATGACTGCATCAGTACAAACATAAACTGGCCTTTTATTATTTAGGATGTATAACTGTTATGAAGTGATGATGCTGCTACCATCACATTCTATGGAGAACTACAGCTGGTGCAACAGAATTACAGCTGAACTCTCCGGAATCAAGTGGGCACCGTTAATGAAAAAACATTCACTTAAAGGGGATGTATCACCTTATAAAAAGGTGTTACCATCTGCTTTGTTAATAAAAGTTATTATAGGAAAGCTGAGTTTAAAAAAAAAAAATAAAAAAATCGAAATACTTATAAAGATATTTCATCTTTAAGTGCAGAAGAGCTTTGCCGAAGAATCAGCATGCCCCATATGCTGATCGGGAAAGCTCTTCTGCACGTCCCATTTCTCCTCCCACCTCCCTCCCAGCTGCCCCAGGGAGCGTGTTCACGCTTCCCTTCGGTGTGCTGTGAACGGCTCCTAGAGTTGCAGCAAGCTCTGGTAAGCATTATACTGAGGTTGCATCCTCAGTATAATTATAGATAGATAGATAGATAGATAGATAGATAGATAGATAGATAGATATAGATATATACACACATATACATATATCACATGTAAACAGCAGGAGAAAAACACCAGCTAAATTTATCAGACCTGGAAAAAATGTTATGAAAGATGAAAGTGACAGAAACTAGTTGTGCATGTTTAAGGTTTGTGGGGCTCCTTGGGGTTGGGTGTCAGTATTTCCCATTTACTCATCCAGCAGATCATTATCATTCCTTGTTTATGTATGGCAGTGTGAGTGCCTGTGCCTTTGTTTTTTGTGTTGTATGAAGGACAACTACCTAGGTATGTTTATATTAAATTAAGATCCACTGATTTGCATATATATGGGATTCCTAAATTCTTGTTTGTCATTAATGTTTTATTCTGAATTATAGATATATTGTAGGGATTTGCCTGCTGGGTAAAACAAGGGTAATTCAACTGCTAGGAGATGTTTCATTGAAAAGTTAGGGCAGCTCAAGTCACTAATCAGTGAAGCGATATCTTTCTATAGACAGTTACAGTTAAGTATCCAAGCATACAGGATGGATTTAATTCATGGTTTAAATAAATGGGGAAAAACACTTTAAATCATGAACCAGGATGTTACAGCCTGTAATGAAATTATTCATTTTGAAAAACTGGCTTCTAATTTACTGAGATGGCTCAGTTGCTTAATGCACTGGCTTTAGAATCTGTTCAGATCACAAGGTCATAGGTTCTAGTCCCAGCAGGGTCAACTCAGCCTTGCATACTTCTGAGGTAGATAAAATAAGTATCATTAAATTGTTTAATAATATCTATACCCCTAGGACATACTTGAAAACAAGAGACGATCTCAATGTATCCTTCCTGGTAAAATACTTTGATATTATTATAATCTGTTTATAGTAAGACTTGTCTAGACAGGCATCTTCCATACAGCACTGAAGTCTGTAACTGGACAGTAACATTTTGTTATTTTTAATTTGTTTTCTTCTGAAAACATTTGAGATTAGCTAATTTATAGCTTTATCAGAAAATTAATGATCATTAAATTATTTTATTTGACACAGGCAATTAATGCAAATAGTTATTGTGAGTTAAGCAATATCCTAGTCCAAATTTGCCATGTTAGATTGAACATTGAGTACTACCGGAAGGATTAATCTAAACAAATCTATACAGGAGCCTCTAAAACCCTATAGGACTGAATCTGTAATCCATGACCTACTGGAACTATTTTACTAAAATGAGTACATGAACATTTTGTCTCATAGAAAAAATATAATGTATTATCCCCTTTTTATTACATATCTGAGTTATAATGTATCTTAATTTAAAATCTAATATAAATGGAATTTTAAAACAAATGGCTTATATCCAGCCTGAGATCATAGTTCTTCAGGTGAATAACTTCCATGCTATTTACAATTTTTGAAGTAAAATTGTGTGCTCTTTGAAATCTTGATTTTACATTCAATATGCAGTACTTGTGCAGAATGAGAAGGATGGGAAGAATGAAGAATAGTCAAGGAGAGATTATGTCAGATCAAAGGACATTACACATAAGAGTACCAAATAAAGGGAAACTTTTACAAAGTAAGACATGTATATATATATATATATATATATATATATATATATATATATATGAGAGAGAGAGAGAGAGATTTGTAACAAACTAGCACTCACAATATCCTTTAATATAAACAGAAGCTTCAACTGCTGGGTGCTGTCTGATAAATATGCATATAATGAGGTTAACAAAAACGGTTCTCCTTCAAATATCAAAAACTGTATGAAAATGACATTGTGTTTTCTAACAGCATAGCAGCAACGTTTCGGTGCTCAATGTTTCGGTCCTAGCTTGAAGAAGGTCCCAACGTAAGGACCGAAACGTTGCTGCTATGCTGTTAGAAAACACGATTTGATTTTAATACAGTTTTTGATATTTGAAGGAGAACCGTGAGTGCATTTTTGTTGACCTCATTATATGCATATTTATCAGACAGCACCCAGCAGCTGAAGCTTCTGTTTATATTAAAGGATATTGTGAGTGCTAGTTTGTATATATATATATATATATATATATATATATATATATATATATATATTTATTTATAGATATATATATATATATATTAAACATACTAGTAAAACATACTAAAAATGAAATATCCAAGTTAAAACAATACAAACTGATAAGCTACAATAACATCAGTTTCATTGTGAGAGGAATGTAGAGAAGAGGGTGGATGATAGACAAGGGGAGGGAGAGAGACATAGTCAAATTCATTATATACAGAATGAAATGTAAGATAAGGAAAAAATCAAACTATGAAGATGGTCAATATGAACTAAAAGTAAATAAAATTAAGGAAATGTTATATGAAGTTTGTGTAATGTGAGAAGAATCCCAAGTTCTTATTTAGTCCAGTGTGCTTTGTACTGAAAAAACTGATCATCTTTATTTCAAATGTCTTTCTTTCTTGAATATGTTTGCAATTCCCTCTGAGCATTTTCATTTTATATTTATGGATAGAGTGGTTTCTGGGTCTGTGTGAATTCTTAGATTAGGTTGTAGGCTGGTTTCACCAATATAGCAGCCAGTTTCACATTCAATGCAGTGTTTCATATACACAACGTTTTATAATGTACATGAATATAATGCTTTAATGTTGTATCTTTTGTGCAGTATTATTTTCACAAATGTATTGGCATAGTTTGCAGCAATATTTGTTGTAAGTCCCACTATTACTGTTTTCTGCTCATTGATCAGTTTCTCATGAACTTGCTTTTGTTACAGATTCAGTGGCTGCCTAAATGTAAGAATAGGCCATTGGGAAAATATGTTTTTAACACCACATCCTCTGTTAATAGAGGATGTAGTTCTTTATTGATGTTCATTTATTCTAGGGTTGTATGTAGTCACTAGTGGAATATGTGTAGTGCCTTTCTAATATTTGGATAGTACTTATGTTCACAGAGTGCTCTCATTGCAGATGTTATTTTCTTTGTGATTGTACTTGTTTTTTAGTTTTTCTGTTTGAAAGATTTGGTCACTCTTTTTAGATAACTAATGCGGTCTTTGGAATCAGAGCAAATGTTGTGCTATCTTATAGTTTGGCTAGGAATAATGCCTTGTTTAGTGTGAGATGTGAGAAAGTTGGAGTTGTGAAGATAACTGACCTGTCTTTGGGTTCTCTGTATACAGATGAGTGTAGTTTGCCACCGGTGAATGCTGTGGTTGTGTTCAGGAAATGTAGACTCTCAGTAGAGAAATCCATTTTAAAAATGGTGTGTACAGTATACAAATTAAAAAAATATATGTTTATTTGGAATTAAGTCATGTAAATCAATAACAGATGGACTAACAAAGACTAAGGTACCCTGAATGTTTATTTTGATCTCTGTCTGCATTGTTTGAACCTATCAGACTATCACATAAATGATCAGATACCTCAAGGGTTTTCAAAAATACACTCAGCATTGATAGAATTAACTCTGAGTTCTGCAGGAAGTGCTATGGGATACTCAACAAATGTGCCTTTGATCTGATGATTTTGATGGTAGAGGAGGTGGGTAAAACCTTGAATGTTGTGAGAGAGGACATTGCCAATTTTGAGAGCACCTACAAAGAGGTTTTGACACTAATTACGAATGGGAAAATAAATAAGTCAGCTGTTAAAAAATATAAACAGGTTGTAAAAACAAAAAATTAATGAACGTCAAAGATCACAAGAGAAACAGGTGTATCATTGGTTATTGGGACAACCAGAAAGGACTTTTAGGAACCGGAAACAGAGGAATACCAATACGATTCCTAGGAAATGGTTCAAGGTTGATGATAGCTCCTCAACAAGTTCAGATACAAAGAGTTTAGCTAACAGAACAAAGACTCAGGGGGGGCACCAGGGGATCCAATAAAACAAAACCTTTTTTCATGTATACAAATAATGTCACAGGAAGGAAAAATGAAAAAGGCCCCATCTAAGGAGAGGCAAGAGGAAGTGTAAAAGACAAAAAGAACACCAACATGAGACCCCCACTATATCACAAAATATTGTCCTCAACATAAGTTCCAGGGTTTTTAGCCCAATGGTAATCTTTGTTCTAAATAAAGGCTTGTCCTTTGTTCCTACAGCTAAGCATACTCCTTTCTCATTGCATATATATATATATATACAGAGATTACATTGGACTCATAAACTCAGAGGCATTTTTAAGGACAATCAAATGGAAATACATAGTCCTGCCTTACACCTAAAAAGTACCTTTTGCCTAATCAACACGAAATGCCTCGATAAAACTAGATTTGTTTGGCAAGTTCTTTCTGTTGTAAAGCCGTGTTGCCATGGACCTTGCATGTCATTAGACTTCAGATATGCAACAATTCTTTCTTTTAACTCTTTGAGTACTAAAGGGTTATCCAATGCATTGCAAAGAAATGCGTCGGATACCCCTCTGGCACTAAAAAGGTTAACAGTATTTCCATTATTATCCTCACTATGGATGTCAGACTCACAGGCCTGTAATACCAAACCTCCACTGCACTGCACCAAAGCAGACATTATGAAAATACAATGTACACCAAAAGACTCTCACCAGCTCCAGCTATTATCAAACTCCTGATGTTTTATAACTTGCTTATGTTTCAAGACTCACTTGCGGTTTCAAAACAGAGAGAGCTCTTCCAGAGATGATGAGATGTTTTTACAGGTGACACAAACATTGGAGGAGGTGAAAACTACAGATTACAAAAACTGGAGGGAATAAAGACTGCAAGAAAGTAATCACTATAAGAAAATAGACAACACATTATACAAAATAGAGGGAGGACAAATTACACAAGAATGGGACAGTAAACTGACTGCATGAAAATTAACACAGTATGGAGGATGGATAAAAACAATGATATTAGAACAAAAGGATAAAACAGACAATTGGTAAAACAATACGTTATGAGAAATAACATTATATATATTTACATTTTTACTAAACAGTATTTACAACTGTATCTAATATAATTGTTATTTGCAAAAGTATAAGGTTGAAAGGGGATGGGCAGAACAGATACATTAGCTAAACACTCCTAAATAACTCAAAAGTAATTTGTTACAATAAAAAGATGACAAAAACAACTTTATTAGGTGACAGTTTTACTATAATACTGTTCACTGGATATGAAGGTCCTTAAAATACAGCAGGACTAAAAAAATGGTAAGTATTTCAGGAATGCAACTTATGTTAAAGGCAATACAATGTCCCCTAAACTGTGGAGAGAGACATGGATGTGAGCAGGAGAGGATAAAGCAAAGGGGTATTCAGGAAAAAGGCAAGGGTTGCCATCTTTTGCTCAATACAATACTGAACAACAGAAACATAGAATCTGACGGCAGATAAGAACCATTCGGCCCATTTGGTCTGCCCATTTTCCTTCTGTAAAAACCTCAAACCTTATTTAGATCTTTGGTCTTTTCTTATGTTAAGGACAGCCTTATGCCTATCCCATGCATGCTTAGATTCTGTCACTGTATTAACTTCTACCATTTCTGCCAGAAGGCTATTCCACTTATCTACTACCCTCTTACTTTATGTCTAAAACTGTGTCCCCCTAGTTTTAGACTATGGCCTCTTGTCCTAACCAGGGGAGGGCTGGCCTGGGGACAGAGGGGCAATTGCCCCCTGGGCTGGTCACATGTCTAGGTCATCGGGCCACTGCCTCACTCAGTCTCCCAATTGCTGCTGTAAATGGAGCTACACTAGTGATACCACAGAGCTTACAATTGAAATGGAACTACACAAATGATACTACAGAGCTAAAATCCAAATAGAACTACACTAACAGCATAACCCATTTCCCTTGTAAGATCTATGGTATCAGTCATGTCTTTGTACTTAAATTGTAAGCTTTATGGTATCACTAGAGTAGCCGCATTTCAGCTGTAGGCTATGTGGTCTGGTTTGCCTTACTTAACAGCATTAGTTACTTTTAATACTGGCATTAAAGGGGATGGGCTGGGACACTGGGCTGGAGCGACTGAAGAAATAGGCCAGTAGATTGTACTTGCCCCCCAGGCCACAAGTTCCCAGCCCTCCTCTGGTCCTAACATTTCTTCTCCTTTGAAATGTACTTCCATCCTGCACTTTGTTGAATCCCTTCATATATTTGAATGTTTCTATCATATCCCCTCTCTCTCTTCTCTCCTCTAAGCTATACATGTTCAGATCCTTTAGTCTATCCTGATATTTCCTTTTGGGTGAACCAGTCACCATTTTAGTAGCCCTTCTCTGAATTTTCTTTAGAATATCTATATCCTTCTGGAGATGGGGTCTCCAGTACTGTACACAATACTCTAGGTGAGGTCTATATCTGTAGAGTGGAATGACCACTTCCCTTTTTCTGCTACTAATGCCCCTAGCTATACAACCTAGCACCCTACTTGCACTCCTCACCGCTTTATTACATTGCCTGCCTACCTTTAAGTCATTAGAAATAATTACTCCCAAATCACTTTCCTCTGTTGTCTCTGACAGCACAGTACCCTTAATAGTATATTTTTCCTTTTGATTTTTATGTCTCAAGTGTATTATTTTACATTTATCAACATTAAACTGCAACTGCCACACTGTTGTCCATTCTTCTAATATTACCTAAATCATTTGTCATTTGGCTTATTCCCCCTGGAATGTCGTCTACACTATTGCAGATCTTTGTATCATCTGCAGAATGGCATACCTTACCATGAAGACCTTTTGCAATACCACTAATAAAAATATTAAAAAGAATGGGCCCAAGTACAGATCCCTGAGGTACCCCCACTACTAACACTCCTTTCATCTAAATATTCTCTATTGACTCCATTGACAGTGGTATGCTTGGTATTGCTCTACGCTTTTTGCACCAATTTCAAGACTAGTGTCTGATGTATAAAATTCCCTACAACAGGAAACTAATAATGCACTATTACATAAGACACTAGCAGGAAATGAAACATTGCATAAACACAATATGGAAATAAGCAAATAAGAACAGTAAGGTAATATATATTTATTTGATTTGTATCTTCTATTGTATAATCATATCAACTCCTGCAGTGCCTTATAAGGACATATATCTACTACTTAATGGGTCTCATTATGTGGCAAACTTTGCTTTACCACCACTGCATGGGTATACATAATTGTAACATTTGAAATGCAATGATTGACAGATTCAACATGGAATACCTGGTGGAAGGGATGGAGGAATGGATCTAGAGGTGGGCAGATGCTGCAGCAATAAAGGAAGGTGTGTCTGCATACAAGCACCAGGTTAGAAGGCAAGCGTCAGAAGGGAATGAGAGGCATAAGAGGAGCTATTGGTGTTCAGTATACCAAAGTATACAGAAAACAATGCTTTATAATGCTTGAGATGAGCATTATTTACTCACAGGCACACACAGCTGTACTAGTATAGAAGCACAATGAGAGGAAGATAAATCACTGTGAGATTTAGTCAAAATCAGTCTCTCACTGACTTGATACTCTGCATTCAGTGGTGCTAGTAAATCTGGTTGTGGTGGTGATATACACTGCTGCTCATATTGCATAGAGTGCGCTCAGAGGGAACAAAATTGTTATTAATCTGTGTGGATTTTAGGATCATTGCAAATTGGACTGAAAGGAGAGACATGGAAAGTGACTGAAAAAAACTGTATGTCCAGGTCAAAACAGGTGGCACTCCTAACTGCAACTAACTTTACAAATGCTTAAAGCAGGACTACAATGTGTAGTACTTAGCAGAAAGTCATTGTAGGGATGTAAGTCCATACTGGACTGCAGTGGTTGCTACCAATCTGCAGTGCTTACTATGTAGCCAAGCAGCATTCATTTATCATGAGCATCAAATGTTAACAGAACGAGGAATTCCTTAACTACATATTAATTATAGTTAAAGTGTATCCTTTCTATGAGGAAAAGTTCATATGTACAACATGTTATTGTGTAGGAGGGGCTGTTCTTCTGTTGTCTTCATTAAGCCGTCTTTAGGATGACAGGATGTTTCTGCTCTAAATTTTATCTTAATTCTTTCTAAGAAGAGGCAATCATTGGTCCAGGAGCCAAGAGCTGAGTGATAAGTACTTTGAGGGTAGACAGAAAATTGTATAGTTGCTCAGTCTTCCCAAGCCAGTGGTGATCAATCCTCCTAAGGCTGAGCACACTGTTTTACTGGTCTACCCTGTATTTATATATGTATATATACATGCACCATACACAGATGGGCAGTCCACAGTTGTATCTACCTTTGCCCAAAACTATTGTTTCATTTTCATTCACATTCCTTGTTCCTGTGTTAGTTGCCCTATTGCCAGGGTTGTTAGTGACCCCTAAGTGCTAATGACCAGATCCACTGTTATCAACTATCTGCTACAACATTGTACAGAAAATTGCTAGTTTTAAAATAAAGTGCTCCCGTTCTTTTTCAGCAATTCAGAAACTTTGTTGTACCAAAACCTTCCCATGAAGTATTTGATGAAAGATAATAAATATTAATGGGAATACTGTATAAACTATTTTAAGGAGAAAAGGCTGCAGTAAAGCACACACGTGCTGTGCAAAGCAGCATTTGAAGAACAATGGAAAAAGTATTAATTTTTAAAGTAGTTTTCCTTTTTGATGGAAATACTTTGGTTTAGACGTGCTAGACTTTATAGAAATTATTCAGTGGGTAAGGGTGATGCTTTTATTGTAAAATATGGAAATATGGAAATGTGTATATGTGTGTGTGTATTTAAAAATCTAAGTAAATCTGATTCACTGTCGGGGGAGTGGGGAGCAATAGAGATGACGCAGGGGGCAACAGAGTTCCCTTGCTTCCATTCTACCCAGAATACCTGGATAGGAGTGCGTGTGATTGAGATACCCTCTCACATCCCGATCTCATCTATTCCTACCTGGTAGTAGGGGTAGTAGGGTAGCAAGAAAGCTCTATTGCACCCCTGTTTTGCCATATTGATCTCCCAGCCAAATTGTCCAGGAGATCAGTAACTGGGGGGCTTGGGGAGTGGTCCTGATGCTCCACCATGAGGTCTGACTTTTAATACAATTTAAAAATAACAAATAACAAGGTTTGCCACATGGATCAAAGCCGTGCCATACACCTGTTGGTCAAGCGACCAGATTCCACACCTGAGGGGAGGTGGATTACACTAGGTAAAAAGGGCGGGAAGGGGATATTTTATCATTCAATTACTTTTGAACAACAACTCTGATAGTATTGAAATACCACTCTCCATGGCCCAAATACTATGATGATTAATTGGAGCTGCTTTTATTATGAAACATTACTATCCCTATAAACATTAGAAATTATTAAAAACAAGTTCATCTAACACCCTCATGGCCAAAACTTCATATGGTACAATAAGGGTTATTATTCTTCCTCTACAATGAGCTTATACATATATGTCTATGGATTTGATAGTGTAAATGATGTCTATCAATAGAGTAACAGAATATTCATAAACTATATGAGTAACAAATCAATTACCTGAAAAATATAGCAACAAGCCAACAACTATCATATGGAGCTGTATAAGGACTCCAATATAATGAAGATTACCATGGTAGCAATGGTTTGTAATGTGTTTTGCCAAAAGGAATATTATCAGTATACTAAAATGGTAATGTACATTTATTTTCCTATCTACCATCAGGCTTTATTGGTGTATTTGTTGCTTTAGTGTTATGGAAATTCTGGGTTTCTCCAGCTTAACAGCCTCTAGAGATGTAGACATAAAGGATGATGTTTATAATACCCATAAATATGCCATCAAAATGTAACACAATCATTACTTGTAACTTGTCAGCTTTAAGCATGTTCAGTGAATTAAGCGATTAACTTATTCCCGTAACAGTACAATTTTAGAGTTGTATAAACTCTGTGTGTATTGTACATTGCAGAATTATTTGCCAGGAGATATCATCTTCCCATGAAATTATAGTCTGTATTTTTAGACCGACTAAGGGATCAATGTTTGGACCAGAGATAAATATAAACCTTTTATCCAGTACAGAACAATAATGTGCTGCCACATAAAAAGTATGTTGATATTAAGATTGTGAGCATTTCCATGCCAAGTTATATCCTAGTGCCAGAGGTTATGTGGCTTTCCTCTTAACATATGCATTGTGTTATACTACTTGTCTCTTTGAAACTATTCACATATTAATTTATAAGAGTACTTCAGTCTTAAATTGAGAGCTAGCAAGGGTTCATGAACACTTGCAACACCTGCATGTGGCAGGATACAACCTTCAGCTGGGGTCAGCTGAGATTTCCTCAGAATGTGGGTGGAACGAGTAACCCAAAGTCATAATATTGAGGCTACCTCCAAGGAAAACACTGCTCTGTGGAATACGTGATCTGTTTTTTTATTTCCCAGTTTGTAACGTACAGAATCTGATTAAGTTGGAAGATACAATGTTAATTTTTATGGACAAAGGGATGCTCAAAACATTGCTTCTTAATGGTTAAAAAGTCCTTGGGGGTTATGTATTGTGGTGTGATAAAGAGGTGATAATGCGGAGATGACTTCTCCAGTGATATCACTTTTCCAGTTCCTGTGTTATTCTATGGAGTCAATGCACTAAGATCTCTACAATTTTGTATATCTTAGTACATAGGCTCTATAGAATAACAGTGAAACTGGAGAAATTATATCACTGGAGAAGTCATCTCCGCTTTATCACCTCTTTATCATTCCGTAATGCATCTCACCTTTGAGTTAGGGAAGTGACTGTTCCACTTTAACCCTCTGAGTCCCACAGAAGTGCACAATGCATTTCTTTGCAATGTTTTGCATATCAATCTGGTTCAAAGGGTTAAAGGGACAGATCCTCCTGGAAGAAAATCATTTTTAATTTCTTAATAAATGAAGCATTGCTGATCTAATCCTTCACACTCCTAAGGGGCCTCAAAAACTGAGTTTCTCCTGGGTCTCTAAATTCAACTGTTTTCCTCTTCATTTTGCCTTTTTTGGCAGGCACGTAAGAGAAGTGATATCACCCAAAGAGGTAGGATTAAAAATCATAAATATCAATATATTTAACATTACTCATGAACAAATGCTAAGGGGTAGAACACAAGGGCAGTTCCTCCCAGTGCAGTGATCCCAACTGGAATCCTCTCTATCAAGAACAGGCACATACTGTCAAATACGATTCAGTAGAAGGTGCTGGAATCTGTCTAATGTCAATTTACTAAGCGACATACGTCTACAATTATCCACTTAATGTGGCTTGCACCAAATGGAGGGCAGTGTAGAAGTATATGGACATCCTGGGACCTTCCTTTCCTCTGCTCTATGTTGTGCTAAAAGACACAGAGGAAACTGGTGCAAATTTATACCATTTTCCTGAGTATGCTATAAACATAAGGAGCTTACTGGTATTAAAGTCTTAACCCTTTGAGTGCAAGAGGGGTGTGCAACGCATTGCAAATCCCTCTGGTGTATCCCTGTGGCATTCAAAGGGTTACTGTTGGCAGAGTTTGTGAGCCAGTGCACAGTTAAGTGATCATACACTGTAGTACATACCCTGGAGTGCAGCAGCCTGTGTTGGAGGTGGAGCTTCACTGGCTACATCAGCCGTGCCCATCCCTGTACTACACTAATGTTTCAGGGAATTTTAAGACATTTAAAATTTTTTTCCAGGAGATACTTTCACTTTACAGTTTATACTAGTATATTTTTCTGGTATGCCTCAGAATCAAATCTGTATTATGTAACTTAAATCTGCTTCGTCGTCTAAAATATCCCTTCTGTCAGCAATGTGCCCACTCTGCTAAAATATCACCATTTATATTGCTTGCTTTTCTCTTCCCATGTGCACCCTGATGTTAGGCTCTCATCTCACATTCTTTAATTAATAATTCATGTTGTTAAAATCCTCAGCCCCAACATACATTGTTGCTAGATACGTACTGAATTTTACCTGCTTGTTTACTTAACATCTTACATACAACAGACATTTACAATGTATTGTCACTGGCTGACTGGCTGATCTAGGATAATGGACCCATAGGTCGGGGGAGACAATATAGATAAAAATAGACAGACAGCGATACAGATAGACACAGATAGACAGCTAGACAGACAGATACAGACAGACAGACAGATGCAGACAAACAGACAGATCTATGTCAGGTGAGATAATGGTTCATTTGCACTAAGACATCTGGGGCTAGACAGGAGACTGACAGCAGATATGATACTGAAATAACAGTAGACTTAAAAGCAGACACTTGGACTGAGGCACTGTAGTTCAGGATAAAAAGCATAGGTGCATAGGTGGAGTTATAAAGAAAGTGTCTGTAAAAGTGTCTCAAAGTGACATCAGTATATGTATAAACATTTAGCCACATTTTCTCTAATTGCTAACTCCAGTTAGATGACTTTTTTGAAAAGTGGATTAGAAATGTTCTTGCCCAAATAAGAACTGGGTCCCAAAGTATTTATAAAGAAATTTGCTAATTGCACCAAAAATAAAGGCAGTTTTAGAGATTAAGGGCTCGATCCAAATGTTGGAGTAAAAAATGCCGGTAAGGCAAAATAGATACCGACCGACAAAATAAAATGTCCTGGTCGGTATTCAAATGTCCTACCAACATTATGCACAAGAGACGTTAGGCCACAAAACTGGTGTTGTGTCCAAACGTCCATTTTGTACATTAAGTTCCCAAAACGCAAGTAAATAAGGGCAGTTTTGGGAACTTAACAGTAAAAAAGCTAACCATCGGTGCCTGACATACTGCCTAGCACCGATCATTGACTAAAGTGTCTTACACTTACCTGTCATCCACTGTCCTTCTCCATCTGTCTTCTCTTCTTTCTTTTATTACTTCTTTTCTTCTGTCTTCTCCTTCTTCCTGTAAAATAAAAAAATATAAGTATTACAAAGCATTAACATGTATATCATTTAACCCTTTGAGGGGCAGAGGGTTACGCAATGCATTGCAAAACAATGCGTTGCATACCTCACTGGCACTCAAAGGGTTACCATTTATTGTGCCATAATATTCTACAATTTAAATGCTTCAATGTATTGTCACAACGTGTAAATATTCCATAGAAATGATATAAACATATATAGCAGACAAATATTTGCTGCAGCAATGATAAGTAAATTGACTTTTATGGTGAAGTCTCCGCCGCTTGGTGCGGCCACAGAAGCGGCGGTGGCGGAGACACAGACCAGCTGCAGCAATTGCCCAAGTCCCGTTGCACACTGAGGGAATTGGAAGTGAGCCTGCCATTTCCCTCACATCCATTGGCTGGGATGTTCTTAAACACATCCCAGCCAATCAGATTCGACCGGCTGTTCTTTAAACTGATTGGCTGGGATGTGCGTAAGAACATCTCAGCCAATAGCCATGAGGGAAATGGAAGTGAGCCTGTCCATATATAAAGGCAGGCTCACTTCCAATTCCCTCATTGTGCATTGGGAATTGGTGCAGCCGGACTGGGTCTCCTCCACTGCCGCTTCTGCAGCCACACCAAGCAGCAGAGACTTCACCATATAAGCTAAGTCAACTTACTTAGCATTGCTGCATCAAATATTTGTCTGCTATATATATTTACATTATTTCTATGGAATATTTACACGTTGTGACAATACATGGAGGCTTTTAAGTTGTAGAATACTATGGCTTTGCAATGCGTTGCGTACCCCTCTGCCACTCAAAGGGTTAAATGATATACATGTTAATGCTTTGTAATACTTATATTTTTTATTTTACAGGAAGAAGGGGAAGACAGAAGAGAAGAAGGAATAGAAGAAAGAAGAAAATACTGAAGAGAAGGACAGAAGATGACCAGGAAGCTGAGGACTCTGGTGGCTATCAGGAGCAATGGTGTTACTTGTAATGCAATGTTTAAATGGCCGATAAGGGACTCAAGTTTAAAAAAAGTAGGTGTTAACTTTCTTGCGATAACTTGAGTCCCTTATCGGGTTTTCATGGCTAACGCAGACATTTGAACTGATATTTACAGTGTTTTCATCATTTTCTATGGATGAAAACACCTCTTAGCTTTATCACATGACGGCTCTTTTTTTGCCGGTATTTTTTCACAGCACAAACATTTGAATAGCTTACTGTGCTGGAAAAAATACCATTGGCAGAAAAAACAGCCGTCTCCAACATTTGGATCGAGGCCTAAATCTCAAAGCCAGGTATTACCTGTTCTTAATAGAAAAGTGACAGCTATGTGTGTGAAAAATTTACTTGCAGAATATTCTCATAGACATATTTATAAACGTGACATTACTTCTTTATAAATAGGCGTTGTGAACTTTAGCAACAATTCTTAAGTATACACAAAGAAGGCTTTTTATACATCCCCCACATATGACCTTATCCATAAAATAAAAAAGGAGAAATTCTGGAGCAAACTAACTACTCTAAGTGACTATATCAATATCAATGGTGTTAGTAATTCAGTATTATCTATTCATCTATTTTCGCACCTCCCAGTGAGAAAGTAGACCTGTTCACTGCATATATACCCTAAGTTAAATTACCAGTAGCGATGTTAATACATACATTCTAATATATCATTATAATCTATAGTAATACACTTATTGTTCTTTGATTCAGCTTTATTTAAAATACTAACAGAGGTAAATATACACCTATCGCCTACAGCTGCAGCAGTGGTGAAAACATACTCTGCTAGCACGTAAAACAACTCTCATTATATTGGGGGGGTTGTAAATGCTGGCAGATAATAAAAAACAGAGGGCAAGGAGAGGGTAATATATACACTCAGTCGCTCAACAGGGTACTACAGTTTTGGGATCTGGAAAATGGGCCTACAAGATCGGTCAAAAATAAACAAGCAGTCCAGAGACTTGCAGGTACTTAATTTATCAGATGTTCCAATCAAACAATTCCATATTAATGTATTGAGTAAAGGCCTGTCCTTTTGTCTCACAACATATTTTAGCCAATGTGAGTGTATAAAAGATATACATTTATTTGGCAGGACATTATTACTGCACAAATTCTTCAAAGAAAGAGAGAAATATCAAAAATGCTATAGGATGGATAAAGAAGCCCTGAAAAATCTTACTGCCCTCATAGAAGAAAGTGAAACAACATGTACAGTAACCAAAGTCCCTTTTACAGATCTTAAGAAAAATAAGAATTAGGTGATGGCAACAACACCCAATGTTGAAATTTGAATTGAAGCAGTCAGTATAAGATTACAAGAATTAGCTGAGACAAAAGAACTTACGGTCTCTAACAACCTTAAAGAAATAGTAATGTTTCACAAAAAAGCAGCTCCAATTAATCTTCATTGTATTTGGGACATGGAGAGTGTTATTTCGATACTGTCAGAGTTGTAGTTCAAGAGTAATTGAATGATAAAGTATCCCCCTCCCGCCCCTTTTATCTAGTGTAAGTCACCTCTAGTGATGAGCGAGCGTGCTCGGCCGATGCTCGGATCGGCTCGAGCATCGCTCTGCTCGGCACATGGCGGTACTCGTCGAGTACCGCCATGTGCTCTCCCGCCATGTTCGGGTGGCGGGGATCTGTGCCGGAAGAGGCACAGATCACAAGACGCTCCGCTGGACCACCAGGGACTGGAGGTACGGGGGCATTGCGGAGATGAAGGGGGCATTGCGGAGATGAAGGGGGACATTGTGGAAGAGGGGCATAGACTCTATGCCCCTCTTCCACAATGTCCCCCTTCATCTCCGCTATGCCCGTCTTCCACAATGTGCCCCTTCATCTCCGCTATGCCCCTCTTCCACAATATGCCCCTTCATCTCCGCTATGCCCCTCTTCCACAATGTCCCCCTTCATCTCCTCTATGGCATAGAGGAGATGAAGGGGGACATTGTGGAAGAGGGGCATAGCGGAGATGAAGGGGCACATTGTGGAAGAGGGGCATAGCGGAGATGAAGGGGCACATTGTGGAAGACGGGCATAGCGGAGCTGAAGGGGGACATTGCGGAGCTGAAGGGGGCATTCGGAGATGAAGGGGGCATAGCGGAGATGAAGGGGGCATTGACCAGGCACCCTCCCCTCATCAGAGCAGGGGGTGCCTGGTGTCGCCCCATTCATTCCAATGGGGCTCGGGTGCTCGGCCGAGCACTCGAGCCTCAGGGGGTGCTCGGTCAGAGCACCCGAGCACCCGAGCATCGGGGTGCTCGCTCAACACTAGTCACCTCCCCTCAGATGTGGAATCTGGTCACTTGACCCGACAGCTCAAAGCAAGGGGCAGTCTTCTTACTGTGAGCATAAGGAAACCCCTGCCCCCTTGAAAGTTTCTCTTTATGCTCACTGAAGATTGTTCCTCTCTGTGATCCATCCAGACAGTTTTGTTGCTCTGAGGTCAGCAGTGTTACATCAGTAAAAGGAGTGGGAAGGGTATAGTTTATCATTCAATTACTCTTGAGCTACAACTCTGACAGTATTGAAATAACACTCTCCATGGCACAAATACTATGCAGATTAACTGGAGCTGCTTTTATTGTGAAATATTACCATACCTTTAATTACAAAGAAAGAATAGCCTTAAAAGAACTGATGGCTAATAAATTCATTTTTAGAAAACCTTCAGATAAAGGAAGAAATATGGTGATACTATCAAAGGAACACTATGTAAAAGAATGTGAGAGATTGTTTAGCGATGTTGCCTGCTATAAGAGACTTCATGGGGAAGATTAACTAAATGGTGATAAAGAGGTGATTAAGTGGGGATAACTTCTCCAGTTTATCACTTCTCCTGATACTGTCTTATTCTATGGAGTCTATTCACTAAGATCTCCAAAGCTGAAGATGTAGTAATAGTAGTAGTGCATAGGCTCCATAGAAAAACATAGGAACTGGAGAATTGATAAACTAGAGAAGTCACCTCTTTATCACCGCTAAGTAAATCTCCCCCAAGGACTTAAGTGTATTACTATAGTTTCTAAAGTAGATGTATTAAAGTTTATGAATTAACACAGCTACTGGTAATTTACTACAGGGCATATTCACCCTGTATCCGGGTCTGCTTTCTTGATGGGAGGTGTGAACGTATATGAAGATTAAATATTGCACTTTACCCAAGTGCTTTTCTCCTTTGTATATTCTGTAAGTGTGAAATAAAAATTCTCATTGATTTAAGTCTTTTAACCCCTTGAATACTAGAGTTCACCACAGAATTTCTTTGAAATGTGTTGGAGACAACACTAGCACTCTAGCATAGATTAAAAGACCCATTCACTTAGAGCAATGGGAGTTTGGAGATTTTTATTTCTTAGAGAAGAGCAGGCACTGACAAGGCAAGTAAACACGTTGCAAGTCTGAAGTAGGCATTGTAGAGCCCAAAATATGTTAGGTGTTAACTGGGGTGTCCCACTCCTTGCTGTTTGTTGTGGGAGTAGCCAATATATGGGATACCTCTGACCGATACTTTCTTTTCAGTCAGAGAATGATAATTCTAGTTACCCCACTGATAATTAAGGAAACTTTTTTTAATAATTCAGATGACTTTGTGGGCCATTATAATATAATCAGTATTTTCAGGGATGTTCCGTGTACATAATGGTCAGAGAGATTATTATGTATTATGACTCACTCTTCTCGCCTCTCTGCTGCAGTGTTTCTTTATTTATTATGAAATAGCTGTCTGGATCCTCAATAATACATTTATCAGCCACATATAACAACTGTCTATTAAGCATTAATACTGCTGTCATTTTTTGCTTTACTTGATTTCTAGTCATAACATGATCTACCGTTTTATGCAGCAATTGTGATGTGGTGATCCACCACACCTCCCTCCACATTCAGTTGCTAACAGGTGTGTAACTAGATCGTTCACAAACTTTGACCCTTTGAGTGCCAGATGGGTACGCAACGCATTGATTAACAATGTGTTGCTTACCCCTCAAAGGGTATTACATTTTTTTTTTTTATATCTCCTGACTTGAAGTTAGAATGTAAATGATTGTTCTATGTAGCAGTTTTTATGCTTGGTGATGTGCTGATCACATCACACGCTTTGTCACCAGCTACATTCATAATAGTGATAATTCAATAAAACATTTTATAATTGAGATTATTACTACATTAAAGAAAGGAGCAGTTCCATGAACTAGGCATGATATAATTCATAAATTAAAATAAATCATTAATTGTGTGGACAGGGTACATCAATTGGGTGGCAATTTTTTACTACTTTCAGTGCCACAGGGGTATGCAATGCACATTACTATGGCACTGAAAGTGATTGTGGTGCTGAATTCTGAGCACATCCTCTCCACTCACCTAGTGGGGGAGCAGAGATAATGCATTCAGGCTTCAGGGTGGTTGAACTGCTGGCGATGTGTAAGGGAGGGCATCCCTTCCAGAGCTCCAGCAGTTTGACAGAGTGATAGTCTAATGATTACATTTGATCCCCCCTCCCCTTGCATTCCTAATTCTTAATACATATGGCGATATGTATCTCTATCTCCAAGGCGATGTGTTCACCACACTTCACCAGACGCTCATCACCACAGCATCAACCTTTACTGCATCTCCCCCTAGGAGTGGTAATACATTGAAATGACTGTAATTCTCACTTAATGCTTTAACTGCTCACTATTATTGGACTTTGTTGAAAGTGGTTGAGCTGTGTTGAGTCAATTTGTAAAAAGCAAATTAGAAAGAAAGGAGGACTACGTATCTAAAATGTAGCTGGCTCTGTTTTTGGTCCTCATGGAATGTACCAATGCCACTCAAATATTTGACAAACTATTTAATGTTCTGCACTATAGTATTGGTTTTACATATTGTCATCATCCCGTTATTCTCCTTTGCACATACAGCTACTTCAATTTACATCTGTTCTACATTGAATCCTAATAGAAAATGACAGTTTAATCTATACATGATCAGTGTTTTGGGCCATTACAGTACAACATTATCACCAAGATATTGGCTTGTTGTTTTGAATCTATAGTTGTTAGGAAAACAGGAACAAAAATGTTCAATTGAATGAATATATTAATGTCTAAGTCAGTTTTTCTTTAGCTGTTCTATATATATTCTATATAATATGTCACATTTAAAGGGATAGTAATACTTAAAATGTAAAAACAGATATGTTGTAGGGTTTATCCCCCTGAGTAAAACAAGAGTATTCCCACTGCTGAAAGGTGTTTCGTTCAAAAGTTATTAATTTTCAAAGTTGAATTTTTTAGGTGCAATATCACAGAGGCCTGAAATTGTACAGTGGCGCTGTTTCTACACAATCCTATGGACAACTCTGATCCCAGGACCATAAATCTCCATAGGATGGTGTAGCAACAGCGCCACTGTACAATTTCAGGCCACTGTGATACTGCACCTAAAAAAATCAACTTTGAAAATTAATAACTTTTGAACGAAACACCTTTCAGCAGTGGGAGTACCCTTGTTTTACTCAGGGGGATAAACCCTACAACATATTTGTTTTTACATTTTAAGTATTACTATCCCTTTAAAGCTTCCTTAAGTAATAACATTGCATCTGGTCGTCTTCTCTCTTTGATATCTCCTATGCAACTTGTTGAAGAATAAAAAAATGGAAATATACAAAATTATATTTCATAAATGTACTGTTTTATTGACAATTTACACAAATACCAGCACAAATAGGTGCTGGTACTACCTGCCTAATGCCTACCGGTATATACTAAGCTATTTACTCTGACAATTCTCTTCATTACAGCACTTATCCCAAGGAAGGGTCAGTGCTGAGGCATGTGTGGGTGTTTAAGGGTCTGATGTTCTACTGTTCCTTGAGTAAAATGTTTTAATTTTAATGCTGATATTATATGGAAAAAGTTTTAGTGCTGAAAATGAGCTGTGTTGGCAGATTTGTACATTCAAGCAAATGTTTTGAAATCATTTCATAATCACAGGAGACCGCAAAAAAGCTGACAGTAGAGCTATATGCCTATAACACATATGGAAAAATTCTGGAGCAAACAAACGGCACCATAAGTGGCAAATAGAATTTCACATTAATTTAAATGTAGCATTTAATCCCTTGCATGTTTAGAGAGGTCTTTAAAGTAATAGTAATGTTTCACAAAAACAGCAGCTCCAATTAATCTTCATAGTATTTGAGCCTTAGAGAGTGTTATTTCAATACTGTCAGAGTTGTAGATCAAGAGTAATTGAACGATAACGTTTCCCCCTCCTGCCCCTTTTACCTAGTGTAAGCCACCTCCCCTCAGATGTGGAATCCAGTCCATAGACCAGACAGCTCACAGCAAGGGTCAATATTCTTACTGTGAGAACAATGATAACCCTGCCCCCCCTTGACAGGTTTTTCAGCTTTTTCCCTGATCTTGAAGATTGTCCCTCTCTACAATCTACCTGGACACTCCCTTCTGATCTGGCTGAGCAGTGTTATATCAGTAAAAGGGGCAGGAGGGGGATACTTTATCATTCAATTACTCTTGAACTACAACTCTGACAGAATTGAAATAACTTTCTATGAGGCCCAAATACTATGATGATTAATTAGAACTGCTTTAATTATGAAACATTACTATCCCTTTAATGCACTGCAATGCAATTTGAGCGGTTAAAAGACCACTTTAAATCAAGGAAGAATTGTATTTGGCTCCACTTGTTTTGCTTAGGAATCAAATGGACTAAAATAACTTATGAATATAAGATCAGTGAGTGCTAAAAATGTGTATATATAGAAATCTTTACATATACATTAAAAATAGGATTTTAGTGTTCTTACCTGTTAATAGTAGAGGCAAACAGAAAAGAAGGAGCTTCTGGTGCAAAAACGTTTGGTATCAAATATTATCACCAACCCTTCACCACTTCAAATTAGTCACAAAATGAGTGATCAGCTTAACACATATGTGTCAACTGACGTCTGCACGGTAGAGGGTTTTATTACTGTTCCCACAAACAATACAAAACTTGTCATTCATCAACCCTTCGAATGGAGACTACTGCCAAAAGAAAAGCCATCTTAAGTGTCATCTGGTGCAGAGGAAGGGTAGCAAGGGGTTCAAAGGGAAGCCTCTGCAAATCCCCCAAAACCAAACCGCCTGAACTAACACCTTGACATTGAGAATGGTGGCAATACGTCCCTGAAAGAACATAGAAAGTCCCGAAAGCTGAACCTTCAAGGAGCTCAATCTGAGTCCCTTGTTTAGGCCATCCTGGAGAAAGGATAACAACAAAGGAAGGACAAACTCTTATGAGGAAACTAACCTGTCCATGCACCAAGAATGAAAAAGAGACCAAATTCTATGATAGGCTTTGGAAGAGAAGTCTTGCTGGCCAGAAACATAGTAGAAATTACCTCAGTGGAGAACCCTTTTCTTCTCAAGATGTGGGCTTAAACAGCCATGCTGTCAAAGCCATCTTTTATGCATCCTCTTTCCACAGGTAACCCTGGAAAAGGAGGTCAGACCTGGGAGGGAAGTGAAGCAGATATTTAATGGAAAGGCTGACCAGGTCTGCAAACCATGCCCTCCGTGTCCAGTAGGGAGCAACCAGAACCACAGTCACGCCATCAGTCCAGATCTCCCAGAGTACCCTGGGAATGGGACGGATTGGAGGAAAGACATAAGCTAGATGTTAGTTCCATGGGTATCTAAATGGCGTCAGTGGTGAAGGCCAGAGGATCTCACCTCCGGGAGCAGAAGGTCTGAACCTTCCTGTTCTGTCTGGTGGCCATGAGATCTATTGTTGGCAAAGCCCACTGCAGCACTATCAGGTAAAAGACCTCCGGATTGAGTTCCCACTCTCCAGGATCCACATCTTGGTGACTTAGTTTTCTACTCCTGGACTATGCAAGGCAGAGATGGCCGGAATGTGGGCCTCTTCCTAGCGTAGAATGTACCTTACTTCAAACCAGGTTGCACTTCGAGTGCCATATTGACTGTTTATGGAGGGAGCTTTAATCAAGAGATTGTCCAGATATGGTGCCATGGAAATGCCCCTGGTGTGCATGAAGGCTGCTAAAGCCCCCATGACCCTGGTGAACACGAAGCACAGAAGCCAGGCCAATTGGCAGAACGGTGAACCGGTAGTGATCCAAGCCTAGGCAAAACGCAGATAGCATTGGCTGTTTGTTTGAATGGGGATGTGAAGATTCACATCCTAAAGGTCTAGAGACACCAGACACTCCCCAGTGCACATCACTGCTATGACAGAATGCAAAGATTCCATCTTGAAGCATTTAGTAACCACATATTTATTGAGACATTTCTTTTTTTTTTTAATTTTGACAGTTTTTATTGAATATTATTTTTTTCATTCTTATTTACAAGATAATACAATTATAAAACAAAACAAGAAAATAAAACAAACATTCTCTCATTGAGTGGATTACACATCATAGCTATAAATCAGCATTAATAACGTGGCTTAAAGGATTTTGTAATTATGCAGTCCGAAATATCAGTTGGCATAAGCCATTAAGGCTAGTATAGATATTCCAACCAGCCAACCACAATATCTTCCTTATGTATTTGATCTGGAAATCAATAAATGCTGATCTTCAACAAATCAAATAGTTGTCAATGATCTGAGTGACTTGAAAGCATAGATCAGCAAGGAAAGAGAGAAAGTGAAAGCAAGAAGGTGAAGAAAAGCAAGGGTTGGGGGGAAGGGGTTGGAAGAGAAGTGGTGTAGTGTAGTGGTGGGTATCACCAACTTGTGGGAGATGCAACCATATGTCTGAATGAAAGCCGTTAGCATGACTAAACAGGAGCACTAGATAGAGCCAAGGATTACATGTGCCATAAAAGTGTTGCATATTACCTTTCATACGGGTTACTGATTTCTCAAGATCTACTAATGTGCCAACAGAGTGGATCCATTCAGAGTGGTTGGGTGGTTGAGCAGATTTCCAATGCAGTGGAATGAGGGATTTCACTGTATTAAAAAAGAAAGATCAGCAATCGCTTAACAGGTTTCTTTATACATAGAGATGGTGGATATACAAGAAAAAAGCATAATACCGGGTCTAATGGTAAGAAAACACCAAGGGAGGTTAGAATGGTACAGTTAATAGCAGTCCAATAAGAAGTGAGACTTGGACAGCTCCACCAGATACGTAGCATCGTACCCGTCTGTTGCCCACACCTCCAATATAGCAGAGAGACAGAGGCGTAAGCTCTATGTAATCTATGTGGTGAGTAATGCCATCGGGTAAGAAATTTTAAATGAATTTCCTGAGCTTGTATATCCGGTGGTGCTGTAGTCAGAAAAGTTTGTATCTGTAACCATTTTTCCAAAGGCCAGAACACAGCTAGTTTGGTTTCCCAAGCTAACATATATATAGTTTTTGCTTATGGGTGGGAGGGTTGAAGGAGCTTATACATTTTTGAAAATGTCTTAGTGGCAAATGCTTCTTTGTCCAGTGCCTGTTCAATGGGGGTAAATTTACATGGCAAAACACCCAGGGACACAAGAGAGGAGATAAAATGAGATGCTTTTCTGTATTGTCAAAAGTGTGATGTTGGAATACCTCCAGCACCAGTCAACTGATTCCATGGGATCATTCCCGAAAAACAGGTCAACTGGTCCAGTGTATGCACTCACTGTCTCTTCCACAGTGCTGTCATTGTAACCTAGGCAAATAATCACACAACACAGTACAAGTAAGTTTAACCAGTTTATTGACGAAAATAATAAGAGCAATATAAATAATATGAATGATAGTAAGAGCGAACACTTCCCATCCCTTGGAGAGACAGGCGTAAGGACAGTGTAGTCCACTACTCAAGCTAACACAGAACTGCAATCGGATAATAGATAACATGGGTACCAAATAAAACTTGGCTTTCATCTGGAATGCCAGGAATAGTAACGGAGAGAACCTGGACAACCTCCTGAGAGAGATGTCAGATGATAGTGCACAGTAACGTACAGCAAGGTACCGAACTAAGGCCACACAGCGGAGGTGCCCTAGGAGGCTGATAATTACGTAACTGCAGTAGCACAGTGCTAACCCAGAGTGAGACAGGCAGAGACAGTAGGGAGCGCACAAAGGTAGTGTACCAGGAGGCAACCGCATAGCGATATAGGTAACACTACGAGCCCTGGGGCAATAGGATCGCACAGTGCGGCGGCAACAAATAACGCTACCAGCAAGGCGAGTTGTACCAGCTAGGTAGTGCCCGGAGGCAAAGGGATTGCACAATGTGGAGGCAACCAGCAATGCTACCGGCAGGTTAGCAGATGCGCCGAATAGGTAAAGTGCACCTACAGCTATACCTCGGGACAGTGGCAGTCAGACAGGAGCGAGAGTAGCACGGAGCATAGGTCAGACAAGCCACAGTCAGGAACCAGATCGGTTAGTCAGCCACAGACGGGATCAGCACAGAGCGGGTAGTTGGACAAGCCAGAGTCATAAACGGATCAGTTAGTCAGATGGAGCCAAGGTCATTCACCGGATCAGATAGACAAACAAGCCAAGGATCAAGAACCAGGATATATCGAACGCCAAGCAAAGGTGAAAACGAGCAACACTGGAATGCGCACTGAAACACCACGAAAGGGCAACTAAGCCCAGTTTGGTGAAAGGTTATAAGGCCACCGCCGGGGGTAGAGCAATCTAGACCACACATACAGGAAACTATAAAATAGCGAGCGCGGCATCAGAGAAGTGCCCGCTGATAGTGTTAGACCAGAAGATGCGTCCAGAACCCACCACTGGATAGCAGAGCAGGTAAGGAATCATGGGTACCATGATAAGTGCAAAGCGTGAATTAGTCACACCCGGCGGAAATCTAGGTACCCAATTATGGATAGAAGTACGGGCATGGGGAGAGTACCATTTTGTTATTTTGCATGTGCCATACATTGAAAAGATGTTTCAAGACAGGATGTCCACCGAAGGATTTGCTTGCATGCTGTGGAGGATGAAAAAGGATGTTACTGGGGTGTGTACAATGCAAGAACAGGTAGGTGCAGTCCACCCAGTCCTTTCCAGAGTCTTGCATGCAATCTAGAATCTTGGACAAATGTGGGGCCAAGTAGTATGTTTGTATGTCAGGCAGCCCAATTACCCCTGGAGGGAGGATGCATCAATAACGAGGATTTGAGACATGGGTATCGGTAGCGCCAAACAAAATGCATTGAGTGAACTGGATTTTTTGTATCCAGTTGGAAGATATAGGAAGTGGTATGCAAGTATACAAATATAGGATCTTGGGAAGCAAAATCATTTTAAACAAATATACTCTGACAAACCACTAAATAAAAAGAGGATGCCAAGTGAGAAGATCAGCTTTTAAAGTCAGTAGTAGGGAATCTAAATTCCTTTTAACTATTTGGTGTGGGTCTTTGCAGAGGTTTATCCACAAATATTAGATTTCCTTCTGACCATTTTAGGGGCATAAGCTTGCTAAGCTGAGTGAACAACTGTGGAGGGACTGACATAATCAGGATGGTTGATTTAGCATAGTTTATCTTAAAGTTGGCTATGGAGCTATACTCTGTCAGGGCATTTACTAGTCTAGGTAGGGAAGTCTGGAGTTGCAATAAAAAGAACAACATATCGTCAGCAAAGCTTGCTATCTTTGTTTGGCCAAATTTGGAGGGTAAACCTACAATCTTGGGGTCAGATCTCATAAAGTGTAGGAGGGGTTCTAGTGAAAGTATGAATAAGAGAGGGGACAAGGGGCATCCCTGCCTAGTGCCATTTGATATTGTGAACGGCTCGGATAGGTAACAATTGGCTTTAATCCTCACAGTGGGAAGGTGGTAGAGTCTAAGAATGGAATGCATACCACGAAGGTCCAGACCAACGTGCCTCAACAATTCCTCCAGAAATCTCCAGTTCACCCTATCAAAGGCTTTCTCTGCATCAGATGTCACTAGGACTGCCAGAATTTGTTTTTGGAGTGCCGTAAACATGAGAATAATAACCTTAGTGGTGTAGTCCCTTGTCATACGTCACGGGACAAATCCTGCTTGGTTAGGATGTATGTAGTTTTTAAGGCAAGGGCGAATGCGAATTACTAAAGTCTTGGCATATAATTTAACATCACAGTTCAAAAGAGAGATTGGATGATAGCTAGCGCATTGTATGTCCTCCTTGCCTGGCTTAGTGAGTACCATTATATGCGCTTCCAGTGATCTACTAGGGGAAGTGTGGACCTGAGGCTATATCATTATAACAGTAAAAGAATTGAGAAAGTGTTTTTAAAAGTTTTACAGTATAATAATGGGAAACCATCAGGGCTAGGACTCTTTTGTTGTGGGGATTGTTTTATAGCATCTTTCACTTCCTTCAAGGTAAAGGGGCATCTTAATCGGTCCCATACGGCAGTAGGCAGCCTCCCCATGCCCAGTTTTCGTTAGTAAGAATGGATAGAGTCAGTTTTGGGTCTGTGTCAAGGATTCCAAGCCTCTGGAGTGCAAATTATACAGGGATGAATAAAAGTCTCTAAAAGCTTTTGCTATTTGTGGAAGAGATCTGTGGGCACTCCCATAGGGGTCTCTAATCAAGGGGATATGGTATTGCCTCTGTTTAATTTTTACCAGTCTAGCTAAAGTTTTGTCATACCAATTGCCAAACAGATAGTTCTAGAATCAGTGCAAGTGGAATGATTTAATTATCCTAGATGTTGGGACAGTTCTCCTCTCGACTTGAGGAGAGCAAGGTCATCTGCTGACAAGGATTGTTTGTGCTTGGACTCTAGAGTTTTGATGTGGGAGACAATATCATTCATTTGCTGTAGTAGATGTTTTTTTTGTATAGCTCCCATCCTAATAAGTTCACCCCGTATCACACACTTATGTGCCTCCCAGACTACAGGAAAGCACACCTCGTGATCCATGTTTTCCTCAAATATTGCTGCAAAATCAGAGTTAATTTCTGAACCCGAGCTGGGTCATCCAATAGGAGATTGTTCAGCTTTCAGGTAGGGGATCCGGCTTCCCTTGATGCTGCTGACAATCTCATCCAGACTGGGGCATGGTGTGACCATGTGATTACATCTATATCAGTCTTTTGAATATTGTGTAACAAGGATTGCTGTACGAAAATATAATCTAGCCTTGAGTACCTATCATGGCTAAACGAGTAATAGGTATATTTTTTCTTTGTGGGGTATAAGGTCCTCCAGGACTCAAGAAGGTCCCTGTCCCTAAGCATAGCCCTACAGCACGTGAAGTGGAATACGGAAGAGAAGATGTATCTGAAGATAAGTCCAATTCAGGTGCCATGGTCAAATTAAAATCCCCCCCCAATATAAGAGAACCTTCACAGAATCCATCAAGTACTGCATGCGTTCATTTAAAGGAGGATGCTTGCTAAGTATTCTGTGCATATATATTCGCAAAAGTATTTTTGTGTTGATACATGATACCTTTAATGAATATAAATCTGCCTTCTGGATCAGAGTAGGTGCCCAAGTGGTGCCAGGGAAATGAGGTTCGGATCAGGGTCACCACACCCTTCTCTTTCACTGTGGTGGAAGAGGTGCCAACCAGAATGTAGACAGGATTGGACAATTTTGGTGGGTTTGGCAATTTAAAGAGGAACACCATAGGACATAACGAACACTCTGAGTTATAGGGGCCACATATTTAAAAGAGGTGGGGAGCTTCCAGAATTGGAGAACTTCTTGAAGGGAAAATGGTACTTGAGCTACTGAGGACAGAAGTGTTTTTACCCATGCTGGATCTTGCTCAGTGTTGGAGGGCCCTGGAGGGATAGTAGGGGCCACAGTACAGGAAGGGCAGAGAGATTGGGAATACTCCCTAGGAAGCCCCATTTGACATGAGGAAAAGTAAACAAGGGGGGGTAAGGGAGATCCCTGAGTCCTTAGTCTTGGATGTACTCCCACATTGTGTAGAATCTGACATCCTGACAGTAAAGGTGTCTCAAACTAGTATAAAATCAGTAAATGATATCCGCAAATTAATAAATCACCCTAAAAAGCCCAGAAAAGTCACTTATCTGGCAAGTGAAGGGCTTATCTGGAGAAGGAGAGCAAGGAGAGTCTGCCTCTGCATAACATAAGCAAAAAAGAATTAAAATGGTGACTGCAAAACAGGCAGCCAATCAGAAGAAAGCCTGAAAATGGGCACTCTGGGAAAAGTAGTCTTCATAGTTCCTGTTGCCTAGTAACGCCTACAACTCTCAGCTAATCGAACGGGCCTCCATGACACTCAGGACGTGAACCAGATGAAAGGGCATTACAAGACAAGAAGAAAGAGCCCACCCTGTCAAACAGGTACAGAGTTATGTCCCAATGAAGTTCGCCCATAGAAATCAATGGAGCAAAGTTGGTGGTGGTGTGGGAAGCCGTTTTTTAAAAGGGCTACAACACAATATAGGTCAAAAGTCATAACGTTACCCAAAGACCAAAAAAACCCAGGGGACATGTGAGGGTAGCCTACAAATGAGACCCACGTGGGGAAAACAGACCCACAACACCCCCAAACTGGGGAAAATCTGGAAACTGCAGCCATCCATGCTCCAAACCTCAGCAAAGGTATAGAAACAGAATAATAAAATTACCCAACATGAGTGCAGGAGCCAACAAGAACTCAGAAAATAGTCTCTGTGTGGAGAGTCACAGTATTAGGACAATATGGACCAAGGCACTCAAAGAGTTACTTACCAGTCTTCTGTCTTCAGTTTACCATTGTGAAGGAGCCCCAAGAGACTCTTCTGGGAGGGAAAACTTGACCTGCAAGATTCCCTCCACTGGGCTGCAAGGGTTCATACAGCCCCTGTAAACTGTTCAATCCACTCCAGGGGAAGCCAAGTAATGGCAGCTCACCTAACTGGGGGTTATACAGCCCCATATCTAATAGGAAAACAATAAAGACGCTAAAACCTAATAAAGTGTTGCTGCTCCATCTGTATTCTTCAGAGGATGCATTCATACTGGAGGTGGGGCTAGGGTTGAGCTGGAGGAGTAGCTGGGAATCTCCATCCACAAGACTCTGTCTTTTGAGATGTGTCCTGCCCTCTGGTGGAGGACAAAACCCCCATTTTACCTGTGTCCCATAATAGAGGTAAGAAAAATCCAAATTTTTGATTTGATTTTATGGATCTAACACAAAATTGCTAAACAAAATAGCTGCTAGCTGGAAGTAAGTAAAATTTCAATTATATAACAGAATTTCATTTTAGGTGTTAGTGTCCCTTTAATTCAGCTAAAAGACTTCAAGTAGATGCAAGAAATGCATTTATGGAACACCACACTACAAATTAGAAACACACAAGAGTATATTAGTTCTAAGGGGATTCATTAGAGGATTAAAACTTATATTGTAGAACCTTTAAAGTGAAAAGTTGGATATACTTCCTAAATCTGTTTCAAATGTACATGGTTATTAGTTTTTAATCGCTAAGGGATTACAGTCTTGTGCTGTTAAAAGGTTTGCTGCTAATTAAGTAACTTTTTTGTTGTTTCTCATTTTAATTGGAAATCTGACTTTGCTTTGAAATACTAGTGTGAAATATTTCTTGTGTGTAAATATGTACGTTTGTAAATTTGTTAAATACTTTCAGACTTGAGGGGGCCAATTTGTATATATATATTTATATATATATATATATATATATATATATATATATATATATATATATATTACTAGTTTTAAAGCCCGTATACACGGGCCAAGAGTGGCAGAGCTGCAGTCATGCGCAGTACTGACTGCCCAAACGCGCCGCAGCTGATACGGAGCGGGGCGCTCCAAATTCAGACCCGCAGAGAGGACTCCGGTTTGAATTCGGAGCACCCCGCTGTGTATCAGCCATGGCGCAGGCAATCTGTACTGTGCATGACTGCAGGGCGTGCAGCCATCTCTACTACGCATGACGGCTTCTGACAAACATACTTAGTGAACTATAATATAGGATATATATATTTTTTTATAAAATACACGGCCGGCACCACCTATAGGCGAGGTAGGTGCCAGCCTATGGTGCACATCTACTGGGGGGCGCAGAGCAGAGGCGTATCGGAGGCCCTGTGGTGTGGGGGGTCCCTCCGAACTCGGGGGGGCCCCAGAAAGTTTTGCCCAGTATATTATATTGGAGGCCTGGGTGCAATACACTGGCTTCATTTGTTACTTAACCCTCTGAGTGCAAGCAGAATATGCAGCACATTGCTATGCAATGCTTTGAATATCCCTCTGGCAATGGAAGCTACCTAGGGTTGCCACCCAGACAGTATTTTATCCGGCAGGCCGGTAAAAAATTGGCTTCTTTCCAATGTTAAGTCTATGGAGGGAATGCCTTGGCCAGTATTTTTTGTAGAAAAGGTGGCAGCCCTAAAGCTACCCCCAGAACCTGGTGAGTCTGTGTGCACTAACTGCACTGCACACCTTGGTGCAAAAGACATCTTGCATCGTAGCAGGCGGGGTGACGTCATCACAGCAGGCAGCTGCGCGGGCTGCTTAAATCCGGGAAATGCTGTTGTAGCTGTCATGAAGCATGCTAGCACACACAGGGAAGGCAATTAACTTGGATACCGGCACTATGTGTGTACTAGAGAGAGACACATACACATAAACAGCGGCGATCCAGAGAGCTGCATGTATTGTGGGCTGCAGGGACAGGTTAGAACCAAGGCATGCCCAAAGGCTATGTGCACTGGGGTATAAAGATAGGGAAGAGAGAGGGAAATATGTGAGGGAATGCATGGTCTGTTAGGGAATACATGGTCCGTTAGGGAAGCTACAAAACGGAGGCTAAAAAATCTGGTGCTGGCATACATTTACATAGAAGGACTAGAAATTGTGAAGAGGCATTAGAAAGACTGGTGCTTCTTCAATATCAGAATGCCTGGCTTAGGAGATTGTTCTCATAATGTTGCCTGTGCATTTGGCAGCCTGTGGATCTTTTATGCCTATAAAGGTATTTTATGATGTGAATTGTCTAGCTTTAATCTGCTATTTCTATTTGTCTAGTTTTAATATTTTGGCCTGCCATCAGGTGTTCTAACCACTGAGTGCTACAGGGGTGTGTAGTGAATTGCACACCCTAAGATAAGGTTTGTTCATTTTAAAAAGGAAAGCCCATGTATTCTAGCCATTTCTTTGTAATATAAATTGGTCTCGAGAAATTAAGCTTTATTTGTTGCTGGCATAGCCTGGCACTTTATGCTAATTCGTTTATGTACTGAGCATACTATGAATTAATCTAGACAGAGTCCACACTCTGGTGTTGGGATCATTTAGCATAGCACATCAAAAGATGTTTGACCTGAAGACTATACAGCGAATTGTCATAAACTGGTGCACTCTGCCACCAACAAAGAGTACATTTCTTAAATACTGAAAAATGGCTAGTATGCTATACAGGTAGATTGTAATTCTCTGTAAACTAACCTTGTTTTAACCCTTTCAGTACCAGAGGGTACACTGTGCAATTCCGTCCAATCTGGTCAAAACTGGCCAGATTGGTTATCACACTGTCTATGGGCTTAGCTAATGTATCAGCCAGGAAGCTGCTTTTTTACATCATTAAACTTTTTACTATCATTAAAAGAGGTGGGTTATAAGTGGGCAGGGCATAAAGGGCTGTGACCAAGTAGGGTTGCAAAAATCCTTGCATCAGCCTTAAATATATATATATATATATATATATATATATATATATATATATATATATATATATATTGTTAACGTGATCCTGTATCCCTGGAAGTGTGGAGGGAAATTCACTCCTGCAACTCTCAACACATGATCCCAACCCCCAGGCTGGGTTTTATTTGGGTCTGTGACTTCCCTTGGGTCAGTAGAGCAAGGCTGGGTGTTAGTGACTACTAGAGGGACAATGAAGCAAGGCTAGCATGTCAAGCAACGTATCTGTTTTTATGTGATAACCAGTGGATAGTGGAACAAGGCTGTAGTAGCAAAGAGTGTATGCTTATTTTTTTGATTACCAGTGGACATTGGAGCATTACTGGGGTGTCAGACAGTGTACATGTGATTTTGTGGCTACCAGTCAACAATGGAACATGGCTTTGGTGTCAGACAGTGGATATGTGCTTCTATTACTACTAATGTGCGGTGGTACAAAGTGACAGTGTATTTGAGATTCCGAGACTACCAGTGGAGATAAAAAAAGGTTGAGTTGTCAGACAGTGTATTTATGGTTTTGTTCCTAAAAGTGAACAAGGCTAGGGTTCCAGACAGTATCTGTGTGACTCTGTTGCTATTGGTGGGACAGTGCTACAAGGCTGGGGTGTTATACAGTGTATGTGTTGTGATTCTGAGGATTCCAATGGGACAGAGTGGGACAGTGAACCAAAGCTGGGGTGTCAGAGAGTATATATGTGGTTCTATGGCTACCACTTAGAAAGTGCAATAAGGCTGGGATGTCTATGTATATGTGTATGTGGGATAGTAGAACCAAGCTGGTTGCTGAGAAGCATATTTGTGATTCTGTGGCTACCAGTGGGACAGTGTGGTACAGTGGGCCAAAGCTGGGCTGTCAGAAAGTATTTGTATGCTTCTATGGCAACTACTGGGAGAATGGAACAAGTCTTGAGTGTCAGTGTATACGAGTCTGGACAGTGGAACAAGGGTGGAGTGTGAAACAGGATATGTGTGTTTCTGTGTCTACCCCTGGACAATAGAACAAGGTTGGGGTTTCCACACTGTATAGGTGTGGGTCTTTAACTACCAGTAGACAGTGGAATGTCTGTCTCTTCCTTTCTTCCCCTGCCTCTTCTTGTATATGCAATGGTGTGCTTCTTTTGAAATAATTCTGCATCAATGGAAAACAGCAATTTTACTAATTAGGATCTGGGGCATTAGTGAATATACAGTGCTTAATTGGAATGATTTGGGTCATATTTGTCACAAGGTTAATGACAGCCAATGTGCGACTTTTGGTGGTTCCTGAAGCCTTTTGAATAGGCCTTTTTGCTGGTTAGCATGCTGGTACAGGATTCGGTGAGATACATTCATTAATATATTTACTACAGAAAAAAATGAAAATCATTGTCAATGAGTCTTACAGAAGCAACGACGACATGAACCAGCTGGTGGATCACGTGTTGGCATTCTTTGATCAGGATCCTGGCATATTCACCATTAAAAGTAATGAGGAATACATACATGTTATATTGCTGGACCCATCTTTACACATATAATTTCTGAATTTGCGCAAAAAGTAAGCAGCACACTGATGATTCAGATTCTGTAAAAGCATATAAATAAATCTTTATAAATCAAGTGGAAGATTGCATTGTGGAGCATAAAAGAGAAAAGAGTAAAAAAGGAAGTAAAAGGATTATGCCTTCAGCATCAGTAACAACATCACAACCACTTCTAGGACATCATCCCCAGAGAAAACAATTAATGGGTCTATGGGGAAATAGCTTAACATTTGCGTTGGATGTGGTGGGTGGTACTGATGCACAAGAGCAGCATCTATCTCCATGGAGTGGCCCCACTGTATGTGAGATGGTTACAGCATACTTACCAAGACAAATATATTCTAGGCTGAAATAATGACCCACTTGAATACTGGCAATTAAAACAGTGTATGAGACCAGCACTTTTGTGTAATTTTGTAGTTGCCGACCAACAAGAGTGCAGTAACAGCTGGTGTTCAGGGCAGCTGGTTATATAGTTAATGACCATACGAAATGTCTATCTAGCAGAAGTGTTGGCAGAGTTACATTTCTAAATATGAACTAGCATCTTATACCATTCACTTATGCAGCAGAAGTGGAAAAACAAAATCACAAGACAGAGAAGCATACTGCACATGTAGTGGTGGTAACAACACTGAGGAAGAGAGATCTGCACAGTTGCCACCATCTAAGATAGATGGGACTAGTGCTACAGTCACTGATGAATAACTGTCAAATAATGTGTGTTCTCATATATTTTGTATATAATTTGTCTATCATTGTGTAGCCACATAGCCCTGGGTCTAGCCAAGTAAACAGGTTTCTGAATCACCTCCCCCCCCCCCCGGACAGCTGATAGAAGCTGTTTTTGGGACAGCCCCATGATTTTTGCAAAGTCTGCTCCCACAGGAGTCTTAGCGAAATGTGATAATTGCCCTTTAGGAACATTTTTTTAAAAGCACTGGGCTCAAAACCTAGTTTTGACACACTCCTTTTACAACTGGAAACCAACTTGAAAAGACAATATCTGGCATCTATCAATTAACTAGGTTTCTATCCACAGGAAGTTTTCTTTCCCACAGAAATATATTTCATCCATCTCCCAAAAAAATATCTCTCTACCCCCTTCCTTTAATCATGCCCCCTCAAACACACCTGCATGTATTCACCTTCTCTCTCTCTCTCACGTAGTTGTCACTCACACAGGTAGCCTCTTTCCCCCTTTCCTTCTGTCCATAACAGATAACTGGATGTCTCCTTCCCACAAGGTCTCTCTCTCTTGCCATCAACAATCACTTTCCCCCCTCATGCATGTTTCTTGCCCTCATGCCTCCTTTATCCCCCACATACATGTACATAACTATTTTCACCTCTTCTCTCACCCTGCCTGTCTCATTACACCCCAGTAGTAACTGACAGTTATCACAGTAGTGACTGACTGCATCCTTTTACCACAGTAGTGACTGCTTATATCCCCCTACCCCAAAAGTAAATTACATTATTCCCCCACACTCCATTAATAACTATCTGCATCCCATGTACTCCAATAGTGACTGAGAGCTTCCATGACACCCCAGTAGTGATGTCCAGCTTCTCCTATGCTGCAACTGTGATGGATATGATTGGCCCACATTACAGTAGTGACTGGCAGCATCCCCCTTAACACCCTGTGATTGAAAGCATCACCAAAACACTAATAGGAACTGAGTACCACTTTCGCATCCTGGAATTTATTGACAGCATTCTTTCCAAATAACAATGACAGATTCCCCTCACACCCCAACAGTAAGTGACATTATCCCCTCTGACATTTCAACAGTGTTTGACACCTTCTCCTCTAACAATACAAAAGTCATTAACATCATCCCCTTTGACACTCTATTAGACATCCTCTCTCACATGCCAGTAATGATTGACAGCATCCCCTCTCACAAACCTAACTGACTGACATAATTCCCTCATATGTATGTGTTATTCTGTGACTGCCAATGGAACAATGTTTTGATAATAAAGATCTGCAGCTTCAGACAATGTATCTGTGGATCTTCTGTGACTACCTGTGGAACCAAATAGAATCTGTGACTATCAGTAGACAGTGGAATTAGGTTGTGGTGGCAGACAGAGTATGTGTTTTTGTGTGACTTTCAGGGAAAGAGAGAGGGCACAAGGAGAAGAGGAATGAAAAGTGGGTGAGATAGCAGTAAGGGAGAAGAAAGAGAAGGGATAAGGCAAAAGGGGGAATGCAGAGGTGAATAATAAAGGCAATGGACCGTAAGGGTCAATGGGTGGAGAGAAAGGGAGAGAGAGATGGAATAGAGTGGCAAATACAGTGAACTTAACAATAATGGAGGGATAGTGCAATGTGAGGGAGGCTGAGGCAAGAGGGGAGAGGACATCAGACATTATATTGACCCTTTGGATGCCAGAGTAGGGTCCAGGGGATTGGCACCCTTCTCAAACTGAAAGAATTAAAGGAGAATAAGTACAATGAGGCTCCAGCTCCCTGGAAGACTCTGAGGCTGAACTTGATGTGGTTGGTGTTAGTAGTAGAAGCAGTAATGGTGAAGTAGCCGGAGTGGTAGGGGAAACATTTGAGAGCGTCCAGACTAGCAGTCAAGGGAACCCACACCATTCCTCTGGTTCTGGGAGTCCCCTTCCCTTCACTACAGTGCCCAAGTTGAACATGATCCTTAAGAGGCCAAAACTGGTGTTTGGGAGAACAGGCTCAGAATTAATAACATCACCACCAGCAGGGGCACAGAGCAGCTTCCTGTGCCTGCTGCTACTGCTACTAGTGCTAGCCTCCCTTCTTCTTCAGGTCAAAAGGAAATGGCAAGTGTGACATTAGGGGACCCTCTGTCACATTGTTCATCACCTCCTCCAAGCAGCAGTGAGATGTCAGGAATAGAGCAGCAGCAACAACAGCATGTAGGGACTAGTGGAGGTGGTGATTATGATGCTGGAGAAGCTGGGGGAAGAGACATTGATGGCCTTTTTAGGAGAAACTGAGAAGGAATGGGAGACAGGGATGAGGATGGGCATCACCACCACCACTAAAAATGACATTTTGGAATTAGAGGAATTTGCAACTGCTCTAATTTCTTCTGATGCTGAGATGCAAGGGAAGCAGGATGCTGAGGAGCAGGCTAGTGTGCCATAGACCACTGTGGACACAGTGGGAATGGGGTCAACAAGTGATGCAGGACTAGGACAGGTTCCACTTGCCAGCAGTAGCAATACTCCTGGTCGTAGTTGCAGTGCTGAATCTGAGGCAGTAGCAGCAACAGCAGCAACATTATCATCTGCCACAGACAATGAAGGGGAATGTGGAGGACAAGAAGAAAGAGGCCATTCTTCATCTGTTCCCTTTCCCCTGAAGTCATCATGGGTGTGTGACTATTTTTCTCTTGGGGCAGGCACAGTGCAGTCATCAGCAATGGCACTGTGCACAATTTGTGACATGTCAGTGAAAAGAGGAAAGGAGGGAACATACCTTGGCACAAGCGCCCTGATATCACATATGAAACACAGACACCATGATATTTACTTCAAATATGTTAAAGATAAACACCCACCACAGAAATCAAGCACCACTTTTGCTTTCCCTGACTCTTCAGAAAGGCAACAAGAGGCTAGGCAGAGATCAAAGAGGAGGAAGAATAGAACAACCCAGGCAGAGACTGGAAGTTCCATGATGAGTGAAACAACTAGCTCGCCATCACCTTCTAGGGTAACTAAATCTTCTGCAAATCCACCTCGTTCATTACCTCCCCCGCCAAATGATAGCCACTCTGTTGATGCTAGGATGTGACAGTACTTCTCTACCCATTGCACACAGTGTGGTGCACTGACCACACATGCCAGTGTGGTGGAGGAGAATCGCAATCAGCACATCATGCAGCATCTAAGGAGATTCCATCCTGCAGAATATGCTAAGATGGTGGCAGGGAGGGTTCATCATTACTATTAAACTGTCAGCAAGTTGTCATGTGTCCTTAGCGGGTCTGGAAAAGGGGTACAGTGACAACGGCAATACTTGGTTTTGGGTGTCATGGTCTTTGGATATAGTTGTGCCCCCAGATGTTATTTACCACACACATTGCAGTTGCTGAGGAGACCCACTGTTCCTGCTCTCAAGGGAAAAAATATATTCTAATAACAACACACCCATGATGATTCTGGAGGAGGGGCAGGTGGAGAAGATTTAATGGCCAACTTTCTTCTGGGGGCTACTTATTCTGCTGCTACTGCCTCAGGCGCATCATTGGAGCCAGTTGTGGCAAGTGGAAACTTCATCATCCATCTTACATGTTACTACTATTGTTGATCCCATTCCCTTTCAGCTGCCTAATCATCCTGCTGCTTCAACAACTCAGCAGCAGCAGTACGAACAGCAGTTGCAACTCAGGAGGGCATTTGACAGTGGCCACTGGCCAACATGACCTGCTGGAATTAGGCCAGTAGGGTATTTTTATTTTTTTTCTCAGGGCTAGTCCTAAAAAAAAATAAACTATTTTTTTTGGGGGGGGGTTGTTTCTAACAAGCCTAAGTCCTACAAATCAATGTTTCTTCAGGGCCTGGGCCTCTAATAAGTCTAAGTCCTACAAAGGCCTCTAACAGCAAATCAAACAAATTATCCTCTACAAAATACTCAAGTCAAATCAAGTATCAGTCCACCCCAGTGGCAGCTTATGTCAGGGGTTTCCTGTCTCTATCACTTTACATACAAATTTCTTATTTTTTTATTAACTGTCCCTCCAATAGCAGTCAAGAAACCCTCCCAAAAAAATATCCTGTTCAAATGATTAATTCATCTAACACAGGCACTCTCCACAGACCCCTTTGTATTATGTCTTATGGTTTTTATTTTATTTTATTTAGGATTTCTTTTTTAAGTGCCCCCCAATCCCAGTAAACAACCCCCCAAAAATCATCCCCTGTTCAACTGATTCTTTCCCCACACCCCACCAACACAGGCACCTTCATGCCCCTTTTATACTATGCCTTTGGGAAATAAAATAATATTTGCTATGTGTTGTGTGTAACTTCTATGTTCCCATTGATTTCAATGGAATGAGCTAGGCGAAAAAAGCAGAAAAAAGCAGAAAATCTGCACTTTTTGCATGAAATGTTTCACCAAGCGGAAAGTGGCTTTTTTCGCTGATTTCAGTTTGAGGCGGAAATTTTTGCCCATCCCTAGTGTTGACCAGAATGATCAATGAGTGCACTCAGTGGTTACATAAGACTTTATTCTACTATTTGTCTGCAGAATATGATTTTCATGTTTATGTGATATCTGCCCTTTAAGGTGATAAACAGGGCTACCTTAAGAAAAATGATCTTAATATTGCTGAACAAATAGTTTCTCATCTACTCCTCTACCATTTATCATAGTTAGGTGCCTTGCTGCTAGGAAACAGAGTAGGATGATACTGAAGGATGGACACAGAGACTTATCAACTAGTCATGACACTTTATAGATCATTGGAAAGAGCTAACCGATAGAATTGTGCTTGTTTATGGAGACTGTGGTCCATATTCAGTTTATCAAAGTGTGTCAACTTTTATAACTTAAGAGTAATATGAACAGTATTGTTAACATTTTTAACAATCAACGGGCGTGATTTTATTATCTTGTGCTTATATCCAGGTTCCAACACATCTTACATACACTTTATGCAAGTTTATGCCTGAATCATATCAGATCCACTGATCTATCAATTAAAAGTATGGAATACAACATTTTATTTATTTCCCTTTGTCATAATGATATCATTATTTTCATGTAGTTCTGCCAGTGTATGCACAGTACTGTACACAATTTCTCATCTACAGTGAGTTCCTGCTCATACAGCTTGGTGCCTGAGACATATATAAAGATAAAATAACTTGCTTACTGTCACAAGAAGCTTCACAGTCAGTGATTAGACATTAAAACCAACCAATTAACCAACTGAACTACTTGTTCTTCAATGAGTTCATGTCTACCATCTATCTACAAACCAAACAATCTTGCTTTAGCTCATATAACTATTGCAGTGGAAATAATTGTAATTATAATGTAATCCAAACTTGGACATAAAACATAATTCAAATAGCCTATTTTACCTTTTTCTTGAGTTATTACATATTATTTGTCAGAGGTGAGATAACGAGCAGCAATAAAAACACTTCTAAAACTTGACAGGGCCAAGGAGCACATAATAGTAGTGTTAAAAAATGTCTCAGATAGTGAGACAACATTTGCTCACTAACAACACCACCAATGTATTTTACTATTGTTTAGTAAATTCAAAGGACTGAGGAGGATGACTCAGAGTTAGTTGGAGTTGACAGGACTCAGAGTCCCTACAAGTACCAATCCCACCACCACCACCTCCACTACTAGTAGTAGTAGTAGTCATGTTGTTAAAGCAGAACTATCACATAGATATAAGTGCACCCCAATTAATTGTTAGTATAGCTGTAATCATTAAAATAGTGTTATAATGTTTATTAAGTGCAGGCATTATTTTGAATCCTAAGTTCCTATGAGACTCACCTCAACAGGACAATGCAGACATCTTGGTGAAGAGGTATCTGTGCACTGTCTGTCCCTGCCTTTACCATGTGGTACAATGCAACTCCCCCTTTGACAAATAACCTATCAGTGAGGAGACATACGGACAGGCGCACAGATCCCTCTTCAGCAAGATGTATACGATGTCCTGTTGAGGTGAGTCTCATATGAACTTATGATTCCAAATAATGCCAACATTATTACAGTATTTCAATGATATTAACAATTAATTGGGGGAGCAATTATATCTATGTGATAGTTTTGCTTTAAAGCAAGTAACTTGCACAGTTGTTCTATGTGCTGCCAGCCCACACTTAATGAGTTCTTAGAAAGAAATCAAAAATTGTACAAAAATATCCAAAAGTACAACTGTGGAATGGCAAACCTGCCAAAGTGTTGGCTGTTGACATGCTGCCCTTTTGTTCTAAAGAATTGATGTTATGTGTTGCACCCCACTGGCATATACCAAGCCTCAGTTCTGATAGAGTTTCACAAGCAGGAGGTTGGTGTCATGGGCAAAGGGAACATATGTATGGCAAGAAAGTTCACCTGTCCACAGATATGTGGTCAAGGGGCCAGAGTACAGACTATATAACTATCATTGGATATCTTGTCCATCTGTGGGCAGCAGCATGAAGTAGCTGCAGTAGATCACCACCAAAACCCTGGCACTAATAGTAAAGGACAACTGCAAGGTAGCCCATACTATCAGCATGCCACTATATGCATGTTTTGAGACTCAATACAACAAAACCATAGTTGTATTAAACCATGTTTCGCCCATGTACTAAATTTAATTGTTAGTCAATTCCTCATATAATCCAAAACCCTGAAAGAGATCCTAAATGTCGCCCTCAAAAAATCAGCCAGACCTATAGTGCACGTAATGCATTCCTTGCCTTGCAAGAGTGCAGATACCTGCCTTATCACCAGATTGAAATGGAAGTCCCTAAAAGGTGGAATTTTCCATTGAACATGTTGGACTTTTGTTTGAGCAGAACAATTGTGATTTATGTATGCTTCTGAAGCCTTCTGTAGAGGGCATCTTCCTGGTATGTCCTTCTGGTGCAGGAATCAGTGATATTCTACTGCTAATATATTTATTACAGGAAAAATTTAAGAACATGGTCCATGATTCTTACAACGACAACACAAACTTGAACCAGCTGGAAAATATGTTAGCATGCTTTGAGCGTCTCTCTCTAGTTGAACGTGTAGAGTTTTGCATTTCATTCACCATACATTCAGATCTCATACCGGCATTTTGTACCTTCACCAGCTCACTTTGTCGTACCATTATGATTGCTGTGTCTATTGTCAGTTCTGGCTCTAGCTGCATCTTCTCGGATAAATCAGATATTCCTATTACTATGCGGTTGCGAATATGCTCTTCTTTGGCGGAGAACTCTGCAAGCTCATATAAGCTGCTTATAAAGGACTCCACAGATTCCAACTGCCCGCTGGCTGCACTTAGGAAAGCAGGCCCTTTCATGTATTAAATTCCTCCATGGGACAAAGTGGGTACTCAGCTTTTTCATGACTGCATCAAGTACAGGTGGGAGTTAACCTTTACCTCACCACTCTCCTTATCCAGCTTGGAAGCAATGTGAAAATAGGAGACTCTCTGGCGCCAAGCCGGCCATCCTGCAGACTGTGAGAAATCAAAGGATTCAGGCGGCTGGAATTTGACTATAGTGACAGGATGCCTAGGTCAGTACTTCTGACACCATGTCACAAATGAAGCACTCCATTGGGTATAGTAGCAGGTGTTTTATTGCCAAGGAATGCAGCAACACTCTCTGAGGTGATGGTGTCTCCATCAGTGCATCAATCCTCAACTGACAAGCCCAGCTCTGTTAAGCTCCTCCCACTTCCTATCACATGCCTGCCAGCCTACTCCTATGACACAGCCCTCTAACCAACCTATACATACTTCCAAACATTTCAAATGGTATAGCTGGGGGGCATGGCTTGGTCATGCTGGGGACATTACCAAGTTTAGGTTATTTCATGATCTCTTTTTTAACCGAATAAATGATTTAGAGCAAGACCAAAGTATTTTATTTACACATACTGATTTATAAAACTAATATAGTAGTGGTATACTTATATACACAACACATAGTCTGATCTCCTACAAAGAGGAATGGCAGGTGGGAAAGAGGGTCAGAAGGTTATGGGTCTCAGATGGGATATATGCCCTATATCTTACAAAGTCCTATTCACTTTCAAAGTCCTTCTTCTCACCTGCTACCCCTCCTTACATCTCTTTCCTCATCTCCGCTTATATTCCTGGCAGCCTACTTTGCTCAGCGCAGAACGCACTTCTTTTAGCACCATTCACACCCTCTCCCGTCTCAAACCTTTCTCGCTTTCCACCCCCTACCTATGGAACTCCATACCCCTCTCCCTAAGTCTTGAACAATCCCTCTCTGTCTTTAAGTCTACCCTGAAATCTTATTTTCTGGAGCACTAGGCCCATGCACTACCTTTGTCTGTCTCCTACTACCCATTTAGACTGTAAGCTTAGTGGGACAGGGACCTCTCCTATTGTTTATATGAATGTGACACATATTTATCCCCTCTTATTTATTGTAACATACGTCTTTTGTCAGTCAGACCCCCTCAGTCCCCTGCATTTCTCTTACCCACCTCCCTCTCCATCTAGTCTTTTTTGTCTCCTATTTTCCTCTGCCTCTCAACATATCTCATTGCTATGTGTCTCTTCCTCCTCTCTTGCATTCCCTGGTGGTCCAGTGTGGGGAGTAAGAAGTCCGTGCAGCCTCAGGTATGACTTCCCTATCAGCACCCCCTTGTGGTCCCTCTTTGGCATGGAAGTGCAGGTGCCAGGATAATATGTCATATCTTGGTACTCTGCATTAGCAAGGAATGTGAGGTCTGTCACAGAGAGCTCCTGTGCCGGTGGCAGCACAAACTTCTCCTTTAAAATATTGTGGGATGGTCAGATGAGATCCTCTGATCTCCCCAACTGGTCCATGATCTAGCGGCCCACCGGGGATGCCCAATCCCCCGAAAGGACAATCTGCCCACGATCCATACATACATATCTTAGCACAGCTGCCCCTGTGCAATTCATCTCTACTACAAAAAAATCACCTCCAATAGAAAAGGCAGCCCAGTGCTCTGGAAAACCAAACCCCTCCCACTAACACTAAGTCTGTATCCATGCATTTAACTCCATAACCATGCCAGCTGAGACATTTCCAGCCCCACCCTACAGTCTACCAACCTTATGCACTACATGCTGAACCCGAGCACCCGGGAGACAGCAAACTGTAAATTGTAGCAATCTAGGCAACAGATTACCTTTTATGTCTTCCTAATTGTGGAATCGCCTACCACCACATGTCTAAGTCTGCCTGCATCCCAGATTCCATCAGCACTAGACGGGCTGTTCTCCCAGCTGTTAGATAGAACAATGCTCCCCTGCAAGAGTATTCTGTATACTGTTAGGATGATTAAACACATGATTGTAGTGCTTATTCCTCCTTGTTCTATCTAACTGTGACCTATCTATCTACCTGTTCCTCCGTTATACAATCATAACTCCCAATACTTCCTATGCCAGCTACCTTTTGATCAGCAACCACCAAACCCCTCTGAAAATTGGTCTTCTCCCACTATGTTGCTACCTGCCTTCCCAAATCTGTAACGTCCAAACAGGCTACATGCTTATATCTGCTGCAGAGGTATGAACCCTGGAATGGTTGTTCCAGGTGTGTAAATAAATGACAATCATACTAAAGTGATATCCCAGTCAGTGCAATTTAAAGAGGCAGCCAAAAAGAATTCTTAATGTAGAAATATTAGGTAAATATATGAATGATTATTACACTGTTTAGTCCCTTTTGTTTGTTCCCTTTTTAAATCCCCAGCACTTACCTCACTGCTGTAAGATTCACACACACTCTCACTCTATGCTACATATCAGGAGGCCACCAATTGCAATACAGCAATCAAAAAAAACATGCCCATCACAGATACTTGCAAACAAAACTGCTGCAAGAAGAGAAAACAGCTCTCTTACCATTCTAAAATAATAAAATAAAGAAAAACCAGCAACTGTAATTAGCTCACATAGAAATGTCCAATAACTTAGCTCTTGCCAAAGCTTACTGCTCACAGAATTTATTTTCACTCAGTGTCATAAAGCAGAAAGTCGCCTATTACAATTTTGCAGTGAAAAAAATAGTTGAGTGGACTATTGGCCCTTGAAGCCAATTGCAAGGGCAGGCCGCCCTACCTTCTTCCCTCTGTGTGCTGGGCTGCCCTCCCACAACTCCCACCTGGTGGTGGGGGAGGGCAGGCAATCACCTGGAGCAAAGAGAGTGGTCCTGGGGTGGGGGATGGAAATGGGAGGGGAATTTTGGTAATAAAAGCTGGCTGTCTCAAATAGGTTTCAATTACCTTATTTCTTACATGTGTATCCCACAAGGACCTCAATGTGGTTTACGCTCAGCAGTTAATGGCAGGGATGTGCACAGACATTTAGGGGGGCAGGGGCTCAAATGAAAAAAGAGGAGAGGAGAGCAGCCTTCCCCAGTAATCAAAATTGAAAAACGGACTGGGATAAGATAAAATTGGACTGATTATTTTTTTTTTTTTTTTTGTTAACAGGGCACGAGGGCACTTTGAACAAAAAGGGCAGGTGCTCAAGCCCCCCTTGGTGTTTATGTGTGCACGTGTCTGGTTAACGGTTTCCAGGAGGGCCCGACTGACAAGAAGCAGGATCCCGCCCATGAAGGTTATGGTTCCTAGCGGGCCAGGCAGGGCTTGACTGCATGGGGAGCCCTGCTTAGTAGGTTGGACTAATACCAGTGGGGTCCTGAGGAAAAAGGGAGGGCTTGGGGAGGTGGCGGTGCTGTCCATCACCCACTGGCCCTCATGGTCAGAGAAGGAAGGGTGCAATAGCAGCGGTCCAGGGTACGCTCTGACGTTTGAGAATCCCCTACATACCTCTGGTGGGACTGAGCTGGACACGGACCCATGCTGCCATGGAAAACATAGCCAGATGGCCAGGCACAGGATTTGGACTGACTATGGGCCTGGGGACACACATTGTTGGGGCAGGGTCCTCCAATGGTAAATAGGTTAAAACCAAAATAAATAAAAGTTGTGACCTCTTTATTTGCCATCTTAATCTGTGTATTGTGCCTTTATTATTTTTATTATTTGGTTACAAGTTGTGTTACTATGCATGCAGGGATTGTGGGGGTTTACTCTCATAAGAAACACACCCAGCACATGCACAGTCTACAATCATTGCACATAAAACAGCTGCAAGGAGAGCAAAGAATGGTCTGTTTTTAACCTATTTCTTACTACTAATAGAACACCGAACAGAAAAGCAGACATTGTTATTAATACACACAGAAATGTCCCACAACTTTGTGGCTATAGGCTTTTGTAATGTGAGTACCTTGTTTATAAAGAACTGTCATGTGTCCTCTAAAAGACACCAACTACATTTAACTTGCTTTATTCAAGACTAAATCAGCAATCAGTAATGTGCATTACATTTACTTGAAACAAGATGCCTAAAAATAACCCCATGATTAACAAGGTCACCTTCATAGGCCTCTGGATAACAATCACAAAATCATACACTGATGATAGCACTATGCACTCAGTTCTTATGGGGTAAACCTCTCCAGCTCCTGCTTGACATGACTCTACCGTTCTTTAACCATTTAAAGTGATAGTAATGTTTCATAAAAACAGCAGCCCCAATTAATCTTCATAGTATGTGAGCGTTGTAGATCAAGAGTAATTGAATGATAAAGTTTCCTTTACCTAGTGTAAGCCCCCACTCCTCAGATGTGGAATCCAGTCCATAGACCAGACAGCTCACATCAAGGGCCAAAATTCATACTGTGAGAACAATGAAAACCCTGCCCCCCTAGACAGGTTGTTCAGCTTTTTCCCTTATCTTAATTGAACATTTTCCTTCTCTGCAATCTACCTGGACACTCCCTGCTGCTCTAAGCTGAGCAGGGTTACATCAGTAGAAGGGGCGGGAGGGGGATACTTTATCATTCAATTACTCCTGAACTGCAACTCTGACAGAATTGAAATAACACTCTCCAAGGTCCAAATACTACGAAGATTAATTAGAGTTGCTTTTACTATGAACCATTACTATCCCTTTAAGGAGGAACACACACTGTATTATGAAGCTGTGCTTGGCACTCCCCTGGTGTTTAAAGGGATGTTATCACCTAAAAAAAAAAACTGTGTTTTTTGAAAGAGCTTTCAGAATTACCTATTTGATATATTAGCCATTTTTATTTAAAACTTGTTTTTATTTAGATTGATAAATTATGCAAATTAATCCTTTAACCCCTTAATGACCGATGATGATGCATTAACCCCTTAACGACCCTTGACGGTCATAGTACGTCATGGGTAAATCTGACTGAACGACCCATGACGTACTATGACCGTCAAGGAATTCCGGGCTCCCCCTGTGGCTGCACGCCGTTCGGGGAGTCCAGAATTGGATTCTTAAAAAAAAAAATGCTCCGTGGTCCTTTAGTGACCTCCACGTGCCTGAGCAGCCGGTCATTAAGGGGTTAAGAACCGTGATGGCCCTGGCATGTTTTTTATCCCAGCACACCTACAAGGCATGCTGTGATCACTAGGGGAGCCCAACACTGATTGCTCTGAGATCAGAGCAGTCAGTTTCAGCCTCTCCAGAAGACAGCCATTATGTGTGATCGCTCAGACATACCTGCTCTCCAAGCACATAAAAAAAACCTAGGTCCTCCAGTGCACCCCACCCCTGGACCTCGTGGTCCTTAAGGTGTTAAGGACCAGCAGGATGAGCAGCGTATCAGTCCTTACAGTTTTAAGACATGCTGTTCAGATACTTCCTGTCTTGGCCTTACATTGCCTCCCCCACTCATGCAATGTCTTAACCAGCATAAAATGTAAATCTAAATAAAGACAGAACTCGTTTTCTAAATGCAAAATGGCTAATACAACATACAGGTGATTTAGAAAGGGCTTGCAAAATCAATGGTATTTTAAGGTCCCATTAAAATATGACAAATACGGTATTTTGGGATATATTTAAAGGGATGCCATTACATAATATTTAAAAGATACATATTATAGGGTTTATCCTCCTGAGTAAAACATGTGTACTCTCACTGCTGAAATGTGTTTTATTCAAAAGTTATTGCAACTCAAACTTGATTTTTCTTGTGCAATATCTCAATGACCTGAAACTGTACAGTGGAGCTGTTGTGCAACATCTTATGGAGGTTTATGGCCAACTGACCAGAGCCATTGATAGGATCCGTAGCAGCAGAGCCTCTGTAAAACTTCAGGCCACTGTGATACTGCACCTAAAAAATACATTTGAGCTGCAATAACTTTTGAATAAAACACCTGTCAGCAGTGGGAGTACTAATGTTTTACTCAGGAGGATAAACCCTGCAATATATACTTTTTTATGTACTAAGTGTTAACATGGCAAATCTTTAGTAAATCTGTATGTAATAGATTGTTTAATTTGAAATAAAAACTTCAAATATGTATAATATACACTCAGTGTGAGAAACAGCTTCCTTTTCAGAACATCAGAGTTTATTGCTTTTTAGAAGTCACTTAGTATTTGAATGTACAGTATTTATCCATTTTTAACTAGATAAAGTATTAACCTTTTGAATGCCAGAGGGATACACAATGTGTTGCTCACTCCTCTGGCACTCAAAGAGTTAAACAAAGATAAAGTAAAACAAACTAATTAGGTCTTTATCAAAGGCAACAGTGCTGGATGTCAAAGACATCTCCAGCTTACTGCTTTGCAATGTATTGGAAACATCTCCAGCATCCAGTTGTGTTAGTCAGGACTGAGGTGACCATGTATCATTAACCCCTTAAGGACCAGAGTGGGTACAATCCACAGAGAACTCCATTGTACACCTATATGGTACTTAATATTGAAACTAGTTTTAAAGCCCATGTACACGGGCCAACAAAGGTGGAGCTGCAGTCATGCGCAGTAGTGACTGCCTGCGCCGTGGCTGATACTGAGTGGGGCGCTCCAAATTCAAACCATAGTCCTCTCTGCGCAGAGAAGACTCCGGTCTGAATTCAGAGTGCCCTGCTCCGTATCAGCCATGAAGCGGGCAGTCTGTACTGAGCATGACTGCAGCACGCACAGCCGGCACATGACGGCTTCTGACAAACATCCTTAGCAAATTATAATATAGGATGTTGTGCTTGTAATATCGTGTGTCAAATGGACAACGTAAACATGTGGCCGGTGTGTAAAAGGGGTGCATTTGAACCATCCCCCTTAAAATGTAGAATCGTCCTATATAAAAAAACGCTAGCGTTGTTTGTCAGAAGCAGTCATGCACAGTAGAGACTGCCCGTGTTCGTGCAGTCTCTACTGCGCATGACTGCATCGCTTGGAGCAATGATGCGGCGTCAGTACACAGAGCAGGACCGGAGCAGTGAGGCGGCATCAGTACACAGAGAAGGACAGGAGCAGTGAGGTAGCGGCAGTACACAGAGCAGGACCAGAGCAGTGAGGTAGAGGCAGTACACAGAGCAGGACCGAAGGAGTGAGACATCACCCGGACCTTGGCCAGCGTACATGGGCTTTTACACTAGTACCTAAATCTAACCTAACTGCTAACCCTAATCTAACAACTAACCTAAACCCCCAAACCTAACAACTTAACCTGACAGATAGTAGTCACCTATTCTAACTAAAGCTAGCATAACAGATAGTAATAACCTAACTGGCCCTAACCTAACATATACTAACCTACCATAACAGACACTAACCAGACTGACCCTAACTTAACATAACCAAACAGATGCTCACCTAAACTAACAGATATCTACTTACCCACATTCTGACATGCGACATATCGCAGGTACCTTTTTGATAGACGCAACGTTATGAGGGTGCCATAAAGACACTCTACATGTAGGCGGCGCCATTTGAAAAGGATACAATTCTTTATGTGTTATATATTTGGATAAACCAGAACATTTATGACAATGTAAAAGGCAAAGAAGATAAAATAAAACTGAATCAAATAAAAATCAAATGACATAATTTCAGTTGCATGCATTGTTGGATACATATGTAAATTAAAAGTTGATAATGCAAAGCCTGGATAATCAAGACTTTAATGAAGTTACATATGATTGTTGCTGCAGAGTTTGATTAGGGGTTCACACTTTCAGCACTTGCTTGTTGGGGGGGTGTTGGAATCGCTGTACTGGTACAAGACCTGCCTATCACCAATGTAATAAGCTATATAACCCAGTGTACACTATTTACACCAAGGGGAATGCAGTGGGACAGTGTACGTCCATTTAAGCGCATTATCTTCCTCTGCACCATGATTAATTTGATGTACTAACAAGACATAGAGGAAATCAGTGCAACATTTCCTTCAAATGCTATTGGGAAGACAACCAGGGCTTTTAAGTCTTAAAAATGGCAGAATGTGTGCTCTGGTATGCATAAAATCATACATACCCAAAGTCCAGGTATATGGATTTTGGGCCAACTTCTTAGAAAATGAGCTCCATTGCAAGATTCGTACATTCACCCTGCTGACTTGTCAAAAACAGTCTCAGAAAGGACTGCCATATTAAGGGGAATTTATGAAAATACCTCCATGTTAAAATAAATGCTAACAACTGCTTTTATGCGCCAGGCCTGCCTAATGCCTTTTGAAAAAATGAGTTACATATACAAACGGTTACTGTCCCACTTGAGTCAGTGACGGATAATGTGGAAGTGTATGGGCTGTATGGTGCATGCTGTTCCTCTTTGACATCTTCCATGCAATGTACTAGCAGGGCACAGAGGAAATCAGAGCAAAATTCTTCCTTTTCATTACACATGTCCTGAAGGATGCTAACTTGTTCGCTATTGTCTGTACATAAGCACAGTGCAAGTATCCCATTAGCGAACCTGTATAAGGGCAGCTCATACCCTGCACTGGCAGGTTCTTACACTCCTCTTATAATAACCTGGAGTGGGGTCTTCTGTGGTGTGATAAAGCAAAGAACCACAATGAGAATACCTTGTTCTGTAGACCCTTGGACATAATTTACAATAAGTCCTAGGGCTATACTCTTCAGATAAAAAATAATACATAATTAAAGTGGACATGTCACCTTGAATTCAAGTTTCACATTTGAACACATTATTCAAATATGTTGCACTGAAAACTTAATTAGCATATGGTGCCACTCAAAGAGAGCTCTCCATACTAAAATATAACTATCAATAGGTCCAAAATTATGTATCTGATCTTTTATGGATAATATGTGGAATAGGCATTTTTGAATGAATGTACAATTAATTCCAGGTGAAATATCCAATCTAAATTCTCAGTGATTCACTGATTTCTCAAATATTTCTCAACATAAAACCAATGTCCCCTTATAATAACTGATTTTGAGTTGCAATGTTTTAAAATAAAATATCATATAGAAGAAATTACAATTTACCATTGTAATTCAGTAATATGAAAGAATTGGTCAGGGGCAATGCAATGTACTACTCCAAGTAAGTATTTATTGTATCTTTATAGAAGGCTAAAGAGATAAAGGTTGTAATTCCAAGCACATACACAGAATAAATCAAAAATTGCCACACTGAATACTTAATTTGTTTGAATGACATCTACTACAATGATGAGTTTGCCCTTTAGGTTGCTATAACATGAAATAAGCAATGTGATAGGATGGCTGGTAATGAGTAAATTCATCAGTCAGTGAACTTTGAGGGACCCATGAAATAAAAGACAAATAGCTCCAGAATTGCTTTTACTGAGGATGAGAAGCAGATAATGAATGTATACATTTAAAATAAACTTTACAGAAACTGTGTCATAATAGAATATGCCAGCAGTTCAGTGTTTCTGATGGAATTCTCAAAGACAAAACAGAAGGAGGGCCTGATGTTAGACTGAGATGCTTCTCAGTCCAAAAAAAATTATAGTGGTTCCTCCAATATGTATCACCCACCAAAGTGGAAATAAATTAATGTATCAAATAAAAAATATGATTTTCTTATTTAAATCAAATTTTTTAAGGTGCCTTTGAGTGCAAAAGCTATAGAAAAGTTGTAATACATTATAACTCAAAGATATATATCATCATGGAATATGGATTATATTTTCTCATAAATGATGCACAAATATTGATGTATTGACTCCCACCTCCCACTAATGACTGTCAGTCCACAACATTATGGGTATCCTATTGAAATATCTTTCTATTTGGCAACCATCAATGCAGAGTTAAAAATTTCACCTGAATCAAAAGGGCAACATCAAAAGAGCGATATTCTAATGTCGCACGCTTAAAGGTTGCCACATAGAGGGTGAAATTTCAATAATAAGCCAAAAACACAGCTGTGTATGTGTCTCCATCTGTGTCTTAACCCTTTGAGTGCCAGAGAAGTTTGTAACTCATTGCAAAGGAAAGCAATCAGTTGTGGACCCCACTGGAACTCAAAGGTTATATGTAAAGCTGTACCTCTTTAGTGAGGCTGACCCTACCAGAAGCTGTGATGTGTCCTGCTGCAGCTGTCCTGGGTGCTGAAATGAAGAAGAGGAGGAGTCTATCTCCCCCTCCACACCATGTGGAACTCAAAAGGTTAAAAGCAGGACAAACATACAAACCCCAAAATACCAGTTATTTTACCAGTATATATATCAAATACATGAAAACATAGACAGTGCCACTCATATATATTATAGTGCTAAATAGCCCAATTATATATAGGGGAGAAATAAGACTGACCTCATTTGTTGACACTACCCAACACTAGCTAGCACCAAAACGAGCATCCTCGTCTATGGGGAAAACTGAAGATAAAAGCAGAGATAAAATTAGCACCTGCATTTGAATCCAGTCCCTACCTGGAGGGAACATATTGGGGAATGCCAACATCATACACTTTGGGAAACATTGTTCTGCTTTTTAATCCCCGGTGCAAAGGTAAAAAAGTCATGAGAATGATTCAACATGAGTAGATGAATGCAGTGGATGGATGAATCCAGATCTAATATTAGATCTAATATTAATCCTATATGAGTTCATTCACTGTGGAAATGAGATCACCACCATTCTACTTCTGGTGCTAGCACAAAGTCAAAAGAGGAAGGCACCACATGGGGCAGATAAAACTTTCCATTGATTTAAGTGGGGCTTTACACCACCAACTGTCATAAGTTTCTATATTGTTTTGAACTGAAAAAAGATCATGGTCTGTATGCGTTTTTGAAAGAGCTTAGCATCATCAGCAAAGATTGAGACACAACTTCCATAATAAGCAAACTGAAAAACATCTGGAGCAGGACTGAACTCTGAAGCACTCCACTTAGTGATTTAGAACAACTTGTTAAGGTTCCAATTACAATAACTCTGTATTCTATAATTTAACACGTGTTCTAATCGTACACAAGTATCATATCCCAAGCTGATCCCTGTCAATGTATGTAGATACCTCTTGTGAGGCAAATAAAGGTTTTAGCAAAACCCAAGTATACTCATCCACAGCAATACTCTTCTTCAAGCTACCATTTCATACCATGCAAGTCAAATAGTCTGATGTGATCTATCCTTCATAAAACCATGAAATGCGAAAAAATTATACCGCCCCTTAGATTGCTGCTACAGGAAGACTTCTGAGTGAATGGAGGAGAACACAAGTAATACCAACGAAAACGAACAATAAAATAAAATGAATATAAACAAAATCATAAAGGATAGTTTGTAAATAGTTCTACCCTTGTGTCCCACTATCTGGTGGTGTTTTGATGCAGCTGATTCACAGAATGCCTCAGATCCACTTGGCAGTAATATAGAAAACAAGAAGGGAGAAAGAAGAGGGCACAGACAAAATAGACCCTCTCAGTGTAGTATGACAGCAGGCAGATAAAATAATAAATGTTACAATAATAAATCAAATAAAATTGATTGCATTTTTAATATTAAAAGACAATAAAAAAACTGTCAATCTTAAACAAACTGTATACAAAATATAATACAATAAAAACTAGAAATCTGCAAAGTTCACATATATGATCATTTTTTCCATCATATTTGTGGACTTGGCAGATTTCTAGTTTTTATTGTATTATATTTTGTATTCAGTGTGTTTAAGATTGACAGTTTTTTTATTGTCTTTTAATATTAAAGATTCATTACATTTTATGTGATTTATTATTGTAACATTTATTATTTTTTTCCCCCTGTTGCCATTCTACACATAGAGGGTCTATTTTGTCTGTGCTCTCTCCCTTCTCTCTTCTCCCTTCATAAAACCAAGTTGACCCAATGAAATTGCTGGCCATAACATAATCCTGAATATTATTTGGTAATAAGCCATCTTTGACAATAGCATTCTTTTGAACATCCTCTAATACTGCTTTATTTTAACATTTAATATTTTGCTTTTTAAAGTTGAACGTTCTCATGACAAATGTTGAAGGATACATAAAATGGCCACTGCTACCCAGATGCTGCCTCAACTGAATATACTTCTACCATACAGTCTATTTTGCATTATACATGTTTTCTTCTTGTTTAATTTTAGCATGCTATATGATGCCAGTGGTATTTCAGTATTTCTTTCTGCAATGTGTTGCGTTGTGATGCGACAGTGTCCTCAGCTGACATGGCTGCACCGCGACATCCTTTTGTTTTGGGTACCGTTGCTTAGCAATCCAGTTTATGAATGAGCTGACGTTGTCTCTGGCATGTCCACTATGAGGACGCTCATTTTGGCGCTAGCTAGTGTTGGGAAACACCAACAGATGAGGTCAGTCTTATTTCTCCCCATATATAAGTGGGCTAATTCGCATTATAATATATATGAGGGCCACTGCCTATGTCTTTATGTAATGTATATATGACAAAGATCCCCGTTGGGATCGAAACGTTGATCCACCAATAAAAGCTATTTTGCAACATAAGAAAAGTTCCTGTGAGTGCTGATTTCATCAAGAATGTATATATATATATATATATATATATATATTAACCAGTAAACATATAATTTTAGTGTCCTGCTTTTTCTATGGCTAACACAGTAACACACTTTACCCATAAGCCAATAAAGGTATGTATCTGGATTTGGAAATAGAATAATATACAATGGTGGTGACAGAGTATTCAACAACTAGTCTGGTGTCCCTGTAAGCAGCTACAGATACATGGTCACACTCTCAAAGAACTTAAAAAAACAAAAACATAATCAGACAAATCGAGCGCTATACAAGGACAGAGGAATAATTCAATACATTATATACAATGTAGGATATCATGTAAACACCTATATAATTACGATACAAGAACAGATCATCCAATAGAGCACACGGCAATGTTATATATTAAAAATTTCAGTTTAATAAAAATATACTCATAAATAAATATAGACTCGTAAATAAAAAACCTACAGATCTCAACTCTATGAACGAGGAGACAAGTGCTCAGGCTAAAGTACAGCTGGAATCACTCACTAGATGATAGTATTGAAAAGTACACAGCAACACCGTCCAATCTTCTTAGAGACAGACTAGATATAGCAGGGCTTATCCTCACCTACCCTGTGGTAATATATCCGGCGACTAACCTCCCACTATATTCTCCAACAGTCATAGAACACTATACAGAAATAAAAACCCTCTGATCTGTGGTTCAAAAAACACCAGTCGGACCAGAGGTACCTAATGTATGACCATGGATACCCGGATGGAATTATTAGGTCCATACTAGGTCCATAATCAACAAACCATTTATACTCGTATGACTCTCACCACCATCTGAGATACATAACCTCACATGTAATGTGTGACGGGGGGGTACAGGGGTTACATATTGGTAGGCCGAGGCTCTCTCTCCTGCTCCTATATTCTCCAACTCTCCCTCTCTCACTCCCTTCTCTCTCTAGGTTTCCTCTACCCACCCCCTACAGGATGTGTTGTCACAGGTACCATCTACCAGGTCTGTTCTGCTTGGCCTGATGTGAGGGGGGAGATGCACACATTCCTCTACCCCCCCCCTCTCTATCTGACAAACACTGGCTATCTCATAACACAATCTCTGGGTTTAGCTAGACTGAATGGCACCATTCCTCTGTCCATCCTACACACTAACTAACCCATTCACTGCTGGTAACTGGACAACCCTCTCTAATGCATGCACACACAGGGGACATTAAGGTTTCAAGAATGGGAACATGTTAAGACAATGGCAATCACTGAAAACAGACACATTTCATTCTCTGGGTGACACCCATTCCGTCACAGTCTGTCCCCCCTTTTCAGATGGGGACCCCAGAGTTCAGTCCACACGGACAGATCACTGGGTCCCCACATATTAACTAATTTCCTATACTTCTATCAATACAGACATCAAGCCTACAAAGCATTTGTATATACAGTACATCATTTGTATCTTTAGTGGCGATAGTTCCAAAACAAAGTCCACTGATTCAGGATACTTTCCAGGGCAAGACATATCCAATTAGAGTGCAGGAAAAAACAGGCCCAAAACATTTCAAATAGGCAGATCTTCTGGTGTGGCAATGCATTTTCCTCACACACACACAATAGCTTACTGCCATCAAAATTAAGAGACCGTCCCAGAACACCATCCCACCTAAATCAGTCCAACATAAAGAATCAGAATCAGTCCCCACAGGAGTGTCACTTACCCCTGCAAAGACTTCCAACATTGCTTTTTGGGGTGGATTAACTTTTCCATTAAAATTCCCACTGTAACTGGTTTCTGAATAGAGCATCCTCCACTGGATTTTCCTTTAGACTGAGAAGGTAGTGCAATGTTCTCTCTGGATTATCCTTCTGGTCTCTGTGTCACATTACTCCCATGCTTGGATTCTGTGGCACCCAACACTGGTTCAGCACATTCTGAATTTTCCCTCTGGATCTGGTTGCTTTGGAACTCTGTCTTTTGATGTTTGACCACTTTGCTTTGAAGTACTGGATCATCCAGGCAAGTCTGTAAAGCTGTAGATCACTGCATTGCTAGGGCATAGTGGGTGCTGGATGCAGACTACACCCCTAGTCCCATTTTGTCTGGCAGTGCTGATAGGGTACTTGCTCACATGTCCCTTAGGCTAACTCTAAGGCAAAACAAAAATAACAGGAGGGGTTCCCATACTGTTGTCCTTGGCCGTGTCTTTTTGTCTGGGTGCTAAAGTGACCACGCTACTGAGCTGGAACAACTAGCACACATAGTGGTCAGGGTTGCCCTCAGACACCCTGAACACCTAAGCTGGATATCCCACAAGCTGCCACCAGTGTGACGGGGGGGTACAGGGGTTACATATTGGTAGGCCGAGGGTTAAGCGATTTATCCAGCCAGACAAAAAGATAATAAATTGCATTTATTAGGGAGGTCACGGCACAAAACATAGGACAACAATTACAGGCAAACAAACAGGGGTAAAACATAAAAACTAAACACTTCTGCTGTTCTCTTCTTAGTTGCATAACTTGCCAGGGGTTACAAATAATACTCACAGTCCATTTTAGCTTAATGCTGGAGCTTATTCATAGTCCCACTAGAGGCAAGAGTAGGCATCCTGCCCACTACACATGCTGCTGGAGCACATGAAGGTTCCTTGTATCTTTTAGTCCTGGCAGAGGAGGTGGGGAAGACATCCTAAGATCCTTGTGGTAGGAACATCAGGGTACTCTCTCTCTCTGTGTCTGAAGCTTCCTTGACTTACAGCCCACAACTGAAAATGGGACCTGGCCCTACAGTGCCCGCTCACTCTAACTCTTCCGGTGAGGGCACTCACCAGTCCCAGTTTCTCCAGTACGCCTGCGGAAAGCACCTGGACCAGTCCAACTCCAGACTGGCCCCAGGCTACCCCCCTCCATGCTGGGGAGAGGCTCTCTCTCCTGCTCCTATATTCTCCAACTCTCCCTCTCTCACTCCCTTCTCTCTCTAGGTTTCCTCTACCCACCCCCTACAGGATGTGTTGTCACAGGTACCATCTACCAGGTCTGTTCTGCTTGGCCTGATGTGAGGGGGGAGATGCACACATTCCTCTACCCCCCCTCTCTATCTGACAAACACTGGCTATCTCATAACACAATCTCTGGGTTTAGCTAGATTGAATGGCACCATTCCTCTGTCCATCCTACACACTAACTAACCCATTCACTGCTGCTAACTGGACAACCCTCTCTAATGCATGCACACACAGGGGACATTAAGGTTTCAAGAATGGGAACATGTTAAGACAATGGCAATCACTGAAAACAGACACATTTCATTCTCTGGGTGACACCCATTCCGTCACATAATGGTTTTGGTCACAATATTAAAATAATACATAATAAAATACAAATAAGTCAAAACATGACAATTTATCAAGGAACAGAATGTCAATTCTAATATATTACAAAGTGTACACTTTCTAAAAAAATCACCTCCAACCCTGGTACCTTGGGTGATGGAGGGCAAAAAGAAAAAATACCAATCCCCAATAGTTGATGTATATCAGTTTGAAGGTGGAGCGAAACTTGGCACATAAAAAACGTGTCAAACATATGTATATCAATCTTCAATCACCAGATTTTCCTTTAACAACACTTCTATATCCGCCGTTGTCTATCTGACAAATGCACAATCAATGCCAGTAACTGTATCTAGTGATAGTAACTGACTTTTTATGGCAACGTGTTGACAACGACATTAATGGGTCTGAAAATTGTGTTATTGTGTTGTAGTGGGTATATACCCAACAGGTCACTCACAGTTCCTGAGATATAAGACGGTATGTCTTTCAATAATGGGTCCCGATCTTCTCGCCTGCCGTTTGTATATGCCTCCGTTAAGCTACACTGGTGGCTTCTTTCCAAAAACACCTGTTACCTAGGTGTAATTAATTGATCAGCTTCCATCTCAAATCTACAAACACCTTTTCCCTGAATATGAGGAATCTTAAGTCTCTCTCAATCTCTGTTGTGAAGTTAACTCTCTCGTGACCAGAATTGATTTACTACAGTGCCACCATGTTCTCTAAAGTTCCGCTCCAGCTCAGCTTCAAAACTGTGGTTCTCTCTCCAACGCATTTCAAAGCATACTTGCTTCTTCATCAGGGAGTAACTAGAATTGACCCACTTTTCTTCTTATATAATGACATGACACTGGAAACAATCTATTCAAACTATTAACTCTTTACTGACAAATGTGATAAAAAGCTGTTATCATTATAATGCCTACGTCATATATTTCTAGTCTGGAAAATACAATATAATCACACATCCAGATTGCCAGGCTAATGATCTTTACCTTTGAATACAGATAATGCAGGGCCAGATGATCACTCTATATTCAAATGCAGTATACATATTGTATTAACCCTCACAGATTACATGTATGGTGCCAATTCTAATAACTATACATCCTATATATCTCATAAAAAAAGAAATCTCATAAAAAATCAAAATAGCACTTATATCTCTATGTTATTAATTCCAATGATCAATATGTGTTCAATATTCAAAATATCAATATATCACCTTGTGTAAAGCCTGATAATAATGAAAATACCAACGATACAACTGTCCAGTACTGCATCTCAATATAACACTAGACAGTTAGACCAAATGGATAACCATCCCCAAAACAATTTAACTATCCAATACTAAATTTAAAATAGTGATATGGACCAGTAATACATCTACATACTCACATCATTAGTTCGATTCAATAATAAAACTGTTACATAGTAATATTAACCCTATATGCTAATACTCACCCTAATATCCTAAACAGAGCTAAACCAATCTTACCTAAATATTACTACTATGCCCATAAGTGCAAAAGAAAAAAAAAAAGGTTAATGCAAAAATAATATCTTACAACAACCTGAAAAACAAAATCTAAGGGAAGAGAGAAGTACATCCTACATGTCAATTTATGAAGCCAAATAGTTCTACATCTGCATTAAGGCCATATGGTTGACTTGTCTGGAGATGAAATATCCACTCAGTCTCCTTTCTCGACATTTCTTGGATATAATCTCCACCTTTCCAGTTTGCTCCAATTTTCTCTATGGCCATAAAGGATAAATCTTTTACATCGCTGTTATGATGTTCCAAGAAATGTGCAGTTACAATATGCTTTTTTAATTTAGCCCTAATATTATACACATGTTCTTTAATGCGGTCTCTTAACCTTCTCTGTGTACTACCTACATACTGTTTGTTACATGTACATTCTAATAAATATATAACTCCTTTAGTGGTACATGTAATCCTTTCTTTAACCCTACAGGTTTCTCCTGTCACTGTAGAATGAAAATATTTACAACATCTCTCCCTCTTACAGTTTATACAATCCACACATTCTCCAAATGTGTAAAAACCATCTTTCTCTTGTAACCAGTTCTTCTTAATTTTATGTTTAGCCCTCCCAACAGTGGGTGCTATCTTAATCCCCAAATTGGGGGCCTTTTTAACCATTACTTTTGGTTTTGGTTGTAGTATGTTGTTAAGAAGTGTATCTTCTCTTAATCCATTCCAGTGCTTCTCTATAATACTTTTAAATCGTTTAAAACCCACATTGTATGGACAACTGATTATAATATCATCAGTCTGACACCCTTTTGCTCTTACTTTCTCTTGTAATAGTTCTTCTCTTTCACAAATCCTGGTCTCATTTATCACTTCCTCTAGCTTTTCCACATTATAATTCTTTTATTGAAACCTTTTACTCAACATCTTAGCTTGTTCTTCAAAAACTGCAATATCTGTACAGGTCCTTCTAATTCTAGTCATTTCACCTTTCGGTACATTTTTTAGCCATTGTGAAAAATGGCAACTCTCCAAAGAAACATAACTGTTGGCATCTATTCGTTTGAAAAATGTCTTAGTTTTAATAACACCCGATTCTATATATACTGTCGAATCCAAAAAAATTGGCCGAAATCTGACTATATTCCATGGTGAATTTTAAATTATAAACATTATCTCCACAATATCGTTCAAAAGATTTCAAGGATTCTTCTGAAGCTCTCCATATAATAAGATGTCATCAATATACCTCTTCCATGATACCAGGTTGGCACCGAAGGGATTATTGTTCCAGACAAACTGTGACTCCCAAAATCCCATATATAAGTTTGCATAGCTCGGTGTGAACCTGGTACCCATCGCAGATCCAAGAATATGTAGAAAAAAATCCTCTCTATACCAGAAGAAGTTATGTTCCAGTATAAATTTTATTAGAGCAATTATAAATTCTATTTGTGGTTCCAATAAAGAAGATTCCTTTTTTAAGAAAAAATGTGTCGCTGTACATCCTTTTTCATGATCAATTATTGTACATAATGATGACACATCCATAATTACTAATAAACCCCCCTGTTGCCAAAGTATTTCTTTCAACAGTTGAATTACATGTGTCGTGTTTTTCAAGTATGCAGGTAGAGTAGTTACCACATTTTGTAGAAATTAATATATGTATTGACTTAAATTGCTGGTTAAAGACTCAATGCCTGAAACAATCGGACGACCTGGGGGTTTCTCAATATTCTTGTGAATTTTTGGTAAATAGTAGAATATTGGAATCCTAGGATTTTTTATATATGTGAAATCAAATTCTCTGTGTGAAAGGATACCTGAATCCAGACCAGTCATTAGTAGATCCTTCAATTCTAATTGAAATTGTTCTGTAGGATTTCCTGTCAGTTTCCTGTAAGTCAATGTATCACATAACAGACGTGATGCTTCCTCATGATATTGTGCATCTGATAGAACAACTCCCCCCCTCCCTTATCCGCTCGACGTATAACTATTTGTTCAGTATTTTGTAATGTCAGATATTGTTGCCTTCTCAAATTCCAGTTATTGTTAGATATCTTAACCTTTCTAATATCCTTCACCACTAAATTCTGAAATGTGATGATACTATTACTTAATTCTTGTTTTGGAAAGAATTTGGATCTTGATTTGAAATCTGTATGTTTAAATTTAGATGTCTCTTCCATTCTTTTCCTTTAATTTTTAATAAAATATTTCTTAAGGCACAACTGTCTTATAAATTTCTGTACACTGATATAAACATTGAATTTGTCAAATTTCTGTGTAGGCGCTAATTTGAGACAGATAATATAGCTAATTCGTTTGCATCTAACTGATATCCGCTCAAATTATAGATGCTATCACCATTAATCTTAATGGAGATTTCTTTCTTTTTTTATTTTTCCCTCCTCTCTTCCCCCTCCTTACAATGTTTTTCTGACACTTTTAGTGGCACCCCATCTTTACCACATTCTGCGAGGATACTTCATGTATTGTATGTTCTGATCCCAAACCCTTCTCCATGGTTCCATATCCCTCTGTATGGATGGATAATTGTGATTCCTCTGTCTGTATTGTGTTGTTCTCCATCCCTATTGGTAACTCTCCCTTTCCATATTTCTCCAATTGTTTCTTGATTCCCATCCATTCCTCCATCTTGGTGGTCTTATTTTCCAGACTAGAAATATATGAAGTAGGCATTATAGTGATAACAGCTTTTTATCACATTTGTCAGTAAAGAGTTATTAGTTTGAATAGATTGTTTCCGGTGTCATGACATTATATAAGAAGAAAAGTGGGTCAATTCTAGTTACTCCCTGATGAAGAAGCAAGTATGCTTTGAAACGCGTTGGAGAGAGAGCCATGGTTTTGAGCTGAACTTTGGAGAACATGGTGGTTGTAAAGCAATTTTAGTCACGAGAGAGTTAACTTCATGACGGAGATTTAGAGAGAGGAGGCGGAGACATAAGATTCCTCACACCCAGGGAAAAGGTGTTTGTATAGTCAAGATGGAATCTGATCAATTAATTACACCTAGGTAACAGGTGTTTTTGGAAAGAAGCCGCCAGTGTAGCTTACAAACGGCAGGTGAGAAGATCGGGACCCATTACTGAAATACATTCCGTCTTATATCTCAGGAACAGTGAGTGACCTATTGGGTATATAACAACTACAACACAGTAACACCATATTCAGATGCATTAATGTCGTTGTCAACACGTTGCCATAAGAAAGTCCATTACTATCACTAGATACGGTTACTGGCATTGATTGTGCATTTGTCATATAGATAACATTGGATATAGAAGTGTTATTAAAGGAAAATTTGGTGATTGAAGTCTTCTAATATCACCATAAATATTGAAGATTGACATACATATGTTTGACATGTTGTTTATGTGCCAAGTTTCGCTCTACCTTCAAACTGATATACATCAACTATTGGGGATTGGTATTTTTTCTTTTTTCCCTCCATTACCCAAGGTACCAGGGTTGGAGGTGATTTTTTTAGAAAGTGTACACTTTGTAATATATTAGAATTGACTTTATGTTCCTTGATAAATTGTCATGTTTTGACATATTTGTATTTTATTATGTATTATTTTAATACTGTGACCAAAACCATTACATGTGAGGTTATGTTTCTCAGATGGTGGTGAGAGTCATACAGATATAAAGGGTTTATTGATTATGGACCTAGTAATTTCATCCGGGTATCCATGGTCATACATTAGGTACCTCTGATCTCTGGTCCGATTGGTGTTTTTCTGGACCACAGATCAGAGGGTTTTTTATTTCTGTATAGTTGTCTATGACCGGTAGAGAATATAGTGGGAGGTTAGTCACCAGGTATATTACCACAGGGTAGGTGAGGATAAGTCCCGCTATACCTAGTCTGTCTCTAAGAAGATTGAACGGTGTTGTAGTGTACTTTTCAATACTATCATCTAGTGAGTGATTCAGGCTGTACTTTAACCTGAGCACTTGTCTCCTCATTCATAGACTTGAGATCTGTAGGTTTTTTATTTACGAGTCTATATTTATTTAAGAGTATATTTTTATTAAAGCGGAACTATCACCTTGAAAACACTTTATCGTCAATAACTCCCCATCTGGCGACTAGCTGCTTAGTAGTGCTAGTCGCCAGAATTATGACCTTATTCAAAAGAAATATGCTTTCTTACCGGGCTGACAGCAGCATGGAGTGCGGACATCTTGCCACAGTGACATCTGAGTGCCTGCGCAGTCAGTCCCTTTTGGAGCCAGGCAGATCTTAGCAACACCTCCTAGACACAGCTGGGACTGACAGCGCAGGTGTGCGGATGTCATTATGGCAAGTTGTCTGTGCTCTGTGCTGCTGTCAGCCCAGTAAGAATGCATATTTCTTTTGACTAAGGTCATAATTCTGGCGACTAGCGCTACTAAGCAGCTAGTCATCAGATGGGGAGTTATTAATGAAAAAGTGTTTTCAAGGTGATAGTTCCACTTTAAACTGAATTTTTTAATTTATAACATTGCTGTGTGCTCTATTGGATGATCTGTTCTTTTATCCTGATTATATAGGTGTTTATATGATATCCTACATTGTATATGATGTATTGAATTATTCTTCTTTCCTTGTGTAGCGATCGATTTGTCTGATTATGTATATATCTGGATTCACTTGTTTCCCGCTTGATTCATGGCTACGGCTTGATTGAACTGCATAAAATATTTATAAATTCTATGTCTAATGTGCATGCATATTTTTACAAGAAACTTAAGTGACTTTAACTTGTATTTCAGCCTTGACCTTCACAACAAGACTGTAATTTACCCGAACAAGAGCATTGCAGCTGGCTTTGCAGAATGTCATGAGTTTATTGCTCCCTAATAGATGTTCATAAACACAACCACATTCCATATACCACAATGTCAGGACTCAGCCCTTCAGTTGGTTTACCTGAAGAAATTGGAAATGGTACATTCCTGGAACTGTTCCCCACCTCTCTCTCAACTTCAGTGGATGCGTCATCAGCAAGCCGTTTATCAAACGTTTATATTTATGTGTCCATTTTCCTCAGCTTATTGGCGTTTCTTCTCTTGCTGTTAATTATTGCTCTCCAGAGACTGAAAAATATTATCTCATCGACATCTTCTTTCCCAGAGTACACAAGTGATGCCGGAAGCTCCTTCACTAATTTAGAAGTTTGTAGTATTTCTTCCCAGCGGTCCTCTTTTTCAAATCTTTCCTCTTAGGAATCCCTAACAAGTGAAAGCCTGCAACTTTTGCATGTGACTTTTGCATTTGAAAGTGAAAAGACAACTCTGTCCATTCTCTTTGGAACAATGATGCTTTTTAGCCTAACTTGTTTTGTGTATGCATTTCATCTGCTTGTAGTAAAAGGGAAATATACACTAGGAATAAGTGATTTTTTTTTTATTTAGCAGATTCACTTACCTAGGTAAGTGCCTTTCATACAAGTCAGTTACATCTATCTATATAATATTTACATTGTATCTGCAGTTTCCTGAACATAGTAATCTCTTATCAAGCCTACCTCTAGGTCAGGCGTGCTCAAACCTAATCTCGGCCCCTCCCCCAATGGTGTAAGCTTTCAGTAACTCCTCACATGAACACAGGTGAATCATCAGTGGTTCAATCATTCTGAAAGATCTGCCTGAGTTAACAGCATTCACTTATGTTTAATAGTGGAAACCTTTAACCCTCTGTGTGCCAGAGGGGTACACGGCGCATTGCTCTGCAATGCGTTGCATACCCTTCTGGCACTCAAACGGTTAAAACTTGCACTACTAGGGGAGCCTGAAGACAGGTTGCAGCATCCTTGCTCTAGGTCACTACTCCTCACAACAAACAACAGGTTTCAATAGACCTAAATGCAGTGTAGGGGTCACTACAGATTTTCAGAGTTTAACCCTTTAAGATGTAAAAAAATATATATTTTGTAGGGTTTATGTCCCTGAATAAAATAAGGGTACTCCCACTGCTGAGAGATATTTTATTAAAAAATTATAGCAGCTCAAACTTGAATTTTTTAAGTGCAATATCACAGTGGCCTGAAAATTTACAGTGGCGCTGTTGTTACACCATCCTATGGAGATGTATGGTCTATGGACCAGAGCAGTCCATAGGATGGTGTAGCAACAGTGCCACTGTAAATCTTCAGGCCACTGTGATACTACACATTTTTTTTTTCATTTTAAGTATTACTATCCCTTTAAGGACCAGAGGGGTGTGCAACACATTGCTTTGCAACGTGTTGCCCACATTTCTGTTCCTTAAAGGGTTAAACAAACAATTTGCAGTAGATCTATAGCAGTGGTTCTCAACTCCTGTCCTCAGGACCCACTAACAGGCCAGGGCTTAGGGGTTTCTCTGCTAGAGCACAGGTGTGGTGATCAGAGGCTCTTTCACATTGATTAACTCATGTGTGCTCTAACCTCTGATCTATAGCATTGAAGATAGTATGTAGATATGAATGACTGATTTTTAGGAAAATCTACCTAGGTAAGTGCTTCCGTTAAACAAATTAAGGGACATATTCCATGGGTGTAGATCCCCTTTAGCAATGACATATCACTTTTATGTGAATGTTTCTTGCCAAGTGAATTCATAAATCATAAAGTCAAATCTATGTATTTTAACCCCTTGAACACTAGAGAGCTCTCCAATGGATTGGTTCACAATCTGAAATCTTCTCAGGCATTCAACAGATTATTATTGATACTTTGAAGAATACACTATAATTTGTATTAGTTATGGTGTACTTTTTCTCATATTGCCCTTAAAGGATCGGTAAACATTTTCAATTAAAAACATACATTGTAAGGCTTTTCATGGCAAATAAAGAAAGGACACACCCACTTTTGGGAGAAGTATTGATGTGTCTTTCCAGAGTTATTACAGTTTAAAGAGTTGGGGGGGGTTGTTACATTTACAGTGCCCTCCAGTGGCTAGCTAGTTATTCCATTTTATTATATGGAAGAGGTGAGTCACTGACAACAAGAATATATATATATATATATATATATATATATATATATATATATATATATATATATATATTGTAGGACTTTTCCTGTTGAGTAAAACAAGATACTCCTACTGCTGGGTGCTGCTTAAAAAGGTATTAATGTTGCTTTTATTATCCTAAACTGTTAGCAACATCTAGGGGGAGAGTCACTAATCTGTGATAAAGAGGTGATAAAGTGGAGATGACTTCTCTAGTTCCTATCCTATAACATAAAGTACTAGAATGCGTCGCTCACTGTGTGCGTAACTGCACATGTGCAGTAGGGAATCGCAGAACAGGCTGATCCGGAGCGGAGAGCTCCGGAAGGCTGACAGCCTGTCTGTGCTCCCGGCTCTGGGGCAGCAGCGTAGGTGGCTGGGTAACAAACTGTCACCCAGCGTCTCCGCTGCTGCCCTGGAGCCGGGAGCACAGACAGGCTGTGAGCCATCTGGAGCTCCCCGCTCTGGATCAGCCCGTGTATAAGGGTTTTGTAACTAGTGTTATTCTATAGTGCCTAATCACTAAGACCTCCAAAGCTGAATAAATCTTAATGCATAGGGTCCATAGAATAACATAGGAATTGGACAAGTGATAAAATGGATAAGTCAACTCCACTTTTTCACCTCATTATCACCTCTTCATCCCCACTAGTGTCCAGGCAGTACATCTGGGACTGGCTTCTATTGCAGGTGCTAATTTTATCACTGCTTTTACCTCCATGTTTGGCCATAGACTTCAATAGGAAATTATTTTATAAAACAAGTGTTAACATTTATCACCTGCAATAGAGTCCAGCCACTGGTGTGCAGACAGTGATTCTATACCACTATATGGGAGAGGTGAGCCCCTGGCTAAAGTGCTTTTAACTATAGTATAGTATAAGTAACAGTGATACTACTACATGACAGTTTGAACTGTAATACCTTTTGAATAAAGCAACTGGTAGCATTTGTGTGACCTTGTTGTACTCTGCAGGAAAATCACTATTCAATATTTGTTTTTGTTAACAATAAAATGTTATCAGCCCTTTAAATAATATATTTAAATGTACTTGTAGTAATGCAAATATACGAGTTCCTTGGTAATGGTGAGACTTTTATATTTAAACCAACAGTCCATGCTTTCAGAATATCTCTTGCTTTGTCAGGTCTGGTAGTAGCTCCTGGCCTGACAAAGTGAGGGGATTTCCTGTAAGCTTATCGTAGAATATAAACACTAGTTAGTCCAAATAAAAAAGTTAACATTAATATCAAGGTACTCATTTATTTTCATTTAAATAACCAGAAATCATTTCTAAGATTTCAAAGACTTTTGTATAAAGACACAACAATAAATACAAGATAGCAATCTACAGAACCCAAGTAGTTAGGAAATAATAGCAGTATAACATAGCCAGTTTTTAATGTGTAAATCCTAATGTTACAGGTAAAAAAATGAGCTTTTCAAGTGTTAGTAAATGTCCCATAAAACTTGTTGTAGTTTTGTAGAGGAGAAAAAAATAAGCTTAATGGATGGCGCAAACCCTATGTCTCAAACCACTATGGTTTGAGAGATCTAAGCATTGAAAGTTCCCCCCTCCCACCCTTCTCCTGATGTCAGCTGTAAAGGAGATCCGTGTCGGCCGACACGAGGAGGCTCTGCAGCAGAGCCGAGATCGTGTTGTTGCAAAATAATGAGTTCATTGGAAAGGTCTACAAAGTGTGCTTGCAAACCAGACACACTTTGTAGACCTTTCCAGTGAATAAATTATTTCTCAATAACGCGATTTCGGTTCTGCTGTAGAGCCGCAGGATGATCCCCAGACCGGCATCTCCTGATGTCAGCTAGACGCTGAAGTCAGGAGAAGGAGTGGGAGTGGGGAACTTTCAATGCTTATATCTCTCAAACCATAGTGGTTTCAGAGATAGGGTTTGCACCATTAAGCTTATTTCATCCTCTACAAAACTATAACAAGTTTTTATGGGACAACACTCTTTACCTCCTATAAATGTCCTATGGGAATTCATCTTGGATGCTGTATGTTACAAACGCAAGAGCACAATTAAAAATACTGTATATCTTGTTACATGACATTTGTTTCTGTCCATGCTGCAAATCATGGCAATCCTTTATTTCTGTACTCTCTTGGAAGTGTTATAAACGGCCTTTGATGTGACATTTTTAGTTCATTATTAAATTATGTCTGTAGTTTTGGATTCTGAAAGAGTAATTTCCTACATGCACAGTAACTTCAGAAATCTCTCCATCATCAGACCTTTCATATTAGCTCATATACAAAAGTTTTACTATATGTGTATGTATAAATATATATATATATATATATATATATATATATATATACAGGGCTTAAAATATGAAGTCCTTTGCTACTAGCCAGATCTGAAAAGTTACTCGCCGCTATAAGCCATAAAATACCCACCAGGGCTGAATTTCTACTCGCCAGGGCTAAATATTCACTCGCCATTGGCTAGTGGTGAGTGGAAATTTTGAGCCCTGTATATATATATATATATATATATATATATATATATATATATATATATATATATATATATATATACACGCACACACACATATATATATACAGCATATACAGTGTAAATGTATGAATCGTACTTGAATGCTAAAGGTCTCCAGTGCATTGCAAAGCAATGCTGTGTTGAGCACCTTTCAAACATTCAAAGGGTTAAAAGCCCCATTTTTAAATCAATAAGCATTTTTGGAAATATTATTTGTTTCCTTTCATGCAGCTGATGTTCCCCATAATTACTTAACTTTTCATTGATATAGATGCAATTCAGTGTGATAAAGAAATGCAGGAAGATTTTCAAAAGATACTAGGTCATCATCTTATTCTTGTCGGACAAAGTGCCGAACAAAGGTACAGAGCCATTGATAAATGGTTCCAGGCCACTAACAAAAGGTACAGGTCGATGAACTGCATGATCTGACTGAAAATCAACTCTGAAGGGGTACAATTCTGAAGCAAACACTGATTGCACCATATATATATACAGGGCTTAAAATATGAAGTCCTTTGCTACTAGCCAGATCTGAAAAGTTACTCGCCGCTATAAGCCATAAAATACCCACCAGGGCTGAATTTCTACTCGCCAGGGCTAAATATTCACTCGCCATTGGCTAGTGGTGAGTGGAAATTTTGAGCCCTGTATATATATATATATATATATATATATATATATATATATATATATATATATATATATATATATATACACGCACACACACATATATATATACAGCATATACAGTGTAAATGTATGAATCGTACTTGAATGCTAAAGGTCTCCAGTGCATTGCAAAGCAATGCTGTGTTGAGCACCTTTCAAACATTCAAAGGGTTAAAAGCCCCATTTTTAAATCAATAAGCATTTTTGGAAATATTATTTGTTTCCTTTCATGCAGCTGATGTTCCCCATAATTACTTAACTTTTCATTGATATAGATGCAATTCAGTGTGATAAAGAAATGCAGGAAGATTTTCAAAAGATACTAGGTCATCATCTTATTCTTGTCGGACAAAGTGCCGAACAAAGGTACAGAGCCATTGATAAATGGTTCCAGGCCACTAACAAAAGGTACAGGTCGATGAACTGCATGATCTGACTGAAAATCAACTCTGAAGGGGTACAATTCTGAAGCAAACACTGATTGCACCATATGGAACAAGTAAAAATTCCCTAAATTCCCACTGATTGTGGCTTTTAACCTGTTTAATACTACATTGGAACAGTAGAGGGTGGAGTGTAGGTCAGCGCAACCAAAAAAAGTAGAAGAGAAAAATTGCGTATTAAGTGTAGTATGTATTGAAATGTAACAATATCATACAAATAAAACACAAATCACTTGGTGATGGTACAGATGTACCCTTACTTGTAAATGCTTGGTTATGAGCCCGTAGAATATAGGGGATGTGGATCACCTTCGAATCTAGAGTTCTGTGGAATCCTGTATCCCAGGTGTAGTGTGCCCAATTCCCCTTCTGATGTATCAATCCTCGTTATGCTCTGCAAGATTTCAATACACTGCAATGTCCTGCAGTATAAATTTGCAATATTGCTTGGTCAGGTAGATAGTGGCAACTTCTCATTCAAATGGTGCTCAAGATGAGCAGTCACAACTTCAGTAAACTCGAAATGGCAGTACATCCAATGAGGTGGTGCTCTGCAATATGCTGGAGTACCGGGAATGTATTGGTGACGACAAGGGTCGGTGTATGACGTTAATGTAAGTCAGTGTCTTTCCGTGATGTTGTTCAGAGCAATAAATGTTGCTGAATGATCAGTCAGTAAGATCAGTCAGTAAGCAGTACATCTATAACTATCCAACGCGTTTCAGCGCTAAGGTATCGCACCTTTCTCAAGGATCAAATGGAATGCTTCTGTATGGAGGGGATTTATACCAGAAAGGACCAATCACCTTAAAGTGTGGGTGTGTACAGGCTACCTGCTAAAGTGCTAGGAGGCTCAATAGATAGATGTGGACTAAAGAGATGTAGCAAAAAAAAAAAAAAAAAAAAAAAAAAAAAAAAAAAAAAATATATATATATATATATATATATATATATATATATATATATATATAAAACAATGTAATAATGAAGCTATAGTAATGAGATTACTGAAACTTTACATCCAAATAACATATGTGGGAAAATGTCGTGAATAGTGGAGGTAAGGGTATGGATTTAGGCACAAATGATGATGTGTATACAATTAAATATAAGGGGGAGCCCAGGGGAGTAGGGAGCACAGGCCTACTAACACTACCAGTGTGTGATTCATGGATGAAGGAGGTAAAAGATAAAAGATAAATATGTAATGGGTGATAGGAGAGGCTAGAATGGCTACATACACTAGAGATCTAACTCCTAATTGAGGCCAATTGGAACCATGCTGTTCATTCTATACATCCAATAGCTCTCTTTTTCAGCCAGTTTGGTATATCTGTCACCTCATTTTGGTTGCGGTTTTATATGGTCAATCACCGTGATGCAAAGTTTTGTACTGTCACCATCATGTTCATTCCAGAAGTGTCTCGCCACACTGTGTTTCTGATTTTTTCGAATGATGTTCCCTCTGTGTTCCAGAAATCATTCCTTGACTTTCCTGTTTGTGCGTCCAATATATTGTTTCTGGCATGGACATTCCAGGAGATATATAGCATAAGTAGTGCTCTTTTTGAGCCAGTTTGGAATACCAAACTGGCTCAAAAAGAGAGCTAATGGATATACAGAATGAACAGCATGGTTCCAATTGGCCTCAATGAGGAGTTAGACCTCTGGTGTATGTAGCCATTCTAGCCTCTCCTATCACCCATTACATATTTATCTTTTATCTTTTACCTCCTTCATCCGTGAATCACACACTGGTAGTGTTAGTAGGCCTGTACTCCCTACTCCCTACTCCCCTGGGCTCCCCCTTATATTTAATTGTATACACATCATCATTTGTGCCTATATCCATACCCTTACCTCCACTATTCACGACATTTTCTCACATATGTTATTTGGATGTAAAGTTTCAGTAATCTCATTACTACAGCATGGTTCCAATTGGCCTCAGTGAGGAGTTAGACCTCTGGTGTATGTAGCCATTCTAGCCTCTCCTATCAACCATTACATATTTATCTTTTACCTCCTTCATCCGTGAATCACACACTGGTAGTGTTAGTAGCCATGTACTCCCTACTCCCCTGGGCTCCCCCTTATATTTAATTGAATATAATTATTTTATTTTTTTTTTACTACAGCTCTCTTGTCCACATCTATCTATTGAGCCTCCTAGCACTTTAGCAGGTAGCCTGTACACACTCTGCTATAACCACTGAACGGCACTAATCCATACCCACACTTTAAGGTGATTTGTCCGTTCTGGTATAAATCCCCTCCATACAGAACCATACCGTTTGATCCTTGAGAAAGGCACAATATCTTAGCGCTGAAACGCGTTGGATAATTATAGACATACTGCTTACTGATTGATCTTACTGCCCGATCATTCAGCAACATTTATTGCGCTGAACAACATCACGGAACGACACTAACTTACATTAACATCAAACACTGACCCTTGTCGGCACCAATACATTCCCGGTACTCCAGCATATCGCAGAGCACCACCTCATTGGATGTACTGCCGTTTGGAGTTTACCAAAGTTGTGACTGCTCATCTTGAGCACCATTTGAACGAGTGGAACACTTCGAAGTTGCCACTATCTACTTGACCAAGCAATATCGCAAGTTTATACTGCAGGACATTGCAGTGTATCGAAATCTTGCGGAGCATATATTCTACGGGCTCATAACCAAGCATTAATCAAGTAAGGGTGCATCTGTACCATCCACTATATTGTGTCATTCTACTTACTATGTGCTTAATATACTACTGAATTATATGTGATACGCACTACTATTTTTCCAGTAAGGACACATCTGTATTTACATACTCAACATACTGCTGAATTATATGTGATTCATACTACTACTTTTCCAGTAAGGGCACATTTGTATAATTTCTCTATTGTTGATATACTCATTGCATTATATCACTGTCATCATACGCTATTTTTTTACTTGTCACTTATATATGCCATTGGATTCCTTATTAGTTGGCGATTACAGTATCTATCCACATCTTATTATTTCTACCTTCGCATATGATGCACAAGTGATTTGTGTTTTATTTGCATGATATTGTTCCATTTCAATACATTCTACAATTAGTACACAATTTTTCTCTTCTTCTTTTTTTTGTTGCGCTGACCCACACTTCACCCTCTACTGTTCAAAGTGACTCACAGACGGATCTGAGCATCGGGGACCAGCAGCAGCAATAAAAGTTTAGAGCATTTCTTTTGTTTCAGACGGGGTGCTTTCGTATATATCTTATCCACCCGATTTCTTGCCCATACATCTTTTGAGTATTTGTTTCTTCTTTTTTACATGCTCAGATACAGATAGCGATATCAGCTATTGACCCACACATCCGATATTACTTATATCCCAAACATAGGTCCAGTGGAATATAGGGGTTGTGCGCATGTATACACCTCCCACTATCTCTAACACTACATTGGGTTAGGATTCTAAGGGATTAAAGTTCCATTTAAATCAAAAGGAATTTCCATTTCTCCCCTATGGTGCAGTTAGATTTCACATTTTTTAGCTTATTTGTAATCAAACTGTAAGCAACAGCACCAATTGTTGCAATTTTTTTTTTTTTTTAAATGTGATGAAGGAATTGAGTCTTAGGGCCATATGTTCAAAGGTATAACAACAAAACAATGTCGTATAAAAGACAAAAATAAGTAATTGTATGCATGAACAACATATCTTCTATAGAGTATATGACAAAACACTAGAAATCTCCGCTGTATACAACACAACTCCAGAACGGCCGGGCAGAGGGGCGGGGCAAGGGCGTGGCTAAACTATTCTCCAGTGACGTATAGAGGAAAAGAAAGTTTGTTGTAACTAACGACAAAAAAAGTCTTGCAAAAAACAAAATTTGTACGGTAAGAAAAAAGTGGAGGTACTGTGAAGTTCTGAATGTGAGAATTTTTGTCTTTAGTTAAGACATTTTTGTCATTGGTTAAGGCATTTTTTATGACATTTTTATCTTTACATACAATAATTTCAGTCAGGACAAACGACATATTTCTGATCACAACACTCTCTGAAAATATTAATGATCCAAATGACACTGTACTTTGAAAAGTTGTTACAAACGACAAAAGCTATTTAGCTACTTCTTTGAACATATGGCCCTTAGACTACAGCTTTCCATAATAATTGATAGGAACAGCACCATCTGGTGACCACAACAGAAAATTGCAGTTTAACAAAGCCTTGCATAACCCTCTGGGGCACAAAGTATTAAAAAATAAGGCTGAGTTGTAATAACTTTTAAATAAAAAATCTTCCAGGAATGATAGTATACTTATTTTACTCATCAAGAAAAGACTGAAAGTTTATGTTAATCTTTTTCATAAAAAGGGTTACATACAGCTCCTTTATCATATACGAGTTGATCAAGAAAGATAACTGAAAACATGACTCTGAAATATTGTTTACAGGTAATATTGGAGGAGAGCACTCACACTTCTTGTGTCAGATACCCTTCACATTGTTATACAAACATTAAACTAACTAGTAAAATGTTACAAAATGCATGTTAAAGTTCTGCCTTTTAACCCTCTGAGTGCCATTTAATTCTCACGGGGTTGCCAAAGTTTGCCTGCATTGTCAACCCTGTGATGTTTATGACACGCTTCTCCATGCACATGAGGAAGGACTTTCCCTACACTGTAGGACCAGGTTTATTAACATAAATCTCACATGACTGATCCAATGAACATTCTGTACATATGTGGCCAAAAGTTTGGGAACACCTCAGTTTTTGCTACTTTTAGTTATTGCCACATAACTTGACAAAAACATTAGAAAAATATGTCAATATTGGGTATTTCTAAAATCAAGGCAAATATTATAATCTATTTAGCAATTTTTTATCATTTGTAGATGTGTAAAAGATGTTTAGTGCCAAAGTTAAAAAAGTGCATTTGTTACATTTGTTTCATCATATTTTATAAATTGTTTTACAGTAAATCTGATGAAAATAACGGTATCTTTAGAAAGCCCATCTTATGGCAAGAAAAACAGTATATAATATATGTGGGTACATTAAATGAGTAAGAGGAAACTTACAGCTAAACACAAACACAGTAGTGTTAAAACAGCCATTGTCCTTCTGGACCACGACTGTTATAACACATCTGGACTATGGCTGTTTGTTTTAACACTTCTGGACCATGGCTGTTATAACACTTCTGGACCATGGCTGTTTTAACACTTCTGGACCATGGCTGTTATAACACTTATGGACCATGACTGTTTGTTTTAACACTTATGGACCATGGCTGTTATAACACGTCTGAACAATGGCTGTTTTAACACTTCTACTGTGTTTGTGTTTAGCTGTAAGTTTCCTCTTAATCATTTACTGTACCCACACATATTATATACTGTTTTTCTTGCCATAAGATGGGCTTTCTAAAGATACCATTATTTTCATAAAAATTTCCTGTAAAACAATTTATAAAATATGATGAAACAAATGTAACAAATGCACTTTTTTAACTTTGGCACTAAAAATCTTTTACACATCTACAAATGCCAAAAAAAACCCTGCTAAATAGATTATAATATTTGCCTTGATTTTAGAAATACCCAATATTGACATGTTTTTCTAATGTTTTTGCATGTTATATGGCAATAACTAAAAGTAGCAAAAACTGAGGTGTCCCAAAACGTTTGGCCACGTATGTATATTGTTTGCTTCTTGTTCCACTTCAGTGAATCTCAACCAGGGTGCTGTTGCATTTTTGTACACCTCAGACATCCACTTAGCTCTATATTCTGTAAACATTTGTGTGCACCAGACTAGGAGTATAAAGATGTGTGATCCCTGAGTAGGGGTTTATGTTGATGTAATTGTGGATTCTAACAATGTTTAGTGCATGTTACTGATTTCAGGAAATTCTGTTATGTGTGGTTACTAATTTGGTGCCCAAAGAAAGAACATTTAATAGATTGTATACCTAAATATTTTGGATATTGGTGTATTCAGTCAAAAGGTATGTGACATTCATATGTGTTTTTTTGTTTGTTACTCTAAGTTTGCTAAGATTGTGTACAGTAAGTTTTGATAAGTGTACATTTCTGAAACCTTTCTTAAAAGCCCTATATCTAAAAAGCTTCCTTACTTAATCATTTTATGAAGGAATAAACTCCAGTCATATTCTGATTTGTAACTTAGTCAATTTCAGCAAATATATATTTTTTATTTAGTTATTGAGCTGTTTATGGAATTTTTACATGATGTAATCAATTGAATGTGCATATTAGCTCTTAAAGTTGGAAACACCATTTTGAGCATCTGTTAATTAGGGGTCTGTGCAGATCATTCTCTGTGAATTCAGAGCTTTTAAAAAGTATTGAAACCAACATAAATCTTTTTGATATATAATCCTATATAATAATTTGCTAAAGTGTGCATAATGCCGCAGTCATGTGCAGTAGAGACTGCTGCGCGTGCTGCAGTCATGCACAGTAGAGACTACCACTGCCGATAAAGAGCAGGGTGCTCCGAAGGAGCGTCCCGCTCTGTATCATCCGCAGCGCGGGCAGTCTCTACTGCACATGACTGCCCCGCAACCGGCGGCCAGTGTAACGGGCTCTTCAACTAGTGTATGATAATTAACAAAATAAGCAATTTTTAACATGTTTATGACATCATAGCTTTTCACACGATGCAAACTTTACATCACATGAGGTACCACGACAAAGCCAAATTTGTTCTGAAAAAAAAGTACATGGTTTTCTGTATATAGCCATAAACGTACTTATATGAATCCTACCTAAGCAGATGGATAATAAATAATGATAAAAATGTATCTGTCCTCCTGGGTACAGTTACTTCCCCAGACTCTTGGCTCTCAGAGGGTTAACAGCTGATTTTGTGGACACTGGAGAGGTAGCTAACAAATATTTTTGGCTGCTGTGATTTCTTGCACTTCAAATAGAAATGAGGCATCTACTAACAGGAACTGGGATTGGAAACTTGTTATTGAGGCCTGAATCACAGTAACATTGTTGATGAGGCTGAAAAAAGACAGGCATCTATCGAGTTCCACCCTTGCCATATTACCCTTGCTGATCCAGAGGAAGAACAAAAATATAAAACATTGAAGACAATTCCAATTAATATCCAAGATTCAAGTGGGTAAAAAAAAGATCCTTCCTGACTGAAAAGGCAGTCATATATTTCACTGACTCAACTTCATATTATCATTGAAACCAAAAGTTGTAATTCTCTGTATTGTTCTTGCCATATAACCCTTGTTGATATAGAGGAAGTCCAAAAAAAAAAAATTGAAGACAATTCCAATTAAGATCCAAGTGGGTAAAAAAAAATTAGTCCCTGACTCAAAAGGCAGTCAGGTATTTCACTGTATCAACATCATATCTGTATTGAAACCAAAGGTTGTAATTCTCTGTATTGTTATGATATAGAACTTACAAGTTTAGTCCACCATGAAAACTTTCCATTTATAACAACGCTCTACATTATATAATTTAACCAGTTCTTTATCCATGTACAGATATCCATTCCCAACAGGGACGTTTCTAGTTCAAAAACATCTGGGGCTACAGCCCATGGTAAAATTCAATGGCGTGCCTGCCTCCCGTGGAAGTGATGATAACCTAACTGTTTATTTTACTGATTTAATTATAATGCAATGCAAAGAGGTAAGAAGTAAGTCATTTTATGTTCAACTCTTGCCAATTTTTTTGGTTCTAACTTAAAACACATTGGCCCATATTTATTAAAACAAACTGGAGTAATTCTGGAGTAAATCAACTGTGCCACAGGGGACAAATAAAAATTCCAATTAAATTAAATTGAAACAAAAAAAAACATACCTGTGCTCCTCTACACAAATTATCTAAATTTACACCGGGTACAAAACATATATCATACCACTGTGTTGATAAATTTGAGGTTTTTGTTGCGTAGTTTGGCCAAAATATTTTTACGCTTGCTTACCACAACACAGTACCCCATTTCAAGCCAATCTAATACACATAATCATCCCTATATAAGTTTAAAGTCCCCCTGACAAATTCTTGTAAATGAACACGTAGAGTTTAGTACCTAGTTAATCATTTTTAAAACACAATTTCTAATATCTTTATGATAAGGTTTACCTGTTTTTAAATAGTGTTGGTTTGCAATCAGTGGGTGGAAGCCCAAGAAGACTAGAGCTCCATCAGTCCCCTTTAAAGGTCTTTTCCATCCACCCCCCTCAAGTCACATGGGATTTATATATTACCTTGAATAAAATAAGACATAGGCCATGCAAACCAAACAGAAGGCCAAATACCATGCCTTTAACAACCTATTTGCATGAAATAATAAATGCGCAAATATACATTTTAAGTACATTTCATATTATCATTTATAATTGTTAAATTAAATAGAATATAGTGAAAAAAGCAGCTTGAATGAGAAGAAGAGCCATGCAAGAGCAAAAAAGAAAATAAATTCACAGCTCTAGCTCACCATAACATATGTATATAATATACAAATGTAAAGTAAGAACCCAAGTGAATAAGGAATGAGGGTGTTCTGCAGACCTGCTCTCCTCTATATAAATTATCCAAAGTGCACCCTATATAAAGCATGTATTATACCTCTGTGTTTATAAATTTGAGGTTTGCGTTGCATAGTCTGGCAAAAATATGTTTAAGCTCATTTACCACATTACGGTACCCCATTTCAAGAGAGGTCTATCTAATACACATAATCCTCCCTATCTAAGTTAATCCCTTAAGGACCAGCGGTCCCGGGGTGTCTGGTCCTTTAAGGACCAGATAGGAGAGTTCAACGTGCCATGTGACTGATCACATGTGCGGGCACGTTGAATGAGGGACTGAAAGAGATTGCTCCGGTCTTGGAGCGATCAACTTCAGTCCCCGGTATTATTCACCAGGTTCCTGCAGGAGCATCTGTTTCGAGGTTCCATTGAATCTTTCATAGAGGCCATTGGTCTGGGGATGGTATGTCGTGGTGTGAATGGGTTTTACCCCACATAGCTTCCACACCTGATGCATGATCCCTGAGGTGAATTGTGTGCCTTGATTGGACAGGATCTCTGTGGGAAACCCCACTCTGGAAAAAACTTTAATGAGGGCATTTGCTGACAGCAATCCTCGAAAGTTCGTGCCCCACATCCCTGCATCCTATTGTGGGTGGCTCTCTCGAAACCAGGTTCCCACTCTGTATAGGCATCTTGAGCCTTTTCTGAGACTCCCGGAACTGCCGGAAGTACGTGTCCGGAGTGATGACGTACCATGCCAGCAATCTCCGTTTGACCTCCCCATAGTCCATTATGTCCTGGTCTGGCACAGCTCTGTAAGCTTTCATCACTCTACCGGTGAGCTTTCCTGCGAGGATAGCAGTCCATTGAGACAGCTCGACAAATAATGAGTGGCACATCCTTTCAAAGTCCTGCAAAAATCCATCAATGTCCCCCTTCGTGTCATCGAATGTAAGGAATGTTTGATGATTCACAGGTAGTCCAGCTTTCCCCGATTTGGAGCAGGTCTCCGATGTCGAGGGGAGGCAACAGGAAGGAGCTTCAGTCAAACTCCTAGCCCAATCCACTCAAGCCTAGTCTATGAGGCAGTCGACCACTTCGATTGAGGGGTTAGATCCATAGAGCACTAATCGTTGTTCAACAATACAGGTTACTGGGTCTCCATTGTCAAAATCCGCCTTGGAGACGCGTCATCGACTGTCCATCGAGTCGACATGTGTTCAACAGTCCATCTCAACGAGCCCGACTGTCCGGAGATGTCAGGAAGGGGATCGAGGTCATCTTCTGCGGGTAACTCCATTTGTCGGGCTAGCTCAGCGGTCTCCGCATCTGTGGCGTACTAAATTTGGATTAAGCCCTGCTTTCTCAATCCCGACACTTTGTGTCCCCGCTTGGCAACCAGGTTTTGTAGAGTGGCCAAAGGAGCGTGTTTGTAAAGATCTGACATGGTGCCACCAGCCGGGTCCCCAGGTGGTGGTTTGGACCTCTTGGAAGAGAAGATCCACCGCTGCCACCAGTATAATGGGAACCCAAGACCCCGGGGTGTCCTGGGCCATCTTACCGGAATCCTCTCTTCCAAAGTTTGGCTGAGTTGAGTTATATCTGCCAGTCGAGTGTTAGCTGGAGTGCTCGACCGTTGCCTGAGTGGGGAAGTTGAAGGAACCAGCGGAGTCAAAGTCAGATGGGGAGTAGAGTTGATTGATTCTCGAGTTGACTCTCCAGCTCTGAGTCGGAGGTGCAGCCTCTGGAGTTGACAGGAGAGTTCCGATGTTGAGGCAAGCGGAGTTGGCGAGCAGAAGTCGTTCCATCAAAGAGATGAACCTGGTCGATATCTGAGTTAGCGGGAAGCAGTTGGTGAATAGCTCTTAGCTGCCTGTAGGGTATGGGAGTCAGAGAGCACTCTTTAGACCATCCAGGCAATAACGTTATGGAGGCTGCCTTACTTCAACACTAACACACTTTATTGAACAGAGTCAGGCTTTTTATTCATGGTTAAACACATCAAGTCAGGGCGTGAAACAATGGACACAGAAGGACAGGAACAAATGGTATAAACAAAATACAAAGGACCAGGCATGATTATGTTAACAGGGGGACTCAGTAAAGTACATAATAGCCAATGGCTAGAGGGGCTCAAATACACATCTTTGGGGATAATGTCCAGAGAAACTTTGACTGATTTCGGGGAAAAAGTGTTGCCTACCAAAGGCTGTCAAGGCTCCCCACTCATGTAGCTCTGTCCATTCAATCTTGCCTGCAGCTGTTTAGCTGCCACAATGTCTCCCATAGTTCAAATGTTCTTGCCCCCATGGGCCCAAAAGGTCATAAACCCAGCGTTATTATTTAGTAACGGCCTGTTAAATTAGTACTTATGGCAACATGTGTCTCCATCACCAGATACACATCACCACAGCATCGAACCTTAGTGCACCTCTCCCTGGGGTGATTCTGGGATTAATCAACTGCATCACAGGGGACATGTAAAAACCTCCAAGGGGCAACTGCCAAGGGACTAGTTCACAGTCATGTGGTGGAACAGATGGAAGGAGAAAAAGAGTAGTGACAAAGGGTACTAAAATGAGTCTGTGCAACAGTAAAGCACCTCACTATCAGTGTATTGACATTTTATGTTGATGAAATGTGGAAGTTTAAAAAGTGGTAATTATTTTGGATCAATAGAACTGCTATATAATGTATACCCAATGCAGGACACAAATACAAAAACCTTGTTGAGGCGGTTTTAAATACTTTGGAGAACTACGACCTAGACATTAATGACTTTTGTGGACACACAATGCTGCTAATATGTCTGGGGCTAGAATTTAGGCTAGAATAACCTAGAATAAAGGAAGCGAATCTGTTAGCTCTGTATGCCCCATGCACATCTAATACAAGAAATCTTGTGAGATCTTCTGCTGCTGAATGCTGCAAAGAATCATCATCTTTTTTTCAGTACATTGCAACTACTGTACATTTTTTATAGCATATACATATTTCTGGGATATATTTATGTGTTGTATGAAGTCTGGTGCGTGTTATTAAAACATGTCACAAACACTCTGGTCTGCAAGACAAGTTGCATGTGAAGTTCATCAAGAAGTCCAGAGTGACATATTAAAAGCACTTAACCCTTTGTGTGCCGGAGGGGTACACAATGCATTGCTTTGCAATGTGTTGCATACCCCTCTGGCACTCAGAGGGTTATAGAAATAACTGATGGCAAACATGAAAAACAACATAAAATGTATGAAACAATGTTTATGACTTCATTAACAACCTAGAAACTGCAGTAATGGCAAGCTTATGAGAAAACATAATTCAGAGGTTGAATATGGTCAGCATGACATTACAGAGTGTTGAAAATGATTTGGGAACAGAGGTTCAAATGAACACTTCACTTAAAGGATTACTAACTAGCATAAGAGATCATTTTGATCATTCTGAACAACTTGTTAAATCCATTTCTGGTCTAAATGAGGGTGCAGCTGTATAAGGAAGTTAAGACCCAACCCCAAATACTATGAGAATAAAGAATTTTATGTGCATCAGACTGAGTAATATAATTTTCACATGCATTTATTTTGTGTAGTGCTGGATAGACTACATGATGAACTGATCAAAGTGTGGTTTATTACATACTTTATGAGTGTTTAAGGTTTTTAGAAATGTTACACACATTAAACATACTACAAATCACTGCATCTACAGCTAACTTGTTTTTAGAGATTAAGGAGGACTTGGAGGATTGTTTTATTGACTTAAGTATCCATCTTCATGAGCAACTGAAGTTACTGGTAGATAACTCAACTAAAACATTGTTTAGTGACATTAACATGTGCCCTACTCCTCATTATATACATACTAGTAGATTTTCAACTGTAGACTGTACTTGAGAAACTTGAAAAAGAATGCCAGTATTGTAAGGTGGAGACTCCAGCGAGCATACAGCGTTCAGATATATAGTGGCTCTAAGACACATTGCACTTGTAATTTGGTGATTGTTTTTTCTAGTACTGCTTAGATTGTTGGTATCTTCATAATATATGGGTTTTAAACAGGGGTACACAGACTATATATCTAAAAAATGTCACAGTTTCTGTGTGAGTGCTTTGCATACTCTATTGCTATCTATAACACTGAAAAGAATAGATGTAAAAAATGCTGTTAAATAAGGTTGTGGCAACATAAGAGGGTGTGTTAAATATGTGTGAGTGTGGTAAGGGGTGGGACCAAGGCAGGACCATGAATACCATAGGGTCTAGGGGAGCTTGCTATATAAATCAGGGCCTGTAGAGGATATATTTTTAGCTGTTTCTTTCATTCTCCCTGGTTCACCTTTTCAGTATACATATACCCTTCCTCCTTAATTTTTCAACGTCAAACTGTCTCTTCTATTTTAATTCCTAACTCCTCTAGGGGTGGGCGAAAGGTCCTGCCATGTTCCCGTGAAAAAATCTGTGACAACCACGTTGTTGTCCACTTTTTCAAGGGAAAATCTGCTTTAAAAAGAGCGATTGTAATCTTCGCAATTTTTGCCCATTGGCAAAAATTCTTCAACATTTCTTCAATAGCTAGAAAGTTTCCTCCCATTGATTTACGTGTTTTTCACCTTTTCGCAATAATAACAATTTTGAGGAAGTCAAACACAATAGAACCAGCTACAGAGCAAGGTAGACATGCTTTGCAGTTCTGCTGTGATCTTTTTGCAAAATTGAGGCAGAAGTGGCTCATAATGACTGCTATAGCTAGGAAAAAGTTTAAAAGTAATAAAAGGAGGAACTGGAAGGACCCTTATGCGTCCACTGAGTCTGAGTCTGATTAGGAAATGACACTATGGCACTACAGAACCAATGCTGTCCAGTCCCCCTAAATCACACCTAGGGATCTTGGGGAAATTAATGTCAAGGGAGGAAGAAAAGGGCAGTAGTGAGAGCAGGACAGGTCAGCTGCCTATGTCTGCTGCAAGACGTGCTGCGCCTGTTGCCAGATGTGCCGAGCCTGCTGCCAGACGTGCTGCGCCTGATGTCAGATGTGTTGTGCCTGCTGTCAGGCATGCTGCCCCTGCTGCAACCACTACTGCATATGTTGTCAGATGTGCTGCCCCTGCTGCCACCAGTGTTGTGCCTGCTATCAGACATGCTGCCCCTGCTGATACCAGTGCTGTGCCTGCTGCCAGTGATGAGCCTGCTGCCTCCAGTGCTGACGATGCTTCCAGTGTGTCTTGTAATACTCAGGAGGGCAGGGGAAAGGAGGTGATACCAAGTGTAACAGCAGGGGAGCCTAAGTCACACTTGCCATCCCCAAGCAGTCCCACCAGTGCAAGTATTACTACTAAGGTCCAGCAATTTGTTAATGTTAGGAGTGAAGGAGGGGGTGATCATCATGTTACTAGTGACTGTGGAGAGGAAGACTCAGGGGCTGAAATTGATGTGGTTGGTTTTAGTGGTAGTTCTAGTGACAGTGATGCTGAAGCAGCCGCCAGTGGGAATAGTGTTAGGAGAGTGGTAAAGGAAGCAATTGAGAACATCCAGACTAGTGGTCAAGGGAGCCCACACCATTCCCCTGACCCTGGGAGTCCCCTTGCCCCATGTCATTGTCCATGTGGAACATGATCCTGAAGAAGGCAGAATTGCTAACACTGCAATAACACGACCACCACCAGGAGCACAGAGCAGCACGGAGGGACTATTGGTGGGGGTGGATGATGATGGTGGAGAAGCTGGGGTGGAAGATTCATTGATGGCCTTTTTAGCCCAAACTGAGAAGGAATGGGTGACAGGGATGGGGATGGGCATCACTACCACCACTAGCAGTGATCTTTTGGAATTTGTAGAGTTTGCTACTGCTGTAATTCCTGCTTCTGCTGAGTTGTTCTCTAACCCCTGAGGTCCTGGGTGTGGGACTATTTTTCTCTTGGAGCAGACACAGTGCAGTCATCACCAATGGCACTGTGCACAATTTGTGACAAGTCAGTGAGAAAGGGAAAGGAGGGAATACACCTTGGCACAACCGCCCTGTTAACACACATGAAAAAACAGACACCATGACATTTATGTCAAACATGTTCAAGCCAAACACCCACCACCAAAATCTAGCAATGCTGTTGCTGTACCCCCAGACTCTCTAGAAAGGTAACAAGAGGTGAGGCAGAGATCAAAGAGGAGGAAGAATAGAGAAACCCAGGCAGAGGCAAAACAACTAGCTCACCATCACCTTCTTTCTCTAGGGTAACTACATCTTCTGCCAGTCCACCTTGTTCATTGTTACCTCCGCCTCCAAATGATAGCCACTCTGTAGATGTTAAGATGTGGCAGTTCATGTCCACCCATTGCAGACTGTGTGGTGCACTGACCACACATAGCAGTGTGGTGGAGGAGAATGGCAGGAAGGGTATCAAACATCATCTGAGTAGATTCCATGCAGCAGAAAATGCTAAGCTGGTGGTAGGGAGGGTTCATCATTACTATTAAACTGTCGGCAAGTTGTCATGTGTACTTAGCGAGGAGTGGACACAGGGTATAGTGACAGCAGCAGTACTTGGTTTCTGGTATCATGGTGTCTGGATACAGTTGTGCCCCCACGTGTTATTTACCACACACTGTGCACGTTGCAGTTGCTGATGAGAGACACAGTTCCTGCTCTCAAGGGAAATTTTTTTATTCTAGTAACAACACACTCATGATTTTGGAGGAGGGGCAGGTGGAGAAGAATTATTGGCCAACTTCTTCACATATACTTAGGGCTGGTTACTGTGCTGCTACCGCATCGGGCACATCACTGGAGCTAGTTGTGGCAAGTGGAACCTTCATCATCCATCACCCACCTTACTGCTGTTGTTGATCCCATTACCTTTGAGCTGCCTAATCATTCTGCTGCTTAAACAACTCAGCAGCAGCAGCAAGAACAGCAGCTGCAAATTCTACATCTTCATTAGGGCATTTGACAATGGCTAGTGACCAGTGGCCAACATGACATGACCTGCTGGTACTAGGCCAGTAGGGCAATTTTTTGTTTGTGCTTTAAAAAAAAATACAAAAAAAAATTTAAAAAAACCCCATAGTCCTACAAAAAAAATAATTTGGGGGGTTTGTTTCTAATAAGCCTAAGTCCTACAAATCAGTTTCCTTAGGGCTTGTGCCAAACAAGTATAAGTCCTACAAATCAATGTTTTCTCAGGGCTTGGGCCTCTAACAACAAATCTTACAAATCATCCTCTACAAAATACTCTGTCATGTCAAGTATCAGTCCACCCCAGTGGCAGCTTTCATCAGGGGGGTCCCCGTCGCTATTACGTTACATTCAAATTTCTAATTTTATTTTTTTTTATTAACTGTCCCCCCAAAATCAGTCAAGAAACCCCCAATACAAATTCCCTGTTCAACTGATTCATTCCACAGACTCCACCCACCAACACATGCACCATCCTCAGACCCTTTTGTACCATGTCTTTTGAGGGTTTTTTTTAATTGTATATTAACTGCCCCCAATGCCAGTAAACAACACCCCAACACAAATAAAACAATCCATGTTCAACTGATTCTTTCCCCACACCCCACCAACACAGGCACCCTCATGGCCCTTTTATACAATGCCTTTGGGAAATAAAATAATATTTGATATGTGTTGTGTGTAAATTCATTGTTCCCATTGATTTAAGTGGAATGAGCAGGGCAAAAAAATTGCAATTTTCACAGGAAATTATTCACCAAGAGGGAAGTGTCATTATTCTCCGATTTCAGTTTGAGGCAAAACTTTTCGCTCATCCCTAAACTCCGCTCCTCTCTTGCTATCACTGCCTCAGTTCCATGATTCCATTCTTTATCTCCCTGTCTCTCTACCCCCAGCTTTCATTTCCCACTTCTGCCACTTTTTCTTTCCTACCATGCTTCTTACCTTCCATGTCTCTCTCCTTTCTGCCTCACGTTTCTTGCTCCTTTACTCATTTCTCTCAATAAGTTATGCAGTATGAATTCCTGTAATTATTTACCTTTATAACAGTGTCAGTTATCTTATTGTCCAAGGCTGCAGAATTTATTGGTGGTCTCTAATTAAATCATTATAGTATAATGCTGGACTGTTGCCATTTCAATATTTAACTAAGGTTGCATGGCAGGATGTGAATAATTATTCACACAATGTAAAATCATCAGATACATTGCTGACCATCAAAAAATTAAAGATAATGTGAAATGCTCAATTTGCAATTTTATCTAATACAGCAGTGGTTCTCAAAAACTTTGTGCTGTTGGTACCCTTTGGTTTCACACAAGATCATTGCAGTACCATCACCCATTTGAAATGGGGGAGGGAGAAGGCTATGCATAGACTCATACCTTAAGGTGAGAGATTGTGAGGTAAGTCAATCAAGGGGTAGAAACTCTTCCATTTCCAATGTTATTCAATGGAGCCAATGCACTAAGATCTCTCCAACATTGGAAGAAGGCTCCATAGAATACCATAGGAATTAGAGACACTTCTTTCATTGCACTGGCCTTTCTTTGCTTAGTACAGGCATAATCAATCATCCTCACGCAAAAAATTAGGACCAAAGATGACTTGCATTTAAGTGGCATGGGAGTTATCTTATATATACCTTTACATCAGCAATGGGTCATTGTATGTCTCCACCCAGGATTTGAAGGGCATCATTATGCAACTACGGGTGCAGCTTATTTTCTTTTTTTCCTACTGTGTATTTCAACCAAAAAATAACAAATGATTTATTAGCTTTTTTTAGAATTTGGGATGAGAATGATTTTGCAGAAATGAAAGGCTTTATTACTTTACTGAGAAAAAAGTCAAATTTACATTTAAATTTAAATTACTTTAGAATTCATTTCATAATCCTTGGGAGTTTTAGAGACAAATTAAACTTGATGTTCTACTTTTATAATACATTTTCTTCACAGAGTGTTTTCTTTTGCTTATAAATTTACTTATTTAAAGAGCATAATGGCATTTTTTTTATTTATGCAGGGTAAAACATTATTAATACCTATCAGTGACTGAATTGGGATGCTTAGTGAAAATATGTTTCTGGGACCTATAAACCATAAAAGCATAATTCTACATTAAAGTGCATGTTTTATGTTTTAACAGATAAATCAGTTATGAATATCATTTCCCATAAGATCATCATTTTATTCATAAAAACAACCCCCTCCCATGTTCAAAATTGAGGTTATATAAATTTTAGTTTAAAAGGATAGTAATGTTTCACAGTAAAAGTAGCTCCACTTAATCTTCATAGTATTTGGTTCATGGAGAGCGTATTTCAATACCATCTGAGTTGTAGTTCAAGGGTAATTGAATGATAAAGTATCCCCTCCCACCCCTTTTACTGATGTTACACTGCTCATCTCAGAGCAGCAAGATGGTCTGGGTGGATCGCAGAAAGGGACAATCTTCAGTGAGCATAAGGAAAAACCTGAAAAACCTGTCAAGGGGGGCAGGGTTTTCCTTATGATAACAGTAAGAAGCTTGTCCTTTGCTGCGACTTGTCTGGTCAAGAGATCAGATTCCACATCTGAGGGGAGGCGGCATATACTAGGTAAAAGGGGCAGGAGGGGGATACTTTATCATTCAATTAATCTTGAACTACAGCTCTGACAGTATTGAAATACTCTCCATGATCCAAATACTATGAAGATTAAACTGAACTGCTTTTTTTGTGAAACATTACTATCCCTTTAATTTGTACTGTTAACTGACCTCAGTTTGTGGGTTATATCTGTACTAACAGATTTATATTTGTAAGGCTTTTATACATGAAACACCCTGATCCTTTGGTTAGTGTGTGAGGTAAGGATACAAACTCATCCCTGTCTTGATATAATTTGTTCTTGCCTACTTTGAACTGTAGCAATTTGGAAAAAGAGGTGATTAACTCATTGCTCTCTCTAGTTTTTTTTTTCTCTCTCTCTCTCTCTCCCCCCCCCCAGCTTTGGCTGCACTGCTTCCTTGACTGCAGCAGCCCACCATTTTGGCTCAACTGAAGAGGTACAGTTTTGCATTGAGTAACCACAGCTGACTCATACCACCACTAAGCAGGTGAGTAACAACTATGGTGTAATGGCTTTGGCTGCATGTGTATGTTAGCAGGGGCTGCCAGTTTAAGGAGGTGTTGGCTTCAGGCACAAGTGACTACTGTACTCTGGAGAAGGGAGGGAGGGAAATACATTTAAATTTGGGACTATTAGGGGGCCATAGCTTGCTTACACTACACTACTTCTATTGCCTTCCATCATCCTGCCATCCCCCCTAACTACAATTACAGCACCATCGTTACCACCAGTGAAGGCGGGGTGATTGGAGGCAGACAGAAGGGGATGGTTCAAGGTAGGCAGAGGATATTAGGGTGATTCATGACACACAGAGGATGCTAGGGTGATTAAAGACAGGCAGAGGATTGTTGGGTAATTGTAATACAGCAAGGGATGGTTGGATAATTGGTGATAGTCATTGAGGCAGAAGACTTGTCATGTTCTGCCTCTTTTTTTGATGTCTGTTGTGTCTGGTTTACCGTTTGTTTTCTCTTGTTATCTGGATCCTGGTTCCCCGCCTTGTCTTGTGGTTAATCTAAGACTTTATAGAGCATCTGTGCTTTTTGGTCAGGGCACGATCAAAGCACTCCAGATCGTGACCTTGAGTTTCTTGTCCTGTTCCTGAGTGTTATCTTGTATATTTAGTTGACCTGGCTTTTCCTGCGAGTGACTTCCCTCCTCTTTTGTGATTTGGCTTCATGCTCATCTGATATCCTTGACTCCATTTATTCTACCATTCCTCCATCTGTTGCCTTGTACTGAATTGTCTGCCCGTTCCTGATCTGGCTTGTCTGGCTTCCTGTTTGCTTTGACCCTGGTGGGCTTCTTCCTCCTCGACCACCTTGCCATACTTAAACTATCTAGTCAAGCTTCAGGCCCCTGTGTTCCCCTACAAAAACTACAAGTATACTGCAGGTAGGTTATTTGCTCAGTATCCTCTTCATTCCCAGTAGGTAGTTGCTGTTATCTGGGTTGTCATCCAGGGTTCTGGACAGCTCCTCCAGTCGACACTACTCTGGCCTTGTGGCCAGCATCTGTAATGCAAGGCAGCTGTGCCTGAGCATGGTGGTATGAAGGGGATTGCTGGGTAATAGTAGGAGTTATGTAGTTACAATTTTTGTATAGTTGATGTATTGCTTTGTTAGTGTATTGTCCGAAGTGTCTCTAAAAATAATAATACAACATAATGTTGATATTTAATTGTTCTTGTTCATGCAGCCTTAGACCATGGACATTTATGTGTTATGACATTAAGCCAGAAAAGCTTACACACCCCTGATATAAATTGTGTATTTAACTGATTGGATGCTAGAGAGGTCTCTAGTAGGGATGGGTAACAATTTTTGCCTCAAAACAAAATCGAGAAATAATGGTACTTCCCGCTTGGTGAATAATTTCCTGCAAAAAGTGCAATTTTCCTGCTTTTTTCCTAGCTCATTGCATTGAAATCAATGGTAAGAAAAATTTTTCCCCACCACTTGAAAGTTTTCTCTAGTTTTCCGGCATATAAAAGGGTGTCAGGCTCTCACAGCATGCCATTCTGTGTTTGTGAGAGGATATTTGTTATCTGTATTAGGGGAGTCTGGGTACACTCTGAGAGAGAAGAAAGGAGGAAGGAGGTTGACCCCAAATATCCCAAAATTTGGTGTGACTGACTGGCAAGACATAGGTAGCTGGGGTCCAATTTGCTTGCTGATCTTGCTGTCATTATTATCTCTGTGTTGGACGTGTCTGGGCATGTGAGAAAGGAGCAAAAGGAGGTTAAGCTCAAATACCTGAACATTCTGTCTGACTGATTTTAGTTGAAAGACACAGGCAGCTGTGGTCCAGATAATTTCCTTACTGAGCTTGCCAACAGTTAGTTCATTCCAATTAACACCTACGGTTCCTGCTGCAGAGCAGTATGCTGACTATAGGTTTGCTGTAGGAGATGGCAAGAGTCATAGACTCCCTCACATGCTACCTCTACCTCCACCATTTCCACTAATCTTACTGTTAAAGCCATAAAGTTACAGGGTTCTTCTGCCATGTCCTACCAACCCACACTGACTGAGTTCCTAGAAATTAGTCAAAAACTTCACAAAAGCAATACCAAAGTATGATTATGGAATGGAAAAGTTCCAAGATGTTGGCAGTAGACATGCTGCAATATTCTTTTGTAGAAAACCAAGGCTTCAGAAAACTGATATTAGGTGTACTGGCTGGCATATCCCAAGACACAATTATTTTCCAGGATGTTTGTGTCTGAATTGTACAAGTAGGTGGTTACTGTGGTGGGAAAAGGGCTGGAAAGTGCGTACATCACCTGACAACAGATATGTGGACAAGAAGGCAGAGAACAGACTACATGACTGTGACTGCTCACTAGGTTTTCCTCCCACCACCAACAGTGAGAAACACTAGCTTACAGCATCAGGTGATAGCCAGTAATCATGTCTCTGTTCCTGGCAGTATGATTAAAAGGCAACAGTAGCAGGATAGCCATACCATCAGCACACCACCTTGTGCATGCAGAGTTTTAAGAGACAGTCCCCCAAAGCCATAGATGTTTTAAGTAAGCTAGAGAAGGTGATAGAGGAATAGTTTGTATACCACTCTTTAAATGCTGGTTTTGTGTCTGCTGATAACGGATCCTGGTAGAATCTAAAACCGTCAGAGAGATGCTTCCTTACTATTGCCTCCAAAATCTATGCTCATTTTAGTCGCTCCTACCATGCACGCAGCGCTCTATATGCCATACAAGAGCCCCATCACCAGCTGAAAATAGAGGTCCTTACCAGGTAGAATTCAACACTGTACATGCTAGAGCATTTGTATGAGCAGAATAAGGCCATTAACGAGTACACCAAGCAAAACTCGAACGCTTTGGAGGGAGCTACTTTGTCACATGGCCAGTGACAACTAATGTGTGATGTACGTGAGCTGTTGACAACCTTTGAGGTGCCTTGTTCTCACCTCCTGCTCTGACGGAGGCTTCCTCCATGTGAGCTGGAGTTCTCTCATTGGCAAGAGACTAGTGTAGTGTAATTGATGTGTGTGTGTATTATATATATCCTATATAATAATTCGCTAGGATGTTTGTCACGATACAGTCATGTGCAGTAGACTGCCTACGTTCAGGCTGTTTCTACTGCGCATGATTGCATTGCGTGAGTGAGGAGACGCAAGACTGCATCGCGTGGAGCAGTGAGGTCGCGGTAGCAGCCTCTTAACCCTTTCAGTGCCAGAGAGGTACGCAACGCATTGCGCACTGCACATTGGCACTCAAAGGATTAACACTACCTGGACCTTGGCCCATGTACACGGGCTTTTACACTAGTATATATATATATATATATATATATATATATATATATATACATCAATCACACCCAGTCCTCTATCATCACTACCATACACCTTTGAAAAATTGTCAGTTTTTCATGAAAAGTCATACAGGAAATTTTTTTCACTTTTCGCCCAGCACTAGTTTCTAGTGCATTACTTTGCAATGAGCTGTAGACCTTCACTATAGGGCGAAAACCAGAAAAAGACCTTCGCTCCTGTATGCAAGTTATCGATATGTGAACCCTGTATAAACATATATCATACCACTATGTTGATAAATTTGAGGTTTTCATTGCCTAGTTTGGCCAAAATATGTTTAAAGTTGCTTAACACCTCAAGGTACCACTATATTACAAGCAAGTCCTGTCTATTATACATTATCATTCCTATCTAAGTTTAAAAATTCTCCTGATGATTTATTGTAAATAAACGAGTCGAATCATAATAACTAGTTAAAAACAAATAAAGCGCAATTTCTAATATCTTTATGACAAGACTCACCTGCTTTTAAACAGTGCTGGCCTACAGTGAGTGAGTGGAAGCACAAGAAGACTGGAAGTCCATCAACCTCCTTTTTAGACCTTTACCACCCACCCACACAGGCCAAATAGTTTATGTGAACAGTCTGCCATGCATAGTTCTGCCTATATAGTGCATTCTTGTATGAACACAGCAAAGATACAGTATAAAGGTTTATGTTGCATTCAGTTTTCATCAGTAGAGTGGATTAAATTAATGGGTAAGAATAATTAATTTAAGATGGAAGCTCCATCTGAGGGGAGGATTTATAAAGGTGACAGATCCTCTTTCTGCTTTGGGACTGCTTTTATAATGTGTTCCATTAAAACCTGTTTAATGACAACTTATCAAGGTCACATCTTTTCATATGTTGTGATTATTTCAGACAGCACAAAAGCATTTTCATCTTTTATCAAGTGTAAAAAACATTGTTCCCAAAAGAAAGAGAAGATACTTTTAATGTTATATTATAGTTTAAATGGCCTTATCTTGTTTCTGACTCCTTTTGTTTAAGTACTGATGTGTGGTTACTTAGGAAACAAGATTATGTACTTCTGAATGGCTACACTTTTTCACTTATTTTATATCAAGAATTTAGACTAGGAAATGTAATCTAAAGCCAAGTGAAATATCTTTAATGTTTCCTTTTTACTTTAAACTTTTCCGAATATAGTTTCACTCATGTTTCAGATTTTCTAGGTAACAAATACTAAAGAGGTTTTGACATATTTAAATTGATTCAGTGCACAGTTTCTGTTATTCTCTCATCTTATCCATGATTTGAAGGTCTACAAAATAATGTTTTGCTGAAAATTAAAGCACTGTTTTTTCATTTCAGACTGCAGATATGTGTAAGAAACATAATGGACAAATTTAATGAAAATTATTTAGAATTTACTATGTGACAAAATGCTCCTTTACATAAAGATATCAAAGTGGGAGTGCCGGTTCTTTCACACTTCCTGGGGAATATGCACAATGACAATAGATAAAAAATGGAGACATTCTGGGGCAACTATCTGCACCATGGGGACCAAATAAAAATTCCCATAAATTTAAATGGAGCCTTTGATCCCGTGAATGCTAAAGAGGTCTCCAATGCATTACTTTCAATATGTTGGAGTTCTGTCTAGAATTGAAGGGAGGAGATTCACTAAGTGGTGATAAAGAGGTGATAATGTGAAGATGAATTCTCCAGTTTACCAGTTCTCCAATTCCTATTGTTATTCTATGGAGCCTATGCACTACAATTTATTCAGTTTTGGAGCACTTAGTGCATAGGCTCCATAGAATAACATAGGAATTGGAGAAGTGATATCACTGGAGGTCATCTCCACTTTATCACCTCTTTATCACTGCTTAGTGAATCTCCCCCAATGTGTTAAGTCCCATTTCTAACAACTGGGATGTTCTATAATACAGTTAGTTTGCTACAAAATTGGTCCACTTTGTCTTTATACATAAGGCCTCTCACAGAGGGACATATAACTTATATTTGGTCTGTTGTTATGGTAATTCAATGGAAACTTTTATTTTCTTACATGGGACATATGGTTCCTCTTGTCATTTCTCAAAGTGTTATACTTGCATGGGCCAAGAAGGGACCTCTCTGATTAGCCAGCTGCTTGTTCCAAGTCCCATAGACATGTATGAGCCAAGTAGTTGTCCTTGAGAATGGCCCCTCTCTAGAGTAAACAGGCCTCTTTCCCCTCCCATTGATTGTGATTGGTCCCTTTCTTTCCAATCCTGATTAGAAAGTAAAATGAGCAAAGTAGAAAGTGAAAGCTTGAAACTGTTTCTGTATAAATAGCTGTGTCAAACTGAAATATAGTCGAGGGCCACATTCTCAACATTTCCCTATATAAAGGGCCACAACAATTATGCTTGTAAGAGAGAAGCTGTACATGAATGGAAAACTGGTTGAAATGGTGCAGGGTTGGAGGTAAGTGGGGGAGGCATGGCAAGAGAGAGGAATGAAGCATAATGAGGGCATGAGAAAGATCATAAAAGCCAGGGTAGATAAAGCAAGTGAGTGTAGTGACAACAGGGGGAAGGCAGTAACAGGGTCAGGGAGAGAGGAAGTGGCAGAGAAATGGCAGATAAATAGAAAAAGCAAGTGAAAAAGAGGTAGGAAGGCAAACTGAATAGTGATGAGAGGTAATATGTGAGAGAGTAGAGAGAGAGAAAAGAAGGGAATGGAGAAGAAGTGATTGTCTTATAACTGCTGCCCATATGTGTGATCACATATCACAGCAGCAATGAAACTTTTTACTGCAGCTCCAGCTGCATTACCTTCAAGCTTTAAATGTACCCTGCTGCTGTTTGTCCCCTGACTTATCAAAAGCCACATCTACCTTCTCTGAGACCCCACTCTCAGAATCCCAAATGTTCATTTTCCCACTAGTAGTCACAGAACTACACATACAGTGTCTGACACCCCAGCCTTTTTCCACTGTCCTACTTGTAACCACTGAATCACACATAGACTGTCTGACATTCTAGCCTTGTTTCACTGTCCCACTGGTGGATTACTATTGAAATGTCGTTGCCTACATGGAGACCCTCAAAAGGGTGACATCAGAATCTGCCCACATCAAAAGGGTGACATCAAAATGTCACCCGCATAAAAGTCCCCTTAATCCCACTGCCTGGGGTACACAATACTTTAGTAGCAATGATCTGCGTTTGTGGAGAGCTGCAATGCTGGTGCAGTATTATCCCTATAATATGCATAATCCGTATCTGCCTGGGTTGCCTGCAGGTACACGCAGTGCACCCCGGAAGATTCAACTAGAAAGAAGAAATAATCAATGATGTGTGTCAATCGGGCAGCTAGTTTCCTCCTGCAGGTGCACTGCGTGTAGCTGCAGGCAACCCAGACAGATGCAGGCTATGCTTTTTATTGGGGGAATACTGCACCAGCATTGCTGTGTAATACGCTGGTGTGACGTTTCAGTTTCCTCTGGTTGGCCTGTATGCGGGAGACATTTTGATGCTGCCCTTTTGACTTACGAAACATTCTGATGTCGTTGTGTAGGCAGCAACATTTTAATAGGATATCCCCACTGGTAGTCAAAGAACCACACAAACAGTGTCTAATACTCCAGCCTTGTTCTACTGTCCCACTGGTATCCATAACACTGCATGTACACTGAATGCACAGTCTTTTTCCACTCTCCACTGAAAGAACAACCCATACAATCCCTGACACACCAGCCTTGTTCCACTGTTCCACATTGACAACCATAGTGATCAGAACAGGGGCAATTGTAAAGAAAGAAGCTGGTTCAATATGTGACACATTCTGCCAGCTTCTGTTCTAAGATTTATAGGTGTTTTTTTTTTCTTCAGCAGTGAACATCTGCAAGTCCTCAATGCTGGTGCACTCTTCCCATTACAAGTCTGGGGTGTCAGTGTATGTTCTGAGACTACTAATGGAACAGTGAAGCCTCTGTCGACTCTGCATTTCCTCCAAATATGAGCCATGGACCCAACTTCTGACCCACACCTCCAACATAGTGGAGAGGCAGAAGGGTAGCTAGTTGCAAGTCTTTGCGGTGTGTAATACCACTTGGTGATAAGCTTAAAGTTTATTTCTTTATGAGCAGTATCAGAGGCAGAAAGCAGAGGCGGAAAGCATAAGACGGGTGAAGGTGCGGAGCCATTCCTGCATGGACTATGAGAAATAAAGTTTGTATTCCTACTGTCTGAAGTACCAGGGTTTCATATGGGGGGAGGAAGAAGTATTCAGGAGTTTGTAAAACTTTGCAGAGGTGGGGGAGCGAAGAGTTCCCTGGGTAAGTAAGCGTTCAGAAGGGCTAAGAGCCCTGGATTCATAACCGGTCACAGCCAAGGCAACACCAAAGTGCTGTACTTGTATGTATTGCCACTGAGAGGATGTCGTTAATCAATACTGCTGCCAAAGGGATTTGAAAGATGGTAGACCACCCTCCTGAAATAAGAGCTCCAAGGTGTGAATGCCAAGGTTCTTCAATAGAATAAATGGGAAACAGAGGTTCCCAGGGGGGAAGTCCGGGTGCCAAAATATTGATAAGCAAGGGGAAGGATGGGGAGCAAGAGACACGATGCCTAGTGAAATGATCCATACATCTAACAGATGACCCAGAATAGGGTGCTGTCAAATATGCATTGGGGTATAGAAAATAAGTTAGTCATCATTTTGCATTCTCTATGTGAAATAACACAGCTAATGACATACACGGGTCTGGAATTTTCAATCAGAAAATTCTGAATCAGAAATTTTTAATTTTTTTTTTATTTCTTCAGTTTTGTACTTTTCATTCTGAGTCCTTAGCAGTATTCTCCCTCTCTCTCTCTGGTTTGAAAGCACTCACTCAAATTCAGTCACCATTGCCAAAGTGCACAGATCCCAAAATGTAAATGTAGAAATCAGAGAAAAAAGTAGGGCAGCACCCGTGGGACTTTTTAGAAGAATACTTTATTATCAACTAGGCAATCAGCTGGGTCAACTTTTCAGTCTTGGAGTGGAGTCTTTCTCAAGAGAAAGGCCCCACTATGGGACCAAAACATTGACCCAGCTGATTGCCTAGTTAATAATAATGTATTCTTCTAAAAAGTCCCATGGGTGCTTCCCTTACTGTTTTCTCTGATGTATATATATATATATATATATATAGAGAGAGAGAGAGAGAGAGAGATTAGATAGATAGATAGATAGATAGATAGATAGATAGATAGATAGATAGATAGATAGATATAGATAGATAGATAGATAGATAGATAGATAGATAGATAGATAGATATAGATAGATAGATAGATAGATAGATAGATAGATAGATAGATAGATAGATACAGATATATACATAAAATGGAAAGTATCAAGTACTCACAGGGCTTCAAATAAAGATAAAAATGTTAGTATTTTATTAGATCAATGTTTCGGCCAGACAAAGCAGGCCTTTCTCAGGACTGCATTGTCTGGCCGAAATGTTGATCTAATAAAATACTAACTTTTTTATCTCTATTTGAAGCCCTGTGAGTACTTGATACTTTCCATTTTATGTATTTGATCACAGTCTTATCACAGCACCCAGGCACCAATAATTATTTAAGTGAGAGTGCCTCCCAATCGTTTATATATATATATATATATATATATATATATATATATATATATATATATATATATATATAGATACATTATTTTTTGGTAATCTAACATTAGGTTGTGTGCAGTGCATATATATATATATATATATATATATATATATATATATATATATTATATAATAAATCGATCAGGAAAATGCAAGCTAATATAAACACAAAAATGCAGTTTAACATTAGAGATGACTATTTAAAGTGTTAGTAATGTCTAAAAAAACTTTTTTGCATTTAGAAGAGCTTAAAAAGCTGATCTAAATGCAAAAAAACGTATCTCTCAAACCGCTATGGTTTAAGAGATACGAGCGTTTAAAGTTTGATTTCTCCTACTGACAGCTGTAAAGCTGTCAGCAGGAGATCCGTGTCGGTCGACACGGTGGCGCTTACACGGAATCCCTTCATTGGAATGGTCTAAAACGTGTGCCTAGTGTTCAGGCACTCGTTTTAGACCATTCCAATGAAGGGATTCCGTGTAAGTAAGGAGATCTCGGCACTTCTCAAGCGCCACCATGTCGACCGACATGGATCTCCTGCTGACAGCTTTACAGCTGTCAGTAGGAGAAATCAAACTTTAAACGCCCGTATCGATTAAACCATAGCGGTTTGAGAGATACGGTTTTTTGCATTTAGATCAGCTTTTTAAGCTCTTCTAAATGCAAAAAAGTTTTTTTTAGACATTACTATCACTTTAAGATCTACATGGATATCTGTGCAATGTTTTAAGAAGACTAACGATTTAAGTGACATGGTGAAACACATTAACATACTTAAACATCTATATTTTCTATTTCAAAAGGGCAAATTATTAATCCAGATAAAAATGTTGTTCTAGCTGTTATTATGGGAAATGTCACTACAAGGAAAGTATGCGCATTTCCTGGTAAATACTGTAACATTTGAGGCACAACTGAAAACCATAATGACAGGTAGTAACTGACATTAGAAAATCCTGTATTCGCTGAATGTCAGAAAGAAGAATGAACTAGCATTTAGTGTATGAGTCGTTAGAACAAACTGAAATACTTGGATAAAAATATAAGATGTGCCTGGTATTTAAGCCCCTTCTTTAACCCTTTCAGAGCCAGAGGGGCATGCAACGCATTTCTCTGAAAGGGTTAAGGGGTCTCACCTTGTGTTCCTATCCAATACCAGTTTTTCAGGCAGAAACCAAGTGAATAGAACAATTTGATTATGGAAAATATTTGTTATAGAAATGTTTCTATTGAGTAATCACAGCTCAAATTAAAGGGATAGTAATACTTTGTTTTAAATTTATTTTATTTTGTAGGCATAAAAAAAAACATTAAGAATGATATAAGTCTTATCTCTCAAACCTTTATGGTTTATGAGATATTCACAAGCAAAGTTTCCCCTCCCGCCCCTTTTACCTAGTGTAAGCCATCTCTTCTCAGATGTGGAATGCAGTCCATAGACCAGAGAGATAACAGAAGGGGACACTCTTATTCCTATGAAAACAATGAAATCCCTGCCCCCCTTGACAAGCTTTTCAGGTTTTTCCCTTATCTTAATTGAAGATTGTCCCTCTCTGCAGTCTACTTGGGCACCTCCCTTCTGCTCTGGCTGAAGAGTGTGACATCAGTAAAAGGGGCGGAAGTGGGACACTTTGTCATTGAATGATTCTGGAACTACAACTCTGACAGAATTGAAATAACACTCTCCAAAGTCCAAATACTATGATGATTAATTAGAGCTGCTTTTATTATGAAACATTACTATCCCTTTAAACAGGTGACACTGTTCCTAATCAGTTACTGTGAACAGTATAATCTAATTCTCATGCTCTCCGTAGAGTGCATTAATGTAAAAGTTTTCTTTTAATCAGCTACAAAAGCTTATAGTATATATTTTTCTCAGAATAAAAGTTTGATTTGTCCTTTAATTCTGTGGCCAGAAGCCTGAGGCTTTCCTAGACTGCTTTTTCCTTAAAGGTGCAGTGCCACCTAGGACAACATGGAGATAACTATAGTCCCATGTTAAGGGGAGTAAAGAGATAGTCCTCAATCCAAATGTTGGAGACGGCTGTTTTTTCTGTCGACGGCATTTTTTCAAGCACAGTAATCTAGTCAAATGTCTGTGCTGTGAAAAAATACCTGCAAACAAAGAGCCGTCGTGTGATAACGTTAAGAGGTGTTTTCACCCATAGGAAATGTCTGGGATAGCCATGAAAAGCCAATAAGGGACTCAAGTTATCACAGGAAAGTTAAAACCCAGTATTTTTTTTTTACTTGAGTCCCTTATCGTCTTTTAAAACAGCCAACGCAGAAACTTGAATGAAAGAAAGTAAAAAAAAACCCTAAGTCCTCAGTGGATGAATTGATATGGAGCCATAAGCCCCATATCAATACATTCAAAGTATGAAACATATGTCAAGAGTTAGTAAGAATTAACCTTATGAGTGCCAGTGGGGAATAATTACCCCACCGGCATTCATAGGGTTAACCCGACTAAGTTAAAAAAACATCAAATTAAAAGTAACACTTACCATTAATCCTGATGTCCAGCAGAGTCCTCAGCTTCCTGGTCCTCTTCTGTCCTCTTCAATCTTCTTTTCCTTCTTCTTGCTGTAAAATAAAACATAAGTATTAGTCAATGCATTAACTATGACATCGTTTAACCCTTTGAGTGGCAGAGGGGTACGCAACACATTGCAAAGAAATGCATTTCTTACCTCACTGGCACTCAAAAGGGTCAAAACATATTATTGTGCCGTGAACATTCCGCCAAGAAAATGTCCCAATTTAATGCCCAAGTAAGTAAAAATGCCATGAATAAACGTCATAAATATATGCGATGAATAAATGTCATAAATATATGCAATGTAAAAATAAGTAGCTTTTATCTTCATGTCTTCGCCTCTGTGTGCGGTCGTGGAGGCGGGCCCCGGTGGAGAAACTGATGAGCCGTACGTCTCCGTCTCCTGTCCTGCACGGTCCGATGCCCATTGCACACTGAGAGTATCGATACTGAGACTGCCTTTATATATGGCCAGTCTCACTTCCAGTTCCCTCACAGCCAATGGCTGGGATGTTCTTACGCACATCCCAGCCAATCAGATTTGAGTGGCTGTTCTGTAAACTGATTGGCTGGGATGTGCGTAAGAACATTCCAGCCAATGGCTGTATGGAAATTGGAAGTGAGACTGCCCATATATAAAAGCAGTCTCAGTACCAATTTCCTCAGTGTGCAACGGGCACTGGCCCGTGCAGGACAGGAGATGGAGCCGTGCGGCTCATCAGTGTCTCCGCCGTCTCAGCGGCTGCACACAGCAGTAGAGACATGAAGATTAAACAAGACTGGGGTTGCAAGCAGTGAATATATGTGATTCTATAACTACCACTGTATAGTGTATAAGTTCTTGTATGTCAGACAGTGTATTGTGGGTTATGACTACCAGTGTATAAGACTGGGGTGTCAGACACTATAGGTCTTATTCACAGAAGAAAAGAGGAACAATTCTTAAGCAAGACAATTTCACTGTAGGGAAAAAAATAAAACCTCATTGATTTAAATGTACCTTTTAACAACTTCAATGCTAGAGAGCCCTCCAAAACATTGAAAAGTTATGCATTGGAGAGCTCTGTAGCATTCACAGGATTAATAGCCCCATTTAAGTAAATGAGAAGTTTGGGGAATTTCTGTCCTATGGTGTAGTTGGAATAACGTCCTATATGTATGGTTCTGTAGCTACCAGTGGATAGTGGAACACAGATGGGATGACAGACAGTACATGTATGGTTCTGTGGCACTGTAACAAGGCTGTCGTAACAGATCTTATCTGTGTGGCTTTGTGGCTAACAGTGGATAGTGGAACAAACCTGGGGTATCAGACAGTGTATGTGGGGTATTGTGGCTATAAGTGGACAGAAGAACAAGGTCATGTGTGTCAAACAGTGTATGTGTGGTTCTGTGTCAATCTGTGGACACTAAAACATAATTCCTGCTATGGTAATTATGTTTCAGGGGGTGCCTTGAGGAGACTAAAGTCCCTGCTCAGCTCTCTCCATCTGTTCTCTTCTGTAAGCCAAAAATATCAGCCTTTTTTAGACTGTATTAACTGATAACAGAAGGAAACTGAAAGAGCTGAATTAAGACTCAGAATCCTCCAGGAACCTTGTGCAACATTAGGAATATTGCAGAAAACCAGATGCCCTGGATGAAAGCTTAGTTTGCAATGCCCAGCCACCTAAATCACCACACACCCTGGCCAATTCTTCCATTCTTGGAACATCTGGATTATAAGAATCAAGTCTATTTAATCATACTTTAGAATGAAAAATGTACATATTGTCCAGAAAATATTGTATTATAAATCATATTAATTATTATACACAATAATTTTGATTATGTATGTTGCATCCTCAAAGACCAATGAACCTATGATATATCTTCAGCCTATTTGCCCAGGGACAGTTAAATATATAACTACATATATATACATCAAAGCATTTTTAATTTGTGTTTTTCCTGAAAATGATGCAGTATAATTAATTTAAATACATTAGAGCATGAAGTACCCAGGGTAGGGATGTGGCCAGCTCTTTGTGGGGGTTGGGGTGCCCACAGGGCTGGATGTTCTAGGTGGGGGAATGGGTTGGCACCTGGGGACTTTGGGGGTCCTGGGCAGCAGGGAGGGCACTCAGGATGACTATCCATGGGAGGTGCCCTGGTTGAGGGGGATGAGGTTGGCCTCAACAGGCCACTTACTCAGAGTGGGGCTATGGCCAGCTCCCTGGTGTGTTGGGGTGCTCATGGGTCTGGATGTCATGGGTGGAGGAACAGTTTGGCACCTGGGGACTATGGGGGTACAGGGCAGCAGGGGGGTTATGGCCCTTTGGTTTCTAGGGGAGCATGTGGTAGTGACAAACTAATATAGAACAAAAGTTATACAGCGCTCCTAATAATAACGCACTAGCCAGATAGTTCAATAAAATACCCTAAAAATCTATTTTCATATAGAAGTTCACATAGAAGTTCAAAAAAGTTTTTAGACATATGTATTCCCACTCCTCGATATACAGCTGCATCTATTGGTGTCCTCAGCGGCACCGTATAGAAATTCTAGATACAAAAACAGGAGAGACAAGCGCAGAAAAATCTAAGAGTGGCTGTTAGCATGTCATGAAGCACAATGCAGTATAGATTGTACTCACAAGAATTATTCTTGTTAGGAAAGCCCACACAGATAACCTTAGTCCAGCTTAAAGGAATATTGATCCAACTGGTAGCAATTGCACTTTCCAACTCAATGATCGCATTGACAAGGTAGTCTCAATAACGGAGCAGTCACATTAACAGAGCTCTATAATTCTCCTAGTAATAAAGGGGAAAGATCCTTCTAAGGGTAATACTGTTTAATAAGGATACCCATACAATCAAGCCCTGAATGGACGCTACTCACCAGATATATGTTGTTTATGGATCTGGAGTCGTCGAGGTTACCATGTATCAGAGACCAGACAATATGGTATACAGATGATCAAAATTTAATTAATATAATTCTCTACGCATTTGGTGAACGTTGTTCACTTCGTCAGGGGATACATATGATTGATACAGTAAAATACAACAATATAAAAAAGAATAGGACATACCATATCAGTAGATGCAGGGTTGTTGCCCATCGCTAAACACATTCCATAGCAAGGCTGGGAATTGGATTCGCGGGAAAAACCCATGCCTCACTTTGAGATCCGTGCCTTGCTCCGGTCGTGATATTTACTGGCTGCAGTACAGAAGAAAATGTTCTTGACATAAAGCAATATCATCCAGAACAAGCATATTACACCACAACTCCCAGCATCCTTACTTTGCAGAGCGCTGCCTGTTTCTCTCTCTCTTTTTCCCTCAGAGTGTGCTTACTCAGAAAAGAAAATATATCCCCCCATGTAGGCAGGCTCCTAAAGCAGGCTTGATATATTGTAGCATGGACCTACAGTATAATGCGACAGGAAAGCCTGGAGAAGGCACAGCTCTCTTCTGATGTCACTTACCTGCCTCAGACATGAGGGCTTCATCTAAGGGGTCCTTTGCCAGCTGGTTCCCAGGTCCATTCAGGACACAGGTCCTTGTGAAGTCCACAGCAGCTTCCTATGACAGCTGGACTGAGAGCTGCTGTGGAGAGGCTCTAGAAAATACCATCTTTTCTGAAGGAGGCAAGGTAAGGATACTGGTAGTTGTGGTGTAATACACTCATTCTGCCCGATATTGTTTTGTGTCAGGAATATTTTCTTCTGTGCTGCGGCCAGTAAATAGAAATGTTTAAAGAGTCGACATGACAACCTCGCGCTTTTATTGCCATAACTCGGCGACATAGTTAATGCGGCTTCTAGTCGCACAATATTTTTCCTGAAACGTTTCAAAAGGATACCGGTCACTTTTAACCTCCCCAGCATTCCCTGAGACAAGGGATAGGAGAAACATCTTGGAAGGTTTGGTTGTGTGGGCCTAGCTGGGAACAGACTTTGTGATCAGACTTGGCAACGGCAACATGGACACACGCCTAGCCCTCCAGGACAGTTATGGTGCCAGAGGGAAGGAGGCTAGGACAGGTGTGTGCAGCAGGCCAAGAAATAGCAGAGGCATCTGGGGTGGATTGCTCAGCTTCTATCGGGTGAGGGAGGGTGCGGAATTGTAGCCCTCAACAGCTGAAAGTCTGACACCCTATGAAAACTATGTTTTTCTTTGGAATGCGGCATCAGTTATTTAGAGACAAAATAAATGTGAGGCTTTAGGAACAAAAGGAGAAAAAGGGGGCGCCCCTAGAGCAAATAAACCGAGTGTACATAAGCCACCACCACAGGTGGGTACTCACAAGTAAAAATGCCAGGCTCTTGCAAATGCAATTCTTGGCCATATCGCTTATGTAATTATTTAAAGATGTTACACTGGCAGCTCCTCTCCCCCAACACTCTCTCCCAGGAAGGCAATATGCAAAGAAAAGAAACAAGAAGAGGAAGCACAATATGGTATCTTAATACTGCCCCAGTAGGTACCAAAAGAAAAGTGAAACTGCGCTCACATTTATTGTAGGTCAGATTGCTCTGACATACCACATTTGTCTCTGCTCAGGGTCTCACTGACTCTGCAACAAACACATCTGAGGCTGCTGTACTCCAAAGTATTATAACATTTTAATTGACACATTGACATTGATGTATTTTATCTAATAAATAAATATTTTAATAAAAATATTTTATTACACTTTGTATTACAGCAGCCTCAGATCTTTTTGATGCAGAGTTAGTGAGACCCTTAGTGGAGACAATATTATATTATTCTATTGGGCCCCTTTTTTTGTTTCTTTTCTTTAAAATACATTTGAAACATTCTGCCCCTAATGCATGCAAAAAGAGCATTTCATGGAAGTATGTGTAGGTGTAATGAATGCAACAAAGATAGTAATTATATGTCACAATTTGCAGATTCATTTTCATTCAGATGATGGGCATTTTGTCAAGCATTGCATGACCTTTTCTCAAATTTGAATTTTATGCATAATCTACGTGTTGATTTGAATGCAAATGGACCAAGATGGATTGAACTCTTGGCAAATTAAAAAGAAAACATGACCTTGTTGTTTCAGGAATGCTTTCTCGGTAGGTTACATGAATACAGTTAAAAATGTATTTCTGAATTTGTTAAATTAATAACATGGTAGTAAATGTTATTTATGTCATATGTCTTGTTATTTTTTCTTCCTTTATAGTATCATGTTGCTAGATTTAAAAGATTGCTCAGCATTTATAAAGCACTTAACCAACAGCCATAGAAAAGATGTCTGATATCGACTAATGGTTGAATTGAATATTGGGGGTTATTAGGTACTTGCTGAGTGGGCTTCAGTGTCAGGATTTGTTTCCAGTTTGAATGCTATGGTGATAATGCCCCCAATGGTGCAATTGCAATGCACAGTGCACTAATAATGTATTAGGTTGCCCCAAATCCCATGTGTCTTTATAACACAACAAATCCCCTACATACATTACAGAAAGGTTGATGCAACAGATCAATTGTGGAGAAAAACTTAATCATAGGGGCCAAATAAGAATGATCCAAATCCCCACTGATTTAAATGAATATTTAAAGAAATAGTAATGTTTAATATGGAACAATTTACTGTATATATTGCAGGGTTTATGCTGCTGAGCAAAACATGAAAAATCTTACTGCTGTGAGATGTTTTGAAACTCAGATTTGCATTTTTTTGGGTGCAATACTTGCATGGCCTGAAATTTTGTGGAGGCGCTGTTGCTACAGAGATCTGTAGACAAATGATGGTTAGTTGACCATAAATATCCGTAGACTGCTGTAATAACCATGCCACAGTAACATTTCTGGACATGGAAGTATTGCACTCAAAAAATGCTAATTTGAGCTGCAATAACTTTTGAATAAAACATCGATCAGCAGTGAGAGCAAAATAAACATGGTCTCACTGCTGAGATGTTTTATTAAAAGTTATTGCAGCTCAAATTATCATTTTCTGGATGCAATACTTTCACGTCCAGAAATTTTACAGTGGCATGGTTGTTACAGCAGTCTATGGAGGTTTATGGTCAACCAACCATCTCTGTAGCAACAGCACCTCCATAAAATTTCAGGCCATGAAAGTATTGTACCCAAGAAATGCAAATTTGAGCTGCAATAACTTTTGAATAAAACACCCCTCAGCAGCGAGACCATCTAGATTTTGCTCACCTGGGTAAATCCTGCAGTATATTTATATAGCAAATGTTTTACCAGGAAGAACACATTGAAATTTCTCTTGTTTTCAAATATGTCCTGGAGTGTTTACAGCAAGAGTTGCATATTTGCACCAATACAGAAACATAATACATTTAACTACATATGTATACACACATATATTAAAAATGTTATATACAGTTGCATATTGTTTTTAGATATAAAGAAGCAGTTATTTTTAAGGATTTTAGACTCGGAGAAGATCTGATTTTTTCAGGCAGGTTATTCCAGACTTTCGGAGCTCTGAAGGAAAAGGCAGATCAACCGGCTTCTTTCTTGAAATGTGGTATACTCAGTGAGTTGTTAGCAGTGGAGCAGAGGTTATAGTTAGCAGGGCTCAAAATTTCCACTCGCCACTAGCCAATGGCGAGTGAAAATTTAACCCTGGCTTGTGTTGGGTACCTGTTGGGTATGTTATGGCTTGCAGTGGCGAGTAACATGAAAACCGGTGTAAACACACCAGAATCTGTAATACAGCACACTGAACTAGAGCCAACAGGGCTCAACGGTTAAGGAGTACTAAAGTTACCTAGAAAGACCCTAGACAGGCAATACAGCCTCTAGGATCTTCCTGCCAAAACTGGTATCAGACGATGCCAGCACATCAACACAGTAGTGTTTGGAAAAGGCGTGCACTGACGACCAAGTAGCTGCCTTGCACAACTGAACAGCTGAGGCCTGATTCTTGTAAGCCCAAGATTCTCCAATAGACCTGGTAGAATGAGCCATAACCCGAAAGGGCACAGGCTTTTTCCTCAATTCGTAAGCCTAAGTAGGGTTAGGGCAGAAGGAAGGAACCACAATCTCCTGATTAATGTGGAACTCAGACACCACCTTCAGGAGAAACTCTTGCAAAGTCCTTGTGAAACACCAAAAAGGGTGGCCTACAAGACAGAGCATGCAGCTCTGCAACACAGCGAACAGACACGATCGCCAGGAGAAAGGTCATCTTCCACGTCCTCATACATAGAGGAATAGTGGCCAAGGACTCAAAGGGAGGGAGTTGAAGGACACCCAAAACCAAGTTAAGGTTCCACTGGGGAGCGGGAGTCTTAAACACAGGACGGGTATGAGCAATACCTTAGAAGAAAACCTTGACATCAGGAAGAATAGAGCCTCTGAAAGAAAACAGAGAGAGAGGAGGTCTGAACTTTAAGAGAACTCAAACTGAGACCCTCATCCACACCATCCTGGAGGAAATAAAGGACCACAGTAAGATAAAAATCCTGAGACAGGTCCCTATCAGCACACCAAGAGGGAAAGTTAGGCCAAACTCGATGGTAGGCCTTAGAGGAAACAGGCTTATGTGCACTAAGCATAGCAGCCACCACACCAGAAGAAAAAACCCTTCTTCTTCAAAATTGAAGATTCAACCTCCATGCCGTCAAAGCCACATGATGAACATCCTCCTTCCACAGGTAACCCTGCAGATGAAGATCCAGACGGGAGGGAAGCCAAAGAGGTTCCGCCACTCAGAGATTCAGAAGCTCCGGAAACCATGCCTGTCGAGGCCAGTACGGAGCAATCAGAATGACTGGGCAGCGCTCCAGTCTCACTTTCCTTATCACCCTGTGCAACAGGGGAATGGGAGGAAAAAGGTATGCCAGAGGAAAAATCCACGGGATCGATATGGCATCCACTGCTAGAGCCAGGGTGTCCGCCTAGCGAGAGCAGAACATTGGGAACTTCCTGTTGTGTCTTGTCGCCATGAGGTCGATGCACGGAAGACCCCACCGCTGGACAATGAGGCTGAACACCTCTTGATGCAGTTCCCACTCTCCACTGTCCACTGTGTGTCGACTGAAGAAGTATGCCAGAACATTGTCTATGCCAGGAATATAATAATAATAATAATAATCTTTATTTATACAGCACCAACTTATTCTGCCATGCTTTACAATAGGGGATAGAACATATAGAGATATTAAATAGTACAAATCATACGTGGAGAACAGAAGGATCAGAGGGCCCTGCTCGTGAGAGCTTATAGTCTAGAGGAAGGTGGGTAGGATACAGAAGGTATAAGTGCTGTTGGGTGTAAGTGTCTCCTGCCACATAAGCTGCCGGTCAGTGGGTGGGAGAGAGAAGTGCTAGTAAGTGTAGTGGTCCAGGGAATGGTTGGTTCTTGGTGATAATATTTATGGAGGTAGTTGATAGGCTTCCCTAGCGTCTGAAGATCAGAAGGCTAGGGGAGAGTCTGATGGGGCGGGGGAGGGAGGAATATGAACTGCGGAAAAGGCACGGACATGCTCCTCTGCCCAGGACAAAATATCCTTGACCTCTAACCAAGCTGCAAAACTTCTTGTGCCACCTTATTTGTTGATGTAGGCTACCACTGAGGCATTGTCTGACTGGACCCTGACCAGGCAATCCTCCGATTGAAATATTGCCTGAAGCTCCAGGACATTGATGGGAAGGAGAGATTCTTCCAGGGACCACCGGCCTTGAGCATCCAGGTGCCCCAGGACCATTCCCCAGCCTGAGAGGCTGGCATCCATCGTCACTGTTGTCCAGAATGGCTCCATGAAGGGCCTGCTTTTCAGCAGATTGTCCAGGTTGAGCCACCACGTGAGGCTCAGCTCCACGTGAAGAAGGAGAGATAGGGACCTCTCCAGGAGATCCAGTTGACCCCTGCAAGCCAGGATTAGAAACCTCTGGAGTTCCCTGGTATGAGCCATGGCAAACAAAAGCGCTTCTATGGTGGAAATGAACTTCCCCACCAGGGATGACAACTTCTTGGCTGGAACCAGATCCTGATACAGGACAGCCTGGACCTTCAGTGCTATCTGATGAGCCACTTCGTCCGTGAGAAACACCATCCCTCTCTGAGTGTCGAAGAGGATGTCTAGAAAAAACATCCTCTGGGAAGGAACAAGGTCCGACTTGTCCAGATTGATGATCCACCCATGACAGGACAGAGAGTGAATGCAGTTCTGCACCTGCTGATGAAGGAGTTCTGGAGAAGATGCCTTCAGAAGGAGGTCGTCCATGTATGGGGTAACCCTTATGCCGTCTCGATGGAGGACAGAAATCAAGGATCCCAGTACTCTGTTGAAGACTTGAGGAGCCGTGGTCAGGCCAAAGGGGAGGGCAGAGAACCGGAAATGCCCTCGGTCTCAGCAAAGTGGAGATATTGCTGGCTCTATGGATGAAAGGTAATGTGCAAGTATGCATCCTGAAGATCCAGAGAAGCCAGAAATTCCCCAGGGGACATGGCAGCAATAACTGTGCACAGTGACTTCTGGTGATACTGGGACCTGGACACAAAGGAGTTGAGGTCCTTCAAATCCAAAATGGGAAGACAGCAGCCATCCTTCTTGGAAACCACAAAGAGTTTGGAGTAGAATCCCATCCCCTTTCCTGAGGAGGAACTGGTTCTAAGACCGCATTGTCCAGAGGGGCCTGAATGGCTCCCTCGAAAAGGCGGTGCTTTTCTGCTCCCAGAAGAGAGCGAGAAGAGAATGTCTGGGTGGGAGGTGAAGGGAATCCTGTACCCCACAGCCACCACCCGCAAAACCCACGGGTCAGCCACAGAGGTTTCCCAAGCCGAGAGGTAGTGGCGCAAGTAGCCACCCACCTGTGGGTGGAGGCCCCAGATTTGTCAAGTCATGCAGAAGAAGGTTTGGAAGCCTTGGGCTTAGCAGAGGACTTGGGCCCCATTGCTGCTTAGGCTTGGATGCGATGCGCCAGAGCCTGCGACACTGCCTGGGTCGCCGGACGCGATTCAGCCTTGAAGGGAAGAAAAAAAACAGGTGTCTTCTTCCTAGAGACCACTGGCAGGTGAGTGCTCTTCCCCACAGTGGCTTCACTGACCAGATCCTTGAGATCAGGCTAAAACAGAGAGGTGCCCTGAAAGGGCAAAGACAGGAGAGCCCTCTTGGAGACGGTGTCAGCAGAACAGATCTTGAGCCAAAGAGCCCGTCTGGCTACCACAGATATGGTGGCTGCCCTGGCCACCATTATTATTATTATTATTATTATTATTAATCTTTATTTATATAGCACCAACAAATTCTGCAGCGCTTTACAGTAGTGAATAGACATACAGAGGTATTAAATAGTACAATCAAATGTGGAGAACAGAAGGATCAGAGAACCCTGCTCGTGAGAGCTTACAGTCTAGAAGAAGGTAGGTTTGACACAGAAGGAGTAAGTGCTATTGGGTATAAGTGCCTCCTGCCACATGAACTGCCAGTCAGTGAGTGGGAGTGAGAAGTGCTGTTGAGTGCGAACGTCGTCAAACATAGTAACATAGTAAATTAGGTTGAAAAAAGACACAAGTCCATCAAGTTCAACCTTCGCTTCATACCTCAGTAACTGAGAATTTTATAGCTTTCCTGCTACCAATTAAATTAGTCTTTATCAGACCTTCCTGATCAGCCTACTGATAAACAGTATAACTCTGTATGTTCCCTTTTGAAAGAAATGTATCTAATCCTCTCTTAAATGTATCCATTGTATCTGCCATAACTACCTCCCTGGGCAATGAATTCCACAATTTGACAGACCTTACCGTAAAAAAACCCTTCCTCTGCTGAAGTTTAAACCTCCTTTCTTCTAATCTCAAGGGGTGTCCCCTGGTCAACTGATCAGGCCTTGGAATAAATAGCTCACCGCAGAGATCCTTGTATTGACCTCTCATATACTTGTACAATGTGATAAGGTCTCCTCTTAGTCGTCTTTTCTCTAGAGTAAATAAACCAAGTTTGTTTAGTCGTTCCTCATATGTCAAGTCCTCCATTCCCTTAATTAATTTTGTTGCTCTCCGCTGTACCCTCTCTAGTTCTAGTATATCCTTTTTCAGAACCGGTGCCCAAAATTGCACTGCATACTCAAGGTGAGGTCTTACCAATGATTTGTATAATGGCAAAATAATGTTATCCACTCTTGCTTCAATACCTCTTTTTATGCAAGACAGGACTTTGTTTGCCTTTGCTACTGCTGTTTGACACTGGTCACTGTTTCCAAGTTTGTAGTTGACAAGGATACCCAGGTCTTTTTCTAGCAACGAGTCACCTAAAATTATTCCATTAAGTTTATAAGTAGCCTTGGGATTGTTTCCTCTCAAATGCATGACTTTACACTTCCCCACATTAAACTTCATATTCCACATGTTTGCCCAATCTGACATTGTATGTAAGTCCCTCTGTAGAGAGAAAAACAGGGCAGCAGAAACATAATGCTGGGCCTCAGAGATGTTGGCGAGAAGCTGCAACATGTCAGTAGAAGGAGCTCCCTGACGGACAGCTAAGGTGAGCTGTTCAGTCCAAACAGCCACAGCCCTATTTACCCATGCCGCAGCAAATGTGGGGCGCAGGGCAGAACCAGCTGTTGCAAAAATGGCCTTGAGAGAGTTCTCAAGCTTTTTGTCAGTCCAGTCTTTCATAACAGATGCATCAGCCACAGGCAAGGCAGTGGACTTAGAAAGCCTGGAAACAGGGGAGATGAACCCACTGAGCTAGGACCACTTCAGAGAACTGATAAAGCTTAGCAAATTTCCTACAGACAGACAGTTTCCTGTCTGGAAACTTCCACTCCTCAAACACCAAGAGGTCAAGAGTGAGGTTAGGTGGAAAACAAGTATGGGGTCGGACAGGCTCCTGAAACACATCAGAGGGATCAGAGGAATCCTCCTGTACCAAGGGAATGTTCAGGGAGTTCAACACAACCCTGATCAGGCCCTCGGCTGTGGGAACAGGATCAGCCTAAAATGGGTCCCCAAACAACTGAAAGGAAGGAACAGCAGAGCAGTCGTCATCATCAGAATCCACCAATAATTCCTCCTCAGAGGAATCAGACACATCAGGTACACCCAGCGGTTTAGGCAGGGAAAACCTGATAGGGGTGGGGGTCTGCCATGAGTGGAAGACCCCCTGCAAAGTGGATGGAAGGAGTTCTAAGGTACACCGGAGGTCCCTGGTAGTAGCCTTAAACTCTTGGCTGGAGGTCTCTGCAGGGGACTCAGGGGCAGCAACGCATGCTGGGCAAAATGACCTGAGTATTCTCTCGTTAACCCTGAGTGACATGAGGAGCAATGAGTGATAGGGGACACAAATGACCCAAAGTCCTTAGTCTTAAGTTTAGTCCCAAGGTCTAATGGAATAGACATGCTCACAAAGTCAAATGGTCAAAGTATCAGAAACACCGAAAATAACAGTGTATATGATAAATTATCCACCCCAGAAATGCTTATAGACTTATCCTGCAGGCGAAGGGTTAAACTGCTGAGGAGAGAAGGAGAGTCCAAGCCCTGCATAGGATACTCGTTCAGAGAAGGCACAAAATGGCTGCCGTGGCAGGAGCCAATCAGAAACGAGTGAGCAATGCAAGCGCTCGTGAGAATTGTAGTTTCTCACAAAAAGTACTCCATCAGTGCCCGAAGCCCCCTGAGCCACCCAACATGCCCAGAACATTGACCAGAAGACAGAGCAAGGGCAGACAAACAACATGAGCCATCTCTGACCTCGCTACATAGAGCAGTTGCAGAGATATGTCCAAACTGTAAAGTCCCATAGGAGTGAATGGAGCAATGGCGTCTATGTGGTAAAGTGCGCTTTAAATTAAGCAAAGTGATTACAAAATGAAAAACACTCTCAAAAACCCAGTAGAATGAGTCAGGAGACCCAATAAACACTGAACCCATTCAGGAAAGTGCTCGCAACCCTGCAAAGTATGCCAACCAGCAGCTAAAGGGTTAAGTTACCACAGAAACCTGCTCCAAACACCCAACAGACATCCAGATAAACCCAATGAGTGCATGAGTATGTAATAGGAACTCCAAGGAGGCCCCTGTGCAGAGAGGAAGCATGAGACATATGGACCACAGCACTCAAAGGGTTGCTCACCTTTTCAGCTGGTCTTCTGTCTACAGATTACCATATATAAAGAAGAAGCCTCAGTGGGCAACTCCTGGGGAAAGAACTTGCAACCAAGATTTTTCCCCCAGGGTTTAGGTCCACAAAAGTACCTGGTAAACTGAGCTATCCACATTTGGGTGATGGGAATTGTCAGTGATGGTTATCCGCCTAATGGTGGTATCCCATATCTAGCAGAAAAATAATAAAAAAGCTAAAACTGTAAAGCAGAACTGTTCTCTTGCCTTGTGTCTTGAACAAGGAACAAATCTTTCTGGAAGGGAATTGGCTAGCTGCAAGCTAAGGAGAGGAGGTAGGCTCCATCCAGAAGTCACTTCTCAGAATTGTTCCTGCCTACTTAAAGGGACTGATCACGTACCCAAAGTTACCAGTAACCTGCATTGGACGACAGAGAAATATATATATAAATATAGATAGATAGATAGATAGATAGATATTAGCAATATTGGCGCGGCTTTGCCCATGCAGTTAATAAAATAAATAGCCCCTCCCCCCAAAAAAGTATCATGCATTTATATGCTTGACTAAATAAACACAAAATGTGATACCTGTCTAGTATCTAATATGTAATATGGTTAAAAAAAATTAAGTGGATTTACGTGTAGGACTATTTTCCCCTGACATCCAGGTAAATCCAGAAAGGAAGCAATGTTCTTAATGTCTGGAATGTTTAATTTTTGTGTGTGTTTGTTTATTGCATGTGTGTGTTGTGTATTGTGTTGTGCATGTGTGTGTGTGTGTATTGCATGTGTATATGTATTGTGCGTATGTATTGCATCTGTGTTGTGTGCATGTGTTTTGCACATGTGTGTTGTGTGTGTGTGTTGTATGTGTGTGTGTGTATTGTGCATTTGTATTGCATGTGTGTTTTGTTTGTGTGTGCTTTTTTTTGTGCATATGTGTATTGCGTGGGTGTTTGTGTTTTTTGTGCGTGTGTGTTTTGAATGTGCGTGTTGTGGGCATGTGTGTTGTTTGTGTGTATTGTCTGTGTATGTTGTGAGTCTTGTGGTATGTGGTTTTTCTGTGTGTTTATATTGTGTGTTTCTTATGTGTGTATGTGTATTGTCTGTTTGTGTTGTGCATGTGTATTGTATGTATGTATTGTGTGTTTGTGTGTGTGTATTGTGCATCTGTGTGTGTGTTGTCTGTTTGCATTGTGCATATGTAGTGCTTGTGTGTGCATGTATTGCGTTTGTGTTGCATGTATTGTGTTGTGTGTGTGTTTTGCATGTGTGTGTGTGCTGTAAATGTGTATTGTGTGTGTTGAGGTGTATTGTGTGTATTGCTTGTATGTGTTTTTCCTGCATGTGTGTATTGCATGTGTTTTTTCTGCATGTGTATTGCAGGTTTGTATTGTGTTTGTGGTGCATGTGTGTGTTTTGCACATGTGTGTGGTACATGGTGTGTAGTGGTGTATTGTGCATGTGTGTGCATGTTGTGGTGTATTCTGCAAGTGTGTGTTGTGCATGTGTGTACTGTGTATTTGCATTGCATGTGAGTGTATAATGTGCATGTATATTGTTTGTGTGTGTGTGTGTGTTGTGGTGTATTATGCATGTGTTTGTGTTTTTTCATGTGTGTGTGTATTGCATGTGCATGTGTGTTGTTCATGTGTGTGTATAGTGTCTGTGTGTGTGTTATGCATCTTGTGTTGTGTGTATCTGTGTGTATTGTTTGTATTGTGCATGTGTATTGCATGTGTGTGTATTGTGCATATGTATTGTGTGTGTTGTGCATGTGTATGTATTATGTTTGTGTTGTATGTATTGTGTGTATTGTTTGAGTTTTGCTTCTGTGTTGTACATGTGTATTGTGTATGAAGTGGTGTTGTATGTGTGTGTATTGAAGGCCCCTGCAAAAGGGGCTGGAAAGGATATGTTTGTTTTTTGGAAGATTTGATAGTGGGGGAGGGCAACTCCATGCAGAGAAAATCACTTTCCCCCATATGTCCTGGGAGGCAGTATACAGAAGATGTGAATAACTCCTCCTTACTGCCTCCCCTGGGTGTGTTTGTCAGCCCAGGGGTGTGTGTGGCTGGAGGAGGAGTCCTTTTATTATTGCAGATACCTTAGATGTTATAGGGCTTTTCCTACTGAGTAAAACAAGGGTACTCCTACCACTGTGATTTTTTTATTCTAATGTTATAATAGTTTAAATAATCATGAAGTGAAGTACAGTGTGATTACTAGCTGAAAGTTCTAAGTGACAGCAGAAAGCAGCAATATCTCTCACATTTTCTTGAGTACTATGTCAATGATTCACATCTCCCACAAAATGTGAAAGAATAACTAATTGAAATTGAATTTACTTTTTCTCATTAAAATGTTTGCTGCTCCTTTAAATGGGACATTTAACCCCTTAAATTCTTGAGAGGTCTCAAAAGCATTGTTTCTCAAAGGGTGGAGACCTCTCAAGCACTCAAGTGGTTGAAAATCCCATTAGAATCGATGCAAGTTTTCTGGGATCCTTATAGTATATTTGGTTTGCTCTTGAATTGCACTACTTCTTCAGCCTCGGTGATGGTTTGCACATAATATATGTTGTGTGAAACTGACCTACTTAGATGGCCCTTGAATTGGTTGGTGAATTATATCAGAGATAAACTACCGTTGATACCTCAGGGGTAAACCACTGGGCCCATGCAACTTTGAGCACACATTGAATGCCGAAAATAGAAAATGCTTTCCAATAGATTGCACTGAACTGGGTGTCCTTCATTCCCTAGATCTGCGACTAATTCATATGCTGACTGTGATTAAAGGAGTAATAATATCAAAAAAAATTATAAAACTTTAAATATCCCATATTTGTAGCTAGCATACGTAAACATTAATTGATTATGATCAGGGCCCACTGCTCTTGTATTCAGAAAACCTAATATCTTATCTTGGGTTATTTGCAGATAACCTGGACAAAAAAATGGGAGCCCTGGAAAAGGCAGGAATGGCTGCTCCTTCAGAGCATATGTTAGACTCGATTTTAGGCTTCAGAAAGCAAACTGTTTTCAGATGCTAGCATGACATACAGGGTAACAGGCTCTCATCCACCCTCATAACATCTACAAAACCACTCCCAGACTGCACAATGGCTGTGGAACACAATGTGACACAATTTCAAACTTTCATTCAACTTTATTAGTTTCAAGTGCTGTAATTCCTACGTAGTTCACAGTTATTGGATGTAAATACCCACAAATTAAAGCTGACAGTCTGCACTTTATCCTCCTAGTTACAGTAATTTCTAATCCAATGTGCTGGAGTACTGAGCCAAAATAATGAAACGTGTGTCACTGTCCAAATTCTTATGGACTGCACTGCAGGTGAATTTTAATTATCTGTAAAACCAACTACACTTGTCTTGAGATGACGGGTCCATTTCATTTTTTTAACAGTGTATGTAATCTACATTGTTTTTATTTTATATTTTCATATATATGAAATTTATTTGGGTTTGCATCTTCCCTTGTGTCTTCTATGATAACTATAAATATAAACTTTTCTCAACCTCTGGATGTATATTGCCAGTAATGACTGTAATTATTTCTCCTCTGTGGTGTAATTCCTGCCTGGTATGTTTATAGCAATAATTGATCTTCTAGGAAGAGACTCTTAATGACCTCTTTATCTTACAATTAAGGAAGTGTTTTGGCCTCCTGTTCTGATCATTACAGGCACATGATGTGCTACATGAATAATGTGTTTCCTCAATCTCCCTTTCACTGAAGTATAAAATGCCCAGACTGAACAAAGAAAGAGACTATTGCTCATTGCATAGGTCTATTAAATTGGCCTGTCACTTAAAAACTTTGCCTAGTAATCCTATATAATAATTTGATAAAGTTTGTCAGAAGCCGTCAGACACAGTAGAGATGGCTGTGCGTGGTGCAGTCATGCTCAGTAGAGACTGCCCACGCTGAGGCTGATATGGAGCGGGGAGCGGCACGGGCAGTCTACACTGGGCATGACTGCACCGGTACCAGCTGGCACTGTGGCCCGTGTAATGGGCTCTTCAACTAGTTAACGATAATAATTAATTCAGTGTTCTGGGATGCATTGTTTTTCTTTTAATTTTAGGTTTTGGGTTTTAAAAGATGAATTTTGAATGAACTTTCTTCTACCTGTGGTTAGAAGTTTGACATGATTAAACACCTGTGCTGCATACACTATTCCAGTACATGCAATGCAGATATTCAACCAAAACACACTGCTAGGGCAGATATGCAAAACTGTGTGCAGATGGAGCTATTCAACTGCTGTCAGCTATACCCTATGGATGCCAGAGTAGTCTGCAATGAACTGCAATGCAGTATATAACAGACATCTCTGACATGTAAGGAGTTAATGAAGAATTCCTCATTCACAAATATATCCATTGATATGATATTTTCACTCTCTGAATGGTGATGCCAAAATATAAGGGCCAGAGATTATCTCCAACACTTGTCTCACCTCAGACTGAGTAACTTTCTGTCTCCCCACCTGAAGGTACTCAGTTCTATTTGAAACAAGTGTGAGACAAACTCTCTGGCTGTTGGATGTTGGCAGTACCATGCTGAGAACAAAACAGTGCAGCAAGCAGATATGTTTGTCAAGGACCACAAATACACTGTCTGAAACAAACATTTTAGTGCCTTGTGGTACATACAAATGAACAATTTATGCAACCTTTTGGTATGATGTCGATAATGTGACCCTATACACTGTCTGAGTTTGACTTGCTTGTACCAGGGAGTCCAACATGTTGGACTAAACACAAACAGAAGATAGTTCATGCAAAGCTCTATAAAAGTTAAAATTACCCTTTAAGTGCCAAATTGGTACACAACGCATTGTGATGCAATATGTTGCATACCGCCTCTGGCACTCAAAGAGTTAAAGTGCATCTATCACCTTTAGAAATGTTAACTAATCTTGAAGCTAATTTAAAACTAGCTATATGCTGAAGAAGCCATTTCTTATAAATTGTTTTTGAGAAAATAAACTTTCTTTGTCGGTGGCACTTTATGCTAATTATTGTATGTGCTAGGACAATATTACCACACAAATCCCATAAAATAACTGCTCAACCTGTTATAGATCCTTAATAAAGATTCATAGGAAATAGTGTGTAACAGATCAAAATTACCCACAAAATATATCAAAATAGCTGGTACATATGAAACCTATTATAAAGAAAAAACAAAACAGAGTCTAATGGTCTTTGGAAAAAAATCACAAAATCTTTCTAAGTGAGTAGTAAACTCATATCTAGTACCCTACTTTCCCATAAGTAAAAACAGATTTATTTGAATGAAATAAAAAAAACATATTACAAGCTATTAAAAACACACCCTGCTTACTAGTGTATTCCATCTGCGAAAGCTATCCATGTCAACTTAATATCACTGCCTCTAGTGCCAACCAATCTTCATTAATTCCCAAAGAAGGGTCAAACATTGATTTAGTCAAGTTACACTTAGTGCACCAAGTTAGAATGCAGTGATTACATGGGAATTGTATGTATCATTTATCTTGATGGCGTGGCTTCCATTCAGTGACTAATTTGTGACTATGGATACATATATTGTTCTAATGTATATATAAATCCAGGGGAAGGAGGGCCTGCACTATATAAATGTTATAATAAAAAGTATAGACATGTACGTAATGCAGTCATGAAAACACAGAGAAAATATAAGATATCGCTAGCAATGGTGATCATCAATAGCTGATGAGATAATTAAGTTATACACATCCTATATAATAATTCGCTAGGGTGTTTGTCAGAAGCCGTCATGCACAGTAGAGGCTGTGCGCGATGCAGTCATGCTCAGTAGAGACTGCCCGCGCTATAGTCACGCACAGTACAGAGTGTCCGAACATGCTGCAGCTGATACGGAGCAGGGCGCGCTAAATTCGGCCCGGAGTCCTCTCTGCGCACCTTCCTAGGACCGCTTGGTCCCAGGAAGGTGCACGGAGAGGGCTAAAGTCCGAATTTGGAGTTCCCCACTCCGTATCACCCGCAAATCAGTCAGGCACTCTTTACTGCGCATGACTGCAAAGCGGGCAGTGAGCAGAGAGGCTCCGGGGTACTAGCCGAGGCTGTGGGGTGGCACTGTGGCCCATGTACACGGGCATTTAGAGCAGGGCTTATAATTTTAAGTCCTTTGCTACTAGCCAGACCTAAAAAGTTACTCGCCACTGCAAGCCAAAACATACCCACAAGTGCTGAATTTCTATTCGCCAGGGTTACATTTTCACTCCCCATTGGCTAGTGGCAAGTGGAAATTTTGAGCCCTGATCTAGAGAAATGTCTAGAAGTGGACTGAAATGGTGCCCCAATACATCATTCCCATTACTTTATTTACAAGTCCCACTGGTGTTGCTGGGCATCAACTTTAGCTGGAGTGAGTGCTCCCATCATTCCAGCTTTTTTATATATATATATATATATATATATATATATATATATATATATATATATATATATATATATATATATATATATATAAAAATATATATCTACTGTATATATATATAGTTAGTTAGCAATCCATATATCAATACCAAGATATAAGACTAATTTCATATATATTTGAATTACTGCACATTTTCATCTCCATGGCCGATCACATCAAAGTTCCTTGCGATGTAACAGAGAAATTGTGTGATTACCAAACAATTTGAAAAAGCTCTGCTGGCCTTTTCCTTACAGCACCCAAAAGGGGATCCAGTATCAATCCCCATCAAAATATAAAGGTTAATTTAACAAAAACACAGAAAAATGGTGAGCACAATGTATAGACAAATTATCTGTGAAACATACTAAACTTGGCCTAGGATGGCAGATTTACTTTGAAGAAAACAGCTCATCTTAGAAAAGACATAAAAACACAATGTATAGTCACATTTTCACTGTCAATTAATAGGCAAATGTTTTATCAAGTGACAGGTCCACTTTAGATATGCAATTTGCTGACAATAAATTTATTTATTTATTTTTTATCCAGAATTGTGTTTTTTTTTCATTTTACACCTGCTTTATTTTTTCATTTGTGTGCTTTTGATATGTTTAAATATGCATGTTTTCCATGTTATTTCCACTACTAAATTGTAGGACTGAAAATTTTACATAATTACAAAGGGAAATAGATTATGAATTTCCCCTTTCACTAATTAGCATTTGTAGAATGGGTTATTTATAAACATTTAATGAAAGTGAGCTGTCTGTAAAATATATGGGAGGAGATTCACTAACGGTGATAAACAAGTGATAGAGTGGAGATGACTTCTCTAGTTTATCACTTCTCCAGTTCCTATGTTGTTCTATAGAGCCTATGCACTAAGATCTCCAAAAGTTGAAGAAATCTTAGTGCATAGACTCCATAGAATAACACAGGAACTGGAGAAGTGATAAACTAGAGAAGTCATCTCTACTTTATTAACTCTTTATCACCACTTAGTGAATCTCCCCCATGGTTTATTTCAGGAATAGCCAACCCTAGTGCTCAAGAAGTACCAGAAATGCAGATTTTCTGGATATCTCTGCATGAGCACAAGTGGATTAATTAAGGTGACTGAGCCACCAATAGATCCATCTGTACTCAAGCCGAGATATCCTAACACCCTGTTGATAACAAGGAGGACCAAAACTTGCCTTTGATCTATGATTTATTTGAAACACTAGCTCTTCCATATACTAAATGAGAAAAGTATTAACTACCATAACTTCAAACTGCATTTGAACCCTCTCTAGCATTCAAGTGATTACAGCCTTCTATAAAAAATCAATATAAAATTATTCCCAGGAAACAATTCCTAGAAAAGAGTAGAATATTTAATCGGCATTCTACATCAAATAAAATGTGACTCACTGGACCATGTGTATAATAAAAGGAGCAATTCTGGGCCACAATAATTACATAATCATGAAAAAATAAAAATAAAAATGTAAGTTGATTTAACCTTTTTATTTCCACAGTGGTCTCCTATGCATTCAAGAGCTCTGTAGTAGTCAAGGGAATAAAAACCTGATTTAAGCCCTATTTGAATCAATAGGGAATTGCAGTTATTCTCTAAGGTGCAGTTGGTTTGCCCCATTTGTATCTTTATACAGACAGTTCACTTTGAGGTTAATGTACTATATAGAACAAGGAGGGGGTACATTGACAAGTGATTAAGAAGTGATAAAGACTAGCTACTTCTTCAGTGTGATAAACTCTCAAATCTCCAAGTTTATCCTATGGAACTAAGATCTTTCAAATTTGAGAGATGTTAATATGTAGGCTGCACTGAATAATACAGGAATTGGAGAGTTTATCATACTGATTTAAGTTATCTCCCCTTTGTCTCCTACCATGCTGTTGGTTTGCATTAAGGTTTGACATAAAGAACAATTTTTGCCAATGTAATGTAAAAGACCTTGGAGAATAAAACATACTTTGCCATTCACACTAAGAATTTTGTACTCAAAGGGAATGGAAGAGACATTACTCATTAACTTATGATGTCAGAGTAAATCTTGCTTATATGTCATGACTGTATAAGTCCATAATGAGGTTAAAATCCAGACTAATGTTAAATTACTGAACAACAGTATACTTCAACATTATATATAGAAGTGTATTTAAAATTCCTCCATATTTCAATATGTTTGTGTTCTAAAAAAAGATATCCAATAATTTTTAGAAATCATCCAGGGTATCTGCAAAAGAGAGTTTCTCGAGGCAAAGAATTCAACATCCTTACTGCCCTTACTGTGAAAGTACCTTTCTTTAGTCTTAATGGATAACTATTTGTTTTTGCTCAGCTCTTTGAGTTCCCCATGGAGTTCTTTGCACTGGCTTCCAATATATGTCTAAATAGTAATCATATTCTGCTTTAGACATCTCTACCATAATGCATTCAAACCCAGTTTGGTTAGTTTCTCTTTATAATTAAAGTCTTCCAGTAACCTTGTCAGTTTTGTTGCACATCTCCATATTCTTTTCAGAATAGACAGCCATGGAGAAGTTTGAAATGCACTGCAATATGGAGAAGTTTGAAATGCACTTCTATAAGAAAGAAACAAAAAAGGGGGTGTCTATGGTGTCATAACTATTGGGCAATGGGGAAAATAATCCCCCAAGAAATATTCTCACATGGTGTTGTAGTTAATGCAGTTATATACCAGTCATTAACATATACATAGGTGGGGATAATGAATGTGTCTACAGGTATTTCCTTCAGGCTGAATCAAGCACTGTAAATAAAAAAATCAAGCACTGTAAATAAAAATTCAACCCAAAAATGTAAAAAATAAAATACATTTTAACACAGAATAAAACAAAGGTGATAAAAACTGTTTAACCCTTCGAGTGTCACAGGGCTATCTAACGCATTGCTTTTCAAACCATTGACTAAATACCCCTCTGGCCCTCAAAGGGTTAAAACTGACCTTATGTGTTTCATAGTGAACAAGACACTTTATCAAAAGACTAGTGTAAAAGCCCATGTACACGGGCCAAGGTCCAGGTAATGTTAACCCTTTGAGTGCCAGAGGGGTACGCAACACATTTTTTGCAATGAGTTGCGTGCCCCTCTGGCAATCAAAGGGTTAAGAGGCCGTTACCTCACTGCTCCACACAATGAAGTCTTGCGTAGCCTCACTCATGCGATGCAATCATGCGCAGTGGAGACTGCCTGAATGCGCGCAGTCTCTACTGCGCATGACAGCTTCTGACAAACATCCTAGCAAATTATTATATAGGATAATCAAGTTCAAACAAAAAACCTATATAGGGAGACGTTTGAATTACACCTTTATGAGAACTTTAAAATAAACATCTGTGACGAATGCTAATTACAATTTCACCAATATTCTAAAGTCTCTTGTGAGGAGATGTTCTTGAATTAGTGCAATTTGAATCTTGCATATTAAGCTACAAAAGAAATGAGAATTCACCTTCCTCAGAGATTCAGAGTTGTTTCTGTGAGCTCTAACACAATTCCCAGCTATCAGATCATAATATACAGTCACATTTACATAAAAAACACCCTCAGGAATATGAAAGTGGATTTTCAAGTAGAATGTAAATATTCAAATAAGCCTTTTGTGAAGAATACAATAAACAACATAACTACAATGATATCATGGTGATAAGGTCATATTTTAATCATAAACAAAGGTTTAACTTGTTGAACCCATATGTAGACTCTGTTCAAATTAGCTAGCTTCTGTTTGCTACACGAGACCCTTACTGAATCTTAGTGCATCTCCCCTCAGGAAGGAGATACATTAAGGTGTGATAAAGAGGTGATAGTGGAGACAGCTTCTCCAGTGAGATAAACTCTTCAAATCCCACGTTATTCTATGGAGCCTAAGAATTAATCTCTCAAGATTGAGAAATCTTAGTGTATAGGCTTAATTGAATGACATAGGAATTGGAGTGTTTATTAATTGGAAAATCTCTCTTTTTCAACTGTTTATCATACCTTAATCCATAATGCCCCTGGAGTAATTCTGTCAATTGTACCATAGGGAGAAATACAATACACTAGGAAGGGAAAAAGGAAGAAAAGGGAATAGGGAAAAGAAAGTTGCTAAGAAAACAAAAGTTAAGTGTACTGTGTATACCTCAATAAGGAAATTAAACCATGCATCAATCAACAGATACATATATTTGTAAAGGAGATCACCCTGTCACCTAAGAGTTAAGCTTAACCAGAGGTGTTATCAAGTGATCTACTGTGTTTTTTTGTTTTTTTTTTTAACTTTTATTAATGACAAGAACAAAAGCATTACAGAAAAAGACGTCAACATGATGAATGGTACAAACAAAGGATCTATCCGAAGGGTATTGAGAGAGGAATACAATATGTGGAGATACGTAGAAATGCTAGAATTATTCCAGATGGCAAAAATACAAATTCAAATAGCATTGTGTAAGTATAAAAGGAACATGGAGGAAGAGCTATACGATAATTCGCTACAGGCACCATTTACAAGGTAGAGCATAGAAAGAGAGGACATAGAAAAGGAAAAGAAAAAAAGAAAAGGAGAGAGATGAGAAGGAGAAAAGAGGGTAAGGCCTGAGTGGAGAAAGAAAGAGGAAGAGGAGTGGGGAGGAGGGAGGAAAGGAGGGGATAGGAGAGAAGGGGGGAAATCGACAGGTACAGGGGGAAACATCGCCAGTGAGAATTAAAAGCTTTATGTGACAGAGCACTTAGAAAGCAACAAAGGGATATATAACTTTGGTCCATAAATGCCAAGGGGTAGAACTTATCTTAGCGGAAATCACCCTGACAGTGTATCTTCAGGGTCAGGAGGAACTAGAGAGAGGCGTAGTGGGAAAGGGACCGTTTTTACACCACTGAGACCAGGTTGATACGAATTGTGAATAAGAATCAATCGCATTAGCATGACACCTCTCCATCTCGATGAATGCATCTATTTTGGAAAGTCATTGGGAGACAGAAGGGACAGTGGTCTGTTTCCAATGTAAGGGGATCAGTGAATGGGCTATGTTAAGAAGCAAGGGAATTATTTTCCACTGGACAGGAGTCACATCTAGAAGGAGGTGAGCTTTATGAGAGAAGAGACAAAGGAGGGGATCTAGGGGAAGCGATAAACCGAGAGCAGAGTTCAATGAAGTTAAGATCCGTGACAATAAGGGTTGAATCAGTAGACAGCTCCACCAGATATGTGAGAGAAAGCATGGATGTTGTAGGCATCTCCAGCAAGTTGGGCAAGTATTACGATAAAGACTAGCAAGAAGTGAAGGAGTTCTATACCAACCTGTAGTCATTTTGTAGTTCAGTTCTCTGGATCTGATATCTCTGTGGAGTTTGAAATTAGACAAAAAGGTAAACGACCATTGCGCAGATTCTAAGGAAATGTTGAGTTCGTTTTCCCACCTTCTAATGAAAAAGGGTTTAGAAGTGCCCTGCTGGAAGAATAAGGAGTAACAGAAGGATAGAGAACGAGAGGGGATATCTGCTATTTTTGTCTCAAAAGGGGTAAAAGGCCTGTCTGGAGATGAGGTTTTGCAAAGGGATTGGTACCAGTGTCGGATCTGAAAGAGGAGACACCATGGAGCATAAAGCTATCCGAGCTTGTCTGTCTGCAGACAGAGGTAAGAACCGTGAGGCAATCTATAGTGAACCTAACGTGTGCAGGTTAGCTTGTCTACATTTCTCCTGTTGTGAAGCGGGCAGTTCTTCTTGAAAGGTAGGATTATCCAGAAATGAGAAAAGGGGGGAGGTAGAGGGGGCATGTTTGCGTGTGTGGTTGGTCTGGTTCCAGGTCTTCAGAATGTGGCTGACAATGACATGGGATCTGCAGTGTAGGGGTATCGAATCGGCAGGTATCCACAGTAACTGAATGAAATCATACCCATTCAAGACAGAAGAAAAAGCAGTCGTCCACCTTTTCGGAGGGGAGGAGAGGAAGTCAAAAAGTTTTGCCAAAACGGAGGGGCTATAATATTTACGAAAGTCTGAAACATTGAGACCACCCTGGTTAATCAGTGAGGATGTTATGTCTAAACCTAGACCTATGTTTAGCCCATATAAATTGTGAAGCTAGGGAGGAGATGGTGTCAATGTAATGCTTTGGTACCGGTACTGGTAGGGCGTTTAAAACGTATAGAACTTTTGGGAGAATCATCATTTTGATGACACTTATGCAACCAAACCATGAGATGAAGAGAGGATTCCAAGAAGCTAAATCGGTTTTGACCATTGTAATCAGGGGAGAAAGGTTCCTATGGGGAAGAGAGATCTGGAGAGATCAGGATACCCAGGTATTTGATGGAGTCAGTGGACCACCGAATGGGAAATTTGTCCCTCAGCAACTTCTCCATTTGGGAGTCCAAGTTGAGATTAAGTACTTCTGATTTTGTATAGTTAATCAACGCTTGTGAGACAAGTGAATATTCATTCAAAAGCTCGAGGAGGAGAGGAAGAGAAGAGGAAGGATGTGAAACAAAAAACAGAATGTCGTCGGTGAAGGCAGCCAGTTTTAAGTATATGTACCCTGGCTGGCCAAGAGACCGAAGATAGAGAGATCCCTGACCTTTTGGCCAAACCCCAATCAGACTTCCCCAGACTTCATCATGGGGCTCCCTCTCACCCCCGAGCAGCAGGGACAGCTTCAGGATATGCTGGCACAGTGGCCCACTCTTTTTTCCCCCTTACCTGACCGTACAGACTTAACAGACCATAAGGTTGAGACCTTAGGACAGTCCCCTCTCCGACAACCCACGTATTGGGTACCTGAAGCAGTCAAGTCCCACATCCTGAAGGAGATTCGGGAAATGCAGGAGCTGGGGGTGATTGAGGAGTCCGACAGCCCGTGGGCCTCCCCAGTCATTCTAGTGCCCAAAAAGGACGGTACCACATGCTTTTGTGTGGATTACAGGCGACTCAACGAAAAAACAGTGACTGACACCTACCCCATGCCCCGGGTAGATGACCTACTTGACAGACTTGCTGGAGCCCACTTTGTCACCATCCTGGATCTAAGTAAAGTTACTGGCAGATCCCCTTGGCTCCGGAGGCAGCGCGCAAATCAGCCTTCATCACCCCGTTCAGCCTGTACCAATTTACAGTCATGCCGTTTGGGATGAAGAACGCCCCTGCGACCTTTCAGAGGTTTGTGGATCGCCTGTTCGATGGGGCCCAAGAGTTTGCCTGTGACTACTTGGACGACATAGCAATCTACAGTGAGTCATGGGAGGAACATCTCCTACACGTAGAGGCCATTTTAGGGAGAATCCATAAGGCAGGATTGACGATTTGCCCCGACAAGTGTCAACTAGGCATGGGGGAGGTACAGTACCTCGGTCACCAGGTAGGCAGCGGGTGCCAATGTCCTGAACCGGCCAAAATAGAGGCCATAGTTAACTGGCCTCAGCCCCAGACCAAGTAACAGGTCCTAGCTTTCTTGGGGACAGCTGGCTACTACCGAAAGTTGGTCCCCCGGTACAGTGACCTGGCAAAACCATTGACTGACCTTACTAGAAAGGCATTGCCTCTCCTAGTAAACTGGACCCCAGCCTGTGCCCAGGCATTTGAAGCCCTGAAGACTGCTTTAGGCCAAGCACCTGTCCTTGCTTCTCCCAATTTTAACCGACCCTTTCTGGTTCACACAGATGCCTCAAACATCGGGTTGGGAGCAGTGTTAAGCCAAGTCGAGTCTGCGGGAGAAGAATACCCAGTCGCCTTCCAAAGCCACAAACTGCTGGACCGGGAGGTGGGATATGCGGCAATTGAAAAAGAATGCCTGGCCCTGGTCTGGGAAATTAAAAGATTTCAGTCATAACTCAAAAGACGGGAGTTTCCTGTGCTAACAGACCACAACCCGGTAGTGTGGTTGAACAAAACTTCCAGAGATAATGGCCACCTGTTGCTCTGGAGCTTGGCCCTACAGTTTTACCGTACAATATCGGTCAAGAAAACACAACCGGAAGGCAGATGGGTTGTCCAGGCAAGAGGATGCCTAAACCCAGCGGACCCACTGATTTTGGTTTTCCCAAGTCCTCTTTCTGGATTATCAGAGGACTTGGATGCTTGAAAAGAGGGGTGGTGTAATGGACCATTGGCCGTTACTGGGAAACTTTGCTGTGGTCTGGGAAAAAACTACTTATCTCAGAAAATACTGAATTCACTGGGCCAGCGCTAGCCGGGAAAAAGTAAATGTAAGCCGCCATAAGGTTAAGTATTGGTCGGGCCCTGATTGGTCAATAGGGCTGCCGTTCACTTAACATGGGGAAAAGTAGGCAGCCCAGGGAATGGTCGGTCAACGGCCAGTCTAAAGATGCTGATAGGCTGATACATCCGTGACGAACTTAACCCTCAGCCTTTTGTCCCAGTGTTTACCCCTCATCAGTCTCTTTGTCTAAATAATGTGATCATGTCTGGACCTTTGTATCCTGTATGCACCTTCTGTCACTGCCTTTTGTGTCCTTTGTTCAATATGCTGTCTTGATGTGATTAGCCATGTATAAAAGAACTGAAGTTGGTTGAATAAAGTGTTGTTGGCTTTGGAACTTCATCCGTGTCCTGTTTCTTTTTCGCTGGGTGGTATCAAGGGTCTCCTTTTGACCCCCATCCTAGGAAGCAGCTCTGGGAGAATGACTGGCAAGGCTACCTGCTTGTAGCCCACCACAGGAGAGAGAAACCTGGAATGACGGCCTGAGTCCATCCGCGGACTTAGGTATCCGTTACAATGTATTTTTCATACTTGAGGCGCATGAAAGGTTTTTGTACATCTTCTTGTAGAAGCTTATTCAGTTCAGCCTTGATGCTTTGGATTTCTGGCAAAGAGAGAGATATCGTTTGTGAACTGCTACGTAGGTCGTTCAGTAAGTCGTTAACTCGCTTTCGTTTCTTCTTTTTATTGTGGGCCCCTATTTTAATTAGGTGGCCATGAAGGACACATTTATGTGCTTCCCAGACAAACAGGGCAGATACATCAGGTGTAGAGTTGATCGAAAGTATTCATCAATTGTAGAGGTCAGGGTTTCACGAGTGGAGGGATCTGTAATGGTCACTCAGGCGCCATGAGCCTGGTGAAATAGTAGTAGCGAAGTTTGAAAGAGTCATCATAACCAAGTGATCTACTGTGTTTAATGAGAATTACAGACATGTATGGGTTGTAATGTCTGGTGGCCCACAACACTGATGTTAATGCAGATACAAGATGTAAAAACATACCTAAAACCCTAAACATTCATAATATATATATAGAGAACTAACCCCTCCCAATTGCCCCCAACACAAGCCTGGTGGAAAAAAGTAATCTGAAAGTCCAGAAGACAGATGGGGCCATAGTAAGTTCCTTACTAAGCAAAGTTCAGAACTGTGTAAAAGTGTATATCCCAAATTTGTGTATTTGCAAGGAAATCTGGTGAAAAGAGTAATTTTTTTGACCTAGTTCAGTCAATCCCCAGGTTTGTGTATTCATACAGAGAGAAATGGAGTAAACGAGAAAGTGTCCATAAGACATTGTATGGACTTTTGAGATTATTATCCCAGACAGTGAATGGTGGATATTTTCCTATAAAGTGATTATAACTACTTCCTGAGGTTTCACTATTGAAATGTTGCCGTCTATTTGGTGACCATCAAAACATTCATTAAAAATGTTGCCTGAATCAAAAGGGCAACATCAGAATGTTGCCCGAATCAAAAGATCTCTAAGTGTGCAACATCAGAATGTCACTTTTTTGATCCGGGCAACATCCTGATGTCGCCCTTTTGATTCAGGTGACATTTTTCACGCAGTGTTTTGATGGTCAAATAGATGGAGGCATCTCAATAGGATACCCTTCCGATGAAGCTGTAGAAGATCTCAGAAAAGTAAGAAATTAATATTTTCTCCTTTGCAATACAGGTTTGAGAGCTCTGGTGATTCTTTCACTTGTTGAATCTGTCTGAATGTTGAATAAAGAAAAAAAGTGTAACAGGTGCCATATTGCCTCCATCTCTCAGATGTGAAACAGAAGACTTCTAGGGTAGCCAGACTATCATTTGTAAAACTGAGGTAGATAAGGGATAGATGGTGGTCTCCCCTATAAAATCTAAAAACAATGGCTTTTGTTTGTGCTAGGGCACATATGTACAGATGATGCATGCAAAATCCCCAAAGAACTGAGATGACAGCAGCCATCTCACATGGCTCAATCTCGGAAGTCCACCATTCACATTGATTTATATGGAGATTTTAAACCCTTGCATGCTACAGAGGATTCCAAAGCATTGTATTGCATTGTAAAACATAGTATTGCGTAGGCGACATCTCTAGCATATAAGGGGCTAAATGCCACAATTAAAATAATTGGAATGGTTATTTCACCCCCCACGGAGCAGTGGGATTGCCACAGAAGTACACCAGCCCAGTTCTTTACAGGAGATCAGTCTTTGTCTTAAGCAACTGTTTGAAAATCCAAGCACTCTCCTTGCACTAACCTTTTTATTTCATATATATGTAATTCTCTTACTTCATCATTTGCATTTAGATTATGTTTTGTCTCTTGGACCTCTGGAACTGGAATATTAAAATTCAGTCTCGTTTACTCACCAGTTCTTAATTTTAAATGAGCTGCAAACATTAAAATTTGAAAGGGAGCTGGCAGGACTCCTTGGGTACAAAACAGGCAATCTTATTAACAGAAGATCATACTCAGTTTTCTCACTTTTTGATAGCATACACACATTAAAATTCTTTAACGTCCTCTCTGCAGTTGCAGAATGAAATGGTGCACGAAACAAGGCCAATCAAGTGCAGGCACAGTCTCATGTATTATAGATGTAGGGACTACCTTGACATGTACAGATATAACATGAATAAGAAGTCAGTTGAGAAAGACCCCTGAGATTTAAGAGCATTAATGCAGTCTGGACTAGTATCAATGCAGCAGAACTGTATTCAGAAGTTGAATACTGAGACAATGGTACTTTTATGACACAATGAGCCGTATGTATAAAGGCAAAGTGGTGTAAATCTAAGGCACACCGACTGCATCACAGGGGAACAAATACAAACTCCTGACATTTACATTAGTTGCAAGGGAGCTTTTTAACCCTTTGGATGTGAAAGATGTTTCCAACACATTGCAAAGCAATGCATCATATACAGTTGTGCTCAAAAGTTTGCATACCCTTGGAGAACTGGTAATATATGTACCATGTTTAAAGAAAACATGAGTGAGCAGGCAAAACACATTAATTTTATTTCTCATGGGATCCATATTCAACTGTAGATTATAACAGAATGGCACAATCATGGCAGCAAATAAAAAACTGAAATAACCCCTGTTCAAAAGTCTGCATACCCTCAGTTCTTAATACTGTGTATTGCCCCCTTTAGGATCAATGACAGCGTGCAGTCTTTTGTAATAGTTGTCTATGAAGCCCCAAATTCTTGAAGGTGGTATAGCTGACCATTCATCTTGGCAAAATGCCTCCAGGTCATGCAAAGTCTTTGGTTGTCTTGCATGAACCGCACGTTTGAGATCTCCCCAGAGTGACTTGATGATATTAAGGTCAGGAGACTGTGATGGCCACTCGAGAACCTTCACCTTTTCTGCTGTAACCACTGGAGGGTCAACTTGGCCTTGTGCTTAGGGCCATTGTCGTGCTGGAAAGTCCAAGAGCGTCCCATGCTCAGCTGTTATGCAGAAGAATGCAAATTGCCTGCCAGTATTTTCTGATAATATGCTGCATTCATTTTGCCATCAATTTTCACAAGATTCCCCATGCCTTTAGAGCTCACCCCCCACAAAAAAAATGTCAGTGAGCCACCACTATGCTTCACAGTGGGGATGGTATTCTTTTCTCTATAGGCCTTGTTGACCCCACTCCAACTTTTGGTTGTGACCATAAAGCTCTATTTTGTTTTTTTCACTCCAAATTACAGTGTGCCAGAAGCTGTGAGGCATGTCAAGGTGTTGTCAGGCATATTGTAACCAGCTTTTTTTGTGGCATTGGCGCAGTAAAGGCTTCTTTCTGGCAACTCGACCATGCAGCTCATTTTTGTTCAAGTATCATTATATTGTGCTCCTTGAAACAACCACACCATCTTTTTCCAGAACAGCTTGTATTTCGCCTGAGGTTACCTGTGTGTTTTTCTTTGTATCCTGAACAATTCTTCTGGCAGATGTGGCTGAAATCTTTCTTGGTTTACCTGACCTTGGCTTGGTATCAAGAGATCCCAGAATTTTCCACTTCTTAATAAGTGATTGAAAAGAACCGACTGACATCGGTTTATATCCTTTTTATATCCTTTTCCATCTTTATAAAGTTCCATTACCTTGGTACGCAGGTCTTTTGACAGTTCTTTTCTGCTCCCCATGGCTCAGTATCTAGCCTGCTCAATGCATCCACGTGAGAGCTAACAAACCCATTGACCATTATACACAGACACTAATTGCAATTTAAAAAGGGAAATTAACCTTTAATTGCCATTTTAACCTGTGTGTGCCACCTTGTGTGTCTGTAACAAAACCAAACATTGAAGGGTATGTAAACTTTTGATCAGGGCCATTTGGATGATTTCTGTTATCATTATGATTTAAAAAGCAGCCAAACAACTATGTGATAATAAATAGCTTCATATGATCACTATGCTTAAATAGAAGACAGGTTTGTTTTTTTTGCATGATCAGTCATATTTTCAAAATCAGTGCCAAATGGCCAAATGCCATTTCATGCATTTGAAGGGGCGGAAATGTATTAAAAAAATATTTTTTTTCCTTTAGCGCCACCTTCTGGAAACATTTGTTCACACCAGGCTTGTGATAAGAAGGCAAGTGACCCCTCATTTGATACAAGAGGATATCTACTTTGCAGAAATATATAATTTTATATAGCTATTTTGCTGTTTTAGAGTAGTTTTACCACAAAAACAATAGAATGTGCATATTAGTTCATAAAGTTGAGCATACAATTTTGCGCTCCTAGTAATTAGGACTCTGCTCTAGCCATGGACATAGGTAAAACTATTCAAATTTGGTATTTTTGTACTTGGGAGACTCAGGGTTTTTCAAATAATTGAAACTATCACAATCAAGGTAAATGTTATCGATATATAGTATGTGATTTTAGCAAAATATGTAATTTTTCACTATTTTTGTAATTATGACATCATAGATTCACTTCATGTAAGGCACCATGAAAAAGTTCAATTCATTCTGAAAAAAAACTATATATAGATTTCCATTTGTAACTAGAAATTGCTCCGAGGAAATTAAGCCTAAAAAAATGGATAGCAAAAATGCTGAAAATGTGTCTGGCCTACATGGTACAGGAAATGACCCAAGCCCCTGCCACTGAAGGTGTTAATGTAGTAATTAGAGGAGTCAAAGCTGCATTCAAGGGGTAGTCGATACTGTAAGCATGGGTTGGCTGAAGTCAAAACTACCAACAAGGATCTATACCTAGTACAGAGGATCAGGAGTAGTCAGAGCCATGACCTGATCTTACCAGCTATTGTAGATGATTATGGATCACCGGTAGCATGACCTGGTATTAGCAAAAGAAAAATGAGAGTTGCACAGTCACAGCCGAGTTATGAGGCTATTATAACTTCCATCAAAAAGGCATTTGGAATATAAAAATCAGTGGTGTGGAACTTTAAGAAATGCATTTCTGAATTTTCAATACATTCTGCATTCATTTAATATGTTGTAGAAACAGACTGCTACCACATCACACTGGTCAGTTTTGATCAGCAAAAGGAACCATACATATCATTTTCCATAAGAATTTTCATTGAAATGTCATCATATAACAAGAATGATAGCTAAATATAGTTTTTAACACCAGGGCCTAGATGCACTAAAGGTCGAAGAGGGCTACAAATGTCGATGTTCTGTTGGAGCAGTGTCGTAGGCACATACTCAGTATTCAAAAAGTGTCTACGACATCACTTGTTACGGAGTGACTATGGAATAACAACACTAACAAGTACAGATACAGTAAAATCAATATCTTTATTAAAATATGATCAAAAAATAAATAGAGAAAGCACTTCCCCAACCCTCAAAGGACCAGGTGTGGAGAAAGTGCACAAGCACTTCCCCAACTCTCACAGGACCGGGTGTGGAGACAGCACACGATCCACTGACGGAACAAGAACTGATCCCAATCTGACTACAGAATGGGAAGGTAGCAAGGATAGCAGTAGCTACTAGTGCAGGAAAAGCGGAATTGCCCAAACAAAATGAGAAATGCTCCCCTAGAACTCTAGGGTACATCAAGGTAATAGACTTGGTTACCCAAAACGCTAGGGGAAAGCTACAGGCAATGCGACTAGAAATCCTCAGAACGCTAGGGTAGCTATGGGCAACGGTGACTCAAATCCCTACTAAGCTAGGGTGCACCCAGAGGCACTAACCATCAGTATCAAGCAGTATAGGATATCCAGAGACAAAGTCCAGCGCAGCGGGAGGATACTGAGCACAGCTTGTACCAGAGAGATCAGCTACAGCACGGTCTAGTGTTGGAGCGGAATCAGTCAGACCAAGGGTCGGAAATGATTCAGATAGTCAGCCGGAGCCAGAGTCAGCACAGAGAAGTTAGTCAGCCAAGCCAAGGTCAGTACTGTATCAGATAGTCAGCCAGAGCTGGGATCAGCACAGAGTGGGTAGTCAGACGGAGCTAACGGTCAGACCAGAGCGGAAGGCAACAAGTCAGGGATCAAATGTAGCTGGAGTCAAACGTAGCCAGAGGTCATACACGGATCAGAGCATAGGAAATAATCACAAGAGCTAGCGCACAGGTATATCACGAAAGGGCAAAGGAGTACTGGCAGAATGAGGCCTAAAAGGCCTAGCAAGTAGGCGGAGACTAATTCTGGCAATTACCACAGGCCTATAAGAATAGCGAACGCACATAAGCGTGACACTCAGGAAGTGATAGTACAATGTCGCCTGCAAACCGTAACAGCACTCCCGGAGGGCAATCACTGGCATCATGATGGTACCCCCCGTCAACAATCTCTCCTCCATGGAAGAGGCCCAACTTTATTTGGGAATTTAGCATGAAATCTGCGCAACAAAACAGGAGCGTGAATATCAGACTGACCTACCCAGGAACATTCCTCTGGGCCATAACCCTTCCAATGCACTAAATATTGAATGTACCCATGGACTCCATGGGAATCCAGAATGCTTTGAATCTCATACACCTCATGGTCTTGAATGCGCACAGGCCCTGGCACCACTGGAGTAGAAGTGTATCGGTTACAGACTAAAGGCTTCAATAAGGATACATGGAACATGTTGTGAATGCGCATACCGACAGGAAGGTCCAAGGCATAAGTGACAGGGTTCACTCTGCAAAGTACCCAGAATGGACCTACAAAATGAGGAGTCAGCTTACTGCAAGGTACTTGAAGGTTCAGGTTACTGGAAGACAGCCACATTCTATCCCCAACCTGGAAAACAGGAGCAGGATGCCTCGTGCAGTCTGCATGTGATAGCGTTGTGAGGACCTTTGTAAGGCATTCTGAACCTGTGCCCCTGTGGAGCTGAGCTGCCTAATATGCTCGTCCAGAGCTGGAATGTCTTGAGCCCAAAAGGAGTCCGGGAGCAGGGATAGTTGGAACCCATACTTGATCAGGAAGGGAGAGATCCCGGACGAAGAGTTTATGGCACAATTCCTGGCAAACTCAGCCCACAGCAACAGGTCAGCCCAATTATCATGATGGTCAGAGAGAAAACAGCGCAAAAATTGTTCCGACCCCTGGTTGGATTTCTCAACAGCACCATTAGTTTGGGGATGGTAGGCAGAGGAAAATGACAATTGGATACCCATCTGGTCACAAAAGGCCCTCCAGAATCGTGACACGAACTGACTCCCACGATCAGCGACCAGAACCTTGGGCACTCCGTGGAGTCGGAACACCTCTCTAGCAAACACCTCAGCCAATTTCCTGGAGGAAGGCAGTCCCTGGTGAGGGACAAAATGAGCCATTTTGGAAAAGCAGTCTACTGTCATCAGTATGACTGTACACCCTTTGGATACTGGAAGCTCCGCCATAAAGTCTATGGATACATGTGACCATGGGCACTCGCCATTAGGAACTGTCTGGAGCAACCCCAGTGGAAGGTGTCTGGAACAGGCCTCCACAAATGCAGCACAATCTGCTCTTAGGCTAGGCCACCAAAAGAGCTGAGAGACTGACCAAATCAGTTGGTCATGACCAATGTGTACAGCTGCCCTTGAGGAGTGGTATGTTTCCAGTAATCTGATACGAAGAGGTTCGGCTACAAAACATTTACCGCTAGGTTTCTCTGCTGAAGCATTGCCCTGGGAAGCCAAAATCTCTTCGCCCAGTGGAGACATGATACTAGTGCGTATGGTGGCCAATATTCGATCTGGAAGAATGATAGGCACAGGCGTACTTTCAATCTCGAGGTCTGGCCCAAATTGCCTAGACAATAACTCGCGATCGCCTATGTCATATAGGCTCTGGGCTTTAGTCATCTTTTTAGAAAAGAACCCACAAGGCATGAGGGTCTTGCCGGGCCCAGATCGCTGGGACAGGACCGCCCCCACTCCTGTCTCTGATGCATCCACCTCCAGGGTAAAAGACAAGGCAGGGTTGGGATGCAATAATACTGGAGCCTCAGCAAAAGCAGACTTCAATGCTTCAAAAGCCCTGCTGGCCTCAGGAGACCAATCCGAGGGATTAGCCCCTTTATGAGTCAAGTCAGTCAAGGGTTTGGCTACCATAGAGAAATTTCGTATGAATTTCCTATAATAGTTTGCTAATCCTAAGAATCTCTGTATGGCCTTCAAGCTCACCGGACGTGGCCATTGCAGAACCACCAAGAGTTTCTCTGTATCCATGGCAATACCATCAGCAGAGATTAGCACAGAAATGGCACTCAATCTTTATGGAATTTGCACTTTTCCAATTTACAATACAGTTTGTTTTCTCTCAATTTTTGCAGAACGGTAGCAACATTCCTCCGATGTACTTCAATATTAGGAGAGTGTATCAGGATATTGTCCAAGTAAACTACTACACAGGACTGTAGCAGGTCTCTCAGTACATCACTGATAAATTCTTGGAACACTGCCGGAGCATTGCACAGCCCAAAGGGCATGACCAGGTACTCATAATGGCCACTGCGAGTATTACACGCAGATTTCCACTCATCGCCCTCCTTGATTGTTGTAGGCTGCCTGCAAATCAAGCTTTGTGAAAACTGAGGAACCCTTCAATCGGTCGAATAACTCAGTTATCAATGGAATGGGGTACACATTTTTAACCATCAGCTTGTTTAGACTTCTATAGTCAATACAAGGTCTAAGCGCCCCATCTTTTTTCTTTACAAAAATAATCCTGCCCCCGTGGGCAAAGAAGGCTTACTGAGGGCATCAGTAATGTACTCCTCCATGGCCTGATTTATGGTCCCGGCACCAGAGCTCTCCATAGGCTCATGTAGCAACAGCGCCACTGTACAATTTCAGGCCACTGTGATATTGCACCTACAAAATTCAGCTTTGAAAATGAATAACTTTTGAATGAAACACCTTTCAGCAGTGGGAGTACTCTTGTTTTACTCAGGGGGATAAACCCTACAACATAATTATTTTTTTTACATTTTAAGTAGTACTATCCCTTTAAAGCTCAGGTAAATTGATTAGTGAGGATAAGGCTATGGCTGACACCTGACATTATTTGCTTCTGAAAACACAAAGGAAGCAACTATGACAGACTATGGGCAAATAGTCACGTACATGACTTACTGAGGAGAAAGTTGAAAAGAGACTGGAAAATGTTATATGAATAAAGCACATAGACCTGATGGCACTTAAAGGGACAGTAATGTCCCATAAAAAAATTCTACTTTTGTAGAGCTTAAAAAAATAAACTATGTGCCACAAATCCCATCTCTCAGACCACTATGATTTGAGAGATATTCGCACTGAAAGTTCCCCTCTCCCCTTCTGATGTCAGCTGTAAAGCTGACAGTAGGACATTTGAGTCATGCGACTCGAGGAGGCTCTTCAGCAGAGCCGAAATTGCATTATTTAAAAATAATTACTTCACTGGAACAGTCTACAAAGTGTGCTTGCTAACCAGGCCCACTTTGTAGACCTTTACTATGAAGCAATTCTTTTTAAATAACGCGATTTCAGCTCTGCTGCAGAGCAGCTGGCTGGTCCCCAGACCGGGATCTCCTGCTGTCAGCTAGATGCTGACATCAGGAAAAGGGGTGGGAGAGGGGAACTTTCAGTGTGATTATCTCTCAAACCATAGTGGTCTGAGAGATAGGATTTGTGGGACATAGTTTATTTTTTAAGCTGTATAAAAGTAGAATTTTTTTATGGGACATTAGTCTCCCTTTAACCCCTTAACGACATGTGACGTACTATGACCGTCATGGTCCTTGAAATACTCAATGATCGATGAAGGTCATAGTACGTCACGTACTTTTTACTTACAGCGCTCTACCGGGAGCGCTGTAAGTAACAATAGGGCCTGAAATTGACCGCTCCAAGATCGGAGCAATCTCTATCAGGCCCCATAATGACGCGCCGATACACGCGACAGGTCATGTGTACCGGCGCGTCCAAGTGCTCCTATGCGGTCATTATGGGACGGAAATGTCCCAGGACCGCCGGTCCTTAAGGGGTTAAGGAACTTAGTTCAGTAATAGCAAGACCAGTATACTTAAAATGTATTGATTCACTTTCATCAGGCATATTGCCCTATGATTGGAGGAAAGTTGATGCAGTTTCATTGTTCACAAAAGGGGCACAATTCAAACCAGGATTATAGACCTGTGAGCTTGACTTCCATAGTGGGTATATTAGAAGGGTTATTAACTGACAGCATTCATAACTACAAGAAGACAAACAATATTATAAGTAGGAGTGCAGAGTTACTCGACTGCTACAAGAGCAAATAGGGTACTATCCTGCATAAAAAGGGGCATAGATGTACAGGATGCTAATATAATTCTACTTGATAAGGACTCATCTAGAATATGGCGTACAGTTTTGGACAACAGTTATTGAACTGGAAAAATGGAGGATCTGAGTTATAAAGAAAGGCTAGCCATTAGAGAAGAGTTGTCTAAGGAGTGATATGATTACCATTTCAAATATATTCAAAGTTGATACAAATAACTATACAATGAAATATTTATGCAAAGAGCTGAGCTAAGAACAAGAGGCCATCCATTAAGACCAGAGGAAAGGTGCTTTCGACTAAAACAAAGGCAGTAATTTTTTTACAATAAGGGAAGTAAAGCTCTGGAATTCTTTGCCTCAGGATGTATGCTTGCAGGTCCTGCAACTAGCACAGAACAATATTGATAAATATGACAGATGGCTTCAATGCAGATAGGTTGTTGATCCAGGGAACTATCTGACTGCCACTTGGAGTCAGGAAGGATTTTATTTTATCCACTGGGGCTTAATTGGAAATTACTTCAGTGTTTTTTTTTCCTTCCTCTACATCAACAGGGTTGATTTGGCATGGGCTGGAATTGATGGATGCATGTCTTTTTTCAGCCTCATCACCTATGTTTCTATGTTACTATGTATTGCTTTTACCCTTACGTTTCTCTGCTCTGATGGAGATGTGGGCCGCTACACTGGACTGATTTTGTTGCCAGAGTTGGATGGATTACTGTGATTTGCATTCCTCTTGATCCTAAACTGATCCTTTTTTACATTGGTCTGAGCAAATCAGGGAGGAGTAAACCCCGTACACCATTACTCACCCACCTTTTAAACACTACTAAAATGCTCATCTTATTATACTGAAATGTGAGTCTCCCACTTTTGAGCGGAGAGGAAAAAGTCTATAACATTATATTTCAGAAGCTTTAGTCAGCTTTTACTGAAATCTGATATCCTTGGCTCCCTTTCCAAGAGGGTATAGGGACTTGCATGGTCTAATGTGTGAGAGAGTTGATCCCTCTGGAGCAATCACAAATTTTGAGTACATGTTTCAAGATCTGATTCTATTCACCTCAATATTAGTTGCCTGCACTCTGTCGTCCACATGTCTGCTCCCCCACCTACCTACGTACCTGCCCTTTTTTTCTATTCTCTTCACTTTCCATAATTTTCTTATTTAAACAACACATTGCCATCTTTGAGCTCCCCAAATTGACCAACCCAGCTCTGATATGGTTCAAACAATGAACACAAACTGATTGTCGTTTGAGCAATAACCCCATGGCCTCAAATCACACATTTGCACTGTTGGCCCAACCATAAAAAGTAAGATGAAACAATGACAGTACCGCACACAGGCAAAGCCACTCCACAAAAACACACTGAGGGGGGAACACACCAAAACAAACAGCTGGAGGACACATGTTTCACCTACCAGGATGACCATAACAAACACACATCCAAAATGGGATGCCGGAACAAACACTCAAATATGGGTTGGCAACACAGCCAGACCATACCATTAGGGAACCATAACACACACATCTTAAAAAGCACGATACATGATTGTAGATAATGGTGCTCACAATACATGTAGCCACAGCTGACTACCCCTGGATTAAGACATATGTCTTCTATGTCACATAATACATACCCAACATGTACACATACCTCATTGCCATCTCCACTATTGAGGATATATATGATAAAAAAAGCTCAACCACTGTAGGTAGCCTCAATTAATGTACAGGATCCTGTCAAGCTGTTCAACCAATGAATGCCAGGATGATATCCCATGCATTGCAATGCAATGAATTGGATACCATTTTGTTAATCAAGGGATTATGTATCAATGAATATGTTTATTTATATAGCACCACAAGTGTACACAGCACTTTACAATTTAAGGTTACAAGGTTACAGGTGTTTTGTAGAGTGAAACATTGGGTGCCAGGTCCCTGCCCGAAAGCTTACAAATCTTACACCATCTTGCATCCCACTTGTTGTTGCTCAGGTTATTAATCACACAATATAATTTCCCCACACAGCATCCATGCCTGCAGCTGAGCAGGTGGAACATGAGCAGGAGGAGAAGCAAACTCTCACCCCCAGTGACACAGCCCCTGATGAGCCAGCAGAGGGCACCAGCTGGATGCCACCACCACTACAGTCACAGTACAGGTTGCCACCAACAACAGTCCAAGACTGTTGGATGCAACAGCATGGGTCATATGGCCACACATCATTTACACAGGCACACAGCTGGATGCATCCTCAGCAATAGACCATAATTCAGTCACAACCCAGATGGGAAGGGAACACATCCCAGTGGCCACAGTATGACCCATGACCACTCGACTACCACCATGTTGGCCTCATAAGTTCGCCACAGACTACATTCCACCATCACAGACTCAACCAGGGGAACAAGAATCAACAGTGGGGAGACATAGATGTGGTGGGGGCACACTGATCATCCTTTAATGCATCAAATGCTGCCCCTCTCACAACTGTCTACACATTTGCCTCACCAGTAACTGCAGCATCAGAGGAGACACACTCAGATTATGAGGGAACCACCAATCAAGGGACAGACACAGACCAAGTAGGAGAGGCATCAGCAGCACCTCCATGTGCACCATCCATGCCCTCGTCATGTGCCACAGCTAACAGAACCAGTAGGATGTATTAGGAATACATCACCATCCAGAAGAGGCTACTGAGCGAGACCAGCTGCTTCTCCAGGAGGTGTCTACATACAATGGAAAGAAATGCAGCCACTGCCAGCTGTACTAAAACAGAGCAAGCCATCCTCCACCCAAAGATACACCATATTGAGATTGGACTCAGAGACTTGCTTGGCCAGATGCTCACTGAAGTGCACAGGGAAAATTGCATCTAGAGGCTGCTGGTGGAGAGAGCTGAACAGTCAAATGCTAGGTCAACCACAACAACCTCCCTCTCAAGTGTTACACCCACAAAAACCCCAAGACCAACAAGAGTCATCCAACAGTTGGTGACGGCATCCACATCTGCACCCATTTCCAAAACAAAAAAAACAACCCACGTGTCATGTATTCCCTAAATAAAAATTCAATTCTTGATCCCAATAATTTCTGTGATTCCTTCAGGTATTTAACAAGGTCAGTGGCAAAGATGCAAAGCAATGAATTGAACACAACTGTTTCACATTTAGTTTGATGGGAGAGTGTTTGAGTAGGGCTAATCAAACACATCACATCCACTGCTGTCCAATTTCAATTTAAATCCAAAATCTTGAATGTGTTCTCAAGGTATGATGTGAGTTGAAGTTCAACAACAGCTGATGTGAAACATTTCACGAACTAATTCTGGTCACATACAGGATCACTGTTATCACACAGGGACAGTGGCACTCCAACACAAAGGTACACCTCCTTAACATAAGATCATGTCATGCATATGGCACAAAGATCACACTGGAAACTCAGGTAAAAAAAGAAAGGGATAGGGAAAGAGAGAAAAGGGGTGCCTCATAGGGTAGTATTTTTTATATCAATAGAACCCACATCCAATTCCCCAATCAGGGTACTCACATAAATTAAAGGCCTAACACTCACATATATGCAAAATAGGCAGAATCGCAGGTAAAAGATATTTGTAGCCCACTTTCACTTGGATCAACTCCTCCGAAATCATACAGCTGCTCACATGTGCCACCAGGTGCCCCGCAGAACGATATCCTCAATGGACCCCAAAAGATGAAGAAGAAAAGACAGTACAAGTGGACAAATTCGATACTTGGAGAGCTATTTCATCAATTCAGAATATTATAATATCAATACTCACAGAGTTGTTTTTCCCTGTGTTATTAGTGCTTAAACACTATGGAGATTGTATCCATTTTCCACATTTCTTCTATGCTGTCCAAACCTGGTGTGAAGCTTCTGGGTAGTTTGCCCAATATATTGGAGACCGCATTTGCAGTCTATTAAGTAAATCACAAATGCGGTCTCGCAAGTCATATATTGCTTAATGTCAAACATTTCTCTTGTGGAATTGGACAAAAAACTTTTCCTTCCATGACTGATGTTCCTGCAGGTCAAATACCTATCATGTCCACATTTAAAGGAACCCACCCTATCCAAGAATGTGTTCTTCCTGTTGGCATTTAGACATTGACTTTCAACTTACTTGGTGCTACATAAGTTTTTAAAGTTTTAGCCCTCCTAAAAATGAGTATATCATATACTACAATCTCCATAGTGTTTTGCGTCATTGTGCGACTACACATAACCGTGACTGTTCTGTCCTGCAAGTCACCCCTATAGAACACATAAAGTATTCTGTAGCTAACAATAGGACCCAGCGATTGATTAATTGTGAGTCCTATTGGAGTTTTAAGATGGACACATTAGTGCCAACAGGATTGAATGAGACCATAGAGAGTACTAGATATCTTTAGAATACTGTGTGTGTATTTCTACATATGACTATGCTTTTGAGCGTTGAGGGTTATGTTGTCCCATTTGGATACATTTTAAATTAAAATTAAAGCCATAATAATAATAATATAAATAAAAAAATAGCGTATAGTAGCGCTTAATGGCTTTTATGTTTTTTGGATCTTTTGATTCCATCTAACAGGCAATATTATTGCCAGTTTAGAGAAGTTCCAAATTATAATAAAGTCATAATATAAAATAGCTCATTGTAGAGCTTGATGACTTCTAAGTCCCTTGGATTTTTCGTGTGAGCTTAGATACAACTATAAATGAAATATATTTTACAAGTGTATAAACACAGTATATATATATATATTTTTTTTAATGTATATTTTGTAATAAATATTTTTGGTACATTCAGCACACCTAAAATTTTGCCTTTTTGGAGATTGAGAATTTAAGTGTCAGGGTTAACCCTGTAAGTGCCAGTACTTGTCTCCTGAGGTTCTTCTTTTTAACCTACTGTGTGGATATCAACACCGGTCAACCGAGATCTGAAAAACTGGTTGCTTGAGCAGGGGCAAGCAAATTCTCCCTGCACGCATTACCGGTGCATCAATAACACCGGGGAAAACAACTCTGTGAGTATTGGTATTTTAATATTCTGAATTGATGAAATAGTGCTCCAAGTATCAAATCTGTCCACTTGTACTGTCTTTTCTTCTTCACAATGGAAACTCAACTCTCACATTACACAAGAACATATTCTTCACAGCAACGAGTGTGCATCCCCTAGAGTGTGTGTTCATCAGGAGTGTGCTTGTGGGTGGTGGAGAGGTGTTAAGTGACTCCTGGGATGCCAGTGGGGCACTCAATCCATCATACATATATGTATTGTGTTACCATCTTGCACTCCAAACATATGCAAGATCCACATGTTGTTCTGATGGAAAAACTCTCAAACTTCATTTTTAAAATAGCATCATGATGGGTTCCTTCTCATTTACACTGTGATGAGGAGGTGAATATCATGACTCTCCAATATTCCAATCAAGGGACATGTGTGGATTTCAGATGATATTCCTAGAGTGTGGAAAAACATGCAGATGTTGTACGGGTCCTCAAAACCTTGTTCTTCATGGTGTGAATAACCTCTGATACAGCAACATTGTATCAGGGCAAACACATAGCAATGGATCATTGAGGATTGGCTATGTCTCTCCTCTGTTCCATTGTGTAGGGACAGATGTGCCATGATCAACTCACACCATCTGGCTCATGTCAGTGACATTTTGACATACAATATTAACATACAATAGCACTAGGAAGCAGCAGGAGAAGCACTATATGGAAGCGGAGTCAGAGTTTAACTTGGACATCCCTCTGTTCCATGATGGGTCATGCCATGGATGCCTGTAGGAAGGAATGAAAGGAGTTGAAACTGCACTGCATAGCTCTCTGGTATTCAAAGGATTGACCATCATTATCCTACTAACCTTTTGAGTTCCAGATGGGGTATTCGCCGTTGTATACCCCTCTGGAACTCATAGGGTTAAGAGGCAATGCTAACAAGCCATACGAATGTGTGGACGGGACATTGTAGCAATATAAAACCTAATTAATTAACTAACCTCCATGAAGCAGAAGCTGGTGTCTGGTGCCGGGCCATTACTATTGTGCTGCACACACAGACACAAATCAGCATGCTGGGTCTGTCAACCTACCTCTCAATTAGTTACTTCTATGCAGTAGTCAACACTTTCAAACAGAAAATCCATCCCAATTCAGCTAGATTAGGCATCGCACCTCTATTGTTTTGCTAATACTTCTACTACCACTTTAAAACTTGGAATGCTCAAAGGGTTATATGCTTGATATGAATAGGTTCATCTCTAAATCTGATTATTTGTAATACTTTAGGAAAATGAAGGACATAGCAATTGGGTGTACCAGTGTTTGCAGCAGACCCAAACATTGAATGGCAGCTGCATGTGTTCGTTATGACAGCTATGTCATTGTGATCTTCAAACGAGCTATTTCAAGGCTGGATTCTCATGTAAATCTCAGTCATCCTGTGGAGTGAAACATATCATTATGTCTTGTGTTTCCACATATTCACCATACCTAATCATGGTCATAAATACGTTGTGTTTGATTCATGTATTATACCCAAAAGTAAAGAATTCCCTTATGAGCCTGTCTCCATCCCTCTCAGGGTCTCCTTATCCTCAGACTTGGGAACAAGCACCTCGACAATGGGTTGTGCAACCAGATCCTCTACTACACCAATGTTGACTGCAATATTTTGGAGTATGACACATGCTAGTATGACCTCGCAGACTTTCCCTGGTACATATTGAAGAGCTCCCTCTGAGTTATCCAGGTAGTGGAATCTTGTTTTAAGGAAACCAAAAGTGTTTTCTGTAGCATTCTTGGTCATGACATGAGCCTCATTGAAGTCCTGAGCAGGTGTTGTGAATCTGGTACAGGTGTGAGGATCCACTGTTTGCAAAAATTTCCTGCATCCCCTGTGGAAGAAGAGTAACATCATGACACATCGACCACATGGTTATGTGGATGATGCTGTGTTATGAGGACATACTTGTTGTGTGTCATGTCCATGTTAAGTAATCGTGTGCATGCCCCTGTGGAAGTGGTGTGATATGTAGATTGGTGACTCACCCAAAAGCTATCCCTGTATAGGTTTCATTAACAAAGTCCCAGTAGATGAAGGAGTGCCTGAAGATGTAGGAGTCATGACAACTGCCAGGATAGGAAGCTCATACATAGGTGATCTTCATGTTGTCATCACACACCATCTGTGCTTTGATGGAGTGAAAATACTTTCAATTGATGTAGAGATGACCCTCATTACGGAGAAGCTCTTATGTGCACATGTGTGCAGTCTATGACTAGGGGTGGATGAAAAGTGAGAAAAATTTCCGAATGACTTTGCAAAAAATGGATGATTGTTCTCTTTAATCTCAACAGTTTTCTCCTTTTCTCCAATGCCAAATTCCCCTGTTTTCACATATTTCAGCAAATATGTTGCCTATTCAAACAAGTTTTACTCCTATTCAACACATTTTTCTCCTATTCCAACACATTTTTCACCTATGTTTCCTATGGTGCAACATTTCCCAATACAATATTATTCTTCTGAGGGTTGTAGTGGAGAAATAAGTAGCTGTAAGTCAAAGTTGTAACTCCTACAGCAACATATACCTTGATAAATGTGTTAGCATGCAGAGTGTATTTGTTCTTTGCCCACAACACTAACTTCCTGCTTAAGTGACACTGGCATAAATTCATGATGATGTCAAGTGATAAAGAAATAAGGCCCAATCTAAAATGTGACAGACTTGTATGGTAGTGGTGGTGGGGGGACTGGCATGGTGTGATTGGTAGGACCTTGACAAACTTCATCCACCCAGAGATGAGAGGGATCATCATCATTTATTGCAACAATTGCTGCAGTCAGTTATTTAACTACTTTCCCCTCCCCCTCGTGAGTTTGCTGGACATTCCTCAACTACTGTGTGTGTGTTTTACTCTCTACAATATACAACTGATGGAGTGTGATGTCTTGCCTTTGCCCTCAACAAAATTCTCATTGTCTTCTGCTGTCTATCAAGTCTGCCTCAGTAACAGAGCTCACATCAGGCTCCCAGGCAGCTGTCTGTCACCTAATAGATTTAATAGTTTAATTATTTATGTATTAGGTTTTTTTTAAATATGTTTTTATTTTATTTGTTATTATTCTTTTATTTATTTTTTTTTAATTATAACTAAAATACAAAATCAACAATACAGGCAGACCCAGTCAGAAGAACACAGAAAAGTAGAAGAAAAAAATAGCAACCATCTGTTTAAAAGATTGTCAAAACTTAAGTGAAAAGTGAAAAAGTAAAGGAGGCATAATAAGATTAAAGCCAGAAAATGGTATATATAAGGAGGGAGATATGGAAATATTTGATTCTCTAGATAATTACTTCTGCTCAGAAGGTTGTAAAGATGGAGACACCCTATTAAGAAGGGTAACGTTTAATGTTAAACCCATAGATACTAGTCTGTTTACAGAGAAGGTGATAATAATGCTATCAAAATTGAAAGTGGATAAATCGGTTGATCCAGACTAGTTTCATGCAAGGGTATTAAAATAGTTTAGGTCTGCTCTTGAAGAACCTCTAGCTAGGTTTTCTAATCAATCTCTGTTGACAGGGGTGGTTTCAGATGACTGGAAAACTATCAGTGTACGAGAAAAAATTGATCTAAGAAGCTGTAACAGTCACACTATTCTACATATTCCCCCAGGAAATCAATGCACTTGCGACATCTGTCCTGCAGCTTCTTAAGTCCCTGCAAATACAATTCTTCCAACTGCTGGTGTAACCACTCATTTGCAGCATTAGTTGCCTCTGGAATACTCCCAAATCGTTGTCCCTTTAGGTGTTTTTTGAGATTGGGGAACAGATGATAGTCAGAAGGAGTCAGGTCGGGCGAATAGTGTGGCTGGGGTATCACTTGAAAGCCTAAGGAGGTCAGTTTTGCCATTGTTTCACCAGCAGTGTGTGATGAGGTGTTGTCATGCAACAGGATGACACCTTTGGAGAGCTTTCCTCTATGGTTTTCCTTGATGTTATGCCTCAACTTCGTCAATAAAGCACAGTAATATGTTGCATTGATGGTTGAACCCTTTTGGAGGTAGTCCACCAGCAGAACTCCCTTCTTACCCCTAAAAACTGTTGCCATTTGAGTCTGCACTGACCTTTGCACATGGAACTTCTTTGGCCTGGGGGAACCACTGTGCCTCCATTCCTTAGACTGTTCCTTTGTCTCAGGATCATAACAGTAGATCTATGTCTCATCACCAGTTCCCAGTTTGTCCAGGAAATCTGACTAATTTCTTGCAAAATGTTCCAAAACAGCCACCGATGTCTCCACACGTCTCCTCTTTTTGTTCGGTTGTCAAAAGTTTTGGGATCCACTTTGCTGCAAGCTTTCTCATTTCCAAGTTGTTGTGGATAATGGCACCAACTCTCTCATGTAATATTCCCAGATATGTAGCAATATGTCTGTCTGATATTCGGCAGTCCTCCATGATCATGTCATGGATGGCTTTCACATTTGCATGCAGACAGACAGAAACAGGCCTTCCACTGGGTTTCTCACTTTCAACACAGAAATGTCCAGTTTTGAAATTAACAATCCAATATTTAACTGTTGCATATGAAGGGCCACTGTCACCCAAAGTTTGTGACATTTTTTCATGGATCTGCTTCGCACCTTTCCCTTGGAGAAATAGGAACTTGATTATGATCCTATGCTCTTCCACACTTAACTTTTATGGAGGTGCTACTATGTTCAGTTTGGACCTTACAAATAAAGATAAGTTAAAATCATAGGTAGTTGCACCATTGGATATAGACAAATTGGCCAGTACACCCTGCAATTTACAGCTTCCTAGCTCAATTTTTTTGGGTAAGGCTCAATACTTATCAGCACCCCCTTGTAGTACTACTACACAAAAAGGCAGTAGGTTACAGGCCCATAAGTTTCACATCAGCAGTTGGGAAATTAATGGAAACAGTACTGAAAGGAAGAATTGTTTCATGTCTGAAGTCTAATGGCATGCAAGATCCATGGCAGCATGTATTTACAACAACAACAGAAACAAATCTGATTGAATGTTTGGATTATGTTACTGAAGTGATAGACAAGGATAGCACTGCAGATGTTGCATAGTTAAATTGATAATATTTATTTATTTATTTATTTAGAAAATGTTTTACCAGGAAGAATACATTGAGATTTCTCTCGTTTTCAGGTATGTCCTGGATAGTTTTCAGTAAATGGTTATATATTTACACAAATTGAGAAACATTATATATTACATGTTATGATATATAAATACATACACATATGAATATACATACATATGGAATATTAAAATTATGTACAGTTACACTGTTTAGACTGGGAGCAGATTTGATTACTTCAGGCAGATTGTTCCGGGCCTTTGGAGCTCTGAAGGAGAAGGCAGTTCTTCCTGCTTCTTTCTTGTATTTTGATATAAGCAGAGAGTTGTTAGCAGTAGAGCTGAGGTTATAGTTAGTATGGAGAGCAGGAGTGAGCATACTGCTGAGGTAGCCTGGTAGTTTTCCAGATAAGTGGTTGTGTACTAAGCAAGAAAGGTGAAGGGCATATCTAGATTTGAGTGTTAACCAATATAGGTCTTTTAGCATATCACAGCGATGAGTAATGTAATTACATTGGAGGCTAAAGAGGCATATTGAATTATTATCACGGTGCCCATGCTCCCTTGTTTTTGTTTTCCTGTCAGTTATCCTGTGTAATGCTCTCATTGGTTGCCCTGTGTTGAGCCCGCCCAGTATGGCTTTTATATACTGGGCTCCTGCACCCACACGGTGCCCTTTTTTGGTGTTCCTGTACCAGTGCTAATTTACTACTCAGTATTCCCAGTGTACCGACTTGGCCTGCCTGACTACTCTTCAGTTCCTGCTCCTGTGTACCGGCCCGGATTGCCTGGCTTCTCTTCAGTGTCTGCTCCTGTGTATCGACCCGGCCTGGCTGATGTTCCTGCTCCTGTGTACCGACCTGGACCGGCTGACGTTCCTGCTCCTGTGTTCTGAACCTGCCTGGCTGACGTTCCTGTTCCTGTGTACCGACCCGGCTTGATCAACGTTCCTGCTTCTTCAGTTATTGTCGCCTCGGCGACATTCTTAGCTGACAATCCGGTTGCTTGCCTTGTCCTCCGCTACTGCTCCTGCAGGTTGCCAGTGTTGTCTCAGTTACTGGTCCGGCAGTGCACCTTTGGCCTAGTCCTTCGTTACTGTCATACCGGTTGCAAGTGTGTGCCTCCGTGATTGCTCTGGTAGTCGCCATTGGCTTGTCCTCCGCTACTGCTCCTGCAGGTTGCCAGTGTTGTCTCAGTTACTGGTCCGGCAGTGCACCTTTGGCCTAGTCCTTCGTTACTGTCATACCGGTTGCAAGTGTGTGCCTCCGTGATTGCTCTGGTAGTCGCCATTGGCTTGTCCTCCGCTACTGCTCCTGCGGGTTGTCAGTGTTGTCTCAGTTACTGCTCCGGCAGTACGCCTCTGGCCTAGTCCTCCATTACTGTCATACCGGTTGCAAGTGTCTGCCTCCGTGATTGCTCCGGTAGTCACCATTGGCTTGTCCTCCACTACTGCTCCTGCAGGTTGCCAGTGTTGTCTCAGTTACTGCTCCAGCAGTGCGCCTCTGGCCTAGTCCTCCGTTACTGTCATACCAGTTGCAAGTGTGTGCCTCCGTGATTGCTCCGGTAGTTGCCATTGGCTTGTCCTCCGCTACTGCTCCTGCAGGTTGCCAGTGTTGTCTCAGTTACTGCTCCAGCAGTGCGCCTCTGGCCTAGTCCTCCGTTACTGTCATACCAGTTGCAAGTGTGTGCCTCCGTGATTGCTCCGGTAGTTGCCATTGGCTTGTCCTCCGCTACTGCTCCAGCAGGTTGCCAGTGTTGTCTCAGTTACTGCTCCGTCAGTGCGCCTTTGGCCTAGTCCTCTGTTACTGCTACACCAGTTGCAAGTGGCTGCCTCTGTGATTGCTCCGGTAGAGTGCCATTGGCTTGACCTCCATTACTGCTATTCCGGTTGCAAGTGGCTGCCTCCGTTATTGCTCCGGCAGTGCTCATTACTACCTCTGTTGAGCTCTGGCAGTTCATGTTTATTTGCTGACCTTGGGCGATCAGGAGCTTGGTATAAGTGCCATTCCAGTACCTTCACACATGGGACTGTTTACCATCATTGATGAACTTTAACTCCTGCAGTACCGGAGCCCTGGGAACTTACTCCTCTTGCCTGACCTGTGTCAGTATATACTGTCTGTACCTTCATGTTATGCTGTGTCTGTGAGTCAAACAAACCGTTACAATTATACAGGGTGTCAAGTTTACTAAGATGGATTTCTGGCGCTGGAGCATATACTGCATCACCATAGTCTATGGCTGGCAGCAACATCTGTTGCGAAATACGTTTTCTAACCAGGGTACTTGACATGATTTGTGTCTAAAAAGAGTACTGATTTTGGGATAGAGCTTGAAAGTTAATTTGTCAATACGATGACCAAAGGTGAGGTTGGGGTCAAGCCACATACCAAGATATTTGTAGGAGTCCACTGCAGCCAATTTACGATTAGACTCTGTTACAATGGGTAGGTGAGTATTGACGAGATTACGCAGTTTGTGCTTTGTGCCAAATATCATTGTGACAGTTTTGTCTGTGTTTAAGAACAGTTTGTTCCTTGCTATCCATCCTTCAACCTCGCAGAAATCATGTTGTAATATGGCTTGAAGTTGTGATATGCTTGAGTTTTTAGCATAGATTATGGTGTCATCTGCATACATGTGTAAGGAAGATGATTTGCAAACCTTGGGCAGATCATTTATAAAATGAGAAAATAGAAGAGGGCCAAGAATGGAGCCTTGAGGAGCTCCACTTGTTACTTTGAGTGGAAGGGAGTCATTGCCAGCAGCTGAGACATACTGCATTCTGTCTGATAAATAGGATCGGAACCAGTTTAGAGACTTATTACCCAATCCTGATCTTTGTAGTTTGTATATAAAAATATTATAGTCTACTGTGTCAAAGGCCTTGGCAAAATCTAGGAAAATGGCTCCTGTGAGGTTACCATTTTCCATGCCCGTCTGGATATCATTGGTTACTTTTAGGAGGGCCATGGCTGTTGAGTGATTTGGTCAAAAGCCTGATTGAAGAGGGGTGAAAAAACTGGTCTGTCTGTAATATTTATTTAGTTGAACATGTACACATTTCTCTAGGATTTTAGATAAAGTGGGGAGTAGGGATATTGGTCTGTAGTTTGATACTACAATTTTATCCCCATTTTTGGGATAGGCACAACTCTGCCACCTTCCAGGCTTTGTGCATATACCCTTTTGCCAAAGAGGCATTAATTAAAGATGCAATTGGTTTGGCCATGGCACTGAGCATTAATAACATTGCTGTAGTCAACTGAATAAATAACTGGTTGAAGGACAGGAAACACAGTATCAAAATCAATGGTATTAATTTAGAGGAAGGATGATTTGCTAGTGAAGTGCCACAGGGGTCAGTGCTAGGGCCAGTTCTCTCCAATATCTTCATTAGAGACATTACTGTGGGATTCTAGGTAAAGAGTACCTTTTTGAAGAGGATACAAATATCTTTAACAGGGTTGAATCTCCAGGAGGGAAAAAACGAATGCATGAGGATTTAGGAAAAATTTATGAATGGACAAAGGTATGGGATATAAAGTTTAAAGCTGAAAAGTACAAGCATTAAGGACACAGAAACCCAGAGGTGGAATATAACAAGAAAATCAGCGAAATGACTTGAGCGTTATTATTTCACAGAACTTAAAGGTAATCAACAATGCATTAAAGCAGTGGGAAAAGCAAACCAGTTCTTGGTTATATAAGAAGACCCATTAGCAGCAGACAGAAACAGTTACTAATGCCGCGCTAAGTCGCTTGTAAGATCTCACCTGGAATACTGTGTACTGTTCTGGAGAATATATCTCCAGAAGGATATTAATACATTGGAGGCAATTCTAAGAAGAGCCACCAAAATGTGCAGGGTCTTCGTGACAAAGGGTACCAACATAGAGTTAAAGAAAGAAATAGCGAGAGGGATAATATAATAGAAACATTTAAATATATTAAGGGATTTAATAGTTCAAGAGGGAAGCATTTAAAAAAAGAGGAATACTAGAATAAGAGATCTTGATCTAAAGTTAGATGGTGGAAAATTCTGAAGTAATTTGTGTAAGCTCAGCTTTACAGAAAGGGTGATAGACTCATGGAACAGCATCCCAGCAGGAGTGGCAGGAACAGATATTGCTATGGAATTAAAAAATGCATAGGGCAGACAAAAGTATATTCTGATAAATATGTAAGATTGAGTATTTTATTAGAAAAGAAATAAGCAGGTTCTTTTCTGAAGTCAAAATCAATGTTTATATGTCTTCTCAACTCTCCCTTCCTAATGTCTACACTTCTGATACTCTTAGGGCTAATAACGTCCCCAGCATATTAAAATGTTGTGCTCCCATGCCGGTATTATGTGCGTCTCATTGCTGTTATAAGTGCTAGAGTGCCATTCCCCTCTCCCCTACATGAGCACCAGGAACAAACTGCAATGACAAAACTATATTGTAAGTCTGTTCCCTATGTACACTGAGGAGAGAAAAGAACAGCACTTTGGCACTTAATACAGCAAGGAGAAGCAGATAGGAGAGGAATGGGAGCACAGTTTATAAACATTCTGGGAAGAAGAGTGCCAGAGGTGTATGCAACGCATTGGAGAGCACACCATACTGACAATCAAAAGGGTAATATGTGGAAGACGTTGCACATTATCTGTCAGTTATGAACCTGTTTAGTATATTCCCAGAGCTCTCTCTCTCTCTTTCCATATGTTGCTCATGATCCATTCCTCTACATCCCCCAGAGAGTTTAGCACTACGTCTGTCGACCATACATAATTCACAAAGCAGTGACAAACACTGACATAAACTAGTCAGGAGATGCAGGGGATTCAGTAAGAGCAACACATGGCAAGAAAAGGTTTTGGGAATATTCCCAGCTGCCTCATAATTCACATTAACAGAACTCACACACCTAACGCTTTGAGTATCGAGTCAAGAGCAATGCATTGCTGCTCATCCCACTGGTACTCAAAATTATAAATGCAGACATAACAATGACATACACCTGTCTTCAGAGCCAAAACACTTTAAAAATATTTATACAGAGCCACTCAGCCCTCTCTTCTGTATCCTACATCTTTCAGGAACAATTTCCTCCAAGCTCCCTCCTGTCTCATAGGCTTTCATCATTTTCATTTAGAAAATGTTTTAACCCTAAGAATATATTGAGAATTCTCTCGTTTTCAAGTATGTACTGGAGAGCTTTTACAGAAGTTAATTTTCTATTCTTCTTTATATTCTTTATATGGTATGGTACTACATAGATATATGATGTGATATCTAATATGTTCTTGAGATTGTAAGTATTCTGTTACTGGTTTTAACAACTTGTTTTTAATGAAAAAGGTGGTATTTTTACTTTTATTTTATTTTTCTGACATTGGACTAAATGCACTCTATCTTTTTAGAGATTATGCGATTTAATTTTCTGTACAATGTGTCTTTATATAATGTTGTCTATTTCACAGTGTATGGTGGGAGGTTAGAGTTCTCCAGGAGTAAAATATTTAACGAGGGTTGTTTGTACTGTCAGCCATTTTGATAAAGATCCCTCATGGGATCAACACATCGATCTTACTATTAAAACATTGTTTGCACGCATTAAAAGTTTCCTGTGAGTGCTGTTTTACTAGAAGAATATATATATATATATATACACACACACACAGTTACAAATTGTTTTTAGATACAAAGAAATAGGCTTTTTGTAGAGATTTTAAACTGAGAGAAGATCTGATTTTTTCGGGGCACATTATTCCAGGCTTTCAGAGCTCTAAAGGAGAAGGCGATCGACTGGTTTCTTTCTTGTAGCGTGGGATACTCAATGAGTTAACCCTTTGAGTGCCAGAGGAGTACGCAACGCATTGCAAGGCAATGCGTTGCGTACCCCTCTGGCACTCAGAGGGTTAATAGCAGTGGATCAGAGGTTATAATTAGTACAGAGCTGAAGTGAGCATACTGCTCAGATAGTCTGGTAGCTTTCCAGAGAAGTGGTTATAAACTAGGCAAGAAAGGTGAATGGTATGTCTACATGTGAGTATTATTATTATTATTACGTATTTATACCACGCCAACTAATTCCGCATCGCTGTACAATAGGAAACGGACATACAGAGATATTAAATAGTACAAATCAAATGTGGAGAACAGAAGGATCAGAGTTGTGTTCGTGAAAGCTATATTAGCAACATATGCTCCATCCATTAACAAAACAGCAATGATAACCCTTTCAGTCCCTCAGGAGTTAACAAGGCTGAAGTCTCTCCCTCTCTTTCCATTACCTTCTTCACTCCATCCTCTACCTTTCACTCTCTCCCCCTCACTCCCTCCATCTTCTTCCTTTTATCCTCCCCCCATATTCTTCTTTCCTCCCTCAATCTTCTTCCTTACATCCATCCTCCATCTTCTTATATCTGCAATCTCTCCAAATTCTCCCTATTGTGATGAAGGCAGTGTGTAAAAGAGGGCAAAAAAGGTTTTGCATGGGTGAGGGCTGATAAAGTGGAATAAGTCTGAAGCAAACCTGCTCCTGTAGATATATAACATTTTACAACATTTTCATTGATCTCAATTTGGCTTTTAACCAATTGAATACTAGAGAGGTCTCAGATGAATTGCTTTTCCATGTGCTGGAAACCTCTCTAGCATTCAACAGTTTAGTCACCCTATTTGAATCAAAGGGAACTCTTACTTGTCCCTTATGATTCAGTTACATTTTCTAAGAATTGATCCTCTTTTCTTTTGTGAATAAGGCCTCAAGTTATTACACAACTCACAAATAAAGTATTTTACTGTTAGTTACTCATATTCTATAGCTCATAACCTGTTTCAGAAACAGACAAAATAGGTAATTTACCCTTTAAGATTAATGAACAAATCAGTTTATCAAAATAAATAGATAACTACATAAATAAATAAATAACAGTTTTCCAGGTGATCCATTCAACAGAGCAATTTGAATTAAAATTACTTTTCTTGCATATCAACTGAAATTATGTTTCCTGGTTTTACAAGCCGTACACTGCTGTGACAAGAAAAAAGGAATCTTGGCCTTTCTCATTAGGCAGACTGCTTATGTGGGACTTTTTTTATTTTCAATTTACCTGGAGTAGGAAAGCTAATTTATTAGCTTCAGGTTATATATTAATTAACAAAGCTGTTATACCAGAACTAAAGAAGAAAGTCAAGGCAAACTGCCTTAAAGCAGTGATGCACCTAGTACTCAAATATTATTAACAGTAAAAAACTGAGGGCTCAAGTATCTCAATTTTAAGAATGGCAGTGATAAGGAATTTAAAAATATTCTGATGTAAATTTTCCCTTCCTCTCTTATTTCAAAGCTTCTAAGCATTAAGGAATTTTAAATCCTTTTAATGAAAAAAAATCATCTTATTTGATTTTTTTCCTGCGGAGAAAATACAAGGGTAACCCAACTGTGGGGAGATGTTTCTTTCAAAAGTTATTACAGCTCACTCTTTTTCACATTATCTAGAAATTTTCTGTTGTGGTCACCAAATGGTACTATAGTAAGCCATACTCATAGAATGCATTAAAAACAGTTTGCCTTAGGAACACAAGTTGGTGCTGTTGCACACTGTTTAATATAAAAATGGTTTGTGCTGTAATATTTTTCGAATTAAAAATCTACCAGGAATGGGAGAACCTTTGTTTTGTTAAGCAAGAAAATGCCTACAATTATTTTTTTCATTAAAAAAAAAAAACAACAGGTTTACAGATCCTTTAAATTCTCTATTTAAATCAATTGGAATTTGTCGATTTAAATTAGTCTCCATGGTGTAATTGTTTTGTTTTTTTGTGAGAATGTTTCCAATGCTTCTTTATCTTTTCTGCATCTCTGCTACTGTACACCATCATAGTGTGCAATAACAGGGCAACATATTGCAAAATCATTACACCTATTGATCTTCAAACATAACACATGGATCACTCAAGTAAGATAGCGTGTTTCTTTTTCTCACATACATGTACACATGCATACCCCAGTTGTATTAGGAGCAAAATGTATGCCTTCATATGAATTATACTGCCATTGTTCCACACAAAAGGTAGAAACTGCAGTTCAGCATGATAAAATGAATTATCAAAGGAGAAACTGCTCTCTCTCTTATACAGTATTAAAATTCTTTTAAAGGTCAACTCACGTCGCAATAGCTCCATCTCACCTGTGAAATCTGTTGCTGCATAATGCTCTCTGATCAGAAAAGGAACCAGTCAGGGATTAGACCCGAAGTCTAGCTGATACTACAAAGAGACCGAACCTTATGACATTAAAGTCTTGCAGCTCAGTCTCCATTTGATGCACTCTCATCTGCCATAGACTGCAAGAAAATGAAGACTGCAAGAAAGTGAAGCCGATAGCCTACATGTGAACTCTCACATCAGTATAAGTAGAGATCGTTAAAGAGAATATTTGAAATGTCTGCTACTTGTACCTAGATTTATTTAATCATCCTCTCTACCTATGTATTGTTATCGCTCCAGTGATCTTTCAATTTACAATAATTACTTGATTAACATAATCTGGGATGGTTTCCAAAGACATTCTGAGGAGCCCTGTTCTCCTTGTATTGACATTTCTCCATTAGTACAGGAAGAATATATATTTTGCTTTCAGGGCAAAATAAATGAATTCAACCTTGAAATCATAAATAAAAAAATTTGTAAACAATAAATAAAAATGATGTACTGACCTTTAAAAAATAGATAATGAACAAAATTATCCTATATAAAAATGAATTAGGAGGTTTTTCACGATGCAGTTATGCCCGCGTTCAGGCAGTCTCTACTGCGCATGATTGCATCGCGTGAGTGAGGCGACACAAGACTCCTGTGAGCAGTGGACCCAAGAGGACTCCACAGTCCAGCACTTGGAGACCAAGCATGGTCCCTTTCACTGGGCAGGAGACCTGTATGTCATACGGAATAAGATAAAAGAATTTAACAAGTAAGACTAAAATCCTCTTTTCTCTGCAGTCCAAAATGACATACAGGTAGCATGGGGATGTACCAACATTAAGCTCCCAGGGTGGGAAGAAAAAGGAAAGCGTCGGTCCCCATGATTCCTGAGTTCACACGGACTATCAATGACATGGAACAGCCCACACTAAACAGAGTGTCAATGGACACTGAATAACAATAACACAGCACACAAGAACAAAAGCCAACCGGGCTCAAACAGTTAAAGACTGTCAAAGGCACAGGAATATAAAGGTCCTAAACAGGCAGAACTGCCTCCAGTACCTTCCAGCCAAAGCTGGTTTCAGCCGAAGCCAGAACATCAAAACGATAGTGTTCAGTAGTGATGAGCGAGCATGCTCAGCCGAAGCTCGGTTCGGCTCGAGCATCGCTCTGCTCGGCACATGGCGGTACTCGTACGAGTACCGCATGTGCTCGCCCGCCATGTTCGGGTCTCCTCCCCGCACGTTTCGCGGCTGCTGCGCAGCCAATAAACGTGCAGGGAGGCTCTGACATCAGTGTAATGCCAGCAGCCATGTTGGCTGCTGGCATTACACTGATTGGCTGGCCAGAACCCGTGATCGGGTGCTGTATAGCACCTGACCAGCGAGTTCGGCTCAGTCTTAGCCAGGGAGAGATGAGGATAGGAAGGGAAAGTCAGTGTAGGGAGAAGAAAAGCGATTGTGAAAAAAAAAAGACCCAAAAGTCCTTTTTAGGACTACTGTGTGTGGGGGCAGCAGTTTATTTCGTTTGGGGGGGCAGAGATATAAAAAAAAAAACTTCACATATTCTGTTCACTGTGCCTAGCCGCAGATTAGCAGCACATTCTGTTTAGTGTGCAAAGTTGCAGATTAGAGCACATTCTGTTCAGTGTGCAAAGTTGCAGATTAGCAGCACATTCTTTTTAGTGTGCAAAGTTGCAGATTAGAGCACATTCTGTTCAGTGTGCAAAGTTGCAGATTAGGAGAACATTCTGTTAAGTGTTCAAACTGTAAAATATCAAAGTCACATATTCCATTCACTGTGCGTAGCCGCAGTTAAGAAGCACATTCTGTTTAGTGTGCAAAGTTGCGTATTAGGAGAACATTCTGTTAACTGTGCAAACTGTAAAATATCAAAGTCACATATTCCATTCACTGTGCGTAGCCGCAGTTAAGAAGCACATTCTGTTTAGTGTGCAAAGTTGCGTATTAGGAGAACATTCTGTTAACTGTGCAAACTGTAAAATATCAAAGTCACATATTCCATTCACTGTGCGTAGCCGCAGTTAAGAAGCACATTCTGTTTAGTGTGCAAAGTTGCGTATTAGGAGAACATTCTGTTAACTGTGCAAACTGTAAAATATCAAAGTCACATATTCCATTCACTGTGCGTAGCCGCAGTTAAGAAGCACATTCTGTTTAGTGTGCAAAGTTGCGTATTAGGAGAACATTCTGTTAACTGTGCAAACTGTAAAATATCAAAGTCACATATTCCATTCACTGTGCGTAGCCGCAGTTAAGAAGCACATTCTGTTTACTGTGCAAAGTTGCATATTAGGAGAACATTCTGTTAACTGTTCAAACTGTAAAATATCAAAGTCACATATTCCATTCACTGTGCCGAGCCGCAGTTAAGAAGAACATTCTGTTTACTGTGCAAAGTTGCATATTAGGAGAACATTCTGTTAACTGTTCAAACTGTAAAATATCAAAGTCACATATTCCATTCACTGTGCCGAGCCGCAGTTAAGAAGCACATTCTGTTTACTGTGCAAAGTTGCATATTAGGAGAACATTCTGTTAACTGTTCAAACTGTAAAACATCAAAGTCACATATTCCATTCACTGTGCCGAGCCGCAGTTAAGAAGAACATTCTGTTTACTGTGCAAAGTTGCATATTAGGAGAACATTCTCTTAACTGTTCAAACTGTAAAATATCAAAGTCACATATTCCATTCACTGTGCCGAGCCGCAGTTAAGAAGCACATTCTGTTTACTGTGCAAAGTTGCATATTAGGAGAACATTCTGTTAACTGTTCAAACTGTAAAATATCAAAGTCACATATTCCATTCACTGTGCCGAGCCGCAGTTAAGAAGCACATTCTGTTTACTGTGCAAAGTTGCATATTAGGAGAACATTCTGTTAACTGTTCAAACTGTAAAATATCAAAGTCACATATTCCATTCACTGTGCCGAGCCGCAGTTAAGAAGAACATTCTGTTTACTGTGCAAAGTTGCATATTAGGAGAACATTCTGTTAACTGTTCAAACTGTAAAATATTAAAGTCACATATTCCATTCACTGTGCCGAGCCGCAGTTAAGAAGCACATTCTGTTTACTGTGAAAAGTTGCATATTAGGAGAACATTCTGTTAACTGTTCAAACTGTAAAATATCAAAGTCACATATTCCATTCACTGTGCCGAGCCGCAGTTAAGAAGCACATTCTGTTTACTGTGCAAAGTTGCATATTAGGAGAACATTCTGTTAACTGTTCAAACTGTAAAATATCAAAGTCACATATTCCATTCACTGTGCCGAGCCGCAGTTAAGAAGAACATTCTGTTTACTGTGCAAAGTTGCATATTAGGAGAACATTCTGTTAACTGTTCAAACTGTAAAATATCAAAGTCACATATTCCATTCACTGTGCCGAGCCGCAGTTAAGAAGCACATTCTGTTTACTGTGCAAAGTTGCATATTAGGAGAACATTCTGTTAACTGTTCAAACTGTAAAATATCAAAGTCACATATTCCATTCACTGTGCCGAGCCGCAGTTAAGAAGAACATTCTGTTTACTGTGCAAAGTTGCATATTAGGAGAACATTCTGTTAACTGTGCAAACTGTAAAATATCAAAGTCACATATTCCATTCACTGTGCCGAGCCGCAGTTAAGCAGCACATTCTGTTTAGTGTGCAAAGTTGCAGATTAGCAGCACATATTCCATGTAATATGAAGAAGGCGGGTAAAAAGGGACGGGGAAGTTGACGTGATCCTGATAGTTCAGGGCGCGGGTCAGGACGCGTAGAAACTGTGCCTGGTGCCAGAGCACAAGACAGAAAGACATCCACCATACCTAGCTTCATGTCTCAGTTTACAGGGCGTCGCAGGACATCACTCTCGAGGTCCGACCACTGCGAACAGGTGGTCGGTTGGATGTCAGCTGATACTGCTTCCAGTTGGTTAAGCACCACCCTGTCTTCCACCAAGTCCACTCTCAGTAGCCAAGAGTCTGGTCAACATAATCCTCACCCTGATCATCCTTCCTCCCACCATAGAGGGTCTGGTCAAAGAAGTGATCCCACACTGGGATATAGTGAGGAGCTCGTCTCATCACCAATCCTTAATTTGAACCTCTCTCCAAGCACGCTTGCAGAGGAACATGACATCTTGTGCCCTGATTCACAACCTCTAGAGGGTACCCAATCACAAGAAGATGACAGAGGTGAACGGCATTTAAGGTCAAAGGAAGTGGATGATGATGATGATGAGACACAGTTGCCATTAAATCAACCACTATTACTGTCTCAAGACCTTGATGAGGAGGATGATATACAGTTGTCAATGACTGAGTATGTGGTGGGATCAAGACATGAGGAGGATGATCAGAGTGAGGAAGTGGAGGAGGACTTGGTGGACGATGAGGTGACTGACCCCACCTGGGAAGGTGTAGAGCCGAGCGATGACAGCAGTCCTGAGGGTGAGCCATCTGCAGCACCGCAACAGGCTGGAAGAGGCAGTGGTGTGGCTAAAGAAAGAAGGCGGACCGCACCAAACCGGCCCGCAAATGTTCCACGGAGCACCCCCTTGCGTAAATCTCCCTTGCCAAGGGGTAGGTGTTCCGCGGTATGGCGTTTTTTTAAGGAAAGTGCGGACGACAAAAGAATTGTAGTTTGCAACCTGTGCAACACCAGAATGAGCCGAGGCATGAACACTAGAAACCTCACCATCACCAGCATGATCCGACACATGGCATCCAAGCACCGTAATAAGTGGGAGGAACGCCCGGATCGCCAATCTGTGTCTGCAGGCCACACCACTGCCTCCTCTTCCCCTGTTTTCGGTGCCGGCCAATCGCCTGTCGAAGGCGCAGGCCCGCATACCTCCCGCCCTGCACCTGTACCATCTGAAGCACCATCAGCGACCACATCCACTTCCCTGTCCCAGCACAGCGTCCAAATGTCGTTACCCCAGGCATTTGAGCGCAAGCGAAAATACCCAGCCACCCACCCACAGGCCATAGCACTAACCTCACACCTTTCAAAATTACTGGCCATCGAAATGCTGCCATTTAGGCTTGTGGAGACTGAGTCCTTCCGCAGCCTGATGGCAGCAGCTGTCCCTCGGTATGCGGTCCCCAGCCGCCACTACTTTTCCCGGTGTGCCGTCCCCGCCTTACACCACCATGTGTCCCGTAACATCACCCGTGCCCTGACCAACGCAGTTACTGGGAAGGTCCACTTAACGACTGACACATGGACAAGTGCTTGTGGCCAGGGACGCTACATTTCCCTGACGGCACACTGGGTGAATGTCGTGGAGGCTGGGAGCGACTCGGACCCTGGGATGGCACAGGTGCTACCCACGCCGAGGATTGCGGGCCCTACCTCCATCAGGGTTTCTGCCAGCACCTACGTTATTGGCTCCTCCTCCTCCGTTTCCACCTCCGAATTCTCTGCGCGCAGCGCCATTCACCCATCAGCCGGTAGCTGGAAGCAGTGTAGCACTGCAGTGGGGAACCGTCAACAGGCCGTGCTGAAGCTGATCTGCCTTGGGGACAAACAGCACACGGCCTCAGAGCTGTTGCAGGGGATTAGTCACCAGACCGAGCAATGGCTCTCGCCACTCAACCTGCAACCAGGCATGGTTGTGTGTGATAATGGGCGTAACTTGGTGGCGGCTTTGGAGCTCGGCAAGCTCACACACCTACCATGCCTAGCGCATGTATTTAATTTAGTGGTTCAGCGATTTCTAAAAACCTACCCCAATTTGCATGATCTCTTGACCAAGGTGCGCCGCGTGTGTGCACATTTCCGTAAGTCATCAACAGCTTCAGCCGGCCTGTTGAAGCTGCAGCAGCACTTACAATTGCCAGCTCACCGGCTGCTGTGTGACGTGAGCACGCGCTGGAACTCCACCTTCCACATGTTGGCCCGGCTTTGTGAGCAGCAGAGGGCAGTAGTGGAGTACCAGCTGTTACACGGTCGTCGCCTCTCTGTTCAACTTCCTGTAATCAGAAGTGAGGAGTGGGAATGGATGTCAGACCTCTGCGAGGTTTTACGCAATTTTGAGGAATCGACACAGATGGTGAGCGGCGATAACGCTATTATCAGTGTAACCATCCCACTTCTGTGTCTACTGAAACGCTCGCTGCTCACAATTAAAACCGACGCTTTGCATGTGGAAGAGGTGGAAATGCGGGAGGAAGAGCTTACACAAGGTGATAGCCAGAGCACCCTCACTTCGTCTTCTCAGCGACAATTGGAGGAGGCGGAGGAGGAGGAGGAAGACACGGTTGCCTCCGCTACAGAGGGTAGCCATGGAACTTTAGTTCCATCTCTTCAGCGTGGGTGGGCAGAAGAGGAGGAAGAGGATGAGGAGATTGAGAGTCATCCTCCTGGTGAGGACAGCGAAATCTTGCCTGTTGGTACTCTGGCACACATGGCTGACTTTATGTTAGGCTGCCTTTCCCGTGACCCACGCGTTATACGCATTTTAGACAACACGGATTACTGGGTGTTCACCCTTCTGGACCCCCGCTACAAAGAGAATTTCTCATCTCTCATTCCTCCGGTGGAGAGGACAAGCAAAATGGTGCAATACCAGAAGGTTCTTGTCGAAAAATTGCTCCAAAATTTTCCATCTGACAACACTGGCGGCAGAGTACGTGCTACCTTGGCCAACCGAGAAGGGGAGAAAAGGGGAGCACACAGCAGTTCCGACAAAGGCAGGGACACCTTCATGACACCCCGCCAGCACCCTCACCCTGATGCGCAGCCTAGTGTCACAAGGAGGGAAAAGTTTTGGAAGATGGTGAAGGAGTACGTAGCAGACCGTGTCAGCGTCCTCAATGATCCCTCTGTGCCTTACAACTACTGGGTGTCCAAGCTGGACACGTGGTATGAACTGGCACTCTACGCCTTGGAGGTGCTGGCCTGCCCTGCCGCCAGCGTTCTGTCTGAGCGGGTATTTAGTGCTGCTGGTGGCATCATAACAGATAAGCGTATCCGCCTTTCCACCGAAAATGCTGATAGGTTGACACTTATAAAAATGAACAAGGCCTGGATTTCCCCTGACTTCTCCACTCCACTGGAGGAAAGCCCCGGGGGAACATAAAGTCACTTTAGATATGTTATTTACAATGATGGGAATACTCTGTATTCCCATTCACCCCTTCCACCCAAAAAATGGGTATATGGTTGACTCTCTTCCTTATACCCTGGGATATAATTTTTATTTAGGGCCAGCTCACCAGCGGGCCCTGTGATATAATTTTTATATAGGGCCAGCTCACCAGCGGGCGCTGTTTGACAATTTTTGTATAGGTCAGCTCACCAGCGGGCCTTCTCATATAATGTTTTATTGGGTCAGCTCTTTAGCGGGCCCTCTCATATAATGTTTTATAGCGTCAGCTCACTAGCGGGCCTTCGCATATAATGTTTAGGATGGTCAGCTCCGCAGCAGACCCTCACCCATAATGTTTTAGATGGTCGGCTCAGTGCACGTTTCCCTCTTAATCATGGCCCCAGTTCAGAAAAATCGAGGAAATTTTTGGGAGAATTTGCCTTTGCGCACGTTTCCCTCTTAATCATGGCCTCAGTTCAGAAAAATCAAGGAAATTTTTGGGAGAATTTGCCTCTGCGCACGTTTCCCTCTTAATCATGGCCTCAGTTCAGAAAAATCAAGGAAATTTTTGGGAGAATTTGCCTCTGCGCACGTTTCCCTCTTAATCATGGCCCCAGTTCCGAAAAATCGATGACATTTTTTGCAGAATTTGCAGATGATATACAAGTAAATATACAGCAAATACTGTTTGGTAACAATTTTTCGCCTAAAGTCGTTTTTATCTTCCTTTTTGTGTGTTTTACGGTCAGTCTGTAAAAATGGCGTACTACGGGCGAAAGATCGTTCCCAGCAGCGATGTTGGAGTCCAAGATGCATCCAGACATCCTCCCTATGCTGTCCCTGAACCATTTCTGTGGTGTTTCCATCATTTTCTGCCCTTTTCCTATGGACCAGGCACCCTCCCCTCATCAGAGCAGGGGGTGCCTGGTGTAATGCTCGAGTCCTCCCATTGACTTCAATGGGGCTCGGGTGCTCGACCGAGCACTCGAGCCTCCGGGGGCGCTCGGTCAGAGCACCCGAACACCCGAGCATTGGGGTGCTCGCTCATCACTAGTGTTCAGCAAAGGTGTGCACAGAGGAGCACGTGGCCATCTGCTGTACAGCAGAGGCCTGATTCTTGTAGGCCCAGGAGGCCCCAACAGACGTGATGAAGTGTGCTGTAATGTGGAAAGGAACTGGTTTCATCCTGACTTTGTAGGCCTTGAAAATGGTAGACTTTATCCAACATGCAAAAGTGAACTTGGACATAGTCATATCTATCCTAGGACCCTCAGGGATGACAAACAAGGCATCAGTCTTATGGAAAGCCTCAGTACGGTGCACATAGAACTTAAGGCAGCGTACCACATCCAAAAAGTGGAGATACCTCTCCATGCCAGATTTGGGGTCAGGACAAAGGGAAGGCACAAAAATCTCCTGATTGATGTGGAACTCAGAGACCACCTTAGGAAGGAATTTCTGGGAGGTACAAAGAACAGCCTTATCCTTGTGAAACACCAGGAAAGGAGATTTGCAGGATAAAGCCTGCAATTCAGCAACTCTGCAGAGTCCACAGCCAGAAGAAAAGCCATTTTCCACAACAGAAGATACAGAAGGTAGCTAAAGACTCAAACAGAGGCTGCTGCAAGGCACCCAAAACCAGATTAAGGTCCCACTGCGGAGTGGGAGGATTATAGGCAGGGAAGGCATGAGCGACACCCTGAAAGAAGACCTTGACATCTGGCAAGATGGCAATGCGTCCCTGGAAAAAAACAAAGAGAGCCGAAGTCTGAACCTTCAAGGAGCTAAGACTGAGACTTTGTTCACACTGTCTTGTAAAACAGACAGGACCACTGGGAGATCAAACTCCTTTGAGGACAGGTCCCTGTCAAAATACCAAAACTGAAAAATGGACCAAACCCTATGATAGGCTTTGGAAGAAACCAGTTTTCTAGCCTGGATTATAGTGGAGACTACCTCAGGGGAGAACCATTTCCATCTTAGGATGGAGGCTTCAACAGCCATGCAGTGAAAGCCATGCGCTCCACATCGACCTTTCAGAGATAACTCTGAAGGAGGAGATCCAGTCTGAGTGGCAGTGGAAACGGATCAAGAATGGAGAGAGCCACAAGTTCTGGGAACCAGGGCTTCCTGGGCCAATAAGGGGCAATCAAGATGACCACTCAGCCGTCCATCCAAATCTTTTTCAGCAGCTAGAGAATCAGAGGAAGAGGATGAAAGATGTAGGCCAGATGAAAATGCCAAGGGATCGCCAGAGCATCCACAGCGAAGGCCACAGGATCTCTCCAATGGAAGCAAAACAGCTTAACCTTCCTGTTGTCCCTGGTGGTCACCAGGTCTATCTGAGGAAGACCCCACGCTGCACCAACAGGTATAAAAGGTCTGGGTAGAGCTCCCACTCTCCTGGGTCCAACCGCTGATGGCTGAGGAAGTCCATCAGGACGTTGTCTTCCTGTGGAATGTGCATGGAGGAAATAACCGGAATATGATCTTCTGCCCTAACCAAGATAGACTTGACCCCTGACCAAGTAGAAGTGCTTCTTGTACCTCCTTGCTTGTTGATGTATACCACAGCGTGGCGTTGTCCAACTGGACGCGGACTGCACAACTCCTCAGTGGACAGGACCAGTACACCAGACAATGATGAATCGCCAGGAGCTCCAGAATATTGATGGCCTGTTGAGCCTCCTCTGCAGCTCTCCAGCATCTGAGGTTGGTGTCCTTCATCACAAAAGCCAAGTCCTGGATCATAAAGGGTTTTTCCCTTCTCCAGGTTGGACCTGTCCAGCCACCAAAACAGGTCCTGCCTCACCTCCGGAGGGTGGGACACACAGAGATCCAGTAGATCCAGATTCCCTTGCCAATCATGGATAGTGAACCTCTGGAGCTCCCTGGGGTTAGCCTTGGAGTAAGGAACTGCCTCCATGGTGAACACCATGTGGCCTGGAGCTGAGGGCCACTCCAGTGCACGGGATAACAGATGCATGACCTGTTGTATGGAATCCTCAGTCAGGAAAACCTTCCCTTGTCAGGTGTCGAACCTGAGTCCAAGGAAGACCAGGATCTGAGAGGGGACTGGAGCAGATTTCTCCATACTTACAATCCACCCATGGTGGAGGAGAATCTGAGCATAGTCCTGGACGTGTTGGTCCTGGAGTTCCCTGGACGGCGCCTTCAGCAGAAAGTCATCCATGTAGGGAGTCACCTGAATCCCCCAGGTATAGCTGTGATGACAGAGCACAGGGATTCCATCTTGAAGCATGCAGTCTCCACAAAGAAGTTGAGGTGTTTGAGGTCCAAGATAGGACAACTGCCACCGTCCCTCTTGGCCACCACGAATAGGTTTGAATAGAATCCTAAACCTCTCTCTTGAGGAGGAACTGGAATCAGGACTCCCTTCTCCAAGAGAGCCTGAACCACCTCCTTGAAAAGACGCAGCCTTTCCTGACCCAGAATAGTTCTTGACTGAAAGAATCTCTACGGAGGAAGGGATTTGAAGGGAATCCTGTAGCCTTCTGAAACCATCTGTAAAACCCACTGATCCACAACAGATACTGCCCCAGTGTCTGAAAAATGGTGCAGGCATATATTCGCTGGGAGCTGCAGACCAGAATTATACGAGTCATGAACAGACAGACTTGCCAGACTTGGACTTGGCAGTGGAGTGCCACTGCTGTCTGGGCTTGGTGGCCAGGGCATTGGATGCTGGCCTGAGACACGCTCAAATTCGGCCTTTACTCTTCATTTTGGTGGGGACTAAAAAAGACATTGTTTCCTTGCCAAGTTAGGGCGCTTGGAAACCTGAGGCAAGAGAGGGTTCTTGCCACCATTGGCCTCACTGATACTCTGCTTTAGTTCAGGCCCAAAGAGAGATTTGCCCTTAAAGGGGAGAGAAATCAGTTCTTAGACTTCTTAGATGTTAGGTCTACATACTAAATCTTGTCCATCTAGCAGAAACAGAGACTGTGGAAGCCTTAGCTGCAAGTTTGACAGCAACAAAAAGAGTGCCAGTGAAATATGTCTGATCCTCAGACATGTTGGCCAAGAGGGCTAATAGGTCTTCTTTAGGGACACCTTTACTGATAGCATCAGTCAGTTGTTCACCCCAGACAGCAATGGCCCTAGTGACCCAAACAGAAGCCAAAGTAGGCCTCAAGGCAGCACCAATGGCAGCAAAGTTAGACTTCAGGATAGCTTCCAGCTTCCTATCAGTCATATCCTTCAATCCCGTGGTGTCAGCCAAGGGTAAGGCAGTAGACTTGGAAAGATAGAAATAGGGGGATCAACCTGACGAGGTGTAGCCCACTGAGCCAAAGCTGCCTAAGAGAAGGGGTACACCTTAGAGAATCTCATGAAAAGAGAAAGGCACCTGTCAGGCAATTTCCACTCATCCAGGATAACCTGGTCCAGAGTGGGGATGGGTGGAAACACAGTGAGGAATTTCTTACGCCTTTCAAAGACGTCAGAAGTCTGGCCCTCAATAGGAGTAGTAGTGACCTGCAGGATCGTTAAAGGGTCGCCATAAGCATATGAAGAAGCCCCCTCCTCGCACTCCCCTTTCTCCATATCAGCCTTAAAGGAATCCTCCTCAGAGGTTTCTGTGAGATCAGAAATGCCAGGGGCCTTAGGGGCCACAAACCTATAAGAAGTGGGGGGTTTCCAAGAATGGAGAACCCCCCTGGAGGGAAAGAGGAAACTGTGCCATAGAGGACTTGAAGTCCTTGACCCAGTGTGGCTCTTGTTCAAGACTGGAAGGCCTGGGTGGAGTTGTAGGGGCCACAGCACATGAGGGGCATATGTGTCCTGAGTACTCTCTAGGAAGCCCCGTTTAGCATGAGGAACATTAAGCAACGGGGGTCAGATATGCCCCTGAGTCCTTAGCCTTAGGTCTAGCCCCATGTCCCTTTTGATTTGACATCCTAACAGTATAAGAACCCCAAATACTGTGACCCAGATTAAAATATCACCTAAGAAAGCCCAAGAAAGTACTTATCTAGTATGCAAATGGTTAACCTGAGCTGGAGAGCAAGGAGAGACAAGCCTCTGTGTAGCATACACCAGCAAAGAGAGAAAGAAAATGGTGTCCAAAATCAAATCCAGTCAGAAGAAAGCCTGCTAAACAGCCATTCTGGGATTTGTAGTTTTTTTTTTTTTTTTGCTGTTATCTAGCAATGCTTGAACCCAAACTCATGGGGACCCCAAGACACTGGGGACTTGAATCAGATCACAGGGTAAGAGGAGACAAGTGCAGTGTTAGCAAAACCCCTATATTTACTCTTTAAAGATACTATTACCACAGGCTTAGTGCCACAGGATTGGCGAAGAGCTAACATAGTGCCTCTATTTAAGAAGGGAACTAAAACAGAACCTGGGAATTATAGACCAGTGAGTTTGACCTCTGTAGTGGGAAAACTATTAGAAGGCATAATAAGGGACTATATTCAGGATTATAACACAAAAAATAAGATCATTAGCATGAATCAACATGGTTTTATGAAGAATAGATCATGCCAAACTAATCTTTTCAGCTTCTATGAGGAGGTAAGCAGCAACCTTGACAATGGCAAGGCAGTAGATGTAGTATATCTAGACTTTGCAAAGGCATTTGATACAGTACCACACAGAAGGCTGGTGTATAAAATAATGAAATTGGGGCTAGGAGATAACCTTTGCAATTGGATACAAAACTGGTTGAAGGATAGGGAACAGTGTGTGGTTGTAAATGGAAAATTCTCCAGTATAGTTAAAGTGGAGAGTGGAGTACCTCAGGGTTCAGTATTGGGTCCGCTGCTTTTTAACATGTTTATAAATGACCTGGAAATAGATATAGAAAGCAAAATATCAATATTTGCAGATAATACTAAATTATGCAAAGTCATTAATTCAGAACAGGATATTTTCTCTCTACAGAGGGACTTACATACAATGTCAGATTGGGCAAACATGTGGAATATGAAGTTTAATGTGGGGAAGTGTAAAGTCATGCATTTGGGAGGAAACAATCCCAAGGCTACTTATAAACTTAATGGAATAATTTTAGGTGACTCGTTGCTAGAAAAAGACCTGGGTATCCTTGTCAACTACAAACTTGGAAACAGTGACCAGTGTCAAACAGCAGTAGCAAAGGCAAACAAAGTCCTGTCTTGCATAAAAAGAGGAATTGAATAGTGTTGAGCGAGCATGCTCGGCCGAAGCTCGGTTCAGCTCGAGCATCGCTCTGCTCGGCACATGGCGGTACTCGTACGAGTACCGCATGTGCTCGCCCGCCATGTTCGGGTCTCCTCCCCGCACGTTTCGCGGCTGCTGCGCAGCCAATAAACGTGCAGGGAGGCTCTGACATCAGTGTAATGCCAGCAGCCATGTTGGCTGCTGGCATTACACTGATTGGCTGGCCAGAACCCGTGATCGGGTGCTGTATAGCACCTGACCAGTGAGTTCGGCTCAGTCTTAGCCAGGGAGAGATGAGGATAGGAAGGGAAAGTCAGTGTAGGGAGAAGACAAGCAATTGTGAAAAAAAAAAAAGACCCAAAAGTCCTTTTTAGGACTACTGTGTGTGGGGGCAGCAGTTTATTTTGTGTGGGGGGAAAAAAAAAAAAAAAAAAAAAACTTCATATATTCTGTTTAGTGTGCAAAGTTGCAGATTAGAGCACATTCTGTTTAGTGTGCAAAGTTGCAGATTAGAGCACATTCTGTTCAGTGTGCAAAGTTGCAGATTAGCAGCACATTCTTTTTAGTGTGCAAAGTTGCAGATTAGAGCACATTCTGTTTAGTGTGCAAAGTTGCAGATTAGCAGCACATTCTGTTTACTGTGCAAAGTTTCAGAATAGGAAAACATTCTGTTAAGTCTTCAAACTGTAAAATATCAAAGTCACATATTCCATTCACTGTGCGTCGCCGCATTTAAGAAGCAAATTCTGTTTACTGTGCAAAGTTTCAGAATAGGAAAACATTCTGTTAAGTCTTCAAACTGTAAAATATCAAAGTCACATATTCCATTCACTGTGCGTAGCCGCAGTTAAGAAGCAAATTCTGTGTACTGTGCAAAGTTTCAGAATAGGAAAAAATTCTGTTAAGTGTTCAAACTGTAAAATATCAAAGTCACATATTCCATTCACTGTGCGTCGCCGCAGTTAAGAAGCAAATTCTGTTTACTGTGCACAGTTTCAGAATAGGAAAAAATTCTGTTAAGTCTTCAAACTGTAAAATATCAAAGTCACATATTCCATTCACTGTGCGTCGCCGCAGTTAAGAAGCAAATTCTGTTTACTGTGCACAGTTTCAGAATAGGAAAAAATTCTGTTAAGTCTTCAAACTGTAAAATATCAAAGTCACATATTCCATTCACTGTGCGTCGCAGCAGTTAAGAAGCAAATTCTGTTTACTGTGCACAGTTTCAGAATAGGAAAAAATTCTGTTAAGTGTTCAAACTGTAAAATATCAAAGTCACATATTCCATTCACTGTGCGTCGCCGCAGTTAAGAAGCAAATTCTGTTTACTGTGCACAGTTTCAGAATAGGAAAAAATTCTGTTAAGTGTTCAAACTGTAAAATATCAAAGTCACATATTCCATTCACTGTGCGTCGCCGCAGTTAAGAAGCAAATTCTGTTTACTGTGCACAGTTTCAGAATAGGAAAAAATTCTGTTAAGTCTTCAAACTGTAAAATATCAGAGTCACATATTCCATTCACTGTGCGTCGCCGCAGTTAAGAAGCAAATTCTGTTTACTGTGCACAGTTTCAGAATAGGAAAAAATTCTGTTAAGTCTTCAAACTGTAAAATATCAAAGTCACATATTCCATTCACTGTGCGTCGCCGCAGTTAAGAAGCAAATTCTGTTTACTGTGCACAGTTTCAGAATAGGAAAAAATTCTGTTAAGTGTTCAAACTGTAAAATATCAAAGTCACATATTCCATTCACTGTGCGTCGCCGCAGTTAAGAAGCAAATTCTGTTTACTGTGCACAGTTTCAGAATAGGAAAAAATTCTGTTAAGTGTTCAAACTGTAAAATATCAAAGTCACATATTCCATTCACTGTGCCGAGCCGCAGTTAAGAACCACATTCTGTTTACTGTGCAAAGTTGCATATTAGGAGAACATTCTGTTAACTGTTCAAACTGTAAAATATCAAAAAGTCACATATTCCATTCACTGTGCCGAGCCGCAGTTAAGAAGCACATTCTGTTTACTGTGCAAAGTTGCATATTAGGAGAACATTCTGTTAACTGTTCAAACTGTAAAATATCAAAGTCACATATTCCATTCACTGTGCCGAGCCGCAGTTAAGAAGAACATTCTGTTTACTGTGCAAAGTTGCATATTAGGAGAACATTCTGTTAACTGTTCAAACTGTAAAATATCAAAGTCACATATTCCATTCACTGTGCCGAGCCGCAGTTAAGAAGCACATTCTGTTTACTGTGCAAAGTTGCATATTAGGAGAACATTCTGTTAACTGTTCAAACTGTAAAATATCAAAGTCACATATTCCATTCACTGTGCCGAGCCGCAGTTAAGAAGCACATTCTGTTTACTGTGCAAAGTTGCATATTAGGAGAACATTCTGTTAACTGTTCAAACTGTAAAATATCAAAGTCACATATTCCATTCACTGTGCGTCGCCGCAGTTAAGAAGCAAATTCTGTTTACTGTGCACAGTTTCAGAATAGGAAAAAATTCTGTTAAGTCTTCAAACTGTAAAATATCAGAGTCACATATTCCATTCACTGTGCGTCGCCGCAGTTAAGAAGCAAATTCTGATTACTGTGCACAGTTTCAGAATAGGAAAAAATTCTGTTAAGTCTTCAAACTGTAAAATATCAAAGTCACATATTCCATTCACTGTGCGTCGCCGCAGTTAAGAAGCAAATTCTGTTTACTGTGCACAGTTTCAGAATAGGAAAAAATTCTGTTAAGTCTTCAAACTGTAAAATATCAAAGTCACATATTCCATTCACTGTGCGTCGCCGCAGTTAAGAAGCAAATTCTGTTTACTGTGCACAGTTTCAGAATAGGAAAAAATTCTTTTAAGTCTTCAAACTGTAAAATATCAAAGTCACATATTCCATTCACTGTGCGTCGCCGCAGTTAAGAAGCAAATTCTGTTTACTGTGCACAGTTTCAGAATAGGAAAAAATTCTGTTAAGTCTTCAAACTGTAAAATATCAAAGTCACATATTCCATTCACTGTGCGTAGCCGCAGTTAAGAAGCAAATTCTGTTTACTGTGCACAGTTTCAGAATAGGAAAACATTCTGTTAAGTCTTCAATCTGTAAAATATCAAAGTCACATATTCCATTCACTGTGCGTAGCCGCAGTTAAGAAGCAAATTCTGTGTACTGTGCAAAGTTGCAGATTTGCAGCACATATTCCGTGTAATATGAAGAAGGCGGGTAAAAAGGGACGGGGAAGTGGACGTGATCCTGATAGTTCAGGGCGCGGGTCAGGACGCGTAGAAACTGCGCCTGGTGCCAGAGCACAAGACAGAAAGACATCCACCATACCTAGCTTCATGTCTCATTTTACAGGGCGTCGCAGGACATCACTCTCGAGGTCCGACCACTGCGAACAGGTGGTCGGTTGGATGTCAGCTGATACTGCTTCCAGTCGGTTAAGCACCACCCTGTCTTCCACCAAGTCCACTCTCAGTAGCCAAGAGTCTGGTCAACATAATCCTCACTCTGATCATCCTTCCTCCCACCATAGAGGATCTGGTCAAAGAAGTGATCCCACACTGGGATATAGTGAGGAGCTCGTCTCATCACCAATCCTTAATTTGAACCTCTCTCCAAGCACGCTTGCAGAGGAACATGACATCTTGTGCCCTGATTCACAACCTCTAGAGGGTACCCAATCACAAGAAGATGACAGAGGTGAACGGCATTTAAGGTCAAAGGAAGTGGATGATGATGATGATGAGACACAGTTGCCATTACATCAACCACTATTACTGTCTCAAGACCTTGATGAGGAGGATGATATACAGTTGTCAATGACTGAGTATGTGGTGGGATCAAGACATGAGGAGGATGATCAGAGTGAGGAAGTGGAGGAGGACTTGGTGGACGATGAGGTGACTGACCCCACCTGGGAAGGTGTAGAGCCGAGCGATGACAGCAGTCCTGAGGGTGAGCCATCTGCAGCACCGCAACAGGCTGGAAGAGGCAGTGCTGTGGCTACAGAAAGAAGGCGGACAGCACCAAACCGGCCCGCAAATGTTCCACGGAGCACCCCCTTGCGTAAATCTCCCTTGCCAAGGGGTAGGTGTTCCGCGGAATGGCGTTTTTTTAAGGAAAGTGCGGACGACAAAAGAATTGTAGTTTGCAACCTGTGCCACACCAGAATGAGCCGAGGCATGAACACTAGAAACCTCACCACCACCAGCATGATCCGACACATGGCATCCAAGCACCGTAATAAGTGGGAGGAACGCCTGGATCGCCCATCTGTGTCTGCAGGCCACACCACTGCCTCCTCTTCCCCTGTTTTCGGTGCCGGCCAATCGCCTGTCGAAGGCGCAGGCCCGCATACCTCCCGCCCTGCACCTGTACCATCTGAAGCACCATCAGCGACCACATCCACTTCCCTGTCCCAGCACAGCGTCCAAATGTCGTTACCCCAGGCATTTGAGCGCAAGCGAAAATACCCAGCCACCCACCCACAGGCCATAGCACTAACCTCACACCTTTCCAAATTACTGGCCATCGAAATGCTGCCATTTAGGCTTGTGGAGACTGAGTCCTTCCGCAGCCTGATGGCAGCAGCTGTCCCTCGGTACGCGGTCCCCAGCCGCCACTACTTTTCCCGGTGTGCCGTCCCCGCATTACACCACCATGTGTCCCGTAACATCACCCGTGCCCTGACCAACGCAGTTACTGGGAAGGTCCACTTAACGACTGACACATGGACAAGTGCTTGTGGCCAGGGACGCTACATTTCCCTGACGGCACACTGGGTGAATGTCGTGGAGGCTGGGAGCGACTCGGACCCTGGGATGGCACAGGTGCTACCCACGCCGAGGATTGCGGGCCCTACCTCCATCAGGGTTTCCGCCAGCACCTACGTTATTGGCTCCTCCTCCTCCGTTTCCACCTCCGAATTCTCTGCGCGCAGCGCCACTCACCTATCAGACGGTAGCTGGAAGCAGTGTAGCACTGCAGTGGGGAAGCGTCAACAGGCCGTGCTGAAGCTGATCTGCCTTGGGGACAAACAGCACACGGCCTCAGAGCTGTTGCAGGGGATTAGTCACCAGACCGAGCAGTGGCTCTCGCCACTCAACCTGCAACCAGGCATGATTGTGTGTGATAATGGGCGTAACTTGGTGGCGGCTTTGGAGCTCGGCAAGCTCACACACGTACCATGCCTAGCGCATGTATTTAATTTAGTGGTTCAGCGATTTCTAAAAACCTACCCCAATTTGCATGATCTCTTGACCAAGGTGCGCCGCGTGTGTGCACATTTCCGTAAGTCATCTACAGCTTCAGCCAGCCTGTTGAAGCTGCAGCAGCGCTTACAATTGCCAGCTCACCGGCTGCTGTGTGACGTGAGCACGCGCTGGAACTCCACCTTCCACATGTTGGCCCGGCTTTGTGAGCAGCAGAGGGCAGTAGTGGAGTACCAGCTGTTACACGGTCGTCGCCTCTCCGTTCAACTTCCTGTAATCAGAAGTGAGGAGTAGGAATGGATGTCAGACCTCTGTGAGGTTTTACGCAATTTTGAGGAATCGACACAGATGGTGAGCGGCGATAACGCTATTATCAGTGTAACCATCCCACTTCTGTGTCTACTGAAACGCTCGCTGCTCACAATTAAAACTGACGCTTTGCATGTGGAAGAGGTGGAAATGCGGGAGGAAGAGCTTACACAAGGTGATAGCCAGAGTACCCTCACTTCGTCTTCTCAGCGACAATTGGAGGAGGCGGAGGAGGAGGAGGAGGAAGACACGGTTGCCTCCGCTACAGAGGGTAGCCATGGAACTTTAGTTCCATCTCTTCAGCGTGGGTGGGCAGAAGAGGAGGAAGAGGATGAGGAGATTGAGAGTCATCCTCCTGGTGAGGACAGCGAAATCTTGCCTGTTGGTACTCTGGCACACATGGCTGACTTTATGTTAGGCTGCCTTTCCCGTGACCCACGCGTTATACGCATTTTAGACAACACGGATTACTGGGTGTTCACCCTTCTGGACCCCCGCTACAAAGAGAATTTCTCATCTCTCATTCCTCCGGTGGAGAGGACAAGCAAAATGGTGCAATACCAGAAGGTTCTTGTTGAAAAATTGCTCCAAAATTTTCCATCTGACAACGCTGGCGGCAGAGTACGTGCTACCTTGGCCAACCGAGAAGGGGAGAAAAGGGGAGCACACAGCAGTTCCGACAAAGGCAGGGCAACACTCTCCAAGGCGTGGGACACCTTCATGACACCCCGCCAGCACCCTCACCCTGATGCGCAGCCTAGTGTCACAAGGAGGGAAAAGTTTTGGAAGATGGTGAAGGAGTACGTAGCAGACCGTGTCAGCGTCCTCAATGATCCCTCTGTGCCTTACAACTACTGGGTGTCCAAGCTGGACACGTGGTATGAACTGGCACTCTACGCCTTGGAGGTGCTGGCCTGCCCTGCCGCCAGCGTTCTGTCTGAGCGGGTATTTAGTGCTGCTGGTGGCATCATAACAGATAAGCGTATCCGCCTTTCCACCGAAAATGCTGATAGGTTGACACTTATAAAAATGAACAAGGCCTGGATTTCCCCTGACTTCTCCACTCCACTGGAGGAAAGCCCCGGAGGAACATAAAGTGACTTTATATATGTTATTTACAATGATGGGAATACTCTGTATTCCCATTCACCCCTTCCACCCAAAAAACGGGTATATGGTTGACTCTTAATCTTCTCATCCTCCTCCTCCTCTTCCATATGCCCTGTGATATAATTTTTATATAGGGCCAGCTCACCAGCGGGCCCTGTTTGACAATTTTTGTATAGGTCAGCTCACCAGCGGGCCTTCTCATATAATGTTTTATTGGGTCAGCTCTCTAGCGGGCCCTCTCATATAATGTTTTATAGCGTCAGCTCACTAGCGGGCCTTCGCATATAATGTTTAGGATGGTCAGCTCCGCAGCAGACCCTCACCCATAATGTTTTGGATGGTCGGCTCAGCGCACGTTTCCCTCTTAATCATGGCCCCAGTTCAGAAAAATCGAGGAAATTTTTGGGAGAATTTGCCTTTGCGCACGTTTCCCTCTTAATCATGGCCTCAGTTCAGAAAAATCGAGGAAATTTTTGGGAGAATTTGCCTTTGCGCACGTTTCCCTCTTAATCATGGCCTCAGTTCAGAAAAATCAAGGAAATTTTTGGGAGAATTTGCCTCTGCGCACATTTCCCTCTTAATCATGGCCTCAGTTCAGAAAAATCGAGGAAATTTTTGGGAGAATTTGCAGATGATATACAAGTAAATATACAGCAAATACTGTTTGGTAACAATTTTTCGCCTAAAGTCGTTTTTATCTGCCTTTTTGTGTGTTTTACGGTCAGTCTGTAAAAATGGCGTACTACGGGTGAAACATCGTTCCCAGCAGCGATGTTGGAGTCCAAGATGCATCCAGACATCCTCCCTATGCTGTCCCTGAACCATTTCTGTGGTGTTTCCATCATTTTCTGCCCTTTTCCTATGGACCAGGCACCCTACCCTCATCAGAGCAGGGGGTGCCTGGTGTAATGCTCGAGTCCTCCCATTGACTTCAATGGGGCTCGGGTGCTCGGCCGAGCACTCGAGCCTCCGGGGGTGCTCGGTCAGAGCACCCGAACACCCGAGCATTGGGGTGCTCGCTCATCACTAGTATTGAAGCAAGAGTGGATAACATTATTTTGCCATTATACAAATCATTGGTAAGACCTCACCTTGAGTATGCAGTGCAATTTTGGGCACCGGTTCTGAAAAAGGATATACTAGAACTAGAGAGGGTACAGTGGAGAGCAACAAAATTAATTAAGGGAATGGAGGACTTGACATATGAGGAACGACTAAACAAACTTGGTTTATTTACTCTAGAGAAAAGACAACTAAGAGGAGACCTTATCACATTGTACAAGTATATGAGAGGTCAATACAAGGATCTCTGCGGTGAGCTATTTATTCCAAGGCCTGATCAGGTGACCAGGGGACACCCCTTGAGATTAGAGGAAAGGAGGTTTAAACTTCAACAGAGGAAGGGTTTTTTTACGGTAAGGTCTGTTAAATTGTGGAATTCATTGCCCAGGGAGGTAGTTATGGCAGATACAATGGATACATTTAAAAGAAGATTAGATACATTTCTTTCAAAAGGGAACATACAGAGTTATACTGTTTATCAGTAGGCTGATCAGGAAGGTCTGATAAAGACTAATTTAATTGGTGGCAGGAAAGCTATAAAATTCTCAGTTACTGAGGTATGAAGCGAAGGTTGAACTTGATGGACTTGTGTCTTTTTTCAACCTAATTTACTATGTTACTATGTAAGAATAAGCCCTCTCTCAACTCTGGAAGTCAAACGGTTGCAGAGATATGTCCCAAAGCAGTTTGTCCCATAGAAGTTAATGGAGAAAGTGCGGCCTCAAAAAATCTAAATTTTACCAAAATGAACAAAAGTATCCAAACACCCAAGGGAACATGTAGGGATAAAAAAAAATACAATCCTAGAAGGATAAGCCAAAATAATCCCCATAACCTGGAAAACCCAGCAGGGAAGGGCTTAAATACATAAAAAGCATCTATCCAAGCTCTGAAAACCCTGGGATCAAACTAATAAGATATCCAGCGTGAGGGCAGGAGTTTAATACTCCTATAAGACCCCTGTGTGGAGGGGAACAGTGGGACAAGTGGACCATGGCAATTAAAGGGTTTCTCACCTTTTACTTGACTTCTTTCTTCAGATTATCATTAAAAGAAGGAGCCTCGTTCAGGGAACGCCTGCGTAGGCTTACATCTCAACCGGCACCCAACTTTACGCACCCACCCAGTCCTCCCTCTTCTCCCATGCCTCCTAGGCTTGACTCTACTGGTAGTGAACCCATGCAGCTGGGGGTCACTCACCTGTCGGTGGAGGAGAAGGCCTTCTGGCGGAGGGAAGGACTCTGTTTATATTGTGGAAGACCTGGACATCTCTTGAGGTCATGCCTGGTACGTCTGGGAAATGCCCGCACCTAGGATCCTGTTGGGGACAGATCTTAGGTGGGATTTCTCAGTCCCTGGAGGTGGTAAAGGGTAAACCCATCCTGGAGGTTATCCTATTTTGGGCAAAGTCGTCAGTAACAACATCCGCGTTACTGGATTTTGGAGCTGCAGGATACTTAGATGCGGAATTTGCTAGCAGGCATGCTATTTCTTTGAAGTCTTGCCCCTCTCCCTTGGCCACTGAAGCCATAGACGGAAGGCCCCTACAACCCTCTCACATCACTCAGGATACACTTCCTCTAACCATGAGAGTAGGGGCCCTTCACACGGAAACCCTGAAGTTCCAGGTAATTAACTTCCTCCACTATGCCATTATCCTGGGGTTTCCATGGCTACAGACACACAACCCCCAGGATTGATTGGCATAATTGTGACATTGTGTCTTGGGTGCCACATTGCTCCAAGGCTTGTCTCTCTTGTCCTATGAAACTACTGTGTACGTCTACCTCTTTCCTGCCTGAGGAATATATGGCCTTCAGTCATGTGTTTAACAAAACACAGGTTGGTGCATTGCCTCCTCATAGGCCTTATGACTGTCATATTGACCTGATTCGGGGGGCGACTCCTCCTAAGGGTCGTGTATATCCTCTATCGGTGGAGGAGACAAAGGCCATGGAGGACTATGTGTCCGGCGCCCTTTCCAGGGGCATTATCAGCAAATCCACCTCACCGGCTGGTGCAGGTTCTTTTTTGTCAAGAAAAAATATGGGGGGTTGTGCCCATGCATTGACTTTCGTGGACTGAACAAGTTAATGATTAAGAACGCCTACCCCATACCCTTAATTATGGAATTATTCAATCGATTAATGGGTTCTAAGGTGTTCACAAAGCTTGATCTGAGGGCGGTGTATAATCTCGTTACAATTTGTGAAGGACATGAATGGAAGACCTGGAGCGGGCACTACAAATATCTGGTTATGCCCTTTTAGTCTGTGCAATGCTCCTGAGGTCTTCCAAGAATTTATTAATGATGTCCTAAGAGATTTGTTGCAAAGCTTGGTAGTCGTATAGTTGAACGACATACTTATTCACTCACCCCCATTGGAGACTCATCGCGCAGATGTGTCTTGGGTGTTACGTTTGTTGAGAGAAATGGCCTATATTGTAAGCGTGAATTTCACAAAACCCAAGTGACCTTTCTGGGGTATGTTATATCTGCATCTGGCTATGGACCCACCAAAATTATTTGCGATATCACAGTGGCCCCGTCCGGTAGGACTGAAATCGCTCCAAAGGTTCCTGGGGTTCACAAACTACTACAGAAAATTTATTAAAGACTTCTCGACGGTTGTCAAGCCACTGATCGATATAACATGTAGAGGCGCTGATGCTTTGAAATGGTCACCTAGAGCACTGTCTGCCTTTTGAAAGCCTTAAAGCAGCATTTGAAGCAGCGCCGATACTGGTACATTCCAGTCCCACCCTGCCCTTTACTCTGGAGATAGATGCGTCTGAGACGGGAGTAGGCACCCTCTTGTCTCAGTGCTCGGCTCCAGGTGCAGCTCTTCTCCCTTGTGGATACTTCTCCAGATATGCTATGCTATGCATTGCATACATACATGGAAAACAAATGGTTAATGTTGTACTTGGGTTAGAGAAGGGAGAGAACCGCACAGCATTTGGATCAGGTGAGCAAGGGAAAATCATTTGGAGACCGCACTGCACAAAAAAATGCTAATAGCATAACATATAATTAATTTGGCAAGATGTTTTAAAATTGCCCAAGTTTTTTAAGGTGATAGTTCCACTTTAACATGGTAAGTGAAATTGATTTATACTACAAAAGATATATCTCAGTAGATATTAAGTCAACACATTTGACTGCAGCCCTGTCTAAAACATTTTGACAATATGACATGGTATAATGGGGAAAAAGCAAATGTTTCTGGACAGTCTCACGTCTTTTATAGTGATGAGCGAGCACCCCAATGCTCGGATGTTCGGGTGCTCTGACCGAGCACCCCCTGAGGCTCGAGTGCTCGGCCGAGCACCCGAGCCCCATTGAAGTCAATGGGAGGACTCGAGCATTACACCAGGCACCCCCTGCTCTGATGAGGGGAGGGTGCCTGGTCCATAGGAAAAGGGCAGAAAAAGATGGAAACACTACAGAAATGGTTCAGGGACAGCATAGGGAGGATGTGTGGATGCACCTTGGACTCCAACATCGCTGCTGGGAACGATCTTTCGCCCGTAGTACGCCATTTTTACAGACTGACCGTAAAACACACAAAAAGGAAAATAAAAACGACTTTAGGCGAAAAATTGTTACCAAACAGTATTTGCTGTATATTTACTTGTATATCATCTGCAAATTCTCCCAAAAATTTCATCGATTTTCTGAAGTGAGGCCATGATTAAGAGGGAAACGTGCGCAGAGGCAAATTATCCCAAAAATTTCCTTGATTTTCAGAACTGAGGCCATGATTAAGAGGGAAACGTGCGCAGAGGCAAATTCTCCCAAAAATTTCCTTGATTTTCAGAACTGAGGCCATGATTAAGAGGGAAACGTGCGCTGAGCTGACCATCTAAAACATTATGGGTGAGGGTCTGCTGCAGAGCTGACCATCCTAAACATTATATGCGAAGGCCCGCTAGTGAGCTGACGCTATAAAACATTATATGAGAGGGCCCGCTAGAGAGCTGACCCAATAAAACATTATATGAGAAGGCCCGCTGGTGAGCTGACCTATATAAAAATTGGCAAACAGGGCCCGCTGGTGAGCTGGCCCTATATAAAAATTATATCACAGGGCCCGCTGGTGAGCTGGCCCTATATAAAAATTATATCCCAGGGCACGCTGGTGAGCTGGCCCTATATAAAAATTATATCCCAGGGCATATGGAAGAGGAGGAGGAGGATGAGAACATTAAGAGTCAACCATATACCCGTTTTTGGGGTGGAAGGGGTGAATGGGAATACAGAGTATTCCCATCATTGTAAATAACATATATAAAGTGAGTTTATGTTCCCCCGGGGCTTTCCTCCAGTGGAGTGGAGAAGTCAGGGGAAATCCAGGCCTTGTTCATTTTTATAAGTGTCAACCTATCAGCATTGTCGGTGGAAAGGCGGATACGCTTATCTGTTATGATGCCACCAGCAGCACTAAATACCCGCTCAGACAGAACGCTGGCGGCAGGGCAGGCCAGCACCTCCAAGGCGTAGAGTGCCAGTTCATACCACGTGTCCAGCTTGGACACCCAGTAGTTGTAAGGCACAGAGGGATCATTGAGGACGCTGACACGGTCTGCTACGTACTCCTTCACCATCTTCCAAAACTTTTCCCTCCTTGTGACACTAGGCTGCGCATCAGGGTGAGGGTGCTGGCGGGGTGTCATGAAGGTGTCCCACGCCTTGGAGAGTGTTGCCCTGCCTTTGTCGGAACTGCTGTGTGCTCCCCTTTTCTCCCCTTCTCGGTTGGCCAAGGTAGCACGTACTCTGCCGCCAGCGTTGTCAGATGGAAAATTTTGGAGCAATTTTTCAACAAGAACCTTCTGGTATTGCACCATTTTGCTTGTCCTCTCCACCGGAGGAATGAGAGATGAGAAATTCTCTTTGTAGCGGGGGTCCAGAAGGGTGAACACCCAGTAATCCGTGTTGTCTAAAATGCGTACAACGCGTGGGTCACGGGAAAGGCAGCCTAACATAAAGTCAGCCATGTGTGCCAGAGTACCAACAGTCAAGATTTCGCTGTCCTCACCAGGAGGCTGACTCTCAATATCCTCATCCTCTTCCTCCTCTTCTGCCCACCCACGCTGAAGAGATGGAACTAAAGTTCCATGGCTACCCTCTGTAGCGGAGGCAACCGTGTCTTCCTCCTCCTCCTCCTCCTCCTCCTCCTCCTCCGCCTCCTCCAATTGTCGCTGAGAAGACGAAGTGAGGGTGCTCTGGCTATCACCTTGTGTAAGCTCTTCCTCCCCCATTTCCACCTCTTCCACATGCAAAGCGTCGGTTTTAATTGTGAGCAGCGAGCGTTTCAGTAGACACAGAAGTGGGATGGTTACACTGATAATAGCGTTATCGCCGCTCACCATCTGTGTCGATTCCTCAAAATTGCGTAAAACCTCGCAGAGGTCTGACATCCATTCCCACTCCTCACTTCTGATTACAGGAAGTTGAACGGAGAGGCGACGACCGTGTAACAGCTGGTACTCCACTACTGCCCTCTGCTGCTCACAAAGCCGGGCCAAAATGTTAAGGTGGAGTTCCAGCGCGTGCTCACGTCACACAGCAGCCGGTGAGCTGGCAATTGTAAGCGCTGCTGCAGCTTCAACAGGCCGGCCGAAGCTGTAGATGACTTACGGAAATGTGCACACACGCGGCGCACCTTGGTCAAGAGATCATGCACATTGGGGTAGGTTTTTAGAAATCGCTGCACCACTAAATTAAATACATGCGCTAGGCATGGTACGTGTGTGAGCTTGCCGAGCTCCAAAGCCGCCACCAAGTTACGCCCATTATCACACACAACCATGCCTGCTTGCAGGTTGAGTGGCGAGAGCCACTGCTCGGTCTGGTGACTAATCCCCTGCAACAGCTCTGAGGCCATGTGCTGTTTGTCCCCAAGGCAGATCAGTTTCAGCACGGCCTGTTGACGCTTCCCCACTGCAGTGCTACACTGCTTCCAGCTACTGGCTGATGGGGGAGTGGCGGTGTGTGTAGAGAATTCGGAGGTGGAAACGGAGGAGGAGGAGCCAATAACGTAGGTGCTGGTGGAAACCCTGATGGAGGTAGGGCCCGCAATCCTCGGCGTGGGTAGCACCCGTGCCATCCCAGGGTCCGAGTCGCTCCCAGCCTCCACGACATTCACCCAGTGTGCCGTCAGGGAAATGTAGCGTCCCTGGCCACAAGCACTTGTCCATGTGTCAGTCGTTAAGTGGACCTTCCCAGTAACTGCGTTGGTCAGGGCACGGGTGATGTTACGGGACACATGGTGGTGTAATGCGGGGATGGCACACCGGGAAAAGTAGTGGCGGCTGGGGACCGCGTACCGAGGGACAGCTGCTGCCATCAGGCTGCGGAAGGACTCAGTGTCCACAAGCCTAAATGGCAGCATTTCGATGGCCAGTAATTTTGAAAGGTGTGAGGTTAGTGCTATGGCCTGTGGGTGGGTGGCTGGGTATTTTCTCTTGCGCTCAAATGCCTGGGGTAACGACATTTGGACGCTGTGCTGGGACAGGGAAGTGGATGTGGTCGCTGATGGTGCTTCAGATGCTACAGGTGCAGGGCGGGAGGTATGCGGGCCTGCGCCTTCGACAGGCGATTGGCCGGCACCGAAAACAGGGGAAGAGGAGGCAGTGGTGTGGCCTGCAGACACAGATGGGCGATCCAGGCGTTCCTCCCACTTACTACGGTGCTTGGATGCCATGTGTCGGATCATGCTGGTGGTGGTGAGGTTTCTAGTGTTCATGCCTCGGCTCATTCTGGTGTGGCACAGGTTGCAAACTACAAATCTTTTGTCGTCCGCACTTTCCTTAAAAAAACGCCATACCGCGGAACACCTACCCCTTGGCAAGGTAGATTTACGCAAGGGGGTGCTCCGTGGAACATTTGCGGGCCGGTTTGGTGCGGTCCGCCTTCTTTCTGTAGCCACACCACTGCCTCTTCCAGCCTGTTGCGGTGCTGCAGATGGCTCACCCTCAGGACTGCTGTCATCGCTCGGCTCTACACCTTCCCAGGTGGGGTCAGTCACCTCATCGTCCACCAAGTCCTCCTCAACTTCCTCACTCTGATCATCCTCCTCAAGTCTTGATCCCACCACATACTCGGTCATTGACAACTGTATAACATTCTCCTCAACAAGGTCTTGAGAAGGAAATAGTGGTTGATTTAATGGCAACTGTGTCTCATCATCATCATCATCATCCACTACTTCCTTTGACCTTAAATGCCGTTCACATCTGTCATCTTCTTGTGATTGGGTAGCCTCTAGAGGTTGTGAATCAGGGCACAAGATGTCATGTTCCTCTGCAAGCGTGCTTGGAGAGAGGGTCAAATGAAGGATTGGTGATGAGACGAGCTCATCACTATATCCCAGTGTGGGATCACTTCTTTGACCAGACCGTGTATGGTGGGAGGAAGGATGATCAGAGTGAGGATTATGTTGACCAGACTCTTGGCTACTGAGAGTGGACTTGGTGGAAGACAGGGTGGTGCTTAACCGACTGGAAGCAGTATCAGCTGTCATCCAACCGACCACCTGTTCGCACTGGTCGGACCTCGAGAGTGATGTCCTGCGACGCCCTGTGAAATCAGACATGAAGCTAGGTATGGTGGATGTCTTTCTTTCTTGTGCTCTGGCACCAGGCACAGTTTCTCCGCGTCCTGACCCGCGCCCTGAACTTTCAGGATCACGTCCACTTCCCCGTCCCTTTTTACCCGCCTTCTTCATCTTACACGATATATATGACTTTAATATATATGAGTTTGAAAACTTAACAGTATTTCTTACTATTCTGCAACTCTGCAGAGTACACAGAATAGGCTGCTAAACTGCGGTGACACACACTGAATGGAATAAGTGACTTTAATATTTGAGTTTGAAAAATTAACAGTATTTCTTACTATTCTGCAACTCTGCAGAGTACACAGAATAGGCTGCTAAACTGCGGTGACACACACTGAATGGAATAAGTGACTTTAATATTTGAGTTTGAAAAATTAACAGTATTTCTTACTATTCTGCAACTCTGCAGAGTACACAGAATAGGCTGTTAAACGGCGTTGAAACACACTGAATGGAATATGTGACTTTAATATTTGAGTTTGAAAACTTAACAGTATTTCTTATAATTCTGGAACTGTACAGAGTACACAGAATAGGCTGTTAAACGGCGGTGAAAGACACTGAATGGAATATGTGACTTTAATATTTGAGTTTGAAAACTTAACAGTATTTCTTATAATTCTGCAACTCTGCAGAGTACACAGAATAGGCTGTTAAACGGCGGTGAAAGACACTGAATGGAATATGTGACTTTGATATTTGAGTTTGAAAAATTAACAGTATTTCTTACTATTCTGCAACTCTGCAGAGTACACAGAATAGGCTGTTAAACGGCGTTGAAACACACTGAATGGAATATGTGACTTTAATATTTGAGTTTGAAAACTTAACAGTATTTCTTATAATTCTGCAACTCTGCAGAGTACACAGAATAGGCTGTTAAACGGCGGTGAAAGACACTGAATGGAATATGTGACTTTGATATTTGAGTTTGAAAAATTAACAGTATTTCTTACTATTCTGCAACTCTGCAGAGTACACAGAATAGGCTGTTAAACGGCGTTGAAACACACTGAATGGAATATGTGACTTTAATATTTGAGTTTGAAAACTTAACAGTATTTCTTATAATTCTGGAACTGTACAGAGTACACAGAATAGGCTGTTAAACGGCGGTGAAAGACACTGAATGGAATATGTGACTTTAATATTTGAGTTTGAAAACTTAACAGTATTTCTTATAATTCTGCAACTGTTCAGAGTACACAGAATAGGCTGTTAAACGGCGGTGAAAGACACTGAATGGAATATGTGACTTTGATATTTGAGTTTGAAAAATTAACAGTATTTCTTACTATTCTGCAACTCTGCAGAGTACACAGAATAGGCTGTTAAACGGCGTTGAAACACACTGAATGGAATATGTGACTTTAATATTTGAGTTTGAAAACTTAACAGTATTTCTTATAATTCTGCAACTGTACAGAGTACACAGAATAGGCTGTTAAACGGCGGTGAAAGACACTGAATGGAATATGTGACTTTAATATTTGAGTTTGAAAACTTAACAGTATTTCTTATAATTCTGCAACTCTGCAGAGTACACAGAATAGGCTGTTAAACGGCGGTGAAAGACACTGAATGGAATATGTGACTTTGATATTTGAGTTTGAAAAATTAACAGTATTTCTTACTATTCTGCAACTCTGCAGAGTACACAGAATAGGCTGTTAAACGGCGTTGAAACACACTGAATGGAATATGTGACTTTAATATTTGAGTTTGAAAACTTAACAGTATTTCTTATAATTCTGCAACTGTACAGAGTACACAGAATAGGCTGTTAAACGGCGGTGAAAGACACTGAATGGAATATGTGACTTTAATATTTGAGTTTGAAAACTTAACAGTATTTCTTATAATTCTGGAACTGTACAGAGTACACAGAATAGGCTGTTAAACGGCGGTGAAAGACACTGAATGGAATATGTGACTTTAATATTTGAGTTTGAAAACTTAACAGTATTTCTTATAATTCTGCAACTCTGCAGAGTACACAGAATAGGCTGTTAAACGGCGGTGAAAGACACTGAATGGAATATGTGACTTTGATATTTTAGTTTGAAGACTTAACAGTATTTCTTCCTATTCTGCAACTCTGCACAGTACACAGAATGTGCTGCTACACTGCGGCGAAGCACACTGAATGGAATATGTGACTTTGATATTTTAGTTTGAAGACTTAACAGTATTTCTTCCTATTCTGCAACTCTGCACAGTACACAGAATGTGCTGCTAAACTGCGGCGAAGCACACTGAATGGAATATGTGACTTTGATATTTGAGTTTGAAGACTTAACAGTATTTCTTCCTATTCTGCAACTCTGCACAGTACACAGAATGTGCTGCTACACTGCGGCGAAGCACACTGAATGGAATATGTGACTTTGATATTTTAGTTTGAAGACTTAACAGTATTTCTTCCTATTCTGCAACTCTGCACAGTACACAGAATGTGCTGCTAAACTGCGGCGAAGCACACTGAATGGAATATGTGACTTTGATATTTGAGTTTGAAGACTTAACAGTATTTCTTCCTATTCTGCAACTCTGCACAGTACACAGAATGTGCTGCTAAACTGCGGCGAAGCACACTGAATGGAATATGTGACTTTGATATTTTAGTTTGAAGACTTAACAGTATTTCTTCCTATTCTGCAACTCTGCACAGTACTCAGAATGTGCTGCTAAACTGCGGCGACGCACACTGAATGGAATACGTGACTTTGATATTTTAGTTTGAAGACTTAACAGAATGTGCTCTAATCTGCAACTTTGCACACTAAACAGAATGTGCTCTAATCTGCAACTTTGCACACTAAACAGAATGTGCTCTAATCTGCAACTTTGCACACTAAACAGAATGTGCTCTAATCTGCAACTGTGCACACTAAACAGAATGTGCTCTAATCTGCAACTTTGCACACTAAACAGAATATATATATTTTTATTTTTTTTTTTTTGTTTTTTTCCCCCCACACCAAATAACCTGCTGCCCCTACACACAGTAGTCCTAAAAAGGACTTTTGGTTCTTTTTTTTTCACAATTTTTGTTTTTTTCCTCCCTACACTGCCTTTCCCTTCCTATCCTCAGCTCTCCCTGGCTCAGACTGAGCCGAACTCGCTGGTCAGGTGCTATACAGCACCTGACCACGGGTTCTGGCCAGCCAATCAGTGTAATGCCAGCAGCCAACATGGCTGTTGGCATTACACCGATGTCAGAGCCTCCCTGCACGTTTATTGGCTGCGCAGCAGCCGCAAAACGTGCGGGGAGGAGACCCGAACATGGCGGGCGAGCACATGCGGTACTCGTACGAGTACCGCCATGTGCCGAGCAGAGCGATGCTCGAGCCGATCCGAGCATCGGCCGAGCATGCTCGCTCAACACTAGTCTTTTATTCTAGCAAACAATTACGACCAAATTCCAGGGTTTATGGAAACTGACACTAAATAATATACTGACATATTTCTTTATTCGTCTTATGGTTGAAATGTTATAAAATTATGAAAATCTGAATTCTACATAGAACTTACAGTCAGTGAGCTCAGTCCAAAATCATAAACCCTGTCGAAGTCTTGGTGGATTGATGGTGATTTCAAGGGATTTGTGACAAATTGAAGGGGATATGATGGAAAAGACAAGTATGTGTGTGTGAGTGGGTGTGTTTGTGTTTATGTGTCTGTGTGTGTATGTATAGGTGTTTTTATGTGTGGTTTTATTCCACACAAATTAGAATTTGATTGATGACACTTGCAATGTTTACTTTTAAATTGATAGTAATGTTTCACAAAAACGCAGCTCTGATTAATCTTCATATTTTTTTGGTCATGGTGAGAGTTATTTCAATACTGTCAGAGTTGTAGATCAAGAGTAATTGAATGATAAAGTATCCCCCTCCCGCCCCTTTTACCTAGTGTAAGCCTCCTCCCCTCAGATGTGGAATCTGGTCTCTTGACTGGACAGCTCAAAGCAAGGGACAGTCTTCTTACTGTAAGCATAAGGAAAACCCTGCCTCCCTTGAAAGGTTTTTCAAGTTTTTCCTTATGCTCACTGAAGATTGTCCCTCTATGTGATCCATCTGGACAGTCTTTCTTCTCTAAGGTGAGCAGGGTTACATCAGTAAAAAGAGTGGGAGAGGGATACTTCATCATTCAATTAATCTTGATCTACAGCTCTGACATTATTGAAATAACGCTTTCTATGGCACAAAGTCTATGAAGATTAATAGGAGATGCTTTTTTGTGTCCCTTTAAGCTTTTATCAAACTGCATGTGTGCTATAAATATCAGTGCCTTAAAGAGATTAAAATTGTCCCATTTAAAATTAACGGTCTTGATTGACCTATATAATATTACGTTTGCAAACTAATTTCAGATGCTGCTGTTCATCAATATTGGTCACTGTCATCCGCTTAATTAAAGAGTAATTTCTGGTCAGTTCTGCTATCTATGACATGCGGCTTTCCCAAAGCATGCATAGACCCATTACTCTTAGCTGTATGACATGTCTAATTGCTCTAATTTATATTTGAATAGACAAAATCGTAATTTATGTGTGACCAATTTGTGAAGTTTGTAATAATAATCAGTTTAGCATCCAAGGGGTTAAATCCCACCAGTAGTTAGTGGTCTGTAATAAATCAGAAGGTATTTGAATTTATCCTGAACTGTTCATTTCTACACACAGGGCAGTTACATCTGTTTGAAAACAATAGTTCCCAAACATTTTACAAGACATCCTTGCAGGAGTATTTATATTCTTATTAATTTGTATTTTATTTCTTATTTTGTTATATATTTGGAGGAAACCAATTAATTATGCTTTTTCAGATTTACTACTTATTTATGAATTTTTAAAAAAAAATTATCTTCAGACGAAGTTTGTTAGAAAATAGAAACATACAAACATACTTCATGAATATATAAGCACGGCAACATAAAAGCACATTGCTAATAGTATAGAATAATATTCAATAAAAGTGTTCTGCTGCTCCTACAAAGAAGAAAAGGAGCTAAGAGGAACAGGTGAAGAGAAAAGAAAAAAAGGGCAGGTAAGTAGGTAGGTGGGGGAGCGGACATGTGTGCGACAGAGTGCATAGGCAGGCAACTAATATTGAGGTGAAAAGAATCAAATATCGAAGCATGTATTCAAAATTTTAGATTGCTCCAGAGGGCTCAACTATCTCCTACAATGCAAGTCCCTATACTCTCTAGGAAAGAAAGCCAAGAATATCAAATTTTAGTAAAAACTGACTAAAGCTTCTCAAATATCATGTTACATACTTTTTCTCTCCACTCAACTAAAGTGGGAGACTCATGTTTCTGTCAGTATAATGAGATGTGCATTTTAGTAGTGTTTAAGAGGTGGGTAAGAGTTTACTCCTCTCTCATTTGCTCAGACCAGAGTAAAAAATGATTAGTTTAGGGTCAAAAGGAATGCAAATCACAGTAATCAATCCAATTTAGGTAACAAAATTAGACCAGTATAGCGGCCCTCATCTCCAGCAGAGCAGAGAAACATCAAGGTAAAAGCAATACATAGTAACATAGAAACATAGTTGATGCGGCTGAAAAAGAGACATGCATCGATCAAGTCCAGCCCATGCCAAATCACCCCTGTTAATCTAGAGGAAGGAAAAAAAACACTGAAGCCATGTTTAATTAAGCCCCAAGTGGGTAAAAAAAATTCCTTCCTGAATGCAAATTACAGTCAAATAGTTCCTTAGTTCAACAACCTATCTTCATTGAAGCCATTTTTCATAATTCTCAATATTGTCCTGTGCTTGATAGGTATCCATTGCTTTTTTGAAAGCAGTTACAGTATCTGCAAGTGCAACATCCCGAGGCAAAGAATTCCAGAGCTTTACCTCCCTTACTGTAAAAAGCACCTGCCTTTGTTTTAATCAAAAGCACCTTTCCTCAGCTCAGCTCTTTGAGTAAACAATTAATTTGATAGTTATTTGTATTAACCTTACATATATTGGTAAATGGTAATCATATCACCCCTTTGATGTCTCTTCTCTAATGGCTAGTCTCTCTTTATAACTGATCCTCCAATCCCCTTATCAGTTTTGTTGCACGTCTCTACACTTTTTCCAGTTCAATTATGGGGTTTTTTTTTAAGAACTGGTATCCAAAACTGTACGCTATATTCTAGATGAGTCCTTACAAATGATTTATATAGAGGTAGAATTATATTAGCATCCTGTAATCTGTGCATCTTATTATGCAGGTTAGTACCCTATTTGCTCTTGCAGCAGCTGAGTGACTCTGCACACTGCTGTGAAGTCTATCGTTTATTGGTCCTCCTAAATCTTCCTCTACTGTTGTTTCCCATTTAGTGTATATGTACAGCCCATATGCATAGCCTTACATGTATCCACATTAAAGAGATAGTAATGTTTCAAAATAAAAGCAGCTCCAATTAATCTTCATAGTATTTGGGCCATGGAGAGTATTATTTCAATACTGTGAGAGTTGTATGAATGATAAAGCATCCCCCTCTTGCCCCTTTTACCTAGTGTAAGCCACCTCCCCTCAGGTGTGGAATCTAGTCTGAAGACCAAACAGCTCACAGCAAGGGTCAATCCTCTTACTGTGGGAACAACGAAAACCCTGCCCCCCCTTGACAGGTTTTTCCCTGAAGATTGTCTCTCTCTGCAAGCCGTCTGGACACCACCTTTCTGTTCTGAGGTGAGCAGTGTTACATCAGTACAAGGGGAGGGAGGGGGATACTTTATCATTCAATTACTCTTGAACTACAACTCTGACGGTATTGAAATAACACTCTCCAGCAGTGTCTTGTTGTCCTTTTGCAGAGAAAAGGCATCCAGGCCTGTATGTATTTCCTTGCAAAACTTAGTGTCATCAGCAAAGATTGAGACACTACTTTCAATACCCACTTCTAGAACATTAATAAACAAATTTGAAAGCATTGGGCCCAGGACTGAACCCTGTGGCACCCAACTTACAACTTTAGACCAACTTGAAATGGGTCCATTTACAACAACTCTCTGCCATCTAACATTTAACCAGTTCTCAATCCAAGTAAAGATATCACCTGCCCAACCAAAGCATTATAATTTATGCAGTAACCTGGTGTAAGGCTCTGTTTTTGCAAAATCTAAGTGTTCTACATCAGCAGCCATTTCCTTGTCCAAATTTCTACTTATCCTTTTGTAAAATGTAAGTAAATTAGTCTGACATCATCTATTCTTCATAAAACCATGCTGAGTCCTACTAATAATATTGTTTTTCTTCACATTGTTCTTAATACTGTCAGTAACCATTCTAATATCTTATCCAATATGGAAGTCAAGCTCATAGGCCTATAATTTCCTGGTTTGGATTGTGCCCCTTCTTTGAACAATGGAACTACATCAGCTTTTCTCCAATCATAGACACTATGCCAGATGAAAGTGAATCAATAAATATAAAGAATAATGGTCTTGCTATTACTGAACTAAGTTCCTTAAGTACCCTTGGATGTATACCATGAGGACCAGGTGCTTTATTCACATAACACTTTCCAGTATCTTTTGGACTTTGCCCTCAGTAAGCCATGTACATGATGGAGGAAATTCTATGGTTTTGTCTATTTTCCATAGCCTGTCATTGTTGCTTCCTTTGTATATTCAGAAGCAAATAATGTATTTAGGGTGTCAGCCATAGCCTTATCCTCACTAATCAATTCACATGTTTCAGCCTTAAGAGGACCGATATCAACCCTAATTTTTTTTATTAATATGCTTTAGCATATACTTCTCTCATTTCCAATTTTAGCAAGCCTCATTGCTTGGTTGCAAATTTGATTTCATCCTTTAATTTTCTTAAATGATGCATCTGACCTGTCCAACTTAAACACTTTAAAAGCCTGCTTCTTATTTCTCATTTACCTGCAAACCTCATTATAACACTCCATTGGTCTCAATATACTCCTCTTGTGCTTATTCCCCAGTGATATATATTGACACATATATATGTCTAAGAGCAATGTAAAACCTCTGGTGTTCTATACCAATGGAGAAGCAGCTTATAATTAGCCTCTATAATTCACCCTACAGTTAAAAAAAAGCAGTGTCTTGTTGTACTGGTGGCAACTCTGGGTTAGAGAGAATAGGGATCAGGGAGAAGGAACTTTAGAAAGAGGAAAGAGAGGGAACTCAGGTGTCCCAAACCTTTAGAATAGGGGAAAGAATGGGATGTGAATGCAGAGTTTGGGATTAGGATGATTATGGAAGCCAAGGTATGGAGCAAATGATGAGTTGACATGCATGTTTCAGATTTTATACATACCTAATTTTTCGAGGTAGAAGAGTGAACCCAGTGGAGTACAGAGAATACATGTATTGATTTGTAGTACTGAAGGATATCAGGGGCTCCTAACCCTCCTTCTGCCTTACATTTTTAAATAAATGGAAATCTTAGCCTGGCTGGCTTACCATACCAGATGAAGCTGTTAAAAGATCATTGAAGAGTTTTAAGAAATTAACGAAATACCAAAATAGGGATGGTTTGAAAAAAGATAAAGAATCTCAGGAAGAAAAATAATTTTTAAGAAGTTAATACGTCCCAAACAAGGCAGATATAGCAATTTGAATTTTTGCAGGTCTAAAGCTATGCACCTTGCTAAAGGGAGATACTTAGAGCAAAATAAAGAGGATGTTGAGGAAGTAAGGCAAATTCCAAGATAGGGAATAAATGAATTGGACCATATATAGGGTGTAAAAGCTATAGCCCCTAGAGTGCCAGGTGGGTACAATGTACGAGTGGACACAGCTGTACCTGCTGTGCCACACTCGTACATTGTACAGCTAAAATGCGGTCCCTGCCTAAGCCTGTATAACCGGCTTGCAGTGGCTGCATTTCAGCTGAAATGCAGCCTGGCACTCTTGGAGAGGCATGAGGATCACTCCTCATGCCTCCCCAGTTATTGATCTCTCAGCCGATCGTGCTGGGAGATCAATACACACAAAGGAGAAACGGAGTTCTCCTTTCCCCTCTCTCCTACCCAAACTTCCGTGTAGGAGTGGGCGGGACCAGGTGGTAGGAGAGAAGGGCAGGAGAGCTTTTGCTCTCCTGAGGTCACCTTATTGATCTCCCAGCTGATCGGCTGGGAGATCAATAACTGAGGGGACATCAGGAGGGGTCCTGATGTCCCCCACGAGGTCTGGAGAGAGTAAAAAAAAAAAATAAAAAAAAAATTTAACCCTGTGTGTGCCACAGGGGGGGTCCAATGCACCCCCCTCCTGTGGCACACACAGGGCTTTTATCTTTACTTTGTTACCAGAGATTGTTGGGGCCCATTAAGATTGGTCCTGATGGCCCCCCCAACAATCTCTGATTACAAAGTAATGATAAAAAAAATGAACCCTCTGAGTGCCTGAGTGTAAGACCTCATTGGGGGAATCAGGGGGGTCCTGATACCCCTCAATGAGGTCTATAATAAAAAAAAAAAATGTAAATAAAAAAAAATTAACCCTGTGCCATGGGGGGGTCCAATGCAGCCCACCCTCCTGTGGCACACACAGGGCTTTTATCATTACTTTGGTATCAGAGATTGTTGGGGGGCCATCAGGATTGGTCCTGATGGCCCCCCAACAAGCTCTGATTACAAAGTAATGATAGAATAAAATTAACCCTCTGAGTGCCACAAGGATCCAATGCATTGCTTTGCAATGCGCTGGAGACCCCTGTTGCACTCACAGGGTCACTTCTTTTGTGGACATATATATTTTTTGACTAAGACCTCACTGGGGGGATCAGGGGGGTCCTGATACCCCTCAATGAGGTCTATAATAATGTGTGCCACTGGGAGGTGTGCCACAATGAGGTCTATAATAATGTGTGCCACTGGGAGGCGGGGTTCAGTGCAGACCCCCTTCCTGTGGCACACACAGGACTTTTTATCATTACTTTGTGATCAGAGCTTGTTTGGTGGCCATCTGAATACAAAGTAACGATAAAAAAAAAAAAAAATTAACTCTTTGTGTGCCACAGGGGTCCAATGTATTGCTTTGCAATTCACTTTGTGTAACACAAAGGTTTTTTTTCCCTTTTATTTTTATTTAGATTGTAAGCTTTCGGGCAGGGACCTCGCACCCAGTGTTTCACTCTACAAAGCACCTATAACCCTGTATTGTTTAAACCCTGAAATTGTAAAGCGCTGCGTACATTTGTGGCGCTATATAAATAAACATATTCATTCATTCATTCTGATGCCCCCAACGAGGTCTACACAAAAATGTTGGGGGGAAAAAGCCCTTAAAAATGCACGTGCCACAGGGGGGATCCAACGCAGTGCTTTGCAATGCACTGGACCCCTGTGACACACACACACAAACTTTTTTTTTTTTCATTATTCTGTTTTCAGACCTTGATGGAGGACACCAGGAATGTTCCTGATACCGCCTCCCCAACGAGGTATGAATACAAAATAATAATGAAAAAAAACTCTTTGTGTGCAACAGGGGGTCCAACGCATTGCTTTGCAGTGCATTGGGCACCCCTGTGGCATGCACACAAAATGCCTCCAATCCCCCTTCCCCCACATACCGTATCCCCCTGCCTGGTTTCACAGCCAACTGGCAGTACCATTCCCCAGCCTGACCCCCAGCCTGTTTCCACTGCCTACTGGTAGACTCAAAGTACCAGTATGCACTAGATTCAGGCTGGGAATCAAACGTTGTGTGAGGGGGACATACAGTGCACACTGGTAGTCACAGATCCCCCATATACTCTATCAGACATTGCCCCACCATCACCACCATCCTTGCTCCTCTGCTCACACCCACGCACACTGCCTAATCCCTCACCCTCCCACACACTTTGTTACACTGGTAGTCACAGGTTCGCATGTACATTGGCTGACGCCCTAGCTTCTTTCATCTGTTAGCCATAAAATCACATATACACTGTTTGCTTTCCCATTCCCATTTCACTGGTAGCTACGCTCCTGTCACCCAAATTGGTATGTCAACCCACAGCAGTGGGGTACCATTTTTCTTATGCTGGCAAGAAGTCCTCCTAGGAAATCCCACGCTATTGAACCATTTTAGTATCTTTGAATTGACTGATGTGTAAAAAAATGTTTGTTTTTTTTCCTGTAGCACCACATTCTGCAAATAGTTGTGCACACTAACTTAGGGGTAAAAAGGCAAGTGACCCCTCATTCAATGCAGCAGGTTATCTTCTTTCTAAAATGGTATTGTTTATCTACCTTTTCTTCACTTCTCAAGATGTTATAGCCATTTTCGTACAGGCAAGTCACGTTTGAGAAAATGTTAGAAACATCAGAGGTTGTAATAGGTGCAGTTCTCTACTTCTAGCACCCCCTAAGGTAGGTCAACTCATACCATTGGGGTGTAGTTTGACTTGTAAGAGCACTAGTAAATGAATGCAGTTGAAAATTCCTTGGTTTTCACAGATTTCCATACATTTGATGGGGCAGAAATGTAAAAAAAAAGCAATTTTTTTCCTATATCGCCTCCTTCTGGAAACATTTATGCACACCACTATTGGGATAAGAAGGCAAGTGACCCCTCATTAGATGCGGCAGGTTGTCTTCTTTCCAAAATGGTATGGTTTAGCTACCTTTTCTTCACTTCTGAAGGTGTTATAGCCATTTTTGTACAGGCAAGTCACATTTGAGAAAATGTTAGAAACATCAGAAGTTGTAGTAGGTGTAATTTTCTACTTCTAGCACCCCCCTAAGGCAGGTCAGCTTATACCAATGGGGTGTCATTTGATTCCTAATAGCACTACCTAACAAATGCAGTTGAAAATTACATGGTTTTCACAGAGTTCCATACATCTGAAGGGGCAGAAATATAAGAAAATGCCTTTTTTCATTAGCGCCACCTCCTGGAAGCATTTGTGCATAGTAACCTTTGGGTAAGAAGGCAAGTGACCCCTCATTAGATGCGGCAGGTTGTTTTCTTTCCAAAATGGCATTGTTTCTCTACCTTTCCTGCATATCTATTATGCTTAACCATTTTAGTGCAAGCAGATAATTTCAAAAACAAAAGTGTCAGGTTTACCTACGTGTTCCTAGCACCCACATATTGTATGTTAACCCACACAAATGGGCTACCATTTTTCTCATGTTGGTAGCAGGTACTGAATACAGCAGGAAATGTTATGGTTTTCAAAGATTTTAGTACCTTTGAAGTGGTGGAAATGTAAAAAAACATGTATTTATTCCCATAGCGCCACCTTTTGGAAATATTTGTGCATTTCAGCCCAGGGCGTAGAAAGGCAAGTGATCCCTCATTTGATGTGGGAGAATGTCTACTTTCCAAAATGGTATACCCAGGGCTTAAAATTTGAAATCCTTTGTTACTAGCCAGACCTGAAAAGTTACTCGCCACTGCAAGCCATAACATACCCACCAGCACTGAATTTCTACTCGCTAGGGCTAAAATTTCACTCGCCATTGGCTAGTGGCGAGTGTAAATTTTGAGCCCTGGTATACCTTTTATACCTTTCCTTCATGTCTCTAACAGTTATGAACATTTTAGTACAAGCAGCCATTTTTTAGGAAGCAAACAGGTAGGTGTATTTATGTGCTTCTGATACCCCTAAGGTAGGTTGATTCATTCCAGTGGGGTGTCATTTTTCTCCTAAGAGCACTAGCTAATGAATACAGTTGGAAATTCCATGGTTTTTACAGATTTCCGGACAGATTTAGGGACAGAAATGTAAGAAAATGCCATTTTTTTCTTATAGTGCCATATTCTGGAAGCATTTGGGCACAACAGGCTTGGGGTAAGAAGGCAATTCACCCCTCACTAGATGCGGCAGGTTGTCTTCTTTCCAAAATGGTATGGTTTGTGTAGCCTTTCTTCAATTATCTAGTTGTTATAACCATTTTTGTCTAGACAAGTAATGTTTAAGAAAATGTTAGAAATTTTAGAGCTTGTAGTAGGTGTAGTTTTGCACTTGTAGCGCCCCCTAAGGTAGGTGAACTCATACCAGTGAGGTGTCATTTTACTCTTAAGAGCACTAGCTAATGAATACAGTTGGAAATTCCATGGTTTTCACAGATTTCCATACAGATGAAAGGGCAGAAATGTCAGAAAATGCCATTTTTTTTTACTATAGTGCCATCTTCTGGAAGCATTTGGGCACAACAGTCTTGGGGTAAGAAGGCAACTTACCCCTCATTAGATGCGACAGGTTGTATTCTTTCCAAAATGGTATGGTTTGTCTACCCTTTCGTCACTTCTCTAGTTGTTATAACCATTTTTGTATAGACAAGTAACGTTTGAGAAAATGTTAGAAAATTTAGAGGTTGTAGTAGGTGTCTTTTTGCACTTCTAGCGTCCTCTGAGGTAGGTCAACCCATACCAATGGGGTGTCATTTTGCTCCTAAGAGCACTAGCTAATGAATATAGTTGGAAATTCCATGGTTTTCACAGATTTCAATATAGATGAAGGGGCAGAAATGTAAGAAAATGTTATTTTTTCCTATAGTGCCACATTCTGGAAGCATTTGGGCACAACAGGCTTGGGGCAAGAAGGCAAGTTACCCCTCATTAGATGCAGAAGGTTGTCTACTTTTCAGAAATATATAGTTTTATATAGTTATTCCACTGTTTTAGGGTAGTTTTACCACAAAAACCCTAGAATGCGCATATTAGTTTCTAAAGTTGAAAATGTCATTTTGCGCTGCTGGTGATTAGGGCTCTGCGCTAGCCATGGACGTAGGTAAAACTATACAAATTTGGTATTTTTTTATTCGGGGGACTTGGGGCTTTTTCAAATTATTGAAACTTTTTCAATCAATGTAAGTGTTTTTGATACATAGTATGTGATTTTAGCAAAATTAGTAAATTTTCACTTTTTTTGTCATTATGACATCATAGCTTTTTGCACGATGTAAAATTCTCTTCATGTAAGGTACCACAAGAAAGCTCAATTTGTTCTGAAAAAAACAATATATAGTTTTCCATGTAACTAAAAATCAAGCCTAAACAGAAGGATAGCACAAATGCTGAAAAAGTGTCTGGCCTGCAGGGTACAGGAAATGGCCCAAGCCTCTGGCACTGAAGGGGTTAAGGGGAGCAATCGAACTGAGAAAAATGGTTATGTTGAGGATTTTGAAACATTAAGCTTCAAATTGTTCACTTCAATAAAACAATGTAGTTCCCTAAGTATGGCAGGCAGAGTATGAAGAGGATTTGTAATAATAAAGATTAGATTATCAGCAAAAAAGGGCAAGTTTGTGTTCCTTATGCCCCTGAAGAAGCAGTAGTTAAATCATGAAATGCGTTAGGCTATTTGAATTGCTTGTGAAGCATTATTATTAATATTTTAACTTTTTAATGAATTGACATAATCTTATTATACTTGATGGTTGTTACCCAGTTTATTCCCCTAGCCTCCCTTGTTATAAGTGATCCACAATTCCTCCTTTAAGATACTATTTAACAAGGTAGATGATCTAGGTGGTGACTGAAAGGGTAGGTAAAAGGCATAAAGGTGGAGAAAGAAAATCTGAGGTGAATCACCAGGACTGGGGGGGGGGGGGGGGGGTCTGACCTAGTCGAGGCTTGAACTCTAGAGGCAAAAGAGACCTCTTTTTATGTGAGTACCCATTTTGGAGGGAAGGGGATGTTATTACTATTTACTGCACTTAGAAGTGGGTTGTGCTGTCTCTTTTCTGTCTTTGTTTACATATATATGGAAGATGTATCCAACAGACTGAGGACAAGCTGAATGCCCTTACAGAAGTGAATAAAGATGGACTTCTTTGTCTAAGGAAAATAATATTAAACATCTGCCTTCCTAACATTGTGGACTTATATATTAAATAGCATATGCTTTTATTACTATTGCTTTGCAAATATTTTTAAGTGCCATATGCTTCTTACAATTGTTATTTGACAACTCTTCATTGTAGTTTTTAAAGTATTTTGTATTACTTCTTATTCAAAATAACATAACATTATCACCTATATTTTATTTTTTTGAAAACAGGTGAGCATTTACATTTTTGCGGAAATTAAGTCTGTGTTTCTGCCTCCCAACCCATACAACTATTAATGAGGAATAATGTATCTTAATAACTAGAGTTTGCATAGCTAGAATAAAAATTATTGGAGACAAGGAGCAGCCCTTGCTAATGCCATTGTGTAGAGGGAATAGGGTGGAAAGGGTTCTATTCTCACTGATGGGTTGCTGTATAGCGTCAAGACAGAGGAAAGTAGCCTGTCTCCAATGCCAAAGCCATGTAAGACTTGTTGAATAAAACACCAGTTTACTCATCACCAGAAGTTTTATGATCCACTTCTAAAGACTTTGGGGGTAGATTTAAAGGCAGAAATACCGGCTGAAAAAAACATGTTTAATGCGGTATTCAGAGGCCCTACCAGCTAAATTCACAAAGGATGTTAAGCCACAGAAATGGTCTTGTGGCTAAACGTCTGTTTTGTGAGTTAAGTTACCAAAATTATGCTAAGAGCAGTAAAAAACAATTAACTATCGGTGCCTGACTTACTTCTAAGCATCGATCTTTAATCCATGTTGTACTTACCTGACATGCACTGTCCTTCTGTCTTCTCTTCTTTCTTCTCTCTTCTGCCTTCTCTCCAGTCTTCTTTCTTCTCATTCTTCTTTCTTCTGCCTGTAAAATAAAATCAAAGTATGAATACCAAGCATGAATGAAGACATCATTTTACCCTTTGAGTGGCAAAGGGGTACGCAACACATTGCAAAGCACTGACACTCAAAGTGTTATATATTACTGTGCCATGTATATTCCTTAAATTAAATGCCTCTATTAAATGCCAAAATAAATAATAGCGCCTTGAATAAATAGTATACATATACACCAAAAGAAAAGTCATACATATATGCTAAGTAAAACTACTTAGCTAAAATCTTCATGTCTCCGCTGCTTGGAGAGGCCGCAAGGGCAGCGGCAGCGGAGACACAGATCGACCTTCAGGCCTGTACAGGCCGATACCCATAACACACTGAGGGCATTGGAAGTGAGCCTGCCTTTATATATAGGCAGGCTCACTTCCAATTCCCTCACAGCCATTGGTTGGGATGTTCTTACTCACATCCCAGCCAATCAGATTCAAGCGGCTGTTCTTTAAACTGATTGGCTGCGATGTGAGTAAGAACTTACCAGCCAATGGCTGTGAGGGAAATGGAAGTGAGCCTGCCCATATATAAAGGAAGGCTTACTTCCAATGCCCTCAGTGTGTTACGGACATCGGCCCATACAGAGCTGAATGAGGACCCGTGTTGGTCATCTGTGTCTCCGCTGCCGCCACCCTCGGGGCCACTCCAGGTGGCGGAGACATGAAGATTTTAGCTAAGTAGTTTTACTTAGCATTTATGTATGACTTTTCTTTCGGTGTATATATATATACTATTTATTCATGGCACTATTATTTATTTTGGCGTTAAACAGAGGCATTTAATTTAAGGAATATACACGGCACAGAAGAAAGTTGGGATAGGAAAAAGGAAAAGAGTAGAGGGAAACAAGAGAAAGGAAGAGATAGGGAAGAGAGAGGAAGACAAAACAACCATCCTCATAACCAAGAACTAACCATTGGAAACTAGCAATATCGACACAAAAGCTGTGATAATGAGGTAGCATGGTATAGCAGAGTCTTTCCAGTAACTTGATAGCCCATATAATTAGTATAAGTACTTCATGTTGTACTTTCAGAACGTAAGGAACGAAAAAAAAAAGAAGTATGAAAAAAGGGAGGGACACCTAGGGACATTAAAACCTCATAATAATAAAGGGGGATAGTAAAGCCAGACCCCATTCAATGAAATATAAGGCATCAATATCACGGCGCTCGTGATCTAGGTGACATTCTGTCCATCTTGCTATTGCTGCTTTCCTATTGGCTGCGCTGTAATGCTCCTCCCAGTGACAGCCTTTTTATACCCTGGGCTGTCACTCTGCAGTTGCCCTTTCATGGTGTACCTGATGACTAGCGCTAGTTTTGCTGACTTGATACCAGCGTATGACCCCGGCTGACGTTCCTGCTTCCTGTTCTTACCCGGCCTCGCTGATGTTCCTGCTCTGTGTACCGACCCGGCGAGACCGACGATCCTGCTCCGTGTACCGACCCGGAGCGTCTGAGGTTCCTGCTCTGTGTACCGACCCGGCTTGGCTGACGTTCCAGTGCTGTGTACCGAATTGACTTGGCGGTGGTTCCTGCTTTCCCTGTGCCCAGCTGGGCTTTTACCGGACTGTTCCTGCTGCTGCCAGTCTGGCACTGTTTCCTCATTACTGGGCCTCCTTGAATTCCGGTACTCCGGTGGCCGGTTCTATTCTGCCTGTGGGTCAGAGTCTCAGTGTGCTCCACACCGTGCTGCAATCGCTTGGTCTATACTTGGTTCAGTTGAGCACCTCCGGTGGTTGCTGTTATCCAGACCATAGCACTATTAACCCCTTCGGGGGAAGTGCCTCGTTCCGTTACTACTACCCTGGTACTGTTGGGCTCCGTTACTCTGTGGGATTGAGTCTCCATTCGGCTCCGTTGGGCGCGTCCGGTTGCCATCTATTTTATACTATCACACATTAACCCTTGAGGGTAGTACGTGCACACGGTGGTGGATAGTCTCGGTAGGGCCTCCGTTCTGGCACGAGCTCTGACCAGTCTTGTGTAGTTGTTGGTGGGCGGCCACCTTTGAATCCTCCATACAGGTGATCCTTGCCTGTTGCTGGCAGTCCTGTCACTGTCGCCTCCCGCTGCCTATAGGCGACATTGGGCCTTCGCTATACTGTCACTTTGCCAGTGGCTCCACTGGCCGCTTTGGACTCTCATACACTGTATCAAACTAGTTTACCTGACCTGTGTCAGTACTACTTCTGTTATCCATACTGGACCCGTGTGGGTTAACTTGCCTGTAACCTGTCCTTTGTCAGTTACTGCTGTTGTTACTGGACCCGTGAGGGTTACCTCATTCCTTGTGCGCTTTAATAAAATTGTGTTTTACCAACATCTACCAAGTCTGAGTGTACTGAACCGTAACAATCAAATATTCCAAACCAAATAGACAATGCGGTTGCTTGAGGGTAGGGAGCAGAGTAAGAAATAAATAATTCCATTTCCAATTTGCCCTGGCAAGTAGCTACTTTGAAAATCAATGTAGCCAATAATGTATGGCCTGTCAAATGATCAGGAAACAAATCCCCCTCCCCCCCACTGTTTCCACTACTAAGGCAAAATAACTATCACAGAAGTACATCAAACAAAAGGGATGACATCATTTGAGATGTAAAATGGGATAAGTGTAGAGATATAAGGGTTTCTGCTGTATCCTTGGGGTGAGAAAAAAAAAAAAGAAAAAGGGAAGGTGGGATGGAGACACAAGAGTGGACTGACAGCTCACAGTTAAAAGATGTAAGAACCGATCCCTTGTCTGAGAAATATGCAATTTCAAGTAGATACCAGGTGACAGGAAGTAGAGTAGGGAACATACACCAAAATTATACAAAAAGGGGGAGAAAGTATCCAAATTTGAGTGTTTAACCAGCCCTCACCATTCCTTCAAAATGTGTCAGCGCTAGGATCATCCATACCCAGCTAGCAGTGGTAAAAAAACAAAAGTAACACAATGCTGCAGGAGAATCTCAAGAAAGTCACTTTCCCTGGTGCCCACTAGCCCTAAGGTAGCTGCTAAGCAAACATGTAAGAAAAATGGCCAGTTAGCTGAGTAGGGACTAGATCTCAAAGCAACCCACTCTCTCTCCTGATGAAAGGAGCAATAAGAGCCCTATGGGAAGTAGTGTAATAGATCCCAGACCAAATATCAAAAAGCCCATGCACCAGGCTGCAAAGAAAATTGAGGTATTTATAACACAGTGACTATGTAAAGACAGTAGGGCATCATACATTAATAAAAATCAACATTAATGACATAACATATAGGTTTTCATTTTAAAAAGGTGACTGGGTCTTTAGTGACAGTGGAGTGTGTGTAACAGCATGTACTAAAGCAATCACAAGTACTAGTGCACTCCCCATAGTGCAGCCTCAAGACTTGGATGCTGCACTGGTGAATCCGTACATTCCCTGATTATCATGTATGGATGAAGACAGCTTATGGTAATACTATCTCATTATTTACATTACCCTCAAATATAATCTAAACTCTGACTGGCATATGCATGCACCCTTGACCCACCAAGTGTGTTTAGCATTCCAAATTATGAGAAAATAATGTAAGAGTTCAAGGGTTATTATTCTAGCCAGAAGACATTTAGGCTGCAGTTAATCAAAAGGTAAATGGCTGAATGTGTAAAGAAATAGTCTGATGTCAATTAAATCAAAATCAATTCATTAATGGCTGTATCAAATCTGGTTCTCTCTTACTCAACCATCAGTGAGCATGTAATAAGTATATCCGCCATTCCCATCTGTCTGTTAAAGGGATAGTAATACTTAAAATGTAAAAAAATATATGTTGTAGGGTTTATCCCCCTGAATAAAACAAGAGCACTCCCACTGCTGAAAGGTGTTTCATTCAAAAGTTATTCATTTTCAAAGTTGAATTTTTAGGTGCAATATCACAGTGGCCTGAAATTGTACAGTGGCGCTGCTGCTACACAATCCTATGGAAATTTATGGTCCAGGGACCAGAGCTGTCCATAGGATCATGTAGCAACAGCGCCACTGTACAATTTCAGGCCACTGTGATATTGCACCTATAAAATTCAACTTTGAAAATGAATAACTTTTGAATGAAACACCTTTCAGCAGTGGGATTACTCTTATTTTACTCAGGGGGATAAACCCTACAACATATTTATTTATATTTTAAGTATTACTATGCCTTTAAAGCTGCCTTATCACAGAGAAATCTGTGAGGCATGCACATGCACACAATATGACATATGGCCATGGAGATATACATCAGTAAAGAATACTGAAATGAAAGGAGACTAATAGAGTAAAAATGATACCTATATTGGCTAACCGAGTGGCATTGGATGCAAGCTTTCAACACAACTAGGTCTATTCTTCAGGCACAATAACAATGAAGGCTGAATGCACAATACATGATTTTAAAATTCATGCACATAATTTTAACAACTAACCCCCTGACTGACAAAAAGGCATCCACCACACTGCAATATAATACACTGGATACCTGTGTGTCACCCAAAGTGTCAAATTCCACACTATCAGTGTGACAGTCAGGGGACTGGATGTTAATATTATGTGCATGAGTTTTAAAGTCATGTATTGAGCATTCAGCCTTCTTTCTTATTATACCTGAAGAAGAGACCTAGTTGTCTTGAAAGCTTGCATCCAAAGCCACTCAGCTGGCCAATAAAGATAACATCTTTACTAGTCTCCTGCATTTTCTATGGCTACCACAGTACCACGCTTTACTCAAATAAAAGATCTCTGCAAATGAGTGTGGCAGAGTGCAATTTATCACATACATCTCTCTTCCTCCATTCAGATTGTGGCCTTATTAGTTGTTCAGTTACTTTAAACATTGTGCAGTAAAGGACTGATAAACACATTAATTGTGTACGTTAACCAATTCATATTTTACATTTAACTCTCTAATGACCAGATGGGATATGCAAAGCAATGAAATACACATTCCATCCTCTGGTTCTTAAAGGGTTAAGTTCAAGTTCAGGAGTCCTCTATTCTGTGAAATGCAGCAGGAGCATTATTTATGGCAAATGTGTCAAAGCCTTGTGCAGGGTAGTTTGAAGGTCACCTTGGATTGCAGTGCTAATAACAATTCACGGCTAAAGGTCATGCTCCTGATCTTCTTTCAGTTTATTTCTTATTTTAAGATAATGTATTTTCCTAATCACCTGACAACTATGTTGACCGTCTTTGTTTGTAGCTCACCTTCATGTGATTTAAATATAATTGACTGGAGGGCATCCAATGCTGAAGATACAAATAAATAAACCCAAAGCTCCTGTGTATTCATCAAATCAAAGTTCTGTTGTAAGTGATCTGTATGCACAGGTTCCTCTTAGCTGCAAATTGCTGGAGGAAGGTTGGATGCTGTATCTGGAGATATAGATCAGAACAAGAGATTGGGACGCCAATCACACATTACTCCTTTATTACCTCAGGAAACAAAAACATTAGGGGACAGGTACTATAAACAATATCCATGTGCTCTTTAAATTATGTATATTTGTTTTTTAGGATATGTACTATAAGTATACTAAAATATAAAATAGGTACAAAAAATATAAATGTTGCATTCCCATGACTTTAATTATTAGAATGTATTTGACCTCTGTACTTGCAATTGACTAAAAATGATGGGGCTAAAATATACACTCTAATTAATTCCTGGTGCTAAGCTTCCTATTACCTACATACTAAGCTATCCACACCAAAAATTCTCCCATTTATACTGCCTGTGCCAATGGGTAGGCAGAGTGGGGGAATACAGGTATTTCAGGGTGTTTTCTTATGCAGCTCCTTGTTTAAGGCAATTTGCTAACAAGGTGCAGAGGAAATAGGCATAACATTGCTATAGAAGTCTGTTTTCATCCCCCCAACAGTGCAGATTCACGACGTCCTCACAGGTGACTCAATCAGTGGTTCAATCAATCTGAAGGATCTGCCTGAGTTAACAACATTCACTTGTGTTTAATTGAGGAGATCTTGGAAACATGTACAGAAGGGGGGGCTTGAGGACAGGTTTAAGCACATTTGATATAGAGAATGCATTTAAGGCTTGTTCAAACTAAAGTTTTAATTATGGCAGAGTATTTTGCCAGTATGCACTAAAGCGATCATACGCTCTAGCACATATCCCAAAATTGCAGCTGCATGATTTATGAGCTAATGTCCAAGCTCAGATAATGAGCTTCACTGGCTGATTTGTACATCCAACTTGTGTGTAGCTTTTCATACATAAACTGAATCATTTAAATAACATTATGGCCAAACAGACATTTGCTACAAATTAAACAGGGGAGATTAAATAAACTGTGAAATTAGCCATGTGGCTAATTTCATGGCCCTGTGCACTGAGACAGACAGAAATAATTTTCATTTTTACTTTAAAATAGTATATTCTATGAGTCTGATGTACTAGGAAGATCTATTCTATAGCAAATGAACTGCACCTTAACCCCTTAAAGATCGGCCACATGGCCAGCAGTTAAGGACCATGGAACCCTGAATTTCATGACGTACAGAACCATCATGGGTTCTTAACGGAAATTTTCCCATGACAGTCATGGCACGTAATGGGTCCTTAAGGGGTTAAGGGGCAAGCAGAAATTCACAGCCATTGATTTAAATGGGGCTTTAAACAAGAATTGTGCTGGAGACCCCTCTAGAATTCAAGGGGTTAACCATTTGAGTGCCAGAGGGGTACGCAACACATTGCCTTGCAATGCTTTGTATACCCTCTGGCACTCAAAGAGTTAAATGCTCAATTTAAATCAATCCAAATCTGTGTATGTTCCTTATTGTGCAATTAGTTTGCTCCAGAATTACACCTCTTTAGCTTCCAGAATAAGTCCCAAATATCATTGTAGTAGTTGGGTTACCTTTCAATGACCCAATGTAATAGTCCTTATAAAGTACTGAGATTTTTAACCCAGAGGGGTAGAGGGGTGCCAGAGGGGTATCCAACTCATCCATAAATTGTGAACTGTGTAGGAATTACGACACTTTTTATACATAATCTTTCTATTTTAGGGGACCAAATTTAATTTCACAAATGACATAATCTTAAAGTCATCATATTTTGTATCTTGCTGCAAATTCCTTGCATTCAATGAGTGCCTGAAGTCTGAGACCCATAGACATCACCAGTCGCTGGGTGGTAATGCTCTTCCAGACCTATACTGCAGCCATCTTCAGTTACTATTTGTTTTGGGCATTTTTGCGTTCAATCTTGTCTTTAGAAAGTCACACACGTGCAATTGGATTCACATTGGGTAATTGACTTGGTCAGCCAAGAACATTCCAAAAACCCTCTGTTTCTTTAGCAGTATGTTTTGAGTTATTATACTGCTGTAAGGTGAATTGGCTTCCAATGAGTTTTGAGTCAATTTGTTGCATTTGAGCAGATGAGATGTTTCTGTACACTTCAGAATTCATCCTGCTGCTACCATCAGCAGTCAAATTATCAATAAAGACAAGTGGGCCAGTTCCAGTGGCAGTTATACATGCCTAAGCCATAACACTACTTGCACCATGTTTCACAGTTGACGTGTTATGCTTTGGATCATATTCTGTTCCTTAATTTCTCCACACTTTTCTCTTTCCATCACTTTGCTACAGGTTAATCTTCATTTCATCTGTCCATAGAACTTTACAGGTTTTTAATATAGCAAATTGTACTCCGACCTTTCTGTCCTTGAGATTTAGCAATAATTTGGTGTAGATTTCTTTTTGTGTGGATTTCCCTTTATGGTACTCTTTGGTACCTCTATACCTTTACATTCTGGAGAGAGTTCTTGATCTGTTCAGCAGTTGAATTGGGGCTATTGGACGCAATTGCAAGTATTCTTCGGTCAACCACTACAGGGGTCTTCCCTCAGGTTATTTGCTATTGCTCAGCTCACTTGTGCATTCTTGATTCTTAACAATGTAGACAGACTTATTCCAGTTTTTCAGTCTCATGGTGGCATGCTTTATTGGCATTGACACTTCTTTACTCTTCATATTGAGAGATGGCAGCAATAGATTCCAAATGCAAATGCCACATCTAGAATCACCTCTACACCTCATGCTTTGATTGATCTAACAATTCAATAACACACATCTGCCCAAGAAACAACTGAGAAGCCAATTGTCCAATTACATTTGGTCCCCTAAAATGGAGGGACTGTGTATAAAAATGTCTGTAATTCCTACACAGTTCAATGTTTATGGATGTAAATACCCTCAAATCAACGCTGACAGTCTGCACTTTATCCTCTTAGTCATTGCTTCACTTCAAAGACAATGTGCTGGAGTATAGTGCCAAAACAACAAAACTTGTGTCACTGCCCTCTTCCGTTTCAAACCTTCACAACTCCTTACCTCTAGAACACCACAGCTCTCTCTATAACTATTCCCCTGCATATTTAAATCTACCCTGAAACCTTATCTTCTAGAGCACTAGCACTGTGCACTGCCTTTTGGCCAAATCAGCACTTTACCTCACAGCACTTACCCTCATACTCTGCTGTCTACTATTACCCATTTAAACTGTAAGCTCCTTGGAACAGGTACCTCTTTCCTAATGTTTCTATGACTGAGAAACATGTTTTAGCCCCGTTTATTTATTGTAACATTCTACTGTTATAAGGTGCCACATACACTTTATGGTGCCATATAAATAAACATATGCATAAATACATAAATACTGTCCAAATGCTTATGTATTGCACTATACATGTAGCAATAGCAATTGGTGGACAGGTACAGATTTGTCAGCATGTACATGTGTGTGTTTTATAAAAAATGCCCATACTGATTAGATGTATGAATTCACCTGTGCTGTTTCTCAGCAGGTTGCAGATTTAACCTGCACCAGTAATGGACAACCTTTACTCTCCTGCTTTTGGGAGTTGTAGTCCCCAACAGATGGAAAGCCAAAGGTTACCTGGCCTTGACCTGCACAGCTTTATTCCTTCCTGGGATTTGTAGTCATGTCAATGACAGGAGCCATATGGTAGGACTTAATGAGGGCACATCTGTAGCTGCACAATGGAACAAAGGAAAGACAGGAAGAATCCCAAATGGCCCATTGATATGCGTGGCCTCAAAATAAACTTATTGTCTCAGAGGTCATTCACACCATGAAGAGAAAGGTGTTGAGTAACCTCACAACATCCAGATGTTGGAAAACTTAAGTGACATCATCTGAAAGTGTCCCCTGTTAGGAATATTGAACAGCCATGATATGCACTTCCTCATCTCAGTGTAATTGTGAATTAAACCATCAAGAAGATAGGACAACCTATGGATCTTGCACATGTTCAAACAGCCTGTTCTTTGGAACGCCAGAGGGGTATACAACTAATTTATGTGTGATGAATTCTGGCATCCCAGGAATCCCCTAAGACTCCTCCTCCACTCACAAGCACACCCCTGATGAACACAGACCCTAAAGGATGTACACTCATTGCTGAAAGGGATATGTTTGTGTCTTAGACACTGTGTATTGTATATTATGAGAGTGGAGTTTCCCCCAGTGTGACCTCTGTGCCACATGCTTGACATAATACCATGTTAAGGAGGTGTACATTTGTGTTGGAGTGCTGCTGCCCCTGTGTGTTAACAATGGTACTGTATGTGACCACAGCTAGACAGAGAACTGCTTCCCATCAGCTGTTGTTGAACTTCAAATCACATCATACCCAGACAACACATTCCAGCTTTTTTCTTTGCTAGGTCTGTTGTGACTTGAAATTGAATGAAGAGGATGTGCTGTGTTTGGTTACCACTGCTCAAAGACTTTCCACAAAGTAAATGTGTTCATTGTTTTGCTTTGAAATGCAATGGGACATCGCTGACACTGACCTTGTTAGAAATCTAAAGGAATCAGCAAAAAAAGTAAATTTTTTACTGTGGGAACACAATGCACATGGCATCATTTTTTTTCATTTTTGAGGGGGTACAGATGTGGATGCCTTAATTCTTATGTGTCTTGGGGTTGTTCAGTATGTCATGCTTAAGGGGAAGGTTGTAGACCCATCAGCTGACTGTTGGGCTCTCTCCACCAGCAGCCTCTTGATGCTGCCCAAGCATGTCACTGAGTACAGTCTCTATATGCCGTATTTCTGTTTGGAGGATGGCATGCTGGGATTCCAGACTGCTGATACTGGGTGCAGTTCCCTCCATGGTGCATAGACACCAACTGCTGAAGCATCTGGTTTTCCTCAATAGCCTCCTCTGGCTGGTGAGGTACTCCTCATCCATTCTGGTGGTTCTAGTAGCTATAGCAGATGATGAGGGTGAGGATGCTGCACATGGAGGTGCTGTTGTGCCTCTCCTCCTTGATCTGTGTCTCTCCCTTGAATGGTGGTTCCTCCCTGGTCTGAGTGGGCCTCTGATGCTGCAGCTGCTGATGAGGAAAATTTGGTATGCACAGGTGAGATGGGGCCAGCACGTGAGGCAGTTAATGGTGAGCTTTCTGCAGAATCCTGTTCACCTGGTTCTGTCTGTGTTGGTGGTGTGTACTGTCAGTGGTTGTAGTACCTGTGGCTCACCAATGAGGCTGAGAGGATGGTAATCCAGTGTCCATGGGCCATACTATGGCTACTCTGATGTGTTCCCTTCTTACATGGGTTGTGGGTGCAGGCTGCTGTGTTGACATCCAGCAGTGTGCCTGTGGAGTTGATGTGGGGCCCAATGACACATATTGCTGCATGGTGGGCATCCAGTTTTGTACCATTGGTGGTGCTGGTGGTGGAGGTATCCAGTACTGGACATATGTTAGTGGCATCCATTGTTGTTGAGGAATTCAGTGCTGGCACTCCTGCGGTATCCACTGTTGTGCTATGACTGTGGGGTGGTGGCATCTAGCTGTACTCTCTGCTGTATCTTGAGGAGCTGTTGCACTTGGGGTCTGTGTGTGCTCCTCCTCACATTCCTGCTTTGCTGAAGTCATGGATGCTGTGTGAGGAAAATTATATTGTGTGATTAGTAAACTGGACCATGACAGGGATGCAAGATGACATTCACATCTAACCCCTTGAGTGACAGAATGGTATCCAGTTTGGTATCTCTTCATGACAACGTCCTGTATATTGGTGGAACCAACCTACTGTGGTTGACCATTCGTTTTTATATATATATATATATATATATATTTATATATATCTATATCCAGAACAATGGGGATGGCCAGGGGGATGCATACATATTCATGACATATTATGTGACGTGGACAACACATACGTTTAAACCCAGGAGTAGTGTACTTTGATTACATGGATATTGGGACCACCATTCCCGTTATCCACAATCATCTATCATCTGCTTTTTAAGATGTGTATGTGTGTGTTATGGTACTCCATGGATATCATTCCCTAATTTTGCAAAAACCCTGGTTTGAATGTTTGTTCCAACAGCACATTTTGAATTTGAGTTTGGGATTGTTATCCTGCAGAGTGAAACGTGTTCTCCAGCTACTCAGCTTGATGTGTTCCCCCGTCATTGTATATTTTTAGACTTGCTAGGCCTGTGTTTGCGGTACTGAAATGGCCTCAACTTTGCTGTTATGGTTGTGGCTCCAGTACAAATGTGTCATTTAAGGCCAAGGGGTTACTGCACACAAGCCATGTGTTTTGGGCATGCAACGAGTTTGTGTTTGTTCAACTATCATGGTGTACTGTGTTCGTCCATTGTTAGGTGTTTACATCCTTGTGTCACAACTGCAGCAACATGTCTAGCATTGTTCAAGAACATAACAGATATTTGTATTGCAATGTCATGGCAATCATTGTTTGTGTGAGGTGGGCATGTTTGAGCAAAGCAGTACTGAGGTGTTTAACCTTTTGATTCAATATGAGACAGCCTGCTTGCTGCATGAGATTTCTGTTTTGTTGTACATTATTATCTCCTTGTTGTAACCCTATCAGTGCTGTATTGCACAATTTGGAGGGATCACTAATGCCACGTGTTCAGCTGCCACTGTGCTGTGCAGTACTTTCTGGGATGCTGAAAGGTGTTGTCATTTCCTGTGTCACAGCCAACACAGATCCCCTCAACTGCCGTTGTGGACAAGTTTTGGAGTAGCATCTCTTCCCAGGCCTTGAAGGTGATGTTCACTGGTGGACCACTTCCCGTGCCTCTCGCACGCAGGGACAGTTCTTCCATTTTATTCTTGACCTTCTTTATGAAGTCTGCCCAGCACATATTAATGGAGTCTGAGTTGCACTTGCACTTGGACACCGTGTTGACTGCATTGTCCACCTGATGCCAAGCTACCTTCTTCCAGGCACCAATCCCCTTGCTCTTTTCTGTGGAGAAGAGTATGTGCTCCCTATCCAGGATGATCTGCACCATGGCCATGTTCTCCTCGTGGGAGTACATGGGGGTCACACATTCTGTCCTCCTCCACTGCAATCTGGGATGTATGTGTAATCTGTGTGGCTGTTTGGTTCTCAGGCCCTCCCTGTGCTGTCCCTGGGTGTGCATGCTCCCCTGTCATATCCCCTCTGCTTCCCACTGTCATGTTGATCCCTGGCTGATGCGTACCTGACTGTTGTTGGGTACCCCTCCGCTAACCTACTCTCCTTCTCCCCCCTCCTTCCCTGACTGGGGATCCCCTGCTCTCTTTCCTCCTCTCCTGCACCTCTCCTAATCTCTCCAGCCTCCACTCCTCTCCCTGCCATTTCACTACCACTCCCTTACCTCCCTCACACACCCAACCACTCACACAGGCACTCGGTCACAATTAGGGGTCAGTGAAAGGTCCCGTGATGTTTATGCAAAAAACAAATCTGAGAAACCTGTGGTTGTCAGCTTTTATTGCTGGAAAATCCACTTTAAATTAAGCCCTTAAAATCTTGTCCATTTTCACCCATTGCCAAATATGTTTTGCTCTTTTTTTCAATAACTACAATCTTTTTGCCCCTTTACTTACTTATTCTTCGCGTTTTCACTAAAAAATGTGATGTTTCCAGGAAGTGAAACATAATACAACCAGCTAGAGAGAGAGAGTGAGAGAGCGAGAGGGTGCTAGGCTGTTGTGGTCTGATTTATATAGTGAAATTGAGGCAGGAGAGAGTCATAGTGTGTGCTATTACTATAAGCACCTGGATGACAAGTAAAAGGAGAAGCTGGAAGGACCATTATGTGTCCAGTGAGTCAGAAGAGAAGGAGGAGAAAGTGACCACTATCGAAGGGTCTGGATGCCCTGATTCCCCAGACCCAATGATGGCCAGTCCCCATACTTCACTCCTAGGGATCTTGGAGAAATTTGTGTCATGGGCAGAGAAAGAAGAGGGTAGTAGTGTGAGTAGGAAAGGTCAGATACCTGTGCCTTCTGCCAGTGCTGCACCTACCAGGGTGTCTTGTGATTCTAGGATTGGGGGAGAGGATATGATGGAAAGTTTGACAACGGGACACCCTATGTCATACTTGCCATCCCCAAGCAGCCCCACTACTACTACTACTACTACTACTACTACTACTACTACTACTACTACTACTAAGATCCAGCAGCTAGAAACTCCAAGTGTTGGGGGTGAGGGAGAGGATGATAGTGATGATTCTGAGACTGAAATTGATATGATTAATGTTAGTGATAGTGGGACTGCAGTGACCGCAGTACTCCATGACCCTGTGATTCCCCTTCCCCCCCACAGCATTGTCCCTATAGAATATGATACTGAGGAAGGCAGAACTGGTTGCTAGCAGCAGTAATACCACCACCATGAATACTGATGAGATGCCTCTTCCTGCTGCTAGTGCTGCCAGTCTGCCTTCTTCAGCTCAAGAGATGGTAAGTGTGACAGTAGTTGACCCTCTGTCGCATTTGTCATCATCTCCAACTGATGATGAAACACCGATGGCAAGCAAAACACCTGGTGATCCACAGTTACCTCCCCCAACAGCTGATAGCCACTCTGTACATGTCAGGATCTGGCAATTCGTGTCCATCCATTGCACACCGTGTGGTACGCTGACCACACATGGCAATGTGGTGGAGAATAATCATAACCAGGGCATCAAGCAGCACATTAGAAGATTCCATCACATAGAATATGATTTTGTAATGGAGACCTTACGCATCATGGTGTTTGGTTAGAGTTGTTTGATGTGAGTGCAGATGTGCTCATTGTTCCCAGTCCTTCCCTTATTTATACACACACTGGGCTGGCACTAGGCCAGTAGGGCATTTTTTTTTTCAGAGCTTGTCTTTTGAACACAAACCAGATGCCTACAATAAAAGAAAATTTGGGGGACTTGTTTCCAACAAGCCTAAGTCCTACAAATTACTGATTCCTCAGGGCTTGTGACTTTAACAAGTCTGAGTTATAAAAAGGATCTCTTTTGTGATTCCTCAGGGCTTGTGACACTAAAAAGTGTGAGTGATAAAAACTCTCTCTGATTGCACAGGGTTTGTGAAGTTAACAAGCGTGGTAGATAAAAATGATCTCTTATGCGATTCCTCAGGGTTTGTGACACCAACAAGCCTCAGATAAAATTATTTTTATGCGTTTCCTCTGGTTCTGTGATGTTAGCAAACCTGATAGATAAAAATCTCTGATGTAATTCCTCAGGGCCTGTGACCCTGAAAAGTCTATGTCCTACAAATCATTGTTTCCTCAGGGCTTGGGCCTAAAATGGTTACGTCCTACATATCAGTGTTGCCACAGGCATGGTCCTCTAGCAAGTCTAAGTCATACACAACAGTGTTTCTTCTGGGCTTGGGCCTGACAAGTATAAGTCCTCCAAATCAATATTTATTTAGGATTGGGCCTAACACAAGTCTAAGTACTACAAATCATACTCTACAAAATGCTCTATCATATAAAGTATCAGTCTGCACCAGCCACAGTTTATTTCTGGGGGCCGTTGTCTCTATCACATTACGTACCAATATCTTTTTTTTTTTTATTGTCCCCCTAATACCAGTCAACAACCCCCCCAAAAAAAATGTCCTGTTCAACTGATTTTTTCCCCAGACTCCATCAACACATGTACCCACTTCAGACCATGTGTTTTTTTTTTTTTTACAGCCCCCCAATCCCAGTAAACAAAATCCCCACGTAAAAAAATTATCTGTTCAGCTGATTCTTTCTACACACTCCACCAACACAGGCACCCTCAGACCACTTTAATACTATGCCTGTGGGAAATAAAATAACATTTGCTATGTGCTGCGTGTAAATTCAATGTTAGCATTGATTTTAATTCAATGAGATAGGCAAAAATGCAGAACAACTGCACTATTCGCAGGAAATTATTAGCCAAGCAGGAAGTACCTTTATTTGCCATTTTTAGTTTCAGGTAAAAATGTTTCACAATCACTATCTGCCACTCCCTTACACTCACTCAGTCACACTATCTAAAATTAAAATATAAAATGTGTTGTGTGTCCAAAAACAAAAGGTGCATATTTGTGTTTGCGTGTAGATGCGTTGTGTGCAATAAGTGCCAAAGTGTTATATGTGTGTTTTTGTATGCAATTCTTTACGTTCTACTCCAAGTCTACCTCTCTTTAATGTGTTCTCCTGTCTCTCTTGCTATCTCTATCCTCCGCTCCTGAGCCCTGTGCTGTAGCTTGCAGAACATCCAAATAGAATGTACTCCATTACCAAGATGTTCTGCAACAGTGTCATGTCCTCCTTGTAGGAGTACATAGGGTCCCTGAGTCTGTCCTCCTCCACTCCATTCTCAGATTGATGCACATTCTGCAGATTGGTATCTCAGGCCCTGTCTGTACTGTCCCTGGCTTTGTGTGTTCATCTCCCATATCCCCTCTGTGTCAGACTTCCATGACAGTCCCTGGCTGAAGTGTACCTGGTTGTTGTTCGTTACTTCTCTGTCCTCCTACTCTTCCACTCCCTCACCATCCCTAATCGAGGATCCTCTGCTCTCCTTCCTTCTCTCCTGCACTTCTTAACATCCCTCCTGCCTCCACTCCTCTCCCTGCCATCTCAATGCTCCTTTCCCTACCATCTCAGTGCTACTCCCTCTCCATCACTAACCGAGGATCCCCTGCTCTCCTTCCTCCTCTCCTGCACTTCTTACCAACCCTCTAGCCTCCACTCCTCTCCCTGCCATCTCAATGCTACTCTTCTACCTCCCTCACACACCCACTCATACTCAGTCACTCACACAGGCAGTTGGTTACAATCACCCTTGGCCTCTTCTTTATACTTACTCAGTCACTCTGTCTGGAATAAAATATAAAATGTGAAGTGTGGCCAAAAACAAAAGTGTATGTTTGTGATTGCGTGCATGGATGCAATATGTGCATAATTATGCTATGTGTTTTAATGATGCAAGTCACTCCAATCCACTCTCCACTACCACTCTACCTCTCAATGTATGCTCCTGTGACTGTCTCTCTCACGCTCTTTTTATCTCTATCCTCTGTTCTTGGGGCCTATGATGTAGCTCACAGAATATCCACATAGACATGGTATGTTCATTATCTTGGAGTTTACCGTAAAATCTAAGGTATAATACGCACCTGTCTATAATACGCAGGTGTATATTATGCCCTATGTATAATACGCACCCTTGTTTTCCCCTCTAAAGAAAAAAAAAATTAAGCCTTTCAGATCCCTTCCCTCCCTCCCACTGAGCTATCCGCTGCTAAAATACCATTTACTTACTTCAAAATTCAAGTCCCCGCATTTTCCCCATTATCAGGCAACATATAACCCATGTCAATATTCCCTGCGGGTGGCATGCTTCTATTCACCGCCTGCTTCCTTCCGGCTATGGTATTGCCCTGTGAGGACCTTCAGATCCTCACAGGGCATTACCATTGGCTGGAGCCGGTAGGAAGCGGGAGGCGAATGGAAGCATGCCACCCGCAGGGAATATTGACATCTGTTAAATGTTGCCTGATAATGGGAAAAATGCGGGGACTTGAACTTGAAGTAAGTAAATGGTATTTTAGCAGCAGATAGCGCCGGGAGAGGGAATGAAGGGATCTGGCAGGCTTTATTTTTTTTTTTATAAAAAACTCTCAGGTATAATACGCACCCCCCACTTCACATAAGGTGAAATGGGGTAAAATTGTGCGTATTATGCGTGAGATTTTACACTATATATATATTTTTGACTGAAATTGATTGGCTGATGATTTAAACTTGCTTTGACAATGACTAACCTCACCTTCTAACATTAAGCATTAGTTACTTTACTTTACTTTGAACTTGATGGTTCTTGTGGTATTTTATGGATGAAATCAACACATGGTGAGGAAAAAATATTAAGCCCCAGGTAAGTGTGTCAGGTAGCCCTCTGTTACTTATTAAACTATTTTACTACAAAATATTCAAAGAATACATTTGTATTCTTCAAATAGGGCAGCATTTTTGCTCTGTAAGACTGTACATTATTGCTATAGTTATATGTGTTTATGTATGTAACATTATTCCTGTTTCAAACATAAGGCCTAAAGTTCAAAGGAAATTTGATCAATTAAACAACAGCAAACTAACTGCTTCACAGGGAACACATGAAAATTCCTATTCATTTAAGTCAGGCTTTTGACCTCTAGAATGTTAGAGAGGTCTCTGACACATTGCAAGTTGTCCCCTACGGTGCAATTGGTCTAGCCCAAAATTGCTTCACTTTGCCTCTCTACATAAAGCCCATAAAGCTTTAGACAGAGAATGAACATAATGAGTGATATCTTTTATCCTTTCCCACAGGCAGCTTTCCAGTCACTGGGTTTAAATAAGCAGACGGCAACTGATAATTGTATTTTGCCCAAAAGCATCAACAGAAGCTCTTCCGTATGACAAGACACTAGGGTTTAATTTGGCATTTTCAGTAAAACTAGCTGTAAACAGAATGTATGGACCTAAAGCCAATTTTATGCTGGAATCACAGTTCTATTGACATCATTTCCTCATTAACTTTGGATTGGTAAACACTGACTGGGCATGAAATCAGAATTGTATAGTTCACGTGCGGAAGCACAGCTATAACAGAAGGTGCATTAATATTGACTATATATGATATATACATCTAGGAAACCTATTGGCCCCAATGAGAGAGATTTTCTGGTTCTCTGTAATGTACTCTTTAACCCTCTGAGTGCCAGGAATAGTCAGCAGATTGTGCAGAAATGCACTGGATACTTCTCTGGCACTCAGAGGATTAACCCTTTGAGTGCCAGAGAGGGATGCAACGCATTGCAAAGCAATGCATTACCTAACCCTATGGCACTAAAAGGGTTAAAGGGATAGTATTGCTTAAATTTAACCAATTTTAATATTGTAAAGATTAAAAATATGAATAGAATGAGGTATGTCCCATCTCTCAGACTTGTATAGTTTGAGAGATCGAAGCATCTAAAGTTCCCGTTTCACAAGACGTCTGCCATGTAGCTGAGGAAGTGTTACACTAGGTAAAAGGGGCAGGAGGGGGATACTTTATCATTCAATTATTCTTGAACTACTACTCTGACAGTATTGAAATAACACACTACATGGTCCAAATATTATTGATATCAATATCAGGTAAAAACATAGTATGCATTCACTTAGTGACACAGCTAGGCAGGGGTTAAGCCGCCATGCTTGTACAATGTTGATGCTATGAGAAAGATAGCGCAGCTCTGATTCCCACTCCCTTCTCTTTTTCATTCTCCTACCTCTCCCCCTTGTTCTCTCTGTTCTTAGATTAGACACAAGTAACAAAACTTCAAGGACGCCAACGCTGCTGTTTTCTGAAGGTCCTATTGTTAAGATGTTGTTTAGTAGCTGGGAACTAAAGGGTGGGTGAAACAATAATTAGGTGAAGGGTGAATAGATGTGATTGGGTGAACAAATTGATGATCATAGTGAATAAATAATAAGGGGAGTGATTATAATAATGTTGTGTTGTTTTTGGACTACAAATGTATCATGCTTGTAGTTTTTAGGCCATAATGCATCATGTTATTACCCAAAATGCTTTATGATTATTAGGGTGTGTACCAGTATATAAATGCTATCTCAACTGTATTTTCTTTAGAACAGAACAATTTTTGTTGTGTGCTCTCCTGTTGTTTTGAATAAATTGGATTCCTGTTTTGTTCCTTCTCTGAATCTTGTCTCTTCATTGACTGTGTGACGAGAGGATAAAAGCATTTTGCTAACATTATGAAGATTAATTGGAGCTGCTTTTATTTTGAAACATTACTGTCCCTTTAAAGGGATAGTAATACTTCGTTTCAACTTTATTTTATTTTGTAGGCATTAAAAAAACATGAAAAATGATATGTCTTATCTCTCAAACCTTTATGGTTTAAGAGATATTCAAAAGCAAAGTTTCCCCTCCCACCCCTTTTACCTAGTATAAGCCATCTCTTCTCAGATGTGGAATCTAGTTGTAAGACCAGACAGATAACAGCAAGGGACAATCTTCTTACAGTGAAAACAATGAAAGCCCTGCCCCCCCTTGACAAGCTTTTCAGGTTTTTCCCTTATCTTAATTGAAGATTGTCCCTCTCTGCAATCTACCTGGGCACCTCCCTTCTGCTCTGGCTGAGTAGTGTTACATCAGTAAAATGGGCGGGAGGGGGACACTGTCATTGAATTACTCTTGAAATACAACTCTGACAGAATTGAAATAACACTCACCGAAGTCCAAATACTATGATGATTAATTGCAGCTGCTTTTATTATGAAACATTACTATCCCTTTAAGGATTGTATAGCAATGTGCTGCAACCCCCTCTGGTCCTAAACCCCTTAAGGACCGGCCACGCACGCACCCGGCCGTCACTTAAGGACCACAGAACTTTTTTTTTTTTTTTTTCTTGCATTCTATTCCAGTCTCCCCGAACGACGTGCAGCCACGCGGGGAGCCTGGAATTCCATGACAGTCGCGGCACGTCATGGATCCTTAACTCAAATCCACCCATGACGTGCCAGAACCATCAAGGGTCCTTAAGGGGTTAAGCTGTTTGTACCAAGGGGAGCACATTTCTTGTTTTGCATTAAGGTGGTAGAGGAACTCAATATAAAATGAGTAAATTTTCCTGAGTATGTGATAGGGAAGACATTCTTGACTTTAAGGGCTCAATTCAATTGTGCCGAGTAAAACTGCTGTTAAGTCAGAAATGGCCAAAAGACATTAGCTATTTCTGACTTAGAATAAACCCAATCTAGTGGATACAATGGGACACAGCTGAGCCAGAGTATCCCTGGCTCTCAATAATAAAAGCTGGCTACTATCTCAAGAATAAGTGTGTTATATTCTACCATAAAAATTAACCAAATACATAGGAGAGCACTAAACAGTTAATAGAATATTTTATAATCTCCAAGCAATGAGACACAGATCTAAAATGAAGAATAAAAGCTGAAGTATCAAAACTTTATATCACAATTCACATATTACAGCTGAATAACATGGTTGCAATGTGATAACTAAAAAATAAAAATAATACTAAAAAATGAAAACCATATTATTAAAAGTCCGGGGGACTGAATGATAAGTTGGACACTTATACTATGATATAAACATCCTATATAATAATTCGCTAGAAAGTTTGTAACAACGCAGTCATGTGCAGTAGTGACTGTTGCGCATGCTGCAGTCATGTGCAGTAGAGACTGCCCGTGATGAGGCTGATACAGAGCGGGGCTCTCTGAAGGAGCTAATACATGCAGGGTTAATAGCTGCAGGAAGCCATCATACAAGTTAACAGCTGATGGTAACCGAAACATAGATCTGATAAGTGTATTAGTTTTTTAAATAAACGTTGGATGCAAGGGTCCCTATAGCTAAACTAAAAGGAAGTGCTGGAGGGAGCACAAAACGCATTGGAGGAAGATCTAGAGCACTTATTGTTGTTTTAAATACTGGAGACACACATTGCTGAGAGATCACCAATCCGGACAATTTAAACTCTTCCCTCTATTTGCACAGTTTGAGGGAAGCCAGGGTCTTAACTGCCCACAGCTCATACCCCGATGATAAAGGTGATAGGCAGGACAGCAGTGGAGTACAATTGAAATCAGAAGTGTAAAACTGAGGCAGTCTATGAAGGACATCTATGTGAATCCAGCTAAATACACTATAATTTTGTCAGTACATTTGCTAAAGCCGACACTAGGGGTTAAGTGAGGACTTCAGATGGGGGTGCTTATGGAGGATCAGGCTCCCTGTTTATAAGTCGGAAGAGTAATTGTATGGGATTAATATCTGCCTTTTAAATGGTGTATGCATGAAGACGGTGGTTGATCCCAGCTTGGTTAAGATCTAGTGTGTCTGCCGGACTTTTAATAATATTTGTTTTCATTTTTTAATATTATTTTTATTTTTTAGCTATCACATTGCAAACATGTTATTCAACTGTAATATGTGAATTGTGATATTAAGTACTGATACTGCTGCTTTTGGTCTTCATTTTAGTTCAGTCTCTCATTGCTTCTAGATTATAAGATATTCTATTAACTGTTTAGTGCTCTCCTACATATTTCGTTTATTTCTGACTTAAGTAGTATTCAATAAGAAGTCTACCAGAATGGCTAATGAGTGTAGGCCCAACAAATCCAAGTAGCTCAAAAACCTGAGTTGCACCTTTTTTTCATATTACCGTGCTTCCCAATCAGCAGATAATTAATGTACGATACTTCTAATGACAATGAAAAAGATAACAGTAAATGTTATCTAGCGACCCTGATTGTTAGCAACTTCAAACTCACAATCAATCACATACATTCAAATACAACTATATATACTACAAAATAACTGACATACCTTGTCTGTGTTTTGAGTTTTGGTGAGCTAGAGCACAGAGTATCGAATTAGAGAGAGAGAGGCACATACACTGGAGGCAAGTAGAAGGATTTGGAAGCAGAGAGAGTTGCACTACAATCAATACATAATACACCTTTCCACATTTGCTGTACACTCATACAAACACACATAGCTTTTTTTGCTTATAACACATTACACACATTTACCTTTTATTTTTCACAGTGTGAATCAGTGAGTGACAGAGCGCAAGTGTGATCGAGTGTGTCTGCAAGTGCATGTGTGAGTGCCTGGGTGTGAGTGGGTACAAGATGGCGAGGAGAGGAGGAGAGAGGGATGGGGAGAGTAGCAGGACAGAAGGAATGTCAGGAGGGTATCCCCGGTCAGGGTAGGAGCGGGAGAGTGAGATCCATTGGGAGGAAGGGGACTCGACCTCGGAAAGGCACACAGAGGCCAGGGATATTTGTATCAGTGGGACAAGAGGGTAGATCCTGGGGAGCACCCCACACAGTCAGGGTCAAGTCGGACAGAGCCTGAAAGTTACAGCTCTGATAAGTCCCAGGCTGGTGCTGATGATGAGAGGCTTCGTGCCCCCATTACAGCTACAAGGAGAACAGAGCCCTCATCCAGAGCATCCTGGAGTGAAAGAGTATCCTGTATCCAAGGGAGAGGGTCCATGGCCTGGCTGCTCAGAAGAAGGCCATCTGGAGTCAGGTCCTCAGCAAGTTCAAAGCAGTGTCCACCTGCAGCCAGACCATGGAGTCGATAAAAATGTGCTGAGGGGATTGCAAGAGACTATTCAAGCACAAGATGGGTGAGGTTGCCATGCACACCTGAGGCACGAGAGGTTGTCCCCCTGCCCAGATCACCTTCAACACCTGGGAGAAGATGCTGAGGGACAGTCTGTCAGCTACCACTGTTGAGGGGATCCCTGGAAGTTCTGACACTGGGGACAACAGCACCCTCCACACTACCGGTAAGTGCATCATTACATACCTAGACACCACACAAACTCTCATAACTACTACAGCCCAACACATTAATACCTGAACACATGGTCAGCATTGATTCAACACAATTGAGAGGGTTCAAACAAGGACAGAATACTGGAAAATACAAGCAGTAATGGGAAGGCTCAACCAGGCCAAATCCTGTCCCAGTTTAACCTCCTCGTTCATGTGTTGATTTTCATACACCCGCTACACAAACAATGCTTGCCATCAAGTTGTCAGATAAAGATCATTAATGTTCCTCCATTATGTTACCCATAGACCCACAAGGAAGTCATCACAACCCCCTGAGTGCTAGCACTCCAAGGGTTAAAAAACAACAAATACAACAGGGTTACATTTCACTGCTCCGCAGGGATCAGATCACATATCACAGTTACACGGAGACAAAATGGTTGTATCTACAATACACAGATCTTGAAGTAAACAACACCAAGGTCACAAAGCAAAGCAATGAATTATTGAATATAATGACAACTAAGTCGATGAAAGATGCTGGAAATCATATGTATTCTGAAGAGTGGAAATAGCAAGGAGGGGAATTGGTGTGGTTTGAGGTCGTAGTGTTGTTGCTCTCTAGGCCTATGTGTTGTGTATGCAATTGTTTGCTCTCACTGGAACTGTGATGGTTGCCACATATATCCTGAAGAGTGGGGATGACTAGGAGGGATTTCAAGCCATCCTCTCTAGTCAGGACAATTATGATAACCAGATATCAACTACTTTAGGTTGCTGACATAATGCACAGCCAGGCTGTCAAAGTTTAGCCCTCAAGGCCCACCAACAGGGCATGATTGAAGAATATCCCTGACTGAGCACAGGTGGGTCAGTCAAAATGAAGGATCAACTCATCAGTGCTTCATCTGGGGAATCCTTCACTTCTGGACTGTTGGTGGCTCTGAGGACTGAACTTGGACAGGCCTGATGTACAGGACCATGTCAAGCTCAATAATCATTGATTGCCAGGGTGGTATCCCATGCATCGCAACACAATGCACTGGATACCATCCTGACACTCAAGAATTCACATGTCAATGTAATCTTCTTGCATCCATCCTGTCTGTGCTTACATTACTATTCACACCATGTCATTTGTCCACACAGATACCGGCCTGCAGCACAGCAGGAGGACAGTGAGGAGGCATTTCATGTCCCACCCAGTGGCCTTCCGCTTGTGGAGCAGGAAGAGGGGATCAGCAGGTGGTCACCATCACCACCACCTCTTTCATCACCACCAGCACTAGACTTAAGCCAGCCACCCACTCACTACAGTGACTGGATGTCTCCATCCACATCAGAACATTATTTTATTGCCCCAACCCCACCACCCAGAAGGCACTGGATACCTGGGATAGTGCCCACTGCACAATATGGGTCATATGGGTCCACAACCCAACAGGCACCCTCCTGGATGGATCCCCAGCTTGGACCCAGGAATGATCCCACACCCAGGTGGGAGGGAAGCAGCTACCAGTGGCCACAGTATGACCTGTGGCCAATGGATTATGAATATTTGGGCCTGATTGGGGAGCCTCAGCACCCTCTACAACAGGAGGAATTTGCACCTCACATCTCTAACAAGACGACCAGCCATCCGTGGCCAGTTCTTATTCCCTAGATGTGGTTGGGTCTCAGGCATCATCTTGCTCCGCACATGCTGGGACACAGCCAACAGATCAACCAGCCTCACCACCACCACCACCAGCAGAACACAAAGAGGAGGTTGTGGAGCCAGCGACTCCAGCCACATCCCCCTCCACCAGTGGACACAACATGGGGATGGAGAGGGAGTGCCTGGTCATCCAGAAGAGGCAGCTCAGGGAAAACCCGGAGAACAAACTGGCACCTCAGGAGGTTGAAAAAGGATTCCCTGAGGAACACAGTCACCCTCTATGCCCTGTAATCACCCCAGACAGTGTTGTCATCGAGCTTTGCCAATTTTGAATAGGCATGGTAGACTTAATGGGCCAGCTGCTTGTGGAAATGCGGGAACTAAATTGCATCGAGAACTTGCGTATAGACAGAGAGCGAGCAATCTACGGAGGAGTACACTGTACCCTCAAGGTCCAAGGCAGTCTACCAGAGCATCCACCTCTGCAGTCCCTTCAAAAGTTCCCCACAAAAAGAAATAAAAAAGCCCTATTTGTGAATTTTTTTTTTATTCAAAGTTTATTAAGGATTTTCAAGGTATTACAACCAGCAAAATAAGTACAGTAAAGCACTGACACAGTCACATAGAAAGGATCAGGGAAATACAACATGTGCAAACAGGCTACAAACATAGGAACCCTGACCCTCCATAAGCAAAAGGGTAGGCCACTCACAGCCCCCAGTCAAAACTGAGGTTTCAATTAAGTTGTCCAGATAAGGACTAAGGAAAGAAGAGAGAGGGAAGGGAGAAGGAAAGAGGGAAAAGAAGGGAAAGATAAAGGAAGGAAAAGAGAGAGGGAAAAGGAGAGAACAGGGAAGGAGGCACCCAATGACTCACATCCCCGGCAGATAAGTCAAGACAAGACAATGTAACCTGGTCAGTGGAGTAGAAGATCCAAAGTATGTACCGGAGCAGAGACATTGTCGACCCAAGGAGACCAGATACGACAGTAGGAGGAGGACGAACGGCGCACATACGCCATCATTTTTTCCCATCTCCAGTAGCTGCCAAATTCGACCTTCAAGCTGTTCAGTCCGAGGTGGGACGGACTTCCAATGAGATGCGACGTGACAGTGGACCGCAGCACAAATCCTGTATATCAGCTTAAGAGATGAAACAGGCAAAGGGACAGCCTAGTAGGGTCTACTCAAGAGACCCGTCCACGGATCTGGAGACATCGGGGTATGCAGAGCAACACTCAGTTGCTGAAAGGTGTAGACTCATAATGGGGACACTGAAGGGCAATCCCACCACAAATGCCGATACGTCCCCAGAGCCCCACACCCCTAGAAGCAAAGAGGAGGGGAGGAGGGAAAGATCCTGGACAGTCGGACAGGGCAGAGATACCACTGAGACAAAACCTTAAAGCTATTTTCCTTTATGCACGTACACGGGGTCAAACTCACCATATTTGCTATGATCTCCCGCCACTCATCATCATCAAGCTCCTCACCCAGGTCTGCCTCCCACCTGGCCCTATAGGCTGGCTCCCCAGTGAAGGAGACTGAAATCAAGTGTGAATATGTCTTAGAAATGGTCCCCTTACTCCAGACCAAGGAGGAGCACAGAACCTCAAAAAGGGTACGCCGAGGAAATGGAGGATGACCAAGATAGGATTGAACAAAATGGCGAATCTGACAGAAGCAAAAAAATTCCTCTGGAGGAGCATCATATCTATCCTGTAATGATGCCCAGTCCATCAAGACAGAAGGCAACAATAAATCTTGAACTTTAGTAATCCCTTTGCTAATCCACCAACTAAAGGAATCCAGAACAAGACCCGGGGGAAAACTCGGGTTGCCAAATAAAGAGTAAAGCAGTGAAATCGGGGATCTCAAGGCATCTCGCGTTCCATGCTTACACCAAAGAGAGCAGCTAATGAAGGACGTATGATGGCGCGCCTCCGTAGTCCACAGCAGTATAGCTGCAGAATGTACTCTAAATGTGGAACCCTCCAAGGACACCCAACGGGGTGGGCAAAGCTTCTCATGCAAATTCACCGCCTTTGCAAATTGGGCTGCTTTATAATACGACCACAAATGAGGCACTGACAGACCTCCCGCCAAAGAAGCAACACCCTGAGGCGAGAACGTTTGGATGCCCAGATAAACCAATGCATTTCTGCAAAAGGAAAACTTCCGACATCCGCACTGGAATAGGCAAGGAGCAGAAGTATAACAGTTTAGGTAGGAGGGTCTTTTGTGAATTTTTGCCACAATAAAAAAAGAACTTCTTGATCCAAATTATAAAGATGGATAGACACAGTGCACAAAACCAGATTCACACCATGTGGGATAGAGAGAGGTGAATCTAATTCCAGATTTTATATATATATATATATATATATATATATATATATATATATATATATATATATATATAGATAGATATAGATAGATATATATATATATAAAGGATAGACAGTAATATATCCTACTCATATATATGTGAATTAGCGCATATAGAGACTATCCCTATATCTATAGTCAATAATGGCAGATAAGTCCTCCCACTTCTGCTGATTGTCTATAGTCTTTTCATGAAAACAAACAGTCCTCTCCAGGTTCACCGTTGAACATGTAAAATAGAGTCAAGAGGGGGGGTAGGCAGCGCAAAAAATATCCTCTAAGTGTAGTAAGTTATGACATACAGGTGTATATAAATATATAAAGCAGAATGAAAATATGCTTATTTTAATAGTAAAACACAAGACACAAATATTTGATGCAGTGAGATATCTCAGAAAAAATCTGAAAGAGTGACGGTCCAGGTACGTCACAGGATGCGAAGGGGTTAAGGAACTTAGTTCAGTAATAGCAAAACCATTATACTTAATATTTATTGATTCACTTTCATCAGGCATAGTGCCCTGTGATTGGAGGAAAGCTGATGTAGTTCCATTGTTTAAAAAGGGAGCAAGATCCAAACCAGGAAATTATAGACCTGTGAGCTTGACTTCCATAGTGGGTAAGATATTAGAAGGGTTATTAACTGACGTTATTCAGAACTATGTGAAGACAAACAATATCATTAGTAGGAATCAGCATGGTTTCATGAAGAACAGATCATGTCAGACTAAATTATGTGCATTTTGTGAAAGAGTGAGTAGTAATTTGGACAGGGGAATTGCTGTTGACGTAGTATACTTGGATTTTGCAAAAGCCTTTGATACAGTGCCTCCCAACAGGTTACTGAATAAATTAAAAGGCTTCAGTTTGGGCGGTGTTATCTGTACATGGATTGAGAACTGGTTAAATGATAGATGGTAGAGAGTTGTTTTAAATGGAACTTTTTCAAACTGGTCAAAGGTTATAAGTGGGGTGCCGGAGGGTTTAGTCCTGGGACCAATGCTTTTTAATTTGTTTATTAATGATCTAGAAGTGGGAATTGAAAGAAGCATCTCAATCTTTGCTGATGACACTAAGCTATGTAAGGAAATACATGTTTTTTCCCTACAGAAGGATTTAGATAAACTAAGTGAATAGGCAGAAAAGTGGCAGATGTCATTTAATGTAGATAAATGTAAGGTTATGCATTTGGGCTGTAGATACAAACTTGCTACATATACTCTAAATGGGAAACAACTTGGGAAATCCTCATTAGAGAAAGATTTAGGTGTACTGATAGACAATAGACTTCACAGCAGTGTGCAGAGTCACTCAGCTGCTGCAAGAGCAAATAGAGTACTAGCCTGCATAAAAAGAGGTGTAGAAGCAAGGGATGCTAATATTACCCTACCTCTGTATAAATCCTTGGTTAGGCCTCATCTAGAATATGGAGTACAAATTTGGGCACCTGTTCTAAAAAGACATTACTGAACTGGAAAAGGTGCAGAGACATGTAACAAAACTGATAAAGGGATTGGAGGATCTGAGTTATAAAGAGAGACTAGCTAAACTGAGTTTGTTTACATTAGAGAAGAGACGTCTAAGGGGTGATATGATTACCATTTACAATTACATTCAAGGTCAATACTAAGAACTATCCAATGAATTATTTATGCAAAGAGCCGAGCTAAGAACAAGAGGTCATCCATTAAGACTAGAGGAAAGGTGCTTTCAACTAAAACAAAGGCAGGGATTCTTTACAGTGAGGGTGGTAAGGCTACGGAATTCTTTGCCTTGGCATGTTGTGCTTGCAGATAATGCAACTGCATTCAAAAAAGAAATGGATGCCTATCTAGCACAGAACAATATTGACAATTATGACGGATGGCTTCAAAGCAGATAGGATATTGATCCGGGGAACTATTTGACTACCAATTGGAGTCAGGAGGGAATAATTCCCCCACACACACACACATGGGACTAGATTGGAAATGGCTCCAGAGGGCTTTTTTTTTTTTGCCTTCCTCTGGATCAACAGGGGTGCGTTTGGCATGGGCTGGACTTGATGGACGCATGTCTTTTTTCAGTCTTATCTACTATGTTACCCAAAAAGTACATATAACATAAAATTGTCTACTGAAGAAACACACTTCAACTGCTCATGTGTTCTCCAAAAGGTATTTGAACTCTGAGGATGAGCATTATTACTACACAGGTTTTCCACTCGGATGTTAGGCAACACATACACATATAATTGAGTATTCTGGTAATATGTGAATGGTTCAGTAGAGGTTGCTATCAACGTCATGTTTCACACTGTATCATTGACACCAGCACTAGGGCGCACTATGGGTGAGCTTCATGGAAGTGGACATTCCTGTTTTCCATGATGGGTCATGCTATGGATGCCTGTGGGAGGAGATGACAGGATTTGGAACTGCACCATGTGTCATGCAAACAGATGAGCCATCATTACACCATTAACCCTTTGCATTCCAGGTGAGCAGACAAACCATTGGTTTGCAATGGGTTGTCTACCCCTCTGGAAACCATAAGGCTGGGAACTAACCAGCCATATGGACATTGGATCAACATATCATCGAGTATGTGAGCACAGCCCCATAAAACCGAGGGTGTTTGTGTGGTTATGTCAAAGTGCTGCACACACAACAGCATGGTGGGTCTTGCAAAATGACTGCAATATGATAACTCTGATGCTGTAGAAAACACTACCACAGTAGATCCATCTCTATACTGCTCCTTTAGTCTTTACACAACTGATGTTCTCATGATACCTACAATACCCATTTAGCCCCTGGAATGACAGAGTGGTATCTAATGCATTGCATTGGATACACCTCTCTCGCTCCTGAGGTCCCATGGATTTTATGGCTATGGCCAACTCAATCTATGTTGTTTGATATCATCAGTTGAACCCAGCAATGTGCTGAACATCTGTAGTGTGTTTTACCTTTGTTCGCATGGGGATGCATGTGAAGTGGCAATGTCAACATGTATGAAGGAATTGCAGATGTCATCTGACTTCTCCTCCTCAATGTGACATGTCCATAGAATAGCAGCTGCATGGGTTATATACTGCAGGCAATCTCAGGACTGTGTATGTCATTCATCCTGTGGGGTAAAACAGATAATTTTGTGTTGTGTTATTATTGTGTTTGCATACATTCCCAGTGGTTGAATATGGACAAACATGGATTGAGTTTGTTTCTGAGATCTACTCACAGCTAAAGTGGTCTTGTATCTGCACCCCTCTCTGGGTCTACTCATGACATGCACATGGAACAGGGATCTCCACAAAGGGTACTGGCTCATCATTGTCCATAAGACATGTGCCCACAGCTATGTTGTGGAGTATTGCACAGACTAGGATGATGTTGCATGCCTTTCTGGGTGCATATTGCAGAGTCCCCCCACCCCAAAGTGATACAGACAATGGAATCAAGCTTTCAGCAGGCCGAAGGTGAGCTCTTTTACATTCCTAGTTCTTGTCTAAGCCTCAAAGCTCTCCTGTGCAGGTGTGTGAGTGGATTGTTTACTGGTGTGAGTAGCCACTGCTTTCACCTATAGCCAGCATCACCTGTGGACAGAGAGTGCCATGGTAAGACAGGGAGCACAGGTTCTGTAGACGATGTACTTGTTGTGTGTCATGACCATGCAAAGCTGTGTTTCCACGTGTCGTGTGGGTGCACCTGTGGATGTGGTGTGATATTTGTTTTGTTGACTAACACAAAAACCATCCTCCTATATAGGTCCCATTCTCAAAGTCCCTGTGTATGGAGAAGTGTCTGAGAATGGAGGTGTCGTGACAGCTGCCAGGATAGGAGGCACAAACATGGGTTTACTTCACTGTGGCATCAGATACCATCTGTACATTGATGGTACTGCTTCAAATCTCACTCTCACCTTATGTCCCTGTCCCTTCTCCTCCTACTTGCTGCAGGTGACATCTCACCTAACCCAGGCCCCCCTTCCATTCTCTCTTGTACCACAGAACCCACTCACACGCGCAACACTCACAACCTAATAACCGTACCCCGTCACCTAACCTCCTCCCCCCCCTTTTGTTTTGGTCTCTGGAATGCCCGCTCTGTGTGTAACAAACTAACAGCTGTTCACGATCTGTTCATTTCTCACTCCCTAAACCTCCTTGCCATCACTGAAACTTGGCTCACATCATCAGACACTGCCTCCACTGCCGCACTCTCATATGGAGGCCTTCAATTCACACACACACCGAGGCCGGGCAACAGACATGGAGGGGGAGTAGGCATCCTGCTGCCCCCTAACCATATATTTCAGGTACTCCCCACTGTTCCCTCTCTCTCCTTCCCTACATTTGAAGCTCACACACTTCACCTCTTCTCTCCCTTCCCCCTGCGTGTCGATGTCATATACAGGCCACCTGGTCCCACTGCACAATTCCTTGATCACTTCACCTCCTGGCTCCCTCACTTCATGTCCTCTGATGTCCCTACTCTCATCATGGGTGACTTCAACATCCCTACAGATAATCACAACACCCCCCCTGCCCTCAAACTCCTCTCCTTAACAACCTCCTTAGGCTTATCGCAGTGGACCAGCTCTCCCACACACAGTGATGGTCACTCTCTCGACTTGATCTTCACTAACCTCTGCTCGGTCTCCAACTTCTCTAATGTCCCCTCTCTGACCACCACCTCCTCACCGGTAACCTCATCATACCACGCAAACCCATCACCCCCGCCACAATCAAGCGCATGCGGAGAAATCTGCATACTCTTGATAAGCAACAATTTTCCACCTCCCTGCAGCCTCTTCTCAACCCCATCCTCACACTTACTTGCCCAGGCAAAACTACTGCTCTCTACAACAGCACTCTCACTTCAGCCCTTGACATCGCTGCACCTGCAACTCCACGCCACCCACGCACAACCCCACTACAACCCTGGCACACAAGACTATCGCGATACCTCCAAAGGTGCTCACGCACTGCTGAAAGGCACTGGAGGAAATCGCGCTCCACAGCTGACTTCACACACTACAAATTCATTCTCCGTTCGTATAGCTCTGCCCTCTCCCTGGCTAAACAGTCATTCTTCTCCTCTCTAATTTCTAATCTTTCCTCCAACCCCAAACACCTTTTCTCAACCTTCACATCTCTTCTAAACCCACCAACACAAACACCTTCCACTAACTTCTCTGCCCAAGATCTCGCCAACCACTTCAAGAACAAGATTGAATCTATCAGACATGACATTTCATCACTACCACCCCCACCCAGCCAGCCCAGCCCTGTCGCCTCTCCCACATACACACTAAGCTCCTTCCCACCTGTCACCGAGGATGAAGTCTCCCTTCTCCTCACTCGCTCAAACCTAACCACATGCCCTCTCGACCCAATCCCATCTCAGCTCACCCAAGAACTCTCCCCTCTACTAACTCCAATCCTTACTCACTTATTCAACCTCTCTTTGTCAACCAGCACCTTCCCATCCTCTTTCAAACATGCACTAATCACTCCCATCCTAAAAAAACCCTCCCTGGACCCAAACTCACTGTCAAATTACCGGCCAATTTCCCTACTCCCGTTCGCCTCCAAGGTTCTCGAGAGCCTTGCATATAACCGGCTCACTAAATTCCTCTGCTCCCATTCCCTGCTAGATCCCTTGCAATCCAGATTCCGCCCTCATCACTCCACTGAGACTGCCCTCACTAAAGTGGCCAATGACTTGCTCTCAGCCAAGTCAAAAGGCCACTACTCCCTACTCATTCTTTTGGACCTGTCAGCCGCCTTTGACACAGTTGATCACCCACTCCTCCTCCAAGCCCTCCACGCCCTAGGTCTCTGCGACACTGCACTCTCCTGGTTTTCATCTTATCTCTGCAACCGCTCCTTCAGTGTTTCCTACTCCGGCTCCACTTCCCCACCCCTCCCACTGTCTGTTGGTGTGCCTCAAGGATCAGTACTGGGACCCTTGTTCTTCTCAATCTACACTGCTTCCCTTGGAAAACTAATAAACTCCTTTGGGTTTCACCATCATCTCTATGCTGATGACACCCAAATATATCTTTCATCCCCAGACCTCTCCCCTTCCCTCCTGTCCTGAGTGTCTGACTGTCTGTCTGCTGTGTCTTCCTGGATGTCCTCCCATCAACTCAAACTTAACCTTGGCAAAACTGAACTAATTCTCTTCCCTCCATCTACAACCAGCCTTATCCCAAATATTACCCTCACCGTTAACAACACTTCCATCACACCAATCCCTACAGCACGCTGCCTGGGGGTCACATTTGACTCTGCCCTATCCTTCATTCCTCACATCCAGTCAATCTCCAACTCATGCCGCCTCCACCTCCGCAACATTTCTAGAATCCGACCCTTTCTCACAGAAGACACTACCAAAATTCTAATCCAAACACTCATCATGTCCCGTCTTGACTACTGTAACTCTTTACTAATTGGCCTGCCTCTCACCCGACTAACCCCGCTACAGTCCATAATGAACTCTGCTGTAAGACTAATCTACCTCACTCATCGCTTCTCTAACACCACACCCCTCTGTCAGTCCCTATACTGGCTCCCATTAGCATACAGAGTAAAATTCAAAACTCTGGTGCTAACTTATAGAGCCCTCACTAACACTGCACCCCCCTATATTTCATCTCTCATTTCCAAATATACTCCCGCCCGCCATCTTCGCTCTGCACATGACCTTCTGCTCTCCACAGCTCTTATCACATCCTCCCACTCCCGCCTACAGGACTTCTCCCGTGCTGCACCTGAGCTGTGAAATTCCCTCCCCATCAGACTCTCCCCCAGCCTTCAAATCTTCAGATGCTCCCTGAAAACTCACCTCTTCAGGGAGGCCTATCAACTGCCTCCATAAACATCATCACCAAGATTCACCCCTTGCACGGACTACTGCACTCAACGGCACTTCTCACTCCCACCCACTGACTGGCAGTTCATGTGGCAGGAGGCACTTAAACGCAATAGCACTTACTCCTTCTGTATCAAACCTACCTTCCTCTAGACTGTAAGCTCTCACGAGCAGGGCCTTCTGATCCTCCTGTTCGCCACATCTGATTGTACTATTTAATACCTCTGTATGTTTATTCCCAATTGTACAGCGCTGTGGAATTAGTTGGCGCTATATAAATAAAGAATAATAATAATAATAATTGATGGAATAGAAGTGCTTCCTGTTCATATACAGATGTTCATCTTGCACATGTGTACAGTCTATGGTACCCATGACCCTGGGCATTCCTCCCCTTGTGTAAAAGGCCTGTTTCCACTACATGTCGGTGGTGGGGAAGCTGATGTAGATCCTGGCCTTCTTCTTGAGGGCTGCCAACACCTGAGCCAGTGCCCTTGAACACATGGCCTGGGACATGCCAGATACATATCCTTCTGTGGACTAGAAGAATCCACTTGCCATGAAATGGATGGCACACATGAGCTTATGCAATCCAGATAAGGCACGGCTGGTATTGTAAAAGGGATAAATATCATCTTTGATCACCTAATACAACTGAATGATGCTGTGGGATGTTAACTGATACCTGTCTATGACCTCATCATCCGTCATTCCCAGGAGCGTGACCCCTGTGCGTAATATCCTGGGTCTGTGCAAATATCTGTTATCCCTGTGCTGCTCCAGAGGTCCCTGTGGCAGCTGTGGGAGATCCGGTGGCAGCATCTGGGATGCTGCTGCCTGTTGTGGCTTTCCAGGTGGAGATGTGCTCCTCTCTGACTGTCCAGCCAGAGCATCAGCATCAAAAGGTGTGCTTGGGGGAGGATGGTGATCTGTAGCCCTTGCACACCTTTGTCTCCACTGTGGTCGCAGAAATAGGTATGAAAACATACTTCTGATCCCTCTCTTACTCTGTCTCTGAGTGGTCTCACTGTAAACATACCACATCTGAGGATGGTGAGATGTCCCTTTAAGACAGTGGTGGGGTGTTGCCCAGGTGCGGTCTTGAGTGACCAGTGGGAGGGTGTGTGTTGCCCAGATAAGTGTTTGCTGGTGTGTCTCTTGTTGTTTGTGTGATGTGTTGTAATTGCTATGTAGCAGTCAAGTGCGTGACTTTGTCAGGTGCATGTTGTGTCTCCAGTGGCTGTTGATGTTGCCCAGGTGAGCTTAGTTTGCTTTGGGATTGACATGTGTGCATGTTGTGTTTTAACACCTGTCACAGGATGACACCCTCACCAGCAGATGCCTTAGGAGTCCCAGCAGTGGATTCCACAACGACAGATGCCATCAACATCTGGCCAGTACTGAATGCCCCCACCACCAGTAATGGTGATCAACTGGATGCCCACCACACAGCCATATGGGTCATTGGATCCCACATCACGTCCACAGGCACACAGCTGGATGCCAACACAGCAGCCACAACCCAAGTGGGAAGGGAACACATCCCAGTGGCCACTTGATTACCATCATCTCGGCCTCATAGGAGTGCCACAACCACTGACTCAGTAAATACTACAACATAGACAGAATCAGGTGAACAGGATTCAGCAGTCAGTGATGGTGGGGGCAGAAAGCTTGTCATCAAATATATCACATGCTAGCCCTCTCTCATCTATGAATACTACATCTGCCTCTCCAGAAGCTGCAAAATCAGAGACACACTCAGACCATGAGGGAACTACTGGTCAATGGAAAGACACAGAACAAGGAGATGAGGCATCCGCAGCACCACCATATGCACCATCCACACCCTCATCATCTGCTACAGCTACTAGAAACCCCAGAAAGGATGAGGAGTGCATCAACATTCAGAGGAGGCTACTGAGAGAGACCAGATGATTCAACAGGAGGTGTATGTGCACCATGGAAAGAACTGCAGCCAGTGACAGCCATCTGGAATCCCAGCCTGCCATCATCCACACCGAGACATGGCATATAGGGACTGGACTCAGTGACAGATGCACTTTTTTTATACCAATCATGTCTTTGATTCCTTCAGGTATCTAACAAGATCAGTGCCAGATATGTTTCCAGTACAGTGCGAAGCAATGCACTGAACACAACTCTTGCACATTTTACTTGGTGGAAAAGTGTTTGAGCAGTGGTAAACAAACTCAGCACATCCAATTTCAACTCATAAAACACCTAGCAAGATAAAATCTGGAATATGTTGTCTAGATATGGTGCGAGTTGAAGGTCGATAACAGTTGATGGGGAACAGTTCATAATCTAAGACAGTGGTTCTCAACCTGTGGGTCAGGACCCCTTTGGGGGTCAAATGACGATTTGCCAGGGGTCGACTAAACCATCAGATATTTATATTTCAATTCATAACAGTAGCAAAATTACAGCGATGAAGGAGCAACGAAAATTATTTTACTGTTAGGGGTCGCCACAACTTAGGAAATTTTATTAAAGGGTCACGGCACTAGAAAGGTTGAGAACCACTGATCTAAGGGCTCCATCCAATTACCTCTGATGCCAAAAAAAAAAAAAAAACAGCAGTTTTGTAAGCATGGTAAGCAACCTAATGTAATAACTAAGCACAAGTCCCATAAAAACATTTGAATAAGTTTTTAAATGTACTCAGTGGCATCTCTTTATGGACTGAGGTCAGTGACTATACAGCTGGTTGTTTTCTGGACAGTGATCATCCAAGTTAAGTATTTCTAGTTATATATATATATATATATATATATATATATATATATATATATACATATACATATCCAGGTAGGAAGCACTCTCACTGTAGTAACAAGAACGCCCGGGTGCCAGATTCACATGGGAGTCCATACAAATCATAAATGAAAAAAAGGAGCCGGCACTCTTTTATAAGATAATCGTGATTTACTTAGTGTCAACGTTTCGACGTGGATTACCACATCTTCATCAGGACAAAGAAAGTGACCCCATTCCCTCCTATATATACATAATTAAAATTGAAAAACCCGCCAAGTCCTTCAACCATACGTCACCAATGACGTCATCACGTGTACTACATCATTCACCTAAGTAATATTACGTCCATATTGTGATGTGGGTTCATCAAAAGACCATATAGTGAATTTCAAATGTGCCAAATACATACATATACATACAGTTACACGTTCGGAAGAGAGAACCGCAATACTGAGTTAGGACATGTTATGCATACTACCCGATCATGATAAAGTAAACCTTCATTGGGGATGTATCCCCTTACTCAAGGCATTCAAATCTGTCGGGGTCCAGCAAAAAACATATCCATACCTCATTATAATACTCTTTCACTGGGTATCGTATCCAACAACTTGAGCGGTGATGCGGGACACCCTCACATTGCAGCGCATATCGCTGTATCTCTTTGTTGAAGGGTGACTACTAATTGGTACGAAATGTGCTAAAATCATATGGAACAGAAAGCACCATTAATAGAATAAGCTATTAATAGAAGAGACCATCAACTGTGGTTGCTATCAATCAAAAAGCGATATAGTTCACCTCAGCCCGGTATCAGTGTACCCAAAAAGTTAAACGGCACTAGTACCCTCCATTAAGGTGCAACCATACTCCTACGGATGTGAACATAATAATGGGCGATATTATACCTTAAATCACCCTTGTCACAATCACTACGAGATACAATCTTTGTATCATCCACAGAGTTGGGACCTAATTCTGTCCGTGTGACCACCCGCATCTTTAGCGAGCATGTGCGTCCGTACTAGATTTCCCATCAAGATAAGTCCTGAGAGTGCCGGCTCCTTTTTTTCATTTATGATATATATATATATATATATATATATATATATATATATATATATATATATAAGATTGCATAATTTATGTCTCCTCAGGAGACACACACACACAGTGGTGGCAGTAAGGAGGTGATATATAAATCTCCTACCAAATTCCAATGCTGGAGTATCACGGTGCCCGTGATTTGCTGCAGTTACTTGTCTGTCACCAGTAGGGGGCTTCTATTGGCTGTCTGCAGATAGCCCGCCTCTTATTGACTATTTAAACCTGGATTGGGCACCCTTTGAGTGCCCTTTCGTGTTGTTTCTGACCTTCTTGCTATCACTATGCTACTGATAGCTGGGCCTCTGTTCCAGTGATCCTGAGTTCCTGATCTCATGTGTTCCTGAGTTCCTGATCTCTACTGTTCCAGTGTTTCCTGCATGCTGAAGTACTTCCAGTCCTGGTTCCGGCCTAGTCTCTGGTGTTGCAGTTCCTGCTGAACTTCTCTGCTGTTTTCTGACCTGACTGATCGTTGCTGGTTCCTGTCATCTCATCACCTGTCTTCAGTATCCTGGCGACCTTCTGCCTGGTCGCGTTGGTGACATTGCTCAAATCTGTGTTGGTCCCAGCGTGCGGACGCTGGTTTGCTCCTAAGCCTTGCGGCTATACAAACTCGCTTGTTACACCAGTGTGCGGTCACTGGTTTGCTCCAAAGCCTATCAGCTATACAATTCTGTGTTGGTCCCAGCGTGCGGACGCTGGTTTGCTCCTAAGCCTTGCGGCTATACAAACTCACTTGTTACACCAGTGTGCGGTCACTGGTTTGCTCCAAAGCCTTTCAGCTATACAAATCTGTGTTGGTCCCAGCGTGCGGACGCTGGTTTGCTCCTAAGCCTTGCGGCTATACAAACTCGCTTGTTACACCAGTGTGCGGTCACTGGTTTGCTCCAAAGCCTATCAGCTATACAAATCTGTGTTGGTCCCAGCGTGCGGACGCTGGTTTGCTCCTAAGCCTTGCGGCTATACAAACTCGCTTGTTACACCAGTGTGCGGTCACTGGTTTGCTCCAAAGCCTTTCAGCTATACTAATCTGTGTTGGCCCCAGCGTGCGGACGCTGGTTTGCTCCTAAGCCTTGCGGCTATACAAACTCACTTGTTACACCAGTGTGCGGTCACTGGTTTGCTCCAAAGCCTTGCTGCTTAACGATTCTGCTAATTTGCCAGTTCCATCTGACTGCTGCTATTATCTCTGGGCTGCCCTGCCCGGTATTGGTAAGGCCGGTAGAACCTTTTGCCACATTCCATCTGAGGTTGCCTTACCCGGTATTGGCAGGGCCGGTAGAGCCTACATTGTGTATCTATTGAGGCTGCCTTGCCCGGTAATTTGGTAAGGCCGGTAAAACCGTTATGCTATTCCATCTGCAGGTTGCCTTACCCGGTATTGGCAAGGCCGGTAGAGCCTAAAGACTGTCCTGTCCGGTATATTGACAGGACCGGTAGAGTCTGCCTTCTGTCTGTGCTATATTCTGTATATATATATATGTATGTTATTGCCATCCTAAGTTATCATTTATTATTTCAATAAAATTGATTTTTTTTTACCTAAAACTTGTGTCTGAGAGTCATAATAAACCGTGACAGTACGAAAGGGCCATGACCTCAGACAGCAAGGGTGAAGGTAACGCACAGAATATCCATTGGAGGATGGATGTGCTCGAGCAACGTTTGGATCAGTTGGCAGTTGCAATTCAAACGATCCTTGAACGCACGGTACCTGCTGACCAATCTAGCTCTAGCCCGGTGGTCTCGCCAAGTCAGACACCGGAAAGTGATACCAGACCCCTAGGGGGTACTGTTAAAGGGTTAACGGCTTCTGCACCCTTGCCGCTAAGATATGATGGTGACCCTAGTCTCTGCAGAGGGTTCATCAATCAACTCGAAATCTTTATGGAATTGACGGCACACGCATTTCCCAGTGATCGTAGTAAAGTGGGGTTCACGATATCACTGCTCACTGGCAGAGCATTGGCTTGGGCTAACCCCTTGTGGGAGAATGCTAAACCTTGTACTAAGAACTTTAGTGAATTTGTGCGTTCCTTTCGAAGAGTGTTTGAGCCTCCTGGTAGAACCACCTCTGCTGCCAAACGCCTTATGGAGATACAACAGGGCAGGCGTACAGTGGGCGACTATGCCATCGAATTCCGCACATTGGCAGCAGAGGTAGGTTGGAATAATGAGGCATTATTGGCAGCCTTCTCTCAAGGCCTGAATGACCACATTAAAGACGAAATCGCTGCTAAAGATCTACCTATTGATCTAGATGATTACATTGAGTATGTTATGATAATTGACTCCAGAATACGGGAGAGATCAATTGCCAGAGATCGTAAGTTACGGTCAAAAAATAATGAGCCTAGTAGCATGTTTTGCCCACCCATCCCTCCCTTGGCATTGAAGTCTAGTGAACCAGTACGGGAAACAAGTGAACCTATGGAAATAGGCTTCACTAGACTATCCAAGGCAGAGAGAATATATCGCAAAAAACAAGGGTTATGTTTATACTGCGGTAAAAAAGGGCACTTGCTAAATTCCTGTCCGGTACGTCCGGGAAACGCACACACCTAGGGTATCTTGGGGGACAGGCCCTAGGTGGTGTACAATCGTCCCCAGTGTCGGGCATAATGAAACCCACCATACAGGTGGTATTGTCTTGGGCACAACGCTCTGTGGAGGTTTTGGCCTTGGTTGACTCCGGTGCAGCAGGGTATTTTATGGATAATACCTTTGCTGAATTGCACGGAGTTCCACGCATTGAAAGAGAAAACCCCTTGACTATTGAAGCGATTGATGGTAGACCCTTAGAACCGCCTCAGGTTATATTTGAAACTATGCCATTGTCTATGACTATTGGGGCACTTCACAGAGAAGAGCAGCAGTTTCAACTGATTAATTCCCCGCACCATGCGGTGATATTGGGATTTCCGTGGTTACAGTTACATAACCCACAATTCGATTGGAAAAAGTGTGAAATTGCTGCTTGGTCCCAGTTTTGTATGGACAAGTGCGTCATCCAGCCTATTAAGGTCATGTGCACCTCCTCTGCTATGCCGGATGTGTACCAACAGTTTGGCGATGTTTTTAGCAAAGGAGAGGCTAGTATGCTACCCCAGCATAGACCTTATGATTGTTGCATTGAATTGCAGCCTGGTGCAGTACCTCCGAAAGGACGCACTTATCCATTATCTTGTGATGAAAATAAGGCTATGGAGGATTACATTTCTGATGCCCTTGCTAGAGGGATCATACGTAAATCTACCTCTCCAGCTGGGGCTGGGTTCTTTTTTGTAAAAAAGAAAAATGGCGAATTAAGACCATGCATTGACTACCGGGGCTTGAATAAACTAATGGCAAAAAACGCATACCCAATACCACTCATCACCGAGCTTTTTGACAGGCTTAAGGGCGCTTCGATATTTACCAAGTTGGACCTACGGGCCGCTTACAATCTGGTTCGCATTCGAGCAGGTGATGAGTGGAAAACTGCCTTTAATACTCGAGCTGGGCACTACGAGTATCTAGTAATGCCTTTTGGGCTGTGTAATGCACCCGCAGTTTTCCAGGAACTGATAAATGATGTTCTGAGAGATATGTTACAGACATGTGTTGTGGTGTACCTCGACGATATACTGATTTACTCCCAAAACATGGCACAGCACATCAAAGATGTATCCGCAGTATTGCTACGACTCCGTGAGAACAAATTATTTTGTAAAATGGAAAAATGTGAGTTTCATAGAACCAGTGTGCCATTCTTGGGGTTCATAATTGGCAATGATGGCATTGCCATGGACAAAGAAAAGTTGTCAGCTGTCCTACAATGGCCAAAACCCAAGGGTCTTAAAGCCATACAGCGTTTCCTGGGTTTCGCTAATTATTATAGGAGGTTTATTAAGAACTTTTCTTCCATTGTCAAACCTCTGTCCGATCTTACGCACAAGGGTGCTAATCCTTCTTGTTGGCCAGTATCTGCTGAGAAAGCCTTTGAGAATTTGAAGCTGGCATTTGCTGCGGCTCCTGTGTTATCCCACCCCAATCCTTTACTTCCATTTACGTTAGAGGTTGATGCCTCAGATATTGGGGTCGGGGCAGTACTTTCGCAGCGACACGAGAAAGGTGGAACTCTCAGACCTTGTGGGTTTTTCTCTAAAAAGTTGACTGTCACTCAAAGCCACTATGAGATAGGTGACAGAGAATTATTGGCCATTATCCTTGCTCTTAAGGAATGGCGTCATTTGCTTGAAGGTACTAAGAATCCTGTCTTAATCCTAACAGATCATAAGAATCTGACCTATCTCTCGGAGGCCAAGAGATTGTCCTCTCGTCAGGCCAGGTGGGCACTGTTCCTGTCTCGATTTAATTTCATTGTATCATATTTACCAGGGTCAAAAAATATCAGGGCTGATGCACTGTCAAGACAATTTGAGGCCGACAGTGACAGAGTGGAAGCACCAGCTCCTATCATCCAACCTGATAGAATACTGGCTACTATACGCACGAGTATCACTTCTCCTCTAGGGGAGGAGATCCTGGCCTCTCAGGGGTCCGCTCCCCATGAAACCCCAGTGGGCAAATGTTTTGTCGCTGAATCATTTCGTACTAGGCTGCTCGAAACCTACCATTCCTCTAAGGCTGCGGGACATATTGGTAGAGACCAATTGTTATGGTCCCTTTCTCAGTTATTTTGGTGGCCTTCCATGAGAAACGATTGTGCCGAATTTACGAATGCCTGTGCCACCTGCGCCCACGCTAAGACCCCGAGACATCTCCCTGTGGGCTTGCTTCAACCGGTGCCTAATGGCGAACGCCCCTGGTCTCATGTTTCCATTGATTTTATGGGAGAATTGCCTATGTCGAAGGGGTACTCCTTTATATTCATGGTGGTGGACAGGTTTTCTAAAATGGCTCATTTCGTGCCCCTCCGTGGTCTTCCTTCAGCGAAGGAATTGGCAATGGTGTTCGCCAGAGAAGTATTCCGGTTGCATGGAGTGCCTAGGGTACTGGTGTCTGACAGGGGGAGCCAGTTTGTGTCTAGATTTTGGAGGGCATTTTGCCAACAGATGGGCATACAGCTGTCCTTCTCCTCTGCCTACCATCCCCAGACCAATGGAGCCGCTGAACGAGCTAATCAGGGCTTGGAACAATTTCTCCGTTGTTTCGTTACTGACCATCATGATAATTGGTCCGACTTGTTGCCTTGGGCAGAGTTCGCCAGGAACTGTGCGGTCAATTCTTCATCTGGGAGCTCTCCGTTTCTGATTAATTATGGGTTCCAGCCCTGTTTGCTTCCAGACTCATTTCAGACGCAACAGATTCCAGCTCTGGATGAGCATATCGAGCAACTCCGTTCCACATGGGCACAAGTTCAGAGGGCACTTGGTCAGTCATTTCAGCGTCATCAGCGCCATGCTAATCGCAGAAGGCTTCCAGCGGTTTCCTTTCAGGTTGGGGATAGAGTATGGCTTTCCTCCAGAAATCTCAAGCTGCAGGTTCCGTCTAATAAGTTGGCTCCTCGGTTTATTGGTCCATACAGAGTTATTCGCAAAATTAACCCTGTCTCCTATGCACTAGACCTACCTGCATCCATGCGTATCCATAATGTGTTCCATGTGTCCCTTCTTAAGCCTCTGGTTTGCAATCGCTATACTACCACACCTGTGGTGCCAGGACCTGTTGAGGTCGAGGGCCAGGAGGAGTACGAGGTTCAGAGCATTATTGATTCCCGTAGGCTTAGAGGAAGGGTACAGTACCTGGTACATTGGAAAGGGTATGGTCCTGAGGATCGATCATGGGTGGATAGTACGGACCTTCATGCACCTAGGTTAACTAGGGCCTTTCATGCCAATTACCCGCAGAAACCTAAACCCTATTCTAGGAGAGGGGGTCTTTGAAAGGGGGGTACTATCACGGTGCCCGTGATTTGCTGCAGTTACTTGTCTGTCACCAGTAGGGGGCTTCTATTGGCTGTCTGCAGATAGCCCGCCTCTTATTGACTATTTAAACCTGGATTGGGCACCCTTTGAGTGCCCTTTCGTGTTGTTTCTGACCTTCTTGCTATCACTATGCTACTGATAGCTGGGCCTCTGTTCCAGTGATCCTGAGTTCCTGATCTCATGTGTTCCTGAGTTCCTGATCTCTACTGTTCCAGTGTTTCCTGCATGCTGAAGTACTTCCAGTCCTGGTTCCGGCCTAGTCTCTGGTGTTGCAGTTCCTGCTGAACTTCTCTGCTGTTTTCTGACCTGACTGATCGTTGCTGGTTCCTGTCATCTCATCACCTGTCTTCAGTATCCTGGCGACCTTCTGCCTGGTCGCGTTGGTGACATTGCTCAAATCTGTGTTGGTCCCAGCGTGCGGACGCTGGTTTGCTCCTAAGCCTTGCGGCTATACAAACTCGCTTGTTACACCAGTGTGCGGTCACTGGTTTGCTCCAAAGCCTATCAGCTATACAATTCTGTGTTGGTCCCAGCGTGCGGACGCTGGTTTGCTCCTAAGCCTTGCGGCTATACAAACTCACTTGTTACACCAGTGTGCGGTCACTGGTTTGCTCCAAACCCTTTCAGCTATACAAATCTGTGTTGGTCCCAGCGTGCGGACGCTGGTTTGCTCCTAAGCCTTGCGGCTATACAAACTCGCTTGTTACACCAGTGTGCGGTCACTGGTTTGCTCCAAAGCCTATCAGCTATACAAATCTGTGTTGGTCCCAGCGTGCGGACGCTGGTTTGCTCCTAAGCCTTGCGGCTATACAAACTCGCTTGTTACACCAGTGTGCGGTCACTGGTTTGCTCCAAAGCCTTTCAGCTATACTAATCTGTGTTGGCCCCAGCGTGCGGACGCTGGTTTGCTCCTAAGCCTTGCGGCTATACAAACTCACTTGTTACACCAGTGTGCGGTCACTGGTTTGCTCCAAAGCCTTGCTGCTTAACGATTCTGCTAATTTGCCAGTTCCATCTGACTGCTGCTATTATCTCTGGGCTGCCCTGCCCGGTATTGGTAAGGCCGGTAGAACCTTTTGCCACATTCCATCTGAGGTTGCCTTACCCGGTATTGGCAGGGCCGGTAGAGCCTACATTGTGTATCTATTGAGGCTGCCTTGCCCGGTAATTTGGTAAGGCCGGTAAAACCGTTATGCTATTCCATCTGCAGGTTGCCTTACCCGGTATTGGCAAGGCCGGTAGAGCCTAAAGACTGTCCTGTCCGGTATATTGACAGGACCGGTAGAGTCTGCCTTCTGTCTGTGCTATATTCTGTATATATATATATATGTATGTTATTGCCATCCTAAGTTATCATTTATTATTTCAATAAAATTGATTTTTTTTTACCTAAAACTTGTGTCTGAGAGTCATAATAAACCGTGACATGGAGATACAGGGGGCCGTGATTTAGACAGGAGTGGGCAGGGTTTCTCCTCCCTAAACTTCCTGCACAACCAGAAAAGAAACATGGCCAACACCCACACACACACTGTGACACACATACTCTGACACACGCTCATACATATACTGTGACACACATACATACACACACACACTGTCACTCACTCTTACTCACAGTGGCCTCAGCAAGACCTGGAGTACAGCCACTGAAGGGAAGCTGCAGCACCAGGGGAACATAAATGCACTTAAAGGGTTAAGGTAGGCCCTCATTGCTCATTTATTTAATGAGTGTCAACATTTGCCATGGAAGACAGACAGCCATCAGCTACACACTTAACTCACTGAATGCCACAGGGTTGTCTATCAACTTTTACCCCTCATGAGAGACCAGCAGCATAGGGGGAAGTGTCCTCAAAACTTTCCCACTGTAAACTTCAAATTCCCTTCCACTTCTATTCCTTCCCCAGCCTATTCCTAACACATTTTCATATGTGTGATAAGTCCCGCCCCTACTCACGATTAAGCCCTGCCCCCTTTTAACCCAAAATGCCTCATTGATCTCTCCCTACCAGCACCACATGAGTCCTCTCCAGGGACTCCACAAGACAGAGTTCCCAGGTATGAATACACTTCCCACTGCTATTTAAAGGCATAATAATACTTTAATATTACTAATCACCATAGTGTATCTATTTAAAAAAGAATTCAATTACCCCCAGTGACATTTATCAAACCTTTATGGTTTGAGAAATAACATAAAGCAAAGTTCCCCACTCCCTCCCCTGAAGTCAGCGTTGTACTGACTGCAGGGGAAGTCTGTTGTAGGACAGGCTTGCAGCTCTACAGATGAGCCGGGATCGCTATCAATAGGTTTTGTAGTGCTTTGCCTTCTGACTGTAGAAGCACAACAAATCATAAACACAGTTGTTGCTCTATGGTTGCCAGGTTATGAAAGGTACCCTGATAGCAATCCGCTAAGTTTTGAAAATGTGCAACTTTTTTCCATTGCTCAACGCTGGTAAATGTAGCCCTTCGTGCAAAACACATTCCATAAATATGCATTTTGATCTTCCTAAAGAACAGGAACGCACACTAAAACACAATGGACGCTACAGTACAGTCAACAACAACTTGTCTAGATAGTAAATGATTAAAGTCAGAACTGGCGGGCGGAAAATTACAGCCAATGACCTAGCGCTACCAGGAGTACCAGTTCACGTGATACTGAAGCCTCCAGACTCAAGATAGTTGTGCGCTTGCGTCTGATCTGTCACTTCTCATTCTACTAACCGGAAGTGTCGTTACTGCTAGTAAACACCGCGCGTTGCCAGGCATCCAGGGGGTTGTTTATCAGGGATGCAGGAACCGCTGAGCTCCCGGGATGAGGACGATGAGGAGACGGATCACGGGAGGGTGGAGCTAATCACTTTGCAGACAGCCGACATTGTGGATGTTGGCGGCCAGGACCTGCAGCAAGATGGCCAGTCTGAGGCCGACTCTAGGATGATGTTCTATAATGTCGTTGCTGTTGATCCTGAGGACGAGAACAGCGATATGCTGGACAGCACGGCTAGTCCAGAGGAGTTGGAGGACGAGGACAACTCGGGAGACAATGATAACGTAGTTACTAAAACATGCACCTATCAGGGCTGCCAGGAGACCACCAGCCAAGTTGCCAAGCAGAGAAAGCCGTGGATGTGCAAGAAGCACCGCAACAAGATGTACAAGGACAAGTACAAGAATAAAAAGAAGAATGACCAGGCCATGACTTGTGCTAGCAAACTGGAGGTCAGGTGCTTGGCAGACATTAGAGAAATGTATTATTTCTGAATGTATTTGGCCGCTGCCGGGTTACATAGTTATTGTCAGCGAATAAGGCAAAATTGATCAGCAACGTACTACAGAGATAGAAAACCCGGGGCTCTTCAGCTGTTGAACTAAAACTCTTTATCTGCTCATTTGATTAGGAGAACTAGTTCAAAAAAGAGCAGAGTCGTCAAAGTTGCCCACTCCTGTCGTACTGATATGTTACCTAGAAACAGGCACCTTATGTGCAAATATAGATCAGAGTGACACTCTACAAAATCAAAATACGATTGTGTGAAATGTTGCCTGTTATGCGTCTTAACTTGAGACGAAAAAAAGCATACGACTTTTTCACCCCTTAAGACATCTGGTCACTAATGAGTCTAGAAAGCAAAGAAAGGTACACTGTATAAGATTCTTAAGGAAAAAAGAAGTTAAGTATTCTGTGTAAAAGTGTACATTTTATCACTCCCATGCACAAAAGCATTGGAACACTAGTGTATCTTCAGAATAACCTGTCTTACCTTAATATGGCCATATAATTAATGTTGCCTATGACTCTTGGTTCAAGAGATAACATTCTGGATGTCATGTCCACAGAGGTTGATTTTACTTTTGCTGGCTTGGCTCCTGGAACCCAAATCCTGTTTGCTTCAATATTAATAACTGCCGTCTTGTGCACTCTTCCTGCTTCTGTTTGGGGGTAATTAAGGTCCAGTGGGTAGAATTTTAGGGTCCAGGAGTACTGCCATTTTACATAAATATGCCTCTCAACACTAATAAAACTAAATAAGACAAATTTAAATTCTAATTTATATAATTAAAACAATCATATGACATGATTAATTTTGTCTCATTCAGGATAACCCAGAATGTGCCATCTCTCTTACAAAACAGAAAACTGGATCTGTAGGTGATCGTCCTGCACGGCCCACTTTACTGGAACAAGTATTAAACCAGAAGAGGCTGGTATGTATTCTGTAATTTGGTACAATTGGCAAAGAAGAATTGCGGCTAATTACATTGTCATGTAAATGGCATGCCGGGGTCCCAGTGCCGACAGGTTGTTCACATCAACTGCACAAGGTCTGAACTCTGTAGTAATGTAAGGGTAGCTCTCCCATTTGAAGCTCAGCCACTACAGCAAAGCTGCGGTGGAAGAATACAGTCTCTAGATATGGCAGTAATAAATGATCCCATCATGGTTAAAGTGAAAGACCACTATAAAGATAACATGTATATTTTGTGTTTTCATCTTAAACACCATTGTGGGAAACAGTGAGCCTGCAAAACAAAAAAACATTGGAAACCTCTCTAGCATCCTAGGGGTTATTTACTTTTTTGTTAACCTTTGCTGATAATTTTCATCTATAATGTGGGGCTCTTTGATGGACATGAGGGCCCAGGGCCGGACTGGGAATAAAAACCAGCCGTGGAAAAAATTGCTTACCAGCCCCATAGCACTGCGTCATTATACTAGCACCATAGCATAATGGCATTTTATCCTTGTTCATAAAAGGGGAATCCTGGGGCTGTGCTGGAAACACTTTGTCTGCTCTCACTCTCAGACCCGGCTCTCTGTTTAAGGAGCGGCAGCGGGCAACCCGGTGCACAGACGCAGTGCTTTTCTTCATTCTGCGTCTGATATATAATATTAGAGTCTAGACACTGTTCTCCTGCACACTCTGTCCACCCTGCCCTCCACCACATCCTGTCCAACCTGCCCACACATCCTGTCCAACCTGACCTCCCCCACATCCTGTCCAACCTGCCATCCGCCACACCACGTCCACACACATTTTCCACCTCCACACTGCCTCCATTGGCCGCATTGCCCAAATTGTCCACACTGCCCACCCTCCAAAAATTGTCCACACTACGCGCCCTCCAAACTGCCCACATTGTCCATCCTCCACCACTGCCCACATTGTCCATCCTCCACACTGCCCACCTCCACTCCGTCCAAATAGTCCACACAGCCCAAACTGTGCATTGTCCACATTGCCCATTGGCTATTGTCCATCCATTGCCCACCCCTCCACTGTTCACTTTGTCAATTGTCACTCACACTCAGACTGCAGTCACTGCACATTTTCAGATTCCCTCTTTGTTGACCCTAACTTCAGCGTTGTTTGTGAGGCAGCCAAGTGGTAGCAATAGCCACTGACATTACCCAACTACATAGCCATTCACAATATGAGGGAGCTTCGTAAATCAATTAAAATTAATAGGTGTTATTAATACTGAGTTCCCTATTGGAGTTTTTTGAACTATAGACAATGAACTGATGCAGTACTGCTGCTCTCCATATATAACAATTGAGCATATTTATCAATACAAACGTGAAGCAATTCTGGGTCAAAAATTCACCATATTTATCAAATAAATATTTCTTTAAGTAGAGAGGTTTGTTTGATACATATGATGTGGTTGTTCTAGCCTAAGATTCTCCAGTTTTGCATTGAGAAATATGCCCCATAATGTATTTTACTCACTTTGGCCCCTTCTAAGCTGGACACCAGCAGATCATCATCTCTAGTGGCAGGCTCAAGAAGAAACAAATACCTTATTCAAATGTTACTTAACCCCAGTCCTATACTGAAATGGTATCCAGACAGTGCAGAACGCCACATGCTACATCAACCTTTCCTTGAGCCTACCAAGAGTACAGGGATCATAAAGTCTGAGTCTGAGAAAAAGTGCAGAGATAATCATCAGCACAGTGGTCAGTGGTAATGCATTACACACACATGCACACTGTCCTACTGGCTCTCAATTAGTTAATCACCTAACTGAATCTGAAACTACAAAAAAAACAAACAAACAAAAAAAAAACAGCAGGCTAGTTAACCAAATCACTGGCACTTTGAAACTGCAACTTCTTTCTTGACCATGTTGCCCCCACATCAGTGAAAGAGTTGTGCCATGCACTGCCAATGCCCTAGTTAGGGAGAGCTCCCTTTTACCATGTACCTTGGGGTTGATGATTATCTGCTGTTCGTCTTGGTGCAGAAGTGTCCTGGAGTTGGACTGATGGGCACGGAGTTATATAGATCTGCAGGCAGGGATACAGGGAGGTGCCCTTACAGTCACTCCCACAGGTGAAAGTGCACTCGAACATCTCTCCGATCTGACCAGAACATTGTCTAAATCAGGTTGCTCCAGTCTTGTGTTCCTCCCCTGCCCAGGCAGTGAGAGGCATGATGAGGTGACTCACTGCCTCTGACTCTTAACTTGGGTGCGGGTGGCCCGGTGCGCAGACACAGACACGCCGCTGCGTAGCCTGCGTCTGACGTCACATAACCCGGCCAGCCTGCCTACACTGCCAGTCTCTGAGTGAGTCAGCTACAGGACGCGGTCTGGCCCCGGCGGGCAGTACTTCAAAAAATCTTTTTATCTTCTCGCGGCCGCGGTAACGTGGTCCAGTCACCTAGCGGTCGCGGACTGGCATGTGACAGTGACACAATTTCCTCTTTTAAGGCAGCAGCCCCAGGGAAGTCCAGTGCTGGCGGCCTACCGGGAATTTTCCCGGTATGGCCTGTCCGGCCCTGTGAGGGCCTGATGTCACTGCTTTAAAATAACTACAGTTTTTCTATTGTTAATTTTTTTCCACAGTTGTAAATTGCATCTGTATGAACAAACCATTTAAAATTTTTGTTTATATATCAGTTTAATTTTTTGTAAATGTGATGTAGAGAAGCTTTTGTTCGTTTATGTGCACTAAGTGGTCTAGATGTAAAATTATCTTTGCAAAATAGTAATAGTTTAATTATTATTCTTACTAGTGTAAAAGCTTGTGTGCACGGGCCGTGGAGCAGTGAGGTGACGGCAGTACGCAGAGCAGGACTGCCATCTTAACCCTTTGAGTGCCAGTTACTGCTGTTACTTCACTGCTCCACACGATTTAGCCTCCTCACTCACGTGATGCAAACATGCGTAGTACAGACTGGCCAAACGCGGGCAGTCTACTGCGCCTGACTGCATTTTGACAAACTTTCTGGCCTTTTATTATATAGGATATTGTGAGTCAAATAAGTAACCTTAAGGGCCTTATGCACAATAAATTAGAGGAGTATTTCAGGAACAAACCATCTGCACCATAAGACAGTATTGACTCTAGGACAGGGCTGGGAAAAATGAGCCCGCCAGCTTTTGGCTGCCGGAGGATGTTGTGAATTGTAGTCCAATAACAGCTGTAGGGCCTCATTTTTGCCAGCCCTACTCTAGATGCTAAATTCCCTGTCATAGTAAAGAAGATCCTACTGTATATTTGGGGGTCGTTTAATAGGACTCAGTCCATCAAAATTTTTGTTGGTTTCCTACTGTGCAGTTGGTTTGCTCCATAGTTGCTCCACTTCTTCATAGATGACCCAAAATATGCAAACTAATAGATCAGTCGCTCCCAATTCCAGACCTCAGGGCACACCAACAGGTCATGTTTTAAGAATATCCCTAATTAATCACAGATAGATCACTCACAATTACAGAAGCACCACCTGTGATTACGCAGTAATGTCCTGTAAACATGAACTATTGGTATGACTTTGAGACTAATGCTGGGAAGCACTAGAGCAGATACTCAAAATTGTGTTGTTGTATGTATGTATGTATGTATTTAATGTGTTGGGTGGGGGAGTTGTATTTACCATGTCCTTGAATGGAAGAGATGACTTGGAGATCTTTCTAGCCTTGAAAGGGTTCAGATATGTGTATTGTTTATTTTATTATTAATTTTTATTTTGTTGTTTTTTTTTTCTTTTTGCCCCACAAGTCTCTGTTACGAAGTCCGGAAGTTGTCAGTTTCCTGCAAACATCGCAGCAGCTTCTTAGTCGTCAAGCTTTTGAGCAAAGACATTCTTCTCAGGGGACTTCTCTCTGATTTGATGCCATCTGTGAAACAAACAGGTGATACTAAGGATCAGATGGGTTAAAAAAAAAAAAAAAAAAAAAAAAAAAAAGAGGGAGAAGCAGTTCTGGGGCAAACCAGCTGTGTCATAGCAAACAAATAAAACCCCTGCAGTGCTAGATACGTTCCAGTGCTTTCAGAACCTCTCTTGCAATCAAGCGGTTGAAAGTTCCTTTTTTAAATCAATGGGAATTTGCTTTTCCTCCTTATGGTTTGCTTTAGAATTGCTACTCGATTTCTTTTGTGTGTAGAATTCTGCATTATTGTATGTGACAGTTTTAAGCACTTTGGGCAGTATTCAGAAAGCTCAAGAGGAGCAGTTCTGGAGGAACCCAATTGTACAAGTGGGGAGAAATTACCCAAACTCCCATACATTTTTTGAATTGAGCTTTTAACCCCTTGAAAGGTATCCAGTGCATTGCTTCTCGATATACTGGAGACCTCTGTATCATTCAAGAGGTTGGAATTTCCTTTTAACTCAATGTGAACTTTGATTTGACTCCCAGGGAAAGATTAGGTAAGCGGTGATATAGAGGTGATAGCTTGGAGATGACTTCTGTGTTATTCTATAGAGCCTATGCACTAAGATCTCCAAAGGTGAAAAAATCTTAGTGCATAGGCTCCATAGAATAATATAGGAATTGGAGAAGTCATCTCCACTATTTTTTTGTGCGGCTTGGTGAATCTCCCTCCCCCTAGAGTGCAAGTGGTTTGCACCAGAATTGCTTATCTTCAGCTTCCTACATTCTCAGTATCTGATTACTGATGTTTTTTATTGGTTTGTTGTGACTCTTGTGTAGCTGGCTGTGTTTTATTGATAAATGTAAACAAAAAATATACCCGAGACTCAATGCATTTGAATTTAGTAAGAAATGCAAAAGAAGTCTATAAATATTTTATTTATTTAGTAGAAGGGACTACCATACTTATCTGCCCTAGAATCATATCTGTGACTTTTGTGCTGTGGTTACATCTGACTTAAGTTTTTGTAGTTTTTCCTCAAGCCTCATCAACAGTGCATGTTTTCAGGACAAGCTTGCTGGAGCACATCAGTAACGTCATTATAGTGCCAGAACTACATGTCCCTTAGAACATCCAACATATAGTAAAGCTTTGACTTTCTATAAGACACTTGCCTCCATGATAACTTCATTTACAACCTCCCCCACCGCCACCTCTTTCATTGTCATCAGCAGATTAATTCATTTGATATAGTTTGTTTTCAGGGCTTGGTGAAATATCTTCTGTCTGAACACAGAGTAGGGTTGTCATATCTACTGGAGCTATATGGAATCTATAGCCAAGTTTATTATATGCATATAGCAGTGGTGCTCATTCATTATTTGCACAAGGCAACCCTTACTGTTTGTTGGATTTTTTTTTTTTTTTTTTTAACTTTCACCAGTCAGATAAGTGGACATTTCAAGCCCTGATTTTATATACAATATGTCAAAACATGGCAGACTTAGATTTAACAAGAAGTTATTTGAACCAGTGTTTACCACATTTCTAACCACAGATACTTTTTGACGAGCTGACACTGTTATGTTGCATAGCATTACAGATGTTTGGTGCTGAAATTTAATCATCATTCTTCCTGAACCCCCCAATTTGGATGCACTGATCTAAATAATCACTAGGGTTAGGTAAGGGAGAGACATTTGTTCAAAAGTTATTGCATCTCAAGCTATGTTTAGGGTACAGTACTTTTATGGCCTGAAATTTTATGATGGCCACGGTAGTATATGGACAGCCCTGGTCATCAATAGCGCAACTGCAAAAATTTCAGGCCATGGAGGTATTACCCCCCCCCCCCCCCAAAAAAAAAAAAAAAAAAAATGCAAGTTTGAGCTGCAATCATTTTTCAAGTAAAACATCTCTCAACAGTGGGATCAAATCCTGCAATTGTTTTTTCTCAATATTGAGCATTACTATTATTTTTAATGACAAATTACATTGAATTATATTGACAATTCTTTAAGTAATAATATAGCATTTGTGTGTATATTTTATGTAAAGTGTTTTTTATTATGACTTCTTTATAGTTGTACATTATGGTGTATGTTCTGTATTGTGTATTTTATATATTTTACATATTTCATACATAAAGTTATAATCCAATAAACTACACTTTCTAATTTTGTGTTGGTGTTCCTTTTTTGTGGTTCTTGTGTGTAAAGACAAAGAGGAATGGGGCTAGAGAAGTCTCCAGCACATTGCTTCATGATGTGTCAGAGACCTCCCTAGCTTTTGAGGGATTAAAAGGTCAATTTAAATCAATTGGAATTCCAGGAATTTTTATTTATCCCCTACAATGCAATTGCTCTGCTTTGTTTTGGTACATAACATGCCTTGTCCCTCTGACAGTCCTGAGCTCGTCCCTTCCCAGGAATATGTATATATATCTTTATTTACATGGCGCCACTCGGTGTACGCAGCACCTTACTACTGTATGTATATCTTTATTTACATGGCGCCACACAATGTAGGCAGTGCCTTACTACAGTAGTATGTTACAATAAATTAAGTGTTGTAGTCATAGAAATAATAGGAGAGTGGTTGCTGCCACAAGCAGCTTATAGTCTAAATTAGTAATAGGAGACAGACAGCACAGTATGAAGGTGTAAAGTGCTGAGAGTTCAAGTGCTTATTTTGCCAACATGCAGTGCATGGTGCTAGTGCCCCAGAAGACAGGATTTCAGGGTAGACTTAAAGATAGAGGAGAATTATTGTAGACAAAGGGTGACATGTAAGGAATGGAAAGTGGAAAAGGATGAGAGGGCAGAGGGTGAGGATGGTGTAACAAGAAGGGCATTGTGTGCTGAGCGAACAAGGTGTCTGGGAACATAAGCGGAGATGATGTAAGGGAGTAGTGTGGATCAGTAAGAAGAATTACTTTGTAAGTGATACGGTGCTGAATAGAGAGCCATTTGACATGTCTGAGAAAGATGTGAAAAGGTTCAGTTTTTGCGGACAGTTGTGATTTGTGCAGTGAGTTTAGGACAGATTGCACGCAGAAAGATGGGAAGCCGGGAGGCCAGTTAGTAGGACACTGAAATAGTGTAAGCGGGACAGAATGAGGGCATGCGCAAGAGTTTTAATACTTTTTGGAGACAAGAAGGGGTGGATTATAGCAATGTTGCAGAGTTAATGTGAGGAGAGAAGGAAAGAGAAGAGTCAAATATGACCCCTTGGCAGAATGCTGATTTTGCTGAATGAATGTCTGTTCCATTAACTGTAATTTTGAAGCTGGGTGTTGGGAGAGATCTTGGAGGGAAAATGAGAAGTTCAGTTTTGGACATGTTTATTTTACTTTGACAGCTTCCCATCCAGGAGGAGACAGTCAAGAGGCAGTCTGAAATTTGTAACTCCATTTGGAGTGAAATTGTAATTTTTGGTATCATCAGTATATAGCTACCCAGCTGCAAATAGACAGTGGCACTCCTAATCAATGATACAAAAAAATTTAGTTGGTGCAAATCCTGTATAAAAATGGATAATTTTAAGTATACTCGGCCTGAAGATGCTTGCAGCATCGTAAGAGACTGCACACAAATGATCAGCAGAATAATCAGTTTATTGCATCCATATGATCCAAAAGTTTTTTGGTCCACTAAGGACCTTTCTCAGGGCAAATGGTATATAGATGATACTTAAAGCCAAATTAATTAATAAGTTCACCCAATGAAATGGGAGAAAAGTAGACGACCCAAAATGGAGCCTTGAGGCACACCCACAGACAAATGGACTGTAGAGGCGACATTATTGTCAGAAGACACAAAAAAAGCAACATAGTGAGAGAGAGATAGGAGAGTCAAGGACCATTATTGCAGTAGACAAGATTGTGGAAAATCTGAGCAAGAAGATAATGTTTAAAGGGATAGTAATGTTTCACAATAAAAGCAGCTCCAATTAATCTTCATAGTAGTTTGGCCATGGTGAGTGTTATTTCAATACTCTCAGAGTTGTAGTTCAAGAGTAATTGAATGATAAAGTATCCCCCTCTGAACTGCTTTTTTTGTGAAACATTACTATCCCTTTACCTGTCAAAGGTAAATTATAAGTCAAGTAATATGAGTAGAGACGTAGTCTTTATATTTTGCAGTCTGGAGATCATTAGCCACTCTATAGAGGGGTTTCTCAGTTGTGTGTCCACATCAGAATCCAGACTGCACTGTGTCCAAAAGGACAAGGAGTCAAAGGTTGTGAACAGATGGCGAAGGTTAGATTTGTTGTTGTGGATTAGTGTGGTGTAGTATTCTTGTTTAGCCATTGATAAGGCAGAATGTAGGCAAGATGTCAGAAATGTGTAAAATCTGCAGAGACGTTTAGCAGAGTGAGTGCAAGAACGTGGGAAGAGGGTGTGGGAGTAAAGCCAGGATCATGGATTAACTTGACAAACCGGTTATTGTTTCAGATGTGCAAAATAATTGATTGTAGAGGATAGGATTGAGTTGTAGGAGTTAAGAATGCCCGTGTCAGAAATGGATGAGGTAGAGGAAAGTTTAGAGCTGAGTGAAGTACTCATCCCAGGAACAGCAAGAGAGCGGGTATACTCCACTCTGCCCTGTCATTCTGCACACAGAGAAGGGGAGAGGGAACCTGGAGCAGCGCTCAGACACCTCAGTGCTCAGACAGGACATCCAGCAGACCTGTCCAAATAAGTTTTCGAACGTGCTTGGGTGTAATGGGTTCATTATTATTATGCATAATGTGTCGGTTTCAGTCAGAGACACAGATGGAAGAACTGTAATTTGTTCATAATGCGACATTTGAGTAAACGAGATGGGAATCTCGCTGTGTCATGCAGTGCGAGATTCTGATGCCGACATTTTGAACCAGACTACATACTAGTTGGGTCATTTGGTCGCACACTCTTTTGCGTACAGCCTTTTAAAAGTACCCACTGGCCCTTTCCATACTGGTAGTTTTTTTTTTTTTGCCTTTGCCTTTGCCAGCCAGCAGCGCACTGCTTTCTAAGATTAGTCCACCCCTTCCAACTTTCCAACTGCAAGCCCCCATGCGGTCTATGTTTTGATGCAGCCACCAGCTCACTGATACGCAAAGCCCCTGTGTACACCATCATGATTTGCTTTTTTTTTTTTTTAAACACTTTAGCCTCATAATCAGTAGCACACAACCTCCCTAGTTCACCACACATTTGTTTCAACCTCTCTTCATCAATAGGCCTGCTCTTATCTTTCTCCGTCTCCCAACGTCTCCCACATCCTTTCATCACCTTCCTAATCTCCAAACCTATCTGACAAAACTAACTCTCCCTTTACCCTGACAAAGAATGATATAGCATCTAACTCCATTACCACTCTACCCCTTGGCCTTCCTTGTCTCCACATATGCTTCAGGCATATAAGCAACAAAACCTTATCAGTCCTCACCCCCATACTTACATGTGCTTCTGCAAATTCCCCCCACTCCTGATACTCTATCTTGTAGCCCCTCCATGTTCTTGGTGCAAGAGATGCTCTGATAGGCCCATCTAACTCTTCATCTCTAACTGCCACATAAGGTACTAAGCGAAACAGATTACACTTTTCTCTAGATAACACATCTGCCACTGTATTGTCCACTTCCTCTACATGCTTTGCAACAAACCTGATGATACTCACCTTGCAATCTCCTCAATTGACTCTAAACTGTCAGTGAACCTGATGATAATTGTTTAATCACATAGACTATGCTCATACTATCCAATATATCCCTCCATAGTTCCACTGCCACAACTGTCGGGAATAACTCCAACAATGCAAGGTTCTTTGGCCAGCCATGCCACTCCCCAGACCATCTCTGTGCACACCACTCACCCTGAAAGAAGGCTCTAAAACCTATTGCTCCCGCCGTGTCAGTCTGCAGCTGCAACCTTTGACTAGACATGCCAGGCTCCCTCCATAGCCTCATCCCATTAAAGCCCTGTAGGAACGCATCACATACCTCTAGGTCTTCCCTCAGTTGTGCTGTAATACGAATCTTATGAAATTACTTATGCAACCCTACCGTAGACCTTTCCATCCTTAGACTAAAAACCCTGCCCATGGGAATCCTTTTACATGTGAAACTGAGGAGGCCTAGCAGTGCCTGCATCTCTATCGATGTCACCTGCACTGCTCCCACCATCCTGGCCACTACACCCCTAGCCCTGAACACCTTATCCACCAGAAGTTGCACTTTTCCCCCCAAAGGAGTCTATCTTGATCCCCAAGAAAGTAAGCATCGTTGGTGACACCATTTTTTCTTTAGAGACTGGCACCCCAACCTCTTCAAAAACACCTTCAACTAACTCAAACAGTCTGCTACAGCATTCACTGTCTTCTGGCCCAACCAACAAAAAATCATCCAGATAATGAGCCACTCCTGGCTCCCCTGCCCTCTGCTTAATGATCCAATGCAAACATGAACTAAATTTCTCAAAATAAGCACACAATATAGAACGCCCATTCAGTAAACATTTATCAATGTAAACCTCCCCTTGAAAATAACTGCCTATAAACTTGAAACTACTGAGGTACAATGGTAACAACCGTAATGCAGATTCCACATACAGTTTTGCCATTAGAACTCCATGACTTGGTTCTCTTACCAACTGTAATGCCTCATCAAATGTTTGATAAACCACACTACATATTTCACTGATTTCCAAACTGGGAATAACAAATGCTCAAACATCCAATACTTGCCCTTCTCTTCTTTCTTAGGCACCACGCCCCAGCTGATCTACTTCCCAAGCTTTTCCCTTATGACTTCTGGAAACGGCCTGGTTGACTTTAAGTTCCTGGTGACCGGCCTCTGCCTCACCACCCCCCTAACTGGTATTCTAAACCCATTAACAAATCCCCTATCAAAAATGTCACTCTCCCTCAGGGCCGGCCCTTATATGGGTCCCGATGGGTTCATGGACCCAGGCAGCACTTTGACAGGGGCGGCAATTTGCCGCTCCAAGGCATGTTTATTTTCTGTTACTGTCAGCGGGCGGCCTATTTTCTGTAGGTAGCAATTATGCTGGGTCCCACGCTGTCTTGCCTTTCAGTGTGGAGACTATTGCGCCGCACTGCCTCCGCTTTTACTTCCGGGTGCACTGAGGTGAGTTCACCTCAGTGCACCCGGAAGTACCTGTGGATTCAGTGCGGAGCCGTCGGCTCCACACAGGGTGGGATCCAGCATAACTGCTACCTACAGAAAATAGAATTAAGGTAAATGACAGGGCCTGGGACACAGAGTTATCTGGCTCTTTAACACTTTGAATTCCAGAGAAGGATCCAGTGCATTACAATGTGTTGGATGCTTCTGTGGTACTCAAAAGGTTAATATGGGAAGAGAACACAGAAAACTGGGTACAGATATACCGAGCTGCTTAGTATATCACACCTCCAAGTATATATATCCCAGAAAACCTTTTGCTTGCCCAATACACGACCAACAGACAAAATAAAATATATCCTTTATTAATTCAATTAAAATATAAAGAGAGTAACCACTAAGTATTGGGCAAGATCAGAAATGTCAATGTGTAAGTAGAAATAAAAACTTAGAGGACAACAAATCATATGTTCCTTTATATTTAAAAGCAAGGAGTCGGGGTATTTCTCCTATTAGTTGATAAGTTTTCGGGAGAACTTCCCTTTCTCAAGTCTAAAGCATTTCTGACTAAAAGGACACAGAATTCAGTGATACATAAAATTCAAAGTTTGGCTGTGTGTAGGTTTAAGAAAACATAACAGCAGATAAGGCCAGAGGATCTACCCTCTACTTGTAGAAGGTCGTAAATACCTTTTGTAAGGATTGGGGTGGGGGGAGAGGGAAAAAAAATGCAGGAGATGATAATGAAGTGGGGAGAATTAAAAAAGTTTGCACATGTTAAGAGTGCTAGAATTGCCATCCAACAATCCAGCATGTGCATGCAGGCCTATATACAACATGCGCCCATATGTGTACATACATACATACATACATACACACAAACATACACCCATATACATACATATATATATATATATATATATATATAATATACACACACACACACACACACATACAAATATATATACATATACACACACACATACATATACATACACACATAGTTGATAGTGATAGTACTGATAGCTGGAAGCCCCAAACTAAAGCAGCCTTATAAGTGATAGCTACCTGCTTTTATGTATGCAGTATACTCTATGTAATGAGACTGGTATAAGTGAGGGCACCTAGGGATTGGGAAATCCTCTCCTATATCTGCAACCCTAGCAAGATTACTACACAAAGTAACTAGTAGCCAATCATATGATATCTGTATCTTAATTATTACTGTACAGTTACTGATGTATATGGCACCACAATCTCAGTGTGGCATCATATATACAGACATCTACTTCAGGGAACAGGCTGTAGAACTAAAGTAACCTATTCGCTCATAATACACTTGAGAGATGGCTACAGACCATTTGTTACCGATTAGTTCGTAATTCCTTTGGTGGGTGTGGTTTGGGGGGCAGCATTTCATCCTTGGACCCAGGCAGCACAATGTCTTGGGCTGGCACTGCTCTTCCTTTATTTGGATAGCCAACAAACATTTAACCTAACTTGTTTGCCTTCACCAGCATTATTGGTTTTCCCAGGCATTTGGCAAAAGTCACTTTTCCCCCATTCTCCCCTTTCTTAGGGCATGTCCTAACTGGGTAACTCCCCCACAGCCTGAGCAGACATGGCAAAATTTGCACACCAGGCCTCTATTGCATAGTCTGTCATACACAGTAATGTGCAAATGTTTTCAGCAGGTGTTAAAAAAAATGCTGTAAAGGAAGAATGATAATAGTTATGTTTATGAATTTACAAAATGCATAGTGAGTGAACAGAAGAAAAATCAAAATCAACATTTAGTGTGACCACCTTTTGCCGGCAAAATAGCATAAATTCTTCTAGGTACACTTGCACACGGTTTTTTAAGGAATTCGGCATGTATGGTATTGCATATACTTCTCAGCATTGAGGATACCATTAATTCTGACCAAATCCATTTGGAAAAACGCAGCCCCAAAACTCGCAAGGAACCTCCACCATGCTTCACTGTTGATTGCAGATACTCATTCTTGTACCGCTCTCCAGCCCTTCGGAGAAGAAACTGCCTTATGCTACAGCCAAATATTTCAAATTTTGACTCATCAGTCCAGAGCACCTGCTGTCATTTTTCTGCACCCCAGTTCCTGTGTTTTTGTGCATAACTGAATTGCTTGGCCTTATTTCCACATTGGATGTATGTCTTTTTAGCCACAAGTCTTCCATGAAGGCCACTTCTGACCAGACATCTTCAGACAGTAGATGGGTGTACCAGGGTCCCACTGTTTTCTGCCAATTCTGAGCTGATTGCACTGCTGGACATCTTCCCATTGTGAAGGGAAGTAAGCATGATGTGTCTTTCATCTGCTGCATTAAATTTCCTTAACACCTGGAAACACCTATCTGCCTTCAAATTTCTGCCTGAGAGAGACCGTGCTGATGCAGTATAATACCTTCTGTCTTGTTGCAATGCTCAGTCTTGCCGTGGTGTATGAGTTTTTTTATATTAAACTGTCTTCAGCAACCTCACCTTGTTAGCTGAGTTTGGCTATTCCTAACCCAGTTTTATTCCTTCTACACAGCTGTTTCTGTGAATGATTGTGTTTCAGCCTATATACTAAATTGATGTTTAATCATACACCTGACTATGAGCTAGATTTAAAGGTTCATGTTAAACCAGCCGCTAAGCAAAAAAGGCACATCGGCCGCAAATAACACATGATTTACAGTGGATTTAAAAGTAAGTGAATGAGAATAGCTAATGAGCGTAGGCACAACCAAAACACGTAACAGGGATCCTCGCTATACGGAGGAAGAGAATAGGGCCCTCGTGGAGGTTGTGCTGGAGAGGGAGAGTGTCCTCTTCCCGAGGGAGAGGGTCCCTGGCCTGGCTGCAAGGAGGAAGGCCGTCTGGAACCAGATCTGCAGCTGAGTCAATGCGGTGGCCAGCTGCGATGGGACGTTGACTCAATCAAAAAGAGATGGGGCGACTGCTAGAGGTAGGTGAAAAAAAAGATGGGGGATGCCGTCCTGTACGCCCGAGGCACCGGTGGTGGTCCACCGGTAGACATCACCTACAACCGCTGGGAGGAGATGCTGCAGCAGACCATGTCCTCCACACTTATTGAGGGGGTCCCTGGAGGATCGGACTCTGGGGAAGAGAGGAGGCTCCACACTATCGGTAAGTGCATCATCACATAACCACACACCGCATTTACCCACACAACCATTACACACAAACACAGTCACATCCCAAAATATGCCCATCATTCATCCACACAACTGCACCAACACAGCACCCTGAGGGTTAAAACAGGACACAATACAAGGACAAATGGCAAGGTTCAACCAGACCCAAAACCTGTCCAAGTACCAGTTCAACCCTGTTGTTGCTGTGCTGATCACACTCAATCCACACAAACCGTGCTTTTCAAAGTGTTGTCTGTTAAACATCATTACTGTTCCTCCACAGTGTCACCCATGTACCCACAGGGAAACCAGCACATAACCCCTTGAGTGCTAGAGGGATTATCAATGCATCACTCAACAATGCTTTGGCAACCCCTCAGGTACTCAAAGGGTTAACCACTAATAAGAACACGAGTCGACAGGTTAACGATTGCATGCTACACAGGGGGCATTCACTAAGCAGTGAAAAAGAGATGATGGAGAGAAATGAACACTTACATACCCTCTCTTCACCAGTCCCAGTGTTAGTCTATGGAGAATATTCAATAACATGAATCAAACATTGCAAATGGGGACATGAGATCACTGGAGAAATCAGCATCATGTTCAGTTCATCAGTTATCCATCACCGCTTACTGAATCTCAAAAAGGATGGATCAGGTCACACCTGACAGTGCCATTGAGAATAACTAGGTGTATGTGCAACACACAGGCCTAAAATAATTCACCAGACTTAAAGGAGAAAAAAGTAGGCCTTGGTGTTGTGTATGCAATCATCAATCATTTACTCTAACTTGAAATGACATATATCTCACATTTCATTCCCACATGGCTCCTCAGGAATGCTGATGCTATGGATGGATGGTACACCAGCCACTATTTGCAGGATACATATGGGAACCAAATATGAACCATTGTAGTTTGGCCACCAACAGGCCATGAATGATGGCTATCTCTGATTGAGTATGGCTGCCTCACTCAGAAGGATGGATGGGCTCATCCAGAAAAAAATCACAGGCCTCAATCAAAGATATCCTTCAATACTGGCGTGATTGTTGCCCTTCAGTATTCAACTGGGACAGAACTCATGGACAGGATCCTGTCAAGTTCATCAATCTCTGATTGCCAGGGTTATATCCCATGCATTACAATGTAATGCATATGACACCATCATGAAAAACCAGAGAGTGACAAGTAAAATAATACAAAATCTTTCAATGTACGGGATAAACTGATAAGATAGGGATGTATATGACTTGAATCCCACTGCAGATCTGTTAAAAAAAGAACAAATACAAATATGTCCCAAGAAGATGTGAACCCAGAGATCAGTTCAGTACATGTGATTTCCTTACTGGCCATATATGTGCACCCATCACAAACTAACTATTATTGATATCATCAAAATACACATACCTACTATATCCCACCTTACTTACCTGGGATATACGAGGTATACGAGGTATGTTTTTATTCATGATATCAATAAAAGTTTGTGATGGGTGTACATATATATAGCCAGTAAGGCAATCACATGTACTGAACTGATCTCTGGGTTCATATCTTGTAAGGATATGTTTGTACCCATATGAGAGGTACATATCCACATACATATCAGACCATCTTCTTTCTGTGCACCTTGGACGGGATAGCAATGGTTAATATCACACTGATGTAATATTGTAGGCATTGTAAAAAGATGTGGATCGATGTTTGTCCTATCCCTCCAACCCTCAGATATTGCTCTATGTGACAGCTGGAGATTTTAGTAATTTGACCACACAGAGGCTCTTCGCTGAGTCAAAATTGCGCCATTTACAGATTAATACTTAATTGCAAACCATGCACACATTGTCAATCATTCCATTGAAGTATTAATCTGTAAATGGTGCAATTTTGACTCTGCCGAAGAGCCTTCATGTGGTCAAATTACTAAAATCTCCAGCTGCCACATAGAGCAATATCTGTCTAGGAGGGATAGGACTAACATCGATCCACATCTTTTTACAATGCCTACAATATAACATCAACGTGAAATTAACCATCGCTATCCCGTTAAAGGGACAGTAATACTCAACATGTAAACAGAAAAATATTTTGTAGGGTTCATCCCCCTGAGTAAAACTATGGTACTCCCACTGCAGAAATGTGTTTTATTCGCAAGTTATTACAGCTCAAAGTTGAATTTTTTTAGGTTCAATATCACAGTGGCCTGAAAATGTTCAGTGGCGCTGTTGCTACACCATCCTATGGACAGCTGTGATCCCGGGTCCATAAATCTCCATAGGATGGTGTAGCTACAGCGCCACTGTACAATTTCAGGCCACTGTGATACTGCATCTAAAAAATTCAACTTTGAGCTGTAATAACTTCGGAATAAAACACCTTTCAGCAGTGGGAGTACCCTAGTTTTACTCAGGGTGAAAAACCCTACAACCTGTTTTCATTTTGCATTTTAAGTATTACTATCCCTATAATCCTATCATGGCTACGTTTACTAATCACGACATCTCATTTCTCTACACAGCTTACGGGCCTCCAGCACAGCACGAGCCAGTGGAGGAGGCAGAATCAGGACCCAGTGAGGAGTACAGAGAGGAGGGGCCAGCCGGTGGTCACCATACACATCATCCTCCTCCACCACTGTCTGCTCCACTACTGTCTGTACCACCACTGGCTGCTCCACCACTGTCTGCACCACCACTGTCTGCACCACCACTGTCTGCTCCATCACTGTATGCTCCACCACTGTCTGCACCACCACAGGCAGCTCCACCACTGTCTGCACCGCCCCATTACAGTGCCTGGATGCAACAGGAGGAGAGGTGGATGCATCCCACCACCTTCAGGAGCTACTACCCTCCAGCAGCAGCACCACCACCACCAGGGAGGCAATGGCTTCCAGGGACAGTGGCCAGCCAGCATTATGGCACATATGGAGACCAGATGGACCTACCCTCCTGGATGGCTCCCCAACATGGCCCCAGGTATGATCCCAGGTGGGGGCCAAGCATCCACCAGTGGTCAAGGTATTACCCTTGGTCACTGGGCTACCAACACCTGGGCCTGATTGGGAAGTCCCAGAGCCCTCTACCCAGGAATGACATCACTCCACCACCTCCCCCAGCACAGACATCAGTGGGCAGCTCTACATCACTTGATGTGGTGGGCATATACCCATCCTCTGCAGCAGCCACTCCACCAGCTGCCACAGCAGCAGCCACAGAAGAAACAGCAGCAGCCACAGCAGCAGCACAGGACTCAGCAGCAGCAGCCACAGTAACACAGGACTCAGCAGCAACATCCACAGCGGCAGAGGACTCAGCAGCAGCATCCACAGCAGCACAGGACTCAGCAGCAGCAGAGGACTCAGCAGCAGCAGCCACAGCAGCAGAGGACTCAGCAGCACAAGCAACCCCACCAGCAGAGTTACCATGCACATTCACCTCCAGAATTGCACGCATCACGGGGATGGAGGCGAAGTGCATGCTGCTACAGAGGAGGCTACTCCGGGCATGCCAAAGTATCAATGACAATGTAACAAGGAGCAGAAGGGAATCCAGGAGGAACACTTCAAGAATCGAGGCAGGGATACATGCCCTGGAGATGGAGCACACAAGACTGAAAACACAACTCCATCAGCCCCACACAGGAATGATGGACATGCTGGGGCAGGTGCTGGTAGAGTTGAGAGACCACAACTGCAGGAAGAACCTACGTGTAGAGAGAGAGTTGCATTCCACAGAGGGGTCCACTGTAACCACCACTCCCTCCAGTGTGACCCCTGAAGCCACACCTAGGGGTCAAAAAGTGACCAGGCAATCAGCCAGGGCATCCACCTCTGGCACCCAGTCTAAGATCCCCCCCAAGAAAAAAAATAAACTGCCCAACTTATCACGTTCCCTCTCAATAAACAAAACATTGTGCTTTTGAATCCCGTCTGATATGGTTTGTGTTTAGTGATGGCTTGGGTGGCAGAGTTGTCTCTAATGCATTGCCAAGCAATGCAGTGAACACAGCTTCTGTCTAGGTAACGTTTGTGGGATGTTACGACATGGGTTCACACACGCACCGTTGTACAAATTCAACTGTCAATCCATCCCTGGAGCCATATAATATGACAGTGTTATATGGCGATGTTGTGGGTTGAATTTGAACAGAACATTCCCCTTAGCACAACAACTAGTGCAACACTGAACATTTGACTGCATCAATTGTTGTATTTAAGGGGTTAACCAAACAAACAGCTATTTGATTTAACAGAGAACTAACAAGCAGGACAGATGGAACATGCAGCAAAATAGTCTTTGATTCACACTGTTATTGTGAAACTGTCACGGTTTTGAAGACTCTCAGACTTAAGGTTTTGGTAAAAACGTAACTTTATTAAAAGTTAAGGCAATCCCCGTAGGGTTATTCATACATAACAATACAACAACAATAGTAGCAGAATAGGTTCTACCGGCCTTGCCAATGATACCGGGCAAGGCAACCCAAGTGACAGTAGTATATACAATAGGCTCTCCCGGCCTTGCCTATACCAGGTAAGGCAACCGTGAGATGACATGTACCGATTCTACCGGCCTTACCAATACCGGGCAAGGCAGCCCAAGGGACAGCACAATAACAATAGGCTCTACCGGCCTTGCCTATACCGGGTAAGGCAACCGTGAGGTGAAATGTACCGGTTCTACCGGCCCTACCAATACCGGGCAAGGCAGCCCAAGGGAGGCTGAGTATAGGCTCTACCGGCCCTGCCAATACCGGGTAAGGCAACCCACAAGATGGTAACGTGCAAGGTTCTACCGGCCTTACCAATACCAGGCAGGGCAGCCCAAAGCGTAGGCCAGCTGTCAGATAACTATGACAGCAGATAGGAATAGATACAATGGCCTAATGCAGCAGAAGTCTATTGCCAGGAAGTATCAGACAACTGCATAGGAAGCATACAGCAAACTGTCCACAGGACTAGAGTTCAGGAGCAACCAACGTCCTAGCGTCGGACCAACGGTATAAGAGCAACCAGGCTTAATGGAGTAAACCAGCGTCCGCACGCTGGGACCAACAGTAATTCTCGCAACCAGGTAATATGGAGTAAACCAGCGACCGCAATCTGGGACCAATAGTAATTCTCGCAACCAGGTAATATGGAGTAAACCAGCATCCGCACGCTGGGACCAACAGTAATTCTCGCAACCAGGTTAATGTGGAGTAAACCAGCGTTCGCACGCTGGGACCAACAGTAATTCTCGCAACCAGGTGAATGTGGAGTAAACCATCGTCCGCACGCTGGGACCAACAGTAATTCTCGCAATCAGGTTAATGTGGAGTAAACCAGCGTCCGCACGCTGGGACCAACAGTAATTCTCGCAATCAGGTTAATGTGGAGTAAACCAGCGTCCGCATGCTGGACCAATAGTGATTCTCGCAACCAGGTTAATGTGGAGTAAACCAGCGTCCGCACGCTGGGACCAACAGTGATTCTCGCAACCAGGTAATATGGAGTAAACCGGCGTCTGCACGCTGGGACCAACAGTAATTCTCGCAACCAGGTAATATGGAGTAAACCAGCGTCCGCTTGCTGGAATCAGCCACTACAGCTGACGCGGAAGGTAACAATGTCGCCGGAGCGAAAAAGCAAGAGCCCTGTACTCAGCGGGAATCCACCGAAGCAAAAGCGATGACAGGAGACCGGAACACAGGAACCGATAACAGGGAGCAACTGGCAGGAGAGGCGGTAAATTGGAGACTCAGGAACCCAGGAGGATTAACCCGAGAGGTGCTGGAACACGGGAACACCGGAACACTGGAACGATGAGGCACAGGAACACAGGATCACTGGAACGCTGGAACACCGTAACGTAGGAACAGCAGGCCCAGAAGCCTGACAGCTAGTCAGGACAGGTGAGGTCAGAAACATCACAAAAGGGTAACCTGGGAGTGCCCAACCAGGGTTTAAAAAGGCAAAGTGAGGAGCGCTAATAGCAGACAGCCAATGAGTAGTTCCCAGCAAGTGATAGACACCAGATAGCACGAATCACAGGCACCGTGATAGAAACTGACTTACTGGGGAACCCAATGTTCACTCTAGGATTTCAACCATTGAAATCCTGGGGTGAGCGTTGGGTTCTCCAGTAAGTTGAGTTGTTGTTTTACTAAGGTTGCAACAGACTTCACCAGTGATGACACTTGTCCACTTAGTCTGGTTGTTTGTTGATATAGCCCATGTACTGAGATATGTCAAACTAAAGCAATCTCAGAACATTGATTATATTGAGCAACACAGAAACCATGGACATGAAATCACTGTGGAAGTATGTCCCCTGTATCACCTCTCTATCACACACAACACACATTAGTGTATCACTTCCATCATCTGTTTGCATGAATACATCACAGAGTCCACTCACTGCCAAACAAGTAGTGGACTCCTGTGATGTGGGTCATGCCTTCCCATGTATGGGGGATACTCTAGCCTTGAGTGTGGTTAGGAAATTACACATGTGTAATCCAATATTTCTTCATACAGACACAGATTGAATAGTGATGGTTCTTCTTTATTGTGTCTCAAAGTACATTAAAACGTACATGTGTTTTCTGGGTATATTGCCTATATGCATTAAACACTTGTATGAGCACATTACATGTACTTTGAAACTAAATATTAATACTTTAGAAACACTACTATCCTACTCGTGTTGTTCACAAGGTTTGACAACTCTGTAGATGAGCATTCTAACTGTACAGGTTTGATACCTGGATGTTAGTACACACATGAATTCGTGTTTTCTGGGTCTGTATGAGAATGTTCCAGTACAGGTAGCTGTGAACATCAGGTCAAACATTGCATCACTAACACAAACACTTGAAACACCAAGGGGTGAGCTTCATAGAAGTTTTGTCAATACATCAGTCCAGTCACATGGAAACTCTTCAGTTCAAGGATGGATCTGCTATGGATGCCTGTGGGACAAGAGGACAGGATTTGGATCAGCACCCTCGAACTGATCATCATGCAACAACTTCAACTTCCTAATCCCCGCAGTCTTTTTCGTTACAGGTGAGTACACAAATCATTGCTTTGTAATGTGTTGTGTACTCGTCTGTAACCCATTATGAAGAGAACTAAGGGAATGTGAACTAGCCCTAGGGATATGTGCCCCTGACAAGAATACACACATCAACAAGTATGTTTTGAGAGCTCCGTGAAACTAATGAATTTGGGCTGCCACTGTGAGAGTGACAGTGGCAGCCCAATTTTATTTGTTTCATGGCACTATTATGACATATTTGTTGATGTGTGCATTCATGTCAGGGGCACATATTGCATACTCACAGGTCAGCATGGTGTCCCTGGAGATCTGATCCACATTTCATGACCTCTATGTTGTGTAACAATACCACTGTAGATCCATCCCTCTGCTGCTTTTCTCAGCTCTAGCAAAGTACAGGTCCCATGTTGACTCCAATGGCCCTTTAACCCCTGATGTGACAGAGTGATATTCAATGCATTGCGTTAGAGATCAAATATAATTTTATTGTTTTTAATATAAGTGTTGTATGGAAGTGGAGACGGAGAGAATCTCTCCACATGCGTGTTAGTCAGATAGACTGGTACCAGCTCTCTGACCATCGTCACATGTGAGTGAAATTTTCAAGTTTTTTTCTATTCAGAGTTACTAGTAACATATCACACTATTGGGCACTTTCTTGTGTTTCGTGTTTTCCATGTACCATATCTACAAGTTGATAACCACTCAGAGGGAGTGTGTTTTTTGAGAGCAGCCATGAATCACAAGAAATCTGTTGACGATACTGTGTCTGAGGGCAGTACCATATCCCCAGTTGCCTGCCTGCCTGCCGAGTTTGGTATATACCATTTGCCCCTTCCTACGCCAACCTGTATATGGGCCAATGGGAAATGGAATACATCCATAACAATAATCCTTTTTCACAATACATTATTTACTATAAAAGATACATTGATGATCTGTTACTTATCTGGAATGGAACAGAGGTTCAATGCCAACAATTCATATGTTATATGAATGAGAATCCCATGAACTTAAAATTTACGAGTAACATACAAGCAGAACACATTGAATTCTTGGACATTTACCTTTTTTCAGTTCAGAATTGGAAATTCAATCTCGCAATTTTAGGAAAAAGGTAGATGGTAACAAGTATTTACACGCCTCAAGTTGCCACAATAAGAAGTGGATTAATAACATCCCATATGGTCAATTCCAAAGAATAAAACGGAATTGTTCGAATAACAAAGATTTCTTAGAAGAATCCAATATTCTGAAAAAGAAATTTAAGAACAAAAAATACAATCCACAAATTGTAGAAGAAGCTCTAGAAAAAACTAAACTACTAAACAGAGATGATCTTCTACAATACAAAACTAGGAATAAAACATTCAACAATGAAATACCAGCTTTCACCATAGTTTACAATAGTCAATCAAAACAAATAGAACATATTCTAAAAAAACATTGGCATGTACTGAAAGAAGATCTAATTTTAGGACCTCTTATGTGTAACCACCCCAAAATCATCTACAAAAAAAAAAAAAAAAAAAAATATATCAAGTTACATAGCTCCCAGTGATATACATCACAAACGGGCATCTTCAAAAAATACTTTTTTGGAAAGGCGAGGCATGCATAAATGTGGAAAGACCAATTGTAAGGTTTGCACATGTCTAAAAAAAGCAAAAAATACTCATTTTTGCTCAACCAAAACAAAAAAATAATATACCATTAAGGAATTTATATCTTGTTCAAGCACCTACATAGTGTACCTAATCACATGTTCGTGTAAATTACAATATGTAGGGCGGACTAAACGTAAATTAAAAACTAGATTCAATGAGCATCTTTACAATATTAAAAAAGGATTAGAGAGTCATAGTTTATCAAATCATCTCAAACAAGTGCACCATTGCGAACATAAAAATATAGAAGTTTTGGGCATTGAACAAGTAAAAATAGGACATAGGGGTGGAGATAGACTCTTAAAACTTAGACAAAGGGTATCATATTGGATACATGAATTACATACTCTACATCCAAATGGGTTAAATATAGATTTTGATTTTGCCTCTTTTCTACAATAAAAAGTAATTATAAAAATCAAACATTTTAGCATATATTTTAGATTATAGAGACACTCAGGTTGTGAAAAATGTTTTTAATTTTATTTTATTTCTCACTTTAATAAGTCTTATCATATCATTTGTATACATGTTTTATTCTTTGGGTTGTAGGATTGCATTTGAAACTATCTGTGCCACATTTTATTCATTTTTGTTCAATATTCAATGTTTTATCTGCAAGCTTCAAATGTTTGTATTTGTTACAATGTAAGTGGATTAGTTTTTATAAAAAGGTAGTACCACTTAATGTAACAGTTACCTTTTTCATGCAACACATTAAATCTTTTCTCTCATCACTTATTTTTTAATGCACATTTCATTCCATCGCTCACACACATTTTAATGATACACTGATCACACCAAGTTCTCCTTTTTTTCTCTATTTTATTCATTTTCAATTTGCTTATATCAACATATCTTTTGTTTTACAAATTGAACAGTTTCAATTATCTTTATCATTGTTTTATAATTAATTTCATTTTTTATCATTCACTTTTTCTGTTTATACAGCATTATTTTATTACATCATCATCATATCAGTAACCATTATTTTCTGTCCACTTCATATATTACAATATTACATACACACACTACCATGAATATTTTTTCATCGGTACTATGCACTTATCTATCACTAATTCATATTTTCATTCCCCTTCACAACACCTTTACTCAATTTATATTTTAATCATTAATCACTCATTCACCATTTCTTTCACTTCATATACACCTCTATTTAAGATTTATATTTGCAATTCTTGACATAAACGTTCTTTTAAATTGTTACATTCGTGTTTCATTCACTGGTGCTACTTAGTTACAAGATCTGTTTTCAGATAATATAAATGCACTATGTTTTAACTAATTCAGGAACAAAGTTATCTGTTCACATAGTTCTCATTTTACCATTATCTTTTTTATTATTTCGTTGGGCTTAAGATAACGATTTTAACTTAATCTGCCCTCTGTCAGAATTGGACTTTGTCTTTTGTAATTAATCATCAGCTAACTTTGAGACACTATAAATATTCCCCAATCCGATCTGACAGTTTTTTTGCCCCGTGAAGAAGCAGACTGTATGCCTGCGAAAACGTTCGGGCTTCCATACTCTGACCCAATTTGCACTCATCAGGTCCCTCCCACGCCCCCTGTGAGATCCACCACTCTGCCCCCGTCCCTCATCTTCAGTTCTGAGATCCTGATACCACAGCTGCCACAAGGTTTCTGGCGGGTCCAACTAAACGCGTATGCGATATATCTTTTATGACCAGCATCATAACGTGAATACGATATTTCCATTCTGACCAACATCAATACCTACGAACTTTATTCACGCTGGATAATAGAACCAAAGCCAAAGATCTTTTGTTCTTCTTGTTGCCTCAACTACATCTTCTCAGTGAGACATCATATCCCGCATAGAACACACAGAGATTTCAAAGGAGACTGTGGAGCATAGGAGCAACGGAGGACACAGTTCACGGCTATCAGGGGAAGGACCTGTGTACAACTCATAAAGCCCAAGAAGGGCTATTGTAAGTGCATTTCTTTTTCTGTTTATGTATTTTATAATTAAAGACTACAACACTTAGATTCTTTTTTCTTTTTATTCTTTTGTGTTTGCGCTGTTCTTTTGAGGTTATTTGGACCAAGTTTCTATAACGGTGTACAAGGCCACCTGTCGCACCTCATCCTGCAGCAAACACCACTGGAATTTCTTCACCATCCATCCTTCATCATCCATTCTTCATTCATCATTACTCATTCATCAGTTGGATGTACATCTATTGATTACTAGTTTCATTTATCTCATCCATCATCGTGTACTAACCCTCATTCCATTCACTATTTCGTTTTTCAGTATCGTCTTTTCTTATTTTTGATGGACACATATTTATACTCTGTTTTCTTTTATTAGTTCTGGTATATTGGGCTATTAGGTAGTGAGCGCTATTTGTGTTTAGCATTTGTTTTATATACCATTACCCGGCTACCAAGTTTGTGAGTACGCACCTGTGGGTGATGGTGGCGGAGAAATATTGATACCCATTGATCCCGCACAGGGGAGCTTGTTCTGATTCCCTTTCTCTTCTTTTGTTACTACATTTCATTGGATAACACTCTTTCACTACAAGGGTACCATGGTTGCTCTGGCTATGATCTGATGCTGAACATGGGGTATGTGTTGTACCTTGGTTCTCCTGGTGGTGTGTGTGGTATCCTTGAGGTATCAATGTGAATGTGGAGAAGGGAATGGAAGATGGTTTTGGATTCCCCACACACAATATGCCACGTCCATGGTATGGATGATGTTTGGGGCCATACTGCTGCCAGTGCAGTGCTATGTAAATGATCCTGTGAGGTGAAACAGAACATCATGTGCGGTGTGGTTAGTGTGTTGACACCAATTCACAGGACTGATGGAGGACTTGCATGGATTGTTTGGATGGCTGTGTTATACTCACAGTTAAAGTGGTGTGTGATGAGCCTGTCTCTGATCTGGGCCCCTCTCAGGGTCTCCTCAACATGGCCGATGTGCATGGGCACTTCAGGTAGGGGGAGGCCCGGATATGATCCCTAGCCTGGTGTCCACTGCGATGTTGTGCAGTATTGCACACGCCATTACGATGTCACACACTTTTCCTGGGGCATATTGCAGTGCTTCTCCCGAGTGGTCCAGACTTTGGAATCGAGACTTAATGAAGCCAAAGGTCCGCTCAATGGCATTCCGAGTTCTGCCATGAGTCTGGTTGTATCTTTCCTGGGCATTTGTTTACGGATTGGCGACTGGGGTCAGTAGCCAGGATTTGCAGCCATAGCCAGCATCACCTGTGAAATGTGAGTGACATGGTGAGACAGGGAGCACATTGTGTGAATGATGTTTTGTGTGGTGGACGTACTAGCTGTGAGTCAGGAGCATGCTGAACAGTGTTGTGTGTACACCTCTAGATGTGGTGTGATTTAGTATTGTGAACTCACCCAGAAGCCATCTCCTTGTATAAGTTCCATTCTTGATGTCTCAGTGGACTGAGGAGTTTTGGAGAATGTATGAATCATGAGAGCTGCCAGGATATTTTGCACAGACATTCATAATCCTCATGTTGCTGTCACACACCATCTGCACGTTCATGGAGTGGAAGTTCTTCCTGTTGATGAATAGATGTGCGTCACATGCTGGGGCTTTGATACAGACATGAGTGCAATCTATAGCACCCATGACCCTGTACATGCCTCCCCTTGCGTAAAAGCCCTGCTTGAGAAGTATCCAGTCCATGTCGATGGTGGGGAAATGTATGTAGGTACTGGCCTTGCTTTTGAGGGCTGGCAAGACCTGGGCCAGCACTCTGGAGAATGTGGCCTGTGACATGCCAGATGCGTAACCCTCAGTGGACTGGAAGGCACCACTTACCATGAAGTGTATGGCACAGAGGAGGCTGTGGATGTAGATCGGATCCACCTGATCCTTGATGACCTCATACAAGGCAATGATGCTGTGCGGCCTCAATCTGTAGCAATCAATCACCTCGTCATCGGTCATTGAAAAGATAGTGACCCTTGGGCGGTATAACCTGGGCCTTGGTGGTCATCTATACATCCTCCCTGCTGCACGGGTCCCTGTGGCAGCTGGGGAGCATCCTGTTGCTGTGGAGAATCCTGTTGCTGCAGCTGTGCATCTGGAAGCAGGTGCTGTCCTCCAGGTGGGGATGGACACCTGTGTGGCTGTTGAGCCAGAGCCTCCTCACTCGCAACAGGTGAAAGCTGCTGATCAGGTGTGCCTGGGGCTTGCTGGTGTTCCCTAGCTCTCTCTCTCTTGCGCGCCTTCTCCGCAGTCTTCTCATCAATAAGTATCACAACATACTTATTGTTCTCTCTCTATCTCTCTCGCTCTCTATGTCTCCCTGAGTGGAAAACAAGCCATAAGTGAGTGTGGTGAGCTGTCCCTTTAAGTACCTGGTAGGGTGTTGTGTAGGTGTGGTGATGAGGTGAGTGCTGACCAATGTGAAGGTGTTTGTTGTCCAGGTAAGTGTTTGCAGGTGTGTCTGTGTTTTAAAATGTGGTGTGTTGTGATTGCTGTGTCTCTGACATCTGCGGGTGTGAAGTTGTGGGGTGCAGGTTGCTTCTGGATCATGTGGTGATGTTGCACAGGTGAGCACTTACCTATGTAGGAGTCCATCATACAGCAGTCAGGTGTATCTATATAATTACTGTGTGTAACAAATATGGGGGAGTGGCAAGCTTTGAATATGATAAGGCGTAAGCTGGCTTCAACTAGAGTGCTTAGCTTTTATTGAGATATGGACACGTGGTCCAAATTAGTGACTCATGACAGGCGAGCAGGGTTCGCAGGATCCCAAGGCAGGAGCCTGAGAGGGGGTTTTAGGACAAAGGATGTTTGTTAAACATACAAAACTGTGCAAACGTTTTAGGCAAGTGTGAAAAAAATGAAATAAAGTAAGAATGCTTTCAAGAACAGACATATTAATAGTTTATAATTATCAATGAACAAAATGCATAGTGAGTGAACAGAAGAAAAATCAAACTCAATTCAATATTTGGTGTGGCCACCCTTTGCCTTCAAAACAGCATCAATCCTTCTCTGTACACTTGCACAAAATCAGGAATTTTGTAGGTATATAGGGGTAGATTTAAAGGCAGGTGTTAGTAAAAAAAAACAAAAAAAAACAAAACACTAACGGGTGCATTAACGTGTTGTAAGCCATTTCATGGTCTGTCTTAAGAACAGCTAACGGCAGTTCTCAAAAACTTACGGCCGATAGAATGACGTGCATTGAGACGCATGGAACAAGATTCCCCAGAGCCATTTAAAGGCTTGCGGTCCTGTTAACGGCTGAAAAAAGATACACTTAATGGACAAGAGTTAAGAGCCAGTTTTCTTAGCCGTTAGACACTTAACGGTCAAAACAAAACACCTGTTAGATAGGAAAACAGACAAAATGCTTACCGCACAAGCATGTAAATGGAAAAATGAACCCGTGCAATGCCAAAAGAACACAAAAACATGGACAGACACCACAAATCACTCTCACACACAACAACAAGCAACACCACAGGGACAAGGACCCCCAAAAAAACACCAACACAACATGGCACGGAACAATACGGGTTATCACACAAAAGGACACCTGCCAATACAAAACAAGCTCACCTGTGCTGTAATTATATATATATATATATATATATATATATATATATATAATTACTGTGTGTAACAGAAGCACTTACCTAGGTAGGAGTCCATCATACAGAGTCAGGTGTATCTATATAAATACTGTGTGTAACAGAAGCACTTACCTAGGTAGGAGTCCATCATACAACAGTCAGGTGTTTTTTCTATAATTACTGTGTGTAACAGAAGCCCTTACTTATGTAGGAGTCCATCATACAGCAGTCATGTATATCTATATAATTACTGTGTGTAACAGAAGCACTTACCTAGGTAGGAGTCTTATATTCAATACTAAGGTACATCTATATAATGCATTTAATACATCAGTAGTCATAGAAATGTAGTCTCTGTGGTATCACTAGTGTAGCTCTTTCGCTTGTAAGCTCTGTGATGTCACTAGTGCATCCCTATTTGGACTGCAAGCTCTGTAGTATCACTAATTGTAACAGAAGCTAGGAAGGGACCACGTCACCTTCCGCCGTCGTTCCTGGGTCTCTCCTTCTTGACGCAAGATAAGCGCCGTCAGATGCACCGGTTGAAGTATGGACGGTCACTGGAAACAGCCGCAGGATTGCTGGAAGCAGGGAAGAGTCCACGTCGCTGCCTGACAGTCCACAAAGTTTGGTCACAGAAAACTGGCAGCAGGCGGTCGATGATTCAGGATACTTGTCGCAGATGGGTATTACAGTGGACACTTTAGACCAAAAGCAATACAAGTCTCCAGGACTCCTTGTTCACTCCAATCATGACTCACTTTATTGGCAAAGACCACAGATATTTATACACAGTACAGTACATTGGATCACATGGGGAACCTGATACAATAGGGAACATGATTAAATCATAACACATCAGACAAAGGCCAGCAACAGATGGTCTTAACAGATACAATAACTCAGACATGATTACATTTCAGATACAAAAGGGTTTGATTGAACAAAGACTTGAGGGCTTGAACTGATTATCACAAGGCAGGGGGTCTGACTGCAGTTCACAATGGCTAAGTTAACACCCAGCAGGAGGTCTGGCTACAGTACACATAGTCAGTACCTTGAGGGACTACAATATACATTGGAATAATTAAACCCCTCACTGCCATCAGTCTACCACAGGGCAGTAATACAGTCAATTTCCTCATTCACATAAAGCATATACAAACTATTTTTAGTGCATAACCAGAGAAAAATGTCCACAGTTTTTGGTTAAACACCATGGGTGTCAGGGAGGTGCCAAATGAATTGTTTTGCAAAGTTTTAAGGACATTTCTGCATCTAAGGGGATAACTTATTCATTTTGTCTTCAATTAAGTTAGTACCAGTACCTCTACCTGCAAGAACAACAGGCCAATTGAGAAAGGGTTGCAGCAAGGGTGGGGTAGTTTGCCCGATCTGGCAGGGAGCCCCAATGTGGGATCCTGCCTAGGGACCCCATTGAGTCTGAATCTGGCTCTGTTCACAATCTGTCCATGGTGGAGCCATTTTGGCTCCCTCTCCTTCCGGACCTATGAAAACGACTTATCTGTAAGTGCACAAACATCCCATTTTCTCCCTTCCTTGTGATTATTTTGTCATATAATCCCATTTGGGACATGATACATAATGAACACATATATTTTACAGCTACAGAACTGATACTTTCCAGAAAATATTATTTTAGGATACGTGCATGACATTTATTTCTAGCAATTAACCAAATCATATTTACTGAGGAATTGTCAAATATAACTTTAAAGCTTAGTAAGTTTTTCATTGTATATATTTTCAGTAAACTTATGTCTATGATTTAACTGTTTGAATGCCTGAGAGGTACCCCTTTGGCATTCAAAGGATTAATCTTCAAAAATTATGTAAACCTTGCAGCCATTATCTCAACTTACATCTGCAGTAAAACATAAATTCAACAGACAATATTCTATTTAACAGTTACAGTACCAATACTCACCACATAGTGTCAGCCTTGCACTCTAATATATCACATTCTCAGGAACAGTAACACCTAAGAATTATCCTAGGTTATACAAACGTAAATACCTTGTGCTCCATGCTAGCCTCTGTAAAAATTACTTCTTTTCTGAGACCTAGAATCTACCCTTTCATATCTATGTGGGGACTCTGTTCTGCCTTTTCCAGAGCTCCCATTACAACAGCAATTTTTACAGGGTGTCTAAGAAGTGATTGTTCTGCATTGGCTTGAAAAGTACAGCAATAAGATAACAGTCTTCTGAATAGAAAACAATGGATGCTTACCTCAGTACATTAACAGTATTATATCTGCACAAACAATTAACCAAAATGTCCCTATGTAGTATAGCCTACATATGCAATAAAATGTAAGTTTATGATTAGTGTTTAGGGATCCAACATAAAATAGAATTTTACAGATGCTAGCTGGAAATACATAATACTTAAAATTATATAATGCAATTCCTTTTAATGTCTAAAGAATCAGAAATTCCAATTGTTGAATTGATATGTATTTGTAATGTAACGTTGCAAACTAATGATTAGCCCTGTAAGGACCAGAGTATGTGCCACATATTGCCACAATGCATTGCACTCCTCTCTTGACATTAACCCTTTGAGTGTCAGAGGGGTATGGAATGCTTTGCAAAGCAATGCATTCCGTACCCCTCTGGCGCTCAAAGGGTTAAAGGCTTAAACTTGCAAATTCCAGAGGGGTGTCCAACACATTGCTTTGCAATGCTTTGGACACCAATCCGGAACTCAAAAATGAAGCATCCCTCTGGCACCCAAAGGGTTAAAAATAGTTTGACGTATTTTGATTTATTATTTTAACCCTTTGAGTGCCAGAGAGGTAAGCAATGCCTTGCGTACCCTGCTGGCACTCAAGGGGTTAACACGCTATGCTCACATTAAGTCGCCTAATATCACTGCATGCCTGCAACTCGTACTGTATAGTCCCCTCAATCCCACCCTCACTAACTGAGCAGCTGCTCTGTGTCCACTTCAGTTGAAATCACATTACCATGACTGGATTCTCCAATAGGCAAAATAGGGAACTGCATAGAGGGGTGTCTCAGCTGTGCTGACCACACCCACATTCTGAATTGTGGGTGTGGACAGAGTAATCTCAATGTCCCTGCACCAGTTGTATACCCCATACAAGCTATTATTTAACCCCTTTAATGCTAGAAAGATCTTCAATGAATTGTAGAACAATGCTTTCGAAACCTCTCTAGCAACCAAGGGGTTAAAGCTTTTTTCATTCTTGTTTGTTATAGGCCAAGGGTATTTTCTGTGTCAGGAAATAAGGGATGGAACTGGGGGGCAGGGACAAGGGTCAAGCTAAGAGCACTTAGGGCGAGATGTTCAGAGTGGTGATAACTGAAATTGTCTGTAATCAGAATAAAAAAGTTCTCATGCCACAGTCCGTCAATTCTCAAACGTTTCCATCATTTTTTTGTATCCAATTCCGCCATCTCCATCAAAGGGAAAAATCCATCTTAAAAGTGGGTGTGGTTTAATCTACCGTCATATTGTAAGGTATTTTCAGAAAAAAATATTAATTTCAATGACACTTTTTTGTCTGATTAACATAATTTTTTCCCGACAAAATAAAAATGGTCTAAACTTGGAGAAGACAAATTAAAGTACTGTTGGCAGGAGTGAGAAGCAATTTGTCATTTCAAAGACAAAAAAATGTCTTTTTCTTTGAAAACTTTCGTTTCAAAGACAAAATCAAAGACATTTTTAACATCAGAATTTTTTAAAGGCAATGTTGTCAAGATTCTCTTACCGTCAATTTTAATTCTTTAGACGCATCTTCAAATGTGTCTTTCTTTTACCACCAACTCATGATCCAACATTTTTTTCATTATGACAACTTTTTGACCATCTCACCCTTAGAGACTGTTGCGTAGAGCACTTGGAATGTAAATTCGGCCCTGTACATTCCCACACATCTCCCTGGTTTCTTACACATCATCCTGTTCATTCTTTAGCCAACTCCTTCTCCCACTCTCAGCCTACATAATATTGCTTTATGATTTACTCATTTAAAGGGATATTGAGCTTTATGTACAAAGGCAATTTGTACGGGACAAATAAAACTTTCTTTGCTTGTCCCCAGTGGTGCAATTGGTTTGCTCAGAATTACTCAGATTTGCCTTTAACTGCTTGAGGACCAGACAGGTGTGTTATATTGCACATCCCCCTGGTCCTCAAGAGGTTAAACATAAGGCCCCTTATCTCCTATGAGTTTTGTTTTTTGTTAAATGAGAGGTAACAACTCCTAATAAGAAACCCACCACTTACCTTACTATGACCAGAAAACGTTACTGGCCCCCTATATGTTTTCTCCTTCTGCCTGTCTTGTGTCTGCCTCCATGGATATGGCATCTACATACCTGGGAACTTTTTCTTGTGGACTCCCTGGATAGGGGAGTCCTGTGGTGCTGCTGGTGGAGATCAATGACGCGATTTGTCCCAAAAATTGACTGGGCTTAATATTGAGTGGGGGTGGAACTTAGAAAACATAATAAACGTTTGAAGAATAGGCTGGGAAAGGAGGAGAAGTGGTCAGAGTTCAAGTTCAACTCCCCACATCCGGAGAATCAGCCCGGTAATTAGCTGCAAAAACCGGAGTCTCCAGGGCCAATCAGGAGAGTTCCCGCTATGTGCATTTAGGACTGAGTAAAGATGTTATCACCTGAACAAAGATCAAAGAGAGAAAATCCTAGGGACCATCAGTATTTATTCACCTTAATGAGATTATTGTGTGTCTGTGGGGGTTATGATTACAAGGTGTTACTTCTTCTTTAAGTAGTAATGCTTAAAAAAGTATTTGGGTTTTTTTTAATGGTGTTTTTTATCATTTATTTTTTGTATTTTTTCAAAAATCCAGCTAACAGCAACAGATCTTTGATCCGAACCTTAGCGTGCACAATCTCACATCCCCCGGAGATCTGCTACAACAAGAAATCAGTTATATGGTTCTGAATGGCTTTCTGATTAGATCCTCTTCTCTTATGGTGATTCTATGCATATTGGTTGAGTTGGAAGACACAACACAGCATGAATATCTAAACTGTCTGTAAGTATGTGAATATGTTTTGTACTGATGCCCCCCAAACACCAAATTATATTTTAGGGACACCATTATTAATATTTCTGCCAGTAAAGTCACTCCAGCCTCTACCTGCACTCTCACTCAGGTCACTTGATTCACGTAATCCCTGAGTGAATGAGCAGTGATATATTAGGGGAAACCTAGAAGTCCATGCTGTTGAAAGCTCAACAATATGATGTGAATGAACATGAACTACAGTGCTGGTAATACAAAACCTGTCACCTAATGAGGAGGCCCATTAATTGGTAGATCTGTTCTTATCCAGCACTGCAGGTATTAATATGATTACAGTATGGGAATATACATAAACTTATTGGCTTCATATAATGGTGTATTTTCCTAACATTCTCATATAATGATGCATTTCTCTGCTAGTGTCTCATGTAATAATGCAGATTTAGTTTCCTTTTGTAAGGAAATTTTAAATAGGCATTCACTTCCAAATAAATGGATTGATGTGCATAAAGAGCCACCAAGTATGCCACACTGTTCAGTTTTGGCTTGAGCAACCCCATGACCACCTCCAAAACTAAAAGGGGGCACCACACATAGAGTGACACAAATCACAAAAATCAATATTTGCTCACCTTTTTGGGTATCCTGACAACAGCATATGCCAGGTTGCTCAGAGTTTCTTCAAGCAGTGAGATTCTAAATACTACTGCAACCCCCCCAGCAGTTATACATGTTAAACATGAGTGCCCCCTTGTTGGAAAGGGAAGATTGTATACACATATATTGGAGGCTCTATTTTAATGCCCACAACTACTATTATGCCAACACCTGTAGGCATGAAGGGTCTAATACAAGATGATCACCTTGTATAAACAAATACACAGTTACATAGTAGTTTAGATTGAAAAAAGACTTGCGTCCATCAAGGTAAACCCTTTTCCTATTCCTGTTTACCCTACTGATCCAAAAGAAGGCAAAAAAACCCCTTCAATACAGCAATTTCAAATTTTGCTTTGAATGGGGGAAAAATGTCCTTCTTGATTCCAAGTGGCAATCGGATTTCTTCTTGGATCGACAAGCACTAAATAAATATTAATCCCAATACTAACATACATAGCCTTCTATGTTCTGTTCTTTTAAAAAAAAGTATCCAGTCCCTTTTTAAAGGCATCTACTGTATTCGATAGCATCACCTCCTCAGGCAGTGAATTCCATACCTTTATTGTCCTTACCGTAAAGAATCCCTTCCGCTGTTGTTGAAGAAATCTCCTTTCCTCAAGTCTAAGCAGGTGACCCCTCAGCCTTTGTACTGTTCTGTTAATGAACAGGTCTTTGGAGAGCCCTTTGTATTGGCCCCAAACATATTTATATGATGTTATCATATCCCCTCTAAGACGCCGTTACTCTAGTGTGTACAAGTTTAACTTTTCTAGCCTTTCTTCATAACTAAAACTTTCCATTCCCGTTACTACTTTTGTAGCCTTCTCTGCACTTTCTCTAGTTCCATAATGTCCTTTTTATAAAAAGGCGCCCAGAACTGAACAACATATTCAAGGTGGCATCTTACCATGGACCTGTAAAGAGGGAGAATAATATCTTCCTCCCGTGAGTCAATACACCTTTTATTACATGCCAATATCTTATTGGCCTTCGCAGCTGCCAGCTGGCACTGTTCACTAATGCTAAGTCTACTGTCTACCATTACTCGCAAATCCTTTTCTTTAGTAGATTTCCCCAAGGAAACACCATTTAAACTATATGTTGCATTTCCATTATTATACCCAAAATGCATAACTTTACACTTGTCTATATTGAATCCCATTTGCCTGCCCAGTAACCTAGTTTGTCCAAATACTCTTGTAATGCAGACACATCCAGTTCAGACTTTATTACCCTACTTAATTTTGTGTCATTGGCAAACACTGATACATGGATCCTTATACCCACTGGGAGATCATTAATAAACAAATTAAAAAGAAGAGGACCCAGGACAAATCCCTGAGGTACTCCACATATCAAGTTTGTCCAAATGGAGAACTTATCATTTACTACCACTCTTTACATTTTATTCTATCTTTCAGCCAGTTTCCAATCCACGCACAAACGTTTTGCCCTAAACCTATTTCATTCAGTTTGTACAGTAACCTCTTGTGTGGAACCGTATCAAATGCCTTGGCAAAGTCTAAATAGATCACATCAACCGCCGCTCTCACATCTATATTTTTACTCACTTTTTCATAAAATGAACTCAAGTTATTTTGACAAGACCTGTCTTTCACAAAGCCATGTTGGCTCCTGCTAATGATATTCCTGTTCAAGATGAATTCCTGAATATATTCCCTTAGCAACTCTTCAGTTTCCCCACCATACCGGAAATAAAAGAATCCCTGAAAATCAGAAATAACAGTCTGGCCAGGGCTTGGCTTAGCCCTTTAAGTACCCGTGGGTGTATACCATCCGGACCTGGGGCTTTGTCTACCATAACACTATTTAATTGTTTTAACATTTTTTCTTGAGTCAGGCAATCCCATGCTTGCTGTGACTGTTCTGTAAAAGTAGTTTATGGGTTCTTGTCCATCGGGTCTTCCTTGGTAAAAACAGAAGAAAAGAAATTATTTAAAATATCTGCTGTCTCTCTGTCCCCACTGACCATCTCACCTGTTTCAGATAACAAAGACCCAGCATTTTCAGACTTTAATTTTTTGCTTTTAATGTATTTAACCCCATCCCGACAATTGACTTACCAGGTATGTCCCGCAAAAACTGTCACTTAGTGACAGAGGACGTTCCTGGTAAGTCCCGGAAGACCAGGTCTCCGTTCGGGGACTCTGGAATCATTTAGAGAAAAAAAAATGTTAGCCAGGCATTAAGATGACAGCTGCATACGCACGCGGCTGTCACTAAGGGGTTAAATAATTTTTTGGAGTTGCTCTTGCTGTCCTTAGCAATTATTTTTTAATTCTCCAGTTTAGCCTTTTTACAGGTTTTGTTGGCATCTTTGTATTTTGCAAATGGCTCTGTTGATCCCACAGCTTTATAATGTTTAAAGGAATAGTAATGTTTCACAAAAACAGCAGCTCCAATTAATCTTCATAATATTTGAGCCATAGTGTTATTTCAATCCTGTCAGAGTTGTAGTTCAGGAGTAATTGAATGATAAAGTTTCCCCCTCCCGCCCCTTTTACCTAGTGTAAGCCACCTCCCCTCAGATGTGGAATCTGGTCCACAGACCAGACAGCTTACAGCAAGGGACAATCTTCTTACTGTGAGAACAATGAAAGCCCTGCCCCCATTGACAGGTTTTTCCCTTATATTAATTGGATTGTCCCTCTCTGCAATACACTTGGACACCACCTTTCTGTTTTGAGGTGAGCAGTGTTACATCAGTAAAAGGGGTGGGAGGGGGGTACTTTATAATTCAATTACTCTTGAACTACAACTCTGAGAGTACTGAAATAACACTCTCCATGGCCCAAATACTATGACTATTATTTGGAGCTGCTTTTATTATGAAACATTACTATCCATTTAAATGCTGCTTTCTTGTTATTTATTTGGTGAATTACTTTATTGGTTAGCCACTTTGGTTTTAATTTTCTTCTTTTGTATTTGTTTCCAAAGGTTATAATTTTATATGTATATTTTTGTAATGTTATTTTGAAGGCATTCCACTTACCTTCTGTGTTTTTTCCAGAAAATATTCCACCCCAGTCACTGAGACCAAGGGATGCATTAAACTTGCTAAAGTTAGCCTTTTTAAAATTCATGTGTTTTGGTGGAACCCATACCAAATTGCGTTTTTGAATTAATCTCAAACGATACCATGTTATAGTCACTTTTCCCCAAGTGCTCCCTTACTTGGATGTTAGAGATAAGTTCTTCATTGTCATTTATTACCAGAACCAGACATGCATTCCCTCTGGTTGAGGTCTATACTAGTTGAGACAAAAAATTGTCATTTCAACAAGTTCAGAAACTGCTTGTAGCAGAATTATTTGTTCCATTTTTCCAATCTATTTCTGGGTAATTAAAATCCCCCATAATTATAGTTCTCCCTATTTGAGAAGCCTTTTCTATTTGCATTAATAGCTGTGATTCTTCAAGGTCACCAATGTTTGGTGGTTTGTAACAAATACCCTCTAATATTTTCTGGCCAGTTTCAACCCACAAAGATTCCACATGTTCACTACTGTCATCTTATATATCTTCCCCCCAAATGTAGCCCTCCAAATTGATTGACCAATCATGTGTGTCGTCCCACCATGTTTCTGTTATGCCAATCAAGTCATAGTTTTCGATTTCAGCTACCAGCTCCAATTCCCCTATTTTACCAGTTAAACTTCTGGCATTTGCAAGCATACAGTTTATGCACCCAGCCCCTCCACCCACCTGGTTATTAACGACACCGTCTTCCATTTCTATACCGTGTAGCTCAGTATTTATTGGCCCCTCCCCCCTTCATAGTTTAAAATCTCCTCCAACCGTCTAGCCATTCTCTCCCCAAGCACATGAGACTCTCTTTTGCATTCAGGTGCAATCCATCCCTACTATAGTGATTGTACCCCAAAGCAAAATTAGCCCAGTGCTCTAAAAACCCAAAGCCCTCCTTCTTACATCAAGACTTTAGCCATGCATTAAGCTACCTAATCTCCAACTGTCTCTCTGGTGTAGCGCATGGCACAGGTAGTATTTCTGAGACTACTACCTTGGAGGTTCAATTCCTAATCTTACTCCCTAAAATTACCTTTTAGGACACTCCATCTTCATCTTACTATGTCATTGGTACCAATATGCATAAAGACAGCTGGATCCTCTCCAGCCCCTCCCAATAATCTGTCCACTTTATCTGCAACATGCTGAACCCAAGCGCCCGGAGGACAGCAAACCATTCGGTTTGTTCTCTTAATAATAGAGTCCCCTTCCACCACAACCTGCCTAGGCTTCACTTTCTTCTCGATCCCGTCTGTGCTAGAGGAGCTGTTATTCCGGCTGTTAGGGAGAAGTTTTCTCCATCAGTTCCATTTCTAATGTATTAGGAGCTTGGAGACGTTGTCTTTTAGAACCCCACCCCAGCTCATGTCATAACAGGAGCAATTGTGTTGGTAAGGGGAGAGTCTCCCCTATTTAACAAGAGTAGGCATGATGTGGTTAACAAGAGGTGATTGATCATCTAGAATAATCTTATACATATGTGTATGACAGCCCCTTCATTATGACAAGACACACCAACTTGGTAAGACTTTTTTCAGGCTTGCAATAGGTGCTAAATACATTAGGTGATTTAACAGTTTTCAAATATATTATTACATTTGAAGTGGTAGAAGTGTAAAAAAATGTAGTATTTCTTGTAGAGCCGCATTCAGGAAATATCTGTGTACACTGGGCTAGGGGTATGAAGGCAAGTGACTTCTCATTTGATGCAGATGGTTGTCTCCTTTCCAAATTTTATTATACTTTTTCTTAATATCTGTATTTTTACACCCCTTTTAGTGCAGGCAGGCCATATTTGAAGAGTGTAAGAAAAATGACAGGTTTTGGTAAGGGTAGTTTTGTGCTCCTGGCACCCTTATGGTATGTCAGTTCCTACCAATGGAGTGTTATTTCTCTGGAGAGAGGAGCTGCTAGTTAATACAGTAGGAAAGTCTATAGTTTTCAAAGATTTTCAGACCTTTGAAGGAGTAGTAATGTAGACAAAACATGTTTATTCTAGAGGCAGAAAGGCAAATTACACCTCATTTGATGCAGGATTTTCTTCTTTTCAAAAATGGTATGCCTTGTCTACCTTTTTCTTCTTGGCTGTAGTTTTTACACACATGTAAGTGCAGGAATGTAAAAAAAAAAAAGTAAGAAAATTGACACATTTTTGTCCTGGCACCCCCTAAGGTATATCAAGGTGTACTACTGGGGTTCCAAATGGAAATGGCTTCCTGTGTTGAAACTTTCCACTCACTACTTACTTACAATATTCATCAGCCGAATGACTATTCACATATGACAGCTGGCTTCAAAGCAGATAGGATGTTGATCCAGGGAAATATCCAACTGCCATTTTGAGCCAGGAAGTATGTTTTTTACTCATTTGGGGCCTAATTGGAAATGGCTTTAATGTTCTTTTTCCCTTCCTCAGGGGTAATATGGCATGGGCTAAACTTAATGCTTTTCTTCAGCATCAGCAATTATGTTTCTATATGAGTTGGTCACATAGGATAAGTGATAAATCTCACTTGTGTAGGATCTCTCTGCTTTCAAGTAGCCCTTTTATTCTAGCTTCCAGTCCTGCTTTTTCCAGAGGCTACCTCTTCAGCACCCAAGTTCTCTCTTGATAAGTAACAACAAAACAAAAAACATCAGGTGCACTCAGCTTCTGGATGATGGATTTGTTCAATAGGGTTTCGATGTTCATAAGGTAGCACCCTTATTGCACTTTTTCTCAGTTTGTACCAGCACAAGCTCACAGGAATAATCTGTAACTCAATCCCTGGCAGGTTCAAAAACAACTGGTGAGTCCCAGTTTCCTCACCACAGCTCTTTATCAGTACTTTTTATTTGTAAAAATCAAGACATTTCATACCACTGCTGGAGTAGAAGAGAGAAGGCAGGCTGGAGAAGGAGAGAGAAGACATCAGCTGAAGCTGTAGCTGCCCTAGCTAACTTGTGTGCATCTATTATCCAAATGGCAACTGCACCTTTTATAATGTTGGAAAATAGGTAGATCAGTGGGGGAGATGTGAGAGCATGCACATATTAAAATGGCTTACTTACAGTACATTTTAAGCACTACAGGTGATATAAAAAGGAAAGTCAATAGTATATGCGTATTAACGCCTTAATGACCACCCGATCTGTGGGATGGCGGACATTAAGGACCATGGCGCATTTTTTCAGGAATGGATTCCGGGGTGTGCAGCCTCAAATCGAACCTGGAAATTCACAACATGCCAGGACCATCAACAGACCTTAAGTCCCGGACCATCGTGACTGTCCTGGCACATCTTCAGTTGTTAAGGGGTTAACATAGACCAGTGAACATTTTTAGGCACAAGTGCCCAAATTCTACCCGCCAACTAGGTTGGATAAGTGCCAGTTCAGAGAATATAACATGGAGACAAGATATCACTGTGTAAAAACATATGTGAAAAGACAACTGTACATAGTTGAGTGCTACATATGTTATGAGACAGATCTAACATGAAACCAACTTTCTGTGCCGATTTTTCTGAGGCTAAAGGACAGTCGTATCAGTGTTGTGGATATGGTGCATAACATAAAAAACAAACACAAGACAGCGCCCAATGGTATAATACGTAACTGGTATATTCATAAATATGAAAACTTCAGAAACTGCACTCACATGTAACTGTGGTCAGAAGGCTGGTATCAGTCAGTCTGACAGATTTGCTTGTGGAGAAATTGCTTCCATCTCCACACGAAGGGCTGATGATCAGCTGCAAGAAAAGAACTGCTCCAGACAAACGGCTCGTTCCAAGAAGCCACAATTTAATCAATAAAAAAACTTATAATAAAACCAATGATAAAACAATGTAACAACTATAACGCTAATGCTTTTCGCATTGACAAACTGCTTTTTCAACGCTAAAACTAATATAAAAGATAACAAGGACTAAAGCCGTCAGGAGCAAACACAGAACATATAACCTCATATTCACCTCCGATTGGATAGATTCAAACATGGATCAACCAATCAGAATCAGTGTGGAGTATACAGCTAATTAAAACATAAATGCATAACCCAGATATAGGGGAGCAAGCATTGTTCCAGATTAACATCAAATCATACACAAATATCTAGGCGATCCCACAATTCCCAAATCTACAATACCAATACTCAATAATAACGAGAATAATAGTGTCCTTATACAGGAAAAATCTTCTACTTGCTTGTAGATAGCTTATACGTCTCAAACGTTCACCAAGTACATGGACAAGAATGCAAAAGAAAAATAAAAAGAAGAAAGTCCCATCAGATATAAGTATACAAAATATCCAAAAAACGATAATATCCTCTTACACTTAAGCGGTTACTGTTGCACGGTCTGTGACCACAAACCCTCAGTTTTCTTATCATGACATCGAAAAAAATTTCAAGACACACTATGTTTCATGAATCCATTATAGATGTTTCTTTTATGTTGGCCTATTCGTGTGCATAATCTCTGAGTGGTGCGACCTATGTATTGTACTTGACAGCTGCAAGTGAGTAGATAAATGACAAAACTGGAACTACAATCCATTCTGCTCTTAATAGAGAAGGTCTCTGATGTAACATTAGACCTAAAACTGCTGGTGCCATTGTTCATAAATTGGAACATCAAACATCTACTATTCTTGCAGCTGAATATACCAAACGAAGTGATCCTAGGAACACTCTCTGTTCTGTAAAGCCAAAATGTTCACTGATCAAACCCTGTCTCTGAGCCTTATAAACATTATTAGGCCCTAGATGTTATATTAAACTTGCTCGGAGCCAAAATATTTTTAAGGGTTTTTGATCTTCTATATGTGACTTTAGGAAAATCACCCAGGTAACCTCTCAATAATGGGTCCATTTTAAGTATGTCCCAGTGTTTCTTAACTATGCCAGATATTGCCCCTGCTTCAGAATTATAACGTGTGATGAATGATGGAATTACATTCTGTGTTGTTGAGGACCTCTCTCTATTCTTCCTCCTAATCACACCCCAGTTAAGATTCTTATATGTTCTTGCTCGTGAGTATGAATCATGAATGAGTTTAGGTGGATACCCGATCTATAAGAATTCTAGATAGTAAATCATAATCTTCTATATTAGAACTGTTTCTCTTGATACGCCTAAATTGGCCATAGGGCACATTTCTGAGCCACTTTCTATGGTGGCAACTATCAATTCTCAAGAAACTATTTCTACCAACTGACTTGAAGAACGTTTTTGTATGTATGTATTCATTCGGACTTCCCGTGAGATCTAAATCTAAAAATTTAATATTAGTGGGACGATGGTTACTTGTGAAAGAAAGACCCCACTAGTTGCAATTCAATTGAGCCACAAATGCCTCGAGTCTGAGGACGTCTTCCCCCCAGATGATGAGGATGTTGTCAATATAACAATGGTACAGGACCAGATCCATGATGAGCACGCTCTGTTTATACACCAGAAGTTCTTCAAGATAACCCATGAATAGGTTGGCGTAACTCAGAGCGAACCTGGTCCCCATAGCCGTCCCCCTCACCTGGAGGAAGAGATGATCATCGAACTCAAAGCAGTTGTGGGTCAAAATAAATAGAATCGCACAAAGAAGAAAATCATGCTGCTGTACAGGCATCAGGAAGTCAGATGAAAGAAAATGCTTTACCGCTCTAAGGCTACCACCATGGGGTATATTCAAATAAAGCGCAGTAACATCAAGGGTAGCCCACCGATAGCCCTCACTCCAACTAAGATCACCAAGAACATCCAGGACATGTTGGGTATCCCTCAGATAAGATCTGAGGCCCACAACATGTCTCTGGAGGTGAAAGTCAATAAAGGTGGATAAACTGGACGTGAGTTGACCCCAGATATTATGGGGCGTCCTGGTGGATCAATCAGAGATTTATGCACCTTGAGTAGGTGATAGTAAATTGGAGTTTGCGGATGTTTAACAAGGATATAAGATTTTTCATCCTTGCTAATGATTCATTTCTCATAAGCATCTTCAATAAGATCACGGAACTGATAGCGGTGAGTAGGATCTGTAGTCAAGCACCTACTTGGAAAATCTTTTAAAGACAGAATGTAGGGGGGGGCCTTCCCAACTGCGGACAGTGATGGACGTGTGAGAAATGTGATCCTGGGTCCAAACGTTGCACTATGGATAATTATTGGTATACACTCTCTACTTTATATTGATGCTACCGGGAGATACACCATAGCCCTTTCTGCAATGCTCCTCTCAGCGGGCTACTACGTCTTGCTCAACTACACTGCCTAGTGAACGTGCGGAAGCAACCCTACCTGTCGAGGCTCCCCACACTACCATTGAAGCTCAGGCGGCACTTACCACGGGTGCCCTAGACAATCTAACTACTAAAGATGATTTGAAATTGCTGGCGGATGACATCAAGAACTCTTTCCACGCAGCTATTTCTGACCTCCGTCATGATATTCTATCCCTCTCTACCAGGATGGATGCGATTGAGGAGGCGAATGTGGAACTTTCAGACGCTTACTCTACTATTGAACAGCGTTTACAATCGCAACAAGAAACCATTAACACTCTCCAATATCGTATGGATGATCTGGATAACCGTGGTCGTCAAAATAATTTGAGAATTCTAAATGTTCTGTAGAATGTGCCACAGAAAAACCTTATGGCATTTTTCCAATCTTTTTTTGCTCAAATCTTACAGTGCCCTGACAAAGAATCTATTCTACTTGACAGAACTTATCAGGCCCTGAGGCCTTGTGGCCCGGGTAACCCTCCGCTAGACATCATATGTCGCCTCCACTATTACAGGGACAAGGGGGCCATAGTACAAGCATGCAGAAACAAAAGCTCTGTCACTTATGCGGGCACTGAGGTCCAGGTTTATCAGAAGATTTCTCCACACACTCTTTTCTTACAACAGCAACTGAAGCCCTTAACGGAGCATCTACTTTCCATGGAGATCAAATATAAATGGGGTTTCCCCTTCAGCCTCTCAGCTCATCACAACTCCTTATCTGCTACCTTGAGAGATCCTTTGGGAATTCCAGAGTTCTGCATGGCATTGAATATCTCAGAACCACCTCCACTTCCTCCTATGTCTGGTCGGCAGTTGTTTCCTCCCTTGGAAAAGAATCAGTCTTCGCTGGCATTTGGTGGCTGTGTCACCCAAACGGAAAAAGCGACGGGATCATCAAGACTCTCCTCAACCACTTGCCCCATTGGAAACCTAATAGATTATGTTACCCTCGGGTGGCTGTTTGAATGACTCTGTTTGGTTCTCCTTGGTTAAGGACTTTAATCAAATCATCTGTTTAAGGTTAAAATCTTCTTTTACTTGAGCATGAACACAATAGGGATGACATAGCTCTACTTCCTTGACTCATACTGTTTGTTGGGGTTAGTACTAGTTCTATTATTCAATAACTGCTTGTTCAACTGCCCCTGGGATACGGTGGGTTTTATAATGTTTCTATACCAGTGCTTTCGGTTCCTTGCTCTAGGTTTCACTAGGTTCATTTGTTCCAGCACTCTCCCCCCCTATTAGTCACACATTGATCTTTTTATAACGGAGCACTTGACTCCTGGCTTAGCTTACGCACTGCATGTACCTCCAGCTGGGACATATGAACAGATTGCATAATGGCTATTTTCTTCCCCCTTGTCCTTATTGACCTCCTTAATTTTATGCCTCGGGACCTTGATGGGAAGTTATTTGGTTGGGATGGGGGACTGAGCTTAGGAAGATGTTGTAGGGTCTCCTACTGTATTTTTTTTTTCACATAGGTTATTTACATTTTCTTGGTTCTATGTATAGTATCCAGATGTGCATATGTACGCCGCAATTGTTTTCTCTCTCTCTTTACTGCCTGATTTGCAGTGGAAATGGAGGGAAGTCCTATATAGGGATAGGAGTTTGGGGAGCCGCCCGGAGGTACCTTGGGCCCTCGTTATCGGGAGCGCTGGGTCTCTCTGGTTGTCTTCTTAGGCTGTACCCCTTTTTTTTCTCTTTATTAAATTTATGCTTTGGGGAGGACTGGATATTGTAATTGTCATTATATATATTGTTCTCCATAAATATTTTCCTTTTCTGTTAAGTACTTGCTTCCTGTGCATTTATTGCTACTATGGTCCACTATATCAGGTACAAATCTTCCCAAGATTGTTTAGATGTTCTTTATCTTAACTCTTTCTGTGCAACTCTAAACCCGTTAAGGGCTTTAACAGTCCACAAAAACACTCCATGGTTCATAGGGAATTTCACGGTTTCCAGTCTGACATTGTTTTTTGCAGGAGACTCATTGCGCTAGGGACCACCAGCCCAAATTGTCCACTAAACAGTTCCTACGTGTATGGACGGCTTCTTCGACGGAGAAAAAAAGGAGTGTAGCTACTCTAATCAATAAACATGTTCCCTGGTCTCCCTCAGGAGTTCTTTTGGATCCTAATGGTTGCTATCTCTTTCTTAAAGGCAAATTGTCAAACATACCATATACTTTAGCCAACATTTATGCTCCAAATGTCTCACAATATCGTTTTTTTTAGATCGTTTTTTAGCTAGCACATTTTGTTGAGGGCTCCATCATTTTGGGCGGGGATTTCAATGTAGGACTGGATCCTACACTAGATCTATCTGTATTACACCCCTCTCAATCCACTTCTTTGGGTCCAAAAATAAGCTTCTGAGGAACCTCTTAATAACTGATGTGTGGCAGGCGTTTAACCCTTCTTCCATTACACATTCTATTCCCACTCTCGCTCTTTCTATTCCCGGCTGGACTATATCTTCTTTAGCCAATCTCGACTATCAGCAGTGCAGAAGGTGGAAGTGGGAAGTATCACCCTATCGGATCATGCGCCTGTCTCCATCTATTTCTCTTTGCTTCAGCCAGGGCACCACAATGATACCCTTTTAACTGACCATTCAGTTAAGTCTCATGTACAACTTGATCTAGATTTCTATTTTGACACTAATGAGACGCAGGAGATTTCTGCAACTTCGTTATGGGAAGCACATAAATGCTATATCAGGGGTACGTTTATATCTCTTAACCCTTTGAGTGCCAGAGGGGTACGCAACGCACTGGCACTCAAAAGGTTAACAGCTGGCGGAAAAAGCTATTCTGTGCTATTGTAAACTCTCTACAGGTCTCCATTAAACACATTGAATCCTTTCATAAAGTATCTTTATTGCCATCTATCCTTCACCATTTGACTGTCCTCCGAAAGGAATTAGCGGTTCATCTCACTTCCCTGACACTTAAGTCATTCATGCAGTACCACTATCAGAGATATATCTCAGGTAATAAGTGTGGAAAACTCTTGGCAAACTTGGTTCACAGGGATAGAGTTCTCTCACATGTTCACGCTATTAAACCCACACCCGACTCCATAGTTCATACGCATGAACAAATAGCGGACGCTTTTCTCTCTTTTTATCAGTCTCTCTATAACATTCATGGCCCGCCTTCTCCTGACTCTCCATCACCCTCTTTAATCACTGCATTTCTAAAAGAAGCTAACATCCCGGTCCTTTCCTCCTCCATGGTGTAACGGTTTGTTTGACACTCAGATACAGTAGGTTTGTATAAAACACAGTTTTATTGAACAGTTGCAATAAACAATAACCATCACGGGTCCAGTAATATATAACACAGAATAGTACTGACACAGTACAGGTTACAATGAGGTATACCCACACGGGTCCAGTATATGCAGAATACAACAACACAATATACTGACACAGGTCAGGTAACTTTCGTGTGATTCTCAAGCTAGGCAGCACTGAATGGGTTACTATTAGGCCAGGAGGACTGACAGGCCCTAACAGCGCGAGGCCCTTTAAGACTCTCAGTCTGAAGAGAGTGCACAATATCGAGTAACGCCCAAGTAGACAACGGAGACCAGAGCAACGTGTGGACTGCTGTAGCAGTAGCGGAGGACTGGCAACGAGCCCAGAGAGGCACCCAACCGGAGACTGCACGGATAGATAGCTGGTGACTGGCACCCACACCGAAGGGTTAACAACGCTCAGACCCAAGTCGACTGCACAATCAGGAGAACTGCCTGAGGCACCCAGAGTAACCCAACCTCAGCGTGAATGGCAGGAAGAGGTCCAGCGTATTGTGGTGCACGGATGGAAGGAACACACCAGCAATGTCGCCTGGGCGACACCGACAATAACGGAGACTAGACTGCAAGTGGATAATGATACGAGTAACTGTCCGGAGACAGTGAGGATCCTGGATAACAACCCCAACCGGAGACTGGATAGGGCGTTAGCAGGAGAGAAACACAGCCAAAGGAGCCCAACCGGGCCGGGTCGGTACACAGGCAGGAACGTCAGCCAATCTGAGTCGGTACACGGAGCAGGAATGTCAGCCGGGCCGGGTCGGTACACAGAGCAGGAATGTCAGCCGGGCCGGGTCGGTACACAGAGCAGGAACGTCAGCCAATCCGAGTCGGTACACAGAGCAGGAACGTCAGCCAGGCCAGGTCAGTACACAGAGCAGGAACGTATTGCAAAGTAGTCAGGCAGTCCGGGTCGGTACACAGGCAGGAACGGGATGCAGAGTAGTCAGGCAATCAGGGTCGGTAGACAGAGATCACACAAAAACAGGAAAAAGCGCTGGTAACGGAAACACCACGAAAGGGCACCGGAAAAGAGACAAGGTCCAATATTTAAGGACAAATATTGGGCGGGACAAAGTCACTGCAACCAATAGGCGTAAGCAGTAGTGAAAACTGACAAAATGTCGCCAGCATAGCACGGGCACCGTGATACATAGTCTCCTCTTTAGAGGACTCCATCACAGCAGAGGAAATTCATAAAGCCCTTAGAGCTATTCCGCTTGGTAAAAGTCCTGGACCCGATGGCCTCACTGTTTTATATTACAAATCTTTTTTGGATATTCTTTGTCCCCACTTGCTTTCCACTTTCAGCTCTATTCTTAATGGGGCTGCATGGCCATCTTCTTCCTTGACTGCCCATATTACTGTTCTCCCTTAGCCAGATAAAGACCACTCTCTGTGCAGCAGTTACAGACCCATATCCTTAATAAACACTGACCTTAAACTTTTTTCCAAGATTATAGCTTTGAGACTCCAACCTTTTTTTACCTACCTTGATAGGTCTTGATCAGTCGGGATTTGTTATAGGACGGGAATCCTGTGATAACATTATAAAAGCTATTGCTTTGAGCCAATCTACTACTTATTCCACTTCTCCTTCTATTTTACTCTCCTTGGACGCTGAGAAGACCTTTGACAGAGTGCACTGGGGATTTATGGAAGCAGTTCTCAAGTGGATTGGACTTGGTCCCTGATTCCTCTCATCTATTTTGTCCCTATATGTCTTGCCCTCTCCTTGCATCTCTGTCAACGGCCTTCTCTCTTCCCCGTTTTGGATTACTAAAGGTACCAGACAGGGATGCCCTCTCTCTCCCCTTCTTTTCATCCTGACATTGGAACTCTTACTGGCGTAAATTAGAAAACACCCGGACATACACGGAATTACAGGTGGCTCTGCTTCTTATAAAATTACTTGCTCTGCAGATGATATGCTAGCTTTTCTGTCCTCTCCTGATATCTCCTTGCCTGCGCTGATGGGTCTTCTTGACCATTACAGTCCAATGTCTGGTATGAAGATTAACCAATCTAAATCTGACATTTTACCCATAGCCATCCCTGCTCATTTACAGTTGAAACTGCAACAGTCCAATCCATTTTCTTGGGTACGAACTTCGATTAAATCTTTAGGCATACATCTGACCCCTGATTTGAAAGATATTGTTCAGTGCAGTATAGATAAATTGATTACTTCCATTAAAGCAGTTATAGCCTCCTGGTCTGGAGTCTTTGTCTCTTGGATAGGCAGGATAAACCTAGTAAAGATGGTGTTGCTACCCAAAATACTCTATGTTTTCCGCTCTTTACTAGTGATGAGCGAGCATGCTCGGCCGAAGCTCGGTTCGGCTTGAGCATCGCTCTGCTCGGCACATGGCGGTACTCGTACGAGTACCGCATGTGCTCGCCCGCCATGTTCGGGTCTCCTCCCCGCACGTTTCGCAGCTGCTGCGCAGCCAATAAACGTGCGGGGAGGCTCTGACATCAGTGTAATGCCAGCAGCCATGTTGGCTGCTGGCATTATACTGATTGGCTGGCCAGAACCCGTGATCGGGTGCTGTATAGCACCCGACGCGCGAGTTCGGCTCATTCTTAGCCAGGGAGAGATGCGCTTAGGCAGGGAAAGTCAGTGTAGGGAGAATAAAATTGTTGAAACTCTTTCAAGACCCAAAAGTCCTTTTTAGGACTGTTGTGTGTGGGGGCAGCATTTATATTTTGTTTGGGGGGCACAATTTCCTTTTTTTTGTGGGGGGGATATTTGTAAGGTGACATATAATACTAGATGCACAGGAAGTCAGTGTAGGGAGAATAAAATTGTTGAAACTCTTTCAAGACCCAAAAGTCCTTTTTAGGACTGCTGTGTGTGGGGGCAGCATTTAATTTTTTTTGGGGGTGGCAGAATTTCATTTTTTTGTGGGGGGGGACATGTTCTAAGGTGACATTGTACTAGGTGCACAGGGACAAATATTTCACAGTGCAGTGACAAGCTGACATATTCTGTTAGGTGCACAGGGCCAATGATTTTACAACGCAGCGACAAAAAGGGCCATTTTAAACGTGTGCCTAGCCATAGATTATTGTGACATTCTGTTTAGTGTGCAAATTCACAAATTAACGTCACGTATTCCGTTCACTGTGCCTAGCCGCAGATTAGCTTCACATTCTGTTTCGTGTGCCTAGCCGCAGATTAGCGTCACATTCTGTTTCGTGTGCCTAGCCGCAGATTAGCGTCACATATTGTTTAGTGTGCCTAGCCGCAGATTAACGTCACATATTGTTTAGTGTGCCTAGCCGCAGATTAGCGTCACATATTGTTTAGTGTGCCTAGCCGCAGATTAGCGTCACATTCAGTTTCGTGTGCCTAGCCGCAGATTACTGGCATATATTCCGTTTAATATGAAGAAGGCGGGTAAAAAGGGACGGGGAAGTGGACGTGATCCTGATAGTTCAGGGCGCGGGTCAGGACGCGTAGAAACTGTGCCTGGTGCCAGAGCACAAGAAAGAAAGACATCCACCATACCTAGCTTCATGTCTCAGTTTACAGGGCGTCGCAGGACATCACTCTCGAGGTCAGACCACTGCGAACAGGTGGTCGGTTGGATTTCAGCTGATACTGCTTCCAGTCGGTTAAGCACCACCCTGTCTTCCACCAAGTCCACTCTCACTAGCCAAGAGTCTGGTCAACATAATCCTCACCCTGATCATCCTTCCTCCCACCATAGAGGGTCTGGCCAAAGAAGTGATCCCACACTGGGATATAGTGAGGAGCTCTTCTCATCACCAATCCTTGATTTGAACCTCTCTCCAAGCACGCTTGCAGAGGAACATGAGATCTTGTGCCCTGATTCACAACCTCTAGAGGGTACCCAATCACAAGAAGATGACAGAGGGGAACGGCATTTAAGGTCAAAGGAAGTGGATGATGATGATGAGACACAGTTGCCATCAAATCAACCACAATTACTGTCTCAAGACCTTGATGAGGAGGATGATACACAGTTGTCAATGACTGAGGATGTGGTGGGATCAAGAAATGAGGAGGATGATCAGAGTGAGGAAGTGGAGGAGGACTTGGTGGACGATGAGGTCACTGACCCCACCTGGGAAGGTGGAAAGCCGAGCGATGACAGCAGTCCTGAGGGTGAGCCATCTGCAGCACCGCAACAGGCTGGAAGAGGCAGTGATGTGGCTAAAGAAAGAAGGCGGACCGCACCAAACCGGCCCGCAAATGTTCCACGGAGCACCCCCTTGCGTAAATCTCCCTTGCCAAGGGCTAGGTGTTCCGCGGTATGGCGTTTTTTTAAGGAAAGTGCGGACGACAAAAGAATTGTAGTTTGCAACCTGTGCCACACCAGAATGAGCCGAGGCATGAACACTAGCAACCTCACCACCACCAGCATGATCCGACACATGGCATCCAAGCACCGTAATAAGTGGGAGGAACGCCCGGATCGCCAATCTGTGTCTGCAGGCCACACCACTGCCTCCTCTTCCCCTGTTTTCGGTGCCGGCCAATCGCCTGTCGAAGGCGCAGGCCCGCATACCTCCCGCCCTGCACCTGTACCATCTGAAGCACTATCAGCAACCACATCCACTTCCCTGTCCCAGCGCAGCGTCCAAATGTCGTTACCCCAGGCATTTGAGCGCAAGCGAAAATACCCAGCCACCCACCCACAGGCCATAGCACTAACCTCACACCTTTCCAAATTACTGGCCATCTAAATGCTGCCATTTAGGCTTGTGGAGACTGAGTCCTTCCGCAGCCTGATGGCAGCAGCTGTCCCTCGGTACGCAGTCCCCAGCCGCCACTACTTTTCCCGGTGTGCCGTCCCCGCCTTACACCACCATGTGTCCCTTAACATCACCCGTGCCCTGACCAACGCAGTTACTGGGAAGGTCCACTTAACGACTGACACATGGACAAGTGCTTGTGGCCAGGGACGCTACATTTCCCTGACGGCACACTGGGTGAATGTCGTGGAGGCTGGGAGCGACTCGGACCCTGGGATGGCACAGGTGCTACCCACGCCGAGGATTGCGGGCCCTACCTCCATCAGGGTTTCCGCCAGCACCTACGTTATTGGCTCCTCCTCCTCCTCCTCCGTTTCCACCTCCGAATTCTCTGTGCGCAGCGCCACTCACCCATCAGCCGGTAGCTGGAAGCAGTGTAGCACTGCAGTGGGGAAGCGTCAACAGGCCGTGCTGAAGCTGATCTGCCTTGGGGACAAACAGCACACGGCCTCAGAGCTGTTGCAGGGGATTAGTCACCAGACCGAGCAGTGGCTCTCGCCACTCAACCTGCAACCAGGCATGGTTGTGTGTGATAATGGGCGTAACTTGGTGGCGGCTTTGGAGCTCGGCAAGCTCACACACGTACCATGCCTAGCGCATGTATTTAATTTAGTGGTTCAGCGATTTCTAAAAACCTACCCCAATTTGCATGATCTCTTGACGAAGGTGCGCCGCGTGTGTGCACATTTCCGTAAGTCATCTACAGCTTCAGCCGGCCTGTTGACACTGCAGCAGCGCTTACAATTGCCAGCTCACCGGCTGCTGTGTGACGTGAGCACGCGCTGGAACTCCACCTTCCACATGTTGGCCCGGCTTTGTGAGCAGCAGAGGGCAGTAGTGGAGTACCAGCTGTTACACGGTCGTCGCCTCTCCGTTCAACTTCCTCTAATCAGAAGTGAGGAGTGGGAATGGATGTCAGACCTCTGTGAGGTTTTACGCAATTTTGAGGAATCGACACAGATGGTGAGCGGCGATAACGCTATTATCAGTGTAACCATCCCACTTCTGTGTCTACTGAAACGCTCGCTGCTCACAATTAAAACCGACGCTTTGCATGTGGAAGAGGTGGAAATGGGGGAGGAAGAGCTTACACAAGGTGATAGCCAGAGCACCCTCACTTCGTCTTCTCAGCGACAATTGGAGGAGGCGGAGGAGGAGGAGGAAGACACGGTTGCCTCCGCTACAGAGGGTAGCCATGGAACTTTATTTCCATCTCTTCAGCGTGGGTGGGCAGAAGAGGAGGAAGAGGATGAGGAGATTGAGAGTCATCCTCCTGGTGAGGACAGCGAAATCTTGCCTGTTGGTACTCTGGCACACATGCCTGACTTTATGTTAGGCTGCCTTTCCCGTGACCCAGGCGTTATACGCATTTTAAACAACACGGATTACTGGGTGTTCACCCTTCTGGACCCCCGCTACAAAGAGAATTTCTCATCTCTCATTCCTCCGGTGGAGAGGACAAGCAAAATGGTGCAATACCAGAAGGTTCTTGTCGAAAAATTGCTCCAAAATTTTCCATCTGACAACGCTGGCGGCAGAGTACGTGCTACCTTGGCCAACCGAGAAGGGGAGAAAAGGGGAGCACACAGCAGTTCCGACAAAGGCAGGGCAACACTCTCCAAGGCGTGGGACACCTTCATGACACCCCGCCAGCACCCTCACCCTGATGCGCGGCCTAGTGTCACAAGGAGGGAAAAGTTTTGGAAGATGGTGAAGGAGTACGTAGCAGACCGTGTCAGCGTCCTCACTGATCCCTCTGTGCCTTACAACTACTGGGTGTCCAAGCTGGACACGTGGTATGAACTGGCACTCTACGCCTTGGAGGTGCTGGCCTGCCCTGCCGCCAGCGTTCTGTCTGAGCGGGTATTTAGTGATGCTGGTGGCATCATAACAGATAAGCGTATCCGCCTTTCCACCGAAAATGCTGATAGGTTGACACTTATAAAAATGAACAAGGCCTGGATTTCCCCTGACTTCTCCACTCCACTGGAGGAAAGCCCCGGGGGAACATAAACTCACTTTAGATATGTTATTTACAATGATGGGAATACTCTGTATTCCCATTCACCCTTTCCACCCAAAAAACGGGTATATGGTTGAGTCTTAATCTTCTCATCCTCCTCCTCCTCTTCCATATGCCCTGTGATATAATTTTTATATAGGGCCAGCTCACCAGCGGGCCCTGTGATATAATTTTTATATAGGGCCAGCTCACCAGCGGGCCCTGTTTGACAATTTTTGTATAGGTCAGCTCACCAGCGGGCCTTCTCATATAATGTTTTATTGGGTCAGCTCTCTAGCGGGCCCTCTCATATAATGTTTTATAGCGTCAGCTCACTAGCAGGCCTTCGCATATAATGTTTAGGATGGTCAGCTCCGCAGCAGACCCTCACCCATAATGTTTTAGATGGTCGGCTCAGCAGCAGACCCTCATTCCTAATGTTTTAGATGGTCAGCTTAGCGGCATGCCCTCGCCCCTAATGTTTTAGAGGGTCACCAGCAGGCCATTAATCCTAATTTTTCAAGGGTGTGTATGATGCCCTCCTTTATGTGTAATAAAGGGTGTATTGGAGTGACATTTCAGTCTAATTTTTGGCAGCCCTTTCACTTAGTGCATAGGCTTTATGAGTGTTGGACCACTACCTGAACTATTGTACCACAATGTGAATGAGGCCCTCCATTTTGTGATATACAGGTTGTATCGGAGTGCCTCAGGTCCTCCCATTGAATTAAATAGGGCTGGGGTGTTCGACAGAGCAGAAGGTAGTTCTTGGCTTCATCCACTAAGTCACTTCGTCACTTTTACTCAATGGATCAGACCCCACTGTTCCGACTATAAATTTTGGACTTAACAAGGGCAAACGGACATGTTGTAAAACCTGTGGTAGCTGCGGCCTCCGTTCCTGAATGCTGTACCTTACCCGGGCCATAACCACGTTGAACACCTGCTTTACGCTGCGCACGTTTCCCTCTTAATCATGGCCCCAGTTCCGAAAAATCGATGAAATTTTTTGCAGAATTTGCAGATGATATACAAGTAAATATACAGCAAATACTGTTTGGTAACAATTTTTCGCCTGAAATCGTTTTTATCTTCCTTTTTGTGTGTTTTACGGTCAGTCTGTAAAAATGGCGTACTACGGGCGAAACATCGTTCCCAGCAGCGACGTTGGAGTCCAAGATGCATCCAGACATTCTCCCTATGCTGTCCCTGAACATTTCTGTGGTGTTTCCATCATTTTCTGACCTTTTCCTATGAACCAGGCACCCTCCCCTCATCAGAGCAGGGGGTGCCTGGTGTAATGCTCGAGTCCTCCCATTGACTTCAATGGGGCTCGGGTGCTCGGCCGAGCACTCGAGCCTCCGGGGGCGCTCGGCCAGAGCACCCGAACACCCGAGCATCGGGGTGCTCGATCATCACTACTCTTTACCTCTACCTATTCCTGATGCTTCCATGAAATATCTCGACAGGCTGCTTAGGTTGTATATTTGGTCTAATCGGCAATCTAGGATTCATCGGATTATTCTGGCACTTAATTCGAGGGTGGGAGGTTTAGGTATGCCTGATTTATGTAGGTACTCTCAAGCTATTGCGCTATTAACTCTTTTGGATTTATCCTGTGATCTACCTGTCAAGGCATGGGTGAAGATTTTGCAATCCTTAACACCCACTATCGCTATCAGACAGCTATTGTGAACTAGGTCGACCCAACTCCCCGCTCAAAATAAATCCTCTGTGCTTTATAATCATCTATTCCAAATTTGGCTCTATCCCCTTCACCTCTTCTCTCTTTGATAGGGAACCCAGATTTCCCCCCAGGACTTAGTTAGTCCCGATTCCAGGCATGGCCTCGGGTTGGCCTTATGGATCTTGAACATCTGTTTTCGGATCAGGGATTGCCCTCTTTTCAATATCTTTGCTCTAACCATCAGTTCCCACCTTTGAAAAATGGAGATATTTGCAAGTCAGCCACTTCTTCTCTTCACATTCTCTATCTTCTTATACTCCTAGACCACTCTCGATATTTGAAAAACTATTCCTTACCGTGACCCCCATTTCCAAAGGCATATCAAAGATATATAACCTATTGTCTATAAAAGCCAACTCACTTTCTCTTTCACTTCTTTCTTGTTCCAAAAAGGCATGGGAAACTGAGATGGGTATTTCTATCTCAATTGATGACTAGATTTTTTTCATTTAGATGGCATTGGACCCACTGAACATCGCTGTATTATCGGGAAACGAATTACAAACTTTTAATCAGGTGGTATAGAGTACCCTCTCTCATTTCTAAATTTAGACATTCCTCTTCTTTAGGCTGGAGGTGCAAAACTCATGACGCTACTTTGTCACATATTTGGTGGTCATGTCCACTCATTCAACCTTTTTGGAAAGAGGTCCATGAACATGCTGGTGCGATATCGGGTTTTACTGCATTATACTCACCCCAGCTTATGCTGTTCAATATTTTTCCCCTTCAGGCTTTAGGCCATACTCCTACCTAGTGCATATTGTCCTCTTGGCTTCTTCTTCTTTCTACTGCCCGGATTTGTGTCCCACGTGTGTGGCTCTCTTCTAGAACTCCTACAATGTCAGACTGGAAGCTGGAGATGAGTTATTTGCTGGATATGGAGCGTATGCATCATTTTTCTCGGGGGAAATATTTAGATTTTCAGGACAAATTTGATCCATGGCTCACTTTCCTTGGCAAGGAGGTGTCTTTTGACCCCCTCACTGCCCATTAAGCTTCCTCCTTGGCTATTTTCTTGTTTCATATCATTTCCCTCTCCTCTCTCCCCTGTACTTCTTCTCTTCTTTATACTCCTATTACTCTCCTCTTTTACTCAACATACTAATATTGTATGTAATTCATTTTATTTTATATTTGCGTTGTTATGTGATACACTGCTATTTGTGAACTAGGGTGTTTTGAGTTTCTGCAATTGCTGTTTTGCATTCCTGACTTCTTATTTGTACACTGCTCTTTATACTTCAATAAAGCTTATTTGAAGGGAAAAAAAGACAGAATGTAGCCAGTGGTGAGATATTGAAACCCTTAAGAAGTATCTCAAGGTGAAAATGATTCCTAGAGGTTTGAGATTGGGTTTCTTACCCACCTTTGCATAAGACAGTAAGTTTGTAGAGTGCTGGATCAGTGTTATTTTTCACTGATGCAGCTCCTTATCGAATACAGGCAGAGAAAATTAGTTGCTTTAAATCAATCTATTGAAACAAAAATATTGGAAATTGAATCCTTTAGGTCAACTCAAAATCTTGTGACCTATGAGGATAGGACCAATAGAAATATTAACAGCCATCAGGTTGAACTTATAGATAGGAAAAAGTTTTGTAGAGATGCTAATGATTATAAGAATAATCAGATCCGTAAATGGACACATGCTAATACTTCCAATATCAGAGATAGAGCCCCTAACACTTCTACCTCTAGGGATAAGACCATTCGATTTGGTAATAGGGGAGGGAACTATTGCCAAGATATCCATCTGCACCGGGACTACATGGGGGTCTCCCTCTCTGGTTCAACTATTGTAGTTGATCCTGTTGGGCGTGTGACAAGGTTACTGAGTTCCCTTCCACTGTTCCTATCTTGGAGGTTAATTTGACTGTTCATCAGAAACAGTCTAAGATCACTTGCCCAGAGGAGAGCCTGTTGATAATCTCTTAATCAATTACAAGGTTAGCGAGACAGGGCTCTGCATCAGGTTATTCTCCTAGCATATCTTCAGGTCCCATGGGTGTCCCATCTCCTGTACAGTCCTCTGCTTTTTTGGGGCAAACTGGTTCATATGGTCCGATCCGTTGGCGAAATCAATCGAACAGGTTCCTCCCCCTAAGATCAGAGGACTCACACAAAAGACTGCCTATACAGCAGTGTGATTTTCTTCTTCATGCAATTCTATTTATTTTGAACCACAACTGCTTCGAGTTCAACGATCGTCTCTTCTTCCAGGTGAGAGGGATGGCTATGGGGACCAAGTTCGCTCTGAGTTACGCCAACCTATTCATGGGTTATCTTGAAGAACTTCTAATATATAACCAGAGCGTGCTCAGCACGGATCTGGTCCTGTACCACTGTTATATTGACAACATCCTCATCATCGGGGGGAAGACGTCCTCGGACTCGAGGCATTTGTGGCTGATTTGAATTGCAACGAGTGGGGTCTTTCTTTCACAAGTAACCATCACCCCACTAATATTCAATTTTTAGATTTAGATCTCACTAGAAGTCCGAATGAATACATTCATACAAAAACGTTCTTCAAGTCAGTTGATAGAAATAGTTTCTTGAGATTTGATAGTTTCCACTATAGAAAGTGGCTCAGAAATGTGCCCTATGGCCAGTTTAGGCGTATCAAGAGAAACAGTTCTAATATAGAAGATTATGATTTACTATCTAGAATTCTTATAGATCGTTTCCTTGAGAAAGGGTATCCACCTAAACTCATTCATGATTCATACTCACGAGCAAGAACATATAAGAATCTTAACTGGGGTGTGATTGGGAGGGAGAATAGAGAGAGGTGCTCTACAACACAGAATGTAACTCCATCATTCATCACACATTATAATTCTGAAACAGGGGCAATATCTGGCATTGTTAAGAAACACTGGGACATACTTAAAATGGACCCATTATTGAGAGGTGACCTGGGTGATTTACCTAAAGTCATATATAGAAGATCAAAAACCCTTAAAAATATTTTGGCTCCGAGCAAGTTTAATATAACATCTAGGGCCTAATAATGTTTATAAGGCTCAGAGACAGGGTTTGATCAGTGAACATTTTGGCTCTACACTTATGAGAACAGAGAGTGTTTCTAAGATCACTTCGTTTGGTGTATTCAGCTGCAAGAATAGTAGACGTTTGACGTGCCAATTTATGAACAATGGCACCAGCAGTTTTAGGTCTAATGTTACATCAGAGACCTTCTCTATTAAGAGCAGAATGGATTGTAGTTCCAGTTTTGTCATTTATCTACTCACTTGCAGCTGTCAATTACAATACATAGGTTGCACCACTCAGAGATTACGCACATGAATAGGCCAACATAAAAGAAACATCTATAATGGATTCATGAAACATAGTGTGTCTTGACATTTTTTTCGATGTCATGATAAGAAAACTGAGGGTTTAGTGGTCACTCCAACAGAATTTATCCCTCCGTCTACAGTATATGATAATCCAACAGTTAAATAATCGTGAAAGCTACTGGATCTTTAGGCTTTCCACTCTTATTCCATTGGGCTTAAATGAGTCCATTGACCCCCCAGGTTATAAATAATTAATGGATTATATATACATTTATATATACACTTATTTGTAATTTTTTGATTTTCATTACTTCATGTACTTTAATAATTTATTATTATTTTACATTAATATGATTATTTATCACATTAGTATCACTCTTAACTTCATTTTATTTTAATATCACCATCGATCATCATCACCATCATTATCCGTAGTGTTATAGATGATCTTATGGTATATTATATAGAATATTCATCAATATTAATATGTATTATTATTATGATCATGTTTATTTTGGTAGATCATTTGTATATATGTAGCCACATATATATCACTTCTATCACCATATTTGTTTATTATTTTTCATTTTCACATATATATTTATTTTAGTTTGTGTAAGTTATTGGCTATAAGTGTAATGTGTTTTTGTGGTCGGATCTGCCTTATTCATCATTGGTAATCCTGTGAGTGTTCTTGGTTTTGACGGTGTGGGTGTCAGTTGTGCTGGAGAGCCATTTGTTTATTTCCAGTGATCATCCGGGTTTAGTGTGGGCAATTGGAGATCCAGAACCGTTCCTTACTTTACACCGTAGATTTATCATTTCTGATATGTAGACACTCTTATATTATGGATTTGAATCATGAGTAATGCTGGATCCTTTGATATACTTTCATATACATGTACATTTTAGTCTGCGTAGGTATTAAATATATGGGCTATTTGTCTAATGCGGTGTAGTGATTGGATCTGTTTTGTTCATTATTTGAAATCCCATTAGTGTTCTTGTCTTTTACGGTGTGGGTGACAGTGGTGCTGGAGAGCCCATCGTTTATTTGTGGTGATCATTTTGGATCAGTGTGGATGATTATGTTCCAGTGCTGCTTTTGGCTATACACCGTGGACTCATTATCACAATATATCTAGTCATTCATATATTGTGGATTTAACCATGAACAATGCTTGATCCCCCAATCCCGGGGTTATGCATTTATGTTTTCATTATATGTGTCCTCCACACCGATTCTGATTGGTTGATCCACGTTTCAATCCATCCAATTGGAGGCAAATATGAGGTTATATGTTCTGTGTTTGCTCCTGACGGCTTTAGTCCTTGTTATATTTTATATTAGTTTTAGTGTTGAAAAAGCAGTTTGTCAATGTGAAAAGCATTAGCGTTATAGTTGTTACATTGTTTTATCATTGGTTTTATTATAAGTTTTTTATTGATTAAATTGTGGCTTCTTGGATCGAGCCATTTGTCTGGAGCAGTTCTTTTCTTGCAGCTGATCATCAGCCCTTCATGTGGAGATGGAAGTAATTTCTCCAGAAGCAAATCTTTCAAATTGACTGATACCAGCCTTCTGACCACAGTTACATGTGAGTGCAATTTTTGAAGTTTCATATTTATGAATATACCAGTTACGTATTATACCACGGGGCGATCTCTTGTGTTTGTTTCGTATGTTATGCACCATATCCACAAGTTCCTAGCCGCTCATTTGAGTGCAGCCCTAAATTACAAGACATCCATTGGAGATACTGTATCTGGGGGCAGTATCATATTCCCAGCTGCTTGATTGCCGAGTTTGGTATATACCATTACCCAGTCATGTATTTTGTGAATACGCACATTTGGGTGTTGGTCGTGGAGAAATTCTGTGAAATATTGATCCTACACAGGGTTGCTTGTTCCTGTCCCTCCTTTTTCCTTCTATTGCTACAGTATCAGAGTTGTGTAATACAAGTAAACGGAGAGTAACACTTGAATGTATTTATGCAATGCCACCAAGTTTGAAACTGAACGTACAAGATTTTTGTCATCCACTTTACAACTTAATAACAACTTAACAATATAACATAGATTTCTGCAAAGGATACTCAGCCTTAACAGTACCATCCTATGTGAATTTTGTGTTTTTCTATTTTATTTTCACCATCCTGTTTTACAAAAAAATACACTTTTAAGAGTGAGACAATATTAACCCTTTGAGTGGCAATGGGGTATATATTGCTAGGGATAGGTGAAAATTTTCACCTCAAACTGAAATTGGTGAAAAATGGTACTTTCCGCTTGGTGAAAGATTTCCCGTGAAAAGTGCCGGTTTTTCCACCTAGCTCATTGCATTGAAATCAGTGGGTAGAAAACATTTTTGCCATCTCACGAAAGTTTTCTACAGCTGTATAAAAGGCTGTCAGGCTCTCACAGCAGCCATTCTGTGTTTGTGAGAGAAGAGAGCAACATGTTTTTGAGCTAGAGAAGATAGGCAAATAAAGTGGAATTGAAGCTTAGTTTTAGGGATTCATTTAGACAGGACATTGTTCTCTGTAGTAGGGGAGTCTAAGGGGAACAATGTGGATAAGACAGGAGACAGGAGGTTGACCCAAAATACCACAAAATTTGGTGTGACTGACTGGCAAGACACAGGCAGCTGGGGATCAAATCTCTTGCTGATTTAACTTTTATTGTCTATGTGCTGGGGAAGTCTGGGGAAGGAAGTTGTTGATTTTGTTTTTTATTATATATACATTTTTTGGGACCAACTGTGATAAGATGTGGTGGACAATTAAAAATAAATAAATAAGAAAAAACATAAATATATTACACAGCTGACTGGGAGTCTGTGACTGAGGCAGACTTGATAGACAGCAGATGACACTGAGAATTTTGTTGAGGGCCAAGGAAAGACATCACACTCCATCAATTTTGAGTAAAAACACACACAGTAGTTGAGTAATGTCTAGCAAATGCACAAGCGAGTGGGGAAAAGGTGGAGAAAGTGAAGGGGCGTGGGAGTAAAGTGTTAGTGCAAAAACTAACTGCAGCAATTGTTGCTGCAGCATGTGCAGTAAATGATGATGATCCCTCTTCTCCCGGGGTGGATGCAGTTTGTCAAGGTTCCACCAATCACACCACACTAGTCTCTCACCACCACTACCATACACATCTGCCACATTGTAGGGTGTACTTTATTTTTTTTTAATCACTTGACAGCATCATGAATATATGTCAGTGTCACTTAAGCAGGAAGTAAGTGTTGTGGGCAAAGGCAGTCTGCATTCTAACACATTTTTCAAGGTACATGCTGCTGTAGGACTCACAACGTTGACTTCCATCTACTTATTTCTCCACTACAGCCCTCAGAAGTAATATTGTGCTGGGAAATGTTTCACCATATTAAACATAGGAAAAAATGTGTTGGAATGGGAGAACAATGTGTTAGAATAGGAGAAAAAATGTATTAGCATGGGTTAGATTAGGAGAAAAATGTGTTAGAATAGGAAAACAATGTGTTAGAATATGTTAGAATAAGAAATAAATGTGTTGAATGGGTGAAAAATGTGATAGACTAATCAAAACGTGTTAGAATAGGAGAATAATGTGTTAGAATAGGCAAAAAAAATTGCTGGAATAGAGGTAAAGGAGGAAAATTTTGCATTGCGAAAGAAGAGAAAACTTTTGCGAAAAATCAGCCATAACTCAACAGAGGACAAAGACCATAGCCATTGTTTAAAAACAGATTTTTAACCCCTTGAATGCTGAATAGGGCTCCAGTGCAACTTTTACCACTTTGTTTTTAAGCTGAAGCTATGTATGGGGTACAGTAACCAACAGTGTTGTGCTAAAAACAGGTTGCCCCCCATCTAGCTCAAACATGCTCATTTATCTCAGGGGTGTTATTATAATTATTATTATATTAACAACCCTGAGATAATTGAGCAAGTCAGAGCTAGACAGTAGGACAACCTGTTTTTAGTAGGACAGTCACTGGTGTTTACTGTTCTATCACACATAGCTTGAGCATAAAAACAAAGTGAAAAAAGCAGCACTGAATCCTCCTCAACATTCAAAGGGTTAAAGGGTCAGTAATGTCCCATAAAAAATGCTTACAGTTTTGTAGAGGTTCAAAAAACAAACTATATGTCACAAATCCTATCTCTCAAACCACTATGGTTTGAGAGATATTCACATTCAAAGTTCCCCCCTCCCTCCCCTTCTCCTGACGTCAGCGATGTGCTGACAGCAGGAGATCCTAGTTTTTAAGCACACTTTGTAGACCGTTCCAATGAAGTAATTATTTTTAAATGACACGATTTCGGCTCTGCTGAAGAGCCTCCTCGAGTCGGCCGACTTGAATCTCCTGCTTTATAGCTGACATCAGGAAAAGGGAGGGGGGAACTTTGAATTCCTGTATCTCTCAAACCGTAGCGGTTTGAGAGAGAGGTTTGTGGCATATAGTTTATTTTTTGAACATCTACAAAAGTATAAGCATTTTTTATGGGACATTACTGTCCTTTCAAATAATTATACTTGCAGCAGAGCAATATAATGCACTTCTATATAAATAATCTGATTTCCTAAAAAGAGGAACACCATGGTGAGAAAAAGGACTATATAGGACTGGAAACTACTTTTTACTGAAGAACATATTGGGGCTTTGGTGTAATAAAACTTACATTTTATTATGAAATAAAAGTTATAAAATGATAGTAAGTTAAAAGCAGTGAATTGGATCTACAATACCCAAACACGTAGTAGCAACAGCCATGTACCACTATAAAGTTAATATGAATCCCCTAGACCTCATTCCTTGTAAGGAAGGTAATTTAAAGGGATAGTAATACTTAATATGAAAAAATATATATGTTGCATGGTTTATCAAACAAGGGAACTCACACTGCCGAGAGGTGTTTTATTCAAAAGTTATTACAGCTCAAACTGTGTGTATGTTTTGCTGCCATCAACCTCCTTGGCTTTATTGTCTAAGCCACAAGTAAGGAAGCAAGTATTCTGAGTTAAGATTAACTTAAAGAGATAGTATTACTTCAGAATTACTATCCCTCATATTGTAGCCCTTAATAAACTGAGTTAAACGACACCAGCGGCATCTCTCAAACCTTTATGGTTTAAGAGATAGCCGCTTTCAAAGTTTCCTCTCCCCTGCTGTCAGCGTTCTGCTGCCAGCAGGAGAATCCGGTCTCTGAATCAAGTGGAGGCTCTTCAGCAGAGCCGATATCTCGTTATGGAAGGAAAAATGATTAATTGAAACAGTCTTCTACGCGTGTACGCGTGCTTGGTAACCAATCACACGTATTAGACTGTTTCGATGAATCATTTTTCCTTCCATAATGAGATATCGGCTCTGTTTAAGAGCCTCCGCCTGTCCCGGGACCGGATTCACCTGCTGGCAGCAGAACGTTGACAGCAGGAGAGAGGAAACTTTGAAAGCGGCTATCTCTTAAACCATAAAGGTTTGAGAGACGCCGCTGGTGTCATTTAACTCGGTTTATTAAGGGCTACAATATGAGGGATAGTAATTTTGAAGTAATACTATCCCTTTAAGCACGTGCAATGACCTCAGGAGAACAATAAGTCTCTTCTCTGGGGTCCCTGAAAGGCCATCAGAAGTGGCTCACAGGTTTTGCATATGCTAAACTTCAAGATTGGCAGCAGTACTCTCATTGACTAGTGTAGCTGGTAGCTGTATTTGCTCCATTTGGATCACAATTCACACAGTGCAACACTTACCAGCTAGAGGTGCTCCGTTTGGGGGCATTGCCTCGTGCCACCATACAGGCCTTTGTATGCCAGGGGTGGCACACTTGCCATAGGTTCGTCATCACTGACATAGATCAATATGACTTAAATTCCATCCTAGTACCCGTGTCTGTGAACATTTTTAGTATACAATAAATATAAAAGAGTAGTTTATTATAGAGGATACAAAAAAGCAAATGTGTGTCTATCTGATATTTCATTCATTTATTTATTTATACAGTGCATTCAACATCAGACATGGTAAAATATCTCAGATATTACTTTCTATGCTATTGACATTCTAGTTATGTTAACAGGCACACTGATGAAAAAGTGCCATCTCTACTCAGATAATGGGATCTAAATGCCAAATGTGAATAATAGAGATGATGAGAATGCACTTAATTTGTAATACAATAAAAATCACCTGTACAATATGGATGAGATATTCTAATTTGCAATCTATAGTAGCTTTGTGTTGACCAGGTTCACCCTGCATTAGTTCTTAAAATATATCCTCGGGTCATGAAAGGATTATTTGCCAGTCAATATTATTTGGTTTCTGAAATGAGCATGTTTACTTTTTCATCATAATTTATTATTTTCAAAGTTTCATTGTTGGGGCATCCATTTTGTACTTGAATCTACCTCAATCATCATGTCCACATTCCTTTTGTAGAATCCAGGAACGATATCACTGGTATGCCATACTTAAAATAAAGACTGGCTTAAATTTTGTTTACACAATAGCTGAATTTGACTCTTGATGTGGATGTTTGTGGAGATTTGCCTGAATGTTATGTGGAGCTATTATTTTTTTGGGGAATTTTGCTCTTGATCTCCAATTCAAATCAAATAAAAACACTCGCACATGAGGAAGCTGCAGTAACAAATGGATGATCCCAGCCACCTTTCCTAGTTCACTACCATGATATTGGCATGTAAATAAATAATTTCATTATTTGAAGGTATATTTTATATTTAATTACGTACTCTCTAGTAATATGGTACTTAGAAAGTCAGTGATCTGGTGTTTGTAGTTCTGAAACCGTTACAGACACAGCAACATTACTGAGTCAAAAAAACCCTTGTAATTTCATGGCAAAAGCAGCAACATTTCTAAAATATTTTTCAATGAGTCTCTACTTCAATATACAAAACACAAATATAAAAATCATTAACTTTGAAATGTCAAGAAACATACTGACTATAGTCGTCACAAAACAAAGAAAAATATAAAATAATAAAAATGCAAAAACCTTTAGGTTATGTACCGTGTTTAAGTGCATCATGTCTGAATATTTTTTATTCTCTATTCAAGAACACAATTGATAGAAATAAAGTGAAGCTATGTTCTGCCCTTTTTAATAAACCCTGCACAGAATATTTGTGAAGTGCTCTCTCAATAGAAACAGTATGCATAGTATATCAAAAACATTCATGAGCGTCTCAGCAATGTTTTTCCATATAAGCTTGAAGAAGCCACATTACACATACTGAAATATATGTATTTACAGTACAAACAATTCTTGGATGAAAATGTATACTCTAAGCCACTGCCTGCAATAGCACTGTAGAGAGCCCAGTTAAGATACTGAAGAGATTGGATTATGTGGTGACCCCATCTGAGTGAGAACCTTGTCCAGCCACTGAAGGGGACCATGGAGATGGATCTCGATCCAACATGGAGTGCTTGTTACGTCCTGCCGGTGGTACTCTGCTCCCCATCCCTAAAATCAGACATTAAGTATGAGAGTATGTAAGTTATAAGCAGATAAATGTCATCCAATACTACTGTATACACATTTGAAAATATTAAAATCTCAAGGAGAAGCATGCATCCCAAAATTTCAACTGGCCAAAGAGGGATACTTTTGTTTTAGGTGGTGCACGTGGGGGGTGTGGCTAGTGGGCAGGCCATTACCGATAATTTTTAGGCTATTTCTTGACCTGTTGACACAGCTTTATGTAACCTAATAAATGACACAACTAGACCACAGTATTTTATTTACACAGACTAATTTATAAACGCATATACTGACGTTTAAACAATCATTAATGTGAAGTTTTTATTGCTGTAGAGCCACGGCCACTCCTGTGAAAAACTCTGCAAGGAGTTTCAGGGCCTTCTATAAACACACTCGATACACATACACACAACATATGCAATACATATACACGAAACACACATTCACACACAAACATAATACATGCAGCAAATACAATAAATACAATACACGCAACACACACAATAGACACAGTACACACACAGACAATGCATAATCACGCACAATACACACAGATAATGTACACAAAACACACACACGCACACACAATATGCAACACATTCAATTCACATACATATAACACATGAAATACAAAGACACACAACACACGCAATATACATACTCACAAATATTTAGACTATTTCAGTCAAAAGGAACAGTGAATTCAATTAAGTTAGCAAAAATAGAAAATTAAATTTGAAATGCAAAGGAGAGCAAGACTTATTCAAAGAGTTTTCCAAATACATAAATAGCAAAAACCTTAATAAAGAATGCATTGGACCTTTCAAAATGAGATGGGTGAATTGATTAGTGAGAATAAAGAAAAGTGGAATAAGAAATGGTAGAAGAGCCTCAATAAATAACAATTATAACATACCAACAGATATAGAGTTAAAACAAGAACAAGACAAGGAAAGCCTGGACAAAACTAAGACTAAAAGCATCTGGTCATGATGGTATACATTGAGGGTTCTTTGGAATTTGCAGTGTTAGCAACACCAAACTTTTTAATCATTAAATTCTCTGTGTACAGGCTCAGAGATACAAGATTGGAGTAAAGCCAATGCAGTGTCTTTGTTTAAGAAGGGAACTAAAACAGAACCTGGAAATTATAGAACTGTAAATTTGACCTTGGCTGTGTTAAAACTGCTTGAAGGGATAATAAGGGATTATATTCAGAATTACACTGCAAAAAATAATATGATTAAGCAAGAATCAACATAGTTTTAGATCTTGACAATTTTTATGAGCTTCTATGAAGAGGTAAGTAGCAACCTAGATAATGGTAAAGCAATAGATGTTGCATATCTCAATTTTGCAAACTTATTTGATACAGTGCTACACATGATTCTGGTCTATAAATAAGGAAATTGGATCTAGGAAATAATCTTTGTAACTGGATAGAAAATTGGTTGAATGATAGGGAACACTGTCTTGTTGTAAATGGAAAATTTGCCAATGCAGTTGAAATTGTGAGGAGTACCTCAGGATTCAGGACTTGGTTCACTGCTTTTTAACATGTTTATAAATGACCCGGAATTATGTATAGAACGCAAAGTTCCCATATCTGAAGATGACACTAAATTATGCAGGTTAATAAATGCAGAGCAGGATGTTTGTTCTTTAAGGAATTTACATAAAATGGCAGACTGGGCAAAGTGGAACATGAAATTTATGCAGGATGTTATGTAATGCATTTGGGATGAGCAAATTTTAATGTTTCTGGTGAACTTAATGGAAACCTTCAATGAGACTCATTGCTAGGGAAAGATCTGGAAGTCCTTGGAAACTGTAAATTTGGAAACTCTTGCATAAAAAAGGGGTATTGAAGCAAGAGTGGATAACTTAATTTTGCCATTGGACAAATCATTGATAAGACCTCACCTTGAATATGCAGTGCAATTTTAGGTACCTGTTCTGAAAAAGGATATTCTAGAACTGGAGAAAGTACAGTGAAAAGCAACAAAATGAACTAAGGGAATGGAGGATCTGAAGTATGAAGAACATCTAGCTAGTATACAGTGCCTTGCAAAAGTATTCACCCCCTTGGCATTTTTCCAATTTTGTTGCATTACAACCTGGAATTAAAATTTTTTGGGGGGGTTTGTATAATGTATTTTGCACAACATGACTGCCACTTTGAAGATGCAAAATATGTTTTATTGTGAAACAAACAAGAAATAAGACAAAAAAACAGAAAACATGAGCGTGCATAACTAGTCACCCCCCCCCCAAGGTCAATACTTTGTAGAGCCACTTTTTGCAGCAATTACAGCTGCAAGTCTCTTGGGGTACATCTCTATAAGCTTGGCACATCTAGCCACTGGGATTTTTGCCCATTCTTCAAGTCAAAACTGCTTCAGCTCCTTGCTGGATGGGTTCCGCTGGTGTATAGCAATCTTTAAGTCATGCCACAGATTCTCAATTGGATTGAGGTCTGGGCTTAAGGGTCATTGTCCTGCTGGAAGGGGAACCTCAGTCCCATTCTCAAAGCTCTGGAAAACTGAAATAGGTTTACCTCAAGAATTTCCCTGTATTTAGCTCCATCCATCATTCCTTCAATTCTAACCATTTTCCCAGTCCCTGCCAATGAAAAACATCCCACAGCATGATGCTGCCACCACCATGAAGTCACGGTTCCCAGAGAAGTTCAGGAGTCAGTACGGTATAGTTAAATGCAATTTATTAATAGTAGTGGTAGGCAAATATATACAATAGGAAGAAGCAAATATATACAAAGAAACAAGCAGAGGGTTACAAGCCAGCGAGCACAGTTATCAGAAATAATAGGCTGCCAAGCTTGATCACAATGCTAGAGACTAGGCCTCAGCCACTGGTAGTCTCTACCGGAATCAGGAGCAGGAACTGGGTCAGGAACAGGAACACAGGATCTTGATCCGAAGCAGGAGATGTACCGATGCGCGCCTGCTGTCAGTAAGGAGAGAACTCTGACTCAGCCTGCAGTCAGAGAGGGAGTAGATAACTGACTCAAGCCTGCAGTCAGTATCAGAGCTGGTCTACCAGAGCCCCAGGTCTGCACTAGGTTGGGCGTCTGCTAGGTAAAGGGAGCAAAAGTAAGAGTAGTCAGACAGAGCCACAAGTCAGCATCAGAGAGGGTAGTCAGACAAGCCAGGTCATGCACAGTTCAGGTAGTCAGCCAGAGCCACAGGTCTGCACCAGGTTGGATATCCATTAATAGGAATACGCAAAACAATAGTCAGACAGAGCCACAGGTCAGCACCAGCTTGGATGGAAGACTAGCCAGGTCATACAAAGAGCCCAAGGTAAGAGAACTGCTAAGCACAACAACGCAAGGGCAACTGAGTCAGGACTCACTCTGCCTTATTGTCACGGTTTATTATGACTCTCAGACACAAGTTTTAGGTAAAAATCAATTTTATTGAAATAATAAATTGATAACGTAGGATGGCATACACATACATACAGATATATACAGAATATAACAAGACAGAAGGCAGACTCTACCGGTCCTGTCAATATACCGGACAGGACAGTCTGAAGTAGCAGAATGTTAGGCTCTACCGCCTTGCCAATACCGGGTAAGGCAACCTGCAGATGGAATAGCATAACGGTTCTACCGGCCTTACCAAATTACCAGGCAAGGCAGCCTCAAAAGATTCAATGTAGGCTCTACCGGTCCTGCCAATACCGGGTAAGGCAACCTCAGATGGAATGTGGCAAAAGGTTCTACCGGCCTTACCAATACCAGGCAGGACAGCCCAAAGATAGTAGCAGCAGTCAGATGGTAATGGCAAATTGACAGGATCGTAAGCAACCCAGTGTACACACACTGAGACCAACAGGGGAATCTTAAAGCCGCAAGACTTTGGAGAAAACCAGCGTCCGCACGCTGGGACCAATACTGACTTGTTTAGCCGATAGGCTTTGGAGCAAACCAGTGACCGCACACTGGTGAAACAAGCAAGTTTTGTATAGCCGCAAGGCTTAGGAGCAAACCAGCGTCCGCACGCTGGGACCAACACCGGATTGTATAGCCGATGGGCTTTGGAGCAAACCAGTGATCGCACACTGGTGTAACAAGCGAGTTTGTATAGCCGCAAGGCTTTGGAGCAAACCAGCGTCCGCACGCTGGGACCAACACAGGATTGTATAGCCGATAGGCTTTGGAGCAAACCAGTGACCGCACACTGGTGTAACAAGCGAGTTTGAATAACTGCAAGGCTTTGGAGCAAACCAGCGTCCGCACGCTGGGACCAACACAGGATTGTATAGCTGATAGGCTTTGGAGCAAACCAGTGACCACACACTGGAGTAACAAGCAATGTCGCCGATGCGACCAGGCAGGAGGTCGCCAGGATACAGGAGACAGGCGATGCGATGACAGGAACCAGCAACGATCAGTCAGGTCAGGAAACCGCAGAGAAGAAGTTCAGCAGGAACTGCAACACCAGAGACTAGGCCGGAACCAGGACTGGAATTACTCAGCATGCAGGAAACACTGGAACAGTAGCGATCAGGAACTCAGGAACACATGAGAACAGGAACTCAGGAACACTGGAACAGAGGCCCAGCTATCACTGGCATAGTGATAGCAAGAAGGTCAGAAACAACACGAAAGGGCACTCAAAGGGTGCCCAATCCAGGTTTAAATAGGCAGTAAGAGGCGGGCTATCTGCAGACAGCCAATAGCAGCCCCCTACTGGTGACAGACAAGGAACTGCAGCAATCACGGGCACCGTGATACTTATAAACCCCTCCACAGGAAGTACGTAGGAGGAGCAGCTCAGAGGGAGGAAGTAGGTAGGAGGAGACTACAGGAAGCAAACACATAAAATAGAGGCCTGCTGCATGCTTGAAGCCTCGCGCCTGTAGATGACGCTGAAACTAAAGTAAGCTGTAACATGTGCTTCACTGTGGGGATGGTGTTCTTGGGGTGAGGAGAGGTGTTGGGTTTGCACCAGACATAGTGTTTTCCTTGATGGCAAAAAAGCTCAATTTTAGTCTCACCTGACCAGAATATCTCCTTCCATATGTTTGGGGAGTCTCCCACATGCCTTTTGGCAAACAACAAACGTGTTTGCTTATTTTTTTCTTTACGCAGTGGCTTTCTTCTGGCCACTCTTCCATGAAGCCCAGCTCTGTGGAGTATACAGCTTAAAGTGGTACTATGGACAGATACTCCAGATTCTGCTGTGGAGCTCTGCAGCTCCTTCAGGGTTATCTTTGGTCTCTTTGTTGCCTCTCTGATTAATGCCCTCCTTGCCTGGTCTGTGAGTTTTGGTGGGCAGCCCTCTTTTGGCAGATCTGTTGTGGTGCCATATTCTTTCCATTTTAAATAATGGATTTAATGGTGCTCCGTGGGATGTTCAAAGTTTGGGATTTTTTTTTATAACCCAACCCTGATCTGTACTTCTCCACAACTTTGTCCCTGACCTGTTTAGAAAGCTCCTTGGTCTTCATGGTGCCGCTTGCTTGGTGGTGTTGCAGACTCTGGGGACTTTCAGAACAGGAGTATATATATATATATATATATATATATATATATATATATATATATATAAAATCATGTGACACTTAGATTGCACACAGGTGGACTTTATTTAACTAATTATGTGACTTCTGAAGGTAATTGGTTGCACCAGATCTTATTTATGGGCTTCATAGCAAAGGGGGTGAATACATATGCACACACACCACTTTTCCATTTATTTATTTATTTTTTTTTTTTTAAACAAGTTATTTTCTTCATTCCACTTCACCAATTTGGACTATTTTGTGTATGTCCATTACAAGAAATCCAAATTAAAATCCATTTTAATTCCAGGTTGTAATCCAACAAAATAGCATAAATGCTAAGGGGGTGAATACTTTTGCAAGGCACTGTGCTTGGTTTATTTACTCTAGAAAAGACACCTAAGAAGGGATCTTGTTACAATGTATAAGTAAATGCAAGGTCAGTACAAGGATCTCTCTAGTGAGCTTTTCATTGCCTGAGCTAACTTTAAACTTTGTATACTGCAAAAATGTAAAGGTTGGCTAGTCAGAATTATACTTACCTTAACAAAACTCATTCTAATTGTGCACATTTTGGTCAGCTCATAAACAACTTCGAAGCCTTGGTTAACAGACTGTGACAGAAGCTGTGCAAACAGCTGGTTGTTAAAGATCTTAAGACTGCAGCCGCTAGGAATCTTGCAGACAGTGGCCGGATGGAAGCCATGCTGGTAATTGCAATTACGGCTCTGTACAAAAATGCTGCTGTCGCTTACACATTCTGCGTAAACCTCTCCTCCAACATAATACAGGTGAACTCCTTGGCACAAAAGAGAGTATAACCATTTAATTAACTACTAACTAGCCAAACAAATAATACATTATTTTTTATGTTTATTTTCTATATTCCAATCATATACATGATGGCAATTACAATACAATGCATATCATAGTATAAAATACTGTCTTCATGTATGCTCTGATCTCTAAATCGTGTTTTCATGATCAGGTGATTTTAAAATTTGCTGCAGGAACTTATTTAAAAGACTAAAATAATAAAGGTAAGAATTCTTAAAAGGAAACCATTAGGAAAAACACCCTGTTAATCTTTTTTAGCATTGATGAAGAAGTTGCTTTTTAACTCCTGAGGGACCAGAAGGGTGAGCAACTCTCCTCTGGCTCTTAATAATTTAAATCATTCTCTAAGCTTACTGATGTAAATAATGGAGTGCCCGGGTCTCCACAGAGATCATTTGACGGTGAGGGGAAATGAGGCTGCATGGCAAATGATGCTCAGCATTCAACTGTTAAAGACTAGAGAAGTGTGCATTGCATTGTGAAACAATGAGTTGCATACACTCATAGCCTTTAAGGGGTTATAACACCAACGGATTTTTGTTTTTTAATCAGAAGGAAACAATCACATGGTTAACAAAAATGAATCCTTGTAAGTAGGAAAAGATACTGTATAATAATAATAATAATAATAATAATAAAAAAACAAAAAACAAACAAAACAAAACAAAACAAAAAAATAATATATATATATATATATATATATATACACAGTAACGTGCAAAAGTCTTAGGCTGTGATGTAAGAATGTTTTCAAAAATAGGCATGTTAATAATTATTTTTATCAATTAACAAAATGATATTGAGTAAACAGAAGAAAAATCGAAATCAAATCAATATTTTTTGTGACCACCCTTTGCCTTCAAAACAGCATCAATTATTCTAGGTACACTTGTACACAGTTTGTTAAGGAACTCAGCAGGTATGTTATTCCAAACATCTTGGAGAACTAATCACAGTTCTTCTGTGGATTTAGGCAGCCTCAGTTGCTTCTTTCTCTTCATGTAAATCCCAGACAGACACAATGTTGTTGAGATCAGGGCTCTGTGGAGGCCATACCATCACTCCTTGTTCATTTTTAAATGGAGGATAGTTCTTAATTACTTTGGCTGTATGTTTGGGGTCATTGTCATGCTGTAGAATGAATTTAGGGCCAATCAGATGCCTCCCTGATGGTACTGCATGACGGATAAGTATCTGACTGTACTTCTCATCATTGAGGAGACAATTAATTCTGACCAAATCCTCAACTCCACTTGCAGAAATGTAGCCCCAAACTTGCAAGTAACCTCAACCATGCTTCACTGTTGCCTGCAGAAACATTCTTGTACTGCTCTCCAGCCCTTCGGCATAGCCAAATATTTCAAATTTTGACTCATCAGTCCAGAGCACCTGCTGCCATTTTTCTGCACCCCATTTCCTGTGTTTATATGCACAGTTGAGTCATTTTAACTTGTTTCCACATCGCAGGTATGGCTTTTTGGCCACAAGCCTTCCATGGAGACCACTTCTGATCAGAATTCCCGGACAGTAGATGGGTGTACCAGGATCCCACTGTTTTGTGCCAATTCTGGCACTGCTGGACATCTTCCGATTGTGAAGGGAAGTAAGGGAAGCATGATGTGTCTTTCATCTGCTGCACTAAGTTTCCTTTGCCAACCACTGCATCTGAGGCCCTCAGCGTTGCCCGCTTCTTTGTGCTTCTTCAAATGAGCTTGGACAGCGCATTTGGAAATCTCTGTCTGCTTTGAAATTCCTGCCTGGGAGAAACTTTGCTAATACAGTACTACCATGTGTCTTGTTGCTGTACTCAGTCTTGCCATGGTGTATAACTTTTGACAATAAACTGTCTTCAACAACCACACCTTGTTAACTGAGTTTGGTTGTTCCTCACCTAGTTTTATTCCACATACACAGCTGTTTCTGTTTCATTTATTGATTGTGTTTCAACCCACATATTAAACTGATGATCATTAGCACCTGTTTGGAATAATTGTTTAATCATACACCTGACTATATGCCTACAAAATCCATGACTTTGTACGAGTGTACCTAGAAGAATTGATTCTGTTTTGAAGGCAAAGGGTGGTCACACCAAATATTGATTTGATTTAGATTTTTCTTATGTTCACTCTCTATCATTTTGTTAATTGATAAATGTAAACTATTAACATGTCTATTTGTGAAATCATTTTAACTTTAGAGCATTTTTTTCACACTTGCATAATTATATATATATATATATATATATATATATATATATATATATATATGTAATGATACAGTATGCTTTCCTGCTTACAAGGCTTCATTTTTGTTAACCATGTGATTGTTTCTCTCTGATTAAATAACAACAATCTGTTGGTTTTATAACCCCTTAAAGGCTATGAGTGTATGCAACTCATTGTTTCACAATGCAATGCACACTTCTCTAGTCTTTAACGGCTGAATGCTGAGCATTTTCCATGCAGCCTCATTTCCCCTCACCATCAAATGATCTCTGTGGAGACCCAGGCCCTTCACTGTTTACATCAGTAAGCTTAGAGAATGATTTATCTCCTTAAGAGCCAGAGGAGCATTGCTCACTCTTCTGGTCCCTAAAGAATTAAAGATAGAGGGAGATGGCATGTCTGATCCCCCTCCTACATGGCTGAAAAGAGCCATTTTGGGTATGTACAGTGCAGCCCCAGGCCCTTTACTAAGGTCTGTATGTTCAAAAGAAAAGAGGAGCAATTATGGGGCAAACAAATTGCACTACAGGGGAAACACAAATTTCAATTTATTTAATTTAGGCTTTTAACCCACTGAATACTAGAGAAGTCTCTGTGATATAGCCTCTGAAAGAACTTTCCCATGCTCAAACACTATACCTGTTGGTCCAGTAGCATTGCGGCACTCCAGTGATGTCACCACTCCATGCCAAAGAGGAAGTGAAGAGGATCATGGGATCAGAGGCCCACAGGAAAGAATTTTCATGGCCAATTAACCCCTTCACTGTTCCTGTCCAGAGGATGTGGTGAGTGACGCCTTTAACAGTTTTATACTGGATTCTAAGGATGGGACCCACCATGTCCTTAGCAGCAAAGTGTTTAAGAAATCAGTTTAAAAGGATGGTAATGTCCCAGAAAAAATATTTTGCATGTTGTAGTCCTTAAAAAGTTGAACAAAGTGCAAAAAAAAGTATCTGTCCCTTTAATACTTCATTATGTACAGAGCTTTCAAAAACACAGAGATTTCTTCTTCAAGTTAGTTCATTAAAACGTATCACCAACTACAGCAAATTTTATTGCATTCTACAGGAGAACGTGAATCTTAGACTATATCTCTCCATTGAATGTGACAGTAAAATATACACTTTGTAACTTTTAATGAAGAAAAGCCAAACACTGAGAGCATTATTGTTTTACTCTGAAGCAAGAGCCCTACATTTTTTCAGTAATAAAACTCTGCAGACTGATTTGAGACTCGTTAAAGAAGTAACACATTCTACCAATAAAACCCCTCCTCACACTCATACACTAATTATTATGACGAAAACTCATAATGGCCCTCATGAATTTTGCCTTGGGTCTTTGTTCAAGAGATAACATCTTCAATCAGTTCTGGATGCCATGTCCATGGAGGCAGACATGACACGTGCTAGCAGGCCTACTGGACATAAACTCCGCCTACTGAACAGAGTAATCTTAACCCCCTTAAAGACCAGAAGGCTATGACACACATTACTTCGCACTGCTTTGCTCATTTCTAGGTCCTTAAAGGGACAGTTTCACAAAAGAAGCAGCTCCAATTAATCATCATAGTATTTGGGCCATGGAGAGTGTTATTTCAATACTGTCAGAGTTGTAGTTCAAGACTAATTGAATAATAAAGTATCCCCCTCCCGCCCCTTTTACTTATGTAACACTGCTCACCTCAGAGCAGCAAGGTGGTGTCTAGATGGCTTGCAGAGAGGGGCAATCTTCAATTAGCATAAGGGGAGGGGGGTGGCTTACACTAGGTAAAAGGGGTGGGAGGGCTTTATCATTCAATTACTCTTGAACTACAAATCTGACAGTATTGAAATAATACTCTCCATGGCCAAAATACTATGAAGATTAATTAGAGCTGCTTTTATTTTGAAACATTACTATCCCTAACTCAGGAACAACAGACATAGTTGCTGGAGACAGCAATGGTGTGTATTGAACATAAAGCATGCACTGTGCCAATGTGCACTTCTTTTTTAACAGTAAAACTACTTTACATTTTTTTCTTTACACTAAAACACTCAGTAAGAACAAGAACAGGAGTAGTTTCATCAGGAAGCAACAATAGGCTGAGATGCTGGGGAAAAGCAGTGGTATAGCTGGAAAACAGAACATGCACAGTACCTATGAGCAATTTTTTTTTCAGAAAAAAACAGCTACAATTAATCTTCATAGTATTTGGGCCATGGGGAGTGTTATTTCAATACTGTCAGAGTTGTAGTTCAAGAATAATTGAATGATTGAATGAAGTATCCCCCTCCCGCCCCTTTTACTGATGTAACACTGCACATCTCAGAGCAGCAAGGCTATCCGGATGGATCACAGAGAGGCACAATCTTCAGTGAGCATAATGAAAAACATGTCAAGGGGGTCAGGGTTCTCCTTATGCTCACAGTAAGAAGTTTGTCCCTTGCTGTGAGCTGTTTGGTCATGGGACCGGATTCCACATCTGAGGGGAGGTGGTTTACACTAGGTAAAAAGGACGGGAGAGGGATACTTTATCATTCTCCATGGCCCAAATACTATGAAGATTAATTGGAGCTGCTTTTTTGTTTGAAACATTACGATCACTTTAAAGCAGTAAGTAAGCTCATGCACTCTGCCTGCTTCAATTCAAGAAAACTGCCAACGACTGTTGTGTCTGTCGCCGTGGATATAACATCCAATAATGATTGAATATGTTATCTCTTGAGCCATGGAGCAAGGTCAAAATTCATAGGGCTATTATGATTTTCTGGAGATAGTAAGGTAAGTTGGGGTTATTATAAGGAGGTGCTTTAAGACATATACTGATCAAGAAAATAGCAAAAAACATCAATGATCTGTGACATTCCGAAAAATTTGCAATAACTTATAAAGTCTATTTCCTACACTATTTTATAAGACCGTGGGTCTTATGCACAAAGAAAAAGCAATTCTGGAGCAAACCAGCTGTACTATAGGGGCAAATTAAAAGTACCATTGATTTAAATGGGGCTTTTAACCCTTGGCATACAAAGAAGATTTCCAGTGCTTTGCAAAGCCATGTTTTGGAAACCTCTACAGAATGCCAGGGGTTAAAAGCCCCATTTTAATTAATACAATTTGTGGAAATTTTTATTTGTCCCCTATGGTGCAGTTATTTGCTTCAAATTTGATCTTCTTTATTTGTTCACAAGGGTCCACATTTGGTTGCATGAATTTGTAGTAATTGTTATGCACCTAATATGTACAGCCCCCAACGTATATCCTTGTCCACCTCAGCACTGAAATTATCAAATGGCTTTTCCAAAGTATGCCTTACCTTTTCCAATGTGCCGCCGAGTGTTTTCTATGGTGGAGTTTCGGTTCACATTGGAAAGGAGTCCTAAGCAGAATCTGTTCTTATTATTGGAGGGATCTGTGAAGCCGTCAATGAGCACACTACGGGAAGAAGCTTGGAAAGTCTCCCCAACACGATTGTTAAGTTCATAGTAAGCAACAGAGCACCAATGTAAAGGTTCTTCATAGCAAACAGGGCGGAATTCTGGGAAATGAATGAAAGAAAACAGAAGAGGAATATCTGAATATGTTTATCAAATCAGATATTATCCATTGAGTGTCATTTTTTTATAGTGCTGGATACCTCTTGGTACTGAAAGGGTTAAAAAATGTATTACAAATTGTAAAATCAGTTAAATTACACAAAATCATTATATTTCTTTTTATCACTATGCACTAAGTTGTGATAAAGAGGAGATAACTTCCCCAGTGTCGTAAACTGTCCAGTTCCTATGTTATTCAATGGAACCAAGGCATTAAGATTTCTCATGTGAGAGAGATCTTAGTGAACAGGATCCATAGAATAACATAGGACTTAGAGAACTGATAACACTGGAGAAGTGATCTCTTCTTCATCGCCTCTTTATCAAACCTTAATACATAGCCCCCCAGTTCTCCTTATTACATGGGCCTCATTTTAGGGTGCATATGATAAATGAGTGGAAAAAAAATAGGATTCAGAGTTTTTACCTGTTAAAGGTAATGTCTATTATAAAGTTTAGCTTCTATATTGTTTTTATAACACGCAGCGCTATGTTTTATAACTTACTGTTCTGTAGTTCAAAAGATATTCAGGCTGAAATGATCCCCCTCCTGCCCCTTCTGGCTGCCTCCCCTTAGAGCTGCTCCGGTCATGGGACCGGATGGATGCAGCAAGGGACAATTCTTAGTCAGTTAGTATAAGGAAAACCCCGCTCCCCTTGATGAAGGAGGGCAGGATTTTCCTTTTGCTTACTGAAGATTGTCCCTCACCACTCTCCATCCGGATCACGCTTACAGGCAGTGTGACGAGGCCAGAAGGGACAGGAGGGGGATCATTAAAGCGTTAATATCTTTTGAGCTACAGAACAGTAAATTATTAAACTTAGAGCTGCAAGTTATAAAACCAATATAGAAGACTCAGAGCTAAACTTTATTATAGACATTACTGTCCCTTTCAATCCTTTCTTTCTTTAGTGCATATGGAACACAGGTATCATGGAGTCGATTCCCTCCTCCTGGAGGGCAGGGCACATGGTCTTTGAGGTGGAGACTCCTTCCTCTACCTCTAGCTCAACCCCATGCCTACAAACTCCCAGAATTCATGTGACAAAAAGCCACAATAAAGGAAAATAAGTGTATAATAGTAAAATAAAATTTCCCAGGACTAAGACACTAAAAGGACCCCTCTGCCTGGGAAAACAACACAAGAAACCTTTTTTCTCCAGGTGGGAGACCTGTGTTCCATATGGGCTAAAGAGAAAAGGATTTATCAGGTGAGAACACTAAAATCCTATTTTCTCTGAGGTTCAATATGGAACACAGAAACTGTAGGGATCTACCAAAGCTGAGATTCCTGGGGATGGTAAGGAGAAAAGACCTCCCACACTTCCTCATGATACCAGAGTTCCCTAGGACTATACAGGATCTGAATAACCTTAAGGTGTCAATGGACACTAAACTATAGCACTCCAAACAAGAGGGTTAAAAAAACTACTAAACAACAACTGGCAGTAGAAAAAGAAGAGACAGATCATCAAACAGGCAAGACTGCTTGAAGGACCTTCCGGCCAAAGCTGGCCTCACAGAGGCCAAAACATTGATGCGGCAGTGTTTGGTGAAAGCATGCAAGGAGGACTAAGTCACAGAGTTTCACAACTGTGCAGCCAAAGCCTGGTTCTTGTAGGCCCAAGAAGCACCCACTGAACTGGTGGAATGCACTCTGATCTTCAGAAGAACCAGTTTCTTCCTAATCTCATATGCTTGAGGTATGGTTACCTTGAAAGTTGCCTGACATGCCCTGGGACCTTCAGGGCTGACAAACAGAGAATCAGAGCACAATGTCCAAAAGATGGAGCTCTCCTGATCAGACGCAGGATCAGAAAGAAAAGAAAGTATGACAATCTCCTGATTGATGTGGAACTCTGAGAAAAAAGAAAATGAGCATTCAACTCAGTCTTACAGAGACAACCACCCAGAGAAAAAACATCTTCAGAGTTGATGCAAGGAGAATGAAGCTAGAGGCTAAAAAGGGGGCGTCTGAAGAAAGCCCAAGACTAGATTGGAATTCAGTGGAGGTGTAGGGTCCCAAAAAGAGGGCAAGGTGTAAGCTGCCCCCTGGAGAAAAATCTTCACGTCTGGGATGAAAGCGGTTCATCTCCGAAAAAGAACAGAGAACCTTAAGGGAACTCAGACCAAGACCATTGTTGACTCAATTCTGAAGGAAGGACAGAACCATAGAAGGTCAAATAACTGTGGGAACATGTTATTGTCTGCTCACTACCCATGAAAAATGAACCACACCATATTATATGCCTTGGAAGAGACCGTCTTCCTTGCCTGTATTATGGTGGAGATAACATCAGCAGAGAATATTTTCTGCTTCAGTATGGTGGTTTCAAGAGCCATGTAATCAAAACCAACCTCTCCACAGCCTCGTACACATGGAACCTGAAGCAACACATCCGGTCTGGATAGCAGACAAATCAGATCCCGAACAGATAGGCCGGAATAGAGCAATCGGAGTGACCAGTTCCTTGCCCATTCTGCTCTTCTGAATCACCCTAGGGATGAGAGTGATCTGGGGAAACGCACAGGTCAACTGAAAACTTCATTGAATGGATATTGCTTCCATTGTGAAGTCCAAAGGATCCATTTTGCAAACAAAGAACTTTGGAACCTTCCTGTTCTCCCTGGTCGCCATGAGCTCTATCGATGGGACTCCCTGGTCCTGAACTATCAGATAGAAAGCCACTGGATGGAGCACCACTTAGAAAGTCTGCCAGTATGATTTCACTCCTGGAATGTGTACAGCTGAGATGGCTGGAATGTGAGTTCTAGTCAATTGAAGAAAATCTTCACTTCTCTCTAAGCTGTCTCCCTGTGGTTTCCCCCTGGTGACTGATGTATGCCACAACTTGGTGTTGCCCGACTGTACACTCACCAGAATACCTGGAGAACCTGATATCAAAGGAAGAGCCAGATGAATTGCCCTGAGTTCCAGAATGTTGATGGATACTAGGGTCCGCTGCCTACCTGCTCTACCCACCCAAGTGCCCCAGGACCACACCCCAGCCCTCAAGCTTCCGTTTGTCTTCACCAAGGTTCACTCCAGAATAATAGGTCTCCCTCTTGCCAGGTGCGGCAGATGAAACCTTCACTGAAGGTCCACCCTGGTTCCTGGACCATGACCTGTGAGTATGCCTCTGAAGTTCCCTCATGTGGAACTGCGAGTATGGAACCGCTTCCAGACAGGAAACCAAGTGCCCATGACATGCATATAGACCCAGATTATTGCTGACTGCAGCTCCAGTGCCTGAGACACATCCTGGAACAGAATCTGAATCTTTTCCTCCATGAGAAAGACTCTCCCCTGAAACGTGTTGAACTTTCTGCCCAGGAACACCAAAATCTTGGATGGAATAAGAAGACGTCTTGAGATTCCAGCCGTGAAGTACCAGTATGAGGGCGCATTCTTGGATATAGTAAGCCATAAGTTCTTGAGAAGGAGCCTTGATTAAGAAATCGTCCAAATATGGAGTCACCCTGGGTATGGATGTACATGGCCAAAGCTGCCATGATCTTTGTGAAAATTCTGAGAGCTGAAGCCAGGTCAAACGGCAGAGCCCTAAACTGGTAGTGACTGGTGCCAAAAGCAAAATGCAGGTAGCGCTGGCTGTCCTGCTGAATTGGGACATGCAGGTATGCGCCCCGAGGATTCAGAGAGGCCAGATACTCCACTGGGCACATTGTTACTATGACAGAAGTGCATAGCAAACAGACATTTGAGGTCCAGAATAGGACATCAGCAACAAAAAGGTTAGAAAAGAAACATGAAAAGCACTCTTCGACTGGAACTGGCATAGCACCCATTTTTCCAGTACAGAGGCCAAGGCTTCATGAAACAACTTTACCCTTTCTGGGTTCCTTGGCACATTTGAGGAGAAGAAGCGATATGGAGGAAGGGATCTGAAATCTATGCGGTATCATTCTGATAACACCCACAAAACCAACTGATCCATTAAGGACCATGACCAGGAGTCTCGAAAAAGGTGGAGATGGCTCCCTACAGGAAACAACGGACCAGTCATGTGGATGTTGCTATGTCAGATTGAGACTATGCAGCTGGTCTAGCTGGTCTGTCTGGGCTTTGCGACAGGGAGCTTGAGAGGTCTGAGGGGTCTGCTCCCTTTGCTGCCCGATCTGGAGGGAGGACGAAATCCACATGCTTTCCTCGCACGAAAGCAATGCTTTGTGGAGAGCCGAGGCAACAAAGTGCTCTTACAACCAGTAGCATCACTATTAATCTGTTTCTGGTCATGCCCAAACAGAGCTTTACCCTGTATCAAGTAGTTTCATCATATAATGTTTTGTTTATTCTTAAAGGTGAGGAGATTATAGTGTTTTATACAATTCTAAAATAAATCAGAATTGCACTGTTTGAAATGTATCAATCTTTCATTCAACCCTGGTAGTCAAGAACCACACATACACTGAGGCCCATGTATTAAGTTAAAAGTGGATACATTCTAGGGCACACCAACTACCACAGAGGAGAAATAAAAATCCCAATTCATTTAGATTAGGTTTTTAACCATATGCGTGCCAGAGGGGTTGGGCAACCCACTGGCATTCAAAGTATTAACCCCTTAATAGCTAGAGAAGTCTCCAAAGCGTGACACAATGTGTTCGAGACCTCTCTCCTATTCAAGTACTTATAAACCCCATCTGAATAAATAAGAATTATCTCCTATGGTGCAGCTGGATTACCCCAGAATTAGTTCTTAAATAAATCAGCCTCATTGAGAAGCATTGGAGTCTTTCTGGAGTAAGCCAACTGCACTATAAGAGAAAAATGAACAAAGTCATGATATAAATGGGATTTAAATCCCTTGAATGTTAGAGATGTCTCCAACACATAGTAAAGGAATTTGGGTATATTTGTGCTTGTCCTCTATGGTGTACTTGGTTTACACCCAAATTACTCCAAATAAGTTATGCACTAAGGTGAGATAAAGAAGATACATTCTCCAGTGTGATAAACTCTCCAATTCCTATGTTAGCCTATGGAATCTATACACAAAGGTCCATCAAGCAGGAAAGATGTTAAAGGGATAGTAATGTCACCATTTAAAGTTATATTTCATTGTTCATTATTATCTTAAATAAATTCATGGTACCATTTTCAACATCCTTACCTTTGTATAGTGCTTGTAATTTGAGTTGAAAGTTTCCCCCTCCTGCCTTTTTCACTACATCAGTCGTAGTTTTCTCAGATCTGAAAGCTGGTCCGGAGAGATCACAAAAAGGGACAATATTATATCAGAATTAGGGACAAACCCTGCTCCCCTTCATCAAGGGGGGCAGGGTTTTCCTCATTCAGTCACATACAATATTGCCCCTCATTGCGATCCGTCCGGTCAAGTGACTGGCTTTCAGATATGAGGAAACTGACTGACTTAGTGAAAAAGGGGAGGGAGGAAGAAACTTTCAACTCAAATTACAACCACTATACAAAGGTAAGGGCATTGAAAATGGTACTATACATTATATATATATATATATATATATATATATATATATATATATATATATATATATATTAAAATAAACAATCGACTATAACTTTATATGGTGACATTACTATCCCATTAATCCACAGATTACACAGCATAACATAGAAATTGGGGAATATATCACACTGAAGTACTCATCTCCTCTCTATCACCTATTTATCAGACCTTAGTGCAACCCCCACCCCCCGGGCATTATGCATTAAAAGTGTACAGTGTGATAAAGAGGAGGTACATTCTCCAAAGTCATAACCTACCCAATTCCTATGTTATTCTAGAAAGCCTATGGACTTATATCTCTCAAACTGAAGAGATTTTAGTGCATTGGTTCCATAGGACAACATGGGATTTGGAGAGCTTATCACACTGAAGACGTTATCTACTCTTAATTATTTCTTGGAACAAGGGTTCCACAGAGCAAATGTAAGCAGTGTCAGACTGTGGAACAAGGGCTGGAGTGTCAGATAGGGAGTCCGATGTATTAAGAAGAACCGGGGGGGGAGCCCTTGGTTCTTCTTAATACAAAGGACTCACTATCTGACACTCCAACCCTTGTTCCACAGTCTGACACTGCTTACACTTGCTCTGTGGAACCCTTGTACCTCTTCAGGGAACCCTGGGGCTCCACAAAACAGTCTGAGAACCATTGGTGTGGCAGAATAGACATACCTCTGTTTAGGGCTGGTAAGACTAACTGGCAGTCTGCAGAGTCCACAGATGGCCTGTTTTGGTTACTGTGAATCTCTGGAGCGTTGTATGGAGGAGGAGGTGTATCTGCACACAAAGAAAAATTATTTATTTACTGTACCACAGCATTTTCAGATTTCCTGTTGGAACATTTACAGTCTTATTTCAGGTGTAGGCTGTAGAGAGGTCTTCAGTACATATATACATATATATATCAACGGAATGCTGGGAATGTTTATTTGTCCTCTATGGTGTAGTCTGGTTTCTCCCTGTCTCCCTGTGTACTGGCTAATTCCATTTGGGGAAGTTCTATACAATACACATCTATTCATTAACTTAAAAGGCCACTTATTTAGTTTTAGTAATGTATTTATTAAACACATTTATGCTGTGTAGATTTAATGAAGACTGTAACCTACATTATCTAGTCATGTCAATAGTTTCCAATCTATAATTTTTTGCTCAAGGAACCCACTTAAAAATGTATAATTAATTTGTTAATGGTGTAAGACTGGTACAATATTTCTATTTAACACATTGAGAGCCAATTATTTCTTAGAGACCCATTCTTCTTTAACATTGGCTGCTAACTTCTTAGTACATGAATATGCATTTTATTTTTTCCTTTCAAATGTATACAAGATCATTGCATGTGTAATCAGGGCAATTCAAAACATCAGAAAGTTTATTAACTAAGCTTATGTATCTTTTGCCTAGATTCCGTTGCAGGTAATAACTGTTGCTACTGGTTTTATCTCACAGACTTCTATTGAAGTCTATCTGGAAATTTGGCAATAATACCAATGTTTAAAGTGATAGTAATACTTAAAATTAATTTTATTTTATATTGTAGCCATGAAAAACACATTAAAAATGATGAAAGTCTTATCACTGTGGTTTGAGAGATATTGACAAGTAAAGTTTCCCCCTCACTGGCTGTTTCAGCCAAGCCTGCCATCTGGCTGACAGACTTGGAATCCTTTCCACAGATCAGCCGGTGGCTCTTCAGCAGAGCCGAGATCGCAAGGTATAAAAATAACTATTTCATTGGAAGGGTCTACAAAGTGTGCTTGCAAACTAGGCACACTTTGTAGACTATTCCAATTAAGTAGTTATTTTTATATCTTGAAATCTCGGCTCTGCTGAACAGCCAAAGCCAGTCAGTGGACTGGATTCCAAATCTGTCAGCTAGAGTGCTGTCGTCACTCAGGGGGAAACTTTACTTGAGAATATCTCTCAAACCATAAAGGTTTGAGAGATAAGGCTTATATAGTTTTTAATGTTTTTTTCATGGCTACAATATAAAATAGAATTAATTTTAAGCATTACTATCACTTTAAGTTATCAACTGAAATGAACTATAGGCCTATATAAGGCAAAAAAAATATGAAAACATGAAAGCCAGTTAATTTTAGGAGCTAGAGAAGGGGATTCATGTGTATATATATTTATATAAAATATCTTGCATAATTTAAGGGTTGGAAGTAATATTTTGGTAGCCTCGCTGCTAGGACCTTTTCCCCAAGAATACAGCCAAACAGATTCAATCAATTAAGGGGTCAATCTGTAGTTTGACCAACCTGTGACCTGGTATGGACTTCCTGGTTCAGTAGAACTTCGTGGAGAATCTGGATAGCCGATAGTGCTTGGTGACTGAGGAAATATGTTACTGGGAGAAGAAGAGAATGAAGTGCATGTTGGCTGCTGGAAAGACTCAGGAAACGTTGCATTGTGTGGCATGAGTGGTTCGTTGTTGAGGGAGGTGTTCCGGAACTTGGCTAGCAGGCTGAGTTGTGGGTTAAATTCACTGTGTCTTGGAACCAGTACCGGAGGCAATACTAAAATCAATAAAAAAAAAGTATGATTTGCATTGCAAACGTAAATGCTTAAATACCATGCTTTGCATCTGTATTGTTTCCAAAGACAGTAGCATATTGATAGTCATGTTACCATTTCATAAGGCTGTATTTTATTAAGCCCCAAAATTCACCTCTGAAACTGCAGCATAAACCTCCCTTAACATTAATCCTTTGAGTGCCAGACAGGTATTGCGTTGTAATGCGTTGGATTCCACAACAATTTTTATGTGCCAACTGGCATGTAGTAAAATTAATGGGTCTGCAGGGTTCCATAGGGCAATATGCATAATAAGATTTCCATGTGTGCCACAGGCATATAAATAAAGTGAAGTCCCCACCCATTCCTTCCTGATCTATGGCCTAGACCACTGTCGGGAAAAAACAAGGACTGGCTTTTATATGCTCCCACTGACTGGGAGTTGGGGTTAGACAGGGAAGAGAATGTGCCTTGTAGTAACCTCACCCCCCAGCCAATCACAGATAAGGTGGAAGGGGTCATGCATGCTCAATACATGACACCTACATGTAGACTACTATGCCCCCTCATGCTCAGTTTGATCTAGCTCAATGAAAATGCCTGAAATCTTTTGGCTTTCCTTGAACCTCTAGTCTCGCTTTGTGGTTATTTTAGTTGGAAAACATAGAATTTGACAGCAGATAAGAACCATTTGGCCCAGTCTGCCCAGTTTCCTACTGTAAAAATCTCAAACCTTTTTTGATCCTTGGTCTTTTCTTATGTTAAGGACAGCCTTATGCCTATCACATGCATGCTTAAAGGGATAGTATTACTTAATAAAGACTAATCCCTATGCTAAAACCCTTCAATAAAGATGAAAAATGCCCCCAGTGGCATCTCTGGAACCCTTATGGTTTGAGAGATAACCGCTTTCAAAGTTCACCCCTGGCTGACGTCAGCATTCTAGCTTACAGCCTGGGAATCCGGTCCCGGGACCGTCTGCGGCTCTGCAGCAGAGCCGAGATTGAACTTATAAAAAAGAAATCCATCACTTAAAAGGTCTTCTACATGTGCTTGCAAACCAAGCACATGTATAAGACCTTTTTAGTGATGGATTTTTTCTTTATTAATGCGATCTCGGCTCTGCCTCAGAGCCGCTGGCTGATCTCAGGAGAGGATTCCCCTGCTCTCAGCTAGAATGCTGACGTCAGCCAGGGGTGAACTTTGAAAGCGTTTATCTCTCAAACCCTTATGGTTTGAGAGATGTTTCTGGGGGCATTTTTCATCTTTATTGAAGGGCTTTAACATAGGGATTAGTCATTTTTAAGTAATACTATCCCTTTAAATTCTGTCACTGTATTAACGTCTACCACTTCTGCTGCTAGACTACTGCGCTTATCTACTACCCTCTCAGTGAAGTAAAACTTTCTTACATTACGTCTAAACCTGTGTCCCTCTAGTTTTAGACTATGGCCTCTTGTCCTAACGTTTTTACTCCTTTGAAATGTACTTTCCTCCTGCACTTTGTTCTCCAGAGAGCTACAAAGATTCCAAAGGGGCTTTTTTTAGGAAAGAAGAAAAAAAAACGCTATTAAGTAATCGAATTCTGACCCTAGGTCAGAACAAGACAGCAACATTGACAGGCTGGACATACCTGCAAAATTGGAAAAGCAATGCGTTGTGTACCCCTCTGGCACTCAAAGGGTTAACATCACCCGGACTAGTATTTTATAAAATTAACAAAATCTGTATTGTATTTATGACATCATACCGTTTTGCACAGCAAAAAAAAAAAATTACATAAAGTGAGACACCATTAAAAAGCATATTTCACCCTGAATAAAAATATAAATATGCAGATTTTCATGTATAACTAGAATTTTACAACCAGAACGGATTGTGACAAAATACTGAAAATGTGTCTGGCCTCCAAACTACTAGAAAAGTGCCAAACATCTGGCATTAAAAGGGTTTAATCAGTTGTCATTTGGGAGTTTTATATGTCCTCTATGCTGAAGTTGGTTTTACTCAGGAAACAAGGCAGCTTTTAACCCCTTAAATTCATTTGAGGTCTCCAATGCAATTGTGAGCAATCAAGGGACTAAAAGACTAAATCATTAGTAACTTGAAGAATTGTATTTGTCACCTTTGGTGCAGCTGGTTTCTTATTATATCAGCACCATTAAATGTACACTCCCTAATAACCCCCCACCACACACACACACACATACACACACAAACACACTCATACTCACACACATAGAAAGATACACACAAACATACACTCACACACACATACTCACACACACACATGCACACTTACTCTGGCCAGAAAATCATAATGGCCAATAAGAATTTTACCCTTGGTCCCGGGTAAAGAAATATTATATTTAATCCATACTGAAAGTCATGACCACAGATGTGGACATAACTCTTGGTAGCAGGACCACTGGACCTAAAATTCACCCCACTGCACATGAAAATCTTCTCGCCAGTCACCACCCTGCTTTAGTTTGGGAAAAAGGATCCAGTGGGTGGCGTTTATGATATCCAGGACTTATTGAAAATATTATCTCACAAACAAAAGAGTTAGGGCAAAATTCATAAGGCCATTAGGATTTTCTGGTCATAGTAATGTCAGTAGGAGGTTTTTATTAGGAGGCATTTTTTCCGGTAATTTTAAAGAAATGTTAATTGTTTTAAATAGGATTTTCATAACAAGGGGAGTAGTGTATTGAACTCATTCCAACTGTAGAAAAAGTATGCATGTCCTCTGTGGGCTGAAAATCCTACAAATCTGACCATATTCAAAAAGCAAAGCATAGGCTTTTGTGGAACAAACCAAATGCACCATAGAAGACAACTGAAATTCCCATTAATTTAAATGGAGCTTTTAACCCTTTGAGTGCCTGAGGGGTACGCAATGCATTCATGCAATGAAATGGCTAATGCCTTGAATGCATAAAAGGACAGCATTGGGTTGGCGACCTCTCTAGCATTCAACAAATGTAACCCTTTGAGTGCCAGAGGGGTATGCAATGCATTGCTTTGGCACTCAAAGGGTTAAAACTCCATTAAAAGCCTTGGGGACCAGAGAGATATGCAATCCATCGCACACCACTGGTCCACAGGTGGTTAAATGAAAGTGAATTTTGCAAACTTTATTTGTTCTCTAAGGTGCAGTTTTTTTGCTCCAGAAATGTCTGTCTTTAAATTTTTTAATATGAACCTACATTAACTGTATCTGCCAGTCTACTGAAATTCTACAGCAGAGCTTTCCATACAAAGCCACGTGTTCCCTGACTGTCAGTGGATCTCATTAGGGAAGTCCCCGGCACTCTATTGTTTACATCAGTATAATAAGATAACTAAGGAAATGAATTAGCACAGGAGAGAAGTAAATCAATCAAGAGTACAGAAGTCAGACAAAGACCTAGAATTTTATACAAACTGGCCTTGTTAAAGGGGAGCATTCACTTAACAAAAACTTTCTTGTAGTGGTTTGAACCACTATAACAAGATTAGCGGCGTTGTTTTTTTATTTTTGGTTACCGGGTATTGAAGATATGAAGCTTTAAACTATGGCACTTCTGCTTCTGTGGCAACCTGTATGTGTGGCACGTAGCCGCAGGACTTCCCACCTCCCTCCCAGCTGCCCCAGGGAGCACGTTCATGCTTCCCTTCATGCGTGCATTTATGTGGTCTAATGTTACAACAAGCTCCGGTTACCATGCTACTGAGGTTGTATATAGTTATATTACAGGGTGCAACCTCAGTAGCATGGTAAACAGAGCTTGTTGTAATGTAAACCTCTTTTAGCAACACAGTCAACCAAGGGTTTATAGTAAAAAAAATACCAAATGCTAAAATGGTTTAAAATAAGGTCATTTGTGGATATGATTATCTCTCCAGCCCAATCACATTGGCATAAAGCAGTGTTAAAAAATTGAAACGGGGCCTTGTAAGCCTGTATTATTTAGTTATGACTTGAGAAGAAATCATTTTTGTGGTGAACACTTTAGCTTAAAGAGATAGTAATGGATTATTATAAGTAAATTTAATATTGCAGGTATTAGAAAAATACATTATTTGCTGCCAGTCCGATCTCTCAAACATGCATCGTTTGAGCGATATACACTGCTAAAGTCTCCCGCTCCCTCCTCTTTCACAGGCGTCAGCGTCTATCTGAGAGCCTAAGATCCTGGTCCCGTGACCAGCTGGCGGCTCTTCAACAGAGCCGAGATAGCGAGATCTAGAAAGAAATACTTCACTGGAACAGTCTACAAAGTGTGCCTGGTTTGCAGGATATACAGGATAGTCTATACAGATTAAAATAAATGCAAGTTTATAATTAGAATTTAGTTGTATCCTTTTAAAATGTCACACACTCTAGTGGCACAATAACCATGTCGCTGGGATGAAAAGAGTGACATGAGAATCTCACCCGCATCAAAAGGACGAGATTCTCATGTCGCACTGATTTCATCGTCCCTATGACTTAATGCACAACATGACTGAGCTCTCTCCCCCAATATTCCCTCAGGTGCACCACTCACCTCTGTAGTACAAGGATTTGGGTGACTCAAGAACAGAGTGTAGCTCACACACTGACAAGAACTGATGGCATGCCCCACCACTCACAGCTCACTGAACTGAGCCAAAGGCTCTAACTTTACTGAGAAGTCACAGAGTTCTCCCAGTCAGTTGTAAATGAATGACAAGGAGTACAGGGAAAAAAATTATATATACTGCAGTCACCCTGTCCTAGAGGATGACCATCCCTGGAAGAACTCTGTGATTTCTCAGTAAAGTTAGAGCCATTGGCACAGCGCAGTGGGCTGTCAGTGGGGGCATTCCATTGGTTCCTGTCAGTGTGTGACCCAAATCCTTGTACTCCAGAGGTGAGTGGTGCACCTGAGGGAATACTGGGGGAAAGAGCTCAGTTATGTTGTGCATTAAGTCATTTGGGCACTGAAATGAGCTCGACATGAGAATCCTGCTCTTTTGATGCGGGTGAGATTCTCATGTCACCCTTTTCATCCCTGTGACATGGTTAATGCTTCAATTACTTGCTCGCACTAGAGTGTGTGGCATTTTGACAGTGAACCAATTTTAGGACTCTAACATAAAATAACTATATTTTACAGATGTTAACTGGAAGCAAGCATTATTTGAAATTATATATCCCAGCTACACTTTTTGATGTTAGTGTTTCTTTATAGGAGCAGTTAACTTTTTTTTATGAAAACCAATATGTTCCTGCTGAAAAAAACAAGGGCACTCCCGCCACTGTCAGTTGTTTTATTCAAATGTTATAACAGTTCAAATAATCAAAAAGTGAATTTACAGCGCGTTTAAATGACTCAGCAGTTTATTTCACTTTCTATGGGAACTGTGTGTCATTGACTTTCCTCTCAAATAAAATGTAACAGAATAACTAAATGCAATCTGACCAGTAGATGACACTGTTAATGTAAAAAATAATAGTGTTTATACTGCAATAACTCTGGAAATATACATGTCTCTGCAGTGGGAGTATCCTTATTTTACTCAGTAGGAAAGGCCCTACAATATATATTGTTTCTTAAAGTGGAACTTTTACCTTCCCTAAGCTCCCTCCCTATATATTTATCTTATACATATCCAGTATATTGTTTATTCTTAATGAATTGTTTACCTATGCTCGTAAAATACTGTGTCCTCGCAGCGCTTCAGGAGGTAGAGAACAGCTATCTTGCTGATGTGGCAGTTGATGTCCTTGATGTCCGTGTTAATGGGTGTTGCAAATACTGCCCCTTTTTGATTGCTCTGTTTCTCTCTGAGAGCCAAGCTATGCCTCTGTGGGCTGGATTAAAGCAGTGAGGGGAGGTACTAATAAACCGTGCAGTATAGCTTGTAACGCATGGAGAGTGTGATTTAACCCCTTTGCATCCTGTGACATACCCGGACCTTCACGCTGGTCCGGCACTTAAGGACCAGTGACGGTCCTGGTACATCACGTACTTTTACTCACGGTGCTCCTGCAGGAGTGCGGTGAGTAATAATGGGGACTGAAATTGATCGCTCCAAGACCGGAGCGATCTCTCTCAGTCCTTCGTTCGACGTGCCGCCCCACGTGATCAGTCTATCTGGTCCTTGAAGGACCAGACACCCCAGGACCGCTGGTCCTTAAGGGGTTAAGAAAAAAAATTACACGGCACACCGCAAATAAGGATTGTATTCATATTAAATTTAATTGGGGCTGAAAGTCCTCCTTTAACAAAAATGTACTTCTCCTTTAAATGTATATAATCCTAAACCATTTTTAGATGGTAGTGTTCTTTAAAGCTTCAATCGTCCAAACACATGAAAGACCACATTTGTTTTGTTTAAAGTGGAACTTCCTCTGTGTAGAAAGTTGCCCTTCAATAATTAAGCATATGGCGACTAGCTGCATAATATGTCTATTACCACTCTGAAGTGGCAGATTCTAAAGTAATCCTTTAAGAACCATTGCACTGTGCCACAAGGTAACCGGAAGAGACTGACAGCGCAAGTGCGCAGACTGCACTAACCTGACCATCAGTGTCCGATGATTAAAGGGATTGTAATGTCCCAAAAAAGTATCTTCTAAATGGTAGTTGCAATAAAAAAAATTTAATGCACTTAATCCTTTCTCTCAAACCGTTATGACGGACGTCATGAGATCCTGCTTCCGGGACCAGAAGGCAGCTCTTCAGGAGCGCTGTCATCGAGATATCTAAGTATAAATACTTCATCGGAATGGTCTACAACGTGTGCTTTCAAGCCAGGCACATGCTGTAGACCATACCGATGAAGTAATTATAGTTAGATATCCCGATGACAGCACTCCTGAAGAGCCGCCTACAATCGGGCGACCGGATTCTGCCTCTGACAGCTTTACAGCTCATCAGGCAGAAAGGGGAGGGAATGGAGGACTTTATTTTCTTATATCTCTCAAACCATAACGGTTTGAGAGAAAGGATTAAGCGCATTAAGTGTTTTTTTATTGCAGCTACCATTTACAGGATACTTTTTTGGGGACTTTACTATCCCGTTAAGGATTACTTTAGAATCTGCCATTTTTGAAAGGTAATAGAAGTATTATGAAGCTGGTCGCCATATGCTTCTACAAAGTGAAAGTTCCGCTTTAAACTCATTCCTGCAAAGGGTTCATTTCTTCTCAAAAATATTTTATATTCAATCAATCAATAATGTCAGTGTGATAATAAAAATGCTTTTTAAATCTATGTGTAATCTATGTATGATTTATGTGTAAATAGATATGTTTTCCGAACAGAAAATGCCATAAAAGTCTAGTACCATAGATCTCTAATTTCACCATTTATTTCTGCTGACAAAGCACTGTAATGTCTTTATCTGTATGAAGGGAGAGCGCTATAGTCTCATAGTTACTCAAAATGGATATCCAGCACATCTGAACCCTTTGAGTTCTAGAGGATTACGCAAGGCATTGCAAAGCAATGCGTTCAATACCTCTCTTACACTCAAAAGGTTCAAGGGGAAGAATTACATAAACCAAACAGTAATATTTTATTATGAAAACAAATAGTATGTTTTTACTTTCAGAGATGCTGAATTTAAATTATTTTACTAAGCCATTCAGGGCGCCCGGAAAAAAAAAAAAAAAAAAGGTCTGTGGTCCTTAAGTGCTGGCCGCGTGTGCACACTGCTGGTCCTTAAGGGGTTAAAACATGTTTTCGCTATAGTAACATTTGAATTAAACATTTCTAAGCAGTTGGAAAAGCCTACCACACACACAGTGGGGTCATGCACTAAGCTGTGATAAAAAGGTAATAAAGTGGAGATGACTTGTCCAGTGATATCACTTCTCCAGTTCTTATCTTATTTGGTGGAGTCCATGCACTAAGATTTCTCCAGCCTTGGAGATCTTAGTGCATTGGCTCTATAGAAGAGCATAGGAACTAGAGAAGCGATATAACTAGAGAAGTTATCACCTCTTTAACACGCTTTAGTACATACCCTCCACAGTCTCTCTTTCATACAGGCAGATGAAGTTTCACACTTACAGTCTATTCTCTCTCTCACACAGTCTCTCTCACACACATACACAGTCTCTCTCTCTATCTCTCTCACAGTCTCTCCTTCTCTCACACACAGTCTCTCTCACACACACATACACACAGTCTATCTCTCTCTCTCAAACATACACACAACACACACACAGTCTCTCTCTCTCACACACATAACACACACAGTCTCTCTCTCTCACACACACACACACACACACACAGTCTCTCTCTCTCACACACACAGTCTCTCTCTCATACACATGACATTTCTCTCTCACACACTCAGTCTCCCAAACACACACAGTCTCTCTCACACACACATGCAGTCTCTTTATCACACATGTGCACACAGTCCCTCTTTCACACATACATTCTCTCTCTCTCTCTTTCACGCTCACACATACACACAGTCATCCTTCTATTTGAGTGTCACAATGGGGTGTGCTGTGTGTGCACCATTAACCATTTGAGTGCGGAGGGGGGGGTTACACCATTAACCCTTTGAATGCCAGAGACAGGTGGGATGGTGTGCATCATTCACTATTTAAGTGACAGAGGGGGGAGGGGTGTTGCACTATTAACCATTTCTGTGCCACAACATGGGCTGCTTTGGGTGTCACACAATCACTTTGGTTCCAGAGAGGGGATAAGTGGCACACCATTAACCATTTCAGTGCCAGAACTGAGTGAGGACGGTAAGTTCAGTGTCACACCATTAAACATTTGAGTGCCAGTACAGGGGAAAATGGCACAATTAACCATATCAATGCTAAAACAGAGTTTTGCACCATCAACCCAAGGACCATTTAGGTGCCAAACTGTCCATTTGCATGCCAGGATGGGGGGGGGGCACTATTAACCATGTGAGTGCCAGAAGAGGTGTGGAGTTACATCATCAACTATTTCTGTGTGTGTGTGTGTGTGTGTGTGTGTGTGTGTGTGTAAGGGAGTGTGAGAGACAGAGAGAGAGATAGGGGGAGAGGGAGACTATGTGAATGTGTATGGGGGGTAATTAAAAATGGTGTGTGTTTTGTGAGATGTGCGTGGTGGTAAAGAGATTGTGTGTGTGTATGTTTGTGTGTGTCTGAGACAGAGAGGTAGATAGAGAGAGACTGTGTGTGAGACAGAGAGGGAAAGTGTGTGTGTGTGAGAGAGAGAGACTGAGTGTATCTGGGGGATCCTAAAGAGACGGTGTGTGTGTTTGCGCGTGTGTGTGAAAATGAGAAATATACTGTGAAGTGATGTATGAATGAAACTTGGAGCAATACTGGAGTAAACTTACTGCACCAAAGGGACTAAGTAAAAATTCCCACTGATTAAAATTGGGCATTTAATTCTCTGAATGCTAGAGGTCTCTCTAGTATTAAAAGGGTTAAAAGCCTCATTTACATCAATGGGAACTGTGTGCATGTTTAATTTTGGAGTTGGTTTGTTCAATTTTCATTAGTTCATCAACTTCTGTGTATGTAGAGAAGGGTAAGAAGCACTTCAAGTCTTGAATTAAATTAAATTAGAAGCTCCATTTAAATCAATGATAATTTTTATTGTCGGTGAAGTCGGTTTTCTCCAGAATTGCATCCCTTTATCCTGAGGAATAACGCCCTAGGAGTTTTAGGAGCCAGTGTGTGTGTGTGTGTGTGTGTGTGTATACATACAAATGCATAAAATATTTCCAAAATTAATTACCACCCTTTTATAGACCATAAAGTAACATGACATAAACATTCCAGGAAGCTGTCTTTTTTACCTGGAGTTTCCACCCGGCGGTAATGGTAGGGATTGATGCATACATCCTTCTGCTTTGATCCAAATGGGAACTCACAGCATTCAAGTGGTTTTAGCTCGTGATGGGACTGCAGATCTGGCCATCGCCAGACCCTGCAATAAATGACATGAGGAAGACCTTTGCGATGTGATACCTGTAACCTCCCATCCAGTGAACGTGGGATTGTGACACATTTACTAGGCTGTCCAGGAGAACTTAGAGCCCTTTCTAGCTCTTCCATTGCACCCTTCTTCTTCTTCAGTTTTTTGACAAGTGAATCCACTGCTTTTTCTGCCCATTTTTCCTCTTCGTCCCCTTGCTTCCAGCCAAGCAGCCTTTTCACTGCAGGGCTAGTGAAGGAGAACAAGGAGCTGATTGGAGTGCTGGAGTGCATATGCTTCGTATATGCCTCCTCTAAACTAGACAATAGTTCTGTACAGCCAGGTAGGAACTGGCAGGATTAAGTGACGTCTCAGCCCACCTTTCTGAAATAATCCTTTTTCTCAAAACCAGTCCTGAAGTATGTCTTTTTGAATCATTCAGAAGAACAAAATGCTGGTCAACACTTGTAAAGGAAAACAAAATGTTGCAATTAGACATATAAAATATATTAATCCCTTGCTATGCAATGCACTGGAGACCTAGCATTTAACCCTAAGTGCCAAACAGGTATAGAATGTATTACAAAGCAATATAATGCACACCTCTCTGACTTAAATTAGATTGAATATATAAAATCAGCTTAAAGGGATAGTAATGTCTAAAATAAAGTAGATCTCTGAGTCGTCATTAATGTAAGCAATTTGTTCTATTTTTGATAACTTACTTTGCTGTAGTTTTAAAGATGTAAAAGGATCTCCCTCCCGCCCCTTCTGGCCTCCTCCCCTTGGAGCTGCAATCCGGTTGAGGGACCGGACAGATGCAGCAAGCGACAAACTTAAGACAGGAAGTATAAGGAAAGCCCTGCCCCCCTTTTGCTTACTGAAGATTGTCCCTCGTCACTCTCCATCCGGATCACACTTAGATGAGTGTGATGTGGCCGGAATGTGAGGGAGCATGATCGTTTTATATTGAATATGTTCAAAACGACAGCAAAGTAAGTTATTAAACATAGCACAAATTGTTATGCTTACCATAATGAAGTATCACTTTAATGATGGTTCCATTGAAGCTGACCAGTCACCCTGAATTGGAAAAAAGTAGTAGGATCGGAGGCACTATAAAATATATAAAAAAAATCTGAATTCTAGAAGATATAGAAGTGCAGTTTGGGTACAAAAATATTATAATTGTAAAGCTGCTCGAAAACCACAATCTACAACCAGGAATATATAATATGTAAGTAATATAGGTAAGCGCTAAATGACATAGTGAACCTGAAACATGAAAAGTTCATATAAATCATAAAATGATAAAGCAAATCGCTTATACATAAAATATATGAAAATAAAATAATAAATTTGCCAAACAAAAATACATATATAAATATCAATCTAAACATTCAAATGCTGAATGATCAGAAAGGATAAAAATGAAAGACGATGACGATATGGATAAAGTGGATATGATGAGATGAGATCGTGAAATGGGGTACCTTGGTGTGGTGAGAGCTTAAACATATTTTGGCTGTTACAAAACCCTCATTTGTTTGAGATATATTAAAACATAGGTATAATAGATGCTTTACACAGGGTTTATCATTTTTGGGTAATCTGTATCAATTAGCGCAGGATTGCTTTTTCTTTTGTTCTTGTCCTAGGTTTTACCTTGTTTGGTGATTTGGAGAAGTCCCTCTTTCCTTGCTGCTTCTCATACTTTATTCACTAGGCATTGTAATTTTATTTACGTGATATTTGTATATTTAATGTTGTGTTTAGCGCTGTGAGTTTTTCTTTGCTTTTTGCACACTAAGGACAGAACATAGCATGGTCTGCTATACAAAGAATAAAGCTGTTTACACATAGATCAATCACAAATGCAGACATCAATCAAAAATTACATATATATATATATATATCCTTATAAAATAAAGTCCTAGAATGCAGAACTGTCATCCAGCGCCTCTGCTGCTGCCCCGGAGCCGGGAGCACAGACAGGCTGTGAGCCATCCGGAGCTCTCCGCTCTGGATCAGCCCGTGTATACGGGCTTTGTAACTAGTATATATATATATATATATATATATATATATATATATATATATATATATATATATATATAGTATAGATGTGTCTGAAGCACTCACGCTTCATTGCAAGCATTCATGCCGAAGAAATTCCAGAAGTTGCAAGTGGAAAGTAGCACTCTCAGGACTTTATGATTCGTGGAGAAGAGGTAAAGTTTTTATTTGCAGATCAATGTTTCGGTTAACACACTGTACCCTTCATCAACTTGCAACTCTATACTGTGTGCACTTGACTGGTACAGAACCAGACAAGAGAGAAACGCATGTGGAGAGTATATGAACTTTTCATATATTTTTTATATTTTTTTTTTATAACTTTTAAGGAACACTAACACCAAAATAAATTGGTGTTATATACCCTGTACTTCATGCAAACCTCTATAAAATGTCTGTTTCTGGGGCTTAAAATCTAGTCTAACATATGCTCCGAAGCAGGAGCAATTCCTGCCTTTTCCAGGGCTCCAACTACTGAAGGTGTTTTATTCAAAAATGACTGAAACTCAGACTTGAATTTCTATAATGGCCTGAAATTTTACACTGGCACTGTTGATACATCATCCTATGGGCAGCTCTGGTCAGTTGACCATAAACCTTCATAGGATGGTGTAGCAACAGCGCTACTGTAAAATGCTAAGCCATAGAGATAGTGCACCTAAAAAATTAAAGTTTGAGTTGCAATAAATTTTGAACACAACACTTCTCAGCAGTGGGATTACATATTAAGTGTTATTATCTCTTTAACTGTTGTTTTTTAATTGTTTTTATTAATATATCTTCTGTTTTTTTTTACCAATACCAGTTCTTACCTAAGAGCCAGTAAAGATTAGAGTAGATGGTGAGTTGAAGTTTTACAAAGCAAGTACAACTGTAAAGCAGAAAGGAGAATGGAACTGAACAAATCCATATTCGTCTATATATCATGCAGTGCCAGACTCCCAGCCTGCACCTGTAAAGCCAGTGTGTACATTTTCTACTGTCCTACAAAGAGAAGCAGGATCTACATTAAATAACTGAATGACACTGGTACTTACCATTTTATTATGTGAGATTCCAAAATGTATATTCTTCCTTTCTAATTTACACCAATGAAAATTGATATTACAACAAGACAATCTGCAGCCCACCGGCCGTTGCTGGACTACAACTTCCACCACCCAGAGGCAACCATTTTTGGGCTACTTCACTAAATTATTCATACTATACCTGCCAGCTGTCCCAGATTTCTGGGGACAGCCTGTGGTTTTGTCTCCCTGTCCCTGGATCCTGCTGTCTCTGGTTCTAAAACTGTGTTTTTAACCCAGTATTCTATGTGTTTATTATTGAAAGAGCTTGACCTTCTCCATATATTAACATTGCTTATTTATATGATTTAGAATAGCGTTTACATGTGGCTAATGTCTATCTGCTGTAGAGATGTAGCTTTAAAGGGATAGTAATACCTTGAAACAAAAGCAGCTCCTATTGATCCCCCTATAAAGAGGATCACGTAACGCTTTATTTCATCTGAAGCAATATAGTAACCCTCCTAACATAACATACCATCAAAAGTCCATTTATAGTTCTTCACTAATCAGACAGCTGCAAAAATTGAGACTGAGCTGTTTACTCAGAGGGTCTATCCAACAGTCTCTAATTAAAGGGGAGGTTTACCCCCTTCACAACTTTGGCTAAATCGTTTCATCATCAATAATAACTAATGGAAAGTATGTTCTTTTTTAAAAAAAAAATCTGCCCGTTTGCAGAAATTCTAAGTTTAAATGTAACTCTGTTCCTACTTTCGTCAGACTTTCGTCGGATCTGTAACATAGTCTCAGCTTCTATCCAGCCTCCTCCGATGACAGAGGCTGTCTGTCTCTAAGCTGGAGCACTTTCATTGGCAGAGATCGATTTCTGGCCAATGAGAGTGCTCCAGCTTAGAGACAGACAGCTTCCGTCATCGGAGGAGGCTGGATAGAAGCTGAGACTACGGTACAGATCCGGTCAGCACTGTCTGCCGGAAGTAGGAACAGAGGTACATTTAAACTTAGAATTTCTGCAAACGGGCAGATTTTTTTTTAAAAAAGAACACACTTTCCATTAGTTATTACTGATAATGAAACAATTTAGCCAAAGTTGTGTAGGGGGTAAACATTCTCTTTAAGAACCCCTCCCCCCCCCCAAAAAAAAAAGCCTTGCCTTAACATGTCAAAGATTTTGCATATTGATAAGGGTTTGATATCTTCAAAATCATGCTGTAAGGCAGATGAGGGCCACAACACTGGCGGCTAGGTTCTCATATATGTAGTAACAACTCACAAAGAAAAGTGATATAACGTTATTCTAGATTGCTACTCACATTGCAGGGGAGATATTCAGGTCTGTTCTTATTTAACAACCAGTGTGCCGCTGGCACTTTGGTGTCCTGCTAATGCAACTTTAGCTGCCACTGTTTTTTATGACGATTTGGACAAAAATGTTGATACTGAGGTTCAAATGTATAACTGGAATTTTTATGCTCAATATTCTCATTTTTCTCTTTCTTATTATGAGACCTAAGAAAAACTATACATTTATGTATTATTTATGTGTCCCATTCATTATGTTTGTGACAAATTACCTAGTTAGGGGTGCCTTGAGCTAAAAAGATTGAGAACCACTTCACTAAAGCAATTGTATCTAATATCAGGTGCTTGAGTACAAAACCAATGGGCAAAAAATGACACAATGCAGAAAATGCTCTGAGCTGGCAGATTAGTACAATATCCACTGTATGCTCACATTCACATCTGTATTGACTATCATAGGGTACACCATCCAAAACTTGGTTTATGGAAATGGTGTTCTTCCTAGATTACCCTCAAGAATTCATAAGCAAATACAAACTGAGTCATAATAGTAAACTCACAGAAATAAAGCATGATTCCCAGTGTATTGAGCCGTTTTCCAGATCAACCTCTTAACCCTTTGCGTGCCAAAGAGGCATCCAACACATTGCATCACAATATGCTGGATACCTCTCTGGAACTCAAAGGGTTAATTCCACCTTGAATAATAAAGAGCAGAACTACTGGGCCTTTCTCTTTGCTTGCTATACAAAAATGTATGTGACTAATGTATACAAGTATTTACTTATGATAAGATGTGCATGCCTACAGATCAGGAAACATTCCTGCACTATAATATAGCTGCTTAGCATGGACTAGTGGAGAGCATTCTCTTTCAGTAAAATAAAATAGCACGCCAGTGACATCAGTGTGAACCAGCACACCATTGTTGTCAATGGGAATAAAGCCAAGGCTGTAAGTTAGAGATAATGCAATAGAGTGAACACTGGGTCATAACAACAGATTTAACTCTTTTGAGTCCCAGAGGGGCGGGCAATGTATTACACACCCCTCTGGCACTCAAAGAGTTAAAATGATGATGCAACTTTTCATTGAACCTTAATAAAACACATCCAATATACAGAGTTGTTACTTGAATAAACTGTAAGCATATTGTGGTTGATGTATTGACCTTTGGTATTCAGGGGGTTTTAAGCCCCATTTAAATCAACAGGAATTTGGGATTTTTTATTAGTCCCCTATTGCGCAGTTGGTTTGCTCCAAAAAGGCTCCATTTCCTCTTAGTACATCAGCTTCGTTGTGTTATGGGAGGACCATGTTTCTGCTATGTGTATGCTACAATATTTTTAGCCCCTTAACAGTGTCATAAAATACTTTACACCACTTACAGTGGAACCCTATATGGTGAGCAGAAATCAAAGTGGACCCCCAACAAGCAAAAGGTTTAACCCCTTGGACAGGGATGGAAAATTCACAGGAGCCTGGCAACCTGAGCCAAGGTACACTAAAGTTCAGTCAGGGGCCAGTTTGTGTTGTATGTATGTCAATGACATATTTACAGTATGCACTAAGATGGCTTCATCTTCATTTACCTGTGAATACACCACAAATACGCTGACATTACCATGAATACACCATACTATCAAAAGGTTTAAAGTTTTGTACTGGCTACTTCAATATGGCTCATTTGAATACTGAAATACAGTTTAATGAGGCATTGTTGCATCCATGGGGTGTGTTTATATGTTACTGTAGCACATCACAGGCACTAAGCTCCGATAGCTGCCTATGCTGTCAGAGTTCACAGTCCAACATCGCCAACTTCATGCCTCCCAACATTTCAAATGGCCAAAGAGGGACACTTTTGTTTTAGGTGGTGTTGCTGGGGGCATGGCTGGTGGGTGGGGCATTGCCAATAATTTATTAGCTAATTCCTGACCTATTGACACCTCTCTGTGTAACCGAATAAATGATTTAGAGCAAGACCAAAGTATTTTATTTACACAGTATAATTTATAAACACATATACTGATGTTTAAACAAACATTGATGTGAGTTTTATTGCTGTGGAGCAATGTGATACACTTATACACACACCACACAGTCTGATCGCCTAAACACAGGGACGCCAGGGTGGTAAAGAGGGACAGAGGGATTTGGGTCTCAAAGAGAGACTGTCCCTCCTAAAGAGGAACACTTGGGAGGTATGCAACCTTAGGCTGGAGAAGTTAGGATCTCCCTATAGCTTTCTATGAAGCTACTGCCATGGTCATATATCCCCCTTACCCCTTTATGTGCATTGGGGTAAGCAACACATTACAAATCAATGCACTGGATATCCCTCTGACACTCAAAAGGTTATTTTTTTTTTCATTGGCACTCAGGAAATCCTAATTTGCTGCAATACTATTATGCTATGCCAGAAGGGTATCCAGTACATTGCATAGCAATGTGTTCCTTACCCCACTGTAACTCAATGGGTTGAGTGAGTGCTGCTGCTGCTGCTGTTCTTGGTGCTGAAATGTCTCTGCATCCTCTCTGCTCTCACCTGCCCCCCCAACACATCAGCGCCTATATGACAGATTGATATGTTAATGATCCACTTCAGTCTGTAATTCTTAGTGCATATGAAGGTGTGTCTTCATCGCCAAGGAGTTGTGCTCACTTCACATCATCAGACATACATCACCATAGACCCTTAGTGTATCTCCTCCCAAGACTCCTAAAATTCTACTTCTGGATAATTAATATGCATTTATATTCTGTCTCCTAAACATTATGTTTGGCTCCTACATTTTCAGCATTTTTATTGAGATCTTTGATGCTAGAGAGGTGTGCAAGTCATTTAATGTGTAATGCTCTGGGGCATTCAAGGGGTAAAACAGTATCAGTATTAAATGAAGTTGCTAGATTTTACTTATGATTGAAATATTAGGATGAAATGTATCAGGTAACTGTTACCTAGTAATGCTATTTTTCTTAGGAATCTACATCATAATACATATCAGAAGAGCAATCTAACAGAACACAAAGTAAATAGTTTGGTAAACACAGAACCACTAATTAGGGTGAACACATTTCCGTTCTGCCATTCCGGGACATGTGGACACCCTAGTCCCGTGGCTGAGGCTCCTGCCGGCGCTGACCATCTTTCTGAGGCTGACATAGTAACAGTTCCCAGTGGGAACTCTTACTCTGTGTCAGCCTCAGAAAGATGGTCAGCGCCGACGGGAGCCTCAGCCGCGGGTCTCACTTGCAGCACCAGCATACCTGCTCCACCCCAGCTGTCTCGCACGTACCAGTCCAGCCAGCCAATGAAATGTATTTGCTATATGGTATTCATTGGCTGGCTCAGCCAGCCAATAAGGACCATATAGCGAATACATTTCATTGGCTGGCTGGACTGGCGCGTGTTGCTCAATTCCGGGACTCTTTGTTGTCCCGCGGGGGGTGACGTGGGACACAGACCCCTAATAAGGGTCAGTTCCGGGCATTCCGGGATGTGTGGTCACCCTACCACTAATACACTGCCACTCCAGCCACATCCGCCATTACTAACATGCTCCAAGGAAACCCTTGTACTTCTTCTGGGAATCCTGGGGTTCCAATGAACTCCATTTAAGAACTATCGATTAACAGTAAACCTGACTCCCTCCCCACACACACACACACACTCATTAGGCCTTACATATAAAGAAAAGTGGAGTAATTCTGTGAACAACCAACTGAACCAGAAAATTCACCAAATTCCAACTTTAAATGGGGCTTTTAACACTTTCAGTGCTAAAGAGGTCTCCAAAACATTGCTTCACAATGATTAGGAAGAGCAGGAGGAACAGGAGGAAGTGGGTATCAGGGAGCAGAGGAGAAGTAATAGGGAGGGCAAGGAGTATTAGTGTGCATGGGAAGCAGGAGGTAGCAGGAGGGAGCAGGGGAGGGCAGGAGGTATCAGGTAGAAGTAGCAGGAAAGGCATGAGGTATCAGGAAGAAAGGAACAAGGCAGCAGTAGAAAGGCAGGACAGAAGGCAGCAGGAAAAACAGAAGGGCAGGAGGTAGAAGGGAGGGCAGAAGGTATCAAGAAGAAGGGAAGGAAGGTTAGAAGATAGCAGGGAGGGCAGGTGGTATTAGGTAGCTTGGGGGGAGGGTAAACAGGAAGCAGCAAAGAGACCAGGAGGTAGTCATGAGTAACTGATGTAAGAAGCAACACCCCAGACACAGACATTACATAATAAAATCAACATGTCTTACTAATAACCACAACTATTTCATAATAAAATCAGAATAAAATCAACATGTCTTACTAATAACCACAACTATTTAATCAGAAAAGAATGCAGTCGAAAGGAAGTAGGTACATAAGTCATGAATGATGTAAAATGAATGGGTACACAACTTCTTAGCATTCACCACACATTACAAAGTGCCAGTGAAGGAGATGGGACCGGTGCTTGCGGGTGACGGGATGCAGTTGCCTCTCTGTACCTGAAGATGTGGATGACATGAAAACTTAAGGTTGCGCTATGTGAATGCATAACAATCCACAGAAACCAAAACCAAAATATATTTTTTCTGTTCCAGAGGGAAGGGGACAGTCCCAAAAACATACAAAACCATCAAAACCAAAGCAATCAGTTTGAAACTGCCCAAAACAACAAAACTGTTAATAAATATTAACAGTCCAAAAGCATTCTACAAGCAGATTTTAACTAACTAGCATATAAGCCCCATTATATGCATACCTGGGAACTTCCAATTGAGGTCTACCCAGAGGGGAGTCCTCTGGAGCAGCAGGGGGTGACAATAATGATGCGAATCGCATCAAAAAGGGGCGGGGCTTGACATGAGTTTAGGAGGCAGGGCTTAAAGGTGTCACACAGAAGGCTGTGGAAGAAGGAACACCGGGAGAAACAGCAGATGTGGGCAGAGTTTCAACAGAAACTCCCCATATCCGGAGGAATCAGCTTCTCCCCCGAAGACCCAGTAAAGCTCTGTCAGAACCGGAGTCTCCGGGGTAAATACGGAGAGTTCCCAGGTATGATTATATGCATGTCATCAATACCACTGGCCAAGTATTAGTTTAGCAGCATCCACAAAACCATGAGGTCAAGACTGATGAGCCTAACTCACTAAACCAACCCATCATTGAATTGTGGAGACTCTGATCCCCATAGCATGCATACCCTGCCAAGGCATGAATTTTGACACCTCAAGACAGACGAGATCCCCACACCACTCAGATGCGGCCCATTCTGCAAACCCATCAAAAACACATCCAAGTTAACATCATCAAAATGAGTGTCATTCTCAAGTAGCATAAACTGTAGAGTCTACTTCAACAAATCATGTTAAAAAAACTCCCAGCCTTCCACACAAATGCAGACTCCAATTTGTACACACATCTCCCAGACAACTCCAAGGCATGCAAGCTTCACATATACTTCCAGTGAAGCTCAGGTAACATTTCTGGCCAAATCACTTACATATCAAACAAATCCAGCAAGTCTCCCAAATCCCTTTTAATTATTAAAATTAACATCATTTAGAAACAGAACTTAGATTCCACCTAGTGTGGTCCACGAATATGTCAGGAGGAAGACTGACACATTCAAAATGCATGACCTCAAAAAGTACATGCTCCCACTTCGAGCCATTGACACCAAGTCATCTGACACCCACCTGGTCATCAGAGAAGCTGTGTTCTGGTAAGCTGAACTGAAGTCTGCTTCTAAGCCCAGAAGAAGAGTGAGTAGTCAATGACCCCACAAAATACTTCCATTGTCCTGAAACAAAAACAAGAACACACACAAAACAAAGAGAAAAAATAAGAATACAAGTCAAATCTAAACCAACAAATGAGACCACACATACAACTGGAACCAATTAGATTCCCACTAAAAATTTGCTTCACAACATCCAAACCAAAACATATCTGTGCAGCCACAATAGCCGCCTCAATAAAAAAGGGTTGAGTACCATCATGGATGTTGTTAGGGAGGAAGGACCTGAGGATCAGAGAAAGAAGGCAAGTACCACAGAGGACATGTAGCTTATGATACTTAAAAGCTAGGGGGCACTGATGGGGAGCATGGACGATCATCCCTACTGTAGACCTAGGGCTGGAAGTAAAAGTGTCAGCCATGAAGCCAAATTATTGAAGCCCAGTTAACCAGGACCTAATACAAGATGGTCAAACTTACAAATGGCCACTAGGGAGAAAGAAAATAGAGGAATACACCTTTAAGAAATAAAAAAGCTACAGAGGAGGAATACTAGAAAGGCCACAAGAGGAAGCTAAAAATAAGACAAAGGAAACAAGGCAGGTTATGCACTAAGGAGCAGAGGTGATAAAGTGGAGATGACGTCTCCAGTGATATCACTTCTCCAGTTCCTATGTTATTGTACAGACCCTATGCACTAAGATTTCCAAAGTTGGAGAAATCTTAGTGCATAGTCTCCATAGAATAACATAGGACTTGGAAAAGTAATCTCCACTTTATCACGAATTAGTGAATCTCCCACAAGCAGCCTAAGAGGGATACTGATTCAAAGCATCAAACAAATAAGGCAAGAGAAAGGAAGAGATAATCATAAAAGCACTGGAGGAGATAAAGTGAACACTGAAGGGGTAAATGAGAAGAAACCTGCCACACAAGCGAAAACACTAAAAGTGCCAAGGGACTAAAAGGATCTACCAAAGAAAAGCAGAGGTGAGAAGCATACATGGAAATCATAAAAGGGGAAAAGCCGAAAGCAGCGAAAAAGCAGCAAGGCGGGTGAGAAAAACTGATAGATAGGGAAAAAGACATACAGGTGACAGTAGTGATGAAGCAGCTGCCCAAGTGGTTTTAAAAGAGAAACACTGGTATTAAAGAGGGAGACAAACTGTAAGAAACAGCGAATAGATAAGACTACTGGACCTGGAACCAAGAGAGAAGGATTCCAACTGAAGCAAGATCTTAGCAGTAGAATTGAGAGACAGGCCAAGGTCAAGCCTGGAGAAGGCAACGCTGTTAAATAGGCAGAGGTGAGAGGCTGACAGTAAAGGAGGAGGAACCCTGAACAAGCAAGGGTTGTTACAGAGTAATGCTAACAGACACAAACTCGTTGGAAGAAAACGTAGCAATACAGGAAGCAAGTATAAAAGGTGAAGAACAGGGAACCAGAATCAAGCAGGCAAGTGAGTACCAAACCCTGGAATGAAGTCTCACAGTGCTAAAGTCAAGTAGATTCAAATCCAACCTAACCAAACTCTTCTTGAAAACACTGATAAACTGAAAGCAAAACAATGGCACACCATCCATAAGTACTAATAAAGAACCCCACCCCCAGAAGGAGGCGCTTGAAGATAATCCCATAAAGACCCAACCAGGTAACCAATTTCATTAAAAATATATATAATATGTTGCAATACAATATCTAATGATGAGAATGCTGAATAACACCAAATACCAAGTATTCGTATAGAAAAGACATATTTAATTAAAATTATAAAAAAAATGTAAAATCACAAATACACAGACCAGATTGTCCAAACAATCTGGTCTATGTATTTGTGACTTTACACTGGTATCTGGAGTCATTCAGCATTCTCTTCATTAGATATTATATTCCAACATACTATATATATGTTTTTGGCACTTCACACTTTCTATATATTTGTACATATTTTGTTTTTTCTCTAAAAGTGGGGAATTTCTGTCAGAGCGACTAATATATATTTTTGGGGCGCACCAATAGAGTTAGTTTGCAATTTCATTAATACTAAACAATGTGGCTTAACTGATACGTACACTGTCATCAGCTAAATGCAGATCAGAAAAATTGCAAATCGCGGTAAGGCGTTTTATTCTCACTCACAAACAAGAAAAGCTCTGAAAAATGCAAGCAAAATGCAGCTATAAATAACGAAACCTCACAACCACCCAGACACAAATCCTCCAAAACTTCAATCAAACCAACCAGTATGTGATACAAAACAGAGCAATGTGAATCACTTGTTTTAACTGCTGCTCTCATAAAACTCTGGTGCACCAGAAAGTATTTTGTGACATTGTGAAATTCCAACAATTTCAATAAAAATAGCAAAGACAAGAGCTGACAGTCTTCCAAAACAGTTTATGGATCCCGCTCCTTCATACACAATAGATACCTGAGCAAAACATGCAAACAACCTTTATCACAAAATGTCCCTCCTGTAAATAACAACAAAGTGGGTGATGAAACGTTAATATAATTAATATTGAGCTATAGGTAATTCCCATGCTACTCAAAAAGTGACATTTTAAGTCTGTGGTACAAGGTTTTCTGTTGGCACTGCATGACATGGTTCCATCAACCATTACCGATACTCTGACATGTGACTGTCTAGGGGAAAATTGTCCTTCCTATTTTCTACCTTACCCCTTCCATGTACATTTCAAAGACATACCTATTATTGGTAAAATTTGTTCTATAAAAGGGACACTCACATATATGATATTTTTTATAGTATTACAGATTTTATAATGTTCTTTAATGTGGTGATATACCTGTAGTATAAAAATATGTTGTACCCTGGGATAGCACTCATCCCTTTATGGGATTATATTGCAACCTTAAATGAAGGGTGAGCTCACATGTACCCTGTATTAATCATTGTGCCATGTTAACCTCAAATGGACCAAAGGAGTGATCACCTGGGATCACCTTCCTTTAACCCACTGAGTTTCTGAGGGGTGTCCAATATGTTCTTTTTCACTGAATTAGCCACTTCACTGTTACTCAGTGGGTTAAACTTATAAATACCCATGGCATCTGTTACCTTAATAAACAGGTGCATTTGCTTTTGAAATATGTAGTTTATGATGTGTACATAAAAGACAGAGTGCTCTGGAGTGCTCTCTAGCGTGTATCTAAAGAGGTGGGCAATAGCTGTGCACACTAGTGGAAGGGTTTAAATTCAAGTGACCTCTCATTTGATGCAGGTGGTTGTCTAATTTTACAAATAGTATGCTTTATCTACCTTTTCTTCATTTCTATAGCTGTTATAACCATTTAAATACAGTATATCAATTCCTACCAATGGCGTGACATTTTTTCTCTGAACAGCAGTAGCTAATGAATTCCACAGTTTTCAAAGTTTTCAGTACCTTTGAAGGGCCGGAAATGTAAAAAAAATGCATATTTGTGACCCTAAGGAAGGATACAGGTTTGCAAGTCTACACATATCGATGTACATATCGATGTACTCAGGAGTTATTTAGCATTCATATTTCATAAATTGTAGTTTGCTACACTAAGCTTGCTTGAAATGTACAGGGAATTGTGACTTTTAAGAAAACTTTTTTACACTTTACTGAAAACCCCTATTTTTAACAAATTCCCTTGCTTCATCATTTTGTGTAGGAAGAAACATCAGACATTTACTGTTTCATAAGTGAATTTATTTTTAGGAAACATATGCTTTTATATAGTCATTGAGCTGGTTTAGGGTAGTTTTACCATGTAATGAATGGAATTTACATTTAAGTTCATAAGGGAGAAAATATCCGTTTGTGCTCCAATTAATTAGGGTGTCTGTGGAGGCCACGCATGTAAACAATATTTTTTATCGTTCTATTGGTGGTATGTGGTATTGGTTTTATTATGTATTGTAGGATATTTGGGGGAAGAAAAAAAAATATATATAGAGAGAGAGAAAGAATATTTCCAATACGAAAAAAGCACTCACAGGACTTCTTGATATGTGCAAAGAAAAGCAAAAGTTTATTCAATAGATCGACGTTTCGGTTAACGCTGTAACCTTCATAAAGATGATGAAGGTTACAGCGTTAACCAAAACGTCAATCTATTGAATAAACTTCTACTATTCTTTGCACATATCAAGAAGTCCTGTGAGTGCTTTTTTCGTATTGGAAACATTCTGCATACAAATGGCCGGATCTACAGATTCCAGACACGCATCCAAGTAAGCGTGAGTGCTTCTTAAACGACATTCTCTCTCTCCCTCTCTCTGTATATATATAGATATATATATATATATATATATATATATATATATATATATATATATATATATATATGCAATATTGGCCACGATCCTGTGCAGTTAAAAAAATGCATTGGATACCCCTCTGGCACTGAAAGGGTTAAAAAAAAATAAATACATTTACACTTCAAGGATGCAGTACGTGGTGCCAGTCATAAAAAAACAGTAAGTCACTATAATACCATAGAGGATGCCAGAAGCATTAAACTACATCTACCCATTAAATATTTTGAAAAAGGCTGCCTGCACTAAAATGGTCATACATTAGAGATATGAAGGAAAGGTATGCAAGGAATACCATTCTGAAAAGTAGACAATCACCCGCATCAAATGACAGGTAAGGTTGTTTAGACCGGTATGCACAAATATTTTCATAAGTTGCTGCTATAGGAAAAAATATGTACTTTTATTTTTTTAACATTTCCATCACTTTAACCCCTTAACGACCAGCTGCGGCAGCATGAGGCCGGCAATTAAGGACCACAGGTCTTTTTTTTTTGCATATTGGATTCCGGGATCCCCACCTGCATTACAATGGTCATAACAAGTACATACATGAAGAAAAAGTATGCAAGATATAGTGTTTTGGAAAGTGGCCATTCCCCCACATCGAATGAGGGGTCATTTGGTTATTTACAAATGTTTCCAGAAGATGGACAGACATTTTTGTTTTTACATTTCCAGCCCTCTAAAGTTACTGAAATATTTTAAAACAATGGAATTTCCTTCTGTATTGCTTAATTACTGCTCTTCTGAGAAAAATGGCGCCATTGGTATGAGTTGATGTTCTGTGGGGGATGACAGACGCTCAGAACTGACATAGTAAGTGACATGAACAGCTCCACCTTTTGACCAGAACATAAAACTGCAGTTTAATTAAAAGCAGCAAAAAAACTGTAACATGTAAATATCTTTTGAATTAAAAATATGCCAATAATTGGAGAAAAGCCCTATAACATACTATTTCATTAAAAAAGTACTACTCCTTTAAATCATTGAAAAAGTTACATTCTCACCTACAGCACAATTAATTTAATCCGGAATTACACCTCTTTAACTTATCGAATACAGCCTATTTTACGTAGGATTGCAACTAGCCACCTCAAGCCTTTAAATCTGTGCACATATTAAATAGTCATGCTACATGGCTATATGGGAACTACTGAAGCTCAGTAGTCACGCAGCATGAAATTTTCATAAGTAACATGGTAACATAGCTTATTAGGTTGAAAAAAGGCCATCAAGTTCAGATCTTGCAATATCACCCTTATTGATTCAGAGGAAAGCAAAATACCCCTATTTAAGGCATTTTCAATTAGAGCTCAAGTGGATAAAAAAATAATTCGAAAGGCATTCCAATATTAACCTATCTGTCTTGTAAACAAGCGTCATAATTCTCAATATTTTTCTGAGCTAGAAAGGTATCAATTACTTTTTTAAGTAAATATAGCATCTGAAAACATAGATTCAAGACATAAAGAATTCCATAACTTTACTGACCTTGCTGTATAAAATCTTTGCTTTTGTTCTAGTCCTAAGTATTTTTCCTAACAAGTTGACAAGCCTAAAAAAAGACACGTGTCCATCAAGTCCAGCCCCTGTTGATCCAGAGGAGGGAAAAAAAAACAACAAACAAACACTGAAGCCAATTCCAATTAAAGGGACAGTAATGCCCCATAAAAACTTGTTACAGTTTTGTAGAGGACGAAAAAATAAGCTTAATGGCACAAACCATATCTCTCAAACTGCTACAGTTTGAGTGATATAAGCATTGAAAGTTCCCCACTTCCTCCCCTTTTCCTGATGTCAGCGTCTAGCTGACAGCAGGAGATCCCGGTCTGGGGACCAGCAAGCGGTATGCAGCAGAGCCGAAATTGCGTTATTGCAAAAGAATTACTTCAATGGAAAGGTCTACAAAGTGTGCCTGGTTTGCAAGCACACTTTTTAGACCTTTCCAGTGAAGTAATTCTTTTGCAATAATGTGATTTTGGCTCTGCTGAAGAGCCTTCTCGTGTCAGCCAACACGAATCTCCTGCTGTCACCTTTACAGCTGACATCAGGAGAAGGGGTGGGAGGGGGGATCTTTCAATACTTATATCTCTCAAACCGTAGTGGTTTGAGAGATAGGGTTTGCACCATTAAGCTTATTTCTTCGTCCTCTACAAAACTATAACAAGTCCTTTTAAGCCCCAAGTTGGTAAAAAAATTCCTACCTGACTCCAAATGGCAATTATATATTTCCCTGGATCAATAACCTATCTGCATAGAAGCCATCTGTCATAATTCTCATAATTGTTCTGTGCTAGATAGGTATCCATTGCTGTTTTTGAAAGCAGTCATAGTATCTGCAAGCACAACATCCCCAGGCAAATAATTCAATATATTTACCGCCCTTACAGTAAAAAAAAAACCTTGCCTATGTTTTAGTTAAAAGCGCCTTTCCTCTAGTCTTTATGGACGACCGCTTGTTCTTAGATCAGCTCTTTGCTTAAAGGGGATCTATCACCCCTACACATGTTAGTCTAAATGTTAGTTTATATAGTGACAGAATAAACAACAGCACAGAACATCTTCTAAGTGTAGTTAGTATATTAGCTGTAGACACCTTCACCTTCACAACATGCTCTAATGGAAAGTTACTCAAATTTGTCAGAGGCTCATAATACTGCCTCTGAGTATGAAATGCTTCCCTAGTATAAACCCCAGGATGATTACCTCTGGATTTCCACCACTGGTCCTTCCAGGAATCTGGATTCTCCAATCTTATAGGGCTGCCAAGGCCTACAAGAGGTACACCAAACCTCTCCCAAAGCCTTTTCTGCCCACACAGGAGTGATAACACAACAGGAGGTATTTTCCAGTATAGATGTGTGAACAAAATTCCTTAAACCAGTGAAGGTACTTTTAACAGATTACAAAATTTATTTTAAAATAAAAATCATTACTGTTAGTGACAGAGACATAATAATATAAAATATCAAATATGCATATGGCTAAAAAAAACGCTCAACGCATTTTGTAACAATATGTTACTTTTTTAAGAGCAACTTAGCAAACATATTATTACAAAATTACCTCTTTTTTATAGAAGGTATGGATCTGATAAATCACATGATACTTCTGATCATATCCGCTTCTTTTTGGAGCCAAAATATTATTTTAAGATTAGCCGGATGAGTGCTTTTTCCGTTCCAACAATGGAGAGCATCATCTCCAATACTACCCTAGTCTACATTGCCAGAGAGGGCTCCAGCTTACAGGCAGAAAGCCTCCGTCATCAGAGGAAGCTGGATGGAGGGAGGGGAGCAAAGGAAGAGTGACAGACTGTGTACAGAGCTGGTAACTGCAGTCTGTCCGGAAGTAAGGCTCAGGGTAATCTTTACATGTTTAATTTCTGCAAAATAACTATTAAAAAAAATGAAAATGTATTCTATTATCTATATAAACTAACTTTTTTGACCAACATATATAGGGATGATAGATCCCTTTAAATAATTCACTGGATAGTTCTTTGTATTGACCTTGAATGTAATTGTAAATGGTAATCATATAACCCCTTAGACATCTCTTCTCTAATGTAAACAAACCCAGTTTGGCTAGTCTTTCCTTATAACTCAGATCCTCCAATCCCTTTATCATTTTTGTTGCACGTCTCTGCACTTTTTCCAGTTCAAGTAATGTCTTTTTTAAGAACTGGTGCCCAAAACTGTAGTCAATGATTTATATAGACATAGAATAATATTAGCATCCTGTGCATCTGCATCTCTTTATATGCAGGCTAGTACCCTATTTGCTCTTGCAGCAGCTGAGTGACTGCACACTACTGTGACGTCTATTGTCTATCAGTACTCCTAAATTCTTCTCTAGTGAGCATTCCCCAAGTTGCTTCCCACTTAGAGTATATACACCATGTTTGTTCCTACAGACCAAATTCATAACATTACACTTATCTACATTAAATGTAATCTGCCACTTTTCTGCCCATTCACTCAGTCTATCTAAATCCTTCTGCACAGAAAAAACATCCAGCCCTGTATGTATTTCCTAGCATAGCTTAGTGTCATCAACAAAGATTGAGAAACTACTTTCAAATCCCACTTCTAGATCATTAATAAACAAATTAAAAAGCATAGGGTCCAGGACTAAACCCTGTGGCACCCCATTTACAACTTTAGACCAACTCGAAAAGGGTCCATTTACAGCAATTCTCTCCACTATCATTTAACCAGTTCTCAGTCCATGTACAGATATCACTGCACAAACCGAAGCCTTTTAATTTATGCAGTAATCTGCACTGTAGCAAAGGCTTTTGCAAAATCCAAGTACACTACATGAACAGCAATTCCCTTAAAGGGATAATAATACTTTAAAATTACTAATCCCATTATTGTAGTAGTAGAAAAAAAGAAATTATTTGCCCCTAGTGACATATCTCAAACCTTTATGGTTTGAGAGATATTCACTCGCAATGTTTCCCCCTCCCTCCCCTTTCCCTGAAGTCAGCATTGTAGCTGACTGCAGGGGAAGCCTGTCGTACGACTGTCTAGCGGCTCTGCAGTAGAGCCGAGATCACGTTAATAGAAAAGAAATCATTCACTTAAAAGGTCTTCTACATGTGCTTGGGTTGCAAGCACAGGTAGAAGACCTTTTAAGTAAATGATTTCTTTTTTATTAACACGATTGCAGCTCTGCTGCAGAGCCGCCTGATCAGTGTAGGACAGGCTTCCCCTGCAGTCACCTACAACGCTGACTTCAGGGAAAGGGGAGGGTGGGGGGAACTTTGCAAGTGAATATCTCTCAAACCATAAAGGTTTGAGAGATGTCACTGGGGGCAAATAATTTAATTTTTTTACTACTAAAATATTGGGATTAGTAATTTTAAAGTAGTACTATTCCTTTAACCAAATTACTACTTACCCTTTTGTAAAATGCAAGTAAGTAAGTCTGATCTATTCTTCATAAAACCTTGCTAACTCCCACTAATAATATTTTTTTGTCTTCACATAGTTCTTAATACTGTCAGTTAATAACCCTTCTAATATGTTGCCCACTATAGGCATCAAGCTCACAGGTCTATAATTTCCTGGTTTAGCTCTTGCCCCCTTTTTGAACAATGGAACTACATCAGCTTTCCTCTAATCACAGGGCACTATGCCTGATGAAAGTGAATCAATAACTGTAAGTATAATGGTCTTGCTACTACTGAACTAAGTTCCTTAAGTACCCTTGGGTGTATATCATAAGGCCCAGGTGCTTCATACACCATAACATTTTCCAGCCTCTTTTGGACTTCGTCTTCAGTAAGCCATGTACATGATGGAGGAAATTTGGTGGTTTTGTCTATTTGTCCATAGCCTGTCATTGTTCCTTCCTTTGTGCATACTGAAAGAATGTATTTAGAGTGTCATCTATAGCCTTATCCCAGTGATTCTAAACCAGGGTGTTGTGGCACTTTGGTGTGCCACAGACATCCAATTAAGGTGCCCCATGTTTTCTATGAAGACTGACAAACGTGAATATTGTCCTTTTAAATTTAGACATATGAAAATTGTTATGTACAATATGTTTATTTTTATTATTATGATTGTGAGACCTAATAATATATGTATATTTGTGAATTGTACCCTTTATTATACCCTTGATAAATTATATTCAACATGTTAGGGGTGCCCCCGAAAGTCCCAATTTGCATGTTGGGGGTGCCTTGAGAAAAAAAAAGGTTTGAACCACTGCCTTATACTCAGTAATCTATTCACCTGCTTCAGCCTTAATAGACCAATATCAACCTTAACCTTTTTGTTATTAATATACTTGTAGAATTGTTTAGGATTTTTCTTGCTCTCATTTGCAATATTTCTTTCATTTACAATTTTAGCAAGCTTAATTGCTTGTTTGCAGATTTTATTACATTCCTTATATGTTTTAAATAATGCATCTGACCTGTCTGAGTTAAACACTTTTAAAAGCCTGTTTCTTTATGGATGACCTCTTGTTTTTTGCTCTGCTCTTTGAGTAAATAGTTCCTCAGAGAGTTCTCTGTATTGACCTTGAATATATTTGTTAACAGTAATCATATCACAATTTAGATGTCTCTTATCTAATGTAAACATAGACTTACTCATTTTAACTAATATACTCCAATGCCTTTATCAGTTTAGTTACACATCTCTGAACTTTTCCATTTCAATAATATATTTTTTAAAGGCATAGTAATGTTTCACAAAGACAGCAGCTCCAATTAATATTCATAGTAATTGGGCCATGGAGAGTGTTATTTCAATACTGTCAGAGTTGTAGCTCAAGAGTAATCGAATGATAAAGAATCCCTCTCCGCCCCTTTTACCTAGTGTAAGCTGCCTCCCCTCAGATGTGGAATCTGGTCCTAGGACCAGACAGATCACAGCAGGAGACAATCTTCTTACTGTGACCATAAGGAAAACCCTGCCCCCTTGCCAAGTTTTTCCTTATATTCACTGAAGATTGTCCCTCTCTGCGATCCATCTGGACAGTCTTGCTGCTCTGTGGTGAGCAGTGTTACATCAGTAAAAGGGGCGGGAGGGGGATACTTTATCAGTCAATTACTCTTGAACTACAACTCTGACAGTATTGAAATAACACTCTCCATGGCCCAAATACTATGATGATTAATCAAAGCTGCTTTTACTATACCTTTAAGAGCTGGTGCCCAAAACTGTACTCCATAGTCTACATGAGGCCTTACCAAGGATTTATATAGAGATAGCTTTATATTCCTATTCCGTGCATCTATACCACTTTTCACACATGACTGTATCCTATTGGCTCTTACAGCAAATGAGTTACACTGCATACTGCTGGGAAGGTTACTGTCTAGCAGTGCTCCTAAATATTTCTCTAAAGAGGATTACCTAGGTTGTTTCCCATTTACTGTATATGTAGCATGTTTCTTACACCAACCCAGTTTATAGAAATCTTTCTTCAGAGAAAAAAAAAAATCATGCACTGTAATTCCTTGTACTGTGTAGTGTCATCATCAAATATTAATATAATACTTTCAATACCAACTTCAAGACCATTAAGAAATAAATTAAAAAGCATTGGGCCCAGGACTGTATGTTGTGTCACTCTACTTACAACTTTAGACAAAACTGAAAAAGTTCCATTTACAATAACTCTCTGCATACTATCATTTAACCAGTTCTCTATCCATACGCAGTAACATATTATGAGGCACAGTATCAAAGGCTTTTGCAAACTGTATATTATATCAACAGCAATATCCTTGTCCTTGTTAGTACTTTTTTTGTAGCTTGCTAGTAAATTTGTTTCACATGATTTATTTGTCATAAAACCATGCTGACTTCTACTAATAATGCTGTTGTCCATCACATAATCCTGAAGTACTATCTGTTTGTAACCCTTCCAATAGTTTCCCACAATTGAAGTCAAGATTACAGGTCTGTACTTTCCTGGTTTAGATCTTACCCCCTTTTTGTAAGAGGTTACACTGGAGACCTCTCTAGCATTCAAGGGGTTATTAACACAATTTAAATCAATGGAAATTTTCACTTTCCATTAATTTTTATTAGCAAATTTAATTCAATGGTATTTTCACACACACTCTCTCTCTCTATAAATCTGTTGTTTTACTCCCAAACTGCACCTTTTTATTATTGATACTATGTACAGGAGATACAATAGCCAAAAAGGCCCGAGGGCTAAAACACAGCCTGGCAACACTTCAATAAAACTAGAAGCACATCTGGATTGAGCCATGTGCAAATACAGGTCAAGACAGTCATTAACCCTTTGAGTTCCAGAGGGGTAAACAACGCTAACCTCTCTGGCACTCAAAGGGTTAAAACTGATATATTAAGAAGAACTGGAGCAAAGCAACTGCAAAGTCAATAAAAAAATTTTAATTGCTGAATCATTAAAAAACAGAAGGATGTGCAACGCATTGTTTCACAATGCATTTGCACAACTCTGACCCTTAAGGGGTTAAATGCAATGTGCTAAGGCCTCTCCGATTTAACATGGTTAAAGGTTCCATTACAATCAATAAGGAATGTTGTTTCCTATGGTGCAGATGGCTTGCCCCCGAATTGCTCCAGTTCTTTATAATACATCAACCTCATTATTCCCACCCCTACCCAACTCAATACCAAATGTGGACACTTCAGTTATTAGATTGCTCCCCATGCAAGCGTTAGAAAGAGTGCACAGAGGACCAAGTAAGGGGTGCAGACACGGCAGATTGGTGTTTAGCCGGAGAACTGAAAATAGAGCTGTATTTCCTAAATACTGGGTAAATAGAAAAAACACAGACCCGTCTTGTAGCGGACAAGGCTGAGTAATGGGTCTCCAATTAAATAAGCAAAAGCAACATGCTCTGGTGGTTCCGTATTTACAACGTAAACTTGCATTTTCTTTAGCCCTATAAATCTTAATACTTCCAACACAAGAAGGCATCTCCCAATCACTACAAAACGGACATTCTAAGGGTTACAGGAAAATAATGTTTAATTTTAACTTTTTTTATTTTAGTACAGTGTTTCAAAACCAGCATGCCAGAACACTTTGGTGTACCTTGGGCACCCACTTAGGATGCCCCTTTTTCTATGAAGACTTTGAAAACAATGTAAATGTTGGGTTTCAAATGTATACTGCTGGAAAATGTTATATTTGCTATGCTCTTTATTCTTGTTCTGACTAGGGGACCTAAGAATAACAATTTATATACATTGTCCTCTTCAATACGCCCTAGAGTAGACACATTACATACAAAATGGTAGAGGTGTCTCGAAAAATTCAAACGCAGCAAAAAAAAAACCAACATATTAAGAACCTGTCTTTCAATAGTATTCACTGATTTCTGGGTAATTAGAATCTACTGAAGACTGTGAAGTGGTTCTGAACCTGGGAAGTGGTTATCACTGGGATATTCGCACTTGGGAAGTGGTATCACTTACATATTCTCACCTGGGAACTGGTTATCACTGGGGATATTCTCACCTGGGAACTGGTTATCACTGGTGATATCATCACCTGGGAACTGGTTATCACTGGTGATATTATCACCTGGGAACTGGTTATCAGTGGGGATGTTATCACCTGGGAACTGGTTATCACTGGGGATATTATCACCTGGGAACTGGTTATCAGTGGGGATGTTATCACCTGGGAACTGGTTATCACTGGGTAAATTCTCCCCTGGGAACTGGTTATCACTGGGGATATTATCACCTGGAACTGGTTATCACTGGGGATATTATCACCTGGGAACTGGTTATCACTGGGGATATTATCACCTGGAACTGGTTATCACTGGGGATATTATCACCTGGGTACTGGTTATCACTGGGGATATTACCACCTGGGAGCTGGTTATCACTGGGGATATTATCACCTGGGTAGTGTCTATCTCTGGGGAAATTGTCACCTGGGAACTGGTTATCATTGGGATATTATCACCTGGGAACTGGTTATCACTGGGGATATTATCACCTAGGAACTGGTTATCACTGGGGATATTATCACCTGGGTAGTGTTTATCTCTGGGGATATTATCACCTAGGAACTGGTTCTCACTGGGGATATTATCACCTGGGTAGTGTTTATCTCTGGGGATAGTATCACCTAGGAACTGGTTATCACTGGGGATATTATCACCTGGGTAGTGTTTATCTCTGGGGATATTATCACCTGGAACTGGTTATCACTGGGGATATTATCACCTGGGTAGTGTTTATCTCTGGGGATATTATCACCTGGAACTGGTTATCACTGCGATATTCTCACCTGGGAACTGGTTATCACTGGGGATATTATCACCTAGGAACTGGTTATCACTGGGGATATTATCACCTGGGTACTGGTTATCACTGGGGATATTATCACCTGAGTAGTGTTTATCTCTGGGGATAGTATCATCTGGGAACTGGTTCTCACTGGGGATATTATCACCTGGGTAGTGTTTATCTCTGGGGATATTATCATCTAGGAACTGGTTCTCACTGGGGATATTATCACCTGGGTAGTGTTTATCTCTGGGGATAGTATCACCTAGGAACTGGTTATCACTGGGGATATTATCACCTGGGTACTGGTTATCACTGGGGATATTACCACCTGAGAGCTGGTTATCACTGGGGATATTATCACCTGGGTAGTGTCTATCTCTGGGGAAATTGTCACCTGGGAACTGGTTATCATTGGGATATTATCACCTGGGAACTGGTTATCACTGGGGATATTATCACCTGGGAACTGGTTATCACTGGGGATATTATCACCTGGGTACTGGTTATCACTGGGGATATTATCATCTAGGAACTGGTTATCACTGGGGATATTATCACCTGGGAACTGGTTATCACTGGGGATATTATCACCTGGGTAGTGTTTATCTCTGGGGATATTATCACCTAGGAACTGGTTATCACTGGTTATAATTGCTTTGCAATGCATTGCGTACCACTCTGGCACTCAAAGGGTTAACTGTATGAGCTCCAGAGACATACATCAGATAATTCCTTGGCACTCAAACAGTTTAACCATTTGAGTGCCAGAGGAGTGGCCAACACATTGCTTTGCAATGTGTTGGATACCTTGCTGGCACTCAGAGGGTTAACTGTGTATCCTGTCTAATGTGTAAAGGGGCATGTTTGAGTCCTCATAAATCAAGGTCAATAAGTATACAGAGTTTAGGTGAACATTATTATTATTATTCTTTATTTATATAGCGCCAACTAATTCCCTGTCCCAAAGGTCCTGAAGTCTACTTATTCTTATTTGCAACATAATTAAGATAAATAATAAGGAGCTAGGCCCCTTTACTCAAAAGAAAACGGAAGTCATTCTGGGTCAAACCAACTGCACTGTAAGGGACAAATAAAAAAATCATATTGCTGTGAACAGGGCTTTTAACCCCCTGAATGCTAGGGAAGTCTGTAATACTTTGTGAAGCAATGTGTTGGAGACATCTCTGTCAAATGTCTCATTTACATAAATGGGAATTAGGGAATCTATTTTTATGCCCGGATGCAGTTGGTTTGCTGAAGAATTACTCTTGTTTTCTGCAGAACACAGGACCCTAAGTCTGTGTATTAGGAAGTGTATGTAGTACCTTTTGCTAGAGCAGTGGATTTCAACCAGGGTGCCTTGGCATTTTGCCCCTTTTCTCTATAAAGACTGACAAATATATGATTGTTGAGTTTCAGTTCTATACTTATGGAAATTGTTATGCAAAGTATGTTCATTTGTCTTATTCTGATTGTGAGATCTAAGAATTTCCATATATTTATGAATGTGTAGCCTTCATTAATCACAGGAAAAAAAATAAGTTAGGGTGCACATAAAATTCCACATTGGGTGCTGGGGGTGCCTCGAGCGCAAAGTGGACAAAAAAAATGTTGAGAACCATTGTGCTTGAGGAAACATTATTCTTCCTACAGGTGCAGCAGCACTTAAGTTATTATCTCTTTGCTAACAAGAGGTTTCTGTAAGGCACTGGTAGCTACCAAGGTCACTCTCTAACCGTGCTGGGCTTTAAAAGCAACAGACCTTACAAAGAACAAAGAGAAAAAAAATCAGTTCCTTCATCATAAGACCGCAAAGTGGACTCTACTGCGTCAGAGCCCAATTTGTATAGAAATAAGTGATGGTGAAGTCTTTCACAAAGATTAGCCACTGAGAGAAACACACAGCTCCTGGACAGCTCCTCCTTCCCTTCTCTCCTGATCACAATACTGGCGTCAGTTTGTCTCCTCTGCCCTGTCCCTCCCTCCTCTCCTAATGCAAACATATATCACACTGTAAAACTGCCAATGTGTCAAGTAATGTCTCAGAGTAGGGATGGGCAACCCATGGCTCCCAAGCTGTTTTTGGACTACCATTCCCATCATCCTGAGATGGCTGAGGACGACGAGGGTGGTAATTCAACAACTGCTGGAGAGGCACATGTTGCACAGTATCCGGCTCAGGGTGATAGATGATGGCATCCTGGCGTAGTCAACTGTTGGACCACCAGCTGTTGGAAATGTAAGCTCCCCATCATCCTCAGCCTATCGCTGGCTGGATGGGGATGACGTGAATAGTCCCAAACAACTAGGGGTCCAACATTTGATTGCTCGTTTTGTAACGCAACTGGAGAGCCACGGGCTGCCCAACTGTGTCCCGCAGCTTCATAATTCCCACAACAAATGGATAACTGTTAACATCTTAACTCCTGGATGAAAAAAATCTTGCACAAGAAAAAATTATGTGTCACAGTCAACCCTGCATCATGACACAACATAGTAATAGTGATATATGATTATAAAGTTCTCTAAACTATAACTGGGTGTTAATGATGAAGAAGTGGGTAGTAGATCAATGCTATTATTTTTAAAAATGCAGAGAAATCTAATATTCCTATTATCAACCTCACAAATGTAACTCTTTTGATTGCTTAAGAGGTATCCAACGGAATACAATGGATACCTCTCTGTCACTCGGCTGGAATGGACCCTTACCAGTACCAGATTGGGGGGGGGGGTTAAAAATTAAAGGTTTCACAATACTAGGAAAGAAAGTGTTATCCAGATTAAAGTGGTGCATGCAACTTATTGCACATCTGGCGCCCACAGGGTTAAATGTCAGAAAGGGTGTGTGTGCCTTTAGTTACACATCTTACAATGTACCTAGGACCAGTGAGGCAGTGAAAGATGATCGGCGCACGCGAACTATATGGGTATCTATATTTAGGGGAAAGTGCAAGCCATGACCTAATATTGCAGTCCCTTTATCAGTGGTCTGGGTGATCCCCCTCTCACATTTACATGAGGTCACTGCCAACAAGGACTAGCGGAGTTTGCACGCACTGACCACAACCCTTGGAGTGCCAGAGGTAAGTTGCACACATCTCTGGCATTCCAATGGTTAATATTCAATTCAAAATAAGTGGCAAAATCTTACCTGTGCCTTGACTGTTCTTTACTATTATTTTTTTCTTGGCCTTTGCTGCTCCCAGCAGGCGCTGTGTGTATGTATGTGAAGGAGTGACTGAGGGGCGGCTACACAGAGAGAAGGCGCAGCGGCCACAACAAGACAGGCACACAGAAGGCAGAGGCGTCAGTCAGGCGGGAGCCGCGCAGCCTGCTCTGTCAGGGAGTATTACTGCGCAGAGCTGGAACCGGTGCACTGCCAAAGTCTGCAGGAGAAGAATCTTCTCTCTCACACACACACATTCTCTAGCCGGACAGCATTGTGGGCGTACTCTGCTGCTGATCTGCAGTGTCCTAATTCATAAAAAGTATCAACAATAGGGAGGCTGCTGAAATGTATTAATAGATTGGATTACTGCAGACATTGAAGTCTGGAATATATGAGGTGCAATTCTTGAAGCTCAAGTGTAGCAGTTCTGAAATAAAGCAACGGCACTATAGGGGATACATAAAAATTGGCATTTATCTAAATGGGGGCTTTTAACCACTTAACTCGAGGTTCTCAACCAAGGTTCCATGGCACTTTGCTGTGCCACAGATTGAGGGCTGCCATTTGAATTCTTGTGGTCCAGTACAAACATAAAGCATGGCCTGCCACATCTCACACATTTAAGGCAGACATTACTCCACCCCTATCACACCCATCCCACACACTGCATGACACCTCAGTCTTGTCTTACTGTCCCCTTGTAGTCACAGTTGCAACATACACTCTCTAGCCTCATTCCACTATCACCTGATCCTCAGATCCAAAATACACTAACATCCCAACCTTGTTCCACTGTGCCCTGGTAGTCACAAATTTATACATACATACACTGTCTAGCAGCCAATTTTGTTTTACTGGTAGTTTCAGATCACCACATACACTGTCTGCCCCCTGGCCTGCTTCCACTGGTAGTCACAGTTCCCACATAAGTTATATACCCCAAAGCTTAGTTCCTCTGGTAGTCATAGTCCCCAGCGCTTTGTTCCTCTGGTAGTCATATTCCCCAGCGCTTCACAGCCTATTAGAACTCAGAGATGTCTGATTCCCAGTCTACATGCATGCCAGTCAATATTACTGGCTGCTGCCCACTTGGGCCTGCCAATAATTTGAGGTTGCTATGTGGGCAGCGACCTCCAATTCTGCTAGTGTGAAAGGCCTGGAGTCCCATGGGATGCAGCACAGACCTTTCTAACTGCACATTTATCGCATTCCTGAGGGAATGCAGAAAAGTTGCCGCATGCAGGACTAGCGGGTAATACTTGCCTGTGTGAAAGGCACCATAGTCTACCTTTTACTATGGGAGACAGCTCCAACATCGCAGTTGGTTTGCTCCTGCCCCACGTACTGTATACTTAGAACAACAGCCTCAATACCCTAGTGGGGCTGGAGCAATCCAGCTGCACCATAGGGAACAAATAAAAATCCCCACTGATTTAAGTTTTAACCCCTTGAATGTAAATCAATCAGAATGTGGGGAATTTGTATTTGTTACTTATGGTGCATTTGGTTTGCTCCAGAGTTGCACCATTTTACTTTAATACCTCAGCATCAATGTTTACACATGTAAAAAATTGCAGTTTTACCTTTGCTGCACAGCTAGCTACTGACATTGAGAAACTCTTGGGATCCCTATGCTGACATGACAGTAGTTTGTTGAATGGCTATAGAAGTATCAGGCCAAGCTTGTGTGAACTTGAGGAAACACTGGAGGTGGACACACAGAGCAAATGATTCAGGAGTTTAGGTCCTGAACTAGTAAGAGGTGGTGCTCGTAAAAGTGACACAGGAACACTGGACAGGAACTAGAACAGAATGGGAGAGAAATCAGGCAATTAAGAGGATCTTATGAGTGTGGTCTCATAATTTTTCCCATTCCTGTAATAAGCCCTTGATAGTTAAAAAAAATGTAGCTTCCAATACATTGAAAAGCATCAAGGGGTAAAATAATACAGTCTTGTAACTGCATGAACAAGTGGTTCTGTCTCTTTATTCCATAAAATAAAATAAGAAAAACAAAATGTAATCTTCATCCACACACCTCACCCACTGGAGTCATAAGTCAAAGTCCTAGACAGTCAGTAGCCATAGATGCACCAATGTGACTTCACACAAAAAGTGACTTGGAACATGGCAATATGAGGAAGAAAGGTACTTTATATTGATTCTACAGGATACTGAGCTTCTTGACACATCAGAGTATGACAGTTGCCTGTACCAGCCCAGTGGAACCACAATATTGGCATTTGTTTGTATTAGCTGAGTTGCAAGGTACTTGAGAGGACTAAAACCTCAGGTAATATGTTTAATTAGGGCCCTGCTTTTGTTGCCAACTTGAGGCATGCAACTCGCTTAACTCCCTGTTGTAAAGGAGCATTTGGTCCGCATTATAAGCTAATAATGTATTAGATTGGCACAATCTTACATTGTATCTGTCTCACATGACTCTGCTGCCAGACACTAGAAAATGTACAAACTAACCAATAAGCAACATTCTCCATGTTAGTCTACGGGATCGATTTTAATCAATGGTACAATTGTTGCATGTTATTTTGTGGGGTTGATTTTACAACTCTGCTTTGGTAGTTCAGTTTCATCACCTTCTTCATTGTTTGCACTCACCCTCAGACCGTAGCTGGGTCCTTCTGTTCTTGGTCTGTTGTATTCTAGATTAGTACCCTCAATTACTCATGGATACACTTTCACTGCATATTTCTTATTTCCAAAAAAAAATGTTATCTCTGCCATGAAACATACTTGTCAGCATTAAAAAAAAAAAAAAAATTCCAGGGGCACATTTCTATTGGGCAGTCAAATTGCTGTGCATCACTAGTGGACCATAAAGTAACAATGTGCCAGCAGAAAAACTTGTAGTACAGACAGCACATCGAAAACTAGGAGGTGTCCTGAGACATGTCATCATTTTGTGCATAATTATTTTGGCTAAGGCAATGAAAAAGTAAATATGTAAAGAAAATGAGAATCTGATGCATGCCATTACCAAAGCATGGTTTTATGTTACACTGTAGAATATATGGAAATGTAAAAAAGGCAACAGTGACTTCAAAGTCAAAAGTACATTTCTTCTATTTCTTGTTATTAAAGGGCAATACACACACACACATTACAGCTCAGTGTTTAAACTAGTCAGTCTCCACCACTCCCAACTCTGGTAGCAGCATTATAAAAGTAAACCATTCAGTTTATAGGTCACCTTCGGACTTCTCCTCCAGCTGGTGCTGTGAGTTCTGGAGAGTTGATAGGCTGTTCATACCTCACACCCACCTGCACAGCCAATAGAAAATGAGGCCTCAGCATAGCAGGAGATGGAGAGAGGACAAAACGTGTCTAAAATGCCGCCACTCCCATTGCATATATATATATATATATATATATATATATATATATATATATATATATATATATAGCAATTCAGCACACACACACTGAAAGTGTGTATATAGATAGACACACACACAAACTCATACATTCATGTGTTTATGGGAATTGTTATTTGTCCCCTGTGGTGATGATGCAATTCTAGAACAAACCAACTGCAGCATAAGCAATAATATATAACAAATATAACTCCCCACTGATTTAATGGTGCTTTTAACCCATTGAATCCTAAATAGGTATCTTCTCTTGCAGTTAAGGGGTTAAAAGCCCTATTTCCACCAGTGGGAATTTGAGGACATTTTAGTGGTAAAGAGTTTTGCTCCAGAATTGCAGCATTTCCTTAGTACATCATATAACACCTATGTTATACGTACATAATGAATATGGCAGAAAGGGGAAGCACTCACACTTACTGCAGTGTTTGCCTGGGTGCTATTCTTGAAGAAGCAGACAAGTAGCCAAATAGAAGGGTAAGAAAACACTCTCAGGACTTCAACGGTGGCAAAAAAGAGAAAATCATGATGTCTCTCAGGGCAGTTCTTTACAATAGTTGTTTCTCTGCTTTTACAGTTATTTCCCAGTCACGGTACGTCTCTAAGTTTCACTGTAATCATTGTCACAGCAACACAAGGATGCCTGTTTTGGGCGCCCTTCCAGCACCAATGATATATAAGTGGGAGATTTTGCACTAGTGGGTTACCTTGAGAAAGGTTATTACCATGTAATGGAAACATTGATCATTAAAGTTTTCTCTATTTTTTGCCATCATTGAAGTCCTGCTTTTTGGACACAAATGAATATTGTAGATTCATAAACACCATTTTATTTGGTTAATAATAATGCAATACACATTCCTCATATATATCTATTATTGCACCTTTCCTGTATAATTGAGGACTGGTTTGTGAGACATTATTAGTCAACATTTTTAGAGGGCAGCATGTACTAACTATTGAGATCTTTTTGCAGCACTGAAGGAGCTAATGTGGTTGCTGTTTTTGCAATGAGATAATGGTATACTGCCCTGATGTTTTCTCATAGAAAGGTTTATTGCACTGTCACTATCTTGTAATGGTGTACTACCGTGCTTTTCTTGTATATTGGTGTATTATCTTACTGTATTTATGTCATGGTTGATCTGGTGGTATTGTGTAATGATGCATTGAACTCATGTAATGGTGTTTTGCATTGCTGATATCATGTAATTATTATTATTATTCTTTATTTATACTTTTTGACTGCCCAGCCTCACGGCTTTCTCCTGCCCTTCCGACAGTTGATCAGCCTTCACCAGCAGTGCTCCTATCACTGGCCAAGCTCCCTCTAATGGACTTTTCTTGCCATTTTTTCCTCGGCTGAATCATTTATACTGTTGGACTATCCTATATCCTCAGTTTCTAGCTATCTACCCTAGACCTTCTGCACACTAGGATCCTTATGTATACATTTTGGATTATTCTATATCATCAGTTCTTAGCCTTCTACCCTAGACCTTCTGCACATTATGTAATTTTCTCCTGAATAGATCGGGCAACCTTTAAACGTTTCTGGAGTGGTTCATCCTCACATCTGGCTTTGTAGCCAGCACCTATACCACTGTCTTGGCTGCAGCAAGAAGCATCCAGCGACTGCTGCCGCTTCCAAGCTCTGCACCCTACTCCTCACTCCCTTGCTTCGTGGTTGCCCATCCCATTCTCAACTAGTACAACTGTGAAAGTAAGACCGAGCCAGGAATATGGATCTTGCGGAGGTCGCTCGTATCCAGACTAGAGAAAAACAGCAAGGGACAATTTTCTTCTCTCACAGATTGCATCTCCAGACTTTAGATCATAAACTGGATGCTATACTGGAGATGCTTTGCTCCTCTACTGTTTCTTCTTCTTCTACTCACAACCTGTCCACTGCAGCTCCCAAGGCAGCCGCTGCTCCTGGCATACCACCAGATTTCAAGCCAACTAAAATTCCACTGCCTGAATGCTTTACTGGGTACCCTGTGGACTGTCGTGGCTTCCTGAACTAGTGTCATCTGCATTTCAGAACCTTGTCCCAGTCTTTCAATACCCATACAGCCAATGTGGCCTTCCTGTTATTGCTGAATGAGGCCCTGGCTTGGGCTTCTCCCCTGGTAGAAAAGGGGTCCCCACTACTGGATGACTCTAGTGCGTTCGTTGTGACATGCAGGTCAGTGTTTAATATGCCTGGGAGCAAAGAGTCCACTGAGGTTTCCTTAATAGAACTGAGACAGGGAGCCCTCATGGTTTCACAATATGAAGTGGAGTTCTGCACTTTATCCTACCAGACTGACTGGAATACCTGAGCTCTGAAGGCTGCCTTCTATAAGGGATTAAGTGAGCTTATGAAATATGCTCTAACCAGCCATGAAATCCTTGATGATCTGGTGGTCCTCATCACGTTGTGCCTTGAACTTGACTGGTGCAAGCATGAGCGGCAGCTGGAGAGGGACCACTCTTGCCTCTATCAATCTGCTGGAGTATTCCAGTCCTCACCATCTGCAGAGACAGTAATGACTCAGGAAGAACCTATGGAAGTAGGACAGGACTCACTGAGGAGGAGTAGCGCAGACTACGGAGTCAAGGTCTCTGTCTCTATTGTGGCTTGAAGGACCATCTACTATGTCCGTGCCCAACCCGGCCAGGAAACTCACAGGCTTAGGTAGCCATGGAGATGCATCCTTAAAGGGATAGTAATACTTCGTTTTAACTTTATTTTATTTTGTAGGCATTAAAAAAACATGAAGAATGATATAAGTCTTATCTCTCAAACCTTTATGGTTTATGAGATATTCACAAGCAAAGTTGCCCTCCCCGCCCCTTTTACCTAGTGTAAGCCATCTCTACTCAGATGTGAGTCTGGTTGTATGACAGTACAGATAACAGAAGGGGACAATTTTCTTTGTATGAAAACAATGAAAGCCCTTCCCCCCTTGACAAGTTTTTCAGCTTTTTCCATTATCTTAATTGAAGATTGTCCCTCTCTGCAGTCTACCTGGGCATCTCCCTTCTGATCTGGTTGAACAGGGGGGGGATACTTTGTTTGTGAATATCTCTTAAACCATAAAGGTTTCAGAGATAAGACTTATATCAATCTTCATGTTTTTTTAATGCCTACAAAATAAAATAAAGTTAAAATGAAGTATTACTATCCCTTTAAGCCATATTCCAGAAACCTGCCTGACCTGTTGGTTGATGGTTCCAAACCACCTACGTTGGTTGGGAGGATCAATCTCCACCAAAACATTCATGGATTCTGGTGTGGCTATGTTATTACTGGACGCTTTCTTTGCCTCACAATATCAGATTACCCTCAGACTGGAAAACAACCCTCTTCAAGTGTCTACACTAGATGGTGGTCCCTTGTGTTCAGGACTCGTTACCTCAGAGACTCAGCAAATTCTCCTCAATACTGGGGGTTCTGCATTCCGAGACCCATCATCATGTGCCCTATGGCTCCTGTTATTCAGGGTCTAATGTGGCTTTGTCGCCATAACCCCATGGTAGATTGAGAGGGAGATCAGATAATGGCCTTGGGTCATCCTGCCCCTCTAACTGTCTGCCTAAAGTAAGCCCACCAGAGCTAAACGTGGGTAATATCTTGACCCTTGGTGACACTATGCCAGAACCCTACAGACACCATTTAGATGCCTTCTCCAAACAGGGAACAGCAGCTCTTCCTCCTGACAGGCCGTTTGACTGCCCCACTGACCTATTACCAGGAACTGTTCCATCCAGAGGAAGAACATTTCTTCTGTCAGAAACTGAGAGAAACTGAGTATTGAGCTCTCTTGCAGTATATTAATGAAAAATTGGTAAGAGGCTTCAAGAGGCAATCATATTTACCTGCTAGAGCAAGTTTTTTTCCTTACGACCGTGCATCAACTACAGAGGGCTAAACAAAATCATGATCTAAACCAGTACCCTCTGCTCCTGATTCCAGAGCAATTTGATGCCTTGAAGGGGGCCAAAGTGTTTATTAAATTAGACACATGTGGGGCCTATAACTTGATCCGAATAAGAGAAGGAGATGAGTGGAAAACGGCATTCAACACTCGGTACAGCCATTATGAGTTCCTTGTCATGCTGTTCACTCTCTGTAATGCCCCCACAGTGTTCCAACACTTTTTCAATGAGATCTTTAGGGATATCCTGTTTTCTTATGTGGTAGTGTACATTGATGACATTTTGATTTTCTCCTCATCCCTACAACAGTACCAGGTACATGATCGCTCAGTTTTACAGCGCCTTCAGGAAAATCACTTATTCGTCAAAGCCGAAAAATGCACCTTTGAGGCCACTCAGTTACTGTTCCTGGGATATATTGTTTCATGGTCAGGCCTTAAGACGGACCCAGCCAAGGTGGAAGCTGTTACCCAATTGCCCCAACCAAGTGCTGAGCGAGTCGTCAGCTTCACAAATTATTACAGAAGATTCCTAAGAAGGGAGCCAATCCCAAGGTGTGGTGATCTGTAGCAGTTGATGCTTTCACCCAACTGAAACACTACTTCATCTCAACACCTCTGTTACATTACCCAAATCCATCCAAACCATTGTTCATGGAAGTTGATGCTTCTAAGTTGAGAGGTGCTATCCTCTCCCAGAGAGATGAAGTCTCTAATCGCCTGCATTCATGTTCATATTTTTCCAAGCAATTTTCCACAGAAATAAATTATGATGCTGGAGACCCCAGAATTATTGGCCATTAAAATGGCCTTAGAAGAATTGTGACATCTCCTAGAAGGTTCACAGTCATAAAAAAACAGACCACAAAAGCCTTCAATTCCTTGGACAAGCCCAGCGTCTGAATCCAAAGCAAGCATGATGAATTCGCTTTAACTTCATCATTATGTATATTCCTGGATCCATGAATTTTAAAGCCAATGCTGTGTCTTGACTTTTTACTACAGAACCTGATCCACCTTCAAATCCAATCATTCTAGCTAACCGCTTTGTGGCCTGTTTATCTTTGTCCACGTTATCTTTGTTATCATTAAAGTGGACAAATGAGAGGGAAACCAAAACACTTGCTACTGTCCTCTTCTTCTATGCTGGTCCCACCAGTCCGCTATGTTTGGCCATCCTGGGTTCTTCAAAAATTCAGAACTCTTACTCCACCAGTTCTGGTGGCCTTCTCTCAAACAAGACGTAGAATCCTTTGTCACAGTCTCTAAACACTGTACTCAAAATAAGCCATCCAACCAAAGACCTGCAGGACTCTTGTACCCACTTCCTGCTCCCAGTGTTCCATGAACCTTTGTCACTGATCTATTGGTCTCAGACCGATGCACCACGATTCTTGTACTGGTTGATCGTTTTTCAAAACAGGCCTACTTCATACAACTACGAGGTTTACCAAAATCTCAAGCTTTAGAAGGCATTTTACTCAAGGAGATCTTTCGCCTCCATGGTGCTCTGCTCAAGATCGTCTCTAATGAATGAACTCAGTTCACATCCTGGTTTAGGAAGACTTTCTGCACTCGGCTGGGTATCCAACTGCATTTGTCCTCTTCATATCATCGTCAGACTAATGGCCAAACCGAGAGGACTACTCAATCCCTCGAGACATGCCTGCAACATTATGTCAATGCCCAGCACAATAACTGGGTAGTGTTACTTCCTCTGGCAGAATTTGGCTTTAATCACCTGTGTTGTTCTTCCATCAAAAGCTCACCCTTCTATGCTGCTCTGGGGTATCATCCTCAGATGCTTCTGATCCATTATCCTACTGATTTTACTAATGCTGATGCTAGGGTGAAGGATGTACAACAATACTGGGCATCTAGGTCAGACACTACAGAGCGCATCAACCCAATTTAAGACCTCTGCTGATAAAAGAAGATTACTGGATACTTTTTATCAGCCAGGAGATCAGGTCTGGTTGTCTACACAACATCCTCACCTTAAGCAACCATCTCGCAAGTTGGGTCCTAAGTATGTAGGTCCTTTCACTCTGTCTACATTCACATATTCTCTCACCCTGCCTCCCTCCATGAAAGTTTCCAACTCCTTTCATGTGTCTCTGCTCCTACTAGTAATACAAAATTGGTTCTACCAACCTTCTCAACCACCTGCTCCTGTCTTGGTAGATGGGATTTTTAGACTTCTAATTGGTCCGCAGTTGGATGTAGTACCTAGTTGACTGGTGGGGCCATGGGCCCACAGATCACTCTTGGGAGCCTGCATCTGAGGTGTATGCACCTGATCTGTCTCGTGCCTTCAACTATTCACATCTTGATGCTCCAGGCCATCTGGAGGCTGTCCATTGAGGAGGGGGCCCTGTCACACTCCCTTACCCGTGGTCCCTCCTCTCACAATCTTTAATTGGTTGTCTCTGCATGCTTGGAGCGCAGATGGATGCTCAATCTTTGTGCCCTGATCTTGAGAGTTTCTGTTGCTCCAATGTCGTCATAACCGGTTCCTGACTTCCGTGTTCTGACTTGGTTTGCTCATGACCTTGCTCTTTGTCTGCTGATTAAATCTGATTCTGACCTTCTAGCTCTCAGCTAGATTCAGCCTGATGTCCTGCTTCACCTAAGACCTCTGGTTTGTCCTCTGACTTGATTCTGCCATCTCCTCTGCATTCTCTGCTGTGCATCTGGTACCAAAGCCGGCCTGTCTTTGACCTTCCAACATTCTCATCTCCAGATACGGAGAGGCTTCACCGCTTGGGGTTCCTGCTGGCTTGTTGCTATCTCTCTGAGTCGATAACATCTGACAATCCGTGTATGACCAAGCCGGTTTATCGCTGACTCATCATGTTGATAACTTCAGACTACCCTCCTACCACCAAGTCGGCCTGTCATTGATTCTCTGTGTTAGAAGCTTCCTACTGCCTGCTCGGCCAACCCAACTGGTCAACAACTTCTGAGTCAATACATACCGACTGACCAGCCTCACAGCTTCCTCCTGTCCTTCCGACAGTCAGTCAGCCTTAACCAACCGAACTCTGTTCTCTGTCCAAGCCAGCTCCCTCATCCCTCTAATATACTTTTCTTGCTGTTCTTTCCTCTGCTGAATCATTTATACTGTTGGACTATTCCATATCCTCAGTTCCTAGCTTTCTACCCTAGACTCTGGACACTAGGATCCTTTTCTCCTGAGTAGATTGGGCAACCGCTATCAATTTCTAAAGTGGTTCATCTTGACATATGGCCTTGCAGCCAGCACCCATACCACTGCCTTGTCCTCAGCATGAACCCTCCAGCGAATGTCACCGCTCCAAAGCTCCTCACCCTACTCCTCGTTCTTAGCTGGTTGCCTATCTCATTCTACAACTAGAAGAACTGCGATACCTCCTATGAAAAAATGTAATTATCTGTTACATACCTGATACATTTTAGCTTTGCAATGCATTGCACACTATCTGGTCAATAAAGTGTTAATCTTAAATGAACAGTTATCATCTAGCATTCAGCCACATGTAATACTGATATTATGTTAACCCCTTGAATGCTAAAGTTCTGCAATGCATTGTAAAGCACTGTGGAAGAAACCTCTCTAGAAAAGAAGGGATTAACTCTTTTAAGTGCATGAGAGGTATCCAGAGCATTGCTTTGCTTTGCAATGCACTGGATACCTCTCTGGTACTGAAAGGGTTAAATGTTCTGATTTTTCAGGTTCTATGCGAACTTCATCTCAAACTAAAGGGTTCCATTGTGACAAACAAATTGAGAACCAGTGCTGTAGACTACAATGCTCAGTATTTGAAGCACAGCCAATGACAGGCTGTGGGTGATGGCAGCTGCTGTTCAGCAAGGGCTGGGGAGCTGCAGATTGTCCAGTGTCTAACACTTGGCTAAAAGTAAGTAAAAGTACCAAACTGATTTTTGCTTGCATATTTAACCCTTTACAGACTAGATGGATGCACAAAACATTGCAAAATAATTTGTTGCACACCCCTCTGGCCCTTAAAGGGATAGTAATGTTTCACAATAAAAGCAGCTTCAATTAATCATCATAGTATATTGGCCATGGAGAGTGTTATTTCAATACTGTCAGAGTTGTAGTTCAAGGGTAATTGAATGATAAAGTATCCCCCTCCTGCCCTTTTTACTGATGTAACGTTGCTCACCTCAGAGCAGCAAGACTGTCTGGATGGATCGCAAACAGGGACAATCTTGAATTAGCATAAGGGAAAAACCTGAAAAACCCATCAAGGGGGGCAGGGTTTTCATTTTCATTGTTCTCACAGTAAGAAGATTGCCCCTTGCTGTGAGATGTCTGGTCTCAAGGCCAAATTCCACATTGGATCAGAGTCATCTAGGTAAAAGGGACAGTCGGGGGATACTTTATCATTTAATTATTTTTGAACTACAGCTCTGACAGTATTGAAATAACACTCTCTATGGCTCAAATACTATGAAGATTAATTGGATCTGCTGTTTTTGTAAAAACATTGCTATCCCTTTAAAGTGTTACGCAATGAGTACCCTTTACCAATAGAAACATATACATATTTATGAATGCAAGAAAGCCAGAAAGTCCAGTTTCTCCCTACAGTTAGTGCAGTAAATTATGCAGAATCAAAGTGTACTTTTCAAATATGTTATGGGCACATTCGCAGTCTTTGTTGTCCTTGGCGATGAAAGAAAACTATGTACTTATGTCTAGGCAGCAAAAAATAGAACTAATTGTTTTCACAGGCAAATCCAGTTCATTGATTTTTGTTTTGATCCTGTGCAGCACCTGTTACCATGTTTATTTATTGTAAACCGAACCTGTCATCATCAAAATGCTTGGAGATAGGTTCATAGAATCCACTGTACTATCCAAATTAGATGTTGCATTAATCTGTAGACCTGTCTGGTATGCAATGGGTTAAATCTCATTTCTCAAGACCTCCCCTTTAAAGGAGAACTAACACCCCTAATAATAATAACAACCATAATCCGAATGTCCCCTATTAATTATGGCCTTGTGCCATAAGATATAATCTGAACCCTGTATGTCATGTCCATGGAGGCGGACATGACAGTTGCTAGTAGCACCAAAGGACACAGAATCCACCCACTGCCAAGGCCATTTTAATGCTTGCTCTTACCCAGTCTGCAACGGGGGCCTATGCTTCAGGGGGCCTTGCTGGAACTTTTAAAGACCCCCAGATAGTATGATTGTACCACTCCAGCCCTTCTTTTAATTTTTTGTATGGCAGTGATGTCTTGCAAGGTATTGGACATATTTCTAGCATTCAAGGGGGTAAAGTCCCCAAAATTCAGTTTGCACAGGAAATCATCACAGTATGAGTGGTGTGAACTGTAAGACTAAACCTGGAGCATAGTAATACATGGTAATTTCGGTTTTGAAAAAGTCTTGCATCCATCCAGTTCAACCCTTTTCCTAATCCTGTTTACCATCCTTGATCCAAAAGAAGGCAAAAAAACCCTCAATACAGAAATTTAAAATTCTGCCTTGAATGGTGGGAAAAAATTCCTTGAATCAAAATGGAAATCAGAATTCTCCTTGGATCAACAAGCACTAACTAAATATTAATCTCAATACTAACAGACATAGCCATCTATGTTCTGTTCTTTTAAAAAAGGATCCAGGCCCTTTTTAAAGGCATCTAATGTATTCAATTACACCACCTCCTCAGGCAGTGAATTCCATACCTTTATTGTCCTTACCGTAAAGAATCCCTTCTGCTGTTGTAGATGAAATCTCCTTTCCTCAAGTCTAAGCGGGTGGCCCCTTGTCCTTTGTACTGTTCTGTTAATGAACAGGTCTTCGGAGAGCCCTTTGTATGGGCCCTGAACATATTTATATAGTGTTATCATATCCCCTCTAAGAGGCCGTTTCTCGCCGTGTACAAGTTTAACTTTTTCTAGCCTTTCTTCATAACTAAAACTTTCCATTCCGCTTACTACTTTTGTAGCCCTCCTCTGCACTTTCTCTAGTTCCATAATGTCCTTTTTCAGAAAGGGTGCCCAGAATTGAACAACATATTCTAGGTGGGGTCTTACCATGGACCTGTAAAGAGGCATAATAATATCTTCCTCCCTGTAGTCAATACCCCTTTTAATACATGCCAATATCTTATTGGCCTTTGCAGCTGCCAGCTGGAACTGCATGCTACTGCTAAGTCTATTGTCTACCATTACTCCCAAATCCTTTTCATTCCCCAGAGAAACACCATTTAAACTATATGTTGCATTTTTATTATTATAACCAAAATGCATAACTTTATACTTGTCTATATTGAATCGTATTTGCCATTTGCCTGCCCAGTTATCCAATTTGTCCAAATCCTCTTGTAATGAAGACAAATCCAATTCAGACTTTATTACCTTACTTAATTGTGTGTCATCTGTAAACACTGATACATGGCTCCCTATGCCCTCTGAGAGATCGTTAATAAACAAATTAAAAAGAAGAGGACCCAGGACAGATCCCTGAGGCACTCCACTTATAACATTTATCCAGTTGGAGAACTTCCCATTTACTACCACTCTTTGCATTCCATCTTGCAGCCAATTTCCAATCCTTGCACAAATGTTTGCCCCTAAGCCTATTTCATTTAGTTTGTACATTAACCTCTTGTGTGGAACCGTATCAAATGCCTTGGCAAAGTCTAAATAGATCACATCAACCGTTGCTCCTAAATCTCTATTTTTACTCACTTTTTCATAAAATGCAGTCAAGTTAGTTTGAAAACTATTAGCTCCTGCTAATATTATTCATGTTCAAGGTGAATTCTTGAATATATTCCCTTAGCAACCCTTCAAACAGCTTCCCTACCACAGATGTCAAACTTACAGGTCTCTAATTTCCCAGCTGGGATTTTGATCCCTTTTTAATTATGGGCACCGCATCTGCTTTACGCCATGCCGTGGGCAGGGCACCATACCTGAAATAAAAGAATCACTGAAAATCAAAAATAATGGTCTGGCCAGGGCCTGGCTTAGCTCTTTAAGTACCCATGGGTGTATACCATCCGGCCCCAGGGCTTTGTCTACCTTAACACCATTCAATTGTTTTAACACTTTTTCTTGTGTTAGCCAATCCCATGCTTGCTGTGACTGTTCTGTAAAAGTAGTTTGCATGTTCTTGTCCATTGGGTCTTCCTTGGTAAAAACAGAAGAAAATAAATTATTTAAAATATCTGCTTTCTCTCTGTCCCCACTGACCATTTCACCCATTTCAGATAACAAGGACCCAGCATTATCAGACTTGAATTTTTTGCCATTAATGGTTGCTTTTGGTCTTCTTAGCAATAATTTTTTTCATTCTCCAGTCTAGCTAATAATGTTTAAAAGCCACTTTCTTGTTATTTATTTCATGAATTACTTTACTGGTTAGCCACATTGAAAACAAATACAAAAGAAGCAAATTAAAACCAAAGGGGATACATTTATATCTATATTTTTGCAATGTTATTTTGAAGGCATTCCACTTACCTTCTTGTTTTTTCCTGAAAATATTCTATCCCAGTCAAAGAGAGTTGGCCTTTTTAAAATTCAGTGTTTTAGTGGAACCCATACCAAATTGCTTTTTTGAATTAATCTAAAATGAAACCATGTTATGGTCACTATTCCCCAAGTGCTCCCTTACTTGGATGTTAGAGATAAGTTCTTCATTGTCAGTTATTACCAGATCCAGACACAAATCCCCTCTAGTTGAGGTCTGAGCTAGTTGAGACAAAAAAATTGTCATTCAACAAGTTCAGAAACTTACTGCTTTTAGCAGAATTAGTTGTTCCATTTTTCCAGTCTATATCTGGATAATTAAAATCCCCCACAATTATAGTTCTCCCTATTTGAGAAGCCTTTTCTATTTGCATTAATAGCTGTGATTCTTCAAGGTCACCAGTGTTTGGTGGTTTGTAACAAATACCCACTAATATTTTTTGGGCAGTTTTACTCCCCTTGACTATTTCAACCCACAGGGATTCCACATGCTTACTACTGTCATCACATATATCTTCCCGCAAATGAGGCAATAATGCTGGTTTGACATACAGACAGACCACACCACCTCTTTTGTTTGACCTATCTTTTCTAAACAATATGTAGCCCTCCAAATTGATTGACCAATTATGTGTGTCATCCCACCATGTTTCTGTTATACCAATCAAGTCATAGTTTTCTATTTCAGCTACCAGTTCCAATTCCGTTATTTTACCAGTTAAACTTCTGTCATTTGGAAGCATACAATTATGCCACTGCTATGTTCCATTTGTGATTTACTTTTGATGTGGGTTATAGGCTTCTCCCTATCATCTGTACTAACCCAGCCCCCAGGTCCACCCAAATAGTTATTAACTACATCACCTTCCCTTTCTATGCTGTCTAGCCCAGTATTTATTGGCCTCTCCCACCCTTCCTAGTTTAAAATCTCCTCCAACCGTCTAGCCATCCTCTCCCCAAGCACTTGAGACCCTCTTGCATTCAGGTGCAATCCACCCCCACTATAGAGATTGTACCCCAAAGCAAAATCAGCCCAGTGCTCTAAACACCCAAAGTCCTCCTTCTTACACCATGACTTCAGCTATGAATTGAGTTCACTAATCTCCCGCTGTCTATCTGGCATACTGCGTGGCACAGGTATTATGTCTGAGAATACTACCTTGGAGGTCCAGTTCCTAACCTTACTCCCTAACGCCCCAAAATTACCTTTTAGGACTCTCCACCTTCCTCTAACCTTGTCATTGGTAGCGTAGAGAGGGATTTGACTAAGTTTGAATCCTATTAAGAGGTACAATTATATTTTCATCTCGTCTGGAAGTACGCTCTCTAACTCTCTCTCTATATATATATATATAAATATGTAAGATTTGGGCACTCCTAAGCAGAAAATCAAATAGCAACTGCCTGGTGCTACTAGTAATAATGTTGTATAATAGCAGAAATGGTAGTATACCATGAGACTAGTGCACACATAGGACTTAAAAAATGTGGAAAATATTTATTAAATCGACGTTTTGACCCCCTAGAGGGCCTTTATCAAGACAACAAGTATATCACCCAAGTGACCATTTATACAGTGATACATTTAAAAAAAACCCGCCAAGAGCGCTCATCTGCAGCCCGCGGTGACGTCACACACTGCGTGGCTAACCGACGCGGGTCCAGCTGAGCATCCCGGGAGTTGTAGCCCACAACTACAATATGTGTATACCGCATTACCAATACCACATAGAAATTCCGTGAACACAAAGACAAGCATATGTACAATACAATTCATGAAGGGTTATAGTATGGATTGGCATCAAAAGATATTGAACTACGAGTGTGAAATTTGCCATAGACTGTGCATCGCCACCCATCGCTCGTCAACTCAGAGCACCGCCAGCATTCAAATAAACCTGATAAATTTAGTAACAAAATAACATACTAGTATCCAATGTCCTAGTCCGAAAGATACAAAGTAAATGTTATGTACAAGACTTTAACTCTAACGGGTTGGAAAGAAGTCAGAACCAACCTCTTGCATAGCGATCCAGTGGAATTCAAGCGAAGTTATCACCCACATAGGCTTTCAAGTTTCGATGTAGCCACCAAGGCAAAACATCTCAGAGATAACAAAACATACATTACATCATGTCTCTCTGTCATAGAGCAATCCAATTCATTTGTCGGGAGTCCCTGGCTCTACGCGTGCTACCACTTCTGCAGACCTCGCGGAGACCTATTTACAGGACTTAACCCGATTAACACTGCATTGTAATGATCGTTCATAAAACAGTGAAAATTCATTTATTGGATGCTATGGCATCATGGCCATTCCTTGCACTAAGGACAATGTGACATGCCACAGATGATGCACCCTAGGTATGCCATTACAGCCAATTGCTTGGTGCATAGCGCTACATCTCCTGCTTCTTGGTGTTGCAGCTATACTATTATACTATAATATTGCTTTGGCATCATTCCATGTTTACTCCCTTTATCCTGTACATCTGTATATTTTAGACATCCTCTACAAGAGACATCATTTTTACAGATACTAGTCTAGAGTACATGATATTTAAATGCATATGACCCCAATTCATTTCTAAACGTTAGTATTCGTTTAAAAGATGTCAACTTAAATGTCAGCACCTGGTACACTTTAACCTTACAGTTACACAGACCATACAATTACATTAACAGTATGCACAAGGGTCCTGAAACAGAGCCTAAACATGCATACTCTAATATAAACGGATTAGCACTTACACATCTGCAGATGTATACATGTTCATAGGCTGAAGTCATAGTAAGCCTATAAATATATTTTTTTTACTTATAATGTGTGTCACAACATTAAAAATTAATGAGACAGACGCTGTCTACACTCGAGACTAGAATCTCACTAAAGCACATCTATGTTAACATTAATTTTATGCTAAATAAAAATACCAGATATGTCTCTAAAAGTTTTTATGGTGGGGATATAAATCACAGAGTCCTGGAGGGAGTGTAGGTTGTAGTACAGTTAGAAGCACTGGTATTAACCCTTTAAGGACCAGAGGGGTGTGCAATTCATTGAGAAGCAATGCATTGCACACCATTCTGGTACTTAATGGAATAGTAATGTCTTAAGGGACATTGAGCACATACTGGAGCTCCAGAGCACTTGTTTTTTGTATTATAAGGAAATAACCACCTTCCTTCGTCAAGGAGGGCAGGGTTTTCCTTATACTGAAATCCACAATATTGTCCCTCATTGCAATCTGTCCATTCAAGCAAACAGATTTCAGAAGGAAGGCAGCATGATGTCTGTAAAAGGGGCAGGAGGAGGAAACTTTATACTGTAATATAATTACACAAAACCTATTCCATTAAGAATACTGACAATGGTACAGAGCATTATTACAAATTATAAGGAATAATCAAGACATTACTATCTCTTTAAAGGGTTAAACACTAGCACGGCTGAAGTACTAAGTAGAAATGGAGCAAATGAATTGCATTCTGGGGACATATAACATTTCTCATAATTCCCATTGATTAAAATGGGCTTTCACCCCTCCTCAATTTTTACAGTGGTCTCCAAACTTTTAAGGGATTAAAAACCTTATTTAAATCAATGGGGATGTTTATTTATCCCTTATAGTGCAGTTGGTTTGCCCTGGTTCAACTCCACTTCCTCTTAGTACATCAGCCTCGGTAATACTTATTGTGAAAATAAAATATCTATATATTTTGTAGAGATTCTCCTGCTTAGTAAAACAAGGTATTGTCACTGGTCAGAGATGCCTCATTCAAGTTACTACAGCCTGTTTATATTCTTTGGCCATGAATCAGAAAACTCCATAGACTGGGCCACCACAAAACAGAAAAGTCACAGAAAATTATGCTTGAATGAACCCAGAAATATACAGTTTTGAGCTGTAATAAAACTTTTAAATGCGGCATCATGCAAAAATGGGAATCCTGCATTATACACTGAGTGGCCAGTTTATTGGATGCACTGACCTAATAGCTGGTAAAACCTCCTTTGACGCTCAGAGCAGTGCATCCTGCAGTCATCAGGACATGGACTCCACAAGGTTCCAGATGGGTTATATGGGATGCTGACCAATGTACCCATCACATCATTCATGTGACTCAGATTCATGCCATCCCCTGGCAACCTGTTGAATGAATGTGCTGTTTCCACTACAAAGAACTGTTGTTGACTGGATGTATGCTGGTTGTTGGACCATATGTTTTTTCCACTGCTGTATGTGACCACCACAGCAGGGCAGCAGTGACTGTGATACTTTCACCAAAACATGGAGATGAGTACCAAATACCATGCTCAAAGTCACTTCGGTCCTGCTGTTGTCCCATCGGTGATGTTAGTAATCCTGAATTCGCTATATATTCCTTGAAAATAATATTATAAATTACTCCCCCTCATGTCCCTTATACTTATATCATCCTTTGAGCCTCGGAGCTGGAAGAGGATGGCAACGTGGAACAATCGTCTTTCAGTATAAGGAAAAACCTGCCCTCCTTCATCAATGCGGCAAGGTTTTCTGTATACTGAATGACAGCAGATTGTGCCTCGTAACACTCTCTGTGGCTTGAATAAACTTCAGATGAATGGGGAGGTGGCCTGGCAGTCTGAAAATGGGTGTGAATGGGATAAATTATAATGTTACTTCAAGGGATGTAGAGTGAATTCAGCATTACTAACACCACTGATCAGTTGCATGCACTACAAGGATGGACTGCAGCGTTGTTCTTATGGAAACATTACTATCTCTTTAAAGGGATAGTAATACTTCGTTTTAACTTTATTTTATTTTGTAGGCATTAAAAAAACATGAAGAATGATATAAGTCTTATCTCTCAAACCTTTATGGTTTATGAGATATTCACAAGCAAAGTTTCCCCCTCCCGCCCCTTTTACCTAGTGTAAGCAATCTCTTTTCAGATGTGGAATGCAGTCTATAGACCAGACAGATAACAAAAGGGGACACTCTTATTCCTATGAAAACAATGAAAGCCCTGCCCCCCTTGACAAGCTTAATTGAAGACTGTCCCTCTCTGCAGTCTACCTGGGCACCTCCCTTCTGCTCTAGCTGAACAGTGTGACATCAGTAAAAGGGGCGGGAGGCATGGGCGTCCGGAGGGGGGGGCAAGAGGGGCACTTGACCCCCCCTACAATCACCTCCCTCCATATAAATAAAGGGGCTATATGGGCTGGCCTGGGGGACATATTATGGCTTTGCCCCCCCCTGGAAAAATGTCTACGGACACCACTGGCGGGAGGGGGACACTTTGTCATTGAATTACTCTGGAACTACAACTCTTACAGAACTGAAATAACACTCTCCAAAGTCCTAATACTATGATGATTGATTAGAGCTGCTTTTATTATGAAACATTACTATCCCTTTAAAGGGATAGTAATGTTTCATAATAAAAGCAGCTCCAAATAATCTTCATAGTAATTGGGCCATGGAAAGTGTTATTTCAGTACTGTCAGAGTTGTAGTTCAAGAGTAATTGAATTATAAAGTATCCCCCTTCCCCTTTTACTGATGTAACATTGCTCAGCTCAAAGCAGCAGGGTGGTGTCTAAGTGGATTGCAGAGAGAGACAGTCTTCATTTAACATAAGGGAAAAATCTGAAAAACCTGTCATTGGGGGCAGGGCTTTAATTGCTCTCACAGTAAGAAGAGTGTCCCTTGCTGTGAGCTGCTTGGTCTGTGGACCAGATTCCACATCTGAGGGGGTTGGCTTACACTAGGTAAAAGGGGCGGAAGGGGATACTTTATCATTCAATTACTCTTGAACTACAACTCTGACAGTATTGAAATAACACTCTCTATGGCTCAAATACTATGAAGATTAATTTGAGATGCTTGTTTTGTGAAACTTTACTATCCCTTTAAGAGTACTGTGCAGTGTCTCTCAGCCATTACAAGAGCTTACAGGGTAGTATCACCATACCTGGGAACTCTCCGGATTTGCCCCGGAGACTCCGGTTCTGACAGAGCTTTACCGGGTCTCCGGGGCAGAGGCAGATTCCTCCGGATGTGCAGAGTTTCTATTGAAACTCTGCCACATCTGTTTTTTCTCCCGTTGTGCCTCCGTCCCCAGCCTTCTTTGTGATAAATTTAACCCTCTGAGTGCCAGAGTGGTACGGAATGCATTGCTTTGCAATGCATTCCGTACCACTCTGGCACTCAAAGGGTTAACATTCGAACTAAGCCCCGCCCCTTTTTGACGCGATTAGCGCCATTTTTGTTACCCCCTGCTGAACAGAGGACTACCCTCCGGGTAGCCCTCACCTGAAAGTTCCCAGGTATGAGTATCACATATAATACCACTTACAAATATATTGAATGTCAGTACAAAATTATGTGAGGAACTATTTACTGAAAGGGCTAAGCAAAAAAACAAGAGGCCATGCATTAAGAATAGACCAATTGTGCAACTGTTCTAAAAAAAGACATTGAGCTGAAAAAAGTTCAGAGACATGCAATAATACTCATAGAGGGGTTAAGATGTTCATTTGAATAATTGGAATAGTCATTGTCTCCTATGTGCTGGTTTCATTGCTTCCGATTACAGTACAGGGGACAGCTGTCAGTTCTTTTAGATTAGATTTATACTGATACTGAGCCTAATGTACTAAAGGGAGCAGGAGCAATTCAGGGGCAAGCTCACAAAACTGGGGACAAATAAACATTCCACAAATTCCCACTTTTTTAACCCTTTGAATGCTAGGAGGCCTCCAATACATTTCTTTGCAATGCACTGGAGACAGGGCCGGTGCAAGGATTTTTGCCACCCTAGGCAAAACCTACTTTTGCTGCCCCTTGGCTCCACCCCTTGTGTCCCACCCCTTTATACCCCGCCTACTTATACCCCACCTCTTTTCTTGCCCCACCAGCTCCACTTTGCCCCCTATCAGCTCCAACTTGCCCCCACCAGCTCCACTTTGTCCCACCAGCTCCATTTTGTCCCCCACCAGCTCCACTTTGCCCCCTCAGCTCCAACTTGCCCCCCATCCGCTCCACTATGCCCCCCATCCACTCCAACTTGCTCCCAACAGCTCCACTATGCCCCATCAGCTCCAACTTGCCCCCCAGCTCCACTTTGCCCCCCATCAGCTCCAACTTTCCCCACCAGCTCCACTTTTCCCCCCATCTGCTCCAACTTGCGCCCAGCAGCTCCACTATGTCCCCTCAGCTCCAACTTGTCCCCACCAGCTCCACTTTGCCCCCCATCAGCTCCACTTTGCCCCCCATCAGCTCCAACTTTCCCCACCAGCTCCACTTTTCCCCCCATCTGCTCCACCTTGCGCCCAGCAGCTCCACTTTGCTCCCTCAGCTCCAACTTGCCCCTATCAGCTCCACTTTGCCCCCCATCTGCTCCAACTTGCACCCAGCAGCTCCACTATGCCCCCTCAGCTCCAACTTGCCCCCCATCACATACATGTAGCTCCCGCGCCATCTTCTCTTCAGTAATGCAGAGCGCGCCGGGAGATCATGACTCCCAGTGCGCTCTGCATTACTAAAGAGTGACCGCGATGAGGGAGCGCAGTAGCAACACAGACCTGACTGTGTTGCGTTCCGGTGTGGTGTGATGGGTGCGGGCGCAGCTCTTCTCCGCTGCATGCCCGCGCCCCCAGTACTTGTGCACCCTAGGCCAGCGCCTACCTCGCCTATAGGTGGCGCCGGCCCTGACTGGAGATGTCTGTAGTATTCAAGGTGTTAAATGTCACATTTAAATCAATGGGATGTTTTATTATTTGTCTCTATGTTGCAGATGGTTTGCCCAGTGTGTGTATATATGTTTAATGATAAGGGTTACAATCTTGTAAATATCCTCCCCAGATACTATGCAAAACACAGAGGAGAATTTCAGTATTGTTCAAGAGGCAAGTGTGCAGCTCTATGTGTTCCACCGAGTGAAAATGCACAAAGAGGTGAAAATCTTATGGGTTGATTCACTAAGGTTCAATAGCTGCTAATGGGAGTTTAGTCTACAACAGCTGCATTCAGATCTATCAGACCTTTGTGACTCACACCCACTGATGGAAAGATGTGGGTTACAAGATGACATAAGGCTATGCACATCTTGTCTTGGCAAATGTTCTCTAAGAAGATCTCATATCCGTATTCAGTGCATCCATTATTCAGCTGTTAGAAGATAAAAAAAAATGTTAGTAATTGGATAACCTCCTTTGAAGGGCTTTTAATCTATATCCTAAGCAACATTTTTATTCCACTGTAGCTGTAATGCAAGTGGCTACAAAATGCGCAGTTCCAGTGGGGAGATGCACTAAGGTGTGAAACTCCTCTTCAACTTTCAATCTATGTATTAAAGTCTCTCAAGATGGATATGGTGCATAGGTGCCATTGAATAACATAAGAAATGGAGAGATTATCTCACTAGATGATTTCTAACCTTAGAGCTCTTTCTCTCGAGTGACTGAAATGTGGCAGCCTCCTGTCTACACCTGTCACCTGTTTTCTGAACTCACCTTTCTCCTGCATTCCCCTACACACTGATCCTGTTGCAGGGAAAGCTTGGCTGATAGCTAGCCCAGATGATAATCAGCTAACTATTATTAGTTGACACCCACATTAGACGGCCATTCATTGAAGGTCATGATAAGCATCTCATCCTCCAATGTAACATGTGAAAAGCCTGCTGGAGGGACCAATAGGTTACTGTGCAGATAAGCTCTGCTGCAATTTTACTGTGTTCCTATGTGATTACTGTACATTTACAGTTTGCTGGGATTTGGTGCATTCGTGTGATGTGATAATTGCCTATGTGAAAGGCACCATAGCCCATCAGCATACCTCTCAGCACAGGAGACAAAATCAGTGCTCCATTACTGTATTAGTTTTGCCAATATGCAAGATGCATTGGCTTCCAGGTGTTGTTGGACTACAAATGAAGATAGAAAACTACAAATTTTCCACCCCTGCGCTAGCTGTATTGTGGTATGAGACTGAAAGGAGAGAATTATTAATAGGGCTGAGGAGCACCACTATAAAATGAGTCTACTGATTATGGACCGATTTTCTCTCTATCACTTTTCTATAAATATGATAATTCTAAAAATCTGTTTAAAGTGATAGTAATGTTTCACAAAAAAGCAGCTCAAATTAATCTTCATAGTATTTGGGCCATGGAGAGTGTTATTTCAATACTGTCTGAGTTGTAGTTCAAGAGTAATTGAATGATAAAGTTTCACCCTCCCGACCCTTTTACTTAGTGTAAGCCACCTCCCCTCAGATGTGTAATCTGGTCCTGGGACCAGAAAGATCTCAGCAAGGGATAATCTTCTTACTGTGAGCATAAGGAAAACCCTGCCCCCCCTTTACAGGTTTTTCCCTTGTGCTCACTGAAGAGTGTCTCTTGCTGCAAACCATCCAGACAGTCTTGCTGCTCTGAGGTGAGCAGTGTTACATCAGTAAAAGGGGAAGGAGGGAGTATCATTCAACTCATGTACTACAACTCTGACACCATTGAAATAACACTCTCCATGGTCCAAATACTATGAAGATTAATCAGAGCTGTGAAACATTACTATCCTTTTAAGCATGTAGATTCACAAGGCTAATTATGCTATTTGTTAAATCTCATCCCACATTGAATATTCCAACAATGCTACAAAAAATACAATTTGACTTGAAACAATTTTCAATTAAAAGGCCTTATGCAGTAAGCAAAAAGGGGCAATCATGAACAAATCAAGTGCACCATAAATAAATACAAAGTCCCAAAATTTGCATTGATTTAAACGAGGATCTTAGTCCCCTGAATGATTCACAATGTGTTGGAGAGCTATCAAGCATTCAAGGTGGAGTTTTAACCCTTTGAGTGCCAATGCATTATGTTGCATTTCTCCCTATGTGTTTACAGAATGAGGTTTCACCAGTTTATTGTTTAGTGCATCCATACAAATAATAAAATGCAGTTTTTTTTAGAGAGAATACACTTTAATTTAGTACCCTATATAAATGTATATTCCCTATTTTTTTATTGCTAAATATATTTAAATGGAATTGATATTGTTTCCATGCAATCAGTGTAGGAGAATACCCACTAAATGTGGTTTTCTGTGCATTTTGGTAGGTAAGGGGTTACATTTGCAAGGTGCACCTTGCATTTCCCTTATGATAAAGTAATTTTAAATGTTATTACTTTTTCCTCCCCTATTTTACAAATTACTTTTATGAGAGGTGTATTCTCTGTGAAATAGCCTGTGCCCTTCACTTGCACTGGAACATGTCCCTGGCACTTTAACCCCTTAAGGACCAGCGGTCCAGGGAACTTACATTCACATAACGACCATTTTAATATATGGAGACGCGCCACCACCCGTCACCCATTGCGTGTACCGGGGCGCTGAGCAGGGGTCTGCGAGAGACCACTCCAATCTTGGAACGGTCAATTTCAGACTTTGTTTTTACTTAAAGGGATAGTAATACCAGAAAATAAGTTTATTTTACATTGCAGCCCTTAAAAAAACATGAAAAATGATATAAGTCTTATCTCCCAAACCTTTATGGTTTGGGAGATATTCAGAAGTAAAGTTTCCCCTGGAGTGATGTCATTGCTCCATCCTTTAGATTTGGAATCCAGTCGCCCGACCAGCAGTGCCTCTCCAGAAGTGCTGAGATCATGATCTTTAAAAATAATTTCTTAATTGGAATGGTCTACAAAGGGTGCTTTCAAGCCAGGCACACTTTGTACACAGTTCCAATGAAGTAGTTCTTTTCAAAGATTGTGATTTCGGCACTGCTAAAGAGCTGCTGGTTGCTATGTGGACCGAATTCCAAATCTGTCCACTAGATGGCAGACTTGGCTGAAACAGCAAGGAAAAGTGAACTATACTATATTTTACATATGAATATCTCCCAAATCATAAAGGTTTAGGAGATAAGACTTATATCATCTTTCATGGTTTTTTAAGGGCTACAATATAAAATAAACTTATTTTCAGGTATTACTATCCCTTTAACAGCTCTCCCACAGGAGCGCTGTAAATAAAATATATGTGATGTGCCAGGACCATCACTGGTCCTTAAGGGAAAAAAATGGTGATGGTCCTGGCACATCACAGGGTCCTTAAGGGGTTAAATGTGTAATGTCGGTTACATAGGTTGCATTTTGAGCTCAGCCCCATTCACAAAATCATCTTAATGGGAACTACGAATGGTTGTCAGTGGTAAAAATGAAGCCCAGACCATCATGGGACAGTCTGTGATGCCGTAATCAAGCTTTGTCAATATCAACAGCATGGCCAATCCCTTTCCCACTGTGAATCAAAAGGAATTTGTGTTTGTTCTCTGTGGTGTAGATGGTTTTCTCAAGAACTGTTTCACATGTTTTTATACATATAGCTCAGTTGGTTAATGCACCACTGTTACCTCAGGGTCACAGGTCCAAGTCCAGGCAAGGTTAACTCTGCCTTTTATCCTTCTGAGGTAGATAAAATGTTTACCCAGGACATACTTGAAGATAAGATACAATCTCAATGTATCCTTCCTGGCAAAATAATTTCATAAAATATATTGTATACTAGTGTATATAGATAGATAGATAGATAGATAGATAGATAGATAGATAGACAGTAATGTGCAAACGTTTGAATGCTTTCAAAAATAGACATGTTAATAGTTAATTTTTTATCAATTAACAAAATGCAAAGTGAGTGAACAGTAGAAAAATCTAAGTCAAATAAATATTTGGTGTGACCAGCCTTTTCCTTCAAAATAGCATCAATTCTTCTAGGTACACTTGCACACAGTTGTTTAAGGACCTCGGCAGGTAGGTTGTTCTGTGGATTAAGGCTGCCTCAGTTGCTTCTCTCTCATCATGTAATCATAGACAGATTTGATGATGTTGAGTAGTGTTGAGCGAGCACCCCGATGCTCGGGTGCTCTGACCGAGCACCCCCTGAGGCTCGAGTGCTCGGCCGAGCACCCGAGCCCCATTGAAATGAATGGGGCGACACCAGGCACCCCCTGCTCTGATGAGGGGAGGGTGCCTGGTCAATGCCCCCTTCATCTCCGAATGCCCCCTTCAGCTCCGCAATGTCCCCCTTCAGCTCCGCTATGCCCCTCTTCCACAATGTGCCCCTTCATCTCCGCTATGCCCCTCTTCCACAATGTGCCCCTTCATCTCCGCTATGCCCCTCTTCCACAATGTCCCCCTTCATCTCCTCTATGCCATAGAGGAGATGAAGGGGGACATTGTGGAAGAGGGGCATAGCGGAGATGAAGGGGCACATTGTGGAAGAGGGGCATAGCGGAGATGAAGGGGCACATTGTGGAAGACGGGCATAGCGGAGATGAAGGGGGACATTGTGGAAGAGGGGCATAGAGTCTATGCCCCTCTTCCACAATGTCCCCCTTCATCTCCGCAATGCCCCCTTCAGCTCCGCAATGTCCCCCTTCAGCTCCGCTATGCCCGTCTTCCACAATGTGCCCCTTCATCTCCGCTATGCCCCTCTTCCACAATGTGCCCCTTCATCTCCGCTATGCCCCTCTTCCACAATGTCCCCCTTCATCTCCTCTATGGCATAGAGGAGATGAAGGGGGACATTGTGGAAGAGGGGCATAGCGGAGATGAAGGGGCACATTGTGGAAGAGGGGCATAGCGGAGATGAAGGGGCACATTGTGGAAGACGGGCATAGCGGAGATGAAGGGGGACATTGTGGAAGAGGGGCATAGAGTCTATGCCCCTCTTCCACAATGTCCCCCTTCATCTCCGCAATGCCCCCTTCATCTCCGCAATGCCCCCGTACCTCCAGTCCCTGGTGGTCCAGCGGAGCGTCTTCGGATCTGTGCCTCTTCCGGCACAGATCCCCGCCACCCGAACATGGCGGGAGAGCACATGGCGGTACTCGACGAGTACCGCCATGTGCCGAGCAGAGCGATGCTCGAGCCGATCCGAGCATCGGCCGAGCACGCTCGCTCATCACTAATGTTGAGATCAGGGTTCTGTGGGGGCCATACCATCATTTCCAGGACTCACTGTTCTTCATTAAAACGAAGATAGTTCATAATGAGTTTGGGGTCGTTGTCATGCTGCAAAATAAATTTTGGGGCATATCAAATGCCTCCCTGATGGTATTGCATGATAGATAAGTATCTGGCTATACTTCTCAGTATTGAGGAGACCATTCATTCTGACCAAATCCCCAACTCCATTTGCAGAAATGCAGCCCCAGACTTGAAAGGAACCTCCACCATGCTTCACTGTTGCCTGCAGACACTCATTCTTATACCGCTCTCCAGCCCTTTGGCAAGAAACTGCCTTCTGCTACAGCCAAATAGTTCAAATTTTGGGTTCAAAATCAGTCCAGAGCACCTGCTGTTATTTTTCTGCACCCCAGTTCCTGTGTTTTTGTGCATAGTTGAATCGCTTAGCCTTCTTTCCACATTGGAGGTATGTCTTTTTGGCCACAAGTTTTCCATGAAGACCACTTCTGACCAGACTTCTCCAGACAGTAGATGGGTGTACCAGGGTCCCACTGTTTTCTGCCAGTTCTGAGCTGATAGAACAGCTGGACATCTTCTGATTATGAAGGGAAGTATGCATGATATGTCTTTCTTTTCCTTTGCTGACCACTGCTTCTACGGTCCTCAACGTTGCCCATTTCTTTGTACTTCTTCAAAAGAGCTTGGACAGCACATCTGGAAACCCCTGTCTGCCTTGAAATTTCTGCCTAGGAGAGACCTTGCTGATGCAGTATAACTACCCTTGTGTCTTGTTGCTGTGCACAGTCTTACCATGGTGTATGATTTTTGACATTAATCTGTCTTCAGCAACCGCACCTTGTTAACCAATTTTGGCTGTTCATCATCCAGTTTTATTCCTCCTACATAGCTGTTTCAATTAGTGTTTCAACCTACATATTAAACTGATGATCATTAACACCTGTTTGGTATAATTGTTAAATCATACACCTGACTATGGGCTGGATTCTATTGCAGGTGCTAATTTTATCTCTGCTTTTATCTCCTGGTTTCCCCATAGAGTTCAATAGGAAAATGTTTGATAAAACGGGTGTCACCATTTATCACCTGCAATAGAATCTAGCCCTATATGCCTACAAAGTTCCTGACTTTTTGCAATTGTAGCTAGAAGAACTGATGCTGTTTTGAAGGCAAAGTGTGGTCACACCAAATATTTATCTTATTTAGATTTTTATTCTGTTCACTCACTTTTCATTTTATTAATTGATAAAAATAAATTATTAATATGTCTATTTTTGAAAACATTTTTACTTTAGAGTATTTTGGCATGGTAAATACAGTACTGTTTTGCATGATCGAGATAGATGAGAAAATAAGATGTTTTGTAACATAAACCCTCCTGTCAGTGAGAACTTCCATTTTGAAATGACTTGCAAGATTATTCTTCCCCATTAATTTATTATATCCCTCTGGTTGAAGCCGATAGTGTTTAGAAGCCTACAAAGGTGGAAAGAGGGGATTGTCTGGACATTTGAATCATTATTTATGCAGGCTTTATCTGACCCAGTCAGAGAACAAAGCTTTGCTAAAATTAGATTCCCCAAATACCAAATCATATGTCTCTAAAACTATTAAAATGTTTGTAAAACAAAAAGCAGAAGTGATATGCAGTTTACATGTATATGTTTAATGAGACTAAAAGTGGTGTACATAAAAGCTCTACACTAAAGGGGTAGTAATGCTTAACCCTGAAAAATATATATTGCAGGGTTTATCCTAACTAAAACAAGGTTACTCCCACAGCTGAGATTGATTTTATACAAACATTATTGCTGCTCATACATGCATTTTTTTGGGTGTAGTACTTCTATGGCCTGAAATGTTATGGTGGCACTATTCCTACAGCAATCAATGTAAAGCTTTGGTTAGTTGACCAGAAATCTCAATAGGTTTCTGTAGCAATACTACTGTAAAATCGCAGGTACTATACCCAGTAATGCAAGTTTGAACATTTTATTTCATCATTTTGAGCAATTTTTACTATAACATCTATCAGCAGAGTACCCATTTTTACTCAGCGGGATAAAACCTGCAATGTGAATTTTGCAATATTAAGCTTTACCAACTCTTTACATAAGCTATTGATTTAAAACAGGTTGTCTGTTGCCCGAGTACACTCATGTCAGACTCATGTAAATATTTAAGGAAGAGATAGTCTTGATTTTATTTATTTTGCCAGGCCTTTTGCAAAATGTCATTGGTACAAATTTTCCACCAACAATAAATACAGCTCTTGTTTTTAGAAGGCATAAATCACAAGTTTCCAGCTCTGCAAAGCTTTAACCTTTTGATTGCCAGAGGGGTACACAACATATTGCTTTGCAATGCGTTGCATATCCCTCTGGCACTCAAAGGGTTAAACTTTTGTATGCCAGCGGGGTCTGCAATACTTGGGTTCTCAATGGGTTGCACATCTCTTTGGTAGCAAAGGGTTAACACTAGCTTTAAGCCAACAGTGACCATTTTAACTCTAAGTAAGAGTGTATAGTTATAGAGTTGATGAGGCTTGATAAATACAAGTGTCCATGAAGTTCATCCCTTGTCATATCACCCTTGTTGATCCAGAAGAAGGAAAAACAAAGCAAAAAAATAAATAAAAAACAAATTAAGCCAATTCCACCTAAGTCCCAAATGGGTAAAACATTTCTTCTGGGCTCCAAAGGGCAGTTGGATAATTCACTAGATAAATATCCCATCTGCTTTGAAACCAACTGTATTAATGTTCAAAATTGTTCTGCATTAAAAGGATATCCATTACATTTTTGAAAACATCTACAGCACCTGAAAACACACTTACCGAGGCAAAAAATTCTACAGCCTTACTGTAAAAAAAATTATTTGTCCTTGTATTAGTCAAAATTTACTTTCTTCTAGTATTAACCCTTTGAATGCCAGAGGGGTAAGCAAAGCATTGCATTGCCTACTCCTCTGACACTCAACATTTTAATGGATGATGGTTCCTCTGCAATTTCTTTGTATTGACTTTGAATATGTTTGTACAGGTACAATTATATTCCAATCCAATGCTTCAGTTCCCTTTTTATACAAAATAGTACCCGATTGGCTCTAGCTGCAGCTGACTGACACTGCACACTGTTGTGTACTCTATTATTTATCAGGACTCCCAAATCATTTTCTAACAAGGATATCCCAAGTTTTTTCACAGTTAGTATATACACTATATGACCAAAAGTATGTGGACACCTGACCATCACACCTATATGAGCTTGGACATCCGATACCATGGGCATTAATATGCCGTTGACCCCTTCTTTGTAGATGTAACACCCTCCACTCCTCCGGGAAGGCTTTCCACAAGATTTTGGAGTGTGTCTGTGGGAGTTTGTGCCCATTTAGCCAAAAGAGAATTTGTGAGGTCAGGCACTGATGTTGGATGAGAAGGCCTGGGTCACAATTGGCATACCAATTAATCCCAAAGGTGTTCAGTGTGGTTAAGGTCAGGGCTCTGTGCAGTCAAAGCAAGTTCCTCCGCACTAAACATGTCAAACCATAACTTTATTGACCTTTGCTTTGTGCTCAGGGGCACAGTCATGCTAGAACAGGAAAGGGCCTTCCCTAAACTGTTGCCACATTGTTGGAAAAATGCAAATGTCCTTGTATGCTGTAGCATTAACATTACCCTTCACTGGAACTAAGGGGGCTAGCCTAAACCCTGAAAAACAACCCCAAACCATTATCCCTCCTCCACCAAACTTTACAGTAGGCACTATGCATTCCTGTGGGTAGCATTTTCCTGGCAGCCGCCTAGCCCAGATTCGTCCATCAGACTGCCAGACAGTGATTCATCGTGATTCATCACTCCAGAGTCCACTCCATTCCAGCTGACACTTGGCATTGCACATAGTGATTTGAGGCTTGTTTGCAGCTGTTTGGCCATGGAAATCCATTTCATGAAGCTCCCGCCACACAGTGCTTATGCTGAGGTTGCTTCCAGAGGCAGTTTGGATCTCTGTAGTGAAGGATGCTACAGAGGACAGGTGGTTTTGATGCGCTATGCACAGCCCAGCTCTGTGAATGTGTGTGGTCTTCTGCTTCATGCCTGAGCTGTTGCTACTTGCTTCCCCTTCACAATAATGGCACTTACAGTGGACAGAGGCAGATCTAGCAGGACAGAAATTTCATGAACTGACTTGTGGCAAAGATGGCATCTACTGCCAGTGTTTGTCTGTGGAGATGGCATGTCTATGTACTTGATTTTATACACCTGTTAGCAATGGGTGTGGCTGAAACACCTAAACCCAATAATAAGGAGGGGTGTCTACATACTTTTGGTCCTATAGTGTATGTAGTATGGATGTTTCTGCAACCCAAATGCATAACCATACACTTTTCTATATTAAACATCATCTGCCACTTTTTCATCCATTCACTGCTTATAAAAATCTTTCTGTAGAAAAAACCCCCATCTTTCTCTGTATGTGTTTCCTTACACAATTCTGTGTCATCAGGAAAGATTGAGACACTACTTGCAATACCCACTTCAACATCATTAACAAATGAATTGAAAAGCATTGGGCCCTGGACCGAGCCTTGTGGCACACCACTTACTTTAGATCAACATCAGAAAGTTCTGTTTACAATATCTCTCCATATTCTGTCATTTAACCAGTTCACTATTCATGCATATATATTACCTCCAAAACTGAATCATTTGACTTTATGCACTGACCTGTTGTAACCGGTTGTGAGGTACGTATACTACATCAAAATCAATACCCTAGTCCAATATACTATTTACTGTTTCTTAGAATGCAAGTAAATTATTTTGACATGATCTATTCATCATAAAACCATGCTGCCTCCTACTAATATTGTTTTTGGTCATCACATAGTCCTGAATACTATTGGTTAGTAATCCTTCTAATGTCTTACTCACTATGGAAGACAAACTTGCAGGTCTATAATTTCCAGGTTTGGACTTTACACCCTTTTTGACTATGGTACTGCGTCTGCTTTCGTCCAGTCATAGGGTTCTATGTCTGATGAGAGTGTATCTATAAATATTAAGTATAATACTATTGCTATTACAAAACCAAGATCCTTTAGTACTCTTGGGTATATGACATCAGGTCCAGATGCGTTTTCACCATAGGCTTTTCAAGCTTCTTTTGGATTTTGTCCTTAGTAAGCCATGCACACAATTTTAGGAAATTCAGTTATTCTCCCTCTTTGCCCAAAGCCTGATATTGTTGTTTCCTTTGTATATACAGAATAACATAATTTAAGGTGTCAGCCATTGCTTTATCTTAAGTAATTAATTTACCTGTTTCAGTTTTAATGTGACCAATATCAACTTTAATCATTTTGCCATTTATATACTAGAAAAAGTGTTTAGGATTTGTTTTGCTCTTCACCTGTACAAATGGTTAATTATTTGCATGGAGTAGTGCAGGGTTGGTGTGTGTGTGTGTGTGTGTGTGTGTGTGTGTTCGTTCCCTGGTATTCTTAGACGAAAAAGGCACTGCAGCCTAATAACCCCAAAAAATAGAAAAAAAGTCCAAAAAGTAAAATAAAAGCAAAATAAAAGTAATATACAATCAGGATAGGTAATGGTGGTGGTGGTGGTGGTGGGAGTAACAGATAACGAGGTACGAGAGTCCCAAACTAGCAAAATCACCACAGACCTTAGAATGTGGCTAGTAGACAGTCAGAGGGAAATATGCACAGAGACTTTTGTGCTCTGAGATATGGAATCCACTTCAGTCTCCAGGCTCCTTTATGCAATGGGAGAAAGAGGCAAATGGCTAAGTCAGAATGTGAAAGCCATACCCTAGCAGAGCCAGATCCATTAAATGTCTGCTCCCTGGTTCATTTCTATAAAGGAGGCACAGTGATAAAAAACCTAACAGGGGATTGGACAGCCCCATATAAGTCAAGGTGTGAGAAAAATAAAATATATTTAAATAAATATAAAAAAAAAAAGAAAAAAAAAAAAGCTAGCTAAAAGAATATTTGCCCCGACCATATCCTATGAGGTCACTTTTAAAAGTGAGCATGAGTAGTGAAGGTAAAGTGGAGTAGGGAGGGAGTCTCCACCTCCAGAGTGCTCTTTTTATGGAAGTGCTCTGCCCTCCTGTGGTAATGGACAAAAGAGAAATTAACCCATATAATGGGACTGGTGGCAAAGTGTGGCACTTTATGCTAATTGTTTTATTATACAGTATGCCAATTAGTTATTGGCCAAACTTACTGCTCACCCTGCTTTTAGACACATGCCCAGTTAGTGTGCTCTTTGCTAGGTTTATTAACCCTTTATGTGCCAGGGTCTGGGGAATTTATTTTTGTATCCTGGAGGTGAGACACATTTCCAGCACTTTTCAATCTGTATTATTCCCATTGATAATTTTCCAGTTATATATGGAAAACTGTATTTTTTCTTCCACAAAAATCAGCTTTTTCATGACGCCAACACCACTCTGATGAGTCCATATCTCATCATCTTCTGAATTTAATTTCTCCTCAGAACATGCCATAGAAACCTGAGAATGCCCCTTAAAGACAGGATCAGCCTGCTTAATAGTGGATAAGGGTTCCCATGAATGGACAACCCCCTGAATGGAAGATGGAATAGCTATCACAGATGACAACAGGGTTTTTACCCAAGCAGGTAGTTGGTCAGTGCTGGATGGTCCCGGGGGCTATAGGGGCCACAGTACATAAAGACTCAGAATATTCCCTTGGAAGCCTATGGATTTCCCCATATGCTACTTAAGGTCAGATATGTCAGGGAGAAAGTGTATAAAACTAGATAGAACTAGTTCAATGTAGCCCCAGTCTAAAGCAAAGTCCCAGAAAGACCCCCCGAAAATACTAATCTGGTATGTAAAAGGTTAAACTGGAGAAGAGAAAAGGAGAGTCCTCTTTTCTTAAAGGGGCTAAGCACTAAAAGCTAAATTGTTCTTTAAAGGGATAGTAATACTTCGTTTTAACTTTATTTTATTTTGTAGGCATTAAAAAAACATGAAGAATGATATAAGTCTTATCTCTCAAACCTTTATGGTTTAAGAGATATTCACAAGCAAAGTATCCCCTCCCGCCCCTTTTACCTAGTGTAAGCAATCTCTTCTCAGATGTGGAATGCAGTCCATAGACTGGACAGATAACAGAAGGGGACACTCTTATTCCTATGAAAACAATGAAATCCCTGCCCCCCTTGACAAGCTTTTCAGGTTTTTCCGTTATCTTAATTGAAGATTGTCCCTCTCTGCAGTCTACCTGGCCATCTCCCTTCTGCCCTGGCTGAGCAGTGTTACATCAGTAAAAGGGGAGGGAGGGGGACACTTTGCTTGTGAATATCTCTTAAACCATAAAGGTTTGGGAGATAAGACTTATATCATTATTCATGTTTTTTTAATGCCTACAAAATAAAATAAAGTTAAAACGAAGTATTACTATCCCTTTAAGCTGCAAAAAAGACCAAAAACCCTTGGGGATAACAAGATGGGAGGTAATTAATAAACTGTTATAGCCAATTATGCCACAAGGTTAAGAGGGACAGAAAAGAGCTAGAAATGAGTGCATTAACAACAGACTTATCATAAAGTCAACCTCCACAGGAAAAAGGATTCATAAACACGGGTGGACAGGGCAATCCAACCCAGGGAAGCAAGTGATAGGAGCCCATTTAATGGGAGATTATGCAGCCCCATATCTAAGGAAAAAAAATTATAAAACCTTGAAAAAAACTAAGAGAAGTTCCACTGCACTTTGATCTTGGACACATTAATCTGAAGTAGGCATGTGGGGGGGCACAGGCCCTTAGGAATGGGATCAGATAGTTCCATGGATCAACATCCTAACTGCATTGAAGCCATCTGTCATAATTTTCAATATTGTTCTGTGCTAGATAGACATCTATTGCTTTTTTGAAAGCAGTTGCATTATCTGCAAGTACAACATCCCATGGCAATGAGTTCCATAGCTTTACTGCCCTTGCTTTGCAATGCATTGCGTACCCCTCTGGCACTCAAAGGGTTAACCTCATGTTACTCGTCATTGAAGAAGTCGGCAAATATCTGTCTAAAACTTGTAAGACAATAGCTGACTTTGAAACAAAGCACTCCAACATCTATGGTGATGAGAACTCAGTGGAAAGTTTCAACTCTTTACAGTCACAGATAGACAAGCATAGTAATGAATTGTTACACTTCAAAAAAGCCAAGTTCCTGAGAGTGTAGAATGACTATGAGGAAGGAAGAGTAAATGGTTCGCTCGCCGGCTATACAAACTGTTATGTCCAAAAGCGAAGAAACCCTAGGACAAGAATATGAAAACCTAATTTTGAGACGACAGATACCAGTTCTGGCGACTCTGGTGAAGAATTGGCTAGTGAAACAAGTGGTGGACAAAATGTTGAGGCTCCCACTAATGAAGTGTCTGCATCACCAACTTTTTTTAGAACAGGAAACAGCAAACCCCCAAAACCTCCCCAACAACATGTAGCAGGAGGCGGGGCAGAAAACACATCAGAAGGGGGCAAAAAGGCAGACAGCATTGGAGCCAGAAACTTGCCCAGAAAAGCCAAGAAATAGAGTCGTCAGTATACAATCTATCCAAACATACCTTGTCTCCAGGTGAGAAATCTCTGCTAAATAAAGGACTGTTGTTCATTCCGTCTGTCAAATATGACGCTTTTGAGTGGGATGTGGATAAGTATAAGACTGCTCGTCTCATGAGCCTTAAGGAAATGTTTTCCACCCACCCGTGCACTAAGACGGTAGGAACTGAGCCCCAGTTCAGACTTAAAATTAAAAGAGACTTTGTCACTAAAGATCCGGCTACCTTGACATTCAATAAACTTATCGACTCAGATGTGAAGAACAGCACCATTTTAAACACTACAGTACACCCCAATCTAAGCATGGAGGAAAGACTGGCTATTAAAAGCTTACAAAATGATACCTCCATCTGTATCCGTCCTGCAGACAAAGGAGGGTCAATCGTGATCCAAGATTACCTAGACTGCAGTAAATCAATACAGCAGCAACTCAGTGATACGTCTACATATATCCACCTGCAAAAGGATCCCACTGACAATATCCTAAAAGAGATTCAGACATTGATTAATGTAGGAGTGAACTCCAATTGGATTAATGAAGATACCGGTAAACATCTCTTTGTACAACAACCGATTTGTCCCATTCTATACGGGTTACCTAAGGTGCACAAATCACTGACGGATCCACCTATGAGACCCATTGTCTCTGCCAAGAACAGCGCTCTACAGCCCCTCTGGATATTTGTAGATGCTTGCAACCAATCTACTATACAAGCGTTACCTTTGTATCTTAAGGACATACCTACACTCATCAATATTATTAATAATGTTGTCATCAATGATGATGAAATATGGCTGGTTTCCCTAGACATTAAGAGCTTGTATACGATCATACAGCACAAAGACGGCATTGAAGCACTTTGCACTACTTTTTTGGCATCAGAGACATACCAGGGACCACCCATTGAATTTGTACTCTCTATGTTTGAAATATGCCTGACTAAGAACTTCTTTCAATTTGAGGGCTCCTATTATCTGCAGAAGATGGTCACTTCAATGGGTGCCACTATGGCACCAGCCTACACAAATGTGTACATGTACATATACGAGAAAAATTACATCTTGGATGAACATGCGGAGCATCTATTAATATATCGGCGCTATATAGATGATATATTTATTGTCTGGAAAGAATCTGAATCTTCATTGATTTCATTAACTACATCTTTGAATGAAATGCAGCATCCAGTCAAATTGACCATGTCACACCATCAGACAGAAATTACATTTCTTGACCTAAAAATCTTTAGAGAAAAGAATCGCTTGGGTTATTGTTTATTCCGTAAAGACACTGAATGCAACTCGCCATTGTTCAACACAAGTTTTCACCCTCCTGCACTCAAAACATTCCTACCTAAATCACAGCTTTTGAGGGTGATTAGGAACAACTCTGATACTAAACTTCGCAATCATCAACTTGAAGAAATGAAAGATTTGTCGCAAGAGGGTATCAAAGAAAGAAATTTTTACTTTGTGTGAAGAACTCCTTTATCCCTTATATACATAGAATAAATTGTCTAAACCTAGTGAAGAGAGATTAACACTCACTACAGAAATCTATAAGAAAAAACTGGACTATTTTGTCCGATGATGAACATTTGCCAAATTGCTTTAATCACCCACCTCGCCTTGGATCCAGAAGGGGACCGAATTTAAAAGCTCTGCTTGTGAACACGGACCCGGTTGAGAGGTATTCTACGAAGAAACAGACATGGCTTAAAACTTTACCTCCTGGCTGCTATCGCTGCAAGGGATGTACTACATGTGGCTCTATGCGGCCAGGAAAGATGTTCACTCATCCTCAATCCAATAAGAAATATAGGATTAAGCAACACTTAACTTGTATCACAGACTATGTGGTCTATCTGATTACCTGTCCCTGCGGTCTAACCTATGTGGGCAAAACCACATGCACTATCCAGGAACGGATGGCCGGCCATCGTTCTGCCATCAAGACAGCTATTAAGGATCAATATACAGAAAAACTGGTGGCAAAACATTACCTTTCCGCTAAACATGTGGTCAGTAACTATAACTTTATATGCATTGAACATGTAGCGGCTAATAAACACTGTGGTGATAGTCATAAAAAAGCTCCTACAACGTGAATGCTTTTGGATTACAGAGTTAAACACACTTCGTCCACATGGCCTTAATGAACAAAATGTATTCAATTGCTTTCTTCCTGATCGTTAAAAGTTGTTAAAAGATGCTACTATGTATCTTTTATTTGATTACCGTTTCTCTATGTAATTCTTGGTTCTTTATTTCCTCTCCTGAACACAGGGTGGCACTGTCTGGTGATTTCCCTCTAAGGTGATATGAGTTTAGGGTGACTGTGTTTTTACTGCTTTTTCTCTTCTATCCTTTCTACCCTTCACTGAGGGTCATTTGGGTTACACGAGATGAGTCCTTTTTTCTATTTAAACCATGTAGTATCACTTGTGTATATGTTTGCTTGACAAAGGTCCCTGCAAGAGGACCAAAATGTTGCATTAATTTACCAATAAATTTGGTTTTGATTACTCTTTGAATTCCGTGAGTGCACAGCTTGTTTCTGTATATCGTATTATCCTGTGGCAACCGGTATCTACAAATTTTTTTCAGCGTCAGTGCATATCCTTACAGACTTATATATATTAGCAGTGTGGGACGGCGTTGCCTGTCTGTTGTTTTGTTTTTTTTACAGCAATGTTTAACTGTTTGAGTGGCAGAGGGGTATGTAAAACTGTGCAATGCATTGAGTACCCCTATGGCACTCAAAGGGTTAATGTAAGGGTGACACTCAGGAGTGTAGGAAATGGCGATGAGGTGGGTCCATGGAGGGAAGGCAGAGGCAATGAAGTGGGTACCCTTTAAGAATATGAAGCACTTGAACTTAGTGTATGTGGAGGGCTGGAGTGAAGGGAATAGAGAGTCATAACAGATAGAGTGACCTAGCAATCAGAGACGTGAACTACATGTGGGCGGTCCTTCATAGAGAGCATTCATTGTTGCTGTAGTGAAAGGAGGCGGAGGTTTATTGTCAGCTGTAGATGGATGTATTATGGTGGAGTAGAAGTGGCAAAGCTTTAGCCTAATATTGGCTGTTAGTAGATCCCTGTTTGGATACTTTTAGTGTGGTTACATAACCTTAATCATACAAATAGCGTATTTAACTATTAAAGTAAACCCATTAAGTGAACCCCTTGGCAGAGTCTCTGGTAGTGAAATGGTTAATTGGTGCAGTTGCTGCAGGGGCACAGGGTGATAAGCAAAGCCATCGGCGGTTAGGGTTCATAAGACAGAAAGCATGAAGAACCATTTAAGATTCTCCTCCCCTCTCCTGCTGTTTCTCCTGTTTCAGTAGTTATGAATATTCTTTGAGCAGTTTCTTTTGCTGCCGATCGAACCCCCAGCTGTAGGTGAAGGCGCGTTCCTGCACACAAACCCTCAGCGTGACTGGAGGTAGATGTGTGCTCTGGAGAGTGCAAAGGAGGCTACACAGACGAACACTGTGGAAGGGAAGGGGTCAACCACAGCGGCGAGGGAAGCGTCGGAAGTGTGTGAGAGTCATAGTGGAGCTGATGCGGGTCTCCAGCACATCTTGCAGCATGTTACTCATATTTTTCTGTGTGACACTCATAGTGGAGGTTAGTGTCACACAGACAAATATGAGTAACATGCTGTGGGATGTGCTGGAGACCCGCATCAGCTCCACTATGACTCTTACACACTTCCGACACTTCCCTTGTTGCTGTGGTTGTCCGCTTACCTTCCACAGTGCATCCAGCAATCTCCTTCTACCCAAACCCCTCCGCACCTTTGGAATCGCAGCCTGACAGCGAAGATCCCAAGCTCTATGGGGAAGATGGTGAGGATGTGGCCAGGCCGTGGGTACTGGTCCCCAGACTCAGTATCTGACAGGTCCGCCCAAGTGACGTTGTGTCGCAGCCAGAAGCGCTCATCTAGAGCCAGGCTGAAAGAGCCTACATGTTCCACGCAGCATCGAAATACCCCTGCAGTAGCAGGAAACAGAGCACAAGGGCAAAACGCTTCCACATTGACACACCGCCACCTGCTGTATCATGTGTGCGGTAAAATACCAGGTGGGTGGAAACCCTGCTGTGTGTGTATTGTGGGGCATGTGTATATTAGGGTGGTGTAGCAGGGAGTGGCAGCCATTTTTATTTTTTGCAGACTTGGATAGTGGTGGGCGGCCAACTCCCTGCATGATTTTCCCAGGCCTAGCAGTGGCCTTCAGCCACTGCAAGGCCTGTGAAAATCACGCCCCCATTGAATCACCCAATGGGAGCACTAACTCCTCCTTACTGCCGCCCCGGGTGTGTTTTGCCAGGCATAAAGTCTTCTTTTATATATACAGATATATCACCACAGTCTTGATCGCCGACTGTCTATCAGATCCTCTTTTTCTGAATAAATTCCTCCCTCCTACACTTTTTTTTTTTTTTTTAAATCCTTTAATAGGATTGCAGATTTCTATATTTTTCACTCCTCCCTCTTTTACACACATTTACTTTCTCCTTTGAGTTCCTAATAATGCTTTGGACAGAGCGTTAAGTATATTCTTCCATGTAAGCCTGTGACAACGGGGATATCCTATATTATAATTCGCTAAGGATGTTTGTCAGAAGCCGTCATGCACAGTAGAGACAGCTGTGTGGGCTGCAGTCATGAGCAGTACTGACTGCCCGCGCTGCGGCTGATACGGAGCGGGGCGCTCCGAATTCAAATCATAATCCTCTCAACGCATGAAGGTGCACAGAGAGGACTATGGTCTGAATTCAGAGCTCTCCGCTCAGTATCAGCTGCAGCGCGGGCAGTCTGTAGTGTGCATGACTGCACCAACGCAAGGCTTTAAAACTAGTAGTATAATATTTTATAAAGATAATTGCAGTTACTGTTTGATTTATTAATGTTTTTCACTGTTTTATGAATAGTTTTATACAAGGATTTTACCAAATAAAATAAATTCCCAGAAGAGCAGATATAAGAAACAGTTTAATAATGGCTTGTTCATACCAAGACAATATCTAGGTACAGCACCATCTTTTAATGCAGGTTTAATCAATCTGCAGACCACAATCCCCTTTTTCCAGATGTTATGGTTTGCTTATGAATCCTTGGTAATGCTGTCGGGACCCGGTCAGAAGGTGATTGCAGTACAAATTTGGGCCATGGTCTGCTAATAGACTGCCTTTGCCTCAATGCTTAACACGGTCATCTTGCAATTGCTTAGATATTTACATCAATAAAATGCACAAGTCCATAAAGACTTAATTTAATTTCCCCATTGTATCTATCTTCCAGGCACCAGTTAGATATCTTAGCCGTATAAAAAGGAGGTCCCGTCCCATCTGCAACCAGCTCCAGAAAGGCACCAGCTTAGAACCTGCGTGAAAAAGGAAAAATACAGTTACATTTGGAAGTCTGAGCATTGTTCCACATTGGTCAGTCACTGATCCACCAGCCTTTTCCACTGTTCATTGTTAGCCACTGATCCAAACATACACTGCCACCCCAGCCTCATTCCACTGGTAGCCAAAGAGCCACACATACACTCTCCGTTTCCCGAGTCTTGTTTCATTGTCCACTGGTAAGCAAAGAACCACATACACAGTTTGCTTCCTTAAGGTTTTTTCCACTGATAACCACATTACTACATACACACTGTCTACCCTTTCAGCTTTGTTCCACTGTCCGGTAGTAGCCACAAAACACACACATGGCTTCCTCAGCCTTGTTGCACTGCCCCCTGTTATCCAGAAAACCATGTATTAACTGTCTTCCTCCTCAGACCTGTTCCACTGTTCTTTGGTAACCACAAAATCATGCATACACTGTATGCTTCTTCAGCTTTGTTGCACTGTCCTCTGGTAGCCACTGACCCACACATACACTGTCTGTCACCCATTATTGTTCCACTGTGCACCAGTAGCTACAGAATCATACATACACTGTCTAGCACCCGGTCTTGCCCCACTGGTAGCCATAAATTCCCACATACTGTATACTGTTTGACAACAAGCATTGTACCACTGTTAGCCCTAGAATCAAACATTTACTTTGTGACCCCAAACTTCCCACTGGTAGTTCCAAAACCACAATTACATTGTCTGCTTCCCCAAACTTGTTCCACTGTCCACTTGTAGGCAGAGAACACACAAAATAATGCCCCCAAACTGGATGGGATGACACAGTAAGGGATGGAGGCAACGAATGACATGGGGATAATGGGAGGCAGGAAACGGATGACGTGGGGATAATGGGAGGCAGGAAACGGAAGACGTAGGAATGGAGGCAAGAAATGCATGACAGGGATGGAGGGATGAAATTGATAACAGACATGGAGGGCAGAAATGGATAACATGGGCATGGAGGGCAGAAATGGATAACACTGGCATGGAGGGGGAGGAAACGGATGACATGGGGATGGAGCAAGGAAAAGGTTGGCACGGGGATAAATAAAGAAAACAGATGACACATGGATGGTGGATGGAAACAGATGACACAGGGATAGATGGAAGAAATGGATAACATGGGGATGGACAGAGGAAACTGATAACACAGAGAGAGAAAACTGATACCATGGGGATAGACATAAAAAATTATAACATGGGGATGGATATAGGAAATGGATAAAATGGGGATTGGCAAAGGAAACTGATAACAAGGGGGATGGACAGAGGAAAGTGGTTGGAAATGGTTGACACAGGTATGGACAGAGGAAATGGATAACATGGGTATGGACAAAGGAAATGGATAAAACGGGGATGGGCAGAGGAACAGATAACTGGGGGTGGTAGGAGGAAACAGATGAGACGGGGATGGATGTTGGAAATGGATGACACTGGGATGGAGGGAACAGATGACATGGTGAAAATACTGCTTTGCAGTGAGTTTGGATGGCATGGAGGTTGAGTGAGGTAGTACTACAGGAGACTGAGCATGAGGAAGAAAGGGGTGGCATTGGGTTAAGAAGACATGGAGGGTGGGTCAAACAGTAAACTGAAGGGGTCTGAAATAGAAATATGACTAACTCCCTGCAAATGCTCCAAAAGCATATGGCAATGCATTTCCTGTCTCTGTAGGTATCTGTGGCAGGAAATAGCCCAGCTGACAATGGCTGCAATTAAACATGCAGGGGCTTCTCCCAAATCCTTAGATTATCTTAATATCTATTTCTGGCTTCCAGGCCTGATCACTGTTGTAGTGATTTTGTCTCTTTTGTAAAACAGTAATTATAGCATATATATATATATATATATATATATATATATATATATATATATATATATATATATATATATATATATACACACACACACATACATACACACATACATACTCATACACAAGTATTATATATAAATATTTATACACATATTATATGATTTCCATCTCTAATTTGTTTCTTTCTATGCAATCATCAATGTAAACATGAAAGTCAATGGAAGTTACTTATCAGATGCTCTTCACTGGGTGAGCTAGCATGTTTTCAACTACTAACTAGGATCTTTTTTACTAACTGGTGAACAGTCTCTTGTTTATAAGGAGAACTTACCTAGATAGGAATACTCCAAACAGCACTGAGTTATTGCCATTTAATATTTTATTTGCATTTGATCTGTGTTATAATCTACTGCAAACTGTTTCAATTTATAATCTGATAAAGAGTAGTGTATAAATCATGGAGGTCCATTAAATACTAGAAGGTGTGGTACCTATATTCAGACTTTAAAAGAGATTATTATAAATAAACAGGAAATGGAAGATAAAAAGTAATCTATAAACAGATATCCCTGCCAGCTGCACACCTGCTCAGGTAAATCAATATATTAAGCACATTGAGAACCACTTACTTGTAACGTATAGATTCAGTACAAGATGAGCCAGAACCACACATTATATAGTAAAAACAATTACATTTTTATTCCAAAATACTTTAACCCATTGAGTGCCAGAGAGGTATCCAACGCATAGTACTACAAACACCAAAAATAACACAATGGATTGAAAACCAGTGTATCTGTGTACTAAATTCTCAGTCCATTGCTTTATGCTGGGTGTATTAATGCTGTGCTCATCTTATGCGATTTTAAAGAATTCTGGAATATACTAGAGAACTGTTTTCACTACATAACCCGTGGGTCCATGCCTTCTTGAACAATGTGTGGATCAACTCTGTGTTGTTTAATCCTGCGTAGAAGTTACAGGAATAACTATTAACCCTCTGAGTGCCAGAGGGGGTGTCCAAAGCATTGCGAAACAACTGCACCATAGGGGACAAGTAAACATTTGTTAATTTCCCTGTAGAAACAAAAACACAAACAAAAAAGGCGCAGACGCTCTAAATCAAAGACTCTCTGAAGCTAAATCCCACTCTGCTCTGCCGCGGTGCCACCCTTTAGTTGGAATCACTGGGAAAACGACTCTCCATAAACATGTAATAACAAAAAAGTCACACGCTCGAAGTGTAGACTGCTTTAGATATGATGACCACCACCAACGAATATCACCTTCTTTAGTGCTCAATGATCTTACTCACATGTTCCTGAGGCATAGATCAGCATCACAGTATAAAAGCTTTCACTAGATAACTCCCTGTGCAGGTATCTGTATCAGTCTCTCCCTGTCCTCATCCTTCTCCCCTCAGGCTTCCAGCTCCACACCTTACCCAGAGCTAGTTTATTGAACCCTCCAGTAAAAGATTCCTACCTTAAACGGGTCTCAGTAATACTCTAACACAGGTAAGTAATCAATGCTGATGCCAATATGTCTTCTCTAAGAACTCACTAGGGAATAACTGTAATAGACATTATATCTGAAAAATGCCAAACTCATAGAATGATGAAGAAAATGTAATACATCACTGATACATCATCATCACCAATAATAATAAAAGGCCAGATGTATGTTTGTCCGATGCAGTCATGCTCAGTAGACACTGCCCAAATGCACAGAATGCTGAGGGGCGTAGTTCTGCGTGACACACTTTAGCCCGAATACACGGGCTTTTACACTAGTCTACAAATATAAAACACTAATAAAAATATGCATGTACATAAAGTACTGAAAATTCAGTATAAAAACCTACTCTCTACTCTGGAAGGGTATTACTGAGACCCATTTAAGGTAGGAATCTTTTACCGAAGGGTTCAAGAAACACTCTCTGGGTAAGGTGTGGACCTGGAAACCTAAGTCTGAGGGGAGAAGGACGAGGATGGGGAGAGACTGATACAGATACCCGCACTGGGAGTTATCCAGTGAAAGCTGTTATACTGTCATGCTGATCTATGCCTCAGGAACATGTCAGTAAGATCACTGAGCACTAAAAAAGGGATATTCTTCTTTGGTGATCATCATATCACAAGCAGTCTACACTTACAGCGTGCGCCTTTTTTGTTTGTGTTCTTGTTTCTACATGTATATGAAGAATAGTTTTGCTAGAGATTCCAACTAAAGAGTGGCACAACGGCAGAGAAGAGTGGGAATATGGCTTCAGAGACTCTTTGGTTCCTTTTGGGAAATGTCACTGCGTATGTAGCATTTAGCTCTTGTTCAAAGTGGTTGTTGTTTGTTAATATTCCACTCGTTTATAAACTTCTAAAGTTCCCCCTCCCGTCCCTTTTACAGACGCCAGCACACTAGCTGACAGAATGAGATCCTGGGGTCCGGGGACCGCATGGCTGTTCAGCAGACCAGAAACAGCGTTGTCTACAAAGACATTCTTCATTAGAAAGGTCTACAAAGTGTGCCTACCTCCCAGACACACTTTGTAGATAAGGCTACTTCAGCTCTGCTGAAGAGCCATCTGGTCCCAGGACCAGGATCTCAATCTGTCATCTAGAGTGCTGACGTCTGTAAAAGGGGCAGGAGGGGGAACTTAAGAAGTTTATATCTCTTAAACTAGCAAAGTTTGAGATATGGGACCGACATCTTTTCTTTTTTTTTTTTTTTAATATGCAAAATTTTAAACATCCTTAAAGGGATAGTAATACTTAAATTTTACTAATCCCCATATTGTAGTAATGTTAAAAAGAATTTAATTGTCCCCAGTGTTATCTCTCAAACCTTTATGGTTTGAGATATAACCGCCCGCAAAATTCCCCCCTCCCTCCAATCATCCCAAACCACCTTTGGCTAGTTGGTGATGAAGGGAGTAGTAGTCCCCAACAGCTGGAGGACCAACTTAACTATTGCTGCCCTATATAAATGACTCTGTGGCATAATACAAGTATAACTGAGGAGTTATCGGGCCTAAGCTGGAGAACATTTGGATTTGTCTACTGATAATTAGTAGACCAACGTATTCATCTGGATGGTGGAGAGGTATCCTTTGCATTGTTTTGCCATGCTTTAGTCAATAGTCTATCATGCAAGAGGTTAACAGACGTTATAAAGTACAGATGTTTCCCCTTATAGTGTTCACTCCTGACCGAATGACTATTTATATGTTATTCCACTCACCTTCAATTTCTGTCCAGTTCACAGCTACTTCTGCAACTGGAATCTTCAGGCACTGAGCTATATATAGGAGTTCCACATCAAACGCCCTGCAGAAACAGGAGATACAGCATAAATCCATCTGTTCTTCACTGAGGCTGCCACAGCTGTCATTAAAGAGATATTATATTATCACTAATCCCCACATTGTAGCCATGTTAAAAAGAATTTAAATTGTCCCCAGAGTCATCTCTCAAACCTTTATGGTTTGAGAGATAACTGCACGCAAACTTTGACCCTCCCTCCCCCTTCCCTGAAGTCAGCAATGTAGCTGACTGCAGGGATATCCGGTCTTATTTTCATCAGGCGGCTCTGCAGCAGAGCAGAGATCGCGTTAGTAAAAAATAATTATTTCACTGAAACGGTCTTCTACATGTGCTTGGTTTGCAATCAGACGTAGAAGACTGTTTCAGTGAAAAAATTATTTTTTACTCTCGACTCTGCTGCAGAGCCGCCTGATGAAAATAAGACCGGATATCCCTGCAGTCAGCTACATCGCTGACTTCAGGGAAGGGGGAGGGAGGGTGGAAGTTTGTGTGCAGTTATCTGTTTGTGTTTAGCTGTAATTTTCCTCTTACTCATTTAATGTACCCATATATATTATATACTGTTTTTCTTGCCATAAGATGGGCTTTCTAAAGATACCATTATTTTCATCATATCATAATTTACTATAAAAAAAATTATAAAATATGATGAAAAAAGTAGCAAAAACACTTTTTTTTTTTTTAGCTTTTACACGAAAAATCTTTTACACATCTACAAACGCTGAAAAAAAAACAAACAAACAAAAAAAAAAACCCTGCCAAACAGATTATAATTAAAGATGAGCGAGCACCCCGATGCTCGGGTGCTCTGACCGAGCACCCCCTGATGCTCGAGTGCTCGGCCGAGCACCCGAGCCCCATTCAAATGAATGGGAGCACTCGAGCATTAAACCAGGCACCCCCTGCTCTGATGAGCGGAGGGTGCCTGGTCAATGTCCCCCTTCATCTCCGCTATGCCCCTCTTCCACAATGTCCCCCTTCATCTCCTATGCCATAGCGGAGATGAAGGGGGACATTGTGGAAGAGGGGCATAGCGGAGATGAAGGGGGACATTGTGGAAGAGGGGCATAGACTCTATGCCCCTATTCCACAATGTCCCCCTTCATCTCCGCTATGCCCCTCTTCCACAATGTCCCCCTTCATCTCCTCTATGGCATAGGAGATGAAGGGGGACATTGTGGAAGAGGGGCATAGCGGAGATGAAGGGGCACATTGTGGAAGACGGGCATAGCGGAGATGAAGGGGGACATTGTGGAAGAGGGGCATAGAGTCTATGCCCCTCTTCCATAATGTCCCCCTTCATCTCCGCAATGCCCCCTTCATCTCCGCAATGCCCCCGTACCTCCATTCCCTGGTGGTCCAGCGGAGCGTCTTCGGATCTGTGCCTCTTCCGGCACAGATCCTCTTCACCCGAGCATGTCGGGCGAGCACATGGCGGTACTCGTACGAGTACCGCCATGTGCAGAGCAGAGCGATGCTCGAGCCGATCTGAGCATCGGCCGAGCACGCTCGCTCAACACTAATTATAATATATGTCTTCAATTTAGAAATACCCATTGTTTACATGTTTTCATAATATTTTTGCAATAACTAAAAGGAGCAAAAACTGAGGTGTCCCAAAACTTTTGACAGGTAATGTATGTATAATTTATTTACTGTGTATAACTGAATGACTTACTTAGGTAGTAGTCCATCATACAAGTCAGGAATATCCACAGTTCAGTCCATACATATTGGACAATGGCAAGTTTTGTTTTTTTTGCTTTGTATTCCAGCACACTGGATTTGAAATGAAACATTGACTAAGAGGATAAAGTGCAGACTGTCAGCTTTAATTTGAGGGAAATTACAGTCCGTTTTATCCCTCCATTTTAGAGGACTGAAAATAACTGGAAAAATATCAAAATCTTAAAAGAAAAGTAATGATATTTAGTATGTTGTTGCAGACCCTTTGTATTCATTGATTGACTTAAGTATTGTCTCTGGTGATGTTCTGCCAGGACTGTACTGCAGCCACCTTCAGTTCCAGTTTTTTTGGAATTTTTCCCCTCAGTCTTGTCTTAAGCATATGAAAAGCAGGCTCAGTTGGATTCAGACTGAGTGACTAACTTGGCCAATCAAGGACATTCCGCTTTTTTGGACTTGAACGAATATCCTTGATTGCTTTAGTAGTATGTTTGTTTAGGTTTATAATCTTGCTGCAATGTGAAGCAGCTTCCAATGCATTTTGAGGCATTTTGTTGGAGCTGAACAGATGTTTCTGTATGCTTCAGAATTCATCCTGCTGCTGCCATGAACAGTCACATCATCAATTAAGACAACTGAGCCAGTTCCAGTGACAGCTATACATGGCCAAGCCATAACACTACCTCAAACACAGATGAGATGTTACGCTTTGGGTCTGTGCAGTTCCTTTCTTTCTCCACTTTCAATCAATCTGGTACAGGTTAATCTTTGTCTCGTCTGTCAAAAAAATACTTTGTTCCAGAATGCTACCATTTTTTTTAATAAAGTTTTTAGCAAACCGTAACCTGGCCTTTCTGTTCTTGAGGTTTACAAGTGATTTGCACCTTGTGGTAAACCCTCTGTAGTTATGTTGTTGTCTTCTATTTATGGTACTCTTTGACACTTCTTTGCCTACATCCTGCAGTGTTCTTAATGTGCCTGACAGTTGAATAGGGATTTTTCTTTACAAATTGTAAGCATTCTTCAGACTTACACTACAGGGGTCTAACTCTTTGCCTCATGATGGCCTACTTTACTGGCACTGACAATTCTTTGCTCCTCATGTTGAGAGGCAACAGACTCCAAATTCCACACCTAGAATACTCTTTAAACATTCTGTCAGCTTTCTTCTGCATGAACTAAATAATGCAATGACACATACCTGGCCAAAAAAAATAGATTTTAGTCCCCTAAAATGGAGAGATGATGTATAAAGTTTATGATTTATGATTGTAAATATCCTCTATACTTTAGTCATTGTTTCATTTCAAATCAAGTGTGCTGGAGTACAGACCCCAAAAAAACAAAACTTGTGTCACTGTTCAAATACTTATGGACTGTGCTGTAATTACCATGTGTAACAGAAGACTTATCTAGGTAGGTGTCCATCATACAACAAACATTTTATTGCATAGCATCTGCAGTTTCCTCTATTTGCTTATCCTCATTTTAAGTATTCAGTTCAAACCTCTTCACAATAAACCTGTCAGAATGAAGGATTAGTCATAGTAAGCATATATTTAAAGGGGAACCATCACCTTTATACATGTTGCTCCCATATGAAAATGGAAGCAAAGAAAATAATAAAAAAAGTCATGTCATTTTTTTTTTTCCAACTGCTTTGTATTTTGTAAAAATTTACTTAATACATCCTGCGTACAGCATAGCTTTTGCACCATGGCACCAATTGTGGGAATGTATGTCTGCCCACCAACTTCCCCTATTCCTCCAGTAGTTTGTCTAAACAGCTGCCTGCAGGAAGCATTGACATTGTGGAGCAAGCTGGGCAATGAATACACAGTAAACAGCAACGTCCTGAACTATTACGCACAGGAAGTTGCTTTTTACGGCGTAGTAATTGCCCGGCTTGCTCCTTTCATGTCTATGCTGCCTGCAGGCAGCGGTTTAGACAAACTACTGGAGGAAAAGGGCAAGGCAAATGACTGGGAGAGTGCAGCACGTCATCTTAGATGGAGGAAAGTCGGCTGCGCTCTCCCTCCCCTCACATTCAGTAGGTAAAACTGGCCTCTTTATTATATTTAAACATATAAACAATGGATTCGGGGGGGGGGGGAATGTTTGTATTGGTGACAGTTCCGCTTTAACTCTTTAGAATTATATTACCAGACACTACCAATCTACAGCCTTCAGAGTTCAGAGGCACAATACAGTAAACAGATAAAACTGTCTGCTGTATGTAAAACCTCTATCTAGTTAAATCATCCCCTGAAACAGATTAAGAGACACTATCACCAGAGAAATAACTTCCATTTAACAACAAGAATATGAATAATTATGTTTACATTCGAATATCCCTAACTAATGATTTAAATCAAATCAATTCTGTCCAGATTTTCTGTACAACATACTAAACTAGTCTTAGTGCGACAGGGACACTTTGAGATTATTCTAATGTCCCTCTGTCACATCCAATGTCATTTAGCACATTCGAGGAATTCTGGGGCAAACCAACTACAATACACTGCAGGACTCCAGCATTCTGGTGGTTAAAAGAACTATTTAAACCACTGGGAAATTAAAGGGATTTTCATTTATCTCCTATGATGCAGATTGTTCACTCAAGTTCTCTTAGTACAGCAACCTCAATGTTTATTTCTCTATAAAAGTACTAATCTATTCATACGTTTATTAAACCGCCCAAAGCCTTGAATTGCATTTTCAGTTCTATGTTTGGGATATATTCTAGGAAAAGTCTGAGTGTAAAGGAATATGCGTGAGACATGTATTATCAAGACACAGTGTTTAGTTAAAAATCCCAAATCAGCTGTTAGGAGACAGAAACAAGGTTAATATTTAGAAAGTACAAACACTGCAGTAATCCTAGGAAAAGGGAATGTTAAACTTCTAGTAAAGATAAAATTAAAACTTTATTTTAGGAGAGAAAAAAAGGGAAGTTATAGTTGGGGGAATGATCCAAACATCCCCTCTAGTTGTACGTGTGAGTATATTGCATTAGCCAATATTAATTTACAGAAGGTATGCTAATTAAGGCACTTCCCTCCTTAGCCTTACAACTACCTATCCTACTTACTGTGGAGAAAAACTTTACCTATCTTATGTATAAAGGGCACTCAGAAAAAAGATCTCTCAGCCGGATTGGGATGATGTTTATTGTAGTAATTGACTGTCCGGTATAAAGGTCTATAAAGTAAACATTACAGTAATTTATAAACTGGCTATCATAGTCCAGCCTGGATGTCCAATGCAGGGGTAAGGAAGGGCTAGGCAACCTGAGGCCATGCAGCTGTTGTGGACTACAACTTACATCATCCTAGGAGTTGTAGTACACAATAGCTGGAGCCCCTCAGGTTGCTCACCATTTGCATAGGGACTATTCTAGCCACGCCCAAAACACTGCAGGTATGCAAACTGCAAGATTTTATTCACAAGGTACGCATCCAGCTAGACAGGTGGAATTCAGGAACAAGCAAACCACCATAAAGAACAAATAAAAATTACAGTTGGATATGACTCCATGCATTAACATATGATTTTTTTTTTTTTACATACAGTGTGGTCCATAAGTATCTGGACATTGACACAAGTTTGGATGTTTTGTACTCCAGCACAACAATGCATAAGAGGATAAAGTGTAGACTGTCAGCTTTAATTTGAGGGTATTTACATCCATACACAGAGATGTAGGAATTACAGCCATTTTTATACATAGCCCCTCCATTTAAGGGGACCAAAAGTAATTGGACAAATAACAATCTTGAACAATGTCGTTATATTTAGTACTTTGCAGCAAATCCTTAGCACTGGATGACTGTCTGAAGTCAGAGACCCATACACCTCACCAGACTCTGGGTATCTTCCCCGGTGATGCGCTTCCATACCGGTACTGCAAGGACTATGTATAAAAAGAGATGTAATTCCTATATGGTTCATGGCTGTAAATACCCTCAAATTACAATTGACAGTCTGCGCTTTATCCTTAATCACTGTTGCAGTTCAAATCCAACGTACTGGAATACAGAGCCAAAACAACAAAACTTGTGTCACTGTCCGAATACTTATGAACTGAGATGTATATTTACCAGTTAACCCCATGAGGACGAGTGACATGCAAGAACAGTCAAATATATCTGTTCTTTAAGAATGGATCATGGTCCTGGCATGTGAAGAGATAGTGATCACAGTAAACCCTCAGACTTGCTGCGATCATTGCAGGGAAGCTGTAATAGACTGCTCCATGACCGGTGGCTCCGCATTCGTGATCACTGCTACAGCGATCACATGTACCAGTGGAGCCACATGACAAATGTATCTGAACACTGCCTTTCTGCCTCTGTAATAGCGATGAAGAGAGAAGCAGAGAACAGAGCTCCCAGTGCCTTAAATGGCCAAAGATGGGGCACTTTTGATGTACTGGGAGCAGGACTGGTGAAGGAGGTTAGGAAAAAGAAAAAAGGGCAACGACATATTGACCCCTCATTGTGTAACTGAATAAATGATTTGGAACAATAACAAAATATTTTATTTACACATATTAATTTATAAACTGAAGTTTAATCAAACATTAACCCCTTAATGGCCGCGTGCCGTGCTATGACCGTCATGCCGTTTTTGCGTTAAGAACTGGTGACGGTCATAGCACATCACGTACATTTTACTTACAGCGCTCCTCCGGGAGCACTGTAAGTAAGAACAGGGAGTGAGATCGACTGCTCCAAGACTGGAATGGTCTCTCTCAGTCCCCAGTGCAGCGTGCCGGTATGCATCACAGGTCACGTGTGCTGGCATGTCGGAATCTTCAAAGCGGTCCTTAAAGGAAGGTTACTTCCCAGGACCGCGGACACCAAGGGGTTAATGTTAGTTTTATTTCTGTGGAGCAATATCATACACTTATATACACACAGGGGTGGATTGTCCTATTCGGGGATGCTCAGTTGCGGGCCGGGATGGAGATCACATGATCTCAGCTGTTCAGTCCACAACACTGTGGATGTGAGGCATAACTCACCACAGCCCAGCAACAGTGAAGCCTGGGACCTGTCCTCTCTATCTGTCCCGCCCCCAAGGCTGACTTAGCTGTCCCTGCTCTGCCTGCAGTGTGTGTCTTGGTGCAGTGCATGATTAGCAGGCAGAGCTTCTGGGTTGCAGTTTCACATGGTATTATACAATTCTTTTTAACTGTTTTGCTGTCTGCATATATGGTGTGTTTATGAAAAAAGTGACAGATAAAAGGTTTATTTTTATTTCCAAGTATGGTGCCTGCTGCTCTTAACCCCTTACTACTAAGTTATATGCAAGAATTAGAGAGGGAGTCAGATCTCAGTATTGGTAGTTATTAAGACAATGATTCTCAACCAGGGTGCCGTGGCATTTTAGTGTGCCCCACATTTTCTATGAAGACTAACAAATGGACTTTTATATAAAGATTAATAGAAATTGCTCTACACAATATGTTTGGTTTTGTTACTATGATTTAAGGAATAATAACTGCTGTATTTTTATGTATTGTACCCTTCATTATGACCTTGATAAAGTACATTAACTAAGTTAGGGGTGCCACAAATGTTCTAGATGGTGTGTTAGGGGTGTCTCGAACAAAAAAAGATTGAGAACCATTGTATTAAGATAAAGGAGACAGGATTATGCCCTGTGTCCAGCATCTATCCTTGCAGTCTAAAATACCTCAGTTGAATCTCTTTCAGAGAGAGGTTAGAATGAAATGTGATGAGCCATCCACGCAAGCTGCTTAAATAAGAGGCTTAATTTATCATCTGTTAACCCTTTAACCCTCTGTATGCTTTAGAGAGTTATAATCAGTTATTAACCCTTTGCATGCCAGAGAGGATTACAGCAATGTTTTATTTTGTATTAACCCACTGAATTCCTCATAGGTGCAGTACCTCACTGTTTAACCCCTTGTATGCTCAAGAGGCATAACTCATGAGTAAATGAGCATTTGTATGCCAGAAAGTTGAATCAAGATGTCAGTTACTGATGAATTATGCCTAATTTGCACACAAGGGGTTAATCATTGAGGTACACATTCCTGTGCAATGTGTTGTGCACCTATGAGACAGTCAATGGGTTAATCGCGGAACATATTACTGTACGCCTCTCTGGCATGCAAGGGGTTAATAACTGATAATTTATTGCATACAGTAGGTTAAGGGTTTAATAGATCAGCTGAGCAATGCACTGTGTGTTACATCCCCCCCAGCACTCGAATAGCAGCTAGTGGGCCAGTTATTATTTGGGCATTTTGGGCTACATACCGTACACAAAATAAAAAGTGGAGCAATGCTGGGGAAAGCAGGCGTCGCCAGGGGGGTGCACCATGGGCAAATAAAAATTCCCATTTATTTAAATGGGGCTTTTAACTCCTTGACTACTAGAGGGGTCTCCAATATGTTGCAAAACAGACTTCTCTAGCATTCAAGGATAAAGGGAACTTTTCCATGGGAATAAGTGACTCCATTTGTATTACAGCAGTCAGTTATACCTATATAGAAGTGATTCTCAGAGCCAGTCCACAGGACATACCAACAGGTTAGTTTTTATTGATATCTCTTATTAAAGAGATCGTAATGTCAAACAATAAACCTATATAGGCATGTTCAATGTAATTTTTTATAATGCACAGCACCTTTTGAAATCTCGTTAACTCATATTCTTCTTAAAAATTAAGTTAAACATTTCCCCCTCGCGCCCCTTTCCATCAAGTCATGACATCACGGGAAACGCACTATACAAAATGTAATTAAACAGTCCTACGTAGATTTATTTTTTGACATTACTATATCTTTAAGTACAGAATTACAGAGCCCCTGATTACCCACTGGCGATCATGCAGGAATATCCGAAAAACCTTCCCTGTTAGTGTGTCCTGAGGACCAACATTGAAAATCCCTGCTATATACTGTTTTTAGTGGCTTTTGATTCCCGTGGTCCACTGCTAATTGTTTCTGATAACACTTTGTGCCCTTTATGAGTTGATCAGATCTGCTGAAGCTTACTACTTATTGTTTGGAGAGGTGACCTAGTGGCAGACTTCAGTAGAGGTCACTATATACCGGAAACTGCAGATATAATGCTAAAAATAGACAAATCATAGGTAAAGTAATCTGTTAATTATAGGAACACTAACATATAAAATAATGTTGGGGTATTTATAATTATAAATAGTATGTAGTTCCAGCTAGCATATCAAATATGTAGTTATTTAAAATCTAATCCTAAACTTGCATAATCAATGCATGTGTATCCTAATTAGGCTAATCCTTTGTACAGTTAATGCAGCATGTGTACCGAGATTAGTAACATAGTAATTTAGGTTGAAAAAAGACTTGTGTCCATCTAGTTCAACCTTTTCCTATTCCTGTTTACCATCGTTGATCCAAAAGAAGGCAAAAAAACCCCCCCTCAATTAGCAATTTAAAATTCTGCCTTGAATGGGGGGAAAAAAAATTCCTTCTCGATTCCAAATGGCAATCAGATTTCTCCTTGGATCAACAAGCCCCAACTAAATATTCATCCCAATACTAACGTACATAGCCCTCTATGTTATGCTCTTTTAAATAAGTAGTAGTAGTAGTAGCCACTGCTCTTCTATTCACAGAGGGTGATATCTTCTCTAGGGACCATTAACATACAATAGAGCAACATTACTTATTTTTATATTTATTTATTTAATATGTATTTAAAATTATCTCTTTCTTTAATTTTTATTTTATCATTTATTATTCATTTATAATTTCTGTTATTTGTTATATGTTACTTCAATGTGGTATTTATTGTTTAGGTATATAATTTATTTTTATTTCAGGGTCCCATGGTATGTGTATTAGATGTGTTAATGGTAATGATTACCAACTCTTTTGGTCCCTATGGTTCTCTTTATGCTGGGTTTGCACTTTCAATTCAAACCTTTGTGCTCCAATTCCTTGGAACGCAAAGTGTCATTTTTCTTCCTGGCTTTTTCTTTGTCCTCGCGAGAGTCGATTCGGTCTCGTGAGATGTAGTTTATGCTATCTGACTTTCTCTGCTAACGGGGATTTTTTGGCCGATTTCCTTCTCCTTTTTCTCGCAAGAGTCTATACTGATCTCGCGAGATGTGGACTTGTGGTTCCAGCCTTCTTCGTTTCGTGGGGTTTGTTCTGGAAGAGATGGGCATACTAGTGCAGTTAACATATCTGGGAGCCACGGGTAAGTGATGATTTATATTTTTATTAGTGCCAGTGTTATTTAAAAAAGGGGCATGTCCCCAAAATGTGTCATATGTTGAGCTATAACAGCTAAAGTGATACATTTTTTATATGCACGGCATTGTTATATTTTATATTTATACATCTGGAATAAATTTCAGATTACTTTTGGAGGACCCTGAGCTTCATTTGCAGAGATTGGTTGACTGTAACGGGGCAGTCTCGTTCTATCCCCATTTGCTTTAGCTGGTTGTATGGAGCACCAGCTATTTTACTTCTAATTGTGAGTATTATATCAAGTCCTATTCGATATCGGGTTATGGATAGAAATATCGGTCTGGTGGTTTGCGCTCTTCTTTCTTCGTTTATTACTTCTGAGATACCTATCAAGATTGCTATTGTAATAGGAGCCCTGAAAAAGGCAGGAATGTCTGCTCCCTCCATGTACAGGAAAGACTAGATTTTAGGCCTCAGAAAATAGATAATTTTTACAGAGGCTATCATGGAGTACAAGGACACTCGCACCAATAAATAAGGAGTTCCTTTTACCACTATACAAGAAGAAAAGGATTACAAAAAAGTAAATGCTTCCACATATATAGCTAATTCTGACAGTAGAAATGATTAGGTCGCTCACAAGCCCATGATGCAGATGAGGAGCCCCAGTGCCTGTCAATCAAGGGAGACAGCTGACACTTTGGATGTGCAGTGAGGTATCAGTGAAGGCCTCTACCTGGCACATGCAGCCCCCAGAAAGCTTTAGGTGGTTCCAGTATGCTTCTCTTCATGTTTATAGGTAATAGAAACCCTTTACATTTTGGTGTTAGTGTCCATTTAAGTGTGCATACCCTCAGATGATGCTTTAAGAGCTCTTAATTCCTACTGCATAGTTCCCCTTTAATTCAGAATCACTAACTGCCTTAGTGCCAGAAGTGTGCTATAACTGATATGTTTTTCATAAAGAACACAGAAGGTTGTACCTGTCCATAAAATCCGAAGACGATAATTACAAAATTTCAAAGGCTTGATATACGAGCTTCAGCAAGCGTTTCTTCAAAGGGTGACTGTAGCAAGCTTACCAGCTGCTCTATGCTGTTGCATGCAGTTGCTCTAAAGTCTGGTATTGCACACAGTACATGACATGATTTATTATGAAATCATATATCAAAGCACAGCTGTTGGTTGTAGGGAAACCATCATGATTATTTTTGCTTGTGCTTTTAACTCTTTAAAGGGACAGGAATACTTAAAATGTAAAAAAAAAAAAAAAAAAAAAAAAAAAAAAATTATATATATATATATATATATATATATATATATGTGTGTTGTAGGGTTTATACCCCTGAGTAAAACAAGGGAACTCCCACTGCTGAAATGTTTTATTCAAAAGTTATTACAGCTCAAAGTTGAATTTTTTATGCGCAATATCACAGTGGCCTGAAATTGTACAATGGCACTGTTGCTACACCATCCTATGACCATCCTAGACAGTAAGCTCTCACATGCAGGGACCTCAGATTCTTTTGTTTCCCATGTTCTATTTGTACTATTTAATATCTCTGTATGTCTATTCCCTTTGTACAGTGCTGAGGAATAAGTAGGCGCTATATAAATAGAGAATAGTGATAAAAACAACTTCACATACTCTGAAACTGAGAGATATTTTTGGGCCAGGTAAATCTTCGAGTGCCAGAGGGGTAGGCAAAGCATTGCAAAGCAATGTGTTGCCTACCTCTCTGGCACATAAAAGGTTAAACACAACAATGAACCATGTGAGAGTCCAGAGAGATAGTCAGAATCTGGTAGGGAAATGAATGGCAAACAAAAACTGAATAAACACATGGAAATAAGAGTCAAACACACAATTTCATTCAAGCTGACGCCCACGTGAATCTACACAAAGGTATTTACATGGATAAACAGGATTTCCCTTCAGTCCAGAAACGGCATTATCCATAATGTACAGTCTCTTAAACCTCTGAGTGCCAGAGACGTATCCAATGCATTATATACTTTTCTGGCACTCAAAGGGTTAACCTCAGTAATCCTCAATTACCTCTAACAGTGCAGATTTTCTGGATCTCTCTGCCTGAACTCTCATGTGTAGTGAATGGATCCCTCATTCTGAATAGGTTCACCTGTGCACAGGTACTATACTTCTGCAAACACGCACTGTACTTGTGTTATGGGAGACCAGTAAGAACAATACACAGTCGGCTATATTCAGGAAGCTGAAGAGGAACAATCAATAGCTGCCACAATTTACGTGGGACAGGCCCTGTTTTGGAGCCCAAATCCACACAGAGTCACTGTCCCACTTCCCAGGCTTCTTCCCCTGTCTGTCTGCCTCAAGCCATACAGTGTTTCCTATAAATTTGCCCCATAGAGGTGCGTTACTAAGCCTGGAAGACCCCCCTTATGCTGTCGAGTGCCAGTGGGGATGCCCACCCCTGATTTGAGCATCTCCTGAGGCTTGCTCATGCGGATGCTGGACACAGAATAATTTGATTGGCAGATTTGCATGTAGCGCACGTTCACTCTTGCCCTCCTCCTCCTAGATAGTAGCGTGCTGCACTGCAGCAGGAATAAGGAATGGAGCTGTGGAGGAGAGGAACAAGGCAAAGCTGGAGAAGTCCTGCAAAAGGGCCGGAGACACAGGGGAAGGGATGTGGTGTCTTACTCAGCAAAGCCTTGGGTGAGAGAAGTCTCCTTTAACCCTTTGAGGGTCACTGGATTCCATTCTGGTGCTAAAAGGGTTAAGTGTCAGAGACATAAGCAACATATGATTAAGTAGCCTCACATCTTGCTCGTTAATGAATGTATTCTAGATTAACTGCATTGCACTGTAATCAATCCCCCTTTAAACCCTTGGATGCTAGAGATGAATGCAATGCACATTCATCTCTAGCATCCAAGGGGTTAAAGGGGGATTGATTACAGTGCAACGCAGTTAAACTAGAATAATTATAGTACAACTACATTTATTATAGGGATAGTAATACCGATAATAAAGCAGCACCCAGTCTTATTTATTCTATTTTTACCACATAGCTGTATATTTCAGTACTAACAGGTTTGTAGTTCAACAGGAATCAAATCCGAAAGAATCCCGCCGCTTCTGGCCGCCTCCCATAAGTTGTGGGATTGGAAGGATCGCAGACAGCAACAATCTTCAAGTAAGGCAGGATTTTCCTTATGCTTACTGAAGATTGTCCCTCACCACTCTTCATCCGGACTAGCATGAGATGTAGAGTGACAAAGGCGGGAGGGGGGGGGATCCTTTCAGATTCAATTGCAGTTGAACTACAAGCCTGTTAGTATTGAAATATAGCGCTACGTACTAAAACTAGAATAAAGAAAAGTTGGAGCTGCACTTTATTACAGGTATTACATCCCCTTAATGAGCAAGATGTGCTTATCTGTCTGACACTTAACCCTTTGAGTTCCAGAAAGGAATCCAATGCATTGTGTTGCAATTTACTGGATTCCTCTCTGGCACTCAGAGGGTTAAAGGCTAGGCAGATCTGCCATATCAATGACCGTTAGAGTAGAAGGGTTTTGGTCTAGGTCAGAAGGAGATATATAGCCCAAGAGTCCCTTTTTTGTGACCCAAATCCCTTTGTCCCACCCTGGTGTCCCGGTGTTTAGGAGATAAGACTACGTGATGTGTTTATAAGTGTATCATCACCCTGGTGTCCCGGTGTTTAGGAGATAAGACTGCGTGGTGTGTATATAAGTGTATCATCACCCTGGTGTCCCGTTGTTTAGGAGATCAGACTGTGTGGTGTGTATATAAGTGTATCACCCTGGTGTCCCGGTGTTTAGGAGATCAGACTGTGTGGTGTGTATATAAGTGTATCATCACCCTTGTGTCCCTGTGTTTAGGAGATAAGACTGCGTGGTGTGTATATAAGTGTATCATCACCCTGGTGTCCCGTTGTTTAGGAGATCAGACTGTGTGGTGTGTATATAAGTGTATCACCCTGGTGTCCCGGTGTTTAGGAGATCAGACTGTGTGGTGTGTATATAAGTGTATCATCACCCTTGTGTCCCTGTGTTTAGGAGATCAGACTGTGTGGTGTGTATACAAGTGTATCATCACCCTGGTGTCCCGATGTTTAGGAGATAAGACTGCGTGGTGTGTATATAAGTGTATCATCACCCTGGTGTCCCGGTGTTTAGGAGATAAGACTGTGTGGTGTACGTATATAAGTGTATCACATTGCTCCACAGCAATAAAACTCAGTATATGTGATTTTAAATTAATCTGTGTAAATAAAATCATGTGGTCTTGTTCTAAATCATTTATTCAGTAACACAAAGATTTGTCATGAAATAACCCAAAAATTCTTGGCAATGCCCCGCTCACCAGCCACACCCCCAGCAACAATGCCTAAAACACAAGTGTACATCTTTGGCCATTTGAAATGCTGGGAGGTGTGAACAAACTAACCGCAACACAAGAGACAAGAATGAAAATTTAAAATGCAATGCATTGGACACTTCTCTGGCAATCAAGTGGTTAAAATAATTTTTTATATCAAAGGGGATTTATGGAATTTGTATTTATCCACTATAGTTAAATTAATATGCTCCAGATTTCCTCCTCTGTAGCTCCCGAATACAGCCCCAAATGTCTGTCTAAATCATTCATTTACACGCTTGGAAAGACCTAAACAGTATACAACATTGTTGAGAAATGTCCGTTATACTTGGTATTGTCAAGCATTACCAATTAAAATTTCTGTTTTATCTACAAATTATACTTTTTTAATTTAGTTGGTTTATATTTTAGTTTTATTAGGTTAATAACTGCTGTTTGGTGAAGATGCCAAGCATTGTATGGGCTAAGTTTTCTGATTTCTCTTTTATTCTTAAGAGTGAATGGCCAGGGAATTTTGTGCTTTTTATATGCTGGCACAGATTACATACCTCTCAACATTTCAAATGGCCAAAGATGGACACTTGTTTTAGGTGGTGTTGATGGGTGTGCTACTACTGGTGGTCTAGCATTAAAGGGGTTAGTAATGTCCTAGATTGCTAAAAAGTAATATTGTAGATTTAAAAAAAAAAAAAAAAAAAAAAAAAAAAAATCGATTGGTCCAAGTCCTCTCTCCCAAACCTTTATGTTTTAATGGGAGAGTAATACTTAAAAATTACTATCCCCCATCTTGTAGCCAGTAAAAAACGGAGTTCAATGAGGCCAGCGGCATCTCTCAAATCCGCTTTCAAAATTCCCTCTCCCCTGACTTCAGCGTTCTACCTGACAGCAGGAGATTCCGGTCCCGGGACTGGCGGAGGCTCTGCAGCAGAGCCGAGATCGAGTTTATAAAAAAGAAATCCTCAACTTAAAAGGTCTTCTACGTATGCTTCCAAACCAAGCACACATAGAGAAATCCTTCACTAAAAAGGTCGTTTTTATTAACGCAATCTCGGCTCTGCTGAACTGCCGCCGGCTGATCCCAGCTAGAATGCTGTAGTCAGGGGAAAAGGCAAAAACCACAACTTTGAAATCGGATATCTCTCAAATCATAAAGGTTTGAGAGATGCTGCTGGCCTCATTTAACTCAATTTTTCACTGGCTGAAGATGGGGAAATAGTAATTTTTAAGCATTACTATGCCCCTTTAAATGCTGTAAATGCTGACTCGATGCAGCTCTTCAGCAGAGCCGTGCTACTGAAATCGAAATACTTAATTGGAATGGTCTGCAAAGTGTGCCTGGTTTCCAAGCACACTTTGTAGACTGTTCCAATAACGTATTTCCTTTTTAATATCTCTGCTCTGCTGAAGAGCCACCTGCCAGTCCCCAGACTAGGATTTCCTGATGTCAGCTTAAAGGTTTGAGAAATAGGACTTGCACCGATCGATTCCTTTTTAATTTATCAATACAAAATTACTTTTTAGCCATCTAGGAAATTACTATCCCTTTAAATGGCTAGTAATACTTCATTTTTGCAGGCAAATATATTGCATATGTTAAAGAAATAAACCAAAGCATCTATGTATTTTTCCCTTCACTTTCATAGTTTAAGAGCAATTGCAGATTGTCTGAAGATGGTCTACTGCCTCAAATCATGCCCACTTTGTTTTCCTTGCAAAGTTTTCCTTCGTATCTACTCCTATTTCGGCTCTCCAGACGATCGCAATTTGCAGACTAGAATTCTGACAAGTCTGACAGCTTGAGCGGTGACATAGATAAAAGAGTCGGGAGAGGTAAACTTTTTTTTGTTCTTAAACTACGAAAGTTATGGTAAAAATACATAGATGCTTGGGTTTACTTCTTTAATACATACAATATTATTGCCTGCAAAAATTAAGTATTACTATCCCTTTAACAAGATTTTTTAAGCTAAATCTTGACCTATCAACAGCTTCAGGTAACTGAATAATAGGATTTGGAACAAGACCAAAGTGTTTTATTTGCACAAATTTATTTCTAAACACATATCTGAAGTTATACAAACATTAATGTGATATGTATTGCTGTGGAGCTACACATTCTGATCTCCAAAACAGGAGGGACAGAGGGATTTGGGTTTTAAAGAGGGACACTTGGGAGATGAGATAATGAAAGTAAATCAAAATTGAAGAAACAGGAAGAACATTGTAAAGATTCCTACTACCATAGAGAACACCTGTACACGTCAATCAAAACTAAACTATATTTACGCTAAGCATTTTTAAGTTTGTTTAGAAGATAGCTTTATTTATTTGTCAATTAGTGTGCCTGGAGGACACAAATATTCCACATAGTTCTACTTTACCGACTGTCATTTCCTAACAGGAAGTACTAGCTCAGCTGCATAAACAGACACACAAATGCAGCTAAATATCTCAAAAACTATTGTTTGAAATTAAAAAAGACTAACAAAAAAGCAATTTGACTATGAAAAGTCAAAAATAAAGGGCCATTTGGAGTCAGGAAGGACTTTTTTTTTACCAGCTTGGGGCTAAATTAGAAATGGCTTCAGAGGACTTTTTTGCTTTCCTCTGGATCAACAGGGGTCTTTTTGGAATGGGCTGGACTTGATGGACGCATGTCTTTTTTCAGCCTCATCAACTATATTACTATGTAAGGTGGTGCTAATGCACAAAAATAGGCATTTTACATTTTACCCCTTCAAAAGGTACAAAACTCATTGAAAACTACGTAATGTATTGCTGTATTCATTAGCTACTGCTCTTCCAAGAAAATTGGCACCCCATTGGTATGAACAGTAGGGGCTGCCAGAAGTACAAAACTACATGATCTGCAGTCTAATTTTTCTTCCATTTTTTTTTCAAATGTGACTTGCCTGTACTAAAATGATCGTAGCAACTACAGAAATTAAGTTAGACAAACCATACCATTTTTGAAAGAAGACAACCCACCACATAAAATGAGCAGTCACTTGCTTTTCTACCCCTAGCCTGATGTGCACAAATTTTTCCAGAAGGTGGCACTGAAGGGAAAGAAATAGCTATTATTTTACATTTCCACCCCTTCTGAAGTAATTGAAAACTATGGAATGTCCTGCTGTATTCATTATGTACTGCTTATATGAGAAAAATTGTTCCATTGGTATGGGTTGACACACCACAGGGGGGTGTCAGAGGTGAAAAACTACACCTACCTCTTTTTTTTTTTTTGCAATTGCCTTCCTGCATTGAAATGGTCATAACTATTAGAGATATGAAAGAAAGGTATGCAAGACATACCACTTTGTAAAGTATACACCACACCAAACGAGGGATTGTATAGCTAGCTCTAAAGGAAATTTTTTTTTTTTTTTTTATATTTTCACCACTTGAAAGGTACCAAAATCTTTGAAAACCATGAAATTTCTTACTGTATTCAGTACCTGCTACCTGCCTGTGAAAAAATTTACACCATTTGTACGAGGTGACTTACTATATCGGATGCCAGGAGCAGTAACCTACACCTATATACTTTTTGGAAAGTAGACATTCTTCTGCATCAAACTGGTATCCTACTGAAATGTCGCCATCTATTGGGCGACCGTTGGTATGGCGAGTTAAAATTGTCACAAAACAGCAACATCAGAATGTCGAGCCAAGCAAAAGATCGACATTCTGATGTTGCTTGCTTAATGGTCGCCAAATAGAGTGCAACATTCAATGTACACATCTCCATCTGTGCCTTAACCCACTGAGTGCCAGAGAGATCTGCAATGCCTCTAGCACTCAAAAGGTAAATCACTATGAGAAGTGCAAGCATTACAGCAACATTTTGTTTCTCTAATATTTAACCCTTTGAGCACCCCAGAGGTGTGCAACGCAATGCCGAGTAATGCATTGCTTACTTGTCTGGCACTCAAAGGGTTAAACAAATAGGTTCCTTTGCCTCCTACTGTCTCTTCCTTCACCAGTTTCTACTCCCCTCCTTGTCTTTTACTGTCCCTATGGCATTTCTGACTGGGGTGTCTACCAGCAGCAGTGGAGCCAGGCTTGGGGGTCAGACAGTGTATGTGGGCTCTGTGACTATTGGTGAAACAAGGCTGGGGGACGGTAGACAGTATGTAAGGAATCTGTGGCTACCAGTGGACAGGGGAACAAGACTATCAGGGTTATAGGGTATGTGGGGAATTTGCGGTTACCAGTGGGTAGGGAAACAAGGCTGGTGGGATCATAGTGTATGTAGGAATTCTGCGGTTACCAGAAGACAATGAAAAAAGGCTTGGGGAAGGGGGGTCTTCATGGATGTGGGAAATAGGAGGCTACCAGTTGGCAGGGAAGCAAGCCTGGGAATGAATGTGGGTTGTATGTGGGAATGTTATAGTAAAAAAAAATATATATATTATTATAATTAAAGGGGAGCCATCACCTATATTAAAGTTTCCTTGATCTGAACACTCCTTTGCACTGAATCTGTAATCCTTTTATTTATTTATTTGTTTTTTTAAAATATAATAGGGTATTTGTCTGTTCCCCTCCCCAAATAGCTCCTCATTCCAACCTCCTCTGATGACAGAGAATTCCTCCATGTGAGCTGAAGCGGTGGCGCCACAGGAGGATGGAATGCGGCGCTACTTGGGGAGGGGAACAGATGAAGATTGACAGGCTGTGGGGCAGAGTTGACTAGCAGCCTGTCCTGAAGTGACATAACAGGATTAACTTTAAAAGCAAGTGTCCCGGTGAATACCACATTATATTAAATAAAAAAAAAAATACATAAAAGGATTATATATTCAGCGCAAAGAAACATTCAGATCAGGCAACTTTAATGGAGGTGATAGTTCCCCTTTAATTATTTTATTTATTTACATTTCATAAAAAAAATAATTCAACAGTAGTGGGAAATTTTAACTGTATAGCTGGTCCTCTAGATAGGAACAAGCCCATGGGGAGTATACAGTTGGATGGACAAGCCATTTTCCTTTCTACACAGGCACCTTTAGCTCAATGATATTTGGAGAATGATGCACTTTGGACAGAGATTATACCTTTTATTCACACCTTTATGACGCATTTACTTGCATAGACTACATATTAGGGCATCTTCTATAATGTAAAACACATGACATTCTTGTCTCCGATCATTCCCTGATTATGGCTGTCTTCTCTTTTCAACCCCTCAGCCTGTCCACCTTTAATTGGAAAATGCCCACCTACCTTCAAAATTCCACAGACTTCAAACAAAGTTTACATAAGGCATTGACGTCTTACACAAAACTCCACCAGTCCTGTTTTGGCAGGCTTCAAAAGCTGTTCTGATACTCCTCTACTGACTCACATGCTAACAACACATGAAAAGAGGTTCATTAGCTAGGTTCCCGGCTCATTAAAATGGAGTGTCTGGAGGTCTCATTGTGGATGGTTGAGTCAGAGGAGATAACTGGGTAAGAAGAATGAACTGGTAAGAAGGAAGGAGTTATATTATATATATATCCTATATAATAATTCGCTAAAACGTTTGTAACGACGAAGTCATGTGCATGACTGCCCCACGACCAGCTGCGGTTTATTTATTTTATGGATTTTCTTATGTTCTGGTGTTACTCCCATTGATGACAGGAGTGACGAAGATGGATATCAACTTTCGCTCGCTAAATGATAATGTTCTGCTACAGGGTTGACCATAATGTACACACAGGATATAATGCTAATGAGGAAGACTCTCTGTTTCCTACCATTCTTATCCCTTATGTATTATCATGACCAATCTCGCTGTACTCCTGATGTTTCCGTTGGAAAGACTATTACTATTAATAAAATGTATGTATAAAAAAAAAAAAAAAAAAAAAAAAAAAAAAAAAAAAAAAAAATCCAAAAATCAAACCATATGGGGGCATCCAGTAGGATAGACAATCGCTGCTGTGATAACCCCTTGGTTGCTAGAGACGTCTTAAGAAAATGATGCCAGAAACCTCTCCAACTCAAGTGGTTAAAGGACTAAATTAAACATCTACAAAACCAACCAAGTTCCATGTGGTGGTACCAGGGAAATGTATTTGACTCTACCAAGTATTAGGTTAGGTATGTAACATTTTTAACATGTATGTTTTAAAGTCTTTGTTGTGGAAAAAAAAGAGGTCTATTAATTACAAAAGAAAAATACATTTGGCAAACACATTCCTTCCATTAAACCAGGCATGCAACCAACACAAAGGGAAGGCAATGCCTTTCAATCAATGCCATGGCCATTTCCTAGGAACCTGACCTCTAGCAGTGCATCAATATATCAGCAAAGAAAACAAAAACTCTGCAAGTGATCACAGGCAAGTGACAGAAGAACCTCAACTTGAACAGACTTCTGCACTTCCCTGTCTATTGTCAGTGTGATACGAGAGACGTATTATTTATAAAAGGGTTATGGAAAAACATTGAAGTATACAGCACTTTACAAATATTCTCATAGTAAACCTTCCATAACACTTTAGAAACTTGGATTAATCAAAAAAAAAAAATAACATGGTACATAGTTTTTAAAAAAATTTTTCATAAGCTGTGATCATTGATTTCTTCTACAAATAACTCTCTTTATGGCATTGAAGTAGGAAAGCCTGATCAGCTTAACCCTCTGAATGCCAGCGAGGTACTCAAGATACTGCAAAGCAAATGTGTTGCACACTTCTCTGCACTCAAAGGGTTAAAACAACACTAACACATTCTAACAACAATCCCCACTTGCCTTAATCTGGGCACAACATTCTATTGGCCACTAAGGATGAATTGTGCTTATATATTGGCTTCCATTAATTAATTAGTACTGATATCATGACTTTTGAACACTTCAGTGGGAGGAGTTTGTGATCGTGGAATCCAGTAGTAAACAATCATGACCATCTCCATTGATGGGCACTTCTCTCAGCGGTGCAGACCTGCAGAACAAGCAAGAGCTGCATTTCCAGCCTTGTTAATCAGCTATGGAGCAGATGTGGTCAGAAATGTGACCCCCGTGGTGGTCAGGCTAATTTTACAAGACAGACTGAACTGCACCACTGGGAAGTCCCTCAGTTCCCTCTCCTGGGGCTGTGAGAGTAGTTCCCAAAGACTTCTAGTGGGACTGCTTTTGCAGTCTATGGGAACTGTGAGTACAACAAACTAACACTGTGGCATAAGCCACAGACTTCCTTGTTACGCCTAGCCCTGTTGATGGCCAAAGGGTTCAGTTTCTGATCCTCCAATACAGGTGGCTTAAAACATGATAATATCCCTTTAAAGCTACCAGAAGTCCACGTGCAGAGTGTCCATCTGCATCTCTGTCTAGTTCATTCAGAACTTCAGGCTCTGAAAACAAAGTCCTGGAAAGTCTGTCTCTGATGGATTTACCACCCCTAGTTATAAGTGGGGGCACTGTTTTCTACAGGGCGTGGCAACTCCAGCTTCTTCCTGAATGGCTGCCACTATATGCCAAACAGCTGCAGTCACAGCATAAAACATTGTTTTGTAGGCACAGCATGTTCAAAGCAATGTTTTATGGTATATATTCCTCCTATGACATAAGATCAGTAAGGCAAGTGTCATATCTAGGCTAAGGGTAGTCAATCTTTGGACCACTGGCACTTTGAGTCTGTAACTACCATTATCCCAAACAGCTGGATCCCCAAACAAGGACCACTCCTTCCTTAAACTGTGATGCTGAGCTGAAAGACTCAAAGAGACATGACATATACCATCCTATGCCATGCAAAATGTAATCATGTGGAGACTTACCAGCGGTCAACATGAAGAGCTGAAAATGTTCGTGCAGCAGCCTCCCTTGTGAACAGCTTGAACCCACACTGCGTGTCTTTCACTCCACGGACACAAAGGAACCATACCAGGAAGTGGAAGCCATACATTAGAAATGTCCTGAACACAGAACGCTGAGGAGCAAATGTTCTTATTAAATATAAGAAAGTTCTGATGCATACCATCTACTTTTCTAAAAGAACAATATTATATTCATTCTCTCTCTCTCTCTCTATCGGGATTCGGATAGTAATTGGACACAGAGAAGGACAGATGATTGGCAGGGGCATGGAGGATACAGATAATGTTAGGAATGAAGGGTTGAGACAGCAAAGTGATGTAGGAAGTCTCCTTGCTATAATTACATTACATGGATCTGCCAGTGTTCACAGTCCAGGCCTATACTTCCCTAACAACAGGTGGGAGATGATAGGGGTTGTAGTCCTCAGGAGCTAGAGGGCCACAGGTTGCCCATTCCTGCACTACTGGCTATTGCACAGGTTTCAACATTGTAACAGCCTGCAACTCCTGGTACATTGTATCAGTATTAAATGTAGTAGGATGCACACAGGTAACAGTAACTTAATCCCTTAGTGACCGGCGATGGTCCTGGCAAGTCACATATTTTTTGCTCTGAGCATAACTGTAGTCTGAAACTGACCACTCCAAGACTGGATGGGTCAGTATCAGACCCTCACAGAAAATATAAAGAAAAGAGAGCAAGGCTACCTGAGAGTAGCATCTGTAATATCAATGCAAATAATATGTAAATCAATCTACTTACAAAGATATATTCTTGTAAGGTATGCCCAACAAAATAGCCTGAATCCTCTGGTGTGATGTCTTCAAGCACTTCTCCTGGATCAGTCCCATCCTAAAGACCTTCACAGTAACAAATGCCCTCACAGTGATCCTCTGGGTAGCAAAAGGATACTCCTTAAGGATGAAAGAGATACAGTACTACTCTAAGAGCAACTCCGTATCAGTAAGGGATATATTTATTAAATAGAATCTATCCCCTGAAGAAGTGAGACAAGTCTCACGAAATGCGTAGGGACGGATATTATATTTTAATAAACTTAATAAATTGTCACCATTTTACCACCGTTGTAATATACCGGAGTGGCGTTTTCTGTTGACACAGCTGGGTTGGGCTCTCTGTGTACACTTAACAACATACTTCTGGTGAGTGTTTCTGATTTGGGAGGCCTTTATTCCTTACTGATACAGAGTTGCTCTTAGAGTAGTACTGTATCTCTTCCATCCTTAATGAGTATCCTTTTGCTACCCAGAGGATCACTGTGAGGGCATTTGTTACAGTGAAGGTCTTTAGGACGGGACTAACCCTGGAGTATTTGAAGACTCCACACCAGAGGATTCAGGCTTTTATGTATTTAGATATTATTTGCATTGATATTACAGGTAGCCTTGCACTCTTTTCTTTATATTTTCTGTGTAGATGTTAATTAAGTGCGACTGAGGACACTCTGGAAAAAAAGGAAAAAAAGAAAAAAAAGATTGAACTGTATTGTGAATTTTGCACACTAAAAATTGGACATTGACTGAAAGGGTATATGGTACGCACTGCTACTTGTTGTTTGTTTTTTGCAGTATCAGACCCTCGCTTGGCGAGCTGGCACACATGATCAGTCACTGTCGTGGTCTAAGTCTGTGATTTATGTATTGCACCTCACTTCTGAATCCCAATTATACTGCCAGTTGGGGGAGGTAGTTTTCTGACCCTAAAATAGCTGATGGGAGCCAGGTTAACTTCAGTTCAGTGCAGTCCCTAGCTATTTACCAGGACTAATCCCACAAGAGCAGAGTTAGTAAAACGTAATGAATTTTTAAGGAAAACTATCATGCAGACATTATTCTCACACCAGATCTGCTCCTCTGGTAAAATACTTCTGAGGAAGCCAAGGCTGCATTGCAAGCCCCTGTGGATTAGACGGAGAGCCAAACTGAAGTCAGAAACGTGGCCAGCTGCCTGTGCTTTTTTACTGATCTCGCACCAGTGACTGAACTGTGAGACTTTAAGGCTTGTAGTTTAGTCACATGGGGCCCAGAACACAACTCCCATGGAATGCTGAGGATCTGTTTACTAACCTAACAACTGCAGTCTATGATGCTATATATGCAACCAGAAGACCCTGTGGCTTTCAACCACAGACTTCTTGGTTGTGTTCAAACCCCCTTTTTAGGGGTCTGTGTAAACCACTGGTTTACTCTATTTGATAGTAGTTTGGGCTATTAAAGTATCAGTACATTTAAAAAGATGCATACTATAATTTATTATTTGCCGAGGAAAACAAGGGTATTCCCACAACTGGGAGGTTTTTCATTCAAAAGTTATTTCAGTTCAGACTATTTATTGTAATTTTCTGTTATAGTCACCAGAGGTTGATGTTCCTGTCGCTTACTACAGCAGGCTGTAGTCTATGACTCAAGCTGTCTCATTGAATACACTGATGCCAACAGACTGAGTAAACATATATAATAAAATAAGCTTGAAATGTAGTAACTATTGAATGAAATCTCTCCCGGCCATGGGAGTAACTGTGATTTACTGTGAAACAAATTTTTTCATAAAAGTTTACTACTCCTTTAAAATGTTAGTAATATCGAAGAAAAATATTTTGCATTGTGTAGGGCTTAAAAAGTTGAAATGAATGCAAAAACACATATCTCTCAAACCGCTACATGCATTCAAAGTTTGATGTTTCCTGCCGACACAGAGGCTCTGCAGCAGAGCCGCAATTGCGTTATTTAAAACGAATTACTTCATTGAAATGGTCTAAAAAGTGTGCCTGGTTTGCAAGCACACTTTTTAGACCATTCCAATGAAGTCATTCGTTTTAAATAACGCGACTGCGGCTCTGCTGCAGAGCCTCCTTGTCTGCAGACACGGATCTCCTGCTGTCGGCTTTACAGCTGACAGCAGGAAACATCAGACTTTGAATGCATGTATCTCTCAAACCATAGCGGTTTGAGAAATACATTTTTTTGCATTCATTTCAACTTTTTAAGTTCTACACAATGCAAAAAGCCTGTGTGGCTGTCACTTAGTGACAGAGGACGTACATGTACGTCCCGGAAATCCGGCTCCCCGCGCGGCTGCGCGCCGTTCGGGGACTCCGGATTCTTTGTAAAAAAAAAAAAAAATGTTAGACGGGCGTTAAGTGACGGCCGTCACTAAGGGGTTAAAGCCACCTCTAAAATATTCCTGTAATCATATAAGCAGATGCTAGACGTTAGCAGTTAAACATTGGAAGTTTCTATGCAGCTGTATATAATTACTGTTCTATAATGATACTTTTGTTAAACAGTTATAAATTCACAGAATCCCATTAAAAAAGTAACCATCAATTGCTGCATAAGTTGTGTTTACTATAATTTATCCCTACCTGAGCTATGGAGTCCTGCTCCAGGTGAGCTCGTGACCCACAGGATATGGCCATTTGATCCTAAAACATGAAATAAAGAGAAAAATAAATAAAAACACACACTCTTGCCACTTTGCCTTTGTTCCCTTCCCACTACCCAAAAGGTTTAAGAGATAGCACTGGGGGCAAATAATTTATTTTATTTTTTTTTATTTTTTTACTCCTACAATATTGGGATTAGTAATTTTAAAGTATTACTATTCCTTGAAGTCAGAAACATGGCCACCAGCTGGTGCTTTTCTTCTGATCTCGCACCAGTGACTGAATTGTGAGACATTTTAGTCACATGGGGCCCAGAACACAACAGCCATAGACTGATGAGGATTCATTTACTAACATGACACTGGCAGTCTATGATACTGCACATGCAACCAGAAGACGCTGTGGCTTTCAACCACAGACTTATTGGTTGTGTTCAAACTCTTTCCTAGGGGTCTGTGTATTGATCCTTATAAATGGCTAGCAGGAGCAATTTTGGGGGCTAAACAGCTCACCCTGGCTTTTTACTAACTCTGCTCCCATAGGAGCAGACTTAGCAAAACATGATAGTTGCCCTTCAAACGGTTAATGCCCAACCATTCTAAAATCAGCTTAATCAAAGCAAATCCCTATTGTAAATATCAGTATGGAAAAGTACATTTATTCTTTTTAATGAAGCATGACGAAGCTGACCTACTCACCGGCCAAGGCTTGAGTTTTTCGAGTCCAGCTTCTACATTTTCAAGGTCTGCAAACTTAGTAGCTCCATCAGCATCAGCCATTAAAATTGTTTTGCCCCGGGAAACGAGAACTCCCTGCAGAGGCAGATATATCTAGCAAATTCAGATACTTTGCAAACAAATGGGCATTTTGTCATGGGCAATGACAGAGATAAATGCTTTTGTGATAATCAATGGTCATATCAATATGGCCAGCTTCATTGGCCAAAACATAAATGAATGCAGAAACTTGGGTTTATAGAATGAATGTATAACTGAAATAGAAGTGAGCTTCTTATACTGCTTATGGTTCATAAAGAGCACAGTGAGCTGTATATTAGTCCTTCCTTTCTCAGGGTCCAAGTAAGGAATATTCCAATAAATACAAGAGTGGGTGAGCAATGTACTCAATGTTTTAAACCGGGAATTGACCGAGCATACTTTTTTGGATAGAGATAATTAGACATTATACATGCGTAGACTAATATACTAAGAGGAACTGGAGGAATGCTGGAGCAAACCATTTGCACTATAAGTGACAATAAAACTGATCATACATTTGGTGATTTTAACCCTTGACTGCTAGAGACTGCTGCAATTGATTATGAAGTTATGTTGAAGACTTCTGTAGCATTCAAGGGGATAAGTACTTCATTAGAGACAAAGGTCAGTGCTACTAATCTGTAGAGCACATTACCCACATAAACACACCTACAGAGAACTTGTATGAACTGCAAAGAAATATACTGTAGAACTCTCTAGCACTCAGAGGGTTAAAAGTACAATTTATAGGAATGTTTTAGATTTTTTATTTGTCCCCTCTAGTTAGGGGTATAACTGGGGGGGGGGGGGGGGGGTTTGAAGGACCCAGTGTCCAAGGGGGCCCATGGACCCAAGGACAATCAGGTTCTAGTTTAGCCCCTGCGTGAATATTTTTGAGTTGGGGGAGGGGGGCAAAAAAACATCTGCACGAAGGCTATACCATGACTAGTTATACCACTGCCTATAGTGCAGATAGTTAACTACACAATTGCTCCTGTTCTTATTAGTACATCAGCCTCAACAAGTAAGATTTACTAAATGGCGAATTTGCATTTTTTGCACGATTTGAGGAGGATGCACAATTTTTCCACTCAATTCTCCATTCACTTGACTTAGTAATAGGTGTACATGATTATGACTAGACAGTATGTCATGTGCATGGTTTGGTTGTACATAGAGCTTAGATGGAGTGGGTGGCTCTTCATGGCTCTGTCTTCCACACTGGAGAATCCATAGGAACAAAAGCTGCAACTCGAGGAGTGATTTTTGACAGGAGAGGCCAGGGGGTGACATGTCAGAATTACTGTCCCCTGGAAACTCAATGCAGTAATTTTAACAGGAGTGGCCACACCCTTGTGAGTCTTGCTGGGTCCGCCTCCCTCTCTTGCTTACCAAATCAAACACATTTCAAAAGTGAATAATCCTTTTTCTGGTGGATGTCTGCTCCAATTTCTCATTACTTTGATTGTGCATGGACCAAGCAGAGAGTTCAGCGGCATAATAGGATTTTAGTCTTACCTGTTAAATCCTTTTCACTTAGTCCATACAGGTCACTGGTACTCTGGGAGGCGTAAGTCCCCTTTAATAGGCAGGAACAATTATGCAAATAATTTGCAAGGGGCGGAGCCTCCCCTCTTACTTAAGCCACCTTCTGGCCAGAGCCACTCATATTGATTTGAGACCCCAAGAACTGACCTCAAGTAAGCAAAAAGAAAGACTCCTGTGAGCATGCCCGAACGGTCTCCCACTGAATGCCACAGGAGAGCCAAGACTGGTCCCTTGACAGGGTGGGAGACCAGTGACCTGTATGGACTAAGTGAAAAGGATTTAACAGGTAAGACTAAAATCCTATTTTCACTGTCGTCCAATACAGGTCACTGGTACTCTGGGATGTACAAACATTGAGCTGATCCAGAGGCGGGAAGTAAGGCAAGGACCAGGCGCAAGGCCCAAGTCACTAGAACTGTTATGACCAGTTGATAACATAGCCCAAACTGTAAGTGTCAACGGACACCAACCAAGGGAACAATCCCTGAACTAACACAGCACACAGAACCAGAGCCAACCGGGCTCAACAGTAAAGAAGCACTAAGGATCACAGAGCGGAAGACCTACACAGGCAAGACTGCCTCCAGGACCTTCCTTCCAAAACTGGCATCAGCCGAAGCCAGTACATCAACTCGATAGTGCTTAGAAAAGGTGTGCACAGAGGACCAAGTGGCCGCTCTGCACAGTTGATCAGCAGAAGCTTGATTCTTGTAGGCCCAAGAGGCCCCAATAGATCTGGTGGAATGGGCAGTCACCCGGAAGGGAACATGCTTATTCCTCAACTTATAGGCTTCACGGATGGTAGCCTTAATCCAAGAGGCAATGGTAACTTTGGAAGCCGGTCTTCCTGCCCTAGGCCCCTCAGGAATGACGAATAGAGCGTCAGACTTCCTGATAGACTCGGTGCGATGAACATAAAATTTAAGGCAACGCACCACATCCAACAGATGGAGATCTCTTTCCTTGTCAGATGAAGGATTAGGGCAGAAAGAGGGAACCACAATCTCCTGATTGATGTGAAACTCGGACACAACCTTGGGTAAGAATTCCTTGGTAGTGCGCAGCACAGCCTTATCCTTGTGGAACACCAGGTAAGGAGGTTTACAAGACAAGGCCTGTAACTCTGCTACCCGGCGCACTGACACCACAGCCAAGAGGAAGGCCATCTTCCAAGTCACAAGACGTAATGGAATGGAAGCCAAGGATTCAAACGGTGGTCGCTGTAGAACTCCCAGCACCAAATTGAGATCCCACTGGGGAGCAGGACTCTTAAAGGCAGGTCGAACATGAGTCACACCTTGGAAAAAGACTTTCACATCAGGAAGGACAGCAATCCGTTCCTGGAAAAACACAGACAAGGCAGAGGTCTGAACTTTGAGGGAACTCAGACTGAGCCCCTTATCCACACCGTCCTGCAAGAAGGCCAGGACAGTGGGAAGATGGAAGTCAAGAGACAACTTCTTGTCAGAGCACCATGTCACGAAAGTTGACCATATGCGATGATAGATCTTGGAAGACACAGGTTTACGAGCACTGAGCATCGTCGATACCACAGAAGGAGAAAAGCCTTTCTTAGCTAGAATCGAGGATTCAACCGCCATGCCATCAAATGGAGAGAGTGAACATCCTCTTTCCACAGATACCCCTGAAGAAGCAGGTCCGGACGGGCTGGAAGTGGGATTGGATCCTTCACTGACATGGCCATCAATTCCGGAAACCAGGACTGGCGAGGCCAGTTTGGAGCAATCAGGATGACAGGACAACGTTCCCTCTTCAGCTTCTGGATAACTCTGACCAATAGAGGAAGAGGAGGGAAGATGTAAGCCAGGGAGAAGTCCCAAGGGATCGACAAGGCATCCACTGCTAGAGCAAGGGAGTCCCTCAACCGGGAGCAAAACACCGGAACCTTCCTGTTGTGTCTGGTAGCCATCAGATCCACCACAGGCATCCCTCACCGTTGAGTGAGCATGTGAAACACCTCTGGGTGCAGAGCCCATTCTCCGCTGTCGACGGTATGACGACTGAGGAAGTCTGCCATGACGTTGTCCACGCCTGGAATATGAACCGCAGAGATGACAGGCACGTGATCTTCTGCCCAAGACAAAATATCCTTGACCTCCCACCAGGCGGAACCGCTTCTTGTGCTGCCTTGCCTGTTAATGTAAGCCACTGCCGTGGCGTTGTCGGACTCCACTCTGACTGGAAGACCGGTCAATTGAGACTCCCAGTGCCTCAGGGCCAGCCGGACAGCTCGAAGTTCCAGAACATTGATGGAGAGCATGGATTCCTCCAGACCCCATTTCCCCTGAGCACTGAAGCGACCCCAGACTGCACCCCAGCCCCGAAGGCTGGCATCCGTAGTGACTGTGGTCCAAGGAGGAACTAGAAAGGATTTCCCTTTCAGGAGATGAGAGAGAGATCTAACCACCAGTGCAGACTCGACTCGACATGAGGAGGAAGAGAAACAGACAGATGTTGATGATCTGGATGATTCTTGCACGTCTGGATCACGAATCTCTGAAGATCCCTGGAGTGGGCCATGGCAAATGGAACTGCTTCGATTGTGGAAATGAACTTCCCCACTAAGGACGACAACTTCGGAACTGGAATCACGTCCAGGTCCAGAATACCAGCCACTCTGACAGCTATCTGGTGAGCCACGTCCTCTGGAAGAAACACCATGCATTGGCGAGTGTCGAACAGGAGACCCAGGAACAGAAGCCTCTGAGATGGAATCAAGTCCGACTTGTCCAGATTCAGGATCCAGCCATGACGGTTCAGGGTGTGCATGCACATCTGTAATTGCTGGTGGAGAAGCTCCGCTGAGGAGGCCTTCAGTAGGAGATCGTCCATGTAGGGGGTCACTCTGATCCCATCCTGATGGAGCACCGCTATCAAGGAGCCCAACACCCTCTGGAAGACCTGAGGGGCTGAAGTCAGCCCAAAGGGGAGCGCTGCAAACTGAAAGTGTCCCCTGTGGCAGGCAATCCTGAGATACCGCCTGCTCTCTGGATGAATAGGGATGTGAAGATAAGCATCCTGAAGGTCCAGGGAGGCAAGAAACTCCCCTGGAGACATTGCTGCAATCACAGAGCGCAGGGACTCCTGGCGGAAGTGGGAAGTCACCACATAGGCATTGAGATCTTTGAGATCCAAGATGGGACGGGCTCCTCCGTCCTTTTTGGCTACCACAAACAGGTTGGAATAAAATCCTGAACCTGTGTCCCCCTGAGGAACCGCCTCCAGGACCTCTTTGTCCAAGAGATCCTGAATAGCGTCGTCGAACAGACGCCTTTTTGTGGGTTCCTGAGAAGGACGAGTAAAATGGAACCGAAAAGGAGGAAGGGAAGAGAAAGGGATCCTGTATCCCTCTGACACCACCTGAAGAACCCATGGGTCCGCCACTGACTCCTCCCAAGTCCGGCGAAAGATGCGGAGACGACCGCCTACAGCCGGATGCGGACCCATGACCCATCTTGGAGGTCTTGGCCTTGGAGGCAACTTTGGGCCTCCAGGACTGTTTGGGCTTGGAGGAGGAGCGCGTAGTGGGAGGACCCGTTTGGGCCGAGGAGCGTGTCTCAGTCTGAAAGGAACGAAAGGACCGATTGCGTTTGGCTGGAAACTTTTTCTTAAAGACTGAGGGTAGAAGAGTACTTTTACCGCCAGTAGCCTCACTGATCATTTCTTTGAGTTCAGACCCAAAAAGCAAATTCCCCTGAAAGGGCAAGGAAAGCAAAGCCTTCTTAGAGGCTGTATCAGCAGACCAAATTTTCAGCCAAAGAGCGCGTCTAGCCACCACAGAAGAAGTGGAGGCCCTCGCCATCATGCGCACAGCATCAAAAGCAGCATCAGCAACATAGTTCTGAGCTTCAGTGATATTAGCAAGAAGCTGCAACTGTTCAGATACAGGCGCATCCTGGCGAACCGCTTCAGTCAATCGTTCAGTCCAGGCCGCAATAGCTCTATTAACCCATGCCACAGCAAAAGTGGGGCGCATGGCTGTGCCAATGGAGGCAAAAATAGACTTAAGAGAGAGCTCTAGTTTCTTATCCGTCCAGTCCTGCAAGGCAGAGGCATCTGAGACAGCCAAAGCAGTAGATTTGGATAGTCTAGACACAGGAGCATCCACTTTGGGAGGATGAACCCATTTTGCCAGCTCCGCCTCAGGAAAAGGGTAAAGTTTGGCAAACTTTTTGGAGACAGAGGAAGATCTATCAGGATTCTTCCATGCCTCAGAGACCAGACGGGCAAGAGTAGGGTTAGTTGGAAAACAAACAACAGGCTTAGATGGCTTTTTCTGAAAAACATCAGTAGGATCATAAGTGGATTCCTGAGTCAGAGGAAGGTTGAGCGTATTCAGAACCGCTCTGATCAGACCCTCAGCCGAAACTTCAGGGTCACACTCATAGGGGTCCCCAATGGACCTGTTAGATTCAATAACAGTACGTTCCTCAGCATCAGAATCCTGTAAAAGTTCTTCTTCAGAAGAATCAGTGATATCAGGAGCTCCCTGTGGCTTAGGCAGGGAGGTCCTGATAGTAGAGGGGGTCTGCCAGACCTGGAGAGCCCCCTGTACCTGAGAGGGAAAGAGTTGAAGCGTGGATCTGAGATCCCTAGTGGCAGCTTTAAACTCCTTCACCCAAGATGGCTCAATAGCGTGGCTGGGAAGCCCAGGGTTGCTATCTTGACCAGTACAATTAGGGCAGAGATCCCCCACATTATCGCCATCCAGCCCAATGTGGCAAGAGGAGCAAAACGCCATGGGGGTAGCGGACCCCCCATCCTCCTTAGACTTGGGTCTAGCCCCTAGCTCCAGTGAAGTAGACATGCTCACAGCGTCAATATACCCCACTAATAACACTATCACCCAGAAAAAATGTTAAGATTAAAGTTTCACCCCAGAAATGTTCTAAAAACGGACTTATCTGGCCAGCGAAGGGTTAATCTGTTGAGGAGAGAGAAGGCTCGGTCCCTGCATAGTGTACTCGCCTAGGAAAAGTACCACAAAATGGCGGCCGTCGTGACAGCCAATCAGAAACGAGCGCGAACCAAGCGCTCATGGGAAATGTAGTTTTTCCTTACAAGTACCCCAAACAGTGCCCGAAGCCCCCCTGAACACCCCACCTAAATAAAACACATTCCGGATGATAGAGCAGGAGCCTAGAATTAAAATGAGCCCTCTCTGAAGTTGCTGTGACAAGCGGTTCCAGAGATATGTCCCATACTGTGAATTCCCATAGAGAGTAAAGGAGCCCTTGCGTCTGAGCGGGAAAAAGCCGCGCTTAAAGGCGCGGAACACCATTTTTAATAAAGTTTAGTAAAACATTAAAAAGTGCCCAAACAAGCATGAAACACATGAGAAACATAAATAAATGAATACCCAATGCTCCAAAACTCAGAGAATAACACAGAAATTGCATAAACAGTAATAATGCAATAAAAACACCCTATGAGTGCTGGAGTGTATTAAAACTCCCAAATACAAGCCCATCAAAGGGACACTGTGGGGACAAGTGGACCTTCAGCACTCAATGGGTGACTCACCTTCCTTGCTGACTTCTGTCTTCAGGTGACCATGATAGGGAGGGAAAGAACCAGAGGTAAATTCCCCAACAGGGGAGCTGCTTAACACAAGCTGTCCCCTCTTCAGGGTATAGGTCCACAGAAAATCCCTGGAAGCTGCACCAGCCACTTTAAAGAGGGCAATTCACAGCCATGGTCACCCTCCTAATGGTGGTATTCCATATTTGAATAAAAAAATAATAAAATACTAAGATGCATAGATGTTCTCTACCTGGTGTGGAAGCACACCAGGAACAAATCAATATGAGTGGCTCTGGCCAGAAGGTGGCTTAAGTAAGAGGGGAGGCTCCGCCCCTTGCAAATTATTTGCATAATTGTTCCTGCCTATTAAAGGGGACTTACGCCTCCCAGAGTACCAGTGACCTGTATTGGACGACAGTGAAAAGTTGTTATTAAATAACAGTATTGAAGGCCCGTGTGCACGGGCCAATGTGCTACCCAGCAGCCTCGGCTGCTGCCCCGGAGCCGGGAGCAGATAAAGGAGGTGGGCCGTTCGGAGCTCCCCACTGTGGATCAGCTGCGCCGCCACTCTGACTGGAGGACGGCGCATTCGGACAGTCTCTACTGCACATGAATGCATTGTTACGGCAGTTTCTACTGCACATGTGCGTGTTACGCACAGAGGGAGTGACGTATTCTAACAAATTATATATGTTGATTTTACCCATCTACTACACCTAGACCAGTGCTGTCCAAGTTCAGTCCTCAAGGGCCACCAACAGACCAGGATGTAAGGATTTCCATGATTAAGCACAGGTGAGTCTGTCAAAACGAATGATCCACTGATTAACTCACCTGTGCTTAATCAGGGAAATCCTTATATCCTGACCTGTTGGTGGCCTCTGAGGACTGAACGTGGACAGCCCTGACCTAGATGATCACCACTGCACTGTTTTCCTTTGTTTTATCTTTTCCATAATATATATACACATATATATATATATATATATATACACACACACACACACACATAAATCTAAGCAGATCCTACACATTGGGGGCGTTAATAATAACAGAGCAAGCTACAACATAACTAATTAGCATACTGTTCAGGGAATTGGCATAAAGTGCCACACTGTGCATTCAAATTATAAAGGTTAATTTCTCAAATATATATTACTAAAAAAATTGTTAGTACAACACATAGACACGTTCTAATTCTCTGTAAAGCAAACTAAACTTGCCTTAGAGAGACAGGTCCACTTTAAACTAATCAAAACAACATATAATGTACTTATTAAAAATAACTCTGTACCATTCGTACAGCTCCACCTTTGCCCCGATTCTTTATTAGTGTTAGAACTCGCACTTTATCACTGCCGTACTTCTTACAATACTTCATGGCAACCTGAGGGGGAGAAAAAGCAAGTACATCACTGTGTTTGTTACATATAAAGGCTATGAAGATATTCTTTTACTCTCTAGTCATTTCACAAGCACATTAAAGGGATAGTAATGTTTCATAATAAAAGCAGCTCCAATTAATTGGGCCATGGAGAATGTTATTTCAATACTGTAAGAGTTGTAGTTCAAGAGTAATTGAATGATAAAGTATCCCCCTCCCGTCCCTTTTACTGATGTAACACTGCTCAGCTCAAGCAGCAGGGTGGTGTCCAGATGGCTTGCAGAGAGGGACAATCTTCAGTTAGCATAAGGGAAAAACCTGAAAAAACTGTCAATGGGGGCAGGGCTTTTATTGTTCTCATAGTAAGAAGACTGCCCCTTGCTGTGAGCTGTCTGGTCTGTGGACCAGATTAAATGTGTTGCTTCATAATCACTGGCCAGCAAGCAGAACAAAAGATGGTGTTGCCATCTCCTAATGCCTGGAAAAAATCCACAGGGTGACCCCTGCAAAGGCAGAGACTGATAAATTAACTGTGGAAATTAAAGGCAAAAAAACTTTAGTAAAAGCCGTGTTAATGTTCTCGCAGCAATCGAAAGCATGGAAATTCATGTCAGTGAATATTGACTCACCTCCCACCTTTGTTGGTCATATCAAACATAACATGAAAGATAAATCAAAGCACATGGGGGAGGGATATCATATAGTTCATGTTATCTGAACTGTAACATTGAATTTCCATGGTTTTGATAGGAGTATGAATTGTAACCGTCGCTTTAACAAAGGTTTTTAGCCATGTTATTTCCATCATACATTTTTTTTTTTTCAGATTGATCTAGCTTGCTTTGCACTTGGTTAAAAAAGTAATTACATCGTTTGATATATTTTTTTTAATTTATTGATTAAAGGGGATGTATCACCCCTATACAAGTTAACCTTAATAGTTAGCATATATAGCGAATGTGTGTGTAAACGTGTATTCATTTATTTTTTTAAAATCTGTTTTGTCAAATTTGAAGTAATAAATGCTGCCCTGCACCTACTTCTGCATAGACTGCTGTTACCTGCTCTGTAACCACAGTCCATCTCTCTGCCTCTTCCACCCCCCCCCTCTATCCAGACTCCTCCAATGACAGAGGATTTCTGCCTGAAAGCTGGAGTGGTCTCATTGGCAGAAATCGATATCTAGCCAATGAGAGTGCTCCAGCTTAGAGGCAGAAAGCCTCAGTCATCGGAGGAGGCTGGATAGAGGGGAGGGGAGCAGAGGCAGAGTGACTGACTGCAGAAACAGAGCAGGTAACAGCAGTCTATGAGGAAGTAGGTTCAGGGCAGCTTTTATCACTTCAATTTTGACAAAATAGAGCGTTCAAAAAATAAATAAATAAATAAATACATGTTTACACACATTGGCTATGTAGGCTAACTTATATAGGGGTGATACATCCCCTTTAAGCTTTCTTGGTCTATTTCTATCTTTTGATTACTCAAGAAGATGGTGATTGTTTTGATTCATTATATATGCTACATGCTCTATATTAAACATGATTTAACTTCCCCATGCTGGCTTGGTTGGTTGGTTGACTGCTTGAAATTTGAATCAATTAAAATAACTCCAATGTATAGCAGCCCTTACCATCTGCCTGTTTAAAGCTCATAATTATTTTAACGCCTTTTGGAGAATGAGTTCCAAGCACACGAGCCAAACTTATGTCTACGATTTACCGTTTAGAAAATGTACTGCACATGAGCAAAGCTAACTTTTTATAGGGATAGTAACCCTTTATTGTAACTTATAAAATTCTGCAAGTTCTTAATTTATAAAATCAAATTTCTTATTTATTTATTTTTTTCCTATTTTTTTTTAATTATTATTTAAAGTTCAAACTTTAAACGACTGTATCTCTTAAACCATAGCAGTTTGAGAGATACTTTTTTTTTTTGCATTTTCTCAGCTTTTTAAGCTCTTCTAAATGCAAAAACCTTTTTTGTGGACATTACTAACACTTTAAGGACCAAAGGGGGCATGTGATGCATTGCTTTCCAATGCGTTGAAGATCTCTATTGTCGTTAACCCCTTAGTCACGGCCGCGTGCAGACGCGGCCGTCACTTAACGCCCGTCTAACATTTTTTTTTTTTTTAAACAATCCGGAGTCCCCGAACGGCGCGCAGCCGCGCGGGGAGCCGGATTTCCGGGACGTACATGTACGTCCTCTGTCACTAAGTGACAGCCACACAGGACGTACATGTACGTCCTGTGTCACGAAGGGGTTAAAGGGTTAGTAATGTCTTATGTTAATAACTTGTAATATTTTAGATATTAAAAAAATACATTAACTGGTCCAAGTCCCATCTCTCAAACATTTATGGTTTGATAGATATACAGTGATAAATTCCCCTCCCTCCCTTTCACAGATGTTAGCTGTAAAGCTTACAGAAGGAGATTTCAGTCATGCGACCCAAGGCGGCTCTTCAGCTGAGGCGAAATACTGCTATCTAAAAAGAAATACTTCACTACAACAGACTACAAAGTGTGCTTACAAACCAGGCACACTTTGCAGACCATTCCACTTAAGTATTTCTTTTTAGATATCGATATTTCAGCTCTGCAGAAGAGCCGCCTTGGGTCGCATGACTGAAATCTCCTTCTGTCAGCTTTACAGCCAACGTCTGTGAAAGGGAGGGAGGGGAATTTATCACTGTATATCTATGAAACCATAAATGTTTGAGAGACGGGACTTGGACCAGTTAATTTATTTATTTTTTTAATATCCAAAATATTACATGTTATTAAAATAAGACTTTACTAACCCTTTTAAGTATTAAACTGTTCAATCCACTGGATACTATACATGTTATCAGCAAATTGCTTTGCAATGCATTGCATCCCCAGCATCCAAATGGTTAACACTGCACCACTAATAAATGTATTTGAAAGCGGGTTGGTGCTGGCAACTACTAAATTATCATGCTTTTTACAAGAGAAATCTATCAGAAAGTCAGACTGCATTGTTTAAACCCTTGGATTCTAAATCTGTAATATGGATATTTTTTTAGTATCACTCAGGTCAAAATGGTTCAATATGCCACATGGCCACTGATAGTCACAGAGCTCCCCAATACATTATGTACCACCCCAGTCTTATTTCCCCATCTACAATCACTTACCTTTTTTCTGTGCAGTACCTTGTGCTTCTTCAGTAACCCTGAGGTTTCACAGAACACAATTTGAAAACTACTGTTCTTAACTATGCAGCTTACTACTTTTTACATATGGTTAAAGCGTAGAAAATGCAGGATACTGCAATCAGGCTTAACCTTTATTATGACCTAGTTGTCTTGAAAGCTTGCATCTTAGAGCCTCTCAGCCAATAAAGTATATTTACTCCACCAGTCTCCTACTTTTTACATAGGCAGTCCTGAATGAAGTTTTGCAGATCTGGAAATCAAATTTCATATCCTGCTTGAGTAAAGTAGATCAGTCAAAATGACACGACAAGCTCAAGCGCTCAGTTAAAATGCGCTGAGTTGGATACCCTTGTTATAAAGTATATTTTTCTTACCTCTGAGGTTTTATCCTTACTGCCATCATCTACAACAATAACCTCGTAGCTGAACGAGGGACGTTTTTTCTGTGAAATAAAAACAGTGATTGATCAAGTTCAAAACCAAGAGCTTTCTAAGAAATCAGTGTACTTTACATTGCTAACACTTCAGTGACAAGGTGCGGAGAATATCAAATATGAATGTGCCTCTAACAACAACACGTGCCTTATGTAATTCTATATAATAATTTGCTACAAAGTTTGTAATGATGCAATCATCTGCAGTAGAGACCGCCCGTGACGAGGTTGATACAGAGCTGGGCTCTCCGAAGTCGGTCTGACTTCGGAGCGTCCAGTGCAGGCAGTCTCTACTGGGCATGACTGCACCACAACCGCCCGCCACTGTGGCTCTTCTACTAGTAGGAAATAATCAATCAATCAATCAATCAATCTATAAAAACACAGAACATGCACTGGAAAGTATTACTTAGAAAGGAACAAAGAAAACCACAACAGAAATGTGCTGAAGAGATGTCTAGCATTCAAGATTGTAATATTTTTTATTTAATGCTACTGGTTTTAAAACTTATGGCGCGATGCAGGAAACGTGCAATCGCTATTTGCGTGTGAAAACCACTAGGGAATACGTTTGTGCATGATTTTGTTGAATTGCGCATGAAAACTCAAGATTAGCGTACAGATGCGTAGATTTTTTTTTTTTTGTGGGCGTGGCTAAGATTAACGAATCTGTGGAATAGTGAATGTGCCTAATGCAAGAACTGCTATTGTGAATGAATTTATACGTCTGTGTAATGTTGTCGCAAAAATGGAATTTTTTATGTGCAATTCAAGAAGCGTTCGGTATTCAGCTTTGTGCAAAATCTACCTGCGCACAAAAATGCCTTTATCCGATGTGAAAGTTTCTTGCATCTCGCGATTAGTGTGGACATATTCTTCCATGCTGTGTTTTATTCCAGCTCTTGTACATCCTGATAAAATCCTGCTAGTCTACAGACATCAGATCTTTTGACCTGGGCCCTAGCTTGCATGTTCCAGAGATTCTCTGGATCAGCATTTGATCTCCCGGACTATTGGTTAGAGCACTGGATGTTCCTCATTAGGTATTAGTAAACACAGCATACAGCCAAGTGTCTGAGCAGGCTCTGACTCCCCACCTCAGGCAGAACATCCAACCATAACGTTGCCCAATGAGATTTCACTCTGCCGCATTCCCACTGATAGTAGTGGAGGTATCTTAGAGGGGATCTATACTGTATGTAGCCACAGACAGAGTGGTCCTAAAAGCAGAGATTTGCTTTATATGTTGGTTACCCACAGAGTTTGCCAACACTGCTCTCTGCCACAATCCCACACACTAAGTTTTAAAACAAATGCAATTAAATAAATAATTCAAAATATTGGTGAAAATGTCCCTTTAAGTATTATAAACTGATTAAATACATTGATGGTGATCAGTATCAGAAAATGTAAATAATGCAATGATAACAGCAAGAAAAAAAAAAGTCAGTAATTTAACTAAAAGTGTGCATAACACAAAACACAGATTAGTGTGATTTGCTAACACAGACTATGACCAAGAGTTATCAAGTGGGCAGTTTGCTATCAGGCGCAGACAAATTATCTTATTTACAATCTAGTGTAAGAGAATTTTCACACATAAAATTTGATGTGGATACTGGTGTTTGGAGGGTGCTATGAACAGAGAGGCTCTCTCCATACACACTGTCCTTATAAAAACCCAGATAGTGGAAGCCCTGCTACCATTGACAACAATAGATTTCATCAAAGGACAGAGACAAGAGCTCTAAACTCTCTGTCCCTTTAAGAAGCCCAAATCCAGAGATTTACAAAGTGCGTGACATTCTTTTCACTCACAAGGAGTCTGGTGTATTAATAGCTGGAGAAATTCAAGGGCAAGTACAACAAGGGATTAAAAACTTCCCCCTAGTAGGGCCAGATTTACATCCCAGGTTACCCTAGGCCAGGCATTCAGGGCATCCTTACCTCCACCCATGTCCATACCCTGCACTATTTACATGAGCCCAGCCACTGTATCCTGGTACAATTACCATTGGCCTACAACAAGCAAGGACAAAGAAAGCCTGAATAGCTTGGATTGCCAAACCACTGCTCTGCAATGCACTAGAAATTTCTCTAACATCTAAGTGGTTAAATATTAGCATGTAAAGGGGTATAAATCTGGTGCAGGGACACTGAGATTGCGCTGGCCAAACATGCAATTCAGATTGTGGGTGTGGCCAGCACAGCTTAGGTCCCGTCAAAATTCAGAGCTCTAGTCAATTGCCTACTCAGTCAATTGGGAAATCTGGCCCTGGAACCAAAAATACTTAAAACTGATATCCCTGCTGTATTAGCACTCTAGATGGATTCACAACATAGTACCAAAACAGGAGTGGATTTCCTCTATAGTGTTATAGTACATGCTTCCCATAGACATAACGCTTTATTTTGGGACTGGGCTGCAAATTCAAGTAGAGTGTTCTTACAGTAGGGATAATTATTCTCTTTTCTTATTTCAATGACCTGATAAGCAGCAATTTGCATTTACGGAAATGTTGCATTTACAGTTAAACTGTACTAATTAAGTAGAATTTATAGTGTTCAGCGCAGAATACTAGGTTTTTTTAAGTCTAGTTTATTTTTTTTTTCTCCAATATAGCTTATTGTACACCATTTTGCAAATACTGGAAAGGATGATTCATTTGTGTTTCTTCTTTTTTATAAACCACATCTACTGGAGATCATCTTTATAGTTTTTACAGCTTGTCTAGCTTCTTAAAGAAACTTTAGGTTTATTCCCTATTGTACAGCGCTGCAGAATTAGTTGGCGCTATATAAATACAGAATAATAATAATTTATATCAAATTTATAGTTCAACTTAATTAGGGTGGCACAGACAAAATTTACATCAGTGCAATGCTTCCCTCTTGTGGTGGTAGATGGAAATTCAGCTTTGACTAAAAAAATTGACATGTTAATACATACTGGGGGTTAGGCACTAAACTGTGATAAAGCTGTGAGAAAGAGGACATGACTTCTTCAGTGATATCACTTCTCCAGTTCTTATGTTATTCTGTGGCGCCTATGCACTAAGATCTCTCACCTGAAAAATGTTAGTGCAAGGCTCCACAGAACATAGCAGCTGGAGAAGTGATGGTACTGGATAATTCATTTCCACTATGACACCTTCTGCATCTCCCCCACTGGCTTTTCTGCTTAGGAATCCTGGGGCAAACCAACTGCACTATATGGGACAAATAAAACTTCCAGTTGATTAAATAGGGATTTAACTCCTTGAATGTTAGACAGGGAAGCACTGTATTGCAAAGCATAACGTTGTAGAATTCTCTAGCTTTGAAGTGGTTAAAATCCACATTTAAATCAATGTGAGCTTGGAGAGATGTTTGTATTTTCCTCCTCTGCTACAGATGGTTTGATCCATGATTGCTCCTTTTTTATTCTGTGCATAAAGCCCAACGTATACAGGATTACATTGGAAAAATGGTAATGAAATGCAGAGCTACAGAAGAATGTATTGTGTATGATGGATCCTTTTTAACCTTTATAATACTAGGGATGTCTCCAACGCATTGCAAACAATTTGTTGAAGACATCCATAGCATCATATGGGTTAATTTACAATGTGTAGGGGTGTCACTGGCATCCAAGGGGTTAAAGGGTTAGAAATGTTTCCTATCACAAGCAGCTCAGATTGTTTGTCACAGTTAACTTTGAGTGCCAGATGGGTACCTAACGCATTGCTATGCTTTGCGTACCCCTCTGGTACTCAAAGGGTTAATAATACTGATGCCTGATGCTCACACTGTTCATAACGGTCTAGTTACGCTGTAATTATTTGATGACTTTTACTTCTCCCTCAACTTTTTCTGACATCAGCGTTTCTGGCTCAGATCTGACAGTGGATCACTACGAGAGACAACCTTCGGTCAGGAGAGCAGGGATTTCCTTATACTGACACAGGGAACATTGTCCAATGACCTGTTTTCAGATCTCAGAGGAGGTGGCTTGCAATCAGGAAAAGGTACTGGAGGGGTAAATGTCATCATGTAATTACAGCGTAACTAGTCAGTTATGAACAGCGTGAGCAGGTATGATGAACAATCAGCATTTGCAGGTACCTGTCTTTGTTCCAGAAACTCCAAAGCTTCATCCATCATGACAGGTACTGAAAGACACAATGTGTAATAAGTCACTCCTTGCTGGAAAGTGCACCAGTGGATAGAAAAGCAGAAACAAAACAAAATACACACACTATACTTCTAATCTGCTCAACCCTTAACCTTTTCAGTGCCAGGACAGTGTGCAGTTTAATGCTCTGCAATGTGTTACACTCTCCTTTGGCTCACAAAGGGTGAATTTTAAGTAATTTATGTGTTTAATTCAGTTTCAGCTGAAACATTATTATGTTTTTCCAGTGATAGCATAGCATAAACTAAGGTCCAAACAATTCTGGGGCAAACTAAACACACCTGAAGGCAGACATAAAAATTCCCATTGATTTACATTATTTATTTTTTTATCCTTTTGCATGCAAAAAGTTTCCAATGCATTGCAATGGAGGTTAACCTTCTCTTTTAAACAATGCCATTTTTTTTCTCTGTCCCATAAGGTACAGTAGCATTTGTTTACATGACATATAGTAATATGTTATGCAACTTATTTGGGCCTGGATTCAACTGGGGTTGATAACTATCAAGGGTTTTCTATTCAAATTGCTGTACGGACATCAATTGGAATCTACTAGATAACACTTATGAACTAAATCAAATGCAGGTCTTGATTAGAATAAAACTTTTCCAGACTGGGAGTTTTAGGGCCCTAATAAAGTCAGGCAACCATTTTGGATATGCCATGACCCCACTCCAAAAGTCCGGCCTTTTATCTTTATAATGCTGCAAAACAAGAAACTGAATATTAACCATTTAATGCGTTGCACACCTCCTCTGGTCCTTAACTCTTTGCAAGGTGTTGTGTACCTCTTTGGTCCCTAAAGAGCTAAGGCTATGAGTGTCAGAAAGATATCAAACACATTTCAACTCAATGCACTAGATACTCTTCTGAGGGTTAAATGTTTATCTGAATAAGGGAGCTGTAGATTAGGTGATACTAGAAAAACAAAAATCCAGTTTGGGATGGACGACTGTAATGATCTTTGACCTTTTGGACACTAAAGAGGTCTCTGCCTCATTGTAAAACATCCAAGAAAATATGTGGGCAACATGTAGCTCTGCTGTTGGGACTAAAACTCCCATGCAATAATGGGAATTGTAACTGGGCAACAGCAGGCTTCTTGTCCTAGAACCAAGACAGAGGAACACCACTGATAACACAGTTTTCAGCTATATGACATAGTATACTGCAATATTTTCCAGTGTGTGTAAATGTCACCATAATGTTATAGAAACAAAGATGTAGGATGTAGGCTATGCACAAAAAGAGAGCGGCAATTGAGGGGAAAACCGGACAACTACAACAGTCTACCCATTAAAATCGGTCTTTTAACCATTTGAGTCACAGCGGCGTATGCAACACACTCATTAGGTTAAACCCTTGAAAGTTTCAGTGGTCTCCAATACACTGAGATCATTTCTTCCCATGGTGCCACTGATTTGCACCCAAAATGCTACACTTTTACTTTGTGCATATAGTTCTGTATGAGCAGTTTTTCAAAAGGTGGGGGAAACAATTTTCCACTGCAATTTTCATATCCTTGTCAGGAGGAAGATACAGCAGGAAGTGAGGTGTACAACAGGAAATGGCTTCCTCAAGCCTGTAAAATGTAACTCTTTATGGAAAAGAGGGACGTGAAGTGCATTACTTCATAATGCTTTGCGTTAATAATTACCAATACACGTCTGTAAATGCTACAACATACTTCATACAAAAGCTACTTGTACTTTGGCAATCATGTCCCATAAAGATCCAGTGTAAACTATACAAAAGACAACAATGACGTCGTAGTTCCTGTATTGGTTGGTCTGCGGCTCTGGGAAGCAGATGCTGTATTGTGAGCCTCAATGGGTAAGCAGGAGAGCAGACACACTAGAACTCTCCTGTTAATCCTGACTTCCAGTACTGCAGAACAGAGTCAGGGTACATGACCCTGCAGTCATGCTAGGAAGGGAATTTCTAACTTGACTGTAACAGTCAATTACAGTGTTTCTCTAACTGTGTACCCTGGGGTCCCAGGAGTAAGTGTCTGAAAGAGTGGTCAGGAGAGTTGTTAGAATGTGTGGTTCTGTGGCAAGAAGTGGATGTGTGATCTAGTATTCAGTTCTGTTTAACCCCTTAACAACATGTGCCGTACTATGACCGTCACGGTCCTTGAAATACTCAATGACCGATGACGGTCATAGTACGTCACGTACTTTTTACTTACAGCGCTCTACTGGGAGTGCTGTAAGTAAAAATAGGGCCTGAAATTGACCGCTCCAAGATCGGAGCGATCTCTATCAGGCCCCATAGTGACGTGCTGATACACGCAACAGGTCACATGTACCGGCGCGTCCACGTGGTTCAATGCGGTCCTTATGGGACGGAAACGTCCCAGGACCGCCGGATGTTAAGGGGTTAATATTCATGATATATGAACTTATTGGATGCCAGAGGAGTCTACAACACATTGCAAATAAATGCTTTGGAACACTCTCTATCAACCAAAGAGTTAAACTTCTGATTGCTAAGGTTCCACTGGAACACATCTCAGACTAAAGGAGGGTTCCAGACAGCCACTGGTCTATGGGTCTGTGCATTCAACCCAGAGGATGTTTCAGGTTGCATTCCAACCCGCTGCCTGCAGAGGGAGGCAGTTTTCTGACCCAGGTATGGCTGGCAGAAGCAGTTTTTGGGCGGAACAGAACATAGGAGCAGACAGTAAAACAGGAGTTCTCTTCCTTAACCCTACAATAGTGAGAGGAGAATGTTGCAAAGTGTCTGATTTGCTTGCCAATTATAGCTCAAGGGGAAATGTCACAATTACTAGGATACTATTTTTCTTTTGGTTTACAATATTTACTTTAATACCAAATTGTAGCTAAATGCACTGATTTCAGTGCGGTTTTATACTCTTAAAGTGTTAGTAATGTCTATTTACTAGTAGTTAGCCCAGACTTCTGTGTATAAAAATTAACATGTTGTGCAATCTGTAACACCTTACTTTCGAGTTACTTAAAAGATATGTGGCTGGATTCTATTACAGGTGCTAATTTTAACTCTGCTTTATTCTCCAGTTTTCCCCATAGACTCCAATAGAAAAATGTTTGATAAAATGGGTGTTAACATTTGTCTCCTGCAAAATAATCTAGCCCATGAAGAGATAAAGATCCCCCCGCGCCCGTCCCTTTTGACACGTCACGCAAAGCTGCCGGCTGGTGAGGACAGATGCGGCGAGGGACAAACATCAGTAAGCAAAGGGAAATCCTGTCCTCCTTCGTCAAGGGGGGGGGGGGGGCAGGATTTCCTGTATACTTACTTACTGAAGTTTGCCCCTCGCTGCAGCCGTTGAGTCACACAACACTTCTGGCCATTCAGTGGGAGGCGTCCAGAAGGAGCGGGCGGGAGGATCTTTATCTGTAAGATGTTGTTACAGATAGTGCAACCTGTTAATTTTATTATACAGAAGACTTGGCAAGCAACTTATAAATAAACATTACTTGCCCTTTAAATTATTTGGAGAACTCTCTAGTATTAAATGGGTTAAAAACCATATTGAAATAAATGGGACATTGAAGAATGCTTATTTGTTTTCTATAGTGCAGCTGGTTTGCTCCATTTTGTCCTTCTGCATATGGCCCTTAGTGACAAATGAATTGATATAAACAGTGCAGAATGTTCAAGCCCAGGGTTGTAGCCCACTACTAGCTGCAATTCCCCTCATACTGAGGATGGAAGTTGCAGTCTGACAACAGCTGTAATGCTGCCTGTTGTCTACCACTGTTTCAGTCCACTTCAACAATATCCATGAATGACTAAAATGACAAATTGCAATAAAAAAAATTCTAAATTAATCAGGATTGACTAATATTTTGTCTATAAGCAAAGAAAATGGAATTCTAGGAAAACCTAGTTTAGCCGTGCTGTGGATATGGGTTTTGATTATATAATTGTACTTACACCGCGTTTCTTCATTGTACGAAGGGACGACAACAGACAGGTCCTTAGTAGGGTGGTCATGGACACTGGGGAAGTGTTCCTTTTCACCTTTACTGGAGGTAAAATACTTCTCTTCCTCAAAACGGTGGAGGTTTGGCATTTTCTTGGCAGTCACATGGGCTACAAACACAAGCTGAAGAAGAAAAACAGCATATTGTGGTACATTAATATGGATACGACTGGAGAAAAATAAAAAGTAGTACAGATTGTGAGGATACACAATAACAATAAACTGGTTAACAGGCAGATTATTCTGTTATGTATAAAAGCAAACTGAAGTTATTCTGGAGCAAGTCAACTGCTTCATAGGGTACAGATAAACATTTGAAAAATTCCTTTTGGGGTAAATACATTTTTAACCCCTTGAATGCTAGAGAGGTCTCAGACCTCTCTAGCATTCAAGTGGTTAAAACCCCAGCTTTAATAAACAGGAATTTTTAGTTGTTCCTGTGATGCAGTTGTTTTGTCCGGGTTTGCCTTTATACAAAAGGCCCATTGGGGGATATGTATAAAAATGATCTAAGGCCAATGCAGTAACAGTCTGTGGTATGCTGTTCGCACTAGGCGGTATGTATAAAGATGTTTGAAGTTTTATACATACATACTAATCTCAATGAAAAGTCTCAGTTGCTAACACTAAACTTTCCTCAGCCAAACTAAACTAAAATGTTGTCTATGTGCCACTGACTATCACTTACTTTCTCTTTTAGTTCAGGGGTTAATAACGAGTCACATGGCCAATCCTATGGTTCTTTCCTTTGACAAGGGACAAGCTGCATCCACTTCTGCTCCACGACCACTATTGGCAGCAACTGGTGATATGGGAGCTAGGACTGACCTCTTAAGCCCCCATAGAGCAAGTGTGCATGTGCACAGCCAAAATCCTATGGCATTTTGGGTCTGGGAGAGTGCACAGGCTCAATGGGAATGGTGATATCACTTCTCCAGTTCCTATGTTATTCTATGGAGCCTATGCACTAAGATCTCCAAAGTTGAAGAAATCTTAGTGCATAGGCTCCATAGAATAACACAGGAAAAGTCATCTCCACATTATCACCTCTTTATCACTACTTAGTGAATCTATCCCAGAAATTTCTCCATCTCTGAAATAAATAAATAAATTAAGATATTATACACTTCTGGGAGTGACGGATAAATGTCTGGGAATGTAGCAGGACAGAATACTGCAGCTGTACATGAATCATTTTTTAAGCAAAGGTTCTCAACAACTAGACTGTGTCCTGGTGTCAGTTCTTGGCGGTACCAATATTGGGCCCAGGTAGCGATTTGAGAGGCACCATCCTATATAATAATTCGCTATGATGTTTGTCAGAAGCCGTCATGTGCAGTAGAGACTGCCTGAACGCACAGAATGCTGGGAGTTCTGTGCTGGGAGCATTCTGTGCTTTTGGGCAGTCTCTACAGCGCATGACTGCGTCGGCGGCAGGACACAGAGCAGGACCGGCCTCTTAACATCATCCGGACTTCGGCCCGTGTACACGGGCTTTTACACTAGAAGCAATATAATGGAGAGAAAAAAACAAAAAACAAAACATGTATACATGTATCAAAAAATATCCAGATAGAAAGTATGGAGATGAAATGAAGATGAAGGGTTGATATGATGTGATGAATACAGATGAGGATGAGATGATAACAATAATAGAGCAGTAAACAAATGATGCCGTTCATCGAGCAACTTGAACAGGCTTAATCATTTGAATTCAATGTATTGAAAACACAAATGAAAGTTCTCACCTGTCTTCAGCCTACAATTAGGCCATCCACATTTTAATTTTCTCATCAAAACAAATAAGTACCACTCACAGGTTATAATGTAGAATTCTATATCAACAGAGTCTGGCACATCAAGAAACACTGCGGTGAAACGGGATCGTATACGAAGAGGGTATTCTCACCAATCTTCACCCTAAGACCGGGCCTTTCATTGTGTTAACCACCTGTGCTCCTGAATACTCGGCAATACTGCTCGTATATCACCTCCATTATATAATTCAATCCAGCCATGACATGTCTCCAAATAAAACACCTCAAATCAGCATCAGCCAAGCTCAAGACACGCTCCTATAATCTCTCACATCAAGGCGTTCCGTCCGTCTCTCAATGGACTTTGTCACGAAGATAAATTTAAAAGCCATTATGGCGCTGTTTTTAAACGTGCAAAACTGGAAACCAAAATAGTCTCCATAGTAACTCCTAGTAAATAACACAATTTAACCCTCCATTTGTTGTCACTCCCAAACAAAAATCTGCCTACAAAAATCTATATTCAATACATATATCAAGTTCGCAGCACCAACTCACCATAACATATCCATATTATAAATAAAATACTAGTGTGAATATAGAAAATAAATATATAGAAAGCAGCAAGGAATGAGAGGGTTTTCCAGTCCCCCAAACATCAGGCCTAAACCCAAAGTGCAAATAGACAGAAAGAAAGACAAACTTGCGAAAAAAAAAGAGAAAGACAAGCCTGAACAGGTAAATAAATAAATAAGTCTATGCGCTATTGCAAAAGTTTACCTATCGGACTCCCAGAGACGTGTTTATTGTATTCTCTATCCATGTCACACAGTCCAAAGGCTTGGCCTTGATGATCAGCCTCCAAATATAATAAGTATTGGGCTTCCCCTGGCACCCACAAAGCAATGCGTTGCATACCCCTCTGGCACTCAAAGGGTTAACATTACCCAGACCTTGGCCCGTGTACACAGGCTTTTACGCTAGTTTGTCAATAATAAAAAAAAAAAAGTTTGAACTTAAAAATGGGAAATCAGGTTATGCAGCAATGTCTCCACCTCATTTATCTGCAATGCCTTGAAAACATTTCTAGCATCCACATGCATTAAGAAGGTACCCAGCTCGTCCTTGGCTTGAAAGCAATTGAGAAACACATTAAATGACAGGGATTGATATACTGGGGCTCATGTACTAAGAAAGTGATGCAATGCTAGAACAAACTAGCTGCACCATAAAAAACAAACAACAGTTTCCACTGATATAAATGGGATCTATCAGCCCTATACAAGTGTGTGTTAAATGTTAGGTTATATAGCAACTAGGTGGATTTCTTTATTAATTTATATATATATTTTTTAACCCTGTTTGGCCGAAAATTAATGTTTAACCCCTTAAGGACCCTTGACGTACCAGGACCGTCAAGGGTAAAAGTGATCCAACGACCCTTGACGGTCCCGGTACGTCAAGGGTTAAACTCTTCCATCGCGGCCGCACGGAGCGATGGAAGAGTTCAAGCCGCTTGTTACTAAGTGTCCCGGTATCGGGACACTTAGTAACAAGCGGCTGAAACATTGTTGCAACATGCGATTCGCTTCAAAAGCGAATCACATGTTGCAAAACCTGAATGACAGGGACAGTATTTGTAAATACTGTCCCTGTCAGATCTCTATGCCTCCCTCCACCTTGCATACTGCTGAGGTGGAGAGAGACATAGAGAGATGGTGTTCCAGTGTTCCTGGAAAAAAAAAAGTTAAAAAAAAGTTTAAATAAAAAAAAATTAACCCTTTGATCACTGTTCTGCAGTGATCAATAAGTTCCCCCCATCTGATCACTCTTGGAGTGATCAATTTGCTGCAGATCAGTGTTTTCTGATCTGTGGGACACCCCCCATCCCCCTGGAATTTTTTTAGATTTTTTTAAAATTTGTTAAATTTTAAAAAATTTTTTTTTTTTTTAAATAGTAAATATAGTTTAGGTAGGTAGTTTGGTAGGTTTAGTGTAGACGTGTGTTAGGGAAAGTTTTAGGGATAGATTTAGGTTTAGGGGAAAAAAAAAAAAACCCAACCCCCCCCCCCAAAAAAAAAAAAAAAAAAAATAATTATATATATATATATATATATATATATATATATATATATATATATATATATATATATATATATATATATATATATATATATAATAAGCGCAGTTTAGATAGGTAGTTCAATTGGGTTAGGTACGTTCAGGATATACGTAGGTTAGGGTATGATTTAGGGTTAGATTTAGGTTTAGGGATAGCGTAAGAAAAAAAAAAAAAAAAAACCCAAAAAACCCCCAAACCCCCCCCCCCCCCCAAAAAATATATATAATAAGTGCAGTTTAGATAGGTAGTTCACTTGGGTTAGGTAGGTTCAGGATATACGTAGGTTAGGGTAAGTTTTAGGGTTAGATTTAGGTTTAGGGATAGCGTAAGAAAAAAAAAAAAAACCCCAAACCCCCCACCCAAAAAAAAAAAAAAATTATAATAAGTGCATTTTAGATAGGTAGTTCACTTGGGTTAGGTAGGTTCAGGATATACGTAGGCTAGGGTAAGTTTTAGGGTTAGATTTAGGTTTAGGGATAGCGTAAGAAAAAAAAAAACTTTTTTTAGTGGGCAAAATGCAGCGCAGGTACAGCGTTGAAGAGGCATATGCCTTTTTGGCGTCTGACTCTGAGGCAACAGACACTGCGTCAGATTTTGACATAGCGCAGTTTTCAGAAAGTGAGAGCAGTTCTAGTGATGACGCTGGGCCTTCTGTCAAGAAAAGACGCACTGCCCCAAGAGCTGCTCTGGCAACTGCCCCAGCACCTGCCAAAAGAACTGCCCAAAGACCTACCAAAATACCTACCCAAAGAAATGCCCCAAGTGCTGCCCCAAGAGCTGCCCTGGCAACTGCCCCAGCACCTGCCAAAAGATCTGCCCAAAGACCTACCAAAGAAATGCCCCAAGTGCTGCCCCAAGAGCTGCCCTGGCAACTGCCCCAGCACCTGCCAAAAGATCTGCCCAAAGACCTGCCAAAAGACCTGCCCAAAGAAATGCCCCAACACCTGCCACTCCGGATCCTAATGAATGGGTATCAATTTATGCCCACAAATCTCAGAATTCACAGGCAACCCAGGGATTCAAATTGATGTGGAAGGATTTACCCATTATAATTTTTTTGATTTGTTTTTCGGGGAAGACATTTTAGGTGAAATTGTGTCCCAAACCAATTTGTATGCAGCCCAGTATACTGCCGCCAACCCTAAGTGTGAAAAACGCTGTTTTTTTTTTTTACTTACGTCATGGTTTACGAGGGATTGGTGGTAAAATGGCTGTGTAGAAAATTGGAAAACACACCTAAAACGAGAGCCTGGGGTGTCTACTTTCCAAAAATATACACTTTTGGGGGGAAATCTTAAAAAAGAGCACTGTTACACAGCCCCAAATGAGACATGGCACCAGTAACGCAAGCTGTGAAGATTCAAAGTGTGAACCTGGAAACGCGCATGTTCCAATTTGGCCCCCGTAGCTCCCCCAAACCATGAGAAAGCTATGCATATGGGGTATTGCCGTACTCAGAAGAAGGAGCTGAACACTAATCAATTCAGTTTATAAAATCTTCACCTATTCTGTGCTTGAAATTCACATCAACATTGAAGGCAAAGTGTGAAAAATGCTGATTTTTTTTTTTACTTACGTCAAATTTTCACAGGATTGGTGGTAAAATGGCTGTGTATAAAATTGGAAAACACACCCAAAACGAGAGCCTGGGGTGTCTGTTTCCAAAAATATACACTTTTGGGGGGAAATCTTAAAAAAGAGCACTTACACAGCCCCAAATGAGACATGGCACCAGTAACACAAGCTGTGAAGATTCAAAGTGTGAACCTGGAAACGCGCATGTTCCAATTTGGCCCCCGTAGCTCCCCCAAACCATGAGAAAGCTATGCATATGGGGTATTGCCGTACTCAGAAGGAGGAGCTGAACACTAATCAATTCAGTTTATAAAATCTTCAACTATTCTGTGCTTGAAATTCACATCAACATTGAAGGCAAAGTGTGAAAAACGCTGTTTTTTTACTTACGTCAAGTTTATGAGAAAGTGGTGGCAAAATAGCTGTGTAAAAAATTTGAAAACACACCTAAAATGAAAGCTGGGAGTGTCTACATTCCAAAAATATACACTTTTGGGGGGAAATTCTAAAGTGCAGCACTGGAACATAGCCCAAAATGAGTAATGGCACCAGTTAACCAAGATGTGAAAATTCAATATTTGTTCAAAATTGGGCCCCGTAGCTCCCCCAAACCTTGAATAACCTATGCATATGGGGTATTGCCGTACTCAGAAGAAGGAGCTGAACACTAAACAATGCATTTTTAAAAATCTTCACCTATCATGTGCTTGAAATTCACATCAACATTGAAGTGCAAGTGTGAAAAACGCTGTTTTTTTAACTTACGTCAAGATTTACGAGCGATTGGTGGTAAAATGGCTGCGTAAAAAAATTGAAAACATACATAAAATGAAAGCCTGGGGTGTCTACTTTCCAAAAATATATACTTTTGGGGGGAAATCTTAGAGTGGAGCACTGTTACACAGCCCCAAATGAGACATGGCACCAGTGATGCAAGCTGTGAAAATTCAAAGTGTGAAACTGGAAACGCGCATGTTCCAATTTGGGCCCCGTAGCTCTCCCAAACCTTGAGAAACCTATGCATATGGGGTATTGCCGTACTCAGAAGAAGGAGCTGAACACTAAACAATGCATTTTTAAAAATCTTCACCTATCATGTGCTTGATATCAACAGTAGTATTGAAATGTAAGTGTGAAAACTGCAAAAAAAACAAAATATTACCACAATTTTGAAATTTTTTTCTGGAAAAATAGCTGCATGAAAAACTCCAAAATTCTCCTGATTATTTACTTTATGTTGTGTAGTTTTCAGAAACATATACCTTTGTGGGACATTTTTGGTTCTGGCACCGTCAGCTAAGCTATGATGCTCACATGCCAATTGTTGAGAAATTACAAGTTGGAAATAATGGCATCCATCTTGTAATATTTACCTTGTAAATGTGAGGAAGTGATTGAAATACTAGGCATATGGGGTATTCTTATATTCAGGAGAAGCAAATGAATATATTTAGGGGTATTTTTTCCATTAACTAATAGTATGCAAATCCTGACAGAAAAATGTAAGCAAAATGTTGTTTTTTTTCAATTTTTTTCCTCTTTTTTTCTATTTTAATCAAATTAAACAATGAGGTATTCATATAATTGTGGTATCAAAAGAAAGCCCTACTTGTGCTTAAAAAAACAGTATATAATTTATGTGGGTGCACAAAAGGAATTAAAGAGAAAATATGGTTTAACAAAGACATAGTCAAAAAAGTCAAAATTGCTCCGGTCCTTAAGTCAAATCTAACTCAGATTTTCCCGGTCCTTAAGGGGTTAAAGAGTTTACTTCCAGACAGACTGCAGTTGCCAGCTCTGTACCGCAGTCTGTCACTCTTCCTCTGCTCTCCTCCCTCTACACAGCCTCCTGCAATGATGGAGGCTTTCTGTCTGTAAACTGGACAATCTCATTGGCTAGATATCGATCTCTATCCAATGAGATTGCTCCAGCTTACAGACAGAAAGCTCAATCTTCAGAGGAGGCTGGATAGAGGGAGGGGAGCAGAGGCAGAGTGACAGACTGTGATACAGCGCTAGTAACTGCAGTCTGTCCGGAAGTACACTCTTTAACCCCTTAGCGACCCTTGACGTACCAGGACCGTCAAGGGTAAATTTGCTCCAAATCATCAAATTTGGAGCAATTTGATGATTGCTCAAATCATCGCGGCCGCACGGAGCGATGGGAGAGCGCGGGCTGCTTGTTACTAAGTGTCCCGATACCGGGACACTTAGTAACAACCAGTAGAAAGTTTGTTGCAACATGCGATTTGCTTGATGAGCGAATCACATGTTGCAAATGCTGACTGACAGGGACAGTATTTGTAAATACTGTCCCTGTCATATAGCTCTGCCTCCCTCCATCTTGCACACTGCTGAGATGGAGAGAGACAGAGAGATTTTGCCAGATTGCGATCCAGCGTTCCTGCAAACTGTATTAAAACACAAAATTAACCCTTTGATCACTGTTTTGCAGTGATCACCAAGTTCCCCCCCATCTGATCACTTTTAGAGTGATCAATAAACTACAGATCAGCGTTTGCTGATCTGTGGGATACCCCCCATCCCCCTTGTATTCTCTGAAATTTTTTTTTAATTTTTTTTTTATTTATTTATTTATTTTTATTAAAAATTGATTTAAAATATAATTTAGGTAGTTTAGGTAGGTAGGTGGGTAGGTTTAGTGTAGACTTGTGTTAGGGAAAGGTTTAAGGACAGATTTAGGTTTAGGGGAAAAAAAAAAAAATAAATAAAAAAAAATAATAAATAAATAAATATTTATATATATATATATATATATATATATATATATATATATATTAAGTATAGTTTAGATAGGTAGTTTACTTGGGTTAGGTAGGTTCTGGATATACGTAGGTTAGGGTAAGTTTTAGGGTTAGAGTTAGATTTAGGGATAGCGTTAGAGGAAGAAAAAAAAAATTTTAGTGGGCAAAATGCAGAGCAGTTATAGCGTTGAAGAGGCATATGCCTTTCTGGCATCTGACTCAGAGGCAACAGATACTGCGTCAGATTTTGATATAGAAAGTTAGTTTTCAGAAAGTGAGAGCAGCTCTAGTGACAACGCTGGGCCTTCTGTCAAGAAAAGACGCACTGCCCCAAGAGCTGCCCTGGCAACTGCCCCAGCACCTGCCACAAATCCTGCCACAAGATCTGCCAAAAATCCTGTCACAAGATCTGCCAAAAAACTTTGCAAAATACTTGCCAAAAGGAATGCCCCAAGTGCTGCCCCAAGAGCTGCCCTGGCAATTGCCCCAGCACCTGCAAAAAGATCTGGCCAAAGAAATGCCCCAACACCAGCCACTCCTGATCATAATAATACAATCCCCAATACATTTTTGCCCACAAATACCAGAATTTACAGGCACCCCAGGGATTCAAATTGATGTTGAGGGATTTAACTATGATAATTTTTTTGATTTATTTTTGGGGGAAGACATTTTAGGTGAAATTGTGTCCCAAACCAACTTGTATGCAGCCCAGTATACTGCCGCCAACCCTACAGCTTTTGTAGTTAAGGAAGAAATATGGAAACCCATAGACATCATAGAATTTAAACAATTCTGGGCCTTAATAATGGCAATGGGTATAATAAAAAAGCCAAGTATCTGATCCTACTGGAGCAAAAACCCCGTATGTGATACCCCTATATTCCCCAAGACTATGACCAGGTCCAGATTTGAAATCATTTTGCACTTTATGCATTTTAGCGATAATACCCTGTGCCCCCCAAAAGAACACCCCCAGTATGATAGACTGTACAAAATTCGTCCCCTAATAAGCCATTTACAGAAAAAGTTTGCCCAAGTGTATATGCCCCAAAAAGAAATTAGTGTAGATGAATCCCTAATGAAATACAAAGGCAGGTTAGGGTTCAAGCAGTACATCCCCTCAAAGCATTCCAAATTTGGTGTAAAATTTTATAAATTGTGCGAAAGTGCCACAGGCTACACCCAAGCTTTTAGAATTTATGAGGGCAAGGACAGCAAACTTGATCCTCCTGGGTGCCCCGAATTTATGGGAACAAGTGGGAAAATAGTTTGGGATTTAATTTACCCCTTATTAAATAAAGGCTATCAATTATTTGTTGATAATTATTACACCAGCCCCCTTTTATTTAAGTCTCTGTTTTATTTTAACACTGTGGCCTGTGGCACTGTCAGGCGCAATTGCAGGGAGTTGTCCAAAACACTAGTAGATAGCAAACTAGTAGATAGCAAAAGATGTCCTTATCTTTGTCCCAACAGGAGCTGCTGGCAGTGAAGTTTAGGGACAAAAAAGATGTCTACATGCTGACCACAATGCATGAGGACAGATCTGTGGCAGTCACTGTTCGTGGCAGGACAGTGGTAATGAGAAAGCCAGTCTGCATCAGGGACTATAATAAAAACATGGGGGGAGTTGATCTGAGTGATCAACTAATGCAGCCATACCTCGCAATGAGGAAGTGTAGGGCATGGAATAAAAAAGTTGCCATCTATATGATGCAGACTGCTGTCCATAATTCATTTTTACTTTTCAAGCTGGCAAACCCCAATCAAAGATGTAGCTTTTTACAGTACCAGCTACAACTTATTTCCATATTTTTATTTCAAGGTGCGTCTGAAATAATTCCACCAAGACCCGGGTTAGTACATTTTATTTATAAAATTCCCCCAACTCCCCAAAAGAACAAACCACAGAAGCGCTGCAGGGTTTGCTACAGAAAGGGAATACGGACAGGCACCACCACTTACTGTCCTGATTGCCCTTCTAAACCTGGCCTCTGCATTGGTGACTGTTTCAAGGAATACCATTCAGGCACAATGCAATAGTGCTGTAAAGGTTCTTTTATTATTTGGCCACTTTTCCCCCTGAAATATCCTGTTTTTTATTTTTCAAAACACATCCCTCCTTAGATCTAACACTATCAAAATTTATCTCTGATAATGGAAACACACATGTTCCCTACTGGGCCTAGTAGCTCCCCCAAACCCTGACAAACCTATGCATATGGGGCATTGCCGTACTCAGACTATGTAACTCAACACTAATGTAAAGCATTTAAAAAATCTGCAAATATCATCTGATTGAAATCCAGAGCAACACTAAAATAGAAATGTGAAAAATGGTGTTTCTCTGCCTTACTGCAGATTTTGGGAGGGATTGGTGATACAGTGGCAGCGAAAAAATTGATAAGATGCAAATAGAATGAAAGCCAGTGTTGTCTACTCTTCTACAAAATATACTTTTGGGGGTAAAATTAATTGCAGCATTGCCAAACAGACCGAAATGAGACAAGGCACCAGCTGTATAAATGGCATGTCTGTAAAAGGAAACTAACATGTTCCAACTGGGCCCAGTAGCTCCCCCAAAACCCCGACAAACCTATGTATATGGGGTATTGCCGTAATTAGATGAAGGAGCCGAACACTAATCAATGCAGTTTATAAAATCTTCACCTGTTCTGTGCTTGAAATTCACATCAACATTGAAGGCAAAGCGTGAAAAATGCTGAATTTTTTTTACTTACGTCAAGTTTTCACAGGCTTGGTGGTAAAATGGCTGTTTGCAAGATTTGAAAACACACCTAAAATGAAAGCCTGGGGTGTCTACTTTCAAAAAATATACACTTTTGGGGGGAAATCTTAAAAAAGAGCAGTATTACACAGCCCAAATGAGAAATGGCACCAGTAACGCAAGCTGTGAAGATTCAAAGTGTGAACCTGGAAACGCGCATGTTCCAATTTGGGACCCGTAGCTCCCACAAACCATGAAAAAGCTATCCATATGGGGTATTTCCGTACTCAGAAGAAGGAGCCGAACACTAATCAATGCAGTTTATAAAATCTTCACCTGTTCTGTGCTTGAAATTCACATCAACATTGAAGGCAAAGTGTAAAAAATGCTGTTTTTTAACTTACGTCAAGTTTACGAGAAAGTGGTGGTAAAATGGCTGTGTAAAAAATTTGAAAACACACCTAAAATGAAAGCTGGAGGTGTCTACTTTCCAAAAATATACACTTTTGGGGGGAAATCCTAAAGTGGAGCAATGGAACATAGCCCAAAATGAGTAATGGCACCAGTTAAGCAGGACTTGAAAATTCAATATTTGTTCAAAATTGGGCCCTGTAGCTCCCCCAAACCTTGAGAAACCTATGCATTTTGGGTATTGCTGTACTCAGAAGAAGGAGCTGAACACTAAACAATGCATTTTTAAAAATCTTCACCTATCATGTGCTTGAAATTCACATCAACATTGAAGTGAAAGTGTGAAAAACGCTGTTTTTTTAACTTACGTCAAGATTTACGAGTGATTGGTGGTAAAATGGCTGCGTAAAAAATTTGAAAACATACATAAAATGAAAGCCTGGGGTGTCTACTTTCCAAAAATATACACTTTTGGGGGGAAATCTTAGAGTGGAGCACTGTTGCACAGCCCCAAATGAGACATGGCACCAGTGATGCAAGCTGTGAAAATTCATTGTGTGAAACTGGAAACGCACATGTTCCAATTTGGGCCCCATAGCTCCCGCAAACCTTGAATAACCTATGCATATAGGGTATTGCCGTACTCAGAAGAAGGAGCTGAACACTAAACAATGCATTTTTAAAAATCTTCACCTATCATGTGCTTGAAATTCACATCAACATTGAAGTGAAAGTGTGAAAAACGCTTTTTTTTTTTACTTACGTCAAGATTTACGAGTGATTGGTGGTAAAATGGCTAAGTAAAAAATTTGAAAACATACATAAAATGAAAGCCTGGGGTGTCTACTTTCCAAAAATATATACTTTTGGGGGGAAATCTTAGAGTGGAGCACTGTTACACAGCCCCAAATGAGACATGGCACCAGTGATGCAAGCTGTGAAAATTCAAAGTGTGAAACTGGAAACGCGCATGTTCCAATTTGGGCCCCGTAGCTCCCCCAAATCTTGAGAAACCTATGAATATGGGGTATTGCCGTACTCAGAAGAAGGAGTTGAACACTAAACAATGGATATTTTTAAATTTTCAACTATCTCGTGCTTGAAATCAACAGTAATATTGAAATGTAAGTGTGAAAGCTGCAAAAAAACTAAATTTTTCCACAATTTTGAAATTTTTTTCTGGAAAAATAGCTGCATAAAAAACTTCAAAATTCTCCTGATTATTTACCTTATGTTGTCTAGTTTTCAGAAAGATATACCTTTGTGGGACATTTTTGGTTCTGGCACCATCAACTAAGCTATGATGCTCACATGCCAATTGTTCAGAAATTACAAGTTGGAAATAATGGCATCCATCTTGTAATATTTACCTTGTAAATATGAGGAAGTGATTGAAATACTAGGCATATGGGGTATTCTTATATTCAGGAGAAGCAAATGAATATATTTAGGGGTACTTTTTTGTCATAAACTAATTGTATGCAAATCCTGACACGAAAATATAAGCAAAATGTTGTTTTTTTTAATTTTTTTGCTCTTTTTTTCTATTTTAATCAAATTAAATGATGAGGTATTCATATAATTGTGGTATCAAAACAAAGCCCTACTTGTGCTTAAAAAAACAGTATATAATTTATGTGGGTGCACAAAAGGAATTAAAGAGAAAATATGGTTGAACAAAGACATAGTCAAAAAAGTCAAAATTGCTCCCGTCCTTAAGTCAAATCTAACTCAGATTTTCCCGGTCCTTAAGGGGTTAAACATTCATTTTTGGCCAAATAGGGTTAAAAAAAAAAATAATAAATATATAAATAATAAAGAAATCCACCTAGTCAATATATAACCGAACATTTAACACACACTTATATAGGGGTGACAGATCCCCTTTAAATAAGAACTTTAACCTGTTGCATTCCAGAAAGATAATGAAATGCAATGGGTTAAAAGCATCATTTTTATCTATTGGAATTTTAAGAATTAGTATTTGTTGTCTATGGGAAGGCTGGATTTCTCCATAATTGCACCACTTTGCGTATGAGTCCCAGTGAGTTCTCTAATATTTATGCACTGCCTTCTGCAATCCATAGTGAGGCCCAACATCAGGAAATAAAGCACTCATCTGTGTCAACTGTCATCATGCGCCAGCTAATGCAGGATTGGGAAAACTGTGCCTGCTCAGGTGTTGTTGGACTTCAACTCTCATCATCCACAGCTGTAGCTGAGCAAAAGCAAGACAGCTACAGGTTGTCCAAACCTGGGATACTGTGATGAACTCGTGCTGGTTAGAGAACCAAATCCTTTAGTTTGTTAGCTCTTGTTATCAATTATACTGCACCCTCTTAGCTTTGTCAAAACAATTGTTAGTCTTAACCGCTTGTAACTGCATTATACAGTGCTGCCACATATACTGGCATTAACCCTTTCAGTGCCAGAGTGGTGCAAGCTCTACATTGCGCACCTCTCTGGCACACTGACACAATTAATCACAGCATCACTACGTAGGAAACAGCTACTACACTGACTTATCTTTCTGCATTGCTATAACAATAATAATACCAAAAGTCGCCCAAGTTATATAAAGTTCAGTGGAGCTCATACATTGAGGAAACTGGCATGATTCAGGAGAAAACCAGCTGCACAACAGGGAACAAATAAAAGTTCCCACTCATTTAAGCGGGGATTTTAACCCCTTGAAGACCCCTCTAACACCCAGTTGTAATATGTTGGATACCGCTCTGGCACTGAAAGAATTAAATGCCCTATTTAAATCAATAGAGATTAGGGGAACATTTATTTGTTCTCTATATTGCCAATGATTTGCTCTAAAATCGCACCTATTCTACTTATTACATCAGTCTTTAATTTAGAAAATAGTCCAGAAGCAAGTGCTACAGGCAGTGTATGACAGCACATGCAGTGTTTATGTTTTACACTTACCAGGGCTAAAATCAGAGCTGCCAGCGCAGCCAGGAGCTGGATCACTTCACACAGGCAGATGTGCATGGCCACAGCATCCCTTGCCCTCCTCTAGTTATAATGTGTAGTGTCAGTGCTAAGGACCGAGCCCTTCCTGTCTGCTCTAAAGACACTGTATAGTTCATTTGCCGGAACCTATTGCACTGAAACACCTATGCAGAAGTATGAAAGTGTTACCAGGAAGCAACACTGTATGTCAAGAGAAGAGCTCATTGCTGCAAACAGCTCGTCCAGCTCCGGACTGCGCCACCATGTGGTAGCAAATGGTAAATGCTTCCATCAATGCAAGTACCGCTACAGTAACTTTGTCAATTTGAGTACGTGTGACTCCCCATCCCTAACACTATTAAATGAGGTTTAATACATTTAGAGCAAAACCATTGCTCAATGTTAAAGACAGATCCTTATTGAGATCAATAATTTATCAATGTGGTGCTCTTGAACTCTACAGATTTATCTGGCGTTCAGAGTTGCGCTTTAGGAACCAGGGGAGCGAGACTTGTGTCCTTGAACCCTTTGAGTGCCAGCTTGGTACAGAACGCATTGCTTTGCAACGCATGTCGTCCCCCTGTGCTATTAAAGAGATATCATATTAATGTTACTTCATCTCTTGGATACTACAAAGTCTCATATGCAATGTCACTGCGTTGGAATTCTCAACCGTTCCAGGGGTTAATCTCCACCGACATGAGATTCGCAGTTTACATTCTTTATGGGGTAATAACACATATGTATTCTTAACAACTTGCATGTTAGAGACTTCTACGTGAATCTCAAATATAATAAAACTCTCACTCTTATTTAGGTGCTAGCAGCTTTTTGATGGTAAGATATGTATCACTCATATCACTTAATTTAAACATATTTGTTAACAAATAGCTAACTTAATGTAATGATTTATTTTAGTGTCATGTTCATCAGACCTCTCCTTTAATGAAGAAAATATTTCTCAAACAAACCCTGCAATGTCTATTTTCTATACATTAAAAGTCAGATCAGGGTATGTTATTTTCAGTAGACACTGTCCCAGGCGTGTATTATTTTCGATCATGTACTCCCTACTTATATTAGTGTCCTTTGGGGTGAAGTTCCTGCTTGTGACCAGCAGAGGGGGGCATGGCAGAGTCTGGGCCATTAAAGGGGTCTCTCCTGCCCGGCTTTTTGAATAGGAAGTGTGTAGCTTGTTTTTTCTGCACATGTGTGTCTATGTGAATTGAAGTAGTGGCCGCTTATACTTATTTACAGAAGTTCGTATAGGATAGCTGTCACATTTTGAAGGCTAAGACATGGCTACTGGATTCAAGTGAGTGCTTCTCATAAAGCAGAGGTAGGTAACCTGTGGCCCTCCGACTTTTCGGGACTACAGTTAACATCCCCAGCCAGTCAACGGCTGGCTGACTGGGGATCATGGGACTTGTAGTCCTAAGTAGCTGGAGGGCTACACGTTACACACCACTGATATAAAGCAATTTACTAGAATTTGGGCATAAATGCTTGTTTAAATAGCCGTAAATATGTCCAGTTGATTGACCATAAAGCACTAATATCCCCGTTACACCACTGGAATGTAGATTCAGATTAGTCACATTCCTTATAATAAATATGTTACTTCCGTGTATATATATATATTAGCATAGCAACATAAATCCATCTCCAAACTAGACCAGTTAATCAACAGTGGGCTGGGTGTGAGACCTTTAGTTCCGAGGTGTGGCGCTGTATAGAAAGGCGTTCAGGCATCCTTAAAGAAACAGTATAAACTAACAGCAACAATTAACAAGATATACATACACACATATTTAAACACCTTGTAGTTCCTGGTAGCACCTATGAAACGTCTTAATTTGTTTCTGTGACCTAAATTATAGTCTTAACTATTTTGCATGGGAGCTTCCATTGTTGTATTTTGCAGGGCTCACTGGCTCTCATTAACATAGCACTTCTGGTAGGTGTTTGAGAAGTGATTGGACTATAAAGGTGATGAGATAAGGTACCAGCCTTTTTGAATACAAGTGTGGTGGGTACTTCTCAGTAAATCAGCTGCATTATCTCTTGTTTCTCATTACAAAGGGCACATACAAAACTAACCAAATGGTGTCTGAGTATATATTATACATTCATTGACCCTTTGAATGCCAGAGGAGTTTTCAACACATCACTTTGTATTCAAATGGTAAAAAACAAGTTTAGTATTATATTTCAGCTAACATACAATTTATAGTTTTATAGATGCTCACTTTTAATATGTGATATTTAAAGTTATAGGAATGCATTTCGTTTTAAACATTCATGTTGCCTTTAGGGGGCCATACATAGTCCAGGATTTAGGAATATCCTTGATTCGTTACAGATAATTAAAATCTACCTATATGTTGTGCAAGGAATGTTTCCGTAAAACAATAACAATGACAATCATTGTCTTTGCAGTGTGTTTGAAATGTCTCATGTATCCAAGGGGTTGCAATCCTGTACCCCATCTGTCCTTTCTACTGTATTATACTGCATCTAGTGTTGCCAGCTGGCATGTATGTTATGGTCAGGCTGATAACAGTTAGTTTAGGTGATTCGGACAATAATGACATGCCAATAGGATGATTGTTATTCTTTCCAGAATAGGCCAAACAATATACACATATACCCTAACTAAAAAATAAGTTTGTGCTTTTCTGACTCTATGAGCTGTATGTTCAAAACAAAATATGGAGAAGTTCTGTGACAAACCATTTGTACTATAGGAGAGAACTAAATTTCCCATTAATTTTAAATGGAGATTTTGACCCCCTGAATGCTAGAGAGGTCTGCAATTCAGAACAAAATGTGATGAAGACCTCTAGCATTCAAGGGGTTAAAATCCCCATTTTAACTCAATGGGGATTTTTGGAACTTTCAGTTTTCCCCTATATTGCAATTGGTTTGCCCCAGAAATCCTCCATTTTTATTTTGAACATACCGTCCTAAATCTGGACCATTATGTCTCCAAGTATCCTGACACTGTAGCACAGCATGTCAAAGTTTAAGGTCTATAATAATCCTCTGCTTACTATGAAAAGAAAATCCTAATGTCCCCCTATGAATTTTGCAGTTGTGCGTTTTTTCTCAATCCGTACATGTCATGTTCATGGAAGCTGACAGGAGTTACTAGCTGGACTGCAGGATGGAAACTCTGCCCACTGCATATAGTATTCTTAACCTTTTAAGAACCATAAAGCAATGTGTTGTGCACCCTTCAGGTTCTTAAAAGGACTCTAATGTCCCATAAAAAATCCTGGTTTTGTAGAGGTTAAAAAAAACAAAAAACAAAAAAAAAACAAAACTATGTGCCACAAATCCTATCTCTCAAACCGCTATGGTTTGAGAGATATTTGAATTGAAAGTTCCCCCCTCTCTCACCTTCTCCTGACATCAGCACTGTACTGACAGTAGGAGAACCCGGTCCTGCGATCAGCCAGTGGCTCTGCAGCAGAGCCGAAATAGTGTTCTTTAAAAAGAATTACTTCATTGGAAAGGTCTACAAAGTGTGCCTGGTTTGCAAGCACCCTTTGTAGACTGTTCCAGTGAAGTCCTTTTTAATAAATGCAATTTTGGCTCTGCTGAAGAGCATCTTCGAGTCGGTCAACTTGAATCTCCTGCTGTCAGCTTTACAGCTGACATCAGGAGAAGGGGGGTGAGGACTTTCAGTGTGAATATCTCTCATACAGTAGCGGTTTGAGAGAGTGGATTTGTGGCACACAGTTTATTTTTTAACCTCTACAAAACTAAAATAATTTTGTATGCCACATTACTGTCCCTTTAAGGCTTATACACACTACCTGCAACTGTCATGTCCATCTCCATCTGGGACTGATAGAAGATGTTCATCTCTTGCTAAAAGGAAACATTCATAAGGGCTATTATTTTGTGACCTCACTACAGTAAGTGGTGGTTATTTTTAGATGCTGCTTCTTGCTAAAGTGTCTTCCTTAGATAACCATGGAGGATTGAGCTAAAACACAGAGGCATACACTGTTCTCACAATGTATCAGTGATACTAGGGGAAATGAGACATGCACCTATCCTCTTACATTAATGAGAATGAGCCACTACTCTGAGACTGAGAGGCAGGATGGAGAGCAGACCTTGTTCCATAGTGACGTCTATGCGCCTGCTCTGTCAGTTCCTTTTGGAGCAGAATGCCACCTAGAGCCGACTGGGACTGACAGAGCAGGCACGCAGACGTCACTATTGAAAGATGTACGTGCTCCATCCTGCCTCTCAGTCCCGGAGTAGTGGCTCATTCTCATGAATGCGGTAAGAAATCTGGCGACTAGCGCTACTGAGCAGCTAGTCGCTAGATAGGGAATTATTTTGGACAATGCTTTTGAAGGGTGGTAGTTCCACTTTAAGCAGGGATAGCTTGTAAAGCTGACCTGTTGCTGTGTCCCAAGGACTAACACAGAGATGCACTGGTTACTATAGGGCAGGGGTTACCTGCAGGTGAATGGGACTACAACTCCCATAATCACCCCTCTGGCACTCTTAGGGCTAAAGCTGCTTCAGCTGCCTCATGAGCAGCACAGGAAGTGAGCAGACTGGGGAAGGTATCTGCCATGTTACAGTTGATAACATTTGAGCACAGATGAACAAAATAAATATTTCTGTAGCACAGCTGCCATGTATTATTTTCCTAATTTCAGCCATTTTGAACATTGTCAATTATACTGAATAATCAAAGCAATAGTCAGAATATTCAATGAAGTACTTGAAACTCGCACCTTTAATCCCTGACATGTACCAAGCCAATACACCATCATTTGAAATATCAACTGGTTTCAAATGAAGAGAGTTTATGGTGAACTAGCTAGCGATTTTTGTTTATTATATTCACTGTCATGATGGTTCTTGACCAGAATCCGGTGTAGTTAATCTTCACTATATGTGTTTCTAAATTAGTATGTGTCAATAAAATACTTTAGTCTTGCTGTAAATAATTTATTCAGTTACAAAAAGAGGTGTCAATATGTCTTGATATAACAAAAATTCTCAGTAATGCCCCACCCACCAGCTGCACCCCTATACACAAGTGTCCCTTTGGCCATTTGAAATGTTGGGAGCAGGGTGACCTCATTTATTTTGTGCCATTCAGGGAAGCTGTTGAAATGGGGAAAGCAAAGTATTTCACCTTGGCCGTAGTGTGCACACACAGGTGGGGTCACATGACTAGATGTCAGGACTAGGGTGACTTTCAGTTATGCCATTCAGGGACACTGTGGGGAGAAGAGCACACAACAGAGTTCTAACCACTGAAGGGACAACTGCCCATTCTCTGCTGTGACATAAAGAAAGAAATGCTTTTGGTGGGCTGCAAGAAAATGTACATCAAACCCAAAGCCTTATTTATACTAGTAATATACTGTAACAACATTGAACTACAGCTCCCAAATTATGTCAGGATTAAGGTTTAGTTCTCTCTCTCTGTTTTTTAGAGCTGTGTCTAGAAGCCATTTTCTTGTAGCTCAGCAGAGAGATCACTTTCTGTCACACTATCAATGGGCCATTCTGCTTCTAGTGTTTAGAACTCTGTGCTCTGGAGTCTTCATTCCGGGACTTTGTATTGTCACAGAAAGGGGCTGCCAGGGACAAGGGACATGCATTTAAAATCCATGAATGTCTCGGCCAATCCAGGACATGTGGTCACCCTAGTTGGGAGGTATGACTTAGGGTGCCTTTCTTTTTGTATGGACCCTGACAAAATGTGAATGTGTTTTAACCCTTTGAGTGCCAGAGGGCAAACCAAGTTGTGCACCCCTCTGGCATTTAAAGGGTTGCATTTACATTTTTAGTAATTGTTATGCACAATATGTGTTTTTCATGATGCTTATCGTGAGACCTAAGAATAACATAAGCAAATAATTGTACCCAACTTACACCCTGTGGTATGACATATAAAATGTTAGTGATGATAGTTCCAGACTACGTGTTAGGGGTGCTTTGAGCCAAAACAAAGACTGAGCACCACTGCACTGTCCTTATCCTGTGTACTGTTTGTGAACTTGATCAATGTCTGTTCTCTTTGTTACTGCATCTACGTCAACTGTGTGTCCCAGCCGAAAGACGTAATTGCTGTTCTAACCTTTGGAAATGTAACGTCTTGTCTTTTGTCTCCCTTGGGTTTTGTTTTCCAGGACTGTAGAACCTTTAGAATATTACAGAAAATTTCTGGTGAGTAATGTGATGATACTATGGGAAATCTTGAAGAAAGACTGTTTTAAAGTGGCCACGTTACAATAAATTGTTTATTTTAAAGCACATTAAAACTGCCTAGGTGTTGTGCTAGACACACACACACACACACACACACACACACACACACACACACACACACACACACACACACACACACACACACTTTTTGAGAAATTAAACTTTTCTTTCCACAGTAGCACAAGGTGGCACTTTATGCTAATGAGTTTGTGCTGCATACATTGTGCAACAACTTAATCTAATTAGAGCTCACAAACTGGGGGCATTTCTAATAGAACAATGAATATGGAGTTTTGTCTTAAACTGAGCCAATTAATCCTTTTAGGCATATCTAGGATATTTCAAGATGAGATGACCCTGAGATCTTTGAAATAGTAACCCTTAAAGCTTCCCATAACCTAGATTTTATGCAATATGTACCTGGTTGCCCTAACACAGAGATGCTCCAGTTGATCCCCAAGGAACCTTGAACATTCTACAATTTAAAGGGATAGTAATGTTTCACAATAAAAGCAGCTCCAATTAATCTTCATAGTACAGATAATTCACATGACAATATTGGAAGTTGTATTGCTCTTTTCCGATGAATGTCTGAACCACATGGGTGTCAGTCTTGTATGGCTGACATACAGTAACTGAGGGAAAATGAAAGGCTGTAAAGGAAAGCAGAAATGGGTGGCTTAAACAGGGCTGCTGCCTTCAAGTTACCTGTGTGTGCTTAGCCAAAACATCCCTTTATGTGCAAATTGAGGTTCTGGAGACATTAGGCATTCAACCTTAAAGGTATAGTAATGTTTCACAATAAAAGCAGCTCCAATTAATCTTCATAGTATTTGAGACAAGGTGAGTGTTATTTCAATACTGTCAGAGTTGTAGTTCAAGAGTAATTGAATGATAAAGTATCCCTCTCCTGCCCCTTTTACTGATGTAACACTGCTCACCTCAGAGCAGCAAGACTGTCCAGATGGTTTGCAGCAAGGGACACTCTTCGGTGAGCATAAGGGAAAAACCTGTCAAGGGGGTCAGGTTTTCCTTATGCTCACAATAAGAAGATTACCCCTTGCTGAGATCTGTTTGGTCCTAGGACCAGATTACACATCTGAGGGGAGGTGGCTTACACTAGGTAAAAGGGGCGAGAAATGTTATCATTCAATTACTCTTGAACTACAACACAGACAGCATTGAAATAACACTCTCCATGGCCCAAATACTATGAAGATTAATTGGAGCTGTTTTTTGTGAAACATTACTATCACTTTAAACCGATTCTTATCGGTTATCATATTTATGGAAAAGTGATAGAGAGAAAATTGGTCCATAATCAATAGACTCATTTTATAGTGGTGCTTCTCGGCCCTATTAATCTCTCTCTCCTTTCAGCCCCCTACCACAATACCTAGTCCAGGAGTGGAAAATTTGTAGTTTTCCATCTTCATTTGTAGTCCAACAACACCTGGAAGCTAAGACAGCAGCAAGTCTCTCTGGATGGATCACAGATAGAGACAATCTTCAGTGAACATAAGGAAAAACCTGTCAAGGGGGCAGGGTTTTCCTTATGCTCACTGTAAGAAGATTGTCCCTTGTGATCTGTCTGGTCCCAGGACCAGATTCCACATCTGAGGGGAGGTGGCTTACAGTAGGTAAAAGGGCAGGAGGGGGAAACTTTATCATTCAATTACTCTTGAACTACAACTCTGACAGTATTGAAATAACACTCTCCATGGCCCAAATACTATTGAAGATTAATTAGAGCTGCTGTTTTTGTGAAACATTACTATCATTTTAAAGATATCCCTGCCTAAACACAAACAAGACAAATTAGGCCATTCCCTGCCTTTCTGGTACAAATGGCACCAATTTAGAGACTAAAAAACCATTTAATTGGGGAAAATAATATAGTAGGTAACATAAAACTCTCTCACCCTGAGAATTTTTCCCTTCCCTGATACTCTGTGAGTTCCCATTTTGATTTTAGGACCATAAAGTTCTGTAGCACACTGGGAAGCAATGTATAGCTCACAACTCTGGTCCTTAAAGGGACAGTAGTATTAATATTAGAACAATGCTGCAATTAGTCCTTTTGTTATGTACAGCTGCTCAGTGAAATTAATAATGCTCAATTCGCTCTACATTGCTTGAAATTATAAGTTATCCACCTCACGCCCCTTCTCAGACTGCAAGGTCACCTCCCCATATATCTCAAGTCCAGAGAGCTACAAGGCACAGTCTGCGTTAATTCAGTATATGGAAGACCCTGCCCCCTTTTTCCATATTTTGAAAGAAGCTTGTCCCACATTGGCATCCGCTTTCAGCTCCTAGGCTTGAAGGATGATGTATGTATAAAGGGGCGTGAGGGGGATAATGTATAATATAATTTCAAGAAATGTACAGCAAATTGTGCATTAGTAATATCATTGAGCAACTGTATATAATACAAGAGGAGTGCAGTGTTGTTCTAATTATAACATTTACTATTACCTCCTTCCCAGCTGTTCCCGGGAGCATGTTCACTCTTCCCTACGGTGTGCTGTGAATGAGGTTTCAGCCTCAGTATAATGCTAACTGGAGCTTGATATAACGATAGAAGCCATTCACAGCACACAGAAGGGAAGTGTGAACTCGCTCTCTGGGGCAACTAGGAGGGAAGTGGGAGGAATGGAAGATCTGTGCACATTATGCTGAACCATAGAAAATAGAATATATTTTAAAGTACTTGCATTTAAAAAAAAACAAAAAATAAAAACAAAAAAAAAAACAACCCGGGTGGGAGGAGACTAGGCAGTCAAGAAGAGCTTTGCCGAAGAATCCACACGTTACATTATGCTGACTGGCAAAGCTTGAAGATAGACTATCTTTTAAAGTATTTACATGAAAAAAAAAAATGTTACCATAGCTTTTGCTAAATAGAAAGCTATATATATATTTTTTTAAGTGATACATCTCCTTTAAGGAATGCGACAATTTACACATGCATTAACCCTTTGAGTGCCAGGAGGTAACCAACGCATCACCTTACAGCTGGGGCAAATCAGTTCCCATGGGGACAACTTATAAGGATTTTAAAAGGGTTAAAAGCCTCATTTAACAGCACCATAGGGGAGAAATTATAATTCCCATTGCTATGGTTTGTTTTACTAAATGACTCACTTTATTTGAAAATAAAACCCCTTGGCAAGTTCTGTTGTTTTCAGATGTACACAATGGGGGAGATTCACTAAGCATTGATAAAGTGGAGATACTTCTCCAGTTTATCACTTCTCCAATTTGTTGTTATTATTCACTAAGATTTCTTAACCCCTAAATGACCGGCCAGTTGCTCACCTGGCCAGCACTTAAGGACCACGGACTGCTGTGTGTTTTTTTTTTTTTTTTTTTTCTTCTTATTCAGCATTCGATTCAGGACTCCCTAAACAGCGTGCAGCTGCACAGGGAACCCTGAATTCTATGACGACCCTGGCACGTCATGGAACATTATCGCTCCCCAACCCATGCCAGGACTGTCAAGGGTCCTTAAGGGGTTAAACTTTAGAGATCCTAGTGCATAGGCTCTATAGAATAACATAGGAACTGGAGAAATGATAAACTAGAGAAGTCCTCTACACTGTATCACCACTTTGTGAATATCCCCCAATGTGTTCAAGTGACAAGTCCACCTTAACTTTGTTATGAAGGTGCCTAATCTGAATAAAATAAACAGTTGAAAATTCAAGTCAAATTACAAATAAAAGCCAGTATTTGGCTCACCCTATGTTTTTAGGTTAATTTGTAAATTACTGTGGTTTTGCAGAAGGAGAATTGCCGGCCAGATGGACGGGATCTAGGAGAATTTAGGACAACAACAATAAATGTTGGTAAGTTTAAGATTATACTAAATCGGATGTTTATTTGACGTAAATGAACTATGTGTTTAAGTTGAACATGGCAATGACACACTTAAAGTAAAGCAAGAATGTGTTAATGCAAATAGATGCATAAATAAAAAATGTGCAATACATTTAGACAATGAGGAGGGAACTTTCTGTCTCTTGGAAGTAATCAAGTGCAAGTCGCCACAAAACGCGTCAGACATTGTCAATTCTCTTCTTCCCTTGTATTATTTATAGTTTAAATAAAGGACCACAATATCAAGCTTAAAGAAGTGAATTTCTGAAGAAAACAAACTGCACCATAAGGTTGAAAAAATTGTTGGTTTAAATTAAGCTTTTAATCTATTGGTTGCTATAATGTGATACAGCCCTTTCTAAAGATATATATTGGAGCCCTCTACATCAGCAATTCTCAACCTTTCTAGTGCCGAAACCCTTTGATAAAATTTCCCAAGTTGTGACGACCCCTAACACTAAAATTATTTTAGTTGCTTCTTCATCGCTGTAATTTTGCTACTGTTATGAATCAAAATATAAATATCTGATATGCAGGATGTATTTTCATTCTTACAAAGTTAACATATTTAAAGAGTAGTGATTATTCACAAAAACAATATGTAATATATATTGTGAAATATTTATTTCTAATATGCAATTAGAAACTGATGTGATTTCAATTAAGTCACAAAGTGCTAAGTCCCTGCAATGGCGTATGTAAAGTAAGGCGTGCTGTATGCCATGCGATGTACCGTAATGTAAAAAGTTAAAAATAGTAAAGTTATGAGAATTGAAACATTTGAAATCATTATGATTAAATTGTCTGCCAACATCTATCGAATGACAATTGTAGCAAGAAACTACTAACTACCAGTGGAAAAAATTTGTACAATTACAAGTTTTACACTTAGAGTCTGATCCTCTGGCTGGCCCCTCACCCAGTACATATGTGTCCCCATGCAAGTCTGCAGTGCCAGCTGTGTCTTTTATACAGAGTGACTTTATATCCTGTATTGCACACTGATCTACCCAAGTAATCATATGATTGCACACACAAACATACACATGTAATTCTGTGATATATTCCAATACTCACACTATTACACTCCGGTTATCCTTATCTATAGCCCAATTCTCACACTATTACACACAAACACCCACTAGTAATCTATATCCCACTTCACTAATCGCACTATTATGTGAGCACACACACACACAACTGATCTACCCCAAATGCTGTCAGTATTACACATATACACACATAGGTAATGCTGGTCTGTACCCTATACTCACATTATATTACAGTAACACACACACAAACATCTTGTTCACACACCTACCCACTCGCAGTATTACTTGACACCTATGTCCAAACCCCTTCACTGTGTATCATTTCAGATCTGCTGGGAATAACACCTTTTAATAGCCTTGCTGTAATTTGCAATGTGCCATGAGGATTCTCTGTGTGAGCTGCTAAAAGGTTAACCCTTTGTGTGCCTCTCTGGAATTCAAAGGACAATAACCACTCACCCCGGTAAATGGCTTGCACTTGCCTCCCCTAGTACACAATGGAGAGACTGGCAGCTGGATTCCGTTCTCCAGCTGCCCACAGAGCCAGGGGATCGCTAGTTGCTAGGCTAGAACATTTGGGAACAATTTCTGGGAAGGCGCAGGCTTATTTACTGACAGGAGGGTTTCCTCCGCTCCAGCTCACCACAAGCCAGAGGCACTTGGGGTCATGTTTAATATGTGAGTGCAAGGGATTTTCTGATGGTTTTTGGCGACCCCTAGCAAATTGTCATTCGACCCCCCTACAGGTTCGCAACCTACAGGTTGAGAACCGCTGCTCTAAATCATTCAAAGTATTAACATTTTTTGAGAATGTTCATTTCCTCTGTGATGCAGATAGTTTCCTCCAGAATTGCACCCCTTTAGCTCCCAATGTTTCTAGGTTTTAGCATTTTTGTACCTCTTTTCTGTTTGCTTTTATGTTAACAGAGATGTACCCAACTCATTGCTCCATAGTGCATTGAAGACCTTGAAAGTCCATACACACAACATAGGAAATTGTATGGAAATTGAAGTGTCCTACTCTTCTGAGCTTAGCACTTTGTGATGACATTTTCTTCTTTTGGGAGGTTAAGTAAGAAGGAAAGAACAAATTGAGCAGCTGTGGTGGCTTGTCTGACGCTGGTAGGGACAGATGAGATCTTTCCATAATAACTTTATCGGTGTCTGTGGTTTGCTGAAAATGTCAATGAAAGTGTACTTACACAGTGGGTTTTCAGAGATGAAATATGCTATTTTACTTTATGCCCTTTCTACCTCGAACATTTTCTTCCATGCCTAATGAAATCAGTGAAATCCCATATTTTTTTTTTTTTAAACTTGATGGCATAATTTTTGTTTCCTGTAGCACAAGTTTAGCTTAGAATTGTAAAACAGAAAAAGATATTAACACACACAGGGCTCCAAAATACTGCCAGCTGGTGAAATAAACCTTATGTAAAAGAACCAAGTCCAATATATTATACAGTCTCTAGGTTGCAACTGTAGTCCGTGGTTTCCTTATGAGCACCTCTTGCTTAGAGCAGAAACTGGAGAAAAAAAGAGGACGATAAGCGCTCACCCTCTGAGAGCAATCTTAGCAAATAAGGTGGTAAGGAATAAAAGTGAAGCACATAGAAATCACTGAATGTTGGGGTCTGATGTAGATAATAGACAGGTAAAGGTGTACCAATTTCCAGGGGCTGGATTCAGACTCTGGTGAGCCCAGTGGTGTTCTTGGGAATCTTTCTTAGAAAAAACAAGTATGCAATTTAAGAAAAGATGTGTATAATCAGTTTGTCACAAAGAAACCCCCTTTACAGGGCAAACTCACCATTTGGTGATTTGAAATGTACACGTGTCTGAAGCCCAACTCGACTTGGCATCACAGGAATCAGCCAAAACAAGTGGATATATCAAAAGTATAAATACTTTATTATAAGTTTCCCTACGCATTTCGTGAATTATATATTCATTTCGTCAGGGAATTTGTTTCTATCCTCTGAAGAAGTGAATATATAATTCATGAAGTGCAAATATGTGATCTACTCTTAGACTGCATACTTGTGTTTTCTATTAAGGATCCCCAAGAACACCACTGAGCTCACTAGAGTCTGAATACAGCCCCTGGAATTTGGTACACCTTTACCTGTCTATTCTCTGCATCATACCCCCACATCCAGTGACTTCTGTGTGCTTCACTTACAACAATATATCTTGTAAGTAGATTCATTTTTATTCCTTAGCACCTTATTTGCTAAGATTACCTTCGGCTGGCGTGCTCTTTTCCTCTTCTTTTTCTCCAGTACCTTAGAATTGTTTCACTCAAAACTCTGTATGAGCATTGCTAGTTTTCACAATCATCTGGAAACATTTTTGACCTGAAATCCTCCAAAACTCTAGTTCAGTATAACACAGCGTGCTCCTTTGCCAAGACCCCACTTGGGCAATAACAAACAATTGGATCCGGCTCTAAATGATTCCGTACCAAACATAAACTCCCGGAAACGTCCACTCCACATAGAAAAGTACTCTGAAGCCTAGTAGCAAGGAGCTACCCACAGCACCACCGCATCTTCAAAGGCAAAAGAATAATGCTACTAGAACTCTGCCTACTAAGCATACAACATCCCATATATAACACAAGGTTGAGAAGGGGATGAAATTAAAAATGTTTTTGTTCGTTGGACACATAGCATAGAATATAGCAATACAGGACTTACATAGGTTCACGACTGAAACACGTTAGGAGTGGACTAACGTGTTTCAGTCGTGAACCTATGTAAGTCCTGTATTGCTGTATTCTATTCTATGTGTCAAACAAACAAATAAACATTATAATTTTAATTGCATCCCCTTCTCATCTGTGTGTTCTATATGGGATGTTGTACGCTTAATAGGCAGAGTTCTAGTAACATTATTCTTTTGCCAGGACCCCACTTGGGCACATTTCACTAGGATGACAAGTTAATGTAGTTCCACCCCTTTGCATCACTGATGCAGTTGTGGACCATCCTGTTGTTGGTCCTAATGTTAGAGCGTTTAGGGCTTTAGGCAGAAACCTCAGTTTGAGAAATTCTGGGGCAAATCCACTGGAATAACTTTTTAACCAATGGATTGTATGGGAGGGTATGAAGGGTTACCACAAACCAGACACTTAGTTTCTTTCTCATGTCCTCTGTACCCACAGATTGCTTCATAGTTAGTGATATAAAGAGAACAATGAGTTGTACACAATCCGGGTCCTTAAAAAGTTAAGACAAGTTTAGTTGCTGTACAGCATAGATATATATACATACATACATATAGTGGGGCAAAAAAGTATTTAGTCAGCCACCAATTGTGCAAGTTCTCCCACTTAAAAAGATGAGAGAGGCCTGTTATTTTCATCATAGGTACACTTCAACTATGAGAGACAGAATGGGGAAAAAAGAATACAGGAAATCACATTGTAGGATTTCTAATGAATTCATTGGTAAATTCCTCGGTAAAATAAGTATTTGGTCACCTACAAACATGCAAGATTTCTGGCTCTCACAGACCTGTAACTTCTTCTTTAAGAGTCTCCTCTGTCCCCCACTCGTTACCTGTATTAATGGCACCTGTTTGAACTTGTTATCAGTATACAAGACACCTGTCCACAACCTCAAACAGTCACACTCCAAACTCCACTATGGCCAAGACCAAAGAGCTGTCGTAGGACACCAGAAACAAAATTGTAGACCTGCACCAGGCTTGGAAGACTGAATCTGCAATAGGCAAGCCGCTTGGTGTGAAGAAATCAACTGTGGGAGCAATTATTCGTAAATGGAAGACATACAAGACCACTGATAATCTCCCTCAATCTGAGGCTCCACGCAAGATCTCACCCCGTGGTGTCAAAATGATCACAAGAACGGTGAGCAAAAATCCCAGAACCACACGCGGGGACCTAGTGAATGACCTGCAGAGAGCTGGGACCAAAGTAACAAAGGCTACCATCAGTAACACATTACGCTGCCAGGGACTCAAATCATGCAGTGCCAGACGTGTCCCCCTGCTTAAGCCAGTACATGTCCGGGCCCGTCTGAAGTTTGCTAGAGAGCATTTGGATGATCCAGAAGAGGATTGGGCGAATGTCATATGGTCAGATGAAACCAAAGTAGAACTTTTTGGTAAAAACTCAGCTCGTCGTGTTTGGAGGAGAAAGAATGCTGAGTTGCATCCAAAGAACACCATACCTACGGTGAAGCATGGGGGTGGAAACATCATGCTTTGGGGCTGTTTTTCTGCAAAGGGACCAGGACGACTGATCCGTGTAAAGGAAAGAATGAATGGGGCCGTGTATCGTGAGATTTTGAGTGAAAACCTCCTTCCATCAGCAAGGGCATTGAAGATGAAACGTGGCTGGGTCTTTCAGCATGATAATGATCCCAAACACACCGCCCGGGCATTGAAGGAGTGGCTTCGTAAGAAGCATTTCAAGGTCCTGGAGTGGCCTAGCCAGTCTCCAGATCTCAACCCCATAGATAACCTTTGGAGGGAGTTGAAAGTCCGTGTTGCCCAGCGACAGCCCCAAAACATCATTGCTCTAGAGGAGATCTGCATGGAAGAATGGTCCAAAATACCAGCAACAGTGTGTGAAAACCTTGTGAAGACTTACAGAAAACGTTTGACCTCTGTCATTGCCAACAAAGGGGATATAACAAAATATTGATATGAACTTTTGTTATTGACCAAATACTTATTTTCCACCATAATTTGCAAATAAATTCTTTAAAAATCAGACAATGTGATTTTATGGATTTTTTTGTCTCTTTCTGTCTCTCATAGTTGAAGTGTACCTATGATGAAAATTACAGGCCTCTCTCATCTTTTTAAGTGGGGTCACTTGCACAATTGGTGGCTGACTAAATACTTTTTTGCCCCACTGTGTGTGTATATATATAATTTTTTTTTATTACCACACACTATATCTTTTCTGATCACTCGGCCAGTATTAATTAATTAATTCTCATACAGTGCATGGAATTGGCCTAAAGTGACATCAAAACACAAATGTTTGTTTCTCAAATATGATTTATTTTACAGAAAAACTGTATTACGTATAGGCAAATTTTAGTTCTCCGTAAAACAAGCTAAATTTGTCAAAAGATAACAGATCTACACTAACAGAGGGTTTGAAACCAGATTCTTATTTCCTTTGGTTCAAGCACTGTCTTCTTTAATTCCTGGCATATGCCTTTTAGATCAGATAATATACTTGTGGGAGGGGTCCCCCCAAAAGCTATGACTAGATGAAAGTGGCGGTAACTAGCTAACCTCAACCTAACTTCATGATGATGATGCGGTCATAATAAGGCCCTGGCAAATGTTTTAGAGGTACTGGTGATTGAGGGAGGGTGATGGTGGGGACCGCTTGAAGTGTCCGTAGGGAGGTGAGAGAGCGGGGCTTAAAAGGCCATCTAGCCCCTCCCACAAATGCAGGCAAAGCCTGCTCACTTGTGGGAGGGGTCCCCCCAAAAGCTATGACTAGATGAAAGTGGCGGTAACTAGCTAACCTCAACCTAACTTGATGATGATGATGCGGGCATAATAAGGCCCAAAAAGAAAGAAGGAGACCAACTGCAAATTTAATTCTTACTTTTATTATAAGGATTAGTAAGTCAAAGATGAAAGAGCGAGACGAATTTCAGCTGTTGGTTCCGGAATATATCTGGCAAAACAATGAGACCTCCATCTCCCTAATTTTTGGATAACGTGAGGAGGAGTGTGATGACTCGAAGCCGCAGAAGCAGCTCCTATACGAAATGAGTGACCAGAGTAATGATCTGGGTTGGCGCCTACTCTGGATAACGATATGCGAATTAGTTTGGTAAAAGTGGAAGTCGTGAGAGGACCGTTGTGCATTGGTAATAGAGGGCTAGAATCTGAATTAGAGGCCAATTGTGATAATAAAGTAGCCAGAGCTTTAACTGGACACCAATTATTAGTGGGGAAAAATAGGGATTAGGGCGCCTTTTCCTGTTTGGTCTGTTTTTGATTTAGTGAGGTGGAAAATGAAATGATCTGAGTTGGCTTGTAAGTTGCTTTTTGTAGGAAATGATGTAGATGAATGTGATTTGAGAAATTCACCTGGTCTCAAGAAGCCAAAAAAGCCTAGACAGATAGCAGCGAGTAACACTTGACTAGCCTTAGGACCAAAAGCCGACAAGAATTCATAAAGCTTGCGAAAGAAAGCGCCTGATATTGGAAGTCTCTTTCTGGCTTGCGTCTGAGGGGTTTTGTCAAGTCCCCTCAGTAGCAGTTTGACATGGAAGTTCGTGAAAAGGGAAGGACGATTTGGCTGAATGAAGGATAGGTGGTGTCTGATGCCTGTCAGTTGTAATCTAATGGAATGGGGAGAAAAGTGCAAGGCTGTGTGGCAATGGGCGGCGTAATCTAATATAGCGTGAGTAGAGTAATTACCCGGAGTTTTAGTCAGAATTAAAATTTTGTTGAAAGCTGCCCATGCCATAGCGTAACTCTTTTTAGTACTTGGGGCGAGGGCCCTGTTGATGATGGTCTCTGTGGCTGGGTGGACTATCATTCGAGAGTTAATAAGTTGACAGGAGGAGAGGGCGTCGGATGGCGGTTGGCTTGAGGGTTGAGGTCGTGGAATGTCTGCAAATCGGAAAGGAGAGTGTTAGTAGGGTGGGAATTGGAAGTAGGGGAATAAATACTGGAAAAGGTAAATTTTATGATATAAGGAAAGCCATGTGAGCTTCCTCAGAAAGGGCATGATGAGTTGGGATGCGGACCTGCCTTGGTTAATTAAGCCTGCGGTGAATGGGTTTGAGGTGTGGAATGTTACCGAGCTGAATGGCCACTGGTGGCCCCATACAATGGCTGCGGCCACCACCGGCACCAGCTCCAGACCGCCCTCCTGATTAAATAGTTTTATAGAGACTTGGATTTGGGAGGGCCATGGATCGCGCAGCCATTCAGTCTTGAAGGAGGCGGCGTAACCTGCTGATTTAGATGCTGAGGAGAAAATGGCCAGGGAAAAGGGTGAGATTGGCTTGGTAAGGATGGACTTTCCGTTCCAGTGTTTGAGGAAACTGGCCCACATAGTTAGGTCGGAACGTGCAGCTGTGTTTAATGAAATTGGAACGGAGTCTTTGCTATGAGACAAGAGAGAGAGGAGATAGGAAATAAATGATTTGCCTTGGGGGATTATTCTGATGGCGAAGTTGAGATAACCTAGAAGAGACTGTAGTTCGTGTCTGGTACAGGTGGACTTATTGGAAAAGTCTTTGACTATGGTTTGTATACGTGCAATTTTCTCCCCAGGAAGGCGTGCTTCCATATTGCAGGAGTCTAGGTTGATACCTAGGAATTCGATTTCGGTGGAGGGACCGTAAGTTTTTTCTGGTGAAAGTGGAATATTGAGATCATAGAATAATTTGATTAGGGATTGAAGGGCTGATGGTTGGACGCAAGCTGGTTCAACTAGTAAAAAATCATCCAAGTAATGTAAAACCATGGGGCACCTGCAGTGGTTCAGAAGCAGCCATGCGAAGGCTTCAGCGAAAAAATTGAAGATTTTTTGGCTGCTTTTAGAGCCGAATATAAGACGAGTGGCGAAATAGTATTTGTCTTGCCACTTAATACCCTGCAGGTGCCAATGATTTGGGTGAACTGGAATTATTTTAAAGGCGTTCTCTAAGTCAACCTTAGACAGCCAGCAGTTTGGGCCTGCTTGTTGGAGGAGAGTAATAGCATGTTCTATCTTGTGATATTCAAGGGAAAGTTCGGCTGAAGGGATTAGGGAGTTGATGCTTGGAATGGGGGATGAGTGAGGGGCTGAGAAATCGATAATGAGTCTTTGTTTGTTGGAAAACTTCTTAGTGGCAATGCCTATCGGATTAGTGCGCCATATTGGGAAAGGAGGCGAAGGAAAAGGACCGATCAGGTGTTCTTTAACTAACTCTTTCTGGAGAAGGGTGTTGACTGACGATGGGTCTGACGTAGCGGATTGAAGGTTAAGGCATTCTAGAGAATGGGATGGAAGTACCAGGGTACCGATGAGAAAACCTTCTTGGAAACCATTTAAAATAAATGAGGAAAGGTTTTCGTCCGGGTGCAGAGATAACAAAGAGTTGAGGAGACGAAAATTTAGGTTGCCTAGTCATTTATTGTTACGGCCCTGACGAAGGCAAATAATGCGTGAATGAGAGTTGTGGCATAATGAACACATGTGAAGCATCCTGCAATTATGAAAGAAACAACCTCGGTCGTTGAAATTGTTACAAATGGGGGAGGAGCCCATGTAGTGGATGGGACGACCTAGCTTATCTACTGAAGGTCTGTTTCTAGCTGACGAGGGATCGGAAGCCCTTTCGCTGAGGTTAGCTGATGGTGTGGGGGCTGATGAATTAGGCCAAGTGGATGGGCACCAACTAAGGTTGTTGTTTGCTGATTGGCAAGATGGACAGACTGGGGTTTTTAGACCTGCAAAGTAGCGGCAAAATAGTTCGTTGTCCAGAGTGCCCCAGTCAGTCATGAAGCCAAATTGTTCTAAGGCTGCTGCTGCTTTTGCTGAGAACGCTAGGTGGTAGTCATAATAACTAAACCGCCGTAGCGGTAGCCCAAGTCCACTAAGATGTATAGGTATTGATCAAGTTCTTGCCTCCTAGAGGGAAAAGAGGAGCACAAGATATCCCGGTAAATGCTAAATGCCAAGACAAATTCTGGGATGGAGAGTTTTTTAGATAGTCTTGGGTCCTTAGATTTTAGAGTGACAGCAACATCCCCACATTGGACTGTGCGGTTGACTGCTATGTCTTGAGTAACGATAAGTAGGGATACCAAGTTAACATCCTTTCCCTCTAGTATGTCCCTACGTAGGTTGGCTGGTACCATGTGAGCCGGTGTAATCTGAGGGTTATGTGGAGAGCTAGTGTTACCTTGATTTGGGGAAGATGAAGCAGAGGTTCCTATGTGAGAGGATGATCTGGAAGAAGATTCTAAGGATATAATTCTGGCTTGCATGTCTGTCATAGCAGAGGACATGGATGTGAGAATTTGCATAATATTGTCGAGTGAGGAATGGTTTTCTTGAATTGAAGTGCTGGGAGAACATGGCTGATTATGAATAACTTGGGGGAAGGGGGGTTCTGAGAAGGGAATAGGAGACGAAATAATTCAGGCTTCCTGGCTGAAGATGAAAAAGGAATATGACGGCGAGTCAGCTCAGAAGTAATACGGGCAATAGTCCATTCGATGTATAATTGGCTTCTTGCTTCCGGGGTTGCTGGAGTATCCTGCCGGGCGGTTTCCTGGATTGCCTCGGTTCTGATTGGATCTTCTTCCATGGCTGGCGGGGAAGAATGCAAACTGTTAGATGAGTGGGATGGATAAAGCAAAGATCAAAGGGGGAAAAGGAAGCAAACCTGCCGACGGGATGGATCCCTCGAACCCCTTGACCCTGATTGCTCCACAGTCTGGAGTCTGAGGAGACGGGAGGAAGGTGGAGGCGGGAGGTCCAGAGCTCGTTGATCAAGATTGTTGTTCTCGGTGGTGGAAAATCCCTGACCAACCTGTTTCACCGTCAGGCCGTGGGGGATATCTTAAGCCTTGGGAGTGGGGGAAAATAGGGGAAGAGGAGGGGACAGGATCTGGAGAGATTGCCTAAGATAATACAGACTGAATAAGCCACCTGTGAACAAATGCTGTATATAAGCTTCTAACTAGAGATTTGGTCCAGGCATTGAAAACCTGACACTAGCCTAAGAAGACGTAATCCTCTGACGGGAGGAACTAGCTGAGGCCTAGAAAGCAATCTCTGACGGGAGAATGCGGAAGCTATTTGTACCTATGTCTCTGACGGGAGACAGATTCGAAAGACTTGCCTAAGCGTTGCCTCTGACGGGAGGAACACAGGTGAGTAGATGGGAGAGAGAGAATATTTGAGAGCGGGGTAACCTTAACGGACACCGCCAGATATGGCGGTACCCTGGGAGAACCGGTTGCACTTACCTTGGTTGAGATCTATTTGGAGGAACTGATGGTTCGAATTGGATGAGCACGTTTTTCTGGATTGCAACCGTGTTCAGGAGATTTCTTGAGGGTGAAACACTGTCTGAAAGATCAAAGGAAATAGCTCGAAGATTGCCTTACAGTAAAATAAAGAACCCACTCTGTTAGGAATCCCTGGAGAACAAATATGTAAAGAAATTTTTTTTTTTTGGCCAGAACTAGGACCCTTACCACGAAGCCCCGTAGGACTGGAGCGTGAGTCAGGTACTTGGAAATATGCGAGATAGAGACGTGTCGGCCAGAGGGGAAGTGTGTCACATCAAAGGAGAACCTAGCTTGGGTCAGAACAGGAGAGATTTTATATTAGTGGAAGTAGTGAGACATGAAAAGCTGAGGCTTGAAAAGACTGACCAGGGAAAAACGGTAATAAAGGTTTCAATAGTGGCAACTGGCCGACGTGACTATGATCCTTTTAACTTGATGGACTGGTGACTATACCGATTGAACAGACAGACTGATTAAGGAGTGTTAAGTCTAATTTGGATCCTAATTCTTACCGGCTCTGGACGCATACAGTGTGGCCGTTGGCTGGAGTGCCTACCGAGGCGCTTCCTGGAGGAGGACTTACTGGGAGACGCGCAGTGATGACGTCACTGCGACTGACGGCCTGCGTTGAGACGTACGAGGTGGATGAGGGGGAGGCCTCTGACGGGAGGCGTTGACTTGCCTGAGCTGGAAGAAACGGTGACTCATCACCGCTTGAAGCGTCCGTAGGGAGGTGAGAGAGCGGGGCTTAAAAGGCCATCTAGCCCCTCCCACAAATGCAGGCAAAGCCTGCTCACATGTGGAATAAAAACATTTGTGGTATGTAGAAATGCCTAGATCATCCTAGCACTGATATAGTGTGTGTGTGTGTGTGTGTGTGTGTGTGTGTGTGTATATATATATACAGCAAAAAAATGAGTCCGCAGTCGCAGGACGTTTTAGAAATAGTGGATTTTGCTCAGTGTCAACGTTTCAATGTGCGATTCATGTTTTCCTCAGGACCTCACATTGAAATGTTGACACTGAGTAAAATCCACTATTTCTAAAAAGTCCTGTGAGTGCTGACTCTTTTCGCTGTCCACATCTATTCCCACAAGTACAGCACCCAGGTATCTTGGTGAGAGTGCTTCCCCATGGGAATTATATAATATATAAAATATAAATATATATATATAATATATATATATATATATATATATATATATATATATATATATATATATATATATAAATGCATGTGTAATATATGCTTTTTTTTTTTTCTTTTTTTTCTCTAGAATGTTATTTGATGTATTAAATGTTGTTATAGGTTCTATTACCACAGCAGATGGTTCGGCTTTAGTGAAAATTGGGAATTGTACAGTGATATGTGGCATTAAAGCGGTAAGTAATAACTATTTTTCACTTTATAAACTGTGCTTAAGGGAGCTGTGTGCACTCCCTAATTAGAGTGTCTGCTTACTCCTTCTGCGAGGCATTAACCGTTCAGTGCCAGTGGGGTGCCCAGCGCATTACTTTGCAATGAGTTGGGCACCCCTCTGGCACTGAAAGGAGTTGGGCACCCCTCTGGCACTGAAAGGATTAAAGTTTGTTTTTAAAGTTGAATTTGGCAGTGTGATGAGACCTTAGTTTCAGTTACTCATTTCTATAAAGTAAGCGTTCAGTTATTAGCTCTTTAACCCTTTGAGTGCCAGTGTGCATACTTCTCTGGCACTTAAAGGGTTAAGGACCAGAGGGGTGTACAACACATTTCTTTAAAATGCTTTCAAGCAAATTGTAGCTGTGCAGTTTACAGTCCCAATAGAGATCTGATTGCAGAGGATTAGGAACCATTGTCTCTCTAGCTCATATTTGAGGATGATGTAAGTTATAGTCCACAACAGATGGAGAGACAAAAGTTGCCTTTTTATGTACTACCATACAGAAAAGCATTTAAATCAGGGAGAAAACAAGGGCTTGTAATCAACAATAATTCTTAGTAATAATTTTAGCACATTATTTTTCTTATTTTAGGAGTTTGCTGCTCCTCCAGTAGATGCACCCAATAAAGGATATGTTGGTGAGTAACCACTGTGCCAGGGATTCATTGTTCTTTGTATACTCTTAGATGCTGCAATCTGTTTATGTGATTGGCAGGTCTATCTTCCAATCTGCTCAAATTTGAAAGATGGATATAATACTAAATCTACGAGAAACATGAATAAATAGTTTTGCCATCAGAAAAAGTTTAGATTGCTACAGCAACATCTACTGGTTGGATATCTTTGAAATGACACAGAGATCTAATGGAGGACTCTCATTTCATTTACCATTTGTTGATCGATAGTCCCATTCCCAGGATAATGTGTGCTGAAATTACCAGTTTGTGCATGTGCAGTGTATTGTTCACATAGGGATAATATTTTTAGATTCTAGGTGCAGTAGAAACATGGGTCAGTTCAACTTGTTTAAAGTGTTTTTTTTGCTTATCAAGATGAAAACAATAGAATTAAGCATTTTTTATTAATAAAAGAAAAAGGTGAAAAGGAATAGAATAATGCATCTGTGGATCATGCATGGACCACCAGTGATCAAACAAATCATAAAATGAAAAAAAAGTTGATCAAACATTGATTACAAAATGTTTGATTACAATAAAAATGTATTCAGTCAAGACAATGAAGTTCTTGTTTGATTGAATAAAAGATTACACTACAACAAAAATGACTTCCAAAAAACTCCTGTTCATGGCAATGTGATAATTCCCACTTATTATATTTAAAAGCAGGGGCATTCAGGTTAGAGTTTGGAAAAGAACGTTAACTCCTTTACACTCCTGTGATATGGTGTCATCCATTATATATATTAAACAAGACAAAGCATAGGGGTGTAATGGAGCTAGATGTACTCAAACTATAGACTGAATTTCCCTGCTTGTGGTCCGTTATGTTAGAACTGTAACATTGGCCTTAAAGTGATAGTAATGTTTCACAAAAACAGCAGCTCCAGTTAATCTTCATTGTAATCGAGCCATAGAGAGTATTATTTCAATACTGTGAGAGTTGTAGTTCAAGAGTAATTGAACGATAAAGTTTCCCCCTCCCACCCCTTTTACCTAGTGTAAGCTCCCTCTCCTCATATGTGGAATCCAGTCCATAGACCAGTCAGCTCACATCAAGGGTCAAAATTATACTGTGAGAACAATGAAAACCTGGCCCCCCTTGACAGGTTTTTCAGCTTTTTCCCTTATCTTAATTGAAGATTGTCCCTCTCTGAAATCTACCTGGACAATCCCTGCTGCTCTAAGTTGAGCACTGTTATATCACTAAAAGGGGTGGGAGGGGGATATTTTATCATTCAATTTCTCTTCAACTACAACTCTGACAGAATTGAAATAACACTCTCCAAGGCCCAAATACTATGATGATTAATTAGAGCTGCTTTTATTATGAAACTTACTATCCCTTTAATTCAAGTTTTTTTGGGCAACTTTGAATAAATATTTATACATAATGCTCTGGTTTTCATAAGGTGGTCCTAACAAAGTTTGTGCCTCAGAACATGTTGCCATTCGGAACTGGACTAGAAGCAGGGAACACCAGAACATAGGCTTTAAAATTCTAAACCTTTATTCTGGCATTTTAAAACTGTATGTGTTCTAAGTTTCAGTTGAACAGTACAACTTTTGTCATGGACAGGAGTAAACATTTTTTTTTATTGTTCCTTTGAATTTTAAACATAAACACTGCTGTGCTCTGTTTCTCATTCAGTTCCAGATGGCCAGTTGTCATGAACTGAAACAACACCACTTTGGAATGCCACTTGTAACACTGTGGAGTATAAGACTACATCTTTGACTCCATCTAAATAGTTAAACTTACTGTGCCCTTAGCATTGGCAGCATGTAGCCTGGTGCCCCATAACGTTTAGGTTCTTCTAAGCAAATCATGTATAGCTGTGTCTGATGAGAAATCTGGGCCCTTGTGGAATGAGGATGCTTTAGGGCCATAAATGGGCAGATCCTTGGAAAGTAATTGTTTTAATTTACAAAGTGTGGTTTGGAAGTGAAATTACAAATCTGTGAAAGACATGGTGGCAACTAACACTAACAGCAAAATATTGTAAGTTACTATTTTGTTGTGTGTCACGTTAATTAAGGCCAGTTGTATAATCCCCACTGCAAGATGGGAAATCATGGACATTTTTCTACTCACCCTATATTTCAGGGGTAAATGGACAGTTTGCTTCACAGTAATTCCCAGTCATAATTTAGTTTTCTTGATTCCAACACAATTCTTTATATTTTTAGTTCCAAATGTGGACCTTACACCCTTATGTTCATTGCGATTTCGGCCTGGCCCCCCAGGAGAAGAGGCACAAGTGGCCAGTCAGTTCATTGCGGACGTTATTGACAAGTATGGGTTGTTTTTCTTTTAAACTCTTGGATATGAGAGATGTCTCTAGCCTGTTGCTGAGCAATGTATTGGAAATATCTCTAGCATATAATGGGTTAAGCTTGTTTTCATGTACTAAAAAAAATATTCACCCCAAAGTATTTTTCACTGTCATTTGTTTTTAGTTCACAGATGATACTGAAGGAAGACCTATGTATTACAAGTGGCAAGGTATAAATAAATTGTTTAAATCACATCTATTTTGCATTGCTGAAATGAATATTACAATGAAATGCTTTTATAGTGAATGAAATTGATCTATATTAGCACTTGGATAGATTATTTTGATGTAAACATGTGTACTTTGCTTAACTCTTTGAGTGTCAGAGGGGTACGGAATGCATTGCAAAGCAAAGCAATGCATTCCATACCCCTCGGGCACGCAAAGGGTTAACCCTTTGAGTGCCAGAGAGCCACTGTGGCACTCAAATGGTTATAAAAGACCCATCACCTTAAATTACCTGTTTGCAAACTTAATTCAGAAGGCCTGCGATGCAAAGGGCACGTTAAAGGGATAGTAATGTCCCACAAAAAATATTTTTCATATTGTAGTCCTTAAAAAAATTGAGCACAGCACAAAAAACCGTATCTCTCAAACTGTCCGGATGGATCACAGAGAGGGGCAATCTTCAGTGAGCATAAGGGGAAAAACTGTCACGGGGGAGGGTTTTCCTTATGGTCACAGTAAGAAGATTGTCCCTTGCTGTGATCTGTCTGGTCCCAGGGCAAGATTCCACAGATTACACTAGGTAAAAAGGGTGGGAGAGGGATACTTTATCATTCAATTTCTCTTGAACTACAACTCTGACAGTATTGAAATAACATGGCCCAAATATTTTTTTAATTGGAGCTGCTTTTATTGTGAAACATTACTATACCTTTAAGGGGTTAAAAGAGAAATCTGACAGGGAAAAAAACTGCCTGTTAGAAACATTTCAATCTTCCACTTGTCAAACAAGTGGATTGTTTCCCTGTCCAATATTACTTTTGTTTTTTTCTGTGAAACTCCTGGTACATCATGGACTCTGGAGTTCCTCAAAAGAGCTTAACCCTTTGATTGTTCTGCTTTGTGTATGCAAATTGGTCAGTCATGGGGAAAAAACACACGTATACGCATAAGCGAAAATGTGTATGAGTGTGTTCGCCCCATGCATTCAAATGGGATTCGCCAGCTTGAAGCTACCGGATCACATTTACAAATCTATCTGGCCATCGCATATTGAAGATGAAATTATGGCCAGATACAGTCCGAAAGTTGCTGAATGGGTGAATGGTTAATATGCAGAGGAATCCTCTGATTTTCCTGTGTATTAATCCATTCACGCCGTGATGAATCCTGTCCTAATTCATATATGGGTAACGCGTGGTACCGTGTTAGTCATAGAAAATCAGGAGACTGGCACAATAAAAATTATACCTTTTCCTCTCTCCTCATGGAAGATTGGAGGCAAATATGGAGAAACACTTTTTTGTTCTTCCATTTCCGCACATCTTGTAGAAATGAACTATAAACTCCTCTGTCGCTGGTATTACACTCCTACGAGGATCCACTCTTTTACATCATCTCTAATCTAATCTAATGGAGCACTTTCCTCCATATATGGTGGTATTGCACTGGGATTCAGCAGTTCTGGTCACGGTGTCTCTACCACATAGCAGAGTTCTAGGGATACCCCTGGCAGATGCTTCATTACAGAGGGCTGCCTTCCACCTCTCCTCCTTGGAGGATATTTCTATTCATATTGTTGGATGCTGCGAAAACTTTACTTGTTGTAGAAAGACACTTTCTCCCCCCCCCATGGGCTTAGGCAGTCAGAGTGGAGGAACAGATGCTTTACGTTAAGATGGCTTGGTTGTTGAGGGGGCCGCGACTCTGCCCCTTTGTCACACTTGGTTGACAGATGGTATGAAATCAGAGGACTTCTTTCATGGTAGTTTACTTCCTCTTATAACACTTTCACTGTGCAGGACTTTGCTGGCTCCAGTACCTTCCCTGTTCCTTTCCCCTTTCTCTTCTCCCTCTTTCTTTACCCTCATCTCTCCCTCCCAGCTATAGTATCTCTTCTCTGACTCCTCCATGAGGTGAAAAGGGTATTTTTCTTCTCCTGTTTCTTTTCTATCTTCTTTTCTCTTTTTCTACTTACCTTTAATGTGTCTTCAGAAAAGGGGGGTTGGGAGGCAATTCTTCAGGTTCTATATAGGGACACCTCAGATTTTGGTTTCAGTTTACTTCACATGCTCATAGCCAAGATATACTAGTTTGCTTGGTTTTGTTCTCTGGTCTGTTCCTGAATTAGTGCAATTTAATATGCTTGATTTTTATTTATCTATATGCTTGTATACTTGCTTATCATCCCAATTCAATAATAATTTTCAAACAAAAAATGATACCTTTTATTGGCTAACTGAGTAGCTTTGGATGCTAGCTTTCATGACAACTAGGTTTCTCCTTATTATCCTTGAAGAAGATACCTAGTTGTTGTGAAAGCTCGCTTCCAAAGCTACTTGGACAATAAAGGTATAATTTATATTCTACCAGTCTCCTAATTAATATATGGTGCTATGAGATAGATCACCATCCAGAAACTGAAGTATTAATAACTCCTAAATGATGTATCTCTTGACCTTTGGTTAACCTGATGCATGACCAGTTTTTAGACTTGCAATGCTTTGGAGCCCTCTTCAGCATCCACATTGTTAATAATAATAATAATGGCAAAATTTTGCAGTATGTTATGTGAAAATATTGACATTTTCTTGAGCTGTAATTAACACTTTGAGTGCCAGACAGATATCCAACACATTGTGGTGCATATTCTGTCTGGTACTCAAATGGTTAATAAACCAGTTTATCTTAGAGAAATATGAGCATTTACCTTTTATTACTACCAGCTGTAATTACTATTTGTCACAGACGTGATGAAGGAAAAAGGACTTTGATTAATTGTGTTTATGTTAAACCAATACACTATTGTTTGAAATGTTTATTTCCGTCAGTATTTTGGGACTGTGACTGTATAAAAACAAATACACAATTTGCAGCATCAATTAAAGTTTTTCCCTTGTTTTCCAATACATAGCTGGCGTGGGTTCTGTACTGCGACCTCATATGTCTCGATTATGATGGCAACCTTCTTGATGCTTGTACATGTGCATTGGTTGCAGCTTTAAAAAATGGTAAGCTGATGTTCTACAAATTGTATCATCAACCAATAGAAGATTCTAACTCTTTGCAAATCATCTGAGCCTTCTTTTCATACAAGAAGCTTTATGTATACATCAGATATAGAGAAGACTGCTTGCATTCGAGTAAAATATTGTACGCTCATTGGTGCAAATGAAGTATAATTGTGTTTGCTAATAACATATGTACATTTTGATGGCTTATAGTCTAATATATGGCAGCAAAGAAATCTGTCCGCCCCATGGACATGATAGTCAATACTGGTTATAAAATAATTTCGGATAAACCAGTCCACGCAGAGTTTATAGTGACCATTGGGGTTTTCTGTTCCGATTAATTTAAGTGAAGGATTATTATTATTACAAGAGGTTTTGTTTTCTGGATGGATTTCCCAGGCTGCCTAATTGTGAGGCGCACTTCGATAAATAGTTGTTAGTGTGGCCAGCTCATCCCTAATCTCTTTCACACTGGCAACAGAACTGTCAGAGCCCCCTGTGACAATTCTGGACTGCAGAAGACACGTCTGATGGCTGGCCCATGTGAGCACATGTCAGTATTACTGGCTGGTGACCACGTGGGTTGACCATTCATTGGAGGTTGGGATGAGCATCCCAGCCTCCAACACAGATTGTGTGCTAGGTCTGCAGGCAGCCCCATAGCCCACTAGGCTGACCTTCCTTTCTGAATCTTTAACAAATTCCCTCAGGAATGCAGTAAAGTTGCAGCATGCTGGACTTTGTTGACACCTTAACCCCTTAAGAATTCGCTTAAAAAATGGTCGCTGGTCCTTAAGTGACAGCCGCGTGCGTGTGGCCGGTCCTTAAGAGGTTAGGAGGTGATAGTTGCCCTTGTGAAAGGAACCATAACCAAGCATTTTACCTTTCACCAAGGGTGACGGATCCAGTGTAGCATCCCTGCCTTGGTGTTGTCCTGAAGGGGCCTTATGGATTATGGTGGCCAGTTCAATTAACAGTTTATATACTTTTGTAATGTGTAGTAATGGGGTATATGGATTCTCATTTGCAGTTGTTACCACCACCACCACCACCTCAGTGACATATTAAAATATCCCATCTAGACTTTTCAGCACTTAAGTAGGCAGGAACAAATTCTCAAAGTGTATGCAGGGGGTGGAGCCTCCCTTCCCTCCTTGGCTGCAGCTAGCCAATCAGCTAAAGAAATATTTGAGACACTAAGATGACTAGATAGTAGAAGGGAAGTAGACTCCTGTGAGCATGAACCCGAAGGACCCCCACGGTCTGCCACAGGAGAGCCAAGCATGGTCTCTTGACAGGGTGGGAGAGCAGTAACCTGTATGGACTAAGAGAAAAGGATTTAACAGTTAAAATTAAAATCCTCTTTTCTCTGTCGTCCAATACAGGTTACTGGTAACTCTGGGATGTCCAACCATTACGTTTTCCAGAGGTGGGAAGAAGGCAAGGACCAGGTGCAAGGCCCCCAAAGTCACCAGAACATTATATGAACCATCAGATCAGAGAGAGCCCAATAACTACTGATGTGTCAACGGACACCAAACAGGGGTAACGGCACCCCAGGAACGTTACACAGCACACTGAACTAGAACCAACAGGGTTCAACAGAGAAAGAAGCACTAAGAACCAAGGAAAACCCTGGACAGGCAATACTGCCTCCAGGATTTTCCTCCCAAAGCTGGCATCAGCTGATGCCAACACATCCACACGATACTGCTTCAAAAAGGTGTGCGCAGATGACCAAGTGGCTGCCTTGCATAACTGATCGGCGGAGGCCTGATTCTTGTAAGCCCAAGAGGCCCCAATAGAACGAGTAGAGTGAGCCGTGACCCTGAAAGGGGCAGGCTTCTTCCTCAATTCATAAGCTTTGCGAATAGTGGACTTGATCCAAGAGGCGATAGTCACCTTGGATGCAGGTCTTCCTGCACTAGGACCCTCAGGAATGACGAACAGAGTGTCAGATTTCCTGATAGACTCAGTGCGATGCACATAGAACTTGAAACAACGCACCAAGTCTAACAAGTGGAGATCCCTCTCCTTGTCAGAGGTGGGGTCAGGGCAGAAAGAAGGCACCACAATCTCCTGATTGATGTAGTACTCCAAAACCACCTTTGGAAGAAACTCCTTAGAAGTGCGAAGCACTGCCTTATCCTTGTGAAACACCAAATAAGGTGGTTTACAGGACAGAGCCGTGACATGGCTAACAGACACAATCGCTAAGAGAAAACTCATTTTCCACGTCAACAGAGACAGAGGAATAGTAGCCAAAGACTCGAAGGGAGGGCACTGAAGGAAGCCCAAAACCAAGTTAAGATCCCACTGAGGAGTGGGAGACTTGAAAACAGGATGAGTATGAGCAATGCCCTGAAAGAATACTTTGACATCTGGAAGGATGGCAATGCATCTCTGAAAGAAAACAGAGAGAGCAGAAGTCTGAACCTTAAGGGAATTTAAACTGAGGCCCTTATCCACACCGTCCTGCAAAAAGGCCAGGACTGTAGGTAAATCAAAGTCCTGAGACAGGTCCCTGTCAGCTTACCAGGACAGAAAAGTTGACCAGACACGATGGTAGATCTTAGAAGAAACAGGCTTGCGGGCACTAAGCATAGTGGCCACCACACCAGAAGAGAAGCCCTTCTTCTTCAATATTGAGGATTCAATTTCCAAGCCGTCAAAGCTAGCCAACCTCCTTCCACAGGTAACCCTGTAGAAGAAGATCCGGACAGTCGGGCAGCCGAAAGGGCTCCGCTACTGACAGGTCCACAAGCTCCGGAAACCAAGACTGTCGAGGCCAGTATGGAGCAATCAGAATGACTGGGCAACGCTCCAGTCGTAGCTTCCGTAACACCCTGTGCAACATGGGAAGGGGAGGAAAGATGTAAGCCAGAGGAAAGGTCCAAGGAATGGACATAGCATCCACCGCTAGAGCCACAGGGTCTTGCCACCGAGAACAAAACAATGGAACCTTCCTGTTGTGTCTTGTCGCCATCAGGTTGATGCAAGGGGGACCCCATTGCTGAACAATGAGTTGAAACACCTGCGGATGTAACTCCCACTCTCCGCTGTCCACTGTGTGTTGACTGAGGAAGTCCACCATGACGTTGTCTATGCCTGGAATATGCACTGTGGATATAGCTGGCACGTGATCTTCTGCCCAGGACAAAATAGCCTTGACCTCTAACCAAGCAGCGAGACTTCTTGTTCTGCCTTGTTTGATGATGTACGCCATGGCTGTGGCGTTGTCGGACTCCACTCTGACTGGACAGTCTTCTACCTGAGAACTCCAATATCTCAAGGCATGAAATATCGCCCGAAGCTCCAGAATGTTGATCGGAAGAAGAGATTCCTCCGGAGGCCACCGACCCTAAGCGCTCAGGCGCCCCAGGACCGCACCCCAGCCGAAGAGGCTGGCATCCATCGTCACTTTAGTCCAAAAGGTCACCAGAAAGGACTTGCCCTTCAGCAGGTTGGAGAGGTCGAGCCACCATGACAAGCTCATCTCCACATGAAGAGGAAGGGAGACAAATGACTTCCAAAGATCCTGCGGGCCCTTGGACATCTGTATCACGAATCTCTGGAGTTCTCTGGTGTGCGCCATGGCAAACAGAACCGCTTCTATGGTGGAAACAAATTTCCCCACTAGAGATGACAGCTTCTGGAGTGGAACGGAATCCTGGGACAGAATCGCCGAAACCCTGTGAGCGATCTGGTGAGCCACCTCATCCGTGAGGAACGCCATGTTCTTCTGAGTGTCGAAGAGAAGGCCCAAGAAGACAAGATGCTGGGATGGTACAAGATCTGACCTGTCCAAGTTGATGATCCACCCGTGACGGGTGAGAGCCTGAATTCAGTTCTGAACCTGCTGAAGAAGGAGATCCGCAGAGATGGCCTTCAGAAGCAAGTCGTCCATGTATGGAGTTACCCTGATGCCGTGCCGGTGGAGGACAGATATCAAGTCGCCCAGGACATGGTTGAAAACTTGAGGAGACGTCGTCAGCCCAAATGGAAGGGCTGAGAACTGAAAATGTTCCCTGTAGCAGGCAAACCGGAGGTACTGTCTGCTCTCTGGATGAATGGTAATGTGTAAATATGCGTCCTGCAGATCCAGAGAAGCGAGGAATTCTCCCGGGGACATGGCAGCAATCACTGTGCGCAAAGACTCCTGGCGATAATGAGTCTGGGTCACAAAGGAATTGAGGTCCTTCAAGTCTAAAATAGGACGACAGCCGCCGTCCTTTTTGGCGACTACAAAGAGGTTTGAGTAGAACCCCAAACCCCTGTCCTGAAAGGGCACTGGCTCCAGAACATCCTTGTCCAGAAGAGCCTGAACAGCTCTGTCAAACAGACAGCGTTTTTCTGCACCCTGAGGAGTATGAGAGACGAAAGCGAAAAGGAGGAAGGGAAATGAAAGGGATCTTGTACCCTTCATTCACCACCTGTAAAACCCATGGGTCCACCACAGACTCCTCCCAAATGCTGTGATAGTGTCGCAGACGACCACCCACAGCTGAATGCGGACCTGGGTTTGGTGAGTCATGCCGAAGAAGTCTTGGGCTTGGAGGAGACCTTGGGCTTCCATTGCTGTTTGGGCTTGGAAGAGGAACGCGGAGCTGAGGGAACCGTTTGGTTCGCCAAGCGTGTCTCATTCTGGAAGGAATGAAAAAGCCGGTTATGCTTAAGCGGCAACTTCTTCTTAGGGACCAAGGGTAGAAGAGTACTCTTACCTCCAGTGACTTCACTGATCAGATCCTTAAGATCTGGCCCAAACAAAGAGGTACCCTGAAAAGGCAGGGAAAGCAAGACTTTCTTAGAAGCCATGTCAGCAGACCAAATCTTGGGCCAAAGAGCTCGCCTGGCCACCACACACATGGTGGAAACCCTAGCCATCATGCGGATGGCATCAAACAAGGCAGCAGAAACATAGTGTTGAGCCTCAGATATGTTGGCAAGGAGATGCAAGTTATCTGAAACAGGAGCATCCTGACGGACAGCTTTGGTGAGCTGCTCAGTCCAGACCGCAATGGCCTGGTTCACCCATGCAGCAGCAAATGCTGGACGCATACCAGAACCAGCAGTAGCAAAAATAGACTCTAAGGAAACCTCAAGCTTCTTATCAGTCCAGTCCTTCAGAGCAGAGGTATCGGAGACTGGTAACGCAGTAGATTTGGATAGCCTGGAAATAGGGGCATCCACCTTAGATGGCTGAACCCACTGCGCAAGCGCGGCCTCTGAAAAGGGATAAAGCTTAGCAAATTTCCTGGAGACAGACGCTTTCTTGTCAGGAGATTTCCACTCTTCAGACACAAGGCGGTCAAGAGTGGGGTTAGGTGGAAAGTATGTAAGGGGCTTAGTGGGCTCCTGGAATACATCAGAGGGATCAGAAGGGACCTCTTGAAGTAGGGGAATGTTAAGAGTAGTTAAAACAGCCCTGATTAAGCCTGCAGTGGAGGGTTCAGGATCCGCTTCAAAGGGATCTCGAAGAAACTGAGATGACTCTAATACAGAACATTCCTCAACATCTGAATCCAACAGTAGTTCCTCCTCGGAGGAATCTGACACGTCCGGTACTCCCTGAGGTTTAGGCAGGGAAGACCTGATTGAGGAGGGGGCCTGCCAAGCCTGAAAGGCCCCTGCAATAGGGATGGAAAGAGTTGTAATGTGGACCTAAGGTCCCTAGTCGCAGCCTTAAACTCTTGCACCCAAGCTGGCTCTATAGCATGGCTGGAGGGCCCTGGAATGGTGTCAGGGACATCAGAACATGCTGGGCATAAGTGACCTGAATATTCTCTGGGCAGCCCAGAGTGACAGGAAGAGCAATGCGCAATGGGGGATACTGAGACCCCAGCCTCCTTAGTCTTAGGTCTAGCCCAAAGTGGTACAGACATTCTCACAGTGTCAAAATACACAACTGTACATTAAATCACCCAATTATAGTGTGTAGGATTAAAGTGTCATCCCAGAAATCGCTAATTCAAACTTATCTGGCAGGTGAAGGGTTAAACTGCAGAGGAGAGAAGAGTCTAAGCCCTGCGTAGGATACTCACCCAGAAACGCTCACAAAATAGCTGCCGCAGCGGGAGCCAATCACAAACAAGGGTGTGAAGCAAGTGTTCATGGGAAATGTAGTTTTCACAAAAAGTACCCTAAAACATTGCCCGAAGCCCCCTGAGCCCCCAACACACTTAAAACATCAACCGGATGATAGAGCAAGGGTAGACAAGTAAAATGAGCCATCTCTGAAGTCGCCATGTTAAGCAGTTGCAGAGATACATCCCAAACAGTTTGGTTCCATAGAAGTGAATTGAGCAATGGCATCTATGCGGTAAAGCGCGGCTTAAAGGTGCAGTACTCTATTTTTACAAATATTAAAGTAAAATATAAAAAGTGCAAAACATCCACAGAACGTGAGGATACACAGAAAACACTAATCCAGTAGGAAAAGTGCCATAACCCCCCTAAAAAGTGCCAAACCAGCATTTAAAGGGTTAAGTTACCACATAAACCTGCTCCAAACACCCAAACTGATATACCCAATGAGTGCAGGAGTGTGCAGTAGGAACTCCAGAAATACACCCCTGTGCGGAGGGGCACTGTGGGACAAGTGCACCTGAAGCACTCAAAGGGTAGCTCACCTTTCCTGCAGATCTTCTGTCTTCAGATTACCAAGAGGTAAGAATTAACAGTGGGTAACTCCTGGGGAAGCACTTGAAATCAAGATATTCCCCCTCAGGGCTTAAGGTCCACAAAAAAGCACCTGGACACTGAGCTAGCCACATCTAAGGGCATTTGTCAGTCATGGTAATCCGCCTAATGGTGGTATTCCATATCTAACATAAAAATAAAAAAGATTCTAAAACTATAGCAGAGCAGTTCCCAGCCTGGTGTTGTCTTCACCGAGGAACAAATCTTTCTGGAGCTGATTGGCTAGCTGCAGCCAAGGAGGGAAGGGAGGCTCCACCCCCTGCATACACTTTGAGAATTTGTTCCTGCCTACTAAGGGGCGGATCGCCTCCCAGAGTTACCAGTAACCTGTATTGGACGACAGAGAAAGCAGGATTTTTAAGCAATAGGACAAGGGGCGGGTTGCCCTATCGGGGGATTGGGCGTCCTCTGGTGGGCCACTCAGTTATGGGCCGGTAGGAAGATCAGATGATCTCACCTCTCCAGCCCACAAGTCTATGGACGCAAGGCACAACTCACTCACCAAAGCCCTGCTGCAGTGAAGACGGGGTCCTGTTCTCTGTACCTGTCCTGCCCCCTAAGGCTGACTTAACTGGCTCTGCTCTGCCTGCAGTGTGTCCTGGTGCAGTGCATGATTGATTAGAACTTCTGGGACCTATCTACCTAGCAGATTAAATAGGTAGTATTTAATTATTTTTAATTAATTGTACCCATTGTTAGAGATGCTTAATTTACCTTCTGTTAACCGTTTAACCCACTGTATGCTTTAGAGAGGTATAGCTCAGTTGTTAACCCTTTGCATACCAGACAGGATTACAGCAATGTTTTATTGTTATTAACCTCATAGGTGCAGTACCTCATGGATTAACCCCTTGTATGCTAGAGAGGCATAATTCATCAGTAATCAGCCCCTTGTATGCCAGAGAGGCAAATAAAGTAATTACTGATGAATTTATGCCTCTTTAGCACACAAGGGGTTAATCATTGAGGTACACATTCCTGTTCAATGTGTGCATCTATGAGACATTCAATGGGTTAATCACAGAACACATTGTTGTACCCCTCTCTGGCATGCAAGGGGTTAATAACTGATAATTTATTGCATACAGCATGTTAAGGGGTTAATAGCTAACCATTTATGCCTCTTTAGCTAGGGGTGCACCGAAATGAAAATTTTGAACCGAAACCGAAACGTCAGGATGCACTTGGCCGAAAACCGAAACCGAAAATGACTTTAATGCATATTTTAAAACCGTAACCCTGACTTTTAAAAAGTTTTCATAAACTTAGCCTGTTATATTATGTTTTTGTTTGTAAAAGGGAAAAAAAAATATTTTGGCCAGGGTTGGGCAAACATAAGAATCTCATTTCTGGTAGTGGAGAAATGAGATTCTTATGACTGCCCAGCAATGGCCAAGATGTTTCTATTTTACAATCAAAAACAAGTTTTAAAAGATAATTTTGTCAAAACTGGTTCAAAGTCAGAGATGGGGTTTTAAAATATGCATTATGAATGTATTTAAACCTTGACTTTGAAAAAGGTTTTTATAAAATTATCCTTTTACATCTAGTGTGGCTTTTTATTATTATTATTTATTTTTTCTATAGCTTTTAGTTCTTCTAAACATTTTTGGTATTTTGGATGTGTATTACCAATACCTCTTCTATGGTCCAGCAGAGGAATGCAGGCTGGGCATCAACAGCAGCCACTCAGGGTCTCCTGTCACTCTCGGCACGGGAAATGTCCAAAAGCAGCAGCAGGGGAGCACTGTGGTAACAGCTTACCACCTAGCTGTTTTTTTTGTGTCTGTTGATTTTAAGCAGCCCGCGCTAGCTACGTTGTGACGTAGCGCGGCTGCTCAGTACTAGGATTACTAGGGCTGCAACTAACGATTATTTTGATAATCGATTAGTTGGCCGATTATTTTTTCGATTAATTGGATAAAAAAAACAATATGCTAATTTTTCATTATTTAATGAACAAACTGAGTGTTAAAAACAAACTGTAGAATAAAAAACTTTACACAGTTAACATGCATCATTGTTATTATTTTACTATGGGGTCTATGCACCTCTCTTTCTCCCCCATGTACTTCTTTGTCCCCCCATGTACTTCTTTCTCCTCCCTTGTGCCTCTCTTTCTCCCCCCTTGTACTTCTTTCTACCCCTTGTGCCTCTCTTTCTCCCCCCTTGTACTTCTTTCTACCCCTTGTGCCTCTCTTTCTCCCCCCTTGTACTTCTTTCTACCCCTTGTGCCTCTCTTTCTCCCCCTTGTACTTCTTTCTCCCCCTTGTGCCTCTCTTCCTCCCCCATGTACTTCTTTCTCCCCCTTGTGCCTCTCTTTCTCCCCCTTGTACTTCTTTCTACCCCTTGTGCCTCTCTTTCTCTCCCATGTACTTCTTTCTCTCCCTTGTGCCTCTCTTTATCCCCCTTGTGCCTCACTTTCTCCCCCATGTACTTCTTTATGCCTCTCTTTCTCCTCCTTGTGCCTCTCTTTCTCCCCCTTGTGCCTCTTTCTCCCCCATGTACTTTTCTCTCCCTTGTGCCTCACTTTCTCCCCCTTGTGCCTCTTTCTCCCCCATGTACTTTTCTCTCCCTTGTGCCTCACTTTCTCCCCCTTGTGCCTCTTTCTCCCCCATGTACTTTTACCTTTCTCCCCCATGTACTTCTTTCTCCCCCATGTACTTCTTTCTCCCCCATGTGCCTCTTTCTCCCCCATGTACTTCTTTCTCTCCCTTGTGCCTTTCTCCCCCTTGTACTTCTTTCTCCCCCATGTGCCTCTTTCTCCCCCATGTGCCTCTTTCTCCCCCATGTACTTCTTTCTCCCCCATGTGCCTCTTTCTCCCCCATGTACTTCTTTCTACCCCTTATGCCTCTTTCTCCCCCATGTACTTCTTTCTACCCCTTGTGCCTCTCTTTCTCCCCCATGTACTTCTTTCTCCCACTTGTGCATCTCTTTCTCCCCTATGTACTTTCTCCCCCTTTGTACCTCTCTTTCTCCCGGTCCCCTGCGGCTGGCTGGCTCGGAGCTCCCTCCTGCCCGCCCGCATCATCACTCGCCCCTGCGGGCCGTGATGACATACAGACAGAGAAGAGGGCAGAGGCACCGGAAGAGAAGCGCTTGCTGCCAGACAGTAACGATCAGTCTGCTGGCAGCAAGCGCTTCTCTTCCGGTGCCTCTGCCCTCTTCTCTGTCTGTATGTCATCACGGCCCGCAGGGGCGCGTGATGATGCGGGCTGACAAGGATTTTCGGCCATTTTTTTTATTTCGGCTTTTTGCCGAAAAGGCCATTTTCGGCCGAAACATTTCGGCCACCGAAATTTCGGTGCACCCCCTATCTTTAGCAATGCGAACAGTGGGTTAGATTAAACCTTTGAGTGCCAGAGTGGTAAGCAACACATTGCACAGCAATGTTTTACCTACCCCTCTGGGACTCAAAGGGTTTTAATATATGCATACAGATTAGAATACCAGCTAGTGGGCCAGTTAAATAAAAAAAAAACAAAAAAAAGCCCAGGCTGGTATTGCACCACAGTCCGCCCCTGATGCTACCTGTGATGTAGTTAGACTTTCTGCTGTCCTAGGCCCAAAGTGTAAGCAACTCCCCCTACCTTACCCTTCGCACTTTGCAACACACTAACTTTATCTGGACCCTTTCACAGGCCACACCCATTCCAAGGCACAAATATCAAACTGAAGGGAATAGTTTTATGAAGTTTAAAAATATAAAACACCTAATCTATATGGTCATTGGAATTAACTAACTTCAAATGAGCTAAAAGAAAGTGGAAATCTGATTTAGTAAAGTAAGTTCACTATAGGAAATAGGTGCCTATTAGGAGCTGTGAGCCCCGGGCCTACGAGCTGCATATGTTTTTTTTAATAAATAGTGCATTTTCTATAGAAAATGGTTATAGGCACAAGGCTGCAAAGTGTCACCTTAGGGATTAGGTCTTGTCCCAGGCCTAGCTCTCTGCTCCTATGGAGTGCAGACATAGGATGCAATTCTGAAGTAAATCAACTTCACCACAGGGGACAAATAAAAAAGTTTAATGGGGCTTTAACCACTTAACTGACTGCTAGAGACTTCTCCAACATTTATCTCCTCTGGAGCTCTTGATTTGCTCTTAAATTGCACTTCTGTAGCTCCCTTCTGCGACTTTTCGTATGTTTGCAGTCCCTGTATGATCATTATATATAACATTTGTCTCAATGCATCTAAATTCCAGAATCAGCAGACTGTTGCTAACCATAATGGGTTCAGGTTCTTGGAATATTTATAGGAATTCTGCACAGCAGCAGCTATAATGTAGCAGGTCATCCATTTCTGTTGGAACACAGGATGCAGGTTATCCCCCATCAGCAGTTTTTATTATGGATTCAGTTTATGGGCATTCAGAAAAAGTTTATAAGCATGAAAAACAGGTTTTACTAAGCAAATGTACTAGCAGACTTCAAATTTGTCTGCCAACTGTCTGAACACCCTAAAAGTGCTCTTGGTGTTAACAGCAGCCATGTTGCGTGCTTGATGTATGAACAAAGCAGAATGGGGAATTTTAATTGGCTATCTTCAGTCAAAATAATCAATCTTTGTCTTTCAATAATGTCTGCAGAAATTTTATTGGTCTCTTTATAGTGAGATTGCCATCTGTTAAAATAAACGAAGACACCGGTTTGGCAGAAGTGAATTTAAAAATAAAGAATGCCCTAAAGATCCTGAAGCACCCAATTGCTACAACGTTTGCTGTATTTGACGAGTAAGTATTATGATAAAGGGATGGGGATTTATCTACTAAACCAACTGCACTGTGGGTAACAAAGAGATGTGTCATGCTACCAGTTTCCTCCGACAGTGCCATAACAGGGATACAAATTTCGAGTATGTGGAATTGCACTGAAATCGCACAACTGTTGCAGACAGCTGCATTTTCCCTGTGATTTTATTATTTCTATTTACGCTTATAGAATAGGATGGAAACCTTGCTACATGGGCACTAACATTTTCAGCTCCTACAGAATGTAATGCTACAAAGTTGCCTGTGCAAAAGAGACCGTAGGACTCTCTTACACAGGCACTATGGTACCTTTCACATGGGCAGTTATCTTATGTGAAGACACCAAAATCCAGCATATTGCATTTACTTAGAAATGTTGAAACTCTGCATGGAAGCTTCTGTGGGCCATCAGGAGGCCTTCCAAATGTGCATTTTTGGTGCTCTCTGTAACTTACGCTGAATGGCCAACCCATGTAGGTGATAAGATGGTAAAATTGTCTGTTGCTGTTATGGGCTGGTCATCAGACATTCCCTTACTACTTTCAGATCACTGGTGGAACACACGGTAAGGGCAGCGAAAGAAGATGGGTGGCAGAATGGGGTTTGTGTGTTTTGTACAGATTATTGAAAACTAGTTGAAGAGCCTGTTACACGGGCCACAGTGCCACTGCCAGCCGGTCGTGGGGCAGTCATGCGCAGTAGAGACTGCCCGCGCCGCGGCTGATACATAGGAGCGTCCAGCTCTGTATCAACTGCGGCGTGGGCTGTCTGTACTGCGTATGACTGCGTCATTACACACGTTTTAGCGAATTATTATATAATGAGGAAAGGATTATAAAAGGATGAAACTGCATTAAAATGTCAGCTGACTTGGGTAGATATGACCAATGAATCGATTGGGGATTCTTCTTGGTTAAGTATACTGAGAAGGATTCCTAAATGTGGCATAAACCTAAACATTTGCAAACAAATTTTTAACATGCTTCATCAGACATACCTCGTCCCAAAAAACTTGCTAAAATGTATTCTGATGCATCAGCTTAATGTTTTCACAGTTACGGAAAGGTGGGTTCTTTTATCATGTCTGGAGTTGTCCCAAGATATGAAAGTTTGGTAGAAAGTTATAGTTTGTTATCCAAAGCAATGCGTTGTGTACCCATCACTCGAAGGGTTAAATATTTGGGAAGCTTTACTAGGAAAAGTTGTTTTAGATAAATTCCAAGATAAATTAATGGTGTTAATTTGTGCCTCTATGAGAGCGCACGTGGTGTCACAGTGGAAATCTGACAACATTTCTTGGAATGTATTCTAGGAAAACCAGATTCAATCTGTATGAATGCGTATCTTTGCTCTATTGAATTAGACAGTTAAGGCAAGTTTTGTAAAATCTGGGGCTTTGGCTGAACCGCTCCTATGGTAGTAAGTTTAATTATCTGAGAAATAATTCATCCTTATTTTGTTTATTGCTTATTATAATTATCTTTGTTTCTTTCTTTGTTTAAAGTGGCTTTAATTTTAACTTTTCTTCAAAATTCTTTAATAAAGTTTAAAAATAAAATAATAACGTGTGTGGCTACTACAGTCCTGTATTCCGTGTGAAAGAGCCCTCAAGCTACTTAGAACCCATCTGCTTCCACCAGAGGGGTGCAATAAATTCATCGGAAGGGATAATCATACAAATCATTTCAAGAAACAACACATTCCTTCCCTATTGGTTGTAAATCAGATATTTCTGTGAAAATGTACTTTATTTTGTTTGTCTTCAGCACATTTCTTCTGGTGGATCCTACAGGAGAAGAGGAGAGCCTGGCCACTGGGCTGCTGACTATAGTGACAGATGAAGATGAAAGATTATGTGCTATTCGTAAACCAGGTACTACTATTATAGTATTAAAATCAATACCTGCTTCATCTACAACAACAGAATTACAAAGTAACTCTCCCTGAAGCATGTTAACATACTATTGTTACTGAAAATTAACATTCTTTTCTTGAGGAACATTAAGATAGCTGTATGGGCAGAGAGTCTGATAAATACAAGACATCTACTCCTGCTGCAAGAGGGATATATATTATTTTCTTAAACGGCAATTCGTATATGGATAGAGCAGTTATAGGTAGATTTACTCCCCTGGGAACAGACCTGCAGATAAATTTGAGGCTTCATTATGAGACCCAGTGGATCAATGGGGGGATATAATTGAGGTCTGGAAAGAAACTCACTGAAGCATCTTTGTTGGTCCCCCATGAGAGACTGGGCTATGAGACTTTGAAATCATGCTTCTCAGTCATGGTGGGTTGTAGAACAGTCACCATAGAGCAGTGGTTCTCAATCCGGGTGCAGTGGCCCTTTAGTGTGCCATGGGCACCAAGCTCAGGGACCACATACAAGACCACCAAAAGCATCACATTTTAGCTTTCTAGTGTAATTTCCACATCCATATTAGACTAATCCTGCACAGAAGGATGGTCCAGTTCCAAGATGCCAGGCAAGTCCCTGCAGCACAGGAAATACTGGCTAAGCCCAGGCGTATGTTTCGGCCTCGTGAGTGAGGTGGACCTGGTTTCCCTAGGAACTGAGAGCAAGGTGTCCACATCTGGATTACCCTTTACTCTTACGGAGACACCCAAAGAGTTTTTCAAAAAAACAAACCAAGGGATGTGAGAGACTTTGAGCCCAAACAAAAGCAATGTTGCCTATTCTGTGGATAGTCCCTTACTCTTGTATCTGGGGTTAGCTGGTATTTTCCAAGTAGAGGGGACTTGCCCCTCATTTTGGCTAGGATTAGTCTATTATGTACATGAAAATGTCTACTCTGTAATAGCATTAGAGAGCTAAAATGTGATCTTGAGCAGTGACTAGCCTCAGAACAGGCATCATTGCTTTTGTTTGTGCTCAGAGCCTCTCACATCCCTTGGCATGTGTTTTATATGCTCTTAGAGAGAAGCCATGCCTGCCTTTTTTTTTTTTTTTTGTCTCCAAGTTCCATAGCAGTCTGAAGCAATTGTCCATAATTGCCTGTAAATGGGCTGATATACGGTAAAAGCCTTTCTGAATACTAGAGCAGTGAGCACTAATTACTGTAAATGTACTGACTTTAGCTATCTTCTCATTACAAACAGGGACTAACAAAAGTAAATGTACTCCGAATAGAACAGTTTACACATGTTCAAAAGCACGTTTCAGATTATAGTTTACAAATGTAATATGAATAATTTTTACAAAGGCTGGCTAACTACATAATATTTAAAGTTTTATATCCACCAATTTAATTTTAAGGTGTGGTGTTGCTTTAATATAAATGGGGGTCTCATCCTTAAAGGAGCATTTTTTTTTTTTTTCATAAAAATAACTTTGTAGAGCTTTTTTTTTTTGAGTTAAACAAGGGTACTTCAGCTCTTGAAATTATTACAACTTAATATTAACATTGCCCTATACTGTCCAGATTTCAGATATCACATTTGCTGGATAACTGTTATCAGTGACTTAAAGGGTTAGTAATGTCTTTTTATAAAAAAATAAATAAAATAAAAAACTAAATGATCCCAGTCCCATCTTTCAAACCTTTATGGTTTGAGAGAACATTTTAAAGTTCCACCCTCCCTGACGTCTGTTGTACGTTGACAGCAGAAGATCCTGGTCCCGGGACCGGCTGACGGCTCTTCAGCTGAGCATAAATACCAAAATCTAAAAAGAAATACTTCATTGGAACGGTCTATAAAGTGAGCTTCCAAACTAGGCATGCTTTGTTCCTATGAAGTATTTCTTTTTAGATTTCTGTATCTTAGTTCTGCTGAAGAGCTGCCTCGAGTCGGCCGACAAGTATCTCCTGCTGTCAGCTTTACAGCAGACGTCGGTGATGGGGGAAAACTTTAAAACGTTCTTGGAAATGGGATCATTTTGTTTAATGAAGACATTACTATCCCTTCACCTTTCCTATGGAATGCAGCAGATTTATCTTAAATATGGACACTAGAGGGCAATGTTTAATCACATCCTTGCAGTTTAAACTTTCAGGAAATAAGGTCCCTATGTTTTTAAAGAAAATTCAACAATCTGAACTTTGCACTCTGAAACTTTTCTTTTGCTCTGGCATCACCAAGCAGATAAGGAAGAGAATGGCTGAGGTAGAAAGCTATCTTCTAGCAGACCCGTGTCCCTTTAAAGTCTGCACCCTGATCAGTATCAAGGAGGCCAGGGATAGGAGTCTGCTTAGTAGGGACTACACAGCCCCATTCATTTAATAAAACAAAACACACTAGCTAAGAGAATCTATGCCCTATTATATTACCTTTGAGGCCACAGTTAAAATGGAGCGGGTATTGTGCGGTAGGAGTAGGGAGGGAATCCCTATATTGTGGTCAGTACCACACAAATGTTCTCTTAACTGTATACCACTTCAGAATTTTGATACCTCATTTCCAGTTAGTTCCTCTACTAGTTTGGACATTACCATTAAGCATTACTTATAAAACCATTTTACTTGTGCTGGAAGACTAATTTCTGCAGTCAGTTTTAGTGCAATTAACCCCTTAAGGATCCCTGACGGTTCTGGAACATCATGGGTTGGAGAGCCATAAGGACCCATGACAGTCAAGGAATTCAGGGCTCCCCGAGTGGCTGCAGTTTGGGGAGCCCTGAATCTGATTCTTAAAAAAAAAAAAAAAAAAGTCTGTGGTCCTTAAGTGCCAGCCGTGTGCGTGATAATCTGGTCCTTAAGGGGTTAAAGTCTCCCATTATGATTGCATTTCCTAACTAAGAAGCATTGTCCATGTGCATCAGCAGCTGGGCTTCTTCAGACTCCCCCCTATGGGGTGGTTTTCATTTAGTACACCACATCCCCCAGTGTGTATTTGAACTCACAAGGCCTCTACAGTATCACTTGAACCTTCATTTATAATCTTCCATTATACTAGGTGTTATGGTTTGCATTTATTTAGACTATAGGAAGTGGCATTATTTAGGACTGGACTCAGACTTTTTGCAGAGAATACAAAGATCTGGCACAGGATTCACACTTGTGGGGGGTGTCTGGGTGAGATATATTTAGGAAAATTGGACAAATGCACCAGAGTAGATGATCTGAAGTTTAAAACTGCAAACTGCTTTTTAGAACACACACACACACACACACACAAAACCCACAGCTGGCCTGCGTGACAGTCCTCCAGGGTTGACTTACAGACCTTATGTAGCTTGGGAGAGAGGTTATATGATGGAAAATGTTATATATTAAGTCTTTGTATATTTCAGTAAGGAAGCATTTATTCAGATAAAGGAATACTAGAACAGGACCTGAAGTATGGTTTGTAAATATTACTTTACAGAAAGGGGTTGGCATAACCTCTGTAGGGAATTTAAAAATGTCTTGGGATAGACAAGATTATTCGGACAACTATGTCATACTGTGCATTTTATTGCAAAATTAGCAGACTGGGTGGATCAGTTATGTTTGTTAAATACATGAGAATGGGAATAATTAAGGGGATAGTAATACTTTGTAGAGATTAACAATAGAAGTAGAATAAACTGCCTCCCATCTCTCTTTATAGTTTGTAGCATTTAAAAAGTCAACCCCCCCCCCATACGTCCGCTCTCTAGCCGACAGAGGCAGATCCTGGTCCCAGGACCAGCGGAGGCTCTTCAGCAGAGGCAAGGTAGCACTACTTAAAATTAAATAATTAATTGGAACGGTCTACAAAGTGTGCTTGCAAAGCACACACACTTTGTAGACCTTTCCAATGAAGAGCCTCTGCCGGCAAGAGTGCTGACATATGAGAAAGGGGGGGTTGGGACTTTAAATGCTACAAACTATAAAGTTTTGAGAGATGGGAGGCAGTTTATTCTACTTCTATTGTTAATCTCTACAATATTAGACCTTTTTAAACCAAAGTATTACTATCCCTTTAAAGGGACACAAACACCATCTGATAACATCCACTGTACACCCCTAAGATGTTTTCAGTAGGAGTCTGGAGCCCTTGAGACCAGACCACAAAATGTCTGCCTCTGTGGATGATATCAAGCACTAAAGATTATATGGGGGGGAACCAATCCACACCCCACTGACTCACAGTGGGCATATTTTCCTCTCTGCCTAAGAAGTGATGCTTTATGATTAGGTGTTTATGTCCCTTTTAGGAGTGAAACATTTTACAGAAGTTACTGTTCTAATTAAAGTGGATCTATCACCACTTGACAAGTTTTTATCAATATGTAGAAGAGTTAGAAAATAATAATAAAACGTTATTTAAAAAAAGAACTTATTTGCAAGAAAATTACATTTTAAAGTATGCCCAGCAGCCTACTTCCGGGTACACAGCTCTTGCTGCTCTTCCTCTGCTCCCGTCACTCTCCCCAGCATCCTCTGCTGACAGAGGCGTTCTGTTAGTAAGCTGGAGCGATCTCATTGACAGAGATTTATATCTAGCCAATGAGATCGCTCAAGCTTACTAACAGAACTCCTCCGTCATCAGAGGATGCTGGGGGAAGTGATGGGAGCAGATGCTGTGCGGCAAGAACAGTTTAGCCGGAAGTAGGCTGCTGGGTATACTTTAAAATGTAATTTTCTCGCAAATAAAACTTTTTTTTTTTTTTTAAACCTTATTATTATTCGCTAACTCTTCTACATGTTGATAAAAACTTGTCACGTGGTGATAGATCCACTGTAAAATTACATTTCTGAGCAATGGGAGTACCCTTATTTTACTCAACCGGAAAAGCCCTACAATATGTTTTTTTTTAATATGAAAAAAAAAAAAAAAAAAGTTTACTGCTCCTTTTAATATAAAATTCTTGATAAACATTGGATTGAAAGAAAGACCTTTAGCATTTAAAGGGACAGTTTTCACATTAAAAAGCAGCTCCAATTAATAGTCATAGTTTTTGGGCTATGGAGAGTTTTATTTCAATACTGTCAGAGTTGTAGTTCAAGAGTAATTGAATGATAAAGTATCCCCCTCCCACTTCTTTTACTGATGTAACACTGCTTACCTCAAAGCAGCAAGACTGGCCAGATGGATTGCAGAGAGGGACAATCTTCAATTAGCATAAGGAAAAATCTGTCAAGGATGGCAGGGTTTTCATTGTTCTCACAGTAAGAAGATTGTCCCTTGCTGTGACCTGTCTGGTCCCAGGACTAGATTCCACATCTATGAGGAGGTGGCTTACACTAGGTAAAATGGGAGGGAGGGGGATACTTTATCATTCAATTACTCTTGAACTACAACTATGATAGTATTGAAATAACACTCTCCATGGCTCAAATACTATGAAGATTAATTGGAGCTGCTTTTATTGTGAAACCTTACTATCACTTTAATTATTTTATACTCTGCAAGCATGTAGTATGTGCCAGCTATTTTAAATATTGTATAGTCTCGGTACTGTTTAAAATGATCAGACTGTGAAAAAAAAACCCACATTTTATATTATATATTTTTTTTTTCCTTTTTCTTAACCCATTGGATGCTAGAACTGTCTTCAATACAATAACTTGGAAAGCTCTGAATAAATCCCTAGCATCTCAGGACTTAATCTCATCATTATACTTATGACTTTGATGTGACCACACTATATATTATATAATGTGCATTATGAGATATTCAGAAAGATAGATGAGCCAACTAGCACCAAGGATGAAAAATTACAATTCCCATTTAACCCTTTGAGTGCCAGAGGGGTACGCAAGGTTAAATTTGTGTTTTTACATCCTAGAATGTGAGACCTCTTCAGCAGTCTAGGAATTAAAATCCCCATGTAAAATCAATGGATGTTTTGCTTCCTGAATACATCCTTTTGTGTTCCGTTGTTGAAAGCTTCTGTCACGAATTAAAATACGTAAAGTGTCCTGTACAAATATAAGCAACTTGATAGTTTTATTTTGGGCAAGCAGCATTAACTAGACTTTCTTCACACAGGTGGAAGTGCCCTTACGGCAGAAAAGCTTCAGGACTGTATCAGTCGAGCAGTCACACGACACAAAGAAGTAAAGAGTCTGCTGCATGAAGTTCTTGACAGTGTCAGACTGGAATAAGTAGGCAAATCCATTTTAAAATGAACATGTAAAAAGTTGTATTTGTTACAGTAATTGCACACCTTTTGTACTAAATAAACAATACTATTACTACATTCACAGTCCTGTCTCTACTAATGCAGTGTCACATTTTGCTAATCATATGGGATTTTTGTTTAATGTACATTAAAACCTATTAAAAAAAATACCACCCTGTTTGTGAAAACCCCAAAATCCCTTATTCTATGTCCATTTTAAAGCAGTTACATTACTTCAAATCAGCCAACTTGTCACAAAGCGTGTTTGCAGATACTGGTGTAAGAATAATTTAAGAGTTTAAAAGGAAAAAAAGTGGAAGGCATTAAGTGGTGGTTATTTCCGAGTTCTGGCCGAAGCAGTCATATGGAGAGCATGGCTCAGGCTTTTGGATCAGAGGCTGCATACCCCCTGCGTTTATTTCTTGAGGGGCTGTCTGAAGGAGGCAGAGGCTGGAGCTGAGTTGCCGGAGGTGCTGGTGCCAAAGCCATTTGCTGCATTTGGTGATGCAAGTATTGCAACTGTGAAAGCAAGAGTGAAGAAGTAAAGAAAAGCATTTTAACAATTCTCTAACCAATTAAGCCCTGGAGTGCCCAGTGTGTAAGCAGTATGTTACTTGAGTGTTGTCCACCCTACTGTGGGGTGGCTGGAATCTACACAAGACCATGAATACAGGATGGGGAGGACAGTCATGCAGCACTAGCGGTACCAAAGCATGTCAAGTTACCAATGTCAGCGGTAGCCTGTCCATGATCCAGTAACTACCATAAATAAGCAACTTCAGGATAAATAATCCTATCCGCTGCGCAGCTTTTTAGGTTGATTGCCATATTTGAGCCACAGCAGATTGGTGGGGGGGTGGGGAGGGGGCATTAGTGGCTCTCCCAACACTGTACTACAATGCTCATTACCCTTGGGTGCTATTGTACAATAACAGGAGAGACACTGGGACTAGTTTTCCCCATGATCTTTACAATTTCCTTTGGAGGAGACTGTAGTGCAACACATGCATTGCAGAACCTCCGCAGTGTGTGCTCAGAATACATGCTGCCCCTGAATGTCACCCAGCTCTATAACAAGCAGTTAACCCTTTGAGTGCCAGCTAGGTGTGCAAGGCATTTCTAAGCAATTCCTTGCATACCTTTCTGGCATTCAAAGGGTTAACTGCCAGTGCGTAAACCAGCCTCCCTCAATACTTCATAGCCATATTTGAACTAAGGCCTTGCTTGTTGCAAATGACAGTTTACTATATGTACATTTCAGGCAGAAGCAGGATTTGTTTTTTTTTTTTTGTTTTTTTTTTTTTTAACTCTGCAAATGCATTTTCCTTAAGTGCTCAGAGGGAAGTTGCTGGATTACTTGTATTTGTTGCTGCTGTAAGGCAGGAGAGAGCTGGAGTCTCTGTTGTGGAAGAGTTTGCCCGGGGCTGTTCACAGCAGAGCCGAGCTGAGATAACACTACAGAGAGGAGAAGGGGAAAGCAGGCAGGTCAAAGTGGTAAAGTGCAGGTAGGCACAAGACAACAAGGGGAAAAGATTGGAATGAATTATCAGAGCCAAAACGAATAAATTATTGCTCTTCATTTTTGTTGTATGACTACTAAAGTACAATACAAGCCTTTCACACATGCCAGCTTTCCCCTGAACAGGATATCCACTGGAGGCCAAGAGATAACAATAGGAATTATAATACTGCCCGCCCAATACTATGTAATAAACTCCTAACCATATACAGTCTCGTGTACTAAGAGGAAGTGGAGCAGTTCAGGTGCAATAAAACTGTACCACAGAGGACAAATACGCATTTCCATTGACTTAACTGTGGCTTTGAACCCCTTGTATGTTAGAGGTCTTCAACAGATTGATTTCACAATGTGTTAGAGACATCCCTGGCATTCAAGGTCTGATTTAAGTCAATGGGATCTTTTATTTGTCCCCAATGATGTAGCTGGCCCCCCCCCCCTCCAGAATTGCAGCACTTTCTCTTAGCACATCATCCTCACTGTATTTTGTACTTGAGTAATCCCTGAAAGGACCAAGAACATACATATACGTCACTTGGAAAACATCTTCAATCAGTCCTAGATGCTATTCAGGGAGGAGCAGGATTTCTGGACCCTAAACTCTTCCCACTGGAATTCTCCCTCTCTGAAATGGAAGCAGGCAGAATTTATGAAGATGTTAATACTGCATTGGGTGGAGTTTGGGGTCCTATAATATTGCCACGTCCGTGGACATAACATCCAGGAGTGACTGAAGACGTTGTCTCTTGAAATAAGGAGCAAAAGCAAAAATCATAGGGGCCACTCAGATTTTTCTGGCCATAGTAAGCTATGTGGGTGGTTATGGTTAGGAAATGTTAGTGTTACTTTAAAGGAATAGTAACTCTTTAGTTTGACCTTACATAGTACATGACATGTACAGACAAATTCATAAACTTTATTTCTTTGTAAACTTATGTTGCCGACATTGAGCTTCCTAAAACTGTTCCCAGGGCTTTTTGGTCGATAGACCATCAACAAAGGATGTACTACAATGTAACACTATCACAGAGTACTTTGTGTGCAATCTTGCTTAACATTGTGTTTTTCACACTGTATCCCTCTCCTTGATTCATGCTCCATGACAAAAAGCTCTTTGCAAACAGATTCAGATTATGTACTTGGAGAATATATAAGGTTGAAATAAAGGGTTACTATTCCTTTAACCATTTGAAGACCATACGGTTATTCAAAGCACAGAGTAGCAAACCCTGGCACTCAGAATAATTTAAGTTGATGTTGCTCCTGTAGAAAATAGCACACAGATAACCCTGCAGTACTAGCACTCTAATCACATTCAGAATTGACCTGGACTATACTTCATACTGTGGACCAAAAAAGAGGGGAAGGGGATACCGAAATACATTGTATAATGTGTATGTTCAAAAAAATAAATAAAACGTAACCTTTATTCTATCACATAAAAGATACACAAAATATCTAAAATAGATGATTAATAACAGAATGTTTATAAACTAGTGGATAGTGTGCTGCCTGGGCACATTCTGGCTTGCCTTAATTGTAGAGAAGAGACAAAAATACAAAAATCTCTCTCTCAATAACAAGTATTAGCAATAACACTTTAAAAGCTCACTAACATGCATGGTAGAATTACATGAAAGTGAACTGCTGATTGTATCCATTTATGAGACAACTAGTGTAAAAGCCTGTGTACACAGGTCAAGGTCCTGGTAATGTTAACCCTTTTAGTGCCAGAGAGGGATGCAAGCGTACCCCTCTGGCACTCAAAGGGTTAAGCAGCCGCTACCTCACTGTTCAACACGATGCAATAATGAGCAGTAGAGACTACTCGGATGCGGGCAGTCTCTACTGCTCATGACTGCATCATGTCAAACATCCTAGCGAATTATTATATAAAAAGGATGTATCAAAAACTATACTAGTACTTGATATGGCTGAAAAGGCTAGATCCAATAAATGTTACTCTTGTGCTGAGGTACCAAAATGTCCTTTTATTTTGGTCACAAACATTTGGGCTCAAAGCAAAGAGGAGAAATTCCAGATTAAACCAACTGCATCACAGGGGACAAACGCACATTTCCAAAATTCCAACCGATTTGATCTTGACTGCTACAGGTCCCTAACACACTAATAAGCAATTATTTTGATAACTCTAGCATTCAAGGTGTTAAAAGCAACATTTAACCCTGTGCAATGCATTGCACACACCTCTGGCACTAAATGTGTTAAAGTTTATGGGAATGCTTATTTGCTCCCTATGGTGAAGTTGGTTTGCCTCAAAAAGTGCTTCACCATGCTTGCTACATAAGGCCGAGTGAAGCTATAGGCAAATATCACTGAGTCTGCAATGAGTTACACGTCTGATAAGTATTTACCAGAACAGAGAACAAGTTATTTTGTGAACACAGTGGGGATTCCACTTCTGCTGCATGACTTTTAGGCACAATGCGAGTGCACAGTCTGATGAAAAAAGCAGTGTAGAAAGAAATCACAGTCAATTCAGATACATACCAGCTGCCTGGGGAGGCATGAAGCCCCCTACTCCGGTTAAGTTAATAACGGCTGCTTGCTGGGCAGACAAAGTCTGATCTTGGCTGCTAGAACCTTGATCCATTCCCTGGCAAGAGAAAATGAGGATCACTTGAGAGAATATATTTTTCTGTAAAAATGTATTATAAAGTCAAATTGCCTATACTTTATATTGTTCATCTTAACCTACTGTTTATGTATCTGACTGGAAGCTTACTGAATTTCTGTTTCCATGGAGTTTTCTGTAAGAGACTGTGAGAGCACTATTCCTGCAGTAGAAAAGCTTGCTATAACAACAGCATATAGAGCACTCAGTGCTGCTGGGACAGTACAACTCTGTATAACTATTCACAGTCCCTGTGGAAACAGAAAAAATAATAAAAAGGATAGGCAATGTGACATTGAAGAGATAGTAATGTGTCATTTTTACTGTAAGATCGAGTATTCCACGGGCCTTCAATAGTGTGTGTGTGTGTGTGTGTGTGTGTGTGTGTGTGTGTGTGTGTGTGTGTGTGTGTGTGTGTGTGTGTGTGTGTGTGTGTGTGTGTGTGTGTGTGTATATATAATAAAACCCAATCAATTCTGTGTGATCACGGCACCCTGGGTCTATATATATATATATATATATATATATATATATATATATATATATTTTTTTTTTTTTTTTTTGTATACAATCTGTAGCTGTATAGGCTGCATACATTTGCCATTTTACTTTTATTGTATAATAAAGTTCCCCCCCACACCTCTTCTACTTACCTGAATCTGCCTTCCCTCAGATCTAGAATCTGGCCATTGAACCAGACACATCGCAGTGGGAGACAATCTTTTTGCCCCCAATAAAAGGAAAACCCTGCCCCCTTGATGAAGGAGGGTGGCTTTTTCCTCGTGCTAGAAGAAGATTGTCCCTCGTCGTGTTAGGGCTGGCTTACTGAGGCTGCTGATGGGAGGGAGGGGGGAAATTTATTATACAATAAAAGGAGTAAAATGAAAAACTTATGTGTACTTATACAGCTACAGATGGGTGTACAAATAGATCTATTGTACTGTAAAAATGAACCTTTAACATTGTGCAGTTTCTGAAGATGCAAATTCAAAAAAAGATGTTGACTGTCACTTTAACCCCTACTAGAGGGAGTGAGCAACGCACATTCTGGTCCTTAACCCTTTCAGTGCCAGAGGGGTACGCAACACATTGCGAACGGCAATGAAAGGGTTAATGAGTTGAAGAAGATGCTTCCAGGTGAATGCCACTATTGTGAACTCACCACACTGTTAGACCTGTATGTTCAGAAGAAATTCTAGAGCAAACAACTGTACAATGGAAGGAAAATAAACATTTCCCTCAATTTAAACTTTTTTTTGCAATATGAACTTTATTTACAAGATTTAAATAAGACGCAAGGCATTTTAAAGGGTCAAAAGCCTCATTTACATCAAGGGGAATGGTAGGAAGTTTTATTTCTTCCCTATGCTAGAGTTGGATTGTTCTAGAATAATTTCTTTCCACAGCCTTTAACAATGTCCCCCATTTATTAACCTGTGGAGTGCCAAAGAGGTATCCAATGCACTAGATACACCTCTGACACTCAAAGGATTAATGGATTGGTGTAAATAGTTTTATATCCTTTGAGTGCCAGAGGAGACTACAATGTGTTACACAGACATCTAGTGCTCAAATGGTTACAACATCTCATCCTGGCCTGAATGTGTGTAATGGGACATTTACTCCACGTAAAGCAGCTACAAATCGCCACACACATTTCTACATCTACTTAGGGCCATACAGAGAGAGAAATAAAGAGCAATTCTGGAGAAAACAACTGCAATAGATGTGGTAAATGGAAATTCCTTAAATTCCTGTTGGTTCAAATGGGGCTTATAACTCCCTGAATACTGGAGACAGCTTTCTAGAATTCAACAGGTTACATGTCCCATTCAAACCAACTGGAATCTTCTACATTACAGTTGGTTTCCTACAGAACTGCATGTTTTCTTAGTCAAATATTTGTGTATAGAGTAATAATACACTGTGGTTTAGGTGCACAGTAACCAATCGGCCAGCAGGCTGATGTGTGTTGTAACCCAATCAGCCAGCAAGCTGATGTGCGCTGTAGCCCAATCGGCCGGCAGGCTGATGTGTGCTGTAATTCAATCGGCCAGCAGCCTGATGTGCACTGTAACCCAATCAGCCAGGAGGCTGATGTGCACTGTAACCCAATCAGCCAGGAGGCTGATGTGATCTGTAACCCAATTGGCCAGCAGCCTGGTGTTCACTATATTAACCATTTAAGTGCCAGAAGAGTATGCAAAGCATTGCATCACAATGTGTTGCATACCCCTGTAGGCACTCAAAGATTAAATGCCAGCCAATGAACACATACATTAGTAGTGTAAAAATCCAAAACACCCACAAGAATTACTTTCACTAATTTCTGAGTTAGGATTGCTTTGTTTTACATTCTGCCAGGTCCAGGCTACATTTTTAAAACAGTCCACAAAGGAAAGAAAAGGACAATGGCTGTCATTGAGGTTAATAGACTAGATATTTATATCAGGTGTGAACAACGGGTGGTTACAACAAAAAAAATTCACAGTGGTCACAAGAAAGGGAAGGCAGCATTGCTTTTGCAATGTGTTGCGTACCCCTCTGGCACTAAAAGGGTTAAATATGCCATTTAGTTTGGGTACTTTAAAAACATAAAAAATAAATGGTACAAACTTGGTGGTAATTTTTTTTTAATAATTATTTGAACTACTGGTAATAAAATTAGTTTAAATTGTTAATAAACGAGCACACACTGAAAATAACAGTACAGTAAAATCAGAAGCTTTTAACCCTTTCAGTGCCAGAAGGCACGCACCGCATTGTGTACCCCTCTGGCACTCAAAGGGTTAAAGTTCAGTTGAATCAAATGTTTCAAATAGTATAAAGTGAATATATAGTTTTCTTCAGTGTATGCTGTGACAAGGGTTGAACTTGCTGAAATTTTCTTTCACACTAATTTACTATGCATCTGTTTAACCCTTTGAATACTAGTGATTTCTCCAAAGCATTGATTCACAATTCTTTGGAGAGTTCTCTAGCACATAAATAAGAGGATTTTAGTCTTACCTGTTAAATCCTTTTCTCTTAGTCCATACAAGTTACTGGTAACTTTGGGTAGCCGATCCGCCCCTTTAATTAGGCAGGAACAATTCTAGAATTGAATGCACGGGGTGGAGCCTACCTTCCCTCCTTGGCTGCAGCTAGCCAACCAGCTCCTGTAAGATTTGAGACACTAACTATTGACTAGATAGTAGAAGGAAAAGAAGACTCCTGTGAGCATGACTCCAAAGAACCTCCACGGTCTGCCACAGGAGAGCCAAGCATGGTCCCTTGACAGGGTGGGAGACCAGTAACCTGTATGGACTAAGAGAAAAGGATTTAACAGGTAAGACTAAAATCCTCTTTTCTCTGTCATCCAATACAGGTTACTGGTAACTTTGGGATGTCCAACCATTGGGTTTCCCAGAGGCGGGAAGTAAGGCAAGGACCAGCCGCAAAGACCAGATGCAAGGCCCCCAAATTCACCATCGCAGATTTGAACCATCAGATCAGAGATAGCCCAACAAAACAAATGAAGTGTCAATGGACACTGAACAGGGGTAACAACACCCCAGGAACTGTTACACAGCACAATGAAGTAGAGCCAACAGGGCTCAAAAGGGAAGGATGCACCAAAGGACCAAAAAAGATCCTAGACAGGCAAGAATGCCTTCAGGATTTTCCTCCCAAAACTGGCGTCAGCCGATGCCAGCACATCAACACGGTAGTGCTTCGAAAAGGTGTGCCCAGACCACCAAGTGGCAGCCTTACACAACTGATCAGAGGAGGCCTGATTCTTGTAAGCCCAAGAAGCCCCAATAGTAGAAAGAGCCGTGACCCGAAAGGGAACAGGCTTCTTCCTCAGCTCCTAAGCCTTACGAATAGTGGACTTGATCCGGGACGCAATAGTCACTTTGGATGCAGGTCTTCAAAAGGATGGTCTACAAGACAGAGCATGCAACTCTGCGACACAGTGAACAGACATGATCGCCAGGAGAAAGGCCATTTTCCATGTCAGCAGGCATAAAGGAATAGTAGCCAAGGACTCAAAGGGAGGGCGCTGAAGGACGCCCAAAACCAATTTAAGATCCCACTGAGGAGCAGGAGTCTTGAAAAACGGACGAGTAAGAGCAACTCCCTGGAAGAAAACCTTGACATCAGGAAGAATAGCAACCTTGACATCAGGAAAAATAGCAATGCGCCTCTGAAAGAAAACAGAGAGCAGAAATCTGAACCTTAAGGGAACTCAAACGGAGGCCCTTATCCACACCATCCTGTAAGAAGGCCAGCACCATAGGCAGATCAAATTCCTGAGACAGGTCCCTATCAGCACACCAAGACAGAAAGGTCGACCAGACACAATGGTAGGCCTTAGAAGAAACAGGGTTGCGGACACGGAGCATAGTAGCCACCACACCAGAAGAAAACCCTTCTTCTTCAATATTGAGGATTCAATTTCCAAGCGGTCAAAGCTAGCCGATGAACATCCTCCTTCCACAGGTAACCCTGTAGAAGGAGATCCGGACAGCAAAGGAGCCGGAATGGCTCTGCCACTGACAGATCCAGAAGCTCCAGAAACCAAGCCTGTCGAGGCCAGTACGGAGCAATCAGAATGACTGGACAGTGCTCCAGTCTCAATTTCCGTAACACCCTGTGCAACACGGGGAGGGGAGGAAAGATGTAGGCCAGAGGAAATAACAAAGGAATGTACATGGTATCCACCGCTAGAGCTAGAGGATCCCTCCAGCGAGAGCAGAACCTCGGAACCTTCCGGTTGTGTCTTGTTCTCATCAGGTCGATGCAAGGAAGATCCCACTTCTGAACAATGAGGGTGAACACCTCTGGGTGCAGTTCCCACTCTCTCCGCTGACCACCGTGTGTTGACTGAGGAAGTCTGCCATGACGTTGTCTACACTAGGAATGTGTACTGCGGATATGGCAGGAACGTGTTCTTCTGCCCAGGCCAAAATAGCCTTGACCTCTAACCAAGCGGTGAGACTTCTTGTTCCACCCTGGTTGTTGATGTAACCCATGGCCATGGCGTTGTCGAACTGAACCTGGATTGGGCAGTCTTCCAGCTGGGATGCTCCAACACGTTGATGGGAAGGAGAGATTCTTCCAGAGACCACCGAACCTGAGCACTCAGGCGACCCAGGACAGCTCCCCATCCGGAGGGGCTGGCATCCGTCGTCACACAGTGGTCCAGAAGGATACCAGGAAGGACTTGCCCTTCAGTAGATTGGAGAGGTTGAGCCACCATGACAAACTCAGTTCCACATGAAGAGGGAGGGATACTGATGTCTTCAGAAGGTCCGGCTGACCCTTGCACACCTGGATCACAAACCTCTGGAGTTCCCTGGTGTGAGCCATGGCAAATGGGACCGCTTCTATGGTGGAGATGAACTTCCCCACTAGAGAGGACAGCTTCTTGGCCGGAACCATAATGAGCCAGAACAGCAGAAACCCTGTGGGCGATCTGGTGAGCTACACCATGCTCTTCTGAGAGTCAAAGAGAAGGCCCAGGAAAACCAGATGCTGGGATGGGACAAGATCAGACTTGTCCATGTGATGATCCACCCGTGATGGGTGAGAGCATGAATGCAGTCCTGAACCTGCTAATGAAGAAGTTCCGCAGAGGGGGCTTTCAGAAGCAGGTCATCCATGTATGGAGTAACTCTGATGCCGTCCCGATGGTGGATGGATACTAAAGCTCCCAGGACACAGTTGAAGACTTGAGGAGCTGTAGTCAGAATAAAGGGAAGAGCTGAAAATAGAAAGTGCCCTTGGTCGCAGGCAAATTTGAGATACTGTCTGCTCTCTGGATGAATGGAGATGTGTAGATACGCGTCCCGAAGATCCAAAGAGGCAAGGAATTCCCCTAGGGACATAGTAGCAATCACCGTCCTTAGGGACTCCTGGTGATAATGAGTCTGGGTCACAAAGGAATTGAGATCCTTGAAATCCAAAATGGGATGACAACCGCCGTCCTTCTTGGAGACCACAAAGAGGTCTGAGTAAAAACCCATACCTCTGTCCTGAACTGGAACAGGCTCCAGAACATCCTTTTCAGAATGGCCTGGATAGTGCCAGTGAACAGACAGTGTTTCTTTGCGCCCTGGGGCATATGAGAGGGAAAAAAGTGAAAGGGAGGAAGAGAGATGAAAGGGATCCTGTACCCTTCCGCCACCACCTGTAAAACCCACGGGTCTGCCACTGAATCCTCCCAGATGCTGTGGAAGTGACGCAGACGGCCACCCACAGCTGAGTGGGCACCTGGGTTCGGCGAGTCATGCCGAAGAAGGCTTGGAGGAGACCTTGGGCTTCCATTGCTGTTTGGGCTTGGAGGAGGTACACGGAGCTGAGGGAAATGCCTAGTTCGCCGGATGTGTCTCAGTCTGGAAGAAACAAAAAAAACGATTACGCTTGAGAGGCATTTCCTTCCTGGGGACCAAAGGCAGAAGGGCACTTTTACCCCCTCTGTTGCCTCACTAATCAGATCCTTAAGATCTGGCCCAAACAATGATGTGCCTTGAAAAGGCAAGGAGAGTAAGGCTTTCTTGGAAGCAGTTCAGCAGACCAGATCTTGAGCCAAAGAACTCATCTGGCGACCACAGACATGGTGGAAACCCTGGCCACCAGCCGGATGGCATCAAATAAGGCAGCAGAAACATAGTGCTGGGCCTCAGAAATGTTGGCAAGAAGCCATAACATATGCGAAGTAGGAGCACCCTGACGGACAGCCAGAGTGAGCTGTTCAGTCCAAACCGCAATGGCCCGGTTAACCCATGCCACAGAGAACATTGGACGCATGGCAGTACCAGCAGTGGCAAAAAGGGACTTGAGGGAAACCTCAAGTTTCTTGTCAGTCCAGTCTTTCAGAGAGGACGCATCAGAAACTGGCAAGGCAGTAAACTTAGATAGCCTGGAGATAGAAGCATCCACTTTGGGGGGGATGAACCTATTGAGCAAGCGCCGCCTCAGAGAAGGGGTAAAGCTTGTCAAATTTCTTGGAAACAGAAGATTTCCTGTCTGGAGATTTCCACTCATCAGACACAAGGCGGTGAAGAGTGGGGTTAGGTGGAAAGCAAGCAAGGGGCTTCTTAGGCTCCTGAAAAACATCAGAGGGATCTGAAGAAACCTCTTGGACTAAGGGAATTTTTAGAGTGGTTAAGATAGCCCTGATCAGGCCCTCAGCCGAGGGCTCAGGATCAGCCTCAAAGGGATCCCCAAAAAACTGAGAGGAGCCCACAGCGGAACATTCCTCAACATCTGAATCCACCAAGAGTTCCTCCTCAGAGGAATCTGATACATCATTCCCTGTGGTTTTGGCAGGGGAGATCTGATGGAAGAAGGGGTCTGTCATGAGTGGAAGACCCCCTGTAACTGGGATGGAAAGTGTTGCAATGTAGACTGAAGGTCTCTAGTAGCAGCCTTGAACTCAAACCCAAACTGTCTCTAATGCATGGCTGGAGGTCCCTGGGAGAGACTCAGGGACATCAGAACATGCTGGACATAAATGACCTGAGAATTCTCTAGGTAACCCTGAATGACATGTGGAACAGTGCGCAATAGGGGACACAGAGACCCCAGAGTCCTTAGTCTTAGGCCTGGCCCCAAGTTCCAATGGATTAGACTTTCTCACAGTGTCAAAAACGTTTAAAGTATAAGGAATCACCCAAATACAGTGTGCAATTTTAAAATTTCACCCCAGAACTCGCTACAATACACTTATCTGGCAGGCGAAGGGTTAATCTGCAGAGGAGAGAAGGAGAGTCCAAGCCCTGCGTAGGATACTCGTTCTGGAAAAGGCACAAAATGGCTGCCGTGGTGGGAGCCAATCAGAAAAGAGCGAGCAAAGCAAGCTCTCATGGGAAATGTAGTTTTCCCAGAAAAAGTACCCCAACAGTGCCCGAAGCCCCCTGACACACTTAAAACATTAACTGGATGACAGAGCAAGGGCATACAATTAAAATGAGCCATCCCTGAAGTTGCTACATTGAGCGGTTGCAGAGATATGTCCCAAACTGCATAGTCCCATAGAAGTGAATGGAGCAATGGCGTCTATGCGGTAAAACACGCCTTTAAAGTTGAAACGGAGAATTAAAAGTACATGAAACATCACTAGAACATGTTAGAGGACCCAAAAAAACACTGAACCCAGTAGGGAAAGTGCCAATAACCCCCCCAAAAGATGCAAAACCAGAAGCTAAAGGGTTAAGTTACCACATAAACTTGCGCCAAAACACCCAACAGACATACAGATAAACCCAATGAGTGCCAGAGTGTGCAACAGGAACTCCAAAGGAAAACCCCTGTGCAGAGGGACACTGTGGGACATGTGGACCTGCAGCACTCAAAGGGTTGCTCACCTTTCCCGCAGATCTTCTGTCTTCAGACTACCATGTATTAAGAAAAAGCCTTGGTGGGCAACTCCTAAGAACCCAAGATTTATCTCCCAGGGCTTAAGGTCCACAAAAAGCACCTGGACACTGAGCTAGCCACATTTAAGGGCATTGTCAGTTATGGTAATCCACCTAATGGTGGTATTCCATTTCTAACAGAAAAATAAAAAAATTAGCTAAAACTATAGCATAACTGTTCTCTTGCCTGTGTCTTCACCAAGGAACAAATCTTACTGGGGCTGGCTGGCTAGCTAGCTGCAGCTGAGGAGGGAAGGTAGGCTCCACCCCCTACATTCAATTCTAGAATTGTTCCTGCCTAATTAAAGGGGCGGATCGCCTACCCAAAGTTACCAGTAACCTGTATTTGACGACAGAGAAAGTTAAATACACTGCCTCTAAGAACAGGGGACCTTTGAGCAAAGGTATTAATTTAGACTAGTGTTTAACACTTTAAGGACCAATGGGCTTTGCACCCCTCTGGTTCTTAAAGGGTTATTTACTGAAGCAGTATTGCAATTAACAATGTAAGTGTCTTACCAAACTGGCAAGAGCACCAACTGGGCATTCCACATTAGGTTCCATATGCAGGGCTGATTCCCCAATAGGCAGACTAGGCAACTGCCTACAGCTCCAAATTTTGAGGGGTGCCACACCCATATTCTGTTGTGGGTGTGGCCAAAACAATTTCAGTGTCCCTGCATCAGTTTTATACAGGCTATTATTTAACCCAGTGGGTGCTAGAGATATCTCCAATGCATTGCATTTTGTTCTTGCTGGTTATAGGCCAAAGGTATTTTCTGTTCCAGCAAAAAAGTGGATGGAACAGGGGGCTGGGTCATGTGAGGAGTGGGGGGGTATCCATGGGCAGAGCAGCTAAGGGCACCTAGAGTGCCTTGCCTAGGAGAGCCTGGGATGTAAATCTGGTCCTGTCCAGACCTGCCCTCCCCTTTTATTCTATATGCAGAAAACAATGAGCTTTGGTAAAATGGATAATGATAAAGATATTGTAGTCTGTGTAAAATCATTTGTTTGTGTGCTTTGGCAGTGACATTAAAGAGACAATTCAACCTATTTTGACTTTACATATTCTACACATGCATAATGTGTGAAGTCAAATCCCCTCTCCACTTTTAAAAATGCATGCCCCTGATATTAAGCTCCCTTGATCTCGGTTTCCCAAAAAATTTTCTGTCAGGGACTGTGAAAGTGCAGATATTTATACAACGTTACCCTATCCCTGCAGCTTTGAGTGTCCTAAATGCTACAGTGACAGGCTTATCTACATTGTTTCACTCGTTTTTTACATTATTGCACTCTCTGCATTCACAGTCCCCAACAGGGAGCTATCTGGATTTTTCAGAAAGCTTCTGTTAGGGACATAAAAGGGAGGAGAAAAAAGAAAGGGAATTTGACTTTACATATTCTGCGAGTGTAAAGTACAAAGCCAAAATCAGGTGGAACCGTATAAGCTGATCCTACTCATCTCATGATTGTATTACCAAATAGGCAATCCGTTTGGACCGCCAGCTGTTATGAACTAGAATCTAGCACAGTGCTTTTCAATTTTCTTTTTTAATTATTAATGAATCTATTTATTTATGTTGGAGTCACAACCCCCCTAAAACAGGGTTTGGAACTCTCAGGGGAACCCTCACATCTTATAGGTCATTTTGGGAGGGTTTGAAGAAAGTACACATATATAGTTGTAGTTCTTTCAACCAGAATGACCAATAATTATCATATTATCCATAATAATTACCATAATTATAATCAGGGCTTATAATTTGAAGTCCTTTGCTACTAGCCAGACCTGAAAAGTTACTCGCCACTGCAAGCCATAGAATTTCTACTCGCCAGGGCTAAATTTTGACTCACCATTGGCTAGTGGAAATTTTGAGCCCTGATTATATGAATTTACATTTGAAACACCACATTTACATTTTTTTGGCAGTTTTTTTTTTTATTATTATTATTATTAATATTTAAAAACACCCTAAACCACTGCCAAAATACTATTGCACCCAGGTTGCGAACCATTGAGCTAGCAAATTGGGCGGTTAATAGGGCATCACATGGCACAGGTAGTCAACCTCAGCTAGAGGTCTGATGTTGGTTACCTGTCTTGGGCTATCATAACAGTTGTTTAACCCTTTGAGTACCAGAGGGGTACGCAATGCATTGAGTTGCTTACCCCTCTAGCACTCAAAGGGTTAAAATTCAGAACATCATTTATGAATTATAGTATTTGTCATTTTAAAGCGAAACCACCACCTAACATACACTTTAGCTTAAATAACTCCTCATCTGGCGACTAGCTGCTTAGTAGTGCTAGTCGCCAGAATTATTACATTGTTAAATAGATTTCTCCTTTCTTCCCCCGCTGACCTGCAGGACAGATCGAGGACATCTTGCCATAGTGACTTCCATGAGCCTGCGCTGTCAGTCCCAGCTGGCTCTAGGAAGCGTTGCTAGGAGCCGGCCAGCTCCAAAAAGGGACTGACAGCACAGGCGCACAGACGTCACTATTGTAAGATGTCCACGATCCGTCCTGCCTGTCAGCTGGGGAACAATGGGTAAATCTATTTAACAATGTAATAATTCTGCCGACTAGTGCTATTAAGCAGCTAGTCGCCAGATGAGGCGTTATTTAAGCTAAAGTGTATGTCAGGTGGTAGTTCCGCATTAAAAAAACAATGCGCACAATTCAGTTACTGTTCAACAGAAAGGCAATTACCTATTTTACGCTTTGAATGCCAGAGGGGAATGCAACACATTCAAAGGGTTAAAGGGATAGTAATAGTTCATTTTATGTTTATTTTATATTGTAGAGATTAAAAAAATATAAACAACGATGTAATTCTTTCTAAAGTTGCGTCTTCCTGGTAGTTTCACAGAAGTCAGCACATAGCTGAAAGCTGCAGAATCCGATCATTTGACCGGACGGAGGCTCTTCAGCAGAGCCGAAATCGCGCTCTTTAGAACAAAATACTTAATTGGAACGGTCTACAAAGTGTGCTTGCAAACCAAGCACACTTTGTAGACCATTCTAATGAAGTATATAGTTCTAAAGAGCGTGTTTTCAGCTCTGCTGAAGAGCCTCCGTCCAGTCAAATGACCGGATTCTGCAGCTTTCAGCTATGTGCTGACTTCTGTGAAACTACCAGGAAGACGCAACTTTAAAAAGGTATATCTCTCAAACCATAAAAGTTTGAGATATAAGAATTACATCGTTGCTTATATTTTTTTTAATCACTACGATATTAAACATAAAATTAACTACTACTATCCCTTTAAAGGAGAACCAAACCTAATAACAACCCCTCACTTACCTTACTATGTATGTCCTAATGGCACCTTGTTCAACAGATGACATCTTCAGTCCGTCCTGGATGATAAATCATGGAGGCAAACATGACACTTGCTTGCAGTTTTTCCCAAACTGAGGCTACTTAACCCTTTAAGGACCAGGTTAAGGTCAAGGTTAAGATTACCATGTGCAGTGAGTCACGTGCTCCTGTTAGCAACTGTCATGTCTGCCTCCATGGTGTTCTTTCTCAAAGCAAGAGAAAATTAATAGGGACCATTAGGATTTCTTGCCCATAGTAATGTAAAAGGGTATTATTAGGAGGTGTTAGATCCTCTTTAACCCTTTGAGGGCTCTGCAATGCATTGCGTACCCCTCTGGCACTCAGTCTCAGTATATAAACTCAGTAATGGCGTTTACCTAGAATCAAATGATCATACTTTGCAAAAACGAAATCTTGCTCTTACACCAGTGAAAGAGTCTGCTTTTCCAGTTCATTTTTAACATTACGTACCTTGGAAATAGGACTGCAGTTAATCCATGTGTTTGTAATTAAACAGAGAAAGATCCCTGTCCATAATATTCTTCAAAAATGCACAATTTCGTTGCTGGTACACACCCTCGAGTGATTGATTGTTTATATAACAAAGACTGTAATTGACTTGCATTCAATTTTACTTTAATTAATCGCAGTGCCTTTTTTATTTTCTTAAATAAACCCACTAAGAAATTTGGATGAGTGGCTGTTAAGAATTTGGAACTTCTCTCACACTGCAACTTAACTAGTTTTTGTTCAGTGAACCTATAAATGTATTCTTTAAGAATATGTGCAACTAAATCACAGGTTCACTTCACAGTGCAAAAGGACCAGACTGCAATCTTTGTGCAAAAACAGTATTGAAAATCCAACAAGAATGTGTAGTTCATAGCCAAAGTCAGAGGATCTCAACTTTTGTTTTTGTGGTGATGGTAGTTATACCCTTTGAGTACACACGAAATTAATAGATCTCCAACAAGCAACCCAATTAAAGGGATAGTAACCCTTAATTTTAAATTGACTTTCAGAGTACATGAAGTGAAATTGCCTACCCTTTTTTCCATCTTCACACACACACTCTCACACACACACACGTGTGCGCAGATATGTGTGTGTGTGAAGATGGAAAAGATGCAAGTCAATTTAAAATGAAGTGCTACTATCCCTTTAAATGACTTGCTTGTTAGAGATCTATCAATTTTGCGTGAACTCAAAGGGTCCCAACTACCACCAACACAAAAACAAAAGTTGAGATCCTCTGACGTTGGCTATGAACTACACATTCTTGTTGGATTTTCAATACTGTTTTCGCACAAAGATTGCAGTCCGGTCCTTTTGCACTGTGAAGTGAACCTGTGATTTAGATGCACATATTAAAGAATACATTTTTAGGCTCACTGAACAAAAACTAGTTAAGTTGCAGTGTGAGAGAAGTTCCAAATTCAAAACAGCCACTCATCCAAATTTTATTAATGGGTTTAAGAAAAAAAAAAAAGGCAATGCAAATTATTAACCCTTTAAGTGACAGAAAGGTACGGAACGCATTGCAACCACTCTGCCACTCAAAGGGTTAAAGTAAAATTGAATGCAAGTCCAATATGGTCTTTGTAAAATAAGCAATCAACTAACGTGATCATGGCTCCCAGTAAATCCACTAATTAGACTCTATAAACAGTAATATGTATCGCTACTATCCAAAACTCGTTAGTGGTACGAGTTTAAAAAAGTATCCAAAATGCAAAATATGCAGAGCGCTACAACTTACTGTAAAAAACAAAACAATATTATAAAAAAAAAAAAAAAAAAAAATTCATAAAATGCTCAGTTATAACTAAAAAGTCCATATAGCGCTATCATTAATCAAGTGACTTGGAGCTTCTTAGATGTAATATGTGCACATATATAGTAACATATATAGCTGTCAGGAAGTACTGTTTGAATGGTAAGAAATGTGTAGGAGATCCTCTTCATCAGCACTACTTGAATATTTGCTGCTTTTTGATCGATGATACAGTGTTTTAACTATACAGATACCAAGTGGAGACGGGAGGTCTGTCCAAAGAGGTGAAATACCTCAGCCCGCATTACAAATTAGAGACAACAACGGACAAATGAAACACCTGAGGTAACACAATTATTCTGTTGCCATATAAGGTAATAAGCTAACAAGCTGGGGATTAAAGGGATAGTAACCACCCCGAACAACATGACGCCAAAAGAGAGGAATCGTGCAAACATACTGAATTCCCTTATTCCCATCTCTCAAACTTTTATGGTTTGAGAGATGTAAGGCAAGAAAGACCTCCGCTCCCTCCCCCTGGTCATACGTCCTCTGTATAGCGGACGTCATAAGATCCTGCTTCCAGCACCAGACGGCGGCTCTGCAGGAGCGCTATCATCTAGATATCTCCATATTATTACTTCATCGGTATGGTCTAAAACGTGTGCCTGGCTTGCAAGCACATGTTGTAGATCATGCCGATGAAGTAATTATATGGAGATATCTAGATGACATCGCTCCTGCAGAACCGCCGAAAGTACTATCCCTTTAAAGTCCAGTGTTGCTAGAGGACAACATGTAAGACACATAACAACAGTATACTATACAACATGGACATATTCAGTTAAGGGTTAAGTCAATCATTTTTTAGGTGCAATATCACAGTGGCCTGAAATTGTACAGTGGCGCTGTTGCTACACAATCCTATGGACAGCTCTGGTCCTGTTACCATAAATCTCCATAGAATGGTGTAGCAACAGTGCCACTGTACAATTTCAGGCCACTGTGATATTGCACCTAAAAAATTCAACTTTGAAAATTAATAACTTTTGAATGAAACACCTTTCAGCAGTGGGAGTACTCTTGTTTTACTCAGGGGGGTAAACCCTACAACATATTTTTTTTTACATTTTAAGTAATACTATCCCTTTAACACAGTGATTCTCAACCAGAGTGCCGTGGCACTTTGGTGTGCCACTGACCTCAGCTTAGGGTGCCCCATATTTTCTATGAAGACTAACAAAAATGGACTTTTAAATAAAGATTTATAGAAATTGTTATGCACATTATGTTTAATTTTGTTATTATTATTGTAAGACCTAATAATATCTGTATATTTATGTATTGTACATTGATTATGCCCTTGATAAAGTACATTAAATATGTTAGAGGTGCCCCGAACGTTCTAGATAACTTGTTAGGGGTGCCCTGAACAAAAAAAGATTGAGAACCACTGCTTTAAAGGGATAGTAATACTTCGTTTTATCTTTATTTTATTTTGTAGGCATTAAAAAAACATGAAGAACGATATAAGTCTTATCTCTCAAACCTTTATGGTTTAAGACATATTCACAAGCAAAGTATCCCCCCCCCCCCGTTCAGCCAGATCAGAAGGGAGGTGCCCAGGTAGACTGCAGAGAGGGACAATCTTCAATTAAGATGAAGGAAAAAGCTGAAAAACTTGTCAAGGAGGGAAGGGCTTTCATTGTTTTCATACAAAGAAGATTGTCCCCTGCTGTTATCTGTCTGGTCTTACAACCAGATTCACATTTGAGAAGAGATGGCTTACACTACGAAAAAGGGGCGGGAGGGGAAACTTTGCTTGTGAATATCTCTTAAACCATAAAGGTTTGAGAGATAAGACATATCGTTCTTCATGTTTTTTTAATGCCTACAAAATAAAATAAAGATAAAAGGAAGTATTACTATCCCTTTAACACAATAAATTACCAACAGGAAAGCTGATGCTTTAAGAAAGTATAAAGTGACTATATATGTGCACATATTACACCTAAGGTGCTCCAAAGTCACCACTTTATTAATTATAGAGCTATATGGACTTTTTAAGTCATAACTGAGCATTTTTTTTTATAATAAATGTTACTGATGTAAATAAATATAATTGTTTTATACAATAAGTTGTAGCACTCTCCAAATTTTGCATTTTGGATATATACATTTAACTTTTAACAGAAAATATACAGATGGTGACAGACATCCTCTAAAGTGAGTAGGGCTACATCTGTATCTCTTATACTTTTTATTGGATCAATAGACCTTTGAAAGTTCTTGACAGGAAGCTGTCTGGAGACAGATCTAAGGGGCTCACTGTTGGGACATAAGTTTGAAAAAAAAAAAAAAAAAAAAAGTATATACATATAGGCAATCTAACTTTACATATTTTATACTTGCATAAAGGGTTACTATCACTTTAACCTAGTGATTCACCGCTACAGCCCTTGTAGCGCACCAACAGGTCAGGGTTTAAGGATATCTCTGATTAAGCACAGGTGGAACAATCACACTGACAACTCAAATGTTAACAGGCAAGGATATCTTGGTATATTTAAAGCAATGGGTGTTTTTATATATTCTTTGTGCATATGGCCTACTGTCTTCCAATACAGCTACAAAATGTCTCCTATTTAGGGTCAGAAAACTAGCCTGTGTGGCCAGACTAAACAAAACAACTTCACTTGCTGCATTATTGTGCCCATGTCAACACTAGGAAGAGGAGAAGGAAACTGGGCCATGTGGACATTGTCCAAACAGGGGTGGACATCCAGAGGCCCTCAACCTGTTGTGTACCACAGCTCCCATCATCCCCTTCTAGGCAACAATTTGCAGGGGGCTGATGGGAATTGTTATCCACAACATGTGGAGGACCTCTGGATGTCAACTCCAGTTTTAGAACCTGCAGTATGGGATATACAAGTCTCATAGTTCATTTTCATTGTGTGGTCAGATAGATAACCACATGACCTAGTTTTCTTATATCCAAATTTATTGGCTACCCAATCAGCTAGCGTACACCTTTGACAAGATTGTAGAGTCTATTCTTACAGGAGCAGAAGGGGCAATATTAAAGGAACAACACCACCTTATAATCAAACACAAAAAATACTACTGGTCAATATGATTCAACTCTGCATGCATTTTTTTTTTTCCAAAAAAATTGTACTGGATATCATGTCCATGGAGGCAGACATGATTTTTTGTTGCTGAGCTCCAGAAGCCCAAACTCCTCCCACAAGTTTTATTATGAATGGCAGAATGAAGACTTCAGTGGGAGGAGTTAAAGTCCTGAAGCACCACAACAAATAATTATGTCCACTTCCAGGAACAGGATAGCCGGTTATTAACTAAATATTCACTTTGGGGAACCAACCTACACAGAATTGGTTCAAAGTGGCCGTTATTAGGAGTTGATAGTGTGGGGCCAGAGACATTCAAAGGGCTAAGGTTAAGGTTATAGTGCACCTAGGGCAGTGGTACGGCAATTTGGTGTGCCACAAACATCTACTTAGGGTGACCCCTTTACTAGGATGACTGACTAAAATGTCAATGTTGAGTTTCAACTGTATACTTTGTTTATGCTCTTGATAAATGACATAAATGTGTCAGGTGTATCTTGGACAAAATAGGATATTAGTGTTCTTATCTGTTAAATCCTTCTCTCTTTAGTCTATATGAAACACATGTACCATGGGGGTGTGTTCCTCTTCTGGACGACAGGACTCATCAATCTTTGGAGCAGATACTTCCTCCTCCTCCAGCTCAACATCCTGCCAATTTCCCAGAATTCATGTGTCAAAAAGGCCACAGTAAAAGAAAAAGGTGGGTAAGAATAACAAATCTCCCAGGATTAAAACTCTAAGAGGACTCCTCTGCCTGGGAAAGCAACACAAGTGAGGTTTTTTTCTCTGGGAGGGAGACCTATATTCCCTATGGGCTGAAGAGAAAAGGATTTAACAGGTAAGAACGCTAAAATACTATTTTCTCTTATTTCCAATATGGAACACAGGTACCATTTGGATATACCAAAGCTCAGATTCCTGGGGAGGGTAAGAAGAAAGGCCTGCCCACACGTCCCCACGATACCAGTGTTCCCTAAGACTATTCTAGATCTGAGTAACACCAGGGGGGAGATCACTAAGCAGTGATAAAGTGAAGAGGTCTTCTCCAGTGATATCACTTCTCCAGTTCCTATGTAATTCTATGAAGCCTATGCACTAAGATTTCTTTAACTTTGGAGATCTTATTGCATAGGCTCTATAGAATAACATAGGAACTGGACAAGCGATAAATCATATCACCTCTTTATCACTGCTTAGTAAATAACCCCCCCTGGTGTCAGACACCGAACTAGCACCAATCAAGAGCCAATAGGGCTTAAAAACTAGTGAACAACAATTGGCAGTAGAAAAGGAAAAGACAGATCCCTAAACAGGCAAAACTATCTGAAGGACCTTTGACACAGTAGTGTTTTGTGAAAGTGTACCAAGGAGGACCAAATCGTGGCCTTGCACAGCTGAGCAGCCAAGGTCTGGTTCTTGTAAGCCTAAGAAACACCCACCAATCTGGTGGAATGTGCTGTGATTTTAAAGAGAACTGGTTTCTTCCTAATCTCAAACGTCAGGCAATAGTTACCGTAGATGCAGCCCAACCCACCCTTGGGCCCTCAGAGATAAAAAAAAAATAACCCTCATGAAAAGGCTTACTACAGTGCACATAAAAAGGCAGAACACAATGCCCATCAGATAGAGAGGTCTCTCTTGAGCAGACGCCAGATCAAAGCAAAAAAACTGGCACAACAATCTCCTCGTAGGTCATAAATTTCAAAAGCACAGTATACATGCAGCGTCAGAAAAGTGCAGGAAAATGGGGTGGAACAACTCTACTCAACTGTATGCGCTGCCATCCGGAGGGTCCCAAGGGGACCAAACAACCAGAAAGGGTGGGGTACCACCTGAAAGGAGGTGTGTCAACCTCTCATAGAGACAGAAATTACTCACCCTATTCCTCCATACATCTTCAGATGGTGGAGAGGGTGTTTTCCAGCACATCGGGATGCACATCCGTGCAGCAGTAAGCAAAGTAGAGACAAATATACAAAAGGGTTTAGTGGTGCATACATTGTTCAGACCAACCAAGAAAAGAACCAAAGTTGGATCCATTGGGATATTAAGTGATAGAGCAGAGGAAATAGCAGAAATATTTGAACTCTAGAAACAGGTAATGAGTGGACAAGACCACCAAATGATCTAAAGTCCCCTAACCAGAGCTGCAACGCTAGCAAACTGGAGAAAGAGCAGGATAGAAATGATGCAAAAGAGAAGGGGATTGATACCATCAAGTGACTAATTTGTAATTAGCAGATACATTGCGTGAGGAAGATAGAGATTTGTGAAAGCTAATTCCCATAACTGAGGCGGAATAGAGATCTGAAGGTCTGATTCCCACCGACTCCATAAGAGTGATAATTAATTGACTCAAGCCAACCGCATATTTTGGAAACGGGGCGTTGAAGCAGAGCCGACCCAGGATGATAACCCGAGATCAGAGAACGACAGAGGAGTTCAAAAGGCTTGAGAGACCAAAGCAAATCATCTCTTTTCTCATGAGCAGTGAGAAAGCAATGCAGCTGCAAATACTTCCAATAATCATTAGAATGCAGATCCCAAACTCTAGAGAGGGGGTCAAAAGGAGTTACTGCTCCGTCCTTCAAAAGATCAGCAACAAAGAGGCCCCACACCGGCCCCCAACCAAGAAAAGCCGAATCTGACATGCCTGGTAGAAAGTCAGGATTCTGGAGAACAGATAGGAGGGGAGATGGAACACTAGATAAAGTAGGCGCTACAGAAGCCCAACATCTTAAGATAGGCAAGATCAGGGGTTGTTTCGAAACCTGTAAGGGAATAGAGCTGGGGAGGTACCTTGGGAGCGTGGCGAGAGGAATGGGGGAGCAAAGAGCAGGCTGGATAGAAACCCAAGCTTTGGTATGTCCCAAATGAAACCAGTGAAGAATAGCGCTTAAAAGAACAGCCTTATGATAGCAGGAAAGATCCGGCACACCCAAACCACCCCGATGACGCCCCTGAGAGATGTGAGAAAATCAAAGACAGGAAGGCTTGCAATCCCAGACAAAGGAGTTGAAAACATGCAGAAGGGACTTCAAGTACGACTTAGAAAGTGAGATGGGAAGGGTCTGAAAGATATAAAGCACTTTGGGTAAAAATACTGACTTAAGCAGATTAATCCTATCAGTCCAAGACAATTTTAGAGTAGCGCATGCCCGTAAGTCCTTTGCTACTGAACGAGCAAGCGATGCATAGTTAATCTGAAAAATATCTGACAGAGAGGAAAGGAGCTTCACACACAAGTAGGACAAAGATTCTTTGCCCACTTAAGGGGGGGCCAACTGTTTAAGGCGACGGACTCGGAGAGGAGATAAAACGATATTAAGAACCTCCAATTTAGAAAGATTCCTTTTAAAATGACTGACTTCCCTGAAAAGAGACGGCTCCTGGAGAACTGCTGGAAGAGAAACTTCTGGGGCAGACAGAGTAAAAATAACTTCGTCAGCGAATAATGAGATATTGTGTACAGATTCCCCCACACAGATACCAGATATCAAAGGGTTAGCCCTAACTCTGGTGGCCACAGATTCCATAATTAAGATAAAAATAATAGGGGAAAGTGGGCACCCTTGCTTCATACCGTTATGGAGAGCAAAGGAATCCGAAAGCGAGCCATTGAGGCGAATACAGGCAGGTGGGTTAACTTTGGAAATTAACTGTTGCCCAAGACCAAAACCCCTTAAAGACACCTCTAGAAAACCCCAGTTCACTCTGTCAAAGGATTTTTCCGCTTCAACAGAGAGAAGAAGAGCAGAGTCACCTACGGAGTTGGCCTGATGTAGTAGATGAAGCGATCTCATAGAGTTATCTTTCGTTTCACATCCTGGCACAAAGTCAGCCAAATCAACATGCACAATCTCAGATAACAAAGGGCGCAAACAATTGACTGGGACCTTTAAGATCTATGTTGAGAAGGGCGATAGGTCTATAACTGGAGCACAAAGAAATGTCCTTTCCTGGCTTCGCTATTAGAGAGACATGTGCTTCTGCAATCCTAGGATGCAAAGGAATAGACAGTGGAAGATCATTAAAGGAAGCAGTAAGAAGCAGGGATAAGAGATGAAGAAAACGACAGTAAAAAAAGCAGCGGAAAGCCGTCAGGGCCAGGGGATTTCCCTACCGTCATTTGTTTTATAGCCAACTCCATCTTCTGTTGGCTAATATCATCGTCCAGAAGAGAGGCCTGCGTGGGGGAGATATTCGGAAGGGAGGCTGCAGCAACATACGCCTTTTGAGAATCAGAAGGGAAAGAAGATGAATCTGGCGATAAATTTTAGAGAGAAGCGAAAAAGTCTTTAAACGAAGAAGCAATAGCAGGTAAGTCTTGAACCACTTCACTCGAGGACCTCGATATTGACGGGAAAGCCACCTACCACTCTTATTAGCATGCGCATAGAAATAACACTTGGACCAGATGTCAGATTTGTTGACTTGAGTCATCAAAAGGACCAAACCCTCTCCCGACTCAATTTAACCTGATTTAAAGCTACTGGACCCCCCCCACACACTTGGTGAGGCTGTTCTGAAGAATGGAGAGGATCAATAAGCCTCGACAGTTCAGGTTTAGCCTTTTTACGACATCATTCCATAAGTTGAATACACGTGCCCCGCACAACACATTTAAGCTCCTCCCAAAACTTAGTAGAAGAGGATAGAGAATCTTTATTGGAAGCCAAGTAATACTGAATACTTTTAGTAAGATAAGCTACCGAATCCGGGTCATCCAGTGTAGAAGTATCCATCCTCCAACACTTAGACACCTCTAGCAAAAGAGGCAGTTCCAATGATAGCACTACCGGTCCATGATCTGACCAAGTAGCTGGATGAATGGAAGCAGAAGAAGCATAATGCAAGTGACCTTACGAGAGAAAAAGAAAATCGATCCTAGAATAAGAATGAGGAGTAGAGAAAAAGGAATATGAACGAGCAATGGGGTTAAGAATCCGCCAAACATCGAAGAGAGAATGGTCATGAACAACTGCCTAACCTTTGCATGATAAGAAGACAAGAGACTAGAACAGCCTGCAGAACAATCAACGGATGGATCCAGAGCAATGTTTAGATCACCAAACAGTAACATCCCCTCACCAAAGGCACTTAAATCCAAAAAAGTAGAGCGCAAGAAAAATAGTTGACCTGCATTTGGAATGTAAACATTAGCAAGGGTAAGGCGCAGAGAGCTTAAATGCCCTTTGACAAAAATATATCTCCCCAGGGCATCTCGAAGTACATCCTCACACTCGAACCCAAGGGAACGATGCAAGAATATAGCAACACCAGCAGTCTTATTAGGAGCATTACTAGAAAGGAGGTCGGATATTGCTTACTGTTGAAGGAGGGAACTTTGCTGGTTGCAAAATGGGTCTCCTGCACAAAGCAAACCTTACCTCCTAGCCTGGTAAGGTCCCTGAACAGAAGAGTTTGTTTAAAAGGGGAGTTGAGCCCTTTGGCATTGAGGGAGACAGTTGCAAGAGAGTAAGACATAACTAGACTTACTGGAAATCAATAAAAGAATATTCTATTGAAATATAGAACTACAGTGGGTGTATGCTCTCAGGGACAGGGAGAAGAGCAAGAAGGAAAAAAAAGGGAGGAGAGGGGAGGAGGAAAAAAGAAAGGGGTGACAGAGCATCGAAAAAACCAACAAACCACCTCAGAAAGACCAACAAAGGTCAAACATCAGTGGCAAATTAGGGGGTGTGATATAAAAGAACAAGCGGGACTGCGAGACAGTAACTCCAGACCCGTACTGAGTGAGAGAGGAAAGAACATGATGGACAGATGCAGGGAGGCAACCATTCCAAGCCAGACCACAATACCAACGGAGAGCAAAGCCCTCAATATGCAGCAGCCCAACTACACGATAGTCTATCCCTGAAGGAGGCCATCCCAAAACACAGGTCCACTGTGTTAACAGAAAAGGGGAGAGGAAAGTAAGAGACAGGAGCAGGTCAGTAAGAGAAGCGAGTAGGAGTCAAAAGTGAAAAGGGGGTAGAAACAGCTGGGTCATCAGGAGTGTAATCTCAGGGGGAACAATGCATACTATATGCATCACATAACGTCCCACATACTGCTCTGGCCCACCGACAAAAATCACCATCACATTTCACCTCTCCCCTGGAGACCACCTCGCCAACAAGTCAGGAGCCAACCATCGAAGAGAAAAGAGACGGGTTATGAAGGAGCAAACTTTAACAAAACATAGTTGGAGTCTAAGGTAAAGTACAGTATATTAAGAGAAGTACATAATAAAATCGTTGAGACAGGGGAACATGGTGACACACAAAGGAGGAGCACCCTTAACCCCACTAACTGTCCACATGGCCAGAAAAGGTAGACCGGTGGAAGCAACTCCCAACTTTAACATGTTACCCAATAACCCAGCATCATTGAATCGCCACAAGCCGACCGCCAGATACAAGGGGGGGGGAGGGAGGGTGGATGTAGGACACAGAAGGAACTGTGAGTCAGTTGAAAGCTATTAAAAGCCCCCCAACATACACGTCCCCTAACCCTTATCCCATTCATCTACAACAATAATTAGTAAACAGGTTAAACTTCCCATGAAATCAGGAGCACCGTTACAGTTCTAGTGCCAGGTAACCTCGAATCACAACTCATGAACAGTCAAAGAGCTGAAAAAGTGCCCAGTTGTAAGGTCCTCAACCCCCGGCCCACTTATCTGGAACCGCAATCAGCAAACCAGTTCTCAGGAACAATAACTGCCACGCAGATCATCAACAATTTAGGTGCGGAGGCCTACGCCTCCCGGGTCCAAGGACCATGCCATTCTGGCGCTGTTGGAGATAAGCCTCCATGGGACATCTGTGAATTTCCAGTCTCCGTCGCAGCTGAAGCCAAGGGAGATGGAAGACAGAGTACAGCACAAGTCCTGGATCTCCTCAGCGAGTCAAATGAAATGCTGCCGTCCATCAAAAGGTAACTATCATGGAGAAGGGGAAGCCCCATCAGAAAGTTATACGCCTCGAGAGCAACTCATCTGCTAAAGGATTAAAATGGCATCGCAGCTGCAAGGTACGAATGTACAAGTAATTATAGAGGGTTTTTTTGTGCATCCTCCAGAGAAAGGTAAGGAAGGTTTCTAGCTTTCTGCATAATTGCGTCCTTCTGGTTGAAATGATGCAGACAACAGATGACATCTCTTTGGCGATCAGCAGGTTGGGCCCTAAGACGCATGGCTCTATGGGCCCGTTCAATTTTAATCCCTTCCAAATCAGTCGTCTCCAACAAGCCGCCAAATAACTTCTGAAGCATTGAAACAAGTGCAGAGTTAGGGACCGAATCAGGCAAACCCTTGATTCTGATGTTAGAACGACGTCCCCTGTTCGCGAAATCGTCCAACTGATTTAGTAAGGTTTCAGTAGTGTCATCCTGCATAGCAAGGGTACGCTGAATGTCAGTCTGGGCAACCGTTATAGAGTCCTGGCCCTCCTCTAAATCCTTAACCCGAGTGCCAACCTGCTGCTGCAAATGCCGAAATGTCACGTCAGATAGACTCCCGGAGGGATGACATCAGATCCTCCATATCCGCCTTGGTTGGCAGAAACCATAAATCCTACTGAGTAACAGCCGGGGAAGCATCAATCAGGTAGTTCTCCTTTCCTGCTCCAGCCATGGCACCGGATAGAGTAGATTGAGCAGAGGGAACTAGGCTGCCTCGCGTTATGGTCGTAGTGTAATGTAAGAAAGTTTTACTTCACTGAGGGGGTAGTAGATAAGTGGAATAGCCTACCAGCAGAAGTGGAAGAAGTTAATAGAGTGACAGAATTTAAGCATTCATGGGATAGGCATAAAGCTGTCCTGAACACAAGAAAAGACAAGGCCCAAAAAAGGTTTGAGGTTTTTACAGTAGGAAAATGGACAGACTAGATGGGCCGAATGGTTCTTATCTGCAGTCAAATTCTATGTTTCTCTGATTGGGTGTAACCACCCTCCACACAGCTAGTACAAAACAAAGTCCCATAAAACAAAAGGAAAACAGCTTTTAATAGCGTTTATCAGCTCTGGGTCTAGGAGCTCAGGAATCACATATCCACCATCATCAATGTCCAGCCACGCCACACATGCAGGCTCTTGTTCAGTGCTGGAAGGGGCTCTAGGGGTGGTAGGGGCCTCAGCACAAGAGGGGCATATAGATCCAAGGTTTTCCCTTGGAAGCCCAGTATGGCACGGGGAACAGTGGGCAACCCATGAATCCTTATCCATTTATTTCCCCATGTCGCTTAGTGTTAGACATGTACCTGGATTAAATGTCCCCAGAATAAAGCTAGAACCCAGAAATACCAAAAATGCACTTATCTGGTATTCAAAGAGTAAAACTGGAGGAGAGCAAGAAGAGTCAGCCTCTGCGTAGGATAAACAAGAGAGAAGTTGGCCACCAGTAAGACTGTAAGCCAGTCAAAGGAAAGCCTGGGAAAAGGGCATTATGGGAACTGTACTCTTTTCTCTTGCTTGTTGCCTAGCAAGAATGGTTACTCGAGTTGTGGGCCACGGTGTGCTCAGTGGAATCACAAAGCGGACCTGATGATAGTGCATGAGGAGACCAGAAGACAGAATCCTCTCAGACCATTGTTGTACAAACAGTTACAGAGATATAGCGCAAAGAAGTTTCTCCCATAGAAGTCAATGGAGCAAAGATGGCAGTTGGCAGGTTCCAGTTCCTAAAGGAGCCACTACACTATAATCGATCCCAACTAACAAGTAAAGGAAAAGACCCCAAACCCCCAAGGAATACATGGTGGAGTGAAGAAAATAAAGTCCTAAGTAGTGGAGAGCAGAAATAAGCCCCCCAAAGCACCCAACACACTCCCATAACTAAAACAACAGTGAAAGGGCTAACAGAAAAGGACAGCAGCTATCTGTACCTCAAGACCTCTCAAGAGAGAATAGAGCCATAATAACTGCCAAATCATTGCATAGGGTGTAAATGAGGACTCAAAGTGACATACAATGGACCAAGATGCTCAAATGATTTCTCACTGGTCTTTTTTCTTCAGGCTACCATCATAGGGGAGGGCAGAATCTCAGTGAGACTCAGCTATGAGGAACAAACATGTCAAAGTCAACCTCCACAGGGCAAGAAAGGTCCACAAAGCACCTGTGAGCTGAGCAATCCAACTTCAGTGAAGCCCAGTGATGGCAGCCTGCCTAATGGGGGACTATACAGCCCCATATCTAAAGAAAAAATAATAAGAATTTACACCAACAGGATGGCTACTGCACCTCCAACTGCTTTGCAGGAGACATGAATTCTGGGAAATGGGGGGGGGGGGGGGGAGGTTGAGCTGGAAGAAGAGGAGGTAGTCTCCACCCCAAAGACCCTGTCTTTTGTGATGTGCCATGCCCTCCAGGAGTAGGGACTCACCCCCATGGTACCTGTGTTCCACATTGGACGTAAGAAAAAAAAATAAATATTGAGAACCACTGACTTAGAATTAAACAGCACACTAAGCACCTGCAACAATCCTCTTCAACTTATATATATATATATGTGTGTGTGTGTGAATATACTTGGCCTTGAAAGGGTTAAACTTTTTTCTATCACTCTAAGAGTTAAAAATAAATGTTATCATTTTATATTGAGACTGAATTAAACAAGAGTATGAGGTTTCAAGTGTTCTGGCCTGGATTTCTTACCGATGGCATCATTGCTAACTGATCTCCCTGCTGCTGTGGGCTGGAAGCGGATGTCTGCTGGGGCGGCTGTGGTGAGAACTGGGAGAGTTGAGGCTGTTGCTGCTGCATGGGGTTGAATATGAGTGAAGCACCAGGAAGCTGTTTTAAAGATGATACTCAAATTTCAGAATCGGACGAAGCACTTTCACTATAGAGTCTGAAGGCTGTATTAAAAAACTATAGAAGTACAACTCTGGAGAAAGCCGGCTGCACCATAGGGGTGTGTGTGTGTATGTGTTTGTGTGTGTATGTGTTTGTGTGTGTGACCTCCATACACCCACACCCTTTGTCTCTGTGTTGGGCTTCCAAGCTCTCAGCAGAGGGTCTAAGAGACTGCATCATGCTGACTTCAGCCTTGTAGTCCAGTCACTTCTTGTGGGACCAAAAGCAGGTGCCCTGGGGAGGGGGTCTCTAATCAGATCCCTTCTGATCCACGTTGGCTCACCATGCAACCACAGTTTCATCTGCATCGCCTGTTCACAGGGGAGAGGTTTTGTTGACAGGACATCATTAGAGTGATAGTTGCCATTTAAATGGGAGTTTTTAACCCCTTGAGTGCTAGAGATATCCCCAACACATTGCAAAGCATTACACTGGAGACCTCTCTCACATTCAAGGAGTTCATATCTCAGTTTAAATCAATGAGAGAGTATAATGAATTTTATTTCCCTCATGTGGTACAAGTTGATTTACTCCAGAATTGCACCGGCCTACTGAATACAACCCTTAGCGTACTGATTATACCCTCCTATGCCATTCCTAGAGGTCTCACCCCAAATGAACCAGAGTGCACTTTACAGACTACTTGCTTGTTTCTACGTGTTAGGAGGCAGGGAAAACAAGTCATAAATGAAACATAAGAAATCAGCTATACTGCAGGAAAATGCAGTTTGTTGGGTGTTTTTTGTACACTCAGCTGCAATCTTCTATTGGGGTCATCCTTGCCTGTTCTGCACCTCTCTGGTCCTTAACATTCTGAGTGCCACAGGGGGTGTCCAACGCATTGTGAAGCAACCCTGTGGCACTCAAAGGGTTATAGAGCTACTAAATAAATTGCCTTTTGGACATCAGTTGATACTGCTTCTAACAGTCATTTAAAATACATAAATAATAACTTTTAAAGGGGAACATTCACATCATATAAACTTGTGCCCATTGTCTTTATTTAGTAAAACTAGATTAGCGTTCTTTTTGGGGGTTTTAAACAGTTACTAACCTAGTACTGAAGATATGCAGAGTTAAAATACTGCATTTCCGCATTGTGCGGCACCAAACAGCAGGGACTTCCCACCTCCCTCCCAGCTGCCCCAGGGAGTGCGTTCATGCTTCCATTCGAGGTGACATTTATGTGGGCTATTGTTACAACAAGCTCCGTTTACCATGCTACTGAGCCTGCAACCTCAGTGACATGATAAACAGAGCTTGTTGTAATGATAGCTCACATAAATGCCTGCAACCTCAGTGACATGATAAACAGAGCTTGTTGTAATGATAGCTCACATAAATGCCTGCAACCTCAGTGACATGATAAACAGAGCATGTTGTAATGATAGCTCACATAAATGCCTGCAACCTCAGTAGCATGGTAAACAGAGCTTGTTGTAATGATAGCTCACATAAATGCCTGCAACCTCAGTGACATGATAAACAGAGCTTGTTGTAATGATAGTTCACATAAATGCCACCTCGAAGGGAAGCGTGAATACGCTCCCTGGGGCAGCTGGGAGGGAGGTGGGAAGTCCTGCGGCTTGGTGCCGCACAATGCGGAAATGCAGTATTTTAACTCTGCATATCTTCAGTACTAGGTTAGTAACGCTTATATAAAAACAACCCTAATCTAGTTTTACGAAATAAAGACAATGGGCACAAGTTTATATGATGTGAATATTCCCCTTTAAGATGGAATAGCTTTTGAATGAAAGATCTCATAGCAGTGAAAGTACACTTATTTTATTCAGCAGAAAAAGTACTATAACATTTTCATATACTGCTATGTTCATCTGGGCCACTGTCATGTTAACCAAATGACTGTGACCTGCTGCCCACGGCAGTTCCCCTTATCCTTATGAGGCTGTTCATAGAGATTAGTGGGGTGAATGTACAAAACAGTTCCCACGCTAAATAAAGCAGAGGAATCGATTTGTCACTGCACTTCCCAAACGTCAGTGTACTAAGCTATAAACTCCCTAAATCCCCCTTAATGCTGCTTGTTCCTGGGGGAGAACAATGGGACAGCATGTGGGCATGCTTAGGCCAATGTTCTAACCAAGGCTGAAGGAGGTGTTAATATACATTTAGTCCATAAGTTCTAGTGCATACCCTTTAGTGCAGTCACTGACAATAGAGACTCCAGGATGTTTGCACTGGCAAATTCATACATTTGCCCCACCTTTACTTAAGAGATTTGTAAATATAAGCATCATGCTGCAGCTTTCCTAGGATAGGAAATGGTTGCTTGAACGTTGCAGCCTATGAGTCACTATGCAGATGTAAGGAAAATTTGGAATATTGAGATCACAACAACCAATCTCTGTTGGCCACACTTGGACGATGGCCAATCATGTGTGTCTATCTACTGTTCTTTGTATAGCCCCCTCCCCCGGTCCCTGGGACCACTCAAAGTAAACACAGAGGAACATATTTTGGGCCATTTTTCAGCAAGTCTGCTATCAGAACGTAGACTTCACATGAAACTATTTGGACATAATTTTACATATTGCTACAAACAATTGTGTTTTCCTTTGTTGTTGTGAATTATACACATGTACTCTAGACACATTTGGTAACTGTACACTAAGGGATGTTCCTTTGATCTGCAAATACTTTTCAGTACTTGGCGTACAATGTACAGGAACAAACAAAATCATTAGTTTTATTCAGACCAGTGGTAAAACCCCACCAAATCCAAACATATTTGTCTTCTACATATACAATCCAACAGAATGGTATGTTTAACCCTCTGTGGACCAGAGGGGTATGCAATTTGGGAGGAGAGAAAGAGAGAGAGAGCACTCGCACACACTTTGTCTGCACAAATGGTCCTCTGTTTTGCAATTTCAATACTACATTTGCTGGCAAACCAGGGGCTTGATTCTATTAGGTCAAACAAGAAAAAATCCAAACAGAAAAAAAGCAGATGCATGTGCTCTGAGGCACTGGAAGGCAAGAAAAATATAAATTAACATGGGGTTCAAAGCCCATGGAAGGATTCCAGACAGCCTAACAGACAGACACACATATCCCAGAGCCTTACCCCACAAAAAAAACAAACAAAAAAAAAAAAAAACACACACAAGATTCCTCCATCGTCCTTGGATTTTTTTAAAATTGTATTTAATATGGGTGCTCTGGTCCCCATATTAATTTTTATATTAATATTACAGAAACTAAGTTGGGTGTTTATTCCTAAAACGATGGCTAACAATGGACACAGTCAAGACTGGAGTGTTTATGGATTATACTACACCTACCATGGGGACACTGACAAGACTGGGGTGTTTATGGATTATACTACACCTACCATGGGGACACTGACAAGACTGGGGTGTTTATGGATTATACTACACCTACCATGGAGACACTGACAAGACTGGGGTGTTTATGGATTATACTACACCTACCATGGGGACACTGACAAGACTGGAGTGTTTATGGATTATACTACACCTACCATGGGGACACTGACAAGACTGGGGTGTTTATGGATTATACTACACCTACCATGGGGACACGGACAAGACTGGGGTGTTTATGGATCATAATAAGGATACCATTAGGAGACTGGACTGGGGGATCATTGTGTGAATCTATGGATACCACTGGGATAAGGTGTGGGTGCACGTAATGTGTGGTTTTGGTGGTATGAGTGGGACAATGCTGGGGTATGGGGGAGGGGACAGCTTGGCCATTTTCTTTGTTATTGTTGGTTTGTACACTAGGAGAGAAAAAAAGCTCCATTGCACAGTAGACAGCTATGTGGATTTGCGCAGCCAAAAATAAAATCTAGCCCCAGCTGCTCAACCTTTGGTACTTTGATTGATCAGTTTTGCCTGAAAGCACTTTAAAATGTGAACAAAACTATTTCCGTAAATAACTCTGCCTTTATATAGACAGCTAGACGTTGAGTGTCTAAGAACACACAAACCTGTTGATGTCCTTTATCTGCCACTCTTATCTGCAGTGTGCTCCTACAGTGTACTCAATGTTTCACACGTGTAATGTACAAGTCTCTCATTCTAAACTATTTCATGCACATCTCCCTAATCCTACATAGTTACTTCTATATAATTAGGCGGGGGCTTGCAGATCTTATCTGTAACTTCCAAGTACTTTATCATCTTGAAACATGAAATGATGAAAAAAAAACAAAGTACAGAATTTCTGGGACTAGTGTAAATGAGTGACATGGTAACATATTTGAGCTTGAAAATATGTATTAACCAATAGTACCAAGCCTAACCAGGTATGTGCTTGAGAAGATGGCTGCCCTCTTCCCCTTGTATGCAATATTTTTAAATGAGCCCTCCTTTGGGGCCTTCTGATGCCCTCCTGGATACCGATTGCTTACATGATTGTGCAAGTGATCAATAATGGTAACCAGAATTTCCCTGCTTGAGTACAGTTAACTCACCTGCATACAAATCTTAACAATTAGGCCTGCTATGTCCCCCCCCCTAAGGAAAGGATTGGGAAACACTTATAAAACCAATAAATTATTATTTTTTTTTTTTTTTATCACTTTATTTTATTAGTGGCGATGTTAATAGAGTGTGATTTTCAGGTTTTTATTTAATTCACTTTATTTGGTTTTGGTTTGTCAAGGACACAGCTGTCAAGGTTTTTCTTTTCTTCTTCAATTACTATGGAGGCACCCCTTTTGTTACTCAGGGAAAAAAAGCCCATATATATTATGTAATTAAACTTTTTAAATTGTGAAATGTTCTATGTATCATACATCTACAGAAAAAGACTGTCCTTCAAACAATGTTCAAATCAGAATGTAGGCCCTGAGGCCACAAAAACTGCCCACCCCTGCTCTAGTACTTTCAGATCCCACTCCTTTTAACCCCTTAACAATCGCCCGATCTGGGGCGGGGGAGGTGTCAAAGATCACAGAGCTTTTTTTTTTTTTTTTTTTTTTTTTTGTGAAATGAATTCTGGGATGGCAAAGCGGCGTGCAGCCACACTACAATCTCAGAATTCCATGACGTGCCAAGACTGTCACCAGTCCTTAAAACAAAAATCCACTGGTAATGGTCCTGGCACTTCACCGGTTAAATACAATGCTCAACAAGATAATAAATCATTGTGGATTCAGAAACGTTCATAATCATAATTACCTGCAGCAGATTTAAAGGCCTCAGACTTGAAGTATTTTTTAAACCAAATGGGCCACCTGTTGAAAAAATATCTTATTAAACTAAAATTAAAGAAACATAATTAAATATTTCAGACCAGTGCAAGAAACCAATTCCCAAAATACACTGTATAAGAAGTTATCCTGATGTGAAAAAATAGCTTAAAGAACAGTCTTATGTCATTTTGACTTTACATATTCTGCAGGTGTATAATATGTAAGGTCAAATTGCTTATGCTTCTTTAACTGTTTTCCTTTTATCCTTTGGTATTTTTCTAGACTCTTATGAGAGTCAGATATCCCTGCTTTTCAACTGAAGGGTAATCAGTGTCTCAGTACCTTTGATTTTTGCACATTTTCTTAAAGGGATAGTAATGTTTCACAAAAACAACAGCTCCAATTAATCTTCATAGTATTTGGGCCATGTGTATGTTATTTCAATACAGTCAGGGTTGTAGTTCAAGAATAATTGAATGATAAGATATCCCCCTCCCGCCCATTTTACCTAGTGTAAAAGCCACTTCCCCATAGATGTGGAATCTGGTCTCTTGACCAGGGAGCTCACAACAAGGGACAGTCTTCTTACTGTTCGCATAAGGAAAACCCTGCCCTCCTTGACAGGTTTTTCCTTATGCTTGCTGAAGATTGTCCCTCTCTGCGATCCATACGGACAGTCTTGCTGCTCTGAGGTGAGCAGTGTTAAATCAGTAAAAGGGTCGGGAGGAGGATACGTTATCATTCAATTATTCTTGAAGTACAACTCGGACAGCATTAAAATAACACTCTCCATGGCCCAAATACTATGAAGATTAATTGGAGCTGCTTTTATTGTGAAACGTTACTATCCCTTCAGCCAGAATTCCCTCATTCAAACCCAGGACCTGCTCATCCACCCTCTGAACTCTTGGTGCAGCAGGGATGGTCATACATATACTGCTATGTACCCTGGCAGTTGTGTGCATAGGGTATATAGCAGGCTCTACATGACCTTATGGGGGGCCCTAATTATTTAACCCATGATGATGATTGATGCCTCACACTGTGTATGACAAGTCATTGATTTTGTATTAAATGCCAGCTCTAAAAGTATTTATAGTTCGTTAAACCACTTGCTCTCTATGTATTTGCAGGAGTATAAAGGTTATATTCAGGGTACAAAAGCAAAGGATCTTGAACAAATAAGAATTAAAGGGATAGTAATACTTCGTTTTAACTTTATTTTATTTTGTAGGCATTACAAAAACATGAAGAATGATATAAGTCTTATCTCTCAAACCTTTATGGTTTATGAGATATTCACAAGCAAAATTCCCCTCCCCGCCCCTTTTACCTAGTGTAAGCCATCTCTTCTCAGATGTGAGTCTGGTTGTATGACAGTACAGATAACAGAAGGGGACAATTTTCTTTGTATGAAAACAATGAAAGCCCTTCCCCCCTTGACAAGTTTTTCAGCTTTTTCCATTATCTTAATTTAAGATTGTCCCTCTCTGCAGTCTACCTGGGCATCTCCCTTCTGATCTGGTTGAACAGGGGGGGGGATACTTTGTTTGTGAATATCTCTTAAACCATAAAGGTTTCAGAGATAAGACTTATATCATTCTTCATGTTTTTTTAATACCTACAAAATAAAATAAAGTTAAAATGAAGTATTACTATCCCTTTAAGAAGCTTTCAAAAATAATGATTAACCCTAAGTCACTCCAAGGCAGTTGTTCTCAAACCTACAGGGATCACTAACAGGCTGAACTCAAGAAGTCTAAAGACACAGCCTGTAAGGGGGGGTCCCAGAAGACAGGATTAGGAACCAGTGATCTAAGGGGCTTATGGTCAAAGGAAAATATGAGTGACGCTGAAGAAAACGAACTGCAATGTAGAGGAGAAATGAAAATTCCCATTTGGGTTTTCTTCACCCCTCCCCCTCCCAAATGATAAAGCCGCCCCCAATGCATAACTTTGAAATGTGCTGGAATCTTCTCTAGCATTCAAGTGGTTAGAGGGATAGTACGGTCTCTATTAATGTGCTGGTCCAAATCTTCCCTGCATCACGCTTCATCTAAGCGTGGTCTGAATGGAGAGCAGCGAGGGACAATCTTCAGTAAGAAAAAGGAAAATCCTGCCCATCTTCATCTAGGGGGGAAGGGCTTTCCTTATACTTAACTGTGTGAAGATTGTCGCTCGCTGCATCAGTCTGGTCCCACAACCGGATTCCAGATCTAATGGGAGGCAGCTAGAAGGGGTGGGAGGGGAATCCTTTCAGCTTCAAAAACTTTTGAACTACAGATCTGTAAATAATTAAACATAGACCCATGTGTTTAAAAAGACTCTGAGCAGAACTTTAATAGAGACATTACTATCCATTTAAAAGCCCTGTATACATCAATTACATATGTGGAAATTTAGTCTTTTTTGGTGCAGCTGGTTTGCCTCAATTTTCTTTGCACACAAGGCCCAACGAATCCAGGAGAGATGATACAAGAAGACTGATGTGCAAAACAAAGTGGAGAAGTTCAACATTCTTGATTGCTAAGAAGGTCCCTAATGTGAAGTAATGTTTTGGAGACTTCTAGTATTCAAGGTGTCAATCCCCCTATTTACATCAATATGAATACTTGGACTTTGTATCTGTTTCCTGTGTGGCATGACTTATAACGTTCTCCAGCTATGGGCCAAACAACTGCTAAAAAGGTCTTAAAAGACTGGTCAGCCAACCAGATCTTGAGCCAGAGTGGCTACTAAGAAAGAGGAGGCCTTTCCAGTAAACACAGCAACATCAAATGCCACTTCTGCAAGATGCACATTAGCCTCAAGGATCTCAGGGAGAACTACAACAATATCCTCCTTAGGCGAGTCTTCATGGAAGGCTTCCAAAAGCTGATCCACCAAACAGCCATAGCCCTAGTCACCAAAGCAACAGCAAAGGTGGGACTTAAAATGGTACCAGGAGAGACAACATTCACCTTCAAAAGAGCATCCAGATGCTTATTGCAGATGCATCCGCAAGCACTTTTTGAAAGGCAAGAGAGGGTACCCTGCTTGGGGGGTGGAATTGTAGCCCAAGGCACTAAAGCTTCAACAGGAAAAGGGTACAAAAGAGACATGTCTATGAAGGAATCATCTTATCAGGCATCCTCCATTCTTCCAGGAAAACCTGCTCTAAAGAATTTTAAGGAAAAATGGCAGCCCCCTTTTTAGGGGTCTTAGAAACATCAAGGGAAGAAGAACTGAAATCTGGGGCCCCTCATGCTTTTAGGGTCTCCAGAACGGCCCAGATAAGACCCTTAGCAGGAGAACCAGGGTCGTCTTCAAATCCATCCACAATAAGGATGGAAGAATCCAAATTGTTCATAGAGTTTCCTCTCTCACTGGAGTAACACCAAACTATGGAAACATTACCCTCGGCAAAATGGCTGAAATACCTTTAGTGGGGGAAACAGGACAGTACTAGGACCAAGCCTCTAAAAATCAATCAAATAAAGGAAGGAATAGACCTCAGAGGAAATTAAAGCCTTAACATCTAGATGAGGATCATACTAGTGCAGTACTAGAAATTGTTTCAGGGCCCTTTAGGACATGTAAAGGGAAAATGAAACCTGTACAAATAAAAATCATTGTAGGAAACATATGTGTCACCTGAAGATTTTGAGTACAAATGTATTGGGAAACTAGCTTAAAGATGCAACACCTTTCTAACTACAAATTTTTCCTGCAGCCAATCTGAAGTTTAATGTACTGCTTATCTCCGGGCTGTCCAACTCATGTTTTCAAAGCCAGCATATAAGAATTATCCTGCTTGTGGACAGGAAGAGTGAATCAATGGCTCTATCACTTTTATGGGACTACCTAAGCATCAATAAACCCATCCTTAAAGGACAATTATATTCTGATACTGCCCTCCTGGAGACACCAAAATCAATATACAAAGGTGTCCCTGTTACCTGTAACACAACTGAAGTTTACAGCAGAAGCCATCTCCCTAGTCTGTCATACTTTCGGGCTACCTGTCCACAAGATGCTCCAAGGTGTGCTTTCATTTCTACAGCTGTGCTCCTGGACGTAACTGTATGTCCAGGAGCACTCCCCCTCCCCGAAAGAAGAGAGGCTACCTCATCTCCCAGGAAAGATATATCTGTGGGGTTCCAGCATGGAACTCAATCAATTGCTCATAGCCCTCCAAGAAAACTTTGGGAGGCTGCATGATGCTTCTCTTCTTGTATAAAGTTAATAGGAACAACTTTGTATATTAATGTTAATGAGCCCTGGCACAACAATAGTGGAGCAGAATGGGGGTCAGAAAAAATATCTGTACTGCAACTCGCAGAGCACTTTCCTATCCTGCATGATACACGTCTCACAGAAAGCCTGACACAAAGGGTCTTTGGGGAAAACACACACAACGCAGGTGTTTTTTGCTGACAGAAACGCCTGATTTGTGTTCCTGACATGGGGGTCCATATTATGACCCCCAAACAGCTGATAGGAGCCATTTTGGGATTGCACAGGGGAGCCCTAAGCTTTTTTTTTTTTTTTTTTTTTTATAACCAATCTGCTTCAATTGGCACACACTTAATAAAACCTGATGATCACACTTCAAATCTTGACCTCTCAGGTGCCCCGGGACTGTAAATGGATAACCTCAATCATACAAATTTCATAAAGTGTACAGTACAAACAATCATAGCCAGAGATGTAAAAGTACCACAGAGGCTTCCCACAGTCAGAAAAAATTGTAATAAATATTTAAAATACCTTTTTGACAGCCCATGGCATACATCTAATCATTAGAACTCATTTAGTTCTGGCAATTTTTACTTTCTGAAAAAAATTACGGGAATGATTCTCAAAGTCCTATTACTCAATAAGAATCTGGAATGAATTGCTCTGCTTCCTATTGGAAGCTGCTGACATCTTGGACACATCAGGTTTCCTATAAACATACCTCCCCCTTCCCAGCACAATTGCTGGCTATCTAAATTGGATACTGCCAGGAAAGGCAGCTTTGATGAATGACAATTCCACCATGGATTTTGGGTAATAGGGTTTTCCAAGAAATAAAGTCCGAGGTTCACAACAGTAAGGACAATAAGATTAAACTTATTTTCGAGGTTTACCTTTACTTCAAATATCATCATAAAGCTTTTTAAACATTTTTTCCTTTTTGATACACAGGCCCATACATGAATTGTGGTTTACACATCTCAAATAAAACTGTAATCTGTAACAATGGCAGTGAATAAAGCATTTAAGTTGAAAAGGGCAAAAAAAAAAAAAAAAAAAAAAAAAAAAAAAAAAAATGTTGAAAGTGGTATTGATTGTTGCATAAAAAATTTCAGAGCACATATATTGTTACCCAACCTCCATCAGTCATACTAACCTGCCTGTGAGGCAGACTGCATGGCAGCTGGCAATGCACCCGGCACCAGGCCTCCTGATGGTAATATGCCACTCAGATTTATGCCTGTAGGGGTTATGGCACCAGTATTACACCCCAGTATGGGATTTGAGCCACTCATCAATGTCTGTGGGCCACTGTGGAACAGGAAAGAAAGTACATTAAAAGCTGCATGAATCTCATAGCACTCTATCTGTTTCTTGATTTGTTCATGTGATGGACTTCCCTGCTCGTACCCTATGCATATATGAATCTCGTTTGTAGATCCCCCTGTGTATTACTCTACAATGTATTAAGCATTTCTTCAGATGTTTCATTGGTTTCTATGTAATCTTTGAATTTATTTTCAATAAAGATTATTTGCAAAAAAAAAAAAAAAGCTGCATGAATGTGTGAAAATGGCTTTTAACTGTATTGGAGAAACTAAGTTATTCATTTCTTGGATATACACTGAACATTATGAATCACTTTCCTACAGAGTATATAATTCTGGTTATATTCAGTCTTATCAGTAAAGCCATCTCAAAGCACTTATTAGGCTTTAGTATTTAATGCACGGTCAACCAGTCAAAATGTTGGATTACATAATAAAATTACTTTAATTAAAAAACTGTAGCTATTCTACTTAAACAGTAATGTACTTTAATTATCTTTTCTCCCTTAGACCCACAATATAACAAATAGCTATAGCTTGAAGTAAAGTAAAAATAAGATAAAAACACTGCCATCAATTTCCTTCATTCTGCTGATGTTAGCTGCTAGAATCCCACCCAGTCCTCTCGGCACAGGTTGTTCCTACAAAGTTCCTGAAGTGAAATGGACTTCTGATCACCAGTGCAGGTTTTACAGGAAGTAATAAGCAGTGGAACTTAGAGACCCCGAAGTAATTCACATCATGGTGAAAAAATATTAAAAACTGTATATTTTTAAGGATTGTGAAGCCACTAAAGCGTAGCTTTATTTTTTCCCATCTAGGAGGCACTGCAAGTTTAAAATGTGGCCGTAAACTATTAAAAAAAATTGTTTAAAACTTAGTGGAATTTAAAAATGGTAAACAAACTCCCTATGGAAAAAAAATATCTGTCAAGAACTTTGATATTGGTGTACAAATCCCCTGAATACTTGTTATTTTAGAAAGACATCCAATATACACTGCATATGTAAAGTAAAAATCTTAAAATAAGTTAGGATTAAATAATGTATAATAATATATCTTCCTAGGCTTTTTGTTCTGCTGAATTTTTTTGTGTGACCAGTATAACGGCTTGTTCCCACAGTAACTGTGCTGCTGTGACATTGTTGGGTGGCTGTTCACATGGTGCTGATACAACAGTAACTGGCAACACTAACAGAGCTTGTCGCAACTCCCCAGAGATTAGCAATTATTATTATTATTACTGGCTGGCACCCAAGTGTTTCTGCCAATCCATGTGAAAGGTCTGCCAGCGGATGCGTAGGCCACCATACAGACCTGCCCTACTGAATTCTAAATGGGGTACAGTAAAGTTGCTGCATGCTAGCCTTTGGTGTGATCACATGAGGGGAAAAGCGCCATACTTGTAGGATTTCTTTGATGAGCTGAAACTGTATTAAAAAACAACAACACTATGTGCATGATATCATGTGTTTTGCAATAAAATGTGAATAGCATTATTCACTACTTTTCTACCCCATAATGTTTTCTTTTATTTGGTGCTATAAATTCATGAAAAATAGTTTGTACCTGTGATAAAGCACTCTCTGACCAAAAGTTGCCACAAAACTCTTTACCTTGTAACATGCACTGTATTTTTCAGTAGTGAGAACAGTCCAATACAATGCAAGGATACCAATTTCATTCATTTTTACTTATTTAAACTTTTGGTATTCAGTTGCCAGTGTGAACTACGCTTATGTATGACAGTGCAACAAGGTTTTCCCAGTATCCCATTCCCTTCCTGCCTCCAAATGTGTAGCAGCCCATTTACCAGAACTTCCTGTTTTACCTACTTATACACAACATAACCCTGTATGTTCCCTCTTGTAAGAAATGCATTTAATCTTCTGAGGTAATAGTACTAGTAATAGATGCATGTGTTTTTACATGTAACAATGAATTCATTTTAGAAATGTAAACTATATATAAAACAGAGATTAAGATATGGGCTTCAGCAGCCTCAATTTATTGATAAAAATTATGTTAACTTAAAAAAAAAAAAAAAAAAAAAAAAAAAAAAAAAAAAAAAAAAAAAATTAAGAAATGATGAATGGTTCTTTACTGTTTAATGCATGCAGCATGAATGCTGAATGAATAATGCTTGATCTAAAAATAACTAGTGACTTAATTGATATAATGCAATGCACTAGAAAACAAATCAGCTTTAAGGGAACAGAGGTTTTAAGGCTTTGTGTGTAAAAGCAGGAGTGCAATTCTAGAGCAAACCATCTTCACCACAGATGACACAAAAATTTGAATTAATTTTAATGGAAAGGGCATAGTGCAGTTTGTGTGTGTTTGGTGCAGTTGCTTTACCGATATATTGCTCTGTTCCACATGTATACATACAGCCCTTAGTTTTTTGCTATATCATTTTGTACTGTAAAGTCACAGAGTTCATATGGTGAAGTTTGAAGGTCTCCAAGTCAGATACTCCTTCATCACTACTTCCCCTACTTGCTAAACTCAGTTATAAGATATAGCAAAGTTAAAAAAGCAAAACAGAAGTAAAAGAAGGGAATCCCAAAACAGATGACCCAAGAGGGACCCTCATGCCCGAGGACTCAAACTATTATGTTTTTTCTCCAGGAGGGAGTTGTAATGGGAACACCCATTGTAAATCTCCTGAATCTGTACTCTGGGGAGGAGCAACTCTACAGAGAAACAGCAGACTGCTAGTATTTATACAACAATGACCAGAGCATAGGACACTCTGGGACACAAAACAGTAACTCAGGCAGCAGGTAAACAGCAGGGACAGGTTTGAGCACACCTGGCTGAAGCTATAAAGAGTTTAAGACGCTCCAATGTGAAAAGTGTCTCAAAAGAATATTAACCCTTTGAGTGCCAAAGGGGTACACAATGCATTGCAAAGCAATGCATAACTCTTTAGCACTCAAAGTGTTAAAGGAATTGGAGAGATTCTGACTTATCCTTCATATTGCATCTCTCCACTGTTCTAGCTAATGGCGGTCCATTTAATTTATCAATTTGGATTTATTTCTATAATGGCCAGTTTCTATACTATTCTGGAGAGTGTATTTACCAGTTTCTATACTATTCTGGAGAGCGTATTTACCAGTTTCTATACTATTCTGGAGAGCGTATTTACCAGTTTATATACTATTTACCAGTTTATATACTATTCTGGAGATTGTATTTACCAGTTTCTATACTATTCTGGAGAGTGTATTTACCAGTTTATACACTATTCTGGAGAGCGTATTTACCAGTTTATACACTATTCTGGAGAGCGTATTTACCAGTTTATATACTATTTACCAGTTTATATCCTATTCTGGAGATTGTATTTACCAGTTTATATACTATTCTGGAGATTGTATTTACCAGTTTATATACTATTCTGGAGAGTGTACTTTCCAGTTCGTATAACCTTAATAACCCTTTGAGTGCCAGAGGAGTACACAATGCATTGATTTGCAAAGCAATGTTTACATATCTGGAACTCAAAGGGTTACTTTCTCTTTACTTAAAAGCTTAAGACTTTAGAGAGAGGTCTCCAACTTTGCATGAAGGAATATACTGAGGACTTCTAAATTGGTTTTGTATTTGTATGTTATAGACTGGGTTACGTTGCCAGGTCACAGTGTATGGGGCTATGGAGAGAGTCATAGGAGGTGCTTGCCTAGTACAACTAGCCCAGAAGAGAAGCTAAACAATCAAACAGATTATCTTTCTAAGTAATATGGGTCATCTATAGCCTTTAAAGCATATCTTTATGAAAATGTGGTAAGGGAAAAAGTTTATACTAATATATAGGTAAATACATAACATTTAGAGAGTAAATATCAGAAGACAAAATTAATTCAAAAAGAGAACTTAACACGGACTGCCAGAAGGGTGTCCATCTCACGCACTGGGCTCCTCTCTGCCACTCACAAGGTTAAACTGATAATCAGTCCTTCATAACCACCAAGAATATTGAGGTTTCTTCAACAAGCAGATTAAACTTTTAAGGACCAGAGGTGCAAAACCCATTGTGAAACAGTGTGTCACACATCCCTTTGGTTCTTAACGGGTTAAACAAATTCATACTGTATATAGCTCTGCCTTGCTGAGTTTTAGTGACCTGACAAACTGTTGAGGGAAAAAAAAGGCTTGCACAATAATAATTTTCTGAATATATTAGGAAACAATAATATCCCTTGAGGCAGTTAGTGATGCATGTGTGACGAAGTCTGGTCAGCGAGCGATTTATCACCAGATTGCCAGTGGGGAACTTGACACCTCTGATGTGATATAACCTTCCACTCCTGAAGCAAAGTGGGGAATATTTACCCAGTAAGGGTCAGAAGATTTGGTTCAGATTCAGATGTATAATGTTAATCTTAAAGTGTTTTGTCTTCAGAATAGTGATTTGCTTGATAAATGTGCCTCAGCAAGTACAGAGTTGTACTTTATACATATACCTCTCTGTTTCTGTTGTATGCAACAGGTTCATGTAATATTATGTTAAGCATTATTCCAATTTGGCTAGCTTTTTTACCCTGATACAAACATCTCACAGGATTTTAGAACTGTCACAGACATTATTACAGAGCATACAGTGACAGATGTTTATAAGACAAAAAGTACTTGTTAGAAAAAAGAACAGTGATTTGTAAATAGGGAGTTCTCATAAGGGACAAATGTAAAAAGCCATCAGAGTTCATAGAACTTACCATACAGAGCCAACTACATTGATGAAATTAAGTCCAGCAGGATTTGTCATGACTTGAGAGGTGGTGGTTCCTGTAGTGATAGACGTTACCATGGTGGGCAGTGGAATGGTCATTACGGGTAACCCCTGACTCAGAGACATTTGCTGCTGAGCAAACGGTGTTAATAAAGTGGGCTGTGAATTAAAGCTTGAGTCTTGGGGTGTGGGGGTGACAGAAGGAGTGAGAGGAGTTGAGGTCAGAGCATCAGGAGGATGCGGAGTCGATGATGGGGTGTTGGTTGGCGTAGGAGTAGATGGTTTGGGAGTTCCAGATCCTGCTCATTGAGAAAAATAAAAAAGTGCTAGTACAAGCCCACATTTGTTCCAACTATGACAAAAATAAAAAATACAGTTACTTCTAATCTTAGAACAATGGTTCTCAAACTAAGTCCTGTCGAACTAGGCTGGGGTGGCCATTAGTGTACATGTGTGATTCGTTGACTACAATGGATGTGTGGAATCTAGATCTCTGAAAGATTCCTGTTGTAATAAGCACCATAAACTGGGCTATTCTAAGACAAAAAAAATCAAATGAAATCAACGTTAACCGTTAACTGACTAGTTTTAACTTTGTAACTAAACCTTATTTCTGCTACAAACTAACATTCAAATACATCTGGTATAGATATATAAACTCCTTGAATTCAAGTGGTCTCCAATGCCTTGCTCCACAAGGCACTGGATATTTTCCTAGCAGCCAACGTTTTAAACAGTTTATTTACAAAATGCTTACATTACAAGAAAATGTTTGAGAACCACTGTCTTAGAATAGCCAAAAAGCCTATACATGGACAAAAAGCTTTAATACTTAGAGAGGGTTCATTCTTTTCCATACAAATCCTACAAAGATATCAACTTGCTAGTGTATTACCCAGACCCAATGAAAAGAAGGAAATAAAACACCTTATTAACAGGTCACAAATGCTTCAAACCCATTTAATGGCAAAACAAATCAAAAAATGTTATGTTAGTAATGGGCCATATGCAGTTGAAGCACACATACTCATTTTCAAACCTAAACAAAGCAAATCATGTGTGTTTTTTGTTTTTTTTTAAATACATGACATATCTCATTTCACACAATGCATGCAATTTTTAAAAATCCAAATCACAGAAGTACTGTAAGAAATGCAGTCGTTCAAAAATCACTTAAAAAACTAGTTACTAAACAAACACACATATTATATATATATTTATTATATATACACACACATACAGTCGTATGAAAAAGAAAGTACATCCTCTTTGAATTCTATGGTTTTACATATCAGGACATAATAACAATCATCTGTTCCTTCGCATGTCTAAAAATTAGGTAAATACAACCTCAGGTGAACAACACCACATGACCTATTACATTGTGTCATGATTTATTTAACAACAATAAAGCCAAAATGGAGAAGCCATGTGTGAAAAACTAAGTACACCCTTACTGCTTCTATAGGAAATTAAGATAAGTAGCAGACAGGTGCTGCTAATCAAATGCCCTTGATTAATTGATCATCAGCAAGTATGACCACCTCTACAAAAGGCAAAGTTTTAGCAGTTTGCTGGTCTGGAGCATTCAGGGGTGTGTTAACACAATTCCTAGGAGGAAAGACATCAGCAATTATCTTAGAGAAGCAATTGTTGCTGCCCATCAATCTGGGAAGTGTTATAAGGCCATTTCCAAACAATTTAAAGTCCATCATTCTACAGTGAGAAAGATTATTCAAAAGTGGAAAACATTAAAGACAGTTGTCATTCTTCCCAGGAATGGACATCCCAGCAAATTCACCCCAAGGTCAGACCGTACAATGCTCATAGAAATCACAAAAAACCAAGAGTTACATCTCAGACTCTAGAGGACTCAGTTAGCATGTTAAATGTTAAAGTTCATGACAGTAAAATTAGAAAAAGCCTGAACAAGTATGGCTTGTTTGGAAGGGTTGCCAGGAGAAAGCCTCTTCTCTCTAAAAAGAACATGGCAGCACGGCTTTGGTTTGCAAAGCTGCAGCTGAACAAACCACAAGACTTCTGGAACAATGTCCTTTGGACAGACAAGACCAAAGTGGAGATGTTTGGCTAAAATGCACAGTGCCATGTTTGGAGAAAACCACACACAGCATATCAACCGTCAAGCATGGTGGTGGAGGGGTGATGATTTGGGCTTGTTTTGCAGACACAGGACCTGGGATCCTTGCGGTCATTGAGTCGACCATGAAGTCCTCTGTATATCAAAGTATTCTAGAGTCAAATGTGAGGTTATCTGTCCAACAGCTAAAGCTTGGCTGAAATTGGTTCATGCAACAGGACAATGATCACAAGCACACCAGCAAATGTACAACAGAATGGCTGAAAAAGAAAAGAATCAAGGTGTTGCAATGGCCCAATCAAAGTCCAGACCTCAACTTGATTGAAATGCTGTTGTGGGACCTTAAGAGAGCTGTGCATAAATAAATGCCCGCAAATCTCAATGAACTAAAGCAATGTTGTAAAGAAGAGTGGCCCAAAATTCCGCCACAACGATGTGAGATACTGATAAAGTCATACAGAAAATGATTACTTCAAGTTAATGCTGCTAAAATTGGTTCTACAAGCTAATGGATCATAAGATGTACTTTGATTTTCCACACACGGCTTCTCCATTTTGGCTTTATTTCTATTAAATAAATCATGACATGGTGTAATATATCATGTGTTGTTGTTCACCTGAGGTTGTATTTAACTAACTTTTAGACCTGCTAAAAAACAGGTGATTGTTATTATGTCCTGATATGTAAAACTATAGAATTCAAAGAGGGTGTACTTTCTTTTTCACATGACTGTATGTATGTGTGTGTATATATATATATATATATATATATATATATATATATATATATATATATATATCCCATAAAGAAATCAGCACTCTTTCAGAGAATTTGTCCTGGTGGAGAGTAGAGGGTTAATTTTCAAAACAAAAAAATTAACTGAAGGTCTTTTGTCAGATGCAACAAAATGTAACTTTATTTAGGTCAACATTTTGATCCTCACATGGATCTTTGATAACATTCCATGTGAGGATCGAAACATTGACCTGAATAAAGTTACATTTTGTTGCATCCAACAAAAGGCCTGAGATTGCTGATTTCTTTATGGATTGCTGAATTATTTTGACCGTGCACGCAGGCACTTGCCTTTAGTGTCAAAAGTGTGTCCTGCTGCATTTGTTTATATATTTTATATTTATTATACATATAATATTATTATATATATATAAATAAATCTATCTCTATGGAAAATATCCATATTGTAGTGCTTTTCCTGTGAAGGGTAATGCCACTGCTGGGAGATACATCGCTCAATAGAAAACGCGTCACCATAAAATGGAAACATATTAAAAACACTTGGCTCTGTTCAATTACCCCAAAAAATTACTCAAAACTGAAAAAACAAACCTAATAAAAAGACTTCCTCGCCATCCTCAGTAAAATCACATTTTTTGAATACCCAATCAATGACACCTCTGTTATTCCGTGAATGATAGTAGAGGGGGGAAAAAAAATCAGTGCATCACAATTTATTATTAAGCATAACGGTGTTGTAAGGGAAGTTTGAATATTCACTTACACGGGCCTTCTACCTTATTCTGCACTGCCCAAAGGGAGCTATACCATTCATTGTTGGGATTAAAAGGACCAGGGGCTTGGTGACCATCCACTGACTTCAGGACATGTAAGGTATCCTAAAGTTACTTTTACCCCTCACTATAACCCCCCCCAAAAAAAAGGTACAATGTTTGAAACCACTAAGAAATATATAATTTATCCCCTCAATCTCCCCCTCAACTTGGTAAATTTTAATTAAAATGGTGTCAGAGGTACTGTCATAAATATTTCAATTTTCCCCTCACCCTGCAACCAAGGGGTGAAAGGTAGAAGAAAGGCTGTATGACCAAACCACATGCTAATGTATGCCCCCTTTACATAGAGTAGGGGGAAGCCTAGTAGGGCCCAATGGACCCCACAAGTTTAGAACTATACTTCAATAACACAAAGCTCGCAGGAGAAAAGAGAGTTGTAGATTCTTTGGCCAATTCAAGGGTCCCATCTGACCGAATTACTCCTTTCACCCTTTTATTCCTTTTTAACTAAATCTTATTCTGTTTTCTTTTTTCTTAACCACTTGCAATAGGTATGCAAAGTGTTAAGGTCACCTGTGCCCTATATGCAAGGGGGGAGAGGAATAATTTGACATATCCTGCGATAATGATAGTTTTGGTGCAATATAAACGTTGGCCAATTTTTATTTATTTATTTTTTAATATCAGGTGCCATGAGGATCAAAAATTAAAACAGCTGAACATTTCCATTCGGGTTTGTAACTGAATTGATAAATGTCTTATTGTGGTGTAATAACTGTAGAATGAGACCTCTTCCGGCTGTGGAAGTACCCTTGTTAAATTCAGCAGGAACCAGTTGTTTATTTTTCAAGATAAATATTTCTATCCCTTAAAGGGATAGTAATACTTTGTTTTATCTTTATTTTATTTTGTAGGCATTAAAAAAACATGCAGAACGATATAAGTCTTATCTCTCAAACCTTTATGGTTTAAGAGATATTCACAAGCAAAGAACCCCCCCCCCCCTGTTCAGCCAGATCAGAAGGGAGATGCCCAGGTAGACTGCAGAGAGGGACAATCTTCAATTAAGATAAGGGAAAAAGCTGAAAAACTTGTCAAGGGGGGGGGGAAGGGCTTTCATTCTTTTCATACAAAGAAGATTGTCCCCTGCAGAGATTGCTTACACTAGGTAAAAGGGGTGGGAGGGGAAACTTTGCTTGTGAATATCTCTTAAACCATAAAGGTTTGAGAGATAAGACGTATATCGTTCATGTTTTTTTAATGCCTACAAAATAAAATAAAGTTAAAACGAAGTATTACTATCCCTTTAACCCTTTGAGTTCCAGAGGTATCCATTACATTGCAATGCAATGTGTTGGATATCTCCCTGGCACTCAAAGTGTTACACCTGATTTTGCCCAGAATACAAAGCATTTACCATGCTTTGTTGGCTTCAGTGCAACAGAGGTGTTTGAGAAATAGAACTGCAATGACTTTCTGCATTTGTACATTTCCAGCAGCTTTCTTGCACTCATTAGAATGCCTGGCAGGCTGCAATAAACTATAAAACCCAGAATATGATGAGGATGAAATGCCGACATGTAATTTATTGTACACTTTACAACCTATCACCCTACAACACTGTGTGCCAGAGGGCTGTGCAGCATGCATGTGTTGAACATCTCCCCAGCATTCAAGGGGCTACACTAAACACACACAAAGGGTCCTATGTTCAAATGAGTGGAGTCATTCCGTGGGAAGCAAACTACGGCACAAGGGACATAAACAAATTTCACAATGAGGCTTTTAACCCTTTGAGTGCCAGAGGGGTACGCAACACATTGCTTTGGAACTCAAAGGATTATTCCACTGAATGTCAGAGAGGTCTCCAGTGTATTGCAAAACAATTCACTGGAGACCTTTCTAGCATTTGAGGAGTTAAAAGTCCCATTTAAATCAATGGGAATTTGGATTTGCTCCTATGATGCAGTTTGTTTTCCCAGAAATCCTCCAGTTTTCTTTCAAGCATAGGGTCTAAAGATAGGCTGCAGCAGCTCAAATGTACTTATTTAAAAACAGCAGCTTCTAAAAGGCAAATTCTTAAAAGGGATAGAAATTTTTCACGATGAAAGCCGCTCCAATTAATCTTCATAGTATTTGGGCCATGGAGAGTTATTTCAATACTGTCATAGTTGTAGTTCAGAAGTAATTGAATGATAAAGTATCCCCCTCCCACCCCTTTTAATGATGTAACACTGCTCACTTCAGAGCAGCAAGACTGTCCGGATGGATCGCAGAGAGGGACACTCTTCAGTAAGCATAAGGAAAAGCCTGAAAAACCTGTCAAGGGGGGCAGGGTTTTCCTTATGCTCACAGTAAGAAGATTGTCTCTTGCTGTGAGCTGTCTGGTCAAGAGACCAGATTCCACATCTGATGGGATGAGTCTTCTACTAGGTAAAAGGGGCGGGAGATGGCTAATTTATCATTGAATTACTCTTGACCTACAACTATGACAGTACTGAAATAACACTCTCCATGACCCAAATACTATGAAGATTAATTGGAGCTGCTGTTTTTGTGAAACATTACGATCCCTCTAAACTGGATCGGCTCCAGGGGCTCTCCATTCATTTGGAAACCCACCTGGGATCCAAGGGGTTAAATTCCCCTAAAGGGGAAGAACAACATACTTCCTTTTTGTCACATTTAATATCCTTTTAGCTCCCCCCCCTTTTGGCGCCTTAGATGCTAGACACACCTCCACAGCATTGCTTTACAAAGTGTCGGAAACATCTCTAGCACCCAAGAGGTTAATGCATAAACAGAAATCATACTTGCATCAGGACACTATTAATATGTATGCACAAAGGGTGCATACAGAAAATGTACAACCCCCACCCCCCAACATAAAAACAAAACATGAGGAGAGTTACAGTAAACATATAAAAAACATACATACAATTAACTGAAACCTTCCTTTTAAAAAAAAAAAAAAAAAAAAAAAATGTGCAAGACTTTTAAACAAGCACTGGAGTGAACACAAGCGGACATGTTGGCATCAAAAAATCCATTAGAATCTTTAATCTTGAGGACCTCTACACCAATGGCCTATGGAGATTTAATGAAGAATTTAGCGAGACTCACTTTGTGAAGAGCCAGCAGGTGACATTGCGGCAGGAGAAATCATGCCAACTTGATTAAGATCCACAGATTGCTTCCGGGTGATACTGGGGGGCTTGGAAGGAGGAGGGGTTGTGGATTTTAGGTGGCCACTCGCCTGCTGGGAACTAAAAATATTACCTGGAAAAGCACAATTATGAAACATTATAAAGTCATCAGAGAGCATGTGCAGTTGTCTAACAGAGATTGTTATTTAGACATAGTAACATAGTTGATGAGGCTGAAAAAAGAGGTGTTCATCAAGTCCAGCCTGTGCCAAACCACCCTTGTTGATCCAGAGGAAGGCAAAAAAAAAAAAAAAAACGCAATTAAGCCATTTTCAATTAGCCCCCAAGTGGGTAAAAAAATTCCTTCCTCACTTCAAATGCTGGTCAGATAATTTCCTGGATCAACAACCATTCTGCACTGAACAGGCGTCTGGAACGAACTGTCCTTAACACTGTAACATAATTGATGAGGTTAAACAAAGAAAAGAGTCCAACAAGTTCAGCCCATGCCATCTCACCCCTGTTAATCCAGAGGAAGGCAACAAAGAGACATTGAAGCCATTTCCACTTAAGCTCCAATTACATAAAACATTGCATATTTCCCTGGATCACTACAGGGTCATTTCATCAAATTGTCAAAGGCCAAATGCAGAAGGGAATACTCTGATTTCCATGTACACTAGCATATTTCCAGAGTCATCAGTGGCCACACTGATAAATGATTGGGTGCCAGATACAATGTGCATGTACCAGATAGAGCCACCATTTCCACTTGCCAGGTTCAGGCAGACATATCCCATAAAAAGCTATTGGACAGACATACACTTGCATCTAAGCTATATGTGTAAGTATCGTGGAAATGGTGGAATTAACATTATAATATCAATTATTATAAACAGCCAAAAGGTATTGCTCAAGGAACAATGCAAAAGTACATTTTATCGGATATGCTGCTCTTTCCATAATTTGAAGAATAGATCCTTCGAGCGTATGTTTCATCGTGCTCTCTCTCAAATAAGAGCAAATTGTATTTTTATAAATGGCAAACATTGTAGGATTTTTTTTTTAATTATTTTTTTTTAACAAAAACATATTTTACCTAATTAGGTGGCAAACATAGAAGAAAAGCTCACTGCCTCCGCCCTAGTCTTTGTGTGACTTACACACTACAGTTTGAGAATTATTTTGTCTGTTATGCCAGAGGGGTTTGCAACACAATGCACACACACACACTGGCATTCAAAGGGTTAAATGTCACTGTTTTCACTGACATGATCAATAACTAGTAATATCTATAACTGCACTTTGTACAAACAAAGTTGATACATCATCTTTTGTATTGCTGTAATAAAGAAAAATACACACAAATACATATTGTTGAATAGCTAACAGGCTATGATTCACCATTGTTCTCAATAAAAATGAACGCGGCCCACACACGTTTCTCATCATATGTCCCATGTCTGAGAAGAGCCAGACACCCCTGCTAAATGGGTGCAATTCTGGAACAAACCAGATACACCACAGAGGACAAATACACAATAGTCTTTGATTTAACTAGGGCTTTTAACACTCTGGAGAGCTCTAGCATTCATAGGGTGAAAAGTCCCATTTCAAATGGCATTTGGGGACTTTGTATTTGTCCTATATCATGTAGTTGGTTTACTGCAGAAACATACTGTTTAACCCTTTGAGGTGCACAGCACCCCTTTGTCATTCAAAGGCTTAACTTGACCAGTGTTAAGCAAGCAAGTCCTTCAAGCTTTTAAGGACTGCAGTTCCCACCATCCCTAAATAGAGATTTGCTTGTCTTTGCGCTACAGATCAGGAGGGGACAAAGAATTCAAACATACGTTGGTAGAGAAACCATTACCTGAAGAACTGCTTCCGGAGCTTGAAGGAAGTTTTATTGGAGGCGGCCTGTGTTTGACGCCTTTCCCCAAAACAGAAGACTGAATAGAGCCTGATGACATACTGTCTGACTGATCCGCAAAAATAAAGAGATAAATAATGAATCCAAGTTTCAACTATATATATTATACACACACAACACATATTCCACCTCAGGGGTTCTCAAGCCTATATCCTACCTCTCTGGCACACAAAAGGTTATCAACCAAACCTTTTAACCCTTTTGATACTAGAAAGGGCTCCAATGCATTGTTTTGCAATGCTCGGTAGACCTCCCCAGAACCCAAGGAGTTCATATCCGACATATAGGAATGCTAGTTGTACGAATACTAGCAGTAAGACTTTGGAGTTCATGCTTAAAATAAAACTGGACCATTTATGGACAAACCAACACCACCACTGGAGACAAATACAAATTCCCCAAATTCCCATTAATTTGAGATTTTAACCCACTGAATATGAGAGCGGTCGACAGTGTTTTGCATTCAAGGGGTTAATAGCTGCATTAAAGTCAACTGCAATTTAGGCCTTTTTTATTTGTCCCCTATGGAGTGCTTGGTTTGCCAGCCCATTGTTGTTACACTGTCCACCATTACTTACAGCTGTTCTGTGGAGACCCTTGAGTGTCTTCAGTAAACCCTGGGGTTTCACAGAAACCAGTCTGAGAACCCTTGTTCTGCCTGATTTATTAATTATCCTTCCTAATGATCTTGTCAACTTTCAGCTCGTCAGCAAACCCCTAGAGCAGTGGTGTCACACAGAACTAGTGCTTAATTGAATAGTGGTATCTGTCCATGCAGGTATGTTCTTATACAATCACATATCTTCTTTATCTGACCAACTGTTCTAAATGGCAATGTTACGTAATACTCACACTGATTGTATGCTATAAATTTTATTAATGTGCACTGGGATGAGGAGGCACGTTATTTTGAAACAAATTAACTGATAAAACAGAGATCTGCCCAAATGGTATCCAGACATGACTACTCATACTAGAAAAGGGCTTTATGGAAACAGTAACACTTAAAATTTAATTGGTTGATATACCTAAAAATAATATACTTACAACTAGCATCCCTAAAAAAAAAAAAATGTATTTTGTTAGATGTCGAAAATATAATCCTATATTTTCTTTTTAAATTCTTACATAGTCTGTCCCATTCAGACACCATTTGGTTAATTTTGCATGTGCAGTTTGTAATGAGAGATAAGGCAGGCAATACACTGAGATTAGTACACACCACTCTTGAGAATTCAAATAGGCTGGTACCTTATCTCAAGCCATGTACAGGCAATGCTCAGTTACTTCTCACACACCTACCAAGAATGCTAAATGAAAGCGAAACTATCTTCCTATATGAAGTCCCCCCACAATAATTAGGCATATGGCGATTAGATTCTTAAAAGTGATATTATCGGGTGCAAGTACCGCAATCTGATGCAATCCTTTTTCTGAGACTGACGGCCAGTCTTTTTGCTTTAGAGCAGTTTGCGCGCCTATGCCATCAATCCCTTCCAGTACCTTAAGGTACCATACAATGCCTCCTAGAGGAGATTGGACAGACAGTGCAGGAGAGTAGATGTCTCTAAGGTGAGATGTCTATGTGCAAGTCTGGCTGCCAGTCTCAGAAAAAGGAGGATTACTTCAGAACTTGGTGCCCAATAATAGCACTGTTAACCCCTTAACGACCCATGACGTGCCAGGACCGTCATGTGCAAACTTCACTTAAGGACCCATGACGGTCCTGGCACGTCATGGGTTAAATGATAGCAGCGCGCCTCCGTGAACGCTTCTATCATCCTGCAGAGGCTGAGACTGAGCACTCAGGTACCACAGCGCTCTGTTTCAGCCAGTGTTTTGTGTGCTGGTACATGCGATCACTGTGACAGCAATCACATGTACCGGCTTTTAGATTGACAAAGGCAGCATGGTTTATATGCTGAGTTTGTCACTGGTCTCTGCCTCTGTCTCCTTTATTATTGAAGTAAGGGAGAGAGAAGCAGAGAGGAGACACCTAGTGGTGAGAAAAAAAAAAAAAAAAAAAAGTAGTTGGGGTTGTTAACCCCTTCCGTGCTGGTGTTTGGGGCTGGCTGAAAGCAGGTCCATATCTGACCTGCTAGATGCAACATGCTTTTTTTTTTTTCATAAAATAAAAATATTTAATTTATTAATTTTATTTATAAAATAAATTGCCTAACCTTAATAAATAAATACTGGGAGAGTGATTGTTGTGGCCCCATGTAATACATTTAATGTCAATAATAGTTTATTAAATTTTTAGGATACAAAGATACAAAAATAGAGGGGAAAAACCCCCAGGTAGGGGAAAGGGTCGGGGAAGGGTACAGAAGAGAAACAGAGATAAAAGGGGGGGGGGGGGGAGGGGAGAGGGAATCAACGATCACATAAAAAGCAATAGATAATGCCACGATCATAGAATATACAAACAGAAATAGGCAGTGCAATATAACATGGCTAAACATATAATAATGTCATACTTCATACCAAAACAGAGAAGATTGCGATCATATGGGATCTCACAGGTCAAATAACCAGGCAATTCAATATACCCATTGCTTCCTATCTTCGAATACTCTCACCAGTTTAGTAACATCATTATTGGTAAGTGTGCCTAGTGCTACAAAGTGCTGGTGTCTAATATAGTGATCAAAGTCTTCATATGAATCTGCAGTTTCTCCCTCAAGGTCCATCAGAATCGTCTCTCGTCGTAGCACAATGTAGCTAATTAACAGACAAGAACATATCTCCAAAATGTGATCGTGGGAAGTCGAAGAGGCCCGTCCCTCAGAGCACCCCACCTCATCAAGGGAGGGCGCACGAGGGGGGGGTCCCCCCCCAAGTCCCCCCCCCGCACCCCCAATCCAGAAACATGCAAATCAACAAATTCCCAACTCCCCTCAAAGACAAAAGAACGGAAAGTTGCTGAATGAGATTGAGAAAGTAAAGGTAAAAAAGAATAAAGTAGCAGAATGAGAGAAAGAAACTTAAGACGTGAAGGACACAAAGTCGGCACTCTCCAGGAACAGCAGCCAGCCCAACCACACTCCAGCATATTTAGTGACCTCTTCCGGAGTAGAGGAGGCCAATTCAGCCATCACACGGAGCTCTTCAACCCGCTCCACCCAGACCGAAAGACTAGGAGGTGACGGACGTTTCCAATACAATGAAATCAAACTATTAGCTGCCACCAACAGCTGAGGGACCAACGTTTTCCTGTATCTGGAGGGATTCGTGGAAGTGTGATGAAGAAGGTGTTCCGGTTTAAACTCCGGGGGTTGATCCGTCAGTCGTCTAATAACTGTATAGATTGCGCTCCAGAAAGGGGCTATAAGGGGGCAATCCCACCAAATGTGCAACAAGCTGCCCGGCGCCCCACCGCACCGCCAGCAGAGACCATCATGTGAGGAGGAAAATTTTTGTAGGCGTAGAGGGGTAAGATACCATCTAGATAGCAATTTGTAGGCCGATTCCTGGTATTTAGAGGAGACCGAAACATGGTGAGTCAGGTACATTTTCTGTTCCCATTGACGCGGGGTAAGAGTAATTCCCAAGTCAACCTCCCACTTCTCAACAAATGAGGGGAGCGAACTCCGAGCACTAAGCAGCAAAAGGGAGTATATGCGAGCAAGTCCATGTCTAGGGAAATTCGAACAAGAACATTCTGCCTCAAATGGTGTAAGCGGTCGATGAAGCACATGCTGTGGTACCAGAGAAGAAATGTAATGCTTCAAGTGATGATATCGATAGGAGTCCAAAAAAGTAGGACACACGTCCCCAAGTAGCCGGTTCAGCGGAAGTAGACTGCCCGCCTCCACTACCTGAAACACATGTCGGAAAGGCAAATCCGTCGGCGGAAACACGCGGCTCCCCGGAATACCCGCCAAAAAATCAGGGTTATGAACCAAAGGCGTCATCGGAGAGGGGAAGGTGGTTAGAGAGTGTTTGACTGCGAGACAAGACCAGATGGTCAGAGTTGCCGATAGAAAGGGGCAACGCCGAAGAACTGGGTCTCTTTTATCAGTGGGTAACCACATAGCAGTCCTAATCCTCCCCCCCGTCCTGAATGAGTCAACATCTACCCACTGCTTACCGACATCAGGCACCGACCATTCCACAATCCGGAGTGCATGACATGCCTGATAATAAAGTTTAAAATCGGGTAAGGCCAAACCTCCCTTCTGCTTAGGCATAGAGAGTTGGCACAGGCTCTGTCTCGGCTTCCCATGTCGCCAAACGTATCGCAAAACGGCCGATCTAAGGGACAAGAAAAAGCTGCGCGGCAGCAAGATCAGCAAGGTTTGGAACAGGTATAGAAAACGAGGCAGGATATTCATCTTAAGGACATTTATACGTCCCACCCAAGTAATGTGTGGAAAAGCCCAGGCATTCAAGTCCGAGCACACTCTAGACAACAGAGGTAGGAAGTTGGACTGGTATAGGTCACCAGGGTTCGAAGTAAGTCGCACCCCCAGATACCTAAGACTATGTACACACCACTTGTACGGAAACGAGGTTCGCAAAGAACTCTGGACCAGCTGCGGAACAGCAACATTAAGTATTTCAGACTTAGCCATGTTGATCTTCAAATTAGAAAGAGGGCCATAAATTGCAAATTCTCTTTGTAGAGGTGGTAGGGACAAAAGAGGGCAGGTGACTAAAAACAGTAAGTCATCTGCGAATGCTGCCACTTTATAACTGGAAGACCCTAAACAAAGTCCCCGAATATCAGAATTACCACGGACGGCATTCAGGAATGGTTCAAGAGATAATACAAACAGGATAGGCGACAAAGGGCAACCCTGCCGAGTTCCATTACTGATAGAAAAAGGTCGCGAAAGTAAACCATTAACCCTCACACATGCCGAAGGCCCTGTGTACAAAGCTGTAATCCAAGTGCACATGTTAGGGCCCAGGCCAACATGTGCTAGCGTGGACATCAAAAAGGTCCAATCAACTCTGTCGAAAGCCTTTTCGGCATCTGTAGACAGGAGTAAGAGATCCAAACCCCGAGTCCGTGCGTATTCCATAAAACCAAGCACCTTGACAGTGTTGTCACGAGCCTCACGGCCCGGGACAAAACCCGACTGGTCCGGGTGGATAAGACCTGGTAAGAACGGTGCCAACCGAAGAGCCAACATCTTAGCCATGAGCTTCACATCGGTATTAAGAAGCGAGATAGGCCGATAGTTAGAGCAAAGATCCCTATCCCTGCCTTCTTTGGGAATCACTGTAATGGTTGCCTGTAGAGTTTGAACAGGCAGACTAGACCCCTGAAGTAGGGAATTAAACATATCAAGTAAATGTTGCCACAGTTCCCCGGGGAAAGTCTTATAGTATTTCAAGGTGAGTCCGTCTGGACCCGGCGCTTTACCCGTTTGAGAAGATTTGATCGCCGTCGTTAGCTCTGCCATGGCAAATGGTACTTCCAGGGAGGCAGTCTCGGAGGGAGATTTAAGATGCATATGTTGCGAGAGATAGTGCCTAATCAATTGCGTTCTGTCCGACCCGCCTGGAAGCTGACTAGTTTGATCAAGGTTATACAGATCGTTGTAATAGGTCCGAAAGGCTTCAGCAATGTCCAAAGGTAGTCTCACCAGCTCATGATGTTTATTTCGAATCCTAGGGACATGGCAAATCTGTGATTGTTTACGTAGCTTACGAGCCAAGAACTTCCCACATTTATTGCTATTTTCGAAGAAAAATTTCCTCGATCTCTGGTAGACCCAGCGATTCTTAGCTGCGAGCAAGTCTGCAAGTTGTCCCCTCTTCAACAAAAGAGATTGATAGTCAGAATGGTCAAGGGAGCGTTTATGAGTGGTCTCCAAGTGCAGGATTTCGGATGTGAGAGCGTCAAGTCGGGAAGAGTGGACCCGTTTCCTCGCAGAACCCTGTGCTATGAAGTGCCCCCGTATAACACTCTTGTGAGCCTCCCATACCACAGGCTGGGGAATATCTGACGTCAAATTTTCTTGGAAGTAGTTAGCGAGAACCTTCACGACTCAGAGGCGAGCATCGGGTCAAGCAATAGAGACTCATTAAGTCTCCACATTCCCCTGGAAGGGCGAAACAAGGGAGAGGTCAACCTCATCAAAACTGGTGAGTGATCTGACCACGTCATCGGTTCTATAGAAACTGAAAGCAAGGAGTCCAAGTCCCTATGAGTGATAAAAAGATAGTCAAGTCTAGAGTATGAATTATGAGGAGAGTAGGTATAGTAGGTATAATCACGCACCGTCGGATACAGAGTTCTCCAGCAATCCATCAGCTGGTGCCTGGCTAGGGCGGCTCTCATCCGCCTCAGCAAGCAATCGGGAACACTGGAAGCAGATCTAGAGGAATCCAAGGTAGGATCTAAGGCGACATTGAAATCACCTCCCAAGATCAGCACACCCTCCCTAAACCCCTCCAATTTCAATAGGACTCGAGAAAGAAAGACCGACTGACGGACGTTTGGGAAATATACATTAGCTATAGTGTAAAATTTCTCCAAGAGTTTTCCCTTCACGAAGAGAAAGCGACCCTCATTATCAGAGAGAATCTCCACTTCAGTGAAAGGCGTGTGTCTAGAAAACAAAACCGCTACCCCCCTAGATTTCGACCCAGTAAAGTTACTGTAGAACGCTTGGGGATAGTATTTGTTAGTCAAGGAAGGCGGCCTATGAGCCACAAAATGGGTTTCCTGAATCAACGCTACGGACACATGTTTCGACCGAAGGTCCCTCAGCAAATTGGTGCGCTTTTCAGGAACGTTGAGGCCCCTGGCATTTAGTGAATATAACGTGATAGGGGCCGGGGAGGAAGCCATCCCTAGAGCTAGCGCCAATAGAAAGGAAAAAAGAGGTAAGAACAAGAAAGTGACAAAGAAGAACCGGGAGAGAAAGAGAAAGAGACAGAAACAAAAAGAAAAAGGAGATTAGTCTAGAAAAGTCTCAGACTATCAACTGATCCCTAAACTCAGTGGAAAACCGTGTCGCGTACAGTAGACTTGCGAGAAAGGCAAGCCACTGTACGAGAGATGGAAAAGACACTACTATTCCTAGGGGAGCAGTGAACAGCAGTGCGGCAAATTACACAAATGTATAAACACAGAATATATATACCAACGTGACTCCGTCGGGAAGCCACTAAAACTAAACAGTGATGTGCAAAATAAAAAAAAAAAAAAAGACAAGAAATACAAAAAATCTAAAAAATCTAAAAAATCTAACCGCGCCAGTAACCCAAAACCTGTGATGAGTAAACAGGCAGCAACTATAAACCCTCAATGGGTCCGCAGGACCATAACATCTCTCCGCCCCCCACACCCGGGTCCGGAACACAAGCCCCCAGGGCAGAAGGCTCACTGCCCGCTACCCGAGGACATGCCTCCCGAACCACACGGTGCAAGCGGCTCCCAGCACCACAAATCCTCCAGCCAGCGATCAACAACCGACAGCTAGAGGGTCACCCAGGTCTCATTTAAACTGCAGGTCCCCACATCACCCCGACCGGCCCAGCGACACAACACCGGGGCGGCCGGGGGGAGGCGAACACCCAACCCCCTCCCCACCGCTAAGGGCCCTAAGGTCCACAGTAACAGAGGTCCCCAGCAGGTACAACACAAGCCCAATCCCATCGCCCCCAAGCTCCACAGTACCCAGCAGAGAAAGGAAGGCCCCCAGTCCCTCAAGGGAGGGGGGGCCAACCAGAGTCCACACCCCTCCTGTCCACATAAGGCCCCAAGGAGCATCCCATCAACCCCAGATCCCTGCAAGGAGGCCAGGGGAGCAAGGCACCCAACGGCCCCGAATCTCGGGGCCCCCGAGGCCCGCCCCCCCCCACAGGGAGCCGAGCAACGGAGCGCAGGTCAGGGCCTCCCCCCTCCAACACACACCACGGCCCAAAGCAATCGCATCGGTGCCACCCCAGCCGAGCCCGCCCGCCCCCGGGAGGCCACCGAGACCGGCAGGGGAGACACCGAGCACGAGCATCAGCACGGCACAGAGGGACAAGGCCGCTCAAACCCACCCAGCGTAAAAGTAAAACTAGCGCCATTGTCCCCCAGCGCCCCCCAACCCTCAACCATAGAGCATAATCCAAAGGGAGTACCCACAGCCCATGTATAGGGATGCGTCAGCCCATCCGCCCCCAGGAAGCCGTCAGTACCCCCAGGGGCAGGCAGGACGAGGTCCCCCAGTCATAGAGCACAGCAATGTCCCATAAGTCCCTGTAAGTGAGAAGCAAAAAAGAAAAAGTCTTCGGAGTCCAACAGGGGAGTCAGCAACAGCCAGTGAGGAAGCGGTCGCGACAGGGCAGACCCGCAGGCCCTCGAGGCCCAGAGTCCCACAGGGTACCGGCCCCCACGCGGCCCCTCAATGGATGGCCCCGTGTGACCGGCAACACCCCAGCGGGGCTCCAGCATCAAGGAGGCCCACCATCAGCCGCCCCGCCGCACCAGTCACTCCTCAGGAGTCCAGGCTCCATCCCGTCGGGCCGGCGGGCCCCCCTCCGATCCTCCCCTCATGCCCGCAGAACTGCCACTCCTCTGCTGTCGAGACTGGGAGAAGGAGCCAGGGTCCTCCCAATCCGGTAGGGAAAGGTCAGAGAGGCCCACCCGCCTTAAAAATCCGGGTACATCAGCATGGGATCGAAGGGTGTGTGAGGTAGTTCCAATCCGGGCCACTAGGCAGAAAGGGAAGCCCCATCTATACGGAATGTCCCGGGTAGCCAGCGCCCGCGTCAGGGGCTGGAGGGCTCTACGTTTCTGGAGCGTGATCCAAGAGAGATCCTGAAACAGGGCTACTTCGCAATCCTGGAAGGGCCAGAAGCGCCGAGTCCGTGCCTTGGCCATAATTTCCTCCTTCAGTCGGTAGCTGGTCAGGCAGCAGATCACGTCACGAGGAGGTCCCTCAGCCGGGCCTCTTTGTCTAAGCGCCCTGTGAGCTCGCTCCAAACCCACAGGGGACTCCGCAGGGCGGTTAAGTATACTATTGAAAAGTGCCGTGAGGGCGTGAAACAGGTCTCCCGACAACTCCTCAGCCAGGCCTCGCACTCTTATATTGTTGCGCCTGCCCCTATTCTCGAGGTCTTCCAGCATACGGCGTAAGTCAGTGATCTGACCAAGGTGTAGCCGGGAGGAGGTCGACAAGGATCGCACATTATCCTCCACATGCGAGGTGCGTTGTTCCACCGCCACCACCCTTGAGTCCAGGGCCTCCAGGCCCGATTTAAGGCCAGCAATGTCGTCTCTCACCTCCCGCACACTCAACTTAATGTCAGAGGCCAGGGTCTGGAAGTCCTCCTTAGAAGGGATAGTGCGAAGTATCGCCAGCCACTCCGCAGGCATACTCTGGGCCGAAGTCCCAGTAGAACTGGGCGGGAGGGAGGTAGCAGAGTCCTCAGAGGATGCTGAAGGGGTCGGCGACGCCGCCATATTGGATTCCTCGGCTCCAACAACTGAGCTCGATTGGGGCGTAAAATATTCCCTCAGAGATGCCTCTTTCGGTTTACTCCCAGTCCTGGGTGTCTGAGGGTCACCAGGGTGTCGTTTATTCCGACCCATAGCGAAATAGAGAGCCTTTCTATGTAGCGTAGTAGGGTCACCAGCGCGGAGCAAAATACTTAAGCGGCCATCTTGCCTCACAGTCAGCCACGCCCCCTCCATGTAATACATTTATACACAGCGCCAAATCTCCTCAATAAAAAAAAAGGGGGAAAATAGGTTGGGAAAGAGGGACATGGGGATTTTCACCTGGGAGGACCGTGCCCACATAAAACTGCGCATTTTGTAAGTATGACTGACCGATCATACCTTTCACGCAGTCTCCATAAAAATTTAACCCTTTGCACCCAATTGATCCCAAGAGAAAAAACAAAAATAGTGGGGTTTTTTTTTACGTTTTTCTTTAATTTTAATAAAGTAAATGGTGGGTTATCCATATAAGTGGGGTATCAAAGGAAAGCCCTGTTTGTGCGTAAAAAACAGTATATAATTTATGGGGGTGGAATAAAAGCCTAAGAGGGAAAACACTGTTGAACAAAGACATAGTCAAAAAGGTCAGAATTGCTCCGGTCCTTAAGTGAAATCCACCTCAGATTTTTCCGGTCCGTAAGGGGTTAACAAGCTAATCGCCATATGCCTAATAATTGTGGGGGGACTTTATATAGGGTGATAGTTCCGCTTTAACTGGAGTCAGGGAGCCCTGCAAAAGGCAAAACTGGAAGTTCCCACTTAGTATATACAAGGTTTTTTAACCCCTTAAGGACCCAAGACGTGCCAGAACCATCATTCATGTGCACATGATGTGCACACCGTTCGGGGACCCCTTAATCCATTGAAGAAAATAAATAAATAAATAAATGTTCTGTGGTCCTTGACTGGCCACACGGCTGGTCTTTAAGGGGGTTAAGGACCAATGATGGTAGTGACAACTGCTGTACGCTGCTCAGGGACCCCCGATTCAGTATTTGGAGGGGGGAGCACTCTGTGGTCCTTAACTACCGGCCTCACAGCCAGTCATTAAGGGGTTAAGCCTCATAGAACAAACGGAGAATGTTTAAGTGCATATAACTCCAGTTCATTTGTTCCATTGTTAGTGTTTTGTTAACCCTTTAGCCCCTTAAGGTGGAACTGTCACTTTGTAATGATGATTTTGAAAAACTTTCAGTTTTTAATTGAAAACAATAGTTTATAAAATATCTAGATTTAGTCATTTCCCATTTAGTACAGATCCTCCAGGCATGTCTGAAGGACTCAAACATTCCACAGTTCTGCACTACCAACTGCTACTTCCTGCCAAGGAGGACTAGCTCAGATGTATAAACGGACACAAAGATAAACATACTGGAAACTATTGTTTAAAATTAAAAAAGGACTAACAAATATGGGTAATTTTGGATACTATTTATAAAATCATCTATTTGCTTCACAGTGACAGTTCTGCTGTAACCCTCTGAGTGCCAGAGGGGTACACAATGCATTGGCACTTAGAAGGTTAAGCACCAGAGGGGTGGGCAAAGCATTGTGAAGAAATATGTTACACAAACCTCTGATTTTTAAGATGTTAAGACAAGAGGGATGTGTAACACATTGTAAGACAAAGCACTGCACACCATTGTGGTCCTTAAAGGGATAGTAATGTCTATATTAATCTTTAACTCAGAGTCTTCAATAAGAGGATTTTAGTCATACCTGTTAAATCCTTTTCACTTAGTACATATAGCTTACAGGTACCATGGGGAGGCGACAGCTCCTCCTAGTAGGCTGGGACAATTCTTCAAGGAAATTGCAGGGGCGGAGCCTCCCTCTCCTCCTAGCAGGCTACCTAGCACTTCCCTCCCCAGTTAGATTTGTGACACAAAACCTACTGAGCTAGATAGCGAGAAGAAGAAGAGGATAACTCCTGTGAGCATGGACCCAACAGGACTCCCACGCCCAGCCACAGGAGACCAAGCATGGTCCCTTTCACTGGGTGGGAGACCAGTAACCTGTATGGACTAAGAGAAAAGGATTTAACAGGTAAGATTAAAATTCCATTTTCTCTGTCGATCAATATAGCTTACAGGTACCATGTGGATGTACCAACATTGAGTTCCCAGGGTGGGAAAAATGAAGGAAAGGACCAAGCGCCGGTTCCCATGATACCAGAGCTCCCATGGACTATCCAGACATGGAACAGCCCAAACTAACAAAGTGTCAACGGACACTGGAATAACTAACACAGCACACAGAACAAGAGACAACAGGGCTCAAAAGGATAAAGAACTATAAGGCACAGGAAAGTAAAGTCATAGACAGGCAAGACTGCCTCCACAACTTTCCTGCAAAAGCTGACTTCAACTGAAGCCAGGACATCAACACAATAGTGTTTGGCAAAAGTGGCCGCCTTACACAGCTGATCAGCGAGGTCCGATTCTTGTAGGCCCAGGAGGCCCCAATGGACCCAGTGGAATGTGCTGTCACGCAAAAGAGAACAGGTTACTTTCTGAGTTCATAAGCCTTGCAAACGGTAGACCTGATCCAAGACACAATAGTCACCTTGGATGCCGCCTTCACCAGCTGTGGGACTCTCAGGGATGACAAAAAGTGCATCAGTCTGATGGACAGACTCAGTGCGGTGCACATAGAACTTAAGGCAGTGCACCACATCCAACAAGTGGGGATCCCTCTCCTTGTCAGTATTCGGGTCAGGACAAAAAGGCGGCACAACAATCTCCTGATTGATGTGGAACTCAGAGACCACCTTAGGAAGATATTCCTGGGAAGTACGGAGAATAGCCTTATCCTTGTGAAACACCAGGAAAGACGGCTTGCAGGACAAAGACCGCAGCTCAGCCACTCTGCGGACAAAGCCCACCACCAAGAGAAAAGCCATCTTCCATGTCAAGAGACACAAGGAAATGGTAGCAAAGGACTCAAAAGGAGGTCGCTGCAAGACTCCCAAGACAAGGTTAAGGTCCCACTGCGGAGTAGGATCCTTATAAGCAGGGAAAGCATGAGCGACACCCTGAAAGAAGACCTTGACATCCGGTAAGGTGGCAATAAGTCTAAGAAAAAAGACAGAGAGCAGAGGTCTGAACCTTCAGAAGAAACTGGCTTCTTAGCCTTAATCATAATGTAGACTACCTCTGGAGAATAGCCTTTCTTCATTAAGACTGAGGCCTCAACAGCCAAGCTGTCAAAGCTAGATGGTCCACATCCTCCTTCCACAGGTACCTCTAGTGAAGGAGATCCGGTCTGCGTGGCAGTGGAAACAGTGCCTGTGCAGATAGTGCTAGCAGTTCTGGAAAGCAAGGCTGTCTGGTCCAGTATGGAACAACCAGTATGGTGGGAGTCCCATCCATCCAAATCTTCAGCAGCACCCTGGGTAGGAGAGGAAGAGGAGGGAGGATGCATGCAAGATGAAATCGCCATGGGATTGACAGAGCATCCACCCCAAACGCTAGGAGATCCATCCAGCACGAGCAAAACATCTGTACTTTTCGGTCATCATGTCTGTCATGGGAAGACCCCAACATCTGTATCAGGAGATTGAACACTTCCAGGTGAAGCTCCCACTCACTCGGATCCACCATATGTCGACTGAGGAAGTCTGCTAGGATGTTTTTTCTCCTGGGATGTGCACGGTGGAGACAGCAAGTACATGATCTTCTGCCCAGGTTAAAATACCCTTGACTTCTAACCAGGCAGCGAGACATATTGTTGATGTAAGCCACGGCAGTGGAGTTGTCGGACTGGACTCGAACTGTACACCCCAACAGATGGGAGGTCCAATAATGCAGAGCATGCGAAATCGCACTGAGCTCTAGGATGTTGATGGGAAGAAATGTCTCCTCCTCTGACCAGTGACCCTGAACACTTAGGTGACCCAAGACTGCGCCCAAACCATGCAGGCTGGCATCCATGGTTACTGTGGTCCAGTATGGAATAAAAAATGGCCTCCCTTTCACCAGGTTGGAGACGTTCAACCACCAGTGAAGGCTCTGAGCTACCTCCAAAGGAAGGGAGACAGGCTGATCCAGGAGATCCGTGTTCCCTCTGCAAACAGGGATCACAAACCTCTGGCATGGGACCTGGCAAACGGACCTCCTCCATGGTGGAGATCATCTTCTCCACCAGGGAAGAGAATTTCATCAAAGGAGCGGATGTCCAAGACAGGACTGAAGATACCTTGGAGGTGAGCTGTTGAATTGAGTCCTCGGTCAGGTAGACCTTACTCTGCTGAGTATTGAAGCAGAGACCGAGGAACACCAGGTCCTGTGAGGGCACCTGGACTGACTTCTCCATATTCAGAATCCAACAGTGTTGGATGAGGACCTACGCACAGTCTTGGACTTGGCAGTTCAGGAGGTCAATGGAGGGTGCCTTGAGGAGAAGGTCATCCATGTAAGGCATTACCTGAATCCCCTTGCTGTGCAGGAAGGAAATCAGTGCACCCAGAACTCGACCGAACACCTGAGGAGCTGTTGTGAGCCAAAAGGAGAGAGCAATGAACTGGAATGACCCAGTTCACAGGCAAACCTGAGGTACTGTTGACTTTCCGGATGTAAGGGACGAGCAGATGGGCATCCTGAAGATCCAAGGATGCCAGAAATTCCCCGGACACAGCGCTGCAATGACTGAGCATAATGACTCCATCTTGTAGTGGGTGTTGATCACAAACTTGTTGAGGGCCTTGAGGTCCAGGATCGTTCGGCAGCTAACATCCGCCTTGGGAATGACAAAGAGTTTGGCATAAAAGCCTGACCCTCTCTCCTGTTGGGGGACTGGTGCCAGAGCTCCCTTGTCAAAGAGAGACTGGACCATCCCACTGAAAAGCCTGAGCTTTTCATGTCCCTGAGGGATTTGAAGGGAATCTTGTAACCTTCTGAAACCACCTGTAATACCCACTGAGCAGAGCCTGGCCAAACACTCAAAAAGAGAGGCAGGCGCTCCCTCCACTGGTCACGGACCAGGGTTCGGCAAGTCATGCTGAAGAAGGTTTGGTGGGTTTGTGTTTGGTGGAGGTGTGTTTCGACCTCCACTGCTGCTTGGGCTTGGGGGTGGAACGCAGGGCCTGAGGCACCATCGGGTTCGCCCTAATTGTTTTGCCTTGTTTGAGGAGTACATTTAGGAGCTTGAGGCAGTAATGTGTTCTTACCCCAAGTGGCCTCAATGATGAGTGTCTTCAGTTCAGGACCAAAAAGAGAAGAACCCTGAAAAAGAAGAGAAATCAGTGATTTCTTAGAGATCAAGTCAGCAGACCAGATCTTCAGCCACAGCATGCACCTAGCAGTCACAGAAAAGGAAGATGATTTGGCTTCAAGCCGAAGAGCATCCAAAAGAGCATCAGTAACATAATGCTGAGCTTCAGAAATGTTGGCCAAAAGTGATAGCAGGTCAGCTTTAGGGGCACCTTTGTGTACAACAGTAGTCAGTTTTTCAGTCAAAAACTGCAACAGCCCTTTTGACCCATGCAGAGGCCAAGGTGGGCCGCATGGACGCACCTATGGCCGTTAAGTTAGCCTTCAGAACAGCATCAAGTTTCCTGTCAGTCATGTCTTTTAGAGAAGAAGCATCCGCCACAGCTAAGACTGTGGACTTAGAAAGCCTAGAAATGGGGGAATCAACTGAGGAGGAGTAGCCAATTAAGTCAAGGCATCTTCAGAAAAGGGATAAAGTTTAGAGAACTTTTCTGACAGAGAAACACGCTTATCAGGAGTCTTCCACTCATCCAGGATAATGTGATCCAGAGTGAGATTAGGCGGAAAAACAGTGCTTGACTTCTTAGGCTTTTGAAAGACTGCTAGGAGGAGAGGGAGGCTCCGCTCCTGCAATTTCCTTGAAGACTTGTTCCAACCTACTACGAGGAGCAGTCGCCTCCCCGTGGTACCTGTAAGCTATATTGGATGACAGAGAAAAGGTTTTTATAACATAGTTCGCTATGTCTAATTACTTACATGTTTGTATTGCATAAGATATTAAAGTTGAAAGGATCCACCTCCCGCCCCTTGTGGCCATCCGGACGGATGCAGCAAGGGACAAACCTCTGTCAGCAAGCATAAGGAAAACCCTGCCATTCTTGACGAAGGAGGGCAGGATATTCCTTTTGCTTACTGAAGATTGCCCCTCATTGCATCCGTCTGGACCAGACAGAGAGGCAGCGTGATGTGACCAGAAGGGGTGGGAGGGGTATCTTTTCAGTTTTAATATCTTATGAAATACAAACATGTAAGTAATTAAACATAGAGAAATAGGTTATCAAAACCTTATCGAAGGCTAGGAGATAAAGTTTAATGTAGACCTTACTATCCCTTTAAAGGGTTAACTCATTCACATTACAGGCTGTGGTTTAAACGCCAAACTGATTTAATGCAATGAGTAGCCAAATCTGTTTATAAGACATGGTAGGATAAATCAGTGGTATTATCCTGTAAGAGTGCTAAATAAAAGTCTAAAAAGCCTCCCTCCACCTGCACAAGCATTGCATAATGATTTGCATATCCCACACAAACTAAGTGGTTCATTTTCTTCCAAAGACCCAGATCTGTATTCTATTACAGGTGCTAATTGTATCACTGCTTTTATCTCCAGTTTTCTCCATAGACTTCAATAGGAAAATGTTTGATAAACGGATGATAACATTTAGCACAGGCAATAGAATCTAGCCCAAAATGTGTTATTTCTAAAAGGAATAAATTTGTTTAAAATAATTTTAAACATTTTTATTTCTGCAAATATTTTCTGTACGTATTTTAACCCTCTGAGTGCCAGAGGGGTATGCAACGCATTAATTTGCAAAGTGCTGCATACCCCTCTGGCACGGAAAGGGTTAATTAACTAAGATGGTTTATATAGTACTAGTTTTAAAGCCTGTATACTTAGGCCAACACTGGCTGCGCTGCAGTCATGCGCAATACTGACTGCCCGAACGCGCCGCGGCTGATACAGAGCGGGGCGCTACGAATTCAGAGCGTAGTCCTCTCTGCACACCGCAAGCAGCGAGTTCGGGCAGTCAGTACTGCGCATGACTGCAGCGTGCGCACCCGTCTCTACTGCGCATGACGGCTTATGACAAACATACTTAGGGAATTATAATATAGGATTATTCTAGAGGAAGGTCTATCCATTCCACTCTATGAGAACAGAAGAATAAACCCTTGGTGTTCTGAGTGATATAAGCAGAGATTTCTTTCCTTTTTGGACAATTTCTTCTTAATGGTTTTACCAACAGTTTCCATACTTTCCCACCCAAGTACACAGTGTGCTGATTTCCTCCCCCTTTTATCTAGGCAAACAGAATTTACAAAAAGCTATTAGACAACAAGTTACATTTGTGTTTCTTCAAAGTAATAAGTAATTGACTTCAAAAGAAATATTCAACATCTATAAACAATAAGCACAAATTTGTTTCTTAACACGAGTGCAAGGGGGTTGCGTAATACATTGCTTCACAACGCATTGCACCTGCCAGCATCCAAAGGGTTAAAGATATGTTAGAATCAACATGTGACAAACTCATATATTCTTAAAAGGCTGACCAATGCTTAAAGCAGAACTTTCACATATTAATAAGTCGCCATTCACTCATTAAGCATATGGCGACTAGCTTGAAAATACATCTTACCTATAAAAAAATGGCAGATTCTAAAGAAATCTTTACCCTTTGGAGACCGGAAGCCAGGTAACAGCGCAGACATCTTGTCTGTGCGCCTGCGCCGTCAGTCCCAGTCTCCTGTAAAGCATTGCAGCGTGGTAACCGGAAGGGACTGGCGGCGCAGGAGCACAGACTGCACTAACCTGGCGTCAGTCTCCAAAGAGTAAAGATTTCTTTACAATCTGCCACTTTTTATAGGTAATACACATATTATCAAGCTAGTCGCTATATGCTTAATGATTGAATGGCAACTTATTAACCCCTTAAGGACCACTGATGTACCCAGACCGTCACTTTGGTCCGGCACTTAAGGACCAGTGACGGTCCTGGTACGTCACGTACAATACCGGGGACTGAAGTTGATTGCTCCAAGGCCAGAGTGATCTCTTTCAGTCCCCCGGTCGGCGTGCCAGCACACATGATCAGTCACGTGGGGCAGCACGTTGAACTTCCCTATCTGGTCCTTAAAGGACCACACACCCCGGGACCGCTGGTCCTTAAGGGGTTAATATGTGAAAGTACTGCTACTGGAAAAATATACATTGCATTGTTATTCTTTTGGAGCAAAATAAAGGGTTCTCCCACTGTTGCAAGTTTTATTCAAAAGTTATTGCAGCATAAAGTTGCATTTCTGAGTACAGTACCCTCACTGCCTGAAATGTTACAGTGGAGCTTTTGTTACAGCATCCAATGGAGGTTTAAGATCACCTGACCACAGCCATCTATAGACTAATGTACAACAGTGCCACAATAACATTTCAGACCATGGAAGTGCTGCACCCAAAAAAATTCAAGTCTAAGCTTAAATAATTTTTGAATAAAACAACTCAATAGCGGGAGGGAGCATCCATTCTTTACTCAGCAGGATTAGACCGGCAACACATATTTTTTCCATATTAAGTGCTACCATAATTTTAACAACAAATCACCACCTGGAAACGTGGTTTTTAAAACAGATTTCCAAAATTGTCCTAGAACAGTGCAGTAAGCTGTTAATAAGTGTCTTCCCAGATAAACTAGCCACTACCTCACACTACAGCACTAAAATGTACATATACTCTAAGCAGTCTGGTTGAGTAAAGAAGTGTAACCCAGTACAAACCAGATGGACTTCCCAGTTATCTCTGACAGAATGTAAAGTGGAAGTCAAAGAAGCTCAACTAGGAACGAGCCTGCAAAAGAAATGTGCATGCTCTCTAAGAGTGGTGTCCTAACTAGGGTGCAGTCTCTTTTAGTCCAATAATGCCTTTCACAAAGAGGAGATATCCTAAAGCACATCATACTGGTCCTGCCAAAATGGCAGTCCAGCCACGAAGTGCCAGGCAATTCCTCTCTGAACAAGAGAAGCAGCCAACCCCAGTCGTACGTTTTGGCACCGTTGGCCTCGCTAGTGAGGTGTAGCTGATCTCTCTAGGCACTCTGACCAAAGGGTCCACTGCTGGATTCCCCTATTACCCTTGGGGTATGGGCCAAATCTATCAAGAAAAGTTGACCAAAATGGACTCCTGAGCGGATTGGGCTGGTCTCAAAACTTTAATCTGTTGATGACATGGCTTAGTTGGTTAATGCAAAAGCTGTAGCATCTCAAGGTCAAAGGTTCTAGTCCCAGCAGGGTCAACTCAGCCTTTCATCCTTCCGAGGTAGATAAAATAAGTACCATTAAATTGTATAATAAAACCTATACCTCAGAATAAATGTGACAATCTCCATGTATCCTTCCTGGTAAAATACTTTGATGATATTATCATAGTCAGTCCACTGTGTGTGCTGTACAGGTCAAACCACAGTGATCTGTGTATGGAGCTGTGAAGATAAGGTTGTACAGGGCAGGGATATTCAACAAGGAGCTTGAGAGCTGCTGGCAGCAGTGACTAAATCTCTCAAATTCAGTCAGGTATCAAGTTATCTGGCCTGCCCAAAACAGGTCTAATGGTCCAGATCTGCGCCACACTGACTGCAGCCAATCTAGGAGCAGCTTTCAGCTACTGTACCCAGCAGTGGTCAGACAGTAATGCAGTCAGAGTGTCTCAAAGCAATTTCATAGTTTTCGCTCCCCCTGCCACAACAGCTGCCAACAGATTACTTCACATGCTTGGCAAACAGCTTAAACAGGAAATATTGAGGGAAATATGTCAGTTTGGTAAGAGCCACAGTGTGGCTCTATTGTAGCAGAAGTTGACAGCTTTCTGTTGTATTCAAATATTTTAATAAACTACTCTAATAACTTTAGACATGTATAGTAATACTGGATAGGGTTGTTAAGGATGTGAAGGCACTATCAGTCAGAAACTTTTGACTCACTGGAGAGGCACATGTTTTGTCTTGTATAGATAATATGGATTTCTACTAAAAATTATAGGTCTTGTAGCAGACTTATCTTGAGCTGTTAAGAAGGTCACTTCTTTTACGTGCAGCACTTTGTTAGTAGAAGGTGTGGAAAGGACCAAAAAGTTGGTAATAGCAGCTCTGGACATGGTGTAATACGTACAGTTATAAATTCATATGTTTTCCTCAATTAAAAGTAGTTCACTTCCCTTGGTATAGGGTCATTAAAGGGATAGTATAGTCCCATAAAAAGTATTGCCTAAATCGTAGCTGCAGTAAAAAAAACATTCAATGTGCTTACTCCTTTCTCTCAAGCCGTTATGGTTTGAGAGAAATAAAAAAATAAAGACCTCCGCTCCCTCCCCCTTCTCATGCGCCACTTTACAGTGGACGTCATGAAATCCTACATCCGGGACCAGACAGCGGCTCTTCAGGAGCGCTGTCATCTACATGTCTAAGTATAATTACTTCATCGGAATGGTCCACAATGTGTGCTTGCAAGCCAGGCACACGTTGTAGACCATACCGATGAAGTAATTATACCTAGATATCTAGATGACAGCGCTCCTACAGAGCCGCCTACAGTCGGGCGACCGGATTCTGCCTCTGACAGCTCGTCAGGCAGAAAGGGGAGGGAACGGAGGACTTTATTTTCTTATTTCTCTTAAGCCATAACAGCTTGAGAGAAAGGAGTAAGCACATTGAATGTTTTTTTACTGCAGCTACCATTTAGGCAATACTTTTTATGGGACTATACTATCCCTTTAACACCTTTTGCCTAGCTAAGCCCACACGCGCACACACGCAAAAACACACACAAAAACAAAATCTCTCTGCTCAGCATTCAGACTGCTGGCAATTTCTGATTAAAAGTTATTGACTGAATGGGTAACTAAATGGGGAAAGTTACCCTATAATTAAGTGGGTCTTAGTTTCTTTAATAGTATAACTCACATGGGCAGGTGTCCTCCATCCTGCAGTCGGTCATATCTAGTTATATATGTATTATTTGCAATACACCTGCAGTTTCCCATATATAATGATCTCTGTTGTACCCTGCCTCTAGGTTGCTCAACAACAATAGTCTGTATTAGACTGTAAACAGAAACAACTAGCAGTGCACTACAATTGAGCTCAAGTGGAAAATAAATAAATATATATCAAAATAAAGTACACAGATAAAAATAATTGCTGTTTTAATTATTTGAGTGCCCTGTGTATCCAATGCAATGTGTTGGCTACCCCTCTGGCACTCAAAGGGTTAAGGAGATATTCCTAGGTAAATGCCTCTGAAATTCAAATGAAAGGAACACCAACATCTAATTATAATCTCTCTCTCACCTTTATCTGGACAGAAGATCTAAATGCCCATTATGAGATCAGTTCTTTGTAGAAGGAAGGAAGACATAAATCTTCCTCAAGAATTCCTTCAGTGGGTGTGTGGAAACAAGGAGTCCTGCAAAATGAATTATGTATTCTTCCTTTGGCATGATAGCCAGAGCAGATTAAAGATTTATTTTGGGGAATCAATCTACAAAGAACTGATTCATAGTGGCCATTTAGATTTCCAGCTTACACAAAGTTAAGTTAGGGTTTATTAGGAAGTGTTCTTGTTCCTTTAAGAGATACATTCCTGTGGCAGAATTCCCCTTTAACAGAAACACAGAAGAAAAAGTGCCCCAACCCATGAATCACTAATGCAGTGTAACCGAGCACTGGACATACCCGCATGTTATGACAAACCTCCTTCTCACTTTTGTCCCTCAGTTACCATAATCACTGGCTAAGTCCAGGTAATTGAAGCAAACCAACACAAGAAAGTAATGCAGGGTCTTAAATGAAGGAAAAAAACAATAACCTACATCCATAGTCCATGCTCACTCACATCACATCCCTGATCTGTGGAGAGACCAATGGGAGGAGAGATATGACCACTTGCTCTTAGTCACTCATGCCCAGTTGATGCTCTGGCTAACTGGGAAAGACACTTGGGGCCATATGCACAAAGTGAAACAGGCATAACCCTGTGGTATGCAAACTACACCCATAGGGGACAAATACAAATTCGCTTTTGTTTATAAATTAATTTTTGTTTAATGTGTTACAGCCCTTGCCAGAATTCAAATGGTTAAAATCCCACTGGAATTTGTACTTGTTCCCTATAGCGCTCTTGGTTTACAAAATAATTGTGCCACTTTTGTGAATTTGACCATAACATGGCATGACTATTGTTTTAGGCCACTTTGGAAATAAAAAGCATATTAACCCTTTCAGGGTCAAACAGAAAGTGCAACACACTGCATTGCAATGCATTTCACACCCTACAGGTACTCAAAGTGTTAAAACTCTTGTGTCAAGGTGAAACTTTACTTTCCATAAGCAGCAGATCAGCTATTGTAACAATCTGAGTGCCAGAGAGGTATCCAGCTATGTGGCACTCGAAGGGTTAATTAACTGTAATTCATAAAGCAGTGAAAGATAAAAAATAAAATACATCTACCTCCACTACTATTTAAATCTAGAAATTCTTATGCATACATACTTCAATTTCTTTGCCTGGAGAAAGTGGGCTGTGACTGGTCAAGCCTCCTGGATTTTGAGTCATCTTCACAAGGCTTTTGGTTTCCATTTCAAACAAATCGTGGTACTGACTGACAACTCTGCCAAGATACAAATCAGTAGGTTAATAAAATGCCTGAATATTTTTTGCACATGTACAGTAGAAGGCTTATTTTTTTGTCAAAAGCAGAGGTGTTAGTTGGACAATATTTGTGAAGTTATGACATTACAATCAAAAATTCAGTGAACATTACATCATTAATTCTGTGCAACGCACTCCCTTTCTGTATATCCTATATAATAATTTGCTAGGATGTTTGTCAGAAGCCATCATGCACAGTAGAGACTGCCCGCACGCAGTCATGTTCAGTAGAGACTGTCTGAACACGCCACAGCTGATACGGAGAGGGGCACTCCGAATTCAGACCAGTGTCCTCTCTGCGTACCTTTCTGGGACTGCTTGGTGAGCAGAGAGACTCCAGGCACCAGTCGAGGCTGCTGGGTGGCCCGTGTACACGGGCTTTTAAACTAGTACACAATAAATCCACAGTTCGTGTCACTGCCGGAAACACTGATGGAAGTACTGTTTGTTAATCACTTTTAGAAGGTCTGCTGCATGGGTCTTGTTTGCATTAAATCTCTTTCCTTTCTTCTCATTTTTCAATTTGGGGAACAGCCAGAGGCCGCTTGGTGCCAAGTCAGGCAGGCGAGTAATACAGATGCAGAACAACAGGAAAGGATTTAGGGCAGGATTCAAATGTAGGTGCTAATTTTATCTCTGCTTTTATCTCCAGGTATCCCCATAGACTGCAATAGGAAAATATTTGATAAAACGGGAGGTAACATTTATCTCCTGCATTTGAATCCAGCCCCTCAGTGACCAGAAATTACCAGTTAGACATCACCATGTTGATGAGTGAATTGCTGTGACAGAGGAGCCACTCATCCTTTGCCTTTTCTGGTATTTTTTGACTACCTTTTCACATGTTTCAGACGTTCCTCTTAGTAAGCCAAATTAATGCTAGCACATTTGGGAAATTCTGTGTGAACCATTTCTAAGAACACCATCAGAACTGACCCTCACTTGTAATCTTGACCAGCATGCCTTTTTTGGTCCCAGTGACTTCCATGTGTCTTTTGGAGTCATAACTGTAAACCCATGACTCATCACACATTTGCGGTCTTGGAAAATGGGTAAGCATGTTGGATCCAAAACAGGCAGGTCAAACAACTCTGATGAAATACAGATAACTTTGTTTTTGGCCATCTGTGAGGATGCACAGAATGAACTTTGCTCCGACATCTCATAATCAAGTCACTGGCTAAACATCCTATATAATAATTTGTTAGGCTCTTTGTCAGAAGCCGTCATGCGCAGTAGGGACTACCCGAACACACAGAATGCTGGGAGTTCTGTGCTGGGAGCATTCTGTGCTTTCAGGCAGTCTCTACAGTGCATGACTGCATCGGCGGCAGGACTCAGAGCAGGACCGGCCTCTTAACCCTTTGAGTGCCAGAGGGGAACGCAACACATTGCAAAGCAATGCGTTGCGTACCCCTCTGGCACTAAAAGGATTAACATCACCCGGACCTTGGCCTGTGTACACCGGCTATTACACTAGTTCTCACATAAAGCATTCTTGTGGCACACTGGCATGTAGCACAGTCACAGATCAAGAGATGAAAAGGTCATCACGCCTTCAATAGTGGCGACACAATTCAATGATCACAATAAGGTGTATATATATTAGGGCTTTTGCAACTGTATAAAACCAAAACACAAATACGGAAATACAGTTTTGTGATCTAGTTACCAGGATTAATTTATTTATTTTATGTCAGACATATATTCTAGCTCAATAGTCAACCTAAGGCTCTCCAGCTGTTACAGGACCACTGACCAGCTGAGGATAAACAATGCTGTAGCCCAACAACAGCTGGAAGGACATCCTGCTCTAGCTCCAGTGTAATAATGGGAATACGTCCATAAATGAAGTGCATTCTCACCTGTCAATGTCAGTTTTAGATCCAATAAGAAATCTGTTAAAAAATAAATAAATAAAATACAAATATTAATTATAGTCATCTCACATTTAAATATTGCTGGGTTTTCTAGCATCAAAACGAGCGTCCAAGGAACGTGCACTAAATACACAGCACACTCTCTGATATGCAAAGAATTAAAGGAACACAACACAGAAATTAACTCTATTACACATACAAAGTATCTTGTGCAAAAAGAAGGAGGAGCAGCAATTCTGATGAAAACAAACCACCACAAAGAAATAAAAATTCCCTTTGACTTAAATTGATTTTTTAACCCTGTGAAGTCCTGAGTCTCCAATGCAATGTGTTGTGAGTTCCATTTAAACAGGTAGGAATTTGAATTCTTCCCTATTGAACTTGTTCAACCCATAACTGCTCCACATTTGTGCATACGGCACGCAATACAGGTGAAATTCAGAAGCAAACCAACCATGCCATTGCACACCTCTCTGGCACTCAAAAGGTTAAATGAAAGGTCTTCCCGTGCATTGCAATACATTGCATTGGAGAGCTCTCTAAATCAAAATAAATATGTATTTATCCTCTGTGATTCAAATGGTTTGCGCCACTTTTTCTTTATGTTCTAAAATGGAATGTTTTTCAAATAAGAGCTATCCAGTCAGTCATTACTTAAAACGATGACTGAAGCTGTAGTCCAACTTCTATGAAAAACTTGTATCCAAAAAAAAATTATGTTTGTGTGTTGAACTGCAAGCCTAAAGCAAATTGAATATCAAAGAGAGGGGAGATTGGCTGCAGCACAGAATGTTTAACCAATAATTAAACCAGTACGCTGCCACCTAATCAGGCCAGTTCAGTGCCAGAGCATGATCCCCAAAATAGTGATTGATAAAAAATAACCTTTAATAATTATACTTAAAAAATTTTGTTAGTATAGTGTTATTTTTAAAAAACCAAAAAACTTGCAACCCCTGACGAAGCCGCATATATGCAGCGAAACATGTTGGGCTTGGGACGGGCTTACAATTGACCTGCTCTTTTACTCTAGAGACATTTATGTGATACTTGCTTTAGGTCTTGTGCTTTGGAAATTCGATCTCTACTCTGTTACTCTATCTCTCCCTCTAACTAGTGTTAGGGAATGGTTTGCACCGGTGAGGTGTTGACGAGCCGGGAGGTTAACAATAGAGTCTGTCCTAAAGCACAGACTATAGGATTCTTTTTCTCCTATCTCTGTCTATCAATTACTCATTGAATCGGGGTCCATTCCCATAGTCTAAGTAGCGAAATAGTGTATTACTTGTGTGCTTTAATTTACAAAATACTGAAAGTGAGGTTATTAATTGAGACCAAGGGAATTCAGGTAGGGATTCAATGATGCGGATCTAATAGAATATTGTTTTTTAGTTTTTTTTTAAAATAACACTGTACTAACAACATTTTTTAAGTAAAATTATTAAAGGTTATTCTCTTTGAAGCTGTAGTCCAGCAATGGCTGGAAAGCCACAGCTCAATTTGATTTCATCCATCACAATTTCATGGATATGTTTGAAGTGGGCAGACTAGATGGGATGAATGGGTCTTATCTGCTGACAAACTGAATGTTTCTATGAACACTAAAAGAAAAATGTAAAGTCCTTCAAACAAAGACTTATCTATAAGCAAAAGGGAAATGGAGGTATTCTGGGATAAACCAACTGCACCATGGGGAATAACCAAAAAAGTCCATTGATTTAAGCAGTTATTTTAATTTTAGCACCTTGAATGCTAGAGACTTCTCCAGAGCATTGAAACCACTCTAGAATTCAAGGGTTAAAATCCTCATTTAAATCAATGGGAATGTGGCCAATTTGTGCTCGTCTTCCCTGGTGCAGTTGGTTTGCCCCAGAATAACTCTACTTAGTGCACAGGGCCTTTCATGTACACATATGTTCTTGCTATACGTCGTTGCACATGACCCATCTATAACTCACGGAGAGGCATGGAGGTTGTAGTCGTGGTCTTCTTCACTCTTGAATGTTTGCATTTTACCAAAATACAGAGGATTGCCTATATTCTGGAAAACGGTCAGTTTTGCTCTCTGGAATGGGTTGCCACTTTCACATTCAAACAAGTAATCCTCTTTCATCTCCTACACAAAAACAACAACAAAAAAAACAGATGGATTAATTATAATAATTATAAGTGTGGCTTACTTGTACCTTTATTCTTTGGAGATCTCTCTAGAATTCAAGGGGTTAAAAAATAAAAACAAAGAGGGACACAGGTTTAGATGGAATGTTTTACTTCACTGAGAGGGTAGTAGATAAGTGGAATAGCCTACCAGCAGAAGTGGTAGACGTTAATACAGTGACAGAATCTAAGCATGCATGAGATAGGCATAAGACTGTCCTTAACTTAAGAAAAGACTAAGGACCAAAATGAGGTCTGAGGTTTTTACAGTAGAAAAATGGGCAGACTAGATGGGCCGAATGGTTCTTATCTGCCGTCAAATTCTATGTTTCTATGTTGACTGCAGAAAAAATGTGGCCCATCCAATCTGCCCATTAAAGGGATAGTAATGTTTCACAACAAAAGCAGCTCCAATTAATCTTCAGGGAGAGGTCCAGGGAAGGGACTGTCCCTTAACCCTCTGCGTGCCAGAGGGGTACGCAATGCATTGCATACCCCTCTGGCATGCAAAAGGTTAAGAGCCGGTTTGATCTTTGTCAGTGTGTCGGCACACTGACTGATGATGTGTACCAGCATGCCAAAAGGGGGAGCGCTGTATGCACAAAATGCACGGCGTGCCAGGACCATCACTAGACCTTCAGGGAGGGAAAAAAAAAAAAAAAAGTTGAAGTCATGATACGTCACCAGTCGTTAAGGGGTTAAAGGACAAGGAAAACCAAATAACCCCACTTATCTTACTACGGGCAGAAAATCAAAATTTTGCCCTTGTTCAAGAGACAACAGCCTCAGTCAGTCCTGCATGTTATGCCCATGGAGGCGGACATGAAAGGTTCTGGCAGTTTTTTAAGTGGACTGTGCTTGAGCCTACTTAACCTGCTACATGCAATCCTCTGTCCTTAAAGGGTTACGATCACCAGATGGTGAAGTTCGTGTCATATGGTCCTGCTAGTATATGTCATGTCTGCCGCCATGGATATGACATCAAGAACTGAACAAATAGGTCATAACTTAAATCAGGGGTGTCGCTAGGGGGGCTAAGAGGGCTGAAGCCCCGAGTGTTTTGGTGGCAGCCTGGAATGGAGACTCTGGTGATAAGGGGGTTAATAGATCAGAGCTATATTGATGTGGCCAGCACTGACTCACTATCCAGTGTAACACCAGCTGCTATCTTTAGGGGGAGGCAGAGTGGTATTTCAGTGGACAAAGGAATTGGCTGCGACTGAGGAGATGATCCTGTCTGTGTGAATGTGCCAAAATGCGACAAACCCACTCCACTTCAGTCTGGTAAGCTAAATTATTCTTATCATCATCCACACCATCACAAATCTGGGGACCAAATTTGCACATTCAATTGAAGGGGCAAATTAGATAATGTGACCCACTGCTGTTATAAATTGTACCCCTCTGAGCTCTCATGCCCCACTTTCGCATAGATTGTAAATTGGAATGTTTTTGTGGGGTACAGGGAACTGCATGTTAATTTTAATGCCACCATTTCAAACACTGGCATTAAAATAAATGTCTGCAGTGTCCCATTGCTTCACAATATATTGTAAACTACTCAGGTCCTCAATGAGTTAATGTGGAGGAGGGACATATTCCTTTAAGTCTGGTTTTAAACTACATCAGGTATTAACCCTTTGAGTACCCTTGAGTGCAATGCAATGCTTTGGATACCTCCCTGGCAACTAAAGGTTTAAAGGGATAGTAATGTTTCATAATAAAAGCAGCTCTAATTAATCATCATAGTATTTGGACTTTGGAGAGTGTTATTTCAATTCTGTCAGAGTTATAGTTAAAGAGTAATTCAATGACAAATTGTCCCCCTCCCGCCCCTTTTACTGATGTAACACTGCTCAGCCAGAGCAGAAGGGAGGTGCCCAGGTAGATTGCAGAGAGGGACAATCTTCAATTAAGATAAGGAAAAAAGCTGAAAAGCTTGTCAAGGGGGGCAGTTCCTTCATCGTTCTGATAGGAAGAATATTGTCCCCCGCTGTTATCTGTCTGGTCTATGGACTGGATTCCACATCTGAGAAGAGATGGCTTATACTAGGTAAAAGGGGCGGGAGGGGGAAACTTTGCTTGTGAATATCTGTCAAACCATAAAGGTTTGAGAGATAAGACTTATATCGTTCTTCATGTTTTTTTAATGCCTACAAAATAAAATAAAGATAAAAAGTATTACTATCCCTTTAATAGCAGGTTTTCCTATTGCAGAGGTGTTTTTTGTGCCTCCTTCCTTCCCAATTAAAAAGTAATAAACAAGGATTAAACAGAGGCATAGAGGAGGCCCCCCTGCTGCCTCGGAGGCCCACATAAAAGCTGACCCCCATATTGTATTGATCACCATTGGAGGCCAGCTGGACATGGGGCCCCCAACAGAGTATTAAAGATGCCCCGAAAAAGTAGTGAGAAGCACTGAGCGGCTAAGCTTCTCATTACAGTAAACAGACTCTCACTCTGAACTCTGACTCCTAAGTTACCTTCCTCCCCCCTGCCCATGCATGCACGCCCCCACCTCAAAAGGCAGCAGCGCTCACTCTGCAGAGCTCAATCGATGCAGCTCTCCTTACAGTGGGCTGGGGCGGAGTGAAGTTATACTGAGAGCAGTGCATTATGTCGCCACGTAGATAGCTAGCGCGGGCTACTTAAAATCTTCAGAACCAGATACACACATACTATTGCACTGTGGCATTAGCTGGTGTGTGTTGTTGCTACTCCAGAGGCTGTATTCCTGCGTCAGACTCCACAGATACTTCTGCTGTGCTATTTGTTGTAAACAAGTTCCCAACCCAGTCCTAACACAGAAGAGAAGGTAACTAAACTAAACATAATAAAAATATACCCCCTGCCCCCAAGTATTTGCTTAAAGGGATTGACAAAATCACAAGACATGACAGAATTATTTTATCAGAACTGGCTCAAAGTCAGGATTAGGGTTTAATTATATGCAAAATGTACATAACAATGTTATATTATATATTTTTTTTTTTTTTTGCAATTTCAACACAAAGTAACAAACAAACTTAACAGGATTATTTTATCAAAACTGGTTCATGTTAGGGTTTATAAAATATGCAGTGTGCATATACGTAAAGGGGATCTATCACCCCTATAGAAGTTTATCTTATACGTTAGGTTATATAGCGCATATGAGGAATACTATATTATTATTATTTTTTTTATCATTATTTTGACGAATTTAATAAGAAAAGATTTCCCTCCTCCGATGACAGAGGCTTTCTTCATGTCGGCTGGAGCGATCACTGGCCAATGAGAGTGCTCCAGCTTACATGTATACATTGGAGGAGGCTGGATCGAGGGAGGGGAGCAGAGGCAGAGTGACAGACTGCAGTACAGAGCTGGTAGCCACAGTCTGTCCAGAAGTAGGGCGCAGGGCAGTATTTATTCATTGAATTTCAGCCAAATAGCGATTTTAAAAAATAAATTATTACATTATTCCACCTATTCGCTATATAACCTAAATTTAAGACAAACTTGTATAGGTGTGATAGATCCCCTTTAAAAGGGTAGTAATGTTTCATAATAAAAGCAGCTCTAGTTAATCATAGTATTTAGACTTTGGAGAGTGTTATTTCAGTTCTGTCAGAGTTGTAGTTCAGGAGTAATTCAATGACAAAATATCCCCCTCCCGTCCCTTTCACTACTCAGCCAGATCAGAAGGGAGGTGTCCAGGTAGATTGCAGAGAGGGACAATCTTCAATTAAGATAAGGGAAAAACCTGAAAAACTTGTCAAGGGGGGCAGGGCTTTCATTGTTTTCATATAAAGAAGATTGTCCCCTGCTGTTATCTGTCTGGTCTATAGACTGCATTCCACATCTGAGAAGAGATGGCTTACACTAGGTAAAAGGGGCGGGAGGGGATACTTTGCTTGTGAATATCTCTTAAACCATAAAGGTTTGAGAGATAAGACTTATATCATTTTTCATGTTTTTTTAATGCCTACAAAATAAAATAAAGTTAAAACAAAGTATTAGCATCCCTTTAAACCCTAACCCTGACTTAGTCTGTTCAGATAAAATTATCTTGTTTGGGTTATGTTTTTTCTGGTAAAAAAAGGGGAGAAAAAAAAACAAAAAAAAAAACATACTGACAAATCCGCAAGGGTTGGGCAATCATAAAAATCGATTTTTTGCACTAAGATATATACACACCTATATACTGTATATTGGACTAGGTGTATATGTTAACTCAAAAATGATGTTTTTATAATTGCCCACCCCTTGCCATGCCAATAATACTTTGTTTTAAATCTATCTACAAATAAATGCATGCAGTGAATATACATATCTGGTGTATGTTAGTAGATCTAGTAGTCCATAAGAAAAAGGTATTTGCCAATGGTGGGCAATTTTAAAAAACACATTTCTGTATTAATGTATGCACAGCTATATACGGTATATTGGTGTATTATAGGTTAGTATGGACATGGGATGCTTATGGCTACTCGTTCCTGCCAAAATCTTCAATTCTATACATAATTGTTAACCTATACTACACAAATACACTATCTACTGTTTATCCCATGTTATCCAAAGTATCCCATGTTCTAAAACAGAAATGTGTTTTATATGATTGCCTAATCTTCGCGTTTGCAGGGGGCCCCTGCATTTTGTGTTATTCTTCTGGGATTAAATCGTGCAATGTGGAGTTTGTGGACTGTGAATGCTCTATAGCAGTGTAGTGTAGTGTAGTGTAGCATAGACTCCGCAATGGAAGTTCTGTCTCCACCAGTTGCTTCATGGGAGGGAAAAAAAATGTGGGCAGTTGGAACTTCCAATACACAGAAAGTAGGATCAAGTGGGGAGTTTACAAGAAGCAAAACAGAAGACCAAATGGCTGGACTAGCCTACTGTCCATGGGCGTCCGCAGGGGGGGGGGGCAAGGGGGGGCACTTGCCCCCTCCTAGATTTTCAGCTTGCCATTTAAAACATGAGCCTGAGCGTGGCCTGTAGCTCTCGCTCTCACTCTGAAGCACCGCTCCTTCTGCTGCCCGCGGCGATCACCTCTCCTCTCCCCCTCCGCGACGCCCGTCACGCACAGTTGGCAGCCGATGAGAGAGGGGTATCCAACTCTCCTCTCTCATTGGCTGCAGTGCGGTCTGCACTGCAGCCAATGAGAGAGGAGAGTTGGATACTCCTCTCTCATCGGCTGCCAACTGTGCGTGACGGGCGTCGCGGAGGGGGAGAGGAGAGGTGATCGCCGTGGGCAGCTGAAGGAGAGGTGCTGCAGAGAGTGAGCGAGAGCTACAGACCCCGCTCAGGAGGAGACCTGGTGGACTGCATTCAAGGTAAGGCTGGGTGCACATCATCTGAGGCTGAGCCAAGGAGGTAAAGGAAGGTCATGGTGTCATGGGCGTCCATGGGGGGGCACTTGTGAAGCTTAGGGGGCAATGTGAAGCTTATGGGGGCCACGTGAGGGCAAATTAGAAGCTAATGGGGCAAGTTATAAGCTGATGGGGGCAATGTGAGAGCAAGCTGGAGCTGATGGGGGCAAGTTGGAGCAGGCTGAAGCTAATGGGGGCAAGTTGGAGCTGATGGGGCAATGTGAGGGCAAGTTGGAGCTGATGGGAGCAAGTTGAAGCTGATGGGGGCAAGTTGGAGCTGATGTGGCAATGTGAGGGCAAGCTGGAGCTGATGGTGGCAAGTTGGAGCAAGTTGAAGCTGATGGGGCAATGTGAGGGCAAGTTGGAGCTGATGGAGCAATGTGAGGGCAAGTTGGAGCTGGTGAGGGCAAGCTGGAGCTGATGAGGGCAACTTGGAGCTGATGGGGGCAAGTTGAAGCTGATGGAGGCAAGTTGGAGCAAGTTGAAGCTGATGGGGCAATATGGACCTGATGCGGGGCAACGTGAGGGCATTATGGTTATGTGGGGGGGTAATGCAGAGATTTGGAGCATTGTGTAGGTGTCCAGTGGAGCTGGCCAATGGGGGGGGGGCGCTTCAGATTTCTGTGCCTACAGATGGTACCAACTATATTTGATATTGATATACTATTCTCTTGCATGCTGTGTAGACCTAGCATCCCAGGCATTAAAAGGTTGTATGAAGGTGCAGTATGAAAGTACCGTGAACATCCTCCATTCAACCCTTTGCATGCCTGAGCTTTATGTGATGACTATTCCCCTCCCCTTCATGACATTGTGAAAAAAGGACAGAGTATGGATGTCATTAAAATTATGCCCCCCCCCCGGAAAAATTTCTGCGGACACCCGTGCTACTGTCATGATGTGAGTTTAATTGGTGCTGCCCCTACAAAGTGTTAAAGTCACATCTTATAGTGATAGTAATACCTCAATAAAAAATTAGCTCCAATTATTCTTTACATTTTTTTTTACCTTGCGCTATTTATAGTTACATACAGATTTGTAGTTCAAACGCTATTCAAGAGGAAAAGATCCCCCTCCCGTCCCTTCTGGACACGTCATGCTGCCTCTCTGATTGGTATGGATGGAGAGTGGTGAGGCAAAATCTTCAGTAAGCAAAAGAAAAATCCTCCTTCATCAAGGGGAGCAGGGTTTTCCTTACATTTACTGACTGCAAATTGACCCTCGCTGCATCCATACATTCCCACGAGCAGATCACGGATCTAAGGGGAGGTGGCCAGAATGGGTGGGAGGGGGATCCTTTCCTCATGAATGGTGCTTGAACTACAAATCTGTAAGTAACTATATATAAAACGCAACATGTTAAAAAAAAAAATGTAAAATATAATCAGAGATAAAGTTTTATGGAGGTACTAGTGTAAAACCCACGGGCCAAGGTCCGGGCGATGCGTTGCGTACCCCTTTGCAATGCGTTGCGTACCCCTCTGGAACTCAAAGGGTTAAGAGGCCTGTCCTGGTCTGCATTCTGCCGCAGACGCAGTCAAGCACTGTAGAAACTAGTCGAAAGCACAGAAGGCTCCCAGCACAGAACTCCCAGCATTTCTACACCTCTCAGCATTCTGTGCGTTCAGGCAGTCTCTACAGTGCATGACGGCTTCTGACAAACATCCTAGTGAATTATTATATAGGATTACTATCCCATTAACATATGTTTGTGGGGCAGTGTAGACTTGGATCTCCACAGTACTAGCAAAAAATAATTTCTCTATATTTCCATCTGACTGCACTGCATTACAAAGAGCATATGTTTCCTCCGTGTTAAAAGGCATTCTGTATCCTTAAAATCAGTTTTGTGTCAGGACCAGTTACCAGCCAGTCTCCACTTCACAAGGTAGATTTTCTTATGGCTCTGACGGGTTTACTATTCATTTGTTTTAAAAAAACAATAATACAACTCTGTATATGTTTATGGAAAGTTCCCCTTTAAAGATACAGGATGCATTATAGCACAGAGAAGACACATGCTCTTTGTAATGTCATGCTGTCAGATGGAAACCCAGGGAAATTATCTTGCACTAACGTTGGGATGATGCCAGGCTAGCAAGCTGTGAGTGAGTCTGTTACTGGACATGTGCAATTCAGGGTACGGCAACATATGGCTCTTCATTTTTCCTTTATATTGCAGTTTTGTAGTTCAGCTGCAGCTGGAAAGCCACAAGACTATGCATTTAATCTGATTAACCCCTTAAGGACCAGGAACATCTGGGGTTGTTTGCACTTAAGGACTGGAGCAATTTTGGCCTTCATGACTATGTGTTTGTTCAACAGTGTTTTCCCTCTAAGCTTTTTATTCCAGTCACACAAATGATCTACCGTTTTTTTTAACCCTCTGAGTGCCAGAGGGGTACGCAACGCATTGCAAATCAATGCGTTGCATACCCCTCTGGCACTCAAAGGGTTAAGCACAAGTAAGGCTTCCTTTTGATACCACACTTATATGGATAACCCACCATTTATTTTATTAAAAATAAAAACATTTTTTATTAGTTCTCTTGTGATAATTCTCGCCCAACTGGTTAATTTTTTATGAAGACTACACAAAAGGTATGACCGGTCATTCATACCTACAAAATCTACAGGTTTTTTTTTGGGGGGGGGGGGGGGGGGCTTTGTCCCTCTGCGGTGAAAATCCCCATGTCCCTCTTTCCCTTCTTAGATTCCCACTTTTTGCAGATAGACTGTGTGGTGTGTACAAGTGTATTATAACAATAAAATCCCCATTAATGTTTGTTTAAACTTAAGTAGATGTGTTTATAAATGAGTCAGTGTAATATAATACTTTATTTAAAAAAAAAAAAAAAAAAAAAAAAAATACCAGGTTGCGATCAGTAGGTCATAAAGGGACCTACATTTATCCTGATCCCAGCAACAGCACTAAAGGGGTTAATACCCTGACGTTTGGCCTCTTTCTGTTAACTTTTAAGTCTGTTCTCTGCTTCTCGCTTCCTTTCTCTGACAGTAAAGCAGAGAGAGGCACAGAACAGTGACAAAGGCAATTTGTAAAATACATTGCCTTTGTGAATATAATAAGCCGGTACACGTGACCTCTGTAGTAGAGGGGAATGACTGAAACTGAATGCTTTGGTCCTGGAGCACTCAGTTTCATTCTCCCCAGCATGATGACAGCAGAGCACACTGAGGCACACTGCTATGATTTAATCCTTGACGTGTCAAGACCGCAATTTGTCTTTAAAGGGATAGTAATACTTTATTATTACTATCCCCCATATTGTAAATATTTGTAAAATAATTTAATAGCCCCCAGGTTCATCTCTCAAACCTTTATGGTTTGAGAGATAACTGAAGACAAAGATCCCCTCCCCTCCCTCCCCCTTCCCTGAAGTCAGCATTGTACTGACTGCAGGGGAAGTCTTTCGTACGACAGGCTTGCGGCTCTGCAGCTGAGCCGAGATCTCGTTAGTGAAAAAGAATTATTTCACTGAAACAGTCTTCTACATGGGCTTGGTTTGCAAGCACATGTAGAAGACCGTTTACGTGAAATAATTCTTTTTCACTAACATGATCGCGGCTCTGCTGCAGAGCCGCATGATGAAAGTCAGACCAGATATCCCTGTAGTCAGCACAACGCTGACTTCAGAGAAGTGGAAAGGAGGGGGGAACTTTGCCTTCGGTTATCTCTCAAACCATAAAGGTTTGAGAAATGAACCTGGGGACTATTAACTTATTTGGCAAATATGTACAATATGGGGGATAGTAATAATAAAGTATTACAATCCCTTTAAGGGAAGTTTACCCATGATGGTCCAGGCACATCATGGGTCCTTAAGGGGTTAATAAGACTGTAAGCACATTTTCTGCAGTAACAACATATATACCCACAAACACAAACCAATTCCTTTTGCACATTCACACTGTCATGTACACACACGATCCCGTACACAGAGTTAGGCTGATGTGCTTATAAAATAGAGCACTTTTGGAGTAAATCAGCTGCATTACAGATGAAAAATAAAAATTCCTCAAAATATATAATTAAACAGAGGCTCTTAATCCCTTGAATGCTATTGAGGTCCTCAGCAATGTGCTTCAGAATTCAAAAGTCAGTTTCAAAACAATGCCAATTTGTATTTGCTCCTTATAGGTCAGTTGGCTTGCCTCGGAATTACACCACTTTACTTTGTTTATCAGCTTCAGAGTATGTGGGAGTGTATGAGACTCTGGGTCGCCTGCACAATGTAAAACTGGAAACATTCTGGGGAAAACCACCAGCACAATAGGATAATATCACTCTCCAAACTCCCTTTGGTTTGAAATTGGGTTTTTAATCCTCTGAATGCTGCAATACATTGCTGATCTCTCTAGCATTCAATAGGTTAGAATACCCATTTTTAATTAATGGCATTTGCATTTGGTCCCTATGGTGTTTAATGTTTGTGCATGAGGAACATAGAAGTTATTATTTGGTTGTTATTTGTGTATTGTATAATAATGTTGAACAGCAATACATAAATATTAAGCATATATGTATTTGAAGTTTAATGATACTAAGGGGGATATTAGCGGGTAGGGTCAAATAGTGTGGTGGGACATTAAAAAGATGGTGGGAGGTATTTAGATAGGAAGAGGTTTTAGCGAGAGGAAGATAATGACACATCATATAATTAATTAGTTGAAAATATAGACAGGAATGTGACAAAGATATTACAAGTAATACCAGCCATAAAGTAACTATGTATACACTTGTTATAGTTTGAGTAGTAAAAACCATACGCTTCTCACGTGCTCAGTCACCACAGACTGTTGCTCACAGTATAGCGGGTTGCTAACCATTTTTAAAAATTAGAGTGAACATTGCCCTGTGTTTTAGCTGCTCAGTAATTATATTTTTACACAAAGTATTAATAACACAGTGCTACCTCAAATATAGATCAAAGGGTACTAGAACAAAAAAAATGGCAAGAGTTGAACATAAAATGGCTTACTTAAAGGGATAGTAATACTTTAATTTTTCTAATCCCCATATTGTAGATCTTAAAAAAAGATTTTTAATGCCCCTAATCACAGCTGTCAAACCTTTATGGTTTGAGAGAAAATTGATTTCAAAGTCCTTCCCTACCTCTCCTTTCTCTGAGAACAGTGTTCTAGCTGACTCAAAGAGTATTCTGTCATATGACCATCCTGAGCTCTGCAGCAGAGCCGAGATCTTGTTAACGAAGAAAGGATCCTTCACTGAAATGGTCGTCTACGTGTGCTTTTCCAAGCACATGTAGAAGACCATTTCAGTGAAGGATCCTTTCTTCATTAACGCAATTTCGGCTCTGCTGCAGAGCTGCCGCATGGCCCCAGGATCGGATTCCCCTGCATACAGGTAGACGCTGATGTCAGGGAAAGAGGACTTTGAAATAGATTTTCTCTCAAACCATAAACGGTTGAGAGATGTGATTGGGGGCATTAAAAATATTTTTTTAAGTTCTACAAGATGGAGATTAGTAAAATTAAAGTATTACTATCCCTTTAACTCTTTAAGCATACAAAATGTGAGAGGCTTCTGAGAACGAACAACAGCACAATGGCCTGTTCTATGGCTAGTCACCACTCAGAAGCATCATGTTTTAGCTCTCTAGTGCCATTACAGAGAAGAAATTTCCACATACATATTAGACTAATCCCGCCCAAAAAGCTGAATTCCCTGGGCACTGAGAGCAAGGGGTCTAACATCTGGATTACCCTTCACTCTTAGGGAGAACCCCTAAGGGTATTCAAAATAAGCATGCAAAATGTGAATTTTGTAATGTCACTAGAGAGCTAAAATGTGAGGCTTCTGAGCGGTGACTAGCTGTAGGACAGGCCATGGTGCTGTTGTTCGTCCTCAGAAGCCTCTAACATTTTGTATGCTTACTTAACTCTTTGCATTACAATTAAATTAGTAAAATTTCAAGTTATGTTTTGTGATGATAACCCTCTCCTCACTAGAGTGTTATTGTCACTACCATGTGCAAAATCCACACTGTTGAATTTTGCTATGGGCTTTAGCCCAACATATTTTTGGAACCTAGCAACTTTCCTGACTTAAACAGAGGCACAAGGGAAAAATTTCATAAAAGCGATTAACCCCTTAATGACTAGCGGTCCAGGGAAGTGACCCCAGCTTAACCCCTTAAGGACCAGAGTGCACGAGCGCGGCCTGCACTTAAGGACCACAGAGCATTTTTTTTTTTTTTTTTTTTTTTTTTTTTTTTAAGATCCAAGTCAGGGCTCCCTGAATGGCGTGTAACAACGCGGGAGCTCTGGGTTCTTATCGCATGTTGACCCCACGATGTACATGTAAGTCTTTGGACCGTAAGGGGTTAAGGACCACTTTGAGAGAGACCGCTCTGGTCTTGGAGCAGTGAATTTCAGACACCGCTAATGCTTACAGCGCTTCTACAGGAGCGATATAAGAACAACGTGGCATGCCAGGACCATCACTGGTCCTTCAGGAAGAAAAAGAAAAAAAAAAGACACTTTACCAGTCTTTAAGGGGTTAAAGGCTGTTTTTTTCTTTTTAGTAACTGAAACAATAGGGCGGAAAGGGTGCTACTGAAAGCAAATAAAATGCATTTAGATCTCTTGTACAAGAAGGAAAGCAGTGAAAATGCATATCACCTTCCCTTAATTATGAATGGGGGGAACCTTGCACAGGTATAGCAGTGCACAAAATGTGTAACTCGGTACTGAATATTGTAAAATCAATTTTTACCCTGTTTGGACAGGTAAACATTTTTAAAATAATGGTATTAATGTATATGTAGAGAAAGAATTGTGAGGAGCACCCATCAAGCACCAGCAAGATAAAGTGTCTTGTTTTAGGCATGGTAGCCTCTCAATGGTGCTATAACTCACGTTTTTCACTCCCATGTGCCATTGCAGAGAGGAAATCTCCATAGCCATATCAGACTGGTCCCGCCCACAGACAGTCCAGCTCCGAAATGTCAGGCAAATCCTCTCCGCAAATCAACTTAACCCAGGGGTAGTGAGAAATTCCCATTCATTTAAACAGGGCATGCATTGGAGACCTAGTATTCAAGGGGTTAAAATCCCCACTTAAATGAATACTAACACCACCTAATAATAACCACCATGGACCTTAATCTGGATAGAAAATCATAGTGTCCACAATGGATCAGTTAATTAGTACTAGATTTCTTGTCTAATGAATAAGACAGGATTTTTTGTTTCAGGACTCCTAGAAGCCAAACTCCTCCGCAGATAGAAACATCTCTGCCTCCATGGACATGACATTTAATACCATTAACCCCTTACGGACCAGCCGCGCACACACATGGCTTTCACTTAAGGACCACAGAGCATTTTTTTTTTTTTTTTTCCCCGCTTCCGGACTCCCCGAACAGCGTGCAGCCGCGGGGGGAGCCCAGAATTCCATGACGGTCATAGTACGTAATGGGTCGTTAACTCAGATTTACCTATGACTTACTATGACCATCAAGGGTCGTTAAGGATTAAATGCAAAGAACCAAGACATAGAGAATTCTTTCAGAGTGGTTATTAGAATTTTCTGAGTGGATTAATGTTAATTTAGGCTTTATTATTGTTAGAAGGTGTTTGTATTCATTTAACACCATAACGAAGCATGATGTGCAGGGATCTTCAGGCATGTAAATAAGGCCCCATTTGGGGGTAAATGGAAATCCCCATCGATTTAAATAGGCATTTAAATCCCTTTAATGCTAGAGAGGTCTATAAGGCATTCATGCAGTTAAAAGCCCCACTTCATTTTCATTTCAAACCTATTGTGAAACTGATTGGCTCCAGCACTGGACCTCATTAGCTTGATGAATGAGGCTCTTTGGGCCGTATTCAGGTGATTAAAGAGGAGGAATTCGGAGCCAAACACAGGGCACTGTAGGAAGGATATAAAATGGAACTATATAGGGAGGAAAGGGTCACTAACACCTGCTAATAATTGATTTCGGCTGGGATTTTAACCCCTTGAATAACAGATCTCCAATGTTGCAGCTTGTATGGCCCGTACTTGCTCCATTTTAGTGTCCAGTATACAGCCTATGATTTATCAAAATGTGGCCTAGTCCAAAAGAACAGCATCTGTTCCTTCAACATGTATTAAGCGGTCATGTTTACAATGTCTCTCCAATACGCCAGCTACATCAGCCTCATAAAAGGGTGATGCAACTGGAAGAAAATGTGAAATTTATAATGTTCTCCTAGAAGGTCTGTTTTCAAACTGGACACAAACTACACATATGCATTGTAAAGAAAAAAATTATTGGTCAAAAGATTTAATTACTCACATCTGCCGGCCAGACAGTAGATGGAGTCTCATCCAGAACGATAGATTTTTCCACTTTTGCATATTTTTCAACCTAAGAAATGGAGACGAAACAGAATTGTGGCCATGGCTTATGCAAAAATCACAGTGTAATCTCAGGAGGCAGAGAATTATTTTCAAATGGTTTAGTTTTCCATATAAATTATTTTACTGTATAAATGAATCCTTAAAGATGAAGTAATGCTTCCTAATAATGACCCCAACTTATGTTAATATAACCAGCAAATCCTAATGGCACCTTTTTTGCTTTTCGATTTGATTCAGTAGATCATATTGTCAAATCAGAACTGCATGTCATGTCCATACAGAAGGACATGACAGTTTCTAGCAGGATTGCAGGACCTCAGGCTCTGCTCTCTGCACAGGGTCATTTAGATACTTTCAGAGGTATGTACGTGTGTGTGTGTGTGTGTGTGTGTGTGTGTGTACGTGTAGGGGTGTGTGTGTGTGTGTGTGTGTGTGTGTGTGTGTCAGTGGAGGTGTAGGGGTGTGTGTGCGCGCGCGCGCGTGTGTGTGTGTGTGTGTGTGTGTGTGTGTGTGTGTGTGTGTGTGTGTGTGTGTCAGTGGAGGTGTAGGGGTGTGTGTGCGCGCACGTGTGTGTGTGTGTGTCAGTGGTGGTGCAGGGGTGTGTGTGCGTCAGTGTAGGTGTAGGGGTGTGTGTGTGCATCAGTGCGTCACTGTAGGGGTGTGTGTGCATGTCAGTGTAGGGGGGTATGTGCGTATCAGTGTAGGGGGGTATGTGCGTATCAGTGTAGGGGGGTATGTGCGTATCAGTGTAGTGGGGGTGTGTGCGTATCAGTGTAGTGGGGGTGTGTGCGTATCAGTGTAGTGGGGGTGTGCACGTCAGTGTAGAGGGGGTGCATGTGTGCGTGTCAATGTAGGGGGGTGTGCGTCAGTGTAGGGGTGTGTGCGCGTCAGTGTAGGGGTGTGTGCGCGTCAGTGTAGGGGTGTGTGCGCGTCAGTGTAGGGGTGTGTGCGCGTCAGTGTAGGGGTGTGGGGGTGTGTGCGCGTCTGGGGGGGTGTGCATCAGTGTAGGGGTGTGTGTGCGTCACTGTGTAGGGGGGGGGTCAGTGTAGGGGTGTGTGCTCGCCATTGTGTAGGGGGGGTGGGTCAGTGTAGGGGTGTGCGTGTGTGTGGGGGGGGTCAGTGTAGGGGGGGGGTCAGTGTAGGGGGGGTGGGTCAGTGTAGGGGTGTGTGTGTGGGGGGGGGGGTCAGTGTAGGGGTGTGTGTGTGTGTGGGGGGGGTCAGTGTAGGGGTGTGTGTGTGTGTGCGCGTCAGTGTAGGGGGGGAGGGTCAGTGTAGGGGTGTGTGTGTGTGTGTCAGTGTAGGGGGGGTGGGTCAGTGTAGGGGTGTGTGTGTGTGTGTATGTGTGGGTCAGTGTAGGGGTTTGCGTGTGCGCGCATCAGTGTAGGGGGGTGTGCGCGTCAGTGTAGGGGTGTGTGTGTGCGCGTCAGTGTAGGGGGGGTGGGTCAGTGTAGGGGTGTATGTATGGGTCAGTGTAGGGGTTTGCGTGTGTGTGCGTCAGTGTAGGGGGGTGTGTGTGCGTCAGTGTAGGGGTGTGTGTGTGCGTCAGTGTAGGGGGGTGTGTGTGCGTCAGTGTAGGGGGGTGTGTGTGCGTCAGTGTAGGGGGGTGTGTGCGTCAGTGTAGGGGGATGTGTGCGTCAGTGTAGGGGGATGTGTGCGTCAGTGTAGGGGGGTGTGTGTGCGTCAGTGTAGGGGGGTGTGTGTGCGTCAGTGTAGGGGGGGGTGCGTCACTGTAGGGGGGGTGTGTGCGTCAGTGTAGGGGGGGGGTGCGTCAGTGTAGGGGTGTGTGTGCGTCAGTGTAGGGGTGTGTGTGTGCGTCAGTGTAGGGGGGGTGTGCGTGTCAGTGTAGGTGTAGGGGTTGTGTGCAGGCGTCAGTGTAGGTGTAGGGGGGTGCGTCAGCGTAGGGGTGTGCGCGTGTAGTTGTAGGGGTGATTGTTTGCAGGTGTGTGTGTGCGTGTGTAGATCTAGTCTATTAGTGCATGTGCGCAAGTTAACTGGGGAAAAAAATAAATTATTATTTGGTTTAAAATCTCTGGTGGGTCACTGTTGGACAGTGGGCCGCCACATATTGGACACCAATGATTTCTCCAGTTCTCTATTCTTGCACAGATTTCACTTCCCAAACGGAAAGCTCTTTAAATTTATGCAATAACCTGTTGTAGGGCACAATGTAAAAGACTTTTACAAAATCAGAGTATACTACATCAACAGTAATATCCTTGTCCAAGTTACCCCTTTCCATGTCAAATAAATTTTTTTCTGAAAGGATCTACTTGTCATAAAAAATCATGCTGACTCTTTCCAGTACAGTTGATGGCTGTTGAATAGTCCTGAATATTGTTGGTTAATAACCCCTGTAATATCCTATGCAGAAAAAATTCACAAGGCTAGAATGTCTCAGTGTAGATCTTGCCCCTCTTTTTGAAATAAAGGTACTGCATCTGCTTTTCTCCAAATCACAGAGCACATGCCCAATGAGAGTGAATCAATATATATGAAGTATAATGGTCTGCAATTAGTGAACTACAGTATGGTGCTTTATTCACCATAACATTTCCAAGCGTCTTTTGGACTTTGCCCTCTGTAAGTCATGTGCATGATGAAGAAAATTATGTGGTTCTCCCTGCTTGCCCAAAACCTGCCATTGTTGCTTTGTTTGTTGATACAAAACATTATTTTGAGGTTCAGTCCTTGACTTATTTTCCCCAATTCATTCACCTCTCAATTTAAAGGGATAGTAATACCTGAAAATAAGTTTATTTTATATTGTAGCCCTTAAAAAACCATGAAGAATGATATAAGTATTATCTCTCAAACCTTTATGGTTTGGGAGATATTCAGAAGTAAAGTTTCCCCTGGAGTGATGTCATTGCTCCACCCTTCAGATTTGGAATCCGGTCGCTTGACCAGCTGTGCCTCTCCAGAAATGCTGAGATCATGATCTTTAAAAAGAATTTCTTAATTGGAATGGTCTACAAAGTGTGCTTTCAAGCCAGGCACACTTTGTACACTGTTCCAATGAAGTAGTTCTTTTCAAAGATCGTGATCTTGGCACTGCTAAAGAGCTGTCCGGCTGATCTGTGGACCGGATTCCAAATCTGTCCACTAGATGGCAGACTTGGCTGAAACAGCAAGGAAAAGTGAACTATACTATATTTTACATATGAATATCTCCCAAACCATAAAGGTTTGGGAGATAAGACTTATATCATCTTTCATGGTTTTTTAAGGGCTACAATATAAAATAAACTTATTTTCAGGTATTACTATCCCTTTAAGGAGACCTATATTAGCTTTAATTTTTTTCCACATCTATAAAAATGTTTAGAATTTTTCTAATATTCAATGTTTTTCTCATTTCTTAGTTTAACAAGCCTAACTGCTTGTTTGCAAAGTGTATTGCACTCTTTATATTTTTAAATCAGTGATTCTCTGAGTGCAGTGGCCCTCTGATGTGCTCTGAGCACCAGGTAGGTGAGGATGGCACTTTTTCCATGAAGGCATTTAGAAAAATGTGAATACTGACTTAAATCATTTTATGGATAATGCTTTGCACAATATATTTTGTTATTTGATTGAGAGACCTAAGCATAATATTTGTATGCATTTTACTCTTCATTACATCTATGACAAGTGACCTATAAAACATGAGGGCTTCCTAGAAAATTCCATACTGTGTGTTAGGGGTGCCTTGAGCAAAGCTCGTTTCTTATTCGTTTCCTTGCAAATCTCTTTGTTAAGCATCATTGGACTTAATTTGTTCATCTTGTATTTAATACCCACCGGCAATAAACAAAAAACACAGAATATATATTTCCGTAGGGTACCATAAAGATGATTATTGTATCCTGGAAATTAATTATTATAAAACTCATCTGAAATTCAACTTTGGGTGGCAGTTCTTTCTGAATTCGTAAGAGTACAAAGACACTTGTGAAGTGCTGTATCCTATACAGCAGCAGTTCCCAGCCATATCCTAAGGGGTGCTTAACAGGTCATGTCTTTAGGATTTCCCTATTTGAGTACAGGTGAGTTAATCAGAGGCTCAGTCATTTCATCAACTCACCTACGTATAAGCAGTTAAGTCCTAAAGTCATGTCGTGTTAGAAGCCAATAAGGATAGGGTTGGGAACCACTACTACATAGCAAGAGATACCCTAGCTTGAAGGAGGGATAGGCTATTTTGTTGTTTGTTTTAATTCACTTTGAATGTTGCTCACAGACAAAGAATATGACACAGTGGGTAGACTTAGCAGGATCCGAGCTGGTATACTACATAACCACAGTGATTCAAAGCTCAATAAAATATTAGAAACTTACATCAACTTCTGACGGAGCGGTTAAAGAGCAAGGAGCTGGTTTCCATATGTCAATACACTGTAAAATAAATAAAATGTCAACATAGTTATATATGCAGTGACATTTAGATTGTTTATCTGAAATTCCATTCAATCATTTAACTTGTAAAACTCACATTTCCAATTTTGGATATCTTTAAGTCAAACTGCGGCTGCAAGGGTTTCCTTTCCTTTCTCTTATGCAGGTAATCCAGAAGCTTAAGTTGTGGTGGTGTTGGACAGTGAGAAAATTCTTGCTGCCTGTTCAGAGATGGTTTGGAGTACCTTTTCAAACATCTGAGGAACAGACAGAGTACTCTATTAATCTTTTAATGTCCGAGACCTGTGCATGTCAAAAACCATTGGCATACATTTATCATAAAAAAAAAACTGGACCAGAAATCAAGGATTCCCCGAAGTGTCACTGAGGAGAAGTGCATCAATCAGTAGTTTGACAATTTTGATTCACCCACCTGTATTCACTCAGAGGAATCCTCAAGCTCTGGCCTGTGAAAGATAGTTAGAACAGGATTGAGAACAACTGATCTAGGTCCTTTTTCCACTCTTAGTGCTAGTTCATAGTGTTGTTTATAGAACAATATTTTTTGGAGCAAAAGAAGAAGAGGGAAGAAAAATAAACACGAGTTTGGCATCATTATGTCATACAAAGTTGTTACTCAGATCACATCAAAGAACAACACCACTTTCCATGTTGGTCACAAGTACATTAATGCTCTTACAATTTTGTTGTGTATGGTTTCAATAGGATCTCAATGTAGGTAGTTGTGTTATGCCAGAAACAATAAAAAAAAATTTGTCACAAAAATGTTTTTAATGAGATTCCATTACATCAAAACACAGACGCCAGTGTTAACACATACCTTTAAACTAACTGCCCTAGTATACCCTATTCATAATTCTACACTGTGGTCAGCTACCTAATTTTGAAGCCATCAGCTAAGGGTCTTACATTACACACTGAGGCAGGAATGTCAAACCCAGACACTTTTGCATATTCAAAAATTCCCACAAAGTTGGCCTGCAACAACGGCTGCTGATGTCTGCAATATTATTTTGCCGGAGGAGTGAGATAGAGAAAATATAAATGGTATACTGCTCTACTGTGGCTGTCCAGATAAAAACCAGCTCAGTTTCTAGCTTACCTCCAGAACAGAGGAATGCAAACTTTGGATCTCAAACTGTTGTAGACTACAAATCCCAGATACCTAAAGTCTGCCTTCCCGTACTCTAGGAAACAAGACAGCAAACCAAGATAATCTAAAATGGAATTTGGACCAGCAGGGCCACCCTGTAGTTAAAATGAGAAATCCTGTTGGGGGCCACATTTTGTTAGCTAGGGCAATGAATAGCTGACATGTCTCCATTAAAGTGTGATGAAGAGAAGATAACTTAGCCAGCGTAATTTTATTTTATGCTATGTAGCCCATGCACTAACGAATATTCAGCCTGAGAGATCTAATTGTGCAGAGGCTCCACAGAACAACACAGGAATACAGGAGAGTTTCACACCTTTGTGCACCTCCCCTTGATGTAATCCTGGCTCAAACCAACTGCATCATATAGCACAATACAGTGTAGACCTATCTAGCATTCAAGGTGTTCATGACCACTTTAAATTCGATGGGAGGTTTTATATGTTCCTTGTGTTGCAGTTGAGGACCCAAATGACTCCAGTTTTCTTCTACACAAACATAGGGCCCTATATCGACAATATTTATTCCATATCTATCATATAAGTAAGCCCTGTGAATCATTTAAGAGTAGCAGCATGTTCTGTAACTCTGAACAATAGGGTAACTAAAGGAAGCAACACTAGTAACAACTGAAACACAAACTTAGCAAAAGCCCTAATCACAAATCATTACAATAAAGTATTAGGGTTCAAAGGTAGTAAGGTCAATTCAAGCATATAAAGTGGAAATGTAATGTACAGGACTTTCCAACCTTATGGTGGTTTGTGACCTATCTGAGAACTCCTTAATTTCCATAATATTACATCATACTTTGAATAAAATCTGGCACACTGAACACATGGAACTATAAACAAAAGACACAGCCAACTTAATGAAAAACACAGGAATGAACATTTCTGTGGCATCAGTTAAAGCAAGCTGTGTATCTGACACATGGTGCTGTTGCTTAGGGTTGGAAGCGTAAAATTATTTTTTCAGACCGGTGAATTAAAAAAAAAAAAAAAGTCATTATTTTATCACATAGATCACTGACCACCAGGGGGAACCACCAATATGATGTGCAGAATAACATGCTTTGCAGTATAGAGCTTCCAAAGGAAATTCAGGTTCACAACATTGTTTTTCATTCACCCTTCGAGTGCCAGAGGGGTACTTACTCCTTTGGAACTCAAAGGGTTAACTTGTCTGTTTTGCAGGGGGAGAAAACATTCTAATGCAATATGAATGCTGGGAAATGACAGAGGTGCTAACCTTACTGAGATAAACAGTTGAAGCTACTGAAGAACAGACATCAGTATGAGAGGAGCAGAAATGTGTTTGTTGGGGAGTCCATGAATAATGCATGTTCAGCAGTGTAAAGGATTAACTGAATTTCATTAAATGAACAGAGATTTTGGTGCTATTTAACCCCTTTGAGTCCTAGAGGGGTACGGAACGCATTGTGTACTCCTCTGGAACTCAGACGGTTAAACGCCATTGCAATTGTAAAACAAAAAATGGCCTTGCCTAAATCATTTAGCTGTTCTTTAACCCTTTCAGTACCAGAAGGGTGCTCATCACATAGCAAAGCAATTCACTGCACAACCCTCTTGCACTAAATGGGGTTAAAGGGATGGTCATGAGTTTGCTTTAAAGTAAAACTAAAGCCTTATAACAACTTTGGTGATTTTGAAAGAGCTTCCGAAAACACCTGCATGATATTAGCCATTTTTTACTTAAAACAATAGTTTTAAACACTTAGCTATATTTGTCAGTTTATGAAAAATTAAACAATATAAATGACAGGCATGTCAGTCACATCTTAATATTCCATAATGTTCTCCCTCACACCTGCCACTCCCTGCCAGCCAGTACTATCTTATTTGCATTAACGGACACTTCTGTAATTCCTGTTGAAATAGTATGTTCCCACTAAGGCATGATTGTGGACAGGCTATAGTTCCACTTTACACTACAGTAAACTATTTTAGAAAGTGGCTGATTCTACTCAGATTCTCTAACACACTCTGGTTTCATAGCAATCTTTATTTAAATTCCCTGCTCCTTTTAGTTATGATTGTTCCTTCATCCAGACTGAGCTGACTGGTTGAGTGAACAGACAACATCCATAGAGAACAGGTAGCCATAACTGGGAATAATCAAGGTCAGCAGAACAGATTCCGAGCTACACGCTCCTGCTTGCTCTAACCAAGAGGTGCACCAGTCTCTGCTCAAGAAACCCTTAACATGAAACAATTTGGAGATTTGATTGTCTTAGCACATACAAGCCAAATATGACTTCTCCCTATACCTTTCTGATAGAAATGGCACCAATTTAGAGACTAAAAGACAATTAAGAGCTACTGAGATAGCTTAGTTGGTTAACGTACCAGCTGTACAATCTGATCAAAACTCAAGGTCGAATGTTCTACTCCAGTCAGGGTCAACTCAGCCTTTCATCCATCCAAAGGTAGATAAAATGAGTACCACTACATTGTGTAATAAATTGAAAACAAGACACAATCTCAATATATCTTACCTAGTAAAATCATTTCATATTAATTGGTGCATAAAATAGTTAACAATGGATTCTCTCACTGCAAGAATTGGGCCCTTTACCCTGGGATTTGGGTCAAACCCTGACCCTAAGAGTAACTGAGTATGCAGGTAGCTATGGAAACAATACTTGGTATTCAGTCCATGAGAGATATTTGCCTTGTCTGAAACATATTTGCCAAGCCCTGAATTCAAACTTTTACTGAATGCCGAATAGGAGCTCCATGTGCAGTATCTAGTCAGATGCAAAAGTCTGCTGGAGGGGAGAATTACTCCTTGGTGCGAAGCATGTTTTCATACATCAATTGTAGTTTTTCTTTTGAACAATTCCAATAAAAAGTGAATGAGGAACAAGGGCTCGATTCTATTACCAGTGCTAAAAATAATTTTTGCTATCCTATTACCCGACTTGTGAAAACAAAACCAGTGGTAATTATACTTACCGCCAGTCTAAAAAAAGCCCATAGGAAACAACTAAAAACAATATGCAATTAGTATCCTATTACCCATGCTCAGTATTACCGTCTGTTTTGTGGTTACATTTAAGTCAGAAATTTTGTGCCTCAGAGGTTGAGGCTTAGAAGCCACAATGACAGTTTCAAAACCATCGTTGTTTGAACAAAAGCAATGTATAATACAGTATACAGCATAGAAATCCGACATGATGTGTGTCCCCTCGACATATTAACCCCCCCTTTTAAAAGTCGACTTGCAGTGCTTTCTTTCACTACATCAGACAAATATTGTTCAGTCGACAATTAACCCTTCCCCTTCCAAATCTGACTTACAGTGCTTTCTTTCACTATATTAATTTGACGAATATTGTACATCCGACATTTTAACCACCCTCCCTCTTGAAAAGTCGACTACAGTGCTCCCATGACTTTCTTTCACCATTTTTATCCGACATTTTTCTTCTCCTATTATATTCAACATGCCCTCGTATTTTGTATTGCAAGATTAACACTATGAGTACCAGAGAGGTATTGTAACGTATTGTATTATAATGTGTTTTTATGTGTACACAAAATGTACACAAAATTCCAATTTCAATGATCATTTGCAATTCAGCCCCAAGCATTTTTTTTCATATTTTCAAATACACCGTAATAAAGGAAAATCATGGAATTACATTTATTAGTTTAGGTAGCTAGAGGCCTCCAGACTAAAACAGTACCCCAGTGGTATGAGCTGACACATAGTTGGTGCCATTTGGTGGGCATCAAGGTGCTCTTGTCCTCAGTAGCATCACTAATAATCTATTACAGCTCAAGTCCAAACAGGAACTTGCCCTGAAAAGGTAAGGAAGCCAGTGACTTCTTGGAAGATTGGTCCACAAACCAAATCTTAAAGGGGAACTATCACCCCTACACAAGTTTACCTTACTGTAATCCTCACCTAGCGATAAGCTTTAATCGTTCTTTTTGTTAAAAAAACATGCTGTGGCGAAATTTACATCATAAAAATGAGCCTGCACCTTACTTCCAGACAGACTGCAGTTACAGCTCTGCACCGCAGCCTGTCAATCTTTTTCTGTTCCTCTCCAAGTACTGTCAAGTTACAATCTCTTATGATGACATAGGATTTCTCCTTGTAAGCTGGTTGGAATGCGACAATACTTGTGGAGGGAACAGAAGAAGACTGACAGGCTGCGGTACAGAGCTGTAACCACAGTCTGTCTGGAAGTAAGGAGCAGGCGCATCCTATATAATAATTTGCTAGGATGTTTGTCAGAAGCCGTCATGAACAGTAGAGACTGCGAGCACTGCAGTCATGCACAGTAGAGACTACCCGCGCTGCAGTAATGCACAGTACAGACTGCCTGAATGCGCTGCGGCTGATACGGAGCGGGAGACCTTCCTGGGACCTCTTGGAGAGAAGAGGCTCTCCGGGCACCAGCAGAGACTGCTGGATGGCACTGGTTTTTAATAATGTAAAATTTCCCCACAGCACGCTTTTTTTTTTTCTTTTTTTAACAAAAATAACCAACAATTAAAGCTTATCGCTACATGAGGATTACAATAAGTTAAACTTGTATAGAGGTGATAGTTCTGCTTTAAACCACAAGGTGCGTCACGCAGTAACAGGGAAAGCTGAGGCTTTAGCAGATAGCCTGACCTCCTCAAACAAGGCTTCTGAAACATTAGTGTTTGCCTCCTTCAAGCTGGCCAAAAAGACAAACAGGTCCTCCTTGGAAGCAACCACACGGACAGCTTCATGTATATGCCCACCCCAAACAGCAACAGCCCTGTTAACCCAGGCAAAGGCAAAAAATAGGTCTCAACGCAGCCCCGGTGGCCGCAAAATTAGCCATGAGGACAGCATCAAGCTTATTATCCACCAGCTCTTTGAGACCCGCTGCATCCAACAAAGGCAGAGCAGTGGACTTGGCTAGCCTGGAGATTGGTGGATCCACAGAAGTGGGAGAGGCCCACTGTGCCAAAGCTGCCTCCGAAAAAGTGTACAGCCTAGAAAACCTCTTGGTGATACACAACCTCTTATCAGGGGGTCTTCCAATCATCCAGAAATATCTGATTAAGAGTAGCATTAGGGGGAAATACAGTAGAAGACTTCTTATACCTCTGGAAAGTAACTCATCAGTGGTGTCAGGGACCTGAAGGGTCTCCAGAATAGCCCTGATAAGCCCCTCAGCTGAGGGTCTGTCAAACAAGAGTCCCCATAGGAATAGGAAGAATCCTCATGTTCTCCCACAGAAAATTCCTCCTCACAGGAGGCCCCTGTGAGCGCAGGCATACTCTGGTAGGTGGTTTCCAAGACTGAAGAACCCCTTGGAGGGAGAAAGGAAACTGGGCCATTGTTGACAACAATGATTTGACCCAAGCTGACTCTTGTTCACTGCTGGAGGGGCCTTGTGGAGTAAGTGGGGGTCACAGCACAGGAGGGGCAGAGAGATCCAGAATATTCTCTAGGGAGCCCCGTTTGACATGAGGAACAGTAAGCAAGGGGAGGGGTCAGAAATGCCCCTGAGTCCTTAGCCTTAGGTATAGCCCCATTTCCCTTAGGATCCGACATCCTGACAGGAGTAGTGTTAGTAGTTAGCAAAAAAATCACTAGTAACAGTTCCCCAGACTAATAGCTCACACAAGAAAAGCCCAGAAGTCACTTATCTTACAGGCAAAAGGTTAATCTGGAAAAAGAGAGAAAAGAGTGTCTGCCTCTGTGTAGGATAAGAAAGAGAGAAGTAAAACGGCAACTGCAAAACAGGCAGTCAATCGGGGGAAGGCCTGTAAAACGGGCCTGCTGTGTAATGCAATCTTTGCCGGTGTCTACCAACGCCTACAACTCCGTACATGGACCCCCAAGACACTCAGATAAAAGGGCAGTGGGAGACAAGAAGAAAGAGACCACTGACTTCTGTATGGTTGAAGAGATACGTCCAAAAGAAGTTCACCCATAGAAGTCAATGGAGCACAGATAGCAGCACAGGGAGCATTCTTAAAGGAGCCATGCACCCAAAAAACTGACAATTTAAAAGGTACCACAAATTACCCAATTACCACAGGGAACATGTGGGAGGCACCATGAGAAAGGTCCCTGAAAGGAAAAGACCAGGAAAAACCCCCAACCCAGATAAAGCGTCAGAGAAGGGGTTAACTAGACTCAGTGCAGCCATCCATGCTCCTTAACTCCAGGAAGAACAGAAAAAATACCCAACATGAGTGCAAGAGCCTTAAGGCTCAAAGGAAGCCCCTAAAGAAAGAGACACAAGGAGGGACAACATGGACCAAGGCACTCAAAGGGTTACCCACCAACCTTCAATCTTTTGTCTTCAGGTTACCATCGTCAAGGAAGCAGATCCACGGAGAGAAAACTGCGGGAGTGAAAACTTGGGTGACAAGATTCTCTCCACAGGGCTGCAAAAGTCCACACAGCACCTGCACACCAGTCAATCAACTCCAGCAGAAGCCCAATAATGGCAACCCTCTTAAATTGATAGTAATGTCTAAAAAAAACTTTTTTGCATTTAGAAGAGCTCAAAAAGCTGATCTAAATGCAAAAAAACGTCTCTCTCAAACCGCTATGGTTTAAGAGATACGGGCGTTTGAAGTTTGATTTCTCCTACTGACAGCTGTAAAGCTGTCAGCAGGAGATCCGTGTCGGTCAACACTGTGGCGCTTGAGAAGTGCCGGGATCTCGTTACTTACACAGAATCCCTTTATTGGAATGGTCTAAAACATGTGCCTGAACACTAGGTACACGTTTTAGACCATTCCATTGAAGGAATTCCGTGTAAGTAACGAGATCCCGGCACTTCTCAAGCGCCACAGTGTCGACCGACACGGATCTCCTGCTGACAGCTTTACAGCTGTCAGTAGGAGAAATCAAACTTCAAACGCCCGTATCTCTTAAACCATAGTGGTTTGAGAGATACGTTTTTTTGCATTTAGATCAGCTTTTTGAGCTCTTCTAAATGCAAAAAAGTTTTTTTTTAGACATTACTAACACTTTAATGGGGGAATTTAAACAGCCCCATATCCAAAGTAAAAAAATAATAAAAAAAACTAAAAGTAAGGGTTGTTCTAAGCCATCCTCAAACCTTGAAGAGCACAATTGGTGGCAGGGCAGAGTTGGCCTGAAGAAGGAGCTGGGAGCCTCCAACCTTGTTTTTTTTATGTGTTCTGCCCTCCATAGAAGAAGCTCGACTCCCTATGGTACCTGTGTTCCGTATTGGACTATAGAGAAAAACAAATACATATTTATTTCTATTTGGATTTTATTACTTAAATAGTAAATAAGTCTTTACATTTTAAATCAAAAGGTACTTTGGTAAAGTTTATTTGTTCCCTATGGAGCAGTTACTTTACCCCATGAAGGTTCTACATTCCTTTGTGCATATGATATAGAGAAGCAAGAGTGTCCAGTCTATTGACTAAAGGACCAGACTGAGAAAAGACCAATTAGATGAAGGCCAGATACAATGTCAATAAAAACAAGCACATGCCAAACATGGGTTTACAATGGCTATTTCATGTAATCCATAGTTATGCTAAAAAGCTCTTACGTTTTGCTTTTTAATTTACATCCCATGCATTACCTTTGAGTGCCAAAGAGGTATTGCATTGGACAACCTTCTGGCACTCTAGGGGTTAACTGTCAGCCTGATTACAAAAGAAAAGGTATATTTTGCATTTTTATTACATAACATTATTTGAATGTAAGTGCCAAACTAGCCATGTTCAAGGACAGCAAACACTTTGTTTATAACACACCATGATCAGTCCATTAGGAAGAGAAAGCTACAGAGGTTTCCAAACAGTGCAATATGACAGTCAAAGGTGATTGTGGGGGCCTTCTGTACATTTTCCTTTTCTACTAAAACAGCCATGCTTGGCTCAGCAAAGATTTAAAAAATTACTAACACCTAAAAATGATCTGGGGTTATATACACTTAAAGGGATAGTAATGTTTCACAATAAAATCAGCTCCAGTTATTCTCCATAGTGTTTGGGCCATGGAGGGTCAATACTGTCAGAGTTGTAGTTCAAGAGTAATTGAATGATAAAGTATCTCACTCCCGCCCCTTTTACCTGGTGTAACCCTCCTCCCCTCAGATGTGGAATCTGGTCCCTTGACCAGACAGATCACAGCAAAGGTCAGTCTTCTTACTGTGAGCATAAGGAAAACCCTGCCCCCCTTCACAGGTTTTTCCTTATGCTCACTGAAGATTGTCCCTCTCTGCGATCCATCTGGACAGTCTTGCTGCTCTGAGGTAAACAGTGTTACATCAGTAAAAGGGGAGGGATACTTCATCATTCAATTACTCTTGAACTACAACTCTGACAGTATTGATATAACATGCTCTGTGGCCAAAATACTATGAAGATTAATTGCAGCTGCTTTTATTATGAAACATTACTATCCCTTTAAACAACGTGTATCAATGCTAGAATCTATCAAAATTACCTGTTTTCTGAGGTATACAACAATCTACTCTGTGGAGGAAGCCTTTTCTGCCTTTTCCAGAGCTTCCTGACTCTCAATAGTAGAACACCAGGTATGTGAAAGTGATAGAGCAGCATCATCTGTAAATGGGCTGAAATACACCTTTTAAACAGCTTAGTAGTGGGTACTTATCTCAATAAATTAACTGCATTAGTGTGCCTCGTATCAAACCACAAAAACAAAATTAAGCAAAGGCCAGCTGAATGGTACAGTCTACAAATGCATTTCAATTCTTAACCCTTGGCATGCCAGTAAGGTATATAATACATTGCAGCATAATGCTTTGGATACTTCTCTAGCAATCAATAAGTAACACTTAGAGCATAGGTAAAATATAGAGGATATCTAAAAATGTATATTTAAAATGATGTAACAGTTTCATTTTAGGTGGGTGTTCGAGCAAACCAAAGAAAGATCTTTTGTCTAGAACAGTGCATAACCTAGTTTGACAAAGCAAATAAGTATGTACTTCCTTGGTTCACGATATGAGGGAGGAATTTGCCAATGCTGTAAAAATATTAATTGCTAGCCAACTGCATCAGATCTGCAATATTTCTTAATCCACCCACTCAATCTGACATCATTACGTATGCAGACTAATTTGTAAACCTATTAAATCACTGGATTCCTCCCAAGAATATTCAGCTTGGACAGTACAGCGATCTTGGTGAATACAACCAATAATTTCCACAATATATTCATCAGTAGGACAATTATAGGATATACTGCAAACATGTACATACATTTTTTATAAACTTGTAGGTCAGGGGAAAAAAAAACAAACAATGAAAAAAAAAAAAAAAAAACAACAACAACTTCTAAAGCATGAATACAGCTATTTATGAGTTGCACCTCTGGTCCATAAAGGGCTAAAAAGACAGACACTCTGGTATTGACTTAAAGTACAATTTAAAGGGGAAGTATACTCCAATAATAAATAAGTGTCTCATTTTAGATTTATCTAGGTAATTGTCCTTAACAAACCAGTCAGGTACAACTTTAGCATTTGCACCCAGGGAGTAGCAGGGGCCAAAGGGCAAGAGGGACTTGAGGTTCCAGAATATTTCCATGAAAGCCAAATTTTACATGAGGAACAATGAGCTAAATGGGTTAAGGGGACCTCTGAATCCTTAGGTTTGGATTTCCCCATGTGCCACTTAGGATCAGACAGACAGAAAACATCTCCCAAAACTAGGATAAAGTAATCCAAATTAGTGAGAAAGAGAGATAAATCACACGGAAATACACTAAAGCTACTTATCTGACTGCAAGGGGTTATACTCAGAGAAGTGCAGCCATGAGGAACATACTTGCAATAAAGTCAACTTCCACAGGGAAACAGTCCAGAAATACACATGAGAACTGGCCAATCCAACTCCAGGGAAGCCAGTTAACAAGTGCCTGCCTAGTCCGGTATTATAATTCACCATATCTAAGCAGAAAAATAAAAAAGTCTAGAATCTTAGTGCAGTGCCTGCTTGCTCCTCTTCTTGGGAGGTCACATGAATCTGCAGGTGGGAAATAAACCTGGACGAAGACAGGGGAGTCTCTCACTCAAAGGCCCTGCACTATGGAGTAATTGGAGCTCTACCCCATTGTTCCTGTCTTCCACATAGGATGTAAGAGAAAGAATATTTTACTCAGAGCAGGAATGTCATAAGTCTTCCTAAAGCAATGTATTCTTACCTTTTCATAGGACATGTGTTCATCTTCTGTTTGTTGAACAACAAGCGGTTTGCTGTGCAGGTAACAGATATAGAAGGATCAAGGCATAAAGGTTCAGCTGTTGCCAAGAGTAACTGACTCTCTAACAAAAGCTTGTCTTCCTACAAAATGGACATCAATTATAGAAATACATTAAGAGTTAAAGTTCAACGAGTGTTTAAATATTTCAGCTCATTTAGATCAGTACCAAAGTGCATTAAAATAGATATTCTTTATAGATCCAAATAATATGGATTTGAAGTAGACTATCACTGATGCAATAATATATTGTCCAAAAACATTAGTAAAGATAGATCTGATCTTAAAGGGATAGTAATGTTAAAAAAAAAGCAATTCCAATTAATCTTCATAGTATTTGGGCCATTGAGATTGTTATTTCAAAACTGTAAGAGTTGTAGTTCAAGAGTAATTGAATGAGTAAGTATCCCTCCCCTTTTACTAATGTAACACTGTTTACCTCAGAGCAGCAAGACTGTCAGGATGGATCGCGGAGAGGGACAATCTTCAGTGAGCATAAGGAAAAACCTGTCAAGGGGGGGAGGGTTTTCCTTATGCTCACAGTAAGAATATTGAATTACTCTTGAACTACAACTCTGATAGAATTGAAATAACACGCTTTAAGGTCCAAATACTATGATGATTAATTGGAGCTGCTTTTATTATGAAACATTACTATCCCTTTAAGGGTTACACTGGCTACATTAGTGAAGTATACTGTAATACTGCACTGACAGTCATGAAAAGGCTTATCAGGTTGTTCACACTGGTGATAATCACACAAGAATGTAGTCTTTTGCATCATACTGAGAGTTGCCTGTGTGGATTCATTAAGCGAAGGCAGGTTCACCAGTCACCAGGCAAATCATTTGTAAGGCAGACTGAACTGTTAGGAAGCTGAAGAAAGAAAAAGGAGAGAGTGTGTGTGTGTGGCCATGAGTAGGGTAAATGTTGCACTCCCATACCTCCCCGCTGGAGAGGACAAAATACGGGTGCAGCACAGCTGACATGATCATTTTACTTCCTCATTCTCTAGACAACATGGCCAACAGACGATCATGCTTCCGAACTAAATATTCTGCACTGCAACATCCAGTGTTGCTAGTGTGAAGCATATGCACAGTAGCCCATAGGCTGCCGTTCAGATCCAGCCTGCTGCAGCTTGAATTCTGAGCTGAAGCATGCTGCAACGGGCATTGTCAAATGTGATGAAAATTGCCAGTGAGCACAATATTATTAGAGCCCATTGTTCCGTTTTCTGGAAAATACATTAGTGTCACCAGTTTGGATGGAAAAAAAATCTTGAGCAGTATCCGCTAAGCGTTGGACTTCCAGGTTTTGGGGCTGTAACTCCAAGCCGTTTGAAAATTATGGGAGCTGTAGTTCCCAACAGCTGGAGGTTCAACACCTGACTAGCCCTATTCTACTTGGATATCACCAACTTCATATTAAGTGCACATTATCTTCAATTCCCTTTTACTCCTGCGTAAACTCAGATAACATTCTACCAGTTCTAACATATAATGAAAAATAATGGGCCTTATGTATATTGATAAAATGGAGTAAACCAATTGCACCATAGGAAACAACCAAAAATGTTTATTTGAAGGGGGTTTTTAACCCCTTAAATGCTGGAGGAGTCTTCCATACACTGCAAAGCAATACCATAGGGACCTCTAGCAAATACATGAGTTTAAAAACACCTTTACACCAATGGGAATTTTGTGAATTGGTATTTGTCTCCTCTGGTCCATTTGGTTTGCCCCCAGATATGCATTTATACATAAACCTTCCTTTTGTTTTTGTCAGCTACGCATCCCCTCCTTCCCTGCATTATTCCATACCAGGAGAGCAAATCATCTGGTTCAAGAACTGCAACAGTTTTTAACTCTCAGAGTGCCAGAAGGGTGTGTAAAGCATTGTGTAATTATACTGCACACACACATCTGACACAAAAAATGTTAAGAAAATCTTTGCTTGAGTACAGCTAAGGTAATCAGTGTCTCACTGTCGGTGACGATGGATATTACCTTAAAGGGATAGTAATACTTTGTTTTATCTTTATTTTATTTTGTAGGCATTAAAAAAAGCATGAAAAATGATACAAGTCGTACCTCTAAAACCTTTATGGTTTAAGAGATATTCACAAGCAAAGTTTCCCCTCCCGCCCCTTTTACCTAGTGTAAGCCATCTCTTCTCAGATGTGGAATCTGGTTGTAAGACCAGACAGATAACAGAAGGGGACAATCTTCTTCCTATGAGAACAATGAAAGACCTGCCCCCCTTGAGTTTTTCAGGTTTTTCCCTTATCTTAATTGAAGATTGTCCCTCTCTGCAGTCTACCTGGGCACCTCCCTGCTGATCTGGCTGAGCAGTGTTACATCAGTAAAAGGGGCGGGAGGGGGGATACTTTGTCATTAAATAACTCTTGAACTACAAGTCTGACAGTATTGATATAACACTCTTCAAAGTCCAAATACTATGATGATTAATTAAAGCTGCTTTTATTATGAAACATTACTATCCCTTTAAAACCTGGCCTGTTGCTGCCCTTCTGTCCATTTTTCCTGCACTCCTGAAGTATACAATGCAATTACTGCAGCTAAGGGTAATGTTACAGATTACAGAAGAAAGCAAACGTACCTGGGTCCACTTATGGTTGTCACTGGTTATGGCATTTATGTCTGAAATTAATGTCTAAGGGAACAAAAGATAAATGAAATCATAATGTAAAAGATTAGAGATTTAAAGTGGATCCGTTACCTACACAGATTTAGTCTCATTAACCCTTTGTGTACCAGAGGGGTACGCAACGTACCCCTCCGGCACTCAAAGGGTTAAATTTATCCATATTTACTGACAATAACCAGTGCATTCCATTTTCCAAACAGATTGATAGTTTTGAGAGGCTTAGTTTACTAGTTGGGGAATCTAATCTCAGCAGAGCTTTGGTCTCTGACTGGGTCATATAATGCTGCATAATTATGTCCGTCCAGAAAAATCACCTCTCCACCTGCTTAGGCTGTTAACACCTTAGCGACTTGTGAAGTGCCAGGACCATTACAACGGACTGGTTGTTAAGGACCGGTGACTCCCTGGCACGTCACGGAATCCTGGGATGGCAGCGCAACTGCACGCCGCTCTGCCATCCCAGAACTGATTGTCATGAAACAAAGGATATATAAAAAAACCACACACCCTGGTCCTTAACGACCATCTCCTTCAGGATCAGGGTGGTCGTTAAGGAGTTCATAACCAGGGGTGGACTAAACTGAGAAGGAGACAATGATCCCAACCAATCCAAAATGGAACCTTCTACTGAGGGGAGGATTTGGAACAGTGATAAGTCCCCTTTATTTAAAATAAATAAATAAATAATGAATGAATACTGTGAATCCAAGAAAAAAATAAAAACAAGGTAACATTTTCATTTTTAACAATTTTAACCCCAAATATTTCAAAGTGGGGGAGAATCTATTTATCTGTAATTTCACATCTCAACCCATTGCATCTAGATATGTAGGTTTTGATGGAAGATATTAACCAGTCAGCACACTGACTAAAGTTTTCGAACCATCACTGCTGGTCCTGCATTGCTCCTAGCCACACCAAGAGGTGGCAGTAGGGAGGTGTTAGCCTGTGTGCAGATACTTAGCTGGGGGGGGGAAGTGATTTTGGAAGGAGTGGCTGGGGGGGGGTCTACAACTTATTCTCTTATTAAACAAGTTCTATCCTAACACTGATAACATGCTCCACCCAAAAGCATCTCAATTCTGAAACCATTAAGCAGCCTGAATCATACATTCTTTTAGAAGATTTAAAATGTCAAAAGCATACAATTTTAAATCATGAACTCAACCTTTTGAGTGCCAGAGGGGTATACAAGCAGCTCTCCAATGTGTTTTACACCCCACCGGCACTAAATCATTTGCACACAAAGCAAATATGTTTCCTTTTCACACACGTCAGTCTCATGTAATTATGTTCATATCATGTATCAAGAGAGAGAACAGGATGGGGTAAACTGTGGGGGACCATTTACTTACAAGGGGACCATTAATAACTAGGGACTCTATTCAAAAAGCTAGGTGCAATTCTGGAGCAAACCAACTGAACCATATCTTTAAAAGTGTCAATAACATCTGAGGGAATACAGAGAATGTTTGTCTGTCCCCTATGGTGTGCATTTGGTTTGATTCAGTTCTCCTTACTACATCAGTCTCATTGTGTCTTACAAATAAATAAACGGAGTCTTTACAAATGAAGGCAACTGCCAGCCGACATGATTATTACCTGCATAGTTGGACGTAAAAGAATATGTCTGCTTTGGTATGTTGGTGATTTCAAGTTGCCAGACTGTCTGTAGTCTCGTATTTCTGTTATGACACATCCACAATGGAAAATATTTACCTGTATTTATGAAAATTAAAGTTTATAAACACGAAAAATCCTATTGCTAATTTTGTCCCATTAGCTATACCAAAAATGAACGTTTAGTGTCACCTGCTAAGATATAAAAAAGACCAGCATTTCCCCAATAAATGTGTCTGATCCTTCAAAGGTTAATGTGTCACAAATTTTTGTGTGTACATTTGTCTAACATAAATTACAATTTCCCATCTACATGTATCCCCTTTAAGAACCTTAAAGTATTTAGGGAGATTAAAGAAAAAAAAAATCCAGTTTGCTCTTTGAGTGCCAGAGAGCACTCTGCAGTGCATTGCGTTCCCCTCTGTCACTCAAAGTGCTTATCTCTTGTATGCTAGAGATGTCTCCTCTGCACTGCTTTGTTTTAACTCTTTGAGTGTCAGAGGGATACAATGCATTGTAACTCCTTGAATAACACTCTGGCACTGAGATAATTAACAAACTCTCATTGAAAGTCCTTCATACATCAGTGTAAATATACTTAAACATTTGATTTTTGTTTATTTATTTATTTATTTAAATCTCCTGGGAGCCATTTTAGTCTTCCTTTTGAAAACACACCCTCACAGCATAGAGTGGTCTAAGTGATAAACAGGAGCCACATCCATGGACTTTAAAACACGAACAGCACTTTCACCTAGTGAATTGTCACGGTACAGCTACAGTATTATAATCACAGTTCCAATGCAATATACCCGATTACTGTATAAGAGACCCAACACCACATTCGCGCTTAGCTTACCGCTCTATTCCCGTACTATACCGCAAACCGCTATCAGTAAAAATGTCTAGACACAAACAAGACAGTCTCTTCTATAGAGGAGAAATAGACCTTTCAATACAGATAGTATACAGTCTTCTCCAGGGTTGCAGCTTCTTTCTAAGTATCCACAGATACACTTCCACAAGTCAATTTAATAGAGAAAAGAAAAAAGAAGTGCAAAAAGCCCTGGAGAGTAGCATCCGAAAATGTGTGAATGGGTCACTCCTATCTAAAGTGCTTATACGCACACAACATATAGTAAAACCAGGCTCCAACAGACTAGTATGGCAGTCAAATCCCAGAAGAGTCTCCAAAGGACTGGACCTTATGCCTCAGAGGTAGTTTTCCATATGCTTCTTATGGTGAGAAGAGCAGTACTTTCCTATTATCCAGAACCATTTTCAAAACTAATTCCTGTTGCTTTTATTTTCTGTCAGAACCGGTCCTGTGAGAATGTTACAATATTATAATAAAGATGACATAAATATTATAAAAAATATTTTGTTTAAAAATGTTTGAAAAATGTTTTGAAAATGATTCTGGATAACAGGAAAGTACCAGAAAAGCTTAAAAAAAAAAAAAAAAAAAAATTATATATATATATATATATATATATATATATATATATATATATAAAAAATAACACGCGGGCAACAAGCACAAAAGACAATAGATCTGGAAGCCGGTTGTCCTTATTGCCACAGATGCAGCAGGATGTTACCACAAACATTTTATTGACATACAATAATAAATAAATATATCCAACTAATATTGGTAGATGAATAAGCTATTACGAAACGCATAGGAACAATACATCATTTGAGATTGGTATATGTATGTTATATTGCCTTTTCATATGACCAACCAATATTAGTTGGATATATTTATAAATTTTTTTATGTCAATAAAATATATCTTTGTGGTAACATCCTGCTGCATCTGTGGAAATAAGGATAAGTGGGGTATATATGGAGCAGGGTTAGTACATCTTGTCCTCACAGTGTTACCCCTAGAGGATTTGTTGCCCGGTGTTTTCTTTTTTTTTTTATTTTCAAGGTCTTCTGACCATAAGAAGCATATTGGAAATACCTCTGAAACATAAGGTCCAGTCCTTTGCAGACTCCTCTGGGATTTCACTGCCATCTTTAAACAAAATATTTTTTATATAATCTTTATTATAATATTATAACATATCACAGGACAGATTCTGACAGGAAATAACAACAGGAATTAGTTTTAAAAATGGTTCTGGATAACAGGAAAGTACTGCTCTTCTGACCATAAGAAGCATATTGGAAAATACCTCTGAGACATAAGGTCTGGTCCTTTTGAGACTCCTCTGGGATTTGTTTGCCATCTTAGACTGTTGGAGCCTGGATTTCTATCTATTGTGTGCGTATAAGCATTTTAGATAGGAGTGATCCATTCGCACATTTTCAGATGCTACTCTCAAGGGCTTTTTAAACTTATTTTTTCTTTTCTGTATTAGATTGACTTGTGGAAGTGTATCTGTGGATACTCACGAAGAATCTGCAACCCTGGAGAAGACTATATACTATCTGTATTGAAAGGTTGATTTCTCCTCTATAGAAGAGACTCTAATTTCTTTAATCACACCACAGACCATGATTCGCTGGAGTAAAAAAAGCTTTACACTACCTGATTGCAATGGGCAATGGGTTAAAGGTCCGAACCCAATGAATATGAATTATGGATATTTTACTTGCCCCTTTGATTCACTCTACTCTAGAGCTACTCCAGTACTAAGAACAGTGACCTATTTTGCATTACATTTGTCTCTATGATAATTCAGCTGCTAAGCACTGCAAATGGTCGCAGAAAAATAAATAAATAAAAACAGATACAACCATTAAGTAAATACTTGCGAACCTGAGATTTTTCCAGAAGATCGACTAAAATTGGTGGTAATTCTTCAGCATCCAGATATTCTAGAAGCTCCCCTTCTTCATATGGAAGTCTGATGGTTTCAGAATCTAGAACAAAATAAGCTTAATTATTAACAAAAATGTTATTCCGAGCCACATATGTTTTCTAATGCATTGCAGTTCCCTGTCCAAACTTAGGGAGAAGTGGTCTAGTTACTGAAGACTACTATAACCCCTTAGGAGTTTATGTGGACCTGATACCTGCATTTTTCCCCCCTCTGTAAATGACTCTATTAAAACTGCTTATGATTGTTGTTTTCTCATCTATTTAACAGTTTTAGAGATTTTTGATTTAGTAGCTTTGTTCTCTGACCTGTCCGATAAAGCTGTATAATTACTTGCAAGTTTTAGGCTGTTAGAACCTAGCAGTTTCCACCACAGGGGTGGAATTATTTGATTAGTAGCACTAGTCATGTAAATCTTTTCAAAATGGAGGCACCCAATCGGACGACTTGGAAACAGGAAAGGTCTTCTTCAACCCTTTAATGAACAGAGGTGCACAGCACTTTGCAAAACATGCACGGCACACCTATCTGGTCCCTCAAGGGTTGAACAACATTATATATTTAGGCCATATAATGTACGTTATTTACCATAAATATTAATAAGAAGTGCAAATCTGAAATGTTATGCAACTGTAAGAAATACCAGTTGACAGTAAGCCTTTTGATATCAAAATACTTTACTGTTAACTTATGTGCTTACATGTGTGACTGGATTACATTAAGTGTAATGTGCAATGGCTGTACTGCATTATCACCAAGCCAGTACATACCCTAATGAGCCAAATAATTTTGCACAACTTTGATAAGACAAGAAGAAACATCTGTTTCCTAAATAAACCACTGCCAACACATTATCTTTATTAGCTCCATGGACACTAGAGATATCTTCAGTGAGATATGTTGGAGACATCTCTAGGGCCCAGGGGGGTTAAACAAACATTAACATCTAAAATGAACTTGCATACATAACATCTGTACAAAGTCAGCATCTCTAAACCATACTTTGCTGTCCTGTGTTCTCCTGGAAGTCCAGTCACATGGGGGAGGGATTGGTGAAGGTATGCCACAAAGCTCAACACCACCACAGGGAGCAAGAAGTTTCACAAAGTGGTGTTTATCACAGGGTTACAAATGTTTGCCTATGTGAACTAGGTCAGAGAGCACTGCCAGCAGTGACAGAGCTTCCTGTGTAGGTACAGCAGACCAGATCCAGCTGTCATTAATAGCTGGAGTTTCCTGAAAGTGAACAGATGTGCTAATATAATCACCCTTACCTTTCTTTACAGACTGAGCTTATTGATATCCAGCATATCGCAATAAGCAAAAGCACAAAACACTCCATCATACGTGCAAGAACACACCTATGGTAACATACTTCCCCTACAACTACGGAGCACCCTGCAAATTTAACCTTTTGAATGTGAGAGGAGAATCCAAAGTGAAGCTTTGCAGACCGCTCTGGGTCAGCGACCCTCAGGCCGTAAATGTGACGACCTCTGGAGACAGAAGCCTTTTTATGTGCCCTGCAGTCCAGCATCAAGGTGTTATAAAGACACTGGGAGGATAATTCCATTGATCTAATGAATGCGCCACCACCCACCATAACAATTATGCAAAAGTAACGCATGTGATTATGCACTAAACAAGCAGCATTTGCATATGTATATGGATGGGGTGTTGTATGACTGCCTTTTTGTCCAAATATAAACAGAGTTTTATGTACTAATATTCTTTACCTTTATTTTTCCTACGGTACTTAGATACGGATTTATATATTATACAGTGGTAATGAGACTATTTATATTTTTTATATTATTTCTTCCTCTCTTTTTTATATAGATCACTCATCTACATCTATCTATAGTATATAAACACACACTAGTAGCCAGTGTTGCTATCCAATGTTGAGCATGCAGCCCTTAACTACATTTGAGTTTGACATGCCTGCTCTAGCACATATTACACATATTATATGAGAGAAACATTATCATCTTAGATACAGTGAGAGAGAACTCAAACCTGATCCATTTTTGCCTCGAAGCATCAATGAGTAACCTTCATTTCCAGGGTAGAGGTTGACCACAAGGCAAGAAAGGGTTTCCTGCATTACCAGCTTCTCCAGCAAGTTCACATTCCGTCTCAGATTCTGTTTGAAAAAGAAAAATAACCAGGAGAACATAGCAAGAAAAATTCACTGTGCAGGACAGAAACATAAAAGATACATAAATAAATAAGTCTGCATAATCATCCTTCTCTTAAAGAAGAGCTAACACCTCCTAATAATAACCACCCCCACTTAGGAGCCATTAGGATTTTCTGACCAATACATTCTATTGAACCCTATGAAGTTTGCTTGTGCTTGTAACACTTTCAGTCAGTTATTGCTGCTATCTCCATGAAGGCAGACATGACAGTTGCTAGCAGGCCTCAAAAGTTGCCACTACACAATACATCCAACTGCTTGAATATCAGAGGGTTTTTCAGTGCACCACTATGCAATGCGATGTACAAACCTTTGGGCCTTAAAAGACTGCATAGGCTCATGCGCGCTTCCTGTTTCAGTCAAAAAAAACTGCTAGCAACTGTCATGTCTGCATCCATGGATGTGACATGCAGGGCTGAACGAAGATGTTATCTCTTAAAGGAGAAGGAAGCATTTTTTTATGAAAACATGTATGTTATAGAGCCTTTTCTACTGAGTAAAAAAAGGGTACTCTCACTGCTGTCAGTTGTTTTATTCAAAATGTATAACAGTTCAAATAATCAGAAAGTGAATTTACTAGGTTTACTTCCTGGAAGTTTTAACTACAGCATAACTCAGCAGTTTCTATCAAATTCTATGGAGAATTGTAAGTCGGACTTTCCTCTTTATTAGAATGTCACAGCGATGCTAATTAGAATTGGGCCACTAGAAGGCACTGCTAATGTAAAAAAACACATGTTTAAACTGTAATAACTCTGAAAATATGCATTTTTCATCAGTGGAAGGAGCACTCTAATTTTACTCAACAGGAAACGCCCTACATCATCTTTTTTTTTTTTTTTTCCATAAAAATGTTTACTGCTCCTTTAAATAAAGGCAAAAGGGGAAAGTTCATAGGATACTTACACTTTTCTGGCCATAGAATGGTTTAAGTGTGGGTTTATTAATAAAATATATTAGTTCTCCATTTATTGTACATATGGACCACTCTTTTTCCACTGAAATGCAAAAGTGGAGAAATTCTGGAGAAAAACCACCAACACCATGAGACAATAGTTACTTACACCTAACAGCATAATTACATAGCTCTACACTAGGGAGGTATTTATTTAAGTTTTCTTTCAGTGTCTATGCTAACAGGCTTATTAACCCTCTGAGTGCCCAATAGGTTGCCAAGCATTGCGGTGCAATGCACCAGCTACCTCTCTGGCACTCAAAGGGTTAAAGTTGTAGACAGGAGTTCAGACTGTTCTGGGAGCAATAAATTGTAATTCTAGGACTGGAGCAAGTCATCTCCACCATAGAGGACAAATTTAAGCCATTCAATGCTAACTAGGTCGCCAACGCATTGCTAGCACTCAAGGAGGATTATAAGAAGGGAATCTGCATTTGTCCCATATAGTGCCGTTGGTTTGCTCCTATCCACAGTACATCAGCCCCCACGGATATTGATCCTGTGTTTACTTATACAGGAGCTGTCATGTAACCGGAGAAATAATTAGCTCAGTTAAATTGACTAAGAATTGCCTTTCAGAAACAAAATCATATTCTGCTCTACCTGGAAGTTCAGATCATTTTTCAATTAACTTTGGTCGCCTAAGCTGTTGAACAGTTTTTCTGCAAAATTTAATGAAATGAACAGATCTGCCTAAGGGTAAAGCAGAGGAGTTGAGCGGAGCAGCAGTTATCTTTGTGACATATTGCTTCGATTCACAGAAGCATCTGCTTACTAAAAGGAAAGAAATTCTCATGCAAAGCATGATCACAGACATTACAGTGATTTAGTGCAGTATAGTCACACAGCAAGAGGAGCAATTCAAACCAAGTGTACCACAGGGAAGAAATAAATATTCACATGGATTTAAAGCAGCAATGGGCAACATGAGATGCTTCATCTGCAACCAGGCTACAACTCCTTTACTCCACTTTCATTTTCCAAAAAAATGATGGGTTAGGGTAAAATAGTTACAAGAGTACAAAAAAAAAAAAAAAAGTCTGTACATTATTATAGAAGTCCAAAGTAATCTATATATTTTCTTGCACCGCGGTTGCCCCTATTTATTTATCTTCACACAACTCTGCAGTCTGTTCACTTCATCAGAACAGAGACAAAAGTATGTAAAAGACAATTTAAAGGAACAGTACCTCACAATAAAAGTCTTTGATGTAAAAGATTTTGCCATTTTAACAGCTCGAACTCCAACACTTAGGGCCATATGTTCAAAGGGATAACGACAAAAAAAAGTTGTATGAAAGACAAAAATAAGTAATTGTATGCATGAACAACATATTTTCTAGAGAGTATACAACAAAAAACTAGTAATGTCAGTTGTGTACAACAGCTTCAGAATTGATGGGAAAAGGGGCGTTGTTAAACTATTCTCCAGTGTCGGGAAAAGAACATTTGTCGTAACTAACGGCAAAAAAATGTGTCTTGCAAAAGACAATTTCGCTACTTCTTTGAATATATGGCCCTTAGAGAGTTGCTCACCAGATCCACAGTCAGTTTTTATAGGGTCAAGACATGGCTCTCCCTCTTATAGAGATCAATTGATGACCACTAATACAGAGTTGTAGCAGGAATAATATTCCTCCTTGCTCAAGCTCTATAAAACAATTGCCATTTTCATAGGCAAAATATTTCATTTGAACATGCCCAGTAGTAATAAAGAGTTTGAGCAGGGAGGAAAATGTAAATTGTTCAGTCCGAGTCAAACTAGTTGTTAATCAATCTGAAAGAAGAGTGAGCATTCACCTTGCTATGAGAGAGAATCAGAATACACAGGAGGTCTTTAGGTTTCATAGGAAAAATCAAGGTTTTCACCTAAATTTCGGCGTGAAAGGACACATTCTCAAGGTGAGACAGTCCAGTGTTTCCAATTCTATGATCTGCAACAATAAACGTTTTTTTTAGTGTCTAGATTTCACTATATGTACCAGAGAGGAAGAGGGAGTAGTTCTGCTAGTCCTGAGTGTGTCACCAGTGATCTCTATAATTTGTGCATGTTAAAGGTTATTGCAACAGAAGTTAGGAAGGGACCGCGTAGCCTTCCGCCGTCATTCCCATCGGATGCACCGGTCAAGCAGATAAACGGCCCAGTTGTCGACTCAAAGTGGCGTAGAACCCAGGTATAGTCGACTCTATGTCGAAGGATGCGGATCGAGGAGGGGTCGACAGAGCTCACGAGCGTTGCAGGCTGGACTCTGGGCAGTCGAGAGTGAGGCCTCGACTCCCGGTCGGACGGTAAACAGGGAAAATGTTGCAGGAACCAGATAGCTGTAGTAGAGCAGATTCGAGCACACTGCAAACTCGAATCGAATGATCTCCGGAACTCAAGAAGAAGGGGAACACTGAGTTCAAGTCACTGCCTGACAGCATAAGAAGTCACAGGAAGCTCGCTGCAGACAGTCGACGATACAGGATACTCAGCTCAGATGGGCGTCACAGTGGCCTCTTTAACCATAAGAACATATGACACCAGAACTCCGCTGTTCACTCAGAAGACTAACACTTTATTGGCGCACATTTATACACAAATCTTACACTGGAATACATGGACCAAGCAGATACAATAGGGACATAATCCAATCACAATACAGTAGACAAAAGGCCAACAGCAGATGGTCTAACAAATACAATGATTCAGACATGATTACATTTCAGATACAAAAGGGTTTGATTAACTCTAGACAAAGGGCTTGAATGAATTATCACAAGGCAGGGGGTCTTACTACAGTTCACAATCATACAATGGCTTAATTAACACACAGAAGGGGGTCTTACTACAGTACAACATAGTAAATGGCTGGAGTGGCTACAATACACATCTTAGGGACAGTGGCCCAAGGTTGGAGCCTTTGTTTGACTACTTTGAATGCCCTGCTCCAACCTTGACCAATCCCCGAGTTGCCTACGGTTCCCCAGCTTAGGCTATGGAAGATATTTGCATGCCTACTCCAGGGATTCGAGTGACCCAGCTTTTGCCTCTTGCCTCCCGCCGCCGAATGTTCGATCCGGTGGCGACGACTGCTCACCGCGCCGGTACCCTCCGACAGGTAGTCGGTGAGTGTGCAAGCCCTCAACCACAACAATACATAGACTATTCAACAGTACATTAAACACAGTCTATGAACATAGGTACTTAGGGCCAGGCTATGAGGCAAACGTTCGACTCTACTACCTGTTCCCATAAAGCAGAGTGGAAGTCTTATTTAGTTTACCGGCCATCGAGGTCGTACAACCGGGCCCCATGAAAGGTGAAATGTCCACAGTCTTAGGCGTTTTTAGGGCTAAACAGTCTTATGGCCAGACAAGGGCTCCAGTAACGGACTAAGCGCCATTACATTTCTCCCCCTTTTTTGTACCAAGCCAGCGGTTGCTGAAGTAATGGTTGGCTTGGGACTATGGGCTAGCCATGCTGTGTTGAGCCCCTTGTCTGGAGCTGAGAGTCCACTTGAGTCCCTGGTCCTGGGTCAGGAACAAACATCAGCCCCTTGTCCGGGCCAGGAAAAGAGTTGGGCCCTTTGTCCGAGCCAGGGGAAAACATCAGTCCCTTGTCTGGGCCAGGAAACAGCAGGTGTGACCCTTGTCCTGGGCCAGAAGGAAAACTGGGACCCTTGGTCCTGGGCCATGGAAACTGGTGCCTCTTGGTCCTGACCAGCACCAAGTTGGGAGGCCTCTCCTGGGCCAGGCTCCAGGCAGAGCTGGGGGCAGACCCTCCTGGGTCTGGTGCCAGTGGCTCAGGGTCCATAGCCAGTCCATACTCTGGATCTCCTTGGGGCAAGCGTGTCTCTGGGTCCTCAGTGGCCTGGGGAATGCTGGGGACGTCTCCCCCTTTTGGTGGGGCAAGTACCCCCTAGGGACAGGAAATGATGCCTCTTCCACTCTCCTGGGCTGAGGCAACATCCAAAGAACTGTTGACAATGCTGGGGACTTGTTTGCCCCGGGTAGGGGCATCCAGAGGACCAGTGAGGAGCGCACTCCCATTCACCAATCCAGGGCAAACAGACTCTGGGCTGCTAGCAAAACTGGGGCAAATCCCCACTTCTTTAGGGAGGACGGTGGTCCCACTCCCTTTGGCTGGGTCAACAGTTGGCCTGGTGGGGAACGAATTCCCACTCACCAGGCTGGGGTCAAGAAATCCAGGGGACACAATATAATCACTGGTTAGGACCGTGGTCCCACTCACCAAGGCTGGGGATTCAGGACAAAGGGCAACAAGTTGTGGACTGTGGATGAGGACCGCTGTCTCACTCATCACAGCCAGGGTTTCACAGGACCTGGTGGGCTCGCTTCCATTCACCAGGTCAGGGGTTACATAGGGGCTGGTGGGCTCGCTCCCACCAACCAGTTCACAGTCCATAGGGCCAGCACAAGGGGCAGCAGCACTGCATTGGGGAAGTCTGCTGGGTTCCCTTTCTTCCTGGCCCCCCACGTCAGGGCGATTTCTTCTCTTGAGGGGAAAGGCACTCCCAATCCTCCTAGCAATCTGGTTCATATACCTGGAGAACACATTTTTCTCCTTCTCCAGAGCGACAGCAATAGGGGACGGACAGGGGCTGCTGGTGGGGACCTGCGTCTCGTCCACCGCAGCAGGGGTTTCCCAGGCCCTGGTGAGCTCGCTCCTACTCACCAGGCCAGGGTTCACAGGGGAGCTGGTGGGGAACGCATTCCCACCCACCAGTTCAAAGTCCATAGAGTCAACAAGAGGGCCAGCAACACTGTTCTCCTTCAGTCTGCTAGGGTCCTCTTCTTTCAGGCCACAACCTCTAGGGCCATTCTCTGCCGTGAGGAAGACCACACTCCCATTCCTCAGGACAGTAGCATCAGTGCCCCTGGCGAGCACACATTCCTCCTTCTCCAGGGCAGTATCCAGAAACAAAGGGGCAGGACAGTGGCTGCTGGTGGGGACCTGCGTCTCATCCACCACAGCAAGGGGTTCCCAGGCCCTGGTGAGCTTGCTCCCACTCACCAGGCCAGGGGTCACGGGGGGCTGGTGGGGAATGCATTCCAACCCACCAGTTCACAGTCCACAGGGACAACAGGGAAAAGGGCCACATGATCACCAGGGGAGACGGTTGTCCCGCCCCCTGGTACGGGGACACTCTTACGGCTGAGGAGGAACGCATTCCCACTCCTCAGTTCAGGGTCAACATACTCCAAGACAATAGGTTCCTCAGGGTGGACAGTTGTCCCACTCCCTGATATAGGGGCAAAACAAGGGTCACTGGTGAGGAACTGATTCCCACTCACCAGTGTGGAGTGAACAGGGGTAACACAATCCCAGACCTCCCAGTCACTGAGGTCCTCTTCAGCTGTATAGTCCTCCTCAGATGAGTTACCCACCCCCCAGTCTTCTTCCCTTTGGATCTCCTGAGCTTCCTGTAACCAGCCCATGTACAACCACTCCAAGTTCCATTCTTCCTGTACCAGAAGGTTTAGGTTTCCTTCCAGATCCTGAGGGATTTCCCAAATATTGCTTTCCTCTTGTCATAAATCTCCCAGTATCGACTGTTGTCCAAACAGCCGAAATTGGCATCCTCACGAAAGGCCACCCATACCAGTCCTTGGAAATCCAGTCGCAAGCTAAATGGGAAAAACTCGACCATATCCTCTGCATACTTCTTGTGCAGATGTTTGGTCATCTCCCAGTATCCATCCTGGACTCGGAGCTCCTCTTTGATGCACACTATAATCTCTCTGTAGAACTCCTAGGCCAGATCATCTAGCAAGGTTTCCCACTGGTATCCGATATACTGGTATCGCACGTTGTATACGCCTTTGGCCTCTGGTAGTCGTGCGTTTGCCTCCATGTTTCAACTGCTGCACCCGATGAAAAGAAGGAAAAATCCCACTGCTAGCAACCAGTGTAACAGAAGCTAGGAAGGGACTGTGTCTCCTTCTGCCGTCGTTCCCGGGTCTCTCCTTCTCGACGCCGGACTGGCGCCATCGGATGGACCGGTCGAGCAGATAAACGGTCCGGTTGTCAACTCAAAGTGGGTGGACACAGCTCACGAGCAGTCGAGCGTCGTAGGCTGGAGAGTGAGGCCTCGACTCCCGGTCGTACGGTAAACAGGGAAAATGTCTCAGCAACCAGGTAGCTGTAGTCGAGCAGATTCAAGCACGCTGCAAGCTCGAATCTGATGATCTCCGGAACTCAAGAAAAAGGGAGGACGGAGTTCACGTCGTCACCTGACAGCATACTAAGTTCGGGCGCAGGAAGCTGGCAGCAGACGGTCGACGATACAGGACACTCAGCTCAGATGGGCGTCACAGTGGCCTCTTTAACCATAAGAACATAAGACACCAGAACTCCGTTGTTCACTCAGAAGACTAACACTTTATTGACCCAAACCACACATATTTATACACGAATCTTACATTGGAATACATGGACCAAGCAAATACAATAGGGACATAATCCAATCACAATACAGTAGACGAAAGGCCAACAGCAGGTGGTCTAACAAATACAATGACTCAGACATGATTACATTTCAGATACAAAAGGGTTTGATTAACTCTAGACAAAGACATAAAGACTTGAGGGCTTGAATGAATTACCACACAGCAGGGGGTCTTATTACAGTTCACAATCATACAATGGCTTAATTAACACACAGAAGGGGGTCTTACTATCGTACAACATAGTCAATGGCTGGAGTGGCTATAATACACATCTTAGAGACAGTGGCCCAAGGTTGGAGCCTTTGTTTGACTACTTTGAATGCCCTGCTCCAACCTTGACCAATCCCTGAGCTGCCTACAGTTCCCCAGCTTAGGCTATGGAGGATATTTGCATACCTACTCCAGGGATTCGCGTGACCCAGATTTCGCCTCTTGCCTCCCGCCGCCGAACATTCAATCTGGTGGCGGCGATCTCACACAGCGCCAGTACCCTCCGACAGGTAGTCGGTGAGTGTGTAAGCCCTTGACCACAACAATACATAGACTATTCAACAGTACATTAAACACAGTCTATGAACACAGCTCCTTAGACAGGCTCTAAGGCAAACATTCAACTCTACTATCTGTTCCCATAAAGCAGAGTGGAAGTCTTTCATTTAGTTTACCGGCCGTCAAGGTCGTAAAACCAGGCCCCATAAAGGTGAAATGTCCACAGTCTTAGGTGTTTTTAGGGCTAAACAGTCTTATTGCCAGACAAGGGCTCCAGTAACGGACTAAGCTGTTACATTCATTAATGAGTGATCAGCACATCCTGTTAGTACAAACAAGGACATATTACCTAGAATCTAGGATATCTCTGAAGGTTAATAATACAACGTCATCATGGCTGATTTCTATACAAAGTTCCAAGGTTTGGGAACGGATTAGGCAAAGACTGAGTTTTCACCTGTTAGAACAGTTTAAATATAGTCAAGGCAAGATGCACTTTAGAATAAATATTTTTAAAGGAGGGGGGTTTCAAGTGTTTCACTGACATGCCTATAGCACCATAACTAAAAGGGTTAAGTTAATTAAGCATAATTTTTCTCAGGCATATTTTCTACAGACGTCTCCACTGCGTTGCTTTGTAACACACTTGAGATGGATCATATATCTGCGAGAGTAAAGAGGAAGATGAATGGGCTTTATAAATGTAGGAAAGTACCTGAAAGATATAGGAATCAAGGTCCCATAGCTTAAATCTCTGCCATGCTCTCTTCAGTCTCCATGTAGAAATCCTCTATCTGCAAATCAGTGACATAAGCTCTTCTCTCAGTGCTTCTGAGAGAATTTGTTTCTCCTTTGAAACCTATTATTATGAATTCTCAGACACTGGCTTCAATTGAGAGGATGGCAATGTTGCTTCATCTCCCAAAAGCATAGAGTATGATGTCACCCAGACTTGCAGATCCCAGAAAATGCAGAGCTTACTAAGAGAGCATGGCAGAGAACCAAGTTATTTAAATGCTATTCCCATGTGTGTCAGATGCAGTCCTACAGTTATGAAGAACCTTTCCTCCGACTGTTCACTGACATTTTTTAAGCTCAATACAGGGTAGAGGAATAACAGTGGAGATACCAGAAAAGGCCACCCACAGTCATCTGGAGCCATGGGATCATATAATTGATGCCCTTGGTTCAATTATTCCATGTCAGTTTCTGCATGAAAACACCAGCACTACCTAGATCCAAACAAAATGCATGCTTAGGTATTAAATAAATAAATATAGGAAAGTAACACTGGTAATAGTTTCCAGCCTTGGAGAGCTTATAAGTACAATTTGGAGGTTAGCAAAGACATTGTAAAAAGATGAAATCATATCTGATGGCAGACAGACGTTATAGTAAGCTCAGAACAGCAGCTTTTCCACTTCTATGCAAACGGAAAAAAGGGAACATGGCTTATGTCATCCATAAATGGCTAAACATTATAGCATAAGGTTTAATCCAGGAACAATATTTTTCTTTCCTGCCCCCCCCCGGTACATTATTATACACATGCACATTTATATATTATACAGATACATATTTTATATATATATATATATATATATATATATATATATATATCTCCATATACATACACACATACTAGATTAAAAGCCCATGTACATGGGCCAAAGTGCCTGCATTCGGGCAGTCTCTACTGCGCATGACTGCATCGGACAAACATATATCTATATATAACTACTATGGAAAGAGGAGGGATCCTTTAGCACATCAACTACACCAGTTATGGCAAATCAGAATTCCCCCCAAATCCAACTGATTTAAATGAGATTTTTTAACCTTTTGAACGATAGAGAGGTCTCTAATGTACTGTAAAGCAATGCGATGGAGACGTCTCTACCATTCAAATGGTTGAAAATCCCCACAAAAATACAAGCATACATAGAACACCTTTTAGTGAAGGATTTCTTTTTTACTACCACGATCTCGGAACTGATGCAAAGCCGCTGGCTGATCCCAGGAGAGGATTCCCTTGCTCTCAGCTAGAATGCTGACGTCAGGGGAAAAGGTAAAAAGAGGGAAATTTGAAAGTGGATATCTCTCACACCATAAAGGTTTAAGAGATGCCACTGGGCTCATTTTACTCAGTTTTCGAAGGGCTACAAGATGGGGGATAGTAATATCTATGTATTACTATTCCTTTAATACTATATTTTAGGCCTCTGACAACAGACATTTTTGAAATGCTACTATGAAGTGCAGTGTGTTAGTTTTCAGGCGTTAGTATTCCTTTAATTTTCCCATGTCTGATCTTTACAAAAGCTTTTAACATAGTTGTTGAATTTACCTTAATTTCCGGCTCTTTTTCACATTCTTCTACGTACAAGTCATACAACTTATGAAATATGGATTTTCTAAAACAGAAAAGGTGCATATAACAGATAAATGGTCATGTTGCATATAACTGAAAAAGCTGTTGTACAGAGTATAGGGGATGGGTTCAGAGACTTATTTAGGCCTAAGCAGTGTAAGAGTTGGTAGGGCCTACACATGAGTAATCTACAGTCCTACACCAATTGTTGTAGGGGCAAAAAAATAGGATTTCCAGGAAGGGGTTTCTAAAAATTAATATAAGCATACAATAATAATACCTAGAATTTGTGGTGCGTAATTCTGCACCTAAAACCCATGGCAGATTCCAGAGTATAAACCAGGAGTGGGCAGCTTGCGGTGGTCTACTCATTGTTGAACTACAATTCACATCAATTAATGGCCACTGGCCATCTTAGGATGATGGGAATTGTAATCCAACAGCAGCTGAAGAAGGGCCCTTATGCACAAAAGTAGCAAGCTTTTATCCATTATTGGGGTACTAACTTTTTGTATTTTCCTAATCTGATGAGGCAGAAGAGTCCAAGAGAGGTTAATGGGCAACTACAAACCCCCGCCCTCTTGATTTGCTACTCCTGTCATAGGGCTGTATTGAAGTTTAAGGTGGTACAAACCAGCTACAACAGAGGCAGAAATGAATCAATAAGGGCCACTTAATGAGTTAGAAAGCTCACCTACAGTATAAAATTGCTCTAATTTGATTCTTGAGGCCCAAAGATACATCTACTGATTGATCGACCTGTGCTGAATTCTGCACTGCAGATGTGTATTAAGGATTGTAGGTGACAATTCCTGTGGCTTAGCCCACCGAGTACCACAGCATTGCATTGTGCAAACCATCTGGTACCCAGTGTTAAAAGCAGAACTTTGTGCTGCACTATGATTGTTTTTAATTACCAAACAACCTGTTCATTTGACATTACCTTCCTCCAGAAGAATGTTTACGTTTTGGAGGCCTCTGTCTGGCACTCTCAATGACATACTGAAAAACAGAAGGAAACCAGTTCTGTGTCAAATTCTTGTTGTTTTAGGGGGGTTGAGGTGTTCTACCGATCTAATATATACAACTGGGAAACAGAGTTCTGCAAAGGGAATTCTGTGTGTGCTTTATTTAAAGGGATTCTGTCATCATTCATTAAGCAAGGCTTATTTTCATTTTAATGTTGCATTCAGTATACCTAAACATTAATCTTTTTATAGACCACTGGTGTGTAACAATTTAGAAATATTACATTTAGTATTGTATTGCCCAAACGATCATTCATCTTGGAAACTTGAGCTTGTATTCCAAACAATACCTTGCTTTGGGATGTTTGGGACTGTATGGGCCCTATATTCATTGTGGGGCAAACTAACTGCAACATAGGGGGAGAAATAAAATTCTGTGAATTCCCATTGCTTTAAGTTTTTTTGGTTTGTTTGTTTGTTTTAACACTTTCAGTGTCAGGTGTCTCTCACACATTGCTGAACAATGCATTAGAGACCTCTCTATAGTATTCAATGGCTTAAAAGCCCAATTTATATCCGTGGGATTGTTTACTTTGTGTTTTTTTTTTTTTATTGGGACTAACGGTTTATATTTTAAAACAAGTTTCTGAAAGATCAACTCTCTTCCCCAGATCAAGCAATAATGGAGGAGTTCTGAATCTAAAGTGGAGGAGTTCTGGCACAAACCATTTGTAGTAAAGTGTGGAACTAAAAAGTCCCTTTTTATTCAAATGGGGGTCGCAAAGCAATGGGTTGGAAGCACCTTTAGAATTCAAGGAGTTAAAACCTCCATTTAAATCAATGGTGATTTTTTGTCTCCCGTATTCTACGTATGGTTTGCGCCAGAACGCCTCCATTTTCTTTGGAACATAACACTCAAAGTCTGTTCAGAGCAATGCAGAGTTCCCAAGCTAGATAACAATCTAGGATGCAAACAGGAAAAGGTAATATCTGTGTAACAGGAGTGGGCAATAAATAAAGGTTGTCTGAGCAGTGGTTTGGATGCAGTGGAAGGGAAATCTACAGAGGAGGCACTGTTTAAAGAAATTTCTGTCAATGAGATAAGAATCCCAGTTCTTTATTGCATTTTGTTTCATGCATTTTAAAGAGTATTAACATCCTTAGTTCAAATGTCTTTCTTACCTGGTTGCTTTGAATAATACCTTTACTTATCTGGATTGTAAGATTGCTCATTAGGTGAGCTGTTTGAGAAAAATGGTGTCCAGCTGTAGTGCAGTCATTTTATTCATTGTAAATCATATTGATGTACGACTTAGAATGTAGCATACATGACTGAATGCAATACATGTGCGTGCGTGTGCGTTTCGTGCATGTTGCCAGTACTTGTACTTGTACTTGCGCAAATGCGTACGATGTCAGCACCGATACCCTGTGTCAGGGTCGGTGCTGCACAGAGGGAGCCCGGGGAGCTGCTCACAATGCTCCCCGGTCGTCTCTCTCCCTCCTGCAGCGTTGGAGCGTTGCTGCAGGTTGCCATGGCAACGCTCCCACGCTGACCTCTGCTGGGGCTCGCGAGAGAACAGCGAGCACCCGGCAGAGGAGGGTCAACAAAGGAAGATGAGGCATGAAGAGCGGGTGGTGAAAGAGGCAGAGAGGGGGGTCAAGAGGGAGAAAAAGAGGAAAAAGGGACTAAGGGAGAAAAAAAAAATAAACAAAGAGAGGAAGTATCAGGAGACAAAAGGAGGGGGGCCAAGAACAGGCAAAAGGAGGGGGGGGGATCAGGAGGGAGAGAGAGGCAAAAGGGTGGGATCAAGAGTCAAGGAGGGGGACAAAGGGGGATCAAAAGGGAGAGAAAAAGCCAAGGCAAAAGGAGGGAGCTCAAGAGGGGGAGAATGAAGTAAAAGGTGAGACTCAAGAGGGGGAGAAAGAGGCAAAAGGGGAGAATCAAGAGGTGGTGTATGTATGTATGTGTGTATATATATATTTCAAGTACCTAAAGTATATATATTATATATATATATATATATATATATATATATATATATATACACACACACACACATATGTATATGTATATATATGCATGCTTTAGGTACTTGGAAAACTAGCAAATGACCGCAAAAAAAGTATTGGTAATTTGTATTGGTGAGTACTTGAAAAAAGTATCAGTACTCGGTCTTAAAAAATTGGTATTGGTGCATCTCTAATACATATACATGCATGCACAGGCATCACAGCCAATACACCATAGCTGACACCGTGTTAACTGTATAAGAATAAAAGTAAGGCGCAGACAGGGAAAATTCCTTCTCTCAGAATGCTGAGCATAGCATATAGACAAATTTACATACACATCTAAAAGTTTTATCAAAGAATGGAAACCTTTACATTAACAGTTGTGAATGTTGCAATGCATTCTTTTCCGTATAAAAGCAGTTTATATTTAAGCAGTTCATTTAACTGCCAGGGGGCAGTAAATGATTATATCTGCAGGAACAATAAATTGTTTTTGCATGCACATATTGTAAATGTTACTTTATTTATATACCTTGTAAAGAAGAAAACCAAAAATATGGAACAGTATATGTAATGCCTCTGGGCATTTAAATGTAAAGGCCACATCTGTGTTTAATTGTAAAAGCATGTCCCCCCATCCCCCAAAAAGAGAAAAACAAGACTTTCCTGCAACATATTCCTAAATAATATAAAAGCCTTACCTCAGCGCGATCCAGCGCCACTTCTAATGTCTGTTGCTGCAAAAAAAAAAAAAAAAAAAAAGGAAAAGGTTCAGACTATGTACTAGTTATCAAAACACTGTAAAATCTCTGGGGCGTATGTATAAAGCAACTAGAGCAATTTTAAGGCAAGCCAGCTTCAGCATAAATGAAAAATGAATTCCCCAAACTCCAATGTATGGGTCTTTTAACGCTTTGAGTGCCAAAGGGGTATGCCACCTGTGTAAACCTCTGGCCAGCAAAGGCTTAACCCCTTGAATGCTAAAAAAGTCTCCACTCACTGTGAAGCAATACATTGGGAGACCTATCTGCCATTCAAGGGGTTAAAAAGTTAAAGTTAAGAAAACACGAATGACTACTAAATCATATCCTCTTACCATAATCTGGTCAAAACATGACTTAGTGGTCATTAGGATTTTCTGCACAAATTAAAGGTATGAGGGTGTATTCCTTTAAACAGGGCTTTTAACCTGTTGAAAGCTAGAGCTCCCAACACACGCGTGTGAGTGAGGCAGCACAAGACTGTATCGCGTGGAGCAATGAGGTAGTGCCGCGGCCTCTTAACCCTTTGAGTGCAATGCATTACGTACCCCTCTGGCACTCAAAGGGTTAACATTACCCGGACCATGGCACCTGTACACAGGTTTTACACTAGTGGGATTATAATGTACTACATGCACAGTATGTTAGGTTTCTCACCATTGTAGCAACAGCTGGTCCCTTTAAAGGTGTTTGTTACAGTATATGAGGGATCATTTTGGTGTTGTAAGGCTTAAAGTGCTGCAAATGGAAAACAAACGGATCATTGCAAATAGTAAACGCATTTCCTTCTATGCATCGTGTCTACAATAACACTGAAAGCTACAGTAATGCTTATTATACATGGCTTTCCAGCTGAGTAAAACAATGTCATATCTATATTATTCAATATTAAGTGTTATCTCTGCAGTGCAATGGACTCCTATCATTCAAATGGTTGAATCAAACTAAAATAGAAATATTAATGGGGGTGTGTATATATTGCAAATAAGGCAGTTGCTCATCAGGATTCTTTATGTTGTTATTTTTTTCCCCCTTCATTTGTCAAATTGGTAAATGTTTTGGTCAAAGCCTTTAGAGGCTATAACTGATATTGGCTAGACGTTATTAATTTTGGTCAAGAACCTCTGAAATCCTAAAATACACTAACATGCTCAGGTTCAGGTTCAAATAGGTTTCCTTTTCTGACTAGTGACCATGCTTCCCTGTCTGAGCCCTGGTGCGAGAATCACAAAGTGGTGATAAAGAGCTGATAATGTGCAGATGACTTCTCCAGTGATATCACCTCTCCAGTTCCTATGTTATTCTATAGAGCCTACGCACCAAGATCTCCAAAGCTGAAGAGATACTAGTGCATAGGCTCCATAAAATAACATAGGAATTGGAGAAGTCTTCTCCACATTATCACCGCTTAATGATGCTTCCCCCTGGAACAACTAAAGGGGACAGTAATGTCCCATAAAAAATGCTTATAGTTTTGTAGAGGTTAAAAAAATAAACAAACAGTATGCCACGCGGCTTGAGAAACAACAGGAGACTGATAGCAGGAGATTCCTGTCCAGGGATCAGCCGGCGGCTCTGCAACACAGCAGAAATCTCGTTACTGGAAAAGAATTACTTCATTGGAAAGGTCTACAAAGTGTGCCTGGTTTGCAAGCACACTTTGTAGACTGCTCAAATGAAGTAATTCTTTTTAAATAATGTGATTTCAGCTCTGCTGAAGAGCCTACTCGTGTCGGCCGACACAGATCTCCTTCTGTCAGCTTTACAACTGACATCAGGAGAAGGGGAACTTTAGCGGAGGATATCTCTCAGACCATAGCGGTTTGAGAGATAGGATTTGTGGCATATATAGTTTATATTTTAACTTTTACAAAACTAAGCATTTTTTTAATGGGACATTACTGTCTCTTAAAGTGAGCACACCAAGTTCATTTTAGGCTCTGGTCAGAAATACCTAGCAAATACTGATACTTGGCTACACTAAATACACTTATGGGTCAGCAGGAAGTGCAAGATTATTAATAAATCCAACTGCAGCTTTTTTGGATAAGTATAGTAATTAATAAGTTGTATAACAAGTAAAAGAATTGATTGACACTAGGCTTTATAAAGCACAATAACATCCCTATAAATGTTACTGAATACTAAATCACACATGCAGTGCATTAAATACAGTACATATCAGGCATCATCATTTAAATGTTACATTTTAGGTGTTTCCTGGTAATAGGGAAAACTGAATTTTCCCTCCTTCATGAAGTGTTTACAACAGTGAGAGTACCACTCCAGAAGCCTCACTAATGTTACACCTTCATTCTTTAGTTGATTCACATCACAATCAGTACAGGACATACAATTTTTCTTGAAGGTAGTCTAAGACTATGTTTCGTAACCTCAGTGACAAGTACCCCTACAGATGTAAACATTTTCATAAGTACCCAAACACTCAGTTAAAGTATATCTAATATACACTAACAAGAAAACCCCTGTCATGTAACTGAACAAAGGGGCAGTCACTGATAATGGAACACAGATACACATTCTTTCAGACAAACACAGAAAACCACAGTCATAAACACACCAAGATACATACACATACACTAATGTTTTCCTGAATTTCAAACAGTACTGGTGGTAAAACACATCTCAGGCTTAAAGGGATAGTAATACTTAAAATGTAAAAACATATATGTTGTAGGGTTTATCCCCCTGAGTAAAACAAGGGAACTCCCACTGCTGAGAGATATTTTATTAAAAAACTATAACAACTCAAACTTTTTTTTTTTTAGGTGCAGTTTCACAGTGGCCTGAAAATGTACAGTGGTGCTGTTGCTACACCATCCTATGGACTGCTGTGGTCCGTAGGCCATAAATCTCCATAGGATGGTGTAGCAACAGCACCACTGTAAATTTTCAGGCCACTGTGATATTGCACCTAAAAAATTCAAGTTTGTGCTGTTATAAATTTTTAATAAAATATCTCTCAGAAGTGGGAGTACCCTTATTTTATTCAGAGACATAAACCCTACAACATTTATTTTTTACATCTTAATTATTACTATCCCTTTAATGATATGCAAAATTATTAACTTTTTTTGTGTGGGGGATGAAATGAATAGGAAAGGGGAGGGGGAGAGTAGTAATATAATTAAACTATCTCATAAACACATAAATACACATACCCAAACAACTGCCCAGGTGCATAAACACAAAGGCACATTCACTCTCGCAGACGCAGAAACAGGCACACACGCACGCACACACAAACATATTTACTCTGAAACAGACACACAAACCCTCTCAACACATAATTATCACATACACTTTCACACATTTACTCTCAAACAGACACATACCAATGCTCACAAATATACGCACACAAAGGCTGAGAGAAGTCTTTTCCACAACAAGGGAGCATGGCTGGTAGAGCAATAAAGGGACACTATCCACAGTTGTGACTGTGCTTGTCACACCAACTCACAAGTAGCTAGAGCCATCTTCCACTGATCTGTTTTTGGAATATTGCATTAATTCACTGCACTTAACTAAGCAAACAGTGATACAGGCAGGATTTGGTGGTGACTTTTTCCATTTCAGTGATTAAAGATAGAGCAAAGGGTCAATATAAACCCCTTTTAAACTACAGACAGTGTGTCCCCAGCTAAGGGAAAGAGTTCCCATACATAAAACTCACCAGTTCCCTCTCTGTTAACATCACCAATCACTGTGATTTACAGTGGTATCTCCTCACACAGTGTCTGTGTAAGATTTCTGATCTCTCCACAGACATCCATTGACATTGGATTTGAGGAGGAGAGAGAGATTGAGATTCTATGGAAGGAATAGCAATATTGCTACCTCTCTAATAAAAGGATTTTAGTGTTAACTGTTAAATCCTTTTCTCTTAGTCCATACAGATTACTAGTAACTTTTGGTAGGAGATCCGCCCCTTTAATTGTAGGCAGGAACAATTCTAGAATTGCATGCAGGGGGTAGAGCCTACCTTCCCTCCTCGGCTGCAGCTAGCCAACCAGCTCCAGTAAGATTTGAGACACTAACTATTGACTAGATGGTAGAAGGGAAAGAAGACTCATGTGAGCATGACCCCGAAGGACCCCCACGGTCTGCCACAGGACAGCCAAGCATGGTTCCTTGACAGGGTGGGAGACCAGTAACTTGTATGGATTAAGAGAAAAGGATTTAACAGGTAAGACTCAAATCCTCTTATCTCTGTCGCCCAATACAGGTTACTGGTAACTATGGGATGTCCAACCACTGAGTTTCCCAGAGACAGGAAAGAAGGCAAGGACCAGGCGTAAGGCCCCCAAAGTCACCAACAGCAGATATGAACCATCAGATCAGAGCTAGCCCAACAAAACAATGAAGTGTCAACGGACACTGAACAGGGGTAACAACACCCTGAACTGTAACATAGCACACTGAACAAGAGCCAACAGGGATCAAAAGTGAAGGAAGCACCAAGAACTGAAGAAGATCCTACACAGGCAAGACTGCCTCCAGGATCTTCCTCCCAAAGCTGTGTTAGTCGATGCCAGCACATCAACATAGTAGTGCTTCGAAAAGGTATGCAAAGACGACCAAGTGGCAGCCTTACACAACTGATCAGCAGAGGCCTTATTCTTATAAGCCCAAAAAGCCCCAATAGATCTTTCAGAACGAGCAGTGACACGAAAGGGGACAGGCTTCTTCCTCAGTTCGTAAGCCTTACGAATAGTTACCTTGATCCAAGAAGCAATAGACACTTTGGATGCAAGTCTTCCTGCCCTGGGACCCTCAGGAATGACGAACAGCACATCAGATTGCCTGATAGACTCAGTGTGATGTACATAAAACTTGAGACAACGCACCACATCCAACAAGTGGAGATCCCTCTCCTTGTCAGAGGTGGGGTCACAGCAGAAAGAAGGCACCACAATCTCCTGATTGATGTAGTACTCCGAAACCATCTTCGGAAGAAACTTCTGGGAACTGCGAAGCACTGCCTTGTCCTTGTGAAACACCAAAAAAGGTGGTTTACAGGACAGAGAATGTAACTCCGTGACACGGCGAACGGACACGACCGCCAGAAGAAAGGCCATTCTCCACATCAACAGGTGTAGAGGAATAGTGGCCAAGGACTCAAATGGAGGGCGCTAAAGAATGCCCAAAACCAAGTTAAGATCCCACGGAGGAGCAGGATTCTTGAAAGCAGGACGAGTATGAGCAATGCCCCGGAAGAAAACCTGGACATCAGGAAGGATGGCAATGCATCTCTGAAAGAAAACAGAGAGAGCAGAAGTCTGAACCTTAAGGGAACTCAAACTGAGGCCCTTATCCACACCATCTTGCAAAAAGGCCAGGACCATAGGCAGATCAAATTCCTGAGACAGGTCCTTGTCAGCACATCAAGATAGAAAGGTCGACCAGACACGATGGTAGATCTTGGAAGAAACAGGTTTGCGGGCATTGAGCATAGTAGCCACCACCCCAGACCTTTCTTCTTCAATATTGAGGATTCAATTTCCAAGCTGTCAAAGCTAGCTGATGAACATCCTCCTTCCACAGGTAACCCTGTAGAAGAAGATCCGGAATGGCTCCGCCACGGACAGATCCAGCAACTCCGGAAACCAAGCTTGGTGAAGCCAGTACAGAGTAATCAGAATGACTGGACAGTGTTCCAGTCGCAATTTCCGTAACACCCTGTGCATCATGGGGAGGGGAGGAAAGATATAGGCCAGAGGAAACAACCAAGGAATGGACATTGCATCCACTGCCAGAGCTAGAGGGTCCCTCCACTGAGAGCAGAACCTCGGAACCTTCCTGTTGTGTCTTGTCGCCATCAGGTTGATGTAAGGAAGAACCCACTTCTGAACAATGAGGGTGAACACCTCTGGGTGCAGTCCCCACTCTCGGCGGTCCACTGTGTGTCGACTGAGGAAGTCCACCACGACATTGTCTACGCCAGGAACGTGCACTGCGGATATGGCAGGAACGTGTTCTTCTGCCCAGGATAAAATAGCCTTCACCTCTAACCAAGCGGCAAGACTTCTCGTTCCGCCCAGCTTGTTGGTGTAAGCCATGGCCGTGGCGTTATCGGACTGTACCCGGACTGTTCAGTCTTCCAGCTGAGATGTCCAATGATGAAGGGCATGAAATATCGCCCGAAGCTCCAACACGTTGATGGGAAGGAGAGATTCCTCCAGAGACCACTGACCCTGAGCACTCAGTCGACCCAGAACCACTCCCCAACCGGACAGGCTGGCATCCGTCGTCACCGTGGTCCAGAAGGATACCAGGAGGGACTTGCCCTTCAGTAAATTGGAGAGATCGAGCAAACATGACAAACTCAGTTCCACATGAAGAGGGAGGGATACTGACATCTTCAGAAGGTCCGGCTGACCCGTGCACACCTGGATCACAAATCTCTAGAGTTCCCTGGTGCGTGCCATGGCAAATGGGACCGCTTCTATTGTGGAGATGAATTTCCCCACTAGAAAGGACAGCTTCTTGGCTGGAACTGAATCTTGAGCCAGGACCGCAGAAAACCTGTGGGCGATCTGGTGAGCTACCTCGTCCGTGAGAAACGCCATGCACTTCTGAGTGTCGAAGAGAAGGCCCAGGAAGACCAGACGCTGGGATGGGACAAGATCTGACTTGTCCATGTTGATGATCCATCCGTGATGGGTGAGAGCGTGAATGCATAGCTGAACCTGCTAATGAAGAAGTTCCGCAGAGGGGGCTTTCAGAAGCAGGTCATCCATATATGGAGTAACTCTGATGCCGTCCCGGTGGAGGACAGACACTAAGGCTCCCAGAACATGGTTGAAAACTTGAGGTGCTGTAGTCAGACCAAAGGGAAGAGATGAAAACTGAAAGTGCCCTCGGTTGCAGGCAAATCTGAGATACCGCCGGCTCTCTGGATGAATGGCAAGGAATTCCCCCGGGGACATAGCAGCAATCACCGTCCGTAGAGACTCCTGGTGATAATGAGTCTGGATCACAAAGGAATTGAGATCCTTCCAATCCAAAATAGGGCAACAACCGCCCTCCTTTTTGGAGACCACAAAGAGGTTAGAGTAAAAACCCATAGCTCTGTTCTGAACTGGAATCGGCTCTAGAACATCCTTGTCCAGAAGAGCCTGAATAGCGCCGTTGAACAGCCGGCATTTCTCTGCGCCCTAAGGCATATGAGAAGGAAAGAAAGTGAAAGGAAGAAAGAGAGACAAAAGGGGTCCTGTATCCTTCCACCACCACCTGTAAAACCCATGGGTCCTCCACTGAATCCTCCCAGACGCCGTGGTAGTGACACAGACTGCCACCCACAGTGGGGACCTGGGTTCGGTGAGTCACGCAGAAGAAGGCTTGGAAGTCTTGGACTTGGAGGAGACCTTGGGCTTCCATTGCTGTTTGGGCTTGGAGGAGAGGAGGCACACGGAGCCGAGGGAACCATCTGGTTCGCCGGACGTGTCTCAGTCTGGAAGGAAAGAAAATACCAGTTACTCTTATGTGGCATTTTTTTTCCTGGGGACCCAGAGTAGAAGTGTACTTTTACCCCCTGTGGCCTCACTGATCAGATCTTTAAGATTTGGCCCAAACAAAGAAGTACCATGAAAAGGTAAGGAGAGCAATGCTTTCTTGGAAGCAATGTCAACAGACCAGATCTTGAGCCAAATAGTCCGTCTGGCAACCACAGACATGGTGGAAACCCTGGCCATCAAACGGATGGCATCAAATAAGACAGCAGAAACATAGTGCTGTGCCTCAGAAATGTTGGCAAGATGAGTAACATATCCAAAGTAGGAGCACCCTGACGGACAGCCAGGGTGAGCTGTTCAGTCCAGACCGCAATGGGCTGGTTCACCCATACTGCAACGAATGCTGGACGCATGGCAGTGGCAAAAAATGGACTTGAGGGAGACCTCAAGTTTCTTGTCAGTCAAGTCTTTCAGAGCGGACGGATCAGAAACTGGCAAGGCAGTAGACTTGTGAGGATGAACCCACTGAGCAAGCTCTGTCTCAGAGAAGGGATAAAGCTTGGCAAATTTCTTGGACACAGAAGGTTTCCTGTCCAGAGATTTCCACTTTTCAGACACAAGGTGGTCAAGAGTACGATTAGGTGAAAAGCACATAAGGGGCATGTTAGGCTCCTGAAAGACATCAGAGGGATCAGAAGGAGCCTCCAGAACTAAGGGAATGTTTAGGGTAGTCAAAGCAGCCCTGATCAGGCCCTTTGCCGAGGGCTCAGGATCAGCCTCAAAGGGATCACCAAAAAACTGAGAGGAGCCCACAGCAGAACATTCCTCAACATCTGAATCCACCAGCAGTTCCTCCTCAGAGGAATCTGATATGTCAGGTACTCCCTGTGGTTTTGGCAGGGAAGACGTGAAGGAGGAGGGGGTCTGCCAAGAATGGAAGACCCCCTGTAACTGGAATGGAAAGAGTTGCAATGTGGACCTAAGGGCCCTAGTAGCAGCCTTGAACTCTTGCCCCCAAACTGGCTCTAATACATGGCTGGAGGTCCCTGGGAGACTCTCAGGGACATCAGAACATGCTGGGCATAAATGACCTAAGAATTCTATAGGTAACCCTGAATGACAGGAAGAGCAATGTGCAATAGGGAAGACAGATACCCCAGCATCCTTAGTCTTAGGTCTGGCCCCAAGCTACATTCTCACAGTGTCAATAACCTTATAATAGAAGAAATCACCCAAGTACAGTGTGTAGGATTGAAGTTTCACCCCAGAAATCGCTAAACTAGACTTATCTGGCAGGCGAAGGGTCAATCAGCAGAGGAGAAGGAGAGTCCAAGCCCTGCGTAGGATACTCATTCTGGAAATAGCACAAAATGGCTGTCGCAGTGGGAGCCAATCAAAAACAAGCGCGCAAAGCAAGAGCTCATGGGAAATGTAGTTTTCCCAGAAAAAGTACCCAAACAGTACCCGAAGCCCCCCAACACACTAGAAACATGAACCGGATGATACAGCAAGGGCAGACAAAAAAATGAGCCATCTCTGAAGTCGCTAGGTTAAGCGGTTGCAGAGGTATGTCCCAAACTGTACAGTCCCATAGGAGTGAATGGAGCAATGGCGCCTAGGTGGTAAAGCACGCCTTTCAAATTTTACAAAATTGAAAAAGTTAAATAAAAATGTATGAAACATCACTAGAACATGTTAGAATACCCCCAAAAAAAACACTGAACCAGTAGGAATAGTGTCAGAAGCCCCCCAAAAGATGGAAAAAAAAAACAGCAGCTAAAGGGTTAAAGTACCACATAAACCTGCTCCAAAACACCCAACAGACATACAGATAGACCCAATGAGTGCAGGAGTGTGCAATAGGAACTCCAAAGGTAAACCCCTGTGCGGAGGGGCACTGTGGGATATGTGGACCTGCAGCACTCAAAGGGTTGCTCACCTTTCCTGCAGATCTTCTGTCTTCAGACTACCATGTATTAAGAAGAAGCCTTGGTGGGCAACTCCTGAGGAAAGAACTTGTAGCCAAGATTCCCCCCCAGGGCTTAAAGGGATAGTAATGTTTCATAATAAAAGCAGCTCTAATTAATCATCATAGTATTTGGACTTTGTAGAGTGTTATTTCAATTCTGTCAGACTTGTAGTTCAAGAGTAATTCAATGACAAAGTATTCCCCTCCCGCCCCTTTTACTGATGTCACACTGTTCAGCTACAGCAGAAGGGAGGTGCCCAGGTGAACTGCAGAGAGGGACAATCTTCAATTAAGATAAGGGAAAAACCTGAAAAGCTTCTCAAGGGGGGCAGGGATTTCATTGTTCTCATAGGAAGAATATTGTCCCCTGCTGTTATCTGTCTGGTCTATGGACTGCATTCCACATCTGAGAAGAGATGGCTTACACTAGGTAAAAGGGGCGGGACGGGAAACTGTACTTGTGAAGATCTCTCAAACCAAAAAGGTTTGAGAGATAAGACATATCGTTCTTCAGGTTTTTTTAATGCCTACAAAATAAAATAAAGATACAACGAAGTATTACCATCCCTTTAAGGTCCACAAAAAGCACCTGGTTACTGAGCTAGCCACATCTAAGGGCATTGTCAGTTATGGTAGTCCGCCTAATGGTGGTATTCCATTTCTAACAGAAAAATAAAAAAATTCTAAAACCATAGCAGAACTGTTCTCTTGCCTGTGTCTTCACCAAGGAACAAATCTTTCTGGAGCTGGTTGGCTATCTGCAGCCAAGGAGGGAAGGTAGGCTCCACCCCCTGCATACAATTCTAGAATTGTTCCTGCTTACAATTAAAGGGAAGGCTCGCCTACCCAAAGTTACCAGTAACCCGTATTGGACGACAGAGAAAAGTGCTATGTGAGAAGCTGAAGTCACCCAGCCCTGCAAATCTCCATTATCTAAAATCTATATGAACCCTGCTCCCATAGCTGTAAGCTTGATTAAAAGGATCTTATACTGATCCTTTAATGAGCCAAACAGTCTAAATAACACCTGCCCTGAGCTAGAGGACCCATCAGCAATATAGAATTGCTGGACTGGCTTTCAGTCACATTATGTAGAGTAGCCACTCTCAAATCTTTTATAATGTGCTGGCAACAATGTCAACCTAGCACTTCTATATGATGAACAGGCTCTCCCCATGTCAAGCCCCCATGCTTGTAAGCCAAATACCCAAAGGGGGTACTTGTACTACACTGTTAGAAACAAGTCTAAGAGAGTGGTGTTAACCTGAATGCCAGAAGTGAGCAGAACCCATAGCAAAGCAATGCACTGAACTGCACTACACAACTCTCTGGCAATCAACAGGTACAACAATTTTTGGACTGCTTGTTGAAGTTTGAGAGCTCACCTCGGTAGCGACTGCAAAGTCACCCTGCACAAAGTCAGAGAAAAGGCCTGTAGGGAAGAACAGAAATTGCAAAATAAAGTTAAGCATTTCACACTTTGTTTTTTCTTTTACATGTGACTAAAGGCCATAGTCATAAAAAAAGAAAAAAATTATAGATCAAAACTTCCCCTTAAGGGAAAGTGAAACCATTCAATGGATTCAAATTGGGCTTTAACCTCTTTAATGTTAGTAAGGTCTCCAACACATTGTGAAGTATTGAACAGTTTAAAATAACTATTACAAGCAATAGCAATTTGCAGAATTTTCATTTCAAACCCATGAGCAGTTGGGTTGCTCCAGAATTGAACCTCTAACTTGATGAATGGGGCATTCAACAGTTGCATTGCTATGATACTAAATAAAACAGAAACATGTAGGGAGTTAACTTGCCTAGCTAAACCTGACTGAACAATTGACAGTGACACGATTTAACAGTATTGTCTAAAGTATAAAGAAAATACTGAAGCGGACTGGAATTTATATATAGGCATTGCATGGATATAGATTTTAGAGTGCAACCAATCACACTACACTATATGCTTTGCTGTGTGGTTTCTACTCCCTTCTGTGACACACATAAAGAGGACTCTTGTGGAACAAAACAAGCTCAATAAATATATTCTCACTAGATTTAAGAATTAGAATTTACATATTACAGACCAATATCTCTTTGCATGCCAGAGGGGAACATAACACATTGCATTGCATAACCCTCTGGTGCTCAAAGGGATATTGATGTTATTATCAGTTATGTTAATATGCTCAAATTAAAAGGTAACTTTATCCTATGAATTAGTGGCTCTTCATTTGTTTTACAGAAGGACTTACCTTGGTATGTGCCCTTCAAACAGAAATCAGTTATATCAATATATGTTACTTTGAATTTTTTTTCCACATATATGAAAACTAAATTCAAAACTGCCTCAGTGTCATGTTAAGCATGTCATTATATAGTTTAGGAAATATTCACACTTTTTCTGGGAAAAGTGAAAGTTTCCTGGTGTAGCACAGACATTAGCATTTGACACCCCAAAGAAAAGCTGCATTAGCATGTGCAACAGCACAGGTACTGAAATAAGCATACATTAGCACATGGTACTAAGTGTGACTCTCTCTTTGACTTCACAATTTCTTGTCTTTTGGCTAATATGACACTTCAGCAGTTTATTATAACCTTTTTAAATATGCAAAATTGAATCAAGATGACAGGTCCAATTTTAATCTGCTTTGCTAATTACCTATTCAAGGTTTTACCTGTACAGGATAATCAACTGAAATGGGATACAAACTGCTCTCAAGACAATATCCCCTCACCTAGAGAAAAAATTGAAAATACACTACAAATCTCTTTACTAAGAGGTACCACAGCCTCATTCAATAATATAAAATACAGTATCATTTTATAATGATCAGGGAGCATTGAACATGTAGCCCTAATTAAAAGGGCGACATGAGAATCTTGCACTGTAGGACAGCAACAGATCCTCATGTCGCAGAATTAAATGTCACCTCTCCACTTCTTAGGTCCCCCTCCCCACGCCATCAGGACTCCATAGAACAATTAAAAAAAAAAAAAGAAAAAAAAAAAAAAAAATCAATGAGTACCTCATCGGATCTTGCCAAGTGCTGCCCCAGCGCCCTCTCCCCTTGTCCCATCCGCTCCGCCCGTCAAGAGAAGGGGGGGGAGTTAACCCTTTGAGTGCCTCTTCCCATCCGCTCTGCCAGTATGATGCTTCATAAGCCTAATAAAATAATTGAAAGTATCTGCCATCTAGTACTCAGAGATCCCCCCACGACCCTGTGAATCACTTATCCTCCGATGGCCACCTGGCACTCTCTCCCTCTTCGCTCTACCCTGTCATTATGTACGCAGCAAGGGGAGAGATAACAGAGACAGTGCTCCGAGGATAAGCGATTCACATGGATGTGTGGGGATCTCCAAATACCAACTAGACAGCGAATACTTTTAATTAGGTTATTAGTCTTATGAAGCATCATACTGGTGGATTGGATTTGACAAGGCACTCAAAGGGTTAATTGAAGAAACTCCCAAACTCCATCCAAGCTGACTCACTTGTGGTTCCTCCTTAGTGATTGATGTATGCAATCACTGTCGCATTGTCAGACTGTATCCTCACAGCTGTTCCCGTCTACACATGGAACCAGTGGTGAAGCTTAAGTGAAGGGGCCATATTTCCAAAATGCTGATTGGAAGAAGACTCTCCCACCGCACCCCCCCACCCCTGGGACAGATACCCTGTGTCATCAGGAGACCCAGGGTCCCTCCCTGTCAAGTTGGCATCTGTGGTGATCACTAGCCATTCTTTGAAGGCAAAGAGATGTCACAGTATTAGATTGGGGTAGGTGAAGTCACCAGAGCAGTTCTTCCTTCGCCTATGGAGACAGGGACACAGCAAGGAACAGGAGAGTGTTGTCTTGACCAACTGCTGAGAATGTCCAACTGGAATTCTCCTGCATGAAATTAAGCATAGGGAGCAGTTACCAAAGTGGATGCCAAATGGTCTAGTGTTCTCATATATTTCCTTAAAATTGCAGATAGCCAGGATATCGCTTGAGTCACCTGCAGGGACAGAGACTAGATCTTGTCCTCCAGCAGAAACACCTTCCCTTGGAGGGTATTAAATCTCGTGCCTAAGAAATACAGGACCTGGGAAGGCACAAGAGGATTTTTTGAAATTGAGTACAGAACAAAATTGCTCCAGGGTGTGGACACAATACTGAAACTGCAAACGTAGAGCAGAACAGCATCAGAAGGTTGTCTAGGTAAGGAGTATACTCCTTGAGCGTGGATATGAGCTGCCAAAGCAGACATTACTTTGGTAAAGATCATTGGAGCAGACACTACAGCAAAGTGAAGTGCAGTGAACTGGTAGAGATTATCCTGAAAGGCAAAGATTAGGAAACACTGATGGTCCTGCTGAATCTGGACATGAAGGTAAGCATACTGGAGGTTCAGGGAGACAACAAGTGTCCCTAGACACAAGGCCACAATGACAGAGTGCAGATACTCCATTTTGAAGCACAATGGTTGAAACACTTCAGCATGGTTACATTTGACATCAGTCTGGCAAAGCAAAAATGTATAGGTTCAACCAAAACTCTTTAAAAAAGCTAACTTCAAATTGTTAAGGGCTTCAATGCAATACATAGACTGGGATATTTTATTTAAAGGCAAAAATACTGAGGAAAAATGGTCAGAATTCAAAGTTAGGTTGCAGAAATGTACCCAACAGTATATACCAATGGGTAACAAATGCAAAAGTAGTAAGTAACAGCCAATGTGGTTAACTGCACATGTAAAGAAGGAAAGGCAAGGAAAAAAAACGCATTCAAATTATTTAAGTCTGAAGGAACTGAACAATCTTTCTTAAAATACAGGGAGTGCAACAAAGATTGCAAAAAGGCAATTAGGGTAGCAAAAATAGATAATGAAACTCGAATTGCAAGGGAAAGAAAGACTAATCCAAAAACTTTTTTCAAATATATAAATAGCAAAAAACTTAAGAGGGAGTGCATTGGACCATTCAAAAATGAGATGGGCAAGTTGGTTAGTGAGGATAAGGAAAAGGCAGATGTTTTAAACACTTTCTTTGCATCAGTATATACAAGGGAGCAAGGAATGGTAGAAGAGCCTCCGCAAGTAACAAATAAAACAATACAATTAATAGATATTAGGTTAACTCAAGGAGATGTCATGGGAAGACTGAACAAAATTAAGACCGACAAAGCACCGGGTCCTGATGGTATACATCCAAGGGTTCTTCAGGAACTTAGTGCAGTGTTAGCAAAACCCCTATATTTACTCTTTAAAGATTCTATTACCACAGGCTCAGTGCCATAGGATTGGCGAACAGCTAACATAGTGCCTCTACTTAGGAAGGGAACTAAAACAGAACCTGGGAATTATAGACCAGTGCGTTTGACCTTTGTAGTGGGAAAACTGTTAGAAGGGATAATAAGGGACTATATTCAGGATTACAACACAAAAAATAAGATCATCATCACGAATCAACATGGTTTTATGAAGAATAGATCATGCCAAACTAATCTTTTCAGCTTCTACGAGGAGGTAAGCAGCAACCTTGACAATGGCAAGGCAGTAGATGTAGTATATCTAGACTTTGCAAAGGCATTTGATACAGTGCCACACAGAAGGCTGTTGTATAAAATAAGGAAATTGGGGCTAGGAGATAACCTTTGCAATTGGATACAAAACTGGCTGAAGGATAGGGAACAGTGTGTGGTTGTAAATGGAAAATTCTCCAGTACAGTGGAGAGTGGAGAACCTCAGGGTTCAGTATTAGGTCCACTGCTTTTTAACATGTAAATGACCTGGAAATAGATATAGAAAGCAAAATATCAATATTTGCAGATGATACTAAATTATGCAAAGTCATTAATTCAGAACAGGATATTATCTCTCTACAGAGGGACTTGCATACAATGTCAGACTGGGCAAACATGGAATATGAAGTTTAATGTGGGGAAGTGTAAAGTCATGCATTTGGGAGGAAACAATCCCAAGGCTACTTATAAACTTAATGGAATAATTTTAGGTGACTCATTGCTAGAAAAGACCTGGGTATCCTTGTCAACTACAGACTTGGAAACAGTGACCAGTGTCAAACAGCAGTAGCAAAGGCAAACAAAGTCCTGTCTTGCATAAAAAGAGGTATTGAAGCAAGAGTGGATAACATTATTTTGCCATTATACAAATCATTGGTAAGACCTCACCTTGAGTATGCAGTGCAATTTTGGCCACCGGTTCTGAAAAAGGATATACTAGAACTAGAGAGGGTACAGCGGACAGCAACAAAATTAATTAAGGGAATGGAGGACTTGACATATGAGGAACGACTAAACAAACTTGGTTTATTTACTCTACAGAAAAGACGACTAAGAGGAGACCTTATCACATTGTACAAGTATATGAGAAGTCAATACAAGGATCTCTGCGGTGAGCTATTTATTCCAAGGCCTGATCAGGTGACCAGGGGACACCCCTTGAGATTAAAGGAAAGGAGGTTTAAACTTCAGCAGAGGAAGGGTTTTTTTATGGTAAGGTCTGTTAAATTGTGGAATTCATTGCCCAGGGAGGTAGTTAAGGCAGATACAATGGATACATTTAAGAGAAGATTAGATACATTTCTTTCAAAAGGGAACATACAGAGTTATACTGTTTATCAGTAGACTGATCAGGAATGTCTGATAAAGACTAATTTAATTGGTAGCAGGAAAGCTATAAAATTCTCAGTTCTGAGGTATGAGGTGAAGGTTGAACTTGATGGACTTGTGTCTTTTTTTCAACCTAATTTACTAGGTTACTACTTCTACTTGAGAACTACAAAAAGATTGGAGTAGAATCTGATGAACTGTTCATGGGCTGGAGGGGGTTGAACTAAACTGGCAGGGTAACAAACACCACACATCCTCTTTTGGGAAAAGGTACACTTTGGAGGATCTGATGAAAAATCATGCTTTTGCCTCCAGTAGCATGACTAATGAACTTATCCACGTCAGGCCCAAAGAATTGTTTCCCCACAAAGGGAAGCAACTCCACATATTTTTTGGAAGACTGGTTAACCGATCAAGCTACAAAGTGTGATGTGTGGCAACCGAAAAGGCCAAGACAGGTTAATTGTGTCTGACAAGGGTTATGAAACTCCAAGAATGAAGGGCCTCTTAAATAGCAGAAGGAACAGAGGCAACGCAATAAATAATTTGTAACCAAAACTAGATTTTGTTCTGCAGTGGATGGTTCTGGGGGTGTACTAAGGGTCACAGTGCAAGAGGGACATCAGGGACCTGAATATTCCTAAGGAATCCATGCTGGCCATGCGATAGAGCAGGCCTGTTTGAGCCTTCTCTGACTCTTGTAGGTGCAGCAGATGCAGCGATATGTCACTGTGAAGAATTGCATGCAACAAAGATGGAGGCTGTACCAGCACCCAGTTCTTAAACAGGTCGTGTCAAATAAAGTGAAGTACTAATAAAGTATAGAAAAAAAGGTCAAAAACTAATTTATACACACAAAGGGTTAAAAACCCATACAATACAAGCAGGCACCTTAAAAAGGTGCAGTGCAAGAAGTATGAATTAAATGGAGTCCTTGACAGGCAAGAACACCTGCTAGACTCTAGAGGAGACATAAAAGATGGGCCCACAGCACTCTTCAGACTCCTATTTAAATTAAAAAACTACAGAGAAAGCATAGACTTATGAAAAAGTCAACCTCCACAGGGAAAGGTCCATAAATACACCTTTCAGTCCAACTCAAGGGAAGCCGTTAAAGAAAGCTTGCCTAATGGGAGTTTCATACAGCCCCATATTCTAAGAATAAAAACAAAAAAGGTCTAACTAAGAGAGCAGTGCCCAATTCACAAGTGGAGGGAAAAGCTGGATGGAAGATGAGAGTCTCCACCTCAGAGGCCCTGCCCTCAGGAACCATGGGGTAAATCTCCCTTCCTCCAGTGTGCTACATCTGACGCAAGAGAAATACGTTTTCATAAAATTGCAGGTGTATCTGGTAACACTTTCTTGAGGACAGTCTATGTGAAACAATGTAGCGGAACACTGTTCAGGCACACAAGGGGTTAATGTGACAGTAAACTTTTTTCACCTTGCATATTTTGCTAGTATATAGTATATAAAGTCAAAATGCCTATACTTTTTATAGTTATTTCAAAAGACGTGGTAACATTTTATTTTAACCTTGTATATTCTGCAATTTCATGTTATGACAAATTGCCTATCCTTTTTTTTCAGCTTCACCTATTCTTTTTATTTTTTTTTTTTGTTATTTTTTTTTTGTTGTTCCAGACAGCAAGTTCACTGAATTTATTTTTCCAAAACGTTTTCTGTCTTTGACAATGAATGTAGAGCTATATAAGAAAATGTTTGCAAGTCTCCCTGCACATTGCAGAGACAGGCATTTCTACATTTTTTTTTTTTAATTTACTTAATTTTGCAGGGTATATTTTTTTATGTTTTTGCACTATTTATACTTTCTGAGAAAAAAAATACATATACTGTCTAAAACAAAATTAATAAAAAAAAATATAGGCAACTTGTCTTTACAAATGATGCACTTTCGGAATAAAGTCAACAGAAAAATTACTAACCAAATATTGTAGCTATATAGGATACACTAGACAGGCATAAAAAAATGCAACCAGCCCAAGTGAGCACCAGTCAAATACTACTTATTGGTACCAATGCAGGTCAACCACTCACTGAAGGATGAGGTGAGCATCTCAACCAATATTGTTCACGCGCAAAGGTCTGGAGATGGCCCAGAAGACGACATGCTGATCTTCCCTACTGCATGTTCAATGTGTTCCTGCATGAACACAACACTTGACTGTGTGCCTTTCACATGGGCAGCCTTTCACACAGGCAACTATTGCCTTGCATGAATGCACCAAAGTCCAGAATTTTACTTTCACCAAAGGCAACATGCCCAATGCACCATATACAGGTATTGTATTCTCCTAATAAAGACACCTACATAGATCCATCAACCAAGTGGCAATGACAGATGGACCAGTGATTCTCAGCTCCAGTCTTTTGGACACACCAACAGGTTAAGCTTTAAGTATATTATTAATTAACCACAGGTAAACCAGTAAAAATAGAAGCGCTACTGATCGCTCAACTGTGGTATCCTGAAAACAAGAAATGTTGGAGAACCTGGGGTTAAGAACCACTGAGCTGGACTAACACATTTCCTTAGTCTCCAGTATTTGCAGCTGGCTGTTGCTTGGCAATAAAATGCAGAGTGTATCATGTGTCACATATGTATGTAAGGGGATGCAGAGACATGCCTTTTAATTGAAAACATCTAAGTGTGATAGGACACAATAATATTTCATTTCTAAGGACCAGGAGTTTACCACTTGTGGCTTTCCAGCTGTAATAGAAATACAACTAATTTCATTTGGCTAGGAGTTGTAGTCCAACAAGAGCTGGTAAACTATCGGTAGTTCTCTTGTATTCTATAGGCCCAGGGTGTACATCCTCTTGATAGACTATAGACTATAATTCAAATAACCCCCGGGAAGCCATTGGCTTGAGAAGTATCATGGGAAGTGTAGTCCAACAACAGCTGCAAAACTATAGTTGCCTGTTCCTAATATATAAATCTGGACTAGGTGAAATGAGACCCTCAATTTGTTGCTGGACTACAATTATCACCATTCTGATGGGAACTATAGTCCAGCAGCAGCCAGAGAAATTCACATTGTATACTACAAACAGCAGATGCTGAAATAAGCCGAGTTGAAACCACATACAAGCTTACTTTGGTGCAGTACATGGATACAGCTTCCCAATAGATGCTACACAGTTAAAACAGGTATAAAGAGAAACTAGCAGCACATCAATCAGCTGAAAACAAGGGAACTGGGTCTGTTTCTGGGGCGGGTCACACACAGGAAAGGCCTGTGCTCTGTCATAGCCTCCGGTTTCGAAGTGAGTAGGGACTGTACCTGCCCATCACGAACATTCCAAATACCGGTGGCCTCCACACACGGAAAGCAGTCGACCGGATCCCCTGCTCCGTAAGGCCCCGTTCTGCCAGCCGTGAGCGGGATAGGCGGCGATAAACCTAAAAGACTACATTTCCCAGTAGCACCCACGACCATTCAAACCCCACAAGCTTTATTCAACGCTTTTCGCTGTACAAGTTTTTTTTTTTTTTTTTATGGTGATGCACTTTGTGTATTGTGGTCAGTGGGCCACGTGTATACAGAAGTCCTCTGCACCTGCAGGATTCCTAGAGAGATTGAAACAATAGAAAGTAGGCAATGGCAATATTTTGATTTTATCTTGTGTAGTTCAGAGTATAACTCCCCTATAGCTGGCAATGCAAACAGTCTAGTGACGGACGACTCGCAGCTTTCCAGCTACTATTGTACTGCAACTCTTAGTGATGTGATGATAATGGGAATTTGACTCTAACAAAATCTGGAGATGTGAAGGTTTCCCACATCTATAAATAGCCAAATGTACAAGAGCAGGAAATGTTTAACATTATTGTGGTATTATTGCTAATATGAAAGGGGCAAAACTGTTTGGAGTGGGTGTTGAGTTCTAGGGCACTGGTGGGTAACATATCTGAGAACTAATTAGCTTTGAATGTTAACTTCATACATCCGATTAGTGTCCCTCATTAGGATGAGCAGTCCCTCTTTCCCACCCTGTTCTCACTCCTTTTAGAACAGTGGTTCACATTTTTTTTTGCGCTCATAGCAGCCGTAATACACAATCTGGAACTTTTGAGGCACCCCTAGCTCATTTATCTTAACTTATCAAAGGCATAATGAAGGGTATGATACATAAATATACAGTTGAAATTAGATCTCTCAATCATGCTAATAAAAATATTGAGCAGAACAATTTTCATAAATAAACAGTCAAACTTAATATTCACATTTTTTGTCAAAGTCTTTATAGAAAACATGGGGCACCCTAAACTGATGTCCGTGGCACAATAAATTGATGTCCATGGCACACCAAAGTGCCATGGCACCCTAGTTGAGAATCACTGTTTTAGGAGTTCAGACTGCGTGGTTTGTATATAAGTGTATCACATTTCTCCACAGCAATACAACTTACATTAATGTTTGTTTAAACGTCACTATATGTGTTTATAAATTAGTCTGTGTAAATAAAATACATTGGTCTTGCTCTAAATCATGTATTCAGTTACAAAAGAGATTTCAGGAAATCACAAAGTAACCCAAAAATTCTAAGTAGTGCCCTGCGTACCGTACCAATCACTCCCCAGCAACATCACCTAAAACACAAGTGTCCTTCTTGGCCATTTGAAATGTTGGGGATTATGTAACCATTTACATTAGCAAGTAGTTCATTGTAGGCCAGTAATGAATAACATTTTTGGGCACAAGTGTCCAATTTTCTGTGTGTGCCTAGGTTATAGGTGTTAAAGTCCCAATACTCAAATGTAAAATGGAAAGGTGGTTTCTTTGGTGAATACATAAGTGTGGATACATTTCTGAAAAGACAACTATATACAAACACCCCAGCATTGTTCCTCAGTGAATTGTAGTCACAAATAAATAAAGTCAGATGGCAATGTCTTGTTAGAAATACTGATGGGGAGTAAAGGGGGTCTTCATTTGAATTGTTCACTTAAGGATCCCAAAAACCTAGAGCCGCCCCTGAGCATACCTTCCAAGTGTAACACTTTAGGAGGGACAGTCCCTCACTGAGACTCACACCTCTCTGTCTCTTTCCCATACCTCCCAAGTGTCCCTTTTTAGGAGGAACAGTCCCTCTTTGAGACCCAGATCCCTCTCTCTCTCTTTCAAACCCTGGTGTCCCTCTGTTTAGGAGATCAGACTGTGTGGTGTGTATATAAGTGTATCACATTGCTCCACAGCGATAACACTCACATTAATGTTTGTTTAAACTCCAGTATATGTGTTTTTTTTAAATTAGTCTGTGTATGTAAAATACTTTCCCTGGTCCTTCATCGGCAGCGTTCACTCACGGGTTTTAGCTTCCGTCACAGCCGAGAAACAGAAAACACCCTCCAAAAATTCAATAAAGGAGCTCCCATCCCCTCCAGGATGTCTTTTTGTGTTTCCTGCCTCGGCTGTGATGGAAACGTCCCGTTCTTTTTCTGCTCTCTGGCAATTTCTATCTGCCAAAGTTTTTCTTTAGTACCTACCGGGAGTTTGGTTAAACTCTGTATCCAGCGCCAGGTCTCTCACTCCCTGGCAGACTGAAGCTTCCCACAGATTCCTCCACATATGGTTGGCCACCGGAAAGGCCCCGTTATGCGGTGGGGGCATTACACCTGGATCCTTGTATGTGGGGATGAGTACTCTGATCTCCTTGCAGAGATTCTCCTTTGACGGGCCTCTGTCTCGGTCCGTTCCATCTCCTGCTTGCACTTCCTTGCTTGGGTTGCAGTACCTCTCCCTTCCACTATACTATTTGGCGCTAGACTCCAGATTTGGTCCAGGGGACGTCATCAAACCCGGACTTCCTCTGCTATCGCTTCTTGCTGGTATAAAGGTAAGAAGGGTTTTTTCATTTCTCCTCTTGAGAGCATATATTAGTTGTAGCCCTTTAGTTTTTCCTCTTCATTGAAGATTCTTGAAGTTTCTCTCCTTGAGGTTTGCTGCCTTAGTCTTTGTCTCTCCATATTCTAGGTAAGTTTTGGGCTCTTACTTTTAGTGTGGTTTTCTTTGTAACATTGTCTTTTCTTTTAAGACATGTTTGGTTCTCCCTTTTAGCCTCTGTCCTGTTCATGGATCCAGGATCCAGTATGCCACAACCTAAGGCTTTAGGGTAGGTACTCTCTTCCAGGTAAGATTTCTTTTGTTATTTTAAAAAGAGTGATAGGTTGGCTGATGGGATAAACTTAGTTTTTTCCTTTTGTCTTTCCAGCTCTTCTGGTATGGACCCCACTCCTGTTCTTCCATCCAGACCCTGTTTCGCCTGCAACAATGAAGCCATGGAGGGAAAGAAGATCTGTAAGACCTGTTGGCTAGACTTCATCCAGGATTCTCCTTCCACTTCCAGGGACATCTCTTCAGTCATTAAACAGGCTGTAGTCCAAGGTTTGCAGGAGGCAACTTTAGCCTTTCCCCGCAAGCGTCGCAGAGGAAAAGATGAAGATTCAGGGTCAGGTGACTCAGACCTGGATACCCAAACATTCCGGGACTCTATTGACTCGGAGGAAGAAGAAGATTCCGCAGATCTCACAGGGTTTGACCCCTCTCTGGGGGAACCACTAATTAAAGCAGTTTGCCATACTCTTAATCTGCAGGAACAACAAGACCCTCCGTCTGCTGACAAGATGTTTTCTCATCTAAACGAGAAATCTTCCTCCTTTCCCCTTCATCCAGTGATCAAGGACCTTATTTTAGAGGAATGGCGAAAATCTGATAGAAGATGCAAGCCCACTCCACGATTTCTCAAGATGTATCCTTTTACCTCGGCAGATTCTCAACTTTGGGATTCTCCCCCTAAGGTAGATGTGGCTGTGGTTCGCTTAGCCCGCAAAACTAACCTTCCGTTAGACGACGCAACTTCATTCAAAGACCCTCTTGACAGGCGTCTGGAGAATGACTTAAGATGAACCTTTCTCTCTATAGGCCTGGCATCCAGACCAGCAGTAGCCCTAACCTCAGTCTCTAGGGCAATGAGGATCTGGCTAGAGCAGATTGAGCAAGCTCTACTTCAAGGTGAATCTTGTTCCTCTATCGCTGAGTTGCTTAATGATCTTAAATCAGCTACTGATTTTATTTTGGACTCTTCAACGGATCTAGTACGCCTTCAATCCAAAGCTATGCTTCTAGCCGTCTCCACCAGAAGGGCTCATTGGCTTCACCCTTGGAATGCAGACAGCATTTCTAAGCTTAATCTATGTGGTCTACTTTTTACTGGCACCATGCTCTTTGGTGAAAAACTGGATGATCTCATCAAAAAAGCATCAGGGGGTTAAGAGTCTTTTTCTTCCTCAAGATAGAAGAAGCAGACGTAATTAATTTGGCTCTATACGCAGAACCCAGACGAGGACGTCCTTCAAGGACTCACAAGTGTATCGACCAGGTAAAGAATCTTCTAGGTCTCAGTCCTGGAGAAATGGCCAATCCAGTTCCTTTCGCCCTAACAGATCGAGTACCTCGGGGAAAGTCTCAGAGTTTTCCACCCCAAAACCATTTGGGAAATTCTGACGGTATCCTGGTCCAGCCTCTGGGTATCGGAGGTCGTCTACGTTTTTTCCAAGAGGTATGGACGACAAGCATCCCAGACTCCTGGGCCTGTCAGGTAGTCTCCCAAGGTTATTCCATGGAGTTTATCTCCCGACCCAAGGTACTTGTCTTCAGAACAACGAGAATACCTACCAATCCCCTAAAACGCGCAATCATGCAGGATTTCATCTCCAACCTTCTCGCGGGAACAGGCCATTTCTGTTGTTCCCCCCCAAAGAAAGGTTCACAGGAATATATTCGACTCTCTTCCTGGTTCAGAAGTCTTCAGGAGATTTTCGTCCTGTCCTGGACCTCAAGACGCCAAACTCTCATCTGCATACTCGAAGATTCAAGATGGAATCTATCCAGACGATCATGAAGGTAATTCTTCCGGAGGACTGGATGATTTCCTTGGATCTCAGGGATGCGTATCTCCACATTCCAGTTCACCAAGAGCACCAGAAATTTCTAAGGTTCGCTCTAGAAGACCTCCATTTCCAGTTTACATGCCTTCCATTTGGAATCTCTACAGCTCCAAGAACCTTTACAAAGCTTCTTCTACCTATTGACGCCCAACTCAGACTTCAGAGTATTCAAATTTTTCATTATTTGGACGATATTCTGATCGTCTCCCAGGACCGGAATACCTTGCTCCTGCACAAGGAACTAACCATCTCTTTCCTTACCCAGTTAGGATGGAAGATAAACACAGAAAAGAGCTCTCTGATTCCCTCTCAACACCTGCTGTACCTGGGAATTCTGTTCGATACCCAGCAGGCAAGAGCCTTCCTTCCATGGGACAAGGCTCAGAACATTTCCCGCCAGATACGGTACTTCAAGGAACAAGCAACCACTTCGGCCAGAAGATGTATGCACATCCTGGGATTAATGTCCTCCACCATCCCGGTGGTAAGCTGGACAAGATGGTTCATGAGGCCCCTACAGCTGACCCTCTTAGATCAATGGGACAATCGCCTCACCCATCTTCCCCAGGAGATCAGAACCAGTCTCCTCTGGTGGGAGGACACTACCAACTTAACACAAGGAAGGAGCCTGAGAGAGACGTCTTGGACTATTCTTACCACAGATGCCAGCGCAAAATGTTGGGGTGCCACACTGGGAGACAATCTAGCTCGAGGATCATGGCCCTTGCCCTACTCAGATTTACCATCAAATGTGCTAGAACTACGAGCCGCAGCTCAGGCAATCTTCCACTTCGCTCCCCTTCTAAAAGGAAAAGCCCTGAAGATCCGGATGGACAACCGTCCAGCAGTTTTCTATGTAAAAAAACAGGGCAGAACCCGGAGCAAATCCCTTCTTCAGGAACTCACACCTATCCTTTCCTGGGCTATATCAAACTCAGTGGATCTAACAGCAGTATATCTCCAGGGGAAACGCAACACCCAGGCAGATTTCCTAAGCAGATACCGTCTGGATCACAATTCCTGGGCCTTGAATTGGGAGACATTTGGGATGATTGTACAGAAATGGGGTCTGCCAGATGTGGACCTAATGGCCTCCCATCAGAACAAGAAGCTCCAGAGATTCTACTCGAGGACGTAGCAAAGACAAAAACAGAAGGCGCTCCTAGTGCAAAAAACTTCTGGGATCAACCCACACTTTCCCCTTTTAAAGTTGTACTCACAATTTGGCGAGGTCAACTTAACAAATAAATGCCAGTTGACGCATACACTTAGGGGATATTTTCACACTCCGTCCCCCACACAGCAGTATGATTGTTCTTCACAAGGCTGCTCCTCAAAACAACTCCAAGAGTATGTAGTACATGCAAACAGAAAAAAACAAAAGAGGGTGCCTAATAGTGCCTATTATCCTTATTACAAACTCGATAGAGTATGTTCAATTTTTTATATACTCACAAGTGAGATGGCATTGGAAAGACTTATATCACACCACAGCAAAACAGGCTTACAGAGAGAATACCCTGTCTCTGCTCAGGGAACTGGATACTGAATCGATGGACGTCACCACTTTGCTGCTTTTTTGTTACAAAATTTATATATTTATTAAAAAATCCTCCAAATACAATAACTGGAGAGTACAATAATAAAAATACAATATAAAACAAATAAATGGCAAGCTAAAATAACGTTTTGTGGTTCTAAGACCACTTCCTCAGACTTAGCTCTAGCCCCAAATCACTCAAAAAAAATCAAAAAAAGCAGCAAAACACCTAACCATATTTAAATACTCTTTCTCCTTTCTTTATTGGAACAATCCCTTCAAATCAATTGGTCAAGACGATTTAAATGATCAACAAATGGTTTTCACATAACAATATGATTTAACACACCGTTTTGTAGTCCAATGTTCAACCTAAACACTGGTTGTACAGGTACAATATGTACATCCATCTCAAAACTGTTATGATCCGGAAGCTTACTATATCATGTTAGAAGATAATCTTTAAGAGGCAGTACTTAATACACTGAAACCGTTGTAACCCGGAACCATATTTACTTCTCTAAACGGAAGTACCTAATGTCTAAACATGCGCAGTGAACTCGATACTCGAGTGTCCCACGCATGTGCACTACACCTAATGTCTTAACGTCTCACGTCCGCATCAATTCAACAATCCAGAAACTTATCTACAACCCCGGAAGTAATAGTATCCCCCACATGCGCACTACACCTGATGGCTTAACGTCTCACATCCGCATCAAATCAACAATCCAGAAAAATAATCTACAACCCCAGTAATAGGGATATATCGGATCATGCGCAATGGGATTAATAATCCAATATCCCACATATGTGCAATGTGACTAAAGACAATGGGACCCACATCAAAATAACCAGATGGATACGCAAGTCCAAATAGATACGCAAGTCCAAATCACACTACCCAATCATTATTCATCTATATAAACCCAACTCCAATCCAAACGTGCACCAAATCTAATAAGCATACATCTCTCATAGTCTATCATGTGTCTCACTCATTTACTATAATTAAAATCTCCTTTTAGTCACCTATCCAACTATCAAACTGCACAAAAAAAAGTGGTACCTACCCTTAACATTATCATAAATATATGAACTTCTCCATCTTGAATGTGCTCATTTTTAAAACTTTTATCAAAAATCTAATAACAATCTAACCTTATGTGTTATGTTATAAGTGAATAAATGTCTCCCTGTCTACTAACTGGAAGTTTAAAGTGAATACGGGGTGCTAATGACAGGATTATAAAATCAACTCCTGTCATTTCAATCGATATCCATAAAACTACCTTATGTATATTGCTCCTCATACTCAAAATAACAAGTACAAAGAAAAAAAAAAGGGTGATACCTTCCCTTTAACATTATTATTAATAGATGAACTTCTCCATCTTGAATGTGCTCATTTTTGAAACATTTATGAAAAATCTAATAACAATCTAACGTTATGTGTTATATTAATATTATAAGTTGATAAATATCTCCCTGTCATACTAACTGGAAGATTAAAGTGAATACTGGGTGCTAATGACAGGATTATAAAATCGACTCCTGTCATTTCAATCGATGTCCATAAAATTACCTTATCTATATTGCTCCTCATACTCAAAATAACGAGTACCAATAAAAAAAAAAAAATTACCAAGACATTTCAATATTTTCATTTAAACCTCTAGGACTCAACGTATCTAGTCTATAAATCCAATACGACTCACACATAATGAGTCTCTTGAGTCTACTTGGTTTAGGAGAAGGACTAACCCATTCTATTGGAACAACTTTTAAACTTTTCGGATCACCATTGTGTTTTTCTGCAAAATGTCGGGAAACACTGTGCAACAAAAATGTTTTCTTTATGTTACACCTGTGTTGTCCAAATCTTGTTCTAAAACACTGGGTGGTGCGCCCGACATATTGCAGATTGCACTCACAAGACAAAAGATATACTACATAACGTGAGGCGCCTGTCATAAATGTGGTAATATCAAAACTTTCCCCAGTAACCACCAAACCAAAACGTTTGGCTTTATTGTCAATAAAAGGACATGTTATTGTTATTAGATTTTTGATAAAAGTTTTAAAAATGAGCACATTCAAGATGGAGAAGTTCATATATTTATGATAATGTTAAGGGTAGGTACCACTTTTTTTTGTGCAGTTTGATAGTTGGATAGGTGACTAAAAGGAGATTTTAATTATAGTAAATGAGTGAGACACATGATAGACTGTGAGAGATGTATGCTTATTAGATTTGGTGCACGTTTGGATTGGAGTTGGGTTTATATAGATGAATAGGGATTTTGATGATAATGATTGGGTAGTGTGATTTGGACTTGTGTATCTATTTGGACTTGCGTATCCATCTGGTTATTTTGATGTGGGTCCCATTGTCATTAGTCACGTTGCACATATGTGGGATATTGGATTATTAATCCCATTGCGCATGATCCGAAATATCCCTATTACTGGGGTTGTAGATTATTTTTCTGGATTGTTGATTTGATGCAGATGTGAGACATTAAGCCATCAGGTGTAGTGCGCATGTGGGGGATACTATTACTTCCGGGGTTGTAGATAAGTTTCTGGATTGTTGAATTGATGCGGACGTGAGACGTTAAGACATTAGGTGTACTGCACATGCGTGGGACACTCGAGTATCGATTTCACTGCGCATGTTTAGACATTAGGTACTTCCGTTTAGGGAAGTAAATATGGTTCCGGGTTACAACGGTTTCAGTGTATTAAGTAAGTACTGCCTCTTAAAGATTATCTTCTAACACGATATAGTAAGCTTCCGGATCATAACGGTTTTGAGATGGATGTACATATTGTACCTGTACAACCAGTGTTTAGGTTGTACATTGGACTACAAAACGGTGTGTTAAATCATATCGTTATGTGAAAACCATTTGTTGATCATTTAAATCGTCTTGACCAACTGATTTGAAGGGATTGTTCCAATAGAGAAAGGAGAGAGAGTATTTAGATATGGGTAGGTGTTTTGCTGCTTTTTTGGAGTTTTTTTGAGTGATTTTGGGCTAGAGCTAAGTCTGAGGAAGTGGTCTTAGAACCACAAAATGTTATTTTAGCTTGCCAATTATTTGTTTTATATTGTATTTTTATTATTGTACTTTCCAATTATTGTATTTGGAGGATTTTTTAGTAAATATATACATTTTGTAACAAAAAAGCAGCAAATTGGTGACGTCCATCGATTCAGTATCCAGTTCCCTGAGCAGAGACAGGGTATTCTCTCTGTAAGCCTGTTTTGCTGTTGTGTGATATAAGTCTTTCCAATGCCATCTCACTTGTGAGTATATAAAAAATTGAACATACTCTATCGAGTTTGTAATAAAGATAATAGGCACTATTAGGCGCCCTCTTTTGTTTTTTTCTGTTTGCATGTACTACATACTCGAGGATGTGGCATCCAGAAGCCCTCGGGGTAGATGCCCTAGCTCAGGGCTCAAAATTTCCACTCGCCACTAGCCAATGGCGAGTAGAAATTCAGTCCTGGCGAGTAGAAATTCAGTCCTGGTGGGTATGTTTTGGCTTGCAGTGGCGAGTAACTTTTCAGGTCTGGCTAGTAGCAATGGGCTTAAAATTATAAGTCCTGCCCTAGCTCATATATGGAATCAGGGTCTCAACTACATCTTTCCTCCCATTTCATTGATTCCAACAATACTCAGGAAGATCCGAATGGATCAGGCAGAAGGCATAGCAATTATTCCTTTCTGGCCTCGCAGACCATGGTTCCCGGAGTTACAGAGGATGTCAATCTGCGAACCATGGATCCTGCCCTATCGAGCGGATCTGCTCTTTCAGGGTCCGGTTCTTCATCCGGACCCAAACAGGCTTCATCTAGCGGCTTGGCGATTGAGCAGCAAGCTCTGACAGCCCATGGACTTTCCAACTCCACCTTTACTCTACTTCTGAAGTCTCGTAAATTTTTGACTTCAAACTCCTATTATAAAATCTGGTCAACCTTCTCGCTTTGGGCATCTCGAAAGAATCTTTCAGCATCTTCCCCATCATTGGCAAACATTCTGGAATTCCTCACAGAAGGTTTTCAGAAAGGTTTAAGCTCCAGTACTTTAAAGGTACAGGTATCGGCCATTTCAGCTATCACTGGTATCAGATGGGCACAGCAGAGTCTGATCATCCGAATCTTTAAGGCATTACAATGAATCCGAACCTCCTGTTAGACATCTGTCTCCTCCATGGGATCTCCCGTTAGTTTTGGATGCTCTCTCTTACAATCCATTTGAGCCATTAGAAGACATCCCTTTAGGTCTCCTTTCCATCAAGATTACTTTTTTGCTAGCCATTACCTCTGGTAGACGGGTCTCTGAGCTCCAAGCTCTTTCGGTAAGAGAACCGTTCTGAGACCAGTACCAGAATTTCTTCCCAAGGTCGTGTCTACTTTTCACCTTTCTCAAGACATACTTCTTCCCTCCTTTGTCCCAGAGGTTTCCAAAGGGGACAAACATAAATGGAGTAATCTGGATCCCATCAGATGTCTTCGAGTGTATGTTCATAGAACAGCCTCCTTGAGAAAGTCAGATAAGCTGTTGGTGGTTCCTTCAGGATACAGACAGGGATGACCAGTAGCCAAAGCTACCGTTTCTAGATGTCTTGTCCAGTAAGACTAACTCACGCTACCGCTACACTCCTTCCAGAGGAGTATGAGACATTCAAGGATGTGTTTAGCAAAAGTCAAGCTGGGGCTTTACCACCTTATAGGCCTTATGACTGCTTGTTGGAACTTATGCCTGGCACAACACCTCCTAAGGGTTGTGTCTATCCTTTGTCCGTGGAAAAAAATAAGGTTATGGAGGAATATGTTTTGGATGCTCTGGACAGGGGCATAATTCGTAAATCCACATCTCCTGCTGGTGCTGTTTTTTTTTTGTTAAGAAAAAGGACAGACAGATACGTCCGTGCATTGACTTTCGTGGGCTAAATAAATTGATGGTCAAAAATGCATATCCGATACCTTTGATTACCAAACTCTTTGACCGTTTAAAAGGGTCTAAAGTTTTTACGAAACTTGATTTAAGAGCCGTATACAACCTTGAGCGTTTAAAAGAGGGCCATGAGTGGAAGACATAGTTTAATACCTGGAGCGGGCATTATGAGTACTTGGTTATGCCCTTCAGCCTATGCAACCCCCCGGCTGTCTTCCAGGAGTTCATCAATGATGTTTTAAGAGAACTTCTACAAGTTTGTGTGGTCATGTATTTGGATGACATCCTCATTCACTCTCCAACGATGGAAAGTAATCAGTAAGATGTATGCAAAGTTTTGAGTCTCTTACATAAGAACAACTTGTATTGCAAGTTGGAGAAATGTGAATTTCAAAAACCTCAAGTAACGTTCTTGGGGTATATCATTTCTGCATCCAGGCTCGCCATGGGCCCTCAGAAACTGTCCACGGTAGTGGAATGGCCTCGTCCTATGGGACTTATAGCGATCCAAAGATTTTTGGGGTTTGCTAATTACTACCGAAAATTCATTTAAAATCTCTCTACTATTGTTAAACCACTTACCGAAATGACCTGTAAAGGGGCCAAGACCTCTGAATGGTCTCAAACGGCTATTCTGGCTTTTGAAAATCTGAAGGCTGCTTTTGCTGCAGCTCCGATATTGGTACATCCCAACCCCTCCCTGACCTTTACCTTAGAGGTTGACGCATAAGAGACTGGAGTGGGCACCCTGTTGTCACAACACTCAGCTCCTGGGGAAGCCTTGCGGCCTTGTGGGTATTTCTCTAGAAAACTGTCTAAAGCAGAGATGGTATATCAAATAGGAGACAGAGAATTATTGGCTATTATCCTGGCACTAAAGGAGTGGTGGCACCTCTTGGAGGGCACTAAATCTCCTATCCTGATTCTGACCGACCACAAGAGCCTCATTTACCTTTCTGAGGCTAAGCACTTGTCTTCCAGGCAGGCCAGATGGGCACTGTTTCTTCCATGGTTTAATTTTGTAGTTTCCTATCTTCTGGGCTCGAAAAATGTCCCCCATTGCGCATTGCTCCTTATGTCAGTCAGGGTTACCTAGAGAATTCTCAGGTCATTTATGCCCAGCATGTTCTGCTGTCCCTGAGTCTCCCCTGGGACCTCCAGCCACACATTAGAGCCAGTTTGGGTGCAAGCGTTTAAGGCTGCTGCTAGAGACCTCCGGTCTATATTGCAACTCTTTCCATCCCATTTACGGGGGTCTTCCACTCCTGCCAGACCCCTACTTCTGTCAGATCTTCCCTGCTGAAACCGCAGGGAGTACCTGACATATCAGATTCCTCTGAAAAGGAACAGTTGGTGGATTCTGACGAAGAAGAATGTTCTGCTGTGGGCTCTCCTCAGTTCTTTGGGGACCCCTTTGAGGCTGATCCTGATCCCTCGGCTGAGAGCCTGATTAGGGTCGTTTTAAACACCCTAAACATTCCCTTGGTTCAAGAGGTTTCTTCAGATCCCTCTGAAGTATTTCAGGAGCCTCAGAGGCCCCATACTTGTTTTCCACCTAACCCCACTCTTGACTGCCTAGTGTCTGATGAGGGGAAGTCTCCGGACAGGAAACCTTCTGTCTCCATGAAAATTGCCAAGCTTTACCCCTTTTCTGATGCAGCGCTTGCTCAGTGGGTTCATCCCCTCAAGGTGGATGCACCTGTTTCTAGGCTTTTTAAGTCCACTGCCTTTCCAGTTGCTGATGCTTCCACTCTTAAAGACTGGACTGACAAGAAACTTGAGGTCTCCCTCAAGTCCATTTTTGCCACCAATAGTACTTCCCTACACCCAGCTTTCGCTGCGGCCTGGGTAAATAGGGCCATTGCAGTTTGGACTGAACAGCTCACACCTGCTGTCCGTCAGGGAGCTCCTACTCCTGATATGTTGCAGCTACTTGCCAACATTTCTGAAGCCCAGCACTGTGTATCTGCTGCCTTGTTTGATGCCATCCGTTTGGCGGCTAGGGTTTCCACCATGTCTGTGGTTGCCAGACGGGGCTCCATGGCTCAAGATCTGGTCTGCTGACACTGCTTCTAAGAAAGCATTGCTCTCGTTGCGCTTTTAGGGCACTTCTCTGTTTGGGTCAGAACTTAAGGATCTGATTAGTGAGGCCACAGGGGACAAGAGTATGCCTATGGTCTCCAGGAAGAAACGCCTATTAAACGTAATTGGCTTTTTCGTTCCTTCCAGACTGAGACATGCCCGGCGAACCAGACAGTTCCCTTAGCGCCGCGTTCCTCCTCCAAGCCCAAACAAAAATGGAAGCCGAAGGCCTCCACCAAGCCTAAGGCTTCCAAGCCTTCTTCGGCATTACTCGCCAAACCCAGGTCCCCACTCAGCTGTGGGTGGCTGTCTGCATCACTACCACAGCGTCTGGGAGGACTCAGTGGTGGACCCATGTGTTTTGCAGGTGCTATCCAAACCCTTCTGAACAAGGTAGTTCTGGAACCGGCTCCCGTTCCGGACAGCGGTTTTGGTTTTTACTCAAACCTATTTGTGGTTTCCAAGAAGGATGACGGCTGACGTCCGATTGTGTACCTGAAGGATCTCAATTCCTTTGTGATCAAGACTCATTTTCACCAGGAGTCCCTAAAGATGGTGATTGCTGTCATGTTCCCTGGGGAATTCCTTGCTTCTCTGGATCTTCAGGACTCATATCTGCACATCGCCATTCATCCAGAGAGTCAGCAGTATCTCAGATTTGCCTGCGACCAAGGACATTTTCAGTTTTCTGCTCTTCCCTTTGGTCTGACTACGGCTCCTCAAGTCTTCAATCGTGTCCTGGGAGCCTTAGTGTCCATCCTCCATCGGAACGGCATCAGAATCACTCCATACATGGATGACCTGCTTCTGAAGACCCCTTCTTCGGAACCTCTTCATCAGCAGGTTCAGGACTGCATTCATGCACTCGCCCATCACGGGTAGATCCTCAACATGGAGAAGTCGGATCTTGTCCCATCCCAGCGTCTGGTCTTCCTGGGCCTTCTCTTCGACACTCAGCAGAGCATGATGTTTCTCACGGACGAGGTGGCTTACCTGATCTCCCACAGGGTTTCCGCTGTTCTGGCTCATGATCCAGTTCCAGCCAAGAAATTGTCCTCTCTAGTGGGGAAGTTCATTTCCACCATAGAAGCAGTCCCGTTTGCCATGGCTCACACCAGGAAACTCCAGAGGTTTGTGATCCAGGTGTGCAGGGGTCAACCGGACCTCCTGAAGCTGTCAGAATCCCTCTATCACGGTGCCCGTGTTCCTGCTCTGACGGCGACTTTGTTATTGTGCCTAATTTCCATGCTGCCTTCTCACTGGCCTGTCATCTTTGCTCCACCCAGGGCTTGCCTTTTTATATCCTGTCATATCTATTCTAAGGCGCCCTTTCGTGGTGTATCTGAGCCTGACATTTTGCTACTATGTTGCTGTTCAGGTATGACCCGGCTTGCCTGACGACGTTCCTGTGTTACCCGTGTATTGCTCTGTTACCGACTGATCCGGCTGAGAACCCGCTCCGTTGCTGAACTGATCTGGCTGAAAACCCGCTCTGTTACCGACTGATCCGGCTGAGAACCCGCTCCGTTGCTGAACTGATCTGGCTGAGAACCTGCTCCGTTACAGACTGGTCTGGCTGAGAACTCGCTCTGTTGCTGAACTGATCTTGCTGGGAACCTGCTCCGTTACCGACTGGTCTGGCTGAGAACCCACTCTGTTGCTGAACTGATCTGGCTGAGAACTTGCTCTGTTACGACTGGTCTGGCTGAGAACCCGCTCCGTTACTGAACCGATCTGGCTGAGAACCTGCTCCGTTACCGACTGATCTGGCTGAGAACCCGCTCCGTTGCTGAACTGATCTGGCTGAGAACCTGCTCTGCTACCGACTGATCTGGCTGAGAACCCGCTCCATTGCTGAACTGATCCGGATGAGAACCTGCTCCGTTATGGACTGGTCTGACTGAGAACCCGCTCCTTTGCTGTACTGATCTGGCTGTGCACTCCATTGCCATAGTCTACCTGACTATTGAGCCTTGCCTGTGCGCTTCCCTTTGGTTGTAATCTGTTCAGCTGAGCCATCCGTTGCCATCCGTGTATGGTTGTGCCTCCTCCTTTGTCTGACTGGCCAGCATTACATTCAACGGTTTCCAGTTGCCTAGTTGGGGTGCCACTTACTCCTACTGCCTGCGGCAGTGTGTACATGCAAATTACTGGTACAGTGCTAGCAAGTGCTGATTGAGTTACTCTGATCTCTCTGTGTCTCCCTCTGCGCTATTTGCTGGGTTCACTCCTTGTGGGAGTTCCTATGTCTCTCTGGGCATCTCCTGTTAACTGTTCAGTGCCTAACACTATCTAAGCTCCCGTGTGCTCCTTCGTGTTGCAGTGCCCAGGTGAGGGCCAGCACTTGCATTGGCATGCACTACTGGGTGTGTGGAGACCCTGAGCTCATATTCCTGTCTAGTGGCCTGAGGGCCGAGAGCCAGCATTTGCGCTTGTTCCACTGTCCTATGAGGGGACACCTGTGGCCTTCCAGTGTTCACTTCGATCCACCCCTAGCGCTCTAGGGTTTACCTTTGTAAGTGGTGGCCTCAGTCACTCTGGGACCCCTGTCCTGTACTCAGTGTTGCCTCGTTGCCTCCTTGGGTTCTGTGCCACCCAGGCGTCTGGGTCTTGTGCCTACTACCACCTCCAGGACTTACTGCCATCCTCTGTCCTGCTGTCAGCCGGGGTCCAGTAGCCTGATCATTCCAGGTTCTCTAGTGGAGGGTTGCCTGCCTAAGATACCTCTATTACCTGTGTTCTGTCTCAGTCATTCTGTTTACAGTCATTGCTTACTGCCTATATATCCTCCATATAGTGTGGTTTCGTATTGTGGGCCTGTGGCCTCATTCCTTGTATGCACTTTACTCAATAAAGTCATTTTAACCTTACTGTTCTGTCTGAGTGTTCATCAAAAACCGTGACACCCTCCCTCTTCATGTGGAACTGAGTCTGTCATGGTGGCTCAACCTCGCCAATCTGCTGAAGGCGAAGGCCTTTCCTGGTGTCCTTCTTGACCACGGATGCCTGCCTGAACTGCTGGGGAGCGGTCTTAGGTCACCTGAATGCTCAGGGACGGTGGTCTCCGGAGGAATCTCTCCTTCTGTCACGGTTTCCCAATAACCATTCCGGAGTCAGTACGGTATAGTAAAAATAATTTTAATGGAAAACTCAATATAAGGTAACACACAGAATAAGACAACTGAACAGAGACAGAGGGTCCTGAGCCAAGCAGCAATGTATCACGGTGCCCATGATTGATGACTTCTGCAGTCTGTCAGGTGTGTGTACTCTCCATTGGCCGCCTGTCTTTTATCTGCCCAGTATCGCCTATATAGACTGGGCTGAGGCACCCTTTGGTTGCTCTTTCGTGGTGTCATTATGTCAGCAGTCACCTGCCTGTTCCTTGGGCTTGTTGCCTTTGCTACCAGTGTCAGCGTTCTCCAGTAGTCAGTGCCTCTCCTGCGTGGTTCCTGCCTTCGTCCAAATCCGGTTGGGCTGCCGTTCCTGCTTCTGTTCCTCATCCAGTGTTGCCGGTGTTCCTGTTCCGTTCCTGACCTGGCTGGCGGTCCTGTCATTCCTGTGGGCGTCCTGGCTTGTCTGCTGCTCCTGTGCTGTATCCTCACTTCATCAACTGGCTGCTGGGTCATCTGGACGATATTCTGATCACTGGTTTGCTCCACACTAACCGATTGCTGATTCCGCTTTATAGAACCGGTTGGGCTCCATAGTTGTCCAGTACGCACTACTGGTTTACTCCACATTGCGCCGGTTGCTGATTCCGTTGTATAGAACCGGTTCGACTTCACTGTCTCCCAGTACTTGGTACTGGTTTACTCCACTCTTCACCGGTTGCTGATTCGCTAGTATAGAACCGGTTAGAAGCTATTGTTGCCCATTATACCATACTGGTTTACTCCATATTAACCGGTTGCTGATTCCCCTCATAGAACCGGTAGGGCATTCCTGTCTTCCAGTACACGGTACTGGTGTACTCCATATTACCGGTTGCTGATTCGCTGTATAGAACCGATTAGACGCTATTGTTGCCCATTACACCATACTGGTTTACTCCACATTACCGGTTGCTGATTCGCTGTATAGAACTGGTCAGACGATATTGTTGTCCATTACACTATACTGGTTTACTCCATATTAACTGGTTGCTGATTCCGCTTATAGAACCGGTTGGGCGTTCCTGTCTTCCAGTATGTGGTACTGGTTTACTCCACTATTACCGGTTGCTGATTCCGTTTTATAGAACTGGTTGGGCTTCGCTGTCTTCCAGTACGTGGCACTGGTGTACTCCATATTACCGGTTGCAGATTCGCTGTATAGAACCGGTTAGACGCTATTGTTGCCCATTACACCATACTGGTTTACTCCACATTACCGGTTGCTGATTGCTAGTATAGAACCGGTTAGACGCTATTGTTGCTCATTACACCACACTGATTTACTCCATATTAACCGGTTGCTGATTCCGCTCATAGAACCGGTTGGGCATTCCTGTCTTCCAGTACGCGGTACTGGTTTACTTCACAGTACCACTTGCTGATTCGCGGTATAGAACTGGTTAGACGCTATTGTTGCCCATTACACAGTACTGTTACCCTTCATTCACCGGTTGCTGCTGTCTCCATTGTATAGAACCGGTTTGGTTTCCCTGGTGGTGATACTGGTTTGCTCCACTGTTCCATCTTATGCTGTTATTCCATCTATTCAGCATTAGTGGATCTGTCCTTCTGTCCTCCTGGCTGCCTTGCCCGGTATATTGGCAAGGCCGGTAGAGCCATATTCAGATTGATTGTTACCCTCCAGGCTGCCTTGCCCGGTATATTGGCAAGGCCAGTAGAGCCTGTCTCCATTCCACTGTGCCAGCTTACAGGCTGCCTTGCCCGGTATATTGGCAAGGCCGGTAGAGCCATATTCTCATTGTCGTGTAACCTCCAGGCTGCCTTGCCCGGTATATTGGCAAGGCCGGTAGAGCCTAACATACTGTATCCTGCTAATACTACTGTTTGTATCCATTATGTACATGTGATATGTGTGTATGTTCTGGACCCGTGAGGGTTCCATTAAACTTTTCAATAAAGTTTGATTTTTATCTTACTCTGTGTCTGAGAGTCTAAACAAACCGTGACACAATGCTATCAGAAAGAGTAAGCTGCCAAGGATGGATCTCACTGCTGGAGACTAGGCCAAAGCCACTGGAAGTCTCCGCTGGAACCAGGAGCTGGAACAGAAGCCGGAACCGGAGCAGGAACTGGGACTCGAGCTCCCCAAGCTGAACCCACGAGGTGACTATCTAAATCACGATAGTCAGAGTAGTAGCAGCAGATATCTGACTCTTGCTTGCAGTCAGACTAGGTAAAGAAGATACCTGACTCACACCTGCAGTCAGTATAATAGCGAGTCTGCCAGAGCCCCAGGTCCGCACCAAATTGGGTGTCTGCTAAGAACAGGGAACCAACGAAGAATAGTCAGACAGAGCCACAGGTCAGCACCAGGAAGGTTAGTCAGACAAGCCGGGTCATACACAGTTCAGATAGTCAGCCACACCACAGGTTTGCACGAGATTGGATGTCCACTATACAAAGGATAAGGCAGGAGAATAGTCAGACAGAGCCACAGGTCAGCACCAGAATGGATGTTCAGACAAGCCAGATCATACACAGAGCCCAAGGAGATAGAATCGTATTGTACAACAACGCAAGGACAACTGAGAGTTGGCTCAGTTCACCTTTAAAGGCCCAATCCAGGAAGTAGATGGGAGGAGATATTAGTGCTACAACAAAAAATCCCACTCTGCGTCATTCTCCCGCTTCGCACCAGTAAACAATGCATCATGCTGCGATGCATCAATCTAGTGGCCTGTGCCCACGTCAAACTGAGCACTAACAGCAGCTAGCAAGAGGACACGGACGCCCAATCTTTCCTCCAGGCACGCTTAACCCAGGCATTGTAAGCGATGCCTGGAAGGAAGCCTCCTACACATTTCGATGCTTGTTGCATCGCCGCAGGGACAGACACTGGAACTAGGAAGGCTATGACAGTACCCCCCCTCAAAGGCCCCCCCTCCATGGAGCCAGCCAGGGTTTGTCAGGGAAATGCGCATTAAATCTGCGTACCAGAACAGGAGTGTGAACATCATCCGCTGGAATCCAGGAGCGTTCCTCTGGGCCATAACTCTTCCAATGGACAAAGTACTGTAGGCGCCTTAGGACCATACGGGAGACCAAAATAGTTTGTACTTCATATTCCTCGTGATCTGCAACTCTCACGGGAGCAGGACAAACAGGGGTGGTAGTATACCGGTTGCAGACCAAGGGCTTCAACAAGGAAACGTGGAAGACATTATGAATGCGCATATTGGCTGGGAGTTCCAACGCATAAGCCACCAGGTTGATCTTGCGCAACACACAAAAAGGACCAATGAAAAAGAGAAGCCAATTTATTACAAGGCACCTGGGGGTGCAAGTTATGGGAAGGCAACCACACTCTTTCTCCTACCTGGAAGATAGGTGCCGGCAATTGCCTACGGTCAGCCTGCCTCTTTTGTCGCTGCACAGAACCACGTAGGGTATGCTGTACTCGAACCCAAGGGGAACGGAGTGCCCTCAAATGCTCATCCAGAGTTGGAATCACCTGTGCTTGAAAGGTCTCAGGAAGCACCGAGGGTTGGAACAAGAATCAGGATCCCCACTATACTGCTGTGGGAGCGGAGCAGAATCGAGCAACCTCTTGCTCTTGCCTGCATCAAGAGAGGTTTGACCCACAGGTGCCAGGGAGGGAGTGGGGGTGGCCACCACTTGTGGATTAGTGCGTTCAAGATGCGTTGTGCGCTGCAGCAATGTCTGTAACGCAAAAGACAATTGATCAATACGTTGATCCTGTGTCTCCATCCTATCCAGGATGCTTTGCAAGGTAGTATTACTATTAACGTCTATATTCATGGCCTTTTGTACTGTCATGGTTTCCCAATAACCATTCGAGAGTCAGTACGGTATAGTAAAAATAATTTTAATGAAAAGCACAATATAAGGTAACACACAGAATAAGACAACTGAACAGAGACAGAGGGTCCCGAGCCAAGCAACAATGCTATCAGAAATAGTAAGCTGCCAAGGATGGACCTCACTGCTGGAGACTAGGCCAAATCCACTGGAAGTCTCCGCTGGAACCAGGAGCTGGAACAGAAGCTAGAACTGGAGCAGGAACTGGAACTTGATCGCCCCAAGCTGAACCTGCGAGGTGACTACCTAACTCACGCTAGTCAGAGTAGTAGCATCGATATATGACTCTCGCCTGCAGTCAGACTAGGAAAAGAAGATACCTAACTAACGCCTGCAATCATTATAATAGCGAGTCTGCCAGAGCCCCAGGTCTGCACCAAACTGGGTGTCTGCTAAGAACAGGGAACCAACGAAAAATAGTCAGACAGAGCCACAGGTCAGCACCAGAAAGGGTAGTCAGACAAGCCGGGTCATACACAGTTCAAATAGTCAGCCAGAGCCACAGGTCTGCACCATATTGGGTGTCCACTATGCAAAGGATAAGGCAAGAGAACAGTCAGACAGAGCCACAGGTCAGCACCAGAATGGATGGTCAGACAAGCCAGATCATACACGGAGCCCAAGGAGATTGAACTGTATTTTACAACAAAGCAAGGGCAACTGAGAGTTGACTCAGTTCCCCTTTAAAGGCCAAATCCAGGAAGTATATGGGAGGAGATATCAGTGCATGAAATCCTACTCTGAGTCATTCTGCCACTTTGCGCCAGTATACGATTCATCACACCACGATGCGTCAATCTAATGGCCTGTGCCCGTGTCAAACTGAGTGCCAACAGCAGCTAGCAAGAGGACACGAACTCCCAATCTCACCATCAGGCGTGCTTAACCCAGGCATTGTAAGAGACACCTGGAAGGAAGTATCACGGTGCCCGTGACTGCTGTCTTTTGCTGTCAGTCAGATGTGTGTACTCTCCATTGGCCACCTGTCTATTGCCTGCCCAGTATTGCCTATATAGACTGGGCTGAGGCACCCTTTGGTTGCCCTTTCGTGGTGTCTCTATGTCAGTAGTCACCTGCCTTGTACCTGTATCTTTGGGCCTGTTTGGCTCTGTTACCAGTGTCAGCGATTCTCCAGACGTCAGTGTCATTCCTTCGTGGTTCCTGCCTCCGTTACTGATCCGGTTGAGCTGTCATTCTGGCTTCCGTTCCTGATCCGTTGCTGCCGTTGTTCCTGCTCTGTTCCTGACTTGGTTTGGCCGTCCTGCTGTTCCAGTGGTTGTCCTGGCCTGTCTGTCGTTCCTGTTCCTGGATCCCGATTGTCATCTGTCTGTTGACCTTGGTCGTCTGGGTGACATTCTGATCACTGGTTTACTCCACATTCACCGGTTGCTATTGCCTCCATTATAGAACCGGTTGGGCGATACCGTTGTCCAGTACGCGGTACTGGTTTACTCCACATTCACCGGTTGCTGTTGTCTCCATTATAGAACCGGTTGGGCGATACCATTGTCCAGTACACGGTACTGGTTTACTCCACATTCACCTGTTGCTGTTGGCTCCATTATAGAACCAGTTGGACGATATTGTTGTCCAGTACGCGGTACTGGTTTACTCCACATTCACCGGTTGCTGCTGCCTCCATTATAGAACCAGTTGGGCGTTACTGTTGTCCAGTATGCGGTACTGGTTTACTCCACATTCACTGGTTGCTGCTGCCTCCATTAAAGAACCGGTTGGGCGATACTGTTGTCCAGTAATAGGTACTGGTTTACTCCATGTTTATCGGGTGCTTGTTGCCTCCTTTATTGCACCGGTAGGGCGATCCTGTGGTCCGGTACGTGGTACTGGTTTACTCCATTACACCAGGTGCTAGCATATTCATTACCGCACCGGTAGGGCGTTCCTCGTGTTGTCCAGTACGCGGTACTGGTTTTCTCCACATTCACCGGGTGCTAGTTGCCTCCATTATTGCACCGGTTGGGCCTCCCTGGTTGTCCTATACGTGATACTGGTTTGCTCCACTGTTACATCTTATGCTGCTGCTTCCATCTATACAGCATTAGTGGAGCTGTCCTTCTGTCATCTAGGCTGCCTTGCCTGGTATATTGGCAAGGCCAGTAGAGCCATATTCAGATTGTCTTGCCAACCTCCAGGCTGCTTTGCCCGGTATATTGGCAAGGCCGGTAGAGCCACATTCAGATTGTCGTGCCAACCTCCAGGCTGCCTTGCCCGGTATATTGGCAAGGCCGGTAGAGCCTTTTTTCCTTCAGTTGTTTCACCTTTCAGGCTGCCTTGCCCGGTATATTGGCAAGGCCGGTAGAGCCTTATTCCTGCAATTGTGTCATCTTCCAGGCTGCCTTGCCCGGTATAATGGCAGGGCCGGTAAAGCCTTACTCATATTGTTGTTTCATACCATAGGCTGCCTTGCCTGGTACTTTGGCAGGGCCGGTAGAGCCTACCATGTTGTACCTTTTAAAAGCTACTGTTTGAACCTATTTTGTGCATGTGATATATATGTATGTTCAGGACCCGTGAGGATTCCCATTAAACTTTTCAATAAAGTTTGATTTTATCTTACTCTGTGTCTGAGAGTCAAAACAAACCATGACAGGAAGTCTCCTACACATTTCGATGCGGGAACGGACGCTGGAACTAGGTAGGCTATGACACTTTCACATCAAGTGTTGGAGCTTCGGGAGATATTTTGTGCCCTTCGCCACTGGACACACCAGCTGGAGGATTACCCGGTCCGGGTCCAGTCTGACAATGCCACGGTGGTGGCTTACATCAACAAGCAAGGCGGAAGAAGTCTTGCATCTTGGTTTGAGGTCAAGGCTATCTTGTCCTGGGCAGAAGAACATGTTCGTGCCATATCCGCAGTTCACATTCCCGGCGTAGACAATGTCATGGCAGACTTCCTCAGTCAGCACACTGTGGACAGCAGAGAGTGGGAACTGCACCCAGAGGTGTTCAACCTCATAGTTCAGAGGTGGGGTCTTCCATACATCGACCTGATGGCGACAAGACACAACCGAAGATTCCAACATTCTGCTCTCGCTGGAAGGATCCTACAGCTATAGCAGTGGATGCCCTGTCCATTCCTTAGTTATTTCCTGTGGCTTACATCTTTCCTCCCATCCCCATGTTGCACAGGGTGATAAGGAAACTGAGACTGGAGCACTATCCAGTCATTCTGATTGCTCCTTACTGGCCTTGGCATTGCTTGGTTTCTGGAGCTTCTGGATCTATCAGTGGCGGAGCCATTCCAGCTCCCTTGCCATCTGGATCTTCTTCTGCAGGGTTACCTGTGGAAGGAGGATGTCCATTGTCTAGCTTTGATGGCTTGGAAATAGAATCCTCACTACTGAGGAAGAAGGGTTTTTCTTCTGGTGTGGTGGCTACTATGCTTAGTGCCCTCAAACCTGTTTCTTCTAAGGCCTACCATCGTGCCTTGTCGACCTTTCTCTCTCTTGGTGTGCTGATAGGAACCTATCTCAGGATTTTGATCTGCCTACGGTCCTGGCCTTTTTGCAGGATAAGGGCCTCAGTTTGAGTTCCCTTAAGGTTCAGACATCTGGTCTCTCTGTTTTCTTTCAGAGGTGCATTGCTATTCTTCCTGATGTCAAGGTTTTCTTCCAGGGCGTTGCTCATACACATGCTCATACTGCTTCTCAGTGGGATCTTAATTTGGTTTTGGGCATCCTTCAGCGCCCTTCCTTTGAGTCCTTGGCTACTATTCCTCCATGCCTGCTGATGTGGAAAATGGCCTTTCTCCTGGCAGTCGTGTCCGTTCGCCGTGTCGTGGAGTTGCATTCTCTTTCTTGCAGTCCACCCTTTTTGGTGTTTCTCAAAGACAAAGTGGTGCTTTGCACTTTGCAGGCATTTCTCCTGAAGGTGGTTTCTGAGTTCCTATCACGGTGCCCGTGATTGGTGCTGTTCAGTGTCAGTCACTTGCTGAGTATCATGATTGGCTGTCTGTGATTAGCCCTCCTCACACAGCCTTTTTAAACCCAGGCTGAGCACTTCCAGGTTGCCCTTTCGCGGTGTTTCTGACTCCACTCTGCCTGACCTGCTTGTCAGGCTTCTGGGCCTGTTCCTGCTGTACTTGCTGATCCAGTGTTCCTGAGTTCCAGTGTTCCTGTGTTCCAGCACCTCACGGGTTAATCTTACTGAGTTCCAGTGTTCCTGTGTTCCAGCACCTCGCGGGTTAATCTTACTGAGTTCCTGAATCTCCTGCTCCAGCCGTCGCTCTGGCGACATTGTTCTTCTTGCTGCTGATCATACTTTGTTGGTTTACTCCACTAAACCTGGTTGCGATATACATTGTTGGTCCCAGCGTGCGGACGCTGGTTTACTCCACTAAACCTGGTTGCAATATACATTATTGGTCTCAGCGTGCGGACACTGGTTTACTCCACTAAACCTGGTTGCGACATACATTGTTGGTCTCAGCGTGCGGACGCTGGTTTACTCCACTAAACCTGGTTGCGATATACATTGTTGGTCTCAGCGTGCGGACGCTGGGTTACTCCACTAAACCTGGTTGCTATATACATTGTTGGTCCCAGCGTGCGGACGCTGGTTTACTCCACTAAACTGGTTGTGAGATACATTATTGGCTCCAGCGTGCGGACGCTGGTTTGCTCCACTAAACCTGGTTGCGATAAACGTTGTTGGTCCCAGCGTGCAGACGCTGGTTTACTCCACTAAACCTGGTTGCGATATACATTGTTGGTTCCAGCGTGCGGTCGCTGGTTTGCTCCATTAAACCTGGTGGTGCTATTACCATTAGTCCCAACGTGCGGACGTTGGTTTGCTCCTGAACGTCCAGTACTGTGGTCAGTCGCTGTCCACTTCCTTGCAGTTGTCTGAGTATCCCTGGCAATAGACTCCTGCTGAGTAAGACCTCTATACTTATGCTCTATGCTGTCTTAGTCACCTGACAGCTGGTCTACTCGCTCAGGCTGCCCTGCCCGGTATTGGTGAGGCCGGTAGAACCTTGACGATACCATCCTGTAGGTTGCCTCACCCGGTATTGGCAGGGCCGGTAGAGCCTACTCCAGTACTCCTTTGGGCTGCCCTGCCCGGTATTGGTAAGGCCGGTAGAACCTTGTAATTCACCATCTTTAAGGTTGCCTTACCCGGTATTGGCAGGGCCGGTAGAACCTACATTCAGCATTCCGTGGGGGCTGCCTTGCCCGGTATTGGTAAGGCCGGTAGAACCGGTATATGTCATCTCACGGTTGCCTTACCCGGTATAGGCAAGGCCGGTAGAGCCTGTCATTAAAACTGTCACTTGGGTGGCCTTGCCCGGTATTTAGGCAAGGCCGGTAGAACCTATTATATGTTATATTACTATTGCATTGTTATGTATGTTTACCCTACGGGGACTGCCTTTAACTTTTAATAAAGTTAAGTTATTTTACCAAACCTTAAGTCTGAGAGTCTTCAAATCCGTGACAGTACGAAAGGGCCATGACCTCAGACACTAAGGCCTAGATTTAAAGGCAGCCGTTAAACCATCCGCTAAGTAAAAAAGGCACGTCGGCCGCAAAGAACACATGTTTTACGGCAGATTCAAAGGTAAGCGTTCAAGAATAGCTATCGGGCGTAGGCACTACAAAAACACGTTAAACAAAAACCAGCGTCGCACCTGATTTTGCATCACCGTGCGTCCCAAACACCAGTTAAAACACAACTTAACTCAAAATGTTACATTACGGCTGCCGTTGTCTAGCAACCCTGATAGATGCACAAACAAAATTCAAACCTACAGCCAATCCCAAGGCCCCAAAGTATCAAAAATGTCCAAATACACCTATATATACCTCAAAATAACGGTTACACCCTGTCTGTGTTTCGAGTTTCAGCAAGCTAGAGCACAGGACCCAGGAGTGGAGGATAGCATTCAGAGAGAGAGAGAGAGAGAGAGAGAGAGAAGCATACAGAGGAGTAAGGTAGAAGGATTTTGGAGAGGAGAGAGTTACATTTAAATAGACACATAGCACACTTTTGCACATAGCACATACATCCATACAAACACATACACATACATACACATAGTCTTTTTTTTTTCATCACACCTTACACATTTTAAACTTCATTTTTACAGTGTGAATCCGTGAGTGAAAGTGTGTGACAGAGAGTGAGTGGGATCGAGTGTGTCTGTGAGGGCGTGTGAGAGTGCCTGGGTGTGACTGGGTGAATGATGGCCAGGAGAGGAGGACAGGAGAGAGGGATGGGGAGACTAGTGGAGGAGGAGGAGGAGGAAGGTCAGGAGGGGATCCCTCAGCAGAGCAGGGGTGGGAGAGGGAGATACGCAGGGCGGAGGGGGACCAGGCCCACAAGAACAGGCACACAAAGAAGAAGAGGGACAGATCCTGCAGTGGGACGAGGGGTAGTGCCTGGGGACCACCACACACAGGCAGGGGCAGAGCAGGCAGGACACTCCGGGTCTGACTCCTCGCATGCCGGAGCTGAGGGGGACAGGGTCAGGGATCCCCGATATACCGAGGAAGAAAACACGGCCCTCGTGGAGGCTGTGCTGGAGAGGGAGAGTGTCCTCTTTCCGGGGGACAGACTCCCTGGCCTGTCTGCGAGGAGGAGAGCTGCCTGGAGTCAAATCTGCAGCAGAGTTAATGCGGTGGCCACCTGCAGACGGGATGTGGACTCAATCAAGAAGAGATGGGGCGACTGCAAAAGGCAGGTGAAGAGGAAGATGGGGGATGCCGCCCTGCACGCCAGAGCCACCGGAGGTGGGCCACCTGTCCCCATCACCTACAGCGCATGGGAGGAGAGGCTGCGGCAGACACTGTCATCCACCCTCATTGAGGGGGTCCCTGGAGGATCAGACACTGGGGAGGAGAGGAGCCTCCACACCACCGGTAAGTGCATCACCCCAAAACCACACACCACCCCAAACCACACACCCATCACAAACAAGCACTCACATCCCAACATCTGCTCTTCATTCAACCACACAATTGCACCAACACAGCACCCTGAGGGTTTAAACAGGGATCAAGACAAGGACAAATGTCAATGTTCAACAAGGCCAAAACCTGTCCAACTCCCTGGTTAACCCTCATGTTGCTGTGCTCATCACACACAATACACACAAACCATGCTCAGTAAAGTGTTGTATGTTAAACATCACAATTGTTGTCACACAGTGTTACCCATGTTCACACAGGGAATCCAGCACATAACCCCATGAGTGCCAGAGGGATCATCAATGCATCGATCAACAATGCTTTGGCAACCCCTCTGGTACTCAAAGGGTTAACCATACAACAAACACATGTCGATAGGTTAACAATTACATGACACATAGGGGACATTCACTAAGCGGTGAAAAAGAGCTGATGTAGTGAATTTGACACTTGCATACCCTCACTTTACCAATTACAATGTTAGTCTATGGAGAACATCCAATAACAGGATTCAAGCTGCACAGGCCCCATTGTGTGGACTCCATAGAAAACATTGCAGATGGTGAAATGAGGTCAGCGGAGAAGTCAGCATCATAATCAGTTCATCAGGTCCACTTAACCGCTTACTGAATCACCAACAGGATGGATCAGGTCACAAATCACAGTGCCACTGAGAATAAATGCTTGTATGTGCAACACACAGGCCAAAAACAATCACACATAAGTAAAGGTGAAAAAGTTGGCCTTGGTGTTGTGTATGCAATCATTTACTCTAACTTCAATTTACATAGCTCACATTTGATTCACATATAGATCCTCAGGAGTGCTGATGCCATGGATGGATGGTACACCAGACACTATTTGCAGGATAAATATGGGAACCAAATATGAACCATTGAGGTTTGGTCAATAACAGGCCAGGGATTATGGATATCTATGATCGGGTCTGGCTGCCTCACACAGAAGGATGGATGGGCTGATCCAGGAAAAAAAAGGCCTCAATCAATGATATCCTTCAAGACTGGCTTGATTGTTGCCCCTCAGGATTCAACTTGAACAGACCTCATGGACAGAATCCTGTAATGTACATCAATCCCTGATTGCCACGGTGGTATCCCATGCATCACAATGCTATGCATAGGATACCATCATGACAACCAGAGAGGGACATGTCTAATCTGACAAAATCCTGCACTGTACGGGATGAACTGATAACATAGGGATGAATACTACTTGAATCACACTGCAGATCTCTTCAAAAAAGATATGTACAGAAAGAAAAACAACCAGATTTGTATGTGGATATGTCCCTTTCAAATGGGTACAAATAGGTCCCAACAAGATGTAAACCCAGAGTTCGGTTCAGTACGTGTGATTGTCCAACTGCCCATATATGTGCACCCTCAACAAAATAACTCATATTGATATCATCATCACAGTACATATACCCAGTATATTACACCTACTTGGATGGGTATCACTTGTATCTATGAAAGTTCATTTGTGATGGCTGTACATATATAGGCAGTTAGACAATCACATGTTCTGAACAGATCTCTGGGTTCATATCTATCAAGGATATGTTTGTACCCGTATGAAAGGTACATATACACACATATCAGACCATATTCCTCACTGTGTACCTTGGCATGGCAATGGTTAATTTCACTTGATGTAACCTTGCAGGCATCATAAAGAGATGTTTAGAAAGATGTTACTGTATGTGACAGCTGGAGATGTCAGTCATATGACCACACGGAGGCTCTTCAGCAGACCCAAAATTGAAACAATTGGAGATGGATCCATCATTGACATGGTCCACAGAGCGTGCTTACAAACCAGGAACACTTAGTAGACAATGGCAAAGATGTAGTTATCTCCAAATGGGTCAATGTGGAGTCTGCTGAAGAGCCTCCGTGTGGTCAAATGACTGACATCTCCAGCTGTCACATACAGCAACATCTTTCTAAACATCTCTCTATGATGCCTGCAATGTTACATCAAGGTGAAATTAACCATTGCTATCCCGTTAAAGAGATAGTAATACCTAAAATGTGAAAGGAAAAATACATGTCATAGGATTGATCCACCGGGTAATGCAAGGGTATCCCCACTACTGAAAGGTGTTTCATCACAAGAGTATAACAGCTCAAAGTTGAATATTCCAGGGACAATATCACTGTGGCCTGAAAATGTACTATGCCAATGTTGCCAGACCATCCTCTGGCTAGCTTTGGTCCAGGGAACAGATATCCACAAAGGATGATGTGGCAACAGCGCAAATGTACAATTTCAGGCCACTGGGATGTGGCACCAAAGGAATTCAACTCTGAGCTGCAATACATGTAGAATACAACACCCATCACCAGTAGGAGTACCGTTGTTTCACACAGGGGGATACACCATACAACATATATGTTCCTTTACACATTTCAAGTATTAATATCAATTTGACACCATCATGGCTAAGTTTACTGATCACACAATCTCAATCCTCCACACAGGTTATGTGTCTCCAGCACATCAGGAGCCCATGGAGGAGGCCACCTCACCACCCAGTGAGGAGTATTTGGAGGAGGGGACCAGCCAGTGGGCACCGTACCCAACGACATCCACACCTCTTGGCCAGCTGGATGCACCAACTCTGCCTGCACCAACTCTGCCTGCATCAACTCTGCCTGCACCAACTCTGCCTGCACCAACTCTGCCTGCACCAACTCTGCCTGCATCAACTCTGCCTGCACCAACTCTGCCTGCACCAACTCTGCCTGCATCAACTCTGCCTGCACCAACTCTGCCTGCACCAACTCTGCCTGCACCAACTCTGCCTGCACCGACTTATTACAGTGACTGGATGCCCCCCACCACCTCCAGGAGCTATTATCCCCCAGCAGCAGCAGCAGCACCACCACCACCAGGGAGGCAATGGCTGCCCGGTGATGTGGCCACCACCCAATACGGGCCATACCCACAGATTGACCTACCCTCCTGGATGGCTCCCCAGCATGGCCCCAGGTATGATCCTAGGTGGGGGCCAAGCACATACCAGTGGCCAAGGTTTGACCCTTGGCCACTCGACTACCAACACCTGGGCCTGCTTGGGGAGCCCCAACAGCCTATGCGAAGGGACGTGTTTACCCCACCACCTCCACCAGCACAGACATCGGTGGGCAGCAGTGGGTCAATTGATGTGGTGGGCACATACCCATCTGCAGCACAACCAGCACCAGCAGAGGAGGACACAGCAGCAGCAGAGGAGGACACAGCACCAGCAGAGGAGGACACAGCACCAGCAGAGGAGGACACAGCACCAGCAGAGGAGGACACAGCAGCAGCAGAGGAGGATACAGCACCAGCAGAGGAGGATACAGCACCAGCAGAGGAGGATACAGCACCAGCAGAGGAGGACACAGCAGCAGCTGATTCACCAGGCACAAGCATCACCAGCAGTGAACGGCCCACGGGGATGGAAGCTGAGTGTATGGCTCTGCAAAGGAGACTACTCAGGTCAAGCCTCCGCACCAATGACAACATCACCAGGAGCCGTAGGGAATCCCGTATAAACACTAACAGGATAGAGGCAAGGATCCATGCCCTGGAGTCGGAGGTCATGAGGATCAACACTCAACTCCATCAGCTACACACGGGGGTGATGGACCTGCTTGCACAGCTACTGGTGGAGTTGAGAGAGCTGAACCGCAGGGAGGACTTACGTTTGGAGAGGGAAAACCTGCGCTCCACAGAGGGATCCACTGCCCCCACCACCCCCTCTAATGTGACCCCCGAAGCCACACCTAGGGGGCAAAGGGTGACCAGGAGATCATCCAGGTTATCCACTTCTGCCACACAGTCTAAGCCCCCCCCCCCCAAGAAAAAAAAATAAAATGCCCAACATGTTAAATTTCCCCTGAATAAAGGAACATTGTGCTTTTGAATCCTGTCTGATCTGCTTTGAATTTGGTCATAGATTTGGGTGGCAGAGTTGTCTCCAATGCATTGCCAAACAATTCAGTGAATACAACTCCTGCCTAGGTAAGATGTTTGTGGGATGTTACAACATGGGTTCACATACACATCGTTGTACAAAATCAACTGTAAAAACATCCCTGTTGCCATATTACACAACTGTGTTATATGGCAATGTTGTGTGTTGATTTTGCATAACAAAACATTCCCCTTAGCCCAACATTTGGTACAACATTGAACATTCATCTACATCATATGTAGTGTTTAACCCTTTGATATCCAGAGTGGTAGGCAACGCATTGCAAAGAAATGCGTTGGGTACCACTCTGGCACTCAGAGGGTTAAGGGGATAACCAAACAAACGGCTTAGCGGTGAGATAACAAGCAGGACAGATAAATGGGACATGTATCCATATTGTCTTGGATTCACACACTCATTGTGCAACAGACTGACTGGGGAAGCCAATGTTTTCAACCTAGGATTTCAATGTGTAGCACACACATTGATATCCTGGGGTGAGCATTGGGGCCTCCAGTAAGTTGACTTGTTGTTTTTTCTAAGGGTGTAACAGACTTCCCCAGTGAAAACACTTGTCCACTTGGTCATGTACTGTGATATGTCCCAGTGGAGCAATATCACTGAACATTGATTATACTGAGCAACACATTAACTGTGGACAGGAATTCACTGTGGAAGTATGTCCCCTTTATCACCTCTTTATCACTCCCACAACACATTAGTGTATCACTGCCACCATCTGTTAGCGTGAATACATCACTGAGTCCACTCACTTGCAAACAAGTGGTGGAGTCCTGTGATATGGGTGATGCCTTTCCATGTATGGGGATACTCTACCCTGGGTGTGGTAACGCATTGACAACTGTGTTCTCAAATATATCCTCCTACAGACACAGATAGAATGGTGATGGTTCATCTTTATTGTGTCTCAAAGTACATTAGGATGTACATGTGTTTTCTGTGTATTGCCTATATGCATTGAACACCTGTATGAGAACACTAAATGTACTTTGAAACAAAAAAATAGTACTTTAGTAACACTGCTGCCCAGCTCATGTGTTGTCCACAAGGTTTGACAACTCTGTAGCTGAGCATCCTAACTGTACAGGTTATAAAACTCAGGAATTAGTGTTTTCTGTGTCTATATGAAAATGATCCAGTAGAGGTTTGTGTGAACCTCGGGTCAAACTTTGCATCACCAACAACATCAACATAAACAGCAAGGGGTGATCTCCATGAAGGTGATGTCAAGACATCAATCCAGTCACATAGAAGAACTTCAGTTCAAGGATGGATCATGTTACGGATGCCTGTGGAAGAAGAGGACAGGATTTGGAGTAGTTGACTTGAACTGATCATCAAGCAACAACAATTTAGTCTTTTTGATCCCCTCAATTTTCACAGTTACAGGTGAGTACACAAACCATTGCTTGACAATGTGTTGTGTACTCATCTGTAACCAATTATGTGGAGAACTAAGGACATGTGCCCCAGCCCTATGGATATGTGCCCCTGACATGGATACACACATCAACAAGTGTTCTGAGAGCTCCATGGAAGTAATGAATTTGGGCTGCCACTGTTAATGTGACAGTGGCAGCCCAATGTCATTTGTTCCATGGAACTGTTAGGACACATTTGTTGATGTGTGTATTCATGTCGGGGGCACATATGTCTGCACACTCACAGGTCAGCATGGTGTCCCTGGTAATCTGATCTACGTCTCATGACCTCTACATTGTGTGCCCATACCACTGTACATCCACCCCTGTGCTGCTCTTCTCAGCTGTAGCACAGTACAGGTTCCATATTGAGTCCAATGGCCCTTTAACCCCTGATGTGACGGAGTATTATCCAATGCATAGCATTGGATAACACTCTTTCGCTACAAGGCTAGCATGGTTGCTCTGGCTATGCTCATGGCAAATCAAGTTAGCTGCTGTCAATCAAGCCCTGTAAGGCGATGAACATGGGTTATATGTTGTACCTTGTTTCTCCTGAGGGTGTGCGTGATATCCTTGGGGTCTGTATGTCAACGTGGAGAGTGGAATGGAGGATGGTTTTTGAGTCCACACACACAATTTGCCACGTCCGCTGCAAGTGCAGTGCTGTGTCACTGTTCCTGTGGGGTGAGACAGAACAAAATGTGCAGTGTGGTTAGTGTCACAGGACTGATGGGGGACTTGCATGGATTGTTTGCATGCCTGTGTTATACTCACATGTAAAGTGTTCCGTGATGAGCCTGTCTCTGATCTGTGTCCCTCTCAGGGTCTCCTCAACGTGTCCGATGTCCATGGGCACTTCCTGTATGGGGGGGGCCTGGATGTGCTCCAGCAGCCTGGTGTCCACTGCGATGTTGTGCAGTATTGCGCACGCCACAATGATGTCGCACACCTTTCCAGGTGCATACTGCAGTGCTCCCCCCGAGTGGTCCAGACATCGGAATCTTGACTTGAGGAGGCCAAAGGTCCGCTCAATGGCATTCCTCGTTCTGCCATGAGCCTGGTTGTAGCTTTCCTGGGCATGTGTTCGAGGATTGGCCAGTGGGGTCAGTAGCCAGGACTTGCATCCATAGCCAGCATCACCTGTGTAATGTGAGTGACATGGTGAGACAGGGAGCACATGTTGTGTGAATGATGTTTTGTGTGGTAGACGTAGTAGCTGTGGGTCAGGAGCATGCTAAGCAGCGTTGTGTGTACGCCTGTGTATGTGATGTGATTTTGTATTGTGAACTCACCCAAAAGCCATCCCCCTGTAAAAGTTCCATTCTCGAAATCTCTGTGGACTGAGGAGTTTTGGAGAATGTATGAATCATGTGAGCTGCCAGGATACTTTGCACAGACATTCATTATCCTCATATGGCTGTCACACACCATCTGCACGTTGATGGAGTGAAAGTTCTTCCTGTTGATGAATATCTGTGCGTCACGTGCTGGGGCCTTAATTCGGACATGGGTGCAATCTATAGCACCCATGACCCTGGGCATGCCTCCCCTGGCGTAAAAGGCCTGCTTGACTTGTATCCAGTCCATGTCGGTGGTGGGGAAATGTATATAGGTACTGGCCTTGCTTTTGAGGGCTGGCAGGACCTGGGCCAGCACCCTGGAGAATGTGGCCTGTGACATGCCAGATGCGTAACCCTCTGTGGACTGGAAGGCCCCGCTTGCCATGAAGTGCATGGCACAGAGTAGTTTCTGCAGGCCAGTTAGGGCATGGTTGTAGATGTAGATGGGATCCACCTGCTCCTTGATGACCTCATACAAGGCAATGATGCTGTCAGGCCTCAACCTGTAGCGATCAATGACCTCATCATCGGTCATTCCAAAGAGGGTGACCCTTGGGCGGTATACCCTGGGCCTTGGTGGTCGTCTATACATCCTGTGCCCTCCAGGTGGGGATGGGCTCCTGTGTGGCTGCTGAGCCAGAGCCTCCTCACTTGCAACAGGTGGTGGCTGTTGATCAGGCATGCTTGGAGGTTGCTGATGTTCCCTAGCTCTCTCCCTTGCACGCCTTCTCTTCAGTCTTCGCAACAATATGTAACCCAACATACTGTTTGCTCTATCTATCTGTCTCTATCTATCTGTCTGTCTGTCTGTCTCTCTCTCTCTCTCTCTCTCTCTCTCTCTCTCCCTCCCTGAGTGGAAAACAAGCCACAAGTGAGTGTGTTGAGTTGTCCCTTTAAGTACTTGCTAGGGCGTTGTGTGGGTGTGGTGATGAGGTGAGTGCTGACCAATGGTGAGTTGTTTTTGTCCAGGTAAGTGTTTGCAGGTGTGTGTGTGTTATAAGATGTGGTGTGTTGTGCTTGTTCTGTGTGTGCCATTTGCGGACATGCAGTTGTGGGGTGCAGGTGGCGTGTTGATGTTGCCCAGGTGAGCTTGTATTTGCAGGTGTCCGCTTTGTGTGATGACCCCCATTGTTCCGTGCCATGTTTTTTAGTGTGTCGTTGTCCCTGTGGTGTTGGTTGTTGTTGTGTGTATAGTGATTTGTGTTGTGTGTGCATGTTTTTGTGTTGTTTTGGCATTGCACGGGTTAATTTTCCCATTTACATGGTTGTGCGGTAAGCCTTTTGTGTCTTTTCCTATGTAACGGGTGTTTTGTTTTGGCCGTTAAGTGTCTAACGGCTAAAAAAAGTGGGTCTTAACTTTTAGCCGTTAGGTGTGTCTTTTTTTCAGCCGTTATCAGTACCGCAAGCCTTTGAATAGCTCTGGGGTATGTTTTACCATGCGTCTGAATGCACGTAAGTGTATCGGCCGTAAGGATTGTACAACTGCCGTTAGCTGGTCTTTAGACGGATCTTTGAATTGCAACATGTCACTTAACGCACCCGTTAGTGATTTTTTTTGTTAACGGCTGCCTTTAAATCTACCCCTAAGAGTGACGGTAACGCACAGAATATCCATTGGAGGATGGATATGCACGAGCAACGTTTGGATCAGCTAGCGGTTGCTATCCAAACTATTCTTGAACGCACGGTACTTGCGGATAAGTCCAGTGCTAACCCGGTGGTCCCGCCAATTCCGACACCGGAGAATGAGTCTAAGCCCTCAGGGGCCGCAGTCAAAGGGTTAACAGCTTCTGCTCCCTTGCCGCTGAGATATGACCCTCAATTATGCAGAGGGTTTATTAATCAACTTGAAATATTTATGGAATTGACGGCACACGCATTTCCTAGTGATCACAGCAAGGTTGGGTTCATGATATCCCTGCTGAATGGCAGAGCATTGGCCTGGGCCAACCCACTTTGCACAAAGAATTTCTGTGATTTTGTGCAATCCTTTCGGAGAGTATTTGAGCCTCCTGGTAGAACTACCTCTGCTGCTAAACGTCTCATGGAGATACAACAGGGCATGTTCACGGTTGGCAATTATGCCATTGAATTCCGCACCTTGGCAGCAGAGGTAGGGTGGAATAATGAGGCCCTGTTTGCAGCCTTTGCTCAAGGATTGAGTGACCAGATTAAAGATGAGATTGCAGCAAAAGAGTTACCTACTGACCTAGACGATTATATCGAATACGTGATTCTAATTGACTCCAGAATACGTGAAAGATTAACCGCCAGAGAGCGATGAGTACGGTTAAAGAATAATGGGTCCAGTAGCATATTTTGCCCACCCAACCCTCCCTCTGCATCCAAACCTAGTGAACCTATTTCGGAACCAAGTGAACCTATGCAGGTGGGTTTCACTAGGTTAACTAAGGAGCAGAGAAGGTATCGCAAGACACAAGGATTATGTCTGTACTGCGGTAAAGATGGTCACCTGTTAAGATCTTGTCTGGTACGTCCGGGAAACGAACACACCTAGGGTACCTTGGGGGACAGGCCCTAGGTGGTGTCCAATCGTCCCCATTGTTGGACACACTTAAACCCACCATACAGGTGGTATTGTCATGGGCACAACGCTCGGTTGAGGTTTTGGCCTTGGTTGATTCTGGTGCAGCTGGGTATTTTAAGGACAATACCTTTGCTGAATTGCATGGGGTACCACGGACTCAGAGAGAAACCCCTCTTGCTATTGAAGCAATTGATGGCAGACCTTTGGAACCCGCCCAAGTTACTTTTGAAACGATGCCCTTGTCCATGACTATTTGGGCTCTTCACAAGGAAGAGCAGCAGTTCCAATTGATTAATTCTCCTCACCATGCCGTGATTTTGGGCTTTCCTTGCTTACAGTTGCACAACCCACAATTTGATTGGCAGAAATGTGAGATTGCTGCTTGGTCTCAGTTCTGTATGGATAAGTGCGTTACCCATCCTGTTAAGGTCTTGTGCACCTCCCCTTCACTACCTGATGCCTACCAGCAGTTTAGCAACGTTTTCAGTAAGGGAGAGGCTGGCACCCTACCTCAGCACAGACCATACGATTGTCGCATAGAACTGAGTCCTGTAGCAGTACCACCGAGGGGACGCACGTATCCATTGTCTTGTGAGGAGAACCAAGCTATGGAGGAATACATAGCATATGCCCTCAGTAGAGGGATCATAAGGAAATCTACTTCTCCGGCCGGTGCCGGGTTCTTGTTTGTTAAGAAAAAAAGTGGTGAACTGCGACCTTGCATAGACTATCGTGGACTGAATAAGCTGATGGCAAAAAATGCCTACCTAATACCACTCATCACCGAGCTGTTTGATAGACTTAAGGGGTCCTTGATTTTCACCAAATTGGACCTAACGGCAGCCTACAATTTGATACGTGTCAGAGCTGGTGATGAGTGGAAAACTGCCTTAAATACGAGATCTGGGCATTATGAATACCTAGTCATGCCATTTGGTCTATGTAATGCTCCTGCAGTATTTCAAGAACTGATCAATGACGTTCTTAGAGATATGTTACAATCTTGTGTTGTAGTCTATCTTGATGACATACTTATCCACTCCAAAGACCTGTCACAACACATCAAGGATGTGTCTGAAGTCTTGCTGCGCTTACAAAAGAATAAATTATTCTGTAAACTGGAGAAATGCGAGTTCCACAAAACCAATGTACCGTTTCTGGGGTTTATAATTGGCAAAGACGGCATTGCCATGGATAAAGAGAAATTGACGGCAGTCTTACAATGGCCTAAACCCAAGAGCCTCAAAGCCATCCAACGATTTCTGGGCTTCGCCAATTATTACAGAAAGTTTATTAAAAACTTCTCCTCTATCGTGAAACCTCTGTCTGACCTCACGCACAAGGGCGCTAACCCATCCCTCTGGCCGGTGGCTGCTGAAGAGGCCTTTGAGAAGTTGAAGGTAGCCTTTGCTGAAGCGCCTGTGTTGTCCCACCCTAATCCAATACTCCCCTTTACTTTGGAAGTTGATGCCTTAGATATTGGGGTCGGGGCGGTGCTCTCTCAGCGACAGGTTAAAGGCGGTACACTCAGACCCTGTGGATTCTTCTAAAAAAAAACTGACTAGTGCTCAAAGTCATTACGAGATTGGTGATCGAGAAATACTGGCCATTATGCTCTCTCTCAAAGAATGGCGTCATTTACTTGAAGGCACAAAAAACCCCGTTTTGATTCTAACTGATCACAAGAATCTGACGTATCTTTCTGAGGTCAAGAGATTGTCTTCTCGCCAGGCCAGATGGGCACTGTTTCTATCCCGATTCAATTTAGTTGTATCATACCTGCCGGGATCAAAGAATGTTAGGGCTGATGCTCTGTCTAGACAATTTGAAGCAGAGGTTGACAGAGAAGAGGTACCAGCCCCTATCATTCAACCCGATCGAATATTGGCTACCATACGTAGTAGTATTACTTCACCACTAGGGGAGGAGATTTTGGCATCCCAAGCCTCTGCTCCTCATGAGACTCCAGTGGGCAAATGTTTTGTCGCTGAGCCATTCCGTACTCGATTACTTGAGACCTACCACTCCTGTAAGGCTGCGGGACATATTGGTAGGGATCAATTGTTCTGGTCTCTCTCTCAGCTATTTTGGTGGCCTTCTATGAGAGCAGATTGTGCCAATTTTACGAATGCCTGTGCCACCTGTGCCCGTGCCAAAACCCCTAGACATCTCCCTGTGGGCTTGCTTCAGCCGGTGCCTAATGGTGAACGCCCTTGGTCTCACGTCTCTATCGACTTTATGGGAGAATTGCCCAGGTCTAGAGGGTACTCCTTCATATTGATGGTGGTAGACAGGTTCTCTAAAATGGCACACTTCGTACCCCTCCGTGGCCTTCCTTCGGCCAAGGAACTGGCAATGGTATTCGCTCGAGAAGTATTTCGGTTACATGGAGTACCAGGGTACTGGTGTCTGACAGGGGGAGCCAGTTTGTGTCCAGATTCTGGAGGGCATTTTGCGAACAGATGGGCATACAGCTATCATTTTCCTCGGCATATCATCCCCAGACTAATGGGGCCGCTGAGAGGGCCAATCAAGGATTGGAACAGTTTTTGCGATGTTTTGTGACTGACCATCATGATAATTGGGCCGACTTGTTGCCTTGGGCAGAGTTCGCCAGGAACTGCACAGTTAATTCTTCCTCCGGGAGCTCTCCGTTTTTGATCAATTATGGGTTCCAACCCTGTCTGCTCCCGGATTCCTTTCAATCACAGCAGATTCCAGCTCTGGATGAGCATATAGAGCAACTCCGTTCCACATGGGCACAAGTTTAGAGGGCATTGGGCCAGTCTTTTCAGCGACATCAGCGTCATGCCAATCGCAGAAGGCTTCCAGTGGTTTCCTTCCAAGTCGGGGATAGAGTATGGCTGTCCTCCAAGAATCTAAAGCTCAAGGTCCCATCTAATAAGCTGGCACCTCGGTTCATTGGTCCGTACAAGATCATTCGCAAAATTAACCCTGTTTCCTATGCCTTGGAATTACCTGCTTCTATGCTCATTCATAATGTATTCCATGTGTCTCTCCTTAAACCTCTGGTTTGTAACCGTTATACTACCACACCTGTGAGGCCAGGTCCTGTTGAAGTCGAGGGGCAGGAGGAGTATGAAGTACAAAACATTATTGATTCCCGCAGAGGTAGAGGAGGGGTACAGTATCTGGTGCATTGGAAAGGTTATGGTCCTGAGGATCGTTCCTGGGTAGACAGTAAGGACCTTCATGCACCCAAGTTACTAAGAATATTTCATGCCAAATACCCTCAGAAGCCTAGACCCTACTCTGGGAGAGGGGGTCTTTGAAAGGGGGGTACTATCACGGTGCCCGTGATTGGTGCTGTTCAGTGTCAGTCACTTGCTGAGTATCATGATTGGCTGTCTGTGATTAGCCCTCCTCACACAGCCTTTTTAAACCCAGGCTGAGCACTTCCTGGTTGCCCTTTCACGGTGTTTCTGACTCCACTCTGCCTGACCTGCTTGTCAGGCTTCTGGGCCTGTTCCTGCTGTACTTGCTGATCCAGTGTTCCTGAATTCCAGTGTTCCTGTGTTCCAGCACCTCACGGGTTAATCTTACTGAGTTCCAGTGTTCCTGTGTTCCAGCACCTCGCGGGTTAATCTTACTGAGTTCCTGAATCTCCTGCTCCAGCCGTCGCTCTGGCGACATTGTTCTTCTTGCTGCTGATCATACTTTGTTGGTTTACTCCACTAAACCTGGTTGCGATATACATTGTTGGTCCCAACGTGCGGACGCTGGTTTACTCCACTAAACCTGGTTGCGATATACATTGTTGGTCCCAGTGTGCGGACGCTGGTTTACTCCACTAAACCTGGTTGCGATATACATTGTTGGTCTCAGCGTGCGGACGCTGGTTTACTCCACTAAACCTGTTTGCGATATACATTGTTGGTCTCAGCGTGCGGACGCTGGTTTACTCCACTAAACCTGGTTGCGATATACATTGTTGGTCTCAGCGTGCGGACGCTGGGTTACTCCACTAAACCTGGTGGCGATATACATTGTTGGTCAAAGCGTGCGGACGCTGGTTTACTCCACTAAGCCTGATTGCGATATACATTGTTGGTCCCAGCGTGAGGACACTGGTTTACTCCACTGAACCTGGTTGCTATATACATTGTTGGTCCCAGCGTGCGGACGCTGGTTTACTCCACTAAACTGGTTGCGAGATACATTATTGGCTCCAGCGTGCGGACGCTGGTTTGCTCCATTAAACCTTGTTGCGATATACGTTGTTGGTCCCAGCGTGCGGACGCTGGTTTACTCCACTAAGCCTGGTTGCGATATACATTGTTGGTCCCAGCGTGAGGACACTGGTTTACTCCACTGAACCTGGTTGCTATATACATTGTTGGTCCCAGCGTGCGGACGCTGGTTTACTCCACTAAACTGGTTGCGAGATACATTATTGGCTCCAGCGTGCGGACGCTGGTTTGCTCCATTAAACCTTGTTGCGATATACGTTGTTGGTCCCAGCGTGCGGACGCTGGTTTACTACACTAAACCTGGTTGCGATATACATTGTTGGTTCCAGCGTGCGGTCGCTGGTTTGCTCCATTAAACCTGGTGGCGCTATTACCATTAGTCCCAACGTGTGGACTTTGGTTTGCTCCTGAACATCCAGTACTGTGGTCAGTCGCTGTCCACTTCCTTGCAGTTGTCTGAGTATCCCTGGCAATACACTCCTGCTGAGTAAGACCTCTATACTTATGCTCTATGCTGTCTTAGTAACCTGACAGCTGGTCTACTCGCTCAGGCTGCCCTGCCCGGTATTGGTGAGGCCGGTAGAACCTTGACGATACCATCCTGTAGGTTGCCTCACCCGGTATTGGCAGGGCCGGTAGAGCCTACTCCAGTACTCCTTTGGGCTGCCCTGCCCGGTATTGGTAAGGCCGGTAGAACCTTGTAATTCACCATCTTTAAGGTTGCCTTACCCGGTATTGGCAGGGCCGGTAGAGCCTACATTCAGCATTCCGTGGGGGCTGCCTTGCCCGGTATTGGTAAGGCCGGTAGAACCGGTATATGTCATCTCACGGTTGCCTTACCCGGTATAGGCAAGGCCGGTAGAGCCTGTCATTAAAACTGTCACTTGGGTTGCCTTGCCCGGTATTTAGGCAAGGCCGGTAGAACCTATTATATGTTATATTACTATTGCATTGTTATGTATGTTTACCCTACGGGGACTGCTTTTAACTTTTAATAAAGTTAAGTTATTTTACCAAACCTTAAGTCTGAGAGTCTTCAAATCCGTGACAGTTCCACATTAATCAGGAGATTGTGGTGCCTTCTTTCTGCCCTGACCCTACTTCTGACAAGGAGAGGGATCTCCACGTGTTAGACTTGGTGCGTTGTCTCAAGTTTTATGTACATTGCACTGGGTCCGTTCGACAGTCTGATGCACTGTTTGTCATTCCTGATGGTCCCAGGGCAGGGAGATCTGCATCCAAAATGACCATTGCGTCTTGAATTAAGTCCATTATTCGTAAGGCTTGCGAGCTAAGGAAGAAGCCTGTTCCCTTTCGGGTCACAGCTCTTTCTACGAGATTCATTCAGGCTTCTTAGGCTTACAAGAATCAGGCCTCAACTGATCAGTTGTGCAAGGCTGCCACTTGGTTGTCTGTGCACACCTTTTCAAAACACTACCATGTTGATATCGCTGATGCCAGCTTTGGGAGGAAGATCCTGAAGGCAGTCTTGCCTGTCTAGGATCTTCTTTTCGGTTCTTCTGTGCTCCTTCACTTTTGAGCCCTGTTGGCTCTAGTTCAGTGTGCTGTATAACAGTTTCTGGGGTGTTGTTACCCCTGTTCAGTGTTCATTGACACTTCATTTGTTATTGTTGGGCTATCTCTTATCTGATGCTTCATATACATTCTGGTGACTTTGGGGGCCCTGCGCCTGGTCCTTGCCTTCCTTTCCGCCTCTGGGAAACTCAGTGGTTGGATATCCCAAAGTTACCAGTAACCTGTATTGGACAACAGAGAAAAGAGTATATTAGTCTTACCTGTTAAATCCTTTTCTCTTAGTCCATACAGGTTACTGGTCTCCCACCCTGTCAAGGGACCAGGCTTGGCTCTCCTGTGGCAGAACATGAGGGTCCTTCAGGGTCATGCTCACAGGAGTCTTCTTTCCCTTTTTACTATATAGTCAATAGTTAGTGTCTCAAATCTTACTGGAGCTGATTGGCTACCTGCAGCCAAAGAGGGAAGGTAGGCTCCACCTCTGCATTCACTTCTAGAATTGTTCGTGCCTACTTAAAGTGGTGAATCGCCTATTCAAAGTTACCAGTAACTTGTATGGACTAAGAGAAAATGATTTAACAGGTAAGACTAAAATCCTCTTATCCCCTCCAAGCGCTCAAAGTTTGGTGTTAAATTTTATAAATTGTGTGAAAGTGCCCAGGTTATACCCAGGCTTTTAGAATTTATGAGGGCAAGGACAGCCAACTTGATCCTCCTGGTTTCCCTGCATCTCTTGGCAACAAATTGGAAAATAGTTTGGGATCTTATTTACCCCTTATTAAATAAAGGCTATCAGTTAATTGTTGATAACGACTACAACAGCCCCCCTTTATTTGTGTCTTTTTTGTTTTGACACTGTGGCCTGTGGCACTGTTAGGCTCAATTGCAGAGAGCTGCCCAAAAAAATTGTAGGTTCAAAACCTATAAAGGGGATGTCCTCAGCTTTGTGCCAGCAGAAGCTGCTGGCAGTTAAGTTTAAGGACAAAAAAGATCTATATGATGCATACTGCAGTATACAATTCATTTTTACTTTTCCATACCTCCCATCATTTCAAATGGCCAAAGAGGGACACTTGTGTTTTAGGTGGTGTTTCTAGGGGCATGGCTAGTGGGCGGGGAATTTTTAGGTTACTTTGTCACCTATTGACACCTCTTTGTGTAACTGAATAAATGATTTAGAGCAAGACCAAAGTATTTTATTTACACAGATTCAATTACAAACACATATACTGAAGATTATCTAAACATTTATGTGAATTTCATTGCTGTGGAGCAATGTGATAGACTAATATATACACCACTCACTCTGATGTCCTAAAAAGGGGGGTAATAGGGTAGAAAGAGGGACAGGGGGATTTGGGTCTCAAAGAGGGACTGTCCCTTCTAAAGAAGGACACTTGGGAGGTATGCTTTTCAAATTGACAAATCCCAATTCAAAATGTATTTTTTTATGATTTCAGCTCTATCTCATTTCCCTATTTTTGTTTCAAGGGGTGCCAGAAATCATTCCACCAAGGGTAGTACACTTTATTTATAAAATCCCCCAACCCAGAAATGCTGCAGAGTTTGCTACAGCAAGGGAATTCAGATAGACACCATCACTTACTGTCCTGATTGCCCTTCCAAACCTGGCCACTGCATTGGTGACTGCTTCAAGCAATACCATGTAGGCACAATGCAGTAGTGCTGTAAAGTTTATTTTATTATTTGGCCACTTTCCCCCCTGAAATATCCTGTTTTTTTATTTTTCAAAACACATACATCCTTAGATCTAGCTCCCCCAAACCCTGACATCTCTCTAGCAACCAAGGTATTAAACTTTTTTTGTTCTTGAAAGAAAGAAAGAAAAAGAACAAATATTTTATTACTAACACTTTAACAAGCCCATTGGAAGCTAGAGATGTTTATAACATATTTCTTCACAATGGGTGTTATATACTAAGTCGTGGTAAAGAGGTGATAAAGTGGAGGCAACATCTCCAGTAATATCACTTTTCCAGTTCCTATGTTATTCTTAAGAGCCTATGCACTAAAATCTCCAGAGGTGGAGAAATCTTAGTGCATTGGCCCCATAGAATAATATAGGCCTTAGAGAAGTGGTATAATTGAACAAGTCATCTCCACTTTATCTTCTCTTTATCACACCTTAGTGCATCTCCCCTATCATGTTGGCCATGTGGGCCCACAGAAATGTTTCCAGTGGTGGGAAAAGCCTTAATATGCCCCCTAGGCCAGCCCCTATTTTATGCAGGGTGAGCAAATGCAGGGGGAAGCCCCCTCTTGCCCCCCTCTGTGGATGTCCATGGTGTTGGCTATATCTCTAGCATCTAAGTGGTAAACATTACTATTATTTTAATAGGTATGCTAAAGATTGTAAGATTACGCTAGGTGCATTAAACTTATTAAAATAATTTTTATTATTCTTGCAAATAAATCTACTTTTCTCCCACAGGGAAGATAAACTATTAGTCCAATGAAAGGAATTACAGTGTTGGCAAGTGGGAGATGTGTAATGACATTTACTTTAAATGCTTATCTCAAAATAGCGGATAACGATAACTTAGCCATGTGTAAATGCATGATGAGAAGGTTTTGAAAGTGGGTTTCAAAGGATATCTGCCATTACTGGAAATATGATAAGAGCTTTCAGAGATTCATGAATGATCAAGGTCATATGTAACAACTTAACATAACACAGAGCCTTTCCAGCCAGCAAACATGCTCTTTATCAGTGTTCAGCGTGCCTTTGGAGAACCTGATGCTTCTTATATCTTTCTAGTCAGACTGAGATAAAAGCTAAGCTAGATGTTTAGCACTACATCTGTGCTGGGCAGGCTATCCTGTTCCTTTTCTGTCAGCAAAGTGTTGTTAGTGCAAGAATAATAATGCTTGTTGACCTTTGGTGAGCCATGCCAATTATTAACATACAATCCAGGAGTAGACAACCTCCAGCTACTTTTGTACTATGATTAGGAATTAATGGAAATTGTAGCTTGACAGCAGCTTGGAAACCACAGGTTGCCAACCCATATATAAAACATAGAGAACATTCTATTACTTTAAGAGGCATACTTAGAGGTGTAGTTTCCCTTTAATATAAGGTAGCAACATCTGTAAGCAATATGTACAAAGAAAAGTGAAGACATTTTGGGGCAAACCACGTGCACCATAGGGAACTTTACTATTGATTTAAATGGGCCTTTTAATCTCTCAAATACTAGAGAGATCTCCAGTGCATTGCTTGTCATCAGAAACCTCTGTGGCATTCAAGGGGGGAGAAACAGTAAGCGGTGATAAAGAGGTGATAAAGTGGAGATGACTTCTCCAGGATATCATGTTTCCAATTCCTGTGTTATTCTATGGAGCCTATGCACTAAGATTTCTTCAGCTTTGGAGTTATTAGTGCATAGGCTCCATAGAATAACATAGGAACTGGAGAAGTTAGCTCCACTTTGTCACCTCTGTTGGCGCTTTGTGCATCTTCCCCATGTCTTAAAATCCCAAAATAAATGTATCCGTATTTCTATTTGTCCTACATCTGGTTTACGCCAGGAGCTTGATTCTATTTGGGCCTAGTGAAACCAATATTAGTGCCAAAAAGGAGTCCAGGCCAGTATATACATCATTGTATCATCGCAATTCTATTCCTTGCCCAGCATCCTCCACAACAAGTGTTGGTGGCATGAACTCACTTTGCTGCCAGATGCCTGTCTCTGCTTTCTGTTCCAACAACTCACGCTAAATAGCGTTCATAGGAACATCATAGTGTGAAACATTGACCGTGAGTTTGTTTCACAGTCACCCTCCCACCCATACAGTGAGCCTAAAAGCACCATGGGCCCCACAATAATCCTAACACTACCAAAACAATACCACCCCCATCCTAACATTATCCTATGCCCCCTCCCCACACCTGTAACAAGAAACACACATAACTTGATGCCAGTGGTCCAGCAGTGTCTTCTCATTCCTGCATCTTCTATATATAGCTAAAAATCTAACTGTTTTTGGCTAGCTGTCTGCCTCTCCCTGGAGTTTTTCCTTAGGGCAGTGATTTTGACAAGAGTAACTGAGGGTGGAGGGCTAAGTCCCCCTGACCACTTCTTATAAAAATAAATGCTAATCACAACAGCAAAATTCACCTCCATTAAGTTGCAGTGTCTGTTCTGAAAGAAAGACAGAGTGCCGAATCCCATGGGCAATGCCGTGCAGAATTTGTTGGTCTCACTATAGAGAAAAAAAACCCCTAAAACCCTACATTCACCACTGGTGCAGCTGTCACCACTGTTTGGTCCTTCTCAGGCAATTGTCTGAGCCAGTATGCAGGGCCGGATTTACATCTCAAGCGCCCCTAGGCATAATACCCTCTGGTGCCCTTAGCCCCGCTTTGACCCCACCCCTAGCCACGTCCCCTAATTTAACCACACCCATCTATTGGTCAGTCTGTAGTGTATTATACTTTATTTTGCCAGTAAGCAATTGAGACTGTTGTGTGTGTCAAATATCCAATACTACACCGAATGAATGTGTTTGGAATATAGGAACCTCAACCAACATACACCACATAGGGAATTTTCACTTTTATTTTTATTGCCATGATGGAATAAAAGTTAAAATTCCCTATGTGGTATATGCTGGTTGAGGTTCCTATCTTCCAGATACAAAGATATTCATTTGGTGTAGTACTGGATATTTGACACACAAAACAGTCTCAATTGTGTATGATGCCATCAGTCACTCACTTTAAAGCTCTTGAGACAGGCAGTGACTGAAACGCTGATATCTAATACTGCTTACTGGATGAACACAGGCCAGAACCTTTAATAACAGGTCCTGGGAGCGGCTGTCTCATATGGCGCTGGCTTACTGGCTGAACACAGGCCAGAACCCTTAATAACAGGGCCTGGGAGCGGGGTGTCTCATACGGAGCTGGCTTACCTCAGGCCAAGAGGTAGGGGTTAAAATAACTGTCCATGCAGGCAGCTGAGCTCCTCTGTGGAGTGACTGTGACTGTGTCGTGGGCAGCGAGTTGCAGAGCTCCTGTCACTCAGTCACAGGAGGACTGCTCAGGAGTCGGAAGTCACGTTGTTCGTCCGGGGCCATGGTGGGCAGGGCTGCGGCTCCCTGCAGGCTGCACTGTGTGTTTGTCTGGGAGGACTGGAGGCCGGAGGCAGGGCAGTACTGTTCTGTCTGTTCTGAGGAGTGGATGTAATGTGCAGCTGGCAGCGCCTCCTTCACACTGCAGGCTAATTAAAAAAAAAAAATCCCAAATGACAGGCGCCCCACAGAGGGGGTGCATCTGTAGGCAGATGCCTACTCTCCCTAATTTTAAATCCGGCCCTGCCAGTATGAGAGAAACATGTACAGGGAGTGGCTTTTATATGGCTAATTCCTGCTCAAATTAGTTCTCATGATCCCATTGGCTAAGATGTGGGGTTACGCAGAGCACAAAATAACTCATTTTTACAGATGTTAACTGTAGGTACATGATATTTAAAATTATATATAAGCCTAATTTCATTTTCATGTGCTAGTGTTCTGTTCTTTTAACCACTTCACTGCTAAGCCTTTTTACCTCCCAGTGTCATCCATTTGAATGTACCCCTCTGGCACTCAAAGGTTTAAGCATATTTTCACACTTTTGTTGCAGTTTAGAATAAAATGACAGTTTTGGTGCTTTTCCATGAAGAAACCGTGCATGACATTCACTGTTCGCTGAAAGCAGACCCTGCATTTTAAAATGTACCATTAGTTTGTGGATATTCTTAAACGTGACCAAAAGATTTTACACAGAATGCAAAAAAAAAGTTTGGTTTATTTTAATTGAAATTCCGATAAATGAATGACAACTGTCCTGGATTGTATTTTTTTACATTCCACTAGCAAAATGCTTAGGATAGTAAGTCTAGTTTTTAACCTACCTTATGAAACACCAAAATTATTTTTTTATGTGTAGCAATTAAAAAAAGTTAAAGTGAAACTACCACCCAATAAAAAAATTGCCCCTCATAATTGCCCATCTGGGGACTAGCTGCTCAGTACCGCTAGTCACCAGAATTCTTACCAGATTAAAGAGAAATCGTTATTCTTCCAGGACTGACAGCAGGACAGAGAGCGGACATCTTGCCATAGTGACGTCTGTGCACCTGCATTGTCATTCCCAGCCGGGTCTAGGAGGCGTTGTTAGGAGCCGGCCGGCTCCAAAAGGGACTGACAGAGCAGGCACGCAGATGTCACTATGGCAAGGTGTCCACGCTCCGTCCTTCTGTCAGTCTGGGAAGAATAGAGATTTCTCTTTAATCTGGTAATAACTGTGGCGACTAGCATTACTGAGCAGCTAGTCGCCATATGGACAATTATGTGGGGCAATATTTTTATTGGGTGATTGTTCCGCTTTAATGTTTCGTTTTATTTTTTAAAAGTATACAAAATCCTAGTTTCAGGGACTGGTAATTTGCATTTCTATTCCAAGGCAGGTTTGATATGAAATCACCAAAAAAGGTGGACCTATATACCCCATATCTTGTTGGAAAGGGGAGACTTTCTCCTTTCCAACAAGTGTAACCCCGAGCTGATAGGGGCTGGATGGGGCTGAGATAGCCTGAGTTACCATGTAACTCCTACTCTAATTGTTTTATTCAATGCAAGGGAGATGCCTGCTCATCTGACATTAACCTTGTTGGCAAGGGGAGAATCTCCTTTTTCCAATAAGGGTACCCCTAAGTTTCTAGGAGCCAGGTGAGCTGAGATTTTAACTCTTTTAGGGCTTCACCTGCCTCCATGAACTAATTTGCAGCCTCTATTGGGCTAAATGACCTGAAATGATGTCATCATATGCGCAAGGACAACATTAGACCCTGCCAGAACTTCCTGGAAGACCTGGTAAGGTTTAAAATGTTCCACAGCCCCTCCCCCCATCCCCCAAACACTTTTCATTGATGGGTGGGCAAAAATGTTCACCTCAAACTGAAATCGGTGAATAAAGGCACTATCCGCTTGGTGAATAATTTCCCATGAAAAGTGCAGTTTTTCCGCTTTTTTCGCCTAGCTCATTCCATTGAAATCAATGGGAACATTGAATTTACACACAACACATAACAAATATTATTTTATTTCCCAAAGGCATATATAAAAGGGGCATGAGGGTGTCTGTGTGCCTGGAATTGGGGGCAGTTAATAAAAACATAAATCCTAAATACAATTAACCCCCCCCCAATAAGACATGGAATAAAAGGGGTCTGAGGAGGGTGCCTGTGTTGGTGGGTGGAGTCTGGGGAATTAATCAGTTGAACGGGGAATTTTTTTTGGGGGGGTTTCTTGACTGGTATTGGGGGACAGTTATTTTGTATGTAAAGTGATAGTGACAGGAACTCTGTGACATAAGCTGTCACTGGAGTAGACTGATACTTGACATGATAGAGCATTTTGCAGAGGATAATTTGTAAGACTTGTTGTTAGAGACCCAAGCCATGAGGATACATTGATTTGTAGGACTTAGACTATTAGAGGCCCAAGCCCTGAGGAAACATTGATTTGCAGGACTTAGACTTGTTTGGCACAAGCCCTAAGGAAACATTGATTTGTAGGACTTAGGCTTGTTAGAAACAAACCCCTACTGGCCTAGTGACAGCAGGTCATGTTGTGTGGGCCACTGGCCACTGACCATTGTCAAATGCCCTGATGTAGATGCAGAGTTTGTGGCTGCTGAGTTTTTTAAGCAGCAGGATGATTTGGCAGCTCAGAGGGAATTGGATCAACAACAGCAGTAACATGGGTGATTGATGATGAAGGTTCCACTTGCCACAACTAGCTCCAGTGATGTTCCTGATACAATGGATGCACAATAAGCAGCCCCCAGTATATGTGGAGAAAAGAAGAAGTTGGCCAATAATTCTTCTCCACCTGCCCCTCCTCCAAAATCATGGGTGTGTTGTTACTAGAATAGAAATGTTTCCCTTGAGAGCAGGAACTGTGCCTCTCGTCAACAACTGTAATGTGCACAGTGTGTATGGTAAGTAACACCTGGCACAACTGTATCCAAACACCATGACACCAGAAACCAAGTGCCACTGCTGTCACTATATCCCTTGTTCACACCCCGCTAAGGACACATGACAACTTGCTGACAGTTTAATAGTAATGATGAACCCTCCCTGCCACCATCTTAGCATATTCTGTGAAATGGAATCTCTTCAGATGCTGTTTGATGCCCTGCTTGCGATTCTCCTCCACCACACTGCCATGTATGGTCAGTGCACCACACACTGTGTAATGGATGGACAAGCACTGCCACATCTTAACATCTACAGAGTGGCTATCATTTGGCTGGGGAGATATGAACGAGGTGGATTGGCAGAAAATGCAGTTACACTAGAGGAAGAAGGTGATGGCAAGCTACTTGTTTCGCTCATCATGGAACTTCCAGACTCTACCTGGGTTTCTCTTCTTTCTATTCTTCTTTCTCATTGATCTCTGTCTCGCCTCGTGTTGCCTTTCTAGAGAGTCAGGGGGTACTGCAACAGCAGTTCTCGATTTCTGGGGTATTTGGCTTTAACTTGTTTGACATAAATGTCATGGTGTCTGTTTTTCATGTGTGTTATTAGGGTGGTTGTGCGGGGTGTGTTCCCTCCTTTCCCCTTTGTACTGACTTGTCACAAATTGTGTACAGTACCATTGGTGATGACTGCACCGTGCCTGCTGAAAAATAGTCCCACACCCATGACTTCAAGGGGGAGGGAACAGTTGGAGAAGAATGGCCTCTTTCTTCTTTTCCTCCACATTCCCCTTCACTGGCTGGGGCAGAGGATGATGTTACAGGTGTTGTAGCTGTTGCTGCTACTGCCTCAGAACAAGCAGTGCAACTAGGACCAGAAGTATTGCTGTTGCTGGCAAGTGGAACCTGTCCTAGTCTCAGGTCCCTTGTTGACCCCATTCCCACTGTGTACACGGTGGTCTGTGGCACACTAGCCTTCTCCTCAGCATCCTGTTGCCCTTGCAATTCAGCAGCAGCACAAATTAGAGCAGTAGCAAACTCTGCACATTCCAGAAGCTCACTGCTGGTGGTGGTGGTGGTGATGCCCATCTTCATCCCTGTCTCCCATTCCTTCTCAGTTTGGGCTAAAAAGGCCATCAATGTGTCTTCCACCCCAGCTTCTCCACCATCATTATCCCCACCACCATTAATCCCTCTGTGCTGCTGCTCCTCTACTACAGACATCTCACTGTTGGTTGGAAGAGGTGATGATAAATGTGACAGAGGGTTCCCTAATGTCACACTTGCCATATCTTCTTAACCTGAAGGAGGCAGACTGGCTGCACTAGCAGCAGGCACAGGCAGCTGATCTGTGCTCATGGTGGTGGTGGTATTATTGCAATGATAACAATTCTGCCTTCTACAGGATCATTTTCTGCATGACATGGGGGGAAAGGGACTCCCAGGGTCAGCAGAATAGTGTGTGCTCCCTTGACTGCTAGTATGGATGCTCTCAATTGCTTCCCCTACCACTCTTCTAACACTAGTCCCACCGGGTGCTTCACCATCACTGTTACTACTACTAACACCAACCATATCAATTTCCACCCCTGAGTCTTCCTCCTCACAGTCACTATTAATATGATGATTACCTCCTCCTTCACTCCTAACACTAACAAGCTGATGGACCTTCTTAGTAGTAGTACTAGCACTAGCGGGACTGCTTAGGGATGGTAAGTGTGACTTAGGGTCCCCTGCTGTCACACTTGGCATCATCTTCTCCCCCCCTCCGAGTATTACAAGACACACTGGCGGCAGCAGGTACAGTACTGGTAGCAGCGGGGGCAGCACGTCTCACAGCAGACACATCGCTGGTGGCAGTACTGGCAGCAGGCACAGCACTGATGGCAACAGGTGCAGTACTGACAGCAGGCACAGCACTGTTGGCAGCAGGGGCAGCACATCTGACAGCAGGCACAGCACTTCTGGTAGCAGGCGCAGCACGTCTGGCATCAGGCGCAGGCAGCAGGCCTGTCCTTCTCTTACTACTACCCTTTTCTTCCTCCCTTGACATTAATTTCCCCAAGATCCCTAGGAGTGATTTAAGGGGACTGGTCAGCATTGCTTCTGTAGTGCTCACTTCCTAGTCACACTCAGTGGACAAATAAGGGTCCTTCCAGTTCTTCCTTTTATTATTTTTAAACTTTCTCATAGTGATAGCAGTCACTATGAGCCTCTCCTGCCTCATTTTGCTAAAAGATCACAGCAGAACAGCACAGCACTTCTACATCATTCTGTAGCTGCTTCTATTGTGTTTCACTTCCTCGAATATGTCACGTTTTTATAGTGAAAAGATGAAAATGAGGTAAATCAATGGGCGGAAAAATTCTAGCCATTGAAAAAATGGCGAAGAATTTTGACCAATGGGCGAAAAATGCAAAGATTTTAATCTCTGCTTTTAAGGCGGTTCCTGTAAAAAAAATCCACAAAAAACACTTTGTTGTCTGTTTTTTGCAGGAACACTGCGGGACCTTTCACTCATCTCTAGACATGAACAATGTCTTTAGCAGTTTTGTAGAGTCAGCTAAGGATGTTACCTATAACTTCCTTAGAAGCCAAGTGGTTAAAAAAAGTAAAAAGAACCTTTTCCTTTTCCTTATACTATGTTCACTCGGCTATTTTCAGTTGAACAGTGATCTAGCTCTATTGAAAACACTTTTGTTATTTACCTGAGGTTCACTGTGTTTCTTCCATGAATCACTCTGCGAGGTGGGCATTGCTGGGGTAACTGATACCTTGCCCATGTCATCCCCAGCTATATATTGGAAGATTATTGGAGGTTGCATTACAATTCAAGAATATATTTAATGCACAAGCTTCTTCGAGCACACGTGGCTTGGCTTGCATTGAGACAAACCTTGTAGGTACACATTTAAGGTAAACATTTTTTAAAGGAACAGTAAACTTATGAAAACCTATATATTACTGAGATTTTCCCTTGAGAAAAAAAAAGAGTATATTCCCACAGCTAGGAATTATTTTATTAAAAAGTGATAGCTGTTTAAGCTGTCAGGAAATTATGACACTGTTACTATCACATGTCATGAAGAAATGTTGTCACTGGTTCATCTCTCTCATCCTATATAATAATTTGCTAGGATGTTTGTCAGAAGCCGTCATGTGCAGTAGAGACTGCATGCGTTTTTGGCAGCCTTAACCGCGCATGATTGCATCGCGTGAGTTAGGTGATGCAAGACTGCATTGCGTGGAGCAGTCAAGTAGCGGCCACTTAACCCTTTGAGTGCCAGACGGGTACGCAACGCATTGCTTTGCAATGCGTTGCGTACCCCTCTGGCACTCAAGAGTTTAACATTACATGGACCTTGGCCCTTGTACAACGGCTTTTACAGTAGTAGATTGTAACTGAATAACTGGCAAAACACCATGTGGTGGGATGCACTAAGGCATGATAAAGAGTAGATAAAGCAGAGATGACTTCCCCAGTGATATCACTTCTCCAATGTGTATGTTATTCTATGGCGCCTATGCACTAAGATATCTAGAGTTAGAGAAATCTTAGTGCTTTATCACCTCTTTTTCACGCCATAGTGCATAACCCCCCAGGTGAAAGATAGATGAACATTTTGAACACGGAGAGCACTGTTGATGTAAGAAAAAAGATTTAAACTGTCATAAATTGGAATAAAATTTTCGATTGGTAGGAGCACCTTAGTTTAACTAATTCTTACTTGTTCTTTAAAATGGAATTTGTACTGTGCTTTTGCTGATGGCAATAAGTTCACTGGTTATGTCTCTACTATGCAAGGAGTTATTGAGAAATCTTTAGAAAATAATAGGTGGTGATTGTGGAAAAGACATACATAACTCTCTTCTCTCTCTCCATCTCTCTCTCTCTTGAATATGATCCATTGGGGTAAATTAGAAGTTTAGAGATGTAAGGTTATCTGATTTAAAAATAATAAAGAAACAAAAGGAGATCTTTATGATAAAATAGTGAGAATGTAAAAATATACCATGTGTGGGGCAAGTGCATGCGTGTTCCACGCACAGTACAACACACCAATACCCTATTTAGCAATGAGCCTCATAAAACAAAATATTAATAACAAATGTAATAAAAGTGTATAAAATATATGATAAATAAAAAATAGAATATAAAACACATGCACAGTTTCCTAATAACCCTGAATATAATCAACAAAGATGTTGTGATAATCGGAGGCTATGCAGAATCCAATGTTCCCATACCATTGAACAGCAGGTCATTAAATCACAAGTGTGTGGAAGTGTGTGGAAATGAAGACATCATAGTGGACATTGGATTCAGCATAGCCTCTGATTATTACAGCTCATCAAGCAGAAAAGGGAGGGAGCGGAGAACTTTATTTTCCTATATCTTTCAAACCAGAACGGCTTGAGAGATAAGAATAAGTGCAAGTACTCTCTTTTAATTGTATCTACCATATAATTAATACTTTTTATCTGACATTACTATCCCGTTAAAGATCCATTACTATCCCTTTAATAGTAAGTTTAGTTTTAGATATTAGGGACCTAGAATTAAATTAGGTTGTTTTTTGCAGATGCTAGCTTAGAGAACATTTTATGTAGATAATTAACTCCATCTCATTTTAGATGATAATTGTAGCATCTGTTCCAGCACCTGTGATCCAGGTTACAATTGACATTGTTACTTTTGTAGCTGTGTATTGTAGGATATAACCCAGACAGGAAATGTATCGCTCCGGTAAGAGGAAATAAGTCATTACTTTTAGAGCTTGCAGAAAACAGTCATTATGCTTGGCTGATAAAGAGTTTGCACTTTTTTTTTTTTTATAAAAATCACTACATTAGCGACAAAGATATAAATGATGCTGAGCTGATTCTCTACAAAGTGAAAATCTATAAAAAATAAACAAATTCTACCAGTTCTGCCAGTATTTCCTCAATATGATATGGGCACTGAGCCCACATCTATAGGAAGAAAAAATGTCTGTGCAGATTTGAAAATTATCTCATTACTTGCAACATAACAATGCTAGGAAATTAGCAATGTTGTTCCATTATATATGGGGAAGTGTATGATGTGATTGGTTCTCTAACACAAGAACACTCAATCCTTTCTTCGAGTGAATGTCATTAGCATGGGCTGATCAATCTGAATTATTGAACCACTGATTAATTCACCTGTGTTCATGTGAGAGGATCCTGAAAACCTGTTCTGTGGGGAAGCTTGAGGACAGGTTTGAGCTTGCCTTCTTTAACATATACTGTGGGAGCTGATGATTACAATAAAGCTCTCAGGAAATGTCATGCCCTAAAAATGTGGAATATGTAATATACACATTCAGACTGTCCGAAAGACATCAGGCTGAGCCTGTTAGCTTCCATCTGTGATTTTGCTAACACAGACATAAAAATAAAGTTGCTCCTCATCTCAGGTGAATAAACTGGCGTTAAGACATGCAGATCTTGTACTCACAGACCTGCTTACTTGTGGAAGAAAATTAGAAACTTCAGAATGCCAGGCTAAAGGCATAGAACTAGCACATTGCACAGAAACTGCTCTTAATAATCAGCTCCAAGATCAAAAACACACTTTTACTATAGAGCAAAATCTCATGTCAAGCGTACTTACAATAAAATGTCATATTGTAGAGGTGAATATCCCCACTAGGGAGATTAAAGCTCCTGTCCTGACATGGGAAGCAGTGCAGTTTCTGTGGTAAACAAATTAATTCCACAAATATTCCAAATCAATGTCACATCAGAGCCAAAATGAACACAGGACTCAGTCTAAATGTTGAAACTCCTGTATTTTCACAATTTACAACAACTCCAAGATTTTATTCCAGCAAAGAGTCTCCTAGAATGTTCCCTTTAACGGGATATTAATACTTTGTTTTATCTGAGCATGCATTAGAGAGTGTTAGCGTTTTACCAGCATTGAAGGGGTTAATATGTATGTTTGAAGAACAGAGTGTGGGTGCTATGGTGTCTAGCTAACACAAAAGATTCGGTCTTATCCAGTAGCACCCTGTGGATCACTAGCACAATAAGGAAAGGCATTTAAAGGGATAGTAATACTTCGTTTTATTGTTATATTATTTTGTAGGCATTAAAAAAACATGAACAACGATATAAGTCTTATCTCTCAAACCTTTATGGTTTGAGAGATATTCACAAGCAAAGTTTCCCCTCTTGCCCCTTTTACCTAGTGTAAGCCATCTCTTCTCAGATGTGGAATGCAGTCCATAGACCAGACAGATAACAGAAGGGGACACTCTTCTTTCTATGAAAACAATGAAAGCCCTTCCCCCCTTGACAAGTTTTTCAGGTTTTTCCCTTATCTTAATTGAAGATTGTCCCCCTCTGCAATCTGCCTGGGCACCTCCCTTCTGCTCTGGCTGAGCAGTGTTACATCAGTAAAAGGGGCGGGAGGGCGATACTTTGTCATTGAATTACTCTAGAACTACAACTCTGACAGAACTTGAAATAACGCTCTCCAAAGTCCAAATATTATGATGATTAATTAGAGCTGCTTTTATTATGAAACATTACTATCCCTTTAAGTTCAAAAGTAGCAATTTTATGTGTAGATCCCAACAGCAAACTTTCCTTTTTTCCTTTATTAAATCTCATATTCCTTGTTTTCCCAATCTGTATTTTTATATAAAACCTTCTATAAAGAACAAACATTCTGTTCTGAGTTTATTACTTTACATACCATCAAATTATTGGTATAATATGCTTCTATTCATTGGTATAATATGCTTCTATGCACAAATCTCCTAACATTTCAAATGGCCAAAGAGGGACACTTGTGTTTTAGGTGGTGTTTCTGGGGACATGGCTGGTGGGCAGAGAATTTTTAGGTTACTTTGTGACCTATTGACACCTCTTTGTGTATCTGAATAAAGGATTTAGAGCAAGACCAAAGTATTTTATTTACACAGATTCATTAACAAACACATACTGAAGATTAACTAAACATTTATGTGAATTTCATTTCTATGGAGCAATGTGATAGACTAATATACACACCACTCACTCTGATGTCCTAAAAAGATGGACACCAGGGTAGAAAAGAGGGACAGGGGGATTTGGGTCTCAAAGAGGGACTGTCCTTCCTAAAGAGGGACACTTGGGAGGTATGGATGCATGATAAGCAGGTGTAACCTACACCCAATTTAGTAGGGAAAAATGAAGCGCCACATTAACATATTAACACCCCCACAGGAATAGAACAATGGCTCAAACTGCGTTTCAATATGAAAATTAACCATTGTTGAAGAATTCACTGCAAAATTGTAATCCTGGGGATGGCATGGTAAAAATATGGCAATGTTGCAGTGGTTATAACATATTCTTAGGGATATGATGGTGAAGATATCTTAATGCGTATGTTGTGGTGTAATCGGTGCAAATATACCACTGTATCACCAATCTGGCCATTTATTAAACCTTGAGACAGCTATCATTTTTTTACTTATGTATAATGTCCCCCCCCACTTCAAATGAGTTGAAGAGGGGGAACATGTGCAAATTTAATTGTAATTTGGTGTCACCTGCAAATATTGACACTTTGCTTTTATCACTTATTTCCAGGTCATTTAGAAACATGTTAAAAAGCAATGGACCAGTGGAAGAAGTACTCCATTCTCAACTTTAACTATATTTGAAACTATTCCATTTTCAACAACACACTGTCGCCTGTCCTTCAACCAAATTTCAATTCAATTACAAAGGTTATGACATAAACCTAATTTCCATATTTTATAGGCCAGCCTCCTATGTGGCACTGTCTCAAATGCCATTGCTGAATCTAGATATACTACATCTGCTGCTTTAGCATTATCCCTGTTGCTACTTGCTACTTCATAGAAGCTCAATAGATGTATTTGACAAGATCAATTCCTCATAAAACCATTTTGATTTCTTCTAATAATTTTTGTTAGCACAGTGTGTTCCTGAATATAATCCCTTTTTACCCCTTTAACCCCTTAATGACCCTTGTCGCTCATTGTACGTCAAGGGTTGATCTGACTGAACGACCCATGACGTAGTATGACCGTCATGGAATTCCAGGCTCCCCCCGCGGCTGCACACCGTTTGGGGAGTCCGGAAGCAAAAGAAAAAAAAATGCTCTGTGGTCCTTAACTGACCGTGCCGCGCCGATCGGCCGGTCGTTAAGGGGTTAAGCAATTTCCCCACTACTGAGGTGAAACACAGAGGTCTATGAATCCCAGGATCTGTTTTAGTTCACTACTTAAATAAAGGTACCACATTGGCTTTGCACCATTCTTGTCTCATTAACCTGTGGAGATTGAGTTATTAACCCTTTGAGTGCCAGAGCAGTATGCAATGCCTTGGATACTTGTCTAGCACTAAAGGGGTTAAAGATTAAAAAGAGTGGTCTTGCTAATACTAGAAAATAACACTTATATGTTTACCATTGTGATCAGGTACATTGTCTGTCTCAATTTTACCAGTCTCTCTTGGCCTCAGCTTGTGTTTATCTCAACTCATAATGCTATGGTTGTACTTACTGAGGCTCTTGTAACAATCTTTGTTAAGCATCGGTCTTTTTCTTATCCTCACTAATCAACTTAATCATATCAATTTTCAAAAAGGCCGCAATTCTTAAGAATACTGGTCCCTCAGACTTTAATAATCTAAATGCCTTTTATTTATTGCCATTTCCTTGTTTCAGTTTGCATTTAACCAAATTGTGATCCACTTTTTGTTACATTTATTCCCTAATGATATATCCTACTGATACTTTTTTCCAACCTAATTTTTGCAAATTTTCCTCAGTATTTTTTCTGTGTGTGTGGCATTGATGCCATTATCACATAGAAATCATAGCAAGAAACACACAATGGCACTACTGGAAAAAAGATTTCAAATAATAACACAGTTTCAAATGATTTGTTGCTTACTGCTAGTTGGTTTCTTGATCGCGGTGCAGGTTCTCAGGATTCCCAACCCTCTTGTATAGCTCAAAAACATGCAAATGAGAGCCGCACTCCAGCGTAATATATAAAACCAGTTCCTTCTTTATTGCAAAGTATAGACAATGGACGCTACACAAACCGTTTCTGTCTCCCGCGTTTCACACCTGAATGCTTAATCATAGACTGAGGAAATGACCACCTCTCCCTTCTCTTAAAAGGCATGACCCGCACCTGTCAGGTATGGCAACCAATCCTGCAATGGAGAACCCACCGTGCCATTTAAAGGAACAAATAAAATAAAACAGTATATTAACTGTGCCACTAAATATGTTATATATTTGATATCTTGTAAAATATGTAATGTTCAATATGTGGGAAAGACATGTAGATCCCTGAGAGAACGTGTGAGAGAGCACATCAGCAATATTTATTGTGGTGATTGTAAGACTGGTGTTGCTCAGCATTTTTGTTTAAAACATAATGCATGTCTCGAGCATCTCTCAGTGATCGGTATAGAAAGAGTGTTTTCACCCATTAGAGGTGGCGATAGAGAGTGATTACTGTCCCAGAGAGAGGTGTTCTGGATTTTTACTTTGTCTACCAGTGCGGCTCTCATTTGCATGTTATCACGTAGAAGTTAGCTTTTTTTAAAATTAAAGGGATAGTAATACTTCATTTTATCTTTATTTTATTTTGTAGGCATTAAATAAACATGAAGAATGATATAAGTCTCCAGTCTCCAGTTCCTATGTTATTCTATGGAGCCAATTCCCTAACATTTTTTACGTTTTGGAGATCTTAGTGCATAGGCTCGATAGAAGAACACAGGAATTGGAGAAGTGATCTCACTGAAGTCATCTCCACTTTATCATCTCTTTATCACACTTTAGTGAATAACCCCCACTGACACCTTCTTGATTGTTGACCAATTAAAGAACAACAACATCAGGACATATACTCTTAATCCCTTAAGTGCTCCGCCCTCATACACACACATACATTCCCATAAATGTATGGGCATCATAAGGTTTAACATGAGTGCTAAGGGTTAATTTAAGGCAAAATATTATATTACTGACCATGGGTGGTAAATCTTATAAAATAACAATTCTTTACTACATGTAAACAAATATATTGCATATATTTAAACTCAAACTCTGGTTGTATTTAAATTTATGATGAAATAAGAAAAAGAAAAGTCAGGGTTAGGTTTGAGTTAAAATATACGTTCTCAGTGTACAGGTGTATATGTTGGTTTTGATGATTAAAAAAATATATTTGCCAGGGATTGGCAATCATAAGAATCAATCATCCATACTAAGAATACACCAGTTTTGTTACGGTTCCTCAGAAATATTCAAGAGTCAGTACGGTATAGTAAAATGCAATTTATTTATATACAATAAGGTAGCACACAGAAGAAAGGAAGCAGGAAAATCAGAGGGTCACTAACCTGCAACACTACTATTAGAAATAGTAAGTTGCCAAGAAAGACCACTCTGCTAGAGACTAGGCCGAAGCTGCTTGTAGTCTCCTCAGGAACCAGGAACAGGAGCAGGAACGGAACAGGAGCAGGAACACAAAGTCTTGGTCCGGGGCCACAGGAAGCTACCAGCTCAGGAATAGGAAATGGATATCTGACTCACGCCTGAGTCAGAATAGGAAGAGTAGCTTAGACTCACGTCTGTAGTCAGTATAGGAAGCGTAATTCTGACTCATGTCTGCAGTCAGTATATAGCTAGTCTACCAGAGCCCCAGGTCCGGACCAGCATGGGTGTCTGCTAGGTACAGGGTATGAACAAGAGAATGGTCAGACAGAGCCACAGGTCAGCATCAGATTGGTTGTCCACTATAAGGGATAATATGGAAGAATAGTCAGACAGAGCCACAGGTCAGCACCAGACTGGATGGTCAGACAAGCCAGGTCATACAAAGAGCCCAAAGACACAGAACTGATTTGTACAACAATGCAAAGGCAACTGAGTCAGGACTCAGTCTGCCCTTTAAACCCCTCCTCAGGAAGTAGGTAGGAGGAGCAGCTCAGAGGGAGAAAGTAGATAGGAGGAGACTACAGGAAGCAAACACATAAAACAGAGGCCTGCTTCATTCAGAAGCCTCATGCCTGCAGATGACATATCTTGCTCTGATGCGTCCAACCGCTGCCATAATTCTACGTCCGTCTGTGTGGCATGGACGGCTGCTGACGCAGTAGCATCATTTCGAGTGTCGCCTGAAGCTGTGCTGGAACCAAGGTAAGCAGTGACAAGTTTACAGTAAATGTTAGTATAGAAAGTGTTTTTTATGATTGCCCATCCCTGGCCTTGTCAATACCTTTTTTTTTTACATATTTACATACATAAATAAATAGATGCAGTGAGTGTACACTGTTGTATATGTTAGTGGATGCGTTTAATATGAAGAAGTACTTGCCAGGGGTGGGCTGCTGACCAACCAAAAAACACATTTTTGTTTTAACATATACACAGCAAAATACTCTATATTGGTGTATTATAAGTTAGTACGGATTGTTACCATATAGTACAAAAATACTCAGTATATTGATGTATATATTAATACAGAACTGTGTTTTTTATGGTATCTACTAATATATAGACCAGATGTGTACATTCAATGTATTTATGTATGTGTCAGTAGATAGATATGTTTAAGAAATGGATTGGCATAGCCAGGGGTGGGCAATCATTAAAATAATATTTCTGTACTAACATAAGCAGCAATACTATATATTGGTGTATATGATAGTGCAGGACTGCTTTATCACATAGGTGGGGGTGTGTGGGAAAAGCTCATGCTATTCGGCCTCAGGTGAAACCATTTACCCTTCGGTCCGGCAGCGAGTCCCAGAGTAGCCATGGAGTGGCAAATCCATCTCAGTGAATTGACATAATTGTATGTATGCATAAGTCATTCACTTGTGTCTTCTCTACTGGACCACCAAGGACATTACTAAAGTAGGAACTGGGAAGGAAGGGGGGAACCACTAATAGTGATATCTCCCCTGGCCTCCTATTGACATGAAACTGGTATCATTAGAAAGGGAGGAATCTCTCTTTTCTAGCAGTGTCCCATATGTTAATATTCATGCCGGGTGCTAGTCTTAAACATAGAAGAGTAGGAGGAAATGCTCTTTATTAGCACATATCTCAGACCCCCATGCATTTATGTGAGCAAACAAAGAATTATTGGAAGGGACAAAGCCTTCACTTTCTAATGATATCACCGAGCCACAGCATAGTGCTTCCTTGTCTGTACTCCCCTGGCAGCCTACAGATCTCATTCAGGGTCAATTTTATCCAATGGGCAAAGTGGTGGGGTAAATTAAATATAGGAAGGTCCTTCACTGGTGTTCCCCCCCTGTGGGTAGTGGGCCCTGGGCAAATGCCCACTTTGCCCATTGGATAAATGGTGATTACCATCAAAAACAGAAGGTTAACATAATAGTTTTTTGAAAACTGGTACAAAGACAGGGTTTTTATAAAATTAGAATGTTCATTAGAGTGTGCTTCTTTTAATATATTTATTTCATAAAAATGTTTGGGTTTTTTTTTGGTACTATCTTCTTGATCTTCATCTTGTGAAGAAAATGCAGTTCGCAGGGAATCATACTGGACTGAAGCATCAAAGCACAATGCACACTACGAACACACCAGCCACGGACTGCAAATGTAAGTGCATAACTGGTGTGCGCAGGTTTTAAGCAGTATTTGCCATGTATTCTTCAGCAGATCAGCAGATCAGCCATTCAGGACGATGGTGAGCTCTGCTTATAGTGTGAGCACTGAGAAGTCAGCACAGTCACAGTCTGACCATGTGTCTGGTTTTGGCAATATCTGGGTTCCTTCTAAGGCTCTTATCCTCTCTGTAATATAATTTATGCTCTATGGGGGCCCCGAGTATAGCAGGACCTCCAATGTAATGGGGAGCAAGACTTCCTGTGGTCCCCTGAGTCTGACGGGGCCCCCTGCCCCACTGGGGGCTACACGGGCCTCAGCTATGCCTCTGGGTTATATGTGCTTACATTTTTCAAAGATTTATGTGCAATATTTCACACAGTGTTACTACAGTAAATATTTGACCTACTTAATGTGATTGAGATTTTATATCGAAGGGTCAGATTTGTTTTAAAGGGACACTCACACCCCTACCCCCAATCAATTTGCTTTAGTATTAATGTACACATTGTGCATTTCATACTCTGCCTGTCGGATAGGCTGCAGGTTATTTTTTTAAAGTTATATACTGTAAGTCTGCACCTTTCTCCCAACATGGTGATCCTGCAGCATGACTCGCCCTCACCTTTTACAAGTAGGTTCACAAGAGGATATTAACCCTTTTTGTACTAGTGGGGGACAATGTGTTGCGTTCTGCAGTGGCACTGAAAGGGTTATTATCATCTTGTGAATGTAGTCGTACAAGGTGAGGGCGAGTCAGGTGGCAGGATCGCTCTGTTGGGAGCAAGGTGCAGACTTTTATGAAAACGATTCCGTTTGTGTAGCGAGAAAGTTTTTTGCCATGTAAGTCAGCCATTTTTTTACTTGCAAATTGAGATAGTGAGGATGGACCAAGTATGGAATGTGCGTGTAGTAGTGAGCCACTATGGAGGAGATATGCAGATCTCCTCCTAGCTGCACCCCGGTGTGTGTATGTTGGTCTCAGGCAGTTTGGCAGAGATCTGCATATCTCAGCTTAGTTGCTCCTGTTCTCCAATATCTTTAGCACAGCTAATTGCATTATATGATGTACTAAGCAGAGCTGGAACAATTCTGACGCAACCTAACTGCCCTATAGAGGACAAATACTATTTCCCATTCAACCCACTGAATGAGAGGTCTCCTACAATTTGCTTTGCAAAATGGATAATTTCTTCTTCAGTAGATATGATATCCAGTACTAGTTAGATTTTAAATTCAGAAAACCAACACACACACATTTAACAAGTTGGATTTGAATGAGCAATAATTGAAATAGATGCAGAGATAAGCAAGGTCATATTATTATTTCACTCTTTCAATCAAGAGACCTATTTATTAGAATTGTGTGTTTTAGCAAATGTTTTACCATTTTAGCTAGGGATCCTATAACCTCTTCTAGCCCAACTATGATTTTTGCCCACACGATGAATTAATAACAGCAGAGTTCTCAGAATCTCCGGACTGCTGGTACTGCTGAGGATTGCTGCAGGATTAATTAAATTGTCTGGGAAACATGATGCACTGGTAAAGGGGGTCTCATTCTTTCCTTTACTGTTTGTATTATTGTGTCATGATCCTATTCCTGACTAAACAAAATTCTGAGCTGCAGCTGGCATTCATTCATGTTCATTACCAGTAATGGGAATAATTATTTGTATCATTCATTTAGAAAGTTCAAACAAATTCTACAGTGCTATTCAGTTAGTAAATTCATTAAAAACACAAGGCTTAAAGGAGAACTAACATCTATATATATAAAAGAAGACTTTGTGCCTGGCAAAACACACCCAGGGGCGGCAGTAAAAAGGATTACTGCTGCCATTGGGTGATTCTGTGGGAGTGTGATTTTTGGCCTGCCCCCACTATCCAGCCCGCCCACCACTATCTAAGGCTGAAAAAAAAAATGGCTGCCACACACTCCTACACCACAGACACATGCACATGCCCTCCCACACACACACTAGCAGACACATACACACATATACACACACTCACGCTGAGGATGATGGGAACAATGTTCAAGCTACAGCTGGAAGGCCATGGTCCAATCTGTATTATGCAGCTTCTTCATTCCCTGTCTTTGAGCCTACACAGCTCTGCTAATTACTACAAGTGAGCTGATTTCTAAACAATCAGCAGGAGGATACTGGCTTGCTGAGAAAGTGGAAACAACGGCAGAGAGGTGATCAGGCAGTGCAGAGCAAGGCTTCAGCTGAGCTGGTAAATGGCAGAGACATGGATGTGACTGTATTTATATATTGCACAAAGAGAGAGAAAGAGAGCAGGTTGTTTGTCAGTCTGTCTGTAAGTAGAGGTGCCAGTTCCTGCAATCATCTCTATTCTGTACATAGCTCACTGTATAGCATGTATGACAAACTATTTATATATGGTCTGGCATTGTATAGTATACAGTCTGTGTATAAGGACTGGCACTATACAGTATAGGAGGGACAGTCCCTGTTTGACACCCAAATGCCTCTGCTCCTCTATTTAGGAGATCACACGGTGTGGTGTATATACAGTAGGCTGACCAGACCTCACCTTTAACCGGGGACACATAGGAAATAAGCATATTTCAGGAGTGCACCAAAATCAAAGCAGCCCTGCAGTATGCATTTTTCATATGTGTCACTGGTTAAAGGTGAGGTCTGGTCAGCCTAATGTACAAGTGTATCAGATTGCTCCACATCAGTAAAACCCACGGTAATGTGGGTATAAACTTCTGTATATATCTGTTAAATTAGTCTGTGTAAAAAAAATACTTTCATCTTCTTGTAAATCATTCACTTACAGAAAGAGTAACTTAACCATTTCAGTACCAGAGGAGATGCAATGCATTGCTTACCCCCTGGCACTCAAAGGGTTAAAAATTCTCTACAATGGTCTGGCACTGTATAGCAGTGGTTCTCAATCTGTGCCCTCAGTGGCTATTAACAGGCCAGGATTTTAGAATTTCCTTTTAAGAGCACAGGTGAGTTAATCAATATGACTGAGCCTCTGATCAACACACTTGTGTTCTAGCAGTGAAATTCCTAAGTCCTGGCCTGTTAGTGGCCACTGAGGGCATGGGCTGAGAACCTCTGCTGTATAGTATACAGTCTGCATGTGTCTGTGTATAAGGACTGGCACTATACAGTATAGGAGGGACAGTCCCTGTTTGACACCCAAATCCCTCTGCTCCTCTATTTAGGACATCACATTGTGTGGTGTATATACCAGTGTATCAGATTGCTCCACATCAATAAAACCCACAGTAATGTGGGAATAAACTTCTGTATATATCTGTTAAATTAGTCTGTGTAAAAAAAATACTTTCATATTCTTCTAAATCATTCACTTACAGAAAGAGTAACTTAACCATTTCAATGCCAGAGGGGATGCAATGCATTGCTTACCCCCTGGCACTCAAAGGGTTAAAAATTCTCTAAAATACACCACCAGCCACGCCCCCAGTAACACCACCGAAAACACAAGTGTCCCTCTTTGGCCATATGAAATGTTGGGAGGTATGTTACTTACACTGCTCACACTGTATGTATTTATGTTCTGATTTGCAGCTGTGTGTCACTGTTTGTGTTGTCAGTGCATGTGTGTGTATATGTGTGTGTTGCATGTGTTTCTGTCTATCACTGTGTGTACCTTTCTGACACGTACACCCTACGCTATAATTCACTATCATAACATTTATTTAAAAAAAAAAGAAACATTTCCTGCATAACATGACGGGCAACGCCGTCCCAAACTGCTAGTTTCCTATAAATAACCATCTAATTACTTTACTATGGCCAGGAAAATCTTGATGGCCCTTATTGCTTTGCCTTGTGCCTTAGGAGATAACGTCCTCAATCCGTTCTGGATATCATGTCCAGAGAGGCAGACATGACAGTTGCTAACATGACCACATGACCTTAATTAAGGGAATGGAAGACTGGATGTGTGAAGAATGTCTAAAACCTGGTTTATTTATGGTAGACAAAAGACGACTAAGAGGAGATCTTATCATAATGTATATGTAAGGTAAATACAAGGATCTCTCTGATGAGCTATTCATTCCAAGTAACCAGGGGCTACTCCTTGAGATTAGAGGAAATGAGCTTTCAACTTCAGCATAGGAAGGTTTTTTTTCAGTAAAGTCTGATAAATTGTAGAATTCCTTGCCAAGGGTGTGGTAATGGCAGATACAATGGATATATTTAAGAGAACATTAGATACGTTTCTTTCAAGAGGGAACATACGGAGTTATACTGTGTATTAGTAGGCAAAACAGGAAGTTCAGATAAAGACTAATTTTTTGGCAGCAGGAAAGCTATATAATTATCATTTATCTGGGTTATGAGGTAAAGGTTGAACTTTATGGACTTGTGTCAACCTAATTTACTATGTTACTATGTTACCTAAAACTCTGCTCTCTGCAATTATTCTTAAAGGGCTAAATAGACTTATGGTCTCTGGTGGCTTCAGTTTGGAAAACAAATAAACAAAAAAACCAAAACAAACTGACAGCAGTTGTCATGTCTGCTTTCATGGATGTACATAGAGTAAATTGTTACCCTTCCAGTCTCCTACTTTTTGTATGACTAACATGGTACCACCCTTTACCTGTATTTCATGGCCATAATATCAAGGACTGATTGATGTTACCTCTTTAACAAAGGCTCCAGGGCAAAATCCAAACGGGGTATTAGGATTTTCTAGACACAGAAAACTAAGTGGAGGGGGTTTATTAAAAGTTTATAGTTCTCCTTTTAACCCCTTAACAACGGATGACGTGCCAGGACTGTCATCAGTGGATGTGCATTAAGGACTGGTGATGGTCATGGAATTCTGCCATGGTCCTCTAGAGCTGCCCACCCCTAGAGGGCTCAGTTGTTAAGGTGTTATGAGACAGTAATGTAAAATAATAAACAGATATATTACAGGGCTCAAAATTTCCACTCGCCGCTAGCCAATGGCGAGTGAAAATTTAGCCCTGGCGAGTAGAAATTCAGCCCTGTTGGGTATGTTTTGGCTTGCAGTGGCGAGTAACTTTTCAAGTCTGGTTAGTAACAAAAGACTTAAAATTATAAGCCCTATATGATTGTTCCATTTAAGTGTTTATAATGCATAGTATCGGGCGTGGCCTGGACTCTCATGGAGCCGGACGTGTAGTGGCTTAGCTCCGAACAACCGAGTTTTCAAAACTGCTGAATGTGGAGTTTTACCCCTCTCTAAACCTCCTGCCTAATTGCCTCTACTTGCGAATGAGAGGGAGAAAGAAAAAGCCGTCTCAATCCAACTCTTACGGCATCCGTTCCTACTTTACTGAGACACAGTCAAGAAGCTCTTCCGCGACCGTTCAATTTTGGTCTGATGCATCCGCTCCCTCGATGCCATACACGGAGGCCCACTCACCAGATGACCTCTCGGCTTGCAATACAACACTGGCAGGATTGCCGACTGAAATGTCGGCTCCAATATCTCCTCCTATAGACATTGCGACACTCATCGCTGGTCTGCCCAACAGGGCAGATATGGATAGATACATGGCAGACATGCAAGCCATGATGCAAGCGGAGCTGGCAAAAGTTTCAGCGGACATCTCTACACTGACCCAAAGAGTGGTAACCATCGAAAAGAACCTGAGGATTAACTTAGACTAGACCAACTCAGTCGAAAGGCTGGTAATGGAACAAAGAGATGTAATACATCAAATGAATCTAAAATTAGGCGATCTAGAGAATAGAGGTCGCCAATGCAACATAAGATTAAAAAATCTTCCTGAGTCGGATCCACCCCAAGAGCTAGCTAAAGTTGTTTCGACATTCTTTTCATAACTTCTGGGAGATATCGTTCCTGAGGATATTCATATTGAAAGAATCCACCGTACCTTTAAGCCTAAAGATCCAGATTTGCCTTGTGATGTTCTTGTATGCTTACACAAGTTTGCGTTGAAGGAGAGAATCATGAGGAACGGGAGAGATTCCCTTCAACTGCAATGTGCAGGTGCACACGTCCAGCTATTTAATGATTTATCTTCATACACTCTCAGCTTGAGGCGCTCAGTAAAACCTTTGACGGATCACCTCCATAATCTCAACATAAAATACAGATGGGGCTTCCCATTCTCCCTGTCAGTCATGTTCAATGGGAAATCTGTGTCTCTCCAGAATGCAGAGGAAATGGCTACATTCTACACTACACTGGGAATTACAATGCCTAAAATGTCCACCGTTCCTGCGACTCCATCTCCTCAACAGCAGAGGACCGCCAGACGATTGGAATGGTCCCCGGGCTCTCCAGCACATAAGAATAAGCGCCAACACCTTACTGCTCCATCCACTCTGTCACCCCTGATGGACTACACCGCAACCTGAGAGACTGTTGGAGTATCTCCATGTTTCTTTCTGCTGATGCTTGACGGAGTGTTGAGTCAAGGTTCCTATGACAGTTCCCTTGTCGAAAGGATTATGAAGGGACACTGATAGTCCAGATGAGTAACTTATGTTTAGATTGTTGGTCATTGTTTTTCTTATATGCCAGTTATTTTTAGAGCTGGGGTTCTTTACTTGTTTTAATAGCTAAACCCAGGGGAGGCCATACCTTAGACAAAAGAAAAAAAAAAAAAAAAAAAAAAAAAGGGGGACGAAACGGTAAGGGAAAGGAACAGGATGATGCACAAAGGTTCATGGCTGAACCATGGTTGTGTTGACTAGCGGACGGGTAGTTTGGAGAACCTCCCATGTCGCACACAGGGGCGACCATGGAACTTTTAGTAACCTCTGGTGGTTAGGTGGACGAAGGTGGGGAGGTCTCAGGCAGTGGGGATATACATCATAGCATAGAGATTTCAACTCTTGGAGTATATGCGCTACCTCTTGATTAGTGAGGTGGTGGAGGCACCCCATGTGAGTACTGCTTGTGGCTTCTTCTGCCTCTGTCTCTCTCTTCGGGAGCTGGGATAGTTAGGAGGCACATATGCCTGGCTTTACCCTGAAATATATTTTAGTATTTATGGGCCCCCCTTCTGTAAGTTTGTTGAATGCAAAGTTTGCTCGGAAAATCATTTGTCTATATGCCTTTCAGGTCTGAGTCTTGTATCTACTTTACCTCATTATGCATACCGCAGTTCAAGCACATCACCGTATGATGTGGGAGGCCTTGATATTTTTCCCCTCTATAGATCATCTCCACTCCTAGCTGCCCTCTATTCTATCCTCACCTGTATTACCTGGGGGTATGGCTCCAATAAGACGAATCTCCTGCCAACCATTATTGCATCAACCTTTGTTCCTCCTGGTATCAGAGAAGGGGGTTACAAGACTCATGGCATGAAAGAAAGTATTATGCAATGTTTGGTATACTATTTTCTGATCTGTCTGCCCCTTATACTGTTAACAGTTATTCACCCACTTTTAGCGATTCTTAGATACTACACACGCTCTTTGGCCTGTGAACACTTACCCCTGATGTAGAACATACACTATATTCACACTTACTGCAATTGCTTCCTATGTTAGTTCGACTGTATGTGACCTGTAACCCGTTGTATTCACTGGACATCGTATCACGAACATCATAATGTTCTTCCTTAGTTGAACATTCTCCACCTTCATAATCAATGTGTATCACCTCCCGTGTTGGCTCATGTGTACATATCTTGCACCCCACTTTAAAGACTTGTCCTATACGTACTGGGATTCCTCACACGCGACTCACACAACTCAGTAGACCCCAAAGCACTTCATTTTCATTCTGTCTGAAATACACTCCAATAGCTTAGTATTTAAGTTATCTCCGATACGCTCTCCACTGCACGAGACGACCTGTAGATGCCAGGAACTGTTACCCCCGACAGGCCTATGGCACCTTCCGTTCATATCTCTTCACCATGCATATTTTTACATAACACACAACTGTTTCCCTTTTTCCCTTCCTGTGTCCATTTCTATTTTTTCTCCTTCTGGAGGCTGGGCGGCCCTCTGATGTCTGATCCAACTCCGTATGCACCCCCTTAAGATCTTGTCAATCAATGCCAGGGGTCTAAACATCCCAGAAAAAAGAGCGATGGCTTTGAGGGACTTCGAGCGTTTAAAGGCAGACATAATATTCGTTCAAGAGACCCACATCTAACCCCCCCCCAAATTCTGCAACAAGACCTTCCCTTCCTCATACTTTGCTTCAGCACAGGAGAAGCGGAGGGGTGTAGGAGTGCTCATAGGTTCATCAATCCCCTGGGAATTAACCTATTCTCACCCCAACCCAGACGGGTGTTACATTTTCCTCAAGGGTTTGTTAGGGAATAAGCCAATAACATTGTTGAACATTTACTCCCCAAATTCTGGACAACTCTCCTTCTTGCTTAAAACACTTAACCAATTTGACGGGGAAACATCTGGCCCTTTTATTGTGGGAGGGGATTTGAATATGTCCTTAGATCCTGCCTTGGACAGCTCCTCAGGCAAATCTCCTTTCAGAAAATCTCATTTGAAACACTTACATAAGGAACTTGCCCAAAGGCATCTAATTGACGCATGGAGATTGACTCACCCCTCGGACAGGGAGTTCACCTTTTACTCGTATCCACATCTACTGTCCCAAGGACTAGTAGAGCACCTCACTGATGCTAGGGTTGAGACCGCCTCCTGGTCTGATCACTCCCCTGTCTCCATTTCTCTGAATTACCCACCCAACCTCCCGGGTTTCCTGCTCTTGGAGACTAAATGAGTCTCTTCTTCAGTCCTCGAAAATATGTGATACCCTTCGGGACCACTTATCTGAGTACTTTATCCTCAATACCCCTTCTGGTACTCCAGCAACCATATGTTGGGAAGCTCACAAATGTGTGATGAGAGGTCATCTCATCAAATTAGGGTCTTACCTGAAAAAGGAGAAGATGAAGACGGTTTTAGGTCTCATCTCACAGATTCGCAAACTAGAACTGGAGCAGGTAGCCAACAAAACTCCTTCCTCCTTAAAAGCTCTGACGGAGAAGAAGTCGGAACTTAATTCTATCCTTAGGGAGAATGTAGAGAAGTCCTTCATGTGGAGGAAATATAATACATACCTTGCTGGTAATAAATGTGGCAAGCCTCTTTCCAAGATAGTTGCGATTAAACGTAGATCCACTCTTGTGTCCAGAATTAATTCCCCATCGGGTGCCCCCTACTCTTCCTATTCGGACATAGTGGAAGTCTTCAGATGTTTCTATACGAAATCTCAAAGATTCTTTACCCTCCGCTACTACCTTTCCTTCTAGTAAACTACAGGCTTTCCTTGAAAAGGATAAGCTCACCTCCCTTACCAAAGAGGAATCAGACACAATGGATATCCCTGTCTCGGAGGATGAGATACGGAGAGCCATTAAGTCAACAGCTCCCGGAAAAAGCCCAGGACCGGACGGATTCTCCCTCAGATATTATTCATTATTTTTAGATACCCTTCTCCCGCACATGCGCGACTTGTTCAACGTGGTCCTGACGGGCACTCCTTTTCCTTCTCAATCTCTAGAAGCACATATTGTGGTAATACATAAACCAGATAAAAATCCAATGGAATGTGCAGGCTACCGTCCCATCTCTCTTTTAAACTCAGATCTGAAGATATTTTCACAAATCCTAGCTAACAGAATAAAACATCTACTACCCGGATCAAAATGGGTTCATGCCTGGTAGGGAGGTGAGGCATAGTACGTCTCTGGCAATATGCCCTTTCACATGATATTTCTACGCTTTTCCTATTTACCGACACTGAAAAAGCGTTTGATAGGGTTCATTGGAATTACCTTTTTGGAGTACTTCGAAATTTCGGTTTTGGCGACAGAATGATGACTGGAATCGAATGCTTATACAGATCGCCTACGGCGAAAGTCTTAGTCAATGGTACGCTGTCCCACCCTTTTACTATAAGCAATGGTAGAAGACAGGATGCCCCCCTCTCACCCATTTTATTTATACTCTCCCTAGAACTCCTCTTAAATCTCGTGAGAATCTCTGGGGAAATTACAGGAGTATCTGTTGGCAAAAATTCCTACAAGGTCTCTGCTTTTGCAGATGATACGTTATTCTTTATATCCAACCCTAAAAAATCACTACCCTGTCTTTTACGCTTAATTGAGGACTATTCTGCTCTATTGCAAGCTCAGATCAATCTAACAAAATCAGTAATACTGAATATCAACCTGGCCCGTAACCACATAGCAGAACTAAAGGACACCTTCCCATTCAGGTGGAGGGATGGCTTTGTCACTTACCTGGGGATAAGGCTTTCCCCCGACCTTGAATCCCTACCGGATATAAATGTTTCTCCCATGATATTAGATATTTCCAAGGATATATCTTGGTGGCGTAACCTTCATACTTCATGGACTGGTAGAATAAATATCTTTAAGATGGTTGTCTTACCAAAATTGCTATTTCTCTTCAACGCTCTCCCAATACATATTTCCAAGAGGTATCTACATTCTCTTACTACAATTATGACCTCATTTATTTGGAACAATAAAAAACCTAGATTGAGACAGGATATACTGTGTAGAAAAATTTCCGATGGCGGTCTAGGCATGACTGATCTATTCTCTTATTATAGAGCCTCAGCATTAGCAAAAATATTTGATGTTACAAGCGACACACCTAAGCAGTGGACCTCTACGTTTTCATCTTGCCTAAATAATTATGACCCTCTTTAGGTACTCCTAGCCTCCTCTCTCTCCCCCGTCCTACTTCTTGTAAAGATCACTTGATTTTCAAACACATCCTTTCCATATGGGATGAATGATGTGACCTTACTAGCCCCACCTCCCTCTCCGCTCAATTCACTGATTCGGAATCCTGATTTCCCTGCTGCGTCGAATTATGTTTTCGATAAAAACCTTCAGGACAGAAATCTCTCCTCTCTGGACTGTTTTGCGCTTCCACATCCCTTCCCTCTCTCGACCAGCTACAGAGATTGTTCACAGCTCTGAATACACTGTGGTGGTGTCTACTACAGATACACCATTGGTTGCATGAAGAATGGAATCTCAGATTCCGACCTAGAAACCTAACTCACTTTGAAAAGCTTCTTCGGACGCGTCCAACGACATTCAGACCTCTCTCTACTTGCTATAATCTACTCACTTCTATATCAAATCGCCCTAAGCTTTACTTTCTGAGGCATTGGGAAGAACAGTTGTCTACAACATTCGATAATGAGCAATGGTCCCTTATATTCCGTAACAACTATAGATACGCATGGGATTCGGCTACTAGAGAGATGAACTATAAGCTATTTGTGAGATGGCACCGTACTCCTCTTCGTTTGTCCTATTTCTCTCCATTGACCATCCCCAAGTGTTGGAGATGTGGTGAAGTTAAAAGTTCCCCCACACATATCTGGTGGTCCTGTCCCATAGCTGTCCCATACTGGGAACAGATTCTTAAAGAGGTGAATCAGAAATTAAGTCTTTCCCTCCCTCTAGACCCTTTATTATGCCTGTTCTTCCATACTAATAATTTACCCACTCCTAAGAAACGTCTTCTAGCATCCATGCTAAATGCAACAAAATCCCTTATACCACTATTCTGGAGGCAAGCAGAGGCTCTACCACTATATCTTTGGCAGACAAGAGTTTCTGATATTAAACTGATGGAGAGATGCCACACCATATCTTCATCAACCCTACACTCCTATAATGCCACTTGGAATTCCTGGGAGGTGCGGGTTGACACCACCTGAATCATTACACGGACAGGGACTCCTTCTGGCATTGGTTGATTCATTGTCATACATGTACTTTTTTGGAACAAGAGTGCAGCGGAGGACCGTCCAGCTTCCATCTTTCCATCTTCTCTTCTATCTTCCATCTTCTCTTCCATCTTCTCTTCCATCTCCTCTCCCTCCTTTTTTCTGAGTTTTTCTTTCTTTCCCCTTCCTTTCTTCTTAGCTCCCTTTCCCAATGTTCCTCTCTTGCTTATACTTATATGACCTCATTACGACTAAATGTTTTCTTGTCTCTAATCATCCGATTTTCACTTCGATGCCCCTCAGTGACACCTATTTATTTCTAGGTGACGAGGGAGACATGTATATCTCCCTCATTTCTTATTTAGGCTGATTTATAAATTTACACTTTCTTCTGATTTTGTACTGTAACTGTTGTATAAGAGACGTGTTATTGTTGTCTTGAATTTACAGACTCCATCCTATGATTATTCTGTATATGTAAGTGATGGAAATTACTGCATTTTCTCATTTTATCTCTCAACCGTTTTACCCTTCTTGTGTATCTGTTTTTTATTCTCAATAAACTTATTTCAAATAAAAAAAAATATATATATATATATTGCATAGTATCCTTTTTAAAATCATTTGCAAATCCAATTGAAAGATTCCCCCTCCTGCCTGTTTCCACTATGTCATGAAGAGTTCTCTCAAATTTTAAAGCTGGTCACTTGACAGGATGGATTGCAGTGAGGGACAATAATGTATATGACTGTATAAGGAAAACCCTGCCCCCCTCAATATAGTCCTTCGTGATGATGTGTCCAGATCATCTTTCAAATCTGAGGGATCTCTTCATGATGTACTGGAAAGGGGCAGGATGGGGAATTGTTTAACCTGATTTGGAAGATGAATGTGCAGGTAAATGATTTAAAAAATATACTATGCATTATAAAAAAATTAAATGGAACAATTGTATATTGATTTATTATTTGACTTTACTATCTTTTTTCTAGTAAAATTCTGGCTAATAGTTTATCTTCTTTTCTCTCCAGATTGGTCAATTCATTTTATGTATGAAAAAACATATATGTTATAGGGTATTTTCCCACTGAGTACTCACAAAAAGTTGTTAGAGCTCAAGGTATTATGTTTATATATACTGCTATTTTCTATTCTGGTCTCCAGGTGGTGCTATTCTTATCATTTACTATGGAGAGCTGTAGAATCTGACTCAAGCTCTTTCGCAAAGTGCGCAGAGACTAAAGTTGTTTCTGTGGATTAAAAAAAAAAAGTTTGAACTGTAATCAACTTTTAATGAAAGACCTCCCAGCAATGGGTGTTTTCTTGTTTTACTTAGCAAAATTTTTCATAATAAATGGCTCATAAAGGGCCTAAGGAGGACAAGCTTCTAACTTCTTAAACTTCATAATAGCACTACAATTTCTTTCAGAAGCTATCACACAAATAATAATGTAGCAAAATTGTTTTCAATAAGGCAGAAAAGAAATATGCGTCCATCAAGTTTAACCTTTCTCATATCACCCTTATTGATCCAGCAGATGGTAAAAAAACCCTATTAAAGCCATTTCTGATTAAGCTCCAACTGGGTAAAAATAAATCCTCCTTGACTTCAAAATGCAGTGAGATAGCTGTCAATATTGTTCTGAGCTATAAATGTATACAGTAGGTTTTTGAAAGCATCTACATTACCAGCAAACACAGCCTCCTAAAACAAAGAATTCCAAAACCTCACTGGCCTTACTTTAAAAAAAGCCATGCCTTTGTTTTAGTCAAAAGCAACTTTCCTCTAGACTTACTTGATTAACCCTTTATTTTTGCTCAGGTATTTGATTAAATTGTTCCCAAGATAGTTATTTGTATTGGCCTTGAATATTTTTGAAAATAGTAATCATAGACCACTTTAGATGTTTCTTATGTAATGTAACCAAACCCAGTTTGGCTAGTCTTGTTTGTTTGAATTTTGTTGCACATCTCTGTTCTTTTTCCAGTTAAATAATGTGTTTTTAAGAACTCTTGTTAAAACTGTACACCATATTCTATATGAGGCCTTACCAAGGATTTATAAAGAAGTATAAATTTATTCCCTTCCAGTTCATCTATAGGCATTTTAAACATGACTAGTTTTAAAGCCTGTGTACACGGGCCAACACTGGCGGCGCTGCAGTCCTGTGCAGAACTGACTACCCGCTCTGTGGCTGATAAGGTGCGCAGAGAACACTTAGGTCTGAATTCGGAGCACCCCACTCCATATCAGCCTTCGAGGGGGCAGTCTGTATTGCGCATGACTGCAGCGCGCGCAGCCGTCTGTACAGCACATGACGGCTTCTGACAAACATCCTTAACAAATTATAATATATGATAGTACCATATTTCTCTTCTCAGACATGGATTCTCTAAGTATTTTCCCAATTCATAACCTTACATTTATTTATATTAAACCTCATCTGCCACTTCTCCCAATTACACAGTTAATACAAATCTTTTTGCAGAAACAAAGATTAAGACATTACTTTTAATACCATCTTCAAGGTCATTAAAGTAAACCTGTTACCTTGATTAAATCTTGCGTATCTGAAAACTTTATATAAACTGTCTATGTGTTGTGTTACCAAAAGAGAATATATTTATACCTGGTACCATATACTAATGAAGCATTATATATAGTTTCTTAAGCTAATGAAGCTTTAACTGCATTTTCATATGCTAACAATGAAGCTTTTCAGTGATGTTTTATATGCTAATTAAACTTGGTGCTGGACTGAGACACTTTCACTTTTTCCAGAAATAAACTATATATATATGCTGGACATTTGAATAAAATGAAACATAGGCAGTTTTGACTATGGTTTTCAAATATTTAAAAAATCAAGGTAACATTTCCACTTTAATAAACAAATTAATAACATCGGGCCCAGGAATGAACCTTGTGGCAATCTACTTATAACTATAGACCAGCTTGAAATGTTGCATTTGTCATATAGTCCGGAATACTATTGGTTAGTAATCCTTCTAATATATTACACACTACAGAAATCAAACTCACAGGTCTGCAATTTCAAGGATTAGGACTTGCACTCTTTTTGAATAATGGTACTACACCTGCTTTCCTCCAATCACAGGGCACTATGCCTGATGAGAGTGAATAATAAATATTAAGTATAATAGCCTTCCTATGCTTGAACTAAGTTCCTTAAGGACCCTTGAGTGTATGCCATCAGGTCCAAGTGTTTTATTCACCATGACCTTTCCATTTCCTTTTGTACTTTGTTTTTAGTATGCCATGTATATGATGGCAGAAATGCTGTGATTCTCACTGACTTTTCCTCAATAATTCACCTGCCTTAGTTTTAAAAAGACTGTTATCAAATTTAATGTTTTTTGCCATTAATATAATTGTAGAAATGTATGAGACTTTTCTTACTTTCTGTTGCAGTCCTTTTCTCATTTTTCGTTTAAGAAACCTAATTGCTTATTTGTAGATTTTATTGCATTCTATATATACTTTTTAAATGATGCATCTTACCATTCTGAACATTTTAGATTCTTGCTTCATATTCCTCATTTCCCAGAGAACCTCTTTGTTAAGCTACATTGGTCTTATTTTGTTCCTCTTATTTTCCAAATGATATGTATTGACACATGTATACAAATGCAAAGCACTTTTGTGTGGGATGTTGGACCACATTGTTGTCTTCAATTTGGATGATCAAGGACACAGCAACCCTAGAGTTTTTTCTTGGTGGACAGTTATATTGTACTTAACATCAATGACAGGGTGTTTATACTGTATATGTTTTATGATGGAAGATGTGCCAAGATGCAACCCCTCTTCCCCTTTTCACACATTTATAACAGTGTATGCACATTGTATGTAGTTGAAGACAATTGTGCAGTTCCTGCCCCCAGTGAAAAATAAACCCACAAACATGATTTTAGGGCAGGAAAAAGTAGAGAAGGATATTGTTCACTGTGCACTTTTTCACTTTATGCACTTGAAATGGCATGTGATGCTGCTGTTTCAGCACTTGTATGAGCCACATCCACCACTAGTTGTTCTATATTACTGCCACCTCTACTTCCCCCACCACTATTAATACCCATGGTCAGGGTTGATAAACACCAGTCTGATGATCCTGCTGTAATATATGATGTTTATATTCATGCTGTCTACTTAATCTGTACCAGTCTCTTCCTCGCCTCTTTTTGGTTACAAGTGTGACATAGGGGTATCTGGTGTCCCAGTCATCACAGACACATCAGGCACAGACAGCTGCTGCATACAGCCATTTTTAACAATAGTACCCAGGGTCCCTGGGGATATTATTATTATTATTACTACTACTAGTACTACTGCAGCTACTACTGCTTCTTCTACTTCTACTTCTCCTCTTCAGGATCTCTCCAACTGCTCTTACTCATATTGTCCAGCAAGCCACAGTACTAAAACTTTATTTATTTTCTCTTTCTCTCTCAATCACCTCTGTCTGCATCTATTACTAGTCTACAACTATGCAGTACGGTGGGAACGTCTGAGGTTTTATAGTTTTGCTGTTTGACCACTCACAGTCATAGAAAGCATAAAACTTTATGTTTTCACAAAGAAATAACTTGTGTTAGTGGAAAAAATTAATAATAATAAGAATAATAATAAACAAACTGCCTTCTGCTACAGCCAAATATTTCAAATTTCGTCTCATCAGTCCAGAGCACCTGCTGCCATTTTTCTGCACCCCAGTTCCTGTGTTTTCATGCATAGTTGAGTCGCTTGGCCTTGTTTCCATGTTGGAGGGATGGCTTTTTGGCTGCAAGGCTTCATGAAGACCACTTCTGACCAGACTTCTCTGGACAGTAGATGGGTGTACCGGGATCCCACTGTTTTCTGCCAATTGTGAGCTGATGATACTGCTGGACATCTTCTGATTGTGAAGGGAAGTAAGGATGATATGTCTTTCATCTGCTGCACTAAGTTACCTTGACCAATAACTGCGTCTACAGTCTGCATCGTTGCCTTTTTCTTTGTGCTTCTTCAAAAGAGCTTGGACAGCAAATCTGTAAACCTCTGTCTGGCTTGAAATTTCTGCCTGGGAGAGACCTTGCTGATGCAGTATCACTACCTTGTGTCTTGTTACTGTGCTCAGTCTTGCCATGATGTATGACTTTTGACATTAAACTGTCTTCAGCAACCTCACCTTGTTAGCTGAGTTTGGCTGTTCCTCACCCAGTTTTATTCCACCTACACAGCTGTTTCTGTTTCAGTTAATGATTGTGTTTTAACCTACATATTAAATTGATGATCATTAGCACCTGTTTGGAATAATTGTTTAATCATACACCTGACTATATTTCTACAAAATATCTGACTTTGTTCAAAAGTGTACCTAGAAGAATTGATACTGTTGTAATTTAGTTTTTTCTAGATAGATATAGTATACATACAGATATAGTATAAATATTTAGCAGATTGAAAGAAAATCTAATTCAAGCATGATGGAATTTTTATTTATCCTCTATGGTGCAGTTTGTTTGATTCAGAATGGTACCAGTTCTTCCTATTACACCAACGGTATTACAGTTACATCTCTTGCAACTGCCCTTTCAGAATGAACTGTCCTCTAGGAGCTCCTTGATGCTTCTAGAATATCATACTGTATTACTGCATTATAACCCTTATCCTCAGTGGATTCCTTATCAGCGATCATGAATCTGTGTAACTCACAGATGTGACTGGACTTCAAGACCCCTGAACAAAAGCTATCACAGATGCTTTCTGGAGTTTAAATACCATAAAAAAGATCAATAATATGTTGTTTTTTTCAATACTATTCATGAAGGCTATGATTTATCCTGGGTCTTTTGAACATAGGAAACAATGGAAATAAAAAATAGGAAGACTACAATCTTTTTTTTTCTCCATTTCTAGAAAAAAAGTGGAATTCATTCCTTTATTTTTATTCTATCGTGTATGGAAAGGAGTTCAAAACATTGGTTTGTACTTACATTGCCAAAAATACAAAATATATAGCATTCCAAACAGCATGTTCAGTTTAACATTTGCACTGTGTACCATCCAAAGGACATAACGCTTAACCAAATGTGTTTTACAAGAAAAGAAATTCTGGTTAAATTGATCACCATGTTTAGATTTACACTGCTGAATGGGAACAAAGTTATGTAATCCTTTTATAAAGGCTATAAAAATCAGCCTCGGCTGTTTGATTTATTAAACGGAACATATTTTACTTTTCCCTCAAAAAAATATACTGCTAATAGCAAAACATGGGGTAAAACAGGTGATACAGATATACAGCTTGAAATTTTAATAATATACTCTGAACACTGTACATAATAAAGGTATAAGTAGACTGCTATATTAAGAAGAAAAAAAGGGAGAGGCACTGAGGTTCAGTAAGGGTCTTGTGAGGTGAATTTAAGTCTGCACAAACCTGTAGTTGTCATTTGTGGCCATATTTAAAAAAAAATGGAGGAATTCTGGGACAAAATATTTGCACTATAGGGGAAAACTTGTCATGACCTATCTTCACCTGTTGGCCTTACTCATATGTTGGGCATTGCATCTATGCACTCACATGCAGTGGAATGTTTACACTTTTGTATGTGGGCACATCAAAACGTGCACTGCCGGCTTTGTTTAAAGTGTTGTTTATGCTAAAGTTTTAGCACCTATATGTACATATTCCACGTTCCCTTCAGTGCCTAGTTGCTAGCATCTTGGTGAAGACTCAGTTTCTAGTTGCTGTTTTGATATTTTGGTGTTGACCTTGGCTTGTCTCCTCACCCTGCATGAACTCCATCTGTCTAAACTACGGCTTGTCTCTTCGCCCTGCGCAAACTCCGCCTGCCTCGATAATGGCTTATCTCGTGACCCTGCATGAACTTCAATTGTCTTGACCTCTGCTTGTCTCCTGACCCTTGCTTAATCTCTGTCTACCCTGACTACCTCCACCATTGGGATCCAGTTATCTTGGGTATCTGCTTTGCTTCCTTCACCCCACTTCCTGGGGAACAGTAAGTACTACCACCTCACAGACACTTGTGTTTCCATCCTTTCATCTGGCTTCATGTCTAGCATCTTTAACCATGGCTTAGACCACAGCTATATTACACCAGTGGTGGTTGCCTACACACCCAAACTATGCTCTCTAATCCTCACTCTAAAGCTACTCCTTAGGTGATTCCCTGACAGAGCCAAAAATTCCCATTGATTTTAATGAGGATTTTAATTCCTTGATTGCTCAAGAGGTCTCCAAACCATTGGGAAGCTCGATGGAGACCTCTCTAGCATTTGTTGAATTTTTAGTTCTCCCCTGCAGGGCAAAACATACAGACTTTGATTATGTCTCAGATTCTCCCTTACCTCCATGATAACCACGGCTATAATGAAGTTCCAGTGTATTCTTCAACAGTACCTTTTTTGAATATTTTACAGAATCAACTTTGCCTTTCTTCACTAGCCTCAGATTACACTGAGTCAAGTACATCACCCTACATCAGCCCTTAAATTTATACAATTTATGTATTTTCAAGGATTAACAAAGGTTCTCCATTTATATGCATTTAATACTTCTCTATAACTACTAATATGAAACCACATATAATTTAAGTCTAACCCTTTGAGTGGCCAGAGAGGTATCCATCAATGGGATTTTTATTTGTCCACTTGGTGCAGTTGGTTTGCTCCATCTTTGCTCCATTGAACATGCCAATTTCAGAGAGTCCATCTGATGTTACCCCATGAACGCTAGGGGGACTTTTTCACCACTCTTGCACTCAGATAGTTAAGTGGGTAGCTCTGCCAAATACAAGCAAAAAAAAAAACAAATCCCCCATCTCATTCAGTTCCAATCTATCTATCAATTCTGAGCACAAATTCTCCTGTCTGTGATATCTTCCACTTGCATTCAGAAGGTATGGAGGCTTCTGTAATAAGACATACTGAAGAATTCTGGGGGGAAACTAACTGCACCATTGGAGACAAATCATCCCCATATTCATTTTCAATTAAAATGGACGAAGCAATGTGTTGTTGATCTGTCCTTCAATCAAGGGGTTTAAAACCGCTTTTAGCAGTTTTCATTTGTCCATCTGGTGCAGTTGGATTGTCCTGGAATTGCTCTGGTTTTCTTAGTACATCTGGCTCACAGGTTAGACTGTCCTGGTACTCCTTAATACCTGAATGGTACAGATGATAGGCTCTCTTTCCCACTTCTGTTTTGTTGTTACTGACACACTACAGGCAATGTAATAAAGTGGCAGGGAATGCAAGCAGGGTACTGGGTTGTATAGCTAGGGGCATTAGTAGCAGAAAAAGGGAAGTGGTAATGCCATTCTACGGATCTCTAGTTAGACCTCATCTAGAGTATTGTGTACAGTACTGGAGACCCCATCTCCAGATGGATATAGATACTCTAGAGAAAATTCAGAGAAGGGCTACTAAAATGGTGACTGGTTTACTCGAAAAAAAATATCAGGATAGACTAAAGTATCTGAACATGTATATATACATGAAGGGATTCAACAAAGTGCAGGAGGGAAGTACATTTCAAAGGAGTAAAAATATTAGGACAAGAGGCCATAGTCTAAAACTAGGGGGACACAGGTTTATATGTAATGTAAGAAAGTTTTACTTCACTGAGAGGGTAGTAGATAAATGGAACAGCCTACCAGCAGTGGTAGAGGTTAATACAGTGACAGAATTTAAGCATGCATGGGATAGGCATAAGGCTGTCCTTAACATAAGAAAAGACCAAGGAGCAAAAAAGGTTTGAGGTTTTTTACAGTAGGAAAATAGGCAGACTAGATGGGCAGAATGGTTCTTATCTGCCATCAAATTCTATGTTTCTGTGTTTACCTTTGATCTCCCCCTCCCTGCATTTAGCATGCATGTACAGGTCTTGCCTGCTCCCTCAATGTTAGTGTTGTCATGTCATCCCTTTAAAAAGGGACACATGAAACCTGCATGCCGCAGGGCTGCATTTATTCTTAACCCCATTGCAACAATAGATGTACATGTACGTCCCGCAGATTCTGTCACTTAGTGACAGAGGATATACATGTACGTCCAGGAAATTGTTGAAAAAAGTTTGGTGGGCGTTAAGTGCCGGCCATATGCACGCGGCCGGTCACTAAGGGGTTAATGGGATACATTATTCATAAGAATATCTTTTTAAAGGAATTGTCTGACAACCCTAGTCAAATTGCCTAGCAACCCTACTCAATAAGCCTGGGAGCAGAGGTAGCGCTATAATATAAGCAGAATAAGTGGCTGCTTAGGGCCCCCACTTGATCAGAAGGCCTTGCAGTGCTTATACAGTACTGCCGCCACATGTAAACATAATCAGATGGCAATGTATAATTGGCAATACCAATGCAGGAGTAAAGGGGGGCGCATGTTAATTTTTCGCATAGGGCCCCCAAAACCTAGAGCCGCCCTTGCCTGGATGGGGCAGGTGATACACATTGTGAGGGGTGTGTGAGCCAGATTTTATTTCTTCCTTATGGTGCATCTGGCTTTCTACAGAACTGCCCCAATTCCTCTTGGTATAACAGCTTCCCTAAGTTAAAATTCCCGAGAAAAGAGCTTCAAAGGCCAGCATGTCTCTCCACAGAATCAGATAGGAAACACTACTAGTTCCACTAAATGATTCTCATCTGGAAATCGTCAACTATTCAAGCAACAGACTTTATATACCTTTGAGGGTTTTCTATTTCAAATTTTCATGACTTCGCTGGAGTATCTTTAGCGTCAGCCGAAGGGCAGCCAAACTGCTGTAATGTTCGCTGCTGTTCTATACTATTGTTTGCAGTATAAACTTGATAGTAAAGGGATTATGAACAAAAGAAAGGAGTCAAGATCCTTAAAGCAAACCAACTGCTTCATAGAGGAGAAATAATAGTAAATCCCTTTCATTTGAATGGGCCTTTGAACCTCTTGAATGCTACTGATGTTTCCAGTGGATTGCAGAGAAATGTTCTGGAGACCATTCTAACATTTCAGGGGCTAAATACACCAGATAACCCTTTGAGTGCCAGATTGCAAATCAATGTGTTGGATACCCCTCTGCACTCAAAGTGTTAAGTCAATGGCAGCTCTGGAAGTTTTATTTCCCCCTATAGTTGGTTTGCTAAGGGAAATGCTTGACCTTAGTGCTGTAAGTGGGGTCCCAAAGTTAGTCTTTAATCAGTACTAGATATCATGTCAATGGTAAAATGACCAGTAGGAATTGGAGAAGTGATATCACTTGAGAAGTCATCTCCACGTTATCACCTCTTTAACACAATTTAGCGAATAACTCCCATAGTTCTTTCTGCAGGACTCTAATACCCCAAATTTCTCCTGCTACTTTTTATTTTTTTATATGAAAATTTTTATTAAGAACAACAGTGAATGACAGCACAAATCATGAGTAACAAAAAGATAAATACAGCATGACTGGAATAACAATACAGAACTTAGTAAGTCATATATTACTACACGCATACATTTAACTGTACGTATGTTTACAGAACAGTTTATGTGACACTGTTGTTCACGAGTTTTAGATATGATGGGAGCAGAAAGGATAGAGAGAAGGGATTTAAATAATAAACAGTTTAGAAAGAGAGGAAGGGGGTATGAAAGAAGAGAGTAAGAAAGAGATCAAAGGAAAAGGAGGAAAAAGGAAAAAGAAAAAGGGAAATAAGAAGAAGAGAGAGAGAAGAAGAAAAAGAAGAAGAGAAAGAAAAGTAGAGGATCGGGTACCCTGTCTCCTGCGTGTTGTTAGTTATGACTCAGAGATTCCATCAATGGAAATTTCTGTACCAGATGAGTTCCACCACCTCAGAAAAGATATCATATGGGTGGGCTGTAGGCCCCACTAAAGTTTAGACAATCTTTAGAGATGGATGAGATCACCCACTCTATTATACCATTCCACCAGAGTAGGATGGGATCTATCTTTCCAGTGTATGGGTATCAAAGAATTAATGGCCATCAGCATCGATAGTAATAAGCATTTTGTATGTGGTGGAAGATTGGAAAATCCGGAGAAAAACAAAATTGAAAGCGGGTCCCTCAGTAATGCTATATCTAAGGAGTGTTCTGTTTGGGACAAACAACCAGACCAAAAGGATTGTAATAGATGACATGACCACCAGATGTGAAGATATGTACCTTTGCGGTCTTGATACCTGCAACAAAGAGAGCTCTCAGAGCAGAAGAAGCTGTGTCGTCTAGCAGGGGTGTAATACCATCTTTATAAAAACATATAATTAGATTCAAGGAATTGAGAGGTTATCAAGGAAGTTCCCATAAAATTCTAGATTTCATGCCAATCATCCGGGGATATTTTGACCCCTAGTTCCCTCTCCCAAGCAGATATATATGAGGGTAGCATAGAAGATATGGTGGAAAGTAAGATTGAATATACTTTCCTAGGAATTTGCAAGGTGTGTTCGTTGGTACACAGATGGTAGTTTAATTTGCATGTATTTCCATAGTTCGTTAGAAGAGAGTGACAGCTGAGATTATAATTCGGGAAAGGTAAGAATGGTACAATTGATATAGAAGTCTCCCACAAGTCTACCAAAAGTGGAGAAATGGAGGAAGGTAGAGAAAATAGAAGATTCCACTGATTCCATATATGTAAAAGTGGAGAAAGAATAGGGTGAGTCCATAGGAGTGGGAATCTACACAATCCGTTATGGACTCTGTTATGGGACCAATCCGGAATGGATAACACTAGAGCTGAGTAACAGTATAATTTTAAATCCGGGACACCTAAGCCCCCCAGTGATTTGGGTCTGTGTAATGTCTCACACTTGATTCTGTGATGTATGGTAATGCCAAATGAGACTGTGAACCTCCTTCTACTTTTTAAGGACTTTTTCAGAGGGGAAAGTTTGGGATTTAGCCCTGCAAAAAAAAAAAAATCTCTGTCACTGTATAAATGATATCCAGTAATAATTAAATATTAATTTTGGAGAACACATCCACACAGAATTGATTCATCGTAACTCTAAAGAATTTTGGATCAGATTAAACCTATGGCGTGCCACACAAAGGGTTAAAGGAATAGTAATACTTAATATATAATACAATATATGTTGTAAGGTTTATCCCCCCTGAGAAAAACAAGGGCACTCTCACTGCTGAAAGGTGTTTTATTCAAAAATTATTACTGTTCAAACTTTTTTTTCAAAATTTTTTAGCTGCAGTATCACAGTGGCCTGAAATTGTACAGAGGCACTGTTGTTATATCATCTTATGGAGATTTATGGTCAATTGACCAGAGCTGTCCATAGGATGGTCTAGCAACAGAGCCCTTGTATAATTTCAGACAAGTGGAGGATTATTATTAGGATGAGTGTGCAGGGCTGCCCTTTGGGGGGGTGTGACCTATGTTGCTGCACAAGTGCCAGGCCAATAGGGTGTCACCACAAAGCCCACCTCTTATTGAAATAAATAATAACATTGGAGGAGATTCACTACTGTTGAAAGCAGCAATTTGCCATTCTGCATCCTGAATGTTATATATGAGTGCAGAGCTTCCCTGCAAAATGCTTTGCGGTGGATGTTACAAGGAGAGTGGACAGGTGCATGGTATGAACTGTGAAACCAGAGACTGAGTGGTGCAGCTAAAATACAGAAGCACCACATTGTGAGGTTGAGCCTTGAGGTTTCTGTGCCAGATGTCTGTCTCTTTGTGTAGTGAGTTATATAAGTTACGAGAGAGAATGAGTCCATCTCCCAATCCAGACTTCAAAGTGTGTGAATCTGTTCCAGATGAATGAGAACGTGATGATTCTTCTCCATAAGAAACCCATCTGATGCTCCATTTGTCAGTGTCAAATTTGGGATTTGGGCAGTGTAAGGGTTAAATGAATCACATCTTATTGATAAAAAGAAACCCAATATACTCCTATTTTCAATTCCCAGTTCTTGTTTGAATACTTACTAGATCTATTGTGTCTCTTGGGATTCACTGTATAGATTGCTAGCTCTGTTGTATCATATTTAAGTCATAGATTGATAGCAATTGTACATCAAACCTACTGTAGCACTGAGAACAAATGAAAATTGACAAATTCTCAGTGTTTTAAATTTTGGATTTTTAACCCCATATATTTTAGTGGTCTCCAAATCCAACACATTGGAAATTGTGATAGCATTCAGTGGATTGGAGGTCAAATTTAAATGAAAAGGATTTTATATTTGTTTCCTAAAGCGCAGTTGTTTTGATATTAAATCATTCCCTCTTTTCTCTTGTGCATAAATTCCACAAGTGAGCATGTTTTCTCAAGTACATTTTCATATTGGGATATGCTCATTTATGGACTTTAACCTGATGTGGTACCCTTATCGCTGAATGCTAAGGCAATATGTAAAAAAACAACAACAACAACAAAATGTGGAGGCGATATGGGGCAATCTACATGTACTATAAGGGAGAACAATAAATAAATTAGTCTCACAGATTTATATGGGGATTTTTACCCCTTAAATGCTAGAGAGGTCTCCAATGTACAAAGTCAATTTTTGCTAATGAAATAGCAATTAAAGGAGCTCATCCACTTTTGTTCCCGGTGGTGCAGTTGGTTTTCTCCAACTGCATCTCTTTCATACCGCCCAACATTTTATAAGGCCAAAGATGGACACTTTTGTTATAGCTGGTGTCGCTGGGGGTGTGTCTAGTAGATGGGGCATTATCCAGAATTTTTGGATTATTTCACACCTTATTGATACCGATTGGTGTAACTGAACATTTTGTTTACGCAGACTACTTTATAAACACATATACGGAAGTTTAACCCCTTCGCGTCCTGTGACGTACCCGGACCGTCACGCTGGTCCGGCACTTAAGGACCAGTGACGGTCTTGGAACGTCACATACTTTTACTCACCGCGCTCCTGCAGGAGCGCGGTGAGTAATACCGTGGACTGAAGTTGATCTCTTTCAGTCCTACTTTCAATGTGCCGCCCCACGTGATCAGTCACGTGGGACGGCATGTTGAACTCGTCTTTCTGGTCCTTAAAGCACCAGACACCGTGGGATCGTCGGACCTTAAGGGGTTAAACAAACATTAATGTGAGTTTTATTATGTAGACACCACACATATCTCCTGAAAACAGGGATACCAGGGTGGGAAAGAGCGACATCAAAACATTAAAAAAAAACCTTTGCAGTTGGTTGTTTTATCACTTGGCATACTAGTCAGCATAATTTTTTTTTGTTTACTATACAGCTTTACTAATACTTTAATACTTTAATACTTTTATCACAATTTAGTTGTGCATCCGCTTGTGTGGAATAAAACCACTTAAAGAAAGGAACACTAACATCTCCTACTAATGACCCCTCGATTACTTTACTATGACCAGAGAATCTTAGCAGCCTCTGTGCTTTTGCCCTTATGGTTTGATTACAGAGATAAATTGCATCTTCAATCCATTCTATATGCTATGTCCTCCTGTAGACAAAAGCATGGATGCTACTAGATATATGCCTACTAAGCGTACTACATCCCATACAATAAAACTCGGATGAGAAGGGGATCCATCATAAAAATTAAATACTTTTATTGACACATAGCATATAAGTAGAGCAAAGAACAGGACCTACATACATTCTCGATAGTCCATCCCTAATGCGATTCTATTGTAGTCAGACATTCTGACAAAGGAGGCTCTGTTGTTGTGCTGGATGCGTGCAAATATAGGGACGAAGCATTGAGGCAACTCACTAATTTGAATGAGATATTGACAAAAAATGAGATATATGAGATATTGACAAAAATCCTACTAGGCATTTTTAAGCTGTCTTGAGGAATCTCTTACAGAGGGGTATAGATCTAGATATTATATATAAGGAAGAGTTTGAGTTTATATATAGTGATAAGTGTAACAGTTTGTTTGACACTCAGACACAGTAGGTTTGGCTAAAACACAGTTTTATTGTACAGTTGCAGAAAACAATAACCATCACGGGTCCAGTAATATATGACATAATATAGTACTGTCACAGGACAGGTTACAGAGAGGTATTCCCACACGGGTCCAGTATATGCAAAATACAACAACACAATATACTGACACAGGTCAGGTAACTTTCGTGTGAATTTCAAGCTAGGCAGCACTGAATGGGTTACTATTAGGCCAGGAGGACTGACAGGCCCTAATAGCGTGAGGCCCTTTAAGATTCTCAGTCTGAAGAGAGTGCACAATATCGAGTAACGCCCAAATAGACAATGGAGACCAGAGCAACTTGTGGACTGCCGTAACAGTAGCGGAGGACTGGCAACGAGCCCGGAGAGGCACCCAACCGGAGACTGCACGGATAGATAGCTGGTGACTGGCACCCACCCCGAAGGGTTAACAACGCTCAGACCAATGTCAACTGCAAGATCAGGTGAACTGCCTGAGGTTCCCAGAGTAAACTCAACCTCAGCGTGAATGGCAGGAAGAGGTCCAGCGTATTTTGGTGCATAGATGGAAGGAACACACCAGCAATGTCGCCTGGGCGACACCGAAAGTAACGGAGACTACACTGCAAGCGTATAGTGGTACGAGGTACTGTCCGGAGACAGAGAGGATCCTGGATAACAACCCCAACTGGAGACTGGATGGAGCTTCAGCAGGAGAGATGCACAGCCAAAGGAGCTCAACCGGGCCGGGTCGGTACACAGACAGGAACGTCAGCCAATCCGAGTCGGTACACAGAGCAGGAACGTCAGCCAGGCCGGCTCGGTACACAGAGCAGGAACGTTAGCCAATCCGGGTCGGTACACAGAGCAGGAACGAGTTGCAGAGTAGTCAGGCAGTCCGGGTCGGTACACAGAGCAGGAATGACAGTAGTCAGGCAGTCCGGGTCGGTACACAGGCAGGAAGGAGATGCAGAGTAGTCAGGCAATCCAGGTTGGTACACAGACATCACACGAAAACAGGAACAAACGCTGGTAACGGAAACACCATAAAAGGGCACCAGAGAAGTAGCAAGACCCAGTATTTAAGGACAAATACTGGGCGGGACAAAGTCACTTCAACCAATAGGTGTAAGCAGTAGTGGAAACTGACAGGATGTCGCCAGCATAGCACGGGCACCGTGATAGTACCCCCCTCTCAAAAACCCCCCTCCTTGAAGAGGGATCTGGTTTCAGAGGGTATTTGGAATGAAAACTGCGCAACAATCTGGGAGCATGGAGGTCACTCTGATCAACCCAGGAACGCTCCTCAGGGCCATAACCCTTCCAATGGACCAAATTTTGCAATTTTTCTCTATATCTTCATGAATCAATAATGCTTTGAACTTCGTACTCCTCCTGACCCTGAACTTGAACAGGACTGGGGACTGCAGGAGTGGTAGTGTAACGGTTGCATATCAAAGGTTTCAGAAGGGATACATGGAACACATTGTGAATCCGCATGGATGCTGGGAGATCCAGGGCGTACCAAACTGGGTTAATTTTGCAGATAACCTAAAAGGGACCAATGAACCGGGGATCCAACGTATTACATGGAACTTGCAAATTGAGGTTTCTGGAGGATAACCATACCCTATCCCCAACCTGGAAAGAGACCGCCGGCAACGGTCTGCGATTAGCGTGACAATGATAACTCTGGAACAAATTACTGAGGGCCCTCTGTACCTGTGCCCAGGTGGAGTGGAGCTGCCCGATATGCTTATCCAGAGCTGGAATCTGCTGCGTCTGAAATGAGTCCGGGAGCAAGCATGACTGGAACCCATAGTTGATGAGAAATGGGGAGCTCCCAGACAATGAATTAGCCGCACAGTTCCTGGCGAACTCTGCCCATGGCAACAGGTCGGCCCAATTATCATGATGATCGGACACGAAACAGGGTAAGAATTGTTCCAATCCCTGATTGACACACTCGGCGGCTCCATTGGTCTGGGGATGGTAGGCAGATGAGAAGGACAACTGTATGCCCATCTGGTCACAGAATGCGCTCCAAAATCTGGACACAAATTGGCTCCCACGGTCTGACAACAGCACCCTGGGTACCCCATGCAACCGGAACACCTCTCTGACAAAGACAACAGCCAACTCCTGGGCCGAGGGAAGGCCAGGAAGGGGCACAAAGTGGGCCATCTTGGAAAATCTATCAACCACCATCCGGATAAAAAAGTAACCCTTAGACATTGGCAGTTCTCCCAGGAAATCAATAGAAACGTGGGACCAAGGACGTTCACCATTAGGTACTGGTTGCAAAACCAACTGGGAGGTGTCTAGGGGACTTGGCACGGGCACATGTTGTGCAAGCTGCAGTGAATGCGGTGCAGACAGCACGCAGAGAAGGCCACAAGAACAACTATGAAAGAGACCAAATCAATTGATCCCTCCCAATGTGCCCAGCTGCCCGAGATGCGTGGTATGTCTCAAGTAAACTGGTACGGAATGGCTCAGTTACAAAGCACTTGCCCACTGGGGTGTCAGGGGGTGCAGTAGCCTGCATAGCAAGAATCTCCTCCCCCAGTGGCGAAGTGATGCTGGTGTGTAAGGTAGCCAAAATGAGATCAGAATGATGGGTACAGGAACCTCATCTTTATCCATCTCTGGGCCAAATTGCCTGGACAGGGCATCTGCCCTAACATTCTTGGAACTTGGCAAGTAAGATACAATAAAATTGAAGCGGGACAGAAACAAGGCCCATCTGGCTTGTTGCAAGGACAACCTCTTACCTTCCGAAAGGTACGTCAGGTTTTTGTGGTCTGTCAGGATTAACACCGGAGTCCTGGTACCCTCTAGTAAGTGACGCCATTCTTTAAGAGCGAGGATAATTGCCAGGAGTTCTCTGTCCCCAGTCTCATAGTGACTCTGGGCACTAGACAGCTTTTTGGAGAAGAACCCACATGGTTTCAGTGCACTCCCAGAGGCCGGATGCTGTGACAACACTGCCCGTACCCCAGTCTCAGAGGCATCAACCTCTAGAGTAAATGGAAGGGAAGGGTTAGGGTGGGATAGCACAGGAGCGGATGCAAAAGCAGACTTGAGTGTTGTGAAAGCTCGATCGGCTGCTTCAGACCATTGGGAGGGGTTGGCACCCTTATGCGTAGGGCCAGTGTTAAAGTTTCAGCTTACCTTGTTTCCAGCAGCATCTATAGGCGCGAGGCTTCTAGCATGCAGCAGGCCTCTGTTTTATCTGTTTGTTTCCTGTAGTCTCCTCCTACCTACTTCCTACTTCCTCCCTCTGATCTGCTCCTCCTACTTCCTGTGGAGGGGTTTGAAAGGCAGACTGAGTCCTGACTCAGTCGCCCTTGCGTTGTTGTTATTAGGTGAAGTACTTGGGCTCTGTGTGTGACCTGGCTATCTACGAAAACCTGCACTGCGTATGACCTGGCTATTTATGAGAACCCGTACTGTGTATGACCCGGCTAAGTAAGAGAACCCTTTCTGTGTATGACCCAGCTAAGTACGAGAACCCTCTCTGTGTATGACCCAGTGATCACGAGTATCCCTTACTGTGATCAATTTGTGCTATTGGCTTAAGACAGACCACTGTTGTGGACAGGGTCTGATTGGTGACTGCAGGCGTGAGTCACAGAGTCTCAATATAGTGACTGCAGGCAGAGTCACAGGGTCTGGTGTAGTGACTGTAGGCATGAGTCACAGGGTCTCGTGAGGTGGCTGCAGGCTTCAGCCACAGGGTCTTTATATGTGACTGCAGGAGTGAGTCACAGGGTCCGATATAGTGACTGCAGGCAGAGTTACAGGGTCTCTTAGCGGTGATTGCAGGCGTGGGTCACCGGTTTGCTGCAAAGGTGTGGTGTTGCTGGTTTGACTGATTGCAGGCGTGGGTCAGTTCTCCAGTCCAGCAGTCCTTGTGTTCCTGTTCGTCGGATCAAGATTGCTGAGCCAGTGTTCACAGTGGTCGCCTGTTCCAGTGTTCCATTCGACGGTTCAAGAGTTGGTGTTCCTGTATCCTACTGAGACTAACAGGGGCTTCGGCCCAGTCTCTCGCATTGTGGTCTAGCGAGAGGCCTACTATTTCTGGTAGTAGTGTCACCAACTAGTAACCCTTTGCTTGATGTACCACTTATTTATCGCTGTGATTTATTCTAATAAATATTTTGCATTATATTACCGTACTGTGTTCTGAACATTCCTGGGTGCCCATGACAGTCAGACAATGGCTTAACGATCGTGGGGAAATCTCGAATAAATTTTCTATAATAATTGGCAAAGCCAAGAAAGTGCTGTATTGCCCTCAATCCCTTGGGTCGTGGCCATTGCAACACTGCTGAGAGCTTTTCCTTATCCATAGCATTGCCATCTTTAGAAATCACAAAGCCCAAAAAAGGCACCATGGACTTGTGGAACTCACATTTCTCGATTTTACAGAATAGTTTATTCTTGCGTAATCTGAGCAAAATTTCAGACACATCCTTGATGTGTTGAGACAAACTAGACGAGTGTATGAGTATGTCATCCAGATAACCTACTACACAAGACTGTAGCATATCATGGAGAATGTCATTAATAAGTTCTTGGAACACTGCAGGTGCGTTACATAGTCCAAAAGGCATCACTAGGTATTCGTAGTGTCCAGATCTGGTATTGAACGCCGTTTTCCACTTGTCCTCGGCTCTTATTCTGATCAGGTTATATGCAGCCTGTAGGTCTAACTTAGTGAAAATAGAGGAACCTTTCAACCTGTCAAACAGTTCAGTGATGAGTGGTTTTGGATAGGCGTTCTTGGACATAAGCTTATTCAAATCACGGTAATCGATACAGGGTCTTAACTCGCCATTCTTCTATTTTACAAAAAAGAAACCACCCCCTGAGGGCGAAGTTGACTTTCTGATAATACCTCTCTTGAGGGCATCTGAGATATATTCCTCCATGGCCTGATTCTCCTCGTACGACAACGGGTACATGCGACATCGGAGAGGGACGGCGCCAGGAGGCAGATCAATAGCGCAATCATAAGCCCTATGCTGAGGCAAAGCGCTAGCCTCTCCCTTACTGAAAACGTCACTGAATTGATGATACTCAGCTGGCACGGAGGGAGAGTATCACGGTGCCTGTGCTTTCTGTCAGTCTCTGTGTGATGCGCCCCTATTGGCTGAGCTATGTTTGGCCCGCCCAGTATGGCCTTTTTATACTGGGCTCTGGCACCTGTCTGGTGCACTTTCGTGGTGTTCCTGTACCAGTGCTTACTTGAGTTGCTGTGTTCCCGTGTACCGACTTGGCCCGTTAGACTACTCTGCTTCTGGTTCCTGCTCCGTGATTCGACCCGGCCTGGCTGATGTTCCTTCTCCATGATCTGACCCGGCTTGTCTGACGTTCCTGCTCCGTGATCCAACCCAGCTCTCCTGTTGCTGCTTCGTTGTGTTGCTTGGGAGACATTCTGACTTCCGCTGTGACTGGTCCTACCTGGCAGAGTATTCTGTGTTGCCTCCATTACTGCTACGGCAGTGTACATATTGCTGAGCCTCCGTTAACTCTTGCAGAGCTTACTGTTGCCTCCGTTACTGCTACGGCAGTGTGCCATTGGCTGGGCTTCCTGTTAACTCTTTCAGAGCTTACTGTTGCCTCCGTTACCGCTACAGCTGTGTGCCATTGGCTGGGCCGTCCGTTAACTCTTGCAGAGCTTCACTGTTGTCTCCATTACTGCTACGGCAGCGTGCCATTGGCTGGGCCTTCCGTTAACTCTCGCAGAGCTTCACTGTTGCCTCCGTTACTGCTACGGCAGTGTGCCATTGGCTGGGCCTTCCGTTAACTCTCGCAAGGCTTCACTGTTGCCTCCGTTACTGCTACGGCAGTGTGCCATTGGCTGAGCCTTCCGTTAACCCTTGCAGTACTCCTTGTTGCCTCCGTTACTGCTACGACAGTGCTCCATTGGCTGTGTTTCCGTTCAGCTCTTGCAGAGTACCTTGTTGCCTCTGTTACTGCTATGGCAGTGTGCCATTTGCTGTATTCCGTTCAGCTCTCGCAGAGTACTGTTGCCTCCGTTACTGCTGCGGCAGGGTACCATTGGCTGTATTCCTTTCAGCTCTTGCAGAGTATCATTGTTGCCTCCGTTTACTGCTACGGCAGTGGGTATAGCCTCAGCTCTGCTCTGGCAGATTACCAGTGCTCTGTCTCCATTCTAGCACTACAGTCTCCTACTCGTTGTTATTCCATCATACTGGGCATTACTAGAGAACTCACCACAGACTTCTCTACAACAGGGACTGATTATACCTATTGGGACTTTAACTCATGCTGTGCTGCTACTCTGGGTATTCACCCTCTCATGCCTGACCTGTGTCAGTATATGAACTCTCTTGCTTCCTATTATACTGGGCCTGTGTAGGCATATGTACCTAAGTCCTGTATTACACCTGTATAATTCTACTGAGATACACTATAGCCCATTAAGGGTAATTATCATTGTGTTTTCAATAAAACTGTGTTTTATCCTAAACCACTGTGTCTGAGTGTTGAACAAACCGTTACAGTATGAAAGGGCCATGACCTCAGACAGTAAAGGTGAAGGAAATTCACAAAACATCCACTGGAGGATGGATGTGCACGAGCAGCGTCTGGACCAGTTGGCACTAGCCATGCAGACATTACTTGAGCGTATGGTACACCTCGATAAACCGAGTCAGAATCTGGTGGTCCCCCCAGTCTTGACACAGGAGAGTCATTCCTTGACTACTGTTGCCCCAGCTAGAGGGTTAACGGCGGTGGCGCCACAACCACTCAGATATGATGGTGAACCTACCCTATGCAGAGGGTTTATTAATCAATTAGAGATATTATTGGAACTAACGCTTCATGCCTTCCCTAATGACCGTAGCAAGGTTGGGTTCATGATATCATTATTAATGGGCAGAGCCTTGGCTTGGGCCAATCCACTGTGGGAAAATGCTAAACCTTGCCAGTTGAGGTTCTGGCCCTGGTGGATTCCAGCGCAGCTGGTTACTTCATGGATTGTTCATTTGCCGAGTTACATAAGATTCCGTTGGTCAAGAGGGATTCTCACTTAGCCATTGAAGCCATTGACGGCAGACCATTAGAACCAGTTCTGATTACTATGGAAACTATTCCTATTACGATGACTACTGGGGCCCTCCACAAGGAGGAACTACAATTTCAGATAATCCATTCCCCTCATCATGCGGTCATTCTGGGGTTCCCATGGCTACATCTGCACAACCCTCAGTTTGATTGGCAGAAATGTGAGGTCACATCTTGGTCTGAGTATTGCATGGAGCATTGCGTATTGCACCCAGTTAAGATTTTATGTACCTCTCCCTCCGTGCCAGCTGAATACCGCAAATTCAGTGACGTGTTCAGTAAGGGAGAGGCTAGCACATTGCCTCAACACAGAACATATGATTGCGCTATTGATTTGCCTCCGGGCATAGTGCCTCCCAGGGGTTGCACGTACCCACTGTCGTGCGATGAGAATAAGGCTATGGAAGATTACATTGATGACGCCCTTAAGAGAGGGATTATACGCAAGTCTACCTCGTCTGCTGGTGCTGGCTTCTTTTTCGTAAAAAAGAAAAATGGCGATTTAAGACCTTGCATTGGTTACTGCGGACTGAATAAACTCATGTCCAAAAATGCCTACCCCATACCACTTATTACAGAACTATTTGACAGGTTAAAAGGTTCCTCCATTTTTACGAAACTTGATCTACTGGCTGCCTATAACCTGATCAGAATAAAACCTGGGGATGAGTGGAAAATTACATTTAACACCAGATCTGGGCATTATGAATACCTAGTTATGCCATTTGGCCTCTGTAACACACCTGTGGTATTTCAAGAATTTATTAATGACATCCTCCGCGACATGCTTCAGTCCTGTGTTGTAGTATACCTTGATGACATTCTTATACACTCAGCTAATCTATCCCAACACATCAAGGATGTGTCTGAGGTCTTGCTTCGTTTACGCAAGAATAAACTATTCTATAAATGGGAAAAATGCGAGTATCATCTTTAATACGGTCAGCGAGTCCCTGAGCAAATGCTGCCACCAGCGCCTCATTGTTCCAACCTACCTCTGCTGCCAATGTACGAAATTCAATAGTGTAATCTCCAACCCTATGAGAACTTTGTTGTATCTCCATTAATTGTTTGGCAGCAGAGGCGGCTCTACCTGGGACTTCAAACACTCTGCGAAAGGCACGCACAAACTCCCTGAAACTCTTAGTGCAGTGTTTGGCAGATTCCCACAAGGGGTTGGCCCATGCCAGGGCTCTGCCTGTCAGTAACGATATCATAAAGCCCACCTTACTGTGGTCATTAGGAAAGGCTTGGGGAGTTATTTCCAGAAAAATCTCCAATTGGTTAATAAACCCACTGCACAGGGTGGGTTCGCCATCGTATCTTAGCGGCAACGGAGCTGTGGCGGTTAACCCTTTACACAAGGCCACTTGCGTCAGGGATTGAGCTCCCGGTGTCGAAATGGGGGAGACCACTGACGCTTGGACCGGTTTTTCAAGGTGAGCAGTACGCTCTAGAATGGTTTGTACGGCCAGTGCCAACTGGTCCAAACACTGCTCATGTAAATCCATCCTCCAATGGATGCTTTGTGCATTACCTTCACCTGTACGTCTGAGGTCATGGCCCTTTCGTACTGTAACGGTTTGTTTGACACTCAGACACAGTGGGTTTGGATAAAACACAGTTTTATTGAACAGTTGCAGTAACCAATAACCCTCACGGGTCCAGTAATATATGACACAAAATAGTACTGACACAGGACAGGTTACAGAGAGGTATACTCACACGGGTCCAATATATGCAAAATACAACAACACAACATACTGACAAAGGTCAGGTAACTTTCGTGTGAATCTCAAGCTAGGCATCACTGAACGGGTTACTATTAGACCAGGAGGACTGACAGGCCCTAATAGCGCGAAGCCCTTTAAGACGCTCTGTCTGAAGATAGTGCACAATATCGAGTAACTCACAAATAGACAACGGAGACCAGAGCGACTTGTGAACTGCCGTAACAGTAGTGGAGGACTGGCAACGAGCCCGGAGAGGCACCCAACCGGAGACTGCACGGATAGATAGCTGGTGACTGGCACCCACTTGAAGGGTTAACAACGCTCAGACCAATGTTGAGTGCAAGATCAGGTGAACTGCCTGAGGCACCCAGAGTAAACCCAACCTCAGCGTGAATGGCAGGAAGAGGTCCAGAGTATTGTGGTGCACGGATGGAAGGAACACACCAGCAATGTCGCCTGGGCGACACCGACAGTAACGGAGACTAGACTGCAAGCGTATAGTGGTACGAGGTACTGTCCGGAGACAGAGAGGATCCTGGATAACAACCCCAACCGGAGATCAGATGGAGCGTCAGCAGGAGAGATGTACAGCCAAAGGAGCCCAACCGGGCCGGGTTGGTACACAGGCAGGAACATCAGTCATTCCGAGTCGGTACACAGAGCAGGAACGTCAGCCGGGCCAGGTCGGTACACAGAGCAGAAACGCCAGCCAATCTGGGTCGGTACACAGAGCAGGAACATCAGCCGGGCCGGGTCGGTACACAGAGCAGGAATGTCAGCCAATCCGAGTCGGTACACAGAGCAGGAACATCAGCCAATCCGGGTCGGTACACAGAGCAGGAACGTCAGCTGGGCCGGGTCGGTACACAGAGCAGGAATGTCAGCCAATCCAAGTCGGTACACAGAGCAGGAATGACAGTAGTCAGGCAGTCCGGGTCGGTACACAGGCAGGAACGAGATGCAGAGTAGTCAGGCAATCCGGGTCGGTACACAGAGATCACACGAAAAGAGGAACAAGCGCTGGTAACAGAAACACCGCGAAAGGGCACCGGAGAAGTGACAAGACCCAGTATTTAAGGACAAATACTGGGTGGGACAAAGTCACTTCAACCAATAGGCGTAAGCAGTAGTGGAAACTGACAGGATGTCGCCAGCATAGCATGGGCGCCGTGATAATAAGCCAGTTACTCCTATTTTCCATGTGTTGCCTAAGGTACAAAAAACACTTGTCGATCCTCCTGGTAGGCCCACCATGTCTGGGATTGGTTCCTTGAACGAGGGCCTATCTGGATATGTCGATGAGTTCTTGTTTCTTGCCATCATATCTACAAGATACTAGAGATGTTTTACAAGCCTTTGATGGTTTTTTGTATTACATTAGACGTTGTTGTGTTGTATTCATCTATTGTATTTTGCATGTGGATGGTCTTAGGGCTTTGGATTACTGGTTGGTTACCTTTGAGGGACTTTCCCGAGTGCAGCAGCCTTTCCTTTTAGACTGCATTGATTATTTGCTCAATCACTTCTTTTCCTTCTATGGGACTTTTTACCTCCAGAGGCTTGGCACCTCTATGGGGACACGTTTTGCTCCCTCATACGCCAACCTTTTTATGGGTTGGTGGAAGAGGTGTCACATCTTTGGGAGTGAGGGATCACATCGGAGGTGTATTAAGAGGTTTCACACTAATATTCTAAAGACTAAATTAAAGGATAGAGGTTACCCTGTCAGTGACGTGGACTTGGCATATAGGAGGGCATTGAATACTCCCAGGGAAAGTCTGTCGACTCCGAGAAAATCTAGGGGTAGGCTTCCCCGTAATCAGATTATGGATGGAGGCATACCTACCTTCATAACTAGGTACAGCAATAATGCATATAATATTAAAAGTATATTGAAAAGACATTGGAGGGTCTTATGTTGGGATGAAAAATTGAGTCACCTGTCGCAGGACTCCCCTAATGTCGTATTTAAGAAAGGCAAGAGTATTGCCAATATAGTATCTCCTAGCATGTTCCTGTCTAAGAAACCAATACAATGGTTGACTACCAAGGGCATGTTCGGATGTACTTATAAAAGATGCATGTGCTCTGCCTATGTTGAGAAGTCAAATAGTTTTACTTCCACCATTACGGGGAAGATATACCATATGAATTATTTTATAAACTGTAACTCCAAAAATGTTGTATATTTAGCTACTTGTAAATGTGGCAAACAGTATGTCGGGCGTACTATTCGCCAATTAAAATATAGGATTAGAGAACATTTGAATTCCACCGCAAATAAAGATGGAAGGTCACAAGTTGCTAACCATATAGTTATTGATCATGGTGCTGATAGTTCATTCTTTACCTTTCAGGGCACAGAGAAATGTGTACACTCATCTGTAACGGAAGCTGAGAAGGGACCGCGTCACCTTCCGCCGTCGTTCCTGGGTCTCTCCTTCTCGACGCAGATAAGCGCCGTCCGGTGCACCGGTTGGAGTATGGACGGTCACTGGAAACAGTCACAGGATCACTGGAAGCAGGGAAGCAGGGAAGAGTCCACGTCGCCGCCTGACAGCATATGAAGTTGGGACGCAGGAAGCTGGCAGCAGGCGGTCGGCGATTCAGGATACTTGCCGCAGATGGGTATCAGAGGGGATACTTTAGACCATAAGCAATACAAGACTCCAGGACTCCTTGTTCACTCCAAAACAGAACTCTCTTTATTACAACAAACCACAGCATATTTATACAGTTTCAAACCACACTAACTTGGAGCACAGTACAGGAGACTTAATTCAATCGCAGTTCCTCCAATGGGTACAGCAAATGGTAGGGCAGAATACAATGGAGTAGTCACAGGGATAATTCAGTCACCACAAAGGGTCAACGAACCAACAACAAATGATTCAGGGAAACATAATAGGGCAGACATGATTGGATTAGCACACAGCAGGGGGCCACAAGACAGTTCTCATTACAATTACTTGAGTGGCCAGAATATTCATTTCCTTAACAATGGCCAGGGGTTGAATAATTAATTAAAAGGCTTGGGAGTCTGCAATACATATTGAAATAATTAACCCCTCACTGCCTATTCCCTTGGAGTAAACCCTCAAACATACTATGTGATCCAAAGTCTATGAATTTAAGTCTTTCTGTTAGGGAATAGCTGGCCAGTTTGTACGCCAAGGCACAGCACAGAGTCCAAACAGTAATAAATGTCCATAGTCTTTGGATAAATAGTTTGAGGTCCAGACAAGGGCTCAGTAACAGGTAGGATCTGTTACATCATCTAGGGGAGGAGATGATTTAGCTAGATTAAACAGGAGAGAAGTTTTTTGGATTTTCCAATTAAATAGTAGAAGACCATATGGTCTAAATGTAGACTGGGATGTGGATTGTTATGTTGGTTAAAATCCTGATTTTATTCTGCTACTCTCTCCTCTCTATGTGTGGGTTGATAATGCACAGATCTCTTGTATTTTTTAGATAGTTTCATACTGATAATCTGTTTTTACAGTATTTATATTTTGGCAGAGTTGTGGTTGTGGGCACACGGTTTTCCTCTGGGCTGCCGGGAGAGCGCATTGGTCCTTAGTGGCCGTTTGCTCCCCCAGTGTTTCATGGGTTAACCTGGGTCCTTCCATTGCGCTGTGTTTTTCTCCTTCACCACCAGGTGAGCACTCTAGTCACTTTGTGGCTGTTTTGCTTTTTTGGTGGTGAATGGGTTAAGCCTGTGCTTCCCAGATGCACTGTCTGTTATGTGGTGTCTGTATAAAGTTACTTTGAAGGGGTTGGTCCTATCCTATGATGAAGAAGGCCTGAGCGTCTCTGAATCGCGTTAGGGATGGACTATCGAGAATGTATGTAAGTCCTGTTCTTTGCTCTACTTATATGATATGTGTCAATAAAATTATTTAATTTTTATGATGGATCCCCTTCTCATCTGAGTTTTATTGTATGGGATGCAGTATGCTTAGTAGTCATATATCTAGTAATCATCCTTTATTTATATAGCGCACACAGATTCCTCAGCGCTTTACACTCATAGTGGTCCCTGTCCCCACTGGGGCTCACAATCTAAATTCACCTATCAGTATGTTTTTTGGAGTGTGGGAGGAAACCAGAGTACCCGGAGGAAACCCACACAAACACAGTGAGAACATACAAACTCATTGCAGATGTTGTCCTTGGTGGGATTTGAACCCAGGACCCCAGCGCTGCAAGGCAACAGTGCTAACCACTGAGCCACTGTGCTGCCCTAGCATCTATGCTTTTGTCTTCTGAACTTGGCGCTACTCTGGGGGACACCACACTACTAGGCCTCAGCGTTCTGTGATTTTATCGGTGGAGTGAGACCATTTGGATATCTGCAGCTGATATTTGGCACCTGGAGCAAGATACGATTGTTGCAGAGTGGAAGGTTGCATGTCCTCATGCATACATGACTACTACTGGACATCAAACTACACCCACTGGAACTTCTGTTGTTTTATTTATTTTTTCCAAACTGATGTAAGCAGAATGCTTGAAGTAAAAATTACCATATGGAATGGGTGAAGTCTGAGGTCCAGTTGTCCTGCCAGCAGGAATTATGTCCCTCTCTGTAGACATGAAATCCAGAACTGATTGAAGATGTTCTCTTGAACCAAGAGCTGAAGTAAGGGGGGAAAACTCATATGAGCCATTAAGATTTCCTGACCATAGTATGAACAGTAGGAGTGGGAAGTTATTGGGAGGTATTGGTATCTCTTTTAGCAAAAAACACAAAGCAATCTGTTTTGTAACCTTTTAGTCTCATCGTTATTTTCTGCATTTCATAGTCTTTAAAGAAATGAAATGCAATAATAAAAACCATTTGGTTACTGTAAAGAAACCCTTTTTCTCCTTGCAAATGAGCAGTGTTTATGTGTGTGTGGGAGCCACGTGACTCATGAGAAGTTTGTATGTGTGTGGGAGTGTAAGCTATGTGACTAAAGAGAAATGTGTGTGTATGTGTGTGTGTGCATGCGTGTGAGTGTGAGCCAAGTTACTCATGAGAACTGTGTATGTGTGTGAGAATGTGCGCTATGTACAGGGGAGGGCTGGCCTGGGGGGCAGGGGGGCAATTGCCCCCTGGGCCAGTCATATGTCTGGGCTGGTGGGCCACTGCCTCTTGTTGCTGCAAATGTAGCTACACTAGTGATACCACAGAGCTTACAATTGAAATGGAGCCACAATCCAAGTGGAGCTACACTAGTAGTATAACCCATTTCTCTTGTAAGGTCTATGGTATCACTAGTGCAGATTTACTTAAATTGTAAGCTCTGTAGTTGCACCAGTGTAACCCCATTTCAATTGTAAGCTTTGTAGTATTGCCTGCCTTACTTCACAACACTAATGGCAATTTTAAAATTAACAAAAGGGGGTGGGCTGGGACAGTGGGCTGGAACGATAGTAAAATTGGGCCACTTGATTGTAATTGCCCTCCAGGCCACAAGTTGCCAGCCCTCCCCTGGCTATGTAACTCAAGAGAAATATGTGTGTGTGGGAGTGTGAGCCACGTGACTTATGAGAAGTGTGTATGTGTGTGGGAGTGTAAGATATGTGACTAAAGAGAAATGTGTGTGTGCATGTGAGCCACCTGACTCATGAGAAGTGTGTATGTGTGTGAGCTATGTGACTCAAGAGAAATGTGTGTGTGTGTGCGTGCATGCGTCTATATTTGCGTTAGTGTGGGAGTGTGAGCCTCGTGACTCATGAGAAGTGTGTATGTGTGTGGGAGTGGGAGCTATGTGACTCAAGAGAAATATGTGTGTGTGGGAGTGTGAGCCACGTGACTCATGAGAAGTGTGTATGTGTGTTGGAGTGTAAGCTATGTGACTAAAGAGAAATGTATGTGTGTGTGTGCATGCATGCATGTGTGTGAGCCACCTGACTCATGAGAAGTGTGTATGTGTGTGCGCTATGTGACTCAAGAGAAATGTGTGTGTGCGTGCTTGTGTGTGTGCATGCGTGAGTGTGGGAGTGCGAGCCCCATGACTCATGAGAAGTGTGTATGTGCGTGGGAGTGTGCTTTATGTGACTCAAGAGAAATGTGTGTCTATGGGGGAGGGGGAGTGCTACAGTCAGTTTTTGCACAGGGCATCAAATAAGCTAAGGGCCAGCACTGTGTGCGCCACAAGAATGGCTTGATGTATGTGCTCTAAGACCAAAATGTGAAAAAAATGCTTTTTGAAATTGTAATGCAAAACAAATTACAATGAGGAAGTCCTCCATTATTGGGAAAAAAACCCAGCACCTATTGATGGTATATACTTATTATTGGGTGCAAGCCCAATTTTTATTTGCCCAAAAATAAAAAATGTCTTATAAGAAAAGTTTTATTTCTCATTAGGAAAGTATCTAGGTGTCTTAAGTGGGACATATTTCTATTTGTGTCTTTTTTAGACATTGTGTGGATGGTGTAAAATAGGCAGGAGCATCTCTGCTCTACATTAACATATTGCTCTGTGTAGGGACCGCACTACCTCTTGTTTTTTGTCAGTCACATTAATTGTTTCTACTGTTTCTGGAATTAATGTACAAGTGTGCTAGTGCAGCCACATGTCATTAGTATCTAATGCCAGCTGCTGCACATAATAGTATGCACTGCAGCATTTGGTATCTGTAGTTCATTCCAGCAGACACAGTCCAGCATAAAACCCTGTACGCCAGTCCAATACAGGGGGATCAAAGTTGTCTATGTATTAATACATGGCACAGACTTTGAGGCTCAACATAGGAGCTCCCCAAAATGTCCAAAAGCTTCCCTATTGGCGCAAGTGGCAATGATGAGGGGCTTTTTGGTGTACCTAGCTTAGTAAATTGATGTTAGGCAGGCGTAGAAATGAAACACCAATTCTAGCACCTGTTGTACTGAAGCATGAAATCCCCATCTTACATTTATCCTACGGTCTTTAGTTTGTTACCTTATTGTACAACTCTGAAGAATATCTACTTGCTCAATAAAGAATTATAATAATATATTAACTTATCTATCTATCTATCTATCTATCTATCTATCTATCTATCTATCTATCCATGACAGGGGTCCCTGCAGTCCACAGGCCCAGACCCCTTGATACCTCCCACTCTATTCCATGGCTAGCCCTTTGCTTAGTCCTTACAAAGACTGCAACCCAGAATATACTTGGATCCTCTCACCACAAGAGTTTTGGCATTAGCGCAGGAAAGGGGGAGACAAAGTGGCTGTAATGGGTAGTGTTACTGATTGGAAGACTGAGGGTTAAGCACTGGGGATGTGATTAAACAGACAGACAAAAAGATAAAAAATTGCATTTATTAGAGTGGTCACGGCACACAAACATAGGACAACAACTACAGGCAAATAAATAGGGGTCAAATATAAAACATACACACGTCTCATATTGTCTTGTATTCAAGCAGATAAGCAGGGGGATCATCCACAGTACACTTTTTTTATTCTTTGGCTATAGCCACCAGAGCTTAGCATTATGGCCCCCAACCTTGTCATTAACCCCTTAAGGACAAAGGACTTACCAGTGACAATAGACGTACCAGGTACGTCCTGGAAATCCGGGTCCCTGCACAGCTGCACGCATTTCGGGGACTCCGGAATCGTTTGAAGAAAAAAAAAGTACCATGGGCGTTATGTGCCGGCCGCATGTGAGCGAGGCCGGTCACTAAGGGGTTAAAACATCAGGGCACTTTCTCTGGCTGCATCTTGGCTTCTCCCTTCGTCATACTTAGTAAGGGCAGGATTCATCAAGAAGAGATTTTTAGAGCGAACATATATGTGTATGCCAAGCTTCGCCAATAGCGGAAATTGAAAACATGCAAATTGACTTGCATATTGTATGTGATGCGTATGAAAAAAAATTGGTCTGCTAATTCATGTCATATTTTATGTATCTTGAAAAGTAATGTGCATACAAAAAATGTAGATTAGTACATTTTTTGGAGAATGTGAACAATTGTGCGTATTTTGTGAAGGAACAAAAGACAAAACAAAGAGGGGGTACCAATAGTGCCATATCACTCAAGAACATAAAATGCAAAATGTGTATATCAATATCACTCACATTTGATAGTTGCTATGTGGTAGCCATATGTACACACACAGCAAAGTAATGATGCAGAGCGTTTCCTACCATCTCTACTCGGTATAATTCAAATGAATGCGGTCTCACTTCTTTAATCCTCTGGAAACTGGTCTCCGGAAGACGAATCTCCAAACAGCATGGGTCTCCAACGGACAGGGATCTCCACACAGCAATAAAATATCAAACAACAGCAAACTATAGTTACTCTGGAACATGTACTTTATTAAAAATAAGTTATACCACTTGATTTTATGCAACGTTGTAACAATACAAACAGAATCAAGCTTGCCAGTGAAATTGTAAAAGTTCCGATTATCCCATGATTGGATAATGATCTCATGTCAATCAGCATCACTCCTATGGAAAATCAAGGAGACAAATTAACCCTACTGGTCCCTTATCATTAAAAGGAAAAAAAATCCCTTTAATGAATATATATTTATTTTCCTTTTTACAATAAGGGACCAGTAGGGTTAATTTGGCTTCTTTATTTTACATGGGAGTGATGCTGATTGACATAAGATCATTATCCAATCATGGGATGAATCTGAACTTTTACATTTTCACTGGCAAGCTTGATTCTGTTTCTACCTTTGTATTGTTTCCACAAGCTTGGAAGAAGCAGCATAGCGCTGCAAAATATGTACAACTCTAGCACATACCGCTAGTGAGTATAATTCTAATGGTGATGGCAAGGCGGCTCCATTTATTAAAGGAAATTGCACAAGAAGCACCTTCTTTTTTTGTGTGTTTCTGCATGTTCTAGACAGGTGAAGAGTCAACATGAGCACATATGTGATGGAGAATGGAACAGACAAGGATTGTTCTGAAAGTGTGTGCAACAGCAAATTTTCACTGAAGCAAAACTGTGCCCTCATCAACAAAATTGTTGCATACTATAATTTTATGTTTGTAGTACATACACCTAAAACAGAAATGACAGGTAAAAGGGCAATTTGGAGTAAAATTTGCAATGCTGAAAATGCGCTTGGTTCCTGCCCTCGAACAGTTGAGAACTGCAAGAAGCGATACAATGATATTAAACGTTTGTCAAAAAAGAAAATGGCACTTGAATCTCACCATGCAAGGGCAACAGAAGGTGGGGGACCAACTGAAGTACAGTTCTTAGAATTAGTTGAAGTGGTTAATTTGAAGGACATATAGATAGACATATAGATTCAGACAGTATTTATGGTGAGTGCAAACATATGTATCTATGAAATTGCCTTTGGAGATTAATATCAATGTATTTTATTTTGTAGAGCCCTACAGTATGATGTAAAGCATAGGATTATTATCTTGGAATCAAGGGTTTTGATTATTTTTTTTTATTTCCTTAAGTTGCAGTATCCAATCAAACCTGTAGCTCTGAATCCAATGTGTCAAATGCCACTGTGCCAACAGAAAACAGAGACATCTCAGACTGAAGGGTCCCTTAGTGAAATGGATGGATCTGTACTTCATGATGCTTTTAACAAGACAGGTAACTATCAATGATATGTAAAATGTGTACCTTAAGGACTGTATTTATTAAGGAGAAGTGTACAAATCATGAGCATCATATGGCATACAGATATATGGGAAATCATATGTGGATTTCAACTGTACATGCCAGAGAAAACAAGAATGAAATGTAACCAAAAGACAATTATTTTCAGCGCAATGGATATCACAATTATGTTTCACAGGAAACCAGCTGCCAGATTTAAATAACCATATTCCCAATAGTTATATACATACAACCAGTCCTCCACTATCAAATCAACGCTACGTTCTCCTTTATATCACAGAGGACACAGTCAATCACTGTAAAATCCGAACACGATTATTTAATACAAATAAAAAATTCCACCAGACCCAATCTCTAAATAACAAAAAGTATTTTTCAAAAATAAATCCTACAATTGGATATCACAATAATCCAGCCTTAACTGCATTCCACAGATCTCAATGTAAACCAGTATAATTCCTTTTAGATGATTATTAAACCTGTGAAATGATGAAGTAGTTTTGCTCCTAAACATTTGACTTATGTGTGTTGAATTATTTTTCAGATTCTGCTCTAATTCATGAAAATATTATTGATTAGGCAATACAGATGTGTGGAATAAATGAAACAATGAACAAAGTTGGGTATGCATAAATATTTGCATACCCCAAAGGGTAATCTATAAATTGTTTATTGTTTTAACACATTTTTAGCAATTTTACACTTTAGATGAGACACCCTTGGAAATAAATACAGAATGTCAGATTGCACTTGGACATGGTTGTTGATGAGCAACTTGGAGACAGGCATATTCCTTCAAATGAAAATCAACACCATGAAGTTCATGCAGCATGTGAAACTGAAACAGATACAGCTGTTGCTACAGCATTACAGAGCTTCCAAGAAACATCCAATGTTCTAAAGCAACAAAACAAGAAGAAAGTAGACTGATAAAAAAACAAGGTAATGCACATGGACATGTGCATATCAAATATAATAAAAAAATGCAAAATAATTTGGAAAACATAAACAGCTTAGAAGAAAATATCTAAATAGAGGAAGGTACAGAGCACAGAAATTAGAATTTCTGAAACAAAAAAAGTATTTTATTATCAGAACATAATAGTCTACTGACAAAGTTACTTGACAAAAACCTGACCCAGTAAAAGGCCAGCACAATCTTCCAGTACACAATTAGGTGGTGATCAGACTAGAACAGCGACACCCCCCCCCCCAAAAAAAACCATGACATTTTTGGCGCTGGTGACTACAGATTTGTCACTTTGTAAAAAAAACAAAAAAGTGTTACATGTTATAAAGTGAATACATCAAAATAATGGGAGGTTATATTTTATATATTTGTTTCGGCAAGTTTGTTTGATGTGTAGTTATGGGTGTTATGCAGTAAGGAATGATAAGAGGTGATAAAGCGGAGATGTCTTCTCCAGTGATATAACGTCTCCATTTCCCGTGTTATTGTATGGAGCCAATGAAATAAGATTTCTCCAACTGTGAAGATCTTAGTGCATAGCCTCCATAGAGGAGCATAGGAACTGGAGAAGTGTTAGCACTGGATTTTTCTGATTATGCATCTCTCCAGTGTATATAGAAAAACACGAGTGACAAACTGCAAGCAGTGCATAACATTTGAGATATCATTGATTGCTGAACTTATGTACAAAGTTTATTGTCTTGGCCATAAGAATCCAGTTTGACAGACATGCTTTAGATTCATTTGTAGATTTTAAGGGGTTGAAGACCCCGAAGTTATTAGTAGAATTATATACTGACATTACAGCATGCTCCATTAGTAACAAATTTTCCCTCTTCGACTCTCTATTTCTCTCTGTCTCTCTACAGCTCTCTGTCATCTATGTATATATATATATATATATATATATATATATATATATATATATATATACTAGTGTAAAAGCCTGTGTACATGGGCCAAGGTCCGGGTAATGTTAACCCTTTGAGTGCCAGAGGGGTACGCTTTGCTTTTGGCCCTCAAAGGGTTAAGAGGACGCTACCTCACTGCTTCACGAGATGCAGTCTTGCGTCGCCTCACTCACGCGATGCAATCATGCGCAGTAGAGACTGCCCGAACACGTGACAAACATCCTACCGAATTATATGGGATATATATATTTGTGTGTATATATATATAGATATAGATATATAGGTGTAGATATATACACTCATGGGACAGCAGATTTAGAATTTTGCTTACAATGCACTTCCTCTTCCATAGCCTCAGGAGCAGAGGCAGACACCCCCAGAGGTGGTTCCTCATCCTCCTCACCAGATGCAGCCGGTAACGACCCTGAGGAGATACAGGACATTTTCACAAGGGTGAGATAATTGGATGGAGCCTTAACCCATTTCAGTGCCAGAGGAGTGCACAACAATTTTGAGAATGCATTGGGTACCCCTCTACCATTGAAATGGTTACAACAACCAGAAACACAAAACTCAGAACCCTTTCCACAAGCATAAACCAACAACACACAACAAAAGACATATTAGACATTGAACGGATGTACATGTTTTTGCTGGAGGACATATTACAATTTACTATCCTCATCTGTCCTTTCCATGTGGTGGTCCCCAGGTGCACCAATGGGAGTCTGCACACTGCCATCTTCCTGCACCCCCTCCTCCACCTCCTCCGGCATGTCAGCTGGACCTATTTTGGATATTAAAGGAATTAACATGATGAGAAACACTGACTTCATTAAATGCTTCAGTTGTGCAAGTATTCAGGTAACCTGGGATAACCTAGTTATCAGGATTTATTCAACAACAGAGAGGCAAATTTGACCTATGAAGCATCACTGTAATGCACGGCAGGGCTTCAACATACCGAGACATCCATCATGGTGCATAAGTTTGTGTCCATCATGCCTATAATGTCATCATGTGAATGGCAGGAGCATGACAAACATTTCTTACATGTGCTCCATATGTGAATTAGTGGGATATTTAATCCTTGGAGCAGGGCTGGACTGGGAATAAATACCAGACCTTGAAAAAATTGCTTACCAGCCCCATATCATTGCAGTGCGGCCAACCCGGTGCACAGACGCAGTGCTCTTCTTCACGCTGCGCCTGACGTCACTGGGTGACCTCTATATTGCCCTCAGTCTCCACATTGCCCCTCAGTCCCCACATTGCCCCTCATTCTTCACATTTCCCCCCCAGTCTCCACATTGCCCCCATCTCCATATTGCCTTCAGTCTCCACATTGCCCCTCAGTGTCTACATTGCCCCTCATTCTCCACATTGCCCCCCAATCTCCACATTGCCCCCATCTCCATATTGCCCTCAGTCTCCACATTGCCACTCAGTCTCCACACTGACCCCCAATCAATCTCCACATTGCCCTCCATCTCCATATTGCCCTCAGACTCCACATTGCCCCTCCAATCTCCACATTGCCCCTCAGTCTCTGCATTGCCCCCATCTCCACATTGCCCCCCCAATCTTCACATTGCCACAATCTCCACATTGCCCCCCTGTGTCCATTTCCTACCTCCCTGGTGGTCCAGCGGTGTGGCATGAGAGGTCTGTGCCTCCTTCTGCACCTCTTTACTGCTATTGCTCTCGCATGGTCTTCTCTTCAGTAATGCAGAGTGCTGGGAGATGACATCATTTCCCAGCGTTCGGCATTACTAAAGATCAGACGAGGGAGCTCAGCTGCTACAGGTCTGTGCTGAAGAAGGCACAGACCTCAGCATGTTGCGGGGCCCCAAATCTCCTGTCACCTTGTGGCCGCGGCCAGCACTCCTGCAATCAAGAAGCAATCCGCGGCCCCAAGGTGACAGGACCGTGGCCTCGGATTGCTTCTTGATTTTGAAGCAGCCCCAGGGAAGCTCAGTGCAGGAGGCCTACAAGGAATTTTCCTGGTATCCCGGTAGGCCAGTCTGGCCCTGCCTTGGGGTGCCAGAAAGGTGAGCAAAGCATAGCTTAGCAATGCACTGCTGCTCACCCCTGTGGCAATGCAATAGTTATATAATATAAATATGGCTAAAGGAAGCTGGGGTTGCTAATACACATATGGAACAATTTAACATGACTAAAAACACTTTTGTAGGTGAGGGAGACATCTTAAAAACAAGTTAACAGCAGCCACCTCTTCCTCCACACTGGCAAGAGCAGTGGCAGTGACCAGCTCCAGATGATGACTTCTTCTTCCCCCTCCCTGCCAGAGCTATGTACTCCATCAGGTTCATCTGTAATGAGAAGAGTACACCATGTTACAGTACACACACACATGGACATTGCATAACAAAGTACTAAATTACATTATACACACGCATGGACATTGCATAACAAAGTATTACATTTACATTACACACACGTGAACATTGCATTACAAAGGACTAAGTTACACAGAGCAGATATGTGTGATTTGCAGTGCTTTACCATACTTGCACACCTATCTGCTCAGTGGCAGATAATTTAACCCTTTGAGTGCCAGAGGGTTACACAACACATTGTTAGCGTACCTAATTTCCAGTGCCGCGCTCCAGGAGACGCAGGATAAATATCCTCCATCTTGGTGCTTCTACTGAGTTCCAGGTGTCTCTCAATGGCCCAGTTCTGTGCACACTTGGTGGTGTCAGTAACCGTTCATGGCCTCGGGCTGGATGGTAGTATCGCTTGTGTGTTGCTGGATTGACTCCGTGCATGGACACATCGCAGAGATGCATAATTTTTGGGCTCATGGTTGTTATATGACGCAGAGTGGAGCAGAATGGTGCAGACCTGGGGCTCTGATAGACTGGCTCTTATACTGACTACAGGTGCGAGTCAAGTATCTGCTACTACTATTCTGACTGCAGGCATGAGTCTGGTAGATTCCTTGCTACCCCGGATCAAAACTTTGTGTTCCTGTTACTGCTCCTGTTCCGTTCCTGTTCCTGATTCCAGCAGAGACTACCAATGGCTTAGGCCTAGTCTCTAGTAGAGTCATCCACCTTGGCAGTATACTACTTCTGGCAGTAGCACTTGCAGGCTGTGACTCTCTACTTCTTCCCTCTATTTACCTCTGTGTGCTACCTTATTTGTTATTTTAATAAAGTGCATTTTTACTATACTGTACCGACTCCTGAGTTATTCTGGGGAACCATGACACACATACAATGCATTGCATACCCCTCTGGCACTCAAAGGGTTAACAACATTACATGAACACATGCATCAGTATACAATTACTTACCAGAAAACACACCAGCATGGTCTGACTCCTCAGCTGCAGAAATGTTTGGTGCTGGAGTACCTAACTCTGAGGTATGCAGGGAGGGGGCATCACTGCCACTGCTCCTGGAGGAACTGGTGCAGATCACCAGACCAGAGGAAGAGTTGCTCCCTCCAGCTGATGGAGAATGGGCACGTACATCAGCAGGAACAGGAGTGGTCATGTGGACATGGAAGACAGGTGCTGTAGAGGCAGGGGAAGATGCAGGAGCATGGTCATCTTCAGCATCCGAGGATTCCGCTGGTCCTGCTACAGGGGTGATGGGAGCTGGTCCAGCATGTGATGGACCAGCAACAGCCTCATCACCACCTGAAGCAGGATCAGCTTCTGCCTCAGATGCTGCAATGAGGCCATCCAGGACCTGTTCATATTGATGGAATTTAACAGGTCTACTGGAGACCCCAAATGACCTCGCTACCTCCATCCTCACCCTTTTCGGCAGCACCTGCCTTCAAATGTCATAAACCCGCTTCCTGCACCTCATTGATATGTGTGGCGACACCGCCACCTCATTGACAGCTTCCACCACAGTATCCCAGATTTCGCTCCTATCCACTACTGCTGTGGAATCTACCAATGGGCCAAAGAGCTAACCATGCCGTGCCCCCACTAGTGCCTCATTCTCCTCCATGCTGAAGGGTACTTCTCTTCCTCTGGCCATTGCTGCTCTTCTTTCTTTCAAGGTGGTGGCTGCTGCTCTCTAAAATGGCTGTCTGTTGGGGGCTGGTTCTTGTTTGGGGTATTCCCCACCTTTTTTTCTAGGTCATAAAGTCATCTCTCACTTTTTTGAACTGCTAGTAAGGCACCTGGCCAACCAGCAATAGGAATCCTAAGAGTTCGAAACTTGGGCCAATAGTATTCGAAAGCAGGAGCTGGAATGGGCGATGCCATCTCAATATATCCAATGCGATTTGAGGAAGATACAACATGATGTCATAAACTAAGCAGGGACAGGAAGTGACAAGATGGATTGTTCGACAAGCTATGCAGGGTAGGTGGGGTCAGACGGCTTGGCTATGTTTGACAAACTATGCAGGTTAGACTGTGACAGACATATGTTCGTGATGTTCGACAAACTATGCATGGCAATCTGAGATCATTTTGGGGAGGCAACTGAATGCTCCAAGCCCAGCGCATTCAGTTTCTTTCGAACTTTACTATTACGCGACAACTCCAATGTATACTATACATAACATTACTGTACTTACAGTGATAATTAGGAAGACACAAGCAGAGCATGTAGCTAAGTGGAAAATAAATGGCCAAAGATGGGGGAAATTTATTTTGAATTAGTGGTTCATGGGACATGGTTGTTGACCTATTGGTTGAACTCTTGCCAGCCCTTGGTGTATGTGAACAAATTACTTAACTCTTTGAGTGTCAGAGAGTTATCCAACGCTTTGAAAAGCAGTGTGTTGGATACCGCTCTGGCACTCAAAGAGTGAAAGTGGCTAAGGGTTTGAACAATACAGGATGGAGATTGCTTAGGAGAATGAAACACTAAAAAGTGGGGTTTGTGTTTGAAAGATTATAGCCTAAAGTGGTGAAGGGAGCTGGATATACAGAGATCATATATACATGTTGCTGGTGGTGTGATATTCCGGTCACTTTGTAATTAACTTCATAACCTGTTGACAACTCTTTGGGCAAGTGAGTTGATGATTTAGCACAAAATTAATGTATTTTCAATACACAAACTAATTTAGACACACATACTGCTGTTTAAACAAACATTGATGTGTTTATTCTTGACGTGCTATGAAACACTAATGTATATACACATAGACTTATCTGATATGAGGGGAAATCAGGGTAGCAAAATGAGATAGAGGAATTTGGGTACCAAAGAGGGACAGTAGGGTAAGAGGCTGGTACCAGAAAATGAAACCTTAACCTTTACCCATGTACTAACATAGAATGTCACATGTAAAGTTTGTCGATGTTTGAGTCGACCACTTGTGTTCAGTAGGATGTGATAGCCATGGGTTTTCGATGTTCGACCATATGGTAAATTGAATGTGACAGGCATGAGTTGTCGATGTTCGACCATGTGCTAAACTGAATGACAGGCATCCCATGGTGGAGTAGAGGTGACATGCACAGACTGCCAATGTATGACAATGTCCATTTTTCGGATGGATCTTTTTCTATATGCACACCCTGTCTGGAAATAATGATAGCAGCCAGCACGGAGGTGCACTGCTATCATTTAAATTTGTTTGAATAATTTGGAATGGATCAGAATTTCATTCGAATCGAATAGGTCCGGTCCGAAATTAGGATCATCTGATTTAGAAAAAAAATTTCGGCCGAATTCGAATTAAATCAAAAATTTTGCCCATGCCCAAGTCTAGTGCTGTCACATGTGTTGCTGTACAATACATGAGATGGCACTCTTGTCTGATCTAGACAACCATCACTATGCATTTTGGAGAGTAGGGAACTCACTTGATATAAAAAGGCTTTAGACCTATAATCACCATGTGAAGGATATATCCTGGTTAAAAAAAAACAGATTAAGGAAGGTTATTTTATTAAGTATTCTTCTGTGAATTCTGTTTATTTTAAAAGCATTCTGTTGCAAGTGGTACTGCATGCTTGGCGGTACAATGGTATTGACAGATCTCTTACAAGCATTAGAAGAAATGTGTAAAACAAACTTAACTAGAAGTAAAACATTTTCCAGGAATAACATTGAAGGGACACAAAGTTATTACAAGGTGTTTCAGTAACTTAAGTTTTGATTTCTAAAAATTACTTACATTTAAAATGAGAGGTGATTAATTGTGCACAGACCATCCTACCTGCCTATGTATTCTCCTCTTCCCTGCATTTACATCCTGCTATTCAGGTGCCAGATCACCAACTACAGGCTTCAATAGCTCAGTAACTGAGTGGGTGCTTATGTGGGCCTCATTGTCTACTGTCTGCAGGGAATTATGGATTCAACAAAAGGGCCAGGGGTGACAACCATATCCTACAAAACAAACAAATGATATCTAATGTTATTTTCATAAATGGCCACATTATTCTTAAACATCAAACATGTTTTTTAACCCTTTGAGTGCCAGAGGAGTATGCAAACCATTGCTTTTTAAAGGGATAGTAATGTTTCATAATAAAAGCAGCTCTAATTAATCATCATAGTATTTGGACTTTGTAGAGTGTTATTTCAATTCTGTCAGAGTTGTAGTTCCAGAGTAATTCAATGACAAAGTGTCCCCCTCCCACTCCTTTTACTGATGTCACACTGTTCAGCCAGAGCAGAAGGGAGATGCCCAGGTAGATTGCAGAGAGGGATAATCTTCAATTAAGATAAGGGAAAAACCTGAAGAGCTTGTCAAGGGGGGCAGGGCTTTCATTGTTCTCATAAGAAGAAGATTGTCCCCTTCTGTTATCTGTCTGGTCTATGGACTACATTCCACATCTGAGAAGAGATGGCTTACATTAGGTAAAAGGGGCGGGAGGGGGAAACTTTGCTTGTGAATATCTCATAAACCATACAGGTTTGAGAGATAAGACTTATATCATTCTTCATGTTTTTTTAATGCCTACAAAATAAAATAAAGTTAAAGTATTACTATCCCTTTAATGCGTTGCGTACCCCTCTAGCAATCAAATGGTTAACTTCTTTGATTTACTTGATATGCTTGTCACACCATGACATAAATATTTAAGAAAACATTGTACTTACCCAAAAGCCAGCCCTCTGGCATGAATCCTTCTTCAAATCTCTTGAAAAGGGCTGACGGACATAAGGTATGTGTCATGTCAAGAACCTGGGTAGCCTGCTCTAACGCTCATGAAGAGGTGTTGTGCATCACAGGCACCCTGAACACTAAGAGAGTGAAAATTCTTTCTGTTTCTATACTGTTCCTCTCTCCACTGGGGTGGTCTCATTACAACATGCATGCAGTCAATAGCTCCAAGGACAGTTGTCATCCCTACAATTCTAAAAAAAAATCTTCCATCAGTTCTTGCCATGCTGCACGTTGCTTGGGGAAGGAGATATATTTTAACACCAAACGTTGCATAACTTGAAGCACGTGGAATAAGCATCTGGAAAAAAATGGCTGGTTCAAGCCTATGGCAACTGCAGAGACTGTTTGGAAGGACCCTGTGGCTAGAAAATTCAAAACTACTAAAAATTTCACCATCCCTGGAATGGAATTGGTCCTTCCAGTCAGAGGCTCCAGATAATTTCCTGTCTTCTGGTATAAAGCCATGGTGGCCTCTGGGTTCAGCCTAAATTTCTGCAGTATGTCACGATCAGACAGATCTGCCAATTCAGTTCCAGAAGAAAAAAAACTAGGCCTAATGATCCTCCCAGGAACCAGCCACTGCTCCCTCCCCTGAATCCTCCTATCCTGATGTCTCCTTTCCTGAACTTTCCTCAAATTTCCCCTGTTATTTCCATTCAATAGAATGGCTAAATAAAGTCCAAAAAAACCTCCATTGCAGGCTTCTGCTTTCTAACCTCCCCTGACTAATATACAGACTATTTGTAGCGTATGTGTATTGCAATATTGTAAGCAAGTTATTTTGCAGAATGAAAATACAAGGTTTCATGAATAGTCAGTCTTCTGATTTTTTTTCTTCTTCTGATTTTCGCTATCTGCATTATCTATTTTGCGGTTTTGGGATTTGTAGTGATAATTGTGTTTTTTTGGTGACCCATCATGATGAATACGCGATACGATATACTACCAATTATGCAATTAAACTGTTGATTTACCATATCGACTCTTGATGAATCCAGCTGTTTGTTTCTCTCTTAAACTTGTATGTATGTATATTTTATTTTATTTGTATAGCGCCAAGTGTGCTTAGCACTTTACAGTTTACATTTAGGGGTACAATAAGTGCAGTGATGAAGTGCTCATATAGATAATCATAATGGGAATATCAGGTCAGTATACATTAGGATAAAAGGTCTCTGCCCCATAGAGATTACAATCTAAGTGTAGGGTGGGTGACATACAGATGACTTTCATCACTACCTCACCTGATCCAGGATTTGATTTCACAGTTACAGTTTACAATATCAGTTTTACATTGTCTTCTTTATATGTGTTGGGAGGACACATTCAAATCATGTAGGTTTTCTATTCTCTGTGTCTATCTGCCGGGTGTTAAATGCCTTTCTTCATTGTGCTAGTGATCCCCAGGGGTCTATTGGATAAGACTGAATCTTTTGTGTTAGCTAGACACCATGGCACCCACACTCTGTTGTTCAAACATACATATTAACCCCTTCAATGCTGGTAAAAAGACAACACTCTCTAATGCATGCTCAGTCAGCAGACATTAAAAGGGAGCATTCACATACAGAAAACGTTTGAGCATTTGTATAATTACATAAGAAACATTAGGAAAGGTGATCTCTTTTTTTTAACTTAATTATTAAGATATTCTCAACTTCCGCATACTGTAGCTGCAGCACGGCTCTCAGGATTCCCAGCAGCCTGTCATTCTCCTCCCACCTCCCTCCCAGCTGCCCCTTGTAATGCTAGGAGCTGTTCACACCACACCAAAGTGAAGTGTGGACGCGCTCCCAGAGGCAGCTGGGAGGGATGTGGGAGGAGAATGACAGGCTGCTGGGAAGTCCTGAGAGCCACACGGTGCAAAAGGGACTGACAGCGCAGGCGCACGGACGTCACTGTGAAGAGACGTCCGTGCTTCCTGCTCCTGTCACCATCGGCAAAAAGCCGATATCTGAAGAACCGGGTAATATTGCTGGCGACTAGCGCTACTAAGCAGCTAGTCACCAGGTGAGCAATAAGTCAACGTTAAGTTATTGCGGGGTGAAAGTTCCCCTTTAACATTTGCAAGAATGGGAACATATAGTGAAGACAAAGGGCGTCGCTGAAAAGAGACAGGTTTTATTCTCAGGGGGCCACCATTCTGACAGGACATCATTTGGAAGTACTAAACCAGTGATTCAGGATAACTCCCCAAAAACACATATCAGATTAGGGTGCAGGAAAGAGCTCACCCAAAACATTTCAAATAGGCAGATCTTCTGGCCTTGCAATGCCTTCTCCTCATGCCTGAAATAGCTTGCTTCTCAGAACACCATGCTGCCCAAATCAGTCCTGCATCAATACTCAGAACCACTGCCATCAAAATCAGTCCCCTCAATAGTGTTACTTTCTCCTGCAAAAACATAGCTTTTGCATTGCATTAACATTACCTTTAAATTATTATTATTAAATCATTATTATCCAGCCAGACAAAAACATAATTCATTGAATTTATTAGACTGGTCACGGCGCACAAACATAGGACTACAATTACAGGCAAATAAACAGGAGTAAAATATAAAACTTACACACTTCTGCTAGTCACTTTTTCTTATACTAGCAAAGTTGTTCCGATTGGCATAGGTTCCACTTAATACTCTTGGTCCATTTTATGTTTACTTTGGAGCTTGAACACCGTTCCAACAGAGGCAGGAGTGGGGCACTGTAGATTTAATCCCTTAAGGACTACGTGACGTGGTATGACCGTCACGGTCCTTATACCCTTAAGGGCCAGTGACGGTCATAGCACGTCACGTACTTTTTACTTACAGCGCTCTACCGGGAGCGCTGTAAGTAAAAACGGGGCCTAAAATTGATCGCTCCAAGACCGGAGCGATCTCTCTTAGGCCTCCAAGCGCCGCGCCGGTACGCGTAACAGGTCACGTGTACCGGCGCGTCGGCAAAGATCAAAGCAGTCCTTAAGGGAAGGTAACTTCCCTGGACCGCTGGTACTTAAGGGGTTAACATGATTTTTACTTTTACCAAAATCCACACTAGCCCCATGTCTCTCTCATTCTATACAGACCCTATCCCTGCTTCTACATCCTCATCTCTCTTATCCTCCTTCTCATTCAGTTTCTCTCTTAGACTTCCTTGCCACCCTCACCCCTACAGGATTTTACGCCACAGCTACTATTTACAATATATATTTGGCGTAGCCTACACTGTGGGGAGATGGAATACACATTTAACACACATAGGATTTTCTACCCCACACCCATATTTGCCCAGGTGTTAATTTCTTTCCTCAAGTTGTGCTTATGATCCTCACAGGGGGCTATTGAATGACACTTATTCTATTGTGCTAGCTAGACTCCATTGCACTGTCACTCTATATTTAAAAGCATCATATTAACCCATTCAGTGCTGGTAAAGGCCTGTAAACTCCCTATTGTGACTTTCACAGTGATTCCCAGTCCTTGGCGCACACTAACAAGTCAGGTTTTTAGGATATGCTGAAATAAAGCACAGGCAGCTCAGTCACAATGACTTGAGCCATTAATTACTCACTTGTAATAAAGCACTTGAAAAGCTGTTTATGTGCCTAAAGGACTAACGCTGCAATTTCTTCTATATAATTATCTCTACTGAACTCTGCTTTTAGATCACACTAAATCACAATAATAGGCTTCAATATATCCGAATCATTTGTAAAGGCACTAGTCTTTATTAGACTCTAAGCTAAAACAACTAGACTATAAGATAATTCAAAAAGAAATAAAAGCAGGCTATATTAATATGGGCGCATTGGTTGCGTTCCATTCTAGCTCAGCCCAAGCCATTTGGATTTAATTACCTGCAATCTACTGCATTCACCCTGTGATCCTCCTATATGGGGGCTTGTTGGAGGTCTTTTGGTTGTCTGACCCATGTGGTGTCAGCCATAGTTCTGCTACTTGGAAAAACAAGCTGCAGAAGTTGATCAAAGTACTTGAAAATATATTTATGTATACCTGTAACTGAAGTTCCTACTAGGACACCCATATTTTGTCACTCTATTTTTCCTATATAAGTATAAGAAAGGATATCATTTTTATTAACATTGTAATATAACCTTGACTTTATTAAAATTCATATAAGTTACTAAATAAGCATGTGAGATGGTTCAGTTGGTTAATGAACCAGCTGTAGAATCTGTTCACAGTTGTAAGGCTGCAGATACTAGTCCCGACAAGGTCACCTCAGTTATTCACCTATCTGAGGTAGAAAAAATGAGTCCAGGGCATACTTTAAAGTGAAAGACAATGTCAATGTATTCTTCCAGGTAAAATACCAGACTAAGGCTGGTAAGCACTTTAGCATATGTGCCTCTCTTTTAGGTCTCATTCGTGAAAGGTGGACTTCCTCTGTGATGGACCAGTGGACATTATGGGTTATCTTGGAAAGTACATTTCAAATCCCTTCCTCCTTGGTCTTTCTAGAGTCACTAATGATCAGGTGCTAAGCTGTTTATTCTTAGAATTGATGTCTTCCCTGGTGGATATGTAGGTCCTGGTACCATCAATCCCTCCTCAGGAAAGTTTAATGGGATTGTTTTCCAACCATTTCATAGTTCCAAAAGGATGGTGGCTACCATACTATCCTGGATGTAAAGTATCTGGATTGTTTTCCTCATAATCCCATTTCAAGCTAGAGTCTTTGTTCTCTGTCATCGCTTCTATGTGCCCAGGGGAGTTTTTAGCTTTCCTTGACCTAAAGGATGCTTTTTTGCATATTCCCATTCATGCAAATCATCAGTTCTTCCTACCTATTGCCTTCCAAGACCGGTATTTTCCATTCTTAGCTATTTCTTTTGTGCTGGAGTCTGTTCTGCTTGTTTAATATGGCATCCTTGGCTGCTCTAATTTGTTCTGTGGGAATTTCAGTCCAATATTTGTGAGATGCAGCTGGAGAGTCTCTATAATTGGTCCAGACAGCAGTGTCATCTTTTCTTTGTCATGTATCTCTCTCCAGCTGGAAGGCGTTAGACTTTGCATGACTTTAGGTGTCCCATCTGACTTTGGAGTGACCATTGGTCATCCTGAATTGGATAGTAAACACTTGGATGCCAGCCTGAAAGGTGAGGAGCTACATTTGGCTCTCAGCTCAGATCCTTCAGTCAGAGGACTAGGGGTGATTCATCTTGTTCTGCTGCATTGGTCACAGGTTCTCAAAGGCCATATGGTGCACATTCAGTCCTACAATGAATCAGTGGTGGCTTATGTCAGCCAACCTGGTGCTGGTTGGGGGGACCAGGAGTGCAGCCACATGGTCAGAAGATTGTCAGATTTTTGCTTGGGCACAAGCTTATGTGGCATCTCTCTCAGACGTTAACATTCAAGGGTTAGGCAGATTTTCTCTTCCATCAACGTCTGGATCCCAGGAACTGAGAACTGGGCATTCTGTGGCAGTTTACTCTGGCATATGTGTTTCCTCCTGTTTCTGTGATACCCCAAGAGTGTTAAGGGAGTTCAGGATCGATTGAGCACATGTAATCCTGATTGTTCCTTGCTGGCCTCACAAGGTGGATATCTCAGATCTTCTCAGTCTATCTATTGCCAAACCACTTTGCCTTCCACTACTTCCAGACCTCCTAAATTGATTTCCTCTGTGTCACCCAGAGGTGGAAATGTTAGCTTTAGTGGCTTGACTCTTGAAGTCAGTATTCCAAAGGTAAGTTTCTCCAATTCTGTCATCGGTAGTTTGATAAAGACCCAAAGTCTGATTTCATCCAAAGTGTGTGATGTGAGGACCAGGAGTTGTGGCAGCATCCCTTCAGTCTTCCAAATGTTTTGGCCTTTCTTTAGGATGGGCTTCGGCAAGGACTTAATCTAAGTTCTATCAAAGTCCAGATTTCTGTTCTATCTGTGTTTTTTCAAAGGAGTATTGTCTTATTGCCAGATTTGAAAACCTTTGTGCAAGGATTGGTGGCTCATGCCTACCCAGTCCTTTGGCATCCCACTCTGTGGGACTTGAACTTGGTCCTGGCAGTCTTCAGAAGGCTCCTTTTCATGCTTCTGTCTCCTGGTTCCCTTCTCTTTTTGACTTTTAAGACAGCCTTCCTGCTTGAGATTATATATTTGCTGTTGACCTAACTACAGGCTTTCTCCTGTAAACCCCTATTCTGATCTTTCACTTGGGTAGAACAGTTTTGTGAACTCCTTCTGCTTCTCCCTAAGGTTGTCTCTGAATTTCACATAACCATAAATTGCTCTTCCTTTTCTGCATCCAGCTTCACTGTTTGTATGTAGTTGGGCTCTTGAAGTACTACCTTCAATGCATGAAGCATTTCTGTAAATCTGACTCTCCTTCTTTCATTCCTGGGGGCCCTCGTGGGGGCCAAGCTGTGTTGACAGTGATAGAGGCTTCACGGAGCAGATCTATTTTCTTAGGAAAAAGCCTGTGCTCTTACAATACATGGGTCATTCCATCGGAGTGGTGGGTGCTTCCTGGGCATAGAAGAATAAGGCTTCTGAGTAGCAGCTGAGCAGGGCAGAAGGTCCTACAGGCATTTGGGCCTATGTAGATGTCCTTGTGTCTTCTTCTAAGGGTTTTTCTCTCTCCCTCCCTGGAATCTTGGTGGATAGCTTTGTTATATCCCCATGGTTCCTTTGTTTCATGGTGGACGAAAGACAAAATGTGATTTTTGTGTACTAACTGTTAAGTTCTTTTCTCTTAGACTATTTGGAACACAAGACTTCTCTCCCTGGAGAAAAATAAGTTGTTTGAGTTCTGGACAAGTGGGGTCTTTTGGGTTCCCTAGTTTAGATATCCCCTTTCTCTTTACTTCTTTTCTTGTTCTTTTCTGTTGGTTAAAACTGAACATATCAGAGCAGGGGCGTTACTAGGGGGGGGGCTGAAGCACAGAGTGTTTCGGTGGGTAACCCCCAAATGTACTGAAGCCAGTATACTACTCCTCCTGGCCTGCCATCCCATTCAATAGCCAACAGCCAAACAGCCCACCTACACCTAAAGGTGAGGTATGTTAAACAAATCTCTGCCACCTGACAGATACTCCTGTGCTTTCCCAACAACATGCACCAACAACCACTAGCTGGCTGTTACCACATGAGACAGTGTCTGGGAGAGGTCAATGGCAGTGAGTGCATAAACAGGCAGGGTAGGTCCCAAGGCAAGTCCTGACCAGTGACCAAGTGAAAGTGTGACGTGTATGATTACAGAAAACCCAGAAAACTCCAGCTGATTTAAATGGGGCTTTTAAACCCTTAAATGCTCTAGAGAGGTCTCCATTTCATTGAAGAGCACTGCACTGGATATCTCTTTAGCATTCAAGAGATTAACCCCTTAAGGACCGGGAAAATCTGAGGTGGATTTCCCCTTAAGGACCGGAGCAATTCTGGCCTTTTTGACTATGTCTTTGTTCAACAGTGTTTTCCCTCTAAGTCTTTTATCCCACCCCCAATAATTATATACTGCTTTTTTAAGCACAGATACGGCTTTCATTTGATACCCTACTTATATGGATAACCCACCATTTACTTTATTAAAATAAAAAAAAAAAGTAAAAAAAATGTAAAAAAAACACCATTTTTGTTTTTTCCCTTGGGATCAGTTGGGCACAAAGGGTTACATTTTTATGGCGACTGCATGAAAGGTATGACCGGTCAGTCATACTTACAAAATGTGCAGTTTAAAGTGGCCACTGTCCCCCCTGGGTGAAAATCCCCATGTCCCTTTTTCCCACCCTATTTTGTCACTTTTTTATCCCTGACATTTGGCGGTGTGTATAAGTGTATTACATAGCTCCACAACAATCACACTTCCAAAATTGTTTAATGATATATATATATATATATATATATATTTAATAAAATGTTTTTGTAAAAAAAAAAAGTGCTGTGTTAAAAAAAAAAAAAAAAAAAAAGTATCATTGCAGGTAAGAAATTGACCTGCATTTGGCAAGCCTCTGGCACCAGCAGTGAAGGGGTTAATACTGCCAGCTGCTGTATTTTTGTTTGCCACTAGGTGTCTCCCGTCTACTTCTGTCTCCCTTACTTTGATAGCAAGGGAGACAGAGGCAGACAAGACACACACAGACAGCATGCTTTCTGTGCTGCCTCTGTCTCTCACTATGCCAGTACATGTGATCGCTGCTACGGCAATCACATGAACCGGCACAAGCAAGAAGGGCTGAGACTGAAGCCCCCAGTCTTGGAGCGCTCAGTCTCAGCCTGGCATTAATGATAGCAGCGTGCACGGAGGCATGCTGCTATCATTTAAGCCATGATGGTCCTGGTACGTCATTGGTCCTTAACGCAAATCCAGCCATGACGTGCCAGGACCGTCAAGGGTCCTTAAGGGGTTTAACACCCCATATCAACAACAAATCAGTTGGTTTTCTCCAGTTTATTTGTGAGTTCAGCCCAAAGTCTTAGAAATGGAATGTCAAATCTTGCTGTTCTCCATTCAGAGCCACCCATATAGACCTATATCACCTTTCCAGACATAAGGACACAACCGGCAACCAGCAAGGCTAATGTACCAAGATAAACTTGGGGCAATTCTGTTAAACCAACTGCAAAATAGGGGGAAAAATTAAAATCCTGAATAAATTTAAATAGGGCTTTTATCATATTGAATGCTAAAGAGGTCTTCAACTCATTACAAAACATTCAAACATCTAAGAGTTTAAATACTTCACTTAAACCTACAGGATTTGGGGAATTGTCATTTGTCCACTGTGGTGTAATTGGTAAACACCAGAATCATTGGCTTCCTTAAGGTCCTGTCTCCTGCATTATCTTAACTTGCTTTCTGTTTTTGCATAAGACTACAAAATAGCTATGGTTTCATAAGAAACAAGACGTACAGTATAAACACAATAAAGTGGATTTTTCATATGCAATTATTATTACAGCAGCGAATTTGCCCATTTTCTAAACCAAGCCCTATATTACAACAGCTGGAGATCCAAAGACTGACTACCCCAGTTTTAACAGTTGGGAGATGTGAGCTGTAGTCTGTAAAAGCATGAAATCAAACATTGCCTACCTCAGACTGTTCATCTTGTCTCTGTGCCAACCTTGGGCTGTTACTCCTCAGGTGACTAATGGGTGAATGGACATGTTTGTGATGTTTAGGAGGTGTGTGCAAATTATGTGTCCCTGATCACAGGATGCACTAACGTTTTGTTGCATGTTGTCTGAGAGAAAAGTTCACAACATTGGATGTTTCACTGCTCTACATTAACCATTTGAGTGTCACAGGGGTATCCAACGCATTACAGAGCAATGCATTGGATACCCCTCTGGCAATCAAAGGGTCAAACTGATTGGAACCTTTACATTTGACTTTACATTTTCTGCAAGTGCATAACATGTAAAGTCAAATAGACTATACTTTTTTATTTTTTTGCCCATCTTCACCTATTGTTTTACACATTTGTGTCTCTGACAGGGAGCTCCCTGAATATATGTTCCAGAGATCTTTCAGCAACTGTGATAACAGGGAATGATATTATTTAACACTATCCCTGCAGCAGATTTTCTACATTGTATCACCATTCCTAAAATAAATAGTTATGTTGTGTGAGGCTAACCCACTCCTCACTACATCGTTATCCTTATGACCAAGGGAGGCAGGCACGCTGTTGAAGTTTGCCATGGGCTCTAGCAGCAGATCTTTTTAGAACTTAGCAATGCACCTGTATGATGGGGGGAAAGGGGAGTATTCTTTTTTATGGAAATGCCCTACCCTCCTGTGGGAAGATACTTTACCCCATGGTTCCTGTGTTCCTTGTAGACTAAGAGAAAAGGATTTAATTGTAATTACACAAAAATCCAGCTATTACCTGGGTAAGTCAATTTACTAAGCAATTTGAGAGCCTCTTCAAGTACTATTTGCTTGTTTTTCTTCTCCTGTATGTGTTTCTTTTTTGTCAGTATATCTGACAAAAAAGTTTGGTATTCTAATATTATATAGGTAGAAGATGGGACTATAGAAATGAAGGAAAGTAAAAATGATTACAACTCATCACCTATAACATGGGTAGTGATTTCATTATTCTGAATTAGCACATACCGGAAATCTATTGGATTTGTGTATTCCTTCTTGGCATCCATGCCTAAGTTAGCTATTCAGCTATGAGAATTATAGTTAGTCTTTCTGGCAGCAATAATGTTATGCTGAAAATATGTTTATGTTTTTAGGACTGTAGACTTAATTAAATAAAGGTGTTTTAACAATGTTGCAATAGAAAGCATGGATTTATCTGAAGGCGACAGGGATTCTGTGGTGTTTAGAAACTCCATCTGAGCTATTGTTTAGTTTGTGGCTTGAATTACAGTAACTTCTAATGGTCACGTAAGGATAAATGTGTAGGTACAAAAGCTACAAAGGTCCTTATGTAGAAACAAAAATAAAAGCATTTCTAGTAAAATGAACTATACCATGGGATGAAGGCTGGAATATAAGGTCTGATTGATTTAAATGGGACATTTAATCTCTTGAATGCTGGAGTGGTCTACAAAAGCATTATCTTTTCCACTACCTTCTGATATCTCCTTTCCACTCTTATCTATGGCTCATCTCATATTTTACCTAAGATATCTCATCTCCTTCCCTTACTGACATCTCTTTCTAATATCTAATATCCTACCTACTGATATTTTTTCTCCTCTCATTCGCTTACTGACATCTCATCTCCCCTGTTATCTACTAGCCCTGCTCACCTTATTGATATCTTATCTCCTTTACTAGCTACTTTCCTCCTCTCCTCTGATCCATTTATCTTCCTCCTCTTACGGATGCTCTTACTGACTTGTCATCTCCTCTCCTAAATGCTGTCACCTCCTTTTTCCTTACTGACATCTAATCTGTTTGCAACAACTCCTTCTTCTCATACTTCCATCTCTTCTCACTCAGAAAACATTTCTGTCTTCATTTGCATTTTTCTTCTACAAACTTTCTTAATATTCTCCCTTTATTTTTCTCATACTTGTTTATCTTACCCTAATATGTACCCATATTTTCTCTTCTATGCTTCATTTCCCTTTTATGTAATCCAATTCACCCTTGGATACTAGAAATATCATGAATGCTAGCTATGCACTGGTGACATCACTTGCCTGTAAGGAAGGATAAAGAATTTTCCCCATTCTCTCTTTACAGTTCCTATCACAGTCTCTCATTTCCCATATCTGACATCATGCTAACCTAATGTCACAGTTTAGATACTCCAACAGTATATAGATAGATAGATAGATAGATAGATAGATAGATAGATAGATAGATAGATAGACTGATTGATATAAAACATTGAAAATCACATGATGTTCACCTGAGGATGGGCTGAACACAAGGAAGAGTTGGAGTTGATACATTCTGAGATTTGTAGTCCTCATTTACTAGGCACTGAACTGTTCACTGTGCCTGGAAACTACAACCCTCCAGCATACATTACAGATATTTATGAAACATCGTTATATTCTGTGAATAAATAATGCAGTTGTTTCAACTTCACAACCTGTTTGTAGAACTTCAGCAGCTCTTATTTAAACAGTGTAAGGTACAGAGAATGAAAGATTTTGTGTAAGAGTGAGCAAAAGAGTGACAGAAGGTATAACAATGTATAAAAGTCAGAGTATGCAAAGGAGATCATTCAAGAAAGAGTGCACACATGTAAGAGAGAGACAACTCAAAAAAAGAGATGAAATCAGAAAAAGCTAGCTCATGCAAAAGAACCACAAAACACACAATGGAGAAAGAATAGCCTCAAAAGAGTGCATGCAAGAGAGATAATGTATGCACAGAAAGAGAGTTTATAAAGATAATGCCTGCAAGAGAGCCCACACAAGATTGAGAGGAAGAAATGGAGTATGACAAGGCAAATAAGAACATGCCAGATAGCAAGAAAGAGAGTGAGAGAGCATAAGATCAAGATATCAAGGGCGCTCTCAAGAGAGAGAGCAAGAAAGAGATAACATGAGAGGGTTATTGTATGAAATTGTATGAAAGAGAGAGGAAGATAAAGTTCACATGTGAAAGATGCGCACGTATGAGAACAAACACAAATGCACACATATGTGAATATATAAATAAGGGAAAAAACAGAAATCCCAAAAAGAGAATCTCTTAAATGAGGCACTCCACCCAGAGTATATCATAAACAAATAGTTTTTATTGGTACAAAAAATATTTATAAACATCATCAGTAATAAAAAAATGTTTTAAAACAAATCCAGATTGGAATTCTCATGGCCAAAACATGATTAAATACACAATAGCTTCTAATCAGTTAAACAGCAATTGCCATAAAAATATTTGCCAGAAGCCATAGTGTGATAACAAGTAATTTATTCCCACTGCATATAAAGTGCAATCAATGTGAAAAGTACACAGAAAACAAAGCAAACATGCCCTAAAGTGCTGACTATGAATACCTAATTTCCATGTTGAAGATAATGATTACGAATAAGTGCGTAGTGCAGAAAAATTCTTACCAATACCTAAACCAAACAAAGCAGTGAAAGATGGCACAAACTGAGTAAACCCTTATGGATGTCCAGCCCAAAGTGTATCGCCACGAATGGCTTCGTCAGGGGATGCCGGACTAAACACTGGAACTTGGCCTTTTAAAGGGATAGTAATACTTCGTTTTAACTTTGTTTTATTTTGTAGGCATTAAAAAAAACATGAAGAATGATATAAGTCTTATCTCTCAAACCTTTATGGTTTATGAGATATTCACAAGCAAAGTTCCCCTCCCCGCCCCTTTTTCCTAGTGTAAGCCATCCCTTCTCAGATGTGAGTCTGGTTGTATGACCAGACAGATAACAGAAGGGGACAATTTTCTTTGTATGAAAACAATGAAAGCCCTTCCCCCCTTGACAAGTTTTTCAGCTATTTCCCTTATCTTAATTGCAGATTGTCCCTCTCTGCAGTCTACCTGGGCATCTCCCTTCTGATCTGGTTGAACAGGGGGGGGGTAATTTGTTTGTGAATATCTCTTTAACCATAAAGGTTTCAGAGATAAGACTTATATCATTATTCATGTTTTTTTAATGCCTACAAAATAAAATCAAGTGAAAATGAAGTATTACTATCCCTTTAAAGTATGAACCAACCAATGAGCAACTCCGCTTTTAGTCACCTGACTTCATGTCTATTGAAAATGGATACCAGACGTAACAGTCAGGTGGGATACCAGACATAACAGTCAGGCGATAAGCCTGGCTAAACCATAAATGAGACTTTCCGGGTCACATGATTACACCCACTGCACTAGTAAAAGTACTTACATAATGTAAGGTAAAATTATAATCATCTCATGTCACGCTGGTGGCAAAACACATTATACTGAGGAAAAGTCCCACTTGGCCCACAAAAACTGATCATCCAGAGAAGTAAATATGAAATGTGAATGAGAATATATACAATAAACTCGTAACCTAGGGATAGCGCCATCCACAATCACATGACCACATGCTCAACAGCCTATAGCTGTGGGCAAAAATGGTCACGTGTACACGAATCAGAGAAGCATTAACAATGAATGGATATATCAAACTACTTGTCATTATCATAAAGTGAAAATACTGAGCTACATGGCTCAATCTAGTTGGTAAATAAACTGGCATAAAATACCTGTAACTAGTCATGAAGTCCCCCAAAGAGTACCTCCCAGATAATAGTAAGACATAATATAAATATATATAAATACACAGTATAAACTAAGCGATAACATACATGATTAGGTCAATCAAACAACTACTGAAACAACCACAATTCTTAATACATATGTGATATCCCATATATTACATTATTGAGTATAGTTTTTTAATAAGGAGTCTTAATTAATATATGTTTGACTTAAAGTGATAGTAATGTCTCACAAAAACAGCAGCTCTGATTAATCTTCATAGTATTTGGGCCATGGAGAGTGTTATTTCAATACTATTAACTCCCGCCCCTTTTACTGATGTAACACTGCTCACCTCAGCAAGAGTGTCCGGATGGATTGCAGTGAGAGACACTCTTCAGTGTACATAAAGAAAAACTTGAAAAACCTGTCAAGGGGGGGCAGGGTTTTCCTTATGCTCACAGTAAGAAGATTGTGACCTGTGGCTCTGGCTGACTACCTGCTCTGTGCATGACCCCTGGCTATAGTCTGACTACCCACTCTGGCGATGACCTGTGGCTCTGGCTGACTACCCGCTCCGTGAATGACCCTGGCTATAGTCTGACCACCCACTCTGGTCTAGACCAGTGGCTCCGGCCTAGTACTACTCCGTTTGCCTTTAGGGCCTTGTCTCTACCTGGTTCAATATTAGCGTTTGGCTGGGTCATATCCTCGGCACTGGTGCGTGGCTCAGGTGTCTTCCATTTTGAGATCTTCCAAGCAGTCTTCTATTTCTGGTAAGAACCTCTTGCTCTGGATCTAGGTTCGTGCTCTCTCTAGAGGGGTTCATCTGTTATTTTCTATTTCATTTTACTGTATATATTCAAATAAGGTTGAGTTCAATTATTGTACTTGTCTCTTGTATCGTTATTGTCTACCCCAACAGTACGTAAGGGCCATGAGTACGGATGGTACAGGGAAGCCACCTGCTCAGAGCATTTTGGTCAGGATGGAGAGGCAGGATCAAGGTATTAATCAAATAGCTTTGGACATGCAGACTTTCTTAAACCGTATTGCGCATCTTGACTAGTCTGTTAGGCAACCAGTGGCCTCCTCCGATTCTATACCGGCACCTGTTGTTCTTGTGGCTCCTGAAGTCAATGTTGCCAGAGGTCTATCCAGTTCTGCTCCACTCCCTCAGCACTATGAGGGTGACCCAACGCTGTGTCGTGGGTTCCTCAACCAGTTGGTCATATTCCTAGAGATGGTACCACAAGCCTTCCCTAATAAGCGAAGTAAGGTTGGCTTTATGATTTCACTACTGTTGGGCAAAGCATTGGCATGGGCCAATACATTATGGGAGATGGACAAACCCATTAAATACAACTTTGCGAAGTTTATGGCCTCGTTTCGGCGGGTGTTCGATTTTCCAGCCTGTGCGGTCTCCTCTGCCAAGCACCTCATGACCATCCAGCTGGGTGCACGAACAGTGGCAGAGTACGCAATCAAATTCCGTACTCTGGCAGCGAAGGTGGGTTGGAACAGTGAGGCCTTTTCCCAAGGTTTGTGTGACACAATAAAGGATGATATTGCAACCCGTGAGCTGCCCAGTGATCTGATCACTTGATTGATACCAGGATCAGGGAGAGACCGACTTTCAGGGAGCACCTGCATAGGCCTCTGCCTCATCTGGCACCTAACTTTGCACACCCACCCATTTGTCCCTCACCTCCCATGCCTCCTGGTTCTGACCCTGTCGGCGGTGAGCCTATGCAACTGGGTTTCACTCACCTCTCGGTGGAGGAGAGGGCTTTCTGTCAGAGGGAGGACCTCTGTATTGTGGGAAACCTGGGCACTTATTGTGGTCTTGTCCCGTTCGGCCGGGAAACGCTCGCACCTAGGGTCCTGTCTGAGACAGACCTTGGGTGGAATTTCTCAGTCCCTGGAGGTTCTACAGGGTAAACCCTTACTGGAGGTTATTCTTTCTTGGGCCAATTCATCAGTGGTAGCCCCTGCCTTCATAGACTTGTGTGAGGCCGGGTATTTTATCAATGCTGAGTTTGCAGGCAAACACTCCATTCCTTTGCAGCTTTGGTCCTCTTCGTTGGCTATTGAAGCCATTGATGGAAGGCCCCTACAACCCTCACACATTACTCATGAGACTCTTCCCTTATCTCTTATGGTAGGGGCACTTCACAGGGAGACTTTTCAGTTTCAAGTGATCAGTTCTCCACATTATGCTATTGTCCTTGGGTTTCATTGGTTGCAGACGCATAACCCAAAGATTGACTGGCGCACTTGTGACATCTTGTCCTGGTCTTCCCGGTGTACCGATTCATGTCTCCATTGTCCCACAAGAATACTGTGTACATCTTCGTCTGCGCTGCCCTACCTTAAGGTGATGTATTTAACAAGATACAGGCCAGTATGTTACCACCTCACAGGCCGTATGACTGTACTATTGACCTGATTCCTGGTACTTTTCCTCCTAGGGGCCACATGTACCCTCTGTCGGTAGAGGAGAATAAGGCCATGGAGGATTACGTGTCTGATGCCTTGTCTAGAGGTGTGATCCGTAAGTCTACCTCACCAGCGGGTGCCGGTTTTTTTCTTTTGTAAAGAAGAAGGATGGGAAGCTAAGACCTTGTACTGACTTCAGAGGTTTGACTAAATTGATGGCGAAAAATGCTTACCCCATTCCTTTAATTACTGAGTTGTTCGAGCGACTTAAGTGTTCGAAGATATTCAGTAAGCTTGATCTTAGGGCCGCTTACAATCACCTGCGAATCAGGCCATGAGTGGAAGACAGCATTCAATACCCGGAGCGGGCATTATGAATATTTGGTCATACCTTTTGGTCTATGCAACGCTCCAGCTGTCTTCCAGGAATTCATTAATGATGTGCTCAGAGATTTACTATAACGTTGTGTAGATGTCTATCTGGACGACATTCTTATGCATTTTCCGATGCTGGAGGCCCATCGAGTGATACAACTCTTAAGGGAAAATAAATTATATTGTAAGCTGGAGAAATGCAAATTTCATAGACCCCAAGTGAAATTCCTGGAGTATGTTATTTCCTCTTCTGGGTTGGATATGGACCCCCAAAAATTATCGTCAGTTTTGCAGTGGCCTCTTCCTGTGGGACTTAAGTCTATACAATGATTTTTGGGGTTTACCAACTACTATAGGAAGTTCATACAGAACGTTTCTGCTATGGTTAAACCCCTCATGGACATGAATTGTAAGGGGGCTAATACTTCCGACTGGTCTCCTAGCGCTCTTCTAGCTTTCAAGAACCTTAAGTCTGCTTTTGTGGCAGCTCCGATATTGTCCCATCTGAACCCTGCCTTGACTTTTACCCTGGAGGTGGAAGCGTCTGAGACTGGAGTAGGCACTCTCCTGTCTCAGCACTCAGCTCTGGGGGAGGCATTGCTTCCATGTGGGTTCTTTTCAAAGAAACTGTCCAAGGCAGAAAGTCTATATGACATCGTTGACAGAGAGTTGTTGGCCATTATTCTTGCCCTTCGGGAGTGGCGATATCTGCTTGAAGGGACTAGCTCTCCAATTCTGATTCTCACGGACCACAAAAATCTTACTTATCTGTCTGAGGCCAAGAGATTATCTTCACGACAGGCCAGATGGGCCTTTTGTCTTTCTAGATTCAACTTGGTCTCATACCTTCCTAAGAATATTAAGGTGGCTGTCCTGTCATGCCAGTTTGGATTGAATTCTAAGGAGGAGAGTACTCCTATGCCTATTATTCCCTCTGATTGTATTCTGATGATGATACATACGAGTATTACCTCTCCCTTGTGGGAGGAGATTTTGGCATCTCAAACCTCCACGTCTGTCGATAAACCTAGAATGAGATGCTTTGTACCTGAAACTTTACGTACCAGATTGCTCAAGACATATCATGCTTCCAAAGCAGCAGGTCACATTGGAAGAGCCCAGCTCATATGGTCTATTTATCAGCTCTTTTGGTGGCCTAGCTTGAGAACTGACCGCATTCGTGGCCACTTGTCCAGCTTGTGCGCAGAATAAGACACCACAACATCTTCCGGTGGGCATCCTTCAACCCATTCTTAAACGAGAACATCCCTGATCACATTTATCCATTGATTTTATGGTTGATTTACCTGTATCAGAGGGCTACATGGTCATTCTAATGAAAATAGCTCACTTTGTACCTCGTAAGGAACTACCTTCGGCCCACAAATTGGCCGTGATTTTTGCTAAAGAAGTCTTTCAGTTCCACGGGGTGCCGAGGATGATAGTCTCAGATTGTGGGAGCCAGTTTGTTTCTCATTCTGCGCTCAGATGTGGATCCAGCTCTCTTTCTCCTCGGCATACTATCCTCAATCCAAGGGTGCGGCAGAGAGGTCTAACCAGGCCTTGGAACAATTCCTTTGTTGCTATATATTGGACCACCATGATAATTGGGCTACCTTGTTACCTTGGGCAGAGTTTACCTGGAATTGTGTTGTGACGTCTTCATCACAACCTTCCGTACTTCCCGAGTCTTTCGAAGCACAAAATATTCCAGCTCTAGAGGAGCATTTGAGGGCACTCCGTTACACCTGGGTAAGGGTTCAGAGTATCCTATGTTGTTCCATGCAACGACAAAAGAGGCAAGCAGACTGTAGGCAATTACCTGCACCAACCTTCCAGATGGCAGAGAGTGTTTGGTTATCTTCCCGCAACCTTAACCTCCAGGTGCCCTGTAGGAAACTGGCTCCCTGGTTTGTTGGTCCTTTTCGAGTTGTTCGTAGAGTCAATCCAGTAGCATATGCCCTAGATCTTCCAGCCAATATGCGTATTCATGATGTGTTTCATGTGTCTTTACTTAAGCCATTGATTTGCAACTGTTATACCTCAGCTCCGGTCCATCCTGAGCAAGTTCAGGTTGCAGATCATGAGGAGTATGAAGTGCAAAGTATTTTGGATTTCCGTAGAGTCCGTGGCCAAGTACAATATCTAGTGCATTGGAAGGGTTATGGACCTGAGGAACGTTTGTGGGCTCATTGTGGGGATGTGCATGCCCCGGCCCTCCTCCGTCGGTTCCATTCCTGTTTCCCACAGAAACCACATCCTCTTCCGCTGGGGAGGGATCGTTGAGGGGTGGGTACTGTCACAGTCTTGCCCTCCGGGGCGACTGGTGTCAGATGAGCTGGCTGCTTCAGCAGTCTAGTGTGCACTTACTTGGATGGCCGGTTCATCTGATGTCAGTTGCCTTCTTCTTCCTCTCGGTTGTCACGCTGTGTCTGTCATGGCCTCTGCTTCCTGGAGGTCCTGAGAAGGCACACGTCTTCTGGGACTCTCTCCGGTGACATCAAGCGCTGCTCTTGTAGTGCCTGGGAGCTTGTTGTGTGCTCCACCTCCCTGCTGTGGCCAGTATATAAACTGCCTGGACACCATCTCTGTTGCCCTCATGTGGTCCAGTGCAGTAGCTTGTTGTGTCTTGTGATCCTGGTTTGACCCTTTGCTTGGCCTCTGGTTACTCCTAGGTCCTCTCTCCTGGTTATAGTCTGACTACCCACTCTGGTGCTGACCTGTGGCTCTGGCTGACTACCCGCTCTGTGCATGACCCCTGGCTATAGTCTGACTACCCACTCTGGCGCTGACCTGTGGCTCTGGCTGACTACCCGCTCCATGCATGACCCTGGCTACAGTATGACCACCCACTCTGGTCTAGATCAGTGGCTCCGGCCTAGTACTCCGTTTGCCTTTGGGGCCTTGTCTCTACCTGATTCCGTATTAGCATTTGGCTGGCTCAAATCCCCGGCACTGGTGCGTGGCTCAGGTGCCTTCCATTTTGAGATCTTCCGAGCAGTCTCCTATTTCTGGTAGGAACCTCTTGCTCTGGTTCTAGGTTTGCTCTCTCTCTTGAGGGGTTCATCTGTTATTTTCTATTTCTGTTTTACTGTGCATATTCAATAAAGGTGGAGTTTAGTGTTGAGCGAGCATGCTCGGCCGATGCTCGGATCGGCTCGAGCATCGCTCTGCTCGGCACATGTCGGTACTCGTACGAGTACCGCATGTGCTCGCCCGCCATGTTCGGGTCTCCTCCCCGCACGTTTTGCGGCTGCTGCGCAGCCAATAAACGTGCAGGGAGGCTCTGACATCGGTGTAATGCCAGCAGCCATGTTGGCTGCTGGCATTACACTGATTGGCTGGCCAGAACCCGTGGTCAGGTGCTGTATAGCACCTGACCAGCGAGTTCGGCTCAGTCTGAGCCAGGGAGAGCTGAGGATAGGAAGGGAAAGGCAGTGTAGGGAGGAAAAAAACAAAAATTGTGAAAAAAAAAGAACCAAAAGTCCTTTTTAGGACTACTGTGTGTGGGGGCAGCAGGTTATTTGGTGTGGGGGGAAAAAAAAAAAAAAAAAAAAAAAAAATATTCTGTTTAGTGTGAAAAGTTGCAGATTAGAGCACATTCTGTTTAGTGTGCACAGTTGCAGATTAGAGCACATTCTGTTTAGTGTGCAAAGTTGCAGATTAGAGCACATTCTGTTTAGTGTGCAAAGTTGCAGATTAGAGCACATTCTGTTTAGTGTGCAAAGTTGCAGATTAGAGCACATTCTGTTAAGTCTTCAAACTAAAATATCAAAGTCACATATTCCATTCAGTGTGCGTCGCCGCAGTTTAGCAGCACATTCTGAGTACTGTGCAGAGTTGCAGAATAGGAAGAAATACTGTTAAGTCTTCAAACTAAAATATCAAAGTCACATATTCCATTCAGTGTGCTTCGCCGCAGTGTAGCAGCACATTCTGTGTACTGTGCAGAGTTGCAGAATAGGAAGAAATACTGTTAAGTCTTCAAACTAAAATATCAAAGTCACATATTCCATTCAGTGTGCTTCGCCGCAGTGTAGCAGCACATTCTGTGTACTGTGCAGAGTTGCAGAATAGGAAGAAATACTGTTAAGTCTTCAAACTAAAATATCAAAGTCACATATTCCATTCAGTGTGCTTCGCCGCAGTGTAGCAGCACATTCTGTGTACTGTGCAGAGTTGCAGAATAGGAAGAAATACTGTTAAGTCTTCAAACTAAAATATCAAAGTCACATATTCCATTCAGTGTGCTTCGCCGCAGTGTAGCAGCACATTCTGTGTACTGTGCAGAGTTGCAGAATAGGAAGAAATACTGTTAAGTCTTCAAACTAAAATATCAAAGTCACATATTCCATTCAGTGTGCTTCGCCGCAGTGTAGCAGCACATTCTGTGTACTGTGCAGAGTTGCAGAATAGGAAGAAATACTGTTAAGTCTTCAAACTAAAATATCAAAGTCACATATTCCATTCAGTGTCTTTCACCGCCGTTTAACAGCCTATTCTGTGTACTCTGCAGAGTTGCAAAATTATAAGAAATACTGTTAAGTTTTCAAACTCAAATATTAAAGTCACATATTCCATTCAGTGTCTTTCACCGCCGTTTAACAGCCTATTCTGTGTACTCTGTACAGTTGCAGAATTATAAGAAATACTGTTAAGTTTTCAAACTAAAATATCAAAGTCACATATTCCATTCAGTGTCTTTCACCGCCGTTTAACAGCCTATTCTGTGTACTCTGCAGAGTTGCAAAATTATAAGAAATACTGTTAAGTTTTCAAACTCAAATATTAAAGTCACATATTCCATTCAGTGTCTTTCACCGCCGTTTAACAGCCTATTCTGTGTACTCTGTACAGTTGCAGAATTATAAGAAATACTGTTAAGTTTTCAAACTCAAATATTAAAGTCACATATTCCATTCAGTGTCTTTCACCGCCGTTTAACAGCCTATTCTGTGTACTCTGCAGAGTTGCAGAATTATAAGAAATAAAGAAATACTGTTAAGTTTTCAAACTCAAATATTAAAGTCACATATTCCATTCAGTGTCTTTCACCGCCGTTTAACAGCCTATTCTGTGTACTCTGCAGAGTTGCAGAATTATAAGAAATACTGTTAAGTTTTCAAACTCAAATATTAAAGTCACATATTCCATTCAGTGTGTTTCAACGCCGTTTAACAGCCTATTCTGTGTACTCTGTACAGTTGCAGAATTATAAGAAATACTGTTAAGTTTTCAAACTCAAATATTAAAGTCACATATTCCATTCAGTGTGTTTCAACGCCGTTTAACAGCCTATTCTGTGTACTCTGTACAGTTGCAGAATTATAAGAAATACTGTTAAGTTTTCAAACTCAAATATTAAAGTCACATATTCCATTCAGTGTGTTTCAACGCCGTTTAACAGCCTATTCTGTGTACTCTGTACAGTTGCAGAATTATAAGAAATACTGTTAAGTTTTCAAACTCAAATATTAAAGTCACATATTCCATTCAGTGTCTTTCACCGCCGTTTAACAGCCTATTCTGTGTACTCTGCAGAGTTGCAGAATTATAAGAAATACTGTTAAGTTTTCAAACTCAAATATTAAAGTCACATATTCCATTCAGTGTGTTTCAACGCCGTTTAACAGCCTATTCTGTGTACTCTGTACAGTTGCAGAATTATAAGAAATACTGTTAAGTTTTCAAACTCAAATATTAAAGTCACATATTCCATTCAGTGTGTTTCAACGCCGTTTAACAGCCTATTCTGTGTACTCTGTACAGTTGCAGAATTATAAGAAATACTGTTAAGTTTTCAAACTCAAATATTAAAGTCACATATTCCATTCAGTGTGTTTCAACGCCGTTTAACAGCCTATTCTGTGTACTCTGTACAGTTGCAGAATTATAAGAAATACTGTTAAGTTTTCAAACTCAAATATTAAAGTCACATATTCCATTCAGTGTCTTTCACCGCCGTTTAACAGCCTATTCTGTGTACTCTGTACAGTTGCAGAATTATAAGAAATACTGTTAAGTTTTCAAACTCAAATATTAAAGTCACATATTCCATTCAGTGTGTTTCAACGCCGTTTAACAGCCTATTCTGTGTACTCTGTACAGTTGCAGAATTATAAGAAATACTGTTAAGTTTTCAAACTCAAATATTAAAGTCACATATTCCATTCAGTGTGTTTCAACGCCGTTTAACAGCCTATTCTGTGTACTCTGTACAGTTGCAGAATTATAAGAAATACTGTTAAGTTTTCAAACTCAAATATTAAAGTCACATATTCCATTCAGTGTCTTTCACCGCCGTTTAACAGCCTATTCTGTGTACTCTGCAGAGTTGCAGAATTATAAGAAATACTGTTAAGTTTTCAAACTCAAATATTAAAGTCACATATTCCATTCAGTGTGTTTCAACGCCGTTTAACAGCCTATTCTGTGTACTCTGTACAGTTGCAGAATTATAAGAAATACTGTTAAGTTTTCAAACTCAAATATTAAAGTCACATATTCCATTCAGTGTGTTTCAACGCCGTTTAACAGCCTATTCTGTGTACTCTGTACAGTTGCAGAATTATAAGAAATACTGTTAAGTTTTCAAACTCAAATATTAAAGTCACATATTCCATTCAGTGTGTTTCAACGCCGTTTAACAGCCTATTCTGTGTACTGTGCAGAGTTGCAGAATAGGAAGAAATACTGTTAAGTCTTCAAACTAAAATATCAAAGTCACATATTCCATTCAGTGTGTTTCAACGCCGTTTAACAGCCTATTCTGTGTACTCTGTACAGTTGCAGAATTATAAGAAATACTGTTAAGTTTTCAAACTCAAATATTAAAGTCACATATTCCATTCAGTGTGTTTCAACGCCGTTTAACAGCCTATTCTGTGTACTCTGTACAGTTGCAGAATTATAAGAAATACTGTTAAGTTTTCAAACTCAAATATTAAAGTCACATATTCTGTGTAAGATGAAGAAGGCGGGTAAAAAGGGACGGGGAAGTGGACGTGATCCTGAAAGTTCAGGGCGCGGGTCAGGACGCGGAGAAACTGTGCCTGGTGCCAGAGCACAAGAAAGAAAGACATCCACCATACCTAGCTTCATGTCTGATTTCACAGGGCGTCGCAGGACATCACTCTCGAGGTCCGACCAGTGCGAACAGGTGGTCGGTTGGATGACAGCTGATACTGCTTCCAGTCGGTTAAGCACCACCCTGTCTTCCACCAAGTCCACTCTCAGTAGCCAAGAGTCTGGTCAACATAATCCTCACTCTGATCATCCTTCCTCCCACCATACACGGTCCGGTCAAAGAAGTGATCCCACACTGGGATATAGTGATGAGCTCGTCTCATCACCAATCCTTCATTTGACCCTCTCTCCAAGCACGCTTGCAGAGGAACATGACATCTTGTGCCCTGATTCACAACCTCTAGAGGCTACCCAATCACAAGAAGATGACAGATGTGAACGGCATTTAAGGTCAAAGGAAGTAGTGGATGATGATGATGATGATGATGAGACAGTTGCCATTAAATCAACCACTATTTCCGTCTCAAGACCTTGTTGAGGAGAATGTTATACAGTTGTCAATGACTGAGTATGTGGTGGGATCAAGACTTGAGGAGGATGATCAGAGTGAGGAAGTGGAGGAGGACTTGGTGGACGATGAGGTGACTGACCCCACCTGGGAAGGTGTAGAGCCGAGCGATGACAGCAGTCCTGAGGGTGAGCCATCTGCAGCACCGCAACAGGCTGGAAGAGGCAGTGGTGTGGCTACAGAAAGAAGGCGGACCGCACCAAACCGGCCCGCAAATGTTCCACGGAGCACCCCCTTGCGTAAATCTACCTTGCCAAAGGGTAGGTGTTCCGCGGTATGGCGTTTTTTTAAGGAAAGTGCGGACGACAAAAGAATTGTAGTTTGCAACCTGTGCCACACCAGAATGAGCCGAGGCATGAACACTAGAAACCTCACCACCACCAGCATGATCCGACACATGGCATCCAAGCACCGTAGTAAGTGGGAGGAACGCCTGGATCGCCCACCTGTGTCTGCAGGCCACACCACTGCCTCCTCTTCCCCTGTTTTCGGTGCCGGCCAATCGCCTGTCGAAGGCGCAGGCCCGCATACCTCCCGCCCTGCACCTGTACCATCTGAAGCACCATCAGCGACCACATCCACTTCCCTGTCCCAGCACAGCGTCCAAATGTCGTTACCCCAGGCATTTGAGCGCAAGAGAAAGTACCCAGCCACCCACCCACAGGCCATAGCACTAACCTCACACCTTTCAAAATTACTGGCCATCGAAATGCTGCCATTTAGGCTTGTGGACACTGAGTCCTTCCGCAGCCTGATGGCAGCAGCTGTCCCTCGGTACGCGGTCCCCAGCCGCCACTACTTTTCCCGGTGTGCCATCCCCGCATTACACCACCATGTGTCCCGTAACATCACCCGTGCCCTGACCAACGCAGTTACTGGGAAGGTCCACTTAACGACTGACACATGGACAAGTGCTTGTGGCCAGGGACGCTACATTTCCCTGACGGCACACTGGGTGAATGTCGTGGAGGCTGGGAGCGACTCGGACCCTGGGATGGCACGGGTGCTACCCACGCCGAGGATTGCGGGCCCTACCTCCATCAGGGTTTCCACCAGCACCTACGTTATTGGCTCCTCCTCCTCCGTTTCCACCTCCGAATTCTCTACACACACCGCCACTCCCCCATCAGCCAGTAGCTGGAAGCAGTGTAGCACTGCAGTGGGGAAGCGTCAACAGGCCGTGCTGAAGCTGATCTGCCTTGGGGACAAACAGCACACGGCCTCAGAGCTGTTGCAGGGGATTAGTCACCAGACCGAGCAGTGGCTCTCGCCACTCAACCTGCAAGCAGGCATGGTTGTGTGTGATAATGGGCGTAACTTGGTGGCGGCTTTGGAGCTCGGCAAGCTCACACACGTACCATGCCTAGCGCATGTATTTAATTTAGTGGTGCAGCGATTTCTAAAAACCTACCCCAATGTGCATGATCTCTTGACCAAGGTGCGCCGCGTGTGTGCACATTTCCGTAAGTCATCAACAGCTTCGGCCGGCCTGTTGAAGCTGCAGCAGCGCTTACAATTGCCAGCTCACCGGCTGCTGTGTGACGTGAGCACGCGCTGGAACTCCACCTTCCACATGTTGGCCCGGCTTTGTGAGCAGCAGAGGGCAGTAGTGGAGTACCAGCTGTTACACGGTCGTCGCCTCTCCGTTCAACTTCCTGTAATCAGAAGTGAGGAGTGGGAATGGATGTCAGACCTCTGCGAGGTTTTACGCAATTTTGAGGAATCGACACAGATGGTGAGCGGCGATAACGCTATTATCAGTGTAACCATCCCACTTCTGTGTCTACTGAAACGCTCGCTGCTCACAATTAAAACCGACGCTTTGCATGTGGAAGAGGTGGAAATGGGGGAGGAAGAGCTTACACAAGGTGATAGCCAGAGCACCCTCACTTCGTCTTCTCAGCGACAATTGGAGGAGGCGGAGGAGGAGGAGGAGGAGGAGGAGGAAGACACGGTTGCCTCCGCTACAGAGGGTAGCCATGGAACTTTAGTTCCATCTCTTCAGCGTGGGTGGGCAGAAGAGGAGGAAGAGGATGAGGATATTGAGAGTCAGCCTCCTGGTGAGGACAGCGAAATCTTGACTGTTGGTACTCTGGCACACATGGCTGACTTTATGTTAGGCTGCCTTTCCCGTGACCCACGCGTTGTACGCATTTTAGACAACACGGATTACTGGGTGTTCACCCTTCTGGACCCCCGCTACAAAGAGAATTTCTCATCTCTCATTCCTCCGGTGGAGAGGACAAGCAAAATGGTGCAATACCAGAAAGTTCTTGTTGAAAAATTGCTCCAAAATTTTCCATCTGACAACGCTGGCGGCAGAGTACGTGCTACCTTGGCCAACCGAGAAGGGGAGAAAAGGGGAGCACACAGCAGTTCCGAGAAAGGCAGGGCAACACTCTCCAAGGCGTGGGACACCTTCATGACACCCCGGCAGCACCCTCACCCTGATGCGCAGCCTAGTGTCACAAGGAGGGAAAAGTTTTGGAAGATGGTGAAGGAGTACGTAGCAGACCGTGTCAGCGTCCTCAATGATCCCTCTGTGCCTTACAACTACTGGGTGTCCAAGCTGGACACGTGGTATGAACTGGCACTCTACGCCTTGGAGGTGCTGGCCTGCCCTGCCGCCAGCGTTCTGTCTGAGCGGGTATTTAGTGCTGCTGGTGGCATCATAACAGATAAGCGTATCCGCCTTTCCACCGACAATGCTGATAGGTTGACACTTATAAAAATGAACAAGGCCTGGATTTCCCCTGACTTCTCCACTCCACTGGAGGAAAGCCCCGGGGGAACATAAACTCACTTTATATATGTTATTTACAATGATGGGAATACTCTGTATTCCCATTCACCCCTTCCACCCAAAAAACGGGTATATGGTTGACTCTTAATCTTCTCATCCTCCTCCTCCTCTTCCATATGCCCTGGGATATAATTTTTATATAGGGCCAGCTCACCAGCGTGCCCTGGGATATAATTTTTATATAGGGCCAGCTCACCAGCGGGCCCTGTGATATAATTTTTATATAGGGCCAGCTCACCAGCGGGCCCTGTTTGCCAATTTTTATATAGGTCAGCTCACCAGCGGGCCTTCTCATATAATGTTTTATTGGGTCAGCTCTCTAGCGGGCCCTCTCATATAATGTTTTATAGCGTCAGCTCACTAGCGGGCCTTCGCATATAATGTTTAGGATGGTCAGCTCTGCAGCAGACCCTCACCCATAATGTTTTAGATGGTCAGCTCAGCGCACGTTTCCCTCTTAATCATGGCCTCAGTTCTGAAAATCAAGGAAATTTTTGGGAGAATTTGCCTCTGCGCACGTTTCCCTCTTAATCATGGCCTCAGTTCTGAAAATCAAGGAAATTTTTGGGAGAATTTGCAGATGATATACAAGTAAATATACAGCAAATATTGTTTGGTAACAATTTTTCGCCTAAAGTCGTTTTTATTTTCCTTTTTGTGTGTTTTATGGTCAGTCTGTAAAAATGGCGTACTACGGGCGAAAGATCGTTCCCAGCAGCGATGTTGGAGTCCAAGGTGCATCCAGACATCCTCCCTATGCTGTCCCTGAACCATTTCTGTAGTGTTTCCATCTTTTTCTGCCCTTTTCCTATGGACCAGGCACCCTCCCCTCATCAGAGCAGGGGGTGCCTGGTGTAATGCTCGAGTCCTCCCATTGACTTCAATGGGGCTCGGATGCTCGGCCGAGCACTCGAGCCTCAGGGGGTGCTCGGTCAGAGCACCCGAACATCCGAGCATTGGGGTGCTCGCTCATCACTAGTGGAGTTCAATTACTTTACTTGTCTCTTGTATCATTATTGTCTACTGTGACAGTAAGGTTATTTATTACTAATTTACCAATACATAACCACCATGTAGTAATTTATATAAACACTTTTTGGCAGTCATTTATTCAAGAAGTGTTTCTGGGCAATATGAAAAAAAGATCATAACATGTTGAAACATATATCTATATAGTCAAGAAACTTTTTAGATCATGACTGACCTCAACTAATAGGTGGATATTTACAATCTTCAAGGAAATTGTGGTAAAATAATAAAAACCACCAAACTCAACATTACATGATTATAATGCATAGTTATGACGGTCACATTAAGGCAGTATTGGCATACTAAACATCCCAAATCATATGATCATCTATTCAACTTGATCTCAAAATAACCAAGGAGAGTCTAAATGTAAAGAGAACTGAAATTATTATGGTCTAAATGTAAAGAGAATTTAAACTGTTATGGTCATGCCGTTCACAACAGTAACATTATTTGAGGTTGTACATACATGGGAGAAGAACAGTTGTAACCATAATGATGCCAAATTGATATAAAGTAGATCTCTACCACACACACATGAACCTATTATATCACTTGAATAAAGAGAAGAGAGACTCCAAATATATATTTACGTAATCTTAGTTAAAGGTCCTAAAGTGTTATTGATGAGAACTACAATACGTCGAAAAATGAAATAAGATAAATAATACAACGTCATAGATATTATTCAGTCAAGATTATAGATAATTGTAAAATTGTCTTATATAGTACCAATACAAGTGAAAACCCAAATTATAATATCAACAAAATGTACAGATGTCTATTCAGTCCATAATAAAAAAATATAAAAATAGAGTAGTATAATAGTACTAAATACCAACTAGTAAATGAGAGGACCCAAGATAATCATATTAATTGCCATATAAAATTAGGAAAGACTGATGTTATCATAAATATATGGAATATAGATACAGCACAAAATGAATAGACAAGTATCCAGATAGAATTAAGGTCAAGCAATGGATGTCATAGCAAGATAACTTTGGCAACAAAACCACCCAAACAATTCCCATCATATCAGGAATTAGTATGCATTATAATTCCATATAAAGCAGTTTATGCAATATTCTCCCAAAGTTTACCTTTTTGTTATTCTAATTTAAGCAGGATGGTACAGAATGGCAGAGCAAACTAAAAGATGAGTAATGATTAGCAATAGAGGACTCATGAAAAAAAATTTAATTTCTTGATATATACAATGTTTTACAGCTGGTAAAAATCAATTGTTAAACAAACAAACAAACAAACAAACAAACAAACAAACAAACAAACAAGTGCATACCTATAAGGTAATAAAGTATAGCCTATTAGTAATTATCTATAATAATTAATCCTCAATGCATCTTAATGCAACATACTTCAAAGTATGAAAGGATTACCATGATGAACCTACAAGATAATGTGATAAACCTAAATGCTCATTGGCATAAAAAGGTCGACCTCAAAAGGCCAAGACCTGTGCAGTAGTAAAAATTGTGACAAGAAATACATATTTTCTATGAGATGAATATATATTGATTCATTTGAACTTGTAACAGTAAACCAAGATCTCTACAGCAGAAAATTGTTATTCTTGATTGGAGCAATATATCTTACTCCAAACAAGAATACAATATTAATTAATGTTATATCTGTTCTTAAGCAAGAAAGCAACAATGAACAGTATGATAGTTCGAAGTAAATATCTTCATTAGTCCACATGATGAATTAGTCCAGTGACTACATGCTGTGTCAATATGATTCCATGATTCTATAAAGATTTCTAAAGTTTTCATGGTTCGAAGTATCTGAAATAGAAAACATAAAGGAATAAAAGAGGTTGAAGCATATAAATCCACCACGTCTCTTTCTTTAATAGATGTTTGTTAACGTTGCCTCTCCTGATACTTAATTGTATTTTTTTTGTAGACCATATACTTCTATACCCAATGGAAATGTTTGCCACAGAGGGGGGGCGGAGCAACCTCCAAAGAAGATGGCCGCTTAATCCTCATGCCCTGCATTTCCATAGATGTTTTAGCTTTTATTTATGCATTAACCACGGTGCCTCAGGTTTCTTTTTTGATTGGAAGGTTCCCTAGACCATTCATCCATGTCCTCAGTGAAGAAATGGACAAAATCCTGATGGCCTAACAGCAGAATTAACAAGTTCCTTCCTTTGTGTCACAGGAGAGCTACTGAGTTGGCATCTCTGGGAAAGGTGCCTGCCACTGTGTCGCCTGATGCTCTTGTCCTTTGCCCATCACCTGTTACTTCTCAAACTCCGAGTGTTGCCTACCCTAGCCCTGATTCGGACACTGTTCCCCCTCAGATTCCGCTAAGGTAAACATGCACGTCCTGATTACTATGGAAGATTTGACGGATTTCCCTACTAGGGACGACATGATCTCAAAGATCAAATCTGAGGTCAATGATGAGCTTTCATAACTACGCAAGGATTTTCTACAAATGGACCAACATGTTGCCACACTGGAACAAGATGGAGAGGAGACACCAGCATGACTTGTGCAGCAAGACGACACGATTGCCATGCTTACTACAAAATTAAATGACTTGGACAATAGGGTTCGCAGATGCAAACTCCGTATCCAAGGTATCCCTGAATCTGTTCCCAACAAAGATTTACCTGCTACCCTGACCACCCTCTTTACCGAAGTTATGGGAATCCCATCAGATCCTGCCATACTCTTAAAACGTGCTCATACAGCATTGCAACCGAGGTGCTCCCCTACTGATCCCCCAAGGGACGTTGTGTTTTGTTTCCTGCACTGTACTGACAAGGAAATGATTCTCCGGTGTAGTAGGGAAATGGAGGGAAATGGAGGTGGTGAAATATGCTGGGGTCACGCTGCAATTTTTTGAAGACCTTTCCCTTCATACCGCCGCAGCAGAGGAGAGCTTTGAAGCCCATGGCAGAATATATCAGGGTACAGCAAGTTAAATATAAATAAGGATTTCCCTTCAGCCTAATTGTGCAACAAAACGGGGTTCCTGTATTGATGTGTACCATGGAGGAGGCTGCGACATTCTGTGTTGAGTTGGGCATTCCACCTCCACTGGAGCCCTTGGGTGAAGGTAATATACCTGTCCCACCTAACCGTTCTACATCTATTCCAGTCAAGTCCCAACGCTTCAGATGGAATGATCGGGCTTGACCCCGTCGGAATCGTCTCCGTATTTCCACTTTGGAGCCACCTCCTGAGACCGGTTCTATCTGGGGAGAGGCTTGGGAGAACCCTGAAGTAAAGTCATGATGTCTCTTGTTTCCTCTCCTGCTTTCGCTCTGAGAAGCTGGTGTCCCTTCTCCTGCCGAGTTTTGGGACCCTTGCTATGCTGAACTGTGGTACATATGCATGGGGCCATTACTGTGGTTATGATGGGTTTGGAGGTAGGACTAATTTGTGGGACTGGGGGTTGTTTCTCCTGTTTAAATGTATTGTTGATTCCTGGTTGGGGTGTGGGTGGGGGTATTGTGTACTACTTTCTACTTCTTTGCACTTTATGGGAGGGGGGATTAAAGATATTGTTTGACCCTTTTGCATTCTCTTCCCTTCCAGGGGGAATCTTAAAGGGGCTATAATTCTGGACTGTTTTATCAACTGTTCAATACCTTTCACTGTACACTTGCACTAGTTTGCTAAAGTAGAGACTGACACTCATTACTCCTCTACTTACTCATCCATTTGGGATGTCTATCTCGCTCTCTTCCTCTCACGTCTTTACCCTCTCTTCCTCTTTCCCTTTCACTTGTATCAGCATTGACTGCTTTATCCTTAGACACTTGTTGGTTCCATGAGCTATCAGATGCCCTCCTATGCAGGCCCTCTTGTGGACCTCAGTGCTTTCTTTCATAAGTCTACTTAAGGGATTGGATGGCTCATGAAGCCAACTTCTGCTGAGGGGGGAAGGGAGTTTATCATACGTTATATCCAACTTCTGGTTGATTTGGGGATTTGAAGTTTCTATGACCTTGCTGGAGGGAGGTGGGATTGGGGATATAGTGTGATTACAATCTCCCTGTTAATTACATGATGTACCCACCAGTGTTTTTTGCCTTGTTGCCAGTCATCAGGTGCCCCGGGTTCATTGCTTGCGATACACATCACTTGGGCTACTCCCTATTACCTGATCTCACTCTTTTCTCCTTTTCTGCCTTTCTTGTTGCTTTGACTCTTCTCCTCTCCACTCTTGGTGAGGGCTGTGTTGCCTCTTTTTCTTCTTGGACCTTCCTCTTTAATACTCTGCCTTTCTTATCTGCCATTTCCTTCTTTCATTATCCATCTCTGGCAGTGCTATACTGACAAGGGCATCTGGGCTCTCCCTTTATATTGAGGTTACAGAGGGCTTTATAGTTGGGCACCATCTTCACTGTGTCCCCTTTTTCCCTTTCCCCTCTGATCCCTTTCCCTTTCCATACTTTTTTTTTCTACCCCTATACACCATTTGCTACCCCACGCTATATATTGTGATTTAATATATTCAAGATGTCTCTAACACATGGATGTATCCTGTTACTGTAATGTCTCTGTGGTTTCATGAAATATTCAGTTAATGGGTTTGGTACACTGTGTGAATTTTACTCTGTGACTGTAGAATGTTATGTTCTTTTCTATATTGCCTACAATTCGTTGACATTATGCTACAACTTTACATGCTATATACAGACTGCCTTTGCGGTCTTGGGACCTTGTGGATACTCATGTTTCTCAGTCAGGATTCCTGTTGTCATCTTTTTTCCATTTCTTCTTTCTTTCCTTTCCCTTCTTCATCTCTCTTCTTTCTCTGCCTTTCTCTGTTTCCTGTATCTGTCTAATCTTTCCTGCTTTCTGTCTTTGATTGTCCTGCAGTGGGGTCTGGTCTCTAGGGGGTGGGTTGGGGGAGTGTATTCATAATTTACAATGCATGTCACCTTCTTTCTTTCTCTAATGGCTCCACCCTGCTCCTGTTTAAAGATCCTTAGTATTAATGTAGGGTGGCCTTAATATCCCTGAGAAAAGGTCTAGAGCTCTTCATGAGTCTTTAACAGCATGGTGATCTTTAGATAGAGTTCAGGAGAAATGGGATTATCTGAAATGTGTTTTATTTAAGGCAACAAAGCATTGCATTTTTAAAAGAAAAAGGAAACCACTGTGGTACTCAACAGGTGTGGCAACTATAATAAAGAAGAAAAAATAGCATCTAGGAAATAAGCAGGCACAGAAGGAGGAAGATTGGTATCTGTAGGCTAGGCTGAAGGAGGCTAAATGAATTATTAGATGTGCCAAAGCACACAACGAGAAGAATATTGCCCAGTCCATAAAAAGGGGGACAAACATTTCTTAGATATATAAGCGAAAGGAGGAAAATGAAACAAGAAATAGTTAGACCGAAGATAAAAGATGGAAGGTCTAGCTGACTGTCATTAATATTACTGTTCAGCTTTTACAGAGGAAGGTGAAGGGATGGGACCTCTGTTAGAAAAAAGAAATAGTGAGACAATGGAAGCATGAGTGTTCACAGAGGAAGAATTTCTATTCAAGTCGCTAAGGTAAAAACAAATAAATCAATGGGACCAGATGGGATACATCCAAAGTTATTAAAATAAATTAGGAGTGTTATGGTAACATTTTTAAGAGAATTATTCAATCAATTACCATTGAAAGGAATAGTTCCAGATGATTGTAAAGTAGCAAATGTAGTTCTGCTTCACAGCAACTACAGACTAGTAAGTCTTATGTCAGTATTGTGGAAAATTAATGCAAACAACAAATTAACCCCTTAGTGACAGATGACTTACCTGGTAAGTCCAGGATGTCATTCGCTATAATGGAAAAAAAAACCCTGTCATTAAGAGGTTAAAGGGATAGTAATACTTCGTTTTAACTTTATTTTATTTTGTAGGCATTAAAAAACATGAAGAATGATATGTCTTATATCTCAAACCTTTATGGTTTAAGAGATATTCACAAAGTATCCCCCCCTGTTCAACCAGATCAGAAGGGAGGTGCCCAGGTAGACTGCAGAGAGGGACAATCTTCAGTTAAGATAAGGGAAAAAGCTGAAAAACTTGTCAAGGGGGGAAGGGCTTTCATTGTTTTCATACAAAGAAAATTGTCCCCTTCTGTTATCTGTCTGGTCATACAACCAGATTCACATCTGAGAAGAGATGGCTTACACTAGGTAAAAGGGGAGGGAGGGGAAACTTTGCTTGTGAATATCTCATAAACCATAAAGGTTTGAGAGATAAGACTTATGTCATTCTTCATGTTTTTTTAATGCCTACAAAATAAAATAAAGTGTTACTATCCCTTTAAAGGAAATAATTGTTAAATATCTTAATTTAAATGGCTTGCAATGTCCCAAACAGCATGGGATTACAGCAGGACAATCTTGTCAAACTAACTTCATAGATTTTTTTGACTGAGTAACTAAAATAATAGACCAGTGGGAGCAATAAATATAGCTTTAGATTTCAGTAAAGCATTTGACACTGTCCCTCATAGAAGACTCATTAATACATTGATGTGTTTGGGTCTGGATGTAAAAATAGTTGAATGGATGAGGAAATGGTTGAGTGAGAGGAGACAGAGGGTTGTAGTCAATGGAGACTTTTCAGAGGAAGGATATGTTACTAGTAGAGTACCTCAGGGATCTGTTAAGGAGCACATAGTTTTTAATATTTGTACTACTGATATTGTAAAAGGTCTTCAAGGTAAGGCATGCCTTCTTGCAGATGATACAAAGATTTGCAACAGGGTAGACACTCCTGGGGGAATTCGCCAAATGACAAATGATTTTGGTAAATTAGAAGAATGAATAAAAGTGTGGCATCTTCAGTTTAATGTTGATAAATGTAAAATAATGCACTTGGTACATAAAAATCCAAAGGAAGGATATGGTATTAATTTTATTATGCTGTCAGAGACAACAGAGAAATGGAAATTGGGAGTAATTATTTCTGATGACTTAAAGGTAGGCAGGCAATGTAATAAAGCAGCTGGGAATGCAAGCAGGATGCTGGGTTGTATAGCTTGAGCATTAATAGCAGAAAAAGGAGAAGTGGTCATGCCACTCTACAGATCTCTGGTTAGACCTCACCTAGACAGGGCCGGTGCAAGGATTTTTTTACACACAGGCGAAAGTGCATTTTGATGCCCCCCCCCGACCCGGACACAATCCCCTGACCCCCCCGACCTTGCCACAATCCCCTGTCCCGTCCACATATTCACCTCCACACTCTCCCCACCTCCAAATTGCCCCTTCCACAATGCTCCCTTCATCTCCACAATGCCCCTTCATCTCCACATTGCCCCTTCCACAATGCCCCCTTATCTCCGCATTGCCCCTTCATCTCCACAATGTCCCTTCCACATTGCCCCATTATCTCCACACTGCCCCTTACACATTGCCCCATTATCGCCACATTGCCCCTTCCACATTGCCCCCTTATCGCCACATTGCCCCTTCCACAATGCCCCCTTATCTCCACATTGCCCTTTCCACATTGCCCCTTCATCTCCACAATGCCCCTTCCACAATGCTCCCTTATTCTCCACAATGCCCCTTCCACAATGCCCCCTTCATCTCCACAATGCCCCTTTATCTCCACATTGCCCCCTTATCTCCACAATGCCCCCTTAATCTCCACAATGCCCCCTCCACAATGCCCCCTTATCTCCACATTGACCCTTCCACAATGCCTCCTTATCTCCACATTGCCCCTTCATCTCCACAATGCCCCTTCCACAATGCTCCCTTCATCTCCACAATGCCCCTTCCACAATGCCCCCTTCATCTCCACATTGCCCCTTCATCTCCACAATGCCCCTTTATCTCCACAATGCCCCTTCCACAATGCTCCCTTCATCTCCACATTGCCCCCTTATCTCCACAATGCCCCCTCCACAATGCCCCCTTATCTCCACATTGACCCTTCCACAATGCCCCCTTATCTCCACATTGCCCTTTCCACAATGCCCCCTTATCTCCACATTGCCCCTTCATCTCCACAATGCCCCTTCCACAATGCTCCCTTCATCTCCACAATGCCCCTTCCACAATGCCCCCTTTATCTCCACATTGCCCCTTCATCTCCACAATGCCCCTTCCACATTGCCCCTTCATCTCCACATTGCCCCTTTATCTCCACAATGCCCTTTCCACAATGCCCCCTTATCTCCACATTGCCCCTTCATCTCCACAATGCCCCTTCCACATTGCCCCTTCATCTCCACATTGCCCCTTTATCTCCACAATGCCCCTTCCACAATGCTCCCTTCATCTCCACAATGTCCCTTCCACATTGCCCCATTATCTCCACAATGCCACTTCCACATTGCACCATTATCGCCACATTGCCCCTTCCACATTGCCCCCTTATCTCCACATTGCCCTTTCCACATTGCCCCTTCTTCTCCACAATGCCCCTTCCACAATTCTCCCTTCATCTCCACAATGCCCCCTCCACAATGCCCCCTTAACTCTACATCGCTCCACAATTCCCCTTCACAATGCTTCCTTTAGCTCCACAATGCCCCCTCCACATTGACCCTTCCATAATGCCCCTTCATCCCCCTACCTTGAGTCCCTGGTGGTCTAGCGGTGTGCCACAGCTTAGAGCTCTGTGCCTCCTTCGGCACAGAGCTGAGGCTCCCGCGCGCTGCTCTCAGTAATGCAGAGCGCTGGGAGATGATGTTATCTCTCAGCGCTCTGTATTACTACAGAGCCTGGGTCTCTCTGCCGTGTGTAACATAGACGCTGCGAGGGAGCGCTGATTTTCACTACCAAGCGCTGCCTCGCGGCGTCTTTGTAACACACCGCAGAGAGACCCAGGCAGACAGGCAGATATATATATATAAAAAAACAAAACAAAAAAAAAACTTCCCTCTTTTCGGCGCCCCTCCATTGCGGCGCCCTAAGGCAGCTGCCTGTTCTGCCTTAATGGCAGCGCCGGCCCTGCACCTAGAGTATTGTGTAAAGTAATGAAGACACTATCTCCAGAAGAATATAGATATATGGAGATATATAGAGAAAGATTTCAGAGAAGGGATAATAAAATGGTGAATGGTTTACAGGATAAGAAATATCAGGATAGACTAAAGGATCTAAACATGTGTAGTTTGGAGGAGAGGAGGAGAGAGAGGATATGATAGAAACATTAAAATACATGAAGGGATTTATCCCTTTGTGTACCTTTGTGTACCCCTCTGGCACTCAAAAGGTTAACAAAATACAGGACGGAAGTACATTTAAAAGGAGTTGAGAAACGTTAGGATAAGTCTAAAATTAGAGGGACAGAGGCTTATATGTAATGTAAGAAAATTTTACATCACTGAGAAGGTGGTAGGTAAGTGGAATAGCCTACCAGCAGAAGTGGTAGAGGTTAATAGTGATGGAATTTAAGCATGCATGGGATAGGCATAAGGCCATCCTTAAAGTGCAATAATACCAAGGACCACATAATGGAAAAATGGGCAGACCTGAAGCTAGATTCTATTACAGGTGCTAATTTTATCATTCCTTTTATCTCCAGTTTTCCCCATAGACTTCAACAGGAAAATGATTTATAGAACGGGAGTTAACATTTAGCACCTGCAATAGAATCTGGCCCTGGATCAGCTGAATGGTTCTTGGTCTGGATTCTATTACAGGTGCTATTTTTATCACTGCTTTTATCTCTGGTTTTCCCCATAGACTTCAATAGGAAAATGTTTAATAAAATGGGTGTTAACATTTATCTCATGCAATAGAATCCAGCCCCTTATCTGCCATTAGACTCTTTGTTTCTAAGAAACTATAGACCTGTGACCTTGAGATCTGTAGTGGATAAGACAATCAAAGGATTACTAACCAATGGTATTTAGGATTTTTGACAACTAAGAACAGTATTAGTAGGTGTCAGCATGGTTCTATGAAGAATAGATCATGTCAAACTAATTTTAATATTGCTTTTGATGTAGAATTCTTGGATTTTGTAAAAGCCTTTGATACCGTACCTCAAAAACATGTTACTGCATAAATTAAAAAGGTTTGGGTTGGCTTGGGTGGTGATATCTGTGTATGAATAGCAGGGAAGTGCACAGAAATTTTGGGTGGCAGGGACTCAAATGAAAAAAAGGGCACTTCTCATAATTATTTATTCAAAATATATATTTAAAAAAAGGACACGAGGGGACATTGGACAAAAAGGGCAGGTGCTCAAGCCCCCCTTGGTGTCTATGTGTGCACGTGCCTGATGAACAGAGTTAGAGAGCCCAATATGTATTGTCTCATGATAGTAAACTGAAAAGGAAACTTGTTCAGAGAAATATGTCTTTGCACTGCAGAGAAAAATTATAAGCTTAGTGAATGGGAGGAAAGAGGCAGATGAGATTTAATATAGATAACTGTAAGGTTATACATCTGGGCTGCAGAAATATGTGATTTATATACTAAATATGAAATGATATGCTATATAGGTCTCCCCTTTAGTAGCACTCCTTAAATACATTAGAAAATGTATCTCAGTATAGTGCCAGCTATAACAAATAATTCCTCCATCATGAGGTCGAAAGAAAAGGATATATGTATAAGAAACTTGGCTCTACAATTAGTAGTAAAGGCCGAGCCAAAGGGTAGCCCATATCACTGAAGTGTCACTTTGTGCAAGCAGAGCATTGAGAGATAGTCCCAACTGTAGCTCTGTTAAAAAAACTGCAGTTGTTCATAGATGAATAACTTTTACATTGAACCTTGAAAGCTGTCTTTGTCTCGGCTGACAATGGCTCCAAAATAATAGCTGGCTTGAGAATAGCAGATATGGTGTATGAACCTCTGCTTTTCCTGTGTTGTGATTCTATTACCCAATCGCTCTCGGAATAAAAAAACCATCAAAGAAATGCTGCATATCGCCCGTACATATTTTAGCTGTTTTTTTTCGTGTGCGCAATGCATTGAAAAAGTATAGTCAACTGCCCCATTGCCAGCTGTAAATGGAGGTCCCTACCACTTACAATTTCACATTGCACATGCTGGAGCATTGTATGAGCTTGGCAAGGCCATTTGTAAATAAACAGTGCTTAACATAAAAGATTTCTTTGTAACCTAATCAATTGCAGTTAAGGTTTGATTTATGTGATCTTTTGAAGCCTTTTTAGGTATCCACCTTGCTTGTCAGTCATGCCAGTGCAGGAATCAGTAAGATACTTCCACTAATATAGTTACTAGAAAAAAAATTAAGATCATTGCTGATGATTCTTACAATAATGACAACACAGACAGAAACCAGCTGGTGAATGACATGTAATCATGGTTTTAATAGGATGCTCGCATAGTCTCCATTAAACACCCCCTTTAAAGTAATAGTAATGTTTCATAATAAAATAAGTTCCAATTAATCTTCATAGTATTTGGGCCATGAAGAGTGTTATTTCAGTACTGTCAGAGTTGTAGTTCAAGAGTAATTGAATGATAAAGTATCCCCCTCCCACCCCTTTTAACCTGCTCTGCTAAGAGCAGCAGGGTGGTGTCCATGTGGATTGCAGAGAGGGACAATCTTCAATTAACACAAGGGAAAACCTGAAAAACCTGTCAATGGGGGCAGTGTTTTAATTGTTCTCAGAGTAAGAAGATTGTCCCTTGCTGTGAGCTGTCTGGTCTGTGGACCAGATTCCACATCTGAGGGGAGGTGGCTTACACTAGGTAAAAGGGGTGGGAGGGGGGAAAGGTTTTCAATTATTTACTATTGAACTACAACTCTCACATTACTGAAATAACAGTCTCCATGGCCCAAATACTATGAAGATTAATAGGAGCTGCTTTTATTATGAAACATTACTATCCCTTTAAACATATAATTTCAAGGCCTGAGCAGCAGCACCCTGAGGAGGAATCTGGGAAAAAGTAAAAAAAAAGCTCCTTATACAGTGAGCAGAAGATTACATTGTGTAGGACTAGAGAGATAAATATAGGGGAGAAACTAGAAAGAACAAGGATGTAATCAAAAAGATTTACCCTCAGCAGCATCAGCAAAAACAACCAAACATCACATTTTGCTGAATACATTATCATAATCATCCTCTTTCTCATCAGCATCATTGAAAGCAATTTATATGTCTCAAGGGAGGCAGTGTAACATTTGTGGTGATGGTGGTGGCACTGGAATACCTCTTTTGGTAGGCTCTCAGAATAAGGGTTGGTGACTGACACACATGAACACCATCTGTCTCTAAGCATGTGAGCTGGTTATAGCATACTTGTATGATAATCATGTTCCAGGTTGAAGCTATAAACTGTTTGAGTACTGGAAAACAAAACAGTATGTGTGGCCAGCACTCATGTGTACTGCTGTGGAAATCATTAGTTGCCCACCAGCAAGAGTGCAGTCAAGTAGCATTTTAAGTGAAGCTGGTTATATTGTTAAAGACCACAGGACATGTCTATCCAGTAGCAGTGAAAACAGACACATTTTTAAAAATGAACCAGCATCTAATACCATAAAAGTATGTAGCAGAAGTGGAAAAGAACACAGAGTACAAAGAAGCATATGACACATGTAGTAACAGCAGCACCGAGGGGGATTATCACAGTTGCTTCTATCTATGAGTGTTGGAACTGATGTTATGCTCTAAACACTGAATGACTGACAAATAATAATGCAAGGTTGTACTAGAATATACATGATACATCATATCATTTCTCTAGCATTATATCCTATTCATCATTATATATTCACCATGGCCATCCATATATGATGTTAAATTCTACCTTTTATTTATTTTTTTAATATAAAAGTAAAGTTTACTGAAGAAAAACATGAGAAGGCACAGTGTAAATACAAAGAAATGGCAGGTGCAGTAAAGAAACTCTCATTCACAGTGACTCATGTCCAGTCATTAAAACAGTACCTTCCTATACAGAACCATACTAGGGAAATGGTAATATGATTAAAAGAAAGCGTAGGGAAGGAAAGACAGGAAGAAAGGAAAGAAAGGAATGAAAAAGAAGGGGGGAAGAGGAAGCACAGGATGGGAGGATGATGCTTTGTAGTTTGTAAAGTTTGTATGGAGAGATACTGAGGTTATAGCCTCCAATAGAAGACCCCTTTGAATGATGGCAAACAGAGAGGGTGTAGGCCAAGGGGATCAGGTAGGAGAACCAACCATGGTGTCCACAGAAGCCATTTCCTCCGCAGCTATGTCCACTGCTCCCTCCCCCAGCTCATCCCTCCTAGCTGTCCAGGGTTCCCAAAACTCCAAAAAGAGTTACTGGACACCAGAGAGGTGAGTTTCTCATGCAATAGGGTGTCATTAACTTTGGAATACCACATATACAGGGTAGGTGAGTCAGTGCTCCTCCAGAGCAACGGGATTCACATTCTGGCTGCATCAAGAAGATGCCTACACAGGATTCTGCTCTTATGTTGCTTAATGAAATCTCCAAGACCAAACAAGAATAAGGCAAGCTTTGGGTCAACAGGCAATGAGAGTGATAGCACCGCACCTACCTCAGACAGGACCCCCTTCCACACAGCGGCAATCAAGAACAAGTCCACCATACATGGGACATAAGTCCTATATCCACTTCACACCTCCAACAAAGCAAGGAAGTGTTTGGGTAAAAGCGGTGAAGGATCTCAGATGTTCTATACCATTGCAATAAAAGTTTATAATTGGTCTCTACAGCTAATAGGTCATGAGACAAAAAAGGGCTCCCTTAATGGAGAAGCCCCAGACATCATCTGGGATAGAGATACACAATTCTGTGTGAACACTTGTGAGCTTGTATAGTTTAGAAATAGGATGTGAGGGGGTAAACCTCTACAGGGAACTTGTGGTCGTTATAGCGACTCAAAGGGAGTAGGTTTAGGAACCAGATCTTGCTTACCAGGGTGCCAAGAGAGGAAGTGGGAGATCTGCAAATATTGCCAATACTCACTGGATTGTTAGAGGCAGATAAGATATAGTGAAAAGTGGAACAGACACCAAACATCAACCAGAACCCGAGAGTTGAGCATAGACCTGAGTTTATTATAGTGGGAAGTGGGCAGGGACAATGTGCCCTGAGAGCAGCCCAGAGCAGATAACAAAACTGAATTGAAATACCCTCCTAAAAATGATAGAGCCCTCAGAAAAAGTAGCAAGTTTGGCAAGGGTATCATCAAGAAATGAAAGTTACAAGGTATTGGGAGCACATAGAGTGGCAAATGTGACAAGGAGATAGCCCAATCTACCCTTAGCAAAAAGGGCTCTGCCGTTGTGCATCTGTCATCAAGTACAAAAACTGTAAGTGAAAATGTTTGAGAAACAAATTAACAACCCCATTTCACTCGGAGGGAGCAGAATTGGATGGGATAGAGATTGTTAGTGAGGCATGGTATTTGTGAACTAGAATAGTAGGTCTCCTGAGCAAAGCAAACCTGACCTCTGAGGCGAGAGCATTCCACAATACACAAGTGACCACTTTTGCGGCTTATTGAGGCCTTTAGCATTAACAGACAACACCTTCAATCTGAATGCCATGTGCAGGGTGTCGTGAGGCATGAGAGAGGTCATAAACAAATCATCCCCACCCAAGGTATACACCCAACCATCCATACAAGTAGAGAAAATGGAGGGAGACAGTTAGGGTGAGAGAAGTGAGAGAAAGAAGCAAAAGACAGAGAAGAAAGAAAGAAACAAGACCCATAGCCCGGCAAGTCCAAGGAGAGGGGAACCATATAGACAACAAAAAGAAAGAATACAGGCATATTAGCACCAAACCCACCCCAAAAGTTCAAAGGCAAATGTATGTATGGAACCCCTATGGAGGGAGAGTATAGCAGCAAAAATAAAATAAAATATAACCTTTATCACATATAATAATTAAAAGAGAAAGAGAAGAATTTGATTAAAACACTTAAAAAGAGAAATAGTATTTGTCATTACATGAACAAATACTATTGTAATCTGACTGTGCAATGTGATTAGGTTAGCACAGTGGCTAAAAGAGCTATCCCCTTTTGAGTATGGAGATATAAAGTATATTTACTCTGCAGCATAGAACATAGTGCTAGTAATTAGCTGTAGCTCAAGATCCACAAAAATAAGTTGCTATTGTATGGTTCTTTATATCAGGGAATGCAGTCCTGGGCTTTGCGAATAGTATAGGTTGGACCCTCGTTGGAGATAATCATGGAATACATAAACCCACAATGATATGGAATCCTGAGGTACCTCAGCTCATGCGCTAGAAATTGCTGACATTGCTGGAGAGTGTGGGGGCTTAGATCATTGTAGAGGAACACTTGGGTGCTGCCGTAGGAGAATGTTTTGCTCCCCAGCCTGGCTTCAAAGCCTCGGGGCCCACAACAGTGACTTACGGGTTGGCCTATAATAAAATAATAATAAAAATTACAGGTTACTGGTAAACCTTTAGAGAACTTGCTAGCACAGCTTACTACAGCAAGGCAAACCTTGAAAAAGTCTTCAGGGTTTTACAGGAAGACAAGCTTTGAAAAACAATGTTGGTAGGCTTATAGTGCAAGGCAGGACTATGAAAACAATTATTTGCTGACCTATGACTAGGTAAGCAATGACCAGCAAGATGATATGCCATCTACTAGTGAAATTATAGTGTATCCACCATGCCTATGGGTAGAAGTAGTGTTGGGTGAAGTGGAGTTGGGACCATCATCTCTGGTGGTGGAACCAGCAGCACCAGCAACTGCATGACACTACCTGATTTCTTGGGGGATGGTTTAACATTGTTAGTGTGCAATTAGAGCATGTGCCAAGTTGTGCACTCCCAGTCATTTCCCCTCTTTAAAACATTTTCACACACTACTGTTGTTGATAACTGCACAGTTCCTTTCTGCTTCCATGGAAAAATACCAATAATGTTATAAGATGTGGAGGAGGATTCAACTGAAGTGTTACATCATGTTGTGGTGCTGTTGGTTTTGGTAGTGGCACTGTTGCTGCTGGCACAACATTAAATAATAGTGACATTTTTGGAAATGTTTGATATAATTTAGTCAGGCAGTGAGCAATATGAGGGTTTTGCACTGAAGCATTTTGGTGCTAAATAATTAAAATTAAGGCAAAAGCACCACTTTATTACAGAAAATAAATACATTAGAAATTAAATTCTTCCCTTTAAAACATTTTGCAGTTAAGTTGCATTGGTTTTATCCAAAACATATTTTAGTAAATAACCACTATATGCACTTGTTTTTGTATAATGATAAAAAGTTAATTTTCTAACATTTGGTTTCTAATTTCCTTTGTAGAAAATATAATCAGTGTGGCAAACAGAGCTGAATTTTCCATTAGGCAAAGTAAGAAACACCTAGGGCACCACTCTAAGAGGTGCACCTGAGCTATTATGTCTGCATCCATGTTTCAGAGTTATGTGTGTGTGTTTAGGCCAGTGGGAGCAGTGCCATGTGCAAAACTAAGGGAAATTATGTTGCCTTGCCTATTGGCTCCAGAAATGTAAATACTGCCCTGGTGGCAAATATTTGTTAACACCTTGGATGTAGGGAGGTCGTCAAGGCTTTGCTCTACAATGTGCTGGGGCACCTCTCTAGCATTCAAGTAGTTAATTATGAGTCAGATGGAACTGCAACAGATGCCAGTTCTCATTTAGTATTGTGCTTTTATTCCATGTTTCCTCTTTCAATTTGGAATCTGTATGTAAGCTGGCAGAATTATTTAGTACCATGAGGTTGATGTGAAGGAGAATTTCCATTTGATATAAATCTTCCTATACACTGTTCCAGAAAGCAGTATTTTGCTGTTCCAACTCCCCCCCCCCCCAATACCAATTACCCTTATAATACACAGCAGCAGAACTTGGCGTGGAGATGTTATGGTTCTTGCTAGGAAAGTTTCCTTTACTCCTTCCAGGATTCTGGTTTAGAGCTTACCTTGTACTGGATTTCACATTTCCAAATTTGGCTGCAACATTTATAATAGTCTTTAACATTTTAAAGGAGAAGGATGCCAATGTGGTGCATGACATTGAAATCAGTACATATATATATATATATATATATATATATATATATATATATACACATATACAGAGTTTTTTCCCAAAGTGTACTCTACTATTTTACTGGTGCACATTCCATACAAAACATGTACAAATATACTCAGTCTGGCCCATCCAGAACTAGTAAGAAACAGCACACAGTCACTCTAATTTGATTGATGTTTAATGCATCTTGTTCCAAAAGTTTTTGGTCCTTTCTGGACCTTCATCAGGGCAAAGGAAAACACACTGCATATTACATATATTTATACTCACTTCTGAAGTATCACTTGGTGTCACAAGCCCCAAGCTGCCCTCCACAAGGACACCTGAAATGCAGCGTCTCCGATCACAGCGGAGGGTACATGACTCCACATGGGGAACATTTGATATCCCGGCAACGGATATCCAAAGCAAACCACATCGTCGTCATGAATTACCCCTCTAGTTATAATGAAGATCAGCTAAAGTTCACATAATTCACAAATTGATGTGAGATGTAATAGAAACAAAAAGAAAGGAAGAAAAAAAACATACAAAATGGGGTGAAATAAAGGGGAGAATGAAAATAATGAAGAGGGCATGGAAAATCAAATGAATTCATTAAGGTGAACCTATACATTATGCTGACGAGCCAGCATGTGGGTAGATTGATAAATGAAACTAGGTTCTCTAATAATAATATATTAAAATGGTGATAGGTATGATTGTTAGCAGCCATATCTATAATGATGTTTAATCATTCAGTCCAAGAGACAGTCATGTGTGCGAGTATGTGCATCCATATCAATAACATTCTATAAAACATTCATGTAACATTTAGTTAACAATTCCAAGCGAAGTCAATGAAGCGGTACAACCTGAGTAAGTCCTTAAATAGACAAAAGTTTAGAGTAAATGCACTCACAGCCCATAGTTATCATAGATGTGGATACAAGCAATCATACTTATCACCATTGTAATATATTATGATTTGAGAACCTAGTTTCATTTAGCAATGTACCAACATGCTGACACGTCAGCATAATGTATGGGTTCAGCTTAGTGAATTTATTTGATTTGCCATGCCCTCTTCATTATTTTCATTCACCCCTTTATTTCACCCCATTTTGTTTGTTTCTTTTCTTCCTTTCTTTTTCTCTGTATTACATTGCACACCAACTGGCAATTTATATTTGTTTTCTTTAGCCGGTCTTCAGCATGAGCTGAGGACTCAATTGTGACTACTATGTAGTTTGTTTTGGGTATCCGTTGCCTGCATACCAGATGTTCCCCAAGTGACACCACATACCCTCTGCTGCGAATGGAGACACTGTGATTTGGGCATCCTCATGGAGGGCAGCGTGGGGCTTGTGATACAAGTGATACTTCAGAAGTGAGTATATATACATGAAATTTGCAGTGTATTTGCCCTTTGCCCTGATGAAAGTCCAGTAAAGGCTGAAAACATTTGGCACATGATGCATTACATTTCAATCAAATGACAGTCACTGTGTGCTATTTCTTACTGGTTCTCTATGACCCAGGAAATATATATATATATATATATATATAATTTTGTGCAAAAGTTTTAGGCAGGTGTGAAAAAATGATGTAAAGTAAGAATGCTTTCAAAAATAGACAATTAACAAATGCATGGTGAGTGAACAGAAGTAATATCTAAATCAAATCAATATTGATCACCCAAACCCAGTGAATCCCCATGGGGCAGTGATTTTGCAAGAAGTAGCATGGAGATTCATGGAGTGGCTTTGCTCCCCATGAACTGTGAAAATCTCTGCAGCAAGACTCTCCACCATTGACACCCAATGGGTTCCTGACATGCACAGAACACCTAATCGAACAGGCAGCACAGAACCGTACTCACTACTACCTGTATATGGAAAAGAAGGAGCTATGACAGAGATAATGAGAATGGTATATTGGCTATATGTTCATAAGTAAAGTGGTGGAATTTTGAGAAAACCAATTGCACTACATTGGGAAATTAAAAATCCCTCTGCAATATGTTGCATACCCCTCAAGCACTCAAAATGTTAAATGTGGATTTTAACCTCTTGAATTCTAGAGAATTCTCCAACGCATTGCAAATCATACCCATAAATCAAAGGTACTGAAGTTCTCTACTACTGAGCAGTTTCTCTGCAGCAGAATTCCTCTACTTTTCTTCTGAACATAAAACCCATAGAAAGAGATTTTTTTTAAGAGATTTTTAGTAAGGTGAGTCAGTGTGTTTGTGTGGTAATGTATATGTGTGTGTGTGTGCACAAGCTTGTGTGTGCACATGATGACTTGTGAGTTGGTTGACATTGCAGGAGCATAAAGCAATGATCTTAACCTTCCATCTTATATGTTTTTGCCATATTTTCATTTTCTCAGGAATATCTGTGGAAAGAAAAAAGTCTTCTATGATGAAGAAATTCCCATGGGAACAAAAAAACTTTTCCCCCTCAATAAAAATGAGGGAGGAGATCCTGGACCATATGTATAATGAAAAGGTAGATCAAATCTGGGGCAAAACAACTGAACCAAACAGCAAAGATAAAATGTTCCCCGATTAACATTCATTCAAACTAAGCTTTAAATGTTAATTTTTTTAAATTTCCCTATGTTGAAGTTGGTTCACTCCAGAATCACCCCCTGTTTTACTACATTAGCTTCCCTGTGTCTGACCTTGGGTTTACAAATAGCCAGTGGCTCCTTTGGTTACGGAATGCAGTAAGATATGGTAATAAAAGAGTACTATAACCATATCCACAATAAGGGTCACATGATTGTTTCTAGATTTAAATGTTGATTGCATCAGATTTGTACCTAAAGAGGGATACTCTGACAGAGCTGTAGGCACAGAAATCTGAAGCGCCCCCCCCCCCACCCTTGGCCATCTCCACTGGACACCTCCACAATGCTCCTAATCTCCACATTGCACCCATCACCTCCATATTGCCCTCACATTGCCCCCCATCAGCTCCACATTGCCCCCATCATCTCCATATTGCCCTCACATTGCCCCCCATCGGCTCCAACTTGCCCCCTATCAGCTCCACACTGCCCCCACCTTCTCCATGTTGCCCTCACACTGCCCCCCCCCCCCCCGTTGTCCGTTTCCTACCCTGGAGAGGTCTGTATGTGCCTCCTTTGGCACAGACCTGTAGCTGCTGGAGCTCCTGTGCGGTCTCCTATTCAGGAATGCAGAGCGCTGGGAGATGATGTCATCACCCAGCGCTCTGCATTACTAAAGAGCCGACGAGGGAGCTCAGCAGCAATAGGACTGTGCCAAAGGAGGCACAGACCTGTCCTTCCAGGGAGGTAGGAAATAGACAATGGGGGAGGGGCAATGTGAGGGCAACATGGAGCAGGCACTAGGTGGGGGGATTATTGTTATGCCACTGTGCAGCCAGCGAGGCTAATTAAAAAATAAATAAATAAAAAAGCAATCCCAATTACAGGCGCCCCACTGTGGGGTGCGCCTGTAGGCAGATGCCTACTCTGCCTTATTGTAAATCATTCCCTGTACTCGGAAGGTATGGTTGTGGGTGAATAAAACACCAATGTGACTTCTTTTCCTACAAATTTTAATAGTCCTACAGAAAGCTACATTAAATGTAAGGGAATTGTAATGTAATCTTACATATGGGGCCACTATAAATCAATGAGTTTTAACCCTTTGACGCAATGCGTTGCATACCTCTTTGGCACTCAAAGGGTTATATTTATTTTCTATGGTACAGTTGTTGCCTCAGAACCTCTTCAGTTCTTCTTACTAGACTTGTGCACAACAAAAATTTTCAGCAAAATGAAATTTCTGACGAAAAATGTTTTTTTCATTCGTCGACTCAGCAATTCGGATCCGATCTGTTTGACTCGGACAAAAGTTGGCGACAGTCTGAAATTTTCGGCGACTTTAAAATATCATTAAAAATACAATAAAAAATGAAAATTAAATTAATGGAACTATTTTCAGGGTCTAAATGAAGATGGTGGAACAGGGTAAGGTGGGCATTTAGCCTTATGGTACTATGGATGAAGTAGCTAAAGTATGGATGTAGCAATAAGGCACTCTGCCTGCCTACACAATACACATACACAGCTGTGAGACTGGCTGATGTGTCACTCTGAAAATGATTCAAACAAATTCCTACTATTTTTAATATTTAACACAGGAACAAAGGTGACTTTCCCTTGCAGTGGCAATAAGGCACTAGTGCTGACTGCCTGCCTATGCCTAATGCTACCTGCCTGCCTACAAAACAACTGGACACTCCAATATCTCCTGCTTCTTCTCTCTCTCAGCTCCAAGAAAGCACTAAGAGGAAATCCAAGCTGTCTGGGTGTCTGTGTCATTTGTCCAACCCCCATCATGAAACAAAGAAGCTAATTGGAATAGAGGCAAAGCGGGAAAGTAGAGGATGAAACGGCGAAGATGATTGTACTAGAGAAATGGAGGGAAAGTATGGAGGGAAAGTAATCGCGAGCGGGTAGTAGTTGCCGAATTTCCGAAATTTTCAAATACATTTGGAGCAGGTCTGGTCTGATTCAGATTTTTTGTGGCGAAACGACCCTTGTTTTTCGGATGGCCCAAATGTCGGAGAATGACCCCTTTTTCATTGAATTCCGAATGTTGATGAACCGAATCGTTCAAGCCTACTTCTTACTACATCAGCCTCAAAGGGTTAAATTAAATGGTTTCCCAGTAGTAAAAAGTGCCAACTCCAGTCAGGAAATCTGTGTTTATAAACACTGCATGTTTCCATTGCAGACACACAGTATGGCAGCTGAGTTCTTTATTAATATTTAAGCCAGTCAAATATAATAGTAATCTGTATGTATAATTAAAAGTTATTTTATCAAACTGTATATGAAGTATTTACATTTGCAAGTCAGATTTTTTTAACCTTCATATGCTTTGGGCTAAGTATGTTTAAGCAAATAATCTGAAACTGTCTAAATGGTGTAGTCAAATGGTTTTCTTTTGATTTATGCTAAGGGTTATCTTAATTTATCTTGTTAAAATGATAGCAAACACTTGTTATAATATGTGTGTATATTATATATACAAACATACTAGTACTGAATGTCCGTGTACATGGGCCAAAGTGCCAGCCATTGCCTCCAGTCAGAGGTACTGCTGCCCCAGAGCCGGGGGCAGTGGGCCATTTGGAGCGCCCCGTTCTGGATCAGCAGTACCTCTGACTGGAAGCTGGAGCGTTTGTGCAGTCTCTACTGCACATGTGCGGTTGCGCACAAAGGGAGCTTCGCATTCTAGCCCTTTATGTTATTTAGATATATATAGATAAAAAAAGTTCAGAACGGTAGCAGTCACTGTGAGATGCCTCTCATGCCTGAGAAGCAAAAGCATACGTACATGTACCGGTGTGGGATTGACAGCACTCACAGTTTCTTTTTCAGTTCAAAGAAAGTAGTTTAACGAAATCAACGTTTCATCTGTATTGCACAGCCTTTATTAAGATTACAGCATACAGACACCCACCATTTTTAAATACCCAGTGCAGTGTTTGAATTTAAAAAAGGCGCTAAACGCAGCGTCATGTGCCTAATTGATTAATTGCTTCAGTTATGCGAGTAAACAAAAAGGTGTGTTAAATAAAAACATTTAACCCTTGATCACCATCCAAATAAAAAAACAATAGAATGCAAACAACAAGATCAGTTAAAATCAAGTATTGTAGTACATAAAATGTTGCATAGATAATAAAGTGACAGGAAATTAGCTAAACACCCCACATATCTAACATCTACATATGAGATATAAATGACAGAGAAGTTGCAGTAAAAATATGTAAAAGACGAACCACTCGCCACTGTTCATCATTGCAATCCTGGTGCTCCCGCATATCACAACACTTTTGGTTCTAACCATGTACGGATAGATTAAGCATCATGCTCTACTGCAACAGTATAACCGGATAATCAAAGCAATTGATGTAGCTTGTGTCTTGATACACATACAATAAATATTGTAGCCACTCTATGCGATATCCTGGCTAAATATTTATGTACTTTCTTCAAATGATGAATGCATAGGTCTGTATTGTAGGGAAAGTGAGGAGAGGTGTATGTGGGACAAAAACAACATATGATAAATGTTCACACAGGTTAAAGCTCTGAGCTGCACATTCCCTGTTAATATGTAAACAACTGAATTAACAGCATCACACAAGACAGCTAGATATACCCCTGTAATAGTGTACTGTATATAGTGATATCTCATCACTCAAGTTGCTAGATATACCTATATATTAGTGTATATAGTAGCAATTCATATACTGGGCTATACAACATTTCGCTGTGGGTATTACTAAACCGTCCATCATTACACATCAGTACTCACATGTAAATGAGTAAAGGTTAAGGTAGCAATATCAACATCATACAGACTGTGGATTCTAGACCTAAACATCGTGTGTATTCTGGAGATAGAAGCAAACCCTCAGCAAAATGAAGAAGACACAATACTGGATGTTACACATTAGTACTCATAATAACAAAATCACATAACACACCTTTTTGTTTACTTGCATAATTGAAGCAATTAGGCACACAACGCTGTGTTTAGCGCCTTTTTTAAATTCAAACACTGCACTGGGTATTTAAAAATGGTTTGTGTCTGTATGTTGTAATCTTGATAAAGGCTGTGCAGTACAGCCGAAACATCATTTCCAATAAAATACTTTCTTTGAACTGAAAAAGAACCTGTGACTGCCGTCAATCGCACACTGGTACATATATATTGATATGTATATATATATATATATATATAATTTTTTGCAGGGCTTTTTCACATGAGTAATGTAAGGGAAATCCCTCCTCTCTTAGTGCAAACTGAATGTCAGAGACCTGAGCTTGTTGTAGACTGCAATAGCCACTGAACTGACTTGTTGTAGACTGAATAGCTACTGAAACATTTGAACACAAATTGCAATGCAGTTATAACATGTTCTATACAGAAGGGGAGAGAGAGACGCGACAGCTTTCAGCAGTATTGAGAAGCGGTAAGGATGATGGGAGTTGTAAGCAGTTACAGGTATAACACAAGGAAATGGGGTGAATGTACAAATCCACCAGTACAGCTAATTTCTGCACGTAGATTTGAGTTGGAAAAAACCTGTGCCTGTCCTGATTGGTATGTACTTAGATGTGGGACAACAAGAATGGAATTATTCAACATAAATAGACAGCTAGAGAACACCATGTGACAGAGTGTGCTGTTGTGACAGAAGAGCCACAGTTGTACCAACAGAATCCTATGGCTTGGCCAGCATCCGCTGCAATGAGCGTTGGTGGCCAAAACATACATTGCGACCAAATGCTTGTTGCAGCTTTTTGTTCCCACATCTCATGGAACTAGTGTTTATTTTAATGCTATGGTGTTATCTTTAGGAGGATTAACCCTGTGAATGCCATTAGGGTATGCAATTCTCATCAATACGTTGCATACACCACTGGCACTCATAGGATTAATTTTCTTTTCCCTCATGTTTTTAGTTCCTTGGATGTATTGATATGGGGCTTAGGGCTACTAGTGTAGGGATCCGTAGCTGCGTATGTGTTAGTGCCTTAGAAACCACTGTTCAAGTACACGTCTTTGGATTTTAACACACGATAGGGACTCAACTTCTAAGTTTGCTAGGCGCCATTTTAGAGGAAAATTGGAGAGAGTCCCTTAAAGTGTGCTACAAGCCATCACATGTCATTGAATACCAAATTCATCTACTTTTAAACTGTGTACAGTTTGTGCAAATTTAACTCCCTTTGTGCATTTTTAACTGTTGGGGGTTGTCAGAGCACAGTTCATTTACTACCTGGCTATGACTTAAAACTACCATCTCCACCTTTTTTTTTAATGGGGGGGGTCATAGAATTGTGCCCCTAATCTTTTCTGTCTGGCTGACTCTCTCTCATATACTTAAAATATTCCTCATAAAAAGCTAAATTAATGGTAGCACATTTGGAAAGAATTTCTGCATGCATCATTCCTTTCACGTTGAAGAACTCCATCATCATAACCTTCACTTTCAGTCTTGTCTGATGCTCCTTTCTGTTTCAGTGGGAGCTGTTTCATCCAAAATGGATCAACTTGAAAAATTAAATGACAAAAATTTGTTTCTGGTCATCTGCAAGGATGCGCTGAGTGACAAAATTTCCTGTCTGTATGTTGCTCAAATGATACTCAGATGATGCCTACATTCTTATTTGCCTGAAGAAGAGACCTAGTTGTCTTGAAAGCTTGCATCCTAGAGGCACTCAATTAATAAAGGTATCATTTTTACTCTAAAGGTCTCTTGCTTTTTTAATGATAATACAGTACCACCCTTTACCCATATTATAAAAAGAAAATTGCTGTTGGAGTGTATAGAGCACCATTAGTTTATCCTTGCATTGTATTATACAGATTTTATTAGGCTGCAGTACTGTAAAGTATACAGTACACTAAACTCTTCCATATGTTGAATTAAAAAGAGAAACTGATAAATGTTGCTCTGGAGACTTAAAAGAATGCTTCACAGCAAGCTTGGAATACAAATCTTTAACTGCAGTATATGACTGATGAGGTCAGCCAAGGTGCCTTCAAAACATTTTTATTTTCATGTCTATGCACCAGTGCAGTTTAATACAGATTGTGATAGTAAATTCATGCCCTAGATCAGTGTTTCTCTAGTGTTTTTTTCTCCTGGGATCTCTACACATGAAATTTTCAAGATACCCATAACTTCTTATTAATAATTTGAAAGCAGTGGATAAATGTAAAATAAAAAAAATCTGCTTCTTTAGAAAAGGATTAAGTGAAATGTTTCTCCCCAAAAGAGAAAAGTGCTAAAAACATCTGGCATGGAATGATGAGAGTTGTAGTCTTGAAATAGTTAGAGAGTCTTTCATTGAACATCCTACCAGCCTTGTCCAAACGTAGTGTAGAACCACACATACTGACTATCCAGCATTGTCCCACTTCACTGGTAGCAACAGAACTACACACTGACCTCCCAGCCAGTGAACCAGAAATTCTGACCTCCCATGAGTCCCAGATTTGTTCATCTGCACTTGTAGCAATAGACCCATACACAAAAAGTCTGCATAGCTTATCTATAATGTTAATAGTGCCCCATTGAAGATCTGCCAATGAAGCCAGGGGTGCATTGTGAGCATCAGCAGACAAAAGGGAGAGCTGGACAAGGGTCTGAAAAGAGACCCTGCAGGTCTCCCATTCTGGACCTGTGACAGAAACTGAACTACAAGATTTTTAGTTCCACAGTTCAGTCTCATTAGTCTTCAAATGCAGCCCCCATAGACCATAGTGAAATGCGTTCCTCCAACTTGAGTAGTTTGTGGCTGTGAGCCATATATTCCTGGTTTGCTTTGCAGCCATCTGACAGCCAAGTGGGTCAGTGCTGGGGCTGCACATTGTAGCTCCAGTGCTCGTACTAAGTCTTTTTCCAAAGGGTAAAACATTAGAACTAGCATTTTAAACAAACAGAGGCTAAAAACATAATCAAATGTTCCAGACCAGAAAAGAAACAAGTTACAAAGTAAACTGGGTTGGAAAAAGACACAAGACCATCAGTACAACCCAGAAACTGAGAACTCCAAATGGGTTTTAGTCTGTTCACTAGAACTTCTTGTTTTACCTACTAATACCCAGTATAACTCTATATGTTCTCTTCTGCTAGAAATGCATCAAATCGTCTCTTAAATGTATCCACTGTATTTACCATACTAAATATTTGGGCAAGGAATTCCAAAATTTAACATAGATTACTGTAAATAAAACCTCTTCCTCTGCTGAAGTTGAAACCTCCTTTCCTCTATTTGTAAGGGGTGCCCCCTAGTTATTTAATCAGGTCTCAGAATGAAAAGCTCAGCAGAGAGATCCTTGTATTGTATTGACCCTGCATTTACTTATAACATGTAACATGATCCCCTCTTAGGTGTCTTTTCCATAGAGTTAACAAACCAAGTCTGGCTAGACATTCTACATATTTCAGCTTCACCATTTCCCTAATTATTTTTTTGGTCTTTTATGTACTCTTTCCAATTTTAGAATATCCTTGTGTCCAAAACTGCACTGAATATTCAACTTGAGGTCTTACTAGCAATTTGTTCATTGGAACAATTATTTTATCCACTCTTGCTTAAATCCCTCTTTTTATGCAAAACACTCCTTTATTTGCCTTTAATACTGCAGTTTCACACTGATCACTATTTCCAAGTTTACAGTTTCCAGGGACTCACATTCCCATCCCATTCATTTTATAAGTAGCATTACAATTTTTTTATTCCAAATACTTTACTTTACACTTTCATACATTAAATTTCATACTGCATTTATTTGACCAATCTACCATTTTATATAAATCCCTCTATAGAGCACAAACTTCCTGCTCTACATTTATTACCCTGAAAAATTTAGTCATCTGCAAATGTTGAAATGTTGCTTTCCACACCTATTTCCAGGTCATTTACATACAAGAATCCTTGGATGTATACCATAAGGACCAGGTGCTTTTTAAGTCTTAATATTGTCCTGTCAGACCTTGACCTCTTGTTGCATTAACCCTATATCTGATAATAGTTTGGTTGTTATGATTGTAATTGTTGAAGTTCTTCTGTCATTGCTCATTCTCTGGTATATACAGATGAAAAGAATTTGTTCAGAACATCAATCTTTTCCTTATCCTCCCTAATCAACCCACCCTCCCTTGCAGTTCAAGTTTCAATTTCTCTTTTTGCTAACCTAAATGCCTTTTTGCAATCTTTGTCACACTCCCTATGTTTAAAGAAATAATTATCTGTTTCTTCCATTCCCGGTAAAAAAAAACAAATGGTGAAAAACTTGCTTTAGGCACTGTATTTTAATGAAAAGAGAAAAACCCAAGACATAGGTAAGAATGGGAAAATATGTTGTGTAAGAAAAATAAATATTTGGTTTTCTAAAGAATTATTTCTGCACGGTTTGTAAGAAGGCTTCCACATCAAGAATGATTAATGTTAATGCTGTTTACTGATGAATAGGTTTTACTTATATTTTCAAATCTATTAGCTAAAATTAGTTCAAATAAGAGTTTTAAAATAGGTTAGTTCTATGTTTACATCACTCTTAGTTGAGCTTTTTAACCATTCAGTGTTGATAGGGGTGGCTTTGTATGACTGGAAAGCTGCCAATGTAATCTCACATCACAAAAAGGGCATTAGGATGGACTCTGGCAACAAAAAGAAACAGTGACATATCCAATATGCCATCAAGGTTAAAAACATGAGACAATCTGTGGAGAAGATTTTGCAGTACAGTCTTAAGAGTTTTGCATTTCAGTTGCACTTACACATAGATATGTTCCAAATAATATCCCACATCCATCTTAAATACAAATGTAATTTTTTGGCTCTCATGGCTTTCCCCAATGATGTCTGCCATCAACATACCTGGGAACTCTCCGGATTTCCCCCTGGAGACTCCGGTTCGGACAGAGCTTTACCGGGTCTCCGGGGCAGAGGCAGATTCCTCCGGATGTGGAGAGTTTCTATTGAAACTCTGCCACATCTGCTTTTTCTCCCGTTGTGCCTCTGTCCCCAATCTTCTGTGTGACACATTTAACCCTCTGAGTACCAGAGTGGTACGGAATGCATTGCTTTGCAATGCATTCCGTACCACTCTGGCACTCAAAGGGTTAAATCCCCCCCAACACTCGAGTTAAGCCCCACCCCTTTTTGACGCGATTAGCATCATTTTTGTTACCCCCTGCTGAACAGAGGACTACCCTCCGGGTAGCCCTCAACTGAAAGTTCCCAGGTATGGTAAATGCATCATTTGGTGAACCAATCAATACAAGCGAAAAGAACAATAGGACAATCTCCCCTGTCTAATGTATAAACAAAGGGAAAGCAGTGAGACCAAAGGCTCAGAAATCAACACATAGATGGTGCTTAATAAAATTATGATTTATTAGAAATTAAAAACATATGCTTATGTGTTACCATTACTCATTAAGTATAAAAAATTTTGTGAGGTGATACAATAAGGCTTAACCACCCTTTTCAACATTTTAACCATGAAACCTTTTAACAGAACAATAATGCAGAAAAAGGTACCACAGCTAAATGTAAGTAGATATACAGACCTGCCAATGACTTACTTTGTCATAAATTCCCATTTAATTATCATTTCTCAGATATCATGACATAATCAGTCCACTAATTGTCAGAAAATTATCCAGATTGTTAATACACAGGAAGGACACTGGAGGAAGGGCAAGGGACCTCAGGAACAGATAATACACTGGAATGCTTTAATCGCAGGCCAGCACTGAGGCACTGGAGCTTGATAGAGGCTTAGGACTGAGCACAAAACAAGGCAGGGAACAAAAATCCTGCAAACAGAAAAAAACAAGACAAAAACAAGATAACGAACATGAAAAAAGTCAGAAAAAACATGACACCACTCACATGAGTGGTGAAACTGTTGGAGAACTCTATGATTTCAGTATCCACATTTCGAGCCTCCACATCTGTACATGTCCATAGTTGTATGTCAGGTGTAGGTTTTATATATATAAAAAAAGACTATAAACCTGTGCTCCTCCAGCTATATTAAAAAAAAAAGTAGTGTGCCCTGTGATGGGCATATATAATAATATTAATAAATTTGAGGCTCTAGTTGCCCACATTTTTGGCCAAAAGAGGGGGGTAAGCTTGCCAACCGCACCAAGGTACCTGAAGTGTGGCAAGTACCTACACTGAACACTTGGGTCCCTATCTGAAAAAATAAAAAATAATAATGAATAAAATTGTCCCAGAGGAGATGTTATAGAAACATGTAGGAGGGGGACCCTTTAATGTATTGTTTTCTAGACTATTTGTGAGACCCCTTGTATGCAATTAAAAACAAATAATAAACTATGATTAAAAAATGTCAGAGGGGTACTTACCACATATGCCTGCTGGTGTAGAAGCCCATACAAAGGACTGAGTCTATCTCAGCCTCTTTATCATCACCAGCAGGTCACATGAGAGGCAATCAGTTGAAATAGGCTGACTATATAAATGCCTAAATTAACCCCCTGAAGGCCAGAATGTGGAAAAGAGTAAGTGTGTGAGACATACATATGTGTAAGTAATAAAAGTGAGACACTCCAGCTATATTAAAAAAAAAGTAGTGTGCCTTGTGATGGGCATATATAGTAATCTTAATAAATTTGAGGCTCTAGTTGCCCACATTTTTGGCCAAAAGATGGGGGTAAGCTTGCCAACCGTGCCAAGGTACCTCAAGTGTCGCAAGTGCCTACACTGAACAGAGGTGTAGGTTTTATATATATTTATATTCCCTACACAAGATGGGAGACATGCATGTACCAACAGCGGAAGGTTTCTCAACATTGTTATGTGCTTCTCAATGATCTCGGTATTGTACACATATTGTTTCTTACGAGTTGATTCCAGGGAAGTGTATTCTATCTTTATTATGTTCCAGTATGAGTGCTCCATCCCACATTCAAATGGGATAACCCAACTGTCTAAACCTATTATACAGGTTCCTCGATTGTAGGTCAAACAGTTCCTCAGTCTTGCAGTTCCTGAGTAAGTGAATAAATTGGCCTACCAAAATGCTTTTAATCAAATGCTGGCAAGATAGCTCAGGTAGTTAATGCACCAGCTGTAGAATCTGTTCAAACCACAGGGTGTAGAGAGTGGAGTTTGGAATCAGCATAACAATATACAAAGACAAAAAACAGATAGTAGAAAGCTACTAACAGTAGTATTAAAAATACACAAATAAATATTTATTGCATAAAGATAAAAATATAGGTGAAGAATATAAGTGTAAGAGCATAGAATTTTTGGGCTTTGAGAAACCAGGGACATATATAGTGAACTAATTCAACCCTTTGAGTGCCAGAGAGGTATCGAACACATTGTGTTACAATGCATTGGATACCACTCTGGCACGGAAGGGGTTAAGGTTGATCTGTAGGTATCAAGTAATATATAAATATGGATGAATAATACAGATGGCAGCAAATCGATTGTAAATATATAAATATGCAATCACACAATCTCAAGTGTATAAAACATAATAAATAAAGAGCAACAAATTGTGGTACAGGGGTACCCTTACATTAGAGACTTCTTGTCAATTGCATATCTCATAGAGGCAGATGTTTGGATCTTGTTGGAAGATCAGGTCCTTCTAGTACTGAGATCCTAAATTCTGCTTGGTATCTTGATGGAGTACCCTTTCTATACTCCTCGAGATGCTTGGAGGTAGTCTTTGGTTTAGTAGTGTGATGTGCATTCTTCCTGCAGCTATGAAATGTGCTGGTGGCTCCAAATGGAAGTTAATTTCAACAACAAACTCCGACAACAATTACTAGGCAGCACTGACATACTGAAACTAATCAGAAGGTCCGGGACTCCTATCCATCACAAAGCAGTCAGACGTTTACTGTTGATGACTCCTTACAACCAAGTCGACGGACTCAAAGACATTGCACTTTTTAGTCGACGACTCTGAAGCCGAGGACTTTTTTATCAACTGAATTTAGACTTATATGGCGGCCTATTGAAACAAACTTCCAGTAGGAGGCACCAGCACGTTTCATAGTGGCAGGAAGAATAGCACATCACACTACTTGATTAGAGACTTCCTCTGAACATCTGCATAAAGGTACCAAGCAGAAATTATGATCTCAACACTACAACTACCTGATCCTCCAACAAGATCCAGACATCTGCCTCCTTGAGATATGTGATTGACAAGCCGTCTATAATGTAAGGGTATGTCTGTACCACAATTTGTTATTCTTTATTATTTTTTCTATACACTTGAGATTGCGTGACTGCATATTTATATATTTATATTCCAGTTGCTGCCATCTATATTCTTCATCCATATTTATATATTAATTGATACTTACAGACAACCCTTAAATTAATCAGACTATATATGTCTCTAGTTTCCCAAAGGACAAAAATTCTATGCTCTTGCATTTATTATTAAAGATTTTCACCTGTTTATGTAATAAATATTTATTTGTGCATTTTAATACTATACTTAATAACTTTCTACTATCTGTTTTTTGTCTTTTTATATATTGTAGTGCAAATTCCCACTCCACTCTCTACATTTCACTTGACTCACCTATGGATCTGAGTTTTTGCAAACAGCTACAGTTAAAGGGATAGTAATACTTCGTTTTAACTTTATTTTATTTTGTAGGCATTAAAAATAAGTCTTATCTCTCAAACCTTTATGGTTTAAGAGATATTCACAAGCAAAGTTTCCACCTCCCGCCCCTTTTACCTACTGTAAACAATCTCTTCTCAGATGTGGAATACAGTCCATAGACTGGACAGATAACAGAAGGGGACACTCTTATTCCTATGAAAACAATGAAATCCCTGCCTCCTTTGACAAGCTTTTCAGGTTTTTCCCTTATCTTAATTGAAGATTGTCCCTCTCTGCAGTCTACCTGGGCACCTCCCTTCAGCTCAAGCTGAACAGTGTGACATCAGTAAAAGGGGAGGGAGGGGGACACTTTGTCATTGAATTACTCTGGAACTACAACTCTGACAGAATTGAAATAACACTCTCCAAAGTCCAAATACTATGATGATTAATTAGAGCTGTTTTTATTATGAAGCATTACTATCCCTTTAATAAGACTTTGAATGTTTTAAGAAACTAATACAGAAGAGTGCCAAGTCTAGGACCAGTTTTAGTAAATATTTTTTGTATGTTATATGCTGCCTATTTCTGGTTGATTATATTGTAAAGGTACAGTTCACTCCATCCTATATGGTCTCGGTTCACTGTTTTACTTCACAGGTTCTAATCACAGCAAGGTCAACTCAACCTTTAACCCTTCTGAGGTAGATAAAATGAGTACTCAGGACATACTTGAAAAAGAGAGACACTCTCAATGTATTCTTCTTGGTAAAATACTTTACAAAAAAAAAAAAAAAATATATATATATATATATATATATGGTGAATGACAACTGTCCACTTTCAGAAAATCACCTGAAACCTCCTTCATATGGATGACCCTGGAAACCTCATGATGTCAAAAAAGAACCATCTGGTCCATCTAGTCTGCCCATTTTCCTATCTAATTTATGATACACAATTGTACATACATCTCAGAATAGGCTTATATCTGTCCCAGGCATTTTTAATTCTCTAGCAGTATTTGTCTCTACCACTTCTGCTTGGAGGCTGTTATATGACTCTATCACCCTTTCCATAAAGTAGTAGTTACACACTTCTTAATTTTTCACTCTCTTGGTCTGGTAGCCCTACTATCCCTACAATACGCTTGCCATTTCTATGAAAATATAGTCAGGTACAATAAACCTGTCTCAGGTAACTCCATTTAGACTCATAATTGACTATTAAAGTGAACATGTCACCGTAAGATATGTTTAGTTAATGTTAAAGAGAATTAGAAACTGCCTATATGCGGTACTAGTCATTTGTTTGTAATATGAATAGCTTTTGAGAAATTAACCGTTATATAGTTACATAGTTATATAGCTTGACATAGCTGTAAAATAAGTTAGTCTTTATCGGAACTTCCTGTTTTGCCTCCTAATACACAGTTTAACTCCGTATTTTCCCTCTTGAAACAAATCAATCTAATCTTCTCTTAAATGTATTAATTATATCTGCCATTACCACATCCTTGAGCAAGGAAGTCCATAATTTAACAGACCTTACTGACCTTTCTCTGCAGACATTGAAACCTCCTTTCATCTAATCTTAAGGGGTGGCACTTGGTTATTTGATCAGGCCTTGGATTGGAACTTTAACCCCTTTAATGCCAGAGAGGTATTTAACACAGGCAGTGTATTGCATTGGATACTGCTTTGACACTCAGAGAGTTAAGCATTACTATCTTTTTACCCTTTTGAAAGCCAGAGGGAACACAATGACTTGTGTTATGCAAGGTTATGCAAGATCATACTTAAACTTTTGAAAGCCAGAGGCATTGCATACCACACTGACACACAAAGGGTTAATATTCTGGCATACTATGCTAATTTGTTAATACGCTTGGTGAATGTTACCACACACCTATGAAGGAATCTAGACAGAGTCCATGCAGTGGGGACATTTCTAAAGCACAGCAAGCTGTAAGTTATACCTTGAACAGAACAAATTAGCATACTGTGCAGGGAATTAGTATAAAGTGCCAGACTATTAAAAAAAAACAAAAACCCAGAAAGGCTAATTTATCAAAAATAAGTGAATTTACAGAAATATGGATATAACAACAAGATTGGCAAATTGTCATTATCTGTAAAACAAACTAAACTTGTGTTAAGGTGATAGGTCCACTTTTAGTTATGGGTACCAGCTTGCATTTTAAAAAAATATAATAATACAAATTTAACTTCTTAGGTGCTAGACAGGTCACCAGTGCATGGATGTTACTGAGATTTTATTGAAAGCAAATGTGTTCCACCATCAGAAAAGGTTAGAGAACCATTGGCCTGAACCACATTATCTCTTCTAATTTTTTTAATACTCCCCTGTGATTAGTGCCAAACTCAGCTTTGATCTGCATAACCTATGAGGATCAGTGGAGGTGAAGACAAGTTGACCAAAATTGGTCCTATTAACAGCTTAGTGAGACTGAGCATCTGGTTTACAGACTAAGGGTTTTGGATGTGTAACAAAAATTCTGTTCTCTTGTATTCGCACTCAACTCACAGGAGAAGTGATCAGCCAATTAACCCTTTATGGACCAGAGGGTTGTGCAAAGCATTGCATTGCACACCCCTCTGGTCCTTAAAGGGCTAAAAACATACCATGGCACAAATCAAACTTTTCATTCATTGAAATTGAACTTTTAACCCTTTGGATGCTGAAGAGGTCTCCAATGCATTGCTTCACAATATATTGGAGATCTCTCTAACATGCAAGTGGTAAAAATCTCCATCTAACTTAATGGGAATTTAGGGATTCTCTATTTGTTCCTTATGGTTTAATTTGTTTGCTCCTGAATTGCTTCTCTTTTCTTTTGTACACAAAACCGTCAAGTAAATGAGATACAGTTATCAGTTCCATGAATGATGCATCATTTATTTTAGAAACTGCAAGAAAAACAGGAGAATAAAAAGACACTTTTCACAAAGCGTCAACTTTTTTTGTGAAAAGTGAAAGTTTCCCTCTTTTTTTCCCCAAGCTCATTGAATTGAAATCAAAGGTAAGACTGAATTTCTACCTAACATATGGCGTTTCCCCTTATTTTCTGCAGGCATCCTATATAAGGGGTGGCACGTTCTTCCAACATGCCGTTCTGTGTTTGTGAGAGGAAGAGAGAGAAGAGCAGCTAATTTTTGAACTAGAAAAGTCAGTGGAGTTTAGTTTGGGAAGTCTTGTAGGATATCTGTATTAGGGGAGTCTGGGGGATAAGAAGGGAGCAAAGGAGGTGATCCTAAATACTCCAACAACCTGTGTGACTGATTTGAGTTGAAAGACACAGGCAGCTTCAGTGTAATTTTCTTGCTGATCTTGCTGTTATTATCTCTGTATTATAAATATAGAATCTGACAGCAGATAAGGGGCTCAATTCTATCACCTGTGCTAATACTGGCATTACAAGAAAAACGTAGTGCAAATTTTTCAAACATGTGTTACGTCGGTATTCTATTGCAGAACCACAGTAAAACAAAACTGGCGCTGTCTGCTTTTTTCCGACTACCGCCTACAAAGAACGTGCAAAATGTCAAAGTCCAAGGAAATAGGCGTACATCTGACAACAGAAAGATCAAGTTCAGTGTTAGATGTGTTCTCAACATAACAAAATCCGTCAGAGTCCCCCCCTCGACATATTAACCCCTCTTTTAAAAGTCGACTTGCAGTGCTTTCTTTCACCACATTAATCCGACAAATATTGTTCATAGTCAACAATTAACCCTTCCCCTTCCAAATCCGACTTACAGTGCTTTCTTTCAAGATATTAATTTGATGAATATTGTACATCCGACATTTAACCCCCCCGAAAAGTCATCTACAGTGCTCCCTTGACTTTATTTCACCATTTTTATCCGACATTTTTCTTCTCCTATTATATTCGACATGCCCTCATATTTTGTATTGCAAGATTAACCCTATGAGTAACAGAGAGGTATTGTAATGTGTTTGCTACCCCTCTCATACTCATAGGGTTAATAGGCAACCTGTATATGTATAAAAAAGGTTTTTTTTTTATTATATATGTAATTTGTGTGAAAATGTAATTAAATATTTAATTTATTTGTAACAATGATTTTCTTTTTTTAAATTATATATGTAATTTGTATCAAAAAAGTACTTCAGACCTCAAGAGCGGTATCATGACCCCTCATGACACCCCTCAGCATGGTGGCGACAATTGCTCCCTTTATTAATTAAAGAGCCACATAGGTTATATGTTTCACATAGGTTATATGCTCTTTAACCCCTTAAGGACCGTCCTCACGAGTGTGCAGCTGGCACTTAAGGACCACAGACAGTGGCATAACTATAGGGATTGTTGGGGTCGCACCCACTGCTGGGCCCTTCACTCCAGGGGCCCAGCCACCTCCTGCGACCCCTCCGCCTGGCGCCCACAATCTCGCTCTTGTAATGCAGAGCACTGGGAGATGACATCATCTCCCAGTGCTCTGCATTACAGAAGAGGACTGTGCGGGAGCTCAACGCACCAACCTGTCTCTCCTGCCACTCCACTGGACCACCAGGGATTGGGTGGTAGGAGATGGGGGCATTGTGGAGGGCCTGGGGGCCAATCAGGGCTGGATTTGCCATTAGGCAAAGTAGGCACCTGCCTACAGGCGCACGCCAACGAGGGGCGTCTGCCATTTGTATTTTTTTTTTTTTTAAATATTCTTTTAAAAAACAAAAAAAAAACTAGCTGCCTCGCTGGCGGCACCCACTCACATTGCCCGCCCCCCCAGTCTTGTACCTGATGGAGCTCCCTTGTAGCCACCTTAGGAATGCAGAGCGCTGCATTCCTGAATAGGAGACCGCGCGGGAGCTCCATCAGGTGCAAGACTGTGCCAAAGGAGGCACATACAGATCTCCTACCAGGGAGGTAGGAAATGGACAACGGGGGGAGGCAATGTGAGGGCAATGTGTAGCTAATGGGGGGCATTGTGAAGGCAATGTGGAGCTGATCAGGGGCATTGTGAGGGCAATGTGGAGCTGATGGGGGCAATATGGAGCTGATGGGGGCATTGTTAGGGCAATGTGGAGCTGATGGGGGGCATTGTGAGGGCAATGTGGAGCTGATGGGAGCAATATGGAGCTGATGGGGGCATTGTGAGGGCAATGTGGAGCTGATGGGGGGCATTGTGAGGGCAATGTGGAGCTGATGGGGGGCAGTGTGAAGGCAGTATGGTATATGGAGATGATCGGGGCAGTATGGAGATGATGGGGGCAATGTGAGGGCGATATATGAGATGATGGTGGCAAGCTGGAGCTAATGGGGGCAATGTGGTGATGATGGGGGCAATGTGAGGGCAATATGGAGATGATGGGGGGGCAACGTGGAGATTAGGAGTTTTGTGTATTATACACTGCTTTTTTTCGAACAACAATGGTTTTGAAACTGTTGTTATGGCTTCTACTCCTCAACCCCTGACTTAAATGTAACCACAAAACAGGAGCTAATACTAAGCATGAGTAATAGGATACTAATTGCACGTTGTTTTTAGTTGTTTTCTAGGGGCTTTTTTTACACTGGCGGTAAGTATAATTACCGCTGATTTTGTTTTCACAAGTCAGGTAATAGGATAGCAAAAACTGACTTAAAAAAAACAATGCCTGTTTATTTTTAGCGCTGGTAATAGAATCGACCCCACAAACCATTTGGCCTATCTAGGGCTAGATTCTATTACAAGTGCTAATTTTATCACTGCTTTTATCTCCAGTTTTCCCCATAGACTTCAATAGGAAAATGTTTAATAAAACGGGAGTTAACATTTAGCACCTGCAATAGAATCTGGCCCCCTGTCTGCCCATTTTTTCCTATAGTAAAAACCTCAAACCTTATTTGGTCCTTTGTCTTTTCTTATGTTCAGGACAGCCTTATGCCTATCCCGTGCATGCATAAAAACCATCACTGTATTAACTTTCACAACTTCTACTTGTGGGCTACTCCACTTATCTACTACCCTCTCTTAGTTGCATTACAACTAAACCTGTTTCGCTCTAGTTTTAGACTATGGACTCTTGTACTAACATTTTTACTCCTTAGAAATGTACTTTCCTCCTATACTTTGTTGAATCCCTTCATGTAAGGGGGGGATCATTGCTGACACTAGGAAGTATTGAGAAGTGTCAGCAGGCACCAGAGGGTGATTCAGACTTTGTATTGTTTTTAAAATTTTAATAAAACGTTTTGCTATGCTTGTATGTTATCTTGTGTCATTCATTGGTGTATTTTTGATATAGACATTAAATATCAACTTTATTGTAATTTGGTGCTTCATACTTTCTATATACTTTTTTGCATATTTTTTCTGGCAAGTGGGTATTTTGTGTGTCAAAGCAACAAATATCTGTAGTTTTGGGGAGCACTAACATGTTTGTTTGTATTCAATTAAAGGGATAGTAATACTTTGTTTTATCTTTATTTTATTTTGTAGGCATTAAAAAAACAAAGTTTCCCCTCCCGCCCCTTTTACCTAGTGTAAGCCATCTCTTCTCAGATGTGGAATCTGGTTGTAAGACCAGACAGATAACAGAAGGGGACAATCATCTTCCTATGAGAACAATGAAAGCCCTGCCCCCCTTGACAAGTTTTTCAGGTTTTTCCCTTATCTTTATTGAAGATTGTCCCTTTCTGCAGTGTACCTGGCAACCTCCCTTCTGATCTGGCTGAACAGTTATACATCAGTAAAAAGGGCGGGAGGGGGATACTTTGTCATTGAATTACTCTTGAACTACAACTCTGATAGAATTGAAAAAACACTCTACAAGGTCCAAATACTATGAGGATTAATTAGAGCTGCTTTTATTATGAAACATTACTATGCCTTTAAGTGTGCAAAGAGTCGCACATCTCTTTGCTGATTAAGGTGTTCCCTACGCAGAAAATGTGATAATGAGCAGAAGGGAGACTGGGGGATGGGGGGGTACACTAAGCTGTACTACAGAGTTGATAGAATAGAGATAACATCCCCAGTGATTTCACTTCTCCAGTTCATATGTTATTCCTTGGTGCCTAGGCACTAAGATTTTTCAGGTGGGTGAGATCTTAGTGCATAGACTCCATAGAATAACATAGGAACTGGAGAAGTGATATCACTGGATAAGGGATCTTTTCTTCATCACCTCTTTATCACACCTTAGTGCATAACCCCTGGAGTGTTTCTCTAACAGTGAAGATAGGTATCTCCTATGGAAACTTCTTTGCTCATGTATAAAGAGGTATTTTTTATTTTGTTTAAGGAGACAGTTCTACTTTAAATAATCTGGAAGTATCTGGGAATTCAAGTATAACTCAGAGCACAATGAACTTCATGATTTATTATCACAGTTTATAAAGTTATACAACACCATTGTATGTAATTCTGGAATGGGAAAGTGAAATCTGAGTATACCAATTGATACATTTTTTTCAATAATGTTTTCCTAGTTGACAATTTATTATACACATCATGCATAAGAAATGCTATATTGCCAGAAGATCTTTGCTCATACACTGGCTTGTTACGATGTGGAACATTTCTTGTCATTGTTTGTCATAGGACAATGCCAAAAGTATATGTTTTCAATGTGGATTAGGAAACAGAAAGCTCAAAAAAGCCTCCAAGAACATGTCCCCTTCCATATTTTCATATTCTAGCTACATCCTTTACTGTAGTTTCACAAAACTCAAATCACCTCCAACTTCTTTCCGCAAATAAATTGTATACGGTTGGTTTGGGAAAACTGAAGTGATGAAAATAATATATTGTATGATAGACATCCAATGTTCTGAAGATAACTGTTTAATTCCATTTGATTAAAAGCCTACATTGATCACTTCACTACTAGTCCATAAAGTACTGCCAAAATAAATAATAAAGGGAAATGTGAAATATGAAGCAGGCTTTTAAAGTATTTAAGTCAGAAGGGTCAGATGCATCATTAAAAATATAAAGGATGTAAAACAAGGAATTAGGCTAGCTAAAACAGAAAATAAGGAAAAGTATTGCAAAAGAGAGCAATAAAACCTGGATCTGATGGCATACACCCAAGGGTACTTAAGAAATTTGTTCAGTGATCTTAATATTTATTGATTCACTTTCATCAGGCACAGTACCCTGTGATTGGAGGATATCTGATGTAGTACCACTATTCAAAAAGGGGGCAGCAGAAAAAACAGGAAATTATAGAGCTGTGAGCATGACTTCCATAGGGAATAAGATATTAAAAGTTACTAAATGACAGCATTCAGGACTATTTGATAATCAACAATAGTATTATTAGGAACAAGCATGGTTTTATGGAGAATATATCATGTCAAACTAATTTACTTGAATTTTAAGAAAGGGTAAGTAATAATTTGGACAAGGGAACTGTTGTTGATGTAGTATACTTGGATTTTACAAAAACCTTTGATATTGTGCCTCACAACAGGCTACTGCAGAAATTAAAACACTTCAGTTTGGGAAGTGTCACTCAGCTGCTGCAAGAGCAAATAGGGTACTATCCTGCATAAAAATGGTTATATGGGAATTATAACTCTTCCTCTATATAAATTCTTTGTAAGGCCTCATCTAGAATATGGAGTACAGTTTTGGCCAGGTCTTAAAAAAATACATTATTGAACTTGAAAAAGTGCAGAGATGTGCAACAAAACTGATAAAGGGATTGGAGGATCTGACTTATAAAGAGAGAGTAGCCAAACTGGATTTGTTTACATTAGAGTCGAGACATCTAAGGGGTATTATGTTTACCATTAACAAATATATTTGAGGTTAATACAAAGAATTCTTCAAATAACTATTTACTCAAAGAGTTGAGCAAAGAACAAGAGGTCATCCATTAAGACTACAGTAAAGGTGCTATCGACTAAAACAAAGGCAGGGATTTTTTACAGTAAGGGCATAAAAGTTATGGAATTCTTTGCCTTGGGATGCTCTTCTTGCAGATACAGTAACTGCTTTCAAAAAAGTAATGCATCCCTATTTAGCACAGAACAATTTTGAGAATTATGACAGTTGGCTTCAAAGAAGATATAATGTTACTCTAGGGAATATCCAACTGCCGTTTGGACACAGGAATTATTTTTTTAACTCACTTGGGTCTTAATTGGAAATTATTTCAATGTTAATTTATTTATTTGCCTCTGGATAAACAGTGGTAATATGGCATGGGCTGGATGATGGATGCACGTATTTTTTCAGCCTCATCAACTATGTTACCAGGGCTCAAAATTGAAGCCCTGGCCACTTTCCCTGCCACCCCGCATAGCTAGTATCCACCCCCACTCTCTACAATTTGGCAAAGTGAGAATCTCGCATGACAGCATAAGATTCTCTTATGGCATAGAACGTCGAATTCCAGAAGCTGCGGATGCATGAAGAGCCGTCTCCAAGGTAACAAAGGTTTATACAAATATTATGCAGGGAGTAACAGCAGGGAGGACTGCGTCAGGTACTGGAGAGGTCTCCCCAGTAGATAGTATCACTGACTGACCTCGTCTATGTGCTCTAGAGCTATTTATCAGAAAGAATGAACTGAGCACTCAGCTGAGCATATTCTCATTGATTGGTAGCTCCCATGACATCGGGGAAGCAGATCAGTGATAGTAACTTTTTGGGAGAAGTTACTATCACAATAGGCACAACAGGACTCTCCTCTAGAGGGAGTCCAAAACCCAAACTTCCCAGTTATGAGAGAAAGAGAGATATAGGTGACACAGAGAGACACATAAGTACAGGAGAGACAGAGACAGGCATAAGGGGACAGAGACATATGAGGAGAGAAAGAGAGACATGGGAGAGACATATGGTGACACAGAGAGACACATAAGGAGAGAAAGAGTCAAAGAGAGAGAGACATATGTGAGAGAGAGACATAAGGGGACAGAGAGACACGTGAGGAGAGAGGCACACACACATAGGGAGAGAGGCAAATGGTGAGGAGACAGAAACACACATGGGGGAGAAATACACATGTTGAGGAGACAAACATGGAGGAGAGGATAGAAAGTACATGACTGAGAGAGAGACATGAAAGAGGAGACGGATGTGGAATGGTAGAAAGAGATACCTTCAAGAAAGTTAGTCTCTCCCCACATTCATACAGCATTTCTGCAAGAAACCTTCATGTCTGCATTTGTATGCTAGTTCAATAACCTCTTTGTTTATTAATAAAGTGTACATGTTCTGTTTTCAGCCAGAGTGATATTATGATATCGCAAGCTTAACCATGTTGCTTGATTTATAACAGTGAAACAAGAATGGTATAAAAGTCGTGGTCCAGCCACTGGTATTTTATGCAGCTGAGACTATTGGGACTTGTAGTCACTCAAACCTCGCCAGTGGTACAATGCCAGGAAGTCAAAGACTGGAGGAGGCTGTTGCCTTTTGGTTTCTGAGTGACTTCAATTAACAGGGCACAATGTTGATCTGTCCTGTGTTCAGTTCATGGCATCTCGCCACTGGTGCGGTCTGAGTGGCTACAAGTCCCATCACTCTCAGCTCCCCAGTGATGGTGGGTGCTAAGTCAAGGGAAGACAAGAAGATACTTAGTCAGAGATAAGAGATAGGTCCAGGCAGGCTGAGATATATACTAATTAAATTACACAGGCTAGAGGTGCATAAAATACCAGCACAGACAGAGACTGAACACAGACAGAAACAGAGTAACAGTACTTCTTTGTACATTGGTTTATTTGCCCGGACATGGCTGGCGGTATCCTATTGATGAGAAAGGTGCGTTCGAATTTCTCTTCCACTGTCTTTCCTCCCATGTCCTCAGTGTCTGTCTTCTGAGTGGCTGGACCACAGTTTTTATACCTTGCTCGTTTCCATTTGATACATCATGTGACATAGTTAAGCTTGAGATATCAGAATGTTGCCCTTTTGATGCGGGCAACATTCTGATATCGCCATTTTCAGTACAGTGACATTTTTAATGCACCTTTCTCATGCTCGCCAAATATATGGCGACATTTCAATAGAATACCGTGTATGTGTTTATACATTTGAAATAGACTCTGCAATGAATAAAGCAATGCTGGTCACTTGTTCATGTGATCCTATAATGAAAACTAATTTCTGCCCAGTGTACAATTGAGGAACATATGTGCTGACTCTTTGTACAGTAACCTCAAAGCAGTGTGGAGGAGCATAGAAAATTAAGCGATTTGAGTCTTTGAGTGCCAGAGTGGCAATGTGTTTGGCACCCCCTGGCATTCAAACAGTTAAACGGTGCATTGGTAGAACCAGAACATCCATGTGTGTACCTCTGATTCAACTATTATTTATGTGGTATCATTAGTGTAGCCCAATTTCAATTGCTAGCTCTGTGGTATCACTAGTGTAGCCCCATTTCAGTTGTAAGCTATGTGGTGTCACTAATGTGGCAGTTTCAATTGTAAGCTCTGTGGTATCAGTAGTTAAGCCCCATTTCAAGTCTAAGCTCTGTGGTGTCACTAATGTTATGTAGTCCATTTCAATTTCTAGCTCTGTGTTGTCACAAATGCCAGAGAGGTACTTAATGCAATGCATTGCTTTGGGATGCCTTGCTGACCTTTTAGTTTTTAATTAATCTGGTACTGGTAGAAAGGTTTGTGACAAATGGGAGGAGGCAAGCTGGTGTGGGGGGGGGCAATTTGGGATCCTGCCTAGGGCCCTATTGTTTGTTATTAAATATTTTTGTTAATTTTAGAACAAAAGTGTAATTTCACCAAAGAGAACTTGAGATGGGTGGGGTTAGAGGCAGGCATATGGGTGGGGCTAGGTGTGGCTAGGCATGGGTGGGGCTGGTGGCGAGCAACTTTTAAAAGCCTGACTAGTAGCTCAAGACTTGAAATTTTGAGCACTGATGTTAATATGGCCATCTTTATGTTTAATGGTTCATGGTTTGTTGCCTTCATACCAGAAAAAATTTAAAATATAAAGAACTATTAAAATTATATAAGCTGCAAATTTAGTACAGATGTAGTTAATTTCATTATAACATAATTAACAATATAACAGTCAATTTAAAGTATTTGGATTCAGTAAATGACTTATAAAATTAATTGGTGTCATTAGAGGCTACAGCTTGAGATGCACCAAAAGTTTATCCTGTAATAAAGGCCACACCTGACATTTCTAAACACTGTAAAGGCAATGTATGAAGAGAGACCTTGCTTTTGGTGATATGCTTTTCTAAAACCTATGTATTTAGCTTTTCGTATGAAAAAAATGTCTTCTTTTCACCACCAATATCCATTTTGGATATTCTGTTCCTAACATAGGAACTAGAGAAGTGATATCACTGGAGAAGTCATCTCTTCTTTATCACACTTTAGTGCATTACCCCACATATGTTAACAGGACACAAAATAAATCTATACAGAATGAATATTCTTTTCCTTATGCTTACTACAGAGGTGGCATTAAGGCAATGGTTTTCAACCTTTTTTGCACCTCTAACATTTTGATGTAAATTGTCAAAGGTGTAATGAAGTGTACAGATCTGTTGGGGACCTGTCTAGCATCTAAGGGGTAAAATAATTGTCTGTTAAGGGGGATAAAGCTGGTGCAGGAACAATGAGATTGATTTGGCTACACCCATGAATGGTATATAAGCTGGATCACTAATCATGTCATTTCCACTCATCACTTTAATCATCAAGGTGTTCTTAACCACATTCAAGACATTTAATGGTGCATGAGTCAGATTACGTATGTAGTTTCATTATGTCATCTTTCAATTCATTCATTATTTTAGTTATATGTATTATTGGTGCTTTTATCTGTTTGTAGGATAGATTATGGGTTAGCAGCCATATTTCCATTTGTGTTGTGTTCATCTTTTTCTATTCCACTATATAGAGCATTATTGAAGTATTAATGGGTGCAGCAAAAGGGAGTTTTGTTTTGATAAAATTGTCCTATGGCCCAATAAAATGTATGAGGAGGAAGCTCTCAATCAATCGATGAACCTCATTTTTTTATAAAATATGCTGAGAAATCCAACTGAGACTTTGCCGGAACTGATTATAATATATAATCAAGATGGTCACAAATTAAAAGGATTTAAATTCCCTAGGGTTACCTATACACAGGTAGGTAGGTTTTTCATGCTTCCTAAAGCACCCAAAATTGTTACCAACCACCAGAATATCTAACTATATCCAGCAATCAATGTTTCACAGAGAAATGAGTACATAAATAGATCAAAAATTGAGCAAGTTTGCAGAGGCTATGGCTTCATATACCAGAGATACAATGGATGTATTGCTTAAATTACAGATAATTTTTACTTTAGATGCTTAATTGTTGTAAACAAGCTTGAGACATGGCCTAGGTATAAATGCAGCACAATATTATTCATTGCAAGAAGGCATTGAACAAAAGAGATTTTACAACTTCATGGTAAAATTATTGGACTCAAACTTGAAGTTATATTCCTTTATGTTCAAATATATTCTATTTGCAAATTCAGTGGATATTGATGGAAACTGCATATGCCTCCCACATGCCAAATTAAAAAAATAGGTGGTCACCACAGGATACTCAGTAGGTAAAGAAGAGCGTAACAGGCACTAAATACTTAACATCTGTATCATTTCACTTTATACATAGATGTGATGCCTTGGATTTAAAATGTTGGAGCTTGGAGTGTATTCATTTGAACTTCAGAAGAGGGGATGCTGAACAGATGCTTTTGCAAAAAGAATGCTGTTGGATATCTTATTTGGATACATTACAAACACATGGTATGAAAGAATAGCTATGGTGTATTTTGTCATTAATTTTGTCACTATCAGTGAAGTTTTTTCAACCATGTAATATATATTTCAATGCTAACTATGTTGGAGGAAATTTGAATATTCCAGGCATTCAAATATCATCCCAGGAAATAAGATGATGGATGCTAGGACCCAGGAACATCTGTATTTACCACGGTGTTCTCAAATGTAGTGATGGGTGAAAGTGTTCACCACAAAAGCGAAACAGGAGAAAAATGGCGAGCTCAATTTTTTGTCAAAGGTTCATTTTCCCGCTTTTTTTGCCAAGCACATTGCATTGAAATCAATGGGAAGTTTCCCTTATTTTCCAGTGGGCATACTAGAAAAGGGGTGTTACATTCCCACACCATGCCATTCTGTGATTGTGAGAGGAAGAAAGAACAGATAATTTCTGAGCTTAGGAAGAAGAGCTAATAAAGTGAAGTTGAAGCTATTTTAGAGAGTCTTGTAGGCGGGACATTTGTTCTCTGTATTAGTTCCTTTCTGATCTTGTTGATATTATCTCTGTTGTTAGACGTTAAACCCAAATACCCCAACATTCTGGCTAACCTATTTGATTTGAAAGACACAGGCAGCTGTAGTTCAAATTGCTTGCTGTTCTTGCTGTTATTATCTCTGTGTTATAAGTGTCCGGGTGTGTGAGAAGGAAACAAAGGTGGTTGATTCCAAATAATCCAACATCCTGTCTGACTGATTTGACTTGAAAGACACAGTCAGCTGCAGTCCAAGTGCCTTGCCGATCTTGCTGTTATTGTCTCTGTATTATATATGTCTGGGGGTGTGAGAAGGGAACAAAGGAGGTTGACACCAAATACCCGAACATTCTATGTGACCGATTTGATTTGAAAGACACAGGCAGCTGTGGTCCAAGTTCCATGAGAATCTTGCTGTTGTTATCTCTGTGTTAGACGTGTCTGGGGGTGTGTGTGTGAGAAGAGAGCAAAGGAGGTTGACCCCAAATACCAAACATTCTGTATGACCAATTTGATTTGAAAGGCAAGAGTTCCTTGCTGATCTTTCTGTTATTATATCTGTTTTATATGTGTCTGGGGGTATGAGAAGGGAGCAGAGAAAGTTCACCCCAAATACCCCAACATTCTTTCTGAATTATTTGATTTTAAAGCCACAGGCAGCTGAGGTCGAAATTACTTGCTGATTTTGCTGTTATTATTTCTGTGCTGGAAGAGCAGGGAAAGAAGGGGCAGGGGGAAGGGGGAAAGAAGTAGGAACAGTGTAGGGATGTGAGAGTAAAGTGGTAGCCCAAAAACTGACTGCAGCCATGGTTGCTGCAGCGTGTGCATTAAATTATGGTGATCCCTCTCCTCCTGAGGATGATGCAGTTTGTCAAGGTTCCACCACAAGTTCTACCTACACCAGCACCAGTACAATAAAAAATGTAAGAACACCAAAGATGACAACAAACCACATTCTAGTGTTGATGATGGCATAATGGAAGAAGGTATAGCAGCTCAGCCAACTTCTGTATATGACAGTGAGAAAAACAAATTAACAAATTAACAAATTAAAACACCTTTCCTCAAAGTAGAAGGGAACATTTTGTAAGGAAAAGTAAAAGAAATTGTCTTAGACCTCTGAAAGCTTAGAGGAATATAATGGTAGTGGGCAAAAAGTATCTGGCAATGCTGAGGATGACCTAATGATGACTGATGATGAGGATATTGTAGATCTAGACTATATCCCTCCAGCATCCTCCTCTTGTTCAGATACAGATGACGTTGAGAGTGAGAGAGATGATGAAATGTACAGAATTTTAGCTGAAAGGCAAAGGCTCAGTCTTCCACCACTGAAAAGGAGCATTGCACCTGTCTATAAACTATTTGAACAATTGTAAAGTCTGAACTTCAACAAGCAAAGGTGCCCACAGTCATCCTCTCAGTGATCATTAACATAATCACCGCTTACTTTACTTAAGTTTTTTAAGTAAATTGGGCAGGTGATAGAGGAATAGCTTGTAGCCTGCTCCTTAAAAGCTGGTTTTGTATCTGCTGATAATGGCTCCAACATAATAGCTGTATTGAGAATAGAGCATATGGAGCATGTGCCCTGCTTTGCCCAGGTGCTAAATTTAGTACTAGTGACCAGATTGTTGGAAGAATCCTAAACCCTCAGAGAAATGCTGAATATTGCCAGGAAACATCTGTGCCCATTTTAGCTGCTTCTACAGTGCACACAATGCTTTATATTCCATATAAGAGCATAACAACCTGCCCCATCACCAGCTGAAAATGGAGGTCCCTACCAGGTGGAATTCCACTTTGTACATGGGAGCAAAATAAGGCCATTAGAGAGTACACAAAGCAAAGCTGGAAGACTTTGGAGGGAGCCTGTTTGTCCCCTGGGCAATGGCAACTAATGTGCAAGGTATGTGAGCTGCTTAAACCCAAGTCAAGTATGCTAATTAGTTGCATTGGAGCAGAAATTAGTGAAATTCTGCCACTGATAAATTTATTTCAGAAAAAACTGACGAGCCTGGCTAAGGAATCTTATCATATGACAACACAGACATGCACCAGCTAGTCAAGGATCTGTTAGAGTGCTTTGATCAAGAATCTTGTATAGTGTCCATTAAAAGCAGCAAGGAATACATTCTTGCCACTTTGCTGGACCCCTGCTTTAAACATAACATTTCTGCCAAAGCATCATCAGCAGTTTGTGTCAACAAGGAATCGTGATGTCAGCAGCATCTCTCTGAGGAATCAGATTCTATCAAGGAATATAGTGATATGCTTATTGATCAAGGGGAGAGTTGCATTGTGGAGGATGCTGTCTACAAAAAATTTGTAGACAGCACAGTGAAAAATAAGACAGCAAAGTATGTAGATCAGAAGCAGGAAGATTCAGAAAAAATGACCCTATGGACTATGGCAAACAAAACAGTATGTGTGTTTGTGTGTGTGGCCAGCACTGACACGTACTGCAGTGGAAACCCTTGTTGTCCTCCAGCAAGCTTTGAGCCTGATCAGGTTTTCAGTGCAGCTAGTTATATTGTGAATGACAAACAAAATTAATATCTTGTAATACCTTTTTTATTGGACTAACAGAATTATGGATTGACAAGCTTTCGGGATAAACTCCCTTTCTCAAGTCTAAAGCATTTCTGAGCAAAAGGACACATAATTCACAGTTAATACAGTTAATACAGTTAATACATTGAATTCAAAGCTGTGTTGTTGGCTGGGGTTAACACAGCGGGACTGCTGATATGACAGGGACCAAGAGAAAATCCACACTCTTCTTGCAGAGGGTCGTAAATACCCTGTGCAAGGCACAGTATGGGGGGGGGGTAGAAAGAGAAGAAAAATACAGGAGATGGTATGGGAGGGGAGAGAGTTAAAAAAAGATTGCACCCCCCCCCACACACACACTGTGCCTTGCACAGGGTATTTACGACCCTCTGCATGAAGAGTGTGGCTTTTCTCTTGGTCCCTGTCTTATCAGCAGTCCCGCTGTGTTAACCCCAGCAAACAACACAGCTTTGAATTCAATGTATTAACTGTATTAACTGTGAATTCTGTGTCCTTATGCTCAGAAATGCTTTAGACTTGAGAAAGGGAGTTTATCCCGAAAGCTTATCAATCCATAATTTTGTTAGTCCAATAAAAAAGGTATTACAAGATATTAATTTTGTTTGTTATTTTACATCTACATCACTGGACTAATACAGCTACAATCTTAACACTCTCTCTCTCTCTCTCTCTCTCTCTCTCTATATATATATATATATATATATATATATATATATATATATATACACACACCATTCTACCACCACTATCTTACCAATCTGCCACATTGTAGGTTGTACCCGTGCCAACTTATTTTGTACCCTGATGATTGTGACTGGCCCAAGAGAAAAATATTCAACATTCATGATTTCAGGGAGGGGAGAGGAAGAGAAGAATAGCCTTATTTTTCTTCTCTGCAATCACCTTCACTAGCTGGGGTAGGTGATTCAGCTGCCTCAACATCATCACTAGAGTTAGGCCAGGATTATTGGTGTCAACTGGAACAGGCCCTGATTCCATATTGCTGCTTTAAAAAGCCAGTGCCATGGTGGCTATGGTGCTCAGACTGTGGCATACTATCCCCCTCATCACCATCCTGCTGCTTTAATAGATGATGGTGGTGCCATTGCTAGTGTTAGTAATAGTGACATACTTCTCCTAGTGAGTCTCTAGCCTAAGGGTCCATCCAGCTTCTCTTATTTTTTTACAACAGTGGCTGTGGTCATAGTGTCAGCCAGCACTATGAACCACTAAGTAACCACTTTATTTATATCTGATTTATTTTTTTTTCTCACTTTGTCTCCTTCCACTCTACTTTTCTCTTCGAATACACCACACTAGAGTGCAGGAGATTATATATATATATATGGACAGGAAGTGTATCCTCCCTGAGTAACATAGGAGGGAAATGGAAGAATTTTCGTGAATTTGTCTGTGTTCCTAACAAAAGGGGGTAAATGTACATGTTTCTTTGTGGACCAAACTTCTTGCCAGAAAGTGAAAAAATATGATTTTTCCACAAAATTTCCAGCAGGAACACAAAAGGACTTTTTGCTCATCCCTACTCAAATGTATGCAGAACATTAGATTTCCCCACCAAACTGCACCTCTGAAGCAGGCATGTCTCACTGTAAATAACGGTTTTCATGATTTCATGGATGAATAAGAGCTTTTTGAACATTCTGCACCAAGTTTGTTTTGCTGTTCACTGACTGAAAGCCAAAGTAGAAATGAGGGAGATACGTTTTTTTTCTCCCTCATTGCTGAGCTGCTCAAATGGTTAACCTTTTAGGACCAGAGGGGTGTGCACCTTCTATAATGAAGTATAACCTGTATAATATAATTCAAGCCAAAAGAAACCATAGTCGGCAGTCTCAGCTTAACAGTGACTTTTTTTTTTTATTAACTTTATTAGCAGATTAAGAGAATTACAGTGTATAGGAAAGAATCATATAAAAAAGAAGGAAAACATTAGGAATAATGCAAGTAAGTTTCCAAAAATGATCACATAAATCCGTAAAGATACAATCCACAATCAATGAAAACATTAGGGAGATTGAAACACAGGGGAGATATGTAACATTGACCCCCTATTAAGTTGTGATAAAATCAAATGTGTCACTGGGTAGAAAAGTGTACCTATAGGACGTGACCAGGGTAAGATGACAATATAAAATTTCAGACTACCGCCAAGGTGAAGAATTATCAAGTAAACCAGCAAAGTCATTAGTGCAGGGTGAGCTAAGGTTAAGTGAAACATAAGATATAGACCCGTGGGGGGGGGTCAGACTAAAGAACAAAAATCGAACCTTCCTGTGGAGGAGACTATAAAGAGATTTAGTGAGAGCAAGAACAAAGGAAAGAAGGAGAGAAGAAGAGGTAGACAAAGGGAAACGGGGGGGGGGGGTCAACTCCTGGGGAGGACAGGATCCCCAAATTTTGTACCTTAATAGGGTGCTAGGTAACACCCAATGTACGATGCATAACCAAAAAAAGGGAGCATAGCCCCATCCCCAAGAGAATTAACCTGCTCCAAGCAAGATGGAGGGGGTTAAGCTAGAAGTAGTACAAAACATCAAGCTACAGGAGTTAGCTCTCCATTATGATCCGTATTCACCCACTGTTGCCAAGTTCTCTCATAAATGGCGATAGAGATACTATGAAAAGCGTGGCATTTTTCCATAAGCAACATAGATTCCACTTTCTGAAGCCACATGTGCACAGTAGGAGTGGAGGGTTATTTCCATAGCAAAGGGATGATTGATTTGGCTTAATTGAGAAGGGCTCTTAGTACATTGGTAGTTAGTGGAGCAATAGGAAACGGCAAGTGAAGGGTATAGGAGAATAGAAAGAACAGAGGATCCAATGGAAGGGCTAGCCTCAAGGAGGAATTCAGCTTTGTCCTTATAGCCTCCCAAAAAGGGAAACCAACACAATGGTGATGGGACGGGTAAATCAGTGAAGTCTTTAAGGGAGTAAAGTACCATCTCTTGAGCACTTTATAGTTCGCGAAGCCTGGTGGACTTAACATGACGACAGTTAGTAGTAATTATCTGCATCCAAGCTGCTTTGTCTAGAGCAATTCCCATGTCTTTCTCTCATAGGGATATAAAGTAAGGTTTGGGATAAGCCGAAGAGGGTCAAAATAAGTTATACGCAAAGGACAGAGGACACAAAAATGGCAGAGGGTCCCTACGCCAAGTTCTATATTTACGAAACGAGGAGAACCAGTTCCTCACCTGAAAGAAGGACCACCAGGAAACATTATACGGATACAAGATCTCTTGGATGGGCTCCTTGGATAACGGCTCCGGGAGAGAGTCCAAAGTGCGCAAGGTATCTATATTCCTGTTTTTCCATAAACTAAAAGGGGATGAGGAGAGGCCCGCCGGGGACTCCGGACTACCTGTTAAAGATTTCAGTGGCGAAGGATAAAAGGATAAAGTTAGCTCGTCGTTGATATTGTGCAAGCTGCAGGGCAAATGGCCTAGAATGGGATGGGACCAGTAATGGGTGGGGATAGCTAGTCTGTCCACCCAGAGAAGCTGAATCGGGTCAAGGAACCTCCACTCATCCAATAAGGTGCCAGTCCATACCACATCTTTATGTTTCACCAAGTCAAGGAATTTAGTGATGGCTGAGGCATGGTAATATTTTAATCAGTTAAATATAGTCATTTTTTAACAACTGATGTAGAATAATAATAACCTAAATTCAGCACACAAATCATGTTAGGCAGGTTTTGAGTGCCGGTACTTTGACAGTGTTTCTACATGGTGGTTATTTGTTTTACCAGTTGCATTGCATGTATACAGAGCTGTATACAGAGCTGTACACAAACCATAATTTTCAGTAACTAATTGACATAAACAAGTATAGGGTAACCTACTCCAGTCATTTATTTGAGCCTGATTTTGTACAGGATCACATTCCTGTGTTCTGGCCAATCAATACACTTACTCTTCTAGTGTGGTCAGTTTTGTATGAATAAGTTTGAGTGTTTTGCTCATTTAATCATTTATTTATAAAGTGTGCAAACTTTATAATCGTTAACAAATATTAATAATAAAATTTAAATGTGTACATCAGTGCATATAATCACAACACAATCTCTTTTCCCTCTCACTGAATTAAGGTATCATTCAGATAGTTTCATATGTCATTCTTGCTAACATCAAGCTGTCAAACAACTTCACAGCACAGGAATATTAACCCTTAATTTTGACTTTACATATTAGAAAGTGTATAATATGTATATATATATGTCTGGCTTGCAGTATTGTAGTTGATTTATTGGGAAGCTTGCATGGTTACTTGAGTTACAGAGATCAGCAGAACTTACAATGATATAGTAGTGTGCAGGAACAACAGGAAAGAGGAGGCTGTTAATTTAGACTGATACTGCAGGCAGGACTGTGAGTGGAAGACTGGATAAGACAGACTACAGACATGAAAACTATTAAATACCCATGGAATTCTGTGAAATTAAAGTGTTGAGTACAAGAAATCTCTCAGCAACAAATAACTGAAGGACACAATCCTGAAATATTAGTATAGAAGAGAACACCACTGAATGTACAAAGCGAAACACAAGATAAGGATGCTGTAGGTCTATATCACCCCATCTGTGATTAAATGACCAGTTATCACAGTCTCCCTTTGAGGCCTAAAGCGAGTTTGTGCTCTTACCTCTGTATGGCCTCCGGCCACTTCCTCATTGCTATAGTCATGTTTCAGGCACTGACACGGATGCCTGTTTATGGGCCTATACTGTTGGGCCTAATTGGTTCCCACCTCCTTCTGCTGCTTTATAATCCTCATTGAGGCTAGGACTTGTTGCCCTTTCGTGGTGTTCCTGTGTGCATCTAATTTGTTCCTCTGACCCTTGCTTGGCTTACGTTGTCTCCTGGTGTTCGATCCTTGGCTTGTCTGACTACTCGCTCCAGTTGTGAGCTTGGCTGTGGCTGACTTCCTGATCTGTGTATGTCTCTGGCTTGTCCGACTATCCGCTCCATACTGACCTTTGCTGTGGCTGACTACCCGATCAGGTTCCTGACAGTGGCCTGTCTGACTGACGCTCCTTTTGTGCCTCGCTCCTGCTTGACTACCACTAGGCAGATCCAGGGAGTGCTCCTTTACCTAGTAGCTCAGCCCCCAGCTGGTCGCTTGCAGGTTGCCTCCACTTGGTGCCTTCCGTTTGCCTCTGGGCAGCTAGTACAACTTAGTCTCGGTCCTGGGCACTCACATCTTACGCTTACCTGTTGCCTGGCTTAGCACTTGCGGTGCTACCTACGCTTTGTGCCTCCTAGTTACCTTCGGTAAGATGGAGTGCAGCTTGTCTCGCTCCTTGCCTCAGTAATACGCTCCTATCTGGCTGCATCTATCTAAGCACCTACTCTGCTGCCTCGAGTGGTTCTACCAGTTACGCTATTGGTATTGGTGGTCTATTCGCTCTGTGCCTCCTCTGGGCACGCTCCTGTACTAGTCTTATCGTTCCTTCCTGTTGTGGTAGAGCCAAGTCTGGTTCTAAGACTCAGTACCATAGACCTACGGTGGTTCAGTGTTAGCTTCTGGGTAGTGGACTAGACACTCTCCTCACGTCTATCTCCCCTCTGACTGAGGAAGTGTTCATTATTACTACTATTATTCTTATTATCTATTGCTCAATAAACTGGTTTAAATTCACTTGTAATGTTTCGTGTGTTTCTTTACTGAGAGTTCGTGACACCAGTAGATAAGTAAAATATGTAATGAAAGAATACATAAAAGCAAAAAAGCAACAGAAAACTCATGGCTGTTCTGTAATATGTCATGTGATCAGTGAAATCTAATATATAAATACCGTACAAATTCTGAAGATGATGAAATGGAAGATGATAAATTCAGGGGAATTTTTTCCCAGTATAGAGTCTAACATGTGCTAGTAGTGCCTCTATAATGTCTTAAATTCTTATATCCAGATATTTCTGCAATCCAGATGCTTCACTCTCCCTAGTATAGAGAAACCAATATACTAGGCTACTTTCTATTTGGGGTAATTCCTGCATGACCTGGTCTCTCACACCCACAACTGGGGGGAACTAGGGACATTATATGGATGTGCTGTGGAGCGGGCTATGCTATCAGGGGACGTTACTTGCATGGATAAACTGTAAGAAGTCCATCTTTCTCTATGCATATCATGGACAACTCCTGTCCACTTCATCAGGACCCCAGTAAAATAGCTTGCAGGCTGACTGAACAATAAAGTAATGGACTCGTAGAACGATTTGGCTTGTGGCAGACTGAGCATGATGCAATTGGCTGCAACTGGCTGGAACATGAAGTGCTGGTATTTGGCAGACAGAACAAGAAGCAGGCATGGTACTGGCTTTATACTTGGCTGGATAATGGATACAGGAACTAGAATTAATGCTAGAACACCATGAAAGTGTGCCGAAGCACTGCAGATGTGAACTTTTAAAGCAAAGAGTGGGTATCCAGGTGAGAGTGAATGGATTAACATATAATAGTATTATTAATATTTTAAGACAATAGTTATTGTTATTAGGATTATTGTCTTTATTGTTTGCTACCCTATTGTACAACTGTGAAATATACTGATGCTCAGTATATAAATGATGATGGTAATAATAAAAATTCTTGTACACAGTATGAAATTTAGCAGCATAAACTTCCTCAGTATCCTCTGAGTCACTTGCTTGCCTACCCAAGTGTCTGGATTTAATTTGTGTCATCCTAGTATGTTTAACACAGACCCATAACTATTGATTTAAATTGTGGCTGATACATGGATTAAGTTGTTCTTGGACAATTTTATCTTCTGAATAGTCACAAAATTATCTCCCCATGTGGCCATCTGTTGACTGTTAAATATAATTAGCTAAACAAAAGATTTACAGTTCCATTTATGACATATTTAAAATATATAGTAATTTAATTTTGTTATAGAGTTCAATAACAAATTATTTTATTCCAGGAAAAGTTGTGATTTGGGAAAAAATATGTAAATATAATTGTGGAATAACATAGTCAAAATGCTGTGACAAACAGAATGGAGCAATTCATTTCACAACAAATTGGTAGCAACAAAACGTCAACTTGAAAACATTAGTGAATTAGCAACTGGATATTATAAGCAATAAAATATGGGATAAACAGGTTAACTTTTTAGCAGTAATTATGAAGTAGGACAAGTTTGTCTTTATTCTTTATGAGGCATTTATGGAAAATCTATTCATTGCTGCACTTTATACTTACACACTATTATTATTTTGTGTGTGCTGTGTTAGTACTGAGAGTTTTCTATCTCTGCTAGCAAATATTTTCTCCTTACAGGGCCGGCATCACCTCTAGGCGAGGTAGGCACCGGCCTAGGGTGCACACGTACTGGGGGCGCAGGCATGCAGCAGAGAAGAGCTGCGCCCAGGGCTGACCGTTCCCGCTAGCAGGACTCCTCTGCCGGGCACTGCAACACAGTCAGGTATGTGTAGCAACTGCACTCCCTCGTCACCGTCGGCTCTTTAGTAATGCAGAGAGCGCTGGGAGTCAACATCTCCCAGCGCGCTCTGCATTACTGAAGAGAAGACCACGCTGGAGCTCCAGCAGCTACAGGTCTGTGATGGGGGGCATGTTGGGGCTGATGGGGGGCAAGTTGCAGCTGCTAGGGGCAAAGTGGAGTGGTGGGGGCAAGTTGGAGCTGAGGGGGCAAAGTGGAGCTGGTGGGGGGCAAAGTGGAGCTGATAGGGGACAAAGTGGAGCTAGTGCAGGGCAAGTTGGAGCTGGTGGGGGCAAGTTGGAGCTGATAGGGGGCAAAGTGGAGCTAGTGGGGGGCAAGTTGGAGCTGGTGGGGCAAAGTGGAGCTGGTGGGGGCAAATTGGAGCTGATAGGGGGCAAAGTGGAGCTGATGGGGGCAAGTTGGAGCTGATAGGGGGCAAAGTGGAGCTAGTGGGGGGCAAGTTGGAGCTGATAGGGGGCAAAGTGGAGCTGGTGGGGGCAAGTTGGAGCTGATGGGGGCAAGTTGGAGCTGATAGGGGGCAAAGTGGAGCTAGTGGGGGGCAAGTTGGAGCTGATAGGGGGCAAAGTGGAGCTGGTGGGGGCAAGTTGGAGCTGATGGGGCAAGAAAAGAGGTGCGGTATAAGTAGGCAGGGTATAAAGGTGTGGGACACAAGGGGCGGAACCAAGGGGAGGCAAAATTAGATTTTGCCTAGGGTGGCAAAAATCCTTGCACCAGCCCTGTCTCCTTATATCAGCTTTTATATAATATCATAATACATTTCATTACTACTACCTAAAACTAGGGTACCTTGATGCGGCAGGCGATCTTAAACACGCAGCCAAATTATGTAGCAATATCTCAACCTGAAAAAGAAGAGGTTAATCTACGGGTGTCATAGTAAAATATGCACATGTTCAATCTGAAGTAATCACTATAAAGTGAAAATGGGTTAAATTATTTTTTTTATTAATATTTTTAATATGGGGGCCAGACATTTTTTTTCAAAACCATAGACGATCAGTTTGCCATATGTAAACCATATAGATAAAGCTCTTAATTTTCTTTACCAGTGAGTGTGTGTGTGCTGGGACCAGTTTTTTTGTGATATACCTGCCTAATGACAATTTACTGAACTGCTTATGCTGGTAATGTAAGTCCATACACAGATGATGTCCAGGCAATGGACATTTATTTAAATAATAATACTAAAGAAAGTTAACTCCTAGCACCCTTTATTTCATTTGACATTCAATGACATTGTGCTTTACAATGTAGAATCAATGTTAATGCTACATATATAGTTTGTAAAAGTGAAAACAAATTCAGTTGTACAATTGTTTATCAACTGTGTCTAGTGACAAGAATGGTTTATATAACAACATCTAAGACACTTAATTGAATCTGCCCTAGGTGAAACATAAGGCTTACAGATGTTGACTACATTTTGTTTTTTTAAGATAATAGTGAAAAATAAAACTGACATATATTTGAAACAGCCTGTGTATCGAGAGGTGACCTATCACTCCATAATTGTTGTTTGAAACTTTCAAAATCTTGTCATGACTCATGCACATAGCTTAATCAATTTTAATTTTTAATTCAGTGATATTTTTATACCTAAAGAACATGTTTAACCCCTTAAGGACCGGGAAAATCTGAGTTAGATTTGACTTAAGGACCGGAGCAATTTTGACTTTTTTGACTATGTCTTTGTTCAACCATATTTTCTCTTTAATTCCTTTTGTGCACCCACATAAATTATATACTGTTTTTTTAAGCACAAGTAGGGCTTTCTTTTGATACCACAATTATATGAATATCTCATCATTTAATTTGATTAAAATAGAAAAAAAGAGCAAAAAAATTAAAAAACAACAACATTTTTCTTATATTTTCGTGTCAGGATTTGCATACAATTAGTTTATGACAAAAAAATACCCCTAAATATATTCATTTGCTTCTCCTGAATATAAGAATACCCCATATGCCTAGTATTTCAATCACTTCCTCACATTTACAAGGTAAATATTACAAGATGGATGCCATTATTTCCAACTTGTAATTTCTCAACAATTGGCATGTGAGCATCATAGCTTAGCTGACGGTGCCAGAACCAAAAATGTCCCACAAAGGTATATGTTTCTGAAAACTACACAACATAAAGTAAATAATCAGGAGAATTTTGGAGTTTTTCATGCAGCTGTTTTTCCAGAAAAAAATTTCAAAATTGTGGTAATATTTTGTTTTTTTGCAGTTTTCACACTTACATTTCAATACTACTGTTGATATCAAGCACATGATAGGTGAAGATTTTTAAAAATGCATTGTTTAGTGTTCAGCTCTTTCTTCTGAGTACGGCAATACCCCATATGCATAGGTTTCTCAAGGTTTGGGAGAGCTATGGGGCCCAAATTGGAACATGCGCGTTTCCAGTTTCACACTTTGAATTTTCACAGCTTGCATCACTGGTGCCATGTCTCATTTGGGGCTGTGTAACAGTGCTCCACTCTTAGATTTCCCCCCAAAAGTATATATTTTTGGAAAGTAGACACCCCAGGCTTTCATTTTATGTATGTTTTCAATTTTTTTACGCAGCTATTTTACCACCAATCGCTCGTAAATCTTGACGTAAGTTAAAAAAACAGCGTTTTTCACACTTGCACTTCAATGTTAATGTGAATTTCAAGCACAGGATAGGTGAAGATTTTTAAAAATGCATTGTTTAGTGTTCAGCTCCTTCTTCTGAGTATGGCAATACCCCATATGCATAGGTTTCTCAAGGTTTGGGGGAGCTACGGGCCCAATTTTGAACAAATATTGAATTTTCACATCTTGGTTAACTGGTGCCATTACTCATTTTGGGCTATGTTCCAGTGCTGCACTTTAGAATTTCCCCCCAAAAGTGTATATTTTTGGAATGTAGGCACCCCCAGCTTTCATTTTAGGTGTGTTTTCAATTTTTTTACACAGCCATTTTACCACCACTTTCTCGTAAACTTGACGTAAGTAAAAAAACAGCGTTTTTCACACTTTGCCTTCAATGTTGATGTGAATTTCAAGCACAGAATAGGTGAAGATTTTATAAACTGAATTGATTAGTGTTCAGCTCCTCCTTCTGAGTACGGCAATACCCTATATGCATAGCTTTCTCATGGTTTGGGGGAGCTACGGGGGCCAAATTGGAACATGCGCGTTTCCAGGTTCACACTTTGAATCTTCACAGCTTGCGTTACTGGTGCCATGTCTCATTTGGGGCTGTGTAACAGTGCTCTTTTTTAAGATTTCCCCCCAAAAGTGTATATTTTTGGAAAGTAGACACCCCAGGCTCTCGTTTTAGGTGTCTTTTCCAATTTTATACACAGCCATTTTACCACCAATCCCTCATAAACCATGACGTAAGTAAAAAAAAAAACAGCGTTTTTCACACTTAGGGTTGGCGGCAGTATACTGGGCTGCATACAAATTGGTTTGGGACACAATTTCACCTAAAATGTCTTCCCCCAAAAACAAATCAAAAAAATGATCATGGGTAAATCCTTCCACATCAATTTGAATCCCTGGGTTGCCTGTGAATTCTGAGATTTGTGGGCATAAATTGATACCCATTCATTAGGATCCGGAGTGGCAGGTGTTGGGGCATTTCTTTGGGCAGGTCTTTTGGCAGGTCTTTGGGCAGATCTTTTGGCAGGTGCTGGGGCAGTTGCCAGGGCAGCTCTTGGGGCAGCACTTGGGGCATTTCTTTGGTAGGTCTTTGGGCAGATCTTTTGGCAGGTGCTGGGGCAGTTGCCAGGGCAGCTCTTGGGGCAGCACTTGGGGCATTTCTTTGGGCAGGTATTTTGGTAGGTCTTTGGGCAGTTCTTTTGGCAGGTGCTGGGGCAGTTGCCAGAGCAGCTCTTGGGGCAGTGCATCTTTTCTTGACAGAAGGCCCAGCGTCATCACTAGAGCTGCTCTCACTTTCTGAAAACTGTGCTATGTCAAAATCTGACGCAGTGTCTGTTGCCTCAGAGTCAGACGCCAAAAAGGCATATGCCTCTTCAACGCTGTACCTGCGCTGCATTTTGCCCACTAAAAAAACTGTTTTTTTTTCTTACGCTATCCATAAACCTAAATCTAACCCTAAAACTTACCCTAGCCTACGTATATCCTGAACCTACCTAACCCAAGTGAACTACCTATCTAAACTGCACTTATTATATATATATTTTTTTTTGGGGGTGGTTTTTTTTTTTTTTTTTTTCTTACGCTATCCCTAAACCTAAATCTAACCCTAAAACTTACCCTAACCTACGTATATCCTGAACCTACCTAACCCAATTGAGCTACCTGTCTAAACTGCGCTTATTATATATATATATATATATTTTTTTTTTTTTTTTTGGGTGGGGGTTGAGGTTTTTTTTTTTCCCTAAACCTAAATCTATCCCTAAAACTTTCCCTAACACACGTTTACACTAAACCTACCCAACTACCTACCTAAACTATATTTACTATTAAAAAAAAAAAAAAAAAAAAAATTAAAAAAAATCTAAAAAAATTCAAGGGGGATGGGGGGTGTCCCACAGATCAGAAAACACTGATCTGCAGCAAATTGATCACTCCAAGAGTGATCAGATGGGGGGAACTTATTGATCACTGCAGAACAGTGATCAAAGGGTTAATTTTCTTTATTTAAACTTTTTTTTTTACTTTTTTTTTTTTTACAGGAACACTGTAACACTATGTCTCTCTCCACCTCAGCAGTATGCAAGGTGGAGGGAGGCATAGAGATCTGATAGGGACAGTATTTACAAATACTGTCCCTGTCATTCAGGTTTTGCAACATGTGATTCGCTTTTGAAGCGAATCGCATGTTGCAACAATGTTTCTACCTCTTGTTACTAAGTGTCCCGATACCGGGACACTTAGTAACAAGCGGCTTGAACTCTTCCATCGCTCCGTGCGGCCGCGATGGAAGAGTTTAACCCTTTACGTACTGGGACTGTCAAGGGTCGTTGGAGCACATTTACCCTTGACGGTCCTGGTACGTCAAGGGTCCTTAAGGGGTTAACTTAATTTGAAATTGTAATTTACTTACATTTGTGGAAGAAAGGAACTCAAATATACAGTAAGGGAAAGAATTATTTGATCCCCTGAGATTTGGTACGTTTGCCCACTGACAAAGAAATTATCAGTCCATAATTTTAATGGTAGGTTTATTTGAACAGTTAGAGAGAATAACAAAAAATCCTGAAAAACGCATTTCAAAAAAGTTATAAATTGATTTGCATTTTACTGAGTGAAATAAGTATTTGACCCCCTATCAGTCAGCAAGATTTCTGGCTCCCAGGTGTCTTTTATAAAGGTAACAAGCTGAGATTAGGAGCACTCTCTTAAAGGGAGTGCTTCTAATCTCAGCTTGATACCTGTATAAAATACACCTGTCCACAAAGCAATTAATCAATCAATCAGATTCCAAACTCTCCACCATGGCCAAGATCAAACAGCTGTCCAAGGATGTCAGGCACAAGATTGTAGACCTACACAAGGCTGGAATGGGCTTATGCACTAGGGTTTTGCAAACTGGGGAGATTTTTGTTCATAGGCTCCATAGAATAACACAATAATTGGAGAATTTATTACATTTGAGAGTTTATCACATCATAGTGCTTGACCTCCTTAAGCAATTCTGGGCCAAATCAACTGCACCATACTGTACCAATGAAAATGTCATTGAGTTAATGGGGCTTATAGCCTCTTGAGTGCTACAGATTATATCTCCTTACATTTTAGTTTTTTTGTTTTTACTAAGTAATGAAGTAGCTCACTCGTCAACAAGTAAGGAGGTAACGGCCAAGCAGGAAATTGGATTGCCATGATTTGCAATATCACTTTCATCTGGATCTCTTACATTTCCTGCCCTGCTTTGTTGGCGCTTCCTGATAACTGTTCAGAGGTGTGTTGTATGTGAGTGTGCTGGATAATCTCACACTTATCTATTCTATGGTATGCATAGATCACACCTTTCCCGGACACAATGGTACTTTAGCAGTTTTGGGTTTATTTCCTGCTATCATTACCTGTCTAGCAAATCTCCTACTTTGGCATGGACTCCTATTCCAATCCACCTAATAGCAGGCTGAACTGGAATCACTAAGTCACATTGGGGTTGTGGAGCTGTCTTTTCCATCACAGCATAATAACATCTTCACTCATTGTCTCCAGTAGGGATGGGGAAACTTTTTGTCTCAAAAGCAAAGCAGGCACAAAATGGCACTTCACTCCGAGTGGGAAATTTTCTGCGAAAATTGCAGACGTTCTACTTTTTCCCACTAGGGCATTCTGGGGGACAGGAAGGGAGAAAGGAGATTTATCCTAAATACCCCTAAATGTTGTGTGACTGACTGGGAAGATACAGGCAGCCATAATCCAAGGTTCTTCCTGATCTGGCTGTTATCTCTGTTCTAGGGAAGTCTGGGGGTGTGGGAAGGGAGCATAGGAGATCTACTCCAAATATCCCAAAGTTTTGTGTAACTGACTGGGAAGACACAGACACACGTGATCCAAGTTTCATCCTGATCTGGCTGTTATCTCCGTGCTAAAGAAATAAGCAGTTGAACAAGGATGGTATTTTTTGTGTTTTGTTGGCAGTGATAGTGATAGGGACAGTGAATGAAAAAAATTAAGTGAAATTAAAAAAATAGTTTGATAAAGTTGACTGACGAGAGCTGAAACTGAGGCAGACTGATACTAGAATATAGTATTTTGTAAAGAGCAAGATATCACACATAAAATCAGTTCTGTTGTGTACTTCACTGTTAAATAATGTCCAGAAAACATACTAGTGCCAGGAGTAGGGTGAAATGAGTAGTAGCATCCGCAGTGCAGGGAAGTGTTAGTAAAGTAGTAGTCCAACAAAGGACTGCATCCATGTGCAATAAACAATGATGATCTTTCTCCTCCTGAGGAGGCAGTTTGTCAACGTCTCATCAATACTTCCACTACCAGCAAAAAAATTAAATAAACCATGGAAGAACAATGAAGACAACAATGAGTTGAATCCTAATATTGATGTCAAAATGATGGAGGAAGTTGTAGTAGTGAGAGTAATTGAGAAGGAGGGTTGCTACCATATACCACTGACTAATGGTTATGAATTTAAAGACCACTTGGGACTTAATTGTAAATAGCAATAAAGTTGTTTTTTCTTCATCTGGCTCAACAAGAGTGATAAGGCATATGGATATATGTGCCATCTGTAAACAATGTTTTTATTTGTCTTGTCATCATTTTTTTAATTTTCATAAATGGTGTCTTTTTTTTAAATTCAGCAAATTAATTGCTTATCTTATGCCATACCAAATATAATCGGCAGGCACTTCAAACATATTGAAATGTACCTGTTTTATTATATTTCTTTTTTTGATAGGAATAGGAGAGTACAAGAAAGAGTGTTTGTTGTTTCATTCATATGATAGTTGTCACTTTGTTTTCTTGCTTTACTCACAGTAACCCAAAAGAATTGCCCTACTAAAATTTTGTTTAATAATATGTTTTGTTTATATAATAGCCTTCACAAAGGTATGCCAAGAAACATTATTTGAGAGTGAGAAACTTAAAGCAAAATAAATGTAAAAAGTAGACATAAAAATATGACTCAGCTTGACAAAAGCCTTATTCACACAAATTATTTAAAAAGAAGAAAAGTAACCCAAAAATGTAACTATGTATTGTGTATATATTTTAGGCTTAAATTATGTTCAAGTTAGTAATTTCTCCTACTAGGGGACCATTCTCAAGCAGTCCCATTACTATCACGCAGCAGCTAGAGAGTGTTGGGGATGAGGGATGGGGTGATGGTAATGATAACTGTGTGAAGCACCTGGTGGTGGGACTAGCATGACCTTTTTGTCCTGCTGAGGGGGAAGGGGAAGTGAAAGTGATGATGCAGAGCAGCCTGATATTAAATTTTAAATACCCTTAAAGAGGTACTGTAGACAGAGTGCACTCTGCTTTTTTCCTCAGGCGTGGCTGTACTGGAGGCACCCATGATCTTCAAACATCTCACTTTCCTTTACATCCAATAGCAGGGGACCCTGAGTTACTGCCTTGCCCCTCATTCGTCTCTTAATAATTTTGACAGCTTCTCCTCACCACAGTCCTCTCTCTTTTATGAAGTGATGCATAAAAATGATTCTGTGGTTCTTTACACAGGCTGTAGAGTTAAAAGCTACCTCCTCTCCTTTTTAAGGAGACCTGATAGCTTTTAGGAAACTCAGGTCTGTGCCCGGATTCTCCACCAAGAAATGTTAGAAATTATTTTCTTCTAATAAATCCAGGACACTTCTGACTTTTTATAGAGGTTTTAATACTGTGATATCAGGCAGTTTACAGCTTCTATAGTCTATAATATCATAAGGATAATCTTTTATACTGTTTCTATACAAATGATTACATGCTGGACACTCCCATCTATACAACTAGACATACATCTAGACATATATGAAGATTTGTATACATTAAGAAGCTTTGGAAGAGCAATTCCTTGTTTGGAAACATTCCAGCAACATAAGCTCACTTAGACACCATTACACATACACACATAACATATCCTGAAATATTCCATCATTTTGTACAACTGCATCCATAATATATAACATAATTCATCATCCATATCAGACTGGTCCTGCCCTCAAGCAGTCCAGCTTCAAAATGTCAAGCAAATCCTTACTGCACAAGTAAAACAACATAACCCCAGATGCACAGTTATGCAGTTGATTCTGTCTCGGCACATGGAGAACAAGGGCCCATGACTGGGATACCTATTAGGGAGACTAAAAAAACAAAAAGTAAAAAAATGGGACTTGAGCAAAACCTGAGAGGCTACACTTAATTTTGTTCTGTCTTGGTGTGCATTTGTCACACTTGACATACACAGCTGGTATTGTTTTCTAAAAATTATTATCAGGCTTACACCTACATTGTAAAGAAGGTAGGAATATAGGTGTACTTTTGAGCAGTAATGTACTAGGCAAGTCTTTATAAAAAGTAATCTTTGTTCTGTAAACAAGTGGAAGGGTTGTTTTTACATGTTGCATGTTTTTCTATCTGGATCAAAAGACATCACAATTACTCTTATATTGTAATTTCTAAAATTATACTCTTAAACAGTGATGACACTCAAGAATAATTTCAACATCATTCTACAACATAAACAGAAAAAGCAAAAAGTTGAATTTAGTATGGAAATTGTGGATAATGTTGAATATTCTCTGATGATGATCAGTATGAAGGAGTGCTAGACTAATTATATGCAGCATCAAGTATGATACTAATAAAACCTTGCATAATTATTTCTCAATCATATATTAATGTTCATAACACTGGTCCCAACTGTCAGCTATGTAAATCCTTCCTTCTCCTCCTCAGTGATGCTGTTTCTACATGTGCTATATGCTTCTGGTATTAAAGGGATAGTAATACTTAAAATGTAAAAAAAAAATGTTGTAGAGTTTACCCCCCTGAGTAAAACAAAGGTACTCCCACTGCTGAAAGGTGTTTCATTCAAAAGTTATTAATTTTCAAAGTACAGTGGCGCTGTTGCTACACGATCCTATGGACAGCTCTGGTCAGTTGACCATAAATCTCCATAGGATGGTGTAGCAACAGTGCCACTGTACAATTTCAGGCCACTGGGATATTGCACCTAAAAAATTAAACTTTGAAAATTAATAACTTTTGAATGAAACACAGTTCAACAGTGGGAGTACTCTTGTTTTACTCAGGGGGATAAACTCTACAACATATTTTTTTACATTTTAAGTATTACTATCCCTTTAACTGATACATTTTCTATGAAAATGTTTGAAATTAAAGATATTTTAAATGTGAGGGCAATATTCGTCTTACCATCACTTTTAATTGTTTAAACCACAATTGTAATACTCTTGGCCGAAGCTCCCAATGTAAGCTGTCTGAGAACATTGAGGAGGGGAATCCCCACAAGAGGTGTAGACTACTAGTTTAATATATATAATAAATACACAGACAACAGACAATACAGTGATACTTACAATGTAGGCCCCAGTGACCCAGGCACTGGGGTTTACAAGCTTAAGAAAGTTGCTAGTGGTCAGTGGCTGCTCCCAGGGAGCCTTTCTGCAGCTGAGGCTGGATGATGTAGCAGGCCATGAAGCCTGATGACAGGATAGCCACCTAGAACACAGACAGCTACTCACCAGGTCAGGAATCAAGGTATATATCCTACCAGAAGTATAGCTGCCTCTGTCGAACGTTGAATCAGCTATACCGGGGGTTGTAAGGTTACCATGCAACTGGAGTTCAAATAAGAAGTGTAGTCGAAGGCGTTGAACCCACTGGGATAGTCAACGACATTGAACATGACACACTGGGAACTGAGAGCCTTTCGAGGTCGAAAGGAGATGGTCAACAATCCGAGTCTGCAATGGGAGGGCAAAGGCAGTACCTAAGATAAAGCAGAAGGATAGTCGGACAAGCCAGGGTCAAAACCAGTCGAGTAGCACTATACAAAGTCAGCAGGCAGAAGAGAAGTCGAATAATGGGCCATGGTCAAAACCAACACAGGAGTTGGAGCGAAATCAGGAGACAAGAGACGTAGTTGAGGAAAGCCTGGTCAAACACAGGAAACACTTTAGGAAAAATTATCTCAAACTTGATACACAGAACACTTTGATTGCCCACTGACACAAGGGTGTCAGTGCTTGATATGGGCCAAACAAGGGTGTAACCAGCACAAGGTGGGGATTAGAAGAAACAGGTAAGAGAAACCAAATACCTAGAAAGGACAGAAAAACCCGGAAAGGACAGAACAGTCAAAGAAACATAACATTTTCCAATGTGAGTCATTTATTTCTGAAAATACTGTCCTTCTTTTATCACAAACTGGCAATCCGTCAATTTTTTTATTACAGTGATGAGATTTTGTATATTGTGCCCACAATGATTATCTTGGAGTTATCCTTCTTGCTTTGCATTTGCAAAATAGCAATAGAAGACATGAATATTAATGAATAGACTTGTGCACGGGCAAAATTTTCAATTTAATTTGAACTCGGACAACATTTTTTTTCTAAATCGGATGATCCTAATTTCGGACTGGACCTATTAGATTCAAACGAAATTCTGATCCATTCCGAATTATTCACCCAAATTTAACATGGGTTAAATGATAGCAGTGCGTCTCTGTGCACGCTGCTATCATTCTTTCCAGACAGGGTGTGCATATAGAAAAATATCCATCCCAAAAATGGACATTGTCGTACATTGCCAGTCTGTGCATGCCACCTCTACTCCAGCATGGGATGCCGGTCACAATCCAAATTGCACGTGTTCAAACAACCCATGCCTATCACATTCAATTTAGCATTTGGTCGAACATCGAAACCCATGCCTGTCATTCAGTTTAGCACATGGTTGAACATCGACAACCCAACAACCCAACAAAACCTATGCCTGTCACATCCTACTCAAAATAAGTGGTCGACTCGAGCATCGACAACCTATACATGTGACATTCTATGTCAGTTCATGGGTAAAGGTTAAGGTTTCATTTTCTGGTACTAGCCTCATACCCTCCTGTCCCTCTTTGGTACCCAAATTCCTCTCTCTCATTTTCCTATCCTGATTTCCCCTCATATCAGATAAGTCTATGTGAATATACATTAGTTTTTCATACTACATCAAGAATAAACACATCAATGTTTGTCTAAACTTCAGTATGTGTGTCTAAATTAGTTTGTGTATTGAAAATATATTAATCTTGTGCTAAATCATCAACTCACTTACCCAAAGAATTGTCAGTAGGTTATGAAGTTAACTACAAAGTTACCGGAATATCCCACCAGTCACACCACCAGCAAAACGTATATATGATCTCTGTATATCCATTTCCCTTCACCACTTTAGGCTGTAATCTTTCAAACACAAACCCCACTTTTTAGTGTTTCATTCTCCTAAGCAATCTTTAACCTGTATTGTCCAAACCCTTAGCCGCTTTCACCCTTTGAGTGCCAGAGCGGTATCCAACACACTGCTTTTCAATGCGTTGGCTAACTCTCTGACACTCAAAGAGTTAAGTAATTTGTTCACATACACCAAAGGCTGGCAAGAGTTCAACCAATAGGTCGACAACCATGCCCCATGCACCACTAATTCAAAATAAATTTCCCCCATCTTTGGCCATTTATTTTCCAGTTAGCTACATGCTCTGCTTGTGTCCTCTTAGCTATCGCTGTAAGTACAGTAATGTTATGTACAGTATACAATGGAGTTGTCGCGTAGTAGTAAAGTTAGAAAGAAACTGAATGCGCCTGGCCTGGAGCACTCAGTTGCCTCCCCAGAATGATCTCAGATTGCCACGCATAGTTTGTCAAACATAACAAACATATGTCTGTCACAGTCTAACCTGCATAGTTTGTCAAACATAACCAAGCCTTCCGACCCCACTAGAGGCACTAGAGGGGGCACTGCAGGGCTGTTAGTCCCATCTTTTTGTCCCATTGGCAGCTTCCACTGCAGTAGTGGATAGGAGTGAGATGTGGGATACTGTAGTGGAAGCTGTCAATGAGGTGGCAGTGTCCCCTTACACATCAATCAGGTGCAGGAAGCGGGTTTACGACATTAGAAGGCAGGTGCTGCAGAAAAAGGGGAGGATGGAGGTAGCGCGGTAATCTGGGGCCTCCAGCAGACCTGTTCAATTCCATCACTATGAACAGGTCCTGGATGGCCTCACTGCAGCATCTGAGGCAGAAGCTGATCCTGCTTCAGGTGGTGATGAGGCTGTTGCTGGTCCATCACATGCTGGACCAGCTCCCATCACCCCTGTAGCAGGACCAGTGGAATCCTCGGATGCTGAAGATGACCATGCTCCTGCATCTTCCCCTGCCCTTACAGCACCTGTCTTCCCTGTCCACGTGCCCGCTCCTGTTTCTGCTGATGTATATGCCCATTCTCCATCAGCTGGAGAAAGCGACTCTTACTCTGGTCTGGTGAATTGCACCAGTTCTGCCAGGAGCAGTGGCAGTGATGCCCCCTCCCTGCATGCCTCAGAGTTGGGTACTCCAGTGCCAGACATCTCCGCAGCTGAGGAGTCAGACCATGCTGGTGTGTTTTCTGGTAAGTAATTGTATTCTGATGCATGTGTGCATGTAATGTTGTTAACCCTTTGAGTGCCAGAGGGGTACGCAATGCATTGCATGTGTGTCACGGTTCCCCAGAATAACTCAGGAGTCAGTACAGTATAGTAAAAATGCAATTTATTAAAATAACAAATAAGGTAGCACACAGAGATAAATAGCAGGAAGAAGTAGAGAGTCACAGCCAGCAAGTGCTACTACCAGAAATAGGATACTGCCATGGTGGATGACTCTACTAGAGAGTAGGCTTAAGCCATTGGTAGTCTCTGCTGGAACCAGGAACAGGAATGGAACAGGAGCAGTAACGGGAACACAAAGTCTTGATCCGTGGTAGCAAAGAATCTACCAGACTCACGCCTGCAGTCAGAATAGTAGTAGCAGATACATGACTTACGCCTGCAGTCAGTATGGAGGAAGCGGATACTTGACTCGTGCCTGCAGTCAGTATAAGAGCTAGTCTATCAGAGCCCCAGGTCTGCACCAGATTGGGTGTCTGCTAGGTACAAGGGACAAACAAGAGAATAGTCAGACAGAGCCACAAGTCAGCACCAGATTGGATAGCCAGAGAAGCAAAGCCATACCCAGAGCCCAAGGTAACAGAACTGCTTTGTACAACAACGCAAGGGCAACTGAGTCAGGACTCAGTCTGCCCTTTAAACCCCATCACAGGAAGTAGGAAGGAGGAGCACACAGAAGGCCTAGACTAAAAACAAGACCCTGCGTCATTCTGACACATCTCATAGCCATGCGACCATTCTGCTCCACGCTGCATCTGTGAGCCTGAAAATGATGCATCTCTGCGATGTGTCTGTGCACGGCATCAATTCAGCAACACACACGCAATACTACTATCTAGCCCGAGGCCATAGATGGTTACTGACACCACCAAGTGTGCACAGATCCAGGGCCATTGAGAGACGCCTGGAACTCAGTAGAAGTGCCAAGATGGAGGATACTTCTCCAGCATCACCTGGAGCACGGCACTGGAAATTAGGTACGCTAACAATGTGTTGTGTAAACCTCTGGCACTCAAAGGGGTAAATTATCTATCACTGAGCATATAGGTGTGCAATGTATGGGAAAGCACTGCAAATCACACATATCTGCTCTGTGTAACTTAATCCTTTGTAATGCAATGTCCACGTGTGTATACTTTGTTATGCAATATCCATGCGTGTGTGTAATGTAATGTAAATTAGTACTTTGTTATGCAATGTCCATATGTGTGTGTAATGTAATGTACTTTGTTATGCAATTTTCATGAGTGTGTGTAATGTAAATGTAGTACTTTGTTATGCAATGTCCATGCATGTGTAATGTAATTTAGTACTTTGTTATGCAATGTCCATCCTTGTGTGTGTACTGTAACGTGGTGTACTCTTCTCATTACAGATGAACCTGATGGACTACCTAGCTCTGGCAGGGAGGGGGAAGAAGAAGTCATCACCCTCTATCTGGAGTTGGTCACTGCCACTGCTCTTGCCAGTGTAAAGGAAGAGGTGGCTGCTGGTAAGTTGTTTTCAAGGTGTCTCCCTCACATACAAACATGTTTTTACTCATGTTAAATTGTTCCATATGTATATTAGCAACCTCAGCTTGCTTTAGCCACATCTAGTTTATATAACTATTGCATTGCCACAGGGGTGGGCAGCAGTGCATTGCTAAGCTATGCTTTGCTCACCTTTCTGGCACTCCAAGGCAGGGCCAGACTGGCCTACTGGGATACCGGGAAAATTCCTGGTAGGCCGCCTCAACTGGGTTTCCATGGGGCTGCTTCAAAATCAAGAAGCAATCCACGGCCACGGCCACGGATTGCTTCTTGATTGCAGGAGTGCTGTCCACAGCCACAAGGTGACAGGACCACAGACGGGAGATTTAAAGGGTCCCGCAACATGCTGAGGTCTGTGCCTTCTTCGGCACAGACCTGTAGCAGCTGAGCTCCCTCGTCTGATCTTTAGTAATGTCAAACGCTGGGAGATGACATCATCTCCCAGCACTCTGCATTACTGAAGAGAAGACCATGTGGGAGCAACAGAAGTAAAGAGGTCTGTGCAGAAGGAGGCACAGACCTCTCATGCCACACCCCTGCACCACCAGGGAGGTAGGAAATGGACACGGGGGGCAATGTAGAGACTGGGGGGCAATGTGGAGATTGTGGCAATGTGGAGATTTGGGTGGCAATGTGGAGACGGGGGCAATGCAGAGACTTAGGGGCAATGTGGAGATTGGGGGGCAATGTGGAGACTGAGGGGCAACGTAGAGACTGAGGGCAATATGGAGATGGGGGCAATGTGGAGATTGGGGGGGCAATGTGGAGACTGAGGGGCAATGTGGAGACTGAGGGCAATATGGAGATAGGGGGCAATGTGGAAAATGAGGGGCAATGTGGAGACTGAGGGCAATATGGAGATGGGGGCAATGTGGAGATTGGGGGAAGATGTTGAGAATGAGGGGGCAATGTGGAGACTGAGGGGCAATGTAAAGACTGAGGGCAATATGGAGGTCACCAGTGATGTCATACACAGCATGAAGAAGAGCTTGCGTCTGTGCACCAGGTTGGCCGCACCGCAATGATATGGGGCTGGTAAGCAATTTTTTTCCAGGGCTGGTTTTTATTCCCAGTCCGGCCCTGCTCCAAGGGTTAAATATCCCACTAATGCACATATGGAGCACATGTAAGAAATGTTTGTCATGCTCCTGCCATTCACATGATGACATTGTAGGCATGAAGGACACAAGCTTATGCATCATGAGGGATGTCTCGGTATGTTGATGCCCTGCCATGCATTACAGTGATGCTTAGTAGGTCAGTATTTCCTTCTGTTGTTGAGTAAATCCTGATAACTAGGTTATCCCACCTTAGTGCAGTTGTTGTGAACCTGAATGCTTACACAACTGAAGCATTTAATGATGTCAGTGTTTCTCATCACATGTTAATTCCCTTAATATCTAAAATAGGTCCAGCTGACATGCCGGAAGAGGAGGAGGAGGAGGAGGAGGAGGAAGAAGATGGCAGTGTGCAGGCCCCCGTTGGTGCACCTGGGGACCACCACGTGGAAAGGGCAGGTGACGATAGTGAATTGTAATATGTCCTCCAGCAAAAACATGTACATCCGTTCAATGTCTAATATGTCTTTTGTTGTGTATTGTTGGTTTATGTTTGTGGAAAGGGTTCTGAGTTTTGTGTTTCTGGTTGTTGTAACCATTTCAATGGCAGAGGTGTACCCAATGCATTCTCAAAATTGTTGTGCACTCCTCTGGCACTGAAACAGGTTAAGGCTCCATAGAATTATCTCACCCTTTTGAAAATGTCCTTTATCTCCTCAGGGTCATTGCGGGCTGCATCTGGTGAGGAAGATGAGGAACCACCTCTGGGGGTGTCTGCCTCTGCTCCTGAGGCTATGGAAGAGGAAGCGCATGGTAAGTAAAATCCTAAATCTTCTGTCCCATGTGTGTTCCACCTGTCTCCCCTTCCCTTACAAAGACCTCAAATTCCCTGTAGTTATCTGTGTTCTTGTCACACATACCTGTGACAGTATCATGGCATGAACAAATATCATTATGTGATTTTTGTTAATGCCATGATCTTGTCACACACGTATGCTTGGCTCCAGGCCTTAGCACACACCTACAGTTTCCGTTTGCAGGCTAGCACTAATTGAGTGTTGGTAGATCAATCACAATGACAGTGATGATCCACATGTGTCCAATCAAGGCTAAAGGGCTTGTTCATAGCAGGGGTGGTCAATCCTGTTCTCTGGCCACAACAATGCCGCATGTTTGCAGCGTCCCCTCAAATTAAAGTGGATGTGTCACCTATTTATAACATATTTTAAATAGTTAGGCTACATATCGAATACTTGTAAAACATTATTTGTTTTTTTTTAAGTTTAATTTGTTGTAAATTTAACTTACAAAGTCTGTCCACTACATACTTCCACATAGACTGCTCTGCCTCTGCTCTCCTCCTTCCTCCAATGACGGAGGCTTCAGCCTGGAAGATTGATCGCTATCATTGGCTAGATATTGATCTCTGCCAATGAGACCACTTCAGCTTGCAGACAGAAGCCTCCATCATCGGATGAAGGAGGAGGTCAGAGGCAGAGTGACGGACTGCGGTTACAGAGCAGGTAACCGCAGTCTATACGGAAGTAGGTAGGGGACAGATTTTCAAAGTTAAATTTACAAAAAATAAAACTTAAAAAAAAAAAATGAACAAAGTTTTAGAAGTATTCAATATGTAGCTATTTAGGCTATGTTATAAATAGGAGACACATCCACTTTAACACATTTTGTGTGGTGATTCTCAGCAATGGTCCTCTAACCACCACAAAAGTGAATGTTGTCAGTTGAACACAAGTGAATGTCAACACCGCTTGTGTTTAAGTGAACACATCCTGACAACATGCACTACTGGTGTGGTTAGAGGACATGATTGTTCATCCTGCACAACAGGACCATTGCTGAGAATCACCCTGCTAAATGCATCAAACATCTGTGTGCCAGAACGGTGCTCACTGCTTTGCATTTCTTCTTTCCCCACAGCTGCATCCGATGAAGAACAAGAGCAGCAGCCCTCTTCCAACAAGGAGTATGCAGAGGCCCTGGACGTCCTATATGGGATCTCAGCTGACGCTGTAAGCCCCTGATGACATGCAGAGCAGAACAGGCTGATGCTGGGTCTCCTGACAGCGCATGTTGTGCATCCAGGGCCAGCCCCCGCCCCCAGAAGCTCCTCATCAGACAGTAGCCTGGCATCATCTGATTCCCTGCCTGCTGCACGTGGTAGTAAGTGCCACCTACCCAGACAGGGGCCTCGCACAAGAGGAGAAAGGAGGTCCCCCCACTGACCCCAATCCCTCCAGAGGGGGATTTTTCAAAATTTTTTTTTAAGTTTATTATTATTATTTATATTTTTTATTACATTTTTCAACTTCAGCATTGTTGTTGCCCATTTATTTCAGATACAAACAGTGGGGAGATACACCAAATAACTTGCAGTTTCTATAGTTTTAATAAAACCAACACAGGTGACTCTCCCTTGCAGTGGCTAAAAGGCACCCTGCCTGCCTATACAACTGTGACACTGGCAGTGTGACGCTGAAGATTATTCAAACAAATAACTTGTATTTTGAATATTTTTAATAAAACCAACAAAGGTTACTTTCCTTTGAGGTGGCTTAAAGGCACCCTGCCTGCCTATACAACTGTGACACTGTGTCACGGTTTGTTAAGACTCTCAGACACAAAGTTAGGTAAAAACACAACTTTATTGAAAAGTTTAAGACAACCCCATAGGGTATTATACACGTACACACATATATATTGAAATGACAGGAAAAGCAGTAATAATAGCGAATAGGCTCTACCGGCCTTGCCAATATACCGGGCAAGGCAGCCAGGACTAATGCTCTGAGAATTTAGTAGGCTCTACCGGCCTTGCCAATATACCGGGCAAGGCAGCCTGGACTGGCACACACACAGGATAGTTGGCTCTACCCACCCTGCCAATATACCGGGCAAGGCAGCCTAACGGAATACCACAAGAATACAGGCTCTACCGGCCCTGCCAATATACCGGGCAAGGCAGCCTAACGGAATACCACAAGTATACAAGCTCTACTGGCCCTGCCAATATACTGGGCAAGGCAGCCTAATGGAATACCACAAGTATACAGGCTCTACCGGCCCTGCCAATATACCGGGCAAGGCAGTCTAACGGAATACAGCTAGATACAGGCTCTACCAGCCCTGCCAGTACCAGGTAAGGCAACCCAAGATGGTGACTAAAGAAAGGTTCTACCGGCCTTACCAATGTACCGGGCAAGGCAGCCTTATACGGAGAAGGTGGCAACCACTGAGGCCTCAGTGACCGTCTTCATGACAACAACAGTCACTTGGATGACATCAGAGACTAATGGTCTCAAGTGGCAAGCCAAGGAATAGCAGGGAACCACCAGTACCCGCGTACTGGGGAGTCAACGTAGCTGCCTAGGACTTGACAGCTCTAACCAGCATGGAGCGAACCAGTACATGCGTACCGGAGAAACCGTCTCTCTTCCGGTGCACCGCAACTGGTAACCTCTGTAAGCAAACCAGTACAGTGTACTGGAAGCATTAAATGCAAGTAGCAACAAGAGCCGGATGGCTAAGGAGCAAACCAGTACCCACGTACTGGGAGTACAACACAATGTTGCAACATCAGTCAGATGGCTGTGGAGCGAACCAGTACCCGCGTACTGGGAATCGAATCACATATACATGACAACAGCCCGGTGGACGTGGAGTGAACCAGTACCCGTGTACTGGGAATCAATTGAATCAAGGTAACGGTAGCCGTGAGGCTTTAGGAATGAACCAGTACCCGCGTACTGGGAACCTAATACACTATCGAGGCAACAGTAGCCTTGAGGCTGGGGAGCGAACCAGTACCCGCGTACTGGGATACAAAAAGTATTGAGGCAACAGTAGCCGTGAGGCTGGGGAGCGAACCAGTACCCGCGTACTGGGATACAAAACAGTATCGAGGCAACAGTATCCGTGAGGCTGGGGAGCGAACCAGTTCCCGCGCACTGGGAACCCAAATCATTAACGAGGCAACAGTAGCCGTGGAGTTGTGGAGCAAACCAGTACCCGCGTACTGGGAACCTAATCAGTATCGAGGCAGCATAGCCGTGAGGCTGTGGAGCGAACCAGTACCCGTGTAATGGATAAACCAGCAAGAGTGGAAATGTCGCCTAGGCGACCAGGGAGCAATAGTGGACCCAAGGAACTGGAAAATGAGCACAGCAAGTGAAACAGGAACCAGCACTCTCCGACGGTAACCGGATCAGGAACGGCAGCGGGGACTGGTAGCAGGAATCAGCGACACAGGGCAATTCCAACCGGATCAGGAACGGAAACAGCAACCGCTGAACTGGAAACTCAGGAACTAGACGATCTCAGGTTAGCAGGAACACAGCAAGGGCCCAGGAAGCTCAGGAACATGATGAAAATGCGAGCAGCATAGAGACAACACGAAAGGGCAACCAAAGGGTGCCCAGGCTCAGTCTAAATAGGCAATGCAGGGCAGGCTGAAGGCAGACAGTCAATGGGGAGCCCCCTACAGGTAAATGACACAAAAGGCAGCAATCACGGGCACCGTGATACACTGGCAGTGTGACTCTGTAAATTATTCAAACAAATAACTTGTAGTTTCTATATTTTTAATAAAACCAACACAGGTGACTCTCCCTTGCGGTGACGAAAAGGCACCCTGCCTGCCTATACAACTGTGACACTGGCAGTGTGACTTTGGAAATTAGTGAAACAATTAACTTGTAGTTTCTATACTTTTAACAAAACCAACACAAGTGACTCTCCCTTGTGGTGGCGAAAAGGCACCCTGCCTGCCTATACAACTGTCAGACTGGCTGATGTGTCACTCTGAAAATTATTAGAAGAAAACCCTAATATTTTTTTATATTTTGCACAGAAACAAAGATGACTCTCCCTTGTAGTGGCAATAACTGGCACTAATGTTGGCTGCCTGCCTATGGCAGTGTGACTCTGTAAATTATTTAAACAAATAACTTGTATTTTGAATATTTTTAATAAAACCAACACAGGTGACTCTCCCTTGTGGTGGCTAAAAGGCACCCTGCCTGCCTATACAGCTGTGACACTGGCAGTGTGGCTCTGAAGATTATTCAAACAAATAACTTGTATTTTGAATATTTTTAATAAAACCAACACAAGTGACTCTCCCTTGTGGTGGCGAAAAGGCACCCTGCCTGCCTATACAACTGTGACACTGGCAGTGTGACTCTGTAATTTATTCAAACAAATAACTTGTATTATGAATATTTTTAATAAAACCAACACAAGTGACTCTCCCTTGCGGTGGCAAAAAGGCACCCTGCATGCCTATACATCTGTGACACTGGCAGTGTGATTCTGAAAACTATTCAAACAAATAACTTGTATTTTGAATATTTTTAATAAAACCAACACAGATGACTCTCCCTTGCGGTGGCGAAAAGGCACCCTGCCTGCCTATACAACTGTGACACTGGCAGTGTGACTTTGGAAATTAGTGAAACAATTAACTTGTAGTTTCTATACTTTTAACAAAACCAACACAAGTGACTCTCCCTTGTGGTGGCGAAAAGGCACCCTGCCTGCCTATACAACTGTCAGACTGGCTGATGTGTCACTCTGAAAATTATTAGAAGAAAACCCTAATATTTTTTTATATTTTGCACAGAAACAAAGATGACTCTCCCTTGTAGTGGCAATAACTGGCACTAATGTTGGCTGCCTGCCTATGTCTAGCCTAATGCTACCTGCCTGCCTACACAACAACTGGGCACTCTCTAATCTCATCTTCTATCTCCAACAACGCAATGAGGAAATGCAGGCTGTCTACCTGGGTGACTCTGTCATTAGTCCAACACCCATCATGAGACAAAGAAGCTTACTGGAATACAGACAATGAGGGAAAGTAGTGCATGAAACAGAGAAGGGAACTGGACTAGAGACATGTAGTTTCAACGACTTTCGGAGCAGGGAAACTCGGAGTCGGATCTTTTGTGTCGAACGATCCTTACGTGTCAGATGGTCCGAATGTCTCCGAATGACCCCATTTTTGACTAATTCAGAATTTCTCTGAAACAATTTGCACAAGTCTATTAATGAAGAAAATGTTGTCCCACTCTATGAGACATCTACAAAAACACTATTATGTGCCCTTTAGAACCGTGAACTTTTAGAAATGCTTCTACTGCTGCTAGTTCTCACAGCTCTTACATGAAGCTGGTGCGTGTGTTCCAGTCACATATGTGGTTGTACTTTAGGTGGGATCTAAATGAGGTTGTCTTACACAGACAAAGGGTGTTTTGTTTTTGGGTCATGATCAAGTATCTCCATAATGGAGATTTCATAGACTGAGGAGTTCCTGAGGGACTACTACTACTACTGCTATTACTACTACTAGGGGCTAGACATTGAAATTGTGTTAGCATTAGGGATCACTGGTTGTGAACAGAAGCACATATGATATCTAAGGTTGTAGATGTTGACCTGTGTTGCTGCTTAGTACCCAGTAATGGTTAGTTTCACTGGGTGGGGGCTGGACTTGGAAGTGGTGATGCTAATGATGACTGAATTGATTCTGTATTTTTAAGCATGTTTACTTCTACAGCTCTTCCAGCATATTTCTCAGTTTATAAACAAGCTTATCGCTCCTTTACAGTGGTGTAAGAATGAGTCTTATCTTTTTAGCTAATGTTTGGGTTAAATCCATATCTCTCTCAATCTCTACTTTACAATTTATCTACTTTTTTGTAAACTCTCCCTTCTCACTCTTACCCAGAGAACAACTGACAGTAGCTACCACCAACAATCCATTGAAGCAATGCCAGCTAACTCCCTTTGCATGCCTGCCTTCATTAGCTAGAATCCAAAATTCAGCTGCTTTCTCTCTTTATTCAATGCACATACAACATGCAGGACACTATACAATGTTTTTAATTCTAGCACCAAGGGGATATGTGGGAAAAACTCTCCACATGAAGGTAGAAACACATTACTTTGAAAATAGACACTTTCTGTTGAAAATTCTCTGCTTTGCATGACGTGCTGTTTTTTCATATTTCTCATTTGAGATTAAGGTTTTGCCCATCCCTAAAGGTGTCTAATAGATATAAAGTGGTGGTGGTGAGCACCATAGTATGGTGAAAAGGTTTAACTCTTTGCTTTCCAGAGGGATATGAAATGCCTTATGAAGCGTCTCAAAGGGACAATGCAGATAATTCTTCTGCTTATAATATGAGCAATATGTCAAATTCCTCAGTGTTTTATACATTTAAATAGTTTGAACAGTTCACAGAAAGCAGATGTTGTATTAAAGTCATATCTAGCATTCAATTTCTGAGAACCACATGTTGGTAAGATATAAAGATCTATAACATTCCTGCCTACAATTATTTCCAATAACATGTTCGACTGAAAGTAGAATCATGGTTTGAAGGTGATGATCTGTTTTTTGTCTCTCATACAGACCTATCGATGGATGTACAGTGAGACTGATTACAGCTATCAGAACACACAGTAGAAGAGAAAACAGAATGTAATTAGAATTGTATTTATACTTTGTTGCAGATTTCACTACAGAGTAATTAAAGGGACAACTGTTTTGTTCCTGTGGGAATTTCCAAAAAAATTAAGTTTCCCACTGGAATTCCTGCCCATAGAGAAGCCCATAGATTTTCAGCCGTTTCTCAAACACCACTGATTTTTCATGAGAAAAGTTCAATTTTCTGGCTGTTTTCAATGCTAGTGAGAGGTCCTGCCCCCATAATATAAAAACCAAGAACTACCTGCCATGCAGAATGTTATAGGATAGACAGGTAGAAGAAAGGAAGCAGAGAGAGATAGAGAGATAGCTAGCTGAATAGATAGATAGATAGATAGATAGATAGATAGATAGATAGATAGATAGATAGATAGATAGATAGATACATACATACATAGATAAAGAGAGAGAGAGAGAGAGAGAACATGATGATTTATTAAAATAGATTTTTTTGGTGTGCTTGCTTACACAATATGAGCTGCAGGGGAAACTGGAGGGTGCCTGCTGCTGTTGGTGCTGAACCAGAGGTGGAAGAATCTAGCAGCAGTAGTGAAGGTAGCCCACATCCCCTGGCCAAGTGAGCCCCAGGACCCCAATATCTTTCCTAGGGGGCTACTGGATACTAGTAGCAGCACAGTTCTGCTGTCTTTATTTTGAGCTGCTGTCAATGACAACAGGGGGTACTCTGTCACATTTGTCATTGTCAATTAGTTATAAAGAGCAGCGAGAGGCTGGGGGTGGTGGGGTGTTCATGACTGTGAGTGTAGTGGAGCTGGTGGTGTCAAAGTGATTATGTGAATATTCTTTACAGACAGTGATAAAGAATGGGAATAAGAGATGCTTTTGGGAATATCCAACATCACCAACAAAAACACCAGTGACATTCTTGCATGTGTTACTTGTGTAATTTCTGCTGCTGTGTCATCAGACATAGGTGTACATCTGTCATAGCAGGCTGATGACCAGACTATTGTGTCACAGTCCACCATGGTCAACATGGGATTGGGTTGGTTCAAGTAGCAGTGACATGAGACTAGGACTAGCAGATATGATTCCACTTCCTACTACTCCTGGTCCCATCAGCAAAACCTGCCCCAGCCAATGCAGGTGCACCTGGAGAAGAAAAATGCCATTCATCTCCAGCTCAGCACCCCCCTTCCCACATACACGCTAAAATAATCAGATTATGGTCTATTCCCTCAGCATGGCTTTACAAAAAAACATTCTCCGTATAGCTTGCAAGTTATTTTCTACATCAACGGAAAGGCCAGCTCAATGGCAGAGGGTGCTAAGAATTTCTGGGTTCTCTCAGGCTTCCTTTGGTCTTTAGACATTGGTACACTTAACAACTGATCTATGAGTACGGTTTCACTCTTAGAGAAACTTATACAAGAACTAAATCACATCTATTGGGACATCATCGGCTTATGTGAGACTCATAAAAAAGATAAATATTTAGTCAAATTAGAAGATGGACACTGGCTACACTACAAAGGAACCAATGATGGTCTGTCATGGTAACCAATACAAAGAAGGTCAGACACAGGTAAATTGAAATAAAACCACCTCTATTTATAATACACGTATAATAGGCAATTCCCCAGTAAAACCTCAGAACTGGTGAATGACGGACCACAGTCCACTAACCAGACTAACTGAACCTTGCTTATGGTACTATCTGCCTTGTAGGACCAAGGGCCCAAAAGTATATGCATCATACCGCACAGTACTAAATGCAGACTGTGGCAATCTGAGAGGGGACAGCATAAGCCACAGTACCGTTAATGTAAATAGCCAGTTTAGCCTAGGTAACACAGAGCGAGTAGTCAGCCTGAGCCACAGTTTAGAACCAGAATGGGTAGTCAGACAAGCCGGCGGTCATACACGGTGCGAGAGGCAGCCAGAGCCACAGGTCAGAACTGGTGCGGTTAGTCAGACAAGTTGGGGTCATGCACTATGCGAGTAGTCAGCCAGAGCCACAGGACAGAACCAGTGTGGATAGTCAGACAAGCTGGGGTCAACACAGAGCGAATAGTCAGCCAGAGCCACAGGTCAGAACTGATGAGGATAGTCAGACAAGCTGGGGTCATACACGGAGCAAAATCGCAAGCCAAGCAAGGGTCACAACGGGACGGAACAAACGAAACAAGTACTAACAGGAACGCCACGTAAGGGCGACTAACACTAGGCCCCGGGAAGTTTAAATAGGCATACACAAAGGTGGGAATCAATTAGGCAAATCGAATACGTGCGTATAAACAAGCGCCGCATCCTGAGACAGCAACATTCTCCTGCACCCGTGACCACCAGATAGAGCTGAGAAGAAGCACAAGGGAAACTGGCAGCATGAACGCCAAGGTACACTGTGAGAGCACCCTCCCCTTAACAACCTCGTCTTCGCGCAAGAGGTTTCGAACCAGCGGGGAAGCGGGAGTGGAATTCACAAATGAAAGCTGGAGCACATAAATCCTTCTTGGCCACCCAGGAGCGTTTCTCCGGCCCAAAACCCTTCCAATTCACTAGATATTGCACTTGGCCTCTGACTCTACAAGAGTCCAAAATATTTTGCACCTCATATTCCTCATGGTCCCCAACTCTGACAGGCCTGAGACGAACAGGAGCAGTAGTTTAATGGTTGCAAATCAAGGGCTTAAGCAGAGACACATGGAACATTAGAAATGTGCATATTGGCTGGAATAAGGTTAACCTTAAGCAGAACCCGAAAGGGGCCTATAAAACAAGGACCCAGTTTTCTACAAGGCACATGGAGATTGAAGTTACAAGAAGATAGCCACACTCTCTCTCCCACCTGGAAAACCAGAGCTGGTAACTCTCTATGGTCTGCAGTCTCTTATAGCGTTGCATAGATTGCTGCAGGGATCTCTGAACCCATACTCAAGTGGAGCGGAGTGCCCTCAAATGCTCATCCAGAGCTGGAATGTTCTTTACCTCAAAGGATTCCGGGAGAAGGGTAGGTTGAAACCCGTAATTTATCAGAAACAGGGAGTTCTGAGAGGATGCATTCACGGCACAATTCCTGGCAAACTCAGCCCACGGTAACAGGTTTGCCCAATTATCGAGATGGTCCGATATAAAGCAACGGAGGAACTGTTCCAAAGCTTGATTAGACCTCTCTGCAGCACCATTAGACTGAGGATGGTAAGCTGAGGAGAAAGAGCAATGAATGCCCATCTGTCCGCAAAAGGAACTCCAAAAATTAGACACAAACTGGCTCCTGCGATCTGAGACTACCACCTTGGGTATATCGTGGAGGCGCACTACTTCTCTGGCAAAGATCTCCGTCAACTCCCTCACGGAGGGAAGTCACTTCAGAGGTACAAAATGAGCCATCTTGGAAAATTGATCCATGATCATAAGGATGACCATGTAGCCCTCTGATACTGGCAGTTCCACCACAAAATCAATGGATAAGTAAGATCAAGAACTTTCCCCATTTGGAATGGGTTGAAGGGGCCCCACGGGAAGGTGTCTGGGGGTCTTGGTCTGTGAACCTGTTGAACAAGCGGACACAAACTCAGAACAGTCTGCTCTTAGGCTAGGCCACCAGAGAAGTCTAGACATGGACTATATGAGTTGGTCTCTACCAATGTGACCAGCCGCCCTCGAAGAATGATAAGTCTCCAATAATTTTGTATGTAGAGACTCAGACACAAAACATCTCCCTCTGGGCTTGTCAACTGGTGCGGATGCTTGAGCGGCCAATATCCCCTCTCACAAAGGAGAGGTAATATTGGTGCTTATAGTAGCCATTATCCAATCAGAGGGAATGATAGGAGTCGGAGGACACTTCTCCTTGTAATCCAACCTGAACTGCCGGGAAAGGGAGTCTGCTTTAATATTAGTACCAGGGAGATAAGTGACCACATAGTTGAATCTCGACAGGAACAAGGCCCATCTGGCCTGTCGCGGAGATAACCTCTCGGCCTCAGACAGATATGTGAGATTATTGTGGCCTGTCAGAATCAGAATCGGAATGCTTGTCCCCTCCAGCAGATACTGCCATTCTTTCAAGGAGAGAATAATGGCGAGTAGTTCACGATCGCCCACGTCATACAGACTCTCGGTTTTAGACAATTTCTTAGATAAAAACCCACATGGAAGTAATCGTTTACTGGGAACCGAGCACTGGGACAGAAGAGCGCCTACTCCAGACTCTGAAGCATCAACTTCCAGGGTAAAGGGTAGGGTGGGATTCGGATGTGACAGAATAGGAGCGTTGGCAAAGGCAGACTTCAAGTTTTCGAAAGCTTGAAGGGAATTGGGTGACCAATCCAAAGGATTCGCCCCCTTCTGAGTCATGTCTGTGAGTGGTTTGACTACAGTAGAAAAGTTTCATATAAACCTCCTGTAGTAAGCTGTGAAACCCCGGAACCTCTGTATGGATTTCAATCCCAACAGAAGCGATCATTTCAAGACAGCCGAAAGCTTTTGCGGGTCCATGGCTAGACCGGAAGAGGAGATAACGTACCAAAAGACTGTCACCTGGGATCTATGAAATTCACATTTCTCCAATTTAAAGAACAATTTGTTCTCCCTCAACAGTTGTAGAACCAAAGCCACATCTGCCCGATGAGTCTCTAAGGTAGGAGAATGGATGAGAATGTCATCTAAGTAGACCACAACACACCTTTGCAGTAAATCTCTCAATACATTGTTTATGAATTCTTGGAAGACAGCAGGAGCGTTGCACAATCCAAAGGGCATCACCAGATATTCAGAGTGCCCGCTCCGGATGTTAAATACTGTCTTCCACTCGTGGCCCTCCTTAATTCTTACAAGATTGTAAGCGGCCCTGAGGTCTAGCTTAGTAAACACTGTACAGCCCTTGATCCGATCAAACAGCTCAGTGATTAAAGGAATGGGGTAGGCATTCTTGACCATCAACTTATACAAATAGCCAGAAAAAGAAAAAACAAGAAGAGCGCCAAATAGTGTATTATTGTCAATTGGCAAATATATATATATATATAGAGACTAATGAAATCTTACTCACAAGTAAAATGGTTAGGCTGCTGCTATTAGTCAGTCTAACAGACACGCATACGGAGGATATAAACCTGTCTCCGTTCGGGTAGATCTTAAGTGACCAGTAGCAATCCAAAGGAGCAAATATACAATACTCAGGCGGAGGATTCTTGATCGATAAAAATACGTTTATTAAAATAATAAAATTGACCAGCTAACTAGTTTTGCGGTTTACCACTGCTTTCTCAGAGCTACAAGGCTCAAATGCAAACATCATCATGATGTTTACATTTGAGCCTTGTAGCTTTGAGAAAGCGGTGGTAAACCGCAAAACTAGTTAGCTGGTCAATTTTATTATTTTAATAAATGTATTTTTATCGATCAAGAATCTTCCGCCTGAGTATTGTATATTTGCTCCTTTGGATTGCTACTGGTCATGTAAGATCTACCCGAACGGAGACGGGTTTATATCCTCTGTATGCGTGTCTGTTAGACCGACTGATAGCAGCAGCCTAACCATTTTACTTGTGAGTAAGATTTCATTAGTCTATATATATATATTTGCCAATTGACGATATTACACTATTTGGCGCTCTTCTTGTTTTTTCTTTTTTTGGCTATATGTATACTTTATACCGCTGTTGGGGGAGGCGTGAATTTTGGAGGAGAGCTGCGGATATATCTATCCAGTGTACCTGTTACTGGGGACGGGATTTAACCCCAGAGGCGAGAATGCTGATTGTGGTTTAAGCCATTAGTCAGCCATTCAACATTGTGAGTTTACACCTGTTGGTGCCTGGTGGTGGTTGAAGAGTACAATATTGATGTGCACAGGGCGAACCCCTGTTTTGTCCCCTTTTTCTTCTTTTTCTACATTGACCATCAACTTATTTAGCCCCCTGAAATCAATACATGGTCTTAGTTCCCCATCCTTTTTCTCTACGAAAAAGAAACCGGCACCCGCAGGAGAAGAAGACTTGCAAATTATTCCCCTAGACAAGGCATCAGACACGTAGTCCTCCATGGCTCTGTTCTCTTCCACCGACGAGGGATACATACGACCCCTGGGAGGTCTAGCACCCTGAACTAGATCAACAGTACAATCATACAGCCTATGCGGCGGCAACGTACTGGCCTCTGACTTGTTAAATACCTCTCTGTAGGACTGGTACTCTGCAGTTAAAGAGGTATAGAGGAACACAATATTCTCATAGGATGCTGTAGGCAAGACTTCGTACACTGAGAGTACCAATATACAATGTCACAAGTTTGCCAATCAGTCCTCGGGTTGTGCAGCTGCAACCAGGGAAATCCCGGAATAATAGCGTAATGAGGAGAATGGATTACCTGAAACTGTAATGTCTCCATGTGAGAGCCCCTATGCTCAGAGACAAGGAACGAGTCTCATGAGTATCATTTGACGGTTGTAGGGGTCTCCCATCAATGGCCTCAATAGCCAACGGAGAGGAGCAGGGCAGCAGTGGAATGGAATGCTGAGCTGCAAATTCTGCATCAATGAAAAACCCAGTGGCCCCTGAGTCTAGAAAGGCTGGAGAACCACTGAAGACTCAGCCCAAGAAAGGACTACTTGAAGAGTTTCTGGGGACTGTGAAACTCCACCCAGGGTCTGTCCCCTATGCAACCCTAGGTGTGGGCGTTTCCCGGCCGGACGGGACAAGAGCGCAACAAGTGACCTGGCTTCCCACAGTATAAACAAAGGCCCTCTCTCCAGTGCAGAGCCCTCTCCTCCACCTAAGGCGTGTAAACTCTAGTTGCATAGATTCCCCTCTGGCGGAGTCAGAACCAGGAAGCTTGGGAGGCGAGGGAGGATTGGGTGGGTTCACAAAGCTGGGTGCCAAACAGGACGGAGGCCTACACATACGTTCTTTGAAAGAAGGTCTCTCCCGGATTCTGGTATCTAACAGAATGATAACTGAAATCAGCTCCTACAGATCACTTGGCAGATCACAGGCTGTGATCTCATCTTTGATTGAGTCATATAGGCCCTGGGAGAATGCGGCTACTAGTGCTTCATTGTTCCACCCTACCTCAGCTGCCAAAGTACTGAAATCTATTGTGTACTCTGCTATTGTACGTGTGCCTTGGCGGATGGTCATAAGTTGCTTGGCAGCAGAGGTCGCATGACTCGGAACATCAAAGACCGTTCAAAACGAGGCCACAAACTCTGTGAAATTGTAGATAATGGGTTTGTCCATCTCTCAAAGAGGATTGGCCCTTTGCTAATGCCTTGTCCAACAGAAGGGAAATCAAGAGTCCCACCTTACTTCTTTCACTCGGAAATGCATGCAGTGCCATCTCTAGAAAAATCCCCAGCTGAGTAAGGAACCCCCAGCAGAGTGTAGGTTCTCTTTCGTAGCTTTAAGGTAATGGAGCGGTACCAGATAACCCTCTAGCAACACCAACCTCTGGGGTAGCAAGGACAGCCAGTGCTGAATCTGGGGAGGCCACCGGTTGCCTAGCAAAGCGATCAAGGTGCGCAGTACTGTTTAACAAAGTCTGCATGGCCAACGATAAATGATCAATGCGTCAACACCTGTACCTTCACTACTGATGGCCCTTATGTACTGTCATGGTAACCAATACAAAGAAGGTCAGACACAGGCAAATTGAAATAAAACCATCTTTATTTATAATACACATATAATAGGCAATTCCCCAGCAAAACCCCAGTACTGGTGAACAAACAGATCACAGCCCACTACCCAAACTGACACTGGGCAGAGGCCTACACTACATGGAGAGGATAGTGAAATGAAGAACCTTGCCTATGTTTCTATCTGCCTGGTAGGACCAAACGCCCAGAGGTATATGCGTCACACCGCACGGTACTAAATGCAGACAGTGGCAATCGGAGAGGGGAAAGTACAAGCCACAGTACCATTAATGCGAACAGCCAGACCAGCCTAGGTAACACAGAGTGAGTAGTCTGCCTGAGCTACAGTTCAGAACCGGAGTGGGTAGTCAGACAAACCGTGGTCATACACGGAGCGAGTAGTGAGCCAGAGCCACAGGACAGAACCGGTGTGGATATCCAGACAAGCTGGGGTCATATATGGAGTGAGTAGTCAGCCAGAGACGCAGGTCAGAACCGGTGTGGCTAGTCAGACAAGCCAGGGGTCAACACGGGTCAAAATCGGAAGCCAAGTAAGGGTCACAACGAGACGGAACAAATGTAATGAGTACTAACAGGAACACCATGTAAGGGTGACTAACACTAGGCCCCAGGAAGTTTAAATAGGCATACACAAAGGTGGGAATCAATTAGGCGAATCAAATACGTGTGTATAAACAAGCGCCGTGTCCTGAGACAGCAATATGCATCTGTGGAGGAACTGGATTCTTGATTAGCAAAAGACTGACATACTTGTAAAAGTAGAAATAAAAGAATAAATGATGATGATCCCTCTCATCCCAGGATGAATGCAGTTTGTCAAGGTCCCACCAATCACACCATGCCAGTCCCCCACCACCACCACCATACACATCTGCCAAATTGTAAGTTGTACTTTTTTTTTGTTTGCTTTTATCACTTGACATCATCAAAAAATGTGCCAGTGTCACTTAAGCAGGTATATGTTGCTGTAGGACTCGCAAATATGACTTTCAGCTACTTATGCTCCACTACAGCCTTCAGAAGAAGTAATATTGTGCTGGGAAATGTTGCACCATTGGAAACATAGGAAAAAAATGTGTTGGAATAGAAGAAAAATGTGTTAAATAAGAGCAAAATGTGCTGGAATAGGCGAAAAATTTGCTGGAATAGGCAAAAAAGGAGAAAAATGTATCACTGGAGAAAAGGAGAAAACTTTTGCGAAAAAGAGAAAAATCAAGTGTTTTTCATGGAAAGTCATGTGGGAAATTCTTCTCACTTTTTGCCCACCCCTAGTTGGAAGTGACCATCGTCTAGTGAGAGCAAAAATCAAAATTGACTGCAAGAAAGAAATAAATAAAATGATCAAGTCAATAAACGTGAAGATTGAAAAATCCATAAGAATTTTGCAATAGCACTGTCTAATCACTTCAGTGTGTTGCAAGACCTTCCAGACACAGACATTTCAACCTGCAATGAAAAATTTATTGAGATTATCATAGACACTGCCCATGCCCTTGCACCTAATGTAAATCAAGAAAAAACAACCTGAGCAGAATATGTAGAAATGTGCAAGACCATATGGAAGAACATTATGGAAGAAAAACACAAGTTCAATGCTGTGCTCATCAAAAGGCCATTGGACGAAAATCACGGGCTAAAGAAAGCAAAACAAAAGATGGTCAGATGTTTGCAATAAAGGGATAGTAATACTTCGTTTTAGCTTTATTTTATTTTGTAGGCATTAAAAAAACATGAAGAACGATATAAGTCTTATCTCTCAAACCTTTATGGTTTGAGAGATATTCACAAGCAAAGTTTCCCCTCCTGCCCCTTTTACCTAGTGTAAGCCATCTCTTCTCAGATGTGGAATGCAGTCCATAGACCAGACAGATAACAGCAGGGGACAATATTCTTCCTATGAGAACAATGAAAGCCCTGCCCCCCTTGACAAGTTTTTCAGGTTTTTCCCTTATCTTAATTGAAGATTGTCCCTCTCTGCAGTCTACCTGGGCACCTCCCTTCTGCTCTGGCTGAGCAGTTACATCAGTAAAAGGGGCAGGAGGGGGATACTTTGTCATTGAATTACTCTTGAATTACAACTCTGGCAGAATTTAAATAACACTCTCCAAAGTCCAAATACTATGATGATTAATTAGAGCTGCTCTTTTTATGAAACATTACTATCCCTTTAAAGCTTGAAGACGGTACAACAGAAAAAAAAATTAACAAAAAATACTAAAAGGATGAAGGACAACAATTGAATGCAGTGCCAGAAGCTGAAGTTGTACAATAAGTTTTGGTAGAAGAAGTAGAAGCTGCAATAAAATCAATGAAAAATGATAAAGCAGCTGGACCTACTAAAGTTACTATTGAAATGTTGAAAGTCGAAGGTCAACCCTTATTCAAATCCCTAGTTAAACTATTTTCAAAATGCCTGCTACTCAGCAAAGTGTCTGAAACGTGGAAAAATGCACAAGTCATCCTACTGCACAAAAAAGGTGATGTGGCAGATCTAAAAAAAGTACAGCCCAATAAGCCTATTTCCAGTGGTCTGCAAGGTTTTCCCAAAGGTAATATCAAAAAGAATTAACACAATACTTAACACGATACAACCTAAACAACAAGCAGACTTCAGGAGTGGTTTCAAAACAATGGAAACATATCCAGACAGTCCAATGAGATATAGAGCAAGATAATGAATACAACTTTACATGATGCATAGCCTATATTGACTATGAAAAGGCCCTTGACTCAGTGAAAATGCGAGCAACAATTGATGCACTGATCAACCAAGGAATAGACAGATCTTACATCAATATCCTCCTCTTCCAATCAATATATGAAAATGCAACTGCACCAATACAGGTGAACAATGTCAAATTCCTGAGTGACATTGAAAAAGGCATCCAGCAAGGAGGCACAATCTCCCCAAAACTATTTTCTGCTTGTTTTTACCACTCTGCCTCAAGCAAAAGGTTTTTGAACAGTGTGTCCTCCCAGTCCTTACATATGGCTTTGAAACATGGACACTGAATTCTAAAGCCATACAAACACTTAAAGCGGAACTACCACCCGTTGCTAACATGGTGTCACGGTAATCAGGCAAAGAAGCACAGACACAAAGATAAAATATTACCACCTTTATGTATTATAACGGCAATAATGGTAGAGCCCACACAGAACCCCAGACATATGCAAATAGGACCCAAGATCCCTCCAGAGCTGCACACTGTGCTGTGCACTGCACTACTCAAGATCTCGAAACTAGGGAGATGGCTCAAGTGGAACAACAGAAGAATGGTAGAATATGTGTAAGTCACCTCTTGGTCTATGAATGGAGGCAACAGAGAGCTCGAGCAGACCAGAGCCAGGAGACACAGAGACTACAGGTCAGGCAAGCAGGTAGTGTAGGGAGTGAGTAGGCAGCCAAAGTCACAGGTCAGACAAGCTGCGGACTACACATAATGAGAGTAACCAGGCCGCTGGTCAGGCAACTGGAGGCTTTGCTGAGTGAGTAGGAGCCAGGGCCACTGGTCATGCAAATCGAGGACTACAAGGAGTGAAAGTAACCAGGCCCACAGGAAAGGCAACTGGAGGCTACACTGAGCAGGTAGTAGCCAGGGTCATTGGTCAGGTAAGCTGGGTCATACACAGAGCGAGTAGTCAGCAGAGCCACAGGTCAGAACTGATGTGGGTAGTCAGACAAGCCGGGGTCATACACAGAGCGAGATTCTCAGGCAAACACAGGTCACATTGGAGAGCAAGAGTAATGAGCAGGAACACCACGTAAAGTCAATGACTCCTAGGCCCAAGGAGGTTTATAAAGGAGCAGAAGGAGGCTGGACCAAATTAGGCCACAAAGAATAGACCCATAAACAGGCGTCCATGCTAGTACCTGTTTACCTGATGTCAGCTCTGATACATGGCCCCAAATAATTACCCATCTGGTGACTAGCTGCTCAATAGTGCTAGTCTCCAGAATTATTACTGCTTTAATGAGAATGCTACATCGCTCCTGTACTGACAGGCAGGAAACAGCGCAGGCATCTTTCCATACTGACATCTGTGCACCTGCGCTGTCAGTCCCAACCTGCTCTAGGAGGCATTGGTAGGAGCCGCATGGTACTGGAAGGGACTGACAGCTCAGGCGCGCTCAAGCACGCAGATGTCACTATGTAAAGATGTCTGAGCTGTTTCCTGCCTGTCAGTTCGGGAGCATTCTCATGAATGAGATAATATTTCTGGCGACTAGCCCTGTTGAGGAGCTAGTCACCAGATGGGTAATTATTTGGGGCCATGTTAGCAACGGGTGGTAGTTCCACTTTATGGTTAAGTGTGGATGGTATAACCAGAAGGTCATTGTGTGCTGAGAGATGGAGGCGGCCAGTAACATGGAAATGAGGTAAGAAGAAGGACTTTGTACGTGATAAGTTGCTGAATAGGGACCCATGTCAGATGTCTAAGAATGATGTGAGAAGGTTCAGTTTTTGGAGAGAGAATGAGGGCAGGTACAAGAGTTTTAGTAGTTTTTTGGGAGAATGGGGATTTTAACAATGTTGCTGAGGAAGAAGCAATATGTTCTAGCTAATGACTTGATGTGAGGGAAGAAGGAAAGGGAGGAATCAAATATGGCCCAAAGCAGTATGCTGAGCTGGCTGGATACATGCCATTTCCATCATCTATAATGGTGAGGCTGGGTGTCAGACAAGATCTTGGAGGGAAAATGATAAGTTTGTTTTTGAACATATTAATCTTCAGATAATGGTGGACCATCCAGGAAGATATAGCTAAGAGGCAGTCTGAAATTTTAACTGAATTTGTAGTAATGATGGCCTAACAATGACTAATTTGCATAAAATTTCATCTTGAGAACATCCACTGGAATTCACAGAACCAGTGTGCGATGCTTGACACTACCAACATATTCCCCTGCTCGTTGCTACATATGTTAGAACACATTGAACTTCATGGAGCCCTGGGATTACACAAAAGGGAGCTTAGAGAAACACAAGTTTAGTCATCAAAGTGTGAAAAAACTGTATTCATAACTATACCCCATAAATCAGGACTGGGCAACCTGAACCAACAGCAGACCAGAGATGATGGTAATTGTAGTCCTCGACAACTGGATGACCTTAGGTTGCCCAGCCCTGATACAAATCAAGAAAAGAACTGGATACCCTGCGGTAGATTCCCTAAGTGGTGATAAAGAGGTGATAAAATGGAGAAGACTTCTCCAGTTTATCACTTCTCCAATTCTTATGTTATTTTGTGGAGCCTATGCACTAAGATTTCTTCATCTTTGGAAATCTTAGTGCATATGCTCAATAGAGTAACACAGGAACTGGAGAAGTCATCTCCATTTTATCACCTCTTTATCATCACTTAGTGAATCTCCCCCACCTTTTGCCTTTGCAACACTTTCAAAAACTTTCACAGCCCCAAAATCCCATGACATAATGTGAACAAATGTTATGGTCAGTTTTCCAAAATTCATAGCATTGTAATGATTTCTTCAGAACCAAATAAATTATAAAAATATTTAAAAAATCCAAATGTATTGTCAAGAGCAATGGAATGCAAAGGCAGGGAAAGCTTGCTTTAAATATATTCAGCAAATATAATATCACTGAGGAATAAAGAAAGCATTGTATAAATATATATTTATTGTTCTTTGTAACTCATATCTCAGTTAGTATAGAAAATAATGGTTAATTTTATATGCTATATAAATGTCTGAAATGGATCAGTCAATTCCATTATCCACCCATAGGTGTCAGACTTGCTGAGCAAAAACATTAATGTGAATAATTCCTAAATACATATGTTATACAGATGTTGGCACTAAAACAGCAGTTATAACATGAAATATATCATCAAAAAGGTAAGTCATTATTTTTCCTTTACTGTGATAGCATAGTTATAAAATGTGTCATTTTGTTTCTTAAACAGACTTTTTCTTATCATTGATTTTTGTTTGCAAAACAGCTGATTGCATTTCAGAAAGCCCTCAACTTGTGATGGGAGAGGCTGGATGACTGCAAGCCAAAGGGTTCCCTCTGCGGTCATTTCAATAAAGTTAATTATGTTGCTTTTGGCAGGAATCTATTGGTTGCAGGAGACAGTGGGGGAGATGTATAAAACTGAAGTAATAAAATGTCTGTAAAATTGTCACAAAGTGACATAAAGATATGTATAAACATTTAGTGACATTACTAACTACTACTACTAACTCCAGTCAGTTGACTTTTTAGAGATGTAGTATAGAAAATGGTTTTGAAGAAATAAGAATTGTACGCAACATATAGCTAAAGAAATTTACTAATTGCAACAAAAGTAAAAGCAGTTTTAGTGATTAAAGCAAAGTATAACCTGTTCTTGATGGAAATATATAATAATAGTGTTTAAATTAAACTATGTATGCAAAGACAAAATCTCATTTGCAAATGTTCTCAGACTATCCTCAGACATATTTATAAACTTAACTTCTTTATAAATATGACCCGTCACTGCGAATTTTAGTGAAGGTTCAATATAGACTAATAGGGCCGTATGTTCAAATGTTCAAATGAAAAGTGGAGGAATTCTGGAACAAACCAAATGAACTACAGGGGAGGATTAAATATTCTATAAAACTCCCATTGGTTTAAATTGGGATTTTAAAGGGATAGTAATGTTTCATAATAAAAGCAGCTCTAATCGTCATAGTATTTGGGCCTTGGAGAGTGTTATTTCAATTCTGTCAGAGTTGTAGTTCAAGAGTAATTGAATGATAAAGTACCCTCTTCTGCCCCTTTTACTGATGTAACACTGCTCACCTCAGAACATAAAGCTGGTGTTCAGATGGCTTGCAGAGAGGAACAATCTTCAATTAAGATAAGGGAAAAAGCTGAAAAACCTGTCAAGGGGGGCAGGGTTTTCATTGTTCTCACAGTAAGAATATTGACCCTTGATGTGAGCTGACTAATCTATGGACTGGATTCCACATATGAGGAGTGGGGGCTTACACTAGGTTAAAGGGGTGGGAGGGGGGAAATTTATCATTGAATTACTCTTGAAATACAACTCTGACAGTATTGAAATAACACTCTCTGTGGCTCAAATACTATGAGGATTAACTGGAACTGTTGTTTTTGTGAATCATTACTTTCAGTTTAACCCCTTGAATACTAGAGATGTATCTACCACATTGCAAAGCAATGTGTTTGTAGAGCTCTCTAGCATTCAAGGTTTTAACCCTTTGAATTCCAGAATAGTACACAACTCTGGCACTCAAAGGGTTAAAATTCCCATTTAAAACAATGGGGGTGATTCATGAAGGTGTGATAAAGTAAAGATGACTTCTCCAGTGATGTCAGTTCTCCAATTCCTATGTTATTCTATACAGCCAAGCCACTAAGATTTCTCTAGTTTTGGAGATCTTAGTGCATAGATTCTATAGAATAACACAGGAACTGGACAAGTGATATCACTGGAAAAGTCATTTCTGCTTTATCACCTCTTTATCATGCCTTATTGCATAATCCCCAATGATTATTTAGTTCTCCCTTATAGTGGAATTGGTTTGCCCAGAATTCCACCACTTTTCTTTTAAACATAAGGCCCTTAAGAATGGTTTTTATACACATACCTGGAACTTTTCATTTTGCTCTCCCCGGAGAGCGCTGGTGGCGCTGTGGGAGGTAGATGAAGCAAATTTCTTCAAAAAATGTGGCAGAGCTTAATTGGAAGTGGGGGGGGGGGCTTCACAGACCTGAAAAATCTGCCAGGGAAGGAGGATAAATTGGAGAAACCGGTGGGGAAGGAGCAGAAGAAAGTCCCCACATCTGGAGAATCAGCCTCTGCCCCGGAGACCTGGTAATTCCGTGTGAAAACCAGAGTCTCCGGTGCAAAACAGGAGAGTTCCCAGCTATGTTTATACATCTCCCCCATTGTGTTTTTTGTGTAAATGCAAAAATGGTATACTTTCAGAAAAATCCATCTACCCTGTAGGGAGCATATAATTTAAACTGGGCTTTTAACCCCTGAATACTCTGAGGTGTGAAATGCATTCCTTTGCTTGCTTGCATTGAATTTGGAGAATTTTTATTTGTTCCTATAGTGCAGTTGGTTTGCTCCATAATTGCTCCATTGCATTTATATATAAAGCTCACAGGGGAGATCTATAAAAATATTATTAGTGTGTTTAACCCCTTAACGACCAGCCGATCGGCACGGCGCCATCAGTTAAGGACCACAGAGCATTTTTTTTTTCTTCTGGACTCCCCAGACGGCGTGCAGCTGAGGGGGGAGCCCGGAATCCCATGACGGTTATAGTATGTCATGGGTCATTCAGTCAGATTGACCCTTGACGTACTATGACCATCAAGGGTCGTTAAGGGGTTAAGAATTGTTGCTAAAATTCACAACCATTGGTCATGTTAATAAAAAAGTAAAGATACGTTTATAAATATGTCTGGGAAATGTTTTTCATCTTCATTTTTTAATGTTTTTTATTCCTGACATTGAGCTTCTTGAGTTTCTGTTTCCAGAATGTCCTCTGTTAGGGACTGTGAGAGAAGCCTCTACAAAATACCACATACAGAGCACTCAGTGCTGCAGGCATGGGGCTATTTTGTAGTAGGCAGAACGAATGTTATAAGTACATAGACTCCTTTAGTTTTAATTGATCAATCGAATAAGCAATCAAAATCAAAGAATGATAAACATTGATTAAATTTAACAATATAATTTATTTAGAAATTGTTTTACCATGAAGAATCATTGAGATTTCTCCCATTTTCAAGTATGTTCTGGAGGACATCTACAAAACAAATCAAATACAGAAGGCACATCTGCTCTGCTTCATGCAAATTACTTAAAAGTGAACCTTGAATAGAGTATGTATTAACTAATTTGTTTAAAAAAATGAGGGTGTTGTTGTGTAATAGTGCTGATTGGCATTAACATCTGTTGTAAAAAAAAAAGTTTGTCTCTAAACAGAGCACATACATTTGAGTAACGTTTGGATGTTAATTTCTTAAAGTGAAGACCAAAAGTGGGGTTTGTATACGAAGATATTTGTATGAGTCAGCCACGGCCAAATTAGGATTAGACTTTATTATGATGGTTAAAAGGGTATTGTGGAGTTCAAATAATGTGAATTGTTAATTGATCAGATAGACCCCCACTTTAATGTAGATCCCAATGATAAAACATTGTACAGTACTGCACAGGAATTAAAAGAACCCACAAAGGTGAACACAGATCATGTTATTCTTAGAGAGAGATGGGAGACAGACATAGGTAGTCTAGAAGATTGGGAATGGGACTTGGCAGTTAGAGGATCTAAGTTGGTAACGGCGACGGACAGACACCAGCTCATACAACTAATCATTTTGCACTGGGTATATTATACACCTTTATGGCTATTTAAAATGGGAAGACTATCACATAGCAAATGCATTAAATATGGAAGGGAAGCTGCTGACTTCATCCATGCCCACCTGTCCAACAATTCTGGAAAGACGTGGCTGCTATTCTACTTACTTTCCATTTTACCGGACCAACTACATAATACTTGTCACTATACATTTATAAGGGAACTGCATCACAGTCTACATTAGAGGCCTAGTTATCCTGTGCTTCCTTCCTCTGTGGTGTGTCAGCCAGCATAGTTGCGGCCACCTCGGCATTGCTGACATCATGAAACAGGCACTGGCTAGGACGCCTGTTTATGGGCCTATTCTGTGTGGCCTAATTGGGTCCCGCCTTCTCCTGCTCCTTTATAAACCCCCCTGGGCCTGGGAGTCATTGCCCTTATGTGGCTTTTCTGATATTGTCTTTTGTGCTCCGTTGTGACCTGTGCTCTTCTGAAAATCCGCTCCATGTATGATCCCGGCTTGTCTGACTACCAACATCTGTTCTGAACTGTGGCTCTGGCAGACTTATTTACTCTGTGTAGTCCCCGGTTTGTCTGACCTCTGGCTCTTGCTGCCTATCTCTCTGTCTAATCCCCAGCTTGTCTGACCTGTGGCTCTGGCTGACTACTGGCTTTATATTCTCCGAACATACCTGACTATCAGTCTCAGTGTTTCATGGTTCATGTCTGCTCTCGCTCCCTGTTGCCTCTGGTCGCGTGATCCAGGGTGGTAACTGGTGCCTCAGTTACCATTCCCTCTGGTGTTCAACCCGCACCACAGTCCTAGTCCTGGTATCTCACTGTAGTGCAGTGCTCAACACAGTGTGCAGCTCCGGGTAGGAGGCTTGGTGCTATCATCCTGTGTTCTGGGGTTGTGTGGGCTATACTATTATTACTGTACTTATTAAATAAAGGTGGCTTTGTATTTTATATTCGTGTCTGTCGTTCTTTGCCTGAAAACTGTGCTAAACTGTTGGACATGGTACGAAAGGTAATTGCACTGATGTGGATGGGTGTGGGTCCACTGACCAAACTGTGTTAGATTAATTTAGTCAGTTCCAGTCTATGACATTACCAGGGTTTATACATACACAGAGGAAAACCAGGCTGATTTGGAGAGGTCTGGGGATGTTGGGTCGCCTGCTGTCTTACATAATATGAACACACTGGAGTGAGGGACTACGTCTAATATACAACTCTTGCTGTTCATATCCTGTTTTGATGCTGTCACAATGTCCATGCTGTAATCCATTATGTGCATGGAGTCACTTACCTCTCTTGTGTATGGAGTTACTCAGTGAGATGTATGGGTTAGGGAGAGATGGGTTGTTGTGACAGGCCCTCTCACATTGTCAAATATGTTTACAGATGCACTCTCATTCTCCATAATGTGGGTTTGGTCCCTGCTCAGGGTGAGGGTCTGCTTGTCCACATGGGTTGGGGGACAGGGGATAGGATCTTAAGAGGGGTTTTTGGAGCAATTTAAGATGGGATGTGTTTGGTAGGAAATATTGAAATCCTCCAGCTGGAGTGAGTTATGGGGAGAAAAGCGAAAACAGGACAGAGAGAGAGAATCCTATATATTTCCTCTGCTTATGTCTATACCTATTGTATTATTTTGTATGTAATCCGTTTTCTGTATTGGTCATGCCAATAGTGTTTTATCTCTGTCTTCAATAAAAACATAAAAAAAAAAAAAAATGAAGTGCATTTTTATATGAAGTGTACTGCTTCAAAGGTGAAGTCTGGTCAGGCTATGTATATAGGGGTCCTGCCCAAGTTTTCTAAGACAATGTTATCATCAAACTCTTTCTGGGGCTCTGTCCTTGTGGCAGAGTCAGGACTCACTCCAAAGCAATGCAACCATCCCTATGATACTGCATATGAGGAGTATCATTATTACCTTGCTTATAAGATGCTCTGTCAAATGAATGATTCTTAAATACCAGCAATATACATTTTATCTAGTAATATATCTTTCTCAGTTCCACTAGTTTTTACTGTAAATGTTGCCTCTATCATTTGCCTACACACCAGTAATGTCATTTGTTTATTATTAGTTCTTTGGAATCAAGTCTCTTAGCTTCCTAAACAATGATATTTTAACGGTTTCTTTGAATGAAATCATAGAAGCCAATTTAATAAGAACTGGAGCAATTCTGGAAGAAAGCAACATCACCACAGGGAACATATAAAATTCCCCAAATCCCCATTGATTTTAACATGGCATTTAACCCCTGTCATGGTGGGGATCTCCAGCACACGTCACTCTAACATTCAATGGTTTAAAAGCTCAATTTAAATTAATGAGACATTTTATTTGCTCCTATGATGTAGTTGGTTTATTTCACAAATTATTCAGTTCTTCTTAGTAAATCAGCATCATAAATCTCAACTTGAATCATGAAGCATTTTACACCTTGCGCATTCAATAAAAGACCAGTATGAATAAAATGTATTAAATGATATCTGATTTCAGCTAGTCATAATAGAGAATCTTTTATATTTATAGTAATCACATGATATTAAAACAGTCTGAAGTGAGGTATCTATACAAGTTGATATATGTTCAATAAATTGCAATATTCATATTGATTTGTGTTCAATAGTGAAATATTAAGAAAATGCTGACAACAAATAATGTCATAACATATGGCCTTTAAAATCTGCACAACATTTTTGTTATCATAGCTTACTGGAGTAGAACCTAAATTCAAATATTTTTCTACTACATACACCTCTCAGACAGAGGCATGTTGACACAAGACTGCAGTAGCCATTGTAAGAGTTTGTTTGTGGAGCTTCTGCCTTAAGGAAAAATTTTGAGAAGGTACATAGTTTCATATTCTTCTTGAACACTAATACTGACATCTGTGTTTTATTCTTTCAGATGTTAGGTGTGCTTGACAGATCCTCAGTTCACATTTGTCATCTACATTTTTTCTTTTTTTGAAGCAAAACATTATTAGCAGGGGAAGCCTAGAAGAGAGAGAGATCAAAACTATCTTGAAGAAAATTAACTTCTTCTAACTATAAATCTTGTTGTCAATAAATAAGATGTAGTTGCACGTCACATCTCTTCCGATAAAACCCATAAATACAAACTAAAAACCCTCCAAACCCTGAGCCAGTCCACTTCAGCTAATTCTTTTTTCTAACATAGCCAATGTATAATACAAGGGTACCAGTGTACACCAGTGCTAGGACTCACGTTAACAATCTCATAAGTAAATCAAGAACCCCAAGATATATGGTCTCTCTTCTCTTTAATATGATAAGCAGTTTAATATCAGTCAGAGTAATTAAAATATGTTGCATTCATTAGTTACTGATTAAGGAACTCTTGAAATGCGCATGTGGGAAACGCTTAATGTGTTTCCGACTAGGTCAGTTTTAGACATACCAAGATGACAGCTAACTGCATGAAGCAGTGCATTACTAGCATGTGTTTTTATAAACATCAGTGGTGATGTAACATAAAACACAATCTACAGCAATTGTTAAATCCAACAATTGAATTATTATAGCATGCATATTCATGGTAAATTTGACATTGCTTTGATTTATGTTCATGTACTCTGTCTTATCCACATTCTATATTTATACCACCACTGATGTTTATAAAAAACATGCTGTTGACGGCTACATGCAGCCAGTTGTCATCTGAGGCATATGACTTGAAGAGTCCCTAAGGGCCCATTCATTAATCTGAAGCAAAATTGTTCATCTGAAACTACAGATCCAAAACCAGGTGATTTATTAGATGATAGACTTTTACAAAGAAGGTTTAATGTTACACAGATTGATAGGGAAAGAAAGACACTAAGTAGAATGGATAGGAAGCAATGCATTAATCACATATTGAGGACGCAGGGTATATGTCTAGGCAAAAAGAAACACATGACTTTTGTCATTATGTACTTTAAGGAATACAGAAAAATCTGCAACATTATGAAATCCTTGACACCCATTCTCTTGACAGAGAACAAATTCAAAGACACTATAGAGCAGTATTTTTACTTCTAGCTGCCAGTGTGGCCACCTCAATGTTCTGGTGGCTGTCATTGCTGCCACAGCCATGTCATGGTGGTCACACTAACAGGATTAAGAGATACAAAAATTGCATATAAATATATGCAACAACAATACATTTACATCATATTACAATTTAAACATTCCAGAAACACATATGATTAAAAATTCCCCCATAAAAGATTCTAAAACATACTAGTTACTGGAGATGTATATTTCAGAGACATTGATTTTCTCTTCCAGTCTTAAAGGTTGCTGCTTCACAGAAAATGTGGATGAGTTCAAAATCTTTTCTTTTACAGGTATAGGAGGTCCTCTGTCAAAGGGTAGACTTGACTACTGTGTGGTTTTAAAGCTGTCCAGAAATGGGCAATCACATTATGATGACAGTGATTATTTAGAAAGGAGATTAAAGCTGACCAGGATTGGGCAGTCATAATATGGTTGCTTATCCCTGGCCAGCTTTCAACTTTAACCCAGTAGTCAGTTACCTTTTGTCACAAATTAATCCCCTGAAGACATTTTGTGTGTGCAGTGTGCTTTGCAAGGCATTGTGTATCCCTATGATCAAGAAGTTAATCAAGCATAATTCTTACTTGCTCAGCCTCGTCATATTTGATGACCTCTTTAGGATTAGGGAGGCACAATGTATTGCAAAGCAATGCACATTGTACACCTATTTGGTCTTCTAGGGATTAACTTGTGACAAAAGATGACAATGACTATTGATTAAGGTTTAACTTTGATTGCCAGGTGTTAACTTATAACACAATATGATTCTGACAGTGAATACTGGGTTAAGGGTTAAAACTGATCAGGGTTGGGCAGTCATAAAAAAAGCATATCTGTACTAATACATTCACCCATTTTGGTGATATATACCCTGGGCTGGTTGTATTTCTGTTTAGAAATTAAAAGTTGTTTAGCATACTTAGGGACTATAAGGGTTTGACCCAAATCTCAGGGTCTCAGGGTGAGGGTCCAAATTGTCAGGGAAAGAGAGTCCTGTCTTAACTAATAATTTGGTTTGCACCACTTAGATTTTGTGTATATGTTAAGCAACATGGCACATGTGGAATGGTACAACAGTAGGAGGGTTACAGAAGGAGAGGAAAAAATGTCGGTCAGAGAAAGGAGTAATGAAGAAGCAGAGAGATTTGGCTGAGTCGAAGAGAGGAAGACAAGGCATAAGAGAGGGTGGTGGGGTGTCAGGTGGAAGGGATAGCATGTCAGAGAGGATGGAGAGTCAGGGAGAGGAAGACAAGGCATCAAAGAAGGTGGTGGGTGTCAGGTGTAATGGATATCATGTCAGAGAGGTTGGAGAGTCCCCATCCTCTCTGACATGCTATCCTTTCCACTTGACACCCCACCACCCTCTCTGATGCCTTGTCTTCCTCACTCTGACTCTCCATCCTCTCTGACATGTTATCCCTTCCTCTTGACACTCCAGCACCCTATCTGATGCCTTGTCTTTCTCTCTTTGAGTTTTTAGTCAAAGAGAGGAATACAAGGCATAAGAGAGGGTGGTGGTGTGCCAGGTGGAAGGGATAGAATGTCAGAGAAGATGGAGATTCAGAGAGAGGAAGTAATGGCAGTGTTTGTTCTTTTGTGTTTTTTGACTCTTTACTCTCACAAATGCTTGCCAGGTGCCACATAGTGAAATAAAAAAAAATGTCAATACACAAATGGTGGCGCTACATAGAAGAGAGTGTAAATTATACCAAAAGGAGCAGCCTTTATAAAGGCCTTTGTTACAGTCCAAATGATCCAACAAAATACAGAAAACAAGAGAACAATCTGGTGTTCTTCATGGTAATTTAAAGACAATACAAATAACAATTAAGTTGATGTAATGATGTACAAAAAATGTAATTGCAGGATAAGCAATATTTTATTAAAAACAGAAGTATACTAAATATCGTGCGTCCACAATTAAAGCATCAAATAAAAACAAATACAGATGTCAGACAATCAGAAAAAAAAGATGAGTACTGAAAATATTTCAGCTATACAGACAATAAACCCAGTGTATACTCTAATACAAAAGAGCCACCAGACTACAATATGTTCAATGAGAAGAATAAATGACCCATGCATTTGTACTGCGCTACATACACTTGGGGGGGGGGTGTTATATAACAGAGGCAGTGACCTGTTACTACCTACCTGTCACTTATTCTTATCATTGAGTAGATTGGTACTGTAGGTGGCTCTTTTGTAGTAGAGTATAGATTGGGTCTCTTGGCTGAATTATTTCAGTGAGTGCAAAAATGTTTAGTACCCATCATTTTTTTTTCCTTGTCTGACATCTGTTTTTGTTTTTAGTTAATGCTTGAATCTTGGATGTTCAATATTAACCCTTTGAGTGCCAGAGGGGTATGTAGTGCATTGCTTTGCAATGCATTAAGTACCCCTCCTGTAATCAAAGGGTTAAACATTATCTTGTTTTTAACAAAATATACTGTTTATCCTGCACTAGTTTTTGTATAGCATTACATTTCATGGTGTCTTTCAATTACAATAAAGAGAGCCGGATTGTTTTCATATTTAAAATAAAAAATAATATGACGCACAAGTACTAAACCCAAGTCTTGTTGAAACAGAGCAGTATTGTCCTGCTGCCACCTGCAGTTCTTCTGCATACTGTTCTCTCTGGCATGCATGATGACGGAGCTGCAGCTGGGGTGGAGTGAACTAGGATTGGCTGGCTGAGGCAAAGTCAGGCTGGAAGCCTCAGCCAGACAGAATTGTTTTTTTTTTTTTTACAGTTTTGCCACTGTTACTTTGATGCATACCATTACTTCCATGCATTACAGCATTTTTCATGGTGTCCTCAAGAGAACATTCTGGTGTCCACACACGGTTACGGTGGCAGCACTTGAGAACCATAGCTATAGGGGATAACTTTCATATTATTGGAAATAAAACTCCTTCCTTTGGACAACTTCTTGCATCAAGTCTTTTTTTCTCTAGGAAAAGGGATCACACTCCTGGCTTCAGATAGTTGTCCTTTCTAAAGGCTTTTTTTAACACTCTGAGAGCAAGAAAGGTATTCAACATTTTGCAGTGTGATGCCTTGCATACCTCTCTGGCACTCAAAGGGTCTTAAATGTGGTGGGAGATTAAACTAATGTCATTATGTTCATGTCTCTACTTCATTTAGGGCCAGAAAAGGACAAAATACTTTTGACACCAAAATTGTTCCATCAAAAATGTCATTGTCTACAATGTCAAAAGAAATATGTTAGATGAACTAGTTGTCATCTTAAAGAAAGAATCAAGGAACATGTTTGTGCTGTCCCCTTCTCAGATTACAACTCACAACTATGTCTCTGTATTTTGCTTATAATACATATGGCCTATTCCAATAACCTGGAATTGTCATTCGGCTCTCTGGCAGTTAAGGCCTATGATTACTAGCATTTCCTAATGGACATAAGCAAGCCGGGTGTCATATCTAGGGATGGGTGAAAGATATTGCCTCAAACCAAAATCGGTGCATAATGGCACTTCCCTCTCATTCCACTGAAATCAAAGGGAACATTGAAATTGCACACAACACATAGCAAATGTTATTTTATTCCAAAGGCATAGTATAAAAGAGGTATTAGAGTGCCTATGTTGGTGGAGTGTGGGGAAAGAATCAGTTGAACATGGAATGCTTTTTTATGGGGGGTTGTTTACTGGAATTAGGGGGACATTTAATAAAAAAAAACTAAATACAATTAAAAAACTCCATCAGACATGGTATAAAAGGGGTCTGAGGAGGGTGCCTGTGTTGGTGGGGGAGTCTAGGGACAGAATCAGTTGAAGAGGGAATTTGTTTTTGAGGGGGGTTGTTGACTGATATTTGTGTGACAGTTAAAAAAATATATCAATAAAATTAAAATTAAAGAAATCGATACATAATGTGACAGATGCAGGGACCCCCTGACATAAGCTGTGACTGGGGTAGACAGGATAGAGTATTTTGTAGAGGAAGATTTGTAGGACTTAGATATGTGTTCGACCCAAGCCCTGAGGAAACATTGATTTGTAGGACTTAGACTTATTAGAGGCACAAGCCCTAAGGAAACATTGATTTGTAGCTTAGAAACAAGTCCCCAGAAATATTTTTTTTTTTTTATAGGCCTCTTTTTTTTTCTTGTAAAGAATTAAAGAACAAGCTCTGGGGAAGAAATGCCCTACTGGCCTACTGGCAGCAGATCATGTTGCCATTGTCAAATGCCCTGGTGTAATTGCGGAATTTGCAACTGCTGTTCTTACTGCTGCTGCTGAGTTGCTTAAACAGCAGGATGATTTGGCAGCTCAAAGGGAATGGGATCATCAACAGCAGTGATATGAGTGATGATGATCATGGATCCACTTGCTAATACTAGCTCCAGTGATGTACCTGAGGCAGTAGCAGCACCAAAACTAGCACCCACTAGTTCAGATATATGTGGGGAAAAGAAGAAGTTGGCCAATAATGCTTCTCCACCTGCCCCTCCTCCAAAATCTTGGATGTGTTGTTACTAGAACAGAAATGTTTCCCTTAAGAGCAGGAACTATGCCTCTTATCAGCAAATGCAACATGCACAGTGTATGTGTTACATAAGGGAGTGACTGAGAACAATGGGTACATCTGCACTCACATGAAACACCTGACACAACTCTATCTAAACACTCTAACACTTAGGGTTCCCAGTGTGAAACCCCTCTACCAGAAACCAAATACTGCTGCTATCACTATGCACCTTGTCCACTCCCCTCCAAGGACACATGACAACTTGCAGACAGTTTAATAGTAATAATGAACCCTCTCTGCTACCAGCTTAGCATATTTTGTGGGATGGCATCTTCTCAGAGGCTGCTTTATGCCCTGCTTGTGATTATCGTCCACCACACTGCCATGTGTGGTCAATGCACCACAGAGTGTGCAATGGGTGGACACAAACTGCCACATCCTGATATCTTCTCAATGGCTATCAACTAGTGAGAGAGGTAAAGATGAATGCAGTGGATTGCTATAAGATGTAGTTACCCTAGAGCAAGAAGGTGATGGCGAGGCAGGTGTTTCATTCGTCATTGAACTTTTAGCCTCTGTCTGAGTTTCTTCATCACGTGAGATCAATTTCCCCAAGATCCCTAGGGGTGATTTAGGGGGACTGGCCAGCATTGGTCTGTAGTGGTAACTTCCACCTCTTCAAACTCACTAGACACATAAGGGTCCATCCAGCTCCTCCTTTTTATTGTTCGTAAACCTGCTAACAGTGTGGCTCTCCTGCCACAACAGCCAACCACCTTTCTTTCTCTCTGTAGCTGCTTGTATTGTGTTTCACTTCCCGGAGAAGAAACTTTCTTGCCATTGAAAAAATAGCGAAACATTTCTGCCAATTGGCGAAAACATCAAAGATTTTAATAGCTTTATTTAAAGCAGATTTTCCAGAGAATAAAGTGTACAACCAAATGATTTTTATAGATTTTTTTGAAGGAACACGACAGGACTTTTTGCCCACCCCATGTCATTTATAAACATGCGAAAGAGCAATGGACCATATACTGAACCCTGAGGTAATCCAGTTTCAACTGTAACTGTAGTGGAGAATTTTCCATTAACAGCAAAATGGGTGGCAGAAGGGTCCCGTTGTGTTTCCGTGAAAAAATCAACTCTTGTCACCGCTCCAATCCATAGTGGCTGGAGATTAGTGCACCAAGTTTAAACTCTTCTTTGTGTTTCCTCCAAACCTCCTGGTCTCCAGTTTGAAACTGTCGGTGGCCTTACTGATTAGCCTCTGCCGGTGCAGTCCTTGCTGCTCCGCTCCCCATTGGCTGGAGATTGGTGTGGCAAGATTAATCTATACTTTTGTTTATGTTAGGAATTCCAGCATTAGCTATGCTCCCTGTTTTCACAAATAAAGTTGTTGGATCTCTGCTCATCCTGTCTGGTGTGTGTTATTCCATGGATGGTCTAAAGAGTCCCCTATGACTCCCATTTACTGGATTTAGCTGCAGGACCGGCCCTGCTACCCTCCTTGTAGTCACATCATAGAAAGAGAAGCCCAGCAACAACGGCCAGGGATTGACTGCATCTCCTGGATCCTATTACATATTTATTTAAAAGACATATTTGGATTAGTCTTGCTCTCCCTTAATTCTATATTTTTGGTAGCCTAATTGCTTTTTTGCAATCTTTGTTGCACTCATATTTCCAGAAAGAATTATCTGTTCCTGCAAACTTAAATCTTTCAAATGTGTTTTTTTTCATTCTTTACATTTGCATTTAACCACAATGGTTGTGATATGTTTCTTTTGCGTTTGTAACCCATGATTATATACTGTTTAATATATTTCTGCAACCTATATTTAAATTTCTAATTTTTTTATTTTAATAATTAATACCAGTCTATGTGTTACATTGATGCTGTTAGTCTTTTTAAAATTAAGAGTTTTGTTTGTACCTATATTTTTGCTTTCTCAAACTGATCTCAAATGAAATGATGTTGTGATCACTGTTTCCCAAATGCTCACATACTTTAATTGTTACAACTAGGCCCAATACATTGTTATTTCTTGTCAAAGTTCAGAACTTCTACAGTTTGTGTCCTGCAGCTATCCCTAGGCATGTTCATGAACCTGCTTCCCTAGGCACTCTGACATGTCTCATTTCTCCTGTTACTATATGGATAGTTGAAATCTCCAATAATTATAATGTACTCAAGATGTGCTGCTGTTTTCATTTGCAAAAACAGTTGGGCCTCAAAATTCTCATCAATATTTGGTGGTTTTATAGAATATACTCATCAAGCCTTTTATGCCACAGTTAGCTTCAATTTCCACCCACAAGGACTCTATACTAACTCCAGTTTCCTCAATGTCCAGAGCCTTGAGAAGTAACCTTCCCTTAAGGACCACTTTGGTCTTTCCGACACGCCGGCCCACGTGACTTATTACACGTACTGGCGCACTGCATTTGGAACTGAGAGAGACTGATGCAGTCTTGGAGCGGTCAATTTCAGTCCCCGTTTTTACTTACAGTGCTCCCAGAGGTCTGTAAGGGAAAAACTGAGTGACAGTCAAGCAGTCTTTAAGGAGTTAAACTTGTATAAGGATCTAGTTTCAATTAGAGGCACACATAATTGTTAATCGTGTTCAATTTATTAAGATTAGATAAACACTTTACAGAAAGTATGATTAGTGTGTAATGATTAATAATGGTAATAAAATATTTATTAGCATTAGGAAAAAGATGGGAAAAACCTTTTCCAGTCCCTATCCCATAATGCAGTGATTCTCAGGTCTTGTTCTTAGGACACACCCACTGGTCAGATTTTAAGGATATCCTGAATGAAATACGGATACATCAATCACAATGACTGAGCCACTGATTACTCACCTGTGATCGAGCAAGGATATCCTGAAAACCTAACATTGAGAATAAATGACAAAGGGGGATATGCGTTGGAGGAGACATCTGTAGCAATGGGAATGTTTTTTTATTCTTATGGCGCAGTTGTTTAGTCCTGTAATTTTTCCACTTTTGACTTTCATCACAATGACACACATGTATAAAGAGTGTAAAAATTGTTTCCATTTGACAACAAGACTCTCTAACAGCAGCAGTCAATCTCTGAGACTTCCAGCTGTTTGGTGGTTGGATGGAGACTACAATTCCCATCATGCTTATGCAACCATTGGCTGGTTGGAGACTATGAGAGTTGTAGTCTCCAACAGCTGGAGGTATAAAGACAACAGCTGGAGGTATAAGGATTGATTCCCCTGTGCTATGGAAGAACATGAGAATAGAGGGGCTGTTTGTTCTCATAACATGTTCAAACAATGCCTAAATATTTCATCAAAAATTGCCAAAGAACATACTGAAGGAACGAACACATTTCTAGTATTCCTGCACACAAATTTAATAAAATTAATGGGAGATCTCTACTGGTCCATAAATCAGTCTCCTTAAGTATAAATGTGTGTGTATTTGTGTGTGTGGGGGGACAAGTACAAATTCCCAAATTTACCATTGATTTAAAAGGAGAATTTTAACCCCTTGAATGCAAGAGGTATACAATACATTGCTTATTATTCAATAGATTAAAAGCTCCATTTACATCAAAGGACTTTATTATTAATCCCCTGTAATGCAGATGGTTTCCCCAGAACTAGTGTAATTTGCCTTTATACATAAGGCCCAATGGGGTAGATTTATAAAAAAGGCTTTATGAAAAAAGTACAGTAAAAGGTGCATAAAAATGAAGACTGGCATTTAAGAAGAAGCTTACAGCAGTTTTGGAAAACTTAAAGGGGAACTACCACCCCGCAATAACTTTACATTAATTAAGTCTTCATCCGGCGACTAGCTGCTTAGTAGCGCTAGTCGCCAGAAATATTACCTGGTTTCAAAGATTTTCGAGGGACTGACAGCGCAGATGCACGGACGTCACTATGGCAAGATGTCCATGCTTCCTGCTACTGTGAGTCTCCGAAAAACTCAAAAATCTTTGAAACCAGGTAATATTTCTGGCGACTAGCGCTACTAAGCAGCTAGTCGCCGGATGAAGAATTAATTAATGTAAAGTTATTGCGGGGTGGTAGTTCCCCTTTAATGCAAAGTAGGTGTGTTTTGGGAAGAGTGATGGTAGAGCTGGTGTAAATTCTTGTGCGTTGAATTTATAAAGAAATGTCGCTAATTGCAACTGCAGAATTTTTGCAAGAATCTTAACGTCAGGTATAATCTGTTCTCAAAGGGATAGTAATGTCTCTATTCAGTTGCAGCTTTTTATAACACCCAGTGCTATGTTTTATTTACTTAAAGTTCTGTAGTTCAAAAAGATATTCAAGCTTAAAGGGATAGTAATGTTTCACAAAAACAGCAGCTCCAATAAATCTTCATAGTATTTGAGCCACAGAGAGTGTTATTTTAATAATGTCAGAGTTGTAGTTCAAGAGTAATTGAATGATAAAGTATCCCCCTCCCGCCGCTTTTAGCTAGTATAAGCCCCCTCTCCTCAGATGTGGAATCTGGTTGTAAGACCAGACAGATAACAGTAGGGGCCAATCTTCTTACTGTGAGAGCAATGAAAACCCTGCCCCCCTTGACAGGTTCTTCAGCTTTTTCCCTTATCTTAATTGAAGATTGTCCCTCTCTGCAGTCTACCTGGACACCTCTCAGCTGTTCTGAGGTGAGCAGTGTTATATCAGTACAAGGGGTGGGAGGGGGATACTTTATCATTCAATTACTCTTGAACTACAACTCTGACAGAATTTAAATAACACTCTCCAAGGCCCAAATGCTATGATGATTAATTAGAGCTGCTTTTATTATGATACATTACTATCCCTTTAAAGAATCCCCCCCACCCCTTTCCCTGTGTTACCTTGCCTTTAAGTGTGATCCGAATGGAGAGTGGCGAGGGACAATCTTCAATAAGCAAAGGAAAATCCTGACCTCCTTGATCAATGGGGGCAGGGTTTTCCTTATGCTTACTGACTAAAGATTGTCCATCCAGTCCTACAGCCGAATTGCAGCTCTAAGGAGAGGAGGCCAGAAAGAGATGGGGATCTTTTTCGCTTGAATATCTTTTGAACTACAAACCTGTAAGTAATTAAACATAGCACTAGGTGTTATAAAAACCTTAAAGAGGAATTGGAGCTGCAATTTAATAGAGACGTTACTATCACTTTAAGTATTCCAGGCACTGGCATCAAATTACTAATGCCATATTTATAAGAATGCCCTTACTCATTAATAAATACATCATAAATAATACTTGATGTTATCGCCAGCTGCCATGACTTAACTACAATTCTTAAAAAATACTAAGAACTGGAGTTATTCTGGACTAAACCAACTGCACCATAGGGAACAAATATGTCATTCAAGCTCTGTTCAAGTGCATGGGAATTTAGAATTTTTTATTTTGTCCCTTATGGTGCAGTTGGTTAACTGCAGCATAAAACCAGTTTGCTTTTATAAATACAGGACAAAGTAACAAAATAAAGGACCTTGGTGGTTAGGGATTATTGGTTAAGAAGGTAATAAAATTTTTAGGCTTCAGATTTCTTAGATTTAAATGTTAGTAAAAAGTTATTTTTTGCCTTTATTATTGCGCTATATCCATGCAGCGGTTCCTGTTTGGAATCTGGTACAAAGCAGATGAGAACTTCAGTTATCTGTTGGCAGCACAGTCAGCAGTAAATATAATGCTACAGAAACATTTTGATCTGAAGTTACGACATTTTCTTACGTTAATTAGATTCAAAACAACATATGTATTTCATACACTGTACAGTATAGGGTCCAATCATAAAAGCCTTGTGAAGATTAGATCAGATCCAAACTATGCAACTTAGACATAAAAAAGTTTAGATGTGAGAAGAATAACATATTGTTATAATAAAATGCACTCCCAGCTGTACTAAAGATGGTGCTGTATGCCGGAATCATGCCAAGCTCTTATGACGTTAGTATTATCATGTGTTATAGAAGAACATAACTTTAACTATGTAAAATAATGTGTTCCTTAAGCAATTTAAGAAGTAGCAGACTTGAAATTAAAGAAATATGCCTGGTGAGAAATGTACTTAACACATAACTCCACCCATGGCCGCACACTGTGAATGTCATGATTATGTATGGAGAAATTATTTCAACAGCAGCTTCTAACTTCAGATTATGGAGATTAACTCCTTAGTGATAAGAGTTTTTTTTACACCAGAGGATACTATTATCAACATTAGGATAGACCAGTGGTTCTCAAGCTTTTTTTGCCCAAGGCACCCCTGACATGCAGTCTGGCATTTCTGGGACACCCCTATCATTTTATGTCATTTGTCAAGAGTGTAATGATGCTTACAAATACATAAATATAGAGTTATTGTTAGACCTCACAACTAAAATAAACATATTGTGCATAGTAATATCTATAAATATAGAGTTGTAAGTCTACATTCACATTTTTGTAAAAGTTTTGAAGATAATATGGGGCACGTTAAGTGAATGTCTATGGAACACCAAAGTGCCACGGAACCCTGGTTGAGAAACACTAGGATAGACAAACCACAGTCAGTAGTTTTAAGTCACAGCCAAGTATTCTATTACCACCGACAGGTAAAAATGCACAACGACTGCTAAATTAGCACACATTGTAAGCAGTGAAAAAGCAGATGAATTTGGTATTAAATTACTAACATTATTAAATGTTGGCGTGTAATGAAAGTTAAGGGACTCTCTATTGTTGTGTTAAATTAACTCCTAGCAAACCTAGGTGTACAATCCCTAATGCGTTAAAAATCACCAACATACTTGAACAGTGGTTTAAAAGACATAAACGTATGCGCAACTAGTGATCCTTACACTAGCGACTTGTGGATGTATTGATATGGTACCTTAAGCCTCATATCAATACATCCAAGGAATGAAAAACTTGAGTGGAAATAAAAAAAATAAACCTATGAGTGCCAGTGGGGTATGTAACACATTGCAGAGCATTGTATAGCCCACTGGACCTCACAGGGTTGATCCCCCTAACACTAGCACCATCCCATTTAAATAACACTTACATGTAAGTCTGATGTCCAGTGGGGTCACAGCAACCTGGTCATCCACTGTAATTCTTCTGTAAGCTTGTATCCTCTGTCTTCTTCATCTTCTTTCTTCTTATCTTCATTCTTAATGTTCCTTCGATATCCTTTTCAAAATGTGTCACCCTCAAAAGAGAAATGCATATATGTTAAAATTATTGTTGCCCATAAATATGCTACCCATAAATATGATGCCAATAAATGTAAAATGCTGCTGCCGTCAGCAGCAGTGACAGCAAAGCAGATCAACAATCCCCCCTCCATATTTACTGAGGTAAATTTGAACAGAGAATGGCTTTTTATATGGCCAATCCCTGTTCAACATAGTTCTCATGCTTGCATTGGCTGGGATTTGGGGTTATACACCTCCAGGCCAATCAGCTTCTAGCAGGTTTCATCATCCCCTATTCCCCTATCAGGTCTTCCACTGTAAAGAGATTTTTTCTAATGAAAAATAAAGTGGCTTGTAGAGGAATCCCAAGATATACTAAGTGGAGTAGAACACAAATAGAAGAATATAAATCCTCCAGTATGTAAAATATGTTTCCCTAATGGAGATATAGGGCCAGATTTAAAGGTTTGTGCAAAATGTGGTAGGGCCAAAGTAAGTAACGACCAACAAAATCAAATGTCTAAGTTGGTATTTAAAGGCCCTACCAACTAAAAGCACAATGGACGCTGGGCCACAGAAACGGTCTTATGGCCCAATGTCCATTTTTTTTAATTTGTTTCCCAAAACTCCGCTAAATAGTAGCGATATTGGGAACTATAGAGTAAAAAAGCTAACTATCGGTGTCTGACATACTGCCAAGCACCGATCGTTAACTTATATGTGTTAAACTTACCTGTCATCCACTGTCTGTCTCCTGTCTTCAGCCTGAATTCTCTTCTCTTCTGTCTTGTATCTTCTTTCTTCTCTTTATCCTTCTTTCATGTAACTGTAAAGAAAAGAAAATGTTAATACAAGTTTGCAGAAATGTCGCAGACAATATTGTTTAACCCCTTGAGTGCCAGAGGAGCTGAATGGGTTAAACTATGTATTATTGTCAGTTTCCATGAAAATATGATGCTATTATTTTAGTTCCAAAGAAGACAATTAGCCAGGTGAAATTTAGGGAGGCCAGGAGATCGACAAAGTAACTAAGGTTGCAGCGGGATGTTTAGAGGAACACACTAGAATCCCAGCAAGCCATCCTCACAACAGAGATACAGCAATTTAGAACTGGGATGCTTGGACAGATGTTGGTTGGAGGGAAAGCCTACTGATGGAGATGGCTCAGTAATCCGCAGTGATCCAATGGTTATAACCTCCCCATCCAGTGTGACCCCTATACCAACCCCCAGAACAACCAGAGTCACTTGACAATAATGAAGGCATCCAAAGCCCCTTCCAAAGTCCTCCTCTCCAAAAAGATATATATATATAAAAAGGACTCATTTGTGAAATATCCTCAAATAAAGTTGCACTTTTTCAACTCATGTATGTTTGTGAATGTTTCTGGTTTCCTACAGGTTTGGTGGCATAGATATTTCCAGTGCATTGCAAAAGTAATGCAGTGAACATGTTTAATATTATTAAAATGTTCCCTGGCTCGCTTTTTTAGAGAGCGTGATGTCATGCCTACATACATTTTCTCACAGGGACATTTGACATTTGAACATGCTAACAGAGATCAAACAAATAAAAAGAGTTTGACGGGTGTTAGTAGACACTTCCTTGACTTTCACAACGGCGATCCTAAGACAATGAAAATAGCTGGCTTGGAACAGATATCGCTAGGGACTGGAGGTGGAGACATGGAAATTAAATTATTACAGAAAGAAAATCAATGGATTTTCTTGTTAAATTCTATGTCCCCAAAAGGATTGAATGGAGGCATGCGTCTTTGTGCACACATTTAAACAAATGCCTTATTTAGTAATTATACCAGGAAAGATCTTTATTGATATCTTTAGTAAACGGTAGGGATAACAATTAGGTCTGGGAATGATATTCTTTCCGTAGAGAAGTTCATTAAGTTCATATTAGATTAAAGATCATGTGATATGGTGAGCGTATCATCATTTGTGATTATACTTAAAGTTCTTCATTGAGACAAGGATTAATTAATTATCCAAAATTTATTCTTAACAGTTTTCTATTATGGGATGAAGTTGCATTCACTAGCATGAGGTTATTACTTGTAAGATCTGTATTTCTGTTTTAATGGAGTATATACTTGAAAGGAAACGGACCTTACTGCAGAGTATTGCGAAGTGAATTTTTCACATGATAATATGGAAATTTCCATTTGTAATCAGTATGAAACATAAGGACCATTGATTTGTGCTACTGAATAATCTTTATGTTGAGATTTGGTGACTATATAAATATGTTTGGTTACTATTAGAATTGTGTCAATCATTTGTGGATATTGACCAATCAACATCAAAGGAAGGGTGTTATGTGAGTTTAAAAACCGGCATGACAATGGCGGCTTGAGCCTTTGAGAAAGCCGGTATCCTGGCGAAATGCGCGTCAGGTCATGGCTTTGGACAAACCTTGTTCTTTATAGCCATAATTGTTTTTTTATTTTCCAGTTGCTGCATACTGATAATTGTGACTTTAAGACTTTATGACATTTCTTAGTAGATAATAGTTATTGTAGCAATTAGAACAGGATCCGTGTGTTCCAGAGTGATGCAAGCAAACTCTGCTGATTAGCAGTAGTATAGTTTGTACTGTGGCTAACTACCGGAGCACCAGACGAATTAGTAGATATCAATAGCCGAGTTAGATTGCCGTCTGAACTATATTTGGTGCTAACCGGTGTAAATCCATAATTTACCTGTTGATTGAATATGTGAGATTTTATTTTGGAGTGGGATTATTGGATCTCTCTCAGTGTGGGTTATACTTTATTCCAATACATATGAGAGATAGTAAGGCTTCTTTGTATATATAGAGATGGAGAGATCGCTTTTCTGATCCTATATAGAGTTAACTGCTCTTGTAAACTATCTTAAGTGAACTGATAACTATTTTAGCTGTGAATATCGGAGAATACGAATCTCCGTGATTGTACAGCTGTTTTGTAAACGTAGTGGATGTTTATTTGCTAATTGTTCACTAAAATATCTTACTGTGTCACAATTAGGTCTCCTCATTTAAGGAAAATCTTCAATGATCATTAATTCAGGTTTTTGTGGTAACAAGACTGGAATGGAACTAGCATGCAGTGGATGTCTGCCTTATAATCACTCATTTATGTGTCATGTTGCACTAATATTAAGTCTTTCTACTTAAAAGGAAATTTCTAATGAGTATTGAAGCACTTAATAAGTGGAACTTTCTACTCAATTGGTATTGCAACAACTGTATTTAATTTTAGTAACATTTTAATTCACTTCTTTCTCTTTTTACTTATAATGAATGAAAGTTAGGTTTTAAACTTTTTTTCTCATATTACACTCTCTTTGATAGGGAGTCCAGTTAATCAGATTGCCTTATAGGATTTGGGGTGGGTTTGGTGCTTTGAAGCCTGTATTCCTTTCTTTCCTTTTATTATATAGTTGTATTGTCATATTACAGTGCAGCACATTCCCTTTAGTTTATAAACACCCAAAAAACTATAAGCGGTGCACCATTTTTTCTCTGTATATGGCTGAAGGAATGGCAGATGCCAGTTGAATTCACACCCTCAATATAACACATCCATGGAATTATTACTGCATGGGTTAGATACTGTAGGACCTATATGGCTGTGATTTTGTAGGAGGCAATATCAGGGCCGTGTGTTTCAATCATCCTGTGGAGTGAAACAGATCATTATGTATTGCATGAGTGTTTTTGCACACATTCCACAAGCCTGATCATGGACATACATGCATTGTGTTTGTTTCGTGTGTTATACTCACAGGTGGAGTGGTCCCTGATGAGCCTGTCTTATATCTACACCACTCTCAGGTCTTCTCATCCTGTGCATGTGGAACAGGTACCTCCAAATTGGATAGTTGCTCAAAATCGTCCACTAGACGTGAGTCCACAGCTATGTTGTGTAGTATGGCACATGCTAGTATTATGTCATATGTCTTGCCTGGTGCATATTGCAAAGCTCCCCATGAGTGATCCAGGCACTGGAATCTGGATTTGAGCAGACCAAATGCGCTATCAATGGCATTCCTTGTTCTCATGTGAGCCACATTGTAATGCTCCTGTGCTTGTGTTTGGGATTATGGATATGGCAATGCTGTGAGTAGCTATGATAGCCAGCATCACCTTTGGAAAGAGAGTGGCATTGTGAGACAGAGGCCAAACGTTGTGTGGATGATGGTGAGGGGGACATACTAATTGTGCTTCCTGAGCATGCTAAGCTATGTTTACATTAGTCATGTGAGTACAACTGTGGATGTGGTATGATGTTTGGATTGTTGAATCACCCAGAAACCATCCTCCTGTATAGGTCCCATTGTCAAAATCCTTGTGGACGGAGCAGTGTCTGAGGATGTATGAATCATGACAGCTACTGGGATAGGAGGCGCAACAATGGGCTATCTTCATGTTGGAATCACTCACCATATGTACGTTGATGGAGTGGAAATTCTTCCTGTTGATAAAAAGATGTACCTCATGCATTGGAGCTCTTATGCGCACATGTGTGCAGTCTATGGCACCCATGACCCTGGGCATGCTTCCCCTTGTGTAGAAGTCCTACTTGACATGTGTCCACTCCATCTGGGTGGAGGGGAAGTGAATGTACCGCTTGAGGGCTGCCAACACCTGAGACAGTGCCCTTAAACATGTGGGCTGGGACATGATAAATACATAGCCTTCTGTGGACCATAAGGATCCACTTGCCATAAAGAGAATGGTATACAGCAGTTTCTGCAAGCCAGATAGGGCACAGTTGGTACTGTATATGGGATCTACTTCATCTTTTATCACCTCATGTAGGTCAATGATGCTGTGTGACATCAATCTGTAGAGGTCTATCACTTCACCGTCCATCATTCCAAAGAGCATGATCCTTGTGCGGTATATCCTGGGTCTTTATAGTCATCTGTCATCCCTCTGCTGCTCTACAGGTCCCTGTGACAATTGTGGTAGCTGTAGGTAATTCTTTTGTAGCAGCTGAGGTGCTGCTGCCTGGTGTGGACCTCAAGCTGGAGAAGGGCAACTGTCTGGCTGTCCAGATGGACCATCAGCGATTGCATCAACAGAGGTTGTTCAGCAGGTGTGCTTGTGGGTTGATGGTGATTCCTAGTCCTCAAACACATTTGTCTCCAATATCTTCAAAGGAATAGATATGCAAACATACTGGTTGTGATATCTCTCTCATTGTCTGTCTCTGAGTGGTCTCACTGTAAACACGCAATGTCTGAGGATGGTAAGATGTCCCTTTAGGACAGTGGTGGGATGCTCAGCAGGCGTTGTCATCATGTAGGGTGTGACCAATGAGAAGGTGTGTGTTGTCCAGGTAAGTCATTTGCTGTGTGGCTGTTTTTGTTCGACTGATTTGGTGTACTTTCGGTGTACCTGTTAGATGCACATTGGATCTCTGTTGGCTGGTGATGTTGCACAAGTGAGCTTGGGTTGCTTTGGAATTGACAGGTATGAACTTTGTATTGTTGTGTTTAAACTCCTGTTGTTCCGGGGTATGGCGTGATAGATTCTGTTGGGTAGCTTTGTCAAGCCCTTGTCCCTGGGGTGTTGTGGTTGCCTGTTTTTGCAAGGTTTAATTTTACCATGTATTGTGCAAGCTGATGTTTACCTATTTTGTTTTGTCTGACAGTGTTTTTTTGTCCATTGTGTGCTGTATTGCCAGAAAAACTGGGTGCAGATTTTCGCCCGTTAAATGTGTACATTTATCCTCCATTGGCACTACCTCACAGGATTGAATGGCTCTGGGGTATAGCTGTTCCATCATTTTCAGTGGGCTAAACATGATCTTCTGTTGTGATTTTAAAATGTTGTTAGCTGTTCATAAGATGACTTAATGAATGGCTTACTATGCTTAAAAAACTGCCGTCTGCTTTCTTTTTTTGGGCATCAGACCCAACTGAATCGAGGTCTAAACCTCAAGCCTGGGTGCAAATTCAAAAGATATTTGAATAGCAAAGTCAATACAAAGAATTGCACTCCCAGGTCTTCTTCAGGGTGAAAAAGGTGCTGGTTTATAACATAGAAAAGACCTGTGAGTGAAATTCTTTCTGTCGACTTTGTTGTATCTATCTATCTATCTATCTATCTATCTATCTATCTATCTATCTATCTATCTATCTATCTATCATATATACACATAGTAGAATAAGGAAGCACCATAAATAAAAAAGGTAAGATTTATTGGTCAACATTTTGGTCCCAACATGGAGGCGTCTCAGGATGAGGGTGATTTGTATAATGTTTAAAATGCTAACCCTCAGTGCCCAAAAAATAAGCAAAAGTCAAGGTGACATTAACAGCTAGCAATCATGTGTGGTAACTGTAAGTGATGACATCAAAACAACAGAAAACATAGTATATATAGTAATTACATGAAGGATGATGATTATATATATATAAATATATATATATATATATATTTATATACATATATGTGTATAAAATGGTAGAAAGCACTCACAGGATTGTTTATTGCAAGTGAAGAAAAGTGGTTTAATCAATCTAGATTGAATAAACCACTTTTTTCACTTGCTATAAAGTGTTTTCTGTCATTTCATACATTTATGAACATTTCCCTTTCTGATGAGCACCCAGATCAACTAGACCTCAAGAAAACAGTGAGTGCAACCCTATCTGCTTATGTATATATATATATATATATATATATATATATATATAGAGAGAGAGAGAGAGAGAGAGAGAGGCCAAATGAACGAGTATAACAGTATGTAATAGTACCTTTTTTATTGGACTAACATTCAATTATAAAGATACACTTTCGAGCGACTGACACACACACACACACACACACACACACACACACACACACATATATATATATATATATATATATATATATATTAAGGAGGAGTTATTCATAGCTCCACCCTATTGCCAGTCTTGGAGATACAGGGAGGTGTGATTTTGAGGGAAGTGGGCAGGGGCCGAAGGCCCTCCTTCAACAAAAATAAACATAGCTGACACACACACATAAACACTGTAACACAAATACATACATACTATATAAATAAAGAATAATAATAATAATACATACACACACACACACTGTGAAACACATATATACATACACACAAACATACACATACATACATTTAGCCCCCTTTATATTTTCTGTTGTGGGTCTCCAAGGGACAGAGAAGGACTAGGCTGTTTAGAACTGTGTGGTTGTGTTTAGGATGTGAAATGGAGGCTTGGTCTTCAAGGAACTGAATGAGCATGCTCAGAACATGAAAAAGAGGCTTGGAAGACAAAAAAGTTACTGAGCAGATACAGAACATGAAAATGAAGCTGCCACACACAGATACAGACACACACACTCACTCCGTATTGGGCACAGAAAGCACATGGCCAACTCACCTAGCTGCCTGTAAAAAACAAACATGCCCCACTCACTTTGACCACTCCATGCCTCACTGCCAGACTTCACTTGCATGCAGGCTTACAGAAAACACGAGAACACAAGCACCTGCTGCCGGTAGGAAACCTATGGCTCACGCTATTGTCTGTCTATCTTATTAAGTTATCAAGCACAGCAGCGGAATAACACGCAGGAGGACAGACACTGCAAGAGATCACACACAAGCCAGAGGACAGACAATGCAGGAGATCACACACACAGAAAAGGACAAAGACTGCAGGAGATCACACACACCCGCAGGAAGACACAGACTGCAGGAGACCACACACACACACACACACACACACACAGGTAGGAGGACAGACACTGCAGGAGATCACACACACACACACAGGAGGACAGACACTGCAGGAGCTCACACACACAGGAGGACAGACAGTGTAGGATATCATAGAAACACTCAAAATGCAGCAGGAAACAGACTGCACCTTTTCAGTGCTACGGTGCACAACGCATTGCAAAGTATTACCTATTTCTCTGCCATACAAAGGGGTAAGCATTGCTTAAAATAAAAAGACTGACAATGCTGTCCCACACTGCTAGTATATATATATATATATATATATATCTGTATATCTATATATATATATATTCCATTGAAGAATGACGGCACTCACAGGATCTATTTTTCAAAGCTTAACATAAGTTACATTTATTGAAATCGAAGTTTCGGCTGTCGCCGCAGCCTTTCTCAAGATTTCATCCTTTGATTAGCACCCAGGTCATCGTGAACTATTCGCAGTGAGTGCATTCCGACAACTCATAGACTCCTATATATATATATATATATATATATATAAAAGTTAGAAATAAGGCAGCACCAGTAGGTCTTTTTGTTAGATTTCTTTAATGCGATTAAAAATTGTCAACTTTTCGGTTCCCACTGGAACCTTTCTCAATCAAAAGCGCAAATGACCGTATCATCGCATAGTCCTTGGGCTTTAGACCAATCCCATCCTACCTATTCAGAGAAGCCCAATCTAATTTAATTAGATAAATACCTTTGACTAGCCACAGTGATTCACAAAATTAAGCAAGCAGTGATCCGATGTAATTGATGTTACGTCTACCCGTTAATTCTAGGTTAATTAGTATCCTCTTAGGACCAAATAAGCGTTGTGCCTCAATGTTGCACATTCCGGACTTTTATTGTCAGAAATCTGACACAATTACACTTCATATTGTTATAACCTTATATCAAATCTAAGTATTATGGTTTGTGCATAATCGGCAAATTTAGACTAACGTCAATGCTTACTCATAAACAGAGATAAAATATTACCTCATTGGCCAAACTATAACCTGTAATCGAAAAATTGATTGTAATCAGTCTCATCACAGTACATTGATGTTATCTCGAATGATCCAATTCCAATCACCAATCCAAATTCAGAGATGAACAAAGAACCTGTTCGTTACCATATATGGTATTATCTTGGTATTATCTTGTAGAGTAGAGCAGTTATCCGACACTATGTAGACGGTAACAAATCCGCTACTCCAAGTGTCCTCTCGTCTACAGCTCCACTCCATGCATCTTTCTTTGTTTGCTGGTCACAATGGATGTGCATTCATTATATACCATTATCCCTTTGGATGAAGGGATACAGGCAGTGAGAGAGGTATTGATCTCTGAACGAAATCCGACATATCCTCCAACTGAATTTCTCATGCAATTACTTGAAGTCTGCCTTACTTATAATTATTTTAAATTTGAGAAGAACTACTACTTACAAAAAACAGGGACATCAATGGGTTCGAATGTGGCACCATCTTATGCCAATTTATTTATGCCTCACTATGAACAGGAGTATATTTTATCTCAATATTCAGCATATTTATTGTGTTACTATCGATACATTGATGACCTGTTTCTTATTTGGACGGACTCGCAAGATAAATATGAGAATTTTTTAAATCAACTTAACAGTTTAAATAACACTGTTAGATTTTCTGCGGAATATGATGCTATGCAAGTGCATTTCCTTGATATATCGATATACAGGGATGGTGACAGACTGGGCACTACTAATTATCGTAAGCCCACTGACCGTAACACTATCCTACATTATAAAAGTTTTCATCCCTCACATATCAGTAGGAGTATTCCCTTTGCACAGATGCTTAGGATAAAAAGAAACAACACTGATCCAAAATTGGCTCATGAACAAATTGATGAACTGTCTGACCGCCTGAGACAAAGAGGCTACAGAGAAGACATTCTATTTGAGGCTAAAAATAGGGCTGTTGATTTAGACCAACAGGAACTCCTAAATATGAATAAGGATAAAAAAGATCTAAACAGACTGGTTTTTCCTAATACCTACACAACCAGAAGTAGAGATATCCAACAAAAAATTAGACAACACTGGGATATATTATCAACTGATAAAAGCTTACCCTCAATATTCAAAGAACCGCCTCTATTCAGTTACAAAAGAGGCAGAAGTCTAAGAGACATACTTATGAGAACCAATCCCATTAAGTCATATACAACACAATACTCTACCTGGCTACCAAAAGAGAAACTAGGATGTTATCGATGTGGAAGTAACTGCACCACATGTCAATCTTTGATTGTTGGAACTGAATTTAAGCACCCACATAGAAACAAAATGTTTAAAATTAACTATAGACTAACCTGTACAAGTAATTATGTTGTCTATTACATTGTATGTTCTTGTAGCCTATATTATATAGGCAAGACTACAACTATGTTTAAGGAACGTATTGCAAATCACAGGAGCACTATAAGAAATGCATTAACAACTAACAAGACCGATAAACCCATTCCTAAACATTTTCTACAAGTTAAACATTCATTAGCAGACTTAAAATATATGATCATTGACTTTGAACCAATGCACCCAAGGGGTGGTGACCGTGGCAAAATGTTAAGAAGAGAAGAGAGATGGATTCATCGTCTAAGTACAAGATCGCCACATGGGTTAAATGATCATATGAATTATGCATGTTTTTATTAAGAATATATTGGAGAGAAGTGGTATGCTGCTTATCCAGTATTGATTGGGCATAGATCCCAGATACTTGTCCCGTTTGGGTGTTGCCTGCTAACAATCAATGCACAATAGGCTGAGTTGCATTACCAGGGACCTAACATTGAAGACTTTCCCAATATCTCACATACCAGTGATCTTAACAATTTGTGTGCTGCTGTATGTAATGAAGCCTTGAGAGATGAGGTATGCCACTCACCCAATAGTGATTGGGCATAGATCCCCAACAGGAGTCCCGTCGGGGTGTTGCTATCAAAACAATCACTATAAAATAGGCTGAGTGGCATTACCAGGGACTCGCGCATCCGAAGTAATCAAAATAAAAATACTATCATGTGGATGGGATGGTTCACATTATCTAAAAGAACATATAAACATCGCTCTTTGGTAGCGTGGTATTGTACTGTAAGAAAGATGTATGGAGTGGAGCTGTAGACGAGAGGACACTTGGAGTAGCGGATTTGTTACCGTCTACATAGTGTCGGATAACTGCTCTACTCTACAAGATAATACCATATATGGTAACGAACAGGTTCTTTGTTCATCTCTGAATTTGGATTGGTGATTGGAATTGGATCATTCGAGATAACATCAATGTACTGTGATGAGACTGATTACAATCAATTTTTCGATTACAGGTTATAGTTTGGCCAATGAGGTAATATTTTATCTCTGTTTATGAGTAAGCATTGACGTTAGTCTAAATTTGCCGATTATGCACAAACCATAATACTTAGATTTGATATAAGGTTATAACAATATGAAGTGTAATTGTGTCAGATTTCTGACAATAAAAGTCCGGAATGTGCAACATTGAGGCACAACGCTTATTTGGTCCTAAGAGGATACTAATTAACCTAGAATTAACGGGTAGACGTAACATCAATTACATCGGATCACTGCTTGCTTAATTTTGTGAATCACTGTGGCTAGTCAAAGGTATTTATCTAATTAAATTAGATTGGGCTTCTCTGAATAGGTAGGATGGGATTGGTCTAAAGCCCAAGGACTATGCGATGATACGGTTATTTGCGCTTTTGATTTATAAAAAGTCTCATGAAAGAGCATTTGAATGAATGATTAGGGTAGCAGGCAACAAGAGTTGAATTATTTAATGATTATATATATGATGTTATTCCTTTCCTACTAATGTCTTGAGTATTTTTAATCTGAATTTTTGTGATTGTTCGTAGGGGGTGTGACGTCACTCGCGTGCGGTGGGGATTCCGACTGCACGATAGTGACGTCTACAATGGTGGTAGGCGTTGTGGGTAATGATGGGGTTTAAAAGTGTTTCACTGTTAGTGTTGCATTGTCTTGAGAAAGGTTCCAGTGGGAACAGAAACGTTGACAATTTTTAATCGCATTAAAGAAATCTAACAAAAAGACCTACTGGTGCTGCCTTATTTCTAACTTTTGTATTATAAATTCGGGATTGTGCACCTAGGCATAAGCATTTTGCAAGTGAGTGCTGCTACACGAACAAACTCTGTATATATATATATATATATATATATATATATATATACATTTACAAGCAGTGTTACTGTGCTGATAGATGGTAAATTAAGTCAGTGAATATGACAACTGTCCTATTCATCTCAACCCATCTTAAATGTTCTATAAATGCAAAAAAAAAAGCCTTTTCCCAGGCACTGTGCATACTGCTACAAATATGAAAATCTACAAATACAAATGAAAAATATAAACAAAATATAAAAGTAATACCGCCTAGTTAGTCAATTAACGTCTGAAAGAGATCAAACAGGACATAAAGAAAATTGACTAACTTTCTGAATAAAGTACAACGTTGTATTTAAAAACACTACTCTTGCAGCATATAAACCATTCACATGTTCTACCCCTAGTGTTAGTAATAACAAAAAAATAAACAGATGACACAACATAACAGTTTAGACAGTACAATCAAAAACAACAAGAATATAAATTAATAACAAAATTGTTGTATACATTCATGCAATGTAAACATATGCTAATTAATAACAAAGCAAGCCATCAAAGACACAGCCAAAGTGTCAACATTGATTAGTAACAATGTTGCTATAAAAATCCATTCAATGTGAGTTCATCATATAAGCATATTTTGATTACTAGCAAGGTAGGGGATCATAAGAGTAGCCAAAGAATAGCACAATGCAAGTTATTAAAGCTGAACTTGCAATAAATTAGAGAGTGGCACTGAAAAAACATAGAACGTCTGGCAAGCATTCGTGTCTGGAAACAAATCCTTCTTATTTCAATGACTAGTACTGTACAGGAAGAATGATTTAAATTAGACAATTTTCTAACCACATTTCAACTCCTCCTGGCAATCCAGTCTTTCTGCACAAGGACTTGATTGTATTTTCTCCACTCATAAATTGCATGCAATGGACAGCTGTGCATCTTCAATCCATTTGCACCATGCCGCAGTCCACATGTGGATTGTTCCTGTGCTCTCAATAGTGATCAGTGCTTGCTCACACCTTTCATGTTTTTCTCTCTCTCCTTTCAATAAATACATTGCTGTGCCGGTACTCATAAATACTACTATTCCCGGGTAGATAAATAGGTGCTCCAGCACCAAGACATTTCAGAGCTTGTTCAAGGTAATTACATTCACGCAACGCAATGAACTTCAATCCAGAAATTATGTTCCCCTGGTATAATAAACTTACACATTTTTATCAAAATTTTTGTATATATGTTAATGCATGTCTGGGTATATTGCTTCTCTGTTTGTATAAAAATGTAACATGAAAATAAGAGAAATCTCAGTGTATTCTTCTTGGTAAAACATTTTCTAAATTAATCACTCATGCAATCAATAATGATGAGAGTATATATTTACCGATCAGGATATTTAATCTCCACATAAATCAAAGTAAAAGTAACAACCTTAATAACAACTCACACATTAACTGTAACCATATAAAATATCATGTCTATAATGTCCATCTACCCAGACCAAGGTATTGAAAGGAACATCTTATATCTGAAATATATATCCATTTGGACTGATTTTGCAACAATTCATTCTATATTTCCACATCTAATATCCATCTTAATGTGGACAATCCCTATGGCTTACAGTCCATTAACCAAACATTCATGTACTGGATGAAAGTGTCTTGCTATCGGGATCTCCATGTTACCATTTTGAAATCACATTTATGTTTAAAGGTCCTTCGCCTAAATTCTCTAACAGTCTTTCCCACATATATTTTATTGCACGGGCATTTAAGTTGATAGATCATCCCCTTTGTCACACAGTTAATAAACGCCCTTGTTTTATATTGCTTTGAACCATCAAAATTCTAAAAGATAGAAATATAGTATTTGATGGCAGATAAAAACCATTTGGCCCTTCTAGTGTGCCCACTTTTCCCACTGTAAAAGTCTCAAACCTTATTTGGTTCTGGTCTTAAGTTCAGGATAGCTTTATGTCTATCCCAGGAATACTTAAATTCCCTCACTGTATTAACCAATACCATTTATGCTGGAGGCTAGTCCCCTTTTCTACCACCTTCTCAGTGAAGTAAAACTGTCTTACATTATTACATCTAAACCTCTTTCCTAACATTTCTACTTATTCCTCCTTTGTCTAACACGTACACTGCAACTATAAGTCCCATACATTTTTATTTTATTTAGCTAGGTAATTTTCTGAGCTGATCCCCAAAAAAACAAACAAAAAAACCCCAAAACAACCTCAGTACAAATCTGTCAAGCAAAACAGAGACACATCTGGGACCAGGGGAGGGCTGGCCTAGAGGACAACTGCAATCAAGTGGCCCGATTCTACTCTTGTTCCAGCCCACTCTCCCAGCCCACCACTTTTGTTAATTTTATAATTGCCATTAACCTTTTGAGTGCCAGAGGAGTATGCCACGCATTGCAGAGCAATGTGTGGAGTACCCCTCTGGCACTCAAAGGGTTAGTGTTGTGAAGTAAGGTAAGCAATACCACAAAGCTTACAACTGAAATGGGGTTACACTGGTGCAACTACAGAGCTTACAATTTAAGTAGAGCTACACTAGTGATACCATCTAATAGAATATGTTACTATTGTAGATCTACTTGGATTGTAGCTCCATTTCAGTTGTAAGCTCTGTGGTATCACTACTGTAGGTACATTTGAAGCAACAAGTGGGAGTGGGCCACCAGCCCAGACATATGACTGGCCCAGGGGGCAATTGCCCCCCTGCCCCCCAGGCCAGCCCTCCCCTGTCTGGGACCAAAGCTAGGACTTCTCCCATTCTCTCTTTCAAGATAACATACTTAACAAATGGCAGTGTTTAGTGACGAACACCCATTAATACATGTCAATGTACACCATATGTTACAACTTGCAACAAATCTCACCCTGCGATCTGCCTGTTTCTTTTTCTGCCTACCAAACAAGATCTATTCCCTTTCCTTGTATAATGCTTTTAGATCATTATTGTCAAGAACAAATTTAAAAAAGTTCCACAATAATCCAATTTTTGATATAGAAACTCAACATTTTTAGTACTCATAGTGAAAAAAGGCTTGCATCATACACCAGACTCATGGGGAATGGATGTGTAAGGGGCTCAGCATGAAAAGTAAACAAGTATGAGTACCTGTCCATACTCACACCCACAAGTCAGCATATCACATCTCAAGTATTTTCCACAGAGAAAGTTAATGCTTTCAAGAAAGGTTTCAGGTGCTCAGCTATATACTGAATTACCAACACCACCATTTGGTCAGGGGGATTATATATGGAGTTTTGAGTTTTAGGCAAAAAAAAAAAAAATAAAAAAATAAAAAAAAAAAATATATATATATATAGTCAGAACTTTTTTTCCCACCAGCTCACTTTTAGTGATGATATTGTCCCCAAGAGCTCTTTACAACTGAGACCTTAATTTAAACTGTATATATTAAGTAGCACTTTTAAAACTTCTTAACAATAATTGTCACTTAATTGCTGCATCATTTCCATCTGATAGTAATGTTCATCCATCAAAACTACACCCCCCTCCTTTTGTGTGAGGGCTTAATGATAATCTCTGAATTTTACTGTAGCTCTCTTAATGCCCATTGTTCCTCTTTGTTAAATTATCACAATAAGTAATGCAACTTTTCCAAAGCTTTTTCAACCACTGTATTGAATGATTGAATATGTGAATTAATATTTACTGGGGGCATAGTTATTGAATTCAGTTTTCAACTCTTCTATAGCATTATTTGAGGGGCTGGTTCTGTCATCCAGGATAATTATCTTATTTGTCTGACATGGATATTAAAATTACATACAGTATGTCATTTATTAAGCCTTTTTAAATTGCAAGAAAAATGACTTAAGCCAATGACAAAGTCTCAAAAGTAGTCTACTTGTTTAAAATGTTATTGTATATTTTACTTCTAAGCTACTGTGAAAAACATGAAAGCTTTCTTGAAAATGCTCACATGTATTATTATGAGGTAGGAGATGAGTGGGCAGCATTTATCAAATCATCTAGGCACTCCCTCAAAACTTTTCACTCTAGGCAGTTGCCTATTCTTTCCAATAGGAAATCTGTCCTTAGAAATGCATTTGAATTATACAAAATGTAAAGGAATTCTAGTAGTTGAGTTGCAGTTGTTTTCATAGGATTTACTAATAGATATAAGTCAAATTAGCTAGGTGGGCCAAAGATTCATTTTCTTAACTCTCTTCCACCCTCCCTCTTCCTTAGTCATAATTACTAAAGTGATGAATAAGGATGCTTGTCACTTGTGTTGTTCATTTGTACAGGAAGACAGATCACTGCACAAAATTAAAAACAGTTGAGTCATAATAGTTTCTATGTAAAATAGTTAGGGCTTCAGGGCTCAGTCAATTAATTGCTGCAAAAAAGTCTCTATGGATAATAACTTTGTTCTACTAAAGTTCAGGGAAAATGTCCATCTGTGAGATAAAGTCTGAAATCATTGAGGAAAGCTCTGTGCTGCACACAAAAAGTCATGAGCTATTTATATGAATTATTTGTTTGTGTCTGACTCATGCACAATCTATTTTATTTATTTAAAGGGAAACAAAGGTTATATCTTTATAATCGCTTTTACCATTATCTCGTTTGATATTAGAGACATCTTTGATACATTGCTTCATAAGGAGATGGAGATGTGTCTAGTTTCTAAATAGTTAACCCCTTAAGGACCAGATGGATGTGCAAAACATTGATTTACAATGCATTACTCACTTCTCTGGTTCATAAGGGTTTAAAATGGACCTTTCATCTTAATTCAACTTTGAATATTTTAAAATTGCATTAAAGGATTGTAATGTCAAAAAACTAGATTGACAATTCTTCATTATAATATAAGAAACACATTGCACTATATCAAACCACTTACATATTTACTGTAGAAGGATCCCCCTTCTGGCCGCCTCCCACTGAATCTGTAATCGTGTCGTGCGACCGGATGGATGCAGTGAGGGACAAACTTCAGTAAGTAACTATAAGGAAAACCCTGCTCCCCTTGACGAATGTAGGCAGAATTTTCCTTTGCTTACTGAAGATTGTCCTTCACCACATCCGTCCGGACATGCATGAGCTGCAGCAGTGACATGGTCAGAAGAGGCAGTGGTTTGAAAAAGTGCTATTTTTTATATTATAAAGAAGACTTGGCGATCTAGTGCGATACTAGTGACATGTCATATGCTAATTAAGCCTTTTAAGTGATGTGTCATATGCTAATGAAGCCAATGCTTCTGGATCTGGTCTCCAACTTAAAGACTCTGAAAAGTGTCTGTTTAGTCGAGAGGCAAATAAATCTATCTCCATCAGCCCCAGATTTAACACATCTAAGTGAAAACATCTATCTGTGGTCCTATACCCAATGGAAATTTCTTGGGGGTTAGTAAAAAGTTGGCAAACTTAGTGGGATTTCTTTATGTGGGAGTTATAAAAGAAAAAGTATCAAAATACTGATTTACCATAAAAATTACCAAAAATCTGACTTTTCTCCTGTACCTGTAAGTAAGATGCATTAGATGTGTAAATTTATACAGGTGAACCCTTGTTAGAAGCTCCATTAGAATTTTGCCATGCCTCCTTACACCAACATGAAGCCTCTGTTAGGATAAAGGAACAATGATGATATCATCCTGTGCATGCGTGATGTTGTTATTAGGCTTCTCAGTGGTTTTGAAAAAATCTCCTCCCTCCAGAAGGAACCGATGAGTCTTAAAATGTGCCCACAGATGACTCTTACTGCTTAGGACATCACTTAACAGTTCTGTAGGGTTTGCTGGGGATATATCCCATATCATCCTTACAGAAAAATAAGGATAACATATTTAATTTAGATAAATAATAGGTCCCAAGATAAAAAAGGGATGCATTATACATAAATAACAACCATGTTTGGCATTGATAAATTGAAAACAATCCAAGAAAAAGCTATGGTGATGTAACAATACAGAGCTAAAGCATTAAATAATCAGGATCTGCTGTTTGTATACATAAACCATATGCCATATTTTGTTGCAACTTATAATATCAAGGCACCACATATTGGTCAAATTCTGAATAAGTATTCCCATGGAGTAATCAATCTTAAAGAAGGAGTTTTTTTTTGTTTTTTTTTACAAAAGAAAAAATAATATAGGCAACCTATTGCACCCAGTAATATTCAGATCAAGATACCTAACTCAGTAAATACTTTTTTCCTACCCAGATAGGCATGTATAAACATGGAAATCAAAAGTGCACACCTTACTGTAGCATGAAAAAAATACAGGAATACTTGCTTTATGTCCAATGTAACATGCAAAGATTACAACTCAAGATGTTACCAGCTGTTATCAGCACCTGTATGAAATACCTAGTCTCATGTGAAAATGGTTCCAAAATCTGAATATGTAAGGATAACAAAAAAGGAAATTAAAAGTAAGGTTCTTGAAACATATGAGAAATATCAGACTGGGATGAATACACATAATCTAAACCCGTATTAAAAGGGAAAACATAACTGTAAGCATAATATCATTAGAGTTTTGAGTTTAGAGCAAATTTTGCTGCAGAGAATAATTCTGGATTCATTAATTACAGACAGTGAACCCAAATTGTTTAAATATGGAGTTTAATTTGGTTGCCATTTTTAAGGGATATCTATACAAATATATGTTGTTGTTATGTATATGTTTTTTGTAGCTGTAATAGTGTGGTTCACTTGGCCTCTGGAGCATGAGGGACACCTGATGGACTCTTAATAGCAGTGCTCCAGGTACCCCGCAGACACACAGTGGTTAATGGGCAAAGTTCTTCATTCAAATGTTTCTTTATTTCTTTGTTGGAAATATTTTATCCAGTAATCCTGTTTGAAATCCTAAGACCTTCAGAGTGTCTAGTGAGTCTTTTGTTTATTTGAATCAGCAGATAGCCCACTGAATAGCTGATTCAGTGAGTACTTATCGGCAGAGAAACTGTTATATGTTAGAGCTTCTCTGCTGGTTCTCTAGCTACAGAAATCAATGCCAACATTTGCTTGTAACGCTGGAGCTATTTCAATGCCTCATGGATGTGTAATACAGATCCTTATGATAATGACAGTCAGTGAAGGGCAGCTGCTGTATTTGTTCTTCAGTTGAAACAGCTAAATATTCACTGGCTTCATAGAGATCTATAGGAAGATACCAACTTTAGCAGCCTCAGGTTGGTGAAGTTGGGAATGTGAACTTAAAGAGCATTGGCAGCTATCAGAGTGTAGTGCATGTGGGTTAATGCCACATTAACATATAAACACACCACGTGAATATGACAATGGGTCATTAAGATGCATTTCAGCCTGGAAATGAGCCATTGCAGACATAGTCACTGCAAAATCATAAATCTGGTGGTGACATGGTGATAATGGTGTATTTGCAGTGGATTCATAGGGATGTGACGATGAAGACACCTTAGTGCATATATACAGATTTGATCAAAGCAAATACCCCATCATATTGCTAAAATGGCCCCTTATCGACCCATAGTCAGACTCCCCCCTTGTGTTTTCTTATGCCAGCATGAGAGATTTTGTGGGCTATATGTTGGAAAATTTTATTTCAGATTTTTATTCTTCTTCTTCATGTTTTAATTTTTTATGATTCTTTTTGCTGTCCCTCATTTTATTTGATTTTAAATAGTTGTGCACTAGGAATGGATTTTGTATGTACTCTTATAAATCCACTATTAATTCTGTTTAATACAGATGGGAGCATTTAGCACACACACTATGGGCTTGATTCTATTACCCGTGCTAAAACCGCCGCTACATTAAAAACAAGCAATGTGTATTTTAGTACATTATTACACAGCTATTCTATTGCAAAACCACAGTAAAACAAAACTGGAGTAGAGAGGACATTTCTATGAACTACTAAAACTGTCTCTGTCTGCTTCTATTCAAATACCTCCAAAAAAAAAAATGCAAAATCTCAAAGTCCAAGCAAATAGGCGTACGTTTGATGACAGAAAGATCAAGTTTAGTGTTAGATGTGTTCCCCACATTATCAAAATCTGACAGAGTGCCTCCCTTTGACAGCCATCCTTTGAAATTCAACTTACAGTGCTTTCTTTCACCACTTTAATTCAACAAATATTGTTCACATTCAACATTTTAACTGTTCTCCTTGAAAATTCAACTTACAGTGCTCCCATGACTTTTTTTTCTCCATTGAAATTCAACATTGTCCTTCTCCTATTTTTTACGACATGCCCTCCTTGTATTTGTATTGTATAATTAACCATATGAGTACCAGAGAGGTAGCAACACATTGCAATGTGTTTGCTCATAGGGCTAATAGGCAAGGTATGCAGTTGTATAACTTGCCTGTCTATGTGTATGAAATGTTATGTATTTATTTATTTTTTTATTGCATGTTTTAAAAAAGTTCAGACCTCAAAGTGGGCATCAGGACCCATCCTGACACCCCCTAGCATGGATAACCTATCCATTAGGATAGGTTATCCATGCAGGCGACCTCTGCCGTTTTCTAAATAAAGCGCATATAACCTATGTGTACCATAGGATATATCCGCTTTTATTTTAATATAAATAATCATTTCAGACCTCAAAGGGGTCACCAGGACCCCTCCTTAAACACCCTAACATGGATCATCTATCCTACTGGATATCCATGTGGCGACTTTTATAATAAAATGCATATAACCTATGTTATTCATAGGCTATATGTGATTTATGCATAAATATAACTTTCATATCTGTGAATATGCTTTGGGTATTGCCAGCACTCACTAGGTGCTGGGTTCCTTCCACATCCTCTGTGAGTTCCCTCTATGTACTTACATGGCCTGCCAGGCCTGGTCAACAGCATGTTGAGCAGCATGCACCAAAGCACCACTCTTGCTGTTTCATAATAAGAGATGGTTACCCAGATAAAAACATAAGCTGAGGAGTGAGAAAGAAAACACAATATGCTTTATTCAGCTGTCTGGGACTGAGAACTGATTTTGGATATCATTAGTCTCCTCTACATCCTGACCATGGACTCAACGATAGACATTTGAGTGCAGTACTGCTGGCTTCAGGTGAAGGGACATGTAATAAACCCAAGACAGGGCTAATGTGAGTGCAGTGACTAAAAATGTTTGTTCGCATTTTGTTTTTGAGTAAATGCTACTCTTAGATTAGCTTAGCATCAAATCCTAATTTGAAGCCTTTTAAGTGATGTGTCATATGCTAATGAAGCCAATGCTCCTGGAACTGGTCTCCAACTTAAAAAATCTGAAAAGTGTCTGTTTAGTTGAGAGGCAAATAAATCTATCTCCATCAGCCCCAGATCTGACACATCTAAGTGAAAATATTTAGCTGTGGTCCTATAGGTATCTGGGATTTCCATTGTCTACCCCATTAGACAAACCTGTCTGCTATTCTGCTTGTGATATTCTATATGAACTTCAGCTTGCCCTACTCCATTGTTAACCATAGAACCACTCATAAAGACCTTCAGTCCTGTCCCGCTGCATTAGTATAGCCAGAACCATATATACTGAATCTAACACACCCTATAAGAACAGGCAGAGTACCCAATGGAAATTTCTTGGGGTTAGTAAAAAGGTGGCAAACGTAGGGGGATTTCTTTATGTGGGAGTTATAAAAGAAAAAGTATCAAATAACTGGTTTTCCATGAAAATTCCCATAGATAAAAAAAAATCTGACTTTTCTCCTGTCCCTATTAGTTAGAAGCATTAGATGTGTAAATGTATACAGGTGAACCCTTGTTAGAAGCTCCATTAGAATTTTGTCATGCCTCCTTACACAAACATGCAGCCTCTGTTAGAATAAAGGAACAATGATGATGTCATCCTGTGCATGCGTGATGATGTGTCACGGACTCTCAGTAATGAAAGACATGAAACAGTACAAGTGAATTTAATCCAGTTTACTGAGCAATAGATAAAAAGAATACTAGTAGTAATAATGAACACTTCCTCAGTCAGAATGGAGATAGATGTGAGGACAGTGTCTAGTCCACTACCCAGGAACTGACACTGAACTACTGTAGGTCTATGGTACTGAGTCTTAGAACCAGACTTGACTCTATCACAACAGGAAGGGACGATGGGACTAGTACAGGAGCGTACCCAGTGGAGGCACAGAGCGAATAGACCACTGATACCAATAGCGTAACTGGTAGCTCCACTTGAGGCAGCAGTGTAGGTGCTTAGATAGATGCAGCCAAATAGGAGTGCACTACTGAGGCAAGGAGCGAGACAAGCTGCACTCATTCCAAAGGCAACTAGGAGGCACAGAGCGTAGGTAGCACCTCAAGTGCTAAGCCAGGCAACAGTTAAGCATAAGAGGAGAGTGCCCAGGAGCAAGACTAAGTTGTACTAGCTGCCTGGAGGTAAATGGAAGGCACCAAGCGGAGGCCACCTGCAAGCGGCCAACTGATAGCCGAGCTACTAGATAAAGGAGCGCAGCCAGGATTGGCCTAGTTGTAGTCAGACCGGAGAGAGGCACAAACGGAGCATCAGTCAGACAGGCCACGGTCAGGAACCGGATCGGGTAGTCAGCCACAGCAAAGTTCAGCATGGAGCGGGTAGTCGGACAAGCCAGAGTCATACACGGATCATGAAGTCAGCCACAGCCTAGGTCACAACCAGAGCGAGTAGTGAGACAAGTCAAGGATCGAACACCAGGAGACAACGTAAGCCAAACAAGGGTCAGAGGAACAAACCAGATGCGCACAGGAACACCACGAAAGGGCAACAAGTCCTAGCCTCAATGAGGTTTATAAAGCTGCAGAAGGAGGCGAGACTCAATTAGGCCCAACAGAATAGACCCATAAACAGGCATTTGTGTCAGTGCCTGAAACATGACTAAGCCATGAGAAGTGGACGGAGGCCATGTTGGCCGGCGGCCATACAGAGGTAAGAGCACAGGCTCGCTTTAGGCCTCAAAGAGAGTCTGTGATAGTACCCCTCCTTTAACGACCTTCTCCCTGCCGAAGAGGACCGGACTTAAGGCAAAAACGAGAGTAGAATCTGCGGAGCAAAGCAGGAGCGTTCACATCGCCAACAGACACCCCTGCAGCCTTAGAAGAGTGATAGGTAGACATTAAACGAGTTCCCAGGTGCTCAGGGACAAATCATCTACTGCTAGGTTTGACAGTAGGAGCGGTGGCTTGCAAAGCCAAGATCTCCTTTCCCAAGGGAGAGGTAATACTAATTCAAATGGTAGCCAGAATGTGATCTGTAGGAATGATACGCACGGGAACACTATCAGCCTCAGGATCTCATCCGAATTACCTTGAGAGGGCATCCACCTTGACATTCTTGGTACCCGGAAGGTACGATACCACATAATTAAACCTGGAGAGGAATAAAGCCCATCTGACCTGCCTAGGTGACAACCTCTTAGCCTCGGAAAGATAGGTCAGGTTTTTGTGGTCAGTGAGGATTAGGATTGGAGAACTCGTCCCCTCCAACAGGTAGTGCACTCCTTGAGTGCAAGGATAATAGCCAGCAACTCTCAATCCCCTATATCATATACACTCTGAGCCCTGGACAATTTCTTAGAAAAGTAGCCGCATGCAAGTAGGACCTCCCCCGGAGTTGAACGCTGAGACAGGAGGGCGCCTACTCCTGACTCAAACTCATCGACGTCCAGAGAAAAGGGCATGGTGGAATTGGGATGAGACAGGATGGGAGCCTTCAGATCCTCAAATGCTCAGATCTCCTCGGAGGACCAGTAGGATGTGTCTTTCCCCTTGTGTATCATGTTGGGTAGTGGCTTGACCACTGACGAGAAGTTCTTGATGAACCTTCTATAGTAGTTTGTCAAACCCAGAAATCTTTGAATGGCCTTTAAACCCACCGGACGAGGCCACTCCAACACAGCGGACAACTTAAGTGGATCCATAGCCAGCCCTACAGAGGAGATCACGTACACCAGAAATGTGACTTGAGACTTGTAAAACTCACACTTTTCCAGCTTGCACAACAGACTGTTGTCACACAGGAGTTGCAAGACCTGCGCCACATCCGCTCGATGTACCTCTATGGTATCCAGATATACTACTACACATTTCTGCATTAGATCTCTGAATATGTCATTGATAATTTCTTGAAACACTGCTGGAGCATTGCATAACCAAAAGGGCATTACCAGATATTTATAGTGTTCGCTATGAGTGTTAAAGACAGATTTCTACTCATGCCCTTCCTTTATTCTCACCAGATTATAGGCCGCCCTTAAATCGAGTTTGGTGAATACGTTCAAGCCCTTAATTCGATCAAACAACTCGGTGATCAAAGGCATGGGGTATGCGTTTTTCACCATCAACTTGTTTAGGCCTCTGCAGTCTATACATGGTCTTAACTCACCATCCTTCTTTTTGCCGAAAAAGAAACCAGCACCAGCAGGTGAGGAGGACTTGCAAGTGATCCCTCTGGCCAAGGCATCAGGCACATACTCCTCCATAGCACGGTTCTCCTCCACAGACAGAGGACAAATACGTCCCCTTGGAGGTATGGCTCCGGGAATCAAATCAATAGTACAGTTGTAGGGTCTGTGGACCGGGAAAGTACTAGCCTCTACCTCATTGAATACCTCCTTGAATGATTGGTACTCTGCAGGTAACAAAGGAGAGGTACAAAGAATTCTGGAAGGCTGCTGCAAACACGTACCAGTGCAATAAGGGGATCAAGCTACAATATTGCAAATCTGCCAGTCTATCCTGGGATTTTGAGTCGGGAGCCATAGAAACCCCAGGATAACTGCATAGTGTGGAGACTTTATTATTTGAAACTGTAGGGCCTTCACATGGAGCTCCTCTACCCTCAGGAACAACGGCACAGTCTCATGAGTAACATGTGATGGCTGAAATGGCCTACCGTCAATGGTTTCCATAGCCAAAGGATAAGAGTGAGGCAACAATGGAATCTTATGTTGGGCCACAAAGTCAGCATCCATGAAGAAGCCAACAGCTCCTGAGTCCACCAGGGCCGGAGCCAAGATCGAAGAGGTGGACCAGGACACTACTATGGTTTCCCAAGCAGTGAATTTGGGGACTGTGATACTTCACCTAGGGGTTGCCCCTTACACAACCCTAGGTGTATCACTGTGCCCGTGATTCACTTGCGACATTCCTACTTCCGGGTTTGTCTTGGCTGCCTCTTATTGGTTCTAGCTGGCTAGCCCCTCCCAGGGCTTGCCTTTATATACACCCTCCTGTCACTAGGCCGGTGCCCTTTCGTGGTGTTCCTGACTTTACGTTTATTCTGTGCTCCTGTTCCGTGTATGATCCGCTTTTATCTGACCTTGTTCCTGTTCCGCTCTCTGTGTACCGATCCAGGCTCTGGCTGACTACCGTTCTCTTTGTACCGATCCAGGTTTGGATGACTACTGCTCTCTGTGTACCGACCCAGGCTTTGGCTGACTACCACTCTCTGTGTACCGATCCAGGCTTTGGCTGACTAACGCTCTCTGCGCTGCCCTCAATATTTGTTGTCAGTCTATCCATTATTGTTGCCTCCGGTTGCGCTACTCTCTGCCTGTGATTCAATGGGGCCTCCGTTACACGCTACCCAGCCTGTGTTCTCCGGTCACTAGCGGTGTTACTACTTGCCAGTTCATTCAATCTGTTGCCTCCGGTTGCGTTACTCTCAGCCTGTGATTCAGTGTGGCCTCCGTTACGTTATACTCAGTGTGTGGTCTCTGGTCACTAGCGGTGTTACAGTTGTCAGTCCATTCCCTACTGTTGCCTCCGGTTGCCCTACTCTCAGCCTGTGGTCCTGGGTGGCCTCCGTTACGTGCTGCCCAATCTGTGCCCTCCAGTCACTAGCGGTGTTACCATTGTCAGTCCATTCCTTACAGTTGCCTCTGGTTGCGCTACTCTCAGTCTGTGATCCAGTGGGGCCTCTGGCCGTTACTACCTGTCAGTCCCTTCCATTGCTGCACCAGTTCCCAGGCTGCCTTACCCGGTATTCGGTAAGGCCGGTGGAGCCTTTGCTATTCCTTGTTGCACCAGTTACCAGGCTACCTTACCCGGTATTCGGTATGTCCGGTAGAGCCTTTGCTATTCCTTGTTGCACCAGTTACCAGGCTGCCTTACCCGGTATTTGGTAAGGCCGGTAGAGCCTTTGCTATTCCTTGTTGCACCAGTTACCAGGCTGCCTTACCCGGTATTCGGTAAGGCCGGTAGAGCCTTTGCTATTTTTTGTTGCACTAGTTACTAGGCTGCCTTACCCAGTATTCGGTAAGGCCGGTGGAGCCTTATTATTATTATTATTGCCATCTGTATAGCCCTGACCTGAGTCAAACTATCTTACAGTATTCTTGTGAGTTTGGACCTGTGTAGGGCCTTGTTTCACTTTATCTTGCCTAATAAAGCTTGTCTATTTTATCCTACCAAATTGTCTGAGTGTTCAATAAAACCGTGACAAGGTGCCAGCGTTTCCCAGACGGGTAGGACAAGAGCACAACAAATGTCCTGCCTTTCCACAGTAAAGGCACATGCCCTATTACCTTCGATACACCCTCTCCTCCACTGAGAGGGGCGTAAAGCCCAATTGCATGTGTTCCATCCTACCTGGCTCGGAACCAGAAGGCATGGGAAGCGAGGGAGGACAGGGTGAGGATGAAAAGTTAGATGCTAGTCGACTCGTAGTCTTATGACTTTGACTTCTGAATGCAGGCCTTTTTCTGAGTCTGGTATCGATCAGAATCATGAAGGAGATTAATTCATTAAGATTTCCTGGCAACTCGCGGGTTGCTATTTCATCCTTCATAGTGTCGCACAAGCCCTGCGAAAATGCTGACACCAACACCTCATTATTTTAGCCCGCCTCTGCAGCCAAGGTGTGGAATTCTCCAAGAAAATGCCCACTTGGTTGAAGAACCCTCTGCAGAGCGTAGGCTCCCTCTCATATCATTGAGGCAAAGGAGCTGTACCAGACAATCCTCTACTGGTACTACCTTCAAGGTTCGAAGGTACCACCGGTGCCAATTCTGGGGAGGCCACCGGTTGGTGAGGGGTTTGCCCAAGATGTGCAGTTCGGTTCAATAGCATTTGCATAGCGAAGGACAACTGATCGATCCGCTGATCCTGTGAGTCCATTCTGGCTAGAATACTCTGAACTGGTTCATAACTTCAGTACTCATGGCCCTTTCGTACTATCACGGACTCTCAGTAAAGAAACACACGAATCAGTACAAGTGAATTTAAACCAGTTTATTGAGCAATAGATAATCAGAATACTAGTAGTAATAATGAACACTTCCTCAGTCAGAGGGGAGATAGACATGAGGACAGTGCCTAGTCCACTACCCAGGAGCTGACACTGTACCACCGTATGTCTATGGTACTGAGTCTTAGAACCAGACTTGGCTCTATCACAACAGGAAAGGATGATGGGACTAGTACAGGAGCGTACCCAGCAGAGGCACAGAGCGAATAGACCACTGATACCAATAGCGTAACTGGTAGAATCACTCGAGGCAGCAGAGTAGGTGCTTAGATAGATGCAGCCAGAAAGGAATGCACTACTGAGTCAAGGAGCAAGACAAGCTGCACTCTGTCTTACCAAAGGCAACTAGGAGGCACAGAGCATAGGTAGCACCGCAAGTGCTAAGCCATGCAACAGGTAATCATAAGAGGAGAGTGCCCAGGAGTGAGACTAAGTTGCACTAGCTGCCCGGAGGCAAACGGAAGGCACCAAGCGGAGGCAACCTGCAAGCGACCAGCTGGTAGCTGAGCTACTAGATAAAGGAGCGCACCCAGGATTGACCTAGTGGTAGTCAGACAGGAGCGAGGCACAAACGAAGCCCACGGTCAGGAACCGGATCGGGTAGTCAGCCACAGCAAAGGTCAGCATGGAGAGGGTAGTCGGACAAGCCAGAGTCATACATGGATCAGGAAGTCAGCTACAGCCTAGGTCACAACCAGAGCGAGTAGTCAGACAAGCCAAGGAATGAACACCAGGAGACAATGTAAGCCAAGCAAGAGTTAGAGGAACAAACTAGATGCACACAGGAACACCACGAAAGGGCAACAAGTCCTAGCCTCAATGAGGTTTATAAAGCTGCAGAAGGAGGCGAGACCCAATTAGGACCAACAGAATAGGCCCATAAACAGACGTCTGTGCCAGTGCCTGAAACATAACTAAGCCATGAGGAAGTGGATGGAGGTAAGAGCACAGACTCTCTTTAGGCCTCAAATGGAGACTGTGATATGATGTCTGTTTAGTCAAGAGGCAAATAACTCTATCTCCATCAGCCCCAGAGTTGACACATCTAAGTGAAAACATCTAGCTGTGGTCCTGTAGGTATCTTGAATTTCCATTGTCTTCCCCATTAGACAAACCTTTCTGCTATTCTGCTTGTAATATTTCTATATTAACTCCAGCTTGCCCCACTCTACTGCTAACCATAGAACCACTCATAAAGACCTTCAGTCCTGTCCCACTGCATTATTATAGCCAGAACCATATATACAGAGTCTAACACACCCTATAAGAACAGGCAAAGTACCCAATGGAAATTTCTTGGGGTTAGTAAAAAGGTGGCAAACTTATGGGGATTTCTTAACGTGGGAGTTAAAACAGAAAAAGTATCAAATTACTGGTTTTCCATGAAAATTCCCATAGATAAAAATCAGACTTTTCTCCTGTCCCTATTAGTAAGATGCATTAGATGTATAAATTTATGAAGGTGAACCCTTGTTAGAAGCTCCATTAGAATTTTGCCATGCCTCCTTACACCAACATGCAGCCTCTGTTAGGGTAAAGGAACAATGATGATGTCATCTTGTGCATGTGTGATGATGTTATTGGGCCTCTCAGTGGTTTTCAAGAAATTTCTTCTCTCAGTTCTACATCCTGACCATGGACTCAAAGAGAGACATTTAAATGCAGCACTGCTGGCAGCAGGTGAAGGGACCCCTGAAATGCAATAAACATAAAGACAGGGCTAATGTGAGTGCAGTGACTAAAAATGTTTGTTCGCATTTTGTTTTTGAGTAAATGCTACTTTTAGGTTCTATTATCATCAAATCCTAATTATGAAAAAAGATGTCACTGGACTTTTTTTGAGTAAAACATGATTACTTCCAGTTCTGGGAGAGTGATCTTAAAATTTTTTCTGATAGCTTGAGTTCAAGAATTTTTGCTGCCAAATGGTGCTGTTGCTAAATCCCTCTATGGAAATAGTATGTCTGCTTTTCAGCTGTCACAGTCAGTATTAACCACAGCACTATCTAGCTGCAAGACAAACTCTAAAACAAAAGTTTGCTCTTTAATTACTTAGTTGCAAAAGTACCTGGATTTTACTCAGCAGATGCAGCACTGCAATAGAAATGTTTTATGTAATGGGGGTTTACTGACTCTTTAAAGGGATAGTAATGTTTCAAAATAAAAGCAGCTCCAATTAATCTTCATAGTATTTGGGCCATGGAGAGTGTTATTTCAGTACGTAGTTCAAGAGTAATTGAATTGAATTATACCCCTCCTGCCCCTTTTACTGATGTAACACTGCTCACCTCAGATCAGCAAGACTGTCCGGATGGATCGCAGAGAGGGACAATCTTCAGTGAACATAATGAAAAACCTGTCAAGGGGGCAGGGTATTCCTTATGCGCACAGTAAGAAGATTGTCCCTTGCTGCGATCTGTCTGATATCAAGACCAGATTCCACATCTGAGGAGAAGTGGCTTACACTAGGTAAAAGGGGTGGGAGGGGGATACTTTATCATTCAATTACTCTTGTGCTACAACTCTGACAGTATTGAAATAACACTCTCCATGGCCCAAATATTATGAAGATTAACTGGAGCTGCTGTTTTTGTGAAATATTACTATCCCTTTTGAAGAGCTATCTCTAATACATAGTAACATTGTAACATTGCTGTTGAGGCTGAAAAAAGACATGAGTCCATCAAGTCCAGCCCATGCCAAAAAACACCCCTGTTGATCCAGAGGAAGGCAAAAAGAGGCCACCTGAAGCTATTTCCAGTTTAGCCCCAAGTGGGTAAAAACATCCTATCTGCGCTGAAGCCATCTGTCATAATTTTCAATATTGTTCAGTGCTAGATAGGCATCCATTGCTTTTTTGAAAGCAGTTGTATTATCTGCAAGTACAACATCCCGAGGCAATAAATTCCATAGATTTACCACCCATACTGTAAAGAATCCCTGCCTTTGTTTTAGTTGAAATCACCTTTCTTCTAGTCTTACTGGATGACCTCTTGTTCTTCGCTCAACTCTTTGCATAAATAATTAATTGGATAGTTCTTTGTATTGACCTTGAATGTATTTGTAAATACGTAAAGGATAATTAGATTTTTTTATTAAATAAACCCCTATAGGTACAATTCCACATTTACCTCTGGATTGCTAGAGAGGCCTGCACCCACAGCCTTGAAGAGTTTATAACACTGAGCAAGTGGTCTCTTTATTGCTTGCCTCTTTATCACACCCAGGTAATCCACAGGTGAACTATAAGTGGACTTTCTTGAAGCTAGACAATGCTGTGTTATTGTAAACAACAGTTTAAACTATAACAACTCTGGAATAACTTATTTCCTAGCAGTGGAAGTACATGGCAGGAAAAGCCCTTAACTCTTTATTGAGCCATGATGTGCCAGGACCGTCATGAGTAAACTTCCCATAAGGACCCATGACGGTCCTGGCATATCATGGGTTAAATGATAGCAGATCACTTAAGTGCACTCTGCTATCATGCTGAACAAAGTGAAACCGAGTGCTCCAGGACCAGATCGCTCTGTTTCAGTTCATCTCTGTTCTGCCGGTACACGTGATCGCTCAGGAGCAATCATATGTACATTCTTTTTCATTCACAAAGGCAATGTGTTTTTACACATTGCCTTTGTGACTGCTCTCTGTCTCTCTCTCTCTCTCTCTCTTCCTTCCTTCCTTCCTTCCTTCCTTGCCATTTGGAATCAAGAAGGAATCCCCCCCCATTCAAGGCAGAATTTGAAATTCCTTTATTGAGGGTTTTTTTTGCCTTCTTTTGGATCAACGATGGTAAACAGGAATAGGAAAAGGGTTGAACTAGATGGACGCAAGTCTTTTTTCAACCTAAATTACTATGTTACTACGTTACCATGAAAGTAAGGAGGAGAGAAGCAGAGAGCAGACAAATTAAAGAAGAAGTAGATGCCAAAGTTGGGGGGTATTAACCCCTTCAACGCTGGAGTATTGGGCAGATTACATGCTGGCCCTTTTTTGACTTGCTAACAGCAGCTTTTTTTTTTATTTTTATAAATCTGAGCAAGATTAAATTATTACATAAATCAATGAATTAAAAACACATCTACTGAAGTTCTTAAACAATTTAATGCAATTTTTACTGTTGTGGAGCAATGTAATACAATTTTACACACCACACAATCATATTTAAAAAAACTGGAAAAATAGGGAGTGCAGGAGGGACATGGGAGTTTTCACCCCAGAGGTACAGTTCCCCTATAAAAAGACAAATGTTGTAGGTATGAATGACCGATCATACCTTTCATGTACTCTAGATAAAAAAATTAACCCATTGGGTACAAATGACAAGCAAACCAATAAAAATTGTGTTTTTTAAACATTTTTAAGCTTTTTTTATTTTTAATATAATAAATTATGGTTTATCCATATAAGTGTTGTATCAAAAGAAAGCCCTGCTTGTATTTGTAAAAACAGTATATAATTTGCATGGGTAAGATAAAGGACTTAGAGGGAAAACACTGTTGAACCAAGACATAGTCTAAAAAGTCAGAATTGCTCTGGTCCTTAAGTGCAATCCACCTCAGATTTTCCTGGCCCGTAAGGGGTTAAAACTTATATATTGTTTTCATCTGAAATGTTTACTGGTCCTTTAAAGGGATTAAGATGGAACTATGAAGAATCACTGGTTGAAGAAACAGAGAGGAAATCCCAGTGATTATAAAGAACATAGTTTGCCCTTGATACAAAGAAACAACAAGGAATGTGACTGAAATGTAGACTTACTCTTGTGATTCGCCCTTATTCAAGATGTGATAAGGAAATATTGGGCAATCCTGTCATGTGAAAACTAATTACTCCCACACACATCTGAATCACAACAATATGTTTACAGAGATGGAAAAGAAAAAAATAACAGTGTAGTTACAAATGTTTTTCACCCTTTAATGACCAGAGGCTTATGCATTGCATTGCTTTACAGTGATTTTCACAGCCCATTGGTAGTTAGGGGCTTATATATATATATCCTATATAATAATTCGCTATGATGTTTGTCAGAAGCCATCATGCCCAGTACAGACTGCCCGAAAGCACAGAATGCTGGGAGGTGTAAGAATGCTGAGAGCATTCTGTGCATTCAGGCAGTCTCTGCAGCTCGTCGCATGAGTGAAGGCAGTAAGCAGAGCAGGACCGGCCTTTTAACCCTTTGCTCTGCATTGCATTGCGTACCCCTCCAGAACTCAAAGGGCTAACATCTCACAGACCTTGGACCGTGTACATGGGCTTTTTATGTTCAAAAGAGGTTGAGGAATTCTGGGGCAAACCAGTTGCACTATAGGAGAGAAATAAAAATTCCCATTGATTTAAATGGGGATTTTAACCCCCTGAATGCAATGCCAGTCTCCACTGCATTGCAAAACAATGAGTTGGATACTTCTAATGCATTCAGAGGGTTGAATCCCAATTTAAATCAGTTGGGGGTTTTGCAGTTTTTAGTGTTTGTTTCCACTGGAATTCCTCCTTTTTCTTTTGAACATATGGCCCTTAGTGCTGAAGTTTGCATTTCTTCTTCACTGGAATTTCTGTTGAAAGGGAGCTTTGTTTCTCTTTTCCACAGAAACTTCTGTAAGGAAGAAACCTACCTGCTGAAGGTAAAGCCTAGTGTGAAATATTACTGTGTTACTGTGCCACTTTCCAGCATAACTGCACTGCCTTCAGACTTTCCATAGTGTTAATGAATGCGTCTTTATACATGTCACCATGCATAGATGGGCACGTGTGCACACACAGAAACACACTCTTCTTTCTCTTGGGAAGAATTAAGCAGAAAGGCCTTTCCATGGGAGGAAGAAGACCCTGTTTTCCACCAAATCTCTTAGAGATTCATGTCCTGAGCATGGGGTATAGGTTCAAGAAATACTCAACACACCTTTTATGGATTTGAAATAGGCCGCAGCTTTATTATATAAAAACATTATAATAATAAGTTAACACCTTTACATATATCAATCTTTTCCCTCCAACCTTGAGCCCTTGCCAATGTCCATCTTTTATAGGCTAACCCAGCCTATCCACCTTTTGAGCCGAAGACTCCAAAACTCCCAAATTTTCTCCTTAACCGCACCTCATTAGCTGGTCAATGCAACTCAATGAGGCTGGCGTCTAACCCGCAACAAAGTCCGGGTGTCCTTAGACATAGGCCGTTGGCCTACCATCTCCTGTAACCTCCCCCATCTTACTACCACTCTATACATTGGCAAGGGCCCAAGCCGCCAAACTAAAACTGCGACAATTTTACAATAGCAAAACACATATTAACACAGTATCACACAATATTACTGCTAATAACAATCCTTATAAAACCAGGGAAGGAGGGAGGGGAACTGCTCCTTCTCCGCTTAACCTGCTCTACCACACAACAGGAAGTGAGAGCCCCCTTATATCACCTCCTCAGGCGTACGCTGATTACCTTCTATCAAACCCCACCCCTATTTCTCCGACCCAACCCCAGCTCAGACATGCCTCCCCTCCTAAAGTCCGTGGAGTTCTGATATTTATGCACACCCCTAATCACTCTTACAATACAATATCTACCAGTATATTTACCTCCTGTTTGTGACGAGTATTTTATAAGAGCATCAGTAGTTTAAAGGAGGGGGGACATTGTCAACTTTAATACTCAATCAGAGCCAATATTCTTTCTATCCTCAGACATAAAAAACAAGAAAGAAGGGGGAGCGTCTCATCGTGTAATATATTTGGGAATCGGCATAAACAATCTTGCAATAAATGGGTACTCACACTAAATCATATCTACCATCATTGAACTGGTAGTGAAAGCGCTTGTGGAGGATATTATCACTGCCCCCACCCAGATATTCCTTTTCTTTCGGCTCAATTCCTCATCTGCGCTGATTCACAGGAATTACTCGACTTGGAAAAATAAGAAGAAAAACACCAACCGAAGGAGAGCATACCAATAGGCGTAATAGATAACAATTTAATTTTATATATAGGCAGTAAATAACACTGTACTTACAATTTCCACACTGATCGCCTACACAGATTCATATGCCAGTCAAAACAGCACATGGGGAATTGTAGGTGTAGGTCCTCCCCGTTACTGGACCATTATGTAGAACACCAAGCTCATTCTCAATATTCAAATCCATTGTGGTGGTATAGACTAGAACACAAGTAGATCAATGCAAAAAATATACCAGTTTATTAAAAACACAAATGCAACAAAAAACACATATGTAAAGAGAAATACGATAAAAACAATATGTATAAAAATATATTTATCTATATCCCAACATGTTTCTTGGCCGGCCAGACCATTTCATCAGGGGAAATAACAACGATCTACTGGACACACAGTATAGCTAAATAGATTGACCAATCCATAGCATTCAATTACCTGGTCCAATCAAACTGGATGACACAAATTCAAATGAGCCAATGAATCCATCTCATTAAATAATTACAAAAGAGAGGTGTACACCTAAAATCATCCTGAAACTATGTATATATAATATAATACATCCTCATTTTAACTCCAAGATTACCAAAATGATGATCCCATGATAAAAATGATACACAATATTATAATCATAATTATGATATCACCATCAAAAATTGGAATCCATATGCTCACGGATCCGACCGTACCAAACACATGCTGACTACCACGTGTATCAAAATGCACTTTCTACCAACTCATTCAAGCCTCCTGGATACAAAGACCTTATTTTATAAATCCAGTAAGCTTCTCTATTATTAAGATATTTTATTCTGTTATAATGAGAAGATTTACTGACATGTTCAGTTGGAATTATAGTTGCAACTTTTGGGTTATTACAATGTTTATCATGACAGTGTTTTGATACACTATGTAATAAGAAACGTTTCTCAAATTTCACCTATGCTGGCTGAACCTTTGTCTAACACTTTTAGTGGCCCTATTTGTAACATTCATTTGTTATCTATTATGCCTGTTGATGTGCTCTCCTTCTGGTTGGTGTTTTTCTTAATATTCCGTCTAGTCCAGGGATGGGCATCCTATGATCTTCAACTGTTGTTTGCCTATAATTCCCATGATTCTTAGCCAACCAGCTGAGGATAATGAGAGTTGCAATCCAACATCAGGTTGGATCCTGCAGGTTGTTTTCCCCCATTGTCTGAGCTATTGAAAGATGGTTAATAATACAATTATCTATTCTGTAATCTATATGTAATGCCATTACCATCAGATACATTCTCATTAACCGTTCATGTGCCTTGGCCCAGCTCAGTCATGGAGATAATTACTGGATTCTGCCTTGATTGGGTGAATGGCTTCTTACTACTCACTGTTCTTCTTAGTACCTATTTGGGCCTGAGTGAAGATTGTGTTGCACTGTGCGGATGAATGAAACTGACTTGGGCTCCAGGGGTTTTGAAACAAGTTGTACACATCAGAAATATTAAATATAAAGCATTCATAAGTTCTAGTTCACAGATGTGCAATTGTTTTGTCCCAAGGACCACATCCCTGGTCAGAATGCATTTAGAGGGTCATATTGGCCCCTGTTTATAAAAGCAAACTGGTTTTATTCTGGAGAAAACCATAGGGGACAAATAAAATCATTCTAAATTCCCATGCACTTGAACATAGCTTGAATGACATATATGTCCCCTGTGGTGCAGTTGGTTTACGCCAGAATAACTTGTTTGCTTTTATAAATATGGGCCACTGTTCCTTGTGCTTCTGATCATACATTAACAGCTGTGCAGCTGCACAAATAGTGTATCGACTCTTATCTATCTGCACTGTTAGAATGTTACATTTTATGTAAAGCATAGTTCATTCAATGATTCATTCTTCCTGCAGAGAAAGGATAAAGTGGTATTTTCTCAGCATACAGTATTTAACTGTGATCCCAGTGTGTAAAGCTCAAACAACCAGGGCCCTCTGACCCTTTTGTTTTTTATGTTCCATTTCTGTTTTATGTCTTTAGTACATCTATTCTCTATTGTACAGTACTGCTTAATAAATTGGCATTATATAATGGATAATAACAATAATAGTAATAAGCCGTAAATTAGTTACATATTAACTCTTATTTCAATATGAGGTTTTCTTACATACTTTGTAAAATTATGTAAAATTTTGCCCGGAATGCCAAGGCACCCTATTTTAGTCCTCTAGGATATGTCTCACCCAATGACATGGCTTACAAAAATGCTTTATATTAAAAGCTCTAGCTAATGCCCTTTGTGGCTTAACTGACCATCCTTTAGAAGAGATTGCTAGGCAAATGCTTATTAAAATTATGCCATGTACTATGCCATTAACAATCTTTCTGCAGTGATTGGCAATCGCACATATTAAAAACACATTTATTGTACTTCATTTATACCACCATAGTGATTTATAACAGTGAAATTTACTGTAGAACTTCCTGCATTAGGCGCATTCGCTATTCCACTCACACAGATTCTTTAGTCTTAGCCACGCCCACAAAAAAAATAAATATACGCAGCCGTTCGCTAATCTTGATTTTTTCAAGCGCAATTCAACAAAATCATGCGCAAACCTATTCCCTAGTGGTTTTTACATGGGAAATAGCGATTTCCTGCATCACTCCAATAGAAACATAGAATTTGACTGGGGATAAGAACCATTCGGCCCATCTAGTCTGCCCATTTTCCTACAGTAAAAACCTCAAACCTTTTTTGGTCCTTGGTCTTTTCTTACATTAGATAGAGATTGTAAATCATTTATTAAGCCATTTATTTTAAGATTTTCATAGTTTATCAGCTGTGCTTTATTTGTGCAGCTAGCCAGACCCAAGGGCCAGATCTGGCTCCTGGGCTGTATTTTTCTCATCTCTGCCCTAGTGCATACCATGAAATGCAACTGGATGAGAAGGGAGACAATGTCTGAGCACAGAAAGCAATCTTTCCTGGTAGATTTGCACATTCCCCACATTATATTCCACCAAACTGGTGGAATCCTGTCAATATTGATGCTCCAAATGAAGTGAGAACTTGTATATGTGATAGAGCCTCTTTAAAGGCCAGTAAACTCTAATTATGCATGGTTTAGGTATTTTAATGTTGAGTAAAACATAGCTTTTCTCCATGCTGGGACATCATTCAAAAGTTATTACAGAGCTAACAAGTAGTAATTGCAACAGTGCTACCTGACTTAAAAAAATATTCAACTCAAACTCTCTGTATCTCTCAAAAAAAAAGTTTGCGCTTTAATATTTTTTCTTTCAACAGTGGAGGTGCCCTCATGTTACTCAACAACAAAAAATGGTATAAAATAAGTGACGTTATAATAAGGTGGTACTATCCCTTTAAAAGGGCAATAAAGCATTGTATTTAAAATATATATATAAAATTCTAGATGGGTTCTGGTTCACTGTCAGCCCTGCCCCAGGGCCACATGGGGGTGGAGATCAGCTGCATGCAACAAATCAAGGGAGGAGATTTTCAAAGCCCCAGTCCACTCGTGTAAACTCTTAAAATTAAGAATTCAAATAAAATCTGGCCCAACATCATTGCAATGTATAGTTTATATATAGTTATGTTTTGGTATAACACTTTGTTACTTAACCCTCTGAGTGCTAAAGGGAGCACTCAGATGGTTAAAATAGTTTATTGCTCCTCTTAAAGATGTGTTTTACAGTGGCACTAGCTATTAAGATATTTTGCAAGATATATGCATTATGCTTCATAACTGAAGCCTGTAAAATGTATTACTGAGCATAAAGCATAAAGTCAGCTTCTTGAAGTGAATAAAGTTTTTCAAGTTGAATTCACATTTATCACAAAATTTTAAATTCAAGATTGCTTTCCAAGACAGATGACTCAGAATTGTGTCAGAACTTCCTGGATGAATTAATGAGGTGTAGAAAAAACATGACTAATGTTGGGAATGGTCTACAGTGGGTGAATAAGTGAATAATTAACATACCATTCTGCTTAATCTTGAAAGAGAAATTGTGCTCTAGGAATAAGCGGCTCTTAATATGTTTAACAGTAGGACTTGCCTACATACGTGAATGTGTGTGTGTCTATATATAGCCTATATAATAATTAGCTAGAAAGTTTGTAACGATGCAGTCATGTGCAGTAGAGAGTGCTGCGTGTGCTGCAGTCGTGCTCAGTAGACGAGGCTGATACAGAGTGGGGCACTCCGAAGGAGCATCCAGCTCTGTATCAGCTGTGGCGCGGGCAGTCTCTACTGAGCATGACTGCCCTATGTCCGTCTGGCAGTGACACTGTGGCGAAAAATGGCACTTTCCACTTGACGAAAAATTTCCTGGGAAAAGTGCAGATTTTACGCCTTTTTTCTGCTTTTTCCACCTAGCTCATTTCATTGAAATCAATGGGAACATTGAAATTACACACAACATAAAAGACATAGTTTAAAAGGGGCCTGTGTTGGTGGGGTGTGGGGGCAGAATCAGTTGAACAGGTGATGATTTTTGGGGTTTTGTTTATTGGGATTGGGGGGCAGTTAATAAAAAATAAATCCTAAATAAAGTAAAATAAAAACCATAAGACATGGTGTAAAAGGGGTCTAAGGAGGGTGCCTGTGTTGGTGAATGAATGAATCATTTGAAAAGGGAACTTGTTTTGGGGGATTTCTTGACTGCTATTGGGGGGACAGTTAATAAAAAAAATAAATCAATAACATAAAATAAGACATTTGTATGCAAAGAGATAGAGACAGGAACCCCTTGACATAAGCTGCCACTTGGGTGGACTGATACTTGATTTGATTGAGTACTTTGTACAGGATGATTTGTTTGATTTGTTGTTAGAAGCTTTTGTAGGACTTAGACTTAAATTAGAGGCCCAAGCCATGAAGAAACATTGATTTGTAGGATTTAAGCTTGTTTGGCACAAGTCCTAAGGAAACATTGATTTATAGGACTTAAGCTTGCTTGGCACAAACCCTAAGAAAACATTGATTTATAGGACTTACGCTTGTTAGAAACAAACCCCCCGAAAATTGTTTATTTTTTTTGTAGGACTCTTTTTTTTAATTTTTTTTAATTAATTTATTTATTTTCAAAACACAAGCCATGAGAAAAAAATAAAATTGCCATACTGGCCTAATGCCAACAAAACAAGAAGAAAAAGAAGGGTGCTCCCTAGTCCAATATGTATTGCCAATAAGGGACCTCCACCAGTACACCACTGTGCTCACAATATTCCAGACCACTAGTAGTGATCAGCGTACAGGGAATCTAACTGCCCCCACTCAGTCTCTCCAAAGGATGGTTGCTGCGTCTCCAGAAAGGACCCCCCCAATCTCGACTGGGGACCTTAGAACAAAAGAGATACACAAACAGAAAAAGCGCAGACCACCACAGGTATATCCTAGGACTATCTGATGTCAAAGTAAGACCAGTAGTATACAGGTGCTCACAATTCCTGGATAGAGTAGCTGGTAAAAGGTATAACCAGCTGAAACAAACGAGGATATGTAAACTGCCCCTTTACAGTTACTCTCTCCAATAGAAGAAATGGATCCTTATAACTTCATAGAAAATGTATTAAAAATACATGTATATTGCCATAGAGTAAAAAATATCAATATGTGTAATAAATATACATGCCTAATTACGTGTTTCGGGGTTCAACCCCTCTCTTCAAATCTCATAGGCATAAAAAATTGAAATCATTACCTACCCTCAAACCTCTCGCCTCTTAAATGCTATAGTGTTTGGAGTCTCACTTCTATTGGCAAAATCTCGCGAGAATGAACTTAACATTCAAAACAATTTTCGAATGCCAGAAAACTTTCGCGAGAAAGAGACAGCATATCCTACATGTCAGCTACTTGCTGACTGTATGGGAAATACTGTCATTTGCCTTCCATAAAGCTGGAACGCACAAACAGACAAAAGGAAGGGACCTACCCAATATCACATGATCTAACAGAGGTTATCAACATTGGGAGGAGGGGATGATAATCCAATCACACAACTATACAATACTAAAATGAAGAAATGGATTCACTAATAATAGTATACATAAACACAATTACAAGATACCTCATTAAACAACATTAAACAATACAAAATAATAATAATAAAAATAATGATAAAAAATAATAATATAAAAAAATATAATAGGAAAATAAAATAATAAAAATATATAATATATAGATATATAATAAAAATACATAATATAATATAAAAGAACTAATACAAAAAATTTAAAATTTTAAAGCTATAACCAATGATAGAATAGAAAGGATGGAAATAATCTATATATATGTATCAATAAGGATTTGTCCAATACGGGACAGGAATATAAAAGAATAATATTTCTTCATATGAGATATTTTAACTGGAAAGTATAAGATCACACTTATAACAGTCCTATGTAATTCCAGACTCAAGGAGACCACTAAATCAACCAATAATTAAAAAAAAAAAAAAAAAAAAAAATATATATATATATATATATATATATATATATATCCATTACTAAAATAAATAAATAATAACATGAGATTGATTACAGTGCATTCAAAGAACAAATAATTTAATATTCTTTATTCTTTTAAAGTACAAATGAATCAATTATAATTCATTTAACAACTAAATTTACATATATATGTATATGTATTTAAATATATGTGATATTGGTGATGAGTATGATAATTAAATTATAGTGATAATATTATTAATATGTGAAAGATATGTTGAACAAAATTAAATATCCAATTTTAATCTCCAAAATATATCAATATATATTCTCAGTGGTCTCACTGAGTCCACTAGGTACCATGGTCTGCAACATAAACATCCAGTATGACTCTTGATGGTTTAATACTGTAGTCCCCTTAGAAGGCATAATATATTCAACAGGGGTAATTTTCAAACACGCTGGGTCTTTATTGTGTACTAATGTACAGTGTCGTGACACACTGTGTTCCAAAAAACCCTGTTCAACATTCCGGCGATGCTCAACGAAACGCTCACAAATGGTCCTTGTAGAGGACTGTAGACCACAGACGCATTCCAATAAGTACACTACATTTGGGGTTCCACAGTTCATGAAAGTTCTGATTTCAAAACCAGTAACAAAGGATGTAAATTAAGAAGTCCTATGTGATATATAGGAGCAAGTGATACATCTTGTAACTGCTAGTAAGAGATATAAAATGAGAAGTAGGAACAATAATATTATCTTTCTCTGGGATTTTACTTGGTGCTAGTTTATTTTTAAGGGTTCTAGCCCTTCTAGATCTGAAAGATGGAGTTTTGCCCACCACTTCTTTATATATTTTATTTTCCTATTATATTTTTTTATTTTTATTTATTTTTTTATTATTATTTTTAATATATTTTTTCATTATTATTATGTTTTTATTATTATGATTATTATTATTATTATTTTGGATTGTTTAATGTTCTTTAATATTTAACGTTGTTTAATGTGGTATCTTGTAATTGTGTATATGTATACTATTATTAGTGGATCCATTTCTTCATTTTAGTATTGTATAGTTGCGTGATTGAACTATCATCCTCTCCTCCCAATGTTGATAACCTTTGTTAGACCATGTGATATTGGGTAGGTACCTTCCTTTTGTTTATTTGTGCGTTCGAGCTTTATGGAACGCAAATGACGGTATTTCCCATACAGTCAGCAGGTAGCTGACGTGTTGGATATGCTGTCTCTTTCTCGCGATAGTTTTCTGGCATTTGAAAGTTGTTTTGGATGCTAAGCTCATTCTCACGAGATTTTGGCAATGGAAGTGAGACTCCAAACGCTATGGCATTTAAGAGGCGAGAGGTTTGAAGGTAGGTGATGATTTAAATTTTTTATGCCTATGAGATTTGAAAAAGGGTTTGAACCCCGAAACGCATCATTAGGCTTGTATATTTATTACACGTATTGATGTTTTTTACTCTATGGCAATATACATGTATTTTTAATAAATTTTCTATGAAGTTATAAGGATCCTTTTCTTCTATTGGAGAGAGTAACTGTAAAGGGGCAGTTTACATATCCTCGTTTGTTTCAGCTGGTTATACCTTTTAACAGCTACTCTATCCAGGAATTTTGAGTACCTGTAAACTATTGGTCTTACTTTGACAAACTTTGACAAACTTTTCCTGTTTGTGTATCTCTTTTGGCCAGTACCCACTGTCAAATGTCCTCCTGAGTCCAGAGTTGCAACTGCTGTTCGTACTGCTGGTGCCGAGTTGTTTCGGCAGCTAAAAGGGAATGGGATCAACAATAGCAGTAACATGGAAGATGGATGGTGAAGGTTTCACTTGCCATGACTGGCTCCAGTGATGTACCTGAGACAGTAGCAGAAGAATAAGTAGCCCCCAGTATATGTGGAGAAAAGAAGAAGTTGCTCATTAAATCTTCTCCACCTGTCCCTCCTCCAAAATCATGGGTGTGTTGTTACTGGAATATATATTTTTCCCTTGAGAACAGGAACTGTGGCTTCCATCAGCAACTGCAATGTGCACAGTTTGTGTGTGTGTGTGTGGTAAATAACATCAGGGGGCACAACTGTATCCAAACACCATGACACCCGAAACCAAGTACTGCCGCTGTCACTGTACCCCTTGTCCAGACCCCACTAAGGACGCATGACAACTTGCTCACAGTTTAATAGTAATGATGAACCCTCCCTGCCAGAATCCTAGCATATTCTGCGGGATGGAATCTCCTCAGATGCCACCTGATAACCTGGTATCGATTCTCCTCCATCACACTGGCATGTGTTGTCAGTGCACCACGCAGTGTGCAATGGGTAGAGATGAACTGCCATGGTAACATAGTAACATAGTAGATAAGGCTGAAAAAAGACATGCGTCCATCAAGTCCAGCCCATGCCAATAACACTCCTGTTGATCCAGAGGAAGGCAACAAAAAAGCCCTCTGGAGCAATTTCCAGTGTAGGTGTGTGTGTGTGTGTCAAATAGTTCCCCGGCTCAATATCCTATTTGCTTTGAAGCCATCTGTCATAACTGTCAATATTGTTCTGTGCTAGATAGGCATCCATTGCTTTTTTGAATGCAGTTACATTATCTGCAAGCACAACATCCCGAGGCAAAGAATTCCATAGCCTTACCGCCCTTACTGTAAAGAATCCCTGCCTGTGTTTTAGTCGAAAGCGCCTTTCCTCAAGTCTTAATGGATGACCTCTTGTTCTTAGCTCAGCTCTTTGCATAAATAATTCATTGGATAGTTCTTTGTATTGACCTTGAATGTATTTGTAAATGGTAATCATATCACCCCTTAGACGTCTCTTTTCTAATGTAAACAAACCCAGTTTGGCTAGTCTCTTTTTGTAACTCAGATCCTCCAATCCCTTTATCAGTTTTGTTGCACGTCTCTGCACCTTTTCCAGTTCAGCAATGTCTTTTTTTAGAACAGGCGCCCAAAATTGTACTCCATATTCTAGATGAGGCCTAACCAAGGATTTATACAGAGGTAGGATAATATTAGCATCCCTTGCTTCTACACCTCTTTTTATGCAGGCTAGTACTCTATTTGCTCTTGCAGCAGCTGAGTGACTCTGCACACTGCTGTGAAGACTATTGTCTATCAGTACACCTAAATCTTTCTCTAATGAGGATTTCCCAAGTTGTTTCCCATTTAGAGTATATGCAGCAAGTTTGTTTCTACAACCCAAATGCATAACCTTACATTTATCTACATTAAATGACATCTGCCACTTTTCTGCCCATTCACTTAGTTTATCTAAATCCTTCTGTAGGGAAAAAACATCGAGCTCTGTATGTATTTCCTTACATAGCTTAGTGTCATCAGCAAAGATTGAGATGCTACTTTCAATTCCCACTTCTAGATCATTAATAAACAAATTAAAAAGCATTGGGCCCAGGACTGAACCCTGCGGCACCCCACTTATAACCCTAGACCAATTTGAAAAAGTTCCATTTACAACAACTCTCTGCTATCTATCATTTAACCAGTTCTCAATCCATGTACAGATAACACCACCATATACTAACATTAACAGAGTGACTATCATTTGGCGGGGGAGGTAACGATGAACGAGGTGGATTGGCAAGAGATGTACTTGTTACCCTACAGGAAAAAGGTGATGTTGATGGCGAGCTAGTTGTTTCGCTCATCATGGAACTTCCAGTGTCTGTCTGGGTTTCTGTATTCTTCTCCACCTTTTTGGAATGTCAGGGGGTACAGTAACAGTGGTGCTAAATTTCTGTAATGGGTGTTTGGCTTTAACATGTTTGAAATAAATGTCATGGTGTCTGTGTTTCATGTGTGTTATCAGGGAGTTTGTGCCAAGGTGTATTCCCTCCTTTCCCCTTCTCACTAACTTTTTGCACTGTACCATTGTTGATGATGACTGCACTGTGCCTTCTGGAAGAAAATAATAGTCTCACACCCATGACTTCTGGGATAGGGAACAGGTGGAGTAGAATGGCCTCTTTCTTCTTCTCCTCCACATTCCCCTTCACTTTTTGTGGCAGCTGATAATATTGCTGCTACTGCCTCAGATTTAGCACTGCAACTAGGACCAGGAGTATTGCTGGTGCTGGCAAGTGGAACCTGTCCTAGTCCCGCATCACTTGTTGACACCATTCTCACTGTATCCACGGTGGTCTGTTGCACACTAGCTTGCTCCTCAGCATCCTGCTGCCTTTGCATCTCAGCAGCAGAAGAAATTAAAGCATTTGCAAATTCCAAAAGCTGATTGTTAGTGGTGGTAGTGATGCCCATCCTCATCCCTGTCTCCCATTCCTTCTCACTTTCTGATAAAAGGCCATCAATGTCTCTTCCACCCCAGCTTCTCCAACACCACCACCACCACTAGTCCCTACGTGCTGCTGCTCTATTACAAGCATCTCACTGATGCTTGGAGGAGATGACGAGCAATGTAACAGAGGGTCCCTTACTGTCACACTTGGCATAATTTTCTCCTTCCCCTCCTGAGTACTACAATAAACACTAGCAGCAGGCAAAGTGTTGGTGGTAGCAGGTTCAGCACTGGCAGCAGGTACAACACTAGTGGCAGCACATCTGGAAGCAGGTACAACAATAGTGGCTGCAGGTACAGCAATGGTGGCACTGGCAGCAGGGGCAGCATGTCTTGCAGCAGGCACAGGCAGCTGACCTGTCCTGCTCTCACTAGTACTACCCTTTTTCCCTCCCTTCCCATTGTTACAGATGGCAAGCGAGACAAGGAGTCAGACGGTATAGTTAAGATCACCTTTATAAGAAATATATAAACAGTAATGCAAATAACAAATAACACACAGAGGGTGATCAAAGAGGCAAGCACTGTATCAGAAATAGCAGTCTTCCAATAGATCCACCACTGTCCGAGACTAGGCCTCATCCTCAGTCTCGTGGTAAAAGGTAACGCCCAGAGGTAGCACTGACTCAGCCTGCAGTCAGTCAAGGAAAGGAGTCTCAATATGGTACACAACCACAGAGACTACTGACTCACGCCTGCAGTCAATAGCTAGGAGTCTGATAGAGCCCCAGGTCAGTACTAGGAAAGATGTCTGTGGAACGGGACCAACACATGGAGCGAACAGTCAGAGCCCTCTAATATGCACCAGATAGGATAGTTAGACAAGCCAGTTCATACATGGAGCGGGTAGTCAGCCAGAGCCACAGGTTTGCACCAGATAGGATATCCACTGAAGCGTTAGTATGCTGGATGTGCAGTGGACAAAGCCCCAGATCAACACCAGAGAGGGTAGTCAGACAAGCCAGGTCATACACTGAGCGGGTACTCAGCCAGAGCCACAGGTTTGCACCAGAAAGGATGTCTAAGCCAAATCAGAACGCACAAGGAGAATGGCCAGTCAGAGACACCGGTCAACACCAGAATGGATGAACAGACAAGCCGGGTCATACACAGGAATCAGGAATACCAAATAAATGAACTGCTCAGAACAGCAATGTAAGGGTAACCGAGTCAGGACTCAGTCTGCCCTTTAAACCCCTCCTCAGGAAGTAGGTAGGAGGAGCATCTCAGTGGGAGGAAGTAGGTAGGAGGGGACTACAGGCCTCAAACACATAAAACAGAGGCCTGTAGCATGCTGAAGCCTCGCACCTGCAGATGACGCATCAAGCATTGATGCGTCCAACCGTTCGTGAAAATGACGCCGGAGCGTCATTGTGAGCATTGCCAGAAGCAGCAGAGCTACAAGGTACTGTGGCAGTACCCTCCCTTCAAAGACCCCTCCTCCGATGGACCGGACCAGGTTTGTCAGGGAAACGTGCATGGAATCTGCACACCAGGAAAGGAGCGTGAAATACAGGAGCGCTCCTCCGTACCCTATCCCTTCAAATGGATAAAATACTGTAAGTGCCCTCTAACCATACTGGAATCCAGAATACTTTGTACCTCATATTCCCCATGATCTGCAACTATCACTGGAGCAGGACGAACAGGAGCGGAGGTATACCGGTTGCAGACCAAGGGCTTTAGCAGTTAAACATGGAAAACTTTGTGTACGTGCATGTTGGCTGGTAGTTCCAATGCATACGCCACCGGGTTAATTTTCCGCAACACCCTGAAGGGACCAACGAATCGAGGAGCCAGTTTATTGCATGGGACCTAGAGGTGCAAGTTATGGGAAGACAATCACACTCTATCTCCAACCTGGAAGGCTGGTGCTGGCAATCGTCTATGGTCAGCTTGCCTTTTTTGTTGCTGCACAGAACCACATAGGGTATGCTGTACCCAAACCCAAGAGGAATGGAGTACCTGCAAATGCTCATCAAGAGCCGGAATAGCTTGTGCTCGGAAGGTCTCAGGAAGGACTGAGGGCTGGAACCCACAGGTGACCGGGAATGGCAAACTCATAGTAGAAGAGTTAACAGCACAATTTCTGCAAACTCCAGCCATGCTAACAGGGTAGCCCAATTGTTGTGGTGGTCACAGATATAGCAGTGGAGAAATTGTTCCAAGGCTTGGTTCGACCTTTCTGCCGCACCGGTGAATTGCGGGTGGTAAGTGGAGGAGAATGCCAATTGAATTCCCATTGAGCACAGAAACACCTCCAGAAGCGGGACACAAATTGGCTTCCTCTATCGGACATGATTACCTTCTGAATACCATGGAGTCGGAACACCTCCCTGGCGAATACCACTGCCAATTCCTGTGCGGATGGTAAGCCCTTAAGTGGCACAAAGTGAGCCATCTTTGAAAATTTGTCCATAATCATTAGTATGACAGTACAGTCCATGGACCTAGGAAGGTCGACCATAAAATCAATGGACATGTTTGACCAGGGATGTGCCCCGTTGGCCACTGGCTGGAGCAAGCCTACTTGCAGGTGTCAGGGTGACTTATTTTGAGCATACGTTGTACAGGCTACGGTAAAGGCAGCACAATCTGAGCGGAGTCTCAGCCCCCAGAACAGTCTTAACAAGGACCAAATCAATTGGTTGTGCCCAATATGGCCAGCGATTTTGGAGGAATGGTATGTTTCAAGAATTTTAATACGGAACTGAGCAGGTACAAAACATCTCCCGCTAGGAGTCTCTGCTGGGGCAGATGCTTGGGCGGCCAGTATCTCCTCTCCCAGAGGAGAAGTAATACAGGTACGTATGGTAGCAAGGATGCTATCAGCTGGAATGATCGGAGCAGGAGGAACCTCCTCCTTGGACATATTACAAAACTGGCGTGACAGGGCATCAGCCTTTACATTCTTAGAGCCCGGAAAGTATGAAACCACAAAATTGAACCTAGATGGGAACAATGCACATCTGGCTTGACAGGAAGACAGCCGTTAGGCTTCAGACAAATACATGAGATTCTTGTCTCAAGAATCAGAATGGGGGAACTGGTACCCTCCAAAAGATGACTCCACTCTTTCAATGCCAAAATGATGGCCAGTAACTCTCTGTCACCAATCTGAGAGACCATATCGTCCTTGGACAGTTTTTTAGAGAAATATCAGCAATGGCGTAAATCATCTCCTGGAGCAGACCATTGAGAAAGGAGGGCACCTACTCCAGCCTCTGATGCATCAACTTCCAGGGTGAAGGGCAGGGTGGGATTGGGATGCACCAGAATCGAGCAGCAGTAAATACGGCTTTGAGGTTCTCAAAGGCTAACAGTGCACTGGAAGATCATTCCAAAACTTTGGCTCCTTTCCGCGTCATGTCAGTGATAGGTTTGACAATGGTCAAACATTTTTTTTATAAAGTTTTTTGGGGTCCATGGCGAACCCAGATGCGGATATAACATACCCTAGAAAGGTATCTTGGGTTTTATGAAACTCACATTTTTCCAACTTGCAGAATAAGTTGTTGTTTCTCAAATGCGTAAGGACCTTTGATACATCCGAGTAGTGAGTCTCCAGCATAGGAGAATGAATAAGAATGTCACCCAGATATACTACAACGCAGCTTTGCAAAAGTTCTCTCAGAATATCATTTATGAATTCTTGGAAGATAGCGGGATCATTGCACAGGCCTAAGGGCATGACCAGGTATTCATAATGCCTGCTCCGGGTGTTAAAAGCTGTCGTCCATTCATGGCCTTCTTTTATCCTGACCAAATTGTAAGCCATCCTCAAATCCAGCTTAGTAAATACCGTTGAACCTTTGAGGTGGTCAAACAGCTCAGAAATTAATGGTATAGGGTAACCTTTTTTTTACCATCAACTTGTTTAAGCCCCGAAAATCGGTACATGGGCGCAACTCTCCATTTTTCTTTTTGACAAAAAAAATCCCGCACCTGCAGGGGATGAGGATTTCCGAATGATGCCCCTTTCAAGGGCATCTGCAACATACTCCTCCATGACCTTGTTCTCCTCCACAGACAGAGGGTATGTACGGCCCCGTGGAGGGTTAGTACCATTTAGTAACTCAATCTTACAATTGTAAGTTCTATGGGGAGGTAATGCTCCAGCTTGGATCTTGTTCAATACGTCAGAAAACCATGAGTAGGCCTCCGGTAGGCCATGAGACTCGGCACAAGCCAGTCTGATCAGAAGTGAAAGACACGACTCATCACAGTGAGTCCCCCAAGACAAAATTTCACACGTACCCCAGTCAATTTTAGGGTTATGTTTTTGGAACCACTGGAACCCTAGAAGGATGGCATAATGTGGAGAGTTAATCATCTGGAAGTTAAGGGTTTCTTTCTGCGGGCTCCCACACTCAGGGTAAGTGGGGCAGTCTTGTGAGTAATGTGTGATGGCAGCAAGGGTCTGCCACCAATAGCTTCAACAGCCAGAGGGGAGTCACGTGGTTGTAATGGAATGCCATAACGTTCAGCAAAGGCGGCATCCACAAAATAACCTGCCGTTCCAGTCTATCAGGGCAGACACAGAAATAGACTCCTCAGCTCAGTATAGGACTATGTCGAGCAAGAGTTTAGCCTGGCAAGTCTCAGGGGACTGAGATATGCCACCTAAGATCTGACCCTGATAGGATCTTAGGTGCGAGCATTTCCCTGGACGTACCGGACATGACTTCAATAGGTGATCATGCTTCCCGCAGTAAAGACATAGTCCCTCCCTCCTCCTAAAGGCCCTCTCCACAGCTGAGAGCCGAGTAACCCACACCTGCATTGGTTTGCTACCCAAAGAGTCGGAACCAGGAGGCATGGGAGGGGAGGAAGGACAGGATGGGCAAGTTATGTTATCGGACATACTGGTAGGATTCCTCCGCAGGTGCTCCTTAAACAAAGGTCTCTCCCGGACCCGTGTATCTATGAGGATGATACAGGATATCACCTCATTCAGACCTTTCGGCAGGTCACGAGCAGCAATCTCATCCTCCATATAATCGCAAAGCCCTTGGGAAAACATGGCTATCAGAGCCTCATTTTGCCACCCTATTTCAGCTGCTAGGGTTAGAAACTCAATTGTGTATTCCACCACTGTGCGGTTACCCTGGTGGATAGTCATCAGGTGTTTGGAGGCCAAGGTCCTGTGACCTGGCACATCACATATGCGTCTAAAGGAGGCCACAAATTCTGTGAAATTGTATATTATGGGTTTCTCCGTCTCCCATAAAGGATTCACCCAAGCCAATGCTTTGCCAGCAAGGAGAGAAATCATTAGCCCAACCCTGCTGCGCTCAGTACGGAAGGCTTGAGGAAGCATCTCAAGGTAAATGCCCAACTGGTTTAGTAATCCGAGACATAACTCAGGTTCCCCACTATAGCATTGTGGGAGTGGAGCGGATCCAGTTAACTCTCTGTTCAATCCTGCATCAGAGACGGTAGCAGCTGTAGGTGCTGAAGGAGAAACTGGGGTGGCCACTGGCTGCGGGTTATAGCGTTCCAAGTGAGCAGTTCTGCCAAGCAAAGTCTGCAAGGCACATGCCAACTGATCAATACGTTGATCCTGATCCTGCATTCTGTCAAAAATTTTCTGTAAAGGAGGATCACTATCACTGTCTGTAGTCATGACCCTTAAGTACTGTTACGGATGGCAAGTGAGACAAGGAGTCAGACGGTATAGTTGAGATCACCTTTAGTAGAAATATATAAACAGTAATACAAATAACAAATAACACACAGAGGGTGATCAAAGAGGCAAGCACTGTATCAGAAATAGCAGTCTTCCAATAGATCCACCACACTGTCCGAGACTAGGCCTCAGCCCAGTGGAGTCTCGTGGTAAAAGGTAATGCCCAGAGGTAGCACTGACTCAGCCTGCAGTCAGTCTAGGAGAGGAGTCTCAATATTGCACACAACCATGGAGACTACTGACTCACGGCTGCAGTCAATAACTAGAAGTCTGATAGAGCCCCAGGTCAGTACTAGGAAGGATGTCTGTGGAACGGGACCAACACACGGAGTGAACAGACAGAGCCCTCTAGTAAGCACCAGATAGGATAGTCAGACAAGCCAGGTCATACATGGAGCGGGTAGTCAGCCAGAGCCGCAGGTTTGCACCAGATAGGATATCCACTGAAGCATTGGTATGCTGGATGCGTAGAGGGCAGAGCCCCAGGTCAGTACCAGAGTGGGAAGACAGACAAGCCAGGTCATACACAGAGAGGGTAGTCAGTCAGAGCCACAGGTTTGCATCAGATAGAATATCCACTGAAGCGTTAGTATGCTGGATGTGCAGTGAACAGAGCCCCAGGTCAACACCAGAGTGGGTAGTCAGACAAGCCAAGTTATACACGGAGCGGGTAGTCAGCCATAGCCACAGGTTTGCACCAGAAAGCATATCTAAGCCAAATCGGAACGCACAAGGAGAATGGTCAGACAGAGCCACAGATCAACACCAGAATGGATGGACAGACAAGCCAGGTCATACACAGGAATCAGGAATACCAAATAAATGAACTGCTCAGAACAACGTAAGGGTAATGGAGTCAGGACTCAGTCTGCCCTTTAAACCCCTCCTCAGGAAGTAGGTAGGAGGAGCAGCTCAGTGGGAGGAAGTAGGTAGGAGGAGACTACAGGCCTCAAACACATAAAGCAGAGGCCTGTAGTATGCTGAAGCCTCACGTCTGCAGATGATGCATCTAGCATTGATGCGTCCAATCGTTTTTGTGAAAATGACTCAGGAGTGCCATTGTGAGCATCGGCAGAAGCGGCAGCGCTACAAGGTACTGTGATACCCATTTCCTTTTCTTCCTTCCTTCCCATTTCCTTTTCTCCCTCCCTTTCCATTAAATTCCCCAAGATACCTTTGGGTGATTTAGGGGGACTGGACAACATTGATTCAGTACTGTTAGTCACTTCCTCCTTCTCCTCAGACTCACTGGACACATAAGGGTCCTTCCAGGTCCTCCACTGATGATTTTTCACCCTGCTCATAGTGATAGCAGTCACTGTGAGCCTTTCCTGCCTCAATTTTTGCAAAATATCACAGCAGAACAGCACAGCACGTCTATCTTGCTCTGTAGCTGCTTCTATTGTGTCACCTTTTTATAGCGGAAGTGTGAAAACAACGTAAATCAATGGGTGGAAACTGTATAGCCATTGAAAAAATGGTGAAAAATGTTGGCCTATGGGCGAAAGATCCAAAAATTGTAAACACTAGTTTTAAATCGAATTTTCCAGAGAAAAAGTTTCGCTCATCCCTAGGCATTTCATATCTGATAAATGCATCTGAACAATGCTAACATTAGAACTATTATAGCCTATTGCTTGGCGTGATCTAGACCAGTGCTTTTAAATTTATGCCCTCAGGGCCCAGTAACAGTCCAGGGCCAAAATGCACTAAAGCTGGTAGAGGGTTCAGGATGACAACGTCCTGTTGAATCTGCGTCAAAGGCAAATCTCCATTATGCACTAAAATGTCTTCGCCATCATATCCCCATCAATCTAACATTAATCTTCCATCATCGCCATCAATCTGGCATGACTTCAACAGATTTACAATTTTTCAATTAACACATTGACAATGCATGGCTCATTTCGATATGGAAAAGCAGCATAATGAGCCATTATTGAATTCATGTGGGTGTGTTCATATGTTAATGTGGCACTTCACCACATGCACTAAAGTCTGATAGCAGCCTCTGCTGTTGTAGTTCACAGTCCCAACTTGACCTACCTGAGGAAATTGGGATCTCCCATAGCTTGCTATACATTATATCACGTTGCCGTGATTTCTTGTTTGTCGAAATTGCTACTTCCTGTCAGTGCTTGCTGATTCTTATTGGACACTGGGCTCTGCTCCGCCCAGCACTTGCCTTTTTAAACTCTGTTCTCACTACCTTGGGTGCCCTTTCATGGTGTTCCTGACCAGACGTTTGTTGCTGTTTATCCTGCTCCGTGTATGATCCGGTTTTGCCTGACCTTGCTGCTGCCTTCGCTGCCTATTCCATTGACAATCCTGTTTGCCTGACTATCGCTATCTGTGTACCGATTCAGCTTGTGCCTGACTACCGCTCTCAGTTTACCGATCCAGGCTTTGGCTGACTTCTGCTCTCTGTGTACCGATCCAGGCTTTGGCTGACTCCGCTCTCTGTGTACCGATCCAGGCTTTGGCTGACTACCGCTCTCTGTGTACCGATCCAGGCTTTGGCTGACTTCTGCTCTCTGTGTACTGATACAGACTTTGGCTGACTACCGCTCTCTGTGTACCGATCTAGGCTTTGGTTATTACCTCTCACTGTGTACCGAACCAGGCTGTGCTTACCTCTCTCTGGGTTACTCTGTATCTGCTGGCAGAGTTTCTCATGTCTCACTGACTCGCTAGTCCCTAGCGCTTATCGTTGTCTGTGCCTATCAGTGTTGCTATTAGTCTTCTAGTCTTCTAGTCTCCGCTGTTGCCTCCGGTTTCGCTGTATGATAGTCTGTGCCTTTACTGTTGCCTGTGGTTGCTCTACTTATACAGCCTGTGCCCTCTCTGCGGCCTCCTGGTCGTTAGTGCCGTATAGTCTGTGCCTGTCCTTATTGCCTCCGGGCATATACCGTAAAGAGAGATAAGCCTGTGCCTGACCGTGTAGCCTTAGGGCTTATAAGTCTAAGAGATAAAGCCTGTGCCTGACCGTGTAGCCTTAGGGCTTATACATCTAAGGGATAAAGCCTGTGCCTGACCATGTCACCTCAGGGTTTATACATCTAAGAGATAGAGCCTGTGCCTGTCCGTGTTGCCTCTGGGCATATACCTCTAAGTGAGTGAGTCTGCGCCTATCACTTTGCCTATTACCAGTCTGGTCTTTGGGGCAAGTTCTGTTGCCAGGTTGTCTAGTCTCCTACCTAGACAATCTAGGGTCAGTCTCTGTGCTACCCGTTTCCTGAGTCGGGCCTCGTCTCAGGGCTCCTGTTGTCTCGCTCTTGTTCCCCAGTTACATTGGGGATTTAGCCCTGCAGTACCTACCTCCACTTGTGGGCCACTTCCTTGTTGGTACTGTTGAGGTACAGTTCCAGTTCCAGTCTACTGCTGTTGCATTTATCTGTGTTATACTTGTTGCTTTTTGTACCCTGACCTGTGTCAGATCTAGAAGTGCCCGGTCACTGTCTGGGTCTGGACCTGTGAAGGGTGTCTCTGTTCTTTATTTATTCAATAAAGCTGATTTTTACCTTACCCAAATTGTCTGAGTGTTCATTAAAACCGTGACACATGACACCCTAGGTGTGTCATACTGTTAACAATGTGGAAGGAAGCCCTCCCTTACACATCACCAGCAGGACCACAACCCTAGCACATCCTCTCTGCTCTCCCACTTGCCCACTGGAGGAGTATAGAGGATCCATTAAGACTTCAGCACCACAAACAGTATCATTCCCATAGCCGTTGAATGGGAGGGAAACAGACAGACAAAGTGGTGAAAGGGAGGAGGTGGCACAGGATGGCAAACAGGAAGAAGAGGGACAAAGTGGCAAAAAGGGAGGAGGGAACATAGAGTGGTGAATGGGCATAAGAGGGACAAAGTGATGAAAGGGAGGAGGGGCACAGAGTGGTGAATGGACATAAGAGGGAACAAAGTGGTGAAAGGGAGCAGGGGCCCAGAGTTGTGAAGGACAAAGTGGGGAAAGGGACAAGAGGACACAGAGTGGCAAATGACGAAGTGGCAAAAGGGAGGAGGGGGCACAGAGTGGGGAACGGGTGGAAGAGGGACAAAGTGGAAAAAGGGAGGAGGGGGCACAGAGGGGTCAATGGGCGGAAAAAAGACAAATCATTGAAAGGGAGGAAGGGGCACAGAGTGGCAAATGTCATTCGCCTCTTACCTCTCTCCCTCCCATTCCCCTCTTTCCTCCTCTTTCCTCCCATCTTGTCTCTCTTAGTATCATTCACTGAATGTCAGAGAGAGGCAAGAGGTGAATGGGAGTGAAGGAGGCAAGAAGTGCAATGCGTTGCACTGAATAGCCAGATGTACACACTGCATTGCAGAGCACTACATTGCAGTGAACACATACATGGACATTGCATTACAGTTTTAAATTGCACGGAGTAGATAAGTGTGCTATGCAATGCTTTACCATACATTGCACACCTGTTTGCTCAGTTGGAGATGATTAACATTACATGAAGAAATGCATCATGATTCAGTTATTTACCAGAGAAAGAGGCATGTTGTTCTGACTCCTCAGCTGAGGTAAGACCTGGCCTCTGAGGCATTCAGGGGGTGTCTCTGCCACTGCTCCTGGCAGAACTGGTGTATATAATCAGGCCAAGGAAGAGTTGCTTCCCCTAGCAGAAAGAGAATGGGACCTGGCATCAGCAGCAGGAACAGGAGAGGGCATGCTGACATCAGCTGTGAGGGGTAGCGGAAGATGTAGGAGTTTGGCCATCCTCAGCATCTAAGGAATCCACTGGTCCTGCTACAGGGGTGATGGGAGCTTATCTAGCAACATCCTCATCACCTCTGGCAGCAGGAGCAGCTTCTTCATCAGATGCCGGAAGGAGACTATCCATGACCTGTTCATAGCTGTAAAAATAAACAGGTTTCATGGAGGCCGTAGATAACCTCTCTTCCTACATCTTCAACCTTTTCTTCAGCACCTGCCTCTTGATGCTGGACTCCCACTTACTGAACCTGTGTGCTGTGAGTGGTGTCACTGCCACTTCATTGGCAGTCGACACAACAGCAGCACACATTCCCTCCTGCCAGGGGTAGGTGGTGACAGATATAGGTTGCATGGGTTGGCTATGTTTGCTATCCTGTGCCATCTCCCATCACTTCAGTTGATCAAATAATGTGTTGCTGGTAGTGTGTCAGGTAGATGGGATATTTCTGAGCCATTGTAGCTTACTTCATGACCTACTGACACCACTTTGTGTGAGTAAATTATTTATAGCATGATCAACATATTTTTCTTGCCACAGACAAATTTACACATACAAAAACTGAAGTTTAAACAAACATTGATATGAGTTTCCTTGCCATGGAGCAGTATCATACACTAAAATATATACCACAGATTGATCTAATATGAAAATATCAGGGTAGGAGAGACAGAGGGATTTGGGCCTCAAAGAGGGACAGTGCCCCCTAAAGGAGGAAGGTATGTCTATGCTAGAGTAGGAGACTGGTAGGGTAAAATGAAATCTTTATCAATGTGCTAGAGTAAAATGAGACAAGCATGGGTTGGTGATGTTCATTAATTTATTTTGAGTAGAATGACAGGCTTGGGTTGGCGATGTCTGTCAGTGATCATTCTCCAATTCCCATAGTTATTCTATGGAGCCAGCGCACTAAGATTTCTCCAGCTTTGGAGATCTTAGTGCATAAACTCTATAGAATAACATAGAAACTGAAGCAGCTTTATCACCTCTTTATCAAGCTTTAGTACATAACCCCACCCCCCAGACTGCTACTGGGCCCTGAATGCACAAGTTGAGAGCCACTGATTTAGAAGTATACTTCAGTGATATTTTCTGATAGAAACTGCCAACAAAAATGCATAGACAGACATACTTGACTGAATGAAAGACACACACACACACACACACACACACACACACACACACACACACACACACACACACACACACACACACACACACACACACACACACACACACACACACACACACACACACACACACACACACACACACACACACACACACACACACACGTAAGTCCTTCTATTAAACATATTAATTGCTGTTTATTCCTATGGAATGGATTCCCCTTTAAAACATATAATACAGACCAAGACCCAATCTTTAACCCTTTGATCACCAGACACCTCTGTCACTCAGTGAGATAAGGTTAATCAAGAGAGGAAAATGCAGATTAATTTCTGTAAATTAAAAGTACTTTAAATAAAAAACTGCAAATCAGCTAATTACTGGAATTTCACTATTTCTAATAAATAACTAGCATTTGATCTTAAAACATGGACATAGTAGTTATTAACACTACTTAACCCTTTAATTTGGGGAATGTCATCATTTTATCATCTGTTAAAGTATAATTCCTGAAGGTAATTTCCTAGATCTGTATGAATTTGATTTGCCCCACAATTGATCTGGTCCTTAGTACATCATCCTCAAAGTGGATCAGTTCTGCACCAACTGCACCATTCAAGATGTTAATAGCGCTATTTAAATGTATCCTAGATAGAAAATACTTTATTTTAATAAATACAGCATTACTGATTTTATCATATTGCCAAGTGCTCTCATAAACCTTGAATTATAAATTTTGATTTTTATATTTTCATCATTAGCGGATTTTCTTAAAGGCCTTTAAATTCAGCTGGTTTCCTCATCCTCCCCTGTATCTTTCTAACATTAAAACTTTCACTAAGACAAGACCACTGAAGAAACTTTGAAAAAGCAACATGAGCTGAGAGGGCTGTGTGATGTGTGTCAACAGAAACATTTTTTTGCGGACGAAATCCTGAATTAGATACTGTTTGCTAGTCAAGCAGTTCCTTAGAGTAAATTCCACAGAATGAGAGCAGATTTAGCTTATGTTGCTAATGACATCCCAGGTATGGCCTCAAGTGGTAGCTATCAGGTTGCCTCCTTGAAACCCACAGGCTCATAGTAGGTTTATCTGAAGTTGCTGATGTCATACCAGGTGTGTTCTCAGGAGGCAGGTTAAAGGATGACATGTTTACTACAGACAGGGCATTCATTTTGAGTCAGCTTTGTTCTGGAATTACCAAAGGGAAAATAAGTTGGCCTGAGAAGGAATCAAGGCCTTCAGCTATACAAGGCTCACTGAAAGAGACAAGGCCCAAAGCCATCCTGAATCCTGTCTGTGCTACTGGTTGGGTCTTCTAAAAATTTACTGACCAGATCTGCATGTTAATTAAGGGTATGAGACTGCATGATTGAGGTATATTAGAAATGTGCACGAAGAGAAAACTTGTTTTTCCTGGCACATTCATGCAACATTTTTTAAAAAGACTGGAGAAAAGTAAGTTCATTTGCCTTTGTAGGCAGTCAGCCAGAACTTTGTTAAAATTATTAATTGCTGGACAAAATCCATTCAACATAAATTTCAATGGGGAAGGCCCCTGCTGCCTTCTCTGGACTGACATTTGAAGACGATTCATTCAACTCATTAAAATTTTGCCATCCATTCCATCAGGGTACATGAATAAATAATAAAAATGAATATAAATGATAATAGCCTGCGTTTTTATTTGTTTTTTATGTTCATGTTCAATGAGTGTGTATAAGGAGCATGCACATAAGTAAATCCCTTCCCCTCCATATAACTTACATTGATTTCTGAAAGTACTATGGAAGGAAGCAGAGAATCTTTGACTCTGTTACAAGCACAGTACTGAGCTTTAGGAGTTGATGAAGGAGACAATAGTTGGCATTGGTATATCACCAGAGCCAGCATTAGGCCATTATGGACAAATAACAAACAAACAAAAACATACACTGATCTCGGAGAGTATTAAGGAAGGAAAATAAAAACATCTTTGACTCTTCAGGTGGCCACTATGTACTCTGGGGTGTCCATGATGGAGAGCATTCAATCTTTTCCTAAATGCTGCCAAAAATGTGAGCTGATGTGTTTTGTTCATCCATAACCTCAGCATAGAGGAGAAAAGAGCGATACTGCATCTTCCCACCTGGCCCAGCTCCACACCTCCTGTCACCTGATGTGCCTACAACAATAGCACCATCCTCCGGTGCGTGACAGCGTGAGAGGTGAAGTGGGTGGTCTGTCTAGCAACCTTGGACAGATTGTCCTTCAACAATTACAAGCATGAATGGAAAAGTAAGGGCACTAAATTTTTGATGAAGGTGCTGTTTTACTGGATGTGGGGGAAGTTGGGAGAGAAAGCCTTTAACACCAACCTGAAGGGCTCCCTTTCAAACATGGAGAATCGAACTCCTCCCACATCAGTTTCCCATGAAGCCATATTAATTTATTTGGCTGCTGCTTGGACATAGCACATGAAAGGAAAGCCCCAAAGTGTCCAAGGGTGTGCTGTTGCTAAGGTTCCTGCCCCACCAGTCTCTGGGAGGAGTCTGAGTCTTAGAAGATGCCAAGGTTTCTCCACATGCTCTGCCCTGGCTGCTGCTGCTAGAGGTGACTGTTGTAATGTTGCTGCTGGCATCAGTAGTGCCAGTTTGCGCCTAAATCATAAATGCACTGTGGTCTGATGAGATGTCCCATACTTACAACTAGGGATGGGCAAAAAATTAGAAACATTTCCTGCATGGCTTTTCACAAAAAATGGATGATTTTTTTTGCTTTTTTTCTCTTTTTTGACATTGAAAACTTTTTCTCCTTTTTGCCAGTTCCAACACATTTTTTGCCTGTTCCAAAAACATTTTTTGCCTATGTTTCCTGTGAAGCAACATTTTCCAGCACACTATTTTCTTATCTTCTCAAGGCTGTAGTGGAGACATAAGTAGCTGTAGTGGAGAAATAAGTAGATGAAAGTCAAAGTTGTGAGTCCTATAGCAACTTATACCTTGAAAAATGTGTTAACATGCAGAGTGTATTTGTCCTTTGCCCACAAAACTAACTTCCTGCTGAAGTGACACTGGCACATATTCATGATGATGTCAAATGATAAAAAAAAGTACAACCTACAATGTGGCAGATGTGTATGCTAGTGGTGGTGGTGGCCTGGCATGGTATGTGATGTGTGTGATGTGTGTATATATATATATATATATATATATATATATATATATATATATATTATATATATATTATACAAACAAATATGTGATCACGGCCATTATCTACCTCTCATGTACAGTCAGTTAGATCGCTACCTACTATCCAATGCTCGTATAGTGTACCAAGCCCAAAAAATCTACTCAAACCAATGCAACAGGAGAGCACTCCAATTGACTATTAATAATAATATTTATTAAAAATATAAACAATAAAAAACATGTATAATAAACATGTATAATAACACAGCTGCTAGCAGTATAACCAATACTGAAACAAGGTGCTAGTTAATAGTCTGTACTCCGGAGCAATATAATCGTTGGTGCACTTTAATTCCAGATGGTAGCTGCAGTCTACAAACAACGTCCTGGGGGTAATAAAGCTCACAACTATATATGGATCGCAACTGTGTAACCAACTATTGCAATCAGATGAAGTATCGGATACAATGTTCCAAGATGTGAACACCGGAGTGAGATGTGGAATAGCGGGCAGCCACACAACTAAATATGAGTAATATACCTGAACTCTCCCATCCATCTACGGTGCGGGACAACTGCCCTATCGGATCATTATGGATGGCAACTACTATATCTAAAGTTACCTCCAAGTAACGGTCCTACCATATAGTGTCCTCTTCCTTGCCGCAGGCAGAGTAACCTCTCAGGTATGCTCCCATCGTTTGACTCTCAGGTGCGCTCCCGTCTTTTCTTTCCACCTCCTTCTCTCTCAATGTATACAATATATCCGTCACTAGACGATGTGATCCAAAAAACCCCTTTGTTGATTGTAGAAACAATCTTCATTATAATCTTCCTAAAAATACTCCTCTCAATGACAGCGTGATCTCCTCTCCTACTAGTTTCGTGCTTGACTCGCACTTCATCAGGGAGCTCAAGCACGAAATTAGTAGGAGAGGAGATCACTCTGTCATAGCATCTACATAGCCTCTACCCCTCCACCTCTCCCAATTAGCAGGAGCAGCAAGCTGTAAATCCCAGGCTGCAGAGTTTGTAGAGAGAAATATAGTTTGACTTGCTATGAGCAAGAAGTGCAGAGCAAGAGCAGAGCAGTGCAACAAAGCAGGACTTGAAAAGGTTAGCTAAACCTGTGCTATTTTTGTTAGTTTAGTACCTAGAACAAGAAAAGGAAACAGCTGCAAGTAATGTTAGTGCTCAGATTGAGCTAATTTTTTGTTCGTAGTGTTGCTTTCATTTTTGTATTATAAAACACTGCCTGCTTATTGTGTTTGATGTGATGTCAAAATAAATCTGCACATCTTTTGTAAGAACTGTGGACTGTGTGTGTGATACCCTAGATGACTGTGCTTACTACCCATCCAGGTTCAGCCTGCTTTTGGATATATATATATATATATATATATATATATATATATATATACACTTTTTTCTTAAAGCAGTTTTTACCATAATCATGTTTGTGTCAAATGTAAACTATCCTTCTTCTCAGATTACTGATACACATTACTGGTCACAGTAGTGTTCATGCTCCCAGGTTCAGTAGATGGTAGCAACCCTTCTTCACATCCCTCCTCCTCTTCATCTGTGCTGCTTTTAATACATTTGTCCTGGCTTTATGCTTGTACAATTCAAGTACAGCCATTCTGTAACTGCGGCTTGGGATATACCAGCGTGCAGCTACACATGACATCAGTTCTCTGAAACCTCGGTTTTCTACAAAAGAATAAGCAGCATGTCCACTGCCAACATCTTGTCCACTGCCAACATGCATTCTTTGGGATTGTTTTTGTGAAGTTTTTGACTCCTTCCCAGGAACTCAGTCAGTGTGGGTTGGCAGAACACTGCAGAAGAACCCTATAACTTTATTGCTTTAACAGCATCTCTGGAGGAGGTGATGGAGGTAGAGGCAGCATGACAGGATAGGCTATGACTTTTGCCATCTCCTACAGCAAGCCCAGAGTCACCATGCTCCTTTGCAGCAGGAGCCATAGGTTTTATTTGGAATTCACTAAATGTTGGCAGTGGAGCACTCCCTGATAAGGGTGGGAGAAAAGTGAGAACAATTTCCCCCATTACTTTATGCGAAAAACGGCAGATTTTTTTTTATTTTTCACAAAAGTTTTTCTCCAATGCAAAATTTTCTACCTTTTTGCCTATTCCATCAAATTTTTCGCCTATTCCAACACATTTTTCACCTATTCAACACATTTTTCTCCCATTCTAACACATTTTGCTCCTATTGCAAAACTTTTTTCCTATGTTTAATATGTTGCAACATTTCCCAGCACAATATTACTTCTTCTGAGGGCTGTAGTCGAAAAATAAGTATCTGGAAGTCAAAGTTGTGAGTCCTACAGCAACAATTTGTTAGCATGCAGAATGCCTTTGTCTACAACTCTTACTTCCTTCTTAAAGGGATAGTAATGTTTCATAATAAAAACAGCTCTAATTAATCATCATAGTATTTGGACTTTGGAGAGTGTTATTTCAATTCTGTCAGAGTTGTAGTTCCAGAGTAATTCAATGACAAAGTGTCCCCCTCCCGCCCCTTTTACTGATGTCACACTGTTCACCTCAGAGCAGAAGGGAGGTGCCCAGGTAGACTGCAGAGAGGGACAATCTTCAATTAAGATAAGGGAAAAACCTGAAAAGCTTGTCAAGGGGGTCAGGGCTTTCATTGTTCTCATAGGAATAAGAGTGTCCCCTTTTGTTATCTGTCTGGTCTATGGACTGCATTTCACATCTGAGAAGAGATTGTTTACACTAGGTAAAAGGGGCGGGAGGGGGGAACTTTGCTTGTGAATATCTCATAAACCATAAAGTTTTGAGAGATAAGACTTATATCATTCTTCATGTTTTTTTAATGCCTACAAAATAAAATAAAGTTAAAACGAAGTATTACTATCCCTTTAAGTGACACTGGGATCATCATCATTTATTGCACATGCTGCAGAAACAATTGTTGCAGTCATGTTTTGCACAAACACTTTACTCCCATGCCTCTCCACTTCCTCCATCTTCCTCCTGTGCATTTGCTATACATTACACAACTACTGTGTGTTTTTACTCTCTACAGTACACACCTGATGGAGTATGATGTCTTGTCTTAACCCTCAACAAAATTCTCAATGCCGTCTGCTGCCTATCAAGTCTGCCTAAGTCACAGATCTCCCAGTTAGGGGTGAGTGAAAATATTCTCCTCAAAATGAAATCGATGAATAATGGCACTATCCACTATCCAGCTAAAACTGCGGTTTTTCTGCTTTTTCACGCCTTTTTCTCCCATTGAAATCAATGGTAAAAAAAGTATTTCTCCACAACACAAACGTTTTCTACAACCATATAAAAGGCTGTCAGGCTCATGCCATTTTGTGTTTGTGAGAGGAGAGAGCAGTATTTTTTTGGAGCTAGAGAAGACAGAGAGGGGAATTGAAGTTTAGTTTACGGAATCTTTTGGGTAGGACATTTGTTCTGTTAGGAGAGTCAGTGGGGCACTCTGGGGAGAAGAAGGGAGGAAGGAGGTTGACCCCAAATACTCCAAAATTCCATGTGACTGACTGGAAAGACACAGGCAGCTAGGGACCTATTTGCTTGCTGATCTTGCTGTTATTGTCTCTATGCTGGGTGGGGAAGTCTGGGGAAATACGTTGTTGATTTTGTTTTTCAGTTATAATTTATTTTGGGCAGACTGTGATAAGACAACAGGGTGGAAAACTTAAAAAAATGTAAAAAAAAAAAATAAAAATAAACCAAATAAAAAAGAATAAAGAAATAAATATATTAGGTGACAGTGACAGACAGCTGACTGGGCTTAGGCAAGGCATCATACAGCTCCATCAGTTGTGTTGTGTACCGTACAGTAAAAAAACACAGTGTAGTTGCATAATGTCTAGCAAACACACAAGGGGAAGGGGAAGGGGGATGGGTGGAGCAGTGCAGGGGTGTGAGAGTAAAGCAGTAGTTCAAAAACTGACTGCAGCAATGGTTGCTGCAACATGTGCAATCAATGATGATGATCCCTCTACTCCAAGGGATGATGCAGTTTGTCAAAGTCCCAACAAAACTAGTGCCAGCACCACCAATGCCAGTAGAAATAAAGAACCATATAAGAAGACCACTGAAGACAACAACAAGTCGCATTTAAGTGTTGATGATGCTGGCAATAGCTGCATCAGATAGTGAGACAAACAAGCACCAAAACACCTGTAATAGGGAACTTTGTAACAGTAAAAGTGAAAAAGAAAATGTTTGAGACCTCTAAAAGCTTAGAGGAATATAAGGGTAGCAGTGGGCAAGAACTGTCAGGTGATGCTGCTGCTGAGGATGACCTAATGATGACTGATGATGATGCAGATCTAGAATATATCCCTCCAGCGTCCTTCTCTTGTTCAGATACAAATGAAGTTGAGAGTGAGGATGATGACAGGGCTATAAGGTTAGCAGAAAGTCAAAGGCTGACTCTTCCACCACTTTTAAGGAGCACTGTGTCTGTCTATAAACTGTATGAGAAAGCTATTGGAAAGTCTGACCCTGGACAAGCACAGATGTCAAAAAGCACACTGTCAACCTATCAGTCAACATCAGCATCAAAGTCCAAGTCCCACTCAGCCACCACACCTGTTTTCAGTACCCAGCAACAGCAACACAGGTTAACATCCACAATGTTATATATGACGTGTGTCACTGCTGCTGTAAGTGCTGCACCTTTGACACCTAGTAGTAGTGGCAGTAGAATTACATCAACATCTAGCCCCAGTAGTAGTAGCAGCAGCACCACCACCTCAGAAACTCCTCATTCCATGAAGTCCCCAGTAAGGAAATACTTTGCACAGGATCCTCAAGCTAAGCATGTTGCTATCTGTTGTCTGTGCAAAAATCCCGTGAGCAGGGTGAAAGCAGGCTCACATCTATGCACCTCCTCTATGAGATCCCACCTGAAGCACAACCACAGGTCTGACTGAGAGATACACTATCAGCAGGGCAAAGGTGCCACAGCTAGCAGCAGCAGAAGGACTTTAAAAAGTTCCCAGGGCTCTAGGGCAGAAAAAGAAACAGTGAAGTTATTTATGTGTCAGAGATTGTGCTACTGCCAACAGTTAGTTAAGTCTAAATAACACCTATGGCTCCTGCTGCAGAGGAGTATGATGACTCTGGCTTTGCTGTAGAAGATGGCAAGAGACATAGACTGCCCACACATGCTGCATCTACTGCCACCACTTCCTCTAGTCATGATGTTAAAGCAATAAAGTTTCAGGCTTCTTCTGCCATGTCCTGCCAACCCACACTGACTGAGTTCCTAGGAAGGAGTCAAAAATTTCACAAAAACAATCCCAAAGTACACCTGTGGAATGGCAAGGTTCCCAAGATGTTGGCAATTGACATGCTGCCATATTCTTTTGTAGAAAACCAAGGTTTCAGAGAACTGATGTCATGTGTAGCTGCACGCTGGAATACCTCAAGCCAAAGTTATTTTTCTAGGATGGCTGTGCCTGAATTGTACAAGAAGGTGGTTAGTGTGGTGGGCAAAGGGCTGAAAAGTGTGTATGGCAAGAAAATCCACCTGACAACAGATATGTGGACAAGTGGGCAGAACACAGACTATATGACTGTGACTGCTCACTGGGTTTCCCTCCCAGCACCAATAGTGGACAACACTAGCTTACAGCATAAGGTTAAAGCCAGTAATCGTGCTTCTGGTTGTGGCAGCATGATTAAAATGTGGTAGCAGCAGCAGGATAACCCATACCATCGTCACGCCACCTTGTGCATGCAGAGTTTTGAGAGGCAGTCCCACAAAGCTGTAGATGTTCTAAGTAAGCTAGAGCAGGGGATAGAGGAATGGCTTGTACCCCCTTCCTTAAAAGCTGGTTTTGTGTCTGTTGATAATGTCTCCAAGATAATCGCTGCTTTGAGAATAGGTGGTATGGTGCATGTGCCCTGCTTTGCCTATATGCTAAATTTTGTTGTGACCAGATTCCTGGCAGAATCCGAAACACTCAAAGAGATGCTTACCATTGCCTGCAAAATCTGTGCCCATTTTAGTTGCTCCTACAGTGCATGCAATGCTCTATATTCCATACAAGAGCGTAACAACCTGACCCATCATCAGCTTAAAATAGAGGTCCTTACCAGGTGGAATTCCACCATGTACATGCTAGAGCATTTGTATGAGCAGAATAAGGCCATTAGTGAGTACACCATGCAAAACTGGAAGGCTTTGGAGGGAGCCTCTTTGTCATCTGGCCAATGGCAACTAATGTACAATGTATGTGAGCTGCTGAAACCCTTTGAGGAGGCAACCATGCTGGTGAGTCACTTTGGGGCAGGAATTAGTGAAATTCTACCACTGATATTTTTATTGCAGAAAAAAAATGAGGACTATGGCTGAGGAATCTTACCAGAATGACAACAAAGACATGCACCAGCTGTCCATAGTGTCCATTAAAAGCAATGAGGAATACATTCTTGCCACTTTGCTGGATCCCAGCTTTAAACACAAAATTTCTGATTTTCTGCCAAAGGTCATCAGCAGTTTTTCATAAAAAGGAATCATGGCAATCAGCAGCAACTCTCTGAGGAATCGGATTCTGTCAAGGAATATCGAGATATGCTTATTGATTGAGTGGAGGGTTGCATTGTGGAGGATGAAATATAGAAAGTGAGGGCACAACAAACATCTAGATAGTGTAGTGAAAAGGAAGGCAACAAGGCATTTCAACCAACAGAAACAGCTACATCATCAACCAGAATATCTGATTCGGAACATAGGGCAATTCATGGGTCTCAGCAGGGGAGGTAAAAACCCAACATTGGTGGTGGTGGTGGCGGCACATCTCTTTGGGAGTATGGGTTGGTAACTGACACACAGGAACACTGTGTAGCTCCTAGAAGTGGTCCCACTGCATGTGAGATAGTTTCTGTATACTTGCAGGGTAGCTGCATTTTAGGCAGAAACAATGACCCCGTGGAATACTGGCAAACAAAGCAGTTTGTGTGGCCAGCATTGACACGTACTGCAGTGGAAACCCTTAGGTGTCCTCCAGCAAGTGTTGAGTCTGAGAGGGTTTTCAGTGCGGCTAGTTATATTGTCATTGACTGCAGGACACGTCTATCAAGCAGCAATGTTGGGAGACTAACATTCTTAAAAATGAACCAATATCTCATACCATCTGAGTATAAGGTAGCAGAAACCACACATGACAGAGAAAGCCAGGACAAATATATTAACAGCAGCACAGATGAGGAGATGGAGGAGGGATGTGAAGAAGGGTTGCCACCATCTACCCCACTTGGGACCACTGCTATGACAGATAAGTAATGTGTGTCAATAATCTGAGAAGGAGGATAGTGTATGACAATGGTAAAAACAATATACATACACAGATCACACCATGCCAGTCCCCCACCACCACCACTACCATACACATCTGCCACATTGTAAGTTGTACTTTATTTTCTTTTATTACTTGAGATCATCATGAATACGTGCCAGTGTCACTTAAGCAGGAAGTTAGTGTTGTGGGCAAAGGACAAATGCTGTCTGCATGCTAACACATTTTTCATGCCATATGTTGCTGTAGGACACAACTTTGGCTTTCATACACTTATTTCTAAACTTCAGCTCTCAGAAGAAGTAATATTACAGTGGGAAATGTAGTACCTATAGGAAATATAGGTGAAAAATGTGTTACAATAGGCAACAAATGTGTTAACATATTTAACAAATTTGTTAAAATGGCTGAAAAGGAGGACATTTTTGTATAGGTGTAAAGGCGACATTTTTTTCTGGAAAAGCGAAAAATCTCAACATTTTCGTGAAAAGTTATGCAGGAAATTTTTCACACTTTTTCCCACCCCTACTCCCAGTTAGCTGTCTAATATATTTGTTTAACTAATTATGTTGTCCACCACATCTTATCACAGTTAGTCCCAAAAAGATATATATAGCTAAAAAACAAACTCAAGGACTTCTTTCCCCAGACTTCCCCAGCACAGAGACAATAAAAGTAAAATCAACAAGCAATCTGGACCCCAGCTGCCTGTGTCTTGCCAGTCACACCAAATGTTGTGGTATTTTGGCTCAACCTCCTTCCTCCTTTCTTCTCCCCATTTTGCCCCAGACTCCCCTACTACAGAGAACAAATGTCCTACCTAAATGACTCCCTAAAACTAAGCTTCAATTCTCCTTTGTTTGCCTATCTTCTCTAGCTCAAAAACATGCTGCTCTCTCCTCTCACAAACACAGAATGGCATGCTATGAGAGCCTGACAGCCTTTTATTTGGCTGTAGCAAACATTCGTGAGGTGGAGAAAAATTTTTCTATCCATTGATTTCAATGAGCTAGGCGGAAAAAGCGGAAAAAAAACGACACTTTCACAGGAAATTTTTCGTCAAGCGGAAAGTGCCAATTTATTGCCTATTTCAGTTTGAGGTGAACATTTTCGCCCATCCATACTCCCTGACACAAAAATACCATCACTAATTATCTGCCTCAGAGGCCTGGGAACTTTTTGGAGTGCTGTTAATGCTAGTTGTTGTACCTCTGACCTGCTGATAGTGGTTTTCCAATTTAGAATTGTGGTTGTGCTTCAGGTTGGATCTCATACAGCAGGTGCCTATGTGTGAACCTGCTTTCCTCCTGCTTTTTGCACAAACCAGTCACCATTTTAGTAGCCCTTCACTGAATTTTCTCTAGAGTATCTATATCATTCTGGAGATGGGGTCTCCAGTACTGTGCACAATACTCTAGGTGAGGTCTGAATAGAGATCTGTACAGTGGCATAACCACTTCCCCTTTTCTGCTACTAATGCCCCTAGCTATACAACATAGCACCCTTCTTGCATTCCCTACCACTTTATTACATTGTCTGCCTATTTTTAAATCATTAGACATAATTACTTCCAAATACACTGGTAATACTCCTTTCGTCCGAATATTCTCCATTGACTACCACCCTCTGTTTCCTGTCACTCAGCCATTGCCTAATCCATTAAACTATTTTTACATTCAGACCCAAACGCTGCAGTTTGTTAATGAGTCTTCTAAGAAGGACAGTGTCAAATGCTTTACTGATATCGAAATAAGCTATATCTACTGCTCCCCCTTGGTCTATTATTTTAGTTACCCAGTCAAAAAAAATCTATGAGGTTAGTTTGACAAGAACTCCCTGCTGTAAACACATGCTGTTTGGTATCCTGCAAGCCATTCAAATTCAGATATTCAACAATTCTTTCCTTTAACATAGTCTCCATTAATTTTTCCACTACTAATATAAGACTTACGGGTCTGTAGTTACCAGACTCTTCCCTTCTACCTTTTTTATGAAGTGGTACTACGTTTGCTACTTTCAATCTTCTGGAACTCCTCCTCTCGATAGAGACTGACTGAATAATTCTGCAATAATTCTGCAATAATTCTCCAACAATGCAATTCAATTTTAGCATTCAAGGGAGTTAATGGTATCCAAAATATCTAAAAACAATAACTTCAATCAGATCATATTTTGAAATCCCATTAAACAATGTGCAAATTTGTGCATACAATAATTTTTTTCTGAGAAATGGCACCTTTAATGCAATTATTACATTTTCTTCTTGATATTTGTCTGTACTATAGATTTCACTATGAAATAACAGAGGTAACTGATATTATGGGTATAATACAGGTACTTGGATATTTAACCGTCTGAGTTCCAGAGAGATATACAAAGCATTGTGATGTAATGGGTTGGATACCTCTCTAGCACTCAAAGGGTTAACCCAATGGGAGTTTTAAATTACAGCTTGCCAGAGTAATAATTTACTTTTCCTTCCTCATAATTTCTGAATATAATCAACTTGAATCCTTTTTCTGTGGTCATATTTAGAACATTATAATTTGGTAGGTATTCATTAATGTTATTTGTGATTAACCACTCGAATACTAAAGTGTCAGGACAACCTCTAGTTTCAAGGCATTCATATAATGAAATGATGAAAGCCAAAATAAAAAATGTACCCCTCGGGTACTAGGACGTCTCCAAAGAAATGCTTCACATTCAAGACATTAAAAGCACAATTTAAATCAAGGATTAAGATGACATCTGTAAAATCCGTGGGGATTAACCCTTTGAGTGCCAGAGAGATGTGCAACACATTGCTTCACAATGCATTGCACAACTTTTGGACATCCAAAGGGTTAACACATAGCCTATCAATAAAATAACATTGATTTAAAGTAATAACTTTAACAGCTAGCCTGCAGTTAGCCATTAAATGTATCAACTTTAAATCACTCTTGTTACTTTATTATTACAAAAGTATTTTTATTCTCTCACGTGCAGAAAATCCTAATAGCTACTGAGAATTTTGTGCATATTGTTTCTCCAAATCAGTCTATAATTAATAATAGACATCATGTCCTTTGAGGTGGACAGGATTCTCTATTGCCAAACTCCAAAATTCTACATTCTTCCAACTCTTCCAACCTGTATAAACCCATTGAGTGCCAGAGGGGTATGCAATGCATTGCTTTGCAATGTGTTGCGTGCCCCTCTGGCACTCAAAGGGTTAATAAGACTTCAGTTTGAGGTACTGGAATCTAGCAACAAAGAATCATGTCTGCTTCCATGGACATAATATCCAGCACTGAATAAAGATGAGTCTTGGGGATTGACTCTATTCAGGATTGACTCATAGTGGCCATTAAAATGTTCTCACTAGTTTAATGTAAGTGAGGGTTTATTATGTGGAGGTTTTAATGTTCCTTTAAGACATTGCAGGAATCGAAACCTCTGGAAATAAGATTCTCCTAATTTGTTTAAACCTTTGAGTGGGGTATCCAATGCATCGCTAATCAATTAATTGGATACTCTTCTGCCCTCAAATGGTGAACCCTTTTGAGTGCCAGAGAGGTAGTCAATGCATTGTAACCTTTTTGGCAGTCAAAGGTTTAACAGAATAACTTACATAGATACTGTAGGAGTGTTCTATACATCAACCAGGTATCTATCTATCTATCTATCTATCTATCTATCTATCTATCTATCTATCTATGTCTGTCCATCTATTTATCGTGCTACTGTATAAAATACCTCTACCAAGGTCATCTCTTTTTTCCAACAAAATAACATTTGCTTATTCCCACACCTTAATTTCCCCTTTAAAGCATTATGTATGTAAAAACTATACAGTTTTTCTAAAATGAAAACATATGTTCCCATTAAAAATAGTGTAGTCAGTTAGAAAACATGCAATAGAAATGAAAATAGCAAGATCTCCTCTTACACCACTGAATGGTGGAGCCCACAGGCCCACAGTGGTTTTTTTTCTACTTAAGAAATTCTTAATATTTTATGCAAAAAATTGCACAAAATATTGTGCAAAAGAAAAGATGAGCAATTCTGGGGCAAATCAGCTGCACAGTAAGGGGCAAATAAAAATTCCCTAAAAGAGGTTTTTAAACCTTTGAGTATTAGATATCTATAGTAGCTTTCCAGGATTAGAAGTGCCATTTAAATTAATCATACAAAGATGTGAGTATTTTGTTGCTCTGTTAATCCACACATTCTATAGACTTAGCCATCTCTGGCTAAAAACTGGAATTCTTTGGAGCATGAAAATAGTAATTAGTCTTATTTGCATTTTCTAGTCCACTTCAAAGAGACTTCATTAGAGCATAGAGAATGATTTATGGTCCATACTGATAGGAATATTACTGCCAGTAGAATTTAAATATTAATGTGCATGAGTTTTAAAGTCATGTATTATTATTTCAGCCTTAATTCTTATTATAACTGAAGAAGATACTTAGTTATCTTGAAAGATTGCCTCCTAGAGCCTCTCATTTATAAAATAAAGTTATCATTTTACTCCTCTAGGGCTATTACCACAGCTAAAAACCCTGCCGTTGTTGTTTTTTAAGTCAGATTTCAGTTCCCTATCACCCACATTGCTAAAACTAAACACACCGCCATTAAAAAAAAGCCCATAAGAATCATCTAAAAACAACACGCAAGTAGTATACTATTACATACCGTCAGTTCTGCCATGTGTTTTGTGGATACATTTTCTGCCAGTAATCCTGCTCCTCAAAGTTGAGGTGTAGAAGCCAAAACCATTGTTGTTTCAATGAGAGCAGCGCAGAATGCATACACGCAAGCTCTCCGCCAAAACAGATGGAGACCTGTCAAGTTAACCCCTGAAAGTAAGAAAGAAAGATCTGGTGGAGCTCTACAATACTCCCCCTCTAGGGTTTGTCAAATAACATTTGCATTAGCCATCGTGCATAATATTTGCTGTGAACACCAGGTTATTAGCTGACCTTCACCCTGATCCCCTTAATGAGGTACCAGTACCACAGCCATTGGAGGATGAAACCCTCAGAAGTGGGTAGACACGGGCCAGGGTCATCAGAGAATACTTGTGATTATCATGCATATACCTATCTCAAGCCAACAACACCTGATCACGAAAATGACTTCACATTTTTCAAACTTCAAACATGTTTTGTCTCCATTCTCAGGATGCTGATTTCCTGCTGGACACCTACCACTGCACCTGAGTGTCGTAGAAGTGACTGTTCCTCCTGGACTTCCTCTTCAGGGCTGACACCAACAACGCCCTGGATAATGCAGCCTGTCACATTCCCAGGACATAGCCTTCAGTGGTTTGAAAGGATCCAGATGCCTTGCAATGTATGGCAACAGAAGAGTCTGTATTAACACCTAACATCTGTGATATCCCTCAGTGTCAGTTGTGCCCTATGTGACACACCTCAAATAGCCACTTGTGATTTGTTCAATGTCTAACATCTGTTTTCTCCTCTTTCCCTACAGAGTTCTACATGTCACTAATCTGCAGAGGCCATGTGGCTCATGTATGCAGAAGAGGTGTGTGTGTGTGTGTGTGTGTGTGTGTGTGATTCACCTCCCCTTCTTCCTGTAATTATATGTTTTCCACGCCAAATACTATTAAAACCTACACTGTGTTCATGAACATGTTAATGTTGTGCCATGCTTAACAGGACTATGCCTTGTGCTTAACCCTATGAATGCCAAGGAGGAGCATTACACATAGCTCCACAACACATGGCTTCCCCTCTGGCATTGTTGAGGTGAATCCCCCCCCCAAGTAATATACACAAATCCCATGTTGTATACCCCCACAAATCTGAAGAAAAGTGTGTGTGTGAGTGTCTTTCTCCCCCAACCACACATCAAAACACCCCAGAAAGGCATGTTATCTGATCTCAACCCAGGTTCTGGAAGCAATCTTTGTTCCATGGCCATTGATCAAATGTCACATGGGACACACTGAAGGGATAGATAACACGAGCTGTGTCGGGATGTTTGAGATGTGGTTTGGGGAATACAGAATCAGTGATTGTTACCTGAGTCACCTGTGGTAGTGTGCTTGCATGTGTCACAAATATCAGGTGGCATGCATATTGCCATCCTGTCATCTGTGAAACATATTTTGTTGACTCTACAATGGCCTAATGTTAATAATCTGAACCTGCATGAACCCATATGTAGGTAACAATCTGTGTGTGTCAGTTGTTGTTGACCCACAGCTTATATGAGACCCATCTGTTGAGGAGTCCCAGGTAATATGAAGGTCAACAACAGCTGAGGATTGTTTGTTGCACTGATGCAACACACATGAACCCCAATGGGCTGTGGAGTGCCAGAGTGGCGTCCATTGTATTGCTTTGCTATGCATTAGATACCCCTCTGGCAATGACATTGTGCAACCACAGTAATAAACACAGACACCATCTTACCAAGGAAGGCATGTTTATTTGGAGGAACATCACTTCCTTCCCTTCTTGCCGTGGGGTGGGGGGGCATAAGGGGCTGAGGGGTCAAATGGTCTACTCCTTCCAGACTGCCTTGTGCTCACACCATGAGTTGAGGCTTGGGCTGGTGTGGCAGTGGAGGATGAGGGGGTGGAGGATGACTGCTGTAGCATTAAGAGTTGAGTCTGGATCCTGTTGTGATCCCTGAGCTCCATGATCACCTGGCCCAAGAGGTCAGTCATCACCCCCCTAAATTGCCTTAGCTCCTGTGTCATAGTAGACAGTTGACCCTCTAGGTGTCACTGATGTCTCCTGTTATCTCCCATCATCCGCCTCTGCAGCCCCACATATTCCCTATCTAGGGAAAGCACACCCCCAGCTTGCGCAGATGAGGATGGTGCAGCTGATGATTCCTTGCCAGAAGAATGTCTTTCCTCCAAATCAGTCTACAATGGTGGCTGAGTGGGATCCATCTCCACAGTAGGCTCCATTGGTGGCTCTGGTTGAACAGGTGAGGAGGATTCTCCACTCACCACATCAATCACCTTCCCTGATGATGATCCAGCCTGGATCTGTGGAATATATTGGGCTTGTGGTCACTGGGGCTAATCCACAAGCCCAATGTGGGTATAGTCCAGTGGCCAGAGTTCACTTTCCAGCCACTGACTGGGATGTGGCTGACTCCAGCCTGGTTGCCCATATGTGCCATATTGTGTTTATAGTGGTGATGGTAACCATGTTGAGTCTGAAGGCCCCATGTGTGGCACTTATGTGAGGTACATATGCATGGGTGGTGGTAGCCAGGGTTGGGCATGGGGCATCACCCACCTTGTCAGTGATTTTGAGAGGAATACACTGTAACATACCCGTTGGCTGATTGCCTGCTTGGACTTGTGGCTGATACAGTGTATGGGGCTAGTCCAGTGGCTGATCTTGTGGCAGTGGCTGTTCCTGTTGTATAGGGGCGGGACCCTATTCAGGGTCTTGTCTCATGCCCCCTTTTCTCTGCTCCTCTGCTGGTTGATGGAACTCTGACTCTGCAATTGGACGATGAAGAATGGGAATTAGTTGCAGGTACAGTCACAGCACGGTCTGCTGTGACATTAATCATACTGGACCCTATAGCCTGTACATATGGAAAGACTGATTTAACGTATAACAGACTTCACCCTTTGAGTGCTGAAGGGAAATGCAACTCACTGCAAAGCAATGTGTTGCATAACCCTCTGACACTCAAACAGTTAAGATCCTTTCAACTGTATCTACACATTTGAGGGTTTCATCATGCTGAGTGAAAAGTGTACTTCCACAGCTGGTTATGTGATTTGACACTGACAGTTCTCCAGGAGGTGCATTTTGTGGGTGCATCACTATCTTCACTCAGCATTGTGATATTTACCTTCATTTGCTAGAAAGTGGATACTGTTTGCACTTTTACACAACTGTCTGTGGCATTAGTTCAGTCATTTGAACCTTTCACACATTGCACATGTGTCAGTAACTACAGAATGGGTCTGACTGTCACAACTGTGAATAGCATGTATAAGCAACGTGGAACAGTAGGAATTAACAATATGTTTCATCTTAATGAGTGTCAGAGGGGAGGCTGACACATGGCAGGGTATGCATTGAATACCTTTCTGGCAATCAGAAGAATGAACTGCGCTGGGATATGTGGTCTATTACTGTTAGGGGCTTAGGTCAAGATCACAATAAATATATATTAGGAGCCCAGTTTTCACAACACTGAAACAGGGAACAATACATCAGATATGTAGAACAAGTTATATGAATACATCTATAAGGTATACTTGGCCTCCCTTTGCTTGTCACCTTCTACTGCAGGCTCAGCTTTTTGGGATGTGGAAGGCCTTACCTGCACTGGCCCTTGCTGTGTGTGTGTCCCTCCCCGACACCCACACTCCATCCCACTGCCATCTGTCTCCCTGCCTGGCATGTGCCTATCTCTTGGCAGGTCCCACTCCTCCCACCTGCTCTCCCTCTCTGTCTCGTTCCCTGCCTGGGGATGCCCTGACCAATTTCCTCCTCTACTTCTCCTCTCACTCTACCTCCAGCCTCCACTCCTCTCCCTGCCATCTCTCCTCTCCACCTCCCTCACACTGACTCAGATACAGTCACTAACTCAAGCACTCAGTCACAAAGGTTCACTTTTAAAAGGTCGAATGCAAAAGAGCTTGTGAACATTTAACATTTTAACCATGTTCCTTGGATAAAAATAGCAACATGACAATCTCACACTGCATGACAGTGCGAGATTGTCATGTCGCCTAGTCAATGGTCATATACAATACTTATACAGCCGGTGAGACTCTTCGATCACCTTTCATTTGAGCCTTAACATATTTTTTTTGTTACCTTTCTGCCAGGGCAGCCTCGTTCCGCAGCTTTAGGAACAGGTTACCAAAACCCCTACACAAATACGTATGTGAGCCAATCCTGCCTCTCTCTCTCCCCCCTTCTCTGCATGCTCTGCTTCTCCCTGTCATTCTACATGCATAGAAGGGTAAAAGGCAGGACCGGTTCACATATGTATTTGTGTAGGGGTTTTGGTATAATAAATAACAACCCTAATACTCCATTGTCACTGTTGCCGCCACCTCCACAATGAAATAAAACAAAAATCCCCCTTCCTGCGTGGGCCATTGCTCAAGCCAGTTGTCACGGTTTGTTAGGATGCTCAGACAACAGATTTAGGTAAAAGCATAACATTATTGACAAGTTAAGACAATCCCCATAGGGTTCACATACATATACTAGGTTGAAGGAGGCCAAATGTATTATTAAATGTGCCAAAGCACACACAGAGGAAAAAATTGCCCAGTCAATAAAAAAGGGGGATAAAACATTTTTTAGATATATAAGTGAAAGGAGGAAAACGAAACAAGGAATAGTTAGACTAAAAACAAAAGATGAAAACTATGTAAATGAGAATAAAGGGCTAGCTGACTGTCTCAATGAATATTTCTGTTCAGTTTTTACACAGGAAGATGAAGGGAAGGGACCTCTGTTAGAAAAAAGAAATGGCAAGACACGGGAAACATGCATGTTTACAGAAGAAGAAGTTCTAATTCAACTTTCTAATGTAAAAACAGATAAATCAATGGGTCCAGATGGGATACACCCAAAGTTATTAAAAGAACTTAAGTGTGTTCTGGCAAAACCTTTAACAGATTTATTCAATCAGTCACTAGCAACAGGAATTGTTCCAGAAGATTGGAAGGTAGCAAATGTAGTACCGCTTCACAAAAAAGGTAGCAGGGAAGAGTCTGGTAACTACAGACCAGTAAGTCTTACATCAGTAGTGGGAAAATTAATGGAGACTATGTTAAAGGAAAGAATTGTTGAATATCTGAATATAAATAGCTTGCAAGATACCAAACAGCATGGGTTTAAAGCAGGGAGATCTTGTCAAACTAACCTCATAGATTTTTTTGACTGGGTAACTAAAATAATAGATCAAGGGGGAGCAGTAGATATAGCTTATCTAGATTTCAGTAAAGCATTTGACACTGTCCCTCATAGAAGACTCATAAATAAATTGCAGTGTTTGGGTCTAGATGTAAAAATAGTGAAATGGATAAGGCAATGGCTGAGTGACAGGAGACAGAAGGTGGTAGTCAATGGAGAATATTCGGACGAAAGGAGTGTTACTAGTGGAGTACCTCAGGGATCTGTACTGGGGCCCATTCTTTTTAATATTTTTATTAGTGATATTGCAAAAGGTCTTCAAGGAAAGGTATGCCTTTTTGCAGATGATGCAAAGATCTGCAATAGGGTAGACATTCCAGGGGGAAAAAGCCAAATGGCGAATGATTTAGGTAAATTAGAAGAATGGTCAAGAGTGTGGCAGATGCACTTTAACGTTGATAAATGTAAAATAATGCACTTGGGACATAAAAATCCAAAGGAAAAATATACCATTAAGGGTACTGTGCTGTCAGAGACAACAGAGGAAAGGGATTTGGGAGTAATTATTTCTAATGACTTAAAGGTAAGCAGGCAATGTAATAAAGCGATGGGGAATGCAAGCAGGGCACTGGGTTGTATAGCTAGGGGCATTAGTAGCAGAAAAAGGGAAGTAGTCATGCCACTGTACAGATCTCTAGTTAGACCTCACCTAGAATATTGTGTACAGTACTGGAGACCCCATCTCCAGAAGGATATTGATACTCTAGAGAAAATTCAAAGAAGGGCTACTAAAATGGTGACTGGTCTACAGGAAAAGAAATATCAGGATAGACTAAAGGATCTGAATATGTATAGCTTGGAGGAGAGAAGAGAGAGAGGGGATATGATAGAAACATTCAAATACATGAAGGGATTCAACAAAGTACAGGATGGAAGTATATTTCAAAAGAGTAAAAACGTTAGGACAAGAGGCCATAGTCTAAAACTAGAGGGACACAGGTTTAGATGTAATGTAAGAAAGTTTTACTTCACTGAGAGGGTAGTAGACAAGTGGAATAGCCTACCAGCAGAAGTGGTAGATGTCAATACAGTGACAGAATTTAAGCATGCATGGGATAGGCATAAGGCGGTCCTTAACATAAGAAAAGACCAAGGACCAAAAAAGGTTTGAGGTTTTTTTTTTTTTGTTTTTTTTTTAACACAGTAGGAAATTGGGCAGACTAGATGTGCCGAATGGTTCTTATCTGCCGTCAAATTCTATGTTTCTATGTTTCTATATACATACAATATAACAGCGATAGAGAAATAGAACAGGTTCTACCATCCTTGCCAGTAATACCGGGCAAGGCAACCCAGGCGGCTATAAGGGATAGCAATAGCAGGCTCTACCGACCTTGCCAATACCGGGTAAGGCAACAGTGAGATGAAATATACCGGTTCTACCGGCCTTACCAATACCAGGCAAGGCAGCCTCTGGAAATGCTATTAGTAGGCTCTACCGGCCCTGCCAATACCTGGTAAGGCAACTGTGAGATGGAATGTACCGGTTCTACCAGCCCTACCAATACCGGGCAAGGCAGCCTTAAGGAACACTGTGTAGAGGCTCTACCGGTCCTGCCAATACCTGGTAAGGCAACCGTGAGATGGAATGTACCGGTTCTACCGGCCTCACCAATACCGGGCAGGACAGCCCCAAAGGAGGAGAACAGGTGCCAATGGTTGTCAAGAGACAATGACAGGAACTCGAACCAACAGCACTTGACTGTAGTATGGAGCAAACCAGCGTCCGCACGTTGGAACTAACAGTATAGTAAACCACCAGGTTAATGGAGTAAACCAGCCTCCGCACACTGGGACCAACAGGATAGAATGCCACCAGGTTTAATGGAGTTAACCAGCGTACGCATGCTGGGACCAACAGTATAGAATGCCACCAGGTTTAATGGCGTTAACCAGCGTCCGCACGCTGGGACCAACAGTATAATATGCCCCCAGGTTTAATGGAGTTAACCAGCATCCGCACGCTGGGACCAAAGTATAATCTGCCACCAGGTTTAATGGAGTTAACCAGCGTCCGCACGCTGGGACCAACATTATAATCTGCCACCAGGTTTAATGGAGTTAACCAGCGTCCGCACGCTGGGACCAACAGTATAATCTGCCACCAGGTTTAATGGAGTTAACCAGCGTCCGCATGCTGGGACCAACAGGATAATCTGCCACCAGGTTAAATGGAGTTAACCAGTGTCCGCACGCTGGGACCAACAGTATCGGTAGCCACCAGGTTAATGCAGCAAACCAGCGTCCGCACGCTGGGACGACATAATGAAAATATCGCCGGAGCGACAGAGAGAGCAATGTCGCCAAGAGACTACCGGATGGGAATACTGAGACCAAATGGAGGTGGAGCACAGCGAGCACCGCTGAACAGATGGGCAACCAGAACAAGCCGGACAGAACAACCGGAGCATCAGCCGTCACGGAGGGAGCCAACCGGAGTGGCAACAGACTGGTAACAGGAACAGGTGGAATCAGGAACACTGGAACTCTAAGCTCTGGAACACTGGAACTCAAGACTCTGTAGCACTGGACTCTGGAACGCTGGAACAGACCCAAACAGCATGGCAGACTGGAACTCAGGACTTCTGTAGCTCTGGACTCTGGAACACTGGAACAGGCCCAAGCAGTATGACACGAAGAACAGAAAGGTACTGTCAGAGACACACACGAAAAGGCAACCAAAGGGTGCCAGAGCTGAGTATAAATAGGCAATGAGAGGTGGGCAGACAATAGGCAGCCAATGGGAGCCCCCTGCAAGTGATAGACAGTGTATAGCACCAATCACGGGCACTGTGATACCAGTATGAACAAAAAAACTGGCTTTTATATGGCCAATCCCTGTTCAACTTGTTCCCACGCTCCAATTGGCTGTGATGTTGGTTTACAAAGCATCTATTCCACCTGCACTGCAAGGTTGTTATGCTGCATGTTCTTTATTAGAACAATTGTGCCATGTTGTGACCTCTCCTTCTTCTTCACAACCTTTTTTTACAGCGAGTACACATTGCAGTTATGGACAATTGAACAGTCCCTGCCTCCAATGAAAAATATTCTGACACCCATGATTTCAGGGGGAAAGGAGATAAAGAAGGATCTTTTTGATGGCACACCTTCTTCTTAACCACACCTGAAGTGGATTGTGGTGCTTCTGCTGCTTCCTTATCAGCAGCACTAGTAATAAGAAGTGGAACATCTACCTTTCCCATATTATTTCTGACAATTCAATTATATTCAACACATTCTGGCTTGGGATGATGAACCCTGTCCCACCAGCACCCAGCATGATGAACACAACAACCTGGGAGTCAGCGCAAGAAGTCCAAAAACTAAATCACCAAACAACATTGTGTAATTGCTGGTGATATCTTTTTCCACCATATCTCTCTCACTCTGAATTTTTCTGAGACAGGAAAGCTCTCAACATCATGTCTGAATCATTACTAGGGGTGGGCAAAAAGTGAGAAAAATTTCCCGCATGACTTTTCGTGAAAAACAGCCAATTTTTCTCGTAGTTTGCAAACATTTTCTCCAATGCAAATTTTTTCTCTTTTTTGACTATTCCAGCAAATTTTGTGCCTATTTGGACACATTTTTCTCCTATTCCAACACATTTTCACCTATGTTTCCTATGGTGCAGTATTTCCCATCACAATATTACTTCTTCTGAGGGCTGTAGTGGAGAAATAAGTAGCTAAAAGTCAAAGTTGTGAGTCCTACGGCAACATATACCTTGAAAAATGTGTTAGCATGCAGAGTGCATTTGTCCTTTGCCCACATCATTAACTTCCTTCTTAAAGGCATAGTAATACTTAAAATGTAAAAAAAAATATGTTGTAGGGTTTATCCCCTGTGGAGATTTCCATAGCTGTCCATAGGATCGTGTAGCAACAGCGCCACTGTACAATTTCAGGCCACTGTGATATTACACCTAAAAAATTCAACTTTGAAAATTAATAACTTTTGAATAAAACACCTTTCAGCAGTGCGAGTACTCTTGTTTTACTCAGGGGATAAACCCTACAACTTATTTTTTTACATTTTAAGTATTACTATCCCTTTAAGTGGCAACCTAGTGATGAACCAACAATGTGACAGATGTGTATGGTAGTGGTGGTGGGGGACTGGTTTGTTGTGATTGGTGGGACCTTGACAAACTGCATCCACCCCTGGAGGAGAGGGATTGTCATCATCTATTGCAGATACTGCAGCAACCATTGCTGCAGTCAGTTTTTGAACTACCATTTTACTCCCACATCCCTGCACTGCTCCACCTCTCCCCTGCCCCTTTGTGTTTGCTGGACATTTCTTAACTACTGTGTGTGTTTTACTCTCTACAGAACATGTGATTTCTTGCTTTATCTCTTGACAAAATTCTCAATGTTGTTTGCTGTCTATCAAGTCTGCCTCAGTCACAGAGCTCCCATCAGGTTCCCAGTCAGCTGTCTGTCACCTAACATTTTATTTGTTTAATTACGTATGTATTAATTTTAAAAAGTATAAATTCTTTTTTTATTATTATTTTTTAATTAAATTTTTTAAGTTGTCCATTCACAGTCAAAGTCCAAAAAAAAATAACTAAAAAACAGAATCAACAACTTCAGACTCCCATAACACAGACACAATAAGAGCAAAATATGCAAGCAAATTGGACTCCAACTGCCTGTGTCTTGCCAGTCAGACACACTGAATATTGGGGTATTTGGAGTCTACCTACTTCCTCCCTTCTTCTCACCCAGAGTGTCCCCAGGCTCCCCTGATACAGAGAACAGATGTCCTACCTAAAATAATCCCTAAACTAAGCTACATTCTCAAGCTCAAAAACATGCTGCTTTCTCCTCTCACAGACACAGAATGGCATGCTGTAAGAGCCTGACACCCTTTTATGTGGCTGTAGAAAAATAGAGAAAACTTTCTTGTGGTGGGGAAAAATTTTTCCTCCCATTGATTTCAATGCAAGGCTAGGCAAAAAAACAGGAAAATGTAATTTTTGGCGGGCAATTATTTGTCAAGCGGGAAATTAAATTTTTTGCCGATTTCAGTTTGAGGCTAAAGTTTTCGCCCATCTCTAATCATTACCACAGTGCGTGTGACTAAGGTTTAGGAAGTGCACTTGGTGTCACACTCACAGACACAACAGCAGCAGGTTCAGAGTCACATAGCTGAAATTCTGTCCAACTACTGTGGCACATACCCACCTGAGAATATATAATTTCCCCCTTTCAGAAGTTCACCTCAAGGTCCTGGGGATCTGTTGGTGGTGGTGGTGGCAGCAGTATCTGCTGGTGGGTTCTAAATAACTGGGGATGAGGTGGGGTTGGTGGCAAGTGCAACAATGTCTGGTGCCGGTGGTCATAGGGAATGTTGTGGAGTTGGAAGTGACACTATCTGCTGGATGCCTTAAGAGTCTTTGAGTCACATGCAATATGGTGGCAGCACTATTCCAAAATATGATCACAGCACTATCTGCTAGTAGAATTTAGTGCCCCTGAGTAACAGGAGGTGTGGTGGTAGTGGTGGCAGCACTATCTTCTGATGGACTATGGCAACTCTGTGTCAAAGGGAATGTGTTGGGGAGATGGCAGCACTACCACCTGCCTTGCAATGAGCTGGAGGCAGTACTAGCATTCAAGCAGCTACATTTCCAATATAAATCAATGATAATGTTGATAATGTTTGTCAACTGTTGTGCAATTCAAGAACAAAGCAAGTGTATGAATCAGCCCCACTAATTATAGTATGTAATAGTGATATTCCTTTACATGAATTTTATGAAAATATATATTCAATAGTCCACTCATTCAAAAATCACAATTCAAAATTCACTAGATTCATGGTGCATTTTCATATATCCTTGGATCACAGAGAGGCCTCCAGTGTTTTGGTTTGAAACCTCTTTCGCAATCTGATGGTACATTTTATTTTTATAAAACCATTTACTATTTCAACGCATGAATATTTTGTAACTAGATACTGGGGAGAGTGTATGATGCCAATTCAGCATAATAACAGGTGCTGGAGTCAACACTGTGTCCATATTCCTGACTAATGTTAATTTACTAAGCTACATACTACCCAAACCCTTTACTTAATGCTTCTTGCTCCAGGGAGAGGACACTGGGGCAGTCTGTGGTTGTTTTAGGGTGGCCCTTTCCTCTGCTTCTTGTTTAGATCAATGTACTAAACCAGGAGTAAAGGAAATTTTGTAAGTTTGTGCCATTTTCCTGTTATTGCTATGAGGCTAGCTGGCATTAAAATCCTACACTGGCAGAGAGTATGTCAACCTGTGTGCTAGAGTGCTCATGCACTGTAGTGCATGCCCTTAATTGGTGTCAGAGACTAATGCCAGTGGCTGCACTGGTGAATCTGTAAATCTGTCCATATATTCTGTTGTATTCTTGTTTTGTGCTGTATTAAATGTAAAAGTAAAGGTACCTAATTAACTTCAGAATCAATCTGACAGGCTAAAAACATTGCTCCAAGATACTTCTTTAAATGGTATCCTGTCAGATCCTGCTAGTAGCCTCTGGGTATTTCAGTTATTGCTGAGATAAACTTTGGTTGTTGATTTATGTTCCAGAGCAAGAAATCAAGAAATGCAAGGCAAAAGCAATTTTTCCTTTCCAGCTGGTGATTTCTGCCTGGAGCCATAGAAAACTTGATCAAAAAACTCAAAGTTTTCCGATCTGACAAACATGTAGGAAAAAAACAAGGATGCTAAAATAGTAGAATAACTACAAACATACACATTGAATTTGCCCATGTAAATTAGCATGCAGGGTCATTGCAACACAAAAACCAAAAATGACCTTGTACTCATGCACAAAAGTGAAAGGAAAGAAATGTGTTTACCAACGCAGATGTTATTTCTTTATTCTCAGGCAAAATGATGGTGGGAATGGGCCCTGGACTACATCTTTTAAGAACTCTGGCATACTTTCTACCAATCAGTCATGGGCAGTTATAATAAGGCTGATGCCAAGACTTCCTGGTGTTACATAGCCACTGAAAGCACACTTGCAGATAGTGGAAAAGAAATAGCATGGAAGCACACTTGCATAAAACACAACTTTTAATATGTTAATTTAACAGGTAGCAGGATAATTCCAGCACTCACAGAAGCAGTCAGCTCGTATTTCAGGGCCATTGGTTGGTACTCTGCTGAAGGAGCTCAATCACCATAAGGCTGATGCCTGGAGTAATTTTGAGGCAAACCAATTGCATCATACTGATTAAAGAAAAATTCTAATTGGTTTAAATGGGATTTTACACCTTGATGGCCATAAGGGTCTCTAACAAATTGTTATAGCATTCCAGGGATAACATTTCCAGTTAAATTAATGAAAATTCATATATGTTCCCTTTGTTGCAATTGGTTTATTCTACAATAGTTCCAGCTCTCTGTACCTCAGCCTCCTTGAGTTATGTCTCATGTTTAAAGGAGCAGTAAACTTTATTTTTTAAAACAGGGTCACTCCCACCACTGTCAGTTGTTTTATCCAAACTTTATAACAGTTGAAATAATCAGGAATTGAATTACTGTGCATTTACTTACTGATTGTTCTGACAGGGAATGACTCAGCAGTTTCTATCACAGTCTATGAAGAACTGTGAGTCACTGACTTTCCTCTCCATTAGAATGTAACAGAACAAAAATTGGAATTTGACCCCTAGAGGGCACTGCTAATGTAAAACAACACAGGTTTAAACAGTAAAAACTCTGGAAATATGCCTCTCTCACCAGTAGGAGTACCCTTATTTTACTCAACAGGAATTGCCCTAAAATGTCCTGCTTGTACAAAGAATATGATGGTGTGATAGTACTCTGATCTCCATAATGGTAATGTTGGATTCGGACTATAAGGCTGAAATGTACTAAGGAAAAATGCAACCATTATGGGGAAAACCAAATGCATCATCGAGGACAAGTAAGCAGTCCCTGTTATTTCAATGTTTCTTTTTAACCCACTGAATGTTAACAGAGGTCTCCAACACATTGTACAGCGGTTATAAGCCTCAAGAAATCAATGGGAATTCATGGAATTATTATTTAATTCCTGTAATTCAGGAGTGTCCAAGTATGATACAAATACATTTATTTTGGGGTGCTGTTTCTGGATCCCTGCTCACTTGACATCCCTATCTGCAACATAGTCTTCTCTGCATGGCTAAGGGTGTGCGGATGTGTGTGTGGTTGCCTGATGGAGGCCTCCATTTGATTTATTTTTTTTGTTGTGCCATTAATATACGTGTTCAGATGCTGTGTGTTAGCTCTGTGGTGTGGTTGTTGGGGTGAACAGAACTGTGCACTGCCCCTCCCAATGTATGCTTCAAAATGCTACTGCTGGTGAGCGTGGAGGTGAGCGTGGTAGCTTGGTGGAAACCTCTCTAGAATTCAAAGTATGAAAAAGGCCCGTGAAAAATGAACTGAAAAATTGAGGTGAGTCAGTCATAATTAATGAGCTACTGATTAACTCACATGTACTTAATCAGGGAAATCCTTAAATTCTGGCCTGTTGGTCGGCCTTGAGGATCAAACTTGGACACCCCTCCTTAGTTCATAACCCCCCAGAAGGCACAACTAGCATTAGAAACATTAATTAGTTGATATAATATTTGATTGTATGCCTTTGTGGTAAACAATAAATTGGAAGAACATTCAGTGTACTCAGCATACAAGTTTCTAATTATATACAAAATAAACACGAAGGCAAAGAATCTAATTGAAAGACAGAATAGGAATACACTGTATGAAAAACACAACACCAGGTTTTTGGGCTGCACTCTATTTGAGAAGAACCGCAAATTTATATTTTTCTTAACTGTTCATAAACAAATCAGTCCATGTTATCATCCTTTTTTTAAAAAAACAGGTTAAAGAATTTTCTTTTTAAGGTGTAACATAGAGTTACAGTGAGGCATCCTACACATTGCGTTACAATTCTTTGAATACCTGTCTGGCACTCAAGGGGTTAATGAGAGGATTTCAGGTTAAATTAAATCCCCCCAATGAAGGTTATTATATGAATATTACCATATTTGCTTTTCCTCTCATATAAAATTAATAATGCTTATGGAGTTTTATTCAAATCAAATTAGCAGATGAATTTGAGAATTGTTTAAGGAGTGTCTATGTGAGTATTTTTAAATAGGATTCTGTACAAATCCCATTTAATGAGTACCATAATCAAATATCTTGTTAATTAATTTTTGATCACTAATTAAGGTTTGATTATATGATGGTTTTCTGTTGCCAGTAGTATAAAGTTATTGGTGCTGGTAGGTCTAAGTAATTTGATTACACAATGCTGCACCTCCTTTGTGGTGAAAAGTTTGGAAAGACCATTATTAAAGTAAAGTACAAGTACTTACCAAAAAAGTAGATGTAGCTACTAGAAGCCACAGTAAGGAGTTAAGGCTGGAAGGCAGAGATTTGATATTGTTCAGAAGTACTCTGAATGGGACCTGATGAGGAATAGACAAGCTTTGGGTGACTGAGCCCGATTATGAGGAATTCTAGATGTCAGGGAAAATCAGGCCAGCTTCCTTCCTCTGCTTTTATTCATCTATTAATTTAATAGTTTTAAAGTATGTGTACACTGGCCAACACTGGCAGAGCTTTAGTCATGTGAAGTACAGACTGCCTGCACTGCGGCTGATACGGTAGTCCTCTCTGTGCACCTGAGGTGCTCTGGTCTGAATTCGGAGCTCCCCACTTTGTATGAACCGCAGGGCGGGCAGTCTGGACTGCGCATGACTGCAGCGTGTGCAGCTGTCTCTACTGCGCATAACAGCTTCTGACAAACATCCTTAGCTAATTATAATATAGGATGGGTTACATTGTACTAGATATTTAAATTTGTTCTAACTTGGTTTCAATTCATTACACTTTTTCATATCCTTGTTCTTTTATTTCTGCTTGATTTTAGAGTGTAGAATGTTTTGGTAACAAGGTGGCAGTCAGTGTGTGTGTGTGAATGACTACCATGGCCCATTGGGAGGTAGAATAATATTAGTTTTTCTCTTTTTTATTCGTGTTTTATTGCTATTAATCTAGTTCGTGTTTTATTGCTATTAATCTAGTAATAAGTAATATAACCAAGTCTCTTCAACAATATTACCATTTAAAATTATGTGATATTGTACAACTTATATTTTAACCTAATAGTCTTAAAGGAGCAGTAAACTTTATGAAAAAAGTGTTTGTTTTTTTCTTAAATGAAAAAAAATGTAGTTATTTTCTTGCTGAGTAAAACAAGGACAGCTAACAGATGGGAGATTGTTATTAAAAAGTTATCAGAGCTCAAACATTTTTTAATTAAAAGCACCAGCTGGTGTCCAAAAGGCACATTTTGATAATGTTGTCTACTGGAGAGCCTGGGAGAGATGCACTAAGGTTGATGCTGTGGTGATGCGTGTCTGGTGATGTGTGGGGAGCACATTGATTTGGCAATGTAGACACGCATTGGCATTTGCATTTTTATTCTGTCCTCTATGCTCCCTCACATCATCTCCGCTTCTCTTATTATTGCATTTGTGCCTCGCTGCTGTCCCAGCCCAATTACTACAGTAACAATGGGATGGAGGGGATGCGGGAAACCATGAAATCACAACATATGCCAATTACAGAATTAAACTAGTAGTTATATTTGAACTAGAGGCTGAATAACTGCAAAGTTAATCATGTTCTGTACTGAATTAGAAGTATATATAATAAAATATTATAATATTATATTACAAAAAAAGCAATATGGAAAGCTGAGGGGATGTTTGTGTAGAGAGAGAATGTACTCTTCTAACCCTTTGAGTATCACATGGGCCGCTATGGCACTCAAAGGGTTAAGGGAGTGATGCTGTTTGTGGTGCTGAAAGGATCATCTCTGCTCCCCCACTGAGCAAGTGGAAAAGCACAAAGGATGTTCTCACACTTCAGGGTCGTCTACTCTTGGTGATGTTTTAGGGAGGGCATCCCCTCCACTTCACCAGTAGTATGCTTATCATTGATTGAGGGCTGTTACTGCATAAGAAACTATGGGGAGATCTCAATATTTCCAACCTAAGGTAGTCGATGTTGGGCCTGTGAACTCCGATAGCAGGGGCAGTTATCAGAGCTTAATGCATGTGGGGAACAGCCACATTAACATATAAACACACCCACATAAATACGACATTGACTCATTAACCTACATTTTTATATAGAAATGAGACATCGTTGATGGGTTCAGTCCAAACACTTGTCAAAGGCATGGTGGGTTGGTAAAGGTTTGAAGGGGATATGATAATGAATATACATAATTCATGCTGGCAATGTGCCTTGGACACAGATCAGACACAACATTGCCATCCTGAGTCCTCATCAAACTTTAGTGCATCTCTACCCTTCAGTCACTGACTACAGTTCTCCATAGTAGATGATAGGAACAGCACAACCTGGTGACACCAAAAGAAAGTTACAATTTAAATAAAATAATTGATCAGTGTAATAACTTTTGAATAAAAAAATCTCCCAGCATTGGGAGTGCTCTTGTTTTAATCACAAGGAAAATAATTACTATATATATTTGTTTATAAAAATACTAGTGTAAAAGCCCATGTACACGGGCCAAGGTCCGGTTGATGTTAACCCTTTGAGTGCTTTGCAATGCGTTGCGTACCCCTCTGACACTCAAAGGGTTAAGAGGCCGGTCCTGCTCTGTATCCTTCTGCTGATGCAGTCATGCACTGTAGGGACTGCCTGAAAGCACAGAATGCTCCAAGCATTCTGTACGTTCGGGCAGTGTCTACTGCTCATGACGGCTTCTGACAAACATCCTAGCAAATTATTATATAGGATTTACTTTCCCTTTAAGTTACTGATACCACCTAGCATCCTAATGCATTTCATTTTGATACACTGTTAACCCAGTGGATGCTATAGAGGTCTCATGAGTTGAAGACCTCTCTAGTATCCAAGGGGTGCCAGTGTTTGATTGTGTTAGGGTTCCATTGGGATTTAATTTGAAACAACAGTTTTCCATCACTTCAAAAAGACCCACTGAGCTAGAATGTATTTTGCAATTTGTGCACTTATGAAGTGTTTTCTATTTACTGTATAATAATGTTGTGCTCTGTTTTATTTTATCTTGTACATTTTATATGAGCTTATGTGTGTTGACTATTAATCTCAAAAGTAACTGGGTCACTTTGTACTATACCATTATGTCTTTTTTCATAATCTATCAACTCTTCTCTTTCATCTATTTTCTTTGATCTGAAGCAGACATGTTTTACTGCAGGCAGAGACCTGTGTGCTTCGGTTCATCATAATGTATTTTATCCTTATGACCAAAATATTTGTTTTAATTATTGAAATTCTAACTATAAGGTTTTATTGGATGTCAGTATGTTGCTACTTTGGCTTTGATGGCTGTCTTAAAGGGAAAATATTGTAACATTTCACGAGTTTATTTTAACACAGATAAACAATTACACGATGCTCTGTTAAAGTGCAAATATCAGGTTTTGTTAAGTCTTCTCCTATGCCTTCAGACCTAGCAAAAAGCTTGGGGCTGCCCCAGGGGAGAGTTGGCATTTTGTGGTCTGGGGGGCAAATACAATCTACTTGCTCATTTCTACTATCACTCCAGCCCACTGTTTTAGCCAGCCCCCTTATGTTAATTTTAAAATCGTCATCAATGTTGTAAAGTAAGGCAAGTGATATTATGTAGCTTACACTGAAATGGAGCTACACTAGTGCTATCACAGAACTTACAATTTAAGTAAAGCTACAATAGAGCTTACAAAGATAAATGTGGTTACTATTAGGCCGGGAGGACAGATAGGCCCTAATAGTGCAATGGCCCTTAGTATACTCTCTACGCAGAGAGTGATACAATGGCGACTAAGGCCACGAAAGCAACGGAGGCCCTGGACAATCTGTAGACTACTGGAGCTGCCAAAGGAGGACTGCCACAGAGGCATGGAATAATGCCAATCAGGAACTGTAACAACTGTACCCAACGTGCCAGGCACCAACCCACAAGAGGTTAACGAACACTCAGACCTGCCAGACTGAGACTGTAGACTGGCCTTGAAGTTGCTAACTACACTGAACTGGCGGAGCTCCTCCAGTACAGCTGGTAGTGAGCTCATTGTGTCGGAAATCATAAAAATGAGATCCTCAGCAAAAAGAGCGAGATTGTGATCCCTATTAACTACAGGAATACCTTTAATGAGCGGGGATGCACGAACTCTGCTGGCCAATGTCTCCATCTTCCTTCGAAGGAAGAAAGGAGCTGACAGAGATCCGCTCACCCTCACCTTAGCTGAGGGGTTAGTGTAGAGGGTCCTGACAAGGGAGATAAAACGGGCTCCGAGGCCAAAGCCACACAAGACCTTATTGATGAAGTCCCAGTTCACCCTGTTGAACACCTTCTTGGCATCGGCAGAAAGAAAAAGAGAGGTGGCAGAAATAGATCGGGCACGATGGAGCAAGGAAATCAAGCGAATGATGTTGTCTCTTGTCTCTCTACCAGGAACAAAACCAGACTGGTCAGGGTGAATCAAATGCGAAAGATAGGGTCTTAGGCAATTTGCCAGGACCTTAGCAAAAATGTTGAAATCCACATTTAGGAGGGAGATGGAGTGGTAATTAAGCAAACCGTCTCGTTCTTTCCAGGTTTTGGAATCACAGAGTTGTGGGCCTCTGTAAGAAGGGGATGAGTTGCTACAGAAGTGGGTAGGTGAATAAAGGTAGAGACAAGAGACGAGGCAAGTATATCTGCAAATTTAAGATAGAAGCAGAGAGGGAAACCGTCTGGGCCGGGACTCTTCCCCAGGGGCCTCTGTTTGATAGCTGAGAGAATCTCAGATTCAGAAATATCATCCTCCAGTTGAAGAGACTGGGAGAGAATCAAAGTAAGAAGATTGGCAGTCCTAACATAGTCAGATTGAGTAGTGCTAAGGTGGGGATCAGTAGAATATGGCAAGTTGTAAAGATCAGCATTGAAGAACTTGAAGGCCTCAGAGATTGCAGGAACATCCCAAACCTTATGTCCAGAGGGCATCCGGATGGAATGAATCTGAACTGGAGGAGCCGTGGGTGCCAGCTGACACAAGAGCCACTGCCCACATTTATTACCCTGTTCATAGGTGTAATGCTTTGTGCACAAAAAAGATTTATTTACCCAGGAATAAAGAATAGATGGGACCTGCTGACCTTGGGAAAGGAGATCTCGGAGAACAGAGTCACAACCGGACTCCTGGTGGGGTCTCTCAAGTGTTGCAATGTTCTTCAAAAGGAAGTCCAAATCCTGTTTAGCCTTTTTCTTTTTCAGCAATTGCAGACAAATACATTCAACTCTGATAACACATTTCAAAGCTTCCCAGAGCGTAGCTGAAGACATAGTAGGATGGGAGTTGAAAGCAAGGTATTCCTGAATGGCAGAGCGAAGCTGAGCCACCACCTGAGCATCTGACAAAAGACATTTGTCTAGCCTCCAGTGGCTTGTGAGGGGGATGTGCAGGGGCAGAGTGTTACGGTTTTAATAACACACAGACTCAGGAGATGAAATAAAACACAGTTTTATTGAACAGGTTTAACGAATATAACCCTCACGGGTCCAGCAGTATAGGTAACACAATACAATGCTGACACAGGACAGGTTATGGCAAAATGACAATGTATACCCACACGGGTCCAGTATATGTACAAACAGACCATACAGTATACTGACACAGGTCAGGTTATTAGGCCAATACAGCGAGCAGGCCCTAATAGTGCGAGGCCCATGAAACTCCCACTCTGCACAGGGAGTGTTTAAATAGCGAGAAATGCCCAGGAGTAAACGGAGGCCCAGGATAACTAGATCTGCCTTAGCAGTAACGGAGGCCTGTGACAAAAAAGACTGTCGTAAACCAACAAATATAAAACTGCACTATAACCAGATGGTAAAGCAAGGTAATTTGTATCTCAACAGTCAAATTGGGGGGTCGGTAGCAAAAGGGGGGTGGGAGACGGAACCCGTATTGGTAGATGATATAAAGGACATAAGCCCTGAGAAGAGCAAGTGGAGAGAGCAGAGAGGCTAATGGGTCACTGGAGGGTAGCAGACAGTAAGTGGAAGAGGCAGAACACTGAAAAGCAAAGAGGAGAGATGGGGAAACAAGTAGAGTGAGACCTTGTTTCAGTCTTCAGCATAGGGAGAGGGGAAAAAGGGGGGAATATGCAGAGAGAGAGAATCAGAACAGGAACATGGTTAGGTAGCAGCGCAAAAGAATAAGCCATGAGGGAAATGGCACATAGCTGTGGTATACAGCACCCGGGCAAGCAAAACAGTGCAAGCAGACATTAAAGACAACTGCAGTATGTAAGGTGCAGCATCTCTGCCCAAGATGCATCAAAGGAGCAGCCCATCCACCCATGAACAGTCCCAGGAGGCACCCAAAGAACTGGCACCCCCAGGAACCGTAGGAGCGGCAGTGCCATTTATAGAACCACAAGGTCCATACCTAAGACGATGGGTATCTACCACCGCAAGAGCTGGACAAAACGAGGCAAACCGACCACATACTGTCGGTTAAGGAAAACATTACATACAAGCAGCAAAGTCATCATAGGGCTATAAGGCCACCTGGAATGAAACATAAGTAGGAACTCGTCAAACCAGTGACCATTCCAGAAGGCACATCCAATCGAAGGGCGTCCGGGGACTGCCAAGGCGATAAGGCCAGGCACTCAGTAGCAGGAGCATTGCACAGGGGAGAACATTATTACAGCTACCTTGATAGACAAGGGGTAAAATGCATGGGGAGGGAAGCATGGGTGGGAATCAAACCACCAGGGCCCCACATACCCAAAGACAGGGAGCATTGAATATCTGCGGCACCCATAGGGTAGGCCCAGGAGGCACACAAATGCGTGCCTCCCGGGTTTACCGCAGCAACTAGGTCGAGATCTGGACAACGAGGAACAGAGCCAAAAAAATCCAGAACAGGTAACTTTAAAGTGAGTGATAACAGGCCTTATGAGCATGAACATATCAATAACAACAAATATTCATATACATTTTGAGAACCACAGAAAATAGGGTACTTGCGATCCACAAATAAAACAGGTGGAGAGAAAGTAAGTCTCTGCAACAGTCGCAGATGGATCAGTGGAAATCCTGGATCTCTTGGACTGAACCTGAATCCATCTCTTCCTCTGAGGTATCGGGTGCCCACTCAACAAGGCCCGAAGGGCAGGATCACATAGCTCTGGAACTGGCGAAAAGTTGAGCAGTTTACAAAAGTCTTGAACATCTTCAGCCTTGCGGATGGTGTGAGTGCGGCCTTCAAGCGTAATAATCATATCGAAGGAACCCCTATCTGTAGGGGATGGGTCTGTTGTATAGTTCATCGGCCAGGCATTTCAGCTGCTGACATTGCTGGAGGGTATGCGGGGATAGATCTTGGTACAGGGTGACTTGTGCTTCGCCAACCGCAATAGGCCCTGAATCTCTGGCCCAGGACATTATGAGCTCCTTCTGAGCAAAGGATTGGAGACAGCAAACAACATCTCTAGGGTGGTCGCCTGTCTGGCTACGAGGGTGCAGGGCCCTATGAATTCTCTCTAACTTCATAGAGTCACTGGGTACTGCTAAAAGCTTGACAAAGAAGTCCTGCAAGGTCTGGGCGTTGGAAGGGGACAGAATAGTCTCCGGCAGTCCACAGATCCTGATATTGGACCGCCGACTCTGGTTCTCCAAATCGTCCAGCTGAGATCTCAGAAGGTCAATCGTGTCATACTGGTACGCAATGCGCTGCTGAATGCAGTCTTGGGTGGTTAGCACTGAGTCGTGGGTGTACTCTAGATCCTTAACCCTCGAACTCAGTCCATGCAAATCAGACCTCAGTTCTGCAATATCTGACTTGATCGAATCCCAGATTGAGTACAGCATCTATTCCAGTTCACCCTTAGTAGGGAGCTCACCCCAAGGGGCAGGATCAGTAGAGGGGCCAGGGGAATCAGTACCCGTTGCCACATCCATGGTGCATGGAGGAGACATAGCTTGAGTCAGTTTTGCGCTCTTTTTCTGCCATGTCAAATCTCTCCCAAAGTAGGCACCTATAGGCACAGATTTTTTCTTTTTACCGGACATCAGGTAGCTAAAGATTCCAGTAATCAAGTGGAAGTGAAAGTTCCACTAGTTGTGGTGAGAGTGCTATGAGTAAGTTAAACAGAGGCGTTAGGGCTCCGGAGCTCAGAGATCACACGTCCGCCATCTTGGATGCCCAGACCCGACCAGCTTCTTTTTGTATTGTGGAATTCGCAGTTTGGTGTTAGCAGTGGAGAGGAAGTTATAGTTAGCATGGAAATCTGGAGTAAGCATACTGCTCAGTTAGTCCGGTAGCTTTCCAGATAAGTAGTTGCATGCTAAGCAAGAAAGGTGAAGGGCATGTCTAGATTTGAGTGTTAACTAATTTAGATCTTTAAGCATATCACAGTGATGGTTAGTGTAATTACATTGGCGGCTAAAGGGGCATAATGAATTATACAGTGTCAAGTTTACTAAGATGGATTTGTGGTGTGGGAGCATATACTACGTTCCCATAGTGTATGACTAGTAGTAACATCTGTTGTACAATACATTTTCTTACCAGGGGACTTAAGCCGGATATGTTTCTAACAGAGTGCCTATTTTAGGATAAAGTTTGCATGTTAATTTATCAATATGGAGACCAAAGGTGAGGTTGGGATCAAGCCACATAACAAGATATTTGTAGGAGTTCACTGGGGCCAAGTTACAATTAGACTCTCTTACAATAGATAGGCAGTACTGCAGAGATTACGCAGTTTGTGCTTTGTACCAAATACCATTATGACTGTTTTGTCTGTGTTTAAGAACAGTTTGTTCTTTGCTATCCATCTTTCAACTTCAGAGAAATCATGTTGTAATATCTAGTTGTCATATGTTTTAGTTTTTAGCTTAGATTATGGTGTCAGCTGCATACATGTGAACAAAAGATGCTTTGCAAACTGTGGGCACGTCATTTATAAAAGGAGAAAATAGAAGAGGATCAAGAAATGAGCCTTGGGGAACTCCACTTGTTACTCTGAGCAGAAGGGAGTTATTGTCAACAACTATCACATACTGCATTATATCTGATAAATAGGATTGGAACCAGTTTAGAGAATGATTATCCAATCCTGAGTTTTTGAGTTTGCTGATCAGAATATTATGGTCTACTGTATCAAAGGCCTTTGCAAAATCAAGGAAAATCGCTTCAGTGAGTTCACCATTTTCCATGCCAGTCTGAATATCATTGCATACTTTTAGGAGGACAGTGACTGTTGAGTCATTTGGATGAAAGCCTGATTGAAGGGGGTAAAAAAACTGGTCTCTCCTTAATACTTATATAGTTGCACGTGGACACATTTCTCTAGGATTTTAGATAATATGGGGAGTAGGATCTGTAACTTGATACTATATTTTTATTTCTCACTTTTGTGGATAGGCACAACTCTAGCCACTTTTCAGGCTTTGGACATGTACCCGATTGACAGGGAGGCATTAAATAACTATGTAATAGGTTGGGCAGTGACCAAACTTTAATAACATTACTGGTAGTTGGTCAGGGCCAGACTGAAATTTAATTTTTGGGTTGAGGAGGTGAGCATATATTTCACTTTAATTTACTGGCATGAAATTAAATTAATTAGCATAATTGGACCAGGTAACAGGTGACTAAGACAGTTCCATGCACGTTTATACTTCAGAATTACCTTTGTTTTGAGTAATTAGGGTGGTGCCACAGCCAGCAAAATAGCTGTTGAATGCATTAGCCATTGTTATGGGGCACTGTATTGTTTATTTGCCTATTTTTATGGTTGATGGGTAAGAATGGTTAGGGGGGGTTGTAGATGATTTTAATAACGTTCCAAAAGTTGTCCATTTTTTTTATGTTACTGTTCAAGCTGTCAGTAAAATATTTCTCTTTTGCTATTTTCGTTGGTTTTGTGCAAGTATTCCTCAATTGCCTGCATGTAGCTTGATCATAAACTGAGCCAGTTTGTTTAAGTTTTTGTCCATAAGGAATATTGTAATCTGTATAACTCAGTCAAGTCAGTCGAGATCCAGGGTAAATGGGCCCCGTTGCCCTGATCTCCATTAGTGGGGCATGGCTATTACAGACTTGTAAGAATTCTGAGTTAAAAAAGGCAATTTCTGAGTCTAGATCATGTATTAGGTGTATTCTGTACTATGAGCAATTTCTTAAAGGAGCTCTATCAACCTTTTACAAGTTAGTCTTATATAGTCTTATATAGTCTTATATAGCAAATAAGTGTCGTATTTTCTTTTTTAAAATCACTGTTTGGCTGAAATCTAATGAGTAAATACTTCCCAGTGCCCTACTTCAGGTCAGACTTAGGGTACAGATCTGCCCCACAGTCTGTCACTCTTCCTCTGCTCCCCTCCCTCTAATCAGTCTCATTGGCCAGAGATCTCTCCAGCTTACATACAGAAAGCCTCTGTCATCGGAGGAGGATGGATAGAGGGAGGGGAGCAGTGGCAGAGTGACAGACTGTGGGGCAGAGCTGTACCAGCAGTCTGTCCGGAAGTAGGGTGCAGGGAAGTATTTGCTCATTAGATTTCAGCCAAACAGCGATTTTAAAAAAGAAGATACTACAGTATTATCGCTTTATAACCTACCTATTAATACTAACTTGTATAGGGGTGATAGATCCCCTTTAATTCATGTATGAAGGACTGAAGATTACATTTTCTAAATGATTTAGTAAGTATGACTTTGGAACATGATTTTACTGGTTTTATTTTGTGAACACATTAGACTATAGAGTGATCACTAAACACATTTGCTAGAATACCTGAATCTTGGATTCTGCTTGGACAGGGTAAAAGGATCCAGTTATGTATAGTGTGGTGGATGTTTTAAGAATTATTTGAGTAGGGGAGGATTATGTAAACATTGAACAAAATTTTTCATGACTGGTGACCAGCCAATAATATTAAAGTCTCCAAGAACCAACAGCTCGCTTTTCTTGTTTTGAATGGCAATCTCCTTCAGGTGGTGGTATATGTAAGAAAGGGAATGTGCTGGTGTACTCGTGGGTCAGTGGACGCCAACAATTATGATTTGTTTTGAGAAGAGAAGAATAATTTTGCCAGCAATGTATTCATAACAATCAGAGTTATAAGAGTGATTTAAAAGTGTATAGTTTATAGGCTCTTGTATGTATATGGTTACACCTACTTCTATGGCAACAGCAGTATCAGGTATTTTAGAGCTTAACCAGGATTCAGTGAGAATAAGGGTTTTTGGCTTATATACATAACACCACGCTTTTAGTTAATTCATTTTAGGCAGTATACTGTGTATGTTGCAGTGCACAAAGAAAGACATTTTTTTAAAGATGAAGTTGCCCTTTATTGCTGTTTGAGGTCCAGATTTGGTTCCAATGTAACTTGCTAGGCAAGCAATAAAATGCCTAAAAATGTAATGAGTTTTTTGTGGTGAGCACATAGTGAAAGGGTGCATTTGTTTAGGCTGACCAGATCTCACCTTTAACCGTGGACACATAGGAAATAGCCATTTTGCAGTACTTCACTGAAATCAATGCAGTCCTGCAGTATGCATTTCTCCTATGCGTCCCCGGTTAAAGGTGAGGTCTGGTCAGCCTACGTTTGTTTCTATAATTACTGGGACTGGTTGAGCTTGTTTCAAATATTCTCTGCCAGCTCTCAGAGGGTAATGAACATATATGCAGACGTCCATGGTGGATTAATATGTTATGGTGCAAGTGAGGAGCATGATAGCGGAGAAAAGATAAAAACTGTATTAAAAGTGGAAAGGTTAGAACAGATAGTAGTAACATGTCCATTTCGGTATGCATGTCACAAAGATAGCAGGGACGGAATAGAAACAGGAAATCAGAAAACAGGTGAAATATAACATCTAAGATGTTTATTAAGACAACTTTATATTTATAACATTTATTTAATCTCTTCCCTCCAATTACGTTTTTTTCCTTTTTGTTTACTTGCATGTTATCTTGTGGTTTTGCTGCAGTACCTGTCTTTCTCTCCTATCCACCTCTGCTGTTAAATTCTCATGTTCAGCTTTCAATGCACTTAGAAACAGGTGCTGCTGATTCACCCCCTTGAAATGAATCCCCTTGAAATTCCCCCTATCTGTGCATGAATATAAACTAGTTAGGTGTCCCTGCTGAGACTGACTGGCTGTTTGATCCCTATTACAAATTATTTTGTATTGGGATTGTCCTGACTGAGTGGAATCAGGTGTGACACCCTTAAAACAGATGATAAGAAATTGAACAGACACAGGGGGATATACAAGGAGAGTGGGAGAGGCAGCTAGCATCAGTCTGCAGACTAGTACATACCACAATGAAGAAGACTGCATCAAGATTGGAGTGTGGAAATTGTGCAGAAATGGTGTAGATTAGTACATGCCTGTAGGGAAGAGAAGATTACATTTTTAAAGAATAATACTTTATTTCAATGATAGTTTTGTTTGGCGCATTTGGCTTAAATGGGTTGGCAGAAGGTATAAGAAATATACTAGATCCTGAAATTGATGATGAAGCAGAGGCTCAGATGGAACACATATGATAGTGTTTCTAACCATAATTGCATTAACATGTTTTCTTTCAATGCCAAAAGTATTTGTTTCTCTAAAAATGTTTATCTTTTTTTGTCTTAACCAACAATTTGAGGGTAATTGAAAGGACACAGTGGTTGTGATTTAATGAACAACTAAAGCATGGTTTTAAAAATCTCATGGCATGCGTCCGCTTCACTAATGCAAATAATTATTTTAAACTTATTTTAAAAATAATAGCAGTTCAGTGTCACATCTACAATTACAGTTTGAACAGGGTTTCTGTGTTACTTTTAGATTTTAAAATTCTTTGAAATATTAAAACATTTCACAAGTGAAGGTGAAGTTAAGCAGGTCAGTCTGGGCCAGATATGGGGTTACCATGCTTGGACATCTATATCATGATGTCATCATAAAACCCTGTGAACAGCTTCACTTGGAATTTGGTCTTCCTAATAACATATGTTATTCTTACCTATGCCTCCAATATGCATTATAAGCACAATGGGGTATGCAACAACACAGCTGAATTTAAACTTCTTACTAAGGCATCACAAAATTAGCCCAGGAGACCCATCGCATTTATTTGTAATGGATGGAAAGGAAGTTGTCGGTGGATTACTCCATGCCCAGGAATAAATGATACCAAGATGTGAGCAATTTGAAAGACTGGGAGTGGAACTTGGCTAAGGAGAGTCCCATGTCTGTTACTAGAAACCTGTTGACACATCTCAAAATTTTGCAGAGGATCTACTTTACTTTAAGGTTGCATAAAATGGGAAGATTCACTGATAAGGCTTGCCCTAGATTTCAAAACAACATCTTATCTGGGAGTGCTTGTGTATGCTAGATTTTTCAAAGTGGGTCCTCAACTCTATTGCCATGATAACATCACAACTAATACCTATGTCCCCTAATCTATATATTCTTTCAATAACTGCTGATGATGTGTGACCTGCTGCTGAAAAAAAACCAATAATTAGTGAGGTGTTGTTGATGGCGCAAAATGTGGTAGAAATTAATTTAATCTCTAACAGAGCCTTCTACCATAAAAACGTTGTGACGGTACCAGCAGACACCCAGCGTTGGTGTCACCTTCAAGGATCACTTCTTCCCAGAATCCACCAGCAAAGGCTCCCGCAGCATACCGCAATGTACTCTGAATCACCAGGCAGAACCAGTGTCAGAGTAATCAGAACCACACTCTGGATACAGCAAGCTTACCCCACCAGACAACACCAGTGTAGGTAAGACAAGAACTCTTTATTGAAGAACAGGCACACATTTTATACAGTAAAATGCAACAGACAGACAATGGTGAGGGAGGGTGCAATGAGGGGGGTTGAGGTCAGGGACAAAAGGATCAGCCATGATCAAATTACAGAACAATGGGACTCTTTGGGGATACACATTACAACAAAGGATTGGGGCTGGGCTTCAAGTGTGGGACAATAGACTGGGGCAATCAGGGACACAAAGGTTGCCAGACTAGATGGAGCCTCCGCTTTTAAGCCTCAGCCAATGGGAGGGCGAGTGACCAAAGTAGAGGGCCAATCCGGTGGCTGCCGACATTTCTCCATTTTAACTCAATGGAGTCCCTTTAAACCTGTCCGTGAGTCGGCAGCCAATCAGGACCAGAAGGCGGGCAAACAATTGACCAATCCGAGGGGCGCCTACTTTTCCCATGCAAAGTCAATGGAGGCCCTTTAACTCGGACTGGCCAATCAGGAAGCCGTCTACTTTCCATCCGGTGGTTCAGCATAGCCCCAGTGGTGGGCATTAACCCCATGAAGGTCGCTCTTTAGGGATTAAATGTAGGTGTCCCAGACATGGGACGCTTCCCAGTCCTTCTCTCCGGCCCCTGCCTCCGACAGTAGCAGCCCGCACCTGTAACAAACGTGTTTAACATTTAGCATATTTAATAATAATATTCCACACCATAAGCTTGTTTATATACACAGAGGATCTCCCCAAAACTTAAACAACTCTGGGATGTATGGTTTTGTAAATATGTTTGCTAATTCTTATTTAATATATGTCAATTTCAACAGAATGGGCTTAAGTCAATTACTAGCTCACCTGCACCTTCCTGATACTGATTAACATACATTTAACTGGCCATGGGATGGGGGTGTTTGTCTTGCTGGGGGGATAGGGTTTGTTGGAACAGTTGGAGATTGTTTAGGTGGGTTTACATATTTACAAGGGTCTTAAAACTGAGAAAAAAGCTGATATGTCTAATCTCATTGTAGTCATACTTATCCTGCATTAACTTTTGAAATCTACACTGAGGAAATGCATTCTATATTCTGTGAAACAGACTTCTCTATAATAAACATATCATCTCTCTCTCTCTCTCGTACTGTGCAAAAGTTTTAGACAGGTGTGAAAAAATACTGTAAAGTAAGAATGCTTTCAAAATAGACATGTTAGTAGTTTATTTTTATCAAGTGACAAAATGCAAAATGAGTGAACAAAAGAAACATCTAAATCAAATCAATATTTGGTGTGACCACCCTTTGCCTTCAAAACAGCATCAATTCTTCTAGGTACACTTGCAGTTGAACTCTCACCTCCATAAAAGTTCTCCTCTATGTAATCTTCATTTAGTGTTAACATGTAATCTGTGTTTTTTTAAAAATAAATTTAATGCAGGCTATGCCGAAATGTAACATTTTAAAAATGAGCCTGCTACGTCACTTAAGGACAGGCTGTGGTACAGCTCTCTACCACAGCCTGTCAAACTTCATCTCTTCCCCTCCCCAAGTAGTGCCTCCTTCCCACCTACTTCTCTTACGGAAACTTCCTCCATGTGAGGTGGAGCTCTCTCTTGCCAATGAGAGCGCTCCAGCTCACATGGAAAAATCCTCTGTAAGAGTAGGAGGTGAGAATGAGGCACTACTTGAGGAGGTGAAAAGGCGAAAATTCACTGGCTGTGGGACAGAGTTGATCTGATGTGACATCCCCGGCTCAAGTTAAAAAAACACACACATTACATGGTAACGCAAAAGGAAGATTACATAGAGGAGAACTTTTATAGAGAAGAGAGTTCCCCTTTAAGGAACTCTGCAGGTACGTTGTTCCAAACTTCTTGGAGAACTAACCACAGTTCTGTGGATTTGGGCAGCCTCAGTTGCTTCTCTCTCTTCATGTGATTCCAGACAGACTTGATAATGTTGAGATCAGGGCTCTGTGGGGGCCATACCATCACTTTCAGTACTCTTTGTTCTTCTTTACTCTGAAGATTGTTCTTAATGACTTTGGCTGTATGATTGGGATCATTGCCATGCTGCAGAATAAATTGTGGGCCAGATGCTTCCCTGACGATACTGCATAAAGTATAAGTATGTGTGTGTACTTCTCTACATTGAGAAGACCATTAATTCTGACCAAATCCCCAACTCCATTTGCAGAAATGCATCCCTGATCTTGTAAGGGACCTCCACCATGCTTTACTGTTTCCTGCAGACACTCATTCTTGTACTGTTCTCCAGCCCTTCGGCTACATCCAAATATTTCAAATTTTGACTCATCAGTCCAGAGCACCTGCTGCCATTTTTCTGCACCCAAGTCCCTTTGTTTTCATGCATAGTTGAGTCAATTGGCCTTGTTTCTACATCAGAGGTATGGCCTTTTGGCAGCAAGTCTTCCATGAAGACCACTTCTGAACAGATTTCTCTGGACAGTAAATGGGTGTACCAGGGTCCCACTGTTTTCCACCAATTCTAAGCTGATGGCACTGCTGGACATCTTCCAATTGCACAGGGAATTAAGCATGATGTGTCTTTCATCTGCTGCAGTAAATTTTCTTGGCCGATCACTGTGTCTATGGTCCTCAACATTGCCCGCTTCCTTGGGCTTCTTCAAAAGAGCTTGGACAGCCCATCTAGAAACCCATCTGCCTTCAAATTTCTTCCTTGGAGAGACCTTGCTGATGCAGTATAACTACCTTGTGTCTTGTTGCTGTGCTCAGTCTTGCCATGGTGTATGACTTTTTTATTAAATTGTCTTCAGCAACCTCACCTTGTTTGGCTAAGTTTGGCTGTTCCTCACTCAGTTTTATTCCTCCTAAACAGCTGTTTCTGTTTCAGTTAATGATTGTGTTTCAACCCATCTATTAAATTGATGATCATTAGCATCTGTTTGGTATAATTGTTTAATCATACACCTGACTATATGCCTACAAAATCCCTGACTTTGTTCAAGTGTACCTAGAAGAACTGCTACTGTTTTGAAGGCAAAGGGTGGTCACACCAAATATTGATTTAATTTAGATTTTTTTTTAGATTTTTCTTCTGTTGACTCACTGTGCATTTTGTTAACTGATACAAATAAACTATTAAAATGTCTATTTTTGAAAGCATTCTTAATTTACAGCATTTTTTCACACCTGCCTAAACTTTTTCACTGTACTGTATATATAAAATATTTGTTTATATATATTTATACTGTATTATGGATTGGCACTCCACAGGAAATTTTTCTTACAAATTCATAGAAAAAACTATCAATGTTTCAGCTCAAACCTGAGCCTTTATCTAGAGAACATTAAAATATTCACACATATTCTAAATATGAAAATAATCAAAAAGTACTCATCAACGTCTCACGTGAAACGAGACCGGATGTGACTAAGAAAACAGGTACTTGGTGTCCATGGAAACCAGAGACAACAGGAACCACTGCTCAGGAAACAGATAAAGTCCAATCTCAAAGGTGATACATGACCCGTGATCAAGTAAAAGTGTGCAAAGAAAATAGAGAATTAAAAAAGGTAAAATACTTATAACCAAAATGTTAAACACATATAAATTATGATTTATAAACCTGTGTGGAACCATGGTGGTAAGTCGTATGATCCACCTGCAGTAGTAAACATCCTGTGTCTCCTCTTCTTAATGTTATGGGTTTCTGATCAGCAATCACGTGACACAGATTTGACATGGACTGTTTGGCCGTTTGAAACTGGTTGATTTATTTTGATGCTAAATGTCCATGTGGGATCAAGCATCCGCTTGATAGCATATCAATGTTGATTCATACGCTCCCTAAATGTTGTCTCTGTCTTGCCCACATACATTAATTTACATGGCCAAAATATAGCATATATTATATATTGACTTAAACAAGAAAGATTAAAACACACTGGTTGTACAAAATGTCTGTCATGTATGATTTGTAAATATATGATCAGTGGTATCAGCTTCACTAACCCACAGAATGCGAATTTAATAAGAATCATCAACAATGTTTCTTGTTTGTCACTATGTAATCTATGTTTTATTTTGACCATGTAAATGAATGTATATGGGCAAGACAGAGACAACATTTAGAGAGCATATGAATCAACATTCTTTTACTTGATCCCACACGGACAAGTATCAAAATAAATCAACCGGTTTCAAATGGCCAACTATTCCACATCAAGAGTATGTTACATGTGCATCTTGTATAGAGAAGTGCAGGTTTGTCTTTTTGTCTTGCTTTTGCACTTTAGGTTTCAGACTAATACTTGGGGGACTGGGGTCTACGGAACCCTTTCATACTCTGCTGCTATCTATACATCCATGAGTAGGGGTGGGCAAAAGGTCTCTTCATGTTCTCGCGAAAACCACGAAAACCACAAAAAACACGTTGTTGTCTGCTTTTTTGTGGGAAAATCCTCTTTTGGACTATTGGCTAAAATTCTACGCCATTTTTTCAATGGCTAGAAAGTTTCCACCCATTGTTCCAGCTGCCAGACATGCTGCCCCTGCTGCCAATTGTGTTGTGACTGCTGTCAGAATGCTGCCCCTGCTTCCACCAGTGCTGTGCCTGCTGCCAGTGCTGAACCTGCTGCCAACAGTATTGTGTCTGCTGTCAGACATGCTGCCTCTGTTGCAAAAGTGTTGTGCCTGCTGCCACCAGTACTGTGCCTGCTCTCAGACATGCTGCCCCTGCTGCCAGTAGTGCTGTGCCTCCTGCCAGTGCTGAACTTGCTGCCACCAGTGCTGAACCAGCTGCCAGTGTGTCTTGAAGAAAAGAGTAGTAATGAGAGAAGATCAGGACAGCTCCCTGTGCCTGCTGTCAGACGTGCTGCTACTGCTGCCACCAGTGCTGTGCCTTCTGTCAGACGTGCTGTCCTTGCTTCCACCAGTGCTGTGCCTGCTGTCAGTGCTGAACCAGTGGTAAAAGCTCTTGCCATGTTCCTGCGAGAAATCCAGGGAAGACCACATTGTTGTCCGCTTTTTAGCAGGAAAATCCTCTTTAAAACCAGTGATTGAAATCTTTGCATTTTTCGCCCATTGGCCAAAATTCTTAGCCATTTTTCTATGTCTAGAAAGTTTCTACCCATTGATTTACATGTTTTTTGCCTTTTTGCTGTAAAAATGTGATGTTTTCCAGGAAGTAAAACACAATAGAAACAGCTACAGAGTGAGGTAGACAAGCTGTGCTGTTCTACTGTGATCTTTTAAAAAAATTGAGGCAGGATAGGTTCACAGTGACTTTTATTACTATGAGAAAGTTTCAAAATAGTAAAAGGAGGAATTGGAAGGATCCTTATGTGTACAATGAGTCTGAGGAGTAGGAGGAGGAAGTGAGAACAACAGAACCAATGTTGTCCAGTCTCCCTAAATCACTCCTAGGGATCTTGGTGAATTTAATGGGAAGGGAGGAAGAAAAGGGTAGCAGGACAGGTCAGCTGCCTGTGCCTGCTGCCAGACATACTGCCCCTGCTGCCACCAGTGCTGTACCTGCTGCCAGACATTCTGCGCCTGCTGCCGCTAGTGCTGTGCCTGCTGTCAGATATGCTTCCTCTGCTACTGCTATCACCATTGCTGTGCCTGCTGTCAGACGTGCTGCCCCTGCTGCCACCAGTGTTGTGCCTGCTGCCAGTGCTGAACCTGCTGCCACCAATACTGTGCCTGATGTCAGACATGCTGCCCCTGCTTCCACCAGTGCTGTGCCTGCTGCCAGTGCTGAACCTGCTGCTACCAGTACTATGCCTGTTTTCAGATGTGCTGCCCCTGCTGCAACTAGTGCTGTGCTTGCTCCCAGTGCTGAAACAGCTGCCACCAATACTGTGCCTGCTGTCAGATGTGCTGCCCCTGCTTCCACCATTGCTGAACCTGCTGTCACTAGTGCTGAACCTGCTGCTAGTGTGTCTTGAAAAACTCAGGAGGGGGTGAAGGAGAAGATGATGCCAAGTGTGACAGCAGGGAACCCTAAGTCACACTTGCGATCCCAAGAAGTACCACCAGTGCAAGTAATACTACTACTAAGAAGTTCCAGCAGCCTGTTAGAGTTATAAGTGAAGGAGGGGGTAATCAATATACTCATATTAATAGTTACAGTGAGGAGGAAGACTCTGGGGCTGAACTTGATGTGGTTAGTGTTAGTAGTAGTAGTAGCAGTAATGGTGAAGCAGCCAGTGGGACTAGTGTTACGAAGTGGTAGAGGAAGAATTTGAGAGCATCCAGACTAGTGTTCAAGAGAGCCCACACCATTTCTCTGGCCCTGGGAGTTCCCTTCCCTTCACTACAGTGTCCAAGTGCAACATGATCCTGAAGAGACCAGAACTGTTGGTGGATAGCAGGTGCAGAAACCCCACCAGGAGCACAGGTCAGCTGCTTGCACCTGCTGCTACTGCCACCAGTCTGCCTTTTTCACATCACCAAGAAATGGGACCCTCTGTCTATCACTGCGCCCGTGATCTGGGCGACAATCTGTCCATCATGGCTGATTCTATTCTCCTATTGGCTGCCTGTACTGCTCCTCCTAGGGACAACCTTTTCATACCCTGGGCTGTCACTCTGTGAGTGCCCTTTCATGGTGTACCTGATGCCTGGCGCTAATATCTTTGTTCTGATCCAGTGTATGACCCCGGACTGCCTGACCACTCTCTCGTCTCGTTCCTGCTGCTGCTGTGCACCGATCCGGATTGGCTGACATTCCTGCTTCCTGTTCTGACTTGGCCCGGCTGACATTCCTGCTCCGTGTACCGACCCGGCGTGATTGACCACCCTGCTCTGTGTACTGTACCGGCGCGTCTGAGGATCCTGCTCCGTGTACGACTTGGCCTGGCTGACGTTCCTGATCTCTCTGTCGCCCATCCGGACGAGGTTCCTGTTCTGCTGTTCCAGTTGGTGGTTCGTGTTGCTGTTGCCAGCCTCATGGTTGGGCAATAATCCTGTGTCTGGTCTAAGTGCTGAGCCCGTGTACTGCACACTGTCATCTGTTGTCAGAGTCTCGCTGCTTCCACTCCGTGTTGCACTCGCTTGGTCTGTGTTGGTTCAGTAGGGCGCCTCCGGTATATTCCGTTGTACAGACCACAGCTCATTAACCCCTTCGGGGGAAGGACCTCGCTATTACTACCATTGGGTTCCGTTGGGCAATAATGACTGGGCTTGGTATTCCGCTGTCGAGTAGGGCGCTTCCTGTACCATAGCCCATTAACCCTGTCAGGTAGTGCGTGCACACGGAGCTGGGTTATTTCGGTAGGGCCTCCTTTAAGCACGAGTTCTGACCTTTCCGTTAGTCGTTGGTGGGCGTACACCATTGGTCACATTCACAGGCGTCCAGAGCCTGAGTTGGCAGTCCGTTCCTGTGACCTCCTGTATTTCAGGCGACATTTAGCCTGCAGAGTGTTGCGACCAGCACTTCACTAGTTAAGTGGGCGTCATACATTGTATCTATTACATTTACCTGACCTGTGTCAGTATTGTGTGTTCACTATACTGGACCCGTGTGGGTTAACCATTGGTAACCTGTCTTGTGCCGTGAGGGTTACCTTGTTCATCGTGTGTTTCAATAAAGCTGTGTTTTTACCTATACCTCCGTGTCTGAGTGTACTGAACCGTAACACTGTCACATTGCTCGTCACCTCCTCTAACCAGCATTGAGATGTCTATAATAGAACAGCAGAAACTGAGAAGGAATGGGAGACAGGGAGGAGGATGGGCATCACCACCACCACAAGCAGTGAGTTTTTGGAATTTGAACTGCTCTAATTCCTCCTGCTGATTTGCAAGGGCAGCAGGATGCTGAAGAGCAAGCTAGTGTCCCACAGACCACCGTCGACACAGTGGGAATGAGGTCAACAAATGATGTGGGATTAGGACAGGTTCCACTTGCCAGAATCACCAATAACCCTGGTCCTAGTTGCTGTGCCGATTCTGAGGTAGTAGCAGAAACATCAGCAACAGCATACGCTGCCACAGACAGTGAAGGGGAATTTGGAGGACAAGAAGAAAAAGGCCATCCTTCTCCACCTGTTCCCTATCCCTATCCCCTGAAGTCATGGGTGTGGGACTGTTTTCTCTTGGGGCAGGCACAGTGTAGTAATCACCAACGGCACTGTGCACAATTTGTGACAAGTCAGTGAGAAGGGGAAAGGAGGGAACGCGCCTGGCACAACAGCCCTGATATCACACATGAAACACAGACACCATGACATTTATATTAAACATGTTAAAGCCAAACACCCACCACAGAAATCGAGCACCACTGTTGCTGGACACCCTGACTCTCCATAAAGGCAACAAGATGTGAGGCAGAGATCAAAGAGGAGGAAGAACAGAGAAACCCAGGAAGAGACTGGAAGTTCCATTATGAGTGAAACAACTAGCTTGCCATCACTGTCTTTCTCTAGGGTAACTACATCTTTTCCCAATCCCCCTAGTTCATCATTACCTCGCCCACCAAATGATAGCCACTCTGTTGATGTTAGGATGTGGCACTTAGTGTCCACCCATTGCACACTGTGTGGTGCACTGACCACACATGGCAGTGTGGTGGAAGAGAATCGCAAGCCAGGCATCAAACGGCATCTGAGGAGATTCCATCTCGCAGAATATGCTAAGATGGTGGCATTGAGGGATCATCATTACAATTAAACTGTCAGCAAGTTGTCATGTGTCCTTAGCAGGGTGTGGACAAGGGAAATAGTGACAGCAGGTTCTGGTGTCATGGTGTTTGGATGCAGTTGTGCATTTACCACACACACACTATGCACATTGCAGTTGCTTATGATAGTGTTATGGTTTAGTACACTCAGAAATGGAAGGTTTTGGTAAAAGACAGTTTTATTAGCACACAAGGAATAACAGTAACCCTCGCGTGTCCAGCATATAGATAAATGGAAAGCTGACACAGGACAGGTTACAATGATATGATTAACCCACACGGGTCCAGTATGTAGATAAATATACAATACTGACACAGGTCAGGTACATTTCATATGATACAGTGTGAATATGGCAGAATGATAATTATTAGGCCAGGAACAGCAATTGGCCCTAATAGTGGAAGGCCCCAAAGCACACTCTCTACGTAGAGAGTAACAATAGCGACTGGAATCACAAGGAGCAGGTGAAGCCAGGATAAAACTGTCTACAAGGCACCATAGGAAGGTGGCTACCAGCAATATAGAGAATGCCCACCGGAGACTGCAAGGTTTTCGTGACCCAGAGAACAGCACCTGATGGTGCAGCGTAACACCAACTGAGACAGCAATGGATAATGGCCCAAGTGCATGACACCGTAAGGAGCAACGTACACCAAACTGAGACTACCGTAAATAGGCCCAAGTGGTCAGCACCACCCTGCAAGGGGTTAACAAACGCTCCGGTCTGTGGCAACTGCAGATGTAGCAATAGTCTGAGGCGCCCAACAGTAACCCAACCTCAGGGATGGGAGTAAGAGACCAAGCAATCGTGGTGCAACCGATGCTACACAGGAATGGAGCAACAGGCACTGAGGGAGAAAGGGTCACGGACAGGACTATCTGCACAGAATCAAGGCAACCGGAGGTCTGGACAGACCACGGAGAGCGTGGGCAACTCAGGCCGCACAGCAGAAGCAGGAAGTCTAGTAAGCAGGAACAACAAACATAGCAGGAACTTCATCCAAGCCGGGTCGGTACACAGAGTCAGCCAATCCGGGTCGGTTCACGGAGCAGGAACGTCAGCCAAGCCGGGTCGGTACACAGAGCAGGATCGTAGTCTAGCCGGGTCGGTACACGGAGCAGGAACGTCAGCCAATCTGGGTTGGTACACAGAGCAGGAAAGTTTAACGGGCAGAATAGTCAGGCAGTCCGGGTCATACACTAGTATCATACGAGAGTAACGGAACAAGCGCTAGGCAACGGAAACACAATGAAAGGGCAGAGCATAAGTGACAGCCCAGGGTATTTAAAGGCTGTCACTGGGAGGAGCAAAGACAGCGTAGCCAATGAAAGATATCAGGAAGTAAACATGTCAAAATGTCGCCTGTAATCACGTGCACCGTGATAGATAGGCACAGTTCCTGATCTCAGGGGAAAAAAATGATATTCTAATAACACACACATGATTTTGGTGGAGGGGCAGGTGGAGAAAAATTATTGGCCAACTTCTTCTTTTCTCCACATATACTGGGGGATACTTATTGTGCTGCTACTGCCTCAGGCACATCCCTGGAGCAAGTCGTGGCAAGTGGAACCTTCATCTTCCATCACCCATGTTACTGCTATTGTTGATCTCATTCACTTTCAGCTGCCTAATCATCCTTCTGATGCGGTGAACAAAGAGACTGAAAGTTCAATGATGAGCGAAACAACTAGCTTGCCATCACTTTCTTGCTCTAGGGGTAACTTCATCTTCTGCCAATCCACCTTGTTCATCATTACATCCCCCGCCAACTGATATCTGTAGATGTTAGGAAGTGGCAGTTTGTGTCCACCTATTGCACTGACCACACATGGCAGTGGGGTGGAGTAGAATCGCAAGCAGGGCATCAAGCAGCATCTGCCGAGATTTCATCCCAGAATATGCTACGCTTGGGGCAAGAAGTGTTCATCATTACTATTAAACTGTCAGCAAGCTGTCATGTGTCCTTAGTAGGATGTGGACAAGGGGCATGGTGACAGCAGCAGTACTTGGTTTCTGATGGGGGGACCCTAAGTGTCATGGTGTTTGAATAGAGTGGTGCCAAGTGTTTCAGGTGAGTGCAGATGTACCCATTGCTCCCAGTCCTTCTCTTATTTACACTGTGCATATTGCAGTTGATGATGTGAGAGGCACAGTCCCGCTCTCAAGGAAAATACTTCTATTCTCAACACAAGCATGATTTTGGAGGAGGGGCAGATGGAGAAGCATTATTGTCCAACTTCTTCTTTTCTCCACATATACCTGAAGTAGTGGAGCTTGTCATGGCAAGTGGAACCTTCATCACACATGTTACTGCTGTTGTTGATCCCATTCCCTTTGAGCTGCCTAATTATCTTACTGCTTAAACAACTCATCAGCAGAATCAAGACCAGCAGTTGCAAATTCCTCATCTACAACTACCATTTGACAATGGCCAGTGTCCACTGGCCAACATGACATGACCTACTGGCACTAGGCCAGTAGGGCATTTTTTTCTCAGGGCTTTAAAAAACAAACAAGCAAAAAAATGTAGGCCTACAAAAAAATAAACAATTTTTGGTGGCTAACAAGCTTAAGTCCTACAAATCAATATTTCCTTAGGGCTTGTGCCAAACAATCCTAAGTCCTACAAATCAATGTTTCCTTAGGGCTTGCGCCAAATATGTCTAAATCCGACAAATCAATGCTTCCTCAGGGCTTGGGCTTCTAACAACAAGTCTCACAAATCGTCCTCTACAACATACTCTATGATGTCAAGTATCAGTATACCCCAGTGCAGTTTATGTCATGAGGTCCCTGTCTCTATCATGTTACGTTCACATTTCTTATTTTATTGTATTTATTTTCTATTAACTATCCCCCCAAAACCTGTCAACAGCCCCCCCAAAACAAATTCCATGTTCAACTGGTTCTTTCCCCAGACTCCACCCACCAACACAGGCACCCTCCTCAGATACCTCTTATACCATGCCTTATTTTTTTTTTATATTGTAATTAGCATTTATTTTTTATTAACTGCCCCCACCTCAATCCCAGTAAACACACCCCTAAGAAAAAACATTCCCTGTTCAACAGATTCTTTCCCCAGACTCCACCAGCACATGCACCCTCATACCCCTTTTATATGGGCAATCGTCTCTCTCAGAGAGATAGACTTACTCTGTGTTTGTGTGTGTGTATTTGTATGTGTGTGTGCATTTATGTATGTGTGTGTGTGTACGTGTGTGTGTTTGATAAAGACTTTGTGCGTCTGTGTGAATGAAAGAGACTGTCTGTGCTTGTGAGATAGACTGTATATTTGTGTGTGTGCGTGTGTTTGTATATGTGTTTGTGTGAGAGAGGTTGTTTGTTTGTGTGATGTATATGTGTTTTTGTGTGTGTGGTGGAGTCTGTGTGAAAGAGAGACTGTGTGTGACAGAGATAGAGTGTGTCTGTGTTTGTGTATTCTTTTGTTTGATATGGTGTGTGTGTGATGGTTTGAAGATAGACACTATGTGACTGAGTCTTATGGGCAACATATCCTCTAATTATGAAAATGAGATTGGCTACATTTATTAAATTTAGTAGGTCGCATTGTTTAAAATGGTAACATGAGAATCTCGCCATGCATAAAAAGAGCAAGATTCTCATGTTGCCTCCTTTTATGTTGCTGTATGTAGCAGGAGGTGGATATCACTGGCCACGATCCTTATAATGATCCTTTCCTGCGTCTCAGCACAGTGTCTCACTCGAGCTGGTTCCTTGAGTTCCCAAGGCTCTGTATACAGCTCTGCAGGAACGCCAGGGACCAGATGGGCAGATACAGCCAGGCCAGGTTAAAAGTGAAGGAATATGTAATCTCCTTATATGTTGCTGGGATGTCTAATTTTGCTCACAGCCGTCTCTCTCTCTCTCTCTGTAATAAGTGCCATTGATGCGACAGCAGCAGTGATTTCTGCAGCGTCACTCTGTCAGTGTAATTATTTTTTTAACCCTTTCGGTGCCGGAGAGGTATTGCGTTGAACTCTACAACTGTTACTGGAAATCACTGCTGCTGTCACATCAGTGGCACTTAATACAGAGAGAGATGGCTGTGGGTAAAATTAAACATCCCATCAACATATAACGAGGCAACAAAACCCAGCTTCCCTATTCCTTTACTTTTGACCTGGCCTGGCTGTATCTGGTGCCCTGGAATTCCTTCATAGCTGTATACAGAGTTGTGAGATCACAAGGAACCATCCCAGGTAATACACTGTTCTGAGACGCAGGAAAGGATCATTAGCAGGATCGTGGCCAGTGATATCCTCCTCCTGCTACATTCACTGATATATAAGGAGGTGACAAGAGAATCTTGCGCTTTTTATGCATGGCAATATTCTCATGTTGCCAATTTAAACAATGCGACCTGCTGAATGCACTCTTTCATATCACGCACTTTTAAGTGCAACATTTTAAAAGGATACAATTTTTTAATTGTCATTTGCTGGAAATTCAAAATTACATTAATTACAATTATCCATCAACTATATCAGTGTTTCCTCCAGTGTTTCTCCTCTTTCCTTTTTCCCACATGCCTTTCTGTGAGGAATAGCTTTGTGCTGCCCAAGGGATTGCCTCCCACAGAAAGAGGAAGACCTCTACTTCCTATAACTTTTGTATCAGACAAAACCACAGGAGATTTTGTCATAATTGTTTCTTCTCCCTTGGGTTAAAAGTGACTCAACTAGCTAGAAGAAATGTTTGATGATAAAAAAGAAGAGAGAGAGAGAGAGAGTAACAAAAATAATCAATGTGAGTTATCACATATTTAGACACTGAATAATTTACTGTAAGTTTTGCTATATCTTGGAAATCAGAGAAAAGAGTAATCCAGTAAGAGTTTGGCCTGCTCCCTGTATTGGGGGATGTTTTACAGTGGGAATTGATTGGCAGTAACGTTTATAATTTAGAATGCCTGTAAAATATTGTTTTCATGAAACAAGAGGGTTTAGCTAAATCCCTTAGAAAACAAAAGAAAGCAATTTCTTGATAACACAGTGACTCAAGCCTTGATAATATGAGACAATCTGTTGATTTTGTACAGCTTTTTCCTATTTTGTTGTAGCAATTATGTTGGATAGTAGGAGCCAACAATTATAGTACTAACTGGTGATACATCAGCACTAGTTTTCCAATAACAGCCACAACTTTCAGCATTGTTAGATTTCAGGAACATTCTCTGCATTGTTAAGCTCACAAACATTTGGCAAGATAACTATAGCACATAGTTCATGTGAAAAAAGTAGCAACATGTTAAATTGAGTGCATTTTGATATGAGTTCTTAAAATGAAAACTTATATCTCCTAATAATAACACCCTCTTACCTTATAATGGCCAGAAAATCCTTATGACACTGTGGAAGTTGAGATCCCAGGGGGCTGATGGGGCATGAGGGGGAATTAACTTTAGGCACACAAAGGTGTAAGAATTTGAAGAAAGGAGCCTTAGGTTTTAAGCTAAGACTTTGAGGTAAGACATTTCTAAGGTTGCTAGTTACAGTGTAACAGTATGCCTAGAGGAAAGGAATGATCAGATATAAGATTTATTTTTGCATTGAAATATGGATGTGGGTCAAAGGGCAGATTTTAAGAATGTGTAAGTCCTAATACAGGGAATACTATATTTTTCCATATAGACATTGTAAAGTGTGTTACAGAATATAGTTTAAATAATCATTTACTGAGCATGCTTTTTGCTGCTACCCCATTTGTTCCATTCTTTGTTTCATGCGTAAAAGGCCATGCTTAGGCTAACCATACCTCACCTTTAAAAAGGGACACACATGGAAAATGCATACTACAGGGTTGCTTTCATTTTGGTGCACTCCTGAAATATGCCTATTTCCTATGTGCCCCTTTTTAAAGGTGAGGTATGGTCAGCCTAGCCATGCTGGACTAAGCCTAGCTCAGAACAAGTGATCTGGCTAGTAGTGACTGATCATTGTTTCTCCTTGCATGTTAAAAAACCTTTACATCTTTAAAGGGATAGTAATACTTCGTTTTAACTTTATTTTATTTTGTAGGCATTAAAAAAACATGAAGAATGATATAAGTCTTATCTCTCAAACCTTTATGGTTTATGAGATATTCACAAGCAAAGTTCCCCTCCCCGCCCCTTTTACCTAGTGTAAGCCATCTCTTCTCAGATGTGAGTCTGGTTGTATGACAGTACAGATAACAGAAGGGGACAGTTTTCTTTGTATGAAAACAATGAAAGCCCTTCCCCCCTTGACAAGTTTTTCAGCTTTTTCCATTATCTTAATTGAAGATTGTCCCTCTCTGCAGTCTACCTGGGCACCTCCCTTCTGATCTGGTTGAAGAGGGGGGGGGGGATACTTTGTTTGTGAATATCTCTTAAACCATAAAGGTTTCAGAGATAAGACTTATATCATTCTTCATGTTTTTTTAATGCCTACAAAATAAAATAAAGTTAAAATGAAGTATTACTATCCCTTTAAGCCCTATGAACCTTAGCAGACATTCAGCTCATTAATGATCCCACAACAACTCCTATGAATTTTGCCCTTGTGTCTTTGTTAATGATAAAACATCTTCATTCATTCTTGGGCATCTTGTCAATAAAGCTGGGCATGACAGCTGGCAAAAGGACCTCAAACTCTGTTCACTGTTTGTCTTAACTCATTAAGGGCTCGATTCAAATGTTGGCGTTAAAACCAACGTGAAGAAAAAAACTGCCTTCGCTCGTTAAGCAAGACCAGGTAACGTGAGATTCAAATCTTTGTTACCCAGAAAAGTTAACGAGCGACGGCCTACAAAACACACGAAGACTACAAAACTGGAGTCGCCAAATATTTGACCTCATCGTCGACGCCAAATACACGATAAACGCGAGAAACGTCTCCAAAAAAAAACCAAACACGCGAAACGTCCAACGTGACCCAGTCTCAGCCAATCACAGCACCCCAAAGTATCAAGTTGAGTCGAATAAACTATAAATAGACCCAAAATCACCTACGCACCTTTGTCTGTTATCGAGTTCCCAAGAGCTAGATATCAGGACCCAAGGAGCGGAGGTTAGTTTTTCAGAGAAAGGGAGTTTAGGCGGCGCACACACACAGACAGGTAGAAGGAGAGTTTGGCAGCACACAAAGCGACACAATACACTTTTGAACATACAAATACACGCATCCAAACACACATACACACATACACATAGCCCATTTTTTTTTTTGTAAAACACACACACACTTTTTTTCTTTATTTTGACAGTGTGAGTCTGTGAGTGCAAGTGAGTGACAGAGAGTGAGTGAGTGAGTGAGTGTGTGAGGGCCTGAGTGAGTGCCTGGGTGTGAGTGGGTGAGAGAGATGGAGAGGAGAGGAGAGAAGAGAGGGGTGGGGAGTGTAGGAGGAGAGGAGGAGGAGATTCAGGGGGGCAACCCTGGTCAGGGTAGGGGAGGGAGAGGGAGATCTCTGGGGCGGAGGGGCAGCCACCCAAGACCAGGCACATCTAGTGCAGGGGCAGACACAGTGGGACGAGGGGTAGTCCCCCTGCACCACACACAGACAGGGCCAGTGCAGGCAGGGCTGGGGAGCCACAGCCAGGGCTCTCAACCAACCTCTGGGGGTGAGGAGGAGGAGAGGTTTAGAGAGCCCAAATACACAGAGGAGGAAAACCTGGTCCTCTGTGAGGCTGTGGTTGCCCACTACAGGTACCTCTTCCCCAAGGGGCCTAAAGCTGGCCTGTCAGCAAAGAGGAAGGCAGCCTGGAAGGAGGTTGTGGCTGCTGTGAATGCAGTGTCCTGCCGCAGCCGGACGTTGGATTCTGTGAAGAAAAGATGGGCAGACTGCAAGGCTAAGGTAAGACAGTAACATAGCAACACAGTAATCAATGTTGAGAAAAGACCTGTATACATCTAGTTCAACCCTTTTCCCATTTTTGTCTACCATTATGAAGGTGAAGAAGAAGATGGGCGAGCAGGCCTTGCACGCTGCTGGCACAGGGGGTGGTCCTCCCCTGCGGGTGGAATACAGCCAGTGGGAGGAGGCTGTGCGTCGGACCATCTCCTCCATCATGGTGTGTGGGATCCCTGGATGGAGTGACACCGGGGATGAAAGTAGCCTCCAGACCACTGGTAAGTGCATCAAGACCCACACACACATCACACCAATCCTGACACCCACCAGGCAGAGGCCAACACAGTGACACATGGACAGCATTACACAACACAATTCAGTCACACGGCTTGGAGGGACGTCAAACAAGGACAGAATACATGACCAACCTAGCCTGAATGGTAATGGTCAAGTCCCTGTTGAACCCCCTTTATGCTGTCCAAAACGACATCATGCACAGCACAAAAACAATGCACAATGTCATGTGTCAGTCACAGATCCAACTGTTATGTGTATCACAATGTCATACACATAGTGACAAAGAGGTCAGCACACAACCCCTTGAATGCCACAGGGATAAGTAATTCGTTGGTTGACAATACATTGGCTAGTCCCTTGGCACCCAATGGGTTACCGGAGAATAGCAAGGAGGGGACTTGGTGTGTTTCCTATTGTATTGTTACTGCATGTCAGGGCTAGACGTTGTACATGTAGGTAGTTAGTCTAAGTGGAATAGTCAAGGTTCAGCTTTCTGCATCATATGTAGCCTGCAGAATGGGGATGGCCAGGGGGCATTCCCCGCCATCCCCACTCTGCAGGACATATGTGATCCACAGGACTCAACCATGATGGGGGGGGGGGGGCATTCACTAGGATGTCAGAAAGAGGTGACAATGTGTACATGACAACTGCAGTGTCATCACACCTGAAATCCCTGTGTTGTTCTGTGGAGCCAGTGCACTGAGATCTAAACAACACGTGACATACCAGTGCTTAGGCTCCATAGCATAACAAACATGTGAAAAGGTAGAAACAACCTCCAATAGTACATTCTAACAATGCACTTGTTTGCTGTGTGTTAGGATTTTAGCGGTCCTGGGGTGTGTTTGTGTGTCCTCCAGCTGTTTGGGTTCCTGGGTTCCACAGATCATGTTGGTTGGCGTGCTTGGTGTGGTTATTCCTGCTGCCGACATCATTTACTGATTGATTGGCCTCTGTAGTCATAGGTCCTCACTGGTGCATTGCTGTGTTTAGAGGTCCTGGTGTGTTTGCTGTTGAGGCCTAGGTGTAGAATGTGCAGTGGGTTTGTGTCACTCAAGGTGTGATAGTTCAGTGTTGCTCACCACATGGATCCTGATGAATGGGGATAGCAAGGAGGTATATGCCTTGCCATCCCCATTGCTCAGGATACACATGATGACCAAATCACATCACTGCAGGTTACTGTAATCAATGTATGTGATCACGTCAAACCTAGCAAAGTGTGTTAGGATGGTAACCAATGCATTGCAAAGAAATGCAATGGATACCATCCTGCCACTCAACGGTTTGCGTGTCAGTGTAATAGTCTTGCAGCACTCCTGTCATAGTTCACATCACTGATTACATCATGTCATTTCCCCACACAGCACACCAGACAGCAGGAGCAGAGGACACAGGAGGTTCCTCCACTGAGGAGGCCAGCACCTCCAGTGCACCACCACCACCACCACCACACCAGCAGCAGTGGCAGCAGCAGTGGCCCCAGCATGGCCCCCAAGGCCCACCGCACCACCAGCAGCAGTGGCAGCAGCAGTGGCCCCAGCATGGCCCCCAAGGCCCACCGCACCACCAGCAGCAGTGGCAGCAGCAGTGGCCCCAGCATGGCCCCCAAGGCCCACCGCACCACCAGCAGCAGTGGCCATACCATGGCCCCCAGGCTTCACCCCACCAGCAGCAGCAGCAGCAGTGGCCACAGCATGGCCCCCAGGCTTCACCCCACCAGCAGCAGCAGCAGCAGTGGCCACAGCATGGCCCCCAGGCCCCACCTCCCACAGTCCAGCACCGGTACACTCCCCTGCAGGATGTGCCGACAGCCATGGGGAGGCACCGGATGCCCGACATCGTGGGGATGCCACAGCATGGGCCACTGCAGGCAGCCACCAGGCCACAGCCGCGGGACAGTAGCCAGTGGCCAATGGACTATGAACACTTTGGCCTCATTGGCCAGCCACAACGGCCACAGGCCCTGGTGGTGGTCACCACACCATCCCCGCCCCAACACACAACACCCCCACAAACCATGCTAGCCACACATATGGCAGTTGTGACATCCCCAGGGGGTCACTCATCTGGGGATGCAGTGATGGGCTCCCCATGCTCCCTCCACATCCGGACCCATGGGTCCACCCCATCTCCCCCAACACCTGTGGTGGAGCCACAGGACAGCCAGAGGGCATCCCCACCACTGTCCCGTTCCCCCTCCACACCACACACTCCTGACAACACCATGGTGATGGATCAGGAGTGTCTGGTACTCCAAAGGAGGCAACTCAGGGTGGCCAGGAGGTGTGCCTGCTCACTCAACAGGCTTGAGCAACATATGGCACACCTCCTGGACAGCATGAGGGCACTGGAGGCCCATCACGTTACTCTCAGCAACCACCTGGTCACCCACACCAACAGGGTGACAGCTTCAATTGACCAGGTGGTTGCTGAGCTCCGTGAGAGTAACAGGCTGGAGACCATCCGCCAGGCCCAGGCCTCCAGTTCCAGTGCCTCAACCCCTGCCAGCACTCCACCAGTGGCACCCCCAGCCCCCAGAACCACTAGAGCCTCACGGCATCAAGTGCAGGAAGCCACCCCTGCAGCCCCGCCCAAAGCACCCCCCAAAAAAAGAAAATAAATGTGCAGTTGTTGCTTGAGAACATATCAATGTCTGTGTTTTATTCAGATGATACAGTTAGAGGGGCAGAGTTGTCTCCAATGCATTGCAAAGCTATGCATTGAACTCAACTCATGCACATCTAACATGGGGGTCAAGTAATGAGTTGTCTCCAATGCATTGCAAAGCTATGCATTGAACACAACTCATGCACATCTAACATGGGGGTCAAGTAATGAGTTGTCTCCAATGCATTGCAAAGCTATGCAGTGAACACAACTCATGCACAATGAATGGTGTCACAAGCTTTTACAGCAGGGTGAACACACACATCACAATCAGACATGTTTGTCCAAGTTCAACTCACAGACATCTGAAAGCCGAACAACATCAGGGTGTTGTTCCATGATGTGACTTGAACTTAAACAACATGAACACATTAGATATCTCAACAGATAAACCACATGATCACAATTAAGGGGATAGTAATGCTTAGGATGTGTCAAAACATATGTAGTTGGGTTCACCCCCCTGATTGAAAAAGGGAACAACCACTGCTGAAAGGTGTTTCATTCCAAGGTTATCCCAGCTCAACACTTGAAGTCATATAACAAATATCCCAGTGGCCTGAAGGTGTCAAATGGCACTGTGACTACATCATCCTATGGGGATCCATGGTGCAGGGACCGGAGCTGTCCATTGGATGGTGTAGTAACAGTGCCATTTGACACTTTCAGGCCACTGGGATATTCAATCTATGAATGTAAACTTGGAGTTGGAACAACTTTTGAATTCAACACCTGTCAGCAGTGGGAGATCACTTGTTTCACTCAGGGTGATAAACTCTACTGCATGGATTTTCAAACATTCAATGTATTACTATCATCTTTTCAAAGAACATGAAGAGGGAGAAGTAATCAATGACACAAGATAGATAGTTATATACGATCATATGTTTTATTGATATCAACACTAACAAACAGATGATCCTCATGGATGTGGAGTAAACATGTCACCGGAACAAACTTCTGGACCATATTAAATCATGGCCTGGATGCCTGCAGAGGGTGGAAACAAGATTGAAGGTGCACTATGAACACAACAGTCATGCTATTCCTTTGCCATCATATTTTCTTTCTCTCTCTCATATAAATATTTATATATATATATATATATATATATATATATGGTGTGTTGTCCATGAACAGTCATGTGGGTTATGATGGACTAATGGTAAGGTGTGTGTTATCCAGGTAATTATTTTCTGGTGTGTGGTTAGTGGTGTGATGTGTTGTAAGTGGTATGTACCTGCCAGGTGTGTGTTTCGTCTCCATGGACTGCTGAGGTTACATAGGTGAGCTTGACATGTTGTTGGAGTGACAGATGTGCATGTGGTGTTGTGTGTTAACCCCTGTTGGTCGGAGGTGATTTTGGATGGCTTATGTTGTGCTGCTTTGTGTTCCCCTGGTCCCTGTTGGGTTGCTTGATTCTTATGGTTTGTCTGTGTAGGGCGGTGGTTCCCAACCAGGGTGCATTCCTCCCAACATTTCAAATGGCGAAAGAGGGACACTTCTGTTTTAGGTGGCGTTTCTGGGGGCACGTCTGGTAGGTGAGGCATTGCCAAGAATATTTAAGTTATTTCTTGACCCATCTGCACCTCTTTGTTTAACTGATGGATGATTTAGAAAAAGAACAAAGTATTTTAGTTGCCCATATTACTGGATAAACACATATACTGACAATTAACAACACATTTATGTATGTTTTATTGCTGTGGACCAATCACTCATTCTGATGTCCGAAAAAGTGGGACAAAAGGGTAGAAAAGAGGGACAGAGGGATTTGGATCTCCAAGAGGGACTGTCCCTCCTAAGAAGGGACACTTGGGAGGTATGAGGGTGTCATGTGATGTTGGTGCCCCATGTGCACCAGCTCAGGATGCATCACTTTTCCCATGTTGCTATGTTCTGCACTGGTGATTGGTAATATTGACTTTACACATTTTTGGGGGGATGTGTGTATGGGACATTTGAAGCACTATTCCTCCTCATTGCCATTGACAAAGTGGTACCTGATGCTTGCCATATTTTTTTTTTTATTTGGGTATTCCCTTGTGCCCGCTTCCTCCAATACCTCTCCTCTCCTCACGCGTTGGCATTGTGCCAACGCGTCTGCGAATTGTAGAATAGGCGACGCCAGGCAGGGGACAATGGCGACGTGTGAGGAGAGGAGAGGTATTGGAGGAAGCGGGCATCAAATACAAGCCTGCCACCCGCTTCCTCCGATGTCTCTCTTGTCCCCAGCCTTTTCTTATGCTGCGGGCTTCACAGCCACCCGTAGCAATGGCACTTTTATGAATGAAGGGAAGCGCTGCAGTCAGAGTGCAGCCTGCTTCCTTAATTGTATTTTAACCCTTTGAGTGCCAGTGTGGAATGCAGCGCACGCCTTTGCAATGCATTGCATACCACTCTGGCACTCAAGGGGTTAATAATGTCCTACTTACTGTGTCCCATTGTTATTTGTGTGTTTGCTTCACTCTGCATTGGAAGGAGAGTGGAGCAAAAATAATGATAGCAATGGGACACAGGTGGTGGGCATTACAAATGAATGGATCTAAGTCAATCTACGTTTCATGATAGTATTTAAATTATACAATGTATGTAACACACCCACTCACACACATACAGGCATACCTTGCCTAATAACCCTTTGGGAACCAGAGGGCTGGGAGACATGCTATGCAATGCTTTCCTACCTCTCTGGTAATCAAAGGGTTGATTGTGGAGTAAAAGACAGATTTGTCCACTACATGGAAGTCCATGAGGTGGATGTGGATGGGGTTAGTATGTCCCATATATGCAATATATGTGACATATTAAGGGGTGTGTGGAAGGGGGCATTGTGTAGTGCTTGGTGTACTAGTTTTCTTTATTGTAACCCTTTGAATGCCACAGGGGTGAGCAGTACACATCCATATGGCATTCAAAGCTGTCTATGGTGCTGAAAGCCATCTCTGTGTTCCCCTAGTAGCTGGGTAGGGAAAAGCACAGAGAATGCTGTTCAGAACTGGAGACGTGGGTTTTTTAACACTGCCTCCTGTGCTATTCGCCAAAAAAAGTAGGCGTTAGATTTCTGGCGTGAAATGTTGCAATTTAACTCGCGTTAGCCCTAACTCCAACATTTGAATCGCTTTTGGCGTCGCTTGTACATTATCCTCTATGGGTGAGATCTTGCTGTTCTGGCGACGGGCGACGTCTGTTTCAGAACTGGCGTCGCTTGTTTCTAGTAGAACATTTGCATTGCTCAGTTGACGTTAAAAGCAGCGTCGCCAGTTTTTTCTGGCGACGCCAACATTTGAATCGAGCCCTAAGTACCAGAGTGGTATGCAATTCATTGCAAGCTGTTCTAGTCCATACTTTCTTCAATTATAGAATGTCCTTTTTAGGTGCCTTTTTAAGTGCCTAAAAGTGCACTGGTTATTCCAAATGAGGTCTTACTAATGACAAGTACAGTGGAAAAATGATGCTATCCACTCTTTCGTCAATCATATAACAAGAAAAAAGAAAAATAACAGAGCACTACAATAGTGTAGTAAATTCTAACAATTATTACTTATTAGTAATAAAAATTCACTCACATGTAAAATATGTCAGGGCTCTGTTATCAGTCAACTGACAATAGAGCATACGGAGAATCTAACCTGTCTCTGTTCAGGTAAGTCATGGGATCAATAACATAATAAAATGTTTTATTAAAATATAATAAAATATTACATTTTATTAGCCTTATATTTTATTATATTTTAATAAAAATGTTTTATTGCTCCTGTATGTGAAGCCTCTGTCTGGTCTATTTCAGTATTTTAATTACGTTACGGTGATGCCGTGAGTTACCTGAACGGAGACAGGTAAGATTCTCTGTATGCTATATTGGCAGTTGTCTCTGATAACAGAGCCCTGACATATTTTACATGTGAGTGCATTTTTTTATTACTAATAAGTAATAATTGTTAGAACTTACTACACTATTATGGCGCTCTGTTCTTTTACTTTTTTCTTGTTATATGATATATTTGCCACTGTGGGAGATTAAGTACATTTGAAGAGAGCAGCCTAAACCTATCTTCATCCTTACATAGTTCATTGGAAGAGTTAACTGCATCTGGGGGCAGTCCATAATCTCCAGCTGCCTTTGCTGTTGGTCCGGCGTAAGCTGTTTCCAACACAGTACCTTTGTGAGTGTGCACCATAGGGTGTATGGTGGTGATCATATATCTGTAAGACAGATACACACAGGGGTCGGCCCTGTTTTTTCTCCCTTTCCTGTTTTACAGTTCTCTTTCTTAAATGCCCCTTTTTATTAAAATATTATTTTGTTTTCTTTTCCTACTGTTGTTTGACACTGGTCACTATTGCCAAGTTTACAGTTTACAAATACTCCAGGTTCTTCCTCCAGCAGTCCAGCAGTAAAGTTTTCCAACTAACTCTCCTACTCCATTTGATTGCCCAGTCTGCCATTTTATATAAATCCTTCTGTAGAGAACAAGCATCATTCCCTACATTTAGTATCATCTGCAATTATTGAAGTATTGCTTTCCTTTTTTTAAAATTTTTTCTTTGAAAAGCTTTATTTTGTAGTAAATAGAAATTACATCACGACGAAAAGGTAGGCAAGTATTGTCTATCAAAAACACAGATGCATTGTAAAGATAAACATGTTCAAAACTGCAGGAACTGCAGAAACTGCACAAAACCAGTGTAGATAAGGAGGGCAGATCTTCAGGGAGTGGGAGAAGAATGAGAGAGTTGCAATATGTTAGTGCTTGGATTGTGTCAACTGACTGAGCTGTCCAAAAAGGAAACGTGAGGGGTGTTATCAGCTCCTGGGAAATTTAAACTAACTATTATGGATTTAAGGGGCAATGGATAAGACATAGTATAAAAGGGTTCTGAGGAGGGTATCTGTGTTGGTGGATGGAGTCTTGGGAAAGAATAATTTGTTTTGGGGAGGTTTCTTGACTGGTATTGAGGGGACAGTTAATAAAAAATGTAAAAATATAAAAAATAAGATATTTTATATGTAAAGTGCTAGAGATAGGGACCCCCTGGTGTAAGCTGCCACTGGAGTAGACTGATACTTGATGTCATAGAGTATTTTGTTGAGGATGATTTGTAAGATTTCTTGTTTGAGGCCAAAGCCCTGAGGAAGCATTGGTTTGTAGGACTTAGACTTGTTTGGCACAAGCCGTAAAGAAATATTGATTTGTAGAACTTAGGCTTGTTTGGCACAAGCACTAAGGAAATGTTGATTTATAGGACTTAAGCTTGTTAGAAACAAGCCCCACCAAAATTGTTTATCTCTTTGTAGACCTATGTTTTGTTTTGTTTTTTTGTTTTAAAGCACAAACTCTGAGGCCTAATTATTTAAGCAGCAGGATGATTTGGCATCTGAAAGGGAATGGGATCAACAACAGCAGTAACATGGGTGATGGATGATAAAGGTTCTACTTGCCAATACTAGTTCCAGTGATGTGCCTGAGGCAGTAGCAGCAGCATAACTAGCCCCCACCACTTCAGGTATATGTGGAGAAAAGAAGAAGTTGGACAATAATGCTTCTCCACCTGCCCCTCCTCCAAAATCATGGGTGTGTTGCTACTAGAATAGAATTTTTCTATCCAAACATCATGACACGTAGGGTCCAAAATGTGAAATCCCCCAACAGAAACCAAGTACTGCTGCTATCACTATACCCCTTGTCCACACCCTGCTAAGGACACCTGACAACTTGCTAACAGTTTAGTAGTAATGATGAACCCTCCCTGCCACCAGCTTAGCATATTCTGTGGGCTGGAATCTCCTCAGATGCCACTTGATGCCCTGCTTGCGATTCTCCTGCACCACACTGCCATGTGTGGTCAGTGCACTACACAGTGTGCAATGGGTGTACACGAACTCCCACATCCTAATATCTTCAGAGTGGCTATCACTTGGTAGGGGAGGTAACAAGGAATGAGGTGGATTGGCAGAAGATGCAGTTACCCTAGAGAAAAAAGGTGATGGTGAAATAGTTGTTTCACTCGTCATCAATTTCCAGCCTCTGGCTGGGCTGTTCTATTCTTCCACCTCTTTGATCTCCACCTCATCTCCTGTTGCCTTTCTGGAGAGTCAGAGGGTCCAGCAACAGCGGTGCTTGATTTCTGTGTTGGGTGTTTGGCTTTAACATGTTTCACATAAATGTCATGTTGTCTGTGTTTCATTGTGCCAAGGTCTCTTCCCTCCTTTCCCCTTCTCACTGACTTGTTACAAATTGTGCACAGTGCCATTGTTGATTACTGTACTGTGCCTGCCCCAAGCAAAAAATAGTCCCACACCCATAACTTCAGGGGGGATGGAAAAGGTGGAGAAGATTGGCCTCTTTTTTCTTCTCTTCAACATTCTTCTTCACTTGCTGGGGCAGAGGATGATGTTGATGCTACTGCCTCAGAACAAGCACTGCACCTAGGATCAGAAGTATTGCTGCTGCTGGCAAGTGGAACCTGCTCTAGTCCTGCATCACTTGTTGACCCCATTCACACTGTGTCCATGGTGGTCTGTGGCATACTCGCCTGCTTCTCAACATCCTGCTGCCCTTGCAACTCAGCAGCAGCAGGAATTAGCACAGTTGCAAACTCCGCAAATTCCAAAAGCTCACTGCTGGTGGTGGTGGTGATGCCCCTCCTCATCCCTATCTCCCATTCCTTCTCAATTTGGGCTAAAAAGGCCATCAATGTCTCTTCAACTCCAGCTTCTCCACCATCATCATCATAACCACCACCACTCCCTTCGTGCTGCTGCTTTTCTATTACAGACATCTCGCTGGTTAGAGGAGGTGATGAGAAATGTCACACTTGCCATTGTTGGTTACCTAAAGAACCCAGCTATCACAGTGCAGCTTCTCGTGCTGTCACTCTCACTTGTGCTGCACTCCGATTGGTTGAGCCTGTTTGGCCCGCCCCTGGTGACATTTTTATTCTGGGCTAGTGGCACCTGTCATTTGCCCTTTCGTGGTGTTCCTGAGCCAGTTTTGCTGTGCTGTGTTCCTGCGTTCCTGATCTCCGGTGTACCGACTTGGCTATCTCTGACTACGATCCTGTGTACCTGCTCCATGTTTTGACCCGGCTTGGCTGACGTTCCTGCTCGTTTCCTGATCTGGCTTGTCTGAGAACCTGCTCTGTGATTTGACCTGGCCTGGCTGACGTTCCTGCTCGTTTCCTGATTCAGCTTGTCTGAGAACCTGCTCCGTGATTCGACCCGGCTTGCTGACGTTCCTGCTCCGCGACCTTTTCCAGTTTCTGCAGCCGGTCTCCGTTCCTGTCTGCCTTGTCGCCACAGCGATATTGTGACTGTGCCACTTGCTGCTCAGTACGGCTCCATGCTGTGCTGGTTCCTGCCACTGAGCTGCTTACTGCTGAGCTGTGTTTCTTTAATCGAGCTGTTAACCCATGCAGAGCTGTGTCCCAACTGCCGAGCTGTCTGTCCGTGAAGAGTTGCGTTCCAACTACCGAGCTGTTAACCCGTGCAGGGCTGTGTTCCAACTATCGAGCTGTTACAAGTGCAGAGCTGTGTTCCAACTATCGAGCCGTTAACCTGTGCAGAGCTGAGTCCCGGTACGGGGCCTTTCAGTATATACGGAGAGTTGCTTTGTGCTGAGCCGTTCCTCTCCTTGCAGTCCGGTGTAGCTCATTACCGCACCCGGTGGCGCACGGCTCTGGCTGCTTCTGTGCACGTCTCTGTGGTTACGCCCGTGGGGGCTATTGGTCCAAGCTCTTGCAATTCAGTCTCTACTATTACTCCCATGGGGGCTATTGGCTCAAGCTCTTGCAATCCAGCTCCTTCCATTACGCACGTTTGGGTTATAGGCTCAAGCTCTGGTAACAAAGTTGTCTCCGTAATGCCCGTGGGGCTATTGGTCCAAGCTCTTGCAATCCAGTTCCAACCACTACGCCCATGGGGGCTAGTGGTTCCAGCTCCGGTAACTCAGTTGTCTCCGTTACGCCCGTGGGGGCTATTCGCTCTAGCTCTGGCAGTCTACTCGCTCTGCTCATACGCCCGTGGGGCTACCATTCAAGTACAGCAGGCTACGTGGCAGGTTTCTATTTGCTGGAAGGTTTCTTCAGTATTACAAGACTGCGGGTGTTGAGTCTTCTCCATCATTCTCCACCTTTAACACCTTGGGCGTGCCAAACAACACAACTGAGACGGACTGATTATTCCATTAACCCTTTGTATATCAGTACTCAGTGCCTGACAATTGCCAGTACTCTGTTCTAAATTATTGTATACTGTGCATACTATTGCCTATCTGCTATTTCGCAGTGCTACCCATAGGGGGCGTTCTCTGTCATTATTTTGTTCTTAATAAAATTGCATTTTATTTTTACCCACTGGTCTGAGTGTCTTGAAAACCATGACACCAGCACTAGCAGCAGACACAGGCAGCTGATCTGTGCTCCTGGTGGTGGTGGTATTATTATTTCTGCTAGGCAACAATTCAGAATCATGTTCCACCTGGACAATACCAACAGGGGAATGGGACTCCAGTGTCAGGGGAATGGAGTGGGCTCCCTTGACCACTAGTCAGGGTGCTTTGCATTGCTTCTCCTACTACTCCCCTAAAGCTAGTTCCACTAGCTGCTTCACCATTACTGTTACTACCACTAACACCAACCACATCAATTTCATCCCCTGAGTCTTCTTCCTCACAGTCACTGGTAATATGATGATCACCCTCTCCTTCACTCCTAATACTCTGTTCAGGCTGCTGGACCATCTTAGTAGTAGTACTAGTGGCAGGACTGATTTGGGATGGCAAGTGTTACTTATGGTCCCCTGCTGTCACACTTGGCATAATCTTCTACTTTCCCATCTCCTGAGAATTACAAGACACACTGGCAGCAGGTTCATCGCTGGCAGCATGTTCAGCACTGGTTGCAGCAGGCACAGCACTGGCAGCAGACACAGCACTACTGACAGCAGGCACAGCACGTCTGGCAGCAGGCGCAGGCAGCTGACGTGTCCTGCTGTCACTACTACCCTCTTCTTCCTCCCTTGAGAATAATTTCCTCAAGATCCCTAGGGGTGATTTAAGGGGACTGGCCAGCATTGGGTCTGTAATGGTCACTTCCTCCTCCTCCTCAGACTCAGTGGACAAATAAGGGTCCTTCCATCTCCTCCTTTTATTATTATTAAACTTGCTCATATTGATAGCAGTCACTATGAGCCTCTCATGTCACAATTTTGCCTCAAGATCACAGCAGAACAGCAAAGCACACCACTCTCACTCTGTAGCTGTGAAAAACAAGTTAATAAATGGGCAAAAACTCTCGAGCCATTGAAAAAATGGAGAAGAATTTTTGCAAATGGATGAAATCTGTATTTAAAGAGTATTTTCTCATGAAAAAGCGGAACTTTTTTCATGGGAACACAACGGAACCTTTTAACTACCCCTATCTATGACTACGATTCCATGCTTAACCAGGACTATGATATTGAGTTTCTATGGACCATACACTTGACTATACATTTTTTTTAACTGATACAGATATTTTTATTTCTCTCCAAATTTTCTCCCTCAGCATTGTACTTTTATCCTGAGAACTATATACTATGTCTCAGTACTTGCAGATCTGGCTACACAATGGCATGTAGATGTAGTTATCTTGACCCAGTTTCAGCTCATCTTTAACCTGCAAAGTGGCAACAACAAGATCATACCTACCACAAACAGTGCTCAAAATCACAATCTTTGCTCCCCAATGTCCTTGGTAGTCTTTGGGTCCAACAGGTATGTCCACATCAGATGGATTACGAGACATGAAAGCACTGAGACTCTATGGCTTGAGTCTTTAAAAATTAAAAAAAAATTGGCCTTACTAACAATACACTTGGGATGGGCAAAAAAAGCAGAGAAATGTGGAAAACAGCACATCCTGTCATTCAGAAAAGTTCCAGTGAAATGTGCCAGTTTCCCACTTTTTCAATCATTATCATTGCATTGAAATCAATGAGAATAATGTATTTTTCCCCATTGTGAATAATTTCCCCAATGTTTTTGTACTGTTATGTACCGTTACTGCTACGGCAGTGCTCAAGTGGCTCAGTCTCCGCTACTGCTACGGCAGTGCCCCTATTGCTCAGTCTCCGTTACTGCCACAGCAGCTCCTCAGTTGCTCTGTTTCCGTTAATGCTACGGCAGTATCCAGTTGCCTAGTCTCCGCAACTGCTACGGTAGCGCTCACGTAGCTCACTCTAAATCTCTGTTACTGCTATGGCAGTGCTCAGGTTGCCTGGTCTCCATTACTGCTATGGCAGTGTGTAAGTCACTCAGTCTCCGTTATTGCTATGGCAGTATTCACGTTGCCTAGTCTCCGTTACTGCTATGGCAATGCTCAAGTTGCTCAGCCTCCGTTACTGCTAAGGCAGTCCATAATTGTCTGGTATACATATTCTTGGGTGTTACTCGTACTACAGCTCTCAACTCTATTTGAGCTCCTTAAAAGGCCTTTCCACACATGGGCCTGTCAACACACTCTCTCTGCTATTAACCCATGCAGTACCGATATACTGGCACTCACTCAAGATCTGCCTGACCTGTGTCAGTATAATGTTCTTTGGACTCTTTACTTATACTGGACCTGTGTGGGCTTATCTCTGTTTAACCTGTCTAGTGGCTGTACTATATTAAGTGTATATTACAGGACCTGTGAGGGTTATTGTGATTTTAATTGTTTAATAAAACTGTGTTTTATCCAAACCTACTGTGTCTGTGTGTCGAACAAACCATTACATCATGGCTGTGTTGTTATTAGAATGTACATTTTTCCCTTGAGAGCAGGAACTGTGCCTCTCATCAGCAACTTCAATATGCACAGTGTGTATGCTAAATAACATCTGGGGGCACAACTGTACCCAAACACCATGACGCAGAAACCAAGTACTGCCTCTGTCACTATACCCCTTGTCCAGACCCCGCTAAGGACACATGACAACTTGCTAACAGTTTAATAGTAATGATGAACCCTCTCTGCCACCATATTAGCATTTTCTGTGGGATGGAATGTCCTCTGATGCCACTTGATGCCCTGCATTTGATTCTCCTCCACCACACTGGCATGTGTGGTCAGTGCACCACACAGTTTGCAATGGGTGGAGACAAACTGCCACATACTTAGATTGTAAGCTATATGGGGCAGGGACCTTTCATCTTCATGTATACTCACCTGTTACACTTAATCACTGCACTTATTGTACCCCTTCTATATCAAATGTAAACTGTAAAGTGCCAAGTACACTGTTGGCGCTATATAAATAAAATATAATTTACAATACAATAAAATACATCCTAACATCAACAGAGTAGTTATCATTTTGCAGGGGAGGTAACAATGAATGAGGTGGGTTGGAGGAAGATGTAGTTACACCAGTAATAGCAGGCACAACAGTTCTGGCCTCCTCACAATCATGTTCCACTTGGACACTGTAGTGAAGTGAAGGAGACTCCCAGAGCCAGATGAATGGTGTGAGCTCCCTTGACCACTAATGTGGACACTCTCAAATGCTTCCTCTACCACACCAACCACATCAAGTTCAGCCCCAAAGTCTTCCTTCTCACAGTCCCTATTAACATGTGGATATTGATTACCCCCTCCTTCATTCCTAATGCTAACAAGCTGCTGGATCTTAGTAGTAGTATTTCTAGCACTGGCGCTACTGCTTGGGGATGGAAAGTGTGACTTAGGGTCCCCCGCTTTCACACTTGATATCATCTTCTCCTCCCCATCTCCTGAGTATTACAAGACACACAAGCAGCCGGCACAGCACTAGTGACAGCAAGTGCAGTATTGGTGGCAGCAGGTTCAGCACTGGCAGCAGTCACAGCACTGGTGGCAGCAGAGGCAGCACGTCTGACAGCAGGCACAGTATTGGTGGCAGCAGGTTCAGCAATAGCAGCAGGCACAGCACTGTTGGAAGCAGGGGCAGCACATCTGACAGCAGGCACAGCACTAGTGGCAGCAGGGGCAGCAATGATGGCAGCAGGGGCAGCACATCTGGCAACAGGCGCAGGCAGCTGACCTGTCCTGCTCTCCCTACCACTCTTTTCTTCCTCCCTTCCCATTAAATTCCCCAAGATCCCTAGGGGTGATTTAGAGGGACTGGATAGAGTTAGTTCAGTTGTGCTTACTTCCTCCTCCTCCTCCTCAGACTCAGTGGACACATAAGGGCCAAAAGATCACAGCAGAACAGCACAGCACATTTACCTCACTCTCTAGCTGCTTCTATTGTGTTTCACTTACTGGAATATGTCACGTTTTTATAGTGAACAGGTGAAAACCAAGTAAACCAATGGGCGAAACTTTCTAGCCATTGAAAAAATGGCAAATAATTTTGTCCAATGGGCAAAAAATGTGAAGATTTTAATTGTGGATTTTCCCACGAAAAAGCAGACAACAACGTGGTTTTCACGGAATTTCTCTCGGAAATACATCGAGAGTTTTCACCTACCCCTAGTCACCTGTCCTTCAAATCTTTTTTTTTTTTTTTTAAATCCTCACCTACAACCATTTATGGAATTGGCTAACACCAATAATGCCTAGATCAAGAATATTCACCCCACGTCTTCGCTCATCTGCCTCTAAATTAGCTAACATAAACAGTTCACTCGTTTTCTCTCTCTCCCAAGCACTGCAGTGTAAATCTTACTTTAAAGTATAGGATTAACCTGTTAGTTTCAGGATCAGAAGCTTGCAAATTGCAATAATGGATAAAGCTCAGGTGCATGTACAGCACCACACTACAGTGTATGCTTATCTCTCTTGTTCCTGCTTGAATGTACAGCACCAAATTATACATGCTTATCTCCCTTGTTCCTGTTTGTTTGAATGCAGGAGTTAATATGTGTAACACAGTATAACAAGTTGTACTTGTTGTCTGTCGTGTCTTGGAGGTATGATGTATTTCATCTGCCTTTGTCTTATCTATCACAATCAGTCAAGTCTCAGCTCATGATTTATCCCTGCTTATGTGAATGTTACTATCACTTATCAATCAAAACGTTTTGATTTTGGCTTTTAAGTGCTTTATAACTGTCCTTTCTCCCTATACACTCTCCCCACCTGTCCGGAGAACAACTGGCTACCACCAATATTTCTTAAAACAATCAGCTCCCTCTTTTCTTTGCTTATACCAGCTATTGCCAACATTATAGCAACTTTCTCTCTCACTTCCACAAGCACAGACTGAAAGAATGAGGCAACCTGACCTCCCCTTTTATACTGGTTAGTAAATACAAGTTGGATACATGGAGGAAATGCTTCAAGTGTTTGTAAATTACATTATTATCACTGATTTCACTGTAAATGAAAAAGAAAAATTGCACTTTTCTTGTGAATTCTTATGGGAGGTGGGAAGTGCCATTTTTTACAGTATTAATTGAGCTGAAGAGCAGCTCATGGTCAGGAGTTTGCTTTGTTTGCAGAATTTTCTAAGAAGAAAGAAGATACCTTTCACATTCACAAAACAAATTATTTGAGCCAAAAAATAAAGTCTTAGCAAATTAAAACAATGGGAATTGAAAAGTTTTATCCATCGCTCCTCCTCCTATGTTGATATGGGTTTATTCTTTGTGGTCAATATGGATGGCTCCTTTGACCCTGTATAGACTACTGTGTTCTCGATAAGATCACGGTGAAGAACTGTGCTTCACCCTTGATTTTGCAATTCTTTGACTTGTTAAAAGAGGCTAAGGTATTCATGTAGCTTGATCTGTATTAAACAGGGAGGCAATTTAGCCAATGTGAGTACTAAGAATATGTTCTAGACTTGCATCAGTCTAATGTGATAGTATAACATATACAGATTCCTGGTGATCTCAAAATAGCCTTTATTAGTAGTGTTCAAATAGTTACAAATGTGTTTGGTCAGGAGAGCAGCATGAAATTTCTTGGCTACCTATACATAATGAACAAAGGGATGATCTGGGCATCAAATCCTGGCTTTTACAAAAAAATAACCTGTGACTTACTATAAATAAAACAGTGGGGATTTAGTTGCATATTTTTGGACAAAAGCATGGTAAGCCCATCTCCCCTGTGAAGGCACCCCAGATTCAGGCAACTGCCTTCAATCTGTGAATATGTATTTAGTATAATACAGTTAAAAGACAACTTTCCCTCTACTGTGGACAAAACATTTGTGAGGGAAATGGGGAGGTATTTATACCTTCCCTAATCAGCATTACCCTGCTGGGGAGCTACCAAAAATAAGGGAAAGAGCCAAAACCTCCCAGAATACATACAAAAATTATAAAATATACATATTCTTGGCAAGCTCAGAATAGACTTTATTAGTAGTGTTGAAATAGTTACATATGTGCATGGTCAGGAGAGCAGCAAGTAAGAATTAGAGAGAACCTGTTTGTCTTTCCTTGGGTATGCCTACAAGCAAGACCTTAAAGGGATAGTAATACTTCGTTTTAACTTTATTTTATTTTGTAGGCATTAAAATAACATGAAGAATGATATAAGTCTTATCTCTCAAACCTTTATGGTTTATGAGATATTCACAAGCAAAGTTTCCCCCTCCCGCCCCTTTTACCTACTGTAAACAATCTCTTCTCAGATGTGGAATGCAGTCCATAGACTAGACAGATAACAGAAGGGGACAATCGTATTCCTATGAAAACAATGAAATCCCTGCCCCCCTTGACAAGCTTTTCAGGTTTTTCCCTTATCTTAATTGAAGATTGTCCCTCTCTGCAGTCTACCTGGGCACCTCCCTTCTGCTCAAGCTGAACAGTGTGACATCAGTAAAAGGGGAGGGAGGGGGACACTTTGTCATTGAATTACTCTGGAACTACAACTCTGACAGAATTGAAATAACACTCTCCAAAGTACAAATACTATGATGATTAATTAGAGCTGTTTTTATTATGAAACATTACTATCCCTTTAATGCCATTCAACAGCTCCTTGGCTTTGTCAGTTACTACCAGAGGTTTGTTTGCAACTTGTAAAAAATCACTGTGCCCAAGAATGGAGTTGGTCCTCACTTGTGCCCACCAGAAGCCTTGCATGTGTTTGGCGCTTCTATGCCAGTTATGGTTTCCATCCACAGGCATTTCCTTGGCTGCTACGGGACCTATCCATCCCTGCGGTTACCCATCAGATCCAGAACCTTTGTTCTTCTCATGTCATTCTCCAGGATGTCTTGCTATGCGCTCAGCGCTCCTACAAGACACAGGCGGATATATATCGCTCACCTGCCCTGGTGTACAAAGTCGGAGACAAGGTCTGGCTGTCCTCCTCTCACCTTCATCTGTCTTGTCCTGCCAGGAAGTTGGGACCCTGCTACCTGGGCCCTTTCTCTATTCTACAGGTAGTGAAGCTTGTTGCTGTTTGTTTGCAGTTGCCTAATAGTTGGCGGATCCACTCGACTTTCCATGTGTCCCAGCTCAAGCCATGGAAACTTAGTGCGTCTCCATCCCCTCCTCTTACACACCCTTCTCCAGTTCTTGTGGATGGCTCTGATGAGTACGAGGTAGAATCCATTGTGGACTCACATAGGTGTCGGGGCTGTCTTGAATATCTGGCTTGGTTATGGTCTGGAGGAAAGGTCCTGGGAACCGCTCACTAATATCCGCTCCCCGTTGCTTTTCACCATTTGCACCCAGCCCGGCCTGGTACTCATCACGTCCGGAGGTCGCATGTCAGGGAGCTCTGCCACGCTAGTACGTTCCCCCTGCCAGCAACTCTGCCGCCCATCATCACAGTCTTTCTCTTAGGCTGGGTCAGCTTGACATGGCTGGGCAACCACGTTGTTAAAGGGGGTTTGTGCCTGAGGTTTGGGGGACTGGAGAACCCTCTCATTCTTTTCTGTTGTCTATGCACTCCCTCTTCATATTCACAATAAAATTATATTACTATATGGATATGTTGAGTTGGATCTGTGAGTTTTCTTTCTTGCTTTTTGTTTTCACTTCTCCTTCGCTCCTTCTAGCTGCCTTTTGACTTATCCTACTTAATCACTTATATACAACACTAATATTATTGCACTATATCTAATATCCTTTTTCATTCTTGCCCTTTAAGGACTAGGCCTATAAGTCTGTCCTAGCTTGCATGCATCTTGTTTGCCCGCAATCATTCACTCCTCACATGAACTGTGGGGGGTTGATAAAAAGGTACCCTTATGGAGAGGACTGGATCCACAACCCTCTCATATACTCACTTTTCAATGTTTCAGTGCCTTCACCGAATAGTAGGCATTTTGAATATAGATTAGCTAGGGCTTTGAATAAGAGTTGATCTCTGGCTTTCAATATTTGAATAGTAATTTTATCAGATCCAGCTGATTGATTTTATTGCAGCTTCTACTCCTTTATGGTTTGAGAGATATTCGCCGCTAAAGTTCCCACCTCCTTCCCCTTCTCCTGACGTCAGCACTCTACTGAGAGCAGGAGGTCCCAGTCCCGGTCCTGGGACTAGTCAGCAGCTCTTCAGCAGAAATAGTGTAATTTATAAAGAAATACTTCATTTGAACGGTCTACAAAGTGTGCCTGGTTTGCAAGCACACTTTGTAGACCATTCCAATTAAGTAGTTATTTTTAAAGATCGCTATTTCAGCTCTGCTGAAGAGCGTCCTCGAGACGGCCGATGCAGATCTGCTTCTGTCAGCTTTACAGATGATGTGAAGGAGGAGCATAAAGGAGGAGCATAAAGGTTTGAAAGTTAGGTATTTCTCCAGATACTCTTTTTTTTTTTTTTTAATTTAAATCAACCATATTGAATAAACTTACATTCGGAGCATAAAGGAGGAGCATAAAGTTTTGAAAATTAGGTATTTCTCCAGATCCTTTTTTTTTCAAATCGACCATATTGAATAAACTTACATTCGGGCATTGCTAACCCTTTAATGCAAACAAGTGGCTAACTGATGCAGCTTTTAAAGGTTTTTGAACTACTGTCAGTGCCTTTCATTTACTATATAATCTGGTGACCTTGCATGTTTTTTACGAATTGCAATAAATTAGATGTTGGACTGCCTGCTATAACTTTTTATTTATCTTATATATTTTATTTTGCTGTTTTTTTATTTTTTAATTTTTTTCCAGGGGTGGGGGGTTCATTTAAGATTGGCCACATGTCTTCAATTGAGTACCATGCACAGAGGTCTCACCATTTGTGGATAAGCTACATGTATGTATGAGTGCTGTATCAAGAGGATTATACATTTTTATGAATGATTGTTTTTAATTATTGTTTCATTTTGTATTGGTTGTGCCCATCTGCTGTTTGAGAAGTGCTATATAGTCAGACAATTGTATATGAGCCTGGTTGAGCTTTGTATGTCTTTTTGGTGTTTATTCTTTTCATCTGTTTATATTATATATATATATTGGGTGATTTTTGGATTTGGTAACACCTTGTCTAACTGGTAACACCTACGCACTTTTTCCAGTTCAGTAATGTACTGGTGCCCAAAACTATACTCCATATACTAGATGAGAACTTATCAAGGATTTATATAGCGGTAGAATTATATTAGCATCCCGTGCAGCTATACCCCTTTTTATGCAGGCTAGTACCCTATTTGTTCTTGCAGCAACTGAGTGACTGCACACTACTGTGGAGTCTGTAGTCTATCAGTACTCCTACATTTTCCTCCAATGAGGATTCCCCAAGTTTTTTGCCATTTAGTGTATATGTAGAATGTTTGTTTCTACAGTCAAATTCATAACCATGTCATCTGCCACACTTCTGTTCATTCACTCAGTTTATCTAGATCCTTCTGTAGAGAAAAAACTCTCCGTTCTGCATGTATTTTCTAACACAGCTTAGTGTAATCAGCAAAGACTGAGACACTACTTTGAATTCCCAGCTCATAAATAAACAAATTAAAAAACATTGTGTCCAGGACTGAACCCTGTGACTCCAACTACAACTTTAGACCAACTTGAAAATATTCCATTTCCAACATATCTCTTCCATCTATCATTTAACCAGTTCACAATCCATGTACAGATATCAGGTCCCAAACTGAAGCTTTTTAATTTATGCAGTGAATGCAAGTAAATAAGTCTGAATGATCTATTCTTCATAAAACCATGCTGGCTCCTACTAATGATATTGTTTGTCTTCAAAGAGTTCTGAATACTGTCAGTTAGTAACCCTATCTAATATCTATGATCCCCTGACTTGTATATTGCCCCCTTTTTTAACAATGGTACTACGTCAGCTTTCCTGCAATCACAGGGCTCTATGCTTGATGAAAGTGGATCAATAAATATTAAGTATAATGGTCTTGCTATTACTGAACTGATTTTCTGAAGTAACCTTGTGTGTACCATCAGGTCCAGGTGCTTTGTTCACCATAACATTTTCCTTTCTCTTTTTGGACTTTTTGTCCTCAATAAGCCATGTACATGATGGAGGAAATTCTGTGGTTTTGTCGGTTTGATCATAGCCTGTCATTGTTGCTTCCTTATAGAAGAAAATAATGTGTTTAAAATGTCAGCAATAATCTCTTCCTCAATAATCAATTCACCTGCCTCGGCCTGAAGAGGGCCAATATCAACCTAATTTTTTTCTTTTTTAAATATACTTGTAGAAGCATTTTGATTTATTCTTGCTTTCTTTTGCAGTACTTCTCTTATTTTTAGTTTTAGATAACCTAATTGTTTGCAGATTTTCTTACATTCTTTACATTTTTTAAATGATGCATCTGACCCTCCTAACTTAAACACTTTAAAACCCTGCTTCATATTTTTCATTTCCTTGCAAACTTCATTATTAAGCCACATTGGTCTTCATTTGCTTCTCTTGTGCTTATTCCCTAATAGTATATATTGATGCTCATATTTGTCTAAGCACATTTTAAACAAATTCTGGTACCCATAGTGTGTAAACCACCTACCATCTACTACCTTTTATATCCCATAAGCTGTTCTATATTCGGCACCAAACAGCGTCATGATCTTCCGGTCCACTCCAGAGGGAAATTACATATCACCATCCCTCCCTACAAAAAAACAACCATCCACCGGAACATACATGCATTCCACACCTCACCATCCAATGGATATGCTCCCTTGCCTCACATCCGCGATCGGCTCTACCTATCCGACCTCTAACGGATCCTCACAGTGCATGCTCTCAATCTGAAAGAGGTCTTATTGCACCAAATTATTGTGCATGTGTCTACAATGCCCACATCCACCACACTGGATGCGTACATCCCCCGGCGGACGAAGTCCTCCCAAGAGAGACAACATGTCACCACCCCCCAAACGAAATGGACCGGAGCATCATCTCAGCCACAAAATAAACCTAATGCATAAATAGCAACCAATTCTATTAAAAAGTATACATATCTATATAGATCATAAATATATATATATAAATCATATAAAATCCATATGACATACATATTTCAAATTATTGGACTACCTTCCAAAATTAAAACAAAACTAATAAAATAATAATAACCATATAGAGGGAAACAATATAAACATTAACACATATACAAAAAAAAACCCATGACTTTCCCACTGCTGGTCACAGGGACACACAACACATCACTACCACCTCCTTTTTAAAGAAAACTAGCCAAATCCATTTCTTCATTGAGTCCCTCTGGAGCCATTGTACTAAGTCTATGGATCCAGAAGGACTCTCTTTTACATAAAAACCTGTATCTATCTATCACTGAAATAGGAACATGCTCAAATCCCTTCACCTTAAAACCCTCCTTTTTTCCTTTAAGGCAATCCTGAAAATGCCTAGGGACAGTATGATCTCTTTTCTTATAGAATATGTTACGTCTGTGTTCACCTATACTTTTCCTTAATTCCGTAGTGGTGCGTCCTATATACTTTTTTCCACATTCACACAAAATCATGTATATATTAAGTATGGTGTATCACAGTTCATAAACTGTTGAATATTATATACTTTCTCCTGTACCCTAGTTCCTTGGAAGGTTGTACTTTTATGCTCCATATTTTTACAACTTAACCCTTTGAGTGCCAGAGGGGTACGTAATGCATTGCTTTGCAATGCGTTGCATACCCCTCTGGCACTCAAAGGGTTAAACATCTCAATTTTCCACACGTATGGTTACCTAACACTTTTGGTAAAAAATGTCTTACAGGATTCATTGTTAATTTTTTAGGCCTACTAGGGGCTATATAGCCCCTAATATTTTTACCTTTTTTATAGACCATTGTTGCAAAAAATAACTTCCCTGAAATTCAAAAAAATTATGATGCAAAACAAACCATATACAATCCATCAAAAACTCTTTTTGATCTATGTGCATGTCCATATCTTTTCTTAAAAAATACTGGACTGCCTCTAAACCCGAGTGATGGCGTATAGATGAAAGTAACGCTGTAACATCAAGGGTAGCCCATATATGCTTCCCCACCTTCACTCAAAATCCTGCATTTTTTCCAACACGTGCTGCGTGTCCCTTACGTATGCCAGCAACGAACTCACATACTTCTGCAAAAAACAATCAATGTATATAGCCAAATTGGATGTAAAGGAATTGATCGCCGATATAATAGGGCACAGACTTGTGCGTTTAGGGATGTGCTAGAAAAAAGGAACACTGGAATCCCTAAGAATAATGAATCCCAGTTCCTCCCTACTCACTATCCCCCTCCTGAACGCCCCATCAACCAAGGACCTCAATTCCAACTTAAATTTTAATTTTCTATAAGATACTTCATCTTTCAACAATCTCTCACCCTCTTCCAAATATTGTATCGTATCCTGGACAACAATGCCACCCCCCATCCTCCTCCCTTACCGTAAGTAAGCTATTTTGAGATAATTCCTTCATGGCCTTCCTCTCCTCAACTGTCATATTATATTTCTTGCATTTCTTATTTTTAATGTATTTATTATAATCAGTCATCACTAATTTCGCAAATGTCTCCACAAACGGACCTTTCTATTACATCGGATAAAACTGTGATTTTGCCTTTAAATGAGATCTAATCATTCCAGGTTCATCACAGTCCTCCTCGAATGCATCACCCATTCCTTCCGCTTTCAGATCCAGCAAAAATTCCAGAGTTACATAATCTTCTTCTCCCAATACTAGCCCCTCCATTTCTACCTCGACCTCCAATTCCTTATTTTTCTTATTTTTAAAAAATCTTTTCAAAGTAAGTCTCTTAATATATTGTTCCAAATCTATAAGAAATTCAAAATCAGGTGAGATTGAGAGGTGAGAATTTCAAACCCTTTCTAAGTAGAGACACTTGACTGGGATTGAGATCATAACTGGACAGATTGTACATACCATCAGAATTACACCTGTTTTTACCTCCTTTGGTCCCTCTCCTGAGTTTCCTTCTTTTCTCTTTCTCCCTACTGGATCTTTCACATTTAAATTCTTGTCTTCTATTTGCACAGATATTATTCCCTTCTGTATCCCCAGTCCCCCCCTCCAAAAAAGGAGAACTAGTTGATACCGGAGGGAAGACCACTAAGGGAGTAGTCTTTATAACTGTAATCTCTCCTCCTCCTATTACCTCTCCTCCTATTTCCTCTAATGCTGAAAATCTATTTTGAGTCTCCACATTAACCTCCCTTATCTGTCCAACACTGTCCACCTGAATTTGACTTCCATTATTGCTATCCACTCTCTTATTGTGACTGTTAATTTTCCCTGTATTCCTCTTCACCTGCTCCTAAACTCTTTTTTGTCTATTATCAATTCTAAACTTATTCCTATTCCCATTCCACTTAAAAGTGGACTGACTATAGGTTTTTATTCTATTTTTAGAGTAGTCCTCTTCATCTCTCTCCAATTTATGATGTTTTTTATCCTTCAATTCTTTTTCTATTTTATTTACCTTATCATTTGTTATCCTATCCATATCTTTAAACGGTTTGGTTTCTGAAAAAGGTTGTATTTTTGTTTGAATAATTTGAATAATTTGAATAATTTGTTTTAAACACTTCTCTCTATATTGCATAATATGCTCTATCAGTTTAAATGAACAATTATCTAAAATCAACTCCCATCCCTTGTTGGTGGATACAATTGGTAAGAGACTAACAATGGTCTATAAAACAAGTAAAAATATTAGAGGCTATATAGCCCCTAGTAGGCCTAAAAAATTAACATCGAATCCTGTAAGACATTTTTTACCAAAATTGGTGGGTAAACATAAGTGTGGAAAATTGAGATGTTTAAGTTGTAAAAATATGGAGCATAAAAGTACAACCTTCCATGGAACTAGGGTAGAGGAGAAAGTATATAATATTGAACAGTTTATAAACTGTGAAACACCATACCTAATACATATGATTTTGTGTGGATGTGGAAAAAAAGTTTGTAGGACGCACCACTAGGGAATTAAGGAAATGTATAGGTGAACACAGACGTAACATATTCTATAAGAAAAGAGATCATACTGTCCCTAGGAATTTTCAGGATTGCCTTAAAGGAGAAAAGGAGGATTTTAAGGTGAAGGGATTTGAGCATGTTCCTATTTCAGTGATAGATAGATATAGGTTTTTATGTAAAAGAGAGTCCTTCTGGATCCATAGACTTAGTACAATGGCTCCAGAGGGACTCAATGAAGAAATGGATTTGGCTAGTTTTCTTTAAAAAGGAGGTGGTAGTGACGTGTTGTGTGTCCCTGTGACCAGCAGTGGGAAAGTCATGTGGGTTTTTTCTTTTTTATTGTATATGTGATTATGTTTATATTGAAATATGTATGTCATATGGGTTTTATATGATTTATATATGTTTATGATCTATATAGATATATATATTTTTTATTATATATTTTATTAGAATTGGTTGCTATTTATGCATTAGGTTTTTTTGTGGCTGAGATGATGCTCCGGTCCATTTCGTCTGGGGGTGGTGACGTGTTGTCTTTTCTGGGAGGACTTCGTCCGTCGGGGGATGTATGCATCCAGTGTGGTGGATGTGGGCATTGTGGACACATGCACGATAATTTGATGCAATAAGACCTCTTTCGGACTGAGAGCATGCACTGTGAGGATCAGTTGGAGGTCGGATAGGTAGAGCCGATCGCGGATGTGATGCATATGCAAGGGAGCATATCCATTGGAGGGTGGGGAGTCGAACGCATGTATGTTCCAGTGGATGGTTGTTTTTTGTAGGGAGTTATGGTGATACGTCATTTCCCTCTGGAGTGGACCGGAAGATCATGATGCCGTTTGGCGCCGAATATAGAACAGATTACGAGATATAAAAGGTAGTAGATGGTATGTGGTTTACACACTATAGGTACCAAAAATCCCCTGAGGAAGCAACATAAAGTTGTGAAATGCTTAGGGAAGTCCCTGATTGGATTATTTTTCTTTTATTGATATATTTTTAGTACGTATCTGTACAGAACTTTTATTATTTTATATTGCAGTTGTCATAATAAATGCTATAGTTTTTTACATTATTATATGATATTTGGCATCGTTAAATAGCCAGTATATAAGCACTCCATTTAGGCCGAGGTGAAGGTGGGTCTGTAAGTGAGGACCACGGGTTATAAAGTGGGTCCTGGATAGAGGACCAAAATCCCGATTTAGGCTGATTGTGAGTGCGGAAACTGGTGGTGGTGACGACCGATTGAGAGAAGAGGAGGAGGAGGATACCACGAGTGCTGAGAAAAGACACCAACACTGGGGTTGATCCAGTGTATGTGATAAGACCCTGAGACTTGATTGCCTCAGAAAAAGGTGAGTGGTATAGCCACATTGACAGAACTGGTGATCTCCATGGTGAAGGGGGTGATCGTCATAATTACGCACGGTGAAAGAGTGAGAAAGAATATAAAGAAAAAAGAATCTACACTTAGATTGTGTGCACTTTTCCTCTTTTGTGTTCTTTTTCGCTATTTTAGAAGGCACAGGTTTTTAATTTGTAGAGTGCAAAACCTTTATAAGGGAAATTGGAGTGAGATAAGGGAAAATTTGCATAAGGGTATATTGTTTAGAGTTTTCTGTTTAGGTCAATAAGTTTTGTTTTGACTTTAAGTGTGAGCAAATGCTATTTTGTTAAAATGCAACATTGAATTGATAGAAAACACTTGTGGCCTATTAAGACATTGTCCCTGAATAAAAAGAGCAGTGTCCTACAAAAAACTGCACAGCTTACTAACACTACGTCTAAAAATTACCACATTTTGTTGTCTGATAATTATACATTGGGTTTAAGACATTAATATTACTTTGTTAAAGGGAAAATGTATGAAAGGGGAGTTTCATTTAGACATTGCTTGTAAATCAGTGGCCATTCTAGGTTTGTTTTTGTGGATTACGAAGTGGTGCTAAATAGTTTTGCTTGTTTAAAAGTAGTTTATTTTACTAACACAGCAGGTTACTGCTGAATGAACATTGCTTTTTAGCCACTTTTCATGTAGTTCAGTTTTGCGGATCTAGTGGGTCATTTAACTGTTTTTTACTGATTTATTTACATTTTTATTATATTTGTAACGGGTACCCAAGTCCTTGGGTTGGACTCAGGCCCTCGTTACAAGTTTCTCCCTCCTGAGGTCAGCTACAAGCAGGCAGCTCCACCGGTTACTCTAGCAGCTTTTCTTCCAAAGATAGGGGTCAACAGAAGACCCTTGATACCATCCAGTGACAAAGAGACAGGAGGCAGTTCAAGTCCAAACTGTAACAAACTTTACTGCAGAAACTTCAACTCTTTTATACATGGTGAACCACATCAAGATACAATACTAGACAAAGGACAGTGACAGATGGTGTAAACATAACACAAAGGGCCAGACATGATAACATTATTTATACAAAGGGACTGAGTAAGGGTAAACACTGTGACAAAAGGCTGAGGGACTCAAATACACATTTCACACAATGGCCAGGGGGTTGAAGCATCTTTGAATATTCCGCTTCAATCAGGGGCCTGGAATCCGATGGCCAATCCTGGCCAAGATCATCATGGCCATCTCAACCAATAAGAACTGGTAGATGGGCAGCTAACTGACCAATCCGAGGGGTGCCTACTTTTCCCATGCAAAGTCAATGGAGGCCCTTTAACTCGGACAGGCCAATCAGGAAGCCACCTACTTTCCCGTGCAAATTCTATGGGGCTTGTTGAATAGGTTGCCCCGCTCTGCAGCCAGCATGTGGCCGGTTTATAGTCTGTGCATTTCAGTCTTTTTGGAGGAGCTGTTCTTCATGTAAACCCAACCAAACTGCCAGACACTGATCCACGGGCCGCCTCAATGACCCTTATGCGGCGGGCTGCCATAGTTTTGCCAATCGCTGCCAAGTAACGGCCTAGGGTCCGTTACAATAATTGTTAAAAAAGAAAAAGTTTGAATTAACATGTTTCCTGTTAGCCATTCACGTCTAGTTTGTAAATAAGCAGCCACTTTTGGGTTTGTCTTGTGGCTTTTCAAGTGTGTTGGTAAATAGGTTGCTTGGTTAAAAGTATATTATTTTATTAACAAACATTGTAGGAAATATCTCAGGGTTTAAGATGTCTTTTCCAGGAGCAAACTATTTCTCTACTGAAGTACGTGATTATTTCAGGGATGATATCTTTAGGCATAATGGCCCATAAGTATTCTCTGATCTCACAGACCCAAAATGTGACAAATTTGAGGGCTTTATGAATGTTCTGACTCACGTGATAACTAGTAAGGAATATAATGCAAATAAGCGAAAAGCCATGGTGGTACAGGCAGTTGTTGTAGCAATTGGTGGTTTAGGGGATATTGTCCAATAGTTGAGGGATATTAATGTACATTTAACAGAGAAGTTATCTGACATTCATGAATATAATGATTTTCTAAAGTCAGCTGCCCTGGGAACAACCACTATGGTTGGCACATTAAAAACTAAGTTGAAAGGGATGGAAGAACAGAGGGGTGTGTATGTACCTAAGATTTCATATCTCCAGGACATGGTTATGGGCTATAAAGAAAAAGGAAAATTAGAGGAGGAAGATAAGCAAGTGAAGGATATTCCAAAAGTATATCCAGCACTAGACTCATTATGGAGGGAAGAGAAGGAACAATTTCCGACAGTGGACCAGGGAAAGACCTCACTGTGTCTTACTGCACCCTATCAAAGCCAGGTACCCCAGGCAGTGATAGTGTCTGAAATATTCAACGCAAGACAGATGTCCACAGAGTTTACCATGCAGATGCATCCCGTGTCCATAGAGGACAAGGACAACTTCCAAAAAATTCTAACTTTAATGATTTTTTCTGCTGGTTCCAGAGAGAGGTTGAATGAGCCAAAAATGGAGGGCTCCACTTAGAGGAGTGGACTGAGCTGTTAGAACAGGCTCTGGGTCCTATGGCTAGCAGATTGCTTGGTTTCAATGCAAGTGGGTCTGATCAGGCAGAAAGAATAACAGCGACTCATTTTTATATAAATAATTTAGGAAAAGAGGTAAGTCAGATTACCATGTTGCCAACAGAGAGTGAGGTGGCACAAATGGTTTTGTTCTGGTGCACCCTGCATCAGCCATAGTGGCCAATGGCACAGGGCTCATCAGCATACATAGCAAGGGTTCTGGACACTCTTCCTAGGCAATGTCAGGAATTTGTGAGGTTGTTTGATCCAACCCCCACAGTTGTACTCTTAGAGCATCTTTTTGTTCTTCACATAAAGGACCCCTACTGATTCCAAAACACTTAAGAAAAATACTTCTGAATTCCACTACAAAGACCCAGGCACAGCAGGGTGACAGCCATCTATGTTTGTTTTCTCATCTTTAGAAATGTATGGGCTTCACTTGCAAGAATTTTTCTTGTAAGTAGATTAATTTATAACTTATGCCTGTTTGATTTGTATGGATTGCTCTCAGATGGTGTGTGTTTAACCTCTCTCTTTTTCTCCAGTTCTTACGTTAAGTGAAAGGTGCCACTGAGGACTCCACAGACTACAGCTGCAACCTAGAGACCACCATATATTCGTATTGACTTTGGTGACTTTTTACATATTAGTGAACTATTTATACACATGCAATAATCTGTAGAGCTCTGTAGGTGTATATATTTTCTCTATCTTCCTGGATTGGAACCCCAGCTTGTTTGACTCCCCTCATCCTCAACCATCAATTGAGTTCAACTTACTTGACATTCAATTGAGTTCAACTTTCTTGACCACCAGTCGAGTTCGACTACCTCAACTACCAGTCGAGTTCCACTCCTTCGACCTTTAGTTGAGTTCAATATCCCTTAAACTCTGGCTGAGCCTTATTCCATTGACTCCTAGCTGAGTCCAACTTGTAGCTGTTCCTGGTTCCTGTTCTCTACTGCTCCAATGTTGCAACAGAGACAACTAAATTGCTAGTAGGTTTCTGCTCTCCCTTATTCTTGTCTCAGAGAGTAGCTGCTGTTTCTTGGGTTGCCATCCAGGGTGCGGGCCTACTTCTCCGGTAGGCACTAATCTGACCTTACAGCCAGCACCTCTGACCCACCCTAGGCCACAGCAAGGCTTCCGAAGAAAAGCCACCACCATCCAGTGTACTCTAGCACATTGCTCACTGAGTCCTATTCAGCAGTGTACATTGTATTGATGTATATTGTTTTATTTGTATTAATAGCAGTCTGTTTCTTTTTTGTGGAGATCCCACTCTTCAAAGTAATAGCCAGGCAGCTTACATTGGGCACTTCCTAGTCTGGACATCACACTCATGCTCATCATTGGAGTCAGCGGCGAGTGGAACCATCATCGCCATTCTCATATCATTGCTATTTTTCTCAGTCCTTTGGAGGTGCCTAATTGTCCTGCTGCTTAGACAACTCAGCAGCAGCAATAACAATAGGAAATGCCAGAAGGTCATCACCATGGTATTTGCCAGTGGCCGTTGGACACAAGTGTAAGTCTTACAAATCAATTTTTCCACTGGGATTTTGCCTGACAAGTCTAAGTCCTTCAAATTAAGTATTTTTCTCAGGGCTGTTGTACCTAACAAGTCTAACTCCTACAAATACATTTCTTCTCAGTGCTTGTGCACACAAATATTTTTCAGCCTTTTTGTAAGCCTGCTGCTGTGCTGCCTCGCTATTATTTATAAAGAGAAAAAAAGTCTAAAATGAATGTAGCAGATGTGTATGGTGGTGATGGACTGGAATGGTATGATTGATGTATATCTCTATATATATTTATAGATTTATGCAAAATCAACATGATTCCTACAGCAATTATCACAATTATAATGTAATCTGTCATAATTCTCAGATTATTGACACCCATTTATCATTTTTCATAGCAGTGATCCCACAGTGGTAGATGGTAGCAACCCTTCACATTTCTCCTCCGTCCTCATCATCATCATCATCATCATCATCATCCTTTGTGCTGCTTTTAATAATACATGTGGCCTGGCTTTCCCTGTCATGCATAATTTTGTCCACTTCTCCTACCTGATACTCAAATGGTATTAGATATTGTTTTTTTAAAAATGTTAGTCTCCTGCTGCTTGATGGTCATTTACAATATAACCAGCTGCACAGACTCAACACCTGCTGGTGGGCAACAAAGGGTTTCCACTGTGCTATGTGTCAGTGCTAACCACACACATTGTTTTGTTTGCCCAGTGTCACCACCAGCACAAATGTTGGATATTTGCTGCCTCTGCGACCCATGAATTGCCCTGTGTTCAGAATGGGAATGGGATGCTGATGATTGATGATAAACCCTTTGCTGCCTTCCGTTTCACTATACTTCTAGTTGTTTTGTTGGCCCTAATCCTCCACAAATCAATAAGCATATTTCTATATTGCTTGACAGAATCCAATTCCTTAGAGAGAGGGAAAGACAGTAAACAGTCACAGTCATATATTCTGTGCTCTGGCCACTTATAAGCATATCTGTTGTCAGGAGGATTTTCTTTCCATGACAACACAGACACGCACCAGCTGTTAAAGGACATGTTAGTGTGCTTTGAACAAGATCCTCACGTCGTGTTCATTAAAAACAATGAAGAATCCATTCTTGACACTTTGCTGGACCCTCACTTCAAATAGAAAATTTCAGAATTTCTGCCAAAGGTCCATCAGCAGTTTATCATAACAAGGAGTCATAATAATCAACAGCAACTCTCTGAGGAATCGTATTCTGTTAAGGAATATCGAAATATGCTTATTGATTAAGTGGAGGGTTGCATTGCGGAGGATGAGAGGGAGAAAGTGAGAGCACAAAAACATCTAGACAGCATAGTGAAAAAGAAGGCAGTGAAGCATTTCAACCAGCAGAAACACCTACATCATCAACCAGAGCATCCCATTTTGAACACAGGGCAATTCATGGGTCTCAGCAGGGGAGGCAAAAATCCAAAATTGGTGGTGGTGGGGGCGGCAAATATTGTTTGGACTTGCACCCTGAGTATGGGTTTCTTTATGTTTTAGCTATATTTTAGGCAGAAACAATGACCCCATGGACAACTTGCAAACAAAGCAGTGTGTGTGGTCAGCATTAACATGTACTCCAGTGGAAACCCTTAGTTGTCCTTGTGACTTTTACGCATACTCAAACTGAGCAGCTCCACCAAACTGCTCTCCCTTTGCCCATGACTGGCCAGATAAGTATTATCCTGGCTCCATTCTCCCAGTCACTAGGCAAGACTCCATGTAAGGTGAAAGCACTCTGGATACAGCAATTTACCTCAATCACCAGACAATATCAATGTTGGAGTAAAACAGGAAAACACTTTATTGAACCACAACATAGGTTATTATACTGTACAACATCAGCTAAAAAACATAATTAAATCACAGCTTACAATAGACCATAATCTAATTAGCAACCACAATACCCTGTGTTATGGTATTACAAGTTAATTTGGCATAATTTGATTACTAAACACAATACTTTGTCCTTCACAGGACAATCAGGGAAAGGAGACACTCAACCCCAAATGATAGGGATAGGAAATCGGGGATAATCCTGGGTAAATTCAGTGGCCATACAGGGTAGTGATATGCTCTTTTAAGAAGGGGTAAATTAAAAATAAATGAGTACCAAGCAGATCCATTCCCATGACAGAGACAGATTTGCGATCCACACGAGAGTTCCAGGGAACAGGACAGGGCGCAGTGACAAAAGTCTTTCTTGGTGATGTAACCAGAACCAAGGGGCACATACAGGCAGTAACCAAGTTCCTATCTGCTTGACAGTTTCACAGAGTTACTAGGTTTGTCCCGCTAAGGCGCACAAAGAACTCATGGCTGGTTAGTTTGTAGAGGTCTGGACTGGGCTGACCAGACTGGGTTCCCCGGCCACCCTGTGCCCCCAATAAGTGCAGGGTGACTTAGACAAAAGAGGGGAAATCTGAGAAAGGAGCTTCTCCATGAATGGGGCCCATTGTTTGTAGGGCGGAAGCTGGCCCTCAGGCCCTCCAGGAACCCAGGGCATGGAGACTTCCTTGACATTCCTCCAGAAAGCTCTGAGATGGTTTTCAGTGCAGCTGGTTACATTGTAAATGACCATAGGATGCCGCTATCAACGAAGCAACATTGGAAGATTAACATTCTTAAAAATTAACCAACATCTCATACCATCTGAGTATCAGGTAGCAGAAACCACACATGATGACAGAGAAAGCAAGGTCAAATGTATTAATAGCAGCACAGATGATGAGGAGGAGGGAGGTAAAGAAGTAAAGAAGTATTGCTACCATATTCCACACTTGAGACCACTGCTATGACCAATAAGTAATGTGTAGCAATAATCTGAGAAGGATAGCTTACATTTGACACAAACATGACAATGGTAAAACTGCTGTAGGTATCTCTCTCTCTCTATATATATATATATTTACATACACAAATCAATCACACCATGCCATTCCCCCACAACCACTACCATACACGTCTGCCACATTGTAGGTTGTACTTTTTTTAATCACTTGACATCATCATTAATGTCAGTGTCACTTAAGGAGGAAGTTAGTGTTGTGGGCAAAAAACAAAGGCACTCTACATGCTAACACATTTTTCAAGGCAAATGTTGCTGTAGGCCTCACAACTTTAACTTTCCGCTACTTATTGCTTGTCACAATCTCTCAGCCTGGGCTAGGGTTAGTTAGTGTGCAGAGATGCAGAGACACACAAGCGCTGACACGGAGTCGGAACCCAACTGCAGAGGCTGGCAGTCAAACCATAGGGTGGAATCAAGTGTCAAAGTGAAGCAGAGGTCATAGGTAATCCAGGAGTCTGTACGCAAGTAGTCGGAGAATCCGGGTCGTCGATACCTTGGAGTTGTAGAATAATGGGGAGTTGTAAAGCAAGCTGGATTCGGTACACAAGTAGTTGAAGAATCCGAGTTGTCTATACCTCGGGGTCGTAGATATGTGGAGCGTTGTAAGGCAAGCAGGAGTCTGTACACAGTTAGTCGAGCAGGCAAGGCAGTCGATACCCCGGTGTTGTAGATATGCAGAGAGTCGTAAGGCAAGCCGGGGTCGGTACACAGGAAGCTGGTTGAAGTAATGGAAGCCAGGTGTAGGAAAACAGAGCCGGTACACAGGAGGTTGGTAAAGCAATGGAGCAAAGAGTTGACACGCAAGATCTCGAAGGATAGTCGGATACAAAGCTGGGGTAAGGAAGCCAGATAGACTGTACAATTAGTTCAGAACGGTGGTGTCCAAACTGATGCAGTGTGTTTCCATGGAAACAGGCCGCAGCGACAACGCTCCTCGTTGCTTAAGGACAACTGGTTTGATTCCGAACAAAACTCAGAACACACACAGATCATGGCCTCAGTAGGTAATTTGAAAAAAATTAACGAAGACCAGGAGCCATGGGAGGGGTATGTAGAGAGAGTGCAAGAGTACATGATGGCTACCAACATTGAGGAATCCAAGCAAACATCAGTATTCCTTACCGTCATAGGATGGAAGCCATACTCCATTCTGAGGGACCTCCTCGCTCCCGTGAAACCCTGGACCCAGCCCTTCCAATCCTTGGTCACGCTATTAAACAATTTCTGCCACCCACAACCCTTGCAGATTGCAGAACGGTTCTGGTTTTACACAAGGAAAAAACAACCTGGGGAGGACATCAGAGCCTACATCCGCGAACTGCGAAGACTGGCCTCCACCTGCAATTTTCAAGTGCACCTGCCTAAAGCACTGTGTGAACTTTTTGTATGCGGTTTACTGAACAAAAACATCCAGAAGCGTCTCTTAACAGAAAGAAACTTGACTGAGAAGTCCGCATTCGACATTGCCATTGATATGGAAATGGCGGACAAGGATGCATCACAGTTACAAGCTCATAATGGTAATCACGTAACAACATACCAGACTGAGGAAAATGACGTGAACAAGCTGACAACAAACAGAACCCGGCCACCACCATCACCGGTAAAGGACAAATTCAAGCAGCGACGCTGTTTCCGCTGTGGGTCCCCAGCTCACGATGCACCAGCATGCCGGTTCAAAGATGATGAAATATGCTTCAACTACTCTAAAAGGGGCCACTTACAGAATGTTTGCAGAAGAGCATGTACTTCTATGAATGTGCCCAGGGGCGGAGGGAGGTGCACATATTATACAGAGTACCAGCCCATGAAGGAAGAAGAGGAACCACTAGAAGATGAAGGGTGGATAGCCCACCAAAGCATCCACTAATTGGAAACCCCTGGTGACAAGATGCAGGTAAATGCTACACTCAATGGAAAACCGGTCCTCATGGATCTTGATACAGGATCGGCAGTTTCAGTAATGACAACCAACCAAGTCCGAGAGGCAGACTTACACCTCCAGTTGCATCAAACTTCCATGAAGCTCAAAACGTATAGCAGCCATTTACTGACACCGGTGGGCTATGCCTCAGTCAGCGTACAGCTTGAAGACAAGGAGCACAAGGCAATCCTGTATGTGGTCCAAGATGGAGGACCCCCACTTTTCGGCCGCACCTGGATAAGGGCCATGGGAATGCCACAACTTGTTCAACCAGTCAACGAGATCGGATCACCACAATCTGAATCCACAAACAGATGGGTGGCACACCTGAAATATCAATTCAGGGAAATATTTTCCCCAGAGCTAGGCAAAGTCAAGAATGGCCAACCTACAATTCAATTGAAACCAGGAACTACACCACGATTCTGCAAGGCACGGACCATCCCATTTGCCATCCGAAACAAAGTAGAAACAGAGCTCCGGTGGTTAGAGAGGGAAGGCATCATCTACAAGGTCGAAAGGAGTGAATGGGCCTCACTCATCGTACCAGTCATCAAAAAGACTGGAGAGATATGAATCTGTAGAGATTTTCAGATGGCGCTGAACAAACAATTGGAAATCGATCAATATCCACTACCACGAATGGAGGAACTGTTTGCATCCCTTGCTGGAGGCAAAACATTTTCAAAAATTGACTTGAAGCAAGCATATCTACAGCTGGAGGTCCAACCAGAAAGTAGACACCTTCTGACTATCAACACCCACAAAGGTCTCTACTAATACAATAGAATGGTGTTCAGGATAGCATCAGCTCCTGCCATCTGGCAGCGCACCATGGATGCCATTCTAGCTGATAAACTGCACACAAAATGCCTTCTGGATGACATGTTCATCACAGGCACTACAGAAGAGGAGCATAAAGGAACTGTCGAAAGAGTCTTGCAGCGTCTACAGGAAAATGGACTCAAAGTCAGCCTTGAAAAATGTGAATTCCTCAAACCTCAGCTCACCTTCTGCACCCACGTAATAGACAAAAGGGGACTACATACAGCAGAAGACAAACTACGAGCCCTGGTACAAGCACCCATTCGCAAGGATATGGCACAACTACGCTCATATTTAGGTCTACTAAATTACTATTATCGGTTGTTGTCAAACCTGGCACAAGTTTTGTACCCACTACACAAACTGCTGGAAGCAAAAACAGACACCGGACTGCAAAACAGCCTTTCAAACGACAAAAGACCTAATCCTTCACTGAAAAATGTTGGTCCAGTACGACCTACAAAAAGCCTGTGATTCTTCCCCATATGGATTAGGGGCGGTACTATCCCATGCCATGCCAGATGGCTCAGAACAACTGATAGCTTTCTCATCCAGGTCACTGACCCAGGCTGAAAAAAATTACCCTCAAATTGACAAAGAAGCACTAGCCATTATATGGGAATTACAGACGTTCACATCTATGTGTACGGCCGCACATTCACATTGCTGACAGACCACAAACTGTTACTTGCTATTCTGAACCCGGAAAAACCCATCTCTGTCACCACAGCTGCCAGACTACAAAGATATGCACTATACCTTGGAGCATTTATTTATACGATTCAATACCGTCCGCACAACCTACACTCCAACACCGACGCAAATTTAACGCCTGTCACTTAAGAACACTCCAGGACCAAATGACATGGGAATCACATCAGACACTAGCCAAATCTGCTTCATGACCATATTCAGACGAACGCTGACTAGACACTGGCAACAGTGCTCCAATATGACAAAAAGGGCTGGCCACAGAGAACAGCAACAACACTCCCATACACCTGCAGGAAATGCGAACTCATCAGCCATGGTGGGTGCCTCTTATGGGGAAATCGAATCATGATCCCACCACAACAACGTGCCCAAGTGCTAGCCATTCTACATGAAGGTCACTCAGGAATCGTAAAGATGAAGCAAAGGGCAAGAACCACAGTGTGTTGGCCGTCGATTGACAGCGACATTACTACATGCATAGCAAGCTGTGCGGGATGCGCACAAACCCAGCGGCAGATCAACCCACAAATGACACAACCATGGGAATGGCCACCAACTCCATGGGAAAGAATACACATCGATTTTGCAGGCCCAATCCGGGGCACCACATACTTGGTTTTAGTGGATGCCCACTCAAAATGGCCTGAAGTGTGGTCCATGGCGAGCATAACAACAAAATCGACAATTCAAATCTTTTCAACATTTGGCCTCCCATGACACATAGTCACAGATAACAGTCCTCAGTTTGTCTCCCAGAAATTCCAAGACTACGTACTGGTACTGGACATCAGAGCCATACACACACAAAAGGCCCAGTACCACCCGGCCACCAATGGCCAGACAGAGACCAACGAAGCCCCTCGGACACCCAAGTGCCCACACCTCCAACAATGGATCGAAGGCCAGTGACTGCAGATACACACCGGAGCGCACCTCTCATACCTCCTTCCCAGTCCACGAGAAACACTAGACCCCCCCGACAGATGGCAATGCACAGAAAACATCAAGTCTCACAGAAATCCAGACCACCACTGAAGAGGAATACATCTCACACACTTTCTTTCTCACACACACTTTTTATCAAACGCTCTTTTTCTCACACGCTGTCTCTCTCACGCTCTCTCTTACACGCTCACCTGCACTTGATCACTCTCACTCTCTCTCAGCAACCCTACCCTCTACAGCTCTTTCCATTGCAGTGGGAAAGGAGATGTGGTGTCCAAAGTCATGCGGAGGGTTTCCATGGCAACCGACCGTTGCAACAACTGGAGCGCACAGCAGCCAGAAGCGGATGGGCAGGGAACCATCCGCTAGATCCTGCCTCCTATTGTTCCCCCAGAGATTCCAGGTGCCATTCCAGATTCAACCCAGACCAGAACGGACGTTTTGCTGCCGGGTGAAGACCTGGATGCATGCTAGCCACTTTTCCCCACTTCTCCCACTCCTGTTTGTAATCCCTAAATAAACGGAGGCTGTTGCACAGCTCCTATAAGAATACCAGTGTGGCGTATATGATTTGGCGACACTACAAGAATCAGGTCACAACAGGATTCAGGAATCAGGATAACAGGTACACTGACCATCCAAGGGCGAGGAAAGTGGGAAAGTCCAGAGTATATGTAGGCTGCAAACAGGTGTAGGAATTCAGTAATCAGAACTAAGGCCGCCTCTGGTGGGGACGGGTAGGACGGGTTGTGACAGTAGCCCCCCCCTCAAGGACCGACCACTGGGTGGTTGGCACCAGGGTGAGTCTGGTATTTCTTGTGGTAAAATCGGACATGATGAGGGGCATGTACATTGTTGGCCGACACCCAAGCACTCTCCTCCGGACCATACCCTTTCCAAAGTACCAGATACTGTAAGGAACCTTTGAGGCAACAGGAATCCACAATTGCCTGTACTTCAAACTCGTCTTTATGGACAGCCTCTACAGGGCCATGAGCAACAACCCTCCTAGTATACCTGTTACAGATTAGGGGTTTCAGGAGGGAAACATGGAAGATCCTGGGGATACTGAAAGCTCTAGGTAGTGAGAGTTCATAGGGTTAATCCTCCTGATGATGTGAAATGACCCAATGAAACAAGGTACCAGCCTCTATCACCAGGAACATAAGTTGGAGCAATAGATCACTTCTTGTCAGCTGTTCTTTTTGCATTGCTGTAGCCTTAGGCAAAGCCTCCCTTACTGAACCCCAGCGCTGCCTGATGTTGTCCAGGTCAGTGTCCAAAGCAGGAATACCGGACTCAGAGAAGGCCGCAGGAAGGGCCACTGGGTTCATACCATAGAGGCAGAAGAAGGGAGTCATCTGAGTAGACTCCTGTAGAGAGTTATTTTTAGCTAATTCAGCCAGAGGTAAGAGTTCAGCCCAATCATCCTGGCTCTCATTACAGAATATGCGGAGATACTGCTCCAATCCCTGATTGGTTCACTCTGCTGCTCATTTAGACTGTGGATGGTAAGCGCATGAAAATGCCAGAGAGATTCCAAGTCTCTCACAAAAGAATGTCCAAAATATTGAGATAAATTGACTGCCACGGTCAGACACTATCTGGGTAGGAACCCAGTGTAATCTGACAATCTCTCTGATAAATATCTGAGCCAGTTCTTAGCAGAAGGTAGCTTGCGGAGTGGAATCAGGTGTACCGTTTTGGAGAAACTGTCAACAACTGTGAGGATGGTGGTATTATCTTTGGAGGATGGTAACTCTACCACAAAGTCTATGGAGATATGTGACCAGGGCTGAGAGGGTATTGGAAGTGGATGCAACATTCTGACAGGAAGTGACCTGGGAGTTTTGGATGTTGCACAGATTTTATAAGCAAGAACAAAGTTCCCCAGATTAGGCAAAGTCAAGAATGGCCAACCTACAATTCAATTGAAACCAGGAACTACACCACGATTCTGCAAGGCACGGACCATCCCATTTGCCATCCGAAACAAAGTAGAAACAGAGCTCCGGTGGTTAGAGAGGGAAGGCATCATCTCCAAGTTCGAAAGGAGTGAATGGGCCTCACCCATCGTACCAGTCATCAAAAAGACTGGAGAGATATGAATCTGTAGAGATTTTCAGATGGCGCTGAACAAACAATTGGAAATCGATCAATATCCACTACCACGAATGGAGGAACTGTTTGCATCCCTTGCTGGAGGCAAAACATTTTCAAAAATTGACTTGAAGCAAGCATATCTACAGCTGGAGGTCCAACCAGAAAGTAGACACCTTCTGACTTTCAACACCCACAAAGGTTTCTACTAATACAATAGAATGGTGTTCAGGATAGCATCAGCTCCTGCCATCTGGCAGCGCACCATGGATGCCATTCTAGCTGATAAACTGCACACAAAATGCCTTCTGGATGACATGTTCATCACAGGCACTACAGAAGAGGAGCATAAAGGAAATGTCGAAAGAGTCTTGCAGCGTCTACAGGAAAATGGACTCAAAGTCAGCCTTGAAAAATGTGAATTCCTCAAACCTCAGCTCACCTTCTGCACCCACGTAATAGACAAAAGGGGACTACATACAGCAGAAGACAAACTACGAGCCCTGGTACAAGCACCCATTCCCAAGGATATGGCACAACTACGCTCATATTTAGGTCTACTAAATTACTATTATCGGTTGTTGTCAAACCTGGCACAAGTTTTGTACCCACTACACAAACTGCTGGAAGCAAAAACAGACACCGGACTGCAAAACAGCCTTTCAAACGACAAAAGACCTAATCCGTCACTGAAAAATGTTGGTCCAGTACGACCTACAAAAAGCCTGTGATTCTTCCCCATATGGATTAGGGGCGGTACTATCCCATGCCATGCCAGATGGCTCAGAACAACTGATAGCTTTCTCATCCAGGTCACTGACCCAGGCTGAAAAAAATTACCCTCAAATTGACAAAGAAGCACTAGCCATTATATGGGAATTACAGACGTTCACATCTATGTGTACGGCCGCACATTCACATTGCTGACAGACCACAAACTGTTACTTGCTATTCTGAACCCGGAAAAACCCATCTCTGTCACCACAGCTGCCAGACTACAAAGATATGCACTATACCTTGGAGCATTTATTTATACGATTCAATACCGTCCGCACAACCTACACTCCAACACCGACGCAAATTTAACGCCTGTCACTTAAGAACACTCCAGGACCAAATGACATGGGAATCATATCCGACACTAGCCAAATCTGCTTCATGACCATATTCAGACGAACGCTGACTAGACACTGGCAACAGTGCTCCAATATGACAAAAAGGGCTGGCCACAGAGAACAGCAACAACACTCCCATACACCTGCAGGAAATGCGAACTCATCAGCCATGGTGGGTGCCTCTTATGGGGAAATCGAATCATGATCCCACCACAACAACGTGCCCAAGTGCTAGCCATTCTACATGAAGGTCACTCAGGAATCGTAAAGATGAAGCAAAGGGCAAGAACCACAGTGTGTTGGCCGTCGATTGACAGCGACATTACCACATGCATAGCAAGCTGTGCGGGATGCGCACAAACCCAGCGGCAGATCAACCCACAAATGACACAACCATGGGAATGGCCACCAACTCCATGGGAAAGAATACACATCGATTTTGCAGGCCCAATCCGGGGCACCACATACTTGGTTTTAGTGGATGCCCACTCAAAATGGCCTGAAGTGTGGTCCATGGTGAGCATAACAACAAAATCGACAATTCAAATCTTTTCAACATTTGGCCTCCCATGACACATAGTCACAGATAACAGTCCTCAGTTTGTCTCCCAGAAATTCCAAGACTACGTACTGGTACTGGACATCAGAGCCATACACACACAAAAGGCCCAGTACCACCCGGCCACCAATGGCCAGACAGAGACCAACGAAGCCCCTCGGACACCCAAGTGCCCACACCTCCAACAATGGATCGAAGGCCAGTGACTGCAGATACACACCGGAGCGCACCTCTCATACCTCCTTCCCAGTCCACGAGAAACACTAGACCCCCCCGACAGATGGCAATGCACAGAAAACATCAAGTCTCACAGAAATCCAGACCACCACTGAAGAGGAATACATCTCACACACTTTCTTTCTCACACACACTTTTTATCAAACGCTCTTTTTCTCACACGCTGTCTCTCTCACGCTCTCTCTTACACGCTCACCTGCACTTGATCACTCTCACTCTCTCTCAGCAACCCTACCCTCTACAGCTCTTTCCATTGCAGTGGGAAAGGAGATGTGGTGTCCAAAGTCATGCGGAGGGTTTCCATGGCAACCGACCGTTGCAACAACTGGAGCACACAGCAGCCAGAAGTGGATGGGCAGGGAACCATCCGCTAGATCCTGCCTCCTATTGTTCCCCCAGAGATTCCAGGTGCCATTCCAGATTCAACCCAGACCAGAACGGACGTTTTGCTGCCGGGTGAAGACCTGGATGCATGCTAGCCACTTTCCCCCACTTCTCCCACTCCTGTTTGTAATCCCTAAATAAACGGAGGCTGTTGCACAGCTCCTATAAGAATACCAGTGTGGCGTATATGATTTGGAGACACTACAAGAATCAGGTCACAACAGGATTCAGGAATCAGGATAACAGGTACACTGACCATCCAAGGGCGAGGAAAGTGGGAAAGTCCAGAGTATATGTAGGCTGCAAACAGGTGTAAGAATTCAGTAATCAGAACTAAGGCCGCCTCTGGTGGGGACGGGTAGGACGGGTTGTGACAGTAGCCCCCCCCTCAAGGACCGACCACTGGGTGGTTGGCACCAGGGTGAGTCTGGTATTTCTTGTGGTAAAATCGGACATGATGAGGGGCATGTACATTGTTGGCCGACACCCAAGCACTCTCCTCCGGACCATACCCTTTCCAAAGTACCAGATACTGTAAGGAACCTTTGAGGCAACAGGAATCCACAATTGCCTGTACTTCAAACTCGTCTTTATGGACAGCCTCTACAGGGCCATGAGCAACAACCCTCCTAGTATACCTGTTACAGATTAGGGGTTTCAGGAGGGAAACATGGAAGATCCTGGGGATACTGAAAGCTCTAGGTAGAGAGAGTTCATAGGGTTAATCCTCCTGATGATGTGAAATGACCCAATGAAACAAGGTACCAGCCTCTATCACCAGGAACATAAGTTGGAGCAATAGATCATCTTGTCAGCTGTTCTTTTTGCATTGCTGTAGCCTTAGGCAAAGCCTCCCTTACTGAACCCCAGCGCTGCCTGATGTTGTCCAGGTCAGTGTCCAAAGCAGGAATACCGGACTCAGAGAAGGCCGCAGGAAGGGCCACTGGGTTCATACCATAGAGGCAGAAGAAGGGAGTCATCTGAGTAGACTCCTGTAGAGAGTTATTTTTAGCTAATTCAGCCAGAGGTAAGAGTTCAGCCCAATCATCCTGGCTCTCATTACAGAATATGCGGAGATACTGCTCCAATCCCTGATTGGTTCACTCTGCTGCTCATTTAGACTGTGGATGGTAAGCGCATGAAAATGCCAGAGAGATTCCAAGTCTCTCACAAAAGAATGTCCAAAATATTGAGATAAATTGACTGCCACGGTCAGACACTATCTGGGTAGGAACCCAGTGTAATCTGACAATCTCTCTGATAAATATCTGAGCCAGTTCTTAGCAGAAGGTAGCTTGCGGAGTGGAATCAGGTGTACCATTTTGGAGAAACTGTCAACAACTGTGAGGATGGTGGTATTATCTTTGGAGGATGGTAACTCTACCACAAAGTCTATGGAGATATGTGACCAGGGCTGAGAGGGTATTGGAAGTGGATGCAACATTCTGACAGGAAGTGACCTGGGAGTTTTGGATGTTGCACAGATTTTATAAGCAAGAACAAAGTTCCCCAGATTAGGCAAAGTCAAGAATGGCCAACCTACAATTCAACTGAAACCAGGAACTACACCACGATTCTGCAAGGCACGGACCATCCCATTTGCCATCCGAAACAAAGTAGAAACAGAGCTCCGGTGGTTAGAGAGGGAAGGCATCATCTCCAAGGTCGAAAGGAGTGAATGGGCCTCACCCATCGTACCAGTCATCAAAAAGACTGGAGAGATATGAATCTGTAGAGATTTTCAGATGGCGCTGAACAAACAATTGGAAATCGATCAATATCCACTATCACGAATGGAGGAACTGTTTGCATCCCTTGCTGGAGGCAAAACATTTTCAAAAATTGACTTGAAGCAAGCATATCTACAGCTGGAGGTCCAACCAGAAAGTAGACACCTTCTGACTATCAACACCCACAAAGGTTTCTACTAATACAATAGAATGGTGTTCAGGATAGCATCAGCTCCTGCCATCTGGCAGCGCACCATGGATGCCATTCTAGCTGATAAACTGCACACAAAATGCCTTCTGGATGACATGTTCATCACAGGCACTACAGAAGAGGAGCATAAAGGAAATGTCGAAAGAGTCTTGCAGCGTCTACAGGAAAATGGACTCAAAGTCAGCCTTGAAAAATGTGAATTCCTCAAACCTCAGCTCACCTTCTGCACCCACGTAATAGACAAAAGGGGACTACATACAGCAGAAGACAAACTACGAGCCCTGGTACAAGCACCCATTCCCAAGGATATGGCACAACTACGCTCATATTTAGGTCTACTAAATTACTATTATCGGTTGTTGTCAAACCTGGCACAAGTTTTGTACCCACTACACAAACTGCTGGAAGCAAAAACAGACACCGGACTGCAAAACAGCCTTTCAAACGACAAAAGACCTAATCCTTCACTGAAAAATGTTGGTCCATTACGACCTACAAGAAGCCTGTGATTCTTCCCACAGTTTTGTACCCACTACACAAACTGCTGGAAGCAAAAACAGACACCGGACTGCAAAACAGCCTTTCAAACGACAAAAGACCTAATCCGTCACTGAAAAATGTTGGTCCAGTACGACCTACAAAAAGCCTGTGATTCTTCCCCATATGGATTAGGGGCGGTACTATCCCATGCCATGCCGGATGGCTCAGAACAACTGATAGCTTTCTCATCCAGGTCACTGACCCAGGCTGAAAAAAATTACCCTCAAATTGACAAAGAAGCACTAGCCATTATATGGGAATTACAGACGTTCACATCTATGTGTACGGCCGCACATTCACATTGCTGACAGACCACAAACTGTTACTTGCTATTCTGAAACCGGAAAAACCCATCTCTGTCACCACAGCTGCCAGACTACAAAGATATGCACTATACCTTGGAGCATTTATTTATACGATTCAATACCGTCCGCACAACCTACACTCCAACACCGACGCAAATTTAACGCCTGTCACTTAAGAACACTCCAGGACCAAATGACATGGGAATCATATCCGACACTAGCCAAATCTGCTTCATGACCATATTCAGACGAACGCTGACTAGACACTGGCAACAGTGCTCCAATATGACAAAAAGGGCTGGCCACAGAGAATAGCAACAACACTCCCATACACCTGCAGGAAATGCGAACTCATCAGCCATGGTGGGTGCCTCTTATGGGGAAATCGAATCATGATCCCACCACAACAATGTGCCCAAGTGCTAGCCATTCTACATGAAGGTCACTCAGGAATCGTAAAGATGAAGCAAAGGGCAAGAACCACAGTGTGTTGGCCGTCGATTGACAGCGACATTACCACATGCATAGCAAGCTGTGCGGGATGCGCACAAACCCAGCGGCAGATCAACCCACAAATGACACAACCATGGGAATGGCCACCAACTCCATGGGAAAGAATACACATCGATTTTGCAGGCCCAATCCGGGGCACCACATACTTGGTTTTAGTGGATGCCCACTCAAAATGGCCTGAAGTGTGGTCCATGGCGAGCATAACAACAAAATCGACAATTCAAATCTTTTCAACATTTGGCCTCCCATGACACATAGTCACAGATAACAGTCCTCAGTTTGTCTCCCAGAAATTCCAAGACTACGTACTGGTACTGGACATCAGAGCCATACACACACAAAAGGCCCAGTACCACCCGGCCACCAATGGCCAGACAGAGACCAACGAAGCCCCTCGGACACCCAAGTGCCCACACCTCCAACAATGGATCGAAGGCCAGTGACTGCAGATACACACCGGAGCGCACCTCTCATACCTCCTTCCCAGTCCACGAGAAACACTAGACCCCCCCGACAGATGGCAATGCACAGAAAACATCAAGTCTCACAGAAATCCAGACCACCACTGAAGAGGAATACATCTCACACACTTTCTTTCTCACACACACTTTTTATCAAACGCTCTTTTTCTCACACGCTGTCTCTCTCACGCTCTCTCTTACACGCTCACCTGCACTTGATCACTCTCACTCTCTCTCAGCAACCCTACCCTCTACAGCTCTTTCCATTGCAGTGGGAAAGGAGATGTGGTGTCCAAAGTCATGCGGAGGGTTTCCATGGCAACCGACCGTTGCAACAACTGGAGCACACAGCAGCCAGAAGCGGATGGGCAGGGAACCATCCACTAGATCCTGCCTCCTATTGTTCCCCCAGAGATTCCAGGTGCCATTCCAGATTCAACCCAGACCAGAACGGACGTTTTGCTGCCGGGTGAAGACCTGGATGCATGCTAGCCACTTTCCCCCACTTCTCCCACTCCTGTTTGTAATCCCTAAATAAACGGAGGCTGTTGCACAGCTCCTATAAGAATACCAGTGTGGCGTATATGATTTGGCGACACTACAAGAATCAGGTCACAACAGGATTCAGGAATCAGGATAACAGGTACACTGACCATCCAAGGGCGAGGAAAGTGGGAAAGTCCAGAGTATATGTAGGCTGCAAACAGGTGTAGGAATTCAGTAATCAGAACTAAGGCCGCCTCTGGTGGGGACGGGTAGGACGGGTTGTGACAGTAGCCCCCCCCTCAAGGACCGACCACTGGGTGGTTGGCACCAGGGTGAGTCTGGTATTTCTTGTGGTAAAATCGGACATGATGAGGGGCATGTACATTGTTGGCCGACACCCAAGCACTCTCCTCCGGACCATACCCTTTCCAAAGTACCAGATACTGTAAGGAACCTTTGAGGCAACAGGAATCCACAATTGCCTGTACTTCAAACTCGTCTTTATGGACAGCCTCTACAGGGCCATGAGCAACAACCCTCCTAGTATACCTGTTACAGATTAGGGGTTTCAGGAGGGAAACATGGAAGATCCTGGGGATACTGAAAGCTCTAGGTAGAGAGAGTTCATAGGGTTAATCCTCCTGATGATGTGAAATGACCCAATGAAACAAGGTACCAGCCTCTATCACCAGGAACATAAGTTGGAGCAATAGATCACTTCTTGTCAGCTGTTCTTTTTGCATTGCTGTAGCCTTAGGCAAAGCCTCCCTTACTGAACCCCAGCGCTGCCTGATGTTGTCCAGGTCAGTGTCCAAAGCAGGAATACCGGACTCAGAGAAGGCCGCAGGAAGGGCCACTGGGTTCATACCATAGAGGCAGAAGAAGGGAGTCATCTGAGTAGACTCCTGTAGAGAGTTATTTTTAGCTAATTCAGCCAGAGGTAAGAGTTCAGCCCAATCATCCTGGCTCTCATTACAGAATATGCGGAGATACTGCTCCAATCCCTGATTGGTTCACTCTGCTGCTCATTTAGACTGTGGATGGTAAGCGCATGAAAATGCCAGAGAGATTCCAAGTCTCTCACAAAAGAATGTCCAAAATATTGAGATAAATTGACTGCCACGGTCAGACACTATCTGGGTAGGAACCCAGTGTAATCTGACAATCTCTCTGATAAATATCTGAGCCAGTTCTTAGCAGAAGGTAGCTTGCGGAGTGGAATCAGGTGTACCATTTTGGAGAAACTGTCAACAACTGTGAGGATGGTGGTATTATCTTTGGAGGATGGTAACTCTACCACAAAGTCTATGGAGATATGTGACCAGGGCTGAGAGGGTATTGGAAGTGGATGCAACATTCTGACAGGAAGTGACCTGGGAGTTTTGGATGTTGCACAGATTTTATAGGCAAGAACAAAGTTCTGTGTATCTCTCCTCCATTCTGGGCACCAGAAAACTCTGGAGATTAAGTCTTTGGTACGGGCAACTCCTGGGTGATCCAGCAGTTTGGAATCGTGACAGAGTCTCAAGACCGTCTATCTTTTTCTCCAGAAGTACAAAGAGTCTCCCAGGAGGTACGGTGGCAGGAGCTTCCCTCTGGTTGTTACGTAGGTATTCCCATTGTGGATAGGAGAGACTGGAATGGAAGATACTAGCCATCACCCTGCAATGAGGTATAATGGGCTGCACTTGTTGATTCTCCTTAGTGGGTACCGTGAACATCTGGGAAAGTGCATCAGCCTTGGTGTTCTTAGTGCCTGGTCAATAGGAGATCACATAGTTGAAATGAGTGAGGAATAATACCCATCTTCCCTTTTTGGGATTCATTCTTTTGGCCTCACTGATGTATAGGAGATTTTTGTGATCTTTGAGGATTGAAATGTGTGGACGTGCCCCCTCAATAAGGTATCTCCATTCCTCTAAAGCTAGAATGATGGCCAATAATCTCCTATTAGCCATTAACCTCTTGGACATGAATCCACAGGGATGAAGTTGGCTGTTATAGGTGCTCCTCTGGGATAACACAGCTCCCACACAAGTTTCAGAGGCATCAACTTTGAGTACAAAAGGCTGAGTAGGGTCCGGATGTCTTAAAACTGGAGCAGTGGAGAATTTTTGCTTTAGCATATTAAAGACCTTGACTGCCTCAGGAGGCCAATTGACAGGATCATCTCCCTTTTTAGTAAGGGCAGTGAGTGGGGAGGCAACCTTGGAAAAATCATTGATAAACTTGCTGTAGTAATTTGCGAATCCCAGGAATTGCTGGAAAGACTTTAACCCAGAGGGTTGTGACCAGTTGAAAATTGCATCTAACTTGGAAAGATCCACCTAAAATCCAGTAGTGTTGATGATGTACCCTAGGAAGGGCACTCTACTTCTAAGATGCACTTCTCCAGCTTAGCCAACAGCCGGTTCTCGCGGAGGTGGAGTAAGACCTGTTTGACATGGGAGCGATGAGTATTCAAGTCAGGGGAGTGGATTAGTATGTCATCTAGATATACAATAACAAACTGTTGCAGGAAATTTCTGAGGCACTCATTAACAAACTCCTGGAAAATGGTGGGGGCATTGCAGAGCCCAAAGGGCATGACATTGTACTCATAATGTCCTGAGCGAGTGCTGAATGCCATCTTCCATTCATTTCCCTGTTTTATCCGGGTCAAATTATAGGCAACGCTTAGATCTAATTTGGTAAACACCTTGGACCCCTTAAGTTGGTCAAACAGTTAAGAAATTAGATGTATAGGGTAGGTGTTCTTTATGGTGATCTTATTAAGTCCTCTATAATCGATGCAGGAAAGATCTCCCTCCCTCCTTCTTTCTTACAAACAAAAATCCCACTCCTGCCAGGGATGTGGAGCATTGTATAAAACCCTTTTTCAAGTTTCTTTAATATACTTGTCTCAGGTAAAGAGAGAGGATAGACTCTACCCTCTGACTCCTTTTTACTGAAAACATCTGTGAATTGCTGGTACTGTTCAGGAATCACAAGAAAGGATGTTTGGACTGACCGGATGTGTATAGGTTTGGAGGCTTTAAGACAATGAAGGGAGCAGAAGGGACCCCAAGAAGTAATCTGCCCCAGTCTCCCAGTTAATGTGAGGATTATGTAGAGCTAACCAGGAGTATCGTAGTATAACCAGTCAGGAAGGAGAGGATATCACATGTAAACTCAAGGTTTCTGAATTTAGAACCCCTACTTTGACATGCAGGGGGTGAGTCTCTTGTGTTATAATACAGGGATGGAGTGGTCTCCCATCAATGGCCTCCAGTAATAAAGGTTGGCTCTTGACATGACAGGTGATCCTTTGGTTCTTGCAGAAAGTCTCATCAAAGAAGGAGTCAGTGGCCCCAGAGTCTATTAAAGCAGAAGTTGACACATGATGGTTCTGCCAAGACAGTTGCACAGGAACCAATAAATGTTTGTCCTTTGGTTCAGGGGTATAAGAAAAAACACCTAGGGCAGGGCCCCTAATCCCTTCTAGGTGCAAGCGTTTCCCTGCTTTCGTGGACAGTTGCGAGCATAGTGCTCAGCCCTTCTACAATACAGGCATAAGTTTTCTTTCCTTCTGTGCAGTTTTTCCTCCTCGCTCAACCCCATGGACCCTAGTTGCATAGGTTCCTCTGCAGTGGAGGAGCAGAGGGTCAGGACTGGAAAACTTGGGAACTAATCTGACAATAGGTTTCTTGCTGTGATCCCGCTGGAGTTGCCTCTCCCAGAGCCTAAGATCAATGCAGGAAACAAAGGTAATAAGCTCCTCCAACTGCATGGGTAGATCTTTGGCAGCCAGCTCATCCTTCAAGCTGTCAATAGCATAGTCCATAAGAGAATGTGAGCCTTGTCTGATAGTAAAAAGAGAGGAAAAAGCAGTCCCAGCTCTACCAGGAAGATCAAACTCTTGATGGAGGCTGCAATCAAATTCTGAATTTTTGTTCACCAGAGGAGTACCCCTCTCCCATAGAGAGGAGGCCCAGAAAAGGGCACGTTCAGTCAGGAGAGAGATAACATATCCCACTTTAGCTTGGTCAGAAGGGAATAAATGGGGTGTCATCTCAAAATATATGGAACACTGATTTAAGAAACCACAACAACCAGCAGGATCACCTCCATAATGGGGAGGAGGTGGCAGTCTCATAGTGGACATGGGAGTAGTAGTTTCCACCTGGACAGAAGAAGAAGTGGCAGGAAGGAGTGTCGTACAGGATCCGTTCAAATTAACAAAGTTTGTAAGGCCTGAGCAAATTGATCCATGTGGTGATCTAGGTCCTCGGTCCTGGCCTCGCATGTATTCAGCTTTTGTCCAATCTCTGTGGGTTCCATTTTACTGGTCCTTGGATACTGTCACAATCTCTCATCTTGGGCTAGGGTGAGCTAATGGGTAGAGATGCGGAGACATACAAGCACCGACATGGAGTCAGGACCCAACTAAAGAGACTAGAAGTTGAACCAGAGGGTGGAATCAAGAGTCAAAGAGAAGCAGAGGTTGTAGGTAATTCAGGAGTCGGTACACAAGTAGTCGGAGAATCCGGATTGTCGATACCTTGGAGTCATAGCATAATGGAGAGTCGTAAGGCAAGCTGGAGTAGGTACACAAGTAGTCAGAGAATCCAAGTCATAGATACCTCGGGGTCATAGATATGCGGAGAGTTGTAAGGCAAACAGGAGTCAGTACACAGTTAGTCGAGCAGGCAAGGCAGTCGGTACCTCTGGGTCATAGATATGTGGAGAGTTGTACGGCAAGCCGGGGTTGGTACACAGGAAGCTGGTTGAAGCAATGGAAGCCAGCTGTCAGAGAACAGAGCCAAAGTCGGTACACAGGAGGTCGGTGAAGCAATGGAGCAAAGCTTCAACACACAGGATCTAGAAGGATAGTCTGATAAAAAGCCGGGGTCAGGAAGCCAGATAGACAGTACAACGAAGTTCAGAATCAGGTCACAATAAGATTCAGAAATCAGGATAACAGATACAAAGACGCTGAGCACTGACCATCCAAGGGTGGGGAAAGTGGGAAAGTCCAGAATATATGTAGGCTGCAAACAGGTGTAGGAATTCAGTAATCAGAACTAAGGCCACCTCTGGTGGGGACGGGTAGGACGGGTTGTGACATTTCTCTACTATAGCTCTCAGAAGAAGTAACATTGCAGTGGGAAATGTTGTACCGATAGGAAATATAGGCAAAAAAATTGTTAAAATAAGCAAAAAGGAGGAAAATTTTGCATTAGTGAAAAGGAGAAAACTTTCTCGAAAAAAGAGAAAAATCAGCCAGTTTTTGAGAAAAGTAGTGCAGGGAATTATTCTCACTTTTCTCCCACCCCTAGTGGAGGCATCATGTCTGGGCAGCCTATGACTCATGCCATCTCCTCTGCAGCAGGAGCCATAGGTGCTATATTTCAAATGAACAAACTCCTATTTCACTCTTTGACACATCTAAATAACTACTTCTCTTATGTGCCCCACAACCCTGGGAACTTTTAGGAGTGCTTCTGCTTTTGCTAGCTGTGGTACCTCTGACATGTTGATTGTGTGTCTCCCAGTGAGATTTGTGGTTGTGCTTCAGGTGTGATCTCATTGAGGAGATGCCTAGATGTGAAAGCAACATGCTTAGTTTTAGGATCATATGTGAAGTATCGCCATATTGTGGACTTTATTGATTAAGGGGTTCCTACTACTACTGTGGCTAGATGTTGATGCAGTTGTACTATTACACAATTCTCCCTTTTACGAAATAACACTTGGTGATCTTATTAACTCATTAGGACTCAAATATCACCTCTATATGCACTTTCAACAGCAGAAGAGACACTCATCATAGCTAGTGTGACGGAACTGTGGCGACCATGGGAGATATTGGTGTGTTAGAGATATGGGATCTCATGTCTTCAGACTATTTCTACCCAAAAGACAAACATAGACTGAGCTGAGCCATAGTTGCCTTCAATACATTGCTGGAATGCAGAGATGGTGGGGGCTGGGCTTTGCTTCCACTCTACTCCAGGCCTGTGCTAAGGAATGTTAATTGATTCCTGCTGTGCTTCCTTGACCAATCAGAGGAGGTTATTGATGAGCCAGTTAAGAATGTAGGATTTCAAGTCTTAATCTGCATTCTTATCCTGATAAGGATGCTGGTGACTGATTGGTCAAGCATAGAAACACTGTCCCAAGTCCTCGTTTGCATGCTGATCTAGATAAGAGTCTCTGTATATAAGCTGTGTGTTTGAGTCAATAAAAGAGAGTTCTTCCCTTCATCAAGTCTCGGCTGATGTTTGGGAACAGGAGGGTCAGTTTACTATTGGAGTGTTATTCTGAGGGAGAAGGGAACTATAAAAGAGGTATCCAGCTTATGATACAAGGCGTCACGTTACAGCTAGGGTTGTGGATGTTGAAAACCTGTGTTGTTGCAATTTTTTACTCAACACTAGTAGTGTGTGCAGCTGAGTGGGGCTTGGGCTTGGAAGTGGTGATGAAGCTGATGATAACTGACAGGATGACTGTGTATTTTTGGGCATCTTTGCTTGTCTAGAGTCAGACTTCCTAATTGTTTTGTCAAGCAATTAATAGACAGGCACAGTGCTCATTTTCAGTTGTGGAAGATTGAAGCTCTGCCTTTCATCAAAGTTTCTGCTATGTTATCATGATCTCTCTCACTCTCAACTTCATCTATATCTGAAGAAGAGGAGGATGCTGGAGGGACATGTTCTAGAGCTACATCATCATCAGTTATTATTAGGTCATCCTCCTCAGCATCACTACCTACTTCTTGTCAACTACTTTTATATTCCTCTATGCTTTTATAGGTCTCAGAATTTTCTTTTTACTTTTATTTCAACAATGTTTGCTGCTACTTTCAGGAAATGTGTGTTTGTGCTTGTTTGTCTCACTGTCAGGTGCAGTAGTTGGTTGAGATGCTGCAAGAATGTGACACATTGTCATCTTTGGTGTTTTTAAATGGTTTCTTCATAGTACTGGTGCTAGTGGTTATGGAACGTTCAGCGGACTTTGACAAACTACATCCTCATTGGGAGGAGAGGGATCACAATAATTTATTGCACACACTGCAGCAACCAAGGCCGCAATCAGTTTTTGGACTACCACTTTACTCACATGTCCCTGCAATGCTCCTCCTAATCCTTTCACCCTCCCCTACCCCTTGTGTGTTTGCTGGACATTGCTCAACTACTCGGTATGTGTTTTTACTGTAAAATACACAATAGAACTGATTCAATGCTCAGCAAAATACTCTACCTCATCAAGTATCAGTCTGCCTCTGTTAGAGCTTATTTCAGCTGTGACATACATAACAGTCCCCACTATCCCTGTCAACAAAAAAACATTTTATTTCAATTAACTGTCTCCCTTATCCCTATCGCTGTCATCAAAAAACAAAATAAAACACATTCCCTGTCCAACTCCTTCTTTCACCAGCCTTCTCTAGCACAGAGATAACAGCTAGATCAGGAAGCAACATTTATGCCTGTGTCTTCCCAGTCAACCACACAGAATGTAGAGGCATTTGGTGGTAATCCTTCTTTGCTCCCTTCTCACCCCCATAGATTTTCCTGGACCTAACACAGAGATAACAGCCAGATCAGGAAGGAAACTGGATCACAGCTGTGGGTGTCTTCCCAGCCAATCACACAGAATTTTGTGGTATTTGGGGTAAATCTCCTTTACTTCCATCTCACTTCCCCAGATTCCCCTAGCACAGAGATAGCAGCCAGATCAGGAAGGGAGTTGGATTATGGTTGCCTATGTCTTTCTAATTGGTCACACAGGATTTTGGAGTATTTGGGTTCAACCTCCTTTCTATCCCCCAGAGTGTTCACAAACTCCTCTACTGCAGAGAACAAGTATCCTGCCTACAAGCTTTAACTGCTTTTTATTAGCCTGTCTTCACTACTGACAAATGTATTACTCTCTCTTCCACTAACAAACACAGACTGTCCTGCTCTGGGACCCTTAGACCCCCTTTTGTACTAAACCTGTGGGGAAAAGAAGGGAAACTTGACACATGGTGGATGGAAATTCCCATTGATTTCAATGCAATGAATTAAGTGAAAAAAAGTGTTTTTTGTGAGAAATTTGGTGATATGTGGGAAGTGCCGTTTTCTCCTGTTTCTCTTTTGAGGAGAACTCATTCTCCTATCCCTAGTGAGTGACCTCCACTATGGTCCACAAGGGATTAAAGGTATTTTGTTTAAGGTAAAAAAGAAAACAGAAGGAAAGACCTTTAGTGCTAAATGCTTTTTACAACAAAAACAAATGTCTGAAAAGTTAATTTATGTTATGTTAAGATATATAAAATAAGTTTAAATATCTCTAACAAAAGAGTTTACTGCCAAAGCAGAAATCTCAACTTTTGGCTAAAGTCTCTCAGTAAGTTTAGCCAATGTTTATTTACAAGCACTAAGAAAAAGCAGGTGGATGTCAAGCATTCTAGTTTTATAGATTTATTATTTTTAGATAATAGGGATATTTTACATGGCTGTACAGTTAAGAAGACAAATTAATTTTGGTTTAAAGTTTCTGCCATATCTTACTAAGACCATATTTTCATGTGTTTGCAAGATATCTTTCTCCCGTCTTTATCACAATGCCTTTTATGTATCTATTTGTAATGTTGTAAGCAGTAAAACAGTAACACTATTTGATAGCAATGCAGATCACATATCTTTTTCTTAACCTGTAGAGTAACAGAGATATGTTATGTATGGTTGGCCAGCTGTTTTTGCTGTGTTAAGCCTGTAGGCAATAACATCAAAATACAGCCTCTGAACAAGCCAGCTGATGCAGTCAGAGAAAAAAAAATAGACCTCTTGGCAGGAATCAGCACCCCTCTTGATTTCCCTCCAGCTATTTATCTCCCAGCTGATATCACTGGAAGATCAATAGAGGAGCAGCATTGAATCCCCTGCTTCCACCCTACATGAAATTCCATGTAGGAGTCAGTAGGATGTAACTGAAGTCATGACTGATGTCACTGGTAGCTGATATCTCTGGCAGATCAATAGTTGGGGGGACATCAGGAATGTTTCTGATGCCATACCTAAGAAGTCTGAATATAATAAATAATTAAAACATAAATAAACAATTAAATCAAATAAATAAAAAAATATTAATTTGTGCACCAGAGGGATGTCCAAAGCATTGCTGGCACTTCAGGGGTTATTTTTGTATTTGCTGTCATTGTGATATGTCCTTACTGTTGTGTGAGCTATTTCCTGCTTTGTTGTTCGACAGGGATTTTTAACCTTCATTCTGTGTTGTACTCACCAAAGACAACTGAATGGCACATGGCTTGAGCTGTTCCATTGATGTGAATGGGCAAAATCTTACTGGTTGTTATTTTTTACTGTTTGTTAGCAGGACACAACACTGGCAATAGAATAGAAAACTGTGCTTCAAAAACAACCATTGCCTATTTTTTTTTTTTTTTTTTGAAGGATCACTTCAAGGTGTTTGCTGTCTGCCAGGTGCTTGGATTCAACACGTAGCAGATTAGGGTAATAGATTGTTGGAGGCTGGGCATGACTGGGCTAGTCATGCCTGCTGCTGTCTCTGTGTGGTAACAGTGATTCTGTGTGTGACCAGATTTAGATTGTGAAATGTTTCCTATCAGCTGTTGTTGAACTTTACCTCACATCATACCCAGGCAACATATTCCAGATTTTTGTTTTGAGTTGAAATTGGACAACAACAGATGTGCTGTATATTGTTACCACTGCTCAAACACATTCCCACTGACCTTGTTAGATGTATGAAGGAATAAAATGCATGACTGGTATAAAAAAGTGCCTTTTTAGTCTGGGAAAACATGACACATGTTGCTTTATTTATATATATATTTTTTAGGTTTGGGAGGGGGTGCAGATGTGGATGCCTTCACCGGCTGTCTGGTGACTCTTGGCTGCCTTGGGGTTGTTGAAGTTGTGACAATTGAGGGGGAGGTGGTTGCAATTGATCCCTCAGTTGACTGCTGGGCTCTCCCCACCAGCTGCCTCTGGATGTGATTATGTTTGCATATTTCAACGAGCAGATGGCCAAACAAGTCTTTGAGTAAAGTCCCAATATGCTGTATTTCTGTGTGGAGATTGACATGCTGGAATTCCAGACCTCCGACACTGGCTGCAGTTCTCTCCATGGTGCGCAGGCACCTCCTGTTGATGCATCAGGTCTCCCACAATAACTGCCTTTGGATGCTGATTTACTCCTCATCCATTCTGTTGGTTCTAGTAGCTGTAACAGATGAAGAGGGTATGGATGGTGCATATAGGGGGTGCTGCTGATGCATCACCTCCTTACTTTGTGTCTGTTCCTTGAATGGTGGATTTCTCATGGTCTGAGTGTACCTGGTCTGAATACCAAAGCTGCTGGTAATTCAAATGTGTACACAGGTGTGAGGGGGGCAGCATGTGATGCATTTGAGGGTTCTGCCCCACCACATTTATGGTCTCCTCACTGGCTGCAGAATCATTTTAACCTGGTTCATTCTGTGATGGTGGTGTGTAGTGAGTCAGTGGTTTTGTTCTTTTTGGCTCACCTATGAGGCCAAGATGCTGGTAATAGAGTGGAGATGGGTCATACTATGTCCACTAGGATGTGTTCCCTTCCTATAAGGGTTGTGGCAGTAGGCTACTGTTTTGCTGTGTGCCTCTGGACGTGATGTGGGGCCAAATGTCCCATGTTGCTGTGAGTTGGGCACTCGGTTGCGTCCCAGATGTTGGTGGCATCCATCTTTGTTGTGGAATACACTGCTGGGACTCCTGAGACATCCACTGTCTCTTTTAAATTCCTTTTTATTTATCCTTTAACAAATCAGTTCTATTTATCTGTGTAATTTTAGAAATATTTTGCATTTAATGTTTCATCTAGATATAATTTTTCTTCATATCTTTCCTTTATTATTAATGCTGTTCCTGAAAGATGTCTGTATCTGGACAGTTGCGTTTTAATCTTAAAAACTCTGTCTTCGGATTACCAGAGAAAGTAATGACAGCTATTGAGAGATATGTAGCTATTCATATATGTTGGTTTAAAGTAAGGTTTTTTTAACTTATTTTCCTCTACATATATTGTTCAATCCAAAACATCAATTTGGGAAGTGTTACTGGTAACTATAAATTTTAAATTACAGTAATGATTATTGATGTAGTTTATGAAGAGTGATAAATCCTCTGGTGTTCATTCCAAGATGAAGAAAACATTGTCTATATATCTGCTCCATAGCACCAGGTTTGCGCCAAACATATTACTTGCTAGATACGATGTAATGCCCAATATCCCATGTAGAGTTAAAGCATAAGTTGAAATAAAACATGAAATAGAGCATGAAATGCACCTGTTTTTTGATTGCAGGTGACATTTTCATGTTGCCCTTTTGATACTGGCAACATTCTGATGTAGTCCTTATGAGGGTTGCCATGTAGGCTACTACATTTTAATAGTAAACCTGCATTGGTAATGCTGGGTGTAGTGGGGCAGGGGGCTTTTAGAGTTAGTGTTTGGAAAGGTGTGGGTTGGGAGAGTGTGGAACTTGCACACGTTTGACACTGCATCAAACCTTGAGTGATGGCTAATTTCCTTTGATGTTCCCACTGAAATGAGTGTTAGGCGACCAACAGGGTGCTGGCCAGGTAATAGAATTTCTTCAGTATGATGGAACCAATTTCGTCTCTAAAGCTTTCTTTACCAGGCCCAATAGAATCAAACCACATATCCAACATGCCTTAACCCTTTTAGTGCCAGAGAGGTACCCAACACATTGAGAAGCAATATGCTGGATGCTCTTCTTGCACTCAAAGGGTTAATATAAAATGCGTGATGTGGGTATATGATTGTCAATCACAATTTAATGTGAGTCTGTCCAATGTGGCTTTTCAGTGTTTGCTGCTGTAGGCAATAAATACAATTTACTTTGCACACTCCTCTGATCCATAAAGGGACAGAGAACATATAAAAATGCCCATTCATTGAAATGAGGCAGTTGACCCACTGAATGTAAGTGAGGTCTCCAAAGCATTGTTTTTCCACAGAGGTATTGCGTTGGATAACACACAGTTTCACAAATCAGTTTCAATATTTTGGATTTTTTTTCTGGTTTGTTTTCCCTTATTTGAGAGATGACAGAAAAACCCACTTAACAATTTTGTTTTACCCACTGTCATATCATGTTTTCCCTATAACTGAAATATTGGGGGGGATTGTGCTTGAGATTTATAGTCATGGGAAAGATTTGTGCTATTTATTAAAGAGACAAACAGTCCTGCTATATGACTGCACATCATCCTCTATCAGTTCATCAGACAAGCTATGAATGGTTCTATTCACATTTTTCTCATTCCAGAGCATTACAAGGTCATCTTTGATACATGTCCAAGCTGAGTAGTGGTCCATCACTTCAGGACGGTGCTTAAAAAGTTCCTCAGTCTAAACAGTTTCAGGAGACAAGAATAAAACTGGACTAGTACAAATATACACATGATCAAGAAGATAACTTCATTACTGTTTTATTCATCAAGCTAAAGAGGTACTATACAATTCCCTTTGATATACATGGGACTTCTAATCTTTTTAATACTAGAGAGGTCTCCAATACAGTGCTTTGCAATACACTGGAGGCCAATCTGGGATTGAAAGAACATTTTAATTAAATGTGCATATTCATTTGACCCTATGGTGCAGTTGGTTTGCTACAGAATTACACCACTTAAACTTGAAGAATAAAGCCTTGTCTTCTAATGTAAGTACATACACTGCATAAAACATTCCTCTACTATAACCTATTTGCAGGGTTACAAACCTTCAGTACATTTTCTCAGTCATTAAAATGAACTAAAATGTGAAGAGTTCTATCACATTTGTGATGTTAATAAAAATATAGAAGTTCACAAAAATATTTCAGTAAAAAAACTGGTTGTCAGTAATTTTTCCCAACAGAGAGCATGAAATACACCTTCCTAGAGGTTTCATCTCCAGTAATCTAGCAGTTCCAAATGCCCTGTCTCATACAATGGAAACTGAAACTGTAAAACAGAACCAACAGAAATGGGATAAGAATTGTGGGATAGATAATACTCAAACTCAAAACACAGCAAAGGTTTGTATAACCCTCTGGTAATCAAACGGTTAATATCCACCTCTGAAACTAATAAAATCTCTATGAGAGATCTGTATGTATATGTTACTATTTAACTGTATCTACATTTTCTAAACAGTTTAGTTCATGCTACATGTATGAACACTTTAATGCATACCAGGGTGCACGATTTTCCAGCGTTTAAGATATTAAGGGGACAGTAATACTTAATATATATATACACATAGAAAAACAGCTGTGCACTCCCAAGGACCAAAATGTTACATTTATTTTTTATTTTTGTTTAAATCTGGGAGTGCACAGCTGTTTTTCTATGTACTTAATATTTTGTTGCACACGGTTTGAAAGAATCCATTTTGAGCATGTGTGCTTGTGACAGAAATGTGGTGACTATGGGAGATATTGGTGTGTTAGAGACTATTTCTACCCAAAAGACTAACATCCATAGACTGAGTTGCTTCCAATACATTTCTGGAGTGTAGAGATGGTGGGGGGTTGGGCGTTGCTTCCACTCTACTCCAGGTATGTGCTAAGGAATGTTAATTGATTACTGCTGTGCTTCCTTGACCAATCAGAGGAGGTTATTGATGAGCCAGTTAAGAATGTATGATTTCAAGTCTTAATCTGCATTCTTATCCTGATAAGGATGCTGGTGACTGATTGGTCAAGCATAAAAACACTGTCCCAAGTATTCGTTTGCATGCTGATCTAGATAAGAGTCTCTGTAGTGTATATAACCTGTGTGTTTGAGTCAATAAAAGAGAGTTCTTCCCTTCATCAAGTCTCGGCTGATGTTTGGGAACAGGAGGGTCAGTTTACTATTGGACTGTTATTCTGAGGGGAGAAAGGAACTATAAAAGAGGTATCCAGCTTATGATACAAGGCGTCACGTTACAGTGCTTGTCAAGATCTTGATAAAGGCCACGAGTGTTGGCCGAAACGTCGATAAATAAACCACCTTTCATCACTGAAAAAATGTTCCTGTGAGTGCTTTCAACACATTGCTCTGCTTATATATATATATATATATATATATATATATATATATACTAGTGTAAAAGCCCGTGTACACAGTCCAAGGTCTGGATAATGTTAACCCTTTGCGTGCCAGAGGGGTATGCAATGCATTGCTTTGCAATGCGTTGCTTACCCCTCTGGAACTCAATGGGTTAAGCAGCCACTACCGCACTGCTCCACGTAATGCAGTCTTGCGCAGTAGAGACTGCCTGAATGCGCGCAGTCTTTACTGTGCATGACGGCTTCTGACAAACATCCTAGCGAATTATTATATAGGAAATATATACATATAGTCCTTGGGAAAAACCACACTCACAGAACTGTTAGAACACAGGCTTTTTACTCAACTATAAACAAGTCTGTGGAACATCATGTTGGATATATCATAAACATCAGCGTTTACACCTACCACTCAGATTACGCTTCAAGCTACAGCTGGATGAATTCATAAGTCTGTGAGGAGCAAGATTGGACAGCTTTATATATCCTGAAATTACCACCTACTATCATTGGATTGGAAGGATCATTTTAGTGCTGCAAACTACAGCCATTCGATTATGATGATCTGTGGGGCACAGCATCAGATCCTGGAGGTACAAATAAATATGAGCAACATTACTACAGTGACTATTTGGCCAAAGAGGTATGAGACCTATTTTTGCGGGGTCGGAAGATCCAACAACAGTTTAGGTCTCCCTTGATTAACCAAAATACTGTGTATGCTCATTTGGGATATTTATGCTCTTACAACACTAATCATGAGTATATTGCCTGCTTATCTATATGTACATCTTATAACATGACTTTCTTGCCATATGGAATATGTACTAAGTAAGTAAATATGACCCGGATTTTATACATAGGATTAAGAGGATGATATATGACATTAAATTAGTATACATCATCTCAGGCTATATGGAGATAACGTATCATATATGTTGATGAATATGTGGATTTTAGCCTATGTTATGAAAGAGGATAGGCTATGTATTTTCACATTTCCCATAAACAGATCATTGACTGTTCTATATTATTTATGAATACTTGAGGAGTTTGTACAGTACCAGGTTAAGGCATTCTAACATGTGGATTATGAGAATTAATAAGCTCTAAGTAAAGTGATGGACTCTATCTGCTATATACATTATATTGATGGCGGGGGACAGCGAGACATATGGAACATATAGTATTTGAGGCCTCATGTGCCACTCTGGAATATTGTGTGAATTTATTTGTGGATAACATTGATATTATGATTGACACTATGATACAGCGATCCTCTCATTGGTCGGTTTCAGCTGTCTGATACATTGTGTTTATGTGTATGTATGTATAATTTATTTTCTCACTATTCACTTATATATTACATCTTATTTATATCTTATTTATATTATATTATTTTGGGTCTATTTCCCCTGTTTTCACCTGGTCACCTTTCACCCTTCACCTCTTCCTTTCACCTTTGACCCCATGATCTCATGTGGCACCAAGGTGCTCACCTTGTGTAGGAATTTAAGAGCTGTTTAATTGCTTTCTGTATATCTTGTGAAAGGACCCTGTTTTTTTCCGAAACAGCAATACAATAAATTAGCAAATTTTTTCACTATACAAGACCTGTTGGTACGTTTTTTTCCAAGGACTATCTACACTTCTATGAGACTGGCACCCAGGCAAGTTTTTCCTCAAACTGAAATTGGCAAATAATGGCACTTCCCACTCTGCAAATAATTTCCCACAAAAAGTGCAGATTTTCAACTTCTTTTGCCTAGCTCATTCCATTGAAATCAAATGGAACACTGAATTTTCACACAACACAACACACAGCAAGTACTTTTTTCCCAAAGGCATAATATAAAAGGAGCAGGAGGGTGCCTGTGTTGGTGGGTGGAGTCTGAAAAATGAATCAGTTGAACAGGCAATTTTTGGGGAGGAGGTGTTCTTGACTGGTATAGGGGGGACAGTTAATAAAAAAAAATAAATCAATAAAATAAGAAATTTGTATGTAATGTGATAGAGACAGGAACCCCCTGACATAAGCTGCCACTGGGGTGGACTGATACTTGACAGAGTATTTTATAGAGGATTATTTGTTATATTTGTTGTTAGAGGCCCAAGCCCTGAAGAAACATTGATTTGTAGGACTTTAGCTTGTTTGGCACAAGCCCTAAGGAAACATTGATTTGTTACTGCCTCAGAATCAGCACTGCAACTAGGACCAGGAGCATTGCTGCTGCTGGCTAGTGGAACCTGTCCTAGTCCCATATCATGTGTTCACCCCATTCCCACTGTGTACATGGTGGTCTGTGGCACACTAGCTTCTTGCTGCCCTTGCATCTCAGCAGCTGCAGGAATTAGAGCAGTTGCAAATTCCAAAAAGCTCACTGCTAGTGGTGGTAGTGGTGATGCTCATTCTCATCCCTGTCTCCCATTCCTTCTCAGTTTCTGCTAAAAAGGCAATCAATGTCTCTTCCACTCCAGATTCTCCAGCATCATCATCACCACGACCACTAGTCCCTATGTGCTGCTGCTGCTCTATTACAGACATCTCACTGCTGCTTGGAGGAGGTGACGAGCAATGTGAGAGAGGGTCCCCTAATGTCATACTTGTCATTTCTTGGTGACATTAAGAAGGCAGGCTGGCAACAGTAGCAGCAGGCACAGGCAGCTGATCTGTGTTCCTGCTGGTGGTGGTGGTGGTATTACTTCTGCGCCTGCTCTCCCCCAACATTTCTGGCATATTCAGGATCTTGTTCCACTTGGACACTGTAGTGAAGGGAAAGGTACTCCCAGGGCAAGAGAAATGGTGTGGGCACCCTTGACCGCTATTGTGGACACTCTCAAATACTTCCCCTACCACTCCCCTAAAACTAGTCCCACCGGCTGCTTCACCATTACTGCTACTACTACTACTAACACCAGCCACATCAAGTTCAGCCACATAGTCTTCCTCCTCACTAGTAATATGAGGATATTGATTACACCCTCCTTCACTCCTAACACTAAAAAGCTGCTGGACCTTCTTAGTAGTAGTAGTAGTACTAGCACAGGCAGGACTGCTTGGGGTTGGCAAGTGTGACATTTCCCACTGTAATATTACTTCTTCTGAGGGCTGAAGTTTAGAAACAAGTTGCTGAGTCCTACAGCAAAATATGGCTTGAAAAATGTGTTAGCATGCAAAATGCATTTGTCCTTTGCCCACAACACTTTATTGCGTAATTGACACTGGCACATATTCATGATGATATCAAGTAATAAAAAAAAAAATAAAGTACAACCTACAATGTGGCAGATATATAATGTAGTGGTGGTGGGCGGGGACTGGCATGGTGTGATTTGTGTTTGTATTTTTACCATTGTCATACTCTATCCTCCATCTCAGATTATTGACACACATTACGTATCGGTCATAGCAGTGGTCCCATCTGTCCTCCACCTCCTCATCTGTGCTGCTGTTAATATATTTGTCCTGGCTTTCTCTCTCATGTGTGGTTTCTGCTACTAGTATTACTGGAGCTAGATGCTGATGTAATTCTACTACTGCTACCACTAGGTATCAAAGGTGCAGCACTTACAGCAGCAGCACCAGAGCTACTCGTCATATCTTTTCTTTTCTTTTTTTTTAATAAACTTTTTATTGAATTTTCAAAATACAAATGTAAACAGACTTGCAAAGAAAAGGCACATGAGTCATCATGAAGTACAAGTAACATGATAGAGAACCCAACATAGATGAATAGCACAGGGATCTCTTCTAATAATTGAAAATTACATCACACACTGACTGGACCAGTGGGTTTGAAAAGATATTTGGGAAGGGACTATGGCAGGAACAAATAATAAACAGTGAGTGTGAAATGTCGCAAACCCAAAGGTAGCTAACAGATCATTTATATAGTCAGCGTCTCAAGTGGAAATTGCAAAAAATATAAACAACATAGAACAAAAGACAAACACATGCCTCCAGAGGGGCCCAGACTCCCCACTCCATCTTCCGCAGTAAGGAAAGGAAGACTAGGATGGTAGAGAAACAGCAGACATCCCCGGGTCTCCCTCTCCTATATCTAAACAAGGAAACAAAGAATCATTCCCCTCTCCCTCAACCACCAGCAACCACTCCAAGGCATTATCCGTCAACAGACTCTCCTCCATTCATGAAGTATACTTAAAGCAACAATAAAATACTCTCTGATGGGCAACAGGCAAGGACAGAATGAAGGGTTCCCAAAGAGAGATAAAATGAGCACCCAAAACCTCTCTATCTGAAAGGGCAAGTGTCCAATGCAATCTGGTGAAGCAGAACAATTTAAGCTTCCAGTGGCGAAGTAGGGGAGGTTGAGGAGATAACCAAAGAGCCAGAATACATTTTATCGCCACCATAACAGCAAAATCAGTTAATTTAGTTTGGCAGGTCGTCAATTGAGAAGAAGAGTCATATACCCCAAGGAGAAACGCTGAAGAAGTAAAAGCAATGGGAATCCCGAGTTTTGTTGTGACATAAAAGAATACCTTGGTCCAAAAGGAATACACATGCGGACATGAATACACCATGTGGAGTAGAGCTGTCTCAGGGGACCGACGTTTAGGACAAGAGGGGACTGAGTAAGGCCAATACAGTGAGCTACTAGGGGAGTCACATAGCAGTTATATGTAAGAAAGGTCATGAAAGTATGTAGATGGGGAGCAACACAATCTACACAAAAAGCTGGATTCCAACATGTCTACCATCAGTGTGGGTATATCCACTAACCAGCCGGATGATTTCAAGGGAATCTTGTCCCTAGGAGCCATGGAGAAAATAGTCCTATAAATATGGGAAGTTTTGAAAGACGCCACCAGAAGTTTTTTAAGTAAGCAATCTAACGGGTTATCAGTAAGTTGGGGGGACAGTGCGGGCAAAAGAGACTGAACATAATGTTTAGCCTGCAAGAAGCAAAGAGATGGTTTGACGGCAGAGTTTATTTGGATTTCAAATCTGGAAATGAGTATGTCAGGTGAGTTAGAGGATCTAGTAAGTGACCCAACCACGTTATACCCCGAGAGGCCCAGTGAAGAAACCGAGTGTCCGCCAACCCACCCTGGAAAGAGGAATTGTGGATGAGGGGTAGAAAAACTGATGCCAACAAAGGATTAGCTACACAAGAAGGGGGAAGAGTGGACAGAGAAGCATGTAAGACATAGGAAAGACTAAGCAATGGACAAAAACATTGGTCTCTATCCGAATCCTTGTAAACTGAAGTGCCATCCAACCAATCCTTTACATACCGAAGATGGCATGCTACATTATAAAATGGTAAAATTAAACCCCCCAGACTTTTTAGGCTGGGTTAATTTGGCCAGGCTCAATCTGGGAAGTCCACCGCCCCAGATAAACACTTGGAAGTGACAGTTAAGTGACTGAATGTCCAGAGCGGAGAGATACAATGGGAGTGTGGAAAGACAATCATTTTAATCAAATTAATGTGACCAATAAACTTTAGAGGTAAAGCCTTCCAAGCAAGAAAGTCAGAAGTTAGCTTGGTCAACAAAGGACCAAAATTAGCCTGGTGAAGCATAGATATAACCCTTGGTAAAAGAATACCCAGAAATTTAAGATGATGGGTAGACCACTGCAATGGGAAGGAAAATGGCAGGGGAGGGGGGAGGCCGTGGAGAAAGCCACATCGCCTCAGACTTACCAAAATTTATCGTAAAATCCGCTACCTTGCTGAAATTCTCAAAAACCCGCATGACGGAGGGAAGAGCAGAGTGTGGGTTACGAAAAAACAATAGCAGGTCATCTGCAAATGCAGCAAGTTTGCACTCCACGGCCCCCACTCTAATACCCTGAAAGTCCCGCAATGCTAATAAAGTACGAAGAAGAGGATCTAGCGCTAGAAGCGGAGAGAGAGGGCAACCCTGTCTAATACCTCTAAAAAGAGGAAAAAGGGATGAATTAAGAGAGTTAGTAGAAATTGTGGCATGAAGTGCAGAATAAAATTGTCCAATTAAAGCACAGAATAAAGGACCAAAGCCTTGAATCTCCAAGACCTGGAACAAATAAGGCCAAAGAATTTTATCAAATGCCTTTTCGGCATCAAGATTAATAAGTAGATTATTGTTACAAAGGAAGTCCGAAGATTTGATAAGGGCTGCTATTGCAGTATGGATACTAGTAACTGAATACCAGCCAGCGATGAAACCTGTCTGTTCTGGTGTAATGAGTTCAGGCAATATTTGATTGAGTCTATTCACCATAACCTTACCAAGGATCTTATAGTCTGTGTTTAGAAGTGAGATCGGCCAATGGGATTCAACCCGAGTAAGATCTTTCCCAGGCTTAGGCAGTAGAACAATTCTAGCAAGGGTGAAGAAGGGGGGCATGACATGCGAATCAAATATAGTATTATATAGAGATATTAATGTAGGAGAGATGTTGTCACACAATATTTTATAGAACTTGGCTGGAAGACCATCTAGTCCTGGAGATTTGGCATTATGTAAAGACTTAATCACCGACATCAACTCTGTGGCCGTGATGGGCATCTCCAAAAGGGAGCGCTGATCATGTGTAAGAGTAGGTAGAGATAGGCAATTTAAAAACTCCATCCGAGAAAAAGAATCGTCTGGCTTGGGACCATAGAGGTTAGAGAAATACTCAATAAAAGCTGCGTTTATAGTCGCTGGGTCCGATGTAAGCGTTGAATTTCGCGATTGAATAGATGGAATAATATTAGAGCCACGAGTAAGTTTGGTCAAATGGGTCAACAAACTCCCTTGCAAATTAGCAGTGCTGTAGAAGTGTGCTGAACGTTTAGATAATACTGTTTCATACGCCTTCTTGGCATCCAGATATTTAGAACGGTTTGCAGCCGAATCAACAGCAAGATAAGCAGAATAAAGGGCAGTAAGTGTACGTTGTAGCTGCGTGAGTTTGATTGCCATCTCTTTCCGTAGCTTTGCAACATAAGAAATAATATGACCAGTCAAAACAGCCTTGGCCATTGGCCAAAACAGAATGGGATCAGAAGAATGGAGAGCATTGTTGGTCTGAAATGTGAGCCACACATTCCGTAGACTTGTACAAAATTCAGGGGATTGGGCTAGAAAAGAGGGCATGCGCTAATAGAAGAAGGAATGCACAGACGGACAATAAGATAGATGCAGGGTGACAGGGGCGTGGTCTGAAATAAAAATATTATGAATCTGGCAGTCAGTGATTAACGGTAGAATGACTGTAGAGCCAGTCTGGTAAATGTGCCATGGGGATGGGAGAAAAAGCTATACTGTCTATAAGTAGGATGAAGATGACGTCATATGTCAGTAAGAGGGACTTGATTCATAAAGGATCGCAAGGGATTGAATGAAGAAGCCTCAGAAACAATAAGGCATCCGATCCTATCCAATCTCTGGTTCAAAACAACATTGAAATCCCCACCTAGCAGGATATTATCGGGAGTGTACTGCAGTAAATGTGGAAGGAGAGAAGCGAAAAAGGAGTATGTAGGATCATTGTGGGCATACACATTACAAATCAGAAATGGTTTTTGATCAGTCTCACAGTGCTCCAGCAGAAAACGTCCGTCTGGATTGTGAATAGTCCTTAATGGCACAAAATTGAGGGATTTATGAATAAGAATGGCCAATCCCCGCTTTTTACTGGAATATGAAGCAGCAATGCAATGCCCATCCCACTCCCTACGAAGTTTAGCATGCTCCTCATCTGTAAGATGAGTTTCTTGTAGTAGGTCAACCTGAGAGTGCAAGCGGCCTAAAATTTGTTTGCGTTTAATAGGACTATGTATGCCCCAACATTCCAGGAGGTAAAGAAGAGAGAATGAGGAATCGATAAATTAGAACACAAAGAATCCACTATGGAGGCAACCAGTGAAAAAGAAGCCAAGAGAGATGAGCATAGGTAAGAAGAACCAATGATTCTCCCAGCGAGGAGCAGCTAGCTCGACAAAGAAGAAGGGGAGTGGGGTAAGATGGCCACAGGTCAATCCATCCAGAGGCGCACGTTGACAAAACAAAAGACATTGACAACATAAACAAATAGAACATGGTCCATAATGAACTCATCAACATAATCAAGAACGTATGTTCTCAGGAACCTGTAGACAGATCCCCAGATTGAACAATGCATTACAGCAACAATCATGGCATTAAAGCGAACCAGGAGACCCAGTGTTGAGTCAGGCCACACAATTGGTCCCCGCCATTACACTGCGTCCTCTCAGAGGAGAAGTTGTTTAATCAGAAACAAAAACAAAAAGAACCCCACATCACCTACCCGCAGACTTTTGTAAAGTACTCCCCCTCTCCCCCAGTGGTGGACAGGTAACTGTGTGAGAGGTGCTCACTCAAATACTGACCCCTCGATCCCCAGATACAAAGAGTCAAACCATGTAGAGGGATTAACCATCTGGCCACACCTCAGGTTTTCCGGGGACACTCAGAGCAAATCCACAACCGATCCATGAGGAGAGCCAGATAGGGAAAAGGGTCCCACAGCCCGTAAGGAGGGTAACGTGAGCCTGCCAGAATTGTAAATCAAGCATAATGAGCAGCAAACAGTTTAGGAAATAATGGAGAAGTATACACATCGTAATAATCCTACAAAAAACATGGGATCAGGAACCATACCGCCACCAATGGAGTAAGAGAGATCCCCAACAGTCTCATAAATTGAGTTAAGTGTTCCACAACCAGTGAGGGAGGGGAGGAAGGGAGCCAGCACCCCCACGTGCCCAAATGGGCCCAAAGGGTGTGCCCCCCTACTCCAGCCCATCCCCAAGCGGTCATCCAACAATCAATCACAGCGTGCACAAAGCCGTTTTAGATAACAACCAACCCACCCATATCACCCCAGCTCCAAACAATGGTTTTCCCACATAACCCACAAGTCTCTCTCAGTCTGATCCTTCGACAAGCCAAACAGGACCCGAAACAAAAATTCAGTCAGTTCAGGGGAAAAGCCTGACAGAGAATAATATCTCAGAACCTGTAAGGAAAAAAAAAAGGTTATCGTTATCACAAGAGCCACAAATTGAAAGACAATAAGATAAAATTTGAATGGATCAAGAAACAAGTAAACGAAATTGCAAGGAGCTCCAGAGATCCAAATGATGAAGATGTGACTCTACTATAAAGCAAACAGTCCGTCCAGGTGAGGCCTGTCGGGTAAACAGTAGGGTAGGGACATCAATAGCAGTCGATCACTCCAGGCTGGACTATGAAGCAGCAGGGACAACCTCCAGAGTTCAGAAGGGGCCAAACAACCACCCCGAGATCCAAAGGAGGGTGACCATGGAAGAGGTCATATAAGACATGGAAAGTCTCAACAGGTAGCCCAGATTCCATAGAAAAGGTTCCAGGAGTCAAGAATGACAGAGATCCATGAATCGATGAGTTGAAGGGCAACAGAATCAGCAATGTCCCCCAGCTCTCCTCTCGCTATTGCCTGCTGACAGACTCTCATAGTAATCCCGAGCCTCCTCAGGTGAAGCAAACCAGTGGGAAGATGAACCATCCAAAATTTTGAGACGTGCCGGATACAACAGAGCAAATCTGATGTTTATCTTAAAAAGCTTGCAAATTTCCAAGAAAGCACGCCTCTGTGCAGAAACCTTGGCTGAAAAGTCCTGAAACAGGAGGAGTTGAGAATTGAGATGTTCAACTCTGCCTACAGAAAGGTCAATCGTTGTCAATCCTCATAGTGTAGAAGTTTAAAGATGACTGGCTGAGGTCTGCCTCCCTCTGATGGAGGTGTCTGCCCCATTCGATAAGTCCGTTCGATAACCAATGGATCACTATAATCTTCCATTTTCAGAAGTACCGGCAGGTCCGCACTCAGAAAACACATCAGTTCCTTGGATCGAAGCGACTCATGGCAGACCAATGATGTGAAGATTATTTCTACAACTGCGGTTCTCAAGGTCATCAATCTTGTCTGTAAGAGTGGTAGCCTTGGCCTCCAAGCTATGTATAGTAACACGGAGATCTTCAACCAGTGCCTGGCAGTCATTCACACGTTGTGTAAGGCTCACAATTTGTTCGCCATGGGTTTTAACTTCCCCCCAGGATAGAGTGGATTGAAGACTTAAGCGCATCCAATTTAGTATCCAAAATCGGTGTAAGCAATGCAAGGACTGTTTTAGTTGTGTTCTCAGCAAGTGTGGACTGCACAGTGGCAGCAACCGTAGTAGAGGCGCCTGCGGCATGGTCTTCTGTAAGGGAAGCCTGGGCAGTTTTATTTTTGTCTTGCTTCTTATCTCCACGCTGAGGGCGTGGGGTTTTAGTTTGATCTGCAGACTCTACAAAACACTCCATGAGGACAGCAACAGACTGAGAACGTGGGCAATGTATCAGGTGGAATAGGAATATATATTACAGGTGGAGAGGAAGACTGGGGGGCACTAGGTGAGAACATCACAGCATGCTATGCCCCAAGAAAGTGACTGGGAAGTCCACAGGTTAAGAGGGGTGCATCACATGGTATCAGACATCTTGTAGTACATCACTGCGATAATATCAGGCCAAAATTGCAGGAGGGACATCTTTTGAGTTAGCTTGTAGAGAAACTATATATGGAAGAGGCAGGGGGAGCACAAAAGGAAAGGCACAAACAGGGTGATAATATGGGAGAATCAGCAGCACCTCAGATAATTGGATGTGGGCTGCAGGAGATCTGAAACAAAAGCGGGCACTCCAGCTGGATTCCTTATTGGTATACAGAGAGACAGAGGTATAACCCCGGAACTCTTGTAGTATCCAAAGACAAATATCGCAGTAGGGTACAGCCTGAAGCCAAGAGGGAAGACCACAGGTCTATATCAACACACAGGGCAGATGGGGGGCACAAATACCGGAAAGGAACAGACAAGGGGTGGTGGATGATCATAGAAGTAGAACACCACTCGTTGGGATACAGGCTCTGGAATGTACAAGGCCAGGGAAGTGCTGTAGGCCCTGTCACAGTTTGGCTCTCTTTTCCATACCACCTCCTTGGTAGCAGTAAAAAGGTTATCCCGCTGTTCAACCACCACTTCCGTGGCAAAAGAAAGATAGGCCGCCGTGGCTGATTGGAGAGCTAGGGGCAAGAGAAACACTAAGGGATAAAATAAAAAAAAGGATGGTGATCCTAGGACAAGAATAAAAGGAAAAAAAAAGGGAGTGTGTAAAGGTGCAAAGGGGGGGCTGGAGGGGCTCTTATGTGTGACAGTGGCAGGTGTTAGTAGAATAGAGGGCCTGTAATAGGGTAACTCACCCAGCTTCTGGTAAGCGTCAGGTAGCCATTACAAATGTCAGAGGGTATTGCTCAATACACAGCAGGATTACAAAAATGAGCAGACAAAGCTGAAATCAAGGCTCCAGCAGCGCTCAGCCACCCCAACTGTACTGGTGGGGTCCACCCAGCTCACCGCGCCCGACAGCAGACCCGGCAGACCCGGCAGACCCGGCACTCAAAACCGCAGATGTGTGGCCTAGGCCACGGCCTACCCGGAGCAGCCGCGGGGACACCCAATATATTAAGTAACAGTACCTATGGGCAGTCTGAGATGTAGAGAACACCGCAGATCACTCTATGGGATCGAATTCAATAGATGGGGACGGATTAGGTAGCTTATGATGAGAGCAGAGCAAAAACACGTCCATCCACTATGGCCGTCAAGCCACGCCCCGTACTCGTCATATCTAATACTGTGGATGTTAACCTGTGTTGCTGTTGCTCGGTTCTCAAAACAGGTGTGTGTGGCTGAGTGGGACTTGGACTTTGAAGAGGCGATGATGACTGATAGGGTAACTGTGTGCTTTTTGACATCTGTGGTTGTCCAGGGTCAGACTTTCCAATGGCTTTCTCAAACAATTTATAGATAGACACAGTGCTCCTAAAAAGTGGTGGAAGATCCAGCCTTTGACTTTATGCTAATCTTTTAGCCCTGTCACCATCCCCACTCTCAACTTCATCTGTATCTGAACAAGAGAAGGATGATGGAGGGATATATTCTAGCTTTAGATATGTTCTAGATCTGCATCATCAGTCATCATTAGGTCATCCTCAGCAGCATCAGTATCACCTGACAATTCTTACGCACTACCCTTATATTCCTCTAAGCTTTTGGAGGTCTCAAACAATTTCTTTTTACTTTTTACTGTAACAAAGTTCCCTACTATGGGTGTTTTGGTGCTTGTTTGTCTCACTATCTGATGCAGCAGGCGGTTCAGCTGCTACACCTTCCTCTATTATGCTATTGCTAGCATCATCAACACTTGAATGCGACTTGTTGTCATCTTCAGTGTTATTCTTATATGGATCTTTATTTATACTGGCACTGGTGGTGCTGGAACTAGATTTGCTGGGACCTTGACAAACTGCATCCTCCCTTGGAGTAGAGGGATCATCATCATTGATTGCACACACTGCAGCAACCATTGCTGTTGTCAGTTTTTGAACTGCTACTTTACTCTCACATCCCTGCACTGCTCCACCCCTCCCCCTTCTGCTTGTGCATTTGCTGGACATTACGCAACTACACTGTGTTTTTTTACTGTACGGTACACAACACAACTGATGGAGCTGTATGATGCCTTGCCTAAGCCCAGTCAGTTGTCTGTCACTGTAACCTAAGATATTTAGTTTTTTATTCTTTTTTTTTTTTTTTTTTTTTTAATTGTCCACCCTGTTGTCTTATCACAGTCTGTCCAAAAAAAATTATAACTGAAAAACAAAATCAACAATGTCTTTCCCCAGACTTCCCCACTCAGCACAGAGATAATAACAGCAAGAGCAGCAAGCAAATAGGTCCCTAGCTGCCTGTATCTTGCCAGTCAGTCACATGGAATTTTGGAGTATTTGGAGGTCAACCACCTTCCTCCCTTCTTATCAAATAGAGTGCCCCCAGGCTCCCCTAATACAGAGAACAAATGTCCTACCTAAATGACTCCCTAAACTAAGCTTCAATTCCCCTTTATTTGCCTATCAACTCTAGCTCAAAAACATGCTGCTCTCTCCTCTCACAAACTGCTGTAAGAGCCTGACAGCCTTTTATATGGCTGTAGAAAACTTCCATGGGGTGAAGAAATATTTTTCTTCCCATTGATTTCAAGGGGTGGAAAAGGTGGGAAAAAGCGGAAAAACTGCACTTTTTGCAGGAAATTTTTCACCAAGTGGAAAGTGCCATTATTTGCCGATTTCAGTTTGAGGCAAAAATTTTCACCCATCGCTAGTAACACTACAGTATATGCAGTTTCTCTGTAGATCTCCAACAGATATGATTTGTGTTAAGAGTCACTGTTTTTTCCTAAATCAAGATCATTCCATACCATCCTTTTAGAAATCAGTCATTCTCAGTTTTATCCAATACATTTTGAAAAACAATTATTTTTCATTTGAAGGATAGTTTTTGTACCCCTAATCATACAAACATCTTTATGAGCCATTCAGAATCAGTAGTCCACCTTTTCCCCACTGCCAATAAATATCCTGTGAGAACTTTGCCATTTTTGCCTATGCGTTCTATGGCTGAAATATTTCTCATCTCCTTACTATTGATAAATGGAGTAATACCCATTTAGGGGTCGGGAAGGCTTATATAATTATCCTTTTTTGTTATACTATAGCAAAGGTTGAACTTGACAAGCTAGTATCTTTTCTCAACATAATTTACTATGTAATTATTGCTAATGAGTTGTGAAGTGAAGAAATCAACAACTGAAAGTAAAAATTGTGAACCGGTAGGATCCTACAGAAATATATTCTTTCATAAAAATTGTTATCAGACTGAGTACCTTTGTCCTTTGCCCACAACACTCACCATCGACTTGTACAAGTCTGGCAAAGTCATCCTTGAAAAATAATTGTGGCTTGTTGAGATATGCTAGCAGGGTGCAATACATGACATTAGTTGTTTAAATCCTCTGCAAAAGAAAAGTACTCCTTCCTAAGAAATCAGCAAGTGTGGCAGTATATAGTAAAAGAACTGTGTAACTTAAAGGGATAGTAACACTTCGTTTTAACTTTATTTTATTTTGTAGGCATTAAAAAAACATGAAGAATGATATAAGTCTTATCTCTCAAACCTTTATGGTTTATGAGATATTCACAAGCAAAGTTCCCCTCCCCGCCCCTTTTTCCTAGTGTAAGCCATCTCTTCTCAGATGTGAGTCTGGTTGTATGACAGTACAGATAACAGAAGGGGACAATTTTCTTTGTATGAAAACAATGAAAGCCCTTCCCCCCTTGAAAAGTTTTTCAGCTTTTTCCATTATCTTAATTGAAGATTGTCCCTCTCTGCAGTCTACCTGGGCATCTCCCTTCTTATCTGGTTGAACAGGGGGGGGATACTTTGTTTGTGAATATCTCTTAAACCATAAAGGTTTCAGAGATAAGACTTATATCATTCTTCATGTTTTTTTAATGCCTACAAAATAAAATAAAGTTAAAATGAAGTATTACTATCCCTTTAATTGCTTTAACAACAGTTTATAAACGGACAGTGCTCTTTTTAATGGTAGAATACTGAGCTTTTTTCCTTTCAGCTAATTTTATGGCCATGCCATGTCATCATGTCTATCATTTTCAACTTTATCTGTATCAGAAGAAGAGGATGATGCAAGATCATCAATAAGTAGGTAATCATCAGTATCACCCACCACGTCTTCTTACTGCTTTTATATTCCTCTAGGCCAGTGGTTCTCAACCAGGGTGCAGTGGCACTTTGGTGTGCCTTGAACACCAGCTTAAGGTTTCCCTGTTTCTATGAATATTTTGACAAAAATGTACACATATGAAAATGATCTATTGTACCCTTAAAAAAGGCCTTGTAGTTACCTATAAATGTTAGGGGTGCTTTAAGCAAAAATAAAAAAAGATTGAGAACCACTGCTCCAGGATTTTTGACATCTCAAACAATTTCATTTTACCTTTCTCCTTAGAGAAAGATTCAGAAATGGTGTTGTATTTGTTACTCTCACTTTCAGACACATCAGTTGTTTGAATTGCTACACCTTCCTCGGCTATTCCATCAACAGAATGCAACTTGTTGACTTTAGTGTTTTTAAATTGTGGTGTGCAAGAACATTTTATGTCCTAAGTAGGAGAAGGATCATTTGACATTTGTTTATTGCATACACTGCATCAACCATGACTTCATTCAGTTTGTAGACTGCCTGTGACGTGAGTCCTGGTACTAGAGGTCAGTACCACCATCACTTCTCTGCTTCTGCTGCACCAACATCCCAATCTCCATCATTCGTTCAGCATAACCTCTCCAAGAACCAGACAGGATCAGTTTGGAGGGTAAAACTTAGATCTCTTTATTGAACAACTCTTTGGGCTTATATACACAGTTACTCACAAGAACCAGACAAAGCATACAAAAGACTGAGACATATGGCAAATACACAGTACAAAGGGTCAGACATGATTAGGTTATCTAGACAAAGTATGTAAAAATGGATAAACACAGGGACAAAAGGTTGAGGGGCTCGAATACACATTTCTAAAACAATGGCCAGGGGGTTGAAGCATCTTTGAATATTCCGCTTCAACCCCTGGCCAATCTGATGCCTAGAATTGGCTGACCAATCCTGGCCAAGCTCATCACGGCTGTCTCACCCAATCAGAACATTTGAGTGGGCATCTGACTGACCAATCCCTGGGTGGCCTACTTTCCCCCATGTTAACTCTATGGGGAACCTTTAAACCTGTCACCCAGGGCTTCGGCCAATCCGGAAGCTGCCTACTTTTCCAATGTTGTGTCAATGGCAGCTTGTTGTCATTGTTCTGCTGGATATCCTCGGCCCCGCAAATTTCACTCCTTAGTGGGGAAAAAGTATCTGTCCAGGATCACTGTACAATGCAGAGTCCAGAGCTCCGTGACGGTTCCGTCACACTGCCACCTTACTAACACATCCCTGCACTGCTCTTATTCCTTTCAACCTACCAGTGCCCCTAAGCTTGGTACTGTGTTCATGTTAGGAAAAGCAGGGGACTAGCGGCTTAATCCAATTGACCATTATAAAATAAAAAAATTCGGTAGTTTGAAGTTACAGTCAGATATGCACTTACCTGCTCTTTGACACAACCAAATGCAAAAAATCCATGTTGAGTACTAAATTTGCACCCATTGGAAGCAATGGGATATAAGTTGAATTTGCGATTCAATTCTGTATGTTGGATAGTAACACACATTAATGGACTCAACTTTATAGCCAAAAATCTGTGCCTACAAAAAGTTGGGGTTGAGCTCCCTAATAGGGTGGGCAAAAGGTTGAGTCGTGTTCGCATGAAAAAATCCATGAAAGCCACGTTATTGTCTGCTTTTTTTGTGGGAAAATCCGCTTTAATACCAGCGATTAAAATCTTTGCATTTTTCGGCCATTGGCAAAAATTCTTCAACATTTTTTCAATGGCTAGAAAGTTTCTGCCCATTGATTTATGTGTTTTTCCACATATTCCAGGAAGTAAAACACAATACAAGCAGCTACAAAGTGTGGTAGACTTACTGTGCTGTTCTGCTGTGATCTTGAGGCAAATTTGAGGCAGGAGAGGCTCATAGTGACTGCTATCACTATGAGAATGTTTAAAACTAATAAAATGAGGAACTGGAAGTACCCTTATTTGTCCACTGAGTCTGAGGAGGAGGAGGAATTGACAACTATGGAACCAATGCTGGCCAGTCCCCCAAATCACCCATAAGGACCTTGGGTAAATTAATGTCAAGGGAGGAAGAAGAATGTAGTAGTGATAGCAGGACAGGTCAGCTGTCTGTGCCTGCTGTCTGACGTGCTGTGTCTGATGTCAGACATGCTGTCCCTGCTACCACCTTTGCTGTGCCTGCTGCCAGTGATGAACCTGCTGCCACCAGGACTGAGCCTGCTGCCAGTGTGTCTTGTAATAGGAAGGGTGGAAGGAAAAAATTATGTCAAGTGTGACAGCAGGGGACCTTAAGTCATAATTGCCATTCCCAAGCAGTACTATCAGTAATAGTACTACTACTAAGAAGGAAGAAGGTCCAGCAGCTTGTTAGCGTTAGGAGTGAAGGAGGGGGTAATCATCATATTACTAGTGACTGTGAGGAGGAAGGCTCAGGGGCTGAAATTGATGTGGTTGGTGTTAGAAGTTGTACTAGCGAAAGTGATGGTGAAGCAGCCGGTGGGTCTAGTGTTAGGGGAGTGGTAGGGGAAGCAATTGAAAGCATCCAGACTAGCATTCAAGGGAGCCCACACCATTCCCCTGAAACTGGGAATCCACTCCCCACCACTGCCTTGTTCATGTGGAACATTATCCTGAAGAAGGCAGAATTGTACCATCGCAATAATACCACCACCAGGGACACAGATCAGCAACCTGTGTCTGCTGCTAGTGCTGCCAGTCTGCCTTCTTCAGGTCAACAAGAAATGACAAGTATGACATTAGGGGACCCTCTGTCACATTTCTCATCAACTCCTCCAACCAGCAGTGAGATGTCTGTAACAGAGCTTCAGCACTGAGGGACTGGTGGTGGTGATGATGATGGTGGAGAAGCTGGGGTGGAAGAGACATTAATGGCCATCACCTCCACCACCAGCAGTGAGCTTTTGGAATTTGTGGAATTTGCAACTGCTCTAATTCCTGCTGCTGCTGAGTTACAATGGCAGCAGGATGCTGAGGAGCAGGCTAGTGTGCCACAGACTACCGTGGACACAGTGGGAATGGGGTAAACAATTGATATGGGACTAGGACAGGTTCCAATTACCAGCAGCAGTAATCCTGGTCCTAGTTGCAGTGCTGATTCTGAAGCAGTAGCAGCAACAGCAGCAACATCATCTTCTGCCCCAGCCAGAGAAGGATAATGTGGAGGAGAAGAAAAAAGAAGCCATTCTTCTCAAACTTTTGCCTCCCCCCTGCAGTCATGGGTGTGGGACTATTTTTCTCTTGAGGCAGGCACAGTTCAGTCATCACCAATGGCACTGTGCACAACTTGTGACAAGTCAGTGAGAAGGGGAAAGGACTGAGCACACCTTGGCTTGGCACAACTGCCCTGATAACACACATTAAACACAGACACCATGACATTTATGTCAAACATGTTAAAGCCAAACACCCACCTAAAAATCGAACACCACTGTTGTTGTACCCCCTGACTCTCCAGAATGACATCAAGAAGTGAGCCGGAGAACAAAGAGACTGAAAGTTCGATGACCAGCGAAACAACTTGCTCACCATCACTTTTGTGCTCTAGGGTAACTACATCTTCTGTCAATCTATCATCGTTACCTCCCCCGCCAAGTGATAGCCACTCTGTAGATGTGAAGATATGGAAGTTTATTCCCATCCATTGCACACTGTGTCGTGCACTGACTACACATGGCAGTGTGGTGGACGAGAATCACAAGCAGGGCATCAAGCGGCATCTGAGGAAATGCCATCCTGCAGAATATGTTAAGCTGGAGGCAGGGAGGGTTCATCGTTACTATTCAACTGCCAGCAAGTTGTCATGTGTCCTTAGTAGAGTTAGACAAGGGGCATAGTCACAGCAGCAGTACTTGGTTTCTTGTGTTATGGTTTTTGGATACAGTTGTGCCCCCAGGTGTTATGTACTACACACACTGTGCACATTGCAGTTGCTGACGAGAAGCACAGTTCCTGCTCTCAAGGGAAACATTTCTATTTTAGTACCAACACACCCATGGTTTTGGAGGAGGGGCAGGTGGAGAAGAATTATTGGCCAGCTTCTTCTTTCCTCCACATAAACCTGAAGTGGTGGGGGCTAGTTATGGTGCTGCTACTGCCTCAGGTGCATCACTGGGCAGTAGTGGCAAGTGGAACCTTCATCATCCATCACCCATGTTACTGCTGTTGTTGATCCCATTCTCTTTGAGCTGCCTAATCATCCTGCTGCTTAAACAACTCAGCAGCAACAGCAGCAGTAGTAAATTCCGCATCTACATTAGGGCATTTGACAATGACCAGTGGCCAATGGCCAACACAACATGACCTGCTGGGACTAGGCCAGTATAACATTTTTTTTATCAGGGCTTGTGTATAAAAAAAGAATAAAACATAGGCCTACAAAAAAATAAACAAATTTTGGGGGTTTGTTTCTAACAATCCTAAGTCCTACAAGTCTGTGTTTGCTTAGGGCTTGTGCCAAACAAGTCTAAGTCCTACAAATCAATGTTTCCTCATGGCTTGGGCTTCTAACAACAAATCTTACATATCACCCTCTACAAAATACCCTGTCACTTCAAGTATCAGTCTACCCCTATGGCATCAGGGGGTTCCTGTCTCTGTCTCTATCACGTTACATACAAATTTCTTATATTATTTTAATTATTTGTTTTTTAACTGTCCCCCCAAATACCAGTCAGCATACCCCCCAAAAACAAATTCTCCGTTCAACTGATTCTTTAACCAGACTCTACCGACCAACACAGACACCCTCCTCAGAGCTCTTTTATACCATGTCTTAAAGGGTATTTTTAATTGTATTTAGAATTTACTTTTATTAACTGCCCCTCAATCCCAGCAAACAACCCCCCACCAAAAGAAATTCCCTGTTCAACTGATTCTTTCCCTACACTCCACCAACACCGATACCCTCATACCACTTTTATTCTATGCCTTTGGAAAATAAAATAACATTTACTATGAGCTGTGTGTAAATTCAATGTTCCCACTGATTTCAGCGGAATGAGCTAGGCGAAAAAAGTGGAAAACGGCACTTTTCACAGGAAATTTTTCACCAAGCGGGAATTGTCATTATTCGTCATTTCAGTTTGAGGTGAATATTTTCTCCCATCTCTATTCCCTAACACATGTTAAAAACCACCAACATGAAAGTGAAGTGTAAAAAACATAAGAAAACAAGCTAAGTGACCTGTGGATGTATTGATATGGGGCCCTAAGCACTAAGTAACCCTATCAATGTCAGAATTGTTAAACAATGCATTGCATACTCCACTGGCACCAAAAAGGTTAAAAAAAGGTGGGTGACCGAAGAAAAAAATCAACCCTTTGAGTGTCAGTAGGGTAATCAACACAAGTAAAATTAACACTTACCAGTAATCCTGATGTTCAGCAGAGACATCTGCACCCAGGTCTTTTTCTTCAATTCTACTTCTGCAAGCTTCTTTCTTCATCTGTTATCTTAATCTGTTATCTCTGTCTTCATCTATAATCTGTCATCTTCTTTCTTCATCTTTAACCTTAGTGTGGAACCAGAAAAACCAAAAATATAGTGCCCTGCAGTAACCCCCCTTCACAGCCAATCAGCTTCCAGCGTGTTAAGTCATCCCTCCAGCTAGAAGCTGATTGGCTGGTAGGTGTGGTTACTGCAGGGCACATTGTGCCCTGTGTAACCCTGCATCCCAGCCAATGGTAGCAGTTTGAACAGGGTCTGACCATGTAAAGTTCCTGTTCAAAATTCCTTCAGCTGGCATCAGGCAATGGCTTGAAAGGTAAGAGGAGGTTTTTTTTTGCTAGTTTGTCCTTTTGCTGCCAGAGGCAACAGTGGCAGCGTATGTTTAATGTTAGCTTATTATTAAAGGGATAGTAATACTTAGTTTTAACTTTATTTGTAGACATTAAAAAAACATGAAGAATGATATGTCTTATCTCTCAAACCTGTATGGTTTAAGAGATATTCACAAGCAAAGTTTCCCCTCCTGCCCCTTTTACCTAGTGTAAGCCATCTCTTCTCAGATGGGGAATCTGGTTGTAAGACCAGACAGATAAAAGCAGGGGACATTCTTCTTCCTATGAAAACAATGAAAGCCCTGCCCCCCTTGACAAGTTTTTCAGGTTTTTCCCTTATCTTAATTGAAGATTGACCCTCTCTGCAATCTACCTGGGCACCTCCCTTCTGCTCTGGCTGAGCTGTGTTACATCAGTAAAAGGGGCGGGAACACTTTGTCATTGAATTACTCTTGAACTACAACTGTGATAGAATTGAAATAACACTCTCCAAAGTCCGAATACTATGATGATTAATTAGAGCTGCTTTTATTATGAAGCATTACGATCCCTTTAATAACTAGATTTTTATTTTCAGGTTCCACATTATGGTTAAGGAACAAGAATGAAGAGGAGCACAAATGAAGAAAAAAAGATTAAGATGACAGATGAAGATAAGAAATGAAAAAGAAGAAAGAAGGGAGTGACAGATAAAGAAGAAAAAGATAAAAACTTATAGAGGAAGACTTGAAGAAGCAGATCAGGGTGTAGAAGACCCTGTTGGACATCAGGATGACAGGTAGATGTTGCAACTCTGGGTGATAGGATCGTGTTATGGGTTGGTATGGGCTCACTTTATTGTTAATGTTAGGGGTAGTGTAGGGTCAAGGGGAGGGTTGATGTTTGGGAGGGTGTAACGGTTATTCAGACTCTCAGACCAGAGGTAAAAAATAAAACACAGTTTTATTGAGAACAAATGAGGAACACGGCCCCCTAAGGGCTGAAATAGAATTACACATAACTGAAGGCAATATGGTAATATAGCAGACACAGTATGGATAAAGAGCAATACTATACAAGCAATGGAACAGAGTAAAGCAAGGGTTAAGTCCAATGCAAATAATCAGTCTCTGATGTGCTGTGCAAGACAGCACCCAGTAGTGGACAAGAGTAGCTATCGACTGCGGTGCAGGGTGGAGAGCACCCAGTAGTGAGTCCAAACAGTAGTCCTCAAGGACTGGTGATATGCAAGACCAACCATTTGTGCTGGAGCTAAATAATACTGGAGCCAAGGGCACTCTGCTGTGCGTAACGGGATAGACACACTGCGTGAGCTGAATGGAACCGGAGCCACGGCACTCTACAGTGCTGAATGAGTTAATGACATTGCGTGAGCTGAATGGAACCTGAGCTAATAGCACCCCTTGGTGCATCAACAGATACCCACACTGCCAGAGCTGAAAGGGACCAGAGCCAGTAGCACCCCGTGGTGCGTAAACGGATACCCCAACACTGCTAGAGCTGAGTAAGACCAGAGCCAGTAGCACCCTTCCGGTGCGCCAATGGAGCGTGTATATTGCAAGAGCTTTCGGTAGACAGTAACGGAAAACCACTGCCGAGCGGACAGGCTCGGTAATGAAGGCGGTGAGCTCAGCAAGTGTTAAAGGATGGCCCAGAATCTGAGGCAACAAGTACTGCAAGTGTCAGCAGACAGGCTCGGTAACGGAGGCAGCAAGCTCAGCTAGTGTTAACGGATGCCCAGTATCTGAGGCAACAAGCACTGCAAGTGTTAACGGACAGGCTCGGTAACGGAGGCAACAAGCTCAGCAAGTGGGAGGTCAGCATAAGAAGCACAAGACTGATAGTTCACAATGTCGTCAAGCGACCTAGACGAAGTCACACTGGAACCGGAACACAGGAAGCTGGATACCAAGCAGGAAAGTCAGCCAGGCGGGTCATACAAGGAGCAGGAGCATCAGACAAGCCGGATCAATCACAGAGCAGGAACGTCAGCCAGGCCGGGTCATACAAGGAGCAGGAGTGTCAGACAGACTGGATCAATCACGGAGCAGGAACATCAGCCAGGCCGGGTCATACACGGAGCAGGAACCAGAAGAATAGTCAGACAAGCTGAGTCGGTATACAGGAACGCAGGAACACAGCAACGGAAGCACTGGTACAGGAACACCACGAAAGGACACCTGACAGGTGCCAGAGGCCCAGTATAAGAAGGCCATACTGGGCGGGCATAACAAGCACTACCAATAGGAACACACCACAGCAGAGAGTGACAGGTAATCACGGGAACCGTGATAGAGGGTTACTGTGTTTGTAGCTCACGCTCTGTGTTTTACACTGTGTCAAACACCAAATGTTACTGGTTTACTTTGATCTTCCCATTAGTCATGCTATTTAGTAAGAGTTAGGGGGCTTAAAAACCTGTGATGTGTCCCAACGCTTGTCATGGTTCCTGTTGATAGGGCAACTCTATTTCTACACTGAGGCCTCAATACCATTGAGGAAGGGATAACATGCGGTAGGGCAAAACTGGCCATTGACTGACAAATAAAGTTTTAATTCGTTATCCAATTCCCTACCAACTTAAACCAAAACGGACATTAGGCCACAGAAAAGGACTTGTGGCCAAATGTCTGTTTTGTGTGTTGTTCCCAAAATGCCTCTAAATAGTAGCAATAATGGGAACTGCAAAGGAAAAAAGCTAAGGATTGGTGCCTGACACACTGTCAAGCACTGACCGATAGCTCAATTACAGTCACCCTCCAAAACACTAACCCTACACTATCCCTAACAGTAAATTGCAACAAGACTACCCCTAACACTAGCCTAACACCCAGATCTGTGTAACAGGTATCTGTCATCCACTGTCTATCTTCTTTCTTTCATCTTTTCTGTTCTTTCTTCAATTCTTTCTTCTGTTCCCTCTTCTTTTTTCTTCTTCCTTCTGTCCATCTTCTTTCTTCTTCTTCTTATCTGTCTTCTTCTGTTCTATCTTACATTCCTGTAAAAGAAAGAAAACAAGAAATATTAATGTTGTAACACAAACAGAACCCAGACATATGCTCATATTTTAACCCCTTGAGTGCCAGAGGGGTATGCAAAGCATTGCAGAGTAATGCACTGTGTTCCTCTCTAGCACTCAAAGCATTAATTATTGCACATATGTCCAAGTTAAAATAATAGTAGAAGATTCCAAATGAAACAAATTATTCCCCCATTTCTCTGCTAATATTTCATGTATGTATTCCAGGAGAAAACTAAAGTTTTTTGCGAAAAATAGTTTATTATCAAATAGCCCCCTTTGTTTCCTCTGCCACTATGGAGTGGTGGCAGGGGTAAGAGAAGACAGAGGCCATTCCTCCAGGTACCGATGCCCAGTCCAGAGACTGTTCAAAATGACAACCATTGGCTGGAACATGTACTTAAGAAACTTCCAGCAGGTTCCTTCAATCCCCTGATTACTGGGACTTCTGAACCCTGGTCTTTCTCTTTAATTTGTCTTTAAGTACTCTTCTTTTTTCTTCTCTTATCTTCCTTCTTCGTCTTCTGCTGTCTCTGTAAAATAATAAATCACATCCAATGCCCCCTTAAATGCTCTCCAGCGCTGCCACCACCACCAGGATAAAAAAACAAAAACAAAACAAATCCCCATTTCTGTACCTTCTTGGGCTGTTGCCGAGCAAACTGAGGGAAATCTGAACAGAGGTTGGCTTTTATATGGCCAGTCTCTGTTCAAATTTGTTCCCATTCTCCTAATTGATTGGCTTGTGGGTTTTTTCAAACAATGATATACTGATATCTGATTTGATGGAGTGGGATGTGTTGGGGTATTTGGGGTCAAATTCTTCTCCCTTCCTGTCCTCCAGATTTTCCTAATACAGAGAACAGATATCCTGAATACAAGACTCCCTAAACTAAGCTTCAACTCCACTTTATTAGCCTAAATCTCTAGTTCAAAAATGTGATGCTTTCTCTTCCTCTCACAAAAAAGCAAACTACATGTTTTGAGAACCTGACATCATTTTTTATGCCTGTGGGAAACAACAATAAACTTGCCATGTAGTGGGGAGAAATTCTATCTTTCCAAAAGGTGCCATTTTCCCCCATTTCTCTTTTGAGGTGAAATATGTTTCCCATCCCTAATTAGGATGTATCATTTAATGGATTTAACAGTGAAGTTCTAGACACGAGCAGCCCAAGCTAGAACAGGATTATTTTGAGTACCTCACATAATACTACTGTAAATCTATTTTACCAGGAAGTATACATTGAGATTGTCTCTAGATTTCAAGTGTGTCTCGGGGTATAGTTGTTATTATTACCCAATTTAATGGTACTTATTTTTTCTACCTTTGAAGGATGAAAGGATGAGTTGATGAGCAAGATTACAAGTGTTTGTCAGTGGTGCTACTTTCTGTTGTTAAGGCTGGTTGTGGATGATGGCAGTTGTACTCATAAACAGCTGAAGGTCCAATGACCGACTACTAGTGCTATTATATACCTATAGGATGCACCTATATGTGAAACAATTGTTTTAAAGTTATTTATTTTTCAAAATTCTTGCTTATACTGTTTTCAATGTGTAGGTTTTTGTTTATTTATCGTTATAATGAAAGCGAAGGCAGCAATATATTAAAAATGAGTATTGAAATGATAATAGAGTGTATCATTACCTTATTTATCAAGCTAAGGAAATTCTGGAGAAAGCCAACTGAACAATAGGGTTGAAATAAAAATTCTGCAGATTCCCTTTAATTTAAATAGGGATTTTAACACCTTGAATGATGGAGAGGTCTCCAACCCTTTGCCTCACAAAATGTTGGAGACCTCCCTAACATTCAAGAAGTTAAAAGTCCCATTTAAATCAATGGGGATTTTCCATCAACCCCTAGAATTGCACATATTTAGCTTGACAAGGACCTAAGCTTTTTTTCACTATAAAAAGTAACCCTTTGGATGATAGGACCTAGAGATGTGTGTGTCGTGGTGTCATTGTGGGAACTTTGTAAATATAACATTGGAACATCACTTGTCTGCTTGGGAATGTAGATCTACCATCTGTAGTTACGTTTTGTATTTCTTCCTGTGGGAATCTGTACTGAAAGGTAGAATATAGTCTCTTTTTCATATAATATTAATGATGTGCCACAAACTGAACCCAGACATATGCTCATATTTTAACCCCTTGAGTGCCAGAGGGGTATGCAAAGCATTGCAGAGTAATGCACTGTGTTCCTCTCTAGCACTCAAAGCGTTAATTATTGCACATATGTCCAAGTTAAAATAATAGTAGAAGATTCCAAATGAAACAAATTATTCCCCCATTTCTCTGCTAATATTTCATGTATAAATTCCAATAGAAAACTAAAGTTTTTTGCGAAAAATAGTTTATTATCAAATAGCCCCCTTTGTTTCCTCTGCCACTATGGAGTGGTGGCAGGGGTAAGAGAAGACAGAGGCCATTCCTCCAGGTACCGATGCCCAGTCCAGAGACTGTTCAAAATGACAACCATTGGCTGGAACGTGTACTTAAGAAACTTCCAGCAGGTTCCTTCAATCCCCTGATTACTGGAACTTCTGAACCCTGGTCTTTCTCTTTAATTTGTCTTTAAGTACTCTTCTTTTTTCTTCTCTTATCTTCCTTCTTCGTCTTCTGCTGTCTCTGTAAAATAATAAATCTCATCCAATGCCCCCTTAAATGCTCTCCAGAGTTGCCATCACCACCAGGATAAAAAAACAAAAACAACAAATCCCCATTTCTGTACCTTCTTGGGCTGTTGCCGAGCAAACTGAGGGAAATCTGAACAGAGGTTGGCTTTTATATGGCCAGTCCCTGTTCAAATTTGTTCACATTCTCCTAATTGATTGGCTTGTGGGTTTTTTCAAACAATGATATACTGATATCTGATTTGATGGAGTGGGATGTGTGTCTATATTGGGGTATTTGGGGTCAAATTCTTCTCCCTTCCTGTCCTCCAGATTTTCCTAATACAAAGAACAGATATCCTGAATACAAGACTCCCTAAACTAAGCTTCAACTCCACTTTATTAGCCTAAATCTCTAGTTCAAAAATGTGATGCTTTCTCTTCCTCTCACAAAAAAGCAAACTACATGTTTTGAGAACTTGACATCATTTTTTATGCCTGTGGGAAACAACAATAAACTTGCCATGTAGTGGGGAGAAATTCTATCTTTCCAAAAGGTGCCATTTTCCCCCATTTCTCTTTTGAGGTGAAATATGTTTCCCATCCCTAATTAGGATGTATCATTTAATGGATTTAACAGTGAAGTTCTAGACACGAGCAGCCCAAGCTAGAACAGGATTATTTTGAGTACCTCACATAATACTACTGTAAATCTATTTTACCAGGAAGTATACATTGAGATTGTCTCTAGATTTCAAGTGTGTCTCGGGGTATAGTTGTTATTATTACCCAATTTAATGGTACTTATTTTTTCTACCTTTGAAGGATGAAAGGATGAGTTGATGAGCAAGATTACAAGTGTTTGTCAGTGGTGCTACTTTCTGTTGTTAAGGCTGGTTGTGGATGATGGCAGTTGTACTCATAAACAGCTGAAGGTCCAATGACCGACTACTAGTGCTATTATATACCTATAGGATGCACCTATATGTGAAACAATTGTTTTGAAGTTATTTATTTTTCAAAATTCTTGCTTATACTGTTTTCAGTGTGTAGGTTTTTGTTTATTTATCGTTATAATGAAAGTGAAGGCAGCAATATATTAAAAATGAGTATTGAAATGATAATAGAGTGTATAATTACCTTATTTATCAAGCTAAGGAAATTCTGGAGAAAGCCAACTGAACAATAGGGTTGAAATAAAAATTCTGCAGATTCCCTTTAATTTAAATAGGGATTTTAACACCTTGAATGATGGAGAGGTCTCCAACCCTTTGCCTCACAAAATGTTGGAGACCTCCCTAACATTCAAGAAGTTAAAAGTCCCATTTAAATCAATGGGGATTTTCCATCAACCCCTAGAATTGCACATATTTAGCTTGATAAGGACCTAAGCTTTTTTTCACCATAAAAAGTAACCCTTTGGATGATAGGACCTAGAGATGTGTGTGTCGTGGTGTCATTGTGGGAACTTTGTAAATATTACATTGGAACATCACATGTCTGCTTGGGAATGTAGATCTACATTCTGTAGTTACGTTTTGTATTTCTTCCTGTGGGAATCTGTACTGAAAGGTAGAATATAGTCTCTTTTTCATATAAAAGATCATGAGTAGGGATGGGCGAACATTTTCTCCTCAAACTGAAATTGACTAATTATGGCAATTCCCACTTGGCAAATAATTTCCAGTGAAAAGTGTCATTTTTCTGATTTTTTTCTCCTAGCTCATTACATTGAATTCAATGGGATTTACACACTAGCACTCTATGGTCATCTGCTCTCAGCATTTATGAGCTTCTTACATTACTGAATATCCTTGTGCCTACCGCATCCTGAGCAGCATCCACACACTGCAGGCATTGTTGATCTGTCTCATGCTGTTTCCAGCTCTCCTACCTAGCACCAGCTGTCATGCCGCGCGGTAGGCGCAAGGATATCCAGTAATGTAAGAAGCTCAGAAATGCCAGGAGCAGATGACCATAGAGTGATAGCGGTCCTTTGATATATTTATGATGGGACAGAGCTGGGGCAGCACAATGAGAGCTGCAGTCTAACAACAGAGTGCATCAGTGCACTGTGGTACTTGTTGGACTGGGATGCAACCTTTCAGTAGGCAACATGAGAATCTCGTGCTGTCATGGAATGTGAGATTCTCATGTTGCCATTTTTATTATGGTTTTCTTCCTCACTTCACATTAAATACCCCAAGATCATTAGGAGTGATTTAGGGGGACTGGACAGCACTGGTTTTGTAGAGCTCACTACCTCCTCAGACTCAGACTCAGACTCAGTGAACAAATAAGGTTCTTTCCAATTCCTCTTTTTACTATTTTTGAATGTTCTCATAGTGATAGCAGTCACTATGAGCCTCTCCTGCCTCATTCTTCCTCAAAATCACAGCAGAACAGCACAGCACATCTATCTCGCTTTGTAGCTGCTTTTATTGTGGCAAAGAATTTTGGCCAATGGGCAAAAAGTATGAAGATTTTAATCATTGGATTTAAAGCAGATTTCCCATGAAAAAGTGGACTACAACGTGGTTTTTGTGGGATTTCTCCCGGAACACAGCGAGAGCTTTCGCCCACCCCTAATTATGAGGAGAAAATTCCATTGCCACACACCGTTACTAAAGATGTCTCCAATACATTGCTTTGCAATGCATCAGGGATGTATTTAAACTCCAAGGGTTTGAAGTATGCATTGTGTTCAGTAGAAGACACTGGTAACATCAGCAGAAAAAAATTGTTTTGCTTCTTTGCTGAAAAAACAGTGCTAGTGTTACCATGTTAGTATCTATTTAAAAGAGAAACACCTTTTTATTAAGCATCACAAATTTAACTTTGTGTGTCAGAGAGGTATCTAACACATTTCACTGCAATGCATTGGATACCTCTGTATAATTCAAAGGTTAACAGCTAATTATCAATTTTGTGACTGCAAAGCATTTCTCACCCCTATTGTGATTAAAGGATTAAAGGGGATCTCTTACCCCTACAAAGGTTAGGCTTATTAGGTAGAGTATATATTAATAATCTTGAAAGCATTATTTACTTAAAAAAAAAAAGCTATTTGGGTTAAAAGTATTGCTTATAGAGTGCCCTGCACCCTACTTCTGCATAAACTGGTCTTGCCACAGATTGCTGCACTGCCTCTGCTCCCTTCCCACTACCCAGTCTCCTCCGATGGTGGAGGCTTCTGTCTGTAAGCTGGAGCAGTCACATTGGCAGAGATTGGTATGTAGCCAATGAGAGCACTCCAGTTTACAGACAGAAGCCTCCATCATCGGAGGAGGCTGGGTAGTGGGAAGGGAGCAGAGGCAAAGTGGCAAGAGCAGTGCATGCAGAAGTAGGGTACAAGGTACTATATAAGCAATACTTTTAGCCCAAATAGCGTTTTTTTGTTTTAAATAAATAACGTATTCAACTGTATCGATATATACTCTACCTAATAAGCCTAACTCTTATATGGGTGAGAGATCCCCTTTAAGAAAGGGCAGGGGTAAAATAGCTAGGTTATGAATGTCATAAAATTAATGTTAAAAACATTTTATAGATGGAAATGCAAGTACAGATTTGCAGATTTCGGTGAAGAGAATGCTGATTGTAGAAAGAAAGTGGGAATTATGATTTATCTAATTCATTTTAGTGCAGATTTAAGTATTACTGTTAAAATACACAGATGTTGTGGTTGTATTGACCTTGCAGTTTATGTTTGCAACCCAAAATAAACATGTGAGAACATAGTCACATGTGCTTATGCCTTGGGTCTTTTGGATGTTAACCCCTTGGATGATAAAAACATCTATTTGCAATGCACTGGAAATGTTTTCCTAGCCTCCATCATACATACCTCCTATGGAAGCCAAACAGTTAAAGAATTCTCTCCAAACCCTATTCAAGATAAACCACTTTCACAGAATATTTTTGAAGTTTATTTGGACAGTTTATTAAAGATGCATGTATATCACAAGTTAAATAGCTTACAGTGATGCTGTAAAAAATGCAAGTTAAGCAAAAGGCCAAAGAATAGTTATTTATCTTATACATGCTTTGATCTAGGCATAAATTTGGATTTCCTCCCTTCTGTGAAAGTATGATGATACTTTTGAAGTAAACTCTGGCATCTGATGTGAACCTCATTCTGATTTGAAGGTTATGTAAGAAGGCATGCTATGGAGAACTTGAAGTCCCCTAGTCTTCCTATTTCTGTAAACCCCTGCGCAACCAATGACGTGCCAGGACTGTCACGGCGGTTTGGCACTTAAGGACCAGTGACAGTCCTGGCACGTCATGGTGGAGTAAAAAAAAAAAAGCCCCGTGGTCACCAATTGCCGGCCGCGCGTACTGGTCCTTAAGAGGTTAAAGGGATAGTAACTAGTGATGAGCGAGCACCCCAATGCTCGGGTGTTCGGGTGTACTGACCGAGCACCCCCGGAGGCTCGAGTGCTCAGCCGAGCACCCGAGCCCCATTGAAGTCAATGGGAGGACTCGAGCATTACACCAGGCACCCACTGCTCTGATGAGGGGAGGGTGCCTGGTCCATAGGAAAAGGGCAGAAAATGATGGAAACACCACAGAAATGGTTCAGGGACAGCATAGGGAGGATGTCTGGATGCATCTTGGACTCCAACATCGCTGCTGGGAACGATCTTTCGCCCGTAGTACGCCATTTTTACAGACTGACCGTAAAACACACAAAAAGGCAGATAAAAACGACTTTAGGCGAAAAATTGTTACCAAACAGTATTTGCTGTATATTTACTTGTATATCATCTGCAAATTCTCCCAAAAATTTCCTCGATTTTTCTGAACTGAGGCCATGATTAAGAGGGAAACGTGCGCAGAGGCAAATTCTCCCAAAAATTTCCTTGATTTTTCTGAACTGAGGCCATGATTAAGAGGGAAACGTGCGCAGAGGCAAATTCTCCCAAAAATTTCCTTGATTTTTCTGAACTGAGGCCATGATTAAGAGGGAAACGTGCACTGAGCCGACCATCTAAAACATTATGGGTGAGGGTCTGCTGCGGAGCTGACCATCCTATACATTATATGCGAAGGCCCGCTAGTGAGCTGACGCTATAAAACATTATATGAGAGGGCCCGCTAGAGAGCTGACCCAATAAAACATTATATGAGAAGGCCCGCTGGTGAGCTGACCTATACAAAAATTGTCAAACAGGGCCCGCTGGTGAGCTGGCCCTATATAAAAATTATATCACAGGGCATATGGAAGAGGAGGAGGAGGATGAGAAGATTAAGAGTCAACCATATACCCGTTTTTTGGGTGGAAGGGGTGAATGGGAATACAGAGTATTCCCATCATTGTAAATAACATATATAAAGTGAGTTTATGTTCCCCCGGGGCTTTCCTCCAGTGGAGTGGAGAAGTCAGGGGAAATCCAGGCCTTGTTCATTTTTATAAGTGTCAACCTATCAGCATTGTCGGTGGAAAGGCGGATACGCTTATCTGTTATGATGCCACCAGCAGCACTAAATACCCGCTCAGACAGAACGCTGGCGGCAGGGCAGGCCAGCACCTCCAAGGCGTAGAGTGCCAGTTCATACCACGTGTCCAGCTTGGACACCCAGTAGTTGTAAGGCACAGAGGGATCATTGAGGACGCTGACACGGTCTGCTACGTACTCCTTCACCATCTTCCAAAACTTTTCCCTCCTTGTGACACTAGGCTGCGCATCAGGGTGAGGGTGCTGGCAGGGTGTCATGAAGGTGTCCCACGCCTTGGAGAGTGTTGCCCTGCCTTTGTCGGAACTGCTGTGTGCTCCCCTTTTCTCCCCTTCTCGGTTGGCCAAGGTAGCACGTACTCTGCCGCCAGCGTTGTCAGATGGAAAATTTTGGAGCAATTTTTCAACAAGAACCTTCTGGTATTGCACCATTTTGCTTGTCCTCTTCACCGGAGGAATGAGAGATGAGAAATTCTCTTTGTAGCGGGGGTCCAGAAGGGTGAACACCCAGTAATCCGTGTTGTCTAAAATGCGTGTAACGCGTGGGTCACGGGAAAGGCAGCCTAACATAAAGTCAGCCATGTGTGCCAGAGTACCAACAGGCAAGATTTCGCTGTCCTCACCAGGAGGATGACTCTCAATCTCCTCATCCTCTTCCTCCTCTTCTGCCCACCCACGCTGAAGAGATGGAACTAAAGTTCCATGGCTACCCTCTGTAGCGGAGGCAACCGTGTCTTCCTCCTCCTCCTCCTCCGCCTCCTCCAATTGTCGCTGAGAAGACGAAGTGAGGGTGCTCTGGCTATCACCTTGTGTAAGCTCTTCCTCCCGCATTTCCACCTCTTCCACATGCAAAGCGTCAGTTTTAATTGTGAGCAGCGAGCGTTTCAGTAGACACAGAAGTGGGATGGTTACACTGATAATAGCGTTATCGCCGCTCACCATCTGTGTCGATTCCTCAAAATTGCGTAAAACCTCGCAGAGGTCTGACATCCATTCCCACTCCTCACTTCTGATTACAGGAAGTTGAACGGAGAGGCGACGACCGTGTAACAGCTGGTACTCCACTACTGCCCTCTGCTGCTCACAAAGCCGGGCCAACATGTGGAAGGTGGAGTTCCAGCGTGTGCTCACGTCACACAGCAGCCGGTGAGCTGGCAATTGTAAGCGCTGCTGCAGCTTCAACAGGCCGGCTGAAGCTGTAGATGACTTACGGAAATGTGCACACACGCGGCGCACCTTGGTCAAGAGATCATGCAAATTGGGGTAGGTTTTTAGAAATCGCTGAACCACTAAATTAAATACATGCGCTAGGCATGGTACGTGTGTGAGCTTGCCGAGCTCCAAAGCCGCCACCAAGTTACGCCCATTATCACACACAACCATGCCTGGTTGCAGGTTGAGTGGCGAGAGCCACTGCTCGGTCTGGTGACTAATCCCCTGCAACAGCTCTGAGGCCGTGTGCTGTTTGTCCCCAAGGCAGATCAGCTTCAGCACGGCCTGTTGACGCTTCCCCACTGCAGTGCTACACTGCTTCCAGCTACCGGCTGATGGGTGAGTGGCGCTGCGTGCAGAGAATTCGGAGGTGGAAACGGAGAAGGAGGAGCCAATAACGTAGGTGCTGGCGGAAACCCTGATGGAGGTAGGGCCCGCAATCCTCGGCGTGGGTAGCACCTGTGCCATCCCAGGGTCCGAGTCGCTCCCAGCCTCCACGACATTCACCCAGTGTGCCGTCAGGGAAATGTAGCGTCCCTGGCCACAAGCACTTGTCCATGTGTCAGTCGTTAAGTGGACCTTCCCAGTAACTGCGTTGGTCAGGGCACGGGTGATGTTACGGGACACATGGTGGTGTAATGCGGGGATGGCACACCGGGAAAAGTAGTGGCGGCTGGGGACCGCGTACCGAGGGACAGCTGCTGCCATCAGGCTGCGGAAGGACTCAGTCTCCACAAGCCTAAATGGCAGCATTTCGATGGACAGTAATTTGGAAAGGTGTGAGGTTAGTGCTATGGCCTGTGGGTGGGTGGCTGGGTATTTTCGCTTGCGCTCAAATGCCTGGGGTAACGACATTTGGACGCTGTGCTGGGACAGGGAAGTGGATGTGGTCGCTGATGGTGCTTCAGATGGTACAGGTGCAGGGCGGGAGGTATGCGGGCCTTGCGCCTTCGACAGGCGATTGGCCGGCACCGAAAACAGGGGGAAGAGGAGGCAGTGGTGTGGCCTGCAGACACAGATGGGCGATCCAGGCGTTCCTCCCACTTATTACGGTGCTTGGATGCCATGTGTCGGATCATGCTGGTGGTGGTGAGGTTTCTAGTGTTCATGCCTCGGCTCATTCTGGTGTGGCACAGGTTGCAAACTACAATTCTTTTGTCGTCCGCACTTTCCTTAAAAAAACGCCATACCGCGGAACACCTAGCCCTTGGCAAGGGAGATTTACGCAAGGGGGTGCTCCGTGGAACATTTGCGGGCCGGTTTGGTGCGGTCCGCCTTCTTTCTGTAGCCACACCACTGCCTCTTCCAGCCTGTTGCGGTGCTGCAGATGGCTCACCCTCAGGACTGCTGTCATCGCTCGGCTCTACACCTTCCCAGGTGGGGTCAGTCACCTCATCGTCCACCAAGTCCTCCTCCACTTCCTCACTCTGATCATCCTCCTCATGTCTTGATCCCACCACATACTCAGTCATTGACAACTGTATATCATCCTCCTCATCAAGGTCTTGAGACAGTAATAGTGGTTGATGTATTGGCAACTGTGTCTCATCATCATCATCATCCACTACTTCCTTTGACCTTAAATGCCGTTCACATCTGTCATCTTCTTGTGATTGGGTACCCTCTAGAGGTTGTGAATCAGGGCACAAGATGTCATGTTCCTCTGCAAGCGTGCTTGGAGAGAGGGTCAAATGAAGGATTGGTGATGAGACGAGCTCCTCACTATATCCCAGTGTGGGATCACTTCTTTGACCAGACCCTCTATGGTGGGAGGAAGGATGATCAGAGTGAGGATTATGTTGACCAGACTCTTGGCTACTGAGAGTGGACTTGGTGGAAGACAGGGTGGTGCTTAACCGACTGGAAGCAGTATCAGCTGACATCCAACCGACCACCTGTTCGCAGTGGTCGGACCTCGAGAGTGATGTCCTGCGACGCCCTGTAAAATGAGACATGAAGCTAGGTATGGTGGATGTCTTTCTGTCTTGTGCTCTGGCACCAGGCACAGTTTCTACGCGTCCTGACCCGCGCCCTGAACTATCAGGATCACGTCCACTTCCCCGTCCCTTTTTACCCGCCTTCTTCATATTACACGGAATATGTGCTGCAAATCTGCAACTTTGCACAGTACACAGAATTTGCTGCTAAACTGCGGCGACGCACACTGAATGGAATATGTGACTTTGATATTTTACAGTTTGAAGACTTAACAGTATTTTTTCCTATTCTGAAACTGTGCACAGTACACAGAATGTGCTGCTAAACTGCGGCGACGCACACTGAATGGAATATGTGACTTTGATATTTTACAGTTTGAAGACTTAACAGTATTTTTTCCTATTCTGAAACTGTGCACAGTACACAGAATGTGCTGCTAAACTGCGGCGACGCACACTGAATGGAATATGTGACTTTGATATTTTACAGTTTGAAGACTTAACAGTATTTTTTCCTATTCTGAAACTGTGCACAGTACACAGAATGTGCTGCTAAACTGCGGCGACGCACACTGAATGGAATATGTGACTTTGATATTTTACAGTTTGAAGACTTAACAGTATTTTTTCCTATTCTGAAACTGTGCACAGTACACAGAATGTGCTGCTAAAGTGCGGCGACGCACACTGAATGGAATATGTGACTTTGATATTTTACAGTTTGAAGACTTAACAGTATTTTTTCCTATTCTGAAACTGTGCACAGTACACAGAATGTGCTGCTAAAGTGCGGCGACGCACACTGAATGGAATATGTGACTTTGATATTTTACAGTTTGAAGACTTAACAGTATTTTTTCCTATTCTGAAACTGTGCACAGTACACAGAATGTGCTGCTAAACTGCGGCGACGCACAGTGAATGGAATATGTGACTTTGATATTTTACAGTTTGAAGACTTAACAGTATTTTTTCCTATTCTGAAACTGTGCACAGTACACAGAATGTGCTGCTAAACTGCGGCGACACACACTGAATGGAATATGTGACTTTGATATTTTACAGTTTGAAGATTTAACAGTATTTTTTCCTATTCTGAAACTGTGCACAGTACACAGAATATGCTGCTAAACTGCGGCGACGCACACTGAATGGAATAAGTGACTTTGATATTTTACAGTTTGAAGACTTAACAGTATTTTTTCCTATTCTGAAACTGTGCACAGTACACAGAATGTGCTGCTAAACTGTGGCGACGCACACTGAATGGAATATGTGACTTTAATATTTTACAGTTTGAAGACTTAACAGTATTTTTTCCTATTCTGAAACTGTGCACAGTACACAGAATGTGCTGCTAAACTGCGGCGACGCACACTGAATGGAATATGTGACTTTGATGTTTTACAGTTTGAAGACTTAACAGTATTTTTTCCTATTCTGAAACTGTGCACAGTACACAGAATGTGCTGCTAAACTGCGGCGACGCACAGTGAATGGAATATGTGACTTTGATATTTTACAGTTTGAAGACTTAACAGTATTTTTTCCTATTCTGAAACTGTGCACAGTACACAGAATGTGCTGCTAAACTGCGGCGACGCACACTGAATGGAATATGTGACTTTGATATTTTACAGTTTGAAGACTTAACAGTATTTTTTCCTATTCTGAAACTGTGCACAGTACACAGAATGTGCTGCTAAACTGCGGCGACGCACACTGAATGGAATATGTGACTTTGATATTTTACAGTTTGATGACTTAACAGTATTTTTTCCTATTCTGAAACTGTGCACAGTACACAGAATGTGCTGCTAAACTGCGGCGACGCACAGTGAATGGAATATGTGACTTTGATATTTTACAGTTTGAAGACTTAACAGTATTTTTTCCTATTCTGAAACTGTGCACAGTACACAGAATGTGCTGCTAAACTGCGGCGACGCACACTGAATGGAATATGTGACTTTGATATTTTACAGTTTGAAGACTTAACAGTATTTTTTCCTATTCTGAAACTGTGCACAGTACACAGAATGTGCTGCTAAACTGCGGCGACGCACACTGAATGGAATATGTGACTTTGATATTTTACAGTTTGAAGACTTAACAGTATTTTTTCCTATTCTGAAACTGTGCACAGTACACAGAATGTGCTGCTAAACTGCGGCGACGCACACTGAATGGAATATGTGACTTTGATATTTTACAGTTTGAAGACTTAACAGAATGTGCTCTAATCTGCAACTTTGCACACTAAACAGAATGTGCTCTAATCTGCAACTTTGCACACTAAACAGAATGTGCTCTAATCTGCAACTTTGCACACTATAAAGAATGTGCTGCTAATCTGCAACTTTGCACACTGAACAGAATGTGCTCTAATCTGCAACTTTGCACACTAAACAGAATGTGCTCTAATCTGCAACTTTGCACACTAAACAGAATATATGAAGTTTTTTTTTTTTTTTATTTTTTTCCCCACACACAAAATAAACTGCTGCCCCCACACACAGTAGTCCTAAAAAGGACTTTTGGGTCTTTTTTTTTACAAATTTGCTTTTCCTCTCCCTACACTGACTTTCCCTTCCTATCTTCATCTCTCCCTGGCTAAGACTGAGCCGAACTCGCTGGTCAGGTGCTATACAGCACCCGATCACGGGTTCTGGCCAGCCAATCAGTGTAATGCCAGCAGCCAACATGGCTGCTGGCATTACACTTATGTCAGAGCCTCCCTGCACGTTTATTGGCTGCGCAGCAGCCGCGAAACGTGCGGGGAGGAGACCCGAACATGGCGGTCGAGCACATGCGGTACTCGTACGAGTACCGCCATGTGCCGAGCAGAGCGATGCTCGAGCCGATCCGAGCATCGGCCGAGCATGCTCGCTCAACACTAATAGTAACGTTTCACAAAAACAGCAGCTCCAATTAATCTTCATAGTATTTGAGCCATAGAGAGTGTTATTTCATTACTGAGAGCGTTGTAGTTCAAGAGTAATTGAATGATAAAGTTTCTCCCTCCCACCCCTTTTACCTAGTGTAAGCCCCCACTACTCAGATGTGGAATCCAGTCCATAGATCAGACAGCTCACATCAAGGGTCAATATTCTTACTGTGAGAACAATGAAAACCCTGCCCCCCTTGACAGGTTTTTCAGCTTTTTCCCTTATCTTAATTGAAGATTGTCCCTCTCTGCAATCTACCTGGACACTCCCTGCTGCTCTAAGCTGAGCAGTGTTAAATCAGTAAAAGAGACGGGAGGGGTATACTTTATCATTCAGAATTGAAATAACACTCTCCAAGCCCAAATACTATGAAGATTAATTAGAGCTGCTTTTATTATGAAACATTACTATCCCTTTAAATGCTGCCAGTAATTGAGTAATAACATTTTTATAGAACAAATGTGGAGTAGCTAAAATTATTATTTGAGTCTTGTGGGCTAAATGGAGGTTCCATGGAGGATAAGACAGAAGAATCCCTAGTTTTGGACTTTGGACTGGCTTCATAAACCTTTGTAAGAAGTGATGATTAGAAAATAGGTGACCCAAAAGGCTGTCAAGCCGAGATATGCACTTTAATGGTGCTGGCCAGGCATAGACATTTTTAGAACTTACAGGAATTTTAAAAGTCAAGGTATGGACAGAGACAACTGATCCATTTTGTTATTTACACCAAAAAAAGAATGTCAACTTTTAATAACTCTCTGGTCCCACTGATTTATCTGTTTTTACCTTAGAAAGTTGAAGTAGAATTTCTTCCTCTGTAGACATGCATGTTTCCCATGTCTTGTCATTTATTTTTTCATACAGAGGTCCCTTCCCTTCATCTTCCTCTGTAAAAACTCAACAGAAATTTTCATTGAGACAGTCAGCTAGCCCTTTGTTCTCATTTACATAGTTTTCAGTCTAACTATTCCTTGTTTCATTTTTCTCCTTTCACTTATATATCTTAAAAATATGTTATCCTCCTTTTTTATTGACTGGGCAAAAGGGAAGTGATTAGTGATGAGCGAGCACCCCAATGCTCGGGTGTTCGGGTGCTCTGACCGAGCACCCCCGGAGGCTCGAGTGCTCGGCCGAGCACCCAAACCCCATTGAAGTCAATGGGAGGACTCGAGCATTACACCAGGCACCCCCTGCTCTGATGAGGGGAGGGTGCCTGGTCCATAGGAAAAGGGCAGAAAAGGATGGAAACACCACAGAAATGGTTCAGGGACAGCATAGGGAGGATGTCTGGATGCATCTTGGACTCCAACATCGCTGCTGGGAACGATCTTTCGCCTGTAGTACGCCATTTTTACAGACTGACCGTAAAACACACAAAAAGGAAAATAAAAACGACTTTAGGCGAAAAATTGTTACCAAACAGTATTTGCTGTATATTTACTTGTATATCATCTGCAAATTCTGCAAAAAATTTCATCGATTTTTCTGAAGTGAGGCCATGATTAAGAGGGAAACGTGCGCAGAGGCAAATTCTCCCAAAAATTTCCTAGATTTTTCTGAACTGAGGCCATGATTAAGAGGGAAACATGCGCAAAAGCAAATTCTCCCAAAAATTTCCTCGATTTTTCTGAACTGGGGCCATGATTAAGAGGGAAACGTGCGCTGAGCCGACCATCTAAAACATTATGGGTGAGGGTCTGCTGCGGAGCTGACCATCCTAAACATTATATGCGAAGGCCCGCTAGTGAGCTGACGCTATAAAACATTATATGAGAGGGCCCGCTAGAGAGCTGACCCAATAAAACATTATATGAGAAGGCCTGCTGGTGAGCTGACCTATATAAAAATTGTCAAACAGGGCCCGCTGGTGAGCTGGCCCTATATAAAAATTATATCACAGGGCATATGGAAGAGGAGGAGGAGGATGAGAAGATTAAGAGTCAACCATATACCCGTTTTTTGGGTGGAAGGGGTGAATGGGAATACAGAGTATTCCCATCATTGTAAATAACATATATAAAGTCACTTTATGTTCACCCGGGGCTTTCCTCCAGTGGAGTGGAGAAGTCAGGGGAAATCCAGGCCTTGTTCATTTTTATAAGTGTCAACCTATCAGCATTGTCGGTGGAAAGGCGGATACGCTTATCTGTTATGATGCCACCAGCAGCACTAAATACCCGCTCAGACAGAACGCTGGCGGCAGGGCAGGCCAGCACCTCCAAGGCGTAGAGTGCCAGTTCATACCACGTGTCCAGCTTGGACACCCAGTAGTTGTAAGGCACAGAGGGATCATTGAGGACGCTGACACTGTCTGCTACGTACTCCTTCACCATCTTCCAAAACTTTTCCCTCCTTGTGACACTAGGCTGCGCATCAGGGTGAGGGTGCTGGCGGGGTGTCATGAAGGTGTCCCACGCCTTGGAGAGTGTTGCCCTGCCTTTGTCGGAACTGCTGTGTGCTCCCCTTTTCTCCCCTTCTCGGTTGGCCAAGGTAGCACGTACTCTGCCGCCAGCGTTGTCAGATGGAAAATTTTGGAGCAATTTTTCAACAAGAATCTTCTGGTATTGCACCATTTTGCTTGTCCTCTCCACCGGAGGAATGAGAGATGAGAAATTCTCTTTGTAGCGGGGGTCCAGAAGGGTGAACACCCAGTAATCCGTGTTGTCTAAAATGCGTATAACGCGTGGGTCACGGGAAAGGCAGCCTAACATAAAGTCAGCCATGTGTGCCAGAGTACCAACAGGCAAGATTTCGCTGTCCTCACCAGGAGGATGACTCTCAATCTCATCATCCTCTTCCTCCTCTTCTGCCCACCCACGCTGAAGAGATGGAACTAAAGTTCCATGGCTACCCTCTGTAGCGGAGGCAACCGTGTCTTCCTCCTCCTCCTCCTCCTCCTCCGCCTCCTCCAATTGTCGCTGAGAAGACGAAGTGAGGGTGCTCTGGCTATCACCTTGTGTAAGCTCTTCCTCCTGCATTTCCACCTCTTCCACATGCAAAGCGTCAGTTTTAATTGTGAGCAGCGAGCGTTTCAGTAGACACAGAAGTGGGATGGTTACACTGATAATAGCGTTATCGCCGCTCACCATCTGTGTCGATTCCTCAAAATTGCGTAAAACCTCACAGAGGTCTGACATCCATTCCCACTCCTCACTTCTGATTACAGGAAGTTGAACGGAGAGGCGACGACCGTGTAACAGCTGGTACTCCACTACTGCCCTCTGCTGCTCACAAAGCCGGGCCAACATGTGGAAGGTGGAGTTCCAGCGCGTGCTCACGTCACACAGCAGCCGGTGAGCTGGCAATTGTAAGCGCTGCTGCAGCTTCAACAGGCCGGCCGAAGCTGTAGATGACTTACGGAAATGTGCACACACGCGGCGCACCTTGGTCAAGAGATCATGCACATTGGGGTAGGTTTTTAGAAATCGCTGAACCACTAAATTAAATACATGCGCTAGGCATGGTACGTGTGTGAGCTTGCCGAGCTCCAAAGCCGCCACCAAGTTACGCCCATTATCACACACAACCATGCCTGGTTGCAGGTTGAGTGGCGAGAGCCACTGCTCGGTCTGGTGACTAATCCCCTGCAACAGCTCTGAGGCCGTGTGCTGTTTGTCCCCAAGGCAGATCAGCTTCAGCACGGCCTGTTGACGCTTCCCCACTGCAGTGCTACACTGCTTCCAGCTACCGGCTGATGGGGGAGTGGCGCTGCGTGTAGAGAATTCGGAGGTGGAAACAGAGGAGGAGGAGCCAATAACGTAGGTGCTGGCGGAAACCCTGATGGAGGTAGGGCCCGCAATCCTCGGCGTGGGTAGCACCCGTGCCATCCCAGGGTCCGAGTCGCTCCCAGCCTCCACGACATTCACCCAGTGTGCCGTCAGGGAAATGTAGCGTCCCTGGCCACAAGCACTTGTCCATGTGTCAGTCGTTAAGTGGACCTTCCCAGTAACTGCGTTGGTCAGGGCACGGGTGATGTTACGGGACACATGGTGGTGTAATGCGGGGATGGCACACCGGGAAAAGTAGTGGCGGCTGGGGACCGCATAGCGAGGGACAGCTGCTGCCATCAGGCTGCGGAAGGACTCAGTCTCCACAAGCCTAAATGGCAGCATTTCGATGGCCAGTAATTTGGAAAGGTGTGAGGTTAGTGCTATGGCCTGTGGGTGGGTGGCTGGGTATTTTCGCTTGTGCTCAAATGCCTGGGGTAACAACATTTGGACGCTGGGCTGGGACAGGGAAGTGGATGTGGTCGCTGATGGTGTTTCAGATGGTACAGGTGCAGGGCGGGAGGTATGCGGGCCTGCGCCTTCGACAGGCGATTGGCCGGCACCGAAAACAGGGGAAGAGGAGGCAGTGGTGTGGCCTGCAGACACAGAAGGGCGATGCAGGCGTTTCTCCCACTTATTACGGTGCTTGGATGCCATGTGTCGGATCATGCTGGTGGTGGTGAGGTTTCTAGTGTTCATGCCTCGGCTCATTCTGGTGTGGCACAGGTTGCAAACTACAATTCTTTTGTCGTCCGCACTTTCCTTAAAAAAACGCCATACCGCGGAACACCTACCCCTTGGCAAGGTAGATTTACGCAAGGGGGTGCTCCGTGGAACATTTGCGGGCCGCCTTCTTTCTGTAGCCACACCACTGCCTCTTCCAGCCTGTTGCGGTGCTGCAGATGGCTCACCCTCAGGACTGCTATCATCGCTCGGCTCTACACCTTCCCAGGTGGGGTCAGTCACCTCATCGTCCACCAAGTCCTCCTCCACTTCCTCACTCTGATCATCCTCCTCATGTCTTGATCCCACCACATACTCAGTCATTGACAACTGTATAACATCCTCCTCAACAAGGTCTTGAGACAGTAATAGTGGTTGATTTAATGGCAACTGTGTCTCATCATCATCATCATCCACTACTTCCTTTGACCTTAAATGCCGTTCACATCTGTCATCTTCTTGTGATTGGGTACCCTCTAGAGGTTGTGAATCAGGGCATAAGATGTCATGTTCCTCTGCAAGCGTGCTTGGAGAGAGGGTCAAATGAAGGATTGGTGATGAGACGAGCTCCTCACTATATCCCAGTGTGGGATCACTTCTTTGACCAGACCGTCTATGGTGGGAGGAAGGATGATCAGAGTGAGGATTATGTTGACCAGACTCTTGGCTACTGAGAGTGGACTTGGTGGAAGACAGGGTGGTGCTTGACCGACTGGAAGCAGTATCAGCTGACATCCAACCGACCACCTGTTCGCAGTGGTCGGACCTCGAGAGTGATGTCCTGCGACGCCCTGTAAAATGAGACATGAAGCTAGGTATGGTGGATGTCTTTCTTTCTTGTGCTCTGGCACCAGGCACAGTTTCTCCGCGTCCTGACCCGCGCCCTGAACTATCAGGATCACGTCCACTTCCCCGTCCCTTTTTACCCGCCTTCTTCATCTTACACGGAATATGTGACTTTGATATTTGAGTTTGAAGACTTAACAGTATTTCTTCCTATTCTGCAACTGTGCAGAGTACACAGAATATGCTGATAAAACTGCGGTGACGCACACTGAATGGAATATGTGACTTTGATATTTTAGTTTGAAGACTTAACAGTATTTCTTCCTGTTCTGCAACTGTGCAGAGTACACAGAATATGCTGCTAAACTGCGGTGACGCACACTGAATGGAATATGTGACTTTGATATTTTAGTTTGAAGACTTAACAGTATTTCTTCCTATTCTGCAACTGTGCACAGTACACAGAATATGCTGCTAAACTGCGGCGAAGCACACTGAATGGAATATGTGACTTTGATATTTGAGTTTGAAGACTTAACAGTATTTCTTCCTATTCTGCAACTGTGCAGAGTACACAGAATATGCTGCTAAACTGCGGTGACGCACACTGAATGGAATATGTGACTTTGATATTTTAGTTTGAAGACTTAACAGTATTTCTTCCTATTCTGCAACTGTGCACAGTACACAGAATATGCTGCTAAACTGCGGCGAAGCACACTGAATGGAATATGTGACTTTGATATTTGAGTTTGAAGACTTAACAGTATTTCTTCCTATTCTGCAACTGTGCAGAGTACACAGAATATGCTGCTAAACTGCGGTGACGCACACTGAATGGAATATGTGACTTTGATATTTTAGTTTGAAGACTTAACAGTATTTCTTCCTATTCTGCATCTGTGCACAGTACACAGAATATGCTGCTAAACTGCGGCGAAGCACACTGAATGGAATATGTGACTTTGATATTTTAGTTTGAAGACTTAACAGTATTTCTTCCTATTCTGCAACTGTGCAGAGTACACAGAATATGCTGCTAAACTGCGGTGACGCACACTGAATGGAATATGTGACTTTGATATTTTAGTTTGAAGACTTAACAGTATTTCTTCCTATTCTGCAACTGTGCAGAGTACACAGAATATGCTGCTAAACTGCGGTGACGCACACTGAATGGAATATGTGACTTTGATATTTGAGTTTGAAGACTTAACAGTATTTCTTCCTATTCTGCAACTGTGCACAGTACACAGAATATGCTGCTAAACTGCGGCGAAGCACACTGAATGGAATATGTGACTTTGATATTTTAGTTTGAAGACTTAACAGTATTTCTTCCTATTCTGCAACTGTGCAGAGTACACAGAATATGCTGCTAAACTGCGGTGACGCACACTGAATGGAATATGTGACTTTGATATTTGAGTTTGAAGACTTAACAGTATTTCTTCCTATTCTGCAACTGTGCAGAGTACACAGAATATGCTGCTAAACTGCGGTGACGCACACTGAATGGAATATGTGACTTTGATATTTTAGTTTGAAGACTTAACAGTATTTCTTCCTATTCTGCAACTGTGCACAGTACACAGAATATGCTGCTAAACTGCGGTGACGCACACTGAATGGAATATGTGACTTTGATATTTGAGTTTGAAGACTTAACAGTATTTCTTCCTATTCTGCAACTGTGCAGAGTACACAGAATATGCTGCTAAACTGCGGTGACGCACACTGAATAGAATATGTGACTTTGATATTTTAGTTTGAAGACTTAACAGTATTTCTTCCTATTCTGCAACTGTGCACAGTACACAGAATATGCTGCTAAACTGCGGCGAAGCACACTGAATGGAATATGTGACTTTGATATTTTAGTTTGAAGACTTAACAGTATTTCTTCCTATTCTGCAACTGTGCACAGTACACAGAATATGCTGCTAAACTGCGGCGAAGCACACTGAATGGAATATGTGACTTTGATATTTGAGTTTGAAGACTTAACAGTATTTCTTCCTATTCTGCAACTGTGCAGAGTACACAGAATATGCTGCTAAACTGCGGTGACGCACACTGAATGGAATATGTGACTTTGATATTTTAGTTTGAAGACTTAACAGTATTTCTTCCTATTCTGCAACTGTGCACAGTACACAGAATATGCTGCTAAACTGCGGCGAAGCACACTGAATGGAATATGTGACTTTGATATTTGAGTTTGAAGACTTAACAGTATTTCTTCCTATTCTGCAACTGTGCAGAGTACACAGAATATGCTGCTAAACTGCGGTGACGCACACTGAATGGAATATGTGACTTTGATATTTTAGTTTGAAGACTTAACAGTATTTCTTCCTATTCTGCATCTGTGCACAGTACACAGAATATGCTGCTAAACTGCGGCGAAGCACACTGAATGGAATATGTGACTTTGATATTTTAGTTTGAAGACTTAACAGTATTTCTTCCTATTCTGCAACTGTGCAGAGTACACAGAATATGCTGCTAAACTGCGGTGACGCACACTGAATGGAATATGTGACTTTGATATTTTAGTTTGAAGACTTAACAGTATTTCTTCCTATTCTGCAACTGTGCAGAGTACACAGAATATGCTGCTAAACTGCGGTGACGCACACTGAATGGAATATGTGACTTTGATATTTGAGTTTGAAGACTTAACAGTATTTCTTCCTATTCTGCAACTGTGCACAGTACACAGAATATGCTGCTAAACTGCGGCGAAGCACACTGAATGGAATATGTGACTTTGATATTTTAGTTTGAAGACTTAACAGTATTTCTTCCTATTCTGCAACTGTGCAGAGAACACAGAATATGCTGCTAAACTGCGGTGACGCACACTGAATGGAATATGTGACTTTGATATTTGAGTTTGAAGACTTAACAGTATTTCTTCCTATTCTGCAACTGTGCAGAGTACACAGAATATGCTGCTAAACTGCGGTGACGCACACTGAATGGAATATGTGACTTTGATATTTTAGTTTGAAGACTTAACAGTATTTCTTCCTATTCTGCAACTGTGCACAGTACACAGAATATGCTGCTAAACTGCGGTGACGCACACTGAATGGAATATGTGACTTTGATATTTGAGTTTGAAGACTTAACAGTATTTCTTCCTATTCTGCAACTGTGCAGAGTACACAGAATATGCTGCTAAACTGCGGTGACGCACACTGAATGGAATATGTGACTTTGATATTTTAGTTTGAAGACTTAACAGTATTTCTTCCTATTCTGCAACTGTGCACAGTACACAGAATATGCTGCTAAACTGCGGCGAAGCACACTGAATGGAATATGTGACTTTGATATTTGAGTTTGAAGACTTAACAGTATTTCTTCCTATTCTGCAACTGTGCACAGTACACAGAATATGCTGCTAAACTGCGGCGAAGCACACTGAATGGAATATGTGACTTTGATATTTTAGTTTGAAGACTTAACAGTATTTCTTCCTATTCTGCAACTGTGCAGAGTACACAGAATATGCTGCTAAACTGCGGTGACGCACACTGAATGGAATATGTGACTTTGATATTTGAGTTTGAAGACTTAACAGTATTTCTTCCTATTCTGCAACTGTGCAGAGTACACAGAATATGCTGCTAAACTGCGGTGACGCACACTGAATGGAATATGTGACTTTGATATTTTAGTTTGAAGACTTAACAGTATTTCTTCCTATTCTGCAACTGTGCACAGTACACAGAATATGCTGCTAAACTGCGGTGACGCACACTGAATGGAATATGTGACTTTGATATTTGAGTTTGAAGACTTAACAGTATTTCTTCCTATTCTGCAACTGTGCAGAGTACACAGAATATGCTGCTAAACTGCGGTGACGCACACTGAATGGAATATGTGACTTTGATATTTTAGTTTGAAGACTTAACAATATTTCTTCCTATTCTGCAACTGTGCACAGTACACAGAATATGCTGCTAAACTGCGGCGAAGCACACTGAATGGAATATGTGACTTTGATATTTTAGTTTGAAGACTTAACAGTATTTCTTCCTATTCTGCAACTGTGCACAGTACACAGAATATGCTGCTAAACTGCGGCAAAGCACACTGAATGGAATATGTGACTTTGATATTTGAGTTTGAAGACTTAACAGTATTTCTTCCTATTCTGCAACTGTGCAGAGTACACAGAATATGCTGCTAAACTGCGGTGACGCACACTGAATGGAATATGTGACTTTGATATTTTAGTTTGAAGACTTAACAGTATTTCTTCCTATTCTGCAACTGTGCACAGTACACAGAATATGCTGCTAAACTGCGGCGAAGCACACTGAATGGAATATGTGACTTTGATATTTGAGTTTGAAGACTTAACAGTATTTCTTCCTATTCTGCAACTGTGCAGAGTACACAGAATATGCTGCTAAACTGCGGTGACGCACACTGAATGGAATATGTGACTTTGATATTTTAGTTTGAAGACTTAACAGTATTTCTTCCTATTCTGCATCTGTGCACAGTACACAGAATATGCTGCTAAACTGCGGCGAAGCACACTGAATGGAATATGTGACTTTGATATTTTAGTTTGAAGACTTAACAGTATTTCTTCCTATTCTGCAACTGTGCAGAGTACACAGAATATGCTGCTAAACTGCGGTGACGCACACTGAATGGAATATGTGACTTTGATATTTTAGTTTGAAGACTTAACAGTATTTCTTCCTATTCTGCAACTGTGCAGAGTACACAGAATATGCTGCTAAACTGCGGTGACGCACACTGAATGGAATATGTGACTTTGATATTTTAGGTTGAAGACTTAACAGTATTTCTTCCTATTCTGCAACTGTGCACAGTACACAGAATATGCTGCTAAACTGCGGCGAAGCACACTGAATGGAATATGTGACTTTGATATTTTAGTTTGAAGACTTAACAGTATTTCTTCCTATTCTGCAACTGTGCAGAGTACACAGAATATGCTGCTAAACTGCGGTGACGCACACTGAATGGAATATGTGACTTTGATATTTTAGGTTGAAGACTTAACAGTATTTCTTCCTATTCTGCAACTGTGCACAGTACACAGAATATGCTGCTAAACTGCGGCGAAGCACACTGAATGGAATATGTGACTTTGATATTTTAGTTTGAAGACTTAACAGTATTTCTTCCTATTCTGCAACTGTGCAGAGTACACAGAATATGCTGCTAAACTGCGGCGAAGCACACTGAATGGAATATGTGACTTTGATATTTGAGTTTGAAGACTTAACAGTATTTCTTCCTATTCTGCAACTGTGCAGAGTACACAGAATATGCTGCTAAACTGCGGTGACGCACACTGAATGAAATATGTGACTTTGATATTTGAGTTTGAAGACTTAACAGTATTTCTTCCTATTCTGCAACTGTGCACAGTACACAGAATATGCTGCTAAACTGCGGCGAAGCACACTGAATGGAATATGTGACTTTGATATTTTAGTTTGAAGACTTAACAGTATTTCTTCCTATTCTGCAACTGTGCAGAGTACACAGAATATGCTGCTAAACTGCGGCGAAGCACACTGAATGGAATATGTGACTTTGATATTAGAGGTCGAAGACTTAACAGTATTTCTTCCTATTCTGCAACTGTGCAGAGTACACAGAATATGCTGCTAAACTGCGGTGACGCACACTGAATGGAATATGTGACTTTGATATTTGAGTTTGAAGACTTAACAGTATTTCTTCCTATTCTGCAACTGTGCACAGTACACAGAATATGCTGCTAAACTGCGGCGAAGCACACTGAATGGAATATGTGACTTTGATATTTTAGTTTGAAGACTTAACAGTATTTCTTCCTATTCTGCAACTGTGCAGAGTACACAGAATATGCTGCTAAACTGCGGTGATGCACACTGAATGGAATATGTGACTTTGATATTTTAGTTTGAAGACTTAACAGTATTTCTTCCTATTCTGCAACTGTGCAGAGTACACAGAATATGCTGCTAAACTGCGGTGACGCACACTGAATGGAATATGTGACTTTGATATTTGAGTTTGAAGACTTAACAGTATTTCTTCCTATTCTGCACCTGTGCACAGTAAACAGAATATGCTGCTAAACTGCGGCGAAGCACACTGAATGGAATATGTGACTTTGATATTTTAGTTTGAAGACTTAGCAGAATGTGCTCTAATCTGCAACTTTGCACACTAAACAGAATGTGCTCTAATCTGCAACTTTGCACACTAAACAGAATGTGCTCTAATCTACAACTTTGCACACTAAACAGAATGTGCTCTAATCTGCAACTTTGCACACTAAACAGAATGTGCTCTAATCCGCAACTTTGCACACTAAACAGAATATATGAAATTTTTTTTTTGTTTGTTTTTTTCCCCCCACACAAAATAAACTGCTGCCCCCACACACAGTAGTCCTAAAAAGGACTTTTGGTTCTTTTTTTTCACAAATTTGCTTGTCTTCTCCCTACACTGACTTTCCCTTCCTATCCTCATCTCTCCCTGGCTAAGACTGAGCCGAACTCGCTGGTCAGGTGCTATACAGCACCAGACCACGGGTTCTGGCCAGCCAATCAGTGTAATGCCAGCAGCCAACATGGCTGCTGGCATTACACTGATGTCAGAGCCTCCCTGCACGTTTATTGGCTGCGCAGCAGCCGCAAAACGTGCGGGGAGGAGACCCGAACATGGCGAGCGAGCACATGCGGTACTCGTACGAGTACCGACATGTGCCGAGCAGAGCGATGCTCGAGCCGATCCGAGCATCGGCCGAGCATGCTCGCTCAACACTAGAAGTGATCATTCCACTCTACAGATCTGTTTAGTTAGACCTCACCTACAGTATTGCGTACTGTACTGGAGACCCTGTTTCCAGAAAGATATAGATACGCTAGAGAAAATTCAGAGAAGGGCTACTAAAATGGTGACTGGTTTACAGGAAAAGAAATATCAGGATAGACTAAAGGATCTGAACATGTATAGCTTGGAGAAGAGAAGAGAAGAGAGAGAGGGGGGATATAATAAAAACAGTCAAATACATGAAGGGATTCAACAAAGTGCAGGATGGAAGTACATTTCAAAGGAGTAAAAATGTTAGGACAAGAGGCCATAGTCTAAAACTAGAGGGACACAGTTTTAGACCTAATGTGTAAAAGTTCTACTTCACTGAGAGGGTAGTAGATAAGTGGAATAGAAAACCAGCAAAAGTGGTAGAAGTTAATACAGTGACAGAATTTAAGCATACATGGGATCAGCATAAGGCTGTCCTTAACATAAGAAAAGAACAAGGGCCAAATAAGGTTTGAGGTTTTTACAGTAGGAAAATGGGGAGACTAGATGGGTCGAATGGTTCTTATCTGCCGTCAAATTCTATGTTTCTATGCTTCTAACTTATTGTAAGCTCTGGATGTACTTGGTTTTCTTGATCTCAGTAGAAAATCAATAACATTTGGAGATAATAATTTCTCCTTAACGATTTCACACTCTGGAAGTATGCTGCTAGCTTCATCTTGAAAGCTTGATGGTGCAGCAAAGGCCCTTGATATAAAAGGTCTTTAACTTGGGAAAGCAGGAATGGATCCCTTACTGGCAAAGATTTTAAAGTGGAGAACCACACTTGTCTAAGCTAGTAAGAAGCAATGGAGATGACTGTAGCTTGTTTTGAGTTATTGGATAGGCCACAGGGGAGAAAATATGTATCCTATCTAGTAGGACCATTGTAGTGGAAGACCATCCACTGCAATGAAGTAGACATCTGAGGGATAAGTTAAAGGCAAAGGAGATGATAGGTACAGAATAAAGCTAATTTTCCATGTTATGGAAATGTATCGGTATAATTGGAGGTAACATATTTGTACACCTATGTTCTAGTAAACAGTATCTGATCTGAGAGATATTTGATTATAAATCAATATATGTCATGTACTTGATTACATGCTCCTGTAGAAAGGGGTATATTGGTGAAACTACAGAGAAGGAGAAGAATATGATATGCCAGCATAAGGGTGTTATATGGAGGGGTGGTTGACAAGCAGATTTTTTTTTCAATCAAAATGAGACAACAAGGATTAAAGATCATAATACAATGTACTCAGTGGGGATGAAAACTGGAAGTGTTTTACTTGAAGACTAAATATAAGGTGACTATAAGAGGCTCAAATATCCAGGAGCTGGTCCTGATACCGGCTTTTGTGGATCTTTTCCAGTGCCATGTTTATATCTGGATGGTTTTTCGTACCTTCAAATATAGAGTAGAGATCATGAGATGGCTATGAGTGGTATACATTTTTTCCCCTTTCTACCATTTGGGTAAAATATATCATTAACTTTTTAATTGTTAAATAGAAATCCTTAGACCTATATCGGAATAATGCAATGCAATTATGATGCCACATATAAAACTAGTAAAGAAACACACTTTAAGAGCCTTTCACCTATATTTGCTTTATTAAATAGCTGTATACCTTGAATCATATAATTGTATATATATTATAGATAAGTTTGAAATGCATGGACTCTTCTGGAACACAAGGTTACCATGGTTGCGAACTGAAAATGACATATCGTCTGTACTGGAAAATGGAGACTAGGGATGGGTGAAAATATTAGCCTCAAACTGAAATCGATGAATAATATCCTACGAAAAGTGCAGTTTTTCCTCTTTTTACTGATTTTTTCGCCTAGCTCACTGCAATGAAATCAATGGGAAGAAAATGTTTGCCCCTCCACGAAAGTTCTACAGCCATATCCAAGTGTGTCAGGCTCTCACAGCATGCCATTGTGTTTGTGAGAGGAGAAAGCAGCATGTTTTTTGAGGTAAAGAAGATAGGCAAATAAAGAGGAATTGAAATTTAGTTTAGGGAGTCTTTTAGGTACATCATTTGTTCCCTGTATAAGGAGAGTCTGGGGACACAGTGGGGAGAAGAATGGAAGGAGGTTAACCCCAAATACCCCAAAATTCCATGTGACTGACTGGCAAGACACAGGCAGCTGGGGACCCATTTGCTTGCTGATCTTGCTGTTATTGTCTCTGTGCTGGAGAAGTCTTGGGAAAGAAGTTGTTGATTTTCTTTTTCAGTTATAAGGGTGGAGCAGTGCAGGGACTTGAGAGTAAAGTAGTAGTTAAAAAAATGACTACAGCAATGGTTGCTGCAACGTATGCAATAAATGATGATGATGCCTTTTCTTTAAGGGAGGATGCAGTTTGTCAAGGTCCCAGCAAAACTTCCAGCACCTCCAGTGCCAGTACAAAAAAACGACCATATAAGAAGATATAATAAGGACAATGAAGATGACAAGTCGCATTCAAGTGTTGATGCTGACAATAGCAGAGTAAAGGAAGGTGTAGCAGCTGAACTATCTGCTGCATCAGATAGTGAACAAACAAGCACCAAAACACCTATCCTGAAAGTAGTAGCGAACTTTGTTACAGTAAAAGTAAAAGTAAAAAGAAATTGAGACCTCTAAAAGCTTAGAGGAATATGAGGGTAGTGGGCAAGAATTGGCAGGTGATGCTGCTGTGGGTGACCTAATGATGACTGGTGATGATGCAGATCTACAATATATTCCTCCAGCATCCTTCTGTTGTTCAGATACTGAGAGTGAGGATGATGACATGGCCGTAAAGTTAGCATAAAGGCAAATGTTGAATCTTCTACAACTGAAAAGGAGCACTGTGCCTGTCTATAAACTGTTTGAGAAAACCATTGGAAAATCTGACCCTGGACAAACAAAGATGTCAAAAAGTACACAGTCACCCTATCAGTCATCATCAGCATCATCCCCTTTTCAAAGTCCATGTCCTACTCAGCCACACACACCTGTGTTGAGTACCCAGCAGCAACAACAACAACAGCAACAGCAACACAGGTTATTAACATCCATAATGTTAGATATGATGAGTGCCTATGCTGCTGCTGGAAGTGCTGCACCTTTGACATCTAGTAGTAGTAGCAGTAGAATTGAATCAACATCTAGCCCCAGTAGTAGTAGCAGCAGCTCAGGAACCCCTCAGTCCATAAAGTCCATAGTATGGAGATACTTCACTCAGGACCCTAAAGCTAATCATGTTTCTATCTGTTTGCTGTGCAAAAACACACGCACAGAGGGAGAGCAGGCGCACAGCTAGGCACCTCCTCTATGAGATCCCATCTGAAGCAAAACCACAGGTCTGACTGGAAGACAAACTATCAGCAGCTCAAAGGTGCTGCAACTAGTAGCAGCAGAAAACAGCAAAAATATATATCAGTGCACAAGCAAGTACAAAGCAGTATATAAAATATGTCAATGGAGCTGCCATAGTAATTGTCTGCTATCACAGACACAATTTGCAGATACAACCGATCAACCCCAGCACTCCAATAGACATAATTCTATAGGGCAGAATAAGTTATACATCTGCTCCCATCTAATGTCAGATATATATAAATAATTATAACTTTAATTGAGCATAAAACAACACAGTTCACTAAATACAAAGATGATTAAAATTGGTATAGCTATGTTGTTGATAAACGTTTCAATCTGTGTAAGATGCCTTGTACTTTAATATAGTTTCTAGTTATGGGGTTCAAAAGTCCCGTGTTCAGTCGTGCTTGTTCGAAATATGGATTCAATTTGAACATAAAAGAAAAAAAATAACATAGCGTAATCTGATTATATTTAATAAAACAACCAAATATTAGAGTCCAGGTATCAAGGTATCATCTCTACTTAAGAGATCTTACTGATGAGACAGCCCATATCCGTGCAGTGTATGGGTGGTCAATCAACCATTTATCTGCTCTCAGTAACAAGAGTTCTAAATCTGTAGGGGTTGGGTCAAACAATCTCACAAATTCCTGACATTGCCTTGGAAGTGTGTGCAGAACCCTTGCTATGTGTGCTGGTGAGCCCTGTGCTATTGGCAGCTGTGGCTGGTGCAGGGTGCACCAGAACAAAACCCTGTGTGTCAACCCACGAGGTCCATATGTTGGCATCATGGTAATCTGACTTACCTCTTTTTCTACATGAGTTATATAAAAATGAGTCACTATTATTCTTCCTGCCTGAACAGACACACTTTCATTGAAGCCCAGCAATCTTCTAGCCATAGGACCCAGAGCCTGCTCTAACAGCTCAGTCCACTCCTCTAAGTTGAGCCCTCCCTTTTTGGCTCTTTCAACCCTTCTTTGGAACCAGCGGCTAAAATCATTAAAGTTAGAAGTTGGCATAGAACCCCACCATCTTTGGAAGTTGTCCTTGTCCCCCATGGACATAGAACATGTCTGCATGGAAAATCCCATTGGCATCTGTCTTGCATTATAGGTTTTGGACACTATCACTGGTGCAGGTGGTACCTGGCTTTTGGTATGGTGCAGTAAGATGCAGTGAGGTCTTTCCATGGTCCACTGTCTGCAATTCTGCCTTCTCCTACATCCACATTGATTCTAAATCTGGATATAATTTTGGAAAATCCTTCACTTGTTTATCTTTCTCCTTTAATTTCTCTTTTTCTTTATAGCTCATAACTATGCCATGGAGCTCTGCAACCTTAGCTATATACACATCTGTCTGTTCTTCTCTTTTAATTATTTCTCCAATTCTCCCACAATGGTAGTCATCCTCAGAGTTGCCACTCTAAGACAGTCTCTCTTTTCCATGGCCTCCTCCATTCTATCTGAAAGTTCTGAATTACATTTTCTCAATTCCTGAACCATACCTACTAAACCACCAATTGATGCAACAACTGCCTGTACTACCATAATACTTTTTCTCTTCTTAAAATGTTATATTTTGTGCGTGACAACCTGTGTCAAAATCTGCATTTACCCCTCATACTTATCACAATCAGGGTTCCCTGGTTCAGGGAGCACATATGAGCCATCATGTTTATGAATATCTTCCCTGAGATAATCACATACTTCAGCAGAGAAATAGTTTGCTCCTGGAAAACAAATCTTAAACCCTGTGATATTTCCTACAATCTTTGTTAATAAAATAATATACTTTTAAACCAGCAAACTATTTACCAACGCACTTGAAAAAACACAAGACAAACCCAAAATGGCTGCTGATTTACAAATTAGACATGAATATCTAATAGGAAAATGTTAATACAACTTTTTTTTTTAAACAAAATAATAAAAATGTAATAAATCTGTTAAAAAGAACCAGTTAAATGACCCACGAGATTCTCAAAACTGAAAAGTATTATGAAAAGTGGCTAAAAGTAATGTTCATTCAGCAGTACCCTGATTCCTTGCACTTTGGCTCCAAAATGGACATAAAACTATTTAGCACCACTTAATAAGTCACAAAAACCAACCTAAACTGGCCACTATTTACAAACAATGTCTACGAAGAAACTGGCCATTCACACTTTTTCCTTTTATCAAAGTAATATGTATTTCTTAAACCCAAAGTATAATTATCAGGTAACAAAATATGTTAATTTTTAGACCTCTTGTTAGTAAAAAAAACTTTGAGAAAATCTACCCATACCTTTTGTATTCCACAAGACAAGATGGCCACTTATGTAACTTATTCAAGCTTTAGTAGTCTTAGTAGGCCTCAGTTGTATCTATCAATTCAACAGTGTATTTTAACAAAATATAATTTGCTCCCTCAGAAAACACAGTTAATGGCAAAAACAAACGTATACTCAGTTACAAGAGGGTACCTAAATATTGCTTTCATGGGTGTGCCCCTTCCACGTGGCTACAGGCCTGCAAACTGTTTTAAACATGCAAATGAAAAACTCTAGACAAAGAACAGGCCTTCTTTTAAAAACAATATGTCTGCTATATGACAGGTTTGCAACTAAACAGAGCTAAAAAAAACAAAGAAACAAAAACAAAAAAAAATGATTTTACAGTTTCACCTAAATCCACACAGTGAACCCAGGACAACGCAATTATCATACAAATAGGACACTGATTAAGAGTTGCTTTTCCCAAATCTGTAGTCTGCTTTAAATCTATTACCTCCTATGCAACTATGATTCAAGCCTCCAACACAATAAAATAAGAAGAAAAAAAATCACAGTACCACAGCCCCTCTGTACTTTGAAGTCATATAACTATAAACAATATACCCCTTATACAAATTATTCCTTATCTCACCCAAATTTCCCTTAAAGGGATAGTAATACTTACAAATTGCTAATCCGCATATTGTGGGCATGCTGAAAAGAAATGTATTGCCCCCAGTGTCACCTCTCAAACCCTTATAGTTTGAGAGAAAATAGCTTGCAAAGTTACCCCCTCCTTCCACTTTCCCTGAAGTCAGCATTGTAGCTGTCTGCAGGGGAAGCCTGTCGTACGGCAGTCAGGCGGCTCTGCAGCAGAACCGAGATCACGTTAATAAAAAATAATTCTTTCACTGAAACGGTCTTCTATGTGTGCTCGCAAACCAAGCACACACAGAAGACCATTTCAGTCAAAGAATTATTTTTTTACCAACGAGATCTCGGCTCTGCTGCAGAGCCACCTGATGCACGTAAGACTGGATATCCCTGCAGTCAGCTACACCATTGACTTCAGGGAAGGGGGAACTTTGCAAGCTATTATCTCTCAAACCATATAGGTTTGGGAGATGACACTGTGGGCAATAAATTTCTCTTTAGCATGCCTACAATATGGGGATAAGTAATTTGTAAGTATACTATCCCTTTAAAAAGTTTTTGCAGTATTGAAATGAAAATCACTGTGTCTTCTAAAATAGCACCCTGTAGAAGTCCTGCCTCTCTCACCAAAATGTAGTCATTATTTTAATATGTATATATTAGTTGAAGAGCCCATATATAAGGGCCACAGTGCCAGCCGGTCGATGGGCAGTCATGCACAGTAGAGACTGTCCTCATGTCCGCATGACTGCGTTATTACAAAATTTTTAGCAAATTATACATATTTAATATAAATATAATAATAAACACAGAATTCCAGTTGTCATCTACTTTAGGCAGTATTTATAAGAAAGCTAAAATACAGAGATTTACATTCAAGAGTGAAATTTCTTCTCAGCTATACCAGGCAACCCATTCAACCCGTGCATTAACCATTGCCCACAGTAAAATTTTACCTGAGATTACAAATGTCCAGCTACAAGTCCACAAACAGAGGGGAATATGAAGGTAAAGGGGGGTGGGGGAGGTAGACATAGTAGGGTCAGGATCCACCAGGAACAAATACAGGATCAAGAAAAATCAGCTAGAGCAATTGTGCTCTATACGGTTATACCCACTTTATAGCCCCGCCCCCTTCTTTCCTGTTGGCTAAAAGCAATGATCTCACAAAACCCACCCCCATCCATTTCCTAGCATGTGCAAAGTCACCACAATGCTTACTATTGCCCACAAAATCTGTTTCCATTTTAGTGTATCCTACAGTGCATGCAATGCTCTATATTCCATACAAGAGCGTAACAAGCTGCCCCATAACCAGCTGAAAATGGAGGTCCCTACCAGGTGAAATTCCACAATGTACATGCCACCTGGCCAATAACAATTAATATGCAATGTATGTGAGCTGCTGAAACCCTTTGAGGAGGCATTCATGCTGGTGAGTCACATTGGGGCAGGAATTAGTGAAATTTTACCACTGATATTTTTATTGTAGAAAAAAAATGAGGCGCATGGCTGAGGAATCTTACCATAATGACAACACAGACATGCACCAACTGGTAAATGACATGTTAGTGTGCTTTAAACAAGATGCTCACATAACGTCCATTAAAAGCAATGAAGAATACTTTCTTGCCACTTTGCTGGACCCCCACTGCAAACACAAAATTTCAGAATTTCTGCCAAAGGGCCATCCGCAGTTTGTCACAACAAGGAGTCATGATGATCAGTAGCAACTCTCTGAGGAATCAGATTCTATGAAGGAATATTGAGATATGCTTATTGATCGAGTGGAGGGTTGCATTGTGGAGAATGAGAGGGAGAAAGGGAGGGCACAACAAACATGTAGACAGTGTACTGAAAATTAATGCAGCAAAGCATTTCAAACAACAGAAGCAGCTACATCATCAACCAGAATATCCCATTCTGAACACGGGGCAAATCATGGGTCTCAGCAGGGGCATCAAAAACCCACATTGGTGGTGGTGGTGGTGGCGGCACACCTCTTTGGGACTTGCTCCCTGAGTATGGGTTGCTAACTGACACACAGGAACACCGCAGGGCCGGACTGGCCTACCGGGATACCGGGAAAAATCCCGGTAGGCCGCCAGCACTGGTCTTCCCTGCGGGCCGGCCGGAGCTTCTTAAATAAAAATGCTATCTTTGCCAGGCCTGCAGGCCATCACTCAGTAGACGCGATCGGCGGTTGTTCACATCTCACGGCCGCCTGTTACCTTGCGGCCGCGAGATGTGAACAACCGCCGGTCACGTCTATTGAGTGATGGCCTGCAGGCCTGGCAAAGATAGCACTTTTATTTAAGAAGCCGGGTAGGCTGGCCGCTCCTACCTTAAACACGTGTGTGAGATGAGCGGGAGGCTGGGAGCAGAGACAAAGTCAGACGCCAGACACGATCACAGGCAATGGGCATGGGGGGAATCACGAGGATTTATATAGAGATAAGAGGGGGAGAAAGGCAAAAGGGGGACCAATAGCGGGTAAAATAGGCAGAGGGGGGTCAAGAGGAAGAAAAAAGGCAAAAGGGGGGGGATCAGGAGGGGGAGAAAGTGGCAAAAGGTTGGGATCAAGAGTCAAGAAGGGGAGAGAGAGAGGCAAAAGGGGGATCAAGAGTTAATGAGGGGGAGAAAGAAGCAAAGGGGAGATCAAGAGAGGAAAGTGGGGGAGGGGAGAAAAAGGCAAAAGGAGGGGGGTCAAGAGGGGGAGAAAGAGGCAAAAGGGGGGAATCAGGAAAGGGGGAGAGAGAGGCAAGAGGGAGAGAAAGAGGCAAAAGGGGGATGAAGACAAGAGTCAAGGCTGGATTAAGGCAAGAGGGGGAAAGAGGCAAAGAGAGGGATCAAGAGGAGGAGAATGGCTAAAGAAAAATCAAGAGGGGTAAAGAGAGGCAACTTGACAAGAGGGGGAATCAAGACTGGATGAAAGAGGCAGAGGGGGGTCAAGAGTGGGGAAAAAGAGACAAATGGAGGGGGGGTCATGAGGCAAAAGGAGGGAGGGACCAAGAGGCAAAAGAAGGGGGGGGATCAAGAGGCATGAAGGGGAGCGAGGCAAAAGGGGGGATCAAGAGTCAAGGAAGGGGAGAAAGGGGGATCAAAAGGGAGAGAAAAAGGCAAAAGTAGGGGGCTCAAGACTCAAGAGGGGGAGAACGAAGCAAAAGGTGGGAATGAAGAGTGGGAGAAAGAGGCAAAAGAGGGGAATCGAGAGTCAAGAGGTGGTGTGTGTGCATGTATATGTATATATATATATATATATATATATATATATATATATATATTATAACTCTTTATTACTCTGGTGGTGACATATAACTCTATTGTTCTGGTGGTGGCATTCAGATGTCTTTTAAAATGCATGTTTTCCCCTTTTATAAACAAGAAAAAAATGCCATTTTGCTATGGGGCTGGTATAATGACGCAATGCTATGGGGTTGGTCAGCAATTTTTTCCAGGGCTGGTTTTTATTCCCAGTCCGGCCCTGGAACACCGTGTAGCTCCTAGAAGTGGTCCCACTGCATGTGAGATGGTTTCTGCATACTTGCAGGATAGCTATGTTCTAGGCAGAAACAATGACCCCATGGACTACTGGCAAACATAGCAGAGTGTGTGTGTGGCCAGCATTAACACATACTGCAGTGGAAACCCTTAGTTGTCCTCCAGCAAGTTTTGAGTCTGAAAGGGCTTTCAGTTCGGCTGATTACATTGTCAATGACCACAAGATCCGGCTATCAAGCAGCAATGATGGGAGACTAACATTCTTAAAAATGAACAAACATATCATACCATTTGAGTATCAGGTAGCAGAAACCAAACATAACAGAGAAAGCCAGAACAAATATATTAACAGCAGCTGAGATGATGAGGAGGAGGGATATGAAGAAGGGTTGCCACCATCTACCCCACTTGGGACCACTGCTATAACCGATAAGTAATGTGTGTCAATAATCTGAGAAGGAAGATAGCGATTTGACACAAACACGACAATGGTAAAAACTGCTGCATATACATACACAAATCAATAACACCATGCCAGTCACCCATCACTGGCACTACATTACACGTCTGCCACATTGTAGGTTATACTTTATTTTAATAATTACTTGACATCATCATGAATTTGTGCCAGTGGCACTTAAGCAGGAAGTTAGTGTTGTGGGCAAAGCACAAATGCAGTCTGCATGTTAAAACATTTTTCAAGGCATATGTTGCTCACAACTTTGACTTTCAGCTACTTAATTCTCCACTACAGCCCTCAGAAGTAGTAATATTGCAATGAGAAATATAGTACCCATAGACGAAGAGGAGGAAAATTTTGTATTGTTCACCCTCCCCTAGTGGAGACAAGAGATAGTCAAGAGGTGCAAACATACTTAGCTTCTGGACCCAGAAAGAAGTATCTCAGTACTGCATATTTCATAGACCTAGTGGTTCATAAGGGCCTAATACCATTACTACAGTGACATTGTGATTGTACTAGCAGTAGGTGCCAGTGACACTGTACTTTAAACAGCAGTAAAAGCTCTTATACATAGGGTTGTGGATGTTGACCTGTGTTGCTGCTAAGTCAATAATTTGTGAGTGGGACGGTAGTGTCCATTTTCACTGTAAAGCACAAAACAGAGCTGTTAAGCATGTGTAGTAATGTTTTGTCTGTCAGAAAACAGAAACATAGAATTTGACGGCAGATAAGAACCATTCTGCCCATCTAGTCTGCCCATTTTTCTACTGTAAAAACCTCAAACCTTATTTGGTCCGTGGTCTTGTCTTATGTTCAGGACAGCTTTATGCCTATCCCATACATGCTTTAATTCCATCACTGTTTTAACTTCATAATGTATGATATATGATTCTGTCTCTGTCACCATTACTCTTAATCTCGGCTCAGGTTTAGGAATAGGAACTCCTGTTGAATGTTTGAAAAAAGTATTTTTTAACCTGTTCCTTTCACTTTCAGTGTCACCATCTACAAATCATACCCACACTCCCTGAAACCATCCACAGAACTTGCTAACACCAATACTGCTTAAATAAAGCAACCCCAGCTCCCCCTCTTTGCTTGGCTGTCTCTAAACACTAGTAGCTAGTGTCCACATTTATCCAGTTGTTCTTTCTCTCTATCTTACCAAGGACTGCAGTGTGAACATTTACAGTGGTGTAGATAGAAACATCCCATTCCTCTTGTGATTGAAGATGTAGGAATGAGTGTGTGTGTGTAAGTAACACAGTATGCCAAGCTGTACATGTCTTTTGTCTTGAATGTACGATGTAGTATCTGTCACTTAGTCATAGTAGAGGCATAGGCTGAGCCAGCTCAGTTTTGAAGTATAATTTCTCCTGCCTGTCACCTCTGTCACTTATCAGTCAAAAAGGCTGTTTTATTTTTACCTTAATGCACCTTTCTTCCTTCACACCCACACCCAGAACCCCCCCCAATACTCCAATAAAGACACTCCAGTTCTCTCATTTTACCTGTCTGCCTACATTATCCAGCATGAGAAATGAGTTAAACTGACAGCCACTGTGTACTTTAGAATATGTAAGAATTCCAGCGCTGTATACCTATTGTGTAGCAACTCTATTTTTTACTCGAATAGGATAAAATAACAACAATTATACATATACTCAGGTGAGCCCACAGTTATCAATCTATAATAATACTTGTATGGGTATAGTATTAGCATCCTTATAGAGATACTAATTCTTTCAGTTGCTTGTAGAGATTTCTCCTTCACAATCACTCCTCGATATACATGGAAAAAAAGGGAAAAGAAAGCCCAATCAAATTCAAGTGAAGAAGAAATATCTACAAGCAACTGAAAGAATTAGTATCTCTATAAGGACACTAATACTATACCTTTATACAGTGAGAATACATTGGGGGAACTCTGTGCAAGTGTGCGTGTGTGTAGGAGGGGCTACCACAGTATTATCATTGATTACAATGCAGTGAAAAAGTGGAGCAATTATACTTTTCTCTGGAATTCCAACAAAAGGGGATAAATGCTGTTATTTTGAATATTTGGCTTTTGAGGAGAAAAGTTTCACTATTTCCTAAATACTAGTACTATTGCAACATTTAACCCCTGTAGTAATAGCAGTGGTAATAGAAGTTGTAGTAGTAGTAGAAGTAGTAGTAGTAGTACAAGAAGAAGACCCACAGGAACCTCTCAGTCTATAAAAGCTACAGTGCAGAGACAGTCCAGTGTGGCAGATGACATTTAATATAGAAAAATGTGAGGTTATGCATATGGGCTGTAGAAACAAACATGCAACATACACTCTAAATGGGAAACAACTTGGTGAATTCTCATTAGAGAAAGATTTAGGAGTACTGATAGATGATAGACTTCACAGCAGTGTGTAGAGTCACTCAGCTGCCGCAAGAGCAATTAGGGAAGTAGCCTGCATAAAAGAGGTGTAGATGCAAGGGATCCTAATATTACCCTACCTCTGTATAAATCCTTGGTTAGACCTCATCTAGAATATGGAGTACAATTTGGGCACCAGTTCATAAAAAAGACATTGTTGAACTGGAAAAAAGTGCAGAGGAGTGCAGCAAAACTGATAAAGGGATTGGAGGATCTGAGTTATAAAGAGAGACTAGCCAAGCTGGGTTTGTTTATATTAGAAAGGAGATATCTAAGGGGTGATATGATTACCATTTACAAATAAATTCAAGGTCAATACAAATAACTATCCAATTAACTAATTACGCAAACAGCTGAGTTAAGAATGAGAGGTCATCCAGAAAAGGCACTTTCGGCTAAAACAAAGGCAGGAATTTTTTACAGTAAGGGCGGTAAAGCTATGGAATTCTTTGCCTCGGGATGTTGTACTTACAGATAATGTAACTGCTTTAAAAAACATCATGAATGCCTATCTAGCACAGAACAATAGGTTGTTAATCCAGGGAACTATCTGACTGACATTTGGAGTCAGGAAGGATTTTTTTTGCCCACTTGGGGATAAATTGGAAATGGCTTCAGGTTTTTTTTTTTCTTCTGCATCAACAGGGGTGTTTTGGCATGGCTGGACTTGATGGATGCATGTCTTTTTTCAGCCTCGTCAACTATGTTACTATGCTACTTTACTCATTATCCAGAATCTAAACATGCTGCTATGAATAGAGGGAATGCGGGATTTAGGCACATCAGCATCATCATCCTTGAGATCCCACCTGAAACACAACCACAGGCCTGATTGGGAGACACACCAGCAGCACATCACAGGTGCTATGACTAGTAGTATTAGAAGCAATCCCAAAAGTTCACAGGGCCAAGGGACACAGAACAGTAGTGTTATAGATGTCTCATTGAGTGTAACAACATTTTCTTGACTAACAATAATACCCTGGTCTCATGCTGTTTTGAAAATGTAGAGCGTTTAGGGTGACTTAGATGGAGGTAACAGGAGTCATAGAGTCCCCACAAGTGCCAGACCTGTTGCCACCACCTCCATCCTCACCTACTGAGGAGGCAGTTTGTGTAAGTCCCATAAAAAGTTCCACCACTACCATCAGAAATATTAAAAAAACAGTTAGAGTAAAAACACCAGTCTTCAAAGTAGGAGGGTTGCTACTATACCACTTTTAGGGCCACTGCTAAGGCCACTGATTAATGTTTATGAATAATATAATAATTATAGAAGATTGAATAGGATGTTGATCCACAGGGAAATATCCATCTGTTATTTGGAGTCAGGGAAGGAATCTTTGGTAGGAATTTTTAAAAGGCTTAATTGCTTTTTTTTTGCATCCTTTTGCTCAACAGAGGTGATATGGCATGGGCTTAGATTGATGGATGCATGTTTTTTTATACCCTCATCAAACATATGTTAATATGTTTTATGTTTATTATTGTGATGTGTTAATTTTTCATTAATGGTGCCTTTTTTTACATTCAGCAAACTAATTGCTTATATTATGTCATGCCATATATCATTTGCAGGTACTTCAAACATATTTATATGTACTTGTTTTATTTTTTTCTTTTGTTGGTAGGAATAGGACTCAGGAGGGCACAAGAAAGAGTAGTGTTTTACTGTTTTATAAATATAATAATTGTGACTATGTTTTATAAGCTTTATTATTTGCTTTTGACATTAGCCAAAAAATTGTCCTAAAATTAGTGCTAGAAATATATTTTGTTTATAGAATAGCCTACACAATGGTAAGCTGAGAAACATTATTTGGAGGTGGGAATCTTAAGCAAAATAAATGTATAAAAGCAAACAAAAAATATGACTCAGCTCAGCAGGAGCCAGAATCACACAAATTATTAAAAAGAAAACGTAAAAAAATAAATTAATAAAGATTATTCACCCTTCTTGCTGATAGGCACTCATATTCTACAGGATGCATGGTTCTTATGTGCTTTGTTATGCCCTACATCTTGCTTGTCTCCACAGTGTTACTGTGTGAAGTCATTGTGCCACATTGGGTGAAATGTGTCATATTTCTTCTTACACAGAACTGCTTTCTGGAGGGTTTAATGGCATTGGTGGGGGGATTTGGTACTTTGTGTGGATGTGGATGTTTGGAATGGGAGAGGATCCACTGGCAGTGGTTGCAAAGGCTGATGGGGGATTGCTGTTGGCTGGTGTGTGTGTTTGTGTGTGTGTGTGTGTGGGGGGGGGGGTCTCTGCAGCCTCTTTGGTCTTCTTCCTGGAATTTTCCTGTGACCACATTTTTGAAGAGGGGTAGTATAAGTTCTATCAATGGCTGTAGCAGCAGAAGCTGTGGGATGGGAGTGTGACTTTTTTTTGGTTTTGGCATACATGTCAGCATGCATATTGCATTATCAATGAGGATGTGTCAAGGTGGGAATCTCTGCCTTCCCCTTTCCGCTGTTTGTTCACACAGGGTACCTAAGGCATTTGCAGTTTCCGGCACTGTTTCAGACCCCAGGGAAAAATATTTCCACATCCCAAATTTCTGTGCATGAAAAGAGGAGGAGATATTGTTGCACTTGAAACTCGAGTCTGATCCAGCACATGATGAACACTGGGCTCTGCTTCTCTGATTCTCCTCCTGCCCCTATTTCTCCAAACCACTCATAGGATCATGCCACTCTTCTTGCCCACTCACAGCCAGAACCTGTACCCTCACAGGAACATGCACCTCTTCCTCCTGCCCACTAACAAGATCATCTACTATATACTCCTGCTTCCCACTCACAAGAGGATCTGTCGCCAACTACAGCCACCTCCAAATGTAGTCTGTCTTCTGAATCCTGTCTCCCCCATTTTATTCCCTCTCTGTGTCACTCCATGCTTGTCTGGAGAAGAAAACATAAGCATGCACTTAAAGACCCTGAGGAATCATTAGTGCTACTATCTAGGTTGCTTTGTGGCAAGGGTGGTGCACCTGGTGTCACCACCATTACTGGTGAAGGTGATACGTTACTATCATGCACAAGTCATGCATCAAGGGCGACATTTCACTGAAGGAGCTATTAGAGCGGCAGGAATATGGATCATTGGTGCTAGAAGGTGCAATGCCAGAATACTCCACAAATGTGTCAGGTGCCGTATGTTGCAGTGCAAAAACCAAGGTCAAAAGATGGCGGAGCTGCCACCCAATAAACTTAGTACAGAACCCCCCCTTTACTTGCATAGGACTTGATGTTTTTGGACCATGGAAGGTCATCACACGAAAAATGAGGGTTGGACTTGTGGGCTGTAAAAGATGGGTAGTGCTCTTCACCTGTATGAATACATATGCTATACACATTGAGGTATTAGAATCTATGGATGCATCAAGTTTCATAAACACCCTCAGAAGATTCTTCACAATCAGAGGACCAGTCAAACAAATATGTTCCGACTGCAGAACTAGTTTTGTTGGGGTGTGCAAGGAATTACAAATAAACACAAATAATGTTGAAGACAACAACATCCAGAAATACCTGCGTGACCAAGGGTATACGCGATATTCAACTCTCCTCATTCTTCTCACATGGGTGTAGCCTGGGAACGCATGATCGGAGTAGTTCAACACATTTTGGATTCTATGATGTTTAAAACTAATTCGGCTCGACTCACCCATGAAGTGCTAACCGCATTTATGGCTGAGGTCTCAGCAATTGTCAATGCAAGGCCTTTAGTCCCAGTGTCTACAGATCCAGAATCACCAAGCATTCTAACTCCAGCAATGCTCCTTACACAAAAAGTAGGAGATATTCCTACTCCAGTTGGAGACTTTAACTCAAAGGACATATATAAACATCAGTGGAGGCAGGTGCAGTGCCTTGCTAACACATTTTGGAACCGCTGGAGGCAGGGCTTAAAAGTTGAAGTCCTTTGCTACTAGCCAGACCTGAAAAGTTACTCGCCACTGCAAGTCATAACATACCAACCAGGGCTAAATTTCTACTCGCCAGGGCTAAATTTTCACTCGCTATTGGCTAGTGGCGAGTGGAAATTTTGAGCCCTGGCTGGAGGCATGAGTGCCTTGTGACACTTCAGAAATGCCACAAATGGCAAGCTATCAAACAGAACATTCAAGAAGGAGACGTTGTTCTGTTAAAAAGACCAACAGGTGGCAAAGAATGAGTGGCCTATGGGTCTTATTGTTAAAACTATCCCAAGTGCAGATGGTAGGATCTGCAAGGTTGAAGTAAGAGTTGCTAAACAAGGGACTGTGAAAACCTTTACAAGGCCTATTACAGAAACTATCCTTTTAGTGTCCGATCAGTCTCCACTAAGGAAGAACTGACCATCTTCCTATGGACTCCGTTAAACATTGTGGAGCACTTAGCTACTCTGATCAGGTCACCTTCCTGACATCCCTTGCAGGAGAACCCCTGGAGCTAGCGTGTTTCCCAGCATTTCATTGTTGTGTGAACTTGGACTTTTACATTGTTGCTGTGTTTTATATATGTTCAACATACGTTTAGATATAGTAGTATCTCCAGATACCAGACGGGGAGTGTTCTGGAACAAGTTCCTTTATTTGCTATTTCCCCCCTTCACCCAATTAATACTTGTTGCCACAAAAATCTTCCTATTCTCATATCTTAGATGGGCCATTCCATCCCTCCCTGTCCTTTTCTAACAGGATAGTTTGATCATTTGTGATTTCCTGTTCCCCTACTATTCCTCCCTTTTGGCCTGCATTTTCACCTGCTGCCTCTGTTAGGCCACTCTGACTTTTCCTCTCCCTTGCAAAACAATCCATTTTTTCCTTCTCCCAGAGAAGCACTCTCTCACACAATATGCCATCTGCAAGTGCCTTTTATTTTTTGTGACTTCTCCAATAAAAGTTAAGAATATATCCAGGACTTTGTGTGCTTTCAAAAGGGGATGAGTTAAGCTATCTAGCCTTATTCATATCCTCACATGTGACCCTGAGGTTCCAGAATAGTATTAAAAGTGTGAAAAAATGAATACTACTTGGGGGGTGAAAATGTTTAGCAGCTAAGTAGTTAAATCAGTGTGTGTGTGTGTGTGTGTGTGTGTGTTTGTGTGTGTGTGTGTGTGTATGTGTATGGGCTATTTCCCCTTTTGTGGTGTAGTTTGTTTGCTCCAGCAGTTCCCATGTTTTGCTTTCTGCATAAAGCCCATATATGTTTAATCTACTGTGCCATTGCTGTTAACCCTTTCAGTGCCGGAGGCTCGGGCCATTTCCTGTACCCTGCAGGCCAGGCACTTTTTCAGCATTTTTGCTATCCTTCCGTTTAGGCTTGATTTACTCTGGTGATTTTTAATTATATATGGAAAACTATATATTGTTTTTTTCAGAACAAACTGAGCTTTCTTACATCGTGAAAAAAAGCTATGATGTCAAAATGACAAAAAAAGTGAAAATTTACTCATTTTGCTAAAATCACATACTATGTATCAAAAACATTTATCTTGATTGCAAAAGTTTCAATTATTTGAAAATGCCCCGAGTCCCCTGAGTAAAAATATACCAAATTTGTATAGTTTTACCTACGTCCATGGCTAGCGCAGAGCCCTAATCACCAGCAGAGCAAAATGACATTTTCAACTTTATAAACTAGTATGCGCATTCTAGGGTTTTTGTGGTAAAACTACCCTAAAACAGTGGAATAACTATATAAAACTATATATTTCTGAAAAGTAGACAATCTGCCGCATCTAATGCCCAAATACTTCCAGAAGGTGTAACAAAAGGAAAAAAATGGTATTTTCTTACATTTCTGCCCCTTCAACTGTACTTAAATCTGTGAACACCATGGAATTTCTAACTGTATTCATTAGCTAGTGCTCTTAGGAGAAAAACGACACCTCACTGGTATGATTTCACATACCTTAGAGGGTGCTACAAGTATCAAACTACACCTATTGCAACCTTTTTCTAAAATTTTATCAAACATTACTTGTCTGTACAAATATGGTTATAACAATTACAGAAGTGAAGAAAGGCTACACAAACCATACCATTTTGGAAAGAAGACAACCTGCTGCATCTAATGAGGGGTGAATTCCCTTCTTACCCCAAGCCTGTTGTGCCCAAATGCTTCCAGAACTTTGCACTATATTAAAAAAATTGCATTTTGCTTACATGTCTGCCCCTTCAACTGGACTGAAACCTGTGAAAACCATGGAATTTCCAACTGTATTCATTAGCTAGTGCTCTTAGGAGGAAAATGACACCTCATTGGTATGAGTTCACCTACCTTAGGGGGCACTACAAGTACCAAACTACACCTATTGCAACCTCTAATTTTTCTAACATTTTTTCAAACATTACTTGTCTGTACAAAAATGGTTATAACAACTACAGAATTGAAGAAAGGGTAGACAAACTATAGCATTTTGGAAAGAAGACAACCTGAAGCATCTAATGAGGGTTGAATTGCCTTCTTACCCCAAGCCCAAATGCTTCCAGAAAGTGGCACTATAGTAAAAAAATTGCATTTACCCTGTGAGTGCCAAAGGGGTCTCCAGCGCGATGTCCCCATGTCACTCATAGGGTTATTTTTTTAATTTTATTTTTATTGCAGACCACGTGGGGGGACATCAGGACACCTTCTGATGTCCCCCCAGTTATTGATCTCTCAGCCGATTGTGCGGGGAGATCAATCTGGTGACCGCAGGGGAGCAATAGCTCTCCTGCCTTTCAATCCTACCACCTCCATGACATTAGGAGGCTTCCCCTGGTCCCCCCACTCCTACCCGGAAGTTCGGGTAGAAGAGAACAGGAAGGAGAAGCTCTGCTTCTCCTTTGACGATATTGATCTCCCAGCCGATCGGCTGGGAGATCAATATCTGGGGGGGCATGAGGAGTGATCCTCATGCCCTCCCACGAGTGCCAGGCACATTATATTCTAAAATGCGGCCACTGCTTGCCAGTTATACTGGCTTATGCAGTGACCGCATTTTAAATGTACAATATATGAGCGTGGCACAGCAGGTACAGCTGTGTCCACTTGTAAGTTGTACCCACCTGGCACTCTAGGGGGATAAAGGGACACTAATGTCCAATAGTAACTTTCTGTTGTTTTGTAGATTTAAAAAAGAAATTATGTGGCGCAAATCCCATCTCTCAAACCTTTACAGTTTGAGAGATATTCGCATCTCAAGTTCCCCCCTCCCTCCCCTTCTTCTGACGTCAGCACTTTACTGACAGCAGGAGATCCAGTCCTGGGACCAGCCGGCGGCTCTGCAGCAGAGCAGAAATAACGATATTTGAAAATAATTACTTCATTGGAATGGTCTACAAAATGTGCCTGGTTTGCAAGCACACTTTGTAGACTGTTTTAATGAAGTTGTTCTTAAATATCACTAGTTCAAGCTCTGCTAGGGTCTAGTGTCGGCTGACACAGATCTCCTTCTCTCAGCTTTACAGCTGATATCAGGAGAGGGGGAATTTTAGTTGTGAATATCTCTCAAACGGTAAAGGTTTGAGAGATGGGATTTGCACCACATAATTTATTTTTTTTTAAATTTACAAAACAACAAAAAAATGTTATTGGACATTATTGTTTCTTTAAGAGAGGAGGGATCTTCAAATATAATGATTCATAGGAAGGAGCAGCTGTAAATATTTATCTCCCCTATATTCGCTCACTGCTGGAAGGACTTAGAACACATTGCAAAATTTGAATGTTTGCCAGCGAACAAAAATATATTCTTCTTCTCCAGAACCACAGGGCATATAACAAATATGTTTTCATTTAAGGTCTGAAAAAAACTTTTAGAAAAATCCATCAGCATGGAATACTACTGCGTTCCAAGGACTTTATGTAAGTGTTGCTTCTGTTCAATTAGGCTTTTTTTTTTATCCCTTAGGACACATTTTATGGTGAAAAAAGAAAATCACCACAGTACTGAGTTTTCCTTGATAAAGTAAAGTACAGAGCTCCAATCAGAAATAAATTAAATTAAACATAATTTTTCTTTTTTTTCTTTCATATAAATGTAAATATGCTTAGATTGCTTACCTGTACTCTTTCCAGTTGCTAAAATAATTATTCTCTAACTTTGTACTTTTTAGATATTTTTAGCACAAAGCCAAATAATAGATATTTTGACTTTTTACATTAATGACAGCATTATTTTTAACAACATATAGTATATATATATATATATATATATATATATATATAATTTATATTATAGCTAAATAGATATATTTACTTTTTCTACTCAGTAAAAAAAATGTGTCCAGTTTTATCCCACCTCTGAGCCAATGAGATAGCTCAGTGGGTTATTTCATTAGCTGTATATTCTGTTCACACCTCTGTATCACAGGTTCTAGTCCTGTCAAGGTCATCTCAGCCTTCACCTAGGAGTGGGCAAAAGGTCCTGCCGTGTTCCTGTGATAAAATCAGCAAAAACATTGTTGTTATCTGCTTTTTTGCAGGAAAATCCGCTTTAAAAACATCATTAAAATCTTCACATTTTTTACACATTGGCCAAAATTCTTCACCATTTTTTTCAATGGCTAGAAAGTTTTCACCCACTGATTTACATGTTTTTTGCCTTTTTGCTACAAAAATGTGACATATTCCAGGAAGTAGATGCAGCTACAGAGTGAGGTAGACATGCTATGCTGTTCTGCTGTGATGTTTTTGCAAAATTGAGGCAGGAGAGGCTCATAGGGACTGCTATTACTATGAAGAAGTTTAAAAGTAATAAATGGAGTAACTGGAAGGACCATTATGTGTCCACTAAGTCTGAGTCTGAGAAGGAAGTGAGCACTGCAGAAGCAATGCTGTCCAGTCCCCCTAAATCATCCCAAGGGATCTTGTGGAAATTAATTTCAAGGGAGGAAGAAAAGGATAGTAGTGAGAGCAGGACACGTCAGCTGCCTGTACCTGCTGCCAGACGTGCTGCTCCTGCTGTAAGATGTGCTGTGCCTACTGTCAGACTTGCTGCCCCTGATGACAATGCCGCCAGTACTGTGCCTGCTGCCAGTAGTGCCCCTGCTGCCACCAGTGCTGTGGCTGCTGTTAGATGTGCTGCCACCAGTGCTGTGCCTCCTGCCAGTGTTAAACCTGCTGCCATCAGTGCTGAAGCTGCTGCGAGTGTGTCTTGCAGTGCTCAGGAGGGGGGAAAGAGAAGATGATGCCAAGTGTGAAGGCAGGGTACCATGAGTCACACTTGCCATCCCCAAGCAGTCCCACCAGTGCTGGTACTACTACTAAGAAGGTCCAGCAGCTTGTTAGTGTTAGGAGGGGGTAATCATCATATTAATAGTGATTGTGAGGAGGAAGACTCAGGGACTGAAATGTATGTGGTTCGTGTTAGTAGTAGTAGTAGTAACAGTGATGGTGAAGCAGCCTGAGAGTGGTAGGGGAAACAATTGAGAGCATCTAGACTAGTGGTCAAGGGACCCAACAGCATTCCTCTGACCCTGGGAGTCCTCTTCCCCCACTGCATTGTTCATGTGGAACATGACCTTGAAGAAAGCAGAACCGTTACCACCGTAATACCACCACCATCAAGAGCACAAATTGCATGTGCCTGCTGCTAGTGCTGCTAGTCTGCCTTCAGGTCACCAAGAAATGGCAAGTATGGCATAAGGGGATCCTCTGTCACTTTACTCATCACCTCCTCCAACCAACAGCAAGATGTCTGTAATAGAGCAGAAGCAGCACGTAGGGACTATTGGTGATGGTGATGATAATAGTGGAGAAGCTGAGGTGGAAGAGACATTGATGGCCTTTTTATCCCAAACTGAGAAGGAATGGGAGAGAGGGATGGGGTTTTCCATTACCACAACTTTCAGGGAGCTTTTGGAATTTGTAGAGTTTACTACTGCTCTAATTCCTGCTGCTGCTGAGTTGCAGGCTAGTGTGCCACAGACCACCGTGGACAAAGTGAGAATGGGGTCAACAAGTGATCTTGGACTAGGAAAGGTTCCACTTGCCAGCAGCAGCAATACTCCTGGTCCTAGATGCAGTGCTTGTTCTGAGGCAGTAGCAGCAACAGCAGCAACATTATCCTCTGCCCCAGCCAGTGAAGGAGAAAGTGGAGGACAAGAAGAAAGAGGCCATTCTTCTCGGCCTGTTCCCTACCCCCTGAAGTCATGGGTTTGGAGCTATTTTTCTCTTAGGGAAGGCACAGTTCAGTCATCCCCAAAGGCTCTGTGCACAATGTGTGACAAGTCAGTGAGAAGGGGAAAGGAGGGAACACACCATGGCACAACCGCTCTGATAACACACATGAAACATGAACACCATGACATTAAAGTCAAACATGTTAAAGCCAAACACCCACAGATCTGAATGAAGCACCACTGTTGCTGTACCCCCTGACTCTCCAGAAAGACAAGAGACAAGGCAAGATCAAAAGGAAGAAGAATAGAGAAGCACAGGCAGAGACGGAAGTTCCATGACAAGCAAAACAACTAGCTCGCCATCACCTTCTTACTCTAGGGTAACTGCATCTTTTGCCAATCCACCTCTTTCATCATTACCTACCATGCCAAATGATAGCCACTCTGTAGATGTTGGGATGTGGCAGTTTGTGTCCACCCACTGCACACTGTGTGGTGCACTGACCACACATGGCAGTGTGGTGGAGGAAAATCGCAAGCAGGGCATCAAGCGGCATCTGAGGAAATTCCATCCCGCAGAAGGGAGGGTTCATCATTACTATTAAACTGTCAACAAGTTGTCATGTGTCGTGTGTGGACAAGGAGTATAGTGACAGTGGCAGTACTTGGGTTCTGGTATCATGGTGTCTGGATACAGTTGTGCCCCCAGGTGTTATTTACCACACACACTGTGCACATTACAGTTGCTGATGAGAGCCACAGTTCCTGCTCTCAAGGGAAAATTTTCTATTCTAATAACAACACACCCATAATTTTGGAGGAGGGGCAGGTGAAGAAGAATTATTGGCCAGCTTCTTCTTTTCTCCACATAGACTGGGGGCTACTTTGTGCCACTACCACCTCAGACGCATCACTGGAGCTAGTCGTGGGTGGCAAGTGGAACTTTCATCATTCATCAAACATGTTGCTGCTGTTGTTGATCCCATTCCCTTTCAGCTGCCTTATCATCACGCTGCTTAGACAACTTAGACAACAGCAGCATCAAGAACAGCAGTCACAAATTATTCATCTATATCAGCACATTTGACAATGGCCAGTGGCCACTGGCCAACAGGACATCACCGGTTTGCACTATGCCAGTAGGGCATTATTATTTTTTTCTCAGAGCCTGTGCTTTAAAAAAAAAAAAAAAATTAATAAAAAAAAACAAAAAAACAAAACAAAGTCCTACAAAGAAAATAGACAACTTTTGGGGGTTTGTTTCTAACAAGACTAAGTCCGACAAATCAATGATTCCTTAGGGCTTGTGCCAAACCATCTAAAGTCCTACAAAACAATGTTTCCTCAGGACTTCAGCTTCTAACAACAAATCTAACAAATCATTCTCTAAAAAATACTTTAAAGTACCAGTCCACCCCAGTGGCAACTTAAGTCAGGGGGTTCCTGTCTCTATCACTTTAAATACAAATGTTTAATTTTATATGTTTATTTATTTTTTATTAATTGTCCACCCAAAGCAAATTCCTTGTTCAATTGATTCATTCCCCAGACTCCACCCACCAATGCAGACACCCTCCTCAAGCCCCTTTTATACCATGTCCTATGGGGTTTTTTGAATTGTATTTAGGATTTATTTTTTCATTAACTGCCCCCAATCCCAGTAAACAAACCCCTCCAAAAACATTCCCTGTTCACTTGATTCTTTCCCCACACCCCAGAAACACAGGCACCCTCATGCCCCTTTTATACTATGCCTTTGGGAAATAAAAAAGCATTTGTTATGTATTGTAACTTCAATGTTCCCATTGATTTCAATGAAATAAGCTAGGCAAAAAAAGTGTGAAAAAGCAGAAAATCTGAACTTTTCAAGGGTAATTTTCACCAAGTTGGAAGTGCCATTATTCACTTATTTCAGTTTGAGGCAAAATGTCTTGCCAATCCCTACCCATGATAACAAAACTAAAAGAGACTGCAAAGCTGAAAAGAGCTATGTCATCAATTCAAAGGAGCTATAGGGCTGGATTTGTTAATAGGAAGATGAGGCACTTGCCTAGGGTGCCCGATTTTCAGGGGCACCTGGCAATGGTCCTGTCACGCCCACCGGTCCACCCACTTTATAATGTGATGGCCCCAGTATCACGATTTTTAAAGACTCTCAGACGTAAGGTTTGGTAAAAACGTAACTTTATTGAAAAGTTAAGGCAATCCCCATAGGGAAACATACATAACAATACAACAATAATAGTCCATGCAATAGGTTCTACCGGCCTTGTCTAAAATACCGGGCAAGGCAACCCAAGTGACAGTAGTGATAACAGGCTCTACCGGCCTTGCCTATACTGGGTAAGGCAACCGTGAGATGACATATACCAGTTCTACCTGCCTTACCAATACGGGGCAAGACAGCCCAAAGGAGTACTGAGTGTAGGCTCTACCGGTCCTGTCAATACTGGGCAGGGCAGCCTGAGCGAGTAGACCAGCTGTCAGATGACTATGACAGCAGAGAGGAATAGGAACTAAGGTCTTACTCAGCAGAAGTCTATTGCCAGTAAAATCGGACGACTGCATAGGAGTGGACAGCGACCTAGCCTCAGTACTGGATAGATCAGGAGCAAACCAACGTCCGCACGTTGGGACCAACAATAAATATCGTCACCAGGTTAATGGCGTAAACCAGCATCCGCACGCTGGAACCAACAGAGTATCGCCACCAGGTTAATGGAGTAAACCAGTGTCCGCACGCTGGGACCTACAGAGTATCGCCACCAGGTTTAAAGGGATAGTATTACTTCAAAATTACTATCCCTCATATTGTAGCCCTTAATAAACTGAGTTAAATGACACCAGCAGCATCTCTCATACCTTTATGGTTTAAGAAATAGACGTTTTCAAAGTTTCCTCTTCCCTGTTGTCAGCGTTCTGCTGCCAGCAGGAGAATCTGGTCTCTGAATCAAGAGGAGGCTCTTCAGCAGAGCCGATATCTCGTTATGGAAGGAAAAATGGTTCATTGAAACAGTCTTCTATGTGTGCTTGGTAACCAAGCACATGTATAAGACTGTTTCAATGAATCATTTTTCCTTCCATAACGAGATATCGGCTCTGTTTGAGAGCCTCCGCCTGTCCCGGGACCGGATTCTCCTGCTGGCAGCAGAATGCTGACAGCAGGGGAGAGGAAACTTTGAAAGCGGCTATCTCTTAAACCATAAAGGTTTGAGAGATGCCACTGTTGTCATTTAACTCAGTTCATTAAGGGCTACAATATGAGGGATAGTAATTTTGAAGTAATACTATCCCTTTAATGGAGTAAACCAGAGTCCACACGCTGGAACCAACAGTAAATGTCGCCACCAGGTTTAATGGAGTAAACCAGCGTCCGCACGCTGGAACCAACAGTATATATCGCAACCAGGATTAATGGAGTAAACCAGTGTCCGCACGCTGAAACCAACAGTGTATATCGCAACCAGGTTTAATGGAGTAAACCAGCGTCCTCACGCTGGGACCAACAGTAAATGTCGCAACCAGGTTTTAATGGAGTAAACCAGCATCCGCACACTGGAACCAACAGTGTATATCGCAACCAGGTTTAATGGAGTAAACCAGCGTCCTCACGCTGGAACCAACAGTGTATATCGCAACCAGGTTTAATGGAGTAAACCAGTGTCCTCACGCTGGGACCAACAGTAAATGTCGCCACCAGGTTTTAATGGAGTAAACCAGCGTCCGCACGCTGGAACCAACAGTGTATATTGCAACCAGGTTTAATGGAGTAAACCAGCGTCCTCACGCTGGGACCAACAGTAAATATCGCCACCAGGTTTTAATGGAGTAAACCAGCGTCCGCACGCTGGAACCAACAGTGTATATTGCAACCAGGTTTAATGGAGTAAACCAGCGTCCGCACACTGGGACCAATAGAGTATCGCCACCAGGTTTAATGGAGTAAACCAGCGTCCACACGCTGGAACCAACAGTAAATGTCGCCACCAGGTTTAATGGAGTAAACGAGCGTCCGCACGCTGGAACCAACAATGTGCACTTATAATACTCCTCCTAGTGTCTCTGTTTGTCAATATGAATTCAGCCTAGATTGTAAGCTCCTTGGGGCAGGGTCCCTTTCCTAGTGTATGATTCCCTTGCTGCACTTTCCCTCTCAAATAATGTAATGATTGTACTTAACCTTAATGCTCTTAACCCCAGTTCTGTCGTTTTTGTATTGTATTATTTCAACTTCTGTTAAGCGCTGTGTACATGTATATAAATAAAGATACATACATACAATGTACAAGCAGCAGCGAGAAGAACAATGTCGCCGGAGAGACGGGTCTAGAGCAGGAGCCCTACACTCCAACGGGGAGTCCACCGGGGCGAGACTGATGCACTGACAGATGACTGGAACCACCGGAACCGCCGGTGCAGAGCGAACCGGCTGGAGAAGCGGCAGGCAGGAGACACAGGAACTCAGTAAGATTAACCCACTAGGTGCTGGAACACAGGAACACCGGAACACTAGCATACAGGAACATTGGAACACTGGAACACCGGAACGCAGGATCAGCAGGAACAGCAGGCCCAGAAGCCTGACATGCAGATCAGGCCAAGTGAAGTCAGAAACACCATGAAAGGGCAACCTGGAAGTGCTCAACCTGGGTTTAAAAAGGCTGTGTGAGGAGGGCTAATAGCAGACAGATACTGTACTCCTCCTCTATGCCTACGAGAATCAATAATATTTTGTACTTCATACTCCTCCTGCCCTTCGACTTCAACAGGACCTGGCATCACAGGTGTGGTAGTATAACGGTTACAAACCAGAGGTTTAAGGAGAGACACATGGAATACATTATGAATGCGCATAGAAGCAGGTAATTCCAAGGCATAGGAAATGGGGTTAATTTTGCAAATTACCTTGTACGGACCAATGAACCGAGGTGCCAGCTTATTAGATGGGACCTTGAGCTTCAGATTCTTAGAGGACAGCCATACTCAATCTTCGCCTTCTGCGATTGGCATGACGCTGATGTCTCTGAAAAGACTGACCCAATGCCCTCTGAACTTGTGCCCATGTGGAACGGAGTTGCTCTATATGCTCATCCAGAGCTGGAATCTGCTGTGTCTGAAAGGAATCCGGGAGCAGACAGGGTTGGAACCCATAATTGACCAAAAACGGAGAGCTCCTGGAGGAAGAATTAACTGCGCAGTTCCTGGCGAACTCTGCCCAAGGCAACAAGTCGGCCCAATTATCATGATGGTCAGTCACAAAGCAGCGCAGAAACTGTTCCAACCCTTGATTGTCCCTCTCAGTGGCCCCATTAGTCTGGGGATGATATGCAGAGGAAAATGATAGCTGTATGCCCATCTGTTTGCAAAATGCCCTCTAGAATCTGGACACAAACTGGCTCCCCCTGTCAGACACCAGCACCCTGGGTACTCCATGCAACCCAAACACCTCTCGAGCGAATACCATTGCCAGTTCTTTGGCCGAAGGAAGGCCAAGGCACCGGCTGAAGTAAGCCCACCGGGAGATGTCTAGGGGTTTTGGCACGGGCACAGGTGGTACAGGCATTCGTAAAATTAGCACAATCTGCTCTCATAGAAGGCCACCAGAATAGCTGAGAGAGGGACCAAAACAATTGATCTCTACCAATATGTCCCGCAGCCGTAGAGGAGTGGTAGGTTTCAAGTAGTCGAGTATGGAATGGCTCAGCGAAAAAACATTTGCCCGCTGGAGTTTCATGGGGAGCAGAGGCTTGGGATGACAAAATCTCCTCCCCTAGTGGTGAAGTAATACTAGTACGTATGGTAGCCAATATTTGATCAGGTTGAATGATAGGTACTGGTACTTCTTCTCTGTCAACCTCCGCCTCAAATTGTCTAGACAGAGCATCAGCCCTAACATTTTTTGATCCAGGCAAGTATGATACAACTAAATTGAATCGGGATAGAAACAGTGCCCATCTGGCCTGGCGAGGAGACAATCTCTTGGCGTCAGAGATATAAGTCAGATTCTTGTGATCAGTTAGAATCAAAATGGGGTTTTTTGTGCCTTCAAGTAAATGACAGCATTCTTTGAGAGCAAGGATAATGGCCAGTAATTCTCGATCACCAATCTCGTAATGACTTTGAGCACTGGTTAATTTTTTAGAAAAGAATCCACAGGGTCTGAGTGTACCACCTTTAACCTGTTGCTGAGAAAGCACCGCCCCGACCCCAATATCTGAGGCATCAACCTCTAAAGTAAAGGGAAGTAGTGGATTGGGGTGGGACAACACAGGCGCTTCAGCAAAGGCTACCTTCAACTTCTCAAAGGCCTCTTCAGCAGCCACCAGCCAGAGAGATGGATTAGCGCCCTTATGTGTGAGGTCAGACAGAGGTTTCACGATAGAGGAGAAGTTTTTAATAAACTTCCTGTAATAATTGGCGAAGCCCAGAAATCATTGGATGGCTTTAAGACTCTTGGGTTTAGGCCACTGTAAGACTGCAGTCAATTTCTCTTTATCCATGGCAATGCCATCTTTGCCAATTTTAAACCCCAGAAATGGTACACTGGTTTTGTGGAACTCGCATTTCTCCAGTTTACAAAATAATCTATTTTTGCGTAAGCGCAGCAACACTTCAGACACATCCTTGATGTGTTGTGACAGGTCTTTGGAGTGGATAAGTATGTCATCAAGATAGACTACAACACATGATTGTAACATATCTCTAAGAACATCATTGATCAGTACTTGAAATACTGCAGGAGCATTACATAGACCGAATGGCATGGTCGCAGTTCGCCACTTTTTTTCTTAACAAAAAAGAACCCGGCGCCGGCCGGAGAAGTAGATTTCCTTATGATCCCTCTACTGAGGGCATCCGCTATGTATTCCTCCATAGCTTGGTTCTCCTCACAAGACAATGGATACGTGCGTCCCCTCGGTGGTAGTTCCAGGACTTAGTTCTATACGACAATCGTATGGTCTGTGCTGAGGTAGGGCGCCAGCCTCTCCCTTACTGAAAACGTCGCTGAACTGTTGGTAGACATCAGGTAGTGAAGGGGAGGTGCACAAGACCTTAACAGGATGGGTAACGCCCTTATCCATACAGAACTGAGACCAAGCAGCAATCTCACATTTCTGCCAATCAAATTCTGGGTTGTGCAACTGTAACCAAGGAAAGCCCAATATCACGGCATGATGAGGAGAATTAATCAATTGGATTGCTCTTCCTTGTGAAGAGCCCCAATAGTCATGGACAAGGGCATCGTTTCAAAGGTAACTTGGGCAGGTTCCAAAGGTCTGCCATCAATTGCTTCGATAGCAAGAGGGGTTTCTCTCTGAATCCGTGGTACCCCATGCAATTCAGCAAAGGTATTGTCCATAAAATACCCAGCTGCACCAGAATCAACCAGGGCCAAAACCTCAACTGAGCGTTGTGCCCATGACAATACCACGTGTATGGTGGGTTTAAGTGTGCCCAACACTGGGGATGATTGGACACCACCTAGGGCCTGTCCCCCAAGGTACCCTAGGTGTGTTCGTTTCCCGGACGTACCGGACAAGATCTTAACAGGTGACCATTTTTACCGCAGTACAAACATAATCCCTATATCTTGCGATACCTCCTCTGGTCCTTGGTTAACCTAGTGAAACCCACCGGCATAGGTTCACCTGGTTCATGAATTGGTTCACTAGGTTTGGATACCAAGGGAGGGTTGGGTGGGCAAAATGTGCTACTGGACCCATTATTTTTTAGCCGTACTCATCGCTCTCTGGCGGTTAATCTTTCTCGTATTCTGGAGTCAATTCGAATCACGTATTCAATATAATCATCTAGGTCAGTAGGTAAATCTTTTGCTGCAATCTCATCTTTAATCTGATCACTCAAGCCTTGGACAAAGGCTGCCAACAGGGCCTCGTTATTCCATCGTACCTCTGCAGCTAGGGTGTGGAATTCAATGGCATAATCGCCAACCATGCGTCTGCCCTGTTGTATCTCCATATGACGTTTAGCAGCAGAGGTGGTTCTACCAGGAGGCTCGAAAACTCTCCAAAAGGATTGTACAAAATCACAGAAATTTTTAGTACAAGGTTTAGCGTTTTCCCACAGTGGGTTAGCCCAGGCCAATGCTCTACCGGTCAGTAGGGATATCATGAACCCAACCTTGCTGCGGTCACTAGGAAATGCGTGTGCCGTCAATTCCATAAATATTTCAAGTTGATTAATAAACCCTCTACATAGTTGAGGGTCACCGTCATATCTCAGCGGCAAGGGTGCAGAAGCCGTTAACCCTTTGACTGTGGTCCCTGGTGACCTAGACTCATTCTCCGGTATCTGAATTGGCGAGACCACCGAGCTAGAACCGGACTTATCAGCAAGTACCGTGCGTTCAAGAATAGTTTGAATAGCAACCGCCAGCTGATCCAAACGTTGCTCATGCATATCCATCCTCCAATGGATATTTTGTGTGTTACCATAACTCTTATTGTCTGAGGTCATGGCCCTTTCGTACTATCACGGTTTTTAAAGACTCTCAGATGTAAGGTTAGGTAAAAGTTAAGGCAATCCCCATAGGGAAACATACATAACAATACAACAATAATAGTCCATACAATAGGTTCTACCGGCCTTGCCTAAAATACCGGGCAAGGCAACTCAACTGACAGTAGCAATAACAGGCTCTACCGGCCTTGCCTATACCGGGTAAGGCAACCGTGAGATGACATATACCGGTTCTACCGGCCTTACCAATACCGGGCAAGACAGCCCAAAGGAGTACTGAGTATAGGCTCTACCGGCCCTGCCAATACCGGGCAGGGCAGCCTGAGCGAGTAGACCAGCTGTCAGATGACTATGACAGCAGAGAGGAATAGGAACTAAGGTCTTACTCAGTAGAAGTCTATTGCCAGGGAAAATCGGACGACTGCATAGGAGTGGACAGCGACCTAGCTTCAGTACTGGATAGATCAGGAGCAAACCAACGTCCGCACGTTGGGACCAACAATAAATATCGTCACCAGGTTAATGGAGTAAACCAGCGTCTTCACGCTGGAACCAACAGAGTATCGCCACCAGGTTAACGGAGTAAACCAGCGTCCACACTCCGGGACCAACAGAGTATCGCCACCAGGTTAAATGGAGTAAACCAGCGTCCACACGCTGGAACCAACAGTAAATGTCTCCACCAGGTTTAATGGAGTAAACCAGCGTCCGCACGCTGGAACCAACAGTGTATATCGCAACCAGGTTTAATGGAGTAAACCAGCGTCCGCACGCTGGAACCAACAGTGTATATCGCAACCAGGTTTAATGGAGTAAACCAGCGTCCTTATGCTGGAACCAACAGTGTATATCGCAACCAGGTTTAATGGAGTAAACCAGCGTCCTCACGCTGGAACCAACAGTGTATATCGCAACCAGGTTTAATAGAGTAAACCAGCTTCCTCACGCTGGGACCAACAGTAAATGTCGCCACCAGGTTTTAATGGAGTAAACCAGCGTCCGCACGCTGGAACCAACAGTGTACATCGCAACCAGGTTTAATGGAGTAAACCAGCGTCCTCACGCTGGGACCAACAGTAAATGTCGCCACCAGGTTTAATAGAGTAAACCAGCGTCCTCACGCTGGGACCAACAGTAAATGTCGCCACCAGGTTTTAATGGAGTAAACCAGCGTCCGCACGCTGAAACCAACAGTGTATATCGCAACCAGGTTTAATGGAGTAAACCAGTGTCCTCACGCTGGGACCAACAGTAAATGTCGCCACCAGGTTTTAATGGAGTAAACCAGCATCCTCACGCTGGAACCAATAGTGTATATCGCAACCAGGTTTAATGGAGTAAACCAGCGTCCGCACGCTGGGACCAACAGAGTATCTCCACCAGGTTTAATGGAGTAAACCAGCGTCCACACGCTGGAACCAACAGTAAATGTCGCCACCAGGTTTAATGGAGTAAACGAGCGTCCGCACGCTGGAACCAACAATGTGCACTTATAATACTCCTCCTAGTGTCTCTGTTTGTCAATATGCACTTTCCCTCTCAAATAATGTAATGATTGTACTTAACCTTAATACTCTTAACCCCAGTTCTGTCGTTTTTGTATTGTATTATTTCAACTTCTGTTAAGCGCTGTGTACATGTATATAAATAAAGATACATACATACAATGTACAAGCAGCAGCGAGAAGAACAATGTCGCCGGAGTGACGGGGCTAGAGCAGGAGCCCTACACTCCAACGGGGAGTCCACCGGGGTGAGACTGATGCACTGACAGATGACTGGAACCACCGGAACCGCCGGTGCAGAGCGAACCGGCTGGAGAAGCGGCAGGCAGGAGACACAGGAACTCAGTAAGATTAACCCGCTAGGTGCTGGAACACAGGAACACCGGAACACTAGCATACAGGAACATTGGAACACTGGAACACTGGAACGCAGGAACAGCAGGCCCAGAAGCCTGACATGCAGATCAGGCCAAGTGAAGTCAGAAACACCACAAAAGGGAACCTGGAAGTGCTCAACCTGGGTTTAAAAAGGCTGTGTGAGGAGGGCTAATAGCAGACAGCCAATCAGGAATACTCAGCAAGTGACAGACACAGAACAGCACGAATCACGGGCACCATGATACCCAGGCTCATGTACATTATAATATTGCTTGCTCACCCCCCCCCACACACACACACAGTGCGCCTGTGAGGGTGCTTTGTTGCAAATGCATACAATTAGTAGTAAATGTTCTGGGTCGCTTCTAGTTCCTGTGCCACCTGGGCCACCCCATGTGACCTACTGTTGTGACTGTATACCTACCCTGCTCTCTGCTCATTGCTCACTGCCTAGATGGGACCTCCTGCCATGTAATCAAATGCAGTCATGCTCTGCTGCACAGCTTGTACAGCTGCATAAAAACCACAGTAACCAGCTTAGGTTTGGCTGAGCGTAGCTGGTGGGAGAGTGTTGAGCAGTAGCAGAGGCAGTAGGCTACAAGCCATAAGTTATTGGCAGGCGGAGAAAGCGGCAGCAGTGGCAGTAGCAGCAGTATACCCACCAACAGCTTCACGTTTAGCAGGCATGTATGTATTGACTTCAGCCTCACAATATTTGACATTCAACAATAATATTATAGTTTCCATTCTATACAATCACCTGTATTGTCATGTGGTGTATGTGTGTCCACTATACAATCGTCCTGCAGTGTATTGTGGCGGTATCTGTGCAATCAAAATGCACTGTAATGTGGCATACCTTGCATATGTTACCTCTCTGTACATTCACACTGTAGTATAATGCGATATTTGTTCCCTCTGTCCAATCCCTGACAGTATAATGAGGTGTATGTACCCTATATATATGTTATCTGTTCACTCACTTGCAATGCAATGTAGTGTATGTATGTGTGTGTACTTTATCTTCTCTATGCAGTTTGAGTCAGTCATCAGCAATGAATATAATGGCAGATCCTCTTTTCATGCAAAAACAGTTCCTTTGGGTGGGATTGCCTTAACTTGCAGCGGACATATGATTTTGATTTATGTAAGTTGAAATGTTACTTTTGTGTCCCTGGCACAAACTTTCTGAATATGCTGTATATATCCCATTTCTCTTTATAACATTTTCATCTATCTCTGGAAAATTGCCAAGTACTGTGAAGAATAATCTAAACATGGGTTTTGGCCACAAAGGAGGTGTGGTAAAGTGAAGGGGCTTGGCTAAGTGATGGTGTGGTTTGGAGTGGGGCAAAGGCAGTGTTAGGGGCACCTGAAGGTGTTGTGCTTAGAGGTACTGCCTAATGGAATATATAATGTCAAATGGATTTAAATCTGGGTGGTGACTTCTGAAAGTATGCCCATGAGCAAGTAAATAGCCTAAAAAATATATTCTTCAGTCAGACACTAATATAATTAAATATTAGTAAATAAACAGTGAGCTGTAGAAACAATCAGATGAGTACAAAAATGTGAAATGAATGACAATATTTGGAAATTCAATGAAATAAAAATGTGAGCAGGCACAGATGGCTATAATAAACTAAGCATCAAACATACTTCCAAGACCACATTAATCTATATTGAACAATATAGCCTTAAAATAGATAATTTATATTATTTGTAAAAATATGAAAGCAATAACTCATTTTAACTCTAAACTATGCAGAATGTAGGTAAAGGGGGAATTTTGACAACAAATTATCAAATCTTCAGAGAAAAAAAATGGGGAGGCAAGTGAAATACTTATGTACCAAGAAAACTAGACCACTAGCTGTCAGTGACTAACTACATGATATCTATAAAAGTGTGAGCATAAAATATGCAGAAAACAAAATCCTCAAAGAAGAAAATACATGTGGGAGAAAGTCATAGGAATTGTAATTGAATAGTGCAATATCATATTTTAGGATATCAATGATAGGAATTGTATTTGAATAGAGCAATATCATATTTTAGGATATCAATGATAGGAATTGTATTTGGATAGAGCAATATCATATTTTAGGATATCAATGATAGGAATTGTATTTGAATAGTGCAATATCATATTTTAGAATATCAATGATATAAGAGAAAATATCCTTCTGATCTTCCTGGAGAAAGTGATTGTATGTGAAAATGAATAAAAGCTCTAAATCTTCTGGTGCTACAATACCATAAAAGAAACCTGAGTAAAGATACACAAAAAAAGAATAAAGGAGGACAATATAATGACAAATCTATATCCATAATCCTATATTATAATTCACTAAGGATGTTTGTCAGAAGCCGTTATGTGCAGTAGAGATGGCTTCACATGCTGCAGTAATGTGCATTACAGACTGCTCGCTCCATGGCTGATATGGAGTGGGGCGCTCCGAATTCAGACTGTAGTCCTCTCTGCGCACCTTTCTGGGACTGCTTGGTCCTGGGAAGGTGCACAGAGAGGACTCTGGTCTGAATGCGGAGCTCCCAGCTCCGTATCAGCCGCGGCGCGGGCAGTCTGTACTGCGCATGACTGCAGCGCCGCCAGTGTTGCCCTGTGTACATGGGCTTTAAAACTAGTAATATAATAAGCACTACATGGATAGTGAACAAAAACAAGCATGTGAATCATAATCAACTTAAACTAAAAAACAATATATTAAGTAATAACTGCTTTAATAAATTAAAAAAAAAATGAAAGGAAAAATGTGTGTGAACTTATGGACATACAATCAGATTAGATGTATGGGGTCTAAGTTATCTCACTGAGACCCAGGGGAAAAAGCATAGATAAAAGGAAAATCCAGAAGAATTATCAGTTTACCAATCACTGTAACTTGTCAGAGGATGAAGAGGCTGAATGAATTCAGTTGGAGTCACCATAAGGCCAGTGGGGTTTTTATTGTGGCAAGAAACATTGTGAGAAGTAAAATAACTCAAAATATTTCTTCTATGTTGGCTGAACCCATTTCTTAAGTTTTGTGTGTTTTGGCCAACATACTGCAAACCTCATGTACAGGTCAAAAGGTACACCACATAATTGGAGCTATAACTGATAGAGTAGAAATGGGAAATATTCCAGTGGTGACTAGATGTAAAACAAGTAATTTTATTTGTAATGTAAGAACAAATTAGGTATTTTTTGTAAAACTTTTAAAAGAGCTTCTATCCTATGGAAGAAATACCCTGGGTTGCGGAATTCTCTATATTGCTACATTGAGGCATACTTTGTTTTGCTCTCCTTTCTTGCTTTTTAACTATTGGCAAGAATATTTTACTTGTCCTCACTGTTCTATTATCTGTATAAGGTTGCTAATGGTATTGTACCAACTAGTTCATGTAGACTTAACCAGCTGGGGATGTGGCAAAACTAAGGCTAAGATCATCCTTAAGAACTCTGTTGTCAGGTGAATTGTTATCTTCATGTTCAATTAACTCCTGTATCTATGGCTAGGTTGGGGAAGCATTGAAATCAATGCTTTCCAGCCACCCTTGCAATGATGCAGTTACATGTTTACAGATTAAAAATTTAGATTTTATTTCAGACCAACATGTTGTTAAATGAATTTGGCAATAATAATATCAATATAGACTCTCTTGAATCCATTTATTTATTACTAGTTTTAAAGCCCGTACACAAGGGCCAACACTGGCGGCGCCATAGTCATGCGCAGTACTGACTGCCCAAACGCACGGCAGCTGATACAGAGCAGGGAGCTCCGAATTCAGAGCGGAGTCTTCTCTGCACACCAGATGGTCTGTACTGCGCATGACTGCAACGCGCGCAGCCTTCTCTACTGTGCATGACAGCTTCTGACAAACATACTTAGTGAATTACAGGATTATAACTTCCTAAGTGAAAAATAGAAGAAGGGACAATTATTATATCAATATGGGGCCTCAAGATGATCTCATATCATTATTATTTTCACTTATTTTCCTTAATGGAAGAATAGTGGAAGGGATCATTGAACTCATTCCTTAAGTGAAAAACTGTATTAAATGGGGAATTGGAAATCTCAAACAAGTCTCTGTGCAGCAAGTAAATTCAAGGGGGTAAGGCTTAAACTACAGACAGGCAATTAATTTTTGTTTTAAGTAGTATAGGAAGGCAAATTTACTGAACCAGTATATTTAAAATTGGCATATTTGAGCATTAGTAACTGTATTCTTTCTCAAAATACAGGGAGTGCAACAAATATTGCAAAAAAAGTCAATCGGGTTAGTTTCTCAGGTTTAATAGATTAAAACAGGAAGTTCTGGTAAATAGACTAATACCCATATTTGAGTTTAAAAGGATTATGTTGTTATTATTTTCTGCGATATTGTAAAGGATGTGGGCTGATGAGGCTGTCCCAGTAAGCTAGACCCCTGAGTAACACTTTGTAGCAAAAAGTAAATTAACTCCCATAGCTAAAACACCATAATATATACATTCTTTGCTGAAAGATAAAGTGCAGCAAGGAATAAAAGGACCTTTCAATCTCCCAATTAATAACACCCTAAAATAGAAGACAATCCTGTACTGCATCATACAAATTACTTAAAGGGATAGTAATACTTCATTTTAACTTTATTTTATTTTGTAGGCATTAAAAAAACATGAAGAAAGTCTTATCTCTGAAACCTTTATGGTTTAAGAGATATTCACAAACAAAGTATCCCCCCCCTGTTCAGCCACATCAGAAGGGAGATGCCCAGGTAGACTGCAGAGAGGGACAATCTTCAATTAAGATAATGGAAAAAGATGAAAAACTTGTCAAGGGGGGAAGGGCTTTCATTGTTTTCATACAAAGAAAATTGTCCCCTTCTGTTATCTGTACTGTCATACAACCTGATCCACATCTGAGAAGAGATGGCTTACACTAGGAAAAAGGGGCGGGGAGGGGAACTTTGCTTGTGAATATCTCATAAACCATAAAGGTTTGAGAGATAAGACTTATATCATTCTTCATGTTTTTTTAATGCCTACAAAATAAAATAAAGTTAAAACGAAGTATTACTATCCCTTTAAATGTGAACCCTGGGTAGAGCATATATTATACCAATATGTTAACCCCTTTGTGACCATTGACGTGCCAGGACCGTCACGGTGGTCCGGCACTTAAGGACCAATATTGGTCCTGGCAAATCATGGAGTTCAGGGCTCCCGGCGCGGCTGCACGCTGCTCCGGAAGCCCTGAACCGGAAGTTTAAAAAAAAAAAAAAAGCCCCGTGGTCACCAAGTGCCGGCCACGCTTGTGCGTGCTGGTCCTTAAGGGGTTAACGTCTTTGTTTCAAAATACGGGGGTTTTGTTACATAGTTTTGCCAAAATATGTTTAACCCCTTATCGACCAGTGACGTGTCAGTAAACCTGCCTAAAGGACCAGTGATGGTCCTGGCACATCATGTATTTGTGCTTGCAATGCTCCTCTGGGAGCACTGTAAGCACTAGTGGGGTTTGATATTGACCGCTCAAAGACCTGAGTGGGCTCTCTCAGACCCCCTTTCAGCTCGCTGCTACACATTATTGGTCACTTGTGACAGTTCGTGTACAAACTACAAAGGTGCCCTTAAAGGACAGCTCGTCCTTAAGATGTTAAGCTTGCTTACCTAGTCAGGGTCCTAACTAATATGTATTGTCATCTAATTGGCTTACAAAAGTGCCTTATATTAAATACTAGTTGAAGAGCCTGTTACACTGGCCACAGTGTCACTGCCAGCTGGTCACAGGGCAGTCATGCACAGTAGAGACTGCCCATGCCGTGGCTGATACAGTGTCAGCCGGAGCTCCTCACTCTGTATCAGCCTCATCACTGGCAGTCTCTACTGTGCATGACTGCAGCACATGCAGCAGTCTCTACTGCGCATGACTGCTTCATTACAAACGTTCTAGTGAATTATTATAAAGGATTCCTGACTCTAGCTCCTGACTGAAAATACTTTATATGAAAAGCTACTAACTACTTCTCCTGAGGAAATAAGAACTATTATTCTTAAAGCTCAATCAATCAATCTATATAATGCCTTGTTGGTTAAACTGACCTACTTTCAAACTGGGATCAATTACTGTGAGGTGGTAAGGTCTGTCCCACCCAATATTATATACTGCATTGAGTCAACAGTGAGGGAAAAAAATTGATCCCCTGCTGATTTTGTACATTTGCCCACTGACAAAGAAATGATCCATCTATAATTTTAATGGTAGGTTTATATGAACAGTGAGAGACAGAATAACAATAAAAAAAATCCTGACAAATGTATTTCAAAAAAGTTATAAATTTATTTGTATTTTACTGAGTGAAATCAGCAAGATTTCTGACTCCCAGGTGTCTTTTATACAGGTAACAAGCTGAGATTAGGATCATTCTCTTAAAGGGAGTGCTTCAAATCTCAGCTTTACCTGAATAAAAGACACCTGTCCACAGAAGAAATCAATCAATCAGATTCCAAACTCTCCTCCATGGCCAAGACCAAAGAGCTGTCCAAGGATATCAGGGACAAGACTGTAGATCTACACAAGGCTGCAATGGGCTACAAGACCATCTCCAAGCAGCTTGGTGAGAAGGTGACAACATTTGGTGCGATTATTCGCAAATGGAAGAAACACAAAATAACTGTCAGTCTCCCTTGGTCTGGGGCTCCATGCAAGATCTCACCTTGTGGAGTTTCAATGATCATGAGAACGGTGAAGAATCAGCCCAGAACTACACGGGAGGATCTTGTCAATGATCTCAAGGCAGCTGGGACCATAGTCACAAAGAAAAACAACTGGTAACACACTACGCCGTGAAGGACTGAAATCCTGAAGCGCCTGCAAGGTCCCACTGCTCAAGAAAGCACATGTACAAGCCCCTCTGAAGTTTGCCAATGAACATCTGAATGATTCAGAGGAGAGCTGGGTGAAAGTGTTGTGGTCAGATGAGACCAAAATCGAGCTCTTTGGCATCAACTCAACTCGCCATGTTTGGAGGAGGAGGAATGCTGCCTATGACCCCCAAGAACACCATCCCCACCATCAAACTAAGGGAACAGGACAACTTCATCGCATCAAAGGGACAATGGACAAGGCCATGTACCGTCAAATCGTGGGTAAGAACCTCCTTCCCTCAGCCAGAGCATTGAAAATGGGTCTTGGATGGGCATTCCAGCTTGACAATGACCCAAAACACATGTCCAAGGCAACAAAGGAGTGGCTCAAAAAGAAGCACATTAAGGTCTTGGAGAGGCCTAGCCAGTCTCCAGACCTTAATCCCATGGAAAATCTGTGGAGGGAGCTGAAGGTTCGAGTTGCCAAATGTCAGCCTCGAAACCTTAATGACTTGAAGAGAATCTGCAAAGAGGAGTGGGACAAAATCCCTCCTGAGATGTGTGCAAACCTGGTGGCCAACTATAAGAAATGTCTGACCTCTGTGATTGCCAACAAGGGTTTTGCCACCAAGTACTAAGTCATGTTTTGCAAAGGGGTCAAATACTTATTTCACTCATTAAATGCAAATAAATTTATAACTGTTTTGAAATGAGTTTTTTAGGATTTTTTTGTTGTTATTTTGTCTCTCACTATTCATATAAACCTACCATTAAAATTATAGACTGATCATTTATTTGTCAGTGGGCAAACATACAGAATCAGCAGGGGATCAAATAATTTTTTCCCTAACTGTACATAATGCACCTTTCAAATATGAATTGAGATTTTCATTCAATCAAATACCTTGGAGTGATTACAGGCAAACATAAGCAAGACAAGCCAGTCAATATTATGACATATATATGTATACATATCAGATAGGACTCACGTTAAATGGGGTACCTTGGTGAGGTAATCTGGCTTAACCCTTTGAGTGCCAGTGCATTGCAATGCATGGATACCTATCTGGCACTCAAATGGTTAAACATATTCTGGCCATACTATATAACAAACCCTCATTTTTAAAACTACAAATTAAAACATTGGTATAATATATGCTCTAGACAGGGTTCACATTTAAGTAATGTGTATGAAGCCACACAGGATTGTACCCTGTGTAAGCCACCAATGCATAACAGTGTATCTTGAGCACAAAGCTTGTGAGCAGTGACAGCCAACTGATGCAGTTATGATGTGGCTAATGCCAGGTAAAGCTGCCAATGGCAAGACTGAATTACATTCTGTATACCACTTGAGATGGTATTTGTACAGTATAACTGCTAGAGTGATTATTGTAGGTAGACATACTAGGTGACAGCAGTTTGGCAAGGAAATGTTGGAGAAGCCCAGTGGGGGAACTAAGGAAGAAAGATAGTAGTGGAAGAATAGAAATCTAAAGATAAGAGTGCTAAAGAGGAACAAGTCTGTCAAAATAACAGAGTGTGAAAACAAAAGTGGTATAAAAAACACAGAATGGTAGCTATATGGAGTAAATCAAACAAGAGGCACCACTCAACAAAGTATCTGCATGGGGTATGACAAGGAAGCCACCACAAAAGTAAATGAAGGACTGAAAGGAGGGACAGACTTGCATCTGGACTGAGAAGCAGTTGAAACCAATAGAAGGGATGGTAGGAGTTAAGAAGTACAGCTGGAGTGGTATAAATGGTAAGAAGCTAAAAGTTTGTCAACTGAGCATAGTACCAAGGGAGATCCGCAAAAGTGTTTTCAAACAAATTCGGCATCAGTGGTCACATGTACAGCACTAAATATAAGACAAAGTGTAAGTCCAAAGCTAGTAGGGTAAGCAATGGGAAATCTCCAAATCAGGTATAACATCAGTAGGCAAGAATAGTAACAAGGCAGGCAAATTATCAAAACTGGAGAGCACACTAGGAAGCTGGTAACATGCCAAGGCACAGCAACAAAGCATTGAAAATATGCCAAACAAAGGAGTAAAGGGAAGTAACAAGGAGATATGGAAAAAATAAAGACCAGACTGGGAAACTCCAGACCAAACATATATATACAGTAGCAAAGGTTTAACTTTATTGATTTTATGCCCTGGTTCCCAAGACCCAGTGATGGCTAATCCCCCTATATCACCCCTAGGGATCTTGGGGAGATGTATTTCACAGGAGGAAGAAGAGGGTAGTAGTAGTGTGAGCAGGACAGGGTGACAGCAGGGGACCCTAAATCACACTTGCCATCCCCAAGAAGTCACACTTTTAGTACTACTACTAAGAAGGTCCAGCAGCTTGTACAGACTAAGAGAGTTAGGATTGAAGAAGGGGGTGATCATACTATTAGTGAGGAGGAAGACAAAGAGACAGAAATTGATGTGGTTGGTGTTAGTAGTAGTGATGGCGAAGCAGCTGATAGGAGAAATAATGCAGAGAGGCCAGACTAGCTGTCAAGGGAGCCCACAACATTCCCCTTACCCTAGGAGTCCCCTTACCCCCATGGCTTGTCCAGATGGAACATAATCCTAAAGAAGGCAGAATTGTTGCCTAGCAGCAGTAATGACACCACTAGACTTGTGCAATTCAGGTCAGCAACATTCAGAATTCGACAAAATTGGGATCATTCGGTGACATTCGGACCTTCCGACAGGCAAGGGTCATTCGCAAAAAAAAATACTGATCCGACTAGCCCTAGTCTGAATGTCATTGAAACTTTTCGGCGAATACTACCCCCACTCGATTACTTTCCCTCCATACTTTTCCTCCATGTCTGTAGTCCAATTAGCTTCTCTGTTTCATGCACTACTTTCCCGCTTTGTCTCTATTCCATTTGGCTTCTTCGTTTCATGATGGGGATTGGATTAATGACACAGACACCCAGGCAGACAGCCTGCATTTCCTCATTGTGTTGTTGGAGCTCAGAGATAGAAGAAGGACATAGAGTGCTCAGTTGTTGTGTAGGCAGGCAGTTAGCATTAGGCATAGGCAGGCAGCCAGCATTAGTGCCTTATTGCCACTGCAAGGGAGAGTCATCTTTGTTCCTGTGCAAAAATAATAGGGATTTGTTTGAATAATTTTCAGAGTGACACATCAGCCAGTCTCACAGTTCTATAGACAGGCCTGGTACCTTATTACCACCGCAAAGGAAAGTCACCTTTGATTCTGTGTTTAACATTAAAAATAATAGTAGGAATTTGTCTGAATAATTTTCAGAGTGACACTTCAGCCAGTCTCACAGTTCTATAGACAGACCTAGTTCATTATTGCGTCTGCAAGGGAATGTCACCTTTGTTTGTATGTAAAATATTAAAAGTAATATTATTGCTTTGAATAATTTTCAGAGTGACACTTCAGCCAGTCTTTCAGTTCTACAGGCAGGCCTAACACCTTATTGCGTCCGCAAGGGATAGTCACCTTTGTTCCTGTGTAAAATATTAAAAGTAATAATAGGGATTTGTTTGAATAATTTTCAGAGTGACACATCAGCCAGTCTCACAGTTCTATAGGCAGGCCTAGTACCTAGTACCTTATTGTGTCCACAGGGGATAGGCACCTTTGTTCCTGTGTAAAATATTAAAAGTAATAGTAGTGATGTGTTTGAATAATTTTCAGAGTGACACATCAGCCAGTCTCACAGTTCTGTAGGCAGGCCTAGTACCTTATTACCACCGCAAAGGAGAGTCACCTTTGTTTGTGTGTTAAACATTAAAGTTAATAGTAGGGATTTGTTTGAATAATTTTCAGAGTGACACATCAGCCAGTCTCACAGTTCTATAGGCAGGCCTAGTACCTTATTACATCCGCAAGGGAGAGTCACCTTTATTTCTGTGTTAAACATTAAAATTAATATGAGGAATTTGTTTGAATAATTTTCAGAGTGACACATCAGCCAGTCTCACAGTTGTGTATGTGTATTGTGTAGGAAGGCAGGGTGCCTTATTGCTACATCCATACTTCATCTACTTCATCCATAGTACCATAAGGCTAAATGCCCACCTTACCCTGTCCACCATCTTCATTTAGACCCTGGAAATGGTTCCATTTCATTTTTTATTGTATTTTTAAAGGTATTTTAAAGTTGCAAAATAATTTTGACTGTCACCGACTTTCGTCCGAGTCGAACAGGTCGGATCTGAATTGCAGAGGCTACGAATTAAAAAAAAAAATCATCCGACATTGAATTTAACTGAAAATTTTTGTTGTGCACAAGTCTAGCCACCACTACCAAGAGCACACACTGGCTACCTGTCCCGGCTGATAGTGCTGCCAGTCTGCCTTCTTCAGATCAGCAAGAGATGGCAAGTGTTACTTTAGGGGACCCTCTGTCACATTTTTCATCACTTCCTCCAACCAGTGAGATGTCTGTAATAGAACAGCAGCAAGGAGGGGCTGGTGGAGGTGGTGATGATGATGATGCTAGAAAAGCTGCAGTGCAAGAGACATTAATGGTCTTTTAAGCCCAATCTGAGAAGGAATGGGAGACAGGGATGGGTATGGGCATCCCCCCCCCACCAGATGTGAGCTTTTGGAATTTGTGTAGTTTGCTGCTGCTGCTGGGTTGCAAGGGCAACAGGATGCTTAGTGTGCCACAGACCACTGTGGTCACAGTGGAAATGGGGTTAACAAGTGATGCGGGACTAGGACAGGGTCCCACTTGCACTCAGCAGCAATACACCTGGTCCTAGTTGTAGTGCTGATTCTGAGGCAGTAGCAGCAACAGCATCCTCTGCCCCAGTCAGTGAAGGGAAATATGGAGGAGAGGAAGAAAGAAGCCATTCTTCTCCACGTTTTCCCTCCCCCTGAAGTCTTGGATGTGGGACTATTTTTTTCTTGGGGCAGACACAGTGCAGTCATCAGCAATGGCACTGTGCACAATTTGTGAAAACTCAGTGAAAAGGAGAAAGGACTGCACCTTAACAGAACACACATGAAACACAGACACCATGACACTTATGTGAAACATGTGAATGGGAAAATCCCATCAAAGAAATTGGACTTTGCTGTTGCTGTACCCCTTGACTCTCCAAAAGACAACAAGAGGCAAGGTGTAAATCAAAGAAGAGGAAGACTAGAGAAACACAGCCAGAGCCTGAAAGTTTGATGTGAGAGAAACAGCTGGCTCTCCATGACCTTCTTGCTCTAGGTTAACTACATCTTCTGGCTATCCACCTTGTTCCTCTTTACCTCCCTCACCAATTGATAGCCATTCAGTAGATATCAGGATGTGGCAGTTCATGTCCACCTATTGCACACTGTGGGGTGTACTGACCACACATAGCAGTGTGGTGGAGGATAATCACAAGCAGGGCATAACGCAGCATCTGAGAAGATTCCATCCCTCAGAATATGCTAACCTTGTGGCCTGGAGGGTTCATCATTATTATTAAACTGTCTGCAAGTTGTCATGTATCCTTAGCAGGGAGTGGACAAGGGGCATAGTGACAGCAGCAGTTCTTGGCTTCCAGTGCCACCATTGCTGTACCTGCAGCCACATGTGCTGCCACTAGTGTTGTAACTGCTGTAAGTGCTGAACCTGCTGCTAGTGCTAAACCTGCTGCCAGTGCTGAACCTGCTGCCACCAATACTTTGCCTGCTGCTAGTGTTTCTTGTAGTACTCGGGGGGGAGACAATTATGCCATGTGTGACAGCAGTGAGATGCCTGTAGTAGAGCAGCAGCACATAGGGACTAGTGGTGGTGGTGATGATGATGGTGGAGAAGCTGGGGTGGAAGAGACATTGATGGCCTTTTTATCAGAATCTGAGAAGGAATGGGAGACAGGGATGATGATGGCCATCACCACCACCACTAGCAGTCAGCTTTTGGAATTTGCGGAAATTGCAACTGCTCTAATCTCTGCCACTGCTGCTGAAATGAAAGGGCAGGAGGGTGCTGAGGAGCAGGCTAGTGTCCCACAGACCACTGTGGACACAGTGCGAATGGAGTTAACAAGTGATGCAGGACTAGGGCAGGTTCCACTTGCCAGCAGTAGTAATACTCCTCCTGATCCTAGTTGCAGTGCTAAATCTGAGGCAGTAGCAGCAACAGCAGCAACATTATCAGCTGCCACAGAAAGTGAAGGGGAATGTGGAGCACAAGAAGAAAGAGGCCATTCTTCTCCACCTGTTCCCTATCCCTCCCCCCCAGAAGTCATAGGTGTGGGACTATTATTCTCTTCCAGCAGGCACAATGCAGTTATCATCAACAACTGTACAGTACAAAATTTGTGACAAGTTAGTAAAAAGGGGAAAGGAGGGAACCTTCCGGATAACACACATGAAACACAGACACCATGACATGTATGTCAAACATGTTAAAGCCAAACACCCATTACAAAAATCTAGCACCGCTGTTACTTTAACCCCTGACTCTTCAGAAAGGTGGTGATCAAAGAGGAGGAAGAATAAAGAAACATAGACAGACACTGGAAGTTCCATGATGAGCAAAACAACTAGCTCGCTATCAACATCACCTTCTTCCTCTAGGGTAACAAGTACATCTCCTGCCAATCCACCTCATTCATTGTTACCTCTCCCGCCAAATGATAGCCACTCTGTTAATGTTAGAATATGGCAGTTCATCTCTACCCATTGTACACTGTGTGGTGCACTGACCACACATGCCAGTGTGGTGGAGAAGAATTGCAATCAGTGCATCAAGTGGCATCTGAGGAGATTCCATCCTGCAGAATATGCTAAGATGGTGGCAGGAAGGGTTCATCATTACTATTAAACTGTCAGCAAGTTGTCATGTGTCCTTAGCCGGTCTGGAAAAGGGGTACAGTGACAGTGACAGTACTTGGTTTCAGGTGTCATGATGTTTGGATACAGTTGTGCCCCCAGATGCACATTATAGTTGCTGATGGAAGCCACAATTCCTGTTCTCAAAGGAAAAATATATATTCTAATAACAACACACCCATGATTTTGGAGGAGGGGCAGATGGAGAAGATTTAATGGCCATCTTCTTCTTTTCTACACAAATACTGGGGGCTACTTATTCTGCTGCTACTGACTCAGGCGCATCACTGGACCAGATAGGGAAGTTCGACGTGCCACCCCACGTGACTGATCATGTGTGCTGGCACGCAGAACAAGTGACTGAAAGAGATCGCTCCGTTCTTGGAGCGATCAATGTCAGTCTCCAGTATTACCCACTGTGCTCCTGCAGGAGCGCGGTGAGTAAAAGTATGTGACGTACCAGGACCGTCACTGATCCTTAAGTGCCGGACAAGCGTGACAGTCCGGGTATGTCATCGGATGCGAAGGGGTTAAACAACTCAGCAGCAGCAATACGAGCAGCAGTTGCAACTGAAGACTCAGGCACTGGCAATAGGCCAGTAGGGCATTTTTATTTTTTTCTCAGGGCTTGTGTTTAAAAAAAAAAAAAAAAAACAGTCCTACAATAAAATAAACAATTTTTGTGGGGTTTGTTCTAACAAGCTAAGTCCTACAAATCAATGTTTCCTTAGGGCTTGTGCCAAACAAGCTTAAAGGTATAGTAATACTTTGTTTTATCTTTATTTTATTTTGTAGGAATTAAAAAAACATGAAGAACGATATAAGTCTTATCTCTCAAACCTTTATGGTTTAAAAGATATTCACAAGCAAAGTATCCCCCCCACTGTTCAGCCACATCAGAAGGGAGGTGCCCAGGTAGACTGCAGAGAGGGACAATCTTCAATTAAGATAAGGGAAAAAGCTGAAAAACTTGTCAAGGGGAGGGGAGGGCTTTCATTCTTTTCATACAAAGAAGATTGTCCCCTGCTGTTATCTGTCTGGTCTTACAACCAGATTCACTTCTGAGAAGAGATGGCTTACACTAGGAAAAAGGGGCAGGAGGGGGAAACTTTGCTTGTGAATATCTCTTAAACCATGAAGGTTTGAGAGATAAGACATATCATTCTTCATGTTTTTTAATGCCTACAAAATAAAATAAAGTTAAAACGAAGTATTACTATCCCTTTAAGTCCTACAAACCAATGCTTGTTCAGAGCTTGTTCCCCTAATAAGTCTAAGTCCTACATATCAATGTTTCCTCAGGGCTTGGGTCTCTAACAACAAATCTAACAAATCATCCTCTACAAAATACTCTAGCAAGTCAAGTATCAGTCCACCCCAGTGGCAGCTTATGTCAAGGGATTCCTGTTTCTATCACTTTAAATACAAATTTCTTACAATATACAAATAATATTTATTTATTTTTTAATAACTGTCCCCCCATCGCAGTCAAGAAACCCCCCCAAAACAAATTTCCTGTTCAAATGATTCATTCATTCACCAACACAGGCACCCTCTTCACACCCCTTTATACCATGTCTTATGGTTTTAATTTAATTTTATTTTATTTTAGATTTCCTTTTTATTAAGTGGCCACCAATACCAGTATACAACCCCCACAAAAATCATCCTGTTCAACTGATTCTTTCCCCACATCCCACCAACACAGGCACCTTCATTCCCCTTTTATACTATGTCTTTGAAAAATAAAATAATATATGCTATGTGTAACTTCTATGTTCCCATTGATTTCCATGGAATGAGCTAGGCGAAAAAAGCGGAAAAAAAAGCAGAAAATCAACACTTTTCGCAGGAAATTTTTCACCAGACGGAAAGTGTCATTTTTCACCGATTTCAGTTTGAGGCAGAAATTTTCGCCCATTGCTACTCCTCAGACCCCTTTTATACCATATCTTATTTTTTATTTATTTATTTTTAATTAAGTGTTGCCACAATCCCAGTCAAACTCCCCCCCCCCCGTTTAACTGATTGTTTTGTCCACATTCCACCAACACAGGCACCCTTATACCCTTTTATACTATGCCTTTGGAAAATTAAATAGCATTTGCTTATGTGTAAATTCAATGTTCCTGTTGATTTCAATGGAATAAGCTAGGTGAAAAAAGCAGAAAAACTGCACTTTTTGTAGGAAATTATTTGCCAGACAGAAATTGCCATTGTTCACAGATTTTGGTTTAAGGTGAAAATTATTATAACTGGAGTTTACATTGAAATTATGAAATTACAGATTTACTAAGCCCGAATGACACTGTAATATGAATATTAAGATGCGTTTTAATGAATTTTGTTTTTCTTATGATCTACACAAGATGTCTGGTTTATTTTTCATATTGTTGTATAACTATCTGCTTTGATGCTCTTTTTTTTAAAATCATTTAGACTTTTCCTATTTAGATCTGTGTGAAACCAGATGTTCCAACATGTGGTTTAAAGTGATTGACTGAAATGATTGTTTAATGACTCTGTTTATGTCTGGTGATTGAATTCTATATCGCTCTCTGTTTTCCAAACTAACTATCTATATGAGGAAGGTCTCTTAGCCCCACAATATTGCAATATCATTAAATGAAATTAACATGCACATGACTCATATGAATACTATCAATTATCCATCTGCCTATGGTACTAAATAGAAAAAAAAATCAAGGTGTATTTTATTTTATATATACCATAGGCAACCAATGGTGATGACTTTATGCAAGATAATGTGAATACACTGAGAATAGGAATAGCTGAATTCAGTGAAAATTCTGGTACCATGGATGAGCGTAAAGAACTATTAAAGTATAATAACAACACTTGTTATTTTAAATGTATTTTTTTTGCTTTTTAAAAAACATGCCATTTGTCACCTGCTAGAATTTGTTTACCTATTTTTTAGCTGGTATGCCTCAAAGCACAAGATGAACCATTTAACATTCATGTAATTGCCTATATCAGGGGCATTGCTAGGTTCCAAAAAGATCTGGGGCTAGAGCCCATGGAAAATTCAAGTGTGCCACTGCCCGCGGTAGATATGATAACAACATGTGCACATATACATTTAAATTTATGTAGTACATATATGTACATACATTAAAAATATGTTTAACTGAGGTACAGAAAGGAAATAGGCAAAAGAAGCTAGAATGAGATTTAAGAGACTGAGCCTTCACACGCTCTCTCACACCTACCTTTTTGGCAGTATAGTAAGTAGAAGCAACTGGTCCAGAAGTCATATTCTAAGAGTGAAGGGGCACGCACACACACACACACACACACACACACACACACACACACACACACACACACACACACACACACACACACACACACACACACACACACACACACACTATATATATATCCACCCTAATTAACTCTTTCACAACAATTATATGTTTAATCACACATACCTACATTTGCTTCTTTCAACGTTTGACCTTAGCAAAGCTGACCTTGATCTGAAGAGGATCCTATTGGTTTACTTTTACTATGGGAAGGGGTGGGGCCTGCATTCAAAAGAAACGGGCAATTTTGGAGTAAACCAACTGCACAATAGGGGGACAAATATTCATTTACATTGGTTTAAATGGAACTTTTAACATCTTGAATGCTGTAGAAGTCTCCAATGTATTGCTTCTAGTAATAAAGAGGTTAAAAACCCCTTTTATATCAATTGGAATTTCTATTTATCCCATATTGTGTAGTTTAATTGCCTCAGAACTACTCCACGTTCATAGAGTTCATAATATATGGTCAGTGACTGGTGGCTGTGTGACACTGTAGTGCTTACACGAGTTACTCAGTTAGCCAATAAAGGTATAATTTTTACCCCACTTTAACCATAGTGCTTGTCAGCATGATGGACCACATGTTTGCTTCTTTTTTCAGCTGCTCTGTCTCAAAGAGTGGGTGAGCCTGGCTGGCAAATAAGAAACAACTAAGTGGATTATGCAGAGCCTCAAAGCTGAAGTTCCCTTTGTTCATTAACCTGAGAAACATCTACATAACATAGAGTGTTTATATGTGAATATTAGCCAGACAAGCAGCACTCATTATAGCACTGTGTGCAAAAGGCTGTGTAAAAATGTCTGCCTGGAAGGGCTTTTGCTTCCCTGTCTGGTGCCATCCTGTCCCATAATTGTCCTTTCATTGGGCATATTATGCCAGGGGAACTATGAAGTCTTCCCCTGATGAAATAAATAAATGATCATGCTCTGCACAGTACTCCTATACTGCTGTTAACTGGTTATCTGCTACTCCCTGGCCAGTGGTCAGTCCTGATATGAGGACAAGGACAGTGTGCGTCCCCTTGCTCACTCCCTTGGGAGCACTTCAAAGCCTGAAGCAAACTCCCAGTCAAGCCTTCTAGTTGTCGTGCACATGCTTTTCCAATACACAGTGACAAGGGATGTGGTGTAAACTGGATATGGCCCTATACATAGGCTTGCCACACAGACCTATCTAAATACAGCAGGCTTTACAGTGAAATTAATCAAGTCTGTCTACTTAAAATGATCATAACTTCACAAAAAGAGATCTTATCAATTATATAAATTTATGGTATTTAGAGGAATTTTCAGAATGTTCACTACTGCTTTCAGGGAAGGTATTGTCCTTTTTAGTCTCACTGTTGTACTCAGCAGTTGGTTTAACTGTTACATCTTCCTCCGTTTTACCATCAACACTAGAATGCAACTCATTGTCACCTTCAGTGTTTTTAAATGGTTTCTTAACACTACTGTTGATGGTGGAGAAACTTTTTACATCACTCGGACAAACAGCCTCCTCTGGAGGATAAGGATCACCATCCTTTATGGCAATGGAGTAAAGGAGGCTTAACCCAACTATTCAAACGTTTTCAGTGACCAAGTACACACAGTCAAGGATGTGAGAAGGGAGCAAGTGAGAATTACCCAAAATGCCCCAAAATTCTGTGTGACTGGCCGGAAGACACAGGCAGCCATGATCCAAGTTTCTTCCTGATCTGGCTGTTACCTCTGTTCTAGGGGAGGTTGGGGGTGTTAGAAGGGAGGAAAGGGGAATTATCAGAAGATTTTGTGTGACTGACTGGGATGAAACAGGAAACCATTATCCACATTTCTTCCTCGTCTGTATCACAGTGCCCGTGATTGCTGCATTTCCTTGTCTGTCACCAGTAGGGGGCTTCTATTGGCTGTCTGCATTTAGCCCGCCTCATATTGCCTATTTAAATCTGGATTGGGCACCCTTTGAGTGCCCTTTCGTGTTGTTTCTGACCTTTTGCTATCACTATGTCCAGTGATGGTTGGGCCTCTGTTCCTGTGTTCCTGAGTTCCTGATTACAACTGTTCCAGTGTCTCCTGCATACTGAGTTGTTCCAGTTCTGGTTCCGGCCTAGTACTCTGGGGTTGCAGTTCTTGCTGACCTTCTTCTCTGCTGTTTCCTGACCTGACTGATCGCTGCTGGTTCCTGTCATCTCCTCGCCTGCCTCCTGTGATCCTGGCGACCTTCTGCTTGGTCGCTTCGGCGACATTTCTTGTTAGTCCCAGCGTGCAGACGCTGGTTTGCTCCAAAGCCTTGCGGCTACATGATTCAATTGTTAGTCCAGTGTGCGGACACTGGTTTGCTCCTAAGCCTATCGGCTACACTATTCAGTGGTTGGTCCCAGCGTGCGGACGCTGGTTTGCTCCAAAGCCTTGCGGCTACAAGATTCAGTTGTTAGTCCAGTGTGCGGACACTGGTTTGCTCCTAAGCCTATCGGCTACACTATTCAGTGGTTGGTCCCAGCATACGGACGCTGGTTTGCTCCAAAGCCTTGTGGCTATACGGTTCCCTGTTGGTCCAGTGTGCGGACACTGGTTTGCTCTAAAGCCTTGCGGCTGTACGATTCCCTGTTGGTCCAGTGTGCGGACACTGGTTTGCTCCAAAGCCTATCGGCTACACTACTCAGTGGTTGGTCCCAGCGTGCGGACGCTGGTTTGCTCCAAAGCCTTGCGGCTATACGATTCTCTTGTTACTCCAGTGGGCGGACACTGGTTTGCTCCAAAGCCTATTGGCTATACGATTCAGTAGCTGGTCCCAGCGGGCAGATGCTGGTTTGCTCCAAAGCCTTGCGGCTATCCGATTCAATTGTTAGTCCAGTGTGAGGACACTGGTTTGCTCCAAAGCCTATCGGCTACACTACTCAGTGGTTGGTCCCAGCGTGCGGACGCTGGTTTGCTCCAAAGCCTTGCGGCTATATGATTCTCTTGTTACTCCAGTGGGCGGACACTGGTTTGCTCCAAAGCCTATCGGCTATACGATTCAGTAGCTGGTCCCAGCGTGCAGACGCTGGTTTGCTCCAAAGCCTTGCGGCTATCTGATTCAATTGTTAGTCCAGTGTGAGGACACTGGTTTGCTCCTAAGCCTTGCGGCTATACGATTCCTCTGTTGGTCTCAGTGTGCGGACACTGGGTTGCTTACGATCCTGTCACTCTGTCATTATCATCCGACAGCTATTGATACCTCTGGGCTGCCTTACCCGGTATTGGTAAGGCCGGTAGAACCTTGCTTCGCGTTGCTCTTGAGGTTGCCTTACCCGGTATTGGCAAGGCCGGTAGAGCCTATATCGAGGGTTGTTGGGCTGCCTTGCCCAGTATTGGTAAGGCCGGTAGAACCTTTTGCCACATTCCATCTGAGGTTGCCTTACCCGGTATTGGCAGGGCCGGTAGAGCCTACACTGTGTAATTATTGAGGCTGCCTTGCCCGGTATTTAGGTAAGGCCGGTAGAACCTTGACGCTATTCCATCTGCAGGTTGCCTTACCCGGTATTGGCAAGGCCGGTAGAGCCTATCATTCCATTATCTCAGACTGTCCTGTCCGGTATATTGACAGGACCGGTAGAGTCTGCATAATGTCTTTGCTATTTACACATGATATATATATATATGTATGTGATTGCCATTCTAAGTGATCATTTTAATTATTTCAATAAAATTGAGTTTTTACCTAAAACTTGTGTCTGAGAGTCATAACAAACCGTGACAGTACGAAAGGGCCATGACCTCAGACAGCAAATGTGAAGGTAACGCACAGAATATCCATTGGAGGATGGATATGCACGAGCAACGTTTGGATCAGTTGGAGGTTGCAATTCAAATGATCCTTGAACGCACGGTACTCGCTGACAAATCTGGCTCTAGCCCGGTGGTCTCGCCAAGTCAGACACCGGAAAGTGATACCAGACCCCTAGGGGGTACTGTTAAAGGGTTAACGGCTTCTGCACCCTTGCCGCTAAGATATGATGGTGACCCTAGTCTCTGCAGAGGGTTCATCAACCAACTTGAAAAATTTATGGAATTGACAGCACACGCATTCCCCAATGATCGTAGTAAAGTGGGGTTCACGATATCGCTGCTCACTGGCAGAGCATTGGCTTGGGCTAACCCCTTGTGGGAGAATGCTAAACCTTGCACTAAGAACTTTAGAGAATTTGTGCAATCCTTTCGAAGAGTGTTTGAGCCTCCTGGTAGAACCACCTCTGCTGCCAAACGTCTTATGGAGATACAACAGGGCAGGCGTACAGTGGGCGACTATGCCATCGAATTCCGCACATTGGCAGCAGAGGCAGGTTGGAATAACGAGGCATTATTGGCAGCCTTTGCTCAAGGCCTGAATGACCACATTAAATATGAAATTGCTGCAAAAGATCTACCTATTGACCTAGATGATTACATTGAGTATGTTATGCTAATTGACTCCAGAATACGTGAAAGATCAACTGCCAGAGATCGTAGGATACGGTCAAAAAATAATGAGCCTAGTAGCATGTTTTGCCCACCCATCCCTCCCCTGGTATTGAAGTCTAGTGAACCAGTACGGGAACCAAGTGAACCTATGCAAGTAGGTTTCACTAGACTAACCAAGGAAGAGAGACTATATCGCAAGAAACAAGGGTTGTGTTTATACTGCGGTAAAAACGGGCACTTGCTAAATTCCTGTCTGGTACGTCCGGGAAACGCACACACCTAGGGTACCTTGGGGGACAGGCCCTAGGTGGTGTACAATCGTCCCCAGTGTCGGGCATAATGAAACCCACCATACAGGTGGTATTATCCTGGGCACAATGCTCGGTGGAGGTTTTGGCCCTGGTTGACTCTGGTGCAGCAGGGTATTTTATGGATAATACCTTTGCCGAATTGCACGGAGTTCCACGCATTGAAAGAGAAAACCCCTTGGCTATTGAAGCAATTGATGGCAGACCCTTAGAACCGGCTCATGTTACTTTTGAATCTATGCCACTGTTGATGACTATTGGGGCACTTCACAGAGAAGAGCAGCAGTTCCAACTTATTAATTCTCCTCACCATGCTGTAATATTGGGATTTCCTTGGTTACAGTTACATAACCCACAATTTGATTGGAAAAAGTGTGAAATCGCTGCTTGGTCCCCGTTTTGTATGGACAAGCGCGTCATCCAGCCTATTAAGGTCCTGTGCACCTCCTCTGCTATACCGGATGTTTACCAACAGTTTGGCGATGTTTTTAGCAAAGGAGAGGCTAGTATACTACCTCAGCACAGACCTTATGATTGTTGCATTGAATTGCCTCCTGGAGTAGTACCTCCGAGGGGACGCACTTATCTATTATCTTGTGAGGAGAATAAAGCTATGGAAGATTACATTTCTGATGCCCTTGCTAGAAGGAGCATACGGAAATCTGCCTCTCCAGCTGGGGCTGGGTTCTTTTTCGTAAAACAGAAAAATGGCGAATTAAGACCATGCATTGACTACCGGGGCTTGAATAAACTAATGGCAAAAAACGCATACCCAATACCACTCATCACCGAGCTTTTTGATAGGCTTAAGGGCGCTTCGATTTTTACCAAATTGGACCTACGGGCTGCTTACAATCTGGTTCGCATTCGAGCAGGTGATGAGTGGAAAACTGCTTTTAATACTCGATCTGGGAACTACGAATATCTAGTGATGCCATTTGGGCTGTGTAATGCACCCACAGTTTTTCAGGAACTGATAAACGATGTTCTGAGAGATATGTTGCAGACATGTGTCGTGGTGTACCTTGACGATATACTGATTTATTCCCAAAACATGTCACAGCACATCAAAGATGTATCCGCAGTATTGCTACGACTTCGTGAGAACAAATTATATTGTAAATTGGAGAAATGTGAGTTTCATAGAACCAGCGTGCCATTCTTGGGGTTCATAACTGGCAATGATGGCATTGCTATGGACAAGGAAAAGTTGTCAGCTGTCCTACAATGGCCAAAACCCAAGAGTCTTAAAGCCATACAGCATTTCCTGGGTTTCGCTAATTATTATAGGAGGTTTATTAAGAACTTTTCTTCCATTGTCCAACCTCTGTCCGATCTTACGCACAAGGGTGCTAATCCTTCTTGTTGGCCGGTATCTGCTGAGGAAGCCTTTGAGAAATTGAAGTTGGCATTTGCTGCGGCTCCTGTGTTATCCCACCCCAATCCTTTACTTCCATTTACGTTAGAGGTTGATGCCTCAGATATCGGGGTTGGGGCAGTACTTTCGCAACGACACAATAAAGGTGGAACACTCAGACCTTGTGGGTTTTTTTCAAAAAAGTTGACCGTCACTCAAAGCCACTATGAGATAGGTGACAGAGAATTATTGGCCATTATCCTCGCTCTTAAGGAATGGCGTCATTTGCTTGAAGGTACTAAGAATCCTGTCTTAATCCTAACAGATCATAAAAATCTGACTTATCTCTCGGAGGCCAAGAGATTGTCTTCTCGTCAGGCCAGATGGGCACTGTTCCTGTCTCGATTTAATTTCATTGTATCATATTTACCGGGATCAAAGAATGTTAGGGCTGATGCACTGTCAAGACAATTTGAGGCCGAAAGTGACAGAGTGGAAGCACCAGCACCTATCATCCAACCCGATAGAATATTGGCTACTATACGCACGAGTATCACTTATCCTTTAGGGGAAGAGATCCTGGCCTCTCAGGGGTCCACTCCCCATGAAACCCCAGTGGGCAAATGTTTTGTCGCTGAACCATTTCGTACTAGGTTGCTCGAAACGTACCATTCCTCTAAGGCTGCGGGACATATTGGTAGAGACCAACTGTTATGGTCCCTTTCTCAGTTATTTTGGTGGCCTTCCATGAGAAACGATTGTGCCAAATTTACTAATCCCTGTGCCACCTACGCCCGCGCTAAGACCCCGAGACATCTCCCAGTGGGCTTGCTTCAACCGGTGCCTAATGGCGAACGCCCCTGGTCTCATGTTTCCATTGATTTTATGGGAGAATTGCCTATGTCTAAAGGGTATTCCTTTATATTCATGGTAGTGGACAGGTTTTCTAAAATGGCTCATTTCGTGCCCCTCCGTGGCCTTCCTTCAGCTAAGGAATTGGCAATTGTGTTCGCCAGAGAAGTATTCCGGTTGCATGGAGTGCCCAGGGTACTGGTGTCCGACAGGGGGAGCCAGTTTGTGTCTAAGTTTTGGAGGGCATTTTGCCAACAGATGGGCATACAGCTGTCCTTCTCCTCTGCCTACCATCCCCAGACCAATGGAGCCGCTGAACGAGCTAATCAGGGCTTGGAACAATTTCTCCGTTGTTTCGTTACTGACCATCATGATAATTGGTCCGACTTGTTGCCTTGGGCAGAGTTCGCCAGGAACTGTGCGGTCAATTCTTCATCTGGGAGCTCTCCGTTTCTGATTAATTATGGGTTCCAGCCCTGTTTGCTTCCAGATTCATTTCAGACGCAACAGATTCCAGCTCTGGATGAGCATATCGAGCAACTCCGTTCCACATGGGCACAAGTTCAGAGGGCACTTGGTCAGTCATTTCAGCGTCATCAGTGCCATGCTAATCGCAGAAGGCTTCCAGCGGTTTCCTTTCAGGTTGGGGATAGAGTATGGATTTCCTCCAGAAATCTCAAGCTGCAGGTTCCGTCTAATAAGTTGGCTCCCCGGTTTATTGGTCCATACAGAGTTATTCGTAAAATTAAACCTGTCTCCTATGCGCTAGACCTACCTGCATCCATGCGTATCCATAATGTGTTCCATGTGTCCCTTCTTAAGCCTCTGGTTTGCAATCGCTATACTACCACACCTGTGGTGCCAGGACCTGTTGAGGTGGAGGGCCAGGAGGAGTACGAGGTTCAGAGCATTATTGATTCCCGTAGGCTTAGAGGAGGGGTACAGTACCTGGTACATTGGAAAGGGTATGGTCCTGAGGATCGATCATGGGTGGATAGTACGGACCTTCATGCACCTAGGCTAACTAGGGCCTTTCATGCCAATTACCCTCAGAAACCTAGACCCTATTCTAGGAGAGGGGGTCTTTGAAAGGGGGGTACTATCACGGTGCCCGCGATTGCTGCATTTCCTTGTCTGTCACCAGTAGGGGGCTTCTATTGGCTGTCTGCATTTAGCCCGCCTCATATTGCCTATTTAAACCTGTATTGGGCACCCTTTGAGTGCCCTTTCGTGTTGTTTCTGACCTTTTGCTTTCACTATGTCCAGTGATGGTTGGGCCTCTGTTCCTGTGTTCCTGAGTTCCTGATTACAACTGTTCCAGTGTCTCCTGCATACTGAGTTGTTCCAGTTCTGGTTCCGGCCTAGTACTCTGGGGTTGCAGTTCCTGCTGACCTTCTTCTCTGCTGTTTCCTGACCTGACTGATCACTGCTGGTTCCTGTCATCTCCTCGCCTGCCTCCTGTGATCCTGGCGACCTTCTGCTTGGTCGCGTCGGCGACATTGCTTGTTAGTCCCAGCGTGCGGACGCTGGTTTGCTCCAAAGCCTTGCGGCTACACGATTCAGTTGTTAGTCCAGTGTGCGGACACTGGTTTGCTCCTAAGCCTATCAGCTACACTATTCAGTGGTTGGTCCCAGCGTGCGGACGCTGGTTTGCTCCAAAGCCTTGTGGCTACACTATTCAGTTGTTAGTCCAGTGTGCGGACACTGGTTTGCTCCTAAGCCTATCGGCTACACTATTCAGTGGTTGGTCCCAGCATGCGGACGCTGGTTTGCTCCAAAGCCTTGTGGCTATACGATTCCCTGTTGGTCCAGTGTGCAGACACTGGTTTGCTCTAAAGCCTTGCGGCTGTACGATTCCCTGTTGGTCCAGTGTGCGGACACTGGTTTGCTATCGGCTACACTACTCAGTGGTTGGTCCCAGCGTGCGGACGCTGGTTTGCTCCAAAGCCTTGCGGCTATACGATTCTCTTGTTACTCCAGTGGGTGGACACTGGTTTGCTCCAAAGCCTATCGGCTATACGATTCAGTAGCTGGTCCCAGCGTGCAGACGCTGGTTTGCTCCAAAGCCTTGCGGCTATCTGATTCAATTGTTAGTCCAGTGTGAGGACACTGGTTTGCTCCTAAGCCTTGCGGCTATACGATTCCTCTGTTGGTCTCAGTGTGCGGACACTGGGTTGCTTACGATCCTGTCACTCTGTCATTATCATCCGACAGCTATTGATACCTCTGGGCTGCCTTGCCCGGTATTGGTAAGGCTGGTAGAACCTTGCTTCGCGTTGCTCTTGAGGTTGCCTTACCCGGTATTGGCAAGGCCGGTAGAGCCTATATCGAGGGTTGTTGGGCTGCCTTGCCCAGTATTGGTAAGGCCGGTAGAACCTTTTGCCACATTCCATCTGAGGTTGCCTTACCCGGTATTGGCAGGGCCGGTAGAGCCTACACTGTGTACTTATTGGGGCTGCCTTGCCCGGTATTTAGGTAAGGCCGGTAGAACCTTGACGCTATTCCATCTGCAGGTTGCCTTACCCGGTATTGGCAAGGCCGGTAGAGCCTATTATTCCATTATCTCAGACTTTCCTGTCCGGTATATTGACAGGACCGGTATACTCTGCATACTGTCTTTGCTATTTACTCATGATATATATATGTATGTGATTGCCATTCTAAGTGATCATTTTAATTATTTCAATAAAATTGAGTTTTTACCTAAAACTTGTGTCTGAGAGTCATAACAAACCGTGACAGTCTGGATGTTATCTCTGTGCTATGGGAGTCTGGGGTGTGAGAAGGAGGTAATGGTGGTTTACCCCAAATACTCCAACATTTTGTGTCACCAAGTAGACACAGGCAGCCTTGATCCAAATGCCTTCCTGATCTGGCTGTTATCTCTGTCCTAGGGAAATCTGGGGGTGTGAAAAGGGAGCAAATGAGGTTAACCCTAAATACTCTCAAATGTTGTGTGACCTAGTAGGCACAGGTAGCACCTATCCATGTTCCTTCCCGATAAAGGAACCACACCCACAGGACTTTCTGAAAAATCAAAAAATGTTCAATTTATTGCATCAATAACGTTTTGGCCCCGCTTTGGATGACCTATCTTGGCAAAAGCCCAAAGTGAAGCTGAAACATTGATACAATAAATTGCACATTTTTTCATCTTCAAGAAGTCCTGTTAGTGTGGTTCATTCATCTACAAATCGTCAAATCGTATATATATATATATATATATATATATATATAAAGGGTAGTAATGGGCACTCCAAAACTTGCTATGCCTTGGTGCTCTTGCTTGAGTTCCTAGAAATACACAAAAGTAGTATCATATATGATGATAGCTGATGCAGGCACTCGTAGGACTTTATAAGAAGTACTTTTATTGTGTGACACTACTTTTGTTTATATATATATATATATATATATATATATATATATATATATATATATATATATATACACACACACACACACACTATATATATATATATATATATATATATATATATTATTTTTTTGCATTAAAGCTTAAAGATGGTACAACAGCAAAAATTCAACAACAAACACTAAAATGAGAGGAATGATGTTATTCAATTCTTTTAGTGTGGACACAGAAAACAAAACAAACCTGTGCTGCTCCATATAAATAATATAAACTGTGAGCCCTGTAATGAGCATATATCATAACAGTGTGCTAAATAATACTAAAGATATACAAATAATAATTAGGACTTTAGTTGCATAGATTGGCCAATATATGTTTAAGCTTGCTCTTCCCACCAAGGTACCCTATTTAGAGCAAGACTTAAACCTAACATATATATAAAGCATTACATACATTTATAAATAAAATATTATTCTAAGGAAATGCATTTGAGTACATTAAAAGCATTAGAGAGATTAAAAACGTATGTAATTGTGCTTATTTACCAATAGGACTTTACTTAATTACACAGTTATACATTAGTATCCTTGTTAAGATACACTTTTTAGCTTCAACAAGTACAATTATGGCACAAAAAGGATGATATCTTATCTGAAGCCCATGAACAGACAATAGAACACTGAGACACCTGTCAATATTTCTATTGTATTGGGAGCCCAGGAAAAGGTAGGCTTGATAGCTTCGAGAATCTTTACAGTGGCTGTCATGGAGCACATGGTATTTTAGTGTGGATAAACCCAGATCATTTTAGATATTAGCATATCACACCATATGATTTCTTACAGAATCAAAATGTAAGCAAGGATAATTGTTGTACAATAGTTTTGCCATAAGAATATTTCAAGCAGTGGTTGCTGTCCCTTCCTCAGAACAGCCCACTAAATACAATTGGTCTGCTCTCAAATACCCCTTATAAAGTCTACCTATCACACAGTCAGTTATTCTAATTCCACAGTGTTTGTACAATTAGAGATAATGAATGTGCCGATGATTAGAAGTGATGAGATGGTGCTAAAAAGCTAAAGTGGAATATAAGGAATATTTCAGAATGGACCTGTTGTGTACAGCAAACTGGGCTGAGAAAGAAGACAGCCAACAGTCCATGAAACATTGTGATGGCCAACGGATTTTACTTTTTAATTTTTCTTACAAATGCCTCTGTAATAAACAATGTGGGGTTTTACCTGCAACAAGTGGTGAGTGCCTTTTATTGTCCTTTCTATATATTTTGGAGGTGTGTCTTGGAAAAAAGAGAGGCATAGGGAGTGCACCCTCAAGTAATTAAATCTTAAATTATATGAGATATTTATTGTTTCTCATTGTTTACTGCTGATTGCTATCTGCTTGCTGTTACAAAACAAAAACAAAGTACATACTGACTGCTGGGCACTTCTATTAAACAAATTAACCCCTTTGAATGCCAGAGTTATCTAATGCATTGCAGCTCAATGCGTTGGATACCTTTCAGGCACTCGAAAAAGAGGCACTTATTCTGATAGGTACAGTTCTCCTTTGAAACATATCCTGGACATATCCTCTGGCAGTAAAAGGACTGAATTTCTGTCCTGAGTCAGGACTGCTTCCTATACAGTGAACAATTAAAGAACATTTTGGTTTGACAAAAAAAAACAAAAAAAAAACAAACTAATGGGTCATTGCCTCCTAGGACAAAACACAAAACTGGAAAAAGATTGATAGCATATTAATTGAAGAAAATAAATCAGATCTGATTTTTGTGTACATGTCCTAGATTACAGGTGCTAATTTTATTTCTGGTTTTATCTCCAGTTTTCCCCATACAATTCAATAGGAAAATGTTTGATAAAATGGGTGTTAACATTTAGCACCTGCAATAGAATCTAGCCCCTAATTTCTCTTAGTGACCTAAAAATAGTAATAAGCAGCATTACAAGCTTCTGGTATCTTTATGACAATGCAGAGAATATTTTTCCTCTTCTGTTGTTGTCAGCCGCAGAATTTCCACCCAGCATGCATTGACAACTCATTGCTTCACAATGCAATGAAGAAACCTGTAGCATCCAAAAGGTCAAACACAAATAATCAGGAAGCATCTTTATAATTGAGGACCACAGTAATGAGTAAAGCACTGATTGCCCTTCTGGCTCTCAAGGGGTTAATGTAGTAACACATTTAGACGTGGTTCATTTTCTGAAAAGAAAGGTACCAGGTCACCTAATTGTTGGTGGACAAAGTGACAAAAATGTAAATATTCACTGATAATATGAATGAGGTGACTGACAAAAGGTACCAGGTCACTAACAAGATGTACAGGGTCACAGACCTGGCATGGCCTGACTGAAAATCAGTTCTGCATTTATAAGTAGCAGAGTTGCCATTTGCACCTTTGGAGCCTTGTCAAGCTTAAAAATAAACACGTACTGATAGAAACCTATTATTATAATAATCAGGTGAGAAATCTAGACCAACTAGGAAGATAGATAAAAGCGAAAACATGATAAATACTAATCTGTTATACTATAATGTGACTTTTTAGCAGCTTTGATCACGGAAGAAATGAAGAGTTGTCCAGTGACACTGCTGACATTAAAAATAGACTATATATTAAAATGTGAAAAAAACAAGCTAAGCCATTTAAAACTTATACATAAGATACACAAGATAATTCTACAGTGACATATATATTTTTAATGCATACCATTTAATGACTTGTGAAATTGAGAAGATTTACTTTGATTTTCATAACCTGAGCAGACTTGAATTAATTTCATGAAAAAATGGCAGTCATTTAAATGCATTCACAGAGTGCCTGTACATGTCAACCTGTACTGCACACTGCCTACAGCTGGGCTCCAGGTTGAGTAGATAAGGTTAAACATCCAAAGTAAATCCTTTTCAAACAAAGGTCCTTAGGATGAAAATCCTTGCCCCCATCTTTACTTTTTTAGCTTATAATGCTATCCTGTTTAAACAGGTTTATAGATGACACTAAATTATGTAGGGTAATACATTTAGAACAGGATGTTTTTTCTCCACATACAGATTTACATTAATGGCAGACTGGGCAAACAAATGGAATATGAAGTTTAATTTTGGAAAGTGTAAAGTTCGGCATTTTGGAAGAAAAAATCCCATTGCTACTTAATGGAATCATTTTAGGAGACATGTTGCTAGAGAAATACTTGGGATCCTTGTAAACTACAAACTTGGAAACAGTGATAAGTGCGAACATAGGTGGCAAAAGCATAAAAAGTCCTGTCTTGAAGTCACTGAACAAATCATAAGATCTCACTTTGAGTATGCATTACAGATTTGGGCACCAGTTCTGAGAAAGGATGTTCTACAACTGGAGAGATTACAGTGATGAACAACAAAGTTAATAGAGGGAATTGAGAACTTGAAATATGAGGAACATCAAGACAAACTTTGTTTACTCTAGGGAAAAGAGGGATGAATTGGACAGTGAGGATAAAGCTATGGTTGACACCTTAAACATATTCTTGTCTTCGGTATATAGAAAGGAAGCAACAATGGCAGGGTATGGACAAACAGACAAAAGCACAGAATTTCCTCCGTCATGTATATGCCTTAAGTTTTTGCCTCAAAAGAGAAACAGGAGGAAGAGAGCACTTTTGCCGACTGGGAAGTATTTCACAAAAAGTGCCGTTTTTTTTTTTGCCTAGTTCATTGCATTGAAATCAATGGAAAGACAAAATTACCCCAACCACCACATGACAAGTTTCTCCTTTTTTTCCCACAGTGATATAAAAGGGTGTCAAGTTCTCACACCATGCCATTCTGTGCTTGACATAGGAAGAGAAAGCAGCACATTTTAAGCTAGTGAAGACAAGCTAATAAAGTGGAGTTAAAGCTTAGTTTAGGGAGTCTTGTAGGCAGTATATCTGTTCTATGTATTAGGGGAGTCTGGGAGACCTTGAGGGACAGAAAGACAGAAGTTTGACCCCAGTACCCCAAAATGAATGTGACTGAGAGGGAAGACAAAAGCAGCCATGTTTCAAGTTTCTTCCTGATTTGGCTGTTATATCTGTCCTATGGGATTCTGGGGGTGTGAGAAGGGAGCAAAGGAGGTTTACCCCAAATACCCCCATACTTTGTGTGACTGAGAAGACACAGGAAGCTGTGATCCAATTTACTTCCTGATCTGACTGTTATCTCTGTCAGGAGAATCTGGGGGTGGAAGAAAGGAGCAAAGGACAATTACCCCAAATACCCCCCAAATTCCGCAAGACTGACTGGGAACACACAAGCAGAAATAATTCAAGTTTCTTCCTGATCTGTGTCTTATTTCTGTGATAGGCAGTCTAGGGGTGTGAGAAAGAAGCAAAGCACCTCTGTTGATCCAGAATCCTGATTTGGTATGGGCTGAAATTGATGGATATGTCTCTTTACAGCCTCATCAACTGTGTTACTATAGGTACTGTCTCTCTGGCACTCAAAGGATTTTTAAGGAATACAGAAAAACCACTGCAAGTGTACCAGATAAGATTAAGACGCTAATATATTCTGTCTTTTATTTTATACTGAAGTTTATATAATATGTTTTATCTTCTTTTTTCTTGTCCAAAGAAGTATCCACATTGATATGATGGAATACTCAACAAATCTGTTTGATTACTTGTAGGTTATGTGCTAAATATCTGGGTTCAAAATCAAGGTGAAGTTAGGGCTATGTGTCAAATATCTCTAAACTGAAGTCACAAAATATATCTTAATTTATGTATTTCCTTCTAAGTTCACATACAATGCCACTTTTCCTGATATTTCCTCACTTTATATGTGAGGTGCAGCATGGAACAAAATAAGTCTGCATTAAGTTATGGTGTCATCGTTTTTCCTAAAATGAAGGAGAGCAGATTCAGTTTGCTATAAAATTGTTGTTAATCAATGTTATATGTAGCGTATTTCTAATTGCACTTAATGTAACACTATCATCACCCTAGTGCCTTTTCATTTATGTCCTTGTGCTGTACGTATCAAAGTAAAGGTGGAGCAAGTTTGGAGAAAACAATTGCATGTTATTTATCAATGAAAAAGGCTAAATTGAAGTAAGTGTGACTTTTTATTTAATACAGAAATGTTTGCCTTCAAATGGGAAGAAAGCAAAAGCTAAGCAGTTGGAGATCTCTCTAACATTCTAATGTTAAAAAACCCAGTTTAAATTAATGGGCATTTTTGTACTCATAATACAGTTTGGCACATATTGCACGCATACACACAAAATCACACAAATCTGTTATTTTTCAATACACAGCACTTATTATTTTTTATTTATACAGTGTGATTCACTGAGTACAAGGGAGAGCAAGAGAGTGGTTGTGACCGAGTGCCTCTATGAGTAACTGGCTGAGTGAGTGGCTGTGTGAGGGAGATAGGAGAGTGATAGGAAAATGCAGGGAGATGAGTGGAGGCTGGAGGGATCGGGTGAGGTGTATGAGAGCAGGAAAGACAGCAGGGGATCCCCAGTCAGGGAAGGAGGGGGAAAGGGAGAGCAGTTAGGCAGAGGAGGTACCCAATTATGCTCAGGTACACAGAGGATAGGGACTGACATATCAGTGGAAATTGGAGGGGACAACTCAGGCAGGATCTGAACCCCAAACTGCCTCAAAAAGTTCAGGCACATCTCAGACAGGTTTAGAGGAAGACAGATTGTGGGACCTGATGTACTCACACAAGAAGAACATGGTCCTGACCTGATGAAGAGCATCATATAAAGGGAGCACATCTTGTTCTTCATTGGACGGCCCAGTGGGATTGGTGCAAGGAAGAAGCTCGCTTGGCGTCAGGTCCTCAGCTCAGTCAATGCGTTTTCCTGGTGTAAGCAGACCACTGACTCAATTAAAAAAGCTCTGGACAGACTGCAAGAGAAAAGTAAAAAACAAGATGGAAGATCTAGCCAGCACATGAGAGGCACCGGAGGAGATGACAGAACCCTCCAGACTCCTGGTAAGTCCATCAGTCCATAACTGTCCACCACACAAAGTCCCTTAGCTAGAATGCCACAACACAGTGCAATCTGAACACATGGCCAGCATTAAGCTTGGCAAGGTCACCGACACAATGCAGATATGGTTCAAAAAAGGAGATAATGTTGTACATCCAAAGCAGAAATTTGATGGGGAAAGCAGTCCAACTCATGTCCAAGTACAAGTTTAACCCTCTTGGTGCTGTGTTGATCAATAATACCTACCTCAAACAAACAATGATTACCATCAAGTTGTCACACAAACATCTCTCATGTTTCTCAACAATGTTACACATGGAGCCACAGGGAAGTAAGCACATAAACCGTTGAGAGGTAGACAGATGTGCAATGCATTGTTCTACTATGTGTTGGGTACCCTTCTGGCACTCAAAGGGTAAACAGTGGGCAAACACACCACACCAAGGTTATACTGCATAGGTACACATGGGTCAACACATCTGAATTTAAGAGGCTAAAGTTCCCATGTGACAAGATGGACTATGAGTCTGATGAAGTTTACATCTGGAGGAATACTAGTTCCTTACCGACATTAAGAAGTCAAAAAAGATATATTCTAAAAAATAAGAAGAAAGTAGTCTTTTCAGATCAAGAGTGAGAAAAGTCAGATGTTGATATGGATGATGGCATTGAATACTGGGACTAACAAGAAAAGAGAACAAGCACAGTCTGACTCTTTACATTTAGGTTTAGATTATATGTCATAAAGCAAAGTGGGAAATAGCCCTATGAGAGTCACGAGAGGTTCTGTGAGTACAAATGCACAAGGCAAGCAGGAGTCAAGCACAAATGGTCGTAGAACCAGGTCCTAGTCAAATACCAGGAACAGGAACAAAAGATGTACTTGAGTTATAATGTTTTTAATTTATCTAAAAGTAATCTCAATACAGATGAGCTTAGTCTTTTATCCAAAGGATTAAGCTACTCTCCAACCAGTTGTATGCACCTTTTTAATACTCTTTTGGATGTTAAAAGATTCATTTGAAATTTTACCCTAAGGAAATATTATCATCCAAAAACGAAACTTCTGCTGGGAGGTGACTTTTTTAGCAACTATAAATCAAGTGAAATTGATGCTATCACTGGGGAGAGTAGGAACTCAATTCATTCTGTTCATGGTGTTTTGAGAGATCATAAATGGTCCTTTAATGAGCAATGTGTTTTGTTAGATTTGTAACTATTGTCTGGTAAGGAAAATAACAGTTTAGAAGTACAAAGATTTCCTAGTAAAATGAGATGGGGATAACATATTTATCCTGTACATTTTAGTGGTAATTGTAAGGATATTTTTCAGAAAAAGTGTAGAATGAGTGCTTACAAGCTGTCCAGTGAGATCCATACCAAACTCACCCACAGCCATACAAACATTTCTAGATCCAAGTCACAAGCCCTTAAATCGATATAATTTTGACAGTATTGTCATCCGTAACTCAGATAAAGGAGGTTATGTTGTGGTTATCGATAAAGAGCGTCAGCTTCGTTACCCAGCAAAGTGATGGAATGTAAGCTTGCTGAATATGCCCTATAGAAGAGTGACCTACTGTAGGGATAAGCAGGAAGCTATTGATATGAATAATGCTGGGCGAACCCAGAGCAGGATAATAGAGTAGGCAAAGAGAACAGACCCCAAATACCAGAGGAAGTATGAGCAAGCAACCCAAATATCCAGGAGAATGAACAGTACCTGTGTAAGCAGGCAGAAGAAAGGTCAGGCAGTCCTGGGTCTGGTTCACAGACTGGCAGCATGGTACAGAGGAAGCAGGCAAAAAGGTGGTCAGGCAGTCCTAGGTCAGGTTCACACACTGGCAGAACGGTAGAGAAGAGGCAGGCAAAAGGGTGGTCAGGCACTCCTGGGTCCAGTTTACACACTGGCAGCATGGTACAGAGGAGGCAGGCAAAAGGGTGGTCAGGCAGTCCTGGGTCAAAAGAGTACAGAGGCAAAGGAAATCCAGTAATGCACAATGAGCTCAACAAGGAAGCACCGGACTGAAGGCTCAGCCAGTACTTCAAGGAATTTGCGATAACATCATTGGGATGCTACGCCACATCAGTTGACCGACACCCGCAACATAGAGGAGGAGCACCGCCGGAGCTGACCCAATGCTGTCCAGTAGCCCGAAGCGGCCGCGGAGGATGCCGACAAGGAGTAATATCACTAGGAGGCCCTGAGGCAAAGCAATGCGTTCGTACCCCTCTGGAACTCAAAGGGTTAGCATTACCTGGATCTGCTCTGCATACTGCCTTTACCTCACTCTCCCCGCGATTATGCCTCCTCGCTCATGCAATGCAATCATGCGCAGTAGAGACTGGCCGAACGCGGGCAGTATGTACTGTACATGACAAACTTTCTGGCTTTTTATTTTATAGGATTTTTTTCATTCCGTATTTGGTATTATAAGAGTTTTCTATTATTTGCCAACTTTACATTTCTTCTTAGATTTTAGAGAATATATATATTTAAAAGGTCCAGTTGGTTTTGTTCACCTGTCTATTTAATCCACCATTTTATTCACCCACTTTGCCCTTGTTAAGGACCAGATGAGTTCCAAAACGAGTAAGGTTTTGCTGTGGTGAATACACTGTTTGTCCATGTGTCCTGATGCTTTTAATCTTCCAATAAAGCTTTTATATATATAAATATAATTTAATTTTTTTTTTTTATTCTATAATTTATTAAGAGAATAAAATCAAGGACACAATGCAAGCAATGAGGGGGAAAAGGGGGGGTCAAAGAATAAATTTGCACAAGATCCAGAATAACAGTCTACGCAGAGACCGTACGTAATACAAACATAATACGTCAACCAGAATAATCTGGTATTTTTACTGCATCACAGAATAAAGTTAAAGGAGGACTTCATACTCCATGAAAGCTTAGACAATCGAGAGATGTGCAAAACAAAATTCAAAAATCAATTCTGCAGCTAAGCTACAGGAATTGAGGAAAATAGGACAGGTAGAAGAGAAAAGGAAAGATGAAGAAGAGAAAAGAGAAAAGAAGGGGAAGCACAGTGAGGAATTAAATCAAGGAAGAGGGAAAGGGGAAAGTGACGGGCCTGGAGAGACAGACCTAAAGATCCACTGGTAGGATAGTCACGGGAGAAAAGCCCCGACATCCCTCAGTCGGATGCAGAAGACAGCGGCAAACCATCCCCTAACAAAGGAGGCAAGGGCATACCACCAACCCCCGCACCCAATCCAGTAGCCTGAAGCCAAGGGGACCAAATTGCCTTGAAAGTCAGGTTTCTGCCAGAGAGTAGGTGAGTAAGATTTTCATACAATGCAATATCCCACACTCTGGCCCTCCACAAATCAGCCGACGGTGGAGATGATGATTTCCAAAAAAGCGGAATACAAAGCCTAGCAGCGGTCAACAGAGTGTTGAGGAGAAGTCTGTTGGGCCTCAACCGACAAACAGTAGCAAGTCTAACAGAGAAAAGAAGAAGAGAAGAATCCATGAGAATAGTAATAGAAAGCATTGTATAAATGACTGACACAACCTCACTCCAAAACTGAACAATTAAGGTGCAGGACCACCAAACATGACCCAAGGTGCCTTTAGCACCACCACATCGCCAACATAAAGATGAAACCTGGCATTAGTACGTATGCAAAAGTGACGGGGATCTGGACCAATGAGTAACCAATTTATAGTTAGTTTTCATAGTGGTCAGATTCCTATAAGAGAATAAGGAGCCACAAAAGGCCTTGTGCCAGGACTCCACCGGGATGGCAACCTGGAGGTCCAACTCCCAAACAGATCGAAAAGCCGGACTATGATCCGAAGAATCAGCAAGCCACCCATGTATTTTAGCAATAAGACGTCAAACTAAAGGAGCCCTGGATACGTCCTGAGGCTCTGAATGATGGCACACAGATTCAAAGGGAATAAGAGGGCTCACTAAGTGTTCCTTATCACGATGCTGAGATACAAAATCACAAACCTGCATATATTTCCAGTAGTTCACAGACTGCAGACCCCAGGAAACAGAAAGATGTTCAAAAGGGGCCACTCAACCCTCAGACAACACATCAGTGACCACAAGGCCTTTACCACGTTCCCAACCTATAAAAGCTAAGCCGGGTAAGCCGAGAAGAAAATCGGGATTACTTACCAGAGAAACCAAAGGAGATGAAACAGTAGAGAGAAACCATCGAGGACCAACACCGTAAAACAGGAGAAAGTAATGGATGGGTAGATACTCCTCATGGGATGTGAGCTGAAGGGCACCATGGAAGGAAAGTAAGAGGGGTAGGAGCACAAACGGAACCAAGAAGAGATACCCAAGCTTTGACATGTCTAGAGTGAAACCAATGGGGAATTGAACTGAAAAGGACAGCTTTGTAGTAACGTAATTGGTCTGTTGCGCCTATATATCCCTGATGACGACTCAGAGAAATCACTTAGAACTGCAAGCACGGAGGCTTACCCTCCCAGATAAATTAAATAAACAGGTGTTGTAAAGATTTGAGATAGTACTGGGGTAAGAAAATGGGGAAGGTTTGGAACATATACAGAACTTTAGGCAAGAACACCGATTTAAGTAGATTGATTCGACCCGACCAGGAAAGCTTAAGTGCAGCACATTTATGCAGGTCAGTAGAGATGTCCCTAGCAAGCGGGATATAATTCTGGTGAAAAATATCTGAGACAGATGAGGTAAGGCAGACTCCCAAGTATGGTATAGAGCCCTTCGCCCATTTAAGGGGAGACAAAGATTTAAGGTGTCAGACACGAAGCAGATGTAAATTCACATTTCTACATGTGCAGAGGGGTTAGAATAGAGTGCAAGAACCCATGAAATGAGGCTTTGACTAAAACCAAACCCCCTTAACGATGCCTCCAAGAATCCCCAATCAACCCTATCAAAGGCTTTCTCCTAATCGACTGATAGGAGAATAGCTGAGTCACCACTAGAACTAGTCTGATGGAGAAGATGAAGCAACTTGATCGTATTATCTCTGGTCTTCCTCCCCAGTATGAAACCTGGCTGGTCCATATGAAACAGATAAGACATAAGAGGTTACAACCTATTAGCCAGGACCATCACATAAATTTTCAAGTCCAGATTAAGAAGTGAAATGGGAAGGAAGCTATCACATGAGGATGGGTCTTTGCCAGGCTTTGCTATAAGAGAGATGTTGGCTTCAGCGTTACGCAGATGCTGCTGAATTGAGGCAGGGAGGTCATTAAAGGAGGCAATAAGAAGAGGTACCAACAGTCATGAAAATAACGATAAAAAAGCAAAGAGAAACCGTCCGGCCCAGGAGCCTTCCCCACCACCATCTGTTTGATAACTAATTCCACCTCCCTTTTCTGTAAATCGCCCTCCACCGCCCCCGCTTGAGTAGGAGAGATCCGAGGGAGAGATGCCTCAGTCACATAGCTGAGTTGGTCAGCAGAGGGAGAAACACTCTGTCCCGGGTGAAGATTATAAAGAGCCAAGAATAAATCCCAAAATCTATAGAAGGTAAGTCCCTAACCAAGGCTCCGGTAGATGTACAAATGGCATGAATCAGATTGGAAGACCTAGGCCCTTTATGGAGGGCCTTTATGGACACGGGTAAGTCAACGTCCACTTTTATTCACCTGTTCATAGAAATACCATCTGGACCACAAATCTGATTTATAGATCTAGGCCATTAAGAAAGAACGAACATGTTCCCAACACTGTCGCATCCGCATCAAGTCCTCGGCCTCGCCCCTAGTCTGATGCATATGTTCAGCCACCGCCAAAGCATCCATCAAAGCTGCAAGCTCCTCTCTTGCACGTGGCCTGCGTCTAGCAGTAAGTTGCATTCAGCTGCCCCTAATGACATATTTGAGTGCCTCCCACGTCATTGTAGGAGACATAACCGAAGATTCATTATTGTCCAAGTAGTCCTGAATATCAGTCTGTAAGCGTGTAAAAGAAACAGAGTCAGAAAGAAGGGAGGCATCCAATCTCCAACCCTTGGAGACCACCAATTGCATAGGAACCCTAAGATCGATGGGACCATGATCTGACCAAGTGGCCGGGTGGATAAAAGCGTCAGAAGTGTAATGTAGGTGAGCTTGGGACAACAGAAAAAGTCAATCCTTGAGTGGCAGGTGTGAAAAGAAAGAGTAAGCATGAGAGGAGGGGTTCAGAATCCTGCAGACATCTATCAAGGAATTATCCTGCAGCAAACTCCTCAAATGAGTGTAATGAGAATGCTAGCCAAACCTGTAGAGCAATCAATAGATGGGTCAAAAACAGAGTTAATGCCCCCCCAAAAAATCAGTAGACTTTCACCAAAGGCACTAAGGTCTGCTAGGGTATCACAGAGAAAGGAAAATTGTCCTGTATTTGGAGTGTAGACACTGGCAAAGGTCAGTTTCAGATTATCCAGCCTACCCCTAACAAACACATAACGACCCAAGGCATCTTGAAGCACATCACAACATTCAAAAGCAAAAGACCTGTGAAAAAATATTGCTACCCCAGATTTCTTAAGAGAGGCATTACTCATATAGTAAGTAGGAAAGTGCTTGCTGTTGAAGGACGGATCTGCAGCAAAGTGCGTTTCCTGCACAAAACACACCTGACCGCCTAATCTAGAAAGGTTCCTAAATAACAAAGACATCTTGAACGGGAAGTTGAGCCTCTTAGCATTGATCAAGACTACTTTTAGAGACAAAACCATTTTAGAAATGGGCAAGTGGATCCAAAGATCAGAAGCTGGAGCCCTCTATAGACCAGTCACAACAAAACAAGGGGAGAGACAAGGAACAAGGGGAAGGGAAGGCCGAGGCAGGAAAAAAGGGGAAGGAGGAGGGGAAAAGAAAGTACAAAGAAAAGAGAAAGATAGAAATGGAACAGAGTGCCCGAAAAATCAACTGCAAGGAAGCAGAATAATTAAAGGAGTATCAAACAAACCGCAGCTAGATGACCCAAAAAAGGTCAAATCAAGAGCGGTAGAGAGGGGTGTAAGAGAAAGAGCTAATAACAGGCACCGGGTGAAAGGATCTCCAGACCCACAGTAGAGGGAAGTGAGAATCGGAATAAAGATAAGGAGAGAAAGGCACAAGTGGAGCAAAAGAGAGGATAAGAAAAGAGGGAGATAAAATCACAAAGCAGAATTCACAATATTGCCACCCAGTATAATGCAAAGTGCCCTTTAAAAGCATAAACTCCCTAACTAAAGAGGGGAGGAAAATAAATGTAAACCACATATCCCAGGTATCGGAACAGATCCCAAGAAGAGGTACCAAGGAAAGAAAGAGAAAAATTGACATAATAACATCATGCTTCATCTTATGAATAAGAGCACTCCATCGGATAGAGAAAAAAAAAAAAGCTTTCTTAGCACTTCAAAAATAAGACAGGCGGCTCTGACATAAGAGGCAGTACAATAAGAGAAGTCTAAACAAAACATACATAATATCAACAGGTATCACCTGTATGGGAGCCCACACCCTAGGTTAACCCCGGGTATAGCCCCCACAAACGGGCAAAGGAGCCCTCATATACCTCATACAGTTAAAACATATTACATAACTATCATGCAAAGTGTATGAATCGAATAGCAATAGAAATAAGGGGCCAAAATCAAGTGCCAGATGGTATACGAGGGGCAAACCTCGGAAATCAAAAGTAGACCCACGGGGCCAGGTGAACAGTTGGCCAAACCCAAGTGCACCACCATACCCATTACCTAAACAGAATAGACCCCACTCTGAGATGCATGCCCTCCCCATCCAGCCACACCATTGGAGTCAGCAGAGTCAGAATACCAGTGAAGAAAGAAGAATATAAAACATATAAACGGAGAGAAAGCGAACATCAAAGACAAGGAGGAAGGAGGGAAAGCGAAACAGGGCTAACTATGCCGAGCCCAAGGTGTGTGGCAAGGAACCCCCCCAATACAATCCAACCTAATAGCAAAGAAAACAGCCCCCCAAACCGATATCCATACTATCAGGGCAACATGAGAATGAAAATTAAACATAAATGAAAACCCACAGTCAAAACCATGAGACTCTGACAGGGTCACCGAAACAGTTCACTGAAAGATGAACATCTCAGTCCCTCATCACTGGATCCAAAGAAGGACTCTTAAGCAGGGGACAAGAGTCCCGCCATTCAGGAGCTGCATGAGAAATAACTCCACGGGTCAGCAGGGGTCCACCCCCAACTGCAGGAACCGAGGCAAGGGATGAAGGTAAGCAAAGAACAGTGCAAAATTACTGTATCTCCTCAATGCACCAAAGCACATATTGACAACCCATAAACGAAATAATCATGGAGAAAGGGAAACCCCACCAGTACGGTATTTTGCTTTGGAGGAGTTAATCCGCTAAAGGCTAGAGTTGACACCTCAGCTGAAATGGTGCAGGCAACAAATCACATCTCTTGCGCGGTCTGCCTGTTGCGCCCTAGGCCTCATAGCCTGATGAGATGGGATTTTAATCCCGGCTGGGTCCGAAGAGCCAAGGAGTTCCCTGAACAGTTTCTGCAGAGTAGGGGTCAAGGCATCTGTAGGTATCGATTCAGGCAGCCCCTTCACACGAATATTAGAGAGGTGACCCTGATTCTCTAAGTCGTCCAACTGATTTCTCAAAGAGTCAATGGTGTCATCCTGTAGAGCGAGAGCCCACTGCAAATCCACTAGGGTGCCCAACACTGAGGCTTGCGTATCTTCCAAATCTTTGACCCAGGCATCCACTTGATGCAAATCATACTGTAGGTCTGAGATGTCCTGCTGGATGGAATCACGCAAGGATGAAATTAGATTTTCCATATCTGCCTTAGTTGGAAGCATTTGAATGTCTTGTCGGGTGGCAGTGTGGGATGTATCTATTGGATGTATCCTTCCCTACACCTGCCATAGCATTATGAGTACAAGGTGACTCTGAGATAGCAAGGCGACTCCACGTTCTGGCCACAGAAGGACAAAAATATGCTCCGATGTAGAGGAGCACAGGTGATGAAAGAAGATGGAAAGAAGAAAGCAGCTAACAGAAGAAGAATTGAAGAAGACCTAGCTACAGTAGACCCTGCTGGACATCAGGCTTACAGCTATCTGTAAGACATGCTTGCCATCCCCAAGCAGTCCCGCCAGTACTAATATTACTATTAAGAAGGTCCAGCAGCTTGTTAGCTTTAGGAGTGAAAGAGTGGGTAATCATCATATTACTAGTGACTATGAGGAGGAAGACTCAGGGGCTGAAATTGATGTGGTCGGTGTTAGTAGTAGTACAAGTAACAGTGATGGTGAAACAGCTGATGGGACTGTTAGGGGAGTGGGAGGGGAATAAATTGGGAGTGTCCAGACTAGAGGTCAAGGGAGCCCACATCATTCCCCTGACCCTAGGAGTCCCATTTCCCCCATGGCATTGTCCAGGTGGAACATGATCCTGAAGAAGCCAGAACTGGTGGCTAGCAGCAAAAATACCACTACCACCACAAGGAGCACATATCAGCTGCCCATGCCTGCTGGTAGTGCTGCCAGTCTGCCTTCTTGTGGTCAACAAGAAATGGCAAATGTGACATTAGGGGACCCTCTGTCACATTTGTCATCACCTCCTCCAACCAGCAGTGATATGTTCGTTATAGAGATCAGCAAAACAGAGGGACCAGTGGGGGTGGTGATGATGATGGTGGAGAAGCTGTGGTGGAAGAGACATTGATGGCATTTTTAGCCCAATATCACGGTGCCCGTGTTCCCTTGTTGTTGTTTTGCTGTCAGTTATCCTGTGTAATGCTCTCATTAGTTGCCCTGTGTTGAGCCCCCCCAGTATGTCCTTTATATACTGGGCTCCTGCACCCACACGGTGCCCTTTCGTGGTGTTCCTATACCAGTGCTAACTGCTGCTCAGAGTTCCCAGTGTACCGACTTGGCCTGCCTGACTAGTCTTCAGTTCCTGCTCCTGTGTACCGACCCGGATTGCCTGACTACTCTTCTGGATCTGCTCCTGTGTATCGACCCGGCCTGGCTGATGTTCCTGCTCCTGTGTACTGACCCGGACCGGCTGACGTTCCTGCTCCTGTGTTTTGACCCGGCCTGGCTGACATTCCTGTTCCTGTGCACAAACCCGGCTTGATCTACGTTCCTGCTTCCTTGTCGCCTCGGCGACATTCTTACATCCGGTTACCATTGGCCTGTCCTCCGCTACTGCTTCGGCAGGTTGCCAAATGTTGTCTCAGTCACTGCTCCGGCAAAGCGCCTCTGGCCTAGTCCTTCGCTACTGTCATACCGGTTGCAAGTGTTGCCTCCGTGATTTTTCCGGTAAAGTGCCATTGGCTTGGCCTCCGCTACTGCTCCGGCAGGTAGCAAAGTGTTGTCTCGGTTACTGCTCCGGCAGAGCGCCTCTGGCCTAGTCCTCCGCTACTGACTATCACGGCCCCCGTGATTCCCTGTCACTCTTTGTGGTGGTGCTCTTCCATTGGCGGAGCTTGATTGGCCCGCCCAGGGTGTCCCTTTATATACTGGGCCTATGGCACCTGTCAGGTGCCCTTTCGTGGTGTTCCTGTTCCTGCGCTTTTGTTGCTGTGATCCTGTATTCCTGTGTACCGACTCGGCTCGTCTGACTACTCTGCTGTTCCTGCTCCGTGATTGATCTGGTTCTGACTGACGCTCCTGCTCCGTGATTGACTCGGCTCTGGCTGACTTCCTGCTCCGTGATTGACCTGGTTCTAGCTGACATTCCTGCTCCGTGATTGACCCGGCTTTGGCTGACTTCCTGCTACGTGATTGTCCCGGTTCTGGCTGACGTTCCTGCTCCGTGATTCATCCGGTCCTGCCCGACGTTCCTGCCTGGAGACATTCTGAGCCTGCTCGCAGCTTGCACTGACTGATCACGCCCCCTGTGTTCTGTGGCCTCCAATTCTGAGCCCGTTTGTTGCCTCTGTTACCAAGCCTGTCAGAGAGTACTGCCGAGCTATTGCCGAGTCTGTCTGAGAACACTTGCTGTGCTGGTTGCCTCCGTTACCGAGCCTGTCTGTATACACCTGCCAAGCTTGTAGCCTCCCATCTTGAGCCATATTAACACTTGTTGAGCTGTTGCCTCCTACACCGAGCCTATCTGTTACCACTGCAGAGCTTTACCTTTTGTTAGACGCTCGTTGCCCAGGAGTTGTCGCACCACGTGGTGCTAAGGGCATTCCGGTATTCTGCCAGTGTGTGCTCCATTTCGGCACTGGAAGGGTGCCTTGGCTCTGGTCCATTCTCATTCACTGTGTTGTTCCATCTAATCACACCTGGAAGTGTGTTTGGCTCAAAGTATATTGGCTTGGGCAGTGTCTCCTCCGTTACAGCACCTAGGGGTGCTTTGGCTCCGGTCCCATTTGCACACGCAGTGTTCGTCCGTTACCACACCTAGGGGTGCTTCTGCATCTGGCTCCATTGGCTCTGGCAGTATCTCTCCTTCGTTATTACACCCAAGTAGGGGTATTGGCTCCAGGTGCAGTTGGTCATTACAATACTATTGGGCATTTCGATACAGTTATCTGGTTGTGATTCAGTTCAGTCGCACTGCTTGAGCTTGCTAGCTGCACTACTGCTACTGGGACTGTTTATGCACCGGGCGTTGGCTAATTACCACCACAGAGACTGACTACCTGTTTGAGCATTAACCCTTACCTGTGTTTATGCTATATTCTGCCTGCTCCAGCTATATTGAGCCTGTACATTATTCATTACTTACAACACTGTAATACCGATTCTGGCCCCCAGGGGCACTGTTCCTTATTTTATTTTAATAAAACTGTGTTTTATTTATAACCTTGGTCTGAGTGTGAGAAAACCGTAACACTGTCATACCGGTTTCAAGTATTGCCTCCATGATTGCTCTGGTAAAGTGCCATTGGCTTGTCCTCCGCTACTGCTCCGGCAGGTTGCCAAGTGTTGTCTCAGTTACTGCTCCGGCAGAGCTCCTCCGGCTGAGTCCTCCGTTACTGTCATACCGGTTGCAAGTGTGTGCCTCTGTGATTGCTCCAGTAGTGCTCATTCTACCTCAGTTTGGCTGGCAGTTCACGTATGTTTGCTGACCTTGGCTTGTTAAAGTATCTATCCAGTACCTTCACGCTGTCAGGTCCCTCGCCGTCCTTGCCAGTAGCTCTACTGGCTTCAGGACGGCTGGGCGCATGCGCGCGTCCTCGCGCATGCGCAGTAGCAAAGCCTGACGTCGGTCGTCGCACCAACGTCATTCCTTGGGCGCCCGGCGTTCTTCTTTAAAACTGGCGGCAACCGGGACTCGGCGCTCAGTTGTCGCTTGAGTCCCGGGCGGTCTACCTGCCGCAGTTTCGCTTCCCAGCTCTTCCTGCTTGCAGACTCTGCATTCTTCAGCCCAGTCTTCTCCTGCAGTCCTCCAGGCCAGCCAGCCTTTTCCTGGGGTCTTCCAGCTCAGCCTTCTTCTGCAGTCCTCCAGGCCAGCCAGCTTTTTCCTGGGGTCTTCCAGCCAGTCTTTCTCCTGGGTCCTCCTGCCAGCCTTCACCTGTGGTTCTCCAGCCAGCTCCCTCCTGTGGTCCTCCTATCTCAACCTGTACTGACCTCTGGCTTGCTACACTGGACTTGCATTATCTCAGGTACTGACCTCTGGCTTGTTACATTGGGCTTGCATTATCTCAACCTGTACTGACCTCTGGCTTGCTACACTGGACTTGCATTATCTCAACCTGTACTGACCTCTGGCTTGCTACACTGGACTTGCATTATCTCAACCTGTACTGACCTCTGGCTTGCTACACTGGACTTGCATTATCTCAACCTGTACTGACCTCTGGCTTGCTACACTGGACTTGCATTATCTCAACCTGTACTGACCTCTGGCTTGCTACACTGGACTTGCATTATCTCAGCCTGCCCTGACCTCTGGCTTGTTACTCTGGACTTGCATTATCTCAGCCTGCCCTGACCTCTGGCTTGTTACACTGGACTTGCATCATCTCAGCCTGCCCTGACCTCTGGCTTGTTACACTGGACTTGCATTATCTCAGCCTGCCCTGACCTCTGGCTTGTTACTCTGGACTTGCATTATCTCAGCCTGCCCTGACCTCTGGCTTGTTACACTGGACTTGCATCATCTCAGCCTGCCCTGACCTCTGGCTTGTTACATTGGACTTGCATTATCTAAATAAAGCTACCCTTGGCCTATCTACTGTTTCCCTGCATTCTGGGTTCCTTATTCGCTTATCTTAGATTATATAGCTTCCTGCTAATCTCTGGGTGGCTCCTCCCACCCAGAGATAGGCTTCAGTAAGCTTACATCCTTACAGTAACAACTGAGCCCCAAAATTGTTATGGAACCCGCGGGGTTGCTCGAAGCCTTAAATACCCTGGGTAGTCGGATAGCTGCTCTCACTGCTTCTGTACAGGAATTACAGGCCAACCAAACACATCTCCAACAGCAACTACAGGACCTTCAACCAAGTTTAACCCAAGCAGCAGGTGGTTCTACACCACCTCTTCCTAGCCTTGAGATGAACTCTGCTCCAGAACCTCGTGTTCCCCTGCCTGAAAGATTTTATGGGGATAGAGCCCGGTACAGGTCCTTCATCACGGCTTGTGAGTTACTGTTCTCAATCAACCCACGTACCTATGCCTCTGACTTCACCAAAGTACGTACTACCATCACATTGTTAGGAGGAGAACCACAGGGCTGGTCCCATCACCTCTTACAGACCAACAGTCCTGTATTAACTACATGGCAGGCTTTCCGGCAGGCTATGGATTCATTATATGATGACCCTTTTAAAACGGCCTCAGCTCAAGTAGCATTAAGGTCCCTAACTCAAGGGAGACGCCCAGTTGAGGACTACGTTGCTGACTTCCGTCGTCTGTCAATTGATTCAAAGTGGAATGAAGCTGCGCTCATGGATCAATTTCGTCTGGGTCTATCTGAAAGCCTGAAGGACGAACTGGTTAGAGTACCTATACCAGTTACACTAGACGAGATCACTCATCTCTCCATACAAATTGACCGCCGCTTGAGAGAACGGCGGCGTGAACGCTCTGCTACTTCTTCTCCTCCCCATCGTACTCCAGCTTCATCTCAACCACCTGCTACCGTCACCACCACAGAGGAGCCTATGCAGCTGGGTGTTCTACGGGGACCTCTATCTAAAGCTGAACGAGACTGTAGACGCCTTCTAAATCTTTGCCTCTATTGTGGAAAAGGGGGTCACCATCTCAGGACTTGTGATACCAGACCAAGGCCTTCCCAAGGTAGGCATTTTTTACCTGCAACATCATCCGCTTCTATTCTGTTGCCCACTTCTTCTTACATATCCCTCTCTGTTATTCTACAGTGGAACACACAGCAGAGTGAGGTGTCGGCCATCATAGATTCCGGAGCCAGTAGTTGTTTCCTGAGCCAGGAGACAGCTTTATCCTTGGGCATACCCATCAAACGCAAAACCCAACCGTTCACGCTTCAGATGGCGGATGCAAGCTACCTACAGTCAGGTCCCATTCTTTATGAAACTCTACCTCTGTATCTTCTCACTGCTGTAAATCATAGAGAAGAAATTAAATTTGAAGTTGTTCCATCTCTTTTGTTTCCTCTTATTTTGGGTCTTCCATGGCTACAAATTCACGACCCCCATATTGAGTGGTCTTCCAAGACTGTAACCTTTCTTTCCACCCACTGTAGAGAAAAATGTCTTATCAAAACAGAGCCTAAACTATTGACCTGTGTTACAACGTCAACCATACCCATGGTCTATCAGGACTTCTCAGATGTGTTTGGTAAAAAAGGGGCTGACCTTCTTCCACCTCATAGACCATATGATTGTCCTATCGAACTTCTCTCTGGATCTACTATCCCCTATGGACATATATATCCTCTATCCGGACCAGAACTGCAACATCTTAGAGAGTACATCTCTGAAAATCTGGAGAAAGGATTTATTCGACCTTCCACTTCTCCAGCTGGAGCCGGGATTTTCTTTGTACCCAAGAAAGACGGTGGTCTACGCCCCTGCGTAGACTATCGGGAACTCAATGCCATTACCATTAAAAATCGCTATCCGTTACCACTGATCCCAGAATTGTTTGAACGCATGTCAACTGCAAAGATCTTCTCAAAAATCGATCTACGAGGAGCATATAACCTGGTTCGCATCCGCAAGGGAGATGAATGGAAGACCGCCTTCCGAACCAGATATGGACACTTTGAATACACCGTGATGCCCTTCGGGTTATGTAACGCTCCCGCAACATTTCAGCATTTCGTAAATGATGTTTTTCGGGATCTTCTGGATCAGTTTGTTGTCATTTACTTAGATGACATTCTTGTCTTCTCACATTCACTACAAGAACATCGCAGTCATGTCAGGAGAGTGTTAACTAGGCTTCGTACACATGGTTTGTACGCTAAATTGGAGAAATGTTCTTTTGAACTGTCTAAGATCGAATTCCTAGGTTTCCTTGTTTCCCCAGGGCAGTTAGAGATGGATCCTCGTAAGATAACAGCTATACTGAAGTGGCCCATACCATCTGACAAGAAGGCAATTCAGAGGTTCATTGGTTTTGCCAACTTCTACCGACGCTTTATCCGGGATTTCTCAAAATGTATTTCACCACTCACATGTTTAACCAAGAAGGATGCCAGTTTTCAGTGGACTCCTGAAGCTCAACAAGCTTTTGACCGTTTAAAACTTCACTTTACGCAAGCACCTATTCTACAACAACCTGATATCAATAGACCTTTCTTTTTAGAAGTTGATGCTTCCAATATCGCTACAGGGGCAGTACTGTCGCAACATATGGGCATTAAAGATCGTTTACATCCAGTAGCCTTCTACTCCAGGCGTCTCACACCTGCCGAACAAAATTATGATGTGGGAGACAAGGAATTGCTCGCTATTAAATGCGCCTTGGAGGAATGGAGACACTTATTAGAGGGTTCAGAGTATCCTATTACAATATATACAGATCACAGAAATCTAGAATATCTCCAATCAGCCCGCAGACTACGACCTCGTCAAGCCAGATGGGCAATGTTCTTTGCACGATTCCAACTACACATCACCTACAGACCGGGCTCAAAAAATTTGAAAGCAGATGCCTTGTCCAGGATGTATACGGTACCTTCCAATACTACTACACTTCCTGATACAATTTTGCAACCACGTCAATTCCTCCTTGTCACCACCAACTTACTGGAACATATCAAACAAGCCACCACTCCGTCTCCTCGTTTGATACAACTACACGCCTTAACCTTCACTGATGGCCTATTGTATAAGCAAGATACAGTTTTTGTCCCTGAATCTGTCCGTCAAGAGACTCTTCACCAGTTTCACGATCTTCCTGTTGCAGGCCACGGGGGAGTCCAAAAGACCTTAGAAGCCATTCAGCTGTATTTCTGGTGGCCAAACTTAAAGCAGGACGTCAATCACTACGTATCTTCTTGTGACACTTGTGCCAGAGCTAAAAGCCAACACACCAAACCATCCGGTTTGCTCCATCCTTTACCCATACCTTCTGGTCCTTGGAGAGATGTAACAATTGATTTCATTGTGGATTTACCAGGTTCAAACCAACATAATACCATTATGGTCGTAGTAGACCGATTTACTAAGATGGCTCATTTTATCCCAAGCAAAGGTCTACCTTCAGCCAGTCGAACCGCTTCTTTGTATCTGCAGGAAATCTTCCGTCTTCATGGAGTACCACAATCCATTACTTCAGACAGAGGTTCCCAATTCACATCAAAATTCTGGAGAGCATTTTGTGCCGGTCTTCAAATTTCCAGTAACCTATCTTCAGGATACCACCCACAAACTAATGGGCAGACAGAAAGGACCAATCAGACTTTGGAACAGTACTTACGTTGCTTCTCTTCTCACTTACAAGATAATTGGTACCACTTACTCCCCATGGCAGAATTTGCTTATAATAATCATTATCACAGTACCTTAAAAAACTCTCCTTTCTTGGCCAACTATGGATACCACCCGGCAGCTCTACCAGGACTCACCCCCATCACTCCAGTCCCAGAGGCTAATCAACGAATACAACAATTACAGCAGTCTCATCATGTGTTCAGTCAAATTCTGAGATCTGCACAGCAAGACTACAAACGTTATGCTGATAAACACCGACAGAAAGGACCTGAACTACAGATTGGGGATAAAGTATGGCTGTCCTCTTCACATGTTCGCCTTTCTTGTCCCACCAAAAAATTGGGACCTCGCTTCTTGGGACCTTTTTCTATCACTCAAGTCATTAATCCAGTAGCATATCGTCTGGCACTACCTACCTCATACCGGATTCACCCAACGTTCCACATCTCTCAATTGAAGAAATGGATTCCCAGCACGTTTCCTGGTCGAGAACCTTCTAGACCTCCTCCTGTTTCCATTACAGATCCTGATGAGTTCGAGGTTAAGGAGATTCTAGACTCTCGTTTTCGTCGAGGCCGTTTGGAATACCTAGTACATTGGAAGGGGTACGGCCCAGAAGACCGCTCCTGGGAACCCGCAGGCAACTTCAACACCATGGCCTGTATTCGTAACTTTCATCGGAGTCATCCAGACCGACCGGCTGACCTGACCACCTGGAGGTTGGTCGTAAAGGGGGGGAACTGTCAGGTCCCTCGCCGTCCTTGCCAGTAGCTCTACTGGCTTCAGGACGGCTGGGCGCATGCGCGCGTCCTCGCGCATGCGCAGTAGCAAAGCCTGACGTCGGTCGTCGCACCGACGTCATTCCTTGGGTGCCCGGCGTTCTTCTTTAAAACTGGCGGCAACCGGGACTCGGCGCTCAGTTGTCGCTTGAGTCCCGGGCGGTCTACCTGCCGCAGTTTCGCTTCCCAGCTCTTCCTGCTTGCAGACTCTGCATTCTTCAGCCCAGTCTTCTCCTGCAGTCCTCCAGGCCAGCCAGCCTTTTCCTGGGGTCTTCCAGCTCAGCCTTCTTCTGCAGTCCTCCAGGCCAGCCAGCTTTTTCCTGGGGTCTTCCAGCCAGTCTTTCTCCTGGGTCCTCCTGCCAGCCTTCACCTGTGGTTCTCCAGCCAGCTCCCTCCTGTGGTCCTCCTATCTCAACCTGTACTGACCTCTGGCTTGCTACACTGGACTTGCATTATCTCAGGTACTGACCTCTGGCTTGTTACATTGGACTTGCATTATCTCAACCTGTACTGACCTCTGGCTTGCTACACTGGACTTGCATTATCTCAACCTGTACTGACCTCTGGCTTGCTACACTGGACTTGCATTATCTCAACCTGTACTGACCTCTGGCTTGCTACACTGGACTTGCATTATCTCAACCTGTACTGACCTCTGGCTTGCTACACTGGACTTGCATTATCTCAACCTGTACTGACCTCTGGCTTGCTACACTGGACTTGCATTATCTCAGCCTGCCCTGACCTCTGGCTTGTTACTCTGGACTTGCATTATCTCAGCCTGCCCTGACCTCTGGCTTGTTACACTGGACTTGCATCATCTCAGCCTGCCCTGACCTCTGGCTTGTTACACTGGACTTGCATTATCTCAGCCTGCCCTGACCTCTGGCTTGTTACTCTGGACTTGCATTATCTCAGCCTGCCCTGACCTCTGGCTTGTTACACTGGACTTGCATCATCTCAGCCTGCCCTGACCTCTGGCTTGTTACATTGGACTTGCATTATCTAAATAAAGCTACCCTTGGCCTATCTACTGTTTCCCTGCATTCTGGGTTCCTTATTCGCTTATCTTAGATTATATAGCTTCCTGCTAATCTCTGGGTGGCTCCTCCCACCCAGAGATAGGCTTCAGTAAGCTTACATCCTTACACACGCATGGGACTGTTTACCATCATTGATGAACTTTAACACCTACAGTGCCGGAATCCAGGGAACCTCCTTCTCTTGCCTGACCTGTGTCAGTATACACTGTCTATACATTCATGTTATGCTGGACCTGTGTGGGCATTGAATAAATTATCTGTCGTGTGTCTGTACTATACTGTTGTATGCTACAGGACCTGTGAGGGTTCTTGCTGTATTGTTTTATTCAATAAAACTGTGTTTTTATCCTAACCACTGTGTCTGTGAGTCAAACAAACCGTTACACCCAAACTGAGAAGGAATGGGAGATGGGGATGGACATCACCACCACCACCAGCAGTGAGCTTTTGGAATCTGCAGAATTTGCAACTGCTCTAATTCCTGCTGATGCTGATGAGGTTAGCGTGCCACAGACCACTGTGGACACAGTGGGAATGGGGTCAACAAGTGATGCAGGACTGGGACAACATCATCCTATGCCCCAGACAGTGAAGGGGAATGTGGAGGAGAAGAAGAAAGAGGCCATTCTTCTCCACCTGTTCCCTCCCCCCTGAAGTCATGGGTGTGAGACTATTTTTCTCTTGGGGCAAGAACAGTGCAGTCATCAACAATGGCACTGTGCACCATTTGTGACAAGTCAGTGAGAAGAGGAAAGAAGGGAACGCACATGAAACACACACACACCATGACATTTATGTCATACATGTTAAAGCCAAACACCCACCACAGAAATGGAGCACCGCTGTTGCTGTAACCCCTGACTCTCCAGAAAGGCAACAAGAGATGAGGAGGAGATCAAAGAGGATGAAGAATAGAGCAACACAGGCAGAGGCTGGAAGCTTGATGAAGAGTGAAACAACTAGCTCTCTATCACCTTCTTCCTCTACGTTAACTACATCTTGTGCCAATCCACTTAGTTCATCATTACCTCCCCCGACGTATGATAGCCACTGTGAAGATTTTAGGATGTGAAAGTTCATGTCTACCCATTGCACACTGTGTGGTGCACTGACCACACATGGCAGTGTGGTGGAGGAAAATCACAAGCAGGACATCAAGTAGCATCTTAGGAGATTCCATCGGCAGAATATGCTAAGATGCTGGCAGGAGGGTCCATCATTACAATTAAACTCTCAGCAAGTTGTCATGTGTCCTTAGTGGGGTGGGGACAAGGGGCATAGTGACAGCATCAGTACTTGGTTTGTGGTGTCATGGTGTTTGGATAGAGTTGTGCAGGTGTTATTTACTACGCACACACTGTGCACATTGCAGTTTCTGATGAGAGGCACAGTTCTGGCTCTCAAGGGAAATATTTCTATTCTAGTAACAACACATACATGATTTTGGAGGAGATGCAGGTGGAGAAGAATTATTGGCCAACTTTTTTCTTTTCTGCAAATACACCTGAAGTGGTAGGGGCTAGTTTTGGTGCTGTTACTGCCTCAGGCGCATCACTGGAGCTGGAGCTAGTCGTGGCAAGTGGAACCTTCCTCATCCATCAGTCATGTTACATTCCCTTTGAGCTGTCTAATCATATTGTTGCTTAAACAACTCAGCAGCAGCAGCAGCAGCAGCAAGAACACAAGTCGCAAATTCCGCATCTATATCAGGGCACTTGACAGTGGCTGGCCAACACAACATGACCTGCTGGCAGTGGGCCAGTAGGGCATTTTTTTTCCTCAGGACTTGTGCTTAAAACAAAAAATAAGAAAAGCATGGGCCTACAAAAACATAAACAATTTTTGGAAGCTTGTTTCTAACAAGCCTAAGTCCTACAAAAGCAGTGCGTCCTTAGGGCTTGTGCTAAACAGGTCTAAGTCCTACAAATCAATGTTTCCTCAGGGCTTGGGCTTCTAACAACAAATCTTACAAATTATCCTCTGCAAAATACTCTGTCAAGTCAAGTATCAGTCTACTCCAGTTGCAGCTTACGTCAGAGGGTCCCTGTCTCTATCACATTACATACAAATTTCTTATTTTATTTTTTTTTAACTGTCCCCCCCAATACCAGTCAACAAACGCCCCAAAAACATTCCCTGTTCAACTGATTCTTTACCCACACTCCACCAACACAGGGACCCTCATACCCCTTTTATTCTATGCCTTTGGGAAATAAAATAACATTTGCTGTGTGCTATGTGTAAATTCAATGTAAATTCAATGTTCCCTTTGATTTCAATGGAATGAGCTAGACAAAAAAAAGCGGAAAAACTGCACTTTTTGCAGGAAATTCTTTGCCACGAGGGAAGTGCAACTATTCGCCGATTTTGTTTTGAGCTGAAATTTTTTGCCAATCCATACTTAGAACCTCATATCAATGTATCCATGGGTCTCTTAGCTTTTTTCTTATCTTTTTTCACACTGCACTATACATTGGTGGTTAGTCACACGTGATAGAGGACTCAGAGTCAACTTTTTTTGCCAGTGATTTTTGGGGATAAAGTCCCTTAAAGTGGATGTGTCACCTCAATATAACATTGCATAAATAGTTAGGCTATATAGTGAATATTACTAAAACTGTCTTCATTTTTCTTTTTTAGCTTTATTTGTTGTAAATTTAAGTTATAAAGTTGGTCCTGCAGCCACATCCGCATAGACTGCAGTCCGTCGCTCTGCCTCTCCTTCCCTCCCTCTATCCAGCCCCCTCCGATGACGGAGGCTTCTGTCTGTAAGCTGGAGTGGTCTCATTGGCTAGATATCAATCTCTGCCATTGAGACTGCTCCAGCTTACAGACAGAAGCCTCCATCATCGGAGGAGGCTGGATAGGGGGAGGAGAGTAGAAGCAGAGCGATGGACTGCCATTACAGAGCAGGTAACCACAGTCTATGCAGAAGTAGCCACAGGACTGACTTTATAACTTAAATTTGCAAAAAATTAAGCTAAATAAAAAAAATTAAGACAGTTTTAGTAATATTTGCTATATAGACTATTTATGCCACGGTATATTGAGGTGACACATCCACTTTAATGAGTTAGTAGCCACCAAGTGTAACTGTATTGCAAATTCAACTTCTCTTACATTACCTCCTATGAGCACAAATTTAGAGCCCAACATGCATTTTTTTCTGTTTGGTAGTGTGTCATAGCGCCGACAATTGCATTCCAGACTGTGACTTAAAAGTCCTTTTTTATCACTGTGAATTGGATCGAGTCCTTAGTGTGTGACACACAATCCATCTTGCTGTTATTCTGTATTTTTTTTTGTTTTGTCAAGGAGATGAGTAAAACATTCAAATCATCTGAACCTTACATAAGGCCTTTGCTTAAGGAATAAACAAACATGGATAAAGGTTTCAAAATATGTGGTCTTTCCACATTATGCAGTCAACTTCATATTCATAGAAATAGTAGGAAATCCAGTAATAAAGTCACATTTATTTCTTGAACAGGAAATAAACACATGGCAAGAGTGAAAATTCAAATACAATCAGGGCAAAAACAGGAACATCACAAACGTCAAATGCTACATATTTTCCATAGCAAATACAAAATCAGGAATAGTCTACACTATAAAACGAAATAAATTATAAGTGTTTAAGAAAGGGGTAGCTGTTTGGGGATGGTGGGAGTTGTAGTTTCCAACAGCTGGAAAATCAAACACAATCAAAATACCCATGAGTCAAAAGAGTAAAATTCAACCTCTTAATAATTGCTTCAATCTGTAGATCTCTCTTCAACTCAGGCAGGAGCAAAATATATGGGAACAGATGCTCTGAGCATTTGCAGGTATAGCAGTCAATAATAAAGAGTTATTCCCTATGCACTTGCAAAAAAGGAAACAAAGAAGTGTCCAAAAGTTCTGACTCTTTACAATCAGGTGCTGTTCCTCCTGAGACAATGGAAATAGGAAAAGGGTTTAACATACCAAAGATATATTAAAACACTAATTTGGAAGAATGCTTTATTGAAATGTCATGTGTCATGTGTTCATATTTCAAAATGTTTTAATGCAAGAGGAAGCCAGTGGCATAACTAGCCATTGGAATGTCACTGTGCAAACATATTTTGGGCCCCTTATAACAAAAATATGTTCACAGAGGCATGACTAGAACCTATTACACTCTGGGGCAGGTGGGGCCCCTTTGACTGCTAGGCCCCAGCAAAACTACCCCATCTGCAACCCCTGTAGTTAAGCCACTGGAAGCAGAATGACCAAAGTAACAATCTCTTCCACAGTGTATCTTTGATCCCAAAAATGTTTTGGATAATAGGCTACAGTCTGCTTTGATAGTGGTATTGTAGCAGATGAGTATTGTATTGTAAGTATGGACTATAATTAGTGCTAGGTTCCTTAGATACACATGCTATAAGAGAAGTAAGCTTTATTATTTGATAGACTCAACAGAGCCTTCTAGATGATATTTAATATGAAGTGGAACAAGAGCAATATGAGGTAGCTACACAGAGGATCACCCACCTTCAATGATATTATCATATATCTCCACTTGAAGGACAACAGTTCTATTAACTTCAAGCAACAGGAATTGGTTGAGATAAAGTATCTACTGGGTACACTGGACCAGAAGATGAAGTTTCAACATGTTGCTGCTGAGCCTTCCAATTTAGCTGGTACCATCAAGCAACATAAGTCTCAGACAAACATGTGCTGTAGGTGTCAACAAGATGGACATTATGCCACAGACTGGCTAAAGGTAAAACAAATAGAAAAATATTAGGATATTTAACAACATATTACATGTCCTGCAGTGATTATGGAGAGCATCAATAAAGAAGTGAAAGGCAAGGGCAAGACACACTAGAAATGTTAACAGACTCAGGACCTGAAAATATCAGTCAAGCACTGATATAAATTAAGTAATAAGATTGCCGTCCTTAGATACAGTGATTGTAGTAGGTATATATAGGTAATGATTCTGTGGGCAAACTGCACCCAAATGTCAGGACAGAAAGCAAACATCAGATGGTAAGCCTTGAGCAATGTAGAGACCCATGTTCCCTCCTATGGGTTGCAGGCCAAGTTTGTGAAAAAGTCAGTGGTCTATTGGTTAAAATTAGTTGAGATACCAGAGGACTAGGCTGTAGCTAAATCCAGAAACAGGCCAATTGTCAAGGCAGGCTGATTTTAATTGTAAAAGAAAAAAGCTTAAAAAATCTGTGAAAACATAGAAATAATAATATACTGACTATCTGAATAAAAGTCAATAAAATAAATAAGAATAGTAATTAAATATCAAAGTGATATATTTGATAGACGTTTCTTAGCATGTAAGAATAAAACCAATCTCCCCAAAACTATTTTCTACTTGCTTAGAAGAAATTTTCCACAAACTAATTGGGACAAAAAATGACTTGAGATCAATGGAGACTACCTACATAATTTATGTTTTGCAAATGACATAAAACTCTTTGCCAGTAGTTCTGTAGAACTGCAAAAAAGCATTGAAAAGCTATAACAGGATAGCAAAAATTTTATCTGAAGATGAATATCAACAAAACACAAGTCACGTTTAACAAATTTAGCACACCAATTTATCCCAACAAATCCTGTAAATCAATGGAAAATGTTTAAGTTAAAACTAATGATTCCTTTTCACAGGAGATCAAATCTGGCCATTATATGCATCACATGATTAAAACAACAAATGAGGCATAACACCAAAAATGTTTTATTAGTATTGTTTTTAGAATTAGGCTACAAATGTAGTTGTCTTGTCCTTCTATCCTGTCCTAAAAGGCTGATATGTAAAACAGGAAAGCAAAAATTTTGGTCTAAAGATGAATATCAACAAAACACAAGTCATGTTTATCAAATTTACCATACCAAGCAAAATCACAGTAGATATACAAGAACTAAAAGAAGTGGACAAGTATGTTTATCTTGGAAGGAAACACCATGATGGAATCAGAGTGGGATGGCAAGCATTTGGAAATCTTAGTAGTACTGTCTTTAAGAAAAATTTACCACTCTGCCTCAAGCAAAAGGTTTTTTACCAATGTGTACTCCCAATCCTTACATATACTGTGGAACATTGACACTTAATTCTAAAGCCATGAAAAAACTTAAGGTTACACAGTGAAGTATGGAGTGATAAATTCTAAAGAAAAATTGATGGAAAAAGGTGTTAACACAAAGGTCTATTGGATCATTGAAAGAATAAAGCACATGAAATGGAAATAGAGCGTAAACCTGATGGTAGATGGACCAAATTAATTTTGGAATGGATGCAATACTAAAAGCCCAAAGAAAAGACCAAACACAAGATAAGTAGAAGAAATTAACAAATTTGTTGATACACAGTGACAACTAAAGGTACAGGACAGCGTTGTTGGAGGCTTGCTGAGGAGACCTTCATGCTGCAGTAGAATAACAATAGCTGATGAAGATTATGATTAAAATTAGAATCTATCTAATACCCTCATGTCTGAACTGGCCCAGATTTCTATCAGGGATCACTTACAGCAGTGATTCTCAACCTGTGGTTCGGGACCCCTTTGGGGGTCGAATGATGATTTCCCAGGGGTCACCTAAAACCATCAGATATTTATATTTCGATTCAAAACAGTAGCAAAATTACAGCGATGATGGAGCAACGAAAATAATTTTACTGTTAGGGGTCGCCACAACTTTGGAAATTTTATCAAAGGGTCGCGGCACTAGAAAGGTTGAGAACCGCTGACTTACAGTGAATGTGTGAGGACCTCAAGAACTGGAACATTTCCATCATTCCATTTATATATACACACCTGTCCCACCTGCTGCTATAAACTGCATAAAACCTGTATAACAAACTGTAAGCACTCACGCTTACCTTAAATTTGGAGGGGAACCGGCCACTCTGATGCTGAGGGGAGGGCCGGTCCCCTCTGCTTTCTGCCTCGTAATCGTGCTGCGTTCCATCTAGGTAGGAGAGCCAGTGCATCCTGGTGCTTGTCTGGGTGACCAGTCTCCTCTCTGCTGCCCCTTGTGGCTCCTGCTGTATCCATGGATTCCCCTCACTGCCAGATGAGTGTGAGCAAGTCACTAAGATTTCCTACAGTGATTTCACGCTCTGGCTCTTAATGGGACAGACCTATTGAGTGCTCCACCTCCTAGGGTGGGGGATCAGTATATAAACTGCCTGGACACTATACCAGTTGCCCTTTCATGATGTTCCAGGGCAGTTGTGTTGTCTGGGCTCTGTGTATGATCCTTGTCTTGTCTCATTCTAGTATAACTCCAGGAATCCAGTGTTGTAGCTTGTCTGACTACCCGCTTGGATTTGACCTTAGATTGTGGCTGACTACCTGCTCCTGAGGAGCTTTCCTGGGTTTCATCTACTGATATGCATGCTCCTGCTCTTATTAGGAGATTTCCTTGCCTTTTTCCCCACTAAGCCTCAACCGCTCTCGCAGGGGAGAGGTCATTGAGGAGAAGGTACTGTAAGCACTCACGCTTACCTTAAATTTGGAGGGGAACCGGCCGCTCTGATGCTGAGGGGAGGGCTGTTTCCCTCTGCTTGCTGCCTCGTGATCATGCTGAGCTCCGTCCAGTTAGGAGAGCCAGTGCGTCCTGCTGCTTGTCTGGGCAACCAGTCTCCTCTCTGCTGCCACTTGCGGCTCCTGCCATGTCCATGGATTCCCCTGCCAGAGGAGCTGGCACGAGTCACTGGGATTTCCTACAGTGATGTCACGCTCCGGCTCTTAAAGGGACAGACCCATTGAGTGCTCCACCTCCTAGGGGTGGTGGGATCAGTATATAAACTGCCTGGGCACCCTTTTGTGGTGTTCCAGTGCAGTTGTGTTGTTTGGGCTCTGTGTATGATCCTTGGCTTGTCTCATTCTAGTATTACTCCCGGCGTCCAGTGTTGTGGCTTTTCTGACTACCCGCTTGGTATTTGACCTTTGGCTCTGGCTGACTACCCGCTCTGGTACTGACCTCTGGCTTGTCTGACTATCCGCTCAGTATTTGACCTTCGGCTCTGTCTGACTACCCTCTCTGGTACTGACCTCTGGCTTGTCTGACTATCCGCTTGGTATTAACCATCAGCTCTGGCTATCTACTCTGGTTCTGACCCCTGGCTTGTCTGCGATACTGCCTGATAATGACTGTAGGCATGAGTCAGTCTGATCCACAGCTGAGACCCTATGCTTATTTCAAGCCTGGGTCCTAGCCCCAGTTCTACGCTGATACCTCTCTGGGTCCTAGCCCCAGTCCCATTATTGAGACCTCTCCTGGGTCCAGCCCCAGAAGGTGCTATTGCACGGTCTCTGGTAGAGGATTACCATGAAGCAGTCTCCTACTTCTGGTAGAAACCGCTGGCTTCCTACGCTACACTCTACCTTATTCAGTATCTGTGCTATTGACATTTGTATAGCTATATCACCCAATAAAGGTGTGTTTCAAATATATACTGACTCTGGTTCATTCCTTGTTATCCGTTACACACACCTTTCCAGGAGGTAACATAGTAACATAGTAACATAGTAAATTAGGTTGAAAAAAGACACAAGTCCATCAAGTTCAACCTTCGCCTCATACCTCAGTAACTGAGAATTATATAGCTTTCCTGCTACAAATTAAATTAGTCTTTATTAGTGTTGAGCGAGCACCCCGATGCTCGGGTGCTCGGGTGCTCTGACCGAGCACCCCCTGAGGCTCGAGTGCTCGGCCGAGCACCCGAGCCCCATTGAATATAATGGGGCGACACGAGCATTACACCAGGCACCCCCTGCTCTGATGAGGGGAGGGTGCCTGGTCAATGCCCCCCTTCATCTCCGCTATGCCCCCTTCATCTCCGAATGCCCCCTTCATCTCCGCAATGTCCCCCTTCATCTCCGCTATGCCCCCTTCATCTCCGCTATGCCCCTCTTCCACAATGTCCCCCTTCATCTCCTCTATGCCCCTCTTCCACAATGTGCCCCTTCATCTCCGCTATGCCCCTCTTCCACAATGTCCCCCTTCATCTCCTGAGGAGATGAAGGGGGACATTGTGGAAGAGGGGCATAGCGGAGATGAAGGGGCACATTGTGGAAGAGGGGCATAGAGGAGATGAAGGGGGACATTGTGGAAGAGGGGCATAGCGGAGATGAAGGGGGACATTGTGGAAGAGGGGCATAGAGTCTATGCCCCTCTTCCACAATGTCCCCCTTCATCTCCGCAATGCCCCCTTCATCTCCGCAATGCCCCCGTACCTCCAGTCCCTGGTGGTCCAGCGGAGCGTCTTCAGATCTGTGCCTCTTCCGGCACAGATCCCCGCCACCCGAACATGGCGGGCGAGCACCGCCATGTGCCGAGCAGAGCGATGCTCGAGCCGATCCGAGCATCGGCCGAGCACGCTCGCTCAACACTAGTCTTTATCAGACCTTCCTGATCAGCCTACTGATAAACAGTATAACTCTGTATGTTCCCTTTTGAAAGAAATGTATCTAATCTTCTCTTAAATGTATCCATTGTATCTGCCATAACTACCTCCCTGGGCAATGAATTCCACAATTTGACAGACCTTACCGTAAAAAAACCCTTCCTCTGCTGAAGTTTAAACCTCCTTTCCACTAATCTCAAGGAGTGTCCCCTGGTCACCTGATCAGGCCTTGGAATAAATAGCTCACCGCAGAGATCCTTGTATTGACCTCTCATATACTTGTACAATGTGATAAGGTCTCTTAGTCGTCTTTTCTCTAGAGTAAATAAACCAAGTTTGTTTAGTCGTTCCTCATATGTTAAGTCCTCCATTCCCTTAATTAATTTTGTTGCTCTCCGCTGTACCCTCTCTAGTTCTAGTATATCCTTTTTCAGAACCGGTGCCCAAAATTGCACTGCATACTAGGTAACTGATCCTTGAATGAAAGCTGGTCAGTACAGCCATGAGGGCAATAGAAAGATTCAGCTTTTAATGTAAGGCATTTTCATAAGTCATAATGATTGCAATTCGTGTTATATAGAACTCACTTAAAGTGGGGTACCTTGGTGAGGTAAGCAAGCTTAAACATGTTTTGGTCAAACTATGTGATCAGACCCCTCATTATTTGAAATAAGCAAATTAATACATTGGTATAATATATGCTCTACACAGGGTTCACATTTAATTTGTATGAAGCAGACCAGTATTATCTTTTGCTTTTACAGAGTCACTCAGACTAGTAAGATGTAACTTTTATAAGATCTCTGTGCCTCGGACAGATTCGATTGCAGGGCCTGATGGCTGGATGTTAATGCACAAAGTCTTCCCATAACATCAGTCACAGAAGAAATAGAAATGGAATTAGAATATTAATCTGGATGGAATCCATACTTGCTTAACCCCTTAAGGACCCATGATGGTCCTGGCACATCATGGGTCCGACATGCAATAAGGGCCCATGATGTGCCAGGACTGTCATGGATTTCAGAGCTCCCCACATAGCTGCATTCCATTTAGGAATCCCTGAATCAGATAGGAAAAAAAAAAAAAAGCCCTCTATGGTCCTTTAGTGTCAGGACCACAGAGAGGCACTTCTCACCTGTCGAATAATTTCCAAGGAAAAGTGCCACTTTTCCACCTACCGCATTGAGCATTGAAAGCAATGGGAAGAAAAATTTTTCTCCACCACACAAAAGTTTTCTCTGCTTTTCTACAGCCATATAAAAGGGTGTCAGGCTCTCACAGCATGCCATTCTCTGTTTGTGAGAGGAGAAAGCAGCATGTTTTTGAGCTAGAGAAAATAGGGAAATTGAAGTTTAGTTTAGGGCTGGGCTTAAAATTGGAAGTCCATTGCAACTAGCCAGACCTGAAAAGTTACTCACCATTGCAAGCCATAACATACCCACCAGGGCTGAATTTCTGCTCGCAGGGCTAAATTTTTATTCGCCATTGGCTAGTGGAGAGTGGGAATTTTGACCCCTGGTTTAGGGAATCTTTTAGGTAGGACATTTGTTCTCTCTATTAGGAGAGTCAGTGGGGCACACTGGGGAGAAGAAGGGAGAAAGGAGGTTGATCCCAAATATCCCAACATTCCATGTGACTGACTGGAGTTTGGGAAAAGAAGTTGTTGATTTTATTTTTCAGCTATAATTTTTTTTTTTGGACAGACTGTGATAAGACAGGGTAGACAACTTAAAATATATATATATAAAATAATAAAAATAAAAAAGAATAAAGAAATAAAGAAGTAAATATATTAGGTGACAGACAGCTGACTGGGCAAGACATCATACTCCATCAGCTGTGTTGTGTACTGTATAAACACACAGAGTAGTTGAGTAATGTCCAGCAAATGCACAAACGGCAGAGGGAGTGGGAAGGTTGAAGCATTGCAGGGATGTGAGCAGTAGTTCAAAAACTGATTGCAGCAATGGTTGCTGCATCATGTGCAATAAATGATGATGATGATGCCCCTCCTCCAAGGAATGATGCAGTTTGTCAAGGTCCCAGCAAAACCTCCAGCACCACCAGTGACAGTACATATAAAGAACCATATAAGAAGAACACTGAAGATGACAACATTAGATGCCTTTAAAAAGGGACTGCATACTTTTTTAAATCCATAGAACATAGAGGGCTATGAATGTTAGTACTGGGATTAATATTTATTTAGTGCTTATTGATCCAAGGAGAAATCTGATTGTCATTTGGAATCAATAAGGAATTTTTTCCTTCCATTCAAAGCAGAATTTTAAATTGTTGTATTGAGGTTTTTTTTTGAAGGGTTGAACTTGACATTGTACCTGTCTATAAACTATTTGAGAAAACCATTGGAAAATCCCTGGACAAGCAAAGATGTCAAAAAGTATACAGTCACCCTGTCAGTCATTATCAGCATTATTGCCTCTTCAAAGTCTAAGTCCCACTCAGTCACACACACCTGTGTTGAGTACCCAGCAGTAACAACAACAACAAAAGCAACACAGGTTATTAACATCCACAATGTTAGATATGATGAGTGTCTCTGCTGCTGTTGGAAGTGCTGCACCTTTGACACCTAGTAGTAGTAGCAGTAGAATTGCATCAACATCTAGCCCCAGTAGTAGTAGTAGTAGTAGCAGCAGCACCTCAGGAACCCCTCAGTCCATGAAGTCCACAGTATGGAGACACTTCACTCAGGATGCTCAAGCTAAGCATGTGTCACGGTAATCAGGCAAAGAAGGATAGACACAAAGATAAAATATAACCACCTTTATTTATTATAACAGAAATAATGTTAGAGTCCACACAGAACCCCATACATATGCAAATAGGACCCAAGGTCCCTCCAGAGCTGCACACTGTGCTGTGCACTGCACTACTCAAGATCTCAAAACTAGGGAGATGGCTCAAGTGGGACAACAGAAGAATGGTAGATTATGTGTAAGTCGCCACGTGGTCTGTGAGCTGAGGCAACAGAGAGGGAGGGCAGACCAGAGCCAGGAGACACCGAGACTACAGGTCAGGCAAGCGGGTAGTGTGGGGTGCGAGTAGGTAGCCAAAGTCACAGGTCAGACAAGCCAGGGACTACACGGACCGAGAGTAACAAGTCCACTGGTCAAGCAAGCCAGAGACTATGCAGAGCGAGTAAGAGCCAGAGCCACTGGTCAGGCAAACCGAGGACTACAAGGAGCGAAAGTAACCAGGCCCATAGGAAAGGCAACCGGAGTCTACACCGAGTGGATAGCAGCCAGAACCACTGGTCAGGCAAGCCGGGGTCATACACAGAGAGAGTAGTCAGCCAGAGCCACAGGTTAGAACTGATGTGGGTAGTCAGACAAGCCGGGGTCATACACAGATCAAGTAGTCAGCCAGAGCCACAGGTCAGAATGATGTGGGTAGTCAGACAAGCCGGGGTCATACACAGAGCGAGCAGTCAGCCAGAGCCACTGGTCAGAACTGATGTGAGTAGTCAGACAAGTCGGGGTCATACACAGAGGGAGTAGTCAGCCAGAGCCACAGGTCAAAACCAATGTGGGTAGTCAGACAAGCCGGGGTCATACACAGTGCAAGATTCTCAGGCAAACACGGGTCACAAGAGTAACAAGCAGGAACACCACATAAGGGTAATGACTCCAAGGTCCAAGGAGGGTTATAAAGGAGTAAAAGGAGGTGGGACCCAATTAGGCCACCCAGAAAAGGCCCATAAACAGGCATCCGTGCTAGTGCCTGTTACCTTATGTCAGCAATGAGGAATTGGCCGGAGGCCATGCTGGCCAGCGGCCATACAGAGGCAGGAAGCACAAGAGAACAGCCTCTAAGGGAGACTGTGATAGCATGTTGCTATCTATTGTCTGTGCAATAAGCACGTGAGCAGGGGGAAAGCAGGCTCACACTTAGGCACCTCCTCTATGAGATCAAAAATGAAACACAACCACAGATCTGACTGGGAGACACACTATCAGCAGGATAAAGGTGCCGCAACTAGAAGCAGCAAAAGCACTCTAAAAAGTTCCCAGGGCTCTAAGGCAGAAAGAAGAAGTAGTAAAGTTATTTATGTGTCAGAGATTGTGCTACTGCCAACAGTTAGTTCACTCCAAATAACACCTATGGCTCCTGATGCAGAGGAGTATGATGACTCTGACTTTGTTGTAGGAGATGGCAAGAGTTATAGACTGCCCACACATGCTGCCTCTACCACCGCCACCTCCTCTAGTCATGTTATTAAAGCAATAAAGTTCTAGGCTTCTTCTGCCATGTCCTACCAACCCACACTGACTGAGTTCCCTGGAATCCCAAAGTACACCTGTTGAATGGCAAGGTTCCCAAGATGTTGGCAGTGGACATGCTGTGTATTCTTTTGTAGAAAACCGAGGTTTCAGAGAACTCAAGTGATTTGTAGCCGCATGCTGGAATATACAAAGCCACATTTATTTTTCCAGGATGGCTGTGCCTGAATTGTACAAGCAGGTGGTTAGTGTGGTGAGACAAGGGCTGAAAAGTGCATATGTGTCAAGGTTTAGCTGAGCTGCTCTACTCTGCTGCTCGATTCTGCTGTCTGAGCTATTCCAGTGTTTTACTATCCATTACTGCTGCCTTCCCTTTGCTGGATCAGGCTGAATCAGCTGACCCCTTTGTGTTTGCTCACCTGACTGCTATCAGCCAACAGCCAACCTTCCCAAAGTATTTAAAGCAGCTTGGCTCACTACCTTGTGTTTGTTTCTACTGCATTGCTGATTAACTGTGTATGACCTGGCTTCCTCTGACTCCCTTCTGGCTCCTGGATTGTTCCTGACTTTGCTGATCTCCGTATTCCTGACCCCAGCTTGACTAAGTACCTGTCTTGGTTCCTGACCCCGGCTTGTCTTTTGGTTTACACTTCTGGATCACTTTATATTTTTTGCACTTTATATTTTTGTGTCTGTCTGGTTCTGGTCCCTACAAGTACACAAGGGCCATGAATTCAGAAGGCACAGGCAATCCACTGAATGTTTTTTCAGGCTGGACCAGGTAGACCAGTATATGGACCAGACTGAGTTAGCCCTCCAGACTTTGTTGCTCTGTACTGCACATCTGGCTCCACCACCTCAGCAACCTTCAGCGCAGACTGCCCCTATAGCTGCTGCCGCTCCCACTCCGACTGTCAATAGTGATTCCAATATTGCTAGAGACATGACTGTGTCCTCCCTGCTTCCCCAGCATTATGGGGGTGACCCTAACCAGTGCTGAGGTTTCCTGAACCATGTCGGTATCTGTCTGGAGATAGTATCACAGTCCTTTCCGTCTGATAGAAGTAAGGTGGGCCTTGTGATTTCCTTACTCTCTGACAGGGTCTTGGCATGGGCTAACCCCCTTTGGGAGATGCAGAAAACTATTGTGTACAATTACCCTGAGTTTTTGGCATCCTTTAAAAGGGTATTTGATGTACAAGGCCACTCCACCTCGGCTGCCAAGCAACTAATGCATCCAGCAGGGTACAAGGACGGTTTTGTGATTAAGCCATAGTGTTTCATACCTTGGCAGCCAAGGTTGATTGGAATAATGAGGCTCTAGTGGCTGCTTTATCTAATGGGCTTTAGGATACAGTTAAAGATGAGATTGCAGTCCGGGACCTCCCCAGAAATTTAGAGGAATTGGTCTCATACTGCATATTGATTGACTCCCATATCTGTGAGAGACCTTCCTTTATGGAACGCCTGCAGAGGCATCCCATCCGTTTAGCCCTGAAATTTTCATCCCCACCTGTGCCTCCCTCTCCTCCCATGACTACTAGGGCTAGATTTAAAGGCAACCGTTAGCAAAAAAAATCACTAACGGGTGCGTTAAGTGTCATGTTGCAATTCAAAGATCCGTCTAAACAACAGCTAACGGCAGTTGCACAATCCTAACGGCCGATACACTTACGTGCATTCAGACGCATTCAACAACATACCCCAGAGCTATTCAAAGGCTTGCGGTACTGATAACGGCTGAAAAAAAGACACACCTAACGTCTAAAAGTTAAGACCCACTTTTCTTAGCCGTTAGACACTTAACGGCCAAAACAAAACACCCGTTACAGAGGAAAAGACACAAAAGGCTTACCGCACAACCATGTAAATGGGAAAATTAACCCGTGCAATGCCAAAACAACACAAAAACATGTACACACAACACAAATCACTACACACACAACAACAACCAACACCACAGGGACAACGACACACAAAAAAACAACAACACAACATGGCACGGAACAATGGGGGTCATCACACAAAGCGGACACCTGCAAATACAAGCTCACCTGGGCAACATCAACACGCGACCTGCACCCCACAACTGCACATCCGCAAATGGCACACACAGAACAAGCACAACACACCACATCTTATAACACACACACACCTGCAAACACTTACCTGGACAAAAACAACTCACCATTGGTCAGCACTCACCTCATCACCACACCCACACAACGGCCTAGCAAGTACTTAAAGGGACAACTCAACACACTCACTTGTGGCTTGTTTTCCACTCAGGGAGGGAGAGAGACATAGAGAGAGATAGAGAGAGAGAGAGGTAGAGAGGTAGAGAGAGAGAGACAGATAGAGACAGATAGAGAGAGCAAACAGTATGTTGGGTTACATATTGTTGTGAAGACTGAGGAGAAGGCGTGTAAGGGAGAGAGCTAGGGAACATCAGCAACCTCCAAGCACGCCTCATCAACAGCCTTCACCTGTTGCAAGTGAGGAGGCTCTGGTTCACCAGCCACACAGGAGTCCATCCCCACCTGGAGGGCACAGGATGTATAGACGACCACCAAGGCCCAGGGTATACCGCCCAAGGGTCACCCTCTTTGGAATGACTGATGACGAGGTCATTGATCGCTACAGGTTAAGGCCTGACAGCATCATTGCCTTGTATGAGGTCATCAAGGAGCAGGTGGATCCCATCTACATCCACAACCATGCCCTAACTGGCCTGCAGAAACTACTCTGTGCCATACACTTCATGGCAAGCGGGGCCTTCCAGTCCACTGAGGGTTACGCATCTGGCATGTCACAGGCCACATTCTCCAGAGTGCTGGCCCAGGTCCTGCCAGCCCTCAAAAGCAAGGCCAGTACCTATATACATTTTCCCACCACCGACATGGACTGGATACACGTTAAGCAGGCCTTTTACGCAAAGGGAGGCATGCCCAGGGTCATGGGTGCTATAGATTGCACCCATGTCCGGATTAAGGCCCCAGCACGTGACGCACAGATATTCATCAACAGGAAGAACTTCCACTCCATCAACGTGCAGATGGTGTGTGACAGCAACATGAGGATCATGAATGTCTGTGCAAAATATCCTGGCAGCACACATGATACATACATTCTACAAAACTCCTCAGTCCACAGAGATTTTGAGAATGAAACCTTTACAGGGGGATGGCTAGTGGGTGAGTTCACAAAACAAAATCACACCACATACACAGGCATACACACCACGCTGCTCAGCATGCACCTGACCCACAGATACTACGTCCACCACACAAAACATCATTCACACAACATGTGCTCCCTGTCTCACCATGTCACTCACATTACACAGGTGATGCTGGCTATGGATGCAAGTCCTGGCTACTGACCCCTCTGGCCAATCCCCAAACACATGGCCAGGAAAGCTACAACCATGCTCATGCCAGAACGAGGAATGCTATTGAGCGGACATTTGGGCTTCTCAAGTCAAGATTCCGATGTCTGGACCACTCTGGGGGAGCACTGCAGTATGCACCGGCTAAGGTGTGTGACATCATTGTGGCGTGCGCAATACTGCACAACATCGCAGTGGACACCAGACTGCTGGATCACATCCCGGACCCCCCCATACAGGAAGTGGCCATGGACATCGGGCATGTGGAGGAGACCATGAGAGGGGCACAGATCAGAGACAGGCTCATCATGGAACACTTCACCTGTGAGTATAACACATGCATGCAAACAATCCATGCAAGTCCCCCATCAGTCCTGTGACACTAACCACACTGCACATGTTGTTCTGTCTCACCCCACAGGAACAGTGACACAGCACTGCACTGGCAGTGGACGTGGCAAATTGTGTGTGTGGACTCAACAACCATCCTCCATTCCACTCTCCACGTTGACATACAGACCCCAAGGATATCACGCACACCCCCAGGAGAAACAAGGTACAACATATTACCCATGTTCATCACCTTACACGGCTTGATTGACAGCAACTAACTGGATATGCCATGATTATAGCCTGAACAACCATGCTAGCCCAGTAGCGAAAGAGTATTATCTAATGATATGCATTAGAAGGGACATCAGACTCAATATGGGACCTGTACTGTGCTACAGCTGAGAAGAGCAGCACAGGGGTGGATGTACAGTGGTATGGGCACACAATGTAGAGGTCATGAGATGTAGATCAGATTACCAGGGACTCCATGCTGACCTGTGAGTGTGCAGACCAATGTGCCCCCGACATGAATACACACATCAACAAATATGTCCTAACAGTTCCATAGAACAAATGACATTGGGCTGCCACTGTCACTTTCACAGTGGCAGCACAATGTCATTACCTCCATGGAGCTCTCAGAACACTTGTTAATGTGTGTATACATGTCAGGGGCACAAATCCATAGGGCTGGTGCACATGTCCTAAGTTCCCCACAGAATTGGTTACAGATGAGTACACAACACATTGTCAAGCAATGGTTTGTGTACACACCTGTAATCAAGAAGATTGAGGGGATTAAAAAGACTAAATTGTTGTTGCTTGATGATCAGTTCAGGTCCACTGCTCCAAATCCTGTCCTCTTGTCCCGCAGGCATCCGTAACATGATCCATCCTTGAACTGAAGATCTTCCATGTGACTGGATTGATGTCTTGACAACACCTTCATGAAGATCACCCCTTGCTGTTTATGGTGATGTTGTTGGTGATGCAAAGTTTGACCTGAGGTTCACACAAACCTCTACTGGAACATTCTCATAGAGACACAGAAACCATTTCTTGAGTGTTATTACCTGTACAGTTAGGATGCTCAACTACAGAGTTGTCAAACCTTGTGGACAACACATGAGCAGGGCAGCAGTGTTACTGAAGTATTACGATTTAGTTTCAAAGTACATTTAGTTTTCACATACAGGTGTTAAATGCATATAGGCAATATACACAGAAAACACTTGTACATTCTAATGTACTTTGAGACACAATAAAGATGAGCCATCCACATTCAATCTGTGTCTGTAGGAGGATATATTTGAGAACACATTTGTCAATGCGTAACCACACCCAGGATAGAGTATCCCCCATACATGGAAAGGCATCACCCACATCACAGGAGTCCACCACTTGTTTGCCAGTGAGTGGACTCTGTGATGTATCCATGCAAACAGATGATGGTGGCAATGATGCACCAATGTGTTGTGGGAGTGATAAAGAGGTGATACAGGGGACATACTTCCACAGTGAATACATGTCCACATATTCTGTATTGCTCAGTATAATCAATGTTCTGAGATTTTGCTCCACTTTGACCTATCTCAGTACATGGGCTATATCAACGAACAGACTAAGTGGACATGTGTTATCACTGGTGAAGTCTGTTGTTACACCCTTAGGGAAACAGCAACTCAACTTACTGGAGACACCAATGCTCACCCCAGGATATCAATGTGTGTGCTACACATTGAAATCCTAGATTGAAAACATTAGCTTCCCCAGTAAGTCAGTTGCACAATGAGTGTGTGAATCCAAGACAATATGGATACATGTCCCATTTAGCTGTCCTGCTTGTAATGTCCCCACTAAATCACAGAGCTGTTTGTCTGCTAATCTCATTAACCCACTGAGTGCAAGAGTGGTCCCCAGCGCATTTCTTTGCAATGCGTTGCCTACCACTCTGGCACTCAAAGGGTTAAACACAACATATGATGTAGACGAATGTTCAATGTTGTACCATTTGTTGTGCTAAGGGGTATGTTTTGATGTTCAAATTCAACACACAACACCGCCATATAACACAGTGGTGTCATATGGCCCCAGGGATGTATTACATGTTGAATTTGTACAACGGTGTGTGTGTGTGTGAACCCATGTTGTAGCAAACCACTAACATTTCACCCAGGCAGAGGTTGTGTTCACTGCATTGTATGGCAATGCATTGGAGACAACCCTGCCACACAATCCATAACTGAAGACACAACAGATCAGACAGGAATAAAACTAAAATGTTTTTTTTATTGAGGGGAAAGTTGACAGGTTGGGCCTTTCATTTTTTCTTTTTTTGTGGGGGGGGGGGCTTAGCCTGTGTGCCAGTGGTGGAAACCCTTGTGGATCTCCTGGTAACCCTCTGCCCCCTAGGTGTGGCTTCAGGGGTAACACTGGAGGGGGTGGTGGTTGTAGTAGACCCCTCGGTGGAACGCAAGTTTGCCCTCTCCATCCTCAGGTTCTCCCTGCGGTTGATCTCCTCAACTCCACAAGGACCTGGGTCAACATGTCCATCACACCAGTCCTGAGCTGCTGGAGTAGTGTGTTCCCCCTGGCCACCTCCGACTCCAGGGCTTGGATTCTGGTCTCCAATTGGCCAATGTTCCTCCTGGATTGCCTCCTGCTCCTGGTGATGTTGCTGTCAGTACTCCTGCTCGACCGGAGTAGTCTCCTCTGAAGGGCCATACACTCCGCCTCCATCCCTGTGAGGCGTGCGGTGCTGGAGGTGGATGTGCCCGGTGTCCCTGGTGCTGCTGTTTCCTCCTCTGCTGCTGGTGCTGCTGTTTCCTCCTCTGCTGCTGAGGGTGCTGTTTCCTCCTCTGCTGCTGAGGGTGCTGTTTCCTCTGCTGCTGGAGGTGCTGTTTCCTCTGCTGCTGGAGGTGCTGTTTCCTCTGCTGCTGGAGGTGCTGTTTCCTCCTCTGCTGGAGGTGCTGTTTCCTCTGCTGCTGCTGAGGGTGCTGTGGCTGCTGTTGGAGTGGCTGGTGCAGATGATGGGCATATGCCCACCACATCAAGTGATCCCAAGCTGCCCAATGATGTGTGTGCTGGTGGAGGTGTGAATATGTCCCTGGGTAGGGGGCGCTGGGGCTCACCAATCAGGCCCAGGTGTGTGTAGTCCAGTGGCCAAGGGTCATATGGTGGCCACTGATAGGTGGTGGGACCCCACCTTGGATCATACCTTGGGGCATGCTGTGGAGCCATCCAGGAGGGTGGGTTTATCTGTGAGGCATATGGCCCATATTGGGTGGTGGCCACTGTCCCTGGCAGCCATTGCCTCCCTGGCGGTGGTGGTGGTGCTGAAGGAGGGTAGTAGCTGGTGGAGGTGGATGGATATGTCCACCTCTCCTCCTGTGGCATCCAGCCACTGTACTGGGGAGGTGCAGCCTGTGGTGGTGCAGCCTGTGGTGGTGCAGCCTGTGGTGGTCCAGCCTGTGGTGGTGCAGCCTGTGGTGGTGCAGCCTGTGGTGGTCCAGCCTGTGGTGGTGCAGCCTGTGGTGGAGGGCATGGTGATGGTGGGTAAGGTGACCACCGGCTGGTCCCCTCCTCTGTGTACTCCTCACTGGGGGGTGACATAGCCTCCTCCACTGTCTCCCGCTGGGCTTGAGGGCCGTAAGCTGTGTGGAGAAATAAGATGTTGTGATTAGTGACCTTAGCCATATGTTTGTGGAGACAGTTATACTTTGATATGTGTTGAAGACAAATATATGTGTTTGGGTTAATCCCCCTGGGTAAACAAGGGTACTCCCACTGCTGAAAGGTGTTGTTTGAGTTATTATGGGTGAAGGTTTAATTTTGAGGTGCAATATCACAGTGGGCCGAAATAGTACAGTGGGGCTGTTGCAACACCCTCCCATGTAGATATCTGGTCCCTGTTCCAGAGCTGTCCATATGACAGTAACAGCACCACTGTACAATTTCATGCCACTGGGATATTGCCCCTGACATATCCACGTCTGAACTGTGATACCTTTTGTATCAACACACCTTTCAGCAGTAGGAATACCATTGTTTAACTCGGGGGAGGGGGGAAATCCGACAACATATATTTGTCTTCACAACTTATAGAGATGACAAAGGTTAAGTCCACCTTGATGTCAGATTGTAGAGATTGTGAAAACAGATGTTGTTCTCTGTTAGTCCTATCCCTCCTACCCTCACGGTTGTTCAGATATTGCTCTATGTGCCAGATGTAGATTTCAGTCATTTGTCCACACGAGGGCTCTTCAGCAGAGCCCAAATCGCCCTATTTGCAGAACAATACTTAATTGGAATGGTGTACAGAGTGTGCATGTTTTGCAAGCACATTCTGTCGACCATTCCAAAGAGGTATTTATCTCGACATGTTGCGACTTTGGCTCTGCTGAAGAGCCTCCGTGTGGTCACATGATAGATATCTCCACCTGTCACAATATCTGTATAACCATGAGTGTTGTAGGGATGGGACTTAGATCAAGACACATTTGTTAACGATGGCAATGATATGACATCATGATGACATTACCCATTGCTATCCCATTACAGTGACACACAAGTAGAAATGGTCATATATGTATGTGGATATGTACCCTTCATATGGATACAGTAATATCCTTCCAAGATGTGAAGCCAGAGAGCAGTTCAGTAGGTGTGATTGTCTTACTGGCTATACATGTGCACCCATCCAACAAGACATTGTATTGATATGATGGATATGAACATACCTCGTATATCCCATCTAAATAGAGTGTGATATACTATGTATGTGTATTTGGATGCTTGCAATGTAGGTTGATTTGTGATGGGTGCACATATCTGTCCAATAAGGCAATCACATCCAGTGAAGTGATCTGTGTTCACATCGTGTTGGAACATATTTAGTAACAAACATTTGAATCCTAAGGGCAACAATCCAGCCAGTAGTGAGGGATATCTTTGATTGAGGCCTGTTTTTTTCTGTGTATCAGCCCATCCATCCTTCTGTGTGAGGCAACCGTACTCAATCCTAGGTATCCATCAGTCATGGCCTGTTGGTGACCAAGGTACAATGATGTTTGCTATTTGTTTCCCATATGTATCCTGCATAGAGATGCTGGTGTACCATCCATCCATGGCATCAGCACCCCTGTGGATCCATGTGGGAATCAGATATGGGATATGTAATTTTAAGTCCGAGTAAATGATTGCAGCCACAACACCAATGCCTACATTTTCCAGCTTGAATTCTGTGTAATAGTTTTCGGCCTGTGTGTTGCACCTACAAGCATTTATTCTGTGTGACACTGTGATGTATGACCTGATGCCCCCTTTTTGTGATTCAGTAAGCGGTGATGTAGAACTGATGAAGTGAACATGATGGTGACTTCTCCAGTGATCTCCTTTCCCCATTGCCAGTGTTTTCCATGGAGTCTGTACAATGGGACCTTATAAACTTGATTCTTGTTTTTGCATATTCTCCATGGACTAACACTGGTATTGGTGAAGTGAGGGTGTGTGAGGGTTACTTTATGTCCACCATCTGTTTGTCACTGCTTAGTGAATGTCCCCTGTGTAGCATGTGATCGTTGGCCTATTGACTTATTGTCTGGTTAACCCCTTGAGTACCAGAGGGGTTGCCAATGCATTGTTGATTGATGCATTGATGATGCCTCTAGCACTCAAGGGGTTAGGGTGGGGGTGGAGACATGGGTGACATTGTGTGTGAAGAGTGATGATATTTAACAGACGACATTTTGAACATAATGGTTTGTGTATTGTGTGTGATGAGCACAGCGACAGGAGGGTTGAAGTAGGACTTTGACAGGTTTATGCCAAGTTGGACGTTGTCATTTGTCCAGGTGTTGTGTCCTTTTTTTAACCCTCATGGTGCTGTGTTGGTGCAGTTGTATGGCTGAGTGATGGACATGTGTTGAGGTGTGACTGTGTGTGCAGCTGGTGTTGGTTGCTGTAGTGTGTTGTTCTGTAGTGTTGCACTTACCGGTAGTGTGGAGGCTCCTCTCATCCCCAGTGTCAGTTCCTCCAATGACCCCCTCGATCAGGGTCGGGGACATGGTCTGCCGCACCATCTCCTCCCAGCCGCAGAAGGTGATAGGGACTGCTGGTCCACCTCCAGTGCCTCGGGCGTGCTTGGCGAGCTCTGTCATCTTATTCTTGACGACCCTCCGGCAGTCGCCCCATCTCTTTTTGATGGACTCCACGTCCCGACTGCATGGAGCCACCGCGTTGACCCGGCTGCATATTTGGTTCCAGGCTGCCTTCCTCCTCGCTGACAGGCCAGGGACCTTCGCTGTTGGGTGGAGAACACTCTGCCTCTCCAGGACAGCTTCCACGAGAGCTGTGTTCTCCTCCTCTGTGTATTTGGGGTCCCTGATCCTGCCCTCGTCAGCTCCGGCATGGGAGGATTCTGAGCCGGAGTGCCCTGCCTGGTCTGACCCTGACTGTGTGTGTTGCTCCCCAGCAACTACCCCTCATCCCACTGCAGGTTCTGTCCCTCTTCTTTGTGTGCCTGCTCTTGTGGGCCGGGTCCCCCTCCGCCCTGCAGATCTCCCTCTGCCACCCCTGCTCTGCTGAGGGATCCCCTCCTGAGCTTCCTCCTCCTCCACTACTCTCCCCATCCCTCTCTCCTGTCCTCCTCTCCTGGCCATCACTCACCCAGTCACACCCAGGCACTCCCACAGGCCCTCACAGACACACTCGATCCAGTCACTCTCTGTCACATACTTTCACTCCCAGATTCACACTGTCAAAATAAAAAGTAAAATGTGTAAGGTGTTATAAAATAAAAGGACTATGTGTATGTATGTGTTTGTGTTTGTATGTGTGTATGTAATATGTGCAAAGATGTGCTATGTGTCGTATTCTGTGCAATGCTCTCCTCTCTCCAAACTCAAAAACTCCTCTACCTCCAATGAATGCACCTCTCTCCCTCTCTCTAATGACTATCCTCCGCTCCTGGATCCTGATATCTGGCTCTGAAGAACTCGATAACAGACAGTGTGTGACGGTTATTTTTGGGTATATATAGGTGTATTTGAAGTTATTTGATACATTGGGGCTTTGTGATTGGCTGTGTGTTTGAATTTGTTTTGGCATCAATCATGGTTGCTAGACAACGGCAGCCGTTATGTTAGATGTTGTTTTGAGCGCTGTTATCGTGTGATTTGGCCGCCCGTTGTGCATTAACATGAGCGACAACGGCTTTTGTGTTTCGTGTTTTTTGTGTGCCTACGCTCGATAGCTATTCTCGTAGAGTACCTATTGAATCTGCCGTAACTCCTGTATTATTTGCGAGCGATGTGCCTTTTTCACTTAGCGGCTGGTTTAACGGTTGCCTTTAAATCTAGCCCCTAGTCTCTAGACCTCAGGCGATGTGGAGCCCATGCGGCTTGGGTTCACTCACCTTTCGATTGCCAAAAGGGCCTTTAGGAGAAGGGAGGTCCTGTGCCTTTACTGCGGTAAGGCAGGGCATATACTGCGAACTTGCCCCACTCGTCCGGGAAACGCCCGCACCTAAGGTCCTAAGGATAAACCTCTAGTCTCCATTGGGCTCTCCTGGGGCGAGTTTTCCATTACTACAGAGGCACTTATTGACTCAGGTGCAGCGGGCCTCTTTATCGACAGTGCCTTCACCTAGAAGCACTCCATTCCATTGCAGCTCCATACCACTCCACTTGCCATTGAGGCAATTGATTCTAGACCCCTACAGCCGCCGTAGGTCACCCACAAAACCATTCTTTGTCTATGGCTGTAGGGATTCTCCATCATGAAAGTTTACAATTCCAGGTGATCCACTCACCTCACTAATCTGTGATCCTGGGTTATCCATGGTTGCAAAAACACAATCCCACATTCGATTGGACAAGGGCGGAAGTCATGGCATGATCAGCCAGCTGTTCCAAGACATACCTAGTGAAAGTGGTGAGGGTGCTAACCACATGCCGGGTACCTTTGTTGCCTGAAGAGTACCAAGAGTTCCGAGATGTATTTAATAAGGGCCGGGCTGGGGAGCTCCCACCTCATCGCCCATATGATTGTACCCTTGAATTGCAACCTGGGGTCATACCCCTTCGAGGTAGAGTCTACCCTGTTTCTGTTGCGGAGAATTAGGCCATGGGGGTTCATCCAGAAGTCCTCCTCTCCTGCTGGGGCCGGATTCTTCTTTGTGAAGAAAAAAAGTGGAGAACTGAGACCCTGTATCGATTACAGGGGGCTCAACCGTATTCCAGTTAAAACTGCCTACCCAATTTCACTTACTACCAAGCTATTCAATCAATTAAAAAGGTCCAAGGTGTTCACCAAGCTCGATCTGTGGGGGGTTGTACAATTTGGTATGGATGAAGGATGGCCATGAATGGAAAACCGCGTTTAACACAAGAAGTGGGCATTACGAATACCTCATAATGCCCTTCGGTCTCTACAATACTCCTGAGGGTTTTCCAGGAATTCTTAAACAACGTCCTCCGGGACATGCTCCAACAATGTGTGGTGGTATATTTAGATGATACCCTGATCCATTCCACCTCCATGGAAAGCTACCACGCAGATGTATCCCGAGTTCTTCAAAAATTAAGAGAAAATAATCTATTTTGCAAAATAGAAAAACATGTGAGTTCCACTGCAAACAGGTCACCTTCTTGGGCTATGTAATCTCAGAGGTCGGTTTCACTATGGACCCTGAGAAACTCTTGGCTGTTCTTGAGTGGCCATGACCCATAGGTCTCTGCTCCCTGCAACGTTTCCATGAGTTCACTAATTACTACAGGAAATTTATCCGTACTTTTTCCTCAATTGTAAAACCCCTTACCTACATGACCAAAAGGACGGTAACTCCACTCACTGGTCTCTGGAGGCCACTAAAGCATTTGAAGCATTAAAAGTTGCCTTTGCCGCAGAACCCATTTTGGCACACCCGAAACCTGAGCTTCCATTCATCCTTGAGGTTGATGCATCTGAGACAGGAGTAGGCGACCTCTTGTCTCAACGTCCTACTCCTGAGAAATAGTTGCACCCGTGTGGGTATTTCTCAAAGAAGCTAAGTCCTGCAGAGTGCAACTATGAAATTGTTGACCGCGAGTTGCTGGTTATAATTCTCGCTCTCAAAGAATAGAGGCATTTGCTCTAGGGAACCTCAGTGCCAATCCTAATCCTCACTGATCATAAAAACCTCACATACCTGTCTGAAGCTAAGAGCTTGACTCCAAGACAGGCCCGATGGGCCTTATTTCTGTCCTGTTTTAACCCTTTGAGTGCCAGAGGGGTATAGAATGTATTGCAAACCAATGCATTCCTTACCCCTCTGGCACTCAAAAGTTAATTATGTGATCTCATACCTGCCGGGTACCAAGAATGTCCAGGCTGATGCCCTATCCAGACAGTTCTCGGGCACTAAGGAGGAGAGCCATCCTAGTCCTATTATCCCTCTGGACCGAGTACTTGCCACTGTGCGTATAAGCATTACATCTCCCCTTGGGGAGAGAATATGGGCCGCCCAAGTAGATGCACCTGCTGAGACTCCTTCTGGGCGCTGTTTCGTACCTAGTAACCTCCGTAACAAGGTACTTTCCACATATCATAATACGAAGTCAGCAGGGCATCCTGGTAAGAATCACTTCTATGGTCGGTTTCCAGTCTCTTCTGGTGGCCAGAACTTAACAAAGATATTGCTGCCTTTGTCGCTTTCTGTCCAGTCTGTGTGCAGACTAAATCACCCAGTCACCTTCCAGTGGGCCTTCTCCACCTCCGAGTGCCCTTTCAGAAACTGGTTCCCTGGTTTGTGGGGCCTTTCCGTATCCTACGATGGGTGAACCCTGTGGCCTATGCCCTAGACCTCCCTCCAAATATGCGGATGGTGTGCAATCTTTCAATACAGTCACTCCTTGACCCCATTCAGTGCCCATTGATGGTCATGAGGAGTTTGAGGTCCACTCCATAGTCGACTTTCATAGGTTCCAAGTGAGGCTTCAATATTTGGTCCATTAGAAGGGGTAAGGTCCTGAAAAGCGCTCATTGGTTCTAGCCGCAGACATGCATGCCCCCACCCTCTTCCATGCTTTCCATGCACACTTTCCCCATAAACCTGGTCCTGCCCCATGCAGGTGGTGGGGAGTTGTTGAGGGGGGGTACTGTCAAGGTTTGGCTGAGCTGCTCTACTCTGCTGCTCGATTTTGCTGTCTGAGCTAATCCAGTGCTCTGCTATCCATTACTGCTGCCTTCCCTTTGCTGGTGCAGGCTGAATCAGCTGGCCTCTCTGTGTTCGCTCACCTGACTACTATCAGCCAACAGCCAACCTTCCCAGGGTATTTAAAGCAGCTTGGATCACTACCTGATGGCCTTTGTGTTTGCTTCTGGCTGCAAGAGTGTTCTACTGTGTTGCTGATTACCTGTGTATGACCTGGCTTCCCCTGACATCCCTTCTGGCTCCTGGCTCCTGGATTGTTCTTGAATTCGCTGATCTCCATATTCCTGACCCTGGCTTGACTGAGTATCTCTCTTGGTTCCTGATCCCGGCTTGTCTTTTGGTTTACGCTTCTGGATCATGATTTTGTTTTGTTTACTTTTGTTATTTTAATAAAGGTGTTTTTCACTTTATATTTTTGTGTCTGTCTGGTTCCTGGTCCCTAACAATATGGCAAGAAAATCCACCTGACAACAGATATGTGGACAAGTGGGCAGAGCACAGACTATATGACTGTGACTACTCAGTGGGTTTCCCTCCAGGCACCAACAGTGGACAACACTAGCTTACAGCATCAGGAGACAGCCAGTAATCGTGCTTCTGGTTCTGTCAGTGTGATTAAAATGTGGCAGCAGCAGGATAGTCCATACCATCATCACGTCACCTTGTGCATGCAGAGTTTTGAGAGACAGTCCAACAAAGCTGTAGATGTTTTAAGTAAGCTAGAGCAGGGGATAGAGGAATGGCTTATACCCTCTCCTTAAAAGTTGGTTTTGTGTCTGCTGATAACAGATCCAGCATAATTACTGCTTTGAGAATATGTAGTATGGTACATGTGCCCTGCTTTGCCCATGTGCTAAATTTAGTTGTGACCAGATTCCTGGAAGAATCCGAAACCCTCAGAGAGTTGTTTACTATTGCCTGCAAAAGCTGTGCCCATTTTAATCACTCCTACAGTGCACGCAAAGCTTGGTATATTCCATACAAGAGAGTAACAACCTGCCCCATCACCAGCTGAAAATGGAGGTCCCTACCAGGTGGAATTCCATGATGTACATTCTAAAGTGTTTGCATGAGCAGAATAAGGCCATTAGGTGGTACACCATGCAAAACTGGAAGTTTTTAGAGGGTGCATCTTTGTCACCTGGCCAATGGCAATGTATGTGCAATGTATGTTTGCTGCTGAAACCCTTTGAGGAAGCAGTCATGCTGGTGAGTTGCATTGGGTCAGCAGCATCTCTCTTAGAAATCTCATTCTGTCAAGGAATATCAAGATATGCTTACTGATTGCATTGTGGAGTATGAGAGGGAGAAAGTGAGGGCACAACAAACATCTAAACAATATAATGAAAAGGAAGGCAGCAAAACATTTCAACCAGCAGAAGCAGCTACATCATCAACCAGAATAACCCATTTGGAACACAGGGAAATTTATGGGTTTCAGCAGGGGCAGCAAAATCCCAACATTGATAGTGGTGGTGGTAGTGGTGGCACATCTCTTTGGGACTTGCTCCCTAAGAAGGGGTTGGTAACTGACACACAGGAACACCATGTAGCTCTTAGAAGAGGTCCCACAGCATGTGAGATGGTTTCTGCATACTTGCAGCATAGCTACATTCTAGACAGAAACAATGACCCCATGGACTACTGTCAAACAAAGCAGTGTTTGTGGCCAGCATTGACACGTACTGCAGTGGAAACCAATAGTTGTCCTCCAGCAAGCATTAGTTCTGAGACTATTTTCAGTGTAGCTGGTTACACTGTCAGTGACAGCAGGATGCAGCTATCAAGCAGCAATACTGTGAGACTAACATTCTTAAAATGAACCAACATCTCACTCCATCTGAGTATCAGGTAGCAGAAACCAGACATGGCAGAGAAAATCAGGACAAATATATTAACAGCAGCACAGATGAGGAGGAGGGATATGAAGAAGGGTTGCCACCATCTACCCCACTTGGGACTACTGCTATGACGGAAAAGTAATGTGTGTCAATAATCTGAGAAGGAGGATAGTGATTTGACACAAACATGACAATGGTAAAACCTGCATTATATACATACACTAATCACACCATGTCAGTCCCCCCCACCACCTCTACTACAATACACATCTGCCTCATTGTAGATTGTACTTTAATTTTTTTATTACTTGATATCATCATCATGAATATCAGCCAGTTTCTCTCAGAAGGATAATATTGCAGTGGGAAATGTAGTACACATAAGAAGATATAAGGGCAAAAAATGTGATAAATAGGAGAAAAGAAGGAACATTTTGCATTGACGAAAAAGATAAAACTTTCGCAAAAAAGAGAAAAATAGGCCAGTTTTCATGAAAAGTCATGTGGGAAATTTTTTCCACATTTTGCCCACCCCTATTAATGCTCATAGTGTATCTGAACATTTTAAAACTTCACATAATATGATATTTTTGGTTTGTCATTAGTCGCAATAAACATTGTTATTGCGTATTGGAGAGGTTAGAACACCTTGAGTACAGTGTCAAATAAAGAAATGGATCTATAAACTCAAAATATTATTTCCAAGGGGATTGAATATTGCTATAGATTTAAACTGTGAGCTAGAATGTTATCAGTTTATTTGACTAATAATTTATAATATGCATTTTATACAATAGTTCCCAAGATTTTGATCAGATATAATGTATGGGTGAGAAAAGCATGCATTTCATATAAAAAACATATCTATATTAAAGTATGGATATTATTTATATTGCCTTGTCTGTCTCTGTGTGTTGGCATGGGTAGCATTCATATCACCCTGTGGGGGTCAACGAGGGTTAAAGGACCATGATCGAAGTCTGTCTATGCAGTTATGTGTACTCATGTACAGATGGCTTCTGGGTCTTCCTTAGTGGTGATGGAGTACCGTATGTATACATTCATAGAGGCATGTATTTAAAAAATATATTTAGGATTTGAAGGTATGATTCATTTTTAAGAAACATTATTGTAACATATACCCCATTTGGCTGAATATGATCATAGGGATGGAGAATACGTTACTTTATGGAAGTGTAGAATGGGTACATATAATTGAATATGTTTTCATAAAAGGCTGAACAAGTTCTCTATAGGTATCAAAAATGAAAGAAATAGGTTCAATTTCCACTAAAAGGAAAGTAATTAAGCCAGTTGATTAGAGGTGTTGTTAACCGAAGGATCACTGGTTTCAGAAAAGGTATATATACTACTGAAAGTATAACTTTATTTCCTTTAGGAAATGCGATAGCATGAAATACATTGGGTGTAATAATACTTGCCAAACTTGCCAGATCTTTTTTGTGGTTCATCACAGCCATTCTCCAATAATTTGGACATAATCTGGAAGAAATGTTGTAATTTACTCCGAAATAGACTGGTCTTCTGCCCCGACAGGTGATTACACACCAGAACCCTGGAAAGGCTGTTATCTTAGAGTCACCCTTTTTTCTTTTTATATATTATATTGTCTGTTTTGTTTGCCATTTTATTTGGAATAAATATATTTGAAACCCTAAGATCATTACTAGTCTATACAGACCAACAGACAAAGGAATTCATACCATTGTGCTCTATCTGCAACTGATAAAAGAGGGAAATCCTTTGTGAAAAGGAACAGCTTGAAAGCTACAATCTTCCTATCTGATAGACAAAGAAAAACTAGTATTGACAGAGAAGGCAGACTCTGCGAAGCCGGAACAATCCAACTTAGATGTCAGTGCTGATAATTTACATATATACCCAGAGCCCAAGATAATAGAACTGTTAGAACAACAATGCAAGGGCAACTGAGTCAGAACTCAGTTACCCTTTTGTACCTAACTACAGGAAGTGGCTAGGAGGAGTCACTCAGGAAATGACATAAATGAGCCCTGAGTCATTCTGCTACTTCGTGCCCACAGATGACGCATCTGGAAGCCTAGAGACACTATAGCTTCATCACAACAGAGAGCTCCCATTTGTATATGGCACATCTCAGAGATGCATTCAGACTCCGTCTCACTCCTGCGACATTAGCATCCTGCTAGAGGCCATGGGCTCTTCCTAACCCCAACAACAGCATTCAGACGAGGTCCCAGGAAAGACGCCTGGAACATCGCAGAAGTGTTAAAGCGGAGGATAGTACTTCAGCGTCGCCAAGAGTGTGACACAGGAAAATAGGTAAACTGTTGCTCCTGTATCCTGTGTATGACCCAGCTTGTCTGACTATCCATTCTGGTGCTGACCTGTGTCTCTGTCTGACCATTCTCTCTGTGTGCTCCATTTGTCTTAGACATCCAATCTGGTGCAGACCTGTGGCTATGGCTGACTACCCACTCCGTGTATGAACCTAGCTTGTCTGACTATCCATTCTGGTGCTGACCTGGGGCTCTGTCCTAGTATCCTCCCAGTGTTACCTACTCCTAGTTTACAACCTATCTGGTGCAGACCTGTGGCTCTGTCTGACTACCTGCTCCGTGTATGAACCTGGCTTGTCTGACTATCCTAGCTGGTGCTGACCTGTGGCTCTGTCTGTTCACTCTGCTGTGTGGCTCCATTCCCCACAGACATGCATCCTGGTGCAGACCTGAGGCTCTGGAAGACTCCAGACTTACTGACTGCAGGTGTGAGTCAGTAGTCTCCATTGTTGCAATCCTTATTGGAGACAAGCTCTTCATAACTGACTGCAGCCGTGAGTCAATAGTCTCTATTGTTGCTACATTACGGGAGACTGTAGGTTCTGTGTTGTGTTTCACCTATTACCCTGAGACTACCAGTTGGCTTCGGCCTAGTCTCCAGCAGTTGTGGTTGACCCATCTGCAGGATCCTATTTCTGATAGAGTCTCTAGCCTCTCCAGTCACCCTCTGCTTATAGTATCATTATTATTTGCCTACTATTTATTATTCTAATACAGGTGATTTTAACTATACCATCTGACTCGTTGTCTTGCTTTGCAAACCGTAACACTATCCCTTTAAACCTGTGGTTGCATCAACCAATAATTGGGTGGTGTGCATTTAAGAACGCGCTGAGGGAAGTTCACTTTTGATATGTAATATTAAGATTTATACAGAAAGCCCTTTGTGTCACATGCCCATTCCCTTCCTATCCCTGCAATACAGCAGAACCTCAGGATCTGTAAGTTACAGCAGGTAAAGTGATAACTAAAAACAGAAGCAACTGTCCTGGTCTAGAAATGGTTACAAGTGAATTAAATACTAGATTTCATCACAACTTTCTTTACAATATTATGATGTTTTGAGATCAGTACTGTAATGGAAAATATGTCATAAAACATTCTATATTTTGTCTTGAGCTCTAGATGCATTGGGGATCTCTCTAGCACTCAAGGGGTTAAGAATAATATAGGATTCATTTTTCTAGTAAAATAACATATACCGTATTGTTAGCCCCATGAGATAATTGCAATATTCCTTCAACTTCACCTATCCATGTGTATTTCTGTATATAAATTCTTAACTTCTAGTATTTTGAAGCCAAATAAAATGTGTTCCAATAATATTATTCACTCACAGCTTACTGCAAATTATGTTTAAGCATTAACACCACTCAACGGGGATTCAACATCTGTGAGATTATTCATATTTCCAATAACAAGGTATTCAACATTAAAACTGAAATACATTATTCCCAATGTGTTTATCCCTCTACTCAAGTCCAAGACTAAGACATAATACATACAGCATACTGTAAGGACCTCAATGTTGAAGTCAGTGGTTCCCAACAGGAGTGTCACAACATATTTATGTGTAATGGCTCCAACATAGTGTATGCTAGCTTTCCAGATACAGTAAGTTAATATATATTGGGCCAAATGTATAAAAGACAAGTAATGCAGTTCTGGGGCAACCAACTGTACCAGAAAGGACAAATAAATATGCTGTCTCATATATGTCTTTACTTATCTTTTCAATAATGTTCATTAAACAATAAACACAAACTATCATTGTTTATACTGAGGCGTTTTAATCCCTTGCATCCTAGGGAGGTCTTCAATGTATTGCAGCACATTCAGTGAGTCTGCATAGCTTGTACTATATTATCATCCTCCTTTGAGGTAAAGCATTATCATTGGATTCAGCCAAATGGAAGATAATGTTAGTATACTTTACATCACATTTAAATGGATAGTAATGTTTCAAAATAAAAGCAGCTCCAATTAATCTTCATAGCGCTTGGGCTATGGAGAGTGATTTCAATACTGTCAGAGTTGTAGTTCAAGAGTATTTAAATGATAAAGTATTCCCCTCCCATCCCTTTTACTGATGTAACACTGCTCACCTCAGAACAGAAAGGTGGTGTCCAGGTGGCTTGCAGAGAGGGACAATCTGCAATTAGCATAAGGGAAAACCTGTCAAGGGGGGCAGGGTTTTCATTGTTCTCAAAGTAAGAAGATTGTCCCTTGCTGTGAGCTATTTGGTCTGTGGACCAGATTCCATATCTGAGGTGATGTGGCTTACACTAGGTGAAAGCATCGGGAAGGGGATACTTTATCATGCAATTGCTCTTGAACTACAACTCTAATAGTATTGAAATAATGCTCTCCATGGCCAAATACTATAAAGAATAATTGGAGCTGCTTTTATTTTGAAACATTACTATCCCTTTAACTGTATAGCCTGAGAAGGAGCTGGATTCAGAGAATAACTGGAAAGTGTGAGGGAAAACAAAAACTATGATAGAAGATGCATGTCATTGAAGGTCAAATTTAATTTACGTACAACAGGTTACTAAAAGAAATGGGTTGGGGTTTAATAGAAATACCCATCCTTCTACTTTTGACCCAACATTTTTGACCCAAAAACATTATGTAGACAGGAAGCAAAATGGAGAAAAAGCAGTTAGAGAGACAGAGAGGGCAAAAAGCTGTTCTGAAGCTATTTACCTAGTGAAATTAAGGTGTTAGAGGCTGATAGTGTTGGCTTACACTATGAACACCCATAATAAAGAAAAAAAGGAGGAGCTGGCAAGGTTATGATGCATCCAGTGACACAGGGGTGGAGAAAGAAGTCACCACTACCACCAGCATGAAAGGGTCTGGAGAATGTGGGTTCCCAGTCCCCCAACATCATCACTTGGCATCTTGTGGAAAAAGTTTGATGAAGGCACAAACAGAACTGGATAGCAGTATGAGCAGGACAGGTCAGCTTCCTGTGGCTGTTGCTACTGCTGCCAATGTGCCTTGTAATTCTAAGGAGGTGGAAATGATGGCATGTGAGATAGCAGGGGACCGAAAGTCACATGTGTCATTCCCAAGCAGTCCCATTACGACACAGCAGCTATATTTTGGTAACGGTGAGGGTGGGGCTAGTGGAGAAGCTGCTGGGACTAACTGTATGAATGCTGAGGTAGAAGGAGAAGTGAGCATTGAGACTATCTGTCAAGGGATCCCACATACTCCTGACCCTGTGACTCTCATTCCCTCGGCATTGTCCCTCTGGGGAATTTTGCTGAAGAAGGCAGAACTGGCTAGCAGTATGAGCAGCAGCACACGACAGCTGTCTGTATCAGCTAGTGATGCCAATGTGTCTTCTTCTGGTGGTGGTGATGACAGTGAGGGTGATGGAGAGCAGTTGTTGTGGATGAGCGAATGAGGGCTGAAAGTATAAAGGAATGGGAGACCGAGATGCAAATTGGGATGGGTATCACCACCACCAGTAGCTGCGACATTGCAGAATTTTCTGCTATAATTTCTGCTGCTGAGTTGCCAGGGCCAGACTTTCATATGTTTCAAAAGCAGGATGATGATGAGCAGGCTAGAGTGCCACAGACTACTGTGTTCACCATGGGAATGGGTTCATCCAGTAATGATTTATGACTAGGATAGATTCCACTTGCCAGCAATAATCCTGGTCCCGGTTCTAGTGTCAATTATGAGGCAGCATCATCATCATCTTCATCTGCCCAGCTAGGGAAGGGGATTGTGAAGAAGAAGAAGGTCATTCTTCTCCACCTGTAGCCTCCCTGAAGTCATGGATGTGGGAATATTTTTCTCTTGGGGAAGGCACAGTTCAGTCATCATCAAATTCAATGTGCACTATGTGTGACAAGTCAGTAAAAATGGAATGAATGGGACACACCTTGGTACAACCACCCTCATAAAACACATACAATACAGACACCACAAAGTTTATGTGAAGCATGTGAAAGCCAAACCCACATAAACAAAATCTGGACCCACTGTCACTGTTAATGATGGGCGAAAATTTTCGTCTCAAACTGAAATCGACAAATAATGGCAGTTTCCGCTTGGTGAAAAATTTCCTGTGAAAAGTGCAGTTTTTCCTCTTTTTTCTGCCTTTTCCACCCATTGAAATCAATGGGAAGAAAAATATTGCTACACCACACAAACATTTTCTACAGCCATGTAAAAGGCTGTCCGGCTCTCACAGCAGCGATTCTGCATTTGTGAAAGTAGAGAGCAGCATGTTTTTGAGCTAGAGGAGATAGGCAAATAAAGGGGAATTGAAGCTTTGTTTAGGGAATCATTTAGGTAGGACATTTGTTCTCTGTATTAAGGGAGTCTGGGGGCATTCAAGTTGATAAGAAGGGAGGATGGAGGTTGACCCCCAAATACTCCAAAATTCCATGTGACTGACTGGCAAGACACAGGCTGCTAGGGACCTATTTGCTTTCTGATCTTGCTGTTATTATCTCTGTGCTGGGTGAGGAAGTCTGGGGAAAGACGTTGTTGATTTTGTTTTTCAGTTATAATGTTTTTGGACAGACTGTGATAAGACAATAGGGTGGACAACTTAAAAAAAAAATTAAAATAAAATAAAAATAAATAAAAAAGAATAAAAAACTAAATATCTTAGGTGACAGTGAAAGACAGCTGACTGGGCTTAGACAAGGCACCATACAGCTGAATCAGTTGTGTTGTGTACCATACATTAAAAAAGCACAGTGTAGTTATGTAATGTCCAGCAAATGCACAAGAGGAAGGGGGAGGGGTGGAGAAGTGCAGGGACTTGAGGGTAGTTCAAAAACTGAATGCAGAAATGGTTGCTGCAGCATGTGCAATCAATGATGATGATCCCTCTACTCCAAGGGAGGATGCAGTTTGTCAAGGTCCCAGCAAAACTAGTTCCAGCACCACCAGTGCCAGTAGAAATAAAGAACCATATAAGAAGAACACTGAAGATGACAACAAGTCACATTCAAGTGTTGATGATGCTGGAAGTAGCATAATAGAGGAAGGTGTAGCAGCTGATGCACCTGCTGCATCAGACAGTGAGACACACAAACACCAAAACACCCATCCTCAAAGTAGTAGTGAACTTTGTCACAGTAAAAGTAAAAAGAAATTGTTTGAGACCTCCAAAAGCTTAGAGGAAAACAAGGGTAGTAGTTGGCAAGAACTGTCAGGGGATGCTGATGCTGCTGAGGATGACCTAATGATGACTGATGATGATGCAGATCTAGAATATATCACTCCAGCATTCTTCTCTTGTTCAGATACAGATGAAGTTGAGAGTGAGGATGGTGACAGGGCTATAAGATTAGCATAAAGTTAAAGGCTGGATCTTCTACCACTTTTAAGGAGTACTGTGCCTGTCTATAAACTGTTTGAGAAAGCCACTGAAAAGTCTGACCCTGGACAAGCACAGATGTCAAAAAGCACACAGTCACCCTATCAGTCATCATCGGCATCATCACCTCTTCAAAGTCCAAATCCCACTCAGCCACACACACCTGTTTTGAGTACCCAACAACAGCAACACAGGTTAACATCCACAGTGCACCTTTTACACCTAGTAGTAGTGGCAGTAGAATTACATCAACATCTAGCTCCAGTAGTAGTAGTAGCAGAAACCACACATGACAGACAAAGCCAGGACAAATATATTAACAGCAGCACAGATGAGGAGGTGGAGGACAGATGGGACCACTGCTATGGCCTATAATTAAAGTGTGTGTTAATAATCTGAGAAGGAGGATAGAGTATGACAATGGTAAAAATACATACACAAATCATACCATGCCAGTCCCCCACCACCACCACTAAAATACATATCTACCACATTGTAGGTTGTACATTATTTTTTTTATTACTTGTTATCATCATGAATATGTACCAGTGTCACTTAAGCAAGAAAGTGTTGTGGACAAAGGACAAATGCATTCTGTATGCTAACACATTTTTCAAGCCATATTTTGCTATAGGACTCACAGCTTTGACTTTCAGCCACTTATTTCTAAATTTCATCCCTCAGAAGAAGTTATATTACAGTGGGAAATGTAGTACCTATCGGAAATATAGGTGAAAAATGTGTTAAAATAGGCAAAAAATGTGTTAACATAGGTGGAAAATTTGTTAAAATAGGCAAAAAGGAGACATTTTTGCATAGACGGAGCAAAATTTTTCGTGGGAAAAATGAAAAATCAGCATGTTTGTGCGAAATTTTTCACGGGAAAGTTTTCATTTTCACTTTTCTCCCACCCCTAGTCACTGTACCCGCTGTCTCTCCCCAAGGGCACCAAGAACGTCCGTGAAAATTGAAGAGGAAGGGTAGAGAAACCCAACCTGAGCCTTAAAATTCCATGGTGAGCCTAACACCTGCATCGTCATAAGTTTTATGCTCTAGGGTCCGGGCACGGGAAGATGTAACAACTAAGTCTTCTTGTTCTCATGTGTTCTCAGTAGAGCAGACAAGGGCCATTGTGACAGCAGTACTTGGTTTCTGGGGGGGGAAGTTAATTTTACATTGTGGACCAAAGCGCAAAGCTGTTTGGTTGCAGTTGTGCCAGTTGTTTGATATGACCGCAGATGTATCCATTGTTTCCAGTCCTTCCCCTACTTCGCAATGTTTCCTCACACATACTGTGCACATTAGAGTTACTGATAAAATGCACAGTTCCTTCCTGCTCTCAAAGGAAAAATTAGTATGGCAAGACATCCATGATTTAGGAGGAGGTGTAGGAGGAGAAGAATTATTGGGAATATTATTGTGATGAAATGGTGTGGCTGCTACTACCTCAGGACATCACTGGAGCTAGTGCCAACTGGAACCATCATTGCTTGTCTCATATCACTGCTGTTGTTCCCAGCCCCTTGGAGCTGTCTATACATCCTTCTGTTAGGCAACTCAGCAGAAGTAATTACATAAGTGATAAATGCCTGAATGTCACCAATGGCATTTGCCAATGTCCAACACATAATGAACTGCTGGCACTAGGTCAGTTGGGCATAATGGTTTTGTCTTTGGTAAGCCCAAGGCCTACAAACCAATATTTTCTCAGGTCAATATTTTCTCAGGTCCTGCACACAAAGATTTTTCAGGATTTTTGTAAGCCTGCTGCTATGATGCTTAACCATTATTTATAAAGAAAAAAAGTGTTACAATCTAAAATGAATGTGGAAGATGTGCATGACTAGAGGAGGTGATGTAGCTGGAGGCAGTCTATTGCCATATCCTACAGCAAACCCAGAGTCATACTATGCAGCAGGAGCCATAGATATTATTTTGAATGAACAAACTCTTGGCACACTCTCTTACACATCAATATCACTACTTCTATTATGTGCACCAGGAACTTTTATGGAGTGCTTCTGCTGCTACTAGTTGTGGAACTTCTGACATGTTGATGGTGTGTCTTTCAGTCAGACCTATTGTTGTGCTTTAGGTCGGATCTCATTGAGGAGATGCCTATGTCACGGTTTATTATGACTCTCAGACACAAGTTTTAGGTAAAAATCAATTTTATTGAAATAATAAATTGATAACGTAGGATGGCAATCACATACATACAGATATATATAGAATATAACAAGACAGAAGGCAGACTCTACCGGTCCTGTCAATATACCGGACAGGACAGTCTGAAGTAATAGAATGTTAGGCTCTACCGGCCTTGCCAATACCGGGTAAGGCAACCTGCAGATGGAATCGCATAACGGTTCTACCAACCTTACCAAATTACCGGGCAAGGCAGCCTCAATAGATTCATAATGTAGGCTCTACCGGCCCTGCCAATACCGGGTAAGGCAACCTCAGATGGAATGTGGCAAAAGGTTCTACCGGCCTTACCAATACCGGGCAGGGCAGCCCAGAGTTAGTAGCAGCAGTCAGATGGTAATGGCAAATTGACAGGATCGTAAGCAACCCAGGGTACACACTGAGACTAACAGGGGAATCGTAAAGCCGCAAGGCTTTGGAGCAAACCAGCGTCCGCACGCTGGGACCAACACTGAATTGTATAGCCGATAGGCTTAGGAGCAAACCAGTGACCGCACACTGGTGTAACAAGCGAGTTAGTATAGCCGTAAGGCTTAGGAGCAAACCAGCGTCCGCACGCTGGGGCCAACACAGAATTGTATAGCTGATAGGCTTTGGAGCAAACCAGTGACCGCACACTGGTGTAACAAGCAAGTTTGAATAGCCGCAAGGCTTTGGAGCAAACCAGCGTCCGCACGCTGGGACCAACACAGGATATTACAGCCGATAGGCTTTGGAGCAAACCAGTGACCGCACACTGGTGTAATAAGCGAGTTTGACTAGCTGCAAGGCTCTGGAGCAAACCAGCGTCCGCACGCTGGGACCAACACAGGATTGTATAGCCGATAGGCTTTGGAGCAAACCAGTGACCGCACACTGGTGTAACAAGCGAGTTTGTCTAGCCGCAAGGCTTAGGAGCAAACCAGCGTCCGCACGCTGGGACCAACACAGAATTGTATAGCCGATAGGCTGTGGAGCAAACCAGTGACCGCACACTGGAGTAACAAGCAATGTCGCCGACGCGACCAGGCAGGAGGTCGCCAGGATACAGGAGACAGGCGATGCGATGACAGGAACCAGCAACGATCAGTCAGGTCAGGAAACAGCAGATAAGAAGTTCAGCAGGAACTGCAACACCAGAGACTAGGCCGGAACCAGGACTGGAAGTACTCAGCATGCAGGAATCACTGGAACAGTAGAGATCAGGAACTCAGGAACACATGAGATCAGGAACTCAGGAACACTGGAACAGAGGCCCAGCTATCACTGGCATAGTGATAGCAAGAAGGTCAGAAACAACACGAAAGGGCAACCAAAGGGTGCCCAATCCAGGTTTAAATAGGCAATGAAAGGCGGGCTATCTGCAGACAGCCAATAGCAGCCCCCTACTGGTGACAGACAAGGAACTGCAGCAATCACGGGCACCGTGATAGCCTAGGTGTGAGCTTCTTTCTCCTCTGTTAATGTGCTTTTTTTTACACATACAACAGATAGAAACATAGGAGTAAAGTATCTCAATACTGTGGACTTCATTGACTGAGGGGTTCCTGAGGGGCCACTACCACTACTGGAACTAGATGTTGCTGCAATTTACTACTTCTGGGTGTCACAGGTGCAACACTTCCAACAGCAGCAGAAGCTCTCATCATAGCTAATAATGTGGATGTTAATAACCTGTGTTGTTTCTGCTGCTTACTCAACTCTAATGTGTGTGTGGCTGAATGGGGCTTGGATGTTGAAGCACTGAGAATGCTAAGGATGACTGATAGGATGCCTATGCATCTTTGCTTGTCCAGAGTCAGAGTTTCCAATTGTTTTCTGAGAGTTTAGAGACAGACACGATGCTCCTTTTCAGTGGTAGAAGATTGTTTCTGCTGGTTATTCAACTCTAGTGTGTGTGTGTGTGTGTGGCTGAATGGGGCTTGGATGTGGAAGCACTGACAATGCTAATGATGACTGACAGGATGCCTATGCATCTTTGCTTGTCCAGAGTCAGAGTTTCCAGTTGTTTTCTGAGAGTTTAGAGACAGGAACAATGCTCCTTTTCAGTGGTAGAAGATTGAACCTTCTCCTTTCAGCTAAATTTCTGGCCATGTCATCATCTCTCTCACTCTCAACTTCATATTAATTAATTCATATTAGGTAGAAAGTGCCATTTTTCTCCTGTCTCTCTTTTGAGATGAACACTTTCCCCATCCGTACTCCTGAGTACAATTATACCCAATATGTAGAGGTGCAGAATTGTGTGTCTTTCCCTGGTGTCTCAAATTGGTATTGGCACATGACAATATTTTATCACGGTGCCCGTGTATTGCTGGCGACATTTTGACACATGATTTCTGATGCTTTCTTATTGGCTAGTGTGTGATTACTCCATCCAGTGGTAGCCTTTAAGTACTGTGCCCTGTCACTCATACAGGGCCCTTTCGTGGTGTTCCCGTTGCTTAGTGCTTGTTGCTGTTAACGTGTGATTTCCTGTGCATGACCCGGACTGCCTGACTACTCTCTCTGACCCTGTTCCTGCTCTGTGTACCGACTTGAATTGGCTGACGTTCCTGCTCTGTGTACTGACCTGGTCTGGCTGACGTTCCTGCTCCATGTACCGACTTGGATTGGCTGACGTTCCTGCTCCGTGTACCAACCCGGCCTGGCTGACGTTCCTGCTCCATGTATCGACTTGGATTGGCTGAAGTTCCTGCTCCGTGTACCGACCCGGCCTGGCTGATGTTCCTGTTCTGTGCCTCCAGTCTTGTGCATTACCTCATCCGGTAGAGAGTATCTCCTGTGTGCTGTCTTGAGCATGCTGGCCCAGTTGGTTGCCTCGAGTACTGCATTACCGTTCCGTGACTGCGACCCATTTGTGCCTTGCTGCCTCCTTCCTCCTTACCCAGGGCTGACGCTGATCTCGCTTGCTCACTATACATTTGGCTTGTTATTGTTACCACTGTGGTTGGTCTCCTGGGCGCCACAGTTAGTGTCCGCTCTTGCCAGTCGCTAACAAGCCAAGCGCCCATTACCATGGCCATCCAGTACTCACCCGGGTAGGAGCTATTCTTTGGCACATTATACGCTGGCTGTCACTACTCCATTACTGAGGTTGGTCTCCAGGGCGCCTCAGTTGGCTCTGTCACCCGGCAGTTGCCATCGAGCCTAGCGTTATTACATCTATTGTCCGATACCGTTACCCTGGATCACAGTTTGTGTGTATTCCTGGGTGTCCCGTTGTTCCTCCGGTTGCAGTACTACTGGTAGTCGTGATCCATCTGGGCCTCGCTCACCCTTCCTGGGCCTAGTCGCTAGTTTGGCACTCATCCACAGAGAGTGCTTCTTGGGCCTCGCTATTAGGGCCTCCCAGACTCTTGGCCTAATAGCATTTACCATCAGTGTCTCACTATATCACACGAACTGTTGCAGACCTGTGTCAGTATATGTATTGCTCCCTGATATATGTATACTGGACCCATGTGGGTTAATGCTATTTAGTAACCTGTCCTGTGTCATTACTGTTTGTTAACTATTGCTGGACCCGCAAGGGTTACTTTATTCTGTATGGTTTCAATAAAACTGTGTTTTACCAAATTGCCCACCTCTGAGTGTACTGAAAACCGTTACATATTTCTACTGATATTTTGGTGGACATTACCAAAATGCACTCTATATATATATAGTTTAAAGACATAGTTACCCGTTGCATCAAACTAGAGCTCACTTGGGGTCTACAAAAGTCTCCATAATATGTTGTTAAAGGAACAATCAAAATGGAATTTCTTACTTTATTCAATAGTTACTGCTCCTCTGACAAAAATGGCATCCCATTGGTATGAGCTGATATTCTAAAGGGGCTGCCAGAAGCACAAAGCTACACCATCTACAATTTCTCATTTCTCCTTCTATTTTTTCAGTTGTGATTTGCCTGTATCAAAATTGTAACAATTATAGAAATGAAGAAAAGATAGGCAAAACATACTGTTTTGGAAATAAGATAACTTGCTGTACCAAATGAGAGTTCACTTGCTTTTTGACCCATATCCTGGTATGCATAAATGCTTCCTCCTCATCTGTCTCACAGTCTTTCCAGCTACTCTTTTTTTTTTTTTTTTTTTTTTTTTTAAAGCCAACACTATAAGCCTCTGCTAACCTTATTTAGCAAAGTAAATCACTAGTAAATCACCTTTCTGCCCGGGGAATGGGGGAATCACAGGGTCAGGGGGATGTTGTGAGCCCCCTTGACTATTACTCTGGCTGATCGATTCCCATCCATCTCAGCATTAGGGTCCACATTGGAGCTAGTCCAGTTAGTTGCTTCACAATCATCAACAACCCCACCCTCACCCCCACTACTCTACCTGCTGTGTGGTAGTAGTGGGTCTCCTTGTGGGTGACAAGTGTGACTTAGGGTCCATCCCCTGCTGTCACACTTGCCATCATCTCCAAACCATCACCAAATCAGAAGGCACACTGGCAGCAGTAGCAACAGGCAAAGGCAGCTGACCTGTCCTGCTCACACTGCTACCCACTTCTTCCTGTGCATGCTTTGATGATGACACTATTTTCCCCTACATCCAATGTGATGCTGAAGAGGGACTGGACATCACTGGGTTTGGGGAATCTGGGCTCCAAGATCTTTAAATTCTGGTGGTGGTCACTTCCTCCTCCTCGGACTTATGGTCCTTCCAGTTCCTCCTTTTTTAATCCAAGTGATCGTAGTGTTAGCCAATACTATGAGCCTCTGCTAGCCTTATTTCAATAAGTAAAAAGCCATGAAATCATCTTCCTCCCTCTCTGTATCCCTTGATGCTTATTTCACTGTTTCACTTCCTGGCAATGTCACAGTTTTTGCCCAGAAATGCAATAATACACTTCGTAATTGGTTAGGAAGTTTGTTGCCATTGAAAGACATAGCAAAATATTTTTTGGTTTAGGCAAAATGGAAAAGTTTTGCTGAGGGCAGATTTTCTAGTAAAAAAGCAGACAGCTACATGGTAGTCAGGTCATTTCTTGTGGGAACACAATGGAACCTCCTCACATCCCTACTTCTATGTAGCTGTTCTGTTTTATTTTTACTATTTATACATTTTATGCTATGATGCTTATTTTTTGCCTTTTAATATTTTTGAGATCTAGAAAGACTTATTATCAAACATTGTATACAAGGGCTTCTTTTATATTTTTAGTATTCCTTATTTTACTTATTCTCTGTCATTCACGCCATTATAATATGTCAATTTATTCTCAACAGATATTCATGCAGTAGTCTTCATATTAATATAGTTTTTTTTTTTTTTTTTTTTGCATTAGAAGCCTATAACAGTCAATAGCTGGAAACCTCAATTTCACAATTTTATATTCTCACAAGGTACTGGCAAGAATTGTTGGAGGAGACAGTGACTTTCTCTATGGATTGAGATTATACAGAGATGAAGGACACCTGCCTAGGTTAAAGAGATATTAATGTTTCACAATAAAAGCAGCTCCAATTAATCTTCATAGTACTTGGGCTGTGGAGAGTGTTATCTCAATACTGTCACAGTTGTAGTTCAAGAGTAATTGAATGATAAAGTGCCCCCCTCCCACCCCTTTTACTGATGTAACACTGCCCACCTCAGAGCAGTAAGACTCTCCAGATGGATCGCAGAGAGGAACAATCTTCAGTGAGCATAAGGAAAAACCCCAAAAACCTGTCAAGGGGGTCAGGGTTTTCCTTATGCTCACAGTATGAAGAGTGTCCCTTGCTTGAGCTGTCTGGTCAAGAGAAAAGATTCCACATCTAAAAGGAGGTGGCTTACTCTAGGTAAAAGTGGAGGGAGGGGGATAATGTATAATTCAATTAATCTTTAACTACAACTTTGACAGTTTTGAAATAACACTCTCAAATGGCCCAAATGCTATGAAGATTAATTGGAGCTGCTGTTTTTGTAAAACATTTCTGTCTCTTTAAGTACTTCTGTTAAACAAATGGAGAATCACTTATTCCTAATGTTTGTTTAGGTTTAAAAATATTCAGGCTGACTGAGTTTAGAGCAATTATCTACTTAGATTCTGTAATATGATTGCATACAGTAAATGCAAAATATGATTTTTTTTTTATTTTAGTAAATCAGATAGTGAAAAAGTTAACAATGAGACTATGTGCAGGGCATTTTTTTTTATTTCCCTCTACACCAACATATCACTCAATAAAAGAAAAATCCAACATGTTCTGCATAGTGAAATCTGCCAAAGACCCAGTGTACACTTAGTAAGTCTTTCCCTTACATGATTCCAACTAGTCCCTCATAAAAAAATAACACTTCATATATAATTTTAAAATTTTATGCTCTATTGGAACCATATACAGAGCAAAACCTTGAGAAACCTGACAGCCTCCAGATGCAGTTTATGTCAACTTTAAACAATCTTAATTCAGCACAATTTTAGAGAAAATGAGAACTATGAATATGTCACACTGAGAGTTGTTGAAGAATTTTATACTGAATGTTTATTAGCCTTGATAGAAAAAGGAGTAACAATTGTTGATGCTGGAACTTTTGTGCATGTGTCACATACACATGCATACATGCTCCAGATAGGGGTGGGCGAAAAGTGATAAAAATTTCCCGCATGAATTTTCGCAAAAAAAATGGCCAGTTTTTTTCCTTTTTTCGAGAAAATTTTCTCTTTTTCTCCAATGCAAAATGTTCCTCCTTTTTGTCTATTCCAGCAAACGTTTTGCCTATTCCAACACATTTTTCTTCTATTCTAACAAATTTTTCTTCAATTACAACACATTATTTTCCTATTCTAACGCATTTTTTGCATAGTCTTTCACAGTTTTCACCTATTCAATGCATTTTTCTCCTATTCTAACACATTTTTCTCCTATTACAAAACATTTTGTTTCCTATGTTTATTATGGTGCAACATTTCCCAGCACAATATTACTTCTTCTGAGGGCTGTAGTGGAGACATAAGTAGCTGGAAGTTGTGAGTCCTACAGCAACATATACCTTGAAAAATGTGTTAGCATGAAGAGTGCGTTTGTCCTTTGCCCACAACTCTTACTTCCTCCTTAAGTGACACTGACACATATTCATGATAACGTCAAGTGATTAAAAAAAAAATAAAGTACAACCTACAATGTGGCAGATGTGTATGGTAGTGGTGGTGGGGGACTGGCGTGGGTTATTGGTGAGACCTTGACCTTGAGAGTGATCATCATCATTTATTGCACATGCTGCAGCAAAGATTGCTGCAGTCGGTTTTTGCACTAACACTTTACTCCCATGCCCCTGCACTTCCTCCACCTTTCCCTCTCTCACTTGTGAATTTGCTAAACATTACTCAACTACAGTGTGTGTTTTTACTCTCTGCAGTACACAACTGATGGAGTGTGATGTCTTTCCTTGGCCCTCAACAAAATTCTCAGTGTCGTCTGCTGTCTATCAAGTCTGCCTGAGTCACAGAGCTCCTAGTCAGCTGTCTAATATATTTATTTGTTTAATTATTTATGTTTTTTTTTTATTTTACGTTGTCCAACACATGTTATCACAGTCCCAAAAATAGCATACAGCATACAATAATACACCAATAATATATGTTTAAAAAGACACAGAAAATAGAGCTATATAAAAAAACAGTAAATTCACTGAAAATTGGTATATAAAAAGTTCTTCATAAAAAAAGGCATATATCGCCTCTAAAATAATGTCCATGTAAAGCAACTAGTTAGATGCCTTTAATAGTGCTGATAAAGCGGGCATGTGTAAGTAAATGCACCAAATGTAGACGTTCTTATTGAAAACAATATACGGGTGATAATATGTCAATTGTCCAAAGTATTTTGTATTGATTGATACTTCCTCTGGGACATCCAAGAACGTTATTGCCATTGTAAAGACGGGAGGTACCTTGGTGCTTTGTTTGACAATTGTACGGCTGAAGTTGGAGGACTCTGCCCGCTCTGGGAAAAAGGAAGTCTGTTTGTGGACCCATACCTGAGTATAATTCACAAATAGACAGGAGAGATATTATGAAACTCAGTGTATAAATAACATTTCCATTCTATATACGAAAGAACATTCATCCGCCTCGTTGACATATGTAGAGGATACCTATTGAACGTCTACATTTGGTACATTTACTTACATCTGTCCACTTCATCAGTAGTGATGAGCGAGCACCCCAATGCTCGGGTGTTCGGGTGCTCTGACCGAGCACCCCCTGAGGCTCGAGTGCTCGGCCGAGCACCCGAGCCCTATTGAAGTCAATGGGAGGACTCGAGCATTACACCAGGCACCCCCTGCTCTGATGAGGGGAGGGTGCCTGGTCCATAGGAAAAGGGAAGAAAAGGATGGAAACACCACAGAAATGGTTCAGGGACAGCATAGGGAGGATGTCTGGATGCATCTTGGACTCCAACATCGCTGCTGGGAACGATCTTTCGCCCGTAGTACGCCATTTTTACAGACTGACCATAAAACACACAAAAAGGAAAATAAAAACGACTTTAGGCGAAAAATTGTTACCAAACAATATTTGCTGTTTATTTACTTGTATATCATCTGCAAATTCTCCCAAAAATTTCCTTGATTTTCAGAACTGAGGCCATGATTAAGAGGGAAACGTGCGCAGAGGCAAATTCTCCCAAAAATTTCCTTGATTTTCAGAACTGAGGCCATGATTAAGAGGGAAACGTGCGCAGAGGCAAATTCTCCCAAAAATGTCCTTGATTTTCAGAACTGAGGCCATGATTAAGAGGGAAACGTGCACAGAGGCAAATTCTCCCAAAAATTTCCTTGATTTTCAGAACTGAGGCCATGATTAAGAGGGAAACGTGCACTGAGCTGACCATCTAAAACATTATGGGTGAGGGTCTGCTGCAGAGCTGACCATCCTAAACATTATATGCGAAGGCCCGCTAGTGAGCTGACGCTATAAAACATTATATGAGAGGGCCCGCTAGAGAGCTGACCCAATAAAACATTATATGAGAAGGCCCGCTGGTGAGCTGACCTATATAAAAATTGTCAAACAGGGCTGGCTGGTGAGCTGGCCCTATATAAAAATTATATCACAGGGCCCGCTGGTGAGCTGGCCCTATATAAAAATTATAGCACAGGGCATATGGAAGAGGAGGAGGAGGATGAGAAGATTAAGAGTCAACCATATACCCGTTTTTTGGGTGGAAGGGGTGAATGGGAATACAGAGTATTCCCATCATTGTAAATAACATATATAAAGTGAGTTTATGTTCCCCCGGGGCTTTCCTCCAGTGGAGTGGAGAAGTCAGGGGAAATCCAGGCCTTGTTCATTTTTATAAGTGTCAACCTATCAGCATTGTCGGTGGAAAGGCGGATACGCTTATCTGTTATGATGCCACCAGCAGCACTAAATACCCGCTCAGACAGAACGCTGGCGGCAGGGCAGGCCAGCACCTCCAAGGCGTAGAGTGCCAGTTCATACCACGTGTCCAGCTTGGACACCCAGTAGTTGTAAGGCACAGAGGGATCATTGAGGACGCTGACACGGTCTGCTACGTACTCCTTCACCATCTTCCAAAACTTTTCCCTCCTTGTGACACTAGGCTGCGCATCAGGGTGAGGGTGCTGGCGGGGTGTCATGAAGGTGTCCCACGCCTTGGAGAGTGTTGCCCTGCCTTTCTCGGAACTGCTGTGTGCTCCCCTTTTCTCCCCTTCTCGGTTGGCCAAGGTAGCACGTACTCTGCCGCCAGCGTTGTCAGATGGAAAATTTTGGAGCAATTTTTCGACAAGAACCTTCTGGTATTGCACCATTTTGCTTGTCCTCTCCACCGGAGGAATGAGAGATGAGAAATTCTCTTTGTAGCGGGGGTCCAGAAGGGTGAACACCCAGTAATCCGTGTTGTTTAAAATGCGTATAACGCGTGGGTCACGGGAAAGGCAGCCTAACATAAAGTCAGCCATGTGTGCCAGAGTACCAACAGTCAAGATTTCGCTGTCCTCACCAGGAGGATGACTCTCAATCTCCTCATCCTCTTCCTCCTCTTCTGCCCACCCACGCTGAAGAGATGGAACTAAAGTTCCATGGCTACCCTCTGTAGCGGAGGCAACCGTGTCTTCCTCCTCCTCCTCCTCCTCCTCCTCCTCCTCCGCCTCCTCCAATTGTCGCTGAGAAGACGAAGTGAGGGTGCTCTGGCTATCACCTTGTGTAAGCTCTTCCTCCCCCATTTCCACCTCTTCCACATGCAAAGCGTCGGTTTTAATTGTGAGCAGCGAGCGTTTCAGTAGACACAGAAGTGGGATGGTTACACTGATAATAGCGTTATCGCAGCTCACCATCTGTGTCGATTCCTCAAAATTGCGTAAAACCTCGCAGAGGTCTGACATCTATTCCCACTCCTCACTTCTGATTACAGGAAGTTGAACGGAGAGGCGACGACCGTGTAACAGCTGGTACTCCACTACTGCCCTCTGCTGCTCACAAAGCCGGGCCAACATGTGGAAGGTGGAGTTCCAGCGCGTGCTCACGTCACACAGCAGCCGGTGAGCTGGCAATTGTAAGCGCTGCTGCAGCTTCAACAGGCCGGCCGAAGCTGTAGATGACTTACGGAAATGTGCACACACGCGGCGCACCTTGGTCAAGAGATCATGCACATTGGGGTAGGTTTTTAGAAATCGCTGCACCACTAAATTAAATACATGCGCTAGGCATGGTACGTGTGTGAGCTTGCCGAGCTCCAAAGCCGCCACCAAGTTACGCCCATTATCACACACAACCATGTCTGGTTGCAGGTTGAGTGGCGAGAGCCACTGCTCGGTCTGGTGACTAATCCCCTGCAACAGCTCTGAGGCCGTGTGCTGTTTGTCCCCAAGGCAGATCAGCTTCAGCACGGCCTGTTGACGCTTCCCCACTGCAGTGCTACACTGCTTCCAGCTACTGGCTGATGGGGGAGTGGCGCTGCGTGTAGAGAATTCGGAGGTGGAAACGGAGGAGGAGGAGCCAATAACGTAGGTGCTGGTGGAAACCCTGATGGAGGTAGGGCCCGCAATCCTCGGCGTGGGTAGCACCCGTGCCATCCCAGGGTCCGAGTCGCTCCCAGCCTCCACGACATTCACCCAGTGTGCCGTCAGGGAAATGTAGCGTCCCTGGCCACAAGCACTTGTCCATGTGTCAGTCGTTAAGTGGACCTTCCCAGTAACTGCGTTGGTCAGGGCACGGGTGATGTTACGGGACACATGGTGGTGTAATGCGGGGATGGCACACCGGGAAAAGTAGTGGCGGCTGGGGACCGCGTACCGAGGGACAGCTGCTGCCATCAGGCTGCGGAAGGACTCAGTGTCCACAAGCCTAAATGGCAGCATTTCGATGGCCAGTAATTTGGAAAGGTGTGAGGTTAGTGCTATGGCCTGTGGGTGGGTGGCTGGGTACTTTCTCTTGCGCTCAAATGCCTGGGGTAACGACATTTGGACGCTGTGCTGGGACAGGGAAGTGGATGTGGTCGCTGATGGTGCTTCAGATGGTACAGGTGCAGGGCGGGAGGTATGCGGGCCTGCGCCTTCGACAGGCGATTGGCCGGCACCGAAAACAGGGGAAGAGGAGGCAGTGGTGTGGCCTGCAGACACAGATGGGCGATCCAGGCGTTCCTCCCACTTACTACGGTGCTTGGATGCCATGTGTCGGATCATGCTGGTGGTGGTGAGGTTTCTAGTGTTCATGCCTCGGCTCATTCTGGTGTGGCACAGGTTGCAAACTACAATTCTTTTGTCGTCCGCACTTTCCTTAAAAAAACGCCATACCACGGAACACCTACCCTTTGGCAAGGTAGATTTACGCAAGGGGGTGCTCCGTGGAACATTTGCGGGCCGGTTTGGTGCGGTCCGCCTTCTTTCTGTAGCCACACCACTGCCTCTTCCAGCCTGTTGCGGTGCTGCAGATGGCTCACCCTCAGGACTGCTGTCATCGCTCGGCTCTACACCTTCCCAGGTGGGGTCAGTCACCTCATCGTCCACCAAGTCCTCCTCCACTTCCTCACTCTGATCATCCTCCTCAAGTCTTGATCCCACCACATACTCAGTCATTGACAACTGTATAACATTCTCCTCAACAAGGTCTTGAGACGGAAATAGTGGTTGATTTAATGGCAACTGTGTCTCATCATCATCATCATCATCATCCACTACTTCCTTTGACCTTAAATGCCGTTCACATCTGTCATCTTCTTGTGATTGGGTACCCTCTAGAGGTTGTGAATCAGGGCACAAGATGTCATGTTCCTCTGCAAGCGTGCTTGGAGAGAGGGTCAAATGAAGGATTGGTGATGAGACGAGCTCCTCACTATATCCCAGTGTGGGATCACTTCTTTGACCAGACCGTGTATGGTGGGAGGAAGGATGATCAGAGTGAGGATTATGTTGACCAGACTCTTGGCTACTGAGAGTGGACTTGGTGGAAGACAGGGTGGTGCTTAACCGACTGGAAGCAGTATCAGCTGTCATCCAACCGACCACCTGTTCGCAGTGGTCGGACCTCGAGAGTGATGTCCTGCGACGCCCTGTAAAATTACACATGAAGCTAGGTATGGTGGATGTCTTTCTTTCTTGTGCTCTGGCACCAGGCACAGTTTCTCCGCGTCCTGACCCGCACCCTGAACTTTCAGGATCACGTCCACTTCCCCGTCCCTTTTTACCCGCCTTCTTCATCTTACACAGAATATGTGACTTTAATGTTTGAGTTTGAAAACTTAACAGTATTTCTTACTATTCTGCAACTGTGCAGAGTACACAGAATAGGCTGCTAAACGGCGGTGACACACACTGAATGGAATATGTGACTTTAATATTTGAGTTTGAAAACTTAACACTATTTCTTACTATTCTGCAACTGTGCAGAGTACACAGAATAGGCTGCTAAACGGCGGTGATACACACTGAATGGAATATGTGACTTTAATATTTGAGTTTGAAAACTTAACACTATTTCTTACTATTCTGCAACTGTGCAGAGTACACAGAATAGGCTGCTAAACGGCGGTGATACACACTGAATGGAATATGTGACTTTAATATTTGAGTTTGAAAACTTAACAGTATTTCTTACTATTCTGCAACTCTGCAGAGTACACAGAATAGGCTGCTAAACGGCGGTGACACACACTGAATGGAATATGTGACTTTAATATTTGAGTTTGAAAACTTAACAGTATTTCTTACTATTCTGCAACTCTGCACACTACACAGAATGTGCTGCTAAACTGCGGCGAAGCACACTGAATGGAATATGTGACTTTGATATTTTAGTTTGAAGACTTAACAGTATTTCTTCCTATTCTGCAACTCTGCACAGTACACAGAATGTGCTGCTAAACTGCGGCGAAGCACACTGAATGGAATATGTGACTTTGATATTTTAGTTTGAAGACTTAACAGTATTTCTTCCTATTCTGCAACTCTGCACAGTACACAGAATGTGCTGCTAAACTGCGGCGAAGCACACTGAATGGAATATGTGACTTTGATATTTTAGTTTGAAGACTTAACAGTATTTCTTCCTATTCTGCAACTCTGCACAGTACACAGAATGTGCTGCTAAACTGCGGCGACGCACACTGAATGGAATATTTGACTTTGATATTTTAGTTTGAAGACTTAACAGAATGTGCTCTAATCTGCAACTTTGCACACTAAACAGAATGTGCTCTAATCTGCAACTTTGCACACTAAACAGAATGTGCTCTAATCTGCAACTTTGCACACTAAACAGAATGTGCTCTAATCTGCAACTGTGCACACTAAACAGAATGTGCTCTAATCTGCAACTTTTCACACTAAACAGAATATTTTTTTTTTTTTTTTTTTTTTTTTTTTCCCCCCACACAAAATAACCTGCTGCCCCCACACACAGTAGTCCTAAAAAGGACTTTTGGTTCTTTTTTTTCACAATTTTTGTTTTTTTCCTCCCTACACTGCCTTTCCCTTCCTATCCTCAGCTCTCCCTGGCTCAGACTGAGCCGAACTCGATGGTCAGGTGCTATACAGCACCCGACCACGGGTTCTGGCCAGCCAATCAGTGTAATGCCAGCAGCCAACATGGCTGCTGGCATTACACCGATGTCAGAGCCGCCCTGCACGTTTATTGGCTGCGCAGCAGCCGCAAAACGTGCGGGGAGGAGACCCGAACATGGCGGGCGAGCACATGCGGTACTCGTACGAGTACCGCCATGTGCCGAGCAGAGCGATGCTCGAGCCGATCCGAGCATCGGCCGAGCATGCTCGCTCAACACTATTCATCAGCACTATTAAAGGCATCCATTTAAAGGCATTTAAAGGCATCTAACTAGTTGCTTTACACGGACATTACTTTTAGAGGTGATATATGCCTTTTTTTTATGAAGAACTTTTTATATACCAATTCTCAGTGAAGTCACTCTTTTTATATAGCACTATTTTCTGTGTCTTTTTAGACATATATTATTGGTGTATTATTGTATGTAGTCTCTTATTTTAGCAAAGTTTTGCCAGTGAATTGTTTCAGGAAGGAATTTCTCTCAACAAAGAATTTCCGGCCACCCTATACCATGAGTTTTGAAGACAGGAATTTCCTGCCACAAAGAAAAACACCCCTTAATTTCCCACTGGCCTGTTCAAAAAAACCCAAGAATTTCCTGTACTTCATTTTGTATTTTATTAGTAGAATGAAAGGATAAAAAGTGTTGCAGTAGAGGAGAGCTAGTAATAGAAACATTTCCAATTAATGAAGCCTGTGAAGTGTGTATGAGTTAGGTTAGTGAGGGCCAGACAAATTGTGAGAGTTAGCTTTAGGACAGTGAAACACATTCAATTGTATACGTTAGTGTTTTAGCAGTGAGGGTCACTCACATTGTGTGAGTTGATGTTAGGGCATTGAGGGTTAGTCAAATTGTGTGAGTTATTATTAGGGCTATAAGGATCAGTCAGATTGCGTGAGTTAGTGTTAGAGCAGTGAAGGTTAATGAAGTGTGTGTGGTATAATGAGTGAGAGTGAGTGTGGTTTTTTTTGGTAATACTTTTTGTTGCTTTTTTTATAATTATTTAAAATTTTATTTTATAATCTTTGAGAGTACTCTTTTATAATCCCTTTTCCTGTTATAAATGATAAGAGGTTTGTGCTCAGTGTCAAGCAGGATGATTTGGAGGGGACAGGGAGGAAATGTGACATTGTCATCATCAGGGGTGCATTGGTTTCTTCTACATTGGGATGTTGTTTCACTTGCAAGGATGGAAGTAGAGGCAGAAATTGTTAGCAGCAATGACACTGCTACGGCTACCACCAAAAGCAGCACCCCAGTAGAGCCCTAGCCATCTGCACCAATGGTGCACCATCCTTGTTATCAAGTAATTTAGATAGTGGTGATGATTCCAAATCCTCACAGTCTTTCAGTTTACTCTAAAGCTTCCTTCAATAGATGATCATGGAGTCACACAGAAAGAGAAAAGAATGGGGAGTGATGATGATGATTCAGAAGACAGACTACAGTTGGAGGTATGTGTAGTAGGCCAGAAAGATCCTCTTGTGAGTGGGAAGCAGGGGGATTATAGTGAAGTATATTGTGAGTGGACATGAAGAAGAGGTTCAGGTTCTTGTGAGGAGACATGTTTTGACAATGACTGGGCAGGAAGAGGGGAAGGCTCCTGTGAGTGGGAATGAAGATGAGGTGGTGGGACTGGTAAAAGCAACCACAGTTGTTAAGGAAGAGAATGAGAGAGGCAGAGCCCAATATTCATCAGGGGATGGGTCAGACTCAGGGTCTGCAGCAGGTGTATCAGTGGCAGCTCCTCCTCCTCATGCATGGTTTGATTTTCTTTTAAATTAAAGCAGACTTAATTGGGGGGCATTGGGACCCCTCCAGATGTCCCCTGGCATTGATCTCCTATCTGATAGGATAGATTTCACGGTCCCCGTGATTCCTTGTCACTCTCCTGTCTGCTCCGTGATTGACCCGGTTCCGCCTGACATCCCTGCTCTGTGATCGACCCGGCTCTGACTGACGTTCTTGCCTGGCGACATTCTGAGCTTGCTCGCAGCTTGCACTGACTGATCACGCCTCCTGTGTTTACTGTGGCCTCCGTTACTGAGCCTGTCTGTTGCCTCCATTACTGAGCCTGTCAGAGAGTACTTGCCGAGCTGTTGCCTTTGTTACCGAGTCTGTCAGAGAACACTTGCTGTGCTTTTTGCCTCCGTTACCGAGCCTGTCTGTATACACTTGCTGAGCTTGCTGCCTCCGATCCTGAGCCGTTTAACACTTGTTGAGCTTGTTGCCTCCATCACTGAGCCTATCCGTTTACACTGCAGAGCAGTACCTCTATCTAGGTGCTCGTTTCCTAAGAGTTGTTGCACCGTGTGGTGCTATTGGGCATTCCATTACTCTGCCAATGTGTTGCTCCGTTCCGGCACCGGAAGGGTGCCTTGGCTCTGGTCTCCTATCGCTCACAGTGTTGTTCCATCAGATCGCACCTGGAAGTGCGTTTGGCTCACGGTATATTGGCTTGTGCAGTGTTTCCTCCATTACCACACCTAAGGGGTGCTCTTGGCTCCAGTTCTATTTGCATATGCAGTGTCTCCTCCATTACCGCACCTAGGGGTGCCCCTGGCTCTGGCTCCATTGGCTCTGGCAGTGTCTCTCATCCGTTATTGTACACAAGTGGGGGCATTGGCTGCAGCTCCAGTTGGTCCTTGCTATACTATTGGGCATTACGATACAGCTATCTGGTTGTGATTCAGTTCAGTCGCACTGCTTGAGCTTGCTTTCTTCACTACTACTGGGACTGTTTATAGCACCGGGCATTGGCTTAATCACCACCACTGAGACTGAATACCTGTATTGGGCATTAACCCTTATCTAGTGTCTCTGCTGTATTCTACCTGCTCCTGCTATATAGGGCCTGTATTTTATCCATGACTTGCCTTAGGGGGCACTGTTCCTTATTTTTACCTCAATAAAACTGTGTTTTATTTCTAACCTTGGTCTGAGTGTCGTAAAACCGTAACAATAATCATTGCAGTGACCATGAATGTGATCACATCCTTCCCTTACCTTCTTCATCTCTGCCTCCTTAACCTGACATTCAATGGGCATCCAAGTTAAGGAGAAGGACCTTCAAGACCCAGTTATTCTCCTCAACCAGGAAATTAATAAAATACTGTGTTAAGGATGCTAATCAGGAGGGAAAGGTAAGGAGAGGCAGTGATTGCCTTCCTACTTTATGCAATGATTGGGTATCCTATCAGATAGGTGATCAATGTCAGAGCGGTATAAGGAGGCTTCCCGATGTTCCCCATGAGGTCTGCTTTCATTTTGCAGATGAACATGGATGATTTCTCATAGGTTTTTACAAAACTGATCACAACATTAAAAATCTCAAGGTTACTGATTTTAGTACACAGAGACAGAAAGATCTGAAAGTATAAATTGATAACCAAGTAAATTTGAGTGCTCTCTCAATAGCCAAGATGGAAGGAGAGACACCAATTGTTAGAAGCAGTTGATACTGCCACCACATGCAGCAGCATGGCAGTGGAGCTCCAGCCAGTGTCACCTGCTCCACCCTTGTCACTATGAAACCTAGCAGATAACATTTCGGAAACCAGTGAGGCACAGAGATTGAATAGAAATGGGGGGGGGGTGATCATTCGGATTTGGAAGACAGAGAAGAAATGGAGGGGGTATAGTACCTCTTGTGAGAGGGCAGCAGGAGGGTATAGTGGAGGATGTTATGAGCGGGCAGGAAGAAGAGGTGCAGGTTCCAGTGAGGGCTAAGGTTCAGGCTGTAAGTGGGCAAGAAGAGGGTCAGGATCCTGTGAGTGCTCAGGAGGAGGGCCAGGTCCCTGTGGGTGGGCAGAAAGAGGGCCAGGTTCCTGTGAGTGGGACTGAAGATGTGGTGGTGGGAATGGTGGAAGCAGCTGTAGAGGTTGTGGAAGATAATCAGAGGGGCAGAGTCCAAAGTTCCTCATAAGCTGGGTCAGACTCTGGCTCTGCAGCATGTGTTTCAGATGCAACAACATCATCTCCTTCTTCATATCCTGCACTGAAGTCCTGGCATCTGGAACAGTGCAGGAACAGTGCAGGAAACTGCAAATGCTTTATGTACCCTGCTTTCTGTGTAGGCACAAATATGGTAATATGTGGCCACACATTGCACCCTCTCGGTTACAATTACACATGTTAATGTTGTGGAGGCAAACAGGACGAATGGTATAAGAGAACAACTAAGAACCATGCATCCTGCAGAATATGAGCATCGGTTGGTGAGCAGGTTAAATTATTTTTATTAATGTTTTTAATTCTTTTTTTAAAATAATTTGTGTGAATGCAGCAGCTGCTGAGATGAGTCATATTTTTTATGTTTACTTTATACATTTATTTTGCTTTAAGTTTCCCACCTCCAAATAATGTTTCTTGGAATAACACTGTGTAGGCTATTACAAAAAAATATATATTTCTAGCCATACTTTTAATAGTGACGTATTTTTGATTACTATTAGTCAAACAAGAAAATAATAAAGTGTATAAATCACAGTCACAACTATTATATGCATTAAACAACAAAACACTCCTCTTTCTTGTGACCTCTATCAACATGGTGTTCGTGTATTTGCTTCCAACCCATACTCAGGAACCAAGTCCCAAAGAGATGTAACCCCACCAGTGCCATCACCACCACCAGTGTTGGATATTTGCCTCTCCTGCTGAGACCCATAAATTGCCCTGTGTTCAGAATTGGATGATCTAGTTGATGATGTAGCTGCTCCTGCTGGTCTAAATGCTTTTCTGCTTTCTTTTTTACTCTGCTGTCTAGAATGTTCTTTGCCCAAACTTTCTCCCTCTTATCCTCCACAATCCTCCATCAATAAGCAAATCTCTATATTCCTTGACAGAATCCTATCCCTCAGAGGAATGCTGTTGATCATCCTTGTTATCAGAAAACAGCTGATGACGATTTGGCAGAAATTCCAAAAATTTTTGTTTAGATTGGGGGTCCAGCAAAGTGGCAAGAATGTATTCCTCATTGCTTTTAATGGACACTGTGTGAGAATTTTGTTCAAAACATGCTGACATGTCCTTGACCAGCTTGTGCTTGTCTGTGTTGTCATTATGGTAAGATTCCTGAGCCATGCCCCTCATTTTTTTCTGTAATAAATATATCAGGAGTCGAATTTAACTAATTCATGTCCCTGTGTGACTGACCAGCATGGTTGCCTCTTGAAATTATTTCAGCAGCTCACTTATATCACACATTAGTTGCCTTTGCCCAGGAGACAAAGAGGCTCCTCCCAAAGTCTTCCAGTTTTGCATTGTGTACTGGTTAATGGCCTTATTCTGCTCATACAAACTCTCTAGCATTTACAGAGTGGAATTACACCTGGTAGAGTCCTCCATTTTCAGTTGGTGATGGGACAGGTTGTTACACAGTACAGACAATACAGAGTGTTGTGTGCAGTGAAGGAGTGGCTAGAATGGGGGCAGATTTTGTGGCAATATTCAGCATCTCTCTGAGGGATCTGGATTCTGTAAAGAATCTTGTCACAACTAAATTTAGAACATGGACAAAGCAGGGCACATCCACCATATCACCTTTACTCAAGGCAGAAATTATGTTGTAGCCATAATCAACAGACACAAAACTAGTTTTTCTGAGGGTTTCAGATTCATCGAAGAATCTGGTCACAACTAAACTGAGAACATGGGCAAAGCAGGGTACATGTAACATATCACTAATTTTCAATGCAGCTATTATCAGCAACCACAAAACAAGCTTTTTAAGGAGTGGGGTACAAGCCATTCCTCTATCACCTGCTCTAGTTTACTTAATACATCTATGGCTTTGTGGGACTGTTTCTTAAAACTCTGCATGCATAAGGTGGTGTGGCGATGGGATGAACTATCCTGCTGCTATCTTTTAATCATACTGCCAGAATATGATTACTGGCTTCCATCTGATGCTGTAAGCTAGTGTGCCCACAGGTGGTGGTGGAAGGGAAACCCACCCAGTGAGCAGTGACATTCATATGGTCTGTGCTCTACACACTTATCCACATATCTTCTCAGGTGGATTTTCTTGACATGCACACTTTGCAGCCCTTTGCCCACCACACTAACCACCTGCTTGATCAATTCTGTCAAAGGCATCCTAAAAAGATAACTACAGCACGGGATATGCCAGCATGGAGCTACATATGACATCAGTTCTCTGAAACCTCGGGTTTCTATAAAAGAATATAGCAACATGTCCACTGCCAACATCTTGGTGTACTTTGTGATTGTTTTTGTGAAGTTTTTAATTCCTTCCCATGAACTTAGTAAGTGTGGGTTGGCAGGACACTGCAGAAGAACCTTGCAACTTTATTGCTTTAACAACATGACATCTGCTTTTGCTAGTTGTAGCACATCTGACCGGCTAATGATGTGATTCCCAGTCAGACCTGTGTTTGTGCATCATGTGGGCTCTCATAGAGGAAGTGCCTAAGTGTGAGCCTGCTTTCCTCCTGCCCACATGCTTTTTCACAGACAACAGCTAGCAAAATGCTCAGTTTTTGATCCTGAGTAAAGTAACTCCATACAGTGTAATTCATGGGATGCGGGGTTCCTGAGGCACTACTACTGGGGCTAGATTTGTTGTAATTCTACTACTAATACTACTACTACTAGATGTCAAAGGAGCAACAGAGGCACTCATCAGAGCTAAGGATGTGAATGTTAATAACCTGTGTTGTTGTTGCTGCTGGTTTCTCAAAACTAGTGTGTGTGTGTGTGTGTGGCTGAGTGGGGCTTGGACTTGGAAGCAGTGACCGACAGGATGACTTTGTATTTTTGGGCTTTGCTTGTCAGATGTTCCAATTGTTTTCTCAATCAGTTCATAGACAGGCACATTGCTCCTTTTCAGTGTTGGAAGATTGAGTATTTGCCTTTCAGCTAATTTTCTGGCCATGTAATCATCTCTCTCACTCTCAAATTCATCTGTATCTGAAGAAGAGGAGGATGCTGGAGGGATACATTCGAGATCTATAGTGCCTATCCTTATCACTGTCAACAAAAATAAACACATTCCCTTTTTAACTGCTTCTTTCCCCGTACTCCACCTACACAGAGATTAGAGCCAGATCAAGAAGGAACTTGCGTAATGGCTGCCTGTATGTTCCCAGTCAGTCACACAGAATTTGGGGGTATTTGGGGTAATCTCCTTTGCTCCCTTCTCACACCTTCAGACTCCTCTAGCATAGAGACACCAACCAGATCGGGAAGGAACTTGGACCACAGCTGTGTCCTCCCAGTCAGTGCCACAAAATTTTGGGGTATTTGGGGTCAACCGCCTTTCTCTCTACCTGTCCCCCCGAATCCCCCAGATTCCCCTAATACAGAGAACAGATTTCCTGCCTACAAGACTCAATAAACTAAGTTTCAACTCTACTTTACTAGTCTGCATTCTCTTGCTCAAATATATGTAGCTTTCTCTTCCTCTCACAAATACAGAATGCCATGTTGTGGAAACCTGACATCCCTTTTATACTATCTCTGTGAGAAAAGAAGGGAAACCTGCAATGTGGTGGGGTGGGGAGGATTCAGTATTCCCCTAAATTTCAATGCATTGAGCTAAGCAAAAAAGCAGAAAAACATTTTATGATCAGTGGTAAGTTCCATTTATTCCTATTTTGCTTTTGTAGCAAAAAGTTTCACCGATCACTCTGCCCACTTCTCCACATATCTGTTGTTGGTGAATTTTATTTCAGTATGATGCACTTTGCCCACCAGTACTACTGGTGGTACTTTTCATTTCACTTTTACAAACAGCCCTCTCAGGAGGAAGAGGATCATCAGCATTTATTGCATGAACTGTAGTAACCATGGCCACAGTCTGTGTTTGCAGTATAACTTTACTACCATTAACATATCCGTTCACTCCTCCTGCTCCTTTCACCTTAACCCTGCCCTTTGTACATTTGGTGGATATAATGATTAGAGCCTCTTAATTTGTGGGTAAATATCATGTCTATCTGAAAATAATCTATGATTCTTATCTCTGTCTCTAGTATTTGTCAGTCTCAGTCACAGCTCAAGTCAAGGATCTCCTGCCTCTTTCAGTTTAAAGTAGAGATGCACCGATACCAATTTTTTAAGACCGAGTACAAGTACCGATACTTTTTTTAAGTACTCACCGATACCAATTACCGATACCTTTTTTTGCGGTCATTTGCCAGTTTTCTAAGTACCTACATGTTTTAGGTACTTGGAAAACTGGCAAATGACCGCAAAAAAAAAGGATTGGTAATTTGTATTGGTGAGTACTTGAAAAATATTATATATATATATATATATATATATACATACACACACACACACCACCTCTTGATTCTCCCTTTTTGACTCTTTCTCCCACCTTTTGCTTCATTCTACCCCCTTGAGCCCCCTTCTTTTGTCTTGGCTTTTGATCCCCCTTTCTCCCACTCCTCCTTGACTCACCTTTTTGCCTCTCTCTCCCTCCTGATCACCCCTCCTTTTGCCTCTTCTTGGCCCCCCTCTTTGGTCTCCTGATCCTTCCTCCTTCTGACTTTTTCTCCCTCTTCACCCCACTGTCTGCCTTTTTCACCACCCCCTGCCCCATCCTGCCTCCTCAACGCTCCTCTGCCGGGTGCTCACTGTTCTCTCGCGAGCCCCGGCAGAGGTCAGCGTCGGAGCGTTGCCATGGTAACCCGCGGCAATGCTCCGACGCTGTAGGAGTGAGAGAGGTGACCGGGGAGCATTGTGAGCAGCTCCCCAGGCTCCCTCTCTGCAGCACCGACCCTGACACAGGGTATCGGTGCTGGCATCGGCCGCATTTGCGCGAGTACAAGTACTCGCGCAAATGCTGGTATCGGCACCGATACCGATACCAGTATCGGTATCGGTGCAACCCTAGTTTAAAGGTTTCTTTTTTTGTAATTTTTGCTTACTAACTACAAAGAAGTCATACCAACACTCCATGTAAATGCAAATAACTCTAGCTACCTCTCTTTGCCTGCATGCTTTTACACATAGCTTTCACTTGCAACTTGACTGCAGTGTTTCTCCCTTAATACCTTCCCCTACTAGAGAAAAACTGCCTACCACCAATGCTATTAAGCAACTTCAGCTCCCTCTCTTTGCCTGCCTGCCTAAATGAGCTTGCATCAAAATTTCTCTCAAACACAGACTGACTTTAGTCATGGGTCTCCATGTGGGGGTGGGGGAGGTATATATAATTATAATTAAATTCAAGTAACTAGACACAGCTGTAAAAACCTAAAAAGATATAGTGCAAGAAGTGCTATTTCTACCCATCCCTAGTCATCTGGAAAATTGAAAATACTGTACAAGAGAAAATGACAATTTGCTGTCATCCTTTCAATCTCTATTTTATCAATGACTGCATATTGAAGTTAACATGTTTTAAAGCTTACTGATACTGCAACATCTGAAAGTAGCAGCATTTAAATGTACAGTCATAATTAAACAGGACCCTGCCTGGGCTACCCCTCTCCACATCTAGTGATGTGAGCGCCAAAGAGACAGCTGATAATTCCTGTTGGTTGCTTTGACTTCAAACCCACAAGCACAACCTTTTGAATAAGGTGGTTACAGCTAGCTTCACTTCTTGTAAAACATAGAAGAAGCTTGGAGAGGACTTATACATTGATGACTGTAATTATATGTCAGCTCATCTCAGTGGTGGGAATAATGAAAACCAAATAATAAAAGACTGAACTTTAATACATTATTTTATCTGATACTAGATGCCTTTCAGACAATAACTAGTTTTGGAGATAAATTAAATGGTAAAATTTATTTTTCAGTAATACAAAGGGATCATACTTTTAATATGTACATGAGTCTTTTGAGTCCCTTCAATTATAGTTCTATCTCCATTGCAAAGCAATGCATTGGCAACATCTCTAGCATTAGTGGGTTTATATTCACTATATATAGGTTTGCTTTATCATAAAGAAATAGGTACTTTAGTTTTTAGTTTTGGTAGGGGTGTTTTACTGATGTATAAGTGTTTTTTGTACATTTGTAGCTTTCAGAACTAAAACAATAAAAATGTTTTATGTCTTTGACAATATTGTTTTGACAAGTATATTTACTTTATTTATGTAAACTCTCTAAAAAAACTTATAAAAACAAACCAAATAAACTATCTGATCACATTTTCCTACATATGTCCTGGTTCAAGTTACATTAAAGGCAGAATTAACCTGACAACTCTAAATACATGACCTAATACTCTGAATCTTTAAAGCACATGACAGTAATTTATTTGTATCAAATGTTGATAAACTGTTTCACACATCTTATACAAGCATGCTTTCTCTTGTATCGATTGAGAGACACAGGGACCAAGGGGATACATGTACCATGAGGTATAGGGCTAGATTTAAAGTCAGCCGTTAGCAAAAAAAAACAAAAAAACAAAAACACTCCTGGGTGCGTTAAGGTGTATCTAGCAATTTAAAGATCTGTCTAAAGAACAGCTAACTGCAGTTTGATAATCCTTACTGCCGATACACTTACGTGCATTGAGACGCATGTAACAAGAATCCACAGAGCCATTCAAAGGATTGCGGTACTGTTATCGGCTGAAAAAAAGATACACTTAACGGACAAAAGTTAAGAGCCAGTTTTCTTAGCCGTTAGACACTTAATGGGCAAAAAAACACCAGTTAAATAGGAAAACACACAAAATGCTTACCGCACAAGCATGTAAATGGAAAAATTAACCCGAGCGATGCCAAAAGAACACAAAAATATGGCCAGACACCACAAATCACTCTCACACACAACAAGCAACACCACAGGGACAAGGATTTCCAAAAAACACCAATACAACATGACACGGAACAATGGGGATTATCACACAACATGGACACCTGCAAATACAAAACAAGCTCACCTGTGCAACATCACCACACGATCCAGACACAACCTGCACCACACAACTTCACACCCACAACTGGCAAAGACACAGCAATCACAACACACCACATCTTAAAACACACACACACCTGCAAACACTTACCTGGACAATAAACAACTTCCCATTGGTCAGCACTCACCTTATCACCACACCTAAACAATGCCCTACCATATACTTAAAGGGACAACTCACCACACTCACTTGTGGCTTGTTTTCCACTCAGGGAGAGATAGATAGAGGGAGACAGAGAGAGATAGAGAGAAAACAATACATATGTTGGGATGCTTATTGATGAGAAGACTGTGGAAATGGCATGCAAGGGTGAGAGCTAGGGAACACCAGCAAGCCCCAGACACACCTGATCATGTTAGAGTATTTTACGAGCAGAATAAGGCCATTAGTGAGTACACCATGCAAAACTGGAAGGCTTTGGAGGGAGCCTCTTTGTCATCTGGCTAATGGCAACTAATGTGCGATGTATGTGAGCTACTGAAACCCATTGAGGAGGCAACCATGCGGGTGAGTTGCATTAAGGCAAGAATTAGTTAAATTCTACCACTGATATTTTTATCAGAAAAAATGAGGAGCATGGCTGAGTATTCTTACCATAATGACAACACAGTCATGTACTAGCTAGTAAAGGACATGTTAGCATGCTTTGAACAATATACTCATATAGTGTCCATTAAGAGCAATGAGGAATACATTCTTGCCACTTTGCTGGACCTCCGCTTCAAACACAACATCTCTAAATTTCAGCCAAAGGGCCACCAGCAGTTTGTCAAAACAAGGAGTCATGACCATCAGCAGCAACTCTCTGAGGAATCGGATTCTGTGAAGGAATATAGAAACATGCTAATCATCCTGCTGCTTAAACAACTCAGCACCAGCAGCGAGAACAGCAGTCACAAATTTCACAATTATATCAGTGCATTTGACAATAACCAGTGGCCATTGACCAACATGATATGACCTGCTGGCACTAGGCCAGTAGGGCATTTTTTTTTTCTCAAGGCTTGTGCTTTAACCCCTTCGCGACACAGGACGTACATGTACGTCCTGTGTGGCTGTCACTTAGTGACAGAGGATGTACATGTACGTCCCGGAAATCCGGCTCCCCGCGCGGCTGCACGCCGTTCGGGGACTCCGGATTCTTTAAAAAAAAAATAAAAAAATGTTAGACGGGCGTTAAAAAACAAAACATAAAAAACAAAAACATAGGCCTAAAAAAAATAAACAATTTTTGGGGGCTTGTTTCTAAGAAGCCTAAGTCCTAGAAATCAATGATTCCTTACCCTTAAGGCTTGTGATAAACAAATCTAAGTCCTACAAATCAATGTTTACTCAGCGCTTCAGCCTCTAACAAGAAATCTTACAAATCATCCTCTACAAAATACTCTATCACATCAAGTATTAGTCTATCCCAGTCACAGCTTACGTCAGAGGGTCCCTGTGTCTATCACATTACATACAAATTTCTTTTTTTTTGTTTTTAACTGTCCTCCAATACCAGTCAAGAACCCCACCAAAACAAATTCCCCATTCAACTGACTATTCCCCAGTCTCCACCCATCAACACAGGCATCCTCCTCAGACCTCTTTTATACCATGTCTTATGTTTTTTTTTTTAATTGCACTTAGGTTTGATTTTTTATTACCTGTCCCCCAAATCCAGTAAACAACCCCCTCAAAAAAACTGTTCAACTGATTTTTTCCATAAAGGTTTGAGAAATAAGACTTATATTGTTCTTCATTAGTGATGAGCGAGCACCGTGATGCTCGGGTGCTCGGGTGCTCTGACCGAGCACCCCCTGCTGCTCGAGTGCTCGGCCGAGCACCCGAGCCCCATTGAATACAATGGGAGCACTCGAGCATCAAACCAGGCACCCCCTGCTCTGATGAGCGGAGGGTGCCTGGTCAATGTCCCCCTTCATGTCCGCTATGCCCCTCTTCCACAATGTCCCCCTTCATCTCCTCTATGCCATAGAGGAGATGAAGGGGGACATTGTGGAAGAGGGGCATAGCGGAGATGAAGGGGGACATTGTGGAAGAGGGGCATAGACTCTATGCCCCTCTTCCACAATGTCCCCCTTCATCTCCGCTATGCCCCTCTTCCACAATGTCCCCCTTCATCTCCTCTATGGCATAGAGGAGATGAAGGGGGACATTGTGGAAGAGGGGCATAGCGGACATGAAGGGGGACATTGTGTAAGACGGGCATAGCGGAGATGAAGGGGGACATTGTGGAAGAGGGGCATAGAGTCTATGCCCCTCTTCCACAATGTCCCCCTTCATGTCCGCAATGCCCCCTTCATCTCCGCAATGCCCCCGTACCTCCATTCCCTGGTGGTCCAGCGGAGCTTCTTCGGATCTGTGCCTCTTCCGGCACAGATCCTCTTCACCCGAGCTTGTCGGGCGAGCACATGGCGGTACTCGTACGAGTACCGCCATGTGCCGAGCAGAGCGATGCTCGAGCCGATCCGAGCATCGGCCGAGCACACTCGCTCAACACTATTCTTCATGTTTTCTTTAATGCCTACAAAATAAAGATAAAACAAAGTATTACTATTCCTTTAATAGTCTCCAGTCATTGTGGAATGGAGATGTCAGAAGCATTTCACAGTGAAGCTGGCCTATACAGACTCATGTCAATTACCACAGATTTGGCAAGTCCGTGTTTGTTTCTTGCCTCATTCAGTGGCCTCTCAAATAAAAAACTGCCTCTGTACATGGGACTACTGTTGATTGGATGTTTGCTGGTTGTTGGATCATTCTTTGTACACACAAGATGCTATTATCCATGATCACCACAGCAAGGTCATGGAATATGTCATTCTCTTGCTGTGGCACATTTGTTGACAATAACTATCATACCATGCTTAAAGTCACTTAGGATCTTATTAAAAAAGCTAAAGGGAAAGAATTCTGGATCAAAACAGTTGCACCACAGTGATCAAAGACCCCTGTAGAAGGGATAGGTGAAAATGTTTGCCTCAAAACCAAAATTGGCAAATAATGGCACTTCCCCCTTGGCAAATAATTTCCAACAAAAAGTACAGTTTTTAGTTTCTCTCTCCTAGGTCATTCCATTGAAATCAATGGGAACATTGAATTTACAACCAACGCATAGCAAATGTTATTTTATTTCCCAAAGACATAGTATAAAATGGGAATGAGGATGCCTGTGTTGGTGGAGTGTAGGGAAAGAATCAGGGAATTTGTTTTGGGGGGTTTGTTGACTGGTATTGAAGGGAGTTAATTAAAAAAAAATGAAAAATATAATATGAATTTTTTACATAACGTGACAGAGACAATGACAGTGACATGTTAGGTCCAAGCCCTGAGGAAACATTGATTTATAGGATTTAGACATATTTGAGGCACAAGCCCTGAGGAAACATTGATTTGTTGTAGGAAATAAGACGTGTTAGGCCCAAGACCTGAAGAAACATTGAACTGTAAGAGTTAGAATTATTTGGGGCAGAAGCCCAGAGGAAACATTGATTTGTTGTAGGAAATAAGACGTTTTAGGCCCAAGCCCTAAGGAGACATTGATTTGTAGGACTTAGTCTTGTTTGGCAAATGCCTTAAGGAAACACTGATTTGTAGGACTTAGACTTGTTAGAAACAAGCTCCCAAAAATTGTTTGTTTTTGTAGGCCTCTGTTGTTTTATTTTTTAAAGAAAAAAGCCCTATGGAAAAAATGCCCTATTGGCCTAGTGCCAGCAGGTCATGTTGTGTTGCCCAGTGGCCATTGGCCATTGTCAATTGCGCTGGTGTAATAGCAGAATTTGTGACTGCTATTCTTTTTGCTGCTGCTGAGTTGTTTAAACAGCAGGATGATTAAGCAGCTCAAAGGGAATGGGATCAACAACAGCAGTGATAGAGGTGAGGATGATCATGGCTCCACTTTACACTACTTACTCCAGTGATCCAGTGATGTGCATGAGGCAGTAGCAACACCACAACTAGCTCCCATCACTTCCAGTATAAGTGGAGTAAAGATGAACTTGGCCGATAAAGCTTATCCACCTGCCCCTCCTGCAAAATCATGGGTGTGTTGTTACTAGAATATATTTTTTTCCCTTGAGACCAGGAACTGTGCATCTCACATCAGCAACTGCACTATGCACAGTGTGTGTGGTAAATAAGAGAAGGATCAGGAACATTGGGTACATCTGCACTCACATGAAACACCTGGAAAAACTCTATCCAAACACCATGACACTTAGGATCCCCAATGTGAAATCCCCCAACCAGAAACAAAGTACTACTGCTATCACTATGCCCCTTGTCTACTCCCTGCTAAGGACACATTAAAACTTACAGACAGTTCATCCCTATCTTCCATTCCTTCTCAGTTTGGACTAAAAAGACCATCAATGTCTCTTCCACCCAGCTTCTCCACCATCATCATCACTGTCACCACCAGTCTCTCCATGGTTCTTCTGCTCTATTACAGACCAGTTGGAGGAGGTGATGAGAAATGTGACAGATGGTCCCCTAATGTCAAACTTGCCATTTTTGTTGACCTAAAGAAGGCAGACTGGCAGTATTAGCTAGGCAACAATTCTGCCTTCTTCAGGATAATTTTCCACCTGGACAATGCCGTGGGAGGAAGAAGACTCCTAGGGTCAGGGGAATTGTGTGGGCTGCACTACTTGTTGGTGGTAGTGGCCCTTTATCCACCTCAGACTTACTGGATGCATAATGGTCCTTCCATGTTATTGTTAGTGTTATTAAACTTGCTCATAATGATAGCAGTCACTATGAGACCCTCCTGCCTCATTTTCACTATTAATTCCCAGTACAATAGTCTAGCACCTCTCTCTCACTCTGTAGCTGTTTGTATTGTGATTTGCTTCCAGGAAAATGGCACGTTTTTATGGTAAAAACGCAAAAAACACTGTAATAAAGGGGCAAAAACGTTTTATCCATTGAAAAAATAGAGAAGAATGTTTGCCAATGGCAAAAATGGCAAACATTTTAATTGCTTTATTTAAAGTGGATTTTCCCACAAAAAAGGAGACAACGATGTGGTTTTCACATATTTTTTCTTGGGAACACGAAGGGACCTTTAGCCCACCCCTACTCTGTAGCATTTAAAGAGTTACAATGACCATTCACAGGAATTTTTGTTCCTTATGTTGAATAGTTAGATGCGTAATGTATGCCGACATTTTGGAGGCAAACCAACTGCATTATATGGGATGAATGCAGAAATTGGTTGATATATACATTCACAGATAATCCCAGACAATCCATGGGACCTCTGGAGCTCTTGAATACTCAGAAATATCTACGCCCTCAGATCATATGTAAGGCTAGTTTTTAGGCCTTAGAACATAAATAGAGAATTCTTACAGATGCTTTCAAGGAGTACTTCTATTTAAGTGTACATAACCCTAGACCATTTTTGGATTTAAGCGTTTCTTAAAAACAGCTTTTAACCCCTATGATAGAGAAATATCCAACACATTGATTCAAAATGTTTTGGAGACCTTTCCAGAAGATGACTGGATACCTCCCATTTTCAGGGGAAAGTCCCCTGAGTAAGATCTCTGTCAGCATAAAAAATATGTCCTTAGAAATGAGCCCTGATAGTCTGCCTAACTCTGGACTAGTAGAAATTATTTCTGCCATCAGAAAATGTTATTAGTGGTAAAATATGTAGTGCACATTAATAATTGGTAATATAAGTTAATGATTGTTGTCATGTCCTTTGTTCACCCATCACAATTATATCCCAATGTTCAGGCATTATAGAAGGCTGGGCAAACACTGTCATGACCTCTCTAATACTCAGGGTGGTTACATTACAAGATTTGTGGTTCAGTTTGCTTGTTGGTTGCAAGCACTGTGTCCCAGTCTATGTCGATAAAGTAAACTCTCTGTGTCAGTTCTATAGATTGCAAACTCTGAGGGTCAATTACACTGAAAATATTCCAATTAATACAAGTTTGCAATCTGGTGAGTCATGTGACAAATATTACTATTTGTTCTGTAGTATTTTAAACATACTAATGACAGAAATATCCAAAGCATGGCTTTGCAGTGGGATTGGAAACCTCCCGATCATTCAGGGGATTATATTTATAACAGGCACATAACTGCTCTTTTTAATTTATAAAATCTGGTCACCTTGCCTCTCCAGCAATTCATTTGTTAAAATCCTAGTTAAATCAGTGGGAATTCTGTGAGTTTTTATTTGCCCCATATACTGTAATTGGTTTTCTCCAAAATTATTAGACATTGCTACATACATAAGCAGATGTTATTTTTGCCCCAGAAAACCATGATAAATACATGCTATTTTCTCCCTTCTTTCACTTCAGTTTTGAAACAAGGAGACATTTACTGACTATATTCATTATATTCATTTTAAATTTGTGGAAGAACCCAGTGCAGTGCTTAGTAACATGGAATTTTGTGGAGGTTCTGTAAATTAGCTCACAGGTTCTAGTGTTCCAATTTGTATTTTAATTTACACTGTAAAACTAATGATCCATATATATCATGCTTGAATTACATATCCTTTTCTATGTAATTATATATATTTAAAATATCAGTACACATAAATAAAATATGAAATTAAATAAGCTTTAAACAGAAAACATAAGTAATTTAGACACTGCATTTTTTTGCCAAAATAACATTAGGATAATTTATATGCTTTAAGATTATAAAGGCGATAAATTCAGGAAATCCATTTGTTTCATAACCACAAGCTGAATAAGCAGATAGTCAAAAGTGATGCTATTTTCTGGCAATGGTATTACAGCCATAACCAGTTCCTAGAGTGTCCTGGATTACTGTAACAGATGAGAGTTGGTACTGTTTTAGCCGTATAAATACAGGAGGCAAATATAGTTTTTGATACCTTTTATTGGCTAACTAAGCAGATTTAAATGCAAGCTTTCAAGACCTTAGGTCTCTTCCTCAGGCATGTTATACAGATAAATATGAGAACATCTCTCTTAAATACAAGTACACATCACATTGTTTAGCATGGAAATCAGATAACAGAATGCAGTCCAGATCCAGATATCTTTGATCAGTCAGTGGTAAATTGCACTCTTCCTCTGAGGCTTCACCTGTAAATCATCCAATGTAATATACCTTATCATGTGTGCAAAATGCCCAACAGCTCTGTATGTGGGAGAAACTGGACAAGCACTACATAGGAGATTTAATTCCCACAGATCCAGTGTTAATAACAAAAAGACAGAGACACCAGTGGGAGAACATTTTTGCCAAAATGGGCACAGTGTCAAGGATATTAAATTAACTTTATTGATGGGACTGTTTCGCACTCAGAGGGACAGAAAGGTATGGGAGGTAATATTAATGTTAAAATTTAATGCAATTTGTAGTGGGTTGAACAGGGATAAGGAATTTATGACAAAATATAATTTCTAAGCAAAAGCCTACAGCACCTGGTAGTCCCAGGCGGTCTCCCATCCAAGTACTAACCAGGCCTGACCCTGCAAAATATAATTTAGTTGACTGACCTTTCCACAGACCCAAGAGCATTGTAAATACCCCTAAAGCCTCAGAGGAAGAGTGCAATTTACCACTGACTGATCAAAGATATCTGGATCTGGACTGCATTCTGTTATCTGATTTCCATGCTAAACATTGTGATGTGTACTTGTATTTAAGAGAGATGTTCTCATATTTATCTGTATAACATGCCTGAGGAAGAGACCTAAGGTCTTGAAAGCTTGCATTTAAATCTGCTTAGTTAGCCAATAAAAGGTATCAAAAACTATATTTGCCTCCTGGATTACTGTAGACATACATTTCCAATCTTGTATATAAAAGATGAGCTTGATTTGTTTTAACAGAAAGACTTACTTAGGCAGATATCCTTCAAGAAAATCAGTTATATCAATGCTTTTATTTGTATTTGTCAATCTCTTTTAGCGTAATCTATGAGTCATTCAGTTATATTGAAGACAACATGTATAGATACACTCATAGAACTGGATTGGCATTGTGCCTGGTGAGTAGAATACACCTATTTTTCATAGACATCTTTCAATGTAATTCTTTAGTGCCTAGAGTCCTGTGCAGTTTTAGGACTGCTCCTACGACTGCTAGTAATCATACCTTTTATGCTGGTATTTCACCCAGTCCTGTGGGTGTGCTTCAGGTGGGATCTCAGTGAAGATATGCCTAGATATTATCCTGCTTATATGTATTTTACAGAGAGAACATATAGTAACATGTTTGCTTTTAGGATTGAGAGTGAAGTGTCTCCATACTGGATATTTCATAGGCTCAGGTGTTCCAGAGGGACTACTACTACTACTACTACTACTACTACTACTACTACTACTACTACTACTACTACTACAATAGAAGGTGTCAGTGGTGCAGCATTTCAAACAGCAGGAGAGGCACTCTTTGCTAGGGTTTTTGATGCTGGCCAGTGTTATTGCTTAGAAAATGCAGAAAATTAGTCAATGCAGAAAATTTATACATTTGTTAAAAAAATAATAAAAAAATATATAAAAGATATAACTATTTGTTCCAAATAACAATTGACTCTATCCTCTTACACGTTTCACGGCTGTACACACCGTTTTATCAAAGAACAAATAATAGAGTACAGACAATCAATTTATGAAGCCATTATACAAACGAAAGTTAAAGAGTGTTCAAGCTAATTTCATTGGTGTAAACCAAGCCAATCGGCAGCCCCAGTGTACTTGCCTGATCAGACAGTCCACATCATCCACATTGGATACTCAAGGCTAAAGACTCATAATCAATGTGTCACTGAAGCCTCCGTACTGGAAGCTCATGACCGTTGTTGACCAATCAATACATCCAAGGAAAAAAGCTTGAACATATACAACACAATACATTAATCATTAAACATTTCAGTGTACAAATCATATGTATGTACATGTATATACTTGTAAAAAATGATAAATAAAAGTAACTAAAATATACAATGATATGTGAGATATCCCATGTGATCATGTGATACAGTGGGCTTGATCTATATTATAAGGTGTTCATGTGTTCTATTATATGCGGCTAAAAGGATTTGTGAATATGCAAAGGCCATAGAAAAGAAGAAGGAAGAGAGCTCATTCATTAGCCCATCATTTCTGTCATGTACATGGTGGTAAATTAGATCCATTTATGGATGTTGGTATTCAAAAGCTTACCATTAATATAGGCTATATATATAGTGACATAGGCTCATAGATTTAGACATATTACTCCATGCATTGGTATTTAAAGGTATAGTAATGATCAAATTTAAGATTATTTAATATTGTAGGCATTTAAAAAATAAGTACAACAATGCAAGTATTATCTCTCAAACCTTTCTGGTTTGAGAGACATAACTGGCTAAAGTTTCCCACCAGGCTTTTTCATACAAGTCTGCCATCTAGCAGGCACACTTTGTAGACCGTTTCAATGAAATATTTACTTCTAAATAGTACAATTTTGGCTCTGCTGAAGAGCCTCCGTCCAGTCAAATGAGCTGGATCTGCTGCTGTCCCATAGAGCACTGAAACAGCCTGGAGGGGGGAATTTTAGCAAGTTATATCTCTCAAACCAGAAATGTTTGAGAGATAAGACTTACATCGTTGTACTTATTTTTTTAATGCCTACAATATTAAATAAACTTAAATTTAAACATTACAATCCCTTCAAGAATTTGCACATAGTCGTGGTCTGCAGATTTATTATTAAATTGATCTTGAGTGGGATTATTATATACCAGTGTAAAAGCCCGTGTACACGGCCCAAGGTCCAGGTGATGTTAACCCTTTGAATGCCAGAGGGGTATGCAACGCATTTACAAAGCAATGCATTGCATACCCCACTGGCACTCAAAGGGCTAAGAGGCTGGTCCTGCTCTGCGTCCTGCCACCGATGCAGTCATGCACTGTAGAGACTGTCCGAAAGCACAGAATGTTCCCTGCACAGAACTCCCAGCATTCCGTGCTCCCAGCATTTTGTGCTCCCTGCATTCCATTCTCCCAGCACAGAACTCCCAGCATTCTGTGCATTCGAGCAGTCTCTGCTGTGCATGACGGCTTCTGACAAACATCCTAGCGAATTATTATATAGGATAGGTGATATCATGATTAGATATTTTTATTGGTATTTGACCCACTGGATGCCAGTTCGGCACTCAACACTTTATTTTGTGGGGTTCCACAGGTCCCACTGGCATCTGGTGTTCAAATCTATATATGTATGTGTTTTTGTGCTCTATAATATATTTGCTTTTTGAGCTAAGGGCAGGCCCCGATTTACATTTTGAGCGCTCTTAAGCACAGCACCCTCTGACGCCCGTAATTCCATCTTGGCCACAACCTTAACCACACAGCTTCATTTAACTATGCCCTCTTTTGTTACCAAACCCATGTATAGATTTATTTTCACAGTAATATGGTAATTTTCCAGAAGTGCAAAAATACTGCAATGACTGCAGTCATTGTCTTTAAAACTCATTAGTAGTAAAGGTTTCTGATTTCACCAGAAAGGTTTATTGTGAATAACTTTCTAAAGTTCTTGTTATAATGAGACAAAGCCTAGAATAGGTAATTAAGTGTATCCGAGAGCCAGACAGATTTTTTAAATGAAGTTTAAGTAAAGTAGTTTGTTAAATCAATACATGTACTCCTTCCTTAGCTCCATGCAGGAATAATGATCAGGATATCCAAGTACAAGCCGCACTGGGGTAACCAACTTGGGGATCGATACTATGCTCCACATTAGAATAAAAAACTGGTGACGGTGGTTTTGAAAGCACAGTTTAGTATTCTAGCAACTGTGCTGTTAAAAACCATTGCTGCTCAAAAATGTCCAGTGGCCACAAATTTTGCTCCCATTGAACACCAAATACAACTAGTTAAATCTGGCATCCTATTACACTCAACAGCTTAACTCACATTAAGGAATGTAATTTTAATGGCCTTCAATCTATGCCATGAAAAGGTAATGCAGTGTCCCTAACTTGTGATGAAAACTAAATACTGATGCGTTAGAAATACACCTGTGCTTAAAACTAAAAGGAGATTAACCCTATGAGTGCCAGTATGATATGCAACATATTGCACACCTCACTGGCACTCACAGGGTTAATCTCGCCAAAGTTAACACATCTCTAAAAAAACTGATCTGTAATGTCCAGTGGGGTCCTCAGCACTGATTCTTCTTGTTAAATCTTCTCTCTTCTTTCTTCAGTAATATCTGTTTTAAAAAAAAATAATCCAACGAGAGTTCTTTTTGAAACAAAATAATGCCCCCAAGAGATGCCAAAGTTAATCCTTTGAGTGCCAGAGGGTTACCCTCTGGTGATCAAAGTGTTAAATGAAGTGTGACTTCCAAAATAAAATGTCAGTGCTTCTCAAGTATCGTCATCCCCCGCTAGAAGATGATTGGCTGGGAGGTGCGTAAGCACACATCCCAGCCAATTGGAGGCTGGCAATCATTTTGAACAGTGACTGGCATATAAAAGTCAGTCTCTGTTCAAAATTGGGACACCTGCAATGGCCCAATATGTATTTAGTGGGGGTCAATCACCATACGTTTGCCTACTGCCAGCAGTGGCATCAGTGGATGTTTCTGCATATTTCAGAAGCATTGTTTTATGGTACATAAAAGAACTCCTTTGTACTTTTAAGAAACGGACTGACAATTTACGTTGGAAAGCTATGCCACACTTCATTTAACTCTTTGAGCCCCAGAGGTACTCTTGCAGCACTCAGAGGGTTAACTGTGGCATCTTTTGGAGGCATTTTTATTTAAAAAAAGAACACAGATATTACTGATGAAAGAGAGAAGAAAGAATATGAAAGAAGATTCAACAAAAAGATGAACAGTGGGTGATAGGTAATTGTTACATTTCTGGGGGTTAGGATAATGATAGGAGTAGTATTGTTTAAGTGTTATGTTAGGGATAGTGTAGGGTTAGAGTATGGGAGGTGGTGACTGTTTTGAGCTCACTCTCATTGTTTGACACTGTGTCAAACAACGAGAGTTGACTTTTTTCCTTTCATGTTTTCACAATTCACGCTATTTAGCATGAGTTGTGGGAACAAAAATCAACATCGACAGTTTGGCCACGTGGGTTTTGGCCACCAATGCTTGTTGGTCCATGTACCGGGTCAGCTATCAAATAGCTGTGGTACAAAAGTGGGTTTCTTGCTCAGTGGCTTTTTCTTTGCCTTACTAGCTGTTTTACAAATAGGCATAGTATTGAGCCCTTGGTGAGAAAATTATGGTAGATTTTAAATATATATTTGATTGCCTTGTTTCGAGACCAAAAAAGAGTGGGTATATTTCATCCACAAAATGCTCTTCAGCAAGTATGCACAGCTCCATCACACACCACCCCAAGCCAAGTGTAAACCGGAAAGGGGACTAAAAAGAGTTGCATGTAGCTTCTGGGCTAAAGATAGTGGGCTTGATTCTATTACCCGCGCTAAAACTGGAGTGACAAGAAAAACAAGCAATGTGAATTTTGCAAACATGTGTTACGTTTGTATTCTATTGCAGAACCACTAAAACAGGTGCTAATACTGAGCGTGGGTAATAGGATACTGATTGCACTTTGTTTTTCATTGTTTCCTATGGGCTTTTTTTGACTGGCGGTAAGTATAATTACCGCTGGTTTTGTTTTCACAAGTCGGGTTATAGGATACTAAAAAAAAAAAAAACGCCTGTTTTATTTTTAGCGCTGGTAATAGAATCGAGCCCAGTGTCTGTGGAATATTGAGGTAGAGAAAGAGAGAGAATGAGAGAGAGAGTGTGAAAGAGATGCTGTATAGGTAAAGTAATAAAGAGTGTACCTGAAGGAAACAGGAAAAGTGGGCTGAAGGAAAGAGAAGGGGTGAGGGAGAAACATGGAGATTGGCTAAGGGAAGACACAGAGATCCTAGTCTGAGAGATAGAAATGGAATAGAAATAAATGGAGAGGCTGCTGAGAGAGATAACTGGACAAGAGAGAAAAAGAGTTTTAATGCTCCCATGTTCCCAAAAGTATAAAGCTGTGTAAATTTGCTTTAACACAATGGGGATGGTATAATAATCCTTAGAAATATAAGATATGTAACGAACCCCTGTTGCCAGAAGTGTAAAATCAATCACCTGCTTGCTAGAGAGTCTCCAAAACATTTATTTGCAATGCAACAGAGAACTCTATAGCATCCAAAGAATTAAAGAAAATTGTATACATTTTACAAATGCTTTGGATTCTGGGAAACAGAAATATCCAATTTATGTTGTGGAAAATTTAACTAGTACCCCAGCCATCCACAATTAGAAGAACAATTAGTTCTATTATTTATATGTATAAAAAAAGAGGGGGATACAGAAACATCTGTTTGCATTACATAATAGAGGATAATCTAATGCTGTAATGTATGTCACAGACTATCTTCTCCAACCACATATACTGCAGTATACAACACATCTGTTTAGCTCTGAGAATTGAAGGAAAGCACAGCTGTTTGTGACTTAAAAAGACAGAAATGAATTGTGGAGAAAACAATATATATCTACAAAAGTTGTCGTTTTTAAAAAAATTATAGTTGTAATATTTTAAAATATTTCATATATATATATAATCACCGTGTCTGTTTCTTGCTTTTGACATGTATAGCTATTATTTATTGTAAGCAATATAATCTAAAATGCAGTGAATCCAAATAAATCAGCACTCGGAGTTCTTAAAGTTCAAATGTTCAGTGTATATTTTCTGTCAACATTTCCATCTCTACAGGGATTTTTCTCAATATCCCAGTGGGGATTGAAACGTTGACATAAAATAAACATTGAGCATTTGAACTTTAACCCCTTAAAGGGATAGTAATACTTCGTTTTAACTTTATTTTATTTTGTAGGCATTAAAAAAATATGAAGAATGATATGTCTTATCTCTCAAACCTTTATGGTTTAAGAGATACTCACAAGCAAAGTTCCCCCTCCCGCCCCTTTTACCTAGAGTAAGCCATCTCTTCTCAGATGGCGATCTGGTTGTAAGACCAGACAGATAACAGCAGGGGACAATCTTCTTCCTATCAGAGCAATGAAAGCCCTTCCCCCCTTGACAAGTTTTTCAGCTTTTTCCCTTATCTTAATTGAAGATTGTCCCTCTCTGCAGTCTACCTGGGCACCTCCCTTCTGAACTGGCTGAACAGGGGGGGATACTTTGTTTGTGAATATCTCTTAAACCATAAAGGTTTGAGAGATAAGACTTGTATCGTTCTTCATGTTTTTTTAATGCCTACAAAATAAAATAAAGATAAAACAAAGTATTACTATCCCTTTAACAAGTGCCCGATTCAGCACACGTCTGGCCATTCAGGACTATGGTGGGCAAAAGGTGCCGCCGTGTTCCAGAGAAAAAAATCAGTGAAAGCCACCTTGTTATCTGATTTTTCATGGGAAAATTTGCTTTCAAAACAGCTATTAATATCTTTGCATTTTTCACCCATTTGCAAAATTCTTTGCCACTTTTTTCAATGACTAGAAAGTTTCCGCTCATTGAGTTATTTGTTTTTAACCTATTTGCTATACAAATGTGACATATTCGCGAAAGTGAAACACAATAGAAGCAGCTACAGAGTGAGGCAGATGTTCTGTGCTGTTCTGCTGTGATCATTTTGCAGATTGAGGCAGGAGAGGCTCATAGTGACTGCTATCACTATGAGAATGTTTAAAAATAATAAAAAGAGGAACTGGAAGGACCCTTATGCGTGAGGAGGAAGTGAACACTACAGAACCTATGTTGGCCAGTCCCCCTAAATCACTGCAAGAGATCTTGGGGAAATTAATGTCAAGAGAGGAAGAAAAGGGTAGTATTGAGAGCAGGACAAGTCAGCTGCCTGTGCCTGCTGCCAGACATGCTACCTCTGCTTCCACCACTGCTGTGCCTACTCCCAGACATGCTGCCTCTGCTGCCACTAGAGCTGTGCCTGCTGTCAGATGTGCTGCCCTGCTTCCACCAGTGCCATGCCCGCTGTCAGTGATGATCCTGCTGCCACCAGTGCTGCCCCTGCTGCAACAGTGCTGTACCTGCTGCCACCAATACTGTGTCTGCTGACACCAGGTGGAAGAGACATTGATGACCTTTTTAGCCCAAACTGAGAAGGAATGGAAGACAGTGATGGGGATGGGTATAACCACCACCAGCAGTGAGGTTTTGGAATTTGCTGAGTTTGCAACTGCTCTATTTCTTGCTGCTGCTGAGTTGCGAGGGCAGTAGGATGCTGAGGAGGAGGCTAGTATGCCACAAACCACCATGGACACAGTGGGAATGGGATTAACAAGTGATGCAGGACTAGGACAGGTTCCACTTGCCAGCAGCAACAATAATCCTAGTCCTAGCTGCAGTGCTGATTCTGAGGGAGTAGCAGCAACAGAAGCAACATCATTCTCTGCCCCAGACAGTGAAGGGGAATGTGGTGGAGAAGAAGAAAGAGGTCATTCTTCTCACCTTTTCCCTATTTTTCTCTTGCAGTGCAGTCATCACCAACTGCACTGTGCACAATTTGTGTCAGTGAGTCAATGAGAAGGGGAATGGAGGGATCACACCATGGCACAACCTCCCTGCAACACATATGAAACACAGACACCAAATATGTTAAAACCAAAATACCCATCACAGAACTGAGCACCGCTGTTGCTGTACTGACTCTTCAGAAAGGCAACAAGAGGTGAGGTGGAGATCAAAGAGGAGGAAGAATAGTGAAAACCCAGCAGAGGCTGTAAGTTCGATGATGAGCGATACAACTAGCTGGCCATCACCTTCTTCCGCTAGGGTAACTACATCTTCTGCAAATCTGCCTCTTGCATCATTACCTCCCTCAACAAATGATAACCATTCTGTACATGTTAGGATGTGGCAGTTTGTGTCCACCCATCGCACATTGTGAGGTGCACCTGGCAGTGTGGTGGAGGAGAATCATAACTAGGGCATCAAGCAGCATCTGAGAAGATTCCATCCTACAGAATATGCTAAGATGGTGGCAGGGAGGGTTCATCATTACTATTAAACCATCAGTAAGTTGTCATGTGTCCTTAGAGGGGTGAGGACAAAGGTATAGTGACAGCAGCAGTACTTGGTTTCTGGTGTTATGGTGTTTGGATACTGTTGTGCCAGGTGTTAATTACCGCACACACTTTGCACATAGCAGTTGCCGATGAGAGCCACAGTTCCTGCTCTCAAGGGAAACATTTCTATTCTAATAACAACACACCCATGATTTTTGGAGGAGGGGCAGGTAAAGAAGAATTATTGGCCAATTATTCTTCACATATACTGGGGGCTACTTATTTTGCTGCTACTGCCTCAGGCACATCACTTGAGCTAGTCGTCGCAAGTGGAACCTTCATCATCCTTCAACCATGTTACCGCTGTTGTTGATCCCATTCCCTTTCAGCTGCCTAATCATCCTGCTTCTTAAACAACTCAGAAGCAGCAGCTAGAACAGCAGTCGCAAATTCCATATCCATATCAGGGCATTTGACAGTGGCTACTGTCAGCAGGGCATTTTTTTCTCAGGGCTTGTGCTTTAAAAAAAAGTAATAATAAAAAACATAGTCCTTCAAAAAAACAACAACACATATTTGGGGATTTGTTTCTAACAAGCCTAAGTACTACAAATCAATGTTTCCTTAGGGCCTCTAACAACAAATCTAACAAGGCAAGTCTACCCCAGTGGCAGCTTATGTCAGGGGGTCCCTGTCTCTATCACTTTACATACAAATTTCTTATTTTATTTTCTGTATTTTTTTTTAATTAAAGGAATAGTAATGCTATAAATGTAAAAAGTAATACTGAAGAGAATTAAAAAAAGAAACCAATCAATGTCATTCCTATCCCTCAAACCTTTATGGTTTGAGAGATAGAACTTTTACATTTTCCCCCTCCCTCCACTTTCCCTGATGTCAGTGCTCTAGATGACTGCAGGAAAATATGGTCCCGGGTTCTGCAAAGGCTCTTCAGCAGAGCCGCAGTAGAGATGTTTAAGAAGAACTACTTCATTGGAATGATCTAAGTGAGCTTGCAAACCAAACACACTTTGTAGACTGTTCCAATGAAGTAGTTCTTTTTAAAAATTGCTATTGCGTCTCTGCTGAAGAGCCACCAGCTGGTACCAAGACCGGGATCTCCTGCTGTCAGTAGAGAGATGATGTTAGGCAAAGGGGAGGGAGGGGGAACTTTAAAACATTCTATCTCTCAAACCATAAAGGTTTGAATGAAATGAATGGCATCAATGAGTTTCTTTTTATTAACTGCCCCCAATCCCAGTAAACAAATCCCCCCCAAAATTCCCTTTTCAACTGATTCTTTACCCACAGGCATCCTCATGCCCCCTTTATACTATGCCTTTAGGAAATAAAATAATATTTGTTATGTGCTGTGTGTAAATGCAATGTTCCCATTGATTTCAATGGAATGAGCTAGGCGAGAAAAGTGGAAAAATTGCACTTTTCACGGAAAATTATTCGCCAAGTGGGAAGTACCTTTTTTATTCGCCGACTTCATTTTGAGGAGAAAATGTTTGCCCTGTTCAGGACGACAGAGCTTTATTTTTTCCCTCAATAGATTCTAGAATGGCATAGTGACATTAATATTTAGTTAGGGCTTGTTGATCCAAGGAGAAATCTGATTGCCATTTGGAATCAAGAAGGAATTTTTTCCCCCCATTCAAGGCAGAATTTGAAATTGTTATATTGAGGGGCTTTTTTGCCTTCTTTTGGATCAACGATAGTAAACAGGAATAGGAAAAGGGTTGAACTAGATGGACGCAAGTCTTTTTTCAACCTAAATTTCTATGTTACTATGTTACATCCCAGAAATACATACCACATACAATATAGAGAGGGAATAGATATAAAACCCCACAAACACTATTCATCTCTAAAGAGAGAGTCTTTAAATAGAGGCATTCAAAGAAACAAGATACCAAAGAATCTATTTTAATTGTAGAAAAAATGACCAATTTAAAAACATCAAAGAGAAAGCTCTTCTTCCTGACTCACTTTAAGGGTATGAGGACTAGATATACAAAATGAGATACAAAATAACACATCCCTACAATAATGACCTCACAGCCATAATAATGATTCCCCATTGAATAATGACACTTAAACAATATAATGCTACAACCACCACTTTCCTATGTGTAAATACTCTGTAGGAGAAAAAAAATGTGTAAGAGGAATAAATATCCATCCCTCCCCATAAACCATGAAATAAAATGAAGGAAAATAAATATGTTATGCTGTGATCTTGAGGCAAAATTGGGGCAGGAGAGGCTCATAGTGACTGCTATCACTATGAGAAAGTTTAAAGCTAATAAAATGAGGAACTGGAAGGACCCTTATTTGTCCACTGAGTCTGAGTCTGAAGAGGAAGAGAACACAACTGAACCAATGCTGTCCAGTCTCCCTAAATCACCCCTAGAGATCTTGGGGAATTTAATGGGAAGGAAGGTGAAAAGGGAATAGGAAGGGAGGGAGAAAAAGGGAATGGGGAGGGAGGGAGAAAATGGTAGTAATAGTGACAGCAGGGCAGGTCAGCTGCCTGTGCCTGCTGCAAGACATGCTGTCCCTGCTGCCACCATTGCAGCCCCTGCTGCCATTAGTGCTGTGCCTGTTATCAGATGTGCTGCCCATGCTGCAACCAGGGCTGTACCTGCTGCCACCAGTGTTTTGCCTTCTGCTAGTGTGGAAGCTGCTGCCACCAGTGCTGAAGCTCTGTCACCAGTGCTGAAGCTGCTAGTGTGTCTTGTAATACTCAGGAGGGGGGAAGGGGAAGATGATGCCAAGTATGACAGCAGGGGACCTTAAGTCACACTTGCCATCCCTAAGCAGTCCTGCCAGTGCTAGTACTACTACTAAGAAGGTCCAGCAGCTTGTTTCTGTTAGGAGTGAAGGAGGAGGAGGTAATTAGATTAATCATATTACTAGTGACTGTGAGGAGGAAGACTTTGCGTCTGAACTTGATGTGGTTTGTGTTAGTAGTAGTAGCAATAATGGTGAAGCAGAAGGTGAGACTATTGTTAGGGGAGTGGTAGGGAAGTATTTGAGATCATCTAGACTAGCGGTCAAGGGAGCCCACACCATTCCTCTGGCACTGGGAGTCCTTCTCCCCTTCCCTTCACTACAGTGTCCAAGTGGAACAGGATCCTGAAGAGGCCAGAACTGGTGTTGAGGGAGAGCAGGCACAGCATTAATACTACCATCAAAAAGAAATGACAAGTGTGACATTAGGGGACCCTCTGTCACATTGCTCATCACCTCCTCCAAACAGCAGTGAGATGTCTGTAATAGAGCAGCAGCAGCACGTAGGGAGTGGGTCTAGTGGTGGATGCTGGATGCTGGAGATGCTGGGATGGAAGAGAAATTGATGGCCTTTTTAGCAGAAACCGAGAAGTAAAGGGAGACAGGAATCAGGATGGGCATCACCACCACCACCACTGGCAATTAGCTTTTGGCTCATTGGCTGATTGTTACAAATCAATATTTCCACAGGGTTTGGGCTTCTAACAATAAATCTAACAAATCATCCTCTACAAAATACTCTATCAAGCCAAGTATCAGTCCACCCCAGTGGCAGATTATGTCAGGGAGTTCCTGTCTCTATCACTTTACATACACATTTCTTATTTTATTTTTATTAACTGTCCCCCCAATACCAGTCAAGAAACCCTTCAAAACAAACTCCCTGTTCAACTGATTAATTCCCCAGACTCCACCCACCAATACATGCATCCTCCTCAGACCCCTTTTATACCATGTCTTATGGGGTTTTTTATTTGGATTTTGGATTTTTTTTTAACTGCTCCCAATCCTTGTAAACAGATCCCCCCCAAAAGTTCCATGTTCAGTTGATTCTTTTCCCACACCCCACCAACACAGGCACCCTCATGCCCCTTTTATACTATGCCTTTGTGAAATAAAAAAAATATTTGCTATGTGTTGTGTATAAATTCAATGTTCCCATTGATTTCAATGGAATGAACTAGGCAAAAAAAGAGGAAAATTTGCACTTTTTTGCCTATCTCTATCCAAAACAATGTGACTGAGGGAAGTCATTATTCCATGCTGGTTCTTATTCCAATTATAGAGTTCTTTCCACATCCTCCTTCTTACTTATTTTAATTCCTTATGCTGAAATATCCATCTCTAAATGATCTTAATGTCCCTAAAAATGAAGTGGAATCAGTGATCGTTGTTCTATATTGATTCCTAAGAGCCTTCTTCCACAGCCATCTTTAACTTTAACTTGTTTTGATTCCTTATATAAAGTTAGCCATCTCTAAAGGACCTTGAATAATCATTCCTGAAAGGGTGAAGTGGAATATATTCCTGACATTTCTTTCTGACATTTATAAAGGAGCAGAATTTCCAGCTCTTTTTTTCAAAAGCCATGCCTGGGAAAGGAGAAAAAGGGGAAGTACAACAAGTAAGAAGAGAAAAGAAAAAAATGTATCTTAGTGAAAATAATTATTAAAATGCATATCTTCATTCATACCCGATGGATGGCACGATTGCAGCTTATAAAGCCACCATAATTCTCTTTTGAGCAAAATATTTCCCAAATTACCTCTCCTGATCCCAGGGTTGATTCTCTACAATCCAAAAATTGCCAAGCCCTCCTTAGACCCATTATTCTCCTCTAAAAATTGTAATGTAACAGTTGTTAGGGTAACTCCCTTACCTGCATCAGAACATGTGTTTTTAATAAGAGACAAATGCTTTTTATAATTGTCTTTTCAACATCTGAGTTGTCTGACCTACATAACATTTTTAACATGGACATTGTATGGCTTATATGCAATTTCTAGTACGACAGTTAACAAATTGTTTAAAAATCAAATCCTTTCCTTTTACTGGACTAGAGATTTGCTTAGAAACTGTCAGAGTAGCAGCCACAAGGAGAGCTACCCATGACAAGTATTAGGGTGAAAATGACTATGTGTCAAATTGTCAGCAATATTATAACCCGTTCTCGCTATAATAGATGGACACATGGCTAGATGTTTCCCCAGTGTGTCATCACTGTGTAAGATGTGCCAGTGTTTACAGAAAAGTTCAACGATGTTATCCCATTGGACATTATATGCAATGATGGGTTGAATCCATTGTGTCCATTTTTCGCTTTCTTACCTGTATTCAATAGGTACTGTCTGTTGGTCAATGTCGCTCTTTTATAACCATTTATCTTCGGATATCCTCTATCAGATAATCTGTGATGGAGTTCCTGTGCTTGCTGTCCAAATTCTTCCTTTGTTCAGCAGTTTCTTCAGGCATGCAGGTACTGGCCTATAGGTATTGCCTTTTTAACATGTGTCAGATGTGCACTAGAGAAATGCAACAATGAGTTCACTGCTGTACAATTACAGTATAAAGATGTTTGCACATAATGTCCTTGATCAATGTTAATAAGCAAGTCCAAAGATCAATTTCCTTGTCTGAACAGTGATATGCTAGCTGGATAATGAGATCGTTGGTGTTCAGTATACTGATACATTTTTTACACAACTCTATTGGACCCTGCTAAACAATAAAAAAATTAATATACCTATACCATAACGTAAAATGATCTGTAAATTCCATCAACCTGTCAGAAAAGAAAAACTTTTGCTCTTACCACCCTAAAAACAAATTTGCAAATGATGTGGTGGATTTAGCCCCCATATCTGTCCTTATCAGTTGGAGCAAAAATTCCAAATTAAACAAAAAGTAATTATGTTTTAACACATAGAGACAAAGTAAGTTGGCAAAATTGACTAGATCATCTCAAATGGTATTCCACTGCCAAGCCAATGGTCAAACACCCATGTAGGTAGTCAGCCAAGCCAGTGGTCAAATGCCTAAGGAGGAAATCAGCCAAGCCAATGGTTAAACACCCAAGGAGGTAGTCAGCCAAGCCAATGGTCAAACGCCCAAGGAGGTAGTCAGCCAAGCCACTGATCAAATGCCCAAGGAGGTAGTCAGCCAAGTCAATGGTCAATAGATCAAGGAGGAATAAGTAAAGCCAAAGGTTAGTGGCAGTAAAATAGTCAAGCCCAGGAGAGTAGTCAGCCAAGCCAGAGGTCACGCCCAGGGAGGTAGTCAGCTAAGTAAGGAGTCAAATGCGCAAAGAGGTATACCAGAACTTGCACAGAGCACAAACTATGTCCACACCAGAGCACCACATAAGTGCAACTGGTAGAAGGAACAGGGCGGTAGAAGTAGTACCTGCAAGTGGGAGGAGAAAGTAGCCTCACTGCTGGGTATCCAGTAGGGAGAGGGTGTGCACATCATAACTCTCCACCTGATGCTCGCACACTCTCGCGAGAAGATGGAGCGAACCCAGAAGTGCGGCCCGCTGTGTCCAACTGCTCAGGTAACTGGCCCGCATCAGACCGTGACACTATTCACACATGAAATGGTGAAACATGTATGGGGTTTCCCTGTTGGTGAGAATTCTTGAAAGAAATGCAGAAAATCATACTTTTTTCACAAAAAATTCCTGCGCGACCAAGTCTGGACTTCACCCATCCCTATAAGAGGGGTTCTCAATGCATTGTTTTACAATGCATTAGAGATCTTTCTATGATTCAACATGCTAAAAGCTGCATTTAAACCAATGGTCATTTGTATGTGTCCCTCATGGTTCAAGAGGTTTCTCCCAGAATTGTTCAAATTCATCTTAGTACATCAGCCTCAATGTATTTACAAACAGATTCTAAAAAGATTTTAAAAAATGCAGAAAAATTCAGAAACAAACATAGAAATGCCATCTACAATTATGATAACCAGTAGATTAAAGTCAAATGATATGTGATCGTGCATGTCCATGCAACCTCGCCTTAGTTTTTGACTTGTGAGACCTTTGGACTCATAAATATCCCACATCTTGCTTTTGTGTGAAACTGGGCCCAGGTATTTGACATGACAGAACAAGGGATTGACACAATGTGAATAAATCAGTTTTATCCCTTGAGCAAGTATTTTAGCTCAGATTCCCACACAGTCCTAATTCCTGAATCAGGATCTTCTAATATTAACCCCTTAAGGACCATATGGGTGTGCAATGCATTAATTATCAATTAAATATGCACTCCACTGGTTCTGAAGGGGTTAACTTGTTTTCCTCCTTTGGGAAGCAGCCTTTATATTCTCCAAGTTCTTCTGTAAAATTATGTGATTACGATTTCCAGACATAAATTGGAAGATGCATTTTCCCCACATTATCATGAAGGAATTAATGAATGAATGACTGAATTAATTAATTCATTCATTAATGGATTAATTAATATGTTTATATTTTACACACCGTTTTTCAATTTAAGGGTTTGGACAATACAGGGTGACACGTGCTTAGGAAATGAAACATTTGTAATGAGGTCCCTGCTTGAAAGCTTACAGTCTAAACTGGAGGCATACAGAGAACATATGGGTTTAAAGTGACCAGATGAACTATATTTGCATGAATGAATGATTATTTAAAGTAACAGTAATGTCCCAGATTTTTTTTCATGCTTTGTAGAGTTAAAAAAAATATATTATGTAGCACAAATCCTATATCTCAAACCTTTATGGTTTATGGTCAGGAGAAATCTACAAATATAGAAATACAAACATTATGGGACATTAGTGTCCCTTTAAAAAATAAAAGGGTATGCAGAGCTTTACAATTTACAGGTTTAGACAATGCAGGGGTACAAGTGCTTTGCAAAGTTAAATATGGGACAATGGGTCCTGTGAGAAAACCTACAATCTAAAGTGAATAAGGGAGACAAATAGTACATAAAGGTTAAGTACATAATTCAGTGCTAGAGTTATGGTAACTATAAATAAATACTAGTGTTGAGCGAGCGTGCTCGGCCGATGCTCGGATCGGCTCGAGCATCGCTCTGCTCGGCACATGGCGGTACTCGTACGAGTACCGCCATGTGCTCGCCCGACAAGCTCGGGTGAAGAGGATCTGTGCCGGAAGAGGCACAGATCCGAAGAAGCTCCGCTGGACCACCAGGGAATGGAGGTACGGGGGCATTGCGGAGATGAAGGGGGCATTGCGGACATGAAGGGGGACATTGTGGAAGAGGGGCATAGACTCTATGCCCCTCTTCCACAATGTCCCCCTTCATCTCCGCTATGCCCGTCTTACACAATGTCCCCCTTCATGTCCGCTATGCCCCTCTTCCACAATGTCCCCCTTCATCTCCTCTATGCCATAGAGGAGATGAAGGGGGACATTGTGGAAGAGGGGCATAGCGGAGATGAAGGGGGACATTGTGGAAGAGGGGCATAGAGTCTATGCCCCTCTTCCACAATGTCCCCCTTCATCTCCGCTATGCCCCTCTTCCACAATGTCCCCCTTCATCTCCTCTATGGCATAGAGGAGATGAAGGGGGACATTGTGGAAGAGGGGCATAGCGGACATGAAGGGGGACATTGACCAGGCACCCTCCGCTCATCAGAGCAGGGGGTGCCTGGTTTGATGCTCGAGTGCTCCCATTGTATTCAATGGGGCTCGGGTGCTCGGCCGAGCACTCGAGCAGCAGGGGGTGCTCGGTCAGAGCACCCGAGCACCCGAGCATCACGGTGCTCGCTCATCACTAATAAATACATATAAGTGGCTTGGATGCATGAAGAAAGTCAGTGCCTTCTAGTTTGATGTATAGTATTATTTGTAACAATCTCTTGCTTATGATCATTACTACCCCAGAGGAGAATGTATATCTGCTATTTGACTTCAATAAGGAGACAGCCTGATGTACTTAGAAGAACAGGGTCAAGATTCACTAAGAGGTGATAGAGGTGATGACTTATCCAGTTTATCATTTCTCCAGTTCCTATGTTATTGTATAGTGGCTATGCACTAAGATCGCCAAAGCTGAAGAAATCTTAGTGCATAGGCTCCATAGAATTGGTCTTTGATCGATATTGATATTGAATAGATGGTAATGAAACGCAGAAGAGATATAGCTATAAAAAACAGCTAAAGTGTTCAGTGTATAAAACAACAAAACTGTTTGTAGCTTATAATAAATGCTATTTGTTTTTTTTGTTTTTTTTATGTTTGTTACCATATATTTTATGAAACCCAGGAGACACCCAAAGCAATACCAGATGCCACTAGTTCTGCACCTATCCCCCTCAAGGTCAGAGCTCCCACTATTCCCAACTCCATCCACTGACGTTTTGTGGTAAATCAATTTTTTAACCCTCAACTATACCTTCGGAGTAAGTGGCTCTTACTTTGTTTGTCATAATTAGTTACATAAATATGTGAACACATTTTTTTGCAAAGCAATGTATTCCCCCTTATCCCTGATGGGTTAATGAAGAAAGAGAAATACATTTTATGGGAATTATGTATTTTGCCAGAAATTAGTTTTCCACTGGCATAAAAATGGACAAAACTGGAGCATGAGGCTATAATTTTTGCAGATTTCAATGTTTTAATCACAGTGTGTAAATAACCAGATGATTTCAGTAGTTTGAAAAAAGCTCTCATTGCTCATTGATTTTATAGTTTATAATAATTTACTTGTATTCCGTCCATTCCTTTGTAACCAAACAGCCCTCATCTTGTTAAGTAACAGCTGTAGAATGTTATTTACAGTAAAACAGCTGCAGACACTTTCACCTATATCAAAATAAAACCCATGAAACAGCATAGAAAATATATTATCACTAATCATCCAAAACATTTTTGCATTCTAAAGAGATAGATGCATTTGACTGTTTAGCCATAGGATTATTTAGCCTTTCCCCAACAATTTGACATTTGTGACATGTGTACTGTTAGAAATAACAATTAAAGGATAGATAAAGTGTGAACATGAAGGGATGCATCTAAATGATTACAATGTTCAGACAGGCTTTAGCATACAAATATTCTTCCACTGGTATCAGGGGCCCTAAGGTGTATTATGCAAATATGCCCCATATCATCACATCACCACCACCAGCAAAACTGACAGCTGCCATGATGCTTCATTGATTAAGAAAAATGCAAAGGATTATGGGTCTATTGCACTGGGGAGCTCTCACAAAATTATTTTGCAAAATACAAATCCCTATAATCATGTCAAGTCAATGTATTTAACATGAAACAAGTTTATCATTGTGTTTTAAAATACATACTTAAAACACAAAGTTAACAAATATACCATCTAGAATACTTTTAGTATTTAGTAAATATATATTAAATGCTGTATTGATGTAGTAGGGAAATCCCAGACAGATATTAAGATATAAATTCTCCAGTAGGAAAAAATGTAACACTACAACCACACACCATACAAAAGGGCTACAATACCTCACAATATATTGATTATAAAAGCACTGAATACCTAGAGTAGATACTAAATAAACAATACATGGTTTTACCATATGCTGCAAACACAGCTGCAAAAAGGATAAACTATCCCAGATATCCTAGAGCCTCCTTAAAGGGATAGTAATACCTAAAATGTAAAAAAAAATATGTCATAGGGTTTATCCCCCTGAGTAAAACAAGAGTGCTCCCACTGCTGAAAGATGTTTCATTCAAAAGTTATTAATTTTCAAAGTTGAATTTTTTAGGTGCAATATCACAGTGGCCTGAAATTGTACAGTGGCGCTGTTGCTACACCATCCTATGGAGATTTATGGTCCTGAGACCAGAGCTGTCCATAGGATCGTGTAGCAACAGCGCCACTGTACAATTTCAGGCCACTGTGATATTGCACCTAAAAAATTCAACTTTGAAAATTAATAACTTTTGAATGAAACACCTTTCAGCAGTGGGAGTACTCATGTTTTACTCAGGGGGATAAACCCTACAACATATTTTTTTTACATTTTAGGTATTACTATCCCTTTAACAAGGTTTAATGTAAACAACTCAACACTGCAGCACCCAATACCACAAGAACACTGAGACGGAACAATCAAAGTTGCATGTATTCACAAATAGATTAAATAACACTGTTTTTTTATACCCTACAAATAAAAGCATAGTTGACCCTGACCAGGTTTGTTTTGTCCAGGGCTGAGAGGCCAAAGATAACACTATGAAACTGATCCAGCTGATTGACTACGATCGTTACCAATCTAATCCTATGCTCTGCCTATAGATCGATGCTGAAAAGCCGTTCAGTTGTATGTCCTGGAGTTTTATTGACACTGTTTCGTTACATATTGGACTGGGTCCCGTTTTCTTGAGTTATATCAAGGTTCTTTAATCTTGCACTACCTCTAGGGTGAGGGTCAATGGCTTTTTATCGGATCCTTTTGCCCTTAAAAATGGTACTCATCAGGGGTGCCCACTGTCCCCACTTATCTTTGTGCTAGTTATTGAAACTTTAGCCTGTGCTATTTGTTGTAACCTAGAAGTGGTGGGACTTCACACGGGTTCTCGGGAACACAAACTTTCACTTTTTGCTGATGATCTTATCCTTTCTTTATCATCCCCTGATTCCTCCTTTCCCGCTGTTATTGATGAGCTCACCTGCTTTGGTTCTGTGTCCACTTTTAAACCGAACTGGTCCAAGTCTAAAGTCATGAATCTCACTATTCCCCCCAAAAAATGGCGTTTATTGACTCGCACCATCCCATTCAAAATTGCTTCAGGCAAATTGAAATACTTGGGTATCTCTTTGCCCTCATCTACTGACAGATTGTATTCCTTGAATTTCTTGACTTTGCTATCCACGTTTTGCTTTACCTCTCCTGGTTTGGGAAGATCAGTTTGGTGAAAATGGTGGTACTCCTCAAATTACCATATCTTTTTCATACTGTTCCGATATGAATTCCCTCCTCTTACCTCAAATCCATGAAACATCTCATTAATAGCTTCATTTGTAACTTGAAACCTGCCAAGATCAAGATGCTTGATTTGGCTTGTACTAGACCTTTAGGAGCTCTGGCTCTCCCCTTGCTTAGCTCTTATTATTTGGCATCTCGACTTTCTTTACTCGGCTCCTGGCTCCACCTGGATGATAGCAAGATGTGGCTCCAGGTTATGTCAGATATGTCATCTCCGTTCCCCTTACATTGCCTTTGTCACTAAGCTCGCTACCCTTATCTGTTGGATTTGCACTCATTGCAAATAGTTTGAGCCCTGGGATCTGACGTACATGGGTTTTCTTAATGTACACATCTGTATATGTACCTTTCGTTTGGTTCATTGCTACTATGGGATTTGTCATAAAAATGTTGTCCATGTCCAACATTACATTATTTTTCCTCACTCTTGATTTGTTTCATATTGCTTTGAAGAATGCATTATTTGTTGTCATTGACTCTTTGTGCTTTCCCCCTCCTCCCCTTTGTTTCTGCTCCTTATATGCTCAATAAAGCTTTGAAAACAAAAAAAAAAAATAGCTGAAGGCACTAATTGGTTTAAATTGTCAATGATTAGAAAAATATCACTCATCCAGAGCATACCCCATGATATTCATGGTATCAGTTATCAGAGCCTTTAGGCACCTCCAATTCAATATCTGGACTCCTCACACACTTCTCCTCTTTATTTTTTTATTTCCAAGGAGAGCTGAGATTATAGTTTCAATTATTTTCAGTTGATAATTGATAATTTAAAAGACCAATAAAATTACATATCAAATAAAACTTGAAATACCTATGAAATTATGTAAAAAGTATATAAAGAACTAAAAATATATAAAATGTCAAATTCAATAGTCATATAATAGAGTCTATAAAGGAGTTCTAAAAAAACCACACTGTTCTCAATACAGTAAAACCAGTCACCTGAAAGTCTCTTACACTATATGTATTCAATGAATGATGTCTAGTAATACTGACAATAGAAATGAAGGATAGAACAAAAGATATATCTAATAATAGCAATAGTTCTTTCTACTCAATCCAAGGGTCCTGCTCTCCACAATTCAATCAATCTTGCGACACTAAAGGATAAATTCAGTAAAGAGCACACAAAACACAAAGAAAATAGAGAAGACATTTAATATAATAATAAATAATAATATATTAATTCTATACACTCACATGTCCCTCCTCCTGACCATTTATCACCTCAAAGGACCTTGCCATGCTCAGCATTTTTGCTGTGCCCCCTCACACCAGTCAAAGTCTTTCAATGATGGAACCAGTCTCTTCTTTGATGTTCCTCAGTTGCCAGTGTTATTGGGTACACCTGCCAATCTTAGCATTATCAGTTAGTTGCAACTGCTAAGTGCACCAACAAGACTAATGGTGTGTGTGTGTGGGGGGGAGGAATTCTCACAGGTTGCACAAGACTAAGGACTAGTGCAATTGAGTGTTTAAATATAACCAATGTGTACACAGCAGTGGAGATGGAAACCCCAGAAGGATATAGATATTCCGGAGAGGGTTCAGAGGACTACTGAAATGGTGAAAGGTTTAAGGGATAAAAGTTATCAGGAAAGACTAAGTGATCTGAACATGTTTAGCTTGGAGGAGGGAAGAGAGAGGGGGGATTTGATAGAAATATTCAAATATAGGACACAGACAGGAGGGAAGTACATTTCAAAGGAGTGAGTAGAAATAAAACTAGAGGTTCAGAGGCGTAGATGTAATGTAAGATAATTTTACTTCACTGATTGGGTGAAGGGTCTAATGGTTTTGCCAATGTATCACACTCCACATTCACACTCCATCTTGTAGATTACATGCATAGTATTGCAGTGTATATGGTTTTTACAATAATAATTTACTGTGTGATCTCTACTTTTACACACATACCTACAGAGATTCCACAGTGGAATGTAGTTTACCTTACATTTTTACAGTTCAAATATCTTTGGAAAGGCCTGTAGACTACCAGACTATCTTATAAAATAGAGCTTGAAGGACAATTGCATGTTCCAACATATGCCCTATTTCTAAACTGAAGTAGGAAGAGTGCATAAGAACACCTAACTCATTAAGGATGAGAGGGATACCCAATACATTGAGTTAATATAACCATGTGCAGCCATTTTGTAATGGAAAAAGCTTTGTACACTGGTATTTGAAAGATGCTGCACACCAAAAACAGTTATTTGTGTATTTGTAACTTGGAATTCTACTAGTAAATTTCTTTAGTGCCTATTAAAAGAACAAAAAAAAAAACTTTTGTAAGTTAAAAAGGCTCAGTAGTTTTCATCTGCCATTAAGGCCCTAGTTGTTTTATATAGTATTTAAAGAGGTTTGTGGTTAGAGATGAGCAAGCCTATTAATCGGTTCAGTGAAAGAGCAATTCCACATTTTAATAAAGTAGTTCTTCATGTTAATGTAAAGCAATAGACACTGGTCTAGATCATTTGTGGGATACCTGAGACCTTCTAGCTGTTCACAACTATAATACAAATAATTCCCAGCTAGGCATTGGATAGTTGTGTGTGTGTGGGTTTTCTTTTTTGGCATTATATCCCTTATCACAAGCCTATAGAAAAATATAACACATTTCCTATAGTAAATTAGAAAAACAAGGTGAAGTTTTCCTTGTAAATATGTAATTTTTTACTAAATGTATTTGTTTTCAGTAGCAGAAATCAGATGACTCAAAACTAGGCTATCCCAAGAATCAATTTCACAATTTCTAACCAGTCTCACAATTTTAATATGAGGCATATTGCACAAAACTTTCTCTCTTCGCACCCCCTGCCCTTAGCCCACCCTCTCCTTCCAGGTGTTTGACCACCCCACCCCCATAACAAATACAGAGGGATAGTAAGGGGCAGCCTCATTCCCAGAACAGAGGGAAGAAGGTCCTCTTTTCGGTACCTCAAAATACTTACACTTTTACACTTAAAGGACAATGTATTGTTTTACAAAATAAATGAGACCTTTGTAGTATGCAAGGAGTTTAGAAAAAACAAAATATCTGTTATCTCTGTTACATCCCACCAGTTCTTTTCAGCAGCTCAAAATAAATCTTTGGTTGAATTATAAATGCACAGAATTCATTTCAACTTTATTCAATAAATAATTGACAAAGAATGGAAAAAAACTGACATTGTAGACATGATGTCTAATGTATATACAAGTGCCGCTTTTAAATCACTAGTGTAACCACCATCTTTTGACATTATTGCCTGTGGCAATTAGGATGAACTGGAGGTCACATAAAGTTCTTATGATGTAAATTAGAAACAACTTGCTCTGTACTGAGCAGCATTTAAAAAAACATGTGCTTTAGCTTGTAGCTCACAGTAACAAATGTATATTGATATTCCTTTGTTTGTGAAAAAAACGTGAACATGAACTTTACTCTTAAGTAATTCAAGAGAGATGCTTGCTTACATCAAGCATTCTTGTTCTTGGCAAGGTGATTTAAATATCTCATGGGCTGAAAACATAATATTTATTACAGATGAGAGTTGGTACCGTGTTAGCCGTAAAAATATAGGAGGCAAATATAGTTTTTGATACCTTTTATTGGCTAACTAAGCAGATTTAGAATGCAAGCTTTCAAGACCTTAGGTCTCTTTCTCAGGCATGTTATACAGATAAATATGAAAACATCTGTCTTAAATACAAGTACACATTGCATTGTTTAGCATGGAAATTAGATAAGAGAAGTCAATCCAGATCCAGATACTTTGATCAGTCAGTGGTAAATTGCACTCTTCCTCTGAGGCTTTAGAGGTATTTACGATGCTCTTGGGTCTGTTGGAAAGGTCAACCCACTAAGTGATAATGTGACAAAAACTTTCTGCCCTTATTTAAACCACTACAAATAGCATTAAATTTTAAGGTTAATTTTACCTCCCATACCTTTCTGTCCCTCTGAGTGCGGAACCGTCCCATCAATACAGATAACTTAATGTCCCTAACACTGTGCCCATTTTGACAAAAATTTTCTCACACTGGTGTCTCTGTCTTTTTGTTATTAACACTGGATCTGTGGGAATTAAATCTCTTATGTAGTTCTTGTCCAGTTTCTCCCACATACAGAGCTGTTGGACATTTTGCACACATGATAAGATATATTACATTGGATGATTTACAGGTGAAGGTACCATTGATCTTATTTTAACTGGGAGTTTAGAATTGGTATCTTGTCCATGGTGTAAATGTGTGCACAGGTTTCACATCTCTTTTGTAGGCAGGGAGATGTGCCATTTTTTGTATTTTTATTCAGGGTACTCCTTACCATCAGTTGTTTCAAGTTGGGAGGCTGTCTGAAGGAGAGTAAGGGCGGCTTTGGGAATATGTTCTTAAGTTTTTCATCTGTATGTAATTTCGTTTGAAGTTCTCTCAATATTTTGCATAGAACTTCAACCTGGGGGTGGTGACCACCAGTGGCACCCGATTTCCCTTATGTTGTTCTTTGTAGTGCAACAGATTTTTTCTTGGTATTTGGGTAGCCTTCTGTATCTGATTGTCAATAATGGTTGCGCTGTAACCATGTTTTATAAAGTCTCCTCTGAGTTTCTGGAGGTGCTTGTCATGGTCCATCATGTCAGAACAGATGCGGTGGTATCTGATGGCCTGGCTGTATATGATGGAGATCTTTGTGTGTTTTGGGTGGAAACTATTGTTTTTCTGGTAGGTTGGTCTGTCTGACCTCCAACACTGAAGAACAGATAAGGCCCCTAATACCACCAGATCCAAAAATAGGCTCCTTCTACATGCTACCAAAAATACACAAAGAAGGAAACCCAGGGAGACCAATCATTTCAGGAATTGGTACACTCACAGAGAATATCTCTGGTTGGGTAAAAAATACCCTGAAACCCCTGGTAAAACAAACACCCAGCTTCCTACAGGACACCGCAAATCTTTTAAACAAATTAGCTGACTTGGGCCCAATTCCAGAGAGCACCATCCTGGCCACTATGAATGTAGAAACCCTTTACACTAACATTCCACAAACAGATGGCATAGCAGCATGTCAGGGATATCTGGAACAAAATAACACACCCATGGAACCGGTAACAAAACTCATACAGTTTATTCTCACCACAATTACTTCAAGTTTGGACAGGACCTCTACCTTCAGAAAATGGGGACTGTAATTGATACCCGAATGGCACCACAGTATGCCAACCTGTTTATGTCAAAATTGGAAGAGGACTTCCTGTCCACCTGCCAGATAAAACCCCTGGTCTATCTCCGCTACATAGATGATATTCTTATCATCTGGTCCGTTATTGAAGAGGAACTTCTCAGATTCCATGAGAATTACAATACATTCCACCCCAATATTTTTTTTTAATTTTATTTAGAAAATGTTTTATCAGGAAGAATACATTGAGATTTATCTCATTTTCAAGAATGTCCTGGACAGTTTTCAGTAGAGGGTTGCATATTTACACAAATTGAGAAACATTATATATTAAGGTCTTGGTCTCTCTCAATATGTCCCGCAGCTTTAGAGGAATGATAAGTTTCAAGCAAATGAGTGCGGAATGGCTCAGCAACAAAACACTTGCCCACTGAGGTTTCTGGGGGAGCCGATGCCTGTGAGGCCAAAATCTCTTCCCCAAGTGGTGAAGTGATACTAGTACGTAGTGTAGCCAATATCCGATCAGGCTGAATAATAGGTGCTGGCACCTCATTTCTGTCATTTTCGGGTTCAAATTGTCTTGACAGAGCGTCAGCTCTAACATTCTTGGACCCAGGCAAGTAGGATACAATGAAATTGAATCGAGAAAGAAACAGTGCCCACCTGGCCTGGCGTGATGACAATCTTTTGGCCTCGGAAAGGTAGGTCAAGTTTTTGTGGTCAGTCAATATCAAGACTGGGTTCTTAGTGCCCTCTAATAGGTGACGCCACTCCTTCAACGCAAGGATAATGGCCAGTAGTTCTTTGTCACCAATTTCGTAATGACTTTGGGCCACAGACAGCTTTTTGGAAAAAAACCCACAAGGTCTGAGGGTTCCTCCTTTAACTGATCGTTGCGAAAGTACTGCCCCAACCCCAATATCTGAGGCATCGACCTCCAATGTGAATGGAAGGGCTGGGTTGGGGTGGGATAACACATTAGCATTAACAAAAGCGGATTTCAATTTCTCAAAGGATTCCTCCGCAGCCACTGACCATTGAGATGGATTAGCACCCTTGTGCGTAAGGTCAGTCAAAGGTTTGACGATTGTCGAGAAATTCTTAATAAACTTTCTATAATAGTTAGCGAACCCAAGAAATCGCTGGATGGCTTTTAAGCCCTTAGGCCGTGGCCATTGCAAAACGGCCGCTAGTTTCTCTGTATCCATGGCAATGCCATCCTTGGCAATTACAAAACCCAGGAATGGCATACTGTTTTTGTGAAACTCGCACTTCTCCAATTTACAATATAATTTGTTTCTTCGTAGGCGAAGCAACACCTCAGACACGTCTTTAATGTGTTGTGACATATTTTCCAAATGAATGAGTATGTCGTCCAGGTAGACAACCACACAGGACTGCAACATATCCCTGAGGATATCATTGATTAGTTCTTGAAATACTGCAGGTGCATTACAAAGACCAAATGGCATGACTAAATATTCATAGTGCCCCAATCTCGTGTTAAAGGCAGTTTTCCACTCATCACCAGCTCTGATCCGGATCAAGTTATAAGCAGCTCGCAAGTCCAATTTAGTAAAGATAGAGTAGCCCTTAAGCCTGTCAAATAGCTTGGTGATGAGTGGTATCGGATAGTGATGATCGAGCACCCCGATGCTCGGGTGTTCGGGTGCTCTGGCCGAGCGCCCCCGGAGGCTCGAGTGCTCGGCCGAGCACCCGAGCCCCATTGAAGTCAATGGGAGGACTCGAGCATTACACCAGGCACCCCCTGCTCTGATGAGGGGAGGGTGCCTGGTTCATAGGAAAAGGTCAGAAAATGATGGAAACACCACAGAAATGGTTCAGGGACAGCATAGGGAGGATGTCTGGATGCATCTTGGACTCCAACGTCGCTGCTGGGAACGATGTTTCGCCCGTAGTACGCCATTTTTACAGACTGACCGTAAAACACACAAAAAGGAAGATAAAAACGATTTTAGGCGAAAAATTGTTACCAAACAGTATTTGCTGTATATTTACTTGTATATCATCTGCAAATTCTGCAAAAAATTTCATCGATTTTTCGGAACTGGGGCCATGATTAAGAGGGAAACGTGCGCAGCGTAAAGCAGGTGTTCAACGTGGTTATGGCCCGGGTAAGGTACAGCATTCAGGAACGGAGGCCGCAGCTACCACAGGTTTTACAACATGTCCGTTTGCCCTTGTTAAGTCCAAAATTTATAGTCGGAACAGTGGGGTCTGATCCATTGAGTAAAAGTGACGAAGTGACTTAGTGGATGAAGCCAAGAACTACCTTCTGCTCTGTCGAACACCCCAGCCCTATTTAATTCAATGGGAGGACCTGAGGCACTCCGATACAACCTGTATATCACAAAATGGAGGGCCTCATTCACATTGTGGTACAATAGTTCAGGTAGTGGTCCAACACTCATAAAGCCTATGCACTAAGTGAAAGGGCTGCCAAAAATTAGACTGAAATGTCACTCCAATACACCCTTTATTACACATAAAGGAGGGCATCATACACACCCTTGAAAAATTAGGATTAATGGCCTGCTGGTGACCCTCTAAAACATTAGGGGCGAGGGCATGCCGCTAAGCTGACCATCTAAAACATTATGAATGAGGGTCTGCTGCTGAGCCGACCATCTAAAACATTATGGGTGAGGGTCTGCTGCGGAGCTGACCATCCTAAACATTATATGCGAAGGCCCGCTAGTGAGCTGACGCTATAAAACATTATATGAGGGGGCCCGCTAGAGAGCTGACCCAATAAAACATTATATGAGAAGGCCCGCTGGTGAGCTGACCTATACAAAAATTGTCAAACAGGGCCCGCTGGTGAGCTGGCCCTATATAAAAATTATATCACAGGGCATATGGAAGAGGAGGAGGAGGATGAGAAGATTAAGAGTCAACCATATACCCGTTTTTTGGGTGGAAGGGGTGAATGGGAATACAGAGTATTCCCATCATTGTAAATAACATATCTAAAGTGACTTTATGTTCACCCGGGGCTTTCCTCCAGTGGAGTGGAGAAGTCAGGGGAAATCCAGGCCTTGTTCATTTTTATAAGTGTCAACCTATCAGCATTTTCGGTGGAAAGGCGGATACGCTTATCTGTTATGATGCCACCAGCAGCACTAAATACCCGCTCAGACAGAACGCTGGCGGCAGGGCAGGCCAGCACCTCCAAGGCGTAGAGTGCCAGTTCATACCACGTGTCCAGCTTGGACACCCAGTAGTTGTAAGGCACAGAGGGATCAGTGAGGACGCTGACACGGTCTGCTACGTACTCCTTCACCATCTTCCAAAACTTTTCCCTCCTTGTGACACTAGGCCGCGCATCAGGGTGAGGGTGCTGGCGGGGTGTCATGAAGGTGTCCCACGCCTTGGAGAGTGTTGCCCTGCCTTTGTCGGAACTGCTGTGTGCTCCCCTTTTCTCCCCTTCTCGGTTGGCCAAGGCAGAACGTACTCTGCCGCCAGCGTTGTCAGATGGAAAATTTTGGAGCAATTTTTCGACAAGAACCTTCTGGTATTGCACCATTTTGCTTGTCCTCTCCACCGGAGGAATGAGAGATGAGAAATTCTCTTTGTAGCGGGGGTCCAGAAGGGTGAACACCCAGTAATCCGTGTTGTCTAAAATGCGTATAACGCGTGGGTCACAGGAAAGGCAGCCTAACATAAAGTCAGCCATGTGTGCCAGAGTACCAACAGGCAAGATTTCGCTGTCCTCACCAGGAGGATGACTCTCAATCTCCTCATCCTCTTCCTCCTCTTCTGCCCACCCACGCTGAAGAGATGGAAATAAAGTTCCATGGCTACCCTCTGTAGCGGAGGCAACCGTGTCTTCCTCCTCCTCCTCCGCCTCCTCCAATTGTCGCTGAGAAGACGAAGTGAGGGTGCTCTGGCTATCACCTTGTGTAAGCTCTTCCTCCCCCATTTCCACCTCTTCCACATGCAAAGCGTCGGTTTTAATTGTGAGCAGCGAGCGTTTCAGTAGACACAGAAGTGGGATGGTTACACAGATAATAGCGTTATCGCCGCTCACCATCTGTGTCGATTCCTCAAAATTGCGTAAAACCTCACAGAGGTCTGACATCCATTCCCACTCCTCACTTCTGATTAGAGGAAGTTGAACGGAGAGGCGATGACCGTGTAACAGCTGGTACTCCACTACTGCCCTCTGCTGCTCACAAAGCCGGGCCAACATGTGGAAGGTGGAGTTCCAGCGCGTGCTCACGTCACACAGCAGCCGGTGAGCTGGCAATTGTAAGCGCTGCTGCAGCGTCAACAGGCCGGCTGAAGCTGTAGATGACTTACGGAAATGTGCACACACGGGGCGTACCTTCGTCAAGAGATCATGCAAATTGGGGTAGGTTTTTAGAAATCGCTGAACCACTAAATTAAATACATGCACTAGGCATGGTACGTGTGTGAGCTTGCCGAGCTCCAAAGCCGCCACCAAGTTACGCCCATTATCACACACAACCATGCCTGGTTGCAGGTTGAGTGGCGAGAGCCACTGCTCGGTCTGGTGACTAATCCCCTGCAACAGCTCTGAGGCCGTGTGCTGTTTGTCCCCAAGGCAGATCAGCTTCAGCACGGCCTGTTGACGCTTCCCCACTGTAGTGCTACACTGCTTCCAGCTACCGGCTGATGGGTGAGTGGCGCTGCGCGCAGAGAATTCGGAGGTGGAAACGTAGGAGGAGGAGGAGCCAATAACGTAGGTGCTGGCGGAAACCCTGATGGAGGTAGGGCCCGCAATCCTCGGCGTGGGTAGCACCTGTGCCATCCCAGGGTCCAAGTCGCTCCCAGCCTCCACGACATTCACCCAGTGTGCCGTCAGGGAAATGTAGCGTCCCTGGCCACAAGCACTTGTCCATGTGTCAGTCGTTAAGTGGACCTTCCCAGTAACTGCGTTGGTCAGGGCACGGGTGATGTTAAGGGACACATGGTGGTGTAAGGCGGGGACGGCACACCGGGAAAAGTAGTGGCGGCTGGGGACTGCGTACCGAGGGACAGCTGCTGCCATCAGGCTGCGGAAGGACTCAGTGTCCACAAGCCTAAATGGCAGCATTTCGATGGCCAGTAATTTGGAAAGGTGTGAGGTTAGTGCTATGGCCTGTGGGTGGGTGGCTGGGTATTTTCGCTTGCGCTCAAATGCCTGGGGTAACGACATTTGGATGCTGCGCTGGGACAGGGAAGTGGATGTGGTCGTTGATGGTGCTTCAGATGGTACAGGTGCAGGGCGGGAGGTATGCGGGCCTGCGCCTTCGACAGGCGATTGGCCGGCACCGAAAACAGGGGAAGAGGAGGCAGTGGTGTGGCCTGCAGACACAGATTGGCGATCCGGGCGTTCCTCCCACTTATTATGGTGCTTGGATGCCATGTGTCGGATCATGCTGGTGGTGGTGAGGTTGCTAGTGTTCATGCCTCGGCTCATTCTGGTGTGGCACAGGTTGCAAACTACGATTCTTTTGTCGTCCGCACTTTCCTTAAAAAAACGCCATACCGCGGAACACCTAGCCCTTGGGAAGGGAGATTTACGCAAGGGGGTGCTCCGTGGAACATTTGCGGGCCGGTTTGGTGCGGTCCGCCTTCTTTCTTTAGCCACACCACTGCCTCTTCCAGCCTGTTGCGGTGCTGCAGATGGTTCACCCTCAGGACTGCTGTCATCGCTCGGCTTTCCACCTTCCCAGGTGGGGTCAGTGACCTCATCGTCCACCAAGTCCTCCTCCACTTCCTCACTCTGATCATCCTCCTCATTTCTTGATCCCACCACATCCTCCGTCATTGACAACTGTGTATCATCCTCCTCATCAAGGTCTTGAGACAGTAATTGTGGTTGATTTGATGGCAACTGTGTCTCATCATCATCATCCACTTCCTTTGACCTTAAATGCCGTTCCCCTCTGTCTTCTACTTGTGATTGGGTACCCTCTAGAGGTTGTGAATCAGGGCACAAGATCTCATGTTCCTCTGCAAGCGTGCTTGGAGAGAGGTTCAAATCAAGGATTGGTGATGAGACGAGCTCCTCACTATATCCCAGTTTGGGATCACTTCTTTGGCCAGACCCTCTATGGTGGGAGGAAAGATGATCAGGGTGAGGATTATGTTGACCAGACTCTTGGCTAGTGAGAGTGGACTTGGTGGAAGACAGGGTGGTGCGTAACTGACTGGAAGCAGTATCAGCTGAAATCCAACCGACCACCTGTTCGCAGTGGTCTGACCTCGAGAGTGATGTCCTGCGATGCCCTGTAAACTGAGACATGAAGCTAGGTATGGTGGATGTCTTTCTTTCTTATGCTCTGGCACCAGGCACAGTTTCTACGCGTCCTGACCCGCGCCCTGAACTATCAGGATCACGTCCACTTCCCCATCCCTTTTTACCCGCCTTCTTCATATTACACGGAATATATGCCGGTAATCTGCGGCTAGGCACACGAAACAGAATGTGACGCTAATCTGCGGCTAGGCACACTAAACAATATGTGACGCTAATCTGCGGCTAGGCACACTAAACAATATGTGACGTTAATCTGCGGCTAGGCACACTAAACAATATGTGACGCTAATCTGCGGCTAGGCACACGAAACAGAATTTGACGCTAATCTGCGGCTAGGCACACGAAACAGAATGTGACGCTAATCTGCGGCTAGGCACAGTGAACGGAATATGTGACGTTAATTTGTGAATTTGCACACTAAACAGAATGTGACAATAATCTATGGCTAGGCACACGTTTAAAATGGCCCTTTTTGTCGCTGCGTTGTAAAATCATTGGCCCTGTGCACCTAACAGAATATGTCAGCTTGTCACTGCACTGTGAAATATTTGTCCCTGTGCACCTAGTATAATGTCACCTTAGAACATGTCCCCCCCCCACAAAAAAATTAAATTCTGCCACCCCAAAAAAAATTAAATGCTGCCCCCACACACAACAGTCCTAAAAAGGACTTTTGGGTCTTGAAACAGTTTCAACAATTTTATTCTCCCTACACTGACTTTCCCTGCCTAAGCGCATCTCTCCCTGGCTAAGAATGAGCCGAACTCGCGCGTCGGGTGCTATACAGCACCCGATCACGGGTTCTGGCCAGCCAATCAGTGTAATGCCAGCAGCCAACATGGCTGCTGGCATTACACTGATGTCAGAGCCTCCCCGCACGTTTATTGGCTGCGCAGCAGCCGCGAAACGTGCGGGGAGGAGACCCGAACATGGCGGGCGAGCACATGTGGCACTCGTACGAGTACCGCCATGTGCCGAGCAGAGCGATGCTCGAGCCGAACCGAGATTCGGCCGAGCATGCTCGCTCATCACTAGTATCGGATAAACATTCTTAGACATAAGCTTATTTAGGCCACGGTAATCGATGCATTGTCTCAATTCGCCATTTTTCTTTTTTACAAAAAAGAATCCAGCCCCTGCTGGTGAGGTGGATTTCCTTATAATCCCTCTGTTAAGTGCATCAGAAATATATTCCTCCATAGCTTGGTTCTCATCTCAAGACAATGGATACAAGCCCTAGGGGGCACCACCCCCGGAGGCAAATCAATACTATAGTCATAAGATCTGTGCTGAGGCAAGGTGCCTACCTCTCCCTTACTGAATACTTCACTGAACTGTTGATACTCATCAGGAAGTGAAGGGGAGGTACACAAGATCTTAACCGGGTGGGATACGCAATGCTCCATACAGTACTGAGACCAAGCCGAAATTTCAGAACTTTGCCAATCAAACTGTGTATTATGAAGTTGCAACCAAGGAAAGCCCAGAATGACTGCGTAATGTGGAGAAATGATAAATTGGAACTGCTGTTCCTCCTTGTGAAGTGCCCCAATGGTCATAGATAATGGCATTGTTTCAAAGGTGACCTGTGTAGGTTTTAAGGGTCTGCCGTCAATAGCTTCAATAGCAAGAGGGGATTCTCGCTCAATACGTGCAACACCATGCAATTCAGCAACGGTATTATCCATAAAGTACCCTGCTGCGCCGGAATCCACCAGGGCCAAAACCTCCACTGTGCGTTTTGCCCAAGACAGTACCACCTGTATGGTGGGTTTCAACATGTTCAAACCTGGGGACGATTCAACACCACCTAGGGCCTGTCCCCCAAGGTACCCTAGGTGTGTTTGTTTCCCAGCCGCACAGGGCAGGATCTTAGCAGGTGCCCACCCTTGCCACAATATAAACACAATCCCTGCTTTCTGCGATACGTTCGCTGCTCCCTGGATAGTCTGGTGAAACCCACTTGCATAGATTCACCAGATTCCAAAAACTGTTCAGTAGGTTTAGAAGCCAAGGGAGGGATGGGTGGGCAAATTCTACTGCTAGTCCCGTTACTTTTAGACCTTGGCCTTCAATCTTTTGCCATCAGTCTTTCCCTTATCCGGGTATCAATTAGGATAACATATTCAATATAATCATCTAGATCCATAGGCACGTCTTTAGCTGCAATTTCATCTAATATCTGGTCACTCAGACCTTGGGCGAAGGCTGCCAACAACGCCTCATTATTCCACCCGACCTCTGCTGCCAAGGTGCGAAATTCGATGGCATAGTCGCCCACCATATGCCTGTCCTGCCGTATTTCCATGAGGCGTTTAGCAGCAGAGGTGGTTCTACCAGGAGGTTCAAATACTCTCCGAAAGGACTGCACAAATTCCTTAAAGTTTTTTGTGCAAGGCTTAGAATTCTCCCATAAGGGATTGGCCCATGCCAGGGCTCTACCAGTCAGCAGAGATATCATAAACCCAACTTTACTGCGGTCACTGGGAAAGGATTGTGCCGTCAGTTCCATAAATATTTCCAGTTGGTTAATAAAGCCTCTGCATAGGTTTGGATCGCCATCATATCTGAGTGGCAATGGGGCCTTAGCGGTTAACCCTTTAACTGTAAGCCCTGAGGGCAAGGTATCGTTCTCAGGTGTCTGGCCTGGGGAGACCACCGGGCTCGGGACAGACTTATCTGAGAGTACAGTGCGTTCAAGAATGGTTTGGATCGCTACTGCTAGCTGATCCAGACGTTGCTCATGTACATCCATCCTCCAATGGATGTTCTGTGTATTACCATCGCTCTTATTATCTGAGGTCATGGCCCTTTCGTACTGTCACGGTTTGTTATGACTCTCAGACACAGAGAATAGGTAAAAACATAACTTTATTGAAAAGTTAAGGAAAACCCTATTGGGTTGAAAGCAAATACAAGATATATTTCAATAGCAGTTACATAGGCACATAATATGATACATTGGATGGATACAGACTCTACCGGCCCTGCCAATACCGGGTAAGGAAACCTTAGATGGCACAAGATGGTACAGGTTCTACCGGCCTTACCAATATACCAGGCAGGGCAGCCTGGAGACTCATGCAAGGAATACTGAAGGCTCTACCGGCCGTGCCAATATACCGGGCACAATAGCCAAGGCACTGGAATGTAAGAAAGAGGCTCTACCGACCGTGCCAATATACCGGGCACGGCAGCCAGGTCACGGAAACTGTTGGTAAGAGGCTTTACCGGCCTTGCCAATACTGGGTAAGGCAACCCTTAAAGGAATAGTCACAACCAGGTTCTACCGGCCTTACCAATACCGGGCAAGGCAGCCCACTGCAGATAGTGAGGGCAATGAGGTGGCCGAGGTGACTGGCTAGGTGGTTGAGACCAGTCACAGAGATGACAAACTAGGCCACAGGATAACAGGTAGCAATAGACTGCCACTCACTAAGGACAGAGCAATAACGAGCAGTGACCACAGTCTCACTCGTGTAATCAGGAAGCGCAATAATACCAGTAATGCGAGGAGCAAACCAGTACCCGTGTACTGGGAGAAACCTTCAACATGTCAGGCTGTTAGGACAGGACAGCCTCCTTCAATGGGGCGAACCAGCCCCAAGTACTGGAGTAATTGAACACCACCGGTGCTACAGCAACCGGTTGTCGTGGAGCGAACCAGTACAGCGTAATGGAGAAACCAGATTCTACCGGTGCCACAGCAACCGGTTAAGTGGAGCGAACCAGTACCCGCGTACTGGAGAAACCCAAGACTTCTTCCGGTGCAACAGCTGCCGGTATCGTAGAGCCAACCAGTACCTGCGTACCGGATAACCCAAGGCTCATATAGTGCAATAGCAGCTAGTCTCAGTGGAGCGAACCAGTACCCGCCTACTGGGGAGGCCAAGACTAATCGGTGGCTTGCAGCCAGTTACAATGGAGCGAACCAGTACCCGCGTACTGGGGAGACCAAGACTATATCGGTGGCTTACCAGCCAGTTCAATGGTGTGAACCAGTACCCGCGTACTGGAGTAACCATTAGTCTTCCGGTGCAACGGCAGCCGGTTACCATGGAGCCAACCAGTAACCATGTACCGGATTAACCAAGGCTCAAATAGTACAATAGCAACAAATCTCAGTGGAGCAAACCAGTACCCGCGTACTGGGGAGACCAAGACTAATCAGTGGCTTGCAGCCAGTACAATGGAGCGCCGCGTACTGGGGTAACCTATGCGTCTGGGGTTACCGTGGAGCCAACCAGTACCCGCGTACCGGATAAGCCGAGGCTCACATAGTGCAATAGCAACTTGACTCAGTGGAGCGAACCAGTACCCGCGTACTGGGGAGACCCATGAGGAAGTCAAAATGGCGCCCTGACCACCGGGAACAGCAGGCACCCGGTAGTAGATGGTACAGGAACCCCGCTGGAGAAGAGGATCAAACTGCAGACGGAAGACCGGATCTGGAACGGTATCAGGAACAACTACAGGAACAGCAACTCCGACCGGATCAGGAACAGAAGCAGTAACCAGATGACTGGCAGGCAGGAACTTGGATACCACTGACAATCAGGAACAGCGACAAGGCCCAGGAAGCATTGGAGCACCATGCAGGAAGAACAGCATAGAGACAAATACAAAAGGGCAACCAAAGGGTGCCCAAGCTCAGTTTAAATAGGCAGTCTAAGGCGGGTATAAGGGAAGCAGCCAATGGAGAGCCCCCTGCAGGTAACTGATATGTTAATGCAGCAATCACGGGCACCGTGATAGTGAGGTAACAATGCTCTGCAAGTGTTAACGGAGGCTCAGTGGATGGAGGCAACGGTGCTCTGCAAGTGCAAACAGAAGGCTCAGTGAAACTGGAACCACTGTGCTCTGAAAGTGTTAATGGAGGTTTAGTGTAACGGAGGCAATAGTGCTCAGCAAGAGTAAACGGGAAGGCCCAGTGAGTCGGAGGCAACAACTCTGTCAGCCCTGCAGTAGGCACAGCGGTAGTCAGAATGTCGCCCAAGCGACACAGGATCAGGATCACAGCTGGAACACAGGCAGGGTCATCAGCGTAGCCGGGTCAGGTCACGGAGCAGGAATGCCAGCCAGGCCGGGTCAAATCACGGAGCAGGATTGTCAGACTAGCTGGATCAGATCACGGAGCAGGAACTTCAGCCAGGCAGGGTCGAATCCCGGAGCAGGAACCAAGGAGAGTAGTCAGATGGGCCAAGTCGGTACACAGGAATGCAGGAACACAGCTACACAGTAACACTGGTACAGGAACACCACGAAAGGGCACCTGACAGGTACCAAAGGCCCGGTATATGAAGGCCATACTGGGCGGGCCAAACAAAGCTCAGCCAATGGGAGTGCACCACAGCAAAGAGTGACAGAAAGATCACGGGAACCGTGATAGTGTGCCACCTCTGAAATCTTGATGCTGTGTCTTCCAGGGAGACTGGTGGTTATGTTTCAGGTAGGATCTCATTTAGAAGGTGCCTACGTGGGTACCTGCTTTCCCCTGCTCACATAATTCTTACACAGACAACAGATAGCAAAATGCTTAGCTTTTGTTTAGTGAGTGAAGTATCTCCATACTGTGGACTTGATAGACTACAGGATTCCCGAGAGGCAGCTACAGCTACACATGCATATACCATAATTCTGTGTGATTGACTGGGAAGACACAGGCAATGGAGGTTTACACCAGATATCTATACATTTTGTGTGGCAAAGTAGACACAGGCAAATGTGATCCAGGTTGCTTCCTGAGCTTGCTATTATCTGTGCTAGGGGAGTCTTGAGGTGTGAGAAGGGAACAAAGGATGCTTACCCCAAATAACTCCAAATTTTGTGTGACCGAGTATACACAACAGGCAGCTGTAATCCAAGTTCCTTCCTGATCTGGTTGTCATCTCTCTAACAGGGGAGTCTGGAGTGTGAAAAGGGAGCAAAGGCGGATTACCCACAAATATACCAAAATTCTGTGTGATTGACTCTATATCTAACTGAGATGACACAGGCAGTCGTGATCCAAGTTCCATCCCGATATGTCTGTTATTATCTCTATGATAGGGGCACCTGGGGTGTGAAAATGGTGTAAAGGAGATTTACCTCAAATATCCCAAAATTCTGGGACTGATTGGAAACACAGAGCAACTGGGACACAAGTTCCTTACGGATCTGGCTGTTATCTCTGTGCTAGGGGAGTCTGAGGGTGTGAGAAGGGAGCACAAGAGAATTACCCCAAAATACAGTAAAGTACTGTGTGACTGACTGTAAGGCAGGCAGAGGTGATCCAAGTTTATTCCTTATCTGACTGTTAATACATCTGTGTTACAGGAGTCTGGGGGTGTTAGAAGGGAACAAAGGAGATTTACCCCAAATACCCCCAAATCTTAAATCACTCCTAAAAGTTCCCAGGTTCTGGGCCACATAATAGAAATAGTGATGTTGATGTGTCAGAGAGTGTGCCAAGAGTGTGTTTATTTGAAATAGCACCTATGGCTCCTGTTGCAGAAGAGTATGACTCTGAGTTAGCTGTAAGAGATGGCAAGAGTCATAGACTGTCACACACGCTACCTTCACCTCCACCTCCACCACCACCTCTAGTCATGTTACGAAAGCAATCAAGTTACTGGCTTCTTCCGGATGTATTTCCAGCCCACACTTGTGGAGTTCTTGGGAAGGAGTAAAAAAATCACAATAACAATCCCAAAATATGCATGTGGAATGGCAACATTGCCAATATATTAGCTTTGGACATGTATTTTTTGTTAAAAAACAATGATTTAGAGAACTAATGTCATGTATAGCTCCTGTCTAACATATCCAAAGCTGCAGTTATTTTTCCAGGATAACTGTGTCATAATTGCATAGGCAGGTGGTAAGGGTGGTGGCCAAAGGTGGACAATTGAATAATTTAATTGAGAAATAGAGAATTTTTGTGAAATTTTCTGTGATCCTAGGGAAAAGGCGGAACATTTACATGTTTACACCAGTAAAGCAGAAAACCATGCTTTTTCACCAAATTTCCTGTGGCAACAAAACTGGCTTTTTGCTCATCCCTACTGCCAATGAACCCTAACTGTTTTCTTAAAACGAAATCAAAAACTGCACAAAAATAATCCTAAGTGGAATGCTACCCTATTCCTTTGTTGAAAACAGTAAGTTTAAACAGCCAATGTCATGTATTGCACCCTGCTGGCATATCCTAAGCCACACTGCCAGAACTGTACAAGCAAGAAGTTAGTGTGGTGGTCAAAGGGCTGGTCCCGATGCCCTCTGTGAGGTCTGATTTTATTTAAACATAATGGACATATTTTTGACAAAGATGCAAAAGTTACGTGGCAGCAAATGTGGCACCCTTTGAGTGCCAGATGGGCATGCAAATGCATTGCAGTATATATATGGGGGTAGTATATGTTGAATTTTGTTGGGGACGGCATCATGTTAGAGTTATAGATTGTTTGGCAGCATGTTGGATTTATATGGCACCATATGTCAAATTTTACTGGGGGTAGAGCATGTCAGAGTTGTATATTGTGGGATAACATGGGGAACATCACCATTGTGTGTTAGTGCCACATACACTGCCAGATACCCCCAGCCTTTTTCCTTTGCCCAGCCAGTGCCCTTGGGGATTTGTAGATAGCAGTAGGCAATTGGAAAAGGCTGGAGAGGGTCAGAGAGTGTACATGATGATCTGGAGCTACAAGTGGGCAAGAGACCAAGGCTAAGGGCAAGTGGTAGACACAAATCCCATAGATGCTGCCTGACACCCAGCTTTGTTCTCTTGGGAGTGCACAACATGAATCATATTTGATACAGAGCTAAGGGAATAATTGTATTGCTTGGTGTACTTTTTTAACCCTTTGAGTGCAACAGGGGTGAGAAATGCACATCCCTTATCAAAAGGATAAGGGAGTGATGTTGTCCATGGTGCTGAAAGCGTTCTCTCCATTCCCCTACTGGACAAGTGGGGAAGCAGAGAGCATGCTATCAGACATCAGGATTGTCATGTTGGTGATGTGTGAAGGGAGGGCATCCTTTCTATATCATCAGCACTTTCAACAATAGTGTATACTAATGTGGACCTTCTCATCCCCTCCCTTTGCAACTCTGAATTTTAGTGAATATGTTGATGTGAATGTTTTGAACACATCGACAAAATCATATTACCATAGCATTGACCTTTAGTGAATCTAGGCCTTTATGTATTTTCTATGGTGGGAATTTTTGCAGGAACAGCAAATTCTTGTGAAAAAAAGAACTGGGATTTTTTGCATATCCATAATATAAATATATACATATCAAACTGAGTGGTTGACTGTATTGTGGAATTTGAGAGAGAGAGAAATGTAGGGGCAAAAACTACTAGAAAGCATAGTAAGAAGGAAGTAATAAAAATGATTATACCTACAGCATCAGCAACAGCAACATTACAACAATTTGCAGAACACTTGGCATCATCACATAAAGCAATTCATATTTCACAGGAGTAGACATACACATGCATATTGTGGTTGTGGTTGGGGTGTCACTGGCATATCATTATGGGAGATATACATTGGATACAGGCTCTCAGGCCCACCTGCATAATAGCAAGATATCTATGTTCTAGGCCAAAATAATGACCTACTTGAGTACTGATAAGTTAAAAAGTGTATGTGTAGCAATTAGGGATGAACGAAAACTTTCACACAAAAAACAAAAAGTGAGCCTTGTCCCATAGCAATAGAACTATAAATACTGGCCTCCCAATGTGGTCCCACAGTAACCATAAAACCAGATATACTGACCACCAAGCCTAGTCCCAAAGCCAACATGAGACCATCCAGCTACTGCAAGACCACAACTCCTATTGATGGGTGTTGTAGTCTGGCAGCAGCTGGAGGGCCTCATGTTGCCCAATACTGCTGTGACCTGCAGTATTGTCCCATGGTACCAATATAACCACACATACAAGCCTCCAAGCCTTATCATTTGGTAGCCATCGAACCACACACACTAACTCACCAGCCTTGTCCCATGGTAGGCAGCAAAAGAAATGACATGCAGCATATTCCACTGCACTGGTAGCCAGGAAACCACACACCCCGGCCAGCCCTCAGCCTGTCCTACTGCACTAGTATAGCCAGAACCTCACATACTGTGTCTAAGTCCTACCCTGGAAATTATAAAGTTAGCAAAATGGAAGATCATTTGGAAGGGATTTTATATATTCAATTGTTCACAGAAAATCTAGCAAATTTCTGACTTTACATGAAAATTCCAGCAGGGAAAAAAAAATGGACTTTTCTCCCATCCCAAGTTACCATGACTGGTGCTTACCGCAGAGGAATTCATTATTTGACTAAAGACCACCATCAAGTGTGCAGAGTGGGGTTTTAATGCAGCTGTATATACTATTAATGATCATGCAACATGTTTGTCCAGCAGTAGTGTCAATAGACTTACTTGTAAACTCCTTAAGGAATCTGGTCTCGAGTGGACAGGTCACAGCAAGGGACAATCTTCTTACTGTGATCATACGGAAAACCCTGCCCCCCCGCCCGTGAAGGTTTACCAGGTTTTTCTTTATGCTCATTGAAGATTGTCCCAAGTTGTGAGTCATCCAGACAGTCTTGCTGCTCTGAGGCGAACAATGTTACATCAGTAAAAGGGTCAGAAAGGGGATATTTTAGCATTCATTTACTCTTTAAGTACAACTTGAACAGTACTGAAATATGTCTGTCCACGACCCAAATACTATGAAGATTAATCAGAGCTGATTTTTTTGTGACACATTACTATCTCTTTAAGATGAAAACTGTGAGATGGTCATAGCATGTCAAGTGGTGCTTAAGGGGTTAAAAATGAACTAGAATCTATTGCAATTTCTAATGATTGTAGTCAGTTTTTGTAGTACTGTTTTACAACCACCAACACATTCATTCCTCTAGCAGATTCGGGGGACATAATAATAACAGCAGTGTTGACATTTACGAAACAGAGCTGTTAGTGTGTGGAATGATGTTATGATTACTGGTTTCTGTGTGAAAATAATGTATGATGTATATGTCTGTCTCTAGAATCTGTCACTCATTTCAGGTATAGGATCTCTTTCCTGTCTGTCACTAGATTATCAGTCTTTTTTTTTTTTAATTGTCCCTGTGTGTTATTCTCAGAGTCACTCCAGCTCCCTCTTTTGCCTGTCTGCTTCAGTACTTGTAGATAGCATCACTGTTTCAGCAACTTTCTCTTTCTCTCCCGAGAGCTACAGTTTTCATTGACCTGATAGCCTCAAGATAAGCAGAATAAGGGCTGGATTCTATTGCAGGTGCTAATTTTATCGCTACTTTTATCTCCAGGTTTCCCCATAGCCTTCAATAGGAAAATGTTTGATAAAAAGTACCTTTACTGCATACAGCATAAACTATGATATTCTCAACTTTTACCAGAATATTTTTTTTTATACAAACTAGTTTTTATGCATTCGTCAACACCCTTTTATTATTATTTTTTATTTATATAGCGCCAACAAATTCCACAGCGCCCTATGACGGCATGCAATAAATGTGTATTCAATTTTCGACATTGGGGATATTGAAACAATATCATCAATTTTAAATGTCGTTATGAATCAAAGTACATTATAATTTTTATTACATTCTAAATTCAAAGTACGTGTCTTTACTTTTTGTTGCTATAATCTTTAAACACTGATATTTTACAAGTGAGGTGTAAAATGCCTCTGCCACAGTTTTAAGCATGCCGACAAAGACACTGCCTTTGCAAGCACATAAAAATGTTCCAAACCACTGAGGTCTCATGAAATTACATAGCAAGAAAAAATACTTGCCATGGAACTTATTATTGAAGATGTATCAGAATGCATGGTCTAGATGGCAACTTGTAATTACTCTTTTTGCCAATTATATTTAATAACTTTAGTACGTTTACAAACAAGCAAAATATCTTAAATTGCCAAAATATTATAACATTTTCAAATACTTAAGTATATATATATATATATATATATATATATATATATATATATATATATACTAGCATTGTGTGACTGCAGTGCCCTTCAGGATATATAGAGAATTAATGCACACACACGGATGCAAGACACACACACACACAGATGCACACGCATGCACTGAGATGCATAAAGAGCGACACAGTCATACACACATACATGCAATGCACAACATGCAGACACAGAGTGTGATACAGACATGCAACACACACAGTGAGGAACACACAGGCACACACACAGAACTGAGTCATAAGGGGGTGACTTATGTGTCATTGTAATGAGTGATTGCATGAGTGTGTTAGTGTATGTGTGAGTGAGTGTGTGTGATTGAGTGAGAGTGTGTGAGAGTGAGAGTGTGAGTGAGAGTGTGAGAGAGTGTGAGTGTGTGTGTTTGTGAGAGTGTGAGTGAGATTGCGTGAGTGAGAGTGCGCGAGTGAGAGTGTGTGTGAATGTGAGAGTATGTGAGTCTGTGGGTGATTGAGTGTGAGTGTGTGTGAGTAAAAGTGAGTGTGTGTGAGTGTGTGTGTGTGTGTGTGTGAGTTTGAGAGAGTGAGTGAGAGAGTGTGAGTGTGTGTGATTGAGTGTGTGAGAGTGTGAGTGTGTGAGAGTGTGAGTGGTGTAGGAGCGAATGGCAGCCATTTTGTGTTTTTCAGTCACTTGGATAGTGGTGGGCGGGCTGGATAGTGGGGGCAGGCCAACTCCCTGCATGATTTAAATCACTCCCCCATTGAATCACCCAATGGGAGCTGTAAATCCTCCTTACTTAAGCTGAGGTAGCATAGCAATATAACACACGGTAGCTCTTCAGTTGAGGCAACGTAGCAGTATGCTGAGGGAACAAATAGAAAGAGGTGTTTGAGGCTTGCTCTCTGTAACATACAGCAAAGCATCTCTCTCCCTTTAAGGAGAAAGGGCGGGAATCAGGAAGCAGGAAGTGGAGGAGTGACAGTTGAAAACAGACAGTGAAGTTGACTGAAGAGATGAAAAGAGTTACATAGAAGAGTTGCTATTAAGTTTACCCCTGAGTTTGTATTTTATGGAAACATTACACCCTTGTACTGAAACAGAGTGTATAGAGGGTTACAGTTATCTGTGGAAAGTGAAACAGTGTGTTTGTGGGGTCATGATCCTGAATGAGAATGTGTGTGGACTGGGAGAAGTTATTCATATCCCCTACTTCAGGAGCGAGTGGCAGCTATATTTTTTTTTTGTCAGTTGGATAGTGGTGAGCGGGCTGGAAGGGGCAGGCCAACTCCCTGTATGATAAACATGCCCCCATTGACTCACCCAATAGGAGCAGTAATGTCCCCATTGAATCACCCAATGGGAGTTGTGTCTCCTGATGAGACATAAATTATGTAATGAGGCATTCTGTGCAATGTGTGTGTGTGTTTTTTTGAGGAGACATAAATTATGTCCTGTGTGTGACGAATCATAAATTATGCAATGAGGCTTATTCTTATATATATTCTTATTTCCCTCCCCTACCCTGATCAGGGATGCCCACCTGCATCTCTTCCCCCTCCTCCCCTCCCCATCCCTCTCTCCTCTCCATTCCTCTCACCCATTCTCACCCAGACACTCACTCAGGCCCTCACAAACTCACTCACTCCCTTACTCATTCACTCTCTGTCACTCACTGCACTCACAGACCCACACTGTCAAAAAAATATATAAAGTATATGTGTATTACTAAAAAAAAAAAAAAAAAAAAATGGGCTGTGTGTGTGTGTGTGTATGTGTGTTTGAATGCGTGTATTTGGTGTGTACAAAAGTGTATTATATGTGTCGCTATGTGTGCTGTCAATCTCTCCTTCTACCTGTGTGTGTAAGAGCCTCAAAACTCCCTCTCTCTCTTTAACTAGCCTCCGCACCTGGGTCCTGATATCTAGCTCTTGGAACTTGATAACAGACAAAGGTGTGTCGGTTAGTTTGAGTCTATATATAGTTTATTTGATTGAACTTGATACTTTGGGGTGCTGTGATTGGCTGGGCCACTAGGTAATGTCAGACTTTTTTTTTTATTGAGACGTTTCTCGAGTTTATCGTGTGTTTTGCTTCGACGATGAGGTCAAATTTTAGACAACTCCAGTTTTGTAGTTTTTGTGTGTTTTGTAGGCCATCACACGTTAACTCTTCTGGGTAAGGAACATTTTCATCTCACGTTACCCAGTCTCATTTAACTCGTGGAGGCAGTTTTTTTCTACATGCTGGTTTTAACTCCAACATTTGCATCAAGCCCTTAGTCTGTTAGTCTTTTGTTAATCTGATTCCTCCACATCATCCATCACTGATTGGCTTTATTATAAAGGAGTGTCCTACTTCTAATTTGACTAAATCTTCCCAAACCTTTATGGTTTGAGAGATAACCGAACGCAAAGTTCCCCCCTCCCTCCCCCTTGCCTGAAGTCAGTGTTGTACTGATTGTAGGTATATCTGGTCTTATTTGTATCAGGCGGCTTTGCAGCTGAGCCGAAATTGCGTTAGTAAAAAATAATTATTTCACTGAAATGGTCTTCTACGTGTGCTTGCAAACCAAGAATGGCCTTCTTCTTCTCCACCACAATCACATTCACTGGCTAGGGCAGGTGATTCTTCTCCCTCAACATCATCACTGCACCTATCAGGATTCCTGATGGCAATGCAGGCCCTGGTCCCATATAACTTCTTGAAGAAGCCAGTCCCATGGTGGAAACAATGCTCTGACTGCGGCACTCTAGCCCACTCATCACCTTCAAATACACCTCACTACAGTGTCGGTAATTATGGGATTATTTAGTATGTGGCAGGAAGTGTTGTCCCTCCGAATTGAATAACATATGAGAGAAATGGAACAATTCTCACAAAATGTTCTATGGACTTAGAAAAACACAGAAAATCTACAATAAACCATGTGTATTTGGCAGATGTTCTGGTGGAAACAAAATGGGACTTTCACCAATCCCTGCTAATGACTCCTCCTCCTCACAGTCACTAGCCTTAGAGTCCATCTAGCTTCACTTAAAAAAAAACAGTGGTGTGGCCATAGTTTCAGTTAGCTCTATGAACCACTAAGTAAACTCTTTTTTTAATATTTGATTTTACATTCATTTTTTTTCTCTCACTCTGGTTTTCTTCTAAAAGACACTTCACCTGAGTGCAGGAAATAATGGGATTACATATGAGTGGGAAGTTTCACCTCATTGATTAACACAGAAGGGAAATGGAAGAATGTTTGATTATTTTTCTGTGCTCCTATAAAAGATGGAAAATCTACATGGTTCTCAATGGGTGAAATTTCAAGCTGGGAAAGCATAAATCTGTACTTTTTAGCAAAATTTCTCAAGGGACTTTTCGCTCATCTCAAATCATGACCATATATGTCTATGCCAGGACTGGAACCAGTGATCTTGTGACTATAGTTCCTGCTCTCTTCAGCCTGGCCACTTATGGGACTTGATTCAGCAGAATTTTTTGGCAGCCTAATTCCAGCTTCAGCTGTGAGCACATGGCCTTCTGGAATTTCTCATCTCTCTTTATGTGCCAAGCATGCCAGCTGATTCCTACTAAGCAGCTTTTTAACCCAGCCAGCCTGAGCACTTGAGGCTCTGTTGTTTTGGCTTGCCATGCAATTTTGTAGTACTGATTCCGTTTTGTGTAAGTTAGTCTGGTTTTGTCATTGCCTTGTTCTTGGACCTTGTCCATTTGTTGCCTGCCTTAGACCTTGGGATAATTTTTCTGTTTGCTAAACTTTGCCGACTGCACCAACTTTGAGTTGTTTGTTTCTTCCTGCTGATTTGGTACTGCACCTTTGTCTTTGCGCTCCTATTTTTATAAACTCTCCTCTGAGCACTGCTTTGTGTGCCTCCCATACCACAGACTCCGCTATTGAAATCAAAATAGGTAGTCAAATGGTGTTGAATCTGAGTGTACACATCTCTATTTTGTAGTAAATATACATATATTATATATATCAATAACACAGAAAGGTCACCATATGGCGGGAAGAGGACAGGAGTGTAGGGGCAGAAAAGGAATCTGCAGCAATGTGTGAAGGAGCTAACCATCAGAAATGTAGCTCCAGCTACCTCCATAGTCCAAAGAGAGGCCTTGGGGTGCTATAACCAGGAAAAAAACACATACATGGGAAAGTAAACATTCTTGATCCCGCTCCCCTACCACCAAGGGTAAGATTAATAGCAGACACTGGACATTAACCAAATATTCCAAGGTAAAGCAAAATAGCCTCCCCTCCTGTCACGGAGACCCAAGAATAAATCAGGAGTCAGTACAGTATAGTAAAATCAGCTTTATTAATGGTAGAACAACATAAGTAAAAAGACAGGAATGAGCAGAGGGTAACTAGAGAGGCTAGCAGCTCTATCAGCAATAGGAGGATGCCCCGAAGTAGACCACAATGCAAGAGACTAGGCCTAGGCCAAATGTAGTCTCCATAGAGCGAGGAAGCCACTGAATACAGAACACATGAGATCTCCCAAATCAAATACAATTAGGGAGGTACTACTGACTCACACCTGCAGTCAGTAAGGCGGGACCACTCTCCCCAAGGGAAGCAACTAGGGAGACTACTGAATCACACCTGCAGTCAGTATCATTGGTTAGTCAGCCAGAGCCACAGGTCTGCACCAGATTGGATGTCTACTAGTCAGGGGGCAACACAGAGAGGATAGTGATATAGAGCCACAGGTCAGCACCAGATTGGATGGTCAGACAAGCCAGGGTCATACACGAAGCGGGTAGTAAATTAGAGCCACAGGTCTGCACCAGATTGGATGTCCACTAGTCAGGAGGCAAGACGGACAGGATAGTCATACAGATCCACAGGTCAGCACCAGTTTGGATGGTCAGACAAGCCAGGGTCATACACGGAGCGGTTAGTCAGCCAGAGTCACAGGTCTGCACCAGATTGGTAACTGAGGACTGCACTGGACACCAACGTAAGGGTAACTGAGTTGGTGTCCAGCTCCCTTTTAAAGCCAGCCAGGAAGTAGGTGGTGGAGACTAAAGCATCCCTCTGCATAAAACGGAGGTCTGCGTCAGTGCATAGCCTCATTCCTGAAACATGATGCAGCAAACCGTAGATGCGTCACAACTTGCCTCTAGCAGCCGCGTCGCTCAGGACGAGGACACGGCTGGTCTCTAGGGGCACCCGACGCGACCAAACCGCACGGCTTACGAGACAGGAGCAATGACACCGAATCAACATTTCTGGCTCCAGGTTCCCAGCGTCGCCCGGTCCGGTGGCGCTGGAACTAAGGTATGCACTGTGACACCTCCCCTCATCACTAATACCAGAGATATGGGTCTCCCCAAGCCACCAGGGTCCAGTGCCACAAAGGACTAAAAAAAGCTTCCAACCCAGGAGGAAATTGCAGTAGAAACTCTGGGTAGCCCACTGGACCCACATCAAAGGTTAAAAATACAAACATCAGTACCATCCCAACAAGAAGGGAAAGGTCAGAGTGGGAGGAGAGAGAGGTCAGGAGGAGAGGGCAAAACCACTATCCCAGAAGAGAGTCCAAAGAGAAGGAACAGAAAGACAGAGGGGAGGAGAAAGGAAAATGGGGAGGATAAGATGTGGGACATAAAGGAGACTATAAAAATGGTAACCTCTAGCACAAATATGCAGGGAAATAGCATTATTAACAGGGTGTGCCCACATATATCATAGAATTTTGCAAGGTAACAGTCCGAGCAAAGGTCCCCATGGGAACTAGTATTGTGCAAAGGTGAAATAATTCCCTACAACCCCCCCACACCCTTTAAATACAGAAAGGAGCATTAAACTTACAACATGTCCCCCCACCACCCCCATCCAGAGGAAATGGGAAAAAAGGTAAACGTGAATATTACAAAGATCCCCAAATAGTCCCCAACAAACCCCCTTCTGAGCTCATGAATGGACAATCAAACGATTTAACATAGTCCAACGTAGCAACAGTCCCAGAACATAACCAGGGAAAAGACCAGACTCTCCATATAGTATTACCACCAGACACAAAGGGAGAGAAAAGCACCTCAAGATGAGTATCCAGAATTCTCCACAGGATCTCCCCAGATAGGTCCAGTCTCAGGAGGTGGTTCTGAAGCAGGAATACGAAGGCACTTCTGACCGGGACTGGCTGGATCTCCACCTGTGATGCTGAGCTTTGGCCAGATGCAGAGCAGAGGGATTTGGAAAGGCAGGTAGATTGCCATCAACTTGAGACTCCGGAGGAGGCGGAATACCCAGCTCACCCCAAAACGCCGCAGCTTCCTCCATTGTATGCATCGACATAAGCACACTATTATGCTGCACAATTAAACTGAAGGGGAAACCCCTTTTGTATTTAACTTGGTGCATCTTGAGATATTCAGTCATTGGTTTCAGGGCTCTACTTTGTTGCAATGTATAGAAGGAGAGGTCCTGAAAAAAATGTATAGTGACTCCAGCATACTTCACCACCTTCATCTCCCTACTTTGTCGAAGTACCACTTCTTTGTCAGTGAAACGTAATAATCAGCTCACAACATCCGTCGGTGGGTCATTAGGGGAGCTCCTAGGCCACAGCGCTCTATGAGTGTGTTCCAAAAGCATAGCCAGATTTGAAGGTAGACCCATAATCTCAGTGAAGAGTGTGGCCAAGGTAGCTGGTAAATTTTTATTAGGTACAGATTCGGGTATACCTCATATTTGGAGGTTACATCTGTGACCCCAAGTTTGGTAGTGAGCAAGTTAATAGTGTCATCCTGTTGTGCAAGGAGCTGATCCAAGTTATGTTGGTGTCTAAATAAATCCTCTCCATCTAGCTCCAAGGAAGTGATGCTCTGGCCCAATTGCAAAAAGTACTTGTGTAGGAGAGAGCTCATCTTTGTTACAGCTTACCTTGGTTTCAGGGTCATCTACAGGTGCGAGGCCTCAAGCATGCAGCAGGCCTCTGTTTTATGTGTTTGCTTCCTGTAGTCTCCTCCTACCTACTTCCTCCCTCTGAGCTGCTCCTCCTACCTACTTCCTGTGGAGGGGTTTAAAAGTCCTGACTCAGTTGCCCTTGCGTTGTTGTTCATAGCAGTTCTATTATCTTGGGCTCTGTGTATGACCTGGCTAGTCTTCCATCCAACCTGGTGCTGACCTGTGGCTCTGTCTGACTATTCTTTTGCTTATCCCTATAGTGGACACCCAATCTGATGCAGACCTGTGGCTCTGGTTGACTAACTGAACTGTGTATGACCTGGCTTGTCTGACTACCCCCTCTTGTGCTGACTTGTGGCTCTGCCTGACTACTCTTACGTTTGTTTTTTCTACCTAGCAGACACCCAACCTAGTGCGGACCTGGGGCTCTGGTAGACCAGCTCTGATACCGACTGCAGGTGAGTCAACTATCTATTTCCCATTCTGACTGCAGGCGTGAGTCAGAGTTCTCTCCATTCTGACTGCAGGTGTGAGTCAAATATCACTCTCTACTGAGTCAGTACACCCGCTACATCGGATCAAGATCCTGTGTTCCTGTTCCTGATCCTATTCCTGCTCCTGGCTCCAGCAGAGACTACCAGTGGCTTAGGCCAAGTCTCCAGCAGATTGGTCAGGCTCGGCAACCTACTTATCATGGTGCCCGTGCTCCCCTTGCGTCATTCTGTCAGTCTACACTGTGCTTTACTCCTATTGGCTAGTCTGAGCTTGTCCCGCCCAGTATGGCCTTTATATACTGGGTTCTGGCACCCCTCCGGTGCCCTTCCGTGGTGTTCCTGTACCAGTGCTTGTTCCTGCTCTCAGTATTCCCAGTGTACCGACGCGGCCTGCCTGACTACTCTGCATCTCGTCTCCTGCCTGTGAACCGACCCGGACTGCCTGACCATTCTTCTTCGCCTGCTCCTGTGTACCGACCCGGCTTGGCTGATGTTCCTGCTCCGTGTACTGACCCGGCTTGGCTGACGTTCCTGCTCCGTGATTAGACCCGGCTTGGTTGACGTTCCTGCTCTGGCTGCCTCTGTGTCGCCTTGGCGACATTCCTATCGGTTAGGCATTTGTGACGCTCCCGGTTGGTTGTGACCTCAGGGCGAGTTGCTCAGTTGCCCAGTCCGTTCCTGTCACAGCAGTGCTCAGTTGTGTGTCTCCGTTACTACGCCTGCAGAATGCAAGTGGACTAGTCTCCGTTACTGCTACGGCAGTGTGCAAGTGGCCTTGTCTCCATTACTGCTCCTGCAAAGTGCAAGTGGCCTAGTCTCCGCTACTGCTACGGCAGTGTGCAAGTGGCCTTGTCTCCGTTACTGCTCCTGCAGAGTGCTAGTGGGCTATCTCCGTATACTGCTACGGCAGTGTGCAAGTGGCCTTGTCTCTGTTACTGCTCCTGCAGAGTGCAAGTGGCCTAGTCTCCGTTACTGCTCGGCAGTGTGCAAGTGGCCTTGTCTCCGTTACTGCTCCTGCAGAGTGCAAGTGGCCTAGTCTCCGTTACTGCTACAGTAGTGTGCAAGTGGCCTTGTCTCCGTTACTGCTACGGCAGTGTGCAAGTGGCCTATCTCCGCTGTGACCTGTGTCAGTATATTCTGTTATGGACGCTATGGTTATACTGGACCTGTGTAGGCATATGTATATGTAACCTGTCTTGTGTCTGTATTATTCTGTTTAAATACTACAGGACCTGTTAGGGTTATTATATTACTGTGTTTTCAATAAAACTGTGTTTTATCCTAAACCACTGTGTTATGTGTCAAACAAACCGTTACACTACGAAAGGGCCATGGCCTCAGACAGTAAAGGTGAGGGAAATGCACAGAACATCCTTTGGAGGATGGATGTACCTGAGCAGCGTTTGGACCAGTTGGCACTGGCCATACAAACTATTCTTGAGCGCACGGTGCATCTCAATAAACCAGTACAGAATCCGGTGGTCCCCCCAGTTTCAACACCGGAGAGTCAATCCTTGACAGCTGTTGCCTCAGTTAAAGGGTTAACAGCTTCTGCTCTGCTACCACTCAGATACGATGGTGAACCCACCTTGTGTAGAGGGTTTATTAATCACTTGGAGATATTTCTGGAACTAACCCCTCGCGCCTTTCCGAATGACCGCAGTAAGGTGGGGTTCATGATATCACTATTGACGGGCAGAGCCCTGGCTTGGGACAATCCCTCTGGGAGAATGCTAAACCTTGCACCAGGAACTTCAGGGAGTTTGTACGGACTTTTCTGAGAGTATTTGAAGTTCCTGGTAGAGCTGCCTCTGCTGCCAAATGATTGATGGAGATACAACAGGGCAATCGTACTGTGGGTGATTATGCCATAGAATTCCGTACATTGGCAGCAGAGGTAGGTTGGAACAACGAGGCGTTGGTGGCAGCTTTTGCTCAAGGACTTGCTGACTGTATTAAGGATGAAACGTCAGCTAGAGAAGTGCCTAGTGATTTGGATGAATACATTGATTACGCCATGCTAATTGATTCTCGTATTAGTGAGAGACTTATGGCTAAAGACCGCAGGCTACGGCCCAGGAACAGTGGGCAGAACAGTTTTTTGATCCCACCCATGCCTCCCTCGCCTCCCATGCCTCCTGATCGTAGACAGGAACCCTGTGAACCAATACAACTTGGGTTCACCAAACTATCTAAGGAAGAACGGGCACACCGCAGGAGGCAGGGGTTATGTCTGTACTGTGGCAAAGCTGGGCACCTATTACGTACCTGTCCTGTACGTCCGGGAAACTAACGCATCTAGGGTACCTTGGGGGACAGGCCCCAGGTGGTGTTCAGCAGTCCCTAGACCTGATTATGCAGAAACCCACGATCCAGGTGGTATTTTCGTGGGCAGAACACTCAGTGGAGGTTCTGGCCCTGGTTGATACCGGCGCGGCCGGATAATTCATGGACAGTTCATTTGCTGCATTACATCAGATTCCGTTGGTCAGGAGGGAATCTGCCTTAGACCAATGGAGCCGCTGAGTGTGCCAATCAAGGATTGGAACAGTTCCTGCGCTGTTTTGTTACCGATCATCATGATAATTGGGCAGACCTGTTGCCTTGGGCAGAGTTCGCCAGGAACTGTGTGGTTAATTCATTGTCCGGGAGCTCCCCGTTTCTCATCAACTACGGGTTCCAGCCATGTTTGCTCCCGGACTCATTCCAGTCACAACAGATTCCAGCTCTGGACGAGCACATCGAGCTCCACTTGGGTGCAGGTTCAGAGGGCCCTCAGTCAGTGGTTCCAGCGTCATCAGCGCCACGCTAACCGTAGACCGCTTTCAGCGGTCTCCTTTCAGGTTGGAGACAGGGTATGGCTCTCTTCCAGAAACCTCAATTTGCAAGTTCCTTCTAATAAGTTGGCTCCCCGGTTCATTGGTCCCTTCAGGGTGATCCGTAAAATTAACCTTGTTTCGTATGCCTTGGTTCTCCCAGCATCTATGCGCATTCACAATGTGTTCCATGTATCCTTGCTGAAACCTCTGGTATGCAACCGCTACACTACCACTCCTGTGGTCCTCGGTCCTGTGGGGGTTCAGGGTCAGGAGGAGTACGACGTCCAAAGCATAATTGATTCACGCAGATTTAGAGGAAAATTGCAATATTTTGTCCATTGGAAGGGCTATGGCCCTGAGGAACGTTCCTGGGATGATCAGAATGACCTTCATGCTCCTAGATTGCTGCGCAATTTTCACTCTAAATATCCTCAGAAGCCAGATCCCTCTTCCAGGAGAGGGGGTCTTTGAGAGGGGGCTACTATCACGGTGCCCGTGCTCCCCTACTATTCCTGATAGCAGAGCTAGCTGGCCTATAACCATCTACTTGTTCCTACTTGTATATATTTTGCTTACCTTTTGGCTGTCAATAACTTGCATTTAACTATACCGTACTGATTCTTGAACTTCTCTGGGAACTGTGACAATCTTTCTCTGCTAACTTAATTTCTGATACCATGGCTCTCATATCATCCCTAGACGGGAAGTCCGGCAGATCTTCTTTAGTGACCGGGACCTGTTTGAGCTCCATGATTGGAGCAGAGGTGAATTCGTTAACAGAAATAGGAGCTGGGTAAACAATAGTAGCAGGAGACAAGATCTGAACAGTAGCACCAGGATTCTCATGGGCAGTCTCTTTCCCTGGCAGTTCCAACTCAGTTGCTCTCATATGAGGAGCAGGAAGAAATTTGGTGATTTTATGAGTAATCCATTGGGATTTGGAGTGTTTCTTGGCTGCGGACATGCACGAGGGAGTTAGGGAGCCTTCCATTCAGAAATAAACCAAAGGCACCTGTGGTTAATGCATAAATTAAAGCTGAAAGCGGCTATGGAAGCACTGAGCATGAGGTCTAAACAGCCATCTTCTTCGGCAGTTGCTCTGCCCCCTGTTCTCCGGTAAATCTTGACAAAATTACAATGAATGGATTACCCAACAAGTCTGACTGAGCAGTGACTAGCTGTAAAACACACAACATGAGTTTTTGTTTGTCCTCACCTCAGGGCCTCTCTCACAGTTTAGTATGTTTTTTTAAAATACTATTAGGGGGTATCCCTAAGAGTGAAAGGTAATCCAGATATGGACCCCTTGCGCTCAATGGTTAGGGAATTCAGCTTCACCTCAATGACGAAGCCCAACAAATCTGAAACGTACATTTGGGGTTAGCTAGTGTTTCTGTAAAGAGGGGACTTGCCCTTTTGGCTGGGATTAGTCTAATAAGTATGTGGAAATTTCTCTTATATAATGGCAACTGAGAGCTTAAACATAATGCTTCTGAAAGGTGACTAGAAGTAGGGCAAGCAATATGTTCTACATTCATTAGAAGACTAAAATGTTCTATATCAGCTTACTTCCATGATCTGTCCTACTGATTTTTAGCTAGAGCATACATACCCCCAACTAAAACAAAAACTAAAGGAGTCACACAAGCTGATACAAACTACCCAAAGAATAACTCTCCACATGTTAACCTCACCTACTTGCTGTTTCTATGTTCTCTAATTGCAAGATACTGGCAGCTTATTTCACATATCTTTTTCATTTAGCTAGGCCTTCCAATAAACATGAATGAAGCATCTTGCATTCTTGGAACTTATAATTTTGACATTCACTTTCCAAATCCCAAGCCATATAATTATGCTATCAATAAAATGTGTTCTGACAGTCTGGATTGATAAACATGCTCCCCCACTGAAGTAGCTAAAAGAGAAAAGACTACACTTTACTAATACTCTCTGGACCATAGCATTACAAAATATCTAGATGGAAAATATGTACCACCATCTGAAACTACTAAACACAAAAACAAAAGTTTTTCCATAGCATTAGATAAACAGATTGGATGGCTTTAAGGGAATTATTGGAATTTAAAAATAATGGTAGGGAAGGACAGTTCAATATTCAACATCACATTTGTGCATAATATGTGACAAATTAGTGAAGATGGAGGAGCTGTGTTCACACCTTTGCACATCTGTCCTGATAAAGCACAATCACCCCAAAGTGCACCACAGATATGAACCACTCTACTCACTAGACAAGCCATATAAGTCATGTGATGTTGATGTAACTAAGCCCCCCCCTTGTTCATTTGCAGTGTTTGAAAAAAACACAGGTGAATATCAGGGCCAACTGATTGCAAGGCAGCCCAGCAGGCCATTGCAAGTGAGAATTGCAAGCTGTCCTACTCCCAGACAGCAGGCAATTGTGTGCAGTCTCATTTTCAGCCAGAAGGCATATTCAGCAGGATTACACCAGCAGGCCAGTGACAGTACTCTGAGTTGTCACCAGCAGCATTGGTATGATGCTATAACCACAAATGGCAATGTCGTGGAGAGCAGTAGAAAATCAAGGAAGGTACACTATTTTATCCAGTGTAGAGTTAGTCAGTCACTCACAGTCAAGTGATTTACAAATGTGTTGCAGAACAGACAAGACCCTCATTCATTGATGGACAGCACATAATTTCTTGGGGGACAGTTTAACATAGTCAGCAATATTTTGAGGTTGAGATTGGTAATCTGGATGAGATTTATGTACTGCTGACATGCTGGTTTAGTGATCCCAGTCCTTGTCCCTCTTCACAAAGTTTAGTTCCATACACTGTGCACATCTCAGTTATTGAGAACTGCACAGTCCCTCCCTCAATTTTGTGTGACTGAGTAGACATAGGCAGCTGTGATCCAAGTTCCATCTTGATCTGACTGTTATCTCTGTTTCAGGGGAGTCTGGTGGTGTGAGAAGGGAGCAAAGGATAATTATCCCAAAACCTCAAAATTCAGTGTGACTGACTGGGAAGACGCAGGCAGAGGTAATCCACATTTCTTTCTAATCTGGCTGTCATCTCTGTGCTAGGGGAGTATGGGGAAAAAAGCAGTTGGACAAGGAGTAGGGATGGGCAAACGATTTTGCCTCAACACAGAAATAGGAGAAAAATGGCACTTCCTGCCTAATGGAAATTTCTAGCGAAAAGTGCAATTTTTCTGCTTTTTTCTTCTGACTCATTGCATTGAAATCAATAGGAAGAATGAAATTACACCCACCCATAGCAAATTTACATTATTTCCCACAGGCATAGTATAAAAGTGGTCTCAGGGGCCCTGTGTTGGTGGAGTCTGTGGAAACAATCAGTTGTATAGGGGATTTTTTTTGCTATGTTTTCTTTATTTGTCTTTATAAACAATGATTATTAGGCAGCATAGCAGCAGGCTTAAAATATAAATTATGTGTGTGTGCTGTGCACAATGCAAGACTCTGGTTATAAACCCAAAAAATTAATTTATAGGACTTAGACCTGTTAGGTACAATCCCTGAGGAAACATTGATATGTAGGACTTAACGCTTTTTAGGCATACACCTGAGGAAACACTGATTTGTAGGACTTAGACTTGTTAGAAGCCCAAGTGCCACGGAAAAATTGATTTATAGGACTTACACTTGTTAGAGGCACAAGCCCTGAGGAAACATTGATATGTAAATCTTAGATCTGTAGGACTTCAAATGCACTAAGGAAATAGTGATTTTTTAGACTCAGGTTTATTAGAGGCACAAGCCCTGAGGATACATTAATTTATCAGACTCAGGTTTGTTAGAGGCACAAGCCCTGACGAAACAGTGATTTGTTGGACATTGGCTTGTTAAAGGCACAATCCCTGAGGAACCAGTGATTTGTTGTACTCAGGTTTGCTAGAGGCAAAATCCCTGAGGAACCTGTGATTTATTGGGCTCAGGCTTGTTAGAAAGTGCCACGGAAAAATTGATTTATAGGACTTACACTTGTTAGAGGCACAAGCCCTGAGGAAACAGTGATTTGTAGGACTACAAGCCCCCCCCAAAAAAAAATGATAGACCTCTGATTTGCTAAGCCCTGAAACAAACAAGAAAAATACCTCACTGTCCTAATGCCAGCAGTTAATTTTATGTTGGCCTCTGGCCAATGGCAAATATCATGGTGACATTGCATTTGTGACTGCTGTTCATGTTACTACTGCTCACTTGTCTAAGTAGCTAGCAGGGTGATTAGGCAGCCTCCAGGAAATGGAATTAAAAGCAGTGTTATGAGTAGGGATAGGCGAACATTTTCTCCTCAAACTGAAATTGGCAAAAAATGGCACTTTACACTTGGCAAAAAACTTCCCACGAAAAGTTCCCTTTTTCCTGCTTTTTCTCCTAGCTCATTGTATTGAAAAAATTTTCTCCACCACACAAAAGTTTTCTACAGCCATATAAAAGGCTATCAGGCTCTCACAGCATGCCATTCTGTGTTTGTGTGAGGAGAGAGCAGCATGTTTTTGAGCTAGAGAAGATAGTTAAATAATGGGGAATTGAAGCTTAGTTTATGGAGTCATTTAGGTAGGACATTTGTTCTCTGTAGTAGGGGAGTCTGGGGGCACAATGGGAGAGAAGAAGGGAGGAAGGAGGTTGACCCAAAATACCCCAAAATTTGTTGTGACTGACTGGCAAGAAACAGACAGCTGGGTCCAAATTGCTTGCTGATTTTACTTTTATTGTCTCTGTGCTGGGGAAGTCTGGGGAAACAAATTGTTGATTTTGTTTTTTAGTTATATATATATATGTGACGTGAGTCCCAGTACAGCAGGTCAGTACCACCGTCACGCCAGCTGTCGCAGTACCACTGCCTCCCAAACTTCAGCTCTAGTATCGCTGGTTCCCTCAATCCCTAGACAGGACCAGTGTTGAGGGTAGAACAAGAACTCTTTATTTGGACACAAACAAGGTTTATATACAGGTTTGTGATCACAGTCAACCAATAGCAAATAAGATTCACAACACCACCAGTCTTGCTGAGACTTAAATACATTAACACACAATAGAATACAAAACACACAGCCCTCTATCAGGTCTGCTCAGGTAATTACATCAGTGACTGACATAATACAATCAGTTTCACAAACCAACAAATGGAAGCACATAACCCCAGGAAACCTACTTTGCATTTAAACAATAACACAGCACACAATGGGTGAGGCAATAGGACATTTGACTCCCAGTCTCCAGATACTGTCCCAGGTAGTCACTGCCCCACCCCCCAATACATAATAGGGTCTCAGGCCTAGTGCCACCCTGGAGTCTGGCTGACACCCTTCTCCATTTTGTAGTTTGGCCCATGATTCTGTATGGCCAAATGGCCGCTTCCAGTCCAGGCCCCCCCCCCAAACCAAAAGAGCCCCTGGTTCACAAGTGATGGTGTTCCGTCACACAACCCACACCCGTAACATGAAGGGAGGAAGGAGGTTGACCCAAAATACCCCAAAATTTGTTGTGACTGACTGGCAAGAAACAGACAGCTGGGTCCAAATTGCTTGCTGATTTTACTTTTATTGTCTCTGTGCTGGGGAAGTCTGGGGAAACAAATTGTTGATTTTGTTTTTTAGTTATATATATATTTTTTGGAACTAACTGTTATGAGATGTGGTGGACAACGTAAAAAAAAATTAATAAATAAATGGAATCTTGGTGCCCTTGGGGAGAGACAGGTGCAGCAACAGCAGCTCCCAATTTCTTTTGTGGGGGAGAAATCCTCTGTCATCAGAGGAGGTTGGAATGCTACAATACTTGGGGAGGGAACAGACGATAATAGGCTGTGAGACAGAGTTGCACCCGTGGTCTGTCCTGAAGTAAGGCCTCTGCCATAGTCTGCATTGTATAAAAAAGGACAGATTACAGATTATCGCACATCACACTGAGGCAAATGTGTATCGAGGTTCCCCTTTAAGCAGGAAGTTAGTGTTATGGGCAAAGAACAAATGCACTCTGCATGCTGACAAATCTTTCAGGGTATATGTTGATGTAGGACTCACAACTTTGACTTCCAGCTACTTATTTCTCCACTACAGCACTCAGAAGAAGTAATATTGTGCTGGGAAATGTTTCTCCATAAGAAACATGGAGAAAAAATGTGTTGGAATAGGAGAAAAATGTGTTGTATAGGTGAAAGGGAGGAAAATTTTGCATTGGAGAAAAGGAGAAAACAGAGAAAAAAAGAGAAAAATAGTCATTTTTTTCATGAAAAGTCAGGCAGAAAATTTCTCATCTTCTACCCACCACTACCCACCACCTCTATGTCCACCACCAACACCATCTACGCCCACCCCACTAGGGATGGGCACAAAGTTCTGTTTTCTCTGTGGGAAATATTGCATATGTATTGAAAATGTCAGCTCTTATTGTAGAAAATTATTTTCCGGTTTTACCCTATTGGTTATTTGAGGAGGGAACTGACAACTTGAACAGTAGCATATCAAAACCGGCCAACTTTTGGAAGGTTATAGAAAACATCTACAACCCCCTAACCATTCTCCCCCATCAACCATAAAAATAGGCAAAGAAACAATACAGTGCCCATAGCAATAGCAAATGATTCAACGGCTACTTTGTTGCATGTGCCACTACCTTGATTACACAAAACAAAGGTAATTCTGAAGTACAACTGTGCACGGAACAGTCACTGTTACCTGCTTCCTGGTCTAATTATGCTAATGAGTTCAATTTCATGCCTGTGAATGAAATCAAAATATATGATCACCTCCTCAACCCATAAATCTAGCCCTGACCAACTAGCAGCAATGTTATTAAAGCTCAGAGCCATAGTCATGGCCCAGCCTATTACATCATTAATTAATGCCTCTTTGTCATCTGGGTATATACCCAAATCCTGTAAGGTGGCTAGAGTTGTGACTATCCACAAACGTGTGGATAAAAATGTAGTATCAAAATACAAACCAATATCCCTATTCCCCATATTAGCTAAAATCTTAGAGAAATGTGTCCATGTGCAACTATATACAGTTAGGGAAAGATTATTTGAGCCCCTGCTGATTTTGTACGTTTACCCACTGAAAAAGAAATGATCAGTTTATAATATTAATGGTAGGTTTATTTGAACAGTGAGAGAAAGAATAACAACAAAAAATTCCTGAAAAACGCATTTCAAAAAAGTTATAAATTAATTTGCATTTTACTGAGTCAAATAAGTATTTGACCCCTTTGCAAAACATGACTTAGTACTTGGTGGCAAAACCCTTGTTGGCAATCACAGAGTCAGACGTTGCTTGTAGTTTGCACACATCTCAGGAGGGATTTTGTCCCACTCCTCTTTGCAGATCCTTTCCAGGTCATTAAGGTTTCGAGGCTGACATTTGGCAACTCGAACATTCAGCTCCCTCCACAGATTTTCTATGTGATTAAGGTCTGGAGACTGGCTAGGACACTCCAGGACCTTAATGTGCTTCTTCTTGAGCCACTCCTTTGTTGCCTTGGCCATGTGTTTTGGGTCATTGTCATGCTGGAATACCCATCCACGACCAATTTTCAATGCCCTGGCTGAGGGAAGGAGGTTCTCACCCAATATTTGACGGTACTTGGCCCCGTCCATCATGCCTTTGATGCGGTGAAGTTGTCCTGTCCGTTTAGCAGAAAAACACCCCCAAAGCATAATGTTTCCACCTCCATGTTTGACGGTGGGGATGGTGTTCTTGGGGTCATAGGCAGTATTTCTCCTTCTCCAAACAAGGCGAGTTGAGTTGATGCCAAACAGCTTGATTTTGGTCTCATATGACCACAACGCTTTCACCCAGTTCTCCTCTGAATTATTCAGATGTTCACTGGCAAACTGAAGACGGGCCTGTAGATGTGCTTTCTTGTACAGGGGGACCTTGTGGGTGCTGCAGGATTTCAGTCCTTCACGGAGTAGTGTGTTACCAATTGTTTTCATGGTAATTATGGTCCCAGCTGCCTTGAGATCATTGACAAGATCCTCCCATGTATTTCTGGGCTGATTCCTCACCATTCTCATGATCATTGAAACTCTACGAGGTGAGATCTTGCATGGAGCCCCAAACCGAGGGAGATTGACAGTTATTTTGTGTTCTTCCATTTGCGAATAATCTCACCAACTTTTGTCACCTTCTCACCAAGATGCTTGGCGATGGTCTCATAGCCCATTCCAGCCTTGTTTAGGTCTACAATCTTGTCCCTGACATCCTTGGACAGCTCTTTGGTCTTGGCCATGGTGGAGAGTTTGGAATCTGATTAATTGATTGCTTCTGTGGACATGTGTCTTTTATACAGGTAACAAGCTGAGATTAGAAGCACTCCCTTTAAGAGAGTGATCCTAATCTCAGCTTATTACCTGTATAAAAGACACCTGGGAGCCATAAATATTGCTGATTGACAGAGGGTCAAATACTTATTTCACTCCGTAAAATGCAAATCAATTTATAACTTTTTTGAAATGCGTTTTTCAAGATTTTTATGTTGTTATTTTGTCTCTCACTGTTCAAATAAACCTACCATTAAAATTATAGACTGATCATTTCTTTGTCAGTGGACAAACGTACAAAATCAGCAGGGGATCAAATAATTTTTTCCCTCACTGTATGTATGCAGATGACAAAATAATCTATGCTAAAAACTGAAACGTATCACAACTTGAGGCCATATTGCAACATGATTTCTCTGAAGCTGAAAGATGGATAGCAAAGAACAAACTGTTCTTAAACACAGACAAACGGTCACAATGGTATTTGGTACAAAGTACAAACTGTGTAATCTCTACAATACCCACCCATCCATTGTAACAGAGTCTAATCGTAACTTGGCCCCAGTGGACCCCTACAAATATATTGATATGTGTCTTGACCCCAACCTCACTTTTTGTCTTCATTTCGAGAAATTAACATCCAAACTTTATCCGAAAATAAGTAATCTCATTAGAAACAAATCATGTTTAAATCCCCTAGTGAGAAAACATATTGTACAACTGATGTTGCTGCCAGTCATAGACTATGGGGACACATTATGTGATCCAGCTCCACAAATCAATCTTAGTAAACTTGACACTCTGTATAATTAATTATTCCACTTTATACTCCAGTGTAATTACACTACCCATCACTGTGATATACTTAAAGAAATAAATGGGTTAACATTTGAAGCTAGATGTGCCCTTCACCTTTCTTGCTTAGTACACAACCATTTCTCTGGAAAACTACCGGACTATCTGAGCAGTATGCTTACTCCAGCTCTCTATACTAACTATAACCTCTGCTCCACTGCTAACAACTCAGTGCATATACCACAATACAGGTAAGACACTGGACAATCTGCCCTTTCCTTCAGAGCTCCAAAAGCCTGGAATAATCTGCCTGAAATAATCAGATTTTCTCCCAGTCCAAAATCCTTAAAAGTAAATGCCTCTTTATAGCTAAAAACAGTATAACTGTATACATTTTTTTTATATATATGTATATTTATGTGTGTATGTATATATGACTCTCTATTTGTGTATTTGAGTAACTCTTTACTGGAAACTATCCAGGATATACTTGAAAATTAGAAAAATGTCATTGTAATCTTCCTTGTAAAACATTTTCTAAATAAATAAATAAATAAATACAATTTCCCACAAGACAGATTTTTCCACCAAACAATACTATCGATCGTTGGAGGTATAAAAACAAAGCATTTCCCACATTTTAGTGTGGGTTTAACTACTAGAGAGGAGATGACATGTTGCAGTAGAGAAGAGTGGTTAATAAAAATAAATTCTAATTATGGAAGTTTGTGAAGTGTTTGTGAGTTAGCGTTAGGGCAGTGGGGTCGGTCAGTTGTTCATATGTAAGTGTAAGGGTAGCAAGGGTGAGTCAGTTGTGTGAGTTAGTATTAGGGATGTGAGGGTCAGTGAAGTCTGTAGTGAATGTGAGTAGTGTGTGTTGTTTTTCTTAATAATTTTTTTAAAATATTATTTTGGCTTGTGCTCAGTTCAATTTCTCATCATGAGAAGAATCCTCTAAATTGGGGTTGTCTCTCTCTTGCTAAGATGGGAGGAGAAGCAGCAGTTGTTAGCAGTGGTGCCACTACTACTGTCACCAGCAGCACTACAAGGGAGTTCCAGCCCTCTGCCCTGACAATGGTGGTGAATAGTGACACAGTTGCACCTCCTTTGTCACTAAACAATTTTAGAGGGTGATTTCTCAGTGCAGTCCAAAGTTTCCTTCAACAGATAAGCATGGAGTGACAGAAAGAGGGAATAGAATGGAGGAAATACATAATACAATTGGAGGTGGGCCAGAGAGATTCCCTTTTGAATGAGCAGCAGGAGGATATAGTGGAGGGTCTTATGAGTGAGCAAGAAGAAGAGGCACAGGTTTCTGTGAGTGGGCAGGATGAGGGACAGGTTTGTAGGAGTGATCAGGAAGTATAGTTGCAATTCTGGCTGTGAGAGGGCAGGAAGAGGGGCAGGTTCCTGTGAGTGGGCATGAACATGTGGTGGTGGAATTGGTAACAGCAGCCGGAGAGACTGAGAAGGAGAATAAGAGAGGCAGAGTCCACTGTTCATCAGAGGCAGGATCAGACCCAGGGCCTGCTGCAGGTGTCCCAGCAACTGGAGTCTGGAGCAGTGCTGGAAAATGCTTTATACACCATGTGTGAACACATAGTAAAGAGTGGATGTTGGTATCCTACCTTGGAAAATCTATATTACTTAAGCGTATGCAACATAGACATGTGATGTTTATGTGAGGGGAAAAAAGTAAAACATTGCACTTCTCTTTCTTGCACTCTGCAAATCCTATCATCCAAAGAATGATCTGTTCAACCAAAAATATAATAAAATATAATAAAACAGGTAGATGAGGCTGCTATAACAAACTAATCCTCCAACCAAAAGACATAAAAAGAAAATATATATATCTTTGATGTGCAAACACCTAAAATCATATCTATATATATAAAAGAGAAAACCTGCATCCCCAGCCACTCACATCCAGAGGCAGCAGTAAGGTGGAGATATTCATGTGTCTGTAACACTGCATATGTCTTTTTCAGTGTGTAAGTAATATAACGGATATAAGCAATTCAGTTGCTGAATATAAAGACACCATTAATGAAAATAAAAATAGATTATGAAGACATATTAATAGAACCAAGGAAGCAAAGAAACTCACAGTGCTAGCACACCATAACATATACAGTTGATATATGTTATATACTTTCAAAATATGAACCCAAGTCAATAAGGTATGGTAGGCAGCAAGAAGTGAGGGGATTCTCCAAGCTCCCAAATTAGGCAAAAACCTAAAGCAAACACCAAGACAGAAAAAACATACCCTGCATTCCTCCATACAAGTTACCCAAATTTGAACACCGGATAAGATATATATTTTACCACTGTTAATACATTAGGCTTTTGTAGCATAAGTTGACTAAAGTCTGTTTAAGCTCACTTACCACACCAAGCTACCCCATTTCAAGAGAGTCCTATCTAATATACATTGCCCCTGATTAATTCTTGTGATGAAATGCATAAGGTTTAAAAGCATGTGGTTAAAAACAAAGTTTGTAATATCTATATGATAAGACCCACTTTCTTTCAAATAGTGTTAGCTTGCAGCGAGTGGGAGGAGGCCCAGTAGGACTGGAGCTCTATCATTCCCCTTTATAGGTCTGTTCCGCCCACAAGCCACATGGGATTTGTATAATACCTGGATTGGAAATGCTCATAGGCCAAGCAAGCCAAACAAAAGGATACAACCATGCCTTTAAGAACCTCTTTTTAATAATATATACCATATACAGGATTCACATTTGTTAACTTCTGTAGAGGAATGCAGGGATGTTTTTCTGTCTTATCAGCTATACAATATATGGATAAGTTAATATCTACTCCAATTGAAAAAAAAACACTAGAGGATGAAAATAGTAATAAATGTAAACTATAGGAACATTGTTCACGTTCAGCTCATGCCATTTCATGCCTGTTGATCAAGAGGTAGGAAAAACCACACACTGCAGTCATTTCAGATTAAGCTCCAAGTGGATAAAAAAATTGTTTCTTAACTCCTTATGGCAGTCGGATGTTTCTCAGGGGATCAAATCCTATCTGCTTTGAAACCAACTGTCATCATAATTATCAATATTGTTCTGAGCTAGAAAGGTATCCTTGACTTTTTTTTTAAAGCAACTACAATAACAACAAACATACTTAAAAGGCTAATGCCTCAATGAAATAAACAATATATAGTCAATATGATAAACATAACGTAAGAGAAAGAAAAAAAAAAGGAAAGGCAGAGAAATAAACATAGATCTGATTGAAAGACACACCGTCAACATGTCAGAGGTGCTTCAACTAGCAGCAGCAGCAGAGGCACTCGTAAAAGTTCCTGGGGCTCTAGGGCACTTAATAGAAGTAGTGATGTTGATAGAGAGTGCACAAAGATTTTCTACTCCTGCTGAAGAGGAGTTTTACTGAGTTTATTGTTGGAGATGACAAGAGTCATACAGTACCCACACATACCTCAGCCTCCCCACCACCTCTGCAAGCCATGTTGTTAAAGAAATAAAGTTACATATTTCATCCGCTATGTACTGCCAATCCACATTTGCTGAGTTCTCAGAAAGGAGTCAAACCTGTACAGAAATAATCCAAATGTAGCCCAGTGGAATAGGCTTTAAAGAACTAATGTCATGTGTTGCACTCTGATGGAATATCTCACGCCACAGTTATTTTTCAAAGATGGTTGTGCCATTGTTACACAAGCAAGAGGTTAGAGTTGTGGGCAATGGACAAAGGTTCTCATCCTGCTAACAATTTTCCAAGGCATTTGTTCCTATAGGACTCTGCCTGTCCACATCCTTTCCTTTCAGCTGTTGATTTCTCCCCTTCAGCCTTCAGGAGCAGTAATATTATAACAGGAAATCTTGAAATCATAGAAAACATAGACAAAAAATGGCAAGGATCTCATGGCAAATTAATTGGCAGTGGTGAAAAGGCGGGAATTTTATGTATTTTCCATAAACGGGAATTTTGAAGTTAAAAGATAAATTGTTGGTTTTCTTTGAAAATTCCCATGGGAATTTTTTATTTAATTTTTTCCCACCCCTACTAGCCAGCTCTTGAAACTACTTTATTTTTATCTTAATATTTATTTTAAATCTATTTTTCTCTCTGTCTCCTTCCATTCTTTTTCCTGCCTATTCTTCACCCATCCTGGTGAAAAATTATTGGCTTTTGTAAAGGTGGCAGAAAGTTTCCCCTCCATTGAAACACCTAGGTGGAAAACAGAACCATTCTTGTGGGAAATTCTGTGGGGTTAGCAAAACTGCAGATAATTTATGGGTTTCTCTATGGGTGAGAATTCCTATGGGAAAAGCAGAGAATCAAGCTTTTTTCACAAAAATTATTGTGGGAACAAAATGTGACTTTTCTCCCATCCATAACTGACATCCTAGCCTTGTTCTACTGTCCAGTGGTAGTCTCAGAACTTCACTTAAGCTAACACCCCAGCTTTGTTGTACTGGTTATCACAGAACCAAATATTTATTGTTTGATACCTCTGCCTTGTCCTCTGTCTAGGGATGGTAGAAACTCAAAAACATGTTTCTGTAGGAATTTTCAGTGAAAATTAGCAATTTCCTGCATTTACACTGAAAATTCACACCCATAGAAAATGCATAAATGTTTTACCTTTTTTTCCAATAACAATACATTTCCTAGGAGAACTTTGCCATATTTTCCTATGTTTTCCATGACTGCATTGTGAATGCAGTATCACTTTACTGTAGACTTCACAGACTGAAATGTTCCTGAGTGGCTAGTAGAACAACTGGGGCTAGATGTTACAACTTGAACTATTAGGTGTCAATGGTGCTGCAATTCCAACAGCAGTAGAAACACTCATTATAGCTAGGGGTGTTGATGACCGATGTTCCTCATTAGTCAACAATATTGTGTGTGGATGGGTGGGGGTTGGGTTTGACTGATAGGAACAGAATGATATGTATTTTTTAGGCCTCTTTAGGCATCTGTTAGGAGTGTGTGTGTTTTAGGCATCTGTTAAGCATCTCAAATAATTTCATTTTACTTTTACCCTTAGATTTTCAGAATGTTCGCTACTACTGTCAGAATAGGTGTACTTGCTACTTTTACTGTCAGATGCAACAGTTGCTTGAACTACTGCACCTTCCTCAACTATGCATTCAACATTAGAATGTATCTTGTTGTTGTCTTTAGTGTTTTACATGGTTCATTAATACCAGTGTAGGTGGTAGAACTCTTTATGCAATTTTCACAAACAGCCTCCTCCAGAGAAGAAGTATCAATATTGTTTTTTGCTCATGCTGCAGCAATCATGGTTCTAGTCAGTTTTTGGACTACTACTTTACTAACACATCCATGCACTGCTCCTTCTCCTTTCCCCCAACCCTTAGTTAATTTTCTGGACATTATCCTTTTTTGTCCCAATTTAGTTTGTGGAAAATTTCTGCTAAACAAACAGAAAATAGTTTTGGTGAGACTGTGTCCCCTTGTCGGATGCCTTTTTCTATGTTGATCTGAAATTTATTGTTGACCTGTATTGATGCAGTTGCATTTTCATATACTGATTAGAGTATATTGGTGTAAGCCTATTTATTCCTTGGCTAATCAGGACATTGAATATTGTTTGTTTTTTCACTGAGTCAAAGGCCTTTTTGTAGCCAATGAAGGCTGTGCATAATATAAGGTTGTATTCATTATGCCACTCTAAAACTTGTTGCACTGTCTGTATGTGGTCCGTTGTACTGAAACTGATCCTGAAGTCTGCTTGTTCCTTAGGCTGTGTCCATTCTTCTTGATTGTACCTTTGTGATAACCTTACAGACCACTGGGAATAGGCTTATATGTATGTATGTATATGTGTGTATATATATATATATTATTTTTTTTATTAACTGCCCCTGTAACTGTTCACAAAAAAATGCTTCTGCCTCTCTTTGTTTGTTTGTATCAAGAGGATTATCAGCTGCTTTCTCTCTCCCAATGTCACTGCAGTCTTAATTTTTTATAGGGATTGTAATAAATGATGGGGGAAAATTTTCACCGCAAACTGAAATTGGCAAATAATGGCATTTCCCGATTGGCAAATAATTTCATGCGAAAAGTGCAGTTTTTCCTCTTTTTTTGCCTAGCTCATTCCATTGAAATCAATTGGAACATTGAATTTACACACAGCACATAGCAAATAATATTTTATTTCCAAAAGGGATGAAATAAAAGTGGCATGATGGTGCCTGTGTTGCTGGGGAGTGGAGAAAGAATCAGTCTAACAGAGAATGTTTTTTTGGGGTGGTTGTTTCATGGAATTGGGGAAGTTAAAAATAAATCCTAAATACAATAAAAAAAACATAAGACATGGTATAAAAGGGGTCTGAGGAGAGTGCCTATGTTGGTGGGTAGATTCTGGGGAATGAACCAGTTGAACAGGGAATTTGTTTTGGGGGGGGTTCCTGACTGGTATTGGGGGACAGTTAATAAAAAAATAAAAATTAAATAAATAGAATAAAATAAGACTGATACTTGACATGACAGAGTATTTTGTAGAGGATGATTTGTAAGATTTGTTGTTAGAGGCCAATGCCCTGAGGAAACATTGATTTATATACTAGCCTAGTGCCAGCAGATCATATCATGTTGGCCAGTGGCCACTGGATATTGTCAAATGCCATGATATAGATGCAGAATTTGTGAATGCTGTTCTTGGTGCTGCTGCTGAGTTGTTTAAGCAGAAGGATGATTAGGCAGCTCAAAGGGAATGTGATCAACAACAGCAGTAACATGAGTGATGGATGATTAAGGTTCCACTTGCCACTACTAGCTCCAGTGGTGCACCTGAGGCAGTAGTAGCACAATAAGTAGCCCCCAGTATATGTGGAGAAAAGATGAAATTGGCCAATAATTCTTCTCCACCTGCCCCTCCTCCAAAATCATGGCTGTGTTATTATTAGAATAAAATTTTTTCCCTTGAGAGCAGGAGCTGTGTCTCTGATCAACAACTGCAGTGTGCATAGAGTGTATGGTAAATAACACCTGGCACATCTGTATCCAAACACCAAAACACCAGAATCCAGGTACTGCTGCTGTCACTATACCCCTTGTCCACACCCCACTAAGGACACATGACAACTTGCTGACCGTTTAATAGTAATGATGAACCCTCCCTGTCAGCATCCTAGCATATTCTGTGGAATGGACTCTCCTCAGATGCCTCTTGATGCCCTGCTTGTGATTCTCCTCCATCACACTTCCATGTGTGGTCAGTGCACCACACAGTGTGCAATGGGTGGACATGAACTGCCACATCCTAACAACTACAGGGTGGCTATCATTTGGCGGGGATACAATGATGAACAAGGTGGATTGTCAGATGATGTAGTTACCCTACAAGAAGAAGGTGCTGGTGAGCTAGTTGTTTTGCTCATCATTGAACTTCCAGCCACTGCCTGGGTTTCTCTATTCTTCCTCCTCTTTGAGCTCCACCTCACCTCTTGTTGTCTTTCTGGAGAGTCAGGGGGTACAGCTGTAAAGGTTTGTTCAACACTCAGATACAGTGGTTTAGGATAAAACACAGTTTTATTGAAAACACAAATAATCTAGTACCCTTCACAGGCCTTGTTGTACCTCAGCAGAAACATACAGAGATAATACAAGTATTTGATGCATATGCCTACACAGGTCCAGTATAATAGGAAGCAAGAGAGGTCTTATACTGACACAGGTCAGGCAGGAAAGGGTGAATACCCAGAGCAGCAGTACAGCATGAGTTAAAGTCCCAATAGGTGTAATCAGTCTCTGTGTAGAGAAGTCTGTGGTGAGTTCTCTTAGTAACGCCCAGTATGATGGAATAGCAACGAGTAGGAGACTGCAGTGCAAGAATGGAGACTAGAGCACTTGTAATCTGCCAGAGCAGAGCTGAGACTAAAACTCACTGCTGTGGTAGTAACGGAGGCAACAATGATACTCTGCCAGGTAGGCCTTAGGAACAGCCGAAGTCAGAATGTCGCCTAAGCGACACAGCGATGCAGGAACAGGAAAGCCAGGTCGAATCACGGAACAGGAACGTCAAACAAGCAGGATCAGGTCACGGAGCAGGAATGTCAGCCAGGCCGGGTCGAATCACGGAGCAGGAACATCAGACAAGTCGGGTCAGGTCACGGAGCAGGAATGTCAGCCAGGCCGGGTCGAATCACGGAGCAGGAGACAAGAAGCAGAGTAGTCAAAGGGGCCAAGTCGGTACACAGGAATTCAGGTAACTCAAGTAGGCACTGGTACTGGAACACCACGAAAGGGCACCGGATAGGTGGCAGAGCCCAGTATATAAAGGCCATACAGGGCGGGCCAAACATAGCTCAACCAATAGGGGCGCATCACAACAGAGACTGACAGAGAGCAGCACAGAGAGCACGGGCACCATGATAACAGCAACAGCTGTGCTCAATTTCTGTGCTGGGTTTTGGCTTTAACATGTTTGACATAAATGTCATGGTGTGTGTGTTTCATGTGTGTTATCAGGGCAGTTGTGCCAATGTGTGTTCCCTCCATTCCCCTTCTCAATAACTTGTCACAAATTGTGCACGGTAAAATTGGTGATGACTGTACTGTGCCTTTCCCAAGAGAAAAATAGTCCCACACCCATGACTTCAGGGAATAGGGAACAGGTGGAGAAGAATGGCCTCTTACTTCTTCTTCTTCTCCACATTCCCCTTTACTGTCTGGGGCAGAAGATGATGTTGCTGCTGTTTCTGCTACTGCCTCAGAATCAGCACTGCAACTAGGACCAGGAGTATTGCTGCTGCTGGCAAGAGGAACCTAGTCCTGTGGTCTGTGGCACACTATCCTGCTCCTCAGCATTCTGCTGCCCTTGCAATTCATCAGCAGCAGGAATTAGAGCAGTTGCAAACTCTGTAAATTCCAAAAGCTCACTGCTGGTGGTGGTGGTGATGCCCAACCTCATCCCTGTCTCCCATTCCTTCTCAGTTTTGGCTAAAAAGGCCATCAATGTCTCTTCCACCCCAGCTTCTCCACCATCATCATCAACAACACCACTAGTCCCTAGGTGCTGCTGCTGCACTATTACAGACATCTCACTACTGGTTGGAAGAGGTGACAAGAAATGTAACAGAGGGTCTAATGTCACACTTGCCATTTCTTGGTGAAATGAAGAAGGCAGACTGGCAGCACTAGCAGCAGGCACAGGCAGCTGATCTGTGCTCCAGGTAGTAGTGGAATTATTGCTGTGCCTGCTATCCACCACCAGGTCTGGCTTCTTCAGGATCATGTTTCACCTAGACAATGCCGTGAAGGTGAGGGGACTCCCAGGGCCAGGGGAATGGTCTGGACACTCTCAATTGCTTCCCGTACCACTCCCTCAACACTAGGACCACTTGCTGCTTCACCATTACTGTTACTACTATTAACACTAACCTCCTCACAATCACTAGTAATATCCCCCTCCTTCGCTCTTCGTTCTTGGGGATGGCAAGTTTAACTTAGGGTCCCCTGCTGTCACACTTGGCATCATTTTCTCCTTCCCATACTCCTGAGTATTACAAGAAACACTGGCAGCAGGTTCATCACTGGTGGCGGAATGTTCAGCACTGTTGGCAGCAGGTTCAGCACTGGCAGCAGGCACAGCATGTCTGGCAGAAGGTGCAGCACTGGCAGCAGGCACAGTACTGGTGGCAGCAGGGGCAGCACATCGGACAGCAGGTACAGCACTAGTGGCAGCAGGGGCAGCAATGGTGGTAGCTGTAGCAAGGGCAGCATGTCTGACAGAAGACACAGAACTGGTGGCAGCAGGGGCACTGAACGCTGAACACTGACTGCAGGGATATCCGGTATTACTTGCATCAGGCGGCTCTGCAGAATTGTCGAGATCACGTTTATAAAAAATAAATCTTTCACTAAAACGATCTTCTACATGTGATTGCCAACCAAGCACATGTAGAAGACCGTTACAGTGAAAGAATGATTTTTTATAAACGTGATCTCGGGAATGCTGCAGAGCCATCTGATGCACATAAGACTGTCGTACGACAGCTTCCCCTGCAGTCAGTGTTCAGCGTTCAGTCAGGGAAGTGGGGAGGGAAGGGGGAACTTTGAGCGCTATCATCTCTCAAACCATAAGGGTTTAAGAGATGACACTGGGGGCAATAAGTTTCTTTTTAACAAAGCTACAATATGGGGATTAGTAATTTGCAAGTATTACTATACCTTTAACCAAGATTTTCTTATATTTTGGGTAAATCTCCTTTCTCCCTTCACACTCCCCTAGATTACATTAACATAAAGAGAATAAATTGCCTATCCATAAGACTCCCTAGTCTCCAACTTCACTTTCTTTTCCTATCTCATCTAGCTCCAGCAAAATGCTCTCTCTCTCTCTTTAACAATCACAGAATTACATGCTGATGTAACCTGACACCCCTTTTATACTATCCCAATGGGAAAAGAAGGGAAAATTTACATGTGGGGGATATTCATTCTTAGGAAATTTCCCACTCAGCCTGTTTAAGTTCGCCCATTCCAAACTGTAAATATAATTAGTATGCTAGAATTTTTTTTGAGAGAGATCGAGTCCATGTCTAGGTAAAGTCTGTCATAAAAAGAGTAAAACTAAAGTTTGTTAAAACAAAGTACAACCAACTTATCCAAGGCTGTCAGATTTAATATATGTATTCCATTATTTGAACAGTGGAGAGTAACTGAAGACTTCTGTAACTTAATTCCAAAGTAAAGAGATAATCGTCTTTGCAGATTCTACTGAATGGATTGGGGATTTCCCTATCCTGGTGGAAAATGTTTTTTTTAATGTTTCCCTCTTTTATTGTTTGCCAGGAAACTCCAGGGTCCTGACTTAAAAAGGAATAAAAACATGGCCAAATTTCCAGAACATGGTGAAAATAGTAACATCTCTGTACCTATACCTGAACATATTTTATTTTCCTTTACCTAATGTTCTGTACAAAATGTTAACTTTGGCTAAATTTCATACAGACTCTGCTAGAATTTAAATCTGAGGCATATTATGTTTTATGTGTAAGGAATTAACCCTTTGAGTGCCAGAGGGGTACCCAACCCAAATTTGTGAAGCAATGCATTGGGTACCCCTCTGGCACTCAAAGGGTTAACTGAATTTGATGTGTAAGTTTCTAACACATAGTATATAAAGTTTTCCAAAAGTTTAATAGCACAAAATATAATTGTATCAGTTATTCAAATACATTATCATAAATCAGCATTTAACTTAAAGGGATCGTAATGTTTCATAATAAAAGCAGCTCTAATTAATCTTCTTAGTATTTGGACCTTGGAGAGTGTTATTTCAATTCTGTCAGAGTTGTAGTTGAAGAGTAATTGAATGATAAAGTATCCCCCTCCCACCCCTTTTACTGATGAAACACTACTCACCTCAGAGCAGCAGGGAGGTGCCCAGGTAGATTGCAGAGAAGGACAATCTTCAATTACGATAAGGGAAAACGCTGAAAAACCTGTCAAGGGGGGCAAGGTTTTCATTGTTCTCACAGTAAGAAGATTGTCCCTTGCTGTTATCTGTCTGGTCAAGCAACCAGATTTCACATCTGAGATGAGCAGTGTCACACTAGGCAAAGGGGGGCAGGAGGGGGATATTTTATCATTCAATTACTCTTGAACTACAACTCTGACAGTATTGAAATAGCACTCCCTGTGGCTCAAATACTATGAAGATTAATTGGAGCTGCTGTTTTTGTGAAACATTACTATCCCTTTAAGTGAAAGTTTTACAATTGCAGGAAGAATTGTATGAGTTTCAGAATGTTCTGAGCGCCACGTCACTAAGTCATATATTGCAAAACCAGACAGACGTTGTGTACCTCTCTGGAGGGATTGTATTAAATAAAGACAGGAGCAACCACAAAAGTGAAACAGCATGCACCCCTTTGGCATCAAATTGGCATTGCATAAATGGATGTCTTTCAATATCTGTGTTTAAAATGTATGAATGAACCTTTAATGGGTGAAATATAGGTGTTAAAGACAAGAAGGTCTGGCTACTAAGAATCCAAACACCCAGAAGTACCAGTGATTAGGGGTGGGCGAAAAGTGTGAAAAATTTCCTGCATGACTTTTCATGAAAACTTGCCAATTTTTGCTTTTCCAGTGAAAAATTTTGCCTTTCCGTCTATACAAAACTGTATAGAACATGGTGAAAATAGTAACATCTTTGTACCTATACCTGAACATATTTTATTTTCCTTTACCTAATGTTCTGTACAAAATGTTAACTTTGGCTAAATTTCATACAGACTCTGCTAGAATTTAAATCTGAGGCATATTATGATTTTATGTGTAAGGAATTAACCCTTTGAGTGCCAGAGGGGTACCCAACCTATTGTGAAGCAATGGATAGGGTACCCCTCTGGCACTCAAAGGGTTAACTGAATTTGATGTGTAAGTTTCTAACACATAGTATATAAAGTTTTCCAAAAGTTTAATAGCACAAAATATAATTGTATCAGTTATTCAAAGACATTATCATAAATCAGCATTTAACTTAAAGGGATCGTAATGTTCCATAATAAAAGCAGCTCTAATTAATCTTCTTAGTATTTGGACCTTGGAGAGTGTTATTTCAATTCTATCAGAGTTGTAGTTGAAGAGTAATTGAATGATAAAGTATCCCCCTCCCGCACCTTTTACTGATGAAACACTACTCACCTCAGAGCAGCAGGGAGGTGCCCAGGTAGATTGCAGAGAAGGACAATCTTCAATTACGATAAGGGAAAACACTGAAAAACCTGTCAAGGGGGGCAAGGTTTTCATTGTTCTCACAGTAAGAAGATTGTCCCTTGCTGTTATCTGTCTGGTCAAGCAACCAGATTCCACATCTGAGATGAGCAGTGTCACACTAGGTAAAGGGGGGCAGGAGGGGGATATTTTATCATTCAATTACTCTTGAACTACAACTCTGACAGTATTGAAATAGCACTCCCTGTGGCTCAAATACTGTGAAGATTAATTGGAGCTGCTGTTTTTGTGAAACATTACTATCCCTTTAAGTGAAAGTTTTACAATTGCAGGAAGAAATGTATGAGTTTCAGAATGTTCTGAGCGCCACGTCACTAAGTCATATATTGCAAAACCAGACAGACGTTGTGTACCTCTCTGGAGGGATTGTATTAAATAAAGACAGGAGCAACCACAAAAGTGAAACAGCATGCACCCCTTTGGCATCAAATTGGCATTGCATAAATGGATGTCTTTCAATATCTGTGTTTAAAATGTATGAATGAACCTTTAATGGGTGAAATATAGGTGTTAAAGACAAGAAGGTCTGGCTACTATGAATCCAAACACCCAGAAGTACCAGTGGTGGGCGAAAAGTGTGAAAAATTTCCCGCATGACTTTTCGCAAAAACTTGCTTTTCCAGTGAAAAATTTTGCCTTTCCGTCTATACAAAACTGTCCTCCTTTTCGCCTATTTTAACAAATTTTCCCCCTATGTTAACACATTTTTTCCCCTATTTTAACACATTTTTTGCCTACATTTCCTGTAGGTACTACATTTCCCACTGTAATATCACTTCTTCTGAGGTCTGAGGTTTAGAAATAAGTGGCTGAAAGTCAAAGTTGTGTTAGAAATAAGTGGCTGAAAGTCAAAGATGTGAGTCCTACAGTAACATATGGCTTGCAAAATGTGTTAGCATGCAGAATACATTTGTCCTTTTCCCACAATACTAACTTCCTGTTTAAGTGACATTGGCACATATTCATGATGATGTCAAGTAATGAAAAAAATAAAGTACAGTGGAGGACTGGAATGATGTGATTTGTGTATGTATTTTTACCATTGTCATACTCTATCCTCCTTCTCAGATTATTGACATACATTACTTATCAGTCATATCAGTGGTCCCACGTGGGGTAGATGGTAGAAACCCTTCTTCACATCCATCCTCCACCTCCTCATCTGTGCTGCTGTTAATATATTTGTCCTGACTTTGTCTGTCATGTGTGGTTTATGCTACTACTACTACTGGAGCTAGATGTTGAAGTAATTCTACTGCCACCACTACTAGGTGTCAAAGGTGCAGCACTTAAAGAAGCAGCACCAGAGGTACTCGTCATATCTAACACTGTGGATGTTAACCTGCGTTGCTGTTGCTGGGTACTCAAAACAGGTGTGTGTGGTTGAGTGGGACTTGTCTTTGAAGAGGCGATAACGCTGATGATGACTGATAGGGTGACTGTGTGCTTTTTGACATCTGTACTTGTCTAGGGCCAGACTTTCCAATGGCTTTCTCAAACACTTTATAGACAGACACAGTGCTCTTTAAAAGTGGTGGAAGATACAGCCATTGACTTTCTGCTAACCTTATAGCCCTGCCATCATCCTCACTCTCAACTTCATCTATATCTGAACAAGAGAAGGATGCTTGAGGGATATATTCTAGATCTGCATCATCATCAGTCATCATTAGGTCATCCTCAGCAGCATCAGTATCACCTGACAAATCTTGCCCACTACCCTTTTATTCCTCTAAGCTTTTGGAGGTCTCAAACCATTTCTTTTTACTTTTACTTTAACAAAGTTCTCTACTACAGGTGTTTTGTTGCTTGTTTGTCTCACTTTCTGATGCAACAGGTTGTTCAGCTGCTACACCTTCCTCTGTTATGCTATTGCTAGCATCATCAACACTTGAATGTGACTTGTCATCTTCAGTGTTCTTCTTATATGGTTCTTTATGTCTGCTGGCACTGGTGGTGCTAGAGCTTGTTTTGCTGGGACCTTGGCAAACTGTATCCTCCCTTGGAATAGATGGATCATCATCATTGATTGCACACGCTGTATCAACCATTGCTGCAGTCAGTTTCTGAACTACTACTTTAATCTCATGTCCCTGCACTGCTCCACCCCTCCCCCTTCCCCCTGTGCGTTTACTGGACATTAAGCAACTACACTGTTTTTTCATTGTACGGTACACAACACAACTGATGGAGCTGTGTGATGCCTTGCCTAAGCCCATTCAGCTGTCTGTCACTTTCACCTAAGATATTAGTTGTTTTTTTTTTAAGTTGTCCACCCTGTTGTCTTATCACAGTCTGTCCAAAAAAAATAATTGTAACTGAAAAAGAAAATCAAGAACGTTTTTCCCCAGCAAGATCAGCAAGCAAATAGGTCCCTAGCTGCCTGTGTCTTGCCAGTCAGTCACATGGAATTTTGGAGTATTTGGGGGTCAACCTCCTTCCTCCCTTCTTATCAACTAGAGTGCCCCCAGACTCCCCTAATGCAGAGAACAAATGTCATACTTAAATGACTCCCTCAAATAAGCTTCGATTCCCCTTTATTTGCCTCCAGCTCAAAAACATGCTGCTCTCTGCTCTCACAAACACAGAATGGCTGCTGTGAGAGCCTGACAGTCTTTTAAATGGCTGTAGAAAATTTTAATGTGGTGGAGAAATATTTTTCTTCCCATTAATTTCAATGGGCGGAAAAGGTGGAAAAAAGCGGAAAAACTGCAATTTTCGCAGGAAATTATTCGCCAAGTGGAAAGTGCCATTGTTCGCCGATTGCAGTTTGAATCGAAAATTTTCGCCCATCCATACCAGTGATATAAGACTTTTTGAGGAATCTAAGAAAATTGTGGCTGAAATGCAGGAAATCTAAATTCATAACTGAAACATGATTTGAAGTTTCACATCAAATGTTCAACTGATACCAGCAAAAACAGCCAATCACAGCATACTTTCCTCACTGGGATTGGTCCATTTGGTCAAATAGTAAAGTAATTGTAGATTCCAGACACAGTAGGCTGCATCAGGAACTGGCCTGGGACAGATATTAAATTATCTGTACTTTGACATGTTTTGAGATAGCAAGAGAGGAATAAATAGCATTGCTTATCAATTGGGCTATGGCAAGATAGCTTACTTTTTACAGTTTAAACATTTACATTGCTTGTTCTATAGGGTAAGTAGGAGATGGATCAATTCACCAATCTATGGCAAGTATATATATATTATATGCACTCACCCTTTTTTGCAAGATAAGGGATAGCAATATAAGAATTGTTAATCCTGCAGGCATCGGATGAAGTAAAATCAAAAAGATTCTTTATTAAACACAGGCAAGTGACAACAAGATTTTCCAATGGAAGTTCACAATATACACTGGTAGACAGAGGTGAGAGACAACATAGAATAGTCTGGCAAAACCATTATTTAATATGTATTGAAAATGTTGAGTAGGGGTGGTGAAAGCTGTTGCCATATTCCCATGAGAAATCCTGCGAAAATCACGTTGTCGTTCACTTTTTACTGAGAAAATCTACTTTACAACCAGCGATTAAAATCTTTGCATTTTTTGGCCATTGGTTGAAATTCATCACCGTTTTTTCAACGTGAAAGTTTCTGCCCATTGATTTACATTTTTTTTTGTCTTTTGCTATAAAAACGTGATGTATACCAGGAAATGAAACACAATAGAAGCAGCTACAGAGCGAAGTAGATGTGCTGTGCTGTTCTGCTGTGATCTTTTTGAAAAATTGAGGAAGGAGAGGCTCATAGTGACTGCTATCACTAGGAGGAAGTATAAAAATAGTAAAAGGAGGAATTGGAATGACCCTTATGTGTCCACTGAGTCTGAGGAGGAGGAGGACGTGAACACTACAGAAACAATGCTGTCCAGTCCCCCTAATACACCCCTAGGGATCTTGGGGAATTTAATGGGAAGGGAGATAGAAAAGGGTAGTAGTACCTGGTGCCAGACATGCTGCCACTACTGCCATCATTGCTGTACCTGCTGCCATATGTGCTGCCCCTGCTGCCACTAGTGTTGTGCCTGCTGTCAGATGTGCTGCCCCTGCTACTGCTACCACCATTGCTGTGCCTGCCCTCAGACGTGCTGTCCCTGCTACAGCCAGTGCTGCCCCTGCTGCAACCAGTGCTGTGCCTGCTGTCAGTGCTGTCCCTGCTAGCACCAGTACTGTTACTGCTGTCAGACATGCAGCCCCACTGTAACCAGTGCTGTGCCTGCTGCCAGTGCTGAACCTGCTGCCACCAGTACTGTGACTGCTGTCAGACATGCTGCCCCTACTGCAACCAGTGTTGTGCCTGCTGCCAGTGCTGAAGCTGTTGCTAGTGTGTCTTGTAATACCCAGAAGGGGGGGAAGGAGAAAATCATGCCAAGGACGGGGTAATCAATATCCTCATATTAATATTGACTGTGAGGAGGAAGACTCTGGGGCTGTACTTGATGTGTTGGTGTTAGTATTAGTAGTAGCAGCAATAATGGCGAATGAACCACTGGGACTAGTGTTAGGGGAGTGGTAGGGGAAACATTGAGAGCATCCAGACTAGTGGTCAAGGGAGCCCCCACTATTTCTCTGGCCCCTGGGAGTCCTCTTCCCTTCACTACAGTGTTCAAGTGAAACATGATCCTAAAGAGGCCGGAACTGTTGGTGTATAGCAGGAGCAGAAATAATAATATCACCATCACCAAGAGCACAGATGAGCTGCCTGTGCCTGCTGATACTCTTGTCAGTCAGCCTTCTTCACGTCACCAAGAAATGTCAAGTGTGACATTAGGGTACCCTCGGTCACATTGCTCGTCACCTCCTCCAACCAGCATTGAGATGTCTGTAATAGAGCAGCAGCAGCACGTAGGGACTAGTGGTGGTGGTGATGATGATGGTGTAGAAATTGGAGTGGAAGAGACATTGATGGCCTTTTTACCAGAAACTGAGAAGGAATGGGAGACAAGGATGAGGATGGGCATCACAACCACCACCACCAGTGAGCTTTTGGAATTTACAACTGCTCTAATTCCTTCTGCTGCTGAGTTGCAAAGGCAGCAGGATGCTGATGAGCAAGCTGATAACACACATGAAACACAGACACCATGACATTTATGGCAAACATGTTAAAGCCAAACACCCACCACAGAAATCAAGCACCATTGTTGCTGTACCCCCTGCCTCTCCAGAAAGGCAACAAGAAGCGAGGTGGAGATCAAGGAGAAGGAAAAATAGAGAAACCCAGGCAGAGACTGGAAGTTCCATGACATGTTAAACAACTAGCTTGCCATCACCTTCTTCCTCTAGGGTAACTATATCTTCTTCCAATCCATCTCGTTCATTGTTACCTCCCCCGCCAAATGATAGCCACTCTGTTGATGTTAGGATGTGGCAGTTCATCTCCACCCATTGCAAACTGTGCGGCGCACTGACCACACATGGCACAACTAGCAAGAGCAGAAGTACTCTTAAACATTTCGAGGGGTCTGGGGTACATAATAGAAATGCTATTGATGTGTCAGAGTGTACCAAGATTTTCTGCTCCTGCTGTAGAGGAGTATGACTCTGAGTTTTTTTGGAGATAAGAGTTAGGGAGTACCTACTCATATCTGCCACCACCTTCACAAGTCATGTCATTAAAGCAATAATGTTACATAGTTCTTCTATTATGTACAGCCATCTCACACTAAGTTCTTAGAAACAGTCAAAACCTGCACAAAAATAATGCAAAAGTACGCCTATGGAATAGTAAACTTGCCAAAATGTTGGTGGATGACATACTGCCCTTTTCTTTTGTTGAAAACAGAGACTTAAAGAACTGAAGTCATGTGTTGCAGCCTGATGGAATATCTGAAACCACAGTTATTTTTCAATGATGGTTATGCCAATGTTACTTAAGCAAAAAGTGGTTAGTGTTGTGGTCAAAGGACAAAGGCACTCAGCCTGCTACAGGCAGACATATGTTGCTGTAGAACTCATAACATTTATATTCAGCTATTTATTCCTCCACTTCAGCCCTCAGAAGAAGTAATATTGTGGAGGGAAATCTTCTGTCATAGAAAACATAGGCAAAATATTGTACATTTCTCACAGGAAATTTATTGGAGAAAAGGAGGACTTTTTTTGTATTTTCTATATGCAGAAAGTTTCATGAAAAAATGGGAAATCGTTGTTTTTTCTGAAAAGTCCTGTGGGAAATGTCTTTGACTTTTCACCCATCCATATTCAGGAAGAAAAGAAGGGGACATTTTAGAGCAAAACAAGGGTATCATAGAGAATCAATAAAAATATCCCAAATCCTCATTAATTTAAAGTGGTTCTCACTTTGCAACAAATATGTGATTCTTGAAAGTGCTTATATGTAAGTGTATGCAAATTAGACATCACTGGAAGGCATGCCAGAGACATACACACAATTTACACTGCTCTATCTCCCACCTGCCGCACTCTACAGATCAGAGCCAACTCATTCAGATCCTATCAATATGCTCCTATTGAGGTAATAATTTGAGAAGAAAGAAGTTTTATTTTAAGCACTTGAATGAAAGTGTGGCCTCCAAAGCATTGTGTAGCAAAGCACTGGAAACCGCTCTAGCATACAAGGGGTTTAAAACCCCATTTACATTAAAGGAACTTTTCATTTTTCCAGAGTGGTGCAGCTGGTCTACCCCCACAATATGTCATATGTATTTTCCTGAATTTGTGCAAAGTATTTATAGATATACATTATTACAAAGAAAAAAGACAAAAAAAGAAAATAAAAATAAATAAACAACATTAGACACAACTAGGACAATTTTAGGCAATATGGCTCCCAGTGCAAAATTTGTAAATGCTTCACCCACCACAAAATTGTTCATTTAGTATACATCATGCATTGTACACTTCCTGTTAAAAATATATTCAATCACATAAGACAGGACATGAAGTAAGTACGCTTCATTAACGTTAGAGAGAGACCAATACGTCTTTGCATCATTATATGAGACAAGCCAAGAATTACATAAATAGAGAATAACAGAGTATTACACAAGACCAACAGAGCTTTATTTCAATACCTGAGGCAATCAGAGCATTGCACTATTGTGTATAAACGTCTGCATATTGCAGCATTACATGAGAGACAAAGGAATGGAAAAAAACACGTAATGAGTTGACTGTGGAACAAGAGTAGTGTCAGACAATGTATGTGATGGTCTGTGATTACGTGTGGACAGTGGAACAAGAATGAAGTGTCAGAGTGGAAAGCTGGACAAGACGGGGGAAGCAGTCACTGTATATTTGGTTATGTGGCTACCAGTTATGGGTCTGCAAAATGTTTTGCCTCAAAAGAAAAACAGGAGAAAAATGGTCCTTACAACTGAGCTGGACATTTTTCATGGAAAGTGCCAGATTTCCATATTTTTCCACTTAGCTCATTGCATTGAAATCAATAGTAAGACTAAATTCCCCCCAGATGTTTCCATGCTTTTCATGCAGGAATAATATAAAAGGGATGTGAGGTTTCAGCAGCATATCATTCTATGTTTATTAGAGAAAGAGTCCACAATTTTGAACTAGTTAGGACAGAGAAATAAAGAAAAGTTACAGTACGGTTTAGGGAGTTTTGTAAGCAAGCAATTTATACTGTGTTTTAGAGGAGTCTGGGAGACTATGGGTGAGTGTGAAGGCAGAAAGAAGTTGACCCAAAATATCCCAAAATCTTGGCTGACTGAGACAGGCAACTGTAATCCTAGTTTCTCCCTGGTCTGGATATTATCTCTCTGTTAGTGGGGTCTTGGGGTGTGTGATGGGAGATAAGGAGATTTATCCTAAATACCTCAAAATGATGCTTAACAAAGAAGACAGAGGCAGTGGGGATCCATGTTCCTGTCAGGAGGTTGTTCTGAGTGTGTGTGAAGGGATCAAAGGAGCTTTACCCCAAATACCTCCAAATTTTTCTGAGTAGAAGGACACAGGCATGTGTGATCAAAGTTCCTTTCCGTTGGCAGTTATCTGTGTTAGGGGAATGCGGGGTATGATTTGCATGAGGAGTGTTTTTTTCATGCTGATAGGGACATTACATTAAAAAAATAAGAAAATACAATAAAGAACACAAAAAATATTATTATAAAAAATTAAAAAATTATTTGATAAGTGACAGGGGCCCCAATATGAGCTGTGACTGAGGCAGACAGAGACAGGCAGAAGAGTTTCAGCATTTTGTAGATAGCAAGACATCACATGCACAATCAGTTCTGTTGTGTACTTCAGTGTTTAATAATGTCCAGGAAATGTACTAGGCCCAGGGGTAGGGAGAAAGAAGTAATAGCAGTGCAGGAACATTTTAGTAACGTGGTAGTACAAAAACTGACTGCAGCTATGGTTGATGCAGCATGATCAATAAACAATCATGATCCTTCTCTTCCTGAGGAGGCTGTTTGTCCAAGTCACATAAAATGTTCCACTACCACTAGAAGTAATATTAAAAACTATGTAATAACATCAAAATGAGTCACATTCTAATATTGATCATTACTGAGGAAGCTTAGGCAATTCAACCATCTTCTGTGCCTGGTAGTGAGAGTAAAAACATCAATCATTAAAGTTGTGGTGAATGTAAGCTCTCACGAGCAGGGCCCTCTGATCTCCCGTTCTCCACATCTGATTGTACTATTTAATAACTCTGTATGTCTATTCCCAATTGCACAGTTCAGCGGAATTAGTTGGCGCTATATAAATAAAGAATAATAATAATAATAATGTGCTGAAAATCCCTGTAAGGGTACAAGTAAAAAAGATTTTGAGACTTCAAAAAGCCTAGAAGAATATACAAGCAGTTAGAAAGAAGTGGCGGACAATGCTGAGGATGACCTAATAGCCAATGAAGTTGATGATGTTGATCTAGACTATATCCCCCAATATCCTTCTCTTCTTCATACACAGATGAAGTAGAGAGTAAGAGAGATGATTACATGACCAGAAAATTATCTGAAAGACAAAGACTCAATCTTCCATTCCTGAAAATGATTGCTCATACCTTCGGCACTCCACTTTGTACATGCATAATTTTGAGTAGGGATGTGTGAAAACTTTCACCTCAAACCAAGTTGTCTGGACTGGAATGCTTTCTGCTGCTTGTTGTGGAAGAATCCCCCTTCACAACAGCAGCAAAACTCTTCCAACATCTCCTACTGTCCATTGTGCCACACATTTTAATTTCTCTCTCTCTCTCTCTCTCTCTCTAAATCTCTTTCTCTCTCTTTGCCTATATGGAATTCTGAACATTGTTCAACACGTTTGGCTGTTTGTTTTCATTCATTGTGCTGGAAGTCACATATCCCCAGTCAATTTCAGACAAGAACTAATCACCAATTATGATTACATTTTGTAACTGAGAAGCCTATTCCATTTGCAGTAGCAACTGGGCTTCTTCAGTCTCTGGAACCTTCATTAATATCTTCCCTTATACTAGGATTTAAGACTTGGATTACATATTGTCATAGTCCAATCCAATATGATCCAGTGTTCAGTCCAGATCGTGTTATCAACTGGTCTGCTTTATGGAGTTGCCTCTTCCTTGCAGTAGCATTTGCTCAAAGCTTCCTGTTTGGCCTTGTCCTGTGTATACTGTTGCTATTTGCCCCTTCTCTCCAGTTACTGACCATCTTTGTTCCTGTCTATGCATTGTTTGCTATTTGTTCTTGTATGGATCCACTGTTGCTGTCCGAGTTTTGTTCCAGTCCATGGTATTGTTTGCTTGCCTATTCCTGCATTGATCTGCTGTCACTGTGCCAATCCTGTTGTTGTAGCAATCCTGTTCCTGACTACAGTATTGGCTGTTGCTTATTTCTGTATTAATCCACTGTTACTGAACAAGTTATGTTGTGTGTCAGTCCTGTTCCTGATCATAGTATTGACTTCTGTTTGTTCCTGCATTGTTCCACTGTTGCTATACCAGTCCTGCTCCAGTCCATGGTATTGTTTCCTGCCTGTTCCTGCAGTGATCCACAGTTACTGAACTAATCATGTTGCTAAACTGGTCCATCTATCCAGCCCCTGTCTACAGAATTGTTTACAGATTGATCCTTTATAGATTTGCAATTACTGAACCTATTGTCTTTGCTGCTTTATTGCTTGTTTTTCCTGTGGCTGCTGAACTAGTCCTGTTCCAGTTCTTCTTTGAGTTTGCTGGTACTGTTTCTTGCAAATTCCTGCCTGGCTATTGATTCTGCTTTGTTGCACTCTTGGACTTGTTTCAGATGTTTGTGTTAGTCCCTGCTTTTCAGCAGCTGTTGTATTGAGGACCACTGTACCTTTAACTGTTTGCTGCACTGTGTCCAATTTTGACAACTGTCCAGCTGTGTTGTTCTGGCTGGTTTTCTCTGCACTGCCTCCAGTGTTCTGATCCTGTACTGCAGTTTGACTTCAGGGAGCCCACCTTGTGTCCTGCCTCTGCATTGTAGCTGGACTCCAGTGACTACCTCTAGTGTTCAGATCCTGTAGTAGTCTGCCCTCAGTATATTTTCCAGTCCTGCTGGTCTACAGACCCTGGCCAGTCATCCTGAGCATAGTCCAGCTCAACATGTCTGTGCTATCCAACCTTGCAGCTGGCACAATTACCCAGTTTTGGCTAGCTCCACACTCTAACATTTTTCTGTTAACAGGGGCAGCTCAATTTAAAGACTTGCTCGTCATCTCTGACAGGCAATGCAATAAAAATAGGCACACCCTCCCCTCTTTAAAAACCCTGACCATTATATTCCGGAGTAAACCAACTGCACCATAGGAACCAAATAATTCTTAAATCCCCATGTACCTGAATAGCGGTCTTTAACCCCTTGAATGTTAGAGATCTCTGCAGTGCATAGGTTTGCAATACATTGGCAACCACTTTATAATTTAAGACATTAAAGCTCAGATTAATTTAACAGGAATTGTGTTTGTTCCATATTGTGCAGTTGGTTTGCTCCAGAATCAAGTGGAGCGGGAGCACACCCAACTTAGGTGATAAGATGAAATAACAGCTGTCAAATGTTACAGACTGTTAAAACCTTCCATTTATTGAATACTTATAAAACACTTAGAGACATGACATGAGAAACAGCTACATAGAACTGTCTGATGTGTTTCGAGCGTACCTAGCTCTTACTCATAGACTAAACGAATAACACAAAAGGAAAAGTTTAAAAAGTAGCAACCAACATATGATTGGTGCAACATTGTAGCCTCCCTCTCGTTTCTGTCAATCACCAGTGGAATGACATAACAGGGAGGTCACCAGTGCTTGAGATAATTTCTATGCCTTGATGTTCAGAAATTGCAGGAGCACACTTTAATATAATAACAAGAAGTAACCAGAATTAAAGGGGAAAATTCCCCATTTTTCTACTGTTCAGATACATTAAACAAAGGTTACAAAAGGGGGATAGGAAGTGGACACTTTCAGCATGGCAGCCACCCTGTATACATTCTCAGTGCATAGCTGTAACCATAAAACCTCCTGTAGGATTTTCAGACAAAGGGGGAGGGGAAGTGGACAATTTCAGCCTAGCAGTCCCCTTCCAGAACCATAAAACACTCAAGCTGGCTGTAATCTGCAGCTCTGAGCCTCTGAGTGGGGGAAGGTATTCTCTCTATACCATTCAGTACTAGTGATCCTAGCCAGGAGGAGGAGAGGCTCCAACTCTTGCAAGTGTGACCTGTGACAATCCTGTTCGTCACATATCATATTCTTAAAGAAATTGTAAAATGAGGTTAAGAGTCAGTTTGAATTGGGTTTTCAACACCTTGATAGAAATGTCTCCAAAACATTACAAAGCAATTCATTGGAGACTTTGTTTCTCCCCTACAGAGCACTTGCTTTTCTCTAGAATTACATTAGCATCATTATGTCTGTGTATTTCAGTTAGAAGGCTGGATTCCATTACCTCTGCAGGGTTTATTTTTGATTCTATCTTAACATTTCCACATGACCTATAACAATAATTTTTCTAGATTGGTAGCATTTACACAGATAATAGATTCCAGCCCATATTTTTATAACTCAAATATTAAACATAACTGATTACAATAATATTGAAATGAATTTCATTGTGATTTTATAAAGCTGATGAATTGATGGAAAAAGTATATATTTTTGAAATATAGGTAATAGGTAAGCCCTCTTCTCTCCTGGCACTGCAATTATCTTAGTATGAACTATGTTAATTAAATACAGCTGTACGTTTTTCTGATTTACAATAATACAATAATTTTATACATTTAATACAAACTGAAAGGCTATGATACAGTTTTAAATGTTAATGCGTGCTAAATGCTTGGAGGCTTATAGGACTTTTAAAAAATGTGGAAATTGTCCAATATGACATCATTCTATTTTACCATTGTGTAGTCTATTACCATTTATCTGAATGAAACAGTATTAAATTCATGCATTGCATCTTTATACAGTAACGTGCAAAAGTTTTAGGCACATGTGAAAAAATCCTGTAAAGTAAGAATGCTTTAGAAAAATAGACACGTTAATAGTTTACATAAAACAACAAAATAAATAGTGAATGAACAGAAGAAAAATCTAAAAAAAATCAATATTTGGTGTGACCACCCTTTGCCTTCAAAACAGCATCAGTTCTTCTAGGTACATTTGCACAAAGTCAGGTATACTGTAAGCATATAGTCAGGGTGTCACCTCCATTTTCTCGTACATTCGTTATTCCTAGTGCGGCCTTTCACCTCACCACTCGGTTCTTACTGAGCATTGTGCCTCACTTCCGGGTTCTGGTCCAATGCGTTACGAATACAGTGACATCAATCCCTTACACCCATAATAGGCAGGGTCTCCAGGCCCTTGGAGAACTTTCACAGTGTTTCTTGTGCTGAGAGGTTGTTTCTCCTGGCTGTTTAATCTTTGATCCCAAGTTTTGACCCATGCTTTGTCTGACCTGCCTTATTGCCTGCTGATTTAGTATCCTGTAGTGCAGTTGTGTATGACCAGTGCCTGTATCCTGACTTCCCATTTGCCTGTCAATTTCAAACTGTAGTCCTTTTGTGTATGACCTTTGGCTTTCCATCTGACCATACCATCTTGCCTACTATTACCACACCATTGATGAACTGTGTATGACCTTTGGCTTTACATCTGACCACTCCATCTTGCCTACTATTACCACACCACTGATGAACTTTGTATGACCCTTGGCTTACCACTTGACCTCTTCCTCGGTTCCAGATTACTTTACCCACTACCCAATTATATCCTAGGTACTCTTTATCTTATAGCTCTAGTTCCTCCTTGGGGGTTTGCACTATATCCTTAGCATAATCTTTCTAGCTCCATACCCTAGTCACCTTACCCCAGAATCAGAGTTGGTGCTGTCTGTAGAGGTATCATTCAGGACTTACTTCCAGCTCCTTGGGGGCTCCTCATCCAGCCATTCAGTTGGCACCTCTAGTCCAACCCTCTCTGCAGCACGGATCACAAGCTTTGCACTTCAGCATCGCCTCCAAGCACTCCCTCTCTTGCAGGTTACTACATGCGTACGTTGTTCCAGGTGCGTTTGACACAGGTGTATGATTAAACAATTATACCAAACAGGTGCTAATGATTTTCAATTTAATATGTATGTTGAAACTCAATCATTAACTGAAACAGAAACAGCTGTGTAGGAGGAATACAACTGGGTGAGGAACAGCCAAACTCAGCTAACAATGTGAGGTTGCTAAAGACAGTTTTTAATGTCAAAAGTCATATACCATGGCAAAACTGAGCACAGCAACAAGACACAAGGTAGGTATCTCCCAGGCAGAAATGTCAAGGCAGACAAGGGTTTCCAGATGTGCTGTCCAAGCTCTTTTGAAGAAGCACAAAGAAACGGGCAACGATAAGGACCACAGACACAGTGGTTGGCCATGGAAACTTAGTGCAGCAGATGAAAAGACACATCATGCTTACTCCTCTTCACAATTGGAAGATGTTCAACAATGCAATCAGCTCAGAAATGGAAGAAAACAGTGTGATGGTACCCACATCTACTGTCCGGAGAAGTCTGGTCAGAAGTGGCCTTTATGGAAGACTTGCTGCCACAAAGCCATACCTCCCAAGCGAAACAAGGCCAAGTGACTCAACTATGCAAGAAATCACAGGAACTGGGGTGCAGAAAAATGGCAGCAGGTGATCTGGACTGATGAGCCAAAATGTGAAATATTTGACTGTAGCAGAAGACAGTTTGTTTATTGAATGCTGGAGAGAGGTACAAGAATGAGTCTCTGCAAGCAACAATGAAGCATGGTGGAGATTCCTTGCAAGTTTGGGGCTACATTTCTGCAAACTGAGTTAGGCATTTGTTCAGAATTAATGGTATCCTCAGTGCTGATAAGTACAGGCAGATACTTATTCATCATGCAATATCATCAGGGAGTCATCTGAGTTGCCCCTAATATATTCTGCAGCATGACAATGACCACAAACATACAGCCAAAGTCATTAAGAGCTGTCTTCAGCATAAAGAAGAGCAAGGAGTCCTGGAAGTAATGGTATGGCGCCCACAAAGCCCTGATCTCAACATCATCAATCATCTGCCTGGGATTACATGAAGAGAGAGAGGCAACTGAGGCTGCCTAAATCCACAGAAGGAGAAACACAGATTGGAATTGCACAGGCCAGAATAAAGATAAATACAAATATAAAGGCTATAATAGCCCGGGTGGTCTCAAGGCCAATAATGAAACAAACCAACAAATTAATGAAGGGCCCCAAAATGGTACAGAGAACCAAAAGGAGCCCACCAAAAGAGACCCAAATACAACAAGGCACACCAAATGTATCAAAAGTGAAAAAATATTTATTTAATAGTACAAAAAATAAACATAAAATCAGTTAAACCCAAATCTGGAGAGTCCAGGCAGAGTAGATGATAATACTATTACAAAAACTGGGAAGCCACCCGATGAAATAAACTAGCGTATTAGCCCCATATACAATGAATAAGTAAGTGCACTAAATAAAGTGAAATAATAGTATAGGCACTAAAAGTGTGAGTAGCAAATTAACACTAAGATAATAAAGCACAAAAGAACTTATCTTAAGTGAATGAAACAGGCAAAGACCCAGGAGCAATAAGTAACAGCCAGACTCCCCAGACACTAAGACCCAACTGTGGCTTCGTCAGGGGTAATGTGGTGTTATCAAGTAATGGTTTAAATAGTAACAACTTACCAATCAAAATAATAGAAGCCGATCATATGACCGAGAGCAAACCACCCAATCCACCAAGACCCAGAGTACACGAAACAATGAAGCGTGTAAGCTCAGCCGATCATATGATTCTCTTAGATCTTAAAAAATCCAGAACTCAGCAATCACGTGAATGCATCCCCTGTCACATGATTGGATTAATCCATTCCAAAGGCAAATAAATCCCCAATGCCTACCAAACCAAATGAAACCTAAACAATCCCAAGCAAAAAATAGTTAACCCCCAACCCCACTAAATAGTCCCCAGGCGGGAAATCCTGTCCATATGCATCTGGATCTGTAGTCCATCATAAATACTCTGCCAATCCACGGCAATCAAAATTTACTATAATTATAATTATTACAGTGTACATGGACTACAAACACCAGATCCAGATATATAATGGGCATATAATCACCCCGATCGTAACTAGAAAAGGGGACAAAACTATAGAGTAAAGGAGTGACCTATCAGCTGAATAACAGCCGAAAGCCACTCATAAGGTGCACCTTATAACACTCTAGATAAACATTGACATCTTTCAGGTTTCATAATGGCACAATACTATCACGGTACTCGTGATCTCGCTATGGCGACATTGCTACTTCCTGCATGTTTCCTGCCGAATTCTTATTGGCTGCTGGATCCTGTCTCCACCCAGCACTATCCCTTTTAACCCCAGCCCTGTCAGTATGCCCTTGTCCTTTCGTGGTGTGCCTGTTCGTGAGTACACTCCAGACTTCCAGTGTGTATCCTGCGGCCTGACTGACTACTCTTCGTGGATTTCCGATTCCTGTTTTGTTATCTACTTGGCTTGGCTGACGCTCCTGCTCTGTGTACCAACCCGGATTGGCTGATGTCCCTGCTCCGTGTATTGACCCTGCTTGGCTGATGTTCCTGTTCTGTGTACCGACCCGGCCTGGCTGACGTTCCTGCTCTGTGTACAGACCCGCATTGGCTGACGCCCCTGCTCCTGGCATCTACTTGTCTTATCATTCCTGCTCAGTGTATCAGGTTGGCCTGCCGGTCTTCCTGCCCTTGGTTATTCGGGCTACATAGACCTGAGTACTATCACCTCCAGTACTGTGACCCATTCTTCCTACACCCGTGCTTGTTGGGTTCGCCTCACTTCGGTGTTGCGTTCTCCTTTTGGTTAGCACCCCGGTATGCTTGACCTGTTCTCATTCATTCCTCGAGGTTGGTTGTGTTCCCTAAGCACCTCGATTACCTCCTTGCATGCGGTCACTATCAGGTCTGAGAGTATGATTACCCTCTTGAGGGGCTTTTGCATTTTAGCGCTTGTGGGTCACAGTTACTGAGCATTTTTTCTGAGAGTTAGCTGCCGTGTCACCCTTTGCTTCGGGCTGTTCGTTTCCCTGCAGTTCACTTACCCTAGTTTGCTAGGGTTCTGTCGCGCGTAGTGTTCTGTCAGTAGTCGCATACTGGTGTGCAGAGTTCCTATTCAGTCTGTTCCAGCAGCTCCGCTATACCTTACACGGTAAGGTTCTGATTCTATCCCACTGTCAGTATCCTGCAGCCTAGTTGCCTCAGTTTGGCTGTCAGGAGTTACTGTCAGTATCAGTTCAGAGGGCCATCTGTGTTCTTTATTGCCTCAGATCCAGGGCCATTTCCATACGTGTAGACTGTAGTGACCTTATACTACTACTACACCTCAGATGTCTCTCTGCCTCCACGTTGTCCCTCTTTGTATCAGAGGGTTACCAGTCTGGTCTCCACAATACTACGGCCTGTTCAGTCCTAGGCCTAACAGCTCCCTTCTGGGATTTGTGTCTCCCTCGTGGACTCTGTTTTGCTATCAAGTTACACACATATTGTCTGCTAACCTGATCCTGTGCCAGTATAGTCTTGGACTATATTAGACCCGTGAGGGTTATAGAATTCTTGGATTGTCTGTTACCCTGATCCTGTGTCAGTGTGGTATTGGACTGTACTGGACCCGTGTGGATTACAGAAGTAACGAACTGCCTTCTCAACCTAATCCTGTGTCAGTATTGATTATATCTGTACTGGACCTGTGTGGGTGCAGAAGTGTAATTTATCATTGTCTTTAAATAAACTGTGTTTTTACCAAACCTTACGTGTCTGTGTGTCAGAAAAACTGTAACAAATATCAACATATCACCTAAAGGCATAAACAAGTAGTCACCAAAAAATCCAACAGTAAAATCATCATGGCTAAACAAAAACATATATAAACACAATACAACACAAGATATAACAAGTATCGCACTGTAAAAAGTCCAACAATCACAATTCTACATATCCAAGGATTAAGAGACTTGCTTGAAGATATTCTTTCTAAAGAGGGAGACACGTACATCTCACACCATTTTCCACAAGAAATAATATTCCACAGCTACAATGAATCCAAATGAAAACTGTTGAAAGAAATGCAAAAATTAGAGGTCATCCCTTTATTTATCCAAATAGCTATTAAAATGCATATCTTCATTAAATCCACAAGTGACATAAGATTTTAACATAGTAACATAGTAACATAGTAACATAGTAGATAAGGCTGAAAAAAGACATGCGTCCATCAAGTCCAGCCCATGCCAATAACACCCCTGTTGATCCAGAGAAGGCAACAAAAAAGCCCTCTGGAGCAATTTCCAATGTAGGTGTGTGTGTGAGTGTGTCAAATAGTTCCCCGGCTCAATATCCTATTTGCTTTGAAGCCATCTGTCATAACTGTCAATATTGTTCTGTGCTAGATAGGCATCCATTGCTTTTTTGAATGCAGTTACATTATCTGCAAGCACAGCATCCCGAGGCAAAGAATTCCATAGCCTTACCGCCCTTACTGTAAAGAATCCCTGCCTGTGTTTTAGTCGAAAGCGCCTTTCCTCAAGTCTTAATGGATGACCTCTTGTTCTTAGCTCAGCTCTTTGCATAAATAATTCATTGGATAGTTCTTTGTATTGGCCTTGAATGTATTTGTAAATGGTAATCATATCACCCCTTAGACGTCTCTTTTCTAATGTAAACAAACCCAGTTTGGCTAGTCTCTCTTTGTAACTCAGATCCTCCAATCCCTTTATCAGTTTTGTTGCACGTCTCTGCACCTTTTCCAGTTCAGTAATGTCTTTTTTTAGAACAGGCGCCCAAAATTGTACTCCATATTCTAGATGAGGCCTAACCAAGGATTTATACAGAGGTAGGATAATATTAGCATCCCTTGCTTCTACACCTCTTTTTATGCAGGCTAGTACTCTATTTGCTCTTGCAGCAGCTGAGTGACTCTGCACACTGCTGTGAAGACTATTGTCTATCAGTACACCTAAATCTTTCTCTAATGAGGATTTCCCAAGTTGTTTCCCATTTAGAGTATATGTAGCAAGTTTGTTTCTACAACCCAAATGCATAACCTTACATTTATCTACATTAAATGACATCTGCCACTTTTCTGCCCATTCACTTAGTTTATCTAAATCCTTCTGTAGGGAAAAAACATCGAGCTCTGTATGTATTTCCTTACATAGCTTAGTGTCATCAGCAAAGATTGAGATGCTACTTTCAATTCCCACTTCTAGATCATTAATAAACAAATTAAAAAGCATTGGGCCCAGGACTGAACCCTGCGGTACCCCACTTATAACCCTAGACCAATTTGAAAAAGTTCCATTTACAACAACTCTCTGCCATCTATCATTTAACCAGTTCTCAATCCATGTACAGATACCACCACCCAAACCGAAGCCTTTTAATTTATGCAGTAACCTGTTGTGAGGCACTGTGTCAAAGGCTTTTGCAAAATCCAAGTACACTACATCAACAGCAATTCCCCTGTCCAAATTACTACTCACTCTTTCATAAAATGCAAGTAAATTAGTCTGACATGATCTGTTCTTCATGAAACCATGCTGATTCCTACTAATGATATTGTTTGTCTTCACATAGTTCTGAATACTATCAGTTAATAGCCCTTCTAGTATCTTACCCACTATGGAAGTCAAGCTCACAGGTCTATAATTTCCTGGTTTGGATCTTGCTCCCTTTTTAAACAATGGAACTACATCAGCTTTCCTCCAATCACAGGGCACTATGCCTGATGAAAGCGAATCAATAAATATTAAGTATAATGGTTTTGCTATTACTGAACTAAGTTCCTTAAGTACCCTTGGGTGTATACCGTCCGGTCCAGGCGCTTTATTCACTATAACCCTTTCCAGTCTCTTTTGGACCTTGTCCTCAGTAAGCCATGTAGATGTTGGAGGAAATTCCATGGTTTTGTCTGTTTGCCCATAGCTTGTCATTTCTGCTTCCTTTGTATATACTGAAGCAAAGAACGTATTTAGGGTCTCAGCCATAGCTTTATCCTCACTAATCAATTCACCTGTTTCAGTCCTAAGAGGACCAATATCAAGCTTAACTTTTTTGTTGTTAATATACTTGTAGAATTGTTTAGGGTTATTCTTGCTCTCGTTTGCAATGTTTCGCTCATTTTCTATTTTAGCTAGCTTAATTGCTTGTTTGCAGATTTTATTACATTCTTTATATTTTTTAAATGATGCATCTGACCCATTTGACTTAAACACCTTAAAAGCCTGCTTTTTATTTCTCATTTCCCTGCTAACCACATTATTAATCCACATTGGTTTTGCTTTACTTCTCTTGTGCTTATTCCCCAATGGTATATATTGACGTGTATATTTGCCCAAGAGCATTTTAAATACATTCCATGACTCTTGTGCATTTTTATCTTTGAAAATTACATCCCACTGGATATCCTTTAAAGCTTCTTTTAACTTTGTAAAATTAGCCTTTTTGAAATTGAATGTTTTGGTTAAACTCTTGCTATTGGGTTTCTCATAACAAACTTCAAAGGATACAATATTATGGTCACTGCTGCCCAAATGTTCCCTTACCTGCACACTGTTTACAATGTCAGAATCGTTTGAGAGCACTAGGTCAAGCAAGGCCTCTTTTCTAGTTGGCTCCTCTACTAGTTGGGACATAAAATTATCATTTATCATACTTAGAAAAATATTTCCCTTTGTTGTGCCTGAAGTCATATTGCTCCAGTCAATTTCAGGGTAGTTGAAATCTCCCATTATAATTACCTTTGCTGACCTAGCAGCCTTTTCCATTTGCAGTAAAAGCTGGGCTTCCTCCAACTCCCCAACATTAGGTGGCTTGTAGCAAACCCCCACCAATATCTTTTTATTATGTGTGCCCCCAGTGTGTATTTCAACCCACAAGGCCTCTACCTTTTCATTGGACCCTTCATTTATATCTTCCCTTAAACTAGGTTTTAAGGCCTGCTTTACATATAGGCATACCCCTCCTCCCCTTTTATTAACCCTGTCCCTCCTAAAAAGTGAATAACCCTCTAGATTGACTGCCAAGTCATACGTATCATCTAACCAGGTTTCAGACACTCCAATCAGATCATACTGCTCATGACAATCAACCAGACTTCCCTTCTCAAGAGTTTTTGTTCAATATTGCCTCTCCTAATGTTCAGTTTAATCCTCTCTAATCCCAAAACTTTGAGCTTATCAGGAGAACCTCCATGAATTGACAAGAAATGAGATGCAACTGTGGTAAGTGTGTCACCTCTGCCCCTACCCCACTCTGCATTTCGTATAAGTGACATGTGTTTCTGTACTCTGCTATTTAGAAGCTGAGATGTCTGGCCAACATAAATAAGCCCACAGGGGCACCTGAGTCTGTAGACACAATTCCTCATTCGGCAACTGATGACATTTTTACAGGTCACCGGACTAAATATGTCCTTATCTTTAAAAATGTGACCACATATTGAACAATAACCACAAGGAAAAGTGCCCACCAGCCCATGTGCCCCTGCAGTACGTCCACCCTGATGGAAGTGACTGTGCACTAAAAGATCCAATAGATTCTGACTTCTTCTAGCAGTGAGAGAAGCCCTTGGTGTCAAAAAAGGTTGTAAAGTATTATCAGATGTTAACAAATGCCAATGACGATCCAGAATTTTCATTATGACTCCCCAATGAAAATTAAACCTTGTAATAACACGAATAGACGTTAAATCACTGTCTTTTTTACCCTTTTTACCTTGACCTGTGTTCAAAAGGGAACTTCTACGAGCGCGTCTAGCTCTTTGATACCCCTTTTTAAGGCAAGATTGTGGATATCCACGTTCAGAAAAACGGGATTGCAGTTCTTTCACTCTAATGTAGAACTTATCATCTCTGGAGAAATTGCGGCGTACCCTCAAGTATTGGCCCACTGGAATGTCCCTTTTACATCCCATTTCATGGAAATGGAGAAGGAAATTTACTGCAGTTGTCTTACGAAATAAATCAGCCGGAATCATCAATAGAGATGGACAGATCCAAAAAAATCCACTGATCACTGGGGAGGAGAAAAAGTAAGATGGATATTGAAATCATTCTGATTCAATTTGACTAAAAACTCATGACGAAGATCAACAGGACCATTCCATAAGAAAATAATATCATCAATATAACGAAACCAAAAGTCTATATATTGAGTATAACAAGCCATCCAATCATTGAAAACAAAATCCCTCTCCTACCATCCCAAAAAGATATTAGTGTAAGATGGTGCACATTTAGCCCCCATAGCAGTTCCAGAGGTCTGAAGGAAAATTGGCCATTGAAAAAAAAATAATTATGAGTTAATACAAAATATAATAAATCCTAAATAAATTCACAAAAAAGTTAATCTGATGCAAGACTTATTTGATACAAAAATATTTTACAGCTCTGATGCCATAATCATGTGGGATACTGGAAAACAAAGACTCTACGTCACAAGTGATGAGGATAGCATTATGATCAACTGAGAGTTCCTGGAGCTTCGTAAGGAGATCTGAGGAATCTCTCAAAAAAGAATCAAGATGGAAAACAATAGGTTGTAAGACGTGATCCAAAAACAGGCAACCTCTCTCACACAGACCTCCTATCCCTGCCATGATTGGAGGACCTGGTGGCATATTAACATCCTTATATATCTTTGGCAGAGCATAGAAGGTCAGTATTACAGGGCAAGCCACCACAAGAAAATCCAGTTCTCGTTTGGTAATCACTCCTTCCGTATTTTTTGCTTGGGATTATTTAAGCATTGGGGATTTATTTCCCTTTGGAATGGATTAGTCCGATCATGTGACCGGGGATGCATTCACGTGATTGCTGAGTTCTGGATTTTTTAAGATCTAAGAGCATCATATGATCGGCTGAGCTTACACGCTTCATTGTTTCGTGTATTCTGGGTCTCGGCAGATTGGGTGGTTTGCTCTCGTTCATATGATCGGCTTCTATTATTTTGATTTGTAAATTGTTACTATTTAAACCATTACTTGATAATACCACGTTACCCCTGATGAAGCCACAGTTGGTGGCGATACGTGTTGAGTCTTAGTGTCTGGGGAGTCTGGCTGTTACTTATTGCTTCTGGGTCTTTGCCTGTTTCATTCACTTAAAATAAGTTCTTTTGTGCTTTATTATCTTAGTGTTAATTTGCTCCTCACACTTTTAGTGCCTATATTATTATTTCAGTTTATTTAGTACACTTACTTATTCATTGTTTATGGGGATAATACGCTAGTTTTTTCATCAGGTGGCTTCCCAGTTTTTGTAATAGTATCATCTACTCTGCCTGGACTCTCCAGATTTGGTTTTAACTGATATTATGTTTATTTTTTGCACTATTAAATAAATATTTTTTCAATTTTGATACATTCGGTGTGCCTTGTTGTATTTGGGTCTCTTTCGGGGGGCTCCTTTTGGTTCTCTGTACCATTTTGGGGCCCTTCATTAACTTGTTGGTTTAAATCCACAGAAGAACTGTGGTTAGTTCTCCAAGATGTTTGGAACAACCTTCCTACCGAGTTCCTTAAAAACTGTGCAAGTATACCTAGAAGAACTGATGCTGTTTTGAAGGCAAAGGGTGGTCACGCCAAATATTGATTTGATTTAGATTTTTCTTCCTTTCACTCACTATGCAACTTGTTACTTGATAAATATAGACTATTAGCATGTTTATTTTGTAAAGCATTCTTACTTTACAGCATTTTTTCACACCTGCCTAAAACTTTTTCACATTATTGTATCTCTCTCTCTCTCTCCCTCAATATATATATATATATATATATATATATATATATATATATATATATGCATCTAAATGTCCTTGATGTGAACTCTCTTAAGTATATCAATATGCCTGGGTGCCAATCTTACTGACTGTGTTGTATCCAAATATAACAAAAGAAGAAAGCACTCACCTCACATGACTTGTTGAGGTGAAGAAAAAGTTGCCGTTTATTCCATCAATGTTTTGGCCCTGCTTTGGGCCTTTGTCAAAGGCATCTTTGACACCTGTGAGTGCTTTCTTCTTTTGTTATTTATATAGTGGTGTCTGGTTCACTGCCCTGGGATGGCAAGGGGCAGAGATCAACCACACACACAGAAAATCAAGGGTGGTGATTTTCACAAGACTGGGTGGGAGTTTCTTGCCTGGTGGACATGCAGGTCCTTGTGCTTTTTCCTGCTCAGGAGAGATTTAGGATATTCTATTCCAGCCTTTTCACAATACTGAAAAAAGATGGTATCTGTCATCCTTTCCTTCATTTAAAGCATCTTAATCACTTTTCATGTACCTCCTAATGCAAGATGGAGTCTTTGTGTTTTGTCATCTCTACCATGTGCCCTGGTGAGTTTATAGCTTTCCCAGATGTAAAAGACACTTATCTGCATATGCCCATCCATGTGGATCACCAGCACTTCCTTCATTTTGCCTTTCAAGATCATCATTTGCCTACATGTATGAGGATGTGACATGAAATGTGCATGAAGAATATGAATACTCTCCTATTAACCACACTGAGAGACATTCTTAAATGTGCACAATAAGCAGGGTATACTCTATACAGAATTCATAGTGATGAAAAAAAAGATGGGTTAGTTAATCATAATTGATGTTTCAGGTTATATTTTGGATAATTTGACCACAATATTCAGTGAAAAATGATTTCCATTCCTTGTGGCACTCAGTCCAATAATTAAGAGTGTGTCATTACTTATCCTCACTTGACTTTTGTAAAAGAACATGTCATCAGCACTTCTGTAAATGAAATGCTATTCTTCAAATTCAATAAGTTGTTGGTCTGGTACATGAGTAATATCCTATGAGTAAACTCATTGTTCTGTTATAGTTTTTAGTTTTTGGCAGAATCTGAAATAATAATTCTCAGCAGTCATCAATCTAACATTGTTTTAAATTGCTTTATTTTAACTATGTTAACTTGTTAATTTCTATTAGCCTTTAGGTAATATATATATATATATATATATATATATATATATTATCTTAAAGGGATAGTAATACTTTGTTTTATCTTTATTTTATTTTGTAGGTATTAAAAAAACACGAAGAATGATATAAGTCTTATCTCTCAAACCTTTATGGTTTGAGAGATATTCACAAGCAAGGTTAGCCCTCCCGCCCCTTTTACCTAGTGTAAGCAATCTCTTATCAGATGTGGAATGCAGTCCATAGACCAGACAGATAACAGCAGGGGACAATCTTCTTCCTATGAGAACAATGAAAGCCCTGCCCCCCTTGACAAGTTTTTCAGGTTTCTCTTAATTGAAGATTATCCCTCTCTCCAGTCTACCTGGGCACCACCCTTCTGATCTGGCTGAACAATGTTACATCAGTAAAAGGGGTAGGAGGGGGATACTTTGTCATTGAATTACTCTTGAAATACAACTCTGACAGAATTGAAATAACACTCTCCAAAGTCCAAATACTATGATGATTAATTAGAGCTGCTTTTATTATGAAACATTACCATCCCTTTAACTATAAATATCTACATATATACATGGGAAAGGATGTCATTACTAGTTACAAAGCCCATATACACGGGCTGATCCAGAGCGGAGAGCTCCGGATGGCTCACAGTCTGTCTGTGCTCCCGGCTCCAGGGCAGCAGTGGAGGTGCTGGGTGAAAGTTTGAAAGATATGGCGCTAGAGCCCATAGCTAAATTCCATTGCCCATTGCCCACAGTACTAGTGAAGATAACCATATGTGCTTCAAATCATGTAGTACATATATGTACGTAAATTATAAATAAGTTTTGGTGAGACCCTTTTGACAATCACAATAATTTAATATTAGCCAAAGACTCACACAGACAGGTCCACTGCTGCACTCATGGCTAATGGGACTCTGCATTCTCTAACATGCATTTGAGGGCATCAGATTGCTACCATTCTTGTGCAATGATCCTTGAGGATCAGAGGGGCGAGCAACACATTGCAAAAAAACACTTTGCACACCTCTGGTCCTCAAGGGGTTAACAAGCAAAGGAAATACATTTTCCTTTGCATTGAATGGGCTATGTAACTTAACAGACAAGAGGAGCAATTCTGGTGCAACAACTGCACCATATTGAACACATACAGAGTACTATAGATTCAAATAGGGCTTTCAACCCCATAGATATTAGAGATCCACTGTATTGCTTTGTAGTTCATTGGGGACCTCTCAAACATCCCATTACTTTTTATATAGTCTGCAGTTATTTTGTTCAAAAGTTGCTCCACTTCTCTCTTTACACAAATGTGTACATATTATCTGCTGTGTATTATACAGAAGTGTATATAGTATCCCTATAAATTGTGAGCCCAGCTTCCCTTGCTAATTTGTCTTTAGGGCAGCTATCCAGCCTTTGCCCCTGTTTTTTAGTGGTAGGTGTGAGTTCTAGTGGGACAGTTACATCTGCCAGGTTTGTCATCCTTCCATGTGTCTCCTTATTGCACATACCACATGCAGAATATGTGCTACAGAATCCCCCCAATCAGTGCAGCTCTGCTCCACAGTGAAGGAATCAGTCACAGGAAGGCCTCAACACAAAACAAAACAAAAAATATAATTGCAGGCCCCCAAACACAATAATATTCTCTTAACCTTAAAGCACAGCATGCAGCTCTATGTGCAGATATAAAACAGACAAATACATTTAGGAACATGTTGATACACCTAGATAAGAAACAGAAATACGTGTCACTCACTACAGCATCAAAAAAAACTATAAAAGTATTCAGACACCCTTTTCCCTATTCTTTCAGAAATCTTCCACAGACTCAATACACCACATTTATAGGAACAAATTGGAGGAATTATGGAGAGAAGCAAATGTTCTAAAGGGAAGAAATAAACATTCAGATTGTTTTAAATTGGTCTTTCAACCAACTGAGTGCATTGGAAAACTCCCTAACACACACACACTCACAAACATACAAGTTTGCAGATATATATACAAATAAATTCAGTCAAATGTATAGTAAATATTTCAGAACTTTATTTTTTACAGATGAACCACCTGCAATTAATTATTATTATGTAGTTCAAGAGTAATTGACTGATAAAATATCCTCCTTCCGCCCCTTTTGCTGATGTAACACTGCTCACCTCAGAGCAGCAAGACTGTCTGGATTGATCGAAGGAAGGGACAATCTTCAGTGAGAATAAGGAAAAACTTAAGAAACCTGTCAAGGGGGAAGTGTTTTCCTTATACTCACAGTAAGAAGATTGTCCCTTGCTGTGAGCTGTCTGGTTCCATGACCAGATTCCACATCTGAGGGGAGGTGGCTTACACTAGGTAAAAGGGGTAGGATACTTTACCATTCAATTACTCTTGAACTACAACTCTGACCGTATTGAAATAACACTCTCCATGGCTCAAATATTATGAAGATTAATCTGAGCTGCTGTTTTTGTGAGACATTTCTATCCATTTAACACAGGGAGGCTCAAAGGTGAACGAGCAAGCCTTCCAGTCCAGACAGGCTGTACTTATTCTTCTGCTTACTGCAGAGTGGCAATGGCTATCCATATCCACATTCACTGCGTGCAACAAACATTTTGTATGTCGAAACAGATAAGTTGGTAGAGCTGCAAAAGAAATGTTACAGCATTTAAATGTGCCTCACTGCCAGCTTCTCTCTATTCACTCCCCATAGTAAAGTGCACATAGAAGCATACAGCTGAGAGGGCACATTGGGGATGCAAGTATCAGTAATGACCAGAAAGTTGTGTAATGTTTTGTGCAACCTTACAGTTTCCAAGGGGTTAATCCTCTGCAGCCCAGTTTATGTGCAACAAGGGGAAGCACCTGACAACCATCACAGAGCCATCTCCATATCCAGCCAGCACATGCACTGTCAACACCAGATAAATATAGTTCCCTCTTCACATGTACCTACTCTTCCCCTGCGTGCTGTGGTTCCTCTGCCTAATCCTTCCCAGACATACACTGTGCGTGCACTGCCATCACAAAGCACCTCAAGCTGGCCATTTCATTGGCTAGCTAGCAGTGGTGAGTGATGCACACCTGATTTGGCCAGCCCATGGACAGCTATAGGGTGAATGGCATCTCAGCTTGCCTATGAGATGTGGTGCTGCTTAGTATAGCAACAATATTTCTTTTGACTGGCCATAACATATGAGGGTTGATTCCAGGACATTGCAATAGCCCAATCGGGGCTGCCCCTGAAACACTCAGGGCTTTAGCCCCCTTAGCCCCCCCACAGACATCCCTGGCTACATTTTCCCCAAAGAAAATAAAGAATAATTTTCACACTGTTCTTATTGTTTACAGTTAACCATCAATTTTAGTGATATGTTTGCATAAAAGTCACACATACTGCACAATATATTTTTCATCAGAACCTGCTCTTTTCAAAGACAAAATCTACCCAGAATTCCATAAAAATTTAAATTTTAACAAGGCGAATGACAAACATCCGTGTGGGCGAGTTCTACAAATGCATATGGCTCAATAATTAGTAACTTTACACACAAACGCATATACATACTCCAGTATAAAATCCTTACTTATACTAGGTGTATAGTACATCAATGTGCTTTAATTGGTATATTGTAATAATTCACCTGTATCTTGACACCTTGGTTAATGTAGAGGTCTCCAATGTATTGCTTCACAAGGCACTGAAGATCTATATAGCATCCAAGGGGGTTAATATTAATACTTTTTATTTGTAACACTCGACTATATTTTAAACACTGTATAGTCTTGTGGAATACTGATTTTTATCCTAGGTATAGAGATAGTATTGGCCAAAACTTGTCCCTGAAGGACATACTGTACATTTTGTTATCCTTTCCGCTACTTGTAAATAGATAACATTGTTAACTAGACAGCCTAATGTATCAAATCTCAAATATGATCCAAAGACATGCACATATTCATATTACAACAATTATATGCATATTTATCTGCTTATATTGTGAATTGAATTATTGCAAAACGTTCCTTACTGATTTTTCTTTTTCGCACAGATTTCAAAACTAAATTGAAAACAGCAATATGCTGTTAAAACTAAAGCATTCTGATTCATCTGAGGCTTGCAGTCAAAAAACACCATGTGGTCTATTGAATGGATTCCAAATAAAAGATTTTGGCTCTTCTGGTTTACTTAGAGTATCAAAAATCCAAATGAGGCAAAGCCATCCTCTTGTGAAATCCAATAGTTTATGTCATTATTTAAACATAGTAGCAAAGCTGTTACATTTTAATGGGCTAACATTTTGTCATAATTCACAGGATTTTCATGTGTTCTATAACAACTCATGCTGTATGTAATATATATGTGATATAGATGAAGAGTAAACTATATCTACAGTAAGTATTGCTTAATGTTTTTAACAGGTCTTACTTAGGTAGGAGTCTTGTTTAGCTTAAGATAGCAGTCCAGTCTGCCTGTGTGCATCTGTCTGTCTTGGTGTCTGTGTCTGTCTTTGTTTGGGTCTGTCTTTCTTTGTGCCTGTCTGCCTTTGTGTGTCGTTGAAGGCACTAAAGAACTGGAATCATTCTGGAGCAAACTGACAGAGAATAAATACAAATTCAAATGAGAATTTCTATTTTTTTTTAGTTAATAAAATCCTTATTAAGATAGTAAACATTGCATGTGGATAATACAAGATAAAAAAAAGCATGCAATATCTAATGGTCAAGCAAGGGTGGGTAGAAATAATGTAGAACTAAGCCAGAAAGGATGTGAGTTGGTGGCGGGGGGGGGGGGGGTTTAAAACTAAATTGTGAGGACATGCTGAGTGGAAGCTCAATGAGCAACATTGTGGAGAAAAGGACAACCAAGCCATGGATGGTAAATATGGTGCTAGGGGTAGTGTCACGGTTTGTTATGACTCTCAGACACAGAGTTAGGTAAAAACATAACTTTATTTGAAAAGTTAAAAAAACCCTATTGGGTAGCATACACATACAATAGATATATATAACGGTTTACATAGTAGCATAGTACTGATACATGGAATGAGATACAGGCTCTACCGGCCCTGCTAATACAGGGTGAGGCAACCTTAGTTGGCACAAGATGGTATCAGGTTCTACCGGCCTTACCAATATACCGGGCAGGGCAGCCTGGAGGCTAGTGCAATGAATAGGAGGCTCTACTGGCCTTGCCAATATACCGGGCAAAGCATCCTGGAAACAGGTACCACGACTAGAGAAGGCTCTACCGAAGGCAGCCAAGAAACTGAGACTGCGAGTAATAAGGCTTTACCGGCCCTGCCAATACCAGGTAAGGCAACCCAAGGAGGAATGAAAATGATCAGGTTCTACTGGCCTTACCAATACTGGGCAAGGCAGCCTAGACTGCTGACAATGGTGGCAACGCAGATGGCTGAGGTGACTAGTTAGGTGGAGACACCAGTCACCTAAGATGACAAGCCAGGCCCCCTGCATATCCAGAACAGAGTAGACTACCAGCCACACATGAATGGAACAATACAAGCAGCGTACCACAGTCACAACCGGTATTGTAGATAGAGCAATATGCTACCGGTATAAACAGGGAGCGAACCAGTACCCGTGCACTGGAGTAAACCTTCGATCTGTCAGGCTGTCTAGGACTGAACAGCCTCCAGATAAGTGGAGAAAGCAGTGACCCTACCGGTGCAACAGCAGCCAGTTACGTGGAGCGAACCAGTACCCGCGTACAGGTAATTACCAAAGACTCTACCGGATGCAACAGCAGCCGGTTACAATGGAGCGAACCAGTACCCGCGTACTGGAATAAACCCACAATCTGTCAGGCTGTCTAGGACTGAACAGCCTCTGAATAAGTGGAGCAAACCAGTACCCGTGTACTGTAGTAAGCAGAGACTCTACCGGTGCATCAGCAGCCGGTTACAGTGGAGCGAACCAGTACCCATGTACTGGAGACAGCAGAGACTCAGCAGGTGCCTCAGCAGCCGGTTACAGTGGAGCGAACCAGTACCCGCATACTGGAGTAAGCAATGACTCGACCGGTGGAACAGCAGCCGGTTACAGTGGAGCAAACCAGTACCCGCGTACTGGAGTAAGCAATAACTCTACCGGTGCAACAGCAGCCGGTTACGTTGGAGCGAACCAGTACCCGCGTACTGGAGTAAGCAGTAACTCTACCGGTGCATCAGCAGCCGGTTACAATGGAGCGAACCAGTACCCGCGTACTGGAGTAAGCAATGACTCTACCGGTGCCACAGCAGACGGTTACAGTGGAGCGAACCAGTACCCGCGTACTGGATTAAGCAGAAACTCTACCGGTGCATCAGCAGGCGGTTACAATGGAGCAAACCAGTACCCACGTACTGGGAAACCAACAAGAATGAAAATGTCGCCCAGTCCAAAGGATGAGACAGAAACCCAGTAGATGATACAACAGGAACCCAGCCGTGGATGAAAAGGTACAGCTCTGCAGACGGTCAACCGGATCTGGAACGGTAGCAGGAAACAGCAATAGGAACAGCAACTCCAACCGGATCAGGAACGGATGCAGGAACCAGGCGACTAGGAAGCAGGAACTGGATGACCACAGGCAAGCAGTAACAGCGACAAGGCCCAGGAAGCTCAGGAACTCAATGCAGGTACAAGCAGCATAGGGACAACACGAAAGGGCAACCAAAGGGTGCCCAAGCTCAGTCTAAATAGGCAATGTAGAGCGGGCTGAAGGCAAGCAGCCAATGGAGAGCCCCCTACAGGTAACTGACATGTAAAGGCAGCAATCACGGGCACCGTGATAGGTAGTATTGAAATGCTCTATGGTATGGGGGGTATGTAGACAAGAGAGGTAAGGCTCACAGGGGGAGTTAGAAAAAAATGTAAATAAATATATGGATGGGTTATAAGGGGAGGTCCAGTATAGCCTTGGTAGTACAAGGAGACCAAATCACTGTGAAAATGTGCATACAGACAGTCATAATGGCATAACATTTTTCATATTGATAGAAGGAGTTGACTTTGGAGAACCAGTCAGTAAAGGATGTAGAAGTTGTTGCTTTCCAAAGCAGTGGTATCAAAGATTTGATAATATTTAAAAGAGAGAGCATGACATTTTTTCATGTTTATTATGAAATAAGTGTGTTTGGGTATTATTTAATAGGAGGCAAAGGGAAGGATCCACCTTAAGAGTAATGCTAAGTTAGCTAGAAAGAAAATGAAAAATATATAAACAGTTCAATTTTTGATATGAGCTTTAAATATATTGTGATAGTATTTCTTTTCTCCCTGCAATTAAAAGATCTAAAGTATATAGTAGGGGTGTTCCCCTTAAGAGCCTATCCTGTAAGGAGTCCATTCTAAAACAATCATATATGGCTACGATTGTTTTGTATTGTTCACTAAGGAAAGGAAAGGAAAAGAGTGATATAATGATGGTTTAAATATAATGAAACCAGATATCTTTTATAAGAAAAGTTTTGTGGGAAGTCGATTTGATATATTATGATATGTGAGGCTAAAACACTCCCTTTAAGAATTTGTTTGTAAATATTATATCTCAGGTCTTCATGGCATCAAAGTATACTTTTATTATATTAAAATTATATCTTCTATATGGGAAATGTCCCTAATAGATTTGAGTAAAATAATAGTAAAGTAAAGATTTGAAAATATAATTAACATTGGATGGTTAAAGATACATAGTTAAGTAGAAAAAGAAGTCTGCACTCATGGATTCAAATAAAGTATAAAAATACAGAAACTTTATTGTATCAATAAAAACATCCGGACACACAGACAGACAAAGTCACCGTGAGGTGATTCCCTTACGTGTTTCAGACCTCAAGGGTCCTTTACTCATAGGCAAAATGGACGAGAAATCTTACATTTTAAATACACAGGTGAATTACACAAACCCCACACCTTAAAGACACATACAGTTTTAAAAATTAAAAAGTGAATGAAATATTGGTACATAATGGAAGACTACCATTGTACCACATGGGAAGAAAAGATATAATTATTCAGAACACAAAGGCAAAACTCCAAATGATCAATTAAAACCTCTAAACAGAACCAAATAGCCTAATTTGTGTTCAGTATAATAAAAGATGGAAAGGAAATGACGATAGTGCTCAGATCAATGCAAGTTCAGACCAACGCTCCCTCCAACCTATACATTAGGGATGGTCAAAAATGTTCTGCTCCAACTGAAATCAGCGAATAATGGCACTTTTCATTTGGCAAATAATTTCCTGAGAAAAGTGCCATTTTTCCACTTTTCCCCGCCTTTTTCTCCCATTGAAATCAAAGGAAAGAAAAATATTTCTTCACAACACAAAAGTTTTCTACAGCCATATAAAAGGCTCAGGCTCTCACAGCATGCCATTTTGTGTTTGTGAGAGGAGAGAGCAATATGTTTTTTGAGCTAGAAAAGATATGAGAATTGAAGTTTAGTTTAGGGAATCTTTTAGCTAGGACATTTGTTCTGTTTATTAGGAGAGTCAGTGGGGCACGCTGGGGAGAAGAAAGGAGGAAGGAAGTTGACCTCAAATACTCAAAAATTCCATGTGACTGACTGGCAAGACACAGGCAGCTAGGGACATATTTGCTTGCTGATCTTGCTGTTATTGTCTCTGTGCTGGGTGGGGAAGTCAGGGGAAAGAAGCTGTTGATTTTGTTTTTCAGCTATAATTTTTTTGGACAGACTGTGATAAGACAACAGGGTGGACAACTTAAAAATAAATAAATAAAAATAACTAAATATATTAGGTGACTGTGCTTAGGCAAGGCATCATACAGCTCCATCAGTTGTGTTGTGTACCGTACAGTAAAAAAAAAACACAGTGTAATTGTGTAATGTCCAGCAAAAGCACAAGGGGAAGGGGTGGAGCAGTGCAAAAACTGCCTGCAACAATGGTTGCTTCAGCATGTTCAATCAATGATGACGATCCCTCTGCTCCAAGGGAGGATGAAGTTTGTCAAGGTCCCAGCAAAACTAGCTCCAGCACCACCAGTGCCAGTAGAAATAAAGAACCATATATAAAGAACACTGAAGACGACAACAAGTCACATTCAAGTGTTGATGATGCCGGAAATAGCATAATAGGGGAAGGTGTAGCAGCTGAACCGCCTGCTATATCAGTGTTACGGTTTGCAAACAAGACAAGGAGTCAGACGGTATAGTTAAAATCACCTTTATTAGAATAATAGGTAGTAATGCAAATAGCTAGAACAATGAGAATAAGCAGAGGGTGACAGAAAAGACCAGATACTCTGTCAGAAATAGGAGTCTGCCAATGGGTCAACCACAACTGCTGAAGACTAGGCCGAAGCCAACTGGTAGTCTCAATGGTAGTGAGTGGAGTACCGGAAGCACCCGAAGTCTCCCGCTAGGTAGCTAAAACAGAGAACACTGACTCACGCCTGCAGTCAGTTAGGAAGAGCTCGTCTCCAATAAGGGATCTCAGCAATGGAGACACTGACTCACACCTGCAGTCATTAAGGCCAGAGTCTGCCAGAGCCCAAGGTCTGCACTAGGATGGATGTCTACGGGAAACGGGCAACACAGCAGAGTGAACAGACAGAGCCACCGGTCAGCACCAGCTTGTCTAGTCATACAAGCCAGGTTCATACACGGAGCAGATAGTCAGCCAGAGCCACAGGTCTGCACCAAATAGGATGTCCAATAATAGTATACAACACTCGGAGGATAGTTGGACAGAGCCCCAGGTCAGAACCAGGTTGGATAGTCAGACAAGCCAGTGTAACTCACGGAGAGGGTAGTCAGCCAGAGCCACAGGTCTTCACCAGATTGAATGTCTATAGCCAAAGGAGCGCACAGGTAGAATGGTCACACAGAGCCACAGGTCAACACCTGAATGGATAGTTAGACAAGCCGGGTCATACACAGGCTACAGGAACAACAGGAACTAGAACTGCACTGAACAACAATGTAAGGGTAATGATACACAGGCCCAGAGAGGTTTATAAAGGAGTAGGAGAAGGTGGGACTAATCAGGTCCCCAAGGCTGGGCCTATAACAGGCATCCAGGCAAGTGCCTGATTAATGATGCCAGTAACAAGGAAGCATACACGAGGAGGACTCAGGCAAAGAGGGACTCAGCCAGTGATGCCGGAGCATCAGTCCAGAAACCCGCTCCTGGCTAAATGTCGCAGGCCGAGGTAAGGTACTGTGACAGTACCCCCCCCCCCAAGGACCTCTCCTCCACGGACAGAGTCGGGGCTTCTTAGGAAATCGAGCATGAAATCCTCACACCAACAAAGGAGCGTGCACATCATTGACAGGTATCCAGGAGCGCTCCTCTGGACCATAACCTTTCCAGTGAATCAAATACTGAAGGCGCCCTCTAACCCATCTGGAGTACCACAAATTCCTCATGACTGCCAACCTTGACAGGAGCTGGCCGAACAAGACTGGTCGTATAGCGGTTACACAACAGAGGTTTAAGCAAGGAGACATGGAACACATTGTGAATTTGCATAGAAGCGGGAAGCTCCAAAGAATATGCCACAGGGTTAATTCTGTGCAACAAATCGATGACAACCACATCCTCTCACCCACCTGGAAGGTAGGTGCTGGCAAACGTCTTACGCCAGCCTGCCGTTTCTGCCGCTGCGTGGAAGCACGTAGGGTATGCTGTACCCGAACCCAAGAGGAACGGACCGCCCTCAAATGCTCATGAACAGCCGGAATCTCCTGTGCCTGAAAGACCTCTGGAAGAACAGAGGGTTGAAACCCATAATTAATCAGGAACTCTGGGAGGAAGCGTTCATGGCACAATTCCAGGCAAACTCCGCCCAAGGTAACAGGGTAGCCCAATTATTGTGGTGGTCAGAGATATAGCAACAGAGAAATTGTTCTAAGGCCTGGTTAGACTGTTCTGATGCACTGTTGGATTACGGGTGATAAGCGGAAGAGAATGCTAGCTGGATGCCCATTTGAACACAAAAGCATCTCCAGAACCGAGACACGAACTGGCTACCGCTGTCTGAGACAATCACCTTGGGTATGCCATGGAGTCAAAAGACCTCTTTAGTAAACACCACCGCCAATTCCTGCGTGGAATGTAGTCCTTTAAGTGGTACAAAATGAGCCATCTTAGAAAATTTGTTTACGATCATCAGTATGACTGTGAAACTGTAGGATACCGGCAGATCAACCATAAAATCTATGGACAGATGGGACCAAGGACGTTCTCCGTTGGCCACAGGTTGAAGGAGACCGACAGGCAAATATCGAGGTGATTTATTTTGAGCACATGTGGTGCATGTAAGATCAGCACAATCGGATCGAAGGCTCGGCCACCAGAACAGTCTAGACAAGGACCAAATCAATTGGTCTCATCCAATGTGCCCAGTAATTTTAGAGGCATGGTAAGTCTCAAGAAGTTTCATGCACATCTGAGTAGGGGACAAAGCATTTCCCGCTAGGTCTCTCCACCAGAGCGGATGTCTGAGCTGCCAATATTTGTTCTCCCAAGGGAGAATAATACATGTATGTATTGTGGCCAGAATTCGATCAGCTGTAATAATCGGTGTGGGAGGAACCTCCTACTTGGATAACTTGCAAAACTGGCATGATAGGGCACCCGCCTTCACATTCTTATAGCCCGGAAGATGCAAAACCATATAATTGAACCTGGATAGGAACAGTGCCCATCTAGCTTGAAGGGACGACAATCGTTTAGCCTCGGACAAGTGAGATTCTTATGATCAGTAAGAATCAAGATTGGGGAACTGGTACCTTTCAATAGGTGTTGCCATTCTTTCAGTGCCAATATAATGGCCAATAATTCTCTGTCCCCAATCTGATATACCATCTCCACCTTAGACTGTTTTTTTGAGAAATAGACACAAGGGCGTAAGGCCTCCCCTGGGGCCGAGCGTTGAGAAAGGAGGGCGCCTACTCCAATCTCAGACGCATCGACTTCCAGTAAGAGAGAAGGGTGGGATTTGGATGCACCAAGATAGGAGCTGCTGCGAATGCTGCCTTGAGGTTCTCAAACGCTAGCAACACACTGGGAGACCATTCTGTGACCTTAACACTTTTACGGGTCATAGGTGATAGGTTTGTCAATAGTCAAAAATTTTTTAATAAACTTCCAATAGTAATTAGCGAATCCCAGGAATCTTTGGATAGACTTAAGTCTCTCAGGATGAGGCCATTGTAATACTGAGGACAATTTCTGGGGGTCCATGGCCAACCCAGATGAGGAAATAATATACCCCAGAAAGTTTTCCTGAGGTTTGTGAAATTCGAATTTCTCCAACTTGCAAAACAAGTTGTTTTCTCTCAAAAATCTTAGGACTTTGGATACATCCAACTGATGAGTCTTCAATGTAGGAGAATGAATGAGGATGTCATCCGAATAAACCACAACACTACTTTGTAATAGGTCTCTCAGCACATCATTAATAAATTTCTGGTAGACAGCAGGAGCATTGCAAAGACCAAAGGGCATTACAAGGTATTCATAATCCCACTCCGGGTGTTAAAGGCTGTCTTCCATTCATGGCCCTCCTTCATTCTGACCAAATTGTAAGCCGCCCTCAAATCCAGCTTCCTAAATATTTTGGAACCTTTGAGATGGTCAAAAAGTTCCATAATCAGAGTTATCGGATAAGCGTTTTTAACCATCAGTTTATTCAAGCTGCGGAAATCGATGCATGGATGCAACTCTCAGTCTTTCTTTGTGACAAAAAAAAAAATCCAGCACCAGCAGGGAATGTGGATTTGCAAATGATGCCCCTCTCCAAAACATCGGCAACATAGTCCTCCGTAGCCTTGCTTTCCTCCGCAGACAGCGGGTATATACGGCCCCTAGGAGGGGTAGTACCACGTAGTAAGTCTATTGAACAATCGTAAGGCCTATAAGGAGGTAATTCTCCAGCCTGGACTTTATTTAACACATCAATGAACTGAGAGTAGGCCTCCGGTAGGCCAGAAGACCTGTAGCTGCTGAGCTCCTTCGTCAGCTCTTTAGTAATACAGAGTGTTGTGAAATTAAATCATCTCCCAGCTCTCTGCATTACTGAAGAGAAGACCACATGGGAGCTCCAGCAGCTACAGCTCTGTACAGAAGGAGGAGGCACAGACCTCTCCTGCTGCTGGACCACCAGGGAAAAGGTAGGAAACGGAAACTGGGGCAATGTGAGGGTGCAATGTGAGGGGAATATAGAGATGATGAGGGCAATGTGAGGGCAACATGGAGATGATGGGGGCAATATGGAGCTGATGGGGGCAATGTGAGGGCAATATGGAGTTCATGGTGTTACGGTTTTCTGACACTCAGACCAAGGTTAGAAATAAAACACAGTTTTATTGAGATAAAATAAGGAACAGTGCCCCTGGGGGCCAGAATCGATATAGCAGTGAGGTAAGTAATGGATAATATACAGGGCCAATATAGCAGGAACAGGTAAAATATAGCAGTAACACAGAAAAGGGTTAATGCTCAAAACAGGTATACAGTCTTTGTGGTGGTGATAAGCCAACGCCCAGTGCTATAAACAGTCCCAGTAGTAGTAGTGCAGCAAGCAAGCTCAAGCAGTGCGACTGAACTGAATCACAACCAGATAGCTGTATCGTAATGCCCAATAGTATAGCAAGGACCAACTGGAGCTAGAGCCAATACCCCTACTAGGGTGTAGTAACGGAGGAGAGACACTGCCAGAGCCAATGGAGCTAGAGACAGGAGCACCCTTGGGTGCGGTAACGGAGGAAACACTGCATATGCAAATGGGACCGGAGCCAAGAGCACCCCTTAGGTGCGGTAACAGAGGAGACACTGCATAAGCCAATATACCATGAGCCAAACGCACTTCCAGGTGCGATCTGTTGTAACAACACTGTGAGTGAGAGGTGACCAGAGCCACGGCACCCTTCCTGTGCCGGAACAGAGCAACACACTGACAGAGTACTGGAATGCCCAATAACACCACGCGGTGCGATAACTCCTAGGGAAGGAGCACCTAAAGAAAGGTACTGCTTTGCAGTGGTAACGGATAGGCTTGGTGATGGAGGCAACAGCTCAACAAGTGTTAAACAGCTCAGGATGGGAGGAAACAAGGAGGCGTGATCAGTCAGTGCAAGCTGCTAGCAGGTTCAGAATGTCGCCAGGCAGGAACGTCGGTAAGGACAGGCTGAATCACGGAGCAGGAACGTCAGCCAGAACCGGGTCAATCACGGAGTAGGAACATCAGCCAGAACCGGGTCAATCACGGAACAGGAACGTCAGCCAGAGCCGGGTCAATCAAATAGCAGGAAGTCAGCCAAAGCCGGGTCAAATCACGGAGCAGGAACATCATCCAGAACCGGGTCAAATCACGGAGCAGGAAGTCAGCCAGAGCCAGGTCAATCACGGAGCAGGAACGTCAGCCAGAACCGGGTCAATCACAGAGCAGGAACAGCAGAGTAGTCAGACGAGTAGAGTCGGTACACAGGAACACAGGAACACAGCAACAAAGGTGCAGGAACAGGAACACCATGAAAGGGCACCTGACAGGTGCCATAGGCCCAGTATATAAAGAGACACCTTGGGCGGGCCAATCAAGCTCTGCCAATGCACCACCACAAAGAGTGACAAGGAATCACGGGGACCGTGATAGATGGGGGCAATGTGGAGATAATGTGGGCAATGTGAGGGCAATATGGAGCTGATGGGGGGCGATATGAGGGCAATATGGAGCTGATGGGGTCAATGTGGAGATGATGGGGGAAATATGGAGCTGAAGGTGGGCAATGTGAGGGCAATATGGAGCTGATAGGGGCAATGTGGAGATGATGGTGGCAATATGGAACTGATGTGGGGCAAATTGAGGGCATTATGGTATATGGAGATGATGGGGCAATATGGAGCTGATGGGGGGCAATGTGAGGGCAATATGGAGATCATAGGGGCAAGTTGGAGCTGATAAGGGGCAATGTGGAGCTGATGGGAGGCAATGTGGAGATGATGGGGGCAGTGTGAGAGCAATATGGAGATGATGGTTGGGCAACGTGAAGATTAGGAGCATTGTGGAGGCGTCCAGTGGAGATGGCCCATGGTGGAGGGCGCTTCAGATTTCTGTGCCTACAGGCTCCTGAGATGTAAATCCAACCCTGGTGAGGATGATGACATGGCTATAAGGTTAGCAGAAAGTCAAAGGCTGAATCTTCCACCACTTTTAAGGAGCACTGTGCCTGTCGATAAATTGTTTGCAAAAGTCATTGGAAAGTCTGGCCCTAGACAGGCACATATACCAAAAAGCACACAGTCATCCTATCAGTCATCAAGCAGCAATTTGGAAGATTAACATTCTTAAAAATGAACACACATCATACCATCTGAGTATCAGGTAGCAGAAACCACACATGACAGACAAAGCAAGGACAAATATATTAACAGCAGCACAGATGAGGAGGTGGAGGAGGGATGTAAAGAAAGGTTGCCACCATATACCCCACTTGAGACCACTGCTATGACCGATAAGTCATGTGCGTCAATAATCTGAGAAGGAGGATACCTTATGACAATCATAAAAATACATGCACAAATCACACCATTCCAATCCCCAAACCACCACCACTACAATACGCATCTGTCAATTTGTAGGTTGTACTTTATTTTTTTTTATTACTTGACAGTTTCATAAATGTGTGCCAGTGTTACTTAAGCAGGAAGTTAGTGTTCTGGGCAAAGGGCAAATGCATTCTGCAAGCGAACACATTTTTCAAGGCATATGTGGCTGTAGGACTTCAGCCCTCAGAAGAAATAATATTACAGTGGGAAATGTAGTACCTTTAGGAAATATAGGCGGAAAATGTGTTAAAATAGGGAAACATGGTGGCCTGACCTTCAATGGTGCTGGTCGCACTTTAGAGCTGCTCTGAGCCCTGATGTGTTAAGACTCGTAATTAGCTACCTCTAGAAGCCTCAAACAACTTTTAAACTCCTCTGGATTTTGGTGATCTATTGGAGAACCAAATGAGAGGTCACAGGGGGAAGGGGAAAGATCACTGACTGGGCCTACTCCTACATCATCCTCCGAAACTATTCATTCAGGAGCTACTACGTGGGAACTCAATAACAACCTTAGTGACGCGCACCCTCACCCAACCACATCCCTGCTACCCATAGAGATGACTGACCTAACGCTGCTGCGTGCGGAGATCTCAGCTATGATGGGAGGCCTAGTCTCCAAAGACAACTTCAAGATGTATATGGATGAGCTTAAAGCTACATTCAAGACGGAGGTCTCAACCTTAAAGGAGACAATCACCAAAATGGGCCAACGGATGGCCATCCTTGAAGAAGAAAACAAGGAAATAGCGTTCTATGTCAAGGGATTGGCACAAACTATAACTGACCTCATACACCAAACTATAACTGACTTCATACACCAATTAGTGAAGAGAGTGATGATCTAGATAATAGAGGACTACGGAGCAATACCTGAAACCATTCCACCAACAGAGCTGAAGAAAGCGGTACTCTCCATCTGCACATCGATCCTAGGCCCGAATTTGTGGGAAAAGTGTTTCTGGAGAGAGTACACAGAGCCCTAAAGACATAAGACACTTCAGGCATCATCCCGAGAGACGTGGTGGTTTGCGTCCATAGACACAAAATAAAAGATCTCATCATGAGGAAAAGTAGGGACCAAGGCGAGATCAAATGTTTAATGTCAATTCATTAAACTTCTCTTTGGACGCTATTCGATGGAATTTCTAAATCCAAATATATAAATATATTTATTTATATATTTGGATTGAGAAATTCCATCGAATAGCATCCAAACAGAAGTATGTGAACAGACTGTTACATCCCCAGACCGGTAAAGACTTTGCTAATGATTTTCTTATGGGCCTCACCTGCAAGAATTTGTCTTGTAAGTAGATTCATGATTATATATCTCTACCATCTATACATATAGATTACTCTCAGATGGTTTGCGCCTGTGTTCTTGTTTTCCAGTGTTTACTATGAGTGCGAGATGTGACTAAGGACACCACACACATACAGCTGCAACCAAGATAATTTCTATTGATGGACTTTATATATTGGGTTTGATTTACTTGGATCTTATTGTTTTTATATATCTAGTAGATCAGTTTTGGTGCACTATTTGTATATTATTTTATCTTACAGACCCCTCACACGCTTTGAATCAGCACTCTCAAACACAACTCCTAATTTTAAACCTCTCTCCTTCTGCTACTCACTTCTGCAAGAGTTATCCTCTGCCTCCCTTCCACAACTTACAGAGAAATGGGGAATAGACTTGGAAATTTCTTTAGACACAGGTCTTTGGATCTCTGTCTGTACCTGATTGTCCTTGTGTCTGATTCTGGAGAAAGCGCTTTATCCTGAGTTGCTGATTACCTGTGTATGACCTGGCTTCCTCTGACATCCCTTCTGGTTCCTGACTGCTGGCCTTGTTCCTGACTTCGCTCATCTCCGTATTCCTGTCCCCGGCTTGGCTGAGTACCTGTCTTTGTTCCTGACCCCGGCTTGTCTTTTGGTTTACGCTTCTAGATCACGATTTTGCTTTGTTTGTTTTTGTTATTTCAATAAAGGTGTTTTGCATTTTTATATTTTTGTGTCCTGTCTGGTTCCTGGTCCCTAACAGTGGGGTCTGCCCCACTTCCCCAACATTATGGGGGCAACCCTAACCAGTGCTGAGGTTTCCTGAACCAGGCTGGTATCTATCTGGAGATGGTACCACAGTCCTTTCCATCTGATAGGAGTAAGGTGGACCTTGTGATTTCCTTACTCTCTAACAGGGCTTTGGCCTTTGGGAGACATTGAAACCCATAGTGTACAGCAGTGGTTCTCAACTCCAGTCCTCAGGACCCACTAACAGGCCAGGATTTGATGATTTCCTTGTTAGAGCACAGGTGAGTTAATCAATGTGAAAGAGTCTCTGATCACCACACCTGTGCTCTAGCAGAGAAATCCCTAAGTCCTGGCCTGTTAGTGGGTCCTGAGGACAGGAGTTGAGAACCGCTGGTGTACAATTACCCTGAGTCTGTTGCATCCTTTAAAAGGGTATTTGATGTGCTGGGCTACTCCACTTCAGCTGCCAAACATCTAATGTCCATCCAGCAGGGTACAAGGAAGGTTTCTGATTATGCCATAGAGTTTTGTACCCTGGCAGCCGAGGTTGGTTGGACTAATGAGGCTCTTGTGGCTGCTTTCTCTAATGGGCTTTCATATTCAATTATAGATGAGATTTCAGCTCAGGACCTTCCCAGAGATTTAGAGGAAATATTACATATTGATTGACTCCCTTATTCATGAGAGACCTTCCTTTAGGGAGCTCCTGCGGAGGCATCCAATCCATTTAGCCCTAAACTTTTCATCCCCACCCATGCCTCCTTCTTCTCCCACTCCTCCTAGTCTCGAGACCTCAGGTGATGTGAAGCCCATGTGGCTTAGGTTCACTCGCCTTTCAGTTGCTGAAAGGACCTTTAGGAGGAGGGAAGTCCTGTGCCTTTACTGTGGTAAGGCAGGGCATATGCTGCGAACTTGCCCCACACATCCAGGAAACACCCTATCACGGTGCCCGTGATTGCTGCAATTCAGTGTCTATCACCTGTAGGGGGCTCCCATTGGCTGTCTGCCTTCAGCCCGCCTCACATTGCCTTTTTAAACTCAGTCTGGGCACCCTCTGGTTGCCCTTTTGTGGTGTCTTTGACAGCATCCTCTTCCTCCTTACTACAGTAGCTGATTGGGTCTGTTGCTGAGTTCCTGAGCTCCTGAGTCGACCTGTTCCTGAGTTCCTACCTGCTATGTCAGTTCCAGTCTGGTTCCGGTTGTTCTCATCAGTAGCTGATGTTCCTGCTGCCAGTCTGCTTTGCCGCACTTGATCCGGTTGATCTTCTCTGCTGGTTCCTGTTGTTTCCTGCTTCCAGTTCCTGCATCTGTGGCGACATTGTTCTTCATTAGCCTTGCGGCTCACATTACTGCCTGTTGGTCCCAGCGTGCGGACGCTGGTTTGCTTCACTAAGCCTTGCGGCTTACATTCAGCCTGTTGGTTCCAGTGTGCCGACGCTGGTTGCTCCATTAGCCTTGCGGCTCACATTACTGCCTGTTGGTCCCAGCGTGCGGACGCTGGTTTGCTTCACTAAGCCTTGTGGCTCACATTCAGCCTGTTGGTTCCAGCGTGCGGACGCTGGTTGCTCCATTAGCCTTGCGGCTCACATTACTGCCTGTTGGTCCCAGCGTGCGGACGCTGGTTTGCTTCACTAAGCCTTGCGGCTTACATTCAGCCTGTTGGTTCCAGCGTGCGGTCGCTGGTTTGCTCCAGTAGCCTTGCAGCTCAGATTACTGACTGTTGGTCCCAGCGTGCGGACGCTGGTTTGCTCCATTAGCCTTGCGGCTCACATTACAGTCTGTTGGTTCCAGCGTGCAGATGCTGGTTTGCTCCATTAGCTTTGCGGCTCACATTACAGTATGTTGGTCCCAGCGTGCGGACGCTGGTTTGCTCCATAAGCCTTGCTGCTCAAATTACAGCCTTTTGGTCCCAGCTTGCGGACCCTGGTTTGCTCCACTAAGCCTTGCGGCTCTCATTCTGCCTGTTTGTTCCTAACGTAGGGTGCTGGTTTACTCCCTGACTTGCAGTCAGGTACTTGATGGTTTCGAGTGCACTGTCCAGTCCTAAACAGCATTGATTCCTACAGTATATGGGCACAAGTGTTTCTGATTACAGTGAAACCACTTGACCTGGTAGCAGCTATCTTCCATCTTACTGTCATTACCATCTGACAGTCATTAGGTCACTGTGGTTGTCAACTTCCTTTGGGCTGCCTTGCACGGTATATTGGTAAGGCCGGTAGAACCTTTCTCTTTGCCACCTTAAGGTTGCTTTACCCGGTATTGACAAGGCCGGTAGGGCCTACTCATTGGTATTCTGTCAGGCTGCCTTGCCCGGTATATTGGTAAGGCCGGTAGAACCTTTTACGTTGCCACCTTACGGTTGCCTTACCCATTATTGGCAAGGCCGGTAGAGCCTACTCATTGGTATTCCGTCAGGCTGCCTTGCACGGTATATTGGTAAGGCCGGTAGAACCTCTTACTATTCCATCTTAAGGTTGCCTTACCCGGTATTGGCAAGGCCGGTAGAGCCTACTACACTGGTAACCCGTTAGGCTGCCCAGCCCGGTATATTGGCAGGGCCGGTAGAGCCTCTTGTTCCAGACTCGCCTGGGTTGCTTTGCCAGGTATATTGGCAAGGCCGGGTGAACCTATTTGCTATTGTCATTATCTTCTATGTATTGTTTGTATGTGTATGAAAACCCTATGGGATTGCCTTTAACTTTTCAATAAAGTTATGTTTTTACCTAAACCTTACGTCTGAGAGTCTTAACAAACCATGACACACCCGCACCTAAGGTCCTATAGGGGACAGACCTTAGGTGGCGTCTCAGTGTCCCCGGCTATCCAGAAGGATAAACCTCTAGTCTCCGTTGGGCTCTCCTGGGACGAGTTTTCCATTACTACTGAGGTACTTATTGACTCCGGTGCAGCGGTCCTCTTTATTGACAGTGCCTTCCCAGTTCACCCAGAAGCACTCCATTCCATTGCAGCTCCGTATCCCTCCAACTGCCATTGAGGCGATTGATGGTAGACCCCTACAGCCACCGCAGGTCACCCACAAAACCACTCCTTTGTCTATGGCTGTAAGGTCTCCATCACAAAGTTTACAATTCCAGGTGATCCACTCACCTCACTATCCTGTGATCCTGGGTTATCCATGATTGTGCAAACATAATCCCACGTTTGATTGGGCAAGGGCTGAAGTCATTGCATGGTATCCAAGCTGTTCCATCTCCGGTATCTTTGTTGCCTGAAGAGTACTAAGAGTTCCGAGATGTTTTCGATAAGGGCCAGACGGGTGAGCTCCCACCTCACCACCCATATGATTGTACGATTGAATTGCAACCTGAGGCCAAGGTCCAGTCTACCCTCTTTCTGTCACGGAGAATAAGGCCATGGAGGAGTATGTTGTGGATGTGCTGTCCCGGGTGGTTCATCTGCAAGTCCTCCTCTCCTGCTGGGGCCGGATTCTTCTTTGTGAAGAAAAAGAGTGTAGAACTGAGACCCTGTATCGATTACAGGGGACTCAACTGTATTACGGTCAAAAACGCCTACCCAGTTCCACTTACTACCGAGCTATTTGATTGATGAAAAGGGTCCAAGGTGTTCACCAAGCTTGATCTGTAGGGGGCGTACAATTTGGTATGGATGAAGGAGGGCCACGAATGGAAAACTGCGTTTAACACCAGGAGCGGGCATTACGAATACCTAATGCCCTTCGGTCTCTGCAATAACCCCCACTTTTCCAGGAATTCTTAAATGACATCCTCCGGGACATGCTCCAGCAATGCGTGGTGGTATATTTCTATGATATTCTGATCCATTCCACCTCCATGGAAAGCCACCACGCAGATGTAGCCTGAGATCTGCAGAAATTAAGAAAGAATAATCTATTTTGCAAAAGTGTGAGTTCCACTGCAAACAGGTCACCTTCTTGGGATATGTAATTTCAGAGGTCAGTTTCACTATGGACCCTGAGAAACTCTCAGCTGTTCTCAAGTGGCCATGACCCATAGGTCTCCTCTCCCTTCAATGTTTCCTTGAGTTCGCTAATTACTACAGGAAATTTATCCGCAGCTTTTCCTCGATTGTAAAACCCCTTACCAACATGACCAAAAAAGATGGTAACTCCACACACTTCTCCCTGGAAGCCATCAAAGCATTTGAGGCATTGAAAGTTGCTTTTTCCGAAGCACCCATTTTGGCACAACCGAAACCTGAGCTTCCATTCATACTTGAGGTCAATGCGTCTGAGACAGGAGTAGGCGCCCTTCTGGATCACGATTTTGCTTTGTTTTGCTTTTCAATAAAGGTGTTTTGCATTTTTACATTTTTGTGTCCTGTCTGGTTTCTGGTCCCTAACAGGATGTTTTTATTGATACAATAACGTTTCTGTATTTTTATACTTTATTTGAATCCACGAGTGCAGACTTCTTTTTCTACTTATTGATATGTACTAGAGGAGTGGAGTTATTTTGTTCCAGCACCATTTCTGATGACGGGTATCTGTTTCAATCTGGATATTATAATGAAGATGAGCATCTGCATGATGGGGTGAATCAAGCATCCAGTTATTGTTATTATGTTCACTGCATTTACCACTCTTGTTACATTGTTGGCCTACAGTTACATTGTTGTCCGCCTGAGCTTGTTATACTGTTTGTGTAAAGATACGTAGTTGCCATGAATGGTTGGAATAATAAGGTACGTGGGATGGGTGAAATTACCCTCAAATCTTGATTTTGGGACAGATGCAGGTAATGGATACCTATTTATAGTATGACATATGTGAATGTTGTATTTAGTTCTTATAAAAGTTTATAATTTAAAGAATGGGATTCAAAATCCCCTTTAATTTTGTAGTGCTAGTTAATGGATGCACATATGCCTTTAAGAGGAAGAATTTTTTAACAGGTCAACTCAGGTGCATATTCACATTTAGCTATTACAATTTCCCTGAGGAAGAGATCAGCAGAGATCTTGAAATGCATTGGAGAAAGGCTATTGTTGAGATGTGTATCCACATGCAATAAAAAGCAAAGTATGAAATTATATATCTGATATGCCTGAAGTTAAAAGATAAAGTTTGACCGGACAAAAGAGTGAAATAAAGATACTGACTGATAAAAAAAAGTCCAACACTTAAAAGGTCTGCACTGCAGAACAAAGGATTGGGCGGGAGATACAAAGTAAAATGCCAATCTGCAGGACAGGTCTGTTACTGAGACACACAAAAGATTGAACAGAGGTACGGCAAGTATTTATGTTAACGCTGACTGAGATGTACTTCGGAGGTCCCCAATAAAGAAATTAATCACAAGGAAAACACTGTGACAATAGGGTACAATGTATAAATGTGTGTATAGATCTGACATTGAATTTATATGAAACGTTCTGGAGAAGAACGAAAAATCACCGGTATACTGATATTGGTCACCTTTTCAGTTGAAGAGATAAACCCAGCATAAGAATGTGTAGTTATAAACCTTGTTGGCTAAAGAAACTGGTATATAATTGTGGCTATAATATGGTGTGACATCTGTATAAGAATATTATGCATATGAATATAACATAAGTTATAATATTTTCTATGACTGTACTATAGGAGACATTATTGTGGACACATTTTGGAGTGATCGATCACTGGCTATATTTGTAAGTTTGCACCATTTTTATTTTTTTCATTTTTTTTATTTTTTTTTTTTTAGATTTTTAGCACCTAAAGGTCCCTCCAGAGCTACACACTGTGCTGTGTACCGCACTACTCAAGATCTCGAGACTAGGGAGGCGGCTCAATTGGGACAACAGAAGAATGGTAGAATATGTGTAAGTCACCACTTGGTCTGCGAATGGAGGCAACAGAGATCGAGAGCAAACCAGAGCCAGAAGATACCGAGACTACAGGTCAGGCAAGCAGGCAGTGTAGGGAGCGAGTAGGTCAGACAAGCCGGGGACTACACGGAGTGAGAGTAACCAGGCCACTGGTCAGGCAACCGGAGGCTACACTGAGAGGGGTAGTAGCCAGGGCCACTGGTCAGGCAAACCTGGGTCATACACAGAGAGAAAGTAGCCACAGGTCAGAACCGATGTGGGTAGTCAGACAAGCCGGGTTCATACACAGAGCGAGTAGTCAGACAGAAACCCAGGTCAGAACCAATGTGGTAGTCAGACAAGCCGGGGTCATACACAGAGCGAGATTCTCAGGCAAACATGGGTCACAACAGAGAGCAAGAGTAACGAGCAGGAAGGGCAATGACTCCCAGGCCCAAGGAGGTTTATAAAGGAGCAGAAGGAGGTGGGACCCAATTAGGCCACCCAGAATAGACCCATAAACAGGCGTCCGTGCTAGTGCCTGTTACCTGATGTCAGCAATGAGGAAGTGGCCAGAAGCCATGCTGGCAGGCAGCCATACAGAGGTAAGAAGCACAGGAAAACTTAGCCTCTAAGGGAGACTTCAGGGATAGTACCCCCCCTTAATGACCTCTCCTCCATGGAAGAAGACCAGCACTAAAGGCGGTGTGGGAGTGGAATTCACAGAGAAGGGCTGGTGCATGTAGATCTCTCTTAGTGACCCAGGGGCACTCCTCAGGTCCATATCCTTTCCAATGCACCAGATATTGTACCTGGCATCTGACCCTGCAAGTATCCAAAATACTTTGTACCTCATACTCCTCATGGTTCCCCACTTGGAAAGGTCTGGGACAGACAGGAGCAGTAGTATATCTGTTACAGACCAATAGTTTCAGTACCGACATATGGAAAGCATTGGAGATGCGCATATTAGCAGGGAGTTCAATGGCATGGCTTACGGGGTTAATCCTGCGAAGAACCCGAAAGGGGCCCACAAATCGGGGATCCAGCTTTTTACTAGGCACCTGGAGATGGAGACTGAGTGAGGACAGCCATACTCTCTTTCTCACCTGGAACACTGGAGCCGGTAGCAGTCTACGGTCAGCTTGTCTCTTGTAGCACAATGTGGAACTCTGCAGGGATCTCTGAATCCATTCCCATGTGGAGCGGAGCACCCTCAAGCTCTCCTCCAGAACAGGTATATTCTGAGCCTCGAAAGACTCAGAGAGTTTGACTGCACTATTTCTGGCCAGCTCTGCCCACGGTAACAGGTTTGCCCAGTTGTCATGATGGTCAGAAATTAAACAATGGAGAAATTGTTCCAGAGCTTGATTAGACCTCTCTGCGTTAGACTATGGATGATAAGCAGAGGCGAATGAGAGCTTGATCCCTATCTGACCACAAAAGGCTCTCCAGAAACATGACACAAACTAGCTACCAGGATCCGAGACCACCACTTTGGGTATACCATGGAGATGAACCACCTCCTTCGCAAAGATCTAGACCAACTCCTTGCAGAAGGTGAGTCCATTCAATGGCACAAAATGGGCCATTTTGGAAAATCTGTCCACAATCATCAGGATGACCATGTAACCCTCCGAGATAGGCAACTCTACCATAAAGTCTATTGACAAGTGAGACCACGGATGCTCCCCATTAGGGATGGGCTGTAGGAGGCCAACCAGCAGGTGTCCAGAAATCTTGGTCCGTGCACAAGTGGAACATGTGGCAACAAATGCGGAACAATCCGCACTCAAGTTGGGCCACCAAAAGAGTCTGGTCATAGACTATATCAGCTGGCCTCTACCAACGTGTCCTGCAGCCTTAGAGGAATGGAACATCTCTAGTAATCTAATATGAAGGGATTCGGGCATGAAACTTTTCCGCCGGGGCGGAAGCTTGAGCAGCCAAAATCTTCTCGCCCAGTGGAGATGTAATACTGGTACGTACCGTAGCCATGATGCGGTTAGGAGGAATAATAGGCACTGGAGGAAAGTCCTCCTGGGACTCAGCCCCAAACTGTCGCGAGAGAGAGAGAGCATCTGCTCTAATATTTTTGGTGCCAGGCAGAAAAGAAACCACAAAATTAAACCTCGAAAGGAATAAGGCCCATCTGGTCTGATGTGAAGACAACCTCTTAGCCTCCGACAAATATGTGAGGTTTTTGTGATTGGTCAGTATTAGGATCGGAATAGTCATGCCCTCCAACAGATAACGCCATTCTTTCAAGGCCATGATGATAGCGAGTAATTCCCGATCACCCACATCATATACACTCTCAGCCTTTGACAGTTTCTTCGAGAAAACGATACAAAGAAGCAATGGCCTCCCAGGGCCCACTCACTGGGACAGCAAAGCGCCTACACCAGTTTCCGAGGCATCCACATCCAGGGTAAATGGTAGGGTGGGATTTGGATGGGACAATATCCGAGTCTTCGCAAAGACGTACTTCAAGTCCTCGAAAAGTCTAAAGAGCTTCAGGTGCCCAGACTGAAGATTTCCCACCCTTCTGAGTCTGTCACAGCTTACCATGTTTCCAGTGCTGCCACGTCAGCGATGCTCGGTGTCTTTCCACGCGTCATCTGCAGGTGCGAGGCTTCAGAGTGAGGCAGGCCTCTGTTTCATGCCATGCTTCCTGTAGTCTCCTCCTTCCTACTTCCTTCTTCTGAGCCTGCTCCTCCTACCTACTTCCTGAGGAGGGGTTTAAAGGGCAGCCTGAGTCTGACTCAGTTGCCCTTGCGTTGTTGTCCAAAGCAGTTCTATTACCTAGGGCTCTGTGTATGACCTGGCTTGTCTTCCATCCAATCTGGTGCTGACCTGTGGCTCTGTCTGACTATTCCTTTGTCTTATCCTTATAGTGGACACCCTATCTGGTGCAGGCCTGGCTGACTACCTGAACTGTATATGACCTGGCTTGTCTGACTACCCTCTCTGGTGCTGACCTGTGGCTTTGTCTGACTATTCTTTTGGTTTTCCCCTGTACCTGGCAGACACCCTATCTGGTGCAGGCCTGGGGCTCTCGCAGACTAGCTTTGATAACAGGCGTTAGTCAAGTATCGCTTCCTTCTACTGACTACAGGTGTGAGTCAGAGATATGCTCCATTCTGACTGCAGGCGTGAGTTAGATTTTCTCGCTACCTCAGATCAAGACTCCAAATTCTGGTTCCTGTTCTGTTCCTGTTCCAGCTCCTGGTTCCCGCAGAGACTACCAGTGGCTTTGGACTAGTCTTTAGTAGAGTGGTCCTCCATGGCAGTTTACTATTTCTGGTAGTAGCACTTGCTGGTTGTGACCCTTTGCTTGTAATGCTATTTATTACCTCTGTTTGCTACCTTGTTGTTTAATAAATTGCATTTTACTATACCTTACTGACTCCTGATCATCTCTGGGGAACCGTGACAGGGTCATATGTGTGAGTGGTTTCACGACTGAGGAAAAGTTTCGTATCAACTTCCTATAATAATTAGTGAAGCTCAGGAACCTCTGTATGGATCGTAGTTAATGGTTAATAGTTAATGGAGCAGAACAGAGCGAGGCAGCTAAGAAATAGCGTGTTTGACCATAAAGTCTGCATCAATGAAAAACCCCACGGCCCCTGAGTCCAGTAGTACCAGAGCCACCACTGAAGACTCGGCCCAAGACAGTACAACTTCGAGAATAGGTTTATCCAGAATTCTCTCTGGGGACTGTGAAATGCCACCCAGGGTCTGTCCCCCATTTGACCCTAGGTGAGAGTGTTTTCCCAGCCATACAAGGCATGCAACATATGACCTGACTCTCCACAGTATATGCAAAGGCATCCCCTCCTGCACCGAGCACTCTCCTCCTCCAAAAGGCACAAGAAGCCTAGCTGCATAGGTTCTACCCCGGCAGGGTCAGAATTAGAAGGAGTGGGAGGTAAGAGAGACAGGGTGTGCGTAAGAAACTAGGTGTCAACCGTGGTAAGGTCTTAAGGCCTTTCACGGATTCAACTATGCTGCCTAATTGTCATGGTTTTAATGAGCATTCAGACAATTGGGTAGGATAAAATAGGAAAGCTTTATTAGATAGAATAATGCACACAAGGCCCCTCACGGGTCCAAACTCTACAAAGCAGTAGCAATAAAGTTTGACACAGGACAGGGCATACAAGATAACATACAATAGTGAGGCTCTACCGGCCTTACCGAATACCGGGTAAGGCAGCCTAAAGCTGGGCAACGAGGAACTGAGGAAGCTCTACCGGCCTTACAGAATACCGGGTAAGGCAGCCTAGTGGCTGGAATGACAAGGACTGACCATTGACTGGATAGCACAGACTGTAAGTGCGGATGGAGGCAACCGTAGTACAGACTGAGTGCTGTGGTGTACAGTACCCGCTAGTGACCGGATCTCACTGACAGGAAGTGCTTAACGGAGGCCATGGGTCGCAACAGGCTGAGAGAAATAGGAAGGCAACAGTTAACCGCTTAGTCAGGTAGCACTGACTGGAGGTGCTAAACAGAGGCAACAAGAAGTGCAGGCTGAGCGAAACAGTACGGCAACCATTAACCGCTTAGTGACTGGGTAGCACTCACTGGAGGTGCTTAACGGAGGCAACCGAGTACCAGCTGAGCGACTAGTGAGGAAACAGTAACCGCTAGTGACTGGGTAGCACTGACTGGAAGTGCATAACGGAGGCAACCGCAGTACAGGCTGAGTGAGATAGGAAGGCAACAGTAACCGCTTAGTGACCGGATCGCACTGATAGGGAGTGCTTAACGGAGGCCACTTATCGCAACAGGTTGAGCAAAATCAGAAGGCAACAGTAACCACTAGTGACAGTTAACACTGACTGCAAAGCGAGGCAACAGTATAGCAAGTCAGTCGAGCCTGGATCAACACACGGAGAGCGGTAGTCAGCCACGGCCTGGGTCGGTACACAGAGAGCGGTAGTCAGCCACAGCTTGGGTCAGTACACAGAGAGCGGTAGTCAGTCACAGCCTGGGTTGGACACAGAGAGTGGTAGTCAGCCAAAACTTGGGTCGGTACACAGAGAGCGGTAGTCCGCCACAGCCTGAGTCGATACACAGAGAGCGGTAGTCAGCCAGAAACTGGATCAACACGGAACAGAAGCACTGAGTCACAAATCTCGGAGACACCACGAAAGGGCAACCGCTTGGTGACATGAGGGCATATATAAAGGCTAGCTCTGGGAGGGGCTAGCCAGCAAGCACCAATAAAAGTCAGTACTGCACAAACCCGGAAGTCAGAATGCCGCACAGTAATCATGGGCACCGTGATACTAATCTGTTGCGCTTGTCTGTAGTAGCGCTAAGTGGTGCTTCCGTTATCTTGCCGACCGAAGGCTGAGCATTTGTGCTATAGGGCAATATTTGTGAACATAGGGCAATATTTTCCTCTGTATGTCCTATCTAAAGGCCCTGTATGTTTCTCTCATTTCGTAGGCAGCAAGTGGTTCTATAGCCAGTGCAAAGAGACCCAGATATAATGGACACCATTGCCTTGTCCCTCTATGAAATGGAAAATCATCCGAGTACACCCCTCCCCCCGTTCATCACCCTAGCCTTAGAAGAAGCAAAAAAATAACTACCTGATTGATAAAGGATGGAACAAAACCAAATTTCCTATGGACCCCCCATAAGAAGCTCCATTCTACCGAATTGAATGCTTTAGAAGTATCCAGTGATGCTAAAATTCTGTTGCCGGGATTATCATGTGCAATTTGGAGATGCGTAAATAAGCATCTAAGATTATGTGACATGGACTTGCCTGGTATGAATCCCACTTGGTTATCACGCACAAGTGTGGTGATACTGAATCTAGTCTATTGACTAAGATTTTCACCAGGATTTTTTCAGCCTTTTTTTTTTTCAGCCTTTTTTTTTTTCAGTGTTCATAAAGAGAAATAAGAATATAAATAAAAGTGACTAAAATCCAAACTGAATGTAGCACATGTTTATGGTGGTGGTGGACAGGTGTGGTGTAATATATATATATATATATATATATATATATATATATATATATATATATATATATATATATATATATTGATTTAAACATACTCAACATGATTCCTATAATTATTGCCATTATCATGTTTGAATCTAAAGTAGGCTGTGATTATTAGGGGTGGGTGAAATCTCTCGCCATGTTCCCGTGGGAAATTGCATGAAAACCATGTTGTTGTCCTCTTTTTCGCTGGAAAATCCGCTTTAAAATCTGCCAATCATTAGGCAAAATTTTTTGCCATTTTTTCACTGGCTAGAAAGTTTCCGCCCATTTATTTACTTGTTTTTTTCTCCTTTTCGCTATAAAAATGTGATCTATTTGCGGAATTCAAACACAAAAGAAGCAGCTACAGAGAGAGGTAGATGTGCTGTGCTGTTTGCTGTGATTTTGAAGCAAAATTGAGACAGGAGACGCTCATAGTGACTGTTATCGCTGTGAGCAGGATTAAAAATAATAAAAGGAGGAACTTGAAGGACCATTATGTGTTCAATGAGTCTAAGTCTGAGGAGGAAGTGAGCACTTCAGAAGCAATGTTGGCCAGTCCCCCTAAATCACCCCTGGGGTTTTTGGGTAAATTACTGTTAAGGGAGGAACAAAAGGGTAGTACTAGTAGTGAGAACAGGACAGGTCAGCTTCTTGTGCCTGCTGTAAGACGTGCCGCACCTGCTGCCAGATGTGCTGTGCCTGCTGTCAGACATGCTGCCCCTCCTGCCAGTGCCACCACCAGTGCTGTGCCTGCTGCCAGTACTGCCCCTGATGCCACCAATGCGGAGCTGGCTGTCAGATGTGGTGCCCCTGCTGCCACTGCCACCACCAGTGCTGAGCCTCAAGTACTGCCCTTGCAACCACCAGTTTTGTGCCTGTTGCCATTGCTGAAGCTGCTGCCTCCATGCCAAAGCTGTTGCTAGTGTGTCTTGTAATACTCAGGAGGGGGTGAAGGAGAAGATGATACCAAATGTGACAGCAGGGGACCCTAAGTTACACTTGCGATCCCCAAGGAGTACCGCCAGAGCTAATACAACTAGTCCTACTAAGGTCCAGCAGCTTGTTAGTATTAGGAGTGAAGGAGGGGGTAATCAATATCCTTTTATTAATAGTAACTGTGAGGAAGAAGACAGGGGCTGAAATTTATGTGGTTGGAGTTAGTAGTAGTAGTAACAATGATGGTGAAACATTCGGTGGGACTGGAGTTAGGAGAGTGGGGAAGCAATTGAAAGTGTCCGGACTAGTGGTCAAGGGAGCCCACACCATTCCCCTGACCCTGGGAGCCCCCTTCCCCCCATGGAATTGTCCATGTGGAACATGATCCTGAAGAAGGCAGAACTGTCACCACCTCAGTAATACCACCACCACCACCACCAGAAGCACAGATCAGCTGCCTGTGCCTGCTGCTGCCAGTCTGCCTTCTTCAGGTCACCAAGAAATGGCAAGTGTGACATTAGGGGACCCTCTGTCACATTGCTCGTCCCCTCCTCCAACCCGCAGTAGGCATTTGGAAACTGAGGAATTTGCAGCTGCCCTAATTCCTGCTGCTACTGAGTTGCAAGGGCAACAGGATGCTGAGGAGAAGGCTAGTATGCCACAGACCACGGTGGACACAGTGGGAATGGGGTCAACAAGTGATGCAGGATTACTAGGATAGGTTCCACTTGCCAGCAGCAGCAACACATACACCAGACGTGGTGGGGGCTAGTTATGGTGTCGCTACTCAGGCGCGTCACTGGAGCTAGTCATGGCAAGTAGAACCTTCATCATCCATCAACTATGTTGCTGCTGTTGTTGATACCATTCCCTTTCAACTGCATAATCATTCTGTTGTTTAAACAATTCAGCAGCAGCAGCCAGAATAGCAGCCACAAATTCCACATCTATATCAGGGCAGTTGACAATGGTCAGTGGCCACTGGCCAATAGGACATCACCTGCTGGCTCTAGGCCAGTAGGGTTTTTTTTTTCCCTCAGGGCTTGTGCTTAAAAAAATCCAAAATCCAATAAAAAATAAAACATTCTGGGGGGTTTGTTTCTAACAAGATTAAGTCATACAAATCAATGTTTCCTTAGGGCTTGTGCCAAACAAGCTTACGTCTTACAAATTGATGTTTCCTCGGGGCTTGGGCTTCTAACAACAAATCTAGGAAATCATCCTCTACAAAATACTCTACCAAATCATGTATCAATCCACTCCAATGGCAGCTTATGTCATGGTGTTCCTGTCTCTATCACTTTACATACACATTTCTTATTTTATTTATTTATTTTTTATTAACTGTCCCCCCTATACCAGTCAAGAAACCCCCACAAAAAAATATCCTGTTAAACTGAATCATTCCACAGACTCCACCTACCAACACAGGCACCCTCCTCAGAGCCCTTTTATGCCATGTCATGTTTTTTTTAATTTTATTTAGGATGTATTTTTTATTAATTGCCCCTCAATCCCAGTAAACAAACCCCCCCAAAAATTCCCTGTTCAACTGATTCTTTCACCACACCCTACCAACACAGGTATCCTCATGCCCCTTTTATACTATGCCTTTGGGAAATAAAAAATATTTGCTCTGTGTTTTGTATAAATTCTATGTTCCCATTGATTTCAATGGAATGAGCTAGGTGAAAAAAGCGGAAAATCTGCACTTTTCACAAAAAATTATTTGCCAACGGGAAATGCCATTATTCAACGATTTCAGTTTAAGGCAAAATTTTTCACCCATCATTAGTCAATTATTCTCAGATAATTGACACACAGTAATCAGTGTTCATAGCATTGATACCACAGTGGTAGCAACCCTTCGCATCCCTCCTCCTCATCCTCTGTGCTGCTGTTGGGAGACTCAAATTCTTAAAAATTAACCAACATCTAAAACCACCTGAGTATCAGGTATCAGAAGTGGACAAAACCACATGTAACAGGGAAACCAGACCACATGCACATGTCGTCTGGCTTTCCCTGTTTTGTGTGGTTTTGTCAACTTCTGATACCTGATACTCAGGTGGTATTAGATGTTGGTTAATTTTTAAGAATATTAGTCTCCCAACACTTTTGCTTGATATCCGTGTCCTATGGTCATTTACAATATAACCAGCTGCACTAGAAAAACACACTCAAACTCAGTGCTTGCTGGTGGGCAACTAAAGGTTTCCACTGCAGAATGTGTCAGTGCTGGTTACAAATATTGTTTTGTTTGCCATTAGGCCATGGGGGTGATTGTTTCCACCCAAAATGTAGCTGAAACCATTTTACATGCAGTGGGATCACTCCTAGGAGCTACACATTATTCCTGTGTATCAGTTACTAACCCATATTCAGGGAGCAAATCCCAAAGAGATAAGCCGCCACCAGTGCTACCACCACAAATGTTGGATATTTGCTGCTCCTAAGGCCCATGAATCACAGGGTTTTCAGAATGGGAATGGGTTGTACTTGTTGATGTAGCTGCAGCTGGTGCTGTATAACCCTTTTCTTTTTCACTATGCTTTCCATCAGTTTTTTTTGCCCTAACTTTCTCATTCTCCTCCTCCAAAATGCAACCTTCCACTCGATCAATAAGCATCTTTTTATATTCCTTGAGAGAATCTGATTCTTCAGAGACAAGTTGATGATCATCATGACTCCTTTTGGATGAGACATACTGATCATGTTTTGGCAGAAATTCTGACATTTTTTGTTTAAAACTGGAGTCCAACTAAGTGGCAAGAATGTAATTCTCATTGCTTTTAATGGACACTATTTAAGGATCTTGATCAAAGCCCGATAAAATATCCTTCACCAGCTGGTGCATGTCTTTGTTATCATTATAGTAAGATTTCTCTGCCATGCCCCTCATTTTTTTCTGCAAAAAATATATCAGTAGTAGAAATTTGCTAATTCGTACTCCTACATGACTAATCAGCATGGTTGCCTCCTCAAAAGGTTTCAGCAGCTCACACATATGTTGCCATTTCCACATGACAAAGAAGCTTCTTTGAAAACCTTCCAGTTTTGCTTTGTGTACTCATTAATTGCCTTATTCTGCACATACAAATGTTCTAGCATATACCATGTGGAATTCCACCTGGTAAAGATCTACATTTTCATCAGGTGATGGGGAGCACCTTTTAGTTGGTGAGAGATTGAGCCTTTGCCTTTCGGCTAACCTTCTGGACATGTCATCATCTCTCTCATTGAAATGCATCTCTATCTGAAGAAGAGGAGGATGCTGTAGGAATATATTCTAGATATACATCATCATCACTTTTCATTAGGTCATCCTCAGCATCTCCCACGTACTTCTTGCCCATGAGTCATGACCTTTATATTCCTCTAAACTTTTAGAGGTCTCAAACAATTTATTTTTATTTTTACTTTGACGGGTGTTCTTGTGCTTATTTGTCTTACTATCAGTATGCAGAAGTTTGTTGAGCTGCTACACCTTTTTTCATTATGCTGTCAACACTAGAATGAGACTCGTTGTCATCCTCAGTGTCCTTACATGTTTTTTTAGTAGTACTGGCACATATAGTGGTGGTGGTGAAATGTTTGGTGGGACCTTGACAAACTGCATTCTCCTCCGGAGGAGAGGGATCACCATCATTTATTGGACACACTGCAGCAACCATGGCTGCAGTCAGTTTTTATCTCTGGCTGCAGTCAGTTTTTACCCCTTTTGCTCACACATCCCTGTATTGCTCCTACAGATTTCCCCTTCCCTCTCCAACTTGTGGGTTTGCTGGACTGTTGTGTTTTTACTGTAAAGTACTCAATAGAGCTGATAGAGTGTAATGTCTTGTCTTGGCCCTCTACAAAAATACTAGTCTCATCTAGTATCAGTCTACCTCAGTCACACAGCTCACATCAGGGACCCTGCCACTAGGGGTGGACAAAAGGTCCCATTGTGTTCCCACAAAAAAATCATTGACACCCACATTTTTGTCTGCTTTTTCACGGGAATATCCGCTTTGAAAACAGCGGTTAAAATCTTCACATCGTTCACCCATTGGCAAAAATTCTTCTTCATTTTTTCATTGGCGAGTAAGCTTCCGCCCATCGATTTACATGTTTTTCGCCTTTTCACTTTAAAAACTTGACATATTCCAGGAAGTGAAACACAATAGAAGCAGCTACAGAGCAAGGTAGATGTGCTGTGCTGTTCTGCTGTGATCTTGAGGCAGACGAGGCTCATAGAGACTGCTATCACTATGAGCAAGTTTAAAACTAATAAAATGAGGAACTGGAAGGCCCAATATGTGTCCACTGAGTCTGAGGAAGAGGAGGAAGTGACCACTACAGATCTAATGCTGGCCAGTTCCCCTAAATCACCACTAAGGATCTTGGAGAAATTAATGTCAAGAGAGGAAGAAGAAGGTAGCAGTGACAGTAGGATAGGTCAGCTGCCTGTGCCTGCTGCCAGATGTGCTGCTCCTGTTTCCACCATTTCTATGCCTGCTGCCAGATGTGCTGCCTCTGCTGCCACCAGTGCTGTGCCTGCTGTCAGACATGCTACCCCTGCTGCCACCAGTGCTGTGCCTGCTGCCAGTGGTGAACCTGCTGCCACTAGTGCTGGACCTGCTGCCAGTGTGTCTTGTAATACTCATGAGGGGGAAGGAGAAGATGATGCCGTATGTGACAGCAGGGGACCCTAAGTCACACTTGCCATCCCCACACAGTCCCGCCAGTGCTAGTACTACTACTAAGAAGATCTTGTTAGTGTTAGGAGTGAAGAAGGGGTAATCACCATATTAATAGTCACTACGAGGAGGAAGACTCAGGGGCTGAGTCAGTCACAGTGATTTTTTGGGTATTTGGGGGCAACCTTCTTTCTCCCTTCCTGTCCTCCACAGTGCCCCAGACTACCCTAATACGGAGATCAAATGTTCTATCTAAAAGACTAATTTGTATTAGCCTGCTTTCTATATCTGAAAAATGTGATGCTCTCTCTTCCTCTCACAAACACAGAATGGCATGCTGTGGGAACCTGACACCTTGTATACTGTGCCTGCAGATAAATAAGGGAAATTTGCAAATACTGGGGAGAAATTCAGTCTTCCCATTGATTTCAATGCAATGAGTTAGGTGAAAAAAGCTGGAAAACTGAGAAAATTGCCACTTTTCTCATGCTTCGCTTTTGAGGCAAAAACTTTCACCCATCCCAACCTACGAGCTCTGAGAAGAAATATTTTATAGATGGTATCAATTCTCCAGGTATAACTGATCATTGGATAACTTGAACCCTGATTTTGCACCACTTACCCCTGTAAGCTAGGTCCTCAATGCGGGAGGTGAGATAGTTGATGGTTTTATCCTGATTGGCCAGTTATGCAAATGTTGCAAATTGGCTTCATTATCATTTTCCAAAATGTGGATACGTTAGCCCAGTTGACTGAGACCTTTCCGAAGGTTGCACACTTCAGTTTTTATTGTGGCCTTTATTTACAATTTGATATCCAATACAAAGTCCTTCATATCTTCTTGCATTGCAAAATGAAGTAAGCCTGCTTTTGTCAGGTAGGGGATTGAGGGCTGCTGGCTGGGAGATATCAGTGATGGCTCTAGACCCTGAAATATAAAATTGGGATCTGGTGGGGTAAGGACAAGAGGAGCTAGGCTCAGAGGTTGTGCAGTGTCCAGGGTTGTAGTAGAGGCCTTGGTATGCACCCTGCTTTCAGAGGGCTTCTGTCCTCCATATTGGTTTTGTGTTTCACTGGTAAAAATACCGTTATTTGGCCTGAGTAGACTTCCTGACCAAGGGCATTGGTAAGTAACTTGGTTATTGTGATGTTGTAAAATTAAACTTACATCTGGATATAAAGATTCATTTACCCCATGTGGAGAACTCTCTGCCCCTCTATAATGCTTTCTTTTTCTACTCTCTAACCTAGCTGTCTCTCTATCAGTGCACAGGAACCCTACTCGTGTGTTTTCAATCTACTCACATTTTGTTACTTTGACACTGCTTTTGAAAGTCCCACTATAATACTGTGGGAAAGAGACACATAAGAAAGAGGAGAATTTTTTTACTGATATTCCTTTTTCCTCTGTGTTCCCCCATGGCACATCCTACTTTTAATTATGTGTCTTTTTACAGCTCTGACAACAATGAAACTAAGGACTATTCCCAGGATGCTTCCTTTTATAGTTTTCATTGGTCCTATGCAGCTGGAGGGTAGAGATGTCACCAGCTATAATGCTGTTGACACAGAAGAAAAAGTCCCCACCCCTTTTACATTCTGCATAAGGCCCTCAGAGATAGATGCAAATTAGTTATGGTGTTATCTGTGTTGGGATTCTTCCTCTTGTTCTTTTTGTACTTAGAGTTGGTGCTAGTTTTACTTTAAGTCAGATTTTACAAACAACACTTGATCTTTTTGGATGGGTTTGCTCATTTGTATTACTCATTTGACTCATTTCTCCTTTTTGACTTGATCCGTATGCTTACTTTTTATCTTTTCCAGACTCCTATGTGTGTCATTATGAGACACTATTTTGTGAATTTGTAAATGCTCCTTCCTAAGACATCTGAGATAATTCAAACTTGGCAGCACAGCACTAAAATGAAATACATATCTACAAAATGTGTCTGGTCAAAGCAAAATTTCATAAACGAATAAGCCACTGCAGAGAAATATTATAGTAATATTCCATCATCATCGATTGTTGTTTGATAATTCCCTGACAAATTAAAAGTTAATAGTTTCAATCTCAACTATCCAACTTTATTTCCTTTCCCACTTTAGTTTCTCTAAATATCAATTTTCCTATCTACTCTTTCTGCTCTTGTTATCCTTTTATTCTTTCTCCTCTTTTCATCAAGACCTGGCTTGAATCAATGTGTTTGCACTTTTGCACTACAGTAGACTATAGCTCACTGTGTAATATTTTGCTTATTTGTTGACACTATACAGTTAGGTCTGGAAATATTGGAACACTGACACCATTTTCATAATTTTTGCTCTGTACGCCATCACAATGTATGTGAAATGAAACAACTGAGGTGCAATTGAAGTGCAGACTTTCATCTTTAATTCAAGGGGTTGAACAAAAATATTGAATGAAACATTTAGGAATTGCAGCCATTTTCAAACACAGTCCCCTTATTTCAGAGGCTCAAATGTAATTGGACAAATTAACACAATCATAAATAACATGTTCATTTTTAATACTTTGTTGAGAATCCTTTGCAGGCAATGACTGCTTGAAGTCAGGAAAGCATGGACATCACCAAACGCTGGGTTTCCTCCTTTGTGATGCTTTGCCAGGCCTTTACTGCAGCTGTCTTCAGTTGTTGTTTGTTCATGGGTCTCTCTGCCTTAAGTTTTGTCTTCAGCAAGTGAAATGCATGCTCAGTCAGGTTGAGATCAGGTGATTGACTTGGCCATTGCAGAATATTCCACTTCTTTGCCTTAAAAAACTCCTGGGTTGCTTTCACAGTATGTTTTGGTTCATTGTCCAATCCAATCAACTTTGCTGAATTTGGCTGAATCTGAGCAGACAATATATCCCTATACGCTTCAGAATTCATCCGGCTGCTTCTGTCTTCTGTCACATCATCAATAAACACTAGTGACCCAGTGGTATTGGAAGCCATGCATGCCCATGACATCATACTGCCTATACCGTGTTTTACAGATTATGTGGTATGCTCCGGATCATGAGCCGTTCCATGCCTTCTCCATACTTTTTTCTTCCCATCATTCTGGTACAGGTTGATCTTAGTTTCATTTGTCCGAAGAATGCTGTTCCAGAACTGGGCTGGCTTTTATAGATTTTTTTTTTTGGCAAAGTCTAATCTGTCCTTTCTATTCTTGAGGTTTATGAATGGTTTGCACCTTGTGGTGAACCCTCTCTATTTGCTCTTGTGAAGTCTCCTCTTTATGGTAGACTTGGATAATGATATGCCTACCTCCAGGAGAGTGTTCTTCACTTGGCTGGATATTGTGAAAGGGTTTTTCTTTACCATGGAAAGGATCCTACGATCATTCACCACTGTTGTCTTCCATGGACATCCAGGCCTTTTTGTGTTGCAGAGTTCACCAGTGCATTCTTTTTTGATTTGGCCACTCCTAATGTTCCTGCTATCTCTCTGATGGATTTTTTTTGCAGCCTGTTTCACTTGCATTGAGAGCTCCTTTGACCACATATTGTTGGTTTACAGCAACAGCTTCCAAATGTAAATGCCACACCTGGAATCAACTCCAGACCTTTACTTGCTTAATTGATGAAGCAATAACTAAGGAATAGACCACACCTGTTCATGAAACAACTTTTGAGTCAATTGTTTAATTACTTTTTGTCCCTTGAAAAACAGGGTGCTACATATTAAAGAGCTGTAATTCCTAAATCCTTGATCCATTTTGGATGTGAATAGCCTCAAATTAAAGCTGCGAGACTGCACTTAAAGCCCATATTCATTATTTAACTGTATCTTGAATTAATTTTGGTTAACAGCTGAAATAACAAAACTGTAAGTGTCCAAAAATTTCTGGACCTAACCCTATGTATCAGCTTTTCTACTGCCAATTTATAATACACTTTAACTACTGTGATATCTGTTTGCTATGTCATGGATAAAGTCTTAATAAACATATTTTCAATAAAAAGCAACAAAAAAGGCTTCAGTAGAACACTTGCTATAGTTTGCTTTCAGTGTTTGTATGAATGGTCCATTAGTACAAGCTCATGATTACATCTTCTAAATATCTATTGCGTTCTAGATAAATAACCGTTTTGAATTAAAAAACAATTATAAGGCTACCTCCACTGCTGATATATTTCAGTTTATAAATCATTACAGCTTAAATGTATTATTCTTCTTTTGCAGTAAACTGTAATATGGTTTTGAAATTCACATGCAAGCAAGCTAATGTAGCACAGCTCTTCAGTTATAGGTGAGATGGTACCATTTCATTGTAAAAACCTGAAAATCTCATAAGTTTACTTTGTAAAGCAAGTCCTTTCATCTAAAAAAGATGTGGGAGCCGAATGTTTAGAACTCACTAATTTTACCAGGTAACTATGGCAGCAATAGTAAATTAATCAGTCTACCCCATATTAATAAAATATCCTCCTGCCCTACTATAATAGAATAGTCTCACACAAGGTGGTGGGGAAATCATCAGCCAGCAGGTCATGTTGGCCAGTGGCCACTATCAAATGTCCTCCTGAGATGGATGATAAAGATTCCACTTGCCACAACTGGATCCAGTGATGCGCCTGAGGCAGTAGCAGCAGAATAAGTAGCCCCCAGTCTATGTGGAGAAAAGAACAAGCTGGCCATTAAATCTTCTCCTCCTTCCCTTCCTCCAAAATCATCATGGGTGTGTTCTTATTAGAATATATTTTTTCCCTTGAGAGCAGGAACAGTGGGTCTCATCACCAACTGCAATGTGCACAGTGTGCGTGTGATAAGTAACATCTGGGGGCACAACTGTATCCAGTCACCATGACACTTGACACCAAGTACTGCTGCTGTCACTGTACCCCTTTTCCAGAGCCGCTAAGGACACATGACAACTTGTTGACAGTTTAATAGTAATGATGCACCCTCCCTGGCACCATCTTAGCATATTTTGCAGGATGAAATCTCCTCAGATGCCGCTTGATGCACTGATTGCGATCCTCCTGCATCACACTGGCATGTGTGGTCAGTGCACCACACAGTGTGCAATGGGTAGAGACGTATTGCCACATCCTAACATCAACAGAGTGGATATCTTTTGGGGGGGGGGTAATGAACAAGGTGGATTGGCAAAAGATGTAGTTAACCTAGAAGGTGATGACAAGCTAGTTGTTTCACTCGTCATGGAACTTCCAGTCTCTGTCTGGGTTGCTCTATTAATCCTACGCTTTGATCTCTGCCTTGCCTCTTGTTGCCTTTCTGGTGAGTCAGGGACAGCAAAAGAAGTGCTTGATGTAAATGTCATGGTGTCTGTGTTTCATGTGTGATATCAGGGCACGTGTGCCAAGGTGTGTTCCCTCCTTTCCTCTTTTCACTGACTTGTCACAAATTGTGCACAGTGCCATTGTTGATGACTGCACTGTGCCTGCCCCAACAGAAAAATAGTCCTACACCCATGATGACTTCAGGAAGAAGGGAACAGATTGCCCTCCACATTCTTCTTCATTGTCTGTGGCAGCGGATAATGTTGTTGCTTTTGCTGCTACTGCCTCAGATTCAGCAGTGCAACTAGGATCAGTATTATTACTACTGCTGGCAAGTGGAACCTGTCCTAGTCCCGCATCACTTGTTGACCCCATTCCCACTGTGTCCACGGTGGTCTGTGGCACCCTAGCCTGCTCCTCAGCATCCTGCTGCCCTTGTATCTCAGCATCAGAAGGAATTAGAGCAGTTGCAAATTCCTCTAATTCTAAAATGTCATTGCTAGTGGTGATGGTGATGCCCATTCTCATCCCTGTCTCCCATTCCTTTTCAGTTTTTGATAAACAGGCCATCAATGTGTCTTCCACCCCAGCTTCTACAGCATTATCATCACCACCACCACTAGCCCCTACATGCTGTTGTTGCTGCTGCTCTATTCCTGACATCTCACTGCTCCTTGGAGGAGGTGATGAGCAATGTGACAGAGGGTCCCCTAATGTCACTCTTACCATTTCCTTTTGACCTGAAGAAGAAGGCAGACTAGAACTATTAGCAGTGCAGCAGGCACAGGCAACTGATCTGTGCCCCTGCTGGTGGTGATGGTATTAAGTCTGAACCTGCTCTCTCCCAACACCAGTTCTGGCCTCTTAAGGATCATGTTCAACTTGGACACTGTAGTGAAGGGAAGAGGACTCCCAGAGCGAGTGGAATGGTGTCGGCTCCCTTGACCAGTAGTCTGGACTCTGTCAAAGGTTTCCCCTACCACTCTGGCTGCTTCACCATTACTGCTACTACTACTAACATCAACCACATCAAGTTCAGCTGCAGAGTCTTCCTCCTCAGTCTCACAGTCACTAGTAATATGAAGATATTGTTGATTACCCCCTCCTTCACTCCTAATGATAACAAGCTGCTGGACCTTAGTAGAGGTAGAATAGCACTGGCAGGACTGCTTGGGAATGGCAAGTGTGATTTAGGGTCCCTTGCTGTCACACTTGGCATCATTTTCTCCTCCCCCCTGAGTATTACAAGAAACACTAGCAGCAGGCAAAGTATTGGTAGCAGCAAGTTAAGCACTGGCAGCAGGTTCAGCACTAGCAGCAGGTTCAGCACTGGCAGCAGGTACAACACTAGTGGCTGCAGGTACAACAATGGTGGCACAGGCAGTGGCAGCAGGGGGAGCATTTCTGGCAGCAGGTACAAAACTAGTGGCTGCAGGTAGAGCAATGGTGGCAGTGGCAGAGGCAGAAGGGGCAGCATGTCTGGCAGCAGGTACAACAATAGTGGCTGCAGGAACAGCTATGATGGCACTGGCAGCAGGGGCAGCACATCTTGCAGCAGGCACTGGCAGCTGACCTGTCCTGCTCTCCCTTCCTTCCCATTCCCCTTTCTCCCTCACTTCTCATTAAATTCCCCAAGATTCCTTGGGGTGATTTAGGGGGACTGGACAGCATTGGTTCAGTACTGCTAGACACTTCCTTCTCCTCCTCAGACTCAGTGGACACATAAGGGTCCTTCCAGTTCCTCCTTTTAAACCTTTGAGTGCCAGATTGGTATGGAATGCATTGCTTTGCAATGCATTCTGTACCACTCTGGCACTCAAAGGGTTAATATTTTTAAACTTGCTTGTAGTGATAGGAGTCACTATGAGCCTCTCCTGCCTTAATTTTTGCAAAATATCACAGCAGAACAGCACAGCACGTCTATTTTTGTAACTGCTTCTATTGTGTCTGCCTTCAGCGAAAAATCAAATTTTTATAGCGGAAGTGCAAAAACGACATAAATCAATGGGCGAAAACTATGTAGCCATTGAAAAAATGGCGAAAGATTTTTGCTAATGGGCGAAAGATGTGAAAATTTTAACCGCTAGTTTTAAAGCGGATTTCCTGCGAAAAAACAGATAACAACGTGGTTTTTGCAAAATTTCTCGCGGTAACATGGAGACAACTTTCACCCATCCCTAATTATCTCCTTAACCCTGATGTTGTATTTGTTAGCTGGAAGAGACTGTGCTCTAATCTGTGTGTATTGAGAGTAAATAAATGAAGAGTTCCATCCTGCAACTGCAGCTTCCTGTGAAGAGCTCTAAACAGTCCTTCAAAATATTGGAGGGGAAAGTAGGTTGTGTCCAACTTCATAAACCAAACACCCCATTGGATTCCACAAGCAGGAACAACTAGAAAAGGGGGCATACCCAGAAAGTCTGCCTTCCAAACATCTCAAAAGAGTTTTACAGAACCAGATATGAGGAGCAATATGGTTTGGCAATCCCTGCTGTGTGGGGCCTAATCTAGCACGCTGCTGCACAGCACTTTAGTAGTGTTCCTTTTCTTCACAACAGAGTAGATTGTGCTATATTTACCTTATCAGGGCCTCATTGCAACAGCACACCAGGAGGGGCCACTTTGAGCACATAGAGGGTACTCTGGCATTTGAGTACTGGACATGGTGTGTGGGACTCCTACTACTGGGAGACATGGTAGACCTTGACTTGAAAGCATAACTACACATCTGGTATGTGTATATGTTATAAATGTTACTATACTGGTAACGCCATAAATCCTTATCAATATTCATGTTGGGTTATTCTCCTGGTCTATCCCTAGGGTTCCAGTTTATAGATGCACATTCATACTGTTCCCATCAAAAGTACAGCCATCACCTTTTTGGATCTATGACACTATTAGGTGTCATTAGGTGAGGTGACTAAGGTCCTAAGGTTTTCACAGAGAATTGAATAGCTTTCTCAGTTGAAAAATCACTTTTTCCTGGTTTTAAGAAGTCTAATGAACTAATTTTTTTAGTCTTACCTGATTTTGTCACTTAAATAGTAGGGATGCTGGGTGAAAGGAAGGGAATGTGCTAATAGCTGTGTGGGAGCTATGACATTCTAATCTTTTATGTGTGGTACAATGTTATTCATGTAATTGGACAGGGCCAAATTTATATCTAGACAAGGCAGACTTGGCTCCCTTAGCCCCACCCATGCCCATGCTCCACTACTAGCATGATCCCACTCCCAGCTATACCCGCTTTTGCTTGTCAAAAAATACTTTTAATCTATAACATGCGATTAAATAAAAATTCTTAACCCCTTGGTCTCTATAGTAATGCAATAAAGACTTGTCTAGCATCCAAGGAGTTAAATAATGTATACTAAAGAGTTATGTAAACTGGTAAATAAACCAGTCACCAAAACCAAGAGTGTGCTGAAGAGGCAATGGGATTATTCTTTCTATAGCCAAAACTTATTAGTGTGTCCAGCATGACTGAGGTGCCCCTCAAAATATGGGGCACTAGGCAGTTGAATACTCTTCCAAGTGGGAAATATGGTCTGATAATAGCACACAATTTCCTAGATCCCCCTGAACACATCCATATTGTAATCACCTTGTAGACGCGCTAAGGTCATATTTTGTACATCTTTATTCATGCATGTGTATGAATCACAAATTGTGCTTCTTATATTGTGACTGAAACAAACCTGTAAATGTCATTTGTTTTAAGAGAAATGTTAGGAAATAAGTTTCACATTAACTCACAAGATACAAAGGGGGGGGATTTATAAAACTGCTGTTATAACTAGGGGTGGGCGAAAAGTGAGAATAATTTTCTGCATGACTTTTTGCGAAAAACTTAACATTTTTCCTCTTTTTTTACAAAAGTTTTCTCCTTTTCTCCAATGCTAAATTTTCCTCCTTTTTGCCTATTCCAGCATATTTTTCACCTATTCCAACACATTTTTCTCCAATTTCAGCACATTTTTCTCCTATGTTTAATATTGTGCAACATTTCCCAGCACAATATTACTTCTTCTGAGGGCCGTAGTGGAGAAATAAGTAGCTGGAAGTCAAAGTTTTCAGTCCTACAGCAACATATACCTTGAAAAATGAGTTGGCATGTACAGTCCATTTGTCCTTTGTCCACAACACTTACTTCCTTCTTAAGTGACACTAGCACATATTCATCATGATGATGTCAAGTGATTAAAAATATAAAGTACAACCTACAATATGGCTGATGTGTATGGTAGTGGTGGTGGGGGACTGGCGTGGTGTGATTGGTGGGACCTTGACAAAATTACATCCACCCCAGGAGGAGAGGGATCATCATAATTTATTGCACATGTTGAAGCAACCATTGCTGCAGTTTTTGAACTACCACGTTACTCCCACATCCCTGCACTGCTCCACCTTTCCCCCTTCCTGCTTGTGCATTTGCTAGACATTACTGCCTCAGTCACAGATCTCACCTCAGGCTCCCAGTCCACTGTCTAATATATTTATTTGTTAAATTATTTGTGTATATATTTTTATTTATTTATTTATTTTTAAGTTGTCCACCCTATCTTATCACAATTAGTAAAAAAAAAATAAAAAAATACATAACTAAAAAACAAAATCAACAACTTCTTAGCCCAGACTTTCCCAGCACATAGACAATAAAAGCAAAATTAGCAAGCCATTTGGACCCCAGCTGCCTGTGTATTGCCAGTCAATCACATCAGATTTTGGAGTATTTTGGGTCAACCTCCATCCTCCCTTCTTCTCCCCCAGAGTACAAACAGACACATTAATACAGAGAACAAATGTCCTACCTAAAAGACTTCCTATACTAAGCTTCAATTCCCCTTTATGTGCCTATCTTTTCTAACTCAAAAACGTGTTGCTCTCTCCTCTTGCAAACACAGAATGGCTGCTGTAAGAGCCTGAAACCCTTGTATATGGCTGTAGAAAACTAGAAAAAACTTTCATGTGATAGAGAAAAATGTGCTTCCCATTTATTTCAATGCAATGAGCTAGATGAAAAAAGCAAGAAAACAGTACTTTTCATGGGAAATTTTTCGCCAAGCATAAAGTGCCATTTTTCGCCGATTTCAGTTTAAGGTGAACATTTTCACCCATCCCTAGTAATAAACAACACAATTATATGTATAAAAATGTATCAATATTCTCTCTAAGTGCTATCTCCAGTCAGTCAACATTTTTGAAAAGTAGAAATGGCCTTGTCCAAATACAAAATGTATTGCAGCATATTTATAAAGGAATTTCCTAATTGTGCAAAAATAAAGGGAGTTCAGTGATTAAATCATAATGCCAGGTATGACCTACTTTAATGGTAGTGTATAATGACAGCTATGTATGCAAAACAATTCTCATTTGTGAATTTTCTCCAAATTATCTCAGACTATTCTCAGACAGACATATTTATAAAATTCACTTTACTTAATAAATATGAATTTTAGAGACAATTCTGAAACATACACCAAGAAGGCTTTTTATACATCTTCCTCAATGTATTTTCTAAGTCAGGAACCAAGCAGTATTGAAGCAGAAACAGTATTTCAGAAACAAAGATATTGATTTTATTTTTATATTTTACGTTTATGCAAATGGAACAATAAAATAGAATTTATCACCTTTTGATGCCCTCTTCTCAGTGGGAGCATCCGTCTTGACAAAATGTGCTTCATAATCCCTCTCCATGTATTCTACAACTCTGGTTTTGGCAACCTTAGAATAAGGAGTGGGGACATTTCAGAACTGGTCTTAATGATCTAGGCTGTGCCACCCATGCCAAATAACTCACATCTGCTAAGGTTAAAGGGTGCCTTACTACCATACCAAAATTCTTTAAAACCATAACACTGACTGAAAAAGAAAAAGCACAAGGTACACATGTTTTAAATAGATACCTTATCTATTAAAGCTGTGACAGATTTGTGTACAAAAAGTTTGCTTGAATTCATAAATACATCTGTGCAAAATAAAATAAAAAATCAAATATTTTCACAAAATAAGCTTAATAGTAGAGGAAAATATGAGGACATGACACAAGGTCAGTGAACCTTTTCTTAGATGCATCTGCATGGGGTTTGCTAAATCCCTGTAAATTTCTGGGTTACTATTTGACTAGACTAGATGTGTGGTCTTTGACTTAAAATCCCCCGAGTTATGCTATTATTGGCAAAAGAAGAAATCCCAGCACACTAACACTAATTATGCACATAACAAGGGATTGATCAAGGCACTTAGGGAAGTACTAGAGAGTCAGACTAAACACTAGTTAACCCTTTGGAGTTGATGATTTGTTACAGATGCCCTGTTTCCTTCTTGCATAGTATATTGTTGATAGCTTTTCAGCTCCAGAAAGACATTTATTTTTGTTATCCATGTTTCACAAGTAAATGTTTGCTGAAATAATATTTTTTATTACTATTTACATAAAATGCCCCTCAGTTCTCTTGAGAACTGTAAGCTTGCATAAGAAGGGCCCTCTGATTCTTTTGTTTTCCATGTTTCATTTGTACTATTTAATATAGGATCTGGAATATGATTCACAGATGTTCTTCACACAAGGCACTTACTCCTTCTGTGTTCAGCCTTCCTTCCTCTAGACTGTAAGCTCTCACAAGCAGGGCCCTCTGATCCTTATGTTCTTTACATTTGATTTGTACAGCACTGCAGAATAAGTTGGTGCTATATAAATAAATAATAATAATAATAATGTCATTAGATAGAATATAATGAAATGAAATATATAATGAACCTAGAACCTCCAAAATTTCTAATTTACCTCATAAATTAATAAAAGCAATGTATTTTACCAGGAAGGATCCATTGATATTGTCTCTCATTTTCAAGTATTTCCTGTGGGTATAGATATTATTATCCAATTTAATGATACTCATTTTATCTACCTAGGAAAGATGAAAGGTTAAGTTGACCCTGCTGAGACTAGAACCAGTGACCTTGTGGTCTGAACACTTTCTACAGCTGGTGAAGTAACCAACCGAGCCATCTCACCAGCAGAGTTAGAGACTAGCAGCTTACAACAATAACATCAGGGGGGTTATGCACTAAGGTGTTTCTATATTCTGCCTTTTATCAGTAGATTGCTTTTAAGTGAATGATTTTCATCCTACATATTCTGATAGTACCAGGCTAAGAGGTAGATTTAAAGGCAGGCGTTAGGCAAAAAAAACACTTACTGTTGCGTTAACGTGTTGTAAGCCATTTAAAGGTCCATCTTAAGAACATTAACGGTAGTTTGATAATCCTTACGGCCGATAGACTTATGTGTATTGAGACTCATGGAACAAGATTTCCCAGAGCCATTCAAAGGAGCGCGGTACTGCTTACGCCAGATACATTTAACGGCTAAAAGTTAAGACTTAGTTTTGTTAGCCGTTAGACATATAACGGTAAAAAAGAAAAGCCTGTTAAAGACAAATGCCATACCGCACAAGCATCTAAATGGAAAAATTAACCCGTGCAATGCCAAATTAACAAAAAACATGCCCATGCACCACAAATCACTGTCACGCAAAACACAACAGCCAAGCAACACCACAGGGACAAGGCCTCCTAATAAAACACCAACACAACATGGGGGTTATCACACAACATGGACATCTGGCAATACAAAACAAGTTCATCTGTGCAACGTCACTAGACGATCCAGACACAACCTGCACCCCACAACTGCGCAACTGACAGAGACACAGCAATCAGAACACAGTACATTTTAAAACACAAACACACTGGCAAAAACTTACCTGGTCAACAAACACCTTCCCATTCGGCATCACTCACTGAATCACCACACCTAGACAATGCCATACCACTACTTAAAGGGACAGATCACCACACTCACTTGTGGCTTGTTTTCTACTCAGGGAGATAGAGAGAGAGAGAGCAAAAAGTATGTTCGCCTAAATATTGATGCGAAGACTGTGGAGAAGGCGTGCAAGGGCGAGAGCTAGGGAACACCAGCAACCCCCAGGCACACCTGATCAACAGCCTTCACCTGTTCCAAGTGAGGAGGCTCTGGCTAAAGAGCCACACAGGAGCCCATCCGAACCTGGAGGACAACACCTGCCTGCAGATGCACAGCTGCAGCAACAGGATGCTCCCCAGATGCCACAGGGACCAGTGGAGCAGCATAGGATGTATAGATGACCACCAAGGCCTAGGGTATATCGCCCAAGGGTCACTCTCCTTGGAATGACCGATGACGAGGTGATAGATTGCTGCAGGTTGAGGTCACACAGCATCATTGTCCTATATACATCCACAACCATGCCCTAACTGGCTTGCAAAAATGCATGTGTGCCATACATTTCATGACAAGTGGAGCCTTCCAGTCGACTGAAGGTTATGCATCTGTCATGTCACAGGCCACATTCTCCAGGGTGCTGACCCAGGTGTTGCCAGCCCTCAAAAGCAAGACAAGTACCTATATACATTTCCCCACCACCGACATGGAATGGACACATGTGAAGAGGGCTTTTACGTAAGGGGAGGCATGCCCAGGGTCATAGGTGCAAAAGATTGCACCCATGTCCGTATCAAAGCTCCAGCATGTGCTGGACATCTATTCATCAAAGAACTTCCACTCCATGAACATGCAGATGGTATGTCACAGCAACATGAGGATTATGAATGTCTGTGCAAAGTATCCTGGGAGCTGTCATGATTCCTACATTCTCCAAAATTCCTCAGTACACAGAGACTTCGAGAATGGAACTTATACAGGGTACGGATTCTGGGTGAGTTCTCAAGACTAAATCACACCACATCCACAGGTGTACACACAACACTGCTCTGCATGCTCCTGACTCACATCTAGTACGTCCACCTCATAAAACATCATTCACACAACACGTGCTCCCTGTCTCACCATGTCAGTCACTTTCCACAGGTGATGCTGGCTATGGCTGCAAATCATGGCTCCTCACCCCTGTCACCAATCCCCAAAGCAAAGCCCAAGAAAGATATTATCAGGCTCATGGCAGAACTCGGAATGCCGTTGAGCAGACCTTTGGCCTCCTCAAGTCCCGATTCAGATGTCTGGACCACTCTAGGGGAGCATTGCAGTATGCCCCAGGCAAAGTGTGTGACATTATAATGGCATGTGCAATACTGCACAACATCACAGTGGACAATAGGCTTGTGGACGATATCCATCCCCCCCATACCTGATGTGCCCATGGACACTGGCTATGGTGAGGAGACACTGAGAAGGGAGCAGTTGAGAGACAGGCTGATCAGGGACCACTTCATCTGTGGTCCTGGGAATTGGTGCCAACACACTAACCACACCACACATGATGTTATGTTTCACCCCACAGGATCTATGACACAGCCCTGACACTGGCAGCAGTGTGGCCCCAACATCATCTATACCATGAACATGGCATATTGTGGCTGGGGATTCCAAAACCATCTTCCATTCCCTCCTCCATGTTAACATTGTTACTAGTGATGATCGAGCACCCCAATGCTCGGGTGTTCGGGTGCTCTGACCGAGCGCCCCCGGAGGCTCGAGTGCTCGGCCGAGCACCCGAGCCCCATTGAAGTCAATGGGAGGACTCGAGCATTACACCAGGCACCCCCTGCTCTGATGAGGGGAGGGTGCCTGGTCCATAGGAAAAGGGCAGAAAATGATGGAAACACCACAGAAATGGTTCAGGGACAGCATAGGGAGGATGTCTGGATGCATCTTGGACTCCAACGTCGCTGCTGGGAACGATGTTTCGCCCGTAGTACGCCATTTTTACAGACTGACCGTAAAACACACAAAAAGGAAAATAAAAACGACTTTAGGCGAAAAATTGTTACCAAACAGTATTTGCTGTATATTTACTTGTATATCATCTGCAAATTCTGCAAAAAATTTCATCGATTTTTCGGAACTGGGGCCATGATTAAGAGGGAAACGTGCGCAGAGGCAAATTCTCCCAAAAATTTCCTCGATTTTTCTGAACTGAGGCCATGATTAAGAAGGAAACGTGCGCAGAGGCAAATTCTCCCAAAAATTTCCTCGATTTTTCTGAACTGAGGCCATGATTAAGAGGGAAACGTGCGCAGAGGCAAATTCTCCCAAAAATTTCCTCGATTTTTCTGAACTGAGGCCATGATTAAGAGGGAAACGTGCGCAGAGGCAAATTCTCCCAAAAATTTCCTCGATTTTTCTGAACTGAGGCCATGATTAAGAGGGAAACGTGCGCAGAGGCAAATTCTCCCAAAAATGTCCTTGATTTTTCTGAACTGAGGCCATGATTAAGAGGGAAACGTGCGCAAAGGCAAATTCTCCCAAAAATTTCCTCGATTTTTCTGAACTGGGGCCATGATTAAGAGGGAAACGTGCGCTGAGCCGACCATCTAAAACATTATGGGTGAGGGTCTGCTGCGGAGCTGACCATCCTAAACATTATATGCGAAGGCCCGCTAGTGAGCTGACGCTATAAAACATTATATGAGAGGGCCCGCTAGAGAGCTGACCCAATAAAACATTATATGAGAAGGCCCGCTGGTGAGCTGACCTATACAAAAATTGTCAAACTGCGCCCGCTGGTGAGCTGGCCCTATATAAAAATTATATCACAGGGCCCGCTTGTGAGCTGGCCCAATATAAAAATTATATCACTGGGCCCGCTGGTGAGCTGGCCCTATATAAAAATTATATCACTGGGCATAAGGAAGAGAGTCAACCATATACCCGTTTTTTGGGTGGAAGGGGTGAATGGGAATACAGAGTATTCCCATCATTGTAAATAACATATAAAAAGTGACTTTATGTTCCCCCGGGGCTTTCCTCCAGTGGAGTGGAGAAGTCAGGGGAAATCCAGGCCTTGTTCATTTTTATAAGTGTCAACCTATCAGCATTTTCGGTGGAAAGGCGGATACGCTTATCTGTTATGATGCCACCAGCAGCACTAAATACCCGCTCAGACAGAGCGCTGGCGGCAGGGCAGGCCAGCACCTCCAAGGCGTAGAGTGCCAGTTCATACCACGTGTCCAGCTTGGACACCCAGTAGTTGTAAGGCACAGAGGGATCATTGAGGACGCTGACACGGTCTGCTACGTACTCCTTCACCATCTTCCAAAACTTTTCCCTCCTTGTGACACTAGGCTGCGCATCAGGGTGAGGGTGCTGGCGGGGTGTCATGAAGGTGTCCCACGCCTTGGAGAGTGTTGCCCTGCCTTTGTCGGAACTGCTGTGTGCTCCCCTTTTCTCCCCTTCTCGGTTGGCCAAGGTAGCACGTACTCTGCCGCCAGTGTTGTCAGATGGAAAATTTTGGAGCAATTTTTCGACAAGAACCTTCTGGTATTGCACCATTTTGCTTGTCCTCTCCACCGGAGGAATGAGAGATGAGAAATTCTCTTTGTAGCGGGGGTCCAGAAGGGTGAACACCCAGTAATCCCTGTTGTCTAAAATGCGTGTAACGCGTGGGTCACGGGAAAGGCAGCCTAACATAAAGTCAGCCATGTGTGCCAGAGTACCAACAGGCAAGATTTCGCTGTCCTCACCAGGAGGATGACTCTCAATCTCCTCATCCTCTTCCTCCTCTTCTGCCCACCCACGCTGAAGAGATGAAACTAAAGTTCCATGGCTACCCTCTGTAGCGGAGGCAACCGTGTCTTCCTCCTCCTCCTCCTCCTCCGCCTCCTCCAATTGTCGCTGAGAAGACGAAGTGAGGGTGCTCTGGCTATCACCTTGTGTAAGCTCTTCCTCCCGCATTTCCACCTCTTCCACATGCAAAGCGTCGGTTTTAATTGTGAGCAGCGAGCGTTTCAGTAGACACAGAAGTGGGATGGTTACACTGATAATAGCGTTATCGCCGCTCACCATCTGTGTCGATTCCTCAAAATTGCGTAAAACCTCGCACAGGTCTGACATCCATTCCCACTCCTCACTTCTGATTACAGGAAGTTGAACGGAGAGGTGACGACCGTGTAACAGCTGGTACTCCACTACTGCCCTCTGCTGCTCACAAAGCCGGGCCAACATGTGGAAGGTGGAGTTCCAGCGCGTGCTCACGTCACACAGCAGCCGGTGAGCTGGCAATTGTAAGCGCTGCTGCAGCTTCAACAGGCCGGCTGAAGCTGTAGATGACTTACGGAAATGTGAACACATGCGGCGCACCTTGGTCAAGAGATCATGCAAATTGGGGTAGGTTTTTAGAAATCGCTGAACCACTAAATTAAATACATGCGCTAGGCATGGTATGTGTGTGAGCTTGCCGAGCTCCAAAGCCGCCACCAAGTTACGCCCATTATCACACACAACCATGCCTGGTTGCAGGTTGAGTGGCGAGAGCCACTGCTCGGTCTGGTGACTAATCCCCTGCAACAGCTCTGAGGCCGTGTGCTGTTTGTCCCCAAGGCAGATCAGCTTCAGCACGGCCTGTTGACGCTTCCCCACTGCAGTGCTACACTGCTTCCAGCTACCGGCTGATGGGTGAGTGGCGCTGCGCGCAGAGAATTCGGAGGTGGAAACGGAGGAGGAGGAGCCAATAACGTAGGTGCTGGCGGAAACCCTGATGGAGGTAGGGCCCGCAATCCTCGGCGTGGGTAGCACCTGTGCCATCCCAGGGTCCGAGTCGCTCCCAGCCTCCACGACATTCACCCAGTGTGCCGTCAGGGAAATGTAGCGTCCCTGGCCACAAGCACTTGTCCATGTGTCAGTCGTTAAGTGGACCTTCCCAGTAACTGCGTTGGTCAGGGCACGGGTGATGTTACGGGACACATGGTGGTGTAAGGCGGGGACGGTACACCGGGAAAAGTAGTGGCGGCTGGGGACTGCGTACCGAGGGACAGCTGCTGCCATCAGGCTGCGGAAGGACTCAGTCTCCACAAGCCTAAATGGCAGCATTTCGATGGCCAGACATTTGGAAAGGTGTGAGGTTAGTGCTATGGCCTGTGGGTGGGTGGCTGGGTATTTTCGCTTGCGCTCAAATGCCTGGGGTAACGACATTTGGACGCTGCGCTGGGACAGGGAAGTGGATGTGGTCGCTGATGGTGCTTCAGATGGTACAGGTGCAGGGCGGGAGGTATGCGGGCCTGCGCCTTCGACAGGCGATTGGCCGGCACCGAAAACAGGGGAAGAGGAGGCAGTGGTGTGGCCTGCAGACACATATTGGCGATCCGGGCGTTCCTCCCACTTATTACGGTGCTTGGATGTCATGTGTCGGATCATGCTGGTGGTGGTGAGGTTTCTAGTGTTCATGCCTCGGCTCATTCTGGTGTGGCACAGGTTGCAAACTACAATTCTTTTGTCGTCCGCACTTTCCTTAAAAAAACGCCATACCGCGGAACACCTACCCCTTGGCAAGGGAGATTTACGCAAGGGGGTGCTCCGTGGAACATTTGCGGGCCGGTTTGGTGCGGTCCGCCTTCTTTCTGTAGCCACACCACTGCCTCTTCCAGCGTGTTGCGGTGCTGCAGATGGCTCACCCTCAGGACTGCTGTCATCGCTCGGCTCTCCACCTTCCCAGGTGGGGTCAGTCACCTCATCGTCCACCAAGTCCTCCTCCACTTCCTCACTCTGATCATCCTCCTCATGTCTTGATCCCACCACATACTCAGTCATTGACAACTGTATATCATCCTCCTCATCAAGGTCTTGAGACAGTAATAGTGGTTGATTTAATGGCAACTGTGTCTCATCATCATCATCATCCACTTCCTTTGACCTTAAATGCCGTTCCCCTCTGTCATCTTCTTGTGATTGGGTACCCTCTAGAGGTTGTGAATCAGGGCACAAGATGTCATGTTCCTCTGCAAGCGTGCTTGGAGAGAGGTTCAAATTAAGGATTGGTGATGAGACGAGCTCCTCACTATATCCAAGTGTGGGATCACTTCTTTGACCAGACCCTCTATGGTGGGAGGAAGGATGATCAGGGTGAGGATTATGTTGACCAGACTCTTGGCTACTGAGAGTGGACTTGGTGGAAGACAGGGTGGTGCTTAACCGACTGGAAGCAGTATCAGCTGAAATCCAACCGACCACCTGTTCGCAGTGGTCTGACCTCGAGAGTGATGTCCTGCGACGCCCTGTAAACTGAGACATGAAGCTAGGTATGGTGGATGTCTTTCTTTCTTGTGCTCTGGCACCAGGCACAGTTTCTACGCGTCCTGACCCGCGCCCTGAACTATCAGGATCACGTCCACTTCCCCGTCCCTTTTTACCCGCCTTCTTCATATTACACGGAATATGTGCTGCAAATCTGCAACTTTGCACACTAAACAGAATGTGCTTCTTATCTGCGGCTAGGCACAGTGAATGGAATATGTGACTTTCATATTTTACACTTTGCACACTAAACAGAATGTTCTCCTAATATGCAACTTTGCACACTAAACAGAATGTGCTTCTTATCTGCGGTTAGACACAGTGAATGGAATATGTGACTTTGATATTTTACACTTTGCACAGTAAACAGAATGTTCTCCTAATATGCAACTTTGCACACTAAACAGAATGTGCTGCTTATCTGCGGCTCGGCACAGTGAATGGAATATGTGACTTTGATATTTTACACTTTGCACAGTAAACAGAATGTTCTCCTAATATGCAACTTTGCACACTAAACAGAATGTGCTGCTTATCTGCGGCTCGGCACAGTGAATGGAATATGTGACTTTGATATTTTACACTTTGCACAGTAAACAGAATGTTCTCCTAATATGCAACTTTGCACACTAAACAGAATGTGCTGCTTATCTGCGGCTCGGCACAGTGAATGGAATATGTGACTTTGATATTTTACACTTTGCACAGTAAACAGAATGTTCTCCTAATATGCAACTTTGCACACTAAACAGAATGTGCTGCTTATCTGCGGCTCGGCACAGTGAATGGAATATGTGACTTTGATATTTTACACTTTGCACAGTAAACAGAATGTTCTCCTAATATGCAACTTTGCACACTAAACAGAATGTGCTTCTTATCTGCGGTTAGACACAGTGAATGGAATATGTGACTTTGATATTTTACACTTTGCACACTAAACAGAATGTTCTGCTAATCTGAAACTTTGCACACTAAACAGAATGTGCTTCTTATCTGCGGTTAGACACAGTGAATGGAATATGTGACTTTGATATTTTACACTTTGCACACTAAACAGAATGTTCTGCTAATCTGAAACTTTGCACACTAAACAGAATGTGCTTCTTATCTGCGGTTAGACACAGTGAATGGAATATGTGACTTTGATATTTTACACTTTGCACAGTAAACAGAATGTTCTCCTAATATGCAACTTTGCACACTAAACAGAATGTGCTGCTTATCTGCGGCTCGGCACAGTGAATGGAATATGTGACTTTGATATTTTACACTTTGCACACTAAACAGAATGTTCTCCTAATCTGAAACTTTGCACACTAAACAGAATGTGCTGCTAATCTGCAACTTTGCACACTGAACAGAATGTGCTGCTAATCTGCAACTTTGCACACTAAACAGAATGTGCTGCTAATCTGAAACTTTGCACACTAAAAAGAATGTGCTGCTAATCTGCAACTTTGCACACTAACCAGAATGTGCTGCTAATCTGCAACTTTGCACACTAAACAGAATGTGCTGATAATCTGCGGCTAGGCACAGTGAACGGAATATGTGACGTTTTTTTTTTAAATCTCTGCCCCCCCAAACAAAATAAACTGCTGCCCCCACACACAGTAGTCCTAAAAAGGACTTTTGGGTCTTTTTTTTTTCAAAATCGCTTTTCTTCTCCCTACACTGACTTTCCCTTCCTATCCTCATCTCTCCCTGGCTAAGACTGAGCCGAACTCGCTGGTCAGGTGCTATACAGCACCCGATCACGGGTTCTGGCCAGCCAATCAGTGTAATGCCAGCAGCCAACATGGCTGCTGGCATTACACTGATGTCAGAGCCTCCCTGCACGTTTATTGGCTGCGCAGCAGCCGCGAAACGTGCGGGGAGGAGACCCGAACATGGCGGGCGAGCACATGCGGTACTCGTACGAGTACCGCCATGTGCCGAGCAGAGCGATGCTCAAGCCGAACCGAGCTTCGGCCGAGCATGCTCGCTCATCACTAATTGTTACCTCAAGGATATCATGCATACCCCAATGAGAACCAAGGTACAACACATTACCCATGTGTAGCATGTTCTAGGCCTTGATTGACAGCAACTAACATGAATTGCCATGATCAAAGCCATAGCAATCATGGTACCCTTGTAGCGAAAGAGTGTTATCCAATGCAATGCATTGGATAACACTCTGTTACATCAGGGGTTAAAGGGCCATTGGAGTGAACATGGGACCTGTAGTTAGCTATAGCTGAAAATAGCAGCAGAGGGATGGATCTACAGTGGTAGTGTGTTACAGAACACAGAGGGCATGAAACATGGATCAAATCTCCAGGGACACCATGCTGACCTGTGTGTGTGTGCAGTGATATGTGCCCCTGACATAAATACACACATCAACAAATATGTTCTGATAGCTCCACTGTCACTCTGACGGTGGCAGCCCAAATGCATTTGTTTCATGGAGCTTTCAGAACATATTTGTTGATGTGTTTATTTATGTCAGGGGCACATATCCCTAGGGTAATTTGAATCCCCTTAGTTCTCCCCATAATGGGTTACAGACAAGTAGAGAACACATTACAAATCAATGGGCTGTGTACTCCCCTGTAATGGAAAAGATTAAGGGGGCAATGATGTTGAAACTGTTGCATGGCAATCAATTGGAGGTTGCTGTTCCAAATCCTGTCCTCTTGTACCACAGGCATCCATAGCATGATCCATCCTTGAACAGAGGAGTTTCCATGTGACTGGACTGAAGCCTTGACAACACTTCCATAAAACTCACCCCTTGATGTTTCAAGTGATTGTGTTGGGGATGTAATGTTTGACCTGATGTACACAGTTACATCTACTAGAACATTCACATATACACAGAAGACACAAATTCATGTGTGTACTAATATCCAGGTATCAAACCTGTACAGTAAGAATGTCATCTACAGAGTTATCAAACCTTGTGGACAACACATGAGCAGTTCAGTAGTGTTTCCAAAGTATTCATACTTAGTTTAAATGTACCTTGTGGGTGTTCATACAGGTGTTCAATGCATATAGGCAATATGCACAGAAATGAAGTTTTAGACACAATAAAGAACTATCAATGTGCTACACATTGAAATCTTAGCCTGATCAATGAGTTATCCAGTCAGTTAGTGAAACTGACTTGTTCACCCTATGAGTTCAATGTGTAGAACACACTTTGAAATCCTAGGGTGAACATTGGGTTCTACAGTAAGTCAGTTTCACAATCACGGTGTAAATCACAGCCTATTTAGCTGAATGTTCTATCATCTATCCTGCCTGTTAGTTCTTAGCTAAGTCAAATAGCTGTTTTATTAACCCCTTAAAGGGATAGTAATACTTGAAAATAAGTTGATTTTATTTTGTAGTCCTTAAAAAACATGAAAAATGATATAAGTAGTGTTGAGCGAGCATGCTCGGCCGATGCTCGGATCGGCTCGAGCATCGCTCTGCTCGGCACATGGCGGTACTCGTACGAGTACCGCATGTGCTCGCCCGCCATGTTCGGGTCTCCTCCCCGCACGTTTTGCGGCTGCTGCGCAGCCAATAAACGTGCAGGGAGGCTCTGACATCGGTGTAATGCCAGCAGCCATGTTGGCTGCTGGCATTACACTGATTGGCTGGCCAGAACCCGTGGTCGGGTGCTGTATAGCACCTGACCATCGAGTTCGGCTCAGTCTGAGCCAGGGAGAGCTGAGGATAGGAAGGGAAAGGCAGTGTAGGGAGGAAAAAAAAAAATTGTGACAAAAAAGAACCAAAAGTCCTTTTTAGGACTACTGTGTGTGGGGGCAGCAGGTTATTTTGTGTGGGGGGAAAAAAACAAAAAAAAAAAAAAAAAAATATTCTGTTTAGTGTGAAAAGTTGCAGATTAGAGCACATTCTGTTTAGTGTGCACAGTTGCAGATTAGAGCACATTCTGTTTAGTGTGCAAAGTTGCAGATTAGAGCACATTCTGTTTAGTGTGCAAAGTTGCAGATTAGAGCACATTCTGTTTAGTGTGCAAAGTTGCAGATTAGAGCACATTCTGTTAAGTCTTCAAACTAAAATATCAAAGTCACGTATTCCATTCAGTGTGCGTCGCCGCAGTTTAGCAGCACATTCTGAGTACTGTCCAGAGTTGCAGAATAGGAAGAAATACTGTTAAGTCTTCAAACTAAAATATCAAAGTCACATATTCCATTCAGTGTGCTTCGCCGCAGTTTAGCAGCACATTCTGTGTACTGTGCAGAGTTGCAGAATAGGAAGAAATACTGTGAAGTCTTCAAACTAAAATATCAAAGTCACATATTCCATTCAGTGTGCTTCGCCGCAGTTTAGCAGCCTATTCTGTGTACTGTGCAGAGTTGCAGAATAGGAAGAAATACTGTTAAGTCTTCAAACTAAAATATCAAAGTCACATATTCCATTCAGTGTGTTTCACCGCCGTTTAGCAGCCTATTCTGTGTACTGTGCAGAGTTGCAGAATAATAAGAAATACTGTTAAGTTTTCAAACTCAAATATTAAAGTCACATATTCCATTCAGTGTGTTTCACCGCAGTTTAGCAGCCTATTCTGTGTACTCTGTACAGTTGCAGAATAATAAGAAATACTGTTAAGTTTTCAAACTCAAATATTAAAGTCACATATTCCATTCAGTGTGTTTCACCGCCGTTTAGCAGCCTATTCTGTGTACTCTGTACAGTTGCAGAATAATAAGAAATACTGTTAAGTTTTCAAACTCAAATATTAAAGTCACATATTCCATTCAGTGTGTTTCACCGCAGTTTAGCAGCCTATTCTGTGTACTCTGTACAGTTGCAGAATAATAAGAAATACTGTTAAGTTTTCAAACTCAAATATTAAAGTCACATATTCCATTCAGTGTGTTTCACCGCAGTTTAGCAGCCTATTCTGTGTACTCTGCAGAGTTGCAGAATAATAAGAAATACTGTTAAGTTTTCAAACTCAAATATTAAAGTCACATATTCCATTCAGTGTGTTTCACCGCAGTTTAGCAGCCTATTCTGTGTACTCTGTACAGTTGCAGAATAATAAGAAATACTGTTAAGTTTTCAAACTCAAATATTAAAGTCACATATTCCATTCAGTGTGTTTCACCGCAGTTTAGCAGCCTATTCTGTGTACTCTGTACAGTTGCAGAATAATAAGAAATACTGTTAAGTTTTCAAACTCAAATATTAAAGTCACATATTCCATTCAGTGTGTTTCACCGCAGTTTAGCAGCCTATTCTGTGTACTCTGTACAGTTGCAGAATAATAAGAAATACTGTTAAGTTTTCAAACTCAAATATTAAAGTCACATATTCCATTCAGTGTGTTTCACCGCCGTTTAGCAGCCTATTCTGTGTACTCTGTACAGTTGCAGAATAATAAGAAATACTGTTAAGTTTTCAAACTCAAATATTAAAGTCACATATTCCATTCAGTGTGTTTCACCGCAGTTTAGCAGCCTATTCTGTGTACTCTGTACAGTTGCAGAATAATAAGAAATACTGTTAAGTTTTCAAACTCAAATATTAAAGTCACATATTCCATTCAGTGTGTTTCACCGCAGTTTAGCAGCCTATTCTGTGTACTCTGCAGAGTTGCAGAATAATAAGAAATACTGTTAAGTTTTCAAACTCAAATATTAAAGTCACATATTCCATTCAGTGTGTTTCACCGCAGTTTAGCAGCCTATTCTGTGTACTCTGTACAGTTGCAGAATAATAAGAAATACTGTTAAGTTTTCAAACTCAAATATTAAAGTCACATATTCCATTCAGTGTGTTTCACCGCAGTTTAGCAGCCTATTCTGTGTACTCTGTACAGTTGCAGAATAATAAGAAATACTGTTAAGTTTTCAAACTCAAATATTAAAGTCACATATTCCATTCAGTGTGTTTCACCGCCGTTTAGCAGCCTATTCTGTGTACTCTGTACAGTTGCAGAATAATAAGAAATACTGTTAAGTTTTCAAACTCAAATATTAAAGTCACATATTCCATTCAGTGTGTTTCACCGCAGTTTAGCAGCCTATTCTGTGTACTCTGTACAGTTGCAGAATAATAAGAAATACTGTTAAGTTTTCAAACTCAAATATTAAAGTCACATATTCCATTCAGTGTGTTTCACCGCCGTTTAACAGCCTATTCTGTGTACTCTGCAGAGTTGCAGAATAATAAGAAATACTGTTAAGTTTTCAAACTCAAATATTAAAGTCACATATTCTGTGTAAGATGAAGAAGGCGGGTAAAAAGGGACGGGGAAGTGGACGTGATCCTGAAAGTTCAGGGCGCGGGTCAGGACGCGGAGAAACTGTGCCTGGTGCCAGAGCACAAGAAAGAAAGACATCCACCATACCTAGCTTCATGTGTAATTTTACAGGGCGTCGCAGGACATCACTCTCGAGGTCCGACCACTGCGAACAGGTGGTCGGTTGGATGACAGCTGATACTGCTTCCAGTCGGTTAAGCACCACCCTGTCTTCCACCAAGTCCACTCTCAGTAGCCAAGAGTCTGGTCAACATAATCCTCACTCTGATCATCCTTCCTCCCACCATACACGGTCTGGTCAAAGAAGTGATCCCACACTGGGATATAGTGAGGAGCTCGTCTCATCACCAATCCTTCATTTGACCCTCTCTCCAAGCACGCTTGCAGAGGAACATGACATCTTGTGCCCTGATTCACAACCTCTAGAGGCTACCCAATCACAAGAAGATGACAGATGTGAACGGCATTTAAGGTCAAAGGAAGTAGTGGATGATGATGATGATGATGATGAGACACAGTTGCCATTAAATCAACCACTATTTCCGTCTCAAGACCTTGTTGAGGAGAATGTTATACAGTTGTCAATGACTGAGTATGTGGTGGGATCAAGACTTGAGGAGGATGATCAGAGTGAGGAAGTGGAGGAGGACTTGGTGGACGATGAGGTGACTGACCCCACCTGGGAAGGTGTAGAGCCGAGCGATGACAGCAGTCCTGAGGGTGAGCCATCTGCAGCACCGCAACAGGCTGGAAGAGGCAGTGGTGTGGCTACAGAAAGAAGGCGGACCGCACCAAACCAGCCCGCAAATGTTCCACGGAGCACCCCCTTGCGTAAATCTACCTTGCCAAGGGGTAGGTGTTCCGCGGTATGGCGTTTTTTTAAGGAAAGTGCGGACGACAAAAGAATTGTAGTTTGCAACCTGTGCCACACCAGAATGAGCCGAGGCATGAACACTAGAAACCTCACCACCACCAGCATGATCCGACACATGGCATCCAAGCACCGTAGTAAGTGGGAGGAACGCCTGGATCGCCCATCTGTGTCTGCAGGCCACACCACTGCCTCCTCTTCCCCTGTTTTCGGTGCCGGCCAATCGCCTGTCGAAGGCGCAGGCCCGCATACCTCCCGCCCTGCACCTGTAGCATCTGAAGCACCATCAGCGACCACATCCACTTCCCTGTCCCAGCACAGCGTCCAAATGTCGTTACCCCAGGCATTTGAGCGCAAGAGAAAGTACCCAGCCACCCACCCACAGGCCATAGCACTAACCTCACACCTTTCAAAATTACTGGCCATCGAAATGCTGCCATTTAGGCTTGTGGACACTGAGTCCTTCCGCAGCCTGATGGCAGCAGCTGTCCCTCGGTACGCGGTCCCCAGCCGCCACTACTTTTCCCGGTGTGCCATCCCCGCATTACACCACCATGTGTCCCGTAACATCACCCGTGCCCTGACCAACGCAGTTACTGGGAAGGTCCACTTAACGACTGACACATGGACAAGTGCTTGTGGCCAGGGACGCTACATTTCCCTGACGGCACACTGGGTGAATGTCGTGGAGGCTGGGAGCGACTCGGACCCTGGGATGGCACAGGTGCTACCCACGCCGAGGATTGCGGGCCCTACCTCCATCAGGGTTTCCACCAGCACCTACGTTATTGGCTCCTCCTCCTCCGTTTCCACCTCCGAATTCTCTACACACACCGCCACTCCCCCATCAGCCAGTAGCTGGAAGCAGTGTAGCACTGCAGTGGGGAAGCGTCAACAGGCCGTGCTGAAGCTGATCTGCCTTGGGGACAAACAGCACACGGCCTCAGAGCTGTTGCAGGGGATTAGTCACCAGACCGAGCAGTGGCTCTCGCCACTCAACCTGCAAGCAGGCATGGTTGTGTGTGATAATGGGCGTAACTTGGTGGCGGCTTTGGAGCTCGTCAAGCTCACACACGTACCATGCCTAGCGCATGTATTTAATTTAGTGGTGCAGCGATTTCTAAAAACCTACCCCAATGTGCATGATCTCTTGACCAAGGTGCGCCGCGTGTGTGCACATTTCCGTAAGTCATCAACAGCTTCAGCCGGCCTGTTGAAGCTGCAGCAGCGCTTACAATTGCCAGCTCACCGGCTGCTGTGTGACGTGAGCACGCGCTGGAACTCCACCTTCCACATGTTGGCCCGGCTTTGTGAGCAGCAGAGGGCAGTAGTGGAGTACCAGCTGTTACACGGTCGTCGCCTCTCCGTTCAACTTCCTGTAATCAGAAGTGAGGAGTGGGAATGGATGTCAGACCTGTGCGAGGTTTTACGCAATTTTGAGGAATCGACACAGATGGTGAGCGGCGATAACGCTATTATCAGTGTAACCATCCCACTTCTGTGTCTAATGAAACGCTCGCTGCTCACAATTAAAACCGACGCTTTGCATGTGGAAGAGGTGGAAATGGGGGAGGAAGAGCTTACACAAGGTGATAGCCAGAGCACCCTCACTTCGTCTTCTCAGCGACAATTGGAGGAGGCGGAGGAGGAGGAGGAGGAGGAAGACACGGTTGCCTCCGCTACAGAGGGTAGCCATGGAACTTTAGTTCTATCTCTTCAGCGTGGGTGGGCAGAAGAGGAGGAAGAGGATGAGGATATTGAGAGTCATCCTCCTGGTGAGGACAGCGAAATCTTGACTGTTGGTACTCTGGCACACATGGCTGACTTTATGTTAGGCTGCCTTTCCCGTGACCCACGCGTTGTACGCATTTTAGACAACACGGATTACTGGGTGTTCACCCTTCTGGACCCCCGCTACAAAGAGAATTTCTCATCTCTCATTCCTCCGGTGGAGAGGACAAGCAAAATGTTGCAATACCAGAAGGTTCTTGTCGAAAAATTGCTCCAAAATTTTCCATCTGACAACGCTGGCGGCAGAGTACGTGCTACCTTGGCCAACCGAGAAGGGGAGAAAAGGGGAGCACACAGCAGTTCCGACAAAGGCAGGGCAACACTCTCCAAGGCGTGGGACACCTTCATGACACCCCGCCAGCACCCTCACCCTGATGCGCAGCCTAGTGTCACAAGGAGGGAAAAGTTTTGGAAGATGGTGAAGGAGTACGTAGCAGACCGTGTCAGCGTCCTCAATGATCCCTCTGTGCCTTACAACTACTGGGTGTCCAAGCTGGACACGTGGTATGAACTGGCACTCTACGCCTTGGAGGTGCTGGCCTGCCCTGCCGCCAGCGTTCTGTCTGAGCGGGTATTTAGTGCTGCTGGTGGCATCATAACAGATAAGCGTATCCGCCTTTCCACCGACAATGCTGATAGGTTGACACTTATAAAAATGAACAAGGCCTGGATTTCCCCTGACTTCTCCACTCCACTGGAGGAAAGCCCCGGGGGAACATAAACTCACTTTATATATGTTATTTACAATGATGTGAATACTCTGTATTCCCATTCACCCCTTCCACCCAAAAAACGGGTATATGGTTGACTCTTAATCTTCTCATCCTCCTCTTCCATATGCCCTGTGCTATAATTTTTATATAGGGCCAGCTCACCAGCGGGCCCTGTGATATAATTTTTATATAGGGCCAGCTCACCAGCGGGCCCTGTTTGCCAATTTTTATATAGGTCAGCTCACCAGCGGGCCTTCTCATATAATGTTTTATTGGGTCAGCTCTCTAGCGGGCCCTCTCATATAATGTTTTATAGCGTCAGCTCACTAGCGGGCCTTCGCATATAATGTTTAGGATGGTCAGCTCTGCAGCAGACCCTCACCCATAATGTTTTAGATGGTCGGCTCAGCGCACGTTTCCCTCTTAATCATGGCCTCAGTTCAATAAAATCAAGGAAATTTTTGGGAGAATTTGCCTCTGTGCACGTTTCCCTCTTAATCATGGCCTCAGTTCTGAAAATCAAGGAAATTTTTGGGAGAATTTGCCTCTGCGCACGTTTCCCTCTTAATCATGGCCTCACTTCCGAAAATCAAGGAAATTTTTGGGAGAATTTGCAGATGATATACAAGTAAATATACAGCAAATATTGTTTGGTAACAATTTTTCGCCTAAAGTCGTTTTTATTTTCCTTTTTGTGTGTTTTACGGTCAGTCTGTAAAAATGGCGTACTACGGGCGAAAGATCGTTCCCAGCAGCGATGTTGGAGTCCAAGATGCATCCAGACATCCTCCCTATGCTGTCCCTGAACCATTTCTGTGGTGTTTCCATAATTTTCTGCCCTTTTCCTATGGACCAGGCACCCTCCCCTCATCAGAGCAGGGGGTGCCTGGTGTAATGCTCGAGTCCTCCCATTGACTTCAATGGGGCTCGGGTGTTCGGCCGAGCACTCGAGCCTCAGGGGGTGCTCGGTCAGAGCACCCGAACACCCGAGCATTGGGGTGCTCGCTCATCACTAGATATAAGTCTTATCTCCCAAACCTTTATGGTTTGGGAGATATTCAGAATTAAAGTTTCCCCTGGAGTGATGTCATTGCTCCACCCCTCAGATTTGGAATCCGGTCATTTGACCGGCCATGCCTCTCAAGAAGTGCTGAGATCACCATCTTTAAAAAGAATTTCTTAATTGGAATTGTCTACAAAGTGTGCTTTCAAGCCAGGCACACTTTGTAGATAGTTCCAGTTAAGCAGTTCTTTTCAAAGATCGTGATCTCGGCACTGCTAAAGAGCTGCCGGTTGCTCTGTGGACCGAATTCCAAATCTGTCCACTAGATGGCAGACTTGGCTGAAACAGCAAGGAAAAGTGAACTATACTATATTTTACAAGTGAATATCTTCCAAACCATAAAGGTTTGGGAGATAAGACTTATATCATTTTTCATGTTTTTTTAAGGGCTACAATATAAAATAAAATTATTTTTAAGTATTACTATCCCTTTAAACCACAACAATTCATGCAGATGAATGTTCACAGTGTTGCACTAGTTGTTGTGCTAAGGGGTTGATATCTGTTGTTCAAATTCAACCCACATAATGGCCATATAACACTGTCATGTTATTTGGCTCCAGTGGTGGATTGCAAGCTGTATTTGGACAAAGTTGTGTGTGATGTGTGTGCTAACTCATGTTCAAACATTCTACAATAATGTAACCTTGGCAGAAGTTGTGTTCACTGCATTGCTTTGCAGTACATTGGAGACATCTTTACAACTTAATCTATCAATAACCACAAATCTGGTGGGTGCAGTAGAACCCTCTGTGGAGCGTTGCTCCCTCTCTACAAGTAGGTTCTCCCGGCGGTTGTGGTCTCTGACCTCCACCAGCAGCTGCCTCATCATGTCCATCATCCCTGAATGGTACTGCCTGAGTTCTGTTGTCAGCACAGTTTGCTGTACCTCCAGGGCATGGATGCTGGATAGTATACTTTGAGTGTTCCTCAGGGAATCCCTTTGGAGTCTTCTGACGTACGTTTTGGTCCTCTGGGATTCCCTGAGTTGCCTCCTTTGTAGCTCCAGGTACTCCCCCACCATCCATGTGCCTGGTGAGTGTGCTGGGTGGGTTGCTGATTGTGCAGAGTCTGCTGGTGCTCTATCTGCTGGTGGGGTTGCTGTATCTGCTGGTGGGGTTACTCTGTCTGGTGGGGTTGCTGTATCTGCTGGTGCCGTGTCTGCTTGTGGGGTTGCTGCTGCAGATGTCAGCCATGTGCCCACCGCATCCAGTGACTCCATGCTGCCCACTGATTCCTGTGGTGGTGGTGGTGGTGCTGTGAAGTGTTCCCACAGTTGAGGGCACTGGGACTCCCAGGCATCCTGTACCTTCCTGGTGGTGGTGGTGCTGCAGCAGGGTGGTAACATCCTGAGGAGGATGGCTGCATGGACCTCTCAAAATGCAACCAGTTCTGGTAGTGTGGGAAAGCAGGTGCAGAAGGTGGTGGTGCCACAGAGGATGATGGAGGTGATGGTGCAGCAGAGGTTGCTGGAAGTTGTGGTGCAGCAGAGGATGCTGGAGGTGGTGGTTCAGCAGAGGATGCTGGAGGTGGTGGTGCAGCTGTATAAGGTGGCCATGTGCCGGTCTCTTCCAAGAGAAATCTCATCTGGTGATGTGTGCGTCTCCTACACTGCCTCCTGCTGTGCAGCAGGCCCGTATGCTGTGTGGGGAAATTAAATGGTGTAATTAGTAATGTAGATAATGACAGAATTAATGCAAGATGATTTAATTGACATGTGGATCTCTGGTTGTCATGATGGTATCCTATGCATTGCGTTGCATTGCGTGGAACATCGCCCTGGCAATCACAGATACATGAGGTCCCCAGGCCACCAATCAGGTCAGTATTGAGGGATTTCTCTGATTAAGGCCTTTTGCTGTTTGGATCATTCTCTTCATCTTTGTGAGTGACCCAGCCTTGCTTAATCAGGGATATCCATCAATCATGGCCTTTTGGTGAACAATGCTCAATATTTGGTTCCCATGTGTATCCTGCAAATAGTTGTTAGTGTAACATCCGTCCATGGCATCACCACTTCTGAGGAACCATGTGAAAATCAAATGTATGATATGACAGTTCAAGTGAGAGTAAATGATTGCAAAGGCCCACTTGGTTATCTTTTAATTCCACAGTGTTGGTTGTTTCAAGGCCTGTGTTTTGCACATGCACCCAGTTAGTCTCACTGGCACTGTGATGTTCGTCCTCATCCATCTCTCTCTTGAGATTCAGTGAGTGGGGATGAAGACCTCATGGAGCGGAGGCGAAGTGAAAATAATGACTTCTCCAGTGATGTTATTTCTCCATTTCCAATGTTTTTCTATGTAGTCCACCAAATGAGCTCTCAATAATTTGATCCATTTTATTAGATTTTCATAGATAAATATGGGAATTGGTGATGTGATGGTATGGAAGGGTTAACTTCACTCCATCATGTCTTTTACACCACTTAGTGAATGTCCCCTGTGTAGCATGTAATCCTAACCCTGTCAACGTGTTTGTCGTAGGTTAACCCTTTGAGTACTGGAGGGGTTGCCAAAGCATTGTTGAGTGATGCATTGATAATCCCTGTAGCACTCAAGGGGTTATGTGCTGACTTCCCTGTGGGTACATGGGTGACACTGTGTAGGAACAGTAATGATTTTTAACATACAACAGTTTGAAAGCATGGTTTGTGTGGATTGTGTGTGATCAACACAGCAACAAGAAGGTTGAACTGAGACTTGGACAGGTTTAGGCCTGGTTGAACCTTGCCATTTGTCCTTGTATTGTGTCCTGTTTTAACCTTCAGGGTGCTGTGTTGGTGCAGTTGTGTGTATGAATGATGGGCATGTGTTGAGGTGTGACTGTGTTTGCGTGAGAAGCTTGTGTTGGTTGATGTGGTGTTTGGTTATGTGATGATGCACTTACGGGTAGTGTGGAGACTCCTCTCATCCCCAGTGTCCGATCCTCCAGGGACCCCCTCAATTAACATTGATGACAAGGTCTGCCGCAGTATCTCCTCCAATCCGCTGAAAATGATTGGGACAGGTGGACCACCTCTGGTGTCTCAGGCATACATGGCGACATCACCCAACTTCTTATGGCCACCGCATTCACCTTGTTGCATATTTGATTCCAGGCAGCCTTCCTCCTCGCAGCCAGGCCAGGGACCTGCTCCCTCAGAAAGAGGACATTCTCCCTCTCTAGAACAGCTTCTATGAGAGCACTGTTCTCCTCATGTAGCAGGGATCCCTGATCCTCTTCTACTCAGCTCCTGCCTGCGAGGTGTCAGAGCTGTTCCCTGAATGTACTGCCATCTCTGCCCTTGCCTGCATGGTACTCTGCGACAGGTACCCCTCGTCCCACTGACACTTCTGTCCATGGCCTCTGTGTGCACACTCTTCTGGGCTGGGTCCCTCTCCACCCTACGGATCTCCATCTCCCACCCCTACTCTGCTCAGGGATGCCCTCCTGACCTTCTTCCTCCTCCTCCACTACTCTCCCCATCCCTCTCTCCTGTCCTCCTCTCCTCACCATTACTCACCCACTCACACCCAGGCACTCACACAGGTCCTAACAGACACATTCGATCCCACTCACTCTCTGTCACACTCTGTCACTCACAGATTCACACTGAGAAAATAAAGTAAAAAAAACATGTTAGTTGTTATAAAAAAAGACTATGTATGTGTATGTGTATGTGTTTGTATGGGTGTATGTGATATGTTCAAAAGTGTGCTATGTGTAGATGCAACTCCTTCTTCCTCCAATGACAGCTCCTCTCTCCCTCGCTCTTGACACTATCCTCCACTCTTGGGTCCTGTGCTCTAGTTCCCTAAAACTTGAAACACAGACAGTGTGACCATTATTTTAGGGTATATATAGGTGTATTTGAACTTTTTGATACTTTGGGGCCTTGGGATTGGCTATGGGTTTGAATTTGTTGGTGCATCAATCAGGGTTGCTAGCCAATGCCAGCCGTTATGTTACATTTTGATTTAAGTTGTGTTTTAACGGGTGATTGGGATGAACAATGATGTGAAAAAAGGTGCAGCGCAGGTTTTTGTGTTACATGTTTTTGTTGTGCCTATGGTCATTAGCTATTCTTGTAGACTGCCTGTTGAATCTACCGTAAATCATGTATTAGCGGCTGTTTTAACATAAACCTTTAAATCTACCCCTAAGTCTCCAGTAAATCTACATTATATTTGAGGAAGACAAAAAAAAAAACACAAATTAGGCAGATGATCAGCCAAGATCCTTTCTGATAGTGCTATCACAGACAGTGCAATAAAACATTGGTCTGGACAATGCTCATTTGGACATGAGGTGGCATTTTTGTTATAAAAATAATGCATTTTGAAAGAAGCATCTCCCAAAACGGAAAATATCTCTTGCAAAGTATTTACTTCACTGTCTGTTTGGTCAGAATTAAAAGTGGTACTGTCACATTAAACAGCATTCATACGCAAGGGGCTTATAGGATCTTTCAACTGAGAGTGCACTCCCTCTATCCACTTGCTTCTAAGGTGGAAAAAGACAAATCCAGATTGAAAATAAGAGACGCACTGAACCTCTACTGGTATTCAGAGATGACATATAAAAATTGCCATTGACTTAAACGTGACTTAGTTCATAATCTCTATAGAATAACATAGGAACTGGAGACATGATATCTCTGGAGAAGTTAACTCCACTTTTATACCTCTTTTTCACACCTTAGTGTATAACCCCCAAAGGGTTACAATCCACATTTAAATCAATATGAATTTTAGATATTTTTGTTTGTCCCCAGTGGTAAAATTAGTTTACCACAGATTTGTTCTTCTTTTTCTGAATATAGCCCATAACACTCTAAATATTCTGTTTAGTATGTAACACATCTATGTTATGGCTGTACTTGCAAATGCAGTATATAGCAGTATGATTATTTTCCTCTTACATGTGGTGAATGTGGTTTATACACATCAAGCTACACAACACATATTCAAGAAATAAATTACGGAAAACAAAGCAAAACTAATTATAATTATTGTCTTTCATCCATACTAATAAAAGCAGCTTGCAGAAGCTGTACTTTTTCCATTAGGTCTCTCAGTGACTGCTGGATAGAGAATGGCTACTGCCCAGTGCATGACTGACAAAAACGAGATCTGCAGACATTCTCACTGCCCTGGATGTTGGGGCTTGCAATAAGAATCACAATTAAACTAAGTATCATTTGCCAGTCTTAACTGCAACTCCATGGGCATACACAGGAGAATGTACAAAACCAATCTAAAAATAAGAGCAATTTTTTTTAATTGTGCATATACCTACCTCTACTTATAAAGCTTTAGCATGACATAATGGCATCTTTATGTAATGTACACCAAGGGATGGGCACAGTGTGTGTGGCCATTTTAGAGCATGCCTCTAATCTGTGTTCAGGCTATGTATGAACTGGGCTCAAAGAAAATAAGAGCAGAAATCTTGTACAGCAACCCTGTGTAATAGATTCCACTCGCTGTCCATAGAGAAATGTTACAGGTGGATTTCCCAACAAGGGGACAGTAAAACTATTTGCTGTTATTTATCACAACTATTTTTTTTTCCTTTAACAGTTGTCTTTTTGGCCAAGATATAAAAGAAATAAAAAAGTATCCTTACAATTGCTCATTTAGAAGTCTATTCTCTTATTTTATAATTATATATTACTGTCATTTTTAAAAATATCACAACGTTAAGAACATTTGTTCTCATTTACAAAATAACCTTTAACTTTTCATGTCTGCAATTTGTACTCAGATGTACTGTACACAGAGTTCTGGGATTAATTTTTCATACTCAGAGAACATTTATAGATTATGAGATTATTTGTCTTTAACCACTTGAATGCTAGTGATATATCAATTTAATTGTGAAGCAATATGTTGGAAACTAGCTGTACCCAGTGTATCATAAACTGTTATAGCAGATTTAAAGGTTATAAATTAATAACTGATTTTATTTGACCCTGAGTGAATGAGTATATGTCTGTGACCCTGAGTCAATGAATGTATGACCCTGAGTGTATGTGACTCTGAGTGAATGAGTGTGTGTGTGACCCTGAGTGAGTGTGTGTAACACACTGTGTTCAACTAGTGGTTGACCCCTACTGCACTTTCAAAAGTTAAGAGAAACTTTACTCCACTGCGAGTAACGGTTTTAAAAACAGAGGTTTATGTGTGTGATCCTGAGTGAATGAGTGTTTGTGTGACCTTAAGTGAATGAGTGTATGGCCCTGAGTGTGTGTGACTGAGTGAATGAATGAGTGTGTGACCCTGAGTGAATGACTGTATGACCCTGAGTGTGTGTGACCCAGAATGAATGAGTGTTTGTGTGTGACCCTGAGTCAATGAGTGTATGACCATGAGTGTGTGTGACCCTGAGTGAATGAGTGTATGACCCTGAGTGTCGGTGACCTTGAGTGAATGCTACCCTATACGCTTGGGTTTCAAACAGTGTTTTGTGTGTGCTGACTACATGTCTCAGAATGCTGCACTATACACTTGGGTTTCAAGCTGTGGTTGCATGTGTTGATTGGCCAGCGAACATGTCCCAAAATGCTGCACTATACATTTGGATTTCAAGCGGTGGTTGCGTGTGCTGAGTGGCCGGCGCTCCGAGCCTGGTAAATGGAGCGCTATAATTGGCTGGGTATGTTTTCTAAGCGGCCAATCAGCACATTGGGAACGGAAACCTAAGTGTTTTATATATATAGAAGGTTTTTCTGTTACATTCAAATGGAAAGGAAAGTCAGTGACACACAATTCTCCATAGACTGTGATAGAAACTGCCGAGTCATTTCCTGTCAGAAGTTTCAGGAAGTAAACTTTCACTAAATTCAATTCATGATTATTAGAACTGTTATAAGTTTTGAATAAAGCAACTGACAGCGCATTATGTTTGGATGGGTATGTTTCCTAAGCGGCCAATCAGCACACTGGGAACAGAAACTTACCAAAGCATTTTATATATATATATATATATAGATAGTTCAAAAGGGGTATGCAAAGCATTGCAAAGCAATGTGTTTCTTACCCCACTGGCAATCAAAGGGTTAAAGACCATCATACATGAACTTTGCAAGTATTCTTGGTATCACAGTTAGCGTAACACTTAATAATTGAAAATATCTTGACTGTGGGTTTAACAGTAACAAGAAAACAGCTGTTACAGAGTTTCCGCAGACATCACAATTCCGTTACTCTTTGTCTCAGACCTCAGACTTATGATAACTAAACAGAAAGTTCATTTTATCAGGAGAGGGCTGCTGCTTGCATCATTATAACACATCACGGAACCAGATGATGTGTCCCAAAAGGAAATGCAAAGAGTGCACAGAATTGGCAAACAGAAACATTTGATTACAGAAATTAGATAATAAAGTCCAGAATTATGGTTTTCCCTGCTTGCAAAATGTTTTAGTAAAACGCATGCATTTGCATTTGATAGGTGTCTTCTCTTCAAAAACCATAGTTTAGAAATTACAGCAGTGATTCTCAGTTCCAGCCCTCAAGACACATCAATAGGTATTTTTTTCAACTCAAACCTAATTAAGCACAGGGAGCTCAGTCACAATGATTGCGCTGCTGATTATTACATACCAGTGATAATGCAACAATATTTTAAAACGCTGAACTGATGTGTTGATGAACCCCAAAGACTAATGCAAAGAAACACTGCATTAGAGCAGATTTTTGAATCCCAGTCCTCACCACGCTGACGGTCTTCAGTATCTCATCCCATGAACATGGATTGAACTACAAAATGAGTGAGCTACTGAATAATCCATCTGTGTGCTTAATTGAGAATATTCTTAAAACCAGCATGTAGGTTGTTCCCATAGACAGTAATTGAAAACCCTGGGATCCCAGGATACCTAATACTTGGATTCCATTGTCTTTTTTTTTGTTTTTGTACCACTGGCTTAGATAATAGATGCAAAACTCACGAAGACCTTGAGGGAAGCTACCAAGGGCAGCTCTGCTTAAAAGAGAGCTGTATCCTTAGATATAGACTCAAAAAAGGTAGTTATAACATATAGTTCAAATAAATCAAATGATAGTGTGCAAAATATTTAATGTATCCTGAATCTCCATAGCAAAAGGCATACTGAAATGTTGTTGGTTAAAACTTACAGTTGAACCATGCTTACTCTTTCATTCTTTGATTTGGAAAGGACCAACTGTAAGTTTTAACTGACAAGATGGCGGTCACTATGTCTCTTGTTGTGCAGCTTTTGTCATAGTTTATATGTTTTACACATTGTCATTAGAATTAATTGAACAATATACTGTATTATAATTATCTATTGAGTCTCTATTACCTTAATTGTATCTAAGGTTATAGTTCCCCTTAAATTACATAAATCAGAGAATGAGTCATATGAATTGATTAATCTGCTCTCAAACAGGGATATCCATAATACATGGCCTGTTAACAACCTTTAATTATGGCCATATGATCATGATAGAGGAAGAGAGAGAAAATGGGAAAATAACTTGTTAACAGATCCTTGTGGTTTAGTATTGCAGTGATCATACATGTTGACATTTTATAACATTAAAAATTGTATGACTCATAGTAACATAGTAAATTAGGTTGAATAAAGACACAAGTCCATCAGGTTCAACCTTTTCCTCATACCCTAGTGACATGAGAACTGTATAGCTATCCTGTTACCAAATAAGTTAGTCTTTTTCAGACCTTCCTGATCTGCCTACTAATAAACAGTATAACCCTGTGTGTTCCCTTTTGAAAGAAATGTATCTAATCTTCTCTTGAAGGCATCCTTGTATCTGCCATAACCACCTCCTTGGGCAAAGAATTCCACAATTTAACAGACCTTACTGTAAAAAAAACCCTTCCTGTGCTGAAGTCTAAACCTCCTTTCCTCTAATCTAAAGGGGTGTCCCCTGGTCACCTGATCAGGCATTGGAATAAATAGCTCACCTCAGAGATCCTTGTATTGACCTCTCATATATTTGTACAATGTGATAAGGTCTCCTCTTAGTCGTCTAGAGTAAATAAACCAAGTTTGTCTAGTCGTTCCTCATATGTCAAGTCCTCCATTCCCTTAATTAATTTTGTTGCTCTCCGCTGTACCCTCTCTAGTTCTAGTATATCCTTTTTCAGAACTGGTGCCCAAAACTGCACTGCATACTCAAGGTGAGGTCTTACCAGTGATTTGTACAATGGCAAAATGATATTATCCACTCTTGCTTCAATACCTCTTTTTATGCAAGACAGGATTTTGTTGCTGTTTTACACTGGTCACTGTTTCCAAGTTTGTAGTTGGCAAGGATACCCAGGTCTTTCTCTAGCATAAATGATTCTGTTAAGTTCATAAGCAGCCTTGGGATTATTTCCTCCCAAATGCATGACTTTACACTTCCCCACATTATATTTCATATTCTATTTGTTTGCACAATCTGCCATTTTATATAAATCCCTCTGTAGAGAGCAATTATCCTGTTCTGAATTAATTACCCTGCATAATTTAGTGTCATCTGCAAATATTGATATTTTGCTTTCTATATCTATGTTTTGGTCATTTATAAACATGTTAAACAGCAGCGGACCTAATGCTGAACCCTGAGGTACGCCACTCTCCACGTTAACTGTATTGGAGAATTGTCCATTTACAACCACACACTGTTCCCTATCCTTCAACCAGTTTTGTAACCAATTGTATCCTTATTTTATATACGTGGAATAGCCTACCAGCAGAAGTGGTAGAAGTTAATACAGTGAAAGAATTTAAGCATGCATGGGATAGACATAAGGCTGTCCTTAACATAAGAAAAGACCAAGGACCAAATAAGGTTTGAGGTTTTTACAATAGGAAAATGGGCAGACTAGATGGGTCGAATGGAACTTATCTGCAGTCAAATTCTGTGTTTCTATCCCCAAGCAGTCCCACTACTGCAAACCAGCTAGAAACTGGTTGCAGTGAGGGTGATGGTGGAGCAGCAGTTGGGAATAGCTGGATTGACCCTCATGATTCTCTTGAGGTGGAATGGGACATCAGCAGCCAGATCAAGGGAGCCCACATAACCCTGTGATTCCCATTTCCCCAGCATTGTAGTCCTGGGGAATTATACTGAAGAAGGCAGAACTAGCTTCCAGTATGATCAGTGCACACATCAGCTGTCTGTGCCTGCTGCTACTGCTGAGAGATGAAGAGATGGCAAGTGTGACAGTGGGGGCCCTCGTCACATTTGTCATCATCAACCAGTTCTACTCCCATACAGCAGCAAGAGACTGGTGAAGAGTAGTGGTGAGTGAAAGGCCCACATGGTTGTCTGCTTTTTTGCTCGAAAATCCACCTTAAACAAACCCCTTCACCTTTTTTTTGCTATTTTTTTCAATGGCGAAAAAGTTACCATCCATTTACTTACATGTACTTCATGTTTTCACCCAAAAATGCAATGTTTCCAGGAAGTGAAACACAAAAATAAGCAGCTAGAGAGACAGAGAGGGTGCAAGGCAATTTTCTAGTAATTTATATAGTGAAATATCAAAGGCAGCAGAGGCTCAGATTGTTGGCTAAAAGTATGAGCAGCCATCTGAAAAAAAAAGCTGGAAGGACCGTGATGAATCTAGTGAGTCAGGGGAGAAGGAAGTGACCACCACCAGCATAGAAGGGTCTGGGAGTCCTGATTCCCCTAACAATATCCCTTGGGATCTGGGTGAAATTTGTGAGCAAATTAGCCAAAGTACATGAAGAAGTGGTGTATGGTGATTCATAGGATATGATCTCCTCTTGTTGGTTTGTAAAGTGTTAACATCCTGTAACTGCTGTAGTCACGTAGCCAACATGGGTGCAGATCATGTAGTGAGTGGAATATAACCATATATAGTCATAAAATAAATAGGAGAAGAAATATTTATGAGGAATTTCAAATTCTGTATAAAGTTGTTCAACTGTTTTAAACACACTACCTTGATATATTTGACCCAGGGTAGAAATACCATAGATGGGCCAGCTTCGAAATCTAGTGTCCTCAACTGACTAAAACTCTCCTCGTCCCCATGAGGGGATTATTGGATACTTAGTTGTGTACGCTGAAATCTGTAGAACAGAACACCAAACTTTACAAATTGCCTGCATAGTCTGAGAGGGGTTCATGCAGACTTTAGACAGTAAAAACAAAGGAATATGAGAAATATATAAGGCTAGTTGATTTTAGGAAAAAGGCACATAGTTTTGGGTAGGACATAGGCAATTCCCCCCTTCCTCATTGGGCACTTCATGATATTTTAATTCTGGAAGGTCCTCTCAGCCACAGGAAGTAGGTAATTATTTTGTCTATATTTGCACCGCTAGAGATTCAATGGCCAAGGCAAATAGGCTGGGTGACAATGGGCATGACTAACCCAGGAAGATGCATAGAGGGTCTGTCTCCATCTTAAAAAGGTTTGACCAAAGGCAGACTTAGAAATTATACAGCAGAGTTAGTTTCATTCCACAGAATCAAACGCCTTTCACTGATCTAGCAACACCACTACTCTGTTCCCAGCATTAGTGTGGGTTGTTTACAATTGTATATTAAAGAGATGTAGCAAGTTGCGAAATGAAGATTTCCCAGGCATAAAGCCAGCCTGTTCAGGATGTAATAGAGTGAGAATAATCTTATTCAGTCTACTGGTGAGTATCTTAGTAAGATTTTTTTGTGTCAACTGTGAATATAAAGATGGGGTGGTATGAATCTAATTTTTGTGGATCTTTACCTGGTTTCGGAAGGACAATTATTGGGGCTTCCTTATGAGAAGTAGGTAATTTGGCTGCCTCAAGTGCCAAGTAATAAGCATTTAATAAATGTGGTGCCAGAATGTGAGACATTTTTTATACAATTCTGCCGGTAGCCCATCACCACCCAGCGACTTCCAGGGGGCAAATCCCCAGTAGCTTCCACCACTTAGCTTAATAATATAGGAGAGTCCAGCATTTTGTCTGTCATCCATGTTTAGTTGGGGAAGATCAATACCTCCAACATAGTCCTCAATCTTTTGGGTAGAGGTGTTGATATGGGAGCTATATAGGACAATATAGTATAAGGTGATTTATATCCTTCTCGTCAAACATTCAAATACCTTTATTGTCTTTTATGGAAGTTGTGCTATTGTGTTCTCTATGTCCTCTCACTAGGTACACCATCATCTTTCCTGCCCTGTCCTCATTTTCAAACAAGCTTTGCTGGTGACATTCAAGACATTCAAGATTCAAGATAGACAGTTCTATAAAACATTTAGAGGATGTATAGACAATGGATACATAGGATTCAGCACCACCTTTTGCCACATAGTTTTCAGGTGTTCCCAGCCTTTATTATATTATATAATGAGATATTGACCCTCTTACTACCGCTTTCCCTACATCCCAAACCATTCCCTGGGGTGCCGGTCCTGCACTGGACTGAATGCTCAACTAGATCTGTAGCATGATTTTATACTATTTGCTCCACTGACAACCAGTGTGGTTGGAGATTTATTAATTAGATTTGATGCCCCTCTAGCATGTGTGGAAAAATTGCAGTGGTAGTGATAACCCACCCAATGTTTCTTTAATGACACAATCATACCACTATGCAAGTGCATCTCCTGTAACACAAGGATATCTGGTCGATGTTTCTTAACACAGGACATTACTAAGGATAATTTAATATGGTCATTCAAAACTCTAACATTCTAGGATAGGAATTTAAGTAACTTACCATCCATAATTCAAATGATATTTCTGAAACTTGTACCAGTCCCCGCCCTTCCACTAATTTCTAGTATCCCATAAAGAAATCAAACCAGAATCACCCCTCCTCCCCCAACATGACAGAGACCTTCACCCTTAACAACAACAAGCTGAGCTAGGTCAGCAGGGCCCAGCCCAACAGCAAGAACATGAAGAGTTACACCAATCCTTAAATGAGTATACTCTATGGCATACCATACACACAAAAATAACATGGCAAAACAGTCTAGGCTTACACTTTTATAACAACACACTACACATCCCTTACTTACTTACTTATATAGCCCTGCCATTGGCAATTTAATACTCTGGGAAATACAAGATATCTTACAGACAGCATAGGCCATGCCCCACCCGGGAGTCCCCCCCACCAGGGTTCTATTCCACACCAATATTTTAAGCAAGAGATATTATTGCATATCTCTCCTCTTACATAATAATGAGCCCCTCCAGGTGAATCAACTGAACCTCCCCATGTAGACACACAGTGTGCTCAGAAAATAGTTCACAATATAGCTTAACACTCAATAGGTATGGCCATCTCCAATATGAACCAGCCTCCCCCATCACTAACTTCAGCAATATAATATATATTACATGTCCCAGGTCCCAACTAACGAGACCCAAGTTGTCATCACAGGCCCATACTCCAGCCTCAGGGCACAGCCAGACTCTCAGAAAGGGCAGAGCATCTATATCCATCCCTTTCCCCTGGCCCCATCTCATGAGCCTGTACCCTCAGGCTTGTATGGATAAATAAACAGCATATATCTCTGCTCATCAAGTGCAGCACATGACACACAGCAGAGAGCATCCCGGGAGGTCTGTAGGAAATGAGTGTCTTCATTAACATTAACACCATCCCTCGCCTCCACAAAAGCACCGGTGACATAAACTAGGAAAGAAACAAAATAAGCCCACCCTCTGCTCACTGCACCAGCACACTGCACACCCCATTCCAAATATGTTATTGCTTGTAGCAATTTAAACATGTGCAAGCTATTATAAAACTCACATGGCCCCCTCGTCCTGCTGCTCTGTGCCCTGACTCCCCTTCTGAGCTTTAAGCAAAATTAAATTATTCTATGATTCCTGTCTGGTCAGCCAGCATGCTACCCTGAGGAAATGTACAGATCTTTCCTGTGTGTAAGCTCAGTATGCCCTACATCTGGCGGTCACCTCATTACTAGGGATGGGCAAAAATGTTCGCCTCAAACTGAAAATCAGTGAATAATGGCACTTCCCTCTTGGTGATAAATTTCCCACAAAAAGTGCCATTTTTCTGCTTTTTTTGTCACAAATTATGCACAGTGCCATTGGTGATGACTGCACTGTGCATGCCCCAAGAGAAAAATAGTCCCACACCCATGGCTTCAGGTGGTAGGGAACAGTTATAGAAGAATGGCCTCTTTCTTCTTCTCCACATTCCTCTTCACTGTCTGGTGCAGAGGATGATGTTGCTGCTGTTGCTGCTACTGTCTCAGAATCAGCACTGCAGCTAGGACCAGGATTATTGCTGCTGTTGACAAGAGGAACTAGTCCTAGTCTCACATCACTTCTTTACCCAATTCCCACTGTATCCACAGTGGTCTGTGACACACTAAACTGGTCCTAAGCATCCTGCTGCCCTTGCAACTCAGCAGCAGCAGGAATTAGAGCCGTTGAAAACTCCAAAAACTCACTGGTGGTGGTGGAGATGCCCATCCTCATCCCTCTCCCATTCCTTCTCAGCTTGGGGTAAATAGGCCATCGATATCTCTTCCACCCCAGCTTCTCCATCATCATCATCAACACCATCACCACTAGTTTTCTGTGCTGTTGCTTCTCTATTACAGACATCTCACTGCTGGTTGGAGGAGGTGACGAGAAATGTGACAGAGGGTCTCCTAATGTTACACTTGCCATTTGTTGGTGACGTGAAGAAGGCAGACTGGCAGCACTAGCAGCCGGCACAGGCAGCTGATCTGTGTTCCTGGTGGTGGTGGTATTATTGCTGCGCCTGCATCTGGACAATGCCGTGGGGGGGAGGGGGGACTCCCTGGGCCAGGGGAATGGTGTGGTCTCCCTTGTCTGCTAGTCTGGACGCTCTCAACTGCTTCCCTACCACTCCCCTAACACTAGTCCCACCGGCTGCTTCACCCTTGATCCCCTGAGTCTTCCTCCTCACAGTCACCAGTAATATGATTACACCCTCCTTCACTCCTAACACTAACAAGCTGCTGAACCTTTTTATTAGTAGTACTAGCACTGGCAGGACTGCATGGGGATGGCAAGTGTGACTTAAGGTCCCCTGCTGTCACACTCGGCATCAGCTTCTCCTCCTCCCCCTCCAAAGTATTACAAGACACACTGGCAGCAGGTTCAGCACTGGCAGAAGGCACAGCACTGGTGGCAGCAGGGGCAGCACTTCTGACAGCAGGCACAGAACTGATGGCAGCAGGTTCAGCACTGGCAACAGCATAGCACTGGTGGCAGCAGGAGCAACACTGGCAGCAAGCACATTACTGGTAGCAGCAGTGGCAGCACATCTGACAGCAGACACAGCAGTAATGGCAACAGGGGCAGCACATCTGACAGCAAAAATGGTACCACCATAAAATTTCAGCAAATGGAGGTGATGTACCCCAAAATGCAAACCTAAACTGCAATAATGCCCAAAAATATCTCTGCAGTGGGAGCACTCTAGTTTGACTGAGAAGGATAAACATTGAATATATATTTTTCAGCAGTAAGCATAACTATTACTTTAAATAGCTACATAATTAAGAAACATAATGCACCTTTGGATGCTAGACATGACTTAATTGAATTGCAAAGCAATGCATTAGCAACATCTACAACATTCAAAGGGTTCACGGAATAAATCTACATACTCCTAGATATTTGTTGTTAGGGACTTGATTCATCAATAGACAAATAAATTACACTTATGTTTTGGTTTGATAACATTTATTATGTTTTTCTTTGTTGTCTCGTGCTTTCCTCTCCTACTATTTTCTGGGTCCAAAGAAACTTCTAGGAAAGTTATAAAACATTGTTCATGGCCTACTGCACCATTATGATTTTGTGAACCATGACACAGTCACTTCTCTCTAATTTTGCCTGAATCCAGATGTTGGACCTGCTATCTGTTATATTCTAACATGTATTTTGACTTAATTTTTGGAAACAGAAATATATGAAAGAAAGCATTTTGAGCACCATCCAATTTTAACTGACAAAAATGATTAGATATCAACTTCACTGTATCAAAGTATATAAACACCATTAAGAATAATTCTCAATGGAGTATAATGCAATTCTCAAATCATGGTTTATAGAATAGGTTTTTCAGACATATGGTCATTCATGCATTTTTCATGTATTATCAAGTGTATTAATTGGTAAGAAATATCATAAAATTTTTTGTCCCTTTATAAAATATAAAAAGCACATGATTTTGTTTTAAAGTATGTAGAAATAGCTATATCAAATATCTGAATACAGTAATACTGTAGTATTCTATATTTCAATTGTGCTCGGGGCTTTTAGCAAAATTGTTTAAATAATGCTTTACGCGGGGTATACGAACCCTCGGGGGGTGATGCACGTGGTAGCCTGATAAGAGGTCCACCCTGATAAGGACCCTAGAAATGGCGATAGGAAGTATGGGGGGGGGTCTTTAGATTAAAAGCACCCAGTGGTTGGGGCTGGTGGTGTTTTATACTGCCTCCTGTGTGTAAGCTCAGTATGCCCTACATCCGGCGGTCACCTAATTACTAGGGATGGGCAAAAATGTTTGCCTCAACCTGAAAATCAGTGAATAATGGCACTTCCCTCTTGGTGATAAATTTCCCACAAAAAGTGCCATTTTTCTGCTTTTTTTGTCACAAATTATGCACAGTGCCTTTGGTGATGACTGCGCTGTGCATGCCCCAAGAGAAAAATAGTCCCACACCCATGGCTTCAGGTGGTAGGGAACAGGTGGAGAAGAATGGCCTCTTTCTTCTTCTCCACATTCCTCTTCACTGTCTGGTGCAGAGGATGATGTTGCTGCTGTTGCTGCTACTGTCTCAGAATCAGCACTGCAGCTAGGACCAGGATTATTGCTGCTGTTGGCAAGAGGAACTAGTCCTAGTCTCACTTCACTTCTTGACCCAATTCCCACTGTATCCACAGTGGTCTGTGACACACTAAACTGCTCCTAAGCATCCTGCTGCCCTTGCAACTCAGCAGCAGCAGGAATTAGAGCCGTTGAAAACTCAGTAAATTCCAAAAACTCACTGGTGGTGGTGGAGATGCCCATCCTCATCCCTCTCCCATTCCTTCTCAGTTTGGGGTAAAAAGTCCATCAATATCTCTTCCACCACAGCTTCTCCACCATCATCATCAACACCATCACCACTAGTTTTCTGTGATGTTGCTTCTCTATTACAGACATCTCACTGCTGGTTGGAGGCGGTGACGAGAAATGTGACAGAGTGTCTCCTAATGTTACACTTGACATTTCTTGGTGACGTGAAGAAGGCAGACTGGCAACACTAGCAGCCGGCACAGGCAGCTGATCTGTGTTCCTGGTGGTGGTGGTGGTATTATTGCTGCGCCTGCATCTGGACAATGCCGTCGGGAGGGGTAGGGGACTCCCTGGGCCAGGGGAATGGTGTGGTCTCTCCTGTCTGCTAGTCTGGACGCTAGAAAATGGGGATAGGAAGTATGGGGGGGTCTTTATGTATTATGTATGTATGTATGTATCTTTATTTATATAGCGCCATACATGTACACAGCGCTTAACAGAAGTTGAAATAATACAATACAAAAACAACAGAACTGGGGTTAAGAGCATTAAGGTTAAGTACAATCATTACATTATTTGTGAGGGAAAGTGCAGCAAGGGAATCATACACTAGGAAAGGGACCCTGCCCCAAGGAGCTTACAATCTAGGCTGAATTCATATTGACAAACAGAGACAGAAGGAGGAGTATTATAAGTGCAGGTACAAGGTGTGGTGAAAGAAGTGCAGAAGGATTCTGATGTGACTGTCAGTGTGCAGGAGGACATCGCTATTGAGATGCCTCCCTGAGCAAGTGGGTTTTGAGGAGTTGCTTGAAAGTGGTGATTGTGGATGATTGGCGAACAGTGATGGGGAGGGCATTCCAGAGTCGAGGAGCAGCCAGTGAGAAAGATTGTAGTCGAGAGATGGCTCGTGTTGTGTAGGGAGAGGACAGGAAGAACCCTTGAGAAGACCGTAGGGGACGGGAAGGGGTGTAGCGGGAGATAAGGGCAGAAATGTAAGAGGGTGCTGAAGAACAGAGTGACTTACAGGAGAGGAGGAGAATCTTGTAAGAAATACGATACTTTATAGGTAGCCAATTGAGGGATTTCAGGAGGAGATGAGATGGAAGGTATCTGGGAGCAAATGTGGTGATTCTTGCGGCTGAAAATGATTTAGATGAAAAACGCCCAGTGGTTGGGGCTGGTGGTGTTTTATACTGCCTCCAGCCCCTCCCAGCCCCTCCCACAAACTCATAGAAACATAGAAACATAGAATTTGATGGCCCTTATTTGGTCCTTGGTCTTTTCTTATGTTAAAGACAGCCTTATGCCTATCCCATGCATACTTCTATCACTGTGTTAACTTCTACCATTATCTACTACCCTCTCAGTGAAGTAAAACTTTCTTACATTACGTCTAATCCTGTGTCTCTCTATATTTAGACTATGGCCTCTTGTCCTAACATTTTTTTTTTTGAAATATGTTTTATTATCAGATTGCGCCATACAAAACCAAAAAATACAGAAAAATACAAATAAAATCGCTCATATACAGAAAACATATAACAATATATATAAGAGTGAAAAGACCATACACATAGCGATAGAACGTACAGAGCTAACCTGAGGTTTTATTATGTAAAACCAAATCCCCCTAAAGGAACTATCCTAACTGAAGCTCTAATAAACTCCCCCTATCCCGTCTCCGAGTCCTCTCCCCCCCAGGCATGCAGCGCCCCCCCGCCTGCCCGCCAGCCAGCAACTAAGCCGCAGGATCTCATAGAATATGTGCTCAAGCATATCAGCACCCATCAGTCTCACCCCAATGCCATGCACACAATCAGTCAACCTATCCCTACTCAGTCATCACCGTCAAGATGTACAGCATCAAGTGCCACTTGAGCATCGGCCCTATGTGACCACCAGTTCTGCCAACGTCCCCATGTCCTGTCAAATTTGTTTGGGGTTCCCCGATGCAAATAGACCAGCCTATTGTGTGGGATGCACTGTAAAACTAAATTAATCCATGCCCTGCAAGTGGGAGCACCGTTCGACATCCAGTTCATGGCCACCACCTTTCTTGCCAACACCAGTAGCTCCCCCAACAGGGACCTATCATCTGCACCCTCCATCTCATCGGGGAAGATAGACAACAAGCAAAGTTTCGGAGTCACCGGAACAGGTCTCCCCAGCACCTGGACCACAACGTGCATGACGTCTTTCCAAAATTTCCTAACCACAGGACAATCTCAAATCATATGAAGGTACTTGCCCAAAACATGAGAACACCGAAGACAGCTATTAGTATCAGAAGTCCCCATTTTGTGCAGTCTGACAGGCGTGTAATAAATTCGATGGAGTATATTCAGCTGTATCAACTGATGTCTAGTCGACGTTGCCACCAGCGCTGGCCCCGCCTTGGCCATATCCCATTCCCAGTCCTCTAGCTGACCCACATCCATTTCCCATTTATTCCGGGAAGGGAACTCCGAATGATCCACATGAGATTCCACCCATTGATAAATGAAGGAAAGGGGTCTCAACGGCTCCAGTAGCCGCAGCCTAGCAAGAAGCAGGAAAGTGGAGATTAATGGAGTCTGACCAGCCCATTGAGCACTAAGAGCATGTCTAACACACAGATACAAGTAAAAAAGAGTGTGAGGTAAGTGGTATTCGTCATGGCCCCATAAGGGGCCAAACTCGCAATTAGATAAGTGAGACAGTCCCGCGACGCCCCACAAGGGTGTATCAGGATCCATTGCAACATGTCTTAACAGTTTCTTAATCTCCAACCATGCCTCATATACAGCCGCCGCAGGGCCTCCGTGCAAGAATTGAGATAAAGTATAGGCAGGCCGCAACAATAATGTATCGACCTTAGTAGACTGGTATCGAGGCTGGGAAGAAATAAAGTCCAACACATAGCGGCATTGTGCCGCTAAATAGTATCTATAGAAGTTAGGTAAAGCAATTCCCCCCTCGTGTCTCATGAGAGTAAGCAATTTGATCCTAGCCCAACCCCCACGCCACAAAAATTGTAAAATAATTTTGTCTATTTGTTGAAAATATTTTTAGGTATAGGGACCAGCGTGTTTTGAAAAATATACAGGAATTTGGGCAAAAAAATAATTTTAATAAGATTCAATCTACCAATAACATTCAAAGGTAGCTGGAGCCATGCAGTCGTTTTGTCCTGAAAGTATTGAATAGCGGGTACCAAATTCATCTCCAAAAAGGAGTCCGTCGTTGCAGCCACCTTAATCCCCAAGTAGGTGCATACATCCACCCGTGACAATGGGATATCAGGCTGACCAGACTCCCGCGAGTCAGTATCAATTTGAAGCAAAGAGGATTTAGTCCAGTTTATTCGAAAGCCAGAGTAAGTGCCAAAATCATCCACCAACTGCAATGTGGTCCGCAAAGAATCCCCCTCATCATTCAAAAAAAGCAAGATGTCATCAGCATAGAGCGCAAGCTTTTCCTCTCTGCCCTCCATCATGAGGCCCCTGATCATAGGATTCGCACGAACGAGAACAGCCAGGGGCTCTAAGGCCAAGGCAAACAATCCGGGCGAGAGCGGACAGCCCTGTCTGGTACCATGATATAAGGAAAAGAACTGTGAAGACAGTCCACCCGTCACCACGGAGGCCCTGGGACAGCTATATAAAATATTTATCCATTTAATAAAAGATGGACCAAATCCAAACCCCCGGAGCACCTGCCAAAGATAAGGCCATTCGACAGAGTCAAATGCCTTAGACGCATCAAGAGAGGCGATCACTCTAGACCCCACATTATCATGAGTCAATTGCAGGTGCATGAAGAGTCTCCTAAGATTGTGCGACGTAGACTTACCCGGGATAAAGCCAGTTTGATCCTCATGCACCAAAGACCCCAATACCATATTCAGTCTGGTTGCTAGGAATTTCGCCACAATCTTAGCATCTGTGGTCAATAAAGCTATAGGTCTATATGAATCACACAGCTCCGGATCCTTCCCCGGCTTGGGCAGTACAATGATGGAAGCAGAGTTCATAGATTCTGGAAGACAACCATCGTCAATAGCAGCATAAAAGGTATTCAACAAGTGCGGGGCCAGGACATCCACAAATGTTTTATACCACTCCGCAGGGAGACCATCCACGCCCGATGCCTTGCCCATCGGCAGACTACGGACCACCTCCACGACCTCTCTCAGAAGTATGGGAGCATCTAACATCATAGGAAAGCTGCGGAAGCCCACAACCATCAATAAAAGAAGAAATTTGAGAGTCAGAACGAGTTAATCGGGATTCATAAAGACTAGAATAAAAGGACCTAAATTGAGAATTAATCAGATGCGGATCAAGAACAAGATTCCCCCCAGGGTCCCTCAGGGAGGAGACCGACGAAGAACCCCTACTTTGAGAAACAAGATGGGCCATCAGCTTTCCCGCTTTGTCTCCGTTTTCAAAAACATTTTGTTTCAAGTAAAACATACGACGGGCGTTCAAATCAGACAATATTTTAGGGAGCAGGAAATAAAGTTAGTATAGGACACCGAGTCCCCTTTCTCCACAAACTGTTTCTCTGCCTCAAAGCATCCGTCTCCAATTCCTTCACCTCCCGAGACCCTAGCCTGATATTCGAGGAAATAAGAGAAATCAAGGAGCCCCTCGCAGCCGCCTTAGCTGCCTCCCAAACAGTGCTCGGGGCAGCGGTATCCACATTATTAACAAAATATTCAGTTAAGTCTGCTCTATGTTTGGACACTATATGCGTATTGGTCAACCACATAGGATTAAGCCTCCACACCCCAGACTTAGGTCTCCGGTCGCACTGTAACATTAATACAAGCGGGGAGTGGTCAGAAGCCACCCTGGTCAAAAAACAGCAGTCCGTAACCAGAGGCAAGGTCGACCGATCAACAAAAGCATAGTCGATTCTAGACATCGTTTTATGCGTAGCTGAATGACATGAGAACACCCTGATCTGTGGATGAAGAGTTCTCCACACATCTATGAAGTCCAAGTCGCCCGTGAGACAGAGGAATGCATCCCTATGTAATTTGGAGTCTACGACTGTTCCACCCAACCTATCTAAATCAATATTAGTAGCTATATTGAAGTCGCCCATACAAACAATATGATGGTGCAGTTTGCCAGAAACGTAAACAAGCATTTCCCTAAGGACTGAGGGGTCAAAAGGTGGCGGCACATAAACATTCAACAGAACAAAGAGAGCTCCCTGCAGTTTACATGTTAAAAAAAGATAGCGGCCCTGTGGATCCGACTTGAGGTCAACAAATTCAAAGGAAAACGATTTAGTAATTAATATGGAAACACCTCTAGAGTATGTGAAATATGTGGCATGATAATGGCCCTGTATCCACTGCCTCCTAAGAGACAGAACCCTACTAGGGGAGAGATGCGTCTCTTGCAACATGACCACCCCAGGGGATTGTTTCCTGACGTGATTCAAGACTAGGGATCTCTTAACAGCATAATTCAAGCCACGCACATTCCATGACAAAAATTTACAATTCAGCGCTGACATAACTGAAGCAGACACTATCAATTACAGCCCTGGCCAGATGGCCAGGCAAGCGAACAGCGGGGAACACCCGGCCCACAAGAGAGAGGAACCTCGGAGACTGAACCCTTAACCAAAAAAACCCTTCCTATCTTTATCTCACCCAACCTGACAGAGATTTTATCCCAAAACCAACCCAAATCCGCGGCCTGACAGCCGAAACAATCACCCCCCCCCAACATACAAAACCCAAAAAACCATTGAACAAATAATTTTATTGGATCCCACCTACACCCCCACCCCCCACAGCTTCAACCAAAGCAAGCAATACGGGTGTCACCCCCTCTTAACCACAAATACAAAAGAACAGACCAACCCCACTACCTCAGGCACCCTCAGAATGCAACACCTCCCGTAGAACAATAAACTAGTGCTTTGGCAATAGTCCCAATAACATTGCTACTCAACCCCTTCACCGTAGCGTTCCCCGGGCAGGACGTAGACATCATCAAGTAAATAAAAACCCGTAGTCCCTTGGGACCCGAGTGCCAAATAAGGGAACACAGCGTCCCATCTCTGCCCGAATAAAGCAGGGCAACAATAGCTCATCAAACATACAATCTTAAGTATATACATGACGATAATGTCAACATAAACCTCAATAGGAAAGCAGGGCATCCTGGAGATGATAGGTGGATTTACTTAACTGGTCTTCTCACCCCAACTCCCCCCGGGCAGAGCGGAGGCATCCCATAATACAGAAACAGGGCTTGGCAGCTACATCGAAACCAAACTGCCAAGGTACAGTCACGTAGCATCACACCACTGCCCAAGATACGCAAGTCTGCAAGAGGAGACCACGAAAGAAGAAAGAGAGGAGAGAGAGAAAGAAAAAAAAAAAAATCGCTCTCTCCCTCACTTCCTCTCTTCCCCTTCCCTCCCCCCCCATCTTATCTCTTTATCTCCCTTCTACCTCCTACTCCCGAGTTATACATGAGATTATATTTTACCCCAGAATAGACCATCACATAGCAATAATAGTAACATTATATCCCAATTACAAAGCAAGACTACCCAAAAGTGCTAAATAAGTATTCCAAATGCTCCCCCTATCCCAACACCCCCTGGGTGGAGCGGATGCATCCCAATCTACAGGAACAAGACTCGATGATTACATCGAGTCCGGAATGCTAAAGTACAGCCATATAGCGGCAAGCTACCACCCAGGATGTGCAGGTCTGCAGCAGGAGGCCTTAACAAAAAAAAGACTTCTCTCCTTCTCCCTTCCCCTCCCCCTCTTCCCTCCCCCTTTACCCCCCTACATACACACTCAGATTAAAGTAGTTTGTTAACATTACATTTAGAATTATACATGAGATCAGAATATGTCATTCCACCGTCAACCCTGCTGCTTCAGCAGAGAACCCATAACATTATACCACACAGTTCATCCACGCAAGGTCCGCTTCAAGATTCAGTAGCGCATCACCTCCCGGCTCTCCGTCACGTTGTCGTGATCCATGAAAGTCTACCCCCATCTAAGCAGTGCAGCAGGGGAAGGAGCAGTTCAGGCAAGCACTATGTCTGCCAAGGATCAGTCCAGGAGCATCAAGCAACAGACAGCCAGGATCCGGAGGCCACTATAGCAAGGTTATGAAAAGATGAGGTGACTTTAATGAGCGTCCACCCAATCTCTAGCTTCAGAATCTGAAGTGAAGAATATGGTGTTGCCATCGTGGACTATTCGCAGTCTAGCAGGAAACTGCATGGTGTAGGAGATATTTTTCTCACGAAGTTTGCGCTTAACTTCTATAAACTTACGCCTTTGACGCTGAACATCTGCTGAGAAGTCTGGGTAGAAGAAGATCTGACAATTTTCAAAGAGAACTTGGCCTTTCATTCTGGCCATACGAAGAATAGCATCTCTATCTCTGTAATTCAGTAGTTTAACAATCATCTGACGGGGAGACGATCCAGGAGGCCTAGGACCAGTTGGTAAACGATGCGCCCGCTCAACAATGAAGGATGAGGAGAGTCCATCTGAGCCGACATGTTCCCTTATCCAGGTCTCCATGAACTGCTCAGGGGCTTGACCCTCACAGTGCTCCGGCAGCCCAATTATACGGATATTGTTGCGTCTAGATCTATTCTCAAGATCGTCCACTTTGGTCTGTAAAGAACGTATTTGATTCTTCAGATCATCCACTGAAGAAACCACAGGAGGAAGCGTGTCCTCCACAGTTGAGATACGTTGTCGCACATCAGTGATGCTTTCTCGCAGTGTTTGTTGATCTGCTCGCAAGAGATTGATTTCTCCCTGCACAGAGTCAATTTTGTTGGTCAGAACTGCCTGGCAAGTAACGATGGCTGACATTATTTCCGCAAACTGGGATTTTGAATCATCTTCCGAAGCCGAAGATTGAGCTGGAGATGCCATTGCAGAAGGGGCCTCCATCATGGCTGTGACCTCCTCCGCCGCCATAGCTCTCCTAGCAAATGTACTCAATTTCTTTTTGTATTCCGATGATTTTTTAACCATACTGAAAAGTGAGAAAGCAGGTGCAAGTCAGTGCAACACCGTGAAAGATCAATTTAGGGTGGACAGCAGCTGCTAAGGTAGGTAGGTGCAGGCAGGATCCCTCCAAATCTACATGGGACACATGATATGATCCATGTTACTACACTTAGACCAACGTAGATGAAGAATATCCAGAGCTTATGGAGCTCTTGTAGCAATACACGGGGCAGAGGGGGGGAACATAGACAGGAAAGTCAGCAAACAAACACGGGGAATTTGCCTTAAATTTCCAGGCTCTAAGCCAAGTAGCAACAAGGCACTCTGAGATCCTCCAGATATCTTTGTAGTATTCCAACACGGGGCAGAAGGGCAAAACATACACTGGAAAGGCAACGTACAGGGGGATAGGCTGCTCCTTCAACGTCAGCGGCAGGCATAGATGTAGGGCCCAGGAACGCTGAGTAGACCGTCTTCAGTAAATACCCCAGCCACACACCTGCCCCCGAGGGTAATGAATTGATAGTAGAGACTCAATGAGCCTGAGAGGCGTAGCAACAGGAGTCCCTCCAGCCGCTCCAGTAAATGCAAGGCAGGCCCAGCAGGAAGGCCAGCAATGTTGCATCCAACCAAGGGCAGTGCGCGCACTACAGTCTAGCAGTTTGATCTGCAGCCACAATATTGTTTGATTGTTGACAGCTGTAGGCTGACAGGCAGGGCCTGAATAATTAAGTATACACGGGGCAGATGGGGGGGACAAAAAGGGAAAGGCAACAAACTGGGGGGATCCACTGCTTAAGCTGAGCAGCTATTTCGAATGCAAAAGTAATATCAGTAACCTACTGGCGAGGAAAGGGTACTTGGAACAAAAAATAAAAAACAGAAAGGTGCACTAAGTACAGCCTGATTAATTCCTCGCCCACAGGGGCCACAATTAGCACTAGTAGCTGACATATACTGAGGGCAAGCACACTATAGCTCTGTCCAGCTTTCTTTTCCCTTCTCTCTCTTCCACTCCTGTTCTCTTTCTCCACGTTTCCTCCGTCCTTCCCCTCTTCCCCCGTCAGATATGTTGACTCACCACCGCCATGGAACAGCCGCCCGGATCAATTCGCCTCCATTCGGCGCTTCACCAACTGATGCCGTGTAGAGAGTTGCCGTTTACCCGGCTACAGTGATTTGTGTGAAATCGGTAGGTGTCTCGCTCCCAGCTCCCCCAGGATGCACCTGGCAAACACTCTGATGGCCGAATTCCGGAGCCTTGTTCCAGCTCGCCGCTCCGGTGGCCGAGGAAGGACACAAGGCCGCAGCTCCAGGCTCTAGTGACGGGCAGCTCAAAATACGCCAATCTCACAAAAGAAAGCGTTCTCCGGCAACTCCCAAGATAGAGGGCATAGATGTAGCGCTAAGCTGGGTAGAAATATGCTGCCAAACCCAGATGCCAGTAGATAATGTAAAAACGAGAACGGAGCCTCTCTACCAAGCGTCCGCTCTGTATGGCTGCCAGGCCACGCCCCCCATGTCCTAACATTTTTACTCCTTTGAAATGCACTCCCATCCTGCACTTTGTAGAATCCCTTCATGTATTTGAATGTTTCTATCATATCCCCTCTCTCTCTTCTCTCCTCCAAGCTATACATGTTTAGATCCTTTAGTCTATCCTGATATGTCTTTTCCTGTAAACCAGTCACCATTTTATTAGCCCTTCTCTGAATTTCTGGAGATGGGGTCTCCAGTACTGTACACAGTACTGTACACAATACTCTAGGTGAGGTCTAACTAGAGAGCTGTAGAGTGGCATGACCGCTTGCCTTTTTCTGCTACTAATGCCCCTAGCTATACAACCTAGCACCCTGCTTGCATTCCTCACTGCTTTATTACATTGACTGCCTTTAATTACATTAAGTCATTAGAAATAATTACTCCCAAATCCATTTCCTCTGTTGTCTCTGACAGCACAGTACCCTTAACAGTATATTTTTCCTTTGGATTTTTATGTCCCAAGTGCATTATTTTACATTTATCAACATTAAACTGCAGCTGCCACACTCTTGTCCATTCTTTTAATTTACCTAAATCATTTGTCATTTGGCTTATCCCCCCTGGAATGTCTACCCTATTGCAGATCTTTGTATCACCTGCAAATAGGCATACCTTACTTTAAAGACCTTTTGCAATATCACTAATAAAAATATTAAAAAGAATGGGTCCCAGTACAGATCTCTGAGGTACCCCGCTAGTAATACCCCTTTCGTCCTAATATTCTCAATTGACCACCACCCTCTGTCTCCTGTCATCAGCCATTGCCTTATCCATTTAACTATTTTTGCATTCAGACACAAACACTGCAATTTATTAATGAGTCTTCTATGAGGGACAGTGTCAAATGCTTTACTGAAATCTAGATAAGCTATATCTACTGCTCCATCTTGGTCTATTATTTTAGTTATCCAGTCAAAAAAATCGATGAGGTTAGTTTGACAAGATCTCCCTGCTGTAAACCCATGCTGTTTGGTACCTTGCAAGCAATTCAAATTCAGATATTCAATAAATCTTTCCTTTAGCATAGTCTCAATTAATGTTCCCACTACTGATGTAAGACTTACTGGTCTGTAGTTGCCACACTCTTCGCTGCTACCTTTTTTGTGAAGTGGTACTACATTTGCTATCTTGCAATCTTCTGGAACTACTCCTGTCGATAGCGACTGATTGAATAATTCTGTTAAAGGTTTTGCCAGAACACACAAGTTATTTTAACAATTTGGGTGTATCCCTTCTGGTCCCATTGATTTATCTGTTTTTAACTTAGAAAGTTGAAGTAGAACTTCTACCTCTGTAAACATGCATGTTTCCTATGTCTTGCCATTTCTTTTTTCTAACAGAAATCCCTTCCCTTCGTCTTCCTCTGTAAAAACTGAACAAAAATATTCATTGAGACAGTCAGCTAGCCCTTTATTCTCATCTACATAGTTTCCATTTAGTGTTTTCAGTCTAACTATTCCTTGTTTCATTTTCCTCTTTTCACTTATATATCTAAAAAAATTTTTATCCCCCTTTTTTATTGACTGGGCAATGTTTTCCTCTGTGTGTGCTTTGAATGAATTTGGCCTCCTTCAGCCTAGTTTTGTACCAATATCTATCTTCTTCCTTCTGTGCCTGCTTATATTTCTTTTTTCTTGTTTACTATATTTGCCACAAACAAACTCAGGCTAGCCTTATACTTGTGCTTGGGGGTTTTAGCGAAATTGTTTAAATAATGCTTTACCCAGGGTATATGAACCCTTGGGGGGTGATGCACGTGGTAGCCCGATAAGAGGCGAAAAAAGAGAACTACAGACTTAAAGGGATAGTAATACTTCATTTTAACTTTATTTTATTTTGTAGGCATTAAAAAAACATGAAGAATGATATAAGTCTTATCTCTGAAACCTTTATGGTTTAAGAGATATTCACAAACAAAGTATCCCCCCCCTGTTCAACCAGATAAGAAGGGAGATGCCCAGGTAGACTGCAGAGAGGGACAATCTTCAATTAAGATAATGGAAAAAGCTGAAAAACTTTTCAAGGGGGGAAGGGCTTTCATTGTTTTCATACAAAGAAAATTGTCCCCTTCTGTTATCTGTACTGTCATACAACCTGATCCACATCTGAGAAGAGATGGCTTACACTAGGAAAAAGGGGCGGGGAGGGGAACTTTGCTTGTGAATATCTCATAAACCATAAAGGTTTGAGAGATAAGACTTATATCATTCTTCATGTTTTTTTAATGCCTACAAAATAAAATAAAGTTAAAACGAAGTGTTACTATCCCTTTAATGAGTAACACTTGTTCTTTATTACACAATTGATTCAAATAATCGTTTCATGAGCTAGTCTGATTTCCATCACAGGATTATAAACATATCTAGAAAAACAGTTTGATTTCCATCTTCCTAATTTTTGTATGATGTGAGGAGGAATATTGTGTTTTGAGGCTGAGGGGGCTGCACCAATACCGAAATAATTACCTGAGTAACGATCAGGGATTTTTCCTAAGCGAGTGAGTAGAATTCTTATGTGTTTAATGAAACATGATATGGAAAGTGGACTGAGTGCTACACAGGCTCCCCTGCTGGCTGCCACACTTTTCTCATTCTCCTGACCTCTCCAGAAATTACCTTCATTATAACCTCCTTACTTTCAAAATTCACCAAAAATATTCTAAGGATCAATCTCTACTCCACATACCATATACCACATACCTGGATTTACCAAAATTCAGTGGATGGCATTAATACACTGAGATACACAGCGGATTGAAATATACTTCCATTGGACCCTCTTACTGCTAAGAAGAGATACCTTCACTAGAACACCACAAACAAGGTACATTGAAACTGGGTTTTGGATTTGATCATCCATTTAGCAATGCTTAGATTTCATTTCTAATCACTCAGAAAACTTATTGATTAAAAAAAAAAAAAAAAAAAAATATATATATATATATATATATATATATATATATATATATATATATATACACTAGCAATATGTGACGGTGTTGCCCATCATTGTAATAGGGTATGAAATGTTGTAGGTGGCATGTTGAAGGTATTTTGTAAGAATTTTTTGTGTTTGTTTGTATTGTACATTTCATTTAGCTATATTGACTGATGGGTTTTTTGTGTACTGTGTGAAGCAGAATCATATTGCACACATACATAGACACACACAGATACAGTGACATATACATTGATCATACATACACACGTACATACATGCGTACACACACACACACACACACACACACTTACAGATATTATTACGGTCCTGTAAGTGCCAGAGGGGTAGGCAAGGCATTGCTCATTGTGTTGCTTAATCCTCTGGCACTGAAAGGGTTAACCAGCTGTCCCAGTATGTAGCGAGAGTCATGGAGTCCACAGTCCCTGAAGTGGACTCTGTACATGCACACTCAGAGGCTGCCAGACAACGGCCGGCCCGGCTCCCTGGCCAGGAAGATACCTCCTGCCCCAGGCCTCGGCCAAGAGCGTTACTAGGGACGCAGCCCGGGCACCGAGAGTGGGAACTGAGGAGGGATGGTGTGTGTGGTTGGAGCAGGGATGGAGTGTGTTGTTGGAGCAGCTATAGTGCGGCATGTATATTTTTTGTGCCAGGGTACTTACACAGTGCATTTGTGTGACAGCGGGCAGAGAGCAGCGGTGAAGAAGCATGTGTGTAAGAGTGTGTACTACAGAGTGGCCCCAGCATAGTCTGTCTCCAGCCCCTCAGCCACGGGTAATCGCTGGATCCAGCTGCTGCTTGTAGAGAACTCCTTGAAGGGCCGCATGACTGGGCTGTTGTGGGGTGGAGTGTTGTGCTTCATGAAGGGGGACATGAAGGATTTGGTACTGGGCCTGCCTGCCTCCCAGCTACATGAAGCAACTGGGCTTCCTGCAGCAGAAGCACATTGTGCACCAGGAGCCGAAAGCATTGTTGTGTTGTGGATATCAGAAATGAAGGTACACTGGAGCCGATCCCGCCCTCTCTTTGTTGGATCAGCTCATTGTGTGCCTCAGGTTGGTGGAGGGACCCCTGGGGACTCTGTGTGTGTGTGTGTGTGGCTTGTGTGTGTGAGTGTGTGGCTTGGGTGTGTGTGTGTGTGGCTTTTGTGTGTGTGTGTGGCTTTTGTATGTGTGTGTGTGTGGCTTTTGTGTGTGTGTGTGGCTTGCGTGTGAGTCTGTGGTGTAGGAGAGAGTGGCAGTCATTTTGTTTTTTTAGTCACTTGGATAGTGGTGGGTGGGCTAGATAGTGGGGGCAGGCCAACTCCCTGAATGATTTAAATCACTCCTCCATTGAATCACCCAGTAGGAACAGTAACTCCTTACTTAAGCTGAGGTAACATAGCAATATAACACACAGTGGCTCTTCAGTTGAGGCAATGTAGCAATATGCTGAGGGATCAAATAGAAAGTGGTGTTTGAGGCTTGCCCTCTGTAACATACAGCAAAGCATCTCTCTCCCTTTAAGGAGAAAGTGCAGGAATCAGGAAGCAGGAAGTGGAGGAGTGACAGTTGAAAACAGACAGTGAGGTGACTGAAAAGATTAAAAGAGTTAACTCTTTGAGTGCCAGAGGGGTATGCAACACAATGAAAAACAATGAGTTGCGTACCCCTCTGGCACTGAAAGGGTTAAATAAAACAGTTGCTATTAAGTTTATCCCTGAGTTTGTATTTTATGGAAACATTACACCCTCGTACTGAAACAGAGTGTATGGAGGGTTACAATTATCTGTGGGAGGTGAAACAGAGTGTTTGTGGGGTCATGATCCTGAGTGAGAGTGTGTGTGGACCAGGAGAAGTTATTGATATGCCCTACTTCAGGACCGAGTGGCAGCTATATTTTTTTTTGTCATTTGGATAGTGGTGGGTGGGCTGGAGGGGGCGGGCCAACTCCCTGTATGATAAACACGCCCCCAATGAATCACCCAATGGGAGCAGTAATGTCCCCATTGAATCACCCAATGAGAGTTGTGTCTCCTAATGAGACATAAATTATGTAATGAGGCATTCTGTTCAATGTGTGTTTGTTTTCTGAGGAGACATAAATTATGTTCTGTGTGTGAAGTACCATAAATTATGCAATGAGGCTTATTCTTTTATATATATATATATATATATATATATATATATATATATATTTTTTTTTTTTTTTTTTTTTTTTTTTCACTGAAGCACACTGGTTTTGAACTCCTGTAATCTGGCATGCATGCATGCTCCATACACTTTTTCACTGGATCACAATCAGACAGACCACAGCCTCAGAACCTGGTCAAACACCGCTCATTAAAAGGGGTGACCCCATTGGACGTAACATCAAATATGGATCTAATTGAACTGATGGGCAATTGTGAAGACCCCAGCTCCTTATTCCAACTCTACAAGAAAACCATGAGAGACACCCTAGAGAGCACTGCACCATCAGGCATACACACTATCAAAACTCACAACAATGCACCTTGGTTTGATAGCACCATCAGAGAAATGAAGAGAACAGGCCGTAAACTAGAGAGAGGGTGGTGCAGGACACATGACCCAGAGGACAAAGCCATTCTTACTAAACGCCTCAATGAATATCAGTTTAAGATAACTCAGAAAAATTTGTCATTTTTGTCATGCGAAATTACACTCTCATGCAAAAGACCCAGGCAACTGTTTTGCACAGTAGAAAGGCTCTGCAAACCAGCATGCATGCATATATCCACCAACTTTTCTCAAGATAAGTGTGAAGAATTTGCAAACTTCTTCACAGACAAGATTTACTCCATCTGAGCCTTCATCACAGCAGGCCAACCAGTTACCCACCAGAACCACTATAGTGGAACTCCAGATTCCCCCAGTTTATGGTCTACTTTTACAAATGTGGATACAGAGGAAGTTGAAAGAACCATGAAAAAGTTGCGCCCCACAACGTGTGACTTAGACCCTGCCCCAACTCTGCTGATATCCGCATGCACTGATACACTTGCCCCAGCCCTCACAAAAATAGTGGAGTGTTCACTAAAAACTGGAAACTTCCTGGATCCTCTAAAAGAAGCAGTGGTAAAACCCCTCCTAAAGAAACCTTCATTAGACCCAGACTGCATAGCAAATTACAAACTAGTATCCAACCTTCCATTTCTGGGGAAAATCATTGAAAAAAGTAGTGGCAACTCAACTGGAGGCCCATCTCTCAAGCTATAAAATCTTTGATCCTTTCCAGTCAGGTTTCAGATGCTGCCACAACATGGAAACAGTGATAGTCTAAGTGCTAAATGATCTCCTTTCGGCAAGAGACAAAGGTGATTACTCCATCCTAATCCTCCTGGATCTCTCAGCTGCATTTGACACCATTGACCTTGAGATTTTAATAGAGTGGTTGCAGTGCATCGGTGGTCTAGAAGGCACAGTTCTTAACTGGTTTAAATCTTTCCTCAATGGTAGATCACAGAGAGTAACATCAGGATCTTGCTCATCGGCACCAACAGAATTAGCCTGTGGAGTTCCACAAGGTTCCATCTTGTCCCCTATTCTATTCACAATTTACCTGCTGCCACTGGGAGACATCATCAGGCAATACGGCCTAAGATATCAATGCTATGCAGATGACACACAACTCTATTTCTCCTTTGCTCCAGATACTAAAGACCCAATATGCCTCATCAACAGTTGCTTAGCAGATCTCATAGGGTGAATAAATGCTAGTTGGCTAAAAGTGAACCCTGACAAAACAGAATTACTCTTGGTAAGGGGACCCGGGCAACAAGAATATCTCAGGATCACCCAACTTGCCTGGAACCTGGAGGCTCTGAACTCATTAGTTCAATAGAGGTACAAAATCTCAGAGTGATGATTGACTCTGGACTGTCATTTAAACAGCAGATGTCTTCTGTAATAAAATCTGACTTCTTTCATCTGAGAAACATAGCCAGGATACAACACTTAATTCCACCAGATGATATGCCAACATTAATCCATGCATTTGTGTCTTCTCATCTAGATTACTGTAAAAACTTTACTTGGGCCTCCAAGAAAAAGAACTCCATCGCCTGCAGACAGTACAAAATGCAGCAGCCAGACTACTGACCAATCAAACTTGCTCATGTCACATAACACCTGTTCTTCACTCCCTGCATTGGCTTCCAATTAAATGGTGAACATATTTTAAAATTGGCCTGCTGACCTTCAAAGCCTTAAATAATCAAGGACCTCAGTACCTAAAAGAGCTCCTAACACCCTATATTCAATCCCGCTCACTACGGTCAGCCAACAGATCCCTCCTGTCAGTGCCCAGAATAAAGACAACCTCAGGTTCCCGGGCATTCTTCCACTCTGCCCCCACATTCTGGAACTACCGTGCTCAATCAGAAATGCACCATCATGACAGACTTTAAAAAAAAGCTAAAGGCCCATCTCTTTTATCAGGCATTCAGTCAACTCATGTGACCATAAGGAACTCTTAAATGTTATGTCTGTTTATAGATTTGTAAAGCGCTTTGAGTCTCACAGGGAGAAAAGCACTATAAAAAGTCACAAATTATTCTAATCATTATTATATTATTATTGAAAGGTAACAATGGACTGTTGTCTGGTTTGTTAGATGTGAGTGCTTTTAGTTTTTTAAGAATCTTTACAGGGCACCAATTGTTGGAGGTAGGATAGAACGGAGTCACTGTACCCTCACCTAACTGGTCAGTCTTGGACTGAGGAAGATGAAGAGTAAAGTAATTCTGACTGCAGTTGAGAATTTTTAATGTAGGGATCATTTTTTGTTTTTTATGGTCAGCTCTCCTGGTCTTAAGAAGCCAAAATATGCTGTGCAAATAGCGGCAGCTAAAATAATACTATTATTTTTTCCGAAAGGATTATTATCCAGTAAGTTCAATATTTTCTGCATGATTTAACTAGTAATGGGAAGACGGGGGCTGGGATGAATTTGTGCTATTTTGAACAGGCCTTTAAAGAATAACTTTACGTGATAATTCGTAAACAAGGAAGGTTTATGGGGAAATCGTAGAGCAAGGTGATTTTGGATTCCTGCTAAATAATTATTTATTGTGGACGGAGATAAGTAAAGAGTGGTATGACAGTAGGAAGCGAATGCTATAATTGTACTTGATGAGCAAGGTTCTTATGCTTTAATGGAGCTAATACATTTTTTGTAAGTTTGCCATGCAGTTGAGTAGGCCCTAGCAGTATTAGGGGCTAGGGCAGCCTGGATGATGATTTTTGCTTGATTTTTAAATAAAAAATTGCAACATTAGTTCCTTTGTGACCGGTGGATGGATTGGTTCTTGATTGACGTTTGGAAGTTGCTCAAAAAATACCTGCAAATTAAAGAATGACAGAGGATGAGATGTTGAATTATCTGACTGGGAGATTATAGAACTGTGAATATGGAATTTATAATATAGGGAGAACGAGGTGAGTTTATGAAGAAACAACATGGTAGTCATGTTGGGGGATCTACATTTTCGTAGAAGTGTTACTAAACCTAGATTGTCTGAGAGGAAGATTACAGATTTACCTGCCCAACTATGACCCCATACTGCTGCCGCCTTCACCACGGGCTATAAATTAAGTAATTGAGGGTTTAAGATATTTGAAATAAAATCGGTTTCCTGCGTCCAGGGTTCCACCATCCATTTGTTGTCCCAAATAGCAGCAAAACCACAAACCTGGGAAGCATTAGTGTAAATTCTTGGTGAGGATGAATTTAATACTGGGGGAAACATAGACTTTCCATTACAGTGGGTAAGGACACTGTCCCACATACGCAGGTCCACTTTTGCGGTTTGGTCAATGAGGTAGCTTCCCGTGCTAGAGCATTTAGACAGCAGCGAAAGTAAGTGGGAAACAAAGGACCTGCCTTGAGGCATAATGCTCATTGCATAGTCTAAATGGCCTACAAGGGACTGGATAACCAACATTGAGGTATTGTCTTAATGAATTTGTGAACCAGCTTTTGCGTTCTGGCAAGTTTTTCTGGTGGTAAACTGGCTTTGAATGTGGAGGTGTTAAGTGAAATTCCTAAGAATTCTACTGTTTTAGATGGGCCTAGTGTTTTAATAATAGATAAAGGAATATTTAACTGAGCAAACAATTTTAATAGATTGTTGAGGCTGGAAGGATGAGCTGAGTTGGGTTTGATCAAAAGGAAATCATCCAAATTATGCAAGACTGAATGACATTTGCCTATATTAAGTAACATCCATCATAAGATGTCTGCGAACTTATCGAAAATTATGGTGCTACTTTTAGAACCAAATGTTAATCTTGTGGCAAAGTAAAATTGACCTTCCCATTGAATACCTTGAATGTGCCACAGTTCTGGGTGAACTGGGAGTAATTTAAATGCGTCTTTAATGTCAGTTTTTGATAGCCAACACCCGGGTCCAGCTTGGCGAATGAGGGCAATAGCATTTTCGATTGTAGAATATTGTAATGAGTATTCCTCTGAAGGAATCAATGAATTGATGCTGGGTATAACTATGGAATGAGGAGCCGAAAAGTCAATAATTAATCTTTGATTGGATGAGTATTTATGAGTACCTAGTCCAATAGGATTTATCCTCTGAGTAGGGAAGGGGGGAATGGGAAAAGGGCCTATAAGGAACCTTTTCTCAAATTCTTCCCCTAGAAGTTCAGAAACTTTTTGTGGATTATTTAAAGCAGAGAGTAAGTTGGAGCATATAACTGGTTTATCCGGAGACACTGCCACACCTGTATGAAAGCCCTCGGTAAATATTTGATAATGAAATTCACTAAATGAGTGTCCGGGTGAGATTTTAACAAAGACTTTAGAACATCAACATAAATTATACTTGAGTCTTTATTAACATTGGAGGCTTTTAGGCAAATTGTACGAGCATGATATTTATAGCATAGTGAGCACATATGCAGAATGCGACAGCCATTGAAAAAACAACTCTTGCTGTTTAAGTTGTTGCATATTGGGGAGGAACCATAGTAATGAATAACTCTGCCCTGTTTGTTCCTGGTTGGGGGAGTTGAAGGGGAAGGTGGAGAGGGCATGCCAGCTTGTGAGGTAGAAGGGGTGGCTGGAATGAATAAATTCTGAGATACAGTGGCAGCTTGGCAGAGAATCGGTGACTCTATGCTTGAGTATAGATATAACAAATATATTAAAGGAAAAACCCACCTGTTATATTTAATTAACAGCTGAATTTGAGGATTTGCTGGGGCTGGATTGTTTGTACTAAAAGGAGATATAGATTTAAATGTGAAAGGGATAGTAATACTTAAAATGTAAAAAAAAAATTTGTTGTAGGGTTTATCCCCCTGAGTAAAACAAGGGTACTCCGACTGCTGAAAGGTGTTTTATTCAAAAGTTATTACAGCTCATGTCGAGGTGAGTCAAAGAAACACAGGATGAGTACTGAAGGTAACACCAACTTTATTCAGGCAACAGGTACAGAAATATCACAATACAGTACAATGAGCAGTATATGGAGAAGCATACAATGGTGCAAGAGACGACTATCAGGAATAGAAGCCTGCTACCGTGTGATTCTCTCAATAATCGTGCCCCAACAATGGAACTGGAGAGTCTGCAGTACCACAGGTCCGCACCTGGGAGTAGCTAGACAGAGCTAGGGATACCCAAAGTCTCAGGTCCGCACCTGAGGGAACCAGCAACAAATGGAGGCAAAAGGAAGTCTACCAGAGCCCCAAGCCTGCACCGGGTTGGTTATACACTGGAAGGAAGGCCCTCTAGCAAAGTAGTGGATAACGCAAACGGTCAGCACTAGATAGGATGGTCAGACAAGCCAGAGATCATGCACAGAGGGGGTCGTCAACCCGAGCCATAGGTTTGCGCCTGAAAGGATGTACACTGGAGAGTTTGTATGCTGGGTGCGCAGTGGACAGAGCCCCAGGGCAACACCAGAATGGATAGTCTGACAAGCCAGAGGTCATACACGTAGCGGATAGTCTGCCAAAGCCGGAACGGTACATGGAACGGTTAGTCTACCAGAGCTGCAGGTCTGCACCAGAATGGATGTCCAACAAGCCAGGGGTCATACACAGAGCGGGTATTCGGCCAGAGCCATATGTCAGCACCAGATCAGTTAGTCAGACAAGCCGGTTCATACACTGAGCCCAAACACTAGAACTGCACTGGATACAAACGAAAGGGCAGCTAAGCCCTGTGTCCAGGCAGTTCAAGTAGGCAGAGGGACAGAAAGAGGAGGAGCAGCCAAGAGGTGGCTGTCACTTTGAATAGAGCGCACGTCCATACTCTGGACGTGCGCCAAAACTGATGACTGCCGCCGCCCGCCAGCAGGGGATGCTGCTGAGCCGCACGCTGCTTCCCTGTAGCTAACGCCAACACGAGCCCGCCTCACCGGAGGCAGCCCCAAAGGACAGCAATGCGGCTGGAGCCGCCAGAGGTACTTGCGGTCGGCTCGAGCAGCCGCCGCATAGAGAGCTGACAGCTCAAAGTTGAATTTTTTAGGTGCAATATCACAGTGGCCTGAAGTGTTACAGTGGCGCTGTTGCTACAAATCCTATGGAGATTTATGGTCCCGGGACCAGAGCTGTCCATAAGATGGTGTAGCAACAGCGCCACTATACAGTTTCAGACCACTGTGATATTGCACCTAAAAAATTCAACTTTGAGCTGTAATACCTTTTGAATAAAACACCTTTCATCAGTGGAAGTACCCTTGTTTTACTCAGGGGGATAAACCCTACAACATATATCTTTTTACATTTGAAGTATTACTATCCCTTTAAGGATAACTAGAGGATAACAGTTGACTGATAGACAAGATGCTGGTTCAATCATTCTAAGCTACTGAGACCTTATAGTAAACCAAATAACCGTAGCTGAAGGTCAATTAACGGAGTGGTATGATTTATTAAACCTGGACCCACTGATAATCAGAGTGAAGCAAAAAGGGATTTAAAGGGATAGTAATACTTTAATATTACTATTCCCCATATTGTAGATATTTGAAAAAGAATTTAATAGCCCCCAGGTTCATCTCTCAAGTTTGAGAGATAACCGAAAGCAAAGTCCCCCCCCCCTTCCCTGAAGTCAGCGTTGTACTGACTGCAGGGATATCTGGTCTTATTTTCATCAGGCGGCTCTGCAGCTGAGCCATGATCGCGTAAGTGAAAAATAATTATTTCACTGAAACGGTCTTCTGCATGTGCTTGGTTTGCACATGTGATTTTGGCTCTGCTGCAATCAGTACAATGCTGACTTCAGGGAAGGGGGAGGGAGGGGTTAACTTTGCGTTCGGTTATCATTTGAGAGATGAACCTGGGGGCTATTAAATTCTTTTGCAAATATCTACAATAAGGGGAATAGTAATAATAAAGTATTACTATATCTTTTAGTTTTTATGTAAAGACATAGACATATTTCTGTTGACGTTAAAAATACATAAGCATATTGAAGTACTGTATAACTGAAGAATCTTCTAAATTAACATGGCAAAATGTTGTAATAGAAGGTACCTGATGCCTAGTGCTTGAGACGGTCAAGATGCCTACTGGTTCAGCGTACGGTCTGACCGGAAGTGATTTTATCGGAAGTGATGCTTGGTTACAGAGATCTCGCGAGTGTACGGAGGAACCACCGCTTTAGACCCAGGACTCTTTGGATGAAAGACCCCCAGTGGTATGGACTGGTGGCGTTTTATACTGCCTCCAGCCCCTCCCACAAACTCAGGCTAGCCTTACACTTAGTATTTTCTCTAGCTGTTCAGACTTTCTCATTGATTAATATGTGATTATTATTTAAATGATTAATATCAGAAAGCACAACATGTGGGAAAATTAAAAAAATAGCTATATAGAAGGCATTTATCTTTGTGTGAATGCCAAACATGCACATTTTTCTGTCAAATACATGCTAGCTAAAAAGAGTGTTGAAAGTACAAATTTGCCAGTACAACTCATCATTGGCCTCTCATGCCAGTGGGTGCACTTCATGGTATTATCTATTTCATATGTTCATTGTAGTGCACATAGGCAGATATGGATGTGAAAAACAGCACTTCTTGCTGTGTGGTATCAATATTTTTCTTTTTCTGCCTTTCTCACACTTAAATCAATGATAATAATGTATCTCATTCATGTATTTCTGGCATGATAATGTAGGTAGTGTCCCACATACTGTCAGTCTGTTTGGGAGATACAGAGAAAGCAGATGTATTTTTGATGAACTTAGTGTCGGCACATGGGCAAAATAGGGAGCTGGAGTTGCTTGACAGGAGTATTGTAGTAGCCAGTTGTCCTGTGTTTGTGGTTTTGTGTGTGTCACAGTGTTCCTTACTAGTGTTGAGCGAGCATGCTCGGCCGATGCTCGGATCGGCTCGAGCATCGCTCTGCTCGGCACATGGCGGTACTCGTACGAGTACCGCATGTGCTCGCCCGCCATGTTCGGGTCTCCTCCCCGCACGTTTTGCGGCTGCTGCGCAGCCAATAAACGTGCAGGGAGGCTCTGACATCGGTGTAATGCCAGCAGCCATGTTGGCTGCTGGCATTACACTGATTGGCTGGCCAGAACCCGTGGTCGGGTGCTGTATAGCACCTGACCATTGAGTTCGGCTCAGTCTGAGCCAGGGAGAGCTGAGGATAGGAAGGGAAAGGCAGTGTAGGGAGGAAAAAAAAAAATTGTGACAAAAAAGAACCAAAAGTCCTTTTTAGGACTACTGTGTGTGGGGGCAGCAGGTTATTTTGTGTGGGGGGAAAAAAAAAAAAAAAAAAAATATTCTGTTTAGTGTGAAAAGTTGCAGATTAGAGCACATTCTGTTTAGTGTGCACAGTTGCAGATTAGAGCACATTCTGTTTAGTGTGCAAAGTTGCAGATTAGAGCACATTCTGTTTAGTGTGCAAAGTTGCAGATTAGAGCACATTCTGTTTAGTGTGCAAAGTTGCAGATTAGAGCACATTCTGTTAAGTCTTCAAACTAAAATATCAAAGTCACGTATTCCATTCAGTGTGCGTCGCCGCAGTTTAGCAGCACATTCTGAGTACTGTGCAGAGTTGCAGAATAGGAAGAAATACTGTTAAGTCTTCAAACTAAAATATCAAAGTCACATATTCCATTCAGTGTGCTTCGCCGCAGTTTAGCAGCACATTCTGTGTACTGTGCAGAGTTGCAGAATAGGAAGAAATACTGTTAAGTCTTCAAACTAAAATATCAAAGTCACATATTCCATTCAGTGTGCTTCGCCGCAGTTTAGCAGCACATTCTGTGTACTGTGCAGAGTTGCAGAATAGGAAGAAATACTGTTAAGTCTTCAAACTAAAATATCAAAGTCACATATTCCATTCAGTGTGTTTCACCGCAGTTTAGCAGCCTTTTCTGTGTACTCTGCAGAGTTGCAGAATAATAAGAAATACTGTTAAGTTTTCAAACTCAAATATTAAAGTCACATATTCCATTCAGTGTGTTTCACCGCCGTTTAACAGCCTATTCTGTGTACTCTGTACAGTTGCAGAATAATAAGAAATACTGTTAAGTTTTCAAACTCAAATATTAAAGTCACATATTCCATTCAGTGTGTTTCACCGCCGTTTAACAGCCTATTCTGTGTACTCTGCAGAGTTGCAGAATAATAAGAAATACTGTTAAGTTTTCAAACTCAAATATTAAAGTCACATATTCCATTCAGTGTGTTTCACCGCCGTTTAACAGCCTATTCTGTGTACTCTGTACAGTTGCAGAATAATAAGAAATACTGTTAAGTTTTCAAACTCAAATATTAAAGTCACATATTCCATTCAGTGTGTTTCACCGCCGTTTAACAGCCTATTCTGTGTACTCTGTACAGTTGCAGAATAATAAGAAATACTGTTAAGTTTTCAAACTCAAATATTAAAGTCACATATTCCATTCAGTGTGTTTCACCGCCGTTTAACAGCCTATTCTGTGTACTCTGCAGAGTTGCAGAATAATAAGAAATACTGTTACGTTTTCAAACTCAAATATTAAAGTCACATATTCCATTCAGTGTGTTTCACCGCCGTTTAACAGCCTATTCTGTGTACTCTGCAGAGTTGCAGAATAATAAGAAATACTGTTAAGTTTTCAAACTCAAATATTAAAGTCACATATTCCATTCAGTGTGTTTCACCGCCGTTTAACAGCCTATTCTGTGTACTCTGTACAGTTGCAGAATAATAAGAAATACTGTTAAGTTTTCAAACTCAAATATTAAAGTCACATATTCCATTCAGTGTGTTTCACCGCCGTTTAACAGCCTATTCTGTGTACTCTGTACAGTTGCAGAATAATAAGAAATACTGTTAAGTTTTCAAACTCAAATATTAAAGTCACATATTCCATTCAGTGTGTTTCACCGCCGTTTAACAGCCTATTCTGTGTACTCTGTACAGTTGCAGAATAATAAGAAATACTGTTAAGTTTTCAAACTCAAATATTAAAGTCACATATTCCATTCAGTGTGTTTCACCGCCGTTTAACAGCCTATTCTGTGTACTCTGCAGAGTTGCAGAATAATAAGAAATACTGTTAAGTTTTCAAACTCAAATATTAAAGTCACATATTCCATTCAGTGTGTTTCACCGCCGTTTAACAGCCTATTCTGTGTACTCTGTACAGTTGCAGAATAATAAGAAATACTGTTAAGTTTTCAAACTCAAATATTAAAGTCACATATTCCATTCAGTGTGTTTCACCGCCGTTTAACAGCCTATTCTGTGTACTCTGTACAGTTGCAGAATAATAAGAAATACTGTTAAGTTTTCAAACTCAAATACTAAAGTCACATATTCCATTCAGTGTGTTTCACCGCCGTTTAACAGCCTATTCTGTGTACTCTGCAGAGTTGCAGAATAATAAGAAATACTGTTAAGTTTTCAAACTCAAATATTAAAGTCACATATTCCATTCAGTGTGTTTCACCGCCGTTTAACAGCCTATTCTGTGTACTCTGCAGAGTTGCAGAATAATAAGAAATACTGTTAAGTTTTCAAACTCAAATATTAAAGTCACATATTCTGTGTAAGATGAAGAAGGCGGGTAAAAAGGGACGGGGAAGTGGACGTGATCCTGAAAGTTCAGGGCGCGGGTCAGGACGCGGAGAAACTGTGCCTGGTGCCAGAGCACAAGAAAGAAAGACATCCACCATACCTAGCTTCATGTGTAATTTTACAGGGCGTCGCAGGACATCACTCTCGAGGTCCGACCACTGCGAACAGGTGGTCGGTTGGATGACAGCTGATACTGCTTCCAGTCGGTTAAGCACCACCCTGTCTTCCACCAAGTCCACTCTCAGTAGCCAAGAGTCTGGTCAACATAATCCTCACTCTGATCATCCTTCCTCCCACCATACACGGTCTGGTCAAAGAAGTGATCCCACACTGGGATATAGTGAGGAGCTCGTCTCATCACCAATCCTTCATTTGACCCTCTCTCCAAGCACGCTTGCAGAGGAACATGACATCTTGTGCCCTGATTCACAACCTCTAGAGGCTACCCAATCTCAAGAAGATGACAGATGTGAACGGCATTTAAGGTCAAAGGAAGTAGTGGATGATGATGATGATGATGAGACACAGTTGCCATTAAATCAACCACTATTTCCGTCTCAAGACCTTGTTGAGGAGAATGTTATACAGTTGTCAATGACTGAGTATGTGGTGGGATCAAGACTTGAGGAGGATGATCAGAGTGAGGAAGTGGAGGAGGACTTGGTGGACGATGAGGTGACTGACCCCACCTGGGAAGGTGTAGAGCCGAGCGATGACAGCAGTCCTGAGGGTGAGCCATCTGCAGCACCGCAACAGGCTGGAAGAGGCAGTGGTGTGGCTACAGAAAGAAGGCGGACCGCACCAAACCGGCCCGCAAATGTTCCACGGAGCACCCCCTTGCGTAAATCTACCTTGCCAAGGGGTAGGTGTTCCGCGGTATGGCGTTTTTTTAAGGAAAGTGCGGACGACAAAAGAATTGTAGTTTGCAACCTGTGCCACACCAGAATGAGCCGAGGCATGAACACTAGAAACCTCACCACCACCAGCATGATCCGACACATGGCATCCAAGCACCGTAGTAAGTGGGAGGAATGCCTGGATCGCCCATCTGTGTCTGCAGGCCACACCACTGCCTCCTCTTCCCCTGTTTTCGGTGCCGGCCAATCGCCTGTCGAAGGCGCAGGCCCGCATACCTCCCGCCCTGCACCTGTAGCATCTGAAGCACCATCAGCGACCACATCCACTTCCCTGTCCCAGCACAGCGTCCAAATGTCGTTACCCCAGGCATTTGAGCGCAAGAGAAAGTACCCAGCCACCCACCCACAGGCCATAGCACTAACCTCACACCTTTCAAAATTACTGGCCATCGAAATGCTGCCATTTAGGCTTGTGGACACTGAGTCCTTCCGCAGCCTGATGGCAGCAGCTGTCCCTCGGTACGCGGTCCCCAGCCGCCACTACTTTTCCCGGTGTGCCATCCCCGCATTACACCACCATGTGTCCCGTAACATCACCCGTGCCCTGACCAACGCAGTTACTGGGAAGGTCCACTTAACGACTGACACATGGACAAGTGCTTGTGGCCAGGGACGCTACATTTCCCTGACGGCACACTGGGTGAATGTCGTGGAGGCTGGGAGCGACTCGGACCCTGGGATGGCACGGGTGCTACCCACGCCGAGGATTGCGGGCCCTACCTCCATCAGGGTTTCCACCAGCACCTACGTTATTGGCTCCTCCTCCTCCGTTTCCACCTCCGAATTCTCTACACACACCGCCACTCCCCCATCAGCCAGTAGCTGGAAGCAGTGTAGCACTGCAGTGGGGAAGCGTCAACAGGCCGTGCTGAAGCTGATCTGCCTTGGGGACAAACAGCACACGGCTTCAGAGCTGTTGCAGGGGATTAGTCACCAGACCGAGCAGTGGCTCTCGCCACTCAACCTGCAACCAGGCATGGTTGTGTGTGATAATGGGCGTAACTTGGTGGCGGCTTTGGAGCTCGGCAAGCTCACACACGTACCATGCCTAGCGCATGTATTTAATTTAGTGGTGCAGCGATTTCTAAAAACCTACCCCAATGTGCATGATCTCTTGACCAAGGTGCGCCGCGTGTGTGCACATTTCCGTAAGTCATCAACAGCTTCAGCCGGCCTGTTGAAGCTGCAGCAGCGCTTACAATTGCCAGCTCACCGGCTGCTGTGTGACGTGAGCACGCGCTGGAACTCCACCTTCCACATGTTGGCCCGGCTTTGTGAGCAGCAGAGGGCAGTAGTGGAGTACCAGCTGTTACACGGTCGTCGCCTCTCCGTTCAACTTCCTGTAATCAGAAGTGAGGAGTGGGAATGGATGTCAGACCTCTGTGAGGTTTTACGCAATTTTGAGGAATCGACACAGATGGTGAGCGGCGATAACGCTATTATCAGTGTAACCATCCCACTTCTGTGTCTACTGAAACGCTCGCTGCTCACAATTAAAACCGACGCTTTGCATGTGGAAGAGGTGGAAATGGGGGAGGAAGAGCTTACACAAGGTGATAGCCAGAGCACCCTCACTTCGTCTTCTCAGCGACAATTGGAGGAGGCGGAGGAGGAGGAGGAGGAGGAGGAGGAAGACACGGTTGCCTCCGCTACAGAGGGTAGCCATGGAACTTTAGTTCCATCTCTTCAGCGTGGGTGGGCAGAAGAGGAGGAAGAGGATGAGGAGATTGAGAGTCATCCTCCTGGTGAGGACAGCGAAATCTTGACTGTTGGTACTCTGGCACACATGGCTGACTTTATGTTAGGCTGCCTTTCCCGTGACCCACGCGTTGTACGCATTTTAGACAACACGGATTACTGGGTGTTCACCCTTCTGGACCCCCGCTACAAAGAGAATTTCTCATCTCTCATTCCTCCGGTGGAGAGGACAAGCAAAATGTTGCAATACCAGAAGGTTCTTGTCGAAAAATTGCTCCAAAATTTTCCATCTGACAACGCTGGCGGCAGAGTACGTGCTACCTTGGCCAACCGAGAAGGGGAGAAAAGGGGAACACACAGCAGTTCCGACAAAGGCAGGGCAACACTCTCCAAGGCGTGGGACACCTTCATGACACCCCGCCAGCACCCTCACCCTGATGCGCAGCCTAGTGTCACAAGGAGGGAAAAGTTTTGGAAGATGGTGAAGGAGTACGTAGCAGACCGTGTCAGCGTCCTCAATGATCCCTCTGTGCCTTACAACTACTGGGTGTCCAAGCTGGACACGTGGTATGAACTGGCACTCTACGCCTTGGAGGTGCTGGCCTGCCCTGCCGCCAGCGTTCTGTCTGAGCGGGTATTTAGTGCTGCTGGTGGCATCATAACAGATAAGCGTATCCGCCTTTCCACCGACAATGCTGATAGGTTGACACTTATAAAAATGAACAAGGCCTGGATTTCCCCTGACTTCTCCACTCCACTGGAGGAAAGCCCCGGGGGAACATAAACTCACTTTATATATGTTATTTACAATGATGGGAATACTCTGTATTCCCATTCACCCCTTCCACCCAAAAAACGGGTATATGGTTGACTCTTAATCTTCTCATCCTCCTCCTCCTCTTCCATATGCCCTGGGATATAATTTTTATATAGGGCCAGCTCACCAGCGTGCCCTGGGATATAATTTTTATATAGGGCCAGCTCACCAGCGGGCCCTGTGATATAATTTTTATATAGGGCCAGCTCACAAGCGGGCCCTGTTTGACAATTTTTATATAGGTCAGCTCACCAGCGGGCCTTCTCATATAATGTTTTATTGGGTCAGCTCTCTAGCGGGCCCTCTCATATAATGTTTTATAGCGTCAGCTCACTAGCGGGCCTTCGCATATAATGTTTAGGATGGTCAGCTCTGTAGCAGACCCTCACCCATAATGTTTTAGATGGTCAGCTCAGCGCACGTTTCCATCTTAATCATGGCCTCAGTTCTGAAAATCAAGGAAATTTTTGGGAGAATTTGCCTCTGCGCACGTTTCCCTCTTAATCATGGCCTCAGTTCTGAAAATCAAGGAAATTTTTGGGATAATTTGCCTCTGCGCACGTTTCCCTCTTAATCATGGCCTCAGTTCTGAAAATCAAGGAAATTTTTGGGAGAATTTGCAGATGATATACAAGTAAATATACAGCAAATATTGTTTGGTAACAATTTTTCGCCTAAAGTCGTTTTTATTTTCCTTTTTGTGTGTTTTATGGTCAGTCTGTAAAAATGGCGTACTACGGGCGAAAGATCGTTCCCAGCAGCGATGTTGGAGTCCAAGGTGCATCCAGACATCCTCCCTATGCTGTCCCTGAACCATTTCTGTAGTGTTTCCATCTTTTTCTGCCCTTTTCCTATGGACCAGGCACCCTCCCCTCATCAGAGCAGGGGGTGCCTGGTGTAATGCTCGAGTCCTCCCATTGACTTCAATGGGGCTCGGGTGCTCGGCCGAGCACTCGAGCCTCAGGGGGTGCTCGGTCAGAGCACCCGAACATCCGAGCATTGGGGTGCTCGCTCATCACTATTCCTTACCTTACTTCCAGCATCACCTGGTCACTCGCTGATGTGTGCCTGGTGCTGGGTATGATGCTTCGGAGTCATTACCCGCGTCTCTCCTGGCTTGCAGTCTGCCTATAGTGGTCATCCATGTCCTCTTCCTAAGCATCGCAGCTGGTTTAGAGGACGCGGGTTTGAGCGCGAGTTTCTACGCATCTCTCTGTCTGCTGTGTCACTTACAGGTGCAAGTTAGCGGTATTGACGCAGGCGTTGTTTTATACCTTTGGACTTTGAATCTCCACCTCCTTACTTCCTGGCTGGGTATAAGAGGGCTCTGGACACAAGTTTAGTTGCCCTTACATTGGTGTCTGATGATGCTGTTTGTTTCTTTTGAACGCTCCGTGTATGACCTAGGCTTATCTGACCATCCATCCTGGTGCTGATCTGTGGCTCTGTCTATTCTTCCTGCGTTATCCTTTGGCATAGTAGACATCCAATCTGGTGCAGACCTGTGGCTGTGGCTGACATCCCTGGCTAGTCCTAGGAACCGCTCAACCTTGACATCGGCTCTGGCCGACTAGCCACTCTGTCTCACCCCCAGTTGGTCTCTACCAAGTACACTGACTGCAGGCGTGAGTCATTAAGAGTCTTCCTTGTTCTTTATCCTGTGGGAGAACTCTGTTGCTGCGCATTGTGGTTACCATTGGCAGTCTCTAGCAGAGAGGTTACTCCAAGCGGTCTCCTATTTCTGGTAGGAATCGCTAGATTCCTCTGTCACCCTCTGCGACTTGTTATTATTTTATTATCTATTATATATTTCTATTCAATAAAGATGGTTTTACTATTACAGTACTGACTCCTGGTGTATTCTTGTTAACCGTGACACTAAGGGCCACGACCATGGACAGTACTGGTAATCCACCTTTTCAGAACATCCTGGACAGGATGGAGACTCAAGATCAATGCATTGATCAATTATCCTTTGCCATGCAGACCTTGCTCAACTGAACCGCACACCTTGACCGCCTTAACCCACAACCGGTGGCCATTCTCGCAATTTCCCCAGTACCGGTGGCTCCTACCGCTCCTGATGCAGGCATGATCAGAGGGTTGTCAGGCACTGCTCCACTCCCACAATGCTGTGGTGGGGATCCCGAATTATGCTGGGGGTTCCTTAACCAACTGGGCACATACTTCGAAATGGTACCGCATGCATTCCTTACTGAGCACAGTAAGGTTGGTTTTATGATATTGCTCCTTTCTGGCAAAGCTTTGGCATGGGCTAATCTCTTATGGGAGATGGATAAACCCACAGTTCATAATCTTACGGAGTTTGTAGCTGCGTTCAAATGAGTTTTTGACGTGCCGGGTCACGTGACCTCAACTTTTAAACACTTAATGACCATCCACCAGGGCGCTCGAACAGTGGTGGAGTACGCTATCAAATTTAGTACTCTGGTTGCCAAAGTAGGCTGGAACAATGAAGCCCTGGTAGCAGCCTTTTTCCAAGTACTGTGCGATACTATCAGGATGAGATTGCTGCCCGTGAATTGCCTAAGAGTTTAGATGATCTAATCTCATTTACTATCCTAATTGATACTAAGTTCAGGGAGCAACCTTCCTTTAGGGAGAGCCTGCGGAGGCCTCCATCCAGACTGGATCCTCATTTTTCTCGCCCACCCTGTCCTCCCTCACCTCCCATGCCTCCGAGTTCCGACTTAGGAGGTAGTGAACCTATGCAAGTTGGTACTACTCTTCTTTCAGTGGAAGAGAGGACTTTCAGAAGGAAGTAGGGACTATGTTTGTATTGTGGCAAACCAGGTCACCTGTTGAAGTCCTGCCCGGTGCTTCTGGGAAACGCTCGCACCTAAGATCCTGTCGGGGACTGGTTTTAGGTGGAATTTCTCAGTCCCCAGAGATCATTTTGGACAAACCCATTCTGGAGGTGATTCTGTTTTGGGCAGATTCTTCTGTCTCTGCCCCAGCATTTCTGGATTAGGGTGCTGCTGGTAACTTTATTGATTCGGAATTTGTGACCAAAAATTCTATTCCATTGCAGCCTCCTTCCTCTCTTCTGGCCGTTGAGGCCATTGATGGTAGATCCCTACTACAAGAGCATATTACGTGGGAGATGTCCTTGCTAAGCTTAAAGGTGGGGGCGCTTCATAAGGAGGTCCTGAAATTTCAGGTGATGAACTCTCCTCATTATGCCATCGTTCTTGGGTTCCCTTGGTTGCAGGCTCACAACCCCAGGATCGATTGGCGCACCTGTGACATTGTGGCTTGGGCTCTGCAGATTTTTTATTCCTGTCTCTCCCGTCCTGTGAGACTGGATTGTGCCACTACCTCAGTCCTGCCTGAGGAATATTCGACTTTCAGTGACGTACTGTAACGGTTTTCTGACACTCAGACCAGGGTATGAAGTAAAAACACAGTTTTATTGAAAATAAAACAAGGCCCCTAGAGGCCAGCACAGAAATAGCAACAATGGCAATAATGACAAAGTGAATGCACACAATGATAATGACAGGTGCTTTGAATGGATAGGGAGTATTCCCCCAAAGGGTTAATGACTGAAATGGGTGGGATATATAAGACTGGCCAACTCCCAGGATAAATAGCAGTCTCTGGAACACAGTCTATCAATAGCAGGATAGTGGAGTAACTGCACTGAATTCACTCTCAAGTTGATATACTAGAGTACAATGTCCAGAGCTGAGCCGGTACCACCACCGTGGGCTACAGAGGAGTGCTATTGCCACACTGTAATAATCAGAACCAAAATCGCCCTTAACTAGAAAAGTAGTAACCCTGCATGTGCCACTTGGATTGTGCCCATACACCCCTTGGGTGCTGTACTGATGGTGACTGCACAAGCTGTAATAGAGCCGATGCCCTCTGGAGTGCAATGGGAATGGACCTTCAACGCCTGTGGCAATGAGCCAGAGGATGAACGCGGACTGACAAGGCTCCGATGGTGAATAAGAGACACACAGAAGCGCTCAGAGGAAAGGCACACGTCAGAAAATGTATGCTTGGCAAGATATATCGGAGGCACCAGACCGGAGACTACAGGCACAGCAAGGGTTAAATGGTTCTGCACAACAAGCGAGTACCTTGGCAGCTAACAGAAGGCAAAGCAACCTCAGGCTACAGCTACTGACAAGTGAGAGGAACAGTGAGTCACTTAAACAGTTCAGAATGTCGCCGAGGCGACTGGAATGACGTAGGAACCCTGGAACAGCCGGCAGAACCGGAACGGTAACTGGAACAGCAGACAGGCCGGAACAGCAACTGGAACAGCAGGCAGGAACAGAACAGCACCGGAACAGCAGGCAGGCCGGAATAGCAACTGGAACAGTAGGCAAGACTGGAACAGCACCGGAACAGCAGGCAGGACCGGAACAGCACTGGAACAGTAGACAGGCCGGAATCAATCACAGAGCAGGGTGTCGTCAGCCAGAACCGGGTCAATTCACGAAGCAGGGTATTCAGCCAGAGCCAGGTCAAATCATGGAGCAGGGTCGTCAGCCAGAACCGGGTCAATTCACGGAGCAGAATCAGGAGCAGAGTCAGACTAGCCGGGTCGGTACACAGGAGACACTGGAATATGGCAACAAGGCGCAGCAGCAGGAACACCACGAAAGGGCAACTGACAATTGCCCAAGCTCCAGCATATAACGGCACATCCTGGGCGGGCCAATCAGTCTCCACCAATGCACAGGCAAATCATGTCAGATTGACAGAAAGACACGGGGACCGTGATACGTATTCAACAAAGTTCAAGCCGGGGCATTACCCCCGCATAGGCCTTATGATTGCTACATGGAGTTGATGCCTGGTACCACACCTACAAAGGGTTGCATCTACCCTCTGTCTGTGTAGGAGAATAAGGTCATGAAGGAATACATTTCCGATGCCCTTGCTAGGGACATTATTCGAAAGTCCACTTTCTGGCCGCTCAAACATCCGCCCCGGCAGAGAAGCACTGTGGAAGGTGCTTTGTACCTGCTCAGTTACGTAAGGAACTCTTGGAGATGTACCATGCATCCATATTGGGCGAGACCAATAGATTTGGTCCATCTCTAGGTTATTCTAGTGGCCTAGTCTCCGGTCTGATTGTTCTGCTTTCATGGCAGCTTGTTCTACATGTGCCCATAATAAATCGCCTTGATATTTGCCTGTGGGTCTCCTCCAACCAGTGGCTAATGGGGAGCATCCATGGTCACATTTGTCGATCGATTTTATGGTTGACCTTCCCGCATCTATGGGCTTCACGGTAATTCTGTCGTATGTCAACAAATTCTCTAAGATGGCCCACTTTGTACCACTGAAAAGCTTACCCTCCAAGCAGGAGTTGGCGAGCGTGTTTGCTAGAGAGGTATTTTGGCTTCATGGCCAGGTGGGAATCCAGTTATCATTCTCCTCGGCCTACCACCCACAATCTAATGGTGCTGCAGAAAGATCTAACCAAGCCTTGGAACAATTCCTCAGTTGCTACATTTCTGACCACCACGACAACTGGGCTACCTTGTTACCTTGAGAGGAGTTTGCCGAAATTGTGCTGTAAACTCTTCCTCACAGAGTTCTCCATTCCTAATCAATTATGGGTTTCAACCCTCTTTCCTTCCTGAGACTTTTGAAGCACAATAAATGACTCTTGACAAGCATTTAAGGGCTTTCCGTTCCTCTTGGGTTTGGGTACAGCATACCTTAAGTGGTTCCATGCAGCAGCAAAAGAGGCAGGCTAATCGTAGACGTCTGCCAGCACTTACATTTCAGGTGGGGGAGAGAGTCTGGCTGTTATCCCGCAACCTTAACCTTCAGGTTCCCTGTAAAAAGCTGGCTCCTCATTTCATTGGTCCCTTCAGCTTCTGCGGAGAATTAACCCTGTGGCATATGCTCTTGACCTTCCAGCCTCGATGAGCATCCACAGTGTGTTCCATGTCTCCTTGCTTAAACCTCTAATCTGTAACTGTTATACCTCAGCTATGGTCCGGGTGGGGGATCATGAAGAATTTTTGGTACAAAGCATATTGGACTCTCGGTGGGTCAGGGGGCAATTAAAGTACCTGGTATATTGGAAGGGGTACAGTCCAGAGGAACGCACCTGGATACCTTCCAGAGATGTGCATGCCCCTATTTTGGTGTGTAAATTCCATGCTCATTTTCCTACGAAGCAAAGAACCTGTCCGCGGAGGAGGGGTCTTTAAGGGGGGGTTTACTGTCACAGTGTTCCTTACCTTGGTACCAGCGTTGCTTGGCCGATCACTGCTGTGTGCCTGGGGCTGGGTATGATGCTTCAACGTCATTACCCACGTCTCTCCTGGCTTGTGGTCTGACTGCGTCTGGAGCCTACAGTGGTCTTCCGGGTCCTCTTCCTAAGCATCGCACCTGGTTTAGAGGACGCGGGTTTGGGCGCGAGTTTCGACGCATCTCTCTGTCTGCCGTTACTTACAGGTGTGAGTCAGCGGTATTGGCGCAGGCGTTGTTTTATACCTTTGGACTTTGAATCTCTACCTCCCTAGTTCCTGGCTGGGTATAAGAGGGCCCTGGACACAAGTTCAGTCGCCCTTACGTTGGTGTCTGATGCTGTTGTTTGTTTCTTTTGAGCGCTCTGTGTGTGACCTAGGCTTGTCTGACCATCCATCCTGGTGCTGACCTGTGGCTCTGTCTGACTATTCTTCTTGCGTTATCCTCTATCATAGTAGACATCCAATCTGGTGCAGACTTGTGGCTCTGGCTGACTAGCCGCTCCATGTATGACCTAGGTTTGTCTGACCATCCATCCTAGTGCTGACCTGTGGCTCTGTCTGACTATTCTTTCTGCTGTATCCTCTGGCATAGTAGACATCCAATCTGGTGCAGACCTGTGGCTCTGGCTGACATCCCACTCTGGTATTGACCCCTGGCTAGTCCTAGGAACCGCTCGACCTTGACCATTGGCTCTGGATGACCAGCCCCTCTGTCTCACCCCCAGATGGTCTCTACCACGTATACTGACTGTAGGAGTGAGTCAATAAGAGTCTTCCTTGTTCCTTATCCTGTGGGAGAATTCTGTTGCTGCACATTGTGGTTACCTTACTCGCTACTCTGAGACTACCATTGGCAGTCTGCCTAGTCTCTAGCAGAGAGGTTACACCATGCAGCCTCCTATTTCTGGTAGGAATCGCTAGCATCCTCTGTCACCCTCTGCACCTTGTGGTTAATTTAGTATCTATTATATATTACTATTCAATAAAGGTGTTTTTTAATATTACAGTACTGACTCCTGGTGTATTCTTGTTAACCGTGACAGTGTGGCAAGAGAAATTAGGTTAAAAAAGCCCCCCTCCCAAAAATAAAACACCTTCTGATTGATAAGAACAAATTAAGATATACTTTTGACCCACAGGGAAGAGAGATAAGGCAGGTGTAGCTTAGGCAGAAATGAAAAGGAAGCAATTTAGAGAGAGAGGGAAAAATGATAAACAAATATATAAAATTCTGTTTTGATGCTTATAATGCAAGCATGAGCAGGAGAAACTGAAGTTTTGATGCTACTGAATATGAATTGTAGAAATCTACCAGCAGCAGTAGCTGTGAAGAAGGAAGCCCACTTCCACCTGCAAATGTGAGCCCCAGGCCCCCAAAATCCTACTCAGTGATCTGGGGGAAACATATTAAGGGGTCACTGCATCCTGTGTCTATACCTGTGAGCAGAAGCAGCAAGGTTCACTCTGTAACATTTGTCATTTCCAAGTAAAGAGCAGCAAAAGACTTGTGGTGTTGATGACTCAGAAGTTGGTGGAGCTGGTAATGTAGAAGAGAGTATGAGAGCTTTCTTGGCTGAAAGTGATTTACAATCACAGTGAAATATTCAGTTGGGAATGGACATCACCACCAGCATCAGCAGTGAGATTATGTGATTTTGTTACTAGTGTAATTCCTGATGCTGAGTCAGATATACATCTTCCACAGATGAGCAAGCTAGTGTATCAGTTTCCACCATGGTCATGAGATTGGGTAGCAGCAACAGTGGTATGGGTGTGGGAGAGGTAGATGTGGTTTCACTTTCCACTACACCTCATTCTAGCACTAGTGCTGATGCTAAGGCAGCAGCAATGGGAATGTTTTTTCCTGGGGCAGGCACAGTCCAATCATAAGCAACTGCATTGTACACACTATGCAACAAGGTAAAGAAAAGAAGGAAGGAGAAATCACAACATGGAACATCTGCCCTCATTATGTGGTGAATTGAGATATATATATATATATATATATATATATTCAAAGATCATGGACTGGTACTCATCAGGAATCTTTTAAAAAGATCATTTACTAGAAATATGTCAACATTTATTTATAGATTATTGCAAAAGAGGGTTACTCACCGAACACCAAATGTCCCATGAGAACAAAACACCGGAAGTGATATAATAAGTAGAAGTGAACTGGTGTTTTCATAATGTTCTGCTTGTCTTGAGAAATGCTTATGAGTAAGCTGAAACGTTGACATATTGCTACTAAGAAATACTTTTCAAAAAGTTTCTAATGAGTGCCAGTCCATGATCTTTGTTATATATATATTTATATATTTTTTTTCCAATATGTCAATTATTTATCATTTGTCATAGCAGTGGTGCCAACTGTGATAAATAGTGGCAACTATTCAAATCCCTCCTCCTTAGTACTTCTGTTAATCCTACATGTGCTGTATGCTCCTCGGTCTTATGTTTGTTTTTCTGCTTCTGCTACCTGATACACAGATGGTATTAGATACTGATTCATTTTTTAAAATGTAAATCTACCAACACCACTGCTTGACTGCCATGTCCTAGAGTCCTTAATGATACAACCAACATTCTGGTACATAACTAATTATTTTGATGGTAATATACGTCATTGCTGGCCCCACAAACTATTTTATTGGCCAGTACTAGGGATTAAGGATGACCGAAAGTTGTCGCTGTGTGCCTGCGAGAAATCACGCGAAAACCACTTTATTGTCTGCTTTTTCGTGGAAAAACCTATTACCAAGTTTTCAGTGGCTATCAAGTTTTTGTCCATTGATTTACGTTGTTTTCGCTTTTTCACTATAAAAACGTGACATTTTCCAGCAAAAATAGGAACTGGAAGGACCCTTATTATGTGTCCACTGAGTCTGAGGAGGAGTAGGAAGTGAGCAGTACTGAACCATTCCTTTCCAGTCCCTCTAAATCATCCCTAGGGATCTTGGGGAAATTAATGGGAAGGGAGGAAGAGAAGGGTAGTACTAGTGAGAGCAGGACAGGTCAGCTGACCGTGCCTACTGCAAGACATGCTGCCCCTGCTGCCAGTGTCACCATTGTTGTACCTGCAGCCACCTTTGCTGTGTGGTGCACTGACCACACATGCCAATATGGTGGAGGAGAATCTCAAGTAGTGCATCAAGCAGCATCTGAGGAGATTGCATCCAGAAGAATAAGCTAAAATGCTGGCAGGGAGGGTTCATCATTTCTGTTAAACTGTCAGTAAGTTGGGGTGTGGACAAGGGATATAGTGACAGTGGCAGTACTTGGGTTCTAAAAGTATACAAGAATGCACATAAACTGGAAAAAGGCAGGAACAAATCCCTACACAGTACTGCTAAGGAAAAAATAATCCCCACCACCTGGATCTAGAAAAAAATGTTATATATAGAAAATATCCAAAGCGCTACTGTGCAAAGAAATGAAAATCGGAGAAAACCTAGAGTATAATGATTACCATTACACAAATAAAACTTAGTGTGTCCCCAAGATTAAAGATGTAATATAGACAATGGATGTAAAGAGGTATATAATATACTCCAATTCCTTTTATTAAAAACTTAACAAAAGTAATATAACTCTATAAAACTCTAATAAAACAATTACTAATAACCATCCTATAACTTGTGTAATATAGAATATATGGAATCCAGTAATATAATCAGGAAAGTGGATCAGTGTACATCTCAAGTAAACCCTGCATTTACTACTGATAAATCACACAACTGAACTAGCAGAATAAATGTCCCACCATACATATACCCGTCAATCAGTCCAGTGAATCAGATTGTAATGCAGTTGCCAGCAGAGAAAAAAACAACTACATTGCCTATGATCTAACCACAGGCATGCTAACCTAAATAAATACGCATATTTGTAATCTCATGCGATATGTGATACTCGCCAAACACAAACTTTGCTGACATCTCAATCAAGTTGGATAATAACAGTGTTTAAAATCACCAAATACCAGTTTGAGAACTATTTGATATTGAATAAAGGATAATTTAGATCTTTACTGCTTAATTGTGTTTGGGGAACTGTATGATTAAAGGCAACATTGCATCCATAATTGAATAAGGAAGAACAAGGGACACAAAGTATTTTTGAAGACATTGATACGTCACCATATATCTTCATCTGTTTTATGTAACAGATATTTTTCATCTGCAGCGAAAATATCTGGTCTTTTTATAAGCTCCTCCATCATCTATTTTTTAGGATATAAAATATTTTTTTGTGATTATGTGTATACATCCATATAAAATCCTTTCTGGATAGTTTGTGAGAGGATTGTATTGTTCATAGATGTGATTTTGGTGCATGTAATTCCCCTTTTTAGCTGTAATATAATTTGTTGATAGATATTGATTTATTCTTTATAAATGTATTTGTTATATATATAGGATGTTGTTCAGAGATATCTGATTACTCGTTTTAGTTATACATGGTCCAGGTTCTATGTGATCTGTCCTAGGGAAGGTGAACTATATTTGTGCAACCTTCATGTTGTGATATTTTGGACATGGACCATGTGTGTTTGGTGAGTATCACCTATCGCATGAGATTACAAATATTGTATTTTATTTTATTCATTTGTATATTTGCATATTCACTTAGGTTAGCGTTAGCGTCTAGGTTAGCCTAGATCATAAGCAGTGTAGCTGTTGTTTTCTTTGCTGGCCACTGCATTACAAGCTGATTCTCGAGACTGATTGGTGGGTATATGTATAGTGGGACATGCATTCTTCTAGTTCAGTTGTGTGATCAGACTTATTAGTAGTAAGTGTGGGGGTTTACTTGAGATGTACACTGATCCACTGTCCTGATTATATTACTGGATTCCATATATTCTACATTACACAAGTTATAGGATGGTTATTAGTAATTGTTTTAATTGAAATACAGTTATATTACTTTTGTTAAGTTTTTTATAAAATAAATTGGAGTGTATTATATACCTCTTTAAATCTATTGTCTATATTACATCTTTGATCTTGGGGACACAATATGTTTTATTTGTTTAATGGCAATCATTATACTCTAGGTTTTCTCAGATTTTCATTTCTTTGCACAGTAGCACTTTGGACATTTTCTATATATAAAGTACTTGGGTTCTGGTGTTATGGTGTTTGGATACAGTTGTGCCCCCTCCGATGTTATTTACCACACACACTAAGTACATTGCAGTTGCTGATGAGAGCCACAGTTCCTGTTCTCATGGGAAAAATTTCTAATCTAATAACAACACACCTATGATTTTGGAGAAGGAACAGGTGAAGAAGAATTACTGGCCAACTTCTTCTTTTCTCCACATAGACTGGGTCTACTTATTGTGCTGCTACTGCCACAGACTCATCACTGGAGATAGTCGTGGAAAGTGGAACCTTCATCATCCATCACCCATGTTACTCATATTATTGATCCCATTCCCTTTCAGCTGCCTAATCATCCTGCTGCTTAAACATCTCAACAGCATCATCATCAGCAGCAAGAACAGCAGTTGCCAATTCCATAATTATGGACTCAAACTCGGGAAGGAGGACATTTGACAATGGCCAGTGGCCACTGGCCAACATAACCTGCTGGCACTATGCCAATAGGGCATTTTTTTTCTCAGGACTTGTGTTTTGAAAAAAAAAAAAAAATAAATATATAAAAATAGTCCTACAAAAAAAATGTGTGTGGGGGGGGAGTTGGTTCTAACAAACCTAAGTCCTACAAATCAATGTTTCCTTAGCGTTTGTGCCAAAAAAGCTTAAGTCCTACAAATCAATGTACAAAGGCCTCTAACAACAAATCTAACAAAGCATCCTATACAAAATATTATATCAATTCAAGTATCGGTCCACCATAGTGGCAGCTTATGTCAGGGGGTTCCTGTCTCTGTCACTTTACATACAAATGTCTTATTTTATATTATTGATTTATTTTATTAACTGCCCCCCACAAAACCAGTCAAGAACCCCCCCAAAAAACAAAATCCCTGTTCAACTGATTAATTTATTCACCAACACAGGCACCCTCCTCAGACCCCTTTTATACCATGTCTTATGGGGGTTTTGTTAATTGGATTTAGGATTTATTATGTATTAACTGCCCCCCAATCCCAGTAAACAAACCCTCCCAAAAACATTCCCTGCTCATCTGATTCTTTCCCCACACCCACCAACACAGGCACCCTCATGCCCCTTTTATACTACGCCTTTTGGAAATAAAATATTTGCTATGTGTTGTGCGTAAGTTCAATGTTCCCATTGATTTCAATAGAATGAGCTAGGCGAGAAAAGCAGGAAAAAGTGGAAAATAGTCACTTTATGTGGGAAATTATTTGCCAAGCGGAAAGTGCTGTTTTTTTGCCGCTTTCAGTTTGAGGTGAAAATTTTTACCCATCCCTTTTCAGCTCATCGGAGAAACAGGAGAAAAATGGCACTTTTCAGAGAGCTGTACATTTTTTGTTTCACTTTTTTTCACCTAGCTCATTGCATTGAAATCAATGGGAAGACTGAATTCCCACCACCACCCACAATGTTAAAAATGTCTCTTCTTTTCTTGCAGGCATAGTGTAAAAGAGGCATAAGGTTCCCACAGAATGCCATTCTGTGTTTGTGAGAAGAAGTGAAAACACCATATTTTTGAGTTAGTTAGCACAGCCATATGAAGCAAATTTGGAGTGCATTTTTATAGGCTTATTGTTGGCAAAAAAGATGTTATCTGTATTAGGGGAGTCTGGAGAGTCTGGGGAACAGGAAAGGAGATAGGAGGTTGACCCCAAATACCCCAAAATCCAGTGTGACTGACTGGGAAGACACGGGCAGCCATGATATAAGTTTCTTCCTGATCTGGCTATTATCACTGTCCTAGAGGAGTATGGGGGTGTGTGGGAAGGGAGCAAAGGAGCAAAATGTTTTGTGACAGAGTAGACACAGGCAGATGTGACCCAAGTTCCTTCCTGATCTGGCTGTTATCTCTGTGTCAGGGAGTCTAGGTGTTTGAGAAGGGAGCAAAGAAGAATTACACCAAATACCACAAAATTATGTGTGACTGGAAAGACACAAGCAGTCATGATTCATGTTCTTTCCTGTTGTGGCTGTAATCTGCATTTGTGGAAAGAAGCAGTTAAACAGGGAGTGTGTTTTTTTGTTGACCGTGATAGGGATAGGGAGAACAGTTAATATAAATAAATATATAAATAAATACAGTTTACAGAGACAGGGACCCTGACCTGAGTTGAGATTGGGGCAGACTGATACCAGATGAAAAAACTGACTGCAGCTATGGTTGATGCAGCATGTGCAATAAATGATGGTGATCCCTCTCCTTCCGAGGAAGGTGCAGTTTGTCAAAGTCCCACCAAAAGTTCCAAAACCACTAGCACCAGTTCTATTAATAAACCATCTATAAACCCTGAAGACAGCAAGTCACATTCCAGTGTTTATGGCATAGTGCATGAATGTATAGCAGCTCAACCAACTGCTGCATCTGACAGTGAGACATAAAAATACCTATCCTGAAAGTAATAGCAAACGTGAAAATCCCTCTAAGGGGAAAAGTAAAAAGAAATTGTTTGAAATTTTAAAATGGCTAGGGGAATATAAACATAATTATTCACGATGATGATGTTGATCCGGAATATATACCTCCAGCATCTTCCTCTTCTTTAGATACAGATGAGGTTGATAGTGAGGTAGATGATGGCATAGCCAGAAAAGTGTCTGAAAAGCAATAGCTCAATCGTCCACCTCTGAAAAGAAGTGCTGTTCCTGTTTATAAACTATTTGAGAAAACAGTTGGAAAATGTGACTCTAGCCAAATAAAGGTTCCTGAAAATGCACAATCATGCTGTCAGTTATCATCAGCACCTTAGCCTCTTCCACGTCCAACCTGCACCCATGCATGTGAACAGTAAGACAGCAGGACCCTCATTGAGATCCCACCTGAAGTACAACCATAGCTCTGATTGGGAGACACACCTTGAAAATGTCAGAGGTGCCACAGCTAGCAGCAGAAGTACTCCTAAAAGTTCCCGGGGTTCTGGAGTACATAATAGAAGTGCTATTGATGTGTCAGAGATTGCGCCAAGATTTTCTGCTCCTGTTGCAGGAGGGTCATAGAGTAAAGTAACAGAAGAATATTTTTTAAGCGCCTCCGAACTGTCCAGATCCAAAATCTAATACACTTGCAAATGGGAACAAACAGATGTGCTACAACATGTGCCAGATGAACAACAGACCTTACCCCTGTCTGATTAAAGACACACACACGCTAGAGTCCACTGCACCAACGCTGGACACATCCGTATGATTAAAACATAAAAAATATTTATTGCATCATAGTAAAAAATAGAACGGTACTTATCATTTTCGTAGACTCATACAATCAGAGCACCTCAGATGACCGAAGGTATGGTAACATCAATGAGTTTCACATATTCACTGCTTAATCATGATGAAAAGATCTTGAACATTACCGTCCACATTTAAAATTCACTCCATCCAATAGAGTCTCAGATGTCCACGTAATATGGATGCCGTATGTGACTCAAAATCCCAGCACACAATCAATTAGACAAAAGACAGATTTAACCTGATCAGTGTCATATAGTAATTCAAGGATATAACTTCCCTTAAATACAAGACATCATAAACTTACTTATACAGATGTTACAGTCTTATGCATCAAGATTTATATTGTCCAACAGTGTCAACTCAGGACAGCACAGATACAAACAATGTTAATATATCTAAATCAATCCGTGTTCAAGCAGACATCTGAAACAATCTGTGTCAATCAGAGGAGGAGTGAAGCACCCCGTGGTCAGGACAAAAAAACCTTTTACTTCAGATTCTTAGACCATAGCATACATTTTGCAAAGAATATTCATAAATACTAAATAAAATATACATATATACACAAAAATTAATATCAAATACAAACAACACTATTCTATATTTAAATAGAACAGAAAACATCTAAAATTAATCACAGATATAGCAGTGCTGATTGCAATTCCCCACTTAAAGAGCAAAAAGTGCATCATCTACAGAGGGGATGGTTACAAAATAAATACACTTGCAGTCTCCGGAGAAAGTTAACCCCATTTGACCCCCCAATTGAAAATCACATGTATCATCCAGTGATTTATATAAAAGAGAATTAAATAACTCTTTCTATAAAGAAAGATATGCAAAATCATTGGAGGGTCACTAGGAGCCAATCACATCTTCAACATAAATGTCATTAACATGAAGAAGTGATTTAAACAGACCCCGAATATGCTATCTAATCCTGTAAAAAATTCAAACACAACAAAAGACATCATATTCACAATTTAGACCCTCAGGAAATGTGTTCTTAACCAAAAAAAAATCCAAAATACTTCTCTTTTTGATAAGAGGTCCTCAAGATTGTCACCCCCTAACTCCTAAACTGACTCTCTCAATTCCCTGGATCCGTAAAGAGACACTGCTTTTGTTATGATGGACTTCAAAATGATTAGCCACCGTTAATTTAAAGGCACCACAAGGTATGTCACTCAGATGTTCATTAATGCGTTCCCTCAAAGGTCTACTGGTCTTGCCTACATATTGCTTATTACATGCCACACACGTAAGCAGGTACACAACATTTTTAGTGTTGCAGTTAATATATTGCCTCGTCTCATATGCAAGACCAGTGACACTCAAGCTATAGCTATTAGAAACTACAATCATGGAACACAATTTGCACCTCATGCCTCCACATTTGTGCATACCCACTACAGATAATCATGTTCTATCTTCTTAGGTACCACTGCCCCTATATAGTCTAGGAAATATGTTGCCAATTTTACCTGCCTTTCTTGGTACACACTTAATGCCCTTGCCTACCACCTTTTAGAATTTCTCGTCTGCAGCCAACATTGGGACATGTTTAAATAAAATCTTTTTAATATGATAAAAATCTCTACTATATTTGATGGTAAAGATGACTGAGTTGTGTATATTGTTCTTTTTCTTATTTTTTATTTCACCATTGTTGGCCGGGGTCGAGATTCACAAAAGGTCTACTCTGTTACGGGTCCTAGCCAGACCCAAGGCATGGTCCAGCAATGCTCTAGAATATCCCCTTGCCAAAAACCTCTTATATAGATCATCCACCTGTGGTTCAAAAAGTTGCTCAGTCGAGCAATTATGTCTCAGGTGAATGAACTGCCCATAGGTGATACCCTTGATAACATGGGGTGGGTGACAATTCTCAGACCTCAAGAGTGCATTAACAGATGTTGGCTTTCTATATACGTCTGAAACAACATTGTCTTGCCCTACTGAAAGGGTAAGGTCTAAAAAAGGAAATGCTCATCCTCTGATGTAAAGCAGAGATTTAAATAATTGTTATTAATATAATCCACACTCTCCATAGCTTTATCTTCTCCAGACAGTCAGACTATAAGCAAGTCATTGATGTACCTGTTGTATTCCCCAATATCCCCACGATAGGGATTTCTATCTCCAAAGATGTAGACCTCCTCCCACCAACCCATAAAAAAGGTTGGCAAAGGAGGGGGCAAATTTTGCCCCCATTGAGGTTCCACATATTTTTAGAGATAGAAAGCACCATCAAAAAGGAAAAAATTGTGTGTCAGAAGGTACTCAATGACCTTCATAGAGTACCAACACATACCGCCACCAATCACACCACCTCCACAAGTCATGTTAGTAAAGCAATAAAATTACACAATTCTGCCGCTATGTACTGTAATACCACAATTACTGAGTTCTTACAAAGAAGTCAAAAGCTGTACAAAAATGATGCAAAACCTTGTGGAAGAGGAAACTTTCCAAAATGTTGGCTGTTGATATGCTGCCCTTTTTTGAAAATAGAGGCTTTGAGGAACTAATTTTATGAGTTGCACCCTTCTGGAATATCCCAATCCATATATATATTTCAAGGATGGTTGTGCAAATGTTATTTAAGCAGGAAGTTAGTGTTTCAGGTAAAGAACAAAGGCACTGAGCCCTCTAACAATTTTTTCAAGGCATATATTGCTGTAGACAACTTTTACTTTCATTGGTTTATTTCTCCACTTCAGCCTTCAGAAAAAGTAATATTATAGTGGGAAATCTTTCACTATGCATTCTACTTATTTTCTGGCCCTACAGTTCATTCCATCATCCCCCACAATGCAACATTCCACTTGATACTTTATGATTTCTTTATATTCTATCACAGAATTTAATTACTCAGAGTGCTGTTGCTGCTTAAACCTTAGTACAAGATTAAACGATTAGTGTCATACTCAAATGGCCAGAGTTAGCATCTAGAAATAAGATATAAGTGTGGTAATGAATGCTTCCACCAGAATAGCTCTACTAGTATTATCTTCCAACTCCAGCATTTGCACTTAGGGGTATGCACTTGATTGTATGATCACTGTAGTGCATACTGGTGCACACATTCTGTCATCTTTAGGACATCAATGCCAGCAAGCCCTTTACACATTTTTCATAGAATGTCCAGGAAAATAGTGTAAAGCTACACCATTTCATCTGTCCTTTGTTTAAATTGCATTAAACAAGGTATTGAGGAAAGGATCACCCTGAAACATCCATACTCAATTCCCTTGGTGCATGCTGTTGGACCAGTTACTTACACAGCTTTTAGTCCCATTAAATCTATATATTTAAACGTCTATGATTTTTTCTTTATGTTTTACAAATAGGGTAATTGTTTGAGAAATACTTGGTTTAGTAGTTGGGTAATCTAATATTAGTAGTGCTTGTTTTTTTTTACTTGGCCAGATAAAATATATATCAGTAATTACTCACATGTCTGGAAAATCACCAATCTGAACCTTCTAGGCTTAAAGTGATGGAATAAATTAATTGGGAAGAATAATCATTCCATTGTGGGGAGGAACTGGAAAGATTAATTTTCTATGTCAGTAGCTCATTAAACTGATTTTGGGCGTTAGTCATAGGGTTATACAGTTGATTCCAGACCCATATTTAGTGCAGAATCAGATTTATATATTCGTCCTAGTGTCAAAAGCTGAGCACAACGCAGGCTGGGAGCAAAACCACATTCTGAGTAGCAAAGCCATAGTGTACAATGAAAATAAGAAACTTAGAACTTTGTAGTTAGATACATTTTTCCATAGATGCAAGATGAAACCTCTGTAAATATTTCAGATGAAGATTTATTATTTTTTATATACAAAAATTTGCATAATTATTAATTAGAAAAATGCTTTGCATAACCTTGTTGCATCTTGTAGAAACTGCAAAGCTTTTACACCACCCTTTCCAGCAACAAAAACTGTGCCAAAAATGAACCAGATGTGTCACTAAAATACTATCACTATAATTTATGATATTAATAAATTCAACTTTACTGCAATTTTTTACAATAAGAACAATTTGATGATTAAGAAAATATGTATATCAGTTCCATATTAAATGAAACTTTTTCTTACGTACATTGGACTTTTTTTTCTTGATTTAACATCCAAAAGTTTCAGAATTTCAACTTCTGAGACTCTGCAAAATGTATCTTTTTAGTAAATGTTTTACTAATATTTTACCTAATCTCATCTGGGATCAACGTTGTAGTTTAGTTTCAGACTAACACTATATACGTGTTACCAGATGGGTTATTGCTTGTGTAATATCTCGATTTCATGTAAATTGATGTTGCTCTTTACAAATAATTATGCATGAGGATAGATAAATAGAGATAAATAGATAGATAGATAGATAGATAGATAGATAGATAGATAGAATACAGATCTATTTTTTCTTAGTCCCAGAATACAAGTGGTCAGCTTGTTTGTGGACAGGTGAGCCATAGTTCTGCTAATTTTTGCCTTTCTGTGCTTGCAGACTGGGCAAACTGTATAATCTAATGCTATCTTGCCACAGACAAATGGTCAATGAATAAAAGTTTATTAGTTATAATGGGATGTACAAGTATGATTTGCAGTACATGCATCATTTATTCTCCAAATACAAATGCTATATACACAAATGAGATGTATATACCATCCTTTGTGCCTGTGTCCATCTCAAAGAAGCAATTAACACCTGTTCAAAAACAAGCCAGATGAACTAGGAACAAGTAGAGACATGCAACAGTGGGTTTTCTTCCCTTGTATTGACCATTCATTTCTTAAATTATCAAACAAAGTAGTAGGTATTTTTAGATGTGTCTTAAAAAATATGCTACGCACTCACACATGATAGCTGTGTATCACAAAAGTGAACTGCCATGTGTTTTAGGCCTCCTCGCATTGTAGCAAATGGCTAGTAAAGTGTATAAAACAGGGGGTTATCTGTCCCAGTTAGTCAAGAAGGGAAGGAGGAGGAAGGAGATGGAGCATGTTATTATCTGTTTAGTCTTTGTTGTACATGCTGTAATTCCTCATAAGAATGTATTGATTAACTTGCCTTGTGATGTAAGCCTCTGACTGGTGTTCTAACAAATTATGTTTTTGATTGAACCATAACTTTTGCTCCTACCTTGCCCAACACATGCAATACCTTTGATCCGGACAATGTTTTCTCCATGCATCCTAGGACATGATAGCAGAAGAGCTGGAAATATAATATCACATCACATAACTTTGGTGTACTTAGTTGGCTCCTCTGTTTGCATGTCCCATTTAGCAATTTAGTTAAAAGCATAACAATCTGAGTGCAAAGAGACCAGTCAAGCCAAAAAATCATGCTCCATTGAAATCCCGGTACAAGTTGATGTTTTGCAGTGCAGTGAGGCTCCCTTCATTCAACAGGTAATAACCTTTCATCTCACAGCTTGGTTTCCTGGAGGAAAAGTCTAGCCCCCAGCTGTACCTGCGATCTTCTATGAGCATCATGGAAAGATGCAAACTATTCATTCTACCCAACCACATATCAGTTATACTTAATTTTCTGTATTTCCCTCTCTCCCTGCCAGTTCCTTTTCCTTACTACCTCTTGGCACAAGTGTGTGAGTATATGTGTGTGTGTGTGTGTCTGACTGCATACATATATAATAGACAAAAATATGTACATAAGGTGTGTGTGTGTGTGTGTTTTCTAAAATATTGTATTTACTATGCTTGAAACCAATGGATGATTCATTTACCATGACATGTTGAGACAATGTTCAGTACACACACACACACACACACACACACACACACACACACACACACACACACACACACACACACACATTCTCTCAAGAAGGAGGGAATTGGACACTGCAACATGTTGAGGTTGCCATTTTGATGCCTATGGCATTTTTACATCATTATTTTGACATTTTATGACTGATAATTGCATAGCGACCTTCTCATAGTAAACTGTATAAGCCTGCTTATAATTTTTTTCAAGGATTGAATTGCTATATAAGATGCTTCAAACACATTTTCTTATGGCTTTCCTTGTTATAATTAAGCCTGCAAACAATAGTTATTAAGGATTTTCCTTATTATAAATATGTGGATTTAAATGTGGTTGTTGCGGTCCTGTGAATGCTGGAGTTGTACAACTCAAGACAGAGAATAAATATCACTGGTCCTTGGATGGCAATGGCCTGACAGCTATGCAAGTCTCTCCTCAATGTCAGTGCTACTGTTAGTTGTACATGAGACATTTATTCCTGTGGCTTGCTATAGTTTTTATTTGTAATAAATAATTAAATCAGAGTATTCTGCTTATCCCTGCACCAGCATGAATAATGAACAAGGTTATGCTACCACTGACCATGTGACAAAGAATCTCCCTCTGAAGCTTTCCAGTTAAGCATAGCATATTCACTGATGTCCTTGTTCTCCTCATACAGACATTCTATCATGTACAAAGTGGAATTCCAACAAATATGGACCTATGCAGGTGGTTACATTCATGTATTTAATATAAAACATTGTGAGCACTTTAGGGCCAGCTAAAATGTGCACAGATATTGTGTGGAAGATATTCATAATTTTTCTTATGTTTTCAGATTCTGACAGAAAGCAAGTGACTACTAGATTGAGGACATGGGTGAAGCAGGGTATATGCACCATATCTGCCATTGTCTGGACAGCTATAATGTTGGAGCCATTGTCAGAGGACACGAAGGTAGCTTTCTCACAGTGGGGTACAAGTCATTCATCTATTCCTTGCTGCAGTTTCTTTAACACACATTTGCAGCTCTTTGGGACCTTCTCTGTGCATAAAGTGGCATGCTGATGGTATGGGCTACTCTGCAGCTGGGCTTTGCTACTACTGACAGAGGTGGGAAGGATACCCAGTGAGCATTCACAGCATTTAGCCTGTACTCTTCCTACTTGTTCACATATTTGTGGTCAGGTGAACGTTCTTGCCGTAATATGTCTCCAATCTTTGTAGAACTCTGGCAAAGCCATCCTAGAAACATAATTGCAGCTTGAGATACACAAATGGGGTGCAACACATCACATCAGTTCTTTAAAATCACTCTTTTCAATAAACATATAGGGCAGCATATCAACCATTCACATTTTGGCTTACCATGGAGTGCAATTTAGGATTATTTTTGTGCAATGCTTGTCTTCTTTCTATGAACTCAGTAATTGTGTGTTGTTGGCTACACATAAAAGAAGAACACGGTAACATCATTGGTTTAATTACATGATGACCATCAGTGGTGGGAGTGCTGGTAGTTGTGGTGGAGGTGACAGCAGGCAATTTATGACTTATCAACTCTTAGTACTAACTCAGAGACTTCCTCCTCCATATGTTGCACTTGCATAACCAGCACTACAAGACATTGCTGCTATTGTTATGGGAGATAATATTGTCTCACTTCCTGACAATGCTATAACATTGCTAAAAGATGCCCCTTGGTCACTTCCACTTTTAGGAGTGCTTCTTCTGCTGATAGTCATGGCCCCTCTAAAGTGCCCCTGGTGTTCTTCCCAATCAGACCTGTGTTTGTAATTCAGGTGGGTTCTCAATTAGGTTGTGCAGATGCAGATAGCAACATTTTGGATTTTGAAGCATAAGTGAAGTATCTCCAAACTTGAGAATTCATAGACTGTAGAATTCTTGACAGACTGTTACTAAAACTAGAGAGTCTAGATATTACAATGATGAGAGCAGTAGGCTCTATGCTTTCAGTAGCAGAAGAAACATTCCTAGCTGGGGTGGGGACATTGTTGACCCATGGTGCTGCTTTATATTACTGATGATGATGATTGCATTTTTTTCATCTTGTTTATTTTACCAGACTTGTCATTTTACCTCTCAAACAGTTTATTAACAGACTTTCCTCTCATTTTGAGTGGTGCTAATTGTTGCGCCAACTCGTCATTGCTTTCACTCTCTAATGGATCTGGTTCTGAAGAAGAAGAAGGAAACAGTGGAGGGACATATTATAAATCACCATCATCAGCCTCCTTAAAATAATTAGGTCATCATCATCATCATAGGCTGCTTCCACAAAGTCACCACCATAATTTCCGGTCCCCGTCACATTCAAATTTTTCTAGCTTTTTCATATACATTACTGTTTTTCACCTGTTTAGCTTTTGAGGTGGATGTTTTCCCATTTCTCTATATAGATACATCTAGAGACAAAGTGTAATAATCATATAAAATATACAGGATACTCACCCTAAAGTACAATATTTTCACCTGCTCAGTAAACATACTTGATATAAATGAGTTCATTGATCTACCAGATACACTTGCACTTTAGTGAGGCTTTCATTAATGCATCACTGTACTCATTATGTACAATCCTGCTACATCTAACCAGTAGCAATGATGCTTTTTAAATCTAATGTCTTTTTTTCGTGAACGCCAGTCACAAATGTAGTTACCTATACATCTCAATCACTTGTCTTTTTATCTTGACACTAGCAGTGAGGAATGTTTTGAGAGGGCAATGTGGTGGGAAAAGATAAGGAGGGTGATGTAATTTGTAATAAAGGAGGAGAAAGGCTATATTTTCATATAAAAGTATGGTTGTCATAATGACTGGCTGCGTCTGTTTAACTCATTTGAAAAAATAAAACCATTTATTGTAGGATAAATTAAGAATTCAAGTTTCCATAGAAAATGCTTAATGGGAAAAAAGGCAAAACATTCACCAATAACACGCAAACTTGAAAATCCTTGAACAGTGTTAGACAGTGCCAGTGAGATGGCTCATTTGGTTAATGCACCAGCTGTAGAATCTCTGGGTCACAAGTTCTAGTTCCTAGCAAGGTCAGCCCAGCCTTTCACCCTTCTCAGGTAAATAAAATGAGTCTAGGACATACTTAAAAGCATGATACAATTAAAAAATTGCAGGGAACTGAAAAATTGTATATTTTGGCTTATAATGTTAGAAACTGGATAGAGCCTATAGAAAGAATTTTATTCGGTGCCAACCTCATTTTATTTTTTCAACTGAAATTTTTATTGAATTTTGAAGGGATAACTAAGGAAATAAAGAGGGTAATTCAATACAGACATTATATGTTGACAATATAGAAAAGGCCTAAAATGCTGTAAATCAAGGAAAGGAGAAAAGAAGGGGAAGAAGAGAGTGGTAGGACAGATCAAGCCCCCCCCCCCCGCAGGCAGTGGGGGAATGGGTTTACCTCATTGGAGCACACACATGAATAGGTAGTGAGAGAAATCATAATCATACCAGGCCAGCCGGGCAGTCCTGAGAGTCAGTATATTCAATCCAGGGGGCCCAGACTGAGCCAAATCTATCTAAAGAGGAAGAGAGTTGGGCTGTTTGGTTCTCCATAGCGTATATGGACCAAATGTTGCATAGTAGAGAGGGTTTCCTCCAAGAGGAAGACAATAAATTCCTGGCAGCTAAAAGTATATGAGATAGCAGAATGGCATTATGTCTAAATGTGTGCTCTGGAGGAAACCCCAGGATCAGAAACCAGGGGTCCTGTGCAAAATGAACCCCAAGGACATCAGTCAGTAGGGACAACACCATGGACCAGAAGCACTGGGTGACCGGGAGGAGGAGTTACAAGGAGTTCAATAGAGTCACCATTAAATTGGGCAGTGAGGTTAGAGGCCGGAAGATCATAAGATGTCATCTGCAAAAAGAGATTGCTTGAAAGTGAGATCTTCCACCGAAACACCGGAAATATCCTCATTAGAGTGAATGTGAGCAGCTAGAGGCTCCATACTTAGAACAAAAAGGAGAGGGGAAAGGGGTCAACACTCCCCGGGTGCCGCCCACCATAGGAAAAGAGGGGGAGAGGAGACCTGCCACAGATACTCTGGCAGTAGGGGAGGAATAGAGAGCCTGCAGGGCTTGGAGAAAGCAGAGAGGGAAGCTGAACTCTCATAGAGTAGAGAACATAAATCTCCAGTTCAGTCTATCAAAAGCCTGTTTAGCGTTGAGTAACAAGAGGATAGATGGCAATTTGGTGGCCTGGGCATGCAAGATAAGGGAAATGGTGTGCCTGACACTATCATAGGCCTGCCTGACCCTTACAATGCTGACTTGGTCCGGGTGTACCAAGGAGGGTAGAAGAGGTGAAAGCCTGTTATCTAGAACTTTAGCAATGACCTTGATGTCAGTGTTAAGAAGTGATATGGCTGCAATATTGTGCATGGGAACAGTGGACTGGGACCAAATAGCATATGCTTTATTGCGCGATTGTACAGCCCACAGCTGCCTTGCAAGCATTGTATGAGCTTTATTAGAGTACTGGTAGGAGTGCAGTCCACCTCAAGGATTTCTCAGCCTCAGAGCATAAGAGGGCATTGAGTTTTGCGCAAGTAGCAGAGATCTGCAGGGACAGGGAAGGGGAGGTAGAAATGGCCATTTTGTGTTGCTGGGACAGGGATGCCAGTCGAGAAGTTAAGGACTGAATGTCCTCTAATTTAGCTTTCTTCTATTGGAGGCCAGAGCAGTCTAACCACTTCTAATGGTGGCTTTATAAGCCTCCCAGAGCACACAAGGGTTTTGTACCAGGCCCTTATTTAGGGCAAAGTAGTCAGACAAAGCTTCAGAAAAAATCGAGGTGGCCCCCGGGTCAAACAGTAAAGAGTCGTCGAGCTGTCAAGCCCTAGTGCCCTCTGGCACACCAAGGGAGGGGAAGGAGGAGAGAACCAGGGAATGGTCAAACCAAGGAGCTGGCAGTATGCTGATCCAGATCAAGGTGTGCAGTGCAGTCTGACTAGCAAATATGAAGTCAATCCGAGAGTAGCTTTTGTGGGGGGAAGGGAGAATAGAAACTGTAGTCTGTTTCAGTGGGGTGTTTGTTCCTCCATGTATCACCTAGAGCAGGAGCCCATAAGAAGCGTTTCAAGTGTTAAGTGTCAGGTGACAGGTGAGGGGGGGTATGGGCGAGCTAGTATGTCCCTGGAGTGATCCAAATTGTTGTGTAAAATTGTATTAAAGTTGCCCCCAATGATCACCACAGTGGCAGTGACAGTTTGCAGTTTGTCGAAGGACTGTCTGTAGAATTGGGGTTTCAGGATGTTGGGGCCTTATACGCTCACTAGAATTATGTACTGTGCCTGAAGTTGACCTTGCAGTATCACAAAACTGCTGTCCGGGTGAAGGATGGACCTCATCTTTTTTTAAAAAGAGGTTAAAGAGTTTTGTAAAGAGATCTTATCGCCCAAAAACAACAAAAGAGCGTTTAATATCAAATTTATATACCATTAGCCATTTTGTTATTTAGTAAACCAGTTATTTTGATTCACCAAAGTGGTGTTAGGCAATATGTTTGCTTTAAATGGGCAATAAGGAATAACATCATACCCATTACTATAAAAACATTTGATTTATTTAGTTATTTACTTATTTATTTGGGATGTGTTTTACCAGGAAGAATACATTGAGATTTCTCTTGTTTCAAGTATGTCCTGTTATGGAGAGAATTTAAAACACAAATCTTACTCATTTGTAAAAACTTGAAACAATAAAAAATGATACATTAGCATTCATATACAGTTATTATAATAATAATAATAATAATAATAATAATAATAATAATTTGTGATTTTTATAGCGCTTTTCTCCCTGAGAGACTCAGAGTGCTTTACAAATCTATAAACAGATATAAAATTTAAGGGTTCCTTATGGTCACATGCGTTGACTGAATGCCTGATAAAAGAGATGGGTCTTTAGCTTTTTTTTAAAAGTCTGTAATGATGGTGCCTCTCTGATTGAGGACGGTAAAGAGTTCCAGAATGTGGGGGCAGCGTGGCTGAATTCCCGGGAACCTGAGGTTGTCTTTATTCTGGGCACTGACAGGAGGGATCTATTGGCTGACCGTAATGAGCGGGATTGAATATAGGGTGTCAGGAGCTCTTTCAGGTACTGTGGGCCTTGATTATTTAAGGCTTTGAAAGTCAGTAGGCCAATTTTAAAATATGGTCTCCATTTAATTGGAAGCCAATGAGCAAGATCCTGATGTTACTGTCTGTGATCTACCAGTGAGGAAAGATTTAAACCAGTTAAGAACTGTGCCTCCTAGACCACCGATGTGCTGCAAGCGCACTATTAAAATCCCATGGTCAATGGTGTCAAATGCAGCTGAGAGATCCAGGAGGATTAGGATGGAGTAATCACCTTTGTTTCTCACCAAAAGGAGATCATTTAGCACTCGGACTAGCGCTCTTTCCGTGCTGTGGCGGCATCTGAAACCTGACTGGAAAGGATCAAAGATTTTATAGCTTGATAGATGGGCCTCCAGTTGAGTTGCCACTACTTTTTCAATGATTTTCCCCAGAAATGGAAGGTTGTATACTAGTCTGTAGTTTGCTATGCAGTCTGGGTCTAGTGAGGGTTTCTTTAGGAGGGGTTTTACCACTGCTTCTTTTAGAGGATCCGATAAGATTCCAGTTGTTGGTGAACACTCCACTATTTTTGTGAGGGCTGGGGCAAGTGTTTCAGTACATGCAAATGTAAGACGAGTTGGGGCAGGGTCTAAGTCACACGTAGTGGGCTGCAACTTTTGCATGGTTCTTTTAACTTCCTCTATATCCACATTTGTAAAAGTAGACCATACACTGGGGGAATCTGGTCTTCCACTGTAGTGGTTCTGGTGGGTAACTAGTTGGCCTGCTGTGATGGAGGCTCAGATGGAGGAAATCTTGTCTGTGAAGAAGATCGCAAATTCTTCACACTTATCTTGAGAAAAGTTGGTGGGTATATGCATGCATGCTGGTTTGCAGACCCTTTCTACTGTGCGAAAAAGTTGCCTGGGTCTGTTGCGGGAAAGTTTGTTTTCGAGTGACAAAAATGAGGATTTTTTCTGAGTTATCCTAAATTGATATTCATTGAGGTGATTGGTAAGAGCAGCTTTGTCCTTTGGGTCATGTGTCCTGAGCCACCTTCTCTCGAGTGTACGGCCTGTTCTCTTCAATTCTCTGATGGTGCTATCAAACCAAGGTGCATTATTGTGAGTTTTGATATTGCATATGCGTGATGGTGCAATGCTTTCTAGGGTGTCCCTTATGGTTTTGTTGTAGAGTTGAACTAAGGAGCAAGGGTCTTCACAAGTGCCCATCAGTTCACTTAGATTCATATCTGATGTTACGTCAAGTGGGGTCACCCCTTTTAATGAGCGGTGTTTGACCAGGTTCTGAGGCTGTGGTCTGGCTGATTGTGATCCAATGGAAAAGTGTATGGAGTGGTGGTCTGGCCATACAACTGAATTTACAGTTACTGGTGACACTTCTAGTCCACACTGGAACACTAGATCAAGTGTATGACCTTTTATGTGGGTGGAAGTGGCAACTATTTGTATGAAGCTGAGCGCACTCATCAGGCTGAGGAGGTCCTGCCCAAGTTGGGATAGTGTGTCATCAATCCAAGTGTTGAAGTCTCCCAGTATAATCCATCTAGGGTGTTCAAGGATTAAACCAGTCAAAAGGTCTGAGAGTTCTTGAAGAAATATATTCCCATCTCCTGGGGTTCTTTATATTAACAGTATCCGAAATCCTCTATCTATTGAGATGCTAGCAGCTACACATTCAAAAGATTGGGGTGTGTGGACTGATATTGGCCTGTGGTTTAAGAATGATTTGACACAGATCATTACTCCACCTGCCTTCTGCTCTTGTCTAGGATGGTAGAACACTGTATAATTGGATCAGCTGCTGCTAGGATAGGCCCAGCATTGTCATCTAGCCATGTTTCTGTAATGCACGCTAATTCACATGTTTCAATAAGGTTGGCGATAACAGCTGTTTTGTTCTTTATTGATCTGGCATTGCACAGGATTGATCTGATAGGACAGTCTTGGGGTTCTGAGTTCTTTCTCTGTACTTTGGAAACAATGTGCCTTCTTATGGGGAGCACACATAGAGGTTTCATTGATTTGAATGTGAGCTTTTTGTGGCTTCTGGATTGAATCACTTCAATTGGGTTTGCAGGTAGAAGTGGCGGAGTGGCTATGATAGTATCAGGAGATTAAACTTTAAGTTTTGATTTTCCACCACGGCAGCCCCTGTGAGTGCCTTTGAAGATGCCAAGTGATTTTAAGGTAACCACTTGTGAGGGGCTGAGTGGAGAGACCACTTTTTGAGGTTGTAGGCAATACAGATATGAGGCAGAATAGGTGATCATTCCCTCAGCAGTGAGGGGGTTAAAATAGCCTCTGAGTTTTACAGGGATGTCAGCTGTTGGGGATGATCACATTGTTCTGTTCTTTAGGATGCAGGCAAGTGTGAGGTGTGGAATTTTGCACTTCAGGATGCTTTGTAGATAACAGATAAGAAAGCATGCATGTAGGTCAGATTGCAGTGTTTCAAGTATGTTTCAGTGAAATATATAGTTGATTTTTTTTCTTTTTGTATCGTTTTTTCATCAATAAGTTTTCACAGTGTGTAGAAATTAAATCTGAGTATTGCTGAACAGATGATCAAATCCAAAACCCAATTAACAGCTGGAGGTGAGTATAGGTGATCATTCCCTCAGTTGTAGGTTTTAAATGCAAATACGTTATTTTTAGGGATTTTAACCTGCATAAGATTTGATTTTTTTCTTCAGGTATGTGATTCCAAGTTTGTGGAGATGGCAAATAGCTGTACTTCCTTCATATAATGTGGAATTGTAAGTGGACTGTTGGTATTGCATCAGATGTTAAAGGAATTATAGAGAGCTAGAAAAACACACTGCTGAATCAGTGTGGTAGCTTTGAAGAGACGTGACTTTTAACCTGGAAAGAATAGTGCCCAATAATGGGCACTATAATTACACTGGCAAAATGAATTATACAGAGAGCTGAGTTTACAGATAGATGTGTGCTTCTGAAGCATATACTGCATCCCTGTAGTCAATGACTGTTGCACAATACTTTTCTTACATGGGGACTTACACTGGATTTGTTTCTAAAGAGAGCTATAAAGTTTGTATATTCATTTATCAATAAGAAGACAAAATGTGAAGTTGGGGGTCTAGCCACTTACCAATATATTTATAGACGCTGTCTGGGGTGAAGATATAAGTTTGTTAAGATGATTAAATGGGTATTGTGAAATTTATAACTGTTCTGTCAGTATTTAAGAATACATATTTTTACACTGTTTGAAAAGCAATATTCTTAAACTACAGTCCAACTTGCCAGGAACATGTGACATAGGAAAAATATATCAAATAAAGGATTAAAAATTCTGACAGAATTCAAAACAAAAACTTTTTACCAAAGCATATTACATTTTCTGCTTTTGTTTGTTAAAACCCACAAAATATTGCATGTTTGAAAAAGTCATCAAAAAGAGATAATGGAATATCAGACATGACTAAGCTTTTGTTTTACATCATACTTTTAATATAGAGTATGATGCAATGTATTGTCTGATGGTATAACTGTAAGCCTGACACCAAGTGTTATTTTATAGGCAGTAAATTATGATTTGACCTTTTTCCCCACTGCATACTGTTGTCTAAAGAATAATCCATACAATAATGAAATATACCCTTTCATACTAGAAAGGTTTCCAACACATTGCAAAGCAATGAATTATAGCCCACCATAGCATCAAAGAGTTTAAGAGAAGTACAAGAGGAAATAGGAATGTTGATTTCTGCCCCGAAGGCTGGAAATGATTATTTGTAGTCAGAAGGGTCACAGCTGTGATGGGCTATGCTTCCACAAGTCAATTATTCAAAAAGATCTCAAATGGCAATTAAATGCAAATAATGACCTATGACTTTAGCCTTTCAGCTGACTGCACAAATGTAATAGTGTTGTCTGATTGTTCTCTGGCTTCAAAATTAAATGTACAATTCAAAGATTAAATGTTAATTGGATATAGGAAATAATTATGGGAAATGTATCCGAAAACAAGGAAAGTAATTAAATTGTAACTTTATATACATTTTATTCAGATACATGATTTCTTCAAATCTCCAGTGCTATTATACTTGTATTAAGCCATTGGATGCTATAGATATCACCAACACATTGTTCTGCTATTCAAAGGGTTAAAAAAGCCATCTGAAATAATTTCAGATGTTCTACTATTTCATTTTTGTGTAATCTCTTTCTTTTAAAGTAATGTTTCCTCTGCTAAACAAATTATTAATCTAATGAAACAATACTTAGAGATGAGGAAATTATTTGTTTAAAGGTCAACTATCCCATAGTTCCCTATCAACAGATCTGCTTCCTTTGGTTTAGACCAGTAAAATTAATCTGGGGCTTAATTGTAAGCCCAAGTGGGCCAATGAAGGAAAAAACACAGCTAAAAAAAGCCCTCCACAGCTAAACAGGTCCCCATCAACCTTCTGTATCAGGCTTGAAAGCCAGGAACAGTGGGTCTATGGGGACTATACACACTGTCTAGGAGTTTGTGGCAAAGAGCCACAGACTTCTGAGTTACATTTTAGCTGAGGGGGGGCTATTTTTCTGACCTCTTAACAGCTGATAGGAGCTGAAGCCCTGTGGATTAATTAGTTATGCTCCCATTATACTTTATTTAATATAATTTAGTTAAATGTGACCTTTGCCCATTTCATTTTTAGATGCATAGTCATAGGGGCCTAGTTAATGAAATTATAGTTAAATACATTTTTATTATGATTGCATTCTTCATATTTAATAATGATCTATTTGCTCATAAAAAGTTGCATTTCTTAAAGAAACTTGCTTATAGGAAAATCACATTGTTCATAGGAAAATTGTCATTGCTTCTAAAAAACTCACTGTATGCATGAATACTTTATGATAATTACCTATTTTCCCTGCAATTTTCAGGCACAAGTTTATTAAACAGACTGCATATCATTTTACACAAGCAAATCAACTGCTCAGGTGATATACTAGCAAAATACAGCTGCCAAATGGTCACTCAGAGATCATAGAAGAAATACATGTATCAAAAGCTGGATGCTTCACTCACCTTGTAGGTACACTTCTCCAAATAGTGTCCACACACACTCCCCAGCCTTGGGAACAGTGCTGGAAATAGGAACTCCATTCCTTTCCTGGATACAAAAACAACATATCCACACTTGTTCACTTAGAATAGTATATGTAAACGATGAGGCTTTATTAGATATATAAAAGCATCGGCACACATACATTGGTAGTGAATAAAATCCCCCCAAAAGCTCCTAATGCTTTTCAGACCACACTGGTCCTTACTCATAGTCAAAGCAGGTGGGAAAACAAATGGTTTACATAGACAGGTGATGTGAAAATACCTACCTACCCTCTTAAAGACATGTACACTTTAAAATCTAAGAATAAATGTAAAATGATAATCAGGGAAAGAATACTGTTGTACCAAATATGGGATGAAGTGGAATCACATACATTATATTGTGACTGTTACAAACAAGTAAATTATAATTCTAAAGATATGAAGGATGTCAGTGCAAAGATACACATAAGGAGTTGGACCCAATCCATAGCTGTACATGATCTAATTATTAAACAAAGAAAAAAAATATATATATTTATGAATTAACAATCTAGCAAAAATCACCATTCACCATTTGGTCCATATGGGATTCATGTTGAATTGATGTATCCAAAACATCTTCTGTCTACCTAGGTAGTGAAAAAGTGCTACCACCTCTCAGAGGTCTGCATACCCTCTCGATACCCTGAAAACCAAAATGTTCCAAACTAGAACCATGGGTCAAAAAATGTCTAGCAATTGGTGACCTAATATCCCTATTATCTAATCCACTCCTTAATTATTTTTTGAACAATGAGAGCAATTATTAGGGTTTATTGTATAAAGTAATAGATTATTTATTGAAACATAAATATTTTTTGTTTGTCCGGGTTTTCTACCTCGAAAGATGTGGAGCCACAATGAGGGCAGAATTTGCCCCATCATTTGCCAACCTATTTGTATGTTGGTGGAAGCGGTTTCACTTCTTTGGTGGAGGTAACCTTCAGACCTTTCACTGTATTGTTTTACAGATATATTGACTTGATTTTTATTTGGAGTGACAGTGAAATACAGGCCGAACAATGTATCCAGTATTTCAGTCATAATGATTGTGGTTTGAGATTTAAGTATAAATCTTCCATTGACTTTTTGGATTTGACCTTTAGTGGGGATGTTTTGTCTGGTAATGTCAATGTAGACGTTTTTCATAAACCTACAGCAGACAATACTTTGCTGAGTGTAGATAGTTTTCATCATAAGCATCTTATAAATAACATCACCAAGGGACACATAACTCAGGAGCTCTGTGTGACCTGGGGAATCATTGCCTGAAATTACATAGCCAACTCTAAAAACTTCACACCGTACACAATGCATTCAGTCCTCTATGCCTTCATGAACCACAAGAAACAAAAATCTAATTTGTCAGCAGTGGCTGCCATTTCTAATTACCTGCCGAAACCTTCTGCAGCATCTGCAGCATCAGGCACAGGTGGGACAAACATTTTGCCACTTGCTTCGTGCCCCAAACTGAACTCGCGCAGTGAAGAAGCGGATTTCCACTCTAAAACAACTAGGCCTGTAAATCATCCACCAACGAATATGGCCAGCAGCTCAGGATCTTACCTCACCACAGAAGCCATCACGAATTTGCCTTCTAAAGATGATCTGAAAGTGATGTCTGCAGATCTCAAGCAGGAGGTCAAAATAGAAATCCATGTGCTAAGCGCGGACATCAGTGCACTAGGACACAGAGTTCAGGACGTGGAGGCCCAGACGGATCTCAGTGAATGTCATCATAACTTGAGTAAATTGTGCTGCAGCAAGAAGAGACCATTGCTGAACTACACTATCACCTAGACGATTTGGACAATTGAAGCCATTGTAATAACATTAGGATGAAAAACCTGTCTGAATCTGTACCTCCTAAAGATCTCCTGGGTTCACTACAAACCCTGTTTGCTTCCATTTTAAATACTCCTGCAGAGCACAGCATTGATATAGAACATAATCACAGAGCACACAGGCCACAGGGAGCTCCAAATGACCGACCCCACAATGTCATCTGCTGCTGGCTCAAATTTTCTGTCAAAGAACTCATACTATGTGCAGCTAGAAGCCAGGGAGAAATATATTTTGCTGGGGTCCTGGTGCAACTGTATCCAGATCTCTCCTTCTGTACTCTTCAGAACCGAAGACTGTCAAACCACTTACTGAATTTCAATGTAATAACAGATTTCATTACCGATGGGGCTTCTCATTCATGCTGACAGCTTTGAAAGACGTTATATCTGCCTCCCTGAGAAATGTATTCCAATCCTGGATGCATTTGGAGGTAACCAGCTTGTCAAACAAGTGACGTTTGGAGTGAAGCCTCAGATAGAGCAGTGGCAGCAAGTAGAACCATGGGGTAAGAAGAGGACAAGAGGATAGCCCGAGACTCCTCAACAGCCTGACCATCCTGCCACCCAGGAAGCTAGAATGTAAAGTTCTCCATACTAGCAACAGACATTGCTTTATTTTACATCCTTTCTGTTGCTACTGTTTACTTGCTTCATTACCAGACCCGACTATTAACGTTCCATCCATTCATCTCGGCAGCTTATCCCCTGGAGGGAGATGAATAGTTCCTCCCCTGGGATTGAATTTATTTCTATGGATCCATCACCGGGACTTTGGGATTCACTGATATGCAATTGTAACCTATCACAGCAGGAGGAGAGTAAGTGATTATAGTAGATAAATACTGAGAATATGTTTGTCTCACTACCTCAATGCCCTTTTGTTATGTTCTTCTTAAACCTAATGTCAGGTCACTGTGCTTTATCATCTTCCATCCCCTCCACCTCTGCTGGAATGTTATCTTGGCCTTTCCTGAGATAGCTTAGACCACCTGCATGTTAGTAGGCGAGAGGTGTTTTTCATATGCTTCTCGGGTCCAGTGATGTTATTAAGAGAAATATGAATATTGGAATCTGATGCTACTGATTGGGATCTCATGTTGTGTTTCTTTTATGGTTTTTGCAACTTCAGTCCATCCAGACTGCTCATGAAATGTTATGTGTTTCTTGGTGTTTTCACGTGTTACCTATCATAGATCACAGTTGGGGGGAGATGGTCACCTCCATTTTGATTTTTATTATTCTTGCCATTCCATCTCCCTGCTATTGCTCTAATATACCTCCTACAATATCTACCAAATTAATCTGTGCATTGCCTTGCCCCCTTTCCCTTCTCCCCTATTACAGATTCTCACTTCTCTAGTCGCCCTTTGTGGTTGACCCTCCTTCCCTGATTATCCATTCTGGAAGACAGGCCAGATTGACCACCTACCTTACCTGTCCCCTGGCATTGTTCCATTGACCTAAGCAGAAAAATCAGACCGAGTTCATTTTGTACATCACCTTTATTAGAAAAACAGTTCAGTAAAGATCAGGAAGGGGCAGAGGTGACTAAAGAGGCAAGAGACTATATCAGGAATAGGAGAATACCACAAAGTCAACCGCACTGCAAGAGACTAGGCAGAAGCCAATGGTAGTCTCAGTAGCGCCGGGAGTCACAAAATAGAACCCAAATGGTCTCCCCAAACGGAGACAACAAGGGAGACTCCTGACTCATGCCTGCTGTCAGTAAGGTGAGACCCACCTCCCAAAGGGTGGCAACAAGGGAGACTATTGACTCACGCCTGCAGTCAGTACACTGGCGTCCGCCAGCGTTACAGGTCTGCAACAGATAGGATGCCCAAAAGACAGGATCAACACCGATAGGATAGTTGGACAGAGCCCCTGGTCAGCACAAGACTGGATAGTCAGACAAGCCAGGGTTAGACACGGAGCGGGTAGTCAGCCATAGGTCTGCACCAGGATGTCCAACAGTCAGGAAGCAAGACAGAGAGGATTGTTGGACAGAGCCCCAGGTCAGCACCAGATTGGGTAGTCAGACAAGCCAGGGTCATACATGGGGTGGGTAGTCAGCCAGAGCCACAGGTCAGCAATAGATGGATTGTCAAACAAGCCAGGTTCATACACAGGAGATCAGAATATAACAACAGAACTGCATTGGACAACAACGTAAGAGTAACTGAGAGAAAGGATCCAGTTCCCTTTAAACAGCCAGCCAGGAAGTAGGTAGGTGGGGCCAAAGTACCCACAAGCATAAGACTGAGGCCTGCGTCAGTTCATGCCCGAAAGTGACGCATTGAGTAGAGATGCTTCAACTATCGCCATCAACCCTGCATCATACTGAGCTGCCAAACCGCACTGGGAGAGGATATGGGCGGCCTTTGAGGACAACTGACATGCTTAGGGCCAAAGCCCAGTGCGACATTGAAAATGACGCCGCAGCGACATTCTAGGCTTGGGGATCCCGGGTCAGGCGACGCTGGAACTGAGGAATGCTGTGACAGTTCTGTACCACATACTCCTCATGATCTCCACCCCTGACAGGGGCTGGTTGAACCGTACTCGAGGTGTACCAGTTACAGATCAAGGATTTCAGCAAGTAAATGTGGAATACATTGTGAATACGCATCAAGGCAGGGAGATCCAGAGCATAAGCCACCGGGTTAATTCTGGCAGAACACGGAATGGACCAATGAATTGATGAGCCAGTTTATGACAAGGCAACTGGAGGTTAAAGTTACGAGAGGACATCCAAATCCTCTCCCCCACCTGGAAGGTAGGGGCCAGCAAACTCCTACGGTCAGCCTACCTTTTTTTCAGTTGCGTGGAACCACGTAGGGTATGCTGTACCAAACCCAAGAGAAACGGAGCTCCCTTAAATGCTCCTCAAGAGCCGGAATTTCTTGCGCTTCAAAAACTCAGGAAGGACAGAGGGTTGGAACCCATAATTGATCAGGAACGGAGAACTCTGTGAGGAAGAGTTCAAAGCACAATTCCGGGCAAACTCCACCCAGGCTAACAAGGTAGCCCAATTGTTGTGGTGGTCAGAAACATAGCAAAGGAGAAACTGTTCCAAGGCTTGGTTAGATCTCTCTGCCGCACCATTAAACTGAGGGTGGTAAGCAGAGGAGAATGCTAGCTGAATCCCCATCTGAGCACAAAAGCACCTCCAAAAACGGGACACAAACTGGCTGCCTCTGTCAGATACAATAACCCTGGGTATGCCATGGAGCCGGAAGACTTCTTTAGCAAACACCACTGCCAACTCTTTCGCGGATGGTAAGCCCTTGTGTGGTACAAAGTGAACCATCTTGGAAAATCTGCCCACGATCAAGATGACCGTGAAGCCCATAGATATTGGAAGATCAACCATAAAGTCGATGGACAAATGTGACCAGGGATGTTCCCTGTTAGCCACAGGTTGGTGAAGTCCGACAGGCAAGTGTCGAGGTGACTTGTTTTGAGCACAAGTAGAGCACGCTGTGGTAAAAGCAGCACAATCGGATCTGAGACTTGGCCACTAGAATAGTCTAGATAAGGACCAAATCAATTGGTCTCGCCCAATGTGACCTGCTATCTTAGAGGCATGGTATGTCTCTAAAAGTTTCGTGTGCAACTGAACAGGGACAAAGCATTTACCATGAGGTGTCTCCGCCAGAGCAGATGTTTGCACAGTCAATATCTCCTCTCCCAGGGGAGAGGTAATACAAGTTCGTATAGTGGCAAGAATCCAGTTGTCAGGAATAATGAGTGTAGGAGGGACCTCCTCCTTGGACTGACTACAAAAGTGGCGTGACAAGGCATCCGCCTTAACATTCTTAGAACCTGGAAGGTAGGAAACCACAAAATTGAACCTGGAGAGGAACAATGTCCATCAGGCTTGCCTAGACTACAAGCGTTTAGCCTCAGACAAATAAGTGAAGTTCTTGTGATCCATCAGGATCAAGATCGGAGTGCTAGTCCCCTCCAGGAGATGCCGCCACTCTTTCAAGGCCAGAAAAATGGCCAATAACTCTCTGTCCCCAATCTGATATACCATCTCTGCCTTGGACAATTTTCTAGAGAAATAGCCACATGGACAAAAGGCCTCCCAGGGAGCCGAGCACTGTGAAAGGAGGACGCCTACTCCTATCCCAGACGCATCAACCTCCAGGGTATAGGGCAGGGCGGGATTCTGGTGCACCAAAACGGGAGGAGCTGTGAATGCTGCCTTGAGGTTTTCAAAACAGAGCATCGCACTGGGAGACCACTCTGGGGCCCTAGCACCCTTACAAGTCATATCAGTGAGTGGTTTCACAATTGTCGAGAAATTTTTAATGAACTTCCGATAGTAATTAGCGAACCCCAAAAATCTTTGGATCGATTTAAGTCCAACCAGACGAGGACACTGCAACACTGCAGAAAATTTTTTGGGATCCATGCCCAACCTAGATGCGGAAATAATGTACCCTAGAACGGTCACTTGGGTCTTGTGAGACTCGCACTTCTCCAACTTGCAATACAAGTTGTTCTCTCTTAGCGGTTGTAGTACTTTGGACACATCCGAGAGATGAGTCTCCAATGTAGGAGAGTGAATGAGGGTGTCATCCAAGTAAACCACCACACAACTTTGTAATAGATCTCTCAACACGTCATTGATAAATTCCTGGAAGACAGCAGGAGCATTGCAGAGACCAAAGGGCATAACTAGCTACTCATAATGCCCGCTCCGGGTATTGAACAATGTCTTTCATTCAAGACGCTCCTTCATTCTGACAAGGTTGCATGCCACCCTTAAATCAAGTTTAGTGAATATCTTGGACCCTTTTAGCCGGTCAAATAGTTCGGTAATCAGGGGTATAAGATAGGCGTTCTTAACCATCAACTTGTTTAGCCCACGTAAATCAATGCATGGACATAACTTTCCATACTTCTTTTTTACAAAAAAAAAATCCAGCACCTGCAGGGGATGTGGATTTATGAATAATACCCCTAGTCAAGGCATCAGAGGCATACTCCTCCGTGGCCCTGTTTTCCTCTGCCGACAGAGGGTATATACGGCCCCTCGGAGGAATCGTACCATGCAGTAACTCAATTGAGCAATCATACGGCCTATGAGGAGGTAATGCCCCAGCTTGGACCTTGTTAAACACATCAGAGAAACTCGAGTAGGCCTCAGTTAGAACAGAAGAACTGGCACATGCCACTCTGAATGGGAGAGAGAGACAAGACTCTTCACACTGCGGAGCCTAAGATAATATCTCACACGTACACCAATCAATCCTAGGGTTATGTGCCTGCAACCTAGGAAATCCCAGGATGATGGCATAATGAGGGGAGTTGATCACCTGAAACTTCAGGGTTTCCTTGTGGAGGGCCCCCACCCTCAAGGTTTACAGAGAGGTTTCCTGCATAATGTGTGAAGGTAAGAGAGGTCTACTATCAATGGCCTCAACTGGCAACAGAGAGGAATATTACTGTAATGGTATCAAATTCTTAGCTGCAAATTCAGCATCCATAAAATAGCCCGCAGTCCAACAATGCTGGGACTAAGACAGACTTGTTAGCTCAAGTAAGGACCACCTCAAGAATAGGTTTATCCTGAGTGATTTCGGGGGACTGAGATATACCATTTAAGATCTGTCCCCAACAGGATTGTAGGTGTGAGCTTTTCCCAGACGTACAGGGCAAGATCTCAATATGTGTCCTGGTCTCCCACAGTACAGACACAGTCCCTCATTCCTACGGAAGGCCCGTTCCTCCACAGAAAGCAGGGTAGCCCCAACCTGCAATGGTTCCCCACCTTCAGAGTCAGAACCAGGAGGCATGGGATGTGAGGGAGGACTGGGTGGGCAAGTTAAGTGGGATGCCATTCTGGAAGGAGGCCTGTACAGGCGCTCCTTAAATGAGGGTCTCTCCCGGACCCGAGTATCAATTAGGATGGTGAACGAAATGAGTTCATCCAACCCCTTGGGCAACTCACGTGCAGCAATTTCATCTTTAATATAGTGACCAAGCCCTTGTGAAAATACGGCTATCAGGGCCTCATTGTTCCAGCCAACTGCGGCTGCCAGGGTATGGAATTCGATAGCATACTCAGCCACAGTACGGCTGCCCTGGAGGATGGTCATAAGGTGTTTGGAAGCTGAGGTTGCGTGACCTGGCATGTCAAAGACACATCAGAAAAAGTCCACAAATTCTTTATTAGTTATAGATTATGGGTTTGTCCACCTCCCATAAAAGATTTGCCCATGCGAAAGCCTTGCCAGAAAAGAGCAAAACCATAAAACCAACCCTGCTGCACTCATTAGGGAAAGCGTGCGGAATCATTTCAAAGTATATGCCCAATTGGTTCAGGAATCCGCAACATAACTCAGGGTCTCCTCTATAGCGTTGTGGGAGTGGAGCAGCCAGCCAGGAAGTAGGTAGGTGTGGCCAAACTACCCACAAGCATAAGACTGAGGCCTGCGTCAGTTCGTGCCCAAAAATGACGCATTGATTAGAGATGTGTCAACTACTGCCATCAACCCTGCGTCATGCAGAGCCGGCGAACCGCACTGGGAGAGGACACGGATGGCCATTGAGGGCAACTGACATGCCTAGGCCTGAAGCCCGGTGCGACATTGAAAATGACGCCACAGAGTCATTCCAGGCTCAAGGATCCCAGCGTCACCTGACCTGGCTGCGGTGGAACTGAGGTACGATGTGACAAGGCTAAATCATTATCAGATTCCTGGCCCAGCGATATTTTAATAGTAAGGTGATTAAGGTTATGAATTCTGCTGATTTGTATGAGACATGAAGATTTGATCAAGGGGTCTTTTTGGAGGAATAAAACTTTGTCCTATAATATCCCTAATTCATCCAAGCAACCTATAACATTTGGAACAGAATATAGCCAGTAATATAAACATGTTTGTAGTGTTATCAGAGGTCTTTTTTCAGTGATGTGAACTACAGATTTACCTGTAGGAAGGCACCCAAACTGGGGAGGAGCTTGTTTCCAAGTATGTTTTCTTGGCCAAGAAATTTGCTGGTACATGCTTACCACCAAGGGTTTCTTCCATGTGGAGGAAGGGTATTCTTTGAAAAGGTTGCACGCAAAAGAGCGTGTGACCATGTCACAAATGCCCCTACTACAAGCATGAACGTGTTGGTGGGTGGTGAAAGGGTTAAAAAATGCAATATTTGTCTGCCATAGCACAGAAATAATGATAAAAAATCCCCTTTAACACCACCCACACTTAATTATGATATAACTAATATCATAACTCTGCCACCACCAGACAGTCTATAAATGCATAAAAAAGACAGGGGGGTGTCTGGGTCCTCTAAGCAATTTAGACTAAAACCCCCACAAAATATGATCTATCACAATATCTATCTGATTTCAAATTACCAATAAATTAGTCTATTCAGGTAACGTGATTCTTTACCAGACAAAGGCCAAACTTAATAAAGGAATAATTATTATGAATAAACAATAATCACAGTGCATAAAGAAACAGATGACAAATTATTTACACCAAACAGATAAAAAGGAGAAAATAACAGAAATCCTAACTTAGTCAGTTGGATGGTAAAGTAATAGTATTTTCTGTCCGAAGGGGCTCCGACAAGGAAAGACGGCCACTTACTCATAATTAGATCTTGTCCTCTAGTAAGCACACCAGACATTTTTTATCCAGAGATTTATACAATTTCAGTTCATCTCAGTTTTCCAAGCCGGCCCAGAGGTAATTATGGACAGAGACAGAGGTGAGTACAATAAGTCACCTCCCTTGTGTGTTGGGGAAACCAAAATTCAGATATCAAATTTGGACAGTAATTTTTCTCCTGTACCTGACACCAAGATAATTCTTGTATCTACTAATTTGTTGCAATTTATGGAGTCTGTACATAGGTAACACTTGCTACTTATCACTCAGCCTTATAGACTTCATAATTTCCCGCCCACCTCTATATTGGCGCTAGTCATGTTGGTACTTTTATTGCAGGATGTGCTTTCTCCGTTCCAAATATATACACCAGGAGGCTGGATTATCAATATGTTAGATATTATTAAGGTATATTTTAAATATGACCCAGAAGACAGTGTCTCTTGACTGCTAAAGTCAATTAGCACATCCATCGAATTAGTTATCTGTGAAGGGACGTTGCCAAATGGTATCTTAGCCAGTACGTTTAGATTAAAGCCAGACTGAGAGGCACTTCAGCAGTGACATTTCACACCTTGCAGAGGGGTCCCAGCTTCAAAAGGAATGTAAAACCTTCCAATATCACCTTCCTATACAATCAAATTAACCCCTTTCATGCTGAAGTTGGCTATACCACCTCTACCCAGAAGCGTATGCACTACACATTGTTGTGTCAGACCACATCTCACATTAACCATGTCACAATTATAAAAATGGCGACCTGAGAATCTTGCACTGCATGAAAGAGCGAGATTCTCAGTTTGCGCTGCAAAGCGTTGAAAATGGTACAATATATACAGAATTACAATATATACAAATTTTAAACATTACCTTTGCATGTCCAATTTAAATTTTCTCTTCTGGAGAATATATGACAGCAGTGTCACGATCCAAATGTTGATGAGCTCTGCTCTGGGCTCTCTCTCCCTTTCTCTCCACTATGTCAGTTTGCACAAAGGGAGAGAGGGAAAGAGAGCCCAGAGCAGCGCTCATCAAGATTTGGATCAGTTTATCGTAACCTGTGGACAATAGCATGACACTGCTGTCATATATTCTCCAGAAGAGAAATTTGAAATTGGACATGAAAAGGTAATGTTTATAATCAGACTGCCCTGTATATATTGTAGTTCTGTATATATTATAACATTTGCAACGTTTCATAGCAAGACCTTCTAAAAGTGAACCTGGAGGAAGGTGCAGATGTTGTCCTTTTGGATCTGTATCCAAGACCTTTCATAGTTCAGTTACTGAGAAGACATACAATATTGATGGTTTCATCAATTGTTATACTTCTGGAGTGGTGTATTTGGTTACTTTCAAAGGGTGTTCCAAACAATATGTGGGGTGTACTATACATCCACTTAAGGAGCGGATTAGAGTACAGTGTAATTGAGAATAGGGATATTAGATATCTGATTGCTAGACATTTTTTGTTCCACGATTCTGGTTTGAAACATTTGGTTTTCAGGCTATCGAGTGGGTATCCATATCCCCAAGAGATGGTAGCACTGCCTACGTAGATGGGAGATGTTCTGGATATGTCAACTCTATACAGATATCCCAAATGGACTAAATGCTGAATGGAACTTATGTGTATTTCGTTAGGTTGTTAATTCATGTATATTTTGTTTCATTTGTAAGGCTGTCTAAGCTTTGATAAAGCAGCTGGGTGCAGGGCCGGATTTACCGTTATGCAGAGTAGGCATCTGCCTACAGGCACACCCCACAGAGGGGTGTTTGTCATTGGGACCCTTTAAAAAAAAAAAAAGGTTGCCTCACCGCCCACACTAACCCCTCCACCGCCCAGTCAGGTCTGTGCATCCTTCAGGACAGACCTGTAGATGCTGCGCTCCCTCGTTGGCTCTTTAGTATTACAGAGCGCTGGGAGATGACATCATCTCCCAGTGCTCTGCATGAAGAGAAGACCACGCGGGAGCTCCAGCAGCTACAGGTCTGTGCCAAAGGAGGCACATACAGACCTCGCCTGCCGCTGGACCAACAGGGAAGAGGTAGGAAATGGACACTGGGGTTCAATGTGGAAATGATGGGGCAATATGGATCTGATGGGGGGCAAGATGGAGATGATGGCAATGTAGAGATGATGGGGCAATGTATGTGAGGGTAAGTTGGAGCTGATGGCAATATGTAGCTGATGGGGGGCAATATGGAGATGAAAGGGGCAATGTGAGGGTAAGTTTGAGCTGATGGGGGGCAATATGGAGATGATGGCAATGTGGAGCTGATGGGGCAATGTGAGGGTAAGTTGGAGCTGATGGTGATATGGAGCTGATGGGGGGCAATATGGAGATGAAGGGGGCAATATGAGTGTAAATTTGAGCTGATGGGGGCAATATAGAGATGATGGCAATGTGGAGCTGATGGGGGCAATGTGAGGGTAAGTTGGAGCTGATGGGGCAATATGAAACTGATGGGGCAATAAGTAGCTGATGGGCGGCAATATGGAGATGATGGCAATGTGGAGCTGATGGGGCAATGTGAGGGTAAGTTGGAGCTGATGGTGATATGGAGCTGATGGGGGGCAATATGGAGATGAAGGTGGCAATATGAGTGTAAATTTGAGCTGATGGGGGCAATATAGAGATGATGGCAATGTGGAGCTGATGGGGGCAATGTGAGGGTAAGTTGGAGCTGATGGGGCAATATGAAACTGATGGGGCAATAAGTAGCTGATGGGCGGCAATATGGAGCTGATGGGGGCAATGTGAGGGTAAGTTGGAGCTGATGGGGCAATATTGAGCTGATGTTGCAATATGCAGATGATGAGGCAATGTGAGGGTAAGTTGGAGCTGATGGGGCAATATGGAGCTGATGTGGCAATATGGAGCTGATGAGGGCAATATGGAGCTGACGGGGGACAATGTAAGGGCAATAGGTAGATGATGGGGGGCAATGTGGAGATTAGGAGTATTGTGGAGGGGTCCAGTGGAGATGGTCAATTGGGGGAGGGGCGCTTCAGATTTCTGTGCCTACAGGCTCCTGAGATGTAAATCCGGCTCTGGCTGGGTGCAGCGAAATGCTTAATCATTGGAGTCTTGTGATTGTTTTATTAAAGCAATTGGATTTTCAGATTTGAAGCCTCTGCTTCATTCCTTGAGAGTTATCTCCACAAATCACCCGAGCGGAGATGGGGTGAAATTCTCCGTAAGCATTAATTGCTAGACTGGTTGATATCAACACTTTTAAATGTGAGTACACCTACATATATTAATCTACTAGAGTGTATGCAGTTTCACACTATTTGGTGCTTTTTTTATGTATTTGTTGTTACCGTTGGATATCCTTGCCGCTGTGGTGAGAGCGTGTTCGTTGAGAGAGTAGCCATCTAATCCTTGAGACTGTTTCTGGGGGCAGTGAATATCCCCAGCCGCTATGAGAGTTAGATTCACAAGCCACTTGTGAATACACACCCATAGGGTTCTGGTTGTGGTTCACTGTTGTTGAAGGTTGATGCATACAGGGGTGCCCTGTTTTCTTCACTTCTTTGTTACTACAGTATAGCTGAGGTGCCTTCTAAAATGTAGTGCCCTTTTAGCTTTTTGCTATTCTGCCTAATGAGAAATAGAAAATATATATTCAAGAAAATATACATAATAACAAAGACAATTCATTCAAACAAATCGACTCAAACAAAGCATAACTCATTAATCCTATGAATATGAGGGTTCTGGGTAATGAATTGAGAAAGAAGACATTATACAGATGGTTGATGGTTTTGGAATTGTTAGCCCATTTATTCTTCTACACAATCATTAGAGAAGCAATGTGTTGGATGTCTGTCTGGCACACACAGGATCGAGTGCTCTCAGCATTTCTGAACTAATTAGCATTGCAGTAATTAGTAGTACCTTTTTATTAGTCATTTCTGGTAGAAAAGCATTCAAGAGCTAATACTTGTCTTTCTCATTTATCAAGCCACACTGCCCAGCTGAATGTGCATTTGAAATTTGATTCTATGCAAGAATGTCAGTGGGTGGAAGAGTTAAAAGACAGATAAACTACACAGACAGCATAAGAGGAGATGTCCCATAAATCAAGCAGAATAGCAATTCCAGTATAAGTGTGTTTATTAGGAACAATATGGGGGGAGGGGGTTGAAGGGAAGGCAAATAAAGATTTGGAATCCTGAACAAAACAGTAGCAGTGATTATAATAAAATAACAGTATGGTTAATATCTTATGATGATCTGATAATGTGTTAGAACTGTTATTCTACACTCTTGTCCTAATTGATCATGATCACTACAAAACCAGAGGAAGATGCACTAATCCTTTAGTGGCAATATAGACAAATCTGACCTGAGTCTTCTTTGGTGAATTTGACATTTTATTCCTTTTTTGCACCTCAAATACTCCCATACTGCCTCATCACTAGGAAATTGATGTAGTTACAATGTGAATTCTTTGCCAATGGATTATTTGTCGTTATATGTTAATGTAACTATACACCATGGGGGAAATGCACTGAGGTGTGATAAAGAGGTAACAAAATGGAGAAGACTTCTCCAGTGATATCACTTCTCTAGTTCCTTGTTATTCTATGGAACTTATGCACTAAGATTATTCAAGTGGGAAAGATCTTAGTGCATAGGCTGCATAAAATAAAATAGGAATTGGAGAAGCGATATCACTGAATATGTCATCTCCACGTTATCATCCCTTTATCACCTCTTAGTGCATAACCCCCATATGTGCTAAAGTCTGTTATCTGGGGTCAGGCACCACAGAAATAGCTTTCACTCACTAAGGCTGGTAAAATATTCATTTTGTTTTCAATGCAAGCCTCAGATTACACTTGTTCAAGTACAACACCTTACATGTAATTGCAAATGGCAATTAGAGAGGTGTACTTCAGACTACTGCTTTCCATAGCAGAATACTTCAAAGTTCTCCACAGAAACATATTTCAAACTTCTCCAAATAGAAGGGTATTGTCAAACGTGAAACATCATAAGATTAAAAAGGTGAGGTTTATTGCAAAGGTTTGAAATACACTGCTATGGAGTCAAATTTACCTCTGTGAAGAACTTTGAAATATAGCAAAGTTTGAAATACACTTAAATGGTGAATTCGGAAATACACTTCTATTGACTACTGAGTAGTTTTACATTAGCCTGGATATTCACTTCACTGCAGACTTATACAATTATGACATGTAGGCAAATTATGACAACATTATATTCTAATTACCCATCTCTCTACACCTTTCTTACATATTTCTTAGGGCATATGCCAAATATTTTATTTGCCATGGTAAAGTGCTTGCATTACATCAACAAAAAATGTAGACCTTTAGTTAATCTCTACCTAGGACTTAAATATTTCACAAGACCTGGCCTGTTATTGGTCCATAAGTATTATGCTAAATTCACACATTACATTAACTCAACATTGTTTAATGCTGAGCTAGTCTCCCAAAAATGAAAAGGTTAGTTCCTAATGGTGCTATTCACATGCACGATTCTTGTCTCACATAAAGCATCTAAATGCACTATTCTTCAACTTTGATGTATTCTGTGGTAACAAAATCCAAGCTGCTGCTTGCCTGATCTGCACAGCAGGCTATGGACCACCAAACAAATTGTCCACACAAGCAAAATTGGAAGTTGAGATGCTATTGTATGCTCCAAAAACTGTCTGGCTTATGTGGGCATCAGCCAATAATATATGGCTCATAACTATGTGGCAGGCCATCTGTAAGACTTCTTCCATAAATTGTACGCAAAAGGAATGCAGATTACATGTAAGTAAATCGGGTGGCTTGAGAGGGAAAATCAATGTGCTAGATAGTTGAGATATCATCTGAGGCCAGTTTTTTCAGCATTAAACTCATGAACACTAAAGATGTCTCTAAAGCAATGCAAAATGTCTTTAGTGTACATAGTATTAACTAATATAATAATTTACATTGCAACTGTCAATTCAGATTTTATTGAACTGTAAGCCCCATCAGCCTCTGCTGGAAGACTGACAATTATTTATAGCTGTTTCTTAATGAATAGGAAACAAAACAGGAGAGCACAAGGAGGCATCCTAGTGCAATGAGTCTAATTGATATGCCTGTTTAGTCTGATATGGTAACATCATTAGCTGACCACTTTCAAATGTGAGGGCAGTTTCATTCATTTATCTGATTCCTGTATTATAAGCTGTATTATGCTATTTGGCACCACCTCTTTCTTTTTGTTTTTTTGTGTAATTCTTAATGAATAAACAATTGTCCCTGATGATCGTAAGTGATATACAAACCTTACAAATGTACAGTTAGATTTGTAAAATGTTCGCCATTCATTTCTCCAAGCCTGGCATATTAATTTGTTGTGTGTCATCTTCCTTCTTCTTTCATCCTTTAATTTCTGACTGATAACCCTCTGAAAGAAATCTGAAGGAGCAGCATGAGCCAAAAAAAGGGCCATCAGTAGTTGACATCAGCTTCATCAGAAGATAACATCAACAGAGGAGGATTGAGACCAAAGAACCCAAATTACCATAGAAGCAAAACAAACTAGCTAAAAAAATGTTGTGACTAAGAGATGTGAGGACAAAAATAAAATTACTGCTTTGTTTTATTTTCTCCCCTTGCCATACAATTCTACATACCTAGAACAATCCTTATAGGATTGTCTTAGGAGACTCTACTTCTTTAGCAAGCAGTGCAGTGAGAGTCACAGATTTCCCTCCTTTGGACCACTTATGTCATCACAGGGTGGAGGACTCGGGGTAAGGAGCACCATGATGAAGAAATGTGAAAGAGAATATCCTCAAATACATCCTGCATTATCTAACTCTAAGGCAGGGGTGAGCTGTCTTGGGCTCTATCTCTATTCATGATGTCCAGATTATGAATATGGGAGTTGTCGAACAACAGCTAGAGAAGTGTATGTTCTCCATCCCTGTTCTACGACTTCTTGGGGTGAGTGGGAGGCTGAGGATATATGGGAGTTAATATGAGCACATCACAGCCTCTTAGGCATAAGAGACCATGTTTCATCAGTCTGGGAACAGGGCAAAAACTGTAAATGTGTATTTTCTTATACAGATTATGCATCTCTTGCTATTAGATTTAGATGTATGAAAAATGTGTCTACCGTGATGTCTAAGAAGGTGCTCCTACTGCATTTCAAATAAATAATAACCCAGAAAAGCAATGTCTGAATAAAAAACAAATTTACAAGTTGTAATAAAGGTGTATAATATTTTAACATTCTATTATGTCTAAGTATTTTCATAGTTTTAGATGTTGTGATGTGTTTAAACATTTCAGATGCTAGGGAATAAAAGGAGGCATAATAAGTTTAACTCTTTCAGTGTCAAAGGTGTGCCCAATGCATTGCAAAGCAACAAGGATAAGTTCTAGTTCCAGTTCTTTTCATTATCTTCATTAGTTTTATCTCTACGGGTATTCAAGGTAAGATGTGTCATTTTACATATGATTCAAAAATCTATAACAAGGATGTCGCTCTAGGAGGATAAGAATTTAGGAAAAGTGGAGGAATGGACTATAGTATGGAATCTAAAGTTTAATGCTACGAAGTGAAAAATAATTAAATTAGGACAAAGAAATCCAAAAGTGATATACAGGTTTAATGGTGCTGACAACAACATCAGAAGAATAGGACTTGGGAGTTATTATTTCAGATGACTTGTAGGTAGGCAAGGAACACAGTAAAGTTGGGGAAAGCCTACAGGATGAATACTGTTTTTTTTTATAGGTGATTGTATGAATATAGAGGTACTAATGCCACTCTGTGGATTAACCCTTTGATTGCCAGAGTGGTACTGAATGCATTTCAAAGCAATACATTCGGTACCCCTGTAGCACTCAAAGGGTTAATGGCATGGCCTCACCTGTATTACTCATCACGCAACTCTTTTAAAAGTTAAGGTTGTGGGATGAAACAATAAGACTGATATTTAAAATGATATAATTTTGATCATCATGGTAATATATATTTAATTATAAATGCACTGTGTACAGTACATTAAATCATATCTCCAGAAGGACATGAACAAATTGGAAGCAGTTCAAAGTTGAGCCACTACAGTACAGCAGGGTCTTCATGATGAAGAGCAAATTAAAATAACTTAAGATGCAAAGCATGGGGGAGAGTAGGGAGAGGGATGATATGATGTTAGAAACCTTTATATCATATATTGGATTTGTTACAGTTGGGGAAGCATTTCTCGGGAAAAATGGGAAGCATTTCTCAGGAAAAATGTGTTGGAGTCCTCTCTAGCATTCAGTGGGTTAAAGTCCAAATTAAATCAAGGGGAACTTGGGGAATTTTTATGTCTCCCCCAAAATGCAGCACATTTCCTTCAGAATGTCTCTGCTACTTTTAAGCACATCAGCCTCACTGAGTCCTGAAAATCTACTTCTGGACATTACTTCACATGTTTCCCTGGTAATCTTTACCATATGCATCATATCTCAAGATGTCTTGGTAAATTTACATTGATACCTTATTACTAATTATATGTTTGCAAGCAAATGAACCTTAGCACAACCCTACCAGAGAGATATTACTCATTGGTATTATTGTAAAAAAATAAAAACAGAAAAAACAGTACCTATTTTGAACTCAAATCTCTGATTGTGTTTTCTCACTGCAGAATTGTTAGGCTCTATCAATTTCTGAAAAGGGAGAAGCACAAGTGAATAGTCAGTGAGTGAGAATGAACAAAAGCACTGCGTGCACTGCAGAACAAGTTCTGAAACATAGATTTATTTTTAATAAAGATAATGTTGGGGCAAAAATGGCAAGTTAACCTTTTGATTGCCAGATAGGTGCTCAACACATTGCAGATGTGTTAAACCAATTTCAAAGGAAAAGGCAATTGTTTTGACCCATTGTTGTCTGTTGGGTTGTGATCATATATCAACCTTTTCTATGCCTTCACAAAGTTGCAGTAGAGTGAAAATATATTTATTGGCTAACTAAATAGCTTAAGAATGTAAAATTGTAATATTGTATATTTCTTACTGCAGATAGTTATCACACGTTCATGACTGTGGTAAAAAGGTTTTGATTATTTTGGATTAAACTGTTGGTGTCAATCTTATCTACGCCTTCTCCAAATTACTTCTTAGACTTCAGGTGGAGCATATTTTATAGCCTGTAATAATATGCACCAACCAGTATGAAATGTGACGTTTGATAGAAACACACTCTCCCTTTTGAAGTCTTAATAGCTTTGTTACTGGTTAATGTGTTTTGGGCATTACTTGGTGATTTCCAAGTGATTTCCATTTCCATTAGTTGGTGATTTCACAATTTAAAAGCATATGGGAACTGTTAGTGAAATATGTTCATTGTGTAGAATAGTGTGACAAATTCCATGTCTTGGTTTAAGTCACAGTTCATTGTGCTAGACATGGTCTGTCTATCTCTGTGTCTCTAGAACTTTCCAATGGTTTCATGACCTTAAGATCTTTGACATTGAGCCCATTTTTTCAAGAAATGTTTTCTGTGAAAATTCCAACTAATAGAAAATACATGAAATGTCTGCCTTTTCAATACCACCCATACATTTTTCTTAAGAACTCTGCTGTTTCTGACTATGTTGTTTCTGGCTGAAAGAATCCTCAACCCACAATATTACAAAAAATTTAATTTGCTCATGAACTACAGGTTTGTAGACAAGAAAGAGTAGGAAGCAGAGAGGCACTAGAGTTATAGTTAAGAATAGTTTTTGGTAGCAGTCTGTGTTATTCCAGTTTCCTGCTGCACTGTGCAGTAAGTGTACAAAGGTACAAAGGTACCATGTCCTCAAATGCGTATTAACTGGAGTATGTATAATGCATGTTCTCTAAGGTGCACACATATGAGTTATTCCCCCATGCAGACACTTCCTGCTTGGTGAATAATTTCCTGCGAGAAGTGCTGTTTTCCCACTTTTTTCTCCTAGCTGATTGCATTGAAATTAATGGGAAGAATTTCCCCATCACACAAAAGTTTTCTCTACTTTTCTACAACCATATAAAGGATGTCAGGCTCTCACAGCATGCCATTCTGTGTTTGTGAGAGTAGAAAGCAGCACGTTTTTGAGCTGGAGAAGATAGGCAAATAAAAGGGAATTGAAGTTTAGTTTAGGGAGTCTTTTAGGTAGGACATTTGTTCTCTGTATTAGGAGAGTCTGGGGGCACTCTGGGAGAAGATGGGAGGAAGAAGGTTGACTCCAAATACCACAAAATTCTATGTAACTGGCAAGACACAGGTGCCTGGGGACCAACTTACTTGCTGATCTGCTGTTATTATCTCTGCCTCTGCTGAGGAAGTCTGGGAAAAGAAGTTGTTGATTTTGTTTTTCACTTATAATTTTTTTTGGACAGGCTGTGATAAGAGGGTGGACAACTTAAAAAAAATATATAATAGTAATTAAAAAAATAAAAACATAATAAAAATATAAATAAAAAAGAAGAAATAAACAAACCACTAAATATATTAGGAGACAGACAGCTGACTGGACTAAGGTCAACTATCACACTCCATCAGTTGTGTTGTGTACTGTAGAGTAAAAACACACAGTAGCTGAGTCCAGCAAAAGGACAATGGGGCAGGGGGAGAGGGAAAGGTGGAGCAGTGTTGGGACGGGAGAGTAAAGTAGGAGTACAAAGACTGGTTGCTGCAGCATGCACAATAAATGATGATGATGCCTCTCTTCCAAGGAAGGATGCAGTTTGCCAAGGTCCCAGCAAAACATCCAGCACCACCAGTGCCAGTAAAAAAAAAATACATATAAGAAGAAGACTGAAGACAAAAACAAGGCACATTCTAGTGTTGAAGATGGCAATAGCATGATAGAGGCCAGGCTACTAGGACTGCTCATGTGCCAGGTGTATGTGGCCGCTGATGCTTTGTGCCATTTTCAGATGGTGGAATTTTGGAGGGTGTGACCATCCAGCCTATGAGGAAAGTGTTCCTGGTATTCCTAGATTGTGGAATGGGTGCAGCAGTCTGTGTATCTGTGGGCTAAATGGTCACAACTGGTACAGGAGGTTTCGCGATAATAATAGCAACTTACTTGGTGTCCTGTGGCTAATATGGCTATGGTTCAAACAAGGTTTGTCACCTTCATCATAACAAGCTGACTTGTCGGTTTGGTGTTTGGTTTCAAGCTACTGGATTTTAGGGATGTCAAAAAGGAGTTTGTTATGTGCATGGTAATGAAAGATATGCACAATGGTTAAAAAATTTGAGACACTGTGAGACAGGACTACTTTTTATTGTTGCCCCGCATGACGCCGATTCTTCTGAAGGAGTGGTCTTCAGAATTTGAGACAAGCTTGTTTCCGCTTGCTTTCAGTCTGACATTTTTTGGTGCGATGCAAATTGGAGAGCTGGTCAGCAAGAGTAGGCCAAAGCAGAAAAGAGATCAGCTACCCAAGCAAGGACTTGTAGAACAGGTATTTATTAGGGGACACAGAGTATAAGGTAAAATCTCAGGAGCAAATACTTGTTGGTATGTGTCTTAACAGCCCTTTTAAGAAGAGTGAATTGTAAACATAACCTCAAATGATAGGCTTGAACAAATGTGATTCAGTATGGTTTTTGTTTAGTCAGGCCTAAGGGAAACTGCATTGGGTGGAGACTATGGATGGGTGAAAATTTTCACCTCACACTTAAATTGGAGAATAATACTTCCCACCTGGCGAATAATTTTCTGTTAAAAGTGCTGTTTTTCCACTTTTTTCACCTAGCTTATTTACACACTACAGATATTATTTTATTTCCAAAAGGCATATTGGTATTATCACGGTGCCCGTGATTGCTGCCTTTTCCTGTCAGTTATCTGATTGGGCTCTCCATTGGCTGCCTGTCTTCAGCCCACCCTGTATTGCCTATAAAGACTGGGCTTGGGCACCCTTTGGTTGCCCTTTCGTGGTGTCTCTATGTCGCTAGCACCTGCACTGGTTTCCTGAGCTTCCTGGGCCGTGACTGATTCTACTACGCTCCAGAGATCGCCTTTGTACCTGCCTGACAGCTTCCTCGGTGTCTTGGTTCCTGCCTCTGTTCTTGATCCGGTTTGGGCTGTTGTTCCTGCTGTCGTTCCTGATCTGGTTGGCTGCCGTTACTGTTCCTGTTTCCTGTCCTGACCTGGCTGTGTTCCTGCTCCTGGATCGCGTGCAGAGTGACTCCTCCTTCATGTCGCTTTGGGCGACATTCTTATCATTCAGTGACTTGTGTAATCCAGTACACGGGTATTGGTTCGCTCCACGTATAACTGGTTGCTTGCTGCGTTCCATACAGCACCGGTAGAGGCTTGTGTAGTCCAGTACGCGGGTACTGGTTCACTCCATGTATAACCGGTTGCTTGCTACGTTCCATTCAGCACTGGTAGAGTCTTGTGTATCCAGTACGCGGGTACTGGTTCACTCCATGTATAACCGGTTGCTTGCTGCATTCCATACAGCACCGGTAGAGTCCTTACTGTTCACCCAGGATCGTTCTTCCGGACCATAACCCTTCCAATGTACCAAATACTGCAATTTTCCTCTAAGTCTGCGGGAATCAATGATAGTCTGAACTTCGTACTCCTCCTGACCTTCAACCTCTATAGGCCCTGGCACCACAGGGTTAGTAGTATAACGGTTGCATACAAGAGGTTTGAGGAGAGACACATGGAACACATTATGAATACGCATGGAAGCAGGGATGTCCAAAGCATAAGAGACAGGGTTGATTTTACGAATCACCCTATAAGGACCAATAAACCGAGGAGCCAATTTGTTAGACGGAACTTGTAGTTTGAGGTTTCTGGAGGAAAGCCATACTCTGTCCCCAACCTGGAAGGAAACCGCTGGCAGCCGTCTACGATTAGCATGACGCTGATGGCGCTGGAAAGACTGACTGAGTGCCCTCTGGACCTGTGCCCATGTGGAGCGGAGCTGCTCGATATACTCATCCAGAGCTGGAATCTGCTGCGACTGGAATGAATCTGGGAGCAAACAGGGCTGGAACCCATAATTGATCAGAAAAGGGGAGCTCCCTGATGAAGAATTAACCGCACAGTTCCTGGTGAACTCTGCCCAAGGCAACAGGTCAGCCCAGTTATCATGATGGTCAGTGACAAAACAACGCAGGAACTGCTCCAGTCCCTGATTGGCACGCTCAGCGGCCCCATTGGTCTGGGGGTGATAGGCAGAGGAAAAGGACAATTGGATGCCCATTTGTTTGCAAAATGCTCTCCAAAATCTGTACACAAACTGGCTCCCCCGGTCGGACACCATCACTCTGGGTACTCCATGCAACCGAAATACTTCTTTAGCGAAAACCACCGCTAATTCTTTGGCAGAGGAAAGGCCACGGAGAGGCACGAAATGAGCCCTTTTAGAAAACCTGTCCACCACCATAAGTATGAAGGAATACCCTCTAGACACTGGCAACTCTCCCATGAAATCAATGGAAATGTGAGACCATGGACGTTCGCCATTAGGCACCGGCTGGAGTGGGCACACAGGGAGGTGTCTAGGGGTCTTGGCACGGGCACAGGTGGTACAGGCATTAGTAAACACAGCCAAATCTGCCCTCAGGGAGGGCCACCAGAAGACTTGTGAGAGAGACCAAATCAGTTGATCTCTACCAATATGCCCTGCGGCTTTAAAGGAGTGGTATGTCTCAAGCAATCGAGTGCGAAATGGCTCATCTAAAAAACACTTGCCCACTGGGGTTTCTGGGGGAGCGGTAGCCTGGGAGGCCAATATCTCTTCCCCCAGTGGTGAAGTGATACTTGTGCGTAGAGTAGCCAATATATGATCAGGCTGTATTATGGGTGCTGGGACCTTGTCCGTGTCTACTTCAGGCTCAAATTGTCTAGACTGAGCATCAACCCTAACATTCTTAGACCCAGGCAGGTATGATACAACAAAATTGAATCGAGAGAGGAACAACGCCCACCTGGCCTGGCGAGAGGACAATCTTTTAGCCTCAGAGAGATAGGTCAAGTTTTTGTGGTCAGTAAGAATTAATACTGGATTTTTGGTGCCCTCTAATAAATGACACCATTCTTTCAGGGCGAGAACGATAGCCAATAATTCTCTGTCACCCATCTCATAATGACTTTGAGGCACGGACAATTTCTTGGAGAAAAACCCACATGGTCTGAGAGTTCCTCCTTTCACAGGTCGTTGAGAAAGTACTGCCCCAACCCCGATCTCTGAGGCATCAACCTCCAATGTAAACGGGAGAGATGGGTTGGGGTGGGATAACACAGGAGCAGTTGCAAAAGCGGATTTCAACCTCTCAAAAGCATCTTCAGCTGCCACCGACCACTGGGAGGGATTAGCACCCTTGTGAGTAAGGTCAGACAATGGTTTAACAATCATGGAAAAGTTCTTAATAAACTTCCTGTAATAATTAGCGAAGCCCAAAAATCGCTGAATTGCTTTTAGGCCCTTAGGCCAAGGTCATTGAAAAACTGCCGCAAGTTTCTCCCGATCCATGGCAATGCCTTTGGCAATCACGAACCCCAAAAAGGGCACACTGGATTTATGAAACTCGCAGTTTTCCAATTTGCAATACAATTTGTTTTTACGTAGGGGGAGCAACACTTCTGACACATCTTTAATGTGTTGTGACACATTTTCAGAATGAATGAGTATATCCTCCAGGTAGACAACAACGCAGGACCTCAGCATATCCCTGAGGATATCATTAATCAGTTCTTGAAATACTGCGGGTGCATTACAGAGACCAAACGGCATAACTAGATATTCATAGTGCCCGGATCTAGTGTTAAAGGCCTTTTTCCACTCATCACCAGCTCTGATCCGAATCAGGTTATAAGCAGCACGTAGGTCCAGTTTGGTAAAGATTGAGGAATCTTTTAACCTGTCAAATAATTTGGTGATGAGTGGTATCGGATAAGCATTTTTGACATTAATTTGTTTAGGCCACGGTAATCAATGCATGGTCTCAGTTTGCCATTCTTTTTTTTCACAAAAAAGAATTCAGCCCCAGCTGGAGAGGTGGATTTCCTTATAATCCTTCTCTTGAGGGCATCTGAAATGTATTCCTCCATAGCTTGGTTCTCATCGCAAGACAGTGGATATGTGCGTCCCCAAGGGGGCACCACCCCCGGAGGCAAATCAATAGCATAATCATAGGATCTGTGCTGGGTTAGGATGCCAACCTCTCCCTTACTAAACACATCACTGAACTGTTGATATTCGTCAAGCAATGAAGGGGAGTTACACATAATCTTAACTGGGTGGGATACACAATGCTCCATACAATAATGAGACCAAGCAGAGGTTTCACACTTTTGCCAATCAAACTGAGGATTATAAAGCTGCAACCAGGGAAATCCCAGAATGACTGCGTAGTGTGGAGAATTGATAATCTGGAACTGCTGTTCCTCTTTATGAAGCGCCCTAATGGTCATAGGTAATGGTATAGTTTCAAAGGTAACCTGTGCAGGTTCTAGAGGTCTGCCGTCAATAGCTTCAATAGCGAGAGGGGATTCACTTTCGACCAACAGAATCTTATGCCGTTCAGCAAAGGCCTTATCCATAAAATATCCAGCTGCGCCGGAATCAACCAGGGCCAGAAACTCCACCGAGTGATCTGCCCAAGAGAGTACCACCTGTATGGTGGGTTTCTGTATGATCAAACCTGGGGACAGTTGAACACCACCTAGGGCCTGTCCCCCAAGGTACCCTAGGTGTGTTTGTTTCCCGGACGTACGGGACAAGATCTTAGCAGGTGCCCAGTTTTGCAGTATAAGCACAACCCCTTCCTTCTGCGGTGTGCGCTTTCCTCCTTTGTTAGTCTTGTGAAGCCTAATTGCATGGGTTCACCTGATTCCCGTAACTGGTCTGAGTGTCAATTAGGATAACATAATCAATATATTCATCTAGATCAGTAGGCAACTCTTTAGCTGCGGTTTCATCTTTGATTTGCTCACTCAAACCTTGAGCAAAGGCTGCCAGTAATGCCTCATTATTCCAACCTACCTCTGCTGCCAAGGTGCGGAATTCAATGGCATAATCGCCAACGGTACGCCTACCCTATTGTATCTCCATTAGGCATTTAGCAGCAGAGGCGGTTCTACCAGGGATCTCAAACACTCTCTGAAATGATTGCACAAATTCCCTGAAATTCTTTGTGCAAGGTTTTGCACTCTCCCATAAGGGATTGGCCCATCCCAGGGCTCTGCCAGTCAGTAGGGATATCATAAACCCAACTTTGCTACGACCATTAGGAAAGACATGCGAGGATAATTCCATAAATATCTCAAGTTGGTTGATAAACCCTCTGCACAGGCTGGGTTAGCCATCATATCTGAGTGGCAAAGGAGCGGAAGCGGTTAACCCTTTGACTGCAGCACCTGGGGGCATAGTATCGTTCTCCGGTGTCGAACCTGGGGAGACCACCGGACTCAGGACAGGCTTGTCCGTGAGTACTGTATGTTCAAGAATGGTTTGGATCGCCAATGCTAGCTGATCCAGGTGCTGCTCATGTACATCCATCCTCCAATAGGTGTTCTGTGCATTACCCTCACTCTTACTATCTTGTACTGTCACGGTTTGTTTTGACTCTCAGACACAGAGCACCGGTAGAGTCTTGTGTAATCCAGTACGCGGGAACTGGTTCGCTCCACATATAACCAGTTGCTTGCTGCGTTCCATATAGCACCGGTAGAGTCTTGTGTAATCCAGTACGCGGGTACTGGTTCGTTCCACGCATAACCGGCTGCTTACTGCGATCCATAAAGCACTGGTGAGTCTTGTGTAGTCCAGTACGCGTGCACTGGTTCGCTTCATATATTACCGGTTGCTCTCAGTGTCCATATAGAACCGGCAGTGTCTTATTTGGTCCAGTACGTGGGTACTGATTTGCTCCATCATTACCGGGTGCTCGTTGACACCTATACAGCCCCAGCAAGGCCTCTGTGTGCCCAGTATAGGCGACTGGTTTACTCCACCTATATTCTAGTCGCTGAGGCCATCTCCGCTTATGCACCAGTACTTGCAGTTCTCTGGGTCCATCGAGGCTGCCTTGCCCAGTATATTGGCAAGGCCGGTAGAGCCTCCTCTCTCTTTGTGTCAATCTCAAAGCTGCCTTGCCCGATATATTGGCAGGGCCGGTAGAGCCTCCTCTTTCGTTATGCAAGCCTCCAGGCTGCCTTGCCCGGTATATTGGTAAGGCTGGTAGAACCTATCTCCATATTGTGCCAGTCTTAAGGTTGCCTTACCTGGTATTGGCAAGGCCGGTAGAGCCTTTCTATTATTCACTGTACCACTATTCACTATTGCATTGTAAATTCACGTGTTATTATATGTGTATGCCAAACCCGCGAGGGTTCTCTTTAAACTTTCAATAAAGTTGTGTTTTTATCTTAACTCTGTGTCTGAGAGTCAAAACAAACTGTGACAGGTATGTGGCGAAATAATCAATTGAACAGGGAATGTTTTTTGGGGCGTTTGTTTACTGGGATTGGGGAGGGGGCAGTTAATAAAAAAATGAATTTAACCTCCCCCCCATAAGATATGATATAAAAGAGGTCTGAGGAGGGTGCTTGTGTTGGTGGGTGGAGTCTGGGGTAAGAATCAGTTGAACAGGGAATTGTTTTGAGGGGGTTTGTTGACTGGTATTGGGGGATAATTAACATCAAAATAAATAAATAAAATAATACATTTGTACGTAATGTGATAGAGACAGGGACCCCCTGACATAAGCTGTCACTGGGGTAGACTGATCCTTGACATGACAGAGTATTTTGTAGAGAATGATTTGTAGATTTGTTAGAGGCCCAAGACCTAAGGAAACACTGATTTGTAGGACTTAGGCCTGTTTGGCACAAGCCCTAAGGAAACATTGATTTGTAGGAATCAGCCCTAAAACGCCCCAATAACATTGGTGATGGATGATGAATGTTGTTAAAAGCCCTTCTTGACTAGTGCCAAAAGGTCATGTTGAATTAGCCAGTGGCCAGTGGCTATTGTCAAATGCCCCAGTGTAATTGAAGAATCGTGACTGCTGTTCTTGCTGCTGCTGCTGAGTTGCTTGAACAGCAGGATGATTAGGTAGCGCAAAGGAAATTGGATGGCGATGGATGATGATGGTTCCACTTGCCATGACTAGCTCCAGTGATGTGCCTGAGGCAGTAGCAACACCATAACTAGCCCTCACCACTTCAGGTATACATGGAGAAAAGAAGAAGTTGGCCAGTAATGGTTCTTCACTTGATCCTCCTTCAAAATCATGGATGTGTTGAAAATATAAATTTTTCCCTTGACAGCAGCAACTGTGCCTCTCACATCATCAACTGCAATGTGTACAGTGTAAATAAGGGAAGGACTGGAAAGTGGAACAATGGGTACATCTGCACTCACATGAAACACCTGCACAACTTTATCCAAACACCATGACACTTAGGGTCCCCCCACCAGAAACCAAGTACTGCTGCTGTCAATTGCTGTTTGCAATTCTCCTCCATCATACTGCCATGTGAGGTCAGTGCACTATACAGTGTGCAATGCGTGGACACACTGCACATCCTAACATCAACAGAGTGGTTATCATTTGGTAGGGGAGGTAATGATGAACAAGGTGGATTGGTAGAAGATGTAGTTACCCTAGTGGAAGAAGGTGAAGACGAGCTAGTTGTTTCGCTAGTCATGGAACTTCCAGCCTCTGGCTGGGTTTCCTATTCTACCTCCTCTTTGATCTCTGCCTCACCTCTTGTTGCCTTTCTAGAGAGTCATGGGGTACTGCAACAGTGGTGCTCGATTTCTGTGGTAGGTGTTAACATGTTTGACATGATTGTCATGATGTTTTTCATGTGTGTTATCAGGGCAGTTGTGCCAAGGTGTGTTCCCTCCATTCCCCTTCTCACAAAAATTGTGCACAGTGCCATTGGTGATGACTTGACTGTTCCTACACCAAGAGAAAAATAGTCCCACACCCACGACTTCAGGGGAATGGGAAAAGGTGGCAAAGAATGGCCTCTTTCTTCTTGTCCTCCACATTCCATTGCACTGGCTGGGGCAGAGGATAATGTTAGTGCTGTTGCTGCTTCTGCCTCAGAATTAGCACTACAACTCGGACATGGAAGATTGCTGCTGCTGGCAAGTGGAACCTGCCCTAGCCCCACATCATTTGTTGACCCCATTCCCACTGTGTCCACGGTGGCCTGTTGCAAACTTGCCTGCTCCTCAGCATCCTGCAACTCAGCAGCAGGAATTAGAGCAGTTGTAAATTCATCAAATTCCAAAAGTTCACTTCTGCCAGTGGTGGTAATGGTGATGCCCATCCCTATCCCTGCCTCCCACTCCTTCTCAGTTTGGGCTAAAAAGGCAATCAATGTCTCTTCCACCCCAGCTTCTCCACCATCATCACCACCACCACTAGTCCATCCTTGCTGCTGCTCTAGTACAAACATCTCACTGCTGGTTGGAGGAGGTGACGAGAAATGTGACAGAGATCCCCTAATGTAGCACTAGCAGCAGGCACAGGCAGCTGATCTGTGCTACTGGTGGTGGTGGTATTATTGCGGTGGTAACAATTCTGCCTTCTTAAGGGTCATGTTCCACATGGACAATGATGTGGGGGGAAGGGGACTGCCAGGGTCAGGGGAATGGTGTGGGCTCCCTTGACCACTAGTCTGGATGCACTCAATTGCTTCCCCTACCACTCTCCTAACACTAGTCCCACCGGCTGCTTCACCATCACTTTTACTACTACTAACACCAATCACATCAATTTCAGCCCCTGAGTCTTCCTCCTCACAGTCACTATTAATATGATGATTACCCCCTCCTTCACTCCTAATGCTAACAAGCTTCTGCACCTTCTTAGTAGTAGTAGTACTAGCACTGATAGTACTGCTCGGGGATGGCAAGTGTGACTTAGGGTCCCCTGCTGTCACTCTTGGCATCATCTTCTTCTTTCTCCCTCCTGTGTATTACACTGGCAGCAGCTTCAGCACTGGTGGCAGCAGGTTCAGCAGAGGCAGCAGACACAGCACTGGTGGAAGCAGGGGCAGCACGTCTGACAGCAGACATAGCACTGATACAGCAGGGGCAGTACTTGCAGGGCACAGCACTGGTGGCATAAGGGACAGTACTGGCAGCAGGCACAGCACTGGTGACAGCAGGGGAAGCATGTCTGACAGCAGGCACAGCACATCTTACAGCAGGTGCAGAACATCTGGCAGCAGGTGCAACACGTCTGGCAGCAGATGCAGCACATCTGGCAGCAGGCACAGGCAGCTGACCTGTCCTGCTCTCACTACTAACCTTTTCTTCCTTCCTTCCTATTAAATTCCCCAAGAACCCTACGGGTGATTTAGGGGAAATGGCCAGCATTGCTTCTGTAGTGCTCACTTCCTCCTCAGACTCAGAGGACATAAGCGTTCTTCCAGTTCCTCCTTTTATTACACTTAAACTTTCTCATAGTGATAGCAGTCACTATGCACCTCCCCTGCCTTTATTTTGCTAAAAGATCACATCAGAACAGCACAGCACATCTACCTCGCTCTTTAGCTGCTGCTATTGTATTTCACTTCCTTTCGCCCACCCCTAGCGGAGATTTGTAGAGCAGTTGTTTAGATGCCGGTGGTAAAAATGCCATCACTTCACTAAAACGTTGTTACATCTACTTCTGTGTGCCTGCTGTAACCCTGTGAGGAATGGCCATCTGACAGAAAATAAGTATTTATTTTTATAATAAAATATATTCATTTTTTATATATAAAATATAATTAAAATATACTTTAACAGGGCTAAAGACAAATTTTGTAGATAACATACCTCTAGACAGATCTGGAAAGTATGTTGGCACCTAGTTAACCCTTACATTCCCCTACATATAATGATCTTTATTCAGACACTTGGTACCCTTTTTTATGTCCCATCTCATATCTTCCGTCCTGTCACTCTGCTAAGGGAGTGTCTGTCTGTCTGCCCTCTAGGTCAGGGCCCCCTCCTTGTTCATTCTTCTGACTTTCCACTAACTTACTTCGAATTTGTTACAGAATTTTACAAGTGTCTTGAGCACTTGAGTATTCAGTCGGGGGAGTTTGAGAGCCACTCCTTCAGAATCAGAAAGAGCAACACAGGCAGCTAGATTGGGTTTGTGTGGAGAGATGGTACACAGTATTGGTAGATGTGTATCAGTCAGCTTCTACCTATATATAGGCTGGAAGAGGGTTAAACCTATTTAACCTGTATATATTGAATATTTCTTTGTTATGAGTGTTGCATCCAAAAATATATAACAAACTGTTAATGGAGGGGGAAATAAGACAGTATTCACCATCACTCACATTCATGGAGTTTGCAGGTTGGTTCTTTGGCTCTGGGATTTTTTTTCCTCAGTGGTGTCAACTTCAGTTGTCCTTATCTTCCTTGCAGGTGTCTTTTCCTAGAGGGTGTTGATTGCCTGGTATTCCTACAATTGTTGGGTAAGGTAGATGGCAGTGATGTGTAGGAAATGTCCTCCTAGTTGGGGGGCATGAAGTGGGTGTAGTTACTCCAGTATGTGGTTCAGTTTTCATAACTTTTGGGTTGGGGCCCCCATATATTTGTAATACATTTAGGGGGCAATCATTTAGGTAGATTTCCTGTCTGGAATTTTTTTTTTTGGGGGGGGATAAAACAGGATATGAACAGATTGCTATCTCTTTTTCAGGCTCTGGTAATAATGTGATCTGAGATATTGGGTAGGCGATTTTGGAGAGGGGCTAAGGATCCAAAGGCATCAGATAAATACATGATTCAACTGAATAGAAAGATTTCTCTATGTCCTAAAACCACATTAACTGCATTCATATAATCAGATAATTTTTGGGAACTGGATAGGAACTGATATTTTATACTACGTGGTGCTCCTTCTTTCCTTGGATTTGTGATACACCAAAGATGGGTTGAACTATTTGCCAATAGCTAGTATATTTACAAATATATTCTGGTTGTAGCCTAATCCACCAATATATAACGTGACCAGATCTCCATTTTAATGCAGGTCACATATCAAAAAACACACCAAAGGATTGCATTGTTTACTGCACAGTTCTAGATAAGGACATTTTCATAAATATCCTGCCTTAAAATGGAGCTCTCATCAATTACAGTTGGGATGGAAAAAAGACCAATTTTTTTCTTATAATAATTTTCATGGGAAACCCCCCAATTGCCTCTTTTATCACCCACAGATACCGCACAGCATTTCTGCTTTTTTGTTAATCCCAAAAGATTCCTGCAAAAAAAAATATTTTCCACCTATACCTACAACATCCTGCTAGGGTTCAGACTCATTAGTATTTGTAGTTCAATGGCTACCGGTGCAGTGGGAAAGCTGGAGGGTCAGCATGTGTGACTGTATGTTGTAGTGGAAGACAATGTGACACCCTCCAGCTGCCGCCAGACTATAATTCCTATCATTCCCATTAGCCACTAGCTGACAAGAAATGATGGGAGTCATAATCTGGCAGCAGCTGAAAGGCCTCACTTTTCCTATGCCTATGGTTTCCAGTGCAATGGGATAAGAATGCTGGGTCAATATATGTGGTTTAATGGCTACTGTGCGACAAGGCTTCTGGGGTCAATGTATGTAGGTCTATGACTACCAGTGCAGAGAGACAAAACTGGGGAGGGCGTCATTATGTGTGGTTGTATGGCTACAGTGGAAAAAAAACAGAACTCCCAAGGAAAAGTGCATTTTTTTTACATGTTTCTCTTCTGATGGAAAAGTTTCTACCCATCCCTTCCTTACAGTTTCAGTTTACCTCTGTAATAACACATCACTTGAACAAGAACACTTAAAATATTTATTACCTTTCAGGTTATCAAACAATGAAAAGCTTCATTTTCTTAACTGTAGTATATTAAACTGCCAATCAGTTTTGATATTTTACTTGTCAAGCATGTTTCTCTAGGCATAACAGTAAAACTTTGATCAATGTGTCCAGCCTGGGCTTGTTTATTGCATAAGCTTTAGTATATCTAAAAATATATCTTTTCTTTCCTTGACACAATTTTAGAAGTATAAGTCACACTAATTTATACCACTGAATAAATATTTTAGGTAAAAGGTGGCACCATGTTAACCGTAAGAAAATTTTGGTAGAGTAAAAGGGATACCTTTGTTGGCTAATAAAGGTATCACATCTACTCTACCAGTTTCCTGTTAAATATCCTGCATTTCAAATTTTTAATTCAGAAAAAGAGATGGTACCGTGTTAACCAGTAGAGTAGATAGGATTCAGTGTAGAAAAAGACTCACAAGAGTGAAAGAAGGGGCCTTAGTGTCCTGAAAGCTTTCACTTTCTATATCCTCAGTTAAAAGGTATCACGTTTATATCACTCTTGTGAATGTTTTGCTACACTGAATCCTATCTACATTTTTAATTAAAAGCAAGAATCATGAATCTAAATGTCTCACAGAACACACTGTAGGGTGCATGTATTAAGGAAACAGCTGGGCAATTCAGTTGGACTTTTGTTTATTTCTTATTGTGTCAGGGTTTTTCCTTTTTATTGCATGTATTTAAAAGCACCAGTGTATTTTAGACTAACAAGATTTTAATGACATATGAGAGTTGGTACAATGTTAACCACAGAAATACAGGAGGCAAATATAGTTGTTGAGTTAGCCGATAAAGATTTTTATTGGCAGAGAGACACAGCATTTGAAATGTAGCACCTTTTTTTCTCTTTCTAATTTACATAGATCTCTTCAAAACATAAAAGGGAAAGTACCATGTGACAGTGGCCCTCTTGGCCGTTCTCCTGGTCAAAGTTTACTGACCTAAAGTTCTTTACTGCAAATCTCACAAGAGTGACAACTGCAAAACTTTGACATTTTACTGTTCCGTCAGGTAAATCTGACAATACAGCTCCCGCAAAGTGCCAGAGATGTGTTTTTTAATGCTTACAGCCTATGCAGTTACACTTGAACCCAGAGTAGCCTTTGGCATTGAGCTACAAACTTCCGTGCTGAGTCCAGCCCCCTTGCCAACTGAACAGGTCAGTTTTCTGATCCTCCGCCTAAATGGATGACATCAGACAGGATCCAATTAGGTTTTAACTGTGCATCCCCTGGATTTTTTCTAAGTCTGTGCCTCCTACTTGAATAGTAGTCTGATCCTGAACTTTATCTGTACAGGATCATAACATCTCTGTGTATCTCACTCTCTTTTAGCATGTGCCAGCTGTTTAGCTAAAGATAAAGGTGTACATATTCAAATAGGCAATGATAAAGAACCAGACTTTTGTGCAGACTACAGGTGGAGAGCATTCATGTAAATGAAAGTGGAAGAATTATACATACTGAACTAGGTTTTGCTCAGTAACACAGCTCTGAAGAATAAATTGCTTATTGTTATGTAGTGTTTTCCTCCTATTTTAACACATTTTTTATTTATATTTCCTATAGATACTACATTTCCCACTGTAATATTACTTCTTCTGAGGGCTGAAGTTTAGAAATAAGTGGCTGAAAGTCAAAGTTGTGAGTCCTACAGCAAATATGGCTTCAAAAATGTGTTAGCATGCAGAATGCATTTGTCCTTTGCCCACAACACTTTCTTGCTTAAGTGACACTGGCACATATTCAGGATGATATCAAGTAATAAAAAAAGTACAACCTACAATGTGGCAGATATGTATTGTAGTGGTAGTGGTGAGGGACTGGCATGGTGTGATTTGTGTTTGTATTTTTACCATTGTCATACTCTATCCTCCTTCTCAGATTATTGACACATATTACTTATCAGTCATAGCAGTGGTCCCAAGTGGGGTAGATGGTGGCAACCCTTCTTCCCACCCGTCCTCCACCTCCTCATCTGTGCTGCTGTTAATATATTTGTCCTGGCTTTGTCTGTCATGTGTGGTTTCTGCTACTACTACAACTACTGGAGCTGGATGTTGATGTAATTCTACTGCCACTATTACTAGGTGTCAAAGGTACAGCACATATAGCAGCAGCACCAGAGATACTCGTCAAATCTAACACAACCTGTGTTGCTGTGTATTCAAAACAGGTGTGTGTAGCTGAGTGGAACTTGGACTTTGAAGAGGCAATGATGCTGAGGATGACTGATAGGGTGACTGTGTGCTTTTTGACAGCTGTACTTGTCCAGGGTCAGACTTTCCAATGGCTTTCTCAAACAGTTTATAGACAGGCACAGTGCTCCTTAAAAGTAGTGGAAGATACAGCCTTTGACTTTCTGCTAACCTTATAGCCCTGTCATCATCCTCACTCTCAACATCTGTATCTGAACAAGAGGAGGATGCTTGAGGGATATATTCTAGACCTGCATCATCATCAGTCATCATTAGGTCATTCTCAGCAGCATCAGCATCACCTGACAGTTCTTGCCCACTACTACCCTTATATTCCTCTAAGCTTTTGGAGGTCTCAAACAATTTCTTTTTACTTTTACTATAACAAAATTCACTACTACTTTGAGGACAGGTGTTTTAGTGTCTCACTGTCTGATGCAGCAGGCGGTACAGCTGCTACACCTTCTTCTATTATGCTGTTGCCAGCATCATCAACACTTGAATGTGACTTGTTGTCATCTTCAGTGTTCTTCTTATATGGTTCTATATTTCTACTGTCACTGTTGGTGCTGGACCTAGTTTTGCTGGGACCTTGACAAACTGCATCCTCCCTTGGAGTAAAGGGATCATCATTATTGATTGCATACACTGCAACAACCATTGCTGCAGTAGATTTTTGGACTACTACTTTACTCTCACATCCCTACACTGCTCCACCCCTCCCCCTTCCCCTTGTGCGTTTGCTGGACATTCTGCAACTACACTGTGTTTTTTTATTGTACAGTGCACAACACAACTGATGGAGCTCTATGATGCCTTGCCTAAGCCAGGCAGCTGTCCGTCACTTTCACCTAAGATATTTCATTTTTTTATTATTTTTCTTTATTTTTTTATTTTATTTATTTTAGTTTTTTAAATTGTCCACACTGTTTTCTTATCACAGTCTGTCCAAAAAAATTATAACTGAAAAAGAAAATCAACGTCTTCCCCAGACTTCCCCAAACAGCAGAGGGACAATAACAGCAAGATCAGCAAGCAAATAGGTTGCCTGTCTTGCCTGTCAGTCACATGGAATTTTGGAGTATTTGGGGGATAACCTCCTTCCTCCCTTCTTATCCCCTAGAGTGCCCCCAGACTCCCCTAATACAGAGAACAAATGTCCTACCTAAATTACTTCCTAAACTAAGCTTCAATTTCCCTTTATTTGCCTATCTCCTCTAGCTAAAAAACATGCTGCTCTCTCCTCTCACAAACACAGAATGGCACTGTGAGAGCCTGACAGCCTTTTATATGGCTGTAGAAAACTTTTGTGTGGTGTAGAAATATTTTTCTTCCCATTGATTGGCATGGGTAGAAAAGGTGGAAAAAAGCCAAAAAAATACACTTTTTGTGTGGAAATTTTTCACCAAGCGGAAAGTGCCATTATTCGATTTCAGTTTGAGGTGAAAATTTTCACCCATCCCTACTCTTTGGGATGTGGAAACGTTGGTTGGGTGCACCTTTGTCACAAGGGTGAGTGGCATAATTTATGCTTCCCAATGGATCTTTGGACAAAGGGCTGGTGAAGGCAAGGGTTGTAATATTTTTGATGGCTTGAAATGACTGAGGTGCACCCAACCATCCTTTCCATGTCCCAAAGGTATTCTTATAACCATTGAAGGATGGTTGGGGTGCACCACTAAATCACCCCAAGTGGTGAATGGAATGATAATGCACCTTTTTTATTTTAAAAATACCCACCTTGTTAAGATCTCAACAATATAAATTCTATTTTTGAAAAATCATCCTATATAATAATTCGCTAGGGTGTTTGTCACGATGCAGCCATGCGCAGTAGAGACTGCCCCCATTCAGGCAGTCTCTACTGCACATGATTACATTGTGTGAGTGAGGCGAAGCAAGACTGCATCGCATGGAGCAGTGAGGTGGCGGCCTCTTAACTCTTTGAGTGTCAGAGGGGTACGCAACGCATTGCAAAGCAATCACACGGACCTTGGCCCATGTACACGGGCTTTTACACTAGTTCTTAAAGGGATAGTAATACTTAAGATGTAAAAAAATATAGGTTGTAGGGTTTATGTTCCCGAATAAAACAAGGGTAATCCCACTGTTGAGAGATATTTTATTAAAAAATTATAACTGCTCAAACTTGGATTTTTTAGGTGCAATACCACAGTGGCCTGAAAATGTACAGTGGCGCTGCTGCTACACCATCCTTTGGAGATTTATGGTCTACAGACTAGAGATGTCCATGGGATGGTGTAGCAACAGCACCATTGTACGTTTTTTAATAAAATATCTCTCAGCAGTGGGAGTACCCTTGTTTTACTCAGGGGGATAAACCCTACAACATATGTTTTTTTACATTTTAAGTATTATTATCCCTTTAATAATGTATTTCAGCTGAGAACTATATTACTTGTCATGTCAACTGTCATTCTCACAACTGTTTTAAAGAGGAATAGTCACCTCATTGACAGCATCCATCTTGACAAGACTTGCAAGATTATTCCTCCTCATTAAATTATTCCACATGATTTATGAACATGTTAGTTGGGTTAGTTAGACAAGGCAAAGAACAAAGCTCTTCTTAGAATAAACCAAAACAATCTAAAGCCATTAAAGTGATTAAAACAAGTACATGGTATATGCATTTTAAATTGACACATTTAATGAGACTAAAAGATACAAGGTGATGATGATAGATACACTTAAAAGGGATAGTAATACTTCAAATGTAAAAAAATATATGTTTTAGTGTTTATCCCCCTGAGTAAAACAAGGGTACTCCCACTGCTGAGAGATATTATGATATTTATGGTCTACAGACCAGAGCAGTCCATAGGATTGTGTAGCAACAGCGCCACTGTAAATTTTTAGGCCACTGTGATATTGCACCTAAAAAATTTAAGTTTGAGCTGTTATAATTTTTTAATAAAATATCTCTCAGCAGTGGGAGTACTCTTGTTTTACTCAGGGGGATAAACCCTACAACATATATTTTTTACATTTTAAGTATTACTATCCCTTAAAGTTAATGGCATATAATTCAAGGTTAATTACTAGAGTTTGATCCTATATGAGACCACTTATGTTATATCACTTTATAGCAATACACGGTATAATATCCATTAAAAGATACTGTCATTCTTGTCTGACTCCCATTGCCATATCAATCTTGATAATGTATCACAGAAGTGATAGTCCTATATTATCTGCAAATGGGCTGATAAAAGATTAACATAATTTCTTAACAGTCGAGCAGTATCACTAATCTCAATCAATTAACTACACTAGCTCTTGTCTCATTTAAAAAAAAAAAAGCCAAATTTAACAAATGGCGTCTCTGTAGAACAGTCTACACAATTATTAAAATAAGAAGTTTTAGACATAGATTTTAGGGTTCTAACATAAAACAACTACATTTTACAGCTACACACTGGAAATGAATGATATTTAAAATTATATATCCAAATTGTATTTTTAGATGTTAGCATTCTTTAACTAAATGGACATTACAGTGTTCACCAACAAATTAGAAACCATGTGTTGGAGACCTCTCTAGCATGCAATGGGTTAAACAAAAATATTGTATAAAGTGTTGTTTTGAGAAAGTGAAAATGCCTGGGGAGCCTGACAGACCATTCCCCATCCCCAGCATCTATTTCTTCCTGCCTGAAATTATAGACTGAAATAACTTGCTTAACAATTCGTACAATGGAAGTAAAGCTCTAATCATGTTCTGTCCTGCTAGCTATATGATGTCACTAACATAACACTTCATCAAAGCTGAGGAAGTGGGTAAAACTGTTTTATTTACAACTGAACAATGTATAGAATCACAGCTTTAATCTTCAACTAATATGAACACTAAGTCAACAATGTATGTGATGTGATATTTGTTTAAAAAAACATAGCTCACTTTTTTATGAAGAGCAATGTTGTGATGCCATACTTGATATAAAACAATATACATAAATATTACTAAGAGCTCCCTTTCACTTGAGAAGCATTTTACTTGAAAACTGTTTGAAATCTGAAAGAGACTGGATGATTTGGTCCTCAAAATGTTTGTTTGTCTTAATGTCTTAGGCACAAAAGGAAGTTATTGTAATTCTGGAACATTTCATCTGTACCATAAGGCACAAATAAAAATCCCCATTACTTAAATGGGACATTTAACCACTTGAAAGCTAGAGAGGTCACTAGAATTAGAAAGGTTTAAAGTCCAATTGTAAAGGAGCTGTACATTTTTTTTGTCAAGTAAAACAAGAGCACTACAAGTGTTGAGATAATTTTAATTCAAAAGTAACTATAGTTCAAACCTGTTATTAATATCAACTGTTAACAACATTGCCATCTGGTGTCCAAAAGGCATTTTTATTAAATTAACTTAACCCCTTAAGGACCCTTGACGTACCAGGACCGTCACGGTCCTTGAACTACTCAAGGACCGATGACGGTCATGGTACGTCACGTACTTTTTACTTACAGCGCTCTACCGGGAGTGCTGTACGTAAAAATAGGGCCTGAAATAGACTGGTCCAAGATCGGAGCGTTCTCTTTCAAGCCCCATAATGACGCGCCGATACACGTGACAGGTCACGTGTACCGGCACTTCCAAGTGCCCCTATGCGGTCATTATGGGACGGAAATGTCCCATGGCCGCCGGTCCTTAAGGGGTTAAAAGAAGTGCTTGAGTCTCTGTCCATGGATCTCAAGGGTAGCTATATAAACAGCACCATCTGATGACCATAAAAGAAAATTGTAGTTTAATGAGTTAAAAGAATAAGACTATGAGATGTAATAACATATGAAAGTTTTAGAAATATATGATTCTTTTAGAAACACTTTAAAAACCTATAGAAAGAGCAAATTGTTTTGTTATGGTTGTATAGCACAAAAAAATCTTCAAAGATCTCATTAGGATATAGTAAGAGAAGTATTTGTTGTACTTTAACCCTTTGAATGCCAGAGTGGTATGCAACGCATTGCTTTGCAATGCATTGCGTACCACTCTGGCACTCAAAGGGTTAAAGTCTATCATTTTAAAGGGATAGTAACCCCCCTGGTAAACTTTAAGCCAAAAGCTAGTAATAGGCAAAACATACTTAACTCCATTATTCCCATCTCTCAAACCGTTATGGTTTGAGAGATGCAAGAAAAGAAAGACCTCCGTTCCCTCCCCTTTCTCATGCATCCGCTGTACAGCGGACGTCATGAGATCCTGCTTCCCGGACCAAACGGCGTCTCTTCAGGAGCGCTGTCATCTGGATATCTCAGTATAATTACTTCATCGGAATGGTCTAAAACGTGTGCCTGGCTTGCAAGCACATGTTGTAGACCATACCGATGAAGTAAATATACCGAGATACCTAGGTGACAGCGTTCCTGAAGAGATGCCGTAAATCGGTCAACCAGATTCTGTCTCTGACAACTTTACAGCTCGTCAGACAGAAAGGGGAGGGAGCGGAGGTTTTTCTTTTCTTACATCTCTCAAACCATAATGGTTTGAGAGATGGGAATAAGGGAGTTAAGTATGATTTGCCTATTACTAGTTTTTGGCTTAAAGTTTATCGGGGGGGGTTACTATCCCTTTAAAGAAGCCATTTTATGGCATATTTTAAATTTGAATTATGGGCATCCACTTATACAAAGCCTCAATCTCTATTTACAATGTACTTTTGACTGAAAAATGATTAACACCAAAATGTTACTGAATTGCACCTATTTTTGTTATGTATTAGCGAATATTTTCACTTTTTTTTAGAGAATGCATTTCAAAAGTGCACATGGCTAAAAGCAAAGCATTTAGCAAACTTTTTCATACATCATCTGGCTATTTTTAGTATGAGTCTTGCATCAAAACATGAACAATCACAAATAGCACCCAAATGTATGTCTTTCAAAAAATACCTAATGATCCACTTTCTTTTATTCCACCCTTTTTGCTGATTTCCTGTGTGACTTGTTATTACACTGCATGGAACAGAGCATAGAGAAATGGCATACTCTGAAACTCCAGTTCATTCCCACAATGCACCAAATCAACTGCACCACAGGAAAAAAACCAAAATCTCCACTGATGTTAAATGGGTCTTCTAACCCCTTGAGGCCTCCGAAGTATTGGTTCAGTTTTTGTTTGAGACCTCTCTAGAATTCAGAGAGGTAAAAGTCCCATTTAACTTATTGGGAATTTTAGAATTTTTTAAAATCCCCCTATGGGACACCAGAATTGCATAATTTTCCCTAGAACATCAGCCTTACAGAGAATGTATTAAAAAGAAATTAAGAAATTCTGGGGAAAACCAGCTACACAAGAGGGGACTAATAAAATCCACATTGATTCAAAATGAGCCTTTTAACCCTTGAATGATAGTGTCATCTCTATTTGTTTGCAATTAATTTGAGACCTCAATTTGTTAAAACTCTCATTTAAACTAAATGGGATTTGGAAATTATTTACTAATGCCCTGTGGCACAGTTGGTTTGAATGGTTATTTATATTTTCAGAGATCATTGAAATCCCTTCTTTTAACCCATAAAAGACCAGAGGCATGTGCAACACATAGTTTTACAATTATTTTCATATCCCTTTGGTCATTAATGGGTTAATACACCACAATATGAATTCTGACTGTAAGCTTCTTAGCAGATATAAGCCAAGCTCGAGTGAAAAATGGTTCCTGAGGGGGTTTTCCCTTGAACTTGAACATAATTATTTTAAAACATGCCTGGAGTGCACAAGAGAATTAAGAGCTCCTAAAAGCTGAACTTATTTCAACTTTAGTGTGCCATAAAATATGTAATGAGGCTGCAAGCAGTACTGGTATTCATTGTTTCTCATATTCATGCTCTGTGTTCAGTGCAGATTTTGTGCATTTTTCTTCCATGATGGTACCAAGTTTTTGTCATTATGCTATTGACTAATATTTCAGCTATTGTATTTACTGTCTCATTTAGGAACCAGGTCTAAGTGTCCCTTAGCAGGACCCAGTAGGAAGAGTATTCAACTGTATAGAGCTCCACATTTTGAGTGTGCCTCAACTGTGCTCAGCACATTCAGAATTGTGGTGTGGCCAGAGCAATCTAATGTCTCTATACCAGTTTATATACTCCTATAAAGCTATTGAACTCCTTGGATGCTAGAAAGATCTCCAGTGAATTGCATGTTGTAGTCCAAGGGTATTTTGTCCTTGATTCAATTATTCCCGCTAAAACAGCCAGTAGGGCAAAATTGAATACCAACCATTGACAACATTTGTCTAAGCCTGTATTCAATGGCCCATCAACTGACACCTCAGTGAACTTTGGGCCACAGAAACAGACTTGTGCCCAAATGTCCATCATGTTTTTTAAGTTCCCAAAACCCATGCTAAATTGGTTGAGTAATGAGAACATCAAAGGAAATCGGCTAACAGTGCCTGACACGCATTTTACATATTTTTTCATACTTTGGATGTATTGCTCTGGGGCTTAGGGCTAGGGATGGGTGAAAATTGTTGCCTCAAATTGAAATTGCGAATAATGGCACTTTCCTTTTGGCAAAAAATTTCCTGTGAAAAGTGCTGTTTTTCTGTTTTTTCCCCTCCTTTTTCGCCCATTGAAATCTATGGAAAGTAAAATATTTCTCCAGCACACGAAAGTGTTCTACAGCCATGTAAAAGGCTGTCAGGCTCTCACAGCATGCCATTTTGTGTTTGTGAGAGGAGAAAGCAGTACATTTTTTGAGCTAGAGAAGACAGAAAGGGGAATTCAAGTTTAGTTTAAGGAATCTTTTTTGTTCTGATAGGAGATTCAGTGGGGAATTCTGGGGAGAAGAAGGGTGGAAGGAGGTTAACCCCAAATACTTCAAAATTCCATGTGACTGACTGGCAAGACACGGGCAGCTGGGGACCTATTTTCTTGCTGATCTTGCTATTATTGTCTATGTGCTAGGTGGAGAAGTCTGGGGAAAGATGTTGTTGATTTTGTTTTTCAGTTCTAATTTTTTTTGGACAGACTGTGATAAGGCACCAGGGTGGAAAACTTAAAAAATAAATAAATAAATATATTAGGTGACAGACAGCTGACTGGGCTTAGGCAAGGCATCATACAGCTCCATCAGTTGTGTTGTGTACTGTACAGTAAAAAAAAACAGTGTAGTTGCGTAATGTCCAGCAAATGCACAAGGTGAAGGGGGAGGGGTGGAGCAGTGGAGGGACATGAGAGTAAAGTAGTAGTTCAGAAACTGACTGCAGCAATGGTTGCTGCAGCGTGTGCAATCAATGATGATGATGATCCCTCTACTCCAAGGGAGGATTCAGCTTGTCAAGGTCCCAGCAAAACTAGTTCCAGCACCAACAGTGCCAGTAGAAATAAAGAACCATATAAGAAGAACAGTGAAGATGACAACAAGTCTCATTCAAGTGTTGATGATGCTGGCAATAGCATAATAGAGGAAAGTGTAGCAGCTGAACCACCTGCTGCATCAGATAGTGAGACAAACAAGCACCAAAACACCCATAGTAGGGAACTTTGTTACAGTAAAAGTAAAAAGAAATTGTTTGAGACCTCCAAAAGCTTAGAGGAATATAAGGGTAGTAGTGGGTAAGAACTGTCAGGTGATGCTGATGCTGCTGAAGATGACCTAATGATGACTGATGATGATACAGATTTACAATATTTCCCTCCAGCATCCTTCTCTTGTTCAGATACAGATGAAGTTAAGAGTGAGGATGATGGGCTATAAGGTTAGCAGAAAGTCAAAGACTGAATCTTCTACCATCTTTAACCCTTTGAGTGCCAGAGGGGTAAGGAATGCATTGCTTTGCAATGTGTTCTGTACCCCTCTGGCACAAAAAGGGTTAAGGATCACTGTGCCTGTCTATAAACTGTTTGAGAAAGCCATGGGAAAGTCTGACCCTGGACAGGCACATATTTCAAAAAGCACACAGTCACCCTATCAGTCATCAAGCAGCAATGTTGGGAGACTAACATTCTTAAAAATGAACCAACATCTCATACCATCCAAGTATCAGGTAGCAGAAACCACACATGACAGACAAAGCCAGGACAAATATATTAACAGCAGCACAGATGAGGAGGAGGAGGACGGATGTGAAGAAGGGTTGCCACCATCTACCCCACTTGAGACCACTGCTACGACCGATAAGTAATGTGTGTCAATAATCTGAGAAGGAGGATGACAATGGTAAAAACAATATACATACACAAATCACACCATGCCAGTCCCCCACCACCACCACTACCATGCACATCTGCCACATTGTAGATTGTACTTTATTTTTTTTATTACATCATCATGAATATGTGCCAGTGTCACTTAAGCAGGAAGTTAGTGTTGTGGGCAAAGGACAAATGCATTCTGCATGCTAACACATTTTTCAAGGCATATGTAGGACTCACAACTTTGACTTTCAGCCACATATTTCTAAACTTCAGCCCTCAGTAGGAGTAATATTACAGTGGTAAAGATAGTAACTATAGGAAATATACAAGAAAAATGTGTTAAAATAGGTGGAAAGTGTGTTAAAAAAGGCTAAAAGGAGGACTTTTTTGCATAGACGGAAAGCAAAGTTTCTTACTAGAAAAGCAAAAAATCTGCAAGTTTTCATGAAAAGTCATGCTGGAAATTTTTCACACTTTTCACCCTCCCCTACTTAGGGCCCCATATCAATAGATCCACTGGTCCCTTAGGTTTTTTTTCCCTTACAATTCCTGTGTTGGTAGAATTAACATGCGTTAGGGGACTTTGCGTCCAGGAACACTGGGTGCAGATTTTCATCCGTTAGAGTGGGTCCCTTAATGCATCTTAATGCCTAAAGCATAGAATTCAGTGGGAAAATGGATGATGTTTAAATCGGTTTTAATGGGTTCAAATGGGTGCTAACTTTAGCACTCGATGTGTGTTATTTTCTGTCGGTATTTCTTCATAGCACTGGTAATTATATGGCTTACCATGCTTGAAAAAATGCCTTTGGCCTTTGGACCTAATTGAATCGAGGCCTTTATGTGCCAGGAAACAGTGAATGTGTAACGGTTTGTACGACACTCAGACACAGTAGGTTGGAATAAAACACAGTTTTATTAAAAGACACAATGTGAATGCCCACTGCGGGCTGTAGTGAATCACAGGAAAATATCAATCATGTACATATGCCCTCACAGGCCCAGTATACAATGGTAGAGAGTTAGATACTGTCACAGGACATGCAAAATAGGCAACTTCAGCACAACATGGGTTAAAGTTTATAGAAGTAATCAGTCTCTGATGTGGTGTGTTTGACTACGCCCAGTATGATGGTAAAGGTAGCAAGAGACTGTGGTGCGAGGTGTAGAAGCACCTAGTCTGTAATGCAGGAATGAGACTATACCCTGTGCTGAGCAGAAACGGAGGCCACAATACTCTGCTAGAGCTAGCACAACTTGAGCCACAAGCACCCGACCAGTGCAGTAACGGAGACACTATACACTGCTAGAGCTGATGGATTAGAGCCAATAGCACCCGACCGGTGCAGTAACGGAGACACTGTATACTGCTAGAGCTGATGGACTAGCGACAAGAGCACCCGACCGGTGCAGTAACCGAAACACTGTACACTGCAGAGCTGATGGACTAGAGCCAATAGCACCTGACCGGTGCAGTAACGGAAACACTGTAAACTGCAAGAGTTAACAGAAGGCTCAGTGTAACGGAGGCAACAGTGCTCTGCAAGTGTTAACGGAAGGCTCAGAGTTAACGGAGGCAACAGTGCTCTGCAAGAGTAACGGAAGGCTCAGTGGGATGGAAGCCACAACACTCAGTCTGCTAGGCCAGCAAGTGGAGGAAAGAATGTCGCCCACGGAGAACAGGATCAGAATAGCTGGCTGGATCACAGCGCAGGAACGTCAGACAAGCCGGGTCAGGTCACGGAGCAGGAACGTCAGCCAGGCCAGGTCGAATCACGGAGAAGGAACGTCAGACAAGCCGGGTCAGGTCACGGAGCAGGAACGTCAGCCAGGCCTGGTCAAATCACGGAGCAGGAACCAGAAGGAGTAGTCAAACGGGCCAAGTCAGTACACAGGAACGCAGGAACAGAGCAACACAGTAGCACTGGTACAGGAACACCACGAAAGGGCACCAGACAGGTGCCAGAGGCCCGGTATAAAAAGGCCATACTGGACAGGCCAAACTAAGCTCAGCCAATGGGAGCGCAACACAGAGAGAGTGACAGAAAAGAGCATGGCACCGTGATAGGATGTGACTGGGGACAAGACCACATGGGGAGAGGGTAAATGTGGTCATGGTGGGAGCTAAGGGAACCTGAACTGTAAATCTGGCCCTGTCTCTAAGAAAAACTAAGTTCCCTGCTGTCATATTTTTATATGCTTATATTTGCATTGTTTTTGAATTTTGCACTTCTTTGACACTGTTGCTCTTTGGGTGCTGGTGGATGGAGGTTACTTACAGTGGGGGAATGTGCTGTTTTGTGTTTTGAACTGTGCCTGTGTTTTTTAGTCAAAATGTATACGCTATAAATAAAGTCTATCAATATTGTATTTAAAAACTATACTAAACTGAACATTGGTTTGCATACCATGTGTGTCCCTTCTTATAGGTACTATACAATTTCCCTTCTTTAGGGGTACCCTCTCTAGTGTTGTGTTTTGTTTTTTACTGCAAACATTAGTAATGTATGGAAATTTGGGTTACCTGCTTTACTCCAGAGGTTTTTTTGTTTGTTTGTTTTTGTAATTTGGTATATATTTCTATTATTGCCCTTGACTACCTTGCCCTAATATTAGTTCCCATAATATTTAACCAAACATTATAATTCTATGTTTATTAAAAAAAATCACAGGATTGCTTATATATTAAAATGTTTAAAAATATACATGATACATGTTTTGTATTAGAACATTTTTCTTTAATAATAGTGAAGAGTACTTTTATATAAATACTACCATAAACAGTAGAGTGTTACCTAGAATATGTAACAGAAACACAGTTAAAGCACAGATAACCCACACATGCTGATGCATTAAGAAATGGGACAATTCTAGGGAAAAACAACTGTGAAATGGGAGAGAAATAAATATTCTTATTGAATTAAATGAAACTTTTAACCCTCTTAATTTTAGATAGATCTCTAATAATCACGATGTTGAAAAGTCAGTTTAAATAATTGGGAATTGGAAAATGTTATTTGTATTTCCCTAGTACATCAACCTAACGGTGTCTGTCTTAGGGCAGGGGTACATTTACTGAATCCCAAATTATAAAAATGTCTTTCTGGTTTGTAAATATGTCGTTCTAAAATGGCATTTGCTAATTTCTAGAGATGGATGAAAAGAAATACCAATTTTCTTTCCATAGAAATCTCTGTGAAAGTTCAAAATTGTGTATTTTTCTGTAAGAATTCCCATATATTGTGGAATCCATAGATGTTCTTCTTTTTCGCTATTTAAATGTTTCAGATTTCAACCAACAGACAACTATGTCAATTCATCAGGCTTAACAACAATGAAGGATGAATGCACAATACATGACTTTCAAACTCAAGCACATTATTTTAACATTTAACAGCAGTGTGTATTCTTATGAGTACGGACCATAACTCATTCCCTAGATACTAGTAAAGTCTCTTTGAAGTTGACTACAAAATGCAAACACGATTAATTACCTTTTTGATGCTCCTGTGAAGTATAGTCTTAGGACAGAGATGGATAAGTCTATAGAATGTATGGGTTAACCCGCAAAGAACCAGAGGGGTGCACAATGTCAGACCCCATCACTTGCAATGCGTTGTACAACCCTCTAGCACTCAAAGGGACCAAAATATGTTTATATTGTGGGATAATGTGTTATAAATTCCTTTTCATGGTTCAAGCCACAGTTCAGAGTGTTAAAAATCTGAGAGTATAAACTGATGCCCAAGTTTAATACCAATACCAGCACCAATACCAATGCCAATTAGAATATACACTGCCAGTGGAATTTAAATGTTAAACTAATGTGCATGAGTTTTGAAGACTTGCATTGTTATGCATGAGGAACAGACCTAGTAGTCTTAAAAGCTTGCATCATAGAGCCACTAAGTTAGCCAATAAAAGTATAATTTTTACTCTATTAGACTCCTGCATTTTCTGTGACTAACATGGTACCACACTTGACCAATTGGTCATTGGCAGCGAGACTGAAGTGCCTTACTTAGGAAGTCCTGGTATGATAGTATAACTGTGTGCGTGTTTTAACCTGTTATACACAAGAGGGTTATGCTAAGCAAAGTATATTAATTACTTAAAACATTCTTTATCTACAAGCCCCTTAAAATTTCAAAATGTGTAATTTGATGTCTTTCTTCAAAGTTTAAAAAAGAGGAAAATAAGGCGGTTAAATGACTAAGATGTATAAACAATTTCAATTCTGACATTTATATTTATATATATTTTCTACTTCTATAAATTAGAACATTTTCATTGAGTGCTTTAACCTTCCTTAAAAAGGTTTTAGGGTGCATGAACATGAGAGTCATTTTAATAATAGGCAAAATAAACATGTACCTGTTTAAAAATGGAAAGGGAAAAGAAAAATCATGTGATGTTATGATTATGAACACATTAGGTTTTTATTTCCTTATTAAAGAGGAATATTAGTAATGAATCATGCAGTTACTGAAAGCCAGAAGAACATAACATACAGACATCACATTAGTTTAGTCATTTATTGTGGTTGTCATTTACAAATACTTTGTTATTTTTGAGTTACTGCAAATTCCAAAACTAGAAACAGATCAAATACCTAGACATAGAGGACATTTCTTTGCATCTACAAATAGGCATAATCTATTTTAAAAATCCTTGATCACATGGTTATTAAATTATAGCTAATATGAGATAGAAACACATTTATTTTTTCTAAATATTGTCCCATTGGATGCTAGAGAAATCTCTAATACATAGTACCATAGTAATATAGTTGATGAGGCTAAAAAAAGACATGTACCTATCAAGTCCAGCCATTACAAATCACACCTTTTGATCCAAAAAACCCATTGTAGCCATTTCCAATTAAGCCCCAAGTGGGTAGAAAAAATCCTTCCTGACTCGAAATGGCCGTCAGATATTTACCTGGATCAACATCCTATCTGCGTTGAAGCAAACCGACATAATTCCCAATATTGTTCTGTGCTAGACTGGTATCCATTACTTTTTGAAAGCAGTTACAGTATCTGCAAGCACAGCATCCAGAGGCAAATAATTTCATAACTTTTTAAACCCAGTTTGACTACCCTCTCTTTATAACTCAAATCCTCCAATCCCTTTAATCAGTTTTGTTGCACGTCTCTGCTGTATTTCCAGTTCAATAATGCCATTTTTAAGAACTGGTGCCACAAACTATACTTTTTATTCTAGATGAGGCCTTACAAAGAGTTATATAGAGGTATAATTATATTTGCATCCCTGGCACCTATACCCCTTTTTATGCAGGCTAGTACATTTATGCAGGCTATGTACACTGCACACTGCCATGAAGTCTATCATCTATCAGTACTCCAAAATCTTTGTCTAATGAGGATTCTCAAAGTAGTTTCCCATTTAGTGTATATGTAGCATGTTAGCTTCTACAGCCCATTTACATTTATCTACATTAAAGGTTATCTGCCACTATTCTGCCCTTTCACTCAGTTTATCTAACTCCTTCTGCAGAGAAAAAAAACATCCTGCTCTGTATATACTCCTTATACAGCTTAGTGTCATCAGAAACGATTGATACCTTACTTTTGATTCTCACGTATAGATATATTTATGTATGTATGTATCTTTATTTATATAACAACATACATGTACACAGCACTTTACAGAAATTGAAATAGTGCAATACAAAAATACAGAACTAGGTTAAGTGCATCAGGCTAAAGTGCAATCATTGCATTATTTCCTGGGGGGGAGTACAGTAAAGGAAATCATACATTGGGAAAGGTACGACACCCAAGGAGCTTACAATCTCATTAGTAATTATGTCAACATGAGACAGTAGGAGGAGGATCATAAGTACAAGTACAAGACTTCAGTGAAACATCATAGATAATTAATAAACAAAAATAAAAAGCATTAGACCCAGGACTAAACGCTGTGGCACCCCACATAACTTTATATCAATTTGAAAAGGTTTAATTTACAACAACTCTCTGCCATCTATCATTTAACCAGTTCCCAATCCATGTACAGATATCATCTCCCAAACCAAAGCCTTTTAATCTATGTAGTAACCTGTTGCGAGGCATTGTATCAAAGGATTTTGTAAGCTCCACGTGTACTACATCAACACCAATTCCCTTGTCCAAATTACTACTTATCCTTTCATAAAATTAATGTAAATTAGTTTGATATGATCTATGCTTCATGAAACCATGCTGGCTCCTACTACTAATAATATTGGTCTTCACTTAGTTTTGAATGATGTCAGTTAGTAACCTTTCTAATATCTTACCCCACTATGGAAGTCAAGCTCACAGGTGTATAATTTCTTGATTTGGATCTTGCCTCCTTTTCAACATCAGCTTTCCTCCAATTACAGGGAACTATGCCTGGTTATAGTGAATAGGGATGGGTGAAAATGTTTGCCTCAAACTGAAATCGGTGAAAAATGGCACTTTTGTCTTGGCGAATAATTTCCCGTGAAAAGTGCTGATTTTCAGCTTTTTTCCACTTTTTTCACCTCCATTGAAATCAATGGGAACATTGAATTTATACACAACACATGGCAAATATTATTCTGTTTCCCAAAGGCATAGTATAAAAGGGGCATAAGGGTGCCTGTGTTGGTGGGTTGTGGGGAAATAATTAGTTGAACAGGGGTGTTTTTTTTGGGTTGTTTACTGGGATTTGGGGCAGTGAATAAAAAATAAATCCTAAATAAAAAAAAATAAAAAACCATAAGACATGGTCTAAAAGGGGACTGAGGAGGGTGCCTGTGTTGGTGGGTGGAGACTGGGGAATGAATCAGTTGAACAGGGAATTTGTTTTGGGAGGTTTCTTGACTGCTATTGGGGGGAACAGTTAATAAACAAAAATGAAATAAGAAATTTGTATGTAAAGTGATAGAGACAGGAACCCCCTGGCGTAAGTTGCCATGGGAGTGGTCTGCTACTTGACATGACAAAGTATTTTGTAGAGGATGATTTGTTACATTTGTTGTTAGAGGCCCAAGCCCTGAAGAAATGGCAGAATGGAATAAAGGAGAAAAAAACATTAACTGTTCCAAACAACTTTCACAAGTGCACCCATTTAAAAAAGATACAATTAACTGGATTAACCATCCTAAAGTAGATCTTGGTTCTCGAAGCTGGTAAATCTGTCAGTTGCACATCCATGGCCGTTACCCATAAGGAAGGATCTTCTATTGCAGGGGCCTTTAGAGCATCCAAATCCAATGTTTTGGAAATTATTGCCTGCATTGACTTATGAATATGTGAGTCTGAACTGCTTTCTTTTTTTTTATACCACCGTATTCTATTGACTTCCATTTGATGATGTGTGACATCTAGAGGTAACAGCAACATTTCTTGTTTTGAAAAAATGTCTGCTATATGGTATTTGTTACCGTGTGGTCATACATGTTGATAACTGTGTATTATTAATTGGCCTTGGGAAAAAGAATATAGAAGCTTTGTTTTGTATATGGATAGTAGTTCCCTTGAAATATCTGTAATTAAGGTCTGATGAAGCTATACTGACAACAATTGGCTTTGTCCTAAAATACTGAATTGCCCTTATATCTGTTTATGCATAGAGAGTGAGAGATTTAAAAAACAAATCCCTTCCACATAGTAAAAATGACCAGTTAAAACAAATGTATGTTTACTATTCTAAATAAAAAATATTTTAACACTGTGACTATTGTTACATAGTAACATAGATGATGGGGTTGAAAAAAGGCACGTATCCATCAAGTTCAGCCCATGCCATATCACCCATTTGATTCAGAGAAAGGCAAAGTAAACACCAAAAACATTGAAGCCAATTTCAATTAAGCCCCAAGTGGGTAAAAATAATTCCTTTCTGACTCCAAACAGCAGTCAGATATTTATTGGATCAATATGCTATTTGCTTTGAAACCAACTGTCATAATTCTCAATATTGTTCTGTGATAGCTAGGTTTTTTTTAAAGCAATTACAGCATCTGCAAGAACAGCACCCCAAGGCAAATAATTCCATAACTTTACTGCCCTTACTGTAAAAAACCCTACCTTATTTCAGAATGGATTGAAACAGTTCACTCCCAATGTACTTTGTTGAGAGTGTCATTCTTGCAGAAAGGTCTTGATCCAGATATAATTAAATTGTGTGTTGAGGGTAATAGGAAGATTGTTGGGCTCTCCCTTCCTTCCTTCTTCCCTTTCCCTTCATTCCCCACCCCCCTTTTTTTATATATAAAAAAAGCTCTCTATTATATTCTAAATTAATTGTTTAAATATTCCTTTATTTTGCTTATTCTAATACTCACATTCAAATGTACTGATAACACATATTGTGATATTTTAATATTTAATAAAATAAGGAAAAATTAAAATAAAAATAAAAAATAAACTACCTTTGTTTTATCTGAAAGCTCCTTTCCTCTAGCCTTAATGTTCTTTGCTCAGCTCTTCGAGTAAATAGTTCCTTGGAGGGTTCTTTGTAATGACCTTGAATAGATTTGTAAATGGTAATCATATCACCCCTCAGATGTCTCTCGCTGATCCCATTATCAGTTTTGTTACACATCTCTGCACTTTTTTCAGCTCAATAATGTCTTTTTTAAGGACTATTGCCCCAAATTATATTCCATATTTTAGATGAGGCCTTACCAAGAATTTATATAGAGCTACAATTATATTTGCATCCTATACATTTATACCCCTTTTTATGCAGGGCAGTACCCCATTTGCTCTTGCAGCAGCTTAGTGACACTATCACAGTGCCTGTGATTTCTGCCTGCCTGTTGGTTCCAGTTCTGGTTCCCATGGCTGATATTGCAGGCATTGCCGTTGCCACCATCCGCATGTCTCTATGCTGCGGGCATGTATCTTTTACCTCGTGCTTGCTATTTTGTAGCATTCTGCACTAATTGGCTGATTGAGCCCCGCTTCAGGTTGCGGCCTTATAGTCTGCCTGTGAACTGGGCTTAGTTGCCCTTTCGTGGTGTATCAGTGCGTTACTCTTGTGTTGCTCTCGTTTGACCCTAGCTTGGCTTCCGTGTATTCTCTGGCTCAATCCCTGGCTTCGTCTGACTATCCTCTCCAGTATTTGACCAGTGGCTTGTCCGACTACCGTTTCGATCTGACTTTGGATGTGGCTGACTACCCGATCCGGTATCTCACTGTGGCTTGTCTGACTTACGCTCAGTGCTTACTCCCATTCCTGTCTGACTACCACTTGTCACTATTGGCCTCCGAGGCCTTGCTCCATCAGCCTAGAGTGACAGTTACCTCCCTGGTATTGTTGCATGTTGCCTTACGCTCTGCTGCCTCCACTCCATGCTTACCCCAGTATTATCTGACTCTGTCTATATCTGCCTCCGAGGCCGCTCGCTCCATACAGCCTAGAGCGACATTTACCTCCTTGGTATTGTTGCCAAGCAGCCTGAGGCTAAGCAGCACTGTAGTTGTCCCTCTTCAGGGACTGCCTGGTACTCTCGCTCCAAGCCCTCCCAGGCTTGTACTAGTCTGAGGTTTCTCCTACTGGTGTACCCGGTTACTCTATTGGGCCTGGACTCCTGGAGCTCCAGGTTTCTGCTCATTCTGATTGTTAGAATCAAGTCTGGTTCTATATTCTGCATTACCTTGGCTGTCAGTGGTCTGGATACAGTTCAGTGTCAGTTCCTGGGCAGTGGACTGCTCTCTGTCCTCACGCCTGTTCCTATCAAGGTTGAGGAAGTGCTTTGCTCTTGTATATTTATTTTAAATAAACTGGTTAAATTCATATGTACCTGTGTTCTGTGTTTCATTTACCTAAGCTGCCCGTGACAGACACTGCACACTGCTGATTCAGTAGTCCAGAATCTTTCTCTAATGAGGATTCCCCAAGTAGTTTCCTATTTAGTGTATCTTTGGCATTGTTTCTACAGCCCATTTACATCTATCTACATTAAACCTCATCTGCCACTTTAATGCCTGTTCAATCAGTTTATCTAAATCCTTCTGCAGAGGAAAAAATATCCTGCTCTGTATGTACTCCCTTACACAGCTTAGTGTCATCAGCAAAGTTTGAGATATTACTTTCAATTCCCACTTAAAGATTGTTAATAAACAAATTAAGATGCATTGAGCTGAGGACTGAACCCTGTAGCACCCCACTTACAATGTTAGACCAACGTGAAAAGGTTCCATTTACAATAACTCTCTGCCATCTATCATGTAACCAGTTTTCTATTCACGCACAGGTATCACCTACCAAACTGAAGCCTTTTTGCAGTAACCTGTTGTGAGGCACAGTATCAAAGGATTTTGCAAAATCTAGGTATACTACAACAATGGCAATTCTGTTGTCCAAATTACTACTTGCCCTTTCATAAAATACTTATAAATTAGTATGACATGATCTATTCTTCATAAAACCATGCTGGCTTCTACTAATAATATTGTTGGTCTTCACATAGTTATGAATACTGTCAGTTAACCCTTCTAATATCTTACACACTAGGGAAGTCAAGCTTGCCGCCTTTTTTAACAACACCTTTTTGTAGTTTTCCTCCAGTCAAAGGATACTATGCTTAATGAAAGAAAATCAATAACTATTAAGTTTAATAGTCTTTGGGGGGCGCGGCCTGACCAGCGAAGAGGACAGACGCATTTGGGGAGCTCTCACATGTACTCTGGGAATCACTCACCTGGCTTGGGCCCGGGGACTCATCTGTCATGGCAGCCTAGGTGTTCTGCTCCCCCCATATATCTATCCCTTAGTGCAGTGTTTCTCAACTCCTGTCCTCAGGACCCACTAACATGCCAGGTCTTAGGGATTTCTCTGCTACAGCACAGGTGTGGTGATCAGAGGCTCATTCACATTAATTAACTCACCTGTGCTCTAACAGGGAAATCAACAAATCCTGGCTTGTTAGTGTGTCCTGAGGACAGAAGTTGAGAACCACTGCCTTAGTGCATCGTCTTATTTATTATTTTATCTCCCAGTACCCTTTCCTCCCAGTAGGCTTTTAGTAGGATTTGGCTGGGGGTTGGTGCCCTATTGGCCCTCAGAATCTGGTCTTGAGTGTGCTAGTGGGGCATACCTCCCCAAATCACCAGTGTTTCTGTCTCCTATGCTGCCCTACAAAATATTTTACCTACAGGGGTGCTTGTGGAAAGAGGGTGTCCCTTGGTGGAAGTTGCTGTGGTGAACCGTGCTGCAGACCACCTCTACACCTATGATTCCTACTCCTTACCTCCTAGCCTAATTCTTCATGCCATTCTACTTTTGGATGGGTTCTTCTACATTGTTTAATCTTTCTATGTTCCCTGTGTTCCTTAGCGCAAACGTCCGGCTGTTATCCTGTCATTTTGAAGTTGTTGTTGTTATCTAATCCTAAAACCAGGCCTTGATTAATTTCTGGGATATGTTTTTCCCCTTGCAAAGAGGTGATCAGAAATGCTCAACTAGGAACGAGCCTGCCCTTGAATTGATGAGGCTCTATAGGATACATATCCTACCCAGGGTGCAATCTCTTTTAGCGCACTAGTGCCTTTCACAGAGAGGAAATATCTCTGTTCTAAAAGACATTGCACCCTGGGTAGGATACTTATGCTATAGACCCTCATCAATTCAAGGACAGGCTCGTTCCTAGTTGAGCATCTCTGACCAGCTCTTTGCATATGCAAATTTCCCTTGGGAATGGTCACCCTAAGGGAAACAGAGAAATCCAGACATGGACCCTTTGCTCCCAGTGCCTAGAGAGATCAGGTGCACCTCACTGATGAGGCCCAACAAGGCCAAAAAGTATGTCTGGGGTTGGCTGCTTCTCTTGTTCAGAGATGAATTGCCTGGCACTTTGTGGCTGGACTGCCATTTGGTAGGATCAGTATGTGCTTTAGGATTATTTTCTCTCTGTGAAAGGCACTAGTGAGCTAAAAGAGCTTGCACCCTGGGTAGGATACTTATCCTATAGAGCCTCATCAATTTGAGGGCAGGCTCGTTCCTAGTTGAGCATCTCTGACCAGCTCTTTGCATATGTTTTCCTCCCTCTACAAGTCATTCCCGCCATGGAGTAGAAGTCATGGGATTACAAAATAAAATTGAGCAAATTTGCCAGACGCCATGAAATGAAGGCTATTATGGAAGTTCATCTGTCCTGGTTTCCCCGGCACAGTCTTCAAGCTCAGATGACTCTCTGCTGAGATTAGATTTCCCCAACTACTAAATAAAATATCTAAAACTATTAACCGTTTTGAGAAACAAAAAATACAAATTACAGGCAGTTTAAATATATACATTTATTGAGACTAAAATATGTGTAAATAACAAATCCTTTTTAAATCATTGAATACTAGACATGATTTCAATGCATTGTAAAGCAATGTGTTGGAGACATCTATCATTTGTGGTGTTAGATACCCCTATTTATAGCAAAGGGAATTTTGAGATTATTTGTCTTGTAAGGTGATGTTGGTTTGGTCCAAAATTGCCCCACTTTATATTCCTGAATACAGTCCTGTGTGCCAATCAGTGCAGTAAAAACTTAAAGGGATAGTAATGTTTCATAATAAAAGCAGCTCCAATTAATCTTCATAGTATTTGGGCCATGGAGAGTGTTATTTCAGTACACTCACAGTTGTAGTTCAAGAGTAAATGAATGCTAAAGTATCCCCCTCCCACCCCTTTCACTGCTCAGCTCAGAGCAGCAGGGTGATGTTCAAGTGAATTACAGAGAGGGACAATCTTCAATTAACATAAAACCTGGAAAACCTGTCAATGGGGGCAGGGCTTGCATTGTTCTCACAGTAAGAAGATTGTCCCTTGCTGTGAGCTGTCTGGTCTGTGGACCAGATTCCACATCTGAGGGGAGGTGGCTTACACTAGGTAAAAGGGGTGGGAGGGGGAAACTTTATCATTCAATTACTCTTGAACTACAACTCTGGCAGTATTGAAATAACACTCTCCATGGCCCAAATACTATGAAGATTAATTGGAGCTGCTGTTTTTGTGAAACATTACTATCCCTTTAAATGGATCCATCAGCATAAATAGGTCTGTTTGCACACATACTAAGTCTCCTGTATATGGTTGGGCTAAAATTTTTGCCTCAAACCAAAATAGGCGAATATTGGCAATTACTGCTTGGAGAATAATTTCCTGCGAAAATACAAAAATAAATACAATTAAAAAAACAAACAAACATAAGACATGGTATAAAAGGGGTGTGAGAAGGATGCCTGTGTTGGTAGGTGGAGTCTGTGGAAAGGATCAGTTGAACAGGGAATTTGTTTTTTTTTGGGGGGGTTGTTATTGACTGGGGGGACAGTTAATACAAAATTAAGAAATACAAATAAAATAAGAAATTGACACGTAACTTGACAGAGACAGGGACCCCCAGACGTAAGCTGCAACTGGGGCAGACTGTTACTTGACGGGATAGAGTATATTGTAGAGGATGATTTGAAGGACTTAGACTTGTTAGAGGTCCAATCCAGGAGGAAACATTGATTTGTAGGACTTAGACTTATTTAAGGCACAAGCCCTGAGGAAACATTGATTAGTTGTAGGAAATTAGACTTGTGTTAGGCCCAAGTCCTGAGAAAACATTGATTTGTAGGACAAAGCCCTGAAACATTTTATTTTGTATACCTCTGTTTTGTTTTTTTAAAAGCCCTACTTGACTAGTGCCATGTTGAGTTGGCCAGTGGCTATTGTCAAATGTCCCGGTGTAATTGCGGAATTTGCAAAGGCTGTTCTTGCTGCTGCTGATGATTCTGCTGAGTTGCTTGAACAGAAGGATGATTAGGCAGCTCAAAGGAAATTGTATCAACAACAGCAGTAACATGGGTGATGGATGTTGATGTTGCCACTACTAGCTCAAGTGATGCGCCTAGACAGTAGCAGCACCATAACTAGCCCCCAGCACTTAAGGCATATGTGGAGAAAAGAAGAAGTTGGCCAATAATGCTTCTCCACCTGCCCCTCCTACAAAATTATCGGTGTGTTGTTACTAGAATAGAAATTTTTCCCTTCAGAGCAGGAACTCTGCCTCTCATTAGCAACTGCAATGTGCCCAGTATGTGTGATAAAGAAGGTAAGGACTAGGAACAATGGGCACATTCTGTACTAAGCAGAAATTTAGTTATTTCATAGAATACCAAATGCACCAAACAGGACAAAAAAATTCTTACTCTTGATTTAATTGAAATGTTAAACAAACTGGAGTACTCACCAAAAATGTTACTTGATACTGAATTGGGGATCTCGCTAGCATTCTAGCATCTCTAGCATTCTAATGGTTAAAGCCCAAACTTAATTCAATTGACATTTTGGAAATAATTAGTTGTTTACTATTTAATTGTTCCCGTTTTATTATATCATCCTCATTCCCTCAGTTAGTGTTAGTCTGCTAGGAAACTCTTTCTATTTAGCTGATTACAGAAGGCACAAAAAAAAAATAACTTAAAAAGACACACCTCACTAGAACTAGAATTTTGGAAAATGTTGAGAGAAGTTGGTCAAAATGTACACTACTCAGCACTGAAATTGCATCTTAGAAAGGAGTAGACATAATGGTGTGAAAACTACACCAAGAAACACAGTATCTAAGAAATATTAAAATGTTTAAAGTTCCATAGTGATGGGCCAAAAGTGTAATATGTTAGTTGGGCACACTGGCTGTTAGTTATAATGGGTGTAATACTACATTTTTGGCACTGGGATACTTCATGACATGCCTAGTGTATGACAACCTCAAGAATATTGCCTACTAACAAACATGAGAGGGAAAGCATTATCAAACTGTAGCATTTCAGATTGTCCATTATAGCTATTGCTGCTCAGGTTAGCCAGAATGTCAAAACTGTGAAACCATATTGGTCCCTTTGTGAAGACAAAAGTACTTAGCAGCAAGATGATCAAAGCTTGTGGGGACCATAGACTCAGAAGATGATTTCCCAAAGACAAGCATGATTCAAGATGACAACATAGATCTACTGTTATAACTGTATGTGTGGACCCAAACCATTTGATGCTGTATTTGACAAAGCACAAATCCCATCAAAGATAAATGTTCTGTTTATAGTACCACTGAAGCTAAGACTGTAGATCTGCACTCTATATTTGCCCATTTTGGTTTCGGATTCATGATGATTGGATAATGGCCCGGATGAGGGCTAATCTGTGACATCAAGAAGTCAATACCACAGTGGGTCAGCTCCCTGTATACGGTTGTGGGGCAGCATAATCAGTGGTAGATGCACACCACAAGAACACATACCACTTTGTATGCAGACCTGGTTGCAGAACCAGTCAGACTATTTATCTGGGAAATTCCTGACACTCAGCTGCAGCATGCCAGTTTTCACCCACACATCATGTGTTGTCATAAAAAAATCTGCATGGCTTTGACACACTGCTATGGCTGTATGTTTGACATGTCTCCCACTGACCACATATGGAACATTATAGGTTGCCACCTTCCCCAGAAACCTTCAGCATCTAGGCTGCAAATGCTAAATGCCCAAACCAAGGCTACACAAACCCACATTCTGATGGTATGCCTCATTTTATAGCTGCCACTATTGCTTCTCAATGTGTATGTATATGTGCTTGTAACTAAATAAAATGTCCTCTTCTGAATATTTTGATATCAAGCATTAATTATTCTCATGTAGTCCTTCATGCCTATATGCAATTACATGTATATATTGATACATTAATTATATAGGAATTGCAAAGCCCAGACAGCATGATGTCTTAGTTTTGTATACAGAGGTTTTAGGGGTACTTTGTGATTAATGAAAACTGGTACTTTGCAATCTATACATCACATAAGAGGGTGTTTTAATACTTCTGAGGGATTCATACATAAAACTCTAAAGGGGCAGTACCTCCTTGGACAAAATGTAATTAAGTAAACTAGCATTTATTCTTATACATGCCCCTCTTTTTCACATAGAGCTCATCCTATGGTGGTGATATCAGTTTAAATTTCAAAGCAGCACTAGGTTGTATGAGAATATTCTCCTAATTGAATTTATTTAAAAAAGTAATTTATTTTTCAACTAATAGTCTCTGCCCCTTTAAATTATTCTTCTCTTTAAAGGGATAGTAATACTTCGTTTTATCTTTATTTTATTTTGTAGGCATTAAAAAAACATGAAGAACGATATAAGTCTTATCTCTCAAACCTTTATGGTTTGAGAGAAATTCACAAGCAAGGTTTCCCCTCCCACCCCTTTTACCTAGAGTCCCTCTCTGCAATCTACCTGGGCACCTCCCTTCTGATCTGGCTGAACAGTGTTACATCAGTAAAAGGGGTGGGAGGGGGATACTTTGTCATTGAATTGTCTGACATAATTAAAATAACACTCTCCAAAGACCAAATACTATGATGATTAATTAGAGCTGCTTTTATTATGAAACATTACTATCCCTTTAAACCTCACTGCAAACTCAGGAGTTTTTTTTATAAATAAGTGGATCAGCATGTACATTTTCAGTCTGCAGCAGACTAAGCTAATTTGCCAAACCATAACAATCCATGGAAAGCCTATTTTCCCATCATACCAATGGAATTGTGTGTATCGTAATCCACATAAACCACGAAACTCTAAATACAGCAGAGCATGCAATGTATTTTTTAATTTATATGGCAAATGGAGAAAGCAAAAAGAAAACCACAGGTTTTAGATTTGCCAAAGGAGCAACTGCATTGTGATACAATATGTAAAATTACAAAGGACAAAGAGACATTTGCATAAAGACAAAAGAGAAGAAATTCTGGGACAAGAGGACAGCATCTCATGTTATAAATAACAATTTCCATTGTTCAAATGGGCTTTAGCCCTTTAACTGCCAGAAAAGCATCCAACACATTGCAAACCAATGCATTGGAAACCCTCTGGATCTTAAAGAGTTAATCCTGTTGGCCTCTCATAACTTTGAATCAATGGTTTGGAGACTTCTCTACACACAATACTCTTCTTCCTCCTAGAGCCTCACACCAGAAATAATTATGGTGCCATGATGATAACACTATATGGATGCAAAAACAAAAAATGAAACAAATGAAAAATAAATAAAAAATAAATGCATATATAAAGTAGAACACAAAGAGTATTTCACTTTGTAGTATCTTTGTAGCATTTAGGGTAGACTAAATGCTATAAATGTATTAGCCTAAACCCTTTCAGTGGATATATTCAATACATTATATATCCAATGCATTGTGTTGCTATGCATTGGATTTCTCTCAGGTTCAGTGGGGATTTTAATCCCCTGTATTCTGGTGATGTCTTCAAGCCACTGCAAAGTATTAGTGCTAAAAAGGCCCAATTAAATAAATGTGAATTTGTATTTATTCCCTATGGTGTAGTTTGTTTGCCCCATAACTGTACCACATTTTCTTGTACACCATGTGGAACCCCCTTATTCTTTTTCTCTCTTGTGCCCATGTAATGTGAGTCTCTAGGTAGTATTGGGAGGATGGGCACGTGTTTATGATCTGTTGGGGGTCATCTGTGTTTGTGGGTATGTGGGAAACCTGCAGATATTTACAAAGATTTTTATTTACTGCTTTGTGAGGGCAGGTCAAGGTAGAGCCTTGCTAGAGGAAATGTGGGGGAGAGACCTAGCTCATGAAGGCCTTGAGAAGTGGGGAAAGAGAGACTTAGTGTGTCTGTGGTGGGGGAAGTGACCAGTGGAAGGATGAATAGGTGACAGAGGCATTGGTGGAGGTGCAGGGAGAGAAATATGATGAGAAAAAAGTTGGAGAGATCGGCTGATGTAGAGATGGACGGAGTGGGAGACTATACTGGGTTGTAGAGTTAGAGAAGGAGCAGTTTAGACATTTATGTAAGTCTAAAATTGATGGAGAGAGATCCTCTAAGTAAATATTAAATATATATAAAAATGTGATGGCCTGTTACAGCAATAAAAGCTAAAAAAATCTAAAAGTCAATATATAGATTGCACTTAATTTATCAGCATTGATACAATGGCTACAACAAGATTGTATGAGTTTGGTACTTGGAATGTTACAGTACTCGGAAGGGACATATACTTCACATCTTTCGTTTAAGTCACAGAGGTTTCAGTGAGTCAAGTGTAATCTATGTATTGTGGTTTTAGTTTTTATTGCTGTTACAAACCATTACAATTTAATATATATTAAATATTTACTTAGAGGATCACCCTCCTTTAAATCTGTTTGTTTTTAGATTAGCTGTTTATACCATAAACAGCTAGATTATTGCTTTCTTTCTTATTTTTTCTTGCCTCCTATTCTTGTATTGTATTTATTATCATTTTGATATCTTTTTTATAGTATTTGATGTATGGCACATTGTTGTGATCATTTGCACCAACCTGTTCACTCATTTATCGATATACTAGCATGTGATACCTAGATTGAGAGTGCAAATGCTACTTTTGTAGGCTGTCCTTTATGACATCTGTTTGTGAATGGGAGGGAGACCTGTCTGTGGGGGAGAGAGTATGAGTATGGGAGATGGGAAACCAGTGGAAAAAGACTGGGGTGTCAAATAGGTTATGTGTGGTTCTGTGACTAACAGTGGAGCAGGGCTGAGCTGTGAGACAGTGTACCCATACATATACTCACATATAAGTGGACCCTAGAATCTAATGTTGTGACCTTCCATGGAGAAACATGTTGAGTATGTGGCCCTTGATTGTATTAGAGCTTCACATGTCTTCACTAGAGGAAACTACACATCAGTGATCTGCAGAAGTGATTTAGCAACAATTCAGAGGTGTCACTGACACTTTGCTGTTGGCAGAGCCTGAGGATTCATTTATAGAAAAGCAGCAACTATTTTGATAAATATCCATGAAAAGAGATAATATAACAATATATTCAATAATGATATACACTGATTTTTTTTATCTTATAACTCTGGTGTGTAGCATAATACTTTGCTTTACTATGAAAGGAGAACTAACACTTCTTAACCCCCCACATACTTTATTTCAATTACTGGCATGTTTTTTAAAATTATAGCAGGCAAAGTGCATGAGTCAACTTAACCCTTTAAAGAGATAGTAATGTTTCAGAATAAAAGCAGCTCCGATTAATCTTCATAGTGTTATTTATGGAGAGTGTTATTTCAATACTGTCAGAGTTGTAGTTCAAGAGTAATTGAATGAAAAGTATCCCCCTCCCGCCCCTTTTACTGATGTAAAACTGCTCACCTCAAAGCAACAAGATTGTCCAGATGGATCTCAGAGAGGGGCAATCTTCAGTCAGCATAAGGGAAATCCTGTCATGGGGGCTTGGTTTTCTTTATGCTCACAGTCAGAATATTGTCCCTTGCTAAGATCTGTCCACATCTGAGGGGAGGTAGCTTACACTAGGTAAAAGGGGAGGGGGATACTTTATCATTCAATTACTCTTGAACTACAACTCTAACAGTATTGAAATAACACTCTCCATGGCCCAAATACTATGAAGATTAATTGGAGCTGCCAAGGACTGAGGGTAGCCTTATCAGAAGTGTTCAGTCCCTGATAGTCCCCTAATGCTAGGGTAATCGCGTTGCATAATGATATTATCTTGCATGAGCATGAGGACATCTTTTATGAGATGGGAACTCAATGTACCACAAGATATTATTTTTTAATGTAGGAGCAAAAGCGGACATGACCTATACAAGCCTATATGTTATCCCTCTTTGCTCTTATCCACATAAAATACCCTCACTTGAAAGAGGGGATGTAATTGGGGGTAATAATGTTTGTTGGGTTATCTTGTGTTCTCACAGCACTGTATAAAAAAATTAAACCAAGAGGGACTTGAGCTCTAAATTAGTATTACATAAAACGCCCCAATTCTACCTCCTCTTGCTCTAAAAAAATACGTGTGTATTCTTTGACACTTTGAGTACCAGCTGGGATGAACAAAGCTTTGCTTCACAAGCATTGGTTCACAATGCATTGTTTACCCCTCTGGCATGCAAAGGCTTAATTTATTGATCATTTAACATGTTATAGTTAGTTAAAATAGGGGAGATTAAAGAGCTCTGATCTGAAATATGCATGCACATTTACCAGCACACACACACATAAATATAAAAGCATTCACAAAAACACATACATGCATTCATGTATAGACATGCATAAACACATATACACATAATTTCCATGGTTTTCAAAGATAATCAGTTTCTTTGATGTAAGGAAATACCATGTTCTGAAAACAATTGTGCACACTAGCTCAGGGGCAGAAGTTACTGCTAATTTGATGAAGTATGTTTTCTTTCAAAGTGGTATCTATTGATATATATATATATATATATATATATACACGGTTCTAGAAGAGTAGAAACGGCACTCACAGGACTTTTTTGAAGATTTGGAAACAGGTTACATTTATTTAAAGAGATGTTTCGGCCAACACAGCAGCCTTTATCAATCTTGATACATCTTGTAGAAATCTATGTATCTTTTTCTTTTTGATACCAGCACCCAGGCTATGTATACAGCGTTTCAGAGAGTGCATCCCAAACACCAGCATATTTCTCTTGTAGAAGATTTGCTAATGAACAGAGTAGGGAATGTTGTAGTTTTCAAAGATTCCAGTACCTTTACAGTCATAGAATTGAAAAGAAATACCTGTATTTTTTATTTAGCTCCATCCTCTGGAAACATAAGTGCACACCAGTCTGGGGGCAGAAATACAAGTTACCCTCATTTAGTGAGGTTATCATCTTTCTAAAATGGTAAGCCTTGTCTGCTTTTTTCCATATTTATATTTTTTTTACAAATATTTACTTTTGGGCATGCCATATAAAAATCAGGAAACCTGACAGATTATAGTCTGTGCAGTTTTGTGGTCATGGCAACCTCATACCAGTGGGGTATCATTGTACTCAATAGACCTTGATCTATATAAACTAGTATAGTATTCAATGGCTTCAGTACGTTTGAATCAGTATAAAGGTAAAAAAAATCTATATCTCCATTGTCGGGTGATTTCATAGCTAGGAAATCAAAAGCGAAATAGGCAAAAAAATGACATTTTTGTGAAAAGTCCACTTTTCCCACTTTTTTTTTTCCATACTTGATCATTGCATGGAAATGAATGATACGATTACCACCACCCCCAACACACACATTCACACACAGTGGGTTTTCCTTGTATTATCCCTGGGATAGTATAAAAGGGGGTTCAGTTTTTTCTGAGTTTGTGAGAGAGCAGCATCATTTTGGTTCTAGAACTCAGTTTTTTTGTTTAATTGTCCCAATCAAAACAATGATTAGCAGTAAGCTTATACAAAGAAATTCTAAAAGATATATTTTGCAGGCTTACAGAAACAATCCTTCAAAAACTTCAGCAAGGCTAGCGTTTGGGAAAAAAAACTGATTGCAGGATTGCATCAAGGGAAGCCTTGAAACAAAATTGATTCTAGGCTTCAGGCTTGCCAAAAACAAACTGCAAAAATTGTTTGCAGGTTTAGGCCAAAATTAAGCCCTGAATGTTTGCAGGCTTCAGGTTTGCCAAAATAAGCCAGTAAGTACAGTATGTCAGTAAGAACAGGCAAAAAGTCAGAAACATTTCCACTTTTTCACAAAAATTGCTGCCCATAGAAAATACATAAAAATTCCTCTTCTTCATTACTGCAAATAAATTTCCTATGAAAACGCTGCCATTTTTGCCTATGTTTTCAATGATTTCCAAATTTCCCACTGCAATATTACTTCTTCTGAGGGCTGAAGTAGAGAAAACAGCTGAAAGTAAAAGTTGTGAGTCCTACAGCAAAATATGCCTTTGAAACATTTTAGCGGGCTAGTGCCTTTGTCCTTTGCCCACAGCACTAACTTCCTGCTTTAGTAACACTGGCACAACCTTGAAATATAATTGCGGATTGGAATATTCCAACAAGGTGCTATATAATACTTATGTTTTTTATGCTTCTGTTGATATATATAAATAAAAAACAAAATCCCCTGACTTCCCCAGCACAGAGACAATAAAGCTAAAATCAGCAAGCCTATGTCTTACCACTCAGTCACACCGAATTTTGGGGTATTTTGGGTCAACCTCCTTCCTTTTCCTCCCCATTGTGCCCCCAGACTCCCCTACTACAGAGAACAAATGTCCTACCTAAATGACTCCCTAAAACTAAACTTCAATTCCCCTTTATTTGCCTATTTTCTCTAGCTCAAAAACATGCTGCCCTCTCCTCTCACAAACACAGAATGGCTGCTGTGGGAGCCTGACAGCCTTTTGTATGGATGTAGAAAATGTTCGTGAGGTAGAGAAAAAAATGATCTACCCATTGATTTCAATGCAATGAGCTAGGCGAAAAAATAGTAAAAAAAATGGAAAAAAACCCATCACTTTTCGCTGGAAATTTTTCACCAAGAGGAAAGTGCCATTTTTCACCGATTTCAGTCTGAGAAGAAAATTTTCAACCATCCTTATGTGTTAGCACTCTATGACTCATCTCCAAAAACAAACTCGATTTCATAATCCTCTGCAGCAGGAACAGAAAATCTTAGAACACTATCAACAGCACGTTTATAATGTATCCAAGAGCCCCGGGATCCTTTAGGAGCACTTCTGATGCTGCTAGTTTTGGCACCTCTGACATTTGATGGTGTGTCTCCCAGTCAGACCTGTGGTTGTGCTTCAGGAGGGATGTCATTAAGGAGTCACCTAGGTTCTTTCCCCTGCTCAATCAGACAACAGATAGCAACATGTTTAGCTTTTAGATCGTGAGTAAAGTATCTCCATGCTGTGGACTTCATAGACTGCAGGGTTCCTGAGGGCCTGCTACTAATACTGAGGTTAGATGTTGTTGTAATTGTACAATTACTAGGAATCACGATTGCTGCAGTTTTAACAGCAGCAGAGGCACTCATCATAGCTAAGGTTATGAATGTTGATCACCTGTGGATGTTGGAAAATAGCCTTTTAATTTGAGCAATTGTTCCACACTGGAACAATAGTATATAATCATCTCTACCAGATTTTAAACTGCTGGTATAGAAATGTATCCAGCAGTATCCAATTAGTCTGACTGAAAGGATGATGTTACCCAGAATAGATGAAAGATATAATGCTTTCCACCAAGTCCAATTATTCTCTTTTGTATTTTAGATTCTTCATTACATGGAGGCCTTTACTGCATCCTACACCCCTTCTATTGTTTCAACCAAAGAAAAAATTAGGAATTAAAGGGGTTCCTCTTATTCTTTCAATCAAAATGTCATCCTTTACTGGGGAGGGAAGAACCAAGGTAGAAATATTATGTCCTGGAACACTGCTGATTTAACAAATTCATATGCCTATACAATATAAATGGTACCCAAATGACGCTCCTGTGAGAATGAGATCAGTTTTCCCATAGAAACCCGATAAGGTTTCAAAATCAGTGAGAAGGTAATATGTGTGCTCAACTTTTTCATCCATTGCGTGAATGCTATATTTTTAAATACCTTCAATGCACATTATATATTATATATATACATATATATTATAGAGTTCCTCAGCTAATCCACTGTACTTTCAAATATTTAAGCCTTTGGAGGGGTTTAAATATAGCATCTACTCTCTAAGGAAAGCCTTTATAAAATATTTCACCCAAAAGCAAAGTAAAATTATTAGTTAATGCTGATATTTCACGAATGCATTGTAGTCCCTTTGTGTTGTACACACAACTCAACATAACATTTGCAGTTATCATGGATGGAACTTTATCTTAGCTTTCTCTTAATGGTGGACCTGTAGAAATAGTTTAATGTTATAGTCCCACACTACACTGCAAGCCGCTGTTAGTAAAGATAATTACACAGAGGAGATTCCCAGAGGAATCTCCAATGGACCAAACCTTATGCCTCAGAGATATTTTCCAATATGCTCTTTATGGTCAGAAGACCTTAAAGATATAAAGGAACAAGCCAGGCAATAATCCCTATAAGAGTAACACTGTGAGGACAAGATATAATAACCCTGCTCCATATATACCCCGCTTACCGTGTGTATGATCAGTGCCTTGAGCTAGGTAATACATTTGGATTCCTCCTGAATTTGACTGCCATACCAAATTGTTGTAGCCTGATTTTACTATCTATTGTGCGAGTATAAGTACTTTAGATAGGAGAAACCCGTATATACATTTTCAGATGCTACTGTCAAGGACTTTTGCGCTTCTTTTTTCTTTTCTGTATTTGGTTGACACGGATGCCATTTGCCAAATTTTACTTATTAGTGATTAGCAAATAAACCAAAAAATTCATGATGTTTTAGATGTTTTACAGTGCACTATTATTTGCATTGACACGTGTTAAACATCATAACCTGGTAGTATATAGTACAATTAAATGCCAATGAATTAGCACAAATTAATGCAAATTTTACAACTGGAAAAATTATGTTGTTTAGATAGTAGATGCATTAAACAAATCTTAATGTTTAGGTTAATCAAAGTCTTTATTACGTATTTAAGAAACAGAGGTATAAAGGCACACCCAAAAGATTTTTTAAGCCAAATGCCTTTAAAGTAAAAGGCACAGGAACTTAAAGTAAACATTTTTTCCCTAGCATATACATAGTTGCATTGCAACATTTGTGAATTATAAAAAATAAAAGAAGCAAATGACTCTATCATTTTATGAATATAAAACCAGAGTTATGAAAATGGCATAATTTACAGATACAAACTTTTGATGTATTATCAGAAATTAGTGTAGCAGATTTTTAATAAAAAAATAAAAAGTTTCAGTACTAAGCACCAATTGATGTAATCTTTTATCCAAACATAGGCAAGTGTTCCATTTCCTTAAAATATCAAGAATCCTGTTCCTGGATTCCAGAAGGTGTATACTGTTAGTTGTTCTTCATCAAGAAGGTGAATGCTGAGTTTCCAAAATCATTTTTTTATTTCTATACACTATGATATTTAAAACACAACAACCTTTGTGGCTGAAGGTAATTTTATATAAAGCATGACCTCATTTTGTTACATACAGTCAGCACCTATCTAAAATGATTCAAATACTTTATACAAATTACCCTCTTTTATCAGAATGTTATTTCTGAACATTAGTAGAACTGTTTATTTCTCATCTAAATACATTTGTACAACATTTCAGATAATTCACATAACCCTATTCAAAAACCATGTTCATTTTTAACATTTTCTTATAAAGCAGATCTTCCACATTTCTTTGCTATTGGAGTTGTTACAGCAAGATTTAAGACTGATGACTTCGTCTTAGCTTTCTCCTTAGTGGTGCACCTGTAGAAATTCAATAATAATGTGTATATTATTATTTATCTCTTTTTTTTGTAGTGCAACCATTATTTACTTATTTTCATTAAAATAAACTTTATTTGTAAAAAAGAGAAATTTGTAATAGTACATCCAAATATAGGAATAAATAATTTCTCACATAAGACATATAGCTTACTAATTAATTTAATGCAGGTAGGTCTAAATATAGGATATGAACATGAGTGGTGATGAGCTACTTAAAGATATTCAAACACAATTAACAGAATTAGGAGCAATGAAGGTGTGAGAATTAAAAGTCGAAAAGTAAAGAAAAAGAGAGGGAAAGAGATGGGAAAGAAAAAGTAAAAGTAAGAAGACTAAGAGGAAAAAGGGAATGATGTGTGGGGGGGGAGATCTTCTTGAATAATAAAGCTAAAATAGCATGTATTCAAACCTCCAGCAAAGATGCGTATCTCAACACCATTTTTAAAACAATAATATAAAAACTGGCAGCAGTTAAAAATGATGCAACTAAATGTATAGGGAATTCTTTTTTTTAATCATCTCATCCTATATAATAATTCACTAAAACGTGTGTAACGCCACAATCATGCGCAGTAGAGACTTCCAGTGACGATTCTGATACAGAGCGGGGCACTCCGAAGGAGCTTCCCGCTCTGTATCAGCCGTGTCGCGGGCAGTGTCTACTGAGCATGACTGCACCGCGACTGGCTGGCACTGTATCACTCGTGGCATTGGCAGTCTCTACTGTGCATGACTGCCCCGAGACCGGCTGCCAGTGGCACTGTGGCCCATGTAAGGGGCTCTTCAACTAGTATTTTAAATTATAGTGGGTATCTAAATTTTCATCTGTTCAGAATATATTTTAGCTTTGTAATCTAATTCAAGCACTATATTGGAAAGTATAACCTTAAGATAAGTTGTTTTAAAATAAAAACACTTGCTATACCAAGTATCTTCCATGGAACCACCTGGTCAATCAAGTTTTAAGAAAGAATCCATGGGACAAATTTACTAAAACTCCTCTTTAACACATCAGCAAACTAACTTTGATTATGATTGAGCTTAAAATACTTAATAATTAAAATTCCAGCATAAATATGCTGTAAAAATAAGTAAATGTATTAATAAAATTAAGCTCAGTTACATATTTGCCTTAATATTTAAGATGCAATTTTATTAAATTCAGCCGATTTCTCTCCACTTTCAACATTAATGCATTAGGAGTAAAAAAAATGTCTGTAATTTTTTTCCTGTTTGCTGCTTTTTTGTCCCCTGGACTCTACTATTAACAGGAAGAGCTCCCTCATGCTGCATCTCCAATTAAAGGGATAGTAATGTTTCATAATAAAAGCAGCTCTAATTAATCTTCATAGTATTTGGGCCTTGGAGAGTGTTATTTCAATACTGTCAGAGTTGTAGTTCAAGAGTAATTGAATGATAAAGTTTCCCCCTCCCACTCCCTTCTACTGATGTAACACTGCTCAGCTTAGAGCAGCACGGAGTGTCCAGGTAGATTGCAGAGAGGTACAATCTTCAATTAAGATAAGGGAAAAAGCTGAAAAACCTGTCAAGGGGGGCAGGGTTTTCATTGTTCTCACAGTAAGAATATTGACCCTTGATGTGAGCTGTCTGGTCTATGGATTGGATTCCACATCTGAGGAGTGGGGGCTTACACTTGGTAAAAGGGCGGGAGGGGGAAGCTTTATCATTCAATTATTCTTGAACTACAATGCTCACAGTAATGAAATAACACTCTCTATGGCTCAAATACTATGAAGATTAATGGGAGCCGCTGTTTTTGTGAAACATTACAATCACTTTAAGTCCTTTCCCAATAATGCCATCAATACCACATTGGTTCTTACACTTGCTGTCTAGAGGTCCTAATAAACTGTTCTTTTAAGTTTTTCATCGTATTCAGAGTACAGCCACACCCTGCTATTTTTTTCTTTTTTTATCAGAAACATTGTACAGTCTACACAGCTACCAAGTGATGCAACTCATTTACAACATAAAATTATGTGGAACTAGTGAAACAACCTGCTTGAAAGTTAGTTGTAAAATAACCATTAAAGGTTTGTTATATTGAAATTGTACTTACCTGAATATTTTAAAATTCAGAGAGTGGAAGAAATGTTATTTAGAATACCAATCTCTTATTTTAAAAATAGGTATTAATACATGTTTCATAAAAGTGCACTAAATAGTTGTATCAAGTATTATTTTGTTGTATCATCTCCTCTTTATTTTAACTTAAACCTATCACACATTGGTATAACTTCAAAGTTCAAACATCATCTAAGCATTATAAAAAAAAGATGAAAGAAAAAATAAATTAATATATGTATGTGTTTGTATATGTATGTATGTATGTGTATGCATATATGAGTGTATGTGTGTATATAAATCTCCATGCTCTTGGTCTGCAACAATTTTCTATATCCCTGCAACCTTTTCTTAACCCCATTTTTACACATATTTGCCCTGAACAAACTACTGCTCTCTTCAATACATTAATAACAGCCCTTGACAAAGCTGCACCCCCAGAACCACATTAGAAAACATGGCACACAACACAAACACAATACCTCCAAAGGTGCTCACACACTGCAGAAAGCCACTGGAGGAAATTGCACTCCCCAGCTAACTTTGTACATTACAAGTTAATTCTCTGTTCTCATAGCTTTGCCCTCACCCTGGTCAAACAGTCATATTTTTCCTCCCTAATTTCTAATCTTTCCTCAGATTTAACAGCCCCTTTTAACTCATTGTAAATTTGATTTTTATTGTATTAGTTCCCTGTGTTGCAGTTGGATTGTCAATCATTGCCCTACTTTACTTGAATGGATTTGGCTATAAGTATCAAGATAAAAGTAGACAGTTTCTGGGACAGAACAACTGCATCATATGCAACAAATAGAAATCCCATTGTTTTTTTTCTTTGCTACTAGATGCAGTTTGTTTGTCCCAGAACTGATCTTCTTTTGTGTTGATACATAGGATGGTATTAGTACGTAACCCCATTGTGCATAATATATGTATATTCTGAAATATACTAAAATATTAGTTGGATTTGGACACATTTTTATCATAATAATACAACTTATGTTGCTTCACCAAGCCCAAGTTATTTGTGTTTTGTACATGATTCAAAAACATAATATTTGCGTGAAATATTTAATCCCAAATTCACACATTAAGTTATAAATATAAAGTATACCTTGTACCCTTCTTCCTGTCTGTATTCTTCTAACCTGTGGCTCTAAATACAGGAAACAACATTATGATTTTAAAATCTTAAATCATTTTGGTTATATCTCTTGTGTTAGTAATTTAAATATATCATCAGTAACCTTTCACAAGCTTTGATATTTGTACAGATTCTGCTGGATCTCTTTCAACTACTGTGGTGACTTTGGAGATCTGGGAACCTGGAACATAAATAATGATTCTCAGAAGAAGCACAAAAATATATTTATTTTATTTTTAATTTAACAAATTAAAAAAAAGTGAAATGCTACTGTCAAAATGTAAGGGCTATTTCATTCCATGAAGTATCACCAAAAAATAATGATACTGTTTTTCTCTTGGAATGATCTTACATTTCAAACCTTATGTTGTTTGAAGCCAACTTCAGTCCATTCCTCAGAGTCCTCTGGATGCTCTGTTACGACAATTTATCACCAACACTAATCAAGAAAAATACCACATGCCAAAGTAAATTTGTCCACAGATCTCCAAATACTCACAATGTTTGAAGCCATTATACTTTAATAATTATTTTAAAAATATTGAGTTAATGCGCAAAAAGTACACATTATGTATTGTACATTTATCACAAAATCCTCCTTAGTATGGGCTGGATTCCATAGCAGTTAATAAAAGTTAGGACTCATTTTATCTCACAGATTGCTATTGATATCTATGGGGAAATGTAGAGATAAAATCACTGTCAAAGTCATCACCTGCATTCAAATCCAGTCCAGCTCTCTACTGTGTTTAAAAACCTAAATCACAGTTTTGGGATACAGAAATGTATTTAAAGATATTTGTTATATTTGTTAGCTTATTTTAAAAAGATAAGCGAGCAATACATAATTTTATTTTATATATGTTCACTATTATGACAGGTGGCAATCATTTTCACTCAATGGGTTATTCAGCCTGCATGCTATGTCCTCTAGGGTAATCCGTTTTATTGTATATGGAACACAAGCACTCCCAGGTCTTTAGATCAAACTGACAATATAAATAAATATAAAAGAAAGACAGAAAGAGCCATAGAGTGGGACTCATAATTCTAGCTACCCTGAAAGATTCACAAATTAGTCATATAAACATTGTCACTTGAATAATTGACTCAATATTTGAAGTCACAGGTTTACACATTTTTCAGTGTTCAGCAGTTTTGATCAATTTTGTTAGAATAACACAAAATCAAAGATTGATAACATGCCTTATAAGATTAAGGGGAGAAATGAATATTTGCTTTAAAAAATGCAAAGTTTTTCGGTTTTATTATTTGTTTAATTATTAATTTTTATAGTTTGAAAAATGGAGAGTAATTTAACAGTGGACCTCGCTGGCATCCAAGGAGTTAAATAAACAAATGTTCATTGCCCCTTAAACATTTTGTTAGTAATATTTTTAAAGACTAAATTGAAATGCCGTTAGATCTTCTGTTTTAGACTTAACTATTGACCTAATTGCTGCATTCAATCTTCTTTTTCGCTAATGGGTTTATTTAGTCTTTAAAAAGAAGCCAATGTACCAGCTAGTTCACCGTCACAAAGACCATTTTATTAGTATCTGCCTTGTACTCACTAACCTCCCTGGAGAAAGCTTTTCAGCTCGCCATCTTCAAGTATTTGTGAATCACCTTCAATGATCTTGGTAACTTCTAATAGGATACATGTTTATTATGACATCAATGTTCAGGAATTTTAGACGATGGTACACTTATATATCCTAAAATGCTATAATTTCAAAGTGGTCATGTTAATCTTCATAAACTTTCATGTCAGGTAGGCTTCCAAGGCTGAAAACCTCTAAAGCATCATAGACGGGTAATTTTGAATACATATGTTAATTCATCAACCTGAAATGCTGCATGCTGCCATTTACAGATTCATCAGTGGGTACACATTGGTTCAATCATTAATGCAAATTACCTATGCTTGACCTTAGCTCGCACATCCTATTAACCATAAGTATACTTTAAGCTAATGTATATACATATGGATTATACATATCTGTAGCAGCATGTGTGTGTGTGGAATCCATGCATGTTAAAGTCTTGGGAACTCTGATTTTAGATAATTTTTCCCTGTCGCCTAGTCAATATAAGTGTAAGACAAGTAATTATGATTGAAGACTGTCAGCTGGTTATGGATAATGGGAGTTGTCATTCCCTAAAGCTGGAGGTCCAACAACTGACTACCCATGGCTTAAAACTTTCTTTCTCTCATGTTTATAGTGTTGGGTGCTGTTGCAACTTGGGCACTCTATTGTGACTGACATGGCATCTGTCCTCTTTTCCCCTTTGTGGTATAGTGTTATTGTTTGCTTTGTTTTGATTTAGTTTGTCATGGCACTATATGCTGTATGTGGCATTTAATGAAGGGAGTTGCTGGCACATACATTTTAATAGTTTGATATATAGTATAAGCACCTATGTGATTATAACTTTGACTACTTATAATCTACAATGAACCCACAATTGTATAATATTGTTATTGTAATTAAACACAAATACTGTCAGCTGGATTCATTTATAGGTTGTAAATGTGTTACTGGACTTTAGTAAAATAAACTCATGTCATATTGTAGATTATGGTGACATTTCGAGATAAAAATATTGATTAATGTGGCTGTCATCTACTACTGAATCCAGCTAAGAGATGGCAACTCTATATTGATATAAGTGAAATGTTATCATTGAGGTTCATAACAAATCTATTTTTCAATTTGTCATGCCATAACATTTATACATATTGTAGATCAACCATAATTTGAAATATTTATACTAGTCTCCTTATTTCACACATCTTACATAACAGGAATCAGCTATTAACCATTTGAGTGCCAGAGGGGTACACAATACATTGCAACGCAATGTGTTGCATACCCCTCTGACACTCAATGAGTTAATAAATTCTGTTTATATTAAAATGGATTGTCCATTCCATGTTAATAGCACTTACTTATGTACAATACAAGTTAAACATTAGCAAATTCAGCATGATTCTGCCAAAGAGGAAAAAGGTATCGCACCTAAAAATGTGTTAACCTATTTGTCTCTGACCATTTTATCTGGATCAGGAGTAGTCAAATGGGTGCAGTAAAGTTACTGTTGTCTGGTTGTTTCTAGGGAATTAAGGTACTAACAAGATGCAAAAGAAATTTTCTTAATTTTGTTTTTTTCCCTGCACTTGTTATAGTAGTGTGCTCTGTGCTTGTTTTTATTAAAGTTTTTCTGTGTTTCTATGCACAAAATGGACCATCCACAATCATACATTTCAATGGGTTCAGGAGTTCCCATATATGCCTAAAAATAAACTGTGCTTGAATATTTGTAAATTCCTCCCAGTGTCTGTTTTGAAGGACAGAACTATTTTTGTGCACAAAATGGGTCCTGCATTTTATTAGCAACTTTGTAAAAACTCGTTATGCATCAAACTGGTCACTTTTCTCTGTGTATGCTCTCAGGTGGGCATTGTGTGTATTTTGGTATATGCCATTCCACTCTTCCCAGATGCAGGCTATTTAGAAACAGGGTGAAGAGCAACCAGGTGCAAAATCTTTACAGGAGTGGAGTAAACATTTTGTGCAGTGAGCTGGTATGGATCTTTTATGCATCAGTATGAATCAATGTGTACTGGAACACAACATCTGCATACAAAAGCACAGTGCACAGTGTGTGTGCAATTACATAGGTGCAGGGAATGCTCACAGCTCATCGAGACACCTATTATGTAAGGGTTAAACTTTCATACATGTTATAGCTAAGGTACATGTGGGTATAATTAATTATCTGGTTTTTCACTACCACTTTTGACCTTACTTCTCTGCTTGTTCTGCTATCAGTGATTTGGGAAGAGATGTGTAGTTAAAATTACTATAATAGTCAATATGAGAGACACACTAAGTCATAATAAACAGCTCAGCAGATTAAATGATCATAAATTCATGTGATGTTATATAGAGCCTCTTCTTTTTGTAAAATAAAAATGAGGATTCATAGAATATATTCACTGGAGAACCATTGAGCTGCCTAACTGACTGTATTCAAATGATAAGTATATCTCTGACTTTGTCTTAAAATATTCCCATTAACAACAGGATATTGAATTGTAACATAAAATCTACTGATAAAATCATCATTGCCAATAGAATCCATCCCGATATGTCTACCACATTTCTTTCATCTGCCTAGAAGGGATATGATCTCAAGATTGCACCCGAGGGCCACATGTCTAGGTTGCTGGGATAGGTAAAGCAGATTAAAAACTTTGGAGTGATATTTCAGAAAACTAAGTTTATGATAATGTTTTACCCTTTGAGTGACACAGGGGTGTGCAATAAAAGGATTAAAGGGATAGTAATGTTTCACAAAAAAAGCAGCTCCACTTAATCTTCATAGTATTTGAGCAATAGAGAGTATTATTTCAATACTGTCAGAGTTGAAGTTAAAGAGTAATTGAATGATAAAGTTTCCCCCTCCCGCCCCTTTTATCTAGTGTAAGATTCCTCCCCTCAGATGTGGAATCTGGTCGCTTGACAGGACAGCTCGCAGCAAGGGACAGTCTTCTTACTGTGAGAATAATGAAAACACTGCCCCTCTTGACAGGTTTTTCAGGTTTTTCTCCTATGCTACTACAGTAAAAGGGGTGGGAGGGGGATACTTTATCAATTACTCTTGAACTACAACTCTGACAGAATTGAAATAACACTCTCCATTGCCCAGATACTATGGAGATTAATTAGAGCTGCATTTATTGTGAAACATTACTATCCCTTTAAGTATTAAATAGTTAATAATAAAATGAAAACTCTTTTTTAGAATAAGCATTATCATTTTCAATGAGATTTCCTCCACAGAAAGAAATTAGTGTGATATACTGAATTTAAAAGACATGTTCAAAACCAATTTCCAAGTATCACTTAATCAAATGAACAACAAAATTGCACATGTATGTCTTAACTGAAGCCACAAAGGTTGTCAATAATCTGTTTTCAGTACTCCAATTTCCAAATGCACTTGTTAATTTCAAATACTAATAGATCCTCTTACATATTTGCTGGTACATTTCTATATATGCAATACATATTTATGCTCTAAATCCAGTCAAGCTAATGTAGTAAAGAGTTAAAAAAACATGACTAACCTTCTTCAAGCAACTTTTTGAGAGCAGCATCATCTAAGTCACCTGTAAGACAATAAATAAAATATAGATGTAAATATGTTTGTACTTTATACATGTATGATGTTGAAAGAAAGGAAATGTTTTACAATGAAGCCATCATCATAATGTTACCAATTATGTTACTTTCTTCCATTTTCCATAGATGTTCATAAAACCACTAATATGTTGCCTATTTACATTACACATGCAGTGAGTGTATATATTTATTAATATCCCCTCTCTACTTTATCTAATATAAATTCCTGGGATTAAAGTTTAACTTGGCTGTACAAAAAGTAAGTTCCTGAGATTTCAGCTCTCCAGTAAGGCACTCACAACTGGATATATTTTATTTTTTATTCAGTATTATATGAGGGAGAGCCTTTGAAAATAGGTGTACAACATTATTCATATATATGTTAACCTCATAAAGAGGGGTATTTCCCTCAGAGTCCTTCATCTTCTAAAAAAAAATAGGATTCAAACTGATCCTGAAACTCATTCTGCAAGGACCCAAAGTGAACCTGGAGGACTGTGACAGAGATCTTCTTGAGGTCTCCCTTGTATTGATGCTCTGCATCAGTTACCTAAAGTAATAAACTTGTGTCATTCCTGTGTCAGGAGAGGACATGGAAATTGTACACTTCATGAATGTAAAATATTTTACCCCAAAAAATGGGTGAGATGAGGAATAGGCTATAAATGTGTCATTCCTGCATCAGGGGAGGGCATGGAAACTGCACACTTCATGAATGTAAAGGCTGTTACCTCAAATGGTAATAGCACTCAATTCTCAATTCTCCCAAGGAAAAAGAAAATAAGTATTTGCAACAACTTAGAATAGACACATCTACAGATATAACCTATTCCAATTTGAAAAGGAAGTATAGGTAAAATGTTTCCATTAATACTATTTGTGCTTTATTTTTTCTTGAACAGAAATTGAATAACTATATGATTCCAGTTTCTCTCCTTTTGTCAAGATTAACAAGCAAAACATGAAAAAGATACACTGAGAGTGATGAGTACATGTGGTACAGAGTATATTTTGGCAAAAGAGGCAATCTATAGGTTCAAAGTGGGCCCTGATACTAACTCTGTTTACAAAGCACATTTTATTTAAAGTGGTTGCTTTGAGCTGCATACTGTGTGGAGGTATTTGGGTGTTGCATGCCATTACCCTGAATACACTAAGGTTATTTACAGATTAGAAGCTAGGTACAAAATCTTTATGTCTCTGTTGAGGTGGCATAATAATTTTAAGGCAAGCTGGTCTAACCAGGGGTGATGTGCAGCATATACTATTGCTCCTTCAACATAGGCATATGATAAGAGCTGCATCCCCATATTACATTCATAATATTTCATTTATATTCACTTAACAAGGCAACTTACATTACAATGTTAGGTTAAAATGTGTGAAAGGAATTTAAAAGGAATTTGATGTGTATGAAAATGTTACATTGCTTAGTAACATTTAGCTATATTGGTATGCTTTAATGTATTCTTCAAATAATACTTTACAAGACATTACAATAGATCAAGTGTCACAAGATGTTGCTTTCAAAATAAAGAATGTTAAAAGTCCCATCCTTAATTACTTTACCTCCTTGGATCATTTTAGTCACTCGTGTTTCTCCTTCCTTTATCAGTTTAAAATCTGGCTCACCTTCAGTCACTCTAGTGATCTTAGTTATTGTGGGTGCTGATAAATTTGATTGTAAAAAGTAAAATACAGTTATAAAGCAGAGGATATATATGTGCTATTTATGAATAGTTTCAATTTGAAAGTACAATATATAATTTAAATAGGATATTTTAAATGTAAATATATATATATATATATATATATAACGAAAACAGCATTTAGTACTGTATAGTAAAAAAAAAACAAAAAATGTAATTATTTTATCAAGCAAAAAAATGCAGAAATGGTGCATAAAAACTTTTTATATTCGGCTATAAAAGCAATTTTTTTTAATTAGGGTTCTGCATTGTAAACTATCTCTAACAACATTCCCATATCTTCAACAAATATTTTAGCTAATGAATAATATATATATATATATACAATTTAAAAAATAATAATTTAATGGATTAAAAAAATAGGATTTCCAAACTTTGCTTGTCAAATCTTTACCTCCATGGATAACTTTAGTCACTCGAGTCTCGTCTTCCTTTACCAGTTTAAAATCTGGCTCACCTTCAATCACTCTAGTGATCTTAGTTATTGTGGGTTCTGATAAATTTGAATGTGAAAAAGTAAATTGAATTGAGGTATAGGCCATATATATCATCTGTATCTTGTTTTTGAAAGTGTTTTTAATTTTTTTAAAATTTGATAGTAAAGCTAAACATTATATCATTTTTTTTAATAACCTGTGAATATTCAAAATCTTAACAGCACTACCATATTTTTTCCATCTACATTTCAGATAAAAATTTGGATGAATTATGTGTATTCAATCACATTATTGAATGGATTAAAATAAGGACTGACAAAAGGCTGATTATCCATTACTTTACCTCCATGGATCACTTTAGTCACACGAGTCTCGCCTTCCTTTATGTGTTTAAAATCTGGCTCGCCTTCAATCACTCTAGTGATCTTAGTTATTGTGGGTTCTGATAAATTTTATTGCAAAAAAAATAAAGTATAAGTTTTTTTTTAATCAAATAATAAAATTGAATGTTGAAATATTATAAATATCATAACAACTGTATTAACTGTTTAATAGAATAATGCTCAAAGCAATTCCTTCTATAACAAACAAATGCAAAATATGAATAAATGAGTATGTACTCAACATAAAAAATAATTGAATATTGAAAAATAACCCTAACAAAACTTTCTTTCCATTAGTGCAATAATATAATATTAAATAGATGCATTCAAAATATATTATCTAGGCAGTAGTCTATATCTCCTTTGATCACCTTCATCACACTTTACAATATTCTTTTAAAGACAGGGTCACCTTTTAGCACTTTAACAAACCTGGTAATTGGAAGCTCTGACTCATTTTATTCGAAAAGCAAAAATATAAAGAAAAAATATTAGAACAGATCCATGATTAAAATTGACTAATTTAAAATAATAAAATGTGTTTTAAAAAAGTGCCTAATTATGAGACTGTCAAGAAATTGTGCATACTTGGTTGTATGATTTATTAAAAAATGTAATCTACAATCTTGTTAAATTATAATGTGTACACTTTCTTTGTATATGTAAAGGGATTACATCTTCTCCTGGGTACATGTTTAATAAATGCATTGTTTTCATTAATTGTTATGAATATAAATACATTCATTAAGGAGAATGAGTAAATAGAAATTACTAAAATATGCACAAAGAACTGCTTTTATGCTCTACGTCTGTTCAACACTTTTTGAAACCAAATGACTGCTGGGTATCAAATGAGCTAAGGAGTGGTTCATGTGGAAGTATATAAATGCTTGGGTGCATGCTTTTATTCTATACCCTGGAACATGCTATGTATGAACTTAGAGCAGAGGAGCTTAGTTATATATATAAAAAAAAAAAAAAAAAAAAAAAAAAATATATATATATATATATATATATATATATATACACACAGTTAAGAACTTGTGCATATATAAGTTAGGCTATGTAGAAGATTATGCTGGTATGTATAAGGTTCAACTGTATAGGATATATATAAAGTGTATTTTTTTTTAGCTGAAGTGCTTGTTGATGAATACGTTTAAATACCACTGAACTGAACCATGTTTTATTGCCAATTACTACCTATAACTTCAAAGGTAGCTTTAAAATGGACATTGGCATGATATTCAATACCAAATAAAGATCAATTTTGAGAACCAATGTATGCAGAATTGATTTATGGTGACTATTGGAATCCTCACATCGAGGTAAGTGGATGCTGATTATTAGGAGGTTATTTTCATTTAAATGTAATAGGATATGACACATTATCTGTACATGAGTGCCTTTTTCCAATTTTATATTCTAAATTATGTTATAGGGTATTTGCCAAATATTCTAATATGCTAACCCAGCCCCTCTAATTGATATTGATCATTTTTTTAATGTCTTTCAGACATTCATACACTATTCATATGAGGAATCATTTGGAATTCATACCAAGTAACCTTTCATATTATGTCAGTGGCTACATTAATAATGCTACATATGTGTATATTGTCTTAAATAAAGAATACCAACTTAATCTATAAAAATAAAAGTTAATTACCTCCTTGAATGACCTTGGTCACTCTAGTTTCTCCTTCCTTAACCAGACTAAATTCTGGATGGCCTTCAATAACACGTGTTACTTTGGTTATGGAGGGTTCTGAAAATAGATTAAAAAAGTCAACAAATAACAGTAAAGATTTTAAAAAGCTGAGAAAAATATATGTTGTTGTGGAAAGTATGTGTGTGTGTATATTCACTGTCAAAGCTCCCCTCTCCCTCTCCTTTCCCTGACATCAGCGCTTTAGATGACTGCAGGGGAATCCGGTCCTGGGACCAGCCGGCAGCTCTGCAGCAGAGCTGAGATTGCATTATTGTAAAAGAAATCCTTCACTGGAACGGTCTACAAAGTGTGCTTGATTTGCAAGCACACTTAGAAGACCGTTCCAGTGAAGGATTTCTGTTTCAATAATGCAATCTCGGCTCTGCTGAGGCACCGGATTCTCCTGCAGTCAACTAGAGTTCTGACGTCAGGGAAAGGGGAAAACTTCAGGGGGTGAATATCTCTTAAACCATAAAGGCTTAAAAGATGGGACTTTGGGCATTTAGTTTATGTTTTTAATATCTACAAAATGAAGATTTTTAAAAAGTATGTATTACTAGCTCTTTAATAATGCTAATGTCTTTTTTTATGCCACATAAATTAAGACTCATTACATTATATATGTCTATAATCACTCGTGTCTTAGTTTCTGTTAGCTGCAGAATTACTCATTTTATAGGTTGCTTTTCCTTCAGTGCTGAAAAAGTACAAAAGGTAGTTTTACAAGGTACAAGAGCACAGAAATGTTACTGTGTCTGCTAAAAGGTACACTTGGAGAGTATGAATGATATGTATTATAATTATTGTTTCATTAACCCGTTAAGGACCCATGACGTGCCAGGACCAGCATGGGAAACTTCCCTAAAGGACCAATGATGGTCCTGGCATTTCATAGATTTGAGGGCTCCCCGTGTGGCTGCATGCCATTCTGGGAGCCCTGAATCGGACCCCCCAAAAATGCTATATGGTCCTTAAGTGTAGGTTGAATGCACGGTCAGCCATTCCTTAAGGGGTTAATGAAATAATAGCATCCCAACAATGCTAAAATGTTAGATATAATGAAAAAAAGTACAAAATTACAATGTAGAATGTAACCACACTAATGAGTAAGCTCCATAATTGTTACAGAGATGATGCAGTATGTCAATTTAAGTGAGCTTAAACTCTTTCATGCCAGACAAGTCTCCATGCATTGTGAAACAGTACTTTCGAAATCCCTCTTATCCAAAGGATTAATAGCCTATATCACAGTAGTAAAGCTGTTACAGAATTATTACTCCCTTCATTCCAATCAAGACATTGGCTGGCTAAGATGGAAGTTTATTTGTTAGTAGCTGGTGCTCCAAAGGTTGACTACCCCTGAACTATCATATATTTTTGTATGTATCTTTATTTATATAGCAACATACATGTACACAGTGCTTTTGTACAGCACAAAAATACAGGAGCATCAAGCTATATTGTGATCATTGCATTATTATTGAGGGGAAAAGTACAGCAAAGTGAATCATACAATGGGAAAATGACCCTACCCCAAGGAGCTTACAATCTAATTAGTAATCATGACAACATACAGAAACAGTAAGACAGTAGGATCATAAGTGCAAGTACAAAGCTTTAATAAAAGAAGTGCAGAATGATTTTAATGTGGCTGTGCACAAGAAGGATATTGTTACTGAGATGCCTTCTTGAGTAGGTTGGTTTTCTGGAGATTATTGAAAGTGATGAGTGTGGATGATTGGTGAATGGTGAGAGGGAGACATTACAAAGTTAAGGGACAGTCAATGAAAAAGATAGCAGCCAAGAGGTGGCTGGAGTTGTGGAAGGAGAGGACAAAAAACTCTTCAGAAGAGCGCAAGTGACAAGAAGGGGTGTAGCGGGAGATAAAAACAGAAATGTAAGAGGGTACTGAAGAAGAAAGCGACTTAAAGAAGAGTAGAAGGACTTTGTAAAAAATATGAAATATTATGGGTAGTCAAAAGAGGGATTTCATGAGCAGATGAAAGAGAAGTTATTGGAGCAAGTGTAGTTATTCTTACAGTTGAATTGAGAACAGACTGAAGCAGACAAAGATGAGAGGCAGGAAGATCAGAGAGCAGAATGTTGCAATAATCGAGTCTACAGAGAATGAGGGCCTGAGTGAGGGTTTATGTAGTTGCCATACAGAGGAAAGAACATACTTTGGCAATATTTTTCAGGAACAAGCAACAGGGTTTGGTGGCAGTTTGGATATGGAGGGGGGAGAGTGTCAAAGTAGAATAGAGTACGACCTCAAGACAGTGTGCTTTGGTTCTAAGATGGAGGTGGGCCATCCATGATGAAATTGCCATGAGACTCAAGACTGCACAGGAGTGAGGTCAGGGGAAGAGAGATAGATTTGTGTGTCATCTGCATACAGATGGTAATTAATGTCAAGAGATGAGATGAGGCCACAAAGCGAGAGTATTACATACTGCATAAAACAATTACCTCCATGTATTACTTTAGTAATGGTTTCTCCTCCATGGATCACTTTGAATTCAGGCTCTCCTTCAACTATTTTTGTGATTCTGGTAATGCTTGGTTCTGAAGTTATGAAAAATACCTTAATTAATATATTTTTGACCACCTATATTGTAGAAGTATTAAAAATAATTATGTTAAAAATATTAAAAGGAATGACTAAGGTAATAGAAACAACACATTTATTGTATTATTCAGACAAAACAAATTAAGAAGTACCACACAATTAATTTGTGGAATTTTTGTTTTTTCATTATAGTTCAGCTGGTATGCTCCAGATTTGCTCACTCTTTTGCATTCTAATTAACCCCTTAAGGACCTACACTCTCACAGGGTAGGCACTTCAGAATCACGGAGATTTTTTTTCGCAATCGTTTTCATGGTTTCCTTATTGTCCTTATGGCAAGTTCACCCATGACGGTCCTGGCATGTCATGGGTCCTTAAGGGGTTAAGGACTTCAATGTCAAACTATCACTCTGTTGTGATTTGGGTGATTTTGAAAGAACTTTCAAAATCACCTATATTTATTTTAGACATTCTTTATTAAAACTAGGGAAAACCAGCAATGTGTTACTTTATCAGTGCAAATGCCAGCGCCATTTAAAATGTTTTCCTTTTAGTTAACCACAAGAAATCTCACAAGGGAACTTTGCTGGTTCCTGTCTGGGTTCTAGACTCAATATGCATGATTCTAATTATACCACTGCAGTGGGACAATGTTGGAAGTCAGGGATGTGTGCTTGTATGGCTACTAGTGCAGTGTGATGAGTCTGGGGGACAGTATGCATGATTCTATGGCTACTGTGGCACATGCATGGAGGTCACAGCAGTGGCTGGTGATGTGAATTCCTTCAGATGCTGATAGACTACAACTATCATGGGAACAATGGCAGTGTTAGTCTGGCAGCAGCTGGAGGGCCTTATGTTGCCCATTCTGGCTACTACACAGTGTGCTGGACCATCTGAATGGGTGTTTCTCTGGATACTGTGAGTATGTGTAGGCCTATGGTTAACCAGGGACATGGCTGGGTATTAATATATAGGTCTATTGCTGTCAGTGCAATGGGACATGGCTGGAGGTCATTATGTGTGCTAATATGGCTACTGCAGGACAAGTTTGGAGTCTGAATGTGAGGTCCTAGTGCAATGGAATAAGGCTTAGGGTCCCAACAGAAAAAGAAGAAAAAAGGCACTAAAAAAGGCATTAAAGTCCTGTGATGGTCCTGGCACATAATGGAATTCTGGGATGGCAGTGTGGCTGCATGTCATTCTGTCATCCCAGAATGCATTGGTTAAAAAAAAGTGCTGTGGTCCTCTAGGGCTGCCCACCCCCAGACCGTGAGGTGCTTAAGTGGTTAAAGTAGAACAGAAAAACTCTATTTTCAGCAGGACACATTGTAGTACCCTTAATACTATACAGCGAGTCACATTCTAGTGTTGAAAAGTGTCCTGAAAGTAGTAGAGAACATTTTGAAAATCTCTATAAGGAAAAAAGTAAAAAGAAATTGTTTGAGATTCCAAACACCCTAGAGGAATATGAAAGTAGTGAGGAAGAAATGGTGGGCGCTGCTGACAATGGCCTAATTATTGATTATGTTGATCTAGAACATATCCCTAAACAGTTCTTCTCTTCTCCTGATATAGATGAACTTAACAGTGAAAACAATGATGACATGAACATAAAATGGACAGGAAAAAGGTCAATCTTCCATCACTGAAAAAGATCACTTTATGAGAGAGCAGTTGGAAAGCCTAGCGCTGGACAAGTAAATATTTCTAAAAATACACAACCCTCCTGCCAGTAGTCATCATTATCACTGCTTTCAAGTGCAACCCCCTCTCAGTTCCACACACTATGGCTGAGTAAGCAGCAACAGAGTTTCTTTTTATCAACATCCAGAACCCTAATTATGATGAGTGCTTCAGCTGCTGTTGGAAGTGCAACTCCATTGACACCTAATGTTACTGCAGTTGTAACAGCTAGGTGCTATACTAGAGGAACCCCTCAATCTATGAACTCTATGATATGAAGATGCTTAACTCATAATCAAATTAATAAACATCTTGCTGTCTGTTGTTTGTGTAAAAAACATGTCAGCAGATCGAAAACAGAATTCCATCTAGGTGCATCCTCCTTAATATTCCACCTAAAGCAAAATCACAGGTCTGATTGGGAGTCACACAGTCAACATGTCAAAAGTTGCCATGATTAGCAGCAGTAAATACACTTCTAAACATTCCTGGGGCCCTGGGACACATAATAGCAGTAGATGTTTCAGAGAATGTGCCAGCATTTTCTTAATTTACACTAACACCAATGGTTTGTGCTACTATTTTACAAATATAGAACAGGGAGGAGATGTTGAAAGAGATGACAAGAGTCACACAGTGCCCACACCTGCCACAAATCACGATGTTAAAGCGGGACTACTGCTAGCTAAAGTCGTCCTGCAATACTTAGGCAGGTGGCGACTAGCTTAATAATAGTTATTTTACCTCTCAAAAATACCCCCTTGTAAAGTAATCATTAATCTTCCGAGACTGATGGGCAGGTTAATGCAGCCTGCATGCCTGTGTTGTCAGTCCCTTCCGGTGTTGTTCTGGCCAGTGAGAGGCTTCTGAAGAGAGACCAGGACTGACAGTGCAGGTGCGCAGACGAGATGTCTGCGCTAATGCTTGGCTTCCAGGCTTGGAAGCTTAAGGATTACTTAATAAGGGGGTACTTTTGAGAGGTAAAATAATTATTATTAAGCTAGTCACCTGCCTAAGTATTGCAGGGCAACTTAAGCTACATTTTATGTATAATACATTGTTTAATTACTTGAATGCTATAGACTTCTCTAATATATTTCTTCACAAAATGCTAAATACATCACAAACAAGTGCTTACATGGTTGTGCAGTTGTGCATTTCTTGGGAAACAGGTAAGGAAGTAGAAATACACTGGAAATGAACACTGAGCATATATATATATATATATATATATATATACAATGGTAAAGTGTACGTAGTGGGAATGGAAATTATACCTAACTGGAGTGCCACAGATTTTATTTCCTATGGCAAATATGAGTTTATTCTGTGCTGCCAATAGTTGGATAATGGTATTCCTAATGGTTTATGGGTCATTTCATCCAGAATAATTACTTTCCCACAAAAAACAATCAGTTCAAACTAATGATTTCTTATCTATTTAACCGATTTATATATATACATTATATGTATTATTTGAAGACATTTAGTTGCATACCTTGAATAACCTTGTGAATAGTTTTAGTGTCACCGATTACTGTTGTGATTGTTTTGGTTGGCTCTGTTACAAACAAAAGTAGAATATTGCCAAAAATAATATATTTATGTTTTTAATAACAAACCATTGGTTTTCTGTAATGAGTGAAGAACAAATTGAATATTTGACCAATACTTTCAATGCACTATGTTTTAATACATTACATAAAATTGATTGATAAACAGTATATAATGTCAATATTTAATAGCCAAATAAAGTATGGTTTTCTAATAGGCATTATATTAGGCAAGCCTGAATACTATTCTTTGTGGCTAGAAGAGGCACATTCTTTGAGAAATCCTTCTGGTGATTAATTGAGGTCTTTTACAAAGACTCATAGGACCATAAGTGATTCAACATTGCAGGGTGTTTCTTCAGACTAAAATCTAGGGGCAAACTCAATGGAAAAATAGCAGCCTCTGTATTCAGGTAAAAAGTAGAGCAATTACTTTACCAACTAACCCCACTGGATGTATCAAATTAAAATATTCTGTTCATTTGATTTCTATTTTTTCTTTATTGCATAATGTGCAATTTTCTTGCACCAATAATGCTTCATTTGTTTTCATACTCAGATGTTATTATTCTTTGCTATGTTTTGCCCGCAGTAACTTTTTACTGGTTTCTTCACAGGAAGGAATCAGAAGCATAACAATGAAAGTCTATACCTATTATTGAGTCATTATATTACTCAACTGCAGATGCAGCCTTTGATTCTCCAATTGTTATTTTACTATACCTCCCCATTAGAGCTGTGGTCCACAACAGCAGTGGGGCTTCAGGTTTCTCATCCTACTACTGACTATCATAAATACACAACTCTAATGTAAAATTGCTGTTTCTAATACTTTCCTTACCTTTGCTACTATGATATTGAATTTGTTATTGCTTTTCCTTCAAATTCCATGAGTAAAGACAGTAGTGAATAGGTAATGGTTAAAGTGGATGTGTCACCTATGTACAACATAGCATAAATAGTTATGATACATATTGAATACTACTAAAACGGTATTCATTTTTTTTTTACGTTTTATTTTGTGTAAATTTAACTTAGAAATTCTGGGCTGAAGCTACTTCTGCATAGACTGCGTTTACCTGATCTATAACCTCAGTCCATTGCTCTTCCCCTGCTCTCCTCCCTCCTCCAATAACGGAGGCTTCTGTCTGTAAACTGGAGTGGTCTCATTGGCAGAGATCGAAAATACAGAGCAGGTAACCACAGTCTATGCGAAAGTAGCTGCAGCCCAGACTTTCTAAGTTAAAGTTACACAAAATAAAACTTAAAAAAAGAATACCGTTTTAGTAGTATTCGATATGTAGCCTAACTATTTATGCTATGCTATACATAGGTGACACATCTACTTTAAGAACTGAGTCTGGTGTCAGAGAACCTAATGATACTATAGAATGAACCCTATTGACTCTGTTCAAGATAATGAAAAAATTGTTTATGAAATAAATATAATTTTTCTATTAACTCTTGGTCTACTTCAAAATGTCATAAAAATGTATTCATACCTTCAATAACTATGGGTTGTAGATGGGTAACAACCTTTGTAACTGAAAGACAAAAAAAAATATTTTCACTGAAATTCATTCTCCTTATATACCTAACCATGTGTATAATATTACTGAACATACAATTGTATAAGATTGATATGTAATTGTTTTCATTAATAATTTAAATGTCAACATCAAAAAAATCATTACATAATGTTTCTAATTAATACAAGATATTGTAAAACCTCTATGCTCAAGAAACACTGATAATATCAGGAATTCATAACAATACATGATATGTGTGATGTACACTGCTTGTCAAAAATACCCTAAAATGGGCTAGGGGTGCTATATGTTGAGTACAGTAAGAAATAAACACTAAAAAATGCATACAAAAGATAATAGAGCACTAAGTACAAATATAACAATGCATAAGATTACATGTATATTGGTTGTATAAATCAATTTTTCAGTTTACCTTGGACCTTCAGCATGATATAAAAAAGTACTAAAAAAGTACTAGGCCGCATTGCATAGTATCTTTTTTTTCCTTTGCTATTTTTTAAATGTATGTGCTTACTTTTATATTTTATTTTTAGTTGAAACAAACAATCAAGATGGTTCACACCAGTAATATATATGTAACCAAATGCTGGACTACAATAGCCTTAATGCTTTTTTAGCCAAACTCTCAGAATACATAACAAATGGCAAGTCAGAACAAAAAAGTTGTGTAACAAACCCAAGACAGAAGCCTAATAAAGTAGAGGCACACAAAAATATAACCAAAATATAACCAAACTTTATTAAGCAAAAATTTAGAGACAAAAATATCTCAAGCTAGCCATGGCTGTGAAATAATGATGTTCAGAAATTACCTTAAATAAGAGACAATCCCTGTCATACAATGCATGATGAATATATATACCCTAAATAATACATGCTACATTAATATATAGAAAGAAAATTATAATTGTAAAGTAAACAGAAAGACAAGTCAATAATTAATATAAAGTAAAACAAAGTGCATGTCACCGCTGGCTTTGTCAGGGGTTTGTTATACAACTTCCTTTTTGTTGTTGTTTTGTTGTGGCTTCCCATTTGTTATGTATATTTTCTTTTCAGAGCAATATATCACAGAGATTTACACAGTGATATAGGGACCTCATTTGTATGTGCACTTCTCGCATGATATATTTCTGACGGAGTTACAAGTCTACCTTAACCTAGGAATAGTCTGTAGTTTGGAAAGCTGAGCAGTGACTCATATATTTGAAGGATGTAATGGGCAAGGTTGGGTAAATAAAATTTCAAATGTTTCCTCAAATGCTATCTTTTTGAAGAAGCCTAAATCAAGCCTTACTTGAATTAACCCTGAATCAACCCATTGCTGTTGACTAAGGCCTTTAACTTGGTAAGACACCCCCTCATTGATTTCAGGCTCACAACTGTCTTCTCTTCTAAATATTTCCATTTACAAAGAAGAAAAGAATAATAATAATAAAAAGAAGAAAACCTACATTTGACAATGTTTCATAACTCCTTTAATTCCTCCTTTATCCCACACTACTACCTACTCAAAACTTGTAGTTCACTTTTTCCCCTACATTCCCTAGATTATTGTTTTTTTAGGGCTGCCTTAATTTCCATCATTACAAATAAACACACAACATGTCACCATTCCAATTGTAACACAATTGGGGTTTATGCACTAAGGTGTGATTATCCCACCTCAATGCAAGTATGTAAGGCTGAGGGCAGATCATTGGCCATATAGCCAAGCTGTAGTGCAGACCATCAAAGTTGCAGCAATAGACTTTAAATCAAGACTGCACTTACTGTATTTAGTGAGGGGAATTTCCTTGAATACGAATCCTCGTTGAAGCTATAATTAAACATTCCAGAATGTTAAATTATGAAACAGAAACATATACATTATAATTATGCAATTATAGCAAAAAAGTCCTACTAGTAAAATAAAAGGTTACTTAAATCCTAATGCTTAACATAGATAAACCTAATAATTCAGTCTTTACTACATATAATCTAAGCCATGTGAATGCTCAAATAATGATGTACTAAAGAATGATGTACTGTTCTGTATATTAATATTATAAGCCATATACAATATTGCATGTATAGATTCTCTGCCATTGGTGGAAAATTGATTGAATTTAAGTACACACTGTTATTTAAAAATTAAGCCAGTAGGCAAAATGGATTAATATATACTACTAAAATAACAGTAGTCAAATTAAACTGTTGTTATTCAAAAACAGCAAATAAATAAATCAAAAGAACGTGAGAAGTATACGTTAATGCTATTATTGCATTTTAGTTAATGGTTAACAAATGTATTTTCAACTTCAGATTTTATACAGTATTCAACTGATAAAATGGAAACAATGATCAAGTAGACATATTGCAGTTTTTGAAAGCTAAATGGGCTTTCTTCAAATAATCTAAGGATTAAATGTTAAAGGCCTGAAAACATGAAATCTCTTTAACAATTCGACCTAGTTGAGGCTTACTGCAAACAAGTTGTGTAAGTATAGAGTTGGTTCCAATAAACAGTTGAGCGCTACAATGACAAAGTCATTTCAACGATTGACATTATTGTAAATAATTATTATTTATTTGGTACCTATATGTCCACTCCTGTTTTTTGGATAGAGGCTTTTTGGAGACGCACTGTTCATATTTATACAATTTTCATTTACATAGTGTCTAAATAATAAACTATTTATTTATTAGCACTCACCTACTTTTTTATGTTACTAAGTATGGAGTTAGTCTTTTTAGGCTCACAGATATCAGCATACCAGTAATTTCCTGTGTGGCTTCCAAAGTGTGTGAAGCTTATCTAATAACCAAGCATTGAAGATATTCCCTTCAATGTCTTCATTAGTGACATTACTAGTGATATTAAAGGCAAGGTGTGCTTTTTTGCAGATCAGGATTGACTTTCCAAGAGGTATAGACCAAATGCATGAGGATTTAGAAAACTGGAGGAATAGAGAAGATATGAGATCTAAAATGTAATTCTGAAAAGTGCAAGATAAGGCATTTAGGACACAGAAAGACAGATGTGTAATACAAGCATAAAATATTTTGCTAACAAAAATATCAAAGGCAAGGAATTTGAGTGTTATTATTTCTCATAAGCTGAAGTTAGGCAAGCAATGTAGTAAATCAATGGGAAATGGGAAAAAGCAATGCAGGTTGTATAGGAAGATGCATTAGCAGCAGGAAGAGAGGTACTTATGCCAATCAGATTGTGTGTATACTTGCCAATCTACAGATCATTGGTAAATCCTCACCTGGAGTACTGTGTACAGTTCTGGAGGCTACATCTCCAGATGGACATTAATAAAATGGAGGCAGTTCAAAGAAGAGTCACCAAAATGGTGCAGGGTGTTCATGATACCCAGTATCACAATAGACACAAAGAACATAAATGTACAGCTTGGAAGAAGGGAGGGAGAGGAATGATATTATAAAAACTTTAAATATGGTAATGAATTTTCTAAATCTCAGGAGGGAAGCATTTTTCAAACAAAGAGGAATACTAGAACAAGAGGTAATGAAGTAAAGTTAGGGGGTAGAAAATTCAGAAGTAATTTCTTTAAGTGCTATTTTACAGAAAGGGTGATAGACTCATGGAACAGAGGTTCTAGGGACAAATACTGTTGAAGAATTGCAAAATGTCTGGGGCAGACATAAGTCTATTCTGTGGAATAGGAAAATTGGCAGATTGGATGGGTCAGATGGTTCTTTTGTGCCATCAAATTCTATGTTTCTATGATTTGTTATTTGGAACTACGAAAGTATAAATATAAAAGCCCTACACAAAACTAACAAATCTAAAGCCTCCAGTAGTTAGATTACCTTAATTGTAATGTACTTGATTATTTTATTAAGGATCTTCAGCAGTTCCTCGTTACCAACAGGGGCATCTGAAAATCAAAACAAAGCAATATATATATTTGATTTAAAAACAAAAAGTACTTCAAGAAGTAATATTATACAAATACTGGAATGAAACCTCAATTTGCCTGAACATTTGTTAGTTTCTAACATCATATTCTATACAACAATAACCAACATCTCTGCTCAAAAATAAGGCTAAACTGGTCAAATTGTATCTTTTTGGAGTTTAAGATATGGAAGATTTTTCTATTTACATTAAAAGAGATGTTATATTATTAATCCAGTACTCATAGCAGGTGCTTTGAGCAGTTGGATGATGAAAACTTCAGCTTGTGATCAGCCCTAAGTCTCTGTAATTATCAGGGTAGTATATGCTTGTGATTTCCCACCATATTAACACATCAATCCTTATAATCACATATTGATATATACAGTATAAACATAATGCACAGTGATATATGTATGAACATTTGCGATAAATTAATCTCATACTGGCCCATTAAGTAGAAATGAACTACTGTGGTTAATTTTGTGAGCTACTTTTCTGTTTTCCTTTTTAAAATTCTTATTTCAGCAGCTCAGCTCTAAATAAACTACAATTATCAAAACTGAAAAGAGATAAGGATTCAACTGATCAGTTTTGAGTGAAGAGAGGTACCTGTTTTGATGGAGTCTGAGAGGGTTTATGTGTTGGGTGGAGAATGCAAGTATTTGTGTGTGTGTGTGTGTGTTGGGTGGAGAATGCAATGGGTTCTGCATGCTTTTGTGGGAGACTATGGCAATCCAAATGAGTAGCAACTCACACAAGAACCTATTACTACTGACACAGATTCTACACAAAACTATTCATGTCTCTGCTTTTTCTGTAGTGCTGTTGGTTAAACTGATGAAAGAAACACATATGAAACTTTTTTCTAACTTAAACTGAAACATTTAAATGAATATACTCTAGAAACAATTTGCTAATCTTTACTGCTAGGTTAGGACACAAGCACTGCTGTCATAACTAGATCTGTATGTAAAGTGAATCTATAAATAGTAATATATATACTTGTGTGTATATTTGTGTATATGAAGGGAGGAATTTAAGCCATTTTTCAATCATATTACACTGCCTCACGTACATAGAGAAGAGAGATATGATCAGTAATGGATAAATAACCAAAAGTATCAGTCAATGACTAGGGCAAAAGCAGTGGATGCTCTTTGATCTCAGGATTCAGGAGTTCCAGCATGTGATAAAAAAATAAATAAAAAATAAATATATATATATATATATATATATATATATATATATATATATATATATATATATAGTGGAATTTTTGAGAACAATAAAAAAGGATAAATACGTGTTTTTTGGATATTATATTATTATATTATGGGATTTTATTGTGTGTACCCTCACTATTGCTCTTTTTATGTCTGGAGTTTGACCACATTTGTGTATATGTGTGTGTGTAATATATAGATATAGATATAGAATTGTTGGACATTCAGTCTGGAGAGTCCACATATGCTTGTTTTTTAGTTTATTTCCATACATAGCACAATGTAGCATATTATAGATCGGGAAATATGTTGTATGCATAAAAGATCACAGCCAGCAGGCGGCAAGATATGAAATGATACAATATGATAAAGTTTTAACCTAAACCTTGTATCATTTTTGTATCACATGTATCATATTTGTATGCCTATATTGAAATAAAATATTATTAAAATGAGGGCAGAGCCTTATTTATATCCCAATGCTTTCTAATATTTATGAGAAACATTTATCTCATTGATATTATAGTATTCCCTGCATAATCATAGGAGTAGCAGTCTTGTATCGATGTTCTGATGCAGTAAACACAGACAGAATTCAATACTTTTTCCACCATACTAACCTGCAGGGTAGAGTAGCTTGTCTACAACATGAATAACACCATTGGTTGTCATAATATCAGCTTCCTTTGCAGACACATCATTCACAGCCAGGGAATCATTTATCTATAGAAATTGCAATACATATATTTCTCACCTTGTAAATAAATTATGCACTTTGAAAATACAGTAGGATTCCACTTAGAATTACACATTCTACATTAAGAACATCAGTTCATTGTATATATTGGTGATTTAGTTTAACGTGTAAAATTATATATACTTAATTTACATTCTCAGATTAAGAACAGTGAACAAATACAACTTTCTGTTTGGAAGAAAGAGAAATACTTAGCAGATGCTGTTTTCAATACCAGGATATGATTTATGCTTTTCCATATGCAGTTCTCCTCAGTAAACATCTTTATAAAAATATACTATTTTGTACATAAATGTAAATGCACTAAATACCATGGTACCATACTATTACAACTAACCTGACTGTCTACAGAACTGATAAGACTTATCACTGTTCTACTTCAAGGTGTTCCTGATGAGGCACAAGAAGTAAAATGCAGTAACCAAAACTACAAAAACTACATAAGGGAGCTGGCACTTTTGCTGGCAAAAAAAACATGAAACAGCTTGTAAAAACACTGAAAAATATATTGCTAAATACGAGGAATGGCCAAAAAGTCCCTTTTTGCAAGGATTGTCACAGAAAAACTACATATCTGCTTTTTCTTAGCATTTGCTAAGTAATTGTATTTTTTCCCAAACAGTAAGTTTTATATATGTTAACTGTTCTTAATCTGGGAATGTAATTCAAATATATACACTTATAGTCATTAAACTAAATCACCAATATAGACCACAAACTCATTTTTTATGTAGAAAAAAAAAACATAAACGTTTGCCTTTCTGCTGATAATGATTTTCCCAGAAGAACTTTGCCAAATTTCTCCAATTTCCATGTATGCATTTTATTGCAGCAAGAGTTCCAGCTGCAATTTTACTGCTTCTGAGTGCTGAAATGCAGAAATCCAAAATTTGTAATAGTAATTTGGCAAAATAATCCTTTAAAAAAATCTTAGCAGGCATGATAACAAGATAAGCCTTGAATAAGTTGTTAGAAGACTAGTAGGGACCTCCATTGTAAGCTGGTGGAAGGGCAGGTGGTTACTTTCTTGCAAGAATTGTTTAGCTTTTAGATCATGAATGAAGTAACTCCATATTGGAGATTTCATAGACTGAGGTATTCCTGAGGGTGAACTACTATTAATACAGTGGCTAGATGTTGCAGTAGTACTAGCAGTAGGTGTCAGTAGCTCTACACTTCAATCAGTAGCAGAAACACTCTTAGATAGGTTTGTGGATATTGACTTGGGTTGCTGCTTAGTCAGTAATAGTGATAGTGAATTGGTTGGGGTTGTAGTTGGAAGCTGTTACACTGATGATGATAGCAGAGATGATGAGTGTATATTTTAGGCATGTTAACTTTTAAAGAGTTTCAAGTTGATGTCTCAAAGAGTTTATAATCAGTCACATTGCACCTTTTCAGTGGTGGATAAAACCTTTTCCTTTCAGATACAGCTAGCTTTTTTGTCTCTACGTCATCTGTATCAGAAGAACAATGGTAGAAACATGAAGAGATTTCTGAACATTGATCACTAGTTTGCTACAGGATTTCACTGTCAATGCTTGACGAAGCAGTTGGCCTCACTGCTAAATCATCTTCCACCATGCCAGCAACACTGGCTTAGTTAAAAGGCTTCGTACTACTAGTGATGGAAATTTTCATATCTCAATTTTTTTAGGAAGTGGATCTCCTTTATTTACTGTACAATCTACAACAACCAAATATACAATCAGTTTGCACTCCTATTCCTTTCCCTTTACCCCTGCTTTAAAAAAAAAAAAATGCCAGTATCTGTTACTGTCAGTGTCACTGTCTCACTGTCTACAAATAACAAGCGCATTCCCGGCAACTTCAAACAACTCCAGCTCTTCCTCTATGCATATATACAGTAGCACCTACTGTCAAAATGTCCAAATCTTTCACTATTTCTCCCAAGGAATGATTTACAATACAGTATATTGTAGAAATATCAGCAGCTTGTAACAATTAGGTACACAGCAGCTGGTGCAGTATCACCACATCTCAGTTCTTGTTGATGTAGGAGTGAGTGTATGCAACACAATATGTCAAGCTGAACTTTTTTATGAAAGTATTTTACCAGGAAGTGTATGTTGAAATTGTTTCTTGCTTTAAAGTATGTCATGGACACTCATTTTATCTCCCGTATGAAAGATGAAAGGCTGAATTGACCTTTCAAGGACTAGAACATGGAACCCAGAGTTTTCCAACAGATTTGACAGCTGGTGCACTAACCAACTGAGCTATCTCACCTGACTGTCTTACTTGACCGTATGATGTATTTATGTCTGTCTGCATAGTATCTATGTCTCAGTCAGGCTTAGCCAGCTCAGATAGGAAAGATCACCTGTCTGCTTGTCTGTCAAAAAGGCATGTTTATTTTTTTCTTTTAACACTCCTTTCTCATTTCACATCCACAACCTTACAACAACTGGCTACCTCTAGCATTCCTTTCAACCAACTCCAGCTCCCTCTCTATGTCTGTCTGCCTGCACTAGCTAGCATCAGAAATGTCACTGCTTTCTCTCTCTCTCTCCCAAGAGTATAAATGTGCAGTTAAATTACAAGCCTTTTTATATGTTTGCATGGCAGGAATACATGAATACTATATGGTAAACTATCTAGATGGTGGTAAGGAATATATTATTATAAATGATTTAAATCCATTAAAAAAAGCGGCAATGTTTTGCTTTTTTTACAGGCGTTCAAGTGGGAAATGCTGTTTTTTACATGATTTGATTTTTGAGAAAAAAAAAAAAACGTTTCTACCATCCCTATTAAGCATGACACTAACAATTTATTTAACCAAAAAGTATCTACTTACTGATTTAACCATAAGTTTACTGCCTTGTAGAGATAAGAGAATATTTGTTACTCCAGGTTCAAATCCATCACCAATAAACACCCCCGGCACAAGGTGATAAAGAAGGATATTCTGGAGAGCAACTTTGTCTCCTGAAACAATTTAAAGTACAACAACATTTTATAATAATATACTGACTTGGATGCTATAGATAAATGTCTCCAACACATTACAAAGCAATGCATTGGAGACTTCTCTAGCATCCAGTGGGGCAACATACTAGTATACAGAATATAAAGAAATGCATTTAAAGTAAAAGGTGCACCTATCTTAAACATTAGCTTACCTTATCAAACAGTAAGCCCGATTTAATATGAAACAATAGAGCAAACAACTGCATACTAGGGAACAAATAATCCAAATGCCCATCAATGTAAATAGAGTGTTTAAAGGGATAGTAATATCTTAATATGGAAAAATATATGTTTCAGGTTCAAAGAGTTTCTGTAGCAACAGAGCCACTGTAAATCTTCAGGCTAGGAACTTACTGGAAACAAAAAATGCTAATTTGGACTGAAATAAGGTTTACAATATATATTTCAGTTTTTTTCCTGAAAAGTGTTACTATCCCTTTAAACATTTGAATGTTAGACATGTATTCATTGCATTGCTTCACAATGTTGGTGATCTCTCTAAAATTCAACAGGTTAAAATCCCCATGTAAATTAATTGGATTGTTTATTTGTCCCCATGATACATTTGGTTTGCTCCAGAATTGAGCCATTCTTATTAAAATATTGAATCGTTGCATTTGATAACTTAATGTCTGGTTTTATCTAAAAATCCACCCATATACTTCTACAGGAATATTTGAGAGAAAACCATTGATAACAACATTTATCACCTGTAGTCCAGCACTAGTTCAGCCTCTTTAATACAGTCTTCAGTTTAATGTTAATTATTTTATCTCACTACAGTCTAAAGGAAATACAGAATTCTACAGAGTTACCTACGTTTTAAGATTTCAAGCTCTTCATTGCTAAGTCCTTTGAAAGCATCATTGGTTGGAATAAAGAAGCTCCAGGCTCCAGGTTGCAAAAGAAGCTCTTTTAGGTCTGCATGCTCGATCAGGCTTAGGAAAATGCTGTAAACAGTAAAATAATATTTATATAGGTGTCCAAAATATAAATGCAATCTTTGTTATTTAACCAATGTAATGTATTTATATATTTATAGACTGGAATGAGATATACACAGGAAGACTAAGGAATTTTAAACACAGATGATTTTTTGGCATAACTTTTTTGTAGCAACTGAAAATGTTGATGCACTTTATTGCTGCAATGTAGCACAGAATGTCCAGCATTACATTCTCTCAACAGGAACAGAAGTTATAAAATTACAGGGAAAATGCAGCTACTTTCAAGAGTTTTGCAAATTTTAATAAGATTATGCCATTCCATTGAAATAAATACAGCCAATCATGTAGCTGCATTATTGCATTATAGCATGATGTGTGTCTCTGTGACTATTGCCACTGGTTTCCTATCTGAAATGTCCCATAGAACACAATGAATGAGTGCCAGAGGGGGGTGAAACACATTGCTTTGTGATGCATTCTATACCCCTCTGACATTCAAAGGGTTAACTCATGCATTTTTCAAGATTTTTTGTTGATGTGAAAATATTGCCTATGTGAAAGGGGACTATCACCTCTCACTAATGAAACCCCTCTTTTCTTAATCTCGGAAGAAAACCCTGAAGGCCACTATGAACCTATTCTCTATGGATGATTTCTCCAAAATTAGAGCTGAATATATTATGTCCACAGACACAAACATGATACTTTCTTTAGGGTCTCCAAACTCTTTCCATTTCACCTAAAAACAATTGAGTAAGAGGAGCTTGGAATCACAGAGTCCTGCAGAAACAATTATGTCTGCCTCCACGGATATGATATCAAATCCTAATTACATTTTCATTTTGGAAAATCTATCCACACAGAATTGCTTCTTAGCTAATATTAGTGTTTCCTTCTCAGATTATGGAAACTATCAGTTATTAATATTAAGTGTTTGTTCTCATTTAACTACGTCTGAACTACACCTATAGGAATAAATGGCTTTTTAATTTGTTTAACAGAAGAAGTACTTCACAAAACAGTGTGGTATATCTATTTATATTATATGTAGATGTCTGTATTTAAATCTTTACGGACCAAAGAGTTGTGGAAGTAATTGATTTGCAATGTGTTCAAACCGCTCTGGTCCTTAAATGGTGCACCATTGAAAATGTATTAGAGTTACAATAAAAAAAGTTATGCTACAAAAGTTCCCTGTATAAAAGTCCTTTCAAAAAAGCCCTATCCACTGACTGGAGTAAACCGTTTCAGACAATGCCAGCACACAGTATGCAGTGTGTACCTGTAGGGTGCATGTGTATAGTAAATATGAAACATAAAAGTTGTAACAGAAAAACTCTCCATGAAATCAACTAGAATTTTTCTTTGATACATATTCAGCTCTTTTGCTCGTCATTTATAAAAAAGGATTAAAGGAACACTAACATCCCCTAATATTAATGCATTAGATCAGTGGTTCTCAACCCATGCCCTCAATGGCTACTAACAGGCCAGGATTTGAGAATTTTAAGAGCACAGGTGAGTTAATCAATATGACTGAGCCTCTGATCAACACGGTTGTGTTCTAGCAGGGAAATTCCTAAGTCCTGGCCTGTTAGTGGCCACTGAGGGCACGGGTTGAGAACCTCTGCATTAGATACCTCTCTGGAAATCAAAGGGTTAATCTGGGTAGACAACTCTAAAAGACACAATGAATCAGTTCTATATGGATTTTTTCCCCTAAAATAGATGTAATTAGGAATGGATATTATGTCCATGGAAGCTGACATGATTCTTTGTTGCAGAACTCTCATACCCCAAACCCACCCTACTTGGCTGTGATATCCAGTACTAACTGAATATTAGTTAGCTTAAGAGGGAACGTATTATTAGAGCTGTTAGTGTTTTATTTTTTGGTGACTTATTTCTATTGTTAGATAGGTTAGTTTGCTAGAGACTCCCTTGTTGGAAAGGCATCCAATGCATTGTGCTGCAATGCATTAGATACCTCATTGACACTCAAAGGGTTAACAAGATAGGTAAAGTTTAAAGGACAACTAACAGTTCTAATAAGAACTCCACAAGTACCTTACTAGGGCCAGAATATCTTAATGGCCCCTATTATTTTTCCCTTGAGCCTTTGTTAAAGTGATAACATCTTTATTCAGTCCTGGGTTTCATGCTCATGGACATGACAGTTCCTGAAGCAAGTAGAGTGCATAAGCCTACATAAACCTTTAATGGCCAGAAATATGTGCAAAGCATTGTACTATATATAGTGAACAGAGTTTGAGTAATGTAGTCCTGCTAGCAAATGCCACTTCTGCGTCCATGGAAATGACAACCAGAAGTGATTGAACATATTATTCCTTATTTCAAAGGCACAAGGGTCAGATTCATAGGGGCCATTTGGATATTATGGCCATAGTAAGCAGTGTGGGGTTCTTATTTGGAAGCATTCGTTTTAAATAAAAGAAACAATGTACATGTTGCTCTTACTGTAACATCAGAACAATGATCCAAGGAGACCAAGTATTGATTTTCCTGTAGATCCCTTATAAAACGTTGGTACATTTATAAATGGTCAGGCATATAGTGTTCTAAATAATTTGCACATTTTAACATTAACCCTTTGAGTGCCAGAGAGTTATCCAATGCATTACAACCTCTGACACACAAAAAGGGTTAAATGATAATTATATGTGTAAATGTAGATATAGCAAATAATAATACAGTATGTCCGAACACAATTTTAGCACTGTAGGAAACAGCTGACGTGTGTATTGCATTGCATTGCAAATTAAGTCTGAACAAAAAAAAAGAACAGAGCCAAACCAAATATGGATAGGGCTCCAAGTAATGCCTCACCAGTTTTATGTAAGCCAGATGGACCACAAAAGGTTTATTTCATAAACCTTTAATGTAGTATCATATGAACCTGTGCTACATGAATATGTTGGAAACTGTGTGATCAGCACATTAAAATTATATATCTTATGTCCAGATAATGACCTCATGAAATGTCAGGCATTCATGCTTTTTTTTTTAAAGAGAAAGCTTAAAAAAATAGACTTCTTGAGCATATTCTTTGCTGATTTTTCCTGTTACAGCTTGCTGAGTTTCAAATTCTTTTTAATAATTTCACAGACAGTTAACCACTGGGCCTTCATTATGGATGAAACCTACTGCTTCATAGAATTGAAATAAAATTCCCCAAGTTGCCTTTAATTTAAATCAAGTTTTTAACTCCCTGAATGCTTTGAAATTCACTAAAGACCTCTTTAGCATCAAGAGTTTAAAAGTCCCATTTAACCACTTCTCTGCTAAGGATGTGGCAATCCATGTCCTCAACATCTACCCTAAACATAGATCTGGACAGCTAAGTCCTCTGTAGTCCCAAAGTAAAGGGATTTTTACTGGGGACTGATGCTTACCATTCGAGTAAGCCCTCAATCCTAGGTGGTAATTGCTGCAGGAATCCTGGTACACAAGCATGATGATGTAATTTAGGCAATAGAACCCACTAGAAGCCAGGTGACCATTTTTTTATTTTAATACACAAGAGCAGGGTACTGGTTCTTTAAGAGCCCAGATTGCAACACCCCTTGATCCCAATTCCCCACATGATCCTCTAAGAGAAGCCCCTCTTTCAAAAGAGGGTACTCTTTATTATTATAATGATGGGTGATGATGTCACTAAATATTATTATAGATTAATGTTGGGTCTTTGTTATCTGAAACGGGTGAGAATGTCAGTGGGGACAGAGAGAAAGCAGATATTTTAAGTAATTTCTTTTCTTGTGTTTTTACCAAGGAAGATCCTATGAACATGAACCTGCAAACTACTTTTACAGAGTGGTCACAGTAAGCATGTGATTGGCTGACACAAGAAAAAGTGTTAAAACAATGAAATGGTGTTAAGGTAGACAAATCCCCAGGGTCAGATGGTACACACCCACTGCTACAGCTGCAAAGTCCAATAAGATATTGGCATGTATTAAAAGGGGTATTGACTTACGGGAGGAAGATATTATTCTGCCTTCTTACAGGTTCATGGTAAGACCCCACCTAGAATATGCTGTTCATTTCTGGGCACCTTTTCTGAAAAATGACATTATGGAACTAGAGAAAGTGCAGAGGAGGGCTACAAAACTAATTGGGGAATGGAAAGTTTTAATTATGAAGAAAGGTTTGAAAAGTTAAATATGTACATAGTAGAGAAACGGCATCTTAGAGGGGATATGACTACATTATATAAATATCTACAGGGCCCATACAAAGGGCTCTCCAAAGACCTGTTCATTAACAGAATGGTACAAAGGACAAGGGGCCACCTGCTTAGACTTGAGGACAGGAGATTTCATCTGCAACAGAGGATGGGATTCTTTACAGGAAGGACAATAAAGGTATGGAATTCACTGCCTGAGGAGGTGGTGCTATTGAATACATTAGATGGCTTTAAAAAGGGCCAGGATACTTTTTTAAAAGAGCAGAATATCAAGGCCTATTCATGTTAGTATTGGGATTAATATTTATTTAGTGCTTGTTGATCCAAGGAGAAATCTGATTGCCATTTGGAGTCAAAAAGGAATTTTCTCCCATTCAAGACAGAATTTGAAATTGCTGAAATAAAGGTTTTTTTGTTGTTGTTTTTTACCTTTTTTTGAATCAACAGCAGTAAACAAGAATAGGAAAAGGGTTGAACTTGAGGGACACAAGTCTCTTTTCAACCTAAACTACTATGTAACTATATGAAAAGGGGAGTGGAAGGAGCATTGAAGGGCTCCAATCTCAACTCCCTTGATCTACAATGTGTGGGCTATCATCCTTTAGCTCCATGTACAAGAATTATTTGTGCACACCAGGCTTGCAGAATAAAGACAGGTTACCCCTCATTTTATGTGAGGGATTTCTTTGTTCATAGCCTATCTTTTCTTCTTGTCTGTAATTGCTAAAAATTTTAAAGTGCAAGTATGCAAATAAGAAAATGAAAATGGACACAATTTTATTCATACAGTTTTGCGGTCCTGGCACCACCTATGATATGTCAACTCATTCCAATGGAGCACAGTCTTACAGAGGAGGCTGCTAGGTAGCTAACCTAATATGGCATTCCATATATTTACGTATATTTGAAAGAGTATAGAAAAAAAAATTCTTGGGCTACCTCATGTCAATTTCATAGAAAACCTTCTATGGGGTAGAAATGCAAATAATCAGTCCCAGAAACTGGAAATTAGTGTGCTTTAAAATAATATATTGCACGTAGGGTTACATGGTTTATTCTCTTTATTTTGTGCCTGAGATGTACAAAATGGGAAAAAAAGATAATTTTACACTTTTTTTCCATTTGCTAATTTTTATAGAAACATCTATGCTCAAAAAGATGTGTGTTGATGTTTTAGAGAGGTAGTCTAATACACAACTTAGAAACATAACTATTTCCTAGAGTGGCATAGCAAAATACGTTAATTGAATGGGATTTTCAACTTTATGAATACTAGAGAGCCTTTCAATGCATTGTTTTGCTTTCAATGGGTTAAAGTGCCATTTAAATTAATGTGATTTTACAAAACCCCATTTCATTTAAAGGAACACAGAGCAGTTTTTTCTGTTTTTTTTTGTCAATCTCATTCAGTTCTCCCTGCATTCTCTCTGTTTCCCTACTTGGATGGGGGGGGGGTAGTAGAGAGGATACATTCAGCACCATGAACATCATCACTCCCTGAACCCTATGAGTACCATAGAGATGTTCATGGTGCTGAAAGTATCCTCTCAGAATTCAGGGTAGTCTACTGCTTGTGAAGTGTGAGGGAGAGAACAACTTCCAGCAGTTTGACATTCCTCCATGCTTATTATAGACTGAGGGCTGTTACTGAACAGGAAACTACAGGGAGATCCTAACTTCACCAGCCCCAGATAGGTGAAGTTAAGATTGTGAACTCCAACAGCAGAAGCTGCTACTGGAGTTTAATGCAGGTGATGAAGTGCCACATTAACATATAAACACCCCCCCATGAATACGATAATGGGTTATTATCCTGCATTTCCATATGGAAATTGCTCATTATGTGGCATTTCCATATGGAAATAGGCCATTGTCGATGTTATAAGTGAAAAACCATAAACCTGTCAAAAGCATGTCAGATTGATGTCTATGTGGGCAGATTTTTGTCTGATTGATGGGGATATGATGTTGATGTTCTTTCGACACTGCTCTAACAGGACATGAACATTACAAGCCATCTTCACCCTTTAGTGCATCTACTCCATTGTCTGTTTGTCCCTCCAAATAGATTTTGAACAGAGATTTGTCCCAAAGGCCAAAATAAATGTCCATCCCTGCTGAGTATATCTAGTGTAAGAAAAATGACAAATGTTGCACTAATCATCTTTGTGCATACTTCAAGCACAGCTTACACCAGGGTGCAAAGGAACAGCACACACTAAAACATCTGTACATTCCCACATTGTTTATATCTTGGTACTCATGGCACAAAATAACCATTTGTAATGCAAAAAAGATTTGTACATTACCTTTCAATGGCATAACTTGTACCATTGTATATGAAAAGCATTTGATAGTTTGAGAGCTTAAAGTTATAATACCAAAGCACTTCTAAATAGCATGTGTTCCTATCTAGCATTTCTAAAATGTATTTATTAGGTGCATGAGCACCACAATATATGATAAACAGGTTTTGGACATAGAGGCATATATGGTTGCATGACCATCTTTCCCCCTATAAACTATCTTCTAACTGACAAATGCTATGCATGCCATAGCATACTCAAAAAGAAGATGTAAGTACATGTGAGCACAAAAGGGAAGGGTTCTAATGTCAAATGAATGACAAAACTCAAAATACATATATTTACAAAAGGCTTTTAACGTGTTTACTTTGGAAATTGTGCTGCTGCTATACAATCACTAGGCACAGTTACATCTTATGTGATGCCAGTGGCCACCATGGTCTTGGTTTGCTGTAGCTTCTCAGCGACCATAGCCAGCATCAGCAATGAAGGCCCATAAGAGAATTACTATACAGGGCATTCAAATATGAGATTAACATATTGTGATGCTCTTCTCAACAATCCATTTGCAAGGTTGCCCATGTAGGTGTCAACCAGTCAAGCAACGCTGACATCTACTTAGGCCAGCTGGTTGCATACAAGTGTCTGCCTAGTGACTCACAGAGGTGGGGGGAGAGTGCATTGGATACAAGTAATACCAGCATGGCCTGTGTTTCTATGAGGTTGATGAAAAAGCACTAAATTACAAATTGTATCAAAAGTTTAACTATTAGCCTCCACAAGTATTTATTTCTAACAGATTTTAGAACTATAGGAATATTTACAAACTCTAGCATGAAGAACATATTTAAAAGAATGTTAACCATTTTCATCTTAGATGTGATATTTTTCAACAGGTTTGGGGAATCTATTTTACTCTCACTCTTAATTTCCTAATGCGTTTTATACAACAGAGTACAATCTACTGATAAGGATGTGATTTAAGTAAAGGAAAATTTCTTCTCACAGGCTGCTGAAAAATAACACATACAGTCTTAAATATCATGCTTTATCAAGATATGGAAGCATATGTATGTTTAAATGTTACAGCATATCAATATTTATTTTTAAACAAAATAAATATTTTCTTAATGTTTTGACAGTAAATCTCACTTTGGTTAGCATTAGTTATATTTCAGTACTCCATGAAAGGAATACATTATTTTTAGCTATATGGTAGAATTCCTATGTATTTTTATCAGTTTAAATAGGATAAAATATTTACCTGAAACGCTTGTCAAGGCTCAGAGTTTCAAATACTGTCTTTTCCGCTGGTTTAATAATTTCTCTAAATGTATGAATGGCACCATTCCTTCCTTCTTTGCTTCCACGTAACATGCAGGAATTTTCAATACACACAGCCTGATATTAGTATAAAGATATAATATTAAGTTATTGCATATATCATTAAACTTTTTTGTAAGTCTTAAAGATCTACCTAAATCTAAACATACTGATTTCAATGTGTTTATTTTACAGGAATTAAAATTAGGTACATTTAATAATCTATGTTTAGTTACCTGCTTAAAATAAATAATATTAAATTTAAATTTATATTTTGCTATTGTAAAGGGAAACAATGCATATATATATATATATATATATATATATATATATATATATATATATATATATATATGTTTGTGTGTATACAACCAGCAGAAGACAATACTGTGCTGATCCATATAAGTTAATTAAATGTGAACCCTCTGCATAGCACATATAGGAAACAAATAAAAGTGGGTGGGGCAAATCCTAATTTTTGAGGTCTCCACCCAATCACTGTAGACAATCTCTTCTGAAGGCTGGCCAGATAAGCCTTGGACATTAGATAGAGCTTTTAATATAAAGCATTTTGGTATACATTATGATAAGATGTAATAGATAGGACTTGTCTGTGTAGGTGACTTTGGAATGGCAGACAAGCTTATACATATTTTGACTAATCTATGCAGCAAAACCTCATTTACCTTGAAATAAATGAATATGTGGGTAATAATATATTCTATTCACAGGGCTACCACATTGTTATCTGTTTGTCTAGTAATAAACTCTATGTAACTTTAATTTATTATTAGCAGTTTTAACATGTCAAACACATTTTGCTATAAGGTGTCTTTTGGGAAAACTTTTCATTAGTGTAGATAAAATGTACAAAATAACTTAAAATAGCCCCAAAATATTCTAATATAGCTAATGGTTTGCCTGTAGGCTTCAAAATGATTTTAACATAACAAGTTTAAACCCTGTCCATCAATCTTTTTTAGGCCTCCAGCAACTCATAAATAAGAACAGCAGTACAGCTTATACAATTTAAAGCAGGTGTCTTTGGGTGACATGTTACATGAACAGTTAAGCTCATTAGGTGTTTAAAGGGATAGTAATGTTTCACAAAAACAGCAGCTTCAATTAATCTTCATAGTATTTGAGCCATAGAGAGTGTTATTTCAATGCTGTCAGAGTTGTGGTTCAAGAGTAATTAAATTATAAAGTATCCCCCTCCCACCCCTTTTACCTAGTGTAACACTGCTCACCTCATATATAGAGTCTGGTTGCTTGACCAGACAGATAACAGCAAGGGACAATCTTCTTACTGTGAAAGCAATGAAAACCCTGCCCCCCCCTTGACAGATTTTACAGCTTTTTCCCTTATCTTAATTGAAGATTGTCCTTCTCTGTAATCTACCTGGGTACCTCTCTGCTGCTCTGAGCTGAGCATTGTTATATCAGTAAAAGGGGCGGGAGGTGGATACTTTATCATTCAATTACTCTTGAACTACAACTCTGACAGAATTTAAATAACACTCTCCAAAGCACAAACACTATGATGATTAATTAGAGCTGCTTTTATTATGAAACATTACTATCCCTTTAAAGTTCATCCAACATGCAGGTAGCTCAAGTGATAACTGTGTTAAAAAATAAAGGTGAGTAGAAGTTATAAATAGGTAAGATGTGGAGTTTCTCCAAAATTAGATTCATATTGTGTGTATATTTTGGAAATAATCTAGAAAGGCAATGATAGCTGAACATTGTAGATGATGGAGAAATATGAGATTACAATAACTGTATGTAGCAATACCTATTTTCATGAAGTAACAGAGCTACTGTTTGCCATTTTTTTAACAATTTGTGGTCCTTAACAGCTTAATAAGTATACTACTACTATACTACTACAGTGATGTTTGACAACAAAAGCAGCTCTAATTAATCTTCATAGTATTTGGGCCATGGAGAGCATTATTTCAATAATGTCAGAGTTGTAATTCAAGAGTAATTGAATTATAAAGTATCCCCCTCTTGCCCCTTTTACTGACAAAACATTGCTCACCCCAAAGCAGAGAGGGATAAGCTTCAGCGAGCAGGAGGAAAAACTGTCAAGGGGGCAGGATTTTCCTAATGCTCACAATAAGAAGGGTGTCCCTTGCTGTGAGCTGTCTGGTCTTGAGACCAGACTCCATATCTGAGGGGAGGTGGCTAACACTAGGTAAAAGGGGCAGGAAGGGGATACTTTGTCACTCAATTACTCTTGAACTACAACTAAGACAGTATTGAAATAACACTCTCCTTGGCCCAAATTCTATGAAGATTAATTTGAATTATTGTTTTTTGTGAAACATTACAATGCCTTTAATGGTGGTTTGGTTTAAACTGCAGTACATTAGTATTGTGCTACAGAACAGCTGAACTAATTAGGAAAATGACTACTTAAAAGGACTTTTTTAATTGCAATGAAATTGTAACTGGGTCTTGTCAATTTTAGGTAGGAACCTCACAAAAGTCATAGGCAATATTTTAAGGTTGCTTTTCCTAACAGATGAATTCCAAATGTTAGTAAATGTAAACAAAACACAACTAAATGTAATGTACTTACAGTACGGTATACAAACACTCTAAGAAGCTTCCCACCCAATGTCTCCAATGTCTGTCCATTGTACAGTTCACTGAGAACAAATTTTTTTTTGAGAATATGATTTTGTAGAATCAGTTTAAGAAGACGTTTATCCATTTTCAAGGCTTCCTCTGTCAAAAGAACATAATACTTCATAAATAAGATAAAATACATAACAAATAAAAACATACATAATTTTTGTATTGTGTAAGAATTTTATAAAAATAAAAAGTTTTTAAATTTTAAATGAAGTATAGCAGGAGCTGAATGTATTATCTATTCAAAACGTATTATTGGTTTTATATCTAAACTGCTACATGAACTACAATACATTTTGAACAAAAATATAAAATATTCACAAGAACAGAATATGCTTTCAGGTTATTTATTTATGTATTTATTTTGCTTGAATATAGATGGATTAGACAGGTGTATCCTAAAAACATCAATTAGTAGTACTTGAAGACCAGAATTTCCTGCCCCTTTTATAGATTAATATAAAACATATCAATTGCAGCATTTACAATTCAAGTGTAGTTTAAGTCAGTCATTAATAGCTCCAACATTACTTACCAGAGAAAGCATTATTTAAAGGTGCAAGAAGTGTGTATTCGGCATCTGGTCTTAGAGCTGCAGCTAGACCCATCTGTGCCATAAGGTCAGTAAATGTGGTTTGTTGGCTTCCTGCAAGCTCAATGACTTGTTTGGCTAAAATAGTTAATAAAGAAAAGGTTTTACTTATTTTTTCTTTAAAAAAAAGGTATTGTTCATAAATGTACAGACAGTACTTTGGTTATAGTTTGTTGGTTGCAGTATTAGCAGTGAAGGTTCAAGGAAATAAAACTTACTTGAGTGCCTGATTTAGGAACTCTGGTTCTTAAGCCCCATATTGGACGACCTCTATCTTTCCAGCTGAAATGTAACTATAATGCCCCTAATCTTCAACTAGCCATTGCATATCTTACTTATTACAGGGGATGCACTAGTATTATTCCATGCTAACATAGGCTCAAGAGCTACTTTTTTGGTTTTGGACATGCCTAATTCCTCCATACTATGCTATCTACTCAGAACATTCTCATCAGTGCACTGCTTGTGCCATGAGAATGGTCTTGGGCTACTTTATGGCTGTTTGAAGGCATTTCTTCTTTGTGCCTTGTCTCTCACCATGTAATAACATAATAAAGAGTAAATCTGTAAACATTCTTCCTTTTTCCAGTGCATGCTATTGTGGAGGTGTTCAAGGGCTGCTTGATCATATAGTGTGTGTGTGTGTGTTTGCCATTTGCACTAAAATGTTCATACATGCTTGTGCATTCCTCAAAGTGCAGGTGCATGCTTTTTAAGCTATTATACTGGAGCAGAAAATGAACTGCACTTTTGGATTTGTATATTTCCCACATTGTTCACTCTCTTCTTAAAACAATGTTTTATTCACTTCTTCACTATCTCTTCAATCTTCATTTGCACTTTGAGTACCAGAGGTGGGCAATGCATGGCTTTGCATTGTGTTGCTCACCCCCTTGGCAGCCAAAGGATTAAGAAAGTTCTGTCCTTTCAGTACAGATAATACAATTCATGCTAAAATACAAACACAGAAAAAGTGCAATGTTGATATATTTATGCTGAAGCTTTAAGGAGTGAATTGTTAACATTTTGAACAGCCACAAAATGTCTTCTTTGATAAATAGTTCCCTTTTTAATATATTTGAATACATTAATAAGTGTTGATTACTCACCTGAGTCAGGAATGAGAACCTGGTCAATCAAGTGAATGACGCCATTGGTTGTTACAATGTCCTTGCGGTTTACCATCTTAATTCCATTAACTGTTAAGCTGTCACCATCACATCCTATCTGAAGTTGACTTCCTTCCAAGGTATCAAACATTGCACCTCCCATTATGGCTTCAGAACACTGAACAGAGTCCAGAATGTGGTAATTCATCAGAGCTAAAATTATGATAGAAAACACAAAAAGTTACCATTACAGGTTTTTTAAATTACCAGTTCAGTGAAAGACAGGAGATAAAACAGATTTCTAAGAGATTGAATATAACATTATTCTTTTTGTTGTCCAAAACCCTTTTGGAAACCCTGCTCCCTCAAATAGGAAAGTACATAGTATGTTTGCCATCTGTTCAGATGGAGCCTTATAGCTGCATATGATTTGTATTTGATTCCTGGCACCTGTCCATTTCAGGAAATTTACAATATATTGTTTGCCAATTATATTTATACTACTTGATTAATAAAAAGAGCAATGACTTGAACAAATACTAACTCAGAAATTTACTGTTGGTAAAATGTACTGTGTATATGTAAAATTCAATGCCCAAAATGATCTTCTCACTAGATCACTATTTGACAAATTTTAAAATGCATCCATTCTTCTTGGCATCCACAATTTTATCAATGACAGTAAAATTATGTTTTTCTTGTACATAGAGGAAGCATTTAGGGCTCTCTCTCATTGAAGTATTAAGGATGGTGGGTTGTGTGCATCAGCATGAACTATTTAAATCATATGTGCTTGTACATGCCAAAATTGCAGGGTTTTTATACTACTGCACCAGAAAGTTAAAAAATTACCACTAAAGTTTTCCTTTTTTAATTGTTACCAAAGGTTTAAGGGGGGTGTACTAAAATAAACACTGGAATGAATTTACTAGTGCTACTTCTACATTTCATTTATATAATAAGCTATCCACACCAATCATTTTTCTCTTTACATCAGATGAGCCAAGGTGGTGGGGGTCATTGGGGCAGTGAATGGACATATCTCGGCATTCCATTCCTCTGCTACTTATTTAATTCTATATGCATGGCACAGAATTATTTCCTTTGCGTGCTAAACGTGAGGAATTCTGAGCTTAGTCTTAATGAAGGCAGAGTACTATAGCCAGTATGCATTAAAGCAATCATATACTCTACTACAATGATTCTCATACTTTTATTTTTCATAGTACCCCTAAGATACAATCTAGATTCTACCTACATTGCACCCCTGACTATTTTTGTGTCAATTGGCATGGTGTCATGAATGGCACAAATTGGTAATATATAGTTATTTACTCACTATAGGTATATACTTAGTCACTCAGAATAACAAAATAAAAAAATTGTGCATAAAAATCTAAAAAATATAAATTTGAAGCCCAACATTCACATTTTTGTCAAAGTCATTTAGAAAACAAGGGACATATTAAGTGGATGTCCATGGCACTCCAAAGTGCCACAGCACCCTGGTTGAGAATCACTACTCTAGAACAAACCCAGAAAGTGTAGCAGAATCATTTCTATGTTTATGTCGAAGGAGAAAATGAGCCAGTTTGGACAATTCTCCTGCTTTATTTGCTTATAAAATGAAAATTTTAAAATGTAAATAAATACAAATTAATTATAAACATATATGTATAAAATGTATCTATTTAGAGAATTATACTTTAAATATCTATCTATCTATCTATCTATCTATCTATCTATCGTATATCTGTCTGTCTATCTATAGCGAGAGATATTTTTATAATAGTGTCAAAATTCACTGCACATTTCTGAATATGAATACATATATGCTAGTAACAGAAGAGCACATCATATGACACAAATACTGTGGACCTGGCACACCCACCCTGGGCTGGCAGTAAGGTGGAGTTATTCTAATCTTTTCCAAACTGTCATTCCCATAGTTTCATGCCCACCATGCACAGGGCCGTGTTTTTCCTGTGAAAATCTTTGCATGGACATACCGTTGGGGGTGTAATAAATCACAGTTTATGATTTGCAACACAGTTAGGGGTTGTGAGTTTAAACCTTACACTTTGCCAACTCTTCTCTCCTTGCCAGGGGTACAGTTTGCCTCCTCTCTCCCTACTAACCCTCCACATCATTGCATCCTCTCTCTCCCTGACAGCCCTCCACTTTGCCTCTTTGGCTCTCCCTGATAGGCTTCCAATTTTCCATGCCTACTTTCCATGTCCCTTTCTCCCTGCCAGCCCTCCGTTCTGGGAGCTTAACTCTCTCTGTTCCCACAATAATGATTAGAGTATCACTCTGGGTGTACAAGGCTTGCAATGCATTGCACACTCTTCACACTTAAAGGCTTACAGTTATTATCTCTTTCAATTCCAGAGGCCAATGCAACTCATTGCTTTGCCATGCTTTGAGAAACCCTCTGGCACTCAAATGGTTAATTACTTCACAAGGACCACTTGTGTCAAAATCTCTGCAGGAATTGTCATATCTCTACAAACATATTCCTCCCACCATTTCCGCACAACACTAATTCCAGCCTTCTACCACAGTCTGACAGCCTATTGAAATGAATTGAAAATAACTGCTCCAGTTATCTTACTGTTTCAGTTCCCTCCCAATTCAACACCATTGTAGCTACATGCCCTTTACTGTCAATGCATGCATGACACATGTCCATTTACTTGCCCACCTCTGCACAGTCCCCCCTTCCATTCTTTGCCACTTTGCTTGCCTTCAATTCCCACCATGCCCAGCATCTTTTATTTTTAATTGTTTTTATTAACAAGCCATGCCAAGCCAGCCACATACAAAATGAAACATATACATATCAGGTACAAAAAGCCAAAGCAATATTACATACATGTAATTGAAGTACAATGAACATGGCGACAGGACCAGCTCAGCACAGCCCATAGCTTAATTTTACCCTTTTTTTGTAACAAACTCCCGCCCATTCCAAAAAAACAAACCTACCCTCCCAATCCCCCCACACGGCCCATCACCCCCCTCTCCTAGCTTGCTCCCCCCACCCCCCATATGGCCAAGAAGTCTCACAACCTCTGAGAGGCAACAATTCCCTTCCTCCCCCCCCCATTTATTCCATGGCAGCACAAAGGGGTTTAATATACATAAATATAAATAGAAGTGTGACTGACTACCCAGGTATTTCCAGTCACTCATTCAATCCCAACTATGTGGAACTCTCAAATGCCAACGGCCCCATATCTTATCATACTTTTGAGGGGTGCCCCTGTGTAAGTGGAACAGTTTGTAGTGTGGTAGATTTTGTGTTACTAGTTCAATCCAAAGTGCACAGAGTAGGAGCCCCGTCCGCCATCCAGTTCATGGCCACAGTTTTCCTGGCTATGACAAGGCATTCTCGAGAAAGTGCCTTCTCCAAACCCCCCTGTATATCATCAGGGAATATCGACATAACACACAATTTAGGTGTAAGTGGGATCGGTCTTTTCATTACCCCCTCCACAGTCTGGGTGACCAACTTCCAGAAGTCATTTACCAAGGGGCAATACCATATCATGTGCATAAACGTTCCCTCCACCCCATCACACCTATGACAAAGTTTGCTCTTAGTGCTGTCCATCAAATACAGTCTCATTGGAGTATAATAAGTGCGATATAGTATCTTAAGCTGTATCAATTGATGTTTCGTGGAGGTTGCTACCCGAGAAGGGGCCCTACATGCCTCATCCCATTCCCAATCCTCAAGTAGCCCTACATCAGTTTCCCACCTAGATTGTATGTTCCAAGCCCTATCAACTACCTTCCCCACTGTCCAGTTGTATATGAAGGATAAGGGTTTTAGCCTATGAGTAAGAGTGAGAGAGAGAGCAAGGGAAACTGAGCCAGCTCAGGCTCCAGGTCTTCCAATAGGTCTCTAAGAGCATGTGTCAACTGTAAATAAGAATAAAACATTGTATTTAACAAATGATATTCAGAGAGCAATTGTTGGAAGGTTTTAAGTACATTGTCCTGATAAAGATGTCCCAGAGCCGTAATCCCCCTACCCGCCCACACCTGGCCAAATTCCAATGTTTCCAGTTGTTTTAAGCCCACATTGCACCATAGAGGTGTGTCAGATGAGAGAGCTATAAATCCCACCTCTTTTTGTAGTTCTCGCCAAGCATCAAACACAGCCAGCGACAACTCCCCATCATGCATTCAGGGGTACACAGTGCATCACGTTGCTGCCTTACACATATGAGGCAGGACAACAGGATGGAGAGTCTGTTGGACCAGTGGGGGCTACAGGAATATGTAAGTACCTGGGGGAAGACACCTACACTGTATATGTGCTTTTGTTACTAACACAAAACTGTGGAGTGTTGCTCCCTTCCACTGTCTATTCTCGTAGGGGCAACGCCATGCTCATTTTGCTAGTATTCCATATTACAGGAATTAAACAGTGTATAGGTGGCATTTATTTCAGTAAAACAAAGGTTTAGGATGATAATAAAAAAACACTAAAGTTTCCATAGCTTTGTTGATCCCTCCTCAATGGGCATTTGTGGAAGTTAAGACATGCAATGCATTATGATTGATCAACTCTTTAATATCCCATGGAATAATTTTTTTTATTAATATAACAGTATACAGTATTTAAAACTACAGTTTCTTAGTGAAAATATTTATAATTATTTAAAATGCATAAATTCCCATTATAATTGAAAAACATACCTTCAGCAGCCTTTTTATCACTCATAATCCTCTCAAGAACTCCTCGTGGAAGTTTCTCAAAAGCCTCATTAGTTGGAGCAAATAATGTATAATGACCTTTTTTGCCGAGTTTTTCCAAAACATTTGAAGCAATTCCAGCTGCCTAAAATGAAAGAATATAGTTATTGCTGAGGAGTTGTGATAAAAAAGTTTTAGTACAGGTTTATTAAAGCCACTAAAAGAGAACAATCACCATATTCTCTTTTTATGAAGTTCATTGTAATAAATGAACTATCACTTATATGTTGTGAAAAGCTCTCCATTACTGTAGGTGCAATATAATAAAAACACATTTTATGCTTAGGCTTATGCTGCCTCCAGGATAGGAATATCCAAACCAATTAACAGACCAGAATTTAAAGATCCTGCAAGGTCACATAATTCCCATAACTAAAATAATGATCAGTATATACAGTACATTTTTTTTAGCTCTGTAGAGGTGTGTAACTTATTCAAAGAGCTATTGAGATTAGAGTAAAAATCTTTCAAAAACAGCAAAGGAACTTTTTTTTTTTTTTTTACAGTAATGGCAGTAAAAACATGTAATTCTTTGTATCTGGGCCATATATTGAAAGATAATGTACATCAAAACAGTAGTGGATAAGTACAAAAAGTACAAGTGGGATGGTGATCTGGAGAGAAACTTATGTTACCTTGGAGTCAGGAAGGAAGTACTTTTATTTTTAAATATTTTACCCATTTGTGGCAAAATTGGAGATTCATTCATTGGGAGGTTGCCTTCTTCTGGACTAACAATGGATAACTCACTACCTCATCACTTATGTAACTATGTAAATATGTTACTTTTTTATCTTATTACATCAAATATTTTTTTTTCTATTTTTGCATTAACAAACTTACTCTAAGAGATGAAAGATCATCTTCAGAGTCAATGTAATCTTCAATAGTATTTCCAACAGCAGTCACAACTCGATCTATTACATGAACAACACCATTTGTTGCTATCTGGTTACCATGGATTATTCTTGCACAATTAACAGTGACAACCTGTTTAAATTTAAAATATAAATCATACATCACTTTGTTAAATATAAAAAATACATTTACTTTCTCCTAAGAATTATACATCAGAATAGTATGCAATTTTAATACAGCTATAAAACATTTAATTGTTTACATATAAAGATACAAAAATATACTGGACTGCATATATATTTCTTCACATTTAAATACCAATAGGCTCTTCCTTATTCCATGTGCATTCTGCAAAAATGGGGATTAACAGGTATCATGTCACGTGTCAGTTAAAAAAATATAAAGTTCTAACTAAATTTCAACTATAGTATAATTCTTGAAACTTGATTATCCTGGAACTTTTTAAACCAGGTTACTCCTTAATATTTAGTATAAGACAAATATTTTTAAAGCAATATTTCTTATAGTTTTATTAATTTACTTTTCAAATTTACAATCATAACAAAGATTTTTTTTGTATACAGTTGCTTAGTAAACTGCTTAGAATGAATGTCTTCAAATAGATCTCACTCTAGCATCTGGTGTGAGTACAGCTTTGGTCACAAGGCTAGTATGATGTATGTGCAGTGGATATTCTTTGTTCATGACAGAGTGGCAATACAAGTACAGTAGTTTGATTCATATATTTTATAAGTCGACGTTGGTTTTCCATATATTCTTGTACTCTTGGGAACACATCAAGTAGGACCAGAAATATTTGGTAAGATTAAGTGACCTGATACATACATCATTTACTATCCACAAAGCTAGCTCTTTTAAACTTTGGGTATCACAGGTGGAGTACACACACACATTCCTAGAGAGATCAGCTGCACCTCAATGACAATTCCTGACAAGGCTTAAACATACATCAGGGGTTGGCTATTTCTCTCATTCAGAAAGTAATTGTCTGGCATTTCATAGCTGGACTTTCATTTGGACAGGACCAGTGTGATATGCTTCAGAATATATAGATAGATATGAAATATTCACACACATTCACACTGTATAGCATACTTACCCCATTTGGATAGTGGTTTATTAAAAGTTGTTGATCATCAAACATTGATGGGATAGATAACCCATTCTTAAGATCTTTTGTTAGCATTCTCTTATTAATCATATGATAATGAAGAGCATTAAGCAATTCAATATTCACATTGCTTAACAATGAAGACCGTATTTCCTATAAAATAATAAAAACACAGATATAATATAAAAAAAATGATTAATAGATTCAAAAATAATTTTCTCCTTCATTAAAATAAATACATTAGAATATAATAAACATATGGAAATTACTTGCAATTGAAATCTTTCATCCATTTTTTGAATGAAAAATGCAAAGGCCCTAGTAAATACAACAAACATGATGCTATAATTACAATCGACATAAAATATATTAATATTTAAAAAACATGCCTTTTGCTTAAAAATTGATCAGATGATTGACGTTAACATGTATTGCAGGCATGTTGACCAGGGAAATGTCATTAAATGTAAATGTTCTTTTGATCAGCATGTACTATGCAGTACTCAAAGTCCATCTAAAATCACCAAAACTATTTTAGTGGAGGCAATTTGGTGCACACAAAACCAATGTGTTGTACAAAAGTACTGATATTCAGAATAGTTTTGAGTAAGAATAGTAACAACAACGATAATAACAATAATAAATAAACTGGAAATGTTCTGAGTTAGTACATAGTGACCAGTAGAGCTTTTTTCAGCACAAACAATATAACTTACAGGATCAAGAAGGTCCCAAGCATCATTGCTGGGGGCAAAAAACGTGAATGATCCCACTCCTTCTATTTCCTTTCTTAGGTCTGACTTATCAGAATAATCTTGCGTTGATAAGGCTCCCACAATGCCAAGGGTGCCATAAACATTGTCAATAGGAGCAACTGATAAGATGAAAGAAAAGTATGAATGGAAACAATATCAACAGTATTTGTTACATTTTAATTTGTACTATCCATGTTTTTGACTAAAAATCCACGCTCTCTAAATGTATTAATTTGAAGTGGATATAAATAATGCCTTTGTCTAGCTCCTCACTTGGGGCTGGAATTTTATCACTGCTTTTATCTCCAGGTTTCCCCATAGACTTCAACAGGAAAATGTTTGATAAAATGGGTGTTAAAGGGATAGTAATACTTCAAAATTACTATCCCTTATATTGAAGACCTTGAAAAACGGAGTTAAATGCCACCAGCGGCATCTCTCAAACCTTTATGGATTGTGAGATAGCTGCTTTTAAACTTCGCTCCCCCCTGCCTCTCCGCTGACGTCAGTGGTTTTGCTGCAGCAGGGAAATCCGGTCCCGGGATCGGCAGAGGCTCTTTAGCACAGCAGAGATCTCGTTATGGAAGACAAGATCCTTCATTAAATGGTCTTCTACGTGTGCTTGGTTACCAAGCACACGTAGAAGACCATTTTAGTACAGGATCGTTTCTTCTATAACGAGATCTGGCTGTGCTGAAGAGCCTCCGCTTGATTCAAAGAAGGGATTTCCCTGCTTCAGCAAAAACGCTGACGTCAGCGGAGAGGCAGTGGGCAGCGAAGTTTAAAAGCGGCTATCTCACAAACCATAAAGGTTTGAGAGATGCAGCTGGTGGCATTTAACTCCGTTTTTCAAGGTCTTCAATATAAGGGATAGTAATTTTGAAGTATTACTATCCCTTTAACATTTATCTCCTGCAATAGATTCTAGCCCTTGATCTCCTCTTGTGGTTTTAATTATGTTTTAAATGTCTGTCTAATTCTTTGTTTATTTACCTATCAATAAAATATATATTTGGTTATTAATTTGACTTGTAGTTGAGTGCCTCATTAAAGTGCTTCTGTTTGTTTGGGATTTCTTTTCTTTTCCCATATTTGTTTACAACTGAAAATATGTCTATCCTGTTTACCTTGTTCTATGTCTATTAATTTCAAATGCATGATTCATGTGTTCCTTCTTCCATCAACCTTACTAATACAACATCATTTTATAATTCTGGCCTGGTCACTTGATCATACATGTGTTATGTAACTGTTGAAGTGAATGAATAATGTAATAACACACATATAAATTACTTCTCTAACCTTTATTAAAACCCCTAGAAGGTATTTGTGTCAAAGGTTTGCAAATGAGCTGGGTATTCCACTGGTATGGAACTGCATATACAAGGTATGCTTTTCAATGATGGCAAGATGGTTTGTATTAATAGTGGAAAATGAGGTAAAACACAACATGATATTTGTACTAACTGTTATAAAAAATGAAGACTATGTAGCATTTGCCCTAAGCACTGTACTGTTTAAAATGTTAATGGATGAATAAGCAGATACCAAAAAATACATTTATTATGTGACCTTAAATGGACTTTAAATGCCTTTAGACAGCAACACATGTTCAGTGTAATAGTTTTTATTTAGAAATAAAGATGCTTATCCCTACCTGCAGGACATCCTAGTTGGCCATTCATTTTCATGTAACCTGGACAACATTCATATAAAACAGTCCTGTAAAAAAATAATAGTTTGTTTTATTATCATAGTTGAATTCAAATGATGTACTCATTACAAGAAGTCTCTGAATCTACAATGTGAAAATCAAGGATTCCAAATACACTGACCATCTGACTGAACCACACAGCAATGTGTAGACTTGTGGCGCTATATAAATAGACATATTCACTCATTCATCCAGTTGACTATCTAGCCAAGTGCAAAAATAAGGAAAGTTATTTCAGTAAGCCCACTATATTGTTCAAAAATATTTTCTTTGATCATGATCAGTAATATTTTCGTTATGATGAGTTATGAGCCCAATAAAAACATTTACTGTGTTTTTGGATCAAAACCTCTATCATATGAAGAACAAATAGGTAGAATCAAGGAAGCATCCTTCCCCTCCTGTCCTTGAAGTTGGAAAAAATTATCAAATGAACAAAACAACACTTATGAAAAACAAATATCAATTTTGACATAGAATTGAGATGTGTCAACATTTTTATCATAATGTTGCTCAAGCTAACTGTATTTTAATAGAAGATATATTAGTCTATGTACGCTGGTACAAGAGCTGCTTTACACATTTGTTTTTACAAAAATAAGTCTGCAACCATACACCCTTCAATTCTTCAGAAAGCTCTGTGATACTTCACTTCTTGCAAAGAGGTAATAGAAACACCTTTATATATTGGTGTTAGTCTTCTTTTAATATTATCATATGCAGCATGTAGAATTTGTCTCCTGTGTTTTCAACTGATTTAAGCCGTTATAATTTAAACAAAGACACAAGTGTAAGATTCATAGGCCCCTGTTAGGATTTTCTGTGTATAGTTAGGTAAGTGGGGGTTATTCTTAGGAGACATTACTTCTCCTCTAAGTAGCAAGAAACTATCTGAAAGTAATAGTATCACCAGAGAGTTTAGAGCAAGTCCATAAAATAATTCTCATTAAATTTGGAATGTATTGTTTACTAATTACTCTTATCACATATTAACAGTCTATTGTTCTAGTATGAGTGAGAATAACAGGTCTTTTTCCTCAACTACAATATTTTTCAAAATGTACAGTAAGAGGCACTACCACCATCAAGGGGAGATAGACAGTACTGTTGCCCTGGGTCTTGGCCAGAAGTAGGGCATGATACTGGTCAGTCATATGCGGGGCAGCAGGGTTGGTGATGCCACAGTTAGTTGTACTACAGTTGCAGCATGAGACCATGATATCAGTAAACCATTCAGTGAGAGATTCACTGGTTTGACTTCATCTTGTGTCATAAGCATGCATGCTACTAGAGAGTATATTGAAAAGGAAGTAATCAAAATTATTATACCTTCAGCATATGCAAAAACAGTGAAACCAACATCGCAACAAACTTATCATCATGGAAAGTCATTATGTTTCTCAGGGGAGGCAGTCTAACATTTGTTGCAGGTGGTGGTGGCACTTGGCACATCTCTATAAGACTTAATCCAAGAATAAGGGATACACATGAAAACCATGTAGCTCCAGGAGAAGTTTCACTGCATGGTTAGCACATTTTGGAAGGATAACTATGTTCTAGGCCTAGATGAAGACCAAACTGAGTATAAGGAAGTTCAAATAAGACTAAATTACTTAACTTATATAATTCTCATTCCTCTGGGTTATCATGAGGTAAAGGTTGAACTTGATGGACATGTGTCTTTTTCATCATATGTTAATATAAGGTCTCTTTCCCATTCTACATTTGTTTGAACAAAAAAGGTCTCAATCCACTGTTGTCATCATCACCATAATCAGTGCCAGTGTGCTGACAAAAGTGGCACACGAGGGGGGCTATGCACTAAGGATTGATGAAGAGGTGATAAAGTGGAGATGACTTCTCCAGTGATATGCCTTCTCCAGTTTCTATGTTAGTCTATAGAGTCTATTCACCTCTTTATCATGCCTTATTGCATAACCCCCCTTGGAATCACACTCACAGATACAGCAGGCTCTGGCAGTTGTACCACTGTACTGATACTGCACATAGTCCCCTTTTAGAAACATACCCTAAGTCACTTAGAATGTGGAGCTAACTACTATTAATTATGCTTTTATTTTAACTGTTACATTTTCCACTTCAGCAGCAGCATCAGCTCACCAACTCCTCGGCTTTTACTCATTTAACAAGGAGTATAGCAAGCAACAGCAGCACAAGAGGTAACTACTGCTTCTTCTCCAAATTTTGTGTGTATGTGTGTGTATATCTGTTTCTCTAACTCTTTCTTTCTATGTTTCTCTCTCTCTCTGTCTCTGTCTCTCTCTGTCTCTCTCTCTCTCCCTAGTTTTCCCACTCTCTTATTACTCACTAAAACCTTACCGCATGGTGGGAAGTTCCCGGGTTTTATTTATTGCACGTTTTATTGAGTTTTCAATATGGACCATACACAAAGAATACAGCATTAGTCAGGAAGTGGGATAAAATATCTGAGTTTAATTGGTACAAAAGAAGTATACATTGTTACATAGAATTGTATAACCATTTAAAAAAAGGGAACAGTATAAAAAAAAAGGAAAGCCAGTGTAGAATGAAAGGAGAAGGAAAAAACCCAAAATGTACTGTATATGTATCTTTCAGTTAACAGCCTTTGGATACCATGTGATTCATCCATAGTTATCAGATTACTCTATGTTGACCCTCTGTGTAATTTATTGGTCATGCTTTATGTTTTTGTTTAATTATCAAATATCATATTTGAAACTGCTATGAATGGAGGGGTGAGGCTTCTTCCAGTATCAAGCCAGGGTTAATATATGGAACATTAATAAATGAGCTATAAAAGAAGCTAAATAGTTATGTAGATAGCCAAAACCCATATTAAGAAGTGCCACACTAGAATCACATAGAATGTCAAGTGCTGTAACTGTTTTAATAATATGAAGCAATGCCTCCAGTAGCTAGACAATATCTGACATGTCCATCATAAATGGAGCAAGTATTCACCTCCATTTCATTTTCCATTCTTCCCGAGAGAAGGTCCTGTAAAGGACCCTCTCCCAATTATCATATAATTATGCTGTTTAAATAGAGGATGATAAGTTTTTAGGGAGTACACAGCTGAAATAAACTTGGCTGATTCTATTCTTTATAGGAAGCTTTCTATTAATCTTGAGTCTTAATTTAGAGGCATCCTTCATTAAGGTCTATTGCTTATGTTATCAGTTGAGATACCAAAAGTGGACTTAGGAAATTAGGTGACAATTTTCTGTGATTTCTGAACATAACTAGAAGATTGGACATCTCCAGTGAAGTGCAAAAATTGGCATTAAAAGAATGGGAAATGATAGAAAGATGTGTCATAGCCGTAAAGGTAGTCTTCAGAGAAATGTGTATAGAGGTATGGTGTGTTTGTGTATGCAAAATTCTGTATTGTAGAGAGAGCCACAATAATTGCTAAAAATTAATCCCATGACCAGCGCACAAACTGTTTTCAATTTGTACTGAGATTTATAAATTTGGTTATATAACTAGAGAGTTCCCTTGTTCTTTTGAAACTCCTGCAAGCAGTAATTGTTACCATAAGGATCCTGTCAACATCCATGACTACAGGCCTGTATGACTTCTTAATAGCAATATTAAGATATTCACAAAATTATTTGCTATTGGGTTAAGATTTTTTGCCCCAAATGAATCTAATATACTTTGACCAGGTATGGTTTATGTATGGGAGGCAAGCTCCATTAAATACAAGTTTTCACAAACTATGCCAAGATGCCTAATCAAAACTGCCTTCTCCTTGCCATTGATAACAAGACATTTGATAGGGTCATTTGGGTATATCTGACGGATATCCTGATTAAGTTTGGTTTTTCTGAGTCATATTCATAATACAATATTAGAACTGTATTCCAATCCCAACCTGCCACTAAAGTGTAAATATTAGGTTTTCAATCACCTTATTTTCTTTAATGGTACTTGGTGTCTCCCTTTATTTTTGTTCTTCTCATGGAACCATTGTCCCATTCATTCAGCCCCCCCACACCAGTGTCTCTTAAAGTTCATATACTTGAGCACAAACTCTGTTATTTGTAGATTATGTTTTTTCTGGCCATCACAAACCCCATAGCTTTTATCTTTCATTTATATACATTGTTAGATACTTTTAGTAAGCTATCATATTACAAAATGAACGTGTCTAAATCGAGGGCACTCAACATAGGGTATAACTCAGTAATTCATGTTCAATGTTTTTCATTTACATGGAAACTAACTTCATTAGATTTATTGGCATTGCATTAAAGTGACAGTAACCCCCCCGAACAACGTGACGCCAAAATACAGCAATCATACAAACATACTGAACTCACTTAGTCCCATCTCTCAAACCTTTATGGTTTGAGAGATGTAAGGCAAGACAGACCTCCGCTCCCTCCCCCTTCTCATACGTCCGCTGTACAGCGGACGTCATGAGATCCTGCTTCCAGCACCAGACGGCGGCTCTGCAGGAGCGCTGTCATCTAGATATCTCCGTATTATTACTTCATGGGTATGGTCTAAAATGTGTGCCTGGCTTGCAAGCACATGTTACAGACCATTCCGATGAAGTAATTATATGGAGATATCTAGATGTCAGAGCTCCTGCAGAACCGCCGAAAGTCAGCCGACCGGATTCTGCCTCTGACAGCTTTACAGCTTGTCAGGCAGAAGGGGGAGGGACTGGAGGTCTGTCTTGCCTTACATCTCTCAAACCATAAAGGTTTGAGAGATGGGACTAAATGAGTTCAGTATGTTTGTATGATTGCTGTATTTTGGTATCACGTTGTTCGGGGGGGTTACTATCCCTTTAAGCATACTAAAGATTTATTTGAATAAATTGTCTTTCCTCTGCTGTCTTTATTTAGCATAACGTTAAAAGAATGGATTATGTATGATATTTCATGGTTTCAGACAATAGCATCTGTTAAAATGGCTTAGCTTCCAAAGTTGCTGTGTTATTTAATATTTTGTATTTGTTCAAAAACTCCAGTCTGCATTTTCCTGATCCCATAAGAGAGCTAGACTACCTTACATGGTGATTCAATTTCACAAGCACTATGGGAGGGGGGTCTTTCAGCTCCTAATATTCAAATTATTACTACCCTGATCTACTTGAACAGATGGTTCAGTTTATTTGCCAATTGATATATAATTATAATTTGAAGTTCCATGTTTTTATAGCATTGCAGCAGGATTTCTCATTGCCACAGAAAGCACAGATGAAAATTGTCAAGTTTTCATGGGCATTTCATTGGCTGTAGTGAAAAGTCAGACATTTTAATGAATTTTCTATATTTGGGAATTTCCATGCAAAAAAGAAAAAATTGTGTGTGTGTGTGTGGGGGGGGGGTTCTGTGACAATTCAGGCTGAAAGAGAACAGAACTTTTAATCCATCCCTACACATGTGTTTAATCCAGGTAGGTTGCTCCTTGAATGTCTATGTTATATTATTTGTGAGATGACTTACTATTAGTGTTGAGCGAGCATGCTCGGCCGATGCTCGGATCGGCTCGAGCATCGCTCTGCTCGGCACATGGCGGTACTCGTCGAGTACCGCCATGTGCTCGCCCGGCATGTTCGGGTGGCGGGGATCTGTGCCGAAGGAGGCACAGATCTGAAGACGCTCCGCTGGACCACCAGGGACTGCGGAGATGAAGGGGGCATAGCGGAGATGAAGGGGGACATTGCGGAGTTGAAGGGGGCATTGCAGAGATGAAGGGGGCATAGCGGAGATGAAGGGGACATTGCGGAGATGAAGGGGGCATAGCGGAGATGAAGGGGGCATAGCGGAGATGAAGGGGGACATTGCGGAGATGAAGGGGGCATAGCGGAGATTAAGGGGACATTGCGGAGATGAAGGGGGCATAGCGGAGATGAAGGGGACATTGCGGAGATGAAGGGGGCATAGCGGAGATGAAGGGGGACATTGCGGAGATGAAGGGGGCATTGCGGAGATGAAGGGGACATTGCGGAGATGAAGGGGGCATAGCGGAGATGAAGGGGGCATAGCGGAGATGAAGGGGGACATTGCGGAGATGAAGGGGGCATAGCGGAGATGAAGGGGGCATTGCGGAGATGAAGGGGGCATAGCGGAGATGAAGGGGGCATAGCGGAGATGAAGGGGACATTGCGGAGATGAAGGGGGCATAGCGGAGATGAAGGGGGCATAGCGGAGATGAAGGGGGACATTGCGGAGATGAAGGGGGCATAGCGGAGATGAAGGGGACATTGCGGAGATGAAGGGGGCATAGCGGAGATGAAGGGGGCATAGCGGAGATGAAGGGGGACATTGCGGAGATGAAGGGGGCATAGCGGAGATGAAGGGGGCATAGCGGAGATGAAGGGGGACATTGCGGAGATGAAGGGGCACTTTGTGGAAGGGGGACATTGTGGAAGGGGGACATTGTGGAAGAGGGGCATTGTGGAGATGAAGGGGGGCATTGACCAGGCACCCTCCCCTCATCAGAGCAGGGGGTGCCTGGTGTAATGCTCGTGTCGCCCCATTCAATTCAATGGGGCTCGGGTGCTCGGCCGAGCACTCGAGCCTCCGGCGGTGCTCGGTCAGAGCACCCGAGCACCCGAGCATCGGGGTGCTCGCTCAACACTACTTACTATTTATCTTAAGTAAATGTATTTCTTGCTAAAGGCAACATAGAACTTGAAGTGACACAGATAAAAATGTGTTTTTATTTTAGACAAATAATATGTAGTGTACTCTTTTTTTATATTTTATTTTCAATTTTCTCTGTGTTGCATATATGTTATGTTTAGTTTGTCATTAATTTATTGAGTGTAAATATTTAATCCAAGAATACTGTGTCATGCTGATTTAAAATATCCTATCCTAAGCAATGGCACTATTCCAGCATTCGGCACAACTCTAATCTAAAATATGCTATGGATGTACAAGAAAGAAAGCATAATGATTATACATCAGGAAACATGTTTTATTCCTTAAACGGATAGTAATGTTTCATAATAAAAGCAGCTCTAATTAATCACCATAGTGTTTGGACTTTGGAGAGTGTTATTTGAATTCTGTCATAGTTGTAGTTCAAGAGTAATTCAATGACAAAATATCCCTCTCCCGCCCCTTTTACTAATGTAACACTTTTCAGCCAGATCAGAAGGGAGGTACCCAGGTAGACTGTAGAGAGGGACAATCTTCAATCAAGATAAGGGAAAAACCTGAAAAACTTGTCAAGGGGGGCAGAGCTTTCATTGTTCTCATAGGAAGAAGATTGTCCCCTTCTGTTATCTCTCTGGTCTATGGACTGCATTCCACATCTGAGAAAAGATGGCTTACACTAGGTAAAAGGGGCAAGAGGGGAAACATTGCATGTGAATATCTCTCAAACCATAAAGGTTTGAGAGATAAGACTTATATCATTCTTCATGTTTTTTTAATGCCTACAAAATAAAATAAAGATAAAACGGAGTATTACTATCCCTTTAAGCTCTAGATCATCAGTTAGAAGTATGGGAATATGCATATGTTATGTGACAGAATTACGAAAAGTAACCATTTTCTTGTCACAGTTGCTATCTATTTTAGTTTATCAAATTACTTAGTCTACTGATTATAGTCACATAAACTTTTTCTCTCCTGCTTTAATAACTCATGACCTACTGTAAAGTCTTCATACTAATATTCTTAGGTTTTGTACGTTCCAATCGGTATGCAACACATTTCTTTGAAGAATATTTCCTGGGAAATTAAGACTAAACCACATGTATTTTAACCATCAAAAAACATATGTTCTTCCAAAAATAAGTACCATTTGTATGGCTAACCACCAAAAAAAATCTGTATTTTTTGAAAAAAAGAACACAGTCTATTACTAGATACTAGAGGTGATTGCTGGCAAAGACTCAAATATGAAATCTGGAAAGCCTCTAATTTGAATTAGATTGATGATGAGATAATAAGAATGAGCTGCAGCTTTCGGCATGTTTCCTTGAAATAAGTGTTAAGTTAAAGTTATTTCCAGGTCTGTGTTTTCTACCTCCTGCTTTGCCTTCCTGACTGAGCCTAAGGAACAATACAAACGTTACATCTCATATCCTTTACGCAATAGCCTTCTATTTTAGAACAATAGTATTGTTTAAGGACCATCCTGTAAGCATTCTATCCATTCACTGGAAATTATAGCTTAGTTTCATTGGTTTAGAACTCTGGAACTGGGTTTGAATTTGATTGAACTTATTGTGTTATAAAAAAATATTTTACATTGTAAAGTGAATATATTTTATATAATAAAGAATAAGCTATAATATTTATTTGCAAAGTTGATCAAAAAGTAAAAAAGTAAATTGGAATAGATACTAATGGAGTGAAATCCTAAGGAAAAAGAACATCAGCTTCCTGGGTGGCTTTTGGATAATGTAGAGTAGCTTTGTGTCCCAGCTTTTTGTCAAGAATGTAAAACATGCTCATGAGTAAAGAATATCAATATAGCACTGCAAGAAATTAAGTGAAGTGTGATTTCCTTTACTCTCTAACACGCGAGTGTATTAATATGCAGAATACCACTCACCATAAAGCAACAGAAAAAAAAATCTGCCGTGCAATTAAAATAATTTATTTAACATGGTAATGTTTTGGTACAGTGATTCTTATTTTGAGGTCTCATGGATAGCATTGAACAGTGCATCTCTAATGGACCACTAATGGACCACTAATATGGAATAATTTGAGGAAGGGAAATCTTCCCCCAATGATAAGTTTGATTAGCTCTGGTATAGAGGCACAAAAGTGATTGTAGTTATAACACTATAAATCCCCTGAAAAGATGGAATACGGAATACAGCTTTAGCTTCCAGTTCTTAAAAAGACATGAAGCTTGAATACAGATATTTGTAACTAAATAAAAAAAAAAAGAGGGGGGATACATTTATGAAGGAAACTAGGCAACTTGTGTTTCTTAAAGCACCATTATTGCCTAGACATTATAATATTATTATATCATAACCTATTAACCTATTAACCTATTATTATATCATAACCTATTAACACACTTAACTGTATGTATATATGCATGTATCTATATTTTTATTTATATAGTCCAACAGGTGTACATAGCACTTTTCAGTTTAAGTTTTGTATAGAGGGGATACAATAAATGCAGTAATTAAGTGGTTATATAGACAATCATAAGGGGAACACTAGGTGAGTACAAAGGATAGGAGACCTACCCTGTAGAGCTTACAATCATAGGATGTGTGACACACAGATACAAGCAGGTAGAGTAGGACGTGCAATTTTTGGCAGTTCTGATGTGCATATGAGATGTGGTTTACATATTATGGTAGTGCTACATTTAAAAGGTGCTCTTTTATCTTGAATTTGAAGTTGTTAAGGGTTGAGGCTTGGCGAATGCTGGGTGGTACGAATTTCCAGATGTAATGAGCAGCAAGGGAAAAAGCCTGCAGTCATGATAAAGTGATAAAAGTTTAAGGAACATAGAGGACATACAGGTATATGATGGGATATCAAAGATCAAATATAAGGTGGGGACAAGTGTTGGAGAGCCTTGAAGGTAATAAGAGGATTTTTAATGTAATACGTTGCTGTACGGGAAACCATGACAATGATTTTAAAAGTGTAGGGTTAAGTACTGTACTGTAGGAGAGGAAGAGTATTATTGTGGTTGAGTTAAGAATCGATTGGAGAGGAGCGATATGGATAGCAGTCAGACTAATAAGTAAAAAGTTGCAGCAATCCAGGAGGGAAAGGATAAGAGCATGCATGGGTGGATTTTTGCTATATTTCAAAGAAAGAAGCAGCAGCTTTTGTTACTTGATTAATGTGGGTGGTAGAGGAAAGAGAAGAGTCTAAAGTTACCCAGAGGAAACGTGGCTTGTCAACAGGAGACTTTGACAGTTATAGAAAACTGAGCAAATGTGCAGGATTTAAGTGGAAACAGAAGTTTCTCAGTCTTAGACACATTAAGTTTTAAGTGATGATGAGCCATCCAGAAGAGACAGCAGTAAGGCATTCTGAGACCCGCTGCTGTATTTCAGGTGATAGTGAGGTTGTGGAGCAATAGATTTGTTTATTATATGTGTAAAGATGGCAGTTAAAGCCAAAGAACTTTATCAGTTGCCCCAGAGAAAGGGTACACAGAGAGAAGAGAAGAGGAACCAGAACAGAGCCTTGAGGTATGCCTACTGAGAGGGACATAGGAGGTGAGGAGGTGTTGATGTATAATATAGAGAAAGGTCATTGAGATATATAGAATAGAAACCAGGAATGTGCCAGGCAACAGATACCAAGAGATTGGAAATCCAGGGAGAGAAAGGTATGTTTGACAGTGTTGAATGCAGATGATAGGTCAAAGAGCTAAGACGAAAGAAAGGCCTATTGGTTTTTGCAGTATAAAGATCATTTGTTACTTTCATAAATGCAGTTTCTCTAGAGAAAGTGGGCCAAAAGTCAGACTGCAGTGGGTCCGCTGAGTTATGGGAGTTGAGAAAGTTAAGCAGACAAAAGTAGACTAGACAATAAGGAGTTTTGATGCAAAGGGCAAGAGTAATACAGGGCGGTAGTTGGTTGGGAGTGTGGGGTCTAATGAGCTTTTCTTGAGGATTGCATGGGTGTGGAGATACTATTGAATGTTTGAAGGAGGAGGGGGAAGATGCCAGAGGATAGGAAAATGTTGAAGACACGAGTTAACATGGCAACTAATGTAGATGACAGAAGATTGAGGAGGTGAGATGGTATAGGATCAAGGGAGCAGGTGGTGAGAGGTGAAGTGAACAGCAAAAGGGAGACCTCTGCTTCTGTGACCAAAGCAAAAGAGTCAAATGAGTAGGATGGAGGATCGGGAAGATCTAATTCTGGAGATTGAAAGGGTGGGATTATTTTATATATTATGTCAACTATATTGAAAAATGTATTTATAAAAGTATTTCATAGGAGTGTATGCTTCAAAATATGGTATAAACTAAATGTTCTGTTCCTACATGGGAAGGTTTGTTTGACTTTTTTAACCTCATTCTAGTTAAACAATGTTCTAAAAAGTGATTAGGGCAATATATGCCGTGTGTAAGGTAAACATTAAACAAGAAGATAATCAACAAGAGTTTCAGTGAATTGGGAAGGGTGTTTTCAGTTTATTGTTTTACCATAGTCAATAGGGATGAGTGAAACTTTTATTTTAACCTCAAAAGCAAAAAATAGTATGTCCTTCCTTCTGTGTGAATCTCAGAAAAAAACTGATTTTTCAGCTTTCCCCCACTTTTTTTTCACTGCAATGAAATCAATAATATAAAAGTATTCCCTAACACCACCACACATGGAGAGTTTTCCTCATGCATTCTCACTCTGCTAAAGTAAGAAAGGGATGTCAGTTTCTGCAGGTTATCACTCTGCCTGGAGGAAATAACCACTGGTCTGATTGGGAGAACACCCTGTAGCAGCACATCAGATGTGCAACATCTAGCTTGCAGTATAATCACATGAAAAAGTTCCCAGGGTTAAGAAGGGCATAATAGTAGTTTTGCAGATATGTCCTTCATTTACAGTAACACACATCGCTCCTGCTGCTGTTCTACAAATACAAAGCACAGAGTAAAATGACATATGGCCGTGGAATGGCAAATTTGCCAAAATGTTGGTGACTGAAATGCTGCCCTATTCTTTTGTAGAAAACACAGGTTTAAAGAACTGGGGGTTTATTCACTAAGGCATGATAAAGAGATGATAAAGTGGAGAAGACTTCAACAGTGATATCACCTCTCCAATTCCTCCAAATCTATGGAGCCAATTTACTAACATTTCTTAAGTTTTGTCGATCTGGCTCCATAGACTAACAGGAATAGGAGAAGTGATATCACTGTAGAAATCACCTCTGCTTTATCACCTGTTTATCATGTCTTAGAGAATAACCCCCTGATATGATATGTTGTACCCTGCTGGCATATCAAATCCACAGTAGTTTTCCAAGGATGGCTGTGCCAGAGTTGTACCAACAGGTTGTTAGTGAGGTAGGCAGAGGGTTGGAAAAAATCATGGGGCAAAAAATACACCTAAGTTTTCTTTTGACAGGTGACCAGAGTAGCTTGTGCCCTACTCCTTGATAGTTTTGTGTCTGCTGACAATGGCTTCAACCTATTTTGCCCATCTCCTAAATCTAGTTGTTACTCTATTCCCCTCACAATCCAAAACTCTAAGAGAGATTCCAAATATCTCTCACAAAATCTATGCTCGTTTTAACCAGTCCTACAATGCTTTATATTACATATTCCAGAGCATAACAACATGCCCAATCACTATCTTAAAATGAAAATCCACACTGTATATGCTAGAGCATTTATATGAACAGAATGAGACCATTATCAAGCATACAATGCATCACTATAAGGTTTTTGAAGAGAGCATCTTTTTCACCTGGTGAATGGCAACTAGAGTGTGACGTGTGTGAGCCACTGAAGCCCTTTGAAGAGGCCAACTTGCTGGGTAGTTGTGCTGAATCTAGTAAAATACTTCCACTTATATATTTTTGCTACAGAATAAAATTAAGAACATGCCCTATGATTCCTACAATAAAGGCAAAACAAACAGGAATGAGCTGGTGGATAACATGTCAGCATTCTAATGTCCATTAAAAGCAATGAGGAATATATTCTGGCTACATTACTGGACCTCTGCTTTAATCATAACATTTTTGGATTTGCGTGAGCAGCAATACTCTGGTGACTACGATTATGTGAAAGAATGGAAACATTTCTTATAGATTATTGTGGAGGATGAGAAGAGAGAGAGAAGTATGGGCAAAAAGCTAGAAGAAACTATAGTGAAAAAGAAGTAAGCAAAAGGTTAATACATTCAGCAGTTTCAGCAACAACCAAAACAATATTTTTCAGAACATATCATCATCATCATCATCACAGAAAACAAATCATGAGTCTCAGGGATGGAAATCTAACATATGTGATGGTGGTGACACTGGCCCATTTCTAAGAAACTTGCTGCCAGAATAAGAACACTATCTAGAGCAAAGGAGTGGTCCATTGCATGTGAGTTTATAAGCCACCAATCAGCATGAAGTCAGAGTGGTGCTGGTTATATTGTTAATGACCTGAGGACATGTCTATCCAGTAGTAGTGTTTTTGTATACTTATATTTAAAAAATTTACCAGAATCCAGTACCATCTGAGGATCATGAAGCAGAAGCAAAAAAAACAAAAACACACACAGTTGCACAGAGGAGAAGGGGGTTTTGGACAGTGGCAAACATCTACCACAGGATCACTGAAATGACCAGAAATGCCCCCTCTCTTTCTTTCTCTGTCTCTCTCTCCCCGTCTCTGTATCTCTCTCTGTCTCTCTCCTTCTCTCTCTCTCCTTCTCTCTCTCTGTCTCACTCCTTCTCTCTCTCTCTCTCTCTCTCTCTATATATATATATATATATATATATATATATATATATATATATATTAGATTATACATGGTACATCTGCTCTCATACTAAGAACAAATATGACCATCTCCTTGAAGTTTATGTTGAGAATGTTGAACCATCCACCAAGAAATCAGGTGCTGCTGTATCAGTGACTATGGACTTTGTCCATTCCATAAAAAATAAGTAATTGGGGTGGGGGTTGTGGGTTGCGAAACAACCCCCCCATGGCCCAATCAAAATAATTTACCCTCCCTGCCATAAGCATATTCTGCAGGATGGAAGGTCTGCAGATGCACCTTTATTCCCTGCATTTTATTGGTGCCCATCACATTGCCATGTGTGGTCAGTGTACCACACAAGTTGCAATGTGTGGTTGACAAACTGACAGAGAAACTGTTTGGTGTAATGGCAGTAGTGGCAGTTCCCAGGAGTAAGACACTCAGGGTACATAGGGGACACCAGCAATATTTTCCCAGCTTTGCATCCTAGCACAAGATGACAGAACAAGTATTGTTGTCATTGTGGATGTTACTGGCTGCTGGGGGATTTCACATTCTTGTGTGTGTGTGTGTGTGTGTGTGTGTGTGTGTGTGTGTTTGTTTTTTTTTGTGGTGGACTTTCCACACATAATTACCATATACCTGAGGGTGGTCAGACTGCATATCTTCTGCCCACCCCACGCTTTGTGTCATCACTCCCACCACTATTCTGTTTCTCCTTTCTTGGTGTCACATGTTTCATCACAGGAACAGTAGGAGCAGGCACAGGCTGCTGCACTATGCTGCTACTGTAGGCAGTCACATGATTTAACCCTTTGATCGTCAGAAAGGTACTTAACTCATTACAAATCAATGTGTTGTGTACCTGTCTGGCACTCAATGGGTTAATATTCTCCTTCTTATAATAGCAGCCCAAATCTAAACAGATATTGTGGGGCTATCAGCACTATCTACTGATCAAGATGGGCTCCCACTACAACTGCTGCTGAATTTCTCCACATCAGCAACATCCCATCAACTCCTCTTACTTATAGTCTATCAAGCAACAGAGCACAATATTATTTTATTTCTATAACTCATTCTCTCTCTTGCTCTTCCAGAATCACCTACGCTTAATATACCACTATGCAGCATAATGGAGGCAGTATTTCTCACAGCCATAGAAAACACAGGTGGAAAATGTCAGGAATATCAGTGGTGTTAGCAAAAATGTGGAGATGCTTTGTTTTTATCTATGGGCAAGAATTCCTGGTGGCATTCCCAGCTCGGACTCTGACTGACAGTGACAGACAGAGGCATATATGGCAAGAAGTTGCATTCTAGTGTTGTTGCTATAGCAGAGAAGGATTTAGCAGAGGGAACAACTGCTACATCAGACAGTGATAGTCACCTACCCCACAAACTAGTGGTCAATGTTCTATAAATCCATTTAAATGGAAATGTAAAAGGAAAATTTTAGGCTTGATGATGTAGATAATTGATGATCATGATTTAAAATATGTACCCACGCAGTCTTCTTCTTCTCCTGATAAAGATGATGTAGAGGGTGAAAGCAATGATGATATAGCAAAAAATTAGCTGAAAGGAAAAAGCAGCAATATGTCTGTTTTAAAACTGTTGGAGAATTCAACAGGAAAGTTTAACTTTGGACAAGTAAACATGCATAAAAATCATCATCAGTATCACCATTTCCAAGTCCAGCCCGCAACCAGTCATACTCACTGTTATTGACTAAGCAACACCACAGGTCAGCATCCAACCCTAGCTATAAGTGATTGACCATTGACATCTACTGAAATATTTTTCTGCTTTCGTAGTAGTAGTATTAGTAGTAATAATAGTAGTCCTTCAGGAACACATCTGATTATGAAATCTCCAGTATACAGATACTTTACTCACTATCCAAATCTTAAGCATAATGTTATCTGTTGCCTATGTAAAAAATATGAGCATGGAGCAAGTAGGATCACATCTAGGAACATCTTTATTGACATCTCACCTGAAGCACAACCACAGGCCTGATTGGGAAACACACCAGCAGCAAGTTACAGATAAGACAACTAACAGCATTATAAGCCCTCCTAACGTGCCTGGGGCTGAAGGGAAATAATAGTAGTATTATACTTGTGGGGCAACAGTTTCCTCAGTAATAATAATACCAATGTCTTCTGCTGCTATTGTTTAAATGCAAACCATGGAGGAGGATCACTGAATTAGTAGAGGGACAAAAGTCATATATTCTTTACACCTCCCCTGCCACAAGTCATATTGGTAAATCATATAAGTTACTCAGTTGTTCATTTATGTGCTAATAATTTTACAGAGTTTTTGGAAAGAAGTAAAACAAATCACAAAAATAATGAAAGAGTAAGTCTATGGAATGGCAAACTTGTCAAAATGTTGGCAGTTGACATGGTACCCCATTATTTTGTAGAAAACAGAGGTTTTAAAGAACTGATGCATGTGTTGTACCCCACAAACATATCCCAAGCTGCAGCACCATAGTTGTAAAAACAGGTGGTTAGTGTCTTGAGCAAAGAGATGCAAACACCATGTCACAAAGATTGTTGACAATATGAACCTGCCCTCAAGACAGAAATCAGGTGCTGTCAGTGTTCATCTTCTTTGTCCCCAACCTCAGCCTGTTTTTTTCAAGGTATATATTGCCAAATGACTCAGTCTACTAACAATTTTTCCAAAGCTTATAATTCTGTAGGACTGAGCCTGCTAACAATGAATTACATTAAATTCAAGAGTATAACCATTTGGCCCATCATCTTCACCAGCTTCAAATGAGGTCCCTACCAGCCTGCTAACATTTTTTCAAGGCTTATGGTATATATCAAAGAACTACTCAGCCATCTAAAAAATGTTTCAAGGCTTGTGTTTCCATAGGACTTAATCTGCTAACACTCAGTCTGCTAACAACTTTTACTTCCAGCTATGGATTTTTCCACTTCAGCACTCAGTAGCAGTAGAATTGCAGTGGGAATTATTGCTGCCATAGAAAGCATAGTCAGAAATTGGCAAAGGGCAAAGTTCTTGTGGGGATTTCATTGGCAGCTGAGAAAAGGCAGAAGTTTTATGCATTTTCTATGCTCAGGAATTTCCATGGGAAGGAGGTCAAGAAAAGGCAGAATTTGATGAACTCATCAATTATGTTACAGTGTAAATATATAGTTCACACTGTCCTTTGCTTTCTAATGTCAACGAAAGAGGAATGTGCTTTTTACAACTGGTTATTATATTTGATCTGTCAAATAAAGTGTGAAAATGAGAAAAAATACTGTGTACTAGTAGATGAAAAATTCATAACACAGTGTGTGTTTACTATGTATATTCTATGGCATGTCTGTGTAAGAAGTGCATTGTAGGCTGAATCGGACCCCAATCCCAAGAAGAAAGACTCAAAACCATCAGCAGAATGTCTAACATAGCGTTTCCCCCAAAAAGGATTAAGCGGCACTGTGCTCAGTACATACAAAAGCAAATATCTTATTTTATACACATTAAGATTGTACTGAATACAAAGAGATCTAGAGTCATAGAATCTTTTTTACACTGAAGTATCTATCATGTAATAATTCAAAAACACACATACACAATAACAACCAACCTACAATAAAAAAAGCCAGCATACAAAAAGAAGCCCTTCCACACACTTTTTCAGCAGATGCATACACATAGTTGCAGTGTCCAAAAATGGGACAACACATACTACCCTCTGCTTCTGCTATAGGGTCTATGAGAGAAAGATAGTTTAATGAACACATTCAGTGAGTATATCATATTGCTAACATTTCAAAAACATTTCCAGGGCACTTTCCAGAAGACAGTCACATTATAAAGTGTCACTAATGATCCATAATTCTGTGCAATGCAACTCCTGCTGAAAACCTCAGTGTAAACTCAGTGTTGTATTTGTATAGCAGAATAAACATCACCACACCTACATATTACATTAAATTATATAAATAAGTTATATTAGCAAACAAAGAAGCTTAGAAAAGTAATTTTGTAATGGAATATGGAAATCAGGAACAGACTGCAGTTATAATACATATACATGGATATTTGTTCCATGGGTATATGCACATGGATGGCGTCTCATGTCCTTGCATTCCCATCCCACTCCTTACCAACACACATGACACTAACCCTATATGGCACAGTGTATGTGCCTATAGAAATCAACATTCACTCACATAACAACTATTATATATTAAATGCCCCTTGTAGAGAATTTATGGAAAAACCCATCACCCTGTAATTAATTAGCAGTGATGAATCACCGAAGCAGAAACAATTCACCAAAATAATAAAAATGTGTCATTCATCAAACAGAACAATTTTGGACCTTAATACGGTCTGTAGCTTTCTTATTCCTATGCAGAAACATTGCATTTCTTCATTGAATTCCAGGATTTACTGAAATTACACAGGTCTCTTTTTAATCTGTATACCTTATTTTCCTAAGCCAATCAGCTGGTAGATTTGTTTATGTGACACATTTGAGATACTTGCTTTTACCCAACATACTACATTATGTTATTTATTTGGTGTGAAAGGCATCAATACAATAAAAGCTTTTTTAGAGTTTTGATATAATTAGAGTTAAATATGCACATGGGTTTTGCTTGATCCTATGATTTTAATTGCAATAAAATGTATTTTATGCCAAAAGACTGCTCAAATATTTATTTTGAGGTATTTATTTTTATTTGATGCTCATGGGATAATTTCCTGTTGGAAACAATTAGGACACAGTAGTGCAGGTCAAGTTTCAGTATAAGAATGAACTGCAATCTTTCATAAACATGACTATCCTTATCTGACTTCTCTTATCTCCAGTATTCATAACAGTATGCTTTCAATCAAACAGTGTTTGTCTTAAAGTGACATTTTTAATGTTTATTTTAAGAAGATTAAAGGTTACTAATGTGAGTGTAGAATGAAATTCAGCGCTGCCACTAGCATACAGTAGCTTTGAGTGGAAAAAAAATGTATCTAAGGCAATAATTAACAAATATCAATGTCAGGTATAATTTTTTCAAACTGTCAACTAAGGGTTTTATGCAGAAAGCAAAAGATGAACAATTTTTAGGCATAACAACTGCACTATAGGCCAAATAAGAACTCAACAAATTTCTATAGATTTTGGAGACGATGCCATCATTCAAGGGGTTAAAATAGGTATCAACTGAAAATATTATTATTTTTTATTATGTAGTTTGGGTCACTCCAGAATTCAGGAGGCGAAACGAAAAGGGGGTACTCTCAACTATGCATAGTATGTTATCTTAGAAAATATACTCACAAAAACTTATCCACTGGTGAATAAGAACTAGTATAAAGCAACTGGGGTTAGTCTGCCCCTGTACAGTTATTCCTAGGAAGCACCTGGATTTCCTTCTAGAACAACAATCAGTACATTTTATTTAAAGGGATAGTAATACTTAAAATGTAAAAAAAAAATATGTTGTAGGGTTTGTCCCCCTGAGTAAAACAAGAGTACTCCCACTGCTGAAAGGTATTTTATTCAAAAGTTATTAATTTTCAAAATTTAATTTTTTAGGTGCAATATCACAGTGGCCTGAAATTGTACAGTGGCGCTGTTGCTACACGATCCTATGAACAGCTGTGGTCAGTTGACCATAAATCTCCATAGGATGGTGTAGCAACAGCGCCAGTGTACAATTTCAGGCCACTGTGATATTGCACCTAAAAAATTCAACTTTGAAAATTAATAACTTTTGAATGAAACACCTTTCAGCAGTAGGAGTACTCTTGTTTTACTCAGGGGGACAACCCCTACAACTTATTTTTTTTACATTTTAAGTATTACTATCCCTTTAAAAACTGTTAAAAACCATAAAAACACATATATCTAGGGCATCCAATTAATTGCAGTATTCAATTGAAACTTTCATTGGGGATTCAGAGCTATATTATAGTTATAATATTTTGAAACATCTCTAAGCAGTAGGAGTACCCATATTTTCCTAGTAGGATAAACCCTGCAATATATATATATATATCCATATTAATCATTACTGCCCCTTTAATGCCACACACCAGCCCAAGAGCATGCTCATTTCCTTTATCCCTTGTTTATTATATGGTCTTAAACAAGGCATAGAGGAAAGGAACATTCTGAAATGTGTTCAGACTACTCCATGTACTTCCCTTGGCACAAACTGTGTTAATGTGATGAACTTTGGAATATGTAGCTTAGTAAATTGATCTTAGGCAGGCAGAGGATCAAAACCTTGATTCCAGTCCTTGATGAAGAGCAGAACCACTAATGTGCATCCAGAAACTCGTTGCATACAGTTTGGATATGCTTATTATTGTAGAAATATCTACTTCTCCTGCTGATATCTACTAGTGTTGTGTGTACATTCAAGCTACCCATGTGAAGCCTCAGTTGAAACAGTATTGATTATTTATGCTGGTAATTGCTACATTGTGCATGGTCATGTGCCAATAGAATGAGTATGATTTGCTAAGCTCAACTACAAATTAAACCCAAAAATAATTTATCTGATAGTATTCAAAGGTCTATGCTTTCGACTTGCTGTGTAGCATTGTGTAAGAAAGTGTAGACACCTGTAGGTTTTGATAAACATAAGCTGTTTCATTTTAAAAAACTGTCATTCTGTTTTTCCACATATTTAGTATAATCACAGTGAGTTTCATTCGGTAATGTAGTCCAGATCAACACAACCCAAAATTCTCCAAGCATTATTGCACACCTATAACTACTTTTACACGTGTTTCAATTTTCTGGACTAGTCCTGGCCTTTAATCTACAGAAAGTAATATCCTACAGATCAGGTCAAGCTGACAAATAAACAGTAAGACTAATGCACTAAGAAACTGAAGCAAGTCTGGGGCAGAGAATCTTCAACAGAGGGATAAGGAAATCAGAAATGTCCATTGGTCTAAATGAGACCTTTAATCCACTGAATGCTAAAGAGGTATCCAGTATGTTGCAAATTAATGTACTGGAGAACCATTTTGCATTCAGGGGACTAAAAGACTCTTTAAGTTAATGGGAATTTTGGGAATGTACCACCATCTGCACTGCATTTGATATAAAAGAAATGTGCACACACCTATGAAGTCTGAGGTACTGATCATCATTAAAGGGATAGTAACACTTAATGCATAAAAAACATATGCTGTAGGGATTATCCCCCTGAGTATTCCCACTGCTGAAATTGTACTATTGATACACCATCCTATGAACAGCTGTGGTCAGTTGACCATAAATCTCCATAGGATGGTGTAGAAACAGTGTCACTGTACAATTACAAGCCACTGTCATACTCCAAAAAATTCAATTTTGAGTTATAATAACTTTTGAATAAAACACTTTTTAGCAATGGGAGTACCTGTTTTACTCTGGGAGATACACCTTACAACATAAATTTTTTTGCATTTTAAATATTACTACTGCTTTAAATGTGTTGGTTGGTCCTACAATAATGTATGTATAACTATATGTAAGAACATAAATATAAAATCGACATTTCATACTCATTACATTAGGCATGAAACCACCATTATCAGGATCAGAATGTCTTCCCTATACATCATCAATTGTTCCAGTTGTATAAAAACAATGAAAGTAACATCAGGTACTACAAACACAGTTTAATATCCCCATCCAGTATCAACCATGCCCTAACTTCAACAAATGCCCTATTAGCACTCAAAGACCCCACAATGGCATCAGACACACACACACCACATATTTTGAAGACACCTACATATCATATATGCAACTGCACTTGTGTCCTATGCTTTGATCCCACTCTAAATGTTAAATACTCACTCTTTTAAAACAAAAAGGAAATTCAGCCAGGAAAATGAGCTGTGAAGTGCCTGCATTACTTGGAGTAAGATTATGTTGTCATTGTCCACCCAGCCAGTGCTGCTTATTGATTGTCTGGCTGGACTAACATGAAGATCAAACACCTTACACTCATATACAATGATACTGTAGGGAGGGGAAGTGAGCTATATTTCCAGTGTGTGTGCCAATGTTTATTCACAGTAATTGTAAATATAGTGGTGCTTGGCTACAAGAAGCAATGGTCCTGGAAGCCTCAGTATTAAAAAAGTATTTGCCCCAAGTAGCATTTCTAGAGTGTCAGTGTTAGATTTTAGATGTGTAATTCTCATCCTTTGACAATTCCAAATAGTCTAAAAGGCATACCACATTCAGGCCCCAGCCAATAAATTATGGCCTCAGAAGCTTTTATCATTTTATATTTTTTGTGGCCCTTCTGGTCCAAATTCTGATTAAAGGGATAGTAATACTTCATTTTAACTTTATTTTATTTTGTAGGCATTAAAAAAACATGAAGAATGATATAAGTCTTATCTCTGAAACCTTTATGGTTTAAGAGATATTCACAAACAAAGTATCCCCCCCCTGTTCAACCAGATCAGAAGGGAGATGCCCAGGTAGACTGCAGAGAGGGACAATCTTCAATTAAGATAAGGGAAAAAGCTGAAAAACTTGTCAAGGGGGGAAGGGCTTTCATTGTTTTCATACAAAGAAAATTGTCCCCTTCTGTTATCTGTACTGTCGTACAACCAGATTCACATCTGAGAAGAGATTGCTTACACTAGGAAAAAGGGGCGGGGAGGGGAACTTTGCTTGTGAATATCTCATAAACCATAAAGGTTTGAGAGATAAGACTTATATCATTCTTCATGTTTTTTTAATGCCTACAAAATAAAATAAAGTTAAAACGAAGTGTTACTATCCCTTTAAAGGGAGGCAACAAGTTAGTTGAGCAATATTATCTTAAACTATAGAAAATAAATAATAACAGAAAGCTATATGAATACAATTTCTATATATTAATGCTTGCACTGGAATATACAAAGGAACATTAGCAACTAAATGATCTGGGGGGAGATTCACTAAGCATTGATAACGCAGTGATAAAGTGGAGATGACGTCTCCAGTTTATCACTTCTCCAGTTTCTATGTTAACCTCTAAAGTCTATGCAGTTAGATCTCCAAACTAGAAGAAATCTTAGTGCATAGGCTCCATAGAATAGCATAGGAATCTTTATCACTGCTTAGTGAATCTGCCCCCTGGAGTTATATACACCTTAATACCATAAACTTCATGCTATCCTCTGTAAACAATATGTATTCTTTTTTGAGGCCAAAATTTAGACTTACATATGTTCTCTTGAACCCATTCATGGCTTTTACAGGTTTCTCTGACCTTATTATCATAGCAATCTTGATAGAATGTCTCAAAATATATATGATGGGAACTAGTCACAAATAATTAATTGCCTTATGTCTTGTCTCATTACAAACAAACACAATTAACCAAATGGTATCTGAATAAGACAATCTGAATATATACCTTTATTAAATGCAACTTTAGGATTACATATTAAGGAATAGGCATCTGAGCTATAAAAGAAAAGTTTTAGGTGGAAGTACATGATAATTATATACCCCTCTGTTCCTAAAGGGGTTAGAGGTTCATCAATCAGTTTCATTTTAGGTGTCTGTGTTTCTTTGAAAGCACTAGTTCATAATGTGTCTTGATCTGTTGATCATAAATTAAGATACTCTTAGGTCATTTGACCCTACAGTACCTTTGATATACAATATGATGATGGTGAAGTAACTCAAGTGTTATATTATGTTAATATACTCTACACATAATCCTGCATAATGTATAGGTTTGTTAACCTACAACTAAAGAGCCATAATAACATTATTTGCAGTATATATGACCTCCTCACTTGAACATGAAACAACATAAAATAAACATATTTGCCTCACTGTGATGGATACCAGATGGTACATTATGCAATACATCTGTAGCACTATATACAAAAGTCAGCTCTAATTTACATTGTAGAGTTGGTACACATTCTTTACAATCCATCCATCACTTTTCATTGTGCATAGTTATATGTAAAGTATGTGTTTTATGTACTTGGCCCACCTGTTTGAAAACATGTTTCTTTGCTAGAGGAAATTTAAAAGCTTTAGACAATTTGGTTCAGTTGATTTTCAGAAAAGTAATACTTAGGGTAATATTATGGAAACTAAAATGGTGCAGTTCTGGGACAAACAATTCAAAGGGTCCAACATACTATTTAAAGTACTGGGAATGTTCATTTGTCTCCTGTGGGGCAATTGATTTTGGTCCATAATACCACCTCTTTAGCCCTATGTATATGGCCTTAAAAGTATTAGCTATCAAGACTTATATACTTTTAACCTCTGAAGTGCTTTGCACTGGAATTTGTGTTTAAACTTGGGCTTCTCTATATATAAATATATATATATATATATATATATATATATATATATATATATATATATACACATATATATATATTAAATTATATTTATTTACCACAAGGCTGGTCCATATTAAATATAATTTGTAAGTACATTTTCATCAGGTAGATGTACAGATAACGAGTGTAACATAGAGTAGTGCATGTTACTTCATAAGCAGCTTTACCTTTCTTTAGGCTAAATTATTAATAGAAGTTTATGTTTGAATTTGGTCCTGCACATTTAATATGCAGCTTAACTAAGCCTTTTGAATACAAGAGATGTGATGTCTCCATGATTCAAGGGATTAATATAAATACAACATTTCACACTAGTGGGAGCTACTCTTATCTCACTGAGTAGAAAAAAAATTATAAACAAAAAGTGTGTTTTCATCAAATTCTTTATGTATGTATGTATATAAATAAAACAATGTTGAAAGCAAGCAATGTAGGCCCTAAGATCTGGGGTCCTCAGAAAAGTGGTAATTGTTTCGCCTATACAGAAATATTCCTTGCAGGAAAACACTGTATTTTAGCCGGATCCTTGCATTATGCCAACCAAACCTTTCAGTCAATTATGGTTTTACAAAAATTTATTTATTCAATGTGAGATAATGCAAATATTATTGCTTAAACTAATATAGTATACAGTATCACTCTCTTTTATTCAATGTACACCTCTAAATAAGTTATATTACTGCATTACTAAGGATGGGTGAAAATTTCCACCTCAAACCAAAATCGGTGAATGATGGCATAGAATGAAAGGGTGCCTGTGTTGGTGGAGTCCAGGAAACGAATCAGGGAATTTTGGGGGGGTTTGTTGACTGGTACTGGGGGGACAGTTAAAAAAATAAATAAATAAAATGAAAAATAAGATAAGAAACTGGTACGTAACGTGCCAGAGACAGGGATCCCCTGATGTAAGCTGTGATGTGACTGGGGAAGACTGATACTGGACTGGATAGAGTATTTTGTAGAGGATGGTTTGTAGGACTTAGACTTGTTAGAGGTCCAAGTCCTGAAGAAACATTGATTTTTAGGACTTAGGCTTCTTAGAAACAAGCCCCCCCCCCATACACAGATTGCTTTATTTTTGTTTGTTTTTTTTGTAGACTTTTCATAAATTGTGCACAATGCCATCTCTGCTGACTGCACTGTGCCTGCTCCAAGAGAAAAATAGTCCCATGTCTAGGGCTTCAGGGGGGAGGGGAAAGGTGGAGAAGAATGTCCTCTTTCTTTTTCTCCTCCACACTCCCCTTCACTGGCTGGGGCAGAAGATGATGTTTCTGCTGTTGCTGCTACTGCCTCAGAATTAGCACTGCAGCTACGACCAAGAGTATTGTTGCTGGCAAGTATAACCTGTCCTAGTCCCACACAACTGCTACTGCACCCCATTCCCACTGTGTCCACTGTGGTCTGTGGCACACTAGCCTGCTCCTAATCATCCTTCTGCCCTTGAAACTTGATGCCCATCTCCATCCCCATATTTTTCTCCCATTCCTTCTTTGTTTGGGCTACAAAGGCTATTAATGTCTCTTCCATGCCAGCTTCTCCACCACCATTTTCACCACGACATATCCCTCTTCTGCTATTGCTCTGTTGCAGACATCTCTCCCATTGGAGGTGATTTGAAATGTGACAGGGGTCTCCTACACTTGCCATCTCTTGTTGACCTGAAGAACACAGACTGGCAGCACTAGCATCAGACACTGGCAGCTGATGGTAAGTGTGACTTAGGGTCCCCTGCTTTCACACTTGGCATAATCTTTTCCTCCCTCCCTCCTGAGAATCTCAAGACACCCTCACAGGTGCAGCACTGGCAACAGGCACAGGTAGTTGACCTTCCTGCTCACACTACTAGCCTCCTCTTCCTCTACCCATGATACAAATTTCCCCAAGATCCCTAGGGGTGATGTAAGGGAACTGTCCATCATTGGGTCTGAGGAATCAGGGCATTCAGACCCTACAATGTTGGTAGTGGTCACTTCCTCCTCCTCAGACTCACTCTACGCATAACGGTCCTTCAGACTCCTCCTGTTATTCATATTCCAGGTGCTCATAGTGATAGCAGTCACTATGAGCCTCTCCTGCCTCAATTTTGCTAAATAACTTACTGCACAACAGCCTAGCATCCTCTCTTTCTGTCTAGCTGCTTGTATTATGATTCACTTCCTAGAAACCATCACATTTTTATAGTGAAAACATGAAAAACATGTAAGTGAAGAAAAGCATTTAAGAAAAGTAACCATTGAAAAAAATTGTGAACATTATTGACAATGGGAGAAAACTGCAAAGATTTGAATCTATTTATTTAAAGAAGATTTTCCAGTGAAAAAACAGACAACCTTGCAGTTTTCTCAATTTTTTTTCTAGGGAACACAATGGGACCTTTTGACCACTCCTATCTATAGATAGAGTACTTGTTTGTACTTTATGATATTGCAGTTCATTTCCTTCCTTTATAAATCTGGCAATGCTTAGGATCTATGAGAGAGGGACTGAACAGGTCTATCGTGTAGATTAACCACTGTAACGTTATGAGAGGGGGTTTACTGGGTGAAATTCACATAATTAACTAATTAAATAACCTCCAAACAAAATAAAATGAATGCAGTTCTTGAACGCTGTATGTAAAAGATTCAGACTCAATTCTCCCTTGAAAACAACAAGCACTGTTTTTCACCAAAAGTTTTTTTTTACTCTCAGCAGAAATTAGCACTTCTGATGCCTCATGATTACGCACAATCATTCTTTATCCACCAAAATAGATAAAGCATTCCTGCCATGTTTTATTGGCTGTGTCTAATAATGGGATTAAGAATTGCATGTTGATTGAATTTATATTTAATACCGGTTGTTTTGTAGACTTTGATTGCGATAGAGATGTAGCCTTAGTTACTAAAATGTAAAGCCCATTTGGCATATTTTTCATTTATAAATGAATTAGTCAAATGACAATGTTGACTGCAATATGTTTTGGAAAAGTGTTACTCAGTGTCTTATTTTTGTGTGGGAATAAAACTTGAACAGATCAAGAAGCAATGTATGGAGAATAACCTTGCATCCCAAGGGATAGATCAGAGGTAGTCAATTGTTATACCAGACAAAGCCTGGTTAGGATAACAGCTGAAAGTCTCTAATTCAACTACCCCTGTTATAGATGTTTCACATACATAGGGAATTATGTACTAGAAGTGCACAGAGTTAATTCACATGGCTTTAAATTTGATATGCATAGAGGGTGTTTGATTTTTGCTTTCTTTAATTTCACCTCACCAGAACAAAAATGGATGGTTCATTTAACTAAAAGTGTTAAATGTTTGCACATATTTTCAACAATAACATTGTTTATATTGCTATATATAGCCTGCATATAACAAAATGGAATCATAAACCACATTGTCATGCTATCCCAAAAGGTACTGCAGTGCAATCTTGCATTTTTGTGTGGGTTTGACTGTAAAATTTTTTGTGGCCATTCCATTTTATGGAGATGCTGTTGCAGAAAATAGTGAGATATGGTAAGTGACCAAATTTCTCCATATACTACAAAAATTGAATTCTTCACTCTAATAACTTCCATGCGTGGGAATGTTTCTATTTTACTCAACTGGACAAAACCTACTATTCCTTCAATGGCGCTTATTTCCATTTTATGTGATGCCAGAATTAACATCAAATCCACAAAATAATAAAATGATAAAAATAAAAAAAAACTTGCAATAGAGCTTGTTTCCCATAGAAATTGATCTATCTACTCATTAACCTCCCAAAGTTCAGAAATCTGGAATCTCTCCATTGTGTCCTTGAGTTCCTCATTAGCTCTGTGATTCTGTTTTTCACATCTACATTTTATAGTCATCACATCTGGCTCTTATTACATCCATTGCAACATTTGTTACAGGAGGATAGATTGACATTTACCTATATATTAATCCCAATGAATGCTAGAGATGTTTCCAATGCACTGTGAAGCAAAGCACTGGAAATTTCACTAAAATTCAATGGATTAACAATATACATAGAACATCACAAAGTTCTATAGCTTCTATTTCCAAATATGTTGACCTAAAGATATATTAGGTTCCTGTGTGAAGATGATATACTGGAACTAGACAATTGAAGCATAAGGACAAATGCAGATTCCCCAAATTCCCATTGATTTACATAGGGATGTTAACTGTTTGAATGCTAATGAGGTATCCAATGTATTGCTTTGCAATCAGTTGGAGACCTTGGAGGTTATGCACTAAAAAGTAATAAAGAGGTGATAAAGAGGAGAAGACTTCTCCAGTGATGTCACTTCTCTAGTTCCTATGTTTTTATATAGAGCCTATTCGCTAAGATCCGCAAAGTGGGAGAGATCTTAGTTCATTGGCTCCATAGACATCTCACATCTTTATCACACCTGAATCTCCTTCTTTGTTAGAAGCCAGTAGGTTAACCCTTTAAGAACCAGAAGGTTCTGTAGAGCATTGGGAAGCAAGGTATTGCACACCTGACAAGTTCTTAAAGGGTTAAATGCCTTGATTAACTCAATAGGAATCTTGGAAATATTTATTTATTTATGGTGTAGTCAGGTTGCCCCAGAATTGCTCTAGGCGGTGGAGCCATTTAAAGGCACAAAAAATCTCTGAGGAAACCCAGCAGTCAAATCAGTTCCCCATTTGGATTCTAATGTTCACATTCTAATGTTCCATAGAACAACACATGCACTGTCTGTCACTCTAGCCTAGTTCTCTTTCTAGCATTACAAACATGTGTTTTGTGGATCCCTTTGTACTTTTTCAGGGAACTCTGGGGTTCCACAAAACACATTTTGAGAACCACTCTTACAGCAGTCTCCCAGCTTATTCCAGCATTCAAGTGGTTGAGAATTACTCTTTACATCAATGGGGAATTGGGGAATTTAATTTTATTTCCTGTGGGTCAGCTAGTATGCCCTAGAATTTATCCTTTTTAACTTGATGAATATGGCCCTATGTCACAAGGACTGATGAGACAAAAACTATTACTACACAGTATCTGTAATGAAACTTACGCTTTCTTGCCACAGATCGCCCCTTGGTGCCAGTTTCTGCAAGTGCTGAAATATTTCTTTTTGGTTCCCAAAACTTGTTGCAAAGCACAGACATTTGGACTAAAAAAAAGAGAAAATAAAGTGAACATTTCCCAGTGTTGCTTTTATTTTGACTAAAAGTCACCCTGTAGCAATATGAACTGCAATTCCCAATAAAAAGTTATTTCCAAGCTTCCTTATCCTGTGGCACTATTACAGAAACAAAGAAGGCTTTTATGAATGCTTAACTGTACAAGGGTCTGCCAGTGGTGCTGGAACATGTTAACTTGAAATTTAAAGAACTTTACTGGCCATTCTCATCTGTTACTGCTGAAGCTGTAAACCACACCAGGCTAATATTCTTTATGACTTCAGCAGTTGTTCACAGAAAGGTGAAGGGTTATTTCTTTGTTTAGAAATCCACTAGTAATCTGAAATCCAAGTAATTGTTTCATGACTGCCCTCAGTATGTACAACACCAATAAGTCTGATGTACTATGAACTTGAGGAATTCTGGAACATACCAGCTGCACCAGAAGCAACATATAAACATTCTTATTGACTTAAATGGGGCTTTTTACTCCTTGCATGTTAGAGGGGCTTCCAAACGTTGCTTCGTATTGTATTGAATACCTGTCTGGCATTTAAGGGGTTAAAAGCTCAAGTTAAATAAATGGGAATTTTGTAAATGTTTATTTGTTTTGTGTTCCCTATGGTGCAGCTGGTTTGCCCCAGAATGTTCTTAGTACATCTGATGAAACCAACTTCACTGTAAGGGAAAAATAAACATTCCTGTCAATATAAACATATCTTTTAACCTTTTGAATGCTAGAGCCCTGAAGACCTCTCTAGCATTCAACTGGTTACAATTCCCTTTGAAATCAATGGGAATGTGGGGGATTTTTATTTGTCCCCTATCATCATGTTGGTTTGCCCCAGAATTGTTGCAATTCTTCATAGTACATCAGTCTCAGTTTGTAAACTGCTCTAAAACATGAGCATCCTGCTGATACAAAATGCTGATTTACAAGCTTTTCTTACATTTCTGACAACAATATCACTTTGTTCTTATTTTTCCCAAAGTTATGTTTCAATTCCTATAACCCTTTGAGTGCCAGAGGGGTACCCAACACATTGTGAAGAATTCATTGGATACCCCTCTCATGCTCAAAGGGACAATAGATGTAAAAGAGAACTCAAGAGTTCTTTGTTAGCAGTCTGCTAATTGACTGAGTACCAGAAGGATATTGCAATGTGCTGGACTCCTCTTTTGCACCCAGAGAGTTAATAATGTTCCTATTCTTTCAGTCTGGTGACTGAAGTCTTAGACTTATACAGCTCCATAGTAATTACTATATAGTTAAATGTGAGCCTTATTTTAAAATATCAATACTTTATGGAGTGTACACTCTTGTGAACAAGCTGTTAACCGTTTGAGTGCCAGAGGGGTACACAACGCATTGCAAAGCAATGCGTTCCATACCCCTCTGGCACTCAAAGGGTTAATTTCCTTAATAATTGTATTTATTTTGGAATGCCATCATAATTCCTTTCGCTTGCTTCCCGTGGTAATGATAATAATTGTTTCATATACATTTTAGAATCAAGTACATTTTAATATTCTAATCAATAATTTCTTGTTGTTCTATACAAAAAATACTTCCTGTTAACCCTTTAAGTGACAGAGGAGTACCCAGTGTATTTCTTTGCAATGAGCACTCAGAGTACTTATGTGGTCTGCATGTTATGTTTCCCAAACATACTGAAGAGACATATGCATCCCATCAAAAGGTAGAGATAAGGGGCTATATATACAAAGTTAAAAGTGATCTATTGCTGGGACAAATTAATTGCACAATATTGAATAAAAATCCTATTGCTTTAAACAAGATTTTTAACCCCTCAAATGGTAGGGAAATCTCCAGTATTTTCTGAGGAGATCTTATCATTCAAGGGGATAAAAAGCACTATTTCGCCCTTTAACCTTTGGAGTGCCACAGGGGTACAGAATGCATTGCAAAGCAATGCATTCCGTACCGTTGTGGCACTCAAAGGGTTAAGGGCCAGAGTGGTGTGCTGTACATTTCAATGCATTGCACACTCCTCTATTTAAAGGCTTAAAACAAAGGATATTTTCCACTTGCTCCTTAAAGTGCATTTGGTTTCCTCCAGAATTGTTCCACTTTTCTTTGTGCCTATAACCAACATGATCTAGATTTGTACAGTAAAGAAACTTAACTCTGCAAAAAAAGGTTATTTAGCCAGATTTACTTAGGTCCACCTAGGTCCACAAATTATGTATACAAATTCTAAACAGGAGTTGAAAAAAAGCATATTAACCCCAGCACTCATTGGGTTAAAAGGATGACCAGTCTAAGTGTAAGGGGAGGAGTTCTATAAGACAAAAGAGAGAGGATATGTGCTTTCTGGCTAAGGGAAGGGTGTGTGATGTGGTAGAGGTACATTATTTCTTCACCCTGTATCACATTGACCGGAGGCTACAACAGAAGATTCTGAACATATGTCCCCACATATGTCCCCAGAGCCACCTGATGCCCATCATGGATATAAAGCACAAAAAAATATGATTCGGAAATGTTCCTCATGAAACATAGTTTTTTTGTATTCTGTTACTATTTTTCTATAAATATTAGCCTGGAAAATATTTGCTATTTGTGATTTCTCCTTTGGTAATCTATGGTCTATTAATAACCCTTTGAGTGTGCAATGCATTGCATACCCCTCTGGCACTGAAAGGGTTATCTCCTTGAATTCTAGAGATTTTGCAATACATTGAAATATATCTAATTTCCTAGGGGATTAAACATTACTGTATCATTTATGTAACATTTAACAATGAGAAAAAGTACAGCAGCAAACTCCAGTCACAATGTAATATTCTTAGAAAGATTATCATTAATTTAGTGATAATCTTAATAAAATATTGCATTTTAATTATTGATTCTGATACAAAATTGCACTTACCCTTGCTTCTTTGCCCTTATTCTGCTGTGGGACAATATCTTGTCATAATAAGCATTGCTGTCTGCATGATCAAAAGCAGAAATAAGAAAAATTGCAAGTATGGAAAGAAATAAGATCTTCATGGTTAAGTTCCCCAATTGCTCCTTGTTAATGAAAAGGGAGAACTGCCAAGTGATAAAGAAGTGCACACAGTTTATATACAGCCTAGAACTGAGTGGGAGGGGAACAGTGAATTAACCTGAGACTAATGCACCACCCACTAAAAACTTCAGCAACTGTTGAAATCACTTGCACTGTTAACTGTAACTTTTTTTTTTTTGGCTTTTCCAGAAAACATTATTAAACTTGAAATCTGAGCCATAAATGCACAAGCAATTCTATTCTCAGATGTGATCCATCTAAACTGAGTTTTTCCAAACTACTCAGCTTTTGGCACAAAGCTAACTATATATGTATAGAACTGTACATGTATTATGCACTGAGGACTTGGTGATTCAAAAAGCTAAATATAAGCAATTCTAGAGCACAGCAACTACACTTGTATGTAACACATTAAATTCCCCAAATCTCCACTGACTTAAATGGGCTAGAGAGCATTGCATTGCAATGCTTTGGAGACCTTTCTAGCACTTAACATTTTGTATGTATCCTTCATGGTACAGATGGATTGCCCAGAACTGATTGAATTCTTCTTAGAACCTCACTGAATTTTTCCAAGCCCCTCAGATTTTGTATTACATTTCTCTACTTACAAGAAGTTAAACTTATTGGGTGGAATGCGTGAATCCACCAACAAAGCTAATTTTCTGTGACAGGGTATTGGAGTCCTACTAATGCACCTGAATTTTGGAACATGAATGCTTAAGAACACACCGGTGCACACAATTCTTCTATATTAAAGGAGCTGTAAAGTTATTTCATGAAAAAAAAATCTGTCTTATAGGACTTTTGCTGCTGAGTTAAACAAGGGTACTTCCAAAGTCTTTTTTATGTTAAACAGTAATATTCTATTCTTGTCACCAGGTGTTGCTGTTACAATCACTGTAGAGCCATAGTCCTTGACTCAATTTCTTCCATTGTGTGACTTATTAAAAAATGTGGACACTAGAGGGCACTGGTACTAAAATGTTGATATAAAGTTTGAACTGTAATACATTTTGAATGAAATAGCACCCAGCATTGGATGTACAATTGCTTAATGCAGCAGGAAAAGCCAAATAATATATATATTTAAAAAGTTTACTTGTCCTGTAAGACTAATGCAAGCAAGTCCCAGACACCTTTCCTATAGCATGAGTTCAGAAACAGAATAAAGTTGCACAACATTCCTCTGTGCCATGCTTAGTACATGGAGCTAATCAAAATGTCCCAACATGCCCCTACACTTTCCCATCATTGTCCCCTGACACATACTGTGCTGAGGGGGTAGTTTTAAGTAGCTTACTAAACAGTTAGAGTAATAAATACTTAGCTTAGTAAACTGGCGTATGACTAGCAAATTACTTTCAGCACCTATTAGAGTGCAGAATTATGTTAGTACAGCCCTCTACATTATACATAATTTACTTCTAAACATTTGGCTACATTCACATAGCTGATCTTAGTGCAGCATTTTAACTCTTCTACCCCAGTTGAAAAGCAATGCCACAAAACTTTCTCTACCTTGTCACACTGTTTCAAATAAAATTGAGTTTTAAAAATATCTTGTGTTTGCCATTTATTTCAATGGTATTACCATTAAGACATGTGTGACATATATCGAATATATAAATATGCATGTAATCACATGTAATCACATTGATAAACAAGGGATTTGAAAATTAACCCCACCACAACTATGGTGTTAACTATGTGGTTAAATGAGAAAAGTATGTCTATATGAGAACGTACTTTACAAAAAGTTCTACAAAATGGGTTATGTATATGCAACTTCACATCTCATTGACTATCATAAGATATGTCAGTCTAAAACACGAAATAGTGAAAAGGTATCCTCATAAGTATTCTTTGATAAATGAGTACAACACAATTTATAAAAATGTGACTCCCTAATATGTGTGTGAATGCATACTGATAAGTTTTTACCACAAATGTGTGACTTTGTCAGATTTTACATTGAGCTTATTATAGGAGTTTTACACATGCTCAAACCACAGTAACCTGTAACTTCAGTAGTTTGTATTATGAGACATAACTTTACAGATATATAGGGGTGGGCGAAACTTGTCGCCGTGTTCCTGCTGGAAATTTCACAAAAATCACGTTGTTATCCACTTTTTTGCGGGAACATCTGCTTTAAAACTATCGGTTAAAATTTTTGCATCTTTCACCCATTGGCCAAAATGTTTTGCCATTTTTTCAATGGCTAGAAAGTTTCCACCCATTGATTTACATTGTTTTCACACTTCTGCTATAAAAAGGTGACGTTTTCGCTGAAGGCAGACACAACAGAAGCCGCTACAGAGAGAGATAGACGTGCTGTGCTGTTCTGCTGTGATATTTTGCAAAAATTGAGGCAGGAAAGGCTCATAGTGAATGCTATCACTATGGGCAAGGTTAAAAATAATCAAAGGAGGGGCTGGAAGGACCCTTATGTGTCCACTGAGTCTGAGGAGGAGTAGGAGTAGGAGGAAGTGACTAGCAGTACTTATTTAATGCTGTCCAGTCCCCCTAAATCACCCCAAAGGGATCTTGGGGAATTTAATGGGCAGGGAGCTAGAAAAGGGAATGGGAAGGGAGGAAAAAAAGGAAATGGGAAGGGAGAGAGAAATGGGTAGTACTAGTGAGAGCAGGACAGGTCAGTTGCCTGTGCCTGCTGCAAGACATGCTGCCCCTGCTGCCAGTGCCACCACTGCCGAACTTGCAGCCATTAGTGTTGTACCTGCTGCCAGATGTGCTGCCCCTGCTGCCCCCTGCTGCCACTAGTGCTGAACCTGCTGCCAGTGCTGAACCTGCTGCCACCAATACTTTGCCTGCTGCTAGTGTTTCTTGTAGTACTGGGGGGGAAGGAGAAAATGATTCCAAGTGTGACATCAGGGGACCCTCTGTCACATTGCTCGTTACCTCCTCCAAGCAGCAGTGAGATGTCTGGAATAGAGCAGCATCATGTAGGGACTAGTGGTGGTGGTGGTGTTGGAGAAGCTGGGGTGGAAGAGAAATTGATGGCCTTTTTATTAGAAAGTGAGACGGAATGGGAGACATGGATGAGGATGGGCATCACCACCACCACTAGCAATCAGCTTTTGGAATTAGCGGAAATTGAAACTGCTCTAATTCCTGCTGCTGCTGCTGAGATGAAAGGGCAGCAGGGTGCTGAGGATAAGGCTAGTGTGCTACAGACCACCGTGGACACAGTGGGAATGGGGTCAACAAGTAATGCAGGACTAGAACAGCAATAATCCTGATCCTAGTTGCAGTGCTAAATATGAGGCAGTAGCAGCAAAATTATCAGCTGCCACTAAAAGTGAAGGGGAATATTCTCCTCCAGCAGACACAGTGCAGTCATCATCAACAACAGTATATTGCAAAAATTTGTGACAATTTAATGAGAAGGGGAAAGGAGGGAACACACCTTGGCACAACCACCCTGATAATACACATGAAATGCAGACACCATGACATTTATGTCAAACATGTTAAAGCCAAACACCCATTACAGAAATCTAGCACCGCTGCTACTGTACCCCCTGACTCTCCAGAAAGGTAGAGATCAAAGAGGAGGAAAAATAAAGAAACCCAGAAAGACACTGGAAGTTCCATGATGAGCTAAACAACTATCTCACCATCAACATCACCTTCTTCCTCTAGGGTAACAAGTACATCTCCTGCCAATCCACCTAGCTCATCATTACCTCCACCGCCAAATGATAGCCACTCTTGATGTTAGGATATGGCAGTTTGTCTCTAACCTTTGCACACTGTGTGGTGCACTGACCACACATGTCAGTGTGGTGGAGGAGAATCGATATTAGGCCATCAAGTTGCATCTGAGGAGATTCCATCCCGCAGAATATGCTAAGATGGTGGCAGGGAGGGTTCATCATTACTATTAAATTTTCAGCAAGTTGTCATGTGTCCTTATCGAGGTCTAGACAAGGGGTACAGTGACAGAGGCAGTACTTGGTTTCGGGTGTCATGGTGTTTGGACACAGTTGTGCCCCCAGATGTTATTTACCACACACATACTATGCACATTGCAGTTGCTGAGGAGACCCACTGATCCTGCTCTCAAGGGAAAAAATATATTCTAATAACAACACACCCATGATGATTTTGGAGGAGGGGCAGGTGGAGAAGATTTAATGGCCAACTTGTTCTTTTCTCCACAAATACTGGGGGCTACTTATTCTGCTGCTACTGCCTCAGCCACATCACTGGAGCCAGCTGTGGCAAATGGAACCTTCATCATCCATCTTCCATGTTACTGCTATTGTTGATCCCATTCCCTTTCAGCTGCCTAATCATCCTGCTGCTTAAACAATTCAGCAGCAGCACAAGAACGAACAGCAGTTGCAACTCAGGACTCAGGAGGACATTTGACAGTGGCCACTGGCATTAGGCCAGAGGGCATTTTTATTTTTTTCTCAGGGCTTGTGTTTAAAAAAAAAAATAAAAATAAATAAATAAATAAATAAATAAAAACTAGTCCTACAAAAAAATAATTTTTTGGGGGGTTTGCTTCTAACAAGCCTAAGTCCTACAAATCAATGTTTCCTTTGGGCTTGTGCCAAACAAGCTGAAGTCCTACAAATCAGTGTTTCTTCAGGGCTTGGGCCTCTAATAAGTCTAAGTCCTACAAAGGCCTCTAACAACAAATCAAACAAATCATCCTCTATAAAATACTCTATCAAGTCAAGTATCAGTCCACCCCAGTGGCAGCTTATGTCAGGGGGTTCCTGTCTCTGTCACTTTAAATTTTATTTTATTGATTTATTTTTTTATTAACTGTCCCCACAATAGCAGTCAAGAAACCCCCCCAAAACAAATTCCCTGTTCAAATGATTAATTCATACACCAACACAGGCACCCTCCTCAGACCCCTTTATACCATGTCTTAGGTTTTTACTTTATTTTATTTAGGATTTCTTTTTAATTAAGTGCCCCCCAATCCCAATAAACAACCCCCCAAAAACATTCCCTGTTCAACTGATTCTTTCCCCACACCCCACCAACACAGGTACCCTCATGCCCCTTTTATACAATGCCTTTGGGAAATAAAATATTATTTGTAATGTGTTGTGTGTAACTTCTATGTTCCCATTGATTTCAATGGGCAAAAAAAGAGGAAAATCGGCACTTTTAGCGGGAAATTTTTCGCCAAACGGAAAGTGCTATTTTTCTCCAATTTCAGTTTGAGGCGTAAAGTTTTGCCCATCCCTACAGATATAGTCTGCACTTTCAGATACCATTTTAATTTACTCAAAGACTCATTCATGCATAAGCTATGTTATGCAATCCCTTTTTTACCACAGAATAACCAAACACAGAAGCAAAGAAAAGATGTCAGCAATATTCTACTGTAAACACACTAAATTTGTGACTATGAAGATACTATAAGCTACATCATATATTGATAAATGGAAAATAATATTTAGATTTCAGTTAAACCAATTTGAAAATGCTACACTTGTCAAATAGTAATTTTATACCCTAAATTCTGTTTTTCAGTTTGAAACTGTAAAACATAGACTTGACGAGGTCAACTCATTAAACGGGTAGTCTAGTACATCTATAACCTAACCATCCCCTAACCTAACCACCCCAATTGCATTACTATAGTGCAGTAAAACCCTGATTCACTGTTTCCCCTCTCACAACATGCTAACTGTTCTCCCATCACCATTTCCTGAGGAGGCAATCACCAGTGTATCACCATCACATTTACTACCCTCTCATCACTGCTCTCCCTTGATTTTTCATGTTCGACATCAGGTTTCAATAGTCCTTTTCTGGCAAATCCAGTAAATATGATATCATAGTCAGCTCTATTCAAAGAGGTCCGAAAAACATACATTAACAGCATGCTCCTTGGAGTAATCTCTGGACTAACTGGGGACAGATCAAAAAGATCGGGATGAAGCTGTCCTTAGCAAACCTCCAACAACTTTGGTCCTGTGCCTTTTGTTGTCACTGTGCACCAACAAATTTGGTAATTTCATCTACCCATCTTGTCTCTGGTCTTATTCTTAGACTGGGTGTCAGTAGCTGGGGGTCATCAGGAGGGGTCTGACTTTTTCTTCTTTTATAAGTGGCTTGACTCCTAAGCCAGTAACTTTTTATTTTCAATTTAAAGAGTGGCAGCAGTGGTTGGTTGACGAGGCAGGGGGTACAGCCTTGCCCCTGACAGCAATCCAGATTCATTTATATATCTATATATATAAATAAATCCTACTGATAACCGTACCTTGGAAAAAAAAGTGCTGAATGCTTAAATGCTGATAACTCAGGTCTCCCAGAGTTATATAATAGGACTACTTAGAAGACAAAAGGGAAAACACGCTACTTATGTAACCCATAACTTACAAATAAACAGCCAAAAGGGTTTGTCATAATCCCAACAGAGCACTTCCACAAGATATAGACAGCTTAGAGTCCTGTGTCATTGTGTCTGGAAGCACAGGATACATGGTCAGGGAGAAGAAACAGAGATAAAGTGCAACAGTATAAACACACAGTAATGATAAACATAAGGCAAATATGATCTTCTATGCATCTAATTCAGATTTGGATGTTGTTAAAAAATGTATTAGAGACCTATATAACAAACAAGGGTTTAGTTTTTTGTATTAGTGGCTGAAATCTACCACAGGCAGTACAGACATTATGTTTTAAAGAGCAGTGGTTCATATAAAATAACTCATAGCCAGAAATAGACTTGTGCAATTCGATTCGGCCAGTTTCGGAATTCGGACGAATAAGGCGGATTTGGCATAATTCGGACCTTCTGAAAGCCAAGGTCCGCCCACAAAAAAAAAATCAGAATCCGAAACGACCCTAGTCCGAAATTTCTGTGTGAATTTTGGAAATTGCTACATGCTACTAAAAATAGATGCCTTGGTGCTTTTCCTCCTGAAACTATCACAATGTTGCTACATGCTGCTAAAAATAGATCTGGTAAAACAGGTGCTTTACAGTTCATGCAAAGTGCAGATATTAACCACTTAAGGACACAAGTAATTTTGCATTTTCTTTGTGTGTGTGTTCAATCATAATTCCTATCTTTCTCATTTATTGAACGAACGCATATTATATACCATTTTTTAAAGGGCAGAAAGGGCTTTAATTTGATGTGACATTTACATATATAAGTGTGTAGGGGTTTATAAAATACCCCTTCCTGTCTCATTAGAGATTTAATATTATTAATTTAGTTTAATGTATTTTTTTATTTTTATTTGTTTAATTGACATTTTTTATTGAATATTTTAATGTTTTTTTTTAAATTCGGCCGAATAATTCGGACTATTGCCAAATTTCGTCTGAGTCGAACAGGTCCAGTCCAAAATGCGGATCCTCCGAATGGAAAAAAAAATGGTCAAAATCGAATTTTACCAAAAATTTTTGCCATGCACAAATCTAGCCAGAAACCAAGTAACACGTTTTTTTCACACCATCTCAAGCTTGCACACAGACATAACAACCTCCCTCACCCTCACTATTTATATAAGGTGACAAATCTTTGGCTTTGAGTTAGATGAAACACGTCTACTTTCAACATATGGGTATTATATACAGAGAGGACTTAATAATATTATTTTGAGTTTACATTAGTTCCATCAAACAAAATGCAATTGCAGAAAGAGAATGTTAGGAGATGAAAAGCATAAAAAAAGCAGAAAGTTAAGTGGATATGTTAATGTCATTATGGAATGTGTAGCCTAGAGGCCTTTATGGTGTTAAAACATTCTTACATACATTAGATCATCATGTATCTTCAAGAGCTTGTGAACACCTACAAGCTAAAATCAATTTAAGCATACCCTCTCCTAGAATGACCAACAAATTATGTTTTGTCATTTTAGTCTACAGGCAACTCTGTTCTATATTTCATGTCTATTAACATGTTAAGAACTAAACATTATCTGGTTATAACTTTAGGAAAATGTAGTGAAACTGTGAATTCTCATCATAAAATGTATCAAGAAGGACTTTCATATGCCTAGAGGCTGTGAGAACCCTTTTCCTCAGCCATGCCTGAGTGAAGACATGAATTGAGGTGAACCTAATTATCAATTGTCAGCAATAGGAGGTGATTTGAGTGAGCATAACCCCCCTTCTCATTCTTCTTGAAATTACTGTGCAAGTTTACTCAATTACATGTATCTGTTCTTTCCATCTCTGCTCACACAGACATCATACCACTGTAGACTCACACAAATCTACTGTACCATATAATTTCACAAACCTATCATAACAGCACCTCCTCCTAGGTCTATCCCTTCATCATCATGTCCCACATTCAATATCCTGTACTCCATTCCGGCACCTTGTACAACTTTGGGCACATAAATGCCACATTAGAGTGCCCATTCCCATTCTAGCATATTACAACCTCCCTTATATCTATGTTTATCATGAGCTTCTCCTATGTGACACCCACCATTTTTTTTTAATAAATGTTATTATTGAATCGCTCCAAAACACAGTACAGACTCAAAACAAGTACATATTGTAATAAGCAAGTACAACAATACAAATGTACGGTTATTTGTACAATGAAAAGTAAAATCGATGAATGAGTAGGTGTGTAGAGCCAACCCAAGGTTTTTTAAATGTAACCCCAAACAACTACAAACTAACCAAACCTAAAACACCATTTCCCCGATTCCTCTCCCCCCTGTGCCTGCAGCACCCCCCCTCCCGCTCATCCCACAGCCAATCAATTATGCCCGGTCGTACCACAGGAAATATAAAGGCCAATTGTATTAGATTTCTTTTTTTTTTTCCTTCCATCCCTTTTCTCCCCCCTATATATCACACCACAATACCTTCCACTCCATTTGTCCACCACTCTCGCCATTTTCCCCAAATTTCGTCAAACTTATTCGGCTTACCTGATGCAGGTAAACCAGTTTAAAATGTGGGGCACACTGAGAAACCAATTGTATCCATGCCCTACAGCTAGGAGCTCTGTCCAACATTCAGTGCAAAGCCAACACCAAGAGCTCACCCAATAGATTCCTATGATCAGCCCCCTCAATCTCATCGGGAAAAATAGACAATAAACAAAACCGTGGAGTCTCAGGAACAGGCCTCCCCAAAACTAAAGTTATGATATGCAGTACATCTCTCAAGAACTTTCTAACTCCACTGCAATCCCATACCATATGCTTATATGTGCCCTGAATGCCATTACATCTAGGGCAGTGGTCAGTAAGAGATATTCCCATCCTAAATAACCTAACTGATGTGTAGTAAATCCTGTGTAGAATTTTTAATTGTAGCATTTGATGCCTGGTTGACGTTGCTACCAATGCTGGCCCCATTTTGGCCATGTCCCACTCCCAAGCCTCCAAGGGACCAATATCCAACTCCCATCTAGCACGTGCAGGGACCTCACGGTCTTCCAGGTGAGATTCAACCCATTTGTATATGAAAGATAGAGGCCTCTTCGGTTCAATAAGAAGCAATCTACTAAGAAGCAGGAATGTAGCAATCTCTGGAGTTCGATAACCCCACTGAGCACGAAGAGCATGTCTAATACATAAATATGAATAGAAAAGAGTATTCGGTAAGTGCAATTGTGCAAAAGATTTCAGTTGGTTATCTTGATACAGCTGATCCAAAGTGGAAACACCAAATTTAGCCCATAAAAGGGCAAAGTCACTACCAAGCAGGTGTGGTAACCCTGCAGGTCCCCACAATGGAGTATCAGGATCCATAGCAAGGACACCAACCATTTTACATTCATGACCATAACATACACTAACTACACTCCGTCCTCCCATCCACATTAAACAATTGTCACATGAAGGCTCCCCTCAACTCCCCCTCCTCTCTGCCCCAGAGACTCCCAGTTCCCCTGCCCTCCACCCCAAACAAATATCACCTTGAGGTTGCCTGTCACTTCCACTTATCTATTTGATCTGCCACTCTGCTCTCTCTGGCCTGTCCTTCCAGTGGCATCCTCATATCATCTGGAGGGCAGCACAGAGAGCCTTAATTTGGAATGTCAAAGAGGTAAGTGGAGGGTGATTAATGAGGCAGACAGTGCTTAAGTGGGTCAGAGACTACGAGTGGGACAATGGCGCAAGATAAAAAAGTACATGAGTAGGTGGACAGCGTTCTTAAACTGAAGTGTGGAAGGTGTGGGTTTAATACAAAGAAACATTACTATAAATCAGATTTCTTAAAAATGTGCTTGAGTAACTCTACAGGTAAAAATGCCGTTCCAATGAAGTTTCACTTAAATATCTGCGCCTGCACTGTAAAGTATGCACTAGAGTATGTGATCTCTTTGGTACACACTGCTCCATAAACTGTAATTAATGTTAGCAAGCCAAGAACTCCTCCCCTATAGCATGTACAGGGATATTAAGTAACATTATGCCATTTCCTCTGTGTCCTGTTTAAAGGGATAGTAATACTTTATTTTATCTTAATTTTATTTTGTAGGCATTAAAAAAACATGAAGAATGATATAAGTCTTATCTCTCAAACCTTTATGGTTTAAGAGATATTCACAAGCAAAGTTTCCCCCTCCCGCCCCTTTTTCCTAATGTAAGCCATCTCTTCTCAGATGTGAATCTGGTTGTAAGACCAGACAGATAACAACAGGGGACAATCTTCTTTGTATGAAAACAATGAAAGCCCTTCCCCCTTGACAAGTTTTTCAGCTTTTTCCCTTATCTTAATTGAAGATTGTCCCTTTCTGCAGTCTACCTGGGCACCTTCCTTCTGATCTGGCTGAACAAGGGGGGATACTTTGCTTGTGAATATCTCTTAAACCATAAAGGTTTGAGAGATAAGACTTATATCGTTCTTCATGTTTTTTTAATGCCTACAAAATAAAATAAAGATAAAACAAAGTACTACTATCCCTTTAATACATAATGTAAAATAAGGTGTAGCAAAATAAACACCCTGAAATGCACAAACCTTCCCCACTGCCAACCCCTTGACACAAGTGGAATTAAAGTGGAACTGTCACTTTGTGACAATATGGAATTTTGAAAGAGCTTTAAAAACTACATAGTGTGTATTTTGTTGATATTTTTTATTCAATACAAACTTTTATGATAGATTTATTTAATTGTCATTTATTTTTCAGTTGGTGCTTATCTGGGAGGTAAGGCTCAATCTCCTGATCCTAACTGTCACTTTCAAGTTCCTACCAAGAAGTACTAAATCAACTGAATAAACCAACAAATTAATAAAATTAACCCCTTAACGGCCGGTCGCGCGACACGTTGCGGTCACTAAAGGACCATTTTTTTTTTTTTTAATTTGGATTCCGGACTTTCAGAACGGTGTGCAGCCTCGGGGGGAGCCCGGAATTCCATGACGGTCATAGTACGTCATGGGTCATTAACTCAGATCTACCCATGACTTACTATGACCGTCAAGGGTCGTTAAGGGGTTAAATATCTTAAAAGATTTTGTTTGAAATAAAAAAAATAGCTAACAGAAAGAGAAGTGATTTTGAAAGTACAGTTCAACTTTAAGGGTAGAATTCTCGGCATGAGTAACTCATCAACCTGGCGCTAGAGAGACGGGTTAGACTAGAAATTGATTCCAGAACTTAGATTAGTAGCAGAATCATAGATGTAGAACCCCCCATGGACTTCCATGATTGAGTGTAAGGGATTCAAAATTACTCAATCTGGTTCATTCCCTTGTGTTCAATCAGTGAAATCCTTAAATCTTGACTTTTAATGTAATTGAGCAATCACTTCTGAATGACTGGAGAAAAATTATATTGTAGGCATGAATTGTTCCTGGTAGAAGTGGTGGAGGCCTGTAGTAAAAGATTTTGATGTTGCTGGTCTGGGTCTGTCTTCAACATAAAATAAAATCAAAAACATAATACAAAACCATCAGTATTTAAAACTGTTTTTTAAAAACAACAAAGACAAATTAAAGTAATTGAAGCTCCCAATTTCCAATTGCCAGTGGTGGTCCAAGTGAAGCTTCATGCATAAGGAGTAAGGCCCATATGTTTTTAAGGACTTATGCATGCCACTTTGTTAAAGGGAATGAAAGTTGCTGGCTTTGTCTGTGCTTATAGGGCAAATTCAACTAATATTCTCATAGGTAGTTAACAGATTTAACACTCATGCACGTGACTTCAGATGGGCCATCAATAAAGACTACAACTTCTATTATTTTCCAAGGACACCCTCTAAAGGGCTGAGATATTGTTTGTTTCACAATGGCTTTGATCATTTGGTGATTGTGGTATACAGGTGATAAGCTGTTTATTTTCTTTTCCCAAAAATTCTAAATTCTTTTGGAGACCTTTCCAATATTCAACAAATGGCTTAAAACTCTACCACTCAGAGGATTACATTGTAATCAATTTGATAATCTTCAGGTATCTAAATATGAGCAAAACTGTTTTGTTGTATGCATAAAATTAAAAAAATTTTATATATATATATACAGAGAAATAAATACTTTTTAAAACATTTTTAAATATAAGTAAAAACTATGTCTTTGGAATTTATAATTTTCATTATTATATGTATTTTTGCTTTCAACAAATTATATACAGGCTGCTCTAAATGGCATTTTATCTGCTGTGACTTGTACTTCTCTAGGGACATCTAGTGGCAAATATTGATATTGTTTTTCTATTGCAAATATTTTAGCATTCAAATTATTGCTTGAAATGTCATGATTTGCTTCTAACTTCCTTGAGCAATAGCAATTATCTAGATTTTCTTGTGTAATTGTTTCCGTTTTATGCCCAGAAAACTCCTAGATTATGTCAAAAGTAATAAAAAATACCAAGGAAATAGAAAAAAAAATAACACAAACTGAACCTACATTTTGTGGAAGAAATCAAAGGAAATATACATGATAAGTTGTCAGCAGTATTGTTTATTTACTTGATATGCAGTTAACATAATTCTGTGGGGAATGGACCATGAGATAATGTTAGATTTTTTGGGGATTAATCCTTTGAGTTCCAGAGGGGTATGCAACACTCTGAAATGTGTTGCATACCCTTTGGCATTCAAAGGGTTATTTATTGTTTGGTTTCACTTTATTGTTTGGTTTTAGGTAACTTGGATGTATTGCTATGGGGTTGCCTATTTGCGCATGCGTTTTTTTTTTTTTTTTTTTACTATTTTCAATTACGCATCTGTTGTTTTTAATACATGTTAGGGACTCAACACCTAACTTTATTAGGCGCTAAAATAATGCAAAAGAGAGAGTCCCTGAGCATGTTTCTAGCTACCGCATGTAAATGAATAGCATATTTATATGCTGTTTCGTTGTTTTCAATGGCCGCTGTCAGTAGTTTGTTACAGCACAGAATAGAATACAGCATAGAATACCAAACTGTGATTTTAAACTACCAATGTTACATTTGTATTACTACCAGTCCTAATAAAATCAAGCCCCAGAACTGCTAATGGTTTTCTTTCTGCATAAATTCTTTAAGTGACACAACACAATACTGCAGCACTTCATGCTATGTTTAACCCTTTGAATGCCAGAGTGGTACGCAACGCATAGGGTTAAAGATAAATAATTCCATGGAAAAAGTCTAACCTAATGTGTTAACATTTCCATTAGAAGTAGAATCATAATATTGTTTTGCATTTAAGAATGTTGCACATGTATTGGATAGCCGAAGATTTGAATTAACTCTTTGAGTGCCAACTGGGCACTCAAAGATCTCTTCATAATGTTTGGGCACTCCTCTGGCACCTAAAGGATTATATATAAAATATTTCCTTAGAGTTTAAATCAAACTACTTCCTCATTTTCAAATGAATTTTTTTAGTTATTTAGTTGTCCATGTAATTTGTGAAGCTGATGTACTAAGAAAGTGGATACATTCTGAGACAAGCCAATTGGAGGACAGTGGAGAAATGTTCATTGAGATAAATGGGGCATTTGTCTTCTAGATCAGAGGTTCTCAACTCATGCCCTCAGTGGCCACTAACAGGCCAGAACTTAGGAATTTCCCTGCTAGAGCACAAGTGTGTTGATCAGAGGCTCATTCATATTGATTAACTCACCTGTGCTCTTAAAAGGATATTCTCAAATCCTGGCCTGTTAGTAGCCACTGAGGGCATGGGTTGAGAACCACTGCTCTAGATTATTAGAGAGGTCTGCAACACATTTCTTTGTTGTGCATTGGAGACCTCTCTAGCATTCAAGGAATTAAAACACTCATTAAATAAATGGAAAGTTGGGAAATTTAGCTTGCTCCAGAATTGCACCACTTTCTTAAAGGGGAACATTCACTTAAGATAAACTTATGTTGCAACCTCAGTAGCATGGTAAATGGAGCTTGTTGTAACTATAGCCCACATAAATGCCCCTATGAAGGGAAGCATGAAAGCGCTTTGTGGGGCAGCTGGGTGGGAGGTGGGAAGTACTGCAGCATTGTGCCACACAAACAGCGTGCTACAGAACTCTGAAGTGCCACATTTTAAAGCTTGACATCTGCCATAGTAGGTAAGTAAAAAAAAAAAACACTAATCTTGTTGTACTGGTTAAAACCACTACATGAAAGTTTATCTTAAGTGAATATTCCCCTTTAATAAATCAGCCTCTATATGTTCACCATTCTTTGCATATTTATAAAACCGCTTATCTTATACAGATACAGAGCAGATTTATCAAAAATCATACTACAAAAACTAGCTACTTTGTTAGCTTTTGTTTCAATTTACTATATCAAAAGGGAATTAAACTGAGCCATGTCACATTGAAATATGTAAAAATTATAGAAATGCAAAGGAGATGTCTGACAGAAAATGTTCTTGGCCATTGCTGCATTGATTGTTCTAGACTTATACCTGCTGCTGTGCTTATGGATTGAGATTAATCAGTAGTGAGTAAAGATTCCACAGTTTGGTTCATGGATTTATTTGGCAAATACTGGAAAACTTAAGTTCCAGCTGAATGTATTGATGAGTCTTAGATGGGATAAGGAGGGGGTGAGAGAGAGGGAGGAAGGAGGAAGAGTGGGACAGAGATAGAGGTCAAGTGAAATAAAGGGGCGGGACAGAAAAAGACATATTCCTCCGGTGGTTTGTAGCTAGTGGAAGTAGGCCTCCTACTTCAGATAAGCAGTGACCCAAGCAAGAAGCTACACTAAAGATATCACTTGATTGCTTTTCCTAGAATAAGCTTAAAATGGCAAACATATCAAAAAATGTATTTTCCCAAAACATGTTTAGCTTATGAAATAGCATGTTTTGTATGGATATTAGTTTACATGAATCTGTTTAATAGGTTTGTAGCATGAAAGTGCTGCTCTTTATTTAATAATAAACCAGTCTTGCCTTTTATAACCTCTCCCTATATGTATGCTTTGCAGAGACTTGATATAAAGATGGAGGGAGAGGTTCTCCATTCATTTTCTCACCATCAGTTCTGTTTACTGGCTGCTTCCTGATCCTGCAGTGAAACATATTTTTTTCAGGACAGAGCTGTCATAGTGAAAACCTACTAAGCAGACCCCCTAATAATAATCTTGCTCATTCCTAGTTATCTGCTGATCATGGTACAAGGACATAGAGATAAATTAGTATACAGAGATAAGTGGAGAAATTCTGGAGCAATACCAATGTGTTGGAATCTTCTCAGGCATTCAAGGGGTTAAAAATATTGTGCATGGCATAATATTAGATAGATGTTTTGCCATGAATTTCCTCCACTTTTTCTTCTAAACATATTCCAAGGAATATTCCCACCTGAAATAGTCATACAATATATTATTTTTCAGTTAAACCATATATAAGCTACAAAAGGAATTTCATGACTCAAAAAAAACAAACAAAAAAAAAATAAACATGACCTAGTGAATTTGTGTGGTGATGCTATGGGCGTTCTAGGCCATCAAAAGACCTAAGGCTTGGGCCTACCTACTGTATTATTACTGTGCAGCCAAGCCTAATTGTATAATCATCATCAAGGACAGCAGCAGAGTATTACACCATTACCATAAGGGATATATACAGAGTTTTATACTGTTACCATTAGGAAGTTAAGCAGAGTATCACAGAATTATCACAGAATTACCATTGGCTGGATCAGTAGTGTATTACACCACTATCCTTAGGGAAAGCAGCAGATAATTACACCATTACCATTTCACCATTATTATTATTATTATTATTATTATTATTATTATTATTATTAAAGAGATTAGCAGAGTGTTACACCATTATTATTAGGGGGATCAGCACAGTATTACATCATTACCATTAAGAGCATCATCACAGTACCATATCTTTACCATAAGGGAAATCAGCTCAGTATTACACCATTACCCTTAAGGATATCAGCACAGTGCTATGCCATTACCATTAGGATAGTCAGACGATCAATATACCATTACCGCGAGGGGGATCAGCAGAAAAGTACACTATTACCATTAGGGGAATTAACACAGTAATACACCACTATGACATTAGGGGGATCAGCAAAGTATTACACCATTATTATTAGGAGTGTAACCATAGTATTATACATTTTCTTTGGGGGATCAGCACAGTATTACACCATTACCATCAGGAGACCTAGAACAGTATTGCTGCTGCATTACCACTAGGGAACCTAGCACATTATTGACAAATTACTATCAGATCCACTGGCACATTTTTACACCATTATCCTTATTGAAATAATCAAAGTATTAAAAGGAGGGGAATTAGTACAGTTTTATACTACCGTGTGTCCCTGACAAACAAAAAAAATCAGCCAGTTTCTAGTTAAACATAAGAAGTGTAGCTTGTTTTAACCACTGAAGGATCAGAGGTAGTTAATATTGGACAGCAAGCCGTTGGAGACTACAACAACCAACATCCCCAAAAAGGTCATCGGCTAGTTGGGGTGGTAGAAATTGTAGCTTCCAGCAGCTTGAGATCCAGCAAATTGTTTAGCTGTTGCACTTTTGGACGTGAAATCATTCTACAAATGGAAACCAAAATGACTGGGTTGCCATGAAAGGCTGTCCACAGTGATCACCAGAAGATTGATTCTGCCGTTCATATTATACAACAAGGGTGGCTAAATCCAACTTTTATTATTCTGCAAGGAGAGTATTGTATTTGTACATTTGATCATTCATGAATATATTTGTGTACCTTCAAATAACCAGGGGGAGATTCAATAAGCGGTGATAAAGAGGTGATCAAGTCAGTTTATCCCTTCTCCCTTTCCTATGTTTTTCAATGGAGCCTATGGACTGATATGTCTTCCACTTTGGTGATGTTGGTGAATAGGCTCTATAGAATAACATAGGAACTGGAGAAGTGATAAACAGTCATCTCCATCTTATCACCTCTTTCTCACCGCTTAGTGACTCTCCCCCCAGGTATTTCTCTATCATATGTGAGTACATGGTAGGCACAGAAATAGTCGTTAGAATATGCTCATACTGGCATTCATGTTTGATGCTTTGGAACTGCATGGAAATAATAAATGTATTTTATTTTTTCCATAAGCTTTATTGAGAAACAGCAAAATATACAAAAAGTATGTGACAAGAACAAGGCTTTGAAAGAGCTAATAACATTGTTTGTATAACAATTACAAGCGATGAGATAAAACATTGTTGGAACATACATCATATAGAAGAGTTATTTCAAAATGCCACTTTCTGCAGGTAAGATGGTTCAGTGTATCAAGTGAGAACCAGGTAAGAGGATGTAGGGTTACTAAAGCATAGAAGAAACCCCACATGCAACATAGAACAAGGGGGGGGGGGTATGGGTGCTTACTTAGTCAGATGATAGGATGCAACAAAAGCGAAGAGGAAAGAAGGTTCTTAAATGAAGAAGAAAAAGGAAATGAGATAAAAAGGAGTGGAAGTGAGATAACATAAGGAAGAAAAAGATATCCAAGAGAAGTTGGAAAGGAGAGGTCACAGATAGGTGTTAAGCAGAGAGAAATGAGAAGAAGGAAGAGATAAAGTGGGGGCAGGGAGGTGAGGATGAAAAGGAGGGTGGGGGAGGGATCGAACAAATAGGAAGGGAGGGGGTTAGTATAGGAGGGGGAGGAGAAAAAAGGGAGAAGGGAAGGAGGGGAGGGTGTAGGGGTGTGGAACATAGGTCAGTAACTTTAAATGGCAGTGTCAGTATGCGTGAGGAGACTAGAAGAATAATCTAACCACAGCTGCCTTTGGGCGTGAAATAAATCTGTCGTACCAGTGGACAGGGATGTATATGCTGCATATTGCAGAAGTGAGAGACCTTCTGGGCCCAGTGTTGAATGCTACGTGGAGAGGTAATTCTTCACAGAGCCGGCATCAGACTCTTTGTCCCATTCAGTAGCTGGAAGAGGAGGAATTTGGCAAGCGGCTTATTATTAATACTTATAGGGAGATTGTATACAAAAAGTCACAAGAGAGGATCAGGGGGGAAGAGAATCTGAAGGATTGCGCTGATATGGGCATTGATTTTCCGCCACAAGAGAACATTCAATGGACAGTCCCACCAGATGTGCATGATGGAGCCTTCATGCGAGATGCATCGCCAACAAGTTGAGGGTGCCTCAGGATAGAACAAATGAAGTTGTAGTGGGGTGCGATACCATCTGGATAGGAGTTTATAGTTTCACTCCCTTGTAGAAACATCCATCGCAGAATGGGTCAGCGATTGGTGGATAGTAAGCCAGGTCTTTTGGGTGGAAGAAAATCCGGAGATCAGCTTCCCAGTGTCTGATATGAGAGGGTTTAAAATGCAAGTCAAATTCTATGAGAAATCTATACCATTTTGTCAAAGTAAGCTGGAAAACTGATGGAGAACTGAAAAGTATTTCAAAGCGAGTTTTGTGGTAATAACAAACGTTGTGTACAGTCAGTTGTTGCAGGAAGTGTCAGATTTGAGTGCAATGTGAAAGACAAGGAGACCCGCAGTTCTTCAAAGTGTTTAACGGATGAATCTGAAAAGAAACATTGAATCTGGTCCGAGCTGTTGTTTGCCCAGGAAGTAAAGGATTTGTTCAACTGTCCTGGAGGAAATGTAGAATTAAGCAGTATAGGTGTATGGGGGGGGGGATATGGTAGGAGAGATAGGTCACTCTTGAGAGATTCCCAAAAATAGATCAGATGTCCCAATATAATGTGATGTTTAGCAACTGGAGGGAATGCTGAGGGCTCGTATCAGCAAATGTGACTCAACGAGATGCCAGGTGCATACGGAATAAGGCAACGTATCCAATCCTTGTGGGGAGAGCAAGAGCAATCTATAAGCCTAGATAGAGTGGCAGCTCGGTAGTAAGCTGTGAGATCAGGTACACCTAAACCACTGTCTCGGGGACAGAGATGTAACGGGAACAGGGGAACCTAGGCCTCTGAAATAATTTTCTGAAGCTTATGAATGAATTTGGACGGAATCTTAATGGGAAGTGTGTTGAAAATATAGAGAATGCAGGGAAGTAGGATCATCTTGGTCAAGTTAATCCGTCCAATCCAGGAAACTAACAGGTGCATCCATTTAGAGATATCTGAATTGATAAGACAGAAGAGAGGGTCCAGATTTGACTGCATGAGAGCGTTAATATCTTTCTGAAGAAATATACCTAAATATTTAACATGCGTAGTCGCCCATTTAAAGGAGAAGGATTTTTTCAAGTCCGAGAGTAGAGGTGGTGGGACATTCAGACATAAAAATTCTGACTTAATGAAGTTCACCTTGAAATGTGACAGGTGCCCAAAATAGGAGAGCAGAGGTATGAGCGATGACAAGGATCGGTGCAGAGCAGTAAGAAAGAATAGAATGTTAGCTGCATATCTGGCAAGTTTGATCTGAGAGTTACCCACCATACCTGATGTGGAGTCTGTCAGCTGGATAATATTCAAAAAAGGTTCCAGTGCCAGAATAAAAAGGATAGGGGAAAGCGGACAACCTTGTTTTGTGCCGTTACTGACTGAGAAGGCATCTGAAAGGAAACCATTCAGAATAACTCTAGCAGTTGTCGAGGAGTATAGTGATTGAATAGACACAAAACATCTAGGGCCTAGGCCCAGATGAGATACAAACAGAAAAAAGATAAGACCAGCCAACCTGATCAAAGGTCTTCTCCGTGTCCATCAAGACCAACAGGGTAGGTGTCTTACGTTGTAGGGCCCAGTACAGTAAAGCGACAGCTTTAGTAGTGTTATCCTGGGTCTCATGACCAGGTACAAAGCACTCCTCGTCAAGAGGGATGAAAGAAGGTAAATATCATTTCAGATAGTAGGCGAAGATAGAGGCAATCAGCTTTACCTCCACATTTAGTAGGGAGATATGCCTGTAACTCGAACAGTGTATGGGATTCTTGTTCAGTTCAGCAATAACCGATCTGTGATCTTCAAGAGCATGTGGTGGCACGTTGTCGGAGGTGATATGATTAAATGATTTAGCTAAGTGTGGGACAAGTGTAGAAGCAAACTTATGATAGTAAGAGACAGTGAATCCATTGAGGCCTGGGCATTTCCCTATAGGGGGCATTTTAGAGCAAGGGAAACTTTGTCTAAAGTTATACGGGCTTCCAAATCTGTGATAGCTTGGGAGGTGTTTCACTGCATTTTAAATGTGATTTTATAGCAAGCATTTTTTCTTGCCAACATCCCTTTCTCACAATATAAATAAAAGAGCTGAACTGCACTAAAAATACAATTATCTGCAATATTTGTGAGATCCTATAGCAATCACATTGACAAACAGTACAAATCTGAAGTTGTAGCAACATGCTAAGTCTCATGTATAAAAGTAAGATGAAGCTTCCTTTGTTTTAAATTAGTCTTTCAACTTCCTGAGTGATAAAGACGCATAAAGAGACTTAACAATGTGTTTGAGACATCTTTATGATACAGGAGGTTAAAAACCCAGTTTAAATCAATGGTCATTTTTGTCTCTCCCATATGGAACACTTGGTTTGCTACAGAATTGTTTTGCTTTTTTTTAATACATCAACCTCAGTGATGGAACATAGTTGAAGCAAATTGCATTGAACTATGACATGCTGAGAAAAACACCAGTGAACAATATCATATGACTCAAACAATTTCTTCATTCATCATTAAAGATGCATGAAAATGCCCAGATATACTAGCCATGAGTGTAAAGAGGACCTTTCTACATGCATCTGTTGCAGACACAGACATAACTAATGCCAAATAACATAAAACAAATAAAAGAGTATTGCCTATTTGTCTTAGTTTGTCTAAAAAATTACAATAGTTGAATGTACCCCAATGTACTTTGCACATACCGTACATGCAGAGCAATTTATAACAAGAGCTGTTCATCCCCATTGTTAGTATATCCTTCAGTCTGTTCTAAATTCTCAATATTATTAATAACATTTAGTACAGTTATTAGCAGAAGACTTTTACTTTGGGGATAAGTAAATTATTCTATGTAACAATGTTCTATTAGATTAAAAACAAAAACAACATCTGTTAACTACAATTCAGCAAAATGTAGCCAATTTCTGTATTTGAATTGTCTTGACATGCCTCTAGAGTGCACCACAGCATCACTGTTACATCAAGATAACTAACAGTAGCAGCAGTGATTCTAAACATCTTGCCACAAATTGTACACTCTATTTCAGATATACCTTGCCTTTCCATTTTACTGTTCTGCCCAAAAGTGTGTCTAGGTGAAATCACAGAATAATTAGTTAACATTATCCCACTGTTTCTGTATGTCAGCATGATTAGACTTAAAGGGATAGTAATACTCACAATGTGCAAAAAAATATGTTGTGGGGTTTATCCCCACTGAGTAAAACAAGGCTACTCCCACTGCTGAAATGTCTTTTATTCAAAAGTTATTGCAGCCTAAACTTACATTTTTAGGTACAGTATCACAGTGGCCTGAAATTGTACTGTGGTGCTGTTGCTACACCATCCTATGGACAGCTCTGGTCAATTGACCATAAATCTCCATAGGATGGTATAGCAACAGCACCACTGTACAGTTTCAGGCCACTGTGATACTGCACCCACAAATTCAACTTTGATCTGTAATATCCTTTGAATAAAACCCCTTTCAGCAGTGAGAGTATGCTTGTTTTATTAAGGGGATAAACACTACATTATATATTTTTTTACATTTTAAGTATTACTATCCCTTTAATATAAATAGTCACATTGCATCAGATAAGCAAAGTGAGATAACATTTAAATGTGAAATCAACAGTATTTTAACTCCTTATATACTGTGACTGTTTCTAAAACACTGGAAAGGATTCAGTGGGTTAAAATCCACATTTAGGCTTCTCCATGGAACCACGGCTTTCCTCAGGAAATTCTGACATGAACATCTCAATATTTTAAGAGGACCTATTAGCCTTAATGGAAGACTTGCAGTCTATTTTGGAAGAGAGGAAAACCTCTCTCAAAGCGGATTTAGCCACTATTAAAGAAGATTTCCAACAATTTGCACAAAGGGTCTCTGTACTGAAAGACAACAATCGTATTATGGCAGAACATGCCACCAATTTGAAACAAGCACTAGCTGACCAGAGGGATACAGTTCCTCAACTCACTATGAGCATTGATGACCTCGACAATAGAGGCAAAAAGTGCAATTTGTGCATCAAAAATCTGTCAGAGACAATCCCCCTCAAAATCTTTGGGATACTCTCTGCCTTACTTCACTGCCTTACTGGGAGACCCTTAGGGTACCCCAGTACTCCTGGAGAGAGCACACTGGGCCCTGAAACAGAGGGAGAATGGTTCCCCAGAGATGTCATCATCTGTTTTCACAGGTTTGAATTAAAAGAGTGGATAATGAGAAAGAGCAAAGAAGGGAATCTCCCCATGTGTGCAGGGTCTACCATCCAGCTCTATAATGATGAGTCACCTTACACGCTCTACCTACGCAGCTTCATCCAGCACCTTACAGATCATCTGAGAAATCCCCATATTAAGTACCAATGGAGTTACCCATTCTCCCTCTCATCTTCACATAATGTAGTTGCCGCCACTCTACTCTCTGCTGATGAAATTCCAAGCATTTAGTCAAATATTATGAATGAAATGGTGTCCTGGTTTCCTGAATAAAAAAAATAAACAGAGATGACTAGAATCCCAGATATCAACTTCCAAGTCCACCTCCACAACTTGGACCTGACTGCTCACAAGTCTGTAATTAAAGTCCTCATGACATTGCCAGTTTATTTCCTCACCCATCAGTTTTTGGGTGAGACTGTTTTGGTTTCCCTTTCCCAAACCCTCAGGATCTGGGGTCTCACTCTGGTATTTACCATTAGTAATGTTTAATATATCAAATCTCCTTTGGTGTAGGCAAACCTGATGGAGGGGTTACATGTTTTTTAAGGTTAATTTGCTTTAATTAGATGTTTGGTATTTAGTTACAGTGTTTTTATTGCTTAATAGTCTTATGGCTATTGTAGAAATGTTTTAGCAGAGACTCATGCTGCCCACTCGTGTTGTTTGCCTCTTTCTGCACTCCCCCTGTTATTTATAAGAGGCAGGTACAGTTTCCCTTTCCCCAGTCCTTGGGACTTGGGGTCTTCCTAAGGTATTCACCGTTTGAAATGCCAAATATATCATAACACATTTCTCTCAATGTATCCACAGTTTGCATGGAGTTGTTAACGTTACACTTCAATCATTACCTCTGAAACAATAAATGCGGTAAACAGAGCCGGATTAAGACTCCACAGGGCCCTAGGCAGGATCCCAAATTGGGCCCCCCCACACACATACACGCACTGAAACCCTTCAGCAAAACTCTCTTGGTTTGCCCCTGTGGTTAGAGGTGCTAGGGCTAACCTAAAAGACAAAATGAATGCTTTCCCTCTCTTCCCTTCTCTGCTGCTATTTCCCCCTATCCATCTCATCTTGACGCTCTCTTTATGGTGCTACTGACCCATGCTGCCACTTTTTCTTTTATGATAGCCTGAGTCCTGATTATCTCCACTCTCCTTCCCTCCCATTGCCCCACTCCCTCCTTTCCCGTGTGTATCTGTATTTCTTTCTGCGGCCAAAGTCATGTCATGGTGGCCATGCTAGGATATTACATTCGCAAATTATATTTAACATTAATAGTATACACAATATCATGGGCACCAGTGTCTAATAGCAGTAGGTACAATCAAAAATGATATAATTAAACACTGTCTATTTCCATTCATATGGCGAGTGCTGGATCCATGATGTCCTGAAAGCTACTTTACTCTATGCAGCAGTGAGTGAGAGAAGATGAACAGACTGAATTCCCCATGGTCTCTTAATCAGTCTCATTCATTAGGAGGTCGGGAAGGAACTACTTTATCCTGTCAGTTCAGAGACCCAGCAACAGCAGTATCCCCTCAGCCAGCCTGACCAGTAGGAGACATCAACCGAGGCGTAATGCTGCTTTTTTAATTCTTATAAATTAACCATTTAAGTGCCACAGGAATGTCCAGTACAGAGCATAGACATGTACTGGATACCCCTCTGTCCACTAAAGGGCTAAATAAAATACTGTACTACAGCATCCATTTGCTTAATATCTCTTATATCCCACTGAATCAATGGATTGCTCCCTCACTACAATGATGGCTGCCCCTTACCCTTGTGCTGCCGCGGCACTGCCTCTGCGTCCAGGTTCCAGGGATGAATCTGGCAGCATAAGGATTAGTGGGCGGGAGCTCTTCCAACATATGTTGCTGCCACGCGACCAATTCAACTGTATATCCCTCCCCATATGCGCATGTGTCAGGAGACACATGCAAATTTCCAACTCTGAGCCACTTTCTAAGTGTGCATGGCCAGTGTACAAATAGAGGGAACAGGGAAGAGGTTTCCACCGGGCCCCCTCATTTGACTGGGCCCTAGGCAGGTGCCTTGTGCACCTTGCCTGTAATCCAGCACTGGCTGTAAATCTTTAGCAAACCTTCTTAACTGTAAATAATGTGCAACGTATGTATCCCAGAACTGGTCCACAGGTACATTGCATCACTCTTTTCCAATGCTCGCTGCAACTTTTAGAGATCTTTATGAGCACCTCTACAACCTTACAATCCACAAGACTCAGGTACCAGCTTTCTGGCAATCCGGCTCTTTTTTTAAAAAAAGAGTCCCATTTACAAAAATATGAATTTTGGAAACTTTTCTTGTCCCCTATATTCCAGTTGGTTTGTTCCAGAGTTGCTCTTTATTAGTAGGGATGGGCAAAATGTCCTGTTTTCTTTTTCTGGGAATTTTCACACAAAAAAATGAAATACATTTCTTCTCTTTTCATGAAAATTCCTGCTGAATGTCAGCCTTCCCACAGCAAGGTAAGCATTTTAAAAGTATTAGCACACTGAATCCTATGGTGAATTAGAACCGAGAACACAAAAGAGAGGGGAGAGACTAATAGTGTAGAGATCTTAACCATCCACAGGGATTGAAAAATCAGAAATATACTCATATTTGAAGTTTTGTCATGGACTGAATCCCAATGACAAAAAGAGCTTGTGAAGGATATTAAAACTGCCTTCACACAGATATCCAGATCCATTTTGCTCAATCCCTTCAGGACCACCACCTCCCAGTAGGGCTTAAAAAGACAACACAAAAACAAGGAACGAGTAGAGCTGTACTGTTATCCTTTAACGGCACAGGAATCAGGATACAATGACTGTCAGATACTCACATAGCATGTATAACCGGCTACAATTGTAAGTAACCAGTTTTAAAGCCAGCAGGGATTTCTGATGCTAGTTCTTCCTGCTACAAAACCACAAAGACCCACATCAACTATCTAGGTGTTCAGCAATGTGATCTGCAAGCATGCGATCGAAAAGCAGCAGACCAGTTAAATAAAAAAATATAAAATGTATTAAAATATACTAAAAAATCATCAACATGTTTCGTGGCTAACACACCACTTCATCAGGAGAAATACTGTGTTACAAAAATACAAGCTGGTCTGCCAAACAATACACTGATTTTTATGCTGGCAATCAAATTGGAATCCAACCATGATTGGTGGATAAAAATTCTAATAAACCAGTCTAAATGTCTGGTTTCAGAATTCCCAATTGGTTTATCCTACTGCCAGCATAAAATCACAATCGTAACATATAAACTGCTGTTAAAGTTAACCCTATGTGTAACACTTCTAACACCCGATCACAAACAATCCCTGTGCTCAACCACTCAGGGTCAGAAAGAAAGAAAGGATGTCACTGCAACACATAGTGATAACTATGAAAAAAAGTCACTCAAATTATATATGACTCAAATAGAATATGTGTATACTGCTGTTAGAGTTAACCCTATCTATACCATTTTCAATATCAGATCCCACACAATACTTGCAATTAACCATCACTCGGATGAGATGCACACATAATGCTGTTGGAGTTAACCCTATGTGTACCATTTTTAAAAATCCGATCCAGAGCAATGCTTGCAATCAGTCACTTGGGGACAAATAAATAAAATGGATGTCACTGCAAAACATAGCAACAACTATAGATAGGAAAAATCTCCCTCTAATTATAGGTCGCTCCAGTAGGACACTACCACAACGATGATATCCACACTGGAACAACCAATATCAAAGATGTTACATAGTGAAATACTCCTTGGCTACAACTTTGACATTACCTTAAACTATATGCAGAGTGTCCGACATCTAACATCCAGTTCCACGCAATCGCTGTAATCTATCAGTAAGAGAATAAAAATTATCTGACTACAGCAAATGGCGGTGACTATATAAGGGAAAAAATCTCTCTCCAACTGTAATAACTACAAATGGAAAGAAGCAGCTTCATCTATATATCACCACTCAATTTAAACATCACCACAATTCACAAAATGCTAATTTGAACCTAATTTTGAACCAGTTGTTCCACGCAAAGATTTTGATTGAAAAAAATCTGAGGACAATCTTTTACAAGTGTCTATCTGAAAAATATGTATATTTTAGGGAGTATAATCAGACTATATACTCAAGAGTGAGTTACCCCCATGTCAAAACCTGATCCTCGCCCACAAATCCCACACCAAAATATCATAAAGATAAAAATAACCAAAATACATAAAGACAATGGATATGACAATTGACCACATATAAATCACTACAAAAATACATTCCCAGAAGTGATTGTAATAAACTACTAGAATCCAAAAATATTAAATAAATAAATAAATAAATAAAAATAAAATAAGTCACTGTGATTTAGGATTGCAAAAAATAAAAAAAATAATCTAATACAACTAAAACTCGACATCTACCCAGTGGGACACGATCATGAGTAATAACTGCCCGCATCATGCTGATACATGATGAAATGATCTAGAATAATAAAGTAGCATTCAAGCTAAAGGATCACACTGCCCAAAAGTTTCAGATAAAAATATATATGTGCGATCACTGTAGCAACATCATAAGGATATAAACACCCATCAATATGCCAAGTTTATTACCTGCATAAAAATCAGTGTATTGTTTGACAGGCCAGCTTCTGTTTTTGTAACATTGTATTTTTCCTGATGAATTGGTGTGTAAGCCACTAAACATGTTAAGGATCTTTTAGTATATTTTAAAACATTTTATATTTTTTGATTCATCTGGTTTGTGGCTTTTGGACTGCATGCTTGCTGTTCATGTTACTGAACACCTAAATGGTCATTTGATAGGGCCTACGTGGTTTTGTTGCAGGAAGAACTAGCATCAGACGGCGGCAGGACACAGAGCATGCCCGGCCTCTTAACATCACCTGGACCTCGGCTGGAGTAGCATGCACACTACAGCACCCACCCAGGACCAAGACCGACATCTGAGTTAGCCTACCTGGTGACAGCATGGCAGGTCAGGAACAGCTGCTGCACAGAGCCCGTTTAGCGGAGCAGGCAGAGATAGGAAGATATGGCAGCAGCTATGGCAGCGGTTACAGAAGTTTATCATTTGAGTGACAGAGGGGTACTTCAACCCACGTACACGGGCTTTTAAACTAGTGTATGTGTATATATATATATATATATATATATATATATATATATATATATATATATATATAACATTTGCTGATGAACATACATATTTGAAGTTGAATATCTTGTTGGGTTGTATAGTATTGTTTTCACAAATGTGTTGACAGGATTTGCAGCACAACTTGTTGCAAGGTTTGATAGCATTATCAGTGTTTGTCTATTCATTGGTCAGTTTCCTATTGACCAATAACTTTAAATCAAACCATAAACATAAAATCAAAATACTCAGAGGGAACGTAAAAAAAAATACACACGAGAGAAAGGCATTTGAAAGTCAGATGATCAGTTTTTTCAGCACCAATCACACTGGAAAAAATATGGACTTGGGATTCCTCACACATTACCAGAACTTTACATAATATTTCCTTCTATTGATATTTTCTACATGTTAACCTATCTCTCTCATATTATTTTTCTATTTAAATTTATGTACTATGGATCTCTCTCCCTCTCATACTACCACCCCCCACCACATATTCCTCTGATAATAACATAAGGTGATTTATTTGTACTTTCCTTAGCATGGCTTTAATGTATAGGTTTCATGTTTTTTAAAACCAATATGCTTTTGACTTGAAAAAGGGGAACATCAGTCTTGAAAGCTTGTCCCTAAAATTGAATGTTAGTCCAATAATAAAATGTATTATTACATACTGTGACACTCATTCATGGGACTTTTTGAAGGGATGAGATTTTATTCATCAATATAGTCCATGTTTCGATGCTCACAAGGACCTTTCTCAAGACATCTGAGCACTGCAGCATAAAAGTACTTTTTACTTTAGTAGCATTCAGGGGCACTTCAAATGCCAATAATGTTATCAAACCACCACCACTAGTGGTGCAGCGGAGAGGATGGCCCCAAGTGGTGTATGGAACGCTGAACCCAATAGAATTAAAAATACATTGTAACAAAAATCACATCATACAAAGTTGAACAATAACAAAATAAGACATCCCATATGTTCCAAGCATCAGCATAAACGTTGTCTTATATAAATCACTTAATGGGTTGTTCCAGATGCATGTACAGAAGTGTTGCATATCAACTGGAGAAACAAGTCTCAAGTGCACTGCTGCGCTGACCACGCAGCACAATAAACACCTACAGCAAGAAAAGATGAAAGAATCCGCAGTTCTATGTAATATGAACAAACTAGTGGAAAATCCTGTGTACACGGGCCAGCAGTATGTGCGTTCGGGCACTACTGCACATGACTGCATCGGCAATCTCTACTGTGCATGATTGCAAAAGCCCATGTACACGGGCCAGCATTCTGTGCATTCGGGCAGACTCCACTGCGCATGACTACATCGGACAAACATACATCTGACCTTTTATATTGTAGGATGATATGTGCTGGCACTGGTGGAACACAAGGTATACAGGAAACAAACAGGTCTCCAATGCACTGCAACACCTACAGTGCAGCACATAGCAACAAGCAAGCCCTGTTAAATCACCAATATAAATGAAAATAAAAAGGATGAAATATAAGCAAACTCTCAAACCCAAATGAGTATAAGCACAGAACATATGTGCACACAGGAGAGCTGCAATGATGGCTGGAGGTAACATAGTCACCAGGGCATCGAGTCACCCCCACCACCACCCAGCACATACTCAAAACATACCAACAATTATGTGAAAAAAGGAGAGAAAAAACTAATAGGCACAGAGTAGTGCTGGCACCAGAGGGATGCAACACCATAAGGGGACCCACCAGACTCCAGGGCATCATGGCTCATCCCATTATCCATCTCACATCATAGGATATGCTCACGCTAAGATAGCTTATCTTATTTTGTTATTGTTCAATTTTGTATGATGTGGTTTTTGCTACAATGTATTGTTTTATTCGTTTGGGTTCAGAGTTCCGTACAACACTTGGGGCCCGTCCTCTGCAGCTGCACCAGTGGTGGCAATATTTTGATGATGTCACTGGTGTCCGAGGTGTCTCTGAACACTAGTAGAGTATGAAACATGTGCATGCTGTGGGGATCAGATGTGAGGGTGTGCTTTCACCTCTCCAATATATGCTATATATATATTCTTCCAAATGAATATAGAACAAATCAAACAATAGCTGACAGTCTTTCACAGCACACCACAAGTAAGGAGGAGGCCATGTACTATCCAAAGGACTGAATTTCTGTCCTACAAAACCCTTAGAAAAAAACTGAACTCTGCAGTGATATGGAAGAATTCTATAGAAATTGCACCTTTAGGAATTCTTCCGTGAAACCCTCAACTATGAACCTAGAAACACAGTACAACCTAAAAAAACTTCAAACAGCAACAGGGCTATGACATTAGGAATCAACCCCAAACTGTATGAATGTGTAGACTCCTTCAGACAGAAAGTTAAATCCACCATCTTGGATAAACAAATGAAAGAGCTGTACAGGAAAGGAAGGCCATTAAGTCACTGATGGATGACAAGGACATTATGATCAAACCAGTAGATAAATGGGTGCCATGGTTATATTTAACACAACAGACTAGATTAGTGAAGCACAGAGACCCCAGACAATAATGCAAACTACATGGAGATCCCAAAGGAAAGGAATCACTCACAGGTCTTCATATACATATAAGATAGATAGATAGATAGATAGATAGATAGATAGATAGATAGATAGATAGATAGATAGATAGATAGATTTATATTCAAAAGATGCTCCTCCACACATACAAACACTAAATAGGTTGACTCTAATTGCTGCCTCAGATGAATAAATGGGGAAGCCAGGAAGTCCTGTACTCTCTGGGTAGGCACACTGGCTGAAAATATCTGTGGATGGGTAGAAAACATCCTAAAACCCTTGGTAAGAAACACAGCCAGCAATCTTAAGATACCACAGACCTACTAAATAGGCTGGCTACTATAGGTCTAGTATTTATTTTATGTATTTATTTATTTATTTATTTATTTATTTAGGAAATGTTTTACCAGGAAGAATACCTTGAGATTTATCTCATTTTCAAGTATGTCCTAGATAGTTTTCAGTAAAGGGTTACATATTTACACAATTTGAGAAACATTATATATACATACACACATAAATATACATACATATTAAAAAATTATATACAGTTAAATACTGTTTTTAAATATAAGGAAGCATTTACTTTTAAGAATTTTGGAGCAGATCTGATTATTTCAGACAGATTGTTCCAGGCTTTTGGAGCTCTGAAGGAGAAGGCAGATTGTCCTGCTTATTTCTTGTATTGTGATATTAGCAGTGAGTTGGTAGCAGTGGAGTGAAGGTTATAGTTAGCATGAAGAGCTGGAGTGAGTATACTCCTCAGGTAGTCTGGTAGTTTCCAGAGAAGTTGTTGTGTACTAAACAAGAAAGGTGAAGGGTAAGTCTAGATTTGAGTGTTAACCAATTTAGTTCTTTAACCATATGACAATGATGGGTAGTGTAATTACATTGGCGGATAAAGTGGTATAATGAATTATACAGAGTGTCAAGTTTACTAAGATGGATTTGTGGCACTGGAGTATATACTATGTCACCATAGTCTATGACTGGCAGCAACATCTGTTGTACAATATGTTTTCTCACTAGGGTTCTTGAACATTATTTGTTTCTAAAGAGAGTACTTATTTTGAGGTTGATTTAACCATCTTAAGACCAAAAGTAAGGTTGGGGTCAAGCCACATAACAAGATATTTGTAGGAGTCCACTGGGGTCAATTAACAATTAGACTCTGTTACAACGGATAGGTGGGTATTGTCAGGATTACATAGTTTGTGCTTTGTACCATATATCATTGTGACTGTTTTATCTGGGTTTAAGAATAGTCTGTTCTTTGCTATCCATCTTTCAACTTCAGAGAACTCATGTTCTAATACGGCTTCAAGTTGTGATATGTTTGCGCTTTTAGCATAGATTATGGTGTCATCTGCATACATGTGTCCTGAAGATGATTTGCAAACTATGGGCAGATCATTTATAAAAAGAGAAAATAGAGCGGAAGGGAGTAATTGTCACCAACTGACACATACTGCATTCTGTCTGATAAATAGTATCAGAACCAGTTTAAAGAGTTATTACCCAATACTAATGTTTGGAGTTTGCTTATAAGTATTATAAAGGACTTGGCAAAATCTAGGAGAATAGCTACAGTGAGTTCACCATTTTCCATGCTAGTCTGGATATCATTGGTTATTTTTAGAAGGACCATGACTGTTCATTGATTTGGATGAAATCCTGATGGAAGGGGTGAAAAAACTGGTCTGTCGGTAATACTTGTTTCAAGTGTACGCATTTCTCTAGGATTTTAGATAATGTGGGAATTAGGGATATTGGTCTTTATTGTGATTAAAGCAAAAGATTACGAAGTGCAACCAATACCACATACAGGCGGTATATTAAGATACAAAGAAACTATACATAATACACAGGTTTGTATATAAAATAATGCAGGTTTGCATATGAAGTAATACAGTAAAGTAATGCTTACTGAACAAAACAAAGTCATATCCTGAAAATGGGGAAGAGGATGGAATATACTGAAAATATGTTGAGATCCACTTGACTTCAGAAAGTAGTTGCGAGAGAGAGAGAGGGAGACAAGATGGAGGGTGAGAAGAGAAGAATGAGAGAGGAGGGAAGGAAAAGGATCTAGACTGAAGAGGGAAGCGATTTGAATCAGCAATCACCGATATTATTATATGTCTGCTGTTTTTAATTGCACTACACTGGGACCCACAAATAATTATAATAGAAATATCAAAATATCATTTAAAGGGTCCCCTCCAACGCGTTTCAAAATAACATCTTTCTTCAGGGGTTTTTTAATTTAGATAGTATTTGTAGGTGTATTAGAGTAGGACTTACCATAAAGTGAGATACCTTGGTGTGGTTGGTAAGCTTACACATGGATTGGACAATTTGTGGGACGAAATTCTCACTTATTTCACTTAGATTTACTAAGGATTATAGTATATGCCCATTACAGGGCACACATCATTCACAGTATATAGAGAAGCGCAGATTTGTTTGTTCAATTTGTCGTGTTGTGTGGTAAAAAGTAAAAGATTTTGGCTATAGCGGATGCCTGGTAGTATTTGGCCACATCAGGCAAGTTCAGACCCCCATTTCTGATATTGCAACTGAGAATTTCCCTACCAGATAAAGGAATAAAAAAGAGTTTAGAGAGTAGTAAGATAAAAAGAAGGTATGTAGACAAGTATAGCAATCAGAACATAGAGAATTTTTGATAACAACATCATTTTGACTAAGTTCATCCTCCCTGACCAGGAAACTGTAAGATTAGACCAAGTTCTTACGTTGTCTCGAATAGTCTGGGTAAGTGGAGGCAAATTAAGGTCTATAAGTTGAGATACAGTAGAAGGAAAGTGAATCCCTAAGTATTTGATGGAGGAGTGCTTATATTTGACTTGGAAATACTGCTCTAAAAGTTGAACAGAAGTAGGGCTCGCGTTTATATTCAGAGCTTCTGATTTATCATAATTTATTTTGGCTTGAGAAAGAGCAATACGTGTCCAAAAGGTGAAGAAGTGAGGGTAAGGATTTATTAGGGTGAGAGATAAATATCAAAACATTGTCGGCAAAAGCTGCAACCTTGTGGTGTCTGAAGAGGAAATGCCTGTAATGTTCTCGTTTAGCCTAACAGAGTTGAGCAGACGTTCTTGTGCAATAACGAATAAGAGGGAGGATGGGGGCATCCCTGATGTGTGCCATTTGTTATATTGAATGGTGCGGATAAACACCCATTAACTCGAACATGAGCAGTTGGGGATTTATAAAGGCTAGAAATACAATTTAACATGTGAGGTCCCAGGGCAATGTGTGTAAGAATTGCAAAGATGTAGCACTACCGCACCCTATCAAAAGCCTTCTCGGTGGATATAAGCAGGATATTATGTCAATGACTTTTGTGAATCAGGAAAATAGCCAAGGCTGTGTTGTGTCTCGCTTCTCTATTAGGGATGAATCCACTTTGATCTACATGTATGAGAGAAGATAATAGGGGTTTCAGTCTTTCAGCCATGATTTTTGCAAGGATTTTGACATCAACATTCAACAACAACATTGGCCTGTAGTTGGCACAATTTCCAGATCTTTGTCTGATTCATGTATTGTGTTGCCAATTATCGACAGGCCTCCACTTAACAAGGATACAACTATAAAAATGTTTTTACTAAACTAGCATCAAAATAATTCTAGTATTAAGTCCATATAACCTAAATGTGAAGGCGATTAACAGCACCTAGTGCAAAGTGTCCACTGAATTGGAACAGATTGAGGAATTCTATAGGAAAGAACATAAGTCTGTGCCCTCCAGTTAAATTGGGAACTATAGTGGTTTAAAGAGGGACAAATCAATGTTCAGTAAGAAGACTGGGGACCATACAATCAAGACAAGTTAGAGTGACACCATCCCCAGATGGCGGTGGGTCAATGGGGTGTCCAGAGAACTAGGGTAAAGTTGAGAGGAATAGCCTCTTTCAGTTGTTGGATGTTTGGGGCAAACATATGGCCTAAAGCAGTAAGGAAATAAACCTTAACATCTGGAACCACTATAATAATATAACAAACATCAAATAGAAACATGAGGGCTATTGTCAGACATAGAATCCTTCAAGGAAGGTAGACACATATCAGGTCCACAAGGAGGTGCTTGGTCTAGGTGAGGAAGGTTGGAACTCTATGCAAAGCAACAATTTCTTCTTCAGTTTCTCTGGCAAGTAAGAGATCCATTCCATGTGTTTCTGTGATTTTGAAGATGTGCATTGCAGATCCCGTGTTCTGATCTGGGTCTGATCAGGTGAACATCCAAACCCTCAAATCATATAGGGCCATGTTCTCTCTCTTTCCTCATGATGAGCTCCTTCAGGTCAAAGTGGTGCCGGCAGACAATGACATGTCTGATGCATTTCTAGGCTTTAAAGCTCTGTAAGCTCTCTCAATGTGAATGGTTTCTGAACTCGCATCTTCAGTTATTGATGGGAATAGTGATGACAGGGCTGAATTAAAGTCTTGAGGCACTATGTTTTCTGAGAGCTTTTTGATCCTCAGGTTATTATGTGTCTCTCTGTTTTCAGGGTCTTCTAGTTTTAAAGAAAGATTCTGGATCGTGTCACGGCATTCTACTGTCACCTGCTCCAAATCCGCCACATGGTCAGCTTTGACATTCCTTTCTTCTTCTATGTAGGCAACCCTGCCATTTAATTGCATAATGTCGTTACAGCAATGTTAGCTTTAAACTTGACCTTCAGGTCTCCATATAGGTCCGAAAGTTGTCTTTGGACATTAAACCTTCCAAGAACTCCCGTAGATCACTTTTTGTGAGAGGGGGTTCCATTGGAGCTGGCGTATCTCCTTCCATCTCAGTAAATTTTACATCGCCTTGTGTATAATACGCACTCCCCACTTCACATAAGGTGAAGCAGGGCAAAATTGTGCATGTTATACGTGAGATTTTATGGTAGTTAGGTGTTCATGCTGAGGCTGACTGACAGTTTGATCCCAATTATAAATTATTATGTATTGGGATTTCCCTGAGTGCAATCAAGTGTGACACCCTTAAACCAGCTGACAAGAAATTGAAACAGAAACAGAGAGATGTAGGAGGGAAATGGGGGAGGTTGACCATGCAGAGCTAGTATAAGGGTGATTTAGAACATGTCATAAAGGGTTAAATTACAGCATGAAGGCAGTGTCTGGGTTGGAGTGCAGAGATGGTGCAGAGGTGGTGCAGAGATGTTGCAGACTATAATGGATGATTATAACATACCACAAAGGGGTAAATTACAGCATGAAGGCAGTTTCAGGGTTGGAGTGCAGAGATGGTGCAGAATAGAATTGATGATTAGAACATTCCGCAAAGGGCTTTGACTACTATGGATGATAATCATTACATACATAATATCCCCTATATAATCCCTCAGGAACTTGGAGAAAATAGTGTCAAAACCAGAAACAGGAAGAACTAGGCTGCAGTGTGAGCAGGACAAGTCAGCTGCCTGTGCCTGCTGCTACTGCTGCCATTCTGGAGAAAAAGGAAACTAGGCATATATCTCTCAGTGCTCAAAATAAGATATTTGTGGGGCACTTGATGAACAAATGTATCACCCAGTGGGTCAGCAATAATTGTGCTGGTGAAAGTAATTAAAAAATAAAGAAAAAATATATTAAAAAATAGTTTTCTCTCAGCCATCATCTGAGAGAGCTGCATGAATAAACAACATATACAGCTTTGTGATTGTATTTTTTACTATACATTATCGTATGTGAAGATCTAGGGAGTGAGCATTTTTGGAATATTTTGTTTGCTACACAAAGGCCTGTTATCTGCAAATGGAACATGTTTGTTGTATAATCATATGTGCAGCTTTTAGTCCTTTAGCGCCATTGTCTGATTGTTTCTACTAAGGTTTTGGTTAATATGATGTTTTCTTTTATTGACTAATCAGAGAGTTTCTGGAAATTTAGACACACAGCAAATTCTAATGCTCTAGAGACTTAGCCTGTCAGAGAAGGATGGGTTGTACCATTCTGATAAGGAATTATAGGTAATAAATATACCTGCTAAGAGGCAGAAAGGTTTTTTCCTTGACTTTCCTGAAGTGAAGTTGACCTGTGCCGGATCTCGCAAAACCTGAGGAACCACACCCTTGTCTGGGACTGGTAAATATAAGTTTTCTTTATGACTAATCCTGTAGAGCCCTTAGAATTATTATCATCCCCTATATTTGAGGATAATAGTTTTTTATAATTACAATTGCCAATCTGATCAGGAATCGTTATAAGCATACAAAATGTGAGAGGCTTCTGAGGATGAACAACAGCACAATGGTCTGTTCTATGGCTAGTCACCGCTCAGAAGCATCATGTTTTAGCTCTCTAGTGCCATTACAGAGGAGAAATTTCCACGTAACTATTAGATTAATCCTGCCCCAAAAGGGCGGTCCAGTTCCAAAATGACAGGCAAGTTCCCTCTGCACAAGAACACCTGCTAACCCCTGATGTGAATGTTAGCCTTGTTGGGCCTCATCAGGAAGGTGCTGCATAATTCCCTAGGCTCTGAGAGCAAGGGTCCACATCTGGATTACCCTTCAATCTTAGGGAGACCACCCCAAGAGTATTCAAAATAAGCATACAAAATGTGAGAGGCTTCTGAGAATGAAGAACAGCACAATGGCCTGTTCTACAGCTTGTCACCACTCAGAAGCATTGTGTTTTAGCTCTCTAGTAGGGATGGGTGAAAATTTTCACCTCAAACTGAAATCAGCGAAAAATTACACTTTTCGGTTGGTGAAAAATTTCCTGTGAAAACTGCAATTTTTCCCACATTTTTCGCCTAACTCATTGCATTGAAATCAATGGGAAGAACAATTTTTCTCCTCCTCACAAAAGTTTTCTACGGCCATATAAAAGGCTGTCAGGCTCTTATAGAATGCGATTCTGTGTTTGTAATAGTAGAGAGCAGCATGTTTTTGAGTTAGAGAAGATAGGCAAATAAAGGGGAATTGAAGCTTAGTTTTAGGGAGTCATTTAGGTAGAACATTTGTTGTATGTATTAGGGGAGCCTGGGGCACAATGGGGAGAAGGGAAGAAGGAGGTTGACCCAAAATACCCCAAAATTTCTTGTGACTGACTGGCAAGACACAGGCAGCTGGGGTCCAAATTTGGGACTAACTGATAAGATATGGTGGACAACTTAAAAATAATAATAATAAAAAAAAACATAAATAATTAAACAAATATAAATATTAGACAGCTGACCGGGAGCTCTGTGACTGAGGCAGACTTGATAGACAGCAGACAACATTAAGAATTTCATTGAGGGCCAAGGCAAGACATTACACTCCATCAGTTGTGTACTGTAGAGAGTACAAAACACACACAGTAGTTGTGTAATGTGTAGCAAATGCACAAGCGGAAGTTGGAAAGGTGGAGCAGTGCAGGGACGTGGGCATAAAGTGGTAGTACAAAACCTGACTGCAGCAGTTGTTGCTGCAGCACGTGCAATAAATGATGATGATCCCTCTCCTCCTGAGGTGGATGCAGTTTGTCAAGGTCCCACCAATCACAACATGCCAGTCCTCCACCACCACTACCACACACATCTGCCACATTGTAGGTTGTTTTTTATTTTTTTTAATCACTTGACATCCTCTGGCACGGTCCATCTGGGAAATAAAGATGAAGAAGGCAGAACTGGCTATCAGTATTAGCATCTGCATATATCAGCTGCCTGTGCCTGTTGCTAGTGCTGCCAGCCAGCCTTCTTCACTTGAAATAGAGATAGCAAGTATGACAGTAGGGGACCCTCTGTCACATTTGTCATCATTGCCAACCAATCCAACTCGCATTGAGCTGTAGTAGCAAGGGGTTTGTGGTTGTGGTGCTGAGGGTGATGGTGCAGCAGCTGGGGTGGAGGAGAAAATGAGGGCCTTTAAAGCCAAAAGTGAAAAGGAATGGGAAACAGATATGCAAATGGGGATGGGCATCACTAGCACTACCAGCAGTTATGTTGTTAAGTTTTCTGCTGTTGTAAGGGCCAGATGCTGATCTGTCTCTGCAGCGGCAGCAGCAGACTGATGATGATCACGTGGCCACAGTGGAAACAGGGTCCAGCAGTAGTGATGCAGGACTAGGACAGGTTCTACTTGCCAATGGCAGCAATAATCCTGGTCCTAGTTATAGTGCTGATTCTGAAAGAGCAGCAGCAGTGGCAGCAGCATTATCCTCTGCCCCATTCTTCTCCACCTTACCCCCTCCCCGAGGTCATGGTTGTGGGATTATTATTCTCTTGGTGCAGGCACAGTGCAGTCATCAGCAATGGCACTGTGCACTAAATGTGACAAGTCAGTGAAAAGCTGAAATGGTGGAACATACGTCGACACAACCACCCTGATAACACACATGAAATACAGACACCATGAGATTTATTATTCCAATAAATCACTAGTTCCTCAGGGCTTGTGCCTCTAACAAGCCAAAGTCCTATAAATCAATGTTTCCTCAGGACTCTGGACTAACAAGTCTAAGTCCTTCAAATCAATGTTTCCTCAGGACTTGTGTCTGGAACAAACCACAGTCCTACAAATCAATGTTTCCTTAGAGAAACAAGCCAAAGTCCTACAAATCAATTGTTCCTCAGGGCCTGGGACTCTAACAAGTCTAAGTCCTGCTAACCTGAGTCCTGCACAGTGCACATCACACACAAATATATTTCAGCTTTTTTTAAAAACCTGCTGCTATGTTGCTTACTAGCCATTGTTTATAAATAGAAATAAATAAATACTAAAAAAAGGGGTTGGGAGGAAGTCACCATCATGTATTGCACACAGTGCAGCAATCATGGCTTTAGTCAGTTTTTGGACTACCAGTTAACTGCTTCTAATCCTTTCACCCTTCCTGTACCCCTTGTGTGTATGCTGGATATTACTGAACTACTTGGTCTGTTTTTACTGTACACCATAGAAATGATTGTGTGTGATGTCTTGCCTTTGTCCACTACAAAACACTGTATCCTGTCAAGTATCAGTCTGCCCAGGCATAGCTTATGTCAGGGTGGGTCCCTGTCCCTGTCATGTTATATACCAATTTTTTATTTTATTTATTTAGGTTTTTCTTTATTAACTACCTGTCCCCCTATCTCAGTCCAAAACATTTGCACTTTATGCTGGAAATTGTGTCATGTTCTCCTGTTTTTGTGTTGAGCCAAATCTTTCACCTATCCCTGTTGAGATCTTTGAAATAACTCTATGCAGATCGTATCATATCAATGCAGGCAGGATGTTTACTAATTTAATGCCCCCCCGCAATCATATAATTTGTTCCAAATGTAGTGCTATTGCAGTTTTGTTAACCCATGTCTGAAGGAGGGCCTTTCTTGTTAGATGATGTAACATTGTCAACATAAACCTCGTGGTGGTCATGTTGTTTGTGCGTAATTAGAGCAGACTTGACAAGGTGTGATCCTTTGTTCCTCATCTTCACAATCTTTTAACACACTGTGCACATTTCAGTTGTTGATAACTGCACAGTCCCTGACTCCTTGGAAAATATTCTCACACTTCTGTTACATGGGAGCTGAAGGAGAAGAATTATGGTGACTGTAGAACATCACATTTTTTTTAGATGTTCACCACTGACCATTTGGAGCATGAATGAAGTATTTCCATAGGGGTTGCCTGAAAGACTGCTACTTATTACTTATTACTTCATCACTACTAAGGAGATAGATCTTGCAACAGTAATAGCAGTAGGCCTGCACTGTAGAATAAAGGAAAATAATAATAATATGCAGCACTGGCACTATACCTCAGCAAGAGAAGCACTCATAACTGGGACTTTGATGTTGACTGTAGGAGGGTGCCTGTGTTGGTGGGTGGAGTCTGGGGAAAGAATCAGTTGAACAGGCAATTTATTGTGTGGGGGTTTGTTGACTGGTATTGGGGGACAGTTAATTAAAAAAAATGTTATGTAACATAACAGAGACAGGGACCCCCTGATGTAAGCTGCAACTGGAGCAGACAGATACTTGATGGGATAAAGTATTTTGCAGAGGATGAATTGTAGACCCAAGCTCTAAGGAATCATTGATTTGTAGGACTTAGACTTATTAGAGGCACAAGCCCTGAGGACACATTGATTAGTTGTAGGAAATTAGACTTGTGTTAGACCTAAGCCATAAGCAAACATTGATTTCTAGGACTTAGACGTAATTGAGGCACAAGCCCTGAGGAAACGTCGATTAGTTGTAAGAAATTAGACTTGTATTAGACCCAAACCTTGAGGAACCATTGATCTGTAGGACTTAGACTTGATTGGCACAAGCCCTAAGGAAACTGATCTGTAGGACTAAGAATTGTTAGAAAAAAGCCCCCAAAGATTTCTTAAATTTTTTTGTAGGACTTTTAAAGAACAAGCCCTGAGAAAAAAAATGCCCTATTGGCCTAGTGCCAGCAGGTCATGTTGTGTTGGCCAGTTTATTTGCAGAATTTGCAACTGCTGTTCTTGCTGCTGCTGCTGCTGAGTTATTTAAACAGCAGGATGATTAGGCAGCTCAAATAGAATGGGATCAACAACAGCAGTAAAGTGTGATGGATGATGAAGGTTCCAGTGATGCTCCTGAGGCAATAGTAGCACCGTAACTAACCCCACCAATTCAGGTATTTGTGAGAAAAGAAGAAGTTAGCCAATAATGCTTATCCACCTACCCCTCCTCCAAAATCATGGGTGTGTTGTTACTTGAATATAGATTTTTCCCTTGAGAGGAGGAACTGTGCCTCTCATCAGCAACTGCAATGTGCAGAGTGTGCGTGATAAATAAATGAAGGACTGGGAACAATGGGCATATCTGGACTCACAGACACGTGTCACCAAACACCATGACGCTTAGGATCCTCAATGTAAAATCATCCCACCAGAAATCAAGTACTGCTGCTGTCAGTATGCCCTTTGTCCACTCCTTGCTAAGGACAAGTGAAGACTTGCAGACAGTTTAATAATAATGATGAACCCTTCCTGCCACCAGCTTAGCATATTCTCAGATGCTTCTTTATGCACTGGTTGTGATTATCCTCCACCACAGTGCCATGCATGGTCAGTGCAGCACACAGTGTGCAATGGGTGGACAAAAACTACCACATCCTGATTTCTACTGTACTGAATGGCTATCAACTGGTGGGGGAGGTAAAGATGAACAAGGTTGATCTCCAGAATATGTAGTTACGCTAGAGCAAGAAGGTGATGACGAGCCAGGTGTTTCGCCTGCCATCAATCTTTCAGCTTCTTGCTTAGTTTCTCTATTCTACCTTCTCTTTGATCACCACCTCACCTATTGTCGCCTTTGGGGATAGTCGGGGAGTACAGCAACAACCCGATTTCTTTGGTGGGTGTTTGTCTTTAGCATGTTTCACATATATGTCATGATGTCTGTGTTTCATGTGTGTTATCAGGGAGGTTGTGCCAAGGTGCGTTCCCTCCTTTCCCCTTTTCACTGATTTGTCACAAATTGTGCACAGTGCCATTGAATGCCTTCCCCAAGAGAAAAATAGTCCCACACCCAGGACCTCAGCGGGTATTGGAATGGAGGAGACGAATGGCCTTTTTCTTCTTCTCCACATTCCCCTTCACAGGCTAGGGCAGAGGATGATTTTGCTGCTGTTGCTACTACTGTCTCAGAATCAGTATTGCTGCTGGCAAGTAGAACCTGTCCTAGTCCCACATCACTTCTGCTGGACCTCATTCCCACTGTGCCAACTGTGGTCTGTGACACACTAGCCTACTCCTCAGATTCCTGTTGCCATTGCAACTAATCAGCAGCAAGAATTAGAGTAGTAGAAAACTCCACAAATTCCAAAAGTTCACTGCTGGTGGTAATGGTGGTGATGCCCTTCCCCGTTCTTGTCTCCCATTCCTTCTCAGTTTAGGCTAAAAAGGCCATTAATGTCTCTTCCATGCCAGCTTCTCCACCATCATCATTACCACCACCACCACCAGTCCGTCCTTGCTGCTGCTGCTCTATTATAGAAGTCTCACCGGTTGGAGGAGGTGATGAGAAATGTGCCAGAGGGTCCCTTAATGTCATGCTTGTCATTATTTGTGACCTGAAGAAGGCAGACTGGCAGCTCTAGCAGCAGGCTATCACGGTGCCCGTGATTGCTGTATTTCTATGTCTATTACCAGTAGGGGGCTCCAATTGGCTGTCTGCCTTTAGCCCGCCTCACATTGCCTATTTAAACTGAGTCTGGGCACCCTTTGGTTGCCCTTTCGTGGTGTCTCTGACTGCTTCCACTTGCACTATGCTACAGAAGCTTATTGGGCCTTTTGCTGTGTCCCTGAGTTCCTGACTTCATCCTGTTCCTGAGCCTCCTGTCTGCAGTGCTGGTTCCAGTGCCTGTTCCGGTTGAGTCTTCAGAGGTTGCTTTTTCCTGCTGCCAGTCTTCGTTGCCGTTCCTGATCCGGTTGATCGTCCTTGCTGGTTCCTGTTCGTCTCCTGGGTCCGGTTCCTGCGTCTGTGGCGACTTTCTTCTTCGGTCGCTTCGGTGACATTCTCTGTTGGTTACCAGCGTGCGGATGCTGGTTCACTCCACAATCCTCGTGGCTATACTTTACTGTCCTTTGGTTCCCAGCGTGCGGACGCTGGTTCACTCCACAAGCCTCTCGGCTATACTATACTGTCTGTTGGCTCCCAGCGTGCAGACGCTGGTTCGCTCCTTAAGCCTTGTGGCTATACTATACTGTCTGTTGGTTCCCAGCGTGTGGACGCTGGTTCGCTACATAGCCTTGTGGCTATACTATACAGTCTGTTGGTTCCCAGCGTGCGGACGCTGGTTCGCTCCACAAGCCTTTCGGCTATACTACACTGTCTGTTGGTTCCCAGAGTGCGGACGCTGGTTCGCTCCACAAGCCTTGCGGCTATACTATACTGTCTGTCAGTTTCCAGCGTGCGGACGCTGGTTCGCTTCACAAGCCTTGCAGCTGTACTATACTGCCCGTTGGTTTCCAGCGTGCGGACGCTGGTTCGCTCTTTGGCCTTACAGCATTGTACCTTGATATTAGTTTGATCCCAGCGTGCGGACGCTGGTTCGCTCCACCGCTTTATAGCCAACACTATAGCTTGTAAGATACCAACGCGCGGGTGTTGGTTCGCTCCATGACCTGTGGGTTATCTATATCCTGCTTGATGGTTCCCAACGTGAGGGCGCTGGTTTACTTCCTCGTCTCTTTACACAGGTAGTCTGAAGGTTCACTGTGCGCTGTCCAGTCCTAGACAGCCAGTTATTCCTACAGTACATGGGTACTGCAGCCTACCGTTTACTCTAGACTGTCATTGCCATCTGACAGTTTTTAAGGTCACTGTGGTTGACACCTGCTCTTTTGGGCTGCCTTGCCCGGTATATTGGTAAGGCTGGTAGAACCTTACGTTATTCCATCCTGAGGTTGCCTTACCCGGTATTGGCAAGGCCAGTAGAGCCTACTATATTGGTATTCTTTTGGCTGCCTTGCCCGGTATATTGGTAAGGCCGGTAGAACCTTTTCATTATTCCATCTTGAGGTTGCCTTACCCGGTATTGGTAAGGCCGGTAGAGCCTACTACTTGAGTTTCCGTTAGGCTGCCTTGCCCGGTATATTGGCAAGGCCGGTAGAGCCTACTCCTTGGTTTTCCGTTAGGCTGCCTTGCCCGGTATTTTGGCAGGGCCAGTAGAGCCATTTATTCCTTACTCGCCCAGGCTGTCTTGCCCGGTATATTGGCAGGACCGGTAGAGTCTGTATTGCTATAGTCCGACTATTTGCCATTCTATGTATTGTACATATGTGTTTAAAATCCTATGGGATTATCTTAATCTTTTCAATAAAGTTGTGTTTTTACCTAACCTTGCGTCTGAAAGTCTTAACAAACCGTGACACAGGCAAAGGCAGCTGATCTGTGCTTCTGGTTGTAGTGGCGTTATTGCTGCTAGCCATCAGTTCTGGCTTCTTCAGGATCCTATTCCATGTGGACACTGTTTTGGGGACTGGGAAAAGGGGACTCCCAGGTTCAGGGGAATGTGGGCTCCCTTGACCTCTAGAATGGCCACTCTGCATTACTTCTCCTGCCCTAACGCTAGTCTAACCAGCTGCTTCACCATCACTATTACTACTAACACCAACCACATCAATTTCAGTCCCTGAGTCTTCCTCCTTACTAATAATATGATCACACTCTCCCTCACGCCTAACACTCTGTAAATGCTGCTGGACCTTCTTAGTAGTATTCCTAGTGATGGGACTGCTTGGGGATGGCAAATGTGACTTAGGGTCCCCTACTGTCTCACTTTGCATCATCTCCTCCTCTGTCCCCTTCCTAAGCATTACAAGAAACACTGGCAGCAGGCACAGCGCTGGCAGCAGTCACAGCACTGGCAGCAGGCACAGCACTGGCAGCAGACACAGGTAGTTCTCCTGTTCTGCTCACACTAACGCTACCCTCGTCTTCCTCCCATGAGACAAATTTGCCCAATATCCCGAGGAGTGATGTAGGGGGATTGGCCATCATTGTGTCTGGGGAACCAGGACATGCAAACCCTTTCATGTTGGTGGTGGAGGTCAATTCCTCCGCCTCAGACTCACTTGATGCATAAAGATCCTTCCAGCTCCTCCTTTTATTATTATTAAACTTGCTCATAGTGATAGCAGTCCCTATGAGCCTCTCCTGTCTTGATTTTGCAAACCAGTTCACAGAACAACAGCCTAGCACATCCCTCTCAGTCTGTAGCTGCTTGTATTGTGTCTCACTTATTGGAAAACTGCATGTTTTTGTTGAGAAAAGGTAAAAACATGCGATTAAAGGGGCAAAAACTTTCTAGCCATTGAAAAAATAGCAAAATTTTTTAGCCAATGGACAAAAATGATGAAGGTTTTAATTGCTTTATTTAAAGTGGATTTTCCTGTGAAAAAGCAGGCATCCACGTGGTTTTCATGGATTTTTTCGTGGGAACACATTTCACCCACCCCTACCAGCCAGCCACTTATGCTACTGCTTGTCTATTTCATCCTGATTGCCCTTGGTCCTGGATGCAACAGAGGTCACAACATGGGGGAGTAGCTAGGCTCACTTCCTCCTTGGCCTTGTGTTTTTTACTGGCTGCAAATGCACTTTCCTGTGCTCCTTTGTATCCAAGTATGACCTGGCTTCCTCTGATGTCCCTTCTAGCTTCTGACTCCTGGCTTATTCCTGACATCGCTGACCTCTGTGCTCCTGACTCCAGCTTGTCTGAGTACCCACCTTGGATTCTGACTCCGGCTTGTCTTTTGGTTTATACTCCTGGATCACGATTCTGTTTTGTTTGGTTTTTTTGGTTTATTTAATAAAGGCGTTTTTCATTTTATATTTTTTGTACCTGTCTGGTTCCTGGTCCCTAACAGAGTCAGAAAGTAGAGGTTCTGTTCCCATGCCAGGTAAGCCAGAATGTTTTCTTTGAGGTGGGGAGTGGAGTGGTTATAAAAATGAGAGTAGTAAGCAGATAAACTGTGAACAATCTATGAAGGGACAAACATTTTATTACCATTATATACTACAAACATGTAGTCATTCTTTTTATTCCTGAATTGTGACCTCAAGAAGAAGCCTTATTTTACATGTCATAAAGATTCTGCAGCAGAATTCTAAGTGTCAGCTCTACTCTTTCCTAAAGGATATGATTAATTGACTCTTAATATGTTAACTCGATCATATTAAAACATCAGGATTCAAAGAGTGTTTATATTTGTTTTATAAGATCCTTGTGCAAAAAGAGGAATTTTTTAATTTTACATGTATTCCTATAACAGGCCTTTAGGAAGTTATTGTAGGAGTAGGAGTTATTGTATATATTGTTCTGCTTTAAAGATTTAAGAAAACATGCAACACGCTTTAAATTTGAAAAAGCTTTATTCATTTGAAGAATGCAAACTCTTAGAGAGATTTTAAACTTGTTGCACATTGAAGACCTCTCTAGCACCCAAATAGTTAACTATGATAGTAGTCAAGAAATTAAACATTGTCACCCATATTTGTAATGGAAGCTAAAGCTTACTTTTATTATCAAACAATTATAAAATTTTAGTCAGTCTGTAAACTGACACTAAACACTTCTTTATCAAGGAAGCCTGGCGCCTGGCACTTTTACAGTGTATAAACAGCCAGGTTATAAATGGCAAACAGAACAACCCAGATAAATATTCAAATGAATAAAAAGCTCCATATAAAATAGGTGCATGTGTATTGTAACACATTTGTGTTAAGATGCCCTTAATTACTTTCTGTTACAGTTTATGAAGTTACCCACTTAAGAACTATATATTATTCTCTATATATATTATGTATGAGAGACAGTTCTATAAAGTGAAAATAAAATACTAAAATACTGATACAGACATACAATAAAATGATCTCTTAACATGATGTATGATAAGGCATTGAAGCAGGGACTTAGACATACAGAAATAAGTAAAATAAAGTACATAACTTACTTAGTTAAGAGTCCTTTGAACATCAACCAGAAAAATGTATAAATATATATATATATATATATATACACACACACAAATGTCCCAAGGTGTGCACTCACTTTAAAGTATAATGTGATGCCTGAGTGTCAATCTTCACAGCAAACGTGTAACAAAATGTAAAAAAAATTCCAAAAAAGGAAGCACTCTCAGGTCTTTTGATCGGTGAAAGGATGTGTTTGTTTATTCCATCAAACGTTTCAGCTCTTCTTTGGGCCTTTCTCGCAAGCATCTTGAGAAAGGACCAAAAAAAGGGCCAAAACGTTGATGGAATAAACAAACACATCATTTCTCCGATCAAAAGACCTGAGAGTGCTTTCTTTTTATGACACTTTGTTATATACAAATCCGATGGGTGGAAAGCACTCACTCTTATATCAACTATTCATGCCCAGGTGCACATTCCCATAGAGAGATACAGAATAAGAACAGAAGATGGCAGCACCCGTGGGTCTATTAATAATCTTCAAAAGAATTACAGGATGCACTACTTGCAAATATCTTCTTACAGGCACTCATTTCTCACACATGGGGAAATCCATTCCGTTACAGCATAAACTTACCTGCGCCAGCACTTATGTGGTTTACTTTATTAAATGCCCCTGTAGTCTTCTGTATGTAGGTAAAGCGACAACCAGCTTCCGTGACAGAATGGCGAATCACAGATCAAGCACCAGGCAAGAGCTGAATGGGAAAGTAAGTGACAAACCAGTCGCCAGACAATTCGTGGAGGCTAGACACCCCTTGGCGGACCTCAGGTACATGATCATTGACCTCCAACAAACTCTACACTGTGGAGGGGATAGGAATAAGAGCTTATTACAGAAAGAGGCTTATTGGATAAATAAATTGGATACTTTGGCCCCTAGGGGTCTGAATGATAGGTCCCCATTGAACTGTTTTTTGTGATAGTAAACCCCCCCGGATAATTGGGGGTGAGTGTTGAATCCTTTGTCATATCACCTCGCTGGGCTTCCTTTAACATGAAACACCTCTCCAGGGTCTGATGGACATAGAACCCCCCAGGAAGGCGGCGTTGCTACTCCAAACATCGGCCTGTCATAGGACTAGGTAGCTCATGATACCCTGTTTGTCAGGTTTATAAGCAGACTATCCCAATCAGCTGTGTGCGTGACCCTACACAGGGACACAGGGGTTATATCTGGAGACTCTCTACACATTGAACAAGAACTTATGAAAGAACATCCCATATAAGTGAGGTTTAATATACAGCAGTGCCAGTGAGTGAACTAAATCTCTCTGGAAATTTATCCATAGATTGTTTATAAGTAAAAGATTACTTTACATATGTGACATTTGTAGGAGATTGTAGGTGTCTACACATTACTGCAGACTGGGAATGGCCTGAAGATGAGATCCAGCCATTTTAGTGACATTTGTACTTTTAAACCCAACCCTCCGTATAATGACTCTATTAGTTTACCAGTGTTACTATTTGTTTACCAGTGAGATTACTTTTCTTTTTTCAGCTTTACACTAACATTTATGCAAGTATAATTCACAAAGGAACAATTTAATCATTGGACTATTAGTGAGCAATAGACATGTACAGGAGCTGTAGGGTTTCACAGAGTGGGGAACATGGTGGCGGGGAACTATGATCCGCTCATCTACCCTTCAGTCCAGGAAACGGACTGAGGAGGGATGATTGGGAAGGGTTCTCATGCCACAATAGATGAACCCCACGTTGAGAAGCATATTGGACATAAATATCAGTAGCATTTGTTCTCTCGAATTGTAAGTGTAGTTCGATGAGATGAGAATTACTCTGGATACAAATGTAGTGCTTAACTACAGCTTAGAGTGACTGAGTAGCTTATTCACTTGATCTCTACCGGATCGGGTATGGCTGCTGTGATTGGTCCACCGCGGGCCACTCAGTGAACGAGCCCATGGTGATGATGTCACCAGTGCCAGCGACGGCACCGGGATGGACGAGGGGATAAAACACAAGGTAATACTATGTTGTAGCATCTTGAGAAAGGTCCCTGAGTGGACCGAAACCTTGACAATTTTCTTACGCCAATAAATTCTATATATATATGAAAATCTAAGCACTCACAGGGCTTTTAAAAAGAGAAAATAGTTTCGGCCAGGCACAGCTGTGCCTGGCCGAAACAATGAACATTTAATAAACTATATTCTCTTTTTAAAAGCCATGTGAGTGCTTTGAGTTTCCTTTATAGTTGTAATATCTAGCCAGACTATGGCACCCAGGCATCTTGAATTATATACAGAGTTTGAGTGCGTCCTTACTACAGATACAGTACTGTGCAAAAGTCTTAGGCAGGTGTGAAAAAATGGTGTAACATAAGAATGCTTTCAAAAATAGACATGTTAATAGTTTATCTTTATTAATTAACAAAATACATAGTGAGTGAACAGAAGTAAACTCTAAATCAAATTAACATTTGGTGTGACCACCCTTTGCCTTCAAAACAGCATCAGTTTTTCTAGGTACACTTGGACACCTTTTGTTAAGGAACTAGGCACATAGGTTGTTTTCCAAACATCTTGAAGAACTAACCACAGTTCTTCTGTGGATTTAGGCAGCCTCAGTTGCTTTTCGCTCTTCATGTAATGCTAGACAGACTCAATGATGTTGAGATCAGGGCCCTGTGGGGGCCATACCATAGCTTCCAGGACTCCTTTTCCTTCCTTAAATTGAAGATGGTTCTTAATAATTTTGGCTGTATGTTTGGTGTCATTGTCATACTGCAGAATACATTTGTGGCTAATCAGATTCCTCGTTGACAGTACTGCATGATGGATAAGTATCTTCCTGTACTTCTCAGCAATGAGGAGACCATTAATTCTGACCAAATCCCCAATTCAATTTGCAGAAATGCAGCCCCAAACTTGCAAGGACCCTCCATCATGCTTCACTGTTGCCTGCAGACACTCATTCATATAACACTCTCCAGCCCTTAGGCAAACAAACTGCCTTCTGCTACAGCCAAATATTTCAAATTTTGACTCATCAGTCCAGAGCTCATGCTTTTCTGCACCCCAGTCCCTCTGCTTTCATGCAGAGTTGAGTTGCTTGGCCTTGTTTCCATGACAGAGATACGGGTTTTTGGCCGCAAGTCTTCTATGAAGACACTTCTGACAGGAGATGGATGTACCAGGATCCCACTGTTTTCTGCCAATTGTGAGCTGATGGCATTGCTGGACATCTTCCAATTACAAAGGGAAGTGAGCATGATGTGTTTTTATCTGCTGCACTTTCCTTGGCCGGCCACTGTGTCTACAGACCTCATTGTTGCCTGTTTCTTTGTGCTTCTTCAAAAGAGCTTGGACAGCACATCTGGAAACCCATGTCTGCCTCAAAATTTCTGCCTGGGAGAGACCATGCAGTATAAGTACCTTGTGTCTTATTGCTGTGCTCAGTCTTCCCATGGTGTATAACTTTTGACATTAAATTGTCTTCGGCAACCTCGCCTTGTTAGCTGAGTTTGACTGTTCCTTACCCCGTTTTAGTTCTCATACGCAGCTGTTTCTGTTTCAGTTAATAATTGTGTTTTAAACCACATATTAAATTGATGATCATTAACACCTGTTTGGTATAATTGTTTAATCATACACCTGACTATGTGCCTACAAAATCCCTGACTTTGTGCAAGTGTACCTAGAAGAATTTATGCTGTTTTCAAAGCAAAGGGTGGTCATACCAAATATTGATTTGATTTAGATTTTTCATCTGATCACTATGCATTTTGTTAATTGATAAAAATAAACTAACATCTTTTTTTGAAAGCATTCTAACTTTATAGCATTTTTTCACACCTGCCTAAGACTTTTGCACAGTACTATATATATATATCATCATCTTCAGCCCTTGCCGATCCACTACAGAATGAAGGTCTCCTCAGCAAGCTTCCAACAACTTCAGCTATGTGCCTTTTGTTGCCACTGTGTGCTGACAAATTTCATCTACCCATCTTGTCTATAGTCTTCTTCTTGGGCGTTTAATATGAAGTGGAATACATTCCAAAATTTGTTTGGTCCATCTACCATCAGGTCTTCTTGCTATGTGGCCTGTACATTTCCATTTCATAAACCTTTGTTTGCTGATGAATCAATGCACACTTTTTTGGCCTCTTTTGTTATGTTTAGAATTCTACTCTCCATACCATTCGTTTTTGTGTGACTTTGGCATTGAGTGTCCATGTTTCACAGTCATACTTAAGAACTGAGAGGACACACTGGTCAAAAACCTTTTCGCTTGAGGCAGAGTGGTAAATATGTCTTAAACACAGTACTACTAGGTTTTCCAAATGCTTGCCATCCCAATTTTATTTGACACTCACAACATGGTGTTTCCATCTGTTGACATTTCCTGTCCATGGTAAACATACTTGTCCACATCTTTTAGTTCTTGTCCATCTACTGTGATTATCCTTTGTATGGTAAATTTGTTAAATATGAATTGCATTTTGTTGATATTCATCTTCAGACCAAAATGTTTGCTTTACTGTTGTAGCTTTTCAATGTCTTCTTGTAGTTCTTCAAGACTACTGACGAAGAGTATGACTCTCTCTATACAAGCGCTATTTCACAGAAAATCCAAAAATAACAATATATTCCAGCCAGTTAAGGTTAATCTCCAATTTGAGAGTCTCTTAAGGTTACAGTCCGGTCACTTCTTCCTCGCAGTGCTGCCTCTCCACATCAGCCACTGGCAATTGGCCTCCAATACATGTACAGAAAAAGACAAAAAGAAGAGAAGCGCACACACTATAAGTGGAGACTGCTGATAGCAATGATGAACCATCAACATATGCCCACTTGTAGAATTTTCTACTCATTTGTAGAAGAGGCACAAGACTCACCTCACAGTTTCACAACATTTACTGGATCACCTCCAGTGTAGGTCTCTGTATATCTCCCTCCTCTTGTTTTCTTCTGATGTCTCCACCCCAACTTAGACTCCACCCAAAGCGCTCCTTCAGGTATCCGTCTGCTAATACTATAGCTATATGGATCTACCTAGGGGCTCTATATCTAGTGGCTAGCTAAATAAGAGACTAGATTAAATATACAAGGGAAATAACTATACTGAGACCTGATATGAATCAAACACTGATACTGCTGGTTCTTATCAAAAATATATAAAAAGATGTTTATTGTAACTCATACAGAAAATATATGTATATAAGCAGCTATTGATGTAATATAAAAAACACATAAAGTATATTAATACAATACAATATATAAAAAATATTGCTGGTACTCCAAAAAAATTGATAAAAATAAATAAAATAGAGCTCTACTCCAATACTACTACCCTACGTGTTACGTGATCAAAAATCACTTCTTCAGGGGTCTATCAATCAAATAATTACCAATTCCTACCTTTTTATGCTGTTCACAACTTCAAATTTGAGCCAAATTAGAGCTATAGTTATATCTTTCCAATTTCTTCTTACACTTCTGAATAGTTCATCCTTACGAGTCACACCTCGCTTCTCCGTTATCCTCTCGCGAGAATTCCGTTATGCTTTCCACACCTCACTTTTACGCAACATGATTCTCACTTCCTCAAACACACATCCCTATGGTTACTTTTCTGCACATACGCAACAACTCTACCACTCGTTACACAGTACCCTCTCATAACATCCTATACCACATCTAAACCATAATAATGCGGTGTTCAAAACACACTTCTTCCTTCTCTCACTATCTCTCATCCTACCTTTCACTCCCTCACAGTACTGACTACCATCCATATAAATCTTCCAATTTATTGAACTGTACACTTCACTCACTACCCCGATTCGCCCCTCCCGAATCGGGGTAGCCTCCATACTAGGTATCATGCAACAGGCTGTAGAGAGTTACCCAGTAAGCAGAAAGGAAATAGGGGTGGGCAAAAAGTGAGAACAATTTCCAACATGGCTTTTCACGAAAAACTGAGTTTTCTGCTTTTTTCACGAAAGTTTTCTCTTTTTCTCCAATGCAAATTTTTCCGCCTATTCCAGCAAGTCACCTCTTCCAACACATTATTCTCCTATTCTAACACATTTTTTGCATTGTATAACACATTTTTCTCTTATTCTAACAAATTCTAACATATTTTTCTTCTATTTTCTTCCTATTGCAACACATTTCCCTATTCCAACACATTTTTTTCCTATGTTTATTATGATGCAACATTTCCCAGCACAATATTACTTCTTCTGAGGGCTGTAGTGGAGAAATAAGTAGGTGTAAGTCAAAGCTGTGTGTCCTACAGCAACATATATGTTGAAAAATGTGTTAGCTGCAGAGTGCTTTGTCCTTTGCCCACAACACTTACTTCCTGCTTAAGTGACACTGGCACATATTCATGACGATGTCAAGGGATTAAAAAAGATGCAACGATTGCTGCTGTCAGTTTTTGTACTACCACTTTACTCCCACGTCCCTGCATTGCCCCATCTTTCCCCCTTCTTCTTGTGCATTTGCTAGACATTACGCAACTACTGTGTGTATTTTTACTCTCTACAGTACACAACTGATGAAATCTGATGTCATGCCTTGCCCCTCAACAAAATTCTCAATGTCGTCTGCTGTCTATCAAGTCTGTCTCAGTCACAGAACTCCCAGTCAGCTGTCTAATATATTTATTTGTTTAATTATTTATGTATTTTTTTATTTAAAAAAAATGTTTAAGTTGGCCACCCTATCTTATCACAGTTAGTCCAAAAATATATATGACTAATAATCAAAACCTACAACTTCTTTTCCCTGACTTCCCCAGCACAGAGACAATACAAGTAAAATCAGCAAGCAATTTGGACCACAGCTGCCTGTGTCTTGTCACACCAAATTTTGGGGTATTTTGGGTCAAACGCCTTCCTCTCTTCTTCTGCCCATTGTGTCTCCAGACTCCCCTACTACAGAGATCAAATGTTCTACCTAAATGACTCCCTAAAACTAAGCTTCAATTCCCCTTTATTTGCTATTATTCTCTATCATAAAAACATGCTGCTCTCTCCTCTCACAAACACAGAATGGCATGAGAGCCTGAAAGTCTTTTATATAGCTGTAGAAAACTTTTGTGAGGTGGAGAATAATGTTTCTTCCCATTGATTTCAATGCAATGAGTTAGGCGAAAAAAGCGGGAAAAAAACGTCTCTTTTTCACAGGAAATTTTCCGCCAAGAGGAAAGTGCCATTTTTTGCCGATTTCAGTTTGAGGCGAACATTTCCGCACATCCCTAATAGGAAACATGATCAGTCCTCTTCGCTAATGCTTTGTGTACAAAAGCTATTGAGAATACAGCTCAGCAGAGGTTGGAATCACCAAGCAAGAAAATTAATTGAGAGACGCTGTACCAGTTTGAATAACAAGGGAGCAAAGGCAGAAACAATCCAAAAGTAGTGTCTTTACTAACACAAATACTGCACACATGTAAATTGCACTTGAAGGTTGTAAAGTCGTCATGTATCACTCCAGGCCCAAAAAGCAATGATATTGTGCCTGTCTCTCCTCCAACTGTGCAATATGATCAGCTTGCTCTCATCCGTTCTTGGTTGATATTCACCTCAGGGTACATATTAGTCCCACAGATGTCAATTCTCAGGGTTTTTACCACAAATAGCTGCTATTGTAGAAGAAATTAAAGAAAGAAGCAGTCAGCTGGTGAAGATCATATAGTAGATAACACTCTCACCCTAAAAAATTCCCTTCAACCTGAGTCCCTAAGATTTGGTTCAAAATCCTGGTAGTTCCCGGATGTGGGACAAAATATGTTCAAATAAGAATGGATGTGAGAAAGCTGATCTGGTAGCATAGACTGAAGTGAAATGGGCACAGCATAGTGGCATTAAGGGCCAGGTGTATTATATGCCAGTTTCAACTTTATATCTTGTAAGTGCAATATATATATAATTGTGCACTATTTGTAATAATAAAGATGCTACATTTAGATTGTTTCCTTGTCATTCAGATTACATAACGTATTGATAAGGCACACATTGATCATGGAGACTGATCAATGGTATTCTTGAATGAAATTCTGCAGAGTTGAATGCTGAGTGGTCCTTTATGATCTCATTTTCATCTATCCCTTCATCATGCAGCATTTACTTCATGCCTTCATGGTTTCTAATTCAAATACGTGGATTGATTTAATGATACAATTTCTGACATTAATCACTTACTTTTAAGCATTTCTACTCATTTTATCATTTGCCATAATTCATCAACCACTAACTTTCTTTTTATACTTTTTTTTTATTGGTCCATTTGTAGTGAAGATATTTTATCATATGGAGTTTCTCACTATCAATGGCCATTTTTAGACATTATATTTATTTTTGATTTGGTTTTCCTTTTTTAGGTATATATTACATTAAAATGTTATTTTTATTTGCAAGAATGGCATATTTTGTACTTCATTTATATAGTTTTTATATTCCTTAATGTTTTGAGGTATGTATAATTGTTTAAATATATTTCTGTTTTTTTCTGCCTTTTACATATTATGTTATACTAGGATCTATTGGATATTTAGATATACCCTTTCCATTGACTCTTCTTTGTAACAAATATACCATTTTTATTTTTCCTTTTTTCATATTGCTGAGTTCTGGAATGTATATCTGTTGACCATGGATGGTTGTGATCACTTAGATTACTGTATGTAAGGTTGCTATATTGGTACACAGGCTGTGTTTGTTTCCCACTTTTTTCGCTTCTCTTGTCCCATTTTATTTTTTCTCTTCCCCTCCTTTTATATTTGTTTATTAAATACATCTAGTCCTACTATATCCAAGATATGTGACTGGCACACTTTTTCATCTGTAGCAACTTGGCAGGCAGGAGAAAAATTACAAAAGCCAGTGATCAAAGCAGGCAGCAGTTTCCTAAATGGAAGTAAGCCAGAAAACACTGAAAGCAAGGCAAAGGCTTATACATCATGAAAGATGCATAAACATGCACTGTTTAACAGGATTAGGGGATTTAAATAGTGATATGGGAACAAGGATAAACAAAAAGCCAACAAAAAACAACTGGACTCACTGGAATGGAACAGAGGGAAAACTTAAAGGACTAGCCTTAGCATATTAGAATGGGTTCCTGCACTGGACCTCCTCCACATTTTTAATGTTCTTATTCCTGCAACTAATTCCCTTATAAAGGAAGGAAACAATCTGTCCCTCCCAAAAAAATATAGTGGTCTCCCAAATCTTTGAGAACAAGCTCCAGAATACCAACTCATAAGGGTGTTGCACCAAGATACAACAGGTGGTCCCAACCCCACACCTTTTGTATTTCATTATTGATCATCTTCTTATCCTGCTCTTAACCCTTTGACCACCAGTAATGTTTGCAAAGCAATTTATTTCATACCCTCTAAAATGCAAAGGTTTAAAACAGATGTAGGAGCAAAGGAAGAATATAAGAATGTCAGCAGTGGAGATCCTAAGACAGACTCAGAGCATGTTTGCTTTGCATGTGTTGAACACCCACCTGGCATTCAAAAGATTAAAGTGAAACTTTTACTTTACATCAGGTTTGCATATTTGAAAACTGCAATAAAAAATGCCTACCGTAAAATCTCGGGTATAATACGCAAAATTTTACCCCACTTCACCTTATGTGAAGTGGGGGGTGCATATTATACACAAGAGATTTTTTTCGGATATTTTTTTCTAATGCTGACGATCCCTTCCCTCCCTCGGCGCTATCCGCTTTCATAATAAAGCTTACTGAGGTCCCCATTGTAGGCAAACATCATCTGCATCTGGTTAAATGTCTGCGGGCGGCATTCTTGCATTTGCCGCCCACCTGCTTCCTTCCATGGGCTTTCAGGACTTTCTGCCTCCAGCCAATGGTAAAGCCCTGACAGGGCATTACCATTGGCTGGAGGCGGAAGGTCCTGAAAACCCATGGAAGGAAGCGGGCGGGCGGCTGGCAAATGCAAGCATGCCGCCCGCAGACATTTAACCTGATGCAAATGAAGATTGCCTACAACGGGGACCTCAGTAAGCTTTATTATGAAAGCAGGCTTTATTATGAAAGCGGATAGCACCGGGGGAGGGAGGGAAGGGATTGCCAGCATTAAAACATTTTTTAGCAATGGGGAAAACAAGGGTGCATATTATACATAGCCACTCTTGTTTTCCCCTAAATCTTGGGTATAATATACACCTGTGTAGTATACACAGGTACGTATTATACCTGAGATTTTACAGTATACTCCATGTTAACCAAAAGTCCAGCAGATGTATAGTTTAGGAGATATTCTCACTTTTATTTCTGGGCAGAGTGAAACTGGCCTTTTTCTTGTACCGCACAAAGCTTCATTAACGTAGGAAATATAATTGTAATCTTCATTAGCATAAGAAACATCATAGAAAAAGCTTAACTAGCATAGGAAATGTCACTGGTATCGCATAGGTAATGCAATTAGCAACTATTAGCAAATGTTAACAAGTGTTAATATCTCCTTAACTGTACATTTGCTGGATAACATGACACATAGGCAGTTTTTAATGCGGTTTCCAAATATGGAAACCTGAATTAAGGTGAAAGTTCCACTTTAAGTGGGATTGCAATGTGTTTCGTATGGAGCACATAACTCTGCTTCCTAACAACACTGCTTTCTGGATTTCTGGATATTTCTGAAGTAATACATTTCATGTTCTGTAGAGAAGAAAACAACCACTTACTTCATGTCTGATAAGTTGTCAAGGAATTTGCTGTACTTCAGCCAATTAGCGACTGAGAATTCTGCACTGGAGCAGGCAGCTGAGTTATTGGAGCGAGACTTGTATAGATGAAGGGGGCTATGCATTAATGTGTGATAAGGAGTTGATAAAGTGGAGAAGACTTCTCCATTGATATTCTCCAATTCCTTTAGTAACATAGTAACATTAAATTAGATCGATAAAAAGTTCATCAAGTTCAACCTTTACCTCATAACCCAGAAACCTGAGAATTATATTGCTTTCCTGCTGCCAAATAAGTTAGTCTTTATCAGACCTTTCTGTTTTGCCTTCTAATACACAGTATAACCCTGTAGGTTCCCTTTTGAAAGTAATTTACAGAAGGGTTAGAAAACAGACCTACGTAAACTAGTTTCTATGTTATTTTATGAAACCAATGTAGGTCTACTTGTTCATAGTGCATAAACACCATAGAATAATAATGAAAATTAAATTTATGACTTCTTTGTCATCTCTTTATCATACATTAGTGCATATCCTCCTGTAAGCGCCGATTACCTTCCGATGCTCGTGTAGCTGCCGGGTTGTGCGGCTCGCGGGGAAAGAGGACCGGTGCGCTCTGGCGTCCATCCAGGCAACTGTTGTCCTCGTTGTGCCCTCTGGCGGCTCCTGCACATCCGAACCAGGGTTGAGCAATATGATTAAAAACTGCCTGGATACCACTTCAGTTGCCCGTTCGTGGTGTTCCAGTGCAGTTGCTACTTTGGGCTTTGTGTGTGATTAGGTTTTGCTGACTATCCGTTTTGGTGTTGATCTGTGGCTCTGTCCGACTACCTGCTCTGTGTATGACCCCTTGGCCTGTCTGACATCCAATCTGGTGCAAACCTGCGACTCCAGTTGGTGAACCTTACTGTGTATGACTCCTGGCTTGGCTGACTATCCGTTCTGGTTTTGACCTGTGGCTCTGTCCGACTACCCGCTCTGTGTATGACCCCTTGGCTTGTCTGACATCCAATCTGGTGCTAACCTGTGGCTCTAGTTGACCAAGCTTTCCGTATTTGCTCCTTGTGTCTGACCACCTTGACATAGCCTGGGATTGTCAACTGCGCAACCAGCATACAAACGCTCCAGGGGATAACCTAGGATTGTCTTTGGTGGCTTGACGTACTTACTCTAGCTGTTGAACCTCTGCAGCCTCCAAGTGCGGACCTGTGGCGCAGCTGGTTTTACTGGTACATGGTCTGTCCAGGTGCGAACCTGCTTATCCTTCGTGTGCATTGGGTCGCTGGATCCGTTGTCTGCACAGGTGCGTACCTGTAGTGTGGCCTCAGGTGCGGACCTGAGTCGCCCTTCCTGCTGCTGAATTCCATCAGTACCATAGTACCTGTTTGGTCCATCCTGAAGTCCTCTCTTGACCTGTATGCTGTGCTGATTTCATTGTCCTGTCTTATCGCTAAATAAAGATTGTGTTACCGAAGTACTGGTCCATTCTTATTATTGAATCCGTGACACCTCCATAGTTTCCATAGCATGTGCAAAATTAGCTATATCTCTTAATACCTTTCTTCCTCAACAATAATAATGATATAGAGATGAAAAATCTGTTCTTATCTGTTAACTTTACCCAGGAATTTCACAATGATTTATGTTATACTAGTTTTAAAGCCCATGTACATGGGCCAACACTGGTGGAGCTGCAGTCATGTGCAGTAGTGACTGACCACGCCACAGCTGATACGGAGCGGGGCACTCTGAATTTAGACCATACTCCTCTCTGCGCACCTGCACAGAGAGGACTCCGGTCTTAATTCGGAGCTCCCCGCTCCTTATCAGCCACGGCGTGGGCAGTCTGTACTAAGCATGACTGCAGCACGTGCAGCCATCTCTACTGCACATGACGGCTTCTGACAAACATCCTTAGCGAATTATAATATAGGATTCTGGAAAATTATATTTAAAGAAAAATACAACTGAACATCATTTCATGCAATAAAAACCAAACTGGTATTATTAATAAAAGCTTTATACAATACATGCTGCAATTCTAACTTTAACCATGTGATTTACAAACAGCATATAGAATGTTATTATCGAAACTTTACCTATCATTTAGGCTATAATTCAAACTTTAACCCTCTGAGTGCCATGGGAATGTCCAGCACACTGATTCTCACTGCTTTGGTCAACTTTTGCACTCATGTGGTTTCATGTTCATGCACATTTATAAGTGACATTCACACTAAGTAAAGGAGTAAACAGTGAATTTGGTTTAACTGAGACAAGGTAGTTTTGGACTGAAGTCAAGAATTAAGAGTATTTAGTTATGCCTCTTTTAGTCTCTGCTACAAGAATGTGCCTCAATAAACTCACTTTGAATAGTGTCAAATAATTTAATAACATCTGTCAGAGCTTTGTTATATTTGACATAGTATTTGCTGCTTTGTTAATTGAATAATTTTCTCTCTCTTTCTCCATTTATGATTATATGTGAGTAAAAACATTTCTACAGCAACCTCATATCTGCTTTGCTAAGGCATATTTCTTTATCAACAGCCATATAGTAATGTACTAAACTAACTGTTATGTATGTAAAGAAGAATTAAATTATTTCCACAATTCTGTTAGCACACTGTAACATTTAAATCCTTCCATAATTATTTTATTATATCACTGGGTTGAATTCCAGTGGTAGAAACAACTAAGTTTAAGCCTCACCAGAGGAAATCCATTCTATTTTGGGACCAGTTAGACTGGCTATTACAGGTTTACAAATCTTGGTGGCCTATGCAAGTGTGATAAAAAGGTGATAACAAGGTGATCATTTCTCCAGTGTGATCACATCTCCTGTTCTTATGTCAACCTATGGAACCTATATACAATATTATGCTAGTGCATAGGCTCCATAAGATAATATAGTAACTGGAGAGCGTTTCTAGACTGGAGAAGTGATCTCTTCTTCATCTCCTTTTGTATCAAACATTTGTTAATCATCCCCAGCTTAGAGTTCAGGGGTTTGCAGAAAAGATTTTAAACTACCCAAGGTGATAAGATAACTTAGGTCAGTCAGGAGCAAAATAAATGAAGGATGGGTCAAAGGAGGATGAAGCTAAGAAGTTAAGTACAAAAACCATAAACCACTGGGCACAAATAAAGCCATAAATATGTACCCTCTGGGTTTGGCCATGAGTCATGTAATTTATTTTATTAAAATTGCATGCTATCAAGAGTGTCCTTCACTATGTTTTGCACTGCATTGCTCATAATTAATGTGTTTCTAACATCCTTGCTTAACTTCCTTTAATACAAACAGTGTCAATTCTGGAATGTAAAGTGTTTTATCATTATTGATTAGTGTTTTGAATAAGTGGTGAAAACACAAAGAAAATACATAGAATATCAATGATTTCAAATTAAATTGCAAATATGTTCAAGCATCTCAGAATAAATTAATTTTGATGTTTCCCAATTTTGATTGTACTGGATCATAACAGAACAAAAACAAGAGGTTTCTAAAGGGTACATAACTGTCAGCAGTCATCACTCATTTTCCAAGAAACATATGTCATGGAAATATGCTATTTCTGTATACCATGTTCTGGCTGGTGTATACAATTGAAATCAATGGGAGTTCAAACATATGGATTTCACTGCATAAAGTCCTACTATATGTTAATTTATTAGCATATGTCTAGAATATATAGGATATGTTAGGCAGGAAATATGTTCAAACATCATAAACACCCACAGCAAATGTATGAGTGATTTTAGTGAACTGCATTGTATCAAACATTTTGCTCTCTTCGTTGGCTGGCAAGTCTAAGTTTTAACCTTAAGGAAGCCAAATGAAAACATGGCCTTCTATAGCACCCATGCAAGCAAAAGTATAGCAATGAAATACTTATGTGTTAAGGACCCAAAACTGCCTTTGATTGCATATTGTTATGGTTAATTGAAATGTCTATGTCATGCACTGATTTAGCCCTTGGGACAATTACATGGTCATCTAGAGCAACACTTCTGGGGAAAAAAATTATTGATCTATATTTTACTGGCCATGGCCACTGCTTTATAAAACCAAAGTTTCAAACATACAATAGGCTACAAGATTTCTGTAAACAATATGATAATACATAGCATGTTGCTATCTGTTGTCTTTTTAATAAGTACTTGAGCAGGGGGAAAACAGGTTTGGACCTAGGCAGACCCTCAATGAGATTCCGCCTTAAGCAAAACCACAGGTCTGATTGGAAGACACATTATCAACATGTCAGAGGTGGCACAGCTAGCAGCAGCAGAAGCACTCTAAAAAGTTCCTGGGGCACATAAAAGAAGTAGTGATGTTATTGATGTATCAGACAGCCTGCTAAGAGACAGTTTGTTCCAAATACTTTGCTGTAGTTTGCTGTAAGAGATGACAAAAGTCTTAGACTGCCAACACATGCTGCTTCCAACTCTACCACCTCCACAAGTCATGTTGTTGAAGCTATCAATTTACAGGTTCTTTTGTCATGTACTTCCAACTCATAATGAGTAAAAAGTTCACAAAAACATTCCCAAAGTACACCTGTGGAATGGTAAGGTTCCCAAGATGTTAGCAGTGGACATGTTGCCATATACTTTTCTTGAAAACTGAGATTTTTGAGAACTGATGTTATGTGTAACAACTCACTGGCATATCCCAACCTATAGTTATTTTTCGAGGATGGTTGTGCCAGAACTGTACAAGCAGGTGGTTATTGTAGTTGACAGCCATTCTGGTTAGTCACGTAGGGGAAGAAATAAGTGAAATTCTTCCACTCATATATTTACTTCATAAAAAACTGAAGAGCATGGATATTGACAAACAGACCAGCTAGTCAAGGACATGTTAGAATGCTTTAAGCAAGATCCTCACACAGTGTCCATTAAAAACAATGAGGAATACCTTTTGCCACTTTGCTGGACCCTTGCTTTAAACACAAAATTTCAGAATTCCTGCAAAAGTATGATCAGTTTGTTATAAGAGGGAGGAATTGGATTCTGTCAAGGAATATAAAAATATGCATATAAGTTGAGTGGACGGTTACATTGTGGAGTATGAGTGAGAGAGAGTTAGGCCCAAAAAATCTGCTGGAAAGCATAGGAAGGCAGTAAAGGGGTTAGACCAGCAACTACATCAATCAGCACATCCCATTCCCCATATATATTTCTGAACATAGGGCAATTAATGGGTCTCAATGGCTGCAATCAAAGAGTTGTGATGGCACTGTTGAAGGCAAATCTCTTTGGGAATTTCTCCCCAATTATAGGTTGGTAACTGATACACAGGAACACCGTGCAGCTCCTAGACGTGGTTCCACTGCATGTGAGTTAATTTCAGCATACATGCAGCAGAAAAGATGACCCAATGGACTACTAGCAAACAAGACAATATGTATGGCCAGCACTTACACTAACATCCATGGAAAACCTTAGTTGCTTACCAGCAAGTGTTGAGTCTGAGTGTTTTTTCAGTGCAGTGGGTTATATTGTACATGACCATAGGACATGGCTATCAACTAGCAGTGTTGGGAGACTAACATTTCTAAAAATGAACCAACTTATACCATCTGAGTATCAGGTAGCAGAAATGGACAAAACTACTCATGACAGGCCTCATGTATTAACAGCAGCACAGAGGATGGGGAAGTTGAGGAGGAGAGATATTTTGGAAATAGGGAGTAGGGGTGGTTAAAAAGTAAAACAAAATATCCCAAATTACTTTTTGCGAAAAACTTATGATTTTTCTCTTTTTTGCAAAGGTTTCCTCCAGTGCTAAATTTTCCTCCTGTTCTCCTATTCCAGCAAATTTCCCAATTGACTTTTCACAAAAAACTGACAATTTTTCTCTTTTAGCAAAAGTTTTCTCATTTTCTCCAAAGCAAAATGTTTAAATTTTTCATCGATTCCAGCAACTTTTTTGCATATTCCAATACATTTTTCTCCTATTGAACACGTTTTTCTCTTATTCCAACACATTTTTCTCCTATGTTTCCTATGGAGCAACATTTCCCAGCATAATACTATTTCTTCTGAGGGTTGTAGTGAAAATAGGTAGCTGAAAGTCAAAGTTGTGAGTCCTACAGCAACATATACCTTGAAAAAATTTGTTAGCATGCAGAGCGCATTTGTACTTTGCCCACAACACTTCCTGCTTAAGTGACACTGGCACATATTCATGATGAAGTCAACTAATAAAAAAAAAATAATTAAAAAAATAAAGAAAATAAATAAAGTACAGGGGGCTGGCATGGAGTGATTGGTGGAACCTTGTCAAACTGCATCCACCCCTGGAGGAGAGCGATCATCATTATTTATTGCACATGCTGCAGCAACCATTGTTGCAGTCAGTTTCTGAACACCACTTTACTATTGTGTGAGTTTTTACTCTCTACAGTACACAACTGATGAAGTGTGATGTCTTGTCTTACCCTCAACAAAATTCACAATGTCGTCCACAACTATCCTGTGGAGATTTATGGTCCTGGGACCAGAGCTGTCCATAGGATGGTGTAGCAACAACACCACTGTACAGTTTCAGGCCACTGTAATATTGCACCTAAAAAATTCATCTTTACGCTGTAATAACTTTTGAATAAAACACCTTTCAGCAGTGGGAGTACCCTTGTTTTACTCAGGGGGATAAACCCTACAACATATATTTTTTTTACATTTTAAGTATTACTATCCCATTAAAGGTTTTTACCTTTCTCTTTCTCAAAAAGGGAGATTTGGCAGGCGCTGAACTTGATGGATGCATGTCTTTTTTACAGCCTGATCAACTATGTTGTTATGTTACTATGTTTTATGTTTATTTTTATGCTCCACTAGTGTTTTTTTATGATTGCAGTTAATATTCACATATCAATGTAGTAAATATATGCATTCTTTACATATTAGGGAGGCATATATGTGTTACCAGTAAACAATGTTTTTATTTGTCTCTTTTTTATTTTCATTAATTGCGGCTCTTTACAGTCAGCAAATTAATTGGTTATATTATGTCATCCCATATATAATATATATATAATATGCCGGCACTTCAAACATATCAATATGTGCCTGTTTTATTATATTTCTTTTGTTGAGGGGAATAGGAGGGTGCAAGAAAGAGGAGTGCTGTGTTGTTTTATACATTTGATAATTGTTACTCTGATTTATACATTTTGATTTCTTGCTTGACTAACAATAGACAAAAAATTGCTCTACTAAAAATAGGGTAAAAATATATTTTATTTATATAATTGCCTACACAATGGTAAGCCAAGAAACATTATTTTTGGGTGGGAAACTTAAACCAAAATAAATGTATAATGTAAACATAAAAAGTATACCTCAGCTCGGCAGCACTTGCATTCACACAAATTACTAAAATAGATAAACAAATAAATAAATATAGGGTTTATTTAAGAAAAGCACAGATAAAAAAATCACCCTCAATGCTAACAAGTACTCCTATTCTGCAGTAGAGATGGGCAAAAGTTTTCAACTCTAGCCAAAATCGGCAAATAATAGCACTTCCAACTTGGCAAATAATTTCCTGCAAAAAGTGCAGTTTTTATGCATTTTTTGTCTAGATCATTCCATTGAAATCAATGGGAACATTGAAATTACACATAACACATAGCAAATGTTATTTTGTTTCCCAAAAGCATAGTATAAAAGGGGTATGAGGGTGCCTGTGTTGGTGGCGTGTGAAAGCTCCAGCATGTCAGGGACATTTATTCATTAACCGCAAGAACTTCCACTCCATGAACATGCAGATGGTGTGCGACAGCAACATAAGGATCATGAATGTCTGTGCTAAATATCCAGGTAGCTGTCATGATGCATACATAATCCAAAACTGAACACAGAGACTTTGAGAATGTAACGTATACAGGGGGATGGCTTCTGTGTGGGTTAATAATTCTAAATCACACCACATCCACATGTGTACACATAACACTTCTCAGCATGCTCTTGGCTCACATCTAGTACGTCCACCTCATACAGCATCATCCACACAACATGTGCTCCCATCTCAATCACTTTCCACAGGTGATTCTGGCTATGGCTGCAAATCCTGGTTACTGATCCCTGTCACAAATCCCCAAACTGATACAATCAGGCTCATGCCAAAACAAGGAATGCCATTGAGTGGACTTTTGTCACGGTTTGTAAGAACTCTCAGACAATTTGGTAAGGTAAAATCAGCTTTATTAAGAATAATAAAGAACACAAGGTCCCATTCACAGGTCCAGACTCGGACAGTACCATAGCACTTACCAAATCTGACATGGGTCAGGGTACAGAAATAAGCAAACAGGCAATATAATATTGTCAGGAACAGATGACAAGAGCCAGGAACAGAACCTCAGCAGTACCACCGAGGAAACAGCCCAAGAGCTAGATGGTAGGTGACTGCAGGGCAGAATCCCCAGGAACTGGGGAAGTAATATCAGGGAACCAGGACACTGGAGAGTGACCGGTCCTGGGAACCTGGGATAACACTGACAAACAATAGCCTGTGTTATGACTTAGAGGTTAGGGAGATCGGAGGTAGAACTGACATGCTCGACAGAGAGAAACCCTGTAGACTGGTAATCGGAGGCAACACAGGCAGGCACAGGGACAGAACCAGCCACAGAGGTCTGAAGGACCACAGGCAATACTGACAGGCTCAGACTCAGGTCAGGAGATAGAGGTAACCAAAGGCAACACTGACTGGCACAGGCTCAGGCTCTGGAGGTAGCGTAACCGCAGGCAACATGGATAGGCACAGGCTCAGGCTCGGGAGATAGTGTAACCGAAGGCAACATCAATAGGCACAGGCCCAGGCTCAGGAGATAGCGTAATCAAAGGCAATATAGATAGGCACAGGCTCAGGCTCGGGTAAATGAGGTAACCACAGACTAAAATGACAGGCACAGGCTTAGGCTCGGGTAACCAAGCAATAGGAGGCGCTACTGACACGCACTGGCTAGGCACTAGCCTCGGAGGCTACGATAATGGGAGGCTACGAATAGTACACTGCCACAGCCAGGATCGGCATAGCAAGCGTAGTCAGTGAAGCCCAGATATGTGTGCAGAGAGCGATAGTGAGCCAAAGCCTGGATCAGTACACAGAGAGTGATAGTAAGCCACAGCCTGGATCAGTACACAGAGAGCGGTAGTCAGCCGCAGCCTGGATCGGTACACAGAGACCGGTAGTCAGCCACAGCTTGGATCGGTACACACAGAGTGGTAGTCAGCCACGGCCTGGATTGGTACACGGAGATCAGTCATACACAACCAGGGTCAGTGACAAAGCATAGTCAGACACAGCCAGGATCGGTACACGGAGCGAATCAGCACAGCCAGAATCGGAACCCAGATATTGGTAGTCAGGCAGTCCGGGTCGGCAACTGGAACAAGGCAACGGTGACAGGAGCAAGGTCAGGCAAAACCGGATCATATACGGAACAGGAAACACAGCAACTAACATCAGATACAGGAACACCACGAATGGGTGCAAAAGGAATGACAGGACTGAGTTTAAGAAGGCTAACACTGGGCTGAGCAGAGCCCAGTGGCCAATAAGAGTCCAGCAGGAAAGAGGCAGGAAGTAGTAATGTCACCAGAATGGGAATCACGGGCACCGTGATAACTTTCAGGCTCCTAAAATCCCAATTCAGGTGTCTGGATCACTTGGGAGGAGCACTACATTATGCACCAGGCAAAGTTTGTGATATAATAATGGCATGTGCAATACTACACAACATTGCGGTGGACACCAGACTGATGGACGATATCCAGCCTCTACCCGTACATGATGACCCTGTGGACATTGTCGAGGGTGAAGAAACCCTAAGAGGGACGCAGATAAGAGACAGACTGATCAGGGAACATGTCAGCTGTGAGTATAACAAAGACATCCACACAATCCATGCATGTACATGATCAGTCCTGTGAATTGGTGCAAACACACTCACCACAACACACATGTTCTGTGTTACCCCACAAGATCAGTGACACAGCCCTGACACTGGCTGCAGTATGGACCCCAAACACCTACCATTCCATAGACATGTCAAATTATGTGGCTGGGGATTCAAATACCATCTGCCATCCTGTCATCCATGTTGACATTGCTACCTCAAGGATATCATGCATACCCCCATGAAAACCAAGGTACAACTCATTACCCATGTTCAACATTTTCCAGGGATCGATAGAAAGCAACTATGATCATAGATATAGCAACCATGGTACCCCTGTAGCGAAAGAGTGTTAGCCAATGCAATGGATCAGATAACACAGTCTCACATAATGGGTTAAAGGTCATTGCAGTGAACCTGGGAGCTGTAGTCTGGTATAGCTGAAAAGAGATGGATGGATCTACAGTGGTAGTGTGTTATACAGCATAGAGGTCATGAAATGTGGATCAGATCCCAAGGGATACCATGCTGACCTGTGTGTGGCTGCAGCACTCTGACATTGGAATGTCCCCTGTGTAGCATTTAATCGTAACCCTGTCGACTTGTCTTCACTGTCGGTTAACCTTTTGAGTACAGGAGGGGTTGCCAAAGCATTATGGGTTATGTGCTGACTTCCCTGTGGGTACATGGGTGACATTGTGGAGGAACTGTAATGATGTTTAACAGACAACATTTTGTGAAGCATGGTTTGTGTGGATTGTGTGTGATCAGCACAGCAGCAAGAGGGTTGAACTGGCACAAGTTTGGGCCTGTTCAAACATTTCCATTAGTGCTTGTATTGTGTCTTGTTTTTAACTGTCAGGGAGCTGTGTTGTTGCAGTTGTCTGGATGAATGATGAACATGTGTTGAGGTTTGACTGTGTTTGAGTGTGAAGGTTGTGTCAGTTGATGTGGTGTGTGTTTATGTGATGATGCACTTACCGGTAGTGTGGAGGCTTCTCTCTTCCCCAGTGTCCAATCCTCCAGGGACACCCTCAACAGCTATGGCTGAAATATTCTGCCACAGCATCTCCTGCCAGCTGTTGTAGATGATGTGGGTAGGGGGACCACCTCCTGTTCCTCGGGTGTACAGGGTGGCCTCCCCCATTTTTTTCTTGACCACCCTCTTACAGTCGAGATATCTCTTCTTGACGGAGTACATGTCCCGTCTGCAGGTGGTCACCACATTCACCCTACTGCAGATCTCATTCCAGGCGGCCTTCCTCCTCACAGCCAGGCCATAGACCCTCTCCCTCGGAAAGAGGACACTCTCCCTCTCCAAGACAGCCTCCACGAGGACCCTGTTCTACTCTTCCATATAGTGAGGATTCCTGAGCCTCTCTTCCTCAGCTCTGGCCTGCGAGGTTCTGTTACTGCCCTCCATGTGTCTGTTCTTCTAAGTCAGGTCCCCCTCTGCCATGCGGATCTCCCTTTCCCACCCCTACTCTTAACAGGAATGCCCTGCTCTCTTTCCTCTTCCACAACTCTCCCCATCCCCCTCTCCTGTCCTCCTCTCCTGGTCATCACTCACCCACTCACACCCAGGCCCTCATATACACACTCAATCCCACTCACTCTCTGTCACACTCTGTCACTCACAGATTCACACTGAAAAAATACTGTTTAAAATATTTGGAAAGTGTTATAAAAAAAAAAAGACTGTGTGTGTGTGTATGTGTTTGTGTTTGTATGTGTGTGTTTAATATGTGCAAAAGTGTGCTCTGTGTTTATATAAAGTGATAGTAATACTTTGTTAAACATAACTTTATTTCTGTAGATATTTAAAAAAAAATTAATTTATTGCACCCAGTTCTATCTCTCAAACCTCTATGATTTGAGAAGTATAAGCTTTCAAAGTTCCCCCTTTCCTCCCCTTGTACTGACGTCAGCTTTCTGTGCTAGAGAAGGAGATCCAGCTCCACAGACCATCTTGCGGCTCTTCAGCAGAACCGAAATTGCACTAGTTAAAAATAAATACTTCATTTGAATGGTCTTCAACGTGTGCTTGCAAACCAGGCACACATTGTAGATAGTTCAAATGAAGTATTTCTGCCTAACTAGCATGATTTCGGCTCTGCTGAAGAGCCGCAGGACGGTCTGCGGACCGGGATCTCCTTTTTCTAACACAGAAAGCTGACACAGACAACATTTTGCACATAATCATTTTGCACCAGTCAATTGTATGACTGAACATTGTGTAATAGGATATATATTACACTTTTACTACAGAGTAAAAAAGTAGCTTTGTACTGAACAAAAGTCATGCATTGCTACACAAGTGTAGAAGCACTACCTAGTCAGGGAATTATGTAATGTCAGCAAATAAACACCTCATGGGTTTTAACAATGCTTCCAACAAAACCGTGAGACAGAAGTTACAACCAGCTGTTTTAGATGGCTAAACAAAATCCTACTATTATGAATAATACAAACGTTGTTGGCAAGAAAGAATATAGTGTAAAATATATTTACTCTAATAATGTTAAAATGTTAACCAGATCATATTTACAGACTAATTTGCAAATATGCTTTTTTAAAACATAAAGGCTTAATGTACTAATATTTTTTTAATATAAATAGCTTTTATATATGAAGGGATGGTCTATTATTTTGGAGTATAAACCCTTAAATAGGGTATTATATGGAGTAATTCCTTATAATATATGTACAACCTTTACTTTCTTTAAAATTATTTTATTCAGTAACAGTGCTGCATATGTCATTCATATGTAGCTAGTATTGAATATTGAAGAACAAAATAATGAGTATTAGCGTTGTGCATTAATTTAATGACAAATATGAAACTAATCAAAAATGATGAGATTCAGACCAAAACGCTAAACTAAGTGACAGGTACACAAAGTCACAGATTAACAAATAGCACATTCAGGTTTTTTTGTGCAAACTGATTTGTTTGTTTGTTCATTTGGTTTTAGCAGGGCAAATGGTAATGGAATCTGTGTAGGAGGGTAGAGAGAAGTGATCGATACACAGAATAGGCAACACAATCCTGGCAAGAAGTAGAGGGACAGTTTCCTTGGTTATTGCTGTGATTGATTGTTGCAATCTCCTGTGAATCTCTCATTTATCTGTGGTGACTTTTTATACTCTAGCCAATCTTAACTTCCAAGGGTTTGGCCCCTGAAACATACATAATCGGTAAGTCTACGTTTAGTACTGGTGTCACAAAGAGTCAAAATCATAACTCACAAAAAAGGTACAAATACAAACATTAATTAATTGAATATTGGTGCCTCTAAAATGAAGTTCCACTCCTTAGAATGACTGACGTTGTGTGGGAGAATTCCTGTGGGAAGTCTAAGAATACAAATGTTCAAAAATCATCATAATGAAAAAATGGTTGGACTGTGAGTTGGTGGTAAAAGAAAAACAGTATTTTCAGAAGTAAACCCACCATGTTTGAACAAGTAAAACAAAAGAAAATGCAAGGAGAGCTGCACTGCTTCTAATGAACAATATGTGTATTCTACAGTGTTATAACTAGGGATGGGAGATAATTTTCACCACAAACTGAAATCAGCAGCAAATGGCTCTTTCCTCGTGGTGAAGAATTTCCCGCAAAAAGTGCAGATTTTCAGCTTTTTCTGGCTTTTTTCTCCCAATTCTTTCCATTGAAATCAATGGGAACATTGAAGTTACACACAACACATAGCAAATATTATTTTATTTCCAAAAGGCATAGTATAAAAGGGGCATGAGGGTGCCTGTGTTGGTGGGTGTGGGGAAAGAATCAATTAAACAGGGAATTTTGTTTTGGTGAGGAGTTGTTTACTGGGATTGGGGGGGGGGCAGATAATACAAAATAAATACTAAATACAATTTAAAAAAACCCATAAGACATGGTATAAAAGGGGTTTGAGGAGGGTGCCTGTGTTTGTGAATGAATGAATCAGTTGAACAGGGAATTTTTTGGTGGGGTTCTTGACTGGTATTGGGGGGGGACAGTTAATAAAATAAATCAATAAAATAAAATAAGAAATTTGTATGTAAAGTGATATAGACAGGGACCCCCTGACATTAGCTCCCACTGGGATGGACTGATATTTGATAGAGTATTTTGTAGAGGATGATTTGTTGTTAGAGGCCTTTGCAGGACTTAGACTTATTAAAGGCCCAAGCCCTGAACAAACATTGATGTGTTTGGCACAAGCCCTAAGGAAACATTGATTTGTAGAACTTAGGCTTGTTAGAAACAAACCCCTAAAAATAGTCCCACACACATGACTTCAGGGGGGAGGGAACAGGTGGAGAAGAATGGCTTCTTTCTTCTTGTCTTCCCCTTCACTGTCTGTGGCAGCGGATAATGTTGCTGTTGTTGCTGCCACTGCCTCAAATTCAGCACTGCAACAAGGACCAGGAGTATTGCTGGTGTTGGTAAGTGGAACCTGTCCTAGTCCTGCATCACTTGTTGACCCCATTCCTACTGTGTCCACAGTGGTCTGTGCCACACTAGCTTGCTCCTCAGCATCCTGCTGCCCTTACGTCTCAGCAGCAGCAGGAATTAGAGCAGCTGCAAATTCCTCAAACTCTAAAATGTCACTGCTAGTGGTGGTGGTGATGCGCATCCTCATCCCTGTCTCCCAATCCTTCTCAGTTTCTGATAAAAATGTCTCTTCCACCCCAGCTTCTGCACCATCATGACCACCAACACCACTAGTCTCTATATACTGCTGCTGCTACTCTATTACAGACATCTCACTGCTGATTGGAGGAGGTCATGAGCAATACGACAGAGGGTCCCCTAATGTCACACTTGCCATTTCTTGGTGACGAGAAAAAGGCAGACTGGCAGCAGTAGCAGCAGGCACAGGCAGCTGATCTCTGTTCCTGGTGGTGGTATTAATTGTGTGTCTGCTCTCCCCCAACAACAGTTCTGGCCTCTTAGTCTTCAGAATGCTGTTCCACTTGGACACTATAGTGAAGGGAAGTGGAGGACTCACAGGGTCAGAGGAATGGTGTGGGTTCCCTTGATTGATAGTCCGGACGCTCTCAAATGTTTTCACTACTGCTACTACTACTAACACCAACCACATCAAGTTCAGCCTCAGAGTTTTCCTCTTCAGTCTCACAGTCCTAGTAATATGAGGATATTGTTGTTGATTATCCCCTCCTGCACTCCTAAAGCTAACAAGCTGCTGTTCCTTCTTAGTAGTAGTAGTAGTAGTAGTAGTAGTAGTAGTACTAGCACTGGTGGGACTGCTTGGGAATGGCAAGTGTGACTTGGAGTCCCTTGCTGTCATACTTGGCATCATCTCTCCCCCCCCGAGTACTACAAGACACACTAGCAGCAGGCAAAGTATTAGTGGCAGCAGGTTCAGCACTGGCAGCAGGTACAGCACTGGTGGCAGCAGGGGCATCACATCTGACAGCAGGCACAATACTGGTAGTAGCAGTAGAATGGACAGCACTTCTGGCAGTAGGTACAGCACTAGTGGCAGCATGGGCAGCAAGTCTAGCAGCAGTTACAGCAGTAGTGGCAGCAGGGGAAGCAATGGTGAGGAGGAGGAGGAAGTGAGCTCTACAGAACCAATTGTTACAGTTTATCAGACACTCAGACACAGAAGGTTTGGTAAAACACAGTTTTATTAATAATGCAATGATCATGTGACCCCCTCGGGTCCAGTACATACAATATACAATACTGACACAGGTCAGGCTACAGAAATGAATAGTATCCCACACAGGTCCAGTATATACAGCGGTATAGATGCTGACACAGGTCAGGTCACAAGGATTGTAGATGCCCACTCAGGCCCAGCAGATACCCAAGATACTATACTGGCACAGGTCAGGTTACAAGGAGCGCAACAACCCACTCAGGCCCAGCAAGTGCCAAAGGTTCAATACTGGCACAGGTCAGGTCAGAGTTCGTGTGAAGCTGTAACACAGAGGGCACTTATACACAGACCAGGAACGCCAACAGGTTCTAGTAGTGCCACAAACAACGGAGGCTCCCTATGCAGGGAGTGAGCCCAATAGGTAGATCGCCCGTAGGTGACTGAAAGGAGGCCCCACGTCACAGTATGGTAGAGACTAGGCAACAGAGTAACATAGGCCCGGAACAGAGGACTAGCGGACAATACCTAACAGTCTGGGGAAGGCTACAGATTGAAGGGTATATAGGCAACAAATGCGGACTGCAGTGTACTGAGAACAACCGGTACCGACAATAGAGAGTCACAGGAAACTCCTGGACAGCAGAGCAGAGCTGTGACCCTGACGAGCTGTAGCACCAAACTGTAAAGGGAACAGACACTCAGACCTGGACCGTGTGTCCTAGAACCAGAGGCTAACTGAGTCGCCCAGTAGCCACCCAACCTTGGTAAGTGTAACAAGCAGGTCAAGCGTACCGGGTGCAATACATGAGATGGATGGAGGCAACAGTGACTGTCAGGGACAGCAATGGAACGGAGGAAGGACCTCCAAATGGTAGGCAACAGTGACTGGCAGGGACAGCAACGGAATGGAGGAAGGACCTCCGAATGGCAGGCAACAGAGTAAAATGGTACCGGGAGGTACACAGAGCAGGAACGCCAGCCAAGCCGGTTTGGTACACAGGGCAGGAACCTCAGCCAATCCGAGTTGGTACACAGAGCAGGAACTTCAGCCAATCCGAGTCGGTACACAGAGCAGGAACGTCAGTCGAGCCGGGTCGGTACATGGAACAGGAACGTCAGCCAATCCGAGTTGGTACACAGAGCAGGAACGTCAGTCGAGCCGGGTCGGTACACGGAGCAGGAACGTAGATCAGGCAGAATAGTCAGGCAGTCCGGGTCATACACAGGATTCACACGAATAAATAGAACAAGCACTGGCAACTGGTACACCACGAAAGGGCAGCGCTGAAGTGACTGCGCTCAGTAGAAAAAGGCTAGGACTGGGCGGAGACAAACCACGGTAGCCAATAAGAGAGAATGAGGAAGTAGTTAGACATAACAATGTCGCCAGCGAAAGCATGGGCACTGTGATACCAATGCTGTCCACTCCCTCTAAATCACTCCTAGGGATCTTGAGGTAATTAATGGGAAGAGAAGAAGAAAAGGGTAGAAATGAGAGCAGGACAGGTCAGCTGCCTATGTCTGCTGCTGGATGTGCTACCCCTGCTGCCACCATTGCTGTACTTGCTGCCAAGCATGCTGCCCCTGCTGTCACTAGTGCTGTGCCTGCTACCAGTGCTGCCCCTGCTACCACAAGTGCTGTGCCTGCTGCCAGTGTACAGCACTAGTGGCAGCAGAGGCAGCACTTCTGACAGCAGGAGCATGGGCAGCATATCTGGCAGCAGGTACAGCACTAGTTGCTCCTCAGACTCAGTGGACACATAATAAGGGTCCTTCCAGTTCTTCTTTTTACTTCTCATAGTGATAACAGTCACTATGAGCCTCTCCTGTCTCAGTTCAACAGACAAATAACAGCAGAACAGCACAGCACATCTACCTCGATCTATAGCTGCTTTGATTGTTTTTCACTTCCTAGAATATGTCATGTTTTATAGAGAAAAAGAGAAAACAATGTAAATCAATTGGTGGAATTTCTAGCCGCTGAAAAATTGGCAGGGAATTTTGGCCAATGGGAGAAAAACATGAAAATGTTACTGTCTGTTTTAAAAGCATATTTTCCCGCAAAAAGAGGACAATAAAGTGGTTTTCACAGGATTTCTCACAGGAACACAGCAACAACTTTCGCCCATCCCTAGTCATAACCATACTCACTTGGGAAATCCCACAGGCTCCAAAGATTGGACACCAGTTTCAAAAGCCAGCGAGGAATATCAATGCTGGTTCTAACCACAACAGAACCCAACTGGCAACCATTCAAACCACTTTATCAGGAGATTTGAAAAATAGATAAATTCTAAATTGGATTTTTTTTTTGTTGTTTGATCTGTTGTGAAATTTTTCATACTGATGATAATACCTGTTGAACTAGTGGATGTCCTCCAGTTGGGTTCTGTTGATGGGAGAACCAGCATCAATATATCCAATGGCTTTTGAAACCAGTGTCCAATCTCTGGAACTGGTGTGATTTCCCAAGTGAGTATGGTTATATGACTGTACCAGAATACAAGTGTTGTTCATTAATAGCAGTGCAGATCTCCTCACATTTTCTTTTGCTTTGTGTCATTAAGCCCCGCTTGGCGGTTGTGGGGTTTTTAGTGATCGAGCTTCAGTTGTCCAGCTATCTGTGTGAAGGCAGAAATAATATCCTCCGCAAGTTTTATTTGTCATTTGATGTATCCAATTGGGGATGGGCAAAAGCTCTTGCCGTGTTCCTATGAGAAATTCCTCAAAAACCACATTGTTGTCTGCTTTTTCGGGAGGAAATCTGCTTTAAAACCAATGATTAAAATCTTTGCGTTTTTCTCCCATTGGCCAAAATTCTAGAAAGTTTCCATCCATTGATTTAAGTGTTTTTTGCCTTTTCACTACAAAAACGTGACATATTCCAGGAAGTGGAACACAATATAAACAACTACATAGCGAGGTAGACGTGTTGTGCTGTTCTGCTGTTATTTGTTTGGAAAATTGAGGCAGAAGAGGCTCATAGTGACTGCTAGCACAATTAACAAGTTTAAAATTAATAAAAGGAGGAACTGGAAGGACCCTCATGTGTCCACCGAGTCTGAAGAGGAGGAGGAAGTGAGCTCTACAGAACCAATGCTGTCCACTCCCCCTGAATCACCCCTAAGGATCTTGGGGTAATTAATGGGAAGGGAGGAAGAAAAGGGTAGCAGTGAGAGCAGGACAGGTCAGCTTCCTGTGTCTGCTGCTGGACGTGCTGCCCCTGCTGCCACCATTGCTGTACTTGCTGCCAGACATGCTGCCCCAGCTGCCAATAGTACTGTGCCTGCTGTCAGATGTGCTGCTCCTGCTTAGGGATGGGTGAAAAGTGTGAAAAATTTCCTGCGAAAAATTTTGCGAAAATGTGCCGATTTTTCACTTTTCCCACAAAAAATTTAGTCTTTTCACCTATGCAAAAATGTCCTCCTTTTCGACTACTTTAACAAATTTTCTGCCTATGTTAACATATTTTTCGCCTGTATTTCCTATAAGTACTATATGTCCCACTGTAATATTACTTCTTCTGAGGGCTGAAGTTTAGAAATAAGTGAATGAAAGTTAAAGTTGTGAGTCCTACAGCAAATTGAAAAATGTGTTAGCATGCAGAATGCATTTGTCCTTTGCCTACAGCTCTTTCTTGCTTAAGTGACACAGGCACATATTCAGGATGATATCAAGTTTAAAAAAAAAAGTACAACCTACAATGTGGCAGATATGCATTGTAAACAAAGATAGAAAACCCACAGCACTAAACCACCATGATTAATATATTTAATGTGAAGGATGTGAATGAATCTAGTGATTAAGGTATGGAACACTGCAAGGAAAGAGGGGGCTTGTCCCCAAACCCCCAAACTTAGGAAAAACCTAGAAGAAACACAAAAATTAACCTACACTATCCATACTGATAATATAAATTGTAAACCCTGTAATAAGCCTTTATCATAATTGTGCTGTGCTATCTGTAAATAAAATAATAATTAGGGTTTTAGTATTATAGATTGGCCAATGTATGTTTAAGCCCACTCGCCATGCCAAGGCAACCCATAGAGAGTGAGTCCTAAACTGAACCTATACATATACTAAACTTCTAAAGTTTGATCTGAGGAAATGTTGCAGCTTGCCTGTAAGCTAGGCTGACCAGACCTCGCCTTTAACAGGGGACGCATAGGAAAAATGCATACTGCAGGACTGCATTGATTTCAGTGAAGCACTGAAAAATGGCTATTTCTTGTGTGTCCCCGGTTAAAGGTGAGATCTGGTCAGCCTACTGTAAGCATTAAAAACAAATTAAAAACATCTGATGCTGTCTGAGGAAACTTCTTAGCTTGCATAAACTTTAAAAACATAGTGGTAGAGCTATCATAGCCCCCATATCAGGACTCACCCATTGTCCAGCTGGAGCCAGCCACAGTGAGCAAGGGAAGCAGGACCCAAGGGACCAAACACTATCAATCCCCCCTTAAATAGTCTTAGCCTCCCTCCCCCACCGCGATATACCTGAACTCCCCTGGACAACATGTAATTAAAGGCAATGCCAAAGCTAGGCCAGCAAAGCAAAAAGGCCATATGTATGCCCACAATTAACCCTTTATGTGCCCTAGTTATGTTTATTAAAACTAAAGAAAAATTCTAAATATGTGAATTAAATAAAATAAGATACCATGGTGTAAGTGGCTAGAATGGGAAAAAAAGGACAAAGTACAAAACAAAAATAGATAGAAAACCCACAGCACTAAACCACCATGATTAATATATTTAATGTAAAAGATGTGAATGAATCTAGTGATTAAAGGGATAGTAATCCTTCATTTTATCTTTATTTTATTTTATAGGCATTAAAAAAACATGAAGAACGATATGTCTTATCTCTCAAACCTTTATGGCTTGAGAGATATTCACAAGCAAAGTTTCCCCCTCCTGCCCCTTTTACCTAGTGCAAGCCATCTCTTCTCAGATGTGGAATCTGGTTGTAAGACTAGACAGATAACAGAAGGGGACAATCTTCTTGCTATAAGAACAATGAAGGCCCTGCCCCCCTTGACAAGTTTTTCAGGTTTTCCCTTATCTTAATTGGAGATTGTCCCTCTCTGCAGTCTACCTGGGCACCTCCCTTCTGATCTGGCTGAACAGTGTTACATCAGTAAAAGGGGCGGGAGAGGGAAACTTTGTCATTGAATTACTCTTGAACTACCACTCTGACAGAATTGAAATTGAAAATTCTTCTCCACCTGTTCCCTTTCCCTATCCCCTGAAGCCATGGATGTGGGGCAGGCACAGTGCAGTCATCACCAACAGCACTGTGCACAATTTGTGACCGGTAAGTGAGAAGAGGAAAGGAGGGAACACACCTTGGCACAACCACCCTGATAACACACATGAAACACAGACACCATGATATTTATGTCAAACATGTTAAAGCCAAACACCCACCACAGAAATAAAGCACTGATGTTGCTGTACCCCCGACTCTCCAGAAAGGCAAAAGAGGCAAGGTGGAGTTCAAAGAGGAGGAAGAATAGAGAAATCCAGGCCGAGACTGGAAGTTCCATGACAAGTTAAACAACTAGCTCACCATCACCTTCTTCCTGTAGAGTAACTACATCTTCTGCCAATCCACCTCATTCATTGATACCTCCCCTGCCAAATGATAGCCACTCTGTAGATGTTAGGATATGGCAAGTTTATGTCTAACCATTGCATACTGGGTGGTGCACTGACCACACGTGCAGTGATGGAGGAGAATCACAAGCAGGGCATCAAATGGCATCTGAGGAGATTCCATCCCACAGAATATGCTAAGATGGTGGCAAAGAGGCTTCATCATTACTATTAAACTGTCAGCAAGTTGTCATGTGTCCTTAGTGGGGTGTGGACAAGGGGTATAGTGATAGCAGCAGTACTTGGCTTCTGGTGTCATGGTGTTTGATACAGTTGTGCCCCCAGGTGTTATTTACACACTGCACATTGCAGTTGATGATGAGAGGCACAGTTCCTGCTCTCAAGGGAAAAATGTATATTCTAATAACAACACACCCATGATTTTGGAGGAGGGGAAGATGGAGATGAATTATTGGCCAACTTTTTATTTTCTCCACATATACTGGGGGCTACTTATTGGGCTGCTACTGCCTCAAGAGCATCACTGGAGCTATTTGTGGCAAGTGGAACATTCATCATCCATCACCCATGTTATTGCTATTGTTGATCCCATTCCCTTTCAGCTGCCTAATCATCCTGCTGCTTAAACAACTCAGCATTAGAAGCAAGAACTGCAAATTCTCCAATTATAGACTCAGGAGGACATTTGACAAAGACCAGTGGCCTCTGGCCAATATAAAATGACCTGCTGGCACTAGGCCAGTAGGGCATTTTTTTTCTCAGGGCTTGTGTTTTAAAAAAATACAAAAAAATAAATAAAACTATAGTCCTATAAAAAAAATAAACAATTTTTGCGGGTTTGTTTCCAACAAGCCTAAGTCCTAGAAATCAATGTTTCCTTAGGGTTTGTGCGAAACAAGCCTAATGTCACTGTTTGTTTTGACTCTCAAACAGAGTAAGATAAAAATCAAACTTTATTGAAAAGTTTAATAAGAACTCTCATGGGTCCTGAACATACATATAAATGACATGCACAAAATAGGTTCAAACAGTAGCTTTTACAAAGATACAGTATGGTAGGTTCTACCGGCCTTGCCAATATACCAGGCAAGGCAGCCTGGAGGATGGCACAACAATTTGAATGAGGCTCTACCGGCCTTGCCAATATACCGGGCAAGGCAGCCTAAATGTGACTGAAGGACAGCTCCACTAGTACTGCAAGATTGGATGCATCAGCATAAGATGGTACAGTGGAGCAAACCAGTATCACGTATAGGAAAACCAGGGAGGCCCTACCGGTGCTGTAAATGGAGGCAGTTAGCAACCGGTGATATGGAGTAAACCAGTACCACATACTGGACAACAGGAACGCCCTACCGGTGCTGTAATGTAGACAGCTAGCAACCGGTGATATGGCGTAAACCAGTACCGCGTACTGGACAACAGGAACGCCCTACCAGTGCAGTAATGGAATCAGCTAGCAACTGGTGATATGGAGTAAACCAATACCGAGTACTGGACAACATGGAAACCCTACCAGTGCTTGTAATGATGGCAACTAGCAACCGGTGATATGGAGTAAACCAGTACTGCATACTGGACAACAGGAACGCCCTACTGGTGCAATAATGGAGGCAGCTAGCAACCGGTGATATGGAGTAAACCAGTACTGCGTACTGGACAACACGGAAGCCCTACCGGTGCTTGTAAAGATGGCAGCTAGCAACCGGTGATATGGAGTAAACCAGTACTGCATACTGGACAACAGGAACACCCTACTGGTGCAATAATGGAGGCAGCAGCAACAGGTGATATGGAGTAAACTAGTACCGCGTACTGGACAACAGGAACGCCCTACCGGTGCAGTAATGGAAGCAGCTAGCCATTGGTGATATGGAGTAAACCAGTACTGAGTACTGGACAACACGGAAGCCCTACCGGTGCTGTAATGGAGGCAGCTAGCAACCGGTGATATGGAGTAAACCAGTACCACGTACTGGACAACACGAATGCTCTACCATTGCTGTAAAGGAGGCAACTAGCAACCAGTGTATGGAGTAAACCAGTAGTCTGAATGCCACCCAGGCGACCAGAGTCAAATGGAAGATGCCAGTCAGGATCCAGGAGCAGGAACGACAGTCAGGCCAGGACAGGATACTGGAACAGTCGTGACAGCCAACCCCGGTCAGGAAAGGGAGCAGGAACAACAGCTAAGCCGGATCAGGAACGGAATCAGGAACCACACAGGAGTGGCACTGGCATCTGGGTGAGACACTGACACTGGTATATGGTAGCTAAACAGGCCCAAAGGTACAGGTACAAAGGCAGGTGACTACTGATGTAGAGACACCACGAAAGGGCAACCAAAGGGTGCCTCAGCCCAGTCTATATAGGCAATACTGGGCGGGCAATAGACAGGTGGCCAATGGAGAGTTCTTAGAACTGACTGACAGCAAAAGCCAGCAATCACGGGCACCGTGATACCTAAGTCCTACAAATCAATGTTTCTTCAGGGCTAGTGCCTCTAATAAGTAGAGGTGAGCGAAAGTTCTCTCCGTGTTCCTGTGAGAAAACCACTTTACTGTCCACTTTTTCACAGGAAAATCTACATTAAAACACATAGGTGCAGCCTGATTGCACTTGTGATTCTGACTGAGAGAATGGGTTTCTTTAAGAAGAAGTTGAGTGCATTGGTGGGGACAAAAGACCCAAATTTGGGACTGTACCACATTAGGCTACCTCTGTGGACAGATGACATGCCATAGCGGACGAGTTAGTACATTACTGTGCTCCTGTGTAACCAGAAGTTGGGGAAGAGATAGGAGGTATGGCACTTAAGCTTGATTTAGTGGTCTATTCTAAACATGAGAGCAGAGCTGTGGCAGAAGCGGGTTGGATAATTTTATATGCCTTAAAAAGGGAGGTAGTAAAGAGACAGGCCCTAGAAAAAGATTTAGCTGATGTAAAACAAAAATTGTTAATATCAAATGAATGTTTGGAAAATAACAATGCCTGTAAGAATGAATTACAGGAGACTAATACTCGGCTAATCAATAAGCTTAACCGTAGTTGCTCTCAGAGGTTTAAAGTGCCATACACCACCAGAAAGATGTGAACACCGACTAAAGGGCCCTGCAGGAACCAAGATTCACTTTTCTCATCCTCCTCTGAAGAAAATGAGTACTCAAAATACTCATATGTTTCCTCCTCTGATGATGATGAAAAGGTGGACAGCTTCAAAGCTCGCCCACTCATCACCCAGTAGAGAAAACGAAAGGTACACAGGGACCATAATTGAAATTAGCCTGTAAATGAGGTAGTGTGAGGATATTCACAACTAGATCTAACTGAGGTTACAAAACTCTATAAGCAAACTCTGGGTGAAAGCTTTGGTGAGTGGTTGTTGCCTGTATTGGATACTGGAGCAGATAAGATCATTCTTATGCTGTTGAAGCCGTAAGCATTGGTCAGCTCTCAAGTAATAAGCAGCTTACACAGATGTTGAGGCTAGTGAGGAACAGGCAAAGTAATTTCAGTATAATGTGTATCATTAAACACATATTATTATTAAGTTTTCCCATATCACACTGACATTGAACCACATACACAATGGCACACCATAAAATAAGCTATAACCAGAGTCCATATTATGGGTTGTGTAACAGGGTTAGACAAAGATCACTGGGATGGGCTTGATGCTGAAGAATTCACTGCAAGCATGAGGTCTAGGTTTTTAAGGACAGGCCCCAGTGCTAAAAAGAGGGTCCTTATTAACAATGCTAAATGGGACAGAAGAAAATGCTCAGATTTTTGAGATTACACAAAGGTTAGCAGAATTGGGAGAATACAAAACAGAGGAAAAGGTTAATCAAAAAAAGGGGTGTCTAAAACCACCTACTGATAAACCTAAGTGGTAATATTCCTGTTGCTAACTCATGTCCTTCTGATGTTCATCCTAGGAAAACAAAACATCTGTACCCATCAGCTGAACTATGTGCCATAGTGGACAAAGACTGAATGGACCCATGGGATGGCTGATCCTCGGTACTAAGTTTGTTGCCCATCAAGGCTGGGGATCAACAGCCCCATGTTCCTTTGACTGTATTCTGGGGAAAGGCAACCAACCAAACCTAGGTTTTAGCCTTAGTAGACACTGGGGCAGAGGTAACCGTGTTGCCGGGTAACCCTTCCAGACTTGTAGGCCCCATCATTTCACAGAGAGGGTCTGGGGGAACAGTAACTAAGGCAGTACAAAGCACAGTCACATATTCCATAAACAAAGGGCCCCCGGGTTTATGGCTAATATTTTGGGTTTCCAATTTCCTGACAATATCTTGGGGGTAGATATATTGTTAGGGCGCATAACAGAGATGCAGTTGGGAGGTGTTCAAATTTTGGCTTTCCTAACAAACTCTCTTATGTTCATGTGGCAATTGAGTTGGTGAGAGGGAGTACAAACTGGACACCTATTGTCATTCTCCCTCCCTGTAGTCCAACAAGGGCTGCTGGGAGGGTTGAAAGAAATCAGATTATAGTCAGGTGTAGTTCTTCCTGCAGTTTGGCCCTTTTAACGCTCCGATGCTCCCTGTAAAGAAGCCACTCTCGGCAAATGATGATTAAGTATAGGGGCCTTGATAAAGTCTCTCTTTCGTTGAGCTCAGTAGTCCCCCAGTATCGTTCCTGTCATTTATAACAGCCCAACAGACACAGGGGTGGCATGCAGTGATTGATATAGTGACTGCTTTCTTTTCAATTCTCATTGCACCTGAGTCACAAAATTCCATTTGCATTCACTTGGAAAATAACTTAATATACCTCTGACTCCCCAAGGCTATGTACACTCCCCCAACATATGCCATGGTCTGATTGCCAGAGAATCAAGCCAACTTCCAATACCTTTTCGAGACTGTGACATTAAAGGCTCCAATAACTGGGTGCGAAAGGCCTACCTATCTATGCAGAGGTGGCTCAAAAGTCCAACTCTCATGAAGTGGAAATGGTACCCATAAGAGTAAGATGGATTTACAAAGCTTCAGTGGTCTCCCGACATATGAAATCTTGCCACATCCAAATACTTGGGAGATACCTGCAATACAGCATTCTCCAATCACATCAACTTTGCTATATGAGGTATGATGTCCTGCAAAGAGCAAAAGACACTGGACAGTTGTAACATGCAATCCGTATGGAGAGGTGGTGATCCAAGAGCAAGATACAGGTGATTCAAATGATTACAAGTATGCCGATATAAAGAGACTACAACTGGCTTATAACATGGCACATTAGTGTGGGGAGATACAAGATGTCAAGAGTTTGGGGAAAATAAACCCCAATAAAAATGCAGAAGAATGGACTTAAATAAGGAACCCAAAGAACAAAAGACAAACATTCTGTAGATCTAGGTTTACTTCAAATGGCTACATGGGCACATGCAACCGGAGGACATTGAGGAAATAAAGCAAGCCTGGAATGGGCTAGAGCAAAAGGCCTTGGAAGTCATGGCTGCCTCTAAGCATGTCCCATCTGCAGAGAAATAAAAATTACTGCAGACAGCATGCCAACAGAAATTCAAGACTGACAAAGGTACTCGCTGTACTGGTTAGTCGAACAATGGGTACAGGCTATCCAATATCACCGCAAGCCTCGGGGTTGATTAAAAGGTGCAATGGGCTTTTGAAAAGACAGATTCATACACTATCCCCAAGTATGTTATAGAGGGGGTGGGATAGAACTTTTACACAGGCTCTTATGATTTTACATGACTGACCAACAGAACAAATCTCTGTATTCCAGGCTTACATGTAATGATAATCCATTTGTTAGTTTAAGGTTGACATTTACAAGTAGCCTCCACAAATTAATGGGAAAAAAAACTTTTTTTTCAATTGAAACTAACATTGTTAGTGGGAGGGATTAATAGAAGTTAGTCTTTCCCATAGAAGGTAGAAGGCCTGGAGGGACATAGATAATCTTATATTCACTCATGAGCGAACTAGAGAGGATCGGAGTACAACTGGGGTGTCAATGAATGTGGATCATATCTTTCTTTAGAACTATACAAGTGGAATAACTGCTGATACTGTTCTAGGAGATATGGCAATCAGGGCACCTCACAAAATATAAGTAGGGTCCAAAACATGGGTATTACCAAGGACTAATGTAGTCTAATTCCAGTAGATAGTGACCGCATAGCCCCGCTGATTCTATAAATGTCCAACACATTAAATCTAAACCAGATGTACACTCTTCATGAAACACCAGACATTAAATTATTTGGGGTGGATGGGAAGCTTGGGGAAATACTATTGTACATGGAATATAGATTACTGTATTAATATGTATTTCTTTATGTCTTTCACTATATGTACATGTTATATGTCTAAGCAAGATAGCAAATATTCATTTTTGGAGAACCCCCTAATAGAACATAACTTCAGTATATTTATGATGTAATAGCAATAGGTGGAATGTTATGGACATGAAAAATGAGTAACATGTTGACGTTAAATTTGTGCTTTTATGACCATAATTCACTAAGTTATAGACTTTTTGTTCCACCACAAATGCCAGTTTTCAGCACTGGAAGGGTTAATTTCAAACAAAGAAAATTTACTCTGACTGGTCTTCAGAGCCTGCACGGCCAAATCCAGGGTATCCAGTTTCAGCCTTGGGGGCTGGGAATGGGCTGGAATGTGTGAATCAAGGAGGGGCTTATATCTTTTAGAACCCTGTGGAGCTAGCTTGTGGGGGAGTCACTGAGTGATTGATGTGGAGGAAGATGTGACCCCCAGCAAGCCAGCCTGTCTGAGGCACAAAATCCTGCCAGGCTGCAGTGTGGTGCGTAAGTCCAGGAACTTTCATCCGAAACATCAGGAACCAATTTGATCTACCCAGAAGTGCAGATTTAGGAGTAGCTCATCATCACTGACAAAGATTATCTGGGACTATAAGTATAAAACTGTATCAATTTCTTTATTTTTTTTGTTTTCTTTTTAAAGCTTCACTCGGAAAATCCACTGCTAGTCTCTTTGCTTTAGCATATAACAGGTATCTTTTTTAGTACTAAAGATAATTATCTAGTTAATATTACAAGTGTTTATCTAGAATATGTTTATGTTAATTTTGTAATATATTACATTGTTTTATTAAACATTATTATCTTTGCCGGTTTACGAGTGATTGTCAAATCGGGGGTTAATTGTTTGGATATAATTCTGCCAAATTCCTAAAATTAATTGGTTGGCTTTTGGGTGTTGGTAAATGCATGTTGGTTCCAATAGCTGTGCTAGTGTCACACATCCTGTGTCTTTGTTAACCCACATGGTCTGATACCATATTGGAAATCCCAAGCCACATGGTCTGATGCCATCTTGGAACTCCCAACAAAGACTTAATTTTGGAGAAAACACATGGTAAATGGGTTTGTAGTTCTTCTCACACTCACATATAGATTTAACTTTAAGATAGTGGTTATTGTGAAACCCTTTGCACCAAATTAATTCATCCAAAACCACAAACCACAAAAAAAGGAGAAACATTTTCATTAAATGGAGGAATCTTTTGGAACATCCCCTGCACACTCATACATGATTTAACCCTTTAAACACAAGAAAGGTACTGTCTGCAATGTGTTGTCTACCCCTCTGGCACTCAAGAGTTTAAAATATGCATGATTGTGCTGGTTATTTGAGCAAAATGTTATTTATACTTTTTTTTTCCATTACAGCAGAAGACAATAAGAAAGAAGAGAAGACAGAAGAACAGAAAGAAGATACAATACAGAGTAAAGAAGAGAATATACAAGGAAGATAAACTTAACTGTTATCACCTGTCTCAGTCTAACACAGGTAAGCTAATGAACGGTGCTTGACAGTATGTTAGGCACCGATAGTTATCTTTTTTTACATTGAAGTTCCCAATATTACCCCTATTTAGAGGCATTTTGGGAACTTAAAGGGATAGTAATGTTTCAAAATAAAAGCAGCTTCAGTTAATCTTCATAGTATTTGGGCCATGGAGAGTGTTATTTCAATACAATTCAATAGAGTTGTATTTCAAGAGTAATTGAATAATAAATTATCCCCCTCCTGCCCCTTTTATTGATGTAACACTGTTCACCTCAGAACAGCAAGACTGTCAGGATGTATTGCAGAAAGGGACAATCTTCAGTGAGCATAAGGAAAAACTTGTCAAGGGGGTCAGGTTTTTCCTTATGCTCACAGTAAGAAGATTGTCCCTTGCTGTGATCTGTCTGGTCTGTGGACCAGATTCCACATATGAGGGGAGGTGGCTTACACTAGGTAAAAGGGGGGAGGGGGATACTTTATCATTCAATTACTCTTGAACTACAACTCTGAAAGTATTGAAATAACGCTCGCTATTGCCCAAATACTATGAAGATTAATTGGAGCTGATTTTATTTTGAAACCTTACTATCCCTTTAACTCACAAAATGGACATTTGGCCACAAGACTTTTTTATGGCTTAATGTCCTCTGTGCTTTTAGCTAGTAGGATAACTGAATACCAACTTATACATTTTCTTTGGTCGATCAGTATCGATTTTGCCCTACTGGTTTTTTTAATGGGCTCAACTGAATAGAGCACTTAATCCTTATGGGCCGTCTACTACCACTTGGTTTTGTTTACTACTTATTGCTAACATTAGCAACTACTGTTTATATTTGCTGCTAATATTTGTGTGTTTTGAAACAAAACAACCCTATTAACTGGTTAATGGTTGCACAACTCTGAATAAGGATTATAGCTTAATTATTTGAATGAAAATGGGTGCAATGATAATAAAGTTAACCAAATTGAATAGAAGCTACCAAAGAGGTAGCAAAAAGAATTCTCATTTACTGCACTCCTATTTCCTCATACGGGTCATAATTAATCTGCCCTGTAAACAATTATGCACAACAATGAAGTAATGCAAGAGTTAAAAATCAATCACTTGTGTTTTTTTTAAAAGAAAAAATAGAAAGAGAGTCTTATTGAGTCCTATTTGGGCATTCCAGATAAATTATATTATACCTATTGATTACAAAACTTAGAGTCTATCTAAAAAAAAGTTTTATTTCAAAATGAAATTACAAACAAGGGCATTACAAGTCTTGTGAGCCTGTGTTATGTGGCCAGACCTAATACCAGACCTTCGATCAGGTCACCTTGATAGGCTCCAGATTAGAGGAGTGATCAGATATATGTTGTATACCGTATATCTGTATCCACTGCTTTATTTGACGAAATACTATAGATATGTTATTTTACACATCTGCCATTGTTAAATTGTAATTCTGCTTATGCATCTGCAGCTGGTTAATTGTGGTTCAACATCGTATTACTGTGTAATTGATAAGAACATTTACAGATTCAATACTGATTCTTATTGTAAGTTTACGCAAATGCATGCATTAATTGGTGTAGAGAGCTCACTTAAATTACTGAATTGGAGGATGCCAAATAATCGTTGTCCGTTGTGGTTTAGGACCAATGATTTTAACCCTTTAATCGACTAGCTTGCATATGTGCGTAACAATTGGAAATATTGATAAGGATTGTTCTAATAAGTTTCAGTATTGTCCTGTTAAAAGGCGGCCAGTCTTGAGATGTGATTGTAATTAACGAATGAAGTAGTCACAGTTTGTTTCTATCTTCTTTTTAACCCAAAACAACCTATGTACAATGGTTTAGGTATGAAAGAAGCTAAATTGAAGGTTGAAATGTAACCTCCTCGTTTCAGGGGTTAAACCATTATACATGGGTTGTTTTGGGTTAAAAAAAAAGATAGAAACAAACTGTAACTACTTCACTAGTTAATTACAATAGAACAATCCTTATCAACAATTACACTGAAAGAGTGTGAGTACCTATGAACACTAAATAGGTCATGCACTCTAGTTCATTGGTTTTGGAGGCTAATATCACTGGAACTGTACTGGTGAATTCTTACATTTACCCCTACATATTTTAACCTGTTCTTCTTTTTCCTTTCTTTGTTTCATTTTCTGTATATCTGTCGGTTTACTTTTCAGATAATGAGAATACTGATGTCATCACTGGAGAATTTGTAAGGAATGATGGTAATAATTAGACTTTTATTTAACGAAGAAAATATGGTTAAGGCAAAATAAGGGTAATTTTACAAATGTATACTGGTCAAAATGCGGCTATTACCTTCTCATTAAAATACAACTTCTTAAGATGAATGGGAACAGGTTTTGCTAAAGTGCTCATTACACTGATTAATATATTGATGTGGCAGAATGAGCAGAAATTGACTGTTATTGATAAAGAAATTGAAACCTTTGTAACAGTAAAAACATTAAAATTAAATGGAGTTCATAATAGAGTTCTTCAGCGTATATACACACAGTGATTTAGAAAAGTTGAGAAAGATGTCAAATATAAAAAGAACAAAGTTTCTGAGAGATCTGAAGGATTATAACAGTAATACAGATGGACTACTTGAGACCTATTCCTAATAGTTTGCGTTTTGAAAGTGCTGTAGATTCCTCTGATTCAGTTGCATGCAATTCCACTATCCGACCTTTATAAGGCCACTAAGAAAATATTGATGATTTTTTTAGGCCAATTGGAGTACATAGAGGTAAAACAATAGGGGGCCACAAGAGTTTTTACACACAGAGAAAAAAAGGCTTTGACAAAACTAACAAAGGATGAACCAGAGGGTTGAAAGATGCATATTATTTATTCATCTTTTTTTCTTCTAGCTGTAATTAAGACTTCTTTTCAATAAGTAAAACATGTCCATTTGTTCACTGGAAAACGTGAAAACAAATTTGCAGATAATACTACAGGAAAAAAAATCCAATTGGTGTCATGAAGAATTGTTGTAGTAGTACTGATCACATGAGGAGTTTGATTAACACAACTCTGACTGCTTAAGCCTTCATATAATGTTGTCGCTGCACTACTGCCCCGTGTTGGGTTACTACTCTGTATCCTGTTTGGTTCTGGATCTCATCCTTGTGCTGCCAGGCACATCTTTTTTATTTATTTATCTAACCCTCCTACATCATTATTTTACATTGGCACAACTACTGCCTTTCTCCCCACTTTTTCTTTTGTGGTTTGTTATATTAAGGCCAAACATACTTACACTCACTCCTCCATTAATTAAAGATCTGGAGCTGTCCACATTGGAGTTGGCTGCCCTCTACTGCAGTCCACCACATCCCATCAAAGCTATTTCCCTTTATCCATGTAGTGGTTACTGCACACTTGGTCATCATTCCTTTTGATTACTATGGAGACTTACAGAATGTGAATTAACCTTCGATTTGGAGGGATCTCACCATCATTAAAAACCTCCCTCACCTGTGTCCCCCCTGATATTTGGCTCCTGCTTCCTGCTGCCTTCCTCCCCCAAACTTCAGTTTCTTCTGCTCTTCCTCCATACCATGCCATATAAGACCAGAAGGCGCACTCCTAAACCACATCCTGATTACTTTGCAACTGCTCAAAGTCCTCACCCTGGACAGTATTCCCTACTAGTAGCCGACAACCCTACACTCACTCCCATCTCTCCTGAAGGCATGGAATCTCCATGCATGAGCAAGACATGCTAGACCTTAAACAGTGTCTCTTATCTATCAAACAAGAACTGCAAGATGACTTCAAGCATTCCATTTCTGATATTACCAAAGAATTAACCTCATTGGGCTCTAGCGTTACCTCCATGAAAACTTCTCAGGTGTGGACAGATGCAACTCTTTCTGCTCTTGATGCAGACCTTCAAAACCTCAAGGCACAGGTTTCCTCACTAGTGAAGGCACAGGAAGATCTTCATAACAGATTTAGACTAAACAACCTTAGAGTCCCTGATGTTACCAAGTCAGTGCACAAAAGCTGTTCTCGACTCTCCTGCCTGATCGAGACCCCACTAAGTTCCTCTTAGACTGAGCTCATAGGGCTCTTTACCCCAGACAGGTGACCGGTGACAATCCCAGGGACATTACTCTGCTCCTCCATTATATTTCTACCAAGGAAGCTATACTGAAGGCAGTGAGAGACCACTCCCCTACAATTGATGGAGTGATGCCCCGCATCTTTGCAGACCTATCATCCACCAAGCTCCAAAAACGGAGAGCTCTCAAGCCTGTCACTGATTTCCTCAGACAACATGATGTCTGATACAGATGGGGTTTCACATTCCAGTTTCCCATCCCCCACAATGGTACCTAACTCCCAGTTAAGACAATGGATCAAGATCTGGCTTTGCTTCACACTATGAATCTTCTCCTGCAGGAACCACACCTCACACCTCTTCAGAGGCAATCTGGTCCACAAACAGTTTCCTACCAAGAGAATTCTCACTGAGCTCCCTCCTTCTGCCCTCCTAAATTGTCCTCGAAGAGAAAGTCCCCCTGGACACTTAACCTTTTAATGCAGTTGTTTCATCTATCCCAGTGCTTTAATGTTGCACCCTCCTCTGCTTTTATGCTCTATGGGTCTTATGGTCCCACTCCTACCCTACCTATACCCTTCCCTGTTACTCTTCCCCCTCTCTCATTCCCATGCCATTTCTTATTCCCATACATCTGTCCATTCAAAGAGATTTGTTCTTCTATACTGTACTGTATTGTACTATTTTTCATTGTGGGGTATTTTCCCCTTGTTTGTTTTATCCTTATCTGGGGAGTTGGCTTGCCTCTAGTTTGGTGCCTTCCCCAAGGTATTGTGATTAACTTAGCCTTAAGATATCAATATTGTTCCCCTGTGCCACTCCTGCTGGGTTTTCCTGCTGCTCCCTGAATTAGGGCTCTTTTTTTCTTTTTTTTCTCTCCTCTGAACCCACTAGTTTCCTCCCCCTTTTCCACCTTCTTTTGTGCTATTTTATGCTCCCAGTATGCCTCTGGCCAACAGAATGCCTTATATAATCTGTATCTCCATTAATGTCAAAGGCTTGAATACTAATAAAAATGTAGATTGGCTTTTCCGGAGTGTAGAGCAGCTGGTGTCCAGATTGCTTTCCTGCCTGAGTGACAGGTGCTACCCTCTTTCCTACTTGGCTTCCTCACCTCATAAATATGCTGAAATGGCCATATTGCTTTGCCAAGTCTTCCCCTTTGTGGTTTCTGCACAGTTTGTGGACCCTAACGGCAGGTTCCTCATCCCTCATGGAGACAATAGATGGCAGGATCTGGTGATAACAATTGTGTATTCTCCTAACACTAACCAGATTGCCTTCCTTAAAAAAAGTTATTTCAGAGGCTTGACTCTCTTAGTCCCCCAGTGTGTTACTATTTGGTGATCTTAATTTAGTTGTGGAACCTCAGCTAGATCATACTCCATATCCTTCCACCTCTAGCTCTGTCTATGGAGATCCCCTTGCATGATAATTTTGCTGTCTCTTAGGGGAACATTAACTGTTAGATGTTTGGTGTGTTCTTCATCCCAAGGTAAAGGACTTTATCTTCTTTTCTGCTGCCCACAATAGCTTTTTGGGAATAGACTTTGGCCTTAATTCTCCTGAGCTAATAAAAGCTTTTGTGGTGGTGGAGATTGGACCTATAACCTGATCAGACCACGCACCCCTACATCTGACTGTGGACCTTTTGGGTCCTCAACCCTGGTTATCAGGCTGGCCTTAAAAATAATCCCTGCTTCAGGAAGGTATCTTCAAGGTATAAATAAAGAGCAGACAGATCTATTCTTTTCTCTCAATGTGGGATCGGTCTCCCAGCATACCACCCTATAGGACTCGCACAAAGCATACCTACATATTCTTGCACTAGAACAGCTTCACCCACAATCTCCTTCACTGGCTAATTTCCATAAATTGAGAGATGTGAGCGACAGACTCTGCAAGCTCCAACTAGAGGAGGTTTCCAAGTAAATACAGTGGACCCAGCAGATTTTCTATGCGCGTGCTAATAAGCCCAACTAAATCCTAGCCAGAAAACTGGGACTTCAAAGCCTTAATTCCAAATATTATCCCTGAAACTCCCTACAAATTGCCTCATACACAATGCTACTGACATCCATGACACCTTTCATAACTGTTACTCCAAACTTTACAACCTGGACACTCTCTCAGACTTCCCGTTCCCCCTCCTGAAGCCCCTCTCTGAGAATCGGCAACTATTTAATGCGTCAATCACTCAGGAGGAACTTCTTGCTGCTATTAAGGCCACTAAGACTGGAAAGGTCCCAGAACCGGACGGTCTTCCTTATTCTTTCTATAAGGGGTTTCATTCTTTCTTCTCCCCCATCTTCGTAGTGTCTTTAGCATGCTCTTGGACAGGGGTGCAATGTCCCTTAATATGGCCCAAGCACATATATCCTTAATTCTGAAACCTGGTAAAGGTCCGCTCAAGTGCTCTAGCTACAGACCTATTTTACTGCTCAACTCTGACCTTAAGTTGTTCAGCAAGATCTTAGCGAGTAGGCTCTCAATATTACTCCAAAAACTGATTCCACACAGACCAGGTTGGTTTGTTCCAGGCTGCCATGCTGGGGATAACAACAGGAAAATTATTAATCTAGTTAATTTCACCCACTCATCTAAGTGGAAGACTATAGTCCTCAGCCTCGATGCTGAGAAAGCTTTTCATAGGATCCACTGGCATTACTTGATGGAAGTACTCCAGATCTTTGGCATCACTGGTTGCTTTCTCAAACAGTTTATAAACAGACACAGTGCCCTTTTGCAGTGGAGGAAGACTGAACTTTTGCCTTTCAGCTAATTTGCTGTCATCTCTCTAACTCTCTACTTCATCTGCATCTGAAGAAGAGGAGGATGCTTGAGGCATATATTCTAGATCATCATGCTCATCAATAAAAAAAATTTACTTTTTCCTCACAGTGACTTTCACACTGTTCATTGCTACTTTCAGTACAGGTGTTGTGCTTGTTTTCCCTGTTTGAACTGCTACATCTTCTTCCATCATGGCTTCAACACTAGAATGTGACTCATGATAATCAGTTTTCTTAGATTATTTGTTAAAATTAATGGTGGTGGGGGAACTTTTTATATGACTTTGACAAACTGCCTCCTGAGGAAAAGTATCATCATCATTTATTGCACATTCTGCAGCAGCCATGACTGCAGTCAGTCATTGGACTACCATATTACTAACATGTCCCTGCACAGCTCCTTGTCCTCCTTTCACCCTCTCCCTGCCCCTAGTAAGGTTGCTAGACATTATTAAACTAGTGTGTATGTATAGTTACATTACAGAGCACACAGAACTGATTGTGTGAGATATCTTGCCCATTACAAAATACTCTATTTCTTCTAGCATCAGTTTACCTCAGTCAAAACTCATATCAGGGTCTTTGTCTCTGTCACCTATAAGTTGAACTATCTTTACATTTTATTTTAAACTGTCTCTAACAATATCGCTGTCAACAAAAAAACAAAAAGCACACTCAGAGATAACAGCAAGATCAGGAAGAAAGTTAGATCACAGCTTCCTGTGTCTTCCCATTCAGTCAAACAAGCTTTTGGGGTACTTGGAGTAAATCTCATTTGATCTCTTCACCCACCCCCCCCCGCAACTTCCCAGAGTAAACATCTAGATCAGGAAGAAACTCAAAATGAGAGACTGAAATGTCAGACACAAGAATTTATATATACATAATAAAGGTTACATTTTAACCTCTTAAGGAGCCATGACGTGACAGGACCGTCATGGGTAAACTTCCTTTAAGGACCCATGACGATCCTGGCACATCATGGGTCAAAAGATAGCAGTGTGTCTCTGTGCATGCTGCTATCATTGAGGTCAAGCTGAAACTGTTTCAGCCCGTGTCTCTTCTGTTGGTACACGTGATTGTTCCAGGAGCAATCACATGTACTGGCATTTAGATTACATAAGGCAGTGTGAGAAGTACACTGACTTTGTGTCTAATCTATGCCTCTCTCTGCCTTATAATCAAACTAAGGGAGAGAAGAAGAAGACAGGAGACACCTAGTGGTCAAAAAAATTTAGCAAATGGAGGAATTAACCCCTTCACTGCTGGTGCTGGAGGCTGGCTGGATGCAGGTCATTTTTTGACCTTCTAAGATACACTTTTTTTTTTTTTTTTTTTTTTAAACAGAAGACATTTTTTTTTTAACAAAAAATAGTTTTATTAAAAAAAAAAGATATCAATAAACAAGATTGGGAGTTTGATTGTTGTGGAGCCATGTAGTACACTTATAGACACCACCAATCCTCATCAATAAAAAGTGCCAAAATATTTAGGTAAAGAGTGAAATGGGGATTTTCACCCAGGTGGGACAGTGCCCACTTAAAACTGCTCATTTTGTAAGCATGACTGACCAATCATACCTTTCATGCAGTCTCCATAAAATTTAACCCATTGTGCCCAAATGATCTCAAGAGAAAAAATAAAAATTGTGTTTTTAAAATTTGTTTTTACCATTTACTTTAATTTTACAAAAATAAACTGTGGGTTATCCATATAAGTATGGTATTAAGAGAAATCCCTAATTGTGTGCGAAAAAACAGTATATAATTTGCATGGGTAAAATAAAGTACTTAGAGGGAAAATGCTGTTGAAAAGACATAGTCAAAAAGGTCAAAATTGCTCTGGTCCTTAAGTGAAATCCACCTCTGATTTTCCCGGTCCTGAAGGGGTTAAAGAAACAGAGCGTGCTTGACTACAAAATGAGATATGTTCTTTCCATTATACTAAGTTAAAAACATCTTATAAAATTATGTAATTGAGTAGGGCAGCCTAAGTGTGGAAAATCTCCTTAGAAGGCACATTGATAACAGTAGCAGAAGGCTTAGGCAACTAATAGTGCTACCTGGCGGCACCCATTTTAATTATGTTTCCCCAGATTCCTAGAAACAATGTTGAGGAATTTGGGATCACTTGGGTAGAGGGAAGTGGTCTCCCTTCACTGCTGCTGTTGCTGTATTCCTCCACCTCTGGTTCGGCAGCGGCAGCAGCAGTAGCAGGGTCACTCCAACTTCTCCAGCTGCTCATTGTGCTAGTCATCTCAAAAGTGAGCTCTCCAAATAACTTTATTTTTTTTTACATTCTCCCTCTTTCTCTCACTCTCTCTCTCTCTCACTCACTCTCTCTATAAGGGAAGGAATTGCTGTTGGAAAGCAGAACACTGTGAATTTTTCATGAACAATATTAGTCTTTTTTGGCCATCCCTCCCGAAAAACAAAATGTGATGAAATCAGACAAGACTGAACAAAATTAAATGTTTCATTCTAATGCATGGTAGCCTTTCAGATATTTGGCCTTGCAGTTGATACCTTTACTCCATCCTCTGTCTGAAGCAAGGGTAAACTTATTGATTATGTTCTCAAGCTACTCTCTATCAATGCACTCAATCCACCTAGTAGCAGCGATCACTTCAGCTACTGATCCAACATAGCTTTTGTGGTGCATTATCTCCAATTATGCCTGGTCTGGATTTCCCATATGGAAACTTTGGTTTAATAATCTAGGAAGTAGGAAGATATTAATGCAGATCTTCAAGTGTATCTTGTAAGATGCATAAACTAGCCTAAACAGATCTTGAAATGCTTGAAAATAGCATGCATGAAAAATAGGCTCTAAAATAACAGTTTAAATAAAAAATACACATGTACAATTTGAATTTGATGTAATTGCAATTTAATTGCATTGTTATTTTCATACTGAATTTAGTATACTGAGATGCTTATTATAACAATATCAAGAATAAATTAGTGTAAATGAAAATTTTAAATGTGAGCAATATATTACTTTTATAAAGCAAAATCAAGTTACAGTTTTTCATCTAAAAAACAATGTCGGAAAATTTAGTTATTTGCAGAAATTATAAAATAGAATAAGACACTGGTGTGGATGGATATTAGTGCAAGCAAATATATTACTCCTCATTTAAACAACACTTAAAAACTTGCCATATTAGAAGAAAAAAGAAATAATGATGGTCATTTGGAATGATGGCCTCATGAACTGCAAATTATTTCTTTGCATTGCAATAAATAGACACTGTGATCAGTGATACACTTATTTCACATGGATAAGTTGTTATAACGGAAACAGTCAGAACATCACAAGAGAGAATGTCTTTTCACTGTTACTAATGTCATTTGTTTCTGTTATGCACCAGTTAAAGGGATAGTAATGTTTTATAATAAAAGCAGCTCTAATTAATCATCATAGTATTTGGACTTTGGAGAGTGTTATTTCAATTCTGTCAGAGTTGTAGTTCAAGAGTAATTCAATGACAAAGTCTCCCCCTCCCGCCCCTTTTACTGATGTCACACTGTTCAGCTTGAGCAGAAGGGAGGTGCCCAGGTAGACTGCAGAGAGGGACAATCTTCAATTAAGATAAGGGAAAAACCTGAAAAGCTTGTCAAGGGGGGCAGGACTTTCATTGTTTTCACAGGAATAAGAGTGTCCCCTTCTGTTATCTGTCCAGTCTATGGACTGCATTCCACATCTGAGAAGAGATTGTTTACACTAGGTAAAAGGGGCGGGAGGGGGCAACTTTGCTTGTGAATATCTCATAAACCATAAAGGTTTGAGAGATAAGACTTATATCATTCTTCATGTTTTTTTAATGCCTCCAAAATAAAATAAAGTTAAAACGAAGTATTACTATCCCTTTAAGATACTTCTAACACTGCATCTTTTAGGATTCAACCTAACGTGTAGAAATAAATCAAATGAATATATTTTGAAGTGCTTTAAACCTTTTTGCTGTATAAATGTGCTTTTCAAAATAAACTAGTAGCAAGTCTTTCTTTGCAGTGGTCTAAGGTTGCAATGGTCTAAGGTGGAGAGTTTTTCTTTTTTTTACTCAATTTTCAATTTTTTAAGCCCCCCGTGATTCCTCTTTCAGGTGTAGATATATTTATTGTATCATAGTAAGCAGGGGGAGTGGTCAGGACTTTTGCTGTGCCTGATTATAGGCAAATTACCCATTTCTCTGTTGGACAAATTATATGCTAACACAAATTACTTCAAATTTAAATATATATGTATTTTTTAAATAAAAAAAAAACTTGAAAGTTACATCATGTTCAAAAACTGTCTTACAAGCACTGAATTAGTGTAAACATGTTTTCATTTATGAAAAATATAATTTGTACATTATTTACTTCTTTTATTCTGGGAAGATAATTAAATGTTAAATCTTATTTCCTTACATTTACTTGTGGAACTGTAAGTTATTCACTGTGATATGAGCAACAAATTCTGCTTAGTCAACAAGTTAGAGGACTGTATCAAAACCAGTTCTTTAATTGCATTTGTTAAGTATTATTAATTGGTTGTATCTATCATATTACTATTGAAATTGAGAGTTCTGGAGAAAACCCTTGAGAAATGTATCAGCTGCAGTGTAATTCAGACCTTCGTTTTGAAGTAGTGTTATGGTGGATCACAAAACCAAACCTTATTACTACTAATCCAACTTCTACCTTATCATTTCCATCAACTATAAATGACTTCCATGATGAACTTTACTTTGTAATAACAATCTTTTATTTGAAGATTTCCCATTGCCTTTAACTGAATGTATCTAAGAAAGAAAAAAGAAAACCCTGCTGAGCTAGCACACCTACATTTCTCAGAACCCAGTCACACTGATTGTGTTCCGAAAAAATTGAGGTGTGGTAGCTCAGCAGGGGTTTCTATTTTTCTTTCTTTGATACAGTTCTAATTTCCCCTATAGCACCCTTTATTTTTCCTCTAGTCTTTGGAGTGTACGCAGTTTCCTTGTATATTTGAACCTTTAACTGAATGTAACTACCTTTCAGTGATGTCAAACAAGGCTATTTAGCCATGTTAGCAAACCATGCTTCAAAAAATTCACTAATTTGGAGAAACCATAAATACTTTAATTTTTTTCTTAGTGTAGATGTATAGCAAATATTCAGCAACAGTTTGCGACTGAAATACAGACGAAATTCGAAAAAAATCATGCTCTTAATATGGTAATTAATGCAATGTTGATTTTCCAATCATTATTTTAATATTTAAAGTGTGTTACTGCACTCAGCACTTTTTTATGTACTATCCTTCGGAGTGTCTACATTTTCGTTCCTATTTCAGGTGTAGAAATATAAATTTGCAATAGCTAATATTATATTTATCCTATTTAGGATAGCATATGTTACTATAATTTTTTTTTTATTTGGGTAGGGCTGGCGAATCATAATAATATGCATTTTGAAAACTAAAATGTTTAATAAATACAGTTATCATTAACATGAGTAAACATGATCAGATTCAAGCATACTAATTATATAATCATGAGATGAAGGATAAAATATAATATAACATTAAGTCTACTAATAGCTTCAAATTTTTACTCATCAGGTAATGGGCAAGCAAGCACTAACAGTCTCTGTGGAATTGTCAAGTGCTGGTGAAATAATTGTTGAACATGAAAGAGCCCACACAGTACGAATTACCCTCAGTTAAGAACAAAATCATATTAGTAGTTGTATTGACAGTACTAAAAATGTTCATACTAAAGATTAACAACTTCTTTTTTGGAGATGAGTACTGACCATTTTTTTAAATAAGTGAAAATAAAGTGTTATAGTTGTGAATTTATAATAATATAAAACAGGATTAAAAAATTTTTCTTTGAATCAGATTACCATATATTCAGAACAAATTTGCATGACTAAACTTGGAATGACTAAAATGCCAAAGTCTAAATTTGTAGTCTGGTTGATTTTCATAAAAGTACTGTGTTGTTTGTTATAAAAATGTATTAATAAAAAGTTAATTGTTTCCATGTGCTTTAAATTTCAGTGTTTGAAATTTTTCACATGCAAATAATTTTATTTAAAGCTAGCATATATATTCATCATTAGTATATAATGTCCATGCCACTAATAATTATTTCTATAGGTAACCATACATATAATATTTTATATGGAGTAACTATGAATTTAGTCATATTTTTACGATATTTTAACCATTTCCCCTTTGATGGTTTGTGAAAAAAGAATCACGTTGGTACATTCTACATGAAAAAAAACATACCAATAGTGTTATATTGTATAACCATACACTTGAACAAATGCATATTATATATTTCACTAACATTAACAATTGATCAGAGTGGGAATAATGTTTTAAAATGCCAGCTTATGCATTTTGTGGCTAAAAAGCTACTTTATCAGAGACTGAAGGCTAAAGGAAACAATCACACTAGATTATCTTAATTTAAGCCTAGTCTCTACCACTGCCTATTTTCATACATCTTGTTAATAACATTTTGAGTTATATACAGTCCATCAGAGGAATACCCGTGCTTTTCTCTGTTGATTCCTGATCCTCAAACAGAGAAGGGTTAAATGTGAGAGTATTCCCATTCTGATCAACTACTAATGTGAGTGCAATATATCATTTACATTGTATGTTTATATGGCTTAGCACTATTGGGGTGTTATTTTCAGTTTTTCTTCCTTTCCTATGTTTGCAAGACTGACAAGTGTTGCTAGCTGAGAATTATATATATGTAACATCTCAGCAATCTTCTTTTGTTAGTATATGTCCTAGAGGTGTGTGGTTGTTTTTGAATTTAAGTGGCTATATTACAAAAAGGGCATCCCCAGTTTCTGTTTTTCTCCTTTCCTCTACAAGTGTTAAATGCTTATTTCCTGAAAAACTGGGATATACACTGGCAATTATGGACTCACCCCGGGCCTGCATGTAAACATTTTTAACTGACAGACGTGATGTCAGTGTGTGTGTGTGTGGCGTTTTTATAAAAATATCTGCATGTGTTCCTTTCTTGCTAAATAGGAAAATAGCACAATGCTTTTTCGTTCACTTTTCATCAGTTATTTACTGAAACCTATGTCCTACATAATGTTATTGGAGGCACAATTACATATATGAATTTAATTCAATAAAGACTACTGTACATTTAACTTCAAGTTACAATGCACAGAAGACTTGTCAATAACATAAGGGCAGAAAGCATGTCATATGCAGTCTAGATATCATGGTTTGTTGGGAGTAACCTGTTTGTAGCAAGAAGAGCTCAAAGTGATACATGAAATGGCCAACAGGACTCACACTGGTGCTCCAGATATTCATGCTAGTGACACATTAACTTCACATATAAACAGCCTTGACTTATCTTGTAAATATCACTTTAAACACATACTGTCAGTAGTTAATATAATTTGACACAATTTAAATATTTATTTTTGTCATTAACATTTTTCTATTTTCAGGTATTGTGTGTTAAATACCAGATTACATAGAATTAAGAAAAACATAATCTTTATAAATTCCCTGAGCTGCAGTGTCAATTCAGTTTAGAGTATACATTAATGATGTATGATATAATGTAACAGACTAACAGTTTGGAAATTAATATTCAAACATGCAACAACAAAATATTAATGCTATTATAATTTATACTAGTAATATTCATGTTGTATATATCACAAGAGATTTAGTTAGGAAGAATAGATTTTCCAGGTAGAAACCTTTCGGTTTGCTTATTTTGCATAGTATTTTTTTTTTTGTGGAGTTGTCTGCATTTGTGTTATTTCTAAAACCACAAATCTTGATGATGGCCAGGTAATGTTAGAATTGGCCAGGACCTTCTGGGTAAATAAAACTTACATACCTCTACTTACTACATTTATGCTCAAAAGTTCTCTTCTTGTCTTTCCATAGGCATGTACAGTAATCCTTTGCTTTTGTAGGTCGAGGAAAGAAAGTATATTTAAACAGTGAATCAGCTATTTAGGAAGTATTTACTATCTTTGGCTAAAGGTAAATTATTTTATGCCTGCTCAGTATATATATATATATATATATATATATATATATATGTATATATATATATATATATATATTCCTTTATCAAATCAAAAGCATGCTGTGATTAAAACAGGAAACACATACATTAAATATGGAACAAAACAAAAACAAAGCAGGGGCGCCTATGGTGAAGTATGTTGAAACAGATGGTTATTCAATGTATAATAATAAGATCTCTCATTTAGATGATGCCAGGGCTCTATCAGAGTCAACTGACTTAAAGGAACATGGAGAGATTCTCCTCTCTCCTTTCGTAGATACTTCTAATCCCCAGTTGGACACCACAGGCGGACGCTCTTTTATAAAATGTATTCATGTAAAATATATAAAATAACAGGCTTTAAACGCTAACGCGTTTTGCGGCTGGAGGGCCGCTTTCTCAAAGCTCAATAAGACTAAATGATTAAAACATAAATCACATAAACAGAGAAGCACCTGAACAAACACCTACTTATATACTAATCCAAAATTATTCCAATTGGAAACCGTTATGACCAAGAACTACAAGTTCCATAATCCTCTCCTGAGATGTTTCCCGATTGGAGGTTTTGGAACATGTGATCCAAACCCTATCCTTTCACCATTGGGTACGTCACCACTAGAGTGAATGTTTGATATGGGTCTTCGTTCCCGTGACCCTTAGCTGATAGTGAACCAGGTGACTCACTGCTGGGAGAAGGATAGGTTTGTTTGAATAATTCGTTCATAACGGTTTCCAATTGAAATCATTTTGGATTAGTATATAAGTATGTGTTTGTTCAGGCAGTCCTCTGTTTACATGATTTATGTTTTAATTGTTTAGGCTTGTTGAGCTTTGAGAAAGTGGCCCTCCAGCTGCGAAACGCTTTAGCGTTTAAAGCCTGTTATTTTATTTATTTTACACAAATAAACTTTATAAAAGAGCGTCCACCTGTTGTGTCCAACTGAGGATTAGAAGTATCTACGAAAGGAGAGAGGACAGACCCAAACGGAGATGGGAGAATCTCTCTGTGTGCCTTTAAGTCAGTTGACTGATAACAGAGCACTGGCATCATCTAAATGTGAGTGCATCTTATTATTTTACAATGAATAACCATTTGTTTCAATATACTTCACCATAGGCTCCCCTGCTTTGTTTTTGCTTGTTCCATATATATCCTGCCTCTAAGGGAGAGCGTGATAAACAAGGGAGCTGCCATTGACCAAATATTTAACATTTGAAAGTATACTGTGTCTGGAGACAGTTCAAATCTCTCCAGCTGCCTCTTTAGTCGGTGTCAGTATATGCCATAGCTGACAATATACACTTGTGACTGTGCACATTAGGGTGGGGTGGCGGTTGATTACTTTAAAGTTGATACACACAAGGGGGGCCCCTTGTTTTGTCTCCCCTCTTTTTGTCTTTTACATACATTAAATGCCTATCTAAGGAGAACTCAAGCTGTGCAGCTACAAATAATATCAAGTTATTAGCAAGTAGAATGCAGGAGGTGGGGGATGGAGAGAAATAAAGAGAAAGGGAGAGAGAAAGAGAGAGAGAGAAGGAGACAGATCCATAGTACCTAGAAATAAATGTGAGGAAAAAGCTAAGGAAAAATCAGATGAAGAAGATGGGTAAACATGAACCAAAACAAAATAACTGAGGAGAAATATTACATAAATTTGGTAATGTGAATGGAATCCCAAATTCTGTTTAGTTCAGTGTGTTTGATTTTGAAAAAATCTTCTCTACTTCAAATGTCTTTCTCTCTTGTGTATTTGTTTACTTTCCCTCTGAATATTTTTGTTTTAAAGTTATGGATGGAGTGGTTTCTCCACTGATGACCGGCTGGATATGGTTCTTTTCCTTAGTTTATCTCTCACTAGATTGTCTGTATATGTTCATTCTTAGATTAAGTTGTAGGCCCATTTCATCAACATTCAGTTTCACATTCAGTGCACATACATTTGCTGATGTAATTTAATATAATCCTTTAATGTTATATATCTTGTTGTTATGTTGTGCAGTACTGTTTTCACAAATGTGTTGACATGATTTGCAGCAGGATTTGTTGTAAGATTTGGTCCCATTATGCTTGCCCATTCATTGATCAATTTGTGTTTCAGACTTGATGGCTGCCTGCATACTTTATTAGGAGGTTGGGGGGAGTATATATTTTAACACCACATCATCTGTTAGCAGAAGCTGTAGGTCTTTGATGATGTTGTGTATTACTTCTAGTGAAGGTTGTATGCAGTTGCTAGTAGTATACATGAATTGGCTTCCTTCTCCTTATATTATAACAGATGTTCACTGGGTGGTCTCAATGCAGATGTTATTTCTTTGTGATTGTCCTTGTTTTGTATCCTGTTTGAATGATTCAGGCAATGTTTTTAGAAGATTATTGCAGTCGTTGATATCTGAGCATATGTGGTGGTATCTGATAGCTTGACTATTAAAGGGATAGTAATGTTTCACAAGAAAAGCAGCTCCACTTAATCTTCATAGTATTTGGGCCATGGAGAGTGTTATTTCAATACTGTCAGAGTTGTAGTTCAAAAGTAATTGAATGATAAAGTTCCCCCTCCCACTCCTATTACTGATGAAATACTGCTCACCTCAGAGCAGCAAGACTGTCCGGATGGATCACAGAGAGGGACAATCTTGAGTGAGCATAAGGGAAAACCTGAAAAACCTTTCAATGGGAGCAGGGTTTTCCTTATGATCACAGTAAGAAGATTGTCCCTTGCTGTGATCTGTCTGATCCTGGGACCAGATTCCACATCTGAGGGAAGGGGGCTTACATTAGGTAAAAGGAGCAGGAGGGGAATACTTTATCATTCAATTATTATTGAACTATAACTCTGACAGTATTGAAATAACACCCTCCATGTCCCAAATACCATGAAGATTAATTGGAGCTGCTGCTTTTGTGAAACATTACTATCCTTTTAAAGATAGCTTGTTTTGAGAGATAGATGGAAGCTGAAATTGTGAAGGTAACTGCACCTGTCTGTTGGTTTTATGTATAGAGATGAGTGATGAAAGTTAAGGTTCTGTACAGGAATGTATACTTTCTGTAGAGAAATCCATTTTCAGTTCAATAAATGGATGGTTAAGGATTTGTGAAAATCTTTGAGTTCTTCTTCTCCTTCTGTCCATATGATGAATATGTCATCAATATAGCGCTAATGATTAGATGGTATTTAGCAGAATTTACCAAGAAATCTCTGTTCTAGGTTGGCCATAAAAATATTTTCATATTGTGGTGCCATCTTTGTGTCCAATGCTCAGGCCATTATAAATAGGCTGAAGTCCTGGTGAAAGGTGAAATACTTGTATGTAAAGGTAAATTATATCAATTTAATGATAGTGTTGGGGCTATATTTCTGGATGTGGGCACATGAGATCAGGAACTGATAGCAGTCATTAATTCCATCCTTGTGTGGGATGTTTCTGTAGAGTGATTCCACATCCACTGAAGCTAGAATTTTCTTAGTAGGTAAATCTTTTATTAGTTTGAGTTTGTTAAGGAAGTCTGTGGTGTCTTGTATAAAGCTAACTATGCTAATGACAAAATTTGTAAGATGTTTGCCACCAGGCCAGAGGTCTATCTTCCTTTAATTTTTCTTTACATTTATTTCTGTGCACTATGGATCTCTCGCTTTGTGTCTCATTACCTACCATTCCCCCTCCCCTGCATTCCACTTGCTATGAACTTGATATGATTTGTAGCTTATCAGCTTGAGTTTTCCTTAGCTAGGTATTTAATTGAGTGAGTTGCTCTCAAAAGCTTATAATTTAATGTTAGCCCAATAAAAAAAGTATTATTACATAATGTTCTACTCATTAATTTGGTATCTACACCACCAGACTAACACAGCTATTCTACATTTTATATGTATATATGAATTATCATGTTTATTGCAAAAATACATGAATGCAAGGAACGCCCATTAATGCACTGAGTGCCAGAGAGGTAGGTATCCAACACATTGCAACAAAATGCATTGGATACCTCTCTGGCACTCAAATGGTTTATATATATATATATATATATATATATATATATATATATATATATACACATAATACAGTGAGCTAATGCAGAGCATAACATTTTACATTCCTAATATCTATTCAAACCTGTGTCAAAGAAACACTAACACCTCGTAATAATAACCCTCCCTCTTTACTAATGCCCTAAGATCCTAATGGCCACTGTGGATTTTGCTCTTGGGTCAAGAGATAATCAGTCCTGGGTAATCTGTCCATGAGATGGAAATTACTTGCTGACCAGACAGTTGATTCCCAACTCTACCCATGCAATGACATCTTCTGTAGGCTTATGCACTCTGCCTGCTTCTATCAGGAAAACAAAGAGAAGTACAACTGGGCAGAATTTCAGGTCTAGAAGACCTACTGTACCAGCAAGTGTCATGTTGAGCTTTATGGCTCATGTGCTCTGCTCACTTCTATTTGGAAATACAAAATTAAAGATCCATGGAGGGAGTTTGAGGCCCATAAGTCCTGCCAGCAATAGTTAAGTCCACCTACTAGACATAGCAGTAAAGTCTTATTGTAACTGCAGTCTCTAGTACCAAGGACAAGGAAAAAAAATTGCTCACACATGAAATGGTTAATAAAGTTACTCACTACATACATTGGACTGCTTGGTTAACCACTATTGTTTCACTTTATTTGATTAAAAGTAACTAGTGAATTAAAATAATTACAAATGTGGGTATCTGAATCTTGAAGACTAATTATTGTTTTTAAAGCTGCAGTGAGGTTCAAGGCTGCATCAAGAACAAATATTATAATTTACACATGATTTCAGATGATTGGGGCTTCATCCCCCCTTTTTACATATAATATGCATAACTAAAGGGTGTGTTTTACAGTTTAAGGAAAGTACTATTAGGTCTTTCCGAGTAGCATTGAACTTATGTATTTGTGACATATGCATTGTCCTAATCATCCTTATTAGCCATTTCATGTGTGAGTAATTTTTCTTCCTTGTTGTTTTTTGAATTATTATAAATTTGAAGAGCATGTATACTAAAGCATATAGACATAGGAGTACACTTGTGTGTTATATCTAGAACCAAGGTGCAAGGACAAAATCCAAAGCGGCCATTAGCATTTTCTGTCCATAGTAATCTTTGAGTATGGGTTGTTATTAGGAGTTGTTAGTGTTCAAAACCTTGATTGATAGAGATGTCTCCAACACATTGATACACACAACGCATTGGAGACATATCTAGTATCCAAGAGGAAAATTATAGTAAAGTGCCTTATGGGCACAGTGTTAGTTGTGCAAGAAACCCCCAGGCATTCCCAAAAAATGTCACTATTTAAAATATATATATATATATATAAATAAATATATATATATATATATATATATATATATATATATATATATATCTCATATGTACATTTATAGAGAATGTATTCTGAAATCACAGTCTTGTTATAGAACCTTCTTCAATGGCAGTTTCTAATTTTGTGCAGTTTTCATCCACAGATGTATCTTTTTCCAAAGTCTGTTTATCTGTATACATTTCATATTCAGAGGTGCCGCTGGGATGAGTATCAGAAGAAGGCTGGAGAGGCAGACATTCCGAGGTATCATCTGTAGTTGGAGTTAACACATATTGTTCATTAAGAGTATTTACTTTTAGTTCACAGTTCGGTTCTAAATCTTTGACATCAAGCTCAACAGTTTTTTCACTTTGATCAAGGCTCTGATGGTTTGCAACTTCTTCAGAAACAGAGTAAATTTTGTTGAAACTCTGGTCAACATAATTAGATTTTGAGCGTTTGCGAAACAATCCAAAATTTTTTATGTCTGTTACAAAGTGGATTTTTTTCTGTTTCTCCTTGGCAGGTTCTGGTACTAATAAGGCAGACCCATTACTTACAGTATTGTGTTTTTCAGAGGCTATTACTGCTGACTTTGGATGAATCATAGTGGTTATGTCAAACAGGCTGAATGTATTTTTCTGCACTCTACTTCTTTTTTCATTGCTTTTACATTTTTCTTCAGTGTCTATGAAATCTGCTACACCAATTTTTGATTGTTGAAGATTAAATTTGTTTCCTTTTAGCAATCCCAAAACCTCAAAGCGGAAGCTCGAAATGTCCTGTTTAAGTTCCTGAAGAAGAAAAGAACAAAATGTTAATTATTAAGATTACAAATGATTATATAAATATATATATATATATATATATATATATACACATATACATACATACATATAGATTGACATATTTCAAAAGAAATCACTCACAGGACTTTGTTGAGGTAAAGTTTGTGATGGTTTATTCCATCAACTTTTCGTCCCTACTGTGGGCCTTCATCAAGATGCCCCACAGTAGGGCCGAAACATTGATGGAATAAACCAGCACAAACTTCACCTCAAAAAAGTCCTGTGAGTGCTTTCTTTCTTTTGAAATATTATTACATGTGTTATTTGGAAATGACACCCAGGCATTTATTTGAACTTTAAAGAGAATGTATACCTTGGATATCTTTATATATATATATATATATATATATATATATATATATATATAATCACACTGGAAGTTGGAGGTACTCACTCTCAAAGTACAATTGCCCAGGTGCACAATCCTCAGAGAAAATGGTAAATACGAGAGGAATGAGAGGCAGCACCGGTGGGACTTATTTGAACATATTTATTATTGGCAATAAGACAATCAACCTTATTGCCAATAAAAAAATCTGTTCAAATAAGTCCCACCGGTGTTGCCTCTCATTCTTCTCATATATTTATGTATATATATATATATATATATATATATATATATATATATATATATATGTGTGTGTTACTTTTTTATAAATCCAGTGTATTTAAAAGTAAATTGTTTAGCATGTATGATTGATTGTTTGTTTTTTATAAATTGAAGTCCTTTCCCATTACAATTAACAATGCCACAATTATCCTCATTTCCACATCATATGTCTATGGATCATAAACACTCTTTTTGTCTCATCTTATCCACACTACAGCCTCTTCCTGCTCCTTCTTCTCTGTATAATGTATAAAATACAGCAATTTCTCAGTTTCTCCTCAAATATAATGCTTATTTGGGCTTGCATCCTCTCTAGATGTCACAAGTTTTTGCCTCAAAAGAGAAACAGGAGGAAAAATGACACTTCCCACCTAGTATCAAATTTCCAGCAAAAAGTGCAGTTTTTCCTCTTTTTTTGCCTAACTTGTAAAATAATAAAAAACAAATTACTAGGTAAAACTGACAAAGACCTTGACATAAGCTGAGTCTGCGGCAGACTGATACTTGATGAGATGGAGTATTTTGTAGAAAGCCAAGGCAAGACATCAGAATCAGTTCTATGGTGTACTTTTCAGTAAAAACACATATACAGTAGTTGAGTGATGTCCAGAAAATGCACAAGGAATAGGAGTAGGGTGAAAGGATTAGGAGGATCAGTTCATGGACGTGTGAGTAATATGGTAGTCAAAAAACTGACAATAAATTAAGGTGATCACTCTCTTGCTGAGGAGGATTCAGTTTGTCAACATTCCACCAACATTTCCATAGCCATCAGTACCAGTACTATTAATCAACCATCGAAACCACTGAAGACAACAACGAGTCACATTCTAGTACTGATGGTATAGTGGAAGAAGATGTATCAACAAAACCAACTGCTCCATCTGACAGTGAATCAAATAAGCACAAAAACACCTGTCAGTGAATTAGTAGTGAGAACTGTGAAACTAAAAGCAAAAATAAATTATTTGAAAAAAAAATAAAAGTAGTGGGCAAGACGTGGGCATCCGCCTCTTTTTCTGATACAGAAGAAGATGAGAGTGAGAAAGATGATGACATGGTCAGAAAGTTAGCTGAAATGCAATGGCTTAGTCTTCCACCACTAAAAAGGAGCACTGTGACTGTCTATAAACTGCTTGAGTAAACAAGTGGAAAGTTTGACCATAGACAAGCAAAGATGTCCAAAAATACACAGTCATCCTTTTATTCATCATCAGCATTCTCACTAGGAATGAGAGAAAATGTTCAGCTCAAGCCAAAATCTTCATCTAACGGAAAATTTCTCGTGAAAAGTGCAGTTTTTCTGCTTTTTTCACCTAGCTCATTGCATTGAAATCAATGGGAGACTGAATTTACATACAACACATAGCACATTTTATTTTATTTCCCACAGGCATTATATAAAAGGGGTCTGAGGATGCCTGTGTTGGTGGAGGTTGGGGAAAGAATCAGTTGAACAGGGATTTTTTTCGGGGGTTGTTGACTGGATTGGGGGACAGTTGATAAAATAAATAAATAAATAAAAATAAAATAAGACATGGTATATAAAGAGTTTGAGGTTATGTGTATTGGTGGAGTCTGGCAAAAAAAATCAGTTAAACGGTGAATGTTTTTCGGAGGGTTGTTGACAGAAACAGGAACCCCCCTGATGTAAGCTGTGACATTGATTTGTGGGACTTACACTTGTTTGGCATAAACCATGAGGACGAGGACACATTGATTTGTAAAATTTAGACTTGTGTTAGGCCCAAGCCCGAATAAAACATTGATTTCTAGGACTTAGACTTAGGTCCATGCCCTGAGGAAATATTGATTTCTAGGACTTTTGCTTTTTAGAGGCACAAGCCCTGAGGAATCAGTGATGTTTTGGACTCAGGTTTATTTAAGTCACAAGCCCTGAGAAATCAGAGATTATCTTTTTGCACTCAGGATTGTTAGAGTCACAAGCCCTGAGGAATGAGTTATGATTTTCTGTACACAGGCTTGTTAGAGTCACAAGTCCTGAAGAATCGGTGATCATTTTTTGCACTCAGGATTGTTAGAGTAACAAGCCTTGAGGAATCAAGTATTTGAATTGTTTTTTGTAGGCCTCTGGTTTAAATAAAGAACAAGCCATAAGAAAAAAATGCCCTACTGACCAATGCTACTGGCAAATGATACTGTGTCACTGCAGCATTTGCTACTGCTGTTCTTGCTGCTGCTGAGTTGTTGTTTAAGCAGCAGGATGATTAGGAAGCTTCAAGGGAATGGGATGAACAACAGAAGTGAAATGGGTGGTGATGATGATCATGATTCCACTTGGCACTACTAGCTCCAGATGTTCCTGAGGCAGTAACAGCACTACAACTGGCCCTTACTACTTCAGGTATATATGGAGAAAAGAAGATGGCCAAAAATGCTTCTCCTCCAAAATCATGGGTGTGTTATTGTAATATAAATTCTCCCCTTCAGAGCAGGAACTGTGCCACTCATCAGCATCTTCATTGTGTACAGTGTCTGTTGGAAATAGGGGAAGGACTGGGAAAAATGGACACATCTGCACGCACATCAAACAACTGGCACAACTGAAGGCATACACTTTGATACTTAGGTCCCCAGTGTAAAATCAATAATCCCCCCATAAATCAAGTAGTGCTGCTGTCACTATGCCTCTTGTCCACTCCCCGCTAAGGACACATGCAGTCTTAATAATAATGATGAACCCTCCCCGCCATCAGCTTAGCATATTCTGTGGGATGGAATCTCCTCAGATACTGCTTGATTCCATGCTGGCGATTATGCTCCACCACCTTATCATATGTAGACAGCACACCACATAATGTGCAATGGGTGGAACTGTCAAATCTTCGCTTCTACAGAATTGCTATCAGGTGGTGGGGGAGGTGGTAACAATGATATTTATGTATGTATCTTTATTTATATAGCACCATACATGTACAAAGCGCTTTACGGAAGTTGTAACTGTATGATACAAAAATACAGAACTGGGCTAAGAACATCAGGCTAAAGTGCAATCAGTGCATCAAAGGGAATCATACATTGGGAAATGTACCCTGCCCCAAGGAGCTTACAATATAATTAGAAATCATAACATCATACAGAGATAGTAGGAGGAGGATCAGAAGTGCAAATACAAGGCTCAGTGATGGAAGAGCAGAATGATTCTGATGTGACTGTCAGTGTGCACAAGGAGGATATTGTTACTGAGATGGAAACCAAAAAGAAAAACAAATAGGGGGTGACAATAGTACCTTATCAAACAAATAATAATAATAAATAATAATATTATTGCTGTTTTATTATTTGTTTGATAAGGCACTATTGGCGCCCCTATTTGTTTTTTCTTTTTGGTTTCTATCGATTCCTCCATGAGGGGAAATGAGGGGTGAGCAGCCAGATACCAATCACACTGATAGCTGGATAAGGGACAGCTTACAAAATCCCTGAGCTTTATTGCTGGTTAACATATAGGTGTTAACAGCATTTTGTTGTGAGTTCCATTCTTTTTGGTGGTAGTGAGGTGTCAGCTCTGAGACAAAGGATATTGCACTAGGAAGCGCCTCATTTTCTTCCTCTTTTTTCTATTGTTATTGAGATGCCTCCTTGAGCAGGTGTGTCTTCAGGAGAAATTTGAAAGTGATGAGTGTGGATGATTGGCAAATGGTGATAAGGAGGACATTCCAAAGTCGAGGGGCAGCAAGTGAAAAAGATTGTACCTGAGAGATGGCTTGATTTGTATAGGACAGAAAGAATCCTTGAGAAGAGCGCAAGTGACGGAAAAGGGTGCAGCAAGAAATAAGAGCAGAAATGTAAGAGGGTGCTGAAGGAGAAATATACTTAAAAGAGAGGACAGGAATCTTGTACAAAATATGATACTTTATAGGTAGCCAATAGAGGTATTTCAAGAGCAGATGAGAGGGAAGGTATCTGGTAGCAAAGATAGTTATTCTTGCAACAGAATTGAAAACAGACTGAAGAGGAGAAAGATGATAGGTAGGAAGACCAGATAGTAGAATACTGCAATAGAGAGAATAAGAGACCGCCTGTGACAGTTTTTTATTTACAGAGGAAGGGACATATTTTGGCAATTTTTTCAGGAAGTGACATGTTCTGGTCACAGCTTGGATATGGGGGGAGAATATCAAGGTGGAATAGAGTAAAAACCCAAGACAGCGTGCTTTAGTTACTGAGTATATGGTAGAATTGTCAATTGTGATGGAGAAAGGGGTTGGTGGTTGGGTTTTAGGACAGAATACAACCAGTTCTGTCTTAGCCATATAAAGTTTTAGAAAGATGGCAGTGGGCCATCCATGAAGAAATTGCTATGAGATACTGAGTGACTCAAGACTGCAGAACCAGAGTGAGGTCAGGGAAAGAGATGTAGAGTAGTGTGTCATCTGCATACTGATAGTAATTAAAGCCAAGTGATGATGTGAGGTTACTAAGTGTTTCTGTCATATTGAATAGGTTAAGAGAGTTTGAGAGGAAGAGGTCATGAGTAGTATGGAGTTTGTTAAGTAGAGAGCGAGCATTCCATTATGCACAGGAAAAGAGTGCAAGCAATGGAGGGAGGCACGTAAGGCTCAGTAGATTGCTGGTAGCGGTAGGCATCAGTCTAGGATGGACATAGGAGGGAATGCAGATGGAACCATGGGTTGGGAGAGATATCTCCTGCAGCCATAAGGAGAGTTACAGTCAGAAAAAGCAGTTGAGGTGGATTTGTATGTGTGAAGAGGTGTGGGTTGTTTCTTGGTGGATGGACATAAAGAAGAGGGATGGGCGAACATTTTTGCCTCAAATAAAAATTGGCGAATAATGTCTCTACCTGCTTGGCATTTAATTTCCCATGAAAAGTGTGTTTTTTCTGCTTTTCTTGCCTAGCTCATTCAAAAGGAACATTGAATTTACACACAATACATATCAAATGTTATACAAGGAATAGATAAGCTTATTTTGCATACAAAAGAGTTCTTTTGCTATAAAATCTACCTTCCTTTTTTTATTTTTACTTTTATATTTTACCTCTGAAGACCCATGTAAATATAAATGGTTACAAGAAAAAATAGTTTGAAAACCATTAGGATAGTTCAATTTGTGATAATATAATAAATAATATGGTTTTGCACGATTATACTACTAATATAGCATTATAGCAGTAATTTTATAAAAACAAATATACATTTTTTATCACAATTATGAATGTTTATATAGTTTATATCATATGTAGATCTATTAGAAGGTTGTAACTCATTCCATAATATGATTGACAGATCTCTAACAGGACAGAGGATGTGGTTCAGAGAGCTGCCCAGTTTAAGACTGAGGTGTGATCATCATTCTTTCCAGTTATGCATTTAACCTCTGAGAATGAGGCATGGGTAATGTCCCAGTCCACTATATTAAGGCTTCAACAGGGAAGGAGACCAAATGGAAGATCAGTTCATGTAATGGAATGATCCATTTTTTTATCTCTTTGTATGTTGGTTTTGGTATACTCTTATCTTTTATAACTAGGGTTAAGTTATTTGGTTATATCCCCTGACAAAAATGAATATGTATACTAGTGAAATGCGTTGGGACACTAACATTAAAATTGTGAATACCTTTTACTCCCCGTGTGGTCTGTTATCCGGAGCTGGAACCCTTATATTTATGAGTGATTGATTTCTGGTGGATCCGTTGAGTATATTCTATTTAGGGAACCAAGAGGTCCTGCTTCTCGTTTATATATTAAGGATACTTCCACTCAACACATCGGAAAGACTGTGGGATATTATCACAGTGCCGGTGCTTCCTGTGCTGAGCGGCAACATTATTATCACTGCTGTTCTCTGATTGGCTGGTCTTCATTGCTACTACTTGGGCTTGCCTTTATATACCCTGGGATGTCCTTCCTTAGGCACCCTTTTGTGGTGTACGAGTTCCTGAGTTTATGTTTGTGCTTTTGCTGATTCATGTATTACCTGGACTGCGTGACTATGATTTGGTTCCTGAGTTCCTGTTGCTGCGCTCCGTTGCTGACCGTATCTGGCTGAGAACCTGCTCCATTGCTGACTGTATCCTGGCTGAGAACCCGCTCCGTTGGTGACCGTATCTGGCTGAGAACCAGCTCCGTTGCTGACAGTATCCTGGCTGAGAACCCGCTCCGTTGCTGACTGTATCTGGCTGTAGAACCCGCTCCGTTGCTGACAATATCCTATCTGGCCATTGCACCTATCAGTTGCTGACCGTAGTTGGCTGTCTTCTGAGCTGTGGCTGTTACCGACTGTGGATTCCTATCCACGTTATTACTGTGTGTTGTCTGTGCCACTAGGTGACCCTGTGAGGTCACAGGTTACCAGGGCCTTGCAGTTCATTCTCGGTGTGCGCCGCGGGGTGCTGTTTTCTGTCGACCAAAGGCTGAGCCTTATGCTCAAGCTGCTCTACTGCCATCTAGGTGGTGTGTACAATCTAAGTACCGGTGCAGTGTTCTACACACTGACTGAGTTACTCTGATAACTGTCTGTGTCTGCCTCCCTAGTAGCGCTGGGCTCACTCCCTCTGGGAGTTGCAGTTACTCTCTGGGCATTGTCCATTAACCCTGTATGTACCTGGAGCTTCCAGGTAATAGCACTACCGTTCCTTACTGCAGAGCCCTGGGATCAAGAGCCAGCGTTGCAATTTCCACCTTGCAGACTGAGGGACACTAGTTGCGTTCCTATTACTTACCATATATTGATCCACCCCTAGTGTTCTAGCGTTTTCCAGTAGCAGCAGCCTAGGTCTCCGTTAACCCTTTCAGGGTTGGTCTGCATATACACGGTTTCCTCCTGCCATCGGTCTAGGGCCTTGGCCAGTGTTGCCTCGCTCCTGTTGGGTCAGTGCCCAGGCATCTGGGTTGTGCCAGTCCTCCACTGTGGGCTTCAAGCCACTGTAGTCCTGTTTCCGTTCCTGGACTGTGTACTCTTTTCCTTGCCGGTTCTGCCAGAGTCCTTAACTGCCAGTGGGTTCCCAGTCCATTCCATTTGCCCTTATGGGTTCCAGTACCCAGGCATATGGGTTGTCCTGTCCTATTCGTGGACCTCCTGTGTTGGCACCTACCCATCCGTTTTGGGACTGTACGTTGAACCTCACTGGGTTGCCAGATCCTGTCATATATATATCTATATATATAAAAGAAGACTTTGTGCCTGGCAAAACACACCCAGGGGCGGCAGTAAAAAGGATTACTGCTGCCATTGGGTGATTCTGTGGGAGTGTGATTTTTGGCCTGCCCCCACTATCCAGCCCGCCCACCACTATCTAAGGCTGAAAAAAAAAATGGCTGCCACACACTCCTACACCACAGACACATGCACATGCCCTCCCACACACACACTAGCAGACACATACACACATATACACACACTCACGCTGAGGATGATGGGAACAATGTTCAAGCTACAGCTGGAAGGCCATGGTCCAATCTGTATTATGCAGCTTCTTCATTCCCTGTCTTTGAGCCTACACAGCTCTGCTAATTACTACAAGTGAGCTGATTTCTAAACAATCAGCAGGAGGATACTGGCTTGCTGAGAAAGTGGAAACAACGGCAGAGAGGTGATCAGGCAGTGCAGAGCAAGGCTTCAGCTGAGCTGGTAAATGGCAGAGACATGGATGTGACTGTATTTATATATTGCACAAAGAGAGAGAAAGAGAGCAGGTTGTTTGTCAGTCTGTCTGTAAGTAGAGGTGCCAGTTCCTGCAATCATCTCTATTCTGTACATAGCTCACTGTATAGCATGTATGACAAACTATTTATATATGGTCTGGCATTGTATAGTATACAGTCTGTGTATAAGGACTGGCACTATACAGTATAGGAGGGACAGTCCCTGTTTGACACCCAAATCCCTCTGCTCCTCTATTTAGGAGATCACACGGTGTGGTGTATATACAGTAGGCTGACCAGACCTCACCTTTAACCGGGGACACATAGGAAATAAGCATATTTCAGGAGTGCACCAAAATCAAAGCAGCCCTGCAGTATGCATTTTTCATATGTGTCACTGGTTAAAGGTGAGGTCTGGTCAGCCTAATGTACAAGTGTATCAGATTGCTCCACATCAGTAAAACCCACGGTAATGTGGGTATAAACTTCTGTATATATCTGTTAAATTAGTCTGTGTAAAAAAAATACTTTCATCTTCTTGTAAATCATTCACTTACAGAAAGAGTAACTTAACCATTTTCAGTACCAGAGGAGATGCAATGCATTGCTTACCCCCTGGCACTCAAAGGGTTAAAAATTCTCTACAATGGTCTGGCACTGTATAGCAGTGGTTCTCAATCTGTGCCCTCAGTGGCTATTAACAGGCCAGGATTTTAGAATTTCCTTTTAAGAGCACAGGTGAGTTAATCAATATGACTGAGCCTCTGATCAACACACTTGTGTTCTAGCAGTGAAATTCCTAAGTCCTGGCCTGTTAGTGGCCACTGAGGGCATGGGCTGAGAACCTCTGCTGTATAGTATACAGTCTGCATGTGTCTGTGTATAAGGACTGGCACTATACAGTATAGGAGGGACAGTCCCTGTTTGACACCCAAATCCCTCTGCTCCTCTATTTAGGAGATCACATTGTGTGGTGTATATACCAGTGTATCAGATTGCTCCACATCAATAAAACCCACAGTAATGTGGGAATAAACTTCTGTATATATCTGTTAAATTAGTCTGTGTAAAAAAAATACTTTCATATTCTTCTAAATCATTCACTTACAGAAAGAGTAACTTAACCATTTCAATGCCAGAGGGGATGCAATGCATTGCTTACCCCCTGGCACTCAAAGGGTTAAAAATTCTCTAAAATACACCACCAGCCACGCCCCCAGTAACACCACCGAAAACACAAGTGTCCCTCTTTGGCCATATGAAATGTTGGGAGGTATGTTACTTACACTGCTCACACTGTATGTATTTATGTTCTGATTTGCAGCTGTGTGTCACTGTTTGTGTTGTCAGTGCATGTGTGTGTATATGTGTGTGTTGCATGTGTTTCTGTCTATCACTGTGTGTACCTTTCTGACACGTACACCCTACGCTATAATTCACTATCATAACATTTATTTAAAAAAAAAAGAAACATTTCCTGCATAACATGACGGGCAACGCCGTCCCAAACTGCTAGTATATGTATATATATATATATATATATATATCAGTATCCTGATTGTCTAGTCCAGTCCTGTTCACTGTACACTTTGTATATATTTTCCTGTTTTGTATTGTGGTTATTAGGGCCTACATTCGTGTATGCACTTTATTCTAATAAAGTTATTTTAACCTTACAATTCTTTCTGAGTGTTCATCTAAAAAAACGTGACAGATATAGAGTCCATTTATACCTTACTATATGTGAGACAGTGTGAAACCAGATGGGAGGCCTATCTCCTGAAATTCAGAACAATTACCAGAGGATTACTGTACTGAGGCTCATTAACAAGAATCTATTGTGTAAGTACAATCAATAACAGCTATTTACATTGTATCTATCGGTCACTCTGAGATTTTTGTGCTTTTAATTTCCTCTCTTTACATAGCAAATGTTATTTTATTTCCCAAAGGCATAGTATAAAAGGGGTATGAGGGTACCAGTGTTGGTGGAGTGTGTGGAAATAATCAGTTGAACAGGGATTTTTTTGGGGGGTAAATTAGACTTCTGTTAGACCCAAGCCCTGAAGAAACATTTATTTGTAAGACTTAGACTTATTATTAATGACACAAGCCCTAAGGAAACATTGATTAGTTGTAGAGAATTAGACTTGTGTTTGGCATAAGCCCTAAGGAAACATTGATTTGTAGGACTTAAACTTGTTAGAAACAAGCCTCGCAATTGTTTTTTTGTAGGCCAGGCTCCGACAAAAAAATGCCCTACTGGCCTAGTGCCAGCAGGTTACGCTCTGTTGACCATTGGCAAATGCCGTGTAATTGTGGAATTTGCAACTGCTGTTCTCGCTGCTGTTGCAGAGTTGTTTAAACAGCAGTAATTTTAGGCAGCTGAAAGGGAATGGTATCAACAGCAGCAGTAAGATGGATTATGAATGATGAAAGATCCACTTGCCACTACTAGGTCCAGTGATGAGTCTGAGGCAGTAACAGCACCATAAACAAGCCCCCATCACTTCAGGTATATGTGGAGAAAAAAGAAGTTGGCCAATAATGCTTCTCTACAAAATCATGCGTGTTGTTAGAATATAATTTTTTCCCTCGAGAGCAGGAACTGTGCCTCTCATCAGCAACTGCAATGTGCACAGTGTGTGTGTGTGACTGTGTACAATGGGCACATCTGGACTTACATCAAACACCTAGCATAACTGTAACCAAATACCATGACACATAAGGTCTCCAGTGTGAAATCATCCCACCACAAACCAAGTACTGCTACTGTTAGTATGCTTAAGGACACATGACAACTTGAAAAAAGTTTAATAATAACGATGAACCATCCCTGCCAACAGCTTAGCATATACTGTGGGATGGAATATCCTCAGATGCTGCTTGATGCCCTGCTTGTGATTATCCTCCACCACACTGACGTTTGTGGTCAGTGCACCACACAGTGTTCAATGGGTAGACATGAACTGTCACATCCTGACATCTACTGAAAGGCTATCAACCAATGGGGGGAGGTAAAGATGAATGAGGTGGATTGCAGGGGAGGGCTGGCCTGGGGGGCAATTGCCCCCTGGGCCTGTCAAATGTCTGGGCCAGTGGGTCACTGCCTCACTCATACTCCAGCATGGGGCTACACTAGTGATACCAAAGAGCTTACCACTAAAATGGAGCTACACTAGCAGCATAACCCATTTCCATTGTTAGCTCTATGGTCTCACTTGTGTAGGTTTACATACATTGTAAGAGCTGTAGTATCAGTTGTGTAGTCCGACTTCAACTGTAAGCTCAGTGGCATCACTTGCCTTACTTCACAACATTAATGCCAATTGTAAAATTAACTAAAGGGGGTGGACTGGGACAGTGGGCTTGAATGACAGTAGAAACAGGCCACTGGATTGTATTTGCCCCCCAGTCCACATGTTGCCAGCCCTCCCCTGGTGGATTACCAGAAGATGTAGTTATCCTAGAGCAAGAAGGTGATGGTGAAGGTGATTTGCACCTCACCTCTTGTTGCCTATGGGTCATGGGGTACAGCAATATTGGTGCCAATTTCTTTGGTGGGTGTTTGGCTTTAATATGTTTCACATAAACGTCATGGTGTCTGTGTTTCATGTGTGTTATCAGGGTTGTTCTGCCAAGGTACGTTCCCTCCTTCCCCTTTTCACAAATTGTGCACAGTGCCATCACTGATAACTGCACTGTGCCTGCCCCAAGAGGAAAATAGTCCCACACATAGAACCTCAGAGGGGTAGGGGAAATAATGGCCTCTTTCTTCTTCTCCTCCATAATTTCCTTCGCTGACTGGGGCAGAGGATAATGTTGCTGCTACTGCACTACAACTGGGACCAGGAGTGTTGATGCTGGCAAGTGGAACCTGTCCTTGTCCAGTGTCACTGGACCCCATTCCCACTGTGTCCATGGTGTTCTGTGGCACATTAGCCTGCTCCTCAGCATCCTGCTGCACTTGCAACAAAGCAGGAGCAGGAATTACAACAATAGCAAACTCTGTAAATTCCAAAAGCCCACTGCTGGTGGTGGTGGTGATGCCATCCTCTTCCCTGTCTCCCAATGCTTCTCGGCTTGGGCTAAAAAAAGCCATTAATGTCTCTTCCACCCTAGCTTCTCCACCATCATAATCACCACCACCTCTGTGCAGCTGCTGCTGTTCTATTTCAGATATCTCACTGCTGGTTGGAGGAAGTGATGAGAAATGTGCCATCACTTTTGACCTGAAGAAGGCAGACTGGCAGCACTAGCAGAAGGAACAGGCAGCTGATCTGTGCTCCTGGTGGTGGTATTATTGCTGCTAGCCACCAGTTCTGCCTTCTTCAGGATCATGTTCCACCTAGACAATGACATGGGGGGAAGGGGACTCCCAGGGGAATGTTGTGAGCTCCCTTGGCTGTTAGTCTGACCACTCTGCATTACTACCTCTACCACTCCCCTAATGCTAGTGCCACCACCTGCTTCATCATCACTATTATTACTAACACCAGCCACATCAACTCCATTCCCTGAGTTTTCCTTCTCACTAGTAGAATGATCACCCCCTCCCTCACTCCTAAAACTCTGAGTCTGAACAAGTAGCTGGACCTTCTTAGTAGTAGTTCTGGTAGCAGGACTGCTTGCAAATAGCAAGTGTGACTTGGGGTCCCCTGCTGTCAGACTTGGCATCATCTCCTCCCCCCCACCTTAGAATCATAAGACACACTGGCAGCAGGTGCAGCTCTGTTAGCAGGCTCAGCACTGGCAGCAGACACAGATAGCTGACCTGTCCTACTCACACTACCACCCTCTTCTTTCTCCTCTGCCACACATTTCCCCAAGATCCCTAGGGGTGATGTAGGGGATTGTCCATAATTGGTTCTGGGGAACCAGGGCATCCAGACCCTTACATGTTGGTAGTAGTCACTCCTCCTCCTCAGACATACTGGATGCATAAGGGACCTTCCATCTCCACCCTTTATTATTATTATTATTAAACTTGCTCATAGTGATAGCAGTCACTATGAGCATCTACTTCCTCAATTTCGTTATTACCTCACAGCACAACAGTGTAACCTCTCTCTCTCTATATCTCTGTATCTGCTAGTATTGTGTTTCACTTCCTGGAACATTTTTATAGAGAAAAGATGAAAAACATAATTAACCCTTTGAGTGCAAGTGTGGTACTCAAAGGGTTAAAGGGTGAAAACCTTGAAGCCATTGAAAAAAAGAGTGAAACATTTTTGGCATTATGCGAAAACGGCGAAGATTTAAATTGCTTAATTTAAATCGAATTTTCACTTTGACACAGTGAACAACCACATGGTTTTTGATGATCTTTTCATGGGAACACAAAGTGTGAAAAACTTCTTGCATGACTTTTCGCGAAAACCTGACAATTTTTCGCTTTTTCTGTGAAAATTTTTGCCTTTCCACCTATGTAAAATTTTCCTCATTTTTGCCTATTTTAACAAATTTTCCGCTTATGTTAACACATTTTTTGCCTATACTTCCTATAGGTACATTTCCCACTGTAATATTACTTCTTCTGAGGGCTGAAGTTTAGAAAAAAGTGGCTGAAAGTCAAAGTTGTGAGTCCTACAGCAACTGCACTGCTCCACCCCTCCCCCTTCCCCTGGTGCTTTTGCTGGATATTACGCAGCTACACAACTGATGGAGCTGTATGATGCCTTGCCTAAGCCCAGTCAGCTGTCTGTTACTATCATCTAATATATTTCGTTTTTTATTTATTTATTTATTTATTTTTTAAAGTTGTCCACCCTGTTGTCTTATCACAGTCTGTCCAAAAAAAATTATAACTGAAAAACAAAATCAACAACGTATTTCCGCAGACTTCCCCACACAGGACAGAGACAAGAACAGCAAGATCAACAAGCAAATAGGTCCCTAGCAGCCTGTATCTTGCCAGTCAGTCACATGGAATTTTGGAGTATTTGGGGGTCAACCTCCTTCCTCCCTTCTTATCCTCTAGAGTGCCCCCAGACTCCCCTAATACAGAGAACAAATGTCCTACCTAAATGACTTCCTAAACTAAGCTTCAATTCCCCTTTATCTCCTCCAACTCAAAAACATTCTGCTTTCCCCTCTCACAAACACAGAATGGCTGCTGTGAGAGCCTGACAGCCTTTTAAATGGCTGTAGAAAACTTTCGTGTGATGGAGAAATATTTTTCTTCCCATTGATTTCTATGAGCGGAAAAGATGGAAAAAATCAGAAAAACAGCACTTTTTGCAGGAAATTATTCGCCAAGCAGAAAGTGCCATTATTCGCCGATTTCAGTTTGAGGTGAAAATATTCGCCCATCCCTAGTAAAGAGTTTAGTTAACAGAACAGCTCATGAGAGGAAATTGTTGGGGAATGTAAAAGGGATGGAGAGATAACAAGAACAATAATAAGAAAATTAAAATAAAATGCCTTATGTAAAAACATTATAAGTTCAACTGGGTTGCAGGGTGGTGGTGTCAGTGACCAGTGACTTGAAGGCAGACTACTTCAGCTGTCTAAATGAAGTGCAGTACAGGTTTTGTTTCCAAACCAGACAGTGATCAATAGTTCAGTTGCAGCTTGTTTTGATTAAATTGGTGATGATTACACTAATGCAATGGTAATGGAAGGGTTAAATGTCTGCAGTTGATGAGTGGTAGGTTCCTTCCTTCCACTCAATCCTGTGCTTTTAGTTGCAGATCAGCTGCTTCACTGACAGTTGAAACAGGGATCCCAAAACTCCAGAGTTAATCCTTCAGCTCAGACTGGTGTTCCAAGCTTTATTGCTGTTGAAGTTTTAATCTCCCAGTTTTAGATGTCAGCAGGTGCATTCTTAGTCTAATCCCAGGCCAGAAGACGTTGCTTTGTCTTCCCGCCCAGGACCCTTGTGGAAACAGCAGCTTTGTTCAGGGCCAAATGCATTTTAATTTGTATATTAATGATCTAGAAGTGGGAAATGAAAGTAGTGTATCACTCTTTCCTGATGACACTAAGCTGTGTAAGGAAATACATACAGGACTGGATGTTTTTTCCCTTCAGAAGGATTTAGATAAACTGAGTGAATGGGCAGAAAAGTGACAGATGACATTTAATGTACATAAGTGTAAGGTTATGCATTCGGGCTATAGAAACAAACAAGGTACATTTACACTAAATGGGAAACAACTTGGGGAATCCTCATTAGAGAAAGATTTAGGCATACTGATAGAAGATAGATTTCACAGCAGTGTGCAGAGCCACACAGCTGCAGCAAAAGCATATAGGACAATATCCTGGATAAAAATCAGTATAGATGCACAGGATGCAAATATAAATTTACCTCTAAATAAATCCTTGGTAAGGCCTCACCTAGAATATGGAGTACCATTTTGGGCACCAGTTCTTAAAAAATACATTACTGAACTGGAAAAAGTATAGAGACATGCAACAAAACTGATAGAGGATTGGAGGATCTGAGTTATAAAGAGAAACTAGCCATACTGGGGTTGTTTACATTTGAGAAAAGACATCAAACTGGTGATATGTTTAGCATTTACAAATATATTCAAGGTCAATACACAGAACTCTCTTTTCTAAGAAAAAAAGGTCATCCATTAAGACTAGAAGAAAGAAGCTTTTGATTAAAACAAAGGCAAGTATTTTTTACAATAAGGGTGGTAAAGCTATGGAATTCTTTAACTTAGGATTCTGTGCTTATAGATACTGTAACTGCTTTCCAAAAATACCTATCGTTTGATGACCCAGAGAACTATCTGACTGCCATTTGGAGTTAGGAAGGGATATTTTTACCAACTTGAGGCTTAATTGGAAATGGTTTCAATTTTTTTTTTGCCTCCCTCTAGATCAACAGGGGTGATCTGGCATGGGCTGGACCCAATCAACTATGTTACTATGTTTCTATTTAAAACACTCAGAACGTGTGTTATTGCATTACAATGCTATGCACTTAACAATAAACATTTTTAGATATAGAACAATTGTACTGTATTTCTTACCATATAATATATCTCTGTTATGGAAGAGAAAGAAATTTTCATTTTCAAACAATTCTATAAAATACATATAGTTTTCAGATTTAGGAAAAACTAACTTGCGGTTTACAAGATATTAAGTATAAAGTTGAAAGAAATATTTGTTCATGATACATAATATTTGTAAAAGGTTAATGTGTTGATGAAAAAGCTGATGCTGCACTATGATCTTGTTGTAGGTGCCATGATGTGCAATTTTTTTTTTAATAAAGTATTTTTATTGAAGACCAAAGAAAAGACAAGTACAGAAAAAATGTGACATTATCAGCATAGTACAGCAAAATCAGCAATAGCTGAACATAGATACAGCCATCAGAATTGCAATGGAGCATATGAACATTTGGTCTTCATATTTTATCATAAACCCCAAAATACTGGAAGAAAAAAAAAGAGGTGGGGAGGAAAAGAAAAGGAAGAAAGCGAAAAGATGAGAAGAAGGCAGGCTTCCCCGCTATCTAACGCCCCAAGCGACCCAACCAGGGGTCCTAGATTTTCTTGAATTTAGAAAGGCAGCCCCTTTGTAGAAATACCAATTTACAGTGTGGAACATACTGATTCGCAAGGTTCATCCAGCCAGCATATGACGGTGAGATCCGACATCCAAACAGCTGCAAGTACTCTAAGGGCCAATAACAACGTCTCACAGAGGAACCCCTTAACTGAGCTACGATGTATAACATCTGGGATAATAGAAAGAAGTGCCAGCTTCAGAGATGCCTGAATACATAGAAACATAGAATTTGACGGCAGATGAAAACCATTTGGCCCATCTAGTCTGCCCATTTTCCTACTGTAAAAACCTCAAACCTTTTTTGGTCCTTGGTCTTTTCTTATTTTAAGGACAGCCTTATTCCTATCCCATGCATGCTTGAATTGTATCACTGTATTAACTTCTACCACTTCTGCTGGTAGGCTATTCCATTTATCTACCACCCTCTCAGTGAAGTAAAATTTTCTTATATTACGTCAAAACTAGTGATGAGCGAGCATGCTCGGCCGAAGCTCGGTTCGGCTTGAGCATCGCTCTGCTCGGCACATGGCGGTACTCGTACGAGTACCGCATGTGCTCGCCCGCCATGTTCGGGTCTCCTCCCCGCACGTTTTGCGGCTGCTGCGCAGCCAATAAACGTGCAGGGAGGCTCTGACATCAGTGTAATGCCAGCAGCCATGTTGGCTGCTGGCATTACACTGATTGGCTGGCCAGAACCCGTGATCGGGTGCTGTATAGCACCTGACCAGCGAGTTCGGCTCAGTCTTAGCCAGGGAGAGATGAGGATAGGAAGGGAAAGTCAGTGTAGGGAGAAGAAAAGTGTGTTAGAACAACATATAAAGAAAGACCCAAAAGTCCTTTTTAGGACTATTGTGTGTGGGGGCAGCAGTTATATTTTGTTTTGGGGGGCAGAGTTTAAAAAAAAAACGTCACATATTCCGTTCACTGTGCCTAGTCGCAGATTAGCAGCACATTCTGTTTAGTGTGCAAAGTTGCAGATTAGCAGCACATTCTGTTTAGTGTGCAAAGTTGCAGATTAGCAGCACATTCTTTTTAGTGTGCAAAGTTGCAGATTAGCAGCACATTCTGTTTAGTGTGCAAAGTTGCAGATTAGCAGCACATTCTTTTTAGTGTGCAAAGTTGCAGATTAGCAGCACATTCCGTTCACTGTGCCTTGCTGCAGATAAGCAGCACATTCTGTTTAGTGTGCAAAGTTGCAGATTAGCAGCACATTCTGTTTAGTGTGCAAAGTTGCAGATTAGCAGCACATTCTGTTTAGTGTGCAAAGTGTAAAAAATAAAAGTCACATATTCCGTTCACTGTGCCTAGCCGCAGATAAGCAGCACATTCTGTTTAGTGTGCAAAGTTGCAGATTAGCAGCACATTCTGTTTAGTGTGCAAAGTGTAAAAAATAAAAGTCACATATTCCGTTCACTGTGCCTAGCCGCAGATAAGCAGCACATTCTGTTTAGTGTGCAAAGTTGCAGATTAGCAGCACATTCTGTTTAGTGTGCAAAGTTGCAGATTAGCAGCACATTCTGTTTAGTGTGCAAAGTGTAAAAAATAAAAGTCACATATTCCGTTCACTGTGCCTAGCCGCAGATAAGCAGCACATTCTGTTTAGTGTGCAAAGTTGCAGATTAGCAGCACATTCTGTTTAGTGTGCAAAGTGTAAAAAATAAAAGTCACATATTCCGTTCACTGTGCCTAGCCGCAGATAAGCAGCACATTCTGTTTAGTGTGGAAAGTTGCAGATTAGCAGCACATTCTGTTTAGTGTGCAAAGTGTAAAAAATAAAAGTCACATATTCCATTCACTGTGCCTAGCCGCAGATAAGCAGCACATTCTGTTTAGTGTGCAAAGTTGCAGATTAGCAGCACATTCTGTTTAGTGTGCAAAGTGTAAAAAATAAAAGTCACATATTCCGTTCACTGTGACTAGCCGCAGATAAGCAGCACATTCTGTTTAGTGTGCAAAGTGTAAAAAATAAAAGTCACATATTCCGTTCACTGTGCCTAGCCGCAGATAAGCAGCACATTCTGTTTAGTGTGCAAAGTGTAAAAAATAAAAGTCACATATTCCGTTCACTGTGCCTAGCCGCAGATAAGCAGCACATTCTGTTTAGTGTGCAAAGTTGCAGATTAGCAGCACATTCTGTTTAGTGTGCAAAGTGTAAAAAATAAAAGTCACATATTCCGTTCACTGTGCCTAGCCGCAGATAAGCAGCACATTCTGTTTAGTGTGCAAAGTTGCAGATTAGCAGCACATTCTGTTTAGTGTGCAAAGTTGCAGATTAGCAGCACATTCTGTTTAGTGTGCAAAGTGTAAAAAATAAAAGTCACATATTCCGTTCACTGTGCCTAGCCGCAGATAAGCAGCACATTCTGTTTAGTGTGCAAAGTTACAGATTAGCAGCACATTCTGTTTAGTGTGCAAAGTTGCAGATTAGCAGCACATTCTGTTTAGTGTGCAAAGTGTAAAAAATAAAAGTCACATATTCCATTCACTGTGCCTAGCCGCAGATAAGCAGCACATTCTGTTTAGTGTGCAAAGTTGCAGATTAGCAGCACATTCTGTTTAGTGTGGAAAGTTGCAGATTAGCAGCACATTCTGTTTAGTGTGCAAAGTGTAAAAAATAAAAGTCACATATTCCATTCACTGTGCCTAGCCGCAGATTAGCAGCACATTCTGTTTAGTGTGCAAAGTTGCAGATTAGCAGCACATTCTGTTTAGTGTGCAAAGTTGCAGATTAGCAGCACATTCTGCTTAGTGTGCAAAGTGTAAAAAATAAAAGTCACATATTCCATTCACTGTGCCTAGCCGCAGATTAGCAGCACATTCTGTTTAGTGTGCAAAGTTGCAGATTAGCAGCACATTCTGTTTAGTGTGCAAAGTTGCAGATTAGCAGCACATTCTGTTTAGTGTGCAAAGTGTAAAAAATAAAAGTCACATATTCCATTCACTGTGCCTAGCCGCAGATTAGCAGCACATTCTGTTTAGTGTGCAAAGTTGCAGATTAGCAGCACATATTCCGTGTAATATGAAGAAGGCGGGTAAAAAGGGACGGGGAAGTGGACGTGATCCTGATAGTTCAGGGCGCGGGTCAGGACGCGTAGAAACTGTGCCTGGTGCAAGAGCACAAGAAAGAAAGACATCCACCATACCTAGCTTCATGTCTCAGTTTACAGGGCGTCGCAGGACATCACTCTCGAGGTCAGACTACTGCGAACAGGTGGTCGGTTGGATTTCAGCTGATACTGCTTCCAGTCGGTTAAGCACCACCCTGTCTTCCACCAAGTCCACTCTCAGTAGCCAAGAGTCTGGTCAACATAATCCTCACCCTGATCATCCTTCCTCCCACCATAGAGGGTCTGGCCAAAGAAGTGATCCCACACTGGGATATAGTGAGGAGCTCGTCTCATCACCAATCCTTCATTTGAACCTCTCTCCAAGCACGCTTGCAGAGGAACATGACATCTTGTGCCCTGATTCACAACCTCTAGAGGGTACCCAATCACAAGAAGATGACAGAGGGGAACGGCATTTAAGGTCAAAGGAAGTGGATGATGATGATGATGAGACACAGTTGCCATCAAATCAACCACTATTACTGTCTCAAGACCTTGATGAGGAGGATGATACACAGTTGTCAATGACTGAGTATGTGGTGGGATCAAGAAATGAGGAGGATGATCAGAGTGAGGAAGTGGAGGAGGACTTGGTGGACGATGAGGTGACTGACCCCACCTGGGAAGGTGGAGAGCCGAGCGATGACAGTAGTCCTGAGGGTGAGCCATCTGCAGCACCGCAACAGGCTGGAAGAGGCAGTGGTGTGGCTAAAGAAAGAAGGCGGACCGCACCAAACCGGCCCGCAAATGTTCCACGGAGCACCCCCTTGCGTAAATCTCCCTTGCCAAGGGCTAGGTGTTCCGCGGTATGGCGTTTTTTTAAGGAAAGTGCGGACGACAAAAAAATTGTAGTTTGCAACCTGTGCCACACCAGAATGAGCCGAGGCATGAACACTAGAAACCTCACCACCACCAGCATGATCCGACACATGGCATCCAAGCACCGTAATAAGTGGGAGGAACGCCCTGATCGCCAATCTGTGTCTGCAGGCCACACCACTGCCTCCTCTTCCCCTGTTTTCGGTGCCGGCCAATCGCCTGTCGAAGGCGCAGGCCCGCATACCTCCCGCCCTGCACCTGTACCATCTGAAGCACCATCAGCGACCACATCCACTTCCCTGTCCCAGCGCAGCGTCCAAATGTCGTTACCCCAGGCATTTGAGCGCAAGCGAAAATACCCAGCCACCCACCCACAGGCCATAGCACTAACCTCACACCTTTCCAAATTACTGGCCATCGAAATTCTGCCATTTAGGCTTGTGGAGACTGAGTCCTTCCGCAGCCTGATGGCAGCAGCTGTCCCTCGGTACGCAGTCCCCAGCCGCCACTACTTTTCCCGGTGTGCCGTCCCCACCTTACACCACCATGTGTCCCTTAACATCACCCGTGCCCTGACCAACGCAGTTACTGGGAAGGTCCACTTAACGACTGACACATGGACAAGTGCTTGTGGCCAGGGACGCTACATTTCCCTGACGGCACACTGGGTGAATGTCGTGGAGGCTGGGAGCGACTCGGACCCTGGGATGGCACAGGTGCTACCCACACCGAGGATTGCGGGCCCTACCTCCATCAGGGTTTCCGCCAGCACCTACGTTATTGGCTCCTCCTCCTCCGTTTCCACCTCCGAATTCTCTGCATGCAGCGCCACTCACCCATCAGCCGGTAGCTGGAAGCAGTGTAGCACTGCAGTGGGGAAGCGTCAACAGGCCGTGCTGAAGCTGATCTGCCTTGGGGACAAACAGCACACGGCCTCAGAGCTGTTGCAGGGGATTAGTCACCAGACCGAGCAGTGGCTCTCGCCACTCAACCTGCAACCAGGCATGGTTGTGTGTGATAATGGGCGTAACTTGGTGGCGGCTTTGGAGCTCGGCAAGCTCACACATGTACCATGCCTAGCGCATGTATTTAATTTAGTGGTTCAGCGATTTCTAAAAACCTACCCCAATTTGCATGATCTCTTGACCAAGGTGCGCCGCGTGTGTGCACATTTCCGTAAGTCATCAACAGCTTCAGCCGGCCTGTTGAAGCTGCAGCAGCGCTTACAATTGCCAGCTCACCGGCTGCTGTGTGACGTGAGCACGCGCTGGAACTCCACCTTCCACATGTTGGCCCGGCTTTGTGAGCAGCAGAGGGCAGTAGTGGAGTACCAGCTGTTACACGGTCGTCGCCTCTCCGTTCAACTTCCTCTAATCAGAAGTGAGGAGTGGGAATGGATGTCAGACCTCTGTGAGGTTTTACGCAATTTTGAGGAATCGACACAGATGGTGAGCGGCGATAACGCTATTATCAGTGTAACCATCCCACTTCTGTGTCTACTGAAACGCTCGCTGCTCTCAATTAAAACCGACGCTTTGCATGTGGAAGAGGTGGAAATGCGGGAGGAAGAGCTTACACAAGGTGATAGCCAGAGCACCCTCACTTTGTCTTCTCAGCGACAATTGGAGGAGGCGGAGGAGGAGGAGGAAGAGGAGGAGGAAGACACGTTTGCCTCCGCTACAAAGGGTAGCCATGGAACTTTAGTTCCATCTCTTCAGCGTGGGTGGGCAGAAGAGGAGGAAGAGGATGAGGAGATTGAGAGTCATCCTCCTGGTGAGGACAGCGAAATCTTGCCTGTTGGTACTCTGGCACACATGGCTGACTTTATGTTAGGCTGCCTTTCCCGTGACCCACGCGTTATACGCATTTTAGACAACACGGATTACTGGGTGTTCACCCTTCTGGACCCCCGCTACAAAGAGAATTTCTCATCTCTCATTCCTCCGGTGGAGAGGACAAGCAAAATGGTGCAATACCAGAAGGTTCTTGTCGAAAAATTGCTCCAAAATTTTCCATCTGACAACACTGGCGGCAGAGTACGTGCTACCTTGGCCAACCGAGAAGGGGAGAAAAGGGGAGCACACAGCAGTTCCGACAAAGGCAGGGCAACACTCTCGAAGGCGTGGGACACCTTCATGACACCCCGCCAGCACCCTCACCCTGATGCGCAGCCTAGTGTCACAAGGAGGGAAATGTTTTGGAAGATGGTGAAGGAGTACATAGCAGACCGTGTCAGCGTCCTCAATGATCCCTCTGTGCCTTACAACTACTGGGTGTCCAAGCTGGACACGTGGTATGAACTGGCACTCTACGCCTTGGAGGTGCTGGCCTGCCCTGCCGCCAGCGTTCTCTCTGAGCGGGTATTTAGTGCTGCTGGTGGCATCATAACAGATAAGCGTATCCGCCTTTCCACCGAAAATGCTGATAGGTTGACACTTATAAAAATGAACAAGGCCTGGATTTCCCCTGACTTCTCCACTCCACTGGAGGAAAGCCCCGGGTGAACATAAAGTGACTTTATATATGTTATTTACAATGATGGGAATACTCTGTATTCCCATTCACCCCTTCCACCCAAAAAACGGGTATATGGTTGACTCTCTTCCATATACCCTGTGATATAATTTTTGTATAGGGCCAGCTCACCAGCGGGCCCTGTGATATAATTTTTATATAGGGCCAGCTCACCAGCGGGCCCAGTGATATAATTTTTATATAGGGCCAGCTCACCAGCGGGCCCTGTTTGACAACTTTTTGTATAGGTCAGCTCACCAGCGGGCCTTCTCATATAATGTTTTATTGGGTCAGCTCTCTAGCGGGCCCTCTCATATAATGTTTTATAGCGTCAGCTCACTAGCGGGCCTTCGCATATAATGTTTAGGATGGTCAGCTCCGCAGCAGACCCTCACCCATAATGTTTTAGATGGTCGGCTCAGCGCACGTTTCCCTCTTAATCATGGCCCCAGTTCAGAAAAATCGAGGAAATTTTGTGCAGAATTTGCCTCTGTGCACGTTTCCCTCTTAATCATGGCCCCAGTTCAGAAAAATCGAGGAAATTTTTTGCAGAATTTGCCTCTGCGCACGTTTCCCTCTTAATCATGGCCCCAGTTCCAAAAAATCGATGAAATTTTTTGCAGAATTTGCAGATGATATACAAGTAAATATACAGCAAATACTGTTTGGTAACAATTTTTCGCCTAAAGTCGTTTTTATCTTCCTTTTTTGTGTGTTTTACGGTCAGTCTGTAAAAATGGCATACTACGGGCGAAACATCGTTCCCAGCAGCGACTTTGGAGTCCAAGATGCATCCAGACATCCTCCCTATGCTGTCCCTGAACCATTTCTGTGGTGTTTCCATCATTTTCTGCCCTTTTCCTATGGACTAGGCACCCTCCCCTCATCAGAGCAGGGGGTGCCTGGTGTAATGCTCGAGTCCTCCCATTGACTTCAATGGGGCTCGGGTGCTCGGCCAAGCACTCGAGCCTCCGGGGGCGCTCGGTCAGAGCACCCGAACACCCGAGCATTGGGGTGCTCGATCATCACTAGTCTAAACCTATGTCCCTCTAGTTTTAGACTGTGGCCTCTTATCCTAACATTTTTACTCTTTTGAAATGTACTTCCTTCCTGCACTTTTTTGAATCCCTTCATGTATTTGAATGTTTCTATCATACCCCCTCTCTCTCTTCTCTCCTCCAAGCTATACATGTTCAGATCCTTTAGTCTATCCTGATATGTCTTTCCTGTAAACCAGTCACCATTTTAGTAGCCTTTCTCTGAATTTTCTCTAGAGTATCTATATCCTTCTGGAGATGGGGTCTCCAGTACTGTACACAATACTCTAGATGAGGTCTAACTAGAGATCTGTAGAGTGGCATGACCACTTCCCTTTTTCTGCTACTAATGCCCCTAGCTATACAACCCAGCACCCTGCTTGCATTCCCCACTGCTTTATTACATTGCCTGCCTACCTTTAAGTCTTGGAAATAATTACTCCCAAATCCCTTTCCTCTGTTGTCTCTGACAGCACAGTACCCTTAACAGTATATTTTTCCTCTGAATTTTTATGTCCCAATTACATTATTTTACATTTATCAACATTAAACTGCAGCTGCCACACTCTTGTCCATTCTTCTAAATTAACTAAATAATTTTCATTTGGCTTATTCCCCCTGAAATGTCTACCCTTTTGCAGATCTTTGTATCATCTGCAAAAAGGTGTACCTTACCTTGAAGACCATTTACAATATCACTAATAAAAATATTAAAAAGAATGGGCCCCAGTACAGATCCCTGAGGTACCCCACTAGTAATACTCCTTTCGTCCGAATATTCTCCATTGACCACCACCCTCTGTCTCCTGTCACTCAGCCATTGCCTTATCCATTTAACTATTTTTGCATCCAGACCCAAACATTGCAATTTATTAATGAGTCTTCTATGAAGGACAGTGTCAAATGCTTTACTGAAATCTCGATAAGCTATATCTACTGCCCCCCCGGTCTATTCTTTTACTTACCCAGTCAGAAAACTTGAAAACAGTTCAAATCACAAAGGCCCATAAGATGAAGTCAAGAAGGAGAATAATATATTCTATACAGAACTTTCAGTTGTAGGAGTTGTTTTTTAACATGAGTAGAAACCCTAGACAAACTCGTCTTTGCCATATCCCACTCCCAGTCATCCAGGGTACCCAGGTCGACCTCCTATTTAGCCTGCAGATGACCATAAGCGTCCAGAGAGTGTGACTGCAGCAAGCTGTAGAGGAAGGAAACCAATTACCTCAGTCGATGAACTACAAATGCCGTAGTTAATGCAAATTATTTAACCCTTGAGGTATCTCCCGGCCACTGTGACTGAATCACATTATGAAGGCACAGATAGGTATAAAATAGTGTATTGGGAACCTTTCTGGAAGGATTTGAGGACCCCATGGTAGTAACACCATGTCTAGACCAAACAGATCCAAACTCCAACTGGCAAAAGAGTCTCAGTGCTAGATTGCCCCACAAAGGGGTCGCCGGATCCACCACCTGGTATCCAATGTCTCACAGAAGAGCCTCCCACTCCCTGAGGGCAGTGGATGCTGCAGTAGTCAGCTCAGGCCCTGGGCCCAGGAGTGTCAATTGTGTGACAGGAACTCCATGATGGAGCATAGCAGCATCCAGAGCCACATAGACAAAGGATGTATCCAGACTGGACCATTACACAGCATATATGATGTGCAATGTAATTCAACATCCTCTGATACCAGATGGAAAAGAGACTCCAACAAGTTTGTTATTGTTTAATCTAAAACTGAAGTGTCAAAAGGGGGATTACTAAATAAGGGATTGCTAAATATACAAAGGACAAAGGAGGAGATAATAAAAACTGGATCCCCTGGGGTCGAACCAAACTTGCATTTACACTTGCCCTCCTTCCTTCCCCGCTCACCTCATTTCTAAATAATCCCACCTTCACGGCGGATCTCTCAGATCTCCAAAAGACTCAATGGAGGCGAGCAGGTCTTCACACAATTGGCTCTCTGACTCGGAACTTCAGATTTCTCCCTCTGTCTATATTCTCAGACATGCTGGATAGGCGAGCTGCAATAATGAGCCCCCGAACAGAAATCTGACCCTGTTCGAGTCAAAGCTTACTGACTTACCTACCCCCTTTCGGCCTCTATCCTTTTGCTACTCTCTTCTCTTCCGACAGCTCTCCTTGAAACCTTTTTTCTTAGGCGTTGGGAAACTGAACTTAGCTTTTCTCTAGACTTGGCTCAATGGTCCCACATCTTTGCATCCATCTTCAAGTTGTATAGGGATACCAAGTCTAAGGAGTTAAATTATAAACTTATTACTGGTTGGTATAGAACTCCCTTACTTCTCGCCAAATTATACCCGTCTGCCTCTTCAACCTGCTGGAGATGTCTTCAACACAAAGGATCCTTATCCCATATTTGGTGGACCTGCCCGCTAATCTACTCTTTCTGGTCGCAGATAATACTGTCAATGAATGCTATTCTCCAGCTGTCGCTGCCTCTGGACCCCCTTCTTTGCCTTTTCTCTTACAAAACTCACCTTTCACTAAATCTTACTCCTCCCCAGTGGAGGGCTATCCCGCAGCTGCTTAACATTTCCAGATCCCTCATTCCACTACACTGGAAGCAAACAACTGCCCCACATACATCCCAATGGTTCTCGGCGGTAGATGCTTTTCTGGTGTTAGAGAAACACCATGCTCTTCTTACCAATTCCTTTCCATTGTTTACAGCAACTTGGTCTTGTTGGCTGACGAGGAGCTCTTCCCTTACAGTTAGTCCTGTTAGTACCCTCTAAGGTTACTGGCACTTCCTCAGGATTTGTAGGTAACAAGACTCTGCTCAGTCCCTTGGCATCCTAACATAGTGTCCTCCAGCTTACTACTCCAAAAGCCCAACTGCTGAACCCTTCGGACTTGTCGTTTACTCCCCGCATCATTCATTCCTCCCCTCCTTATCCCTCCCCTCACATACTATGGGTCTTGCTCTTTTCTTTTCTCCCCCCTACTTCTCTTCTTTCTCCTTCTCCCTATTCTCATCAATATCTTCCTACATGGTCTATCATCTTACATTCTTACTCTCTTTATAGCTGCTGAATCTTATTCTCCCTTGTACTTATGCTTACACTTATACTACATTTTTCTCATTTTACCTCTATTTGTCTTCCCCATTCTTTTCTTCTTTCTCCAACACCGGGTTCATTATCGTATATTGCTTTGATGTTTCTTTTCCTTATTAGAGCCCAATATCTCAATGTCAACTTCATCATTGACTCTGCTGTATTCTGTTTACTGGTAACTTTGTATATCATCCCTTTGTACCTTTACTTTATACAATGTAATCTGTTTCTGCATTGATCTTTTGTAATGCTAACTTTAACTTTCCAATAACATTTTTCAATTTCAAAAAAACAAAAAACAAAAAAAATCTGGGTCACCGATTGTGATTTATTGACTGTGTACATGGCACAGTATATTGGTATAGAAAACTGTTTTGGGAAAATGTTATTGTTGTTTGTTTTTTGTATTTGTTTTAATGTAAATTAATGTTAGATGACTGCATGCAATGTAATACAAAAGCAGTCATATACCTATTACAATGTACCTGCAAGAAACAATACGTAGGCTTTACCAGTAAAGGTTTAACACAGAATAGTGTATCTAAACACATCTTGGAGATTCATAGCTTGGCCCCAAAACATATATGTTTTGATGGAATATATGTACTGAGATTGATCAGGTGTCAGTATATAGCAAATACATCACATAAGGAATCTAATTGTTAATTTATAAGCACTTCATCTTCATGGATTAGATTTGGATTTAGATTTTTTTTTTAATTTGTTTATATACTTTTCCCTTTTTGTGATGTAGAAGGATTACAAATCAATAGTATCCAGAAGGACTATATTAGGACAAACAATATCATTAGCAAGATTAATTAGGGGCAACATGAGTCCCTCCTGCTGCCAAACTACAACTCCTGCCATTCCCAGCCAGCCAAAGCAGTGGCACAGAGCTAAAAAAATCACTATGTGTTTCCATGGCTACTGTGAGATAAGGCTGCTTGGATCAGTATGTGTGGGTTTATAGCTATCAATGCAGAGGGACAAGGTTGTGGGTGTCACGGTTCCCAGGAATAAATCAGGAGTCAGTACGGTAAAGTAAAATTATCTTTTATTAGAAAAATCACAGTAATGCATGTAAACCAGTAACACACATAGGGTGATCAAAGAGGCAAGCACTGTTTCAGAAATAGCAGTCTGCCAATAGATCCACCACACTGTCCAAGACTAGGCCTCAGCCCACTGGAGCCTTGAGTAATTCGGAACACCCATAGGACTAGCACTGACTCAGCCTGTAGTCAGTAAGCTAGGAGTCTGATAGAGCTACAGGTCCGCACTAGGATGGGTGTCTGTGGACCAACACATGGAGGAAACAGACAGAGCCCCCTAGTGAGCACCAGAAAGGATAGTCAGACGAGCCGGGTCATACATGGAGCAGGTAGTGAGCCAGAGCCACAGGTTTGCACCTGATAGGATATCCACTGAAGCGCTGGTATGCTGGATGTGCAGTGGACAGAGCCCCAGGTCAACACCAGACTGGGTAGTCAGACAAGCCAGGTCATACACAGAGGGGTAGTCAGCCAGAACTACAGGTTTGCACCAGAAAGGATGTCTAAGCCAAATCGGAACGTACAAGGAGAATGGTCAGACAGAGCCACAGGTCAACACCAGAATCGATGGACAGACAGGCCGGGTCCTACAGAGGTCAGGTAGTCAGCCAGAACCACAGGTCCGCACCAGATTGGGTATCCACTACACAATGGGAGCAGTCAAAAGAGTAGTCAGACAGAGCCACAGGTCAGCACCAGAATGTATGGTCAAACTAGCCAGGTCATACACAGAGCCCAAGGGAAACAGAACTGTATTGTACAACAACGCAAGGGCAACTGAGTAAGCACTCAGTCTGCCCTTTAAACTCCTCCTCAGGAAGTAGGTAGGAGGAGCAGCTCAGAGGGAGGAAGTAGGTAGGAGGAGACTATAAGAAGCAAACACATAAAACAGAGACCTGCTGCATGCTTGAAGCCTCATGTCTGTAGATGACACATCTAGCTTTGATGTGTCCAACCATGCATCATTCCGGTGAAATGCGTGTGGCATGGACGGCCGCTGACACCGAAGTGTCATTTTGAGCGTCGTCTGAAGCAACGGCGCTGGAACCAAGGTAATCTGTAACAGTGGGTCAGCATGTGTGAGGTGAAAGTTTTACCCATCTGTACACTTTAGCTCTATTTTGTTCAGTTAAAAGTTAGCATGGTGCTTTCCACCCCTACCCTCTTTCCTGCCCTTCTCTACCCAACCTTACTCTACCTCCCCCCCTTTTTTTCTTCATTCTTTCTTCCTCCCTTCCCTAGAATACTGACATCTTTTCATTAAGTAGTCTTTAAGCCACACTCATTGGCCAATCATCCCTTAAAGATGCTTTCTCTCCATGTATACAGAAGGGCTCTGGTTATTCCAGCCCCATGCTTTTTGCTATGATATACATACACCTACTCTCTGTATTTTTACTTTTGTATTCATGGTATGGTATTTTGTATTCTTTTACTTTGTAATTTGGCAATAAAGCTTATTTTTTAAAAAAAGAAAAGTTATTATGGTGCAATAAAAAAAATTTAATTCTGCCAATTTTTCCAGTTGCACCTCATCCATGCACTCCCTTTAAGACTGCTTTGGTCAGTAGCACAAATTTACCATGTATCAAAATATTTTAACCATCATACCTTAAAATTCTCCTCTGTTAATCCTTCCTCAGTCTTGGCATCCCTGATCATGGCTGCAACATATCGCTTAACAAGATTTCTCATAACCTCCTATCAAAATAAAATAATAGACATATTTATAATTATGCTATTTTATACATCACAGGTTTGGATAGTTACTGTTTAAGTAACTATTTTAGCACTAATATAGATTAAGGTTGTGATCATATTGGCCTTCTGAACAATCTGTTCAGATTTTGGTATGCCAAACTATTAGCTCTTTTCTAAATGATGTGCTCATGGATTTATGGAAACATAATCAGTGGGTTTTAAAAGTTTTTATACCTTATGGAGAAATTTCTATTATGTTGGTCTATTATAATAAATCATATAAAAAAGAGAGAGACGCTCAGTATGTTATTTGACTATGAGCCAACAAAACTGGATCTTATACAGGTAAGTTTGTATGGAATGTGATCAACAGTATGCACTACAGAGATCATACTCTTATTCTAAGTTGAAACTGAGCTGGAACCCATATTTGAATGTTGCATCTGTATACAACATAAATACTAAGCTATTTGCTGTCAATGGAGCAGTTGGTTTGTGCCAGTTTTTCATAGTACATCAGAATTAGTTGGTGGATGTGCTAATATGATATGCTAAAACAAGCTTTGAAACTGGTTTTTGATTGTTGTGCCTGTCTAATGTTTATGTACTACGCTGGGGAGGGTGGTAGGGAAGGGAAAGAGTTAAAGGCCCCTTTTAAATAATTTATAACTTTGGGATTTTATTTATCCCCTATAGTGCAATTGAGGTGCTCCACAATTGTCCCAGCCCTTTTTGGTACATTAGCCTTAAAGGGATAGTAATACTTTGTTTTATCTTTATTTTATTTTGTAGGCATTAAAAAAAACAAGAAGAATGATATGTCTTATCTCTCAAACCTTTATGGTTTGAGAGATATCCACAAGCAAAGCTTCCACTCCCACCCCTTTTACCTAGTGTAAGACATCTCTTCTCAGATGTGGAATCCAGTCCATAGACCAGAGAGATAACAGAACAATCTTCTTCCTGTGAGAACAATGAAAGCCCTGCCGCCCCCTTGACAAGTTATTCAGTTTTTTTCCTTATCTTAATCGAAGATTGTCCCTCTCTGCAGTCTACCTGGGCACCTCCCTTCTGCTCTGGCGGAGCAGTGTTACATCAGTAAAAGGGGTGGGAGGGGGATACTTTGTCATTGAATTACTCTTGAACTACAACTCTGAAAGAACTGAAATAACACTCTCCAAAGTGACTAATTAGATTTTATTATGAACCATTACTATCCCTTTAATGTGTTTATCCCAGTGCCAGAGAGGTATCAAACTCATTGCAAATCAATGCACTAGATATTCCTTTGTCACTCAGTCTTAATAAACACAAAATAGTGGAAAACACAGAGGTCCAGCAAGCAGTTTAAAACAAAGAGGAAATTAAAAAAACAATAAATTGTCAGTAATTCTGATTCATTCAATGCATAATTATACTTAGTCATTTAAATACATTGCAACATTGGTATTTCTTTTTGTAAGTATGCTTCTGAGTAAAAAGAAATACCTGATATTGATTATGTCTTCGTAAGTTGTCTGCTGCTCTTCGCTGTCAAATAAAAAAAAACAAAGAAAATAAACATCATATGTAATTATTCGCTAAAACATGTGTAACGATGCAGTCATGGGCAGTAGAGACTGCCAGTGCCTTGGCTGATACAGAGCTGGGTGTCCTGCTCTGTATCAGTTGCGGCACGGGCAGTCTCTACTGCACATGACTGCCCCACGACCGGCTGGCAGTGGCACTGTGGCACGTGTAATGGGCTCTTCAACTAGTAAGTAGTAATTAAATAAAGGCAAAGTTTTCATTGAAATAGATTTTTCTCATCCGCATGTGAAATGCATGTTCAGTCGGTGAATGTGGAATAACATTTTCCTCAATAAATTATTTGGAAAACAAAAATGATCAAAATACAAAAATGTATTAAAACTTGAAGTATTAGTTTGCTAAGATTTCAGAGGAAACAAAAATCAAATCTTTTAACTATTACATTTAGGAAATGTGTAATGGTTTATTGGTGAACAGTTTATTTTGGAAATTCTGAAAAATGTCTGTCTATTGATTTGTATTGAATTGAATTAAGAGGCCTATAAGGAAGGCCTCACCAGCATTTTTAGCACTTTCACCCTCACACTATTTAGTGAGCAATTTACATTCCCAAACCATACTGTACAGAGCAAGATGTTTGTGTGGCTTCATAATGTATAATAATAGTAAATATATAATAAAATCATATATTATTTTCAAGTTAATTTATTAAACATAGCCCAGAGGAGAGCAACAACACATGGATATAAGCGTTGGTCAACCAAGCAATTATATAAATCTGCACAATTCTCCTCCTTATTGCGCTCGATCAATAAAAACTAAAAACACATTACAGAAAATTATGAAAGAAAACACAAACACCCACTTTTATCAAAGTACTTATTACGTTTCACTCTTTAGCATGTTTTTAAAAAAAACATATTTCCTCTGAAATGTGCTTTATTTTCCCTAACATGCATGACCCCCCATGTAACACATTAAAACATTAGTTACATTTATAGGATATTTTATCATGTAATATGTTACAGTTTAACACTTAGCTTGATGAGTCAGTTAATAACGTGTGTGAGATTTTGAAAGCATATTTCTCCGTCATTCAATATGGAATACAGGTACCACGGAAGGTGGTCTTGAGGGTTGGAGCCTTCCCTCCCCTTCTTCAGGCTGACCCTGCCTTACAGTTTTCATATGTTCCTGACTAGAGTGAACAGGCTTGGAACATTGTTGCTTAGTTTTTTAGCTTATTTTATGTTTTTTACTTAGATATAGGGCTGTTACAATTCCCCCATTAGGCGGGTTACCATTACTCGCTTCCCATGGAGGATTGCCCAGTGTACAGGTGCTGTTGTGGACCCTTACATCTCTTGTAGAGACTCTTGCAACCTGTTTTCACTCCCAACATGGTCTCTCTGAGGCTCTGTTTCTCACAATGGTAACCTGAAGACAAAAGTTTGAAGACTGGGGAGAAACCCCTTGAGTGCCATGGTCCACATGTCCTCACTTGTGCCCCTCCATACAGAGGTTGTATTTGAATCCCTGGGCTCTTGCACTAATGCTGGGTAGTTTATTTATGTTCTTTCCCTGAGTTGTAGAACCTGGATGGCAGCTTTAGTGCTGGGTAACCCCTTTCCTGCCAGTGGCTTTTCCTGAGCTTATCCCACCAGGGCTTTGTATTTTTATTACCCCATCATGTCCCCTTGGGACTTTAGGTGTTTTGGACCACTTTTAAAATTCTCTGTTTTTGGGTACATGGAGGCACACTTCCCGCCACAGCCACCTTTGCTCCATTGACTTCTATGGGAGAACTTCTTTGGGAGAAATATTTGCAACCGTTTGTCATACAGTGTTCAGAGTGGGCTTATTCGTCTTGTCCCCTCATGCCCTTTCATCCAGTTCATGTCCTGAGTGTTTTGGGGGCCACTGGGACCCTGTAATTGGAGTTGTAGGCATTGCTAGGTAACAGTATCAGAGAAGACTAAATTACCCAAAATGCCTGTTTCGCTGGCTTTCTTCCGATTGGCTGCCTGGTTTGCAGCAACCACTTTACTTCTCTCTTGCTTATCCTATCCAAAGGCTGCCTCTCCTTGCTCTCCTTCTGCAGATTAACCCTTCACCTGCCAGATAAGTACCTTTCTGGGCTTTTTTAGGGTGAATTATTACTCTGGGAAACAGTTATTGCTGTTTTAAACACTACTCCTGTCAGGATGTCAGATCCAAAGGGACATGGGACTAGACCTAAGGCAAAGGACTCAGGGGCATCTCTGACTCCCGTTGCTTACTGTTCCTCATGGCAAACAGAGTATTCTGTATCTTTCTACCCCTCATATGCTGTTGCCCCTACTACCCCACCGGGGCACTGCAGACTTGAACAAGAGCCAGTTTGGGTGAAAGACTTGAAGTCCACTATTGCACAATTCCATCTTCCTATACAAGGGTTTCTTCAGTCTTGGAAGCCCCCTATCACCTTCGGGTTTGTGGCCCCTAAGGCCCCAAGTTTGTCTGCACTCATTGGCTCCTCTGAGGAGGACTTTTCTGAGGATGATAAAGAGGAAGGGGAATATGAAGATCGGGACCCCTATGAGGCTGAACCTACTCCCTCTGCTGAGGTGCTCATCCAGGCTGTTTTACAGACCCTTCAGGTATCTGACACCCCTGATGCGGGTCATTCCTATACAGATGTTTTTCTGCTGTGTTTTTCCCAATGCCACTCTTGATCAGATTCTTATAGAAGACCCCCAATAGTAGGTTAAATATCTCTAAGCTATTCTTTAAGCTGTACCTTTTTTCAGAGGCATTTTTGGTGCAGTGGGCTTTTCTTCCTTCTGTAGATCCCCCTATTTCCAGGCTCTCTGTCACAGCATACCTTATATCCAGCGCCACTGCTTTGGGCGACGCTGGGAGTTTAGGTCCGGGAATGACGCTTCAGCGTCATCCCACATGTCGCTCCGTGCGTTGGGCCTGGGAGCGATTGGCGTCTTCAGTGGTCTCCCATGTCCACTTGCTATGCGGGGTGGCTGCTCAGGATGACTTGCGAGTAAAGCTGTTGTTGGATGCATCTCAGCTCGATGCGTCATTTTCGAGTGCGAGGCTGCGTATTGACGCAGGCCTTAATCTTATGCAGGTTGGCATGGTTAGTCTCCTCCTACCTACTTCCTGGCTTAGTATTTAAAGGTACCGGATCCTTATCCAGTTACCCTTACGTTGTTGTCCTGTGCAGTTGTATGTTTGTTCCTGTTCCAGTTATCCTGTGTATGACCTGGCTTGTCTGACCATCCATCCTGGTGTTGAGCTCTGGCTCTGTCTGACTATACTCTCTGTTCACTCCTGGTTTTAGTAGACACCCAATCTGGTGAAGATCTGTGGCTCTGGCTGACTACCTGCTCCATGTATGACCCTGGCTTGTCTTACTATCCAATCTGGTGCTGACCTGGGGCTCTGTCCAATTATTTTCTCTGTGTTGCCTCCTGACTAGAGGACATCCTATCTGGTGCAGACCTGTGGCTCTGGCTGACTACCCGCTCCGTGTATGACCCTGGCTTGTTTGACTATCCTTTCTGGTACAGACCTGGGGCTCTGGCAAACTTTAGCATACTGACTGCAGGCGTGAGTCAGTACTCTCCCTCGTTGCCACCTCTATAGGAGAGAAGTAGGGAGTTTCTCCTAGACCTCCAGGGCTACAGAGACTATCATCGGCTTCAGCCTAGTCTGTAGCAGTTTGGTTGACCTTGGGCTACCTCCTATTTCTGATAGAGTCTCTAGTCTCTCGAGTCATCCTCTGCACATTCTATTTTATGCCATATGATACTCTAATAAAGGTGATTTCAAATATACGTATGACTCTTGTCTATTCTTGCCAACCATGACACTCTCTAAGTCCCCTGCTCTGCCATTGGTGGATGCCTCGGGTCTCAAGTATTTGATCAATAGGAAACTTGAATCTATCCTCCAGTCCAACTTTGCTGCCATTGAGGCTGCACTGAAGCCTATTTTTACCTCTGACTAGGTTAACAGATCTATTGCAGTCTGGGGAGAACAGCTTATGGATGCTGTCCATGATGGTGACCAAAAGGAGGACCTTTGGCCATTATAGCCAATATGTCAGAAGCTCAAATGTATGTTTCTGATCCCCTATTTGAAGCTGTCAGTTTGTTGGCCAAGGCCTCAGCCTTTGCTGCTCAAAGCACCTAGTGGCTTAAAATTTGGTCTGATGACCAATCTTACAAGAAGCCACTGGCTTCCTTCTCCTTTCAGGGCAAAACTCTTGTTGGTCCTGAGTTGAAGCAGATTATCAGTGATGCTACTGGGGGCAAGAGCACCCTGCTACCTCAGATGTACAAACACCCTATTATGGCAAGGAAACTGAATCTTTTTTATCCCTGCCAAAAAGAGGTGCAAAGGCAGCAAGCCTCGCAGGCCTTTCAGCTAAAACTGAAATTGGTGAAAAATGTCACTTTCCGCTTAGTGAATAATTTCCAGTGAAAAGTAATGATTTTCTGCTTTTTCCCGATTTTTTTCACCTAGCTCATTCCATTGAAATCAGTGGGAACATTGAAGTTACACACAACACATAGCAAATAAAGTAATATTTACCAAAGCCATAGCATAAAAGGGACATGAGGCTGCCTGTGTTGGTGGGATGTGGGGAAAGAATCAGTTGAACAGGGGATGATTTTTTGAGGGGTTGTTTACTGGGATTGGGGCAGTTAATAAAAAATAAAACCTAAATACAATTTAGCCCCCCCCCCATAAAATATGGTATAAAAGGGATCTGAGGAGGATGCCTGTGTTGGTGGGTGGAGTCTGGGGAATTAATCAGATGAACAGGGAATTTGTTTTGGAGGGAGTTCTTGACTGGTATGGGGGGACAGTTAATAAAAAAAATAAAAAAATAAAATAAGAATTTTGTATGTAAAGTGATTGATAGAGACAGTAACCCCCTGACATTAGCTGCCACTGGGGTGGACTGTTACTTGACTTGATAGAGTATTTTGTAATGGATGATTTGTTACATTTGTTGTTAGAGGCCTTTGTAGGACTTAGACTTATTAGAAGCCCAAGCCCTGAAGAAACATTGTAGGACTTAAGCTTGTTTGGCACAAGCCCTAAGGAAACACTGATTTGTAGGACTTAGGAGTGTTAGAAACAACCCCCCCCAAAAAAAAAATTGTTTATTTTTTGTAGGACTATGTTGTTGGTTTTTTTTTTACATTTATTTATTAAAGCACAAGCCCTGAGAAAAAAATATAAATGCCCTACTGGCCTAGTGCCAGCAGGTCATGTTGGCCAGTGGCCACTGGCCATTGTCAAATGCCCTCCTGAGTCCATAATTGTGGAATTTGCAACTGCTGTTCTTACTGCTGCTGATGAGTTGTTTAAGCAGCAGGATGATTAGGCAGCTGAAAGGAAATGGGATCAACAGTAGCCGTAACATGGGTGATGGATGATGAAGGTTCAGTGATGCGTCTGAGGCAGTAGCAGCACAATAACTAGCCCCCAGTCTATCTGGAGAAAAGAAGAAGTTGGCCATTTTCTCCACCTGCCCCTCCTTCAAAATTATGGGTGTGTTGTTATTAGAATATATTTTTTCCCTTGAGCTGTGGCTCTCATCAGCAACTGTAATGTGCACAGTGTGTGTGTGGTAAATAACATCTGGGGGCACAACTATATCCAAACACCATGACACCTGAAACCAAGTACTGCCGTTGTCACTATACCCCTTGTCCAGATCCTGCTAAGGACACATGAAAACTTGCTGACAGTTTAATAGTAATGATTAACCCTCACTGCCACCATCTTAGCATATTCTGTGGGAAGGAATCTCCACAGATGCTGCTTGATGCACTGCTTGCAATTCTCCTCCACCACACTAGAATATGTGGTCAGTGCACCACACAGTGTGCAATGGGTAGAGACAAACTGCCACATCCTAACATCAACAGAGTGGCTATCATTTGGCGGGGGAGGTAACGATGAATGAGGCGGATTGGCAGAAGATGTAGTTACTCTAGAAGGTGATGGTGAATTAGTTGTTTCACTCATCATGGAGCTTCCAGTCTCTGCCTGGGTTGCTCTATTCTTCCTCCTCTTTGATCTCCGCTTCACCTCTTGTTGCCTTTCTGGAGAGTCAGGGGGTTAAGCAACAGTGGTGCTTTAATTATGTGGTGGATGTTTGGCTTTAAAATGTTTGACATAAATATCATGGTGCCTGTGTTGCATGTGTGATATCAGGTTGCTTGTGCCAAGGTGTGTTCCCTCCTTTCCTCTTCTCACTGACTTGTCACAAATTGTGCACAGTGCTGTTGCCGATGACTGCACTGTGTCTGCCCTAATAGAAAAATAGTCCCATACTCATGACTTCAGGGTGGAGGGAACAGGAGGAGAAGAATGGCCTCTTTCATCTTGTCCTGCATATTCCCCTTCACTGTCTGTGGCAGTTGATAATGTTGCTGCTGTTGCTGCTACTGCCTCAGATTCAGCACTGCAGCTAGGACCAGGAGTATTGCTGGTGCTGGCAAGTGGAACCTGTCATAGTCCCACATCACTTGTTCACCCCATTTGCACTGTGTCCATGGTGGTCTGCAGCAAACTAGCTTAATCCTCTGCATCCTGCTGCCCTTGCAACTCAGCATTAGAAGCGAGTAGAGCAGTTGCAAATTCCTCTAATTTCAAAATCTCACTGCTAGTGGTGGTGGTTATGCCCATCCTCATCCCTGTCTCCCATTCCGTCTCAGTTTCTGCTAAAAAAGGCTATCAATGTGTCTTCCACCCCAGCTACTCCACCATCATCATCACCACCCCCACTAGTCCCTACGTGATGCATTACAGATATATCAGTGCTGCTTGGAGGAGGTGATGAGCAATGTGACAGAGGGTCCCCTTATGTCACACTTGCCATTTCCTTTTGACCTGAAGAAAAAGGCAGACTAGCACTAGCAGAAATAGCAGCAGGCACAGGCAGCTGATCTGTGCTCCTGCTGATGGTGGTGGTGGTATTAATTCTGTGCCTGCTTTCCCCCAAGAACAGTTCTGGTCTCTTTGTCTTCAGGATCCTTTTCTATTTGGACACTTTAGTAAAGGGAAGGGGAGGACTTCCAGGGTCAGAGGAATGTTGTGGGCTCCTTTGACCGCTATTCTGGACTCTCTCAAATTTTTCCCCTATCACTCCGGCTGCTTCACCATTACTGCTACTACTACTACTAACACCAACTGCATCAAGTTCTTCCTCCTCAGTCCTAGTAATATGAGGATATTGTTGTTGATTACCCCCTCCTACACTCCTAACACTAGCAAGCTGCTGGACCTTAGTAGTAGTAGTACTAGCACTGGTGGGACTGCTTGGGGATGGCAAGAGTGACTTAGGATCCCTTGCTGTCACACTTGGCATAATTCCCCCCCCCCAGTACTAGCAGCAGGAAAAGTATTGGTGGCAGCAGGTTCAGCACTGGCAGCAGGTACAGCACTGGTGACAGCAGGGGCAGCACATCTGGCAGCAAGTACAACAATGGTGGCTGCAGGTACAGCAATGGTGGCACTGGAGGCAGGGGCAGCACATCTTGCAGCAGACACAGGCAGCTGACCTGTCCTGCTCTCACTAATACTACCCTTTTCTCCCTCCCATCCCATCCCCTTTTCTCCCTTCCCATTAATTTCCCCAAGATCCCATGGGGTGATTTAGGGGTATTGAACAGCATTGGTTCAGTACTGCTAGTCACTTCCTCCACCTCAGACTCAGTGGGCACGTAATAATGGTCCTTCCAGTTCCTCCTTTTATTGCTCATAGTGAAAGCAGTCACTATAAGCCGCTCCTGCCTCAGTTTAACAAATAGTTCACAGCAGAACAGCACAGCACGTCTACATCGTTCTGTAGCTGCTTCTATTGTGTTTCACTTCCTGGAACATGTCAGGTTTTTATAGCAAATAAGTGAAAACAATGTAAATGAATGGGCAGAAACTTTCTATCCACTGAAAAATTGGCTGGGAATTTTGGCCAATGGGTGAAATTTTACTCGCTGTTTTAAAAGCGGAATTTCTCATGAAAAATTGGACAATAACATGGTTTTTGAGGTCCTTTCTTCTACTTCCTGCCTCTGGGACCCTACTGTTGCTATATACCATGGCACCTGTATTCCATATTGGACAACAAAGAAAACAGGCTTTTTGTTAAATCCTTTTCTCTTAGTCCATATGGAATATAGGTCACCCAGCCAGAATATGGACCTTGCTTGGTCTCATCTGTCTGGAGGTGGGACTCCTTCTTGTGTCTTTTCCTCACAGGAGCTTACTTCTTCTTCTTTCTCAGTGTCCTATCTAGAGCTTGTTTCATATCAAAACTGGAAGGCCGGGGTGGGGTCAGCCTGAAGAAGGGGAGGGAAGGCTCCACCCTCCAGACCTTGTCTTTTTTAAATGATCCACCTTCCAAGGAAGGAAGATCACCTCCAGAGGTACCTGTATTCCATATGGACTAAGAGAAAAAGATTTAACAAGCTAAGACTAAAATCCTATTTTGAAGCTGCTTCTTTTTTTCTTTCAAGATATATATGAAGGATTTTGGAATTATCTTATTATTATCTTATTATATATATATATATATATATATATATATATATATATATATATATATATATATATATAGTATTGAAAAACAGCACTCATAGGTCTTTTTATAATGAGCAAAAAATGCTTTATTTGATGATAATCAAGTAACGTTTTTTTGGTTCATTTTAAAAAGACCTGTGAGTGCTGTTTTTCAATTTCTATTTAAATTTGTTTATCAAGCACCTAGGCATATGACAGGATTTTCGAGAGTGCTGCCTGTTACATCTTCTTTTATATCTATCTATCTATCTATCTATCTATCTATCTATCTATCTATCTATCTATCTATGTGTGTATATATATATATATATATATATATATATATATATTTTTTTTTTTTTTTTTTTTTTTTTTTTTTTCAATATCTTACTGTAACTTTTATCCATGTATATGTACAAAGATACACCATTGGCTTACACAACTTTTATTCTGATGTGTTCCAATTCATTGAGTGGTGGTAACAAGCTCATACAATTACCATATTCATAGATGCATGATCAAAGAAGACTTTTTTTGTAGTAACTATAGTAGTAACTATATGATAGATACTTGCACTTATTTGTAGCTCTCAAATCTTTATGGTTTGAGAGATATAGGCAAATAAAGTTCTCAGCTCCCTCCCCTTTCTGATTGACGAGCTGTAAAGCTGTCAGAAGCAGATTCTGATTCCTGGATCAGACAGCGGCTCTTCAGCAGAGCCAACATAGCGATACCTAAAAATAAATACTTAGTCGGAACAGTCTACAACGTGTGCCTGGTTTGCAAGCACATATTGTAGACCATTCTGATGAAGTATTTATCTTTAGATATCATTATATCAGCGCTGCTGAAGAGCTGCATTTGGTCAAGCGACCAGAATCTGCTTCTGACAGCTTTACAGCTCGTCAATCAGAAAGGGGAGGGAGCGGAGAACTTTATTTTCCTATATCTCTTAAACCATAACTGTTTGAGAGATACAAATAAGTGCAAATACTCTCTTTTAATTGTATCTACCATATAGTTAATACTTTTTTTTCTGACTATCCCTTTACATTTTCTTTATGCTTATTCCATAGTATATGTCCCTGCTTATATAAGTACATGTGCTAGACAGAGAAACCTGCTCAACCACATATAAATGTATTCAGGAATGTCATCAGAGTAATATATACCCAACACTTCTGTCAATGTGAAGCTTCGGTGTAAAAGAGTCTAAATATTCTACAACCATACAGTATAAGCTCAATAGAATGACATAGGAAATAGAGAGCTGTCTCTTACAGAAGATATGATTCTCAATTAATATAAAATACATGCCTTCTATTTTTAATGTGCTTAGACAAACTTAAAGTGAAAGTTTAATGCACTTTTGGAACTTTTGGGATTGTTTATTTGCTAATGAAGTAAAGGCAATAAAGTCCCTTCTTTGTACTTACTCCTATTGCTCCAAAACTTTCAGGTTTCCTTCGCATTTTCTTCTTACACAGTTGTTTCCTTACCCATTTAAATAAATACCATAAAGATTTTGGGCTTGGAATTATATTAAAAGGGGTGGGAAGTGTTCCTCCTTCTTCAAAGTAGCTCATCCACAGTTTTGTTCTAGCAAACTTCCATTCAATGTCTGCATGGTCCTAAAAATGTTGCAGAGATTGTTAAAGTGCACAGATTAGATTTCAGAGAAGTTGAATCATATTTGAAATAAAAAGAGAAAAGTTTTCAGAAATGCATAACTTGTAATCTTTTAAATTCAAGAGGGTGAGCACTTAGGGAGGCGTTCATCAATTGGCAGAAAGAGCACTGTATCCAACATGCTGCTCTCTGCCACAATAATTGACAAATATCTCTGGATAATATATATGTCGATATGTCAAAATGTTGATACATACTCATACAGTATATGTTTATGCATTTGTTTGACCTCATAGATTTCTATGGAATCTACCAGCCTGAAGCAGGAGGATAGAACTGCAGAATATATCACTTGCTCATTGATGAATGCCATATTTGATCCAGCCAATGAGGAGTTAGAGAATGACTAATGTGCAAGGAAATCCTCTGAACTCTTTATGAATTCAACCATTTGCTGCAAGATAAATTTCACCCTTAATTATAACATCTGCAGGGTTGCATCAATATTTAATGTGACGTGGTATTTTCTTGCAACTAAATGCCTTGTTAACCACTTCAGTGTTCTAGACTCCAAGGGGGTTAAAAAACCCCAACAATATACATTAAGAATTTACAATATCTACCTTTTTAAATTTAAAACAATACTAATATTATTGTATGAATAAAATAATAATAATAATAATAATAATAAAAATAATAATAATACTAGTGCAAACAATTTTTATAGTTATACCATATTTATAATAGTTGGAGTAATATTATTTGCTATGAATTAAATGAGAAGTATCTTAAGCAATTAAGATCTTAATAACTTTTACCTTAAACTGCAACTTAAATTTTCATGTGTTCAAGTAGCATCTAATTTTATCTTGAAAAAAATCTATATTTCTATATCTTGATGAGAATAATCAAGTAGCTACTATGATATTTATACATTTTATATAATTCAATACTATATGGACACAGATTAAAATTAAAGGTATACTTTAAGGTAAAAGTTATAAAGGTTTTCTTACTGAAAGGTCAATGTATAAACAGTTCCCTAAAATAAAATTCTGTTGAATATAATGGAAAAAAGTATTGTAAGATTGAAACATGTACCATAAATATGTAATGTTTAACTCAGCCTATTAATGTTTAACTCAGCCTATAATAATCTGTCTAGTTTTTAGGAAACTCTTCATGCTTATGAAACAATCATGACAATATTTTTATTCTTACATAGTGCTAACAATTTATACTCATCATGCACACAGAACATTTTAGGCACACTGAGTTCCTGCCCCACAGAGCTTATAATCATATTATTTGGTGCCTGAAGCACAAAGAAATGACAAAGGTCACAAGCAGTTGATACTGGGAAATGAACCAGGTTTTCACAGCTTCATTATTTTGGCTTTAAAGTCAGTCTCTGTGTTTTGTCCATAATTTCAATATGATGCTATTTCATTGATAATTATGCACATTTCAATAATGGCAGCCAACGGCTTGTTACACAGAACTTCTCAGCAAATATGGACCTTCCAAACTTAATAACTAAACTTTCTCATTAGCCCTTGATTGAATTTTAAGCAATTTGCTTAATTATTCAACTGATAATAAATAGCAAATAAATTGTTGGCATGTGCATTCTCTAAGACAAACAATAAATTATTACTTACAGCAATAAGCTGGTATGAGTTGTTCATCATGGCAATTAGCATGTTAAGGAGAACAACCAGTGAAATTACATTATATGTTCCAAACATTGTTGCCCCAACAAATTCTGTGAACTCATGCTGTGGTTTTACATTTGTCACATACAAGTTGATGAGTCCAAAAATAGACCAGAATAATGATTGCAATGTTTCAAATAATCTGAAAAAAATTATAATAACAGTTACTGGAGAATCTATACAATATAACACAATTTACTATGCTATATGCGATTATATGGTTGCAAGTATAACAATTCTAATTAATTCTAAAATTATTATATATTTGTTTTTAGTCAAAGAGGCCAGTCGAGCAGAATTAGTATGAAGAAGTATGAAGAAGTGTCCCTTGGATTTAGCTGTTAGTAGATGAATAGTTACTTTTGTTTGTGCAGTCTAAGTGTTGTGAACAGTAGCTAGATTGTAGGGAATTGAGAAGAGTGTTAGATCTGGGTCATATGTTTGTTGTAAACAAGCTTTTTGAGGAGATTGTAGGTAAGTGAAAGTAAAGAAAGTAAAGAAATAGAGCAATATTTTGATATAAGTGTCAAGAGGAGGTACCTTTTAATTTGCACGATTAGTGCACATATGAATGCATAGAGGAATATGAAGTAGTAAAGGACAGGATGAATAGAGCTGGGATTAGTGAGGTGAATAATCTAAGAAATTATTTTTATACAAAAAGGATCTTTGCAGTATATATAGAGATGTTTCATATTTCATTGTTCCCCCATTTTTACTTGAAATCGCCCTAGACCTGTGGGGTGCATAAAAAAGAGGAATAGCAAAAGAACATATCGTTAACCATTTAGCATTGTGGTCCTAATTAGGTGAAAATAACTGAGAAATGGGACCTGAACAACACAATATCTTAACTTGTACATGTTTTGGAACAAAAATATATGGTAAAAATTATTATTTCATCAGTCACTTATAATTTAAAATGTGTTAACAGGAATTCAGTTTGTTTCTTTACTACCACTCTGTGCACAAGCCAAAAGACATGGCCTGTTAGTGGATAGGTTAGTGGATAGATCTAGGAACCACTAGAATTAACTGCCAGTAACCATATTCAAAAATCTAAGTAGAAAGCAAAACATAATTATGTTCAAATTCAAGGCATAATTAAAATGATTTGAAATAGTTAAAATAGTGAGCTTAGCCCTAAACTTTATAATGGATGATTAAATGAACCATTTAATTAAATTATTTGGAAATGTATTCTGTGGGATTCATATGTGTGAGAATGAAATAAAATATATAAAACACTCTGAGTAGAGTGTTTACAGTAGAAGTTCTATGTAAGAGAAAGTATACAATAGGTAAAGTGTGGTACAGTGTTAGCCACAGAAAATGTAGAAGACTGGTAGAATAAAATTGATACCTTTATTGGCTGAGTGGCTTGGGATGCATTCAAGACAACTAGGTCTCTTCTTCATGCATAATAAGAATGAAGGCTTAATGCACAATACATTTCTTTAAAACTCATACACATAGTTTTAACATCAATTTAGGGTGCCCCGTGTTTTCTATAAAGACTAACAAAAATGGACCTCTAAATAAAGATTTATAGAAATTAATATGTGCAATATGTTTAGTTTTGTTATTATGATTATAAGACCTAATAACAACTGTGTATTTGTGCACTGTACCCTTCATTATGCCCTTGATAAATCACATTAAATATGTTAGGGGTGCCCCGAATGTTCAAGATTATGTGCTAGGAGTGCCCCGAGCAAAAAAGGTTGAGAAACACTGCACTAGACCTATGAGAATGCATCCTTTTTCTCAGGGTCTGTCCTGTCTCACCCACATATACTCCTGTTTGGGGACATTTCACACACATGATGTGGTAAACAACATTATATGAGTCACAGGAGAAGTTGCCCTTAATATTGTGGTTTCAGTGGGAAAGTAATATGGGCTGGGCACCTTATCTGTGCCACATATGTGTGCACAGGTTCCACATGTCCTTTTTAGACAAGAAGTATAATTTTCAGTTGCATTTGTAATATTTTTTACCACCAATTGCTTTAGGTTTGGGGGCTGTTTATAAGAGAGGAGCAGGTCTAGGGAATATTCTTTTTAATCTGTCATAAGTATGTAGTATTGTTTGAAGCTCTTCATGCTGTGGATTGTAGCTGACTATTAATGGAACTCTGTTATCTTCCTGTGGTTGTTTATATTCCAGGAGAGTTCTTCTGGGTAGACTCGTGGCTCTCTGAATTTGGAGGTCCGTTATCTTTGCATTTTATATATGACTGATATACTCTCTCCTGAGATTTTTAAGATCTCGGTCAAAAGCCTCAGCGCATGTGCGATTATATCTTAGAGGGATAGTAATACTTCGTTTTAACTTTATTTTATTTTGTAGGCATTAAAAAAACATGAAGAATGATATAAGTCTTGTCTCTCAAACCTTTATGGTTTAAGAGATATTCACAAACAAAGTATCATTCTTTGTGTTTTTTTAATGCCTACAAAATAAAATAAAGTTTAAACGAAGTATTACTATCCCTTTAAGTGTGGGATCTTCTTGTAGCTTGCTGTTGTATCTTTCATCTTTTGCTGGTGTGCCTCTTCTATATAGTCATTTGTGTTCATAATCACTACCATGCCACTTTTTTCTGATGGCTTAATGACTATGTTTTTGTTGTCCTTTAATGAAGGTATTGCTTTTTATTCCTTGGCAGTTAGGTTGTATGCCAGTTTCTCATAGGTCCAATGTGAATAACAAAGGAGGCACCCCTGTTGGTCAACATTTTAACAGAATGGATCACAGCATTCAAGACCTCAAAGTGACTGTACTGATGGGAAATTTTAAGACACAGAGATCTGGGAGTATAAACTGATAACCACGTTTAACACTCTGGACCGTGTCTTGAACCCATGACAATTTATGTCACCTTAGAAGGTTAACCCATACACATTCTAAGCTATCGCTGGTCAATTTCACTGCAGCTGTTATAAAGGTGATTAATCTTGTTTGCATTTTCTAGTCCACTTCATTAAACTATAACTGAGGCTAGAGTTTAATTTAAGGCCCACCCTGGGTATACATTCTGCAATTGGAATTTGACCCTTGGATTACACAAAGATATGCAAAACATTGTGCTGCAGTGTGGTGGATGACCGCCTCTCTGGCAGAGGTTGAGATTAAAATGCTGTGTATGAGTTTTAATGTCATGTATCGTGCATTCTGCCTTCATTCTTATTATGCCTGAAGAAGAGACCTAGTTGTCTTGAAATCTTGAATCCAAAACCATTCAGTTAACCAATAAATGCATTTTTTAAAGCATACAATGTCATAGGAGAATACTTTAACAACTTAAGAATCAGATAGGTATGCAATGCATTAGACATGCTTCTGGTCCTCAATGGGTCAATCAAACAGAGAGATGGGTCAGGACAGGGATGATAATGAGAGGCTTTTGAAGTTCAGAAGGGGAGTAGTATGTGACACCTTTTATGTCTATGTGAGTCTGAGAGTTTAAATGGGTGTCGCTCTGTTTTATTCACAGTGAAATTTAGTAATATATTTATACTCAACAGAATCACTAAATGACAATATAACATAGATAAATGTCAATATAACAGTGTGCATGAAATGTATGTCAGTCAGTATAGTCAAATCTATAATCAAAAGTAATTGTATGCATTCTGAATCAAATTTGCAGATAAGAGCTATAAGAATCATTGATTATATCATTTTAAAAAACAAAAAACAGCAACTTACGTGGAGAAGGCATTATTTTGGTTTGTACACCGAATTCCTTTACATTTCAGACTTTTGTCATCTGTTTCATAATAGAAGTATAACTGGTTCAAACCATTGGCAAATGCTAACAGTACAAGACAGTAGATAAAAAGAAATTTTAAAATATCCAGGAGCATTCTTCCCAGTGATATCTGTAGGGGGCCCAGGTGAGAGTTGGCAGTAAACAGTGAAATTAAACGTAGAGAGCTAAAGATGTTGGCAATGGCAAATACTGCTTCTGCTACTAGGGTAGGATGCCACATTTCCCATTCTTCACGATTACGTTGTCCATGATACTACAGGAAAAAATTAACAACGATCACTATAAATGCACATTAATATACTCTGCCAGAAAATACTAAATATTTTCTCAAATTATAGCAAACTTTAAATGTTGATCTACCCAACTACAATATGAACATATGTACACAAGTAAATAGCCAGATGCTAGATTATAATATTTAAAAAATATATTTAAAAAAGTTAAAGTAAATATGTTTTATTCTGATCTACAACTATTGGTTTCATTAGAATGGCCATTTAGCATATGAAATAAAATTTGCCTTGCAAGAGAAGATTAAAATTAACATTTATTCACACAAGTAAATATTTATATCAGCATTGATATGCAATAGTTTTTTTTTCATTCATCATATTTTTGGAAACAATGGTAAATTTTTCTTGACTTTATTAATAAAATACATTTGCCCAATTTGAATGTAATTATATCCTGATTTCCCTATACATTCCAATTAAAAGATAAATTACTGTATTTTTTCTGAAAATTCAAAAACATAGATTTTTTTACCGTACCTTTACATAAGCAACAATTTTCAATGAAATTGTTGCCAAGTACAATGAATTCATAACAAAGTCCATTAGGTTCCACCAGTCATGTATGTAATCTTGAAGTCCTCCATCCCACATCTGTTTAATTTCTCCCCATATAAAACCTGTTTATAATTAAAAAAAAAAGTATAACATAAACATATATAGTATAAACATATAATTCAACATTTCTTTTTCCTGCTAGGCAAAATCATTCACCTTCACAGTATCCCTCATTTTAATTAGTGTTAATTTAAGCTAATTTAAAGCTTATTGTAATTAAGGTTTTAGCTGTATTTTACTGTATGTGTAAAATATAAAAAAAGTAGAACAAAAATAAATATAAACATTGAAAGAAAAACACAGTAATATTCCAGTAATGAGATAACACTACTATTTTAAATAGGTGTCACCTCCAGCCCTCAAACACCCTCATCAGCTTTTTAGATTATCCACACAAGCACAGATGGTATCGATGATTTATTCCTATGGACTTACAAGTGCTAATGGCATTCACTTGTGTTCATCTTAGTATATTTCTGCACTGCTAGAGATTCTTGTGGACAATATGCAGCTTGAAAATGTGTGCACTTATGTTGATAGTAACATTATTAAAGTATACTAAGAGCAATTAATGAAATGGAGGCATAGAACAAGTGCTATACGTATATGTACTTTTGATTATCTAGTAACTGCATCTCTGTTTACACCACCCCTTTAGCTGGAAAATAAATAATTTTGTGCTTATTTCATGTGCAACAAGTTATGCAGGTGTACACCATGGTGCAAAGGAATGGTATGAACAAAATACATAATCACTTGTTCTACTAACTCTTTTGTGAACATAAGTAGTGATGAGCGAATACTTTCACTCAAAAAAGAGAAACGTGAGTAAAAATGTTTCCTTCTGTGGGAATTCCTGTGAAAAGTGATGCTTTTTTCCTCTGTGACCCCAAGCTTTGTCCCACTGTACAGGAACCACACATATTTACTACAGATGGGTAAAAGTTAAAAAAAAAATCCATTGGAAGTTTCATGGAAAACTATAAATTTTCCACATTCCCTGTGAAAATTCCCACCCATCGAAAATTCATAACATTTCTGTCTTCATCAACGTCAATAAATTTCCCACAAACACTTTGCCATTTTTTGCCTACGCTTTCTATGGCTGCAATATTTCCTGTCTCGGTACTACTTTTTCTGTGGGCTGAAGTAGTAAAATCAATCAAATTGTTAGCAGGTGGAGGGCCTGTCATTTGCCTAGAACAGTAACCTCCTGCTTGACTTATACTGGCACAGTCATCCTTGAAAAATAACTGCAGCCTGGGATACTCCAGCATGATGCAACACATAATATCAGTTATTTAAAGCCTCTGTATTTAACAAAAGGTAAGCATGTCAACTGACAACATTTTGCAATGTTTACTATTCCAAAGGTACACTTTTGGATTATTTTGTTTTTTGACTCCTTTCTAAGAACTTAGTAAGTGTGAGTTGGCAGTACATTGTGGAAGACCTAAACAGGTCAAAAAATAAAGTGGAAGTATTTCATTTATCTATGTACCAGCACGACTAACCAACAAAGCAGACTCCTCAAAGGGCTTCAGTAGCTGTCAGAGATCTAACATAAGCTGCCACTGACCACGTGACAAAAAATCCCCCTCCAGAGCCTTTCAGTTAAGCATTGTATATTCGCTGATCACCATCAGCTGGTGATGGAAAAGGTGGTTACTCTGTTGTATGTAATAAACTACATTGTGAATATATTTCTTTGTGGACACTGTATGAATGGAATGTGCACAGATATTGTGGTCAATATTCAACATTTCTCTGATGATTTAGGATTGTGACAGAAAGCCAGTGACTACAAGGTTGAAGACATGAGCAAAGTAGTATATATACCATATCTGGCATTCTCATGACAGCTATGAAGTTGGAGCCATTGCCAGCAGACACAAAGACAGCTTTCAAGCAGCATGGCACAAGTCAATTGTCTGTTACTTGCTGTGGTTTCTTTAAGACATCTGGAACTAGCCCTCAAAGCTCACATACATAAAGTGGCATGCCAAAGGTATGGGCCACTCTGCAACTGCACTTTGCTACTATTGATATAGGCAGTGTTGGTGGTTGTGGCACCAGTAGATGCTCTATGACTCTTATCGACTCCTATGACTAGCTCAGAGGCATCTGAGATGCTGGTGTTCTTGCTATGAAGATGATTTTCCTGACAATTTGAGAATACAGCTAACAGATGCCTCTTGGTCCCTTCCATTTTTAGGAGTGCTTCGGCTGATGCTAGTAATGACCCCTTTGCCATGCAAGTCATGTTCATCTCGCTCTCTTCTGAATCTAGATCTGAACAAGAAGATGTAGACAGTGGAGGTATATAGTCTATATCATCATAATCAGCTATATTATTAATAATTATGACCATATCACCAACATTATCCACTTTCTCATCACCAACATCCGCACCAGATACCCCATCCCACCATGTTCATATTTCTATATGTTTTTCTCAAAGATTTTATTTTCACTTTACCCCTGAGAGGAATTTACAAAGGCTTGAACACTATTTGCAGTACCAGTGAGGTGTTGCTATCACTGTCTGTTGCAGTGATTCATCACATTAAAATAATAAATCACACAGCAATAACTAGTGTACCAGTGTGGCACCACATTTTAGTATATCCATTCTTGCCCTTCTAGTTCTTGAGGCTGTATTGGAGTGCAGTTGTGGTACACACAGACACAATAAGTTAAGCTTTGTCCATTGTATATATTTGTCTTGATTGTTACATCAGATTGTCTGGTGGTGTCTGCCAGTATCATGTTAACCCTTTGAGTGCCAAAGGAGTACACAACACATTGTGTTGCAAAGCATTGCATACCCATCTGGCACAATACGGTTCAGGCTAGCTGGCTACTTGTCATCACTCACTCTAACACTTTTTTGGGGATTAACTTTTCCTTCTTCTCATCCACTTCCAGAAAACAACTGGCCTCCATAAATAAACAGTAACACCGAAAATTGCAGTATTTTCCTTCCTCACTCACTCCCAAGTATGGGTGGGTTAAAGTTGTCGCCGTGTTCCTGTGGGAAATTTTGCAAAAGCCACGTTGTTATCCGCTTTTTTGCGGAAAAAAAACGCTTTAAAACTAGAGGTTAAAATTATCGCATCTTTCGACCATTGGCCAAAATCTTTTGCCATTTATTCAATGGCTAAAAAGTTTTCACCTATTGATTTACATTGTTTTCTCACTCCCGCTATAAAAATATGAAGTTTTCGCTGAAGGCAGACACAATAGAAGCAGCTACAGAGCGAGATAGACGTGCTGTGCTGTTCTCTTGTGATATTTAGCAAAAATTGAGGCAGAAGAGGCTCATAGTGACTCCTACCACTATGAGCAGCAAAAAGAGGAACTGGAAGGACCCTTATTATGTGTCCACTGAGTCTGAGGAGGAGGAGGAGGAGGAAGTAACTAGCAGTAGTCAACCAATGCTGTCCAGTCCCCCTAAATCACCCCAAGGGATCTTAGGGAATTTAATAAGAAGGAAGGGAGAAAAGGGAATGGGAAGGAAGGGAGAAAAGGGAATGGTAAGGAAGGGAGAAAAGGATAGTGAGAGAAGGACAGGTCAGCTGCCTGTGCCTGCTGCAAGACGTGCTGCCCCTTCTGCCAGTGCCACCATTTCTGATCCTGCAGCCACTAGTGTTCTACCTGTTGCCAGACGTGCTGTTCCTGCTGCCAGTGCCACTATTCCTGTAACTGCAGCCACTAGTGTTGTACCTGTTGTCAGACATGCTGCCCCAGCTGCCAGGGCCACCATTTCTGATCCTGCAGCCACTAGTGTTGTACCTGTTGCTAGTACTGAACCTGCTGTTAGTACTGAACCTGCTGCCAGTGCTGAACCTGCTTTCACCAATACTTTGCCTGCTGCTAGTGTTTCTTGTAGTACCTGGGGGAGAAGAGAAAATGATGCCAAGTGTGACAGCAAGGTACCCTAAATCACACTTTTATCATGGAGCCTGTGATCTGGGCGACATTCTGTCCATCTCTATTATGCTGCTCTCCTATTGGCTGCACTGTATTGCTCCTCCTAGTGACAGCCTTTATATACCCTGGGCTGTCACTCGGCTAGTGCCCTTTCGTGGGGTACCTGATTCCTAGCGCTAGTTCTGTGATCCTGATACCAGTGTATGACCCCGGACTGCCTGACCACACCATTAGTCTCTACTCCTGATTCTGTGTACCGATTCGGATTGGCTGACGTTCCTGCTTCCTGTTCTGACCAGGCCTGGCTGACGTTCCTGCTCCATGTACCGACCCGGAGAGACCGACGTTCCTGCTCCGTGTACTGACCCAGCAAGACTGACGTTCCTGCTTCCTGTTCCGACCCGGCTTGGCTGTTACCAACCAGCTTGGCGGTGGTTCCTGCTCTCAGCTTGCTTAACTGGACTATCTCTGGCAGTTCCGGCTGCTTACTGTTGCACGGTTCCCTCAGAGTGTGTCTCACGTCTCCGGTACTACGGTACTCCGGTACCTTGTCCGATCCTGCCAGGAGGCTTAGAGTCTCAGTGTGCCAGTATCCTCTCACACCGTGCTGCATCGCTTGGTCTTACTTGGGTTCAGTTGGGAGCTTCCCGTGATTGCCGTTATCCAGACCACTGAGATTATTAACCCCTTCGGGGGTTATGCATCGTATCTACTTGCTTTACTAGTGTGGTTGCTTCCAGTACCTTGGGCGTACTGTTTCTTTAGGTCAGTTGGGCGCTTCCGGTTGCCATCCATTTTGTGTGAAGCACATTAACCCTTTGGGGCATAGCAAGAGCATTGGTGTTGACCTCTCCATTGGGCCTTCGTTTGACACGAGCTCTGACCAGCCTATTGTAGTCCACGGTGGGCGTCCACCGTAGTGGAAGTGTGCTAGTTATCATTGCCTTCGTTACTCTCATGCAATTGTTGCCTCCTGTTGCATTAGGCGACATTGTACAGCAGCTATTGCTAGCCACTGCCACTGGCTCCACTGTAAATATCGGACTCATACACTGTATCACGATATTACCTGACCTGTGTCAGTATTGTGTTGTGTACCATACTGGACCCGTGTGGGTAACCACTTGTAACTAGTGATGATCGAGCACCCCAATGCTCGGGTGTTCGGGTGCTCTGGCCGAGCACCCCCGGAGGCTCGAGTGCTCAGCCGAGCACCCGAGCCCCATTGAAGTCAATGGGAGGACTCGAGCATTACACCAGGCACCCCCTGCTCTGATGAGGGGAGGGTGCCTGGTCCATAGGAAAAGGGCAGAAAATGATGGAAACACCACAGAAATGGTTCAGGGACAGCATAGGGAGGATGTCTGGATGCATCTTGGACTCCAACGTCACTGCTGGGAACGATGTTTCGTCCGTAGTACGCCATTTTTACAGACTGACCGTAAAACACACAAAAAGGAAGCTAAAAACGACTTTAGGCGAAAAATTGTTACCAAACAGTATTTGCTGTATATTTACTTGTATATCATCTGCAAATTCTGCAAAAAATTTCCTCGATTTTTCTGAACTGGGGCCATGATTAAGAGGGAAACGTGCGCAGAGGCAAATTCTGCAAAAAATTTCCTCGATTTTTCTGAACTGGGGCCATGATTAAGAGGGAAACGTGCGCAGAGGCAAATTCTGCAAAAAAAATTCCCCGATTTTTCTGAACTGGGGCCATGATTAAGAGGAAAACGTGCGCAGAGGCAAATTCTGCAAAAAATTTCCTTGATTTTTCTGAACTGGGGCCATGATTAAGAGGGAAACGTGCGCTGAGCCGACCATCTAAAACATTATGGGTGAGGGTCTGCTGCGGAGCTGACCATCCTAAACATTATATGCGAAGGCCCGCTAGTGAGCTGACGCTATAAAACATTATATGAGAGGGCCCGCTAGAGAGCTGACCCAATAAAACATTATATAAGAAGGCCCGCTGGTGAGCTGACCTATACAAAAAGTTGTCAAACAGGGCCCGCTGGTGAGCTGGCCCTATATAAAAATTATATCACAGGGCCCACTGGTGAGCTGGCCCTATACAAAAATTATATCACAGGGTATATGGAAGAGAGTCAACCATATACCCGTTTTTTGGGTGGAAGGGGTGAATGGGAATACAGAGTATTCCCATCATTGTAAATAACATATATAAAGTCACTTTATGTTCACCCGGGGCTTTCCTCCAGTGGAGTGGAGAAGTCAGGGGAAATCCAGGCCTTGTTCATTTTTATAAGTGTCAACCTATCAGCATTTTCGGTGGAAAGGCGGATACGCTTATCTGTTATGATGCCACCAGCAGCACTAAATACCCGCTCAGACAGAACGCTGGCGGCAGGGCAGGCCAGCACCTCCAAGGCGTACAGTGCCAGTTCATACCACGTGTCCAGCTTGGACACCCAGTAGTTGTAAGGCACAGAGGGATCAGTGAGGACGCTGACACGGTCTGCTACGTACTCCTTCACCATCTTCCAAAACTTTTCCCTCCTTGTGACACTAGGCTGCGCATCAGGGTGAGGGTGCTGGCGGGGTGTCATGAAGGTGTCCCACGCCTTGGAGAGTGTTGCCCTGCCTTTGTCGGAACTGCTGTGTGCTCCCCTTTTCTCCCCTTCTCGGTTGGCCAAGGTAGCACGTACTCTGCCGCCAGCGTTGTCAGATGGAAAATTTTGGAGCAATTTTTCAACAAGAACCTTCTGGTATTGCACCATTTTGCTTGTCCTCTCCACCGGAGGAATGAGAGATGAGAAATTCTCTTTGTAGCGGGGGTCCAGAAGGGTGAACACCCAGTAATCCGTGTTGTCTAAAATGCGTATAACGCGTGGGTCACGGGAAAGGCAGCCTAACATAAAGTCAGCCATGTGTGCCAGAGTACCAACCGGCAAGATTTCGCTGTCCTCATCAGGAGGATGACTCTCAATCTCCTCATCCTCTTCCTCCTCTTCTGCCCACCCACGCTGAAGAGATGGAACTAAAGTTCCATGGCTACCCTCTGTAGCGGAGGCAACCGTGTCTTCCTCCTCCTCCTCCTCCTCCTCCTCCGCCTCCTCCAATTGTCGCTGAGAAGACGAAGTGAGGGTGCTCTGGCTATCACCTTGTGTAAGCTCTTCCTCCCCCATTTCCACCTCTTCCACATGCAAAGCGTCGGTTTTAATTGTGAGCAGCGAGCGTTTCAGTAGACACAGAAGTGGGATGGTTACACTGATAATAGCGTTATCGCCGCTCACCATCTGTGTCGATTCCTCAAAATTGCGTAAAACCTCCCAGAGGTCTGACATCCATTCCCACTCCTCACTTCTGATTAGAGGAAGTTGAACGGAGAGGCGACGACCGTGTAACAGCTGGTACTCCACTACTGCCCTCTGCTGCTCACAAAGCCGGGCCAACATGTGGAAGGTGGAGTTCCAGCGCGTGCTCACGTCACACAGCAGCCGGTGAGCTGGCAATTGTAAGCGCTGCTGCAGCTTCAACAGGCCGGCTGAAGCTGTTGATGACTTACGGAAATGTGCACACACGCGGCGCACCTTGGTCAAGAGATCATGCAAATTGGGGTAGGTTTTTAGAAATCGCTGAACCACTAAATTAAATACATGCGCTAGGCATGGTACGTGTGTGAGCTTGCCGAGCTCCAAAGCCGCCACCAAGTTACGCCCATTATCACACACAACCATGCCTGGTTGCAGGTTGAGTGGCGAGAGCCACTGCTCGGTCTGGTGACTAATCCCCTGCAACAGCTCTGAGGCCGTGTGCTGTTTGTCCCCAAGGCAGATCAGCTTCAGCACGGCCTGTTGACGCTTCCCCACTGCAGTGCTAAAATACTTCCAGCTACCGGCTGATGGGTGAGTGGCGCTGCGCGCAGAGAATTCGGAGGTGAAAACGGAGGAGGAGGAGCCAATAACGTAGGTGCTGGCGGAAACCCTGATGGAGGTAGGGCCCGCAATCCTCGGCGTGGGTAGCACCTGTGCCATTCCAGGGTCCGAGTCGCTCCCAGCCTCCACGACATTCACCCAGTGTGCCGTCAGGGAAATGTAGCGTCCCTGGCCACAAGCACTTGTCCATGTGTCAGTCGTTAAGTGGACCTTCCCAGTAACTGCGTTGGTCAGGGCACGGGTGATGTTACGGGACACATGGTGGTGTAATGCGGGGACGGCACACCGGGAAAAGTAGTGGCGGCTGGGGACTGCGTACTGAGGGACAACTGCTGCCATCAGGCTGCGGAAGGACTCAGTCTCCACAAGCCTAAATGGCAGCATTTCGATGGCCAGTAATTTGGAAAGGTGTGAGGTTAGTGCTATGGCCTGTGGGTGGGTGGCTGGGTATTTTCGCTTGCGCTCAAATGCCTGGGGTAACGACATTTGGATGCTGCGCTGGGACAGGGAAGTGGATGTGGTCGCTGATGGTGCTTCAGATGGTACAGGTGCAGGGCGGGAGGTATGCGGGCCTGCGCCTTCGACAGGCGATTGGCCGGCACCGAAAACAGGGGAAGAGGAGGCAGTGGTGTGGCCTGCAGACACAGATTGGCGATCCGGGCGTTCCTCCCACTTATTACGGTGCTTGGATGCCATGTGTCGGATCATGCTGGTGGTGGTGAGGTTTCTAGTGTTCATGCCTCGGCTCATTCTGGTGTGGCACAGGTTGCAAACTACAATTTTTTTGTCGTCCGCACTTTCCTTAAAAAAACGCCATACCGCGGAACACCTAGCCCTTGGCAAGGGAGATTTACGCAAGGGGGTGCTCCGTGGAACATTTGCGGGCCGGTTTGGTGCGGTCCGCCTTCTTTCTGTAGCCACACCACTGCCTCTTCCAGCCTGTTGCAGTGCTGCAGATGGCTCACCCTCAGGACTGCTGTCATCGCTCGGCTCTCCACCTTCCCAGGTGGGGTCAGTCACCTCATCGTCCACCAAGTCCTCCTCCACTTCCTCACTCTGATCATCCTCCTCATTTCTTGATCCCACCACATACTCAGTCATTGACAACTGTGTATCATCCTCCTCATCAAGGTCTTGAGACAGTAATAGTGGTTGATTTGATGGCAACTGTGTCTCATCATCATCATCCACTTCCTTTGACCTTAAATGCCGTTCCCCTCTGTCATCTTCTTGTGATTGGGTACCCTCTAGAGGTTGTGAATCAGGGCACAAGATTTCATGTTCCTCTGAAAGCGTGCTTGGAGAGAGGTTCAAATGAAGGATTGGTGATGAGACGAGCTCCTCACTATATCCCAGTGTGGGATCACTTCTTTGGCCAGACCCTCTATGGTGGGAGGAAGGATGATCAGGGTGAGGATTATGTTGACCAGACTCTTGGCTACTGAGAGTGGACTTGGTGGAAGACAGGGTGGTGCTTAACCGACTGGAAGCAGTATCACCTGAAATCCAACCGACCACCTATTCGCAGTGGTCTGACCTCGAGAGTGATGTCCTGCGATGCCCTGTAAACTGAGACATGAAGCTAGGTATGGTGGATGTCTTTCTTTCTTGTGTTCTGGCACCAGGCACAGTTTCTACGCGTCCTGACCCGCGCCCTGAACTATCAGGATCACGTCCACTTCCCCGTCCCTTTTTACCCGCCTTCTTCATATTACACGGAATATGTGCTGCTAATCTGCAACTTTGCACACTAAACAGAATGTGCTGCTAATCTGCGGCTAGGCACAGTGAACGGAATATGTGACGTTTATTTTTTACACTTTCCACACTAAACAGAATGTGCTGCTAATCTGCGGCTAGGCACAGTGAACGGAATATGTGACGTTTATTTTTTACACTTTGCACACTAAACAGAATGTGCTGCTAATCTGCAACTTTGCACACTAAACAGAATGTGCTGCTAATCTGCGGCTAGGCACAGTGAACGGAATATGTGATGTTTATTTTTTACACTTTCCACACTAAACAGAATGTGCTGCTAATCTGCGGCTAGGCACAGTGAACGGAAAATGTGACGTTTATTTTTTACACTTTCACACTAAACAGAATGTGCTGCTAATCTGCAACTTTGCACACTAAACAGAATGTGCTGCTAATCTGCGGCTAGGCACAGTGAACAGAATATGTGACGTTTATTTTTTACACTTTCCACACTAAACAGAATGTGCTGCTAATCTGCAACTTTGCACACTAAACAGAATGTGCTGCTAATCTGCGGCTAGGCACAGTGAAAGGAATATGTGACGTTTATTTTTTACACTTTCCACACTAAACAGAATGTGCTGCTAATCTGCAACTTTGCACACTAAACAGAATGTGCTGCTAATCTGCGGCTAGGCACAGTGAACGGAATATGTGACGTTTATTTTTTACACTTTGCACACTAAACAGAATGTGCTGCTAATCTGCGGCTAGGCACAGTGAACGGAATATGTGACGTTTATTTTTTACACTTTGCACACTAAACAGAATGTGCTGCTAATCTGCAACTTTGCACACTAAACAGAATGTGCTGCTAATCTGCGGCTAGGCACAGTGAACAGAATATGTGACGTTTATTTTTTACACTTTCCACACTAAACAGAATGTGCTGCTAATCTGCGGCTAGGCACAGTGAACGGAATATGTGACGTTTATTTTTTACACTTTGCACACTAAACAGAATGTGCTGCTAATCTGCAACTTTGCACACTAAACAGAATGTGCTGCTAATCTGTGGCTAGGCACAGTGAACGGAATATGTGACGTTTATTTTTTACACTTTGCACACTAAACAGAATGTGCTGCTAATCTGCAACTTTGCACACTAAACAGAATGTGCTGCTAATCTGCGGCTAGGCACAGTGAAAGGAATATGTGACGTTTATTTTTTACACTTTCCACACTAAACACAATGTTCTGCTAATCTGCAACTTTGCACACTAAACAGAATGTGCTGCTAATCTGCGGCTAGGCACAGTGAACGGAATATGTGACGTTTATTTTTTACACTTTGCACACTAAACAGAATGTGCTGCTAATCTGCAACTTTGCACACTAAACAGAATGTGCTGCTAATCTGCGGCTAGGCACAGTGAAAGGAATATGTGACGTTTATTTTTTACACTTTCCACACTAAACAGAATGTGCTGCTAATCTGCAACTTTGCACACTAAACAGAATGTGCTGCTAATCTGCGGCTAGGCACAGTGAACGGAATATGTGACGTTTATTTTTTACACTTTGCACACTAAACAGAATGTGCTGCTAATCTGCAACTTTGCACACTAAACAGAATGTGCTGCTAATCTGCACCTTTGCACACTAAACAGAATGTGCTGCTAATCTGCAACTTTGCACACTAAAAAGAATGTGCTGCTAATCTGCAACTTTGCACACTAAACAGAATGTGCTGCTAATCTGCAACTTTGCACACTAAACAGAATGTGCTGCTAATCTGCGGCTAGGCACAGTGAACGGAATATGTGACGTTTTTTTTTTTAATCTGTGCCCCCCCAAACAAAATATAACTGCTGCCCCCACACACAACAGTCCTAAAAAGGACTTTTGGGTCTTTATATGTTGTTCCAACACTTTTCTTCTCCCTACACTGACTTTCCCTTCCTATCCTCATCTCTCCCTGGCTAAGACTGAGCCGAACTCGCTGGTCAGGTGCTATACAGCACCCGATCACGGGTTCTGGCCAGCCAATCAGTGTAATGCCAGCAGCCAACATGGCTGCTGGCATTACACTGATGTCAGAGCCTTCCCGCACGTTTATTGGCTGCGCAGCAGCCGCGAAACGTGCGGGGAGGAGACCCGAACATGGCGGGCGAGCACATGCGGTACTCGTACGAGTACCGCCATGTGCCGAGCAGAGCGATGCTCGAGCCGAACCGAGCTTCGGCCGAGCATGCTCGCTCATCACTACTTGTAACCTGTCCTGTGTCAGTTGATGCTATTTACTGGACCCATGAGGGTTACATTATTTCTTGTGTGCTTCAATAAAATTGTGTTTTTTCCTAAACCTAACGTGTACTGAACCGTAAGAGTACGAAAGGTCCATGACCTCAGACGGTAACGGTGACGGTAAAGCACAGAGTATCCATTGGAGGATGGATCTCCAAGAACAACGATTAGACCAGTTGGCTTTGGCTGTCCAAATGATTCTTGAGCGCACGGCACACCTGAGTAAACCAGTACCATCTCCGGTGGTCCCCTCCGTTCTGACACCAGAAGCGCAGTCTAGTACTCTAACTAACGCTAACAAAGGGCTGATGGCTACCACTCCATTACCTCTCAGGTACGATGGCGAACCTACCCTGTGTAGGGGGTTCATTAACCAGTTGGAAATATTCCTTGAATTAACCCCTCATGCTTTTCCCACTGATCGCAGGAAAGTGGGGTTTATGATTTCCTTGCTTATGGGCAGAGCCCTGGCATGGGCAAATCCGCTATGGGAGACCGCTAAACCATGTACTCAGAACTTCTCTGAGTTTGTAAGGGCGTTTCGTGGAGTATTTGAGGTTCCTGGAAAAGCCGCCTCTGCTGCAAAAAAATTGATGGAAATCCAACAAGGGTCTCGCACAGTTGCTGATTATGCGATAGAATTCCGTACCCTAGCAGCAGAGATGGGCTGGAACAATGAAGCATTGGTAGCGGCATTCGCACAAGGTCTCTGTGATCGATTGAAGGATGAGACGGTCGCACGAGAATTGCCAACTGACCTTGATGAACTTATTGATTTTGTTATACTAATGGATTCCCGTATTAGGGAACGGTTGGCAACCGAAGACCGCAGGCAGAGGGTGAGAGAAATGGGGTCTGTAAGGTCAAATTTCCCACCCATACCTCCCTCACCTCCCTTACCTCCAACTCCAGCTGACGAAAATAGTGACTGGGATTCACTAGACTATCTAAGGAGGAGAGGGCGCACCGCCGCAGACAAGGTCTCTGTTTGTATTGTTGCCAGGCAGGCCATCTGTTGTGTTCTCGCCCTACCCGACCGGGAAATGAACGCACCTAGGTATCACGGTTTCCGTGATCTACTCTGTCACTCTTTGCTGTGGTGCACTCCCATTGGCTGAGCTTGTTTGGCCTGCCCAGGATGGCCTTCATATACCGGGCCTCTGGCACCTGTCAGGTGCCCTTTCGTGGTGTTCCTGTACCAGTGCTACTGTGTTGCTGTGTTCCTGCGCTCCCATGTACCGACTTGGCCCGTCTGACTACGCTCATTGGTTCCTGCTCCGTGATTCGACCCGGCCTGGCTGACGTTCCTTCTCCGTGATCTGACCCGGCTTGTCTGACGTTCCTGCTCTGTGATTGACCCGGCCTGGCTGGCGTTCCTGCTCCGTGACCTGACCTGGCTATCCTGACGATCCTGAATAGTACCAGCTGCAATCCTGATCCTGTGTCGCTTGGGCGACATTCTGAACTTTTGTGGTAGCAGTTATAGTGCAGACTGAACATTCCGTTAACTCTTGCAGAGCACTGTTGCCTCAGTATACTGGGCCTTCCGTTAACACTTGCAGAGCACTGTTGCCTCCGTTATACTGAGCCTTTCCGTTAACACTTGCAGAGCACTGTTGCCTCCGTTATACTGAGCCTTTCCGTTTACACTTGCAGAGCACTGTTGCCTTCGATACATTGAGCCTTCCGTTTACACTTGCAGAGCATTGCAGCCTCCATTACACCGAGCCTCCTGGTTACACTTGCAGAGCATTGTGGCCTCTGTTAACACTGCGCTTCCACTTAACCCTTACTATACACAGTGGTTCAGTTACTGCACCGGTTGGTGCTATTGGCCGATTCCATCAGCTCTTGCAGTGTACAGAGTTCCGTTACCGCACTGGAAGGGTGCTATTGGCTCTGGTTTCATTTAGCTCTTGCAGTATACAGTAGTACTGTTACTGCACTGGACGGGTGCGATTGGCTCTAATACCTCAGCTCTTGCAGTGTCTGTGACTCCGTTACTGCACCGGAAGGGTGCTACTGGCTCTGGTCCTTCAGCTCTTGCAGTTGCATTGTCTCCGTTACTGCACCGGATGGGTGCTCACGGCTCAAAGTAGTGCTAACTCTTGCAGAGTGTTGTGGCCTCCTCTCCTTGCTCTGTCCAGGGAGTGTTTCAGTTCTGTCTTACTGCTAATGTGCTTCCACATCTTGCACCACAGTCTCTTGCTACTTTTACCATCTACTGGGTGTTGTCAAACACACCACAACAGAGACTGATTACCTTTCTTGAACTTTAACCCATGTGTTGCTGATATTACTTTATTATGCCTGTCCTGTGACAGTATCTGTTCTTGTTCTATATACGGGGCCTGAGAGGACATATGTACCTGAATATAATTTACCTGTCATTCCAAACTAGCCTGTAGTGGGCACTGTTCCTTGTCTTTTAATAAAACTGTGTTTTATTCTAACCTCCTGGTCTGAGTGTCTTACAAAACTGTTACAGTACGAAAGGGCCATGACCTCAGACAGAAAAGGTGAAGGTAATACACAGAACATCCATTGGAGGATGGATATGCATGAGCAGCGCTTGGACCAGTTGGCACTGGCCTTGCAGACTTTACTGGAATGTACGGTAGTGGTCCCCTCAGTTTTGACACCGGACAATCATTCTGTGGGTCCCGCTGCACCAACCAGAGGCCTAACGGCGGTGGCGCCATTACCATTGAGATATGATGGCAAACCTAATCTATGCAGGGGGTTTATTAATCAATTAGAGATATTCTTGAAACTGACGCCTCATGCTTTTCCTAACTACCGGACAAGGTTGGGTTCATGATATCCTTGTTAACGGGAAAAGCACTGGCATGGGCTAATCCCCTGTGGGAAAATGCCAAATCCTGCACTCAGAACTTCTCTGAGTTCGTAAGAAAGTTCCGCAGAGTGTTTGAGGTTCCTGGTAGAGCCGCCTCTGCTGCCAAAAGATTGATGGAGATACAAATGGGTAATCGTACCGTGGGCGATTATGCCATAGAATTTCCCATGCGGGTTACATTATTTCTTGTGTGCTTCAATAAAATTGTGTTTTTACCTAAACCTAACGTGTCTGAGTGTACTGAATCGTAACAACTTTCCATTCCCAAGCAGTCCTGCCACTGCCAGTACTACTGCTACTAAGGTACAGCAGCTTGTTAGCCTTAGTAGTGAAGGAGGGGGTAATCAACAATATCCTGATTTTACTAGTGACTGTGAGACTAAGGAGGAAGACTCTGTGGCTGAACTTGATGTGGTTGGTGTTAGTAGTAGCAGTAATGGTGAAGCAGCCGGAGTGGTAGGGGAAACATTTTACATCATCCAGACTATCGGTCAAGGGAGCCCACACCATTCTCCTAACCTTGGGACTGGGAGTCCTCCCCTTCTCTTCACTACAATGTCCAGGTGGAAAATGAACCTGAAGAGGCCAGAACTGGTGTTGGGGGAGGAGAGTAGGCTGAGAATTAACGCCACCACCACCAGCAGGAGCACAGATCAGCTGCCTGTGCCTGCTGCTATTTCTGCTAGTGCTAGTCTGCCTTCTTCTACAGGCCAAAAGGCAATGGCAAGTGTGAGATTAGGGGACCCTCTTTCACATTGTTTGTCAACTCTTCCAAGCAGCAGTGAGATGTCTGGAATAGCACAGCAGCAGCAACAACAGCATGTAGGGACTAGTGGTGGTGGTGGTGATGATGATGGAGAAGCTGGGGTGGAAGAGACATTGATGGACTTTTTAGCAGAAACTGAGAAGGAATGGGAAACAGGAATGAGGATAGGCATAACCACCACTACTAGGAAGGACAACTTGGAAATAGAGGAATTTGTAACTGCACTAATTCCTTCTGATGCTGAGATGCAAGGGTAGCAGGATGTTGAGGAGCAGGTTAGTGTGCCACAGACCACCGTGGATACAGTGGGAATGGGATCAACAAGCAATGCGGGACTAGGACAGGTTCCACTTGCCAGCAGTAGCAATACTCCTGATCGTAGTTGCGGTGCTGACTCTGAGGCAGTAGCAGCAACTTTATCCACTGCAACACACAATGAAGGGGAATGTGGAGGACAAGAAGAAAGAGGTCACTCTTCTTTACCTTTCCCCTTCCCTCTGAAGTCATCATGGGTGTGGGACTATTTTTCTGTTGGGGCAGGCACAGTACAGTCATCAGCAACAGCACTGTGCACAATTTGTGACAAGTCTGTGAAAAGAGGAAAGGAGGGAACACACCTTGGCACAAGCACCCTCATATCACACATGAAACACAGACACAATGACATTTATTCCAAACATGTTAAAGCCAAACACCCACCACAGAAATCAAGCACTGCTTTTGCTGTCCCTGACTCACCAGAAAGGCAACAAGAGATGAGGTGGAGATCAAAGAGGAGGAGGAATAGAACAACCCAGGCAGAGACTGGAAGTTCCATGATGAGTGAAATAACTAGCTTACCATCACCTTCTAGGGTAACTACATCGTCTGCCAATCGTTACCTCCCCTGCAAATGATAGCCACTCTGTTGATGTTAGGATGTGGCAGTTCGTCTCTACCCATTGCGCACTGTGTGGTGCACTGACCACACATACCAGTGTGGTGGAGGAGAATCGATATCAGGCCTTCAAGTGGCATCTGAGGAAATTCCATCCTGCAGAATATGCTAAGATGGTGGCAGGGAGGGTTTATCACTACTATTAAACTGTCAGCGAGTTGTCATGTGTCCTTAGCAGGTGTGGAAAAGGGGTACAGTGACAGCGGCAGTACTTGGTTTCGGGTGTCATGGTGTTTGTATAAAGTTGTGCCCCCAGAGGTTATTTACCACACACATACTGTGCACATTGCAGTTGCTGAGGAGACCCATTGATCCTGCTCTCAAGGGAAAAAATATATTCTAAAAACAACACACTCATGATGATTTTGGAGGAGGGGCAGGTGGAGAAGATTTAATGGCCAACTTGTTCTTTTCTCCACAAATACCGGGGGCTACTTATTCTGCTGTTACTGCCTCAGCCGCATCACTGGAGCCACTCGTGGAAAATGGAACCTTCATCATCTATCTTCCATGTTACTGTTATTGTTGATCCCATTCCCTTTCAGCTGCCTATTCATCCTGCTGCTCAAACAACTCAGCAGCAGCAGTACGAACAGCATTTGCAACTCAGGACTCAGGAGGACATTTGACAGTGGCCACTGGCAAACATGACCTGCTGGCAGTAGGGCATTTTTATTTTTTTTCCAGGGCTTGTGTTTTAATAAATAAATAAATAAATAAATACTAGTCCTACAAAAAATAAAAAATTTTTGGGGGTTTGTTTCTAACAAGCCTAAGTCCTAGAAATCAATTTTTCCTTAGGGCTTGTGCCAAACAAGCTTAAGTCCTACAAATGAATGTTTCTTTAGGGCTTGGGCCTCTAATAAGTCTAAGTCCTAAAAGATCTCTAACAACAACTCAAACAAATCATCCTCTACAAAATACTCTATCAAGTCAAGTATAAGTCCTCCCCAGTGGCAGCTTATGTCAGGGGGCTCCTGTCTCTGTCACTTTAAATACAAATGTCTTATTTTATTTTATTGATTTGCTTTTTTACTAACTGTCCCCCCAATAGCAGTCAAAAAACCCCCAAAAAAATTCCATGTTCAAATGATTCATTCATTCACCAACACAGGCACTCTCCTCAGACCCCTATATACCATGTCTTTTGGTTTTTATTTTTATTTAGGATTTATTTTTTATTAAGTGCCCCCCAATCCCAGTAAACAACCCCATAAAAACATTCCCTGTTCACCTGATTCTTTCCCCACACGCCACCAACACAGACACTCTCATGCCCATTTGTACAATGCCTTTGGGAAATAAAATATTGTCATGTGTTGTGTGTAACTTCTATGTCCCATTGATTTCAATGGACGAAAAAAGTGGAAAAAAGCAGAAAATTAGCACATTTGGCCAGAAATTTTTTGCCAAGTGGAAAGTGCCATTTTGAGACGATTTCAGTTTGAGGCAGAAAGTTTCGCCCATCCATACTCCCAAGCACAGACTGACAACCTGTGAAATACAGACACTTTTTAATACTAGCACGGGATTACTCAAAGAATAGATACTTCTACTATTCCCTTCAATGCAATACATAGGTGAAAATAGGAGAAAATCAGCATGTTAAAAAAAAAATCCTTCTTGGCAGAAAATGCAATTCTCCACCTGTATCTCTTTTTAAGACAGGAAGTTTCGCCAATCATTACCTAGTAGAGATGGGCAAAAATGTTCACCTCAAAAACCAAACTAGGGAAAATGGCACTTTTTGCTGAGCAGCAACTTTTTCATAAAAAGCCGTTGATTACAAAAATGGCAGCCAGCTCTAGAAGAAGCAGAGAAAGGCAGTAATAGCCTTACTGGTCACCACATTGATTACCTATCCTATTGGACAGGTGATCAATGGCAGGGGGCATCAGGAGGGGTCCTGATGCCTCTCCACGAGGTCTGAATTATATTTTAAAAAATGTATATATTTTTAACATATAGGCAAACGTTATGAGGCTGCATGTCGCCTATTAACCTACCCGTCTTGCACTCAAAGGGTTAACTGTGTGGGGACAGTATACGTCAGACTTTACTGGGGGGGTTGCATGTCGGTGGTATAAATTATTGGGCAGCATGTCGGATTTAAATGGCACTATTTGTTGAATTTAGCTAGTGGTCATAGCATGTCAGATATAAATGGCACTATACGTTGGATTTGCTGGGGGTGCACCATCTCAAAGTTATAGAATGTTGGGCAGCATGGAGAACATCACCATTGTGTGTTAGCCACACATACACTTCCTGACATCCCCAGCCTTCTTCCCTTGTTCAGGCAGTGCCCATGGGGATTTGTGGCTAGCAATGGACAAGGAGAAAAGGCTGGAGAGGGTCAGATAGTGTACATGAGGATCTGTGGCTATCAGTGGGCAAGGGAATAAGGCTGGGGGGGCAAATGGTAGCCATAAATCCCCATAGATGCTGCCTGACCCCTAGCCTCGTTCCCTTGGGAGTTCACAAAATGTATCATAGATAACATAATTGTGTAGTGCCTGGTGTACTTTTTTTAACCCTTTGAGTGTCCCAGGGGTGAGAAATTATCATCCCTATGGCACTCAAAGGGACATGGGAGTGATGCTGTCCATGGTGCTGAAAGTGTTCACTTCATCCCCTAGTGACCAAGTAGGGTAGCAGAGAGAATTCTTCAGAATTGTCATGGTGAGGTGATGTGTGAAGGGAGGAAATCCCTTCCACATTGACAGGACTTAGATTATCCTTTATGCAAATAGGGACTTTCTTCACCCCTCACCTTGCATCTGTAAATTTTAGTGAATATGTCATGTGTGTGTATGCATCAAAATGTTGAAGTGTTTCGAACACATCTGCAAAATCATATCACAACAGCATCGACCTTCAGTGACTCTAGGGGCTCGATTTAAAGGCATCCGTTAGCAAAAAAAATCACTAACGGGTGCGTTAAGTGTCATGTTGCAATTCAAAGATCCGTCTAAAGAACAGCTAACGGCAATTGCAGAATCCTTACGGCCGATACACTTACGTGCATTCAGACGCATGGAACAACATACCCCAGAGCTATTCAAAGGCTTGCGGTACTGATAACGGCTGAAAAAAAGACACACCTAACGGCTAAAAGTTAAGACCCACTTTTTTTAGCCGTTAGACACTTAACGGCCAAAACAAAACACCCGTTACATAGGAAAACACACAAAATGCTTACCGCACAACCATGTAAATGGGAAAATTAACCCGTGCAATGCCAAAACAACACAAAAACATGCACACACAACACAAATCACTACACTCACAACAACAACCAACACCACAAGGACAACGACACACAAAAAAACAACAACACAGCATGGCACGGAACAATGGGGGTTATCACACAAAGTGGACACCTGCAAATACAAGCTCACCTGGGCAACATCAACACGCCACCTGCACCCCACAAATGCACACCCGCAAATGGCACACACAGAACAAGCACACACACCACATCTTATAACACACACACACCTGCTAACACTTACCTGGACAAAAACAACTCACCATTGGCCAGCACTCACCACATCACCACACCTACACAACGCCCTAGCAAGTACTTAAAGGGACAACTCAACACACTCACTTGTGGCTTGTTTTCCACTCAGGGAAGAAGAGAGAGAGAGATAGAGAGAGAGAGAGAGAGAGATAGAGAGAGAGAGATAGAGAGAGATAGAGAGAGATAGAGAGAGACAGATAGAGACAGATAGAGAGAGCAAACAGTATGTTGGGTTACATATTGTTGCGAAGGCTGCGGAGAAGGCGTGCAAGGGAGAGAGCTGGGGAACATCAGCAACCTCCAAGCACGCCTCATCAACAGCCTCCACCTGTTGCAAGTGAGGAGGCTCTGGCTCAGCAGCCACACAGGAGCCCATCCCCACCTGGACACCTGCCTGCAGATGCACAGCTGCAGCAACAGGATGCTCCCCAGCTGCCACAGGGACCCCTGCAGCAGCCCAGGATGCATAGACGACCACCAAGGCCCAGGGTATACCGCCCAAGGGTCACTCTCTTTGGAATGACCGATGACGAGGTTATTGATCGCTACAGGTTGAGGCCACACAGCATCATAGCCCTGTATGAGGTCATCAAGGAGCAGGTGGATCCCATATGCACCCATAACCATGCTCTAACTGGCCTTCAAAAACTCCTGTGTGCCATACACTTCATGGCAAGTGGCGCCTTTCAGTCGACAGAGGGTTACGCATCTGGCATGTCCCAGGCCACATTCTCCAGGGTGCTGGCCCAGGTCTTGCCAGCCTTCAAAGCCAAGGCCAGTACCTACATACATTTCCCCATCACCGATATGGAGTGGACACATCTGAAGCAGGGCTTCTATGCAAGGGGAGGCATGCCCAGGGTCATGGGTGCAATAGATTGCACCCATGTCCGTATCAAAGCACCAGCACGTCAGGGACATATGTTCCTGAACTGCAAAAACTTCCACTCCATGAATGTGCAGATGGTGTGTGACAGCAACCTGGCCATCATGAATGTCTGTGCGAAATTTCCCGGGAGCTGTCACGATTCACATATACTCAGAAATTCATCTGTGCAGAGGGATTTCGAAAATGGGACCTATACAGGCGGATGGCTTCTGGGTGAGTTAACAGCACCAAATGACACCACATACACATGTGCTAGTACGTTCACCACAGAAAACATTATTCACACAATATGTGCTCCTTGTCACACCATGTCACTCACTTTCCACAGGTGATGCTGGCTATGGATGCAAGACATGGCTCCTCACCCCGGTCGCCAATCCCCAAAACGATGCCCAGGAACGATATAACCAGGCTCATGCCAGAACACGGAATGCCATTGAGCGGACCTTCGGCCTCCTCAAGTCCCGATTCCGATGTCTGGACCACTCGGGGGGAGCATTGCAGTATGCACCAGGCAAGGTCTGCGACATCATCGTGGCATGTGCCATCCTACATAATATCGCGGTGGACACCAGACTCATCGACGATGTCCATCCCCCACCCAGACCTGAAGACCCTGTGGATATCGTTGAGTGTGAGGAAACCCCAACAGGGATGCAGACAAGGGACAGATTGATCAGGGATCACTTCTGCTGTGAGTATAATACATGTATGCACACAATCCATGCATACACACCCACCACAACACACATGTTCTGTTTCACCCCACAGGATCAGTGACACAGCCCTGACACTGGCTGCAGTATGGACCACCAGCATCAACTATTCCGTGGACCAGTCAGATTGGGCCTAGAGATTCCGAATACATCTGACAACCTGTCGTCCATGTTGATACTGCTACCTCAAGGATATCATGCATGCCCCCCTGGAAACCAAGGTACAACACTTTAACCTTGTTCAGCATATCCCACAGCTCCCTAGGCACCAACTAAAGTGTTCTGCTAGGATCAGACCCATAGTAACCATGGTACCCCTGTAGCGAGGGAGTCTCATCCAAGCCAATGCATCGGATAGCACTCTGTCATATAAGGGGTTCAGGGGGCATTCGTGGGGACATGGGACCAGTAGCTTGCTACAGTCGAAGAAAGCAGCAGAGGGGTGGATTGACAGTAATAGTGTGTTACACAACATGGAGCTCATGAAATGTGGATCACATCTCCATGGACACCATGTTGCCCTGTGTGTGTGTGTGTGCAGTGATATGTGCCCCAGAAAGAAATACACACATTAACAAATATGTCCTACTAGCTCCATGAACCAAACATATTTGGCCTGTCTCTGACAGTGGCAGCCCAAATATATTGTTGTCAGGAAGCTATTAGGACGTATTTGTTTATGTGTGTAACCATGTCAGGGGCAAATATCCCTAAGGATGGTTAACATCCCCTTAGTTCCCCCCATGATGGTTCATAGACCAGTACACAACACATTACAAAGCAGTGGTTTGTGTAGACTTATGTAACGGGAAAGATTAAGAGGATCATGATGTTGTAACTGTTGCATGGCGATCACTTCGAGGGTGATGTTCCAAATCCTGTCCTCTTGTCCCACAGGCATCCATAGCACGATCCATCCTTGAACAGAGGAGTTTCCATATGACTGGACTGAAGTCTGGACAACACTTCCATGAAGCTCACCCCTTGGTGTTTCAAGTGATTGTGTTGGTGATGCAATGTTTGACCTGATGTTCACAGCAACCTCTACTGGAACATTCACATATGGACACAAATTAATGTGTGTACTAACATCCAGGTATCAGACCTGTACAGTAAGACTGCTCATACACAGATGCCAAACTATGTGGACAACACATGAGCAGTTCACTAGCATTTAAATACACAAGAATCATCACTACTCAATCCGTGTCTGTATGAATGAATGTTGGATCAAACACCTGTCAATGTGGAACCGTACCCAAGGCTAGAATATCCTTCATACAAAGGAAGGCATGATTTACATCACAGGAGTCCACTAGTTGCCTGACCATGAGTGGACTTTGTGATGTATACATGCAATGACATGATGGCAGTGATACACTGATGTGTGTTGTGAGTGATTAGCTGGTGATACAGGGGACACACTTCCACTGTGATGTGATGTCCACGGTTTGTGTGTTGCTTAATATAATCAATGTCCTGAGATTGCTGTAGGTTGTCATATCTCAGTACATGGGCTACATCAACAAAAACAACCATGTGGACAAGTGTTATCACTGGGGAAGTGTGTTACAACCTTAGTTAAACAACAACACAACTTAAAGGGATAGTAAACCTGGAAAATAAGTTTATTTCACATTGTAGCCCTTTAAAAAACATGAAAAATTATATAAGTCTTATCTACCAAACATATATGGTTTGGGAGATAAGACTTATATCATTTTACATGTTTTTTTAAGGGCTACAATATAGAATGAACTTATTCTCAAGGTTTACTATCCCTTTAATACATAAGCCAATGCTCAGCCTAAGGTTCCAATGTGCGTGCTACACAATGAAATCTTAGGAAGATCATTGGGTTATGCAGTAAGTTAGGCTGTGATTCAAACTCCTGTTGTGCAACTGACTTGCTGGAGAACACAATGCTCACCCTAGGATCACAATGTGTAACACACACATTGAGATCCTAGGGTGTACATTGTGTTCCCCAGTATGTCAGCTGCACAATAGAATTTTGATTTAAAGACTATATTGATGCATGTTCCATCTGTCATGCTTGTTATTTCCCTGCTAAGTCGCATAGCTGTTTGTTTGGTTTACCCCTCAAACACAACAATTGATGCAGACGAATATTCAGTGTTGCACCAGTTGTTGTGCTAAGGGGTATGTTCTGATCAAATCTGACACACATCATGGCCATGTAACACTGTCGTGTTACATGGCTACAGGGATGGGTTGCCAGGTGAATTTGGACAACGGTGTGGGTGTGTGTGAACCCATGTTGTAACATCAGACAAACATTTCCCCCAGGCAGGGGTTGAGTTCACTGCATTGTTTGGCAATGCATTGGAGACAACCCTGCCACCCAATCTATAAGTGAATACACAGCAGATCAGACAGGATTCAAAAGCACAATTTTCATTTATTGAGGGGTGCAGATGACAGGTTGGGCCTTTCATTTTTTCTTTTTTTGGGGGGGGGCCTTAGACTTGGTGCCAGAGGTGGATGCCCTGGCTGATTGCCTTGTCACCCTCTGTCCCCTAGGTGTGGCTTCTGGGGTAACACTGGAAGGGGTGGTGGGTGCAGTGGACCCCTCAGTGGAACGCAGGTTCTCCCTCTCCATCCTCAGGTTCTCCCTGCGGTTAATCTCTCGCAACTCCACGAGCACCTGTGCAAACATGTCCATCATCCCCGTATGTATCTGGTGGAGTTGTGTGTTCCCCCTGGCAACCTCTGACTCCAGAGCTTGGATTCTGGTCTACAACCTGTTCGTGTTCCTCCGGGATTCCCTCCGGTTCCTCGTGAGGTTGTCGTTGGTGGCGTGGGTTGCCCGGAGCTGTCCTCTTTGAAGGGCCATGCACTCAGCCTCCAGATCTGAGGTGCGTTGACTGCTGGAGATGGGAGTGGCCGGTGACACATGTTCTGTTTCCCCAGCTTCAGCTGTCTCCTCAGCATCTGTTTCCCCAGCTTCAGCTGTCTCCTCAGCCTCTGCTTCCACAGGTTCAGCTGTCTCCTCAGCCTCTATCTCCCCAGCCTCTGCTGTCTCCTCTGCTGGTACTGGGTGTGCTGTGGCTGCTACTGCTGTTTGTGTTGGTGGAGTGGCTTGCACAGACGGTGTGTGGGTGCCCACCACATCAAGGGACCCACTGCTGCCCACTGATGTCTGTGCTGGTTGAGGTGGTGGGGTGAACAAGTCCCTTGGCTGAGGGCGCTGGGGCTCCCCAATCAGGCCCAGGTGTTGGTAGTCAAGTGGCCAAGGGTCATACCTTGGCCAGTGGTAGGTGCTTGGCCCCCACCTGGGATCATACCTGGGGCCATGCTGGGGAGCCATCCAGGAGGGTAGATCCATCTCGGTGGAATATGGCCCATATTGGCTGGTGGCCACATTCCAGGGCAGCCATTGCCTCCCTGGTGGTGGTGGTGCTGCTGCTGGAGGGTAATAGCTCCCGGTGGTAGTGGGATGCATCCATCTCTCCCCCTGAATCCAGCCGCTGTACATCTGTGGAGCATCCTGTGGTGGGGCAGGCAGTTGAGGGGCAGGCAGTTGAGAGGCAGGCAGTTGAGAGGCAGGCAGTTGAGGGGCAGCCAGTTGAGAGGCAGGCAGTTGAGAGGCAGGCAGTTGAGGGGCAGCCAGTTGAGGGGCAGCCAGTTGAGAGGCAGGCAGTGGTGATGCAGCCAGTTGGGGAGGAGGTGTGGTAGTTGTAGACGGTTCCCAGTGGCTAGTCCCCTCCTCTGTATCCTCCTCACTGGGTGGTGTGGTCGGCTCCTCCACGGGCTCCTGCTGCGATGGAGGCCCATAAGCTGTGTGGAGAATTGAGATTGTGTGATTAGTAAAAATAGCCATGATGGGATTAATGGGATACTAATACATGAAATGCAGAAAGGGAAATATATATTTTGTGGTTTATCATCCTGAGTGAAACAAGGGTACTCCCACTGCTGGAGGGGGTTTTTGTTCAAAAAGTCTCCCAGCTCAGAATAGAATTGCTTTGGTGCTATATCCCAGTGGCCTGAAGTTGTACATTGGCACTGTTGCTACATTATCCTATGAGAATTTATTGCGTCTGTACGTAAGCTGTCCACAGGATGGTCTAGCAACATCGCCATTTTAGAGTTCCAGGCCACTGTGATATTGCCCCTGGAGTAGTCAACTATAAGCTGTGCTACATTTTGAATGAAACACCTTTCAGCAGTGGGAATACCCTTGTTTTGCTCGGGGGATGAACCCTGCAATATATTTTTCTTTTCACATGTTAGGTATTACTATCCCTTTAACGGAATAGCAATGGTTAATTTCACCATGATGTAATATTGTAGGCATTGTAAGAGATAGATGTGGATCAATGTTAGTCCTATCCCTCCAACCCATATGGTTAGACAGATATTTCTCTATTTGACAGTCATTTTGACATGTTTGACAGTCATTTCACCGCACGGAGGCTCTTCAGCAGAGCCTAAATTGCCCCATTCAGAGATGTAAACTTCATTGGAATGGTGAACAGAGTGTGCTTCCAAACCTGGCACACTTTGTTGACCATCTCAAAAATGTATCCATCTCTGAATGGGGCAATTTAGGCTCTGCTGAAGAGCCTCCGTGTGGTCTAATGACTGAAATCTCCAGCTGTCAAATATATATCTGTCTAACCATGAGGGTTGGAGGGATAGGACTAACATGGATCCACATGTTGGTGAAATTAACAATTGCTATGCTATTACAGTTACATACAAGGAGAAATGGTCATATATGCATGTGGATGTGTACCTTTTATATGGATATGAATATATCCTTTCCAGATATGAAGCCAGAGATCATTTCAGTAGGTGTGATTGCCTTAATGGCTATATATGTGCACCCATCAAAATATACATTGGATTGATATGATGGATATGAACATACCTCGTATATCCCATCTACGTAGAGTGGGATATACTAGGTATGTGTATTTGGATGGTATCAATGTAAGTTAGTTTCTGATGGATGCACATATCTGGCCAGTAGGGCAATCACAGGCAGTGAGATGATCTCTGGGTTCACATCGTGTTGGGACATATTTTGAGCCATTTGAAAGGTACATATCTGACCATTTTCCTTTGTGTGCATATCTTTGTTTGAACAGATGTGCAGTGGGAATCAAGTGTTATTCAACCCTATCTTCTTAGCTGATCCCGTCCAATTCACAATTTTTCATTACTTGACAGGTGACTCTCTGGTTGTCAGGATCATATCCTATGCATTGCATTGTAGGGCATGGGATACCACCCTGGCAATCAGAGATTGATGAACTGGACAGGATCCTGTCCATGTCGTGTGTTCCAGTTGAATCCTGAAGGGCAACAATCACGCCAGTAGTGAGGGATATCTCTGATTGAGGTCTGTTTTTCTTTGAGTATGAGCCCATCCATCCTTCTGAGTGAGGCAACCGTACTCAATCCGAGATATCTATCATTCATGGCCTGTTGGTGACCAAGGTACAATGGTTGATATTTGGTTCCCATGTGTATCCTGCAAACAGTGTCTGGTGTACCATCCATCCATGGCATCAGCACCCCTGAGGATCCATGTGGGAATCAGATGTGAGATATGTCATTTGAAGTTAGAGTAAATGATTGCAGACACAACACCAAGGCCTAATTTTTCCCCCTTTAATTCTGGGGTATTGTTTGAGGCCTGTGTGTTGCACATACAAGCAGTTATTCTCAGTGCCACTGTGATGTGTGACCTGCTCCATCCTTTTTGTGATTCAGTAAGCGGTGTTGTCGACATGATGGAGTGTACATGATGCTGACTTCTCCAGTGATCTCATTTCCCCATTTCCAGTGTTTTCTATGGAGTGTATACAATGGGACCTTAGCAACTTGATTCATGTTATTGCATATTCTCCATAGGCTAACACTGGTATTGGTGAAATGAGGATGTGTAAGGGTGAATTTTAGTGTTGAGCGAGCATGCTCGGCCGATGCTCGGATCGGCTCGAGCATCGCTCTGCTCTGCACATGGCGGTACTCGTCGAGTACCGCCATGTGCTCGCCCGGCATGTTCGGGTGGCGGGGATCTGTGCCGAAGGAGGCACAGATCTGAAGACGCTCCGCTGGACCACCAGGGACTGGAGGTAGGGGGCATTGCGGAGAGGAAGGGGGCATTGCGGAGATGAAGGGGGCATAGCGGAGATGAAGGGGGACATTGCGGAGATGAAGGGGGCATAGCGGAGATGAAGGGGGACATTGCGGAGATGAAGGGGGCATTGCGGAGATGAAGGGGGCATAGCGGAGATGAAGGGGGACATTGCGGAGATGAAGGGGGCATTGCGGAGATGAAGGGGGCATAGCGGAGATGAAGGGGGACATTGCGGAGATGAAGGGGGCATTGCGGAGATGAAGGGGGCATAGCGGAGATGAAGGGGGACATTGCGGAGATGAAGGGGCACTTTGTGGAAGGGGGACATTGTGGAAGGGGGACATTGTGGAAGAGGGGCATTGTGGAGATGAAGGGGGGCATTGACCAGGCACCCTCCCCTCATCAGAGCAGGGGGTGCCTGGTGTAATGCTCGTGTCGCCCCATTCAATTCAATGGGGCTCGGGTGCTCGGCCGAGCACTCGAGCCTCCGGCGGTGCTCGGTCAGAGCACCCGAGCACCCGAGCATCGGGGTGCTCGCTCAACACTAGTGAATTTCTCTCCACCATGTGTTTGTCACCGCTTAGTGAATGTCCCCTGTGTAGCATGTGATCGTTGGCCTATTGACTTGATTGTTGTCTGGTTAACCCTTTGAGTCCCAGAGGGGTTGCCAAAGCATTGATGATCGATGCATTGATGATCCCTCTAGCACTCAAGGGGTTAAGTGCTGACATCCCAGTGGGGACATAGGTGACATTGTGTGTGAACAGTGATGATCTATGACAGACGACATTTTGAACAGCATGGTTTGTGTATTGTGTGTGATGAGCACAGCGACAGGAGGGTTGAAGTAGGACTTGGACAGGTTTGTTCCAAGTTGGACCTTGATATTTGTCCTTGTGTTGTGTCCTGTTTTTAACCCTCAGGGTGCTGTGTTGGTGCAGTTGTGTGCATGAATGATGGGCATGTGTTGAGGTGTGACTGTGTGTGCAGCTGGTGTTGGTTGCTGTAGTGTGTTGTTATGTAGTGTGGCACTTACCGGTAGTGTGGAGGGTCCTCTCATCCCCAGTGTCAGCTCCTCCAACAACCCCCTCGATCAGGGTTGGGGACATATTCTGCCGCACCATCTCCTCCCAGCCGCAGAAGGTGATAGGGACTGCTGGTCCACCTCCAGTGCCTCGGGAGTGCTTGGCGAGCTCTGAGAGCTTGTTCTTTACAACCCTCCGGCAGTCGCCCCATCTCTTTTTGATGGACTCCACGTCCCGCCTGCATGGAGCCACCGCGTTGACCCGGCTGCAGATCTGGTTCCAGGCTGCCTTCCTCCTCGCTGACAGGCCAGGGACCTTCGCTGTCGGGTGGAGAACACTCTGCCTCTCCAGGACAGCTTCCACAAGAGCCGTGTTCTCCTCCTCTGTATACTTGGGGTCTCTGATCCTGGCCTCGTCACCTCCGGCATAGGATGACTCAGAGCCGGAGTGCCCTGCCTGGTCTGACCCTGATTGTGTGGGGTGCTCCCCAGCAACTACCCGTCGTCCCACTGCAGGTTCTGTCCCTGTCCTGTGTGTTCCTGCTCTTGTGGGCCGGGTCCCCCTCCGCCCTGCGGATCTCCCTCTGCCACCCCTGCTCTGCTGAGGGATCCCCTCCTGAGCTTCCTCCTCCTCCACTACTCTCCCCATCCCTCTCTCCTGTCCTCCTCTCCTTGCCATCATTCACCCAGTCACACCCAGGCACTCCCACAGGCCCTCACAGACACACTCGATCCAGTCACTCTCTGTCACACACTTTCACTCCCAGATTCACACTGTCAAAATAAAAAGTAAAATGTGTAAGGTATTATGAAAAAAAAGGACTATGTGTATGTATGTGTATGTGTATGTGTTTGTATGTGTGTATGTAATATGTGCAAAAGTGTAATATGTGTCTAGTAAGTGCACCTCTCTCCAAACTCCAAACTCAAAAATCTCCTTCTACCTCCAATGACTGCTCCTTTCTCCCTCTCTCTGATCGCTATCCTCCGCTCCTGGGTCCTGATATCTAGCTCTGAAGAACTCGATAACAGACAGTGTGTGACGGTTATTTTTGGGTATATATAGGTGTATTTGAAGTTATTTGATACATTGGGGCTTTGTGATTGGCTGTGTGTTTGAATTTGTTTTGGCATCAATCATGGTTGCTTGACAACGGCAGCCGTTATATTACATGTTGTTTTGAGCGCAGTTATCGTGTGATTTGGCCGCCCGTTGTGCATTAACATGAGCGACAACGGCTTTTGTGTTACGTGTTTTTTGTGTGCCTACGCTCGATAGCTATTCTTGTAGAGTACCTATTGAATCTGCCGTAACTCCTGTATTATTTGCGAGCGATGTGCCTTTTTCACTTAGCGGCTGGTTTAACGGTTGCCTTTAAATCTAGCCCTAGGTCTTGCTTACTTTTAATTGTTTCAGATAGAAATCTTGTTTACCCCTGCCTATATGCAAGTTAGACAAGTGTTATTTGCTGCTATAATAAGACAAGATATATGACCCTACTAGACTTATTTTATTCTACAAGGTGTTTTTGTTTATTTTGTTTGCAGTGCTGTAAATGTAAATATGGTTCTAAGTACATGCTTGTCACATAAATTTTACTTTTCCACATAACAATATTTGTATTATAAGAAAGCTTGATGTATTTATAAAAAGTAAAATATGATTATTAAAACAAAAATTGCTCGACAATTATACTGAATTATTCAAATCTGCTGTTTACATAGCTATAACATTTATAGATATGTGGGAAAATGAAAAATAAGCTAAACTAAGTAAGCAGACTTTTTTTCCATGCCTTCTGGTTCCCTGCTGACATCCTCCCACAGTACAATTCTTGCTGCTATTTTTACTGCCACTGTAGGAGATGAAGATTGGAGAACATTTTTAACCCCGTGAATGTCACCAACTTTTATCAAATTAATCTCTAACAACCAAGGGGTTATAGGAAGACAAAGGTTGAAGTGTTTCATATATATAAGCTATTACTTAACCATTTTTAATATAACCACTGAAACATTTGATGTGTTCTGTAATAGGAGGGGTGTCATCACAATTCTGTAAACTTCAAAGCATTTCATTTCCATCACATATTTAAGCTTTGCATGGTGGAAAGGCAAAATTGCCATTTTCAAAGTCAATGCAGTAAATGCAGAAACAAATGCATGAAACATACTGAGAGCTTATCTAACATCACACATATTTTTTTACTTTATTTTCAGCAATAAATTCTCATTAATATCTTATTTTAAGTAGAGATTGGCAAACCTCAAAGCATTTTCATTGAAAATTCACTGGACGTAGCAAAAAGGAAGACATCTTATGTATTTTCTACATGCAGGAATTGTCATAGAACAAGCAAAAAAAAATGTGGGAAGCCCAGTGAGCAGTGAAAGTCATATAGTCTGTACATATCACTTGTATGATGGATTCTCTTTCCGTATGAGGTTTTCAGTCCACTAACCACCTGCTTCTACAATTCTGGCACAGCTATCCTTGAAAAATTATTGCAGCTTGGAATACGCAAGTAGAGTGCAACACTTGATATCATTTCTTTAAAACCTCTCTTTTCTACAAAAAAAAGATAAGGCAGAATGTCAACTGCCAACAACTTGCCAACTTTGTCATTCCACAGGCATACTTTGAGATTATTTCTGTGATGTTTTGGACTCTTTCCCAATAACTCAGTGCTGGTTGGCAGTACATGTCAGAAGAACCGTGTAACTTTAATGCTTTAACAACATGACTCGTAGAGGTGGGGGGGGGGTTCAGAAGCACAAATCATTGTTGGCATTCTACTATTCCTAACTCAATTAGTAGAAACCCCTAGGGGAAAGAGAACAACAAACTCAGAATCAAACTCCTCTGCAAAGGTAGTATGACCCTAAAACCCCCCCAAATTTTGTGTGATTGAGAAGAGATGGGCAGCTGTGATCCAAGTTCCTTTATGCTAGCTGTACTCTGTTTTAGGGAGTGAGCACGTGTATGAAGGGAGAAAAGGAGATTTATCCCAAATTCTCCAAAATGTTGTGTGACTAAGAAGACACAGACAACTGTTTTCGATGTTCCTTTCAGTTGGCTGTTCTCTGTGGTATGGGAATCTGGGTGTGTGTGAAAGGAGCAAAGGAGATTTACACCAAGTATATAAACATCTTGTGTGACTGACTGGGAAGACACAGGAAGCTATGATCCAAGTTCCTTTCAGCTGGCTCTTCTCTGTGTTAGGGACAAGGCAACACACACAATCAGTTGTGTTATATACTTAATTGGTAAAATTCACACACTGGTTTAATAATTTCCAGAATACATACTAGGGTCAGAAGTAGAAGCAGTGCATGGATGTGTTAGTAAAGTGACTTCAGCCATGGTTGCTGCAACATGTGCAATGAATGATGATCCTTCTCTTTCTGAGGAGAATATCTGTCAAAGTCAAATAAAAGGTGCCACCACTACCAGTAGTAATATTAATAAACTATTCAAGAACATTGAAGATTACAATAAATCCCATTCTAGCATTGATAGCATAATGGAAGAAGGTGACAGTGACAGAAACAGGTACAATATCTGTCCTGAAAATAGGAGAAAAGTTAAAATACACTGTTTGAGACATCAAGAAGCCTATAGGAATATATAAGTAGTGAGGAAGTAGCTGTGGGCAATGCTAAGGATGACCTAATTACTAATGACGTAGATATAGAATATATCCCTCTGGGATCCTTCTCTTCAGATACAGATGAAGTTGAAAGCAAAGTCTCAATCATCCACCACTGAAAAGTCATTATCTGTCATCATCAGTAAAGTCACCACTTCCAAGTCCAAACCCCACTCAGCCACATACTAGCATTTAAACAGTCATCAACTTCCAGAACCCTATGTTGAGTGCCTCTGCTGCTGTTGGAAATGCATCAGCTTTGACACCTAGATATAGTACAACTGAAGCAACATCTAGCCCCAGTAGTAGTAGTCCCTCAGAAACCCCTTAGTCTATGAAGTCCACAGTATAGCGATACTTCACTCATGATCCAAAAGCTAAACCTTGCTATTTGTTGTCTATGTGAGAAGCAGAAACTACTCAGTACATATGTTTGCCTATTCATCTGAGTAATTTTTTTGAATTGACAAGCATTTGTTTTGGCTGAAGAGAGGATAACAAAGACATCAGTTGACAACAATGGAACTGGACTAAGATAAGTTATTTTTTATTTTACAGGTCCCTCATTATGTGAGACAGCGCTCAACCACTCTTACCATATGTTGAAATACTATCCCCTAATATTATATGTAATATGATCTGGTGAAAAAAATGGGATTGTAGCATTGTGAATTCATGATAAAAAAGTTTTATGCCTTGGCAGACCTAGTAAAACCCAATGAAGTGAGGGAGACTAGCAAGCGATGCTTGAGAGTGGTATCAGTGGAAACTGGCACCTGGCTGATGCCCCAAGCTGTGTGCCAATTGAAAGGTCAGATAACCAGAACCAGTTATGCTGGGGCTAAAGCAGGATGGATGCATCTGTACTCCATAGAGTAGAAGAGTCCCAAAGGTACTAGCTGGGATACTATTTTTCCCAGTAAGAAGAACCTATGGGGAAGAGATAGAACTTGAAGTAGACATACGCATCTGAAAGGCAGTTAGGGGGTAAGAGTGATGCCATTTCAAAACAAACATCAGGGCAGGAGGCACATGGCTTAGCCGAAGGTCAGGGTAGTAGCGTGGGATTGTGGTCTAATGCAAGCAAGCTGCAGTTTGGTACACAGGAGACAAATCAAATACAGAGTACTCAAAGCTTTTTAAAACAAATTATTTGCAAAATCAAGGAGACAAGCGAAATGAGCTTGTATATATATATATATATATATATATATTGGTCAGAGTAGGACCGTGCATGAGTGCAGAAGCACACGCTTCTATAACAGATGCAGAAAAATCAGTGAATATGCATGTGTTTTGGGTAACGTGGTGGAAGAGAAAACTCATTGGAGGTGTAATGCCACATCCCTATCACACTTACTTGTGATATGTACATGTGATAGAAGTGTGACAAGATGAATTCAGTTTGGCTCATTTACTCTAAGGAAAAAAGTGCTACTCACTAGGGATGGGCTTAAATTTATACCTTAAACTGAAATAGGTGAATAATGGCACTTTCCGCTTAGCAAATACCTTCCCGTGAAAAGTGCCGTTTTTCTGCTTTTTTCGCCTAGCTCATTCCATTGAAATCAATGGTAACATTGAATTTCCACATGACACATAGCAAATGTTATTTTATTTCCCAAAGGTATAGGATGAAAGAGGTATGAAGGTGCCTGTGTTAGTGGAGCGTGGGGAAAAAAATCAGTTGAACAGGGAATGTTTTTTGGGAGGGGTGCTGTTTACTGAAATTGGGGGCAGTTAATAAAAAAAATCCCAAATTCAATAAAAAACCCCCATAAGACATGGTATAAAGGGGACTGATGAGGGTGCCTGTGTTGGTGGGTGGAGTCTGGGGAAAGGATCAGTTGAACAGGGAATTTGTTTTGGGATTCTTGAATGGAATTAGTGGGACAGTTAATAAAAAAAAATCATAAGCTGCCACTGGGGTAGACTGATACTTGATGTGATAGATTATTTTGGATAAAGAAATTGGCCAATAATTCTTCTCCACCTGCCCCTCCTCCAAAATCATAGGTGTATTGTTATTAGAATACAAATGTTTCCCTTGAGAGCAGAAACTGTGCCTCTCATCAGCAACTGCAATGTGCACAGTATGTGTGGTAAATAACACCTGGAGGGCACAACTGTATCCAAACACCATGACACCAGAAACCGCTACTACCACTGTCACTATACCCCTTGTTCACACCCCCGTAAGGACACATGACAACTTGCTGACAGTTTAATAGTAATGATGAATCCTCCTTGCCATCAGCTTAGGATATTCTGCTGGATGGAATCTCCTCTAATACTGCTTGATATGACGTTTGCGATTCTCTTCCACCACACTGCCATGTGTGTTCAGTGCACTGCCACATCCTAACAGCAACAGAGTGGCTACCATTTAATGCGGGAGGAAATGATGAATGAGGTAGATTGGCAGAAATGTACTTACCCTATAGGAAGAAGGTGATGGACAGCTAGTTGTTTTGCTTGTCATTGAACTTCCAGCTTCTGCCTGGGTTTCTCTATTCTTCTTCCTCCAGATCTCCACATCACCTCTTGTTGCCTTTCTGAAAAGTCAGGGGGTACAGCAACAGCAGAGCTTGATTTCTGTTGTGGGTGTTTGGATTTAACATGTTTGATATAAATGTCACGGTGTCTGTTTTTCATGTGCGTTATCAGGGCGGAAGGCACGTTTCCTCTTTTCCCCTTCTCACTGATTTTTCACAAATTGTGCACAGTGCCATTGGTGTTGACTGCACTGTGTATGCCCCAAGAGAAAAATAGTCCCTCACCCATGACTTCAGATGGTAGGGAACAGGTGGAGAAGTATGGCCTCTTTCTTCTTCTCCTCCACATTCCCCTTCACTGGCTTGAGAAGAGGATGATGTTGCTGCTGTTGCTGCAACTGCCTTAGAATCAGCACTGCAACTAGGACCAAGAGTATTGCTGCCGCTGGTAAGTGGAACCTGTCCTAGTCCCGCTTCACTTTTTGACCCACTGTGTCCATGGTGGTCTGTGGCAAATTAGCCTGCTCCTCAGCACCCTGCTGCCCTTGCAACTCAGCAGCAGCATCAGGAATTAGAGCAGTTGCAAATTCCAAAAGCTCACTGCTGGTGCTGGTGATGATGCCCATCCTTATCCCTATCTCCCATTCCTTCTCAGTTTGGGCTAAAAAGACCATACATTTTCAACATGGCAACATAGTTAATGCAGCTGCTAGCCGCGCAATATTTTACATGCGCCATTTTAAAAGGATACCAGTTGCTTCTATCCATAAGGTTAAAATACAGGTCTATTTCTGGGCAATTCCTGATTTCAGTCTTGACAAGAAGGTAATGTATAGCTAATGTACTACAATCCACAGTGAATTTCACTGACAGATGGACTTGATTACACATATCCAACATGCAACAAAATAATATGCAATAAAACTCTACTTTATTAAACAAGTGAATAATACGTTTTCATGTAGTCAAACTATAGTGCCCTCACTGTACCGGTCATGTGTTGGGCTTTTGAAGGACCTGCCAGGAAAGGCTAGTGGCCAGTCTGTGCACTTTACCACTGACTTATGGCGTGCTCCGAGTGGCCAACAAGCCTTCCTGTCATTGATGGCGCATTGGTGCAGCCCAATGTATTGCAAGACACGTTATTACCAATACCAACAACAAGTTAAGGTGCAGTAGCCAAGCAGGGGTGCCGCTCTTTCCTCCTCCATGCTGAGATAATGGATCATCAGCACACCTCAGATAACATTCGCAAAGCACTGTAGAACATGGTGGCGCAGTGGCTACTGGAGCAGGCAGACACACAGGCACAAATGGGGTTTGTGGTTACTGATGGTGCAGCTAACATGACAAAGGCTCTTCGGAATGGCAGATTTGTGGGTTTGCTCAGCACATGTCCTGTATCTGGTAGTTAAGGCTGTTCTCAATGATGACAATAACAGTGGAAGGTTGTCAGCACTTCTGGAGTTATGCCGACAAACTGCTGGCCACTTCCATTCTAGCGTCAAAGATAGCCATCTCCTCAGGGAGGAACGGAAAAAGGCAGACCTCCCAGATCACCGCCTCAAACAAGATGTTGGGACCAGGTGGAACTCTACCTTAGATATGCTAGAGCGTATCCTGGAACAGAAAATTCACGCAATGTCATGTCACAATTTCATTGGCAGTAACAGAACACTAGGCAGGGCTGACTGGGACCTGATGGAACAGGTAGTGACAGTCTTCATGCCTTTTCATGCTTTGACAGAAATTTTAAGCAAAGAGAACACTAGCCTGGCCGAAGTCATTCCCCTCTTCACACACCTCTCCTTATAAATTGAAAATTTCCTTGCCCATAGGGAATGCTTGCCTGCTGCTGAGGGTAATATAATTTGGCGTATGGAGGAGCGCATGGACTATGCTTGCCACAATTTGCGATCCTCGAATCAAAGGCAAAATGGCACTTAGTTCCAATTCCCTCACTGCCTGGAGGGAACAATTGATAGCAAGGGTGCATGAGAGGCAAAGAAAAAATATAATGCAGTCAGAGGAGGCAGGAGAAGATTCAGCAGATGAGATGGAGGAGTGTGATGGTCTTCCAGGACCTATCAGTAGCAGCTCCAGTAGCACTTCATATTGTTCCAGTGGAGCAGCTGCTGCTTTTTATGCTGAGGCAATGGACAGATTATGCTTTGTACAAAAGAAACAGCTCCCCATAAATAGAAGAATTGCTGAGCTTGAGGTTAAGGCATACCTTGTGGATCTTTCTTTGCCCCAAAGTACAGATACCTTGACTTTCTGGGATAACAAGAGGGCTGTGTGGCCTACATTGTCCCTGGTAGCCCAGAAGTTGCTTTCTTGCCCCCCAACCACTGTCCAGAGTGAGCAGATATTTTCCGTAGCAGGAAATATACTTAGCCCCCAGGGCTCTAAATTGGCCCCCCCAGCTCATGGAGTGAATCACTTTTTTAAAAGTCAACTTGCCAAAGCTGGGTTACCCTGCTCTCAGGTTCGATGCAGATTAGAAAAAAAGACTTCATCTACAATCATCCATAGTACCATAATATTCCGAGTGCTCCAGCTTGCCCAGCTCTAGAACCGTGGTAGGTTGGGCAGAGGACACCCCCCTCACTTGGTGGGACACAGGGGGGAATTTAAAGTCTACATTGTTGTCCCACTATACAGGTTGTTCAGTCTTGTTCTATTATTTTTCTTCTCTTTTAAAAAAGTTTGCGGTATCTATCTACTGAGTTATGCTCCACTGTTCCGCAGTTTGCTGCTGGCTACATCTACAGTGTTCCTGTCATCCTGAGTCTGCCCTGCACCAGTTATCCTCAGTTTTGTAGTCTCTTCTAAAAACATCTGAGGTATCTATCTACTGCATGCTGCCTGCTCCAGTGTTCTGCAGTTTGCTGCTGGCTACATCTACAGTGTTCCAGTCATCCTGAGTCCTCCCTGCACCAGTCATCCTCAGTATTCCTTCTTCCTTCAAATTTAATTTATTTGTTCATTCGTGCTTGTAGCTAGCTAGCTACATCCATTCCATACTTCATTTGTGTGAATAATAATCACAGTGACACATCAGTCAGTCTCACAGTTGTGCAGGCAGGCAGGCAGGCAGGTCTTCCTTCAAATTTAGCTACATCCATACTTCATCTACTTCATCCATAGTACGATAAGGCTAAAGCTCTACCTCACCCTGTTCTACCGTCTTCATTTAGACCCTGGAAATGGTTCCATTTATTTTTATTTATTTAATTTACATTTTTTATTGTATATTTTAAAGTATTTTAAATTCGGCCAAATATTGACAAATTTAGATCGAGTCAAACAGGTCGGGTCCAAAATGCAGATCCTCCGAATGGAAAAAAAAAATTAGTCCGAAATTAAATTTTACCAAATTTTTTTGCCATACACAAGTTTAATTGTAATTAAGCTACCTATGTTTAATTAGTGATAGCCTTAAAACCAGGCCTGACTGAGGACTGGAGCTGAGAATCAGTGGTCTAGACCAGGAGTGTCCAAGTTCAGTCTTCAAGAGCTACCAATAGTCCAGAGTTTAAGGATTTTTCTTTTTGTGCAAACGTAGGTTAATCACAATAAATGAATAAGTGACTAAATAATTCACCATAAGGAAACCCTTAAATTCTTTCCTTTTGGTGGCCCTTGAGGATCAAACTTGGAGACCCCTAGTTTAGACAATGAGGCTATTTAATAGATTTGCACTTTACCAGGGATGCACAAACATGCTTTGAACTTTATTCAATAATTCATTAGTGCTGGCACACATAACCACTTTCTCCATGCCTCACTTACCATCAAGCCTGTAGGATGGCTGTTTCTTGCTCTGCAAGCAAAATATTAAATACTTTCATGCAGGGCTGGCTGAAACAATGAGTTATTTAGCTGCATCAGCACTAATGTCATATTAAATAAAGTGCAGAAACAGTTTGTACAGTGCTAGAATAGTGCTAATTTATTAATTAGACCCCTATGTTTGAAAACAATAGGTGTTGACTGATATATGCCATTTAAGTCAGTGTGATATCCAAGCATGCATATATGCATACTGTGCATACTGAAAATCCTCTTTATTCCTTTTTTTGTACCTTTCCTTGCCTAGAGTACACTTGTTGACAGAAGATAGAGAACTAGGCCCAATCATTCATGAATTCCCAAAGGTATTTATGAATGATTGCATATGGAATGAGGCAGAGATATATTGCTTTCCTAAATTTCCCCCATGACAGCAGATGTAACATCCTTTTTTTCCTCACTGAAGCCTACAACAAACAAACTATATATTCTCTTACAGTATGTCAACATAGTATGTGATAAGTCAAAACCTTGTGGTTGTATATGAAATAAATGTTGAAAAAGGGCAAAGCAAAGCACAGTGCATTCAGCTCCTGATAATAAAGAAATCTGCAGTAGATGGATCAGATATTTACCAAAAATGAATTAGTCATGTTTTGTTGAAAGGCAAATGGATTGCATTCCTATATTTTTTTTTTTTAATAATCTAGGTACTAAAGCAAACTTGCTCCAAAATAAATGTATTCCAACATACATATATTTTGTGTTTTTCTCATTTACAGCCAGACCATATTTACAAAAATAAAAACTGAAAAAATTAGAAATGTGAATAGCATTACAGAAACAGAACAGACAGAAATTGAGTTGTAATTACTTTGAATTAAAAAAATCTACCAGTAGTTGGAGTACCCATGTTTTCCTTAACGTGAAAATAACTATATATATATATATATATATAAGCAAAAAGCCGGGAGAGCGCTACTGTATAGCCAATATAATAAAAATATCTAAATCATAAAGCAAAACTATACTGAAATGTATTATCATGTAAAACCAACATATAAATAATACAGAATGCCAGGAAAGACTAGAGTCCTACGTGCCAAATATAAGTATAATCCTCTTAACCAGGAGATAGTGGAATGTACTTCGATGCAGATAAGATATATATTATGTATCCAGTAAATAGAAACAGTGTGTACTCACACTAAAGTACCTCCCGTCTGTGATCTGTGCGGGCAGGAATAAAATGGAAAGTAGCTGCGAGGCTCCAAAGCAAATGTGATTAACACACCAGAATACCTCCCGTCTATTGTGAAGCGTCCTCCGCGGGCAGGTATATGATCTCCGGCTATGAGCCACCAGCTGTAATCATCAATGTTCAAATAATCAAATAGGGATTCTCAAGCGGACTGGATACCAACTACCTCCCGTCCTCCATTCCCGCGGGCAGGTACATCCGCATTCAATACAATGTATCTCTGTCGATGTCTGTATCTGTAATCTCGTTCCACAATGTTAGACAATGTATCTCCTTCAAACTTCAAGAGGTTATATCCAAATAAAAAGAATAAGCACTAGGAAATCCTCCAATCTTCAATAAAATCCTGGTGTATATATTATTTGGATATAACCTCTTGAAGTTTGAAGGAGATACATTGTCTAACATTGTGGAACGAGATTACAGATACAGACATCGACAGAGATACATTGTATTGAATGCGGATGTACCTGCCCGCGGGAATGGAGGACGGGAGGTAGTTGGTATCCAGTCCGCTTGAGAATCCCTATTTGATTATTTGAACATTGATGATTACAGCTGGTGGCTCATAGCCGGAGATCATATACCTGCCCGCGGAGGACGCTTCACAATAGACGGGAGGTATTCTGGTGTGTTAATCACATTTGCTTTGGAGCCTCGCAGCTACTTTCCATTTTATTCCTGCCCGCACAGATCACAGACGGGAGGTACTTTAGTGTGAGTACACACTGTTTCTATTTACTGGATACATAATATATATCTTATCTGCATCGAAGTACATTCCACTATCTCCTGGTTAAGAGGATTATACTTATATTTGGCACGTAGGACTCTAGTCTTTCCTGGCATTCTGTATTATTTATATGTTGGTTTTACATGATAATAAATTTCAGTATAGTTTTGCTTTATGATTTAGATATTTTTATTATATTAGCTATACAGTAGCGCTCTCCCGGCTTTTTGCTTTTGTTGTTGTCTCTCTTTTTGGACCCGTTCACTAGCGGGTCTACGGGTAGTAGCGATCTGTTTTTAGCGTTTTTAATATATATCACATAGGACACGGGGTGAGCTTGGCGCCAGTCAGGTTTTTTCTTTGTTCTTTCTCATATATTTATATATATATATATATATATATATATATATATATATATATATATATATATATATATATACATACAGGGCCGGATTTGTAATTAGGCAGAGTAGGCATCTGCCTACAGGCGCACCCCACAGAGGGGCGCCTGTCATTAGATCGTCCTTGTTGCCTCCCCTGCCTGGCGCTGCAACATCAAGGTAAGGTCTGTGCCTTCTTTGACACAGACCTGTAGCTGCTAAGCTCCCTCGTCATCTCCTTAGTAATACAGAGTGCTGGAGATGACATCATCTCCCAGCGCTCTGCATTACTGAAGAGAAGACCGCACGGGATCTCCAGCAGCAGAGCAGAAGGAGGCACAGACCTCTCCTGCCGCTGGACCACCAGAGAGGAGGTAGGAAATGGACACTGGGGGTCTACAATGTGAGGGTAATATAGAGATGATGGGGGAAATGTGAGGGCAATATGGAGCTGATGGGGGGCAAGTTGGAGCTGATGGGGCAATATGGAGCTGATGGGGGCAATGTGAGGGCAATATGAAGATGATGGGAGCAATGTGGAGATGATGGGGACAAGTTGGAGCTGATGGGGGCAATGTGATGGCAATACAAAGATGATGGGGGCAATGTGAGGGCAATGTGGAGATGATGGGGGGCAAGATGGAGCTGACGGGGGCAATATCGTGCTGATGGTGGGCTGATGGTGAGGACAATATGGAGATGAGGGGAGCAATGTGGAGATTAGGAGCATTGTGGAGGTGCCCAGTGGATATAGCCAAGGGGGGGCACTTCAGATTTCTGTGTCTACAGGCTCCTGAGATGTAAATCCAGCCCTGTGTATATATATATATATATATATATATATATATATATATATATATATATGTATGTATATATCATAGAGATGTTTATTGCTTCTTTAAATAATGAAAAAAGTACACCTTTTGAATACCAATATCCACTAGCTGATTTTGAGTAAAGAACAGTGGGACAACAAATGAATGGACAAAAAAGTGTAAACATATCATATTGTAAATCATTGCACAATATAGTGTTTTTTTAGTGCTTAATGTGCAGATCTTAGTCTTTTGTCTGTATATGTGCTTTCAATTTGTTTTCTTTGTGTATGTGCAATAAATACAGGAACATACTAGATAACTGTCATTTCCCTGTATTCCTATTTAGATTCAATACAAATTAACAGCTCATGGAGCTTTAAGAGAATGGTGCTGTTTATAACCTTAATGTGTAATCTACACTATAAACGTTTCAAAATACACATACAAAGATACTATTACCTCTAGTTCACAGTATTCTTTTTATTGTTTTATTTAGAGGTCAGACTGTTTTGTTACAAATACATCTGTTAATACATGCAACGGATGCTAGAGCCCTGTTTTAACCCTTTGAGTGCCAGAGGGATACGGAATGCATTGCTTTGCAATGAATTCCATACCATTCTGGCACTCAAAGGGTTAAGAAAATTATTTGGACTAGAATTTTACATTGGTCTGCAGGTGTTAAATTGTGGAATTTTTGTATTATCACCTTATTGTCTCCAATGGTATGTGTCTCACTATCAAGTCCATGTTTGATTATGTGTTACTTCCTTTTACCACTGTTATCTGTGTGATGAGATTAATCTGGTGACATGGTTGTCTGTATAAACTGCTTCCATTGTGCTGTGTCTTAATTGTATAAATCTGTTCTTGTCCTATTGCATGTCACATCCCCCTTTCCCTTGCAAAGTGGCTTTATAAACCATAGCCAGTTCCAATACAATATACAGTGCTCTTGGACTACAACAACTTGTTTGGTGTGTCCTCTTCTAGGAAAGGTCTAAAGAGTTCCCTTTTACTCCCATTCCTCAGATCCTCAAGGCCTGGACCGGCATGGCTACCCCTTTGTAGCTGAATCACAGAGAGAGAATATCACGGTGCCCGTGATTGCTGGCTTTTTCTGTCAGTTAGCTGTGGGGGCGCTCCACTGGTTGCCTGTGACTAGACCGCCCAGTATTGCCTATATAGACTGGGTTCCTGCACCCTTTAACTGCCCTTTCGTGGTGTCTCTATGTTAGTGGTCATCTGCCTATGGATTCCTGTGTCTACTGGGGCCTGCTTGAATCCTCTACTGTTTCAGCATCAGAGTACCTACCCAGAGAGTCAGTATACAATCTAGTGTGGTTCCTGCCTCCGTTCCTGATCCGGTTTGGCTGACGTTCCTGCTTCTGTTCCTGATCCGGTTGGGCTGTCGTTGCTGCTCCGGTATCCTGTTCCGGCCTGGCTGTCACTCCTGCTCCTGGATCCTGATTTGGATACATTCCACTTGGCTCTGGTCACCTCGGCGACATTCTGACTTCTGGGTTACTCCTGTGTTGGTACCGCTGGTACTAGGCCTTGGCCTCTGAGTTGGCACTGTATGTCTACGTTATGGGTAACTGCAATTACACCGGTTGCTTGCTGCCTCCGTAAAGCACTGGTAGGGCTTCCAAGTTGTCTAGTACGCTGTACTGGTTTGCTCCACTCTTTCACCGGTTGCTTGCTGCCTCCGTTATAGCACCGGTAGGGTCTCCGTGTTGTCCAGTACGTGGTACTGATTTGTCCACTCTTACACCGGTTGCTTGCTGCCTTTGTTATAGCACCGGTAGGGCCTCCGTGTTGTCCAGTACGCGGTACTGGTTTGCTCCACATTTACACCGGTTGCTTGCTGCCTCCATTATAGCACCGGCAGGGCCTCCATGTTGTCCAGTACGCGGTACTGGTTTGCTCCACTCTTACACCGGTTGCTTGCTGCCTCTGTGATAGCACCAGTAGGGCCTCCGTGTTGTCCAGTACGCGGTATTGGTTTGCTCCATATTTACACCGTTTGCTTGCTGCCTCCATTAAAGCACCGGTAGGGCTTCTGTGTTGTCCAGTACGCTGTACTGGTTTGCTCCAAGATTACACCGGTTGCTTGCTGCCTCCGTTATAGCATCGGTAGGGCCTCTGTGTTGTCCAGTACGCGGTACTGGTTTGCTCCACTATTACACCGGTTGCTTATGTTACCACCTTTATAGCACCAGTAGGGCCCCCCTATTGCTACATCCGTTATTGCACCAGTGGGGCCTCCTATACTCTGTGACACTTTGCCATAGGCTGCCTTACCTGGTATATTGGTAAGGCCGGTAGAGCCTCCTTCATATTGTTGTGCCTGTCTCCAGGCTGCCTTGCCCGGTATTTTGGCAAGGCCGGTACAGCCTCCCTCATATTGTTGTGCCAGTCTCCAGGCTGCCTTACCCGGTAATTGGCAACGCCGGTAGAGCCTACATACATTGTATTATTGTTTGCTGTTGTATTTGAACTTGTCGTGTGTCTGTAACGTAAGTGTATGTTCAGGACCTGTGAGGGTTCTTATTAACTTTTCAGTAAAGTTGTGTTTTTATCTTAACTCTGTGTCTGAGAGTCAAAACAAACCGTGACAGAGAATTATTATTATTGTTATTATTATTCTTTATTTATATAGCACCAACTAATTCCACAGCGCTGTACAATTGGGGAATAGACATACAGAGGTATTAAATAGTACAATCAGATGTGTAGAACAGGAGGATCAGAGGGCCCTGCTCGTGAGAGCTTACAGTCTAGAGGAAGGTAGGTTTGATACAGAAGGAGTAAGTGCTATTGTGTTTAAGTGCCTCCTGCCACATGAACTGCCAGTCAGTGGGTGGGAGTGAGAAGTGCCATTGAGTGCAGTAGTCCGTGCAAGGGGTGAATCTTGGTGATGATGTTTATGGAGGCAGTTGATAGGCCTCCCTGAAGAGGTGAGTCTTCAGGGAGCGTCTGAAGATTTGAAGGCTGGGGGAGAGTCTAATGGGGCGGGGGAGGGAATTCCACAGCTCAGGTGCAGCACGGGAGAAGTCCTGTAGGCGGGAGTGGGAGGATGTGATAAGAGCTGTGGAGAGCAGAAGCTCATGTGCAGAGCGAAGATGGCGGGCGGGAGTATATTTGGAAATGAGAGATGAAATATAGGGGGGTGCAGTGTTAGTGAGGGCTCTATAAGTTAGCACCAGAGTTTTGAATTTTACTCTGTATGCTAACGGGAGCCAGTGTAGGGACTGACAGAGGGGTGTGGTGTTAGAGAAGCGATGAGTGAGGTAGATTAGTCTTGCAGCAGAGTTCATTATGGACTGTAGCGGGGTTAGTCGGGTGAGAGGCAGGCCAATTAGTAAAGAGTAGTGATGAGCGAGCATGCTCGGTCGAAGCTCGGTTCGGCTCGAGCATCGCTCTGCTCGGCACATGGCGGTACTCGTACGAGTACCACATGTGCTCGCCCGCCATGTTCGGGTCTCCTCCCCGCAAGTTTCGCGGCTGCTGCGCAGCCAATAAACGTGCGGGGAGGCTCTGACATCAGTGTAATGCCAGCAGCCATGTTGGCTGCTGGCATTACACTGATTGGCTGGCCAGAACCCGTGATCGGGTGCTGTATAGCACCTGACCAGCGAGTTCGGCTCAGTCTTAGCCAGGGAGAGATGAGGATAGGAAGGGAAAGTCAGTGTAGGGAGAAGAAAAGTGTTGGAACAACATATAAAGACCCAAAAGTCCTTTTTAGGACTGTTGTGTGTGGGGGCAGCAGTTATATTTTGTTTGGGGGGGCACAGATTAAAAAAAAAAACGTCACATATTCCGTTCACTGTGCCTAGCCGCAGATTAGCAGCACATTCTGTTTAGTGTGCAAAGTTGCAGATTAGCAGCACATTCTGTTTAGTGTGCAAAGTTGCAGATTAGCAGCACATTCTTTTTAGTGTGCAAAGTTGCAGATTAGCAGCACATTCTGTTTAGTGTGCAAAGTTGCAGATTAGCAGTACATTCTGTTTAGTGTGCAAAGTTGCAGATTAGCAGTACATTCTGTTTAGTGTGCAAAGTTGCAGATTAGCAGCACATTCTGTTTAGTGTGCAAAGTGTAAAAAATAAACGTCACATATTCCTTTCACTGTGCCTAGCCGCAGATTAGCAGCACATTCTGTTTAGTGTGCAAAGTTGCAGATTAGCAGCACATTCTGTTTAGTGTGGAAAGTGTAAAAAATAAACGTCACATATTCCTTTCACTGTGCTTAGCCGCAGATTAGCAGCACATTCTGTTTAGTGTGCAAAGTTGCAGATTAGCAGCACATTCTGTTTAGTGTGCAAAGTGTAAAAAATAAACGTCACATATTCCTTTCACTGTGCCTAGCCGCAGATTAGCAGCACATTCTGTTTAGTGTGCAAAGTTGCAGATTAGCAGCACATTGTGTTTAGTGTGGAAAGTGTAAAAAATAAACGTCACATATTCCTTTCACTGTGCCTAGCCGCAGATTAGCAGCACATTCTGTTTAGTGTGCAAAGTTGCAGATTAGCAGCACATTCTGTTTAGTGTGCAAAGTGTAAAAAATAAACGTCACATATTCCGTTCACTGTGCCTAGCCGCAGATTAGCAGCACATTCTATTTAGTGTGCAAAGTTGCAGATTAGCAGCACATTCTGTTTAGTGTGCAAAGTGTAAAAAATAAACGTCACATATTCCGTTCACTGTGCCTAGCCGCAGATTAGCAGCACATTCTGTTTAGTGTGCAAAGTTGCAGATTAGCAGCACATTCTGTTTAGTGTGCAAAGTGTAAAAAATAAACGTCACATATTCCGTTCACTGTGCCTAGCCGCAGATTAGCAGCACATTCTGTTTAGTGTGGAAAGTGTAAAAAATAAACGTCACATATTCCGTTCACTGTGCCTAGCCGCAGATTAGCAGCACATTCTGTTTAGTGTGCAAAGTTGCAGATTAGCAGCACATTCTGTTTAGTGTGCAAAGTGTAAAAAATAAACGTCACATATTCCGTTCACTGTGCCTAGCCGCAGATTAGCAGCACATTCTGTTTAGTGTGCAAAGTGTAAAAAATAAACGTCACATATTCCGTTCACTGTGCCTAGCCGCAGATTAGCAGCACATTCTGTTTAGTGTGAAAAGTTGCAGATTAGCAGCACATTCTGTTTAGTGTGCAAAGTGTAAAAAATAAACATCACATATTTCGTTCACTGTGCCTAGCCGCAGATTAGCAGCACATTCTGTTTAGTGTGGAAAGTGTAAAAAATAAACGTCACATATTCCGTTCACTGTGCCTAGCCGCAGTTTAGCAGCACATTCTGTTTAGTGTGCAAAGTTGCAGATTAGCAGCACATTCTGTTTAGTGTGCAAAGTTGCAGATTAGCAGCACATATTCCGTGTAATATGAAGAAGGCGGGTAAAAAGGGACGGGGAAGTGGACGTGATCCTGATAGTTCAGGGCGCGGGTCAGGACGCGTAGAAACTGTGCCTGGTGCCAGAGCACAAGAAAGAAAGACATCCACCGTACCTAGCTTCATGTCTCAGTTTACAGGGCGTCGCAGGACATCACTCTCGAGGTCAGACCACTGCGAACAGGTGGTCGGTTGGATTTCAGGTGATACTGCTTCCAGTCGGTTAAGCACCACCCTGTCTTCCACCAAGTCCACTCTCAGTAGCCAAGAGTCTGGTCAACATAATCCTCACCCTGATCATCCTTCCTCCCACCATAGAGGGTCTGGCCAAAGAAGTGATCCCACACTGGGATATAGTGAGGAGCTCGTCTCATCACCAATCCTTCATTTGAACCTCTCTCCAAGCACGCTTGCAGAGGAACATGAAATCTTGTGCCCTGATTCACATCCTCTAGAGGGTACCCAATCACAAGAAGATGACAGAGGGGAACGGCATTTAAGGTCAAAGGAAGTGGATGATGATGATGAGACACAGTTGCCATCAAATCAACCACTATTACTGTCTCAAGACCTTGATGAGGAGGATGATACACAGTTGTCAATGACTGAGTATGTGGTGGGATCAAGAAATGAGGAGGATGATCAGAGTGAGGAAGTGGAGGAGGACTTGGTGGACGATGAGGTGACTGACCCCACCTGGGAAGGTGGAGAGCCGAGCGATGACAGCAGTCCTGAGGGTGAGCCATCTGCAGCACCGCAACAGGCTGGAAGAGGCAGTGGTGTGGCTAAAGAAAGAAGGCGGACTGCACCAAACCGGCCCGCAAATGTTCCACTGAAAACCCCCTTGCGTAAATCTCCCTTGCCAAGGGCTAGGTGTTCCGCGGTATGGCGTTTTTTTAAGGAAAGTGCGGACGACAAAAAAATTGTAGTTTGCAACCTGTGCCACACCAGAATGAGCCGAGGCATGAACACTAGAAACCTCACCACCACCAGCATGATCCGACACATGGCATCCAAGCACCGTAATAAGTGGGAGGAACGCCAGGATCGCCAATCTGTGTCTGCAGGCCACACCACTGCCTCCTCTTCCCCTGTTTTCGGTGCCGGCCAATCGCCTGTCGAAGGCGCAGGCCCGCATACCTCCCGCCCTGCACCTGTACCATCTGAAGCACCATCAGCGACCACATCCACTTCCCTGTCCCAGCGCAGCGTCCAAATGTCGTTACCCCAGGCATTTGAGCGCAAGCGAAAATACCCAGCCACCCACCCACAGGCCATAGCACTAACCTCACACCTTTCCAAATTACTGGCCATCGAAATGCTGCCATTTAGGCTTGTGGAGACTGAGTCCTTTCGCAGCCTGATGGCAGCAGCTGTCCCTCGGTACGCAGTCCCCAGCCGCCACTACTTTTCCCGGTGTGCCGTCCCCCCATTACACCACCATGTGTCCCGTAACATCACCCGTGCCCTGACCAACGCAGTTACTGGGAAGGTCCACTTAACGACTAACACATGGACAAGTGCTTGTGGCCAGGGACGCTACATTTCCCTGACGGCACACTGGGTGAATGTCGTGGAGGCTGGGAGCGACTCGGACCCTGGGATGGCACAGGTGCTACCCACGCCGAGGATTGCGGGCCCTACCTCCATCAGGGTTTCCGCCAGCACCTACGTTATTGGCTCCTCCTCCTCCTCCTCCGTTTCCACCTCCGAATTCTCTGCGCGCAGCGCCACTCACCCATCAGCCGGTAGCTGGAAGCAGTTTAGCACTGCAGTGGGGAAGCGTCAACAGGCCGTGCTGAAGCTGATCTGCCTTGGGGACAAACAGCACACGGCCTCAGAGCTGTTGCAGGGGATTAGTCACCAGACCGAGCAGTGGCTCTCGCCACTCAACCTGCAACCAGGCATGGTTGTGTGTGATAATGGGCGTAACTTGGTGGCGGCTTTGGAGCTCGGCAAGCTCACACACGTACCATGCCTAGCGCATGTATTTAATTTATTGGTTCAGCGATTTCTAAAAACCTACCCCAATTTGCATGATCTCTTGACCAAGGTGTGCCGCGTGTGTGCACATTTCCGTAAGTCATCAACAGCTTCAGCCGGCATGTTGAAGCTGCAGCAGCGCTTACAATTGCCAGCTCACCGGCTGCTGTGTGACGTGAGCACGCGCTGGAACTCCACCTTCCACATGTTGGCCCGGCTTTGTGAGCAGCAGAGGGCAGTAGTGGAGTACCAGCTGTTACACGGTCGTCGCCTCTCCGTTCAACTTCCTCTAATCAGAAGTGAGGAGTGGGAATGGATGTCAGACCTCTGTGAGGTTTTACGCAATTTTGAGGAATCGACACAGATGGTGAGCGGCGATAACGCTATTATCAGTGTAACCATCCCACTTCTGTGTCTACTGAAATGCTCGCTGCTCACAATTAAAACCGACGCTTTGCATGTGGAAGAGGTGGAAATGGGGGAGGAAGAGCTTACACAAGGTGATAGCCAGAGCACCCTCACTTCCTCTTCTCAGCGACAATTGGAGGAGGCGGAGGAGAAGGAGGAAGACACGGTTGCCTCCGCTACAGAGGGTAGCCATGGAACTTTAGTTCCATCTCTTCAGCGTGGGTGGGCAGAAGAGGAGGAAGAGGATGAGGAGATTGAGAGTCATCCTCCTGGTGAGGACAGCGAAATCTTGCCTGTTGGTACTCTGGCACACATGGCTGACTTTATGTTAGGCTGCCTTTCCCGTGACCCACACGTTATACGCATTTTAGACAACACGGATTACTGGGTGTTCACCCTTCTGGACCCCCGCTACAAAGAGAATTTCTCATCTCTCATTCCTTCGGTGGAGAGGACAAGCAAAATGGTGCAATACCAGAAGGTTCTTGTTGAAAAATTGCTCCAAAATTTTCCATCTGACAACGCTGGCGGCAGAGTACGTGCTACCTTGGCCAACCGAGAAGGGGAGAAAAGGGGAGCACACAGCAGTTCCGACAAAGGCAGGGCAACACTCTCCAAGGCGTGGGACACCTTCATGACATCCCGCCAGCACCCTCACCCTGATGCGCAGCCTAGTGTCACAAGGAGGGAAAAGTTTTGGAAGATGGTGAAGGAGTACGTAGCAGACCGTGTCAGCGTCCTCACTGATCCCTCTGTGCCTTACAACTACTGGGTGTCCAAGCTGGACACGTGGTATGAACTGGCACTCTACGCCTTGGAGGTGCTGGCCTGCCCTGCCGCCAGCGTTCTGTCTGAGCGGGTATTTAGTGCTGCTGGTGGCATCATAACAGATAAGCGTATCCGCCTTTCCACCGAAAATGCTGATAGGTTGACACTTATAAAAATGAACAAGGCCTGGATTTCCCCTGACTTCTCCACTCCACTGGAGGAAAGCCCCGGGTGAACATAAAGTGACTTTATATATGTTATTTACAATGATGGGAATACTCTGTATTCCCATTCACCCCTTCCACCCAAAAAACGGGTATATGGTTGACTCTCTTCCATATACCCTGTGATATAATTTTTATATAGGGCCAGCTCACCAGCGGGCCCTGTGATATAATTTTTATATAGGGCCAGCTCACCAGCGGGCCCTATTTGACAACTTTTTGTATAGGTCAGCTCACCAGCGGGACTTCTTATATAATGTTTTATTGGGTCAGCTCTCTAGCGGGCCCTCTCATATAATGTTTTATAGCGTCAGCTCACTAGCGGGCCTTCGCATATAATGTTTAGGATGGTCAGCTCCGCAGCAGACCCTCACCCATAATGTTTTAGATGGTCGGCTCAGCGCACGTTTCCCTCTTAATCATGGCCCCAGTTCAGAAAAATCGAGGAAATTTTTTGCAGAATTTGCCTCTGCGCACGTTTCCCTCTTAATCATGGCCCCAGTTCAGAAAAATCGAGGAAATTTTTTGCAGAATTTGCCTCTGCGCACGTTTCCCTCTTAATCATGGCCCCAGTTCAGAAAAATCGAGGAAATTTTTTGCAGAATTTGCAGATGATATACAAGTAAATATACAGCAAATACTGTTTGGTAACAATTTTTCGCCTAAAGTCGTTTTTATCTTCCTTTTTGTGTGTTTTACGGTCAGTCTGTAAAAATGGCGTACTACGGGCGAAACATCGTTCCCAGCAGCGACGTTGGAGTCCAAGATGCATCCAGACATCCTCCCTATGCTGTCCCTGAACCATTTCTGTGGTGTTTCCATCATTTTCTGCCCTTTTCCTATGGACCAGACACCCTCCCCTCATCAGAGCAGGGGGTGCCTGGTGTAATGCTTGAGTCCTCCCATTGACTTCAATGGGGCTCGGGTGCTCGGCCGAGCACTCGAGCCTCCGGGGGTGCTCGGCCAGAGCACCCGAACACCCGAGCATTGGGGTGCTCGATCATCACTAGTAAAGAAATACAGTAGTCAAGACGGGACATGAATTAGAATTTTGGTAGTGTCTTCTGTGAGAAAGGGTCGGATTCTAGAGATGTTGCGGAGGTGGAGGCGGCATGAGTTGGAGATTGACTGGATGTGAGGAATGAAGGATAGGGCAGAGTCAAATGTGACCCCCAGGCAGTGTGCTGTAGGGGTTGGTGTGATGGAAGTGTTGTTAACGGTGAGGGTAATGTTTGGGATAAGGCTGGTTGTAGATGGAGGGAAGAGAATTAGTTCAGTTTTGCTAAGGTTAAGTTTGAGTTGATGGGAGGACATCCAGGAAGACACAGCAGACAGACAAGGCAGACAGAGAAGCCTGGCATGACGTCCAGGAACTACACAGAGTTCCTGGCTCCTGTTACAATGATACATACCAAATGTTACTGATTATAAGACTAAACAAGTGTATGAGAGGTATACATTTTGTAAGAGAGAAAAATGCAATTTCTTGTATTGAACTATAAGATACCACTATTAGGAATCAGTTCTTAAAGAAAAAGCTGGATGTATGAAGCACTAAGGTATGTTGGAAATTATGGTTGTTATATTCAAGCTGCAAGTAAACATATGGAATAGATTCTTTGCAAAATTAGGAAGCACACAAACATAAGAAGACAGAAGATATACCTCTAAGATTAGCATTTGTTAAAACAATATAATAAAGTTCATATCCATCTACTCACATCTCCCTTTTCTTGGGTGTAATGTGTCTCACAATTCCTTGTCTGAATCACACCACTCCTCTGGGTCCCTCCAAATCTGTCACTTCCCTCAGCTGTGTGTCTTCATGCAATATAATTCAGAATACCTGTCACTTCTCAGTATTCTGAACCCAGCTACAACCATGTTATCACATGGGAGCAAATTTCTTTAGTGGGTTATATCAGGTCTAGGGACTATATACAGGGGGTATCTGACTAAGGACAAGCCTGACTCGAGCAGATGGAGAAAACAGTGTAAATATAAATAATATAATATTGCATATCGCAGGTCAACAGCCCACTTCCTCAGGAGTTAATTTATTTGGTACCATTTCTAAATATATCCCATAGATTTTTAGCAAAACATCAAAACATATTATAGAAAAGATATTTTATAATAAATCTGTCCATGTTTGTTAGTGCAGTTACAAAAATAAGACCTCAAAATGTAATCATCTAGTTCTTCCAATTATGGAAATACCACATACTGTATATATAGAAATGTATTGAAGACTGGAGAGTTTCAGAGAAAGTGCTGGGCTTGGAACATAAATTGAAATCCAAAAATAAAAGTATATAGTTTTTAAAAGTGCAGAAAAGTCCAAGTTCAGAGAAATGTCATTCGAATACCTACATCAAGAACAGATTGCTGTGAAATCTCCATAACATGAGTAAAATAGTACCCCATCGGTATTAGTTGGCATACGGTATGAAATGCTAGGAACACTATAATGCAGCTATTAACTTTTGGCTTTGCTTCATGTACTCAAATGCTGAAAAATAGAATAAAAGTAGACAAGGTATACCATTTTGCAAAGAAAACATCTGAGCACATAAATTGATGGATAATTTATTTTCTACCTTTCTGATGAACAAATATTGGCAGAACATTTCCTGGCTTCTAGGAGCACGTAATTGCACTTAAAATAATCTGTTGGGGTTTTTTTTACATTTTGTCTAATACTACATGCTTGCACTCAAGTGGCTTAAACAATGAAGATAAGATATGAAGATAAGCTAGACAAGACATACCATTTTGGAATGCAGACAAGTAGCTTCATGAAATGAGGAAGTTACTTGTCTTTCTACCACTAGGCTGGTGGGCACAAATGTTTCTAGAAGACAGTGCTATAGGAAAGAGCATGCATTCTTTTTAAATTACCACCCCTTAAAAGATACAAAATATTTGAAAACAATGGCATTCCTGCTATACTCTGTAGATACCACTATCCTGAGGTGGTATGGTTGACATACTGTAGGGGATACTAGAAGCAATAAGCTGTACCTGCCAGAATTTAAAGCTTTCAGACAAATGTCGTCATTTTTTTAATCCTGACATTACAACATAGAAAGAAAGTAGATAAGGCATACCATTTTGGTAAGTAGGCAACCCACCTCATGATATCAAGGGTCTCTTTCCTTTCTACCCCAAGGCTGGAGGGTAAAAATGTTACTACCGATTCAAGCTACTAAAATCTTCAAAAATCTTTACATTTAATAAAGTTTCAAGGAGCTACTAGCCTCATGAGGAAAAAATTCAATTCCATAAATATTTGTTAACATAATGTAGGGAGATCCAGAAGTATAAAACCACAAAGCTCACATGGTTTGGGGAGAAATTTTGGATCTGTTTGTTATCAGTATATTATTTTTCTACTGCACATCTGCAATTGTAATGGCAACAAGATTCACTGACCCCTAGGAAGAGGGGGAAAACTATACCAGATTCTTAAGTCCATACAAAAAATAGATACTTGGTTGAGAAGTTAGGGAGAAGTTTCTGAAAATTGCAAGTCACTTAAACTATCTTGCTGCAAGTTTAAATTTCCATCCACAAGGCTGGATGGTCAGAACCAGATGAGATGGATTTGGGTCAAAATGGAGGGAAATTCAAAAGTGCTTAATGCAATGATCATCATCAGCAAGCACTGAAGCGTAGTAAAAGAACCAGATAGACTATGAATAGGTACCAAAAGGGCAGTACTGATTTGGTTAGCAAGTGGATGGTCAGATGAATGCAGGGTGATTGGCACAGATTCACAAATGGAATACCAGGCAGAAAGTTGGAACAACAGCAGTCAACAAAGTCAGAGACAAACCAGATCATCAATCAAGCAGAATGCCAGGCACAAATCTATCACTATGAACAAGCTCAGGCGTGTGCTGAGGCAAGGTTAAATAAGTGTAAGAGGCAGGAAAATAGGGATGGGAAGTAAGGAATATTTAAAAAACCCAATTGTATCTAGGTGATCTGGTCATGATATGCCCTCTCATTTTAAAAACTGTTCCCCCTTCTAACAGCACAAAGTTACAAAAAATGTCTGCAAAGCAGGGTCTCTCCTGCAGTAAAACAAATTATAACATATATTTGGCTACTAGGGTAGGCAGTACTTCCCTAAATAAGTAACAGAACAAAAGAGCAGTGGAATAGAACAAGTTCACACTGCTAATAATACATATGCATAGAAAAAATAAATATATATATCCTAATTTATTTTGATGCCCCTGAGCTGTGCAGCCTGATTGACAACTGTTGCTAACATTTGACATATATCATTATTGCTTCTGACTGACAGCAAAGTAAGCTCTTTGCAGACAATTCTATATGCTCTGCTCCAGTGCCACATGGGCTGTGTGATACCATCACAACCCAGTATGACTGGAGAAGAAATGTGGAGTGGAGGAAACAATCAGGGTGGAAATTGCTACACAGCCAGGGTAATTGATTTTCTCTATTGTTTCATAGCTGGATTGTGATGATATTGCAATCCAGTATTCAGACTTTCAGTAACAACTCAAAATCATTAGCTATGGAATCAATTAGGCATATTTTATCTTATCTGTGGGATAAGGATAGTTAAGAGGTTAACTATCTTGTTTTAAGATAAAATCCTTAATTCTTTTCTAATTAATGCAATTACAAGGAACTATATTTCATATATTTTTTAAAGAAACCAATGATATTGGAAACTAAAGCAATTCTTTAACACAGATTTACCTCTACAAACTAGGGTAGTAAACATGCACAATAAAGAATATAATTCATTTAATAGTTACAGTGCAAACTTAACACTCGGTTTTCCCTATAATAATTTTTGAGTGATACATCTACCATTGAAATTACCTTCATTTTACTCAGTGGAGGACAATGTATATATGATATACAGATGATTAAATTGATAGACAGAAACACACACACACATACAGGAAGATGTACATAAAGCAGTAAATATGAAGGAAACAAATATGTATGATATTAAATACATTTTATAAACCACCATTTGCCTATTTTCAAGTTGTAGATAAAGCTGACACATATAGATAACACTTGATTTATTTCGGTAGTTGAGCATGTAATATTCTGAAAATAGCCATTTAAAAATACTTTTTAACTAGCATGTTAAAAAATATGTGTGAAGGTTAAAAATTACACTGCCAATGTCAGCAGTATTTTCTATAACACTCTAAGCCTAATCTTTAAACTGTTAGATTTCAACTGAATCTTCCATGTCTAATGCTTAAAAAAGCACAGCATGTGACACTTAGAAACACTATTGTGAACACAACCTGTGGAGAAGGACAAGCCAGAATTTCCTATGTTTCACTGCAAACCTGATAGCAAAAATTCAGCTTCATCTTACTGGAGGTTTGATGAAAAGCACTGAGTGAAACTATAAATATTTTAAATAATCGATAATGCTAAATATAAATGCAAGCCCCCTCTCCCCCACATTCTGAATTTAATTGGGTATCTCTGTAATAGCATAAGGCATAGATCTCATTCCACAAGAAAAAACTGTAGAGCAGCCATTTGCTGCATCAGTATATATTTTCTACTGGCCAGATCTGCAATCCTTCTCAGGGAAAGTATGGAAATTTGAATCCCAAACTGCATTTTTCAGCATGATTTTGGGGTGCTGAAAAATGCTCCAAAAGTATTCAAAGCCACAAGGGAAAAAATGGATAACCACAACTTTCCTTGGGCAGGATAAGAACCAAGGGGCATTAGCCTACAGTGGATCTCCTACCTCATTCTTAGTGTTTCCTCACATCCAAATTGAACCCATTAAAACCCCATTGTCAGACTGCAATGATTTCAATGCATTAGCAATGGACAAGTTAACTAACATGAGAAAAAAAAACACTATACCATTCCCCACCCCCCCCCCTCCACACTATCTGATCATAATATGTAATGAACCCCTCCTTTGCCGAAGTGGTTAGAATGAATCAACTCTCCATATTAATGAGATTAGGATACAGATTGTGACAGAAAGAAATACAGAGTCCATTCAATCCATATTCATTTTAAACATGATAAATGAAAAAAATTTATGAGGTCAACTAAATATTCAAACTCCTCTAACCCCCAAGATGGGTAGATAAAATATATAAAAAAAATCCTTCAAGCTAGACTGGTGGAAGGGGTTATCTATTACGCTTGCATGACCCCTTCCTCCTAGCTGTTGATTGCCTAAACCAAACTCTAACACTAAACCTTACCCTAACACACATAAACCCTAATCCCACCTAATTTAACAAGAACTACCAACCCAAAGGATTATTTAATTAAATTCATTTAATTAAAACATTTTGAAGAAAAAAGAAACAAAAAGGGAAACAAATTAAATTGCGGGAAAAAAAGTAACTTCAAAGAGTAATTATTCCTATATAAACACTATTTTTTAATCCATTTGCTTAAACCTAAATCTAGTCCTAAAACTTACCCTAATTTACCAAAAACTACCTACCCACACTACCTAATTAATTAAATAATTATTTAATTATATTAATTTATTTTAAAAAAAAAAGAGAGAAACAAAAAAAGACACCAGGGGCTAGATTCTATTGCAGGTGCTAAATGTTAACACCCGTTTTATTAAACATTTTCCTATTGAAGTCTACGGGGAAGCCTGGAGACAAAAGCAGTGATAAGATTAGCACCTGCAATAGAATCAAGCCCCAGATCAGCAAATGCTGATCTACAACAAGTGAGCACTATAAATTACAGTGACAAAGGGGGAAATGTTTGTTTCTTTTCATAAAGAATACACTTTGGAACACTTTGAAAATCTGATTCCTTAAAGGACCAAATTCTGTGATGATTTTGGCATGTCATTGTCCTTAAGGGGTTAAACTGCTGAGTTAAACAGTTGTGCCTTTTGCTTAAAATGAGGCCAGATGTGTAAATTAATAATAATTTTCAGGCCTTACCCTGTTTCACAATGCTTCCTTACACACACTGTGCACAATGCAGTTGCTGATGAAAAGAGCAGTTCCTTCCAGCTCTCAAGGGGAAAATATAGTATTCTACCATATACATGATTTTAGAGGTGCAGGAGAAGAAAAATCATTATTAGAAAATTCATTCCTCTAGAAGTGGTGTGGGGGCTTGTTCTGGTGTTATTGCTGCTGCATTTACCACCATATAGCACTGTTGGCACTAGACCAGAAGGCATACAATGTTTTTTCAGGGTTTGTTTTTTTGCAAGCCTGAGGCATACAAACAGATTTTTGTTAGTGCTTCTTGTTTTTTTTTGACAAGCATGAGGCCTGCAAACAAATTTTTTTAGGACTTGCTTTTGGCAAGCCTAAGGCCTGCAAAACATTTTTTTTCAGGGCTAGACTTGATCATTGTAATCAATTGTTTCCAAACCTAGCTGTAATATATTGTATATTTAACTTTCTGTAAACCTTCAAAGAGATAATTAAAAAAAGATTACAATTTACACTGAATATGGCAGATGTGTATGGAGGTGGTGGTGGATTGATGTGTTGTGATTGATGTATATATATCAAAATGATCCATAGGGCTGAAAACTAGACCAATTATTTGCATTATCATCTTTGAGTCTAATTTAAGCTTGTCTTTTTCTCATATTATTGTAAAATATTAATCAGTGGTCATAGTGATCACAACAGTGATATCTGATAGCAACCTTCAAATTCCTCCTCTTCCTCATCCTCAGTGCTGCTGTTAATAGTATATGTGTTGTGGGTTTGCCTGTCATGTGTGGTCTTGTTCACTTCTGCTATGTGATACTCTGAAACATTGGTGAATTTTTAGGAATACAAGTCTCCTAACACTTCTGCTTGTCGTAACCAACAGCACTGAAAACAAGCTCATACTGCATGATATCAGTGCTGGCCACACACTGTTTTATTTGCCAGTAGTCAATGGGGTTAACGTTTCTGCCTAGGACATAGCTATCCGACATCTCACATGCAATGAAACCATGCCTAGGAGCTACAAAGTGGTGATGTGTATTAGTTACCATACTCTGGAGAATAAGTCCCATAAAGATATGCCAATATCACCACCACCAAAGTTAGTTTGACGTCCATGAGTAATTTGACTTGCTTTCTGTGAGAACAATGATATTTTCAGAAATGAGATGTTTGTGTGGATGTTGCTGCTGGTAAAAACCCTTTGCTGAATTATTTTTCTTTATGCTTTCTACTGTTTTTTGGCCCTAACTTTCTCTAAGTCTCCACAAATCATCCCTCCACTCAATCTATAAGCATATCTTAGATGGACAATTTGTTGCTTTCTTGTATGGAATATATTGCATTGAAAACACTGTAGGAGCAGCTAAAATGGGAACAGATTTTGCGGGCCGCTACATAAGTAAATATATTTCTAGTAATATAGCTCATAAAAATGTATGGCGTTATAAATTGTGGAAGCTGTGATACAGCACGTAAATGTACTACATACTCTTCAGAGGCCTTTTGCTTTTGCCAACATTATTTAGTCTAACATATCCCTTAAAAAAAACATATTTTTTAGATTTGAATAACCCTGCACTAAAAGCTTTCTCTATATCATTATAAGAATATGACTGTAATGTGAAAAACCTTTCCAGCTCTCTCTCTCTCTCTCTCTCTCTCTCTATATATATATATATATATATATATATATATATATATATATATATATATATATATATATATATATATAGCAACAGTGTTCCATTGCAAATACATAAGATACCTGAAACCTGTATGAAAGACACCTACCCTGATAAAGCTTTCTATTCAACAAATAATGAGCTATGTATCCCTATATGTGTAGTTTCCTTTTAATACTATTTCCCATGTGTTGTCTGTCTGCATTTTATTGTCTCCCACACAAGCACACTTTTGTTTCAAACTGTCATATCCCTTAACATTTCATTTGATGATGTACTGTCACTTCTAAAATAATGTTTGGATGGTGATGCCATAGAAACCATCTAATATCTATGTTTCTAACTTGATTTTTGTAAAATGGGCACATTATCAAAAATCTTAGGGTCACTGTAGTGATGGAACTGCTTCAGAGACAGAATGATAGGAAGATCTGGGAAAACAAGCTGATGACCAAGTTTGGCACTCTGAACTGTGGCTTAAACACCAACAAGCAATTTACATCTCCATTTTTGCTATCAAATTGCAGACTTCCAAAAACACACTGACAAATGTTGAAGCTATTAACACTTCATAATGGAAAGACTCACTGTATCAATTTGTCATTTCACTGGGAGGTGGATTGTATTGCAGATTAAAGAATGTCCCTTCTAAAGGCTAAGGAGTCACTTAGTAAGAGTTTGGTGATCATAATGTCACCTGAAATGGAATACAAAGTAATTAAGAATGTATTCCACACTAATGTGTTATAATGTATTTACTGTACTAGCTAATTGTTTTATTGTTCTTTATGTACACCTAAGTGTGGTATTCATCTTCCATTCTATAAAATGTCTGACTAAAATATCTACATGTAAGTGGTCTTTAAAGCTTGCACACTAAAGTTAGTCAATGAAGGTATCATTTTCTGTCTGCTACCTAACTTCTCAATGGCACTGATATGGCACTAACATGGTAACACCATTTACCTATGATGCAATTTACTGACAATGACAACACACTATCTGGTCTTACATGATGGCATAGAAATCATGCTTCTGAACATCAGGGTATCTACTAGAATGTACAATCACTCTAGTGCATGCAATTACACATACTCTACAATGTTTAAGAATTTAGTGTGAATGAGCCACAAACAAGCCCCCATAACATGCTTAGGAAAATGGAGAAATTTGACAATGATTTCCTGGGTGTTTTTTTCATATATGGAGATAAACTAGGTACAGAAGAACAGAAATTCCCACACACTCCTCTACAGTTCTCCTCTAGTAGTGTATGGATGAGAAGATTTAGCAAAGATAGCTTACTGAGTATGTGATAGGCAGGTACAGCACACAACAATCGATTCCAGCACCTAGATTAGCTCAGAATCATCAGCACAACCTCCCCAATCTCTCACTAAGAGCATTTCAATTACAAAATAACCCATAGCCAAAAAGGTATGTAATTGCAGGCCAAACACTCATGTAAGACTAAAAGATCACAAATATAAAATAAGAATAAGTAATTAATTGGTATAAGAATATAGTTTGGTTAAATATTGTGTCGTATTTTTAGATCTGCTGGAAATATTCCTTATAAGAGGTGTTATTATACCATAGCTCATTAAAAAGTGACAAATCACTTTATTTTAATTTTCAGGCTACAGTTGTAACTGTAATCCAAAGCTAATAGTAGGTGAACCTGTTGATTATGATTACTCATTTAACAAGTGACATATTGACATTTGTTTAATTTACTTTGAGCCACTGGGAAAACATTGTCTAATGATGACTCAATTAAACAATTAAATTAACACTAGGGTAAAATATGTTTAAACTGACATTGATATTAATGCTCATTGCTCCACTGTCTCATATTTGCAAAAGTGTTATTTATTTTCCTTCAATGTAATATCTAATTGGTATGATATTTAAATGATTATGATTGAAATGTTACTGTAGTTCAAATTGTTAGAATTTAGTGATCTTAAACTACAAATAGTAGTGGGGAATTTACATTTCACAAATATTTTTTGCAGAAATAAATACATTTTTCCTTACATATAGCCTACCAGATTGACATTCTCATATTTAATAATATATCTATGTAGTAACAATCATCATGTTTAATGTTGACAGCCCCCACAAGAAATCAAACACTGTATAGTGGTACTAGGTCTTGTGTAGCCATGCAGAATTAATTTTCCTATTTTAAGGGGTGGGGGTGGGGAGTCTGGCAGTGACCACTATAAACATAGGACAATTAGGAAATGATCTTCAATGCTCAACATTAAAATTATTACATTTAAATTCATTATGTACTGTAAAATTTGATTTGAACCGACTTTTGTACATAAGTACATTTTATGTTTGAGACATTCCTAGGTTTCAAAGGGTTAAACGCCACATATAAATCAATAGGACATTTATATTCATTCCCTCTTATGCAGTATTGCACATATATGAGAGTACCTTGGTATTTATGATATGTTTTTAAGCCCTCTGTTGCTATTGGTATTGCCCCCTGCTTGCCCCACTAAATTGCTAGTTAATGGGCCCTAAAGCATTTCATCATAGACTAGTACTTTACAATTTAACACAGAAACCTTTTTGGTTTGATAGGACTTAAACTGATTTGCTTTCCTTCTCTCCCTGAAAGAGATGATTTGTTTTCCCCAGAGTACTGAGACATCTCTAGCATGCACAGGGTTGAACATATGTTTGCTTATCAATACCACATCTGCAGTTCAAGATTCTCCTGTTCAGTCTGTAGTCATTTTTATATTCAAATGCTTGAGCCTCTACATCGCAGAGAATTCAAGTCTTGAGTATAAACAGTGTATCAGCTTTCTACAACAGACTGATTTTATAAAAGGTCTAACAAGCTGTTATTGCTTTATGTAGATGGCTTCAAATTACTTTGCATGTTGCCCTACTGGAGTAAGCACATTCCCTGGAAATTCCAGACTACATGTTAGGGGTGCCTGGTGCTAAAAAATATGGTGAACCACTGGTATAGCAGAACTGCATTTGTATGTAGCCACTAGCCAACCAGACCCAATGGCCATATTAATTTGCCCCTTGGCCATATTTTACTTGCCCCTGCTCTATTATATGAATATGGGCTATCACAAAATATATAGCATTTTGCAAATGTTTTGACATGTAACATGTTATGGAAGGTTATTCACAGTGTTAACATCTTCTTATTCTTAGGTAGAGAGAAAGATTTTGAAATATGGTCATAAAATGTACAACATGCTCTTTTATATGATTGCATTTTATAAATCTTTACTGCCCCATAATCTTTATTCAGAAATAAGAAGAGGCTAGCACTTTGAATAAAATAACTACCTTCATATTAGTAGACACATAATATGGGTCACAGTAGTGGGGTGTGAAAAATAGCAGTTAAATAGGCTCTAGAATCAGTTTTAATATGCTATGAAAGTTTAATGCTATCTAACTGTACTGTATTTCCAGATGTTGATATAGGCTAAGCATTCAGGGCTGTGAGCAAAGAAATACAAAGCAACACATTGCAAATCCCTGTGCCACCCAAAGGGCAAAAACCTTGACAAAAGCTGAATATGTGGGCAAGTGTGAGTGGGGGTGTGGTTGTGTGTGTGGTTATATGCACTAAAGTGTTCCCCTTAGTAACAATGTGAGTATGTTCTACATTGCACGGAAACTGAACTTGACTAGAATGAATGAAGCTCTAAGGTTTTCTGTCATGCAAAATATGAAGCATATGTCCCTGCAGAGTGCATGTAGCACACATCTAATATTCATATAACCAGAATCACTGCTAGATTTATGTAGTCTGTGTTATTTAATGCTTGAAAACATGAAAGAAATCTATTTGACGGAGTGCAATTCAGCAAGTGAAGCTTAAAACTAATGCTCATCACATACATTCTGTAATATCATGGTACGTTAACACTGCCTACATCCAGACTGATGTTACTGGTTTTATTTATACATTTTCTTGGAGATTTCATGGAGGCCTTTGATAAAAAGAATCATTCTCAATCCACTTCTGTGTTATTTAAAGGGAGCTTAGTACAGTAATCACAAGACCAGCATTTTTTATCTTCAGTTACAAAATATCCATGGGCTTAGGCTATCACACTGTAGAGGGGAGACGGAGTTAAATGCATCCTTGTGAAACCAACTGCCCTAGTGGTGCTGTTCTCATGGGTGGTACTCATCTTACAGAATGCACTTGAATACAGCATGCTACAACTTGATTGCATTCTGCCATACCATAATCCAAGTTGCTTCATGACTAATGGTTAGCATTAGCAATATTGGAGCTTGTGATGCTCATTCTAACCACCAATTACTAGTTGGTGCCCATATGGTCCAGCCTTGTGACACACTTACTCCCACATGTGAAACAGTTGTTAAGCGGATGCAGGACACTGGACGTTACTAAACACTGGTGCCTTGTAATTTGGTAAAAGGGTTAATACCTGAGTTTTCGCTGCTGTGTTATTTGGATAAAATATAGAATTAGGCACGCTAATGGCAAAATAAGTTTATATATACAGTATAGATCCAAAGACAAGATGGGTAGATGAAAGGCACAGGATCAAAGTTGTGGAGGGTTTCTGAGGAGGCCTTCATCCTGCAGTGGGTAGACAATTGCTGAATATGATGCTGATACACACACACACACATATATATATAGTTATATATTTGGAAACTAGAAATAACCATGCTACCAAAATAACAGGGGTATTAGTAGACTGTGTTCAATATCAGATATTAGATGCAAAAGCATGCGAGAATTAAATAATTAAAAGAGGCTAAATATGATTTGTTTACTGTGTGCAGTTACATAAGGGTTTATCTGAATCAACTGCATGACAATATTAAAAAATGTATACCTTTTTATCATAAGGTGAGTGTTTAGTTTTATATTAATTACTGTAGTTTAAATTCAGAAAGGTATTTTGAATAGGGATGGGTGAAATTTTTCACCTCAAAAGATAAACAGGCAAAAAAATGGTACTTCCCCCACAACTGGAAATGTTTACTGAAAATTGAGGATTTTCTGCTTTTCCCACTTAGATAATTGCATTGAACTCAATGATAAGAATTTCACCCACCACATGTCAAGGTTCCCTTCTTTTCCTATAGGTATAGTATAAAATGGGTGCAGGTTCCCACAGCATGTCAATTCTGTATTTTTTAGCAAGAGAAAAGGCAGTGTAATTTTCCAGCTAGTTAATATAGGCAAATAAAAAAAAAGTATGGACTGTAGTTTAGGCAGTCTTGTATGCAAGAAATGTTTTCTGTGTGTTTGGGGAGTCTTGAGGTACTCTGGATGGGGGAGTGTGAAGGGAGAAAGGAGATTTACCCAAAATATCCTGAATCTTGGTTTACTGAGAGAGGCAGCTGTGATCCAAGCTCCTTCCTCATCTGTCTGTTTTCTCTGTGTTATTGGAATATGTGTGTGTGTGTGATGGGAGCAATAGAGATTTACCCTAAATACCCCAACATTTTGTGTGACTGAGAAGACATTGGCAGCCATGGTTCAAGTCGTTTCTGATATGGCTGTTATCTCTGTGTTAGGGGAGTGTCAGGTTGTGTGAAGGGAGCAAAGGAGATTTAGCTTAAATAGCCCAACTTTTTGTGTGACAACTAGGAAGAAACATGCAGCTGTGATCGAGGTTCCTTCCTGATCTCGCTGTTCTCTCTGGGGGTGTGAGAACAGAGCAAAGAAGATTTATCATAAATACCATCTAAATTTTGTGTGACAAAAGATACAGGCAGCCGTGATGTAATTTCCTTTGGGATCTGGCTTTTAACTTTGTGTTACAGGAGTCTTGGGGTTGTATGAAGAAAGCAATGGAGATTTACCTGAAATACCCTACAATTTGAGTGACTGCTAGACACACCATCAACATCTCAGATGTGCCACAACTATCAGCAGTAGAAGCACTCCTAAAAGTTCCCGGGGTTTTGGGGAAGTCCTGTTGATGTGTCACAGAGTGTGCCGAGATTTACTTCATTTTAAACAACACCTATGTCTCCTTCTGCAGAGAATGACTCAAAGTTTGTTATAGGAGATTATAAGATTCATAGACTGTCCACACATGCTGCTGCCACCCCCCCACCCCCACCTCCTCAAGTCATGTTTTTAAAGCAATTATATTACAAAGTTCTTCTGCCATGTACTGTCAACCCACACTTACTGAGTACTTGGGAAGGAGTAAAAAACTTCAGAAAAATAATCCCAGAGTATGCCCGTGGAATGTCTTATTCTTTTGTTGAGAACCAGTGCAGGGGAGACTTGGCAGCTTTTGGCCTGGGGGGCAAATACAATGAAGTGGCCCTTTTCTACTATCACACCAGCCCAGCATATCCCATTTTGTTAATTTTAGAATTGGCATTAATGTTGTGATTTAAGATAAATAAAACCACAACACTTATGATTGAAATGATGCTTCACTAATGATACAACAGAGCTTACAAATGAAATGGATTCACTCTAGTGATACCACAGAGCTTACAACAGAATCAAATTTTTATTAGTCATTCTACTATATCCACTGCTTCACCAGCATAGAGTCATCAGTCACTTGCCAGATTTTTATTGGGCAGTGCTCCTTAACCCCTTAAGGACCCATGACGGTGCAGGACCGTCATGGGTTGCAAACCCGTTAAGGACCCATGACGGTCCTGCACCGTCATGGGTTAAACTCTCCCATCGCAGCCGCACGGAGCGATGGGAGAGCGCGGGCTGCTTGTTACTAAGTGTCCCGATACCGGGACACTTAGTAACAACCAATAGAAAGTTTGTTGCAACATGCGATTCGCTTGATGAGCGAATCCCATGTTGCAAATGCTGAATGACAGGGACAGTATTTGTAAATACTGTCCCTGTCATATATCTCTGTCTCCCTCCATCTTGCACACTGCTGAGGTGGAGAGAGACAGAGAGAGATCGTGTGAGAGTGTGTTCCAGTGTTCCTGAGTGAAATACTGTGATTAAAAAAATAATTTAACCCTTTGATCACTGGTTTGCAGTGATCAATACGTTCCCCCCCATCTGATCACTCTTGGAGTGATCAATTTGCTGCAGATCAGCGTTTGCTGATCTGTGGGACACCCCCCATCCCCCTTGTATTTTTTGAAATTTTTTTGAATTTGTTTTCAATTTTTTTTCAATTTATTTTTATTTTTTTTTAATAAAAATTGATTTAGAGCTATAGTTTAGGTAGGTAGGTGGGTAGGTGGGTAGGTTTAGTGTAGGCGTGTGTTAGGGAAAGGTTTAGGGTTAGATTTAGGTTTAGGGAAAAAAAAAAAAAAAAAAAAAAAAAAAAACAAAAAACCAAAAAAAAAAAATATATATATAGTTTAGATAGGTAGTTCACTTGTGTTAGCTAGGTTCAGGGACTACGTGTTAGGGTAAGGCTTAGGGATAGATTTAAGTTTAGGAGTAGGGATGAGCGAGCACCCCGATGCTCGGGTGCTCGGGTGCTCTGACCGAGCACCCCCTGATGCTCGAGTGCTCGGCCGAGCACCCGAGCCCCATTCAAATGAATGGGAGCACTCGAGCATTAAACCAGGCACCCCCTGCTCTGATGAGCGGAGGGTGCCTGGTCAATGTCCCCCTTCATCTCCGCTATGCCCCTCTTCCACAATGTCCCCCTTCATCTCCTATGCCATAGCGGAGATGAAGGGGGACATTGTGGAAGAGGGGCATAGCGGAGATGAAGGGGGACATTGTGGAAGAGGGGCATAGAGTCTATGCCCCTCTTCCACAATGTCCCCCTTCATCTCCGCTATGCCCCTCTTCCACAATGTCCCCCTTCATCTCCTCTATGGCATAGGAGATGAAGGGGGACATTGTGGAAGAGGGGCATAGCGGAGATGAAGGGGCACATTGTGGAAGACAGGCATAGCGGAGATGAAGGGGGACATTGTGGAAGAGGGGCATAGAGTCTATGCCCCTCTTCCACAATGTCCCCCTTCATCTCCGCAATGCCCCCTTCATCTCCGCAATGCCCCCGTACCTCCATTCCCTGGTGGTCCAGCGGAGCGTCTTCGGATCTGTGCCTCTTCCGGCACAGATCCTCTTCACCCGAACATGTCGGGCGAGCACATGGCGGTACTCGTACGAGTACCGCCATGTGCCGAGCAGAGCGATGCTCGAGCCGATCCGAGCATCGGCCGAGCACGCTCGCTCAACACTATTTAGGAGTAGTGTAGGGAAAAAAAAAACAAAAAAAAAAAAACTTTTATTAAAAACTTTATTCTATATTATAAGCTAGTTTAGATAGGTAGTTGGGTTGGGTAGGTTCAGGGACTACGCGTGTTAGGGTAAGGCTTAGGGATAGATTTAAGTTTAGGTATAGTTAGTTATAGAAGTTAGTTTAGAGTAGGTGTATAAGATGCAGAGGAGATATACGTTAGAAGAGGCGTATTCCTATTTGGCGTCTGACTCTGAAGCCACAGACACAGCGTCAGACTTTGACGTCACTCAGTTTTCTGAGAGTGAGAGCTCTAGCAGTGATAACGCAGGGCCTTCTGTGAAAAAAAGACGCACTGCCCCAACAGCTGCCCCAACAGCTGCCCCAACAGCTGCCCCAGCAACTGCCCCAGCAACTGCACCAAGAGCTACCCTAAGAAAAGCCCCAAGAGCTGCCCTAAGTAATGCCCCAAGAGCTGCCCCAAGACCTGCCACAAGTACTGCCCGAAGACCTGCCACAAGTACTGCCACTCCTGCTGATGAATGGGTATCACCAGCCAATTTATGCCCACAAATTCCTGAATTCACAGGCAACCCAGGAATTCAAGTGGATGTGGCAGGATTTACCCATGTTCAGTTTTTTGAGTTATTTTTGGGGGAAGAAATTTGGGGGGAAATTGTGTCGCAAACAAATTTATACGCAGACCAATATATTGCCGCCAACCCATCAGCATTCATTTCCAAGCAAGAAATATGGCATCCCACTGACATTTTAGAATTTAAGAAATTCTGGGCCCTTACAATGACAATGGGAATAGTTAAAAAACCAAGTATTAGATCATACTGGAGTAAAAACCCCATATATGATACCCCTATATTCGCCAAAACAATGACCAGGACTAGATACGAGATGATTTTGCGATTTATGCACTTTAGTGATAATACCCTGTGCCTCCCAAAAGAACACCCCCAGTATGACAGACTGTTCAAAATCCGGCCCCTAATAACCCATTTACAGAAAACATTTGCCCAAGTGTATATTCCCCAAAAAGAAATTAGTGTAGATGAATCCCTAATGAAATACAAAGGCAGGTTAGGGTTCAAACAGTACATCCCCTCAAAGCGTTCCAAATTTGGTGTAAAATTTTATAAATTGTGTGAAAGTGCCACAGGCTACACCCAGGCTTTTAGAATTTATGAGGGCAAGGACAGCCAACTTGATCCTCCTGGGTGCCCCGAATTTCTGGGAATAAATGGGAAGATAGTTTGGGATCTGATTTACCCCTTGTTAAATAAAGGATATCATTTATATGTTGACAATTATTACACCAGCCCCCTTTTATTTAAGTCACTTTTTTATTTTGACACCGTGGCCTGTGGCACTGTCAGGCGCAATTGCAGGGAGATGCCCAAAGAACTGATAGAAAAAAAACTTAAAACCGGGATGTCCTCAGCTTTATGCCAACAAGAGCTGCTGGCAGTTAAATTCAAGGACAGAAAAGATGTGTACATGCTGTCCACCATGCATGAGGACAAAACTGTGGCAGTGTCTGTTCGTGGTAGGAGGGGGGTACTAAGAAAGCCAGTCTGCATCAAAGACTACAACAAGAACATGGGGGGAGTTGATCTGTGTGATCAACTCATGCAGCCGTACCTCACCATGCGAAAGTGTAGGGCATGGTACAAAAAGGTTGCCATTTACATGATGCAGACTGCAGCTTACAATTCATTTTTGATTTTTAAATTGGCAAACCCCACCCTAAAACTTACTTTTCTGCAGTATCAGCTCCATCTTATCTCCCAATTTTTGCTTCAAGGGGCAACAGAAATAATTCCCCCAAAACCTGGAGTAGTACATTTTATTTATAAAATCCCCCCAACCCCCCAAAAGAAAAATCCACAAAAGCGCTGCAGGGTTTGCTACAGCAAGGGAGTACGGAGAGAAACCTCCACTTACTGTCCTGACTGCCCTTCTAAACCTGGCCTCTGCATGGGCGACTGCTTCAAGCAATACCATGAAGGCACAATGCAGTAGTGCTGTGAAGTTTATTTTATTATTTGGCCACTTTTTCCCCCCTGAAATATCCTGTTTTTTTATTTTTCAAAACACATCCCTCCTTAGATCTAACACTATCAAAATATAATGGGAAGCAAAGCACTTCCATCTCTGATAATGGAAACACACATGTTCCCTACTGGGTCCAGTAGTTCCTCCAAACCCTGACAAACCTATGCATATGGGGCATTGACGTACTCAGACGATGTAACTCACCACTAATGTAAAGCACTTAAAAAATCTGCAAATATCATCTGATTGAAATCCAGAGCAACACTAAAATATAAGTGTGAAAAAATGGTGTTTCTCTGCCTTACTGCAGGTTTTGGGAGGGATTGCTGATACAGTGGCAGCGAAAAAATTGAAAGAATGCAAATAGAATGAAAGCCAGGGTTGTCTACTCTTGTACAACATATACTTTTGGGGGTAAAATTCATTGCAATATTGCCAAACAGTCCAAAATGAGACAAGGCACCAGCTGTAAAAATGGCATGTCTGTAAAAGGAAACTCACATGTTCTAACTGGGCCCAGTATCTCCCCCAAACCCTGACAAACCGTTACATATGGGGCATTGCTGTACTCAGAAGAAGGAGCCGAACACTAATCAATCCAGTTTATAAAATCTTCACCTATTCTGTAATTTAAATTCACATCAACATTGAAGTGTAAGTGTGAAAAACGCTGATTTTTTTTTTTTACTTACGTCAAGTTTTCACAGGATTAGTGGTAAAATGGCTGTGTACAAAATTTGAAATCACACCTGAAACGAAAGCTTGGGGTATCTACTTTCCAAAAATATACACTTTTGGGGGGAAATCTTAGAGTGGAGCACTGTTACACAGGACAAATGAGACATGGCACCAGTAACACAAGCTGTGAAAATTCAAAGTGTGAACCTGGAAATACACATGTTCCAATTTGGGTCCCGTATCTCCCCCAAACCTTGAGAAACCGTTGCATATGGGATATTTCCGTACTCAGAAGAAGAAGCCGAACGCTAAACAATGCAGTTTTAAAAATCTTCACCTATTCTGTAATTGAAATTCACATCAACATTGAAGTCTAAGTGTGAAAAACGCTGATTTTTTTACTCACGTCACATTTACAAGAGAGTGGTGGTAAAATGGCCGTGTAAAAAAATTGAAAACACACCTAAAATGAAAGCTGGGGGTATCTACTTTTCAACAATATACACTTTTGGGGGGAAATCTTAAAGTGGAGCACTGGAACATAGCCCCAAATGAGAAATGGCACCAGATAAGAAAGATATGAAAATTCAATATTTGTTCCAATTTGGGTCCCGTATCTCCCCTAAACCATGAGAAACCTATGCATATGGGGTATTGCCGTACTCAGAAGAAGAAGCTGAACACTAAACAATGCAGTTTTAAAAATCTTCACCTATCATGTGCTTGAAATTCACATCAACATCGAAGTGCAAGTGTGAAAAACGCAATTTTTTTAACTTGCGTCAGGATTTACGAGGGATTGGTGGTAAAATGGCTGCGTAAAAAATTTGAAAACATACATACAGTGAAAGCCTGGGGTGTCTACTTTCCAAAAATATACACTTTTGGGGGAAAATCGTAAAGTGGAGCACTGGAACATAGCCCCAAATGAGAAATGGCACCAGATAAGAAAGATATGAAAATTCAATATTTGTTCCAATTTGGGTCCCGTATCTCCCCTAAACCATGAGAAACCTATGCATATGGGGTATTGCCGTACTCAGAAGAAGGAGCTGAACACTAAACAATGCATTTTTAAAAATCTTCACCTATCCTGTGCTTGAAATTCACATCAACATTGAAGTGCAAGTGTGAAAAACAGTGTTTTTTTAACTTACGTCAAGATTTACGAGCGATTGGTGGTAAAATGGCTGCGTAAAAAAATTGAAAACATACATAAAATGAAAGCCTGGGGTGTCTACTTTCCAAAAATATATACTTTTGGGGGGAAATCTTAGAGTGGAGCACTGTTACACAGCCCCAAATGAGACATGGCACCAGTGATGCAAGCTGTGAAAATTCAAAGTGTGAAACTGGAAACGCGCATGTTCCAATTTGGGCCCCGTAGCTCTCCCAAACCTTGAGAAACCTATGCATATGGGGTATTGCCGTACTCAGAAGAAGGAGCTGAACACTAAACAATGCATTTTTAAAAATCTTCACCTATCCTGTGCTTGAAATTCACATCAACATTGAAGTGCAAGTGTGAAAAACGGTGTTTTTTTAACTTACGTCAAGATTTACGAGCGATTGGTGGTAAAATGGCTGCGTAAAAAAATTGAAAACATACATAAAATGAAAGCCTGGGGTGTCTACTTTCCAAAAATATATACTTTTGGGGGGAAATCTTAGAGTGGAGCACTGTTACACAGCCCCAAATGAGACATGGCACCAGTGATGCAAGCTGTGAAAATTCAAAGTGTGAAACTGGAAACGCGCATGTTCAAATTTGGGCCCCGTAGCTCTCCCAAACCTTGAGAAACCTATGCATATGGGGTATTGCCGTACTCAGAAGAAGGAGCTGAACACTAAACAATGCATTTTTAAAAATCTTCACCTATCCTGTGCTTGAAATTCACATCAACATTGAAGTGCAAGTGTGAAAAACGGTGTTTTTTTAACTTACGTCAAGATTTACGAGCGATTGGTGGTAAAATGGCTGCGTAAAAAAATTGAAAACATACATAAAATGAAAGCCTGGGGTGTCTACTTTCCAAAAATATATACTTTTGGGGGGAAATCTTAGAGTGGAGCACTGTTACACAGCCCCAAATGAGACATGGCACCAGTGATGCAAGCTGTGAAAATTCAAAGTGTGAAACTGGAAACGCGCATGTTCAAATTTGGGCCCCGTAGCTCTCCCAAACCTTGAGAAACCTATGCATATGGGGTATTGCCATACTCAGAAGAAGGAGCTGAACACTAAACAATGCATTTTAAAAAATCTTCACCTATCCTGTGCTTGAAATTCACATCAACATCGAAGTCAAAGTGTGAAAAACGCTATTTTTTTAACTTACGTCAAGATTTACGAGCGATTGGTGGTAAAATGGCTGCGTAAAAAAATTGAAAACATACATAAAATGAAAGCCTGGGGTGTCTACTTTCCAAAAATATATACTTTTGGGGGGAAATCTTAGAGTGGAGCACTGTTACACAGCCCCAAATGAGACATGGCACCAGTGATGCAAGCTGTGAAAATTCAAAGTGTGAAACTGGAAACGCGCATGTTCCAATTTGGGCCCCGTAGCTCTCCCAAACCTTGAGAAACCTATGCATATGGGGTATTGCCGTACTCAGAAGAAGGAGCTGAACACTAAACAATGCATTTTTAAAAATCTTCACCTATCCTGTCCTTGAAATTCACATCAACATCGAAGTCAAAGTGTGAAAAACGCTATTTTTTTAACTTACGTCAAGATTTACGAGCGATTGGTGGTAAAATGGCTGCGTAAAAAAATTGAAAACATACATAAAATGAAAGCCTGGGGTGTCTACGTTCCAAAAATATATACTTTTGCGGGGAAATCTTAGAGTGGAGCACTGTTACACAGCCCCAAATGAGACATGGCACCAGTGATGCAAGCTGTGAAAATTCAAAGTGTGAAACTGGAAACGCGCATGTTCCAATTTGGGCCCCGTAGCTCCCCCAAATCTTGAGAAACCTATGAATATGGGGTATTGCTGTACTCAGAAGAAGGAGCTGAACACTAAACAATGGATATTTTTAAATTTTCAACTATCTCGTGCTTGAAATCAACAGTAATAGTGAAATGTAAGTGTGAAAGCTGCAAAAAAACAAAATTTTTCTACAATTTTGAAATTTTTTTCTGGAAAAATAGCTGCATAAAAAACTTCAAAATTCTCCTGATTATTTACCTTATGTTGTCTAGTTTTCAGAAACATATACCTTTGTGGGACATTTTTGGTACTGGCACCATCAACTAAGCTATGATGCTCACATGTCAATTGTTGAGAAATTACAAGTTGGAAATAATGGCATCCATCTTGTAATATTTACCTTGTAAATGTGAGGAAGGGATTGAAATACTAGGCATATGGGGTATTGTTATATTCAGGAGAAGCAAATGAATATATTTAGGGGTATTTTTTTGTCATTAAGTAATAGTATGCAAATCCTGACAGAAAAATGTAAGCAAAATGTTGTTTTTTTTTAATTTTTTTCCTCTTTTTTTCTATTTTAATCAAATTAAATAATGAGGTATTCATATAATTGTGGTATCAAAAGAAAGCCCTACTTGTGCTTAAAAAAACAGTATATAATTTGTGTGGGTGCACAAAAGGAATTAAAGAGAAAATATGGTTGACAAAAGACATAGTCAAAAAAGTCAAAATTGCTCCGGTCCTTAAGGGAAAACGACATCAGATTTTCCCGGTCCTTAAGGGGTTAAGATCTCACCATCACCACTTCTCTCTTTTCTATCCATTGTAGATTTCCTTCTTTATACATTTCTTCCACACCTGTACCAATATTCTTCCACAGCCTTCCTGTCACAATCTTTCATTGCTTCCATCTTTCCCATTTCACACTGTCTCTCTGCTCTTATTCTACAAACCATGTAGGATACAAGCCAGTATGTTTACATACCCTATGCTGGTTTACAGAATAACAGCAGGGAGACAGTGGGAAATGATTGGAAAGAGACAGTGAAACAGGGAACATTAGTCAGGAAGAAGAGAGAGAGAGAATGACAGCCATTGAGTCTGTGAATAAAAGGAAAAGAACATGGCAGGAAAAGAGTGTGGCAGGAATGATGGGGGTTGTTCTGCAGTGGCTACTACTAATGTGTTGTTAGAATACAACTCCCATCAGCCTCTATTAACTGGATCAGGATAATAAGCGATGTAGTTCATTAACAGTAGGGCCTCAAGTTGCTCACTCCTGCTTTGCCTAGAGTCATGTGTGTATAGTATGAACACCCCAGGGGTACTACAAATACACACACATATTTTCATTTATTTTATATTTTCCCCACAGATGCACAGACATAGTTAAAACACTGAAATCAATTAGAAATTATTGCTCTTACTTACATTATGTCCTGAAAAAACAGCATGCTGTATGTCACTGTGTGATGCAGCATGCCCAGCTCCACAGTGTTCCTTAATATTAGTTCCAACACCTAGCCCCAGACATCACTGTTTTACAATAAGGACATGAGGTGGGGAGGTGGGCAGCACAACATGACAAATTTCAGACAGATAAACCACACATTCACTGTCTGATAATCTACTCTACCCACTGGTAGCCACTGAACCACACATGCACTGTATGATGCCCTAGTATTGTTCCACTGGTAGCTACAGACTCATATATATGCCCCAGCCATGGTCAACTGGCCAGTGATTAGCCAAAGAACCACACAAATACACTTTATGATACCCCAGACATTGCATGTAGAGGAACCTGCCTAGTGTCTTGAGGGCACTGTCCCCAGATAGAATGTGTCCCAGGATGTCAGTGCCTGGCACTGACATTAAGCTTCTCTTCATTGAGTCTATTGAGACTCAATGAAGAGAAGCTAGATGATGAAAGCGCATGTGTACGAAACCTTCAGGTCTGTGCACCATGCACAATTATGTCATCATGGGGTACATCAATAAATTTGTTCATCAGAGCACAGCAATTTGTCTCCATAACTCGGACTCCACACAGTAATGCTGAAGGTAAGACAATGTTGAAGTGGACAGGGTGGAGGTGCTCGGTGTGGAAATGGACAGTGTGTAGGCGGGCAATGTGATCAGTGGAGGTGAACAGTGTGGAATTGGAAGTGGGGGCAATGTGGGAGTGCAAAGTCTGTGGAGGTGGACAATGTGGCTAGTGTGGAGGTGGGCATTGTGAAGTAAGACAGTGTGGGAAATGTGGAGGTGGACAGTATGTGGAGGTGGGCAGTGTGGGTGTGGGCAAATTGTAGGTGGGCGGTTTGAGGAGAAGAACAGGGTGGACAGTGTTGAAGTGGACAATGCGGAGTTGGACAGTATGTGTGGCTGACAGTGTTGAGATGGACAATGTGGGGAGTGTGGAAGTGGGCAATGTGGAGTTGGGCAGTGTTTGTGACGGTGGAAAGTGTTGAGGTGGACAATGTGGGGTAGGAAAGTGTATAAGGGTAGACAGTGTGTGGGGTTGGCAATGTGGATGTGGACAATGTGGGCAGTGTGGAAGTGGTTAATGAGTTGTACAGTGTGTGGGGGTGGACAGTGTTGAGGTGGGCAATGTGGCCACTGTGGACGTGGGCAATGTGGCTAGTGTGAAGGTGGAAAATGTGGGGGTAGACAGTGTGTGGGCAGGGTGTGAGGGTGGACAGGATGAGGACAGGGTGTGGAAAAAAAATGTCCCCAGACTTGAACATCAGTTGTGAGGAAAATAACAGTTATAGCAGTAGGGATGTTCTAGTTGCATTCCTGTTGAGTACAATGTCCAGCCTTCCTTTGTACCTGCCAGTGCATGTTTGTTAATGGAATATCTAGTCATGTTACAGTCAATTTGCAAGCCTTTAATTACAGTAAACATTGCCATTCCTGGTGAAGAGTTTACCCTTTGAGTGCCCATTTAGCATTCAAAGAGTTATGTAAAGTTTAGCTTGACATCTTTTGTGTAGGTAGTTACCTTGACTTCTATTTTCTGTAGGTAGCGGCTGTGCCCCAGTGCCTGTGTCTTAGCTTGAGTTCTATTTCTGTAGGTATTTTTTTATGCTGGGTCCCGTGCAGTCTTCCATTTCATCGTGGAGATGATGGCTCTGCACTGCCTCCACATATACTTCTGGGTTTACTAAGGTCAGCTCAGTATGCCCGGAAATACATGCAGAGGCAGTGTGGAGCCATAAGCTCCACAATGAAACAGAAGACTGCACGGGACCCAGCATAACCACTACCTACAGAAAAACAATTCAAGATAAGACACAGGCACTGGGGCATAGCCGCCTAGGAGGCTTGAGGTCAGGCTGGCAGGAGCCAGGATGACATAGCGCCTACATCACTGTGGCCCACTAGCCCAGATATATGACCGGGAGGGGAGCAATTGCACCCCAGGACAGCCCTCCCCTGAACCAGTGTTTTAAACAACTGATGTCAAGTGTCAAATGTTGCTGGCATATCCCATGCCACAGTTATTTTTCAGCATGGTTTTGCCAGAATTGTACAAGCAGGTGGTTATTGCTGTTGGCAATGGACTCATCCAGCAAGAACATTCACCAGACAACTGATATGTGGACAAGTGGGCAAAGTACAGACTATATGCTTGTCCATCATCACGTGACAGCCAGTAATCTTAATTCTGGTTCTGGCAGTATTATTAAAAGACAGAAGGATAGTCAATTTTATCAGCATGCCGCTTTGTGAATGCAGAATTTTCACAGACAATCCTTGAAAGCCATAGATGTGTTAAATAAAATACAGCAGGTAATAGACAAATGTGAAAGCTGGTTTGTTTCTGGAGAATGTATGCCTCTACCTTACTTTGGCCATGTCTTAAATTTAGTTGTGACTAGATTGCTCACAGAAACAGAAACCTCAGAGAAATACTGAGTATCGCCCACAAAATCTGTGCCTATTTTAGCCACACCTACAGTGCCAACAGTGCATTATATTCCATACAAGAGTAACAAGTCATCCCATCACAAGCTGAAAATGGAGGTCCCTACCAGGTGGAATGCAACATTGTATATGCTACATCATTTGAATGAGCAGAATAAGGTCATTAGCAAGTACACAATGCAGCACTGGAAGGCTTTTGAGGGAGCATCTTTATCACCTTGACAATGGCAACTAATGTGTGATGTATGTGAGCTGCTGAAACCTTTTGAGGAGGTCATCTTGCTGGTTAGTCATGTAGGAGCACGTATTAGTTAGATTCTTCTATAGATACATTTACTGCAAAAAAGACTGAGGAAAACGGCTAATGAATCTTACAATAATGACAAAACCGACATGCACCAGTTAGTCAAAGTCATGATAGCATGGTTTGAGCAGGATTATCACATAATGCCCATTAAACACAATGAGGAATACATTCTTGCTACTTCGCCAGACCCCCACTTTAAATATAATATTTCTGAATTTCTGCATTTCTGCCAAAGCATGATCTCTTTGTGACAAGGAGTGAGGATCAGGAGCATCTCTGAGGAATTGGGTTATGTCAAAGAATATAAAGATGTGCTTATAGATCGAGTGGAGAATTGCATTGTGGAGAATGAGAGAGATAAAGTTAGGGCTAGAAAAAGCTGGTAGAAAGCATTGTGAAAAAGAAGTCAGCAAAGTGTTTATACCAGCAGCCGCAGCAACAACATCAACAAAAACATACCATTCCCAACATATTTCTGTATATATATATCATCATCGAGACAGAAACCAATTACCGTATCTCAGGGGAAACAATTTAATATTTGATTTGGTGGTGGTGGAAGAAGCAAATCTCTATGGGACTTTCTCCCAGAGTATGGGTTGGCAAGTGATACATATGACCACCATGTAGCTCACAGGAGTAGTCCCACTACATATGAGATGGATACAACATACTTGCAGGACAGCTGTGTTCTAGACAGAAACAATGACCACATAAACTACTGGCAAACAAAACAGTGTGTGTGGCAAGACATGTACTGCTGTGGGAAATCTTTGTTGTCCACAAGCAAGCCTAGAGTCTGAATGGTTCTTCAGGGGAGCAGGTTATATTGTAAATGACAGTAGGACACAGCTATTAAGCAGCAGTATAGCTAGACTGCTATGCTATGACCACTGGCACCAGTTCACTAACACCATACAAATCTTTTACATTCAGTGTAAGTTGTAACTTTATTTCTTTTAATTATCCCTTTAAAAATAATTGTTATCAAGCAAAGCATCAGACTTGCAGAAAGAAAAATCCTTTGCAGGCTTACAGAAAGTAAACATTTAAAATATTGCAGAAAGGTTGGTCTTGAAACATTTGATTGTGTGCTTAAATCAAGGCTAGCCTTGAAAAAAAAATTGTAGACCTCAGGCTTGACATGAACAAGCCCTGAGAAAATGTTATTTGTAGGCCTCAGGCCTTTTTCCACTCCACTAAGGGCACTTAACGTCAGGATAGAAGAAGACTTAGTAAAAATAAGGAGTCCTCCTTGACATCTTAGCATATTCAGTGGGTTACAATGTCTGCTGATGCTCCATGATACCTTACATTAGATTGCTTTCGACCACATTGCCATGTGTGGTCAGTGCACCATACAATGGGCTTGATTCTATTGCAGATGCTAATTGTTAACACCCGTTTTATCAAACATTTTCCGATTGAAGTCTATGGAGAAAACTGGAGATAAAAGCAGTGATAAAATTAGCACCTGCAAGAGAATCTAGCCCAGTGTGCAGTGGGAAGATATAAACTACCAGATCCGCACTTCTACAGACTTGCTATCAGCTGATGGCAGAGGTAATGGAGGCAAAGGTGGTACACTAGAGTAGGAGGTAGAGGATGCTAAGTGTGCTGGGGCAGATATATTTTCCAACTCCAGGACCCTAGCACAAGAAAATTATGATGAAACAGGTATTATGCTCATCATTGAACATCCAGATTGGTTTTCTTTAGCTTTCTTCTTGGATATTCAACCCTGTTCTTTGTGCCTTTTGGAGGGACAAAGGGCGCAGTGACAGTGACTCTCAATTTCTTTTTTGGGGGTTTGACTTTCAAATAAATGTGGTGTCTTTGTTGCATGTGCTTTATAAGGAGTGGTGACAGTGCAATGTGCTTGCCACAAGGGAAAAATATTCCCATACTCATGATTTCAGTGTGGGGAGAGGTGGAGAAGGATGGTCTTCTTTTTCTCCAGAAGAACCTTCTCTTGCTGGAGCAGGTGATGCTGCTACTGCTGCTGCTGCCTCAACATTAGGCTTGTGCGATTCGGTTCTCCGAGATTTGGAATTAGATGAAAAAGAGGACATTTGGGCCGTCCGAAAGGCAAGGGTCATTCACCAAAAAAAAATCTGAATCCGACTAGCCCTGGTCCGATTGTCGTAGAAAATTTCGGAAATCCGTTGACTACTACCCATGTGCGATTACTTTCCCTCCATGTCTTTAGTCCAATTAGCTTCTACATTTCATGCGCTACTTTCCCTTTTTGTCTCTATTCCAATTAGCTTCTTCATTTCATGATGGGGGTTGGACTAATGGCACAGATACCCAGATAGCCTGCATTTCCTGTTAGTGCTTTGTTGGAGCTCAGAGAGAGAAGAAGCAGGAGATATTATAGTGTTCAGTTGTTGTGTAGGCAGGCAGGAAGCATTAGGCATAGGCAGGCAGCCAGCATTAGTGCCTTATTGCCACTGCAAGAGAGAGTCATCTTTGTTCCTTTGCAAAATATTAAAAATATTGGGGATTTGTTTTAATAATTTTCAGAGTGACACAGCCAATCTCACAGTTGTGTAGGCATGCCTAGTACCTTTATGCCACCGCAAGGGAGAGTCACCTTTGTTTCTGTGTTAAATATTAAAATTAATATAAGGAATTTGTTTGAATAATTTTCAGAGTGACACATCAGCCAGTCTCACAGTTGTGCAGGCAGACAGGCAGTCCTTCCTTCAAATTTAGCTACATCCATACTTCATCTACTTCATCCATAGTACCATAAGGCTAAAGCTCCACCTTACCCTATTTCACCATCTTCATTTAGACCCTGGAAATGGAAATAGACTACTTACACTGTAATGTAAGTGGACAAAGCTGCTGCTGACTGTCTTTGGAGGATGCCGCTGTTGCATCATGAGAGATTGCAGGCCTCCCTTAACCCACATACCCAGTTGGTTGGCAACAATGGCAGGCACAGAGCAACATCAAAAGTGGTATTGCTGGCTGGGTAGGGCTGTATTTAACCCTTTGTGTGCCAGAAGGGTATGCATCTCATTGCTTTGCAATGCATTGGACACCCTTTCTGCCATTCAAAGCGTTAAAGAAGTGCATGTTTTTTCTGCAGAGCTGGCACAAAATAAAAGTTAAGCATATAGAGGTAACATGAAGGTGCAGGTTGTACAGTGTGCCTGGGATGCCGTGTCTGGTTGCAGCTACACCCTCTGCATCCCTTGTAGTTACACCAGTTGTGTCAATAAAAGGAAACTGGAGTTATTCTACAGTAAACCAACTACACCATAGGGGACAAATAAAAATTCCTGCTAAATTAGATTGTGCTTTTAACCCCTTGAATTGACACCTTCTAGCACTCAAAGTGTTGAAATGCTGTATTCTAGTGCATGGAAATTTAGGAATTTTTATTTGTCTTCTATGCTGCAGTTGGTTTTTTACTCCAGAATAACTCTACTTTCCTAAATATGGGCAAATGATCCTTAAAGAGATAGTAATGTTTCACAAAAACAGCAGCTCCAATTAATCTTCATAGTATTTGAGCCATAGAGAATGTTATTTCAATACTGTCAGAGTTGTAGTTCAAGAGAAATTGAATGATAAAGTATTCCTCTCCCGCCCCTTTTACCTAGTGTAAGCCACATCCCCTCAGATGTGGAATCTGTTTCACAGACCAGACAGCTCTCAACAAGGGACAACTTTCTTACTGTGTGAGCAATGAACTCCCTGCCCCCATTTACAGGTTTTTCCCTTATCTTAATTGAAGTTTGTCCCTCTCTGCAATCCACCTTGACACCACCCTGCTGCTCTGAGAGGAGAAGTGACATTAGTAAAAGGGGCAGGAGGGTGATACTTTATCATTCAAATTACTCTTCAATTACAGCAGTACTGAAATAACACTCTCCGTGGCCCAAATACAATGAAGATTAATAGGAGCTGCTTTTATTATGAAAAATTACTTTCCCTTTAAATGTTCTTAAACATTTTGGTGCAGAAGCTGTCAACCTCCTTGGCTGCTAGAGATTCTGCCAGTGTGTTGAAAAACAATATACTGGAGACCTCTCTAGCAGACAGGATGTAAATCATAGTTTAACCTTTTGAGTGCCAGAGGGGTACGCAATGCATAGCAAAGCACTCAAAGGATTTTAATTCTCTGAGTGCACTCTGGCACTCAAAGGATTTACATTTTCTTTTAATCATGATTCTATTAGGTATGATCGCTGCCAATTTTTTTACTTGATAAGATTGAGATAAGCATTATCTGATTTATACTGAAACAAATTATCTCATTTTACATAAATAATTAAAACAATTATTAATTTGCATAGACAATGGCAAAACAGGATGGCTGATGAAAGCAGAACTGAAGAAGAGTAAGTTCACCATAGGAAACAAATAACAATTTTCCAAATTTCCATTTATTTGAATGGAGTTTTTTAACTTCTAGAATATTAGAGAGGTTTTCAATGCCTTAGACCTTTCTAGTACAGAAGGAATTAAAATCACCATTTAAATTAATGGGACTTTATTTTATTACGTGCATCAGCTTCACTGGCTTCCATTGTCGATAACAGATGCTATGACTACCATCACTGATTTTATCACACAGATTCCTTTTGATCTGTTTGAAAATGTATAAATAAAACCAGTGAAAAAGTTATCACCTGTAATGCAATATAGAGCTAAATAACTAAGCTGCAGTATAATTGTATATTTTGGGGGTTCCTGAACAAAATGAGCAACATTCGTATATATTCTAAACTAGTTTTTAGCAAAAGTATTGATTACTTAAAGGGATAGTAATGTTTCATAATATAAGCGGCTCTAATTAATCATCATAGTATTTGTACTTTGGAGAGTGTTATTTCAATTCTGTCCTGTCAAAGTTGTAGTTCAAGAGTAATTCAATTACAAAGTATCCCCCTCCCGCCCCTTTTACTGATGTAACACTGTTCAGCCAGTTTAGAAGGGAGGTGCCCAGGTAGACTGCAGAGAGGGACAATCTTCAATTAAGATAAGGGAAAAACCTGAAAAACTTGTCAAGGGGGGCAGGGCTTTCATTGTTCTCATAGGAAGAAGATTGTCCCCTGATGTTATCTGTCTGGTCTATGGACTGCATTCCACATCTGAGAAGAGATGTCTTACACTAGGTAAAAGGGGCGGGAGCGGGAAACTTTGCTTGTGAATATCTCTCAAACCATAAAGGTTTGAGAGATAAGACTTAGATCTTTCTTCATGTTTTTTTAATGCCTACAAAATAAAATAAAGATAAAACAAAGTATTACTATCCCTTTAACTCATTGGTAGTCAACTGTCTGACACCCAGCTTTTGGGGATTGCAACTCCCATCATGCCCAACCAGTGAATGGCTAGAGGTCAGACAATTGAGTAGCACTGCTTTAATATTGACACTAAATTAATATAAAGAAATGGAGCATTTCTGGAGCAAACCAACCAAACAACTGGGGACAATTATAAATTTCTGGAAAGGTGTTGGACTTCACCGTTTGAGTGCTGGAGGGGTGCAATGCATTGGATTCCTCTCTGGCACTCAAAGAGTTAAATGGAGCTTGTAATGCCTCGAATGCTAGAGTGGTCTTCTTCAGTGCATTTCTTCTCAAAGTATTGGTGACATCTCTAGGATTCAAGGGGTTAAAAGCCCCATTTAAGTCAGTGGGAAGTTATGTTTGCTTCAGTCCTCCTTATAACATCCATCTCTGAGTGCACTAGGAAGAGCTCCAAAGCTTTACTTTACTTTACTATAATTATTTTGTCTTGGATGGAAAACACTTTTTATGCCTTAAATGTTTTACACTGTATTTTTTTTTAGTAATGCATTTACCCAAAACCCACGGTAATATCATCCACTCAACAATGGTTGGCGCAGGTCCCTGTAGCTCTGTCTTGTTGATATGTTGTGATGCAAGCAGAAGAAGGAACAGAAAAGTCAAATATGATGCAGTGTGGCAGATGAATTTGATGAAAGGCTTTCGGATAAAGAGTCCTAAGGTGCTTTTAGGAGCCATCAGGTAGCACCCAGAAAAAACAGGGAAAAGTAGTCCTATTATAACACAAGTCACCATCTTCACAGCCCAGTGTCTTCTCCTCCAGCCTGGGAATTCATCATACCAACGAGATGCAAGCAGTTGCTGGCAATTGGGCTGGGCAACAAACTGAAAAAAGAAAGGAAATTGTTAAATAAGGGAACAAATAATTTTGAGTTAAATGTTATAGTAAAAGAGTAACATAGTAATATAGGTTGAAAAAAGACAGAAATTCATCAATGTCAACCTTTTCCTCATATCTGGCAAGATGCTGGTGAGATGGCTCAGTTGGTTAATGCACCAGCAGCTGTAGGATCTGTTCAAACCTCAGGTTCTGGTCCCAGCATGGTCAACTCAACCTTTAATCCTTACGAGGCAGATAAAATGAGTACCATTAAATTCTGTAATAATAACTTTTATACCCCAGGGCATGCTTGAAAATGAGAGACAATATCAATGCATCCTTCCTAGTAAAATACTTTGATATTCTTATGTTAACCCAGATAAATGAGAAATAAATAATATTTCCTGCTGCCAAATATGTTAGTTTTTATCTGAACTTCCTGTTTTGCCTACTAATGTACAGTATGACCTGTATATTCACTCTTGAAAAAAATGTATCTAAATTCTCTTAAACAAATCCATTGCATTGGCCATTACCACATCCCTGGGCAAAGAAGTAAAAAATGTAACAGAAAAAATAGCCTTCCTCTGCTGAAGTTGAAACCTCATTCCATCTAATCTGAAGGGGTGGCCCCTGGTTATTTGATCAGACCTTGGAATGAAAAGCTCATCAGAGAGATCCTTGTATAGACCTCTCATATACTTGTACATTGTGATAAGATCTCCTCTTGGTTGTCTTCTTTCTAAAGTAAATAATCCAAGTTTCTTTAGACGTTCCTTATAGTCAAGTCTTCCATTACTTTAATTGATTTTGTTGCTCTTTGCTGTACTCTATCCAGCTCTTTTTCAGAACTGGTGTCTAAAACTTCACTGCATATTCGAGGTGAGGTCTTACCAACGATCTGCACAGTGGAAACATTATGTCATCCACTCTTACTTCAATACCTCTTTATATGCAAGACAGGACTTTGTTTGCTTTTTGCTACTGCTATTTGACACTGGTCACTGTTTCCAAGTTTGTAGTTTCAAAGGTTGCCCAGGCATTTTAAGTTCATAAGTAGCATTGGGATGTTTTCTTCCCAAATACATTACTTTTTACTTTCCCACATTAAAATTCATATTCAATAAGTATGCCCAATTTGCCATTTTATGTAAATGGCTCTGTAGAGAACAAATATCCTGTTCTGAATGTATTACCCTGCATAATTTAGTGACATCTGCAAACATTGATATTTTGCTTTCTATATCTTTTTCCAGGTAATTTCTAAACACGTTAAAAACCAGTGGGCCATGTACTGAACCCTGGGGTAATCCATTCTTAACTTTAATTGTACTGGAGAATTTTCTTTTTACAACAATACATTGTTCGCTATCCTTCAACCAGTTTTCTATCCCATTGCAAAGGTTATCCTCTAGTCCCAATTTCCTTATTTTATACGCAGCCTCCTGTGTGGCACTGTATAAAATGCCTTTGCAAAATTTAGATATACCACATCCACTGCTTTACTATTATCTAGGTTTCTAATTACTTCTTCATAGGAACTCAAACAATTAGTTTGCCATGATATATTCCTCATAAATCCATATTGATTCCTGCTAATAATCTTATCTTCTGTTGTGTAATCCTGAATATAATCTCTTATTATCCCTTTTAGTAGTTTTCCCACTACAGAGGTCAAACTCACAAGTCTATATAATTTCCAGGTTCTATTTTCATTCCCATCTTAAATTAAGGCAGTACACTGGCTTTTTGCCAATCTTGTGGCAGTAAGCCTTTGGCAAGAGAATCTTTAAAGAGTAAAAAGATGGGTCTTGCTAACACTGCACTGAGTTCCTGAAGAACCCTTGGATGTATGCCATCAGTTACCGGTGCTTTGTCAGTCTTAATTTTGTTCAGTCTTCCTATGAACTCTTCTTGTGTTAACCCAATATCTGATAATGGTATGGTTTTATTTGTTTCTTGTTGAGGCTCTTCTTACCCACTACTTGTATATTCCTCCCTATTGGCTAAATTTATCTCCACCCCTTCTCCATACCCATGATCCTTTACTTGGTCCCAGTTCCTCTCTACTCTATCTACCCCATTTTTATTAACTATACCTTCCTCCCCACTTCTAGTTTAAAACCTCCTCCAAACTACTTAGCATTCTATCCCCTAGCATAGTGGCTCACTTACCATTTAGGTGCAATCCATCACTTCCACATATATATTGTACACAAGAGTAAAGTCAGTCAGTGCTCTAAAAACACCCAAACCCTCCTTCCTACTTAAGCCATACATTAAGCTCTCTGAGCTTCCTTTACCTATCTGCAATGGCGGATAGCATAGGTAATATTTCAGAAAGCACTACCCTGGAGGTCCTTGCCTTGAGCTTGCACCTTAAATTCCTGAAATTATTTTTTTAGGGATTGCCATCTTCCTCCAACTTTGTCATTGGTATAAATATGTACCAAGTCAGCTGTATCATTATATAAAAATAGAAAACAGAAAACAATTGTAAAAGCTGATAAGCTATTTTCTCTTTTGTATTACATTACAGCTAGATAATGAATAGTATTTATGTAAACCAGGTCCTATTTGTCATAGCCAATAAAAGACATTGAGGTTGAGAGCACACGTCATTGAGGAGATGGAATGAATTATGCTGACATGTGATATGTATAAAGGTGTGATACACAGGAGAACTAGTGATCTAGAGTATGTAATATAAATAATCATATAACAGAGATAGTTTCCCCATAAAAAGTCAATAACTACATAGATTAATAGGTGAGTTTTTTTTTTTTAAACTGTGCATGAGAATGACGATTTTGTAAGCAGTCAGGTAAAGCTACTTATAGCCTACTTCTTTTCAACAAAATTAAAATGTAATATCCTATCTTAGATATCTATATTAGATTTTGTTTCTTCAGAAAGCAAGCAGAGAATTGAAGATTGAAATATAGGATGGCTTTATTGATGCACTGGAGAGATAAGGTGGACAAGTGTGGATGGTGAAGATAAAAGGCTCATGGTAACGTAGTGTATGAAAGTGATTGCTAATATACTCTCTAACAGATATATAGCAGCAACAGGCAATATAAAAATGTGTGTCCAAAATATGAAATTGTGACTTCTGATAATTAAAAAAAAAAAAGAGTTATTTATATTTGAATAAGATTTTTTCTGACCTTCTGTAAACATGAGTTCAATTGTGCATACTTTTTTCAGACATTCATATAATTTAGGATGCCATATAATGTTAGTAGTGATTTGATGAATAAAATAACTGTGTCCTAGTAAAACATTTTCTAAATAAATAAAATAATTATTTTAACAACATGACTAATGGTGGTGGAGGTCAGTGGCAATGAATATGTCAACTATATGATTCTTTTCAACTCAAACTAACTCAGAGTCATCCTCCTCCTCTGTGTCTTGCATTTACACAACAACCACAGTAGGAGACACGGGTGTTGTTGTTACAGTGCAAAATATTGTCCCACTCCCTTTGATCTCTGTCATTTGCATGAGTGTGATTTTAGGTTTGCTTCCACTGCTGCTAGTCATTGTACCTGTGATGTGCTGCTGCTGTGTTCCTAATCAGACTTCTGGTTGGGATTTCAATGAGAATGTGCCAAGATAGGACCCTGCTTTTCCCTTGTTTACATAGAAAACAGATAGCATTTGGGTTGTGAGAGAAGTATCTCCATACTGTGATTTCAACTGCAAGGGCTAGATGTTGTAATAGTACTAGCAGTAAGTGTAAGTGGCTCTGCACTTCCAACAGCAGCAGAACTCAGAAAACAATACTTGAAAAATGTGCAAATTGAACCACGTTGAAGAACAGGCCTGGTTAATAAATTTGCATAGTGCTCTTTTTCAGTGGTGGTAGACTTTCTTTCAGTTAGTTTTATGGCAATATAATCATTGCGCTTACTGGGCTTGATGCTGTTAGCCCCTATAAAAAACAAAACAAAACAGGTTTTGTGTTTTTTTTAAGTCAGGTTTTGTTTTCCTAATTCCCAATTTGTTTAAACAAAACCAGCGGTAATAATACACACCGCCAGTCAAAAAAAGCCCATAAGAAACAACTAAAAACAACATGCAAGTAGCATACTATTAACTATGGTTAGTATTACAGTGTGTTTTGTGGTTACATTTTCTGCCGGGAATTCTGATCCTGGAAGTTGAGGAGTAGAAGCCACAATGACGTTTTAAACCATTGTTGTTTCAACAAAAGCAGCACAGAATACATTCACGCATGCTCTCTAAGGACAAAACAAATGGAGAAGTGTCAAGTTAAGCATTAGATGGCCTAGATTCACTAAAGGTCAATGCTGTGACAATATGATTTTGTCAATGTTTTCTAAACACTTTTACATTTCATAAACAAGGAGGTCAGTGTATGTCGAATAAAACTGGAGAAAGAAGAATGGCGAATGGGAGTACTATATGTCAAATAAAAATGGAGAAAGTTAGTATGTTGAATGGGAGCACTATATGTTGAATTATTAACCCCCCCTTAGTATGTCGAAGGGGGCACTGTGTGTCAGATTTCTAACATGTTGTGCAGCATAGGGAACAATACCATTGTGTGTTAGCCACATATACACTGCCTGACACCCCCAGCCTACGTTCCTTGCCCAGGCAGTGGTCACGGGGATTTGTGGCTATCAGTGGGGAAGTGGAAAAGGCTGGAGAGGATCAGACAGTGCACATGTGGATCTGTGGTTACCAGTGGTCAGTAAAGCATGGGGAACAACACCATTGTTTGTTAGCCCCATATTCACTGCCTGACACCCCCAGCCTTCTTCCCTTGACCAGGAAGTGGTCATGGGGACTTGTGGCTAGCAGTGGGCAAGTGGAAAAGGCTGGAGAGGTTCAGACAGTGTACATGGGAATCTGTGGTTACCAGTGGTCAGTACAGTATGGGGAACAACACCATTGTATGTTAGCCCCATATACACTGTCTGACACCCCCAGCCTTCTTTCCTTCACCACTGGTAACCACAGATGGCCATGTGCACTGTCTGACCCCCTCCAGCCTTTTCTACTTGCCCACTTCTAGCCACAAATCCCCATGACCACTTCCTGGGAAAGGGAAAAAGGCTGGGGGTGTCAGGCAGTGTATATGGGGCTAATACACAATGGTGTTGTTTCCCATGCTGCACAACATGTTAGAAATCTGACATATAATGCCACCCTTCGACATATTAACCCCTCCTTAGTAATTCAGCATATAGTGCTCCCATTCAACATACTAACTTTCTCCTTTTTTATTTGACATATAGTGCTCCCATTCGCCATTCTTCTTTCTCCAATTTTATTCAACATACACTGACCTCCTTGTATATGAAATGTAGAAGTGTTTTGAAAACATAGACAAAATTATATTGCTACAGCACAAACCTTTAATGAATCTAGGTCATCTAACGCTTAACTTGACCTTTCTGTTGTCAAACATATGCCTGTTTCCTAGGACTTTGACGTTTAGAACATTTTTTAGGCGACAGTTTAAGGTGCAATTTGATAAAAGCAAACAGTGCCATTTTTGTTAGTACGGCAACATGTGCGGCCTACACTGGTTTCGTTTTACAATGGTTCTACAATAGAAAAATAGTAAAACAGGTGTTTGCAAAATACACGGTGCTTGTTTTTACTGTAACGCCAGTTTTGGCATGGCTAATAGTATCGAGCCCACTCTGTTTCACTGGAGTTCTCTGTCCAAGACTTCTTGCTATAAATCTTTTGTGGTTCAAGGACAATAAACTTAAGCTGATTTGGAATCTAGATATAATTGTTTCAGTGTTGCTAAATCCTACAGATAAATACTGACAAGGAAGTTTCAATTCCCCATTTCAGAATTAATCAAAAGATGTAACTGAGTTATGGTACTTTGTACTTAGTTAAATGTTCACAATTTCCTATTAAGGCATTGTGTAGGTATCATTGATGAAATACTGGCATGAGTTATTTCAGCATCTACTGTGCCATATATATACACTGCATTTTACAAAACCTTAACCTTAAAAAAAAAAAAAAAAAAAAAAAAAAAATAAAAAAATAAAAAAAAAAAAATATATATATATATATATATATATATATATATATATATATATATATATATAAATATATATATAATGCTAGCTACATATCTACATCCATACACCCAACATTCAGTGATATATCTGAAATATTGTATTTAATGTCAACATTTAAAAACAAGGAAAAATGTATCATCTAGTGCCGTAGGAGGATCATAATTTTTCCAGAGACAAATCATGAGTGCAAGACTGCATCCAGCCCCAATGGAATGAAAGATTTATGCCACAGCTATACATAATCAAGTGAAATGCATCTTAAGCAGAACCTTCTCTGTTTCTTCATTTGCACTTGCACTTGTTATTTTGATGAAAATAAAATCATATGTGCAAGACTGTATCCAACCCCAGTGGACTGAAAGCTACATGCCTAACTACACATAAGCAAGTGCTGCTTCTTGGGAAATGCAAAAATCATACTGATGCAGGATCCTGCTATTCAAAATCTTTCATTTTCAGTCAAGAATATAAGTTATAATTGTATCTACAAGACAGTAGTCAGCTAGGGGAGTTCTTTATTAGAATGTCAACATGTCCTATGTTATTCTTGTTTGTGCTTGTGCCTAGTCTTACTTATCAGTTTGTGCTTTCCTTAGTGAGGCTTTTAAAGTATGTTAGAATGTTAAAACTAGTATGCTTCTGACTGAGCATTGCTCTTGTAAGCTTGTCCCTAAAACTGAATGTTAGTTCAATAAAAATGTATTAATGCATTTGGCGAACTCATTCATTTGACATCTACACCTCTGGACTAACATGGTTATCATAAACAGCTAGATAGATAGATAGATAGATAGATAGATAGATAGATAGATAGATAGATAGATAGATAGTCATATACATATATACACTTTTGCTGTGCATATGTCTGAAATTGGATTATCAAATTGAAGAAGACTGTAATCTGTGACTTATATGATCTATACAAGATCTATGTTAATGCTACTTTAACTAGCTTTAAGACTTGTATTCTACACATAGCAAAGAAATGTAGTTTTTCATTGGACAGCTGCCTGGATTCAGGTTGATAAACATGAAATAAGGCGTAACACGGTTGAAAAGAAATTGTATAACATTGTTGCTTGTTTTTCATAGTCAACTATGTGTAAATTCAGAAGGGGGCCTAAATTCAATTTAATATGAGATATCAATTATATTCTCAGAGTAAGCCTGAAAGGAGGAGATTCACTAAGTGGTGATAAAGTGGAGATGACTTCTCCAGTTTATCACTTCTCCAGTTCCTAAGCTATTCTATGTAGCTTATTCACTAAGATCTTCAAAGTTGAAGAAATCTTAGTACATAGGCTCCATAGAATAACATAGGAATTGGAGAAGTGATAAACTGGAGAAGTTATCTCCACTTTATTTCCTCTTTATCACCACTTAGTGAATCTCCCTCAAAGAGACAGTGTTTTAGAAATGTATATCTTCTTTTTTAGCCGTTTCTGTGACTAATACATTTCAAAGCATTGCACTGCAGAGGCCTCTAGCAATCAGAACATACATTATAGGTTATTAGCAACTAATTATAAAATGTTATATGTGTTGATAATAACTCTAGCAATGTGTTAAACAATAACAATAAGAGCATTACCTGAACTTTTATAGTGGTGCTCTTACTACAGCAGTCTCTGGACTGCTCTGGTCTGTTGAACATTAAAATCCATAGGATAATGTGGCAACAGCTCCACCGTAAAATGTCAGGCCGTGAAGGTATTGCAGCCAATATTGCAAACTTCAGTTACAATAACTTTTGCATAAAAGATTTCTCAGCAGTGGGAGTACCCTTCTTTTACTTAGCAGGATAAACCCTACAATATATATTTTTATTTCACAATATGAAGTATTACTATATCAGTTTGTGGCAGGAGTGGACTCTGCAAAACCTGCTTCACTCTGTGCGTAAACATCCAGTAGCTGATGAGGATTTGTGGGAAGGGAAGAGAGTAGTGTTATCTTAATTCATGGTTATCTCCAGAACCACTATTAATGTTGCACACACTGTTTGACTATGCACTACAATACTTAAAGGAATAGTAATGTTTCATAATAAAAACAGCTCTAATTAATCATCATAGTATTTGGACTTTGGGGAGTGTTATTTCAATTCTGTCAGAGTTGTAGTTCCAGAGTAATTCAATGACAAAGTGTCCCCCTCCCTCCCCTTTTACTGATGTCACACTGTTCAGCTAGAGCAGAAGGGAGGTGCCCAGGTAGACTGCAGAGAGGGACAATCTTCAATTAAGATAAGGGAAAAACCTGAAAAGCTTGTCAAGGGGGGCAGGGCTTTCATTGTTCTCATAGGAATAATAGTGTCCCCTTCTGTTATCTGTCTGGTCTATGGACTGCATTCCACATCTGAGAAGAGATTGTTTACAGTAGGTAAAAGGGGCGGGAGCGGGAAACTTTGCTTGTGAATATCTCATAAACCATAAAGGTTTGAGAGCTAAGACTTATATCATTCTTCATGTTTTTTTAATGCCTACAAAATAAAATAAAGTTAAAACGAAGTATTACTATCCCTTTAAAATGTTAGTATTAGGTGACAGCTACCCTGTTACTCTGAGGGCCATACAAAAATTAAAAAAGATGAACATTTCTGGGGAAAAGCAACAGTGCTATGTTGAATTCATAACCATTTCACCAAACTACCATTGATGTAAATTAGGCTTTTAACCCCTTGCTGGAAGGGTCTCCAACACATTTCTTCTCAATTAGTCGAATACCTCTCTAGCATTCAAGGAATTAAAAGACCTATTTACATTTTTTGCATTTTGAATTCCTCCTCTACAGTACAGATGGATTGTCCCAAATTGTCCATCTTTTCTGTATGCATATGGCCTAATTATACCATTCCGCTGAAGTAAAGGAGTTATGATTACATAACTATCAGCTATTCTGCAGTTATACCTGAACTCTTCCCCATTTCTACTCATATAAAATATCTGACTTTGACTGACAGTGTTATGGTGTGTTACTAATTATTTTCTTCTGTTTCATTTAAAAAATAGTGCAGCGACCCACCTCCCATTCCTGTGGCTGATACAACACAAGACTGTTTACATCTACAGCATGTAACACCCCATTTAAACCTTTGAATGTCAGAGAGGTATCCAATGTATTGCATTATAATGTGTTTGACGCCTTTCTGCACCTCAAAGGGTTAATCAGCTGTTATTCACATACTGAGTCATGTATCATGAAACCACAGCTGACAGCATATTTCAGGTTGAACCAATAATTATTATAGACTCTGAGGTTAATTATTTTGAAAATCATAACATCTACGTTTTTTGTCTTATTATGCAGTTTATTGTGCTTTGTCATTTTGATGCAATATGTCAAGCTGGAGCAAACCAACAACAAAATAGGGGCAAATACAAATGTTTAACTCCTTGCATGCTAGTAGTGAGGGCTCCAAAGCATTGTGAAGCAATGAGGCATCTCTATCATTCAAGGAGTATTTTTCTTTCTCCCCTGTCTTGCAGTTGGTTTTTCCCAGAACTGCTCCATTGCTTTTAACAACTGCCTAAGTGTTGGAAGTTATGTACTGAGATGGATGCAAATTTACCATGCAATATCCTGTTTTTAGGCACAAAAGATGTACACATCACATGTACACAGTGCCTAGACACTATGATATTTGTATGTCAACACAAATTGCTTCACAATGAGGCCGATGTTCACGATATAGAAATGAAGCAGCTGAAGCAGCTGAAAAACCAGTGTCAGGGAAAAACTTCTTGGTTTTAAATGGGACTTTTAACCCTTTGCATGCTGAAGAGGTCTCCATTGCTTTAACAATACTTTTGATAATTCTCTAGCATTCAAGTTGTTAAAAACCCCATTTAAACAATGTGAATTTGGGGAATTTTTGTATTCTAAAGTGCAGTTGGTTTGAGTCTTTGTACATAACCTTCAGTGTCTGTACAAAACACATTTGAATTAATCTGGGGGCAGGAAAAGTGGGTGAGCAATTGATCGTGTCACTATCATTTAGTTAAAGGAGCAGTAAACTTTTTTTTTTTTTAAAACACATATTTTACAGATCATTTCCTGCTGAATAAAACAAGGTCACTCCCACTGCTGTCAGATGTTTTATTCAAAATGTATAGCAGTTTAAATAATCAGGAAGTGAATTCACTGTGCTTTACTTCCTGATAGTTCTAACTGACAGGAAGTGACAGGCAGTTTCTATCACATTCTATGGAGAACTATATGTCTCTGACTTTTCTGACTTTCCTGTACATTAGAATCTAACAGGAAATCTAATTAGAAATTGACCACTAGAGGGCACTGCTAATGTAAAAAAAAACATGGGTTTAAACTGTAATAACTCTGGAAATATAAATCTCTCGGCAGTAGGAGTACCTGTATTTTACTCAGTAGGAAAATCCCTACAATATATATTTTTCATAAAAAAAGTTTACTGCTCCTTTAAGATCTGATGATGTAGAGCTCAAAGATCATCCTGTCTACTCTATGGCCTCTGAACTGTATCACCCACTCCAGTGCTATCCCTACACCTATGCTAGCTACCCGTGAGCCCTTCATTGTATGAGGGGCTTTCATTGCAATGCAAAGCACTTTTTCTTTTCCCCTAAGCCACAGAGTATCTAACAACTATACATACATACATACACACAAAATCCCAGCCTACTAGAGCCCACACAAATGTGGACTGCATCTTGCTGCATAACAATATATTGCAACCTCTCAGGTAATGCAATAGTGAACTTAAATGTTTTGCATTACCCCACCACTCCAGTATATGGATTATATGCAGTATATTCATTATATTGTTTAACACTTTTTAATGTTATCCAAACATTAATTTCAGCGATATGTTTATGTAAATGCAATGCATATCATACAAAAAAATTTTTTTAAGCAGAGCCAATGGCTTGTTAATGCTTCATACAAAACCAAAACAAACATACCTACAATGTAAAGATCAAACATAGAGGTGGACTTTTCCTACTCTCTGCTAGCAAATGCACATTGTTCTATGTAAAGTGGCACAGCTGCTACACCATCCTATGGAGAATTATGGTCAACTGACCAGAACTGTCCATGGGATGGTATAGCAACAGCGCCACTGTAAAGTTTCAGGCCATTGAGATATTGCACCTAAAAATTCAAGTTTGAGCACTTGTTTTACTCAGAGGGATAAACACTGCAATAATATATATATATATATATATATATATATATATATATATATATATATATAATATTTTTTTTACATATTAAGTATTACTATGCCTTTAAAGAGTTAACTCTTGTCACAAACCTGTTTTGGCTTCCTATGTTTTACTTCACCTTATTTGTACATTTGTAGATGTGGAATTTAAACATTTGTTTCAGCTAACTAGGGAAAGCTACATAGATAGCGATCTTACCTAAACACCAGAAGGAAAGAGGCTGACATTTCATATAAATCAAGCAGCTTCAAGCTACTTTGTGACACAATGTTTAGGTTAAAAATGAAGTGAAAATATAATGGATTCACATTTAAACATTAATGTGAGTAAGAAAATGCATCATTACATTGTGGTTATGGTAATGTGCATACAGTAGGACTACATTGTCAAGGAATATCTCTGGTTTGCATACCTGCCAACTGATTTTCAGGTACAATCCCTTGTTTTTGCTCTCTGTCTCTGAATTCTGCTGTCCCTCTTTATGTCCCTAGTTTTAAAACTGAATTTCAAACTTCTCTGCGTGTCAGTAAAATATTAATAAAATCCCCCCTCCCCACATCCCCCAGTTCTGCAAGGAACTGGAGAGAGGGGAAACGTGCAGGATAAGGTCGAGGAGCACATTAGGGCACATGGATTGGGATTGGTTGGGAGCTGAAGAGAAGGAGATTGGGGAAATGTACGAGCTAGGCAGTCATTTTATCCAAATGTATTTGTGAGCAACCAGAGAACCAGCCTTAGCTGTGAGTGCAGTGTAAGTGTTTTTGGAAGCATTCATGGGCATCTTAATATTCCTAATTTCATGACCTCTCAGATTATCTATCTGAGTAAATATGAGCAGCTGCCAGTGCTGATGGGAGAACCTGTCTATGGGTGCACCTTGATAAGTTTGGGACTCTCCAGTATGGCCATGTGCTGCGGAGAGCAGTGAGAATCAAAAGGGTCCAGTAACAGGAAGGCCAGCCCAGTGGACTGAAGATGCATATTGCATTTTTGGAACTGGAACAGCAAGTGCAGTGCCGGCTCACAGAATGCATGTAGAGCTTCCATTTTAAGCACTCTAAGCACAGAGCAGCAGATGAGTCTTATGCAGCAAGGTTGAGAAAACATTGGAGTCTGTGGCTGGAATGCTGTGTAATTCAACAGCTCTTACCTCCGTGGAGAACGGGTCTTTTTAACATGGAAAACAAAATTTGTAAATCAGTGTAGCATCATAAATTCAACCGGACCGGTAATGTGCACAGTTTTCTCCAAACCGATATGGGAACTTCTCCAATAATTCCCCAATCAAGCAATACAAATATATAGGAAAAATCGCTAACATCCATACATCAATTAAAAACAATGTTTCTTTTATTGTAGATCGATCAACGCGTTTCGCGCAATAGGCGCTTACTCATGACCTCAAATACTGACCCTGTTCACAAATACTTTTAAACAGATATCAGCAAAACGCGTTGATCAGTGAGGGGCCGAGGTCTATACACCTAGCTGGCATGTTGTAAACATCTCCCTAAAGGGAACGCAACGGGGAGAGAACCCAGTCTCAATCCATGAAACCGAAAATATAAGTCTCAACCAGAGCCACAGGTCCGCACCAGATTGGGTGTCTACTGTATACAGTGAAATAAATAGTGTTTTATGTATGGCACATTTTGTAGTTTATACATTATATTATAATTGTTGTGAGCACCAAACACATACATCAAACACTATTTATTAATTATCACACTTTTAAAATATCAAGGACACATTTTTTAGTTTTTATATTATATTATAATGATTATTTTTCACCAATCATCATAATTTAATGTGTAGTATAGATTGGGGAAGTCCAGATAACAGGTGTTGTTAATATTCATTATTTATTATGGAAGCATTATTTAATTAAGATTTTTGATTTTTGTTATCATTATTTTGTTCATTTATTTATCTTTTTGATGGATATTTTTGATGATTATTACTTATTACTTTTTATTTTTAATTTTATTTTATTATATATATATTTTTATATATATATTCTTTAATTTTAAATTATTTATTTTTTATTTTTTATTATTATTATTTTCTTTGATTTAATGTCATTATTATTGGATTTGGAACATAGATTTGGAATTATGTTAAATATGTTTTTAATATGTATGTTTATGTAATTGTGACATCCACTTCTTTCCCATTTTCCCCTGGTTCCCAGTTTGTGATCCCTAAGTGCACTTGGGGGACACACTGCATGCATTTGGATTGGAGTGTTGGCGAGTGGATCTGAGCCTCGTTTGATTTATCAAATGATTGTCTTGGGGGTTTGGATTATTCCCCACTCATAGAGGATTGTTATTGTAACGTATGGGGTCCTCCCAGTTTAGCTTGCGTTCCGGGGTTGGAGCGCACGCTGGTGTGTGGAGAGGTTCTGACGTTGTGACATGATCCTTCCTTCACTTATGGTTTGCGTTCCTCAGTTGGAACGCTACGAGCGTGTGGTATTTCCTCCACGTGACTGGGTGTATGGCGCCAAGATTTGGGATGCCGGAAAAGGGATTATAAGGGGACCCTGGAGGACTGGGTAAGTGTGGATGAATATTAAATTATATGTTATTTAGTTTTATGATAGACTATTTGAGCCCAAACTTTTTTTTGCACTACTGATGAAGAAGCTGTGTTTCGAAACGCGTTTAGCGTTGGGGCTTATCAATTTTAATTGATGTTTAACGTTATGGAATTGTATTAAATTTTATAAGAGATATCCATTGGTTCCAGTTTTTTATCCAGAGATCAGTACATCTGAAGCAGGGCGGATAAAAAATCCCTGCTCGCTATACCGGTTGTAAGTGTACTCAACTGGATGCTCTATATATCATGAGTATTAACTCCAGTGATTGGGGATTTTTTCATCAGAAAATTTGGTATTGCGCCCCTTCTGGTTCCTTTTCTTCTTTTTATATACAGTGAATAGGCAGGCAAATAGTCAGACAGAGCCACAGGTCAGCACCAGGATGGATGGTCAGACAAGCCGGGTCATACACAGTACAGGTAGTCAGCCAGAGCCACAGGTCTGCACCAGATTGGGTGTCCGCTATACACAGGGAGTAGTGAGGAGAATAATGAGACAGAGCCACAGGTCAGCACCAGGATGATGGTCAGACAAGCCAGGTCATACACAGAGCCCAAGGGAAATTAACTGTGTAGAACAGCAAAGCAGGGCAGCTGAGTTAGAACACAGTTAGCCCTTTAAACCACTTCACAGGAAGTAGGTAGGAGGAGGCTTACAGGAGGCTATAGCATAAAACAGGACCCTGCGACATTCTGCAAGTCCGCGCCCACAGATGATACCATAGCATGATGCGTCTGCCTCCTGCGACAATCCTGCTTCGCATTGAATGACCCCATCTCCTGGCACACAGCCATGGACGGCCACTGGCACCACCAAACCTTCCTAGAATGGATGCCAGGCGCACCACTTGGGATGACACTTAAGTGTCATTAGAGCTGTACAGAGTTCCCAGAAGCAGCGGCGCTGAAACTAGGTAAGCTGCGACACACACTTTGTAGACCTTCCCAATTAATTCTTTTTAAGTAACAAGAATCCGAATCTGCTGCAGAGCCGCCTACTGGTCCCAGAATCGGGATCTCCTGCTGCCAGCTAGACGCTGACATCAGGAGAAGGGGAGGGAAGGGGGTACTTTGAATCCCTATATCTCTCAAACCATAGCGGTTTGAGAGAGAGGGTTTGCTGCACTTAGTTTATTAGTTTCAGCTCTACAAAACCATAAATAATTTTTTGGGACATTAGTGTCCCTTTAAAGCATATATTTTTGAAAATTAACAAATCAGTACATTTATATTTGTATTTAATGTATTTTACTCAAAATTATACAGTCTATAATATATTCTAAAATCTCTCTGTTTATAAATTTCCTGGAAATATACACAACACTCTTTATAATATTCCAACAGCAAGCACTGCATGCAAACAATAGTTACCAAGTTTGTGCAGTCTAGTATAACATAATTATACTGCTAATACTGGTTCCAAATTGATAATAGTACATTATCTTCAAGTCAGTAATTTTCACTACCCTAAAGATACAAACGGGGAATTAATTAAACCACCAGTGCTGATCACTTTCTGTGCTAATACTATTACCTGAAAATATAATGTGCCTATGCTGTGGTTATATACGAATGATTTAGTGTATACCTGTGCATGCATTCCTCCATCATTAAGATATTGAGCATGAATGTAACCCCTATAACATGCACAGGAAAAAAGGAAACAAGTCATACCAATTTCTCCTTTACTTTGCTAGAACCTAGAATGAGACAAGGCACAGAGGAAAGAAATGCCATTAAATGCCCATATACTTTCACACTGTCCACCACTTGATGCAGGCTGCATGGAGAGAATTATCTTTGTAAATGATAGTAACTACTATTGGTCTTAAGCAGCAACATGTACATTCTTCCTGCAACTATTGTAGTCAGATTTGTTTTGCAGACATGGTTGGTTGTAAATGATTTGTAATCCTAGACAGCTGGACGGCATCAGGTTACCCACCACTGCTTTAAACTCAAATGGGTCATGATATTATATAATATTAAAATAAGTCTATAAAATACATCCTATTAAATACAACTGGACTTACATTATTATTCATAATTAAAAATTAAAACCAAAGAATTCTACAGACAGCGAGAGAAACCTGCAATTTTGTTGTGTATTCCCCAGGTGGTGCCTTGCTATTAGATTAATGTAAAAAAAGAAAAATCAAGTTTGAGCTGTAATGCGTTTTAAATGAAACATCTCCCAGGAGTGGAGCACCCTTATTTTACTCAGTAGAAGTCCTACAATATATATGTCTCTTAATAAAGTGTTTACATCTACTTAATTCTAGTTATGTTTATATATTTCCATAGTACTGCATCCATGTTTGATATTTTTGACAACAGCAAAAATAATATTTTTAAACTTACCTCTTTCTGGTGGTATTTAATTGCTAATTTTAATCGGGCAAGATCATTGCCATTCTGTTCATCCAACAGTCCACCATCATCTCTGTAGTTAAGAATAATTTCTAATTCTCTTGAACTCCTTGTCTGATCTAGAAGGTCTTTAGCAAATTGCTTACATTGCCTTGACAGTTCCTCATATTCTGATTTGAACTCATTTTCCACTTTGCTTAATTCTTGCAGCTCCCAGCTTAGTTGAAATGCTGTTAAAAAAGGATCTTCACTTGACAATGCAATTAAAGATGGGCTTGCTAATGCTCTGTAGATGTTTAACCTTGATCGTGAATGCCGTAGACTATCCACATCAGATCCTGAGACACATTCAACACAATTGCAGCGAACTTCGTGTGGTCTGGGCACAGAAACACCTTTCTGCACTAAATGTTTTATGATTTCATAATTATTTGTATGAGCAGCCAAAATGATTGGAGTAATATCCGGAGTGAATTCTGAGAACTGTTTATCTAGAAGTATTGGTGGAACCTATAAAGAATAAAAAGCAATTAATAAAGGGCATTTTGAGAACATACATGGATAATTTTAAAGGGATAGTAATACTTCTTTTTAACTTTATTTTATTTTGTAGGCATTAAAAAAACACGAAGAACAATATAAGACTTATCTCTCTAGCCTTTATGGTTTGAGAGATATTCACAAGCAAAGTTTCCCATCCCGTCCCTTTTACCTAGTGTAAGCCATCTCTTCTAAGATGTGGAATCTGGTTGTAAGACCAGACAGATAACACAAGGGGACAATCTTCTTCCTATGAGACCAATGAAAGCCCTACCCCCCTTGGCAAGTTTTTCAGGTTTTTCCCTTATCTTAATTGAAGATTGTCCCTCTCTGCAGTCTACCTGGGCACCTCCCTTCTGCTCTGGCTGAACAGTGTTACATCAGTAAAAGGGGCTGGAGGGGGATACTTTGTTATTGAATTACTCTTGAACTACAGCTCTGACAGAATTGAAATAACACTCTCCAAAGTGCAAATACTATGAATATTAATTAGAGCTGCTTTTATTATGAAACATTACTATCCCTTTAAATGTATCAGTATTTGCTATCTGTATTTTCCTGTTGTGATTATCTGCTAACCTTAATGTCTGTGTGTATATATATATATATATATATATATATATATATATATATATATATATATATGTGTGTGTGTGCGCAAAAGTTTTAGGCAGGTGTGAATAGGTGTTAATGCATAGTGAGTGAACAAAATCTAAATCAAATCAATTCTTCTAGGTATACATTGCACAAAATCAGGGATTTTGTAGACATAGAATCAGGTGTATGATTAAACAAGTATACCAAACAGGTGATAATAATCATCTATTTAATATGTAAGTTTAAACACAATCATTAATTGAAACAGAAACAGCTGTGTAGGAGGAATTAAACTGAGTGAGGAACAGCCAAACTCAGCAAATAAGGTGAAGTTGCCTAAGACCGTTTAATGTCAAAAGTCATACACCATGGCAAGACTGAGTACAGCAGCAAGACACAAGGTAGTTATGCTGCATCACCAAGGTCTCTTATATAAACCTTTAACATGTCTATTTTTGAAAGCATTCTTACATACATAATTTTTTCACACCTGCCTAAAACGTTTGCACATTATGTTTATATAATTATATATATATATATATATATATATATATATATATATATATATATATGAACAAATGATGTAAAGTAAGAATGCTTTCAAAAATAGTTTATTAGCAACAATTAACAAAATGATAAGATGCCTTCAAAACAGAATACATTTTTCTAGGTACACTTGCCCACAGTTTGTTAAGGAACTCAGTGGGTAGGTTGTTCCTAACATCTTTGAGAACTAACCACAGTCTTCTGTGTATTTAGGCAGCCTCAGTTGCTTCTCTTTCTCTTTATGTAATCCCAGACATACTCAATGATGTTGAGATCAGAGCTCTGTGGAGGGCTTCACTGATAAATAGTCGCATTTTAAATATCGGGTGGCTGTGCTCCGCATTAAACATGTCGTCTGGATTAAAAGGGCGACATGAGAATGCCGTGCAGTATATAAGCATGAGATTCTCATGTTGCCCCATTAAATGCTGCATACCTGATTTTACTTGTACTGCCCGTCTTTCCGAGTTAGTCTGGGGAGCCCAGGAGAGACAGCTCTGTATTAAGTGATAGAGCACTCTGTGCACTGAAACACCCCACCCCTGCTCTGGTTCGCGTGTCATTGGCAGCTTGTGTCTCACTCACCAGCCCTGCTTCAGAGTGCACAGAAGAGAGTATGCACAACCAGGACAGACAGGTCTCTGTGCACTCTTATTGCCAGTTACACTTGAACCAGAGCGGCTTAATCAGAATAGAGAGTATTAACATTAAGCCCCAAAAAGGAAAATATTCAAGCAATAGCCAAAGGTTTTGCCAATACATTTCAATAACAGAGCTAGTGATGCAATGACTGAAATACTAAATACTTTATCGTCCATCAAGTGCCCCATGACAGGAAAAGAAGAAAATGCTTCCCCAGAGCTCAATGTATAAATTGCTGCAGTGTCATGCTAATTTATACAGTTTATCAATGCACAAAGAAGAGCATATTTGAATAATACATCTGAGGGGACTGGCTAACCCGATATCAATGTAAACAACCAGTGGCTTCCACCAATGAGACAGTGGTGGGAGAAGAGGGATTTCCTCAGCTTTTCCTCTGATTATGCTATATTTGCTCTTTTGGCCATAAACATTTCTCTTTCCACTTTCACAATTGTTTCTCACTCTCTCTCTTACTCAGCAAGTAAAGCTGACACTGCTCTTGTTCCTTGTCAGAGCGTCCAGCAGCTTGCTAAGTGACTCAGCAGGCAAAGCTGGTTGTTCTTCGTTCCTCGTCAGCACATCCAACTGATTATTCAGCAGGCAAAGCAACCTTGCTCTTGTACCTTGTCAGCGCATCCAGCAGCTTGCTCAGTGACTCATGCAGCATTTATTGAGGCAACATGAGAATCTCACTCTTATATGCAGTGCGGCATTCTCATGTCGCCCTTTTAATCCAGGCGACGTGTTTAATGCGGCGTGCAACCGGGCGATATTTAAAATGCGACCATTTAAAAGGATACCCTGTGGGGGCCATACCATCACTTATAGGACTCCTTGTTCTTCTTTATACTGAAGATAGTTCTTCATGACTTTGGTTGTATGTTTGGGGTCGTTGTCATGCTACAGAATACATTTGGGGCCAATCAGATGCCTTCCTGATGGTATTGGATGATGAATAAGTATCTGTCTATACTTCTCAGCATTGAGGAGACTATTCATTCTGACCATTTGCAGAAATGCAATGCAGCCCCAGACTTGCAAGGAACATCCACCCTGCTTCACTGTTGCCTGCAAACATTCTTGTACTGCTCACCAGCCCTTTGGGGAACAAACCGCTATAGCTAAATATTTCAAATTTTGACTTATCAGTCCAGAGTACCTGCTGCCATTTTTCTGCACCCCAGTTCCTGTGTTTTCATGCATAGTTGAGTTGCTTGGCCTTGTTTTCACACCAGAGGTATGGCTTTTTGGCCACAAGTTTTCCATGAAGACCACTTCTGACCAGACTCACTATAATTTTGATAATTATAAATATAAATAATTAAAATGTCTATTTTTGGAAGCATTTTGCACAGTACTGTATATATATATATATATATGGCAAAATTTAATAAAATTGAAATAATTTGTATTAGATTTTGGGTTAAACATTATATAAATATACCCAAACTAAAAACATCATTCTTTAATTTCAGAAATACTATAAAAAAAAAAAAAAAAGGAACAAAAACTAAATTAATGTTGTCTTTTACATAAACCCTCCTCACTGTTATTTGGCTTCTGGAACTCGAGAATATATTCAGAGCACTATGTATAGTATTCAATATTTATCCAAACTGTACACCTGTAATATAAATGACTGTAGGAGATAATGTGCTTTTGGTGATATATGCTTCTTGGAAGGATACTGTAATCCATTGTCTCTTCTTGGTTCCACTGGTACAATGGACAATTCGGTATAAGTATAGCAAAATTAAAAATCAAAAAACAACTTCTCATCTCATTTGTAACTACCTACCTACACAGTCTTCACTTTTCTTCCTGTTATATATGTTCTAATTTGCTGAGCTTTTACATATTCAAAATCACGTGACAATGATTTAGGGAAACTGAACATGAGTAAACAGCTTCAGATGTTACTCCAAAGCTTTAACCCCTTAACAACTGGCCAATCGGCGTGGCACAGTCAGTTAAGGACCACGGAGCATTTTTTTTATCTTTTCCGCTTCTGGACTCCCCGAAAGGCGTGCAGCCACGGGTGGAGCCTGGAATTCCATGACGGTCATAGTACATCATGGGTCATTCAGTCACATTTACCCATGACATACTATGACCGTCAAGGGTCATTAAGGGGTTAATCTCTAAATAGATGTAGACTAGTTTATTAAGCCCTTAAGGACCAGAGGGGTGAGCATTGAATTGTTTTCTAATGCAATTTATACCTCTCTGGTTTTTAAGTTGTTAATAAAGTATCTGGAGAATGTTTTAATATAAAAGAAATTATGGGGATAGATATTAAGCAAAAAGTGTGGCAGTGTAATAGATATAAACTGTAGGGTTTGACATTAAGGGAACTTGTAGGCTATAATGAGATCTGAAGTACTTTCCATATTCTTGAATTTGATGGGCTTCTTATAGGCATTGACACATGGACAGATCAATAACTTTATGCTTTAGTAAAATGCATGTAAATAATTAACCTGAAAGCAAAAAATCTAGCAGTATTGGGTTTTGGTTTTTTTGTTTTTCTCCTTTATTTCAATAAGGAAATATCTGGTTTCTGTTTAACACCTAGGGATTTTATCTTTTGTTTTAGCAAGTAAAAGTTTAGCTTCAGTTTTGTTATTATTTTGCTTTTAAGTGCTAGAGACGAGCAACATTTATCATTTAATACATTTATTAAAATTATCATATTCTGTTAGTTTCATTTTTGAGGCATTGGAAATGTGATATTCCATGGCAGTGATAAGCTAAAGTGGCATGAACATAGTAATAATGTTGATATGGTATTTTGAAAGTCAATAAAAATAATGGATATACCTGCTTTAATAGTGAGCAATTTATTTTTGAATAATAATAGTTAGAGAAGATATAGCAGCAGCATACAAATAAAAAAGATAAATATTTATTTCAAAGAGTGGTCAAGTTAAGCTTGATGCATTATATTCTAATCAACCAAAAGTAAAATATAAACAGAGATATTTGAAATGTAAATTAAACCTATCAATCTTACTATGTTGTTTATTTCTTTTGGCTTACTATAAGATTTATAAAGCCATAAAAATGGAGTGACTGTACAAATTTATCAGTGCAGCTCCACTAGCATTAGCCTTGAATAACAGTGGCTGAGCTTCAGGGAATGTACTGCAGAGTATAAACGTGGTAATGCATAAAGGTGAACAATATCCACCTGCGTTAGAACTTTGATGTCAGCCAGCACTTTATGCATGCTCCATAGCATGTTGAGGAAATGACGTAAAATGACAACTTCCTCCAAACCTTACTGAATACGCTGCAATAAACAAGACTTAGAAGAATGCCCCAAAATGCCCCAATGAATGTCCTCCCTTGGGGGCTACAGCATTAAGGGGTGAAATTATGGTGTACAGAGCATGGTACCTTAGAGATAGACAGACATATGGTCTGAAAAAAACTATTGCAGTTTCTGATTTAGCTTGAAATACATGTCTTACATTCATCCATATTAGTTTCCTTAAGCTTAATAAGGCAATAATTGCCTCTAAGAACTAATTGGTTTCTAAAGAATTTAGCTCCCTATTTTTAACATAGAGATATGCAAATTATTATGAACTGAACAAAGAATAGCAGTTTACTGTATTTTGATAAACCTGTGTTCAGATATCTTTAACTCAAAATATTTTGGAAATATTATATATGAATATTTTTAAAATTCAACAAATGTTTATAAAATTTTAAAGTGCATTGCTCATGTATGAAAAAATTAGATTAAAGCTTCAAGGTTCAACTTAATCCAATGACTTTGACTTTCAACTTAATGTGTACAATTTACAGGCATGTGTAGGAAATAGAAACATTATTCATGTTGATATTAAGATGTCATTTGGGAATGGAACAGAATTTTATTTTTTATTATTTGAGGAAGTGGGTGGTTGCTTCTGGTGCTTGTATGCAGCTGAGGATAGCCTAAGAGTGCACAATTATGATGACTGCTGGATAAGTTACCACTAGCAATCTTCCAGTTTAGAGTCCATTGCAGGATCAACAGGATAGTACATCAGGACATTTGTCCACACCACCCTTTTGTTGCCTTTAAGATCATTTAGGACTCACAATCCATCTCTGAGTTCACTGGAAGAACTATTTCTACTCAACTTGAGACCAACTTGAAAAGGTTACATTTACAAAAGTTCTCTGCCATGTATAATTTAACCCGTTAAGGACTCATTATGGTCCAGGACCGTCATGGGTAGATTCCACTTAAGGACCCATGACGGTCCTGGACCATCATGGGATAAATGATAGCAGCGTGCCTCCATGCACACTGCTATCATTTACTCCAGGCTGCGACTGAATGCTCCGGCACCAGAGCATTTAGTCTCAGCCCTTCTTAGTTGTGCCAGGTCATGTGATCGCTGAAGCAGCAATCACATGTACCGGCATTCTCAATGAATGAGACAGTGCGATTTATACACTGACTCTGAGTCTCTCCTCAACCCGTCAGTCCCTTACCAGCAAAGTAAGGGACAGAGAAGCAGAGAGGAGACACCTACTGGTGTAAAAAAAAATCAGCAGCTGGGGGTATTAACCCCTTCACTGCTGTGCTGGAGGCTGGCTGTTAGCAGGTAAATTTTTGACATGCTAAAATCAACTTTTGTTTTGTTTTTGTTTTTTTTTGTTTTTACAAAAGACACAACACAATTTTTTTTTTTGCACAAAAAAATGTATTTAAAAAAAAACAATATGTCAATTACCAAAAGTGGAAGTGTGATTGTTGTGGAGCCATGTTATACATTTATATACACCGCCAAATTTAATTAATAATAAAAGTGGGAAGATAGGGTGGGAAAAAGGGACATGGGGATTTTCACCCAGGGGACAGTGCCCACTTAAAACTGCTCATTTTGTAGGTATGATTGACCGGTCATACCTTTCATGCAGTCTCCATAAAAATTTAACCCATTGAGCCCAAATGATCCCAATAGAAAAAAAAATTGTGTTTTTTACATTTTTTCTTACCGTTTTCTTTAATTTTACTAAAATAAATGGTGGGCTATCCATATAAGAAAGCCCTATTTGTGAGTAAAAATGGTATATAATTTTCATGGCTAAAATAAATTACTTAGAGGGAAAACACTGTTGAATAAAGACATAGTCAAAAAAGCCAGAATTGCTCCAGTCCTTAAGTGAAATCCACCTCAGATTTTCACGGTCCTTAAGGGGTTAACCAATTTTCTACTCCCAACTGGACCCTTTTAATTTATGCAGTAACCAGTTGTGACTTTTGCAAATTCTAAATATACTACATCATCAGGAAGTCCTTCGTCCAAATTACTACTTACCCTTTCAAAAAATACATGTAAATTGGTTTGACATGATCTATTCTACATAAAACCATGCTGGTTCCTACTAATAAGGTTGTTGATCATCACATAGTCCTGAATACTATCAGTTATTAACCTCTGCTGAATTCAAGCTCACTTGCCCATAATTTCCTGGTTTAGATCTTGCCTGTTTCCCCCTTTTTGAATAATGTTACTATATCTGCTTTCCTCCAATCACACCCATCATACCCTTTTTCAGTCCAGTCAATTAGCCTTACACTTGATGGAAAGAATTCCATGATGCTCTCAGTTTGCCCATAGTCTACCACTGCTGCTTTCTTTATCCAGTAGTAAATAATATGTTCAAGGTGTCAGTCGTAGCCTTATCCTCATTAATAAATTCACCTGTCTCATTTTTTAAGGAACCAATATCAGCCATAATAGTTTTGCCATTTATATACTTGTAGAATTGATTTGAATTATTCTAGCTCTCTTTTGCAATAATTTTCTCATTTTCAATTTTGGCTAGCCTAATTGCTTGTTTGCAGATTCTATTACATTCTTTATATTTTTTTAATGATACATCTGATTCTTCTGACTTAAAAAGTTTAAATCCTTGCTTCTTATTTTTCATTTTCCTAAAAATCTCTTTATTAAGCTGCATTGGTCTTAATTTGCTGCTTTTATATTTATTCCCCATATTTATATATTGACACATATATTTATCTAAGTGTGTTTTAAACAAAATCGCTGTTTCTTGTGCATTTTTTGTTTGAAGATTACATTCATATAGTTACATAGTAGTCTAGGCTGAAAAAAGACTTGCATCCATCAAGTTCAATCCTTTTCCTATTCTTTTTTACCGCTGTTGATCCAAAACAAAAAAATCCTTACTTGAGCAATTTCAAATTCTGCTTTGAATGGGGGAAGAAAAATCCTTCTTGACTCAAAACGGCAATCAGATGTCTCCTTGGATCAAGAAGCACTAAATAAATATTAATCCCAATACTAACATACATAGCCCTCTATGTTCTGCTCTTTTAAAAAAGTATCCAGGCCCTTTTAAAATGCATCTAATATATTTGATAACACACCTCTACAGGCAGTGAATTCCATCCCATTGAATATCCTTCAACTCTGCTTTTTAGCAGTGTAAAAGTAGACACTTTAAAGTTAGTGTTTTGATTAAACCCTTGTGAATAGGTTTCTCATAACAAGTAGAAAATGGTACCTTATTGTGGTCACTGCTATCTACATGTTTCCTTACCTGTATATTGCTTAACATTTCAGAACTGTTTTAGACCACTAGGTTCTTCTACATTGTAATTAAGCATACTTTAAATTATTCCCCTTTTTTGTGCTGGAAGTCATATTTCTCTAATCAATTTCAGGGTAGTTGAAATATTCCACCATGAGTGTACTTACTGAGAAGCATTTTCTATTATGTGTGCCCCCAAAGTATATTTTACCACAAAGGGCCTCTACATTCTCACTGGATGATTCACTAGTATTTTCCATTGTACTAAGTTTTAAGGCATGCTTTACATATATGCAATCTTCCACCTCTCTTTATTAACCTATTCCTCCTAAAAAGTGAATAACCCTAAAGATTAACTGCCCAGTTATGTATGTTATCTAACCAGGTTTCAGTCACACCGATTAGATAATACTGCTCATTTATCTCAATCCGTTCTAGCTCCCCCATCTTGCCAGCCAGACACAAGCATTTATATGCATACATTTTATAGTATTGCCATTCTGAAGAATTGCTTCCTTTTTTTTTGCCTTTTTCAGGCTGTCACATAGGCACCTCTTTTTAGATTAACTATACCGTTCTCCCTCTCCACCACCATTCCCTTTTTCTAATCCCATTTCCTCATTTACACTGCCTACCCTATCCTGTGTTATGTCACCCAATTTTAAAGTCTCATCCAACCGTCTAACCATTCTAGCCCATAGCTCAGTAACCCCCTTTCCACTAAGGTGCAATCCATCTCTACAATAAAGATTGTCCCTTAGGGAAAAGACAGCTCAGTACTCTATAGAACCAAACCAGCTCCTACTTAAACAGTGCAGTGCTTTAGCTAGTCATTTAACTCCCTGATCTCCAGTTCCCTTTCTGGTATAACACATGGCACAAGTATAATTTCAAAAAACACTTCCCTAGTTGGTCCTTAGTTTAAGCTTATAACCTAAATCCCTGAAATATTTCATAGTAGACCTCTATCTCACAGTCCCACTGACTTTGTTACTGGTACCAACATGAACCATGTTAGCCAGGCCAGGCTCAGCCTTTGCCAAAAATCTATCAACCTGATCTGCCAGGTATTCATTCTGGCAATAGTTTACCCTATCAGTCTTCCTGATTATAGAATTCCTACCACCCCCTCTGTCTAGGTTTTTTTGAGTCACAGATCTCATCACTGCTTAAAGGGATTTTCTCCTAGCTGTTAGAAAGAACAGTCGTTCCAGCAAGGGCATTTTTGTGCTAACACCCCCAACATCATCACTCAATGTAGCATATCTGTTAGGGTGAGTAAATACAGGAGTATTCTCCCTATTCCTCTTCTCCTCCATCCTATGGCTATCTCTAACCCATCTAACTAGCTGTTCCTTCTTTTGCTGTCTCCACCTCCAGTACTACCTACTCCAGCTTCCTTCTGGTATGCGAGCAGCAAACCCTATCAAAATTGTCTGTCGCTCTCAAAATTTAGAATCTTAACTCTAGCAAGACTTTCACTGCCACACTAGCAAGGGGGAAGAAAAAAGCCTTTGTTTCTTAACACTTCCCTTACCTCACTAAAAAAACACAGGTAATATAGAACATACAAATATTAAATTTGTTCATTACAGATATTTTACAACTTAGTTTGTTTCCACTCATGGAACGTTGAATGTAATTCCAAGATAAATGTAATTCAAAGATCAATGTAATTCAAAGATAAAATGTTATCATAATTCCAGGGCTTCAGACATTATATTTAATTTGAAGTTTATGTAAGATTTGATATGAGTAGATAATTTGATATTATGTATAGCCATGAGGAAAATGTAAATTGACTTAAGGACTGAAACTGATTTTTATGTTCTAAAGTACATTGTGCATGCCCAATAACGTATTTATGAATGGCAACTTTGAGCAGACCTCTACTTCCAAAATGCACAATTTAACATTTTTTGCATCTTTCCTTTATCATTTTAATAATGAAATTGGTGAAATGAAAGACAGAAGAGGAAGATGAGGAAGAAAGAAGCATTGCTCTACCACTGCAAAATAAAATGCAAAAAAGAAAATCTAGATTGCACTATCCATATAAAGTTGAAAATTATACCTTAAATTAGAAACAGATAGATGGGTCTAAGAGTAATGCAAATAAAGTTTAGTAAAACATATCCCCATAGACGAGGTAAAAAGGGCATTACCTACAAACTGCACTCCTAGAGAGCACCTGTGGTCATACATGAAAGTGCCTAAATTGGAGTCACTACCATATATGACCACTAGGGGTGATTTTGGAGTGCAGTTTGTAGGTAATACCTTTTTTCTCTTTGACTATAGGGGATATGTTGTTTTTTTTGACACTGCAAAGTAATTTAAGCCCTTTTTTGACAAATGAAGTATAACATTATAACAGAAAATAGATGTAATGGATGAAGAAAGAAAAGGAATTTGGCACTTGAAATACAGAAATTGTTTCTGTCAAATGGTACTATTTTATACTTTTTTATTATACATTATGGGATAGTGCTTTATCTATACATTGTAATAAAATAATAGCCTACACAGTTGTAAATTAGAACAGAAAGAATCACTCCAGGAGCACATTTACATATTAAATTGGTCTTGGAAGCAGAAATATATCCTGCATAGAATGGTTAATCTTTTGAGCAATGCATTGTGTACCTCTCTGGCACTCAAAAGTTTAAGTGAATAGTGTCTTCACTATAAAATATATTAGATTTATATAGTAACAGTACACAGCTAAATAATATTTAAAATGAATCCCTTTAATCAACATCATATACAAATATATACAATGAAACATTATAAAATGATTGAACTGACACTTTCTGCATATCTAATAGCATTATGGCAATGAAGACTTGACGGTTGTAATATAAACTATTTGAAAATGTAGAATTTTTGAGGGGATGTGTGTAGGAAGCCAAATTACATTTTATTTAATCTGTTTAACATAGTGTTTAAGATCATAATATTGTTGCTTATGAATAATTTAGGTACTCTTCTTGTAAAATAATACATTTTGGCATTTACACTTTGTATTTTTTGCATATGAATAAAATAAACATTCAGGATGAAAGGATAGTCAACAGAACAAGGTAGAGGTGTTCTGTACCCTGACCTCTTTTTTTCTACTGACAAGAAAGCGTTATTACAACAATTTTGTTAAAACTCAAATATTCATGTTTTGATATTAAGAAGAACTTTAAATAATACATAGTGCTGGAATTAATCATAACCACACTATTATTTAAGTACCATTGACATGTTATTTAAAACGGACTTATTATTTAGAGTAAATAAAAGCAAATAAGGTTAGAACTAGGGATGGGTAAAAACATTTGCCTCAAACAAGCTAATAATGACACTTCTTCCTTGGCGAATAATTTCCATGAAAAGTGGAATTTTTCCCGCTTTTTTCGCCTAGCTCATTCCATTGAAATCAATCAGAACACTGAATTTACACACAACACGTAACAAATATTATTTTATTTCCCAAAGGCATAGTATAAAAGGGGCATGAGGATGCCTGTGGTGGTGGAGTGTGGGAAAAGAATCAGTTGAACAGGGAATGTTTTTTGGGGGGTTTGTTTACTGGTATTGGTGGCAGTTAATAAAAAAATAGATCCTAAATACAATTAATAAACCCCCATAAGACATGGTATAAAAGGGATCTGAGGAAGGTGCGTGTTTTGATGGGTGGAGTATGGAGAATTAATAAATTGAACAGGGAATTTGTTTCGGGGGTTTCTTGACTGGTTTTGGGGGGACAGTTAATAAAAAATAAATAAATAAAATAATTTCTATGTAAAGTGATATAAGCTGCCACTGAGTTGGACTGATACTTGATTTGATAGGCGATGATTTGTTAGATTTGTTGTTAGAGGTCCAATAGGGGTGGGTGAAATCTATCGCTGTGTTCCCACAAGAAATGTTATGAAAAACACGTTGTTTCTGCTTTTTCGTGGGAAAATCCACTTCAAAACTAGCAATTAAAATGTTCCCATTTTTTTCCCCATTGGCCAACATTTTTCGCAATTTTTTCATTGGCTAGAAAGTTTCCGCCCATTGATTTACTTTGTTTTCACATTTTTCACTATAGAAAAATTACGTATTTGCCAAAATCAAACACAATAGAAGCAGTTACAGAGTGAGGTAGACATGCTGTGCTATTCTGCTGTGATTTTTAAAAAAAATTGAGGCAGGAGAGGCTCATAGTGACTGCTATCAATATGAGCATGTTTAAAAATAATAAATGGAGGAGCTGGAAGGACCCTTATCTGTCCATTGAGTCTGAGGAGAAGGGTGAATTGAGCACTACTGAAACAATGCTATCCAGTCCCCCTAATCTCCGTAACAGAAGGGAGGGAGCAAATGGAATGGGAAGGGAGGGAGAAAAGGGTAGTACTAGTGAAAGCAAGACAGGTCATCTGCCTGTGCCTGCTGCTAGACGTGCTGCCTGTGCTGCCACTATTGCTGCCCTTGCTGCCACTAGTACTGTGCCTCCTGTCAGACATGCTGCCCCTGTTGAAACCAGTGCTTTGCCTGTGTCACAGATCTTACCTTAGTTCGTGCACCATCTGGTGGGGCGCAAGTGAGGTATGGGTTTCCAGGAGTGACGCTCTGGCGTCACTTCCCGCTTCTCTTCTGGCTTGTGGCCTGGTCACATCAGGTGCCTCCCCCGACCGACCGTGTCCCCTTTCTATACAACACAGCAGGTCAGAATGTCGCAGGATACAACGACTTCTGTCAGACGTGCTGCCTCTGCTGCCAGTGCCACTACTGCTGCCAGTGTTGAAGCTGCTAGTGTGTCACGGTTTCAACAGAGATGTTCAGGAGTCCGTACAGTATTGTTAAATGCAATTTCTTAAAATATAAGAAAGGTAGTACACAATTGTAATCTAGCAAGAACAAGCAGAGGGTTACAAGCCAGCAAGCACTCCTATCAGAAATAATAGGCAGCCATACTTTTCCACACTGCTGGAGACTAGGCCTTAGCCACTGGTAGTTACTGCTGGAACCAGAAGCAGGAAATGGAACACAGGATCTTGATCCAACATAGTGAGGGGGCTACCTGACTCACGCCTGAAGTCAGAAATGCAGCAGAGGATACCTGACACACCTGTAGTCAGTATGGAGAAAGCGGAAGCTTGACTCATGCCTGCAGTCAGTTTAATAGCTAGTCTACTAGAGCCCCAGGTCCACACCAAATTGGGTGTCTGCTAGGGACAGGGGAATAACAAGAGAAAAGTCAGACAGAGCTACAGGTCAGCACCAGAGAGGGTAGTCAGACAAGAAGGTCATACACAGTTCAGGTAGTCAGCCAGAGCCACAGGTCTACACCAGATTGGGTGTCCATTATAAGGATAAGGCAGGAGAATAGTCAGACAGAGCCACAGGTCAGCACCAGATTGGATGGTCAGAAAAGCCAGGTCATACACAGAGCCCAAGGACACAGAACTGCTTTGTACACACCAATGCAAGGGCAACTGAGTCAGACTCAGGCTACCCTTTAAACCCCTCCTCAGGAAGTAGGAGGAGCAGGTTCAGAGGAAGGAAGAAGGTAGGAGGAGACTACAGGAAGCATGGCATAAAACAGAGGTCTGCTTTACTCTGAAGCCTCGCACCTACAGATGATGAGTGGAATGACGCTGAGTGTCGCTGGAAACAAGGTAAGCTGTGACAGTACCCCCCTCAAAGACCCCCCCCTCCATGGGAAAGGAGAGAACACGCCTTGGCACAACTGCCCTTATAACACACATGAAAAACAGACACCATGACATTTATGTCAAACATGTTAAAGACAAACACCCACCACAGAAATCAAGCACCGCTGTTGCTCTAACCCCTGACTCTCCAGAAGGGCAACAAGAAGCAAGGCAGAGATCAAATTGGAGGAAGAATAGAGAAACCCAGCTAGATACTGCAAGTTCCGTGGTGAGCGAAGCAACTAACTTGCCATCACCTTCTTCCTCTAGGGTAACTACATCTTCTGCCAATCCACCTCATTCATCGTTACATCTACCCACAAAATGATAGCCACTCTGTTGATGTTAGGATGTTGCAGTTCATCTCCACCCACTGCACAATGTGTTATGCACTGTCCACACATGCCAGTGTGGTAGAGGAGAATGGCAAGCAAGGCAACAAACGGTATCTGAGGAGATGCCATCCCACAGAATATGGTAAGATGGGGCAGGGAGGGTTAATCATTATTATTAAACTGTCAGGAAGTTGTCATGTGTCCATGGGTGGATAAAGGGTATAGTGACAGCATCAGTACTTGGCTTCTGGTGTCATGGTGTTTGGATACAGTTGTGCCCCCAGATGTTATTTACCACACACATTGTGCACATTGCAGTTGCTGATGAGACGCACAGTTTCTGCTCTCAAGGGAAACATTTCTATTCTAATAACAACACACCAATGATTTTGAAGGAGGGGCAGGTGGAGAAGAATTATTGGCCTACTCCTTCTTTTCTCCACATATACTGGGGGCTACTTATTGTGCTGCTACTGCCTCAGGAGCATCACTGGAGCTTCTCATGGCAAGTGGAAACTTCATCATCCATCAACCATGTTACTGCAGTTGTTGATCCCATTCAGCTGCCTAATCATCCTGCTGCTTAAACAACTCAGAGCAGCAGCAAGAACAGCAGTCGCAAATTCCTCATCTATATCAGGGCATTTGACAATGGCCAGTGGCCACTGGCCAACAGGACATCCTCTGCTAGCACTAGGCCATTCTGTTTTCTCAGGGCTTGTGCTTTAAAAATAAATAAATAAATAAATAAATAATAACAAAACAAGACATAGTCCTACAAAAAATAAACAATTTTTGGGGGTTTGTTTGTAACAAGCCTAAGTCCTGCAAATCAAAGTTACCTTAGGGCTTGTAACAAACAAGCTTAAGTCCTACAAATCAATGTTTCTTCAAGGCTTGTGCCTCTAATAAGTCTAAGTCCTACAAATCAATGTTTCCTCAGGGCTTGGGCTTCTAACAACAAATCTAACAAATCATCCTCTACAAAATACTCTATCAAGTCAAGTACCAGTCCACCCCAGTGGCAGCTTATATCAGAGGGTTTCTGTCTCTATCACTTTACATACAAATTTCTTATTTTTTTATTAACTGTCCCCCAAATTCCAGTCAAGTAACCCCACAAAGCAAATTCCCTGTTTAACTGATTAATTCCCCAGACTCCACCACCAACACAGGCACCTTCCTCAGACCCATTTTATACCATGTCTTATGGGTTTTTTTTTATTTGTATTTAGGATTTATTTTGTATTAACTGCCCCCCAATCCCAGTAAACAAACCCCCCCAAAAAACATTCCATGTTCAACTGATACTATGCCTTTGGGAAATAAAATAATATTTGCTATGTGTTATGTATAAATTCAATGTTTCCATTGATTTCAATGGAATGAGCTAGGTGAAAAAAGTGGAAAATCTGCAGTTTTCATGGGAAATTATTCGCCAAGCAGGAAGTGCCATTATTCGCTGATTTCAGTTTGAGGCGAAAATTTTCGCCCATCCCTAATACTAAATCAGATTCTTAAGGAGTGAAGAATTTGGAGGAGGAGAGCATGATCAACAGTGTCAACAGAAGCTGAGAGATCAAGCAGTATTGAATAGTGACCTTGTGATTTAGCAATGTGTCCACTAGTGTTGAGCGAGCGTGCTCGGCCGATGCTCGGATCGGCTCGAGCATCGCTCTGCTCGGCACATGGCGGTACTCGTACGAGTACCGCCATGTGCTCGCCCGACAAGCTCGGGTGAAGAGGATCTGTGCCGGAAGAGGCACAGATCCGAAGAAGCTCCGCTGGACCACCAGGGAATGGAGGTACGGGGGCATTGCGGAGATGAAGGGGGCATTGCGGACATGAAGGGGGACATTGTGGAAGAGGGGCATAGACTCTATGCCCCTCTTCCACAATGTCCCCCTTCATCTCCGCTATGCCCGTCTTACACAATGTCCCCCTTCATGTCCGCTATGCCCCTCTTCCACAATGTCCCCCTTCATCTCCTCTATGCCATAGAGGAGATGAAGGGGGACATTGTGGAAGAGGGGCATAGCGGAGATGAAGGGGGACATTGTGGAAGAGGGGCATAGAGTCTATGCCCCTCTTCCACAATGTCCCCCTTCATCTCCGCTATGCCCCTCTTCCACAATGTCCCCCTTCATCTCCTCTATGGCATAGAGGAGATGAAGGGGGACATTGTGGAAGAGGGGCATAGCGGACATGAAGGGGGACATTGACCAGGCACCCTCCGCTCATCAGAGCAGGGGGTGCCTGGTTTGATGCTCGAGTGCTCCCATTGTATTCAATGGGGCTCGGGTGCTCGGCCGAGCACTCGAGCAGCAGGGGGTGCTCGGTCAGAGCACCCGAGCACCCGAGCATCACGGTGCTCGCTCATCACTAGTGTCCACCCTTGTGAGAGCAGTTTCAGTGGAGTGAGCAGTGTGAAAGCCAAATTGTAATGGGCCAAGCAGGTTGTGTGTCAAGGGAGTCAACCACGTAGGAGTAGGTTAGATGTTCCAAGAGCTTAGAGGCAAAAGGCAGGAGAAAAACCTGTTGTTTCTATAGAGTATGGTATTGTCAGGGGAATTGTTCTTGAGGATGGGTGTTATTATGGAATGTTTGAAGTTGCCCAAAAAAGTAGCAATGGTAAAGGAGGAGTTAAAGATCTGTAATAGTTCCACAGGGATGATACATTTTCTTAACATGTAAACTCTATTTGTTTTACTGAATGTTTATATCCCGCCATCTTTTGACCCTTCAGTCCTTAGAGACATACTCATTTATATTTATGACAAACCACACCACCACATAGAGTATGTTTTGGCGACTTTAATATAGCCACCAATGTGAACTTCCACAACTTCCATTCGATCATAGACAAATGCTAGATGCTCCTATTCTTTTGAGAGAGGTGGTGGAGGCTATTCGTAGCTTGCTGACAGGCAAGGCTTCGGGCGGAGATGGTCTTCCTGTGGAATGGTATAAGGAGTTCGTGGATATCCTGGCCCCCCATTTATTAAATACCTTTTATGCTGCTATGGACGATGGCCGTCTACCTGATTCTATGAATAATGCTTCCATTATTGTACTACCCAAACCAGGAAAAGATCCATAGATTTATGATTCTTACAGACCCATTTCCTTGCTGACCACGGATGCTAAAATTGTGGCGAACATCCTGGCTACTAGATTGAATACGGTGTTGGGGACTATAGTACATGAAGATCAAACTGGATTTATTCCAGGTAAATCGACATCACATAATCTTAGAAGGTTATTTATGCATTTACAAATCCCTCATGATACCTTGATGTCTCGGGTCATAGCATCCTTCGATGCATCTAAGGCCTCCGATTCTGTTGAATGGCCATATCTTTGGCACGTGTTGCGAGGATTTGGGATCGGCCTGTCCTTCATTAGCTAGATACACATTTTATATAGCAACCCCAGGGCTACTGTGGTAACAGGTGGACTGAGCTCACAGTCCTTCTCCCTACATCGTGGTACTAGGCAGGGCTGCCCACTCATACTCTGTCTATTTGCTCTGGCCCGGGAACCCCTGGCTGTTGTGATTCGTGCAAACCCATTGATTAGGGGACTTAGTATAGAAGTCAGAGAGGAAAAAATTGCAATGTACGCTGATGATATCCTGCTTTTTTTAGTGATGTTGGACATTCCTTGGAGACCACGCTACAGCTTGTGGACTCTTTTGGTACATATTCGGAATTCCAGATAAATTGGTCTAAGTCCTCCTTGCTTCCGATTGATAGTACTCTACAGGAATCTCATCCAACTGACACCCTGCTTTCATATGTGAACGAGTGTACATACTTGGGGATTAGGGTGGCAGCATCGATGGACTCCTTTTTGGAGATGAATTTATTGCCTAATATTCAATACTTTAATGACAAAACGATTGCATGGCTTCATTTACCCTTAAATGTTATCGGTAGGTCAAATCTTATTAAAATGATTTTTCTACCTAAATTTTTGTATATTTTTTTAAAACACGCCAGTCCCTATTCCCCAAAAATATTTTAGACAAATAGACAAAATTATTTCGCACTTTATATGGCGAGGGGGTATCACGGTGCCCGTGCTCCCTGTGTTGCCTTCTGTCAGTTTTGGCTGTGCTATGCTCCCATTGGTTGATCTGCAGTTGGCCCACCCAGTATGGCCTTTATATACTGGGTTCTGGCACCTATCCAGTGCCCTTTCGTGTCTCGACCTGATTCTTCTGTTCCAGTGTTCGCTGTGTCGCTTGGGCGACATTCTGACTACTGCTGTGCTTGGGATCCTAGTGTCCATTACTGCTACTAGCAGCAAGCCATTGGCTGTGTCCTCCGTTAACCCTTGCAGAGCCTCCGTGTTGCCTCCGTTACTTCTACGGCAGTGTGCCATTAGCTGTATCCTCCGTTAACTCTTGCAGAGCATCCGTGTTGCCTCCGTTACTGCTACAGCAGTGTGCCATTGGCTGAGCCCTCCGTTAACTCTTGCAGAGCCTCCGTGTTGCCTCCATTACTGCTACAGCAGTGTGTCATTGGCTGAGCCCTCCGTTAACTCTTGCAGAGCCTCCGTGTTGCCTCCGTTATTGCTACGGCAGTGTGCCATTGGCTGATCTATCCGTTAAGCTCTTGCAGAGTCTCAGTGTTGCCTCCGTTACTGCTACGGCAGTGTCTATTTGCTGAGTCCTCCGTTTACGCTCTTGCAGAGCATCTGTGTTGCCTCTGTGACTGCTACGGCAGTAACCCTTAGTCTCAGTTACCGCTCTGGCGGAGTGCAAGTACTCTGGTCTCCGTTACTGCTTGGTAGTCTCCTTTGTTACGCTATTCTACCATACTGGGCGTTACTAAGAGAACTCACCACAGACTTCTCTGCACAGAGACTGATTACACCCATTGGAGAACTTTAACCCATGCTGAACTGTTGTTCTTGGAGGGGGGAATTGCTTTGCCCAATTTTATAGATACTATTTAGCGGCACAATGTCGATATGAGTTGGATTTTGTTTCTCCCCAACCTCTCTATCAGACCACCCAAATAGATACATTATTAAGGCGCTGCGTACACTGTGTGGCGCCATATAAATAAAGATACATACATACATACATTACTACAGCCCACTAATGCACTACCCCAGTTTTTGCATGGAGGCCCCGCGGTTTTTAAGGATCGGACTCCATTGGCAATAGCTCTACATGAGGCATGGGTGGAGTTAAAAAAACTATTGGGATACATTGCCATGGACCCGGATACCCCCTTGTTGGTAGCAGTTTTGGTCCTTTATGGGCTAGATTTGGGATCAATAATCTTGGTCAGTTATATCAGGATAATCAACTAAAGTCCTTCGCACAATTGCATGATGAGCACCATATACCGCATAAACTTTTCTACTCATATTAGACATGCTCTCCAAGCTCAGTGGGGAGATCGAGCCCCGATAAGTTCTACATTCCCGCTTCTTACTAGATTGATGCTTCTTGAGCCTTTGAGACCAGTTTCTTTCATTTACCAGTGGCTGGAATCTCACATGGGGTACCAGGAGTTCCCTTTACGGAATAAATGGGAAACGGACGTGGGTCCTTTAGAGAACTGGGAGTGGGATTTGGCCAAGGTGAGATCAGCACTGGTGGTGACATCGACTAGACATCAAATGATACAGCTTAATATTTTACACAGGATTTACTATACGCTGGTAAGACTGCGCAGGATGGGGAGTTCTGATACCGACTATTGTCTTAGATGTGATAGTGTTCAGGGCACATACTTACATATGATTTGGGAATGTCATGGAGTCAGGGTATTCTGGAGAGAAGTAATGCATATTGTAGCCCTAGTGTTGGAGAGACCTGTTCCTGTGACTCCAAAGATTTGTTCATTATCTATTTTTCCCGATGAGATTGAGGATCTCTATTGAGTGAGCTCTTGGTGATGACGAGAAAGGTGGTGGCTTTGAACTGGATGTTGAGTAGAGCCCCTAATTGTAGGGCATGGATAAACCTAGTTTTACAGTGCGTTCCACATTATAAATTGGTTTACTTACACTGGGCTACCCCAAATAAGTTTGATAGGATCTGGGGTAGATGGCAGAACTGGTGGACGAATGGAGCAGATGCTATTGTGGCACATGATGATATACATCTTACTGGTGCTGCTTGATTGAGGTCATGACTGCTTGCTGAATGGATGGTTACGATGAATAATTGATGATGTACTTTATGGAGAAAACTTGCATTATACCAGGGACATATATATATATATGTAATAATAAAAAAAGACACTATATATGAACCCTGTCCATGCTGAGACCTTACGAAATTGCTGGCTGTTGGGTTGGTGGGTGGGGTGCTGTGGGCTTGGTGGGGAGAGGAATCAGGGAATAGGGATATAGTGAGATTTAGGTTAGGTTAGATTTTAGAAGTTTGTGTTGTTGGAGGTTAAAATAATAATAAAAAAACCCTCAGGTTAGTTCTGTACACCCTACTGGTATGCACATGTTCTTTTCATTGATACAAATTCCTATATACTTTTGCTATACTTGGACGATTCTACATGTACTTTTCTGTATTTGAGATGTGTATGGAGCGATCTGATAATAAAATCTATTTAAAAAAAAAAGATCTGTAATAGTATAGGTGTTAGTGTGGGGGAGAGGGACTGGATGGGGTTAGATGGGAGCAGATTGAATGCACATGCAGTGGAGGGAGAGGAGGATAGCAGGTTAGTCAAATCCTCCTCCTTGACTAGTGAAAAAGAGTTCATAGTGGCAAGAGGGGAATGAGGAAGGATAGGAGGGTATTTAACCCACGGTGAGGTGAAAAAAGGTGTGATGCATGATATGAGGCTATGTGTATTTGTTTGGCCTATGCTTATTGTCCATTCTGGTAGATGGCTTATTGCATAGTTGAGGTACTCAGTCATGGCTAACATTTGGTAATGCTTTGCTTTGCCTTACTAACTGTTTTACCGTGCTTTATTGGATCGAGCCCCAGGTGTCTCAGACTATACTGTCACCATCAGATGGTGTAGAAAAACGTGAAGGTCCTGGGCTACCTAGTCTCTGCTCTGGAGGCAGTCACATTTGCTCAATTCCTCAATGCTGGAGCTGCAGCTGGAAATCATCAGGAATTGGTCCAGGCATTAGAATCGTCTCTCCCATGTCATCTCCCTGTCTGACATGATGAAGGTGGACCATTGTTGGTGGCTTCAGTGGCCCTGTCTGTCTCTGGGATGGCCACTGGTTACCCCAAATTGGGTCACAGCCATGAGGGGTGCCAACCTGACAGAGTGAGGTGCTCTGATAGGTCCTCAGATGGCTTAGGATTTTGGACCAGGGCAAAGAAACTTCTGTACATCAGTGTTCCAGAGCTTTTGGTGATTTGTCTAGCTTGAGGTATTGGTCTCAGTCCCTTCATGGCTCACTGATGTGGATCCAGTAAGGCAGTGTGATAGCAGTGGCCTACATCAACCACCAAGGCTGCACCTGAAGTGTGGCTGCATGATCTGAGGTAGGCTGGTTCTCATATGTTTCCAGGGGTAGACAACATAGTGGCAGACTTTCTCAGTTGCCACACTTGGATCACTGCAGTTGTAGATAAACCAGAGGTTCCTCAGTTCTCTGCCAGGCCCATACAATGGAAATTACATGGCTTTTTCCTCTGGTGTAACAATTTCCTCCTTTTTCCAGAGTACTGCAGAAAATCCTGGTTGTGTGGGCTCATATCTTTCTGATCACTTTGTTCTGACTCCAAAGGGCCTGGTTTTCAGATCTTCTCAATCTATTCACTGTAGAGTTGTTTTAGCTTCTTCTATGTTCAGACCTCTTGACTCGGTGTCCACTGTTCCATTCAGTCATTTGAACTTGGTTGTGGGAATGCTTGGGAAGGCTCTTGGTGTAAGAAGGAGGGCTTTGGGTTTCTAGAGCACTGGGCTGATTTTGCTTTGGGGTACAATCTCTATAGCAGGGATGGATTGCACCTGAATGCAAGAGGGTCTCAAGTGCTTGGGGAGAGGATTACTAGACGGTTGGAGGAGATTTTAAACTAGGAAGGGGGGGGAGGGCCCAATAAATACTGGGATAGATAGTATAGAAAGGGAAGGCGATATAGTTAATAACCAGGTGGGAGGATCTGGGGGCGGGGTTAGTACAGATGATAGGAAGAAGCATATAAACCACATCAAAACTAAATCACAAATGGAACACAGCAGTGGCATAAATTGTATGCTTGCAAATGCCAGAAGTTTAACTGGTAAAATAGGGGAACTGGAGCTGGTAGCTGAAATTGAAAACTATGACTTGATAGGCATAACAAAAACATGGTGGGATGACACACATGATTGGTCAATCAATTTGGAGGGCTACATGTTATTTAGAAAAGATAGGTCAAACAAAAGAGGTGGTGGGGTCTGTCTGTATGTCAAACCAGCATTATTGCCTCAATTGCGGGAAGATATATGTGATGACAGTAGTGAACATGTGGAATCCCTGTGGGTTGAAATAATCACTGGGGGTAAAACTGCCCAGCAAATATTAGTGGGTATTTGTTATAAACCACCAAACATTGGTGACCTTGAAGAATCAAAGCTATTAATGCAAATAGAAAAGGCTTCTCAATTAGGAAGAACTATAATTATGGGGGATTTTAATTATCCAGAAATAGACTGGAAAAATGGAACGGCTTATTCTGCTAAAAGCAGCAAGTTTCTGAATTTGTTGAATGACATTTTTTTGTCACAACTAGTGCAGACCTCAACCAGAGGGAATGCATGTTTGGATTTGGTAATAACTGACAATGAAGAACTTATCTCTAACATCCAAGTTAGGGAGCACTTGGGGAATAGTGACCATAACATGGTATCTTTTGAGATTAATTAAAAAAAGCAGTTTGGTATGGGTTCCACCAAAACACTGAATTTTAAAAAGGCCAACTTTAGCAGATTTAATGCATCCCTTGGTCTCATTGACTGGGATAAAATATTTTCAGGAAAAAACACAGAAGGTAAGTGGAATGCATTCAAAATAACATTGTAAAAATACACATATAAATTTATCCCTGTTGGAAACAAATACAAAAGAAGCAAATTAAAGCCAATGTGGCTAACCAGTAAAGTAATTCATGAAATAAATAACAAGAAAGTGGCATTTAAACATTACAAAGCTGAGGGATCAGCAGAGGCATTTGCAGAATACAAAAATGTCAACAAAAACTGTAAAAAGGCTATTAAATTAGCTAGACTGGAGAATGAAAAAAATATTGCTAAGGAGAGCAAAAGCAACCCCAAAAAATTCTTTAAATACATTAATGGCAAAAAATTAAAGTCTGATAATGTTGGGTCCTTGTTATCTGAAACGGGTGAGATGGTCAAAGGGGACAGAGAGAAGGCAGATATTTTAAATAATTTCTTTTCTTCTGTTTTTACCAAGGAAGACCCAATGGACAAGAATCTGCAAGCTACTGTTACAGAACAGTCACAGCAAGTATGGGACTGGCTAACACAAGAAAAGGTGTTAAAACAATTGAATAGTGTTAAGGTAGACAAAGCTCCTGGGCCAGATGGTATACACCCACGGGTACTTAAAGAGCTAAGCCAGACCCTGGCCAGAGCGTTATATTTGATTTTCAGGGATTCTTTTATTTCAGGTATGGTGCCCATGGATTGGCGTAAAGCAGATGTGGTGCCCATATTTAAAAAGGGATCAAAGTCACAGCCAGGAAATTACAGACCTGTAAGCTTGACATCTGTGGTAGGGAAGCTGTTTGAAAGGTTGCTAAGGGAATATATTCAAGAATTCTGCTGGAACAGGAATATCATTAGCAATAGACAACATGGCTTTGTGAAAGACAGGTCTTGTCAAACGAACTTGATCATGAAAAAGTGAGTAATAATATAGATGAGGGAGCGGCAGTTGATGTGATCTATTTAGACTTTGCCAAGGCATTTGATACAGTTCCGCACAAGAGGTTACTGTACAAATTGAATGAAATAGGCCTAGGGGAAAATGTTTGTGTGTGGATCGGAAATTGGCTGAAAAATAGAATGCAAAGAGTGGTAGTAAATGGCAAGTTCTCCAGTTGGATAAAAGTGATAAGTGGAGTACCTCAGGGATCTGTCCTGGGTCCTCTTCTTTTTAATTTGTTTATTAATGACCTCCCAGAGGGCATAGGGAGCCATGTATCAGTGTTTGCCGATGACACAAAATTAAGTAGGATAATAAAGTCTGAACTGGATGTGTCTTCATTACAAAAGGATTTGGACAAATTGAGTAATTGGGCAGGCAAATGGCAAATGAGATTCAATATAGACAAGTGTAAAGTTATGCATTTTGGGTATAATAATAAAAATGCAACATATAGTTTAAATGGTGTTTCTCTGGGGAAATCTACTAATGAAAAGGATTTGGGAGTAATGGTAGACAATAGACTTAGCTGTAGCATGCAGTGCCAGCTGGCAGCTGCAAAGGCCAATAAGATATTGGCATGTATTAAAAGGGGTATTGACTCAAGGGAGGAAGATATAATTATGCCTCTTTACAGGTCCATGGTAAGACCCCACCTAGAATATGCTGTGCAATTCTGGGCACCCTTTCTGAAAAAGGACATTATGGAAATAGAGAGAGTGCAGAGGAGGGCTACAAAACTAGTAAGGGGAATGGAAAGTTTTAGTTATGAAGAGAGGCTAGAAAAATTAAACTTGTACACACTAGAGAAACGGCATCTTAGAGGATATGATAACACTATATAAGTATGTTCAAGGCCCATATAAAGGGCTTGCCAAAGACCTGTTCATTAACAGAACAGTACACAGGACAAGGGGCCACCCGCTTAGACTTGAGGGAAGGAGATTTAATCTACAACAGCGGAAGGGTTTCTTTACAGTAAGGACAATAAAGGTATGGAATTCACTTCCTGAGGAGGTGGTACTATCAAATACATTAGATGCCTTTAAAAGGGGCCTGGATACTTATTTAAAAGAGCATAACATAGAGGGCTATGTACGTTAGTATTGGGATTAATATTTAGTTAGGGCTTGTTGATCCAGGGAGAAATCTCTTCTTTTGGATCAATGATGGTAAACGGGAATAGGAAAAGGGTTGAACTAGATGGACGCAAGTCTTTTTTCAACCTAAATTACTATGTTACTATGTTACTAATTTCATTATGCTTCTTGATTCTTAATACAGCCATTCTGCTGGCTATTGTGCAGGTCCAGTGGGCGGCCAAACATCAGGCTTTACCTTCTAAGCTTTATTCTGTGGTCTTTCACTTTCATAAAGTGGTTCTATGGACTCCCTAAGGTGTATTTTAAATTTCACATTAACCAGGAAATTGCTCCTTGTCTCTGTCCAGCTCCACTGAATAATCAGGAGCAGTAACTTCATGTTTTGCAGGTGCTTGAAAGGTCTATGTTCACTGAACACAGCATTTTCAGAAATCGGATTTGCTTTTTGTCATTCGTGAGGGCCCTAGTATGGGATAGTCTGTGCCTAATGTAACAGTGGTTCCTTGGATTAAGGTGACCATTTTCAAGGCTTATATTCTCAAGAAGAAGCCTGTGCCCTTTTGGGTGTCCATGCATTCAACCAAGTTGGTGGGTGCTTCTTAGGCCTACAAGAATTAGACTTCTGCTGAGCACTTGTGTAATGTGACAACATGGTCATCCCTTCATACTTTTGTCAAAACTATAGTGATAAATGTGCTGACCTCAGCTGAAGCCAGTTTTGGCTAGAAGGTCCTATAGGTTGTTGTGCCTGTAAAGGACCTCTTCTTGATTTTATTTTATTCAGTAACCTGCTGGTCCTGTTCTTTGATTTGTAGTGTTGGTGTCCTCTGACACCAGAGGTTCAAGTTATACTTGTTCATCTCTATTAGAATTGGTCTCTCTTGAGGAGTCTTTCTCCTTGGTATATTGGTGGATGATTGGTGAATGCTTTGGTATATCCTCATGATTACTGTGTTCCACATATGATGTAAGAGAAAATGGGATTTTTGTGTACTTACAGATAAAACCGGCTCTCTTCGGTTATCTTGTTCAGGAGATCTCCTTTTCTTCTTTTATCCTTGCTATACATTAAAACTGAGCATTTTCAGGTGTGGGTATAGTACTGTAGTCTAGGAGTATCCACCTCTGGGAGCTTTTCTATTCAAATGCAATGCCCTCCCGAAGGAGGGGACTTTTCCCCATGGTTCCTGTGTTCCACATAGAGTAAGAGAAGATTACTTATCAGTAAATAAACAAAAAATACCCTTTTTGTGTGCAGAACCTACCTAATGCCAGTAATTCTTCTCTCTACTCAGTTTGCACCAAGTGGAGGGTAATGCTGGTGGAGTTTATAGACATTTGGCTGAGTTTCATTTGTCTGCATCCTTTTTCTCACTATGTACTAAAAATGCTCAGAATAAACTAAAATAAAATTAGTCAGTTTTCTTGAGCTGTCACGGTTTTCAAGACACTCAGACCAGTAGATGTAAGAACAAAATGAATGACAAAATCACCCTCTATAGGCAGCACTGCATGGCAGCAAGGAGGCAATAGTATGACCAATATACAGGTATTGATTTAAACAGCACAGGCAAATAGCAGATACTGAGGACAGAGATACAAGGGTTAACACAGTAATCAGTCCGTCTCAGTTGTGGTGTTTGGCACGCCAAAGGTGATAATAGGCAGTAAATGGTGGAGACGACTCAACACCAAATGTTCATAATACTGAGATAACTGTCCAGCAAAGAGGAACCTGCAACCCAGAACCTGCTGCACTTGAAAAGTAGCCCCCACGGGCGTAATAACAGAGCAAGTAGACTGCCAGAGCTTGAGCCAATAGCCCCCACAGGCGTGATAACGGAACCAACTGGATTGCAAGCGCTTGAGCCAATAGCCCCCACGGACGTGATAATGGAAGCAACTGGATTGCAAGAGCTTGAGCCAATAGCCCCCACGGGCATAATAACAGAGGCTTGCACAGTAGCAGCTAAAGCCGTAGCGCCTACCGGGCGTGATAACGAACTTCACTATACTGCAAGGAGTGATATGAACAGTCACCTACAAGGCCTACGGGACCGGCTCAGCAGTAATAGTGGTATGAGAGAAACGGCTCAGCACAATAGCAACGCTCTGTACCAGACTGGAGGCTCAGAACCGAACACAGCTCTACACGGTTTAACGGCTCGATAGTTGGAATACAGCTCTGCACGGGTTAACGGCTCGATAGTTGGAACACAGCTCTGCACGGGGTAACGGCTTGATAGTTGGAACACAGCTCTGCACGGGTTAACGGCTCGTAAGAGGAGTACAGCTCTGCAGGGAACAGCTCAGTAGCAGGATCTCAGCTCAGCACGGGTTAACAACTGCAGCCGTATAACGACTGTAGTTGGAGGAAGTCAGAATGTTGCCTCAGCAACAGCGGGAAGCTGGAACGTAGTCTGGGCAGATGTAACCGGTGCAGGTCATGGAGCAGGAACGTCATACAAGCCGGGTCGAATCACGGTGCAGGTTCTCAGACAAGCCAGATCAGGATACGAGCAGGAACATCAGCCAGGCCGGGTCAAATCACGGAGCAGGTTCTCAGACAAGCCAGATCAGGATATGAGCAGGAACGTCAGCCAAGCCAGGTCAAATCACGGGGCAGGAACACAGGAACGTAGTCAGAGCAAGCCAAGTCGGTACACTGGAAATTAGGAACGCAGGAACACAGCACAGCAAAACTGGCTCAGGAACACCACAAAAGGGCACCTGACAGGTGCCAATGGCCCAGTATAAAAAGGTCACCAGGGGAGGGCCAAGCAGGCTCAACCAATTGGAGCGCAGCACAAGTGAGAGTGACAGGAGGGGAATTACTGTACCGTGATATGAGCATGGTATGGGGGGCTTGATTGCATTAAAATCTTAGCAATGGAGGAGTGTTTTCACCTGTATGAATTAATGTGATATACATTACCCAGAGGTTCAGGAGAATGTCATTTAGGCAAGCAAGTACATAAAATGTGCAGTGTCGAAAGATTCATTGTGGATATGAATAGGATCGTGTGCTTGTACACGCCAGGATACCACCAAGCCAAATGTAAAGAGAGTGAAGAAAAGAAATGTGGGACTCACCAGCATCACTTATGATCACCAACTGCTGTGCTGCTGCGGGTCTCCTCTTCTCACATACACTTGACTATAGAATATGTAAATGATTGCAGCTGCCTGGAGGCATAAAAGTAGTCTTCAAGCTCCATAAAAAATATATATACTTTATTGATTCATATAAAAAACATAAAACATGATGGACATCAGAGCATAGTAACCCAAACCAACAATCCACATCATAAAATGGTCCAACGCGTTACACGCCAATAGGCGTTTAATCATAGATTCTATGATTGGCATGAAACGCGTTAGATGATGTTATAATGTGGATTGTTGGCTTGGGTCACTATGCTCTGATGTCCATCATGTTTGATGTTTTTTATATGAATTAATAAAGTATATATATTTTATATGGGTCTTGAAGACTCCTTTTATGCCTCCAAGTAGCTGCAATCATTTACATATTCGAAAGATTCATACATTCTCCATCTAATTCTTTGATCTTATTCATGTAACTATTGGCCCATTGTGAAACAGAATCTATATAGTATGACATTGCAAAATACATGAACTTGCAACAAATTTCGAATGAATAAAACAAAAACAATAATACATACTACATCTTTATTTACTAATTACATATTAACAAAAGGATATCTAACAATTTATTTCTGACTAAATTGTCTTTATGAAATAAAGGAAAAAATAAACAGTTTAAAAAGTTCAAATTTTCTTTTATATCAAATTCTATTTTCTACATCTAATACAGTACCAATTCAATGAATAAGTAATAAATGGCAAGTAGTAAGCTAATGACACATTTCCTATTTTATCTGTCTTTTATAAGTAGATCATTAATCAAAAAGTTAACCTTTCAATAGGGTCCAGAAATACTTTGATTAAAAGTATCTAAAATATATTATACACTTTTTTTATTCTTTCTAGTTTTATGTTGTAGTCTTACAACATAAATTACATTTGTGTCCAATAAAGAAAATATCCTCAATAGTTATTGTGACAGGGAAAATTGATTCAGCTGCCTCTGTCACAATTCTTCATCTGTTCTTCACTGAGTCTGCAAATTTGGTAATGGAGCAATCATAGTTTAACTACTATAATGTATGCTAACCCCTTACATGCTAATGATGTGTCCAGCTCATTGTGACTCATGACACTGGCAAAGTCTCTTGCATCTAAGGGGTTAAGAAGATTTTTACAACTTGAATAATCAGGAGCAGGATCTTCATGTTTTGGATGTGGTCAGGTGCTTGAAGGGCTATGTTCATTGAACACAGCATTTTCAGAAATCATATTTGCTTTTTGTCATCTCTGTGGGCCCTAGTATGGGATAGGCTGTGTCTAAAGTAACAGTGGTTCTTTGGATTAAAGGGATAGTAATACTTCATTTTAACTTTATTTTATTTTGTAGGCATTAAAAAAACATGAAGAACGATATAAGTCTTATCTCTCAAACCTATATGGTTTAAGAGATATTCACAAGCAAAGTTTCCCCTCCCTGCCCCTGTTACCTAGTGTAAGCCATCTCTTCTCAGATGTGAATGAGGTTGTAAGACCAGACAGATAACAGCAGGGGACAATCTTCTTTATATGATAACAATGGCAGCCCTGCCCCCCTTGACAAGTTTTTCAGCTTTTTCCCTTATCTTAATTGAAGATTGTCCCTCTCTGCAGTCTACCTGGGCACCTCCCTTCTGATCTGGCTGAGCAGTGTTACATCAGTAAAAGGGGTGGGAGGGGGATACTTTGTCATTCAATAACTCTTGAACTACAACTCTGACAGAATTGAAATAACACTCCCCAAAGTCCAAATACTATGATGATTAATTAGAGCTGTTTTATTATGAAACATTACTATCACTTTAAGGTGACCATTTGCCAGGCTTGTGTTCTCAAGAAGAAACCTGTGCCCTTTTGGGTGTCCATGCATTCCACCAAGTTGGTGGATGCTTTTTAGGCCTACAATAATCTTAGCCTGACAATAATCTGCCCATATCAACATCAATCCGGCATGCGATTAACAGGTTTATGAAGTTCCACTTATCACTTTGACAATGGCCCATTTCCATATGGAAATGTAGAATAATGAGTCATTTTTATATGTAAATGCAGGATAATAAGCCATTATCATATTCATATGGATGTGTTTATATGTCAATGTGGTACTTCACCACATGCACTAAACTCTGATAGCAGCCTCTGCTGTAGGAGTTCACCTACCTGAAGCTGGCAAAGTTGAGATCTCCCTGTAATTTCCTATGCAGTAACAGCGCTCAATCAATCATAAGCATTGAGGGTTGTCAAACAGCTGGCAATGTGGAAGGGATGCTCTCCCTCACACATCACCAGCAGTAAACAACCCTGAAGTCAGAGCATTCTCTTTGCATCTCCACTTGCTGAGTAGGGGAGTGGAAAGGATCCTTTTAGCACCCTGAACAGCATCACTCTTTTAAAACTTAGAGTGCCATAGGGATATGCATTGCACACCCTTGTGGCACTCAAAGGGCTAGAAAAGTACACCAACCAGTATACAATAATCCCTTCAGCTCTGTGTCATTTTTCATAATCATATTAGAAATGAACTACCATTATTAAACAAAATGGAATTTAACCCCTTGGCTGAAACAGATGTCATAGCTACAATTTATTTATCAGTTGTGTGTCCATAGGGATTTGTGACTACCAGATGCCCCCCGGCCTTGTTCCCTTGCCAACTGGTAGCTATTGATCACCATGTACACTTCCTGGTTCTCAGATATGTTCTGTTACCCACTGGTAGCCACAGATCCCCATTTACACTGTCTGCCCCCCCAGCCTTGTTCACTTAGCTCAGTGGTTCTCAACTCCGGTCCTCGGGACCCACTAACAGGGCAGGATTTGATGATTTCCTTGTTAGAGTACAGGTGAGTTAATCAGTGTGAATGAGCCTCTGATCACTACACCTGTGCTCTAGCAGAGAAATCCCTAATTCCTGGCCTGTTAGTGGGTCCCGAGGACCGGAGTTGAGAACCACTGACTTAGCTAGTGGTAGCCACAAATCCCCATGGACACTGTCTGTGCAAGTCATGTGGGTCTAAAACACAATGTCGATGTTCCCCATTCTGACCCCTAATGGTGATGTTTGACATGCTTCCCCACAATGCTTATGTTAGTAGTAGGTTGGCAAATAGAAAGGTGTTGGGTAGATAGCCAGACCTTGTCCCCTCGTTGGTATGGATAGACTGGGTGATGTCTACAATCTGTTTGTCTCTTTTGCTTGTTTGACGCTAGCTGTAGGTAATTCCAAGCTTGAGCTCGTCGGTGGTGGAGATTGTTCACATCAGCAGCAGGTGTCCAATCTACTTGCAGTCAAAATGTTGCATATAAGCCCTTTTAAGCCTTTAAACCTTGGAGTGTCCAAATAACCTTATACATTTTGTGAAAATTATAGATAATATACTATGAGATATAAACCTTATATCTGGAGAAAGTTTTGTCTGTAGTCTAGTGGGTAAGGTGCCAGTATCACATAACCTGAGATCAGGGTTCAAAGTCTGATGTCATTTTTTTAACCCTTTCTTTGGACAAGTGGGGTAGCTGAGAGAATGATTCAGACTTCAGGGTTGGCAAATTTCTGGTGATCTATAAGGGAGGACATCCCTTTCTCATCTCGCCCCTTCCTCATTGCCAGCAGTTCAACAACTCTTCATGCTAATGCTCCTCCTCTCCTTGCATCCCTAATTCTTAGTGCATATTGTGATGTGTGTCTTTATCACCAAGGTGATATGCTCCCCCACACATCTCCCGACACACATCACCACAGCATCTAACCTTAGTGTATCTCCACCGCTGATATGGGACTAGTACAATAACATACTCCTCCAGAAGAAAGACATGGAATGGAACAACTTAAAGAATGTGCAAAGTCCATTGATAACACCAAATGAAATACATGAAATATAAAAAAAAAAAAAAAACATCACCGCCAGACATAAAAAAAGATATTTTGCGTCAATGATTCACTTCAAAGTAAAATTATATGATAAAACCTAAACAAATTGAAAGTTTTGGTTGCTACAATATAAAAAATGCATATGTCAAAGCAAAAAAGTTTATATCAATCAAAAACCCAATATAATATTAGAATGTGCACTATCTATCTGTAAAAACTACAGAAGTGTCTTTTCAGGGTTAGTGATCACATATATTTATCGGCCATCAATATAAAGTTGAAAGCCACTAGGCCCCTGTGAGGGTACAAATGAAAAACTCTTATTTAAAAATTGACTTTTCATTATAGTTATCTTGTGATTACTAAGATTCCAAATACCTTTAAATTGTAAATCACTTTATTATAATTCTATTCTCAACACTTTTGCCTCTTTCCCCTCCTCTAAATCAACTTATGATCCTAAGCTTTTTTTCTACCATTGCATCCTAATTTGCGCCCTCATTCTGATGGGAAGCCAAGTTTTTAATAAGGGGCTTTCATTTGTGCTCTCACAGAGTCCTAGTGGCTTTCAACTTTATATAGATGTTATATTTTAACAACCAGACCTGTAAATTTGTTTAGATTTTAACTTGAAATTTTACAATGACTCACAATATATGTCTGTGATGAATTCTTAGTTTTATATTTTATGTATGTCATTTGGTATCTGTGAACATTCTTTCAGTGAAGTCATATTCTGCTATTATGATCCATATGGTACTGATGTTTTCAATAGTTATGATAATTGAGTGTTATGAGGGTATATAAAGGGCTCATCGGACCCTTGCTTACTATGTTCATATGATGAAGTGGGAGGTGATCCCACAAAACTGCTCTTCTTTCTTTTGGCACTCACATCTGTACTGGTCCCACCTCAGATCCACTATGAGATCCACTATGAGTAACCTCCCCCACCTTGGATTAGAACACTGTACAGGTAGCAAACATCTGCCACACTTTGGTACCTGTGTGTATACGGTGCATTATCTGTACTCAACTGAAGAGGTGATGGAAGATGTGGTGCAAGATCTGCTAAACAGTATGGAACCTTGAAAGGTCTATAACCTTTTGCTTACAAGTGAGTAGCCATTTGACTTGTTTTATATTTGATATAATTTACGCAAATAATTAAAATTAGATGTGACATTATCTTTATGTTCCTTTCACTGGGTCTTGTGAATGCTGGTTTCCTATTGTAGCACATTAAACGATAGACCCGCTAGATTCATAATCAGCAGCTTGTATTGAAGTACGCAGCAGCTGGTGAGTTACCACCACACCTCAGCATATGCTTGTCCCTTTTATGAATGTGGGTATGTGCGTGTGGTATGTGTAAGTAACACAGTATGTCAAGTTGTACCTGTGTCTTTGTCTTTAATGTATGATGTAATTATTTCAGTAGTATGTGTAGTTCTATGGCTACCAGTGCAGAAAGCAAAAGATGACCATGGAGGAGTTAAACATTTTATTCAAAAGGGGCAAAGCAGAGCAATGTATTGAGACTTCCTCTAGTGCTTATAAGGTTAAAAAAAACATTTAAATCAGTGGGAAATTCAGGAACTTGTATGAACCTTTTTGGTGCTATTTGTTTCAAAATTGCTTGCACGTTACTTTGGGCAGAAAGCTATGCATGAAACGAACCTACCTGCTTTTCTCCACTTGGTTTTTTATGATTTAGAAGCAGCTCCACTGCTCCCACTACTTCTTTCCGTATAGCGTGAAGTAAAGCGTCACCAACATAGACGTTAAAAGTCAGCAGTAGCTCGATGAGTTCAAGATTCTCATTTTCAATGGCAATAAGTAAAGCAGTTCTTCCCAAAGGATCAATGCAATTAATGTTGATTTTAAAATATATTTCTGCTTCTTCAAGTGCCTGCTTAACACTGGCATAATCTCCTTTCTCTACTGCACTCAGGTATGCTTTCTCTGCAGGAGAGAGCTCAGATTCTGCACGCACAATTCGAAGAGGAATTCGATCTTGGTAGGGAGAGTTTGTATTTCTTTTGTAATAAAACTGAGCCATGCTTTATGCCATGGTAACTTTTCTCTGTAAATGACAAAAAGTGGATAATACAATTAAAGATATATTATAAAGCAACATAAAACTGGGCATGTAGTTAGTTACAGTACAACACATATATGCTAGGAAATCATTTGCCAGAATGAGAAAATAACAATAAAATACAGTATTATAAATAATGTAACCATTAATGAGGCAGCAAATCCTTACTATAAACAGCAGTAGTTCTATTATTGGGAGATGCTTCAGTGAAAACTTATTGCAGAGCAAACTTGCATGTTATTTTTGACAGTGAGTTTAAGTTACCATTTTTTTTGTAGCCAGGTGGTACTGTTGCTATTATTTCATGTGCAAATTTTAATGTTCCAAACAAAAGCTTTCCATAGATGGAGGAAGTAACAGAACCACCTGGAAGCAAAACATCTTGAACTTAAACTAAGAGAAAAAAAAGGTCAGGTTAACCCAGTTTTAAAGTATCTCCGAGCATTGTGAAATGACCCGTAGCATATATTTTCTCATAATTAGAGCTTACTGCCCCTTTCAATATAATCAAATTATACTTTAACCTAGGTACATATTGCATGTAATAATTAGTATAATCAGATACCTTACATTTTTCTACATAAATTTACATACTCAGTAGAGTTCAGAAAAAAGTCTTATTTTCTTTTCATAGGAATTTTCAAGTTAAAAACGAAATGTTCTGGTTTTCCATGGAAATACTGTTGCTCAGAAAATACATAAAATTCTACCTTTTCCCAATGAATTTCATGTGAGAACTTTGCTGTTTTCCACCTATGATTTCTATGGCTATACACTCTGACATGTGAAAACCTTCTGCCAATAAAAAGAAAGTGAGTGTGCTGTCACTGTGCTCCTTTTCCCTCTCCAAGGACAAAAAGAATGGGGCAAAAAATACCAACAGCCTGGTTTGATGATGATGGTAACACCTGATTGTCAATGCCTCCTTGTGCTAGGGTCCAGGTGAGGTAAAATTATCCCATTGACCATCAGTACCTTCAGGGTCCACTTCCATTCCATTTTATTGTCTCAGTTACCACCACAAGCTGACAGCAAGCCTGTGGATATGAGGATCTGGCAGCATTCCCGCACCCATTGCACCTTGTGTGATGAACTGACCACAAATGGCAATGTGGTGGGCAGCAATTGAATGCAGGGAATCAGGGAACATCTACAGACAGTCCTTCCAACTGAATATGGCAAGTTTGTTGCAGGGAGGATTCAATATTTTAATTAAGTCTTTTCACCATCACCACCAACCAGTCAGTTGTGTTTAATGGAGAGGACAAAGGTCATAATGTCATCAGCACCTGATTTCTTGTGGGATGGTTTAACATTGCCAACATAAATGGTTGTTATGCTTGTGCTTATTCCTTAACGTGGGGACAGATGTGTCAAATGTGATTTGCCCACTCCTTTTCCAATTCCTCAATGTTTCCATACACTGTGCACACTACAGATGCTGATGATAACTGCACAGTATCTTCCTGCTCACAAGGAAAATAATAATTCTCCTACAGACCCATGGTTTTAGAGGAGGTGCAGAAGGAGAAGAGTAATTTGCCAAGTTTTTCTAACCAGATGCACCTGAAATGGTGGAGGCTTGTTGTGGTGCTGCTGCTACCTCAGCAGTAGTGCTTGGGGCAAGTGGAATAACCAGCTTACCACCACCTTTCTTGTGGCACTTTTGATGACCCCATTCTCATGCATAAGCCTAATCCTCCTGATGTTTAGACAACTCAGCAGCAGGAATCAGTAGAAAATGGCAGAATGTCACTGGTGGGTGACACTGGGTGGCATTATGTTTCTGGTGATAGTTTGTCACCACCAGCATCTTGCACTCTTCAAATTAGGCCAGTATTGTATAAAATTTTTGTTTTTCAGAGTTTGATTTTTTGCAAGCCTGAAGTCACAAACTATTTTTTTTCAGGGTCCTAAAAGTTGTTAACTTTTAGGAGTGCTTCTACTACTGCAAGGTATGGCACCTCTGACATGTTGATGGCGTGTCTCCCAATCAATCATGTGGTTATGCTTCAATTGTAATCTCAATGAGAATGTGTCCATGTTTGATCCTGCGTTCTTCCTGCTCATGGGCTTCTTACACAGACAACAGGTAGAAACATGTTTAGCTTTTGGATGGTGAGCGTTTGACTCTTTGTCAGTCTTCAAATGATTTAGTCAGTCAGTCACAGAGGCCCAGACATAATTAAGGTATTAATAACCAGGGTGCACTCATGGGTTAACAATACATATCCAACTGAATTAGAAGGGGATCACATAGCAAAAAAGGTTACTATGGGACTAACAACAAAGAGCCCATTAAAGTGAGGCACACACACTTGAGTATCAAAAATATAGAAAAAGCTTTATTCAAAATACAAAAATACATAAAGAACAGTAGACAGTACATAAAATTAAAAACATCCACATAGGCGAGCAGGATATAACCCAGTAATACAAGGGTACAAACCCTATGTCCCGAAAACATAAAGCAGATCAGAAAAAGATCAAAGTAACGTAACCCACGAATACCAATGCCAAACAAAGACAATATTGCTGGTAAAATATAAAAATAAAGCGGTATAAGCAATATATTTAACTTCTAAACTAAATAAATGGAGACGCAGGGGAAATATACAGGGTACAACTGATCTATGATCCCAAGCCCAATGCGTATCACCACCCAATTGGCGTCATCAGGGGTTATTGGGATTGTTACAGCCAAGTGATATATATAGTACATAGAGACCAATTGCTACAAAGTATTCGGTAATGTTACACAAAGATGGCTAATTGGAAAGGCAAAGTAAATGTAATTTCAAGGTTAGATACCTAATCAGCATCCTTACCAATTATTAGCGCTGTATATTGATTAGATGTGCACCACACATATCCCTAACCAACATATATGAAATAGCGGCAAAATACAAATGGATGGTTATAGGTTCGGTAAAGCACAGTATATGCATAAGCCCCTATCAGAGGTCATATATAATTTACAAGTGTACAGAATATTGCTTATTCTAGAATATAAGGTGCACTTTACTGACTTTTGCATTGGGTCAAATATAAGACACCAAATGCCTAAAAAGTGAATAATATGATGCTTATGTATGGTAAATATGTGCCAATGGTCAAGATAGTCATGATACAATATTGGGTATCATTTATATATCTTTCTGTTTTGCTCCTTAATCGTATGTGGCCACCTACATACTTGAAAAATTAATGTTCTGTACTTTTCATGTAATGTTATGTTGTCCATGTTTTACTGTTTCTGGCTCAGCCAAGTGAATGGGATCAATCAATATATATTGACCACTGGCACATATTTACCATTTTTGTATTGCTTTAGCTAGGAATATAAGTGTTGTAGTATTCATTTTTTAGGCATTTGGGGCTGGATTCTATTGCAGGTGATAAATGTTAACACTCATTTTATCAAACATTTTCTTATTGAAATCTATGGGGAAACCTGGAGATAAAAGCAGTGTCGGGCACTTGGTGTCTTATATTTGACCCGATGCTAAAGTGGGTAAGGTTCACCTTGCATTCTAGGATAAGCAATATTCTTGGGGTTTTTGTATATATCATGCTTTACCGAACCTATAACCAGCCTTTTGTATTTTGCCGCTATTTCATATATGTTGGTTAGGGATATGTGCGGTACGCATCTACTCAATATACAGTGGTAATAGGGATGGATTCTATTACAGGTGCTAATTTTATCATTGCATTTATCTCCAGTTTTCTCATAGGCTTCAAAAGGAACATATTTGATAAAACGGGTGTTAACATTTAGCACCTGCAACAGAATCCAGCCCATAGTCTCTTGCTTCTTGTCCTAGCTCTATCTCCAAAATTGGTAAGGATACCGATTAGGGGCCGGATTCTATTACAGGTGCTAAATGTTAACTCCCTGTTTTATCAAACATTTTCCTATTGAAGTCTATGGAGAAAACTGGAGATAAAAGCAGAGATAAAATTAGCACCTGCAATAGACTCTAGCCCTTGGTATCTATCTTTGTAATGACATTTACTTTGCCTTTGTGTCACATTCGGTGAATAATTTGTAGCGAGTGGTCTGTTTGTACTATATATATATATCACTTGGCTGTAGCTATCTCAATAACCCCTGGCAAATCCGCTTGGGTGGTGATACACATTGGGCTTGGAATCATAGACTGGCTGGACCCTGTATACTTCCCCTGTGTCTCCATATCTTTAGTTTAGGAGTTAAGTATATTGCTTATACCATTTATTATTATTTTTCACCAGCAATATTGTGATTGCCACTGGTATTTTGTGGGTTATGTTTCTTTGATCTTCTTCAATATGCTTGTCTCCTGCTTGTTTTGAGGACATAGGATTTGTACCCTTGTACTGTTATAGCCTGCTTGCCTATGTGGGTGTTTTTAATTTTATGTACTGTCTGCTGTTCTTTATATATTTTTGTTTTATGAATACAGCTTTTTCTATAGTTTTGATACTCAAGTTTGTGTGCCTCACTTTAATATGCTCTTCCTGATTTTTAAAGGTTAGGTAAGGATTATTATATTTTACAACAGATTACACTTTTATTTAGTAGAATTTGTATGAAGGGCTGGATTGGTCATGCTGGAAATGGTTCCCTGGCTTTAGCTTGGACATTCCTGATCTAAGGTATTTATTGTCTTAGAACTCTAGAAATACAAGATAATTGGTTGCACACAAAGTCTCCATTGAACCCTACTAACCAAACCCTTTAATCCCTTGTATGATAGAGAGGTCTCCAAATAATTGCTTTGCAATGTGATGGAGGCCTCCCTACCCTAACATCCAATCGGTTGACATAAGACTAAGTTTAAAATTATGTCAACATTTCAAGTAACCTTTACCAGGAATAATGGGTAGAGAATAATGAAGGTTTTGGGTGGATGCGCCTACCCAAACCTAAGCAATCAATTCAATTAATGGGCAGAACTACTCGAAAACATTGGGGCCTTCAGAGTTAGAGTGGAGTTAGGGCTGAAATTTGGAGTACTTTATGAGGGGCCCTGAGCAATATCTGAACCTATACACTCCTAAAATGAGCTTCTGTAATAGCATGTTAGTTGTGTGGAAGAACATGTAGGCATGTCATGATCTGTAACCTACCCTGCCCCACTTCCACTCTAAATGAAATAGCAGAGTTGATAATGCAGGAGAGGGAGCGGGGTGTAGGATGTGCATCATGATGTGGATAATGGAGCCTGCATTGGTTTCTTCTACACACTTAACATTCCACCTGGGAACCTAATCTCAGCTCCACTTCTGGAAGAGGATTTGACACAGGGAGACTGATGCAGTATTAATAACTGGATTAGTTGTAGAGCAGACCATCTACACAATATGGGACAAATAAAAACTGCATTTGATTACATAAAAGCATTTAATCCAACTGAATGCTAGACAGGTCCCCAATGTATTTCTCTCCAAGCTTTTTAAACACCTGTTTATATAAATTGGAGATTTAGGTATTTATACTTGTCTCCATGTGGTAGAGTTGGCTTGTTCCAGAATTGCTCCAGTTATTTATTTTAAATCAGCCTAGCTGACTTTCAGTTATGAGCTTCATGGTATCTCATGTGTAGCTGTGTGTATTCTGTGGAATATTATGTGTATAGTTCAGTTGTATATTCGATTTTATGACTAGTGTAGCTTCATTTAAATCGTAAGATCTGTTGTATCAGAGGTATCAGAGATGTACCTATATTTCAGTTGTAAGCTCTGTTGTATCACTGGTGTAGATCCATATCAATTGCAAGTTTGGTGGTATCACTAGTGTAGCTCCATTTTAATTTTAAAGGGATAGTAATACTTCGTTTTAACTTTATTTTATTTTGTAGGCGTTAAAAAAATATGAAGAATGATATGTCTTATCTCTCAAACCTTTATGGTTTGAGATATTCACAAGAAAAGTTTCCCCTCCCCGCCCCTTTTACCTAGTGTAAGCCATCTCTTCTCAGATGTGGAATCTGGTTGTAAGACTGACAGATAACAGCAGGGGACAATCTTCTTTATATGAAAACAATGAAAGCCCTGCCCCCCCTTCATAAGCTTTTCAGGTTTTTCCCTTATCTTAATTGAAGATTGTCCCTCTCTGCAATCTACCTGGGTACCTCCCTTCTGCTCTGGCTGAAAAGTGTTACATCAGTAAAAGGGGCGGGAGGGGGATACTTTGTCATTGAATTACTCCTGAACTACGACTCTGACAGAATTGAAATAACACTCTCCAAAGTCCAAATACTATGATGATTAATTAGAGCTGCTTATATTATGAAACATTACTATCCCTTTAAGCTCTGTGGTATCACTAGTGTAGCTCCATTTCAGTAGTAACTTTGTTGTATAGTAACATAGTAAATTAGGTTGAAAAAAGACACAAGTCCGTCAAGATCAACCCCTTCCTCACACACCTCAGAGAAACAAGATCCACACAAGCATTCCTGCTGCCAAATAAGTTAATTTTTATCTGAACTTCCTGTTTTTTGGTATCACTAGTGTATTTTCATTTAAATTACAAGCTCTTTGATATCACTAACTAATGTAGATATATTTTAATTATAAGCTCTGTGGTAACACCTGTATAGTTCTATTTCACTTGTAATCTCCGTGGTAGCATTTGTTTAGCTCCATTTAAATGGTAAGCTCTGTGGTAATTCAATTGAGTTGAATATCAAAAAAATTAATTATTCAGAGTTAATATCAGGATTATTATATTACCAATCAACTAGGTGCTATATGAGAAAAAACAGATAGCAAAGCTTCAGTACTCAAAATATGCATCTTTTTCCATGAGGGTCTCTTATTGAAAAGGTGATAACTCTACTGTATTATAAATATTTTAAGGTCAAATATGTGCTAGGAAAGTGGGCTTTTATTAGCACCTCCAAATATAAAATTAATTCATGCCCATGTCAGGAAGCCACACACAAACACACACACACACACACACACACACACACACAAACAAACACACAAACACACACAAAGTCTGTCACTCCAGTATTGTTCCAAAGTCTGCCATTTTAAAGATGAGTTCTGCTGAACACCTTGCATTTCTTCAACGAGTTCTGGGGTTACGTGGAATACTGATTAAGAATGCCTGATTTAAAGCTACAGCAACAGAAGCAATTTATGGAATTTCCCAATATATATTGAAAGATAACGTAGAGAAGGGGGAGATGCGCTAAGGTGTGATAAAGAGGTAATAAAGAGGAGATAACCTCTCCACTGATATCATTTCTCCAGTTCCTATGTTATTCTAGGCAGCCTATGTGCTAAGATCTCTCCAGCTTTGGAATCTTAGTGCATAGGCTCTATAGAATAACATAGGAACTGGAGAAGTGATATTACTTGTGAAGTCATCTCCACTTTATCACCTCTGTATCATGCCTTAGTGCATAACCTCTGAGCAGTTCTTGTGCACTTCTCACTTCCTAGTCAAGAAACTGTACTTTATTACAATATGTAAAAGACACAGCAAGAAATAAGGGGTCATGTTTAGGAAGATAAAGAGGTACACTTATGTTGCAAATCAACTGCCGATTTTAAATCCTTGAATGCTAGAGAGGCATCTGATGCATTGGGAAGCAATGATTTGGTGACTTCTCTAGCACTCAGATGGTTAAAAGCTCCATTTAAATCATTGGAATTTTGTGAGATTTTCATTTGTTCTCAATTGTACAGATAGTTTGCCCCAGAATTGCACCTCTTTAAAGTCTTAGCTACAGCTTAAGGAGTGCAAACATGTCTATTTCCCCCAATCTACATGCAATATCATATACAAGAATGATTGAATTACAGGTGTTACAGTTATCAACAAATTTTATCTAACCCCATCATGATAATCTATAGATAAAGGTGCAGATACAGACTTCGATTTCAATACAGTCTGTAAGATTTATAAATTGCTTTATCTAACAGATTCCAATTGATGCCTACAGAGAAATTTGTAGATAAAGCCCTTAATTAATGTATCAACTGCAATGTAAACCATGCTAAAATAAGTAATGTATTTATCACTTGCAACTGAATCCAGTCCATAGTTGAAGGTCTAACAAAGAATTGGGAATTTTACATGGGTATTATGAATATTACTGCATTGTGTTTAACAAATATGTATTTTAGCATTTAGTGCTATTTTAAACATTTGAGTGTCTCTGGCATGCAAAGGGTTAAGAGAAGGGAAAACATCCATATATTTTCAATTGTGATTATCACTATTGGTTAAATACCTTGGATCTCATATAACTGTCATATGTATGGTAATTAAAATAATTGGCCAATGCAAAATATATTAAGTTACTTATCCATATATAAAAAATAACACATTGCTGAAGCTAAAAACATGATACCGTTTCAACTGGAGGTTACTATGACAGGTAAAATAAGCAACATTGGTTATAAAGAGCAGTGGTAGTCTTGACTAGAATCTGAGTTGCAATTGTACATAAATATACCTGATGTCCATTGATCAGAGATGTTTAAAAAATCGTAATTCATATGAATAGAGGGAGATGACATGATGTTTATCTAACATGCTTCATGAACAGTGCACACTTCACCAAAGCTAATACCTAGGCAATACTTCTGACGAAGCATTTGTATTGTACATGACAGCACTACAACTAAAGATGTACAATTCTGGAGTAAACCAACTGTATTATAAGGGATAAATTGCAATTGTAACTGATTAAAATAGGGCATTTAACCCCCTCCAACACATTGCTTTGAATTTGTGGCATTTTCATTAGAACCCTAGGGTGCAGTTGGTTTGCTCCATAATTGCACCTTATATACTTTAATGAATAAGGCGTAAGGTGAGCATTCTGCCCCCACTCTTACTCAAGTCTCTATATTCATAATGTTATTATGAAGCATGTTTATAGTCTTTTGGCGGAGTACAATTTTTAACCATTGACTCCCACAAATATTACAATATTTGTTGTATTTTATCCTATTTCAATCAACTCCATTTACAATATCCTTAATACATAGAAGAAGTAAATAGCTACTATCTTAAATTAGGAAAAGTTAACAGTTTCATTAAAATTCTTCCCTTAGTGCACTAATAGGCAAGGTTCCTCATAGGAGCTATACATTTAGACCTTGAGTTCTCCAAGGGTAAAAAAAAATAAATCAAAGTTGGAGATGAAAAAATGGACTAACCCACTGGATGCTAGATGGTGGTTGCTGCCTGATGCACTGAAGACCTCTAACACTCAACAAAATAAGATGGAAAAAAGATATGCTGTTTTATGTTAAAGTAGGGTATGGGTAATGAAAGAGAAGTAAGGTATCTTATCATCATGCTGTTCAAAACAGACTGGGGGTGCAGGAAAGAGAGGGAAATGTATCCCAAGAACAACCTCATGCCTACCTGTATCATTAAAAAACATTTACTGCAATAGTATAGTGCTGAGGACATTAATGCAGTATTTACAGTTTCAAATATTCCTGAAAATTCTTGCCAGGTAGACTACTTAATAAAATACAAAAGCAAGCTGTCTTTGCATTCTGTTTCTTTATTTACGATTTGTGTATGTCTGCTTGCTGGCTGAAGACCAATTTAGATGGAATGTATATTCTATCACTATAATGACATTCTGGATATCACTCAACTACTAAACTGTAAATCTAGAATAAACTATCATTCTACTTTTGCTTGTTAGTGTAATTGGTCAATTATTTCTACAATACTAGTTCATACAAATGCTAGTACATCTTTGCTTCAAGGTTGTTAAATACTTTCCTCATGTGTCTTCAAGCCAGATGTTCATATTCCTAAGAACTGAAAACCATGATAGCATCATGACATGAAACTGTACACATAAAATTAATTCTACAACATTTTAACATGCCGTAAGTGGAGAAGCATTTAACCATTTCAATGCCAGTAAGGTACACAATGCATTGCGTGCCTGATGATCTGGCACTGAAAGGGTTAAAAACCAAAAACCAAAAAACCCCCAAAGGCTGAAATTCATCAGACTGCAGGAAGAGCACTGTATCAGATACACTGCTCTCTACCACAATGATTCACTGATTCCTTTGGGTATTTATCATTGACTGAAACAGTTTCCTAACTTGACACTCAAATATATATTTCCTCCCCTGACCTCTCCCCTTCCCTCTTGTCCCGAGTATCTGACTGTCTGTCCGCTGTGTCTTCCTGGATGTCCTCCCGTCAACTCAAACTTAACCTTGGCAAAACTGAACTAATCATCTTCCCTCCCACTACAACCAGCCTTACCCCAGATATTACCCTCACCATCAACAATGCTACCATCACACCGACCCCTACAGCTCACTGTCTGGGGGTCACATTTGACTCTGCCCTATCCTTCATTCCTCACATCCAGTCACTCTCCAAATCATGCCGCCTCCACCTCCGTAACATCTCTAGAATCCGACCCTTTCTCACACAAGACACTACCAAAATTCTAATCCAAACACTCATCATGTCCCGTCTTGACTACTGTAACTCATTACTAATTGGTCTTCCCCTCACCCGGCTAACCCCACTGCAGTCCATAATGAAATCTACTGCAAGACTAATCTACCTTACTCATCGCTTCTGTGACACCAAACCCCTCTGTCAATCCCTACACTGGCTCCCATTAGCATACAGAATTAAATTCAAAATTCTGATGCTTACTTATAGAGCCCTCACTAACACCGCACCACACTATATTTCATCTCTCATTTCCAGATACATTCCCTCTCGCCATCTTCTTTCTGCACACGACCTTCTGCTCTCCACAGCTCTTATCACATCCTCCCACTCCCGCCTACAGGACTTCTCCCGTGCTGCACCTCAGCTCTGGAATTCCCTCCCCCGCCCAATCAGACTCTCCCCCAGCCTTCAGATCGTCAGACACTCCCTGAAAACGCACCTCTTCAGGGAAGCCTGTCAATTACCTTCATAAACATTATCACCAAGAATCATCCCTTGCCTGGACCACTGCACTCAACAGCACTTCTCACTCCCACCCACTGACTGGCAGTTCATGTGGCAGGAGGCACTTACACCCAATAGCACTTACTCCTTCCTTCTGTGTCAAACCTACCCTCCTCTAGACTGTAAGCTCTCACGAGCAGGGTCCTCTGATCCTTCTGTTCCCCACATTTGACTGTACTATTTAATACCTCTGTATGTCTATTCCCTACTGTAAAGCGCTGCAGAATTTGTTGGCGCTATATAAATAAAGATTAATAATAATAATAATAATAACTTGTGATTAAAAAATAGCATAAATGCTGTCATTCGACCATTCCAGAGATACACACATGTTGCTCATGTGCATGCATGTGTCTACCCCCGCATGGATTTCTATGGGATCTTTCAGACTGAAGTTGGGGGATGGAACTGAGAGACTTAACTGGCACTCATTCATTGATCTGGCCATTGATGAACTAATGAATGGCTGATGCACCTGATTTCCTCTGTCATCCTTTAATATTCAGCTCTTTCATGAATGGATGGATTCCCCCTTCAGTCTATTCAAAATAATGGGGTATGCCTATCAGTTCATACTCTTCAGACAATCTGCAAGCCCATTTTAATGAAATCTATGTGGTGATGATATATAATAAAATAATGAATAATACAAGCTGGATAATAGCTATAGCAAGAAAAATGTCATTTAACCACTCTCAGCAGGTCATACGAAGACAGTGCCATGATGATGTAAAAAGAACGCACAGCGTCTGTTAATTTTTGTGAATAGATCCTGATAGCAATTGGTCATATGATGAAATCCATCCCCAATGAACAACATGGATATAATCATATAAGATTCAAAAGGAACTGATTTGACAGATCATCTGATCTAGCAAATGGCTAGAAGCTATCCAAAAGCAGCCCAGTAATTAGGAGAGGAAGATGAAATAAAGTGCAAAGTTCGTCCAATCTAATTTCATCCATAAATTGCATAGAACCAGGATTAACAGCAAAAGTTAAGAGAAAGTGCACAGTTCATCTAATCATATTAATAGCAACAGTATATCAGAAATTTACAAAAAGGACAGTAGTTAGTATTCAAACCTAGTTCATAGCTGTAATTGAGTCTCATAATGCTTGTTAGAAGTCAATTTATATAGTGATTTGAAAGCAAGTAGCGTTAAAAGGGGGCACAGTTTTAAGGTTGATTTGGAGTGTTTTGCATAGTGAAGCAACAGATGGTGAATGGTAAGTGAGTGAGAGTGGCACCATTGGGGATAGTATGATGAATAGGAGATCCATTTTAAAAAGAAATATGTCTAATGTGTCTAATTCTTTGAGTAAATAATTCCCCAGAGTTCTTTGTATGGGTCGTGAATGTATTTCTAAATACTATCACCCCTCCCCCACCTTAGACAACTTTCTTTAAACCCTTTGAATGCCAGAGTGGTATGCAACATTTCTTACCTCTCTAGCATTCAAAGTGTTAATGCTCCCAATCCCAGTTTGGCTAGTTTCATCTTATAACTGCAATTCTCCAATCCCTTTTTAAGATTTGTTCCATGTCTTGTTCAATAAAGCTATTTTTTAATAAGTGGTACTCACAGCTGTACTATATATTCTAGATGAGGCTTTATCAAGGATTTATAAAGAAGTAGCATTATCCCAACATGTGCATGTATGCTTCTTTTTATTTGTGGCAGTACCATATTATTTCTTGCAGCTGCTGAGAAACACTACATATACTGTTGTGAAGTCTATAAGTACTCCTAAATCTTTCTTTAACAAGGATTCCTAGAAACTACAAAGAACAGATGCAACCTATATGGGAAAATATTTATTCAGGTATATTTAGTGACCCTTAGTATATCCCTGGTTGCCCTAGAGACCAGTTTAACATGGTGTCAATAGTGAATCATTAAAAGCATAAACTTTCCTACTACTTCTATTGGCCCACTAGGATCCACTGCCACGACCTTACCTAATGTGCGCTACATGGTTTTTTTTGTGTTATGAGGTATTCATACTGACATTGAGTGTTAGACCACAGACTCTAGAATTGTATGCTTCTTTCGTTGTATGGCATCTAGTCATTTTCTGATGTGAGCCCTTGGAGTCCTTTGCCCGCTGGGAGCCCACCTGGACCCGACTACCGATTGTCTTTTTCCTTCCTTTTTCTCCCTTCTTTCTTCTTCTTACTTCTCCTTCTATCCTCCCTAAACTGTCCACAGCTTTCCACACCATTCACTCGTTCTGCGTTGAAACTCTGACTCGACAATGGGTGTTGTTCACGATTTTACCCTTCTCTATAGTTAACTAGAGATGCTTTTCTGGTTCACAATACTGTATGTTATTTTGTCATGATATGTATGTTTTCTTACCTACCTATACATTGTTACTATGCCCATTAGGTCACGGTCCAGAAATCATGTCCGAAACAGGGAGGTTGTTCAGTTATATTTCCTCATGATATCTGCGTAAGATGTGTTTTTTTATTGCCTCTATTATCGTTCTTGTAAAACATACTGTATATGTTTTCTTTTGTCTACTGTTGTACTCTACACTTTTATCTAATAAAGGTTTTATGAACAAAAAAAAAAGCATAAACGTTATTAGTCATCCTATATAATAATTCGCTAAAATGTGTGTAACGACGCAATCATGCACAGTAGAGACTGCCAGTGACGCTGAGCAGGCAGTGTCTACTGAGCATGACTGCCCCGCGACCGGCTGGCAGTGACACTGTGGCCCGTGTAACGGGCTCTTCAATTAGTTTTCAATAAAACAATAACCCACATTAAAGACAAATCACAGAAGTAATTAATAGCTATACTTCTGAAACTATCAGGAGCGCTACAGGCAATATTTGTGTCTCATTGATAGTGTGTTCAGCTTGGAATAGCTAAATGTTTACAGCTTATGTTTATTCTTTATTAATTGTCATTATACAGCCGCCTATAATGCCTAGTATATGGTTACTGGCTGTTTCTTACATGCCTATTTACCAAAAATGCAGACCTTAAATCATAGAAACATAGAAACATAGAATTTGACGGCAGATAAGAACCAATCGGCCCATCTAGTCTGCCCAATTTCCTACTGTGTTAAAAAACAAACCTCAAACCTTTTTTGGTCCTTGGTCTTTTGTTATGTTAAGGACCGCCTTATGCCTATCCCATGCATGCTTAAATTCTGTCACTGTATTGACATCTACCACTTCTGCTGGTAGGCTATTCCACTTGTCTACTACCCTCTCAGTGAAGTAAAACTTTCTTACATTACATCTAAACCTGTGTCCCTCTAGTTTTAGACTATGGCCTCTTGTCCTAATGTTTTTACTCTTTTGAAATATACTTCCATCCTGTACTTTGTTGAATCCCTTCATGTATTTGAATGTTTCTATCATATCCCCTCTTTCTCTTCTCTCCTCCAAGCTATACATATTCAGATCCTTTAGTCTATCCTGATATTTCTTTTCCTGTAGACCAGTCACCATTTTAGTAGCCCTTCTTTGAATTTTTTCTAGAGTATCAATATCCTTCTGGAGATGGGGTCTCCAGTACTGTACACAATATTCTAGGTGAGGTCTAACTAGAGATCTGTACAGTGGCATGACTACTTCCCTTTTTCTGCTACTAATGCCCCTAGCTATACAACCCAGTGCCCTGCTTGCATTCCCCATCGCTTTATTACATTGCCTGCTTACCTTTAAGTCATTAGAAATAATTACTCCCAAATCCCTTTCCTCTGTTGTCTCTGACAGCACAGTACCCTTAATGGTATATTTTTCCTTTGGATTTTTATGTCCCAAGTGCATTATTTTACATTTATCAACGTTAAAGTGCATCTGCCACACTCTTGACCATTCTTCTAATTTACCTAAATCATTCGCCATTTGGCTTTTTCCCCCTGGAATGTCTACCCTATTGCAGATCTTTGCATCATCTGCAAAAAGGCATACCTTTCCTTGAAGACCTTTTGCAATATCACTAATAAAAATATTAAAAAGAATGGGCCCCAGTACAGATCCCTGAGGTACTCCACTAGTAACACTCCTTTCGTCCGAATATTCTCCATTGACTACCACCTTCTGTCTCCTGTCACTCAGCCATTGCCTTATCCATTTCACTATTTTTACATCTAGACCCAAACACTGCAATTTATTTATGAGTCTTCTATGAGGGACAGTGTCAAATGCTTTACTGAAATCTAGATAAGCTATATCTACTGCTCCCCCTTGATCTATTATTTTAGTTACCCAGTCAAAAAAATCTATGAGGTTAGTTTGACAAGATCTCCCTGCTGTAAACCCATGCTGTTTGGTATCTTGCAAGCTATTTATATTCAGATATTCAACAATTCTTACCTTTAACATAGTCTCCATTAATTTTCCCACTACTGATGTAAGACTTACTGGTCTGTAGTTACCAGACTCTTCCCTGCTACCTTTTTTGTGAAGCGGTACTACATTTGCTACCTTCCAATCTTCTGGAACAATTCCTGTTGCTAGTGACTGATTGAATAAATCTGTTAAAGGTTTTGCCAGAACACACTTAAGTTATTTTAATAACTTTGGGTGTATCCCATCTGGACCCATTGATTTATCTGTTTTTACATTAGAAAGTTGAATTAGAACTTCTTCTTCTGTAAACATGCATGTTTCCCGTGTCTTGCCATTTCTTTTTTCTAACAGCGGTCCCTTCCCTTCATCTTCCTGTGTAAAAACTGAACAGAAATATTCATTGAGACAGTCAGCTAGCCCTTTATTCTCATTTACATAGTTTCCATCTTTTGTTTTTAGTCTAACTATTCCTTGTTTCGTTTTCCTCCTTTCACTTATATATCTAAAAAATGTTTTATCCCCCTTTTTTATTGACTGGGCAATTTTTTCCTCTGTGTGTGCTTTGGCACATCTAATAATACATTTGGCCTCCTTCAACCTAGTTTTGTACCGATACCTATCTTCTTCCTTCTGCGTCTGCTTATATTTCTTAAATGCTTCTTTTTTCTCTTTTACTATATTTGCCACTTCTGCTGAGTACCACAGTGGTTTTCTCTTTCTTTTACCCTTGCTGACATGTCTAATGCAATGCTCTGTTGCGTTTAGTAAAACACATTTCAGATAATCCCATTTCTCCTGGACTCCATTTAAAGATCTCCAAGTTGTTAAAGACTGACATAAAAATGTTTCCATTTTAGAAAAATCAGCCTTTCTAAAGTCTAGAACCTTTGTTTTTGTGTGGTGCAACTCAGCCTCTGTTTTAATATTAAACCACACAGAATGATGATCACTGGAGCCCAAACACTCTCCTACAGCTACATCTGATACCAAGTCTCCATTAGTAAATAATAAATCTAGTGTGGCTTCCTTCCTAGTCGGCTCTTCTACTAATTGACTAAGAGCTAATCCTTGTAAAGAATTTAGGATATCTCTACTCCTGGCTGAACCTGCTACTTGGTTTTTCCAGTCCACATCTGGAAGATTAAAGTCCCCCATAATTATAACCTCACCTTTCACAGTCATCTTAGTTAGTTCCTTGACCAACAGTTGATCCAACTCCTCTGTTTGTCCTGGGGGTCTATAGATCACACCTATACGAGTGACCATCTTATTCCCATATTCTAAAGTTATCCAAACAGTCTCTGTGTTGTCCTCCATACCCTGTATAAGATTAACCTTTAAGCTATTTTTGACATAAATGGCAACCCCTCCTCCTTTTCTGCCTTTCCTGTCTTTTCTGAATAGAGAGTACCCCGGTATTTCTACATCCCAGTCATTTTTATCATTGTACCAGGTCTCAGTAATTGCCACTAAGTCCACATCTTCCCTAGTTATTATTGCAATGAGTTCAGGGATCTTGTTCCCTAAACTGCGTGCATTTGTACACATGGCTCGAAGTCTACTGTTTTTTGACCTATGTGCCACAGACATACCTTGATCAAATTCATTTGTGCAATGCTGTGGGGGGCAATTGATTATCTCCTGTATCATTCCATTGCCCCCCTCTACTAGTTTAAATACCTGTTAACAAAACTTCTGAATTGCTTGCTGAGAACCTCTGTTCCCTTTTGAGAAAGATGCAAGCCATCCTTTTTGTACAATTCCTTGTTACACCAAATATGTTTGGTGTGAGAAACAAAGCCAAATCCATGTTTTTGGCCCCACTTCCCTAGCCATGAATTAAAGTCTCTAATTTGCTGCATCCTACCATCATCTTCCTTATACACTGGCAGAACCTCTGAAACAGATACAGTGGAAGCAACTTGCTGCAGATCCTTACATAGCTTCTTAAAAACATCTTTTACCACACTTACCTCATTACAAGCCAAATCATTTGTCCCTAAATGGACTATGACATCCAACTCTCCATTCTGTCTTGCTTCCTTAACAATTTTTAAAATGCGTTTTCTATCTCTGTAAGCTGTAGCACCAGGAAGACATCTGACTTCTTTGCCATCACCATGACTATCCTCCAGAGTCACTCCTCTTAATATAGAATCCCCCAATAAGAGTTGCTTCCTCTTAAAGTTGTTCTTCCTTCTTACCTTTATCAGTTTGTCAGTGGTTGCAGTCTGGTTTACCTGTGGATTACAGGCTGGTGAACCAGTAGTCTCTGCTTCTGGAGTTGTTTCAATATTAAGGCATTGTTCTGAAAGTGCGGCAAAGGAATTTTGAAGAGGCACAGACTGTGGGACATGCCTCCTGTCCACAACTCTTACCCTTCCAGAGCCAACTGTAGTCCATCTGCCATTTCTTGGAAGTCTCTGAGGCAGTGGCACTTGTTTCTTTTGTATCTTTGTGGAGCTCACAGACATCTTGTAGATTTCAGCCTTCAAATTTTCAATCTCCTCTTGTAAAACAGAAAATTGCTGACAAATTGGACAACTTCTGAACCTCCAAAAGGTTTCCTTGGGGAGAAAAGCAAAACACCCATTGCACTGCAACATGCCTGACATGTTCACAGCACTAATGTAATCAGGGGACAGAAAAAAAATACCTTCAGATTTTGTTTTCTGAGTTGTTTTCTGACTTTAATCACCACAGATCACCTCCAGATTCAGTGTTTAGATTCCTTACCAAGTATCTAGTAATCAACCTTCAATTGTCTACAGTACTTTGGTATAGATTCTTAAAATTCTTACCAAGTATCTAGTAATCAACCTTCAATTGTCTACAGTACTTTGGTATAGATTCTTAAAATTCTTACCAAGTATCTAGTAATCAACCTTCAATTGTCTACAGTACTTTGGTATAGATTCTTAAAATTCTTACCTATGAAAGAGAAGAATAGATATCATCAAAATGGATACAATAGATCTCCAGAATATCTCCTTCTACACTTACTATTGCACACTTTCTATTGCTCAGTGCCCAGCTAATGTCACTAGGAAGCTGGTCAGCTCTCTGCCTTTCTTATTAATGTTATAGGCTATTGCAGCTTTAAACTTCAGTTGACAGTAGTTGAAACTATGTATTATTCTGTTTGAGCCTTTTCAAAGCCATTGAGGTTGGCTCCTACTAGAAGGCTACAATTCCCTGATTTTGTATTCTCTGAGAGCCTTCTCGATATATGCTTCCGGTGAGGCAATCAGTATGTGCTATTATATATCCTTGATTCGTTCTCAGTTTACCAGCACTCTGATACCAGACAGAAGTTACATGCATGCTGTGTTTAACTCGGCACTAAATATCTGTCCTACCGCATTCTAGGCTGGCTGGCTGATACTAAGTGTATGAATCTGGCTGGCTAACCCTAGAGGATCTCCCGCATTCTAATCTGACTCTCTATTGTTTTCTATCATTTTTCATTATTTTAGACACTTTATCAACTCCTTGTAATGAACATAGGATCATGTTCAAAAACCATCCTCTGGCTCCTCCCAATGCGTTTTGCTGCATAAGCTGCTTCATCAGGGGCACCATATAGTGAAAATGATCCACTATCCATGAGTTTAAATACCCTCCAGACTAAGAGGAGGGCATCTGAATTTTCATAAACTAATTAACCAATGGGAACAAAGGATGCTTGTATGACATCATCTTACTATTCATTCATTGGTCACATGCAGGATAATAGATGTTGTTATCATTTATTCATTCTCGATTTGACACTTTTTCAATCTTTTAAGAGTGAATTCATTGTCAAAGGGTGAGATGTTCAAAAAGAAGTCATTATGATAAAATTGTTCGATGAGTTGGTGGCAAAAAAACGACAAAAAAAAACAAAACAAATTCACACCCCCTATCAGGATGTCCCCACATGTTCAAATATTCATGGAAGCGTCACCAAAAAGCTAGACTGTCTCACACAAAGGAAAAGACACAATATGAATATATATTCAAGCCTGAGTAGAGAAGAAAATTTAGCTCTTCAAGATCTATGTAATAATAAACAACTTCTAATCAAACCGAGTGACAAAGGGGGCAACTGTGATTTTGAAAAATGAAGACTATCACAATGAATGTATGAGACAGGTAAAAAACACCAGTTATTATAAAAAATGTGACACAGATCCAAATATAAAATTTAAATCAGAACTGGATGAGATCCTAAAAAAGCTTTAATAGCTAAAATAATTGAAAAAATGAGATGACTTCTTATCTAAATGGGAACATATTATTCCTACATTTTATATAGTACCCAAAGTTCATAAAAATCTTGAACATCCTCTGGGTCACCCCGATAGTCTCAGTGATAGGAAGCCTTACAAAGAACAGCAGTATTTATGTGGACCAAGTTCTCAGAGAGTTTGTGTATTCTTTACCATCCTATACCAGAGACTCACTGGATGCCATTAAAAGACTAAAAGATGTAAGTATACAAGAGGACCACTTCCTAGCTACGCTGGATGTAGAGTCCCTGTATATTATAGATAAAAATAGATTGGAGGCAGTGGGATTTTTTCCTAAAAGTAGAGGTGTTCAATATTATGAACATAATACATTCATACTAGACCTACTTAAATTTGTGCTAACACACAATTATTTTGTATATGACAATAAATATTTCCATCAGTTAAGGGGTACGGATATGGGGAGCACATGTGCCCCAACCTATGCAAACCTCTACCTAGGCTGGTGGGAACACAACATCATTTTCAGTGAGGAGATAGACACCTATACTCAACACATCAGCCTATGGTTAAGATTTATCAATGATGTCCTATTGCTATGGACCGGCACTGAAACATAGTTCCAGGAATGTATTAAAAAAATTAATAGTAACAACTTAAACCTTATGGTGACCAGTGAGATCAATAAAAAGGAAATCTCTTTTCTTGACATCAACATCTATAGAGGTAATAAAGGTCACATACAAACAAAAGTGTTCCGTAAAAGCACAACAACCAATAGTCTATTAAGAGTTGACAATTTACATTCAGAACCCCAGAAAAGAGGAATCCCAGTAGGCCTGTACCTCCAAGTGAGAAAACTTTGCAGCACAATAGAAACATTCAAGGAAGAAGCCAAACAACTACAAACTTTATTCCTGAAAAGAGGATACAGTAAAAAGTCAGCATATAAATGAGCACTTATTGCAAATAGGGACGAATTACTGAAGCCACTCTCCAAAAAGACAGAAAAACCACTGCTCAGATTGGTAGGGAGTTTTACATAAGAACACAAGGAAATTAAAAATATCTTACATAAATACTGGCACATATTATGCCAGGATGATGATTTGACAGAAATAATACATTTGACTCCTAATGTGACATATAGGAGAAGCAGGAATCTCAAAGTTGCATTAGTGCATAGCCATTTCCAAAGAGAGAGAAGGGACCATGTGGCTGCAGTCTAAAGCAACTGGTACCTATCCATGTGGCATATGCATTGCCTGCAAATCCATCTCAAAAAGAAAAACGTTTAAAAATTATGATGGCACAAAAACAGTTGACATTTTACAGCTCATCAACTGAAGGACAGTTGGAGGAATCTATCTGATAACCTGCATGTGTGAAAAAAAAATATTTGGGTAAAACCAAAAGGGAATTAAGATGTAGGGTGCTGGAACACCTTGGTGACATTAGGAATGAGAGGGACAGGCCGGTTGCCAGACATATGACTGAAAAGAATGTGGCAACACATACTCTATTAAATTCCAGGGTATCCAACACATCTAGAAAAGGAGATTTAAACATCAAACGATTACCTATTACCTAGGTTCAAGTTGCCACTTACCCTTTCATAGAATGTAAATGAATTTGCCATTATCTATTTTTCATAAAACCATGCAGTGGTGTTGGTCTAACATTGTCCTTAATATTGGTTAGTAATCCTTGTAATGTCTTACTGACTACAAAAGTCAAACTGACAGGTCTGTAATTTCCTGGTTTAGATACTGCCCTCATCTTGAATAATGGTACTACAAAATGCATTCTTCTACTCACAGGTCACTTTGTCTGATTAAAGTGAATCAATAAATATTAAATATATTGCCCTTGCTCTTACTGAGTGAAGCTCCCTGAGTACCATTGTGATTGTCATCAGGTTCGGGGGGGGGAGGAGATTAACTAAGTGATGATAATGATTCATTGGCGATGTATGTCTGGTGTTGTGTGGTGGGCACATTGCCTTTGCAATGTACACACACACAAATCACCATCTGAACTAAGAATTAGGGTTGCAAGGGGAGGGGGAGAGACTCTGATCATTAGTATATCATCCCAATTATTAGCATATCATCCTGACATAAAAGTGTGTATGTGCTGTGGAGGACAAAGGAGATCAGCGAGGATGCTGAGATACTTTAACCAAGAGCAGCCCTCACTCAAACCTTTCAGTGCCAGTGGGTACGTAATACATTGCAGAGCAATGCATTGGATACCTCTCTAGCACTCAACAGATTAAGATAGTGTTGAAACAAAAGAGGAAGCTATTGAAACCTATTTATGTAATGAAACAAATGACTTAGAACAAGAACACAGTGTTTAGTTGCACAGATTTATAAACACACGTAATGAATTTCATACAAACAGTATTATGAGTGTTATTGTGTGGAGCAATGTGATACACTTATATATACACTACACATTCTGATGTGGTAAAGTAATTGCAGGTTTTATTTTTACTTTTTATAAGCAAAAACACCCTCCTGCTATAGGGTTGACAGACTGAGAAAGGGCAACACTGTTGCTGCTTGCTGTTTTTCTCTTTATAATTTTTTTTTTGGATTGTAAATGATGTTTAGGGAGTTGAAATTCCATGTAAAACCATGAATATAAAACAACTGCCTGTTATCTATGCTTTAGCCAACTGAAGTACATTTCATAAATGTCAGAAACAAGTGCAGATGCTGATTATGGTAACCCTTTGAATGACAGAGGGATACCCAATGCATTGTGGCACTCAAAGGGTTAACCAGACTATTCAAATAACGGTCTCTGTAAACAAACTGGACAAAGAAACAAGTGTTGTAGACCTTTCCACGCACCTACTTCAATAAGTCACTATACAGATTTCCAGACTGTCACAAGCCAGGTCCTGTCCTGTAAGTATCAGATGATGGCCCATATGCAAATGCCTTAACGTGACATGAAACGACATGAGCAAATATGGGCAGATGGCAGCAAAGCTGCTTGACAATGTTGCATCCACTCACATAGCCAGACACACTGCACATATCACTGTGTATCTGACGATGTGTGCGGATGTTAGTTCACCAAGCAGCACTGCTGGCATCTGCTCACATCCACTCACCTTGCCAGACACAGGAAAAGTAAGCTGATGCTTGACAAGCCCACAGCTGCTTAACTCGACCTATACTGTCTAAAGAAGTGAGCAATGCTAGCGCTGCTGGTTGACAAACTCACCTCAGCACACATCTTGTACAGTGTGTCTGATGATATGAGAAGATGTGACATCATCAAGCAACTCTAATGGCATTGGAATCCACTCGCATCTGTCATCTGTTGTCAAGGGACATCAGAGGGTAAATTATTTAACCCCGACAAACCCCAAGAAACTCTATCCTTCAGGGCAGGGGTAGGCAACCTGAGCCCCCTCTGCCTTAGCTATTGAGGACTATAATGCTCATTATCTCCACCAACTGCATGGGGAAGATGGGAATTGTGGCTTCAACAGCTGGGAAGCTACAGGTTGCCAGTGATGTAGACATCTATGTACAAGTGCTGCTCAGGAGTTTTTAGACATGCCTGTATGTGTGCTTGTGTGTGAGAGTGCATTGTACTGTTTACATTGTATTCACAACATGCACATGCAGCACAAACCCAGAATGCACATGGGGAACAGGAGAAGTGCTGTCATTGTGAGACATTAAAGGACTAGATTGGCTCACACTGCCCATACATACACACACCCTAGGGAGATTAACCAATTTACAATAACAGTTCATATTTCTACACAGTTAAAGCGCTGTAAGTCTTACATGAATGTCAGGAGGAGGTGATCTAAGTTAACTAGCCAGAGGACTGTGCAATTCTTTGCTAACCCTCTGGAGCACAAAGAGTTAAAACACATACTTTGCATAAGCCCCTGAAATATTTTCTACCTGAAACATTGTGGCTCATTCTCTGAAGGTCTATTCTGTTAGACGTATAACATTCAGCTCCATAGAGAGTTATAGGGAGATCCCAGCATCACCAACCTCATGTTCAAAGACTGCAATCGGAGCTTATTGCATCTGGTGGTGTGTCATATTATAATGTAAACACACCTAAATGAATAGAACAATATATAATTAACCTGCATTTCCATGTGCAAATGAGACATTGTCGAACAAACTAGTAAACCTGTCAAAGGTATGGCAGATTCACAGCAATCTCAGTGGATTGTTTCAGGTTGATTGCAGATTCACAGAGCCATCCTGGCCCCTTATCACCCCTTAATGCCTCTCCACACACCTAAACATTTTCAAATCTCTTTTAGATTTTGTCCTCAGTAAGTCATGTATTTGATGAAGGAAATGGCGTCATTCTCCATTAATTGACGGACTTTTGTGATTGTTGCTTCCTTTCTAAATCCAGAACCAAATAATGTTTTTAAGCTAGTGATCATTGCTTTACCCTTACTAATGAATTAACCTGTCTCAGTTTTAGGGACTCACTATAATCCATCTTATTTTTGTCCTTATTTGTAGATATTTTTAGGATTTATCTTATTCTTTTTTGCAATATTTCTCTCATTGTCAATTTTAGCTAACCTAATTGCTAGTTTGCAGATCATGCATCTGACCCTTACATACACTATAGTGAAATATAAAGCTAAAGATGAGAGAAGCTCTCCAGAGAGAGAGAGAGAGAAACAGTTCCTGTTTTATTCTATCAAACCTTTTCAACTTGGAGAGATCTTAGAGCATAGGCTAAAGGTTTTGGAACAGCATAATAAGTAGAGATTTTGTCTTACTTTTATTTCTCCTGTGTTTATCTCCCCATAGAGTCCATCTAAAAAGACTCATGCCCACTTCTGTAGACAATTATACTTTTTAATAATTAAAGATTCATTCTGAGAATGCAATGAGGATATAGAGCTTAAAACTACTCCATTTTAAGTGTATGGAAAATATAATGGTTATCAATTTTACAAATGTTTATATTTTGCAGGTGACCAGAATGCTACATTTTGGCATTAGAATGTAAATTATAATTCTCTAAAATGTCTCACCATTTTAGTCATGGTTCTGAATATGAATGAACCAGATGGGAAATTTGTGTAGCAGAAAATTATTTAAGGAAGGATGAGGAGCCCAAGGCAATTGTAGCAATATGTCCATTCAAAATAAATCAAAGATAAGAAGATTGTCTAATAAGCTAAAACTCAGTTTAAAGGAGCAATAAACTTTTTTTAGGAAAAAATATATATTGTAGGGATTTTCCTATTGAGTAAAACAAGGGTACTCATACTGCCGAGAGATTTATATTTCCAGAGTTATTACAGTTTAAACCCATGTTTTTTTACATTAACAGTGCCCTCTAGTGGTCAAATTCTAATTATATTTCCTGTTAGATTCTAATGGAGAGGAAAGTCAGAAAAGTCAGAGACATACAGTTCTCCATATGATGTGATAGAAACTGCCTGTCACTTCCTGTCAGAACCATCAGGAAGTACACAGTAAATTCACTTCCTGATTATTTAAACTGCTATAATTTTTGAATAAAACTCCTGACAGTGATGGGAGTACCCTTGTTTTATTCAGCAGGAAATGTTCCTTTAAAGAAGGCATTGGAAAGCTTAGCAAACATGAAGGTTCTGTTTATGAATTAGCTATTTTGAAATCAGAAACTGTACAAAACTGTATACTCTAGTACGCTGATTTGAGATAGAATACTAAAGGAAGATATAATCAGATTAGTCAAATAAAGAAAGCATAGTACTACCGGAACTTATTTTTTAAATGTCAACATAGGTTCTTATCCAGAGTACTAATACCTTATCAATCATGGCAAGAAATAGAAAGCTAAGGAAAAAAGTGATTCACATAATGTTCTAATTATTCTAAAAGCATTAAAAACCCTGACACGGGAAATCAAAGGACTTAATCAAATACTTGTTCTAGATATGGAAGCAAGACTATATAAAGGATCTATAAATACCTCGTGTTTTCAAAATACTGATGCCTGTTGAAAAAGTCAGTCTGATTACAACCACTGATTTTGGGAAATATTTAATGTAGTCTTCTTGTTAAAGCAATAATTTAATACATTATTATTTATTATAATTTATCAGAATCATGTTTGTTTTTAGTTGAGTCTGAGATTTGCTTTGAAACAACAGTGATTTGTGGTGTTAATATTGATCTACTGTTACCTAGTGATATGCATGCTTTCCGCTTTAAAAAAAAAAGCTTTTAAATCAATATATCATTATACTTATAGTTATCAAGTAGACAAGTATTAACTCTCTGAGTGCCACAGAGTTAATACTTGTCTACTTGATAACTATAAGTGTAATGGTATATTGATTTGAAAGCTTTTTTTTTTTTTTAAAGCGGAAAGCATGCATATCACTAGGTAACAGTAGATCATTGTTTTGTGATGCATTCAGCACCCTTCTAGCACTAGATGCTTAACTGGAAAAACTAGACTTTGTGTAAAAGAAAACTTGAAACCTTGGGGAAGATTCACTAAGCAGTGATAAAGAGGCGATAAAGTGGAGGTGACTTCTCCAGTTCCTATGTAATTCTATGGAGCCTATTCACTAAGATCTACGTTGTTGAAGAAATCTTAGTTCTTAGGCTCCATAGAATAACATAACAATTGGAGAAGTAATAAACTGGAGAAGACATCTCTACTTTATCACCGTTTAGTGAATCTCCCCCCTCAAGTCTTTTCTTTCTGTAGACTTCTGCCACAACTTAATAAATCCAGGCAGTTAATTTTCCTCTCTTCAGTAGAAATGTCATTGTAGAGTTCCATTAAAGAGTGTGCATCTCTGTCTCTTATTTTTTTTCTCCTTCAAAGTCTGGTGGATTTTTCTGAGATAATATTTACTATTTTACTTGATTTTAATAATATTTGACTATTATAATTGTAAATATCTTAAAACTGATTAGCTTAAATATAAAACATGCTCCACTCAATTTCTTAACCCTTTGAGTGCCAGAGGGGTATGCAACTCATTGCAACCCCTCTGGCATTCAAAGGGTTAAACATTTTAGTTAAACCATATGCAAAATAAAACTTTTCTTTATGCTAAATGTGGTAATCATCTATCATCACAGGTGAAAGAGAGTTAGATGTACACATACATAAAGAAAATGGCAGCACTTTGGGAGCAAAGCAACTGTATAATACTAGATAAACACAATTTCTCAAAATGAATTGTTTTAAATGAGGAGAAACAAAATATTCCCGCATTACTTTTTGTTTAAACGGGGTATTTTTTGTCAGATTATTTCCACCAAATGTGTATAAATGATCCCTCCTCATCAGTCTCTGAAAGAAGTATTTGGAATTCATGAATACATTCGAGATAACCTGGAGGGGACTAAATATGTTAAATATAACATTCTAAATGACTAACCTTTTAGGTTAGAATTGATACAGCAGTTTCATATTTTGCCCAATATTTCCTTCCATTCTTCATCTTTCAATACTTCCCCCACCACTTCCTCCCAGCTATCCATGCATTTAATTCTTAGATTATCATCTATGAGGATCCTATAAAGTTGAGAAATCATTTTATTTCCAAATTCCCAATGCACAACCAAAATCTAGCTTATACAACAGGTTGTTGATTATATGCCTGAAAGTTTAAGGCGTGCATAGAGATTGCTGTCATTCAGTAATCTCTCAGACTTTTCAAGTAGGACCCCAACGAAATGTGATCATTGAAAAAATTATAGAAAAAACATTCATTGAATTAAAGAAAGCTGAAAGAGAAATTCTTAAGTTATTGTTGCCACATGAAATTTCAACTCCAACAGGAATCAGTGCCAGTTGTTGTACACCAAATAAAGGCACTGCTTGACGACCTTCAAATCTTAAAGACTACAAAATCCACTTATCTCTCAAAGTACACTCCAGTAATGGAAGTAAAGTCTGCAGAAATGAACACTGGACAATGCATTCCTATATAGATAAAGATTTAGTTGTTTGTTATTGTGGCTCTGTTTTCATTTCTAGTTTATCAAGCTATGGAAACAAATTAAGGGAATTGCTTTTCTAAATTGCTTCAGGGCATCTCTGATGAAAACTGACCAGTATATTTGCAATTTATATATTTTTTTAACAGCTTTAGGATCACAGAAAAAAATTCTCTCAACTATCTGCAAATTCTGTTTGCATGTCATGCATTTTTCTGTTCTTATAAAAAAAAATAATAAAAAAGAAAGTAAAACGAAAAAAAAAACAAAAAAAAAACAAAAAAATTGACACATACAATCAGCCTTGTTAATGAATTTCTTATAACCAATTTCAAAGTATACCATATTATGGTCACTACTGCCAAAGTGCTCTTGTACATATGCAGTTGATACCATTTCAAAATTGTTTGAGAACACTAGGTCCAAACATATTTCTCAAAATTTCATATGGAGTGTCTGTTCCTCATTGTTTCCTATCTGACTCACTATTTGATTTCAAAGTCATAGAGGAACTAATATGGTTTCCTAAGATCCAACATTCATTTACTTCATATTGTACCCGAGGATCAGTTTGCAATATGTTGCACAGTACACCAGTAATCATAAGGTGAATATCCCACAATGGTGTAAACAGACCACAGGGAGATATAGTGTGGGGACCCTCAAGAATACAGGGAGGTCTCCAGTGTATCAGGGAAAGTCATAGGGAGTTACACAAGCAATTCAATTTAAAACGTCAGGCGAAAAAAGTGGAAAAACTGCACTTTTCGCAGGAAATTTCCAGCTGGATGAGAAGTGCCATTTTTTGCCTATTTCTGTGTTGAGGTGAAAACTTTTGCTCACCCCTAGTGAGGTCCCTCTTTTCAGTCTTATTGTTGCCTGTTTGCAGTAGTAATGCATTTGGTGTTCTGTATCTGTACCTCCACATGTATCTTACCCACGTGTTGCGGTGGCTTATCAAAATTTGGAACTGATACTATGTTTCACACAGGCATTTGACTCTGGCAGTTTAGCGTTACTTGGCACCTCCTTGACTAGCAGAAACATCACTAGATACATTGTTGCAAGAGTTCACACCAAACATAATCACGGGAGCTTGCTTATAGACTACCATGGCACCAAGCACTTTTCAGTCAGGACAGCAATTGAGGGCACAGTGCATTGACAGATAAGAGCCAGGGACCCCTGAGATGCATACAGCCCAAGATGGGATTCATGTGAGTACAATAGGAGGGGAGTTCTTTTTATGTGATGTATTATGTTTTATTAAATACTGTAATGTATTGTATATTTTAGTTATATAACGCCAACCAGTGTACTTGGCACTTTGCAGTTTACATTTGATATAGAAGGGGTACAATAAGTGCAGCGATTAAGTGCTTATAAAGACAATCATACGGGGATTAACAGGTGAGTATACATTAAGATAAAAGGTCCCTACCCTATAACGCTTACAATCTAAGTACTGCACTTAGTTGCCTGCCTCTGTCCTTTACTCTTTTTCTGTTGCTATTCTCTAATTTTTAGATTTGATTGATTTCATGTGGACAAGACCACTTTCCCATTTAGCTGCACCAGACTATTTGGACTGACTGAGGACTTTGGGTTTAGATTTCATTGATTATACATCATCCTCATATATCATGCATCATTTATTGGAACATTTATCATTTTTCATCTCAACTCTATCTGCTTCATTTAGAGGACTTATATATTTTGTGGACTAATAAGGTACATACCTGAGTACTATTTATTTTAGATTAACCCCTTAACGACCGTCGCGCGCATGTGCGCCCATCACTTGGTGACCACAGGGCTTTTTTTTATTATCACTTCCAGTTCAGGGCTTCTGGAGCAGCGTGAAGCTGCGCCGGGAGCCCTGAACTCCATGATGTGCCAAGACCATGAACTCCATGACGTGCCAGGACCGTCACTGGTCCTTACGTGCTGGACCAGCGTGACAGTCCGGGTACGTCATCGGACGCGAAGGGGTTAAACATCTCTTCTAATAATAGTTACTGTTATTAATCTACCACATAGCTTAGGTTTTCCTTCAGATTTTTTTTATAGTTTATATTTATGTATGTGCCTGCACATTGACTATGTGCACATTAGATATGATGGCCAGAAGTGGCAAAAGCTGCTTGTACATTATACTCACTTACAGATAAATATTTAAAAAACGTTATATTGATATATTGGTCAACAATTGACATACAAGGTAATATCTGAGTATTTTCCATTTGTCATTTGATAAGTGGAATGAACCCCCATATCAATGCAACACAATAAGAGTCCTGCCACCAGTTTACAGTTAGTTTAAACATGTCATGCAGAGTCTGATTTACTAAAAAAAGGAGAAACTATGGATAGAACCAACTTCACTGTAATTCAAAGATGCAAGTTACCATTGATTAAAATTGATCTTTTAACCCGTGAGTTCTAGAAAAGACTCAGTGCATTGCTTCTAAATGCATTGTGACCTTTTCTAGCATAAAAGGAGTTAAAATAGTATTCAAATAAACTGGAAATACATCTCTATGGTGCATGTAGGCCTTGATTACATTACAGCTGGAATGTCTCATTTTTTTTTGCTGAAAAAAGGTTATTTTGAGCCGTAATATTTCTATTTGATCCATCGTCAAGTTAAACATTTTCAGGAGATCACTTCAGGAACCATCAGGAGCTGATCAAACAACCCACACAAAAAGGGGATGGACGTTTAAGTGCTTATATTACAGCCATTTAGAATTTCCATTGTCCGAAGTCTAGCATTTGCCACTTCAACTGTATATGCATTGAATAAACTAGTCAATATGGATGTGTTGCTTAAAATGTAAAACAATGCCCTGAATCAGTCCATTTTGCTTTTAATATCAGTGACCCCTTCTCTGTAATATTTAACACTCTACAGTGTTGTGGCAATGAACTGACCTTGCATTTATTAAAAAAATGTATACTAAAGATATCTTTCATTCCTATCTGTAGGATGGTCCCTTATAATAAATTATTATTTATTGAGTTCTTTGCCTAGTTTACTGTGTTCAATTATACACTGCACAAATGGCTAACACTCCCTATGACATATACAGGCTTCTCCAGGCAACCTCCCCTTCCCTGGGATATTGTTATTCTACAGTGATATGTAGGCAATTAAACAACAGCTACATTCACAACATAAACAAAGCCAAGTGACCTTTTGATACAATGCAACAAAATCAGTCAAATGGTAAAAAAAGGATAGCAGAAATTCAGATAATGTGTTAATCACCTTATCCAGAATGCACATGGCAATACCATGATAGAAAAAGAGTACACATTTTAACCCTTTTTGGACCTGCGGTGTATGCAACATATAGAGATGGAGGAATTGCTAATGCTAATGCTCACCACTCTGGTCTTCACGGGTTAACATCTTGGAAATGCTACACATATACCCGCTGGTACACTAAACAATAAACCAGTAAAACCTCATTTAACAACCACATAATAAGAATGGTGATATTTGGAGAAAACATTAAGGAATACAATAGTACTAGTCTTTAAGAGGTTAACATCTCAAGGAACTACACAAGGTATGAAGTATAGAAACAATGTGGGGGCAAACTAAATGCACAACAGGGGAAAATAAAAATAATTATTGGTTTAAATGAGGAATTGTAACCTATAAAATGCTATAGAGGTCTACAAATGAATTGCTTTGCAAGCCTTGGACACTTGAAAGCATCCAATGGTTAAAGTGCAGTCTTAGGTCTCAAAAGAAATCATGGAGATTTTTGGGGCAAGCCATTTGTGCTATAGGGAAGAACTAAAACTTCCTCACATTTCCATTGATTTAAATGGGGATTTTAACCCCTTGAATGCTAGAGAGATCTCAAACGCACTGTTTCACAATGCGTTTCAGACCTCTCTAGCATTCAAGGGGTTAAAATCCCCATTTAAATCAATGGGAAATTTTAGTTCTCCCCTAAAGTGCAACAGGTTTGCCCCAGAACTTCTCCACTTTTCTTTTGAACATATGACCCTTAGGTCTTTATAGGAAAATATGGTAAGGGTAACAGAGTAGGTCAAGGGGAAGTTGTTCATTCAGTGTGTGACAACAAGTTAAATCATCTGGATCTAAGAGGAGAACAGAAGAAAGCTAGTCACTAGAATGAATGAGAGTAAGTCAGTCTGGGGAAATTAGGTCACTGCACATGTAATCTTAACCCTTTAAGGACCAGAGGTATACTATGCATGGTTCTGTAATGCACTTCTCAACCATCATGCTCTTGTCCAAAGCACTATAGTGCAATGCATTGGATACCTCTCTGACACTCAGCGGGGGAAAAGCAGTAGGCTTCAGCCTGAAAAAACATGAGTAAGTGTCACATCTGTCTCCACAAATGATATAAAAAGAAAGCACCCTATAGTGTAATAAAATCACTATGATCATAAAGAGTATAAATAATGTACTACACTCACATTTGATGATGGTCAGAGAGCTGATATCAGCTAATCTGACATGAGCGCTTGTGGAGAAATTCCATCCATCTCCACTCAGAGGGCTGGCAATCAGCTGTAGTACAACATGAGACAAACAGACAAACAAATGATTAGACAGCTGCTTCCAAAATATATAAAATTTAATCCAACTTGAGTAAAAACAATTAAAAATATGCGTTTAAACCATTATTATTTCTAATTGTTTTTACTCAAGTTGGATTAAATTTTATATATTTTGGAAGCAGCCATCTGATTGTTTGTTCGTCTGTTTGTCTCCTGTTGGACTACAACTGATTGCCAGCCCTCCGAGTGGAGAAGGAAGGAAATTCTCCACAAGCATTCATGTCAGATTAGCTAATATAAGCTCTCTGACCATCATCAAATGTGAGTGTAATACATTATTTATGCTGTTTATGATCATAGTGATTTTATTACACTATAGGGAGCTTTCTTTTTCTTTTTATGTCATTTCTGGATTTTTGAGACACTTTGGGGGAGTGTGTTATATGAGAGCAGCCCAATATCCTGTGGAGCACCACTATTGAAACTGTTTATGAGGGCAGTTATTATCCTCAGATTTTATTATCCTGGATTTGGAGTATGCCATCATCCAGCCAGTAGTCTTGTGAGTACAGATCTTGGGTGTTGGTGATGGCCATTTGATTGTCATTTGATCCTGCAGAGAGGCACCCGTGGTCTTTTTTCCTTCACCCCTTCTTCTTTTACTACATGTCTGCCTTTAGTAAATGTTGGAGGTTATGCACTAGGGTGTGATAAAGAGGTCATAAGGTGGAGATGACTTCCCTAGTGATATCACTTATCCAATTCTTATGTTATTCTATGGAGCCAATGCACTAAGATATCTCCCACTTCCCGCATAGGTGACATACAATAACATAGGAACTGGTGAAGGGATAGCACAGGAGAAGTTATCTCCTCTTTATCACACCTTAGTGCATCTCCCCCAAAATCTCTTGAACAAAGGCAAAATTTGTAGGGGTTATTTGGATTTTAAGTCCATAGTGAGGTAAGAAGGGGATTTTTTCAGTGGCACTGTGGCCCGTGTAAACAAAGGTAAGCAAATCCATGCTGTGCACAGTTGTTTTGACATGTACTAAAGGTGACAAAATATGGACAGGGCTGTAGATTTTCATGTTTCACTGGTATCACAGCTGGTATCCATGTTACTGTGATGATCCAGCTTTTCCTTAGCAACAACTAATAAGCATGCAAATGGGATCGCTGAAGCTCAAATTCTGGAGAACACCAGCCGCATCACAGGGAGCAAACAAAAATTCTTCAAATTTCCGTTGATTTAAATTGGGCTTTTTACCCTCTGAATGCAATAAAGGTCTCCAAAGCCTTCACACTGTTGGAGAAATTTCTAGCATTCAGGTAGATAAAAGCCCAATTTAAATCAACAGCTTTTTTCTCCCTATGGTATAGTTGGTTTGCTCCAGAATTACTCAAGTTTTGCTTTGTACATCAGCCTCCCTAAGGGGTATGTACTAACCAGAATCCATGCTATAACATATGCAGGACCTACACCTGCCTAACGCCAATATTCCAAGTTATTTATGCTGAAATTCTTCTCTTAACCCATTCAGTGACAGTGGGGCACAATGTATTTGTCACTAAAAGGTTTAACCCTGCTTGTACCAAGGGGAGGGAAGTGTACAGATTTCCTCTGTTTCTTGTTTTACCTAACTAACAAGGCACAACAGAAATGGTTTAACTTTATTTCTCTGCACATGCTACTGGGGAGGTGTAGGGGAATTGTGTATGCCAATAAGAAAGGAAGCCATCATAAGCTCTAGTGCATACCCCACAGTGCAGTGGCAGCAGCTTAAGATTAACCCTTTCAGTGTCAGAGGGGTATCCAAAGCTTTGCCTAGCATTGGATTGTGTACATCTCAAAGGGTTAATGCCAACAGAGCTGTGAGGTGGATTGGTTTATTCACCCCGTTGAGTCTTTTTTTAGTTTGTTTTTTCCATACAAAACCCACATCTGCACTCATTAAAATAAACATGTAGCGCCAGAAGGTGGTTGTACTATAGACAGTGCTGAAACCATATTTTGTGTGCTGCTCCTGTCTGCCTCCTATGTAGTAAACTGTCTATGCCGAAAATGAGCCCATTAATATCACTTGCTCCAAGAGGAGGGCAGTGGGGAAGTGTGTGAGCATTTCAGGCCATGACATTCATTTACTACTTGTATATCACCATGTTCTAACAGTGAGCAGAGGAAAATGGCATACAATTCTAAATTATCTGCCAATCCAATAGGGTATGCATTCTAGGCTTGCTCACATTAAAGTTAGGGATGAGCAAAAAATCAGATTTTTTTTTCCCCAATGGAATATTTGGATAAAACCAGCAGCAATTTCCCACTTTTCTGCAAGAACCCCAATTATATAATCCCAGCAAATGTCCAAATTCTAAGATATTTCCCATGGGAACTGTCAAAGTGGGCTCAGTAGATGTTTTGTCTATAGCAGTATAGTGGGACAAGGTTGGAAGTTGGGATGTGTCAGTCTATGGCTACCAGCATAGTGGGATAAGGCTGGGTCAGTTTGTGTGTGTCTATAGCTATTGTGGGACAACTCCAGGAGTCAGTATGTGTGATTCTAGTACAGTGGAACAAGGTTAAGGGACATGGTGGTAAAAAGTGGAAAAATATCACTTTCTTCAAAATCTTATTGTCTTTGAAATGATTTCCTAAAGACATATTTGGAATTTAAAAGTCAAAGTGCCAGCACACAATAATGATCCAGCCTAATAGCCCTTTATTTTTCTAATCTTCTATTAATAAATTAAAAACCTGCTTGTTTTAATCAAGCAGATGGTGTCTGTAGAGAACATTTAAATGAATACAGAAGCATTTAATCAGGCTTGAGAACACTAACTTTGATCAAATTCTCTACAGTGTTGTATAAATTAAAACAGTAAAAGCATTTTCTGCAAGACTGCAGTTTCATATACATTACTGTATTGCAAAAATTGCAAATGTATGCAAAGAAGAGCCTTAAAAAATTGTTGAACAACGATTTGATTTTAATATACATCTTCTTTGAGGGCGTTACCTTCAGAATGTTATTGTTTCACCATCATTAACATTAAATTGTGGCATATATATGAATGTGCCATTGCATTGCCACTGGTGTCAGTCTCTAATACAGCTGTACTTAAAGGTACAGTAATATTTAACATGTTAAAAAAATATTGTAGGGTTTATCCTCTTGAGTAAAACAAGAGTACTCCCATTTCTGTGAGGTGTTTTATTCAAAAGTCATTACAGCTCAAACTTGATTTTTTTAGGTTCAGTATCACAATAGCCTGAACTTTTAGTGGTGCTGTTGCTACACCATCCTATGAAGATTTATGATCAAATGACCATAGCTGTCCATAGGATTTTGTAGCAACAATGCCACTGTACAATTTCAGGCCATTGTGATACTGCACCTAAAAAATTCAAGTTTGAACTCTAATAACTTTTGGGAGAGCCCTTGTTTTACTCTGGAGGATAAACCCTACAACATATATAAATATTATTATACTTTAAGTGCAGCTGCATTAGAGACTAAGAACAGTGACACTGCAATGGTGCATCCATACATAGGGCGCAATTTCATTTTAATTATGAGGAAATAATAACATTTTGAATGTAACACCCTCAAAGAAAATTTTAAAATAAAATTATTGTTTTACTCAAGAGGGGTATGCAAAGATTTTTGTTTTTCAACTGATGTAGCTGAGTAATACAAGATATTGTTTGTGAAGGGAGGGCTTTAACCCACTGAGTGCAAGAGAGGTATGCAAAGCATTGCTTTGTGTACCCTTGAGGCACTCAAAGGGTTAACTGCTTGAGAATCAGTGGTGTGAGCACAAGGTATTGAGGATAAATGTGTTACATACTACTCTGGCATGCAAATGATTAAAGAAAAATATATTTATATTCATTTTTTTCATGATGAATGAAACAAGAGCACCCTTACTGCTTGGATATTTTCGTTCAAAAGTTATTCCAACTCAGACTTTTCTTTTGTATTATGCTACAATTGTCTGTTGTTATCACTAGGTGGTGCTGTTGCTATAATTTACCTTGGATGACACTAAGGTGTGATAAAGAGGGTATAAAGAGGAGATAACTTATCCAGAGATATCAGATCTCAAGCTCCTTTACTATTCTATGGAGTCTATGCACTAAGATATCTCAAGTGGAGAGATCTTATTGCATGAGCTCCATAGAATAACTTGAATAATAATCATAAGGTATTCAGTACAACATTTAAAGAGCCGTTTCGACGGCCATCCGACCTATCCTTGCATAGGCTTTGAGAACGAGAGTGGTGACTCGCGAAATGCATTAGCCAGCGTATTTTATGTATTTTTAAAATGTTTTTATTATCTATTTTGTGCCTTATACAATAAATAGGATTCTTGTTTTCACTTTGGTGGAGACTTTTTGTTATTTTTTTTATATTTTTTACTTTTTATGTTATTTTATTTTCCACCTCATTATTTTATATGAGAGTTAGATTAATTCATTGATTATATATATATATAAGAGATGGCTGAGGGACACGGGGACATCTACAAGTCTGGACATCCGATACTAAGTGGAAATGGTATGATCTCTCCACAAAGGTGAGAGTCAGCTTTGAAAAGCATCAACAGCTGACAACTTCGACACGTCAGTGCACATTTTAAATATCATTTATTGAATACATTATCCTACTGTATTTACACTATTGGGCGCTCCATCTTCTCCTGTGTTTTTTTGGAGTTTGTGTATTGTGGTTTTCCTGTCTTGAGAGGACGTGCAGAGAAGGAGGAGCTGTCTTATACCTGGATCTGGGTCCGGTGCTATAAACCCAGAGAAGTTGTGTCTGTCATATATGTGACCGAAAGCCACTCATTTTGTGAGTACCCACAAGTGGGGTGATTTGTGATGGAGGAGTGAGCATCCTGAGATTTCATTGCACTAGGGTGCCCCTCTGTGCACTCTCTCTTTTGTCATTTCCTATGTTGCCACAGTACTTAGCTTGCTACCAACTTTTACTGTCAGCTGTGGATATTTGTACTTCAGTACTCAGCAGAGTTACTACTGCAATCAGAATTTTCCCGCCATGTATGGCATAGGTGATAACTGGGTGAAAATTGCTTGCAGGCATATTATTATTGGTTGCAGATATGAGAAAGTTATATATAATTTGTATGTGTGGGAAGCCTCCCCCCCACCCCCAAAAAAAATACAACAGAAATGTTCACCCATCGCTACTCTACATTAAAGGTATTAAAAGCCCCATTTAAAGCAATGGGAATTTCTGGGAATTTGTATTTGTCCCCTATTTGTCCCCATGCTGCAGTTGCTTTTACTCCAGAATTACATTTTGAAAATGGGGTACATGGGGATAACTTCTTATTATTTTATTATTTTGAATAAGTGGTTATTAAAGTGACAATAAAGAGTTAAACAAGTATGTATTTCTATTAAAGAGCATTCTATACACCTTTATTGCCCTTTAACAAAAACATATCCACCCTCCAGTGTAATTCTAGTGTAATTATAGCAATAAGAAAGATCTCACATTTTTTATGCCAATCAAAAAAAATCACACAATTTTCTGTTCAAAGAAATTCTTGTTCTCTAATCTTACCTTCAGCTAATGCCAAAAGATAAATTAGATATATGTTTTAAACTCATGGGCCCTTTACATGTCTCTCGGGGCTATTGGTAATCCATTTCTCCTTCATCATTTCATCTCTGTCTTCAGCTTTTTTAGCCTTTAGACATACAGTAACTCAGCTTTGTGCTGACAACATTAAATTCAATGTGTCATTCATCTGCGCTCTCAACATTTTTTCTTATGCATGTCAGCTCGTTATTATATAATCTGACATATCTGAAAAGATGTTTGGCAACTGAGACAGAGAACCTGATGCAGAATGTAAAAGATGAGAACTTCTGGAGCAAACCAAATGCACCACAGAGGGCAAATACTGGGCATTTTTAACAGCTTGAATGCTAGACAGGTCTCTACCACAATGCAAAACAAAAAGAAAACTCTGTTGCACACACTAACAATCAATGAAAAAAATATTGTTCTAATAATAGCAGGTAAATACTGTCGGTGCACCCATAAGCTATAACTGACATGAAAATATAGGGAGTGTACACGGAAAAGAGATTCCAAGGACCACCCTAAACCAGAGCTAATTAAATTGAGGCACTCACATTTTTTTTTTTTTTATTACAAAAATATCCAAAAAAATATACACATAAGACAATTAAAAACATTTAAAAATAAAATAGTACAGACAGGTACATAGAATAGTGACAAGCTATTCTCTGTGGAATAATAGAAATCAATGACAATGTATACCAACAAAGTGCTATGTGTTTAAAGGATCCAAATAACCATAAGAGAGCCAACTTAGAAAGTGCATAATCAAAAATGAATGAAACAAAGTGACAAAAAAATAATCAATTGTAGCAATGGTATACTTTTTTTGTGAGTTTCAAAGAAGCTTTATTGAAAAATAATATCCAACAAAGCTGGGAGCAAATACAGAAAAACAAAGGATGGTATTACAAAATAAGGCAAATAAACAACATGGGTATATCATGAAATACAAATGTATACAGCGTATCAGATGTATTTTGGTAAAACGGTACATAGCATGTATGGGATATACCGAGCGTCACCAAGCATTTATGAGTAAGAAGGTTTAGAGGCACAGGTAAACCCCTACTGAGTATAGGAGTAGGTAAAGACTAGTAAAAGATTGGAAAAGAGACAGGAAGAGAGAGAGAGAGACAAGAGGAGGAGATGGAGAAAAAAAAGGGGGGATGGGGGTATGCTTCGTACACCACCCAGGATGTCTAAATCTCTGTCTTAAGTATAAATTATAGATTAGAAAGGGCATGCAGAGAAGAATTTGTCCACCACATCCAGGTCACCTCCCCTAGAAGCAATATGAACCCGTAGTAGACATATGTGTATCATCCATTCCATGACTGTGGGGGGAATGACATCACTCCAGTGTCCAGGAATGAGAGATTTAGCAGTGTGGAGCATTGTGAATAATAAGCATTTCTTAAAGAATGATAAGAGTAAGAGTTTCAGGAAGAACAAAGTTTGCCAAATGTCTCCAGAGAGCGTAATGCTTAAATTCAGACATTCTGTCCAAAACTAATTTTTGAACATGTCCACCATATATGTGAAGGGGTGCCTCTCTCCAGACCGCAGCGCCAACAGGATGCGTTGGCAGATGGGGAAAATGTATGGATTCTAGCTGGCATGAGGTACCATCTGGAAAGGAACTTAAAGTGCCATTCCAACATTGAAGCAGAAATGGAGGCCAGAGATGCCTCCTTCCATATTTCCTCCCATTCTATGGACAGTGTGAACTAATTCTTTTTCCCATGAAACAGCATATCTTGGTTTATGAGAGGGGGATGGGGAGGACAGAATGTTATATGCTTTACCCAATTTTCCAGATAGTAACTTGTAGGCGAGTAAGAGGGATTCAAATACCGTTCAAATACCGTTCAAATATCACCACATCTCAGATGTTGGGAGTTCATAAGATTGTCATAGATCGTCAAATTGTCTAATCTGGCCCTCAGAAGTTAAATCCATGATCTGCAGTTGGGGTGATTTCACCCATCTAGGGAAATCTGAGGCACCCAGGGAAACAGACATAGGTCTTGTGTAAAACACTGGTGATGCAAACGAAGGGGAGCGTGCAAGCTTCTTTTGTTTTATTGTAAATTGACCATATATTTAAAACATGGGAAAGAATGGGATGAGCATACATAGAGGTACTTCTGAATTTGGGGGGCATAAATATTTCAGACAAAGGATCAATTCATCTTCTCTCTCATTGCGTACCCATGCTTTAGCATCCACGTTATGTGCCCAGTCTATTATAGAAATAAGAGCTGAAGCATGATAGTATCGTTGTAAGTCCGGAAGTCCTAGGCCTCCTCACAGCTTGGGTAAGTATAGACATCGAGATGCGAGTCTAGATGGTGTGGTCTAGCCTGCCATAAGAAGCAGTGGATAGAGCTGTTGACCAGTGAGAAGAATGTCGAAGGAACGTGGATTGGGAGAGTTTGGAACAAGTAAAGAAAGAGGGGGAGAAGGTTCATTTTAATGACATTGATTCTACAATACCATGATAAATATAGTTTATTCCATTTCTCAAAAACGCGTTTAACAGAGCACAATATTGGGGGAAAGTTGAGAAGATAAAGGGAATCAAAAGAAGATGCTAAGTTGACACCCAGATATTTAATGTAGGAATCAACCCATTTAAAGGGTGATCTGTTGCTTAAGTTTCTGTAGAAGCGAAGGTGAAAGATCAAGGTTGAGAACCTCAGATTTTGTGAAATGTATTTTGAAATTTGATAGATTCACAAAGGAATCAATTTTGGCAAGGTTCAAAGGGTCTCCAGGATTGGTGACGGTAAGAAGAAGTTAATCGGTGAACATAGCCAGTTTACATTCATAAGTTCCCAAATGGACTCCCAAAATACGATCATTAAGACGAATGTGTTGGGCAAAGGATTCCATCTGGACTATGAACAAGATGGGGGATAGCGGGTAACAATGTCTGGTACCACTGGATATGTTAAAGCTATCTGATAGGTGGCCATTGACTTTTACTCGAGCGCTGGGATTATTATAAAGTCAAATATAAAGCGTAGCATTTGTGGGCCAAAAACAAAAGCTTGCAACTATTTTTCAAGAAAAAGCCATTTCACCCTATCAAATGCCTTCTCCACATCGGTGGCGAGGAAGACGGTTGGAATAGTACGGTTTCAGATGCAGTGTAAAACATTCAATGCTTGTATTATCACAGGCTTCCTGACCTGGGGTGAAACCTGCCTGGTCAGTATGGATTACAGAAGTCAGTAGTGGTTTAATACAATACTCTAAAATCTTGTCATATAGTTTTACATCCAGAATAAACAAGGAGATGGGTCTATATCTTTCGCATTTCAGTGGGTCTTTGCCCGTCTTTGTTATAATAGTGATATGGGCCTCTGCCAGTGGAGGCTGTTTCTCGATCTCAGAGGGTAGGGTATTGAAAGCTGGAACCAATAAAGGTATCAGTCTTTCCTGAAATGCTTTATAGTATCCCTGAGTCAGTCCATCAGGGCCTGGACTTTTACCAGAGGGCAGGGTCTGGATGACCTTGCATATCTCGGTGCCCAAAATCAGGGCTTCTAGAGAGTCTCGTGCCGCAGATGACAGTTGAGGGAGATGTGCAGTATCAAGGTAAGATGCAATCCAGGATTGCAAGTCGGGTATGGAGGTAGACGTGTCATCTTTCAAGTTATAAATAGATGTGTAGTATTGGCAAAAGGCTGCCGCAATGGATGATTTATCATGAACCAAAGAGTTAGCAGGAGTACGAATAAATGGAACATAATGCAGAGCATATTTTTGAGGTAACTGATCGGCTAGTAAAGAACCAAACTTGTTGCCATGTTCAAAAAATGTACATTTAGTCTTAAAAAATAGAACTCCATTTGAAGTGAGCAAAGATGACAATTGGGACTTAAGTTGCGTAAGATAGAGGAGGATCTGGGCACTAGCAGAAGATTTGTGGGCAGTTTCTAAATGGGCAATGTCCAACAGTAGTTGCTGTATTTGCGCTTTACGTTTTTTCTTTCGGGTAGCTGCCATTTTGATAAAGTCCCCTCTAAGTACACATTTGTGTGCCACCCATTTAGATAAGGGAGACATGATCCCGTCAACGTTCTCATTGGAATATTGTTCTAACACCTTGTCAATATGTTCGGTCGCTTCTTGCTTTTGCAGGAGCGACTTGTCTAGCAGCCATGCAGGAGGTGCAAAATTGCCTTTAGGCATTCTGAAGTCCAATCGAATCGGTGCATGGTCGGACCAAGTGATATTATCTATTGCTGCAGATTCTAAAAGATCAATGTGAGCGTGAGGAATGAGAAAATAGTCAATTCTAGAATATAAATTATGGGCATGGGAATAGAAAGTGTAATCTTTACGGTCTGGATTACATATTCTCCAAGAGTTGAGGAGTCCATGATTCCAGAGAGAAGAAAAAATGGAACAAATGAGGGATTTTGGACAGGAAGAGTAGCCTTTAGAGCAATCTAGGGAGGGTTGTAAAGGTGCATTGAGATCCCCCCTGATCACCAGAATTCCCTCCTGGAATGCATCTAGTTTGTCCAGTACATTGGCTAAAAAGGAATCCTGGTTCGAATGTGGGGCATATAAACACACGTGTTGAGAGTCAATAGTACCTTTCATGAAAAGAAATCGACCTTGTGGCTCTCAGATAGAGGAAGAAAGAATAAATGGAATCTGCCTATGAAATAAAATTGCCAGCCCTAGTTTCTTTTGGGTAGAAGAACCTAGAAATGCCTGTAAATAGAACCTATTTGTAAGAGCTATTTCTCTAGATCATTTAAAGTGGGTTTCTTGGAGGAAGACTATATCGCCTTTAAGGCGATGGAACTTATGTAAAGTTAGAGAGGATTTAGAGGGAATTATATTTGGAGTTCTACAGACGTCTGGAGACACCATGACTTAACCCCTTAAGGACCCATGACGGTCCTGGACCGTCATGGGTTGTTATTCCCTTAAGGACCCATGAAAAAACCATAAAGGTTTGAGAGATAAGACTTATATCGTTCTTCATGTTTTTTTAATGCCAACAAAATAAAATAAAGATACAAGGAAGTATTACTATCCCTTTAATCCTTTCTATTTCAACTTTCCCTGGTTCCAGCCAGTTCACTATCTTAGAACACACTCTACCCTAACAGGGTACAAGATATAATTCAATTTATAGTATAGTCATATTTTACTTTTTCCATATATAACTAGAAATTTACCTACTGGAATCATACCCAAACAGAATGTATCCGGAATCCAGGGTACAAAAAATTCACCAAGCCTCTGCCACTGAAAGAGTTAGCGAACAGGCCTATACCCACCCTTTGCCCCTCCTGATCCCTATACATAAATGCTGAAACACAATATGATAAAATTAAATTCATTACAAATCCTATATAATAATTCGCAAATGTGTGTTTGTCAGAAGCCATCATGCACAGCAGAGACGGCTGTGCGTACTGCAGTCATGCTCACTACAGACTGCCCGTGCCGCGGCTGCGCGGTGCGCAGAGAGGACTACGGTCTGAATTTGGAGCTTCCCGCACCATTTCAGCAGTGGCGTGGGCAGTCTCTGCTGTGCATGACTGCACCACGTTTGCTGGGTGGCATTGTGGCCCACGTACACAGGCTCTTCAACTAGTTTGCAATATTAAAACATGGTGAGCAGCAAAAGTCCAGTAGCTATCAATGGGCATGTTACAACACACATATGTGCTACTGCACCAAGCTTAATGTCCATTCTTTCAAAATATTTCTATATCATATTATATTGTTTTTGATACCATGATCCCATTACATTAGATCATCATAAAATTATCCCATTACATAAAATCATCCAACCAATAAGAACACCCAACCAAAGCAAAGGACAAAAAAGGGGAAAGACACACACAAATATAAACAAACAAAATTCTACACAGACATATTAAAACATACTTATCTCTCAGGTTTCCATATATGGAAAGCACTTATCCATCTCCCCACACACTATTTCCCATTTTTTCTTGCCTGGGACTGGGCACAGTCAGTGATGCAGTACATGCTGGGTTGTTACATTCAACTTCACAATAGCATGTTGAGTTTAGACATTCTCAGTGACTGCTGTGAGTCACTGAACATGTCTGAATTTGGTGCTGCAAAGTCATGTTAGATATAACTACCCAGCATGTGTTTTGTGGCTGCATGTAATCTCCAGCATGTTTTTAAAGCAGTTAACCCTTGGAAAGAAAGCCAGAAGAATTCTCTGGCGGTACCGTAATTAAAAAAGTGCCATGTCTGTACCCTGGCCCAGTAAATCCCTGTCCCAAGTAGCAAACATATCTGGAAAGACTCTGGAATCTTAATATGAATAGCTTGGAAGACAGAAGGAAAGAGTTATTTGACTGAAATATTCAAATACAAATAAATATTATGAGATTTGAAGAGACAGTGAAGGATATTTTTATTTTGATGCACTGTGAAATATTAAAATGTGTATCTGATGTCAAACACATTAATATTTACTAGTTTAAGTGTTATATAGCATTTATTATCCCCTCCCTCTCTTTCTAATGTCAGCCTGTTATCCAGAAACCAGATATATGGCCACTCATCCAGTTGTTATGGCAACCACCCAGCCATTCACTCACATTGAGACTCCATGTGAATAATTTTAATGCACTAGCTGTGTTTAATGCACTAACTGTTTTTATACCAACTAAAACATAGAGCACAAAATGCATTAAAACTACTCACTCAGAGACAAACTACTCAATTACATGGCTGAGCCCCCTTCAAGAACAACTGATGCCAGGAAAAGGGAAATGGGGTGGTATAGTAAATGTTAAATAACTCTTAAAGTAGTGAGTATTCAAGGGTTTGACTAACATAATCACTTTAATATTAACAGTGCAATTTTATAGACTGTAGGTGAGTGATACACACATCAATGAATGACAAGACTAGTTGGTAAGGTCCTATGTTCAAAAGGAAAGTGGTACAACTCTGGAACAAATCAACTGCATCATAGGGACAAATACAAATTCACCAACTTCCCATGGATTAAAAAGGGGCTTTAAGTGCTCCAGTTCTTTATATTAAACCAGTCACTTTAAAAAGCCTGTGACATGTCAGAAAGGCTTTAGGCAGTTTAGTATAAACTATGTGGAATACTGTATACACCAAGAACATTTTATGAAAGTTTTGTTATTCAAACAACTGATAAAGATGTACTATACAATTAGACTCTCTTTTTGTGAGTCTCAGCAGATGAAGTTATGTAACGATTTGGTTTTTAGTGATACCATTATACTGTATTAATTATTTTTAACATGATGCCAGTGCATTGAATATAGTGTTCCCACATGTTTTGTTAGTGTCTAACAAAAGTATAAGAAATACATTAATGGATAACATTTTAAGAAACTAATAAGAAAAATGCTAAGCCCCTGGAACTAGTGATGCCTCCAATTACCTTTCAAAGCAATGCAGTGGAACGGTTTCTAGCATCTGAAGGATTTTACATTATCATGAATTAACCCTCTCATGTATTTAGAATTTCCCTGCTTGTACACAGGGAAGCTCATTAAATGACTGAGCCTCTATATTATCTCATCTGTGCTCAAGCAGGAAATCTTAAAGCCAATGCCTATTAGGTGCCACTTGGGTGAGGGTTGGGAACCATTGCTTTAAGTGCTAGGGGTTCCCAGTACATTAGTAAACAATGCATTGGACGCCCCTCTGACATTCACAGAGCTTAAATATATTACAGGATAATAATATAATGCAAAATATCCCAATTACAGTACAGCACAAACCATGCTACTGGATAGACTTGCTGTGTAGTGCAGGTGCCATGGAGCAATGCAACTAGCTACATATATTCAAAAAAAGACAAGAGGGGGTACCTTGTAGTATAACATTTTCATATATTACATAAACAAAAACCAAAAGAAAATTACTCACAAATGCTATTGTCACCTCCTACATCTAACTCATTCACTGGCAGATGCTTATTTGTATAAATGTAAGAAAGCACTCCAGTCAGTTCCTTTCTGCCCTTATTCCTTAACACACTTACTCCAGTCAGTCCTGCTCAGCTGGTATCTGTGTTTCTGTGGTGTCTGAAATTACCTTATTTCTTGTGAATTCTCATTGACATGCATCCAAGGACTATTTGAAGAAGCAGCACCAGAGACCCAGTGCATGAGTGTCACACTGTTAGGGTTCCTGAGCCTCTTTTTATGAGTCCTGTGTAAGACCTTTTTTACATTTACAACCTTTCCTCAGTTAGGCCCTGCCAATGACTTTAGCTAAGTTTCTTGTGTTCCCTAGCCACTCTCCCTATCAGCCTCTTCTTTTTTTGCTGCCACAGTTGGCAGTTTGATTTTTCAGCTGAATCATTGTTCCTCAAAAACCCTGAATCTACTCCAGCAAGTGTAGTAAATGTCTGTTTGCCGTCTGCTTGTCATCCAGACTTGTCCCGGGCATCTGTCCTATGTCTCAGTATCACGGTGTCCATGATCTTCTCTGTGGCATTACCTGACTTCTCCACTGGTGCTTGGCGGCATATCTGTTGGGTGCCTGGCTTCCTGTTTGCATCACATGTAACTACAGCGCGCTCGTTATTTTGTAATCTCTGCCTAATTGACTGAACTATGCTCCACCTCTCCTAGAGGGCTTATTTGCGGCCTCCAACATTGCTTCAGTGCCCTTTTGTGGTGTATCTGAGCATTGCTTGTATTCCTCGTTGGACCCATTCTTAGCTGCTGATTCCGATCTGTGTATGACCCTTGGCTCCACCTGACTACCCTGAACCTCTGGCCTTGTCTGACTACCAGTACCATGCTCAATCTCTGGCTCCATCTGACTACGTGATCCGTGTATGATCCCTGGCCTAACTGACTACCTGCTTTGTGCTAAGTACTCTGGCTTTGTCTGACTTCCCATTACGTGCTTGACCTTGGCTTTGTCTGACTCTGCTTTTGCTATACTTGGGCCTGGCTCCCTACCCGTGCAGGCCCCGAGGCCTGGCCATTGCCGCCGTGCTACTCCGGGTTTTGTCTGCCTGTTTGGCCTTGTACCGCACTGGTCTACCTAGGATCCCACCGGAACCCTAGCTTTCTAGGGTGTTGTGTCTCTTGCTGTAGCGTTCTAGAGCATCACACCTCTGCTAACCCTAGCATCCTAGGGTGAGATGGACCACTTACCACCCTATTACATCTCAGGTGGTACCCAGAACCATAGGCTTGGTTCTCTGCCATGTTCCTGGCTCCAGTATCCGGGTTAAGGTTCAGTGTCAGCTCCTGGGTAGTTGACTGTAGCACTATCTCCACGCCTGACCCCGGGCAAAGTTGGGGAAGTGCTAAATTACTATTCATTATATATATCTTTCAATAAAGTGGTTGATTTTATCTGTACCTGTCAGAGTCTTTATTTTGTCTAGTTACAGTGACAGTACGAAAGGGCTACATGACTACTGAAGGTACAGGTAACCCACAGGTGCCTAGCATTCTGGCCAGAATGGACTTACAAGATCAGCACATTGATCAGCTTGCCTTGGCAATGCAAACCCTCCTTAATTGCACAGCGCACCTTGACAGGGCTGAGAGACAACCGGTGGCCCCCTCTGACCCGGCAGTGATTACAAACTCTCAGATCAGTATGTTCCGAGGGCTGTCCCTCAATGGTACGATGGGGAACCTACACTTTGTTATTGGTTCATCAACCAATTTTTTGGGAATTGGTGCCGAATGCTTTTCCAAGTGAAAGAAGCAAGGTTGGCTTCTTGATTTCTCTCCTGTTGGGGTGAGCGTTGGTGTGGGCCAATCCGTAATGGGAAACAGAGAATCCCATAATTTAAAATCTTGTGGAATTTGTGACTGCATTCCGCAGAGTCTTTGATGTTCCAGCATGGGCAATGTTGGCTGCTAAACAACTCATGACTATCCACTAGAGGGCACACATGGTAGCAGAGTACTCAATCAAATTTTGTACTTTGGTGGTGGAGGTAGGCTGGAACAACGAGGCCCTGGTAGCAGCTTTTTCACAAGGGCTAAATGATTTGATTAAGGATGAGATGGCAGCCCGTGAGCTGCCAGAGGATCTAGATGCATCACATTTTCAATTCTGATTGATACTAGGATCAGAAAAAGATCCTTGTTTAAAGAAAGGATGTGTAAAGCTTCCTCCCGGTTGGCATCTAATTTTATACTCCCACCCTGTCCTCCCTCACCTCTCATGCCTCCTAGTGCTGAGACCGTCGGTACCAAATCTATGCAACTGGGGTTCACGTGCCATTCAGGGGAGGAGAGGGCCTTCCATCGAAGAGAGGGACTGTGCCTTTACTGTGGTAAGGCAGGCCACTTGTTGCGTTCTTGTCCCGTGCGGCCAGGGTCGCATATCACAGTCCCCAGACCAGTTGCAAGGGAAACCCATGCTTGAAGTGATTATATCTTGGGCTGCATTATCAGTCACAGCTCCAGCATTGATAGACTCTGGAGCCGCAGGGTATTTCATGGATGCGGAATTTGCTACCAAACATGCTATTCATTGGTACCACGTTCCTCTCCTCTCACCATTGAGGCTATCGACAGGAGGCCGTTGCAACCATCACATGTGACTCGTGAGAATTGTCCTCTGTCTCTAAGGGTGGGGGCTCTCCATGTTGCGACTCTACAATTCCAGGTCATAAAGTCTCCTCACTATGCTATAATTCTGAGGTTTCCTTGTCTACAGACACACAATTCCAGAATAAATTGGCAGACGTGATATTTTGTCTTGGTCATCCTATTGTGCACAGACTTGCCTTCAGCATCCTACCAAGATCGTGTGTACCTCTTCCTCATTACCCTCAGAGTATCAGTCTTTCAGTGAGGTATTCAATAAGGCAGAGGCCAGTACATTGACAAAGCACAGGGCATATAACTGTACTATTAAGTTAATACCAGGTGCCATACCTCCCAAATGGCCCACATACCCTCTGACTATAGAGGAGAATCGAGCCATGGAGGAGTATGTGGCCGACGCCCTAGCCAGAGGGATCATTTGTAAGTCATTCTCATCACCTGGTGTTGGATTCTTTTTCGTAAAGAAAAAAGATGGGGAGTTGAGACCTTGCATTGACTATAGAGGCCTGAACAAATTTATGGTCAAGAATGCTTACCCCATACCGTTGATTACTGAATTTTTCCACCGCATTAAGGATTCCACAGTGTTCACAAAACTTGACCTAAGGGCAGCATATAACCTTGTCAGAATCAAGGAGGGAGATGAGTGGAAATTTGCATTTAATACTCGTAACGTTCACTACGAATATTTTGTTATGCCATTTGGTTTATGTTATGCTCCGGCGGTCTTCCAAGAGTTTATTAACTATGTACTAAGGGACCTGCCACAGAGCTGTGTAGTAGTCTACTTGGATGATATCCTAATCCACTCCCCTAATCTAGCTGCACATCGGAAGGATGTGGCATCAGTTTTGCAACTTTTGAGGGAAAACAAGCTGTTCTGTAAGTTGGAAAAGTGCGAATTTCATAAAAACCAAATTACCTTCTTGGGTTATGTAATCTCCTCATCCGGTCTTGCTATGGACCCACAAAAGCTTGTGGCAGCTCTGCAATGGCCCTATCCGGTAAGGCTAAAAGCCATAGAGAGATTCTTGGGTTTCACCAACTACTATAGGAGATTAATAAAGAACTTTTCCATGGTGGTTAAATCATTGAGTGACATGACACATAAGGGGCAAACCAATCTGAATGGTCCCCCAGTGCTCTCCGGGCATATGAGGATTTGATGTCTGCTTTCGCTAAGGCTTTGATCTTGTCTCATCCCAACCCAGCCCTATCCTTTATGCTGGAGGTTGATGCGTCTGAGTCAGGAGTAGGCGCCCTACTGTCCCAGCGATCATGGCCTGGTAAAACCCTACTCCCATGAGTTTTTTTTTTTTCTAAAGAATTGTCTAGTGCTCAGAGTCTGTATGACATTGGTGATCGCAAGCTCCTGGCCATTATCCTTGCTCTCCGAGAATTACATTACTTACTTGAGGGGACGAGTGCCCCAATCCTGATTCTCACTGACCATAAGAATCTGACTTATTTGTCAGAGACTAAGAAGCTGTCCCCATGGCAGGCCAGGTGGGCATTATTTTTGTCCAGGATCAATTTTGTGGTCTCATACCTCCTTGGTACCAAGGATGTTAAAGCAGATGCTCTGTCCAGACAGTTCGGACCTGACCTTGAGACTGACAATACATCAATGCCTATCATTCCGTCCAATTGGATTTTGGCTACTATACGTACTAGTATCACATCTCCCCTAGAACAGGAGATTCTGGCCTCCCAAGCCTCTGCTCCTCGAGATAAACCCAGCAGTAAATACTGTGTACCTGAGTCCCTTTGCACCAGATTGTTGGAGACAGATCACTCCTCGAAGGCTGCTGGACATATTGGTTGTGACCAATTGATTTGGTCTGTCTCCCAGCTCTTTTGGTGGGGCAGTCTGAGGGCAGACTGCTCTGCTTTTGTATCAGCTTGTTCTATTTGTGCTTGTGCTAAGATCCCGTGACATCTTCCTGTAGGCGTACTTCAAACTGTTCCCAATGGAGAGTGTCCTTGGTTATATTTCTCCATAGACTTTATGGTGGAACTGCCAGAGTCCAATGGGTACACGGTCATTTTGATGATAGTTGATCGCTTTTCCACTATGGCCCACTTTGTCCCTTTGAAGGGACTTCCTTCCTCTAGAGAACTGGCCGAGGTCTTCGCGAAAGAGGTGTTTCGACTCTACGGAGTGCCCAAGGTGTTGGTTTCAGATCGAGGAAGCCAGTTTGTGTCCCAGTTCTGGAGGTCCTTCTGTAATCAGATGGGGATTCAACTCTCGTTCTCCTCCGCCTACCACCCCCAGTTGAACGGTGCTGCTGAAAGATCCAACCAAGGGTTGGAATAGTTTCTACGCTGCTTCATTTTAGAGCATCACGATAACTGGGCAATCTTGTTACTGTGGGCTGAGTTTGCCAGGAACTGTGTCCTGAACTCTTCCTCCTAGAGTTCTCCTTTACTGATCAACTATGGTTTCTAGCCATCATTGCTTCCTGACTCCTTTAGGGCACAAGACATTACGGCTCCGGATGAGCATTTTTGGCAACTCCGCTCCACTTGGGTACGGGTCCAGAGAGCCTTACACAGGTCCACGCAAAGCTAACAGAGACACGCAGACTGTAGGAGACTCCAGGCTCCAGTTTTTCAAGCAGGGAAGAGAGTATGGTTGTCCTCTCGTAATCTGAACCTTCAAGTGCCTTGTAAAAAACTAGCCCCTCGTTTTGTAGGTTCCTACCAGGTGCTTCGGAGGGTCAACCCCGTCATGTATGCCTTGGACCTTCCTGCTGGTATGTGCATTCACAATGTGTTTCACGTATCCTTAGTTAATCCATTGATCTCTAACCGCTACACTTCTGTTCCTGTCCAGCCTGGGCCCATACAGGAGGAGGATCATGAGGAATATGAGATCCAAAGCATTCTAGACTCTCATCAAGTCAGAGGTCACTTACAATATCTTGTACACTGGAAGGGTTTTGGTCCTGAAGAGCATTCCTGAGTGTCCAGTGGTAATGTCCAAGCTCCTGCATTTCTCCACAAGTTCCATTCCCGGTTTCCATCTAAACCTGGACCTCTTCCGTGAGGGAGAGGTCATTGAGGTGTGGGTACTATCACGGTGCCCGTAATCTTCTCCGTGGCATTACCTGACTTCTCCACTGGTGCTTGGAGGCAAATCTGTTGGCTGCTTGGCTTCCTGTTTGCATCTCACTTCACTATTTTGTAGTCTCTGTCTAATTGACTGATCAATGCTTCACCTCTCCTAGAGACCTTATATGCGGCCTCTAACATTGCTTCAGTGCTCTTTCGTGGTGTATCTGAGCATTGCTTGTATTCCTCATTGTGACCTGTTCTTGGCTGCTGATTCCGATCTGAGGAAGACCCTTGGCTCTGTCTGTCTACCTGATTTGTGCCTGAACCTCTGGCCTTGTCTGGCTACCCTTTCTGTGCTTGATCTCTGGCTCCGTCTGACTATCTGATCCGTGTATGACCCCTGGCCTGGCTGACTACCTGCTCCTTGCTAAGTACTCTGGCTTTGTCTGACTACCCGTTACGTGCTTAACCTTGGCTTTGTCTGACTCCGCTTTCGCTATACTTGGGCCTGGCTCCCTCCCTGTGCAGGTCCCGAGACCTGGTCATTGCCACAGTACTATTCTGAGTTCTGTTTGGCCTTCTATCGCTCTGGTCTACCTAGGATCCTGCTGGAACCCTAGCAATCTAGGGTGTTGTTTCTCTTGCTCTAGGGTTCTAGAGCATCACGCCTCTGCTAACCCTAGCGTCCTAGGGTGAGAGTGACCACTTACCACCCCCTTACATCTCAGGTGATACCCAGAACCATAGGCTAGGTTCTCTGCTCTGTTCCTGGTTCCAATATTCAGGCTAAGATTCAGTGTCAGCTCCTGGGTAGTGGACTGTAGCACGCCTGACCCCGGGGAAGTGCTAAATTGCTATTCATTATATATATCTTTCAATAAAGTGGTGTTGATTTTATCTGTACCTGTCAGAGTCTATATTTTGTCTAGTTACCGTGACAATCAGCTACCTATACCACTTATTGTAAATCAATACCCAGGCCCTAGTTTATTGGGTTGGTGACTTGACTTCCTCTTCTGCCCCGTGGATCTGCCTACTGTCCAGTCAACTGACTTAACAATAATACTCCACTTACAGGATCTCTAAGGAAGTTTAACGCAAAACCAAGGATGGAAAATGTCATAAATATTATACATTTATACATCAGCTTATTGAACAATCATGTATATTTACAAGCTGTCTCCACCGATGCATAAAAATGCTACTGGTATAGTATTTGCTGGATGTAAATAAACACAATCAAAAGCTCTATACATTTCATCCTTCATGCTAGCTGTTTCCTCAGGAAGCATGTGTGCTCTACTACTCATATGTGTAGTATTCACTCAGAAGAAAGGACAAAAATCTTTGGAAATAATCAGAATCTAAGTTTAATTGAATATCTACCCACATCAAAGAATCACTGGATGCAATCAAGTATCCAATGGATTGTATCGATACATATTTTAAATCTTTACTCAAACAAAAGGCTAAACATCATGAGACACATTTGAATTCTGTAGAATCTGAACACTTATATTGTATGTAACCACATCAAAAATGCGTTGGAGCTCCCATTAAAAACATACATACAAGCATCAGTCGTTCACACTTATGATACAAATATTAGGCAACTAACTGCACCATAGGGGACAAATACACATTTTCAAAGGATGCATTGATTTAAATGGTGCTTTAAAACTCTTGAATGCTAGAAAGGTTCACAAAGCATTGTGAACCAATGCATTTGAGAGATCTCTAAAATTCAAGGGGTTGAAATCTCTATTTAAACCAAAGAGAATTTATATTTGTCTAAAACATTACTATGCCAAATACAGCTGTGAGATTTCCTGCTGCAATCTTATTGCTTCTGGGAGCTGAAGTAGAGAAATCAGCAGAACACTAACCCCCTGCTTGTACAACTCTGGGAAAACCATCCATGCAAAATAACTGCAGCTTGACAATGCTAGCAGGATGCAACACATGACACCGGTTCTTTAAAACCACTGTTTTCAGCCAAAGTAAATGGCAGCCCATCAACTGCCAACATTTTGGCAAGTTCTCTATTCCACTGGAATACCTTTGGATTATTTTTGTGCAGTTTTGACTTCTTTCTAAGAGCTCAGTAAGTGTGGGTTGGCAGTACAAGGTGGGTGAACTGTGGAACTTTATTGCTTTAACAACATGATTTGTGGCAGTGGAGGTGGTAGTGGTGGAGGCTGCAGGTACAGGAACTCTATGTCTCTTGCCATCTACTCCAACAAACTCAGTCATGTGTTATTGCAAATGAAGTAAATCTTGGCACACTCTGACACACCTAGAGCACTACTATTGTGTGCCCCAGAACCCCATGAACTTTTTGGAGTGCAATTACTGTTGCTAGATGTTGCATATCTGCTTGCTGCTGCTGATTTATCTCCCAGTCAGACCTGCGGTTATGCTTCAGATGGCATCTCAGTGAGGATGTGGCTAGATGGGATCCTGCTTTCTTCCTGCCCACGTGATCTTTTTTATATAGACAGCTTCTGGGTTGTTAGTGAAAGAGATAGTAATGTTTAATATGTAAAAATATATATATACTGTAGTGTTTATCCCCCTGAGTAAAAAAAAGGGTACTCTCACAGCTGAAAGGTGTTTTATTCAAAAGTTAATATAGTTCAAAATTGTATTTTTTAGGTGCAATATCACATTGGCCTGAAATTGTACAGTGGCACTGTTGCTACACCATCCTATGGACAGCTCTGGTCCGTAGACCATATCGCCATAGGATGGTGTAGCAACAGCACCACTGTACATTTTCAGGTTGCTGTGATATTGCACCTAAAAATTTAATTTTGAGCTGGAATAACTTTTGAATAAAACACCTTTCAGCAGTGGGAGTACTCTTGTTTTACTCAGGGGGATAAACCCTACAACATGTTTTTTTTTTTACTTTTTTTACATTTTAAGTATTATTATCCCTTGAAGTATCATAGAATCGGTGCTAGCCCTATAATATAAACAGAAGAAGAGTCTGCTTAGGGCCAGAATGCCCCACAGATCTTATACAGAAGCTCCACCGCATTTAAACAAAATCTGACTTATTAGAATACTGATGTGGAAGTAAAGGTGGGGGCATGTAAATTTTTTACTTAGGACTCCCAAAAATCAAGAATCACTCCTGCATTGACTAAGGAGTTGCAGATGTACTATAACTACTATGGCAGGATCCAGATTGCAATAATACTAGTCAGTGACATTGCACTTTGAACAGCAGTAGCAGAAACACTGATAGCGAGGGACATGGATGTTGACTTGTGTTGCTGCTTAGTCAGAAATAGCGAGTGTTAGTGAGTAATAGTTGAACTTGGAAGATGTGACTATGATGATTACTGAGATGATTTGTTGAACATTAATGGTAGAGTTGATTTTTCTGAACTATCCTATATAATAATTTGCTAATTTGTGTGTATCGCACGACATGCGCAGTAGACACTGCTGTGCGTGCTGCAGTCGTGCGCAGTAGAGACTGCCCATGCCGCGGCTGATACAGCTGTATCAGCTTCGGCGTGGGCAGTCTCGCGCGTGACTGCCCCGCGACCGGGTGACAGTGGCACTGTGGCCCGTGTAACGGGCTGTTCAACTAGTATGAGAATAATGTATCATGTATGTAACTGTCTCTCTCAGTCTCTGATTAGATGTAGGAATAGGATCTCCTTTCTGGCTCAGTCAAAATAATTTTTCTAAACTATCCCTGTCACTATAATTGTCTACAAACCATATTCAAACTCCTTGTAAGTGTCCAGATAACTGGATGGTACCAATTCTATTTAAATCAAGCAACTCAAGCTTTTCCTTTCCTCTACAAACTAGTAGGTAGTGTTAACATTTTAGCAGTTAGTTTTTACAGTTCAGTACGGGATAAACCTGTTAGATTCAGACTCAGCTGCTTGCAATAAAGGAGAAAGAGAACAGCAGCTGGTGAAGCACCAGCACACCACAGTTTATGCTTATCCCTCTTGTTATTGCGGATGTAGGGGTGTGAGTGCACTTAATATAAAGTATGTCAGGTTGAACCTGTCTGTTTGTCTTGAATGTATGATGTATTTCTGCCTAGTATCTCTCACTCTATCTTAGTAGGTTCTCAGACTCATTTGGCAGCTCAGGAAAGAAGGATCACTTTAAGTGCTTGTCTGATTGTTACTTATAAGTCTATTTTTTTTTCTCTTTTTCCCTTCACACCCACTCCCAGAGAGCAACTGATAGTGGCTACCACCAATAGTCCTTTTAACCCCTTAAGGACCCTTGATGGTCCTGGCACGTCATGGCTGGATTTGCTTTAAGGACCCATGACGTGCCAGGACTGTCATGGAATTCCGGGGAGTCCAGAATCAGATTAAAAAAATAAATAAAAATGCTCCATGGTCCGTAAAGTGACGGCCGTGTGCGTGTGCATGGTCGGTCCTTAAGGGGTTAAACAACTGCAGCTTCTTTTCTTTCCCATCTGTTTACACTAGCTAGCATAACAAATCAGCTGATTTCTCTGACTCTCCCAAGAACAAACTGATAACATGCAGTGCTTTAGATGGATGAAAATACACAAAGGAAACTCTCCACAGGAGGGGGTCCATTATTATTACTGATTTCAAAGCAGTGAAAAAGGTGGAAAAACTATTCTTTTGCTGAATAACCCACAGAATACAGGACATTCTGTTCTTCACATGTTTTGCTTTTGAGGCAAAACATTTTGCTCACCCCTAACTGGTATGCATACTCTTACTGGATCCATTTTAATGGTATGGTGCTCTTAAAGCTGAGATGCTAAAAATAATATGCGCAAAACGCACATCTGCTTCCTAAATCATCTGCAGCACAGCTCAAAATCCCTGACCCAATGCGATTATGCTGCTGGACACCAAACAGTCACATAATAGACTTATCATTGAAGGGGGTGGTTATACATATCATCTTTAGGATTATATTTATTTTTTTTTTTATTATTATTATTATTATTATTATTATTTATTGTACATTTGACTATGTTCCATTATATGTGAGGCTCTATTTGCTTGAAAATAATACAGCTTTTTCCACAGTGTTGCTTTGATTCTGAAAGGATGATCATATCAACCATCACTTTGCACAGAAATGTATGTTTTTTGCATAGGAATGGCTTTCTCTATGTAACCATGGTAACAATAGTTGTTGCATATTTTAAAAAGCACGCCCATAATTTTAAGAGTCAGCATTGATGACTCCCCAAAACACGTGAACATAATGTGGGGTGGTTCTCAGTTGGAGGTGCTATTCTAAAATGCATTCCATCTTCAAAATACATAAGGGTGAGATTGAAAGTCTAACAAATCCAGCATCCTTATCAGCCCCACTCATCTAAAGTCCATGGTTTGGCACAAAGATATCAGAAACCCACATCAATAAAAGTTTTCATATTCCCCATACTCCCTCAAATCAAAGCACAAGAGGTAGAGGGACATTCTTTTGTAAGTATTTTACCAGGAGGTATACATTGCAATTGTATCTCATTTTCCTGGACTCTCTTTTTCTACCTCAGAAGGGTGAAAAGCTGAACTGACCTTGCCAAGACTAGAAACTGTGACACTGACATTTGAACAGATTCCACAGCTAGTGCATTAAACAACTAAGCTAACTCAACAAACAGTACGGTAGTCAGTTTAAAGGGATAGTAATGTTTCAAAATAAAAGCCACCCAAAATTAATCTTCATATTATTTGTGCCATGGAGAGAGTTATTTCAGTACTGTCAGAGTTATAGTTCAAGAGTAACTGAATGATAAAGTATCCACCTCATGCCTCTTTTACTGATGTAACACTGCTCACCTCAGAGCAGCAAGATTGTCCAGATGGCTTGAAGTGAGGGACAATCTTTAATTAGCATAAGAGAAAAACCTGTCAAGGGGGGCCACATCTGAGGGGAGGTGGCTTACACTAGGTAAAAGGGGCGGGAGGGGGGATACTTTATAATTCAATTACTCTTGAACTACAAATCTGACAGTATTGAAATAACACTCTGCATGGCCCAAAACTATGAAGATTAATTGGAGCTGCTTTCATTTTGAAACACTTTAAAAACACTGTAATATAATCAACTAAGGTGATATTTTTTGTTAAATAGTGCAATATTTGACTTTTCAAGGTTAATAATCTGCAATATAACCCTAGGAGTGCCAGAGAAATACACAAGGCATTGCTTTGCTATGCATTGAGTACCCCTCTGGCACTCAAAGGGTTCATTTTGTAGGGCTAACAAATGTATGGTACATGGACCAAGACCACCAGTGTTCATCAGCTAGGACCTACTGCTCTAAAGTCCTGTTCCCATGGGTGACTTTAGTGCAACTCTATTAGTACATGAAAAAAATGCATGAGCTTGGTATGATGGTTTATAATTATGCTGTTCACATTGGTGGTTTTCAAACATGTAACACAACTTACTGCAAATTTGGTTTGATTGTAGAACAAATAACACAGCTAGAGGTAGTAGCAAAGTGTTTTTAATCAACTGTTTATACTGAAAGCAAGGGTTGTCAAGGTAAAAAGAATGTAAGTTACACACAAAGCACTGTAGAATTGTATGAAAAGCATATGAAGAAAGCTGTCAAACATATCTAGTTTTTCCATACAATTTTACTGCTACACACCAATCATCTATTTAAAATGGAATGACAGTCTGGGTCCAGGCATTAGAATTAATGCAGTTCTAAAAGTGCAGGTTTAAAAATACCTATACACTGGTGTACAAGTCTAAATGACTGAATCAGTAGTAAACTCAGATAAGTACACCCTTCATCACCACATAATTAGTTACTTCATACATTATTTTTTTTTCTTTTATTTATACATTTTTACATTTTTAAAACATACAACCAAAAGGCAGTACAGGAAATGTCACATCTTACAATCCAACTATAATACTTCCCCTTCCACTGTACCATCTCGACCCATTACCCAATCACCTATCATACTTCCATAAAAATAATCACTCCAAACACCCTATGAAACACTCTTCCCACATACACAACCCTTTCCGCCCTAGAATCTAGGAGTACGGGGAGACTCTATCCCATTGGGGTTATTTACTTCCTTCCATCGGAACTCCTTGGGGCTCCAATGCCACATAGGCCAGCCACGGTAGCCAAATCTTCTCATATTTCTGAACCTTGCCCTCTAAGACATAAATATATCTCTCCATCTTTGCCTGGTATGTAAGCTGAGTTGAGATCTCTCTCCATGTAGCAGATTCCTCCTTCCGCCACTTTCTAGACATACACAATTTCTTTGTCAACAATACATGAATAATGAGAAATTTATTAAACCTTCCTATACTCTCTAAATCCATATGGAAAAGCCAGATCTGTGGCGTCACAGAAAATCCGGGCACCAGGTTTTGGCCAATCCAATTATTAATCTCCTGCTTCATCTCTTGCAACTTCCAGCAATTCCACCAGATATGGTACATCGTTCCTGGTTCACTACCACATCTCCAACAATTGCTGGACACTGTATTATCAACTTTACTTAATCTAACTGGAACAAGATACCATCTATGAAGCAATTTATAAAAAAAACCTCCTGCAAGGTGACCGAATGAGCCACCTTCTTTACCTGGGACCATGATTTAAACCAACTCTCCACGTTGATCTCCCTACCCATATCCATTTCCCACCTCGAAATAGTTGGAACTACTACTCCTTTTAGATCTACATCTACCAGCTTCTTTAATCTAGATATAAATCTATCTTGACCACTGCTCTGCTCTCCAAAAAACATTCCAATTTATTCTTATTCTTAATCTCATTCATATTTAATCCAAATGTTTTACGAATCTCCTCAAAAGTTAAGAGGGCATTGCCCTTTAACAAATCACTCAACTTAACTATGCCCCTTGCTCTCCATCTAGACACATTCAAACCATCAATATAATATTTTAGAACCCTGATTGGTGTTTGTGGAGTAAATACCTCCATACATCTGATCAGGGCCCTACATTTTTTAATAGAAGTTATTGCACTTCTCATCACAGGATTTACTAACTTTAAAGACTTTAATAAGTCCGTTTTTTATAATAACCAATTAAAAAGATTCTTCTCTTTACCCAGAGAGCTCTCAAGACAATACCACCCCAACCCCTTATCCTTTTTTGTCTTCCAAACTAACACATGCATAAACATTGTTATATCATGAAGTTTCCATATGTCTGGAAATCCCAGACTAGCATGTGTCTTTGGGGCGACCATTATTTTATGTGAAATCCTCGGCTTAACACCTTTCCATACAAATATCTTCAAAATTTTCGAAATCCTATCCAAGATTCTCCCAGAGACTCTAATTGGGAGGGTCCTAAATAAATAAAGAATTTTTGGGTCCAAATATGCATTGACCATATTCACACGGTCCAGCCAAGAACTCTCCACTACCTTCAATCTCTCTATGATCAGACTCAAGCCGTCTAGCAGAAGATCATAATTCCTGGTCACCATTTGATGCTGATCAAACATTAATTTTATACCCATATATCCTATTCCATCCTGGACCCACTTAAAATTATATTTTCGTTGGAACCTGTGATGATATTGCTTGTGTCTTCAACAGGTTTAATTTATAATTAGAACAATCACTATACTTCCTCATTACTTCAAGAGTCTCTGGGATCGACTCCTCAAAAGTTGTTAGCATCAAAATAACATCATCCGCGTACAGCATTATCTTGTAGGACTGACCACCTACCTCAATTACCTTGATCTTGTCTGACTGTCTAATCGCAGCAGCAAGAGGCTTAATAGACAGCATGTACAGCAGAGATGCCAATGGGCATCCCTGCCTTGTCCCGTTTCTTATCTCAAAAGAAACACACTTTAATGCCAGGCCTGTAACTCTTGATGTCAAATTATTATACGGGGCCATCGTGCTATGTTTAAAAAAAAAGATATACCAAATACCTCCATTGTCTCAAACAAAAAATTCCAACTCACTCGATCAAAAGCCTTCTCGGCATCCAATGCCAAGAAGACTGTTGGAAAAACTTTTTGACCTACCTCTGAAATCAGACTTATCAACTTCTGGAAATTATCCTCCCCTGATCTCCCCAATATAAATCCAGTTCGATCCGGATCTATCAGATCCGTCAATACCTTATTCAATCTATCTGCCAATATCTTTGAATAAACTTTCACATCCAAATTTATCAAAGATATTGGTCTATAACTTGCTAAATTCACCGGGTCCTTTCCTTCTTTCAGAATCGGACAGATAGAAGTCCGTAACATTTCAATGGCAAACACCCCAGTCATCCCTACCTGATTAAATACCTTAACTAACAAAGGAGATATGAGTGGATCCGCTATCCTATAAAACAATGAGGAATACCCATCTGGGCCCGGCGATTTACCAACTTTCAAATTTCTTATAACATTCCTAGTTTCGTCCAAAAAGATAGGTTTATTAATCTCTGCCAGCTGTCCTTCACTCAACCTAGGTAGTACAACCTCTTGTAAAAAAACCCTTATCCGGGATCTTGAAACATTCCTTTGATTAAGATTATATAGCGACTTATGAGAAGGATCTAACAAAATTTTGTTATTAACAATACGTTTCTTCACCCTTCTCTTCTCATTATTGTATTTTATCCTGTTCGTCAAAAACTTATTCACTTTATTACTATTGTGATACCATTTCTTCCTAGAAACAAAAATATTTCTTTCTATCCTTACATTAAGTTTCTCTTCAATTTCTCGTTGAACAGCCTTAATCTGCTCTGTCTTTCCCACATCCGGAGCCTGTTTATTCAACCTTTCTAATTTTGCAAGATCAATATAAAGATCGGATATTGGTTTTCCTTGCTGTCTCCTTCTATTTATATCATCTTTTATCAAATATCCTCTTACCACACACTTTGACGCCTCCCATAAGCAGACGTCTGAAACCTCTCCTGTATCATTCACAAACAAAAACTGTTGAATTTCTTCAAGTAAGGCTGATCTAGCTGTATCTGTTCTCAAATTATATTCCTTAATCTTCCAATCTGCCCTTATTTCATAATGAGGACTGTCTATAAATGTGCAAAAAACCGGAGCATGATCTGTCCATGTTATACTACCAATTGAAGAGGACAAACATTTCTTTAAATCCTCTGCCGTAGTAAAAAACGCATCTATCCTTGAATAAGATAAATGTCTTCCTGAAAAGAAGGTAAAATTCCTCTCCGAGGGGTGTTGTGTACGCCATATGTCATACTAGTTACTCCTAAACATAAGATTACACAACTGGGATGCATCATTCATCAATTTTGAGTCCACGCGCCTGCCCTGACATAATTTCTTATCTAACCCAATATCCATTACACAGTTCAGATCCCCCCCACATATAAGAATACCTTTCTTGACTCTTTCAAATCTTTCTACTAATAAATTCAGAAATTTAATGGGGTACGCATTTGGGGCATAAAAGTTAACCAGAGTATACACCAGATCATTCATCCTACAGACCAATATAACAAACCTCCCGTTAATGTCTGCCTCATGATATATGTATTCAAACTTCACATCTCTAGAAATAATTATAGAGACCCCTCTCTTTTTACTTAATTCTAACCCAGCTGCATATACTATCGGAAATCTCTTATATCTCCAATACTTAACTCCATTCTGATCCCAATGAGTTTCTTGTACAAAGCATTCACTAACCTTCTCTCTTTTCAACATCTCATATAGATATGATCTCTTAGAGGGCAAGTTCAAACCCTGCGCATTAACCGTGGCTACCTTAATAACCATAACTCCTCCACTACCCCATAGTGTGTCCCCGCACTCCACAACTCTACATAACCCCTCCTAACCACCTGTAACTCTACTTGCACACTCCATTCAAAGCATTCAAACATACTTCTGGGATACTTAAAATAGCTCATCTCAGTAACTCTGAAATACAACCACCAGAGTACACCCAAACGGCCAGCATTATGAGGAGCATGAAGGCCATATCTATTATAAATTACCCCATTCATCCTTACCCCAAACAGAGCAAGAAGGAGAAAAAAGAGGGAAAAGAAAAAAAAAATTCTATTTCCCCTTTTTCCTTTCCTTTTCACCCTCTCCTTCCTTCCCTCTCCTTCATACATTATAAAAAAAATTAGGAACACTTTAAATCAACACAGAATAAATCGTAGCTGGCGAAATTTCAATATGTCTAGGGGTCCACATGAACCAAATTAGCACAGCAATTCTAGCATTGCACTAATCATTGAAGGTACTTAGAACAGGATGCTTCACCAGTGAGACAATACATAGATATTAAGTTGCCAGCCTGAACCTAGCCTAAATCTTAAATATGTATTAACAGATTAATTTAAAGGACACTTAGATAATATATTAGTTGTACAATTATAAATCAGATATACTTTAACCTTTTGGATCCGTAAAGATGTTGCCAAAACACTGCTATTCAACATTACAAAGCAATATCTAGCACTCCAGAGCTTAATTAAATAGTACGCTTTTTAGTTTCTGAACTTTATGCCAATGCTCTGACACAAATACTTTGTGTATGTAGTAGAGCTGACCTACTACACAAGAGAATTAAAGTGTCTAGTAAAATTCTAAATAATAGTCTGCTGACACAACAAAAATGTCATGATTTGTTTATAGCTGGGTACCAATACACTCAGTGTCTGCCTGAGCATCTGGCAATCTGGCATCTGGCAATGTGCTGCCTGTAAATTCTGAGTAAATACAGCCACTATAGCCAACCAAGTAATCTAGTACAGAAATCAAATACTGACAGGAATATGGTGATGAATGGTAAATTTGTTCTATTATTGATTCTCCTCTTTAAATTAGTCTGTAAAATGAATACTATTAGGTGTAAATCAGTAAAATTTGCATCACATCCATATATTTACACAATAAAACATGTCCTATGCCAAAGAGTAAAAACTCATCTTATAAGTTTATGTTCTTTTCACTTTAATAAATACATAGTAACATAGTAATTTATGTTGAAAAAAGACTTGCGTCCACCTAGTTCAACTCTTTTCCTATTCTTGTTTACCACTGTTGATCCAAAAGAAGGCAAAAAAACCCTCAATACAGCAATTTCAAATTCTGCCTTGAATGGGGGGAAAATCCTTCTTGATTCCAAATGGAATTCAGATTTATCCTTGGATCAATAAGCACTAACTAAATATTAACCTGTGTCAGTACATTATTTATGAACTGTTGTTGTGGATTTATCATGGCCTGTAACATTCTGATAGATGGAGCTACCTCACTATAGACATGAATCTGGAAGAGTTAAAGGGCAACATTAAACCTCATCAGTGATACTAATGAATATACCAAAGTATACATATCTGAGAAATACATAAGATAAATAACATACACATTAAGTGTAATTTATGTGAGAATATGACTTTGAAATCTGCTGAATGTATATATGTAAGGCTCTTTGAATTAAAAAATTAATAAATGTGGAAGAAAATATTAAAAAAGCTGAACCACTTACATCAGTAACCAGACACTTTGTTGAATACCAGTGGGTTAAGGGCATTGCTTGAAGGCCTTTGAGATTGACTTGATCAAAACTAGTATTTATCCCCCAATGGTATAGTGGGCTTGTACTAGAATTGCTACATTAGTCCTTTATTTTCTATTAGGGGGGGTACTAATAAGATTACTCAATAAAATAAGTGCTGGAAACAACTGTTTTGGTGTTGATAGGGATGATCAAAATGTTCCATTTAGTTCTTGCTAGATTCTCCGAGAAAAATGCAAGATATGTTTCTTTCCACTGGAATTCCCATCCATACAAAAACCCATATATTTCCCTCCATTTCACTAAACTACAAATTTTTCTGTAAGAACCTCCATTTTTTTTACTATGTTTAATGGTGGAAAACACTTCTGATCACATAATAATAAAACAATGCAGAATGGACAGGTAGAAGAAAGGAAGCAGAGAAACAGAGAGAGAGAGAGAAAGAGAGAGGAGAGAAAAAGCACTTAAAAATAAAGTTGTTTGGTGTGCTTGCTAGCAGAATATGAGCAGCAGGAGAAGCTGATGGGCTGCTGCTGGTGTTGAATTGGAGGAAGAGGCATCCAGCAGAAGCCGTAGTGAAGGAAGCCTAATTCCTCTTACCCAAATGAGCCCCAGAACCCACAGCATAAAATATACTGAAGGGACCTGACACCCCTTTCATTCTACCCTGGCAGGAAATTAAGGGAAACTTTCTTACTTGTCAGGAAGTGCTATTTTTCACCTATTTCAGTTTGAGGCAAAAATGTCACAGCCAGCCTCAATCACAGCTCATGTCAGGACCCCTGCATGTATCTGTCACCTATTAGTCAAAGGTTGCTGGGGGTTTTTTAAATAAATTCTCCCTACCTGCCATTGTCTCCATAAAAAAAACTTTCATAGTCCCTGCAAGTTCAATTCTTTCTCCCCCTATACCTGTCTAGCTGCCTGTAGCTAGTGTCAAGAACATTTCAGCGGTTGCTGTTTTTTCTCTCTCCAAGTGCCACTGCTGTTTTAATTTGAACAGTACAGGATGAGGATAGACCTTACTCAATATGCTGACCCCTTGTCTTCTGGGTGTTGTTACAGTCGGTGTCATTTGTACTTGTCTATCTCTTAGGTGTCACTCAAATTTTTAGGTAAATCTAATTTCTCCCATCACACTCCCCTGGAGTCCTAAGACTCCCCAAACACAGAGAACACAATGTCCTGCCCTCAAGACTCCCTAAACTCCAACCCCACTTTCTTTTCCTTCGCAATGCATTCCGTACCACTCTGGCACTCAAAGTGTTAATGTCAAGGAAACAATCAAGGTGGAAAAAAGAGAGATAATGTAACTTTTCCTGAAAAATTCCCCACAAATCAGGAAGTGACATTTCTAGCTGTGAATGGCTAAGGTGTGAATGCATTAAGGTATCTCTTCTTTATCCACTTGCATCAAGGAGGGCAGTGGGGGAGTGTCAGGGTTTTTTGGGGCAGCCATTCCTCTGTACATTGTTTCTGCTATGTGCTAACAAGCAAAGAAGAAACTGGTGAATAACTTGTTTTTCATGTGGATGCCGTCGGTGAGGTTTTTGGGGCTTGTCACATAAAAGTCTTCATGATAGCAGATTGAGTGAGCCAGTTTAAATAATGCAATCATACATACTTGTACACAACACAGAGCACAAGTACATGTCTTCTAATGCTAAATACAAGAGCAGAAAATGAGCTGATTTGTACATTTCCCCCAGGGTCTTTTTATGCTTGCATTTTTAATCTTGTCGTTAATTTGTGTATGTGTATCTTTATATATATACTAGTTGAACAGCCCGTTACACGGGCCACAGTGCCACTGCAACCCGGTCACGGGGCAGTCACGCACAGTAGAGACTGCCCGCGCCATGGCTGATGCAGAGCTGGATGCTCCTTCAGAGCGCCCAGCTCTGTATCAGCCGCGGCGCGGGCAGTCTCTACTGCGCATGACTGCAGCAAGCGCAGCAGTGTCTGCTGAGCATGTCGCGGCGTTACACACGATTTAGCGAATTATTATATAGGATATATATATATATATATATATATATATATATATATATATATGTATATGTATGTATATATATAGTTTAATAACATGCCCACAATTTTTGGTACCATATTCCTTTTTTTAGGGATATCTGCTGTTTTATGGTATGATTTGCATATCTTTTGGATAAGAGCTGCATTTCTTTACTATTATTTCATACTATGGCATACGGTAAGTAGATATATTAGAATACTTTTTCTGCAGTAGCCTGTGTATATACTACTGGATTACTATACACTAACTGTGTGTTTGTAATCAGTATACAGACACACAAAATATCTTTAGATCTATTTTAACTCTTTAAGTGTCAAACGTGTGTGTGTATACCAATAATGGTGGGAAACTGTTGTTCTCCTACTACTACATCCTCCATCATTCCCAACCACCTGTGTGTGTGTATACATATCTATCTATCTATCTATCTATCTATCTATCTATCTATCTATCTATCTATCTATCTATCTATCTATCTATCTATCTATCTATCTATCTATCTATCTATCTATCTATCTATCTATCTATCTATCTATCTATCTATCCGTCTGTCTATCTATCTATCTATCTATCTATCTATCTATCTATCTATCTATCTATCTGTCTATGTAGATATCTATATTCACACATGAAAATAATAATAACAAACAGTGATGTGGAATGCCTTGTTATGAAATTCATTTGCTCATAAATTGTAACAGTCAGGTTTGTTCATTCTTTTCTTTCATACCTTAAATTTGTAATATAAAGCAAATAAACTAAGGAACTATTAAATCTGTTACTTAAGCAAACAGGAACATTCTTTTCTCATTGCTCTAAAGTTTGCTTATAAACATTTAGCTTTTAAATGTGTCTGTATTTTATTAGGTGAACTGAAATGTTGACTTCAAAGTAGCTCACTCATATTATTCAACAACCTTTACACGGCCACATGTTTTCCTAGAAATAAAGTAGACAGACTGTTAAAGAAGAACTGACACCACCTAATAATAGCGCCCCCACTTATGGCCAGAAAATCCCAATGGCCCCTATGAATCATGTCCTTGTGCCTTTGTTCTAGAAATAACCTATTCAATGAGTTGTAGATGTCACTCCAAATGAGGAGCAAATGCTATTTGCTGGCATGACCACTGAACCTCAAACTCTGCTCAGTGCACATGGTAATCTTAAATGTTTAATAATCACAAAGGGGCATATAAAGTATTGTTTCTCAATGCAATGTGCTTCCTTCTGGTCCTTAAATGGTTAATTAGGCTCATGTACTCTGCCTGTTTCCAGTAAAAAAACTACCAGAAATTATTATGACTGCTTCTGTGGATGTGCCATCCAGGGTAAAATTCATCCTATATAATAATTCGCTAGGATGTTTGTCAGAAGCCATCATGAGCAGTAGAGACTGCCCGAACGCACAGAATGCTGGGAGCTCTGTGCAGGGAGCATTCAGTGCTTTTGGGAAGTCTCTGCAGTACATGACTGCGTCGGTGGCAGGGCGCAGAGCAGGAACAGCCTCTTAACCCTTTGAGTGCCAGAGGGGTACGCAACGCATTGCAAAGCAATGCGTTGCATACCCCTGTGGCACTCAAAGGGTTAACATTACCCGGAATTTGGCCAGTGTGCACTGGCTTTTACACTAGTAGGGAATATTAGGATTTTCTGGAAGGTAAGAAGGACGTTATTATTATATTTGAGTGCCAATTGAAATGCATTGGATTTTTGACTGACATATGAAGTGTCTCCATAAATACAAAAACTAAATACATAAAAATGCTAATTTGTGCCAGATATCCAACTAATTTTCTTTCAGTACATTACAATTCTTATTTATGGTTAACCCCCTTAATGACCCATGATGTACATGTACGTCACGGGGTGGATGTCCCTAAAGGACCAAGGACGTGCATGTACGTCATGGAATTCAGGGCTCCCCGTATGGCTGTACACTGTTCGGGAAGCCCTGAATCCAATCACAAAAAAAAAAAGGACCCTGGTCCTTTAGTGCCTACCGTGTGCGTGCTCAGTCAGTCCTTAAGGAGTTAATGAATTGGGAGTATAGTAATTGTCCTGCTGAGTAAAACAAGGGTCCACCCACTTCTGTGAAATCACCCATTAAAATGTCATTACAGCTCAAACTTGGATGAGTTTCATTTTAAAAGTGACCATTAGATGGGGGTGTTTCTAAGGTTTATTATGGAGAATTACAGCTAGAAATCAGAAGTTCTTTTAACCCCTTAGTGACAGGCCATCACATAATGCTTGGCTAACATTTTTTTTTGGCAAATGATTCCAGAGTCCCTGAACAGCATGTAGCCATGCGGGGACCCAGATTTCTGGGACGTACCTGGTACATCCGTTGTCACTAAGTGACAGTTTTTGCGGGACGTACCAGTTAAGTCCATTGTCGGGAAGGGGTTAAGATGTTTGTTTTACTCAGCAGGGAAAGTCATAAAATATATTTTCCTTATTGTCTTTATAAATAAAAAAAATCCTTTAAGAAAATAAATGGATTTGTACTGTTGTTTGAAAGTGAAGTGCTGCAAAATTCAGCTAATTTCATGGACTAGTAATTCCCAGCCAATGTACAAAAAATGAAGTTTATATCAAATTCTATTCTGCCATGCCTTCCTGCTTCTCTTAGTCCAGTTCTAATTGAGAATAGCAAAGGATACTTAAAATATTTAATGCTAAAGACATTTCCCGTGCATTGCACTGAAGATGACTATAACATCCAATTCATAAAAGCAGCAGCATAAATCATCTGATTTATTTATTTGGAAGGAGGGTTGCTTTAAGTTTTTTTTATAATGTAAATCATTTATCCATTAAATAATAGAACAATTCATGTACAGGTGTAAACACAAAAAAGCATTAGGATACAATAAAGATACAATGAAATTTAATAATATAGCACAGAGATCATACTGTATATCTTAGAGAACAACACACATGCACACATACAAACACACAAATTCGCACACAAACACATACTCACACATTATTTCAGTTGTAAGCCCTGTGGTATCTCATGTATAACTCAAAATCAATTGTAAGCTCTGTGTTGCCATTAAGATTGGTCAAATATAAAAAAATAATCCAAAGCTAATAGTAGGATTTCCATATAACCACAATTGGTGCTTCAGGGAAAAAAACACTCTAGAAGGCTGCACTTCTCAGATTGTACATCTTTTCCAGTACATTTTTCTTGTTGAAATGACCATATTATAAACATTAAACATGCAATGAGAAAGCCTAAAAATATAAAATGCACCCTCCATCCATGATGTTGTCTGTGTAATAAACATGTGAACAGGATCCAATCTATGCACATCTCCACTGATATCCTACCTGAAGCACAACCACAGGTCTAATTGTGAGACAGAAAATTAACAAAACAGAGGTGCCATGACTGGAAGCAGCAGACAAACTCCTAAAAGTGCACAGGGGCCAAGGGTCACATAACAGTGTCAATGTAGTTGTCTCAGGGGGTGTTGCAACATTTTGCTCTGTAAAAATAACACCCATCTCCACCTCCACTACAACCAGTCAAGTTGTTATAATAATTAAGCTATACAGTTGTTCTATGTGCTGCCAACCCACACTTACAGAGTTCTTAGAAATAAATTAAAAGAGCATAAGTAATCTAGAAAACTTGCCAAAATGTTGTTGATTGACATGTTGCCCTATTTATTTATTGAAAATATGGATTTTAAACAAGAGATGTCATGTGTTGCTCCCTGCTGGCATATCCCAAGCAGCAATTATTTATCAATGATTGCTGTGCCAGAATAGTAAAGTAGATGCTTAGTATAACGGTCAAAGGGCCTCAGCCTGCTATTTACTTTCAGCTTTGGATTTCTCCACTCCAGCGCTCAGCAGTCAGAACCAGTAGTATTGCAGAGGGGTTTCTCACAGGTGAAAAACAGCAACATTTTTGTGAGAAATTCATTGGTGGTGGCAAAAAGGTTTATTTTCTATGTGCAGCAATCTTTGCATGAAAATCAATAATTTTTTTTTTCTGAAAAATCAGGTCTTTAATTTTGACCCAAAAAGAAACTTATGTATGTTACCAGAAAATTGCATCCCCCTTTAGGTGAATCCTTAAACTGAGGAGTGAACAATGTTCATCAAGAAACCCTTTAAGGCCCAAGGGCCACCACTGCAATTACAGTTCAAATGAGTATTCATGCTTTTGTGTCTACAGCTCTCTCTTGTATCAAATGACTTCCCCCCATTGCTCCTTATACTGTATATGGAATGCTCTCCCAGCCTTTTACACTGCACTTTTCTTGCTGTCTTCAAGTCTCTTTTAAAATAAAGCCTTCTCAGCAAGGCTTCAACAAACTACAAGGCACTGACTTCATACATCCAGTGCTCTTATAATTTACTTATCTTCCCCTATCTTGACCAGAAATCAAGCACTGTATTCTGCACTTAACCCTCACATTCTCTTTATGTCTCCCTTTACCACTTCAGATTGTAAGCTTTCAAGCATGAACCCCATTTCCAGTGTTTCATTTTCCTAAGAATTTATCAATCTGTATTACCTTTTGACGAACAGGATTGCCACAGGTCACATGGAGCAAGAGGTGGATCCTCTCCTCCCTCTGGTTGGGATCATGTGGACACTAATACTGAATAGTATAGAGAAAATATATAGTCATGGAAGCCTGTTTCAACCTTCCCCCACCTAAACTCAGTGGCAGATGACTATCAGCTGAGATTTATAGTTTTATGGGGGATCAGATATTCACTGGGAATGGAGGGTTCTACAGGATGTGACTGGAGCCTTGTGTCCACCTCTCCCACTTTTAGTAACCTTATCTGATGTTAAACCCAGCGTGTCTCACTTCCTGCATGGGTGTCACCCCAAATTAAGTCCAAAAGCTTTACACTAGTGTTGACAACCCCTTCAACTGAAAAAGTGAGGTGTTGTCACATTCATCCATAAAAGGAACTTGAAGTATCAGAGGAGCACTACCTATTTTGTCAATATTTGCACTTAGCACTGAAAAAGTGAAGAGAATTGTTCTTGTACTGTTTTTGCGGGACTACTTTAGTATAACAGATATACCATTCAGCTCTGGCCAGTTTTATTACTGGCCAGAGCTGAATGGTATATCTGTTATACCAAAGTAGTCCCGCAAAAACAGTGCTCATTAACTCTTTCAGCACTGGACTGTTTACCTGGAGGCTGAATGAGACAGTAATTAAAGACCCACATATAGTCCAACAGATGGAAGCAGACATCCAAAAAAAATTTTTCACTACATTTAACAGATGATGTTTCCTTGCCAACTGTGTGGGAGGCTCACAAGTGTGTGCTGAGAGGAACTTTCATCAAACCATGAGTTGGAAGAGGAAACAGCAAAGAATGAAAACAGATCAGTTGACCCATACCATTCATTCATTCATTAGAAAAATGATACAAACAACAGATTACCCCCCACTTCAGAAAAATTTACTTAAGCTAGAAGAGAACTGGTACTGATCCAACATAGCAACTCACATGTATACTACATATGGGTTAACTATAATCACTATACGCAGGGCAACAAGTGTGGTATGATTCTGGCCAGAGTAATTAGAGCTTAATGATTCACTGTCTTAAACCCACAAGTAAAAAAAAACAAAATGGGTGACAAATTGAGTAATATTGTCATAGCTGTTAGAGAGTTTTACCATAACTTACTTAAAATGAACACCAACTAAACCCAACCCTCACAGGCATCTCTTAGATCCCCCATAATTAAATTTTTTCACACAGGCTAATATCCCTAAATTAACACCAGAATCTATGAATCTCTTAGAAGAACCAGTCACTGCACATGAGGTCTTATCTACTATTAAACTGACATCCCATGGAATGAGGACGTAGAAGCTCACATGTCTCCAGAGTAAATATTATGAGAATGGCATTTTAGACTCCAAGACAGAGACATCAGTTCCCTGTCCCAATTTTCTTGTTTTCATTTTTAGATGCAAATTGTGCAATAATGGAGTTTCACTGATATGGGCATATTTTCCCATTGAGCAGTTTAGCATTCAAAAATTGAAAAACCCCTCTTAAATAAATGAGAATTTTTATAGAGTCTCCCAGATGTTTTGCCCTGCATTTGCTCCTCTTTTCTTTTATTGCTGACTAACTAAGCAAGACCTTCTTATGAACCACTTATCTCTAGGAAAAATCCCCCTTTACATGAAAGAAGGATTATGCACTAAAGTGTGATAGAGGTGTGATGAAGAGAAGGTAACTTACCCAGTGTGATAATTGAAATTCTACCATTACTATGTTATCCTACAGAGCCTATGTTAGAGATAACAGGAATTTGAGAGTTTTTTCACACTGGGGAAGTTATCTTCCCTTTATCACAACTTATTACATACCCCCCCCCCCCACACACAAGGAGTGCAATTTTCACAGTCTAGAAATTTATGATGCAGGGACTAATATAAGATTGGCAGGCTTGTCCATTGTACGCACACACAGCACTATAGATAACTAATGCAACAGCAGTCTATCTGGCCTACCTAAAGGAATCCAACAGTGACAAGAGCTTCCTGTACTGTATCTCTGGAACATTTGTTTTTCTGTTATACAGTTTACATGAATCTTTGCCCAGTTATGAAATAAATGCAGCAATGAGAAACTTCTGGGCAGGGACTCAATCTTCCTCATCGTTATTTTTTAAAGTGACTAAATTGTCTAAGAGCCAATGGAGGACAAAATTTGCTGAGATGATAACTCCTGAATTGCAGAACAAACAATTGTCATATCAACATTGCTTTACTGCCTGGTAGTATTAAAAAAACACAATGATTTATGAGGGTGAAGTGAATACCATTATTCATATTGTCAAGTACCTGGCCAAAGTTAGAAAAACAACCGAACTACATAAAAGACTTCTTACCTTGAGGATAGAACTGCAGCAAATGGTCAATTTGAACCACAAAAGAACCAAATTAAAGAAGTACATCTCACATTAAATTAAATATACTTAATTTTACAGTCCAAAAGCTCACTATCTTATATGCGTATCACTTTTTGGAAATATTGCACTCTAGGTGGTCTTATCTATACCTGTTAGTTATTCGAATTGCCTGTTGCTCAGGGAATAACCCCACCACCACCCTTGTTCATTTATTTATTTGTTTATTTATATATAAAGGCTAAATGATCCCGCATCCCTTGCAGATAAACCCAGGGGGCAGCCCCCTTGCTCACTTATGTCTAGATCTCAGCTACAAGCACTGATACCCATACTCATGTTGCGTTGTCCCTAACCACAGCCACAGTCATTGCCAACAACAACCTCAGCTACACATACTCCTACTGTCCTTACCCTTCATACCTACACTCCCAGTGCATATTGTATATTCTCTCAAAGTTTAAACATCCTGTGCAAATTGAAACTATTATGTTCTGCCATTTCTTCCCTCCCTCCCTTCTGTCACATAAGCAGGGTCGAATTATTCTATGCAACTGCCTAGAGCTGCTGATTTTGAATGGTGCCTCAGCTGTGATGGCCACACCCACATTCTAAATAGTGAGTGTCTCTGTATCAATCTCATTGTCCTGTACATGTTTATATACTTTTACAGGCTATTATTTAACCCCTGGGGTGCAACACAGATCTCCAAAGTATTCTATAGTAACCAAGTGGTTAAAGCTTTTTTCACCTTGTTGGTAATAGGCCAATGTATTTTCTGTGCCAGGAAACAGTGGTTGGGACTGGTTGCAGGGTTATATGAAGAGTGCAGCTCTGGCCCTGGGAAGAGCTAAGGGCACTTGGACTGCCTTGCCTAGGGGCTCCTGGGATGAAAATCCAACCCTGCTCATAGGGTCTCCCTGTTTCCATTTGTTAGCAAAACTGTTAACCCCTTTCAGTGCCATAGGGATCAGCAATGCATTGCTCTACAATTTGTTCTGAACCCTCTAGGACTGAAAATGTTGACATCATAAAACTCAACTCTTTGCATGGCTCCAGCCCTGGAACCTCTATGTGAAACTGTGACTTTCCACCCTCTTTTCAGTCTTATTGGGTCTCATTGCGCCCATCTGATCCCAATGGCACAGAAGGGGTTGCCATTTCATACAGCTCAACTTCACATCTCTAACTTTGCAGCACCCTGCCCCCTTCCTCACTACGCTGTTTTTGATGTTAACCCATGATGTGCCACATTGTTACTCCATCATCTACCCTCTACCCTTTCATATTACAGCCTGGACCCTTCAGTGCATTAACCCTTACCCATTTACCTTATGTCACAAACACTTCGCTCACCCTCTCCTCTGATTTACACTTCCACAATCCACACCTCTAACATACACCACCCCACACAGACAGTTGCACATCATCTTACAATAGCTCTTCTCTCCAACGGTATTCCCTCATGCTTATGGATGTAAACGTCAATTAATTTTCATTACATTACAGGAATAATAAACCTTTATTTTGATTTTACTTAATGTGCAAGTATATACAGATCAATGTCCTATACTTCTTTTTCATATTTAGCTATTTCTTTTATACTTTTATGTACTGAAAATGAGCTCACTGATGTCCCTTGATCTGTCTACAGATTTCTGTCAGGGCACAGGAAAGCAAGTCTAGTGATGTAATGTAAAAAAGAAACAATGTAAACAAGAAAGCACACAGAGCATTCAGTGCTGAAAGGAGAAAGTAACATCATAATATATCAAGCTTTGATTGTCTATCAATCAGAAAACTCTTTAGGGTGACCAATTTGACTGTATACATCATGTCCTGGCAGAATATGTAAAGTAAAAACAAAGGCTTACTATTCTTTTAATATATATAATTTAAAATAAAACAATTTTACAAACTTTGTAAAAGGATAATTGCATGCTTCTATAGTTAGTAAAATATTCTAAAAAAGGTTGGAGAAGAAAGGATCAATGCCATATTTGAAGTCTGCACAATATAAAGTGCAAATATTTGTTTGAAGCAAATGGGAAAACCTCAAACAGAATATATGTAGGATTGAAATATAAACATACTCTGTAAAACAAAGTGGGCAAGTAGAAGCTCTTCAGAGATTTTTATACAAATCTCATCATTCTCTTCCAGCTAACTGAAAGCAAAGAATGATGGGTGATGCAATTAAATATGTGGAGGGCCTCCAGTTGGCTACTCTGACCCCGTGTCTGCTAACAGCAAGAAGATAAAGAAATGAGAATGGCAACATGCAAAAATATGGACAGCATTTGCTTAGGTCTCTGATATGTTAAAATATGATATGGCAACATCTTAAAGTGATTAAATTAAAACACAGATGTAATGGATTGCTGTATGAAGGTCTCCAAAATTATGAATTCACTCTGTTACATAAATTAAAACACCTTTTACTATATTGTTTATTATTTTAAGGCCACATATCTTGCATATAGCCAGGCACAAATATGTGATAGTTCCTCAAAAATTATTTTAAATGGGAGTAAAGGGGATCTAAACTAACAAGAGTCTCTTGTTTTGCCTTTTAGGATGAAATAAAGTAGTAATGGTCTCTCATAGTAGTTAGTAAGTATATACATATATATACTGCTAGTTGTTTCTCTTTATGGTCTGATCAATATGTTAAGAACTTGTGAACCCTAAGAACCATTAACGCCTATTATAACCTAATTATGACTAGATACACCTGCACTACTGTATGAAGATTATCTAAACAGGTAAGATATCTGGTAACTATTTGAAGAGAGGTATCCAACACATTGTTTTGTACCTCCTAATAATAAGGCACCATATACCTTAATTCGACCAGTTAGAGTTAATAAGGGGCAGCGGCAGGCAAATCAGCAAGAGAGGATGTAGAACAGAAGCAGATGTTAGTGATATTCTTAACATCAGGACCTCAGTTCAAATGTTGCAGTTACAAAAAAAACAGGCATTGTCTTTTTTATGTCAGATTTCGGTATTTTAATCCCCACGTTGCTAAAACAAAACTGACAATAAAAAAAACCCCTATAGAAATCAACTAAAAACAATGGGTATTCAAATCCATGCATTCAGTTTTACAGCATGTTTAGTTGAAACATTTCTATCAGTAATCCTGCTCCTCATAGTTGAGGCATATAAGCCACAACTATGGTTTCAAAACCATCGTTATGTCAATGAAAGCAGCTCAGAATACATTCACACATGATCTCTAAGGACAAAACAAATGGAGAAGTGTCAAGTTAACCCCTGAAAACACCCAAACCAATGGAGAAGTGTCAAGTTAAGCATTAGATGGCCTAGATTCATCTAAAGGTTGATGCTGTGGCAATATGATTTTGTCTATGTATTCAAAACACTTCAATATATCATATACAAGGAGGTCAATGTATGTCAAATAAAATTGGTGAAAGAAGAATGTCAGATGGGAGCACTACATGTCGAAATACAAATGGAGAAAGTTAGTATGTCGGATTCTAGCACTATATATTTCGAATTACAAAGGAGGGGTTAATATGTCGAAGGGGGGCACCATTGTGTGTTAGTCCCATATATACTGCCTGACATCCCCAGCCTTCTTCCCTTGCTCAGTGGTAGCCATAGAACACTGCTTGGCCCCCACACTCATTGCCTTGCCCAATGATAACCAAAGATCCCCATGTACACTGTCTGACCCTCTCCAGCCTTTTCTTCTTGCCCACTGCTAGACACAAATCCCCATGGCCACTGCCTAGGCAAAGGAAGAAGTCTGTGGGTTTCAGGTGGTGTTTATGGGGCTAACACACAATGGTGTTGTTCCCCATACGGCACAATATGTTAGAAATCGGACATACAGTGACCCCCTGCAACATATTAACCCCCTTTGTCATTCAAAATATATAATGCTCCCATATGGCATACTAACTTTCTCCATTTGTATTTTGACATACAGTGCTCTCATCCGAAATTCTTCTTTCTCCAGTTTTATTCAACATACACTGCCCTCCTTGTATATTAAATATCTAAGTGTTTTGAATACATCGACAAAATCATATTGCCACAGCATCGACCTTAAGTGAATCTAGACCATCTATCGCTTATCTTCACCTTTCTGTCGTCAAACGTATGCCTATTTCCTTGGACGCTGATGTTTAGCACGGCTTTAGGCAGTAGCGTAAGGCATAGTTAAATGGAAGCAAACAGCTCCATTTTTGTTAGTACACCGAAATGCTCTGTCTACACCGGTTTTGTTTTACCGTCGTCCAACATTTGAATAGCTGTAAAACCCATTACATGGTGCTGGTTATTACTGTCTGGACTGTTTTAACTCCAACATTTGAATTGAGGCCCAGATCAGCACAGGCAGACCTGAAAAGACTATGGGATGTAGTGAATAAACAACATGTATGTATCTTTATTTATACTGCACTATAACGTACACAGTACTTTACAGAAATATAAATAATCCAGTATAAAAATAATGTAGGACAGGGATAAGAACACAAGGCTAAAATGTGATTATTGCTTTAAAGACCCAGTTAGTGCAGTTGGTTTGCCACAGTACATCAGCCTCAGTATTCCTTGTTAATGTTTAACCCTTATTAAATGATAAGAATGTGCAACACAGTTTTTGCAATGTGTTTGCTCCTCTTTGGTCCTCAAAGAGTTAATATTTTTTGTATACGTGACTGAAATGCATTTCCAACATAATGTGTGCATCTTATCTTCAACAGTCTACTGATAAGGTATTTTGTTATTAGAGTGCTGATGTGTAATGAATCCATATAAAGAATATTCACTCTCCATGTGAAACATGGATTGTGTGTAGCTAGCAGAGCAGTAAAAAGAAATGTTAAGCTTATTGTGAGTATCAATGACAGAATCCAGAAAGGATGTGTGGATAAGCACAGCTCATAGTTTTTATTTTAAAGGATAGTAATGTTTCACAAAAAAAGTAGCTCCAATTAATTTTGATAGTATTTGGGCTATGGAGAGTAGGGGAGTGTGAAAAGTATGAAAAATTTCCAACATGACTTTTCGAGAAAACTTGTCGATTTTTAGCTTTGCCCGTGAAAAATGTTGCCTTTCTGCCTATGCAAAAATGTCCTCCTTTTCGCCTATTTTAACAAATTTTCCACCTATGTTAACACATTTTTAGCCTATTTTAACACATTTTTCGCCTATATTTCCTGTAGGTACTACATTTCCCACTGTAATATTACTTCTTCTGAAGGCTGAAGTTTAGAAATAAGCAGCTGAAAGTCAAAGTTGTGAGTCCTACAGCAACATATGGCTTGAAAAAATGTGTTAGCATGCAGAATACATTTGTCCTTTGCCCACAGCACTTTCTTGCTTAAGTACAACCTACAATGTGGCAGATATGTATTGTAGCGGTGGTGGTGGTGGGGGACTGGCATGGTGTGATTTTTACCATTGTCATACTCTACCCTCCTCAGATTATTGACACACATTACTTATTGGTTATAATCCTCATTTGAGCTTCTGTTAATATATTTGTCCTGGCTTTGTCTGTCATGTGTGGTTTATGCTACTACTACTACTGGAGCTAGATGTTGATGTAATTCTACTGCCACTACTACTAGGTGTCAAAGGTGCAGCATATACAGAAGCAGCACCAGAGGTACTCATCATATCTAACGCTGTTGATGTTAACCTGTGTTCCTGTTGCTGGGTACTCAAAACAGGTGTGTGTGGATGAGTGGGACTTGGACTTTGAAGAGGTGATGATGCAGATGATGACTGATAGGGTGACTGTGTGCTTTTTGACATCTGTGCTTGTCCAGTGTCAGACTTGCCAATGGCTTGCTCAGACAGTTTATAGACAGACACAGTGCTCCTTAAAAGTGGTGGAAGATTCATCCTTTGACTTTCTGCTAATCTTATAGCCCTGTCACCATCCTCATTCTCAACGTCATCTGTATCTAAACAAAAGAAGGATGCTGGAGGGATATATTCTCGATCTGCATCATCTTCAGTCATCATTAGGTCATCCTCATCAACATCAGCATCACCTGACAGTTCTTACCCACTACCCTTATATTTCTCTAAGCTTTTGGAGGTCTCAAACAATTTCTTCTTACTTTTACTGTAACAAAGTTCCCTATTATAGGTGTTTTGGTGCTTGTTTGTCTCAATATCTGAAGCAGCAGGTGGTTCAGCTGCTACACCTTCCTCTATTATGCTATTGCCAGCATCATCAACACTTGAATCCAACTTATTGTCATCTTCAGTGTTCTTCTTATATGGTTCTTTATTTCTACTGGCCCTGATGGTGCTGGAACTAGTTTTGCTGGGACCTTGACAAACTGTATCCTCCCTTGGAGTAAAGGGATCATCATCATTGATTTCATACACTGCAGCAAAAATTGCTGCAGTTTCTGAACTACTACTTTACTCTCACATCCCTGCACTGCTCCACCCCCCCTTCCCCTTGTGCATTTGCTGGACATTATGCACCTACACTGTGTTTTTTTTTCTGTACAGTACACAACACCACTGATGCAGCTGTATGATGCCTTGCCTAGCTGTCTGTCACTGTTACCTAAGATATTTCATTTTTTATTCTTTTTTATTTATTTTTTTCTTTTTTCTTTTTTTTTCTTTTTTAAGTTGTCCACCCTGTTGTCTTATCACAGTCTGTCCAAAAAAAATTATAACTGATAAACAAAATTAATAATGTCTTTCCCCAGACTTCCCCACCCAGCACAGAGATAATAACAGCAAGATCAGCAAGCAAATAGGTCCCTAGCTGCCTGTGCCTTGCCAGTAAGTCACATGGAATTTTGGAGTATTTGGGGGTCAACCTCCTTCCTCCCTTCTTATCACCGAGATTGCCCCCAGACTCCCCTGATACAGAGAACAAATGTCCTACCTAAATGACTTCCTAAACTAAGCTTCAATTCCTCTTTATTTGCCTATCTCCTCTAGCTCAAAAACATTCTGCTCTCTCCTCTCACAAACACTGAATGGCTGCTGTGAGAGCCTTACAGCCTTTTATATGGCTGTAGAAAACTTTCATGTGATGGAGAAATATTTTTCTTCCCATTGATTTCAATGGGCAGAAAACACGTGAAAAAAGTGGAAAAACTGCACTTTTCGTGGGAAATTATTCGCCAAGTGGAAAGTGCCATTATTCGTTGATTTCAGTTTGAGGTGAAAATTTTTGTCCATTCCTAATGGAGAGTGTTATTTCAATACTGTCCGAGTTGTAATTGAATGATAATTTATACCCCTCCCACCCCTTTTATGTAGTGTAAGCAACCTCCCCTCAGATATGGAATCTGGTCCTGGGACCAGACAGCTCACAGCAAGAGACAATCTTCTTACTGTGAGCATAAGGAAAACTATGCCATCTTGACAGGTTTTTCCTTATGCTCACTGAAGATTGTCCCTGTCTGAGATCCATCAGGACTGTCTTGCTGCTCTGAGGTGAGCAGTGTTACATCACTAAAAGGGGCGAGAGGGGGATAATTTATCATTCAAATACTCTTGAACTACAACTCTAACGGCATTGAAATAACATTCTACATGGCCCAAATACTATGAATATTAATTGGAGCTGCCTGTCTTGAAGGGCCAAATAGATAATAGGATTTATGTATACTCTTGGTTAGATAGGAATTTTACCCTAGGAATAAAAGAGAAATACTACTCCATTAAATTTTAGGCTACTTGCCTCCAAAAACATTTATTTTACCTGCACAAAGTATATAAAAGAACCACTAACTCCATCATATATACATTATCTTCAGAGGTTATATCAAGATTAACAAAATCTGGATTACTATTATTAGAAAATTTTGTTTGAATATACTTTTTGGAACTTTATATCACAGATTGCATTATGTTATATTGGTATAAAATATATTTAATAAACATAGATCACGCTATGGTTTGCATCTTTTTCTTTTTCCATACATTTGTCTCCCGTTTATCTCGGGAGTGAAAGTTATGATTTTGAGAGTCCTTTAAGGGGAACTGTGTGTACTGATATATACACTGTTATTAAATTTGATTGTTTGTTTTGCATCGGATTGTATTATTTTTGTATTCTGTTTTAATAGCGCTCATCCTCATTATTTATTGATAATGTAAGAGATGTGTATGGTGGTGGTGGTGGGGAACTGGTGTGGTGTGATTGGAGGGACCTTGACAAACTGCATCCACCCCTGGGAGGAGAGAGATCATTATCATATACTGCACATGCTGCAGCAACCATTGATGCAGTCAGTTTTTGTACTACCACTTTACTCCTATGTCCCTGCACTGCTCCGTCTTTCCCTCTCCCGCTTGTGCATTTGCTCCACAACTGATGGAGTGTGATGCCTTGCCTTGGCCCTCAACAAAATTCTCAATGTCTTCTGCTGTCTATCAAGTCTGCCTCAGTCACAGAGCTCACATCAGGCTCCCAGTCAGCTAATATATTTATTTGTTTAATTATTTATGTATTCATTTTTTTAATTTTGTATTTTTATTTTTTTTAAGTTGTCTACCCTATCTTATCACAGTCTGTCCAAAAAAATATATATATAACTAAAAAACAAAATCAACAACTTATTTTTCCAGACTTCCCCAGCACAGAGCGAATAAAAGTAAAATCAGCAAGCAATTTGGACCCCAACTGACTGTGTCTTGTCAGTCAGTCACACCAAATTTTGAGGTATTTTGGGTCAACCTCTTTCCTCCCTTCTCCTCCCCCATTGTGCCCCCAGACTCCCCTACTACAGAGAACAAATGTCCTACCTAATAGACTCCCTAAACTTAGTTTCAATTCCCCTTTACTTGCCTATCTTCTCTAGGTCAAAAACGTGTTGCTCTCTCCTCTCACAAACACAGAATGTCATGCTGTGAGAGCCTGACACCTATTTATATGGCTGTAGAAAAATTTTATGTGGTGGAGAAATTTTCTACCCATTGATTTCAATGGAATGAGCTAGGCGAAAAAAAGTGGAAAAAAGCAAAAAAATGGCGCTTTTCGTTGGAAAGTTTTCACCAAGCGGAATGTGCCATTTTTCTCCGATTTCAGTTTGAGGCAAAAATGTTCGCCCATCCTTAGTCATAAGTTATACCCACCCCTAGAACAACAGTATTTTAGGACCCAGTCACGTTGGCCCATGACCCACTGGAGGCACTTGTCTCAGCCAGCCCCACCAAGCCCCCCCACACACTTTGGTTGGTAATCCTGCTACCACTGCTAGTCTCCCCCAAGTGCTGCCCCCAGATCTCCCCCTAGAACAGAGAAATCACACATAGGAGACATAATAGCCAATATAAATTGACCAAATCCAGGCTCGACCCCTGGGGAAGCCATGAAGAGTGATCAGAATAGTTTGCACAGGAGAGAGAGGGGCACAGGACCTGGTAGACCAAGAATCATGAGTCCTAAAGCAGGAGCTCCACCACTCCCAGTAGTGAAGAGAACAGGGGAGAGTATCAGACCACAGCAACTGGCAGCTTCACATCATTCCTCTATCATTTACTGAGAAAAAGGAATTTAGATAGTGTCCAGACATCTACCGGTCTCCTTTTAAGAATTGAAACATAGAAACATAGAATTTGACGGCAGATAAGAACCAATCGGCCCATCTAGTCTGCCCAATTTCCTACTGTGTTAAAAAAACAAAAACAAAAACAAAAAAAACCTCAAACCTTTTTTGGTCCTTGGTCTTTTCTTATGTTAAGGACCGCCTTATGCCTATCCCATGCATGCTTAAATTCTGTCACTGTATTGACATCTACCACTTCTGCTGGTAGGCTATTCCACTTGTCTATTACCCTCTCAGTGAAGTAAAACTTTCTTACATTACATCTAAACCTGTGTCCCTCTAGTTTTAGACTATGGCCTCTTGTCCTAACGTTTTTACTCTTTTGAAATATACTTCCATCCTGTACTTTGTTGAATCCCTTCATGTATTTGAATGTTTCTATCATATCCCCTCTCTCTCTCCTCTCCTCCAAGCTATACTTGATATACTTGAAGAAGTTGGTGACTCCATTGTGCATGACCCATAACTTTGCTGGGTATAGCATAAAGTAGACATTGATTCTGGTGCTCAACCTTTCAATCTCCATAAACAGACTTCTTTGATGTTGGACTTTGGAAAATAAGTCAGGATATACTGAGACTCTATGATTCTCATAGAAGAGATCCCCCATTCGTACGGGCCATACAAAGGATGGAGTCTCTCTCACGGAAGGTAGTAATTTGGCAATAATCTGTCTTGGTGATGACCCCAATGGAGGAAATGCTAGTGGTACCCGATGCACTTTGTGGCATTGGGAGAGAAACACATACACAGGGAGGAAAAAACAAATAGGGGATTGATGGGGGCTGCAGCAGCCAGCTATTCTCAGGTTTGATAGACCACAGAGATCTAGAAACTGGTCGGTCAGCTGTGTGCCATAAATATCAAAGTTCAGGAATGACTCTTGTGAAAGGTTGTCCAGAATTAATTCCATCTGTGCGACTTGGGTCTTGGAGAGGCATTGTCCAGAGTGTAGGCCGCTGCAGCTTTCAGCACCCCTGGGCAGGGTCAGACCTCTGTCGAGTTCAGGTCATGTAGTACTGGGCCTCATGTCTATGCAACCTCTTGAATTAAATTCAGGACTCAATCAGGTCTTGAAGCTACAGTACACCTGGTCCAGAGGAATCATCCCCTCAATCACCCCCCCGCTCATAGCCCTGGCACCCTCACCTCAGGGCCGCACTTCAGAGGCAGCAAATAGAGAGGATAGATGTATCCCTTGCTCTCTCTCCCTCTATCTGCTGTTCTTTTACTAACTCTCTACTTCTTCACCTCCTCTCTATCCCACACTCAACAGCACTAGGGTGCAGTGTATTTCTGAGATATGCCTCAATCTTCCAAATTAGGTCCACTGGTGTATGGACAACTCACCTCAGCAACCAAGTGATCAGATCTCAGTCAGGTCTTATGCAGCCAGTAAGAAATTAAAAAGCTTCAGACCAACAGTAGGTCTCCTTCTATATTGTCCGGACAATGTGGAGTAATGCAGAATGTGTAGATCTTGTGTCACTCAACTATCTGTTGGATGACCAAGAGGACAAGAGGGGAGGCTCCACACTTGCATAGCATCACATAGATAGGTGGATGCAGGCTTCTCCAGCATGTGTCCAGCTCACCAGAGCCCTCAAAACTCTCTAGCAATAGCCGCAGCAGATATACAGGCCATCAACCATTAGGGCTCCCAGGCACCGCCACTCCAGCTGCCAGATCCGGCACTTGAGGCCTCGGCTGCATGGCCTAGGTCTCTGCCAACACCGAGATTCAGGCACCAATTGACAGCAGCCACACTATAGGTATCAGTAGATGTAGAGGTTTTACTTTCAAGGGCTACCAAACTATTTAACAGCAGTGGTGTTGGATGTTGTAGGATAATTGTACCTTAGCATGCAGAGCTATCCCAATGTGCATCCACTCAGTATGGATGCCAGGCCATGCCACCTGTGGATACAGTGGATATTTACCCCAGTGATTTGCAGCTTGATCCTTTTTTCTGTCATACATTGAAAATGTCTACAAGTATATATAGTTAGCTAATACAGCGGCAGGTGAAATATGGTGATTTGGATTTTTTCATGTTATGTGATTTGCTATAATATTTGTAAATACTACAGTAGTCTAATGTACAAGGAAATATGTTAGTCTGTATTATTTTATGGCACTACTATCCTTTTAATTTGCTTAACATGTTGATTTACCTTAATAGGTATCCTTTATACAGAAGTAAACTATATTTAACTATATGCATTTTGCATTTTATCTGCAGTTCCCTCTATACAGTGATCTCAGTTGCCAGAATGATGTGCTTGGATCATTCATTACACTGTATCAGTTAGCAGTTGTAAAAAGCCAGTAAGCAAACTGTTTTTGTCTAGAAGCGTACTTTTATAGCTCAATTGTTTTATCACTACCCTTACTTAAAAATTTGGCATAAAAAATAATAAAGCCCTCCTATGAGTGGCAAAATAATGTAATTCAATAGAATTCATTTAAGGTAAATGGGAACTAACATAAAAAAGAGTTAATTTATATATTAAAACAAAGCATAATTTTTCCTAATCTACAATATATTTGTAATTTATTTCAATAAAACTATAGTTTGTCATCTGCTGATGTCATACAATTGAGTTAATAATTTAGTATTCTCAGATCCCCAAGACCTATAACTCTTGACATTTCTGTCCCTTCATCATGGCAATTGCATGGGTTGTTTTTCTATATTCAGCTGAGGGTAGCTGAGGGTAGCAAATAGAAAATAGTGCACTCATTTCAAAGGAAGTTAATCCATATAAGTAGGTTCAAAGAAAAGAACTTAAGGGCATTTTATCAAGTTAAAGTTTTGTAATTCTGGAGCAAACCAAATGCTCTATGGGGGGAGATAATAATTTCCATGAACTTAGATGGACCTATTAATTCCCTGGATACTAGAGAGGTCTCCATTCCAATTCATTGCTTCACAATGCATTTTAATTGTCTAGCACTCTTCATCATGGCAATTGCATGGGTTGTTTTTCTATATTCAGCTGAGGGTAGCTGAAGGTAGCAAATAGAAAATAGTGCACTCATTTCAAAGGAAGTTAATCCATATAAGTAGGTTCTAAGAAAAGAACTTAAGGGCATTTTATCAAGTTAAAGTTTATAAAATTCTGGAGCAAACCAAATGCTCTATGGGGGGAGATAATAATTTCCATGAACTTAAATGGACCTATTAATTCCCTGGATACTAGAGAGGTCTCCATTCCAATTCATTGCTTCACAATACATTATAGTTGTCTAGCACTCAGAGCATTAAAAGCCCAATTTAAATCAATGGAAGTTTGGAGACTGTTTATTTCTCCCATTACAGTTGCTTTGCCATGGAATTGTACCTCTTTAGCTTGATAAGTAAGTCCAAGCTTGGTTTAACATGTAATTGTAAAGTGCCAAACAGAGTAATGATATTTTATATTAGTATTCAACATCATTTGGATAAGGCTATGAAGTGTGAAGAGAGTAATCATTTGTTTAGCTGTTTCATCTATATAATAATTTGAGCTACTGTATTTATAATCCAATAATCTGTTGTGAAAACAACAGACACAGACAGCCAAGGCATGGTTAGTCATGTGTAAAATATGAGTGCATCTCTCTTTATTTAATGAGGAATAAAAAATGCATGAATCTTATTTTATGATCTCTGTTGGTAGTATTCTCACTATAAATCTTTTAAAAATGTTCGACAATCAAACAGTAAGTACAGGGATAATGAAATGCTCTGTGTTTTTATACTATAAAGGAGTGGTCAATTGTTTGACCTCCATCTGTTAGGAAGTACAACTTCCACTTGCTGGTTGGAGATAGTGGGAGTCGTTCTTCCCAACATCTGGAGGACCAAGAACTGGCTACTCCAGTGCGATAGTGTGCTAAACACTTGAATGCTATTTGATGTAAAATATCGTTACCTTAAGATTGGTCTGCAATGCTGTATACAGATGAGAATAAGACTGTGAAGAATCTGTATTTTGGAGTTATCTTTTTGAAAGGAAAAAAATGAAAGACATATATATGCTTCTGTTGTTAAATGAAACCTTTCTTAACCTGTTAAGAGTGTGTGTGTGTGCATTGCATTCTATTGCTGCACAATGTGTTTCTCAACCCTCTGGGGAAGCCCTTTGAGTGCCAGAGAGTTATGCAATGCTTTGCTCTGCAATACATTGCATACCAATCTAGCACTCAAAGGATTAAGTCCCCGGTAAATGGAAGCAATATCACCAATGCATTGCTTCACAATGCAACAGAGATGTTTTTTGCAGTCATGGGGTTAAATTACAGATTTAATTTCTGAGCAACTGGAGCATTAATTAACCCCTCATCAGATGCAAGGAGACATGGTAAGAAGTGACTAACATCTTTCTTAACACAGAGTGACCTTTAGAGTCGTGACTAAACCAGAGAACCATGCTGCATTCCAAATCAGCTAAAGACAGTGCAGGTTTCTAGTATATATCTGGTATGTCAAATAGGATACAAATAAATGACTGAGCTTATTTCTGTGATGATAATAATTCCAGGGCACACATACCTGTAGATAAAGATTTATTGCTTGACATAGAGAAATACATTTCACTTATAATAAAAAATGCTCTTAACCCTTTTGTTGTTACAGAGTTCTAAAACATTAGATTGCAAAGGGTTTGGAACTCTCTGTCATGCAAGGGGTTAATTATTGGCCAGTAAATAAACCTGCCACCATAAACCATGAGTTTGCTTCTGGGACTGCTCTTGTCACTCAGTTTACTCCCACAATTCAAAATGTGGGAGTGGTCTGACCAGCTAAGGCTTATACAAAATATGTCTCTCTAGTAGGCATTTTAACTTCATGTTTGAGATAAATGTTTAAAACCGCTTGAAATAAATATTTAGATTTTTACAATTTTGCTCTGTGCCACAGATGTTCCTTTTCCTCTTATTAACAAAAAGATCTAATTGCATATAACTGAGAGCACAAAGCATTGGTTGATATTTGGACTGGACTTCTGGTATTGTGGTGAAGTACATCTGATAGTGAAGAGCTCAGGAGAGCAGGTAAAACATAACATATCAACATAGTGACAAAGTAAATTAAGTTGAAAAAAAGACACAAGTCCATCAAGTTCAACCCTTACCTCATAAACCAGAGAACTGAGAATTATATAGCTTTCCTGCTGCCAAATAATTTAGTCTATATCAGAACGTACAAATACCAAAACACTAGGTTGCGCTGAATTATTCATTTATTGGTTTGCTAGTTGATGAGCATGTGTACACAGGCCACAGTGCCACCCAGCAATGGTCGCAGTGTTGTCATGCACAGTAGAGACTGCCCGCTCCGCGGCTGATATGGAGCGGGGCTCTCTGAATTCAGATTGTAAGGTGCGCAGAGAGGACTCCAGTCTGAATTCGGAGCGCCCGCTCCATATCAGCCGCTGTGCGGGAAGTCTGTATTGCGCATGACTGCAGCGTGCGCTGCTGTCTCTACTGTGCATGATGGCTTCTGACAAACTTAGCATATTATAATATAGAATATCAGAAATTTCTGCTTTGCCTTCTGATACACAATATAACCCTGTATGTTCCCTTTTGAAATAAATGTATCCATTGTATTTGCAATAAACACATGCTTTGGCCAGGAATTCCACAATTTAACAGACCTTACTGTACAAAAACCCTTCCTCTGCTGAAACTGAAACCTCCTTTCCTCTAATCGCAAGGGGCAGCCTCTGGTTAATTGATCAGGCCTTGGAATGAGCAGCTCACCAGAGAGATCCCTGTATTGACCTTTCATATACTTATACATTGTGATAAGATCTCCTCTTAGTCGTCTTTTCGCTAGAGTAAATAAACCAAGTTCTAGAATATCTTTTTTCAGAACTAGAGCCCATAACTGCACTGCATATTAGAGGTGAGGTCTTACCAACAATTTATACAATGGCAAAATAGTTATCCATGCGTCAATACCCCTTTTTGTGCGAGACAGGACTTTGTTTGCTTTTGCTACTGCTATTTGACACTGATCACTGTTTCCAAGTTTGTAGTTTACAAGCATTCCTAGGTCCCTCTCTAGCAACGAGTACCCTAAAATTATTTCATTAAGTTCATAAGTAGCACTGGAATTGTTTTTCACAAATGCATGACTTTATACTTTCCAGAATTAAACTTCATAATTCCATTTGTTTGCGCAAGCTGCCATTATGTGTAAATCACTGTGCAGAGAACAAATATGCAGATCTGTATTTATTACCTTGCATAATTTAGTGTCATCGGCAAATATTGATATTTTGCTTTCTATATGTATTTCCAGGTAATTTATAAACATGTTAAAAAGCAGTGACTGAACCCTGAGGTACTCCACTATCAACTTTAACTGTATTGGAGAATTGTCCTATTTACAACTACACACTGTTCCCTTCAGCCAATTTTTATCCAATTGCAAAGGTTATCCCCCCAGCCCCAATTTCCTTATTTTATGCCCCAGCCTCCTGTTTGGCACTGTATCAAATACCTTTGCAAGCTCTAGATTTACTACATCAACTTCCTCGCCATTATCTAGGTTGCTACTTCTTCATAGAAGCTGAAAAGATTAGTTTGGCATGATATATTCCTCATAAAATCATGTTGATTCCTGCTAATGGTCTTATTATTTGTCGTGTAATCCTGAATAGAATCCCTTCTAGCAGTTTTCCCACTACAGAGGTCACACTCACTGGTTTCTAGTTGACAGGTTTTGTTTTAGTTCACTTCTTAAAAAAAGGCATTGCATTGGCTTTACATCAATCTTGTGGCACTGAGCCTGTGAGAATCTTTTGAAGAGTAAAAAGAGGGGTCTTGCTAACACTGCACTGAGTTCCTGAAGAACCCTTGCATGTATACCATCAGGACCCAGTGCTTTGCTAGTTTTAATTTTGCTCAGTCTTCCCATTGCCTCTTATCGTGTTAACCCAATTTCTGATAATAGTATTGTTTTATTTGTTACTTCTTGAGGCTCTTCTATCATACCTTGTTCTCTTGTATATAGTGATGCAAAGAAAATGTTTAGAACAACGACATTTTCATCAACTCACCCATCTCATTGTTTTTGCTATTTATGTATTTGAAAAACATTTTTGGATTAGTCTTGCTCTACCTTGCAATTCCAGTTCCATTATCTAGCTTTTGCTAACCTAATTGCCTTTTTGCAATCTTTGTTGCACTCCCTGTATTTAAAAAAAAATGTTCTGTTCCTTCAGACTTAAATAGTTTAAATGCCTTTTTTTCCCTTGCCATTTCCTTTTTTACATTTTGCAGTTAACCAGATTGGCTGTGATCTACTTCTTTTGCATTTGTTCCCTACTGGTGTATATACTGTTTAATACATTTATGCAACCTAAGAAGCTCTACACATAAATACAAAATTTGTATCTGAGGGAATGAATACTCAATGAACTTATTCTCATAAGTTCATTTTGGAAAGTAGACATTCACCTCCATCAGATTAGGTTATTTTTGCCTTTAATTCCTTAGGCTAGTGTGCAAAGTTAGGGTGGCACTATAGGGAACTTATTTCTTTTTTTTTTTTCATATTTCCACAAATTCAAAGTTACTAAAATAATTGAAAACCATGGAATTTCACTTCCTCAGCTCCTTCTGCTAGACCAAGTAAAAAGGATGACCCATTGGTATGGGATGACATACAGTAGGGAGTGCTAGAAGCGATAACCTACAACTGTCAGTTTTCTTTATTTAAACTACCTGCCTGCACTAAAATGTCCATGAGAGATATGAAGAAAAGGTCTGATACTAAATTACTTCAACATTATGGAATTTCCTGGATCTTTTAGTACCATCCAGTGGGTGCCAGGAGCATGGCTACTGGGGAGCAGCAGTATATGTGCAATACTATGACTACCAATAGAACAAGGTTTGGGGGTCAGAGTATATATGCAGGGGTCTTTGACTAGTAATGGGCAGTGGAACCAGTCAGACAGTGGGGATCTGCGATTTCCAGTGGGCAACTTTAACCAGGCTTGAAGGTCTGACAGTGTATAAAGAGATCTGTAGTAGAACTAGGCAGGTGGGTCAAAAAGTGTGTGAGGGGGCTATTAATAACATTGGACAGTGGATCAGAGGGCTGGGTGGTGTATGTGTGTGTGTTCCAAAGCATTACAAAGAAATGCATCGAAGAACTCTCTAGCATACAAGGGGTTAAAAAGCTCTATTCAGGTGCATAGAAATTTAGGAATTTTTATTTCTCTCAAATGGTGCAGTTGCTTTATTCCAGAATAACTCCAGTCTTTGTAAATTTGGGCCATTGTTTTTTCATATTATCTGTTTTCTTGCTATAACAGAAAAGCATATTTTTTTTTGTCCATCCATGTTCATTAATTATAGAAATAATTTTGTGGTTGCAGCTCATCTAGTAGAACAATTTTGTATTTTTGTTACTTTGGTCTCATGATCTGGAAACTCAACAGTATTATATTCTATTTTTCAACATAATGCTCAAGGGGAATTTTGTAAAAACAATCTAAATTCAAAGTTATGAAAGCCAAGGGGCTCATACAAATTACTGTGAATCCAATATAACCAGAAAAGTTATGCACAGCATGAATGCAATAAATGAGAGCAAAAAGAAATGCTGGCTTTTAAAATTATTATAAACCTTATCTATATTTGTATCCCAAATGTTCTCTTAAAAATTCTTATACAAGGAATGCTAGTTGTATTTTCACTCTTAGAATGGACTTGTAACTGTAAGACTAGTTTGTTTTGTTTTACAGAGAATTAAAATATGACTGTATGTGCTAGAAAAAAAGAGAGAGGCACAGGTACATCTAAAAGCACACCTGAGATGTAAATGAACCATTGGCTCCCATATAAATATTATGCTCACAAGACTGTAAAGAACCATCAGAATATATCAAGAATTGAGGGGTTCTTTGTACTGGTCCTCCAAAGAATCCTAACTATTATTGCTCTGTGACTGGTACCCATAATATATGTTCTCAGATCCAGAGATAATTCAAAGGTGCTTTATTCATGCAATAGTGTAACACTTTTACACCACAATAAATTCAATATTCCATACTATGCCCAACGCATTTCATATCTCTCAGTAGAGAATTTTTTATGGGCTTATGTTTTGATAACAACATAATTAATACCTCACATGGAGCAATAATCAGATTCTCTGGAGGACTCTTCATTTCTTATTATATGCTGCTGATGATTCTTTTTCGATCTGGTGAGCATAATATTTATATGGGGGGCCAGTAATTCATTTTCATCTCAGATGAGCTCTTAGATGGGTCTGTGCCCTGTCTCTTTTGTCTGATTTTTCAGCTGATTGCAATACACGTCACCAGTGTAAAGTGGGCAGCGTTCATCTATAGGGAGCCAAAGAAGTTAACATTGGTTTACTGTACATCTTCCCCTGAATTCATTGGAGTATAAGAAGAAACTTGTTGCACAGTTCTACTCTTTGGATTAATATTTATCCTATCAAGAGACATTAATTTATTCCTATTTATAAGAGACACAATGTTGGTGGTACAATGTTGTACTTGCCATTTTCAGTAAAACAGTTTATGAGGAATTAACCTTGGTATTTTGGTAACAGAGAGGGACATTTTATGTTAATTCCCAACACATTGAGCATATTAATTCTGTTTGAGGCCAGCTTTATCATTTACTGTAGTATTAGAAACGACTCCAGTGATTCTAGATTCAGTCAATTCATAAATATGAATTATTGTTCAAACTTAAGCACTGTGCCCACACACAGTATTCCAGACACGCCACTGCTCTCTCTGGTAGAAAGCCTGTTTCTCACTTTTTTTAATTAAAAAAACAACCCCCCAAAAAACTGAATTACTTTTCAAACTTGCATGCACATAGGCATAAGCAGTGTGCACATGCATTGTTCCAAACATGCTACTGCTGTCTCCAGCAATGCCTACACCTATTTTTGAGTCTGTTAATTAAAACAAATAAAACTGATCAAACTTAAGTGCATATAGGCAATGTGCACATCCAGTGTACCAGACACACCACTGCTGTCTAGAGCAACTACAAATGGGTATTTTAGTGTAAAGAAAAAAAACTAAAAAAATAAATAAGCAAAAAAAATAACTTTATTAACAGTAGCCTTAGTAACAGGAGCCTTCTTCTTCGGTAATACTATCATCCACCGGCAGCAGCAGTGAACATCCTGACCATAGGGGCAAAATCTATACCCCATCCAACAAAATTAGCTCAATGAAGGTTCATGCACTGGTGCATTTGTTGGATCAAAGAAGATGCACAAGATTGATTGCACACATATCCCATCAAACACTAGCATCACCAGTGTAACCACTATCACTGACAGTGCCACCAGTGCCATGACTTCCACCACCAGTACCACCACTACTAACTGCTACCATAGCCACCACCAGCCCTGTGATAATTAAAACTTCACAGAGAAAAGATGGGCACGCTGATGGTAGCAGCAGCAAGTCTATTTTTGGTCCAGAAGAAAGTGAAGAAGAGGAAGGAAGTTTGCAGTTGTCTAATCTTGTGGTGGAAGTGAGCCTTACACCCACCTCTGCCCAAGCAGCAAGTAAAGTTCACAATAATAATCTGGATTATGAGCCAGAGGAGACTGAGGGAGAGGAGAACCTGGGATCTACTCCTTATATACCATCTGCTACTGTTTCCTTAATCTGTGCTACCACCATCACTCACACTGCCATTCATAAAAGCAGGCTGTGGCTGGCTTAGAGCACTATAGTAAAGAATGGGATCATTATGAGAATGTTGGAGATGGATGTACAGCAAGGTACACGTTTTGGAGTAAGGAAGCGAGCCAGGGGAAACTTTTGGGACATCATCTTAACAGTTTATATATGAACCAACATCTGTGTACATACCACCATGCATATTTTGCTTGGGGCACAAACTGGCAGAGCTCATACAAACAGCAATGACATAACAGCCACCGCCACCAGCCAGCTGCCTCCTCTAAGACTCAGACCAGTACCCAGAGACAGGTAGGGATTTCAGCACCAGTCCACCCCTGGGGCTTTTCATTTAAGTGGTATGTCCAAATAGCAAACAAATATGTTGACAAGGCTTCTTGGTCAAATGATTGCTGTGGGAAGAGTTTCCTTCTCAATGATTGTATTGTAGTGCTCTGACTGTTCAGCTACTTTGTTGCATTGTTGAAGGATGAGCTATCCAAGGTTGCTGTATAAACGGTCCACTTCACCTCCAACATAAGGCGTGCAACTAGTGCACAGCAGGCCTTTCTTTTTCTGGCATCATTCTGGTGCCAACCCAGTGTCTTGAAGGATGGATTTAATGCTACTGCAAAAACACTGGGTCACAAGAGAGGTAGAACTGGATCAGGAGGGCAGTTGTGGTATCATTCTTTTCTCCTCAGTGCTGATGTTATGGATGAGCAGCACACATTAGCGCACATTTTGGAAGAGCTTAGGAATATGCTGGCACAGTGGCTGGGATGGCAGGTGGGAACACTGGTGGATATGGGATCACTGGTGACTGACAGAGCAGAAAGCATGGTGAAAGTAGTCAAAGATGGGGTCTTTGTTGGTTTTCACTTTACAGCACATATACTGGCATTGCATGATGTCAGACCTCATTGATCACTGTCATATGACTGCTGGGCAGTTTCACTACAGTAATTAAGTCAAATCAGCAGCAGAGGGAGGAACAGGAGAAGGTGGGTCTACCTCAGCACTGTCTTCTCCAAGATGTTGTCACCCAGTGGAACGTCATCTTGGAGATGATGGGAGAAGATGCTGAAGCAGCAGAGAGCACTTCACACCATATCATGTGAGCAGAATACTGGGAAATCCTACCCATGGGGCAGAGATGAATGGGCATTAATGGGGCAGATAGTAATGGTCATCAAGCCATTCAAAGACATAACTGAAAATGTAAGCCAAGCCACTGCTAGCCTTATCCAGGTGATCCCTTTATTCACCCACTCAATCCAAAAAATGAGGACTGCCTAGACAACAGTGATGCTTTACCTGGCAACAGATTATATCAAGAGATTGCTACACTAATCAGGAGGTTGATAGAGGAGGTGAAAGCTTGCATGCTCTCCATCATGGACACCACAGAGTACATGATGGCCTTCCTCTGTGCCCCAAAGATAAAGGAAAATGTTGACCATAAAACCTGGAAACTTGGAGGGACAAGCTGGTCCACAGAGTGTATGAATACAAGAGAGGCATGCTCATGGAAAGAAAGGGGCAGGAGTTAGACATCAGCAGAAGTAACACCTCCCAAGCCTTTGCACCCTTGAACTCATGCATTGGAGTAGTGGTAGCAATACTACATGGACTGTGTCAAAGTCCTTGATTCTTTGGTGGGTAACACAGAAGTGCTCCAAAGTGAGAGTAGCACCTCCAAAATGCTTGAAGCCTACCTCAAGAAACTTTGATAGGTCTAATTCTGTTGCTGCTGGTGGTACTGCAATTCCAACTCTCATCTCTTCTATCATCTCCTGAAGTCCATATCATGTGCTTGTAACAGAGACAAAGGTACGAGGGCTGCTGCTTCCTAACTCTCAGATGTCAGTGCATGCTTGTTTGGGGGGGGTGCTATCTGTTGTTGGACAGCCAACAATACTTTCTCAGCAAATTGACTTGTAGCCCATATACCATGCTGCTGTTGTATGTGTCTGTGCAGACAGGACTAATCCTGCTCCTTCTGATGGTGGTACTACAATGACAACTCTTTTCTCCTCTATCACCTCGTTCAATATTGTTCATCTAGCAGAGTAAAAGATGCTGCTACTTCCTTATTCTCACAAGTCAGTGTATGCTATTTTTTGGGGGCTCATGTATCTGTTCAGATTAGTCTAATGCCAGAGCTGGTAGTATGATAATGCCAACTCTCACTTTTTCTATCACCTCCTAACCCATATATAATACTTCTAACAAAGTCAAAGATGCTGATGCTTCCTCCTTACACTCAGAGATCAGTGCATGTTTTTTTGAGGAGAGACTTTGCTCATGGGCATGCACCTTATGCACACTTATTGAACATAAACACATAATAAAGCAAATAAAATAAAAATGCAAGTCTTTATTATTTATATTTACTTTTATCATTTGTTCATGTAGCCTGATGAAAACCCTAACTGAATGATAGCCAAGTTTTATGTAATTTATTTGAATGACTATATTTCAAATGTCAGTCTGGAGAAGACAGCAAGGGCTTTCTCAAATGAAAATCGTGTTGAAAACATTTTTCCCAGCAATGAAAACCTTTCATGAAATTATGACTAACTGAACATCAAGGCAAATGAAGTTCATTTTCCCGGAATGTAGTTTAAAATTTTGTACAAACAATTCTGGACAAATTATCTCACTGCCTGCAAGTCTAGTTTTTGTTGTACTGCTTCACATATTAGTTTTTCTCTTTGAAGCTTACATCTCTACAGCATTGTGAAGCAATGCAGTGGAGTTGTCTTTAGAGAAAAGAGCAAACATAGTTTAGCAAAATGATTTATCTGTACAATGTATATTGTCACTTCTACACACTTCTATGGCTTATCATATCTACTGTCCTGTGCACACTACTATTTATAGAAAGAGATACAGTGAGTCTTTTACTAAGATGAACTTCAGCATTTCTAGAGCAATCCAACGTAACCAGAGGGGAAAAATAAAAATTTGCCAAGTTCCCATTGACTTTAGTAGGGCTTTTAACCCCTTGAATGTTAGAGAAGTGTCCAATGCATTGTAAATCAATGCACTGGCTGCCTCTCAGGCATTCAAGGAGTTAATAATAGCTTCAGTGGGGATTTTTATTTGTCCCATTCTGACCAGTTAGTTTGCTTCAGTGCTAAGAACAATTGGAAAAAAAAAAAACTACATTTTTTTCTCTTTTTTGCCACTGCAAAAAATGCTTCTCCTTTTTACCTCTGCCAATAAATTATTCACCTATATTTTCTAGTACTGCAACATTTCCCACCACAGTGCTACTTCTTTTGAGGGCTGAAGTGGAGAAATAAATAGCTGAAACCTACAACAACATATGCCTTGAAAAGGCTGTTAGCAGGCTGAGTGACATTGTCCTTTTCCCACAGCACTAACTCCCTGCTTATGTAACACTGGCACAACCAGCCTTGAAAAATAACTGTGGCTTGGGATATTCCAGCAGGGTGCAACACATGATATCAGTTCTTCAAAGCCTCTGTTTTTATCAAAAGAAATGGGCAGCACATCAGCTACCAACATTTTGACAAGTTTACTATTCCATATACATGCATTTGTATTATTTATGTGCAGTTTTTGGCTTCTTTCTAAGTACTCTTTCTAAGTAAGTGTGGGATTGCAGTACATAGTAGAAGAACTGTGTAATTTTATTGCTTTTATTAACTGATTTGTGGAGGTAGTGGTGGTATGTGTAGACATTCTATGACTCTTGTCATCTCCAAAAACAAACTAGGTCATATCCCTCAGCAGCAGAAGCAAAAATTCTCGGCACACTCGCTAACACATCAACATCACTTCTGTTATGTACCCCAGAGCCTCAGGGAACATTTAGGAGTATGTCTGCTGCTGCTAGTCATGGCATCTCTGACCTGTTGATGGTGGTCTCACAGTCAGACCTCATGGGGAACTCATTGAGGAGGTGTCTAGGTGAGAGCCTGCTTTCCTCATGCTCACATGCTTCTTACGCATTCAACAGATGGCAACATGCTTAGCTTTTGGATCATGAGTGAAGTATGTCCATACTGTGGACTTCATAGACTGTGAGGTTCCGGAGAGGTTACTACTACAACTGGGACTAGATGTTGATGCATTTGTACTACTACTACATGACATAGATGCTGCACTTAGAATAGCAGCAGAGAGATTCAAAGCTAAGGCTGTAGATGCTGATAACCTGTGTTGTTGCTGGTTACTCAAAACTACTAGAGTGTGTGTGGCTGAGTGGGACTAGGACTTGGAAGCAGTGATGACGCTGATGATGAGTGACAGGATAACTGTGTACTTTTTTGGCATCTTTACTTGTCCAGGGTCAGACTTTCAAATTGTTTTCTCAAACAGTTTACAGACAGGCACAGTACTTATTTTCATTGGTCGAAGATTGAACCTTTGCTAACTTTTTAGTCATGTCATCATCTCTTTCACTCATCAACTTCATCTGTATCTGAAGAAGAGGAGGACGCTGGAGGGATATATTGTAGAGCTACATCATCATCAACAAAATCATTATCATTATCATCATCATAATCAGTCATTAGGTTATCCTCAGTATTGCCTGCCTGTTCTTTCCAACTACTTCTATATTCCTCTTGGTTTTTAGAGGTCTCAACCAATTTATTTTTACTTTTCCCTTTGGAACGTTCGCTACTACTTTCAGGAAGGTGCTTTTATGCTTGTTTGTCTCAGTCAGACAGCAGCAGTTGGTTGAGCTGCTACACCGTCATCAACACTGGAATGTGACTCGTCATCTTCAGTGCTTTTATATGGTTTATTAATAGTACTGGTGCTGGTGGTGGTGGAACATTTGGTGGGACTTTGACAAACTACATCTTGCTTGGGAGGATGATTGCCATTATTTATTTTACATGCTTCAGCAACCATGGCTGCAGTCAGTTTTTGGGCTACCACTTAACTCACATGTCCCTGCACTGCTCCTAATCCTTTCACTCTCCTCCTACCTCTATGTTTGTTGGACATTACTCAACTCCTGTGTGTGTGCAGTAAAGTACACATTAGAACTGATTGTGTGTAATGTCTTGCCTTGAATCTCTGCAAAATTCTCTGTCTTGCCTAGTATCAGTCTGCTTCAGTCAACAATCACATCAGGGTCCCTCTCTTTGTCACATATATTTTTTTTTTAGTTTAGTCATTTATTTATTTGAATTAACTGTCCCCCCATCACTATCAATGTCAATAAAAAACAAAAAAAAATACTACTTGTTCAATTGCTTCTTTCCCCAGACTCCCCTAGGACAGTCATAACAGCCAGATCAGGAAGAAACTTGGATCATGGGTGCATGTGTCTTCCCATTCAGACACATAATTTTGGAGTATTTTGGGTAAAACACTTTTTGCTCCATTTCACACTTCTAGACTCCCGTAAGACAGAGATAACAGAAACTTGGAACATCGCTGCTTGCGTCTTCCCAGTCAGTAACAGTGCATTTTTGGGTATTTCTCCCTTCCTGTTCCCCAGAGTCCCCTAATTTCCTGCCTACAAAGCTCCGTAAAATAAGCTTCAACTAAACTTTATTAACTTGCCTTCTCTAGCTCAAAATGTGCTGCTTTCTTCTCTCATAAACACAAAATGGCATGCTGTGCAAGCCTGACACCATTTTATATGCCCAAGGGAATAGAAGAGAAAATTGCCATGTGTTGGGGAGAAATTCTGGCTTTCCACTGATTTCAATTCCAAGAGCTAGGTAAAAAAAAGTGGGAAAGCAGAGCTTTTCGAGAAAAATTCCCCCCTTGGCAAAAAGTGAATTTTTTTCTCCTATTTCTCCTATTTCTCATTTGGGGTGAATATTTTCACCCATACCTAACAATTACATATTTAAACTGATTTGACTTGTGACTCCTTGAATGCAAAAAAGTTACCCCTAACATTCAAGGGGTAAAACACTTAATTAAATCAATAAGAATTTGTGGACATTTTTTTTTTGCCCTATTTGACCCATGCGGTGCAGTTGTTTTACCCTAAAACAAATCTAGTTATTTTCATACATCAGCCTCATTTTATTGAATGTCATATGTCACTATGGGTAATAACAATATACCGTTTAAGGAACCAACAAAGCACAGAGCTGAAACATTTGAAGGATTATATATTTGTAGAAACCTTCTGAAAAAATCAGATTTAGCAGTGATGTGACAGTAACAAATGCAACAAGTTAATTTACTAGAATTAGAATTGTAGGCATGTAAATGATTATATATAGCTGTTTTAAGGATTTGAAATGCAAGATTAAATGCACTTATACTGTGTTCTCAAACATGTAGCAGAGGGCGTCTTTATATCTGTATAAAAGCAATTTCAGGTGTCACATGTTAGACAGTTAAACAAAAAAGAGAATACATGAATAGAGAGCACATTTTTCTAATCATGACAGCAAGAAGAAAAACTATATCAGCCATGTACTCAATGCAAGATTTTTCTCCATAAATAGTCTTAAAATTATTTTTCTGTTTTAAAATGTAAACTTTTCATTAAGCCCTTGAGAACCAGAGTTGCATACAACATTGATTTGAAGACTATGCTCTGAGGAAACAATGATGTAGTCCTAAATAAACAGTGCCAGGTCTGAAGTTGTTTCTCAAGTTAAACCACTTATTATTGACATTAAGTACAGGATATTCAGAGTCACATAAGATAGCGTGACACCATGCTGAACATACAATCCACATGTAGGTTAAAATCTCCAATTTGCTTAATGTTATCTAAGATCTATAATGCACTGAACCTATGCAACTGCTTGATTAATTCTGCTTCTACCTTTGTTCTGATAAAGGCACATAGAGAAATCCATATCAATTGCGTTGGCTTCAACACAAGTGGCTGCATCCTGAGAATACACTACAAAATATGGTCACTTTAGCGCATAGTGGCATTTACTCTCTGCCACTGTTAATACTTAAATGTCAGTGAGCCCCCTTATACCTGCCAATTAGGGATAGGTGAAAATGTTCACCTCAAAAGTGAAACAGGAGAAAAATGGCACTTCACACAGGGCAGAACATTTTTAACAAAAAGTACTGATTTTTCCTTTTTCTGCCAAGCTCATTTCCTTACCATGTGACATATGTCCCTTCTTTTCATGCAGGTATAATATAAAAGGAGTCTTAGGTTCCTAGCAAATCATTCTGTGTTTGTTAGAGAGTGGCAAAGTTGCACAGGTTTTGACCTCTTTAAGGCCTTGATTCAAATGTGGTCGGTTAAACAGGCAGTAAGGCAAAACTGGCTAACAGCTAATTGGCTATGTGGTGTATAAGCACACATCTCAGCCAGTGGTAAGCTGGAAACAATTTTGAACAGAGACTGGCCATATATGAGCCAGTCTCTGCTTAAATTTCCCATAGACTGGCTCAGGCATCAGCCCGACAGGTATCAGGGGGTGGGGGATTGTTTTTCATGCAATCATGCTGCCACTGCCAGTGCCAGCGGTGGAGGTGGCAGCATCTGGATCACTTTCACCGTTAGGGATGAACATATTTTTAATATATATGGATTTGCCAAATTTTTTTCCACATCGGCCAACAATTTATTTAGGATGATAGTAATGCCGATACAGTTTAACCCTTTGAGTTCCAGAAAGGTATGAAATGCATTGCTCTACAAAACATTGAGTACCCCTCCGTCTCTCAAAGGGTTAACCAAAAAATTACTTGAACACATATGTTTTAAAAAAGAACTTTAATGTGGAAATTCTTTCTTTTTACATGTTTAAAAACAGAAGATCAAAAGACAGAAAGGAAGACAGACAATGAAGACAAAGAAGAAGACGATAGAAGACTGAAGAAGAAGACAGACAGTGGATGACCAGGGTGGACATCAGGATTACAGGCAAGTGTTTCTTGTGAGGGGTTGTTTTTTACTTAGTAGGATTTACCATTTTCATGCAGTATGCATACCCCACCCCACTGGCAATCATTTGGTTAATTCTACTAACATTTGCCACATTTTTCATACTTTGGTTGTATTGATAAGGGGTTTAGGACCCCTTATCAATACATCCATTGGTGACTTAGGATTTTCGGGTGTTTTTTTTGCCCTTTCAATTCCTGTGTCAGCAGGATTAATATGCGTTAAGAGACCCTGTGACCAGAAAAACTGGGTGCAGATTTTGCCGTTATAGTAGGTCCCTTAACGCATCTTAGCACTAACATAAGGAATTGAATGGGAAAATGGATGTCATGTAAATGGGTACTTCTTTATAGCACAGGTAATTGAATTACTTAATGATGGGGGGGGGGATTTGTATCAAGGCCTAAAATTGTCAAATAAAGTTAAAGTGATAGTAATGTTTCATAATAAAAGCAGCTCTAATTAATCATCATAGTATTTGGACCTTGGAAAGTGTTATTTCAATTCTGTCAGAGTTGTAGTTCAAGAGTAATTAAATGACAAAGTATTCCCCTCCCGCCCCTTTTACTGATGTAACACTGTTCAGCCAGATCAGAAGGGAGGTGCCCAGGTAGACTGCAGAGAGGGACAATCTTCAATTAAGATAATATTCAATAGACAGAATAGCTCAGCTGATACTGACTCCTTTAACAGCTAGGAGAAGAGGGGCTAGCATATTTAGTAAGGTCGATCATCATCTGTACTTTAAAAAAATAGACTGCGGTAACACTAGGAGAAAAAAATTGCAGTTGAAATACTCAAGGTACTAGCTACAGGCTAAGATGGGAAGAGGCAATTGCACAAGGAGTATTAAAAAAAATATTAAGAATTAAAATTAGTTTGACTGATAGGTGAGAGAGACAGGGACCTTGATGTAAGCTATTACTGAGACATACAGATACTAGAAGAGAGAGAGTATTTTGTAAAGGGCAATACATTACACACAATCATATCTGCTGTGCACTTCACTGTTAAAATACAATCTAGTTTAATAATGTCCATCAAACATACTAGGGACAGGAATAGGGGAAAAGTAGAAGGAATATGTTAGTAAAGGGGTAATCCAAAAACTGACTGCAGCCATGGTAACATCCTCCTGAGTAGGCTGTTTGTCAAAGTCACATAGAAAATTCCTTCACCATGAGTTATAATTAAAATCATCTATGAACACCAAAGATCATAGCAAGTTGCAGGGGAGGGCTGGTAACATACGGCCCAGGGGGCAAATACAATAGAGTGGCCCATATCTACTATCATCCAAGCCCATTGTCCCAGACCACCCCTGTTTCCTTCATTTTAAAATTGTCCTTAATGCTGTGAATGAAAGCAAGTGATACCACACAGCTTATTGTTGAAATGGGGCTACATTAGTGATACTACAGTGCTTACAATTTAAGTAAAGATAGAATAGTGATGCCATAGAGCTTGCAAGGAAAATGGATTATACTACTAGTGCAGCTATGTTTGGATTGTAGCTCTGCGGTATCACTTGCATATAGATTCATTTCATAAATTCTGTGGTGTCACTAGTGTAGCTCCATTTACAGCAGCAAGTGGGAGATTGAGTGAGGCACTGGCCCACCAGCCCAGACACAAAGCCAGACCAGGGGGCAATTGCCCCCCTGCTCCCCAGGCCAGCCCTCCCCTGGCAAGTTGCATTCTAGTGATGACGGCATAACGGAGGAAGGTTTAACAGTCCAACAAACTGCCACGTCTGACAGTGAGAAAAATAAGTACAATACCTGTCCTGAAAGTAATAACAAACGTTCTGAAAATAACTCTAATGGAAAAGTAAAAAAAATTGTCTGACACTTCAAAAAGCCTATAATATTATAAAAGTAATGGAGAAGAAGCGACGGGCAATGCTGTAGATGACATACATATTGATGGTAATGATGATCTAGAATGTATCTCTCCAGCATCCCTTGCTTCTTCAGATACAGATGGAGATGAGAGTGAGAGAGATAATGACATGGCCAGAAAATCAGCTTAAAGGTAAAGGCTCAATCTTACATCACTGAAAAGGAGCACCATGCCTCTTTTCAAACTGTTTGAGAAATCAACTGGAATGTCTGACTGTTGAAAAGAGGACAATGGTAGAATAACACAGAGCTAAATGCACAGTCCAATAAAAACGAAATTATTGTGCTGCTTTCTAGGCTAGCAACATTTTTTAACCAAAATTATGTGATACCTAAAGAATCCAACAAATATATAGAAAGTGGTAGAACAACCAGATCAACAGAAAACTTGTATAATGATGCACTCAAAAGGACAAGTAAAAAGTAATAGCCATTTATTAGTAAATTACTGATATAACACAACATACTTAATTCAAAGGGGAAGATAACAGTATACAATTTTGCAAATATAAGTACGTCACACCAGAAAATGTCAGACATACCCCTGGCACCTAAAAGGTTACAAGCCAGACAGCACAACAAGTATAGTAAGAGCACATGCATTAATTAATATTCAGTCCAATAGTGTTGTTGGAAATACAATGTTCATACAAAGAGATACATTATAATAAATGATACTAAATTGAATTTGAAAAAGAATAAAACACCAATGGAGAAACATGTACAACAATCCGAGGCATAGGTCATACAGGTCATATTATTACACATCTGAAAAATGAGCAATCATAGATGGATACACTTAGATGGCAATACTTTATAAATGTACAAGAAGGATCATGACAGCATAAAATGCTGAAAGCAAATGAGAGAAAACAACAAGAAATTCCTTTACTGACCTAAAAATAATACACATCTCAAACATTCACAAATGAAAAGTATATATTAAAGGGATAGTAATGTTTCACAATAAAAGCAACTCCAATCTTCATAGTATTTGGGCCATGGAGAGTGTTATTTCAATACTGTCAGAGTTGTAGTTCAAAAGTAATTGAATGATAAAGTATCCCCCTCCCTCCCCTTTTACTGATGTAACACTGCTCATCTCAGAGCAGTAAGACTGTCCGGATGGATTGCAGAGAAGGACAATCTTCAGTGAGTATAAGGAAAACCTGAAAAAACTGTCAATGGGGGCAGGGTTTTCCTTATGCTCAAAGTAAGAAGAATGTCCCTTACTGTGAGCTGTCTGGTCCAGGGACCAGATTCCACATCTGAGGGGAGGCAGCTTACACTAGGTAAAAGGGGCGGGAGGGGGATACTTTATCATTCAATTAATCTTGAACTAGAACTCTGACTTGAAATAACACTCACCATGGACCAAATACTATGAAAATTAATCAGAGTTGCTGTTTATGTGAAATATTACTATCCCCGTAATGAACAAACGGAAACTGTGGCAAAAAAGGGATTAGTGGAAAAGAGGATAGTCATGATATCAGATCACAACTCTACAGATATAAACAACACTTCTCTATTAATATCATAATATCATCATCTGTTAAGTGTAACAACACATAAATATGGTAACCACCAAAATTTGCTGCTCATCAATAAAAAAAAAGAATGTAGCTGGATGGTACAGATTCAAACTAGTAATCATATAAAGATGACATCTATTTAAAGCATGCATCAAATAAACCAATTATTATAAGATATAATAGATAAATGTTCATGAGCCCAAGACATGCTAACCTGGCTACTTGACTTTCATCCGTTCCCACTAATACTGACATTAACAGCTTTACCAAAACCTAGAACTCAGTCCAGTGTTCCTCTTTAAACCTGCATGATTCCCTCTCTCTACCACTCCTTTCTACTCCACTTTTCAAAAAAAGTTGAGTGACTGGAGTTAATCCTTAGCAAGGATGTCACTAAACATTTATATACACCCTTATGTCACTTTGCAACAACTTTACTGACACTTTCTTTATAACCTTTGTTTTAATAATCTCCCACATAGTTCTTCATGTATGAAGAAAATTGAAGGGATAGTAAACTCCCCAAAAAAACTATTTGCAAATTGATAGGAATAATAAAAAAACATGTAATGCCCTTATTCCCATCTCTCAAACGGTTATGGTTTGAGAGATGTAAGAAAATAAAGACCTCTACTCCCTCCCCTTTCTGCCTGACGAGCAGTAAAGCTGTCAGAGGCTGAATCCGGTCGTCCAACTTTAGGCGGCTCTTCAGGAGTGCTGACATTGGGATATCTAACTATAATTACTTCATTGGTATGGTCTACAACGTGTGCCTGGCTTGCAAGCACACGTTGTGGACCATTCCGATGAAGTAATCATAGTTAGATTTCTCAATGACAGCACTCATGAAGAGCCGCCATCTGGTCCTGGAAGCAGGATCTTATGACGTCCGCTATACCGCGGACACACGAGAAGGGGGAGGGAGCAGAGGTCTTTATTTTTTTACATTTCTCAAACCATAATGGTTTGAGAGATGGGAATAAGGGCTTTACATGTTTTTTTATTATTCCTATCAATTCGCGAACAGTTTTTTTTTTTTGTTTTTAGTTTACTATCCCTTTAAGTAATTATGGACAAACCAACTGTAACATATGGGACAAACAAAAATTCACATTTTTTTAAATGAGGCCTTTAAGTGCCAGAGAAATATCCTTCAATGCAAGAGAGGTGTTCAGCACATTGCAATTAACTTGAATTTTAGACATTTTTATTAATTATCATTTACATTATAGTTTATTTGCCCCAGAATTTTCCTAATTGTACCTTTATATATGAGGCCCATTGTGTCAAAATTTACAATATCAATGGCAAAATATGAATTTTCTGATTATTCATTTGGAGACTGTCTGATTATTAATTTGGAGATTTTTACAAATCACTGGAAAAAATGCTCAAAATCTGGTAAGAGTAAGATAAGTAAAAATAGACATAAAATATAAATTATCCAATTACAAGCTCCCTGTTCTTATTACTTAATAGCAATGGTATCCTGCAATGCCAGGGACATCTAATAGTGTTAATTCAAAATTAGCTCTTAATGATGACAATTTGCACAGTAAATAGAGAAAGAGAATAATGTCTATATACTTATCAGATGCTAAAAACAAGGTACATAGCTGTAGCAACTTGCTTTATATAGTGGGAGTGCAATCTAACTATATTATTGGAGTAACTACAGGAGCTGTAGTACTTGTGACAGTGGGGCCTGTTGACTTTAAACCATTCAATAAGATCAATTTTTCGAGCTTGGCTGGTGGCCACTGACATCATTATTCACAGGTGACTCCAGCCAGTAAAATAAGAATGAGTCAGTGAGCCCCTTTCATTTTCTTCATAAATTCTTTAAGCACCAGAGAGGGACTTCTCCTACATTTAATGATCCAATGGAGACTTTACAAGCATTTATGGAATCATATAATGAATTCCCATAAGATAAAGACTCAGCATAACAGATTATAATTTCTCTGTAAATGGCACAAACCCATTTACATGCCTTAAATGGTATTGCAATGATTAGGATATATATTTAGCACCCACTGGGTTAAAGGTACAGAGACTTCAAAATAATGTTTAATTCTATGAAGGTATTTATAAAAGCAGCTTTGGCTGTTTGATAAATATTCTCCATGTCACTCTCTGTAGCTGGGGATTACTGATGCCTCACTGCAGATCATGGTAAGAGTTGAACCTTATGTGATAAATCAGTCTGCGGCAGGATTTCTGGCTGCAGAAAGATCACTTTTATCAGCAGGATCACAGGTCTCACTAATGAGTAAGATGTGTTGGCACTTCCTAAAGAAGGTACAGGCTTTTACAAGGTTTAACCCTTTGGATGCCAGATAGGTATCCAGTGCATTGCAAAGTAATGCATTGTATACAGCTCAGGCACTGAACATTTATAAAAACTGCAATGCTTGTGATCAAATAACAAATATGACAATGTTTGATGCTAATGTCATGCTAACTGCTCTGTGTATACTGAAGCTGATGTACAAATGGAGCTTTTAATATATTAAGTGCTCAAGAGGACCCCTTTCCAATGCTTTGCTTTGCAATGTGTTGGATACCTCACAAGGTTAAAGCCCCATTTAAATCAATAGGGGAATTTGTATGTGTAAGTTGGTACAGTTAGTTTATCGTAAACTGAATAGTATTAAATGGTAATGATAGCAACTTGCATTTGTAACATCATTAGAAAAGATTACTAGAATAGTTTGCCAGTTGACAGACTACAAGTATTAAGATTACAAATATGCAGAGGCTTGCATATCAATCACAGTATATATGCTCCTGATGGTATTGGTGTTAAGCAGGTAGAGCTATCAAATCCCTCAATCTATTGGATAATTTGGAGTTAGTATACTATATTGCTGTAATATAATTTCATCAGACTAATTCCTTTGGCAGTAAACTGATCCATAATTAAGATTGTAATATAGGAATATCGAATTGAAATTGTTCCCTGCTTCTTCAAAGTTTTAACCCTTTCAGTGGCAGAGGTGTTTGTAACACATTACAAAACAATATGAGGGGCACACCACTGACACTAGAAGGGTTAATATTTAATGTGTCTTACAAAATATAAACAAAATAAAAACATTGTTTACCATCAACCCTCTATTTCCTCTGTTGTTTACAAAACAATAACTAGCTATTTGTTAAATAACAAAAAAAGGTTAACAAAAATAATTGTCCCTTAAAGGAATAGTAATGTTTCAGAATAAAAGCAGTTCTAATTAATCATCATTAGTGTTGAGCGAGCACCCCGATGCTCGGGTGCTCGGGTGCTCTGACCGAGCACCCCCTGAGGCTCGAGTGCTCGGCCGAGCACCCGAGCCCCATTGAATAGAATGGGGCGACACGAGCATTACACCAGGCACCCCCTGCTCTGATGAGGGGAGGGTGCCTGGTCAATGCCCCCCTTCATCTCCGCAATGTCCCCCTTCATCTCCGCAATGTCCTCCTTCATCTCCTCTATGCCCCTCTTCCACAATGTCCCCCTTCATCTCCGCTATGCCCCTCTTCCACAATGTCCCCCTTCATCTCCTCTATGGCATAGAGGAGATGAAGGGGGACATTGTGGAAGAGGGGCATAGCGGAGATGAAGGGGGACATTGTGGAAGAGGGGCATAGAGGAGATGAAGGGGGACATTGTGGAAGAGGGGCATAGCGGAGATGAAGGGGGACATTGTGGAAGAGGGGCATAGAGTCTATGCCCCTCTTCCACAATGTCCCCCTTCATCTCCGCTATGCCCCTCTTCCACAATGTCCCCCTTCATCTCCGCTATGCCCCTCTTCCACAATGTCCCCCTTCATCTCCTCTATGCCCCTCTTCCACAATGTCCCCCTTCATCTCCACACTGTCCCCCTTCATCTCCGCAATGCCCCCTTCATCTCCGCAATGCCCCCGTACCTCCAGTCCCTGGTGGTCCAGCGGAGCGTCTTCAGATCTGTGCCTCCTCCGGCACAGATCCCCGCCACCCGAACATGGCGGGCGAGCACATGGCGGTACTCGACGAGTACCGCCATGTGCCGAGCAGAGCGATGCTCGAGCCGATCCGAGCATCGGCCGAGCATGCTCGCTCAACACTAATCATCATAGTATTTGGGCCTTGGAAAGTGTCATTTCAATTCTGTCAGAGTTATAGTTCAAGAGTAATTGAATGATAAAGTATCCCCCTCCTGCCCCTTTTACAGATATAACACTGCTCACCTCAGAGCAGCAGGGAGTGTTCAGGTAGATTGCAGAGAGGGACAATCTTCCATTAAGATAAGGAAAAAAAAATGAAAAACCTGTCAGGTGGGGCAGGGTTTTCATTGTTCTCACAATAGAATATTGACCCTTGATGTGAGCTGTCTGGTCTATGGACTGGATTCCAAATCTGAGGAGTGGGGGTTTACACTAGGTAAAAGGGACGGGAGGGGGAAACTTTATCGTTCATTTACTCTTGAACTACAACTCTCACAGAATTGAAATAACACTCTCTATGGCTCAATTGCTATGAAGATTAATTGGAGCTGCTGTTTTGTGAAACATTACTATAACTTTAAAGGAAAACTGGAAGTCTATGAGTCTCCTTTGATAGGTTTTGGGGATGAAAAGGAGGTGAAGAATAGAATGAAACCCTACCTCAAGAAGCCACTTAAAGGGATAGTAATACTTCCTTTTAACTTTATTTTATTTTGTAGGCATTAAAAAAACATGAAGAATGATATAAGTCTTATCTCTCAAACCTTTATGGTTTATGAGATATTCACAAGCAAAGTTTCCCCCTCCCGCCCCTTTTACCTACTGTAAACAATCTCTTCTCAGATGTGGAATGCAGTCCATAGACCAGACAGATAACAGAAGGGGACACACTTATTCCTATGAAAACAATGAAATCCCTGCCGCCCTTGACAAGCTTTTCACGTTTTTCCCTTATCTTAATTGAAGATTGTCCCTCTCTGCAGTCTACCTGGGCAGCTCCCTTCTGCCCTGGCTGAGAAGTGTTACATCAGTAAAAGGGGCGGGAGGGGGACACTTTGCTTGTGAATATCTCTTAAACCATAAAGGTTTGAGAGATAAGACTTATATCATTCTTCATGTTTTTTTAATGCCTACAAAATAAAATAAAGTTAAAACGAAGTATTACTATCCCTTTAAAAAGGTGGCTGTTGAAAACAGTCTAAGCCCCACAAGAGGCTACTTGTTCCAGTCACCATAGCCATCCTCCTTGAAATCCCTACTGTTGGATGCAGTGGAGCCAGAGATGGCTTCAAACAAATACCTGAATGAGGAGGATTTAAAAGATTTCTCTATTAAAGAGGTCACAAGATTCCTAAATGATTAGGTAAAATGCAGGTCTGATCAAAACTTTCTGAATATAAGAAGGACTTATAGTAGTTGGATTAGAGGTTGGATCACATTGAAGACGCAACTACAGAGACTTCAGCAAGATTTGAGAGGCTGTTGTTTAAACTGATTGGCTGGGATGTGCGTAAGAACATCCCAGCCGATGGCTGTGAGGGAAATGGAAGTGAGGCTGTCCATATATAAAGGCAGGCTAACTTCCAATTCCATCAGTGTGCTAGGGCTTTGGCCCATGCAGGACTGAAGGGCACCAGTGCACCTCATCTGTGTCTCCTCCACCACACCAAGCGGTGGAGACATGAAGATATAAGCTAAGTAGATTTACTTAGCATTTATGCATGACATTTCTTCATGGTGTATATGTATAGTATTTCTTCATGGTATTTTATGTACTTTGGCATTAAATAGAGGCATTTAATTTACAAAATATTAATGGCACAATAATATTTTAACTCTTTGAGTGCCAGGGAGGTACGCAAGGCATCATTGTTAATGCTTTGTAATAATATTGTTGTTTTATTTTACAGGCAGAAGACAGAAGGAAGAGAAGAAAGAAGATAGAAGGAAGAAGAGAAGACTGAAGAGAAGGACAGAAGATAGAAGACTGGAGAGAAAGCTTAAACGAAGGACAGAAGATGATTTGGAAGCTGAGGACTCTGCTTGACATCAGGATTAATGGTAGTGTTACTTTTACTTTTAATGGGATGTTTTTTTTTAACTTAGTTGGGTTAAGCCTATGAATGCCTGAGGGGTAATTATTAGTGATGAGCGAGCATGCTCGGCCGAAGCTCGGTTCGGCTCGAGCATCGCTCTGCTCGGCACATGGCGGTACTCGTACGAGTACCGCATGTGCTCGCCCGCCATGTTCGGGTCTCCTCCCCGCACGTTTCGCGGCTGCTGCACAGCCAATAAACGTGCAGGGAGGCTCTAACATCAGTGTAATGCCAGCAGCCATGTTGGATGCTGGCATTACACTGATTGGCTGGCCAGAACCCGTGATCGGGTGCTGTATAGCACCTGACCAGCGAGTTCGGCTCAGTCTTAGCCAGGGAGAGATGAGGATAGGAAGGGAAAGTCAGTGTAGGGAGAAGAAAAGCTATTTAAAAAAAAAAAGACCCAAAAGTCCTTTTTAGGACTACTGTGTGTGGGGGCAGCAGTTTATTTTGTGTGGGGGGGCAGAGATATAAAAAAAAAAACTTCACATATTCTGTTCACTGTGCCTAGCCTCAGATTAGCAGCACATTCTGTTTAGTGTGCAAAGTTGCAGATTAGAGCACATTCTGTTCAGTGTGCAAAGTTGCAGATTAGCAGCACATTCTTTTTAGTGTGCAAAGTTGCAGATTAGAGCACATTCTGTTCAGTGTGCAAAGTTGCAGATTAGCAGCACATTCTTTTTAGTGTGCAAAGTTTCAGATTAGGAGAACATTCTGTTAAGTGTTCAAACTGTAAAATATCAAAGTCACATATTCCATTCACTGTGCGTAGCCGCAGTTAAGAAGAACATTCTGTTTACTGTGCAAAGTTTCAGATTAGGAGAACATTCTGTTAAGTGTTCAAACTGTAAAATATCAAAGTCACATATTCCATTCACTGTGCGTAGCCGCAGTTAATAAGAACATTCTGTTTACTGTGCAAAGTTTCAGATTAGGAGAACATTCTGTTAAGTGTTCAAACTGTAAAATATCAAAGTCACATATTCCATTCACTGTGCGTAGCCGCAGTTAATAAGAACATTCTGTTTACTGTGCAAAGTTTCAGATTAGGAGAATATTCTGTTAAGTGTTCAAACTGTAAAATATCAAAGTCACATATTCCATTCACTGTGCGTAGCCGCAGTTAATAAGAACATTCTGTTTACTGTGCAAAGTTTCAGATTAGGAGAACATTCTGTTAAGTGTTCAAAAAAGTATAAAATATCAAAGTCACATATTCCATTCACTGTGCGTAGCCGCAGTTAATAAGAACATTCTGTTTACTGTGCAAAGTTTCAGATTAGGAGAACATTCTGTTAAGTGTTCAAAAAAGTATAAAATATCAAAGTCACATATTCCATTCACTGTGCGTAGCCGCAGTTAATAAGAACATTCTGTTTACTGTGCAAAGTTTCAGATTAGGAGAACATTCTGTTAAGTGTTCAAAAAAGTATAAAATATCAAAGTCACATATTCCATTCACTGTGCGTAGCCGCAGTTAATAAGAACATTCTGTTTACTGTGCAAAGTTTCAGATTAGGAGAACATTCTGTTAAGTGTTCAAACTGTAAAATATCAAAGTCACATATTCCATTCACTGTGCGTAGCCGCAGTTAATAAGAACATTCTGTTTACTGTGCAAAGTTTCAGATTAGGAGAATATTCTGTTAAGTGTTCAAACTGTAAAATATCAAAGTCACATATTCCATTCACTGTGCGTAGCCGCAGTTAATAAGAACATTCTGTTTACTGTGCAAAGTTTCAGATTAGGAGAACATTCTGTTAAGTGTTCAAACTGTAAAATATCAAAGTCACATATTCCATTCACTGTGCGTAGCCGCAGTTAATAAGAACATTCTGTTTACTGTGCAAAGTTTCAGATTAGGAGAACATTCTGTTAAGTGTTCAAAAAAGTATAAAATATCAAAGTCACATATTCCATTCACTGTGCGTAGCCGCAGATAATAAGAACATTCTGTTTACTGTGCAAAGTTTCAGATTAGGAGAACATTCTGTTAAGTGTTCAAAAAAGTATAAAATATCAAAGTCACATATTCCATTCACTGTGCGTAGCCGCAGTTAATAAGAACATTCTGTTTACTGTGCAAAGTTTCAGATTAGGAGAACATTCTGTTAAGTGTTCAAAAAAGTATAAAATATCAAAGTCACATATTCCATTCACTGTGCGTAGCCGCAGTTAAGAAGAACATTCTGTTTACTGTGCAAAGTTTCAGATTAGCAGCACATTCTGTTTAGTGTGCAAAGTGTAAAATATCAAAGTCACATATTCCATTCACTGTGCGTAGCCGCAGTTAATAAGAACATTCTGTTTACTGTGCAAACTGTAAAATATCAAAGTCACATATTCCATTCACTGTGCGTAGCCGCAGTTAAGAAGAACATTCTGTTTACTGTGCAAAGTTTCAGATTAGGAGAACATTCTGTTAAGTGTTCAAACTGTAAAATATCAAAGTCACATATTCCATTCACTGTGCGTAGCCGCAGTTAATAAGAACATTCTGTTTACTGTGCAAAGTTTCAGATTAGGAGAACATTCTGTTAAGTGTTCAAAAAAGTATAAAATATCAAAGTCACATATTCCATTCACTGTGCGTAGCCGCAGTTAATAAGAACATTCTGTTTACTGTGCAAAGTTTCAGATTAGGAGAACATTCTGTTAAGTGTTCAAAAAAGTATAAAATATCAAAGTCACATATTCCATTCACTGTGCGTAGCCGCAGTTAAGAAGAACATTCTGTTTACTGTGCAAAGTTTCAGATTAGGAGAACATTCTGTTAAGTGTTCAAACTGTAAAATATCAAAGTCACATATTCCATTCACTGTGCGTAGCCGCAGTTAAAAAGAACATTCTGTTTACTGTGCAAACTGTAAAATATCAAAGTCACATATTCCATTCACTGTGCGTAGCCGCAGTTAAGAAGAACATTCTGTTTACTGTGCAAAGTTTCAGATTAGGAGAACATTCTGTTAAGTGTTCAAACTGTAAAATATCAAAGTCACATATTCCATTCACTGTGCGTAGCCGCAGTTAATAAGAACATTCTGTTTACTGTGCAAAGTTTCAGATTAGGAGAACATTCTGTTAAGTGTTCAAACTGTAAAATATCAAAGTCACATATTCCATTCACTGTGCGTAGCCGCAGTTATTAAGAACATTCTGTTTACTGTGCAAAGTTTCAGATTAGGAGAACATTCTGTTAAGTGTTCAAACTGTAAAATATCAAAGTCACATATTCCATTCACTGTGCGTAGCCGCAGTTAATAAGAACATTCTGTTTACTGTGCAAAGTTTCAGATTAGGAGAATATTCTGTTAAGTGTTCAAACTGTAAAATATCAAAGTCACATAATCCATTCACTGTGCGTAGCCGCAGTTAATAAGAACATTCTGTTTACTGTGCAAAGTTTCAGATTAGGAGAACATTCTGTTAAGTGTTCAAACTGTAAAATATCAAAGTCACATATTCCATTCACTGTGCGTAGCCGCAGTTAATAAGAACATTCTGTTTACTGTGCAAAGTTTCAGATTAGGAGAATAATCTGTTAAGTGTTCAAACTGTAAAATATCAAAGTCACATATTCCATTCACTGTGCGTAGCCGCAGTTAATAAGAACATTCTGTTTACTGTGCAAAGTTTCAGATTAGGAGAACATTCTGTTAAGTGTTCAAACTGTAAAATATCAAAGTCACATATTCCATTCACTGTGCGTAGCCGCAGTTAATAAGAACATTCTGTTTACTGTGCAAAGTTTCAGATTAGGAGAACATTCTGTTAAGTGTTCAAACTGTAAAATATCAAAGTCACATATTCCATTCACTGTGCGTAGCCGCAGTTAATAAGAACATTCTGTTTACTGTGCAAAGTTTCAGATTAGGAGAACATTCTGTTAAGTGTTCAAAAAAGTATAAAATATCAAAGTCACATATTCCATTCACTGTGCGTAGCCGCAGTTAATAAGAACATTCTGTTTACTGTGCAAAGTTTCAGATTAGGAGAACATTCTGTTAAGTGTTCAAAAAAGTATAAAATATCAAAGTCACATATTCCATTCACTGTGCGTAGCCGCAGTTAATAAGAACATTCTGTTTACTGTGCAAAGTTTCAGATTAGGAGAACATTCTGTTAAGTGTTCAAAAAAGTATAAAATATCAAAGTCACATATTCCATTCACTGTGCGTAGCCGCAGTTAAGAAGAACATTCTGTTTACTGTGCAAAGTTTCAGATTAGGAGAACATTCTGTTAAGTGTTCAAACTGTAAAATATCAAAGTCACATATTCCATTCACTGTGCGTAGCCGCAGTTAATAAGAACATTCTGTTTACTGTGCAAACTGTAAAATATCAAAGTCACATATTCCATTCACTGTGCGTAGCCGCAGTTAAGAAGAACATTCTGTTTACTGTGCAAAGTTTCAGATTAGGAGAACATTCTGTTAAGTGTTCAAACTGTAAAATATCAAAGTCACATATTCCATTCACTGTGCGTAGCCGCAGTTAATAAGAACATTCTGTTTACTGTGCAAAGTTTCAGATTAGGAGAACATTCTGTTAAGTGTTCAAAAAAGTATAAAATATCAAAGTCACATATTCCATTCACTGTGCGTAGCCGCAGTTAATAAGGACATTCTGTTTACTGTGCAAAGTTTCAGATTAGGAGAACATTATGTTAAGTGTTCAAAAAAGTATAAAATATCAAAGTCACATATTCCATTCACTGTGCGTAGCCGCAGTTAAGAAGAACATTCTGTTTACTGTGCAAAGTTTCAGATTAGGAGAACATTCTGTTAAGTGTTCAAACTGTAAAATATCAAAGTCACATATTCCATTCACTGTGCGTAGCCGCAGTTAATAAGAACATTCTGTTTACTGTGCAAACTGTAAAATATCAAAGTCACATATTCCATTCACTGTGTGTAGCCGCAGTTAAGAAGAACATTCTGTTTACTGTGCAAAGTTTCAGATTAGGAGAACATTCTGTTAAGTGTTCAAACTGTAAAATATCAAAGTCACATATTCCATTCACTGTGCGTAGCCGCAGTTAATAAGAACATTCTGTTTACTGTGCAAAGTTTCAGATTAGGAGAACATTCTGTTAAGTGTTCAAACTGTACAATATCAAAGTCACATATTCCATTCACTGTGCGTAGCCGCAGTTAATAAGAACATTCTGTTTACTGTGCAAAGTTTCAGATTAGGAGAACATTCTGTTAAGTGTTCAAACTGTAAAATATCAAAGTCACATATTCCATTCACTGTGCGTAGCCGCAGTTAAGAAGAACATTCTGTTTACTGTGCAAAGTTTCAGATTAGGAGAACATTCTGTTAAGTGTTCAAAAAAGTATAAAATATCAAAGTCACATATTCCATTCACTGTGCGTAGCCGCAGTTAAGAAGAACATTCTGTTTACTGTGCAAAGTTTCAGATTAGGAGAACATTCTGTTAAGTGTTCAAAAAAGTATAAAATATCAAAGTCACAAATTCCATTCACTGTGCGTAGCCGCAGTTAAGAAGAACATTCTGTTTACTGTGCAAAGTTTCAGATTAGGAGAACATTCTCTTAAGTGTTCAAACTGTAAAATATCAAAGTCACGTATTCCATTCACTGTGCGTAGCCGCAGTTAATAAGAACATTCTGTTTACTGTGCAAACTGTAAAATATCAAAGTCACATATTCCATTCACTGTGCGTAGCCGCAGTTAATAAGAACATTCTGTTTACTGTGCAAAGTTGCATATTAGGAGAACATTCTGTTAACTGTGCAAACTGTAAAATATCAAAGTCACATATTCCATTCACTGTGCGTAGCCGCAGTTAAGAAGAACATTCTGTTTACTGTGCAAAGTTGCAGATTTGCAGCACATATTCCGTGTAATATGAAGAAGGCGGGTAAAAAGGGACGGGGAAGTGGACGTGATCCTGATAGTTCAGGGCGCGGGTCAGGACGCGTAGAAACTGTGCCTGGTGCCAGAGCACAAGACAGAAAGACATCCACCATACCTAGCTTCATGTCTCAGTTTACAGGGCGTCGCAGGACATCACTCTCGAGGTCCGACCACTGCGAACAGGTGGTCAGTTGGATGTCAGCTGATACTGCTTCCAGTCGGTTAAGCACCACCCTGTCTTCCACCAAGTCCACTCTCAGTAGCCAAGAGTCTGGTCAACATAATCCTCACCCTGATCATCCTTCCTCCCACCATAGAGGATCTGGTCAAAGAAGTGATCCCACACTGGGATATAGTGAGGAGCTCATGTCATCACCAATCCTTCATTTGAACCTCTCTCCAAGCACGCTTGCAGAGGAACATGACATCTTGTGCCCTGATTCACAACCTCTAGAGGGTACCCAATCACAAGAAGATGACAGAGGTGAACGGCATTTAAGGTCAAAGGAAGTGGATGATGATGATGATGAGACACAGTTGCCATTAAATCAACCACTATTACTGTCTCAAGACCTTGATGAGGAGGATGATATACAGTTGTCAATGACTGAGTATGTGGTGGGATCAAGACATGAGGAGGATGATCAGAGTGAGGAAGTGGAGGAGGACTTGGTGGACGATGAGGTGACTGACCCCACCTGGGAAGGTGTAGAGCCGAGCGATGACAGCAGTCCTGAGGGTGAGCCATCTGCAGCACCGCAACAGGCTGGAAGAGGCAGTGGTGTGGCTACAGAAAGAAGGCGGTCCGCACCAAACCGGCCCGCAAATGTTCCACGGAGCACCCCCTTGCGTAAATCTCCCTTGCCAAGGGGTAGGTGTTCCGTGGTATCGCGTTTTTTTAAGGAAAGTGCGGACGACAAAAGAATTGTAGTTTGCAACCTGTGCAACACCAGAATGAGCCGAGGCATGAACACTAGAAACCTCACCACCACCAGCATGATCCGACACATGGCATCCAAGCACCGTAATAAGTGGGAGGAATGCCCGGATCACCAATCTGTGTCTGCAGGCCACACCACTGCCTCCTCTTCCCCTGTTTTCGGTGCCGGCCAATCGCCTGTCGAAGGCGCAGGCCCGCATACCTCCCGCCCTGCACCTGTACCATCTGAAGCACCATCAGCGACCACATCCACTTCCCTGTCCCAGCGCAGCGTCCAAATGTCGTTACCCCAGGCATTTGAGCGCAAGCGAAAATACCCAGCCACCCACCCACAGGCCATAGCACTAACCTCACACCTTTCCAAATTACTGGCCATCGAAATGCTGCCATTTAGGCTTGTGGAGACTGAGTCCTTCCGCAGCCTGATGGCAGCAGCTGTCCCTCGGTACGCAGTCCCCAGCCGCCACTACTTTTCCCGATGTGCCGTCCCCGCCTTACACCACCATGTGTCCCGTAACATCACCCGTGCCCTGACCAACGCAGTTACTGGGAAGGTCCACTTAACGACTGACACATGGACAAGTGCTTGTGGCCAGGGACGCTACATTTCCCTGACGGCACACTGGGTGAATGTCGTGGAGGCTGGGAGCGACTCGGACCCTGGGATGGCACAGGTGCTACCCACGCCGAGGATTGCGGGCCCTACCTCTATCAGGGTTTCCGCCAGCACCTACGTTATTGGCTCCTCCTCCTCCTTTTCCACCTCCGAATTCTCTGCGCGCAGCGCCACTCACCCATCAGCCGGTAGCTGGAAGCAGTGTAGCACTGCAGTGGGGAAGCGTCAACAGGCCGTGCTGAAGCTGATCTGCCTTGGGGACAAACAGCACACGGCCTCAGAGCTGTTGCAGGGGATTAGTCACCAGACCGAGCAGTGGCTCTCGCCACTCAACCTGCAACCAGGCATGGTTGTGTGTGATAATGGGCGTAACTTGGTGGCGGCTTTGGAGCTCGGCAAGCTCACACACGTACCATGCCTAGCGCATGTATTTAATTTAGTGGTTCAGCGATTTCTAAAAACCTACCCCAATTTGCATGATCTCTTGACCAAGGTGCGCCGCGTGTGTGCACATTTCCGTAAGTCATCAACAGCTTCAGCCGGCCTGTTGAAGCTGCAGCAGCGCTTACAATTGCCAGCTCACCGGCTGCTGTTTGACGTGAGCACGCGCTGGAACTCCACCTTCCACATGTTGGCCCGGCTTTGTGAGCAGCAGAGGGCAGTAGTGGAGTACCAGCTGTTACACGGTCGTCGCCTCTCCGTTCAACTTCCTGTAATCAGAAGTGAGGAGTGGGAATGGATGTCAGACCTCTGTGAGGTTTTACGCAATTTTGAGGAATCGACACAGATGGTGAGCGGCGATAACGCTATTATCAGTGTAACCATCCCACTTCTGTGTCTACTGAAACGCTCGCTGCTCACAATTAAAACCGACGCTTTGCATGTGGAAGAGGTGGAAATGCGGGAGGAAGAGCTTACACAAGGTGATAGCCAGAGCACCCTCACTTCGTCTTCTCAGCGACATTTGGAGGAGGCGGAGGAGGAGGAGGAGGAAGACACGGTTGCCTCCGCTACAGAGGGTAGCCATGGAACTTTAGTTCCATCTCTTCAGCGTGGGTGGGCAGAAGAGGAGGAAGAGGATGAGGAGATTGAGAGTCATCCTCCTGGTGAGGACAGCGAAATCTTGCCTGTTGGTACTCTGGCACACATGGCTGACTTTATGTTAGGCTGCCTTTCCCGTGACTCACGCGTTATACGCATTTTAGACAACACAGATTACTGGGTGTTCACCCTTCTGGACCCCCGCTACAAAGAGAATTTCTCATCTCTCATTCCTCCGGTGGAGAGGACAAGCAAAATGGTGCAATACCAGAAGGTTCTTGTCGAAAAATTGCTCCAAAATTTTCCATCTGACAACACTGGCGGCAGAGTACGTGCTACCTTGGCCAACCGAGAAGGGGAGAAAAGTGGAGCACACAGCAGTTCTGACAAAGGCAGGGCAACACTCTCCAAGGCGTGGGACACCTTCATGACACCCCGCCAGCACCCTCACCCTGATGCGCAGCCTAGTGTCACAAGGAGGGAAAAGTTTTGGAAGATGGTGAAGGAGTACGTAGCAGACCGTGTCAGCGTCCTCAATGATCCCTCTGTGCCTTACAACTACTGGGTGTCCAAGCTGGACACGTGGTATGAACTGGCACTCTACGCCTTGGAGGTGCTGGCCTGCCCTGCCGCCAGCGTTCTGTCTGAGCGGGTATTTAGTGCTGCCGGTGGCATCATAACAGATAAGCGTATCCGCCTTTCCACCGAAAATGCTGATAGGTTGACACTTATAAAAATGAACAAGGCCTGGATTTCCCCTGACTTCTCCACTCCACTGGAGGAAAGCCCCGGGGGAACATAAACTCACTTTATATATGTTATTTACAATGATGGGAATACTCTGTATTCCCATTCACCCCTTCCACCCAAAAAACGGGTATATGGTTGACTCTCTTCCATATGCCCAGTGATATAATTTTTATATAGGGCCAACTCACCAGCTGGCCCAGTGATATAATTTTTATATAGGGCCAGCTCACCAGCGGGCGCAGTTTGACAATTTTTGTATAGGTCAGCTCACCAGCGGGCCTTCTCATATAATGTTTTATTGGGTCAGCTCTCTAGCGGGCCCTCTCATATAATGTTTTATAGCGTCAGCTCACTAGCGGGCCTTCGCATATAATGTTTAGGATGGTCAGCTCCGCAGCAGACCCTCACCCATAATGTTTTAGATGGTCGGCTCAGCGCACGTTTCCCTCTTAATCATGGCCCCAGTTCAGAAAAATCGAGGAAATTTTTGGGAGAATTTGCCTTTGCGCACGTTTCCCTCTTAATCATGGCCTCAGTTCAGAAAAATCAAGGAAATTTTTGGGAGAATTTGCCTCTGCGCACGTTTCCTTCTTAATCATGGCCTCAGTTCAGAAAAATCGAGGACATTTTTTGTAGAATTTGCAGATGATATACAAGTAAATATACAGCAAATACTGTTTGGTAACAATTTTTCGCCTAAAGTCGTTTTTATCTTCCTTTTTGTGTGTTTTACGGTCAGTCTGTAAAAATGGCGTACTACGGGCGAAAGATCGTTCCCAGCAGCGATGTTGGAGTCCAAGATGCATCCAGACATCCTCCCTATGCTGTCCCTGAACCATTTCTGTGGTGTTTCCATCATTTTCTGCCCTTCTCCTATGGACCAGGCACCCTCCCCTCATCAGAGCAGGGGGTGCCTGGTGTAATGCTCGAGTCCTCCCATTGACTTCAATGGGGCTCGGGTGCTCGGCCGAGCACTCGAGCCTCCGGGGGCGCTCGGTCAGAGCACCCGAACACCCGAGCATTGGGGTGCTCGCTCATCACTAGTAATTATACCCCCACTGGCACTCATAGGGTTAATTCTGACACATTTTTCATACTTTGGATGTTTGTGTTGGCTGTTTAAAGAGCAGATAAGGGATTCAAGTAAAAAAAAAGTTGGTCTTAACTTTCCTGTCCCTTATCGGGTTTTCATGGCTAATGCAGACATTTGAATTGATATTTACGGTGTTTTCATAATTTTCAATAGACGAAAACACCTTTTCACTTTATCACCCGACGGTATTTTTTCACAGCACAGGCATTTGAATAGCTTACTGTGCTTGAAAAAATGCTGTCGGCAGAAAAAACAACCGTCTCCAACATTTGGATCGAGCCTTAAATGTCTTGATAGCCTGAAAAAGAGATGTGAAATTCTCCAGCTACCAAATTTGATGAACCACCTCCTTAGAATGGTTTTATGGGCATCCTAAATTGTAGTCATAGACATCCTGAAAGTAGTTACTTTCTTTTTTTTTTTACTTGTTACACTAGCTTGAAGCCATTGAGCAAAGTGACATTAAGGGCCATATTTTCAAAGAAGCAGTCAACTAGCTTTTGTCGTTTGTAATGACTTTTCAAAGTACAGTGTCTTTGGGATCATGAATATTTTCAGAACATGTCGGTTGTGATCAGAAATATATCGTTCGTCCTGACTGAAATTGTCGTATGTAACGACAAAAAATGTCTTACCTAACGACAAAAATGTCTTTAAAAATGCCTTAACTAACCACAAAAATGTGTTTACTAAAGACAAACATTCTCACATTCAGAACTTCACATTCCCTCCACTTTTAACGTAAAAATTTTGTCTTTTGCAAGACATTTTTTTGTCGTCAGTTATGGCAATTTTCTTTTCCTCTATACGACACTGGAGAATTGTTTAGCCACGGCCTTGCCCTGCTCATTTGCCAGTCAATTCTGGAGTTGTGTCACACACAATGGACATTACTAGTTTGTTGTTGTATACTCTATAGAAAATATGTCGTTCATGCAATGACTTATTTTTGTCTTTCATACAACATTTTTTTGTCGTTATCCCTTTGAACATATGGCCCTTAGTCTCCAGTTTGATTGGTTGAGTGGTAGGCTGGTAAGTAGTAGAGCTGGTACCTGATCTGAAAAGGGAAAGCTAACTATCCTGACTTTCCTCATAATATTGAGGTGATATTTTTCCACAAATACATAGAATGTGGTTGTAATGGCAGTGTGCAGGTATAATCTTTACTTGTGGGATTTAGAGATCTTATTCTTCAGGTATCGATCAGCTGTTGCTTGAGTTGTTAAAACTTTTCTTTATAAATCTATTTAGTAGACTTTAGACAAATTATTATTTATATAATAAGACATAGGGTATCTTATAGGCATTTTTGTCAATAAACGCAATGGACATAACATAATAAATCATGATAGTGCTCTTATCAGGGAGAATCATTTGCAGTGCTGATAATAGTCTGATTTTTGGCCTACAGCCAAATATTTTCTATCATTCAAGTGCAGGTACTACATTTAAACTACAGCTGCGGTAAAAAGCCTGTACTCCTTGCTCCACTGTATGCATTATTTTTAGGAAAAACTAATAACAGCTATAAATCATTTCAGAAACCACAATCCATTTTTATTAAAAACGAGCCACATCACAGTAATGTAACTCTAACTTTGTTCATGAAAATAAAATAAATATGCTATATAATACAGTTGATGTTTACTGAGTGTTGCTATTCAATTACACATTTTCAAAACATTACAACATGGCATATTGAAATTAATGGGATTAATGTTACTCTACCTTCAGGCATTAAACATTGTTATATAAAGGAAAGCATAACACAATCAAATGAACCTATGTCTTCATGCTAAGATGGATGTATGTTCACTGAATATGTTTGTTAAAAGGCTTAAGACTATTTATTTCATTTAGAAAATGTTTTACCAGGACGAATACATTGAGATTTCTCCTGTTTTCATATATATCCTGAAGAGCTTATTAGCCAGATAAGTAATCAATTGCTAGAATACACACATATGTTGTTTATTTATGTATTTATTTAAACAATTAGAGGCTAGAAAGGCCTCCAATGTATTGCATCCCTCTAGCAACCAATGGGGATAATATATATTCACTTTGGCTATTATAGTTTTTTTTATCACAGATAGGACATGTATCGACATAATTATCAGTAACGATAAGACATATATACATCATTATTGTTATATTACTGCCATTCATCAATGGTCGTAGTAGTGGTCCCAACTGTGCTTGATGGAGGCAACTGTTCAAATCCCTCCTCCTCCTCTTCAGTGCTGCTGTCACTATTACATGTGTGATAGCTATCTCTGTCTTGTGTGCTTTTTTATTTTCACTTCTGCTACATGATAATTGGAAGGTATTAGATGCTGTTTCTTTTTTAAAAATGTAAGTCTACCAATTGCTGGATAGACATGGCCTAGATTCATTAACGATGGAATCAGCAGCATTGGAAACCTGCTCTGACTGCATGCTTGTTGGTGTGGAACTAATTGTTTTCACTATAGTACAGGTATGTGGCCACACACACTGTTTGTTTATCCTGTAGTCAATTGAGTCATGGTTTTAGCCTATAAAATGAGTATCCAGAAATGATGCTGTCATCATCACACATGCAGTGGGACCACTCCTTGGAGCTAAACTGTGTTCTTGTGTATCACTTGCCAATACTCTGGGAGAACATTCCATAGAGATGTCTCCCCACCATTATCACTGCAAATGTTAGATTGCTACCATGAGCAATGAAATATTTTTGTGCAAAGTTGGAAGCAGACACTATGTTATTATTATTAAGGACATAACATTTCAAGATGTTTGGTTATTTCTAATTCACTCCCAGTAGATTAAACTGAATGTGTTTTGAAATTATACTGATATAATGATAACAACAAACACATACAATTCCTAAAGCAGATTTGGTGGCAAGCATTAGTAACCTTAATAAATTGGTGTGATTTCTCTGTCTTGATTAAATCATATTTATATTCTGTTGCATATGATATTATTAAAAAAATTAAGAGCAGATACATATTCATACACATTATGTGGGAAATCTTCCAGTGTAACTAATATTCTGTGCTTGGACATTGGCTTACTGCCCACGCTCCTGCATTTATGCCTATAAACTAGAGCAGAATTATCAAACTCAGATACAGTTAAGACCGCATACTCAGCATTTTCCTGATATGGCCCAACTGGCCACCCCTGTCCAAATCACTGCATCAAGTTGCAGCATCCACTCTTACCTCGTCCTACCTATGGATTCCCCAACATGCACCACAAAGGAAGACTGAGCACAAAATCCCATGGGCATTGCTGTGCAGCACTTGTTAATTAATATTATTTTAAGTTGTAGCAGATGCTTCTTAGCAGAACCTTTAGAGTGGTATATGTTTCTTTATCAGACAATAATCTACATTCCTCATTTTCTTAATCCTTAATATTTTCAATATAAATTCCTCCTCCTTTGTCTGTTTGCGTTACATTACTATTGTATTGTCTTTCCTCAGGCCAATAAGATCTATTTTTCAATCTGATTAAGGTTGTCATGATAATTCTTCTATCTCTCTATCCCACATTTTCATTATTTTTTATAACTAGTTTCTCAAATACCTTGTCACTGAACGAAGAATAAGCTTGAACTATTTTGTTTTATCTAATAGAATACCGTTACCATAAAATCTCAGGTATAATACGCACCTGTGTAGGTGTATATTATGCCCAAGATTTTACGGGAAAACAAGAGTGCCTATGTATAATACGCATCCTTGTTTTCCCCTTTACTTAAAAAAATTTTTTTGCTGCCGGCTAACTTCCCCCCCCCCAGCGCAACCTGATGTCAAAAGAAGCCTTACTTTCTTTTGCTGCACTTGAATACAGTGATCTGTTTTAAAATTATACCCAAGATTTTACGGTACTCTTTACTGATAGTGACTCTAATCTTCAAATTCCATATATATCACCAATAAAGCTATATGGGTCTTTTTTAGTTATTCCTTATCTCTATTTAAAAATAATATCTTGAGAGTAAGATTTCTGAACATTAATATAAGTTTGAAACGTATTGCTTCCGTGACGCAAGAGTGCTAGTAATGGGACTTTTTTCCTCTCATTGCTTCACTTTGTGCAAATTTTTACTAGATACATTGAATACGCTCTTTCTGTTATCCCACTTTAAGGATTAAAGATTATTATTCCTGACCTCTCCAGTCACTTTATATCTAAATTGTTTTACTTTTTCTTTATCTTTTCTAAAAAAAAATAGTTTCTGGGTAGTAGACTTCTTAAAGAAATCTCCCTGTTTTATGATCTCTTTTAAACTGTCTAGGTAGTGAGCACCTCTGTGTACTTTCTTCTTATTAGTGAAGTACCTTGTGTGTAATTGCATTTTAGTGTGTGAGGAATATTTTATTTGATAAACTCTGCTTTTAGATTTTTCTTAATTTTTTAGATTTTTCTTAGTTTTTGTGTTTCTTTACATACTAGATTAAAGGGATAGTAATGTTTCATAAAAAAGAAGCTCCTGTAAGTCTTCATAGTATTTGGACCATGGAAAGTGTTATTTCAATACTGTCAGAGATGTAGTTCAAGAGTAATTGAATGATAAAGTATCCCTTTCCTGCCCCTTTTACCTAGTATAAGCCACCTCTCCTCAGATGAGGAATCTGGTCACTTGACCAGATAGCTCACAGAAAGGGACAATCTTCTTACCCTACCCCACTTGACAGGTTTTTCCTTATGCCCACTTAAGATTGTTCCTTGCTGCCATCCATCCTGACAGTCTTGCTGCTCAGTAAAATCCCCCTTGCCCCTTTTATCTAGTGTAAGGTGCCTCCCCTAAGATGTGGAATCTGGTCCCTGGTCCAGACAGCTCACAGCAAGGGACAATCTTCTTACTGTGACCATAATGAAAACCCCTGCCACCATTGACCATTTTTTTAGGTTTTCTTTATGCTCACTGAAGATTGTCCCACTCTGCGATCCATCTAGACAGTCTTGCTGTGCTGAGGTGAGCAGTGTTACATCAGTAAAAGGGGTGGGAGGGGGATAATTTATCAATTACTCTTGAATTACAACTCTGACAGTATTGAAATATCACTCTCCATGGCACAAATACTATGAAGATTAAATGAAGCTGATTTTATTGTGAAACATTACTATCCCTTTAAATCAATGGGAATTCTCAAAATTGATTTTCTCCAAAATAGCCTTTAGCTTGATGAATAAGGTCCTATTGTTTTGGGTGGATGAATGCTAATGTACCAAGGAAAAGTGATATATTTATGGGCCAAACCAAGCGCAACATAGGTAACAAATTAAAATGTCCATTATGTCCATTGATTTTAGACAGGTGTCCAGTTAATTGCTTTGCAGTGTGTTGAAAATGTAAATAACATTCAAAGGGTTAAACAACTCATTTAATCAATGGGAATTTGAGGAAAATGCAGAGCCAAAATACCAGCATTATTCAGGGAGCACAGTTCCTAGAATTATCTTCTCTAACACCCATAGGCACAAGTTCTACAATATTTGAGAATTAAAGCTCCAAATGATCTCCTCTTACCTGACCTGCACCTACATGCCCATGTGCACCTTCCCTTTCTGCTCTATTCAACCTGTTGTCCTTTGTCTTTCTTTTCCCTTCCCTGCCCTCCTCACTGTGGACAAACAGCTGGCTGGTCATATCACCAAAGTTACTTTAGCCCATAGAATCTAGCCATTACCAGAATCTTCTGCCTGTGGATCATTCCAGTAGCCTACAAATGATTCTCTCTGGAATTCAAGATCAGTGAACCCTGATAAAAGTCAGAAAACTTGACAGGTGACAACTTTATGATGAGGAAAGTAAAGTGGAGGGGAGATGCTAGGACACAGAGTATTCAAAAAGTATATTTCTAGGAAGTGCCCTAATGTTTGGCATGCCACTTGTGGGGATGCAAGTGGCCCTAATGTTTGACATGCCTATACTAGAATATGTGAATAGTTTAGTTCACACCAGTGAACAAACTTGGCAATCATCAATATGTTTATTAGAGCAAGCCCCCAGTGCCTCACCTATAGCATGCTAAGCAACATAGCTCATGCCACTTTCATCAATGTCTTATTAGTACATAGTTCAACTAGGTGCAGTGGAAATGAACACTTTCGAATGTCCAAACACTTTCCCACTGCCCTCCTCTTGATTCAGGTGGCAAGCAGAGGACAGTTTTCAGATTCAATACCTTTAATTGACTGGTGTTAGGTAAGTGTATCACTGAAATAATGAGTTCTGCATATTTTAGATTTAAATTGTATTTGTACATTCCCCCTACTTCAATTGGGGCTATCTAGCTGTACTAATATAATTTCATGCTAAGATGTGCACTGGAATCATTTTTTTGGTGCTGTGGCTGCCTATGTACTAAACTAGCTCCTCCTTATGTCACATAGGAAATATACATGTAGGAGTGGTGTTCAAGGCTTGCACTCATTAAAATCTGGATGCTGGTGGCATGGGTGTGTGTTTTGCTTTACTGGTGGATCCATACATCACCCCCACACACAAACACAAACACAATTTTAATGTAATTTACATAAAGTCAAATACTGTATTTATATCAACAAAATAATTAATTGTAGGAGCAACAAAAGCAATTTAAAAAAGTGATAGGTGTTATCATCTTCCTATTGAGTGTGTACTAAATTTTAAGTCAAGTGACATATATTATTTTTATGTGCTTTTTATGTTCTGTGGCCTGTTTTGGAACACAATGTTGTTGTTTTGTTTAATCACTCTGTTCTGGTTACAAAGATTGTAAATGTTTAATGAATTATGGGTTTGGGGATTGCTTTGTGCCTTTTTATTATTAAAAAAGAGATACGAGCATTGCAGGAGAACCAACTGGAAGCTCCTAAACCTAAGGTAAAAAAGGAATGCGAGTTAAAGAAGCAGAGGCTTCAGGTCCATGGTTAGAGCTATATTGCTTTAACCAGTTTATGCTGTATGGGCATTAGGGATGGGCGGACATTTTTACCTCAAACCAAAATCAGCAAATTATGTCTCTTTCTGCTAGGCAAATAATTTCCCACAAAAAGTGCACTTTTTCTGCTTTTTCACCTGTCTCATTGTATTGAAATCAATGGGAACATTGAATTTACACACAACATAGCAAATTTTAGTTTATTTTAAAAAAGGCATAGTATAAAAGGGGTATGAGGGTGCCTGTGTTAGTTGAATGTATGGAAACAATCAGATGAACCGGGAATTTTTGGGGGTTTGTTGACTGGGATTGGGGGGAATGTTAATAAAAAAAAAAAATACATGGCATAAAAGGGGTCTGTGTAAGGTCCCTATGCTGGTGGGTGGAGTCTGGGGAAAGAATCAGTTGAACAGGGAATTTTTTTGGCGGGTTGTTGACTGGTATTGATGGGTCAGTTAAAGGGATAGTAATGGCGGATTTAAAAAAAAAAAGTAATATTGTAGACCATTCCATTCAAGTATTTCTTTTTAAATAGTACTATTTTGACTCTGCTTAAGAGCAGACAGCCAGTCCCGGGAGCAGGATCTCATGCTGTTAGCTAGAGCGCTAACATCTTTGAAAGGGGAGGGAGGGGGTAACTTTAGAAGCATATATCTCTCAAACTATACATGTTTGAGAGACTAGACTTATATCAATTAATTTATTTTTTTAATATCTACAATATTAAAGTTTGTTAAAAGCAGCCATTACAATCCCTTTAATAAAAAAATAAATAAAAAAATGTAAAATAAAATAAGAAATTGGTACATAACATGACAGAGACAGGGACTCCCTCACGTAAGCTGTTTCAGGGGCAGACTTATACTTCACAGGATAGAGTATTTTGTAGAGGATAATTTATAGGACTTCTTGTTAGAGGCCCAAACCCTGAGGAAACATTGATTTGTAGATATTGGACTTATTAGAGGCACAAGACCTGAGGAAACAGCTTATACTTTTTAGGCCCAAGTCCTAAGGAAACATTGATTTATAGGACTTAGACTTGGTAACGTCACAAGCTCTGAGGAATCAGAGATAATTTGTATCAGTTCGTCTTGTTAGCATCACAAGCCCTGAGATAATCAGTGATTTGTAGTACTTAGGCTTCTTAGAAACAAGCTCCCTAAAACTGTTTTGTTTGTTTGTTTGGTTTTTTTTGTAGGCCTCTGTTGTTGTTTTTTTTAAATAACAAGCCCCAAGAAAAAAAAAAGCCCTACTGACTTAGTGCCAGAAAATCATGTTATGACCATTTTCAACAAATGCCCCAGTGTCATTGAGAATATACTTAGATCTCTTGTACGCTGTATCCCCTCCCCCTTTTTCTCTTTTTCTACATTTGTATTATTTGTATGCTTGAAATGACTCCGGACCCTTGACGGCAGTACAGAGATTATTCTGACCAATGCTGTTGACCTCACACCAGATTGATCATTATTGTTATCATCATCATTTTCATCATTGCATTCCAATCATCTCTATCTATCATCTCATCCATAAATGTATAGGACAACCTGTCTCTAAACATAACTGGTATCGTTCACAGACTTTCTCCATTACTAGACTGTTCTTTACCCTTTATACTATGCTGAGATGGTTTCATCTCAGTAGTACACAGGACTTTGCTTTTGGGACCATTATGCATCATATTACATGCTGTATGTATGTTTGATCTGATTGGTTATATTCCAAAACAGACTGGGCATTCATCCATTATAATCTATTCATAATCACATAACATTTCTCTACTATCCTTCCCTCTTCATCTTTGGTGATTGATGTATACCATTTTATCTTTGTGTGTGTGGAATCACTAATTTAAATAATCAACGGAACTGCTGTAAGTGCTTTTGTTTAATTTGATACCCATAAACTACCGCCTTCCATTACTACTTGGTGAGTGCTCCTGTATCTATTTTTCATATTAGTTACACAATCTTCCTGGGTCCAGACCCTAGAATAAGAAGCGATGACAAGACAGTTGTTTCACTCACAAATGTTCAGGTTCTGGCTGGGTTTCTCTATTCTTCACCTCTTTGATTTCTGCCTTGCCTCTTGTTGCCACTGGGGAGAGTCAGGGGTACAGCAACAGCAGTGCCCAATTTCCTTGGTGGGGATTTGGCTTTAACATGCTTCACATAAGTGTCATGGTGTCTGTATTTCATGTGTGTTATTAAGGTGGTTCTGTTAAGGTGCAGTCCTTTCCCCTTTTCACTTAGTTTTCACAAATTGTGCACAGTGCTATTGCTGATGACTGCACTGTGTCTGCCCCAAGAGAAAAATAGTTCCCCACCCAGGACTTCAAGGGGAGGAGAAAGGTGGAGAAGAATGGCCTCTTTCTCCTCTACATTCCACTTAACTGGCTGGGCCAGAGGATGATGTCTCTGCTGTTGCTGCTACTCCCTCAGAATCAGCACTGCAACTAGGACTAGGAGTACTGCTACTGATGGCAAGTGGGACTTGTCCTAGTCCCACATCACTTGTTAACCCCATTCCCACTGTGTCCACAGTCTGTGGCACACTAGTCTGTCCCCTTGCAACTCAGCAGCAGCAGGAATTAGAGCAGTTGCAAACTCTGCAAATTCCAAAAGCTCACTGCTGGTGGTAGTGGTGGTGATGATCATCCCTGTCTTCCATTACTTCTCAGTTTGGGCTTAAAAGGTCATCAATGTCTCTTCCACCCCAGCTTCTCCACCATAATCATCACCACCACCACCAGTCCCTTTGTGCTGTTGCTGCCTCTGCTCTATTACACACATCTCAGTGGTTGGAGGAGGTGATGAGAAATGTGACAGAGGGTCCCCTAATGTCACACTTGCTATTTCTTGGTGGCATGAAGAAGGCAGACTGGCAGCATTAGCAACAGGCACAGGCAGCTGATCTGTGCTCCTAGTGGTTGTGGAATTATTGCTACTAGGCAAAAATTCTGCCTTCTTCAGGATAATGTTCCAACAGCACAATGCCAAAAGGTGAAGAGGACTCCCAGGGTCAGGGGAATGTTTGGGCTTCCTTGACCGCTAGTCTGGATGCTCTGCATTGCTTCCCCTACCACTCCCCTAAAGCTAGTGCGACCACCTGCTTCACCATCACTTTTACTACCACTAACACCAACCACATCAATTTCAGTCCATGAGTCTTCTTCCTCACAGTCACTAGGAATATGATGATCACCCCCTCCTTCACTCCTAACAGACAATTCTTTTCTGAACAAGGGAAGCAGCTAATCTCAGATGTACTTTTTAGCCTTATTGGGCCTCGTCATTGAGGTGTAGCTGATCTCTCTAAGCATTTGTGAGCAAAGGGTCCATGTCTGAATTCCCCCATTACTCTTACCGTTACCAACCACAAGAACAATTTGCATATACAAAAGGAAAGGTCAGCGATGCTCAACTAGGCTCATGAACCAGCAAGGGTATGCAAGACGCTTACTAAGACTGGTGTCCTGCCCCCAGTGTGCAATCTCTTATATCGCACAAGTGCCAAGTGCCACAAGTGTTTGTATAATTACAATAGGGGAACTGTGAATTGATTATTGCACATGAACACATAAAGCCAAGAAAACAGAATAGAGGGTTGCATTCAGGAAGCAATTCTGGGGCAAAGCAAATGCATGATGTGGGGGGAGGATAAAAATTCTCAATTATTTAAATCAGGGTTAGGGAAAGTAATGCTTAATACTGAAAACAAGACTAAAACATGCAAACTCCTACTGCTGAGGTTTTATTCTAAAGTCACTGTAACTCAAACTTGAATTTTTGTGAGGGCACAGTACCTTCATGGCCAGACATGTAACAGTGGTGCTGTTGCTATGGCATCCTATGTAGTTTTATGGTCAACTGACACTGGCTGTCCACACTGAGTAGCAACAGTAACACCATATACTTTCACTCCATGGAAGAACTGCACCAAAATGCTATTTTGACCTTCAATAACTTTTAAATAAAATATCTCTTAGCATTGAGTATACCCTTGTTTTACTTAACATGATAAAACCCTGCAGCAAATATATTTTCCATATTAACCTCTTGAAAGCAAGAAAAGTACTCAAGGCACTTCAGAGCAATCTGTTAAATGTCCCATTTATGAAAAGGGATTTTGTATCTTTCTACTACTGGTTTGGCCCCCCCAATTTCTCCTCTAACTTCTTCCTGAATACAACTCAGAATTCTCTCCTTTTCATGTTTTAAAATGTAAATAAAAAGTAACAATTCCCATTATAATGATTATAATTATGGTTTATAACAAGAGAGAGATAAAATAAGGAAACTTACACATGTGCAAATGATAAACCCAGGATTTCCTGAGAGGGGCTTACAAATATAAAATAGGTACTTAATATTGAAGCTATAATTTGTAGGGGGGACATTCATCAAGGTATAGGAAAAGTATGGCATCTTTGGCGGAACTTCTCTGTGATTTTTTTGGATAACATAAATACCATAAATGCTAAAATTCTGGTCACACAACACAATTATAGAGAATGTGTAAGTGTGTGTTCATTCCTATTGCTATAATGGGATCAGTCAGCCTGAACATGATGGATAGAATTTGGAAATCTATATGACCATCTTCAGTTGATGAATAACTGATACTGTCCTGATCACACAAGGTAGGAGAGCTTCTTCATTGTTTTACTACTACAAAGGCAAGACTACTAAGCAACTCTCTCCTTTTCCCACTCTCCCTCACTTTGGAGGAGATGCACTAAGGCATGATAAAGTGATGACAGAGCAGAGATGACTTCTCCAGTGATATCACTTCTCCAAGTCCTATGTTATTCTATGGAGCCTATGCGCTATGATTTCTCCAGATTTAGAGATCTTAGTGCATTGGCTCCATAAAATAACAGGAATTGGAGAAGTGATATCACTGGAGACATCACCTATTTATCACACCTTAGTGCATAACTCCCAAGGTCTCTTCACTTCTCCACTTTGTCTCTCCCATTTTCACTCTGTCTTTTCTATTCCCATGGTGTCTCTACCCCTCTCCATATTTCCCTCTCACTCTCTCTCTCACTTTCTCTCCCATTTTTCCTGTGGACCCGCCACTTCTCTCTCACACACTCCCACTCCTTCCTCTTCCCCGAGCTCTGCCATGCCACCATTTTTTCACTTTTTATCTCATACTCTCTGTAGATCTCCCACTCCTACCCCATCTGTTTTGCTCAATTCCTGAATTTCCCTTGCCCCTCACACTTTCTATAAGTGATTTATTCCAAATTAATTTGGATAGACCCAATATTTTCTCTGGGTCCTCTGAAATTGATTCACAAAATTGCTGATATTTTGTTGATCTCTACTCTTCACAACAAACAATTTACTTCAACAGTGACGTCAATGGTTCCTAATGGTTATTTTCCAAAAAAAATAGCATTTGAATACATTTGAATACAAGATCAATCAAATGGAAATAAAAAAAAGAAGTATAGATATAAACCTTATATGTGCTGGAAGGTAAAGATCTGCTAAATTAAGAGCTGCTTATTTCTAGGTTCTAGTTCACATTTAATAATTAGGTGAGGATTTGAGTACAGGAAAAAATGCTAATTTTCTGTAACAAATCATTTCATGGAGCTTTCACAATTTATGCAGTTTTGTTTCAGGAAATTCACAATAACCAATTGTATTTAACCCACAACTCTTTCAAATATAAACATAAATTCTAAGTGCTGCAGTTACTCATAGTGATTATTAAATGCTGCTGGAACACTGTCAGTATGATTTCATCTTATAACAGAAGACTGCTTATTAAATTTAAGATATACATTTCCTATTCTGTTTATTGTTTTAGCACGTTTGTAAGCAAGATAATTACTCAACCTAGTTCCTGAATTGTGAATGGTTTTATTTTATTGTTAAGAAATGTATCATAGAGGGTTGTTCTTTAACACTGAGGGCCTTATGTACAACAGAAAAGTGCAGTAGATCTGGGGCAAAACAACTGAACCATGGGGGGACAAAAAACTGCCATTGATTTAAAGGGGACTTTTAACCCCTTCAGTGCTAGAAAGGTCTCCAAAGTTTAGCTAAACAGTGCATAAGAGACATATATAGTAAGGAGGGGTTCAAAGCCATATTGTAACAACTAGACATTTAAGAAACATTTTTTTTTCTTTATTGTGCTGTTGGCTCACACCAAAATTAATAAACTTTTACTTCCTTTAATTCCCTTAAAGTTATACAATGCTATTTCTGCATCCAAACTGAAATCAATCTAGTTGGATGCTCACTTGTTATTGATCAAAAGACTAACATTTTGTACAGTGTAACACCCCGATACTATGGTACCTGCAGATTAACCCTTTGAGTGCCTCAACATAGTTCAGTCAGGATAGATAACACTGGCTGTCACCTCATACAGGTGAATAGTACCTTTCTTTTGTATTATCTAGTCTGCATTTGAGATCTAGAAGGTGGCTACAGCTGGGTTTGAGCCAATCACATCTCTCCATTGCTATATTCAGTATGCAAGTACTGTAACTGTGTTAATATGTAATTGTTTAATACCCTGAAGAACACATGTAATACCAATACAGAAGAAAAGTAGGACAATACACAATTACATGACACCAACAGAATATAACTGTGGACACCAAAAGGGTGATACTCCATTACAGTGAACACCAGCAGGGCAATACACTGTTATGTGATATAAGTAGAGTATTGCATGCATTCTAGAAACTGTGACATGAAACTAGCAGGGTAATACATTAGATTATGAGATCAGCAGTGTAATACACTACTACTACATGAGACCAGCCAGACAATGCACAATTACAGGAGGCCAGCCAGACAATGCACAATTATGTGAGCCCATCAGGACAATACAACATTACTTGAGACTAGCCGGGCAATTCACCATTAAATGAGTTTCACTAGGCAATGCACCATTAAATGAGTCTAGCAGGGCAATGCACCTTTACATGAGACCAGCAGGAAGAATACATCATTACATGAGACCAACAGGGTAATACAACATGACATGAATTCAGCTGAGCAATACAAAATTATATGAGGCCATCATGACAACAATCCATTACATGAGAGTAGCAGGGCAATATGAGCTACTGTTTTGTCCAGCTCCAAGGACAAGATATCTAGATCTGACTACAGAATGTTAATTTTTGAGTAAAGCTAGATGGGCAAAAATCATAGAAGCCATTAGGATTTTCTGCCCAGTTTAATGTAAATGTGGGGGGTGTATTTTTAGAAGGTATTAGTTCTCATTTTAGTGGTTTGGACCAAACATTTAATCACTCAAGGAGCAGTAATAATAACTACCCACTTGCTTTAATTTGTACATAAATGCATAATTTCCACTAAGAATCAATTAGTTTTGAATATGGACATCATGTCCATGGAGTCAAACATGATTCCATTTACTGGACTCCCACTGACGATCTCTAAGGAGACCTTCAGTTGGAGCAGTTTGGGTCTGTAGTCCTGCTAAAAGCATCTTGTCTGGCTCCATGGATGTTTCCATAATTAATAAAGATTAGTCTGGGGGTTATGCACTAATGTGTAATAAAGAGATGATAAAGAGGTGATCACTTCTCCAGTGATATCACTTTTCCTGTTCCCGTGTTATTCTACTGAGCCTATACTTTAACATCTCTTCCAAATAAAAGGATAGTAATGTTTAAAAATAAAAGGCGCTCCAATTAATCTTCATAGTATTTGGGCCATGGAGAGGTTATTTCAATACTGTCTGAGTTGTAGTTCAAGAGTAATTGAATGATAAACTATACGACTCCCACCACTTTTACCTAGTGTAAGCCGCCTCCCCTCAGATGTGGAATCTGGTCTTAAGACCAGACAAATCACAGCAAGGGACAATCTACTTACTGTGAGAACAATGAAAACCCTACCCCCATTGACAGGTTTATCATGTTTTCCCATTAAGCTAAGTGAAGATTGTCCCTCTCTGCAAGCCATCTGGACACCAACTTTCTGTTCTGAGGTGAGCAGTGTTACATCAGTAAAAGGGTCGAAAGAGGGAAACTTTATCATTCAATTACTCTTGAACTACAACTCTGACAGTATTGAAATAATACTCTCCATGACCAAATACTATGAAGATTAATTGGAGCTCCTTTAGTTTGAAACATTACTATCCCTTTAAGACAAATTAGTGCATTGGCTCCATAGAAGAGCATAAGAACTGGAGAAGTTATATCACTGGAGAAGTAATTTCCACTTTATCACCTTAAAAGATAAATAATAATAATAACAACAATATGCTCTTTTAGTTGGATTCAAGTATATACTTTTCCCAACCATCAAACATTGTGAGTATATAATATTCATTACTATATAACTGGCTGTTGAAAGATTGATCAGGCACTATTGGGCACCCCTATCTCTTTTTATCTTTTATGTCTTACTTCCACATGGATGTTCTGGGAGCTGCCCGCTGTGTGGACCAAGAGATACTGCTGTTGGGACAGTGATAATCCCTCCTGCACTTATTTCCAGCAAGCACATAAATGTTTGACTGGACACATTACTTGTGAGTAATATTCCGTACGGTGAGGGGGAGTGATTGTTCTATATTATCCTACAGTGTTACGCTAGGAGCGCCTTCTGTCTTTTTTCTTCTCTACACTTTATCACCTTACTATCACATCTTAACGCATCTCCCCCATAGTGTCCATTATAGTTTTCAGTGCAGATTAAGGTAAATGGGTTAATATTAGGAGCTTTTGTATGGATTGGATATATGGATAGCTCTCTGGCACTCAAATGAGATGAATTTTTTATATTCAAGTGGGCTATGCTTCTAGAATTAAAAATAGTGAAGCTAATGTATTAACCCCTTGTGTGACAGAGAGCTATCCAATGCACTGCACTGCAATGCATTGAGTATTTCTCTAGTATCTCTCTAGCACTCAAAGGGTTAAGAAGAACTGGAGAAAAACAACTCCACCACAGAGTACAAATAAAGCATCCAAACTGATTTAAAATGGAATTTTAACACAAAACAATTCATTGGAGACCTCTCTAACTTTCAAGGGGTTAAAAGTCCAATAAAATAATTGAGAATTTTGGGTATTTTCATTTGTTCCCTATGATTCAGTTGGTTTCCCCCATAATTTCTGCAATTCCTCTTAGTACATCAGCTCAGTAAATGGACCTCTTGTTTTTGTGCACTGTCAGATGTTGGGGGATATGCACTAAGGTGGGATAAAGAGGTGATAAAGGGGAGATGACTTCTGCACTGATATCACTTCTCCAATTCATATGTTATTCTATGGAGACAATGCAAGATCTCCAAAGTTGGAGAAATCCTAGTGCATTGTCTCCATAGAATAACACAGGCTTGGAGAAGTGCTATCACTGCAGATGTCATCTCCCCTTTATACCTCTTTATCTCCCCCATAATATCTTGGATCTACAGTAGCTTTTCATGCACAATTTTTTTTTCTTTAATGCACAGCTGTGCCACATGGAAAAATTATGCTCCAGGACGCACAACTATTATCCATGATAATTTTTCTTTAAACATCACCAGCATAATAAGAAAAATCATCTGGACTAATTAGGACACATTTCCATATGCTCGGCCTACAGATGTTGATGGTAAATGAACCAGTTTATTTGTAATAAAAATGAAAATCCTCAAATTGCAATGTGTCAGTTAAAATAAATGTTCAAAATTATATTTTAACAGACTATTGTCAATTACTAATTAACATCTTATCTGTTCTAATGCGTTATACAAAGCAAATACCATTCTTTCTTCTTATTGAGCTCTGAAGCTTATAATTCACTATTCATTGTTTTCTCTTGAAAAGATTCATAACATGGTTAAAGGCTTCATTTCAGAAAGTAGTATCAATGAATATTTAATATGTTCTTGCAGGGGCAGCTGGCAGTTATGAACCCAGGGGGTAAGTCTCAGCAAGCAGAATATAGAAAATGCATGCACACATTAATGATATATTCTCACACTATGTACACATTCAACATGATACTCTAAGAGAGGGGTGGGCATTATGTGGCTCTAGAAGAGAAATGTCTCTCACTGGTATAACTTTTCTCATCTTTTATTGAACAAATCATGCAGGGCCAGTCTGAAGAGGGCAAGGATAAGGAAGGGACAGAGGATAACAGAACAGTAAGAGGCAGGTATAAGAAGATTACATGGCCAAGAGGAGAGTGTTAGGATAATGGAAACACTGGGGTGACTAAGCCAATAAAAAGGAGGGGGGGGACTAGGCAATACAGAGGGAAAGGAGGGGCAAGCAAAGCAGAGGGTAGCAAAATAGAGATAGAAAGGGGAGTGGACCACAGGGAGCAAAGTGGAGTGGGCCAATGAGAGAGAAGAGGAGAAGGCTTGGGACACTGCGGGAGACATTGCTATCTGGTTTGTAGGGAATTAAGAGGAGAGGTGTAAAAATAACTCACTATTTAGCTCACTATATCAATGTGCTTCCTAATATGTTACAGAATATGACAGTCCCAGTTTACAGTCCAGATCCCAGTTTATGGAATATTTCCCACTAGGAATTTATGTTGCTGTCTCCAGACATAGTTGGTATCTCAATCAAATTTACTATAGAAAGCAAAAAGAAGAGAGAGACATGCAATATGCCTCTAATTGCAGGTTTTCTAGATAAGGGGCACAGTTTCCCCAATCATCTTTCGATCACCTCATTAAGAGAGTAAATGACCTCCTCTTTCATGTTCACTAGATAACATCTAGTGTAGGTATCTTTTACGCCCTTTCTGCCTCTTCCGCTTTTCATGGTTTTATTGTCTTCACTGGAATGCTTTTCCATCTTCTGGCTGGTCCCTGTTGGTCTACTGCTATGGACTAGGAACCAGACAGGACACAAAAAGGTAAAATGCAAAACACCTTTATTAAAGTAACAAAAAATAAACAAAACAGAATTGTGGTCCAGGAGCATAAACCAAATGACAAGCCTAGGTCAGGAACAAGGATAGCTACTCAGTCAAGCTGGAGTCAGGAGCACAGAAGCCTGCAAAGTCAGGAACAAGCCAATGGGTCTGGAGCCAGAAGGGTTGTCAGAGGAAGCCAGGTCATACACAGATAAACAGGAGCTCAGCAGAATCACAGCAGTCAGCAACAAGGTCAGCAACAAACACAAGGACAATAGTGAAGTGAGCCAAGCTGCTTTAAATATCTGGGAGGGTTGGCTGATAACAGTCAGGTGAGCAGTCAGCAGTTGATAGCAGAGCACTAGATTAACTGAGACATCAGAATCAATAGGCAGAATAGCGCTGCTCAGCAAAACCTTGACATCTACCTAAGCACCTCTGTTGTTCAATACAGAAAGGTACTAGGGAGAGCTAGTTTATTTATATATAGTCATAAGGATGCATAACAAAAACATGTATTAAATATATAGAAAGCATTAAAATATATAATTAAAATAAATTATATATTATCAGAAATGGCTATACACATTTCCCAGTATCACTCAGCTTCGGGAGGGAAATTAATTCAAACATCCTGCTGTAACCATTAGCTAATGCCCTTACCAGAATGATACCCCCTGACATGATGTAGTAGGTGCCAGGAACATTAAACTGCACCTCTCACAATTTTACTTTTTCCATACATATATTCAAATGGGACAAGCCTGCATGGAAATGTTTATAACAACTGTCATCTATCAAAAGTTGGAACTATGTAAAATATATTTATTTTTTATTTACCTTTCCACCACTTAAAAAATAAAGAAATCTTTTAAGAACCTGGAATTTCTTACTGTATTCAGTAGACACTATCATTTCATAAAAATGGAACCCCATTGGAATGGGCTTAGGGGGTCCCAAAAAAACACTTGTGCATAACATCTTGGTATATTTCAACCACACTTAGGTCCTAAAAGGTATGATGTCTCCCAAGATGTCAGCTACACACAAGGAGATAAATGAACTCTCACTTGAAAAGGGAGACTTTCTTCCTTCAGTTGAGGGTGCATTGAGATTGGTAGGTGAAAGGGGTTGGAAGTAAACAGAAGATACTCTAAAGTGTCCCCCATGCACATACACATGCACACACTCCATTTAGGTGGTCATAAGTTAGCAGAGTATTACTGGGTGATCACAAGATCATGATTAGCCTTGTATGAAAGAAAAGACTATCCTCTATATGGCAAGGGCCTATTGTACCCCTAGGACCATGTGTGTGTGTGCAGCTACCCACACCAAGTTAAAAAAAAAAGTTATTGAGCTAAACTTCCCACATGATCATGTGAACATGAACATGTTTAGATTTAAAATGTACCTTTGCCTGAAAGAGAAGGCTCTCCATTTTCTGGAAACTACCAAAGTTTATTATCAGGAGCTGGAGGGAGTCAAGATTGGGGTACTGTGTTCATTTTGTTTTGCATTGTGATCACCAGGTTCACCAAGCATAACACACAATGATAAATATTATCTGAAAGAGTAGACTCTTCTTTCTGGCAAGGGTAAATTTTACCTTCAGCCTCAAAGAGGAAGGGAGGCAAGATAAAGGATCTTTTAGAGCCTGCCCTTCCCCTCCTGCTTTCTAAAGCTCTTGTGGTTCAGAGATGAAATGGTACCATGTGATGTCACTGAACATGTTCATATTAATGTCATTACAAGGTGCCACATCCTCCAGTCCAGGACAACAGAGGAACATGCTACTGGACCACAGCGTAAGTTAATGAAACCTCTCCAAATCCAGTAAAATTACGCAAAATTATCCAAGCCTGCACTCAGGACCAAAAATGCTTTATCTCTTCCAAGACATTAGCAGCACTCAAAGGGTTAAATTATCCTTATGTACTCTGCCTGTTTCCCTTATTCACTTTAGATTGTAAGCTCTAGAGCAGGAACTCAATTCCCGTTGTTCCTCCCATTGTCTGTGACTGTGCTATATAAATAAACATATTTATTCATGAATTCACTAATTCATTCAATTCAGACTTTTAACCCCTTTTATAGAGGACTTTGCTAGCAATCAAGGGGTTAAAATACTTATTTAACTGAATGTGGATTTTTATTTGTTATCTATATGTAACTGATTTTCTCCAGAATTTTTCCACTTTGTACATATGGCCCTTAATATTTTACTTTAAAAAGCACCTGTCAGGTATCTATTATTAGATAACTACAAATAAGGCTCTTCACAAACATCTGCTAGTCTCAAAATGATTTATAGCATTTTGCTCATATATGAAACAGCTTTATGTGCTAAAGGCATTGTTTCTCCTGTCTATAAATCGCTATTCTAAATTAAAACAAGGCTATAATATATATGAACAGGATTTGCAAGTGCCTTAAAAGATAAAGATTTGCCAATAAAAATACAATATTATACCAAGGGATATTGTTGCACAATATTAAAGAAAATATAGTTTATTTGGTGATTGTATATAGGGCCATAGGTAAGGAAGGTAACAAAGAGAAATTCTGGAGCAAAGCAAGTACAACATAGAAGTAAATATAATTTTCTCAATTCTTCACACACTTAATTGGCAGTCTGGGTGCTGGAATATAGAATCAGAGATTCTCAACCAAGAACTAGCCTGTTAAAGTATATAGCCCTTATCCTATCCAGGGTGCAGTCACACTAGTACTGTACACACAGAAGAAATTATTTGAAGCACTGATACTGCCCAGAAATTACAGTTTAGCACAAATGCCAGACAATTCCTCTTTGAATGAGAAGCAGCTAACTCCAGCCATATGTTTACTCCTCCCTGGCCTTCAGTGAGGTATAGCTGTTCTCTATATTCACCTGAGAGTAAGGTTTTCATTTCTGGATTCCCCTATAACCTTTAGGGAAACCAAGCCCAGTGATTATTTGCACATGCAGGATTAAGCTAGGAAAACTATATAGCAGGGTCTAAAGAGACCTTGAGGTCTAATGCTTGCTTTAATACAGTTCAACACATGTTTTAATAAAAATAAATGTATCACACACACTCACTTTTTTTTAAAAAACGTCAAATTTTATTTAATGGAACAAGAAGGAAAAGAGACATATCAAGTGAGAAGGTGTGAGGAAAAGTAATTAATATTAATAGAAGTGGTAGCTAAGTTTTCAGAAATAACCTACAAGGGAGACCGTAACTACTTCTGATCCAGGGGGACCAAGCAGGCAAGAATTTACTGTAGTTGTTCAGTTCAATAAAGGAGAAGTATTTGTTAGTGCAAGGTGAAACTGATTTTATCAATAACCGAATTCCAGGGGATTTCAAAGTTCTTCCATTGTGATGCTATGCATAATCTAGTGCCAGAGGTAAGTCTAAGAATAAGCTTGTCTTCAAACTTAGTCATACCATCAATTTTCTTCCCAGGGAAAGCTTTGGTTATGTTAAGAGTAATTGTTTTTTGTAAAATATTAGAAAGGATACAATTAACCATGTTCTGAACATTTTGGACTTTCTCGCACTCCTACCCAATATGTTGGAAGGTACCTATCATATGACAACCTCTAAAACATTCATCGGTTGCATCGTTGTACATTAATGCTAGCCTACTTGGGACTAGATAAGTTAAGTAAAACATTTTAAATTGTTGTTCGATTGAGTTTAAATTTAAGCTACTCTTAAATAATCTCATAAAGTTAACTAGTCTTCATCACTAATAGTGTCACCCAAAATTTGTTCCAATTTAACATGACAATCTAATTTCTCTTTATTATGTAGTAGAATCTTATAAATGGGAGAAATGGATTTAGAAGGGGGAGACCATAATCTAGAAAAATTCTCAAATTCAGACAGTTTCTCTGTTATGTTTGAACCAAGGTATTGAGTAATTTTCTGCTGGATTTCCACGAAAATAGGTTCTTGATCCAAACAGTTTTTAATTGAATCTCTCAGGAAATCCCAGTCCATCACTCTACCTCTGAAACATAAGTCATTTAGAGATTCTAAATTATTAAATCTCATATTTTCAATTAATAGGGTTTGGGATGAATTACAGTCAAATAATGGAGATGAGATTAGAAGCATTTTGGATTTAGAATTAATCAGTTTTAATTTTAGCATATTTTAGCATATTGCAGTTCCATACTGTTAGATCAATTTCGGTACTTTCTAAAAGGTTCAGCTCTCTTCTCAAATTTTGGTTAGGAGGAGCCCACATTTGGAGTAAGATATCACGTCTATCATAAGGATTCAATTCCAATAGAACCCAGTTTGGGATTAACCAGAGGCAATCAAATTTATGGCAAAGGGGTAAAAGTTGAGGAAGTTTGGATGCATCGTAGTAGTTAGAAATATTTGGAACTAAAAGACCACTGTTAGTTCTGTCCCTAAACAAAATTTCTCTCTTAATTCTAAATTTAAAAATGTTATTCTTCAAGCCTAGACAATCAATTTTAGAAATAAAAATTGGGAGAGATCTGAATAAATACAATAGTTTTGGAACGGTATTCATTGTAATTGCATTAATTTGACCCAAAAAAGAGAATGGTAGGTGCTTCCAAATATCTAAAGTATTTTTAATCTAAGTCAAGTGTGAGCTAAAGTTGAGCGTAAAAGTCTTAGAGCGTAATCTTGGGATTTTCACACCTAGATATGTAAGGGCAGTATCTTCTCATTTAAAAGTATTTTTTTAATTAAGTCAATTGTCTCTTTATTTAAAGAAAGGTCTAAGATTTCAGATTTGTTTTGATTAATAGTCAAGCCTGAGAATTTGCCAAAGTTGGCAAGTATTGACCAGATCCTGTAAAGGGAAGTTTCAGAACTAGAGAGTAAAAATAAAATGTTATCAGCATATGTTTAATTTGCTAACACAGCTAGTTTCACCTATGCCCATTATATTTTAATCTTCCCACACGCACCTTGCCTGTTAAACCTTTGAGTACCAGACAGGTAGGAAACACATTGCTAAGTGATGCCTTCCTAGCTCTCTGGTACTCAAAGGATTAAGTGTCAAATAAAGTGTCAACTAAATGGCAGTTCCTGAGGTGAAAGTCGAATGGAGTTAGTATGTTGAATATATTCACTATATGTCGACATACTAAGGTGGAGAATATGTCAAAGGGGGGGGACATTGTGTCGTGCTTGGTGTACTGTTTCAGTTTATTGTAACCCTTTGAATGTCACAGGGGTGAGCAATGCACATCCCTATGGCATTCAGTGCTGTCCATGGTGCTGAATTCCTTCTCTGTATTCCCCTACTGGTTAAGTAGGGAAGCACAGAGAATGCTGTTCAGAATCTCGTAGCTCTCACTGCTGTTACTCCATAGGAAAGTACAGGGGTGTTACGGTTTTTGATGAACATTCAGAACAGTTTGGTAAGGTTAAAATAACTTTATTAGAGAAAAGTTTAAAGACATAGATAGGCCTATGGCCCATACAGTGGAGTAGATATGCAGGCAAGTGAATATAACAGTATATGCCAATTTAGGAATCACATGTAATGAAAATAACAATCTATAGACAGTAGAGTTCCTGGCATGGATCAGGACAGCTGGCAGGATCGGTAGGCAGCGGAATGACCACAGGACCTAGATCGAGATGGTCCAGATGAGGGTGACTGGCTCGACCCAGAGGAGCGAGGCAACTGTGCTGGCACACCCAGACGCCTGGGAGGCACAGAACCCAAGGAGTAAGGCAACACTACTGGCACAACCCAGATGCCTGGACGGTATAGAACCCAAGAATCAAGGCACCACTGACCCTGGCACCAGATGGCAACAGACCGAGATAACTCTCCCAGAATATCCCTAGAGTACTAGGGGTGGATCGCAGCACAACACGTATAGTGGTGGAAACAACCAATGTCCCCTCTATGAGGATGGTGCAACGTAACGCTGGCTCTTGAGCCGGAGGCTCCTGCAGCTGAGATAAGCAACTCTACCTGGAATGTCCAGGTACACCAAGGGTCAAATGGTAACGCCCAGAATACTGCAACTCCCAGAGGGAGTGAGCCCAGCGAGGTATGAGAGGTGGACACAGAGAGCTCAGAGTAACACAGTCAGTGATAGAACACTGCACCGGTACTTTGCTTGTACACTCCGCTAAAGCGGTATGGAGAGAGACTAGGCACTAAGCCTAGCTAACAGTCGACAAGATACAGCGCCTCGTGGCGAAACAGGTTAACATACAGCAACCACTGAACGTAACGGAGGCAACAGCGAGGCCACAGTGGTAAGCTGGAAATGCACGGTACCAGACACAAGGAAGCGCACAGGGCAACTGGCAGCCCAAAGGGTCAGATCAGGACATGTACACTGACCAACACCAAGTAACGGAAGCGGTGCAGCCAGATACACTCGGTAATGGAAGTGGGTTCACAGCCAGGCCAGGTCAGCAACGCAGCGGGTTCTCAGCCAGATACAGTCGTTAATGGACGCGGGTTCTCAGCCAGGCCAGGTCAGCAACGGAGCAGGTTCTCAGCCAGATACAGTCAGTAACAGAAGCAGGTTCTCAGCCAGGCCAGGTAAGCAACGGAGCGAGTACTCAGTCAGATACAGTCGGTAACGGGAACGGGTCCTCAGCCAGATGCAGTCGGTAACGGAAGCAGGTTCTCAGCCAGGCCAGGTCAGCAACGGAGCAGGTTCTCAACCGGATACAGTCAGCAACAGAGCAGAATTAGGAATGTCGTCAGGCAGGCCAGGTCATACACAATCAACAATAAAGGGCACCGTCCTGAGGAAATGACAGGGTATATAAAGGCCATCACTGGGCGACGACAAAAGGTGTTAGCCAATCAATAACCAGGAATGCAAACTAGCAGTCAGAATGTCGCCACCTGATGCACAAAGCACGGGCACCATGATAAGGGGAGATCCCAGCTGCTATAGCCTGAGTTAGGTGAAGTGGAGACTGAGAACTCTGACAGCAGAGGCTGCTAGCTGAGTTAACTGAATGAGTCAAAGTGTCACATTATAATATCAACACCCCCCCTTGCATACGAATGTATCTCATTATGCTTCTTTTCCATATGGAAATAAGCAATTGTCAATTTGAAGAAAAAACTTCGTAGACACGGTGAAGGCATGTCGGATGAATGTCGATGTGGGTATCTTTTTGTCGGAGTGCTGGTGAATTGATGTCGTAGACTCTTTGTGAATACTGTGGATGTGCCTAGGACATTTCTCCGACAGAACATCGACATTTGTAGCTCTCTTTGACCTTTACATAAGGGGTTAAATATTTCAGTTAATTTAATTAACATTTTTACTTGTTATGTATGATGAAGTTGGTTTACCTCAAAATTCCATTGCTCCATTTTTATACATACAGCCCTATGTGTTGAAATTATGTGCCATACACACTATTGATATCCAAATACATATTAAGCAATGTCACAGGTATCTTCTTGAATAGATCCAGATTCCAAAATATTTTTCTATTTCCAGCATGTTGGCTCCTAAGAGAGATTTTATCAAGATCATCACAAGACAAAATAACAAGCACTCACCTGCATTTGAGCCAAACATACCAATATGTTTACACAAAGAGAACTGAAAAGATAAGAAATATAGGGCTGACTAAAATTGTCCAGAATAAGAAGTAATTTGGGGAAAAGATTGTGCAAAAACAAGCAGAAGTAATTCATCAATGCTGATGATTCATAAGAAACAAAGCAAATAGAGTAGACAAAGGGTTAAGTCAAATAGACGTAGACAGGACATTTAAAGGTAATCAAAGAAATGAACAACAATATTTGTCTCAGTTGGCTAAGCTGATTCTGAAGCCGGGAAGAGGTGTTCGATTCTATCATGTTATTGTGACTTTAGGAAAATTGGTTTAAATTCCAGTGCCTCAGGGATAATGCATTGATTAACAACAGTATGGAGAGGAAACTTCTGATCCTGAAAAAATGCTGCATACCTTTGTAATGGTATATTTATATATTATTATACACTGAGGATGTGGGGTTGTAATGGTTTGTACGACACTCAGACACAGTAGGTTAGAATAAAACACAGTTTTATTAAAAAGACACAATTAGAATGCCCACTGTAGGCTATAGAATATCACAGGAAAATATAAATCATGTACATATGCCTTCTCAGGCCCAGTATACAAAGGTAGAGAGTAAATACTGTTACAGGACAGGCATATCCAGGCTATTTCAGTACAACATGGGTTAAAGTTTATAGAAAGTAAACAGTCTCTGATGTGGTGTGTTAGACAATGCCCAGTATGATGGTAAATGTAGCAAAAGACTGTGGTGCAAGGTGGAAGCACCTAGTTAGTAAAGCAGGATTGAGACTCTACCCTGTGCTGAGCAGAAATGGAGACCACAATACTCTGCTAGAGCTAGCACTACCGTGAGCCACGAGCACCCGACCGGTGCAGCAACGGAGTCACTGTACACTGCAAGAGCTGAAGGACTAGAGCCAACAGCACCCGACCGGTGCAGTAATGGGAATACTGACACTGCAAGAGCTGATGGACATACAGCCAATAGCACCCGACTGGTGCGGTAACGGACACAACAGTGCTCTGTAAGGGTTAACGGATTGCTCAGTGTTAACGGAGGCAACAGTGCTCTGCAAGTGTAAACGGAAGGCTCAGTGTAACGGAGGCAACAGTGCTCTGCAAGTGTAAACAGAAGGCTCGGAGTCAACGGAGGCAACCGTGCTCTGCAAGTGTTAACGGAAGGCTCAGAGTAAACGGAGGCAACAGTGCTCTGCAAGTGTTAACGGAGACTCACTGTAACGGAGGCAACAGTGCTCTGCAAGTGTAACGGAAGGCTCAGTGTACCGGAGGCAACAGTGCTCTGCAAGAGTTAACGGAAGGCTCAGTGGGTTGGAGGCCACAATACTCAGTCTGCTAGACCAGCACTTGTGGAAGTAAGAATGTCGCCCAAGCGACACGGAGAACAGGATCAGGATTGCTGGCTGAATCACAGCGCAGGAACATCAGACAAGCAGGGTCAGGTCACGGAGCAGGAATGTCAGCCAGGCCGGGTCGAATCACGGAGCAGGAACGTCAGACAAGCCGGGTCAGGTCACGTAGCAGGAACGTCAGCCAGGCCAGGTCGAATCACGGAGCAGGAACCAGCAAGAGTAGTCAAACGGGCCAAGTCGGTACACAGGAACGCAGGATCACAGCAGCACAGTAGCACTGGTACAGGAACACCACGAAAGGGCACCTGACAGGTGTCAGAGGCCTGGTATAAGAAGGCCATACTGGGTGGGCCAAACTAAGCTCAGCCAATGGGAGCGCACCACACAGAGGGTGACAGACCAGAGCACGGGCACCGTGATAGCGGGGAATTATTGCAATGTATATACATATCAATAATGTAGAAAGTAGGTATGTTTTATGTATAACTAGTTGAAGAGCCCGTTACACGGGCCACAGTGCCACTGCCAGCCGGTCACGGGGCAGTCATGTGCAGTAGAGACTGCCTATGCTGCGGCTGATACAGAGCTGGACGCTCAGGAGCGTCGTTACACACATTTTAGCAAATTATTATATAGGATAAGTAATGATCAACAAAATGATTGTTTTTTTCAAAAGGTCCTGAAACATTATTGCCAGAAAAGTGGTTATATGATGTCAGAACAGCAAATGGAGCAGCTTTGCATACTATCCATGTCATTTTAAATAAGTTGATGTCTGAATTAAAGAACATGCAGACAAGGTAGGTGTACTCCTGGATTAAGTAATCATGTGGAGATGGGTGGGGTGGGAATGGGCAGTGTCATTTTGATTTGATTTTCCTTATCAGCCAAAGTGATTTAGCTGATGAGTTAAAATTCATATCTGAAAAACTGATTCTTGAACAGAATTACAAATGTTTTTCTTATCTCCAAGTAATTTAAACCTATTGTATCATAACAGAGCAGTGTTTTATAAAAAGCTGCATGTATCATGTACTGTACTCTTCTTTTAGACCACAAGAAGGAACAAGTCACCGCCCAGAAGCATCACGTTTTAGCTCTCTAGTTGGCGAGGCCCAACTAGGCCGAAACGTACGTCGGGGTTAGCTGGTGTTCCCGTGCAGGGGGGACTTGCCCGTCATTTTGGAATTGGACTGCCCATTTGGGCAGGATTAGTCTAATATGTCCATGGAAATTCCTCCTCTGTAATGGCACTAGAGAGCTAAAATGTGATGCTTCTGGTTGGTGACTAGCTGTGGAACAGGCCATTGTGCTGTTGTTCATTACCAGAAGCCTCTCACATGCTGTATGTTATTTTGAATACTGATAGGGGGTCTCCCTAAGAGTGAAGGGTAATCCAGACGTGGACCCCTTGCTCTCAGTGCCTAAGGAGTCCATCTACACCCTCCTGACGAGGCCCAACTAGGCCGAAACATACTTCGGGGGTTAGCTGGTATTCCTGTGCGGGGGGACTTGCCCATCATTTTGGAACTGGACTGCCCTTTTGGGCGGGATTAGTCTAATATGTACGTGGAAATTTCTCCTCTGTAATGGCACTGGAGAGCTAAAGCATGATGCTTCTGGCCAGTGACTAGCTGTAGAACAGGCCATTGTGCTGTTGTTCATTCCCAGAAGGCTCTCACATTCTATATGTTAATTTACTAAGCAGAACTATACCCAATTTGGGGCAAACCAGTAGTATTATAGTGGACAAACATAAATTGCACAAATTTCAATTTATCTATATAAGGTTTTTTTATGTTAGATAAGTCTTCAATGGACTGTAAAGCAATGCTTTGGAGACCTCTCTCTAGCATTCAATGGATTAAAAATCCATTATAAAAACATTTTATTTGTCCCCTATGATGCAAATAGTTTCTACAAAAATTGCTTCTGTTCTCCTTATTCGGCAGCCTCAATCTGTACATTGTAGTAACCTCAATGTTTCTTCTCAATGTTTAATAGTATTTATTTTATTTTTTATATGTTGTTAAAACGTGTCCACAAATAGAGAAGTGTAATTTTCATTACTACTTTATTTTGTGAAAACTGCACTATTAAAGCAACCCCAGAAGTCAGCATGGGACCATTAACTAAGTTAATGTTATCATTGTATAAGGCAGTGGTGGGGAACCCAAGCCTTTGCATGGTATTGTTAGTCTTAATTTCAGAAATATTACTTATTATGCAGAAATTACTTGGAAATTCTGATTGATGCTGATGAAATATCAGCAACTTTAAAGTGTGAATTTTTAGTGGACATGGGTAAGATAGCCAGATATCCATTTTACTTCATATCAATTATGCAAAACACAGACTGCAGGGTTGCACAGTCCTATAGAATAACATGATAATAAGCATCCTGCATTAAAATGGAAATCTGGTCCCATTCATAAAGAGTAATATTTCTCATAGTTCAAAATAGCCCATTTGCTTGTATTAATCATGTTGTGTTCTGAAGGACATTAGTCCATAATTACTGTTGGTGATACAACATTATCCAATTGAAACCTCAAGGGCAGCTGACCTAAATGACTTTTAAGGTTTCTGTAATTAACAGGCAATGAATCAATAAACTTATGTGCTGTGGATATCAGTAAACAATGTGTTTCTACCAGCATTATCTACAAAACATTAACTGTCTGATTCTCGATGATCAAAGATAACAGTGGTAGCAAACTACAGTTCTCAAATGTTGATAAAATATTAGGTGTAAAACACTAGTTTTAAAAAACTATTTAAAAAGTCAAAAGAAAATGCAATCCTTATCTGAGCACAAGTAGCTTAATTACTTTTAATCAACCTCTGCTCAGTAAGGGTATATCAACCCCGATGAAGTAGCCTGTAATTGTGTCACAGTAATCAGGTAAAGAAGGACAGGCACAGTAATAAAATATAACCACCTTTATTGGAATATACAGTGATAATAATATATGAGATAGCGATGATAATATCCCACACAACCCCAGACCACCGGATGATAGGGCCCAAGCTCCTACCCAGAGCTGCACATTGTGCTACACACTGCACTACTGTGAGGTACCAGAGACCAAAGGCAACAGGGAGCGAGAGTCGGGCGGAGCCAGGGGACACAGAGGCTAATGGTCAGACAGGCTAGGAGCGTACGTAGTGAGTAGTCAGCCAGAGCCACAAGTCAGACAAGCCGGGGATACACTGAGCAAGATAGAAGCCGGGGACGGAGGACAGATAAACCGAGGACTATACAGAGCGAGTGAGTCATCCAGAGCCTAGCTTTGAAGAGTTAGCAATCTAATTCTCTATGCCTGACTTAGTTTGCACAATGTTTTCAGGAAATAGAAATGCATACAGCTTTCATCTCTGTCTTATGAAGCAATGTCAATATAATGCCATTTAATCAACCTTTAGAAAATTGCAATTATCCACTCCTTAAAGGGAAAAACAAAATCTTATGATTTTGTTGGATGTTATAGTAATTTACATATTTTTGTGTTAATGATTTGTGATCACCATGCACTCTAGAGCTTAACTTACTTCAGCTGTTCTAGAAAATGGTGTATGTCTTTAGTTTTAGTTTTAGGGTTTGAGTCCAAGTATTTTTTACACTTTAGTTTATATTCTAATTTCTTTCCCTTAAATATATAGTAATTTCTCACTATAAATGAAGATCATATTATTCCTTATGCTTTTTAAATAATGCTCTGTACCATGGGCAATGTTTTTTTCAGTGTAATTGTTTTGTAATTATAATTTAAAGTTTCCCCTTCCGGCCCTTGTTACTGGCGTTTCTTCAGATCAGAGAGAAAGATCGTGATGAGGGACAATCTTGTATCAGCATAAGGAAAAACCTGCCCTCCTTCATCAAAGAGGGGGAAGGGTTTTCCTTATACAGACACAGACCATAATGTCTCTCATTGCAATCTGTCCAGTCAAGCCACTGAATTTTAGATCTGAGGGTCGAACAGTAATGTCGGGAAAAGGGGCAGGAAGAGAAAAGTTTCAAATATAATTACAAAAAACTACACAGAACATTGCAGAAGGTACAAAACATTATTAAAAGTACAAGGAGTAACCTGATCTTCATTTATAGTGAAACATACTATCTCTTTAAAGGAAATTCTAACAGAGCCTAATAAATTCCATTTACCTTATTCAGGGCAGAAAAACCTAGCAACAAAAATGAATCAATACGCATAGGTTCTCCCAAAATTCATCTTCAATTAGTACCGGATATAATTCCAACACTACTTATGAACTTAATGGAGTAATTTTAGTTAGCTTCTATAGTTTATTGTTTCTTATGCATACATGAACTGGCCAATAAAATGAATGAGATAAATCAAACCAAGAGGTTTTTTGTTATCTAATGCTAGAGAGAATCCTATATAATAATTCACTAGAATGTTTGTCAGAAGCTGTCATGCGCAGTAGAGACTGCCCGAACACACAGAATTATGGGAGTTCTGTGCTGTGAGCATTCTGTGCTTTCGGGCAGTCTTTACAGTGCAAGACAGCGTCAGGGCAGGACACAGAGCAGGACCGGCCTCTTAACATCTCCTGGACCTTGGCCCATGTACACGGGCTTTTACACCAGTAATATAAATAAATGTATACATAAATAAACTGTCTTTCTTTGAATGATCACAGTACTACCATGGATTAAACCTGATAAGAATTTTCTAAAATTTGCACAGTGCTTTTTTGTAAAGAAAGCAGAGAGATTTGTATGCATATCAAACTTAAAGTAATACTACACGTTCTAATTATAAACCCCCACTTATCCTAAAAGAGCAGTAAACTGTTTTAATTAAAACCTATGTGTTACAGGGTTTTTTATGTAAAACAAGGTTACTCAGTTGATTTATTACAAAGTTACAACAATACAAAACTCTGCAAAATGGTCCAAGCAGCTTACTTCCAGAAGATTTAAACTGAAAAGAAGTGATAAACATGTTTCTATCACATTTTGTGGTAAACTGTTGTCATTGACTCACTTCTCCCATTTAATGAACATAATAACTATCTTAAATCTGGTCACTGAAGTTCACTGTAAAAAAATCATTTAAACTGTGGAAAGACATAGTGGAAGTACCGTTGTTTTACTCAGCAGAAAAAGTCAAACCTTAAACCCTTAAAGACAAGGCCATGCGGGGATGGCACTTAAGGACCGTGGAGCATTTTGTTTTTTATGCAATCAGATTCAGGGCTCCTCAACTGACGTGTAGCTTTGCAGGGAGCCCTGAAATCCCTGACGAGCCAGGATCATCACTGGTCCTTTAGGGAAGTTTTCGCATGATGGTGCTGGCTAGTCATGGGTCCTTAAGGGGTTAATCTGGAGAACAAAAATAGAAATTGCTACTACAAATCAATTCTGTATTGACTAGTTGTCCACAATTAATGTTAAATTAGTATTGGCTATCATGTCTAGGGAGGCACACATGATCACTGTTACAGGACAGCAGAAACCCAAACACATCCCATGGGTCTTCTTAAGAAGTTCTCAGTAGGTAGAGTTTTGAGGGCTTGGAGTCTTGAAACTAACATACATATCTACGTAATCTATGCACAATAAAACCATAGTGGCAGTTAGGACTTTATGCCCAGATTATTATGTGCGTTTGTGTGGAGTGTGGGTGGCGGGTTTTATCACTAGGTGAAATGAAAAGGTCTCTTCCATAAAAATTCACAGTTCATCAATACTAGCATCCTTAAAGGGATAGTAATGTTTCATAATAAAAGCGGCTCTAATTAATCATCATAGTTTTTGGACTGTGGAGAGTGTTATATCAATACTGTCAGACTTGTAGTTAAAGAGAAATTCAATGACAAAGTATCCCCCTCCAGCCCCTTTTACTGATGTAACACTGTTCAGCCAGATCAGAAGGGAGGTGCCCAGGTAGACTGCAGAGAGGGACAATCTTCAATTAAGATTAGGGAAAAACCTGAAAAACTTGTCAAGGGGGGTAGGGCTTTCATTGTTCTGATATGAAGAAGATTGTCCCCTGCTGTTATCTGTTTAGTCTTACAACCAGATTCCACATCTGAGAAGAGATGGCTTATACTAGGTAAAAGGGGTGGGAGGGGGAACCTTTGCTTGTGAATATTTCTCAAACCATAAAGGATTGAGAGATAAGACTTATATTGTTCTTCATGTTTTTTTAATGCCTACAAAATAAAGTAATGATAAAATGAAGTATCACTATCCCTTTAACCCAGGAGTTTTACATTTTCAGACCTCCAGCAGTTGGGGACCACCATTCATATATTGAGCAACAGGCAAATGGCTGTCTGGTGATGATGGGAGCTGTAGTCCCGAACAACAGGAAGTCTAACAACTGACTACCCTTTGATAATAGGGAGATTTTCAAAGCATTATTTTGAAATGCATCAGATAAGTCAGCATCTATTCATCGAAGGAGTTAAATGGGCATTGTAACTTAAAGTTACTTTAATGGTAAGTATATGTTATTTATGAATATACCTTTATTTGTTTATTCAAGTGTTTCTGTATTAAATAGTTCAAATAATTGTTCATGCTTTTGCTAGCTCCTGCAGAATTATAAGTACTGATTTTGATTGATTATATAGTATTTCGCTTCCCTGGCACACTGTGGATAACACATTCACCATATTAATAACATTGAAGAATGCCAACAACCTAGCTGAAGAGTTAGCGATTTAATTCTCTATGCCTGACTTAGTTTGTACAATGTTATCAGGAAATAGAAATGCTTAAAGCTTTCATCTCTGTCTTATGAAGCAATGTCACTATAATACCATTTAATCAACCTTTAGAAAATTGTAATTATCCACTCCTTAAAAGGAAAAAAAAATTTGATGATTTTGTTGGATGTTATATTAATTTCCTCAAATCATTTACTATAATTTTAAAGAGTAATTTACATATTTTTGTGTTAATGATTTGTGATCACCATGCACTCTAGAGCTTAATTTACTTCAGCTGTTCTAGAAAATGGTGTATGTCTTTAGTTTTAGGGTTTGAGTCAAAGTATTTTTTACACTTTAGTTTATATTCTAATTTCTTTCCCTTAAATAGTAATTTCTCACTATAAATGAAGATCAGATTATTCCTTATGCTTTTTAAATAAAGTTCTGTACCATGGGCAATGTTTTTTTCAGTGTAATTGTTTTGTAATTATAATTTAAAGTTTCCCCTTCCCGCCCTTGTTACTGACGTTTCTTCAGATCAGAAAGACAGATCGTGATGAGGGACAATCTTGTATCAGCATCAGGATAAACCTGCCCTCCTTCATCAAGGAGGGGGCAGGGTTTTCCTTATACAGACACAGACAATATTGTCTCTCATTGCAATCTGTCCAATGAAGCCACTGAATTTCAGATCTGAGGATCGAAGAATATTGTCGGGAAAAGAGGCAGGAAGGGAAAACTTTAAAATATAATTACAAAAAACTACACAGATAAGAACATTGCAGAAGGTACAAAACATTATTAAAAAGTACAAGGAATAATCTGATCTTCATTTATAGTGAAACATGCTATCTCTTTAAAACAGTGCCTAATAAATTCCATTTATCTTAATCAGGGCAGAAAAACCTAAAAAGGAAAATGAATCAATCTGTAAAACATAGGTTCTCCCAAAATTCATCTTTGATTAGTACTGGATATAATTTCAAAGCTACTTATGAACTTAATGGAGTACTTTTAGGAGGCTCTTTGCTAGAGAGAGACCTTAGGAATGAAGGATTCAGTAGGAGGAGTTTCAGATCCTACATTGCAGACACAAAGTCATGATCAGGTCGGATTCTAAACTCTAGAGCAGGTACCTCACTCCCACTGTTTTACACTTGTCTAAATCTGTCTAAACTCTTACATTGTAAAGTGTTCTATTCACTTGTGGAGATATACAAATAAACGTATTCATTAATAACAGTAAATTAGGTTGCAAAAAAAAGACACAGGTCCTTCAATTGCTGCAACCAAATTTAGTACTAGTTTGTTGACCGGAATTTCCCTTCTTACCTACTAATACACAGTATACCCCTGTATGCTCTTAAAAACAATTCAGCTAATCTTCACTTAAATGTATACATTGTATCTGCCATTACAACATATGTGGGCTAACAATTCCACAATTTCACAGATCTTACTGTAAATAAATGCTTCCTCTGTTGAAGTTGAAATCTGCCTTCCTCTAATTTTAAGTGGTGGCCCCTTGTTATTTGTTCAACCCTTGGAATTAAATGCTCACGAGAGAGATCATTGTATTGACCTTGCATATACTTATACAGTGTACCAAAATCTCCTCTTAGTCAGCTCTTCTCTAGAATAAATAAGCCAAGATTTTCTAGACATGTCTCATACATCAAGTCCTCCATTACCTTAATTAATTTTGCTGCTCTTTACTGTGGTCTCCAGCTCTAGAATATCCTCTTTCAGTACTGGTGCCCAAAACTGCACTGCAGAGGTCTTACTAATGATTTGTACAGTAGAAAAATTATGTTATCCACTATTACTTTAATTCCCCTTTTTATGCAAGAAAGGACTTTGTTTCTTTTCACTGCTGCTGTTTGACACTGGTCATTGTTTCCAAGATTGTAGTTTACAAGGATTCTCTGGTCTCTCTCTAGTAACGAGTCTCCTAAAATTATTCCATAAGTAGCACTGGGATTTTTTCAAATGCATAACTTTACATTTTCCCACATTAAAGCTCAAATTCAATTCCTAATAACTATAACACCCTAATCCCCCAGTGCCCTCAGATTAACACAGCCAGTGCAACAGCCTAGCTCAAAACTAGAATATTAGAATTGGATGCTGCTTTGAGTGGCTGAATAGTGCCTATTTACTGCTCCAATACGCTAATAATGTAGACCTTCTTGGAGATGGTGTGTTGTGTGTGTTATTTCAAAAACAAAAGCTGGATGCCACAGGTTTTAAATAAACTACATGTAACAGGAACAAATAGGAATAAACAACATTCAGAGTAATTATTCATTAAATACACCAGTAGAGTTTGGAGAGCTGCCTCCTCTGTAGATACCTGCCTTGTCCTAGCCAAAGATCATTTCCCCACTACTAGGAGAAAGACTACTGATTCACTGTTCCAGACTGCCTATATAGGTCCCTTGAGGGAACCTCCATTATCTGCCACCTTGGTGGCTACAGACAGAGGGACATGTTTTCCATGACCAGAGCATATTTCTCTTCATAAGTGAAAATGTTGTCCATGCCTATTTATTATATGATATTTATATCAATCAAATAAATAATATTTGCATAGGATGACAATAATGAAGGCTTTGGGAGGCTCTTTCTCTCCAAAATAAACACTCAGATCAACTATTAATAGCCTCCCCTTGCACTGAAATCACTTATTAGTATGTTTTTTCTTATGGTAAAACATGACTTTATAGTTTTTTTATCCAACTGAAGTTTAGATTTAAAGGAAAATGACATTTTTAAGTACCCCTTGCTTTCATAAAAGGCACTCAAGAAAGAAAATTCTGGTCAATAAGTACATTCTGAGGTAAACCAACTGCGTCATAAGGTAAAATAACAATTCCACTTGATTTAAATGGAAAGTTTAACCTCATGAATGTTTGAGAGGTCTCTACAACATTGCTTTACAAATTTACAACCCTTCAGAGTAGAGTATCTTGACATTAATTCTTGGGACTAAGATATCCCAGGGGAGGTTAATCATTCATTTGAGATTGAACTATCACACTTAATTAAGGATGTCCATAAAAACAAACCTGTCAGCATACCTTGAGGACTGGATCTGAGAATCACTGCTTTGGAGAGTTCTATAGCGTTAACACTTTGAGTATCAGATGGGTATCCAGTGCATTGTTTTGCAGTGATTTGGATATCCCTCTGACATGCATAGGGTTAAAGTCACATTTAAATCATTGGGAGTTTTGAGAATGCTAATGTGTTTCCTAAGGTGTAATTCATTTGCTCCAAAATTTCTCTAATGTATACTACTACGTCAGCTAGACTATATTCAGTAATAGATAGGAATGAGGTAACACCAGGTATTTTTTCTAATGTTTTGCTCTGTAAAAGTGACAAACCAATGTGATATTTTAGGCTTAACACCTCTTATTCTGGTATTGACGTTTTTTGTGGGTGCTTTCAATGCTGCTTGAATTAGACTATGTTCATAAGGGTTTTGTAGTAAAATCATCTGAAAAAGGAGATCCATTTTGGCTGCATTTCCCATGTCATTTATATGCGATTTGTGGCAAGGTTTTTCCCTCCCAGCATTCCTTGCTCTCAATACAAACAGCTGTTCAAATCAGACTGAAATGAATCTGCCTGCGTTATTAGTGTGATTTCATTGCAATCCCATTGAAAAGCATACTGCAAATTTGTATGTTTCAACTCACTGTTGGATCAAAATTTAATCCAGATTAATTGATATGTGACTTGATCGTTAATAAAAAATCCATGTGAACAGCCTCATAATGTAAAACAAACATTTAAACTAACGTTTTTGCGTGCGTTCTTTAGGTACAAGAGGTGCAATTCTTTAACAAGCAACATAAGGGATAAATTAAAATTCCCATTGATTTAAATGAGTCTTATAAACCTGAACAAATGAGCTGGAGACCTCTTTTGTTTTCAAAGGGTTAAAAGCTATATTTAAATCAACAGAAATTTGAGGAAAGTTAATTTTGTCCCATATGGAGCAATTTGATAAGGAACGGTATTGCTTAGTTTACAGGATTGCACCTATGTTAAGAAATAACAGACATTTATTGCAGGACTGGGAAATGTGTGGAACTCTGGTTGTTGCTGGTCTAAAATGTCCACCATCCTTAGAGTTTCATGTTTGAAGATTATAGGAACATTAGTGAAGTGGAAGCTGGAGAGACACATGTTGCCCTCTACTGACATCTTCAAACTTTGAACTTCTCATTTTTTCAGTTTCAGTGTTTCTCAATGTAAGTCATTGGGGCACACCAATAGTTCATGTCTCAATGATATCTCTGCTGAATTATAGGTGATAATAATTAGTGGCTCAGTAATTTTGACAGATCTATTTGTGATTAATTAGGGAAATCCTGAAATCCCTACCTGTACCCTAGGGATGGGAGCTGAGAATCACTGTGTATCAATGTCAACCAAACAGGTCCACACATCTGAGAAAGCAACAAATTCTAGCTCTGCTTATTGTAAAGCTATGTCAAATAAGGAAAGAGGGCTATTCACTAAGGTGTGATAAAGAGGTGGTAATGCTGAGATAACTTCTCCAGTGATACCATTTCCTGTGTTTTTCTATGGAGCCAATGCACTAAGATCTCTCCAGCTTTGGAGATCTTAGTGCAGAGACTCTATAGAATAATATAGGAACTGTAGAAGTGATATCACTGGAGAAGTCATGACAGCTTTAACACACGTTAGTGAATCTCCCACAAAGTTTTCCAATCTGATACACCTAGCTGCTTCTCTTTTTAATGCTTTAGGTGACAGAAGGAGGGAGATTCATTAATTGGAGATAAAGAGGTGATAAACTGGTGATAACTTCTCCAGTGATATTAATTCTCCAATTCCTATATTATTCTATGGCGCCTATGCACTAAGATTTCTTCAACACTGGAGATCTTAGTGCATAGGCTCCATAGAATAACATAGGAACTGGAGATGTGATATCACTGGAGAAGTCATCACCACTTTATCACTGCTTTATCACCACTTAGTGAATACCCCCCTCCTGGTGTGTAATGAAGTGTTTGCAATGAGTTGCAGCCACTCCAAGATATTGATATACTAAAAAGGACTGCAATAATTCTGAGGCAAAACAATTGTACCATAGATGACATTTGTACTTTCCCTAAATTCCCATTGATCTGAATTGAACTTTTAACCCCTTAGAGTGCTATCATTCAAGGGGATACAAATGCAAAAATGCGTATTTGATCCCTATATATATATTAGAGTTGCTAAAAAATTAGTCTAGTTCCTCTTAACACATCTTCCTCAAAGGGTTAAAACATATGTTATAATTAATTTCAACTTTATAACACAGCATTGTTTGGTGTAAAAATAGTATATATATTATATTTAATTTAGGATTACCATGTTAGTCCAGTAATGTAGATGTGAAATGAATAAGTTTTGCAGTATTTGGTAATATCCTATATAATAATTCGCTAAATCGTGTGTAACGCCGCGACATACGCAGTAGAGACTGCCCCGCGCCGCGGCTAATACTGAGCTGGGCTCTTCGAAGGAGCGTCCAGCTCTGTATCAGCTGTGGCGCGGGCAGTCTCCACTGCACGTGACTGCCTCGCGACCGGGTGGCGGTGGCACTGTGGCCCGTGTAACGGGCTGTTCAACTAGTATTTTATATTGGACTAACATTTCAGGATGAGCTTTCGAGAGCAACAAACTCCCTTTATATTTCCACCAGTGCCAGCTTGTCAAACTTCTGCTTCTGCCTTAAGTCTCCCTGATAATGATTTGTGGCAAAACTAAATCACAATATAAGAGTATCTTGTTCAAATATGTTGTAAATTTAAATGTGAGACGTTTTTTTGAAATGTGTTTGTCTTTCATATATCCTGCAGGTGTCAGACTTTCCCAGCAAGATAATTGTTATCCACACTACATCGCATAACTATACTGATACAGTCCAGTACAGTACAATGCAACTGAAGACACAGAGCGTAATATTCCATTTGCACTATAAACAGTAAACTATAATTGCACATCTGTGAAAGCATATTACATATTTGGAAACACAAGCAGGTCTTATTTCCAAGGTGTACATTTCATGAAATCCATTTTCACTTGAAAAAAATCTAAACATTGAGGCTGATATACTAAGAACTGGAGTAATTGTGGAGCAAACCAACTGCACCATAGGGGAAATATACATTTTCCAAAAAATACACAAGTTATATTGGGTTTTACCCCTTTGAATGCTAGGGGGGTCTAGCATTGCTCTGCAATGTTTGAAAACCTCTCTAGGATTCAAGGAGTTAAAACCTCATTTAAATCAATGTGATTTTTTTATGGATACTCCTATGGTATAGCTGGTTTACCCTAAAATGACACCAGTTGCTGTTATTACATCATAACCATTATAACTTATACTTACTTGGTGTAAAACAAATGCAATCTCCTCTACCAAATTCCTTCTTCAGGAAATAACTGCTGATCTGTGTACTGAAGATATCTTGATTGTTATTCCATCTGTAAATCAAAAACTTCCCAGCTGCCAAAATGTTTGATATTACATATAAGAAGCCTTGATTTGATTTTTTTCAGAACCAGTAAGTGTTTTAAAGAAATAATTTCATGTAATGAACAATATAGATCACTGTGTGAAGGAATCCCACGCTGTCTGCGAATGCTCCAGTCTTGATTTAGTTAGAAAGCATGCACATGAAATGCAGATTCCTGACTGTACTTGCCTTAACTGTAGCTGCAATACATTGACAGAACTGTATATGGAGACAGGGATTCTCTCTCTTCTGTGAAGTATACGCCTCTTTATAGAACAATCCTTTAGGATAGCCCCTTGATGCTGTTTTGATCTCTCTCTCTCTGCTTCCCTGCTAGGTTATTTCTCTCCCTCTCTTCTTCCCATTACTGAATGTTAGTTTAAGCTCTTCTTTCTACAGTGGCTCTGCATTGGCCACTGATCACTGGCTCATGATGTGTCAGTCCAATTTCTCTGCCCTGTCTGTTTTCTCTTTCTGTCACTCAATGTAGAATTTGCTCTGCTCCTGTGAATAAATTGAGTCTGATCCAGCATTTTGGGAGGTCAGAAGCCTCATGTTGATTAACCCTTTTGATTGCACTCCCTTCGGTGAATCGCAGGGTTAATAATACAATTGAAACAGGTGTTCTTTTATAAAAAATATATCCCATCTTTATCTAACATGGTATATTTTAAACACCTTTGAAAAAGATGGATGGACAACACATTGCAGAGCAAAATGCTACACACCCCTCTGACACAAAAAGACAAGCTATAGAAATGTGCCTGTGTTGCTTCATAATTAATTGGGCTATAGGCACATTGAACTGGAGCAATTCTGAGGCAAACTAACTGCTTTATAGGAAACAAATACACATTCATACCTTGCACTGAATAGGTTAAAAGCCCCACAGGGGAATGTACAGTGGTGATTCCATGCTAAATGAAGCTCTAGAATTGCTGTTAAATCTCTGTGCCTGTCTAATGCCAATTTACTAATCTACATATACACAAAGCCTCCTCATAACATTGTTTACACCAAGTCAATGAGTCTATGGATGTTTTAGAGCATTCCAAGTGGTCTACATGGCAAAGACAATGTGGCCATCGTCACTGTCAGGTATCCTGTGCATGGTACGGTGCACACATATGGGGCTTGCTGGCATTAAAGTCTAAAGCTAGTGATCACATGCTGTAGTGCTTACCCTTAACCACAGCCCTGGGGTTATAGGCAAACACCATGCAGCTGCACTGGTCCATTCGTACATGTGCCCCAATGAGAAGTTTTATTTTTTTCTGTTTTATTATTTCAGTTGCTTTTCCCAAGAATTCCTCCATTTGTACATACTGTCCATTAACTGTTTGAGTGCCAGATGGTATGCAATGCATTGCTTTGCAATGTGTTGCGTAGCCATCTGGCATTCAAAGGGTTAAAGACAAGGTTCTGTAGCAAACCAGCTGCACTTTAGGAACCAAATAAAAATTCCCATTGATTTAAATTAGCCTTTAACTTCTTGAATGCTATAGATGTCTCCAACACATTGTGAACTGCTGAAGGCCTTTCAACCATTCAAGGGATTAATATCCCCATTTCCATCAAAGTGAATTTGGGATTTTTTAATTCTCTATGGTGCAAATGGATTACTCTGGAATGGCATCACTTTCTTAGTGCATCAGCCTCCTTATGTCTTGCAGTTTTTTCTTTTTTTAAGTCTGCAAACACTGATATTCCCTTTTTTAGATCCATCTTTTGCTATCTTTTTTCTGCCAACACATTTTTTGGGGAATTGACAGCTCATCTGCGTGCTTTTGAATCTGAGTGAAAAAAAAAAAAAACTAACCTTCTGGGAGATACTACATACTGTTTATCTGCAAAGAAAATTAGTATGAAGGGACAGAAGAGCAGTGTGGATTTATTTTCATACAATGTACGAAGCTCGTTCCAATAAAGTTTTCTGTTTTCAGTGTATGGAAATCCCATTTGCCTTGCTCATTCAAGAGTAATGCTGCCTCTTCTGTTTAATTGATGTTGTGCAAGGTCCTTTTCACAGGCATGTTTCAAATCACAGAAATGTAAGACTAAATTGTACAGGTTTCTTAACCCATTGAGTGCCAGAGGGGTAAGCAGCGCATTGCTTTGCAATGCGTTGTGTACCCCTCTGGCACTCAAAGGGTTAAATGGATAATAAATAGTCACAGCATATGAATGTATATACAATAAACCTCTAAGCACATTCTGCCCTAATTTTGAATTTCAATTGGGGGAGAAACAAAAAAGGTGCTTAAAGGGTAACTAACATATTGCAAAATGAATCAGATATTCCTGCAACACTAGCACTCATTTAATGCATTTTCTAATATCTCAAAATTTGGCAAAGAGTGAGAAATATAAATAAAACAACTTGTTTTTTAATTGTTTAAAAAATATGCATGAAAAAGGATAAAAGAGAATTTTCTATCTGTATCCTTATAAATGCACTGCTGGGGCACATAACTGATTTCCCACTGTCTGATTATACAGAATAATTGCATGGATACATATCTTAATCACAAAAGCGTATAAACATGTATCTCCCCTTCATGAAAAATGTATTATACAGAGATAGAGAGAAAGCCACAAAAAAGGACTAGAGCTGAATCAAAGGAAAATACAGGCAGCGGTTCAGAAGTGAACTCCTTTAACAGTCCTAAACAGGATTAACATTATATCAGCTCTACAAAAAAAAAAAAGAAAAGCTGTTTGAAACCTGCTGGCAAACAGATTTAAATTAAGAGAGGAAAACAATGTTCATATAGATTGAAACAGATCTTGAGCTGAGTATGATTTTAGCTATTAGCTTTTTAGCAAAAATTAAAATAATAAAAAAATCTCTGAAAAAAATGTTCAGCATGTATATTTAATGCCCCATAATCTTTTGAGTGCTGGGGGGGTATGCAACTAATTGCTTTGCAATGCATTGCATACCCCTCTGGCACTCAAAGGGTTAAAAGGAGATCTAACCCTCTCCTAAAAATAAACTCCCTCTTGCATTACCATGGCCAGAAAATTCTAATGTCCCCTTTGAATTGCAGCCTTGTTTCTTTGCTAAATAGATAACATCTTCAATGTCATGTTCATGGAGGCCTAAATGACAAATGTTAGCAGGAAAGCAGGACCCCAGGACCCCAAACTCTGTTAACAGCATATGATAATCTAAACCCTTTAACCACTTAAGGACCAACCATGCGGAGCATGACCATGGGGCATTCTTATTTATTATTTTTTTTTTTTTAGTGAATTGGATTCAGGCATGCAGCCATGTGGGGACCCCTGAAATCTATGACGTGCCAGGAACGTCACTGGTCCTTAAGTGCCAGGCAGCCGTGACGTCCTAGAACGTTATTGGTCCTTAACGGGTTATGGATCAGAGGGATGTGCAAAACATTACTTCACAATGCTTTATGCCCTCCTCTGGTTCTAAAAGGGTTAAGTAGGCTCAAGTGCTCTAGCTGCTTCAGTTTAAAAAAAAACTGCAAGAAACTGTCATGTCTGCCTCCATGGATATGACATCCAGGATTGATTGGAGATAATGTGATGATTTTGTAAATCTGCTAAGGCCTCTAGTACCAGTGACTGCACTTTAGGGTATGCAGTGCACTACAGGGTATAATCATTGTAATGCATACCAGAGGACAATCTACCATCATTAGGACTTTAATACCAGCAAGCCCTTTACACCACAAACACAGGGAAATTGTATATACTCATGCAATTTCCTTTATACTTTGTTTAGTGCATAACAGTAAACAAATGAGAGTTGGTACCATGTTAGCCGTAGAAATACAGGAGGCAAATATAGTTTTTGATACATTTTATTGTCTAACTAAGCAGATTTAAATGCAAGCTTTCAAGACCTTAGGTCTCTTCCTCAGGCATGTTATAACCTGAGGTATAACATGCCTGAGGAAGAGACCTAAGGTCTTGAAAGCTTGAATTTAAATCTGCTTATTAGCCAATAAAAGGTATCAAAAACTATATTTGCCTCCTGTAATAGTAAACAAGGCATAGAGGAAAAGGGATGCAGGGAAATGCCCACAGACTGTCCCATTGTACTTCAAGAGGCATTAAGGGGTGGATTAATATGTACTAACATCGTAAATTGATGTTAGGCAGATGTAGGGACAAACATATTAATTCCAGCACCTGATTTAGTGTAGAATCAATATTGTGCTTCCATTCAGCCATCTCTTGAACAAAGGAACAAGGGCAAAATTCATAATGACCATTAGGATTTTCTAGCCATAGTAGTGGGTGTTATTACTAAGGAAGTTTTATTTATCCTTTAAGAGGTCTCTTTTTAAAGGGCAATTGTACACTAGCTAGAAGCGGTGCTTGATTTGTTCAACAGATGGACTTACCATACATGGGTAATTTATACAGCAGTCAGATGTATCTGTTTATATATATGCAATGTATTTACAGTTGCCTGTATCTAACAGTATCTATTGAAGTCTGCTAGATCACACCACCTCTCAACCAACAATAGGCTTGAACAGTCTGAATACTTTATATAGGTCAGTTCTGTTATCAGATGTTGAACTGAAAGTAACCATCACAACATAGAGCAAATGCACAAAAAGGAATATGAGTATAATTAACTTCTGTTTGAAGGACACCTGTATAGGTAGGCTACTTTGTTTTACAAACTGAGCCACTTATTTCTATCCCTGTACATTAAACTGCTTTAATAAAGCATTATAACACAATTGAGCAGATTCATAAAAAACATTGTACCAGATGGGTAGAAATACAAATAGCTAAAGTGGAATTAATACCATGAATGCTAGAAGTGTCTCCAAAGTGCTATTTAAAGGGGAACTATCAGCCCACATAAAGTTAAATGCTAAGAATTACCAGACAAATTCTACTGCTCTTGATACTGACAGCCAGGAAACAGCATAGACGCCTTTGCATAGTGACGTCTGTGCGCCTGCGCTGTCAGTACCTTAAGGTACCAAGCAATGCCTCTTACAGTGGGACTGACAGCGCAGGCGCACATGGGTCACTATGCAAACACGTCTGCGCTGTTTCCTGGCTGTCAGTATCGGGAGCAGTAGAATTTCTCTGTAAGGAGGTAATTATTCTGGCGACTAGCACTATTGATCAGCTAGTCACCAGATGGGTAATTCTTGGGATTTAACTTTATGTGGGGTGGTATTTCCCATTTAACTCTTTCAGTGTCAAAGGGGTATGCAACACATTGCTTTGGAGATATCTCTGATACCCAAGCAATTAAAGTTAATTTATATTTTCATTTGTTATTGTAATAATCCCATTTAACTTTAAACTCGGTCTGAAATAGGAATGCAGATTTTTGTTTTATAACAACTGTATATAAATTTGTATGATTATGATGGTTTTATAATTAATACTTTACAAACAAGAGGGGTATGCATTGCAACCCTTAAAGGGTTAAGTGATTAACATTTGCTCGTTACCCTTATTTTTACCACTCTTTTAAACAAACCTCTAAGACCCATATTTATAAAAGCAAACTGGGGTTATTCTGGAATAAACCAACTGTGCCATAGGAGACAAATAAAAATTCCTAAATTCCCATGCAATGGAATAAAGCTTTTTAACCACTGAATGCTAGAATTCAAATCAATACATAACTTAAACAAATAAGAAACCAGAGAAATATTGATTCTGCTAGTATTTTATCAGCTTGTAACATGTGTTGAAGACAGGCTGCTGGAATATCAAAACAAATACATAATGTTTTCAAAGTCCTTTTTGATGTGAACTATGCTGGTTTCTTAGTTATCTTTTACTGAAGGAAAATCTCTTTTTTGGATATGCAAGTCCATTACAGTTTCATTTCTCAGTGAACTCATGTAAATCAACTGATTTGCTTCAGCCAGAAGCCGACTCTAGCACAATTCCATTATGGAACTGACTGCTGCAAGTCATTCCTAGGGCTGTGTTGGTCTCTTTCAAATCTTAATACATTCTATATCCTCTGGGAGTTACAGAGACATCTTCAATTCATTGAAAAGCAAAACTATATAGTATGTAGCATTTAAGGGGGTGAGCTCTTTGAATGCCAAAGGGGTATCCAACCTTTGCAAAGAAATGGCTTGGACACTCCTCTGGCACTGAAAAGGTTAACCCTTTGACTGCCAAAGGTGTGTCAAGCAAATTTTCTTTGCAATCTGTTGGATATCCCGCTGGCATGTAAACCATTCTCAGTGCCCATATGTTTTTTACTTACTTTTTCCAACTTAAGTGGAACTTTCACCTTAAAGGGATAGTAATACTTCAAAATTACTAATCCCTATTTTGTAGCCAATAAATAAAGAAGAAAAATGCCCCCAGTGGCATCTCTCAAACCCTTCTGGTTTGCGAGATATCCGCTTACAAAGTTCCCCCTGCCTGACATAAGTGTTCTTTCTGGGTCTGAACACAATACTCCTAAAGGTGTGAAATACCAGATGGTAGAAAGCGCTGATTTGAGAGTGGTGCTTGTGATCATAGATGGACCTGAGAGAGTATCCTTTATGCGGCTGAAGCCGAACTTAAAGGTGCTGGTCACAAAGCCAGATATCCCACCCCTGTTTGAGCCAAGGGCTGAACCACCACTTAGTGATTGAAAGCAACCATACAACTTGACACCTCAGGAACCCAAAGTCGTATAGGGCTAACCAAGAGAGGGTAGAAGATTGACCTGGAGTATGATAACAACTCACCTCTGCAAACTCCAACACAGAGGCTAGGAAACCAGCTATAGTTGGACACCCCTAAACACAGAGAGATGGGACCATTGAAAGATTCGACACTCCCGGCTTCGACTTTCCCTGCAGTGGAAAAACACTGTCGAGCAGAGTCGGCCAGAGGCCACTAAGACAGACGCGGATGCTCAAGTCAAAGGTAACGACAGGCTGTGAGTAGGTAACAGAGTGGAGAGTGAACAGATAACCTAGGTAGAATAGAGAGTACAATATACTTCCTGGGCCCAGAGGCCCAAGATATGAACATGCTTGTCAATGTGAAAGGAGCCAAGCAGCAGAATAGTCAAAAACAGACAATTTTTCTTTTTTTTCCCAAAAGTTTTCTCATTTTCTCCAATGCAAAATGTCCCCCTTTTTGCCTATTCCAGCAAATTTTTCTCCTATTCTAACACATTTTTCTCCTATTCCAACATATGTTTCACCTGTTTCCTATGTTGCAACATTTCGCAGCACAATATTATTTCTTTAGAGAGCTGTAGTGGAAAATAAGTAGCTGGAAGTCTACTGCAACATATACCCTGACAAATGTGTTAGCATGTAGAATGTATTCGTCCTTTGTCCACAACACTAATTTCCTGCTAAAGTGACACTGGTACATATTCATGATGATGTCAAGTGATTAAAAAAAATAAAGTACAACCTACAATGTGACAAATGTGTATGGTAGTGGTGGGGGACTGGTGTGGTGTGATTGGTGGGACCTGGACAAACTTCATCCACCCAGAGAGGAGAGGGATCATCATAATTTTTTCACATGCTGCAGCAACCATTGCTGCAGTCAGTTTCTTAAACTACCACTTTATGCCCACATCCCTACACTGCTACACCTTTACCCCTCCCACTCGTGCATTTGCTGGACATTACTCAACTATTGTGTATGTTTTTACTCTCTACAGTACACAACTGATGGACTGTGATGTCTTGCATTGGTCTTCAACACAATTCTCAGTGTCCTCTGATGTCTCTCAGGTATGCCTCACAGAGCTCACACCAGGCTTCCAGTCAGACATCTGTCACCTAATATATTTATTTGTTTAATAGTGATGAGCGAGCACCCCAATGCTCGGGTGTTCGGGTGCTCTGACCGAGCACCCCCTGAGGCTCGAGTGCTCGGCCGAGCACCCGAGCCCCATTGAAGTCAATGGGAGGACTCGAGCATTACACCAGGCACCCCCTGCTCTGATGAGGGGAGGGTGCCTGGTCCATAGGAAAAGGGCAGAAAAGGATGGAAACACCACAGAAATGGTTCAGGGACAGCATAGGGAGGATGTCTGGATGCATCTTGGACTCCAACATCGCTGCCGGGAACGATCTTTCGCCCGTAGTACGCCATTTTTACAGACTGACCATAAAACACACAAAAAGGAAAATAAAAACGACTTTAGGCGAAAAATTGTTACCAAACAATATTTGCTGTATATTTACTTGTATATCATCTGCAAATTCTGCAAAAAATGTCATCGATTTTCGGAAGTGAGGCCATGATTAAGAGGGAAACGTGCGCAGAGGCAAATTCTCCCAAAAATTTCCTTGATTTTCTGAACTGGGGCCATGATTAAGAGGGAAACGTGCGCAGAGGCAAATTCTCCCAAAAATTTTCTTGATTTTCAGAAATGGGGCCATGATTAAGAGGGAAACGTGCGCAGAGGCAAATTCTCCCAAAAATTTCCTTGATTTTATTGAACTGAGGCCATGATTAAGAGGGAAACATGCGCTGAGCTGACCATCTAAAACATTATGGGTGAGGGTCTGCTGCAGAGCTGACCATCCTAAACATTATATGCGAAGGCCCGCTAGTGAGCTGACGCTATAAAACATTATATGCGAAGGCCCGCTAGTGAGCTGACGCTATAAAACATTATATGCGAAGGCCCGCTAGTGAGCTGACGCTATAAAACATTATATGAGAGGGCCCGCTAGAGAGCTGACCCAATAAAACATTATATGAGAAGGCCCGCTGGTGAGCTGACCTATATAAAAATTGTCAAACAGGGCCCGCTGGTGAGCTGGCCCTATATAAAAATTATATCACAGGGCCCGCTGGTGAGCTGGCCCTATATAAAAATTATAGCACAGGGCATATGGAAGAGGAGGAGGAGGATGAGAAGATTAAGAGTCAACCATATACCCGTTTTTTGGGTGGAAGGGGTGAATGGGAATACAGAGTATTCCCATCATTGTAAATAATATATGTAAAGTGAGTTTATGTTCCCCCGGGGCTTTCCTCCAGTGGAGTGGAGAAGTCAGGGGAAATCCAGGCCTTGTTCATTTTTATAAGTGTCAACCTATCAGCATTGTCGGTGGAAAGGCGGATACGCTTATCTGTTATGATGCCACCAGCAGCACTAAATACCCGCTCAGACAGAACGCTGGCGGCAGGGCAGGCCAGCACCTCCAAGGCGTAGAGTGCCAGTTCATACCACGTGTCCAGCTTGGACACCCAGTAGTTGTAAGGCACAGAGGGATCATTGAGGACGCTGACACGGTCTGCTACGTACTCCTTCACCATCTTCCAAAACTTTTCCCTCCTTGTGACACTAGGCTGCGCATCAGGGTGAGGGTGCTGGCGGGGTGTCATGAAGGTGTCCCACGCCTTGGAGAGTGTTGCCCTGCCTTTGTCGGAACTGCTGTGTGCTCCCCTTTTCTCCCCTTCTCGGTTGGCCAAGGTAGCACGTACTCTGCCGCCAGCGGTGTCAGATGGAAAATTTTGGAGCAATTTTTCAACAAGAACCTTCTGGTATTGCACCATTTTGCTTGTCCTCTCCACCGGAGGAATGAGAGATGAGAAATTCTCTTTGTAGCGGGGGTCCAGAAGGGTGAACACCCAGTAATCCGTGTTGTCTAAAATGCGTACAACGCGTGGGTCACGGGAAAGGCAGCCTAACATAAAGTCAGCCATGTGTGCCAGAGTACCAACAGTCAAGATTTCGCTGTCCTCACCATGAGGATGACTCTCAATATCCTCATCCTCTTCCTCCTCTTCTGCCCACCCACGCTGAAGAGATGGAACTAAAGTTCCATGGCTACCCTCTGTAGCGGAGGCAACCGTGTCTTCCTCCTCCTCCTCCTCCTCCGCCTCCTCCAATTGTCGCTGAGAAGACGAAGTGAGGGTGCTCTGGCTATCACCTTGTGTAAGCTCTTCCTCCCCCATTTCCACCTCTTCCACATGCAAAGCGTCGGTTTTAATTGTGAGCAGCGAGCGTTTCAGTAGACACAGAAGTGGGATGGTTACACTGATAATAGCGTTATCGCCGCTCACCATCTGTGTCGATTCCTCAAAATTGCGTAAAACCTCGCAGAGGTCTGACATCCATTCCCACTCCTCACTTCTGATTACAGGAAGTTGAACGGAGAGGCGACGACCGTGTAACAGCTGGTACTCCACTACTGCCCTCTGCTGCTCACAAAGCCGGGCCAACATGTGGAAGGTGGAGTTCCAGCGCGTGCTCACGTCACACAGCAGCCGGTGAGCTGGCAATTGTAAGCGCTGCTGCAGCTTCAACAGGCCGGCCGAAGCTGTAGATGACTTACTGAAATGTGCACACACGCGGCGCAACTTGGTCAAGAGATCATGCACATTGGGGTAGGTTTTTAGAAATCGCTGAACCACTAAATTAAATACATGCGCTAGGCATGGTACGTGTGTGAGCTTGCCGAGCTCCAAAGCCGCCACCAAGTTACGCCCATTATCACACACAACCATGCCTGGTTGCAGGTTGAGTGGCGAGAGCCACTGCTCGGTCTGGTGACTAATCCCCTGCAACAGCTCTGAGGCCGTGTGCTGTTTGTCCCCAAGGCAGATCAGCTTCAGCACGGCCTGTTGACGCTTCCCCACTGCAGTGCTACACTGCTTCCAGCTACTGGCTGATGGGGGAGTGGCGCTGCGTGTAGAGAATTCGGAGGTGGAAACGGAGGAGGAGGAGCCAATAACGTAGGTGCTGGTGGAAACCCTGATGGAGGTAGGGCCCGCAATCCTCGGCGTGGGTAGCACCCGTGCCATCCCAGGGTCCGAGTCGCTCCCAGCCTCCACGACATTCACCCAGTGTGCCGTCAGGGAAATGTAGCGTCCCTGGCCACAAGCACTTGTCCATGTGTCAGTCGTTAAGTGGACCTTCCCAGTAACTGCGTTGGTCAGGGCACGGGTGATGTTACGGGACACATGGTGGTGTAATGCGGGGATGGCACACCGGGAAAAGTAGTGGCGGCTGGGGACCGCGTACCGAGGGACAGCTGCTGCCATCAGGCTGCGGAAGGACTCAGTGTCCACAAGCCTAAATGGCAGCATTTCGATGGCCAGTAATTTGGAAAGGTGTGAGGTTAGTGCTATGGCCTGTGGGTGGGTGGCTGGGTATTTTCTCTTGCGCTCAAATGCCTGGGGTAACGACATTTGGACGCTGCGCTGGGACAGGGAAGTGGATGTGGTCGCTGATGGTGCTTCAGATGGTACAGGTGCAGGGCGGGAGGTATGCGGGCCGGCGCCTTCGACAGGCGATTGGCCGGCACCGAAAACAGGGGAAGAGGAGGCAGTGGTGTGGCCTGCAGACACAGATGGGCGATCCAGGCGTTCCTCCCACTTATTACGGTGCTTGGATGCCATGTGTCGGATCATGCTGGTGGTGGTGAGGTTTCTAGTGTTCATGCCTCGGCTCATTCTGGTGTGGCACAGGTTGCAAACTACAATTCTTTTGTCGTCCGCACTTTCCTTAAAAAAACGCCATACCGCGGAACACCTACCCTTTGGCAAGGTAGATTTACGCAAGGGGGTGCTCCGTGGAACATTTGCGGGCCGGTTTGGTGCGGTCCGCCTTCTTTCTGTAGCCACACCACTGCCTCTTCCAGCCTGTTGCGGTGCTGCAGATGGCTCACCCTCAGGACTGCTGTCATCGCTCGGCTCTACACCTTCCCAGGTGGGGTCAGTCACCTCATCGTCCACCAAGTCCTCCTCCACTTCCTCACTCTGATCATCCTCCTCATGTCTTGATCCCACCACATACTCAGTCATTGACAACTGTATAACATTCTCCTCAACAAGGTCTTGAGACGGAAATAGTGGTTGATTTAATGGCAACTGTGTCTCATCATCATCATCATCATCCACTACTTCCTTTGACCTTAAATGCCGTTCACATCTGTCATCTTCTTGTGATTGGGTACCCTCTAGAGGTTGTGAATCAGGGCATAAGATGTCATGTTCCTCTGCAAGCGTGCTTGGAGAGAGGGTCAAATGAAGGATTGGTGATGAGACGAGCTCCTCACTATATCCCAGTGTGGGATCACTTCTTTGACCAGACCGTCTATGGTGGGAGGAAGGATGATCAGAGTGAGGATTATGTTGACCAGACTCTTGGCTACTGAGAGTGGACTTGGTGGAAGACAGGGTGGTGCTTAACCGACTGGAAGCAGTATCAGCTGACATCCAACCGACCACCTGTTCGCAGTGGTCGGACCTCGAGAGTGATGTCCTGCGACGCCCTGTGAAATGAGACATGAAGCTAGGTATGGTGGATGTCTTTCTTTCTTGTGCTCTGGCACCAGGCACAGTTTCTCCGCGTCCTGACCCGCGCCCTGAACTATCAGGATCACGTCCACTTCCCCGTCCCTTTTTACCCGCCTTCTTCATCTTACACGGAATATGTGACTTTAATATTTGAGTTTGAAAACTTAACAGTATTTCTTCCTATTCTGCAACTGTGCAGAGTACACAGAATAGGCTGCTAAACTGCGGTGACACACACAGAATGGAATATGTGACTTTAATATTTGAGTTTGAAAACTTAACAGTATTTCTTCCTATTCTGCAACTGTGCAGAGTACACAGAATAGGCTGCTAAACGGCGGTGACACACACTGAATGGAATATGTGACTTTAATATTTGAGTTTGAAAACTTAACAGTATTTCTTCCTATTCTGCAACTGTGCAGAGTACACAGAATAGGCTGCTAAACTGCGGTGACACACACAGAATGGAATATGTGACTTTAATATTTGAGTTTGAAAACTTAACAGTATTTCTTCCTATTCTGCAACTGTGCAGAGTACACAGAATAGGCTGCTAAACGGCGGTGACACACACAGAATGGAATATGTGACTTTAATATTTGAGTTTGAAAACTTAACAGTATTTCTTCCTATTCTGCAACTGTGCAGAGTACACAGAATAGGCTGCTAAACGGCGGTGACACACACTGAATGGAATATGTGACTTTAATATTTGAGTTTGAAAACTTAACAGTATTTCTTCCTATTCTGCAACTGTGCAGAGTACACAGAATAGGCTGCTAAACGGCGGTGACACACACAGAATGGAATATGTGACTTTAATATTTGAGTTTGAAAACTTAACAGTATTTCTTCCTATTCTGCAACTGTGCAGAGTACACAGAATAGGCTGCTAAACGGCGGTGACACACACTGAATGGAATATGTGACTTTAATATTTGAGTTTGAAAATTTAACAGTATTTCTTCCTATTCTGCAACTGTGCAGAGTACACAGAATAGGCTGCTAAACGGCGGTGACACACACAGAATGGAATATGTGACTTTAATATTTGAGTTTGAAAACTTAACAGTATTTCTTCCTATTCTGCAACTGTGCAGAGTACACAGAATAGGCTGCTAAACAGCGGTGACACACACTGAATGGAATATGTGACTTTAATATTTGAGTTTGAAAACTTAACAGTATTTCTTCCTATTCTGCAACTGTGCAGAGTACACAGAATAGGCTGCTAAACGGCGGTGACACACACTGAATGGAATATGTGACTTTAATATTTGAGTTTGAAGACTTAACAGTATTTCTTCCTATTCTGCAACTGTGCAGAGTACACAGAATAGGCTGCTAAACGGCGGTGACACACACTGAATGGAATATGTGACTTTAATATTTGAGTTTGAAAACTTAACAGTATTTCTTCCTATTCTGCAACTGTGCAGAGTACACAGAATAGGCTGCTAAACTGCGGTGACACACACAGAATGGAATATGTGACTTTAATATTTGAGTTTGAAAACTTAACAGTATTTCTTCCTATTCTGCAACTGTGCAGAGTACACAGAATAGGCTGCTAAACGGCGGTGACACACACAGAATGGAATATGTGACTTTAATATTTGAGTTTGAAAACTTAACAGTATTTCTTCCTATTCTGCAACTGTGCAGAGTACACAGAATAGGCTGCTAAACGGCGGTGACACACACTGAATGGAATATGTGACTTTAATATTTGAGTTTGAAAACTTAACAGTATTTCTTCCTATTCTGCAACTGTGCAGAGTACACAGAATAGGCTGCTAAACGGCGGTGACACACACTGAATGGAATATGTGACTTTAATATTTGAGTTTGAAGACTTAACAGTATTTCTTCCTATTCTGCAACTCTGCACAGTACACAGAATGTGCTGCTACACTGCGGCGAAGCACACTGAATGAAATATGTGACTTTGATATTTTAGTTTGAAGACTTAACAGTATTTCTTCCTATTCTGCAACTCTGCACAGTACACAGAATGTGCTGCTACACTGCGGCGAAGCACACTGGATGGAATATGTGACTTTGATATTTTAGTTTGAAGACTTAACAGTATTTCTTCCTATTCTGCAACTCTGCACAGTACACAGAATGTGCTGCTACACTGCGGCGAAGCACACTGAATGGAATATGTGACTTTGATATTTTAGTTTGAAGACTTAACAGTATTTCTTCCTATTCTGCAACTCTGCACAGTACACAGAATGTGCTGCTACACTGCGGCGAAGCACACTGAATGGAATATGTGACTTTGATATTTTAGTTTGAAGACTTAACAGTATTTCTTCCTATTCTGCAACTCTGCACAGTACACAGAATGTGCTGCTAAACTGCGGCGACGCACACTGAATGGAATATGTGACTTTGATATTTTAGTTTGAAGACTTAACAGAATGTGCTCTAATCTGCAACTTTGCACACTAAACAGAATGTGCTCTAATCTGCAACTTTGCACACTAAACAGAATGTGCTCTAATCTGTAACTTTGCACACTAAACAGAATGTGCTCTAATCTGCAACTGTGCACACTAAACAGAATGTGCTCTAATCTGCAACTTTGCACACTAAACAGAATATATATATTTTTTTTTTTTTTTTTTTTTTCCCCCCACACAAAATAACATGCTGCCCCCACACACAGTAGTCCTAAAAAGGACTTTTGGTTCTTTTTTTTCACAGTTTTGCTTGTTTTCCTCCCTACACTGACTTTCCCTTCCTATCCTCAGCTCTCCCTGGCTAAGACTGAGCCGAACTCGATGGTCAGGTGCTATACAGCACCCGACCACGGGTTCTGGCCAGCCAATCAGTGTAATGCCAGCAGCCAACATGGCTGCTGGCATTACACCGATGTGTAATCAGAGCCTCCCTGCACGTTTATTGGCTGCGCAGCAGCCGCAAAACGTGCGGGGAGGAGACCCGAACATGGCGGGCGAGCACATGCGGTACTCGTACGAGTACCGCCATGTGCCGAGCAGAGCGATGCTCGAGCCGATCCGAGCATCGGCCGAGCATGCTCGCTCAACACTATGTTTTTTTGTTTTTTTTTTAAATCTGTCCACCATATCTTATCACAGTCAGTACAAATAATATATATATAAAACTAAAAACAAAATCAACAACTTCTTTCCCCAGAATTCCCCAGCACAGAGAGAATAAAAGCAAAATCAGCAAGTAATTTGGACCCCAGCTGACTGTGTCATGCCAGTCAGTAACACCAAATGTTGGGGCACTTGGGGTCAACCTCCTTCCTCCTTTATTTTCCCCCAGAGTGCCCGCAGATTCCCCTAATACAGAGAACAAATGTCCTACCTAAAAATCTCCCTAAACTAAGCTTCAATTGACCTTTATTTGCCTATCTTCTCTAGCTCAAAAACATGCTACTTTTTCCTCTCACAAAGACAGAATGGCATGCTGTGAGAGCATGACATCCTTGTACTTGGCAGTAGAAAAGTGGTAAAAACTTTCGTGTGGTGGGGAAAAATGTTTCTTCCCACCTATTTCAATGCAATGACCTAGGAAAATGGCACTTTTCACAGGAAATTATTCACTAAGCAGAAAGCTTGGTTTTTGAGGCAAAAGTTTTCACCCATCCCTATAAGGTGGGAAAAGTAGGGCAGTTACAGATGAAAGCAAACGTGCCAAATGTGATACTACCCCCTTCACAAGGTGGAGCCCACTGGGCAACCAGGCTTGCTGGGATGGGGTTAAAGAAAGACAGTAACTAATGCTGGGTCATGGACATGTTGGACAGCACCCATGAACTTCAGGACCGTAGCCTTTACAGTCAAAGAGGTAATGTATCAATCTGCTAACTTGTCGAGAGTCAAGAATCCATTCAGTTTCAAATTCTGATTTTCCATCCACCAGTACTGGAGTGGGAGAAATTCTTTTGAAAGAAAAGCAATTTTGGGTCATGGATTTCAGTAGTGAAAATGGAAATGGTTATGAATATGCCAAGGTTTGGGAAGAGCCAAAGGAAACGTAACAGGGGTAAATGCCAGGCTAACATCTTCCCTGTAAGGAGTGATATGATGAAAGCTACTCTTGCACCAGGTGTGTTGAAATATTGGGGTAGCATATGAAAGTGTATTGATTAATGAGTCCTCTGTACTCCACTAGATTTCCAGAATAGTGTTCAGGTAAGGGTAAATTGGGAGTGCTTGTAGTAGGAGGTTCATTAGGAGGTAGTAAAGAGCGCTGAGTCTCTTAGCATGTCTAAGATGGCATCCATCTTCCCTTCTAAGCTTCATAGATGGTTTTCTTGTGATGTGAGGATTTGTTTCTGCTGGTCTTTCCTACCTACCACTTTTAAGACACCTGTGGTGTCCCTCTGGGCCCGATTATTCTGTCTGGGTGTCCCCAGTGTCTGAACCCTAGTGACTGGGAAGCAATGCTTGAGACCCTGGCTTGGGAACAAAGCCAGGAACACTGATCCTTTGCTGTGACCAAAGCAAGATTAAACATGCCAGCCACAAAGCCAGATGTCTGATCCACATTGAGCCAGGACCCTGACCAGGATAGAATACAATGTACACTGGTATTGGTTCAGGACAGAGGACCCAGTAGAACCCCGGATGCAGATCAACTTTTGTTTTAGAGAACAAGAGAATAAAGGAGATGACTGATGGACTAGGAAGATGAGGCAAATAACAATACCACTAGGAGAGGCCTAGTATCTCTAGCATACTGAGACTGCACAAGGTACGACCCCAGCAAGAAAGGAGATCACCCTCAGGCTTAGCAGACTGGAACAGCTCAGGATTCAATCAGGGTAACTGCAATATCTCTCACAGAAGAAAGGTGAAGGGAGTATAGTCAGAAAACTCTAGTATCACCCCCATATATAACCCAGTCAATGTCAGAAATATATCTCAATGACTAAAAGTCAAACAGTGTCTGATAAGGAAGAAGGGCAATACCCTACAACAGGGAATCGAGAAATCCGACAAATATGACAGGTGTATATACAGGTGTAATGGATACAGACTGTGGTTTGAGTCGAATACTACTAGGATTGACAAACCCTCATTATCCCCACAGATGCAACAGAGTGGGACACTATCACCACCTAGTGACTGATAAGCAACCATACGACTCTCACACCCCAGGAACCCAAAGTCATATAGGGTTAACAAAGAGAGGGTAGACCTGAAGGATAATAATGACTCACCTCTGCAAACTCTGACACTGAGGCTAGGAAACCAGCTACGTTCGGACACCCCAAAACACAGAGAGATGGGACCTCTGAAAGATGCGACACTTCCAGGTTTGACTTGCCCTGCAGTAGAAACATACTATTCAGTGGAGTCGGCCATATCACAGTCTCCCTTTGAGGCCTAAGCAATCCTGTGATCTCACCTCTGTATGGCCGCTGACCAGCATGGCCTATGGCCACTTCCTCATTGTTAGTCATGTTACAGGCACTGGCAGGGATGCCTGTTTACGGGCCTATTCTGTTGGGCCTAATTGGGTCCTGCCTCCTTCTGCTGCTTTATAAACCTAATTGAGGCTAGGACTTGTTGCCCTTTCGTGGTGTATCTGTGCTTTTCTTCAGTGTTGCTCTCGTTTGACCCTTGCTTGGATGCCTTGTTTTCTCCTGATCGATCCTGTGGCTTTGTCTGACAACCCGATCTGTGTATGACCCTGGCTTGTCCGACTACCCTCTCTGTTTTGACCTTAGCTGTGGCTGACTACCCGATTTGGCTCTCAACTGTTGCTTGTTTGACTTACGCTCCATGCTGTCCATCGCTGCAGTCTGACTACCACCTGTCTGGGCTAGTTGTGGCCGCTCTCCATCAGTGTAGTGCAACTGATACCTCCTTGGTAGAGTTGCTGGTTGCCTCTCGCTCTGTTGCTTCCATCCTGTGCCACTGTATCTGTTTCCTCCTGGGCCTGTTGCGTAACCCTTCACTCTGTAGCCTACATACAGTACTGCCTTCACGTACTTACCGGTGTTGTGGCTGGCTACATTCCACACTCTTGCCTCCGACCCTTTGCCTACCTAGTAGACTGGTTCTGTGACTCTTTCGGAGTACTAGTTACTCTCTGTCTCACTCCTCCTACCACTCCGTGGTAGAGTCACTACTTCAAGACATCTGTCTGCCTGTTTTGTGTCTGGGAGTTTAGCTGTCACTCCAGTGATCAGGTTTCCTGGTGTTCCAGGTTTCCATTTGCTAGGTATAGAACCAAGCCTGGTTCTGCTCCCATCTAGCTCTACTGATAACCGGTTACAGTTCAGTGTCAATCCTTGGGTAGTGGACTCAGCACTGTCCTCATGCCTGTTCCTACTAAGGTTGGGGAAGTCCTTATTCTTGCTTATCTTATTAAACTGGTTAAACTTCACTGTACCTGTGTCGTGTGTATTATTTACTCTGGTGTCCGTGACAGGCCAGAGGCCACTAAGACAAATGCGGATGCCCAAGACTAAGGTAATGGTAGGGTGCAAGCAGGTAAATACAACAAGGAGTGCCAATAGCCTAGGTCAGTGAGTGAACACAGAACATAGGTATTCCTCCAGGCCCAAAGGCCCAAGATATGAACGTTCCTGTTGATATGAAAGAAGCCAAGCAGCAGAATAGTGAAAACAAACTGAAGTCACAGTAGCGTAAGGGGTACCAGATATAAGCCTAATATGTAGTCAGTAAAAGTAAGCCAAGGAATAAAGAACCGGAAAGACAATCCAAAGAATAAGCAAGTCAAGGCCGAACTCAAACAAAATCTGTTCTAGCAGCAAAAAAATAGAATATGTGTGCAAGCCTCTGATCATATCCAGCCCTAGAAAGTATCCAGGACCAATCAGCAACCACCAAGCCCCAGTGGCTAAGGTGGAGAAAAAGGTCAATTCCAGACCAAAGCAAAGGAGCCGAACGTGACACTCTAGCACAAAGATAGCAGCCAGATCATGAAGGAACCTGGATCAGAGCTGCCTGTCTCAGGCAACCAAAATTTTGGGGTACTTTGAGTCAACCTCCTTTCTCTATTTCTCTCCCCCAGAGTCCCCTTACCAGACTCCCCAATAACACAAAGCAAATTTCCTGCCTATAAGACTCCCTCAACTACACTTCAATTTTAATTTATTTGCCAAGCTACAATTTACAAATTGTGCTGCTTTCTCTTTCTCCCACAAACACAGAAATGGCATGCTTTGGGAAAAGAAGGGAAACTTCCTGATGTTAAAGGAATGAGCTAAATGGGAAAAAGTGGAAAATCCTCACTTTATCAAGAAAAATGTACTCCTCTGCATGAATTATCATTTTCCACCTATTTCACTTTTGAGGCCTATAGTTTCACCATCCTTATCCAGCAGATGTGACTGCATATTACATCAAACACAGTCTCTGCGTTCCTTTCAACAAGGCAAATGAACACACTGTAGGTTAAAACTTAACCTTTACTAGTTCTATTACTAAAAACTTAGCACTAGTGTTGAGCGAGCACCCCGATGCTCGGGGGTTCGGGTGCTCTGACCGAGCACCCCCGGAGGCTCGAGTGCTCGGCCGAGCACCCGAGCCCCACTGAATTGAATGGGAGGACTCGAGCATTACACCAGGCACCCCCTGCTCTGATGAGGGGAGGGTGCCTGGTCAATGCCCCCCTTCATCTCCACAATGCCCCTCTTCCACAATGTCCCCCTTCCACAATGTCCCCCTTCATCTCCGCAATGCCCCCTTCATCTCCGCAATGCCCCCTTCATCTCCGCAATGCCCCCTTTCCACAATGTCCCCCTTCCACAATGTCCCCCTTCATCTCCGCAATGCCCCCCTTCCACAATGTCCCCCTTCCACAATGTCCCCCTTCATCTCCGCAATGCCCCCCTTCCACAATGTCCCCCTTCCACAATGTCCCCCTTCATCTCCGCAATGCCCCCTTCATCTCCGCAATGCCCCCCTTCCACAATGTCCCCCTTCCACAATGTCCCCCTTCCACAATGTCCCCCTTCCACAATGTCCCCCTTCATCTCCGCAATGCCCCCTTCATCTCCGCAATGCCCCCTTCCATCTCCACATGTCCCCTACCTCCAGTCCCTGGTGGTCCAGCGGAGCGTCTGTAAGATCTGTGCCTCCTTCGGCACAGATCCCTGCCACCCGAACATGGCGGGCGAGCACATGGCGGTACTCGTACGAGTACCGCCATGTGCCGAGCAGAGCGATGCTCGAGCCGATCCGAGCATCGGCCGAGCATGCTCGCTCAACACTACTTAGCACATGTAAAGCGTCTGAATTAAAAACATTTTGGCTATGAGGAAAAACCTTATATAACCACTAGACTTGTGCACGTGCAAAATTTTCGGTAAAATTCGAATTCGGACGAATTTTTTTTTTCTAATTCGGATGATCCTAATTTCGGACCGGGCCTATTCGATTCGGACGAAATTCTGATCCATTCCGAATTATTCGGCCGAATTTAACATGGGTTAAATTATAGCAGTGCGCCTCCGTGCACGCTGCTATCATTATTTGCAGACAGGGTGTGCATTTAGAAAAAGATCCATCCCAAAAACGGACATTGTCGTACATTGAAAGTCTGTGCATGTCACCTCTACTCTAGCATGGGATGCCAGTCACAATGCAAACGTCAAACATCGAAAACCCATGCCTGTCATTCAATTTAGCATGTTCGAACATCGAAACCCCATGCCTGTCCTTCAATCTAGCATATGTTCGAACATCGAAACCTCATGCCTGTCATTCAATTTAGCATATGCTCGACATCGAAAACCCATGCCTGTCACATCCTACTCAACATAAGTGGTCGACTCGAACATGGACAAACTACATGTCACATTCTATGTTAGTACATGGGTAAAGATTAAGGTTTCATTTTCTGGTACCAGCCTCCTACCCTACTGTCCCTCTTCAGTACCCAAATTCCTCTCTCTCGTTTTCCTATCCTGATTTCCCCTCATATCAGATAACTCTGTGTATATACATTGTAGAGTTTCATACTACATCAAGAATAAACATCAATGATTGTAATGTGATAGATGTAATGTGTTAAAAAGAAAAATTGAGACATTCTGTTGTGAACAAACTGCAACACAGGAGAGAAATAAAAAAAAATGCTTGACATCTATACTGAAGAGGGGTCCACAGCATTGTCTTAGTATAGCAATATCACCGTTTTCCGTGAGTGTGCAATACAGGGCTCTACGGTAATTGCTGGGCATCAGGGGATGATGGGAGCTGTATTCTAACTACTGTTAGGAAACACATAAGTGATGCACATTCATCTCCCACCTAGAAATTATTTACACACGAGGCAACTCCCCCAAGTAATACCTAGCCCCTTTCCAAGTGAAAGGACTTCCAGAAAGGCTTCAGATCTCTTAGTGACTCACCTGTTATTGCCAGTCAGCGGGACCCGGAGAGTAGGAGGGGGTGATGCTATGGCTGCACGGCACGGTGCTCTTAGTTGGTCACTTGTCGCAATGTTGAAGCTCAGCCCGGCCAGCACCTTCTGGGTGGAGACACCTCACAGCAATCCTGTTCAGAACACATCATGCACTGTTGTGCACTCATACTAGGGATCCCAAATGTTTAGACTCACTTTGTACAGGGGGCACCCTCCTGTATTTGTAAAACCTCTCTAGCAAATCTGGGACGGTAGACCTATTTACTCAAGTCTTGACTTTAGGTGGGCGATAAACAATACAAAATAGGCATAATGTTTCACTATCACATAATTCACGTCACTGAAGCAGCCAGCAGGCATCGCCACTGAGTGAGCATAGGGCTGCCCGGCTGCTGACAGTCACACTGATGGGACACCCTGCAACACAGAAATGGTGGAAGAGCACAAAATAAACATGCTATGGGACGGCAAATTGCCGCCCCTGTCAAAGTGCCGCCTGGGTCCATGGACCCACTGGGACCCATGTAAGGGCCGGCCCTGTATTCGAACAAATACCTAATTTTTTTATATTTTGCACAGGAACAAATATTACTTGCTCTTGCAGTGTCAATAACTGGAACTAATGCTGGCTGCCTACCTATGCCTAGCCTAATGCTACCTGCCTGCCTACACAACAACTGTACACTCTCTAATCTCTCAACAACCCAATGAGGAAATGCAGGCTGTCTGTCTGTCTGTGTGACTGTGTCATTAGTCCAACCCCCATCATGAAACGAAGAAGGCTATTCGAATACAGACAAAAGAGGGAAGTAGTGCATGAAACGGAGAATGGAATTGGACTAGAGACATGGAGGGAAAATTATGGAGGGAAAGTAATTGAGCGCGCACAGGAAGTACAAAAAAGTCCTGGTCAAAAGTAGTCAAAACTTTTGGAAATGTGTCGATTGCCGAAACTTCCGAAAGTTTCGACGAATTTCGGACCTGGGCTGTTCAGAGTCGGATCATTTTTTCCGAATGACCCTTGAGTTTCGGATTGGCCGAATGTCTCCGAATTACCCCATTTTCGACGAAATCCGAATGTCTCCGAATGAATTCGCACATGTCAAATAACCACCAGAGTAATTAAAAGCACATCATTATTTTGGGGTACATAACACTTGGGAGTCAAAGAAGTGCATTTGTGAAAATATTATTATAGATTGTGGTTACAAAAGGGAATATTATAGCGCTGCATTTGTGACTCCTACATTTGACCTTAAAATATAAACTGAAGCTCACAGGCATGCAAACACACGCATGAATCTGAGCTATCCTATTTATTTCATTTGGATTTTGCTCATACATCTATTGATGTATATAAATATATCTATTTGAGATATTACACTAAGATGTAGTTCCTATATCTTTTTTCCCTTTTCTGAACTTCTTTAGCTCTTTGAGTGCTCTGCAATGTATTGTGTAAACCTCTGGCAATTCAAAAGGTTAACCCAAAAGGATCTTAGGTGAGGACCAGCTACAGACCGCTCTTTGGTACTAACAGAGAAATAAATCAAATAACATTCAAGAATAAAATCAACACCAATTTAATCTAAATCATTATACTAATACAATGCAAACATATCATTACATCATCTAATTTCATTCATCGCAACCACTTCTTTTCAGGAAAAGCGACAGAGCAAAAGAAGAAGAAAAATACTCCAAGTGTAGTATTGGTGGTATATAAATAATTCATTAGTAACAAGACATTGATAAAAAAAACTATTCTCAGTGAGAAGAAACAAGTGTATCAAGTTGATTTTCTAGTATAAAAATGACAATATAACAATAAATAAATAATAATCAAGCTTTAAAATGAATGCTTAAATTGGGAGCTCCCTAAATCACAGGCCAACTTTAGCTACTTTCAGAGGTCTAGCCCTATTTTCATCGTCAGCAAGAGCTGATCTTAACCTATATTTCCCCTTTGGTGGCAAATGCCATGATTTCAATTGGCAGTCAAGAGGCAATCAAAGAAAATCACAGACTTCCTGTCAGTACAACAGAGAGCAGGCCAAGCATGGGAAATCTCTGAGATGTTCTTTGCATTGGCAAGAGATCGAGCTGCGTTGCCTGTTCCTATTCCGAGTATGGGGACCTCGGTTATTAGGACATTATGGCAGCTGGATAACTGATCTCTCTTTTCCTTAACAAAATGTAATCTATATTTTTAACTCATCAAAGTAGCCATCTTTTGCAGCTATAACAGCTGAATACACTCATGGCATTCTTTCCACAACGGAAATCAAATATTGCTCTGAAAGTTTTTCCCAACACTGCCACAGAAGTTCCCACAAATGTGTTGCACTTGTAGGTTGCTTTGCTTTCACCCTTCAGTAACAACTGGAAAAATGGGGGTGTTCTAAAACTCTTGACCGGTAGTGTATACGTATTTATAAAAAAGTTTACCACTCCTTTAAGAACAAATGGTACTTTTTTAACTCATGTTAATGGATATAGTTTTTAATTATTAATTGGTAAATACAATATTTTACCTTGATTACAATTTCCATAAAGGTTTTCTCAGGTCCAGAGCTTCAACTGAGTGACTCTATGAATAGATTTTCAGCTGCAGGGTTTTTGTTGTGCTTCTCTGTCACATATCCACGTTCTTTTGAATATCAGATTGCCTGCCAAGTGGAATATACACAAGATATAAACAATTTGATTTATAACTTCAACAGCATTTACGTATTATTATTCCATTGAAGGCAATCTGCACTTTACTAAGGAAACCATCCTTTATGATGAATGTGTATCTACTATTAAATACAATTTTGTGAAAAGATAGCCTTGAAATTGAGTAAAACAACTTGTTAGCACAAAAGTCTGTGTTATACCCTAGCCATGAGATTAAAGCTTTAAATTTGACACCATTTGTACTAAGCAGATTGGTAACTAAACAGTATTAATAAAACAGGACTTAGCAATAGAATTGCATTCTGATCAAATGATGTAGCTACTATAAAATCAAATTAAGTAATATGCCATGAAAATATTACTTTTGGTTATTGAGTCTGCTATATGTCTTCGTATTTAAATATCTATATCCTAGAGCATAGGCTGAATGATCCCCAACCCCATCATTCCCAATTTCATGACTATACACAATGAGAAAACATGTTTAGGGTGGTTAATTCATGCTTCACAATGTGCAGGGCATGTCATTACCATCACAAAAATAGTCATTTTTGTGAAGCCAATGCAAACCCAGAATTTTCAAATCTAAAAATGATAAAAAAATTAAATTTCCTTGTGGTCATGACATATGCAAAGATTCTGCATGTTGTTATACTATGAAAATGATATTCAAATCAAAACATACCATAACTGCATTTTGATTACTTGTAATATGTATTCAAACCCAGAAATATATATATTTACAGTCACTATTTTAATTACATACAAGAATTTATTTAAAAACATATATATAAAATTATCAGTAACTTAAATATTTTAATTAGCAAATAGCCAGCTGTATGAACTACATCTACAGTGTTCCTGTCATCCTGAGTCCACCCTGCACCAGTCATCCTCAGTTTTGTAGTCTCTTCTAAAAACAGTCTGCTGTATCTATCTACTGAGTCCTGCACCAGTGTTCTGCAGTTTGCTGCTGGCGACATCTACAGTGTTCCTGTCATCCTGAGTCTGCCTTGCACCAGTAATCCTTAGTTTTGTAGGCTCTTCTAAAAAAGTCTGCTGTATCTATCTACTGAGTCCTGGCTGTTCCACTGTCCTGCAGTTTGCAGCAGGCTACATCTACAGTGTTCCTGTCATCCTGAGTCCGCCCTGCACCAGTCATCCTCAGTTTTGTAGTCTCTTCTATAAAAGTCTGCGGTATCTGTCTACTGAATCCTGCCTGCTCCAGTGTACTGCAGTTTGCTGCTGGCTACATCTGCAGTGTTCCTGTCATCCTGAGTCCACCCTGCTCCAGTCATCCTCAGTTTTGTAGTCTCTTCTAAAAACAGTCTGCTGTATCTATCTACTGAGTCCTGCACCAGTGTTCTGCAGTTTGCTGCTGGCGACATCTACAGTGTTCCTGTCATCCTGAGTCTGCCTTGTACCAGTAATCCTTAGTTTTGTAGGCTCTTCTAAAAAAGTCTGCTGTATCTATCTACTGAGTCCTGGCTGTTCCACTGTCCTGCAGTTTGCAGCAGGCTACATCTACAGTGTTCCTGTCATCCTGAGTCCGCCCTGCACCAGTCATCCTCAGTTTTGTAGTCTCTTCTAAAAAGACTGCAGTATCTATATACTGAGTCCTGCCTGCTACAGTGTTCTACAGTTTGCAGCAGGCTACATCTCCAGTGTTCCTGTCATCCTGAGTCCACCCTGCACCAGTAATCCTCAGTTTTGTAGTGTTTTCTATCTGCTGATTCCTGGCTGTTTCAGTGTTCTGCAGTTTGCTGCTGGCTACATCTACAGTGTTCCAGTCATCCTGAGTCTGCCCTGCACCAGTCATCCTCAGTCTTCCTCCTTCCTTCGAATTTCATTTATTTATTCATTCGTGCTTGTAGCTAGCTAGCTAAATCCATACTTCATGTACTTCATCCACAGTACCATAAGGTTAAAGCTCCACCTTACCCTGTTCCAACATCTTCATTTAGACCCTGGAAATGGTTCCATTTATTTTTATTTATTTAGTGTAATTTTTTTTTGTATTCTTTAAAGTATTTTAAATTTGGGCGAATAATTCGGACTATTGTCGAATTTTGTCCGAGTCGAACAGGTCCGGTCTGAAATGTGGATCCCCCAAATGGCGAAAAAAAATGAGTCCGAAATCGAATTTTACCAAATTTTTTTGCTGTGCACAAGTCTAATCAAATCTGAGATACAATAACTGATGACATTAAACATTTTTAATAGCCATATGCAAAAGCATTGAATTGGACACTCCTCTGAAATCACACTTGTTCCACTGTCCACTGACAACCCACATCCAGAGTTGTAGCATCCCAGTCTTTCTCCTCTTGATGCCACAGATCCATATACTGTCTGACATACCAGCCTTGTACTACTGCACTCTGCTATCCATAAATCCATGCATACACTGTCTGCCTCTCCAGCCTTGTAAGTAATGTTCGTCATGTGCTAGGTCAGAGTTTGTAGCAAATGTTTCAGGTGCAACATCGTCTCCTCATTCTCTTTCACTGCAGTCCTAGGTGTGGGAATATTTCTCCATAGGGTCTGGAACAGTGCAGCAAACTTCAAATGGTTTATGCACCCTGTGTGAACAAAGAGTGAAGATAGTGTCATGGTATTCAGGCAAAGAAGGACAGACACAGTAATAAAATTGAACCACTTTTTTTTATAATACACAGTAATAATAATATTGCCCACACAACCCCAGACCACTGGATGGTAAACCCCAGGCTACTACCCGGAGCTGCACACTGTGCTGAGCACTGCACTACTGCACGATACCAGAGGATACTGGAAATGGGTTTGGGTGGAGCACCTGCTAGAACCAGTACAACATAGCTGAAGTCTCCACCCAGGGTATAGCTAACTGGAGGCAACAGGGAGCGAGAGCAAGCCAGAGCCACAGGACACAGATGCGAATGGTCAGGCAAGCTGGGTAGTGCATGGAGCGAGTAGACAGCCAGAGCCACAGGTCAGAACCGGTGTGGGTAGTCATATAAGCCGGGGTCAACACGGAGCAAGTTAGTCAGCCAGAGCTACAGGTCAGATCCGATGTGGGTATTCAGACAAGCCGGGGTCAACACAGAGCGAGTTGGTCAGCCAGAGCCACAGGTCAGAAGCGATGTGGGTTGTCAGACAAGCCGGGGTCATACATAGAGCGGATTCGGAGGACAGGCACGGGTCACAACAAGAACTCAAGAGCTACTAGCAGAAACACCTCATAAGGGCTATGACTCCTAGGCCCAGGGAAGTTTATAAAGGAGACATAGGCGGGAACCAATTAGGCAAATCAGTAGGCAATCCATAAAAAAGCTCAAGTAACAGCACCCACTCCATTAGACATCAGGAATGCGGAAGTAGCCGGCCTCCATACTGGCTAACAGCACAACAGCAAAAGGAAGCACAGGATCTCTAGGCCTCCTAGGGATACTGTGATAGAGAGTAAAGCAGGGAACCAACCTTGTCACTGAAGCATATGCAGCAGAGGCATTGTAACGAGATCCTAAGTCCGCGGATGGACGTAGCTTGTTCTGCCGGGTCTGTCAGGCTGATTGCCGGTTACAATTTAGCAGCTGGCTCCCTCTCACACACTCCAGGAATCCCTCAGAAAGGGGGTCAAGACAAGACCCTTGATACCTTCCCCAAAGCAACGTACAGGACACGGTTGAAGTGCAAACTGGAACTGTTTATTTCTGACTGAACTCAGCTCTTTTATGCAGGGTTAACAGTATTATTGTAACTTCATCAAAATAAACATACAAAGTACTGAACATGAATACAATGGGAAACCCTGATGAGGTTAAGGGAACATAAAAGGGAACAAAGGGATGACATTCACATACAATGGGTTCAGGGAGTCCAGGGAACAATAGAGCCCAGACTTAGAGGCACCTTTGAATTGGCCGCTTCATCTTTTCAGCCAATGGGCTGCCGAGCTACTGGCTTCAGGCAGCCAATCCCGTGGCCGCCTACATTTCCCCATGTTACACTAAGGGAGTCCCTTTAAATATGTCCTGGCGTCAGTGACCAATCAGGAGATGGCCGACATCCCCGTTGTATTTCAATGGGACTTGCTCAGCCAATGGGAAGGGCGCCTACTTTCTGCCATGTTATCCCAATGGCAGCCCTTTAAACCACATGAGCCAATAGGAATCCGGCCGACAATGGAAGTCCAAAGGACACTGTTCCCTCCGTGTACTCCCCGTGACTATCAGTCCTTTTTAGGAGCATAGTATTAGGGCAAATGTTATAGTAACGGCCTGCGGCCCGTTACACCACCCCCAGGGCTGGACTGGCCTGCCGGGATACCAGGAAAAATCCCGGTAGGCCGCCAGCACTGGGCTTCCCAGGGGCCGGCCGAGGGCTTCTTCTATAATTATTCTCTCTCCCCTTGTGCCTCTCTCCCCCATGTACTTCTCTCTTTCTCTCCCCCTTGTGCCTCTCTCCCGTACCTCTTTTTCACTTTCCTGCACTGCCGACATCCGGAGCGCAACCACTCCAAATGCGGAGACGCCGCGTGGAGCGTGCATGTATTTTCTTCCTCTGTTCTGAGGCCAGTTTAAAACTGGCGCCCAGACAGAGGAAGAAAACCCCTGCACACTCCATGCGGCGTCTCCGCGTTTGGAGTGGTTGCGCTCCGGATGTCGGCAGTGCAGGAAAGTGAAAAAGAGGTAAGGGGGAGAGAAAGAGAGGCACAAAGGGGAGAGAGAGAGAGAAGTACAAGGGGGAGAGAGGCAAAAGGGGTGAATCAGGAAAGGGGGAGAGAGGCAAGAGGGAGAGAAAAAGGCAAAAGGGGGATGAAGACAAGATCAAGGCTGGATTAAGGCAAGAGAGGGATCAAGAGGAGGAGAATGGCGAAAGAAAAATCAAGAGGGGTAAAGAGAGGCAACTTGACAAGAGGAGGAAAGAGGCAGAGGGGGGTCAAGAGTGGGGAAAAAAGAGGCAAAGGGAATGGGGATCATGAGGTGAAATGAGGGGCAATCAAGAGGCAAAAGGAGGGAGGGACCAAGAGGCAAAAGAAGGGGGGTTCAGGAGGGGGAGAAAGAGGCAAGAAGGGGAGCGAGGCAAAATGTGGGATCAAGAGTCAAGGAAGGGGTGAAAGGGGGATCAAAAGGAAGAGAAAAAGGCAAAAGGTGGGGGCTAGAGTCAAGAGGGGAGAACGAAGCAAAAGGTGGGAATGAAGAGTGGGAGAAAGAGGGGAATCGAGAGTCAAGAGGTGGTGTGTATGTGTATATATATATATATATATATATATATATATATATATATATATATATATAAAAATGTACTCAGCCTAGGGTATCCCCAACAGCAGAGAGGAACAGCTGTTGGGGATACCAACTGCTGTTGGGGATACCCTAGGCTGAGTACATTTTTATATTTACCTTTATGGGACGTGCACTGCCATACTATAAAGTGTTATATGATTTATTTTAAATTTCAGTGTGTGCCAGTGTCAACCATATATACATATATATATATATATATATATAAATAAGTCCCATTCGGTGGCACTCACTGTTCGTGGTCTCAATGCCCGGGTGCAATCCTTACAAACGATAAATCCAAGAAACGAAGTGATAGGCAGCACTCACAGGAACTTTAAAGCAACAAAATGATGTTTATTTTGATTGACGTTTCGGCTATATTACATAGCCTTTATCTTGATAAAGGCTATGTAATATAGCCGAAACGTCGATCAAAATAAACATCATTTTGTTGCTTTAAAGTTCCTGTGAGTGCTGCCTATCACTTCGTTTCTTATATATATATATATATATATATATATATATATATATATATATATATATAAATAAATCTCTGTTGTTCTGGTGGCATTCAGATGTCTTTTAAAATGCGTGTTTTCCCCTTTTATAAACAAGAAAAAAATGCCATTATGCTATGGGACTAGTATAATGAAGCAATGCTATGGGGCTGGTCAGCAATTTTTTCCAGGGCTGGTTTTTATTCCCAGTCCGGCCCTGACCACCCCCCCTTCCGAGCGCCCAAGTCCGTTGGTGGTTTGCAACAAGAAGGGCTTGGGGAAAACAACAGAAACAGAGGTCTGCAGGCTGAGGGAGGTTAGGCATCCTCCTGTCGGGACAACCCATCCGCGTTTTGGTTCTTTTTGCCCGACCGGTACTTGACTGAAAAAACGTAAGGTTGAAGAGCCAGGCTCCACCGTAGTAGCTGCCCATTATCCCCCGAGGTTTTATTGAGCCATACCAGGGGATTGTGGTCAGTTATCACAGTAAATTCTTTCCCATAGAGGTACGGTTGAAATCTCTTGATGGCCCACACTAAGGCCAGACATTCTTTCTCTATGGCCGCATAGTTCATCTCTCGGTCCAACAATTTGCGGCTCTGAAAGGCGATGGGGTGCTCCTCGCCAGCGTCATCCACTTGGCTCAGGACAGCTCCTAGGCCATCGTTGGAGGCATCTGTGTGGAGGTTAAAGTTGGGAGCAGCCAGTACCGGTGCCTTTCCTAGTGCATCTTTCAGAGATTCAAAGGCCTGAGCACAGGCCTGAGTCCAAGTGACTCGTCGGGGTAGGGCCTTTTTAGTGAGGTCCGTTAGCGGCTTGGCTATGTCGCTGTAACGAGGAACAAACCTGCGGTAATAGCCGGCTGTCCCTAGGAAGGCCAGAACCTGCTTCTTGGTCTGAGGCTGGTGCCAGTTGACAATGGACTCTATTTTGTCCGGCTCGGGTCGCTGACACCCGCTACCCACCCGGTGGCCAAGGTACTGAACCTCCCCCATTCCCACCTGACACTTGTCGGGGCGTACTGTCAGTCCTGCCCCGTGAATTCTACCCAAGATAGCTTCTATATGTAGGAGATGATCCTCCCAGGACTCGCTGTAGATTGCAATATCGTCCAAGTAGGCACAGGCAAACTCCTGAGCCCTAGATAGCAGGCGGTCCACCAACCTCTGGAAGATAGCGGGGGCATTCTTCATCCCGAACGGCATGACTGTAAACTGGTACAAGCCGAACGGGGTGATGAATGCCGATTTCGCCCTTGCCTCAGGGGCCAAGAGAATCTGCCAGTATCCTTTACTTAGATCCAGTGTAGTAACATAGCAAGCCCCAGCGAGTCGATCTAGAAGATCATCCACCCGGGGCATAGGGTAAGCATCCGTCACCGTCTTGTCATTAAGCCTCCGATAGTCAACGCAGAACCGGATGGTCCCGTCCTTCTTGGGGACTAGGACCACCGGGGAGGCCCAGGGGCTGTCCGACTCCTCAATTACCCCTAAGTCCCGCATGTCCTGGATCTCTTTCTGGATGTGAGATTTTACTGCCTCAGGCACTCGGTATGCGGGTTGTCTCAGGGGCATTTGAGCAAGGTTATCTACCTTATGACTGGTCAGCGGGGTACGCCCCGGTCTATTTGAGAACAAGGTGGGCCAACGGGACAGAATACCCCGAACTTGGTCCTGTTGCTCAGGGGTAAGGTGGGACCCTAACGAGACTGGGCTATGGGAATCGCTAAGTTGGGTGTTAGCTAGGAGGTCAGGGAGCTCCTGGTCCTCTGTCTCCTGGCTGGCCTGGGTGCATATGGCCAGAATATCTTCCGGCCGCTCCTCATATTTTTTGAGGGCATTAATGTGGCAAATTCGCCTGTCTTTTAGTTGGGGTCCTCGGGCTATCAAGTAAGTAGTCTCTCCCTGGCAGTCTATGACCTGGTAGGGCCCTTCCCAAGCAGTTTGGAGCTTGTTCTGTTACACCGGCCGGAGGGCAAGTACTTTTTGCCCCACCAGGAATTCCCTGAATGTGGCCTGCCTATCATAATACCGTTTTTGTTTGGCTTGGGCGGCCTGGAGACTCTGCCGGGCCAGGCCCGTCAGAGTGTCCAGACGATCCCTCAGTTCTAGGACATAGGTGACAGCTGGGGTCTCTTCTGTGTCACACTTGCCTTCCCAATACTCGCGGAGGATGTTCAGGGGTCCCCGGACTCGTCTCCCAAAGAGTAATTCGAAGGGAGAGAAGCCCGTGGACTCCTGAGGGACCTCCCGGTATGCAAAGAGCAAGTGCGGCAGGTATTGTTCCCAATCCCTATGGGAGTCTGTAAAAGCCCGGAGCATTTGTTTTAAGGTCCCATTGAACCTTTCACAAAGCCCATTCGTCTGAGGGTGGTAAGCAGTGGTTTGAGTGGATTGGACCCCGCACAGTTTCCAGACCTGTTGCAGCAATTCGGAGGTGAATTGCGTGCCTCTGTCAGAGAGTATTTCTTGAGGGAACCCCACCCGGGTGAAAATGGTGATTAATGCAGTAGCTACAGATTCTGCAGTGATGTTGGCCAGAGGGACTGCCTCCGGATACCGGGTGGCAAAGTCCACCACAGTAAGGATAAACCTTTTGCCGGAGCGACTACACCTGGCCAAGGGTCCTACAATATCTACAGCTACTCGTTGAAACGGGACTCCTATGATGGGAAGGGGCTGTAAAGGTGCATTAGATCGGTCGCACCGCTTGCCGACCCTCTGACAGGTGTCACAGGTCCGGCAGAAGGTGCGAACATGCTTGGAGATCTGGGGCCAGAAGAAGGCCCGAGTGAGCCGCTGTTCCGTGCGTCTGACTCCAAGGTGCCCAGCCAGTGGTACCTCATGAGCCAGGGCCAGCAAGGCAGCTCGATGTACAGTGGGGACCAGTAACTGAGTCTTGGCTATCTCTGTCTGTCCCTTTCCTACTGCCATAGTCTGCCTGTATAGTAACCCTTCCCTCCAAACTATGGTCTCCCCTTTGGGGCCCGGGGTCCCACTATCTGCCTGGCGTCTATACCCCGCTAAGGAGGGGTCAGTCTGTGTGGCCGCTCTGAATTCTGTCGGGGGGGACCAGGTAACACTGGTGCCTGTGGGATGCGGGGATGGGTCAGCGTCCGGAGCACTTACCACTGGTTGTTGAGCTTGTGCACGGGTAATCGCCTGGCATTCCTCCCGGGTGGCTTGGGGCTCAAAATGGCTTTCCAGTCGTCCTAGGTCGTTGCCCAATAAAACATCAGTGGGCAGGCCTGGCATGACTCCCACTGTTTTATATCCATGTCCGGTGCCCCAATCCAGGTGGACCCGTGCCATGGGTAGCTGATAAATCCTGCCTCCGGCCACCCTGACTTCCACGGCCTGGTTGGTGCGATGATGGCGCCGGAGACAGTAAGGTTGGACCAGGGTTAACGTGGCCCCGGAATCCCGTAGCCCCTGGGCTGCGTGTCCATCCACTTGTACTGCCTGGATATGATGGTTTCTGTTATCCGAGGGGGATTCTTGAGCCAGGGATACCTCATGATAATAGCCCCAAGGTGACTCCTCTGTAGGCGGTAGCACGATTTCCCTAGGGGATGGCCAGTCATAGTCTTCTCTATCTGGAGTATCCACATAATACACAGTCCTATGTGCCCCCCTCCCCGGAGGGCCTGACGTATTCCAGCGAGCGGAGCCATTTTGTGGGCCAGGGGGTAGCCGATTTTGGGGGCAATTGGGCCGAGTGTGCCCCCGCTGGTGACACTGGTAGCATTCCGGGCCAGGGTTGGGGCGAGAGGGGCCTGCCGGAGTGTACCGCTGTTCAGTAGCAGGCGGGATCCGGGTATTCGGATTGGAGGAACTGGCCATCCTGCTCCCGCTAACCCCAGGGGGACCGTGGACAGTAGCTGACCGAGATCCCACTCTCTGGGATTCCTCAAATTTATCTGCCAACTCTGCTGCTTCAGTGACGGTGCGGGGCCCATGATCATGCACCCAATCTCGTACCTCCGATGTGACTTGGAAAAAGAATTGTTCCAGCAGCATTTGTTGGCAACAATCCTCCAGTGTGCGAGCCCCACATCCCTGTAACCAGTTGCGGCAGGCCCGCTCCATCTTATAGACCCATTCCATGTGGGTCTCTTTGGTCTGGCGACGTCCTTCCCTGAACTGCCGCCTGTAGGTATCCGGTGTGATGGCAAACCTCTGGAGCAGCCGCCGTTTCACCTCCGCATAATCTGTAATCCATGCATCGGGGATTGCCCGGTAGGCTTCCGCAGCCCTCCCCGTGAGCTTGCCCGCCAAGATAGTTACCCAGTCCTGTCGGTCTACCTGGACCACCTGGCATTGGCGCTCAAAGTCCTTCAAGAACCCATCAATGTCTCCCCCATTGTCGTCAAACACCTTAAACAGCTGGTGTGGCAGCCGCCTATTATGTTCCATCATGTCCGACCGGGTCTCGCTGGGCTGCCTATGAGAACTCTGTCGAGTCTGTGCCAACTCCTCTAGGTACTCCTTTTCCACTGCCAGAATTGTCCTGATTCTGAATTCTGCAGGGGGGTCCGGTCCTGCTAATGCCAAACGTGCTGCCACCCTTTGGCTCACCACATCAGCTGAGGACGCAGCGGGCAGAGGGCCCGGTGGTGATCCGGCTGGGTTGGAGTGAGGGCTGTATGTCTCCTCCGGTGGCAAATCAGTGTTCCGGGCCCGCTCCACCATCTCCTCATCCATGTCCTGCAGCATGGTGACCAACTCTTGTTTCCTCAGCCCCCTAGCATCCCGACCTCGCTCCTCGACCATCTGTTGGAGTTCTGTAAGTGAGCGGTGTCTGTATACCTCAGCCATGATGACCCAGTTGTTGCTAAGACCGGGGTCAAGCCAGCGGCTGTTTTTCCCCCTGCTGGGCTGGTCTTAGTGTAGCTGAAACCGGGGTCAAGCCAGCGGCTATATCTCCCCCTGCTGGGCTGGTTTCAGTCCGATCCACCGCTTGCCACCCAGGAAACCTACTTTGCATATCAACTGTAACACAGCACACAATGGGTGAAGCAATAGGACATTTGACTCCCAGTTTCCAGATATTGTTCCAAGTAGCTGTTGCCCCAACCCTAATACGTAATAAAGTCTCAGGCTCAGTGCCATCTTGGAGTTCGGCCGACATCCTTGTCCATTTTGTAGTTTGGCCCATGCTTCTGTATGGCCAAATGGCCGCTCCCAGTCCAGTCCCACCCAAACCAAAAGGGCCTCTGGTTCACAAGTGACAGCGTTTCATCACAAAAGGGAATGGGATCAACAACAGCAGTAACATGGTTGATAGATGATGAAGGTTCCACCTGCCACCCACAACTAGCTCAAATGATGCCTCTAAGGCAGTAGCAGCACAATAACCCCCAGTCTATGTGGAGAAATGAAGAAGTTGGCTAATAATTCTTTTCCACTTGCACCTCCGCCAAAATCATGGGTGTGTTGTTATTAGAATATACATTTGTCCCTTGAGAGCAGGAACTGTGCCTCTCATCAGCAATTGCAATGTGCACAGTGTGTGTGGTAAATAACATTTGGGGGCACAACTGTATCCAAACACCATGACACCAGAACCCAAGTACTGGCACTGTCACTATACCCCTTGTCCAGACCCTGCTAAGGAAACATGACAACTTGCTGACAGTTTAATAGTAATGATGAACCCTACCTGCCAGCATCCTAGTATATTCTGCTGGATGGAATCTCCTCAGATGTCATTTGATGCCCTGCTTGTGATTCTCCTCCACCACACTGGCATGTGTGGTCAGTGCACCACACAGTGTACAATGGGTGTCAACAAACTGCCACATCCTAACATCAACAGAGTGGCTATAATTTGACGGGGAGGTAACGATGAACGAGGTGGATTGCAGATTATGTATTTACCCTAGAGGAAGAAGGTGATGGCGATGGTGAGCTAGTTGTTTCGCTCTTCATGGAGCTTCCAGTCTCTGCCTGGGTTTCTCTATTCTTCCTATACATTGATCTCTTTCTCTCCTCTTGTTGCCTTTCTGGAGAGTCAGGGGTTACACTAACAGCGGTGCTTGATTTCTGTGATGGATGTTTGTCTTAAACATGTTTGACGTAAATGTCATGGTGTCTGTGTTTCATGTGTGATATCAGGGAGGTTGTGTCAAGGTGTGTTCCATCCTTTCCCTTCTCACTGACTTGTTACAAATTGTACACAGTACCTTTGGTGATGACTGCACTGTGCCTGCCCCAAGAGAAAAATGGTCCCACACCCATGACTTCAGGGGGGAGGGAACAGGTGGAGAATAATGGCATCTTCTTCTTATCTCCACATTCCCCTTCACTGTCTGTGGCAGTGGATAATGTTGCTGCTGCTGCTGCTGCTACTGCCTCAGATTCAGCACTGCAACTAGGACCAGGAATATTGCTGTCACTGCAAAGTGGAACCTGTCCTAGTCCTGCATCACTTGTTGACCCCATTCCCACTGTGTTCATGGTGGTCTGCAGCACACTAGCTTGCATCTCAGCAGCAGGAATTAGAGCAGCTGCAAATTCCTCAAACTCCAATAGCTCATTTGTAGTGGTGGTCGTGATGCCTATCCTCATCCCTCTCTCACATTCCTTCTCAGTTTCTGACAGGCCATCAATGTCTCTTCCACCTCAGCTTCTCCTCCATCATCATTAGTCCCTACGTGCTGCTGCTCTGTTACAGACATCTCACTACTGCTTGGAGGAGGTACGAGCAATGTGACAGAGGGTCCCCTATTATCACACTTGGCATTTCTTTGTAACCTGAAGAAGGCAGACTGGCAGCAGTAGCAGCAGGCACAGGTAGTTCATCTGGTGCTGGTGGTAGTAATAATTCTGAGCCTGCTCTCCCAAAACACCAGTTCTGGCCTCTCCAGGATCATGTTCTGCTTGGACACTGTAGTGAAGGGAAGGGGATGAGGACTTCCAGAGCCAAAGGAATGGTGTGGTAGTATTTCAGAAATTACTACTATAGAGGTTATTGCTTAAGCTTGTATCCTAAATCCCTGAAATCCTTCTTAACTGACTTCCATTTTCAATCTCTCCAGCAAATATCTCAAACTTAGCATATTTCAGCTTATATTATCTTATATGCACCTCTTGGTAAGTTCATTATCATCATTCAAAATAAAACTGGGACAGGTACCTAATTTTCAAGCTTGGTGAGTAATTTATTTGGCTATTTACGTTCCATATCATAATTAATTTCAACATGATCACATAATCCTAATTTAATTACAGATAAACTTGTATAGCAATTCATTAACACCTGTTATTGAAAAAAATTTTCACAGTTGTTTGTGTTGAGAATATATCCTTGATGTACTCTGTTTACTCTGCCTATTAGTAAACATTTAAGTAGATTGAATGCTCTTATTTAAATTAGTGGGCACACACTATAAGAACATTATCTAACAGACAGTAACAATACCTTAGCATAGAACAAATAGGGTGCACCACTACAGGAGTAAAAGGGGTATCTAATATAGACTATAGAAAATGTGTTATATTGACACAGAATTGACACATAAAAGAGAGATAGAAAATCACTTTATAAAAAGCACAATTCCATTTCCCAAATTAAGAGAACAGTAAGGGTTTAGCACTATCATTACATAGAATGGAGTTTGTGAAAAAATAAAACTTAACCCTTATAAATTTTAACATTAATTATAAACGAACTGACACTTATGAGACTCAATAAGAACCAAACCCCACCTAACTCATATTATCATAATCCAGCAATCTCCTCAATTTATGTTATACGATGAGAAATAAATTATACTTAATTTGAGTGTATTACATACAATATAATCTCACTTCCTATGTTATTTTGCTTCTTCACCAAACATTTGAAGCAATTAATAGGATAAAAAATGTCTATGTACTAGCAGTTTCTCTGTATAGAGCTCTTAGATTTTAGATTCTTAAATTTCAAGGTAATCCTGGCCAATTTTTTGTTTAATGTTTATTTTATTAATAGCAATCACTATAGATATCATAAAATGTACTTCAAACAATAAAATTATAAAGGGAGTAGCAATGTATTTCACTTAGAAGCTTAATAAATTAAATCATTGTGTGAAGCCTTTAACTTATTGAATATGTTTTTCTTTACTATATTATGAAAAATTAGACAGCTGTCTAATCTCATTTCAACCTCTTGCAACAGCATTATTTGGCAAACAGATATATTGATCATTTTTACTGATTAGATTAGTGTATCCTGAGTTGCTTAATTATTTTAAAACCTCAGTACCTTTAGTATTTAAGAAAGTTTTAAAATATCACATTTTAGTTTAATGACAACTTTTAATCTTACACTAAATAGGGTGGAATTTAAAAGTAACACTATTTTAATGTTATGCCCCCAATGAGAAATTATTTTTGTCTAGCATAACAAGGAAAACGCATTAACAAAAAATCAAACATGTTCCAAACATATGCCTATAGGCTTCAGTGCACATGCAGTATCACATTGCATGACCTTCAAGTGACAGTTACAGCAATTTTGTGAATTTTTCTCTCCAAAAGCCCATCTCTCAAAGGAATAAACATCAATTTTGATAATACACAATACATGTTACTTTTGCAGCAAAAGTAATGTTTAAACCATCAATATAATGTATTAGACCTCTAGTCTAGGTTCTGTTCATATCATGGTCCCATACTGTCAAACAATCCAAAGAACAAAGAATTTTTCCTATCTGTGATTCATGTTGTTCCACTATTGTCACTATTTTGCACATATATATTTACATACAGCAACATTAATCACATATACCTTTTTTATCAATCACCTCCCCCCCACAAACACACAATTCCTGTTGGTTGTGAACAGGACTTGACTACTTTCCTATTTAATTTTTTTCAGACTTAGTTGTTCACCATCACTGAGTGCTTTTTCCATACAATAGAGTATTTTATGTTTTGTTGCCCTTTTGTACATTTTTGTGGAATTTATTATTGTTATTACTATTATTATTGTGTCTTGCATTGTAAGTTTATTTTCTTTACAGAACCAACATGTGCCAGATATACTTGTCACTGTCTTAACAAGATATAACCTCCACTATCCATCCTCCCGTGGGTGGCAGAAGAGAAGATATGATTAGACTGGCCTCTGTTTTTTTGTCTTTTGTTCTCTAAATTGCTGGAAGTGTACTGAAGACCAAATTAGGTCAATGCAGGTATCCCATTGTAAAGGACAACAGAATATATTGTCACCTTATTAATTTATGATAATTATGTCACAAGCACTTGCAATGCTTTTATGTATCCATTTTTTCCAGTCTGAGCTGGGACTGACATCAATTGTTGCATTCTATCTCTATTGATATCCACCTTCATTTTTCTATACATAATTAGGCATATGTGAAAATGTGCACAAAAGGAAGAACAGTGGAAAACAGGGACTCTGAAATGCCCAATGGCAAGGCATTTCTACTGCACTAGGGTGAGTCTGTGAGTGTGCATTAATATGTATGTGTGATGATGTTTGAGTTTGGGTATCATGAATCATTGTGGGGGACAACAGAGAGAAAGTGCAGTAACATTGGATCTTGACATTGGAACACAGGACCTGGTGTGGGAACACCTTGCAGAGGTAAGTGTTGATGATATTTTCTTTTCATGGCAATTTTGACCAAAAGCAGGAATATAGGCCCTTTCCTGAGGAAATTCCTGTAAGGAGAAAATTAGATCATCCATACACAGGACTTCCACAGTTTGCCTTTGTCTAGTTTAACCTTCCTCCAGAAAATATTAGACTAACAAGACCAGGAGTGATACTGAAAGTGCTGTCACTGACAAACAGATCTTTTGCTTACTGCAAAGTAATAAAAAAATAATAAAAACAAAAGATGACTAAAATATTTTAACATGGGCAAAACATTTGCATTTGCAGATATATGAACCTGAGAGGACACTATCTTTTATTTAGTGGTTGGACTTAGTGTTATAAGTGTGACAGGGGGAAAAACTCTGGAATCATCCAGTTCTGCTGCTGACTCAAGAACAGATTGAAGCAACTGCCATCTAACAAACAACTATACTCCTAGGTTCCTAATCAAGCATGAAGCGATACACCTCAAGTCCCTTTTATAAGTTGGTGGTTCTGTAATCATGTGATTTGTTTTTCTAAACTACATTAAGTTAAAACATTATGAAACTCAAGACACAATGCTAGTATTTCAAAAATACTAGTTTTTGTGAAAAATCAACTGAAATAAAATGTTTCACAAGGCGGTGAATGAGTGTGGAATCCAATACCTTGAATCCAGTTAAACACAAAAGTTAGAGATGAGAATGTTCTTCATATGTTGGTATTTGAATCAGTTATAACAATTCACAATTTTTTATATATATTGTACTGACTCAATTTTCTATTAATAATCTTTAAGTATGAAAGGTCTGATGATCTATTCTTGCTCATCAGAGCACTAAAAAGATACATAAAATGTAATCAACTCTATCACACACTAATTCCATTATCACCCTCAAAAAATAATAACTCACCAACAATTGATACCTTTCCAGAAAATGTTACCTTTCTCAGTTTTATTTTTTAGCTTTTTTATTCATTGGATGTTGCCACTAAAACCATATATTTTTGTAAATGCTCTTCTATCATTGAACTTCCCTCTATCTCCTTAGACATCTTTATTCACCAGACTGTGATATTGATTCCTACATCTAATGTACAAATCTTTTTGTGGTGCTATATGCTTTGATTTTCTTCGACTATGGCCACCAAATACATTCCATGATACTCTCTTTCTCTGTGCAATACTTATGCCTCTCCACCTATCTTATTACTTTCGCTCATGCATACAGAACTATTTACATTCTGCACATACAGCACTGAATAGTGGGGTCGGCAATACAGATGAGAAAAAAAAAACAATTCTCCCTCAGCCCCTTATTGTAAAATTTTGCTTCTGGTTATTATATATAATTACAAGATTATATGAAAAGTAAGCAACTTATAAGCTCATTTATTTTAACCTTTGCTGATCAATGACTTTTTGTTCCAGAAGAGATAAATACTTCCTCCTTAACTATCAATTTAGTGACTAAAAAAGAAAACTAGTTCCCAGCTCTAAATTGACTAACTACCCCTCAATGATTCTCATTTAAATTTGAAATAATTAATAGCCCTTAACCTTTGTTTCTAATGAGATCTGCTGTGCATTCTTTGCATCATCCCAAAGCACCATAAATGGTCACCTATTTGACTGAATCATACAGAATAATGTGGCACATTTTCTTTGCGAGCTTTCATTTATCCAAAATTAAAAGGTCTCAAGAACAATGATTTAAACCTTTGAGTGCCAGAAAGGTATCCAATGCATTGCGTTGTAATGTGTTGGATAACTCTTTAGCATGCAAATCGTTAAATGAGCTGTAAATATTTAAAAAAAACAAATAAACAAAAACTATTTGATGTAAAGCTTATCCAGGTGAGTAAAACAAGGGTAGTTCCACTGCTGGTATTTGTTTTTTTTCAGATTTTTCAGACTAACAAACTGAGAAACAGTATCTGTATTTCCTAAAAGTTGAAACTTTCAGGAATGGCTGTTTTTGCCACATTCTATGGGGAACTGTTTGTCAATGACTCATCGCTCCTATAGAATAAACTATTGAAATAGAGGGTACTGTTAATGTAAAAAAAATCCACAACAATTTAACCCCGTAAGGACCGGCCACACGTGCACGCGTCAGGCACTTAAGGACCACAGAACTTTTATTTTTTTTCTCTTCCGTTTCCGAGCTCCCCGAACAGCATGCAGCCACATGGTGAGCCCGGAATTCCATGACTTACATATATGTCCTTGGTCCTTTAGGGACCAACAACCCGTGATGTACATGTACGCCATGGGTTGTTAAGGGGTTAATGTGGTACATTGCAACAGCAGTGAGAGTACCCTTGTTTTTCATTCTAAAGTTTACTGCTCATTTTATGAATGTTCATATGTTTGTTTTAACTTTTATTGTCCCATTTCTATTTATGCCTGCTTCTTCATGATACATTAATATTACAGGACTTGAAAAATAAATATATAATGTCTATTGTCAGTGAAAATGCATTCTCATTTTAAAATGCATGCCATACATTTCCGCTAAAATGGTAAATTACAATCAAGTGTAACATCTCACTTTTTTGGAAAACAGTACCATAGTCTTGTGAATTTTCATAAAAGATCCATACAGTCCAACTGATCTATTACAGATTAGATACATTTCTTTCAAAAAAGGAACATACAGGGTTATACTGTAGTAGGCATATCAGGAAGGTCTGATAAAGACTAACTTATTTGGTAGCAGGACAGCTCTATCATTCTCATGTCATTGGGTTATTAGGCAAGGGTTGAACTTGATGGACTTGTGTATTTTTTCAACCTAATTTACTATGTTACAGTTCCTCTCTTCCTGTAGATGTTCAAGGCTGATGTTCTGTTCAGTGAAATGTATTCTGTCTTTGAAACTGAAGCTATCTGCCACTTATTATCTTGAACTTACTATCATTTTTCTTTTATGGAACTCACTATATGTAGAACAAATTTAATTAAAAAGCAACACAGAAATAAATGCACAAAATGGGTTTCATGTAGATAGATCTATCCCATTTCACCCATGCATAAAATTGCAATGGTAATGAATATGTATAAACTTATGGGGGAGGGGGCACGGAAACAACATTGTTGAGCAAGTGAAATCAAATGTATTTCCACTTACGAGCTGTGAAATAAATGCTAATGTTAAGGGGCTGACTGCAATATTTGAATAACAAGAAACATCACTTGCCCATCACCACTTCATATAATGTCATTCAAAGTGGTTCATCTGTCATGTGTGCATTGCAAACCACCCTCATTCTCATTTCACTGAAGTTTATGATCGTCCGTGACCGTCAGATTGTACCTGCATACCGCTCCTGCAAAAAAAGAATTACAAATATTAGGTTCACTTACTATTCACTTAATTCTGTTTAAAGTGGAACTACCATGCAAAGTAAAGTCACCTTGCAATAATTAGGCAGATGACCATAGCTTCATAAGAGATCTCTTACCTCTCACAAAGACAGGATGCTAGAGAAATCCTTAATCTTCTGAAACTGACAGTTAGGTTAATGCAGTCTGCATGCCTGCGCTATCAGTCCCTTCTGGTACCATTTGGGCTAGTGCTATGCTTCTGAAGGGACAACAGGACTAACAGCTCAGGCACACAGACAAGATGTCTGCACTGATACCTGGCTTCCAGTCTCACAAGATTAACGATTTCTCTAGCATCCTGTCATTGTGAGAGGTAAGAGTATGAAGGTAGTCACCACCTGCCTAATTATTGCAGGGAGACTATACTGTGCATGGTAGTTCCACTTTAATACAAATATATATTGTTTTGTGTTGCTATATATATTTAGGAAGTTGAAAATCATGAAAAACTTGACAAAATTATATGGCAAAATAATTTTTTATTAATAATAACATGTTTACTATAATTATGTACAAAATTTAACAGCATTCTATACCCTGGTTGTCACATTTTGCAGAAAAAAATAAATTAACTGTTATTTTGCCATTGGTTTGCTGTCATCCGATGCCTCAGTGTTCCAGTGTAATACATAGGATTTATGTTTATTGAATGTCTTTAATACTATGAAATACCACAAAGCAATAATGTCATTTTTTTTCAAATTAGTTCGTTTTTTGAAGATAATGTATTACTTTGGCCAGTAGGTAAAGCAGGGTACTATACATCTAATCACATTTATTCTAAACCAAAAGAAACAGTAAATATACTGTATCATTGTACAGTAGCTGATGAAAGCAATGATAAATAGATGAAGGCAATGCTATTGATGTATTAAATATTGGTAAAAGCTATGATTTTCCATTAATGGGATGTACATTATTGAATTTCCACTATTTATTTATTAATAACAATGAAAGCTAACAAAATGGACAGCTAATGTTATGGAATAGTAATCAACCAAACATTTCTATATGAACTAAATGTATTTTGTGGTTAGAAAGTGCACATAATGGAGTATGAAAACACAGTGTACACTATTTACTTAATGATTCTTTTCCATAAGACATTTTTCATAGTCAGTCACATAGTAGTCACGACCACCTGACACTATAAAACACTGTAGTATGGGGGATAGGACTAAGAGCTCTTTAAGAACTCCTGTCTCAGTCCCCTTTAACTTACAAACTTGTGGGTACCCTTGTAGGAAAGAGGAACCTCTCTTTCAAAAAAGGGTAGCCTTTATCATATCTGTGGGGGATGATCATAGATCACACCACTGGCACACAAAGGGTTAATAAAGAGACTGTTGTGTGGTCTAATGATCACCCATGATTTATGTTGCATGTACATGTGTGTTGGGGACCCAGATCTCACCCATATGCATTCAGGTACACACACCTCTACACAAATGTGCACTCATACATGTTTAGACACAAAAATGCATGCATGGATGCATGAATGTACACACACACACATATTTACATACAAACACCCCCTTGGTGTACCCACATCTAAAAGCAGAAAGACCCGTCTTTCAAATGTGGGTAGTTGTAAAAAATACTTATAATGCTGTTGCTATTTTTCTCAGGCTTGCAGTAGGTACTGACTTCAGTAGGACAGTAGGAATAGAGCAACCCAGGCAGAGACTGGAAATCCATGATGAGTGAAATAACTAGCAGTGTTCTTAGGGACTCCAGTTATTATATATTCAGGCCCAGTTAGGGGTGGCATTTGCCTGGGGTGGCATTTGCCAGGGGTAGTAGTTGGCACCTTTATCAAAGTACTGAGAGTTAGGCAAGAGAAATAATATGTTAATATCTATCCAGTATGCTGCATTGTATGCTATATGAAGACAGTCTTCTAACAACTTTCTCATCTTCCTTACAGGTATGTGTTTCCCATTCAGTCTGCTTGAAGTCTTGTGCTGTAACCCAACTGTTTATTAACTATACAGTCTCCTGGTATGTGTTTCCCATCCAGTCTGCTTGAAGTCTTGTGCTGTAACCCAACTGTTTATTAACTATACAGTCTCCTGGTATGTACTAATCTACCCTTCACCTGGAACTACAATCTCATCCAGTCTCCCTCTAGCATTTAACCCATTGTTGTATGTACTAATCTACATTAGCCATTTTGACTCCCTGTTCCAGTCTCCATATTGCCTTCCTCCCCCTTTCCTCTCCTATATCTCTCTGTGTCTGTTTCTTATCAGAGATTTAATGGTGTCACACCTGAACGCACTCAGAGCTCTCCCACCCCAAAACAATTTGTAATTTGAAAATCCCTCATCAGTCAGTCAGTGTTCTTAGGGACTCCAGTTATTATATATTCAGGCCCAGTTAGGGGTGGCATTTGCCAGGGGTAGTAGTTGGCCCCTTTATCAAAGTACATCTTTATCTAAGTACTGAGAGTTAGGCAAGAGAGTTGGACAAGAGAGACAGCTGCTGCAACCACCTAAAGACAAGAGGCAAATAAACAGGCTGAATTCAGAGTGAAGAAACAGTCATTTCCACCAAGCACTGGCATTTGCATCCTCTACTGAAACTACTGACCACCTGATGCAAGAAACCAGGATTTCCAGGTCTGATTTTACAAACTGCTTATTTAACCACTAAACCACTGGGGACAACCAAATCTGACTTTGATTTCTTCTCCAACCACCATTAACCATTACAACATCTACCTCTCCTGATCATCAGTGGACTACTTCATTTAACCCTGCATTGATTCCTACCCTCACCAAGTACTTTGCAGTTCTGCTTCTTACTCTCCTCACCATCCCTGGCACCTACTCCCTCCGCTCCGTGGATTGACCCTTGATTGCCAAGTCATCTGTACTCTCCTGGATTACTGACTGTTGCACATCTCTACTGCCCCATTCATTAACCCCACTATGGGCAAATTAGCTCCTTGCTTTGTGATCGCCATTCTCACCTGCATAAGACTCTCCTCCTCCTGTGTCCACATTAAGTGTCACTCCATTCACATTGCACCCTCAATTCTTCACTCACGACTTCTCTGCTCCCATGAACTTTTTTCATTCCTCCGCTCCCTATCACCACCATCTCCTTCTACCCCTGCAAAAAAGCCCCACTGCTTCAAATCTCACTCTCACCTTATGTCCCTGTCCCTTCTCCTCCTACTTGCTGCAGGTGACATCTCACCTAACCCAGACCCCCCTTCCATTCTCTCTTGTACCACAGAACCCACTCACACGCGCAACACTCACAACCTAATAACCGTACCCCGTCACCTAACCTCCTCCCCCCCTTTTGTTTTGGTCTCTGGAACGCCCGCTCTGTGTGTAACAAACTAACAGCTGTTCACGATCTGTTCATTTCTCACTCCCTAAACCTCCTTGCCATCACTGAAACTTGGCTCACATCATCAGACACTGCCTCCACTGCCGCACTCTCATATGGAGGCCTTCAATTCACACACACAATGAGGTCTGGCAACAGACATGGAGGGGGAGTGGGCATCCTGCTGCCCCCTAACCATATATTTCAGGTACTCCCCACAGTTCCCTCTCTCTCCTTCTCTACATTTGAAGCTCACACACTTCGCCTCTTCTCTCCCTTCCCCCTGCGTGTCGCTGTCATATACAGGCCACCTGGTCCCACTGCACAATTCCTTGATCACTTCACCTCCTGGCTCCCTCACTTCATGTCCTCTGATGTCCCTACTCTCATCATGGGTGACTTCAACATCCCTATAGATAATCACAACACCCCCCCTGCCCTCAAACTCCTCCCCTTAACAACCTCCTTAGGCTTATCGCAGTGGACCAGCTCTCCCACACACAGTGATGGTCACTCCCTCGACTTGATCTTCACTAACCTCTGCTCGGTCTCCAACTTCTCTAATGTCCCCTTTCCCCTCTCTGACCACCACCTTCTCACCGGTAACCTCATCATACCACGCAAACCCATCACCCCCTCCACAATCAAGCGCATGTGGAGAAATCTGCATACTCTTGATAAGCAACAATTTTCCACCTCCCTGCAGCCTCTTCTCAACCCCATCCTCACACTCACTTGCCCAGACAAAACTACTGCTCTCTACAACAGCACTCTCACTTCAGCCCTTGACATCGCTGCACCTGCAACTCCACGCCACCCACGCACAACCCCACTACAAGACTAACGCGATACCTCCAAAGGTGCTCACGCACTGCTGAAAGGCACTGGAGGAAATCGCGCTCCACAGCTGACTTCACACACTACAAATTAATTCTCCATTCTTATAGCTCTGCCCTCTCCCTGGCTAAACAGTCATTCTTCTCCTCTCTAATTTCTAATCTTTCCTCCAACCCCAAACGCCTTTTCTCAACCTTCACATCTCTTCTAAACCCACCAACACAAACACCTTCCACTAACTTCTCTGCCCAAGATCTCGCCAACCACTTCAAGAACAAGATTGAATCTATCAGACATGACATTTCATCACTATCACCCCCACCCAGCCAGCCCAGCCCTGTCGCCTCTCCCACATACACACTAATCTCCTTCCCACCTGTCACTGAGGATGAAGTCTCCCTTCTCCTCACTCGCTCAAACCTAACCACATGCCCTCTCGACCCAATCCCATCTCAGCTCACCCAAGAATTCTCCCCTCTACTAACTCCAATCCTTACTTATTCAACCTCTCTTTGTCAACCGGCACCTTCCCATCCTCTTTCAAACATGCACTAATCACTCCGATCCTAAAAAAACCCTCCCTGGACCCAAACTCACTGTCAAATTACCGGCCAATTTCCCTACTCCCGTTCGCCTCCAAGCTTCTCGAGCGCCTTGCATATAACCGGCTCACTAAATTCCTCTGCTCCCATTCCCTGCTAAATCCCTTGCAATCCGGATTCCGCCCTCATCACTCCACTGAGACTGCCCTCACTAAAGTGGCCAATGACTTGCTCTCAGCCAAGTCAAAAGGCCACTACTCCCTACTCATTCTTTTGGACCTGTCAGCCGCCTTTGACACAGTTGATCACCCACTCCTCCTCCAAGCCCTCCACTCCCTAGGTCTCTGCGACACTGCACTCTCCTGGTTTTCATCTTATCTCTGCAACTGCTCCTTCAGTGTTTCCTACTCTGGCTCCACTTCCCCACCCCTCCTGCTGTCTGTTGGTGTGCCTCAAGGATCAGTACTGGGACCCTTGCTCTTCTCCATCTACACTGCTTCCCTTGGAAAACTAATAAACTCCTTTGGGTTTCACCCTCATCTCTATGCTGATGACACCCAAATATATCTTTCCTCCCCAGACCTCTCCCCTTCCCTCCTGTCCCGAGTGTCTGTCTGTCTGTCTGCTGTGTCTTCATGGATGTCCTCCCATCAACTCAAACTTAACCTTGTCAAAACCGAACTAATTCTCTTCCCTCCATCTACAACCAGCCTTATCCCAAATATTACCCTCACCGTTAACAACACTTCCATCACACCAACCCCTACAGCACACTGCCTGGGGGTCACATTTGACTCTGCCCTATCCTTCATTCCTCACATCCAGTCAATCTCCAACTCATGCCGCCTCCACCTCCGCAACATCTCTAGAATCCGACCCTTTCTCACAGAAGACACTACCAAAATTCTAATCCAAACACTCATCATGTCCTGTCTTGACTACTGTAACTCTTTACTAATTGGCCTGCCTCTCACCCGACTAACCCCGCTACAGTCCATAATTAACTCTGCTGCAAGACTAATCTACCTCACTCATCGCTTCTCTAACACCACACCCCTCTGTCAGTCCCTACACTGGCTCCCATTAGCATACAGAGTAAAATTCAAAACTCTGGTGCTAACTTATAGAGCCCTCACTAACACTGCACCCCCCTATATTTCATCTCTCATTTCCAAATATACTCCCGCCCGCCATCTTCGCTCTGCACATGACCTTCTGCTCTCCACAGCTCTTATCACATCCTCCCACTCCCCCCTACAGGACTTCTCCCGTGCTGCACCTGAGCTGTGGAATTCCCTCCCCCGCCCCATCAGACTCTCCCCCAGCCTTCAAATCTTCAGACGCTCCCTGAAGACTCACCTCTTCAGGGAGGCCTATCAACTGCCTCCATAAACATCATCACCAAGATTCACCCCTTGAACGGACTACTGCACTCAACGGCACTTCTCACTCCCACCCACTGACTGGCAGTTCATGTGGCAGGAGGCACTTAAACGCAATAGCACTTACTCCTTCTGTATCAAACCTACCTTCCTCTAGACTGTAAGCTCTCACGAGCAGGGCCCTCTGATCCTCCTGTTATCCACATCTGATTGTACTATTTAATACCTCTGTATGTCTATTCTCAATTGTACAGCGCTGCGGAATTAGTTGGCGCTATATAAATAAAGAATAATAATAATAATAATAATAATAGCTCGCCATCACCTTCTAGGGTAACTACATCTTCTGAAAATCCACCTCGTTCATCGTTACCTCCCCTTCCAAATGATAGCCACTCTGTTGATGTTAGGATGTGGCAGTTCATCTCTACCCATTGCACACTGTGTGCTGCACTGACCACACATGCCAGTGTGGTGGAGGAGAATCGCAAGCAGTGCATCAAGCAGCATCTGAGGAGATTCCATCTGGCAAAATATGCTAAGATACTGGCAGGGAGGGTTCACCATTACTATTAAACTGTCAGCAAGTTGTCGTGTGTCTGGACAAGGGTATAGTGACAGTGGCAGTACTTGGGTTCTGGTGTTAGGATACAGTTGTGCCCCCAGATGTTATTTACCACAAACACTGTGCATATTGCAGTTGCTCATAAGAGCCACAGTTCCTGCTCTCAAGGGAAAAAATTCTATTCTAATAACAACACACCCATGACTTCGGAGGAGGGGCAAGTGGTGAAGAATTATTGGCCAACTTCTTCTTTTATCCACATAGACTGGGGGCTGCTTATTGTGCTGGTACTGCCTCAGACACATCACTGGAGATATTGTACTGGCTGGTACCGCTTCTGTGGCGGTATTGTACATACGGAGTACCGGTTTCCGTGCTGTCAACATCCGGGCTGAGTTACTCATTCATGTTGCTGACGTGTCTGCTTGATCCACTGTCACTGGCTGTGCTCACTCCTGCTTGATGGTTATAGGCCTCTTCCCCCGGGCGCATTATCACTCTGGATGAACCTTGATATCCCCCTAGAGTACTAGGGCTGGTTCACACTCTCACCTGTACCTTTGTGGCTTGCGTGCTAGAGAGCCAGCCGAAATGTAGTGGTCCTCGTGATCCGTACTACCCGTGGTCAGTATCCGTGGTCTGTTGCCTCCATATTACCCTAGCGTTCTAGGGTCCCTGCTGACAGTATCAGTGGGTCAGTTGCCTCCATACTACCCTAGCGTTCTAGGGTCCCTGCTGACAGTATCAGTGGGTCAGTTGCCTCCATACTACCCTAGCGTTCTAGGGTTCCTGCTGACAGAATCAGTGGGTCAGTTGCCTCCGCACGACCCTAGCGTACTAGGGTCCCTGCTGCCAGTTTCAGTAGGTCCATTGCCTCCATATAACCCTAGCATTCTAGGGTTCCTGCTGCCTTTCTCTCAGTCCGGGCACATTGTTCCGTTATGCTGTTTCCTACTTGACCTGTGAAAGTTGTGAGAAGTACATCTATACTGTCTCCATCTGGGTTTGTGTGGGTTGGGGAAAGTATTCAGTCATTTATTGTTTATTTTCAATAAAGCTATTTTAACCTTACAGTATTTGTCTGAGTGTTCTTCCAAAAACCGTGACACCCCCCCAATACCAGTCAAGAAAGCTCCCCAAAACAAATTCCCTGTTCAAGTGATTCATTCATTCCCCAACACAGGCACCCTCCTCAGACCCCGTTTTTTGAATTGTACCTTGGATTTATTTTGTATTAATTGCCCCCCAATTCCAGTAAACAAACCTCCTCAAAAAATATTCCCTGTTCAACTGATTCTTTCCCCACACCCCACCAACACAGGCACCCTCATGCCCCTTTTATACTATGCCATTGGGAAATAAAATAATATTTGCTATGTGTTGTGTGTAGCTTCAGTGTTCCCATTGACTTCAATGGAATGAGCTAAGCAAAAAAAGCGTGAAAAAGCAGAAAAGCTGCACTTTTCGTGGGAAATCTGTCAAGCAGAAAGTGCCATTTTCCGCTGATTTCGGTTTGAGATTAAAATTTTCACCCATCCCTACTCATGTCACCTTTTGAACTTGCGCAGTGTTGGAGTCGGTCGCACAGGATTGTGTTTATGTCTTAGTTTCTGCAGTCTCTGCAGATCTGCAGTCTCACTGCACACCCAGCCCATGTGAAGTACACAGGGAACTGGTTAATGGGACAATGGGTGATTCCTTCTGATCCCATCGCTTCAGCAGTGTGTTCCTTGGATAGGTGTCAACATAACATAATGTATAATTCTTTCTGTATTACTGTAAAGTGTGTTAAAGTGTGTTAATGCTTGATATTTGGAAGCGCTCTTCTTAAAAAAAAATAGCAGAGCTATTTCACTGTCTGTAGAAAAATGAATATATCGTAACAACTGTTACAGGATGAGAACATACAGGAAATATCATTCCTTCTAATGTATCTTAATGATTATATATAGAAAACATGCCACTGTGTACAGATGTCAAAGCTTGACTTTCTATAAACAAAGCTGAAATACAGTACCTAGCAGTAGCAAATTGATCCTCTAGCTGTGGCATGTAAAACGGTTTCATTTTCTTGTCTCTGCAGCTGACATCAATGCGGGCTGAAGAGCCTTTTCAGGAAGTGACATGACAATCTCGCACTTTCATGCAGTGCGGGACTGTCATATCGCCATTTTAACCATGGCAACATACCAGTCATGCTGCCTGGCTCTATCTCTGTGTGGTGTGCAGCTCTATCGGTCACATCCATACACATGGTCCCTTTTACTAGGAGAAAATAATAAATGTTCATATTACTTAAACAAAAAAAAAACAGAGAAGGAGTCACTTGCGGTGCCAATCCTCTCATTGCAGCTAGCACCCTAGCACCATGCCTTATGGAGATACTGCTAGGCTGCCTCTACCACTTTTATCAGCTGATACCCATTTCTGTGTTCTTGATGCCTCTGGATCTCACCACTCAGCAGCATGTATGACTTGAGAATTGAGCCAGAAGAGTGGGCATGCAACAGTGATAGGCCGCATTTAAGCCAGAGGAAGTCAGAGTACGCCGCTGATTAGTGAGATCCGGAGGCACCGGGAAAACAGCTACGGGCATCAGCTGATAAAGGTGCTTTGCCAGGATAACAATAGCAGTTGGGTGGTAGAGGCAGACGAAGGGGATTTAAGAAGGTGACAAACGAGCAGCAGAGAAGCACACTACTCTCGTTGATGACCGGCTCCGGTCTGTGCTTACAAGTACTGCTTTGACTGGTATGTGACCTTTCAGAAGGCGACATGACAATCTTGCTCTGTCATGCAGTGCGAGATTCTAATGTCGCCATTTTTATTATGGAGACATGCTTAATATGTTATATGTTTGCACGATCCTTCGTGTGCAACCTTTTAATAGTAAACCACTTGGAAATGGGCATCACAACCATTACCAGCAGTGACACTCTGGCATTTGCTGCTAGTATATTCCTACTGCTGAGCCATTAGAGGCAAACATTCAACTGTCACATCAGCAGGCTGATGAACAGACCACAGTGGCCACCATGGGACTGGGGTCAAGCAGCAGTGATATAGGGCTAGGAAAGGTAGATGTGGTTCTACTTGCCAATATTTCTGGTCCTAGCATGTAAATATGGAGATGAAACAAGGCATTCTTCTTTACCTCCCCCACACACACTTTAAAATCACTGGAATGGTAATATTTTTCCCTTGGGGCAGGCACAGTACAATGAAACTGCTGGTAGGGGAAAGGAAGTTACACACCTTTGCATATCTATCCTCAATAAGCACATGCAACATAAACATTTGGTGAAACGTTGCACATGTAACATAAACATTTGGTAAAACCTTCACCCCAAAAAAATAAATGGAGTGCCACCGTCACTTTGTCCCTTGTACATCCCGAAGGGCACAAAGAACTGGTGAGAAAATCCCGTAGAAAGACAAGGGAAGTCCATCTGTATCATTGTTATCTTCTTGTGCTAGGGTCAGGGACCTGGAAAACATCCCCATTGAGCCCCTAGTACCATTAGGAGCCTATTCCTCTACAGCAGTACCACCATTGCCTCTGTTACCTCTACCACCACTGAAGGTGAGCCAATAATGTGAGGATATAGTAATTTGACTACACCCATTGCACCGTATGTATATTTATTGACCATACATGGCAATGTGATGAAAAGACATTGAATGCAGGGAATCAGGAAGCATATGCAGATATTCCAACCCTCGTGAATATGCCAAGCTGGTGGCAGGGAGAATTCATTTTTATATTGTCAATGTATTGCCCACCACCACCCAGTGACTTAAGTTTAGTGAAGAGACAAAGGCCATACTGATATAATAGCATGGGGATGGCTTAACATACCGACATAAATGACAAAGTGGTGGTTATATTTGTGATACTTGCTTAAAGGGATAGTAATACTTCGTTTTAACTCTATTTTATTTTGTAGGCATTAAAAAAACATGAAGAATGATATGTCTTATATCTCAAACCTTTATGGTTTATGAGATATTCACAAGCAAAGTTTCCTCCTCCCGCCCCTTTTACCTACTGTAAACAATCTCTTCTCAGATGTGGAATCCAGTCCATAGACTGGACAGATAACAGAAGGGGACACTCTTATTCCTATGAAAACAATGAAATCCCTGCCCCCCTTGACAAGCTTTTCAGGTTTTTCCCTAATCTTAATTGAAGATTGCCCCTCTCTGCAGTCTACCTGGGCACCTCCCTTCTGCTCTGGCTGAACAGTGTGACATCAGTAAAAGGGAGGGGAGGGGGACACTTTGTCATTGAATTACTCTGGAACTACAACTCTGACAGAATTGAAATAACACTCTCCAAAGTCCAAATACTATGATGATTAATTAGAGCTCTTTTTATTATGAAACATTACTATCTCTTTAATTTGAGAGTAAATGTGTCAGGTGTGATTCTCCTATTCCTTCCCCTCTTACAAAATGTTTCCATATGCTGTGTGCATTGCAATAGGTGATAGCTGGACAGTTCCTTCCTGCTCTCAAATGAAATAATAATATCCCAATGCACCTATGATTTTAGTGATATTGCAGGAGGAGAAGCACATTCTTCTATCCAGATGCACCTGAAGAGGTGTGGTACCACCAGCTGTCTCATGTCACTGGTGATGATCTGAGTCCCATTCAGACGCTTAATCTTCCTGCGGCTCATTTGACTCAGCAGCAGGAAGCACATCAGTAGCAAATGCCAGAATGTCACTAGTGGCGGGCATCATTTTTCTGTTGGTTCACTGCTGGCACAAGGCCAGTAATTCATACAGGTTTTTCTTCAGATCTTGTTTTTGTAAGCCTGAAGCCTGCAAATATTTTCTTCAGACCTTGTTTTTTTTTTCAGACCTGGTACAGTCAAAAAAAAAATGTATTGCCTTTACGCCAATCTTGTGGCACTGAGACTGTGGTGAGAGAATCTTTAAAGAGTAAAAAGAGGGGTTTTGCTAACATTGCGCTGAGGTCTTGAAGAACCCTTGGATGTATACCAACAGGACCTGGTGCTTTGTCAGTCTTAATTAAGTTCATTCTTCCCATGACCTTTTCTTGTGTTAACCCAATATCTGAAATTGGTATGGTTTTATTTGTTACTTGAAGCTCTTTTATAAGTCCTTGTTCCCTAACACTGATGCAAAGAAAGTGTTTAGAAATTTTGCCTTTTTTTACCCTCTAATCAACTCACCCATCTCATTTTTGAAAGGTCGAATGCACTCCCTCTTAAGTTTTTTGCCATTTATATATTTGAAAAGCTTTTTTGGATTAGACTTCCTCTCCCTTGCAGTTTCATTATCTATTTTTCCTAACTTAATTGCCTTTTCTTTAATTTGAGAGTAAATGTGTCAGGTGTGATTCTCCTATTCCTTCCCCTCTTACAAAATGTTTCCATATGCTGTGTGCATTGCAATAAGTGATAGCTGGACAGTTCCTTCCTGCTCTCAAATGAAATAATAATATCCCAATGCACCTATGATTTTAGTGATATTGCAGGAGGAGAAGCACATTCTTCTATCCAGATGCACCTGAAGAGGTGTGGTACCACCAGCTGTCTCATGTCACTTGTGATGATCTGAGTCCCATTCAGAAGCTTAATCTTCCTGCGGCTTATTTGACTCAGCAGCAGGAAGCACATCAGTAGCAAATGCCAGAATGTCACTAGTGGCGGGCATCATTTTTCTGTTGGTTCACTGCTGGCACAAGGCCAGTAATTCATACAGGTTTTTCTTCAGATCTTGTTTTTGTAAGCCTGAAGCCTGCAAATATTTTCTTCAGACCTTGTTTTTTTTTCAGACCTGGTACAGTCAAAAAAAAATTTATTGCCTTTACGCCAATCTTGTGGCACTGAGACTGTGGTGAGAGAATCTTTAAAGAGTAAAAAGAGGGGTTTTGCTAACATTGCACTGAGGTCTTGAAGAACCCTTGGATGTATACCAACAGGACCTGGTGCTTTGTCAGTCTTAATTAAGTTCATTCTTCCCATGACCTTTTCTTGTGTTAACCCAATATCTGAAATTGGTATGGTTTTATTTGTTACTTGAAGCTCTTTTATAAGTCCTTGTTCCCTAACACTGATGCAAAGAAAGTGTTTAGAAATTTTGCCTTTTTTTACCCTCTAATCAACTCACCCATCTCATTTTTGAAAGGTCGAATGCACTCCCTCTTAAGTTTTTTGCCATTTATATATTTGAAAAGCTTTTTTGGATTAGACTTCCTCTCCCTTGCAGTTTCATTATCTATTTTTCCTAACTTAATTGCCTTTTCTTTAATTTGAGAGTAAATGTGTCAGGTGTGATTCTCCTATTCCTTCCCCTCTTACAAAATGTTTCCATATGCTGTGTGCATTGCAATAAGTGATAGCTGGACAGTTCCTTCCTGCTCTCAAATGAAATAATAATATCCCAATGCACCTATGATTTTAGTGATATTGCAGGAGGAGAAGCACATTCTTCTATCCAGATGCACCTGAAGAGGTGTGGTACCACCAGCTGTCTCATGTCACTGGTGATGATCTGAGTCCCATTCAGAAGCTTAATCTTCCTGCGGCTTATTTGACTCAGCAGCAGGAAGCACATCAGTAGCAAATGCCAGAATGTCACTAGTGGCGGGCATCATTTTTCTGTTGGTTCACTGCTGGCACAAGGCCAGTAATTCATACAGGTTTTTCTTCAGATCTTGTTTTTGTAAGCCTGAAGCCTGCAAATATTTTCTTCAGACCTTGTTTTTTTTTCAGACCTGGTACAGTCAAAAAAAAATTTATTGCCTTTACGCCAATCTTGTGGCACTGAGACTGTGGTGAGAGAATCTTTAAAGAGTAAAAAGAGGGGTTTTGCTAACATTGCACTGAGGTCTTGAAGAACCCTTGGATGTATACCAACAGGACCTGGTGCTTTGTCAGTCTTAATTAAGTTCATTCTTCCCATGACCTTTTCTTGTGTTAACCCAATATCTGAAATTGGTATGGTTTTATTTGTTACTTGAAGCTCTTTTATAAGTCCTTGTTCCCTAACACTGATGCAAAGAAAGTGTTTAGAAATTTTGCCTTTTTTTACCCTCTAATCAACTCACCCATCTCATTTTTGAAAGGTCGAATGCACTCCCTCTTAAGTTTTTTGCCATTTATATATTTGAAAAGCTTTTTTGGATTAGACTTCCTCTCCCTTGCAGTTTCATTATCTATTTTTCCTAACTTAATTGCCTTTTTGTAATCTTTGTTGTACTCCCTATATTTTAAGAAAGAATGCTCTGTGCATTCAGAATTAGATAGTTTAAATACTAAATAAACTATAAAGATAGTTACAATTAATAAAACCATCTATATCAAATATTTTTTAGTTACACTAAATGTAAAGGTTTCTGTTTTCTTTAACACTGAACACGAATCACATTGATTTGCTCTAAAATTGTAACATCCCTACAATTGTAACATCCCTTTACATTTAACCAACTGTTATTCTTTGGAGAATCTTCAAATAAAATAGGCAGAATAATATTTCCCCATCTAGATACATATATGAAACCTTGCACCAATATATTTTCTAAACTGGGATTCATAAACGTAACTGGTAACATTTCTCCTTATATTGTAAACTATATGAAGTTGAAAAATAATTTATATAAATGTGAAGCCTATTATTAAGTCCAAGTTCGGGTGAAACATGTGATGCTATTGTGACAGTTCTTTTGTTCATCTACCTTCTTTTTAAATAATCAAGCATAAGTAAAAACAGTATATTGTAGTAGTCTGTGCAGTTGTGTTTGAAGATGATCTTTTAATGAAAGACATGGAGGCACCTTTCCATCTAGCACCTAACAAATAAAGAAAGTATAAGCTATGACTGAGGCATGAAGTTGATAATGCAGATCATTTTCTTTAACTGTTTTAGAAGCATTATATACATATATATATGGAATGCACTCCCTGTATAAGTAATATGAAATATCTCTGAAAAGCTTGATTAGCATATGAAACATCACCGGTACCATACATTTGCTTATGGTAACAAGTATGAATATCTCCTTATCTGTACATTTGATGATCTTTTGGTTAATATGACACAGTGACAGTTTTTAATGCAGTTTTCAAATATGCAAACGTGAATCAAGGTGAAAGTTCCATTTTAAGGAAATATTGGCACACAATGTGACACATCTATAGCACTGTTATTATGTTCTCCAGAGTCCCTGGAAGTTTTAAAAGCCATTTTATTGCTGCTAGTCTTGGCACCTCTGATATGTTGCTGGTGTGTCTCCCAACCATACCTGTGGTTGTGCTTCAAGTGGGATCTAAGTGAGGATGTGTCTGTGTGTGTGATCCTGCTTGCCCCCTGCTCACATGCTTCTTACACAATAGAGAGCAATGTTTAACTTTTGGGTCCTGAGGGAAGTATCTCCATACTGTATACTTCATGGGCTCAGGGTGTCTACAGGGGCTACTACTTCTACTGGGGCTAGATGTTGCAGTTTTACTATGAGTGCCACACTTCCAACAGCAGCAGAAGCATTCATCATAGCTAGTGTTGAGCGAGCACCTCGATGCTCGGGTGCTCTGACCGAGCACCCCCTGAGGCTCGAGTGCTCGGCCGAGCACCCGAGCCCCATTGAATACAATGGGGCGACACGAGCATTACACCAGGCACCCCCTGCTCTGATGAGGGGAGGGTGCCTGGTCAATGCCCCCCTTCATCTCCGCAATGTCCCCCTTCATCTCCGCAATGTCCCCCTTCATCTCCTCTATGCCCCTCTTCCACAATGTCCCCCTTCATCTCCGCTATGCCCCTCTTCCACAATGTCCCCCTTCATCTCCTCTATGGCATAGAGGAGATGAAGGGGGACATTGTGGAAGAGGGGCATAGCGGAGATGAAGGGGGACATTGTGGAAGAGGGGCATAGAGGAGATGAAGGGGGACATTGTGGAAGAGGGGCATAGCGGAGATGAAGGGGGACATTGTGGAAGAGGGGCATAGCGGAGATGAAGGGGGACATTGTGGAAGAGGGGCATAGAGTCTATGCCCCTCTTCCACAATGTCCCCCTTCATCTCCGCTATGCCCCTCTTCCACAATGTCCCCCTTCATCTCCGCAATGCCCCCTTCATCTCCGCAATGCCCCCGTACCTCCAGTCCCTGATGGTCCAGCGGAGCGTCTTCTGATCTGTGCCTCCTCCGGCATAGATCCCCGCCACCCGAACATGGCGGGCGAGCACATGGCGGTACTCGACGAGTGCCGCCATGTGCCGAGCAGAGCGATGCTCGAGCCGATCCGAGCATCGGCCGAGCACGCTCGCTCAACACTAATCATAGCTAAGATTGTGCATGTTGATGACCTGTGTTGCTAATTACTCAACACTAGTTTATGTGGCTGGGCTGGACTTGGAAGCAGTAATGATGCATGATAACACAATGAATGTATAAATTTAAGCATTTGTACTTGCCTAGACTGCCCAAATGATAGCTTAGTTTTAAAGAGGTACAGTGCTCCTTTTCAGTGTTAGAAGACTGAACCTTTTCCTTTCAGTTAAAGGGATAGTAATACTTAAAAGGTAAAAAAAAATGTGTTGTAGGGTTTATCCCCCTGAGTAAAACAAGGGTACTCTCACTGCTGAAAGGTGTTTTATTCAAACGTTATTACAGCTCAAAGTTGAATTTTTTAGGTGCAATATCACAGTGTCCTGAAATTGCACAGTGGCACTATTGCTACACCATCCTATGGACAGCTCTGGTCCCAGGACCATAAATCTCCATAGAATGGTGTAGCAACAGCGCCACTGTACAATTTCAGGCCACTGTGATATTGCACCTAAAAAATTCAATTTTAAGGTGTAATAAGTTTTGAATAAAACACCTTTCAGCAGTGGGAGTTCCCTTGTTTTACTCAGGGGGATAAACCCTACAACATTTTTTTTTTTACATTTTAAATATTACTGTCCCTTTAATTTTATGGCCATGTCATCATCTTCCTCAGTCTCAACTTCATCTGTATCTAAAAAGAGGAGAATGCTGAAGGGATATATTCTAGATCAACATCATCATCAATACCTATGTCCTCTCTACCATTGCATGCTGCTCATTATCAATGGAAGAAGATTGAACCTTTTCCTTTCAGTTAATTTCATGGCCACCATGTCATTATCTCTCTCACTATCAACTTCATATGTATCTGAAGAAGAGGTGGATGCTGGAGGGATATATTCTAGATTTACATTATCATCAATACTATGGTTATCCTTATCATTGCCCACCACTTCTTCCCAACTCTTTTCATATTCTATCAGGCTTTTTGAAGTCTCAAACAATTTCTTTTCACTTTAATTTTCCCCCTTAGATTTTTTTCAGAAAGTTTACTATTACTTTCACGACAGGTGTTGTACTTGTTACTCTCAGATGCAGCAGCTGTTTGCACTGCTGCACTCCTCCACTATGATGTCAGTACTAAAATGTGTGTTTTCTTTAGTGAGTATAATGGTTTCTTAAAACTGCTGGTGGTGAAGGAACTTGTATGTCACTTTAACAAACAGCCTCCTCTAGAGGAGAGAATCATCATTGATAACTGCACACACTGAAGCAACCATGGCAGAAGTTTTTGGACCATAACGTTATTAATGGTTCTCTGCACTACTCTTACATTTGCTGGACATTATCAAAGTAGTGTGGATTTTAGCAGTCAAGTACACAGCAGAACTGATTGTGTATGATGTTTTACCGTTTACAAAATGCTGTATCATACACAATAAATCTCTGTTTCTTATAATATAAGTCACAGTTAGCTCATAGCTCACATCAAGGCCCCCACTCTGTCACCTATCAATCAAATATTGTTATTTTTCTTTTTACTTTTTTTTTTTTTAAACTGTCCAGATCTATTACTGACAAGAAAAAAATCCTGCGCTACTCTATATAAGAAACTAATGTGTGCCCTGTGATGGGCATATATAATAATTCTTAATAAATAAATGAAATTCTGTGTCACAGATTGGCCAAGTTGTGGGTAAGCTTGCCACCAGATCTATTACTGTCTAAAAAAAATCTAACACACTCCTTGTGCAAGCTGCTCATCTCTCTCTCTCTCTCTACCACCCCTCCCTCCCAGTGTCACTGTAGTCTTATTATTTTACAGTATAGGATGATGATAGACCTTATTCAATATGCTGGCCCCTCTTCTTCTGGCTATTGAAGGAGTTAATGTTAGTTTAACTTGTTTGTCTATTGAGTGTCAGTCAGCAAATTATTCAGTCATTCACAGAGGCTCAGAAAGCTCAGGAAGGAAGTTGGATCACCTGCCTGTCTCTTCTCAGTCAAACAAGATTTTAGGGTATTTGGATAAATCTTTTTCGCCCTGCACACTCTCCCACACTCCCCTAACACAGAGGCTCAGCCATCCCAGGAAGGAATGTGGGTCATCTGCCTGTCTCTTCTGAGTCGAAAAAGATTCTGGGGTATTTTTGGTAAATCTTCTTCCTCCCTTCACATTTCTCAGAGTTCCCAAACTCCTATATTATAGAGAGTAATTTGCCCTCTCACAAAACTCCCTAAAGTAAACTCCAACTCCGCATGATTTGCCTGTCTTCTATAACTCCAAAACTGTGCTGCTTTCTCTCTAACAAATACAACTGCTGCTGACACCCCTTTTATACTATACCAGCAGGAAAAAGAAGATAAACTTTCCATGTGTTTGTGTGTCTGTGTGTGTGGAGGGCCAGCTCTGTATTAACATTGATTTCAATGCAATGAACAAGATAGGAAAAGTGGAAAATCAGAACTTCCACAAAAAAATTGTGACTTTTCAGCTTTTTTTTTTTTTTTTTTTTTTTTTAAATAAAGCTATAGAACGGTAGTTCTCAACTTGTGGGTCGGGACCCCTTCGGGGGTCGAATGACGATTTGCCAGGGGTCGCCTAAAGCCATCAGATATTTATATTTCGATTCATAACAGTAGCAAAATTACAGCGATGAAGGAGCAACGAAAATCATTTTACTGTTAGGGGTCGCCACAACTTGGGAAATTTTATCAAAGGGTCGTGGCACTAGAAAGGTTGAGAACCCCTGCTATAGAACTTACAGAACAATTTCACTCATTCCTAATAAAGACCAACACAAATATAAATAAAGAAAAAATTATTGTCATACGTGGTATATAATTTAAATACAGAATACTTAATTTAAAGTGAATTTTGAGTTATCTGATTGATTATGTTCATCTATATAAATTCATTATATTGAAAAATATCTCTGAATACTTCTAGCTATCTAGATTTTGGCAGGAGTGTTTCTGTTATTGTGAGCTTCTGTAATGGGATTAACTCATTGATTTTACACAAATCATCCCTTGCTAATGCTTAAGTTTGGCTACTGTAGATGGAAACAAATAATTGCATTATATTAAAGGCTATGCACATATGTACTCTTTAAAAAAACTTTTTCAATCAATTTGAATTGATAATGAATCTAAGTAAACGCTACTGCCACTTACTATTAATTTTAATGTTGCACAATATACTTTTTTGTTTCAGAATAATTGAATATCTCAGACAAAGTGTATCTGCATGCAGAAATTGGCACCCCTTCCTTTATTTTTTCCTCTTTATTGAGGATTTTTTTATGGTAAACAAGTGACATTATTTCTTATCATAAGAGGAATTTGGAACTTGGAATGCCACATTTCATAGTGAGTCTAATGTCAGAATAAAATACTGATGGATTTTACCTTTTCTATCCTATATCGCCTGGGGATTTTTCACTAAGCCTCATTTATTTAGATTAAAATACCTGGAATATATCACTAAACTTTCTACCTATAAATAAAGGGACAATAATGTTTTTATCTTCTGGGCTTGTTGCTGAAATGATGAAATAAATCTGAAGCAAGATCAGGTTCTTGGATATTCAGATCTAGGTGGGAGGGTTATAGGGGCAAAAGAGGTAGAATGATAAGGATCTAGGCTATATCAGGACGAGAGAGGAAATGGAGAAAGGTTTTCAGGGAAATGTGGAATATGTACAGGATTCAAGACAGGCTGTTGTTAAATGGGATTTTATTCCAATCAATGGAGAAAGAGTAGAAGTAAAATGTATAACATTGCAGAAAATATTAAGAGATTAGCCACCCAAGATAGAGAGGATCATGGCCATGTAGAAACTTATAGATAATGGTTAAGAATCTGAAGAGAAAGCAGAAATAGAAGGGAAACCCATTGAAGCTGAACACAAAGATGGCAGGTATGGGGGATATTCAATATGAAAAAGGTAAAGGCATTTCAGGAATTGTTAGATTGAAGGGAAGGAAAATATATTTGGAGTTGCAGTAGTCTGGGCAGTTGAAAATAATTGATTGTATCAGGATTTTTGTTGTAGTAATTGAGATGGAGGGACATATTTTGTGAATGTTATAGAGATGGAATCAAGTGGAGTGGGAGACTGAGGTGATATGATTAGTGATAAAGAGAAAGGGTGTCAAAGATAAACCAGGATTTGGCATGACAGGGGAGATCGCACAGTGTGAAAAGGAAGAATGTGGGTGTTGGGTAGATGTGGCCAGGAAAGATTAGTATTTCCATTTTAGATGGGTTTATGAGGAGGAAGTGAATTGCTATTCAGGATTTAATAGGGATGAGACGGAGTCATGCAAGAGGACAAAACTGGGCTGAAAGTAAGAAGGAGCTGGTTTTATTTTCAGAAATAGATTAATGAGGACATTAAAGATCCTAGAGGTGAGGTTTTGGGTCTGAATATAGAAGCCTGAGCGTTTGATAAGGGCTCAGGATGGGGATCTTGTGTCAGATCTGTATCAAAGGCACATTGCCAGTATGAACTATGCTTTCTTCTCCATCATATCTATGTCAACTCACCACCAATCTGTCCTCATCATCCCCATGCCTTTGACAGGTTTACAGTTTTGCACTTAAAACACACAATGGAACATTTCCATATGGAGATGTAGGTTAATAAATAGTGATGAGCGAGCACCCCAATGCTCGGGTGTTCGGGTGCTCTAACCGAGCACCCCCTGAGGCTCGAGTGCTCGGCCGAGCACCCGAGCCCCATTGAAGTCAATGGGAGGACTCGAGCATTACACCAGGCACCCCCTGCTCTGATGAGGGGAGGGTGCCTGGTCCATAGGAAAAGGGCAGAAAAGGATGGAAACACCACAGAAATGGTTCAGGGACAGCATAGGGAGGATGTCTGGATGCATCTTGGACTCCAACATCGCTGCTGGGAACGATCTTTCGCCCGTAGTACGCCATTTTTACAGACTGACCATAAAACACACAAAAAGGAAAATAAAAACGACTTTAGGCGAAAAATTGTTACCAAACAATATTTGCTGTATATTTACTTGTATATCATCTGCAAATTCTCCCAAAAATTTCCTTGGTTTTCGGAAGTGAGGCCATGATTAAGAGGGAAACGTGCGCAGAGGCAAATTCTCCCAAAAATTTCCTTGATTTTCAGAACTGAGGCCATGATTAAGAGGGAAACGTGCACAGAGGCAAATTCTCCCAAAAATTTCCTTGATTTTATTGAACTGAGGCCATGATTAAGAGGGAAACGTGCGCTGAGCCGACCATCTAAAACATTATGGGTGAGGGTCTGCTGCAGAGCTGACCATCCTAAACATTATATGCGAAGGCCCGCTAGTGAGCTGACGCTATAAAACATTATATGAGAGGGCCCGCTAGAGAGCTGACCCAATAAAACATTATATGAGAAGGCCCGCTGGTGAGCTGACCTATATAAAAATTGTCAAACAGGGCCCGCTGGTGAGCTGGCCCTATATAAAAATTATATCACAGGGCCCGCTGGTGAGCTGGCCCTATATAAAAATTATATCCCAGGGCATATGGAAGAGGAGGAGGAGGATGAGAAGATTAAGAGTCAACCATATACCCGTTTTTTGGGTGGAAGGGGTTAATGGGAATACAGAGTATTCACATCATTGTAAATAACATATATAAAGTGAGTTTATGTTCCCCCGGGGCTTTCCTCCAGTGGAGTGGAGAAGTCAGGGGAAATCCAGGCCTTGTTCATTTTTATAAGTGTCAACCTATCAGCATTGTCGGTGGAAAGGCGGATACGCTTATCTGTTATGATGCCACCAGCAGCACTAAATACCCGCTCAGACAGAACGCTGGCGGCAGGGCAGGCCAGCACCTCCAAGGCATAGAGTGCCAGTTCATACCACGTGTCCAGCTTGGACACCCAGTAGTTGTAAGGCACAGAGGGATCATTGAGGACGCTGACACGGTCTGCTACGTACTCCTTCACCATCTTCCAAAACTTTTCCCTCCTTGTGACACTAGGCTGCGCATCAGGGTGAGGGTGCTGGCGGGGTGTCATGAAGGTGTCCCACGCCTTGGAGAGTGTTGCCCTGCCTTTGTCGGAACTGCTGTGTGCTCCCCTTTTCTCCCCTTCTCGGTTGGCCAAGGTAGCACGTACTCTGCCGCCAGCGTTGTCAGATGGAAAATTTTGGAGCAATTTTTCAACAAGAACCTTCTGGTATTGCACCATTTTGCTTGTCCTCTCCACCGGAGGAATGAGAGATGAGAAATTCTCTTTGTAGCGGGGGTCCAGAAGGGTGAACACCCAGTAATCCGTGTTGTCTAAAATGCGTGTAACGCGTGGGTCACGGGAAAGGCAGCCTAACATAAAGTCAGCCATGTGTGCCAGAGTACCAACAGGCAAGATTTCGCTGTCCTCACCAGGAGGATGACTCTCAATCTCCTCATCCTCTTCCTCCTCTTCTGCCCACCCACGCTGAAGAGATGGAACTAAAGTTCCATGGCTACCCTCTGTAGCGGAGACAACCGTGTCTTCCTCCTCCTCCTCCTCCTCCTCCTCCTCCTCCGCCTCCTCCAATTGTCGCTGAGAAGACGAAGTGAGGGTGCTCTGGCTATCACCTTGTGTAAGCTCTTCCTCCCCCATTTCCACCTCTTCCACATGCAAAGCGTCGGTTTTAATTGTGAGCAGCGAGCGTTTCAGTAGACACAGAAGTGGGATGGTTACACTGATAATAGCGTTATCGCCGCTCACCATCTGTGTCGATTCCTCAAAATTGCGTAAAACCTCACAGAGGTCTGACATCCATTCCCACTCCTCACTTCTGATTACAGGAAGTTGAACGGAGAGGCGACGACCGTGTAACAGCTGGTACTCCACTACTGCCCTCTGCTGCTCACAAAGCCGGGCCAACATGTGGAAGGTGGAGTTCCAGCGCGTGCTCACGTCACACAGCAGCCGGTGAGCTGGCAATTGTAAGCGCTGCTGCAGCTTCAACAGGCCGGCTGAAGCTGTTGATGACTTACGGAAATGTGCACACACGCGGCGCACCTTGGTCAAGAGATCATGCACATTGGGGTAGGTTTTTAGAAATCGCTGCACCACTAAATTAAATACATGCGCTAGGCATGGTACGTGTGTGAGCTTGCCGAGCTCCAAAGCCGCCACCAAGTTACGCCCATTATCACACACAACCATGCCTGGTTGCAGGTTGAGTGGCGAGAGCCACTGCTCGGTCTGGTGACTAATCCCCTGCAACAGCTCTGAGGCCGTGTGCTGTTTGTCCCCAAGGCAGATCAGCTTCAGCACGGCCTGTTGACGCTTCCCCACTGCAGTGCTACACTGCTTCCAGCTACTGGCTGATGGGGGAGTGGCGGTGTGTGTAGAGAATTCGGAGGTGGAAACGGAGGAGGAGGAGCCAATAACGTAGGTGCTGGTGGAAACCCTGATGGAGGTAGGGCCCGCAATCCTCGGCGTGGGTAGCACCCGTGCCATCCCAGGGTCCGAGTCGCTCCCAGCCTCCACGACATTCACCCAGTGTGCCGTCAGGGAAATGTAGCGTCCCTGGCCACAAGCACTTGTCCATGTGTCAGTCGTTAAGTGGACCTTCCCAGTAACTGCGTTGGTCAGGGCACGGGTGATGTTACGGGACACATGGTGGTGTAATGCGGGGATGGCACACCGGGAAAAGTAGTGGCGGCTGGGGACCGCGTACCGAGGGACAGCTGCTGCCATCAGGCTGCGGAAGGACTCAGTGTCCACAAGCCTAAATGGCAGCATTTCGATGGACAGTAATTTGGAAAGGTGTGAGGTTAGTGCTATGGCCTGTGGGTGGGTGGCTGGGTACTTTCTCTTGCGCTCAAATGCCTGGGGTAACGACATTTGGACGCTGTGCTGGGACAGGGAAGTGGATGTGGTCGCTGATGGTGCTTCAGATGCTACAGGTGCAGGGCGGGAGGTATGCGGGCCTGCGCCTTCGACAGGCGATTGGCCGGCACCGAAAACAGGGGAAGAGGAGGCAGTGGTGTGGCCTGCAGACACAGATGGGCGATCCAGGCGTTCCTCCCACTTACTACGGTGCTTGGATGCCATGTGTCGGATCATGCTGGTGGTGGTGAGGTTTCTAGTGTTCATGCCTCGGCTCATTCTGGTGTGGCACAGGTTGCAAACTACAATTCTTTTGTCGTCCGCACTTTCCTTAAAAAAACGCCATACCGCGGAACACCTACCCCTTGGCAAGGTAGATTTACGCAAGGGGGTGCTCCGTGGAACATTTGCGGGCCGGTTTGGTGCGGTCCGCCTTCTTTCTGTAGCCACACCACTGCCTCTTCCAGCCTGTTGCGGTGCTGCAGATGGCTCACCCTCAGGACTGCTGTCATCGCTCGGCTCTACACCTTCCCAGGTGGGGTCAGTCACCTCATCGTCCACCAAGTCCTCCTCCACTTCCTCACTCTGATCATCCTCCTCAAGTCTTGATCCCACCACATACTCAGTCATTGACAACTGTATAACATTCTCCTCAACAAGGTCTTGAGACGGAAATAGTGGTTGATTTAATGGCAACTGTGTCTCATCATCATCATCATCATCCACTACTTCCTTTGACCTTAAATGCCGTTCACATCTGTCATCTTCTTGAGATTGGGTAGCCTCTAGAGGTTGTGAATCAGGGCACAAGATGTCATGTTCCTCTGCAAGCGTGCTTGGAGAGAGGGTCAAATGAAGGATTGGTGATGAGACGAGCTCCTCACTATATCCCAGTGTGGGATCACTTCTTTGACCAGACCGTGTATGGTGGGAGGAAGGATGATCAGAGTGAGGATTATGTTGACCAGACTCTTGGCTACTGAGAGTGGACTTGGTGGAAGACAGGGTGGTGCTTAACCGACTGGAAGCAGTATCAGCTGTCATCCAACCGACCACCTGTTCGCAGTGGTCGGACCTCGAGAGTGATGTCCTGCGACGCCCTGTAAAATTACACATGAAGCTAGGTATGGTGGATGTCTTTCTTTCTTGTGCTCTGGCACCAGGCACAGTTTCTCCGCGTCCTGACCCGCGCCCTGAACTTTCAGGATCACGTCCACTTCCCCGTCCCTTTTTACCCGCCTTCTTCATCTTACACAGAATATGTGACTTTAATATTTGAGTTTGAAAACTTAACAGTATTTCTTATTATTCTGCAACTCTGCAGAGTACACAGAATAGGCTGCTAAACTGCGGTGAAACACACTGAATGGAATATGTGAGTTTAATATTTGAGTTTGAAAACTTAACAGTATTTCTTATTATTCTGCAACTGTACAGAGTACACAGAATATGCTGTTAAACGGCGGTGAAACACACTGAATGGAATATGTGACTTTAATATTTGAGTTTGAAAACTTAACAGTATTTCTTATTATTCTGCAACTGTACAGAGTACACAGAATAGGCTGTTAAACGGCGGTGAAACACACTGAATGGAATATGTGACTTTAATATTTGAGTTTGAAAACTTAACAGTATTTCTTATTATTCTGCAACTGTACAGAGTACACAGAATAGGCTGTTAAACGGCGGTGAAACACACTGAATGGAATATGTGACTTTAATATTTGAGTTTGAAAACTTAACAGTATTTCTTATTATTCTGCAACTGTACAGAGTACACAGAATAGGCTGTTAAACGGCGGTGAAACACACTGAATGGAATATGTGACTTTAATATTTGAGTTTGAAAACTTAACAGTATTTCTTATTATTCTGCAACTGTACAGAGTACACAGAATAGGCTGTTAAACGGCGGTGAAACACACTGAATGGAATATGTGACTTTAATATTTGAGTTTGAAAACTTAACAGTATTTCTTATTATTCTGCAACTGTACAGAGTACACAGAATAGGCTGTTAAACGGCGGTGAAACACACTGAATGGAATATGTGAGTTTAATATTTGAGTTTGAAAACTTAACAGTATTTCTTATTATTCTGCAACTGTACAGAGTACACAGAATAGGCTGCTAAACTGCGGTGAAACACACTGAATGGAATATGTGACTTTAATATTTGAGTTTGAAAACTTAACAGTATTTCTTATTATTCTGCAACTCTGCAGAGTACACAGAATAGGCTGCTAAACTGCGGTGAAACACACTGAATGGAATATGTGAGTTTAATATTTGAGTTTGAAAACTTAACAGTATTTCTTATTATTCTGCAACTGTACAGAGTACACAGAATAGGCTGCTAAACTGCGGTGAAACACACTGAATGGAATATGTGACTTTAATATTTGAGTTTGAAAACTTAACAGTATTTCTTATTATTCTGCAACTGTACAGAGTACACAGAATAGGCTGTTAAACGGCGGTGAAACACACTGAATGGAATATGTGACTTTAATATTTGAGTTTGAAAACTTAACAGTATTTCTTATTATTCTGCAACTGTACAGAGTACACAGAATAGGCTGTTAAACGGCGGTGAAACACACTGAATGGAATATGTGACTTTAATATTTGAGTTTGAAAACTTAACAGTATTTCTTATTATTCTGCAACTGTACAGAGTACACAGAATAGGCTGTTAAACGGCGGTGAAACACACTGAATGGAATATGTGACTTTAATATTTGAGTTTGAAAACTTAACAGTATTTCTTATTATTCTGCAACTGTACAGAGTACACAGAATAGGCTGCTAAACTGCGGTGAAACACACTGAATGGAATATGTGACTTTAATATTTGAGTTTGAAAACTTAACAGTATTTCTTATTATTCTGCAACTCTGCAGAGTACACAGAATAGGCTGCTAAACTGCGGTGAAACACACTGAATGGAATATGTGAGTTTAATATTTGAGTTTGAAAACTTAACAGTATTTCTTATTATTCTGCAACTGTACAGAGTACACAGAATAGGCTGCTAAACTGCGGTGAAACACACTGAATGGAATATGTGACTTTAATATTTGAGTTTGAAAACTTAACAGTATTTCTTATTATTCTGCAACTGTACAGAGTACACAGAATAGGCTGTTAAACGGCGGTGAAACACACTGAATGGAATATGTGACTTTAATATTTGAGTTTGAAAACTTAACAGTATTTCTTATTATTCTGCAACTGTACAGAGTACACAGAATAGGCTGTTAAACGGCGGTGAAACACACTGAATGGAATATGTGACTTTAATATTTGAGTTTGAAAACTTAACAGTATTTCTTATTATTCTGCAACTGTACAGAGTACACAGAATAGGCTGTTAAACGGCGGTGAAACACACTGAATGGAATATGTGACTTTAATATTTGAGTTTGAAAACTTAACAGTATTTCTTATTATTCTGCAACTGTACAGAGTACACAGAATAGGCTGCTAAACTGCGGTGAAACACACTGAATGGAATATGTGACTTTAATATTTGAGTTTGAAAACTTAACAGTATTTCTTATTATTCTGCAACTGTACAGAGTACACAGAATAGGCTGTTAAACGGCGGTGAAACACACTGAATGGAATATGTGACTTTAATATTTGAGTTTGAAAACTTAACAGTATTTCTTATTATTCTGCAACTGTACAGAGTACACAGAATAGGCTGCTAAACTGCGGTGAAACACACTGAATGGAATATGTGACTTTAATATTTGAGTTTGAAAACTTAACAGTATTTCTTATTATTCTGCAACTCTGCACAGTACACAGAATAGGCTGCTAAACGGCGGTGAAACACACTGAATGGAATATGTGACTTTGATATTTTAGTTTGAAGACTTAACAGTATTTCTTCCTATTCTGCAACTCTGCACAGTACACAGAATAGGCTGCTAAACTGCGGCGAAGCACACTGAATGGAATATGTGACTTTGATATTTTAGTTTGAAGACTTAACAGTATTTCTTCCTATTCTGCAACTCTGCACAGTACACAGAATAGGCTGCTAAACTGCGGCGAAGCACACTGAATGGAATATGTGACTTTGATATTTTAGTTTGAAGACTTAACAGTATTTCTTCCTATTCTGCAACTCTGCACAGTACACAGAATGTGCTGCTAAACTGCGGCGAAGCACACTGAATGGAATATGTGACTTTGATATTTTAGTTTGAAGACTTAACAGTATTTCTTCCTATTCTGCAACTCTGCACAGTACTCAGAATGTGCTGCTAAACTGCGGCGACGCACACTGAATGGAATACGTGACTTTGATATTTTAGTTTGAAGACTTAACAGAATGTGCTCTAATCTGCAACTTTGCACACTAAACAGAATGTGCTCTAATCTGCAACTTTGCACACTAAACAGAATGTGCTCTAATCTGCAACTTTGCACACTAAACAGAATGTGCTCTAATCTGCAACTGTGCACACTAAACAGAATGTGCTCTAATCTGCAACTTTTCACACTAAACAGAATATTTTTTTTTTTTTTTTTTTGTTTTTTTCCCCCCACACACAATATAACCTGCTGCCCCCACACACAGTAGTCCTAAAAAGGACTTTTGGTTCTTTTTTGTCACAATTTTTGTTTTTTCCTCCCTACACTGCCTTTCCCTTCCTATCCTCAGCTCTCCCTGGCTCAGACTGAGCCGAACTCGATGGTCAGGTGCTATACAGCACCTGACCACGGGTTCTGGCCAGCCAATCAGTGTAATGCCAGCAGCCAACATGGCTGCTGGCATTACACCGATGTCAGAGCCTCCCTGCACGTTTATTGGCTGCGCAGCAGCCGCAAAACGTGCGGGGAGGAGACCCGAACATGGCGGGCGAGCACATGCGGTACTCGTACGAGTACCGCCATGTGCCGAGCAGAGCGATGCTCGAGCCGATCCGAGCATCGGCCGAGCATGCTCGCTCAACACTATTAATAAACCATTGTCATATTCATGTGGGAGTGTTTATATGTTAAAGTGGCACTTCACCACATGAACTAAGCTCAGATAGCTGTCTGTGCTGATGGCTTCACATTCTCAACATCACCTGCCCGAGTTTGGCAATGTTGGGATTTCTCTTTAGCTCTCTATGGACGCAGAGATAGCAGTTGCCCTACCTTAACACTTTCAGTGCTTCCATCTAGGATGCAGTTTTTTTAAATGTCATGAAAGACTTTTATCTTCACTATTCATTCAGAACCATGTTTATTAAGTAAACTTAGAAATTGGTGGATTGTAAGATGAGCCTAAAAATTCCTTCTAAAGTATGTATTGTGTTCTTGTCTCTTATCTGACTTGCTACATAATGTATTCTCATATACCTATGCAATGTCCAGTGTTCATATCCAGGTCCTTCCATATCTCAGAGGTGATAGGTTGAGTTTAGCTCATTCCTCTTGGGAGCTTATTTCACTGTATGGCATTCTTCTGTAATGATCTTCCTGATGGCAGGCTGTCCAGAGTCAGAGGCTATCCTATAGGTTCCCCTTCACTTTTTTTCCATGCACCAAGTGGGGTCTCCTCTAGTAGCAGATGCACCCGAGTTTAGGGATGTATAAAATTTGGTAATGGGACTACCTCAATGTTGACATCATTTGTATAATGGATGAGAGACCTTTGTAAACCAATCTGGTAGTAGAGATCGGTGTGAGAGGGCAAAGCTCTGTGGCTCTACGAGCCAGGAGTAATATATGTCAGCTTGAACTTTACAGCTTGTAAGTGCAATATATATACTTTTGCAGAATTTATGTTGATAAATTAACTACTTTAATTTCTACTTTTCAGCCATTGCTATTTAGATTTCTTGACCATATGTAAGGAGATGCATGGAGACTTAACACTGGTATTCTTGAAATGCAAGTTTGTCATTCATCATCACTCTAAACTATGATGAGTGGATTAATTTATAGGATACTATATTCCTTAAATTAATTAGTGACTTTTGAGTACTTTCATTTATAATTATATCATTATTTACTATCTGCCATTATACAGTACAATAACTTTATCCTATCATTGGTTTATATTCAGTGAAGATGATTTATCCAATTTTTTTTTTTTTTTTAACAACCAGTAACCATTAAAAATAGACTCTATTTTTTATGATCTTATTTTTCCACCATTGCTTAGAACAATACGGTCTGGCCTTTGTAAGTGGAACTCTCGATACCTATTCCGGTACAAGGATGTGGTGAAAATGAACGCCCTACCATGGCGTTTATATTTACTGCAGACACTGTTGATACAGATTCTCTCATCCTTCTTTGCAAACCTGGATCGCCCTATCCACACTTTTATCTGGCAAGGCAGGGCACCACAGATTGGCCTAGACACCCTCTATTTATCCCGCCGCTTGGGAGGTCCTAATCTTTGAAGGTACTATTATGCTTTGATCCTCTCCTCTGCTCTTGAATGGACTCATCATGACACCTTGAAACAAAAGGTTGCAATGTAGAGGTCCTATTTTCCCTCAGTGGATCCTCTGGTGTAAATCTTTCTGCCACCTCTCCATAGAACCAGATATGACCCCATGAGGAATCTTGGGGTCATATCTGGTCACAAGTGGTTAAATCCTAGCTGTCAGCCAGTCCAAACACCAGAATCCCAATACAAGTTTTTATCCAGATGGTACTATACCACCTCCCTGTTGCATGCTATGTCCTCGACATGCTGGCGCTGTGGAGTGGATGTGGGTTCCCCTTATCATCTTTGGTGGTCCTGTCTGGTTAATGCCTTTTTCCTCACATACGTCCATAGTCCATAATGTCTTGCATCAAATTCTGTCCTATTTCTCCCCCCCCTCCTTTTTTTTTTCTCCCCCGCTTCTTCCTCCCACCCTCTTCCTCATTACTCCTCTTTCCTCTCCCTTCTTCTCTCTTTTCTTTCTTCTACTCTGAATGCTGTTTCCCACAGGTCATTCTTGGCTCTTCTAGGACATGGTGAGGTTCTGATTTGCATTTAAAAGATATACTGTACATTGCCTCGCACCATAGTAAACTACACCCTTTTGCCTGCTACTGCTGTTGATATTGCTGTATGTACTATATACACACTCTGTACTTCTGTATTCCTTGACATTATATATTGTACTTCTTGCTTTCTTCCTTTAATAAAAACATTAACAAAAAAAGGTAGGCACCTCAGTTTTAGTGTTGAGCGAGCATGCTCGGCCGATGCTCGGATCGGCTCGAGCATCGCTCTGCTCGGCACATGGCGGTACTCGTCGAGTACCGCCATGTGCTCGCCCGCCATGTTCGGGTGGCAGGGATCTGTGCCGGATGGAGGCACAGATCTTACAGACGCTCCGCTGGACCACCAGGGACTGGAGGTAGGGGGCATTGTGGAGATGAAGGGGGACATTTTGGAGATGAAGGGGGACATTGTGGAAGGGGGACATTGTGGAAGGGGGGCATTGCGGAGATGAAGGGGGCATTGCGGAGATGAAGGGGGACATTGTGGAAGGGGGACATTGCGGAGATGAAGGGGGCATTGCGGAGATGAAGGGGGACATTGTGGAAGGGGGACATTGCGGAGATGAAGGGGGCATTGCGGAGATGAAGGGGGACATTGTGGAAGGGGGACATTGCGGAGATGAAGGGGGCATTGCGGAGATGAAGGGGGACATTGTGGAAGGGGGACATTGCGGAGATGAAGGGGGCATTGCGGAGATGAAGGGGGACATTGTGGAAGGGGGACATTGTGGAAGAGGGGCATTGTGGAGATGAAGGGGGGCATTGACCAGGCACCCTCCCCTCATCAGAGCAGGGGGTGCCTGGTGTAATGCTCGTGTCGCCCCATTGAATTCAATGGGGCTCGGGTGCTCGGCCGAGCACTCGAGCCTCCGGCGGTGCTCGGTCAGAGCACCCGAGCACCCGAGCATCGGGGTGCTCGCTCAACACTACTCAGTTTGACTATGACGACCTTGGTTCATGTTTTGATGTATTTCACTAACTCATTTATGATCTGACTGGAATCATAAATTTACAGTCTAATCAGTATCCTCTTCCCTCTAGCTCTGACCAATAGGAATGGGTGAAATTTTTGCCGCAAACTGAAATTGGCGAATAATGGCACTTCCTGCTTGGTGAATAATTTCCTGTGAAAAGTGCCATTTTTACGCTTTTTTCGCCTAGCCATTGAAATTAATGGGAATATTGAGTTTACACACAGCACATAGCAAACATCATTTTATTTCCCAAAGGCATAGTATAAAATGGGCATGAGGTGCCTATGTTGGTTGAGTGTGAGGAAAGAATCAGTTGAACAGGGAATTTTTTTGGGGGGGGGCTGTTTACTGAGATTGGGGGCAGTTACTAAAAAATAAATAAATAAAATAAAATAAGAAATTTGTATGTAACATGAGAGGGACAGGGACCCCCTGATGTAAACTGCCACTGGGGTAGACTGATACTTGACATGACAGAGCATTTTGTAGAGGATAATTTGTAAGATTTGTTGTTAGAGGTCCAAGCCCTGAGAAAACATTGATTTATAGGACTTAGGCTTGTTAGAAACAAACCTCCCAACATTTTTTGTAGGACTATGGGTTTTTATTTATTTATTTATTTATTTATTTATTTATTTATTTTTAAGCACAAGCCCTGAGAAAAAAATGCCCTACTGGCCTAGTGCCAGCAGGTCATGTCATGTTGGCCAGTGGCCACTGGCCAATGACAAATGCCCTGATGTAGATGAGGAATTTGTGACTGCTGTTCTTGCTGCTGCTGATGAGTTGTTTAAGCAGCAGGATGATTAGTCAGCTCAAAAGGAATGGGATCAACAATAGTAGTAACATGGGTGATGGATGATGAAGGTTACACTTGCCACGAATAGCTCCAGTGATGCGTTTGAGGAAGTAGCAGGACAATAAGTAGCCCCCAGTATATATGGAGAAAAGAAGATGTTGGCTACTAATGCTTCTCCACCTGCCTCTCCTCCAAAATCATGGGTTTGTTGTTACTAGAATAGAAATGTTTCCTTTGACAACAGGAACTGTGCCTCTCCTCAGCAACTGCAATGTGCAGTTTTTGTGGTAAATAACACCTGATACAATTGTATCCAAACACCATGACATCAGAAGCCAAGTACTGCTGCTGTCAATATACCCCTTGTACACACTCCGCTAAGGACATATGACAACTTGCTGACAGTTTAATAGTAATGATGCACCCTCACTGGATGGATTCCCCTCAGATGCCGCTTGATGCCTTGCTTGCGATTCGCCTCCACCATACTGCGTGTGGTTAGTGCTACATACGAACTGCCTCATCCTAACATCAATAGAGTGGCGATCATTTGTCAGGTGAGGCAATGACGAATGAGGTGGATTGGCATAAGATGTAGTTACTCTAAAAGAAGAAGGTGATGATGAGCTAGCTGTTTCGCTCGTCATGGAACTTCCAGCCTCTGCCTGGGTTTCTCTGTTCTTCCTCCTCTTTGATCTCTGCCTTGCCTCTTGTTGCCTTTCTGGAGAGTCAGGGGGAACTGCAACAGCAGTGCTTGATTTCTGTTGTGGATGTTTGGCTTTAACATGTTTGACATAAATGTCATGGTGTCTGAGTTTTGTGTGTGTTATCAGGATGGTTGTGTCAAAGTGTGTTCCCTTCTTTCCCCTTCACACTGACTTGTCACAAATTGTGCTCAGTGCCATTGGTGATGACTGCACTGTACATACCCCAGGAGAAAAATAGTCCCATACCAATGACTTCAGGTGGTAGGGAACAGGTAGAGAAGAATGGACTCTTTCTTCTTCTCCCCCATGTTGCTTCTACTGCTTCAGAACAAGTGCTGCAACTAGGACCAGGATTATTGCTGCTGCTGCTAGCAAGTGGAACCTGTCCTAGTCCTGCATCACTTGTTGACCCCATTCCCACTGTGTCCACAGTGGCCTGTGGCACACTAGTCTGCACCTCATCATCCTGCTGCCCTTGCAACTCAGCAGCAGGAATTAGAGCAGAAGCAAACTCTACAAATTCCAAAAGCTCACTGATACTGGTGGTGTCAATTCCTATCCCCATCCCTGTCTCCCATTCCTTCTATATTTGGGCTAAAAAGGCCATCAATGTCTCTTCCACCCTAGCTTTTCCACTATCATCATCACCACCACCACTAGCCCACTGTGCTGCTGCTCTATTATATACATCTCACTGCTGATTGGAGGAGGTGACGAGAAATGTGACGGAGGGTCCCCTAATGTCACACTTCTTGTTGACCTGAAGAAGGCAAACTGGCAGCACTAGCAGCAGTCACAGGCAATCTGTGCTTCTGGTGGTGGTGGTATTATACCACATGGACAATGACGTAGGGGGAAGGGGGTTCCCAGGGTCAGGGTAATGGTGTGTGCTCCCTTGACTGCTAGTCTGGACATTCTTAATTGCTTCACCTACCACTCTCCGAACACTAGTTCCACCGGCTGCTTCACCATCACTGTTACTACCACTACTAACACCATCCACATAAATTTCAGCCTCTGAGTCTTCCTCCTCACACTCATTAGGAATATGATGATTACACCCTCCTTCTCTCCTGAAACACTAACAAGCTGCTGGACCTTCCTAGTAGTAGTGCTAGCAATGGCAGGATTTCTTTGGGATGGCAAGTGTGACTTAGGGTCCCCTTCTGTCACACTTGGCATCATCTTCTCCTTCCTCCCCCTCTGAGTATTACAAGACACAGTGGCAGCAACTTCAGCACTGATGGCAGCAGGCTGATTTAGGGGGCCAACATTGCTTCTGTATTGCTCACTTTCTCCTCCTCCTTAGACTCAGTGGACACATAAGGGTCCTTCAAGTTCCTTCTTTTAAACTTTCTCATAGTGATAGCAGTCACTATGAGCCTCTCCTGCCTCAATTTTGCAAAAACAACACAGCAGAATGGCATAGCATGTGTACCTTGCTCTGTAGCTGCTTCTATTGTGTTTCACTTCTGCAAAAAGTCACGTTTTTATAGAAAAAAGGTGAAAAACACATAAATCAATGGGTGGAAACTGTCTAGACATAAATGGCAAATAATTTTGGCCAATAGGTGAAAAATGCGAAGATTTTAATCACTGTTTTTAAAGTAAATTTTCCTACAGTTTTCCCACGGTTTTCACTGATATTTTTGTGGGAACACAGCAGGACCTTTCGCCCACCCCTACTGACCAATTAACTTTTACCGAGGGCATCAAATGGGGGAAACTGACAATTGACGGCTCACAATCACTCCTCAACATAATAGACATGCATCCACTCTATACAGAAAATAAATATGGGAAAAACACAGGGAATAATTACATTGAAGTTGGGTTCTTAATTTATATCTGCAAATTATATATAAATGTTAAAGTGATTTAGCACAGTGAGTTTTGTTTCTTCTTTCTTGCTTTTGCATATTTTCTCCTCATTCAAGCAGCTTTTGTCGCATGCAATCAAATTAATTTCAGAACTATAAATATTATAAACTCAAAACGTATTTGCACGCTTGATACTTGAGATAAACCTCCTTTGCTACCTTCTCATGCTCCCAGACTTCTGTAGGACAGAGATAACAGTAAAATCAGAAAGAAACTTGAAACATGGCTGCCCGTGTCTTTCCAGTCAGTCACAGTCACCTCCTTTCTCCCATCCTGTCTCCAGACTTCCCTAATACAGAGAACAGATTTCCTGCCTACGAGACTCCCTAAACTAAGCTTCTACTGCACTTTATTAGCCTGCTTATCTAGCTCCAAAATGTGCTGCTTTGTCTTAGTCTCACTAAAACAGACTGGCATGCTGCAGAAATCTGACACCCCTTTTATACTATGCCTGCTGGAAAATATGGGAAACATAGCATGTGGTGGGAAGAAATTCAGTATTCCCACTGATTTCAAAGCAATTAGCTAGCTGAAAAAAAGTCACTTTATGTGTAAAATTTACCGGTTAGAGAAAATTGCCATTTTTCTACTGTTTCTCTTTTGTGGTGAAAAAGTTCACCCATGTCTACTTCTTATAACACATTAGTTAACCCTTTGAGTGCCAGAGGGGTACAGAATGCATTGCTTTGCAATGCATTTCATACCCCTCTGGCACTCAAATGGTTAAAGGGATAGTAATGTTTCAAAATGAATGCAGCTCCAATGATTCTTTATAGTTTTTGGGCCTTGTAGAATGGTATTATCATTCTCTACAATGTGTAGTTACAGAGTAATTGAATTATAACCTGTCCCCCTGCCTATTGTAAGCCGCCTCCCCTCAGATGTGGAATCTCATCACTTGACCAGTCAGCTCACCGTGAGGGACAATCTTCTAGCTGTGAGCATAAGGAAAATCTGCACACCTTGAAGAGGAGGGCAGGTTTTCCTTATGCTAACAGAAGATTGTCCTTTATTGTGATCCATTCGGACGGTCTTGCCATGCAGCTTTACATAGATAAAAGGTGCGGGAGGGGGACACTTTATGATTCAATTATTCTGGAACTACACATCACAGAGAATGATAATAAAACGCTAAATGACCCAAAAATTATAAAGAATAATTGGTACTGCATTTATTTTGAAGCATTACGATTCCTTTAAAGACTTGCCCTCTATAGCTTTAGCTTTCCAATCCTTCTACAAAGATCTTCATAACTTCATAACCCCATGCAGATCTAGAAGCAATTAGAACATATCTATCCAATTCAGGGACTCCCAAGCTATTGTCCTCAATCAACGTATTGCATACCCCTCTGGCATTCAAAGAGTTAAGGATTGCACAAATGTGTAAGTAAAAATAGTAGAACATGCCAATATATCCAAATATATTTCCATATTTTTCCACTGTGAGTTATTCTATTTTGTAAAATCGAAAAATAAGTTTGTGGGTGAAAACGTAATCATTATAAATATGGCCCCTTTTTTTTTCTCTGCTGCTGTTTGCAGCGGGGGAAGGAAAAGCAGACATAGCCTCCCTCTAAGTACCTGATGGGCTGATGCACATTCCAGTGTGAGAGAATTTTAAACGCTGGCTGGGATGTGTGCTTAAGCACCTTCTAGCCATTCAGCTTCGAGCAGGTTCCTTCAATCCCCAGCTTGAAGCTGATTGGCTGGGATGTGCATAAGCACTCAAGGGGTTAAGTTATGCACATATGTGCAAGTTCTTTTTGTGGCACATCATTAATATTTCTCTTTATTTTACAGGACTATGAATGAAAGACAGAAGAAATAAGACAGAACAGAAGAAGAAAGAAGATGGAGAGAAAGAAGAGAAAAGAAGGAAGAGAGAAGATAGAAGAAGAAAATTAGAGAAAATAGAAGTAAGAGAGGGATAGTGTTAGGGGTAGTATTGGTGCACTTTACTGTTAGAGATAGTGTAGGGCTAGTGTTTGAGAGGGTGAATGTATTTGAGCTATTGGTCGGTGCTTGACAGACACCCATCGTTTGATGTTTTCCTGTTGATGTTCCCATTATTGCTGCTACTTAGCGGCTTCTTGGGAATTTAACACACAAAATGGATGCAGGGTAGGGCAATTGATTAGCTCCGCTAGAAGGATTGGCTAATGGCATGTCATAAAATGTTGCCCTACCAGCTGGTTTTAGTCTGGACATTTAAATCTAGGCCTTATAGTTATACCAACCAATTTCATTTTTAGATGTTAGCGCCTTTAAAGACCACAGGGCTATTTAATGCAATGTTAAGCAGGAACACTAGCATCTAAAATAGAATTTGAGTTATACAATTAAATACCATATACTGCTAATACCTGTAAAACTTCTCTATTTTTTTTCTAAGACCTGATATTTAGTCTTACATGTGCTCTAAAGGAACAGACATTCCTGCTTTTTTTCAGAACTCCTAGGCTCCCATTCATTGCCCAGTATTATCCGTCGATAGACTGAATACAAGATCATTGGGCACTGATCACAATCAATGAAAATAATTCAACTCTTATTATCAATACAAAAAGCATTACCATAATTAAATAAATGTTCTCTAAACAGGATAATGTACACATGCGATAAAAAGCAGGTTTAGTATTAGGATTTAAGATTGTAACATATGAATGATACATTTTTACAAATGATAACTGTAAGTTTGAGATATTTAACATTATTTTTAGTGTACTGTTCCTTTAATCATAACATGGCACTTTGTGTTTCAAATTAAAATTCAAAAGAGGTGTTTTAGAAGATACATAATTTATTTACTACTGCAGGTAACAGCTATAATTGTGCTGTAAGTGATTCCATAGTTTGGCTTAGTAATGGCCAACTAAGTTGCAAACACAGTGCTGCTAACTGATAACGAAAAGGATACACTTTTCCAGTCCTTTTTTTCCTGGCAATTTGAATGCCAGATGCGAGGCCTAAAGGAAGATAAGAGAGGTAATAAGTTGCTAGGATATGTGTGTGTCTAGAAATATGATGTTGCATGCTTTTGTACTTCAGCACTGATTCTTAGGAGCAATTGCAAGTGTTAATGATGATCAGAGAATAGCTCAACCTCAAACACTTGTCTGAATTCTAATTCCTCTTAAAAGTATATCTGCAAGTATGCAGGATTCTAAAGTAATTTGGTGTAAATTGATTCATGTAAACATATAGTTATGCAAAGCTCATTTGAATTCATTTTGCAATTACATGCCTTTTGTCTTTCTGAAAATCTGAAATTAAATAAACATGTTTGATTGTTTTAATATATCAGTAATATTGCTACTTTAATATAATCGAATGTTTGCATTTCCTTTTTCTTATTAGGGATGAGCCAAACATCCATAATTTGTTTTATAGCTCTATCCAACAGACCTGGGCCTAGATGCACTAAAAGTCAATGTGGTGTTGGTATGATATTTTCGATGTGTTGGAATCACTCCGACAATTCGATCTGCACACACATCGACATATTCACCAAAATTGTTGGATGGAAGGGCAGGGTTGGAGAAAGTCCCTATTAGCATACAGGATTTTCGAAGTGCTGTCAGTGTGGAAGGGATCTCCTCCCCTCACACATCACCAATACTATGACAATTCTGAACAGCATTCTCTGTGCTTCCCTACCCAACCAGTAGGGGAATACAGAGAAGGCTTTTGGCACCATGGACAGCATTGAATGCCATAGGGAGGTGCATTGCTCACCCTTGTGGCACTCAAAGGGTTACAATAAGCAGAACTAGCACACCAAGCACTACACAATGCCCCCCTTCGACATCCCCCCCTTAGTATGTCGACATATATTGCATATATTCGACATACTAACTCCATTGAACTTCCCCTCTTCCTTGGACAGGAACTGCCATTTATTCAACAGAACCAGTCCTTCACTAGAAATTTAACCTTTTGAGTACCAGAGATGTAAGAAGGCATTGCTTAGCAATGTGTTTCCTACCCCTCTGGTACTCAAAAGGTTAATAGGAAGGTATGCTGCTGCACACCTTGCCCGTATATGTGTAAAAAATGTCTTTTTATTTAAATTTATTTTTATTTTATTAAAACAAACATCAGACCTCAAGGGGTTATAATGACCCCTCATGACACCCCCCTAGCATGGAGGTGACAATTGCCCATTTATTACTTAAAATGCATATGACCTATGTTTCACGTAGATTATATGTGCTTTTTATAAAGAACTAAAACTTTCAGACTTCAAAGGGGGTCACCAGGACCCCTCCTGATAGCCCCCCTATAATGGGTCATCTATCCTTTTGGATAGATGATCCATGGGGCAACCACAAGGCATTTTCTGCCTTCTTTAACTGAGCGGGTGTAAAAGCTGAATCTACTAGAAGCGCTGCCTTCAATAAATGAACCCTGTCACAAGTCATTCATAGAAAGCACAGGGCTGCACTCTGATCATTGAATCGGTCACTGGGGTCAAACCGGGTGAATGATTCAATGATCAGAGCGCAGAGCTATGCTTTCCAAGAATTAACCCTGTGACAGGGTTCATTCATAGAAGGCAGCGCTTCTAGTAGATGCAGCTTTTACATCTACTAAAAGTAATGCCTTCAATGAATGAACCCTGTCACCAGGTTCATTCTTGGAAAGCACAGTGTTGCATACTGATCATTGAATCAGTCACCTGGTTTGACCCCGGTGACTGATTCAATCATGGGAGCACAGCGCCTCGCTTTCCAAGAATGAACCCGGTGACAGGGTTCATTCATTCTACGCAAGAGCTTGATGATACAAGCGGCTTAAACAGCCGCTGGCAGCATCAAGAAGTCAGAAAATTTTATTTAATTATAAAAGCTGCATATATTTGAAACATAGGTTATATACCTTGATTTAATAAAGAGGCAATTGTCTCCCCCATGATAGGGGGGTGTCATGAGAGGTCATGATACCCCCCTTGAGGTCTGATGTTTGGTTTAATACAATTAAACACATATTTTAATAAAAAAGCCATTTTTTTCCACATATACTGGCAAGGTATGCAGCCGCATACCTAGCATACTAACCCCCTGAGTACCAGAGGGGTAGGAAACACATTGCTAAGCAATGCCTTCCAGCCTCTCTCGAATAAATGGCAGTTCCTGTCCAATGAAGAGGGGAAATCGAATGGAGTTAGTATGTCGAATATATGCAATATATGCCGACATACTAAGGGGGATGTTGAAGGGGGGGAACATTGTGTAGTGCTTGGCGTAATAGTTCTGTTTATTGTAACCCTTTGAATGCCACAGGGGTGAGCAATGTACATCCCTATGGCATTCAATGCTGTCCATGGTGCTGAAAGCCTTCATTGTATTCCCCTACTGCCTGGGTAGGGAAGCACAGAGAATGCTGTTCAGAATTGTAGTAGCTCTCCCTGCTGTTACTCCATAGGAAAGTACAGGGGAGATCCCAACTACGACAGCCTAAGTTAGGTGAAGTGGAGACTGTGAACTCCAATAGCAGAGGCTGCTATGTGAGTTTACTGAATGAGTCAAAGTGTCACATTATCATATAAACAAATCAGAATTTATATGTAGAAATGAGTCATTATGCTTCATTACCATATGGAAATAGGACCCTGTCGATGTGATGAATGAAAATTCGTAAACCTGTCGGATTGATGTCGATGTGTGCATATTTTTGTCAAAGTTCTGGTGATGTAATGTCATAGATAGTTTGGTGAATACTGTGGATGTGCCTACGACACTGCTCCGACAGAACATCAACATTCATAGCCCTCTTCGACCATTAGTGCATCTAGGCCCTGGTATAAATGTTAGGTCCATTCAAACTGATCTGAAATGAACCCCAGAGGGACAGGTTCAGCCCATTGCTCCAGTGTAGCAGTTCTTGTGTGGAAGATGTCAGTTAAGGCAATGCACCATATCTCAGTCTAATGCTTTGTTATATGCATATGCATCTCTGAAACAGTGGAACAGAAATCAGTAGGAACAGATTCTTCCACCATAATATGAAACTATATGTCACAAAATATGTGATTCAGCGCAGTAATTATGCAGACCCCATGTTAACAATGCATGCTATGTCTCAAAATTCAGACTGAAGTCAAGTTATACATTCACCTTTACTGTTTTATCATGACAAAAGTACTGGATAATGGTTTAACTTGGCTCCCCAATACCAGACTGAATTTGAAAACTATAGACCACCGATAGACCACCATGCAGATATTGCATACCGAATCTTGGATCCATGGAATGCACCAAAGTTGCAGCATGCAGCCTTCTGGTATGTTCTGCATGATAAATAATCACTCCTGTGAACAGCACGCAGGGATCAATAGAACAATACCCTGCATGTATTAGGATCAATAGGGAACAATATCCTGCATGTTTTCTTATAACACAGTGATATTCTTACTTGTAAGAATCCATGAAAACATGATTCACAAATGTTGAAGCTGATGTACTAAGAAGACCTGGAACAATTATGGGGCAAACCAACTGTACCATGGTGAACAAATATTTATTTTCATTGATTTAAATTGGGCTTTTACTTTTTGCTAGAGAAGTCTCCAGATCCTAACAATGTAAAATGTTGGAGAACACGTTATAACTCACGAGTTTGAAAATCCCATTTAAACCAAAGGGAATTTTGTGAAAGTTTATTTGTCCTTTATGTAAAATAGAATAAGAAAAAATATGTAAAATAGAATAAGAAAAAGGGGGGAACCTTTTCTGACCTACAGATGAAGGCGCCAGATTGAGCGCAGAAATGCGTCACAAAGATCAGCGTTCTGCACGTGAGAAAGGCTGTCATCCAACAGGATACATGTCTTAGACAACTTATAACCATCTAGCTAGACAAGAGGATCAGGAGGAGAATGGAGTGAGGAGTGAGGAGCATTGATAGAGTGACAATCATCTTCTATGGGATTAATCTCAAGCCTTCCAAAATAAGCACATATTATACAGGAGGGACACTTTCTTCTTATAGTGGGTAACACCTTATAAAATTATAATTATCCTTGTGCAATTAACTCTTTTAACCCACTTTTTTGTTTCCTTAATTTCAAGCCTATGTGTCTCGTTTTATACTCTCAAATATACACTTTTGGTTTCTTTATCTTTTACAATAAAATCTAATACTACCCTTAGAGGCTTTTTTTTGCCCCCCCCCCCCTTTCTATTCTTCATATAAATGAGACTGGATAATTATTTTTGCATCTTGTTTGTGTCTAGGCATGTTAAGAGTACCTCACTGGGCAAATATATAAATAATTATCTACACAGTGCATATACAGTGCACTAACCATCACCACTGACAGTGTCAGTATGGAAGTGACTTAAAAAAAGCTCACACTATATCATGATGAGAAAATATTGTTCTACACTGGAAAATTGTTTTAAATATTATTGTCTTCTTTGACTGTCAGTTTTTCACTGACCTTTGTAAAGTTTTCACACAGAACTGTGCGTGCATTTAAATCAATATAATATACCAATAGCAGTTGTTTGGAACATACATTCATAAATAATTATTTCATTAGGCATACAGAGCATTTACCATCACCACTCTCAACATCAGTGTGGGAATGACTAAAAAATGATGAGTGAATATATTACTATGCTAAAAAAATACTTGTTTTAACAATTATTCTTTTCTTTGGCAGTTATTTTTCACTGATCTTTGTTTTGACATATAACTGTGCATGCACTGAAATCACTATAATATACCAACAATTGTTGTTTGGAACAGTTCCAATGAAATACACATTTTTCAAAGAGCATACCTGGAAGAAAAATAAATGTCTGTTCTCTCACCTCTAGTTGTTCCTTTCACTTAAAGGAACACCACCCTAATATAATGACATTTGGTTACATAATTTTAAATATAAGGTATTATTTTCAGATAACGTGACAAAATTAGTTAGTGTATGTCAGAACCCTAAATAAAGCCTTAAACTTGTGTTAACTATCATATATAGACACTTGGTGAATTTTGTTTACATGGTTTATTAAGGAGAGGCAAATGCTAAGACAATTAACATATTGACATTAGTAACCCCACTTTTGCAGCTTATTTGCAGACATACTGCATTATCACTTCAAAGACACCTGATGTGATTGCTTTGGAAATGGGAGCCAACGAGCTATGGAATAAGCAGGAATCCACCCCTACAGAGTATACGCAAGACTAAATTTTAGGCTTCAGAAAACAAATATCACATTTTTACAGATGCTAACATGGAAGACTGGGCATTTGGTGTTAGTGTCCTTTTAACCACTTCATTACTAAGACATTTCATCCCTTTTCTAAGCATATTTTTATACATTTCTGCTGTTTACAGGCAAGGATCACGTTGCAATGCTGGTCTGTCTCCTACACATTACTACATGAGGGGGCGGGTGCTGCCAGACTCTTATGAATGGGTATGAGTGTCATAATGTGACAGCCCCTCTATTTAAACCCAAGATTTCCTCTGTTCAGGGCTTAGTTGTATTTTGCCTTTCCTACCTATATTTTCCTACTGAATCGCTGGCTAAAATATCTATTGTTATCCGTGGGCTCTGGTTTGACTTCTACAATGCTGACTTCTATATCCCTGGATTCTGGCTTCACACCTAGCTATGCTGACCTCTATAACTCTGGACCCCACCTTGTATCTAATGATGTTTCCTTCCTTAACTGCAGGTTACCTCCATTTATCTCTCTCTACAACTAAGCCATCATGGAGCTTGCAGGGATGTCACAGTCCATGGCTGACAAAACACAGCAGATCACCATGCTAACCCAAACCGTAAAGGAGCTACAGGCCAGGCAGGCCAATCTCCAGCATTAGCTCAAGGAGCTTAGCACCACCCCCCCCAAGCTCACCAGAAGGTTCGATTCCTTCATGCGCTTCTTTGCCTTCCCTCCAGGAGGGAGCTATGGCTACACCTGGACCTCAGGTTTCCTTATCGGAAAGGTTTTCTGGTGATTGTAAAAGTATATTGACTTTACATAGTAGTTGAATTGCATGTTTCCAGACATTCCACTGCTGTCTCCAGCAATTACGCTTGCTGTTCCTAAAAAAAATATAATAGATTTACTGTTAAAAAAAGAGCATATTTTAGGTACAGCACATGCACAGTGTGTCTAATCCTGGTAGTTAAGCATGTCATGTCATGTCCAGGCATGTCACTGCTGTCTACAGAAACTAAGCAGTTATAAAGATGTGATAAAGTGGAGATGACTTCATCAGTTTATCACTTCTCCAGTTCCTATGTTATTTTAAGGATCCTATTCACTAAGATCTCCAGAGTTGAAGAAATCTTAAAGCATTAGCTCCATAGAATAACATAGGAATTGGAGAAGTGATAAACTGGAGAAGTCATCTCCACTTTATCACCTCTTTATCACCGTTCAGTGAGTCCCCCTATGCTTGTTTTTTTCTGAGTGTTTTAATTAATCCCTTAATCACAAGGCCTTTTTTGACACTAGAGGACAAGAGCAATTTTGGTCTTTTTAGTAAACCTTTGTTCAAACTATTTCCCTCTAATTCATTTAGTATATACATTTATATGTATTACCCACCATTTAATTTAATAATAATAAAAAAAAATATTTTAGAGGTTTTCCTGTGATAATTTGTGCTAAATTCGTTAATTTAAAGTACTGGATAAAACTTCAAGTGTCCATTTTTAGGGGGTATACTATACTTCTGAGATGAAAATCTCTATAGACCTGAAGTAAATCTGCAAAAACCATGTTGTTGTCTGCTTTTTTGCATGAAAATCTGCTTTAAAAACAGTGATTAAAATCTTTGCATTTTTGTCTATTGGCCAAATTCTTCGTCATTGTTTCCAATGGCTAGAAAGTTTCTGCCCATTGTTTATATGTTTATCGCCTATTTGCTATAAAAACATGGAGTATTCATGGAAGTGAAACACAACAGAAGCAGCTTCAGAGAAAGGTAGAAGCGTTATGCTGTTCTGCTGTGATTTGTTTTTTAAATTGATACAGGAGAGGCCCATAGGGACAGCTATCACTATGAGAAAGTTTCAAAATAAAAAGAGGAACTGGAAGGATCCTTATGTGTCCACTGAGTCTGAGGAGGAGGAGGAGGAAGTGAGCACTACAGAAGTAATGCTGTCCAGTCCGCCTAAATAACCCCTAGTGATCTTGGGGAAATCAGTGTCAAGGGAAGAAGAAAAGGGTGGCAGTGAGAGCAGGACTGGTCATCTGCCTGTGCCATCTGCCAGACCTGCTGCCCCTGCTGCCACTAGTGCTGTGCCAGCTGTCAGATGTGCTACCCCTGCTACTGCTAACACCATTGTTGTACCTGCTGTCAGAAGTGCTGCCCCTGCTGCCACCAGTGCTGTGCCTGCTGTCAGACATGCTGCCCCTGCTACCAACAGTGCTGTGCCTGCTGCAAGTGCTGAACCTGCTTCCACTAGTGCTGTGCCTGCTGTCAGATGTGCTGCCCATGCTGCCACCAGTGCTATGCCTGCTGCCAGTGCTGAACCTGTTCCACCAGTGCTGTGCATGCTGCCAGTGCTGAACTTGCTGCCACCAGTACTGTGCCTGCTGTCAGACGTGCTGCCGCTGCTGCAACCAGTGATCTGCCTGCTGCCAGTGCTGAACCTGCTGACACCAGTACTGTGCCTGCTGTCAGTGGCAGCTTATGTCAGGGGGTTCTTGTCTATGTCACTTTACATAGAAATTTCTAATTTTATTTAATTTTTTTTATTAACTGTCCCCCCGATTCCAGTCAAGAACCCCCCACAACAGATTACCTGTTCAACGTATTAATTCCCCAGACTCCACCCACCAACGCAGGCACCCTCCTCAGACCCCTTTTATACCATACTTATGGTTTTTTTTTAATTGTATTTAGGATTTATTTTTATTAACTGCCCCAAATCCCAGTAAACAAACCCCCCAAAAAAATTAATTGTTCAACTGATTCTTTCTCCACACTCCACCAAAACAGGCACCCTCATGCCCGTTTTATACTGTGCCTTTGGAAAATAAAATAATATTTGCTATGTGTTGTGTGTAAATTCAATGTTCCCACTGATTTCAATGGAATGAGCTAGGCGAAAAAAGCAGAAAAACTGCACTTTTCTCAGGAAATGATTCGTCAAGCGGGAAGTGCCATTATTCATCAATTTCAGTTTGAGGCAAAAATTTTCACCCATCCCTAGTCCTGAACTCATTACAGTCATTTTCAATGAAAATGCCCCTTCTTTGGGCCTTTGGTCTTTTTTTGGACCTCTGTTCTCTGCTACTCTCTTCCTCACTATCACAGAGAGGAAAAGAGGGGCAGAGAACAGTGACATAGCCAATGTTTAGAAAAATTGCCTTTGACATGTTGCTCCCTCGGCGCATATGATTGCTGTAGCAGTGATCATATGTTTGGAGACCCTGGGGAAAGGCTGAAACTGACTTCTCCAGTCCTGGAGCAGACAGTTGCAGCCTCTCCAGCATGATTACAACACTCCCTAAGGCACACTTCAATCTTGAAGGTCTTCTTGACATGCCAGGACCATCATCCATCCTTGATGGACAGATTCTTGTGATGATACTGACACGTAGTGCATCATTAACCCTTTGAGTACCAGAGGGTTACGCAACGCATTGCTCTGCAATGCGTTGTGTAACCCTCTGGCACTCAAAGGGTTAATCAATGGGTTAAAAAAATACATTTTAAAACAATTTAAAAACATTTAAAAGTAGATTTACTGTTACAAAAGTGTACATTCTTTGCACTGTTCAGACACAGATTGTCCAGTCCAGAGCAGCTTAGTTGTGTGAGTCCAGACATGCCACTGCTGTCTCCAGAAACTATTAGGCAAAATGTTCTATTTTGTTTCTACTGAAATGTTTGTGAAAAAGCATGATTTTCCTCTTTTTCCATGGATATTCCTGCCTATACAGAAACCCATAGATTTTACACCATATACTTATGAGAACAATTCTATTTCCCACCCATACTATAAATTCCTGCCATGCAGCATGTTTTAGAATAGGCAGGAAATAGAGAGAGAGAGAGTGAATTAAAAAAATAAAAATAAAATTGTTTTCAGTACTGGTTATCATAATAAGTAGCAGGAGTAGCTAGAAGGATACTGCTGATGCTGCTGGATCAGAAATGGAGGAATCCAGCAGCACCAGCAGTAAAGGAAGCCCATTTCTCTCTGCCCACATGATCCCCAGTCTCCCAGCTTGCTTCCTAGGGATCTGGGAAAATATAATAAAGAAGGGGTCACTGGGCAGCACTATGAGCAGCAAAGGTTAGCTTATTGTGCCTGTTGCTGTCAGTGTGCTTTCTTCTGTGGGGATGACAAGTGCGACAGACGGGGACCCACTGTCTCACTCTTCATCACCAAACAGTCGTATAGAGCAGCAGGAGACTGGTCGTGGAGTATAAGGGCATTTCTGGCAAAAAGCAATATGAGATGGGAGAAAAAGATGCAATTGGGGATGGGCATTACCACCACCAGCAGCAGCAGTGACATTCTGGCCTTTGCTGCTGCTGTAATGTCTGATGCTGAGTCATTAGAGACAGATGTTCATCTGTCACAGTAGCAAGATAAGGATAAGCAAGCTAATGAGCTATAGACCACCATGGGACTGGGTTCAGGAAGCAGTGACATGGGACCAGGGAAGGTTCCACTTGCTACTAGGGATGGGCAAGTTTTTGCCAGAAAAGAGAAACAGGTGTAAAATGGCACTTCCTGTCGAGAGGGAAATTTTTAATGAAAAGTATATTTTTGCTTTTTCCCACCTAGCTCATTGCATTGAAATTGTGTGAAAAGTTTCTCTTCTTTTCCCTCAGGGATAGCATAAAAGGGGTGCCAGGTTCCCAGAGCATGTCATTCTGTGTGTGTGAGAGATAGTGAAAGCAACACAATTTTTAGCTAGTCAGTTAGCATAGGCAAATAAAGCAAAAATTGAAAGGTAAAAATGTGTTCTCTGTTTTATGGGAGCCTGGGGCACTCTGGGCAGGAAAGTGTTAAAGGGATAGTAATGTTTAAATTTAACTTTAATATTGCAGGCATTAAAAAATATATAACTGTGTAAGTCTTATCTCTCAAACCGTTATGGTTTGAGATATATAACTCACTAAAGTTCCCCCCTCTTGTCTGCTTCAGAGTCTATAGGACAGCAGCAGATTCCAGTCATTTGAATGGCCAGCGGCTCTTCAGCAGAGCTGAAATCATGCTATTTCTAAATAAATACTTCATTGGAACGGTCTACATGAGAGAGGCAGCTGTGATCCAAGTTCCCTCCTGATAAGGCTGCTATATCTGTGTTAGGGAGTGTGGGTGAGTGTGAAGAGGGCGAAGGAGATTTACCCAAAATCATGACTGTGACCAAGAAGACACAGTCAGCTCTCATCCACTTTCTTCCAGCTGACTGTTCTCTCTGTTACGTGAGTATAGAGGTGTGTGAAGGAAATACCCCAAAATTTGGTGTGACTGAGAAGACAAAAGCAGCTGTGATCCAAGTTCCTTCTGATTGGATGTTCTTCCTATTAAGGGAGTTTGGAGGTGAGAGAAGAGAGCAAAGGAGATTTACCTTAAATATACCAATTTTTTGTGTCACTGAAAAAAACAAAAGCAGCTGGGATCCAAGTTCCTTCCCTGTTAGGGGAGTCTGGGCCGTGTAAGAAGGGAGCAGAGGAGATTTACCCCAAGTATTCAAAAGTTTTGTGTGACTGACTAGGTAGACGCTCTGTGTTAGCGTAGTCTGCATGAAGACCCAGTTGTACAGGGAGTGTTTTTTTTGTTTGTTTTTTTTTTGTCGATGGTAATAGAGACAGTTGATGGAAAAAAAGGAAAATATAGAAAATGTAAAATTTTAAAAAAGTTGACTGATAGTTGACAAAGACAGGGACCCTAAAGTGAGCTGCGACTGAGGCAGACTGATATTAAAAGAGACAGAGTATTTTGAAATGGACAAGACATCATGCAGTCAGTTCTATTGTGTGCTTCAGTGTTAAAATGCTCAAACTAGTTTAATAATGTCCAGCAAATGTACTAAGATCATGGATCCTGCAGAGTATGTAATAAATGCTGAATATACATCTCCTCCTGAGGAGGCTGTTTGTCACTACCATTAAAAATCCTCCACCACCAGCAATATTAAAAAACTATCTAAGAATATGACAAATAGTTGCATTCTAGCGTTGATGGCATAATGGAAGAAGGTGTAGCAGTTCAACAAACTGTTGCATCTGACTGTGACACAAACAAGTACACCTGTTCTGAAAGTAGTGATGAACATTGTGAAAATCCCTGTAAAGGGAAAAGTAATTGTTTGAGACTTAAAAAAGCCTAGATGAGTATAACAGTAGTGGGGAAGAAGAGAAATAAATAGCTGAAAATAAAATTTGTGAGTCCTACAGCAATGTATGCCTTGTAAGTGCCTTTGTCTACAACAGTAACTTCCTGCTTATGTAAAATTGACATAACCATCCTTGAAAAACTGGCTGATTGGGTATGAGGCATGTATCACATGAATTTGACTAGACTGTATAGCAATCTGAATCAACATACAAAACACTATTACTCTTGATAGTATAATTTTAACATTTAAATAAACAAGACAAACAAAGAAATTAAAATGCTTAGTGGAAATGGAAGGATCTCCCAGTTCTTCCTCTAAACTAAAGTTGTATACATAAATCATTCAACAATATAAAGATAATTAAACATAGGAAAATATGCTAGACAATTATGTGTAGTATCATGTGTGATTCCAATATAACTACATCAATGTTTATGGCAAAGGTCCCAACAGTAGTAGATGGTGGCAGCTGTTCAAATCTTCCTCCTTAATTACTGTTATAACATGTGCCGAATGCTTCTCTGTCTTCTATTTTTTCCACTTCTGCTACTTACTTGTATGATGTTTTTAAAAAATGTATAGATATGTCCTAAGGTCATTAACAATATAACCAGATGATCTGAAATCCCAATCTGACTGCATGCTTGATGGTGGGCAACTAAGGGTCTCCACAGTAGTATACATGAGTGCTGACCACTGTTTTGTTTGCCAGAACTCAAATGGGTCATTGTTTCTGCCTTGAACAATGTTATCCTGAAAGCTAGATAGAGTGGCAGTTAGGCCACTCCTTGGAGATAGAAGGTACTCATATGCATGAGTTGGCAATGCCTTTTCTGGTAATATCAAACAGATGTGCCAGTGCCCCCACCATCACCACAAATGCTAGACTGCCTCTCCTAAGACACATCACATTGCTTTCTGTGATGATCATTAAATGTGTTCTGCAAAATGTGCACTCTCTTCACAAATCAATCTTTCACTCAATCTGTAAGGTTCTTTATATGATATCACAGAATGCTATTCCACAGCGTACCTCAAAATAACTATGGCTTGGGATATGCAAGTGGGATGCAATACATGACATCTGTCCTTTAACACCTCTGCTTTCTACAAAATGATAGGGAAACATGCCAACCTCCTATGTTTTGGTAACTTCTGGGTTATTTCTGTGTTTTTGATTTCTTTCTAAAAATTCAGTACATGTGGATAGGCAGCACATGTGAGAACTTTATTGTTTAATTGCTTTAACAACATAACTATAACTAGCAGCGGGTGGGGTACTTGAAGGGACTCTTTCACTCTTATCACCTCCAACTATCTCAGAGTCATCCTTCTATATGCTTTTCATTTGCATAACTGCAGTAGAAGACATGGGTGATATTGTTATTGATGAAAATGTAGTCCCATTCTCTGAAACATTGCTAACACTTTTATTACATACTCTTTAAACCTGGGAACATTTAGGAGTAATTCTACTGTTGCTAGTCATTGTGCCACTGTATAGCTAGTTTTAAGAGCAGCTTTCCCTTTTTTTCGCAACTTCATTGCAGTGTTACTGTTAACAATACAGTACAGGATGTGGAAGAATTGGCAGTTTGCAATAAATAATAAAGCATGCAGCACAGCAGGTGATGCAGGCATCTGATACCACCACACTTCTATATATGCTTGTCCCGTTTTATCTTGCAGATGTAGAGATATAGAGCGAGCATGTATTTAGGTATACACAGTATGTTAAGTAGCACCTATCTGTCTTGAGTGTATGATGTTTTTATGTCTGTCTGCAAAGTATATGTCACACACTCTCTACGTCACTTTCTGTAGAGTCTCAGGCTCAAATCGGAACTTACAACAACTGCTTGCTGCTTATCAGTCTAAACATTTTTTAGCTCAGCTTTTTTGCCTTACACACACCCCCAGAAAACAACTGGTTTGTGCCACCAATACTCCTATTAAGCAGATCCAGCTCCTTATCTTTGCCTGTGTGCCCCTATCATCAAAAATTCAGCTGATCTCTCACTTGCTCTCTCCCAAGCAAAAACTGCAACATGAGGGATACTGACACCCATTTTATAGTTAACATGGAGGGAATACAGTGAAGTAACGCAACTTTGTTATGAAATATATTATTATCATTAACTTCAATGCAATGGAAAAAGTAGAAAACTGTACTTTTTACTGGAACTCCTGCACAAGACAGGAAGGGCCATTGTTTGCACATTTCATTTTTGAGGTAAAATGCTTTGCTCAACCATAGCTGTAAGGGCTAGATGTTGGATTTTCTGGTAGATCACTGGATCCTGCAATAGAATATCTGTATCCTTTGGGAGCTTGAAAGGTTCCTCTTTACTCATGTAGGTCAGACAGGAGAACCAAGCTGTCTTGGTCAAATGGGGTTTATCAGAGAAATGTTTGCATTAATGTTGTCTTATTTTTCTCAACAGCCTAAACAGCACTGGTAAAGAAGGGTAAATACATGGTAGCTGAAAATCTAGGTCTTGGACCATGGTATCCACTGCCAATGGATGATCGCTAGGGTTAAGCAAAAAGAAGACATCTACTTTGGAGATCAGGCATTCACTGCCAATGGATGATCCCTAGGGGTGAGGGGAAAATAAGTGATTTACTCTGGATCTCTTCTTAGATTCTATTATATCTGTCTCAGAAGAATCACATCTTAGGAAGAATCACATCTTTGGAAGAATCACCTCTTTCCACAAGACTTTCCCACTTGATGAAGGGATCATTCCCCAAGGAAAAACTTGTGTATGCTGAGAAAGATGACACAAATTGAACTTCTTACTCCACCCCTTGTGTGTTCAAGTAAGAAACAGTAGTCATATAATCTGATTTTATCTTCACTGCCTTGCATGGAACCAGGAGTGGTGAAATACTACAGAACATTACATCTAACGGTTGCTTGTGATTTGATGAGAATTGGGTCTGGTGAGGATGCCGTGTGCCCTGAATGGATTTTCCCAAGAGATTGGGCTCCCCATCCATAAGCACTAATGTCTTATGATCACCCACAGTAGTATTGTTCAAGGAAGGCCCTTTGAAAGCTTCCTGTTGTGGAACCAAAAACTGAGACACCAGCAATTTCAAGAAGTGCAAAACATCCATTATTTCAGGGATAGCTTAGTCTTTTTGCAGATTTTAATAATGCTTTCTTGTGAAGGCTATATGTGGACAGTACCATAATAGAGCATGTCATTAAACCCAGTAGTGACATGGCTTACCTGTGGGATATTGATAGAGACTTCAGGATTGTCTTGATCTTGTCTTGATCTTCTGATACAAATGTTATATTCTCTCCATTTGAAGAAGAGTCTTCTGAGTCAGAGAAGAAGGCTGCATGTCTGATTGGGAAGGTTCATGTTTCAAACCAAATTTTGTAAGAAGGAAAGTGTCAGATCAATGTCGCTGAACTGGAGAGAGTTGGAGCTGGCTTTTATCAGATTATCCAGGTAAAATAATAATGAAAACCCTCTCCCTACCTCAAGGTGGAAGTGCAACCAACAGAAGAGAGAGAAACAAATCTGGGACACAGGTAAACTGTGTGCCAGAAGATCCTCACCCTGTTACCATCCCAGGGCACTGGAAGGGCAGGGTTTAGGCCATAGCCCAGAAATAATGAGGAAAAAATGGGCTAGTATTCATGCCTCCCTGTGGGAAGGGTAAAAAAGCATTACCTCCACATACCCAAGTAGCACATCAAATAGGTCACTCCCATGTGCCTAAGGTCCTACAAAAATGACAAATTCATCACCATCCTTGTTATACTGGGGAGGACAGTAAAGACTGGGTGACCTGGAGATATACTAATGTTTTTGGTTTCTGTCCCACCTGGAAAAGGCAGATGCATTTCAGATGTGCAGTCTGGCAAATTTAAATCAATAAAAAATGTAATTTGTCCCATATGGTGCAGTTGGTTTGTGTCACGGTTTGTTACGACTCTCAGATGTAAGGTTAGGTAAAAACACAACTTTATTGAGAAAATTTAAAATAATCCCATAGGATTTCATACACGTACATACAATACATAAAACAGTAAATAGAATGGCAATATGGAATCAGACTCTACCGGCCCTGCCAATATACCGGGCCGGGCAGCCTGGGCAGACACTGTAAAGGTGGCTCTACCGGCCCTGCCTATATACCGGGCAAGGCAGCCAGACAATAGTCAGGATGGTACAGGCTCTACTGGCCCTGCCAATATACCGGGCAAGGCAGCCCAACAATAGTCAGGATAATACAGGCTCTACCGGCCCTGCCAAAATACCGGGCAAGGCAGCCTAACGGATAAACAGCTAAACAGACTCTACCGGCCCTGCCAATATACCGGGCAAGGCAGCCTGAAGGGACACAGAAAGGCTAGGTTCTACCGGCCCTGCCAATACCGGGTAAGGCAACCATAAGATGGAATGGAATAGGTTCTACCGGCCTTACCAATATACCGGGCAGGGCAACCCAAAGGAAGAGGTGTCAACCAGAGTGGCCCCAATTACTGTCAGAAGGAAATGACAGTCTATGATGTAATTAAATGCGTAGCCCAACTACTACAGATAAGATGTGACCCTTGACAGGGTATAGATGGAGTAAGGCAGTCAAAGACTGGACCACACACTAAGTACCAACAATAACTGAGTAGTGAGCCACGAGGGCCAGGAGCGAACCAGCGTCCTCACTCTGGGAACCAACACAGTTTTGTAATATATATAGCCGCAAGGCTTTGGAGCAAACCAGCGTCCGCACGCTGGGAACCAACACAGTTTTGTAATATATAGCTGCAAGGCTTTCAAGCGAACCAGCGTCCGCACGCTGGGAACCAACAGAGTTTTGTATAATATAGCCGCCAGGCTTTGGAGCGAACCAGCGTCCGCACGCTGGGAACCAACAGAGTTTTGTAAGATATAGCCGCAAGGCTTTGGAGCGAACCAGCGTCCTCACGCTGGGAACCAACAGAGTTTTGCGTAATATAGCCGCAAGGCTTTGGAGCGAACCAGCGTCTGCACGCTGGGAACCAACAGAGTTTTGCATACTGTAGCCGCAAGGCTTTGGAGCGAACCAGCGTCCACACGCTGGGAACCAACAGAGTTTTGTATAATGTAGCCGCAAGGCTTTGAAGCGAACCAGCGTCCGCATGCTGGGAACCAACAGAGTTTTGTATAATGTAGCCACAAGGCTTTGGAGCAAACCAGCGTCCGCACGCTGGGAACCGACAGAGTTTTGTGTAATATAGCCACAAGGCTTTGGAGCGAACCAGCGTCCGCACGCTGGGAACAACCCACTCTCAATGAATCGTGTCGTGAGACAGTGGAGCAAACCAGCGCCCGCGCGCTGGGAACCAACTGACTGGAATGTCGCCAAGCGACCGAAGAACAATGTCGCCACCGCTGTAGGAACCAGGCTCAGGAAGAACAGGAACCAGCAAGGACATCCAACCGGATCTGGAACAGTAACGGAGATCAGTAGCAGGAAACAGCAACTACAGGAAACTCAACCGGAACAGGACTGGCAACAACACAGCAGGCAGTGGACTGGAACAGCATGAACTCAGGAACGCAGGTACTCAGGAACTGCAGAATGGCCAATAAAGCTTCTGTAGCAAGGTGGAAAAGAAAAACTCAGAGACACCACGAAAGGGCAACTAAAGGGTGCCCGAGCTAGGTTTAAATAGGCAATATGAGGCGGGCCAAAGGCAAGCAGCCAATGGGAGCCCCCTATAGGTGATAGACATAGCAAAGCAGCAATCACGGGCACCATGATAGTTTGCTCCAGAACCACTTCACCCTTATTGTCTATTTAGAACTGAATTAAAATGTTAAACAAAGCATGCAACTGTTCATAAAGCAACTTCTGACAATTATATTTGATTTGTTTAGAAGATCACAGTGGGTATCCCCATGTTTATTGAGCAGAATATGGTTACTACACAATAACATTTACCTTTTTTGCACCAGAGAGGTTCACAGCATTGTGCTTGAACAGTTACAAAATACCACTTCTGAGTATTTTCTTTGGATGCAATAGTCCTCAGATTTATAAAAAAAAAGGAAAAACAAAATGAAAAGGCATATCCTTGACATCCTCAGTGGACTGTGTCACACGCTTATTATTTTTCATGAAACATAATTGAAAATGGAGCTGAATTTGCAAAAGGAGTTCAAGACATCAGTCAAAATGTGAGAGGGTAAGTGGAAACTAATAAACCAGCAACAGATACAATCTCCCCCACCCACAATAATGAACTCATTGACTAACATGAAGTCATTTGCAATTAATCCCATATTTAAACGTTAATGAGACTGCTGTTGCTGTGCTACAATATGAGGATATTCTGGAGCAATTCAGATGCACCATACATGAAAATTACAAATTTCTCAAATTCATATTGGCATAAAGTGGACTTTTTTTAACCCATGGAGGATGGAGAGACAAATCAATGCATTACATACTTATCTAACATTCAGTGGGAAGTATTATTACTGCATATACAGTCGTCTTATGACAGAAACACAGTATGCATTAACGTAAGTAAACCAGTGCCAGCTGTTTTTCGTATTACTAGTACTGTATTTTGCAAACTCAAGCAGGGAAAAAAAACTGGTCCATTATCCCTTTGAGTGCCAGAGGGATACCCATTGCAATACATTGATTACCCCTCTGGTACTCAAAGGGTTAAATCAAAGCTCACTATAAAGGCAAAGGTCTTATATTTTGTTTATCCCCTTGTAAGGTGTATAGAACTCCAACCAATGTGCTGTTATTGTCTCTAGTATACAAGGGGTTAATATCAGTAGATTAATGAAAAGAATTAAGAGAATGAGAATGAGTAGATCAGTGGTTCTTAATATTTCTTTATGTCACCAACACAGAGCCTAGAATAGTCAAGGAACTCTGAGTCCCACCATATATCAAAGACATAAGCAAGGGCACAAATATATATATATATATATATATATATATATATATATATATATATATATATATATACACTCAGCCGAAACTGGAACTAGCGAGACAGCACTCAGGTGTACAGATGAAAATGTAAGTTTATTCCATATATGTCTCCAAATCACCAAATGTTTTCGGTCCGTGTAAGGACCTTCATCAGGGTTACAAAACAATGGAAAATGTGAGGGTTAAATACCTGTATACAAGAATCAACTACCAATCACTTCCACTAGTGGATGGAAACAGTATTTACCATTTATCCCAGCCGGGGGGCAGCATCAGCACCACAGTGTCATCACTCAGGTAAATAGCGGCGCCGTGCCGGTCGCCAGCAAGGAGCAACGCAAAATACAAATCCCAAAAAATAAAAAATTAGAGGATACACACAACAAATAAAGACAAATTGTGAAAACAGTATATAACCGCCCTCCATGTACCGCGAGGTGCAGCGCATTGCCAGAACTCCAGCACATTGCGGCGCATCACGGGGAACACTCAAACGGGCAAAACACAACATGTTTAAAATAACACAATGTTGCATATAAAACAATCCCACTGATCTAGGACAAAATAGAAACTCTAGTGGGGCTACTGTCGTGAGACATTGTAAACCCAGGGGCGCGGCGCCGCTATGTGCCAGAGTGCTGACACTGTGGTTCTGATGCTGCTCACCGGCTGGGATCAATGGTAAATACTGATCTGTTTCCATCCACTAGCGGTTGTCCTATCATGCTCTCTAAGTGATGTAATGTCTTTTGCTTCACCCTTCTTTTACTTTCTTCCTTTTGACATTAGTTTCATTTCTTCTTTTTTAGTATTTGTTTATCTTTTCTCCATGTTTGCACTATGACCTCTTCCAGGGTGTGACGTCATTTTTCGGTTCCCGGTACAGACGTTGCACGAGGTTGGGGTTAGCGTCCATCGTGGAAGTGATTGGTAGTTGATTCTTCTATACAGGTATTTAACCTTCACATTTTCCATTGTTTTGTAACCCTGATGAAGGTCCTTACATGGATCGAAAACGTTTGGTGATTTGGAGACATATATGGAATAAACTTACATTTTCATCTGTACACCTGAGTGCTGTCTCGCTAGTTCCAATTTCGTCTGAGTACATTTATATTCACTATATATGGGACGTGCACCATTTATTACTTTATTTATTGTTTATGTTGTGCTGCTTATTTTTTGAGTGCCACTGCCAACTCTTGATGTTTATATATATATATATATATATATATATATATATATATATATTATTCTTAGATCTCACCATCAAAATGAAAAACAAAACAAAAAAGAAAAGTAAAACAAGTATATAGTGCATAACAATTTCCATAAATATACACTTGAAACTCATCATTCACTTGTTTGCATCTTCTAAGATGAACTTTATGCATGCACCATTATATTGCTCAGTGAACTATCATATTTTCATTAGAAAGATCATTTGTGGCAGTTAAAGAAAAAATGTAATATTGTTATGGAATGCATAAAATGACCTACCATGTCCTTAAAAACATAATCACAGAACCTGGGAACCTTGAGTTTCTAATGTGCCATTCCAACCAAGTGATTCATTGATGTTTGAGCTATGCTCATAGCCTGTGACTAAGTTTTTGTTTTGATTTTGCCCCCCCCCTTTCCCTAGTTACCTTTATTATTTTGTACCCTCTCAATTAAAATTTAATACATTTCAATAAAAATAAAAACAGTGGCATATGACAGACTTAACCATGTCAGTGCCATGCGCTTGGGCCATTTCTTAGACCCTAGAGACTAGACACATTTTCAGCATTTTTGCTATTTATCTGTTTTGGAAACTATATATTTTTTTTCCAGAGGAAGGGCTCGATACTGTTAGCCTCACTAAAAAAAAAGACTTTTTTTTGGTTTTCCTATTACCCAAGTTGTAAAAACAAAACCAGTGGTAATTATACACACGTCCAGTCAAAAAAAGCCCCATAAGAAACAACTAAAAACAATGTGCAAGTAGCATACTATTAGCTACTGTTTTGTGGTTACATTTTCTGCCAGGAATCCCATGCCTCAGAGTTGAGGTATAGAAGCCACAACAATGGTTTTATACAATTGTTGTATCAACAAAAGCAGAGCAGAATACATTTACGCATGCTCTCTAAGGTCAAAAGAAATGGAGAAGTGTCAAGTTAACTCCTGAAAACACCCAAACCAATGGAGAAGTATCAGGTTAAGCGTTAGATGGCCTAGATTCACTAAAGGCTAAAGGTCAATGCTGTGGCAATATGATTTTGTCAGTGTATTCAAAACACTTCTACATTTCATAAAAAAGGAGGTCAGTGTATGTCGAATAAAATTGGAGAAAGAAGAATGTTGAATGGGAGCACTATATGTCGAATGGGAGTAATATATATTGAATTACTAAGGGGGTGGTTAATATGTTGAAGGAGGGCACTGTATGTCGGATTTCTAACATGTTGTGGAGCATGGGGAAAAACACCATTGGCTGGGGGGGTCAGGCAGTGTATATGGGGCTAACACACAATAGCGTTGTTCCCCATGCTGCACACCATGTTAGAAATCCGACATACAGTGACCCCTTCTACATATTAACCCCCCCTTAGTAATTTGACATATATAGCTCCCATTCAACATACTAACTTTCGCCATTTGTATTTCGACATATAGTGCTCCCATTCGACATTCTTCTTTCTCCATTTTTATTCGACATACACTGACCTCCTTGTATATGAAATGCAGAAGTGCTTTGAATACACAGACAAAATCATATTGCCACAGCATCAACCTTTAGTGAATCTAGGCAATCTAACGCCTAACTTGCCCTTTCTGTCATTAAACGTCTGCCTATTTCCTTGGACTCTGACTTTTAGCTTGTTTTTTAGGAGGTAGTTTAAGGCGTGGTTGAATAAAAGCATACAGCACCATTTTTGTTACTATAGCGACATGTGCAGCCTACACTGGTTTTGTTTTACCATGGTAAAGAAAACTGGTAAAACACGTTGTTTTTACTGTAACGCTGGTTTTGGCGTGGCTAACAGTATCAAGCCCCAACTGAGTTATTGCATGGTGTATAATGTGAAGTAAATATTGCATGGTGCGACAAACTATGATGTGATAAATCCCCCTCAAAATTTTAAAAACATTTTATTTTGCTAAAATCCCACTCTATCAAAAACATTTACATTGGTTGTGAAAGTTTCAATATTTGAAAAAGCCCTGAATTCCTCCAAACACAAAAATACTAAATATGTATAGTTTTACCAACATTCATGGCCAGAACAGACCCTAATAAACAGAAACACAACAGTGTATGTTAAACTTTATGAAGTACAATACATATTCCATTTGGTACATAGTAAAATTTCCCTAAAACAGCTGAACAACTACATAAAACAATATTTCCAGAAAGTAAATCCCCACTGCATCAAATGAGGATTTACTTGCCTTTCCTCCCCTAGCCTGGGGTACACAAATGTGTCCTGATTGTGGTGCTAAATTAAAAAAAAATAGAATTTTTCTACATGTCCACATTTTCAAATGTACTAAAATCTTTGAAAACTGACTGTATTCATTAGCTACCGTTCTTATAAGAAAAATGGCACCATAATAATATTTTTTCTTACATTTTGCAATCATCACTTGCCTGTACTACAATGGTTATTTTAACAACTAGAAAGGCTTCCCAAAACATATAATTTTGCAAAGACACTAACCCACTTAATCAAATGAGGGGCTCACTTGCCTTTCTACCCCTACCCTGGTGTGCAAAATTTTTTCCAGAAGGTGGCTCTTAAGGAAGAATTTTAATTTTTTTTTATATTTACACCTCTTCAAATGTACTGACATATTTGAAAACTATGACATTTCCTATTTTATTATTTCGCTATTACTCTTACAAGAAAAATAACCCCACTGGTATGAGTTGACATATTGTAGGGGGTGCCAGAATCACACAACAATACCTACCTGTTTTTTTTTTTTTTAAATGGCCTTCTGTATTAAAATGTTCATAATAACTATTAGAGTTATGAAGGAAAGTTATGCAAAGTATAACATTTTGGAATGCAGACATTCACTCACATCAAATTAGTGACTGTATGTATTTCTTGGCTGGTCTGCACAAAAATTTACATAAGGTGATGCTATAGGAACAAATATACACACACATATATATATATATATATATATATATATATATATATTTCTTATACTTCCAGATTCCACCACCAACCATGGAATGTATTCAGTATCTGCTATCAGCCTGCCAAAAATGGCACCCCATATGTATGGGTTAACATACCAATTGGGTTTGATAGGAACACTAAACTGCACCTAACAGTTTTCTCTTTTGAATGTTCCTGCATGCATTTTAATAATCCTAAGCATTACAGATATGCAAAAAAGGTAAGTAAGGTATACCATTTTGGAAAGTAGAAATAAGTAGAAATAAAAAAACAGACCAGAGATTCTTCATACATGTTAACCAAATGTGAACCCAGTATAAAGCATATATTATATCACTGTGTTGCTAGATTTTCAAAAAATTAGGAGTTTGTTGCAATTTGGCCAAAGTATGTTTAAGCTCACTTACCTCACCAAGGTTCTCTATTTCTAGTGAGTCTTATGTAATACACATTATATTCCCTGTTCTAAGTTTCAAATTTCCCTTGAAGAATTCTTGTGAGGAAACGTGTTGATTTAAAAGCACCTCATTAAAAACATAAAAAATACAGTATCTAATATTTTCATGATAAGGCTAACCTGCTTTCAAATAGGATCAGCTGGCAGTGATGGGTGGAAACCCAAATGGACTGGAACTCCATCAGTCACATTTATAGGTCTTCTCAACTCACCACTACAAGGTAAAAGTAGCCTGTATATTACATTGATTACAAATGGACATAGGCCAAGCAAGTGAAACAGAAGGCCAAATACTATGACTTTAAAAACCTCTTTTAATAATAATAACAATTTCACACAAATATATATATATATATATATGAAAGCATATAGGGGGTACCAGAAGTACAAAACTGCACCAACTACGATATATAATTTTTCCTACATTTTTCAAATACAACTTGCTTATAGTAATTAGTAAAATTATTATAATAATGAAAGAAATTAATAAAATGTAGACAAAACATACCAAATTGAAAAGTAGACAACCAGCCTCATAAAATGAGTGGTCATTTGTCTTTCTCCCCCAGGTTATTATGCGCAACTATTTCCAGAATGTGGCATTATAGGGGAAAAACACACACTTTTTTACACATCAGTTACTTCAAAGAAACTATAATGCGTCAACACCATGGAATTTACTAGTATATTTTGTACCTAATGCCAACCTAAGAAAAATTATGTCCAATAGGTATGGGTTTACATATCAGAGTGGGTACCACTGGCTACAAGTGGAACAAGAATGGGGACGCAAACAGTGTATATATGATTCTATGTGATTCTATGCCTACAACTTGAAGAAGGCTGATGGGGGGATCAGACATTAAATGTGGGAATCTGTGACTACCAGGGTTAGGGGGTCAGACACTGTATATAGGGGATCTGTGACTGCCAGTGCACAGTGGACTCAGGATGGGGGTCAAGCAGTATATGTGGGAGGTCAGTGGCTACCAGTGGGCAGTGGAACCAGGCTGGAAGTTGTCAGATGGTAAGGGGATCTTTGATGTCCAGGGGGAAGTAGAACCAGGCTTGGGGGTCAGGCAATCTGTGTAGGGATCTTTAACTACTAGTGGGCAGTGGAAACAGGCTGGGGGTCAATCAGTGTATTTGAAGATCTATGACTGCTAGTGGAACCAGGCTACAGGGGATCCCTGATACCAGTGGGCAGTGGAACAAGGTTGGGGGGGGTCAGACAATTTATATAGGAGATCTTTGACTACCACTGCACAGTGGAATCAGGCTGGGGGTTAAACAATATATGTGGTGGGGGGGGGTTGACTACCAGTGGGAGGTGGAACCAGGATGGGTGGGGCATGGACAAACAGCATGTGAGGATGTGACTACCAGTAAACTATGAAACCAGGCTGGGGGGTGGACATCTGTGTCAGAGAACAAAGACCAGCCATGCAGACAGTGTGTATTCCATAGGGGTGTCCAGTGCATTCCAAAACCACTTCTGTGCTAGTCCTTGTCCCACATGTGGCTGCCACTATAAGAGTTAAAGAAGCAGTCAACTTTTTTCTTTTTTAATAAGTTATAGTGATTTAAATACAGTGCTCACATTGTTGGGAGATTTTTCATTCAAAAGTTATTACAGTCAAACCAATTTAACAATAAACTGCAATCTTCTAATGTGGTCCCCTGGTGTTGCTATTTCTGTCACTTTCTATGGAAAGCAGAACTCAATGATCCAGACTCTATGACTGAGGGCATTACTTAAACATAGCCTTTAGTTCAGCAGTTGGTGCTACAGATAGCTGTCTGAGCTGTAATAATGTTTGAGTGAAAAATCTCAGTAGTGAGAATACTCTTTTTTTACTCAACATATATTTTTTTCACAAAATAGATTTACTGCTCCTATAAGCTTCTATTTAAGAATTATTGTGTGTTTTTCATATGACTTATCTGCCTTAATTTTAGGAATGGTTTTACATTTTGACTGATGTTACTGTGGTGTTTTAAATATTTTATTTTATATGACAGTATTTTTCAACTTATGAAACATATTTATTGCACATGGATGAAAGAGATTAAAAAATGTAGGCAATCACTGATTCCACAGCATCTGGGTACTATAGTTACCATCATCAACAACCAACCATTGGCTGATTGATGATGATGACGGGAGATGTAGATCCCAACAACCAGAGAGTCAAAAGCTGGCTATGCAAGAGATAGACCTGTGTAACAAGCTACTTGCAGGAGCGAAATATTACAGCAGCACAATAAGATTTTTAGGGAAATATGAAAAAAGTAATATTATCTTCCAAAGAGTCATTGTAGGTGCTATGTAATGAAACTACTAACAAAAGTCTAGAAAGTTGTTTGGCCACTTAGCACTGTGTATGCCTGTCATGGGCACCCAGGAATGCTCAGAACTCAATACGGTAATATAATGCAAAATATTTATTAGAATAAATCACAGCAATAAATAAGTGGTACAACAAGCAAAGGATTACTAGCTGGTGACACTACTACCAGAAATAGTAGGCCTCTCGCTAGACCACAATGTGAGAGACTGGGCCGAAGCCCCTGTTAGTCTCAGCAAGATACAGGAACGCCAACTCTTGATCCGTCGAATGGAACACTGGAACAGGTGACCACTGTGAACACTGGCTCAGCAATCTTGATCCGATGAACAGGAACACAAAGACTGCTGGACTGGAGAACTGACCCACTCCTGCAATCAGTCAAACCAGCAACACCACACCTTTGCAGCAACCCGGTGACCCACACCTGCAGTCACCGCTAAGAGACCCTGTGACTCTGCCTGCAGTCACTATATCGGACCCCTGTGACTCACTCCTGCAGTCACATATAAAGACCCTGTGGCTCATGCCTGCAGCCACCACATGAGACCCTGTGACTCACGCCTGCATTCACTACACCAGACCCTGTGACTCTGCAAGCAGTCACTATAGCGAGACCCTGTGACTCACGCCTGCATTCACCAATCAGACCCTCTGTCCACAACAGTGGTCTGTCTTAAGCCAATAGCACAAATTGATCACGGTAAGGGATACTCGTGATCACTGGGTCATACACAGAGAGGGTTCTCGTACTTAGCTGGGTCATAAACAGAGAGGGTTCTCGTACTTATCTGGGTCATACACAGAAAGGGTTCTCTTACTTAGCCGGGTCATACACAGTGCGGGTTCTCATAAATAGCCAGGTCATGCACAGAATGGGTTTTCGTAGATAGCCAGGTCACACACAGAGCCCAAGTACTTCACCTGATAACAACAACAACACAAGGGCGACTGAGTCAGGACTCAGTCTGCCTTTTAAACCCCTCCACAGGAAGTAGGAGGAGCAGCTCAGAGGGAGGAAGTAGGAAGTAGGTAGGAGGAGACTACAGGAAACAAACAGATAAAACAGAGGCCTGCTGCATGCGAGAAGCCTTGCGCCTGTAGATGCTGCTGCAAACAAGGTAAGCTGTAAGCTGTAACAATGTCAAAGTGGACAATGATGAAAGGTGTGGATGTTGCTGGCTAATCTGCTTCTCTACAGTCAGACATAGGCAATGTAGGAACTAAGGACAAATGAACTAGGCTCAAAACTCATCCATTTTTATGCATGCTTTGGTATTGATGCTAATCAGTTGTTCTCCTAGGTGGTGTGCTCAGAGGAGTTGTCCACTGATATGTGCTATCGTATATGCTTTGAGTGTTTAAATATGGTTGCTGCTGTCCATCATTCTTAATATAAAATAAAAGTTCAAGTGTGTAATATGAAACAAAAGTACAGGTACAATTTTATTGACAAGCCGCCATACAAAAAAGCCCTAAGGACCGCTCCCAACACCTGCAATTCAGTATATTAACACTTCTGTGGCTGCCCCACTCATTCAAATAGTGTCTAGACAGGAACCTATTTTGAGTGGCATATGAGTTATTCAAAGTTACCCCTTTTTTGTGATGGTGTGTCCATAGTGTACATAAAGAATTTTTTTCTCATCTTAGATGTGGGAGGTATCCTACTCAATTAAAGGAAATCATTAAATAATTTTGTCAGTTCAGTCAGTCATAAACTGCATGATATAAAGGGTAAATTAACCTTTCTGTACAGGTACAGCCCACATAATGTATTTTATATGGTAGAATACTGATTTTTATTTATTTAACTACACATAGTATTATAGGTGGTCTCATTGTGATGCATCCCTCTGCAGTGCATTGTGTGTGTTTCTACTACTCAAAGGGTTAAAGTTGTTAGCGGAGCAAAGAACTGGAGGGATTGGACATACCGAGTTTACCTCGTGCCATTGCTTACCTCCTGGCACTCAAAGGGTTAAGGCTTTTCTGAAATCTATGCACCTGCTCTTCCCAGCATGAAGTTATGTTTGTTGCTCATACCAACTTGTGTGTTGCTTGTCATAAATTATTACAAGACGCTCTCTCAGTTGTAGTTACAGGCTGAAATGTAAAGTGCCATAATCTGTCAGTCTGATGGTGATTTCACAGAACAGTTTAAGAAGTACAGAGTACTATGATCTTTTTGTAAATTTTAAGTCAAGTATTTATTCCACGTTTTATTCAATGTAATAGTGATCCCTCTAGCATCCAAAGAGTTAACAAATAATGTAATTTTTCATTTATTTTTTCAATGTATACTGCAATAATCTTATCTCTACAACAGGAGACAAATTTCATGGTGGGAAGTAAGTGGAAAAAAAAGAGGAAAATAAGAAAAAAACAGAAATCAATGTAAAAGCTCTTTGTAGAGATAAATGGCTTTTTTAAGATTAAATCAGTCTTTTAACCCTTTCAGTGCCAGAGGGGTGTACAAGACATTGCAGAGCAATGCATTGCACCCCCCCGGCACTCAAAGGCACTGAAGGGGTAAATAGATAGGGAAATGGGAAGACTGAATGGGCCAGTTTTTCTTATCTGCCATTAAAATATTTGCTTCAATGTTTATAAATTGAGATTTAGATTTAGATTTATTACACTTATTGGAGCTTAGTGCATAACAGTTAAATTGATAATTAGGTAAGTGGTCATTTAATGACTCATTAATATTCAGTAACTTCCAGTAATTAACATGACAGATGATGACTTTATCATCTCACATTAAGTTAAACATATTGCAATGTGAAGGGATTATTTAATTGAATGTATACAAGGATAATTATATTTTGAGCAATGTATGAACAATTTGCTACTCGCACAGTTAAAAATATTAAAATTTTTCTGGTGCTACGTTTTATATAATTGCTCCATAAATGCATTTTATATATTAAAACGTGCGATTCTTGAAGTATGCTTCAATTATTTTAATGAGTAATTGGGCTATCAGATCGGATAATGTATGCAATTAGCTTGTTGGAGTAAGTCAGATACTCCAACTATAAAACTGAGGAATGTGTGCAAATAAAATCTCCACAACACCAATGGTTACAGAGATGAAATTAAAAATAGCACTTGCAAGTATGTATCAATCTAGTACATTCATTATCGTATATAGGTACAATATAGTCACAAACAGAAAAATATTCAATAGCATTGGATCCCAGGGGTACTTGCCTCCCTCTTCCCTATCCGTCTTTATGCTGAAGAGATTAGGCACAACTAAACAAGATAATGCATTGTCTGAGCATTTATCCATTTGGGTCCTACTACCTTTTCAATAAAAATCCTGCAAGAATTTCCAAAAGATATCTCATGGTCATCAGAAATAATGTTTAAAAGCCTGGGGTTATTAGAGAGATGTTACTGTTAATAAAATATTTGCTTCAGATGCAGTACTTTATGCCATTTTCAATAAGGTTCCTTATATTATATTCATGCATGTTTGTGAAGACTGGTTGTCTATGTTTCCTATAAAATGCCTTTACATTTTGTATGAAGTTCAAACTTTCTATAAATTACTGTATGTATTGTAACTCATCCTTTCCAGTGACAATATTGCTTCTATGGACAATATTAAAGATATAATCATGTTTAAGGCTCAGCATTTTGCCCCAACACCTTCTAGTTGGTTAATGTGTGCAAACAGTGAAAGATCCTTATTATACTAGCCAGAGTGAACCTCTTATGAGGAGATGAAGATAAGATTGGAGGGAGTTAGTGATAAAATAGGCAATTTGCCTCCTATCCTGCGAACATAAACACTAATGTAATAAGAAGAAGCGGAGCAATTCTGGGGCAAACCATCTCCATCACTATGAGCAGGGATGGGCGAAAATGTTTGCCTCAAACTGAAATCGGTGAATAATGGCACTTTCCACCTGGCAAATAATTTCCAGCGAAAAGTGCCATTTTTCTGCTTTTCCCGCCTTTTTCACCTATTAAAATCAATGGGAAGAAAAATATTTCTCCACCACACATTTTTTGAGCTACAAAAGACAGGCAAATAAAGGAGAATTGAAGTTTAGTTTAGGGAATCTTTTAGGTAGGACATTTGTTCTGTTAGGAGAGTCAGTGGGGCACTCTGGGGAGAAGAAGAGAGGAAGGAGGTTGACCCAAAATACTCCAAAATTCAATGTTACTTACTGGCAAGACACAGGCAGCTAGGGAATAATTTGCTTGCTGATCTTGCTGTTATTTTCTCTGTGCTGGAGAAGTCTTGGGAAAGAAGTTGCTGATTTTCTTTTTCAGTTATAAGGGTGGAGCAGTGCAGGGACTTGAGAGTAAAGTAGTAGTTAAAAAATTACTCCAACAATGGTTGCTGCAGTCTGTGCAATAAATGATGATGATGCCTTTTCTTGAAGGGAGGATGCGGTTTGTCAAGGTCCCAGTAAAACTTCCAGCACTACCAGTGCCAGTACAAAAAAAGGACCATAAAAAAATACATAATAAGAACAATGAAGATGACAACAAGTTGCATTCAAGTGTTGATGCTGGCAATAGCAGAGTAGAGGAAGGTGTAGCAGCAGAACTATCTGCTGCATCAGATAGTGAACAAACAAGCACCAAAACACCTATCCTGAAAGTAGTAGCAAACTTTGTTACAGTAAAAGTAAAAAGAAATTGTTTGAGACCTCTAAAAGCTTAGAGGAATATAAGGGTAGTGGGCAAGAATTGGAAGGTGATGCTGCTGAGGATGACCTAAGGATGACCGGTGATGATGCAGATCTAGATTGTATCCCTCCAGCATCCTTCTCTTGTTCAGATACTGAGAGTGAGGATAATGACTTGGCCATAAAGTTAGCAGAAAGGAATAGGCTGAATCTTCTACCACTGAAAAGGAGCACTGTGCCTGTCTGTAAACTGTTTGAGAAAACCACTGGAAAATCTGACCCTGGACAAACAAAGATGTCAAAAAGTACACAGTCACCCTATCAGTCATCATCAGCATCATCACCTTTTCAAAGTCCAAGTCCTACTCAGCCACACACACCTGTGTTGAGTACCCAGCAGCAACAACAACAGAAACACAGGTTATCAACATCCATAATGTTAGATATGCCTATGCTGCTGCTGGAAGTGCTGCACCTTTGACATATATTAGTAGTAGTAGCAGTAGAATTGCATCAATATCTAGCCCCAGTAGTAGTAGCAGCAGCTCAGAAGCCCCTCAGTCCATAAAGTCCATAGTATGGAGATACTTCACTCAGAATCCTAAAGCTAAGCATGTTTCTATCTGTTTGCTGTGCAAAAAGCACATGCACAGGGGGAAAGCAGGCACCTACCTAGGCACCTCCTCTATGAGATCCCACCTGAAGCATAACCACAGGTCTGACTGGGAGACACACTATCAGCAGGTCAAAGGTGCTACAACTAGTAGCAGCAGAAGCGCTCTAAAAAGTTCCCAGGGCTCTATCATAGAAAAAAGAAGTAGTAAAGTTATTTATGAGTCAGAGAATGTGCTACTGCTAACAGTTAGTTCAGTCCAAATAACACATATGGCTCCTGCTTTAGAGTATGATGACTCTGGCTTTGTTGTAAGAGATGGCAAGACTCATAGACTGCCCACACATGCTGCCTCTACCTCCACCACCTCCTCTTGTCAGTTTGTTAAAGCAATGAAGTTCCAGGGTTCTTCTGCCATGTCCTGCCAACCCACACTGACTGAGTTCCTGGGAAGGAGTCAAAAACTTCACAAAAACAATTTAAAAGTACACCGGTGGAATGGCAAAGTTGCCAAAATGTTGGCAATCGACATGCTACCGTATTCTTTTGTAGAAAACCGAAGTTTCAGAGAACTGATGTCAAGTGTAGCTCCATGCTGGCATAGCCAAGCCACAGTTACTTTCCAGGATGGCTCTGCCTAAAATGTACAAGCAGGTGGTTTGTGTGGTGGGCAAAGGGCTGAAAAGTACATATGACAAGAAAATCCACCTGACAATAGATATGTGGACAAGTGGGCAGAGCACAGACTATATGACTATGACTACTCATTGGGTTTCCCTTCCAGCACCAGCAGTGGACAACACTAGCTTACAACATCAATTGATAGCCAGTAATCATGCTTCTGTTTCTGGCAGGATAGCCGATACCATAGTCACGCCACCTTGTGTATGCAGAGTTTTGAGAGACAGTCCCACAAAGACATAGATGTTTTAAGTAAGCTAGAGCAGGTGATACAGGAATGGCTTGTACACCACTCATTAAAAGCTGGTTTTGTGTCTGCTGATAAAGGCTCCAACATAATCACTTTGAGCACAGGTGATATGGTACATGTGCCTCGCTTTGCCCATGTGTTAAATTTAGTTGTGACCAGATTCCTGGCAGAATCCGAAACCCTCAGAGAGATGCTTGTTGTAATTAATTTAATATCTATCTATATATAATATAAATATATTAATAAATATAGAATTCCAATGGTTCATCTACTTTAGGCAGTATTTATAAGAAAGCTAAAATACATTCAAGAGTGCAATTCCTTCTCAGCTCTACCAGGCAACCCATTTCCCTTTTTTTACCCCCTTATTGCATTAACCGTTGCCCGCAATAAAACCAATGTTACTTGAGATTACAAATGTCCAGCAAAACTTGGATAAGTCCAACTTCAAGTATACAAACAGAGGGGAATGGGAAGGAAAAGGGGGGAGGTAGACATAGGAGGGGCTGAATTCACCAGGAACAAATACAGGATCAGGTAAAATCAGCCACAGCAACTGTGCTCTATACTATTATACGAACTTTCCCGCCTCCTACTTTCCTATTGGCTAAAGGCTATGATCTCACAAAACCCACCACCATTAATTTCCTACTGTTATGTTTGTAGTGGAGGTGTACTCACTTTTCAGAAGCAGGAACCCAGAGGCAAGTTGTCACCCTTGCTGAAGCAGCACACAGGAAGAGGGCTGAGTCAAATTATAGACCCCTTCCTAGAGTAATCTGCGAGCATGGGCAACAGAAAGGTGGAAGGAGGTCCGTTGGCCCAGCTGAGGTCTGGATACCAGAGAGCAGCAGAGTCCTGAGGGTCAAGCCGAGGTCAGGATACCGGAGAGCTGCGAAGTCTAGGGGTCAAGCCGAGGTCAGGATACCAGAGAGCAGCGAAGTCCAAAGGGTCAGGCGGAGGTCAGGATACTGGAGAGCAGCGAGGTCCAAGGGGTCAAGCCGAGGTCAGGATACCAGAGAGCAGCGAAGTCCAAAGGGTCAGGCGGAAGTCAGGATACCAGGGAGCAGCAGCGTCCAGGAGGTCAAGCTGGGATCAGGATACTAAAGAGCTGAACCTGGTAAGAAGCCAGAGAGTCAGGAGGTCAAAGGTCAAAACTGGATCAAGGACTGGAAAGCCGCTGGCAAGTGACAACTGCAACACATGGAAGCACAGTGTGACTGAGCAAAGCCCTTAGTGAGCTCTGGGCTTTTATAGTCTAGACTGGGGGCGTGTGGAGGTAGCAGGGAGGTGGAGCCTAATGCAGCGTTGCCATAGCAATGCCCTGGGATCTTTAACACCACCAGCAGGACGCGCACACAATGCTGGCTGGATGTGTGCGCGTTGGGACCCTCTGCTGTGGTGTGCTGTGCGCCTACCGGCCACTGGGAAGCAGCGGGGAGAGGAGAGAGGTGACCGCCGTGGCGGGCGGCTGACAAGCGGAGCCGTCCACCAGCATTCACTTGCGGGGAACAGCAGGGAGCCAGGAGAGGCAGCCGCCACACCGGGCGGCCACGAGGTGAGATCCGCCCGCACTAGTATGTGTGCAGCGGGTGTTTAGTCCGCGGCGGGCGGCTTGACACCTACCATGTGCAAAGTCACCACATTCCCCCACTTTTACTCATCCTTTGTTGCCCAGTTAACAAATATCTTCCCCCCCCCAGGACAGGGAAAACCAGTGGGCGCAAAAAACATTTTTGAGATGAAAATTCACCCACCATCTCTCTGGAACAATTCCCTCAGTGACATGAGCTTTCCTGCAAACCTCCTAGGTTGGATACTTATTCTAACATCCATCTCCAATTACACACTTCTGTACAAAATGTACACATATTTACAAGATTCTATGTTCTTTGCTAAAAAGTCTCTACAGGACTGTGACAATGGTCAGTTCATGTTTGTATGGATGATTGTAATTGAGTCATCTATCTCCTATCACTCTGTTCAGCATTGGTATATTCCATGCAGTTGCGTCCCATGGCATCCACTGAAATCAACATTAGGAGTGGGCGAAAGTTATTGCCCTGTTCCCGCAGGAAATTTCGCGAAAACCACTTTGTTATCCACTTTTTCGCAAGAAAATCTGCTTTAAAACCAGCGGTTAAAATTTTCATATCTTTCGCCCATTGGCCAAAATCTTTCAACATTTTTTTCAATGGCTAAAAGTTTTCACCCATTGATTTACGTTGTTTTTGCACTTCCGCTATAAAAGAGTGACAATTTCTATGAAGGCAGATACAATAGAAGCAGCTACAGAGCGAGATAGACGTGCTCTGCTGTTCTCTTGTGATATTTTTGGCTCATAGTGACTCCTATCACTATGAGCAGCAAAAATAGGAACTGGAAGGACCCTTATTATGTGTCCACTGAGTCTGAGGAGGAAGTAACCAACAGTACTGAACCAATGCTGTCTAGTCCCCCTAAATCACCCCAAGGGATCTTGGGGAATTTAATGAGAAGGAAGGGAGAAAAGGGAATGGGAAGGAATGGAGGAAAGGATAGTACTAGTGAGAGCAGGACAGGTCACCTGCCTATGCCTGCTACAAGACGTGCTGCCCTTGCTGCCAGTGCCACCATTGCTGCAACTGCAGCCACTAGTGTTTTACCTGCTGCCAGATGTGCTGCCCCTGCTGCCAGTACCACCATTGCTGTAACTGCAGCCACTAGTGTTGTACCTGCTGCCAGACGTGCTACCCCTGCTTCCAGTGCCACCATTGCTGTTCCTCCTGCAGCCACTAGTATTGCACCTGCTGTCAGAAGTGCTGACCCTGCTGCCAGTGCCATTATTGCTGTTCCTGCAGCCACTAGTGTTGTACCTGCTGACAGATGTGCTGCCCATGCTGCCACTAGCGCTGTACCTGCTGCCAATGCTGAACCTGCTTGTAGTGCCGAACCTGCTGCTAGTACTGAACCTGCTGCCATTGCTGAACCTGCTGCCACCAATACTTTTCTTGCTACTAGTGTTTCTTGTAGGTCTCAGGGAAGGAAGGAGAAAATGATTCCAAGTGTGACAGCAAGGGACCCTAAATCACACTTGCCATTCCCAAGCAGCCCTGCCAGTGCTAGTACTACTGCTACTAAGGTCCAGCAGCTTGTTAGCATTAGGAGTGAAGGAGCGGATAACCAACAATATCCTCATATTACTAGTGACTGTGAGACTGAGGAGGAAGACTCTGCGACTGAACTTGATGTGGTTGGTGCTAGTAGAAGTAGCAGTAATGGTGAAGCAGCTGGAGTGGTAGAGGAAACATTTGACAGCATCCAGACTAGCGCTCAAGGGAGCCCACACCATTCCTCTGGCTCTGGGAGTCCTCCCCTTCCCTTCACTACAGTGTCCAAGTTGAACATGATTCTTAAGAGGCCAGAACTGGTTTTGGAGAAGAGCAGGCTCAGAATTGATACCATCACCACTAGCAGGGGCACAGATCATATTATATAGAATTTTTAAAGGGCAGAAAGGGCTTTAATTTGAAGTGACATATACATATATAAATTCTCATTTATTATTAAAAAAATTCCAAAATTAAAAAAAAGTAATAATGTGTTACATAATGGGTGCAGCATAAGAAAATTAATTCAAAAAAATGTAATTGTCCTGATGTACTCACCTATGAGTCTTACCTTGGTGCTGCAGGTGAGCTTACACTCAAACGGCCATTGGAGTGAAAGTAAAAGCCTCCAATTATTTAAATGTGCATAGAGATTTGGGACAGAGCCCAGGTAACTCATTGTTTTTTTGTGCTATGTATTTTGGGCTGATGTATACTATAGCCATTGCTGCTGCCCAGGAGTAGTGGGAGTTTGAGCGCAGGGCTTTATTTTGTGTGTTTGTTGTATATTCATTTGTATCACACAGTCATGTTACATTGCTGCCACTATGTGTGTAGGGGTTTATAAAATACCCCTTACTGTCTCATTAGAGATTTAATATTATTATTAATTTAGTTTCAATGTATTTTTTTATTTTTACTTGTTTCATTTACATTTTTTATTGAATATTTTAAAGTTTTTTTTTAAATTCAGCTAAATAATTCAGACTATTGCTGAAGTTCATCCGAGTCGAACAGGTTCAGTCCGAAATTCGGATCCTCGGCAACAAGAGGCGAGGAGGAGATCAAAGAGAAGGAATAGAATAACCCAGGCAGAGACAAGTTCCAGGACGAGTGAAACAACTAGCTCGCCATCACCTTCTAGAGTAACTACATCTTCTGCCAATCCACCTCATTCATTACCTCCCCCTCCAAATGATAGCCACTCTGTTGATGTTAGGATGTGGCAGTTCGTCTCTACCCATTGCGCACTGTGTGGTGCACTGACCACACATGCCAGTGTGGCAGAGGAGAATCGCAATCAGTGCATCAAGCGGCATCTGAGGAGATTCCATCCTGCAGAATATGCTAAGATGGTGGCAGGGAGGGTTCATCATTACTGTTAAACTGTCAGCAAGTTGTCATATGTCCTTAACGGGTCTGGAAAAGGGGTACAGTGACAGCATCAGTACTTGGTTTTGGGTGCCATGTTGTTTGGATACAGTTGTGCCCCCAGATGTTATTTACCACACACACACACACACACTGTGCACATTGCAGTTGCTGATGAAAGCCACAGTTATTATTCTAATAACAACACACCCATGATGATTTTGGAGGAGGGGCAGGTGGAGAAGATTTAATGGTCAGCTTGTTCTTTTCTCCACATATACTGGGGGCTACTTATTCTTCTGCTACTGCCTCAGGCTCATCACTGGAGCCAGTTGTGGCAAGTGAAACCTTCATCATCCATCTTCCATGCTACTGCTATTGTTGATCCCAATCCCTTTCAGCTGCCTAATCATCCTGCTGCTTAAACAACTCAGCAGCAGCAGTACGAACAGTGGTTGCAACTAAGGAGGACATTTGACAGTGGCCACTGGCCAACATGACCTACTGGCATTAGGCCAGTAGGGCATTTTTATTTTTTTCTCAGGGTTTGCGTTTTGAAAAAAAAAAAACTAATCCTACAAAAAATAAACAATTTTTGGAGTGTTTGTTTCTAACTAGCCTAAGTCCTACAAATCAATGTTTCCTTAGGGCTTGTGCCAAACAAGCTTAAGTCCTACAAATCAGTGTTTCTTCAGGGCTTGGGCCTCTAATAAGTCTAAGTCCAACAAAGGCCTCTAACAACAAATCTAAGAAATCATCCTCTACAAAATACTCTATCAAGTATCAGTCCACCCCAGTGGCAGCTTATGTCAGGGGGTTCCTGTCTCTGTCACTTTAAATACAAATTTTTTACTTTATTGATTTACTTTTATTAACTGTCCCCCCAATAGCAGTCAAGAAACCCCCCCAAAACAAATTCCCTGTTCAAATGATTCATTCATTCACCAACACAGGCATCCTCCTCGGACCCCTTTTATACCATGTCTTATGGTTTTTATTTTATTTTATTTAGGATTTATTTTTTATTAACTGTCCCCAATCCCAGTAAACAACCCCCCAAAAAAATCATCTCCTGTTCAAATGATTCTTTCTCCACACCCCACCCTCATGCCCCTTTTTGTACTATGCCTTTGAGAAATAAAATAATATTTGCTATGTGTTGTGTGTAACTTCTATGTTCCCATTGATTTCAAAGGAATGAGCTAGGCGAAAAAAGCAGGAAATCGGCACTTTTCGTGGGAAATTTTTCGCCAAGCAGAAAGTGCCATTTTTCACCGATTTCAGTTTGAGGTGAAAATTTTTGCCCATCCCATATCTTAGGTGACATTGACAGACAGCTGACTGGGCTTAGGCAAGGCATCATACAGCTGCATCAGTTGTGTTGTGTACCGTACAGTAAAAAAACACAGTGTAGTTGCATAATGTCCAGCAAATGCACAAGGGGAAGGGGGGGTGGAGCAGTACAGGGACTTGAAAGTAAAGTAGTAGATAAAAAACTTACTGCAGCAATGGTTGCTGCAGTGTTTACAATCAATGATGATGATCCATCTACTCAAAGGGAGGATGCAGTTTGTCAAGGTGCCAGCAAAACTACTTCCAGCACCACCAGTGCCAGTAGTAATAAAGAACCATATAACAAGAACAAAGATGACAAAAAGTCAAGTGTTGATGATGCTGGCAATAGCATAACAGAGGAAGGTGTAGCAGCTGAACCACCTGCTGCATTAGATAGTGAGACAAACAAGCAACAAAACACCTGTCCTCAAAGTAGTAGGGAACTTTGTTACAGTAAAAGTAGAATGAAATTGCTTGAGACCTCTAAAAGCTTAGAGGAATATAAGGGTAGTAAGCAAGAATTGTCAGGTGATGCTATGCTGCTGAAGATGACCTAATAAACTGATGATGATGCAGATCTAGAATATATCCCTCCAGCACCCTTCTCTTGTTTAGATACAGATGAGGTTGAGAGTGAGGATGATGACAGGGCTATAAGGTTAGCAGAAAGTCAAAGGCTGAATCTTCCACCACTTTTAAGGAGCACTGTGCCTGTCTATAAACTGTTTAAGAAAGCCATTTGAAAGTCTGACCCTGGACAAACACGGATGTCAAAAAGTCACCCTATCAGTCATCATCATCATCGCCTCTTCAAAGTCCAAGTCCTACTCAGCCACACACACCTGTTTTGAGTACCCAGCAACAGCAACAAAGGTCAACAACCACAATGTTAGATATGACGAGTGCTGTTGGTGCAGTAAGTGATGCACCTTTGACACCTAGTAGTAGTGGCAGTAGAATTACATCAACATCTAGCCCCAGTAGTAGTGGTAGCAGCAGCACCACCTCAGGAACCCCTCATTCCATAAAGTCCACAGTATGGAGATACTTCACTCAGGATCCTCAAGCTAAGCATGTTGCTGTCTGTTGTCTGTGCAAAAGGCACATGAGCAGGGGGAAAGAAGGCTCAGACCTAGGCACCTCCTCTCTGAGATCCCACCTGAAGCACAACCACAGGTCTGACTGGGAGACACACTATCAGCAGGCCAATGGTACCACAACTAGCAGCAGCAGAAGCACTTTACCAAGTTCCCAGGGCTCTAGGGCAGAAAAAAGAAGTAGTGAAGTTATTTATGTGTCAGAGAGTGTGCTACTGCCAGTGCCAATAGTTAGTTCAGTCCAAATAACACCTATGGCTCCTGCTGCAGAGGAGTATGACAGACAAAGCTAGGACAAAATATTAACAGCAGCACAGATGAGGAGGTGGAGGAGGGATGTGAAGAAGGGTTGCCACCATCTACCCCGCTTGGGACCACTGCTATGACCGATAAGTAATGTGTGTTTATAAACTAAGAAGGAGGCTAGCTTATGACAACGTTAAAAACAATATATATACAAATCATACCATTCCAGTCCCCCACCACCACTACCATACACAGGGCTCAAAATTTCCACTCGCCACTAGCCAAAGGTGAGTGAAAATGTAGCCCTGGCTAGTAGAAATTCAGCCCTGGTGGGTATGCTATGGCTTGCAGTGGCGAGTAACTTTTCAGGTCTGGCTAGTAACAAAGGACTTCAAATTTTTAGCTCTGACCATACACATCTGCCACATTGTAGCTTGTAATTTTTTTTTATTACTTGATATCATCATGAATATGTGTCAGTATCACTTAAGCAGGAAGCTAGAGTTGTGGGCAAAGAACAAATGCATTCTGCATGCTAACACATTTTTCAAGGTATATGTTGCTGTAGGACTCACAGATTTGACTTTTAGCCACTTATTTCTAAACTTCAGCCCTCAGAAGAAGTAATATTACAGTGGGAAATGTGGTACCTACAGGAAAAATAGGCAAAAAATGTGATAAATAGGCAAAAAGGAGGACATTTTTGCATAGGCGGAAAGGAGAAATTTTTGGAGGAAAAAGAGAAAAATCGGCCAGTTTTCGCAAAAAATCATGCAGGAAATTTTTCACACTTTTCACCCACCCCTAACTATGAATAAATACTAATTCCCATTGAAACAAATTTGACTTTTAACTCCCTGAATGCTATAGATGCCTCCAGTGCATTATGAAACAATGTTTCTCTAGCATTCAAGGAGTTAAACCCCAGAGTGCCAAGTCCATATTAGATAAGGGTTGACAATGTCTCCCAGCAGCTCTAATTTGATATCATTAATTTCATATCAGTCCTCATATGGGGGGCATCAGGACTCTACTGATGAGTCCCCTGTTACTGATTGCATATTTGATCACAATAAATGATCAATACCAGTGACTGTCGGGCACTTACAGCCTTCCATCCATCACTCTACAACATGACATTCTCTGAAATTTCAGGAAGGACCAGGAAAGCTCACTTGCCTCATTATGAACATCAGCAATAATGCACTGGCTTCTCAATCCTCAAACTCAAGCCAGAACGTTGTGGAATGCCACCTGTGTGAAAGAATGAGAAGGAAGACCATGTGTACCTCCAGGTTGCCAGCACTAATCACTTATACAGTTGTGTAGTTCTAATTTCTAAGTTGCATAAGTCTGGTGTCACTTTCAATGTTGAATGTCACTGAATTCTCAGTTTATGAGCTTTGTGTTAAACAGATTATGAATGAGGTGGGGTTGCTACAATGTTTCTTTCCTGTTGTTTTATCCAATTAACAGTATATCACACTTTATTTAGCAAAGTGATTTTGTTTGTTCTGTGAGTCTTTGATTAACCACTGTGAAGCGTGAAATGCATAAGATGGTTTTAGGGACCCTGTGCCTCTATCCTTGTCATACTACATGCCTTTCCGTGTTCATGTGTTGTTTTATATCCTATGAATAAAGTGATTTTTTATTATATTGCAAAGATCTACACTTGTTTGTTTCAAAGCATCGGAGTGCAGCTGCATCCGTCTTTATCTGCATTACACTAGTCCTGTCAAGGGAGGACCATGGTGGCACAACACACAAACAAAAGAAAGACAGGTTAGTCCATGTTGTTGTGGTGTGTTTTATAAGGTGGAATGACATTTTGACGTGTTAGCACTCTAATGTTTCTGTTGACAGGTCTATAGATTGCAAGCTCTTTTTTTGCAGCTCATGGGCACAATTTCTGAGTAGCAAACACAAATATACATGTGGTGCCTTGGCCTTTTCAATTAACTTACATATTTATGTTTAATCCAAAGGAAAAATAAAGTATTAAAGGGATAGTAATACTTAATATGTACAAAAATATATATTGTAGGGTTTGTTCTTCTGAGTAAAACAAGGAGACTCCCACTGCTGAGAAGCTTTTTATACAAGAGTTATTGCTGCTCAAATGTGATATTTTTAGGTGCAGTATCTAAATGGCCTAAAATTGTACAGTGGCACTGTTGCTACACCATCCTATGGAGTTTTATTGTCAACTGACCAGAGTTGTCCATAGGCGTGTGTAGCAAAAGTGCCACTGTACAATTTCAGGCCATTTACATACTGCACCTAACAATATCATATTTCAGCAACAATAACTCTTGAATAAAAAGCTTCTCAGCATTGGTAGGCCCCTTGTTTTACTCAGAAGCATAAACTCTAAAATATACATTTTATTATATATAAAGTGGTACTATCCCTTTAAGTGTACTGTGCTGTCAGAAACAACATTGACTAAATTTAAGCAAGCGTGTCATATGCATAAGGCTGTCCTGAACATAAGACATGACCAAGGACCAAATAAGGTTTGAGGTTTTTACAGTAGGAAAATAGGCAGGCTACATGGGCCAAATTGTTCTTATCTGCCATAATATTCTATGTTTCTATAGTCACACACACACATCGATGGGTATGTGTTTGTTGTTTGTGTGTGTATTTTTATTTTCTTTCCCTTGTGGTGCAAGGTTGATCCAAAATAGACTCACTGGGTCAGTTTTATGATGAAGAAATCTAGTTTTTATAAACAGCAGCTTGGTGGAACTGAATGATAAACTGGTGTAAACACTGAATGGCCTGACATTGCTTAAATATTCTACTGGGGAGCTGGAGATATTGTAAATCGAGGCCCCCAAATATAGAAATATTTTTTAAGACATCTTTAAGTTTAGCTAAGTACTTCTTGGGCCCTCTAATATTTGTAGAACAAACTGTATCAATTATAAACGGTATACAAAGAAATAAAAGAGGTGTAAAAAGGGCACATGGAGGACAAATAACACTTACTAGATTATTCTTGAGGACAGTGTCCCCTCAAATGCTGCTCATTTTTTACTGTTGTATGTCATTACAGACCAAAGACAGTGCACCAATGAAATGTCAGACAACTCTTCTCTTCATGAAAGAAATAGAAAACCCGATGTACATTTTGGGCTTTAGTGGGCCTGGTCAGTAAGGTACAGTGGACCCCTTTTAGTGCAAATAGATCAGTAGTCGGTGACTCGACTATACCCTTTAATTTAAGGTACAAAAAAACAGGAATGAGTTGTGAAAAGTGCACACAGAAGGATTAAATCTTAGTAATTTATTCCTGAGGATAGTGCTGCTCTGGTGTATGTTCTTGGAAGAATGAAAATAGATAAACCACAATGAGTCCAGATGAAACAGGAGTACAACCTAGAATTCTAGATATAGTCATACAATAAAATTGCCATGAGCTGACCTGCTCCTGCTTTTTTTGGTGGGATATATCGTACCAGTAGGGTGTACAGACACTGCATAAGTAAATGAATAAGCAATATGGATGGTCAATACATTGAACAGACAATGAACAGACTATATGTGTCACAAAGCAACCTGTCTAGACTACAAGAAAGAAGATATCATCCTGAACTATAAATAAAATGATGTTTTGCACGAGATCCCTTGGCTGATAGAGACATCTCAAATGTTTTGTTTTACCATGCATTTCAGAAATCTCTTACATCCAAGGTGTTAAAGCAACATTATCACATAAAAATTAAAAAAGTTGGTTGGTAAGATGGATGATAGTAAACAAAGAAAACACACAGAGAGTTGTAAATGTTGTTACTGAGCTAAAAACATAAAGCTTACTCATCCAGGCACTCAGGCCACTGCAAGACCAGAGTAACTCTCGACAGCAAAGATTTCAGAAAAAAAGGAAGGCACAGGAAGGGAGCACTCAACATATCCATTATCACAACAATGCCAGTCAGTTAAATTGTATATAAATCCATCTTTTATTGTGTATATACATGAAAAACAAATATAAAAGAACATATGAAAGAAACAAACAGAAGTAAAGAGAAAGGAACACACATGACCTGACTGGCATTGTTGTGATTGTGGATCCATTGAACTCACCCTTCCAGTATGATCTTATTGCCATTTCTGAAACCTGGTTGGATGATACACATGACTGGGCAGTCAATCTAGAAGGTTATTTACTTTTTAGGAAAGATAGGTTAAATAAAAGAGGTCAGATATGCCTATATGTAAAGCATGTGTTAAAATCTAGTATAATGGAAGTTATTAATGAACGGGCCAGTAAAAATGTAGAAGGCCTGTGGTTTGAGATACACACTTGGAGCATTCATAATAAAAAAAAAATGCTAATGGGGATTTACCACATGCTACCTAATATTGGGAAGTTTGAAGAAGCCCAACTGTTACTGCAAATGGAAATTGCTTCTCAGTGAGGAAGTGTAATCATAATAAGAGAATTCATCTACCCTGAAATTGAATGGATAAATATATCATCTAGCACAACAAAGAGAAATCATTTTTATATATGATTAAAGCGGAACTTTCACCTATTAATAAGTCACTATTCAATCATTAAGCATATGGCAACTAGCTTGAAAATACGTGTCTTAACTATCAAAAGTGTCAGATTCTAAAGGAATCTTTACCCTTTGGAGACCGGAAGCCAGGTAACAGCACAGACATCTGGCCTGCGCTGTCAGTCCTGGTCTTCTGTACAGCACTGCAGCATGCCACATGGTAACCGGAAGGAACTTAAGGCGCAGGCACACAGACTGCACATACCTGGTCGTCCGTCTCCAGAGAGTAAAGATTTCTTTAGAATCTGCCACTTGTGATAGGTAAGACCTGTATTTTCAAGCTAGTCGCCATATGCTTAATGATTGAATGGCGACTTATTAATAGGTGAAAGTTCCACTTTAATGACAATTTCATGTTTCAACTGGTAGACCAGCGAACTAGAAATGATGCCTTGCTGGATCTAACAGGAGACTGGTAGAGTAAAAAAGTAATACCTTTATTGGCTAACTGAGTGGCTCTAGGATGAAAGCTTTCAAGATACATTAGGTCTCTTCTTCAGGCATATTTAGAATTAAGGCTGCATATAAAATATATGACAGGTTATACACTTGTGCAAATTCTTTTTACATTTAAGTTGAAAGTGAAAAATAATATGTATTATATATCTGTTTTTGTGATGTAAACACTCCAGGACATACTTGAAAACGAGAGAAATGTCAACGTATTCTTCCTGTTAAAACATTTTCTAAATAAAAGATGAAGGTTTTTAAACTATTTGTCAGTAGGGTCAAATGCATCATTTAAAAAAATATAAATTATGTAAAAGAATCCTCAAATAAACAATTAGGCTGGCTAAAACTGAAAAATGAGAAAAGTATTGGAAAAAGAAATTTCCTAAGAAATTCCACAAGTAAATAAATGGCAAAAAAATTAAGGTTGATAACAGTCCTCTTAAAACTGAGTCAGGTGAATCAATTATTGAGGATAAAGAAAAGGCTGACACTGTACACATATCTTTTCTTCTCTCTATATAAGTATATGCAATGTAGGCATCAATGACAAGTTATGGGCTAACACTCAGAACAGCAGAATTTCTTTCATCCTGTACATGGCTTAAAGAGGACAAAGTCCACAAGAGACTGGAAAAGGTTATGTTGAATAAATAACCTGTCATACACCCAACTTTTCTTAAGAAACTCAGTTCAGTTATATCAAGACTAGTGATGAGCGAGCGTGCTCGGCCGATGCTCGGATCGGCTCGAGCATCGCTCTGCTCGGCACATGGCGGTACTCGTCGAGTACCGCCATGTGCTCTCCCGCCATGTTCGGGTGGCGGGGATCTGTGCCGGAAGAGGCACAGATCCGAAGAAGCTCCGCTGGACCACCAGGGACTGGAGGTACGGGGGCATTGCGGAGATGAAGGGGGCATTGCGGAGATGAAGGGGGACATTGTGGAAGAGGGGCATAGACTCTATGCCCCTCTTCCACAATGTCCCCCTTCATCTCCGCTATGCCCGTCTTCCACAATGTGCCCCTTCATCTCCGCTATGCCCCTCTTCCACAATGTGCCCCTTCATCTCCGCTATGCCCCTCTTCCACAATGTCCCCCTTCATCTCCTCTATGGCATAGAGGAGATGAAGGGGGACATTGTGGAAGAGGGGCATAGCGGAGATGAAGGGGCACATTGTGGAAGAGGGGCATAGCGGAGATGAAGGGGCACATTGTGGAAGAGGGGCATAGCGGAGCTGAAGGGGGACATTGCGGAGCTGAAGGGGGCATTCGGAGATGAAGGGGGCATAGCGGAGATGAAGGGGGCATTGACCAGGCACCCTCCCCTCATCAGAGCAGGGGGTGCCTGGTGTTGCCCCATTCATTTCAATGGGGCTCGGGTGCTCGGCCGAGCACTCGAGCCTCAGGGGGTGCTCGGTCAGAGCACCCGAGCACCCGAGCATCGGGGTGCTCGCTCAACACTAATCAAGACACTTATACTTAATATTTACTGATTCACTTTCACCAGCCGCAATGCCTTGTATTTGGAGGAAAAAAGATTTAGCATCATTAAGCAAAAAGGGGGCAATATCTAAATCAGGTAATTATAGACCTGTGAGCTTGATTGCATAGTAAGTAAATTATTAGAAGGGTTACTACCAGATAGTATTCAGGACTATTTATTTATTTACTTTATTTAGAAAATATTTTACAGGGGAAATGAGATTTCTCTTGTTTTCAGGAATGACCTAAAGAGCTTTTATATTAAAAAGTTACATATTTACAAACAATAGAAAAATAATATATACACTTATATGTACAGTTACAGGTTGTTCTTAGATTCAAGCACATATTTTTAGATTTTAGACTGGGAGAAGATCTTATTTTTTTTTCAAGTAGGATATTCCAGGCTTTTGGAGCTTTGAAGGAGAAGGCAGCTCGCCCAACCTCTTTCTTGTAGTGAGGAAAACTCAGCAAGTTGTTAGCAGTGGAGCAGAGGTTATATTTAGTATGGAGAGCTCAGATACTCTGGTAGTTTAATTTTTTAAACATATCACAATTATGGGTATCATAATTACACTGGAGGACAGAAGAGGCATAATTAATTATATAGAAGCATACACTACAGTCTATGTCCCCATAATCAATGATTGGAATCATCTGTTGAACAATACAGGATTTGTTTCTCAACAGAGCACCTATTTTAGTTTGGATATAAATTTATCAATATAAAGATCAAAAGTGAGGTTGAGGTCAACCCACATAACAAGATATTTGTAGGAGTTGACCAAGGTCATTATGATTAGACTTGTTACAATGGTTAAATGGGTATGGCAGAGTTTAAGTAGTTTGCACCTTGTACCAAATATGATTGTGACCATTTTATCAGCTATCCATCTTTCAACTTCAGCTATCCATTGTTCAATTTGTAACTGCCTCAAGTTATGATACATTTGATTTTTTAAGGTAGATAATAGTGTCATCTATATACATATGCACAGAAGGTGCTTTGAAAACTATGTGAAGATAAAAAACATTGAGTTGGTGCCATCATGGTTTTATGAAAAATAGATTATGTCAAATTAATTTACTTGTATTCTACAAAAAGTAAGTAGTAATAAGTAAGTAGTAATTTGGTCAAGGGTATTGCTGTTGACGTAGTATACATGCTTTTTATAAAGGCCTTTATAGTTTGCCTTAAAAAAAGGTTACTGCATTCATTAAAAGGCTTTGAATTGGGAGGTGATATTGGTGCATGGATAGAAAACTGGTTGTAGATGACATAGAGTAGTTGTAAATGGAACCTTTTCAAATTGGTCTAAAGTTATAAGTGGAGTGCCACAGGGCTCAGTCCTGGACCCAATTCTTTTTAATTTGTTAAGTAATGATCAGAAGTGGTTATTGAAAGTAGTTTCTCATTTTCTGCTGATGACCCTAAACTGTGTAAGGAAATGCATACAGAGCAGGATTTTTTTCTGCAGAAAGATTTGGATAAACTGAGTGAATGGACGGAAAAGTGGCAGATGAGGTTTAATCTATAGGATTGTAAGGTTATTCCGTTGGGCTGCAGAAACAAACAAACATGCTACATTTTACACTATATGGCAAACTACCCTGACAATCCTCATTAGAGAAAGACTTAGGAGCACTGATAGACAATAGAATTTATAGCAGTGTGAAGTGTCACTCACTTGCTATAAGAGCAAATAGGGTGCTATCCTGTATAAAAAGGGGTATAGATGCATGTATAATTCTACCTCTATATAAATCCTTGGTAAGGCCTCATCTAGAATATGGAGTACAGTTTTGGGCACCTGTTCTTAAAAAAATCATAAGTTAACTGGAAAAAGTTCCGAGAAGTGCAACAAAACTGATAAAGAGATTAATGGATCTGAATAATAAAGAGAGGCTAGCCAAACTGGGCTTGTTTACATTAGAGAATATATATATATAAGGTGTAAAATGATTACCATTTACAAATATATTCAAGGTCAATACAAAGAACTATCTACAGAGCTATTTACTCAAAGAGCTGAGCAAAAAACAAGAGGCCATCTATTAACACTAGAGGAAATACGTTACTGACTAAAACAAAGGCAGGTATTTTCTACAGTAAAGGCAGTAAAGTTGTAGAATAATTTGCCTTGTGGTGCTTTTATTACAGATGCTGTAGATGCTTTAAAAAATTACTGGATATATTTCTAGCTCATAAAAACATTAAGAATTAGAACACTTGATTTCAATGCAAATGGGATGTTGATCCAGGGAAGCCATTTTTTTTTACCCCTTGGAGCTTACCTGGAAATGGCTTCATTTTTGTTGCCTTCAGCTGAATTCACAAAGGTGATATGATATGGACTGAACTTAATGAACTTGTGTATTTTTTCAGTCACATCAATGAAGTTAGTAATTCACTACATTTTGAAAGTTTTCAAAATCACCCATATGTTGCTTTATATTTAGAAAATGAGATTTTTCGATATGTAGATTTATAGGATTTGCTAATTAAGGGATGCTGTGCAGACATTTCCTATCTTATCCCCAAATTTTATCCCCCACTTAATAGACAAAGTACCTAAATATCATGCCTTAGTTAGCACAATGCAGAAATCTAAATAACTCAAAAACTATATAATACTGAAACTAACATGATAATCTAGATCTGATTCTCAACAATATTTCTTACAATGCCATAAGTTGTTTTACTTGCATGCTATTGAATTTGTATAAATAAGATTTCTTTTATTTAGAAGTTCCCCCTCCTCCCCTTTTAAATTTATTTATATATTTAGTGCAGAGGAAATATTTTCCAAAGGCAGTGCATTTTTTACAGTAATTATGATCATATGATACTTTGTCATACTCATATAGAAAAATATGGCAAATGCTGCACATTCTACCATATGTAATTACACTTTGGCTCATTTACGGTTATGCATTTAAGAGCATTTAGAGTCATTATTCTCAAGAAGTGTTTGTTATATATACAGTCTAAAGTAATTGCTGTCTGTTTTATGCTGCAGTACTTCAGTACACATTAAACTTTAATAGCTGCAAATGTGAACAATAGATGGGAAATGAAGTTCTTTTGTCTCAGTAAAATGAGAGAAGAGCATTTATGGGTCCATTTACGAAGCATTGTTTTTAACACTAGATTACGGATGTTAATATGTCTTAGCAATGCAGCTGATCCACAAATTTAACACTTGAAGTATCATAATACTAAAATAAAAAATAAATGATTGACCCCTTTTTACAAGTCCTGTTTTTTTCTTACTTTTCACATATGTATATTTATTTCTGAACTAGGCGTGAAAATATATAGATCATGTATTAGTAATAATAAGCTTAAATTGAAAGAAGTTGCCAGAGTTGTTTAACAGGGATGAGTGAAATTAATAGGGATTAATAGGGATGAGTGAAATGTCCATGATTTATTTGACAAATCGTCTGCAGACCCTAAGTGAATTTTGGATCCATCAGAATCTATCCAAAATGAATTGCAGAAGGACAAATGAGAGGAGGGACAGGTCAGAAAGAGATGGGGAGTGTAGGAGAGGGAAGGTAAAAGTGAAGGTACATGAAAGAAAATGGGTAGTGGAGGAGAAAAAGGGGCCCTAATATGGGACTGAGAGAAGGGATGGAGTATGAGAATGGGAGTCAGTGGGCTTCAAATCTAATAGGGCTGGAACATCTGAAATTTAAAGGAGCAGGAGAGATATAAATCAACTAAGGATAGGGCTGGGAGTTTAGGACTGATAATGATGGGGACAGAGTAGGAAAAATGTTTGCTTCTTTAGTTGTGTTGAGCAATTACAAAGCAATGCAGGACACATTCTGGCATTCAAAGGGTAAATGTTTGAACAGAGGGCCTTATGCACAAAAAGAAAAAAGTTCAGTACTGGAGAAAACCAGCTGCACCACAGGGGAGATACAAAAATATTCAAAATTTGCCATTTACTTAAATGAGGTTTTTAATCCCTTCACTGCTAGAGAGGTATCTAAAGCTTTACAAGACCCTGCTAGCATTCAAAGGGTTAAAAGTTCCATTGAAATCAATGGGAATTTGTGTTTCTTTCCTGTGGATTATATACTTTGCTCAGGAATTGCTCTTTTCTTTTGTATATAAAGCCCAGTGTAATTTTCAGTGTAAGCCATTGGCTCCTGCTAGCTCAGAGTCAGGAGTTAAACCTGGATTCAGTTAGAACAGGTGGAATTGCATTAGTTGAGAGAGTATCTACCCATATACTCTGCCTGCTCCAAGCCCCAATTCCGAGGATACCAATGGAACATCTTCTCAGTGAAGATATCGCTGCTAATCCCAAATTTACAGCTGGAGTATGTTGAGGAACACGGGAGACACATTTATAAAGTTGGGAGACTCCTTACTGATTGTAGGTAATACAGCATCTGCCTGCTGCAAGACCCCATCTCTTCTCTCTACATATATCCTACCTGCCACCTTAGTACCTAGTCGGGAGTGGACCTATTTTACATCCATTGGTTGGACCATTATATACAAGTATATTTCTTCAGTAAATTGACAGCTACCTTCCATTCTAGTTTATTACTCATTACCTATATCATCTCTCATGTATCTATGAGGACTACTATAAACAGACATTTTATTTACTATATGGAATAGCATATGCATATATATGTTTATTTTAATTATTGTATTTTATAAGGGTACCCTCTAATACATATGTACTATTTTTATAATAAATTGATTATTTGTATTTGTCAGGGAACACACTCCTGCCTAATAGAAAATAGCAGAGCTTTTTCTTATACTTTTACAGCTTTTACTCTCTATGCCCGGTTAGTAGAATATATATTATTTAAAGGGTTTTTGTGCACTGCCTTAACCTGTTGCAGGGTTTTCTATCTCTAATTTTCACTTGTATACTATCAATATTGGTTAAAACTGCCTACAAGAGTATGTCTATCCTTCCTACGTTCATCCATTGCAGAGTTTGTCATAGCTTTCAGGCTCTTTAGTGACATAATTTGCTCAGTTCATCCTCACAGTTGGGAAGAGTTGGACTTGTACATGTATAGGGTGGTTGAGCTGGGCCACAAGTAAGTGTTAATTTTCTGCTAAGGTGATGGCATCTGAAACACAGCTCAACTACATCACTGACTAGGGTAGATTGGACACAGAGCTGTTCTACTGCCATTATGCAGGATTTTGCCCTGGCCTGCGTGGTGTGTAAATCGGCAGAGCATCATATGAACTTCTGTCAAATAGCAGCCACACTGTCTTTTTCTATGACTCAGCCTATCGCTACCCCTACCTATCATCCCACCCCTTTACCGTTACCTAAGACCCAAGACCGATTAGGCAGGCCCATAGTCTACTTAGGCAAATGACAGATTTGCAACAATTTGAATTCTTCATGTTATGTTTTTACTGGGTGCCGCCTTCTGTATGTGTGTGCAAATTGTCATAGGGCCCACCCAAAAACCATGTGTCCTCGGCGGCTGTTTCCAAAAACACGACTAGGCATTGTCCATGACCCTACAACTGAAGACCTATCTCACAGATCATCCTTCTCAAAGTTTAGTGGAATTCCTAGAACAGAGCTTTTCGGAGGGATTCCACAGTGGATTAGTGGCTCTTCCTTCAGAATCTTTGGAATGTGGTAACTTGCAGTTAGCCATTCCTGATCCACAGGCTGTGAATTTATTATTGTCTAGAGAACTGGCTAAGGGATATGTTATGGGCCCCTTCAATGCCCCTGCTTTTGCTTAATGGAGAGCCAACACACTAGGTTTGGCTACAGGGAAATTTTCTAATAAAACAAGATTAATTTACAACTTGTCAGCCCCGCATTCATCATTCATCCCTAGTATCAATTCATTAATACCATCTGAGGAATTCTCTCTTTCCTATGCTTCAGTGGATGATATCATACAGTTAACTGTACAATCAGGCAGGGATTCTTGTTTATCCAAAACAGACATACCTGATGCCTTTAAGCTGCTTCCATTACTGCCCTCCCTCTGAAACCTTCATGGGATCTGGTAGAGGGAAAAGTATAATTTTGCCACTCGCCTCATTTTTGGGGCTAAAAAGCAGCCCGAGGTTATTCGATATGTTGTGCTGGATTTTGATGAGCGTATGTCAATCCACCATAGACATCCTCTACATAGTTGATTTTCTGATGGTAGAGCCCCCTTATGTAGCCCCTAAGGGGTTGGGGATTATTAAAGATCTCTTCGGAGAATTAAATATTCCAGTAGAAAACTGTGGGGCCTGTACAGTGTCTGTTTTTTAGGTATTCAGTTGGATACTAACTTAATGGATGCTTGTCTGCCACCAGAGAAGCTCAAGCGTATCCAAGCAGAGGTCCTTCAGTTTTTAGTTATTCAGAACTGTCAGAAAGTGGAATTAAAATCCTTATTAGGTTTATTGGCATTCTCCTTGAGAATAGTGCCACAAGGGCCCATTTATTCACTATGTTGGCTGAGGGACATGTAGTTCAGGGTAGGATACAGTTGGATACTATGGTTCAGTCAGATTTGGCCATGCAATCATGTTTTTTAAGGTCTTGGAATAGACGCTCTTTGTTCATCCCTAGAGCTACACCGAATTCACCTTTTGTGATCACCAGTGCTGCAGCTTTGGGGGGTTGTGCTGCCATCTACCAGGATCATTGGTTGGTGGTGGCATGGCCTCCCATGGTAGACATCATCCCGGATTTCTTTGTCACACTATTCTTGTTTGTGATTTACCCTGTGGTGGCGGCATTAGCCACATTGGGTCATTTATGGATGGGTCATACTGTGGTCTTTTACACAGACAATCAGGCTACAGCACCAACTGCTGGGAAGGCCAGATCATCTTCCCCTTCTATCATGCCATTTGTTAGGAGACTTACTTGGTTAGCCCTCTTATATAAATATTCAGTTGAATGATGGTTTTTACCAGGTCAGGTCAATATTAAGGCTGATTCATTCTCACAATCTAAATCTCAGGAATTCCACAGACTTCAGCCATCAGCCAACCCTTTCCCTACACCACCAGCTCCAATGGACTCACATGCTGCAATGATGGACCAGCTAGAAGGACCTCGTATTTTGATGGCCAATGCACTAATCAAGTAATACACTTAAAACTTATGACCGAGCATGGCTCTTGTTTGAGCATTTCATTAGGGTGCTGGACTCCAGAACCTTTGGCCATCAACACTATATTGGCCTTCATAACTCATTGTCATTTATCTCTTAATTTGGCATATTCCACCATTAAGATGTATAAAGCAGGTATACAACATTTTTGCAACTATAGGTCACTTCTTTATTACCACACCATAAAGTTGCTATTAAGAGGGATAGAAAAATCATCACCAGATAAATACCCTACTTGTCTCACCATTGATGGTGTCTTGTTCCAACAGTTAGCCCGGATTCTAAATCCAGTGCTGTTTGAACAACAATTTAACCAAGCATTAATGAAGGCCATGTATCTGGCCTTTTATGGTTTCCTTAGGCTGGGGGAATTTACTGTACCATCCAACTCAAGTAGAAGCAGACTGCATCAGGACATCTGACCGTTATGTACTCCTGCTGGCCAGGTCTAAGACCAATCAGGTTGGATCAGCCAAAGAAATTAGGTTTTACCTATCTCTGAATGAGTGGTGCCCGGTCAAGATGTTTAATACTTATTTAAGATCACTCCAAGACAGACCTAAAACCAGCCTGCTACTTACTAGGGGTGAGCGAAAGGTCCTGCCGTGTTCCCATGAAAAAAAAATCAGTGAAAACCACCTTGTCTGCTTTTTGTGGGAAAATCCGATTTAAAAACAGTGATTAAACTCTTTGCATTTTTCAGCCATTGGCCAATATTCTTTGTCATTTTTTTCAATGGCTAGAAAGTTTCCACCCATTGATTATGTGTTTTTAGCCTTTTCCCTAAAAAAAACTGACTTATTCTAGTAAATGAAACACAATAGAAGCAGCTACAGAGTGAGGTGGGCGTGCTGTGCTGTTCTGCTGTGATCTTTTTGCAAAATTGAGGCAGGAGAGGCTAGTAGTGACTGCTATGACTATGAGAAAGTTTAAAAGTAATAAAAAGAGGAACTGGAAAGACATTTATGTGTCCACTGAGTCTGAGGAGGAAGTGCGTACTACAGAAGCAATGCTGGCCAGTCCCCCTAAATTACCCCTTGTGAACGTGGGGAAATTAATGTCCAGGGAGGAAGAAAACAGTAGTAGTGAGAGCAGGACAGGTCAGCTGCCTGTGCCTGCTTGCAGACGTGCTGCGACTGCTGTCAGACATGCTGTGCCTGCTGCCAGATGTGCTGCGCCTGATTCCAGACATGCTATGTCTGCTGTAAGATGTGCTGTGCCTGCAGCCACTGCTGAACCTGCTGCCACCAGTGCTGTGCCTGCTGCCAATACTGTCCCTGCTGCCACAAGTGCTGTGCCTGCTGCCAGTGCTGAACCTGCTGCCACCAGTGCTGAACATGCTGCCAGCATGTCTTGTAATACTCAGGAGGGGGTGGAGGAAAAGATGATGCCAAGTGTGACAGCAGGAGACCCTAAATCCCACTTGCCATCCCCAAGCAGTCCCAACAGTGCTAGTACTACTAATAAGACGGTCCACCAGCTTGTTAGCATTAGGAGTGAAGGAGGGGGTAATCATCATATTAATAGTGAGGAGGAAGACTCAGGAGCTGAAATTGATCTGGTTGGTGTTAGTAGTAGTAGTAACAGTGATGGTGAAGCAGCCAGTGGGACTAGTGTTCAGAGAGTAGTAGGGGAAGCAATTGAGAGTGTCCAGACTAGAGGTCAAGCGAGCCCACACCATTCCCCTGAACCTGGGAGTCCCCTTCCCCCCATGTGATTGTCCATGTGGAACATGATCCAGAAGAAGGCAGAACTGTTACAACCGCAATAATACCACCACCAGGAGCACAGATTGCCTGTGTCTGCTGCTAGTGCTGCCTGTCTGCCTTCTTCAGGTCGACAAGATATGGCAAGTGTGACATTATGGAACCCTCTGTCACATTTCTCGTCACCTCATCCAAACAGCAGTGAGATGTCTGTAACAGAGCAGCAGCAGCACGGAGGGACTAGTGGTGGTGGTGATTATTATGTAGGAAAAGCTGGGGTGGAAGAGACATTGATGGCCTTTTTATCCCACACCGAGAAGGAATGGAAGACAGGCATGGGGGTGGGCATCACCACCACCACTATCAGTTAACTTTTGGAATTTGCAGAGTTAGTTACTGCTCTAATTCCTGCTGCTGCTGAGTTGCAAGGGCAGCAGGATGCTGAGGAACAGGCTAGTTTGCCACAGACCACTGTGGACACATAGTGGGAATGGGGTCAAGGAGTGATCTGGAGCTAGGATAGATTCCACTTGCCAGCAGCAGTAGTACTCCTGGTTCTGGTTGCAGTGCTTTTTCTGAGGCAGTAGTAGCAACATCCTCCTCTGCCCCAGCCAGTGAAGGGGAATGTGGAGGTCAAGAAGAAAGAGGCCATTCTTCTCCACCTGTTCGCTACCCCCTGAAGTCATTGGTGTGGGACTATTTTTCTCTTGGGGCAGACACAGTGCAGTCATCACCAACTCACTGTGCACAATTTGTGACAAGTCAGTGAGAAGGAAAAAGGAACACACCTTGGCACAACCACCCTGATAACACACATGAAAAACAGACACCATGACATTTATGTCAAACATGTTAAACCCAAACACCTACCACAGAAATTGAGCACCACTGTTGCAGTACCCCCTGACTCTCCAGAAAGGCAACAAGAGATGAGGCAAAGATCAAAGAGGAGGAAGAATAGAGAAACCCAGGCAGAGGCTGGAAGTTCCATGACGAGCGAAACAACTAACTCGCCATCACCTTCCTCCTCTAGGGTAACTGCATCTTCTGCCAATCCACCTCATTCATCATTACCTCCATCACCAAATGATAGCCACTCTGTAGATGTTATGATTTGGCAGTTCATGTCCACCCATTGCACACTGTGTGGTGCACTGACCACACATGGCAGTGTGGTGGAGGAGAATTGCAAGCAGGATATCAAGAGGCATATGAGGAGATTCCATCCTCAGAATATGCTAAGCTGGTGGCAGGGAAGGTTCATTATTACTATTAAACTGTCAGCAAGTTGTCATGTGTCCTTCACGGGGTGTGAACAAGGGGTATGGTGTTTGGATATAGTTGTGCCCCCCGATGTTATTTACTACACACACTGTGCACATTGCAGTTGCTGATGAGAGGCACAGTTCCTGCTCTCAATGGTAAAATTTCTATTCTAGTAACAAAACACCTATGGTTTTGGAGGAGGGGCAGGTGGAGAAGAATTATTGGCCAACTTCTTTTCTCCACATATACTGGGGGCTTCTTATTGTGCTGCTATTGCCCCAGATGCATCACTGCTGGTGTTGATCCCATTCCCTTTTTGCTGCCTAATCATCCTGCTGCTTAAGCAACGCAGCAGCATCAGCAAGAACAGCAGTCGCAAATTATGCATCTACATCAGGGCATTTGACAATAGCCAGTGGCCAATGGCCAACACAACATGACCTGCTGGCACTAGGCCAGTAGGGCATTTTTTTTCCCTCAGGGTTTATGCTTCAAAAAAAAAAAAATAAAACCATAATACTAAAAAAAAAATGAACAATTTTTGGTGATTTGTTTCTAACAAGCCTAAGTCCTACAAATCAATGTTTCCTTGGGGATTTTGCCAAACAAGTTTAAGTTCTACAAATCAACGTGTGTAAATTCAATGTTCCCATTGATTTCAGTGGAATGAGCTAGGCGAAAAAAGCAGAAAAACTGCACTTTTCGCTGGAAATAATTCACCAAGTGGAAAGTGCCATTATTCACCGATTTCAGTTTGAGATGAAAATTTTCAGCCATCCCTACCCACAGATCTGTTGATATAGAGCCCTATGTCCCATATAAACGCATTTAAGTTACCAAAAACATAATTGAAATAAAGCAATAAATAACCCTACAAATGCCAGAGGAGTTTGCAATGCATGGCAAAGGGCTGCATACCCCACTGGCAGTCAAAAGTTCAACCCCCCCTAAATACTAGCACTATCCAATAGCCTATTTCCCACTCCCCACAGCTGTAACACCTTGAATTTGGAGCTCTAGCTGTGTCTTCTGCAGCCTGGTCTTCCTTTGACTTTTGTAATTCTTCTTGAATTCATCTGTAAATCCTCTTTAATTCTCCTGCAATTCTTCATTACTTCTTTAATTCTTCTGTAAGTCTAAAAAATAAATTGAAAAATAAATGAAATAAGATTTCCCCCAATTACTCCCATCTCCACTGCCGACATTAGGAATCCAAACAAGAAGTACCTCCATTGTTGTTCCTGTTCAGACCGTTGTCTGAGACAGTGTAAGGCAGATATGAACAGACATTGGGTTTTATATGGCCAATCTCTGATCATATTGGTTCCCACACTCCCATTGGCTGGGATATGGGGTTATACAGAGCACAGAACAGGCCCTGAAGTAAACTTACATCCCAGCCAAGCAGCATCTAGTTGGAGGGGTCACAAATGTGCTTTTGTCATCCCTCCAGCTATGGCTATGGCTAGCGTAGGAGATGAAGGAAAGCAAGGGGATCTTATTTAATTTATTTTTCTATTTATTTTTTAGACTTACAGAAGAATTAAAGAAGTAAGGAAGAATTTCAGGAGAATTAGGACAAATTCTAGAATAATTACAGAAGACAAAGGAAAACCAGGTTGAAGAAGACACCGCTGGACCTCCTAATAATGTCACTTCCAGCTTGGTGAATATTTTCCTGTGAAAAGTACAGTTTTTCTGCTTTTTCATGCTTTTTTTGTCTAGATCATTGTATTAAAATCCATGGTATGTAAAATGTTTCCCCACCACATAAAAGTTTTCTCTACTTTTCTACAGCCATATAAAAGGGTGTCAAGCTCTCACAACATGCCATTCTGTATTTGTGAGAGGAGAAAGCAGCACTTTTCTTGAGCTAGCAAAGATAGGGGAATTGAAGTAGAGCATGTGTTCTCTGTGTTAGGTCTGGGGAATTCTGGAGAGAAGAAGGGATAAAGGAGGTTGGCCCCAAATACCCCAAAATTCCATGTGACTGACTAGCAAGACACAGACCTATTTTCTTGCTGATCTTGCTATTATTGTCTCTGTGATGGGGAAGTCTGGGGAAAGAAGTTGTTAATTTTGCTTTTTCTGTTATCATTTTTTTTGCACAGACTGTGATAAAAAAGGGGGGGAACTTAAAATAATAATAATAATAAAAAAATAATAAATACAAAAAAAATAAACAAATAACTAAATATATTAGGTTACAGACAGCAGACTGGGCTAAGGCAAGACATCACACTCCATCAGTTGTGCTGTTTACTGTAGAGTAAAAACACACACAGTAGTTGAGTAATGTCCAGCAAATGCACAAGGGGCAGGGGGAGGGGAAAGGTGGAGCAGTGCAGGGACATGAGAGTAAAGTAGTAGTTCAAAAACTGACTGCAGCAATGGTTGCTGAAGAGTGTGCAATAAATGATGGTGATGCCTCCCCTCCAAGTGAAGATGCAGTTTGTCAAGGTCCCAGCAAAACTTCCATCACCACCAGTGCCAGTACAAGAAAAGAACCATATAAGAAGAACACTGAAGACAACAACAAGACACTTTCAAGTGTCGATGATTGCAATAGCATAAAAAAGGAAGGTGTAGCAGTTGAGCCATCTACTCCATCAGATAGTGAGATAACCAAGCACCAAAACACCTATCCTGAAAGTAGTAGAAAACTTTGTTACAGTAAAAGTAAAAAAGAAATTGAGACCTCTAAAAGCTTAGAGGAATATAAGGGTAGTAGGCAAGAATTGGCAGGTGATGCTGATGCTGTTGTGGATGAACTAATGATTACTGATGATGATGCAGATATAGAATATATCCCTCCATTATCCTTCTATTGTTCAGATACAGAAGAAGTGGAGAGCGAGGATGATGACATGGCCATAAAGTTAGAAGAAAGGCAAAGGCTGAATCTTCCACCACTGAAAAGGAGCACTGTGTCTGTCTATAAACTGTCTGAGAAAACCATTGGAAAGTCTTACCCTGGACAAGCAAAGATGTCAAAAAGTACATAGTCACCCTATCAGTCATCATCAGCATCATCATCTCTCAAAAGTCCAAGTCCCAATCAGCCACACACACCTGTGTTGAGTACCCAACAAAACAACAACAACAAAAGCAACACAGGTTATTAACATCCACAATTTTAGATATGATGAGTGCCTCTGCTGCTGCTGGAAGTGCTACACCTTTGACACCTAGTAGTAGTAGCAGTAGAATTGCATCAACATCTAGCCCCAGTAGTAGTAGTAGCACCTCAGGAACCCCTCATTCCATGAAGTCCACAGTATGGAAATACTTCACTCAGGATCCTAAAGCTAAGCATGTTGCAATCTGTTGTCTGTGCAAAAAGCACATAAGCAGGGGGAAAGCAGGCTCATACCTAGGCACCTCCTTTATGAGATCCCACCTGAAGAACAACCACAGGTCTGACTGGGAGATACACTATCAGTAGTCCAAACGTGTCAAAACTAGCAATAGCAGAAGCACTCTAAAAAGTTCCCAGGGCTCTAGGGTAGAAAAAAAAAGTAGTGAAGTTATTTATGTGTCAGAAAGTGTGCTACTACCAAAAGTTAGTTCAGTCCAAATAGCACCTATGGCTACTGCTGCAGAGGAGCATGTGGTGGGCATAGGGCAAGAAAATCCACCTGACAGCACATATGTGGACACGTGGGCAGAACACAGACTACATGTCTGTGACTGCTCACTGGATTTCCCTCCCAGCTCCAAGAGTGAACAACACTAGCTTACAGCATCAGGAGACAGCCAGCAACATAATCACTGCTTTGATAATAGGTGATGTGGTACATGTGCCCTGCTCTGCCCATGTGCTAAATTTAGTAGTGACCAGATGACTGGCAGAATGCTAAACCCTCAGAGGGATGCTTACTATTGCCTGCAAATTCTGTGCCCATTTTAGTCGCTCCTACAGTGAATGCAACTCTCTATATTTCATATAAGAGCATAACAACCTGCCCCATCACCAGCTGAAAATGGATGTCCCTACCAGGTGGAATTCCACCATGTACATGCTAGAGTGTTTGTACGAGGAGAATAAGGCCACTAGCGAGTACACCATGAAAAATTGGAAGGCTTTGGGGGGAGCCTCTTTGTCACCTGACCAATGGCAACTAATGCGAGATGTATGTGAGCTGCCTTTGAAGAGGCAACCATGCTCATGAGTAGCAATGTGGCAGGAATAAAAGACATTCTACCACTGATATTTTTATTGCAGAAAAATATGAGGAGCATGGCTGAGGAATCTTACCATAACGACAATACAGACATGCACCAACTGATAAATGAAATGTTAGCGTGCTTTGAACAAGATCCTCCATAGTGTCCATTAAAAGCAATTAGGAATACATTCTTGACACTTTGCTGGACCCCCGCTTCAAACACAAATTTCTGAATTTCTGCCAAAGGGTTATTAACAGTTTGTCACAACAAGGAGTCATGACGATCAGCAGCAACTCTCTGAGGAATTGGATTCTGTCAAGGAATATCAAGATATGCTTATTGATCAAGTGGAGGGATGCATTGTGGAGGATGAGAGGGAGAAAGTGAGGGCACAACAAACATGTAGACAGTATAGTGAAAAGGAAGGCAGCAACGCATTTCAACCAGCAGAAGCAGCAACACCATCATCCAGAATATACCATTCTGAACACAGGGCAATTCATGGGTCTCTGCAGGGGTGGCAAAAACCTGACATTGGTGGTGGTGGTGGCAGCAAATCTCTTTTGGACTCCCTAAGTAAAGGTTGGTAACTGACACACAGGAACACAGTGTAGCTCCTAGAAGTGATTCCACTGCATGTGAGATGGTTTCTGCATGGTTGCAGGATAGCTACATTCTAGGAGGACCCCATGGACTACTGGCCAGCATTGACATGTACTGCAGTGGAAACCCTTAGTTGTCCTCCAGCAAGACTTGAGTCTGAGAGCTTTTTCTGTGTGGCTGGTTACATTGTCAGTGACCGCAGGATGCGACTATCAAGCAGCAATGTTGGGAGACTAATATTCTTAAAAACATCTCATTCCATCTGAGTATCAGTTAGAAGAACCCACACATGACAGAGAAGACCAGGACAAATATATATATATGTACAGCAGCGCAGATGAGGAGGAGGAGGGATGTGAAGATGGGTTGACATCATCTACCCCAACTTGGGACCACTGCTATGACTGAGAAGTAATGTGTGTCAATAATCTGAGAAGGAGGATAGTGTTTTGACACAAACATGACAATGGTAAAAACTGGTGTATATACACACATAAATCACACCATGCCAGTCCCCCACCAGCACCACTACAATATACATCTGCCACATTGTAGGTTGTACTTTTTAATTACTTGACATCATCATCATGAATATGTGCCAGTTTCACTTAAGCAGGAAGTTAGTGTTTTTGGTGAAGGACAAAGTCACTCTGCATGCTAACACATTTTTCAAGGCATATGTTGCTGTAGGACTCACAACTTTGACTTTCAGAGACTTATTTCTAAATTACAGACCTCAGAAGAAGTAATATTACAGTGGGAAATGTAGTACTTATAGGAAATATAGGCAAAAATGTGTTACAATAGGCTAAAAATGTGTTAATATAGGCAGAAAATTTGTTAAAATAGGCGAAAAGGAGGAAACTTTTGAATTGGCAAAAAGGATAAAACTTTCACGAAAAAGGGAAATCAATAAGCTTTCGCAAAAAGTCATGCAGGAAGTTTTTCCCACTTTTTTCCCACCCCTGCATGGGATAGTGTTAGGAATAGGACTTTATTTAACTTTACTGCTAATGTTAGGTGTAGTGTAGGGACAGGGGGTACTTCTAAAATTAGTGTTTAGGGTACGAGGCATGGTGACTATATTACTAGCTAACGGTCAGTGTTTGACACTGTCAGACATTGAGCTTTGGCTAGTTTCCTTTGATTATTCACACTGATTAGCTTGCATTATGGGAACAAAAAGCTGTTACAATCGCTAGGCCGAAACACGAGATTTGCAACCAATGCTCATTGTGGTGGGGTGTTTGGTCAAGCAATTGAATTCTGATGGTACAAAAATGTGTGCACAGCCGGAACTCATTTTGGCCATAATGATGGATTTCGCTCCATTGAGCCATAAATTGCTGAATGCAGACCTAAATCATTTGGGAAATTCATACATTTAAACTATGTAATGCATTTTTTCCAGGCACAAATTTAATAAAAAATGCTTTAATGTGAAATGCCATGTGCACCTATTTGATACATATCTATTTGCAGGTTTGATCCGAGATTGTTCTCTGTAATAGAGAACTGACATGGATAAGGAGTATAATTGTCATAATAATAATGAATCATCACTGCAAATCTCAAAATATGATTTGAAATGTCACATACATATATTGCATGTTTAGGCTGAGCAATTCGTTAGAGACTTCTTTAGCATTTATGGGGGTTAAAAGCCTCATTTAACTGAATGGCAATTTTAGGAATTTTTTTTGTTCCCTATTCTGCGGTTGGTTTGCTCTAGAATTGCAGATTGTATGTCACCTATAAGAACAATTGTGCTTGAAAAATGCAAAACAAAATGAATTGCAAATCTGGGAGCATTTTAAGCACATAATACAGATAGGATGTCTCATCAGGAACTACAGTTATAGATAAATGCATAATTCAATAGTCTATTTGCTCTGCATTTTCAAAACAAAATTTTATTACATGTGCCCTTTATGCTTCATCTGAAATCTGCAACTTATCAATTAGAATTTTATATGGTCCTTTATAAAGATTTCAATGATCCACTCCTCTCCACATCATTCAATGTATGGTTTCTGACTATATAAATATTGAACAAAGATGAGCCATTTGAAACAAATTGCTGCTAACATTAAAACAATTTGAGCAACATCATTAGCACATTAGCATTCAACCGAGTCATATAGCTTTATTGAGCTTTAATAGTAACAAGGGATACAGTTAACCTAACACATACATCTCTTTTCCAATGATTAAATCTGCCATCTCTTTGTTATCGAAGAAATACAATTCATATTCTTAACATAGTTACACATTTGATGAGGTTCAAAAAGACATGAATCGTTTAAGTTCAAACGGCTGATACGGAGAGGGGCGCTCCAAATTCAGACCAGAGTCCTCTCTGCGCACCTTCTTGGAATCGCTTGGTCCAAGGAAGGTGCGCAGAGAGGACTACAGTCTGAATTTGGAGCGCCCCTCTCTGTATCAGTCGCGGCTCGTATGGGCAGTCAGTACTGCGCATGACTGCAGCGCGGCCAGTAAGAACAGAAGCACTGGGAACCAGCCAATGTTGCTGGGTGGCACTGTGGCCTGTGTACACTGGCTTTAAAACTAGTTTTAAAAATAAAAAATAATTCTATGTTAATGAGTATCTGATGTCTACTCCTTACAGAATCATTAGTTCAGTACGAGTGATTTGGAGACTAGTAACATCTTTATATGGAGTGAGAATCCTTGTTGTGATTTACATTCATGTTGTCCATATCTACAGTATATGGCCTGTGTGTCATGAAACTTATATATTGTTCATTGCAACCACAAGTAAGCAAATGACATACCTAGAATCACAGTTTAAAAATGTCTGGATAGGGAAGTTGTCTGCAGTTGCAGTAGATATGAAATAAACGTTTTTATGAATAATACATATAAACATACGGCAGGAGGAGGAGGAGCTGTCATCTGGACCTAGGACTGTTTTAATGGAACAGGTAGGCGTCCTTCTCATTGGTCCCCCCTATGCAGGACATTCATTGCCCCATCTGATTGAGCTAAGGGCGGACCCGGGTAATTCAATCCCCCTATAGAGGATAACAACCCAGGTCTTGATTGGTTGATGTGTCTTGTCGCCCTGATTCCTATTGGCTAGGATTCTGAGCAGCAAGATTACATTATGTAAAATGCCCTTTTGCTGTGTACAGTCCCTTTGTTACCTTTTGTTCCCATGTTTATGCCACCATTGTATTTTATTTGTATTGTGCCTGGCCACTATTGTTCCCCAATGTGTGTTTTGTACTCCATTGTGCATTGTATGCCATAACAAAAGAAACAGAAAACTCACAGAGCTAACTCACATTAACTTATACATTTCATTTTAGAGATGTAAATTGAGAACCCAAGTGAATAAATATGAATAGCAGCAAGAAGTGTGGGAGTTCTCCAGGCTCCCCAAGACTAGGCCAAAGCCCCAAAAAATAGCCCAAAGCAAAACAAATATGCGCTCCTCCATATAAACTATCCAAATGTGAACCATGTCTAATGAATATATTATACCACTTTAATATATTTGGGGTCCTCTTTGCATAGTTTGGCCAAAATATGTTTAAGCCCGCCTTCAGCATCAATGCTTCCCAATACAAGGCAAGTATCTAACCATTTATACAGTCATTCCTATAAGTTAAAAACATTACCCTTGAGATTTCATGTATATAACGCGTAGGAAGGTTTAAAAACATGTCAGTTTTGCTTAAAAGAGCTGTGTTCCCAAAATAAAGTGTGCTACTTTTGTGGAATTCACAAGGAGTCCTGTCTTGTTATTCTGAATGGTTTAGAGGGTCCTCTTTGACCACCATTCAGGAGAAGCTGTGTACCTGATTTTCCAACGTGAATGCTCATTGTTATCTGGCTTCAGGAGAGGGAACCCTGGCACGAAGGCCCAGGACAACCCAGCGTCCTGGGTTACCGTTATACTTCCATCCTGGAAATTGAGAGAGCATCCCTATTTAGACATGTTCTATGCCCCCCTGATGAGGATAATGCTCCAATTCATTCCCGTCCCCTCCAAGTCTTACATTCAGCACTGTCAGAGACATTGCCATGATGGGGAGAAAATGGTTAATTTTTCTTTTAAACCAAATTCTCTGAAAGTCTGTTTTAAAGACGTGTGTAATGATCTCATGTTATAACAATGACTCCATTTTAGAGACAAAAAGGGCCTCTCTTTACCTAGACAGGAGTGAAAATAGTTGATTGAATTTTATGATTAAAGTGGATCTATCTCATATAGATATCTAATGCTCATTAGATACAACATTTAGCGAAAAAGTTTAATATGTTAGTCATTAAAAAAAAAAAAAAAAAAAACATTACCTACGCAAAAATTCAAGTTTAAAAGGTGCACAGCAGCCTACTTCCACTTGCTGCTGCAGCAAGCTGCTTGCCGCACAGAAGCTGCTCCCGTCCCACTACCCAGCATCCTCCAATGACGGAGGATGTCTGTCTCTAAGCTGGAGAGATCTCATTGGCAGAGATCGATGCTGGGTAGTAGGACGGGAGTAGTTAAGTGGATTAACCCTTGGAGTACCCTACTGGTTTTACATAGGATTGCTATGGTCATGTTTATAATATATGTTGCATGAAGTTTGGTTTACTCTCTAGACATATATTATTGGAATTGATTCTAAGTATATTCTTGGTATAATATATTACTGACTATATTAAATGTAATTTATATGTTTTATTCAGATGGTATACAATATTGAAATCAGTGGATTATTTAATTATAGTGATCTAAATCTGGGATTTTATTCCAGTTAGTTTCTCTAAATTTTGCTATTGTATATGGTACAAGGAGAACTGTCAGAGGACCTGGCTTAATATTAAAGCTTACTCACCTGACAACCTACCTTAAAACCTCAATTAACATAGTTTATACAGTTTATGGGGCAGAGGAATTCATATATGCTGCTGCCAACTGTATTTTAATTAGAGGGTCAATTATCCTTTTCTATGCTTCTGAGTTCAAGTATTGTTATCTAATACCTCTGAATATACCTATGTGTGGTTAACCCTTTAATTTCTGGTAATGTTAATTGTGATAATTGTGGTTTGAGTTACTGTATATCTATTGTTAGAGATGCACCGATACCAATTTTTTAAGACCGAGTACAAGTACCGATACTTTTTTCAAGTACTCACCGATACCAATTAATGATACTTTTTTTTGCGGTCATTTGCCAATTTTCCAAGAACCTAAAGCATCTTTAGGTACTTTGAAAACTGGCAAATGACCGCAAAAAAAGTATCAGTAATTGGTATCCATGAGTACTTGAAATATACACACACACCACCTCTTGACTGTCCCCTTTTGCCTCTTTCTCCCCCTCTTGATTCCCACCTTTTGCTTCATTCTCCCCCTCTTGAGCCCCCTCCTTTTGCCTTGGCTTTTTCTCTCCCTTTTGATCCCCCTTTCTCCCTTCCTTGACTCTTGATCCCACCCTTTTGCCTCTCTCTCTCGCTCTCTCCTGATCCCCCTTCCTTTTTGCCTCATTTTTTTCTTTTTCTTAGTCCCTTTTGCCTCTTTTTCTTCCTCTTGACCCCCCTCTCTGCCTCTTTCACCACCCTCTCGATGCTCCATCTTGCCTCCCTTACCCTCCTCTGCCGGGAGCAGAAGCAGAAGTCAGCGTTGGAGCGTTGCCATGGTAACCCGCGGCAACGCTCCAACGCTACAGGAGGGAGAGAGGCGACCGGGGAGCATTGTGAGCAGCTCCCCGGGCTCCCTCTCTGCAGCACCGACCCTGACACAGGATATCGGTGCTGGCATCGGCCGCATTTGCGCGAGTACAAGTACTCGCGCAAACGCTGGTATCGGCACCGATACCGATACCAGTATCGGTGCAACCCTATCTATTGTAATTGCTGGTCACTCATTTATATCATTGTTGTTTACACTTTGTATATAGTATATTTTACTTAAATAAATTACATATATTTTTGCACAAATATGCGGGATTGATTATTTTAATCAATCTGTTACTGTGAAGTAATGTGTCAATACCTAATATAATTTTATCTATTTATGTGAATATAGCCAACCTAATTGGTTCTCCTGTTAGAGGTCAATCTTGGATATTATCTTCGACATCAAAAATCTCTTATTATTAACTAAAAAAAAGTATTATAAAGGAAAAATAAAATTACAAAATTATAAAAATATATTATAAATATATTATAAAAAAATAAAATAAAGAAAAAATACACACGTCACTCACGCTAGACATTTTACATACCCTCACACCCTAACACTAACTCTCACAATCTGAATGGCCTGAAATTGCCCTAACACTAACTCAGAATTTGAATATCCCTCACTGTCCTAACACTACCCCTCACACAATTGCTCTGACCCTAACTATCCTAATACTAAGTCACACACACTTCACAAATGTCAGGAATCATAGTTTTTCATTAGAACTTTCCTCTAATGCAGTACCTATACTCCTCTCTCCACTAACGATATGTACGCTGAAGTGTGGTAAAGTTTTGCCTTTTACAGTATAAGCTGCCAGGAGAATAAGGTGTGTTTTTATACGAGGCCAGATATTTCTGCCTCCAAAAATCATTAGTAATGGACTAGTTTAAAAGGCAGTGTACACTGGCCACAGTGCCACCCAGCAGCCTCGACTGGTGTCCAGAGCCTCTCTGCTCACTGCCCGCACTTCAGTCATGCACAGTACAGAGTGCCCAAATGTGCCACAGCTGATACGGAGCGGGACGCTCCGAATTCGTAACATAGTCCTCTCTGCTCACCTTCCTGGGACCAAGCGTTTGGGCAATCTGTAATGTGCATGACTGCAGCATGGGCAGTCTCTACTGCGCATGACGGCTTCTGACAAACATCCTAGCAAACTATTATATAGGATGGTAGAACATTCTGTATTAAGGGAGATTTCTACCAGAAACAACCAATAGGGCAGAAATCTGCCAGCAAATGTTTTGTGGGAATTTTCATGGTAAAAAGCTGTTGTTGGTTTTTTTTTTTTAAATTTACCATGTGAAAAAAGTCAGAAAAACATTAATGCGGGCAATTAAGATTTTCTGGCCATAGTAATATAAGTGGGAATTATTAATATGAGGTGTTGGTTGCTTCTCCTTGAAATGGCACTGGTCACTAGCTAGTTAAACACATATCCTTCTAGACACACTGTCCCATATAAATAGATATGATGTTAGTGGAAACAGAAAAGCCACCATGGAAACATATTATGACAGGAAGGAGGAGCATCAGCTTGACAGTTATAGTAAGCAGTGAAACTGGCTGCACACTCATTAGTTGTTCTAGGGCCTTATTCCTGATAGAAGATAGATGCAGGAGTTTTTGAGCCCTCGATTACTAGAGAGCTCCCAATGCATTACTTTGTATTTAGTTGGAGACCTCTCTAGCATTGAAGAGATAAGAAGTTCCATTTAGAGCAATATCCTCCAATAAATGGGGCCCTCTAGAAGCAAGAGGGGAATTAATCAGATCTCCTGTATTGGCGGCTTCAGAGTGGAGAATTCACCAGGTGACCAGAAAGTAGCAGCAAATATAATATTAATTTATTAAAATAAATAAATTAAAAAAAAAAAAATATATATATATATAGAGAGAGATAGAACTGATAATCAGCCATATAACTAGTGCACACGCAGGACTTAAAGAAAGAAATATTTATTTCTTTAAGTCCTGCGTGTGCACTAGTTATATGGCTGATTATCAGTTCTATCTCTACACATTTTGAATTACTAGTAGCACCCAGGCAGTAGCATTATCATTTTTTCTTCAGTTAGGAGTGCCCAAACTCTCTGGAACTATATATATATATATATATATATATATATAAAATGAAAAATAAACTATAAGTGAATGCATTTCTATGCCTCGTTGACCTTTTCCTCAGGGTTTAAAAAAAAAAAAAAAATAGCATTTTTCGACCATTTAAATCAATGCGAGTTTAGGAAATATTTATTTTTCCCCTATAGTGCAGATAGTTTGCACCAGAATTGCACCTCTTCTTTTGTGGATAAGGTCTGTAATTTGATACAAATGTTTCTTCTTTTATCATGTCTTTTGTGATGACTGTAGCAGATTAGTCATTGTTTTTATCTGTTTCTACTGTTTTTGTAGTTAGAATATAAATTGTTATTATCTAAAGTCAAAATGCAATGGAAATTATTTATAACACACTATTTTTAAGTAGGATGCAAAAGCATTTTTATTCATGTTTTATACATGCTACCACGTCAGCACTTTATGATGTGTCTATCAAAATGCCTCTTTATTTTCTTACTTTTTACATTTTAATTTTATTACTAACGGTGTATGAAGTAATTACTCTGCACTGAATCCAGTAACAGGCAGGACTGATGTGCTGCCCTTTAAACTTATAAATTTTCACATTATACTTTGAACCATACTGGATAGTAGCTTTATAAAATGTGTATATATATATATATATATATATATATATATATGTCCAGCTTAACATAAAAGAGTTATCATGATGAAAAGGTTTTAGTTAATATCATTCTATGAAATAGGACATCACTGATTAAAAAATGAATGGGAATGGTTTCCTTGACAACAGGAGCCATGTGCAATTTCTTATAACAGCTCCACCTACACTCAGGTTCCCATAGCAACAGGGTGATAATGGTTTGTTTGAAGCAGACTGAAATATTGTTTAGAAGCATTATGTACAGTAAGATTACGTTTCTTTTACCATCGATCACTGATTGTCTTAGACTTCAAAAAATTGTAAATCTTTAATATGTCACACAATATATCATACAGTCATAAAACAGCATATTTTATTATTTGCTTCTTTTATCTTATAAATGGCTGGATATTTTAGAGAAAACAACAATGTAACTTCTCCGACATTTGCACAGGAAATAAAGCATTTAAATCATGAATGCTACTGACTGAGACTAATTTATTAAGAACTGTAGTAATTCTGGAGCAAAAGCAATTGCAATCTATTAGGGACAAATCAAAAACCAAATTCCCAGTGATTTAAATGGGATATGCAAGTTTATGAATGCTAGAGAGGTCTCTAGCATTCAGTGCAATAAAGGGATAGTAACACTAAATACTGAAAAAAAATATATACATATATATATTGCAGGGTCTATCCTGCTGAGTAAAACAAAGGTATTCCCACTTCTGAATGATATATTTTTTTAAAGCATACAATTTGCAGTACCCCCATCACCTGAAATTTTACAGTGGGGTCTGTTGCTACAGCGTCTTATTAGTTTATGATCAGTTGACCATACCTGTCCATGAACTGCTTTAGCAAAAAGTACTACCATAAAATTGTAGGCCATGTTGGTACTGCAAACAAAAAACAGGTTTGACCTGCAATAACTTTTGAATACATTATCTATCAGCAGTGGGAGTACCATTATATATATATATATATATATATATATATATATATATATATATATATATATATTTATTTATATATATATATATATATATAGTAGCAGGTGTGTGGTTCAGCTTTGCCCGTGAGGTGAACCTTGTGATTTTTGTGTTGAATTAAAAGTCAGACCTCATAGTTGGGGCATCAGGACCTCCCTTGATGCCCTCCAGCTACTGATCTCCTAGCTGAATCAGCTGGGAGAACAACAGTGGTGGCACAGGGAAGCAAGAGAGCTCCCCTGCTTCCATTCTACACTTACTACTGGGTAGAAATGGGCAGAATCAGGAAATCCTTGCACGTCAATGAGGGAGTTCCTCTCTCATTGAGGTGAGAGTGGTTCTAGATCCCGAGTATACCTACGTAGAACTGCAGGTAGAATGGAAGCAGGGGAGTTCTCTTGCTAATATATATGTATTTATTATTTAAACACAATGGCGGGGCGTGGCTGACCAGCAGACAAGATGGCAGCATAATTCTATTGCTCCGCTCCGGGGCCCAGAAGCTTTAGCAATACTTACCTTCTACCGTGACCATGGTCAGACATAGGAAGCAGACTAAAGACCCACAGACTCCGGGTTCCCACAGAGCTCAGGGGGAGTCGCCTTTGAGAGGCTTTTTCACTGCTCCGTCGAGGACTCTGATCAGTGACGCAGGTTCCAATATGGCGGATTCTCCCACTCCCTCGCGCATCTCGGAGGGATCCCCTGCATCTGTATCGCCGACCCTGGAGGGCGGACAACCAAGTCCTATGCCACGGGATATATTAGACGCCATCAAGGCTATGCCATCTCGGGAGGACTTCCTGTTATTGGCGTCTGATATTAAGCAGAGTGTGCGCGAGGTTCGAGAGGATATTGCAGGCCTCCGCTCTGGTGTAGAGGCCTTGGATGCTAGAGTGTCGGCAGTGGAATCCCGAGCCAGACGCACGGAAAGTGAGTTACAAGACCTATCAACCACGTACGAGAGACTGACACCTCAGTTGGCGGAATTGCGGAGACTGCTAGAGGACTTGGACAACAGAGGCAGGCGGAACAACATCCGCGTACGCGGCCTATCTGAGGATGTCCCACCCGGGGACTTAATTCTTGTACTCACCTCACTTTTTAACATGATCCTAGGTAGGCCTGAAGACACTCCGATTACTTTTGAGCGAGCACACCGTGCCCTTCGCCAGAGGAGCCCTCCGGATGGCCCGCCTAGAGATGTGGTGTGCTGTCTCGCCAGTTTTACCCTAAAGGAGGACATCATGCGGAGTGCTAGGACGAGGAGATTCTGGCCCTTCCGGAACTCAGAGATAGCTTTGTACCAGGACCTCGCTTGGCTTACTCTTCAGAAACTAAGAGCCCTGAGGCCTCTCACTCAGGCCTTGTCGACCCGCGACATTCCTTACAAGTGGGGTTTTCCCTTCAGCCTCCAGGCTCGGGTTGGGAATTCGACGTTCACTGTTCGATGTCCTGCTGATGTTCCTACCCTGACCCGGGCGGTGGATTTACCAGATATTCCGGTCCCTGATTGGGAGGCTCTGGACTTTGCTCCTCAGGTGCGTGCAGTGCGGAGGGCTCGCACCCGGGGTCGTGGTGGAGAGGCGGAGCGGCCTTTGAGACGGGAGTGGGTCCCTGAGGAGTGAAGTCTATCTAGCCCCTGACCTGATGGTGGGTTCTGTTGCCTTGGACTACCTCCCGGGATGATTCCCGGTTTGGAACTTTTCCTGCGGACCCTCCCGACAGGCCAAAGGACTTGATTTGGGGGTACCTGTTCTGTGGCGGGGGGTGCCCTCTGTGGGTCCCTGCCGGCGGGGCCTATACCCTTGTTGGGCCCCGCGGTATGGACTGACAGACAGCCTGAAGCCTCTTGCCGGAATTGATGGCTTGAGGTGGGGAATGTTCTGGGCGGGGGGTTTTGTTTTGTTTACCCTGCTTTGGCAGATGGAGGCCTCCCTGCGCTGGGGTGCTGGGGCTCGTGGCGGCTGGGGACTCGCTATGGGTCCCATTTGTCCGTTGCGGGCCCCGGGCCCCGGTGTGGGGTGGCACTTGAGAGTACCCTGTTGGGACTTGGGGTTATGTGAATGCTTCTAGTGCCTTTTATTGACAACTGCTATGTTTTATGCACTGTATTTGGTTAAAGACCGGTCACTTTGGTCCGCGCTGGGTTTCCCGGAGCGGACACAATGGAACGATACACATATATTGTTTTATTTTTTTTTGTTGTTTACGTTTATAGTGTTTGTGAACTTTATATGTCTTTGTCTCTGGTTTGGTTACTCACCCTCACGGGACGTTGACGTCCTTTTTGTTTGTTTTTTGTTTTTGTTTTTGTTTGTTTGTTATCTTTTCACCCGGGGAGTTTTGCCTGATTGGCGGCACTCTCCATGTGAGACGCAGTGTTCCACTAAGTGGTGTTTGAGGGTTTTTTTCTGGGACTGAGACATTCCTAGTCTCTTTCTCCCCTCTTTCTTGTGTTCCTCTCTCTGTTTCTCTCACCTGATTTCCCCTTCTTCTCTTCCCCTTCTCCTTCTTCTTTCCACCTACCCTTCTTACCTCATCATGTCTGTTGCACCTATGCCACTCACGTTTTACTCACTCAATGTGCGGGGTCTTAATGTCCCTGAAAAGCGATCTAATTTGTTTAGGGATTTGCGCTCTCACCATGTGTCTGTGGCTTTTCTACAGGAGACGCACTTTGTAGAGCGGAAATTTCCCTCTTTGTCTACCTCCCATTACCCCTTGGCCTTTTATAGCAATAATGCACTCTCCAAGTCTAGAGCAGTGGCCATCTTACTATCACGGGCAGTCCCCCTTACTGATGTTGAGACCTTGGTGGATGGGGAGGGGAGATACCTGTTTGTCAAGGGCCGGATACTGGATCGGATGTATACCTTTGCTACTGTTTATGCCCCTAATACCCGTCAGGTGACGTTTCTTACAACTATGTTAACGAAGTTGCAGGGGTTCCAGGAGGGAGTTTTGGTACTGGGAGGCGACTTTAATGTGACCTTAGACCCTTTCCTTGACTCTTCCGCTAGTTCTTCATATGTTCCTGGTTTCCTTTTGAGGAAGCTCCGGAATTCTTTGACCCGATGCCAACTGGTAGATAGTTGGCGGACTCTTTACCCAACTACTCGTGACTATACCTATTATTCTGCCCCTCACGGGACCTACTCCAGACTTGACTATTTTTTCCTTTCTCATAGGGACTTAGACTCTCTGAGTAGGGCAACTATTGAGCCAATGACGTGGTCTGACCACTCTCCGATCACGGTTCAGCTCTCCTCCTCTGTGTTTCGCCCGACCGGGGGATCTTGGCGTCTTAATGAATCCCTATTGTTAGACCCGCTGCTTGCGTCGAGGACATCGGAGGTTATCAAAGCCTATTTTGTAGAGAATCTCACCTCGGAGGTCCCTTTACCTGTTGTATGGGAAGCCCACAAGTGTGTAGTTAGGGGTCATTTCATTGCTCAGGGAGCCGCTCGAAAACGGGCTCAGAGGCAACAGTTGTTGACCCTGTTGGACGAGATTGGCCGACTTGAGCGGGCACACAAGGTCTCATTGTTGTGCTCTGACTACCAGGCTCTTTTGTCTAAGAGGCGCCAACTTGCGAATATACTCAATACTAGGAATCGCTTGGCTCATCAACGTACAAAACGCTTTTTCTTTGAAAATAGTAATAAGTGCGGAAGGCTTTTGGCGCGTATGTTACGCACGAGATCACAGCTTACATATGTCGCTAAAATCCGAGACAAGACTAATAGGTTAGTTCGTTTACCTACCCAGATTGCTGCGGCATTTAGAGAATATTATGCTTCGCTCTATAATCTCTCTGCGACGGTGCAGGGGGAACAAACGGTCTTGCGTACGGATAATATTCGTCGCTACTTGTCGAAACATGTCAGTCGTACTCTCTCCGTGTCCATAGCGTCCTCCCTTGAGGCCCCTTTTACTGTTGAGGAACTTGCAGCGGCGATTAAGTCCTCCCGAGGGGGTAGGGCACCAGGCCCAGATGGTCTTACGCTTCGTTATTACCAATCGTTTTCCACGGAACTCTGGCAGCATTTGGTGGATATGTACAATTCTCTGCTTCGGGGCTCTACGTTTCCTGCTCAGACGTTACGTGCTACTGTTACAGTTATCCCCAAGGAAGGGAAGGATGGGGAATTATGCTCTAGTTATCGCCCTATTTCACTTCTTAACACGGATGTGAAGCTGTTGGCTAAAATGTTGGCCCTGCGATTGTCCCCATACCTGCCGGACCTTGTTCACCAAGACCAGTCGGGGTTTGTGTATGGGAGAGAGGCTCGTGATAATACGAATAAGGTCCTGGGCCTTATGAGACTCGTGCAATCTGGCGGGACTCCTTCTTTGCTTCTGTCCACTGATGCCGAAAAGGCGTTTGACAGAGTAGACTGGGAGTTCCTGATGACCACCTTAGAGTTCACGGGTCTGGGACCTAATATGAGATCTTGGATTTCAGCCTTGTATTCTAGGCCTTCGGCGTGCGTGCGAGTTAACAGTCTCCTTTCACAACCTTTTGAGATTACGAATGGGACTCGACAGGGGTGCCCTCTCTCTCCCTTACTCTTTGTACTGGCATTGGAGCCCTTTTTGAACGCTATTCGTGGCAATGAGGCCATTCATGGGATTTCCTTGATGGACTCGGAATATAAAGTGTCAGCTTTTGCCGATGATATGCTGTTCCTGCTAACTCAACCTGTTGTTTCCTTGCCCTCTTTACAGGATGCTTTTGCTGAATATGGGTCCTTGTCCAACCTCAAGATAAATATGTCTAAGTCGGAAGTACTTAATCTTACTGTGCCGAGCGACATGCGTATTGGTTTGCAGGGTGCTTTTCCCTACAAGTGGTGCCCCCACCGGTTACGCTACTTAGGGGTCTGGCTTACTCCGGACCCTGTTGATTTATACCGCGCCAATTTCCTTCCATTGCTCTCACGGCTTTGTACAGACTTGAAGGCATGGTCCTTCCCCCATATCACATGGATTGGGAGGATTAATGTGGTGAAGATGAATGTCCTTCCTCGTTTGTTATACCTTTTTCAGACTTTACCTATTACCTTACCGCGGTTGTTTTTCTCTTCGCTGCGTTCCGCGGTCCTGCGCTACATCTGGCATGGTCGGCGTCCCCGACAGAAGCCCACGCAATTGTACCTACCTAAGGGGAAAGGAGGCCTCTCTTTGCCTGATTTCCAGGCTTACTATCAGGCATGTCACTTACGAAGGGTGGTGGATTGGGCAGTGTCTATGCGGCATAAGCAGTGGGTCTCTATTGATTACCATAGGACGGGAGGCATACTTCAGGCAGCTCTTTGGTTGCGCCCTGATCGGAGAGATGCTAGCCTTCGACGTTGTCCCTTTATTCATGCCACCCTGACTGTGTGGACTGCGATCGCGAGCAAGTATTCTTTGACTTCCTTTCCTTCTCCAATGACACCTCTGATTCATAACCCCGACTTTACACCCGGTATAGCGGGTAGCCGTCTTTTTCCTATAGCCTCCCTGCCCTCTTTGCGACTAGGCCAAGTTATGCTTGAGAACCGACTGAGGCCACTGACGGATATTTTGGGTGGTGTTTCCCCGACCTTTCTTGATGAATACCGTTACTATCAATTGAAACACTATGTGAACTCTATTGTTCAGCGGCACCAGATTATTCGCCCCCTGACGGCGTTTGAGAAGGAGTGTGTCCGGGATGTCCCATTGAGTCATGGGGTATCGCGCCTCTATCTGCTGCTGTTGAACAGTAGACACTTGCAGACTCCTTCCTATATGGGAAAATGGGAGACTGAGTTGGGAACTACTTTTACGGATCACCAGTGGGAGCAGATTATGTTTCTGACCCATCATGTTTCGATCTCTACAAGGTTGCAGGAATCTGCATATAAACTTTTGTCTAGGTGGTATCTTACCCCGGTAGCTATGCAGAAAATTGATCCATCCAGTTCCGGCCTCTGTTGGAGGTGTAATTTAGCCCAGGGTACTCTTCTACATGTTTGGTGGGACTGTCCGTTGATTGTTCCTTATTGGAGAGCGATTTACTCGGTCATTCAGCATTTGGTGGCTAATCCTCCTGATTTTAGACCCGAGTGTCTCCTTCTTCATCACACTCTGATGAGCCCTTCCAGATATAGGAAATCATTGCTTCCCCAATTGTTAGCAGCGGCAAATGGTTTGATAGCTTTGTACTGGAGAAAGTCGATTGCTCCCGCTCTCTCGGTCTGGGTAGAGAGGGTTGAGGAGCTTCGATCCATGGCAAATCTAGATTCTTCCTCCCAGGTGGCCATAGCTCGATATTCTGAGATCTGGTTGCCTTGGATGCTATTCTTAGAGGGACCGGAGTTTCCCAGGCTCCTCCCTTTAGGGGGTGCCCCCTCTACGCCCTCCTGAGTCGATCCCTTCTATTCTGGGTATATTAGGTTGACCGGTTACTTGAGGTATGAGACCCCACACGATAACTGTATTATCAATATCGGTATTTAATGTGACAATATTGTCTGTTTCGCTATGTTATATTGCAATACTTATTTCTGACTGTACATTTCATGATTGTGGCATTATCTATTGCTTTATTGTATGTTCATTAAATTTCCCTTTCCCCTCCCCCTCTTTCCCTGCTTTATTTCTGTACCCTTCCCTTACCCTTTCCCCTACCTAGGTCTTTTTCCTCTCTTTATGTATTCTAAAATTCAATAAACTCTTTATTGACACTAAACACAATGGCAGCGGTGGTTGGTTGATGGGACAAGGGGCTATGTACTGTATCACAAAAAGCATAATCAATGTTTTGTCTCACTCATGGAGCCTTTATCAAGATATGTAACAAACAACCTATAACCATATTAAATAGAGAAGAAAACGGAAGTAGAAGAACTCACCCCATAGTGTGGCAGAGTATCTCACTTGGCACCAGCATGTGTGACAATCAATTCCAGATGCTGCGCAATGATGACCGGAAGAAACAGGTCTCTGTGCAGTTTAACCCTTTGAATGCCAGAGGGGAACACGACGTATTGCAAAGCAATGCATTGCATTCCCCTCTGGCACTCAAAGGAGTAAGAGAAAACAAAAGTTAAAGACCAATCCCTGAGAATAGTGACATCTGGTGGTGTAATGAAGAAAAACCCAACTTGCCAAGATGTAAACAAATATGGAACCAATAAAGAGGAAGTGTAGATAAGAAGACCATATAAATCACAGGAATATGAATTAGACCTATTATAAGAATTACACAATCAACAGATATCACTGATATATATTAGGTAACATAATAACAATAATATTAAAGAGACTAAGTATCTCCTATTTAGGTATACATGACACTTTCTCATTTAATCCCATTGGGATACTACAATTCAATGTTCTAATCCAATAACATTCCTTCTGCAGGAGCATTTGAGACCAATTGCCCCCGCTCTGTGGCTTAGGTACATGGTCTGTTGCTATAAACTTTAGCGTAGACACCTTATGGCCAAAAACAAGGTAATGTTTTGCTACTGGTTTGTCGTTTCTCCCATCCCTAAAGGCAGCATGGATCACAGATCTATGACCCCTAATTCTATCAATGTGAGACCAGACTTCCCAACATATACCAGTCCACCCAGGCAACTAATTAAATAAATAACATGATTAGTTGTATAATTCATTTTATGTTTATCAGTGTGGGGATATGTAAATGTGGTGCCTGGTGTCATATGATTGCAATTAATATAGCCCGTAGCATCCACCTCTCTGGAAGGTTCCAGTATAGCAAACCATTGTCGAACAATAAAACATAACCTCTCCACACAATCAGAAGGTCATCAATGTACCTAAAGAAGGCAACAATGTTATCAGTGAATTTAATGTAATGTATTTCATATATGTGCATATAAGCATTGCTTTATGATTGGGCTGTAGAGGCCCCACTGTTATTCCAAAAATGTGTAAGAAAAAAAAAAAGATTTTCAAATTGAAAGCAATTAAGATTTAAAGTTAAAGGTAATAGTAATGTTTAACATAAACAGCAGCTACAATTAATCTTCATAGTATTTGAGCCATAGAGAGTATTATTTCCAGGCCTGGACTGGCCATTGGGCATACCGGGCATTTGCCCGGTGGGCCGGTCCGGGGCTGGTCCGAGCAGGGCCGGCGCCACCTATAGGCAAGGTAGGTGCCGGCCTAGGGCACACATGTACCGAGGGTGCAGGCATGCAGCAGAGAAGAGCTGCGCCCAGGACCGGCCGTTCTTGCTAGCAGGACTCCTCCACAGGGCACTGCAACACAGTCAGGTCTGTGTAGCTACTGCACTCCCTCGTCGCCTCTTTAATAATGCAGAGAGCGCTTGGAGTCAACATCTCCCAGCGCGCTCTGCATTGCTGGGAATCAACATCTCCCAGTGCACTCTGCATTACTGAAGAGAAGACCGCGCGGGAGCTCCAGCAGCTACAGGTCTGTGATGGGGGGCAAAGTGGAGCTAGTGGGGGGCAAGTTGGAGCTGGTGGGGCAAAGTGGAGCTGGTGGGGGTAAGTTGGAGCTGATGGGGGGCACGTTGGAGCTGATGGAACAAAGTGGAGCTGATGGGGGGCAAGTTGGAGCTGATGGGCTGGTGGGGCAAGTTGGAGCTGGTGGGGGGTAAGTTGGAGCTGATGGGGGGCAAGTTGGAGCTGATAGGTTGCAAAGTGGAGCTGGTAGGGGAAAGTTGGAGCTGATAGTGGGCAAACTGGAGCTGGTGGGGGCAAGTTGGAGCTGGTAGGGGAAAACTGGAGCTGATGGGGGGCAAGTTGGAGCTGATAGGTGGCAAAGTGGAGCTGGTGTGGGCAAGTTGGAGCTGATAGTGGGCAAACTGGAGCTGGTGGGGGCAAGTTGGAGCTGGTAGGGGGCAAGCTGGAGCTGATGGAGGCAAAGTGGAGCTGATGGGGGGCAAGTTGGAACAGATGGAGGCAAAGTGGAGCTGGTGGGGGCAAGTTGGAGCTGGTGGGGGACATCTCATACAGGTATCTTCAGACCAGAGGCAGACTGCAGACTGGCCCAAGGGGCAGAGAGAGGACAAAAAGAAATGTAGTCAGGGTTTCTTCCCTAACCCTGACTATCTACACTGTATTTAGTTTATACTACAGTTTTGTGGGCACAGGCACTCAAAGGGTTACCCAGTCATTGGATAATCCTTTGAGTGACAGTGCCCACAAAACTGTAGTATAACCATATGAGTGCCTGGGCCCACAAAATTGCAGTGTAAACTAAACAAAGTTAGAGAGGTATGGGGGGAGCTATTATATGGGGGGAGGGGCCCCAAATTGATACCTTGCCTAGGGCCCTATGGAGTGTTAATCCGGCTCTTCTGAGGAGAAAGGCAATGTCACACGTCATGTCTGTTGGAACTTAGAGTGTCGGTGTCACCGTGTCAGAAACTCCAGTAGTAAGTTCAGGTTAAGCTTGTCAATACAGCCGTTGGCATGTCACTATTTGTTTTGAATGGAATTTAATTTATTCTTCTCCCAGTGAATGGTGCGATGGTGCCCCTGGGAGGGGGGTTAACCCTTTGAGTGCTGCTATGCTAGAGAGGTATTCAAAGCATTATGGAGGATATTTTTCATGTTATGAATAGGTTAACCCTTTGAGTGCTACTGTGCTAGAAAGGAAGCCAAAGCGTCATGGAGGATATTTTTCTTGTTATGGATAGGTTAACCCTTTGAGTGCTACTGTGCTAGAGAGGTATCCAAAGTATTATGGATACCTCTCTAGCACAGTAGCACTCAAAGGGTTACTCTATCCATAATATAAAACATCCTCCATACTCCATAATACTTTGGATACCTCTGTAGCACATTAGCACTCAAAGGGTTAACCTATCCATAACATGAAAAATATCCTCCATAATGCTTTGGATTCCTCTCTAGCACAGTAGCCCTCAAATGGCTACAATTACAATTACGCCATACAGTGGGAGAAACAATTAATTCAACTCCAGACCAAGTTAGTGATAGTCAAGTAGTGACTCCTGGTCCAGTACAGAAATTTGTCTTTGAAATGGACCTGGAAATTATTAAAAAGGTCCTAGGTTTAGTGAGTATAAAAGCTCTCGAATTCCTGTGTTATGATATGAATGCCTTTTTTGTTATTTTCTAAAACCTCTTCAAATTGACAGTGTCAATAGAATGACAGTTTTTCCCCCCTCCTTTGAGAGGCCTTTCATATTTTTAGGACATCCACGCTAGGTATATTCCTAAACCTGTAAACTACTGTTGGATAAACCAGAGATGGTCATAATAAAGCACTCATTTGATTCACAATGCTAGTTCTGTAATGTGATATTTAATTGGTTCTCAGACTGGTCCATTGAACCCTGAAGAACTTTAAGGACTGTCAGTCAGCATCAATGCCTTCATTATGAGGAATTAAGGCATATAATGCTGTTACACCGATTGATATCAATAAGTTTCATTCATTAGCATGAGATTTGTAAGACATCAATTCTTGAGTATCTTTCATGTACCCTGGCAATTGTTGAATGGATGGCTGCAACAAATAATCCAACAGTACACCAAAAGAATCTAGTAGACTGTCACTAACTGACACAGTTCGGCATCCCAGAGGATGAGCAATGTCTTTATGCACTTTAGGTAGACAGTAGGTGTGGGTGAAAGCTCTCACCATGTTCCCACGAGAAATCCCACTAAAATCACGTTGTCTGCTTTTTCAAAGGAAAAAGGCGAGTATTATGCTTAAACTCCAAACTTTACTACTCAGCAGAAAGAGATAACAAACTTTTCTGATAGATACAAAAGTTAAACGAGGTGTGTAACCCCACCCACAATAGGTAACCAATCAGAACATGGCCAGGTACATATAATCTTCCTCAATCACTTCCTAGCCCTCTTTCTTTGATGTAGCAGGAAAGATGAATAAGTTCTTCATGTATCACAACATCTTAATAACCGAACAATGTAGGTAAAGAAGTCATCAATCTACGATTAACCTGCAATGAAACATAAAATGAGGGAGGGTTAATACGGGGGGGATAATACTCGCCTCCATGTCTTTAATAAAATCCCGATTTTCCATCATATAATTAGGAAAATCCAGAATTTTAAGGCAAGACACGGATGCTCTTATTATGCAAGTTTAAAGCTGATCTATAACATCAGAAACTGCATGTGTAATGGGTTTGAAATAAAAGGATTTAAAGGTGGATTCGTTGGACCAATCCGCCGCTTTCAAGATATCTACTAATCTACCACCAGAGGTAAGCGATTTGGTTGCCATGGCTCCTCTAGCGGAATGAGCACCAAAAAGGTTATTGTCAATGCCGGCTGATTGCATGATCCAGCGGACTCATCTGGCTAAAGTAGCAGTAGACACTGGCATATAAGGTTTAGTATAGGAAATTAGTAATTGGTGAGAATTTTAGTTCTAAGGGGAAATGTACATTTTTCATATTCTTTCAGACACAAAACAAGACATAACTGAGGATTATGAGGGAAAATAGGATAAAATATTTCTCTAGAGGAAGATTTTGTCAGTCTATAAACTAAAAATCGTACTCCATTAGGTTCGTAAAATCTAGGAGAAATATCTAGACCGTGAACGTCTGATACTCATCGGAAAGGAAAGAGAGAACTAAATTGACATCCCAAAGAATGGTATATCAGGATGATGGTGGTCTAGATAATTTAATGCCTTTCATAAGTTTACATACTAGTGGATGACATTTCCTCAATATCGGAGTCCGAATCGTTAGAAGATTCTAGACAGAAAGAATCCGGTTTGGACCTACTCTTTTTTCTTAAACTCGGATTGCCATCCTCCCGAGTAGAGGTTCTTATACGTGAATGGGAATCACGTTTTCTCTCAATTGACTTATCAATCATTTCATGGTGGGAACTGAGAGTTTCCGTTTCAGAGGAACAGTGCTTGGTCTTTTTTGACCTTTTTCCGCCACTACTCTTGACTCTCTCAGGAGAGGAGTCTGATAGACTTGAGTATACATGAGTGTGGGTTTCAGGATTATCAAGAGCTTTCCTCTTTTTCTTGCTGTGTAAAGCATTGGCCAAAGATTTAGACAGGGTATCTGCCATTTGAGACATGCAATTAGATAACGCTGAGGAGACAGTTTTATTCACTGACTGCTCAACTATATCCTGTATGTGGTCAGAGTTAGATTTTATTGGGAAAGCCACAGCTTCTTGATTATCTGATTGCAAGGATACATTATCCATAAGAATAAAATTAGGGGGAATTCTAGTATTTTTTGAGGGGTGCTAGGGGAAACAATGTTTCTGTGGGACATAATAAAATAGTAATATGCACACACTGCAAAAGCTAAAAGAAAGGTTTGCAAGAGAAAACCTATTGAATTATTGTGGACAATAATATTGTATAAATAGAATGTTGTAATTTGTTTCAGTTTAACCTCTAGGGGAAACACCTCCGTCACTCAGCCGAACTGCGGTGTAATGGCTGAGGTGATTCGCGCATGCGTGCTCACATCCGGAAGCGACGAGCCAAAAGTAAGATGGCCGCCACAAGACTGAAGCGCACCACGAACACAAGTTAGGGGAACGACAAGAACAGTGAGCGGAGGCAGCACGAGCCATGGAAGCATAGGAAAGGATCCAGAGGGACAAAGAACGAGGAATAGAACCAGGCTAAGAAGCGGAATGACGCGACCTTAACGAAGATCGATATAAGGATAACAAAGAAATGTTAGCAAACGAGATATGAAGAGGTTGAATGGAAAACGGAATTGAATATTTAAAAGTACCAATGACTGATAAAATATGCTTAAGACATAAACTTGGGACGGGTACAATCATGTAAAGTGGAAATCAAGCCATGCTATTTAAAGAGACACAACACATTTAAATATTATAAGAAAAACAATTTAGAAAGTCAGATTATCTTAGAAAATACTTATCTGCTGAGCAGCAAAGAAAGAGGGCTAGGAAGTGATTGAGGAAGATTATATGTACCTGGCCATGTTCTGATTGGTTACCTGTTGTGGGTGGGGTTACACACCTGGTTTAACTTTTGTATCTATCAGAAAAGTTTGTTATCTTTTGCTGCTGAGTAGTAAAGTTTAGAGTTTAAGCATAATAAGAGCCTCCGTGTCTTGCCTTAAAATCCACTTTAAAACAAGCAATTAAAATCTTCGCATTTTTCACCTTTTGGCCAAACTTCGCCATTTTTTCAATGGCTAGAAATTTTCCGCCCATTGATTTAAGTGTTTTTCGCCTTTTCACTATAAAAATGTGACCTGTTCCAGGAAGTGAAACACAATAGAAGTAGATACAGAGTAAGGTAGACGTGCTGTGCTGTTTCGCTGTGTATTTATAGCAAAACTGAGGCAGGAGAGGCTCATAGTGACTGTTATCACTATGAGCAGGTTTAAAAATAATAAAAGGAGGAACTGGAAGGACCCTTATGTGTCCACTGAGTCTGAGAAAGAGGAGGAAGTGAGCACTACAGAACCAATGCTGTCCAGTCCTCCTAAATCACCCCTATGGATCTTGGGCATTTAATGGGAAGGGAGGAAGAAAAGGGTAATAGTGAGTAGGGATGGGCAAAAAGTTTTGCCTCAAACTGAAATCGGCACATGGTATTTTCCGCTTGGCAAATAAAAAGCGAAAAGTGTCGTTTTTCCTCTTTTTCCCGACGTTTTTGCCCCTTGAAATCAATGGGAAGAAAACATTTTCTACAGCCATATAAAAGGATGTCAGGCTCTCACAGCATGCTATTCTGTGTTTGTGAAAGGAGAAAGCAGCACAGTTTTTGAGCTAGAGAAGATAGGAGAATTGAAATTTACTTTAGGGAGTCTTTTAGGTAGGACGTTTCTTCTGTATAATAGAAGAGTCAGTGGGGCACTATGGGGAGAAGAAGGTAGGAAGGAGGTTGACCCCAAATAATACCCCAAAATTCTGTGCTGGGTGGGGAAGTCTGGGGAATGAAGCTGCTAATTTTGTTTTTTATTTATAATTTTTTTTGGACAGACTGTGATAAGACAACAGGGTGGACAACTTAAAGGAACAGTAAACTTTTTTTATGAAAACACATATTTTTTAGATCTTTTCCTGCTGAATAAAACAAGGTCACTCCCAGTGCTGTCAGATGTTTTATTCTACGTTTATAGCAGTTCAAATAACCAGGAAGTGAATTTAATGTGTGTTACTTCCTGATAGATCTAATTGACAGGAAGTGACAGGCAGTTTCTATCACATTCTATGGAGAAATGTATGTCTCTGACTTTCTTGACTTTCCTCTCCATTAGAATGTAACAGGAAAAACTAATTAGAATTTGATCACTAGAGGGCAGTGATAATGTAAAAAAAACACGGGCTTAAACTATAATAATTCTGGAAATATAAATCTCTCGGCAGTGGGAATACCCTTATTTTACTCAATAGGAAAATCCCTACAATATATATTTTTTCATAAAAAAAGTTTACTGATCCTTTAAAAAATATAAATAAATAAATAAAAAAGAATAAAGAACTAAATATTTTAGGTGACAGTGACAGACAGCTGACTGGGCTTAGGCAATGCATCATACAGCTGCATCAGTTGTGTTGTGTACCGTACAGTAAAAAACACTGTGTAGTTGAGTAATGTCCAGCAAAAGCACCAGGGGAAGGTGGAGGGGTGAAGCATTGCAGGTGCGTGAGAGTAAAGTAGTAGTTCAAAAAGGGACTGCAGCAATGGTTGCTGCAGTGTGTGCAATCAATGATGATGATCCTTCTACTCCAAGGGAAGATGCCGTTTGTCAAGGTCCCAGCAAAACTAGTTCCAGGCAGCTCTCATAGCATGCCATTCTGTGTTTGTGAGAGCAGCATGTTTGTGAGCTAGAGAAGATAGGCAAATAAAGGGGATTTGAAGCTTAGTTTTAGGTAGTCATTTAGGTAGGACATTTGTTCTCACAATGGCGAGAAGAAGAGAGAAAGCAGGTTGACCCAAAATACCCAAGAATTTGGTGTGACTGACCGGCAAAACACAGGCAGCTAAGGTCCAAATTGCTTGCTGATTTTACTTAAATTGTCTCTGTGCTGTGGAAGTCTGGGGAAAGAAGTTGTTTTTTTAGTTATATATATTTTTGGGGGGACTAACTGTGAAAAGATTTGGTGGACAACTTAAAAATAAATGAATAAATAAACATAGATAATTAAACAAATAAATGTATTAGCTGACAGGGAGCTCTGTGACTGAGGAAGACTTGATAGATAGCAAACAACATTGAGAATTTTGTTGAGGGCCAAGGCAAGACATCACACTCCATCAGTTGTGTACTGTAGAGGGTAAATACACACACAGTAGTTGAGTAATGTCTAGCAAATGCACAAGTGGAAGTGGGAAAGGTGGAGCAGTGCAGGGATGTGGGAGTAAAGTGGTAGTACAAAAACTGACTGCAGCAATTGTTGCTGCAGCATGTGCAATAAATGATGCTGAATCCTCTCCTCCTGGGGGGGATGCAGTTTGTCAAGGTCCCAACAATCACGCCACGCCAGTCCTCCACCACCACTACCACACATCTGCCACATTGTAGGTTGTACTTTATTTTTTTTTAATCACTTGACATCATCATAAATAAGTGTTGTGGGGAAAGGACAAAGGCACTTGTCCTTTCCTTGGCAGGTGAAAAATTTGCTGGAATAGGCGAAAAGGAGGAAAATTTTGCATTGGAGAAAAAGAAAACTTTCACAAAAAAAGCAAAAAAAAATCTGCCTTTTTTGGAGAAAAGTCATGTGGAAAATGTTTCTCACTTTTCACCCACCCCTAGTAGTGAGACCAGGACAGGTCAGCTGCCTGTGCCTGCAGCATGACATACTTCCCCTGCTGTCACCATTGCTGTACCTGCTGCCAGATGTGCTGTCCCTGCTTCCAATAGTACTGTGCCCGCTGTGAGAAATGCTGCTCCTGCTACTGCTACCACCATTGCTGTGCTTGCTGTCAGATGTGCTACCCCTACTGCCACCAGTCCTGTGCCTGTTGCCAGTGCTGCCTCGGCTGCCACCAGTCCAGTGCCTGCTGCCAGTGCTGAACCTGCTGCCAACAGTACTGTGCCTGCTGTCAGATGTGCTACCCCTACTGCCACCAGTCCTGTGCCTGTTGCCAGTGCTGCCTCGGCTGCCACCAGTCCAGTGCCTGCTGACAGTGCTGAACCTGCTGCCAACAGTACTGTGCCTGCTGTCAGATGTGCTGCCCCTGCTGCCACCAATACTGTGCTTGATGTCAGACGTGCTGTCCCTGCTGTAACTAGTGCTGTGCCTGCTGCCAGTGCTGAACCTGCTGCCATCAATACTGTGCCTGCTGTCAGATGTGCTGCCCCTGCTGCAACCAGTGCTGTGCCTGCTGCCAGTGCTGAACCTTCTGCTAGTGTGTCTTGTAATACCCAGGAGGGGTGGAGAAGATGATACCAAGTGTGCCAGCGGGGGACTATAAGTCACACTTGCCATCCCCATGCAGTACCACCAGTGCTAGTACTACTACTACTAAGGTCCAGAAGCTTGTTAGCGTTAGGAGTGAAGGAGGAGGTAATCAATATCCTCATATCAATAGTGACTGTGAGGAGGAAGATACTGGGGATGAACATGATGTGGTTGTTGTTAGTAGTATTAACCCTTTGCGTGCCAGCGTGGTACGGAATGCATTGCTTGGCAATGCATTCCGTACCACTCTGGCACTCAAAGGGTTAACAGTAATAGTGAAGCAGCCGGTGGGACTAGTGTTAGGGGAGTGGGAGGGGAAGCATTTGAGAGCATCCAGCCTAGCGGTCAAGGAAGCACACACTATTTATCTGGCCCTGAGAGTCCCATTCCCTTCACTACACTGTCCAAGTGCAACATGATCCTGAAGAGGCCAGAACTGTTGGGGGATAGCAGGTGCATAATTAATACCAGCCCCAACACCAGGCACACAGATCAACTGCTTGTGCCTTCTGCTACTGCTGCCAGTCTGCCTTCTTCACGTCACCAAGAATTGGCAAGTGTGACATTGGGGGACCCTCTGTCACATTGCTCTTCACCTCCTCCAACCAGCAGTGAGATGTTTGTTAAAGAGCAGCAGTAGCATATTGGGACTACTGGTGGTGGGAATGATGATGATGGTGGAGAAGCTGGGGTGGACGAGACATTTTTGGCTATTTTTAGCAGAACCTGAGAAAGAATGGGAGACAGGGATGAGGATGGGCATTACTACCACCAGCAGTGAGCTTTTGGAATTTGCAACTGCTCTAGTTCCTTCTGCTGCTGAGTTGCAAGGGCAGCAGGATGCTGGGGAGCAAGCTAATGTGCCACAGACCACTGTGGACACAGTATAAATGGGATCAACAAGTGATGCGGGACTTGGACAGGTTCCACTTGCTAGCAGCAGCAATACTCCTGGTCCTAGTTGCAGTGCTGAATATGAGACAGTAGCAGCAACATCATCCGCAGCCACAGACAGTGAAGGGGAATGTCAGTGATAATAGGAAAGGAGGGAACACACCTTGGCACAAGCGCCCTGATAACACAAATGAAACACAGAAACCATGACATTTATGTCAGACATATTAAAGCCAAACACCCACCACATAAATCAAGCACCACTGTTGCTGTACCCCCTGACTCTCCAGAAAGGCAACAAGAGGTGAGGCAGAGATGAAAGAGGAGGAAGAACAGAGAAACCCAGGCAGAGAATGGAAGTTCCATGATGAGTGAAACAACTAGCTCATCATCACCTTCTTCCTTTAGGGTAACTATATCTTCTGCCAATCCACCTCCTTCATCGTTACCTCCATCATCAAATGATAGCCTCTCTGTTGATGTTAGTATGTGGCAGTTCGTCTCCACCCATTGCACACTGTGTGGTGCACTGACCACACATGCCAGTGTGGTGGAGAAGAATCGCAAGCAGGGCATCAAGCGGCATCTGAGGAGATTCCATCCCACAGAATATGCTAAGATGCTGACAGGGAGGGTTCATCATTATTATTAAACTGTCAACAAGTTGTAATGTGCCCTTTGTAGGTTCTGGACAAGGGGTATAGTGTCACGGAGTGACTTAGGAATAACAACACTTACAAGTACAGATATGGTAAAACAATGATCTTTATTAAGAATAGCACAATAATAAAATAAATAGCACTTCCCCAACCTTCACAGGGCCAGATATGAGGACAGTGACTGGACACTTCCACAACCTTCACAGGGCAGATTAGGACAAGGACAAGATCACCTGACTGGAGGCAGATAGAGTACCTCTCTGACTGCCGGTAAGCTCTAGTAGCAAGGATGATAGTAGCTACTAGTACAGGAGCAGCTGTAAAGCCCCTGGAAACAGAGGGAATTTCCACTAGAATGCTAGGGTTACTAGACAGGCAACCACGGCAGACTCTCCCTAGAACACTAGGGTAACTGGACAGGCAACAGAGTCTGAATCTCCCTAGAACGCTAGGGTGACTGGACAGACAACAGAGGCAGAATCTCCCTAGAACACTAGGGTGACTGGACAGGTAACAGATGCAGCCTCTCCCTAGAACGCTAGGGTGACTGGACAGGCAACAGAGGCAGACTCTCCCTAGAACGCTAGGGTGACTGGACAGGCAACAGAGGCAGACTCTCCCTAGAACGCTAAGGTAACCAATGGCACAGTACAGGATGGTAGGCAATGGGAAGGCCAGTATCATAGACTGATGCAACTGTACACTCCTAGTAATGAGGAATCACCAAGGCACCAAGAGTGCTAGCGGAGATAGTAGGCCAATGGTTAGGAGGGTAGACTATCAGCCATAGCTGGAAGGCTATCAGTCCAGCCAGGAGTGATTTTTGTAATAAAAGATTGTTTTACTTTACCGTACTGACTCCTGGTTTATTCCTGGGAACAGTGACAGTACGCAAGGGCCATGAATACAGATGGTAATAGTAATTCAGCTTTTCAAAGCATCCTGGATAGGATGGAAACACAAGATCAACGTATTGATCAATTGTCTTTTGCCTTACAAAACCTTGTTGCAGCTCACTACGCATCTTGAATGAATAAACCCACAAAAGGTGGCCTCCCTCCACCCTCGGCACTAGTGGTTCCAACCTCGCCTGATGCAGGCACGATCAAGAGGTTGTCTGGTTCTGCTCAGCCCCCACAGCGGTATGGGGGAGACCCAGAATTGTGTTGTGGGTTCCTCAACCAAATTGGAAATGGTGCCGCATGCCTTTACAACTGAGCACAGTAAGGTCGGATTCCTTATCCCTCTCCTTATGGCAAGGCATTGGCCTGAGCCAATCCATTGTGGGAAATGGATAAACCTATTCTGCATAACTTCATGGAGTTTGTTAAGTCATTCAAAAGTGTCTTTGACTTGCCAGGCCGTGTAGTCTTGACTCCGAAAAACCTTTTGACCAGTCACCAGGGTGCTCGTACTGTGGCGGAGTACGCCACTGAATTTCATACTCAGGCAGCGGAGGTAGGCTGGAATAACGAGGCTCTGGTAGCCGCCTTCTTCCAGAGGCTTAGCAATACCATGAAGGATGAAATCGAGGCCCGTGATTTACCTAACGTACTGGATGACTTAATTTAATTCTGTATCCTGATAGATACCAGGCTCAGAGAGCGACCCTCGTTTAAGGAGCACCTGCGGAGGGCTCCGGGCAGACTAGTTTCTCATAATACTGGCCCACCCTATCCTTCCTCACCTCCCATGCCTCCTGAGCTGGTCTATGGGGGGAGTGAACCGATGTAGGTCGGTGCTACCCGGCTTTCAAAGGAGGAGAGGGCCTTCAGGAGGAGGGAAGGACTGTGTCTGTACTGTGGCAAACCAGGACATATGCTGAGGTCCTTCCCAGTACGTCCGCGATGCCCACACCTAAGATCTTACCGGGGACAGATCTTGGGTGGCATTTCGCAGTCCCCAGAAAATGTTTCTGATAAGCCCATGCTGTGGGTGTGCATCTCTTGGGAGGACAGGTCCGTCTCTGTCCCAGCACTACTTGACACAGGTTCTGCAGGATGCTTTATTGATGCCAAATTTGTGGCCAGTAAGGAGTTTCCATTACAGACCCGTTCTATTCCACTGGCCGTGGAGGGGATTGATGGTAGACCCCTGCTACCATCTCATATTACTCATAAGACCACTCTGTTAACCCTGTAGGTGGGAGCCCTTCACACCGAAACCCTGAAGGTTCAGGTAATATATTCCCCACATTACTCTATTGTACTGGGGTTTCCGTGGTTGCAGAAGCACAACCCTAGGATGGATTGGCACACGTGCGACATTTTGGCCTGGTCTCCACAGTGTTATAAATCATATCTCTCCTGTCCTGTGAGATTGACTAATACTACCTCTCCAGCATTACCTGAGGAGTATTTACCATTTAAGGAGGTGTTCAGTGAAAGTTAGGCCGGGGCCTTAGCACCACACAGGACATATGACTGTGCGCTGGAACTTATGCCTGGCACATCACCTCCTAGGGGCCGTGTCTATCCTTTTTCAGTGGAGGAGAATAGAGTCATGGAGGAGTATATGTCTGATGCATTGGCCAGAGGCATCATCCATAAGTTCTCATCCCTGGCAGGGGCCAGATTTTTTTGTTAATAAAAAGGACGGAGAGTTACGTCCATGTATTGATTTTCGAGGGCTTAACAAAATACTAGTTTAAAAAGCATACCCGATTCCCCTAATTACTGAACTCTTTGACTGTGTCAAAGGATCTAAGTATTTTACAAAACTCAACCTAAGAGCTGCCTATAATTTGGTTCAGATAAAGCAGGGTCACGAGTGGATGACAGCTTTTAATACACGTAATGGGCATTATGAATATTTGGTGATGCCATTTGTCCTCTGCAATGTCCAAGCTGTTTTTCAAGAGTTCATCCATATTCAGTCCTCATCCTTGGAGACCCATCGGTCGCATGTATCCAAGGTCATGAGCCTATTAAGGAAAAACAATCTGTACTGTAAACTCGAAAAATGTTCCACCACCACGCTCGGCTCCTGGTGAAGCCCTAAGCCCTTGTGGCTATTTGTCAAAAAAATTGTCCAAAGCTGAGATGGTGTACCAAATCGGGGATAGAGAATTGTTGGCCATCATTTTGGCCCTGAAGGAGTGGCGGCATCTCCTAGAAGGTACTACTTCTCCGATCCTGATCCTTATGGATCACAAAAATTTGATTTACCTATCAGAGGCGAGCCAGGTGGGCTCTGTTCCTGTCCCAATTTAATTTTGTGGTCTCGTATCTCCCGGGCTCCAAAAATGTGAAGGCGGACGTGTGGTCCCGCCAGTTCTGCAGCCTCTCCAGAGAGGAGGTTCCACCGACCCCGATTATTCCGGCTGATCGGATCCTTGCAATCATACGGACTTGCATCACTTCTCCCCTGGCTGACCAGGCTTCGGCTCCAGCCGAAAAGCCGGACAGAAAGTGTTTTGTCCAGGCACAATTACGTATTGAGTTGTTAGAAATGTACCATGCTTCCAAAATTGTAGGTCACATTGGTCAGGACCAATTGATCTGGTCATTGTCTAGAGTCTTCTGGTCGTCAAGTCTCAGATCGGATTGTGCAGCTTTTACCTCTGCTTCTACGATCTGTGCACAGAGTAAGACTCCTCAGCATTTGCCAGTCGGCTTGCTGCAGCCTGTGGCTAATGGGGACTGTCCATGGTCCCATTTATTGATCGATTTCATGGTCGAATTTCCTAGTTGTATGGGCTTTACGGTCATACTTATGATCATGGACAAATTCTAGAAAATGGCACATTTCGTACCTCTCAATGGCTTGCCTTCCATGCAGGAATTGGCGGTGATATTTGCTAAGGAGGTCTTTCGGTTACATGGCATACTAACTGTTATTGTATCTGACAGAGGAAGCCAGTTTGTATCCAGGTTTTGGAGGTGCTTTTGCTCTCAGATGGGAATTCAGCTGGCATTCTCTCCCGCTTATCACCCTCAGTCAAATGGTGCGGCAGAAAGGTCCAACCAGGCCTTAGAACAATTTCTCCACTGTTATATCTCTGACCACCACGACAATTGGGGTACCTTGTTGCCCTGGACGGAGTTTGCCTGGAATTGTGAGGTTAACTCTTCCTCACGGAGTTCTCCATTCTTAATTAACTATGGGTTTCAAACCTCTGTTCTGCCTGAGGCATACCAAGCACACGAAATTCTGGCTCTGGATGAGCATTTGAGGGCACTCCATTCCTCGGGGGCATGGGTACAGCATACCCTACGTGGTTCCGCACAGCGGCAGAAACAGCAGGCTGACCGTAGGCGACTGCTGGCACCTACTTTCCAGGTTGGAGATAGAGTATGACTGTCTTCCCGAAACTTACACCTCCAGGCTCCTCATTTTGTTGGTCCATTCCAAGTGATAAGCAAAATTAACCCTGTGGCTTATGCTCTTGATCTTCCTGCCAATGTGCATATCCACAACGTATTTCACATGTCATTGTTGAAGCCCTTGGTCTGCAACCGGTATACCTCTGCTCCTGTTCATCCAGCTCCTGTGAGATTTGCAGATCATGAGGAATATGAGGTACAGAACATTCTGGACTCCCGCGTGAGTAGAGGGCGCGTACAGTATTTTATTCATTGGAAGGGCTATGGTCCTGAGGAGCGCTCCTGGATACCTGCCAGTGATGTCCAGGCTCCTGTATTGGTACCCAGGTTTCATGCTCGATTCCCTAACATACCCCGACCGGCTCCGCAGAGGGGGGCCTTTGAGGGGGAGTACTGTTACAGATTACCTTGGTTCCAGAGCCTCAGCTTCAGGCGATGCTCGAAATGACGTTTCAGCATCAGTGGCCGTCCATGCCGCATGGATGTTGCCAGAATGACGCATGGTTGGATTCATCAAAGCTAGATGCATCATCTGCAGACGCGAGGCTTCAAGCATGCATCAGGCATCTGTTTTATGTGTTTTCTTCCTGTAGTCTCCTCCTATCTACTTCCTCCCTCTGAGCTGCTCCTCCTACATACTTCCTGAGGAGGGGTTTAAAGGGCGGACTGAGTCCTGACTCAATTGCCCTTGCATTGTTGTACAATACAATTCTTTTTCCCTTGAGCTCTGTGTATGACCTGGCTTGTCTGGCCATCCATTCTGGTGCTGACCTGTGGCTCTGTCTGACCATTCTCCTTGTGCTTTCCTATTTGGCTTAGACATCCTTTCTGGTGCATACCTGTGGCTCTGGCTGACTACCCGCTCCATGTATGACCCGGCTTGTCTGACTATCCTTTCTGGTGCTGACTAGGGGGCTCTGTCTGTTTCCTCCGTGTGTTGGTCCCTGCTCCACAGATACTCATCCTAGTGTGGATCTAGGGCTCTATCAGACTCCTAGCTTACTGACTGCAGGCCTGAGTCAGTAGTCTCCTTGGTTGCGTAGATATTGGCGAATTCTCTCCTAGACTGACTGCAGGCTGAGTCAGTGCTAGTCCTTTGGGCATTCCGAATTAACTTGAGGCTCCGGTGGGCTGAGGCCTAGTCTTGGACAGTGTGGTGGATCTATTGGCGGACTGCTATTTCTGATACAGTGCTTGCCTCATTGATCACCCTCAGTGTGTTATCTGTTTACATGCATTACTGTGACTTTTCAAATAAAAGATTGTTTTACTTTACCCTACTGACTCCTGGTTTATTCCTGGGAACCGTGACAATGTCAAATTCTTATGATCTGTCAAGATCAGGACTGGAGCATTCGACCCCTCGGAGGTGACGACATTCACGGAGAGAGAGAATAATGGCCAACAACTTCCGATTGCCTATGTCATATAGGCTCTGGGCCTTAGTCACCTTTTTAGAAAAGAACCCACAAGGCATGAGGGTCTTACCAGGCTTGGGTCTTTGGGACAACACTGCCCCCACTCCTGTCTCCTGTCTCTGATGCATCCACCTCCAGGGTTAAATGCAAGGCAGGGTTAGGATGTGACAAGATTGGAACCACAGCAAATGCAGACTTCAAAGCTTCAAAAGCCTTGTTGACCTCAGGGGACCAAGCCAATGGATTAGCCCCTTTATGCATCAGGTCAGTCAAGGGTTTGACTACCATAGAAAAATTCCATAAGAATTTTATATAATAGTTTGCAAATCCTCTGTATGGCCTTCAGGCCCACTGAACACGGCCATTGCAGTACTGCCGAGAGCTTCTCTTGATCCATAGCAATGTCGTCAGCAGAGATTACATACCCCAGAAATGGCACTCGATCTTTATGGAATTTGCATTTTTCAAGTTTACAGTATAGTTTGTTTTCTCTCAGTTTTTGCAACACAGTAGCAACTTCTCTCTGTTGTGTTTCAAGGTCAGGAGAGTGTATCAGGATATCATCCAAGTAAACCACTACGCAGGACTGTAGCAGATCTCTTAGAACATCGTTTATAAACTCTGTACATTGCACAGCCCAAAGGGCATGACCAAATACTCATAATGGCCACTACGAGTACTGAAAGCAGATTTCCACTCATCGCCTTCTTTGATACGGATTAGGTTATAGGCTGCCCGTAAATCGAGCTTCGTGAAGATTGAGTAGCCCTTCAAGCGGTCAAACAACTCGGTTATCAATGGAATGTGGTATTAAGACCTCTATAGTCGATACAGGGTCTAAGCGCCCCATTTTTTTTTCTTTACAAAGAAGAATCCTAACCCTGCAGGCGAGGAAAGCTTCCTGATAATTCCTCTAGCCAAGGCATCAGAAATGTACTCCTCCATAGCTCGATTCTCCTCCACAGACAAATGGTAGGTGCGACCCTTAGGAGGTATCGTGCCTGGCGTCAAATCAATAACACAGTCATATGCCCTATGCTCCGGCAAAGTTCTAGCCTCCCCCTTACTGAATACCTCACTGAACGACTGGTACTCTGAGGGTATAGAGGGGAAGGTACACAAAATCTTAGTGGGCTGCTGTAGACTTCTGACAGTAATCGGACCAAGATATGATGTCACAAGTAGTGTTGAGCGAGCGTGCTCGGCCGATGCTCGGATCGGCTCGAGCATCGCTCTGCTCGGCACATGGCGGTACTCGTCGAGTACCGCCATGTGCTCGCCCGCCATGTTCGGGTGGCGGGGATCTGTGCCGGAAGAGGCACAGATCTGAAGACGCTCCGCTGGACCACCAGGGACTGGAGGTACGGGGGCATTGCGGAGATGAAGGGGGCATTGCGGAGATGAAGGGGGACATTGTGGAAGAGGGGCATAGACTCTATGCCCCTCTTCCACAATGTCCCCCTTCATCTCCGCTATGCCCCTCTTCCACAATGTCCCCCTTCATCTCCTCTATGCCCCTCTTCCACAATGTGCCCCTTCATCTCCGCTATGCCCCTCTTCCACAATGTCCCCCTTCATCTCCTCTATGCCATAGAGGAGATGAAGGGGGACATTGTGGAAGAGGGGCATAGCGGAGATGAAGGGGGACATTGTGGAAGAGGGGCATAGAGGAGATGAAGGGGGACATTGTGGAAGAGGGGCATAGCGGAGATGAAGGGGGACATTGTGGAAGAGGGGCATAGCGGAGATGAAGGGGGACATTGTGGAAGAGGGGCATAGCGGAGATGAAGGGGGACATTGTGGAAGAGGGGCATAGCGGAGATGAAGGGGGCATAGCGGAGATGAAGGGGGACATTGCGGAGATGAAGGGGGCATTCGGAGATGAAGGGGGCATAGCGGAGATGAAGGGGGGCATTGACCAGGCACCCTCCCCTCATCAGAGCAGGGGGTGCCTGGTGTAATGCTCGTGTCGCCCCATTATATTCAATGGGGCTCGGGTGCTCGGCCGAGCACTCGAGCCTCAGGGGGTGCTCGGTCAGAGCACCCGAGCACCCGAGCATCGGGGTGCTCGCTCAACACTAGTCACAAGTTCTCCAGTCCATTCTGGGGTTGTGTGTCTGAAGCCAAGGAAACCCCAGAATGACTGTGTAATGTGGAGACTGAATGACTTGAAATTGTAGAGTCTCCACGTAGAGAGCTCCTACTCTGAGGGACAGAGAACAGGTCTCATGAGTAACAATGGATGGTACTAGTGTTCAACCATCGATCGCCTCCACAGCCAATGGAGAAACACGAGACACCAAGGGAATATTATGCCGTTAAGTGAATTCACCATCAATAAAGTAGCCTGCAGCTCCTCAATCAATCAGGGCTGGAGTCGCAATAGAGGAAGCTGCCCAAGAGATTGCCACCTGTAAGAAGGGCTTGTTCTGTTCTGGGTCTGGGGAGGGGAGAGGCTGTTAAGGGAGGTACTATCACAGTTGCTTGGCAGCCGTGCTGCTTGCTCCCTGTGCTTCTCCTCGTTGTGGTCTGATGGTCGGGTGCAAATGCGCGTCTGTGATGTGCGCTTGTTTATACGCTCTGAGCCTATTCGCCTGATTGGTTCCCACCTTGTGTGTACCTAGGTGAGACGAAGGACATTCCTCATTAGGAATGGGTTGAAGGAGAACCACCGGTAGGTCTCTGGGGGTCTTAGTCTGCGCACAAGTGGAAGATGTGCACACAAATGTAGAACAATCTGTTCTCAGGCTAGGCCACCAGAAGAGACTAGACATAGACCAAATGAGTTGGTCTCTACCAATGTGCCCAGCTGCCTTAGAGGAATGATAAGTCTCCAGTAATCTTGTGCGTAGAGACTCTGGCATGAAACATCTCCCTCTGGGCTTGTCAACAGGTGCAGAAGCCTGAGCAGCCAATAGCTCCTCACCCAGAGGAGAGGTAATACTCGTGGAAATGTTATCCAATATGCGATCGGAGGGAATGATAGGGATCGGAGGACACTCCTCCTTGGAATCTGCCCTGAACTGCCGGGACAGGGAGTCTGGCCTAATATACTTAGTGCCCAGAAGGTAAGAAACCACATAGTTGAACCTTGACAGGAACAAGGCCCATCTGGCCTGACATGGAGATAACCTCTTGGCCTCAGACAAATATGTGAGATTCTTGTGGTCCATCAGAATCAGAATGGGAATACTAGTGCCCTCTAGTAAATGCCACCAATCTTTAAGAGAGAGGATAATGGTGAGCAGTTTGAGATCACCTACATCATACAGGCTCTCAGTTTTAGACAATTTTTTTGTAAAAAACCCACACGGAAGTAATGGTCTCCCAGGCCCGCTCGCTGGGACAGCAAGGCGCCTACTCCAGACTATGAAGAATCAACCTCCAGGGTGAAGGGCAGAGTGGGATTCGGGTGGGACAGAACTGGAGCTTTGGCAAAGGTAGACTTCAGGTTCTCAAAGGCTTGCAGGGCACTGGGTGACCAGTCTGACGTATTCTCCCCTTCATGTCCGTGAGTGGCTTCACCATGGTAGAGAAGTTTTGTATGAACTTCCTATAGTAATTGGTGAAGCCCAGGAATCTCTGTATGGATTTTAAACCCATCGGAAGTGGCCATTGCAAGACAGAAGACACCTTTTTTGGGTCCATGGCTAGACCAGATGCGGCGATAACAAAAATGTCACCTGAGATCTATGGAACTCAGATTTCTTAAGTTTACAGAACAGTTTTTTCTCCCTCAGTAGTTGCAAGACCAAAGACGCATCAGCCTGATGGGTCTCTATATTAGGTGAATGTATGAGAATGTTGTCCAGGTAAACCATGACACACCTTTACAACAAATCTCTCAAGACATCGTTAATAAATTCCTGTAAGACAGCAGGGGCGTTGCACAATACAAAGGGCATCACCAAATATTCATAGTGCCCATGCCGAATGTTAAAAACTGTCTTCCACTTGTGGCCCTCTTTTATTCTTACCAGGTTGTAAGTGGCCCTGAGATCGAGCTTGGTAAATACAGTAGAGCCCTTAATTCAATCACACAGCTCCATAATTAACAAAATGGAGTAGGCATTCTTGACCATCAGCTTATTTAGGCCCCTGAAGTCAATACATGGTCTCAGCTCCCCATCCTTCTTTTTCACAAAAATTAATACTGCCCCCGCAGGAGAGGAAGACTTGCGAATAATACCCCTGGACAGGGCATCAGCCACATAGTCCTCCATAGCTCGGTTCTCCTCCACCGCCGAGGGATACACCCGGCCCCTAGGAGGTCTAGCTCCCGGAACTCGATCAACAGTACAGTCGTACGGCCTATGCAGTGGCAACTTACTGGCCTCTATCTTGTTAAACACCTCTCTGTAAGCCTTATACTCAGCAGGTAATGAGGTAGAGGTACACAAGATTCTCATAGGCTGGTGTAGGCAAGACTTACCGCACTGCGGGGACCAAGATACGATGTCACACGTTTGCCAATCAACCCTCGGGTTGTGCAGTTGTAACCAAGGAAAGCCCAAGATAATGGCATAGTGAGGAGAATGGATGACCTAAAACTGTAAGGTCTCCACGTGGAGTGCCCCTACCCTTATGGACAAGGAACGAGTTTCGCAGTAGAGGTAGCCCGACCCAGAACATTAAAGACCCTACGAAACGAGGCCACAAATTCCGAGAAATTGTAAATTACAGGTTTGTTTGTCTCCCAAAGAGGATTGGCCCATGCCAATGCCTTGCCCGACAGAGGGAAATCAGGAGTCCCACTTTACTCCTCTCGCTCAGAAATGCATATAGTACCATCTCTAGAAACATCACCAGCTGGGTGAGGAACAGTTAGTAACAAAGTGGATAGTGAGACAAGCCGGGGTCACACACGGAGCGAGATCAGCCAGAGCCACGGATAGTACCTAAGTGGATAGTCAGACAAGCCGGGGTCATACACAGAGCGAGATCGGAGGCCAAGCAAGAGTCACAGCGAAACGGAGCAGACAGGAACACCTCGTAAGTGCAACTGGTGCTAGGCCCAGAGGCATTCAAATAAGTACACACAAGGTGGGAACCAATCAGGTGAATAGGCTCTGAGCGTATAAACAAGTGCATGTCACAGACGTGGGGAAGAATGCCAGCTAGAGAATATAGGCTTGGGGACAAAGTTTGGGAGCGTATGATACAAATTGATAACAGGGCAAGACCCACAAGTTTCAAAACTCTACAAGACACACACATTAGAAAATTGGTAAAAAAAGCACCAAGAAATGGTACCTGCACTAGCTGGACAGAGGTATTCCAGGTACCAGAGGACATACTGATCCATGGGTAGTCGACAACAGGAGATCCAAATGGTACTAGGCAGGCAAGTACTGGGCAAGGAAAAGGTAAAATGCGACTTGATGATCACAGGAACACCGTAATAGTGCACTGGAAGAACGAAGGAGGCAGAGTGGCGAGCGACAGATAATGTCAGCATGCTGGGTGGTGATGTAGAGGTGGCACAGAAAAAAAGAACTGATAGGAGGCATATTGTGATACTGATAGAAGGCACATAGTGACAACAACTTTGCCATCACTGAATCCTCGCTTATAGGGGTGGGTGAAAGTTGTTGTCGTGTTCCCGTGGGAAATTTCGCAAAAACCACGTTGTTATCCAGTTTCTCACAAGAAAATCCGCTTTAAAACTAGCGGTTAAAATTTTCGCATTTTTCCCACATCATGTACATTTAAATCCCCAGGGCATGACCCGTGACCTGTGACTTGTGTTCAGCTTCCAGGTGCATACTCCCTTAACAGCTTCCCTTTTCCCCCCGTTTCCCCCTCTCCACTTTTCTTACTTTCTTTTCCTCTATTCCTTTTCTCTTTTTCTTCCTTTTCTTTTCTCATTCTCCTCCATTGTACCATTAAATTCTGTCCAGCTTGTTCTGTACAGCTTGTTCTGATGTCTTCATATCTCATGCTGTTAGCGATCTCTGTGATAATGTTTCTGGAATCTTAGTTTCTTTTTGGTTCCTGTTTCTCATTTTGCCTGAGATTGTCTTGTATTTTGTGCAATTTGTACATAACCTCTCTGTTGCACTCTATGGTGGAGTTCCTTGCTGTTATTGTTAATGCTCTATTGTCAATAAAGCTTTTAAAAAAACAAAAAAAATGTGCATTTTTCACCCATTGGCCAAAATTTTTTGCCATTTTTTCAATGGCTAGAATGTTTCCGCCCATTGATTTACGTTGTTTTCGCACTTCCGAGATATAAACTCGACATTTTGTTGAAGGCAGACACAATAGAAGCAGCAACAGAGCGAGACAGACATGCTGTGCTGTTCTCTTGTGATATTTTGCAAAAAGTGAGGCAGGAGAGGCTCATAGTGACTTCTATCACTATGAACAGGGTAAAAAATAATCAATGGAGGAGCTAGAAGGACCATTATGTGTCCACTGAGTCTGAGGAGGAAGGGACCACTACTGTACCAATGCTGTCCAGTCCCCCTAAATCACCCCAAGGGATTTGGGGGAATTTAATGGGATGGGAGGGAGAAAAGGGAATGGGAAGGAAGGGAGAAAAGGGAATGGGAAGGGAGGGAGAAAAGGGTAGTACTAGTGAGAGCAGGACAGGTCAGCTGCCTGTGCCTGCTGCAAGACGTGCTGCCCCTGCTGCCAGAGCCACCATTGTTGTACCTGCAGCCACTAGTGTTGTACCTGCTGTCAGATGTGCTGCCACTAGTGTTGAACCTGCTTCCAGTGCTAAACCTGCTGCCAGTGCTGAACCTGCTGCCACCATGTCACGGTTTCATAAGAACACTCAGACAGTTAGGTTAAAAATTTTTATTGAAAATAAATAGAACAATCACCCTACTCAGGTCCAGATGAGGTCCGTACCAAGTACTTCCCAGATCTGACTCAGGTCAGGATGAAGAAATTCACAGGAGCAATATATATAAGGACTTTGTAGGCTTGCTCCATGGACAGGTTCAGGAACAAGTATAACCTCAACAGCCCCACATCGCCACTAGGTGACACAAGGAGATGGGTAACTGCAGGGCAATTACCTAGCAGGCTAGGGATAGCGGAAGCAGCACAGGCAGTATTCAGGTAGAGACCTGACACTAGAACTCTAGGGTTAATGGAGGCAACACAGGCAGGACTCTGGCAGTGGACTGACCCTAGAAGGCCAGGGTTAATGGAGGCAACACAGACAGGACACTGAGAGCGATCTGACCCTAGTACGCTAGGGTTAACAGAGGCAACAGGACTCTGGCAATGGTCTGACCCTAGAATGCTAGGGTTAACGGAGGCAACACGGACAGGACTCTGGCAGTGGTCTGACCCTAGAAAGCTAGGGTTAATGGAGGCAACATACACCAGACACTGGCAGTAATCTGACCCTAGAACACTAGGGTTAACGATGGCAACACAGGCAGGAGTCTGGCACTGACTTGACCCTAGTACACTAGGGTTACCGGAGGCAACACAGACACTGGCGAGTGACCGGACTCCCACAAATCCCTGGAGACTACCGGGGCAGATAGGCCTAACAGGCACTGTGCAGTATAGCGAGTGGGAGTAGGTGGAAGGAGATACAGTGTGCGTACCCTGACAGTTTAGAAGCCAGCGTCAGGAATCTGAGTGTAGTCAGGCGAGCCGTGTCATACACGGAAACAGGAACAAGTAATCATAAACGCTAGGTACGGGTACACCACGAAAGGGCACCGTAAGGATGACAAGAGGGAGTATATAAAGGCAAACCCTGGGAGGAGTCACCATCCCAGAGCCAATAAGAATGAGGCAATGGTAAATCCGGAAGTAACAATGTCGCTCAGCAACTGGAATCACGGGCACCGTGATACACCAATACTTTACCTGCTGCTAGTGTTTCTTGTAGTACTCAGGGGGGAAGGAGAAAATTATGTTATGTGTGACAGTAGGGGACCCTCTGTCACATTGCTTGTTACCTCCTCCAAGAAGCAGTGAGATGTCTGCAGCAGCACGTAGAGACTAGTGGTGGTGGTGGTGTTGGAGAAGATGGGGTGCAAGAGACATTGATGGCCTTTTTAGCAGAAACTGGGAAGGAATGGGAGACAGGGATGAGGATGGGCATCATCACCACCACCACTAGCAGTTAGCTTTTGAAATTAGCGGAAATTGCAACTGCTCTAACTTCTGCTGCTACTGAGATGAAAGTAACGTGGGACTAGGACAGGTTCCACTTGCCAGCAGTAGCAATATTCCTCCTGATCCTAGTTGCAGTGCTAAATCTGAGGCAGTAGCAGCAACAGCAGCAACATTATCCACTGACACAGAAAGTGAAAGGGAATGTGGAGGACAAGAAGAAAGAGGCCATTCTTCTCCACCTGTTCCCTATCCCTCCCCCCAGAAGTCATGGGAGTGGGACTATTATTCTCTTCTGGCAGGCACAGTGCAGTCATTATCAACCATGGTACAACACAAAATTTGTGTGCAGCACGACTTAGCTTCTTCGAGAAATACCCACACGGGTGCAACTGGCTCTCAGGAGTAGGACATTGAGACAGAGGGACCCTACGCCTGTCTCAGATGCATCAACCTCAAGTATGAATGGAAGCTCAGGTTTTGGGTGTGCCAAAATGGGTGCTACGGCAAAGGCGACTTTTAATGCCTCGAATGTTTTGATGGCTTCCGGAGACCAGTGCATAGAGTTACTGTCTTTTTAGGTCATGTAGGTAAGGGGTTTTACAATAGAGGAAAAATTGCGAATAAATTTCCTGTAGTAATTGGCAAACCCAAGGAAACGTTGAAGGGAGAGGAGACCTATGGGTTTTGACCACTTGAGAGAAGCCGATAGTGTCTCAGGGTCCATAGTGAAACCGACCTCTGAAATTACGTATCCCAAGAAGGTGACCTGTTTGTGGTGGAAATCACACTTTTGTAATTTGGAAAATAGATTATTTTCTTTTAATTTTTGCAGAACTCGGGATACATCTGCGTGTTGGCAGATGGATGTCTAGCAATATGTGTTGGAGACATTTCTATCATTCAAATGGTTAAAGTACCATTTTAAATCAATGATAATTTTATTGGTTCTTTATAATGTATAATAAATATATAAGACTGCATATTTAATTACTAATAAGGTGTATGCAGAATCAGAGCAAGAAAGATTAAAAGAAAGATGATGCTATGTATAATTAATCTAAATGAGGAAAGATGAAAAAGTATCATATTGCTGAAAAAGCTAATTATAAAGCTCATTAAGGCTAATAATGAGTATATTATGTAAAAGTCTCTCTTTTAAGAACCTGAAAAAAAATGTTTTAACAAAAAAAAGAGAGGCATTACTTGTAGTTATTTACATGTAGAAAGTAAGTGGGTATATTGGTTATAGCACTGGTGCGATAATCCATTTATTCTTTATTTATACTTTATAGATGGTTAGGCTTCTGAAGAAAAACAGTGAATACTGGTGTGTAATAATACTCTGTACATGTATAATTTTAAATGTTATACACTTTCATGAATTATATAAAATTACATTTTTACTCTGGTTACTGTGTAACAAGTATGTACAATTATTAAAAAAAGGAAATAACACAAATGGGTAACAAGATTAAGCCTTCAAATACTGTTTGCAAATGTATAAGATTGCTTTTAAAATGAAATGTTGGTCTTTTTTCCTAGTTAATCACTCTAATCAATGCTACTGGCAATTCTGAATGCAGCAGCATTATTAACTTATAATGCTTTCTTGATAGGTCCTCCCCCCAGCTTTTTATCCCACTTCCTTTAAGAGATGAAGCTCAAAGTGACAGCTTATTTCCTACTGGTCATGTAAATGGATGTAACATCACAGCAGCCATAATAAATCATCAGATTCCTGTGGAGAGGCCAAGTGGTGAAGCTTTACACTGAGCGCAGTAAGTTCAAAATGCAGCTAATTTTATCTAAGGATGTAGCAGTAATTAGAGCAGAATCCTACATTTCAGAAGAGGCTAACTTGGCTGAATCTGACACTGTTAGCAAGATTGCTTCTGGATCTGAGGTACCATAATAATCAGATCTTTCCTTTGAGGTGATACCAAAATCATCCTGATTTATGTATCAGAGCCTTCCACAGGTGCATCCCCATGGAATTCTTAAAATGGTTCACTGTGAGGTAGTCCTATGCAACCTATGTAGTCCTTTGCAACCTATGATGCACTGTATGTCTAATTATTTGAAACACTACTATGAAAAGACCTCTATGGAGAGGGGCCAACCCTGTAGCACTTCCACCCCATTCTGCTTTGTGTCAGCAGCAGCCATAAGCTCCATAGGTGTGTCCTACAACATGAGAAAACTCCAGACATCCCTGCTGCTTCAAAAACCCTGTTTGCCTCATCATAGTTACATCTACACCATAGGGAAATAAGAAAAAAGTTATGTGCCAGATAGCAAATACTTCCCTGCCCTGAGTTTGAGCAAATAATGAAATTTGCAATGATATAGCACTGCTTAATGTATGGGGTAGCAGTGTGTTCTGGGGAATAGTACTAGAAACTGCACACCAAAATCCGCTTGATGCATATATGCTCCAATTTTGCATGTGTGGATCAATTTTGAGGCATATGTTCATTGGAGATCTCATGGACCTACTACATCTCCTGGTACTGATTCTAAAGATCCGTCATCTTCCCCATATTCCCATGACACACATTTGCTAGTGTTATACTTTATATACAGTTTCTTACTAACTGTCTGAAGAATCTCACTTTTTTGTGGTTGTTTATTGAAGTTTGATTATCATGTCCACAGAAAGACCATCTCACTTTAGCTTACAGGAAGCTTTCCTTAAATTTGGGATTTTGATATGAATTCTGATTTTAAAAATTATTAATGCTATACTAGGAATTGTCAAATGTTTCATTTATAAGCACAAAAAGCGAAAAATGGCACTTCACACCGTGCAGAAAAACTTCATGAAAAGCAGTTTCCCACTTTTTTCTACCTCTGTCATTGCATTGATATCAATGTAAAGAATGGATTACCACTCCTCCCCCTGCAAAGTGATAGCTAGTAAAAGTCCCTCAGGCAGGGGATCCAAGTCCCTAACTGAGCTGACTGAGCATCTGTGACTGGCTGCGTGACAGTCTGACAGATACACTTTGCAGACAGATAAAAGAGCGTCATACTCCCAAGAGGCAAATAAGTGCAACTTACATGACACTCACTTTTACAACCTCAAGAAGAGGGGCAAGCAAATAGTGAAGTTTGCTGGTGCTACACACCCACAACAGCTGCTGTGCAGTGCAAGTTATATTTTATTGTAACACATTGATTCTGAAACTAACAGGTCTATCCTCATCCTAAACTATACTCTAAAAAAAGTTAGGAGTAAAAGAATGCTGCTGTTGAAATGTTCACTCTAGCTATGTTTACAGGCAGATAGATAAGTAGTGAGGAAGGGAAGGAGTCACATACAGTTGTAAGGACTGTGTGTGTAATTTCTTTTGTAGACTGTAACAGAAAGGGACAGAGACTGACAGTGATGGATACTATAAGAAGAAATACATGATGCAATATTTTGAGAGCGGCAAAACATCACTCAACATGCAAACAGTACTATTATGTACTTATAGTAAAAACCAACACTACTTTGATTATTTCCAGCAAATGTACTAGGGTTAGGGGAAAAAGGGAAATGTGTAGCAGGATGCACATGGTAGAAAAGTGTTACTACAAAAACTGAATGTGTCCATGATTGCTGCAGCTTGTAATGATAATCCTCGTCCTCCTGTGGAGGCTGTTTGTAAATTGACATAAAAATTTCCACCACCAGCAGTAGTCGTAGTGCAAAATCTTTTAAGATTGTGCATTGTGTACCCCTCTGCCACTGAAACCGTAAGCCTATGTTTACATGCAGTTGTGTCCTGTCCTTCCACTCTGGCACTCAAAGGTTTCTCGCATACATAAAAGTATCCACGTATACCAAAACTGACTGTGCTTTACAATATTGGTGATATTATGACAAATATGAAGACCAAGTGCCACATGATACTATCCCTCTGACGTTCAAACGGTTAATTGAAATAAAGAACCACACAAGCTCCAAATGGAGAGAGGCTGCTGGGGCTAAATATTCTACTGACCGACTACCAGTGCGACCGCCCAACTTCATCTACCTCATGTGAGTCGAGTGATGCCACCTCCCATTCTTTCACTTTATGTCAGTCCCTCATGAAACAGCCACAGCACCTGCTTCAATGTCCCACAGTGATTAATGCCTTGAGTGCCACACAGAAGGTAAAGCAGTGCACTGCTTCCAGTTCCAAGATAACCATCTCATTTATTCTTATTTTGATTTTGCCAATCCATTTTTACAATAACACATTTTATATGCTGCTTCATTCACAATGTTATTCCTGATGTGACTTCAGGATTGCTACTGTTTAATGATATCTGGGGCTCCAGTATCTCTGACACCATACTGATCCCATGTGAAAGTCTGAACACTTTGCTTCTTCTATTCCTTTGAGTGCCAGAGGGGTATTCAACACATTGCAAAGTAATGCATTATGTACCCATCACCACTCAAAGGGTTAATGTTGCAGCTATATACAAAATCGACCAATTACACTCATTTTTCATTTTTTAGTAATTGGAGGCATTCAGTAGTTCAACCCTCTGTGGTTTCCTATTTTTTTTTTATTTCATGCTCCAACACACTGCTGCTTATAAGAATATTTCTCAGACACAATTCATACATTTTGTAAGATGAAAATTCGAGAGAAAATGTAATACCTTTCTCTAGTAATGACTGCATATTGTCTGCTCTTACATTCAAATACCTCAGAATACGAAGATACTAAAATTATACTTTACCTTAATAAATTCAAGGATACAAAAAAATTGACGTGCAACGCCGTTCCAAACTGCTAGTATAACCTACTTAGAATCCCATAAATACAATAGATACACTAAAGGTATATGTATATATATTGACAAAATTGAAACATATGAGTGAACAAATCTCGCAACAACAGCTGGTAGAAAATAAAAATAAATGTTTTAGTCCAAAACATGCTTCTCAAGGAAACATGTATAAGATATACTTCTCAAATATTAATACTATAAAAATCTACCATATAGGGTCCTACAAAAAGGGAACCAGCTAGTAATTATATTTGAGACTACCTACTAGAAATCCCTGTCTTGTTAACCATTGGACTCTCAAATAATAAGAAGTACAAATAGCCGATAGATCTACCTCTAACATATAGGGGACTACCTGTTAGAATTCCCTGCTCCAGAAGCACTTAAAGATACTGAGGTCTGCAATAAAAAAAGGTTCATTATCAACTGAGAACAGTGGCAAATATGAACACCTGGAAACTGCAAAAAGCCCAGTGAGGCAGCATAGAATGAAATAAAAAATAAACCAGCAGTTAATTTCCTTAAATATAGTATAAATCGCCATATGTCGATCATATTATTAATCAGAAAGTTGCATGTACAGTCTTCATATAGAACCAGATCATAAATTAACTGCAAATCAAGTTGATCAACTATATAAACAGGGTAGATTTCCACAGATACTGTGTGACACAGAACAGTATCTAAATACAATATCTAAATAGCTTTTATCAATTAGTATAGTTTATGTGTTTAGGATGTGCGGAAATTCAGGAACATTTCCCACATACTTTTCGTGAAAAACCAACAATATTTCATTTTTTTCATGAAAGTTTTCTCCTTTTGTCCATTACAATATTGTTCTCCTTTTTTCCAGTGGCAACAAATTTCTTGCCTATGTTTCCTATGACTGCAACACCTCCAACCACAATATCACTTCTTCTGAGGGCTGCAGTGGAGAAATAAGTAGCTGAAAGTCAAATATGTGAGAACTACAGCAAAATATGCCTTGAACAATTGTTAGCAGGCAGAGTGCCTTTATCCTTTGACCCCAACACTAACTTCCTGCTTAAGTGGTATAAGCACATATTCTAGCAGGGTGCAACACATTACATCAGTTATTTAAAGCTTCTGTTTTCAACAAATGAATGGGCAGCATAATGTCAAGAGACGTAAGCTATTCTTTTTCTCAGATTATCGACACACATTATTTATTGGTCATAGCAGTGGTCCTATGTGTGGTATATGGTGGCAACCCTTCTCCACATCCCTTCACCTCCTCCTCATCTGTACTGCTTTTAATGCAATTGGCCTGACTTTATCTGTGTGGTTTCTGCTACCTTATACTCAGATGGTATGAGATGTTGGTTAATTTTTAAGAATGTTAGTCTCCCTACGTTGCTTCTTGATAGCCACATCCTACGGTCATTCACAATATAACCAATCTGCACTGAAACCCCACTCAGACTCAATGCTTGCTGGAGAGCAACTAAGGGTTTCCACTGCAATTCGTGTCAATGCTGTCCATACGCACTGCTTTGTTTGCCAGTAGTCCATGGGGCCCTTGTTTCTGCCTAGAACATAGCTATCCTGCAAGTATGCAGAAACCATCTCACATGCAGTGGGACCACTCACAGAAGCTACACAGTGTTCCTGTGTCAGCTATCAAACCATTCTTAGAAAGCAAGTCCCAAAGAGATGTGCCACCATCACCACCAACGCTGGATATTTGCCATCTCTGCTGATACCAATGAATTGCCCTGTGTGCCAAATGGGGTGTTGTGGTTGATTGTACTGGTTGAAATCATCAGCCATTATCATCAGACACCAAACCAGCTTTTAAGGACCAGGCTACAAACCATTCCTCTAAAACCTGCTCTAGTTTACTTAATTCAGCTATGACTGTGTCTCAACTCTCTGCATGCAGAAGGTGGTGTGCCAGTAGTATGGGTTGTCCTGCTGCTGCCTTTTAATCACACTGCCAGAACCAGAGGCATGATTACTGTCTGTCACCTGATGCTGTAAGCTAGTAGTGTTGCTCACTTGTGGTGGTGGGAGGGAAACTATCACGGTGCCCGTGCTCTTTTCTGTCATTCTCTGTGTGGTGCGCTCCCATTGGCTGTGCTTAGTTTGGCCTTTTTATACCGGGCCTCTGGCACCTGTCAGGTGCCCTTTCGTGGTGTTCCTGTACCAGTGCTACTGTGTTGCTGTGTTCCTGCGTTCCTGTGTACCGACTTGGCCCGTTTGACTACTCTTTCTGGTTCCTGCTCCATGATTCGACCCGGCCTGGTTGACGTTCCTGCTCCGTGACCTGACCCAGCTTGTCTTACGTTCCTGCTCTGTGATTCGACCCGACCTGGCTGACGTTCCTGCTCCATGACCTGACCCGGCTCGTCTGACGTTCCTGCTATTCTGATCCTGTTCTCCATGTCGCTTGGGCAACATTCTTACTTCCGTATTGCTGGCCTAGCAGACTGAGTGTTGTGGCCTCCATCCCACTGAGCCTTCCGTTAACTCTTGCAGAGCTCTGTCGTCTCCGTTAGCTCTGAGCCTTCCGTTAACACTTGCAGAGCACTATTGCCTCTGTTAACTCTGAGCCTTCCGTTAACACCTGCAGAGCACTGTAGCCTCCATTTACTCTGAGCCTTCGTTAACACTTGCAGAGCACTGTTGCCTCCGTTAACTTTGAGCCTTCCGTTAACACTTGCAGAGCACTATTGCCTCCGTTAACTCTGAGCCTTCCATTAACACTTGCAGAGCACTGTTGCCTCCGTTACACTGAGCCTTCTGTTAACTCTTGCAGAGTACAGTGTTTCCGTTACTGCACCGGTCGGGTGCTATTGGTCTAGTCCATCAGCTCTTTGCCCACCACACTGACCACCTGCTGATACAATTCTGGCACACAAATTTCTTGAAGGAAGATGAACTCAAAGGGATTGGTGAAATTATAAAATCACGTTTATTTGAGTGTAAACATATATGTGGACAACAGGGTAACCAGGACTCGACATCTCACTTATTTCGCACTAAACGTGCTTAATCATAGACTCAGTTACACTGGGAATGTACACAACATTTAAACCCAACAATCACAATGCAACAATGTGTTTTAACCCAATCAGAGAGAGAGACACATCTCGTCCAAAAAACATCATTACTACCCACTTAAGGGCAATGTGTAAATTTATCATGATAGTGTCCTCTTCACTATCTGTTGATATTCAAATGCTGCACAGGACCCAGTGTCCAACATTTCAAATTACATTTACACATACATAAAATATAAAAAAAAATAAAAAAATTATGGCACTACCTACAATGTAAATATACGCCAATAGAAAGCTATACATAATCCTAAATATATCAATTGAAATTGCAATCAGCGATCAGGGGGTGGTTAAGCAATTATAAACAACAAAGTTTAATATTTTCAAACATACAAAGCAGAGGATGTATATTTGGTTCCAAAACATCTGAGTACCATCAATAGTAAGGCTCCCGGGCAGGTTGTCAAACATAAAGCATGACGTAATATTCTTTATTTAAACCCTTAGGTATACAACTCCCTAACATAAAACTTCAGTAAACTTCCCTCTGCGAGAGCCTGAGGGCCAGATCACCCCCTCTCACAGAAGGAAGAACACGTTCAATACCCTGGACTATCATGGGAGACGCATCTGATTGATGCACATTACAAAAATGCTGTGACACTCCTGCCCAGGGATGCCCACAAGTGATGTTACTCAGGTGTTCCCTAAACCTCTCTGTAAGGGTAAACTGTTTTTTCCAAGGTACTGTAAAATCATATTGTACACATAATAAGATAAATGACATTCTTTGTTCCACAATTCATGTATTGGTTAATATCAAAAGACCTACCATTAACTGTCGAATGGAATTTTTTTCTTGACTAACTTTAGAACAGGTACCACATCTATTACTGACACATTTATACATTCCTGTATTAGATAACCAGGTACCATTATTTCTCCATCTATCTCCCAAGTACATACTAGGTGATAGTTGAGTTGCATTAGTGGGTGCCTTGTTAAAAACAAAAAGATATCCATCCTTCAAAACAGACCTTACAACATTTAAGACTGGCAAATGTTCTTGTATGATACTTTTAATGGCACCAAATTCCATGCTATAAGAGTGTCATGGTTTGTTAAGACTCTCAGACGTAAGGTTTAGGTAAAAACATAACTTTATTGAAAAGTTAAAGGCAATCCCATACGGTTTTCATACACATACAAACAATACATAGCAGAAAATGACAATAGCAAATAGGTTCTACCGGCCTTGCCAATATACAGGGCAAAGCAACCCAGGCGAGTCTGGAACAAGAGGCTCTTCCGGCCCAGCCAATATACCGGGCTGGGCAGCCTAACGGAATACCAGTGTAGTAGGCTCTACCGGCCTTGCCGCAAGGCTAATGGCGCAAACCAGCGTCCGCACGCTGGAACCAACAGGCTGAATGTGAACCGCAAGGCTTAGAGAAGCAAACCAGCGTCCGCACGCTGGAAACCAACAGGAGGAAATGTCGCTGAAGCGAATGAAGAACAATGTCGCCACAGATGCAGGAACTGGAAGCAGGAAACAACAGGAACCAGCAGGGAAGATCAACCGGATCAAGCGCGGCCAAGCAGACTGGCAACAGGAGCATCAGCTACTGATGAGAACAACCGGAACCGGACTGGAACTGACAAAGCAGGCAGGAACTCAGGAACAGGTTGACTCGGGAACTCAGGAACTCAGCAACAGGCCCAATCAGCTACTGCAGCAAGGAGGAAGTGGATGCTGTCAAAGACACCACGAAAGGGCAACCGGAGGGTGCCCAGACTGAGTTTAAAAAGGCAATGTGAGGCGGGCTGAAGGCAGACAGCCAATGGGAGCCCCCTACAGGTGATAGACACTGAATTGTAGCAATTATGGGCACCGTGATAAAACAGACCTTACAACATTTAAGACTGGCAAATGTTCTTGTATGATACTTTTAATGGCACCAAATTCCATGCTATAAGAGTGTCATGGTTTGTTAAGACTCTCAGACGTAAGGTTTAGGTAAAAACATAACTTTATTGAAAAGTTAAAGGCAATCCCATACGGTTTTCATACACATACAAACAATACATAGCAGAAAATGACAATAGCAAATAGGTTCTACCGGCCTTGCCAATATACCGGGCAAAGCAACCCAGGCGAGTCTGGAACAAGAGGCTCTTCCGGCCCAGCCAATATACCGGGCTGGGCAGCCTAACGGAATACCAGTGTAGTAGGCTCTACCGGCCTTGCCAATACCGGGTAAGGCAACCTTAAGATGGAATAGTATGCGGTTCTACGGCCTTACCAATATACCGGTCAAGGCAGCCTGACGGAATACCAATAAGTAGGCTCTACCGGCTTGCCATTACCGGGTAAGGCAACCTTAAGGTGGCAAAGTGAAAGGTTCTACCGGCCTTACCAATATACCGGGCAAGGCAGCCCAAAGGAAGGTGACAACCACAGTAACCTGGAACCAACAGACTGTAATGGGAGCCGCAAGGCTAATGGAGCAAACCAACGTCCGCACGCTGGGACCAACAGACTGTAATGAGAGCCGCAAGGCTAATGGAGTGAACCAGCGTCCGCACACTGGGACCAACAGACTGTAATGAGAGCCGCAAGGCTAATGGCGCAAACCAGCGTCCGCACGCTGGAACCAACAGGCTGAATGTGAACCGCAAGGCTTAGAGAAGCAAACCAGCGTCCGCACGCTGGAAACCAACAGGAGGAAATGTCGCTGAAGCGAATGAAGAACAATGTCGCCACAGATGCAGGAACTGGAAGCAGGAAACAACAGGAACCAGCAGGGAAGATCAACCGGATCAAGCGCGGCCAAGCAGACTGGCAACAGGAGCATCAGCTACTGATGAGAACAACCGGAACCGGACTGGAACTGACAAAGCAGGCAGGAACTCAGGAACAGGTTGACTCGGGAACTCAGGAACTCAGCAACAGGCCCAATCAGCTACTGCAGCAAGGAGGAAGTGGATGCTGTCAAAGACACCACGAAAGGGCAACCGGAGGGTGCCCAGACTGAGTTTAAAAAGGCAATGTGAGGCGGGCTGAAGGCAGACAGCCAATGGGAGCCCCCTACAGGTGATAGACACTGAATTGTAGCAATTATGGGCACCGTGATAAAGAGGTGCTAAATACCAGTTTGTTTACAGGATGTTTAATCTTAATTTTATCTTTCAGTAGGTCTGCTCTTACAATGGATCGAGACCTAGATTCTGCCCTGTCTATCATCCATGATGGATAGTCCCTCATTTCCAACCTTATGCGCAGGTCACGGCTAGCCCTCTCAAACAATGCATTACTAGAGCAGTTGTTCCTGAGGTGTAAAGACTGCCCACAGGAACCCCCTTAATGGAATGCTGTGGATGGCAGCTATCAACACGCAATAACGTGTTGGCAGATGTGGGCTTTTGATAGACATCTGTGACTATAAGTGCCGTTTCCATTGAAGAGCTCAACTCCACATCAAGAAACACAATCCTATCTGAATTGCAAATCATAGTAAATTTTAAGTTGAGTTGGTTGTCATTGATGTATTTTAAGAATTCTTTAGGATCCGTCTGTCCCCTCCAAATGAGAAGTATGTTGTTGATGTACCTCCTGAAGAAAAAGATCTCAGATCTAAAGGGATTCCCATCGCCAAAAACGAGGATCTCCTCCCACCAACCCATATGCAGGTTGGCGTAGGTGGGGCAAATTTAGCCCCCATTGATGTTCTACGTCTTTGGAGATAGTACACCCCATCGAAAAGAGAATAGTTGTGTACAGGAGGTACTCAACGACATCACTCAGGAAGGAACAGAAGAATACAGAGAAAGTACTATACTGAGTTAGATGACACTGCAACCCTCGCAACCACATAGAATGCACAAATACAGGGAAGCAATGTCACAACTCACCCAATTATAAGTAGACAATCACTCAACTTAATTGACTATCTGTAGTACCTGCTTAGTGTCTCTAATGTATGTTTGGAGTCTAAGTACTAACGGCTGTAAACATCCATCAACAAATTCTCCCAGTTTTTCATTAAGGGAGTTTAGTAGGTGTCACTGGTTTGCAAACTTTAATCATATTAGCTATTTTTGATGTAATATGTCCCTCAGATACCCCACAATTCACAAGCGAGTACAGAAGGGATTGAAACCTTGCCCATATAGGTATAGGTCTGTAAAGAGGTCTAAGATGTTATTTTTAGGGGTAATAGAAGAGTCGCAGAGTGACTGGGGTAGTCCCATTGTTCTAGTGTCCAAGCTTGATAGGAAGATACAGTTTTGCATGGACCTTAGGGAGGTCAATACCATATCGCAGTTCAATGCACATTGCCCATGGTTGATGAGTTGCTTGATTCTTTGGGTGAATAAAGTTATATTTATAAGCCGGACAGGCTCCTATAGAGAAACATTCCAGACAGAAAATGACCCTCGCTACACCCATGGGTCTGTACCACTTTGTCAAAATGCCATTTGGCTTACATGAAGCCCCAGTTACTTTCCAGAGATGCATGGATAGGTTTTAAGCCCACATATGGGTTATGCTGCTGTATACCTTGATTACATAGAAATCATTGGAGGGCTGAAGGTAGTCCTCAGGTCTTTAAGGGAAGCTGGACTGATTGCAAATCCTGGAAAATGTTTTTTCAGAAAGGCAGAAACCAAATACCTTGGTTACTCCTTTGGGGGCAGGACAGTCAGGCCATTGGAGGAAAAAGTAGCAGCCGTGAGGGATGTCCCAGTCCCTGAAAAAAGACGTAAGTACACTTCCTACTAGGTTTAGCAAGGTATTATCATCCCTTCATTCCTCATTACTCCAATCTTGCAGCACCATTAACTAACTTATACAAAAGAGTGCCCCCATTAGAGTTGTCAGGTCTAGCGAACATCAGGTGCCATTTGAGGAAATAAAGTGGTTTCTTTTGGAGGATCTGGCCCTAAAAAAACATTTGTTGTGCAGACAGATGCCTTGGCTGTGGGCCTGGGGGCAGTTCTATCCCAACAGTTCGAGGGAATGGAACATCCTGTCCTCTTCCTAAGTCAGAAACAATTTCTTAGGGAGATCCTGTACTCTGTGACAGAGAAGAAGTGCATGGCAGTGAAAGTAGCCATTGAGGAATTATTTAGCTGGTGTCCATTTCATCCTGATAATGGACCATCCTCCCCTTTCATGGCTACCATAAAAGATTCCAACCCTCGTTTGACACAGTGGCACATGGCCTTACAACCATTCACACTTGATGAACAGCATAGACGGGGTGGCTCTAGGTTTTTGTGGGCCATAAGTAAAAAATCCACGTACCCCCCTTTACTCCCATATGAGTATTTCTAATAAGACATTGACATATGATTTTGTTTACATACAGCGCTGGTACTGTATAAGAATTGTGGGGCCTTCTGACCAGGTGGGGACCTTAAGCAGTCACTTATTCTACTTATATTATAGCACCACCACTGAGCATAGGGCTAGTAGGGGGAATACCAATGCTGATTTTTTGTTGAGTGAAGGTGTGGAGGGTTGGGAATCTATTTGCACATTATAGGTCATACTCTAACAGGGTGCAGGTTGTTACAGAGTTAATGCCTGGGAGTAACCATATTAGGTTAGTGTAACCAGGGTTACTGGTTACTAGAGAGTTAAAACCTGTTTGTATCCATGATGGATTGATGAGCTGCAACATCTGCAAGTGTCTGAGAATTAAGTCTGTGTCTGTTATGGGATAATGCTTTCAACCCACCTAGTAGTCAAACTACAGCCCACAAGCAATGATTGACCTGGACTGAGTGCTGTTTTTGTTTTTCCTTGCCTGAGAGAAAAAAGGGCATTTACTTTTATTGAAGCAATTTGTTTTTGTGTTTCTGGCTGAATAAAAGCCTACATTTCGTTTCAAACAAAGCGGGTTTCCTGTCTCCTTTTCTGCTACGATCCCTCAAAAATCATTAATCAAGTCCCAAAGGTATCTTTCAATGATCTCTGAGAAAAGTAGTGTATCAGATAAAAAAATATAGTAACAACTCAATAAAAATGTAAGAAACATAAATTAATTGACTTTCCAGTGTTGTAAAGAACAATTAAATGTGCATAATGTTGAACATATAATTTTAAAAATAATAAATATTATTACAAAACACAGAAAATCATAAAATCCTGCTCTCGCACACAACTGTTTTGAAAAACATATCTAATGTAATGCATAGTGCCAAAATGTGACTGTGTGAACACTTTTTTTAAAAATTATTATTGCAAACGAAGCAACTGTGCATTTTCTACCAATGCTTGTAGAGAACACATTACAGTTTTACTTTTATAACATTTCTGTACCTGGCTTTAACTATATTGTTTTTAAGTAATGCAGAAGGAATGCAATCATAGTACTTTAATTGTATAAATTATAAAATTCCAACCAATAACATGGTAATTGTTTTGCAAGTGCTGGAGCCAGTCAGCTGCCATTTCTAATGGACACTTAACCAACAGCCATTCATTATCAAATGGCAATTGCAAAATGTAACATTATTTTGTTTGTTTTTAGCCTGCATAGTTCTCTTTTGTGATAGTTTGTGAGGCAGATCTTTGTGTCTTTTGTATCTCATATTTCTGGAAATACAGACATTTCAAAGTGAGTGAGTAGGGGTGGGCGAAAAGTGAGAAAAATTTCCTGCATGACTTTTCATGAAAAACAGACGACTTCTCTCTTTTATCTCGAAAGTTTTTTCCTTTTCTCCAGTGCAAACTTTTCCTCCTTGTTTGCCTATTCCAGTAAATTTTTTGCCTATTCCAACATATATTTGTTCTATTCTAACACGTTTTTCTCCTATTCAACACATTTGTTTCTCCTAACACATTTTTCGCCTGTGTTTGCTATGGTGCAACATTTCCCCACACAGTATTTCTTCTTCTGAGGGCTGTAGTGGAGAAATAAGTAACTGAAAGTCTAAGTTGTGCAGCAATATATGGGGGATGGCTTTGCCCATCATGTTATGACCTTTGGGCATCCATGTCTAAAATGTACATACAATGATACAGCCAGACATTTGCAACACATAGGCAGACACATACACACAGTAAGAGACACACACATGAACAGACATGCACGCAGACACACACATGCCTGAGATATGCAAACACACACACACACAACAGAGATGCACACTCATGCAACAGAGATGCACACACATAAAACAGACATGCATAAACACATGAAATAGATATGCACACATACAACAGACACATGCACAAACATGCAGACACAGAGGGGGACAAAGACACAGTGATAGGCCCCCCATTTAAAAAATGTTAAAACATTGATTAAAACAGGGCTTTTAGACTTTTGAATGCTAGATGGGTTTCCAATACATTGAAAAGTAATGTGTTGAAGAAATTTCTAGCATTCATAGGGTTAAAAGCCCCTTGTTCATAATGGAAATTCTCATTTGTTTCCAGGCATAGCATTTTCCAGTAGTCAAACATGCACATTCATGGGGTTAACCCTTTGAGTGCCAGAGGATTACGCAACGCATTGCAAAGCAATGCATTGCACACCACTCTGTGACTCAAAGGGTTAAAAGACACTTTTGCATCATGGGAATCGTAATTTGTTTCTGATGGTGCAGCTTGTGTGTTCCAGAACTGCTTTGTACCCTTTACCTACAAACATAGCATTTTGCAGTAAGGCTAAATGGGACTGAAAACAATGGAACTGTCAATTCCAGTTGAAGACCTTTGTAGCACTCATAACTATTTGAGTGCCAGAGGGGTACACAACACATTGCTTTGCAATGTGTTGTACATCCCTCTGGCAATCAAAGGGATAAAAGGACCTTTTTCATCCTGGGAATTGTAATTTATTGCGCACTGAGTGCAAGTTGAGCATTTGAGCCTGCTACTATGGGCCATGATGCAGGTGAGGCAATGTGGTGAAGGGAGAGAGAAGGAGTGCAAGTGAGGAAAGTAGGAGATGGGAGGGTGGCAATATGTGAGACATAATGGTGTGAGGATGTCATTGGCCATATGTCTCCCTGTAACCCTTTGAGTGGCTGAGGGGTGTGCAAGGCACACGTACTGGTGAGGCATTACCAGGGTTAAAATGAGCTGTGTGCTTTTTTTTTTTTTTTTTTTCTCAGGCGCATCTAGAAGGAGGGCAAACTCCTTGCAATAATTTTGACAGGAGTGGCCAGAGGTCTTCAAAATCATGACATCCTCCATCTCCAGGCCAGGCAGAATGGTGGAGATATGAATACCTCCTCCTTTCTGCCACCCCTGGGTGTGTGTGTATCTCCTGAGGAGACATAAATTATGTAATGAGGCTTTCTCTTTTATATATATATATATATATATATATATATATATATATATATATATGCAGTAACTGACATTAACCCAGTCCAACACTTACATCCAATGTGCTTGTCATCCTCTTTAGCCAAATTGTTGTTGTTGTTGTTTTTAAATATGCTGCTAATTTATATTACAGAAATATAAGCATTTCAAAGTTAGTGAGTTCTGAGTTACAAATATGTAGCTCCCCATTTTTCCAACTTATAAGAAATGTACTGTAAATGTTGTTTCTTCTATTCCTGTGGGAAGAGTGGAATGGTCTACATGTATAGAAAAAACATGTAGAATATGACATAACTGACATTAACTCTTTGAGTGCCAGAGAGGGCAATATGTTGGATATCTCTTTGGCATTCAAAGGGTACCAACATTGTCATCCAATATGCATGTCATCGTCTTTAGCCAAACTTGTTTTGTGAAACTATGCTGCTGAAAAGCTGATCTAGGTGCTTAATTGATTGATCTGAAAATGCTATCCTTTGCCCTTGCAGCTCACTTTCAGAGAGAGAGTTAATACTTAAGAGTTTGGGTCCCCACTCCACCTTGGGAGAGGAGACAATTTGTATAGTTATTAGTTAATCACAATTCTTTGGAGACCCTACCTACAGCATTGTGCTTTGGAAAGCATCAATGACATTCCTTCAGCTTAAGACAAATTCTGGCTTTCTGAGTATGAGACTTCAGCAAATATCATCTGAGACCTTGAGTGATTGTATTGGTAGTTTTGATAGTAGATCTGAAGGAAACCAAACACAAACCCATGTGAGCAATACCTGTAGAGTTCAAATTGTTAGATCCAAACTCACTGTTCTCTATCTAAGTTAGAACAATCAAAACAACTTCAGCTGAGAGGCAGACAAGGAAAACGCATGAGATATCCTGATCCATAAAGGGAATATGGAAAAAAGGAGAGATCCCTGTACCAGATATACATTTATGGAAGGTGGAAAGGGCAAGCCAGGGATAACCAGGATATCTTGGACCTTGCTGAGGTAGGAAACTAGAGCCAAGGTCCGTGTCTGGATGTATGCCTGGGAAAATTTCAAGCCAGCACTACTGTTCATTATTTATTATCACAGGTTTCTGGCAATCTTTTTTATATTCGTAAGTTTTGCAATCAAATTAAGCTGAATATCAGTAGTAAAGGTATAGTAATGCTTAAAATGTAATAAAATATACAAGAGGGGGCAGATTCACTAAGCGGTGATAAAGAGATGATAAAGTGGAGATGACTTCTCCAGTTTATCACTTCTCCATTTCCTATGTTATTCTATGGAGCCTATGCACTAAGATTTATTCAACTTTGGAGATCTTAGTGCATAGGCTCTATAGAATAACATAGGAACTGAAGAAGTGATATACTGGAGAAGTCATATCCACTTTATCACCACTTTATCATGCCTTAATGATTAATCCTCTTTATCACCACTTAGTATCACAGTGGCCTGAAACTGCACAGTGGCACTGTTGATACACTATCCTATGGAGATTTATGGTCATGACCAGAGCTGTCCACAGGATGGTGTAGCAACTGAGCCACTGTACAATTTCATGCCACTGTGATACTGATTGATCTGAAAGTGTTATCCCTTGCAACTCACACTCAGCAGCACCATTCATTGGCCATGTGTGAAAGAGTTAATAGATTAGGGTTTTGGACCCCACTCCGTCTTGGGAGAGGAAACAATTGTTATGTTTATTAGTTAACCACAATTTTTTGAAGACCCTTGTTTCTAAGCTCTTTTTCCGCCACTAAGAAGATACTGTTTATTGGATTAATGTTGCCATATTGTGGTAGTGTCTTTTTCTACTTTTTCCTTATTTTTCTTTACCTACCCAAAATCTTGATTAAATAGTTTTGTTCTTGCCAAACTTTCATTTAAATGCACTTTGTATGAGGTTCAGAGATTAGCCCCATAGCTAGTACACATACTAAGGCCCATTCGGTTAGATTTTACAAGAATGATACTAAACACACCACAAGGCAAATGTACATTATGAATTAATGCTCATTACATTAAAATAAATTGTATTTACAAATTACTCCTTTAGTTTTTATCATTACTGCAAAAGTGATTAATTGCCACTAAATTAGCTAAAATCTAGCATAGTATTTCATGGATTGTAAGCAATCTGTGCCCTTTTTACCACTTGATGTTAGAGAGGTCCCCATAGTATTGCTTGGTGATGCACCACAGAACTCTCTAGAATCACACAGATATAACAGAAAACTCTCATCACTGTGTGTTTAACCATTCCAACTGAATAGAATGTGATGAGTGATAAATACAAAGACAGAGGGGATGTGCTGATTTGCCATCATAGCTCATTTTCTGCAATTATATGTTAGCATAAAAAGCCTGCACCTGTTCTGTGGAGCACATATGACTGTTTTCCTGCATACCACTGCTCTTTGAGCTGTAGGTTCAAAAGAAAAGTGGAGGAGATCTGGGGCAACCATTTGCACTATGGAGGAGAAGTAAAAATTCCAAAAAATCCCATTGATTTAAATGGGGATTTTAACCCCTTGAATGCTAGTGTCTCAGACTGAGAAGAGATTATAATTACTTTTTTAACCAATGGGCATTTTTATTTCTCTCTTTATAGTGCAAATGGTTTACCTGTGAAATCCTCCACTTTTCTGTTAACATATGGCCCTATTGGTCTTCCAGAATTACTTTAATGCCACCTCTATAGCATGCACGGAACGAAAATAAGATTTTTTTTTTTATTTCCTTTGAACCTTACTGGAAATATCCATACATCCCCACACTGCTCTCCTCTTGATGCAAAACAGGATAGTGACAGGATACATAGTATGGTAAAGACTCAGTGTAAGGATGATGCAGCACAAAAATAAGTTTGTATACCTTCTATATTTTAGTTCAGATTCATATTAGTACAACTCCCTTAGAATGTGTTGTAAGAGCTGTTCTGCCAATTGATCTTAGTTCATCCATTTTTAACTCTTTGCTTTTGCAATGCATTTCTTACCCTCTGGCACTCAAAGGGTTAAATAAAATATTTAAAAAAAAAAAAAAAATCTCTCTGTCAATAATTCTGACAACCTTTTTTGTTTCTGGGCATTGAAGTACACAGAAGCTATTTTTCTCATGTGCATTGTTGTCCATGTTATTGTTTGACTATATAAATCACCTGTGGACAGCAACAAAAATATTTTTTCAGTAATGTCTATCTTCTGGCCTCAGAGAACAGCTGCCTGATTTATAATGAGGAACAACATTGTAGGTACCTTCAGTTGTCTTCCTCTGCCATTTTAAAGTCTTGTTCAATTAAAGAAACACCTAAAAATGGTACATAGAGAAACTTAAATAACTTCTTCTCAATGCTAGCCTCTTTGTGTTTTATGTGGCCTAAATCCAGTTTTATATAATCTCTCTGGAAGCTCCCATTTCTGTATGTTCCAGGACCCCATGGCTCATATTAAAATAGAAATCTTGACAGGTGTCTCAGATGTAAAAGTGTTTTGTTGGCAGTTAATGATCCTGAAATACAATATTAGACTTTCTGAATAAATTAGTGGGTGCTCATCTCAATACATTAACAGCATTATTGTGCTATATAATTCTACAAATGCATTAAAAAAGCAAGTTTAGATTTTAAGGACTCTATCATAACTATATTTTACAGATGACAACATGACATTTAAAATTATGAGAGTTGTTGCCGTGTTAGCCGTAGAAATACAGGAGGAGTTTTTGATACCTTTTATTGGCTAACTAAGCAGATTTAGAAAGCAAGCTTTCAAGACCTTAGGTCTCTTCCTCAGGCATGTTATACAGATAAATATGAAAACATCTCTCTTAAATATAAGTACACATTGCATTGTTTAGCATGGACATAAGATATGAGAACTAAATCCAGATCCAGATACTTTGATCAGTCAGTGGTAAATTGCACTCTTCCTCTGAGGCTTTAGAGGCATTTACGATGCACTTGGGTCTGTTGGAAAGGTCATCCCACTAAGTGATAATGTGACAAGAACTCCCTGTCCTTATTCAAACCATTACAATTAGCATTACATTTTAACATTAAAGGGATAGTAATACTTAAAATGTAAAAAAAATAATGTTGCAGGGTTTATCCTCATGAATAAAACAAAAGTACTCCCACTGCTGAAAGGTGTTTCATTCAAAAGTTATTAATTTTCAAAGTTGAATTTTTTAGGTGCAATATCACATTAGCCTAAAATTGTACAGCGGCGCTGTTGCTACAGCATCCTATGGAGATTTATGGTCCCGGGACCAGAGCTGTCCATAGAATCGTGTAGCAACAGTGCCACTGTACAATTTCAGGTCACTGGATATTGCATCTAAAAAATTCAACTTTGAAAATTAATAACTTTTGAATGAAACACCTTTCAGCACTGGGAGTACTTTTGTTTTATTCATGAGGATAAACCCTGCAACATTATTTTTTTTACATTTTAAGTATTACTATCCCTTTAATTTTACCTCTCATACCTTTCTGTCCCTCTGAGTGCAGAACCATCCCTTTAATAAAGTTAACTTAATGTCCCTGACACTGTGCCCATTTTGACAAAAATGTTCTCCATCTGGTGATCTGGATTGAGTTCTCTTATCTGATTTCCATGCTAAACAATGCAATGTATACTTGTATTTAAGAGAGATGTTTTTATATTTATCTGTATAACATGCTGAGGAAGAGACCTAAGGTCTTGAAAGCTTGCATTCTAAATCTGCTTAGTTAGCCAATAAAAGGTATCAAAAACTATATTTGCCTCCTGTATTGAAAATTATGTAATCCAATTTTAGTACATGACAGGAGGCTTCGTATTTGCATTTAACCTTCTTTACTCCTCTCACAGCAGCAATATCCCATAACCAATCAGAAAAACAGAAACTTTCCCATAAAACCATATTTCCCATAAGTCCCTCCCTCTTTCTTTGCTGCTCTCACCAGGAGTTCAGGTCAGAGTTTTGTACCTTTCGTACTGTATTGTATTTCCATGGCTTTATTTTGTATACAGTTTCCCATTATTTCTTTCTACTGTGATTGTTTAACATTGTACGCTGATTTGTGAGTAATCGCATTAGTTTTCCCTACCTTTATTCTACGATCCGTTTTCACATCAATCTTTGGGGCTCTGGGGTTGCATCGGCTCCCGCGGGGGTGGTTGCTGTTCGGTCCCTGCTGGTGCGCCTTGGTGGATGGCTGGCGGGGATCTGTGTCTGCCTCCGTGGTGATCCGGGTGTGCTCCGGTTTGCCCTTTCCCTATCTGTTGTTTTCTGCCTCTTTCTCAGCCTTGGAGCGGGGAGGCAATCTCCCTGGGCTTCCATGGTCTCACTATGCATGTTTTAAGGCAAAATGGCATGCTTAATTTTCAAAGAAAAATTTACTTAGAGTTTTAAGTTAAAGAGTACAACTTTTTGGCACTGGCATTGCCCATTTTACTTTTGTATCTACTTATTAGATAGTTAAGACATTTTCATCAAAATGTAAATGTGAAAAAGCAGTTAGAGTAAGGAGAACATTTTTGTCAGGCAAGTAAATTAAGATGAGTGGAGTTATTTTGCCAAATGCTTTCTTTCAAATGTAGCACAAGCCAAGCTTGAAATGGTTAGCTATTAATTACCCTAGACAATGCAGACTGAGCTATTGTTCTCAAACAGCTAAAATATTGAACTCTTCTACATATCTGCCATATTGTAAAGAGTATTTGACATTTTAAGGAACCACTTTTACAGAATATCTGACAGTTAAAATAGTTAAAGGCATCTTTTTGTTTTTGTTCACATAATTTACCATTTTTCATATGATTTATGATTGTAATGACAGCAAATAGGCCCTTATTTATCAAGCTAAAACGCAATTCTGGAGCAAACCAGGTACATCAGACAGGGAAATAAAAACATCGCAAATTACTATTAATTAAAATGGGGGTTTAACCCCTTAGTGACGGCCGCGTGCAGACGCAGTCGTCACTTAACGCCCGTCTAACATTTTTTTTTTTCGAAAAGAATCCGGAGTCCCCGAACGGCGTGCAGCCGCGCGGGGAGCCAGATTTCCGGAACGTACATGTACGTCCTCTGTCACTAAGTGACAGCCACACAGGACGTACATGTACGTCCTGTGTCGCGAAGGGGTTAAAGTGTTAGTGATGTCCAAGAAAAAGTTCTTTGCATTTAGAAGAGCTTACAAAGCTGAGCTAAATGCAAAAAATGTATCTCTCAAACCGCTATGGTTTAAGAGATACAGGCGTTTAAAATTTGATTTCTCCTACTGACAGCTGTAAAGCTGTCAGCAGGAGATTCGTGTCACTTCTCAAGCACCTCCTCATCGACCGACACGAATCTCCTGCTGACAGCTTTAGAGCTGTCAGTAGGAAACAGCGAACTTTAAATGCCTGTATCTCTTAAACCATAGCGGTTTGAGAGATACGTTTTTTTGCATTTAGCTCAGCTTTTTAAGCTCTTCTAAATGCAAAAAAACTTTTTTTGGACATTACTAACACTTTAACACCTTTATTACAGAGAGGCATTGCAAAACAGTGCATTGGAGATCTCTCGCATTAAGGAAGTTAAAAGACCAATTTACACCAATGGGAATTTTATCTCCCTCTGTAGCACAGATGGATTGCTCCAGGTTTCATCTTTTTATCTTGATGAATAAGGCCCATAGAGTCAATTGTCAGATACATTGCCATGATGGGGAGGAAATGGTTAATTTTTCTTTTAAACCAAATTCTCTGAAATTCTGTTTTTAAGATGTGTGTAATGATCTCATGTTATAACAATGACTCCATTTTAGAGACAAAAGGGGCCTCTCTTTACCTAGACGAGAGTGAAAATAGTTGAGTGAATTTTACGATTATAAACGATTCTATTACAGACAAAATGTCTGAGACAAAGATACTCCTATGTGGGAAAGTCTAGTAGGATAACATATTTATATGACGTCTAATAACCTCTTCAATACATCACTGATGTTACAAAAATGATCATATCTAGAATTTTAATGTAGAGTAAGAGTGCCATCTCTAGGTTACATAGCATTATTACTAGTGCTTTGGAATTTTTCCATAATAATATGCGTGATGTCACTGCATAATGAGATGGATCGCTATCCAATCAGAGAATATTCTGATAAAGGTAATTTTACATTATAAATATGTAAGTTTTGAGAGAGAAGGGGCTTTTCCTTTTGGTTTCCTGGCTCTTAATTTCCTGAAGTGTACCTAGCTGGCTGGTAAAGAGATACTAAGAAACACTTATTGGACTGGTAACTATATCTTTCCTTGTTTTAATTCTGCAAGATTTAGAATCAAATATATATATTTATTCTATATTTGAAGAAACATAATTTTTCTTATAATTTGTCTTAATCGGACTGGCCACCCAATTGTGACCAATTATAATAAGCTATTATCACGGTGCCTGTGCTATTCGGCGACATTCTGTCAGTCTACACTCCTGCTTTACACCTACTGGCTGAACTGTGATTGTCCCGCCCAGTATTGTCCTTAAATACTGGGTTCTGGCACATCTCTGGTGCCCTTTCGTGGCGTTCCAGTACCAGCGCTTATTCCTGATTACTGTGTGCTCTCAGTGTATCGACCCGGCCTGCCTGACTACTCTGCATCTCGTTTCCTGCCTGTGCACCGACCCGGACTGCCTGACCATTCTGCTTCTCATCTCCTGTGTACCGACCCGGCTCGGCTGACATTCCTGCTCCGTGTACCGACTTGGATTGGCTGACGTTCCTGCTACGTGTACCAACTTGGATTGGCTGAGGTTCCTGCTCCATGTACCGACTTGTATTAGTCTACATTCCTGTTCTGTGTGACTCCGCCCGGTTGGGCTGCTGCCTCCTCTGCACGCCCTGACCGGTTTCTGGTTAAGGGCAGTGCTTATCTTTCACTGTCTGTGGGCAGCTGTGCAGTTTGGTCTCGGTTGCATCCGTGTCACCCCAGCGACATTCCTATTGGTTGCCTTACGAACCGTTCCAGGTTGGGTGCCTCTCAGGGCAAGTTGCTCAGATTCCGTTACTGCTACGGCAGTGCTCAAGTGGCTCAGTCTCCGTTACTGCTACGGCAGTGCCCCTATTGCTCAGTCTCCCTTAATGCTACTGCAGCGCCTCAGTTGCTCAGTCTCAGTTAATGCTACGGCAGTATCCAGTTGCCTAGTCTCTGTTACTGCTACGGCAGCGCTCACGTGGCTCAGTCTCCGTTACTGCTATGGCAGTGCTCAAGTTGCCTGGCCTCCGTTACTGCTATGGCAGTGTCTAAGTCATTCTGTCTCCATTACTGCTACGGCAGTATTCACGTTGCCTAGTCTCCGTTACTGCTACGGCAGTGCTCAAGTTGCTCAGCCTCCGTTACTGCTAAGGCAGTTCACAATTGTCTGGTATCCTTATTCTTGGGCGTTACTCGTACTAAAGCTCTCACCTCTGTTTGAGCTCCTTAAAAGGCCTTACCACACAAAGGCCTGTCAACATTCTCTGTCTGCTATTAACCCATGCAGTACCGATATACTGGGACTCACACAAGATCTGCCTGACCTGTCTCAGTATATTGTTCTATGGACTCTTTACTTATACTGGACCTGTGTGGGCTTACCTCTGTATAACCTGTCTAGTGGCTGTACTATATTAAGTGTATATTACAGGACCTGTGAGGGTTATTGTGATCTTAATTGTTTAGTAAAATTGTGTTTTATCCAAACCTACTGTGACTGTGTGTCGAACAAACCGTTACAGCTATATTGGCTCTAGTAATTCTGAATTAAGCAAAATTCATTAATGAATTGGTAAATTGTTATATTTTGCCAGAAACATTTAAAATAGGATAGCAGTGAGATCTATTTATCCTGTTTATAAATTAGTTAATATAATTGTTGATATTTCTTGAATATATTGTGTTTCTAGAAAGGTTATTATAGCTAATATTTGATCTGGGGGAATTCTTTGTATTCAGTTATTAACCCTTCAAATGGTATTTGTCTATTTAATTTGAGGTGTTTCTTTGGCTTTCTTTGTGTGTGTTTTGGGTATACATTTTTGTACAGTGAGAAGTTAATTTAAACCTCACACTAGACAAAAGAAGTCACCATCTTGGGTGTGGCATCATATATTTCTAAGTGGATTAATCCTTAAAGTACCATACAGGTTTTACATAGGATTGCTATGGTCATGTGCATGATATATGTTGCATGAAGTTTGGTATGCTGTCTATACATATATTATTAGATTGATTCTGAGTATATTCTTGGTATAATCTATTATTGACTATATCAAATGCAATTTATATGCTTTATTCAGAAGGTATACAATATTTGAAATTGGTAGATAATTAAATTATAGTGATCTAAATCTGGGATTTTATTCCAGTAGGTCTCTAATTTTGGTTATTATTTGTGGTATAAGGAAATTGTCAGAGGACCTGGCTTAATATTAAAGCTGACTCACCTGACAACATACCTTAAACCTCAATTTGCATAGTTTATATAGTTTCTGGGGCAGAGGTATTCATATATGCTGCTGCCAACTGTATTTTAATTAATGGATACTAGACTGTTGGGAGACTGTTGGAAGTCACCTGCCTCAGGGTCCATCCAGCTCATCTTTTTTTTTATGAGTGGTGGTAGTCATAGTGTCAGCCAGCACTATGAACCACTAAGTAATCACTTAATTTTTTTAAATATTTAATTTAAATATATATATTTTTTTATCTGTCTTACTCTATCTCCTTCCACTCCTAAAATACACCATGCTAGAGGAAATTAGGTATACAGGAAGAAAGTCTGGCTTCATTGAGTAACATAGGGGGAAAATGGAAGAATTGTTTTGTGTGCTCCAAGAGAAAAGGCGGTAAACAAATGTTTCTCTATGGCAAAATTTTCCCCTAAAGTAGAAAATCATGATTTTTTTGTGAAATTTCTTCCAGGAACATAATGGGATTTTTCATCCATCCTTATCATTCATGTAGAAGTGCATTAGTGGAGTTGTGAGCAGGTATGTATTAAATGTGTCTACTCAAATGCACAAGCTCAGTAGTGAACCTACATGTTAGTGCAGCTGATGAGCTGCGTCTGCATTTCAGAAGTACCATCAATGACTTTTGGAAACCTTTTTTTTTTATTGCAAAGCAGACATGAGTCAAAAATTTTCTCCAGGAAACAAAACAAGTAGAAGAAGAAACACATTCACCTCAAGCAGATTAAGAAAATGAAAAACTGAAATGTCACTCTTCATCAACACAAATAATACAATCATAGCTTTGATAGAAAATGAGAGAAAAAATTATGTAGAGCCCAGATCCAGATAGGAAGATACATGGGCAAACACTGCATCAGTTTTAATAAACATTATTACATTATAATAGTGTTGATTTAAAATACAGTGTTGAACAATAAATGTGGCCATTAATAAACGCTGTGAGCAACAGCTAAGAGACATAAGCAGACTGCAGAAGGAGATGTTATATAGCAAAGCCAACTGTACCATAGGGGACAAAAAATACCCAATTCCCACTGATTTAAATGCAGATTTTAATCACTTGAATTTAAAGATGTGTCCAATGTATTTTAAAGCAAAATGATGGAGACTTCTCTAGCATGAATGAAGAGGTTAATCAATGGGGATTTTTATCTGGTCCCTACAATGCAGTTAGTTTGCTCCAGAACTCCTAGAATTTTCTTTCTTCATACAGCCCTAAATGTATTTTATCCACATACAAGTGTAGTACAGCTGAAAATCCTGTCACACAACAGACTTGGGGCTTGATTCAAGAAGGCACAGTAAAACAGTCATTAAATGCAAAAGCCATACCAAACCCTTTAATAAGAGAATGGGCAATGAGCATAGGCTGCACAAACAAACGTAGCCTGATAATGCAAGTTGCAGGATTTTTTTACCTCACAGTGCATTCATTTCAGTCACTAAAGAAGGGCAGATACATAAACTTCACTGGAAAGAAGATTAAGTTTGACATTATCTGGCGACAGTAAACACTGTCAAACAAGTTCAAAATCACAACCTATCACCACACAAGAAAGTATCAAATACATACAATTAAATGTATTAAAGGTAGACTTGGAGTCGGGAGCAGAGAGAATTGCATTAAAAAAATACACATAACACAAATATTGCACACATCTCATATACACACAAACACACTCATCTTTTGTTTTGGACACACAACACATTTTTATTTTATATAGTGTGATTCAGTGAGTGGAAGGGAGTGCCTGATAGTGATTGTAACTGAGTGCCTCTGTGAGTGATTGGGTGTGACTGGGTGTGTGAGGGAGCTAGAAGAGTGTTAGTGAGATGGCAAGGAGAGGAGTGGAGGCTGGAGGAATGGGGAGAGGCACAGGAGAAGTGGAAAGAGATCAGGGGATTCCTGGTCAGGGAAGGAGGGGGAGAGGGAGACCAGGTGGGTGGAGGAGTGTCCAGCAAAAGGCAGGTACACAGCAGCCAGGGACCAACATGGCAATGGGAACCAGAGGGGATGTGGTGGAGGAATATACACATCCAGTGACAGAGCAGGCAGGGCCTGACCACCAGGGCTGGTGCAAGGATTTTTGCCACCCTAGACAAAGCCTAATTTTGCCGCCCCTTGGCTCCGCCCCTTGTGCCCCACCCCTTTATAGCCTGCCTACTTATACCCCACCTCTTTTCATGATTGTTATCTTAGCGCAATTTAATCCAACTGCACCATAGCAGAAAATAAAGATTCCCACTGACTTAACTAGGACTTTTAACCCCCTTGGATGCTTGAGAAGATTATATTGTATTAGAGAGGTCTCTAACAAGTGCAACTGGTTAAAAGTCACAGAAATGTTTATTTCCCCTGTATGTTGTTGGTTTGTTGACCTAGTATGTATATCAAAATATCTTTCAAAGACAGTTTCTACTAGTAAATACCATCATCAGGAAATAGTATCAGATCTTTTGTCTTATAGGGAGCTAGGTTACAGTGCTTTTTATAAGGTGAATCTTACAGTACACAAAATTACACTTTGTGAAATGTTAGTCTTCCACATGTTCTCTGGTAGCCACAGAACTACAAATACACTGCCTGCCAATCCAGGCTTTTCCCCCTCTCTGCTATAAATACAATTCTGCCTGTGAAAGCCCTTAAAGTTCTTCAGGGTTCAATGGACCAGTATGAGAACCAATGAAATATCACATTACAGAACTAGCATTGTGAATCAAATGAGTGCTTTATTATGACCATCTCTGGTTTATCCAACAGTAGTTTACAGGTTTAGGAATATACCTAGCGTGGATGTCCTAAAAACATGAAAGACCTCTCAAAGGAGGGGGGAGAAACTGTCATTCTATTGACACTGTCAATTTGAAGAGGTTATAAAAAATAACAAAAAAGGCATTCATATCATAACACAGGAATTTGATAGCTTTTATACTCACTAAACCTAGGGCCTTTTTAATAATTTCCAGGTCCATTTCAAAGACAAATTTCTGTACTGGACCAGTACACTAACTTGGTTTGGAATTGAATTAATTGTTTCTCCCACTGAATGGCGTAATTGTGCCCCAGGGGGGTTAACCATTTGAGTGCTACTGTGCTAGAGAGGAATCCAAAGCAATATGGAGGATATTTTTCATGTTATGGATAGGTTAACCCTTTGAGTGCTAATGTGCTACAGAGGTATCCAAAGTATTATGGAGCTATGAAGGATATTTTTCATGTTAGCACTCAAAGGGTTAACCTATCCATAACATGAAAACATCCTCCGTAACGCTTTGGATTCCTCTCTAGCACAGTACCACTCATAGGGTTAACCTATGTATAACATGAAAAATATCCTTCATAACGTTTTGGATATCTCTCTAGCACATCAGCGCTCAAAGGGTTAACCTATTCATAACATGAAAAATATCCTCCATAATGCTTTGAATACTTCTCTAGCATAGCAGCACTCAAAGGGTTAACACCCCTCCCAGGGGCACCATCGCACCATTCACTGGGAGAAGAATTAATTAAATTCCATTCAAAACAAATAGTGACATGCCAACAGCTGTATTGACAAGCTTAACCTGAACTTACTTCTGGAGTGTCTGACACAGCGACAGCGACACACCAAGTTCCAACAGACATGACATGTGACATCGCCTCTCTCCTCAGCAGAGCCTCATTAACACTCCACGGGGCCCTAGGCAAGGTATCAATTTGGGGCCCCCCTCCCCCCATATAATAGCTCCCCCCATACCTCTCTAACTTTGGCTACCTACACATTGTTTAGTCTACACTGCAATTTTGTGGGCGCTGGCATTCAAAGGGTTATACTACAGTTTTGTGGGCACTATCACTCAAAGGATTATCCAATGACTGGATAACCCTTTGAGTGCCTGTGCCCACAAAACTGTAGTGTAAACTAAATACAGTGTAGGTAGTCAGGGTTAGGGAGGAAACCCTGGATAAATTACTTAATTCATTTTTGTCCTCTCTCTGACCCCTGGGTCAGACTGCAGTCTGCCCCTGGTCTGGAGATGCCTGTAAGAGATGCCCCCACCAGCTCCAACTTGCCCCCACCAGCTCCACTTTGCCCCCATCAATTCCACTTTGCCTCCATCATCTCCAACTTGCCCCATCAGCTCCACTTTGCCCCATCAGCTCCACTTTGCCTCCATCACCTCCAACTTGTCCCTATCAGCTCCAACTTGGCCCACCAGCTCCACTTTGCCCCCTATATTAAGAAGCGTGACTCTGGAGGAATGTCATGGTGGTTGCAAACAAGTCAGATGTCATCCTGGTGCTACAACTCACAGAGATAGAAGAAGAATTTTAAAAATTGTTAAGGAAGCAAGACAAAATGGTGAGTTGGATGTCATAGTCCATTTAGGGACAAATGATTTGGCTTGTAATGAGGTGAGTGTGGTAAAAGATGTTTTTAAGAAGCTATGTAAGGATCTGCAGCAAGTTGCTTCCACTGTATCTGTTTCAGAGGTTCTACCAGTGTATAAGGAAGATGATAGTAGGATGCAGCGAATTAGAGATTTTAATTCGTGGCTAGGGAAGTGGGGCCAAAAACATGGATTTGGCTTTGTTTCTCACACCAACCCTATTTGGTGTAACAAGGAATTGTACAAAAAGGATGGTTTGTAGTGATGAGCGAGCATGCTCGGCCGAAGCTCGGTTTGGCTCGAGCATCGCTCTGCTCGGCACATGGCGGTACTCGTACGAGTACCGCATGTGCTCGCCCGCCATGTTCGGGTCTCCTCCCCGCACGTTTCGCGGCTGCTGCTCAGCCAATAAACGTGCAGGGAGGCTCTGACATCAGTGTAATGCCAGCAGCCATGTTGCCTGCTGGCATTACACTGATTGGCTGGCCAGAACCCGTGATCGGGTGCTGTATAGCACCTGACCAGCGAGTTCGGCTCAGTCTTAGCCAGGGAGAGATGAGGATAGGAAGGGAAAGTCAGTGTAGGGAGAAGAAAAGCGAATTTGTAAAAAAAAAAGACCCAAAAGTCCTTTTTAGGACTACTGTGTGTGGGGCCAGCAGTTTATTTTGTTTGGGGGGGCAGAGATATAAAAAAAAAAACTTCACATATTCTGTTCACTGTGCCTAGCCGCAGATTAGCAGCACATTCTGTTTAGTGTGCAAAGTTGCAGATTAGAGCACATTCTGTTCAGTGTGCAAAGTTGCAGATTAGCAGCACATTCTTTTTAGTGTGCAAAGTTGCAGATTAGAGCACATTCTGTTCAGTGTGCAAAGTTGCAGATTAGCAGCACATTCTTTTTAGTGTGCAAAGTTGCAGATTAGCAGCACATTCTGTTTAGTGTGCAAAGTTTCAGATTAGCAGAACATTCTGTTTAGTGTGCAAAGTGTAAAATATCAAAGTCACATATTCCATTCACTGTGCGTAGCCGCAGATAAGAAGCACATTCTGTTTAGTGTGCAAAGTTGCGTATTAGGAGAACATTCTGTTAACTGTGCAAACTGTAAAATATCAAAGTCACATATTCCATTCACTGTGCGTAGCCGCAGTTAAGAAGCACATTCTGTTTAGTGTGCAAAGTTGCATATTAGGAGAACATTCTGTTAACTGTGCAAACTGCAAAATATCAAAGTCACATATTCCATTCACCGTGCCGAGCCGCAGTTAAGAAGCACATTCTGTTTAGTGTGCAAAGTTGCATATTAGGAGAACATTCTGTTAACTGTGCAAACTGTAAAATATCAAAGTCACATATTCCATTCACTGTGCGTAGCCGCAGTTAAGAAGCACATTCTGTTTAGTGTGCAAAGTTGCATATTAGGAGAACATTCTGTTAACTGTGCAAACTGTAAAATATCAAAGTCACATATTCCATTCACTGTGCCTAGCCGCAGATAAGAAGCACATTCTGTTTAGTGTGCAAAGTTGCATATTAGGAGAACATTCTGTTAACTGTGCAAACTGTAAAATATCAAAGTCTCATATTCCATTCACTGTGCGTAGCCGCAGATAAGAAGCACATTCTGTTTAGTGTGCAAAGTTGCATATTAGGAGAACATTCTGTTAACTGTGCAAACTGTAAAATATCAAAGTCTCATATTCCATTCACTGTGCGTAGCCACAGATAAGAAGCACATTCTGTTTAGTGTGCAAAGTTGCATATTAGGAGAACATTCTGTTAACTGTGCAAACTGTAAAATATCAAAGTCACATATTCCATTCACTGTGCGTAGCCGCAGTTAAGAAGCACATTCTGTTTAGTGTGCAAAGTTGCATATTAGGAGAACATTCTTTTAACTGTGCAAACTGTAAAATATCAAAGTCACATATTCCATTCACTGTGCCGAGCCGCAGTTAAGAAGCACATTCTGTTTAGTGTGCAAAGTTGCATATTAGGAGAACATTCTGTTAACTGTGCAAACTGTAAAATATCAAAGTCACATATTCCATTCACTGTGCCGAGCCGCAGTTAAGAAGCACATTCTGTTTAGTGTGCAAAGTTGCATATTAGGAGAACATTCTGTTAACTGTGCAAACTGTAAAATATCAAAGTCACATATTCCATTCACTGTGCGTAGCCGCAGTTAAGAAGCACATTCTGTTTAGTGTGCAAAGTTGCATATTAGGAGAACATTCTGTTAACTGTGCAAACTGTAAAATATCAAAGTCTCATATTCCATTCACTGTGCGTAGCCGCAGATAAGAAGCACATTCTGTTTAGTGTGCAAAGTTGCATATTAGGAGAACATTCTGTTAACTGTGCAAACTGTAAAATATCAAAGTCTCATATTCCATTCACTGTGCGTAGCCGCAGATAAGAAGCACATTCTGTTTAGTGTGCAAAGTTGCATATTAGGAGAACATTCTGTTAACTGTGCAAACTGTAAAATATCAAAGTCACATATTCCATTCACTGTGCCGAGCCGCAGTTAAGAAGCACATTCTGTTTAGTGTGCAAAGTTGCATATTAGGAGAACATTCTGTTAACTGTGCAAACTGTAAAATATCAAAGTCACATATTCCATTCACTGTGCGTAGCCACAGTTAAGAAGCACATTCTGTTTAGTGTGCAAAGTTGCATATTAGGAGAACATTCTGTTTACTGTGCAAAGTTGCAGATTTGCAGCACATATTCCGTATAATATGAAGAAGGCGGGTAAAAAGGGACGGGGAAGTGGACGTGATCCTGATAGTTCAGGGCGCGGGTCAGGACGCGGAGAAACTGTGCCTGGTGCCAGAGCACAAGACAGAAAGACATCCACCATACCTAGCTTCATGTCTCAGTTTACAGGGCGTCGCAGGACATCACTCTCGAGGTCAGACCACTGCGAACAGGTGGTCGGTTGGATTTCAGCTGATACTGCTTCCAGTCGGTTAAGCACCACCCTGTCTTCCACCAAGTCCACTCTCAGTAGCCAAGAGTCTGGTCAACATAATCCTCACCCTGATCATCCTTCCTCCCACCATAGAGGATCTGGTCAAAGAAGTGATCCCACACTGGGATATAGTGAGGAGCTCGTGTCATCACCAATCCTTAATTTGAACCTCTCTCCAAGCATGCTTGCAGAGGAACATGACATCTTGTGCCCTGATTCACAACCTCTAGAGGGTACCCAATCACAAGAAGATGACAGAGGTGAACGGCATTTAAGGTCAAAGGAAGTGGATGATGATGATGATGAGACACAGTTGCCATTAAATCAACCACTATTACTGTCTCAAGACCTTGATGAGGAGGATGATATACAGTTGTCAATGACTGAGTATGTGGTGGGATCAAGACATGAGGAGGATGATCAGAGTGAGGAAGTGGAGGAGGACTTGGTGGACGATGAGGTGACTGACCCCACCTGGGAAGGTGTAGAGCCGAGCGATGACAGCAGCCCTGAGGGTGAGCCATCTGCAGCACCGCAACAGGCTGGAAGAGGCAGTGGTGTGGCTACAGAAAGAAGGCGGACCGCACCAAACCGGCCCGCAAATGTTCCACGGAGCACCCCCTTGCGTAAATCTCCCTTGCCAAGGGGTAGGTGTTCCGCGGTATGGCGTTTTTTTAAGGAAAGTGCGGACGACAAAAGAATTGTAGTTTGCAACCTGTGCCACACCAGAATGAGCCGAGGCATGAACACTAGAAACCTCACCACCACCAGCATGATCCGACACATGGCATCCAAGCACCGTAATAAGTGGGAGGAACGCCCGGATCGCCAATCTGTGTCTGCAGGCCACACCACTGCCTCCTCTTCCCCTGTTTTCGGTGCCGGCCAATAGCCTGTCGAAGGCGCAGGCCCGCATACCTCCCGCCCTGCACCTGTACCATCTGAAGCACCATCAGCGACCACATCCACTTCCCTGTCCCAGCACAGCATCCAAATGTCGTTACCCCAGGCATTTGAGCGCAAGCGAAAATACCCAGCCACCCACCCACAGGCCATAGCACTAACCTCACACCTTTCCAAATTACTGGCCATCGAAATGCTGCCATTTAGGCTTGTGGAGACTGAGTCCTTCCGCAGCCTGATGGCAGCAGCTGTCCCTCGGTACGCAGTCCCCAGCCGCCACTACTTTTCCCGGTGTGCCGTCCCCGCCTTACACCACCATGTGTCCCGTAACATCACCCGTGCCCTGACCAACGCAGTTACTGGGAAGGTCCACTTAACGACTGACACATGGACAAGTGCTTGTGGCCAGGGACGCTACATTTCCCTGACGGCACACTGGGTGAATGTCGTGGAGGCTGGGAGCGACTCGGACCCTGGGATGGCACAGGTGCTACCCACGCCGAGGATTGCGGGCCCTACCTCCATCAGGGTTTCCGCCAGCACCTACGTTATTGGCTCCTCCTCCTCCGTTTCCACCTCCGAATTCTCTGCGCGCAGCGCCACTCACCCATCAGCCGGTAGCTGGAAGCAGTGTAGCACTGCAGTGGGGAAGCGTCAACAGGCCGTGCTGAAGCTGATCTGCCTTGGGGACAAACAGCACACGGCCTCAGAGCTGTTGCAGGGGATTAGTCACCAGACCGAGCAGTGGCTCTCGCCACTCAACCTGCAACCAGGAATGGTTGTGTGTGATAATGGGTGTAACTTGGTGGCGGCTTTGGAGCTCGGCAAGCTCACACACGTACCATGCCTAGCGCATGTATTTAATTTAGTGGTTCAGCGATTTCTAAAAACCTACCCCAATGTGCATGATCTCTTGACCAAGGTGCGCCGCGTGTGTGCACATTTCCGTAAGTCATCTACAGCTTCAGCCGGCCTGTTGAAGCTGCAGCAGCGCTTACAATTGCCAGCTCACCGGCTGCTGTGTGACGTGAGCACGCGCTGGACTCCACCTTCCACATGTTGGCCCCGCTTTGTGAGCAGCAGAGGGCAGTAGTGGAGTACCAGTTGTTACACGGTCGTCGCCTCTCCGTTCAACTTCCTGTAATCAGAAGTGAGGAGTGGGAATGGATGTCAGACCTCTGCGAGGTTTTACGCAATTTTGAGGAATCGACACAGATGGTGAGCGGCGATAACGCTATTATCAGTGTAACCATCCCACTTCTGTGTCTACTGAAACGCTCGCTGCTCACAATTAAAACCGACGCTTTGCATGTGGAAGAGGTGGAAATGCGGGAGGAAGAGCTTACACAAGGTGATAGCCAGAGCACCCTCACTTCATCTTCTCAGCGACAATTGGAGGAGGCGGAGGAGGAGGAGGAGGAGGAGGAAGACACGGTTGCCTCTGCTACAGAGGGTAGCCATGGAACTTTAGTTCCCTCTCTTCAGCGTGGGTGGGCAGAAATGGAGGAAGAGGATGAGGAGATTGAGAGTCATCCTCCTGGTGAGGACAGCGATATCTTGCCTGTTGGTACTCTGGCACACATGGCTGACTTTATGTTAGGCTGCCTTTCCCGTGACCCACGCGTTATACGCATTTTAGACAACACGGATTACTGGGTGTTCACCCTTCTGGACCCCCGCTACAAAGAGAATTTCTCATCTCTCATTCCTCCGGTGGAGAGGACAAGCAAAATGGTGCAATACCAGAAGGTTCTTGTCGAAAAATTGCTCCAAAATTTTCCATCTGACAACGCTGGCGGCAGAGTACGTGCTACCTTGGCCAACCGAGAAGGGGAGAAAAGGGGAGCACACAGCAGTTCCGACAAAGGCAGGGCAACACTCTCCAAGGCGTGGGACACCTTCATGACACCCCGCCAGCACCCTCACCCTGATGCGCAGCCTAGTGTCACAAGGAGGGAAAAGTTTTGGAAGATGGTGAAGGAGTACGTAGCAGACCGTGTCAGCGTCCTCAATGATCCCTCTGTGCCTTACAACTACTGGGTGTCCAAGCTGGACACGTGGTATGAACTGGCACTCTACGCCTTGGAGGTGCTGGCCTGCCCTGCCGCCAGCGTTCTGTCTGAGCGGGTATTTAGTGCTGCTGGTGGCATCATAACAGATAAGCGTATCTGCCTTTCCACCGAAAATGCTGATAGGTTGACACTTATAAAAATGAACAAGGCCTGGATTTCCCCTGACTTCTCCACTCCACTGGAGGAAAGCCCCGGGGGAACATAAACTCACTTTATATATGTTATTTACAATGATGGGAATACTCTGTATTCCCATTCACCCCTTCCACCCAAAAAACGGGTATATGGTTGACTCTCTTCCATATGCCCAGTGATATAATTTTTATATAGGGCCAGCTCACCAGCGGGCCCAGTGATATAATTTTTATATAGGGCCAGCTCACCAGCGGGCGCAGTTTGACAATTTTTGTATAGGTCAGCTCACCAGCGGGCCTTCTCATATAATGTTTTATTGGGTCAGCTCTCTAGCGGGCCCTCTCATATAATGTTTTATAGCGTCAGCTCACTAGCGGGCCTTCGCATATAATGTTTAGGATGGTCAGCTCCGCAGCAGACCCTCACCCATAATGTTTTAGATGGTCGGCTCAGCGCACGTTTCCCTCTTAATCATGGCCCCAGTTCAGAAAAATCGAGGAAATTTTTGGGAGAATTTGCCTCTGCGCACGTTTCCCTCTTAATCATGGCCTCAGTTCAGAAAAATCGAGGAAATTTTTGGGAGAATTTGCCTCTGCGCACGTTTCCCTCTTAATCATGGCCTCAGTTCAGAAAAATCGAGGAAATTTTTGGGAGAATTTGCCTCTGCGCACGTTTCCCTCTTAATCATGGCCCCAGTTCAGAAAAATCGATGAAATTTTTTGCAGAATTTGCAGATGATATACAAGTAAATATACAGCAAATACTGTTTGGTAACAATTTTTCGCCTAAAGTCGTTTTTATCTGCCTTTTTGTGTGTTTTACGGTCAGTCTGTAAAAATGGCGTACTACGGGCGAAAGATCATTCCCAGCAGCGATGTTGGAGTCCAAGATGCATCCAGACATCCTCCCTATGCTGTCCCTGAACCATTTCTGTGGTGTTTCCATCATTTTCTGCCCTTTTCCTATGGACCAGGCACCCTCCCCTCATCAGAGCAGGGGGTGCCTGGTGTAATGCTCGAGTCCTCCCATTGACTTCAATGGGGCTCGGGTGCTCGGCCGAGCACTCGAGCCTCCGGGGGCGCTCGGTCAGAGCACCCGAACACCCGAGCATTGGGGTGCTCGATCATCACTAATGGTTTGCATCTTTCTCAAAAGGGCACAGAGGTTCTCAGCAAGCAATTCAGAAGTTTTGTTAACAGGTATTTAAACTAGTAGAGGGGGGCAATGGAATGGTACAGGATACAACCAATTGCCCCCCACAGCATTGCACAGATGAATTTGATCAAGGTATGTCTGTGGCACATAGGTCAAAAACCAGTAGACTTCGAGCCATGTGTACAAATGCCCACAGTTTAGGGAATAAGATCCCTGAACTCATTGCAATAATAACTAGTGAAGATGTGGACTTAGTGGGAATTACCAAGATCTGGTACAATGAAAAAATGACTGGGATGTAGAAATACCAGGGTACTCTCTATTTAGAAAAGACAGGAAAGGCAGAAAAGGAGGAGGGTTTGCCATTTATGTCAAAAACAGCTTAAAGGTTAATCTTATACAGGGTATGGAGGAGAACACAGAGACTGTTTGGATAACTTTAGAATATGGGAATAAGATGTTCACTCGTATAGGTGTGATCTATAGACCCCCAGGACAAACAGAGGAGATGGATGAACTGCTAGTCAAGGAAATAACTAAGATGACTGTGAAAGGAGAGGTTATAATTATGGGGGACTTTAATCTTCCTGATATGGGCTGGAAAAACCAAGCAGCAGGTTCAGCCAGGAGTAGAGATATCCTAAATTCTTTACAAGGATTAGCTCTTAGTCAATTAGTAGAAGAGCCGACTAGGAAGGAAGCCACACTAGATTTATTATTTACTAATGGAGACTTGGTATCATATGTAGCTGTAGGAGAGTGTTTGGACTCCAGTGATCATCAATCTGTGTGGTTTAATATAAAGACAGAGCCTGAGTTGCACCATACAAAAACAAAGGTTCTAGACTTTAGAAAGGTTGATTTTTCAAAAATGGAAACATTTTAATGTCAGTCTTTAACAACTTGGAGATCTTTGGATGGAGTCCAGTAGAAAGGGTAAAAGAAAAAGAAAACCACTGTGGTACTCTGCAGAAGTGGCAAATATAGTAAAGGAGAAAAAAGAAGCATTTAAGAAATATAAGCAGATGCAGAAGGAAGAAGATAGGTATCGGTACAAGACTAGGCTGAAGGAGGCCAAATGCATTATTAGATGTGCCACAGCACAGACAAAGGAAAAAATTGCTCAGTCAAGAAAAAGGGGGATAAAACATTCTTTAGATATATAAGTGAAAGGAGGAAAATGAAACACGGAATAGTTAGACTGAAAACAAAAAATGGAAACTGTAAATGAGAATAAAGGGCTAGCTGACTGTCTCAATTAATATTTCGGTTCAGTTTTTACAGTGGAAGATGAAGGGACAGGACCTCTGTTAGAAAAACAAAATTACAAGACATGGGAAACATGCATGTTTACAGAGGAAGAAGTTCTACTTCAACTTTCTAAAGTTAAAATAGATAAATCAATGGGACCAGAGGGGATACATCCAAAGTTATTAAAATAACTTAAGTGTGTTTATTCAATCAGTCACTAACGACAGGAATAGTTCCAGAAGATTGGAAGTTAGCAAATGTAGTACCTCTTCACAAAAAAGGTACCAGGAAAGAGTCTGGTAACTACAGACCAGTAAGTCTTACATCAGTAGTGGGAAAATTAATGGAGACTATGTTAAAGGAAAGAATTGTTAAATATCTGAGTTTAAATGGCTTGCAAGATACCAGACAGCACGGGTTTACAGCAGGGAGATCTTGTCAAACTAACCTCATAGATTTTTTTGACTGGGTAACTATAATAATAGATCAAGGGGGAGCAGTAGATATAGCTTATCTAGATTCCAGTAAAGCATTTGACACTCTCCCTCATAGAATACTCATAAATAAACTGCAGTGTTTGGGTCTGAATGCAAAAGTAGTTAAATGGATAAGGCAATGGCTGAGTGACAGGAGACAGAGGGTGGTAGTCAATGGATAATATTCAGACGAAAGGAGTTTTACTAGTGGAGTACCTCAGGGATCTGTACTGGGATCCATTCTTTTTCATATTTTTATTAGTGATATTGCAAGGTAAGGTATGCCTTTTTGCAGAAGATACCAAGATCTGCAATAGGGTAGATATTCCAGTGGGAATAAGCCAAATGACAAATGATTTAGGTAAATTAGAAGAATGGTCAAGAGTGTGGCAGATGCAGTTTAACTTTGATAAATGTAAAAAAATGCACTTGGGACATAAAAATCCAGAGGAAAAATATACTATTAAGGGTACTGTACTGTCAGAGACAACAGAGGAAAGGGATTTGGGAGTAATTATCGCTAATGACTTAAAGGTAGGCAGGCAATGTAATAAAGTGGTGGGGAATGCAAGCAGGGTACTGGGTTGTATAGCTAGGGGCATTAGTAACAGAAAAAGGGAAGTGGTCATGCCACTCTACAGACTGTTGCAGAGTATCCTCAACAGGGAGCACATATTCATACCTGGGAACTCTCAGGGTTTGACCCTGAGACTCAGGGTTTTGACCCAAATCTCAGGGTCTAAGGGTGAAGGGCCAAATTCTCAGGGTGAGAGAGGTCTGTGTCACCTACTATATGAATTTCTCCAATTAAATGTTTCCTTAGCCTCTAAACTGGTGCCATCAGTACCAGAAAGACAGTGGGAGATATCCTGCTTGTCTTGTTTGTGTTCAGGCAGTGAGTTGTCCAAACTGTAGCATGTTAAAGGTCCCTCGCACACAGACCGGAGCACCTCTGTGTTAGAGCAAGCAAGCACATATCGCATAAAATCGACATTATGGGAAGCTTTAAGGGTTAATATTTCAAAGATCTCAGGGTCAGCTCATCTTGAAAGTTCCCAGTTATGCACATACTGTTCCATAAAAGACAGAGGTATTGGTGCAAGGAAGAAGCTACTGCATTTGAATGCTCTATAAGATTACAGAAAGATACAGCAAAATCTTCAGAAGACTCACCCCTCAGGACCTCACAGTATTCTGTATCTGTTAATATACTATTGGTTTCTTTGATGTATTTTTCTATAACTACCACACCTCCTCCCATGTCTGCTTCCATGTATTTTTAGTATTTTTAATGGATTGTATTGCTTTCCATTTTTGAATTGAACTGTTGGTAAAATACTTAGAGTTCTGATTTTCTGTTAATGTTTTGAAATCATTCATGACTAAAGAGTAAAAGGTTTCAACATAATTGTCGTTATATTGAGTTGGATAAAAAATGGATTTGGGTTTGAAATCACTAGGAATACATTCATCTAAAATTACTGTTAAACTTGTCCTAAATTGGTTCCCTGGAACTATCATGATCATTGAAACCAACACAGTTATCTTTGTTTGTGTCTTTTAAAATGATGGGGAGCTGTGACGGGCTGTCCGTAAGAGCTTTTTGAGCAAAATATCTTTTAATTGATAATTTCTTAGTAAGATAGTTCAAATCTACATATATAAAGTGTATAAATTAGGTTTAGACCTATATTCAAAACTGTAACCTCATCTTGTGTTAGATTATGGAGTGCCAGATCGAAAATTCCCCTTAATTTTAAATTTGTTAGTATCTGCCCCTTTTTGTTTCCTCTATTGCTCTTCCTCTACAACCTCTTCATCTCCTGACCACTGTCTTTTTAAGGGGTTTGGACATTCAATTGAGAGGCAATCGTGACTGTGCGTAATTTCTCATGTTTCCTCAAGTTGGGGTGTTGTGACCTCTGGATAAAACATTATTATCTTTATGATATTCAATATAGGAAGGTTTTTATCTTCCTTTTTCTTTCAAGGGGTCATTCCATTTAGAGCTGAAGGAGAGCATATCCATTGTATCGATCCTGCACAGATTTTTTGATGTGTTAAACCCATTATACTGATTATAATATGATCTTTGTGGTCTATTTAGTTTATTGCTTCTATAGGTGTTATTTATATATATTTAGTATCAAATTTGGTCCATCCAGCATTAGGTCTTCTTGCTACGTGACCTGTTCGTTTCCACTTTAGGTGCTTTACTCTTTCAATGATTTCATTTTTGTTATTATTTGTAGACAGATTCATGCATGATTTTGGTCTCTTTGTTATATATAAAATTTGATATTCCATCCTTAAGTTTTTGTATGACTTTGGCAGATTTCACAACCATACATAAGAACTGGTCAAAAACTATTCTCCTGAGGCAGAGTGGCAAATTTGTCTTAAAGACAATAAAACTAAGTTTTCCAAATTATTGCCATTCCAATTTAATTCGTCAATCAGTTTCCACCATGGTGTTTTCATTTGTTGACATTTCCTGTCCAAGGTAAACAAGCTTGTCCATTTCTTCTAGTACTCGTTCATCTACTGTGAGTTTCCTTGGTATGGTAAATGTGTTAATCAAGATTTGTATTCTGTTTATTTTCATCTTCAGACCAAAGTTTTTGCTTTTCTTGTTGTTCTTCAATGCTTTCTTGCAGTTCTTCAGCACTAATGACTAAGAGTATAATATTGTCTGCAAAGCGTAAGTGATGTAGGTAATCTCCATTGATCTTTTGTCCTTTTTTGTCCCAATTTAGCTTGTGGAAAATTTCTTCCAAACAAGCAGAACATAGTGTTTGGGAGATTGTCTCTTTGTCTGATGCTTTTTTCTATGTTGACCTGAACCTTATCATTTTTGACCTGTATTGATGCAGTTGCATTTTCATATATTGATTGGAGGATACTGATGTAAGCACTATCTATACCTTGGCTGATCAGCATATTGATTATTGCTTGATTTTTCCCTAAATCAAAGGCGTTTTTGTAATCAATGGAGGCTCTGCATAAGAGAAAATTGCATTCATTATGACACTCTGTAACTTGTACTGATTGAATATGGTCCATTGTACTAAAACTACGTCTGAACCCTGCTTGTTCTTTAGGTTGTGCGGCATCAGGTATTGTGTCCATTCTTCTTGAAAGTACCTTTGTGAAAACCCTGCAGACGACTGACAGTAAGCTTATTGGTCAGTAGTTTTTAGAGCCGCCTTTTCACTTTTTTGTGTAGTAGGATGACTTCTGCATTTTTAAATGTTGCAGGCACTTTGTTGAATAGCAGGTATTAAATAGTTCTGCTAGGGCTTGAAATAAGGCAATAGTGCGCTAAAAGAGATTGCACCCTGGGTAGTATACTTATCCTACAGAGCCTTATCAATTCGAGGGCAGGCTCATTCCTAGTTGAGCATCTCTGACTATCTCTTTGTGTAGGGCTTGAAATAAGAATCAACTTCCAGCATTCAAGATTCCAGTAACGTTTTTATCAGGTCAAACTGCTTTTCCATTTGAATTGATAATATATATATATATATATATATATATATATATATATATATATATATATATATAACATACTCCAATTGAAAAAGCACTCTCAGGACTTTGCTCATAGTGACAAAGACGTTTATTATGCATAATAAACATCTTTGTCACTATGAGCAAAGTCCTGAGAGTGCTTTTTCAATTGACGTATATTCTGCATTTCTTGGCTGAAATCATAGCACCCAGGCAGTTGACTTCATCAGCGTGAGTGCTTCTCAATTGACTTTTATATATATATATATATATATATATATATATATATTTATTTATTTATTTATTTTGTATCTGAACGTCGTAAAGTAGAGAAAATGAGCAAAATGTTTCTTTCTTACACTTCTTTTTTATGGAACTGTTAGCAGTACTAAACCTCAAAAGGTAATGGAGAATGACAGCTTATTCGCCTTGAGGATAACTATAAATTAGAGTGCACAGATGGAAGAAACACTCTACACTGAACAAAAAGGTTTTTACTGGCAGCCCTAGAGAATTGATACATCCTGTTGAATTCAGTAAAGGTCTATGCTTTGCAATAATAAGCACCACACAAGGTCTGTAAACAGAGATAGTCATAAGCTATTTTTTTATTGATGATTTTCATACAGCTTCATCAAAAAGCAAAAGCAGCTGTTCTGATCATTAATATAATAGCCAGTATTTATGATTGTTTATCTCTCAATAATGTGGATATTTGTGTTTACTTTTAATCATATTTATAAGAGTATGAATGTTTTGTATTTATTACATTACAATGCCTGTATTACAATGCCAGGGGTTAAACTGACATTATTGGCTAACAAATAAACGGCTTCAATCCATTTAAATCTTTGATAGCTAGAGGGTGGTATAACACGTTCCTCTAGCAATGCATTGCACACCCTTCTGGTACTCAAGAGTTTAAATATCATATTCTTCCAACAATGATTTATAAAACTATTTATCTGATATGAAAATTCTTAAAATGCTACTAAATTAATGTGTGGTGAGGCTAGAGGCTACATTTATTATCAGTCTTGTTAAAATAGCAGCTGCAACTTTATACAGATAATACAGATAATGATCTACTATTTGTTTATAGCCGTTAGAACAAGGATTACACTTCTTACTAATTTGGAACTTGCATAAACAAAACAGAGTTTGCAGAAATCCATAATCTGCAAACTTCCCTTGTTTTAGGGAATTAAGGTAAGTCACTTGCCACAGCTAGTGTGTAGGTGGCCTCCTACCAAAAGAACTACCCAGACATGAGCTTGTGCAATGGGACACCAGACAAGCATGTACACGCTGTCATCAACTGCTGGACTTTTGATAATTAGAGTGAGAAACGGGTTTTAACTTTGAACTTTTTTTGAAGACTGTGGGTGGCTTCCCAAAGGAAGTTTGCAAAGTTATCAATAAGACATGACCTATTAGTTCCGATAACGATAAAGGGCGAGAAAGGTATATCTGCAAACCTATTGCAAATTTATGTAATCTTATTCATAAATGTATTTTCTTATGATAGAACAACCAAAACCATCAGATTAATAACTGCAGATGAAGTATGCAATCTCTTCTCTCCTTTAGTTTGTTTTTTTGTTTTTTATTCAACAGAAATAACAACTAGAAGCAAATAAGACATGGTAATACAATGAAAACGTTCTTGCTGCGCCAACAAATAGACACATTTCTTGAATTAGAAAGAAATATTGAGTCCAGTTGATTCTTACCACATTGTGTAGATATGTTATTTGCATCCTTAGCACAACTGTTTGGCTTAGCTGGCTTGCTGGAGCTTGAAAGAAGAAAGCAAAACACCAAAATAAATTTACATAAAACCACAAAGAAAAGATTAAATCACAAAACAGTAGTACCACTAAAATACCATGAGGGAGGTAAGAACAAACAGGGAGGGCATGTTGGGTGCTGTCATAGGCATCTCACCTTAATTCTCTAAAATGAAGGACATTTGCAGATTATAGATTCCTGCAAACTCCCTTTTGTTTGTTGTGATGTAAGCCACCTAGTCACAGCTAGTGGGTAGAATAGTGGAAACCGTGTGGTAGCTCTGATAAACTGTAAAAGTAAACAGTAAAGAGAGGGGTGCCCAATAGTGCAATACTGTCTTTGAGGTCAATGTTTGTAAAACAACAATAATGGGTACTCACAATTGGAGAGGTCAGCTTAGACTTGGCTATCAAACATTTGGAGATTTGCCCATTTCTGCTCAGGAACCACTCGCACACAGAATATTCAGCAGGGCTCCAATTATTCAAAAATACCAAATTGTAATAAAAAGTATACATATGTATATCACAATAATAAAAACAAATATTTAAATAAAAAAGTATAACCCAACAGTTCTAATGTGTTTCGTGGCTGTAAACGCCACTTTATCGAAGTATCAATAAAGTCTTCGGGTCATAAAAGCATAATAGCTTTTATGACCCAAATTCTTTATTGATACTTTGATAAAGTGATCACAATGATGAGTAGCATTCTAATGTTGATGGCATAATGGAGGAAGGTGTAGCAGTTCTACAAACTGCTACATCTGACAGAGAGACAAACAAGTAGAACACATGCCCTGAAAATAGTATTGAACATTGTGAAAAGTAAAAAGAAACTGTTTGAGATTTCAAAAAGCTTAGAGGAACGCAAAAATAGTGGTGACGACGCAGATGATGATCTAATTATTGAGGATGATGTAAATCTAGAATTTATCCTTCCAGCATTCGCCTCTTCTTCACATACAGATGAAGTTTAGAATGAGAAAGATAATTAGCTCAAATGTAAAAGCACAATCTTCTACCACTGAAAAGGGGCACAGTGCCTATTTATAAACTGTTTGAGAAATCAACTGGAAAGTCTGACTCTGGACATCTAAGTATGCCAAAAAATATACACTCATTTATACAGGCATTATCACAACATCCACGCCCTACCCCAATCAGGAACACACACACACACACACAAACACATACTAGTGTTGAGTAACCAGCAGTGATACAGGTGATCAACATCCACAATCTTAGCTATGATGCCTCTGCCGCTTTTGGCTTTTGGAAGTACATCACCTTTGACACCTAGTAGTACAATTGCAGCAACATCTACCCCAGCATTAGTAGTAGCCCCTCAGGAGCCCCTCAGTCTATGAAGTCTACAGTATGGAGACTCACTCTCCCTCACTATCCAAAAGTTAAACATGTTGCCATCTGTTTTCTGTGTAAGAAACATGTGAGAAGTGGGGGGGAAGCAAGATCACACATATACACATCCTCATTGAGATCCCACTTGAAGCACAATCACAGGTTTAATTGGGAGAGGTGCCACAACTAGCAACAGAAACATTCTTAAAAGTGCTGTTGATGTGTCAGAGAGTATATCAAGATTTCCTTCATTAGAACTAACAACTATGGCTCCTGCTGCAGAGTATTATAACTCTGAATTAGTTGTAGGAGATACCAAATTCATAGAATGCCAACACATTCCACTACCACCCACACAAGTCATGTTGTAAAAGCAAGAAACTTAGACAGTTTTTCTGCCATGTACTGCCAACCCATAGAAAAAAAAAATAACAAACATTATCCCAGTGTATGCCTGTTGAATGCAAAGTTGCCGAGATGTTGGCTGTTGAGATGCTGCCTTATTATTTTGTATAAAACAGAGATTTTAAAGAATTTATGTTGTGTTTTGCACCTCTATGTCATATCCCAAGCCACAGTTATTTTTCAAAAATGGCTGTGCAGGAATTGTACAAGCAGGTGGTTCTTTTTTATTTAGCTTTTATTACATCAGTGGATGTTTAGATATTTTTGACATCTGTTTGAACTCAGGGTGGTTCGGTTCAAGTAATTGGAACTTTGGAACTTTTGGACTGCTGATTGTCAACACCTTTCTCTAACTACAATATTAAAGGTGCTGTTTGCTGATTAAAGGGACTGGAGGAGATATATCTAGGATGTTTTTCTCATTTTTATTTAAGGGCATTTTGTGATTAGCCATTTGCTTGCTGTTTCAATATTATTTTAATAAATATTTGTATATACATGTTTATCATTCAACCTATATATATATATATATATATATATATATATATATATATATTATTTTGTGCTTCACACTAATATCTTGTTGTGTTGGAGATCAACTTTTTCCTACAAGTGGGATATTCTATGTGAAATAGGGTTAGGTATTTTTAGGGTGCATAGGGAAGATTTTTTTTCTGCATAGGAAAACGTTTGTTCTACTTTGCTGGACCCCCACTTTAAACACAAGGGGCTCGATTTAAAGGCAGCCGTTAACCAAAAAAATCACTAACGGGTGCGTTAAGTGTCATGTTGCAATTCAAAGATCCGTCTAAACAACAGCTAACGGCAGTTGCAGAATCCTTACGGCCGATACACTTACGTGCATTCAGACGCATGGAACAAGATACCCCAGAGCTATTCAAAGGCTTGCGGTACTGATAACGGCTGAAAAAAATACACACCTAACGGCTAAAAGTTAAGACCCACTTCCCACACACGTTAGACACTTAACGGCCAAAACGAAACACCCGTTACAGAGGAAAACACACAAAAGGCTTACCGCACAACCATGTAAATGGGAAAATTAACCCGTGCAATGCCAAAACAACACAAAAACATGCACACACAACACAAATCACTACACACACAACAACAACCAACACCACAGGAACAATGACACACAAAAAAACAACAACACAACATGGCACGGAACAATGGGGGTCATCACACAAAGCGGACCCTGCAAATACAAGCTCACCTGGGCAACATCAACACGCGACCTGCACCCCACAACTGCACGCCCGCAAATGGCACACACAGAACAAGCACAACACACCACATCTTATAACACACACACACCTGCTAACACTTACCTGGACAAAAACAACTCACCATTGGTCAGCACTCACCTCATCACCACACCTACACAACGCCCTAGCAAGTACTTAAAGGGACAACTCAACACACTCACTTGTGGCTTGTTTTCCACTCAGGGAGGGAGAGAGAGAGATAGAGAGAGAGAGAGAGAGAGAGAGAGAGATAAAGACAGATAGAGAGAGCAAACAGTATGTTGGGTTACATATTGTTGCGAAGACTGCGGAGAAGGCGTGCAAGGGAGAGAGCTAGGGAACATCAGCAAACTCCAAGCACGCCTCATCAACAGCCTTCACCTGTTGCAAGTGAGGAGGCTCTGGCTCAGCAGCCACACAGGAGTCCATCCCCACCTGGAGGGCACAGGATGTATAGACGACCACCAAGGCCCAGGGTATACCGCCCAAGGGTCACACTCTTTGGAATGGCTGATGACGAGGTCATTGATCGCTACAGGTTGAGGCCTGACAGCATCATTGCCTTGTATGAGGTCATCAAGGAGCAGGTGGATCCCATCTACATCCACAACCATGCCCTAACTGGCCTGCAGAAACTACTCTGTGCCATACACTTCATGGCAAGCGGGGCCTTCCAGTCCACTGAGGGTTACGCATCTGGCATGTCACAGGCCACATTCTCCAGAGTGCTGGCCCAGGTCCTGCCAGCCCTCAAAAGCAAGGCCAGTACCTATATACATTTTCCCACCACCGACATGGACTGGATACACGTCAAGCAGGCCTTTTACGCAAAGGGAGGCATGCCCAGGGTCATGGGTGCTATAGATTGCACCCATGTCCGGATTAAGGCCCCAACACGTGACGCACAGATATTCATCAACAGGAAGAACTTCCACTCCATCAACGTGCAGATGGTGTGTGACAGCAACATGAGGATCATGAATGTCTGTGCAAAATATCCTGGCAGCACACATGATGCATACATTCTACAAAACTCCTCAGTCCACAGAGATTTTGAGAATGGAACCTTTACAGGGGGATGGCTACTGGGTGAGTTCACAAAACAAAATCACACCACATACACAGGCGTACACACCACTCAGCTCAGCATGCACCTGACCCACACCTACTACGTCCACCACACAAAACATCATTCACACAACATGTGCTCCCTGTTTCACCATGTCACTCACATTACACAGGTGATGCTGGCTATGGATGCAAGTCCTGGCTACTGACCCCTCTGGCCAATCCCCAAACACATGCCCAGGAAAGCTACAACCAGGCTCATGCCAGAACCAGGAATGCTATTGAGCGGACATTTGGGCTCCTCAAGTCAAGATTCCGATGTCTGGACCACTCTGGGGGAGCACTGCAGTATGCACCGGCTAAGGTGTGTGACATCATTGTGGCGTGCGCAATACTGCACAACATCGCAGTGGACACCAGGCTGTTGGAGCACATCCCGGACCCCCCCATACAGGAAGTGGCCATGGACATCGGGCATGTGGAGGAGACTATGAGAGGGGCACAGATCAGAGACAGGCTCATCACGGAATACTTCACCTGTGAGTATAACACATGCATGCAAACAATCCATGCAAGTCCCCCATCAGTCCTGTGACACTAACCACACTGCACATTTTGTTCTGTCTCACCCCACAGGAACAGTGACACAGCACTGCACTGGCAGTGGACGTGGAAAATTGTGTGTGTGGACTCAACAACCATCCTCCATTCCACTCTCCACGTTGACATACAGACCCCAAGGATATCACGCACACCCCCAGGATAAACAAGGTACAACATATTACCCATGTTCATCACCTTACACGGCTTGATTGACAGCAACTAACTGGATATGCCATGATTATAGCCTGAACAACCATGCTAGCCCAGTAGCGAAAGAGTATTATCTAATGATATGCATGAGAAGGGACATCAGACTCAATATGGGACCTGTACTGTGCTACAGCTGAGAAGAGCAGCACGGGTGGATGTACAGTGGTATGGGAACACAATGTAGAGGTCATGAGACGTAGATCAGATTACCACGGACTCCATGCAGACCTGTGAGTGTGCAGACGTATGTGCCCCTGACATGAATACACACATCAACAAATGTGTCCTAACAGTTCCATGGAACAAATGACATTGGGCTGCCACTGTCACTTTCACAGTGGCAGCACAATGTCATTACTTCCATGGAGCTCTCAGAACACTTGTTAATGTGTGTATACATGTCAGGGGCACATATCCCTAGGACTGATGCACATGTCCTTAGTTCCCCACAGAATTGGTTACAGATGAGTACACAACACATTGTCAAGCAATGGTTTGTGCACTCACCTGTAACTGTGAAAACTGAGGGGATGAAAAAGACTAAATTGTTGTTGCTTGATGATCAGTTCAGGTCTACTGCTCCAAATCCTGTCCTCTTGTCCCGCAGGCATCCGTAACATGATCCATCCTTGAACTGAGGATCTTCCATGTGACTGGATTGATGTCTTGACAACACCTTCATGAAGATCACCCCTTGCTGTTTATGGTGATGTTGTTGGTGATGCAAAGTTTGACCTGAGGTTCACACAAACCTCTACTGGAACATTCTCATAGAGACACAGAAAACACTAATTCTTGAGTGTTTTAACCTGTACAGTCAGGATGCTCAGCTACAGAGTTGTCAAACCTCATGGACAACACATGAGCAGGGCAGCAGTGTTACTGAAGTATTACGATTTAGTTTCAAAGTACATTTAGTGTTCTCATACAGGTGTTCAATGCATATAGGCAATACACACACAAAACACATGTACATTCTAATGTACTTTGAGACACAATAAAGATGAACCATCACCATTCTATCTGTGTCTGTAGGCGGATATATTTGAGAACACATATGTCAATGTGTTACCACACCCAGGGTAGAGTATGCCCCATACATGGAAAGGCATCACCCACATCACAGGAGTCCACCACTTGTTTGCCAGTGACTGGACTCTGTGATGTATCCATGTAAACAGATGATGGTGGCAGTGATGCACCAATGTGTTGTGGGAGTGATGAAGAGGTGATACAGGGGACATACTTCCACAGTGAATACCTGTCCACAGTATCTGTATTGCTCAGTATAATCCATGTTCTGAGATTTGGCTCCACTTTGACATATCTCAGTACATGGGCTAACGAACAACCAGACTAAGTGGACATGTGTTATCACTGGTGAAGTCTGTTACACCTTTAGGGAAACAGCAACTCAACTTACAGGAGACCCCAATGCTCAGCCCAGGATATCAATGTGTGTGCTACACATTGAAATCCTAGGTTAAAAACATTGGCTTCTCCAGTAAGTCAGTTGCACAATGAGTGTGTGAATCCAAGACAACATGGATACATGTCCCATTTATCTATCCTGCTTATAATGTCCCTGCTAAATCACAGAGCTGTTTGTCTGGTTATCCCATTAACCCACTGAGTGCAAGAGTGGTCCCCAACGCATTTCTTTACAATGCGTTGTCTACCACTCTGGCACTCAAAGGGTTAAACACAACATATGAAGTAGACGAATGTTCAGTGTTGTACAATTTGTTGTGCTAAGGGGTATGTTTTGTTGTTCAAATTCAACACACAACACCGCCATATAACACAGTGGTGTAATATGGCTCCAGGGATGTATTACAAGTTGAATTTGTACAACGGTGTGTGTGTGAACCCATGTTGTAGCATCCCAATAACATTTCACATAGGCAGAGGTTGTGTTCACTGCATTGTATGGCAATGCATTGGAGACAACCCTGCCACCCAATCCATAACTGAAGACACAACAGATCAGACTGGAATTAAAAAAAAAATGTTTTCTTTATTGAAGGGAAACTTAACAGGTTGGGCCTTTCATTTTTTCTTCTTTGGGTGGGGGGCCTTGGCCTGGGTGCCAGAGGTGGATGCCCTTGTGGATCTCCTGGTAACCCTCTGCCCCCTAGGTGTTGCTTCAGGGGTAACACTGGAGGGGGTGGTGGTAGCAGTAGACCCCTCGGTGGAACGCAAGTTCGACCTCTCCATCCTCAGGTTCTCTCTGCGGTTGATCTCCCTTAACTCCACAAGGACCTATGTCATCATGTCCATGAGACCAGTCCTGAGCTGGTGGAGTAGTGTGTTCCCCCTGGCCACCTCCGACTCCAGAGCTTGGATTCTGGTCTCCAATTGGGCAATGTTCCTCCTGGATTGCCTCCTGCTCCTGGTGATGTTGCTGTCTGTACTTCTACTGGACCGGAGTAGTCTTCTTTGAAGGGCCATACACTCCGCCTCCATGCCTGTGAGGCGTGCGGTCCTGGAGGTGGATGTGCCCGGTGTCCCTGGTGCTGCTGTTTCCTCTGCTGCTGTTGAGGGTGCTCTTTCCTCCTCCTCTGCTGTTGAGGGTGCTCTTTCCTCCTCTGCTGCTGCTGAGGGTGCTCTTTCCTCCTCCTCTGCTGTTGAGGGTGCTCTTTCCTCCTCCTCCGCTGCTGAGGGTGCTCTTTCCTCCTCTGCTGCTGCTGAGGGTGCTCTTTCCTCCTCTGCTGCTGCTGAGGGTGCTCTTTCCTTCTCTGCTGCTGTTGAGGGTGCTGTGGCTGCTGTTGGAGTGGCTGGTGCAGATGATGGGCATATGCCCACCACATCAAGTGATGCAGAGCTGCCCAGAGATGTGTGTGCTGGTGGAGGTGTGAATATGTCCCTGGGTAGGGGGCGCTGGGGCTCACCAATCAGGCCCAGGTGTGTGTAGTCCAGTGGCCAAGGGTCATATGGTGGCCACTGATAGGTGGTGGGACCCCACCTCGGATCATACCTTGGGGCATGCTGTGGAGCCATCCAGGAGGGTGGGTTGATCTGGGAGGCATATGGCCCATATTGGGTGTTGGCCACTGTCCCTGGCAGCCATTGCCTCCCTGGCGGTGGTGGTGCTGCTGATGGAGGGTAGTAGCTGGTGGAGGTGGATGGATGTGTCCACCTCTCCTCCTGTGGCATCCAGCCACTGTACTGGGGAGGTGCAGCTGGAAAGGGTGGTGCAGCCTGTGGTGGTGCAGCTGGAAAGGGTGGTGCAGCCTGTGGTGGTGCAGCTGGAAAGGGTGGTGCAGCCTGTGGTGGTGCAGTAGGTGGTGATGCAGCCTGTGGTGGTGCAGTAGGTGGTGATGCAGCCTGTGGTGGTGCAGTAGGTGGTGATGCAGCCTGTGTTGGAGGGGATGGTGATGGTGGGTAAGGTGACCACCGGCTGGTCCCCTCCTCTGTGTCCTCCTCACTGGGGGGTGACATAGCCTCCTCCACTGTCTCCCGCTGGGCTTGACGGCCGTAAGCTGTGTGGAGGAAGAAGATGTTGTGATTAGTGACCTTAGCCATATGTTTGTGGAGACAATTCTACTTTGATATGTGGTGAAGAAAAATATATGTGTTTGTGTTAATCCCCCTGGGTAAACAAGGGTACTCCCACTGCTGAAAGGTGTTGTTTGAGTTATTACGGGTGAAGGTTTCATTTTGAGGTGCAATATCACAGTGTCCAGAAATAGTACAGTGGGGCTGTTGCTACACCCTCCCATGTAGATATCTGGTCCCTGTACCAGAGCTGTCCATATGATTGTGTAGTAACAGCACCACTGTACAATATCAGGCCACTGGGATATTGCCCCTGACATATCCATGTCTGAGCTGTGATACCTTTTGCATCAACACACCTTTCAGCAGTAGGAATACCATTGTTTAACTCGGGGGGGGGGGGGATCCAACAACATATATTTGTCTTCACAACTTGTAGGGATGGCTATCCCTCCAGGGGGGTGGCAAAGGTTAAGTCCACCTTGATGTCAGATTGTAGACATTGTGGGAACAGATGTTGTTCTCTGTTAGTCCTATCCCTCCTACCCTCCTGGTTGTTCAGATATTGCTCTATGTGACGGATGTAGATTTCAGTCATTTGTCCACACGAGGGATTTTCAGCAGAGACAAAATCAACCCATTTAGAGAACAATACTTAATTGGAATGGTGCACAGGGTGTGCATGATTTACAAGCACACTCTGTGGACCATTCCAAAGAGGTATTTCTCTCGATATGTTGTGACTTTGGCTCTGCTGAAGAGCCTCCGTGTGGTCAAGTGATGGATATCTTCACCTGTCACATGGAGCAATATCTGTATAACCATGAGTGTTGGAGGGATGGGACTTAGATCAAGACACATCTGTTAACGATGGCAATGATATGACATCATGATGACATTACCCATTGCTATCCCATTACAGTGACACACAAGTAGAAATGGTCATATGTGTATGTGGATATGTACCCTTCATATGGATGGAGTAATATCCTTCCAAGATGTGATGCCAGAGAGCATTTCATTAGGTGTGATTGCCTTACTGGCTATATATGTGCACCCATCCAACAAGACATTGTATTGATATGATGGATATGAACATACCTCGTATATCCCATCTACGTAGAGTGTGATATACTATGTATGTGTATTTGGATGGTAGCAATGTAGGTTGATATGTGATGGGTGCACATATCTGGCCAGTAAGGCAATCACATCCAGTGAAGTGATCTCTGTGTTCACATCATGTTGGAACATATTTGGTAACATTTGAATCCTAAGGGCAACAATCCAGCCAGTAGTGAGGGATATCTTTGATTGAGGCCTGTTTTTTCTCTGTGTATGAGCCCATCCATCCTTCTGTGTGAGGCAACCGTACTCAGTCCTAGATATCCATCAGTCATGGCCTGTTGGTGACCAAGGTACAATGTTTGCTATTTGTTTCCCATATGTATCCTGCATAGAGATGCTGGTGTACCATCGATCCATGGCATCAGCACCCCTGTGGATCCATGTGGGAATCAGATATGGGATATGTCATTTCAAGTCAGAGTGTGACGGCCCGGCAGGGTCCTTGGGTATTTGCAAAACAGGAGCCCAGGTGCAGCGGACAGCGGGTAGAGGCACCGGAGTAATCCAACAGGATAAGACAGAGGCAGGACTGTAGATGGGTCAGAGGTCAGGGCAGGCGGCAGCACAAGCAGAGTCAGAGACAAGCCAAAGGTCAGGGCAGGCGGCAACACAAGCGGAGTCAGAGACGAGCCAAAGGTCAGGGCAGGCGGCAACACAAGCGAAGTCAGAGACGAGCCAAAGGTCAGGGCAGGCGGCAACACAAGCGAAGTCAGGAAACGAAGCAGGATCAGGAACCAGGCTATCAGACAGGACTGTAAGACACAGGTAAGCGCAGCAAGGCTACAGAACAACTGAGCAAAGACTGGAGGGAGAGAGCAGACTTAAAAAGGGAACAGACAGTCACATGACCTGGGGAGCACCACTAGTGGAAAAGACACTCCTACTCTACCATAAGCCTGCCCACCAGCTCATTCATTAGCCTCAGTGGACACAGCTGACATGTCTCCCGCATGTGGGGAACCACTGGAGGCATCAGAGGGCGGTGAAGGGACCCAGGATAGAGGTTGCATAGCCGGCCAACCGTGCATGCGCCGAGAGGCAAGGACCGCGGCGCTTAGAACCCGAAAGCGCCGCGGCCGCCTTGATCCCAGCGTGGAAGCCAGCCGACTCTGCAGACGCCGTGGGTGCCTGGACCGGGTAGGAGACCGTCGGCCATCGTGACAGAGCCCCCGCTGCAGACGCGACCCCAGGGCGCGACCCGGGGATGGACGACCAGGATGACGTCTGTGAAAAGCCCTGACTTTAGCAGGGGCGTGTACGTCCCTGGCCGGCTCCCAGGACCGTTCCTCTGGGCCGTAACCCTTCCAGTGTATCAGATATTCTAACCTGCCGTAACGCCTCCTGGAGTCTAAGATCTCTTGGACTTCGTACTCCTCAGACCCATTGACCATGATCGGGTCAGGAGGGGGAGCGGTGTCCTGTCGAGCGAAACGGGAGGCTCTCCAAGGTTTAAGCAAAGACACATGGAATACTGGATGCAGCCTATAATGAAGAGGAAGATCCAAGCGGACTGTCACAGGATTAATAACCTTGGAGACGGGAAATGGGCCAATATAGCGAGGCCCTAGCTTCTTGGAAGGGTAGGACGTTCGCAAATACTGTGTGGACAGCCAGACTTTCTCCCCTGGCACATAGGTCGGTGCCTGAGATCTTTTTTTATCGGCTTGTCCTTTGTAGCGTTGTTGAGCTGCTACTAGGGAGTGCTGCAGGGTACGTCTTAGCTGGTATAGGGTGTTGAGTCGTTGGGCAACATCAGGCACTGTAGTAGGACAGGGAAGATCCGGAAGGGCGAGTGGGTGGTAACCATAGTTGGCGTAAAACGGGGTGAGTTTGCTGGAGTTGTGGATGTGGTTGTTATAGGAGAATTCCGCAGTGGGAAGCAATGAGAACCAGTTGTCTTGGAGGTAGGAGGTATAGCAACGGAGGTATTGTTCGAGTGTTTGGTTGGTCCGTTCTGTTTGCCCGTTGGTTTGGGGATGATAGGCTGAGGACAAACAACGTTGGATATTCAAATGCCGGCAGAAGTGAGTCCAGAATCGAGAAGTAAACTGAGTACCACGGTCAGTGATTATTGACCGGGGTAGACCATGGAGGCGGTAGATCTCCTGCAGAAAAATCATGGCGGTCTTGGCTGCAGAGGGTAACCCAATTGTGGGGATAAAGTGTGCCATTTTGGTGAGACGGTCCACGACCACCAGGAGGGTGTCGTGTTTGTGTGATGGTGGTAGCTCCACAATAAAGTCCATTGCAATATCTGACCATGGGCTGGAAGGAACCGGGTTGGGTTGAAGGAGGCCTGCGGGTCTGGTCTTAGGTGATTTGGCCCGGGCACAAACCTCACAGGTGGATACATAATCCTTGGTATCCTGTGTCAGGGTTGGCCACCAGAAATAGCGACGGATATTCTCACTAGTACTGGTCACCCCGCCGTGGCCTGCTGACAGAGTGTCATGGAACAATTTCAAAACGTCAGGGCGGATAGCCGGAGGGACATAGACCTGAGCTCCATGGTGCCATAGGCCTTGCTGCAGCGTTAGTGGGGGTTCCATGAGTGGGGGACGGTTAATGGAGGTGCGTATTCGATCCAGCAGTGACACTTGGGTGGCCAAAAAATGTTGCAGAGGTATGATGGTGTCGGTTGTATCTGTATCCTGGGCCAAGTCCTCATACATTCGGGATAAGGCGTCGGCCTTCTGGTTCTTGGTTCCAGGCCGATATGTAATCAGTAGATTAAAGCGGGAGAAAAAGAGAGACCACCTGGCCTGGCGAGGACGAAGTAGTTTAGCGGACTTCAAGTATTCAAGGTTACGGTGGTCCGTATACACTGTAACGGGTAGAGAAGCCCCCTCCAGAAGATGGCGCCACTCCCCTAGGGCACATTTGATAGCGAGCAGTTCCCTCTCTCCGATGTCGTAATTTTTTTCTGCTGATGATAGTTTGCGTGAATAGAATGCTACCGGGTGGAGGCGGTCATCTTTATCACCTCTTTGAGACAAAACCCCACCCAGGGCCAATTCCGAGGCGTCAACTTCCAAGTAAAAGGCTTTGGAAACGTCTGGTTGCACCAAGATAGGGGCTTGGGTAAACAGACCCTTAAGTCTGTCAAAGGCTGATTGTGCCAGAGGTGTCCAGGAGAATTTTTCACATGTCTTAGTGAGTGACGTAATCGGAGCACAGACTCGGGAGAAGTCCCGTATGAACTTTCGGTAGAAGTTTGCAAACCCCATGAAGCGTTGGACGGCTTTCCGATCTTTGGGGATAGACCACTCCAGGACTGCCTTCACCTTCCGGGGATCCATTTGAATGTGGCCTGGCGTAAGTATATAACCTAGGAATTCAACGGTGGTAGTATCAAAGACGCATTTTTCAAGCTTGGCGTATAGGCCGTGCTCCCGAAGACGCTGAAGGACCTGGCTGACATGACAAGTGTGTTGGTCCGGGGAATCGGAGAAGACCAGAATATCATCTAGATAGATCACTATGAAGGTGTCAAGAATATCCCGGAAGACGTCGTTCAAGAAGTGTTGAAAAGAGGCGGGTGCGTTACACAGCCCAAAGGGCATGACTAGATATTCAAAATGCCCATACCGGCTCCTGAAGGCTGTCTTCCACTCATCCCCGTCTCGGATGCGCACCAAGTTATAGGCTCCTCGAAGGTCAATTTTAGTGAAGATAGCGGCACCTCTCAACCTGTCAAGCAATTCCGGGATCAACGGGAGTGGATATCGATTTTTGATGGTTATGTTGTTAAGGGCTCTGTAATCTACACAGGGGCGTAGACCCCCGTCTTTCTTGCCAACGAAGAAAATGCCCGCTCCGGCCGGTGAAGTAGAAGGCCTGATGAAGCCTTTGGCCAAGTTGTCAGTGATGTATTCTTTCAAGTACTTGAGTTCAGACTCTGCGAGTGGGAATATACGCCCAAACGGAATCGGAGCCCCAGGAAGTAGGTCGATGGGGCAGTCGTAAGGACGTCTAGGAGGTAGTTTGTCCGCATTTCTCTTGTTAAAGACATCCCTGAAGGCTTCGTACTTGGATGGTAGTGCAGGAACAGAAGTGACGGACAAATGAGGGACTGAATGGGTTACCTGAACCCCAGAGGAGGCAGTGAATGTGAGAGTACCCTTGCTCCAATCAATGGCGGGGTTATGGGTGCGGAGCCAGGGCAGACCGAGAATAAGTGGAAAGAGGGGAGAAGGTACCAGGTCCAGACAGAGCACCTCTTCATGCCGGTCACCAATGAGGAGATGAACCGGAGCTGTTTCATGAAGGATAGGACCGGTCTTTATCGGTGTGCCATCCACTAGGTATAACATCAAGGGGTATGGCTTTTTTCGGGTTGGAATGTTCCATTTCTGGGCCAGGGCTTGGTCCAAGAAACACCCGCTGGCTCCGGAGTCGATGACGGCTGAGGCGGTGTGGAGCTCATCGTCCCACTGCAGAGAAAGAGAAACAGATAAGTAAGTTGTGAGCGTAGGGGTGGCCATGTTCCAGATGTGATGTGTAACAGGTTTCTTACCCGGAGGCGTGGAAGGACGTACTGGACATGTCCGCAGCATGTGATCGGGCTTTCCGCAGTATAGACAAAGGCCTTGGGAACGACGTCTCATACGTTCTTCTTTGGTAAGGGGGCGTCGGACGAGGCCTATCTGCATCGGTTCGTCAGTCAGGGAAGCAGGAGTAGAAGAGGTAGCAGCCTCTGGTGGGGCAGAAAACCGGCTGGATGTGTGAAGCCTCTCCAGCCTCCTCTCGCGGAACCTACGATCAAGTTGAGTGACTAGTAGGATCAGTTCTTCTAGAGAGGGAGGCATACCCACCCGGGCTAACTCGTCCTTGAGGTGTTCTGAGAGTCCTAGGCGAAATTGTTCTATCAATCCGGTCTCATTGAGTCCAGTATCGGGAGCGAGTTCACGGTATTCTGTAATGTAATCCTCTACAGGTCTTCTCCCTTGATGCAGGGAGCGTATAGCTGTCCGGGCCGCGGAGGACCTCAAGGGGTCATCGTACAGGATTCGCATAGCATCGGTAAAGCGAACCCAAGAGTCTAACTGAGGGCTGTTGGAATGCAGTAGCTGATGTGCCCAGACCTGTGGTGGCCCTGATAGCAGCGCGATGGCTGTCCGGACCCTGATGAAGTCATTTGGATAAGTACGAGGCTTCAGGGAAAAGAGCAATTCACAGGCGGTGATGAATGTCCTGAAGTCAGATCTCTTGCCTGTGAACTTGTCGGGCATAGGAATGGCTGGTTCGGGTGCCGGAAACATCTGAGGGCGCGCTGCAGGTGGAGGTGATGGTGGGAGGGGTACAGTCTCCGCTCTTTGTCTCTCATGGAGCATAGTGGCATGACTGGCCTGAAGTTCTTGGAAAGACTGCGTAAGAACGGTCACCTGGTGTGTTAGCGCAGTGAGCGCTTCCGCTATCTCTGCGGGCTCCATATATAGGGCTCAGTTGTTATGTGACGGCCCGGCAGGGTCCTTGGGTATTTGCAAAACAGGAGCCCAGGTGCAGCGGACAGCGGGTAGAGGCACCGGAGTAATCCAACAGGATAAGACAGAGGCAGGACTGTAGATGGGTCAGAGGTCAGGGCAGGCGGCAGCACAAGCAGAGTCAGAGACAAGCCAAAGGTCAGGGCAGGCGGCAACACAAGCGGAGTCAGAGACGAGCCAAAGGTCAGGGCAGGCGGCAACACAAGCGAAGTCAGAGACGAGCCAAAGGTCAGGGCAGGCGGCAACACAAGCGAAGTCAGGAAACGAAGCAGGATCAGGAACCAGGCTATCAGACAGGACTGTAAGACACAGGTAAGCGCAGCAAGGCTACAGAACAACTGAGCAAAGACTGGAGGGAGAGAGCAGACTTAAAAAGGGAACAGACAGTCACATGACCTGGGGAGCACCACTAGTGGAAAAGACACTCCTACTCTACCATAAGCCTGCCCACCAGCTCATTCATTAGCCTCAGTGGACACAGCTGACATGTCTCCCGCATGTGGGGAACCACTGGAGGCATCAGAGGGCGGTGAAGGGACCCAGGATAGAGGTTGCATAGCCGGCCAACCGTGCATGCGCCGAGAGGCAAGGACCGCGGCGCTTAGAACCCGAAAGCGCCGCGGCCGCCTTGATCCCAGAGTGGAAGCCAGCCGACTCTGCAGACGCCGTGGGTGCCTGGACCGGGTGGGAGACCGTCGGCCATCGTGACACAGAGTAAATGATTGCAGCCACAACACCAATGCCTACTTTTTCCAGCTTGAATTCTGTAAAATAGTTTTCGGCCTGTGTGTTGCACCTACAAGCATTTATTCTGTGTGACACTGTGATGTGTGATCTGATGCCCCCTTTTGTGATTCAGTAAGCGGTGATGTTGAACCGATGACATGAACATAATGGTGACTTCTCCAGTGATCTCCTTTCCCCATTTCCAGTGTTTTCCATGGAGTCTGTACAATGGGACCCTATGAACTTGATTCTTGTTTTGGCATATTCTCCATGGACTAACACTGGTACTGGTGAAGTGAGGGTGTGTGAGGGTTACTTTGTGTCCACCATGTGTTTGTCACCGCTTAGTGAATGTCCCCTGTGTAGCATGTGATCGTTGTCCTATTGACTTGTTTGTTGTCAGGTTAACCCCTTGAGTCCCAGAGGGGTTGCCAATGCATTGTTGATCGATGCATTGATGATCCCTCTAGCACTCAAGGGGTTAGGGTGGGGGTGGGGACATGGGTGACATTGTGTGTGAACAGTGATGATCTATGACAGTCGACAATTTGAAAATGAAGGTTTGTGTATTGTGTGTAATGAGCACAGCGACAGGAGGGTTGAAGTAGGACTTTGACAGGTTTGTCCCAAGTTGGACGTTGCCATTTGTCCAGGTGTTGTGTCCTTTTTTTAACCCTCATGGTGCTGTGTTGGTGCAGTTGTATGGTTGAGTGATGGCCATGTGTTGAGGTGTGAGTGTGTGTGCAGCTGGTGTTGGTTGCTGTAGTGTGTTGTTCTGTAGTGTTGCACTTACCGGTAGTGTGGAGGCTCCTCTCATCCCCAGTGTCAGTTCCTCCCACGACCCCCTCGATCATGGTCGGGGACATGTTCTGCCGCACCATCTCCTCCCAGCCGCAGAATGTGATGGGCACAGATGGGCCACCTCCGGTGCCTCGGGCTTGCTTGGCCATGTCAGACATCTTGTTCTTGACCACCCTCCGGCAGTCGCCCCATCTCTTCTTCACAGACTCCACGTCCCGCCTGCATGTTGCCACCGCGTTCACCCGGCTGCAGATCTGGTTCCAGGCTGCCTTCCTCCGCGCTGCCAGGCCAGGGACCTTTGCCGTCGGGTGGAGAACACTCTGCCTCTCCAGGACAGCTTCCACAAGAGCCGTGTTCTCCTCCTCACTATATCTGGGATCCCTGATCCTGCCCTCATCAGCTCCGGCATGGGAGGATTCAGAGCCGGAGTGCCCTGCCTGGTCTGACCCTGCCTGTGTGGGGTGCTCCCCAGGAACTACCCCTCGTCCCACTGCAGGTTCTGTCCCTGTCCTGCGTGTTCCTGCTCTGGTGGGCCTGGTCCCCCTCCGCCCTGCGGATCTCCCTCTCCCACCCCTGCTCTGCTGAGGGATCCCCTCCTGACCTTCCTCCTCCTCCACTACTCTCCCCATCCCTCTCTCCTGTCCTCCTCTCCTTGACATCACACACCCAGTCACACCCAGGCACTCCCACAGGCCCTCACAGACACACTCGATCCAGTCACTCTCTGTCACACACTTTCACTCCCAGATTCACACTGTCAAAATAAAAAGTAAAATGTGTAAGGTGTTATGAAATAAAAGGACTATGTGTATGTATGTGTATGTGTTTGTGTTTGTATGTGTGTATGTAATATGTGCAAAAGTGTGATATGTGTATATATAGTGCACCTCTCTCCTCTCTCCAAACTGCAAAACTCCTCTACCTCCAATGAACGCGCCTCTCTCCCTCTCTCTAATGACTATCCTCCGCTCCTGGGTCCTGATATCTGGCTCTGAAGAACTCGATAACAGACAGTGTGTGGCGGTTATTTTTGGGTATATATAGGTGTATTTGAAGTTATTTGATACATTGGGGCTTTGGGATTGGATGTGTGTTTGAATTTGTTTTGGCATCAATCATGGTTGCTTGACAACGGCAGCCGTTATGTTACATGTTGTTTGGAGCTCAGTTATCGTGTGATTTGTCCGCCCGTTGTGCATTAACATGAGCGACAACGGGTTTTGTGTTACGTGTTTCTTGTGTGCCTACGCTCGATAGCTATTCTCGTAGAGTAGTTATTGAATCTGCCGTAACTCCTGTATTATTTGCGAGCGATGTGCCTTTTTCACTTAGCGGCTGGTTTAACGGTTGCCTTTAAATCGAGCCCACAGTGTCTGAATTCCTGCCAAGGCATGATCAATTGAGAAAAAGAGAACAGTAACATCAATTTGGCACTCAGCTTCTTTATAGTAAATTAATCCCACAATAGAAATGCTAAAACATAACTTTAATTAAACAAGTATTTAAAAGAAAATATAGGGCAAGTTATGATAAAAGAGAATGGTGATTAAAATTCTTACAGTGACATACCACTAGACCATTCCACACTTGTCAGAAGTATTTCAATATTCCCCACTGTGATGACAGTTGTCACTACATAAATAACAACACTTCTACACAATGTTTAAACTGCAAAAATTATACAATAATGGATGACTAGTAATTAACAGTAATATGCTATGTAGTGTAAAATCCCAAATATTGCTTTGTATCAATTATGCACAATAGTGCTTTAATCTTGTTGTATGTAATAAGAATATGTCTATTTATGTAAATATATATATATTTTGACATTTTTTAATCAAGTATGAGTAATCTATTTTCCGTTCCCAGTATCACAAGCAAAAAGTCCTTGCTTATTGTATTGCCATGTGGTCTGTCTCCCATAAATTCAAAGTAATTAATAAAACCAAACAGAAGGATACTGTTTCATCATCTAATATGATCCAAAGTGTTCTGTGCTTTACTTACCTAATCACTTAATTATTTTGGACTTATTGGTGGTATCAATCCCAAATTACAAGATCTTTTTTAGCAAAAATTTTAAGAGAAACCTTGCACTAGTATTGTGTATAGAGAAATGATATGGAGGGTATATCTGATATATGTCTACTTATAAGGAAAAGTAGTACTTCAAGTGGTCAGAAAACTACAATATGTTCCAAATTCCTAATTAGAGGAGTTATTTTAGTGTATTTTCAAGTATTTTAGCACATCATGGCAGAGGGTTAATGCCTTAAGCATTTCACCAGATAATTCAGCATCCTCAGAGGTGATAATGACTCCAGAATAATAGCTGCCTTGAGAATATGTTATTTGATACATGTACCCTGCAGAATTGAAGATATCTGCTTAACAGGTTAGAACAAACTGTACTGATTTTCTGTTCAATTACTCCAGAATGTTGGGATACATCTAAATATATGAAATACATGCTTCTTACCTATAGTCTTATGTATTACAATCAAACTGCTACTGACATAAATCAGTCTGGATCTAAATAATACATATTAACAAATGTACCTGAGTATATATCCTTACATTTTACAATTTTATGCTCTCCAGTTCAAGTACTCAGGATAGTCCTATGAATTAGAAGATCATCATTGTGTACAAATCACTTTGGGCCTATAACACGAATGATAATAAATGTATCGGCTGAAATTTTCAACAAAACATAAAATAAATATATGCTCATTATTTACAACTAGTTGAGCAACTACTGTATGTAAATATCCTGGACCCATTAAATACATATTAACATATTTACCTGTTCATGATTCTAGGAAAGGGCATTAGATTACTCTTGCTTTCTAATTATTTTGGCCTTGTGTGAAAAATATCACAATATACAGCAATGTGTAAAAGTTTTAGGAAAGTGTGAAAAAATGCTGTACAGTAAGAATGCTTTAAAACTAGAAATGTTAATAGTTTATATTCATCAATTAACAAAATGCAGAAGAACAGAATCAAAATCTAAATCAAATCAATATTTGGTGTGATCACCTTTGCATCAATTCTACTAGGTACACTTCCACAAAATCAGGGATTTTGTAAGCATATAGTCAGGTGTTTTATTAAACAATTATACCAAACAGCTGCTAATGATCATCAATTTAATATGTAGCTTGATACACAATCATTAACTGACACAGAAACAGCTGTGTAGGAGGAATAAAACTGGGTGAGAAACAGTCATACTCAGCTAACAAGGTGAGTTTGCTGAAGACAGTTTATGTCAAAAGCCATACACCATGGCAAAGACTAAGCACAGCCGCAAGACACAAGATAGTTATATTGCATCAGTAAGACCTCTCCCAGGCAGATAGGGGTTTCCAGATGTGCTGTACAAGCTCTTTTGAAGAAGCACAAAGAAACGGGCAATGTTTAGGATCGTAGATGCAGTGGTCGGCCAAGGATACTTGTGCAGCAGATGAAAAACACATCATGCTTATTTCCTTTGAAAATCAGAAGATGTCCAATAGTCCCATCAGCTCAGAATTGGCAGAAAATAGTGGGACACTGGTAAACCCTACTACTGTCCAGAGAAGTCTGGTCAGAAGTGGTCTTTCTGGACCAAAAAAGCCATAACTCCGACGTGGAAACAATGCCAAACGACTCAATTATGCACAAAAACACATAAACTAGGGTGCAGAAAAATGGCAGCAGGTGCTCTGGACTGATGAGTCAAATTTGAAATATTTGGCTGTAGCAGAAGGCAGTTTGTTCACTTGAGAGTGGTACAAGAATGAGGCAACAGTGAAGCATGGTGGAGGTTCCTTGCAAGTTTGGGGCTGCATTTCTGCAAATGGAGATTTGGTCAGAATTAATGGTATCGTCAATGCTGAGAAGTACAGGCAGATATTTATCCATCATGCAATACCATCAGGGAGGCATCTGTTTGGCCCCAAATTTATTTTGCCGCATGACAATGTCCCCCCAAACATACAGCCAAAGTCATTAAGAACTATATTCAGTGTAAAGGAGTCCTGAAAGTGATGATATGGCCCCCACAGAGCCCTGATCTCAACATCATCAAGTCTGTGTGGGATTATGGGATTACATGAAGAGAGAGAGAGAGAGAGAGAGAGAGACAACTGAGGCTGCCTAAATCCACAGAAGAACTGTGGTTAGTGCTCCAAGATGTGTGGAACAACCAACCTGCCGAATTCCTTAAAACCTGTGTGCAAGTGTTCCTAGAAGAATTCATGCTGTTTTGAAGGCAAAGGGTGGTCACACAAATACTGATTTAATTTTTCTTCACTCACTATGCATTTGTCAATTAATGAATATAAACTATTACCATGTCTATTTTTTAAAGCATTCTTACTTTACATCATTTTTTCACACCTGCCTAAAATGTTTGCACATTATTGTATATATATTTACATAAATAGATGTATACTTTTTTTAGTTTAATATTGGTTAGAAGTAGTGTTCTTTATCTAGTAACACCTGTCATCACAGTGGGGGACTATTGACACACTTTTGACAAGTACAGAATGGTCTAGTGCTGTATCACTGGAATTCTTAAACATAGTTCTTTTTATCATAACTAGCCCTATTTTTCCTCTTAAATACTTCTTTAATAAAAGTTATGATTTAGCATATTTTTTGTGGGATTCATTTACTGTAAATAACCTGAGTGCCAAACTGATGATGTTGTTCTCTATTTCTTATGTTGTAATCTTATTACATCATAGCACATCCATTCTGATACACGTAAGTGGAGCCGTAGATAGGGATGGGTGAAAGTTTTCATCTCAAAAGAGAAACAGGAGAAAAATTGTACTTTTCTCTGAGAGGTAAATTTTTCATGAAAAGTCCATTTTTTTCACCTAGATGATTGCATTGAAGTCAATGGGAAGACTGAATTTCTCCTCATCATGTGGCAAGTTTCCCATCTTTTACTGCAGGCATAGTATAAAAGGGGTGTCACGTTCCCTCGGCATTCCATTCTGTGTTTGTGAGAAGAATAGAACAGCACATTTTTGAGCTATAAAAACAGGCTAATAAAGTAGAGCTGAAGGTTAGTTTAGGGAGTCTTGCAGGCAGGAAACCTGTTCTCTGTATTAGGGGATTAAGGAAGACTCTGGGGAAATGGAAAGGATAAAGTAGATTGACCCCAAAAACCCCAATATTTTGTGTGACTGTCTGGGAAGAAACAGAAATGTGATCCAAGTTTCTTCCTGATGTGGCTGTTATCTCTTTCCTAGTGGAATGTGGGGGGTGTGAGAATGGAGCAAAGAAGGTTTACTCCAAATACCCCAACATGTTTTGTGGCAAAGTAGACACAGGCAGTGATCCAAGTTTCTTCCTGATCTGTCTGTTATCGCTGGGGATTCTACAGAGAAAGGGGTTGTCACAGCACCAACAGATACCAGATAGTAATGGTGCCTATAGGAGAATACACAAACTACATAGTCTGAAAAAGGTAAAGGATTCAGATATAAACCTGTAATAGTGGCACTAATCAGGGTATTGCAATCATGTCTTTATTAGTCTAAATTATAAATTTGGGAGAACAGACATATGGGGATAACTACAAAAACAAATAGCAACTCCAGGGGAGTATTTATTTCATTCTTTTGATAAGAAATGGGTTTGTGGTTCAAATTTAAATAAAAGTCAGTCATGGATTTGATATATCAATTCAGTGTCCCTATCATAAAACTTTTATATCAGGTTAGTGATATAATTACATAGAGAGAGATTTTATTTTGAGTAGGATTTCAGATGTTCAAAATATCTATTGTCAATAATTGGTATCCATTTCTACTATTTGACTAGCGCAGGACACCTCTATTTATTTTATATGTGTATATTCATATACATGCTGCCCCAGTTGCTGCAAATTGAATATATTTGGTCAACAGCATAAAGCTGTGAGTGCTCCTTATCTGATTATTTAAGGGTCACGTTAATAAGTTATTAGGATGTGTATTCCCTTGTATTCGAAGTGCCTTGCTAGAGGTACTTAAAGGGTTAAAATTGCAATATGTATCGCTCATATAAGCTACAATGTAGTGATTATGCTGCCTCTATTGTTCAAGGAGTACAGGAAGCACTGTTAAGACTGATTCAGTTAGTTAACAGAGTAAAATTGTATGCATTTTAGTATTTAGCTGGTGATTAAGATATACACTGCCCCTGTTACTCTGAGTTCATCGTCAGAAAGATACAGCTGATTGCTTAGAGATTGGGTGACTTGGTGTACATTGTAAATATGTGCCGTAGCTGACACATTCAATCTTTATAATACATGTTGATGACAGTTGTGATTTGTGTTTAGAAAGCTTGCAAGTAATTTGCATAGGTTTATACCAGGCAAGCACAAAAACAGCAATGATATAGAGTAGTAGTAACCACTAGAGTTGAAATGCTGTATCAGATTGAACACATGCCACTCCAGTGTCTCTGCACCTGTGAAAAATTGTGGGTATATGTATTTGCAAATTAGAAGCTTATTAGCACAGCCACATTGTTGCAAGAGTTTTAACTCAAATTTCTGCACGTGCTGTACTTATGTATATGTATATTAGTAGATATGAGAATGCCAGGCAGGTATTTGTGAAATTAAACCCTACTTCTTGTTTAGAGAGACCCAAGACAGAGCTTGACCTCTGATTCCCATTTAGCCCCCTGTGATTTCTAAAGTAGTTTACAGATTAAAAACTGTAGGAGAGAGAAAGAGCTCAGATCTCTCCCCCGTGATTAGCTTATCCGGTTTCGCCACTGGTTTTCTCAAGAGTGAGCTGCACCTCCAGGCAAGATCCTTTTTAAGTCAATTGCTCCTCCCATAAACACCCACATTGGACGGCATGGTCTATTACTCATGACCAGGGATATACCAATTAACCCTGCTTGTATTGTATGGGCAGGATTGTCTTTTAAAACAAAATGTTCCTGAGTTTAGTGTTATTAAATAAAATTAGAGTTTAAAATAATCTAGTTTAATTATAGGAGATTTTACTAGGAAGTATTGGTTATGTTGTTAATTTGTTTTGATGGTCAATTAAGTGTAATTATAACAGATCACATAAAATATATGATATTCTAGCACTGAATCTGCCTTATTAATATGAACCAGAACCTTTTAAATACCACAGTTCATACACTAACTCACTTGACTTTGTTAATTAAAAAGGGAACCTGTTAGACTTATCCAATTCAGATGGAATAAGGTTTTACACTAGGAGATTTTGTATTTTTTCTATTTATGTAGTATCCATTTGAGTTCTTCATTAAGTCCTTTTTTAACTCTTTGAGTGCCAGAGGGGTACGCAATGCATTGCAGAGCAATGCATTACATACCCTTCTGTCACTCAAAGGGTTAAGTAAGATCTTACGGAGAAAATGGTGGACATCTTTAGTAATTTCAAATTTATCCAGCGTATGGGTAAGAGAAAAATTCAAACGCTTGGTGAGGACAGCCATTTGATCTAAGGTTAAGTCTGTATTAGTCGGATTTATTATCTGTAGATTGTCTTGGGGCTGTTCTATCTCTTTTCCTATTCCATTTATTAATAAGTAAAACAGATAAGTAAACTCATTTTTGTGGCTGGAAGTCTTATATAATTCTGGGGGTTATGAGGCAAAGTTTGAACTTGATGGACTGGCATAGTTTGTCAAAATAATATATTATGTTACTATGTCACTAGTAATAACTCAAATATTATGCTGCTCCCATTCCCCATCCTACCAGCCAGGCTACAAGCATTTGTAAGCATACATTTGATGTCCCTGCCATTCAGAATATGTGCATTCTTTGAAATATAAATTATTTGCTTTTCATCAGGCGCTAGCATAGACACTTCCCTAGACTCTTAGCCCCCACACTCTACCTCCAAGCCCATCTATCACGGTGCCTGTGCTATTGCTGGCAACATTTTGACAGTGTTATTTCCTGATACAATTTTATTGGCTAACGTGATGTTGCTCCACCCAGTGATAGCCCTTAAATACTGAGCCCTGTCACTTCTGCAGTGCCCTTTCGTGGTATTCCTGTTGCTAAGAGCTTGCTCCGTTATTCGTGTGAATCCAGTGTATGACCCGGACTGCCTGACTACTTTGCCTGGTTACGTTCCTGCTCTGTGTACCAACCCGGATTGGCTGACGTTACTGCTCTGTGTATCGATCTGGCCTGGCTAACGTTCCTGCTCTGTGTACCGACCCGGATTGGCTGACGTTCCTGCTCTGTGTACCGACCCGGTTTGGAGGACGTTCCTGCTCTGTGTACCGATCCGGCCTGGCTGACGTTCCTGCTCTGTGTACCGACCCGGATTGGCTGACACTCCTGCCCTGTGTATCATTCAGGCCCGGTTCACCACTCCATCCGGTTATCCGGTTTTAGGGTTCTATTCCGGTGCTCTGTCTCGGACAGACCCATTGGTTGCCTCAATTACTGCTCTGGCAGTTCAGTTACTGTGACCCAGTCACCCTATTGTGCCTTGTATTCCCACACACCAGTGTAGGAGATATTACTGGTTGCACCACGGTACGCTTGGCCTGTAACTGCTTCCCAGCTGAGGTTGGTGTACTCCTGGGAGCCTCAGTCTGTCTCTACTATCTGGCAGTCATCATCAGGTCTGAGCATTCGTTAACCCTTGCGGGTTGGTGCCATTGCATTTGGGTAACAGTCTATTGCAGTCTCGGTTTGGTGATACACTGCACCTCCAGTTGCAGTCATCCAGTGTTGTTCCGGTAGTCAGTCACATATCCAGGGTCTCGCTTACTCCTTTGTGGCCACAAGTCACTATTGTGTCACTCTCTGAGTAGTGAGTGTCCTTTGGGCCTTCCGCTATTAGGGCCTATCAGGTACTCCTGGCCTAATAGCACCATTCTGCCGTTGTCTCTCTGATTCACACGAACTGTAACCTGACCTGTTTCAGTATTATATTTTGCTACACATATATATACTGGACCCGTGTGGGTTAATGATTCCTCTGTAACCTGTCCTGTGTCAGTATTACATTGTACTTATATGCTGGACCTGCGAGGGTTATTCTATCCTGTGTGGTTTAAATAAAACTGTTTTTTTTACCAAACCTTCTGCCTCTGAGTGTACTTAAAACTGTTACACCTTCTGTAATGTCAAGTTCCTTTTTTACAATGTCTATACATACCGTGTTGCTTCATCTTCCCCCACTATCTAAGAATAAATATTTTTCAGCCCTCTAACTATCCTATATTCCACCACAGCAGTCCCCTCTTCCACTAAGGTGCAATTCATGTCTATGAAAAGACAGTCCAGTGATCTAGGACCCCAAACCCCTTCTGTTTACACCAAATCTGCTATATAGCATGGCACAGGCACAGACATCTTATATGTCCTTTGCGTAAGCTTGTGACCTAAATCATTCTTAACAAACCTCCATCACCCATTAACTTTGCCATTGTTACCAATCTGTAACATGACAGCTGGGTCATGCCCAATCCCTCCCAACAATCTAATCATCCAATTTGTTACATGCTCAAGCAACTGGAAGACAGCAAACCATTTGAATGTGGTGACCTGTACTGTTGACAGATTACCTGTCTTCCTTATAATGGAATCCCCTACCACCACAAACTTTCTAGGTCTGCTTGCTTCCCTGATTGCATCAGCACTAGAGGCACCATTCTTCTTGCTCTGTAGAAGAAGATCCAGATGGGAGGGAAGCTGAAGAGGTTCCGCCACTGAGAGATCCAGAAGCTCCAGAAAGCAAGCCTGCCAAGGCCAGTACAGAGCAATCAGAATGACTGGGCAGCTCTCCAGTTGCAGTTTCCGTATCACCCTGTGCAACAGGGGAATGGGAGGAAAGAAGGAAATTGCACGGGATCGACAGGGAATCCTGTAACTGTTTGCTTGACATTCAGACGCAGAAGGTTAGATAAAACACAGTTTTATTGAACAAAATCAGAAAACAATAACCCACACGGGTCCAGTAATATATAATACAATATAGTACTGACACAGGACAGGTTACAGCAATATATACCCACACGGGTCAAGTATATGTTTAATACAGCAACACAATATACTGACACAGGTCAGGTAACTTTCATGTGATACTCAAACGACGCAGCACTGAATGGGTTACTATTAGGCCAGGAGGACTGACAGGCCCTATTAGCATGAGGCCCTTTAAGACTCTCACTCTGCAGAGAGTGCACAAATATCGAGTAAAGTCACAATAGTCAACAGAGGCCCAGAACAAGCTTGTGAACTGCAGTAGTGGAGGACTGACTGTAAGCCTGGAAAGGCAACCAACGGAGACTGCACGGATAGATAGCTGGTGGAATCGGCACCTTCCCCGAAGGGGTTAAAAATGCTCAGACCTATGTCGACTGCCCGGTCAATTGAACAGCCTGAGGTGCCCAGAGTAAGACCAACCTCAGCGTGTGACAGCCTGAGGCGCCCAGAGGAAGACCAACCTCAGCATGTATGTGTAACGGTTTGTTTTGACACTCAGACCAGTAGGTAAAATAAAGCAATCTTTTATTGAAAGAAAATAAATACAAATGATCGCCCTCTACAGTTGACAGCAACAATTGCAAGTGAATACTCAGTACACATAGATTCACTATAATGGATAGAAGGCACCCAACATAGGTACAGAAAATAGGGAACTGGCCCCTAAAGGGTAAATGAGAACAATTTGTCAGTCTCAGCTGTGGGGTTTGGCACGCCCGTATGGTGTAGTGATAAACTGAGCAAATGTGCACAGCACAGAGTTCATGTAATGATGGGATGTAGATGTTGAGTGACCAACGTGAGCTATAGCAGAACAGTGACCCAAAATAGCCCCCGCGGGCGTTCGCCAAGAGACCACTGAGACTGCAAGTGCAAGAGTATGTAGCCCCCACGGGCGTGATCGAGACTAGCCTGAGATGCAAAGCTGGCGTTTTAGCCCCCACGGGCGTATAACCGGAGACCAACGTGAGCACAACACGAGCCAATAGCCCCCACGGGCGTTTACCTTCGGACCTTGCAAGAGCTTGGAGCCTAACCTTGCCATCAATAGCCGCACCGGATACCTCCGGTATTAACCGTGAGACCGAGAGCCAGAGACGCCCAACCGGACCAACAGGATAGACTACTCTGCAAACGTAACTGGGAGTCGCCGTCAAAGTAGCGGCCAACTCAGCAGCAGTAGACTTACAAGGTAACGGCTCTGTAATCAGAAAGGAGGTCCGGCAAGAGAGAAGCGCCACTGCAAGGGTTAAAAGGTACGTTTGAATCTCCCAGGCTCGGTATGGTAACTTAGCTCTGCAGCGTATAGAGGCTCGGTACAAGGAGCACAGCTTATGCAAGTCAGCAAGGAACTCTGCACTGAGGGATGGGTTGCACAGGAGTGTAATGGTCACACTAGTTCGGCACAGCAACGCAGGATTCAGAATGTCGCGGCGGCGACAACAGGCCAAGCAGGTCGCTGGAACAGGCCGCGATGATCTCGAAGCAGGAAGTCAGCCAGCCGGGTCGTAGCACGTAGAAGTCTCTCAGACAAGCCGGGTCGTAGCACGTAGAGGGTTCTCAGACAAGCCGGGACGTAGCACGTAGAGGATTCTCAGACAAGCCGGGTCATACACGATCAGGAACACTGGAGCGTAGTCAGGACAGGACAAAGTCGGTACACAGGAATCCGGATACAGGAACACAGCAACAGCAAGTCTGGCTCAGAAACACCACGAAAGGGCATCTAACAGATGTAAGAGTCAGGTATAAAAAGGTCACCTAGGGCCGGGCCAAACCAACTGAACGAATCACAGTCTGCCACAGATGAGAGTGACAGGATAATCACAGGCACTGTGATAGTACCCCCCTCTCAAAGACCCCCTCTCCCTGCTGGAGGCTTAGGTTTCTGAGGGTATTTAGAGTGGAAGTTGCGCACAAGTCTGGGCGCATGGAGGTCCTTTTGGTCAACCCAAGAGCGCTCCTCCGGGCCATAGCCCTTCCAGTGGACCAAGTATTGCAACTTCCCTTTAAGTCGCCTAGAATCAACAATGCTCTGAACCTCATATTCCTCTTGCCCCTGGACATCCACCGGCCCAGGAACTACCGGAGTAGTAGTGTAACGATTGCAAACCAGGGGTTTTAACAGAGACACATGGAACACATTGTGAATATGCATAGACGGTGGAAGTTCCAATACATAGGAGACAGGATTAATTTTGCGAATAATTTTAAATGGACCAATAAACCGGGGAGCCAGCTTATTCGAGGGGACCTGCAGATTGAGGTTTCTGGAGGAGAGCCATACCCTATCACCAACTTTGAAAGAGATCGCTGGCAGCCGTCTACGATTGGCATATCGCTGATGCCGCTGGAAAGACTGAGTGAGGGTCCTTTGCACCTGTGCCCAGGTGGAACAGAGCTGCTCCATATGCTCATCCAAAGCCGGAATCTGCTGTGACTGGAACGAGTCCGGGAGCAAACCTGGCTGGAACCCATAGTTGATTAAGAACGGGGAGCTCCCGGACGATGAGTTAACTGCACAATTCCTGGCAAACTCCGCCCATGGCAACAGGTCGGCCCAATTGTCATGATGATCAGTAATAAAACGGCGCAGGAACTGTTCCAGTCCCTGATTGGCACGCTCAGCGGCTCCGTTGGTCTGGGGATGGTAGGTGGAGGAGAAGGACAATTGAATGCCCATCATGCCACAGAATGCCCTCCAAAACCTGGACACGAATTGACTCCCACGGTCGGAGACCACCACTCTGGGTACTCTGTGCAAACGAAACACTTCTTTAGCAAAGACCTTAGCCAATTCCTGAGCCGATGGAAGCCCCCTGAGTGGCACAAAATGAGCCATTTTGGAGAACCTATCAACCACCATAAGGATAAATGTATACCCCCTCGAGCTTGGCAATTCTCCCAGAAAATCGATAGATATATGAGACCAGGGCCGTTCTCCATTAGGCACAGGTTGAAGCAAGCCCACTGGGAGATGCCTGGGGGTCTTAGCACGGGCACATGTGGCACAAGCGGCAGTAAAGGCAGAGCAATCGGCTCTGAGCGTCGGCCACCAGAATAATTGCGAAAGAGACCATACCAGCTGATCCCTGCCGATGTGCCCGGCCGCCCTAGACGAATGATAGGTCTCCAATAGACGAGTGCGAAAAGGCTCATCTACAAAGCATTTACCAACTGGAGTCTCAAGTGGAGCCCTAGCTTGAGACCCCAAAATCTCCTCTCCCAGTGGCGAAGTTATACTAGTGCGAATAGTAGCCATAATACGGTCGGGCTGAATAATGGGTACCGGTGCTTCCTCCCTCTCAGTGTCCGACGCGAACTGTTGAGACAATGCGTCTGCCCTCACGTTCTTAGAACCCGGGAGATACGATACTACAAAGTTAATCCGGGACAAAAAGAGTGCCCACCTGGCCTGTCGAGAAGACTACCTCTTAGCCTCAGAGAGATATGTCAAGTTTTTGTGATCGGTCAGGATCAGTACTGGGTTCTTGGTACCTTCCAACAAGTGACGCCACTCCTTCAGTGCCAGAATAATAGCCAATAACCCCCTGTATCCAATCTCATAGTGGCTCTGTGCGCTGGACAATTTCTTAGAAAAAAAAAACACAAGGTTTCAAGGTACCACCTCCCACAGGACGCTGGGAGAGTACTGCCCCAACCCCAACCTCAGAGGCGTCAACTTCCAAGGTAAATGGCAGGGAGGGATTGGGATGGGACAGTACTGGGGCAGATGTAAAGGCAGATTTTAAGGTCTCAAACGCATTATCAGCGGCCTCGGACCACTGAGAGGGAGTAGAGCCCTTATGTGTTAAGTCAGACAAAGGTTTCACAATTGTGGAAAAGTTACGTATGAATTTTCTGTAATAGTTGGCAAACCCTAAAAAGCGCTGAATCGCTTTTAACCCTTTAGGGCGAGGCCATTGTAATACTGCTGCCAACTTGTCCTGGTCCATAGCGATTCCATCTTTGGAGATTGCGAACCCCAAAAATGGTACTTGTGACACATGGAATTCGCATTTTTCCAATTTACAAAACAGCTTATTCTCCCGGAGTCGCAACAAGACTTCCGTGACATCTTTAATATGTTGGGAGAGAGTGGCGGAATGAATCAATATATCGTCCAGATATACCACCACGCAGGACTGAAGCATGTCACGCAAGATATCATTAATCAGCTCCTGGAATACCGCAGGTGCATTACATAAGCCAAAAGGCATTACCAGATATTCATAGTGCCCAGTTCTGGTATTAAATGTCGTTTTCCACTCATCACCTTCTCTGATTCTAATTAGATTGTAGGCGGCCCGCAAATCAAGTTTGGTGAAGACAGAAGAGCCCTTCAATCTGTCAAATAACTCGGTGATGAGTGGAATAGGGTATGCGTTCTTGGGCATAACCTTATTAAGCCCCCGGTAATCAATACATGGCCTTAGTTCGCCATTTTTCTTTTTTACAAAGAAGAATCCGGCACCAGCCGGAGAAGTGGACTTGCGAATAATTCCCCTACCAAGGGCGTCCTCAATGTATTCCTCCATTGCCCTCTTCTCCTCGCATGACAGTGGGTAAGTTCGTCCCCTTGGGGGAATCACACCTGGAGGCAAATCAATAGCGCAATCATAGGGTCTATGCTCGGGCAATGCTCTAGCCTCCCCCTTGCTGAATACGTCACTGAATTCCCCATATTCAACTGGCACAGCAGGAGAGGTACACATAATTTTGACAGGAAGAGATAGGCAGTTTTTTTTACAGTAATCGGACCAGGAACTAACCTCACATTTTTGCCAATCAAATTGAGGATTGTGCAGAAGCAACCATGGAAACCCCAAAATGACTGCATGGTGAGGTGAGCGAATAATTTGAAACTGTACCTCCTCCTTGTGGAGTGCCCCAACTGACATAGAAATAGGAATGGTTTCCATTGTAATAAAGGCGGGATCCAATGGTCTGCCATCAATGTCCTCTACTGCCAATGGAGATTCCTTTTTGCATAGAGGAATATTTTGAGAAGCCGCAAAAGATTGGTCCATAAAGTACCCGGCTGCTCCAGAGTCTACCAGCGCCAAGGTTTCTGCGCCCTTGTCAGCCCAAGAGAACGTCACCTGGATGGTGGGTTTAGCAATATTTGAATCTAGGGACTGTTGTACACCACCTAGGGCCTGTCCCCCAAGGTACTCTAGATGCGTGTATTTCCCGGCCTCACCGGACAATTGCGCAAAAGGTGCCCCTGTTTGCCACAATATAAACATAGGCCTTGCCTTTTACGAAAAGACCTCTCTTCTTTGGAGAGTCTAGTAAAACCCAGCTGCATTGGCTTTGCTGCCTCTCCTGGATGCTCAGTAGGAAAGGGTGGAGAGGGTGGGTCAAAGGAACTGTCCTGCCCATGTTTTGTGGAAGTTGCCCTTCTTGCCAACCGTCTTTCCCGGATATGAGAATCAATGAGCATTACATAAACAATGAATTCGTCCAGGTCACTAGGTACATCTCGGGCAGCTATTTCATCTTTAATTGGTTCAGAGAGCCCCTTAGCAAAAGCTGCCAATAATGCCTCATCGTTCCAGCCCACCTCCGCTGCCAGGGTCCGGAATTCTATCGCATAATTTCCCAATGTACGTTCGCCCTGCTGTATCTCCATTAGCCTTTTGGCAGCGGAGGCAACTCTGCCAGGGACCTCAAACACACGGCGGAACTTCTTTACGAACTCATTAAAGTTCAGCGTGCAAGGTTTGGCACTTTCCCACAAAGGGTTTACCCAAGCCAAAGCTTTGCCTGTTAGTAGCGATATCATGAATCCGACCTTGCTTCGGTCGTTAGGAAAAGTCTGGGGCGTTAATTCCAAATAGATCTCCAACTGATTAATAAAGCCCCTGCATAAGGAAGGCTCGCCATCATATCTCAATGGTAACGGCGCCGCTGCCGTTAAGCCTCTGACACAAATAGGAGGGGCTAGAGGCGGATTGTCCGGTGTCAAGACTGGGGAGACCACCGGATTCGGATTAGGCTTGTCTAGGTGTACCGTACGTTCAAGTAGGGTCTGTAGAGCCAGTGTCAATTGATCTAAAATAGCCCCCGCGGGCGTTCGCCAAGAGACCACTGAGACTGCAAGTGCAAGAGTATGTAGCCCCCACAGGCGTGATCGAGACTAGCCTGAGATGCAAAGCTGGCGTTTTAGCCCCCACGGGCGTATAACCGGAGACCAACGTGAGCACAACACGAGCCAATAGCCCCCACGGGCGTTTACCTTCGGATCTTGCAAAAGCTTGGTGCCTAACCTTGCCACAATAGCCGCACCGGATACCTCCGGTATTAACCGTGAGACCGAGAGCCAGAGACGCCCAACCGGACCAACAGGATAGACTACTCTGCAAACGTAACTGGGAGTCGCCGTCAAAGTAGCGGCCAACTCAGCAGCAGTAGACTTACAAGGTAACGGCTCTGTAATCAGAAAGGAGGTCCGGCAAGAGAGAAGCGGCACTGCAAGGGTTAAAAGGTACGTTTGAATCTCCCAGGCTCGGTATGGTAACTTAGCTCTGCAGCGTATAGAGGCTCAGTACAAGGAGCACAGCTTATGCAAGTCAGCAAGGAACTCTGCACTGAGGGATGGGTTGCACAGGAGTGTAATGGTCACACTAGTTCGGCACAGCAACGCAGGATTCAGAATGTCGCGGCGGCGACAACAGGCCAAGCAGGTCGCTGGAACAGGCCGCGATGATCTCGAAGCAGGAAGTCAGCCAGTCGGGTCGTAGCACGTAGAAGTCTCTCAGACAAGCCGGGTCGTAGCACGTAGAGGGTTCTCAGACAAGCCGGGTCGTAGCACGTAGAGGATTCTCAGACAAGCCGGGTCATACACGATCAGGAACACTGGAGCGTAGTCAGGACAGGCCAAAGTCGGTACACAGGAATCCGGATACAGGAACACAGCAACAGCAAGTCTGGCTCAGAAACACCATGAAAGGGCATCTGACAGATGTAAGAGTCAGGTATAAAAAGGTCACCAAGGGGCGGGCCAAACCAACTGAATGAATCACAGTCTGCCACAGATGAGAGTGACAGGATAATCACAGGCACTGTGATAGTATGGCAGGAGAAGGGTCAAGCGTACCGTGGTGCACAGATAGAAGGAACACACCAGCAATGTCGCCTGCGCGACACAGACAGATACCGGAGACTAAACTGCAAGGGTATAGTGAGGCCACAGTGACACTGTCCGGAGACAGGGAGGAGCCTGGGTAACAACCCCAACCGAGGACCGGATGGGGCAGTATGCAGGACAGATACACGGCCAAAGAAGCCCAACCAGGCCGGTACACAGAGCAGGAACATCAGACAATCCGGGTCGGTACACAGAGCAGGAACGTCAGCCGGGCCGGGTCAGTACACAGAGCAGGAACGTCAGCCAATCCGAGTCGGTACACAGACCAGGAACATCAGCCAATCCGAATCGGTACACAGAGCAGGAACGAGATGCAGAGTAGTCAGGCAGTCCGGGTCGGTACACAGAGATCACACAAAAACAGGAACAAGCGCTAGTAACGGAAACACCACGAAAGGGCACCGGAGAAGTGACAGGACAAATACTGGGCCAATAGGCGTAAGCAGGAGTTTAAACTGACAGAATGTCGCCAGCATAGCACGGGCACCGTGATACATCCACTGTTAGAGACAGGGGATCCACCCAGCGAGAGCAGAATGTTGAACCCTTCCGATCAGGTCGATGTACAGAAGACCCCACAACTGGACAATGAGGTTGAACACCTCTTGATGAAGTTCCCACTCTGTGCTGTCCACTGTGTGTTGACTGAGGAAGTCTGCCAGAACGTTGTCTACACCAGGAATATGAACTGCGGAAATGGCAGGGACATGCTCCTCTGCCCAGGACAAAATAGCCTTGACCTCTAGTCAGGCTGCAAGACTTCTTGTGCTGCCTTGCTTGTTGATGTAGGCTACCTCTGTGGCGTTGTCCGACTGGACCCTGACCTCGCAATCCAGTTGACGTGTTCAGTGGCGCAGGGCATGAAATATAGACCAAAGCTACAAGATGTTGATGGGAAGGAGAGATTCTTCCTGGGACCACTAGACCTGAGCATTCATGTGCCCAGAACCGCTCCCCAACCAGAGAGGCTGGCATCCATCGTCACTGTTGTCCAAAATGGCACCATGAATGGCCTGCCTTTCAGTAGATTGTTCAGGTTGAGCCACCAAGAGAGACTCAGCTCCACGTGAAGAGGGAGAGATAAGGACCTCTCCAGGAGATCCGGCCGACCCCTGCATGCCAGTATTAGAAACCTCTGAAGTTCTCTGGTATGAGCAATGGCAAATGGAACCTCCTATATGGTGGAAATGAACTTCCCCACCAGGGATGACAACTTCTTGGCTGGAACCAGATCCTGATTCAGGACAACCTGGACTTTCAGTGCAATCTGATGAGCCCTCTGACTATTGAAGAGGATCCCCAGAAAGACCATCCTCTGTGAAGGAACAAGGTCTGACTTGACCAGATTGGTGATCCACCCGTGATGGAACAGAGCATGAAAGAAATCCTGCACTTTCTGACGAAGGAGTTCTGGAGAAGAGGCTTTTAGAAGGAGGTTGTCCATGTACTCTGATACCGTCTCGATGTAGGACAGAAATCAAGACTCCCAGGACTCTGTTGAAAACTTGAGGAGCCGTGGTCAGGCCAAAGGGGAGAGCAGAAAACTGGAAATGCCCTCGGTCGCAGGCAAAGTGGAGATATTGCCGACTCTCTGGATGGTAATGTATAAATATGCATCCTGAACATCCAGAGAAGCTAGAAATTCCCCAGGGGACATGGCAGCTATCACTGTGCATAGCGACTCCTGGTAGTACTGGGACTTGACTACGAAGGAGCTGAGATCCTTCAAATCCAAAATGGGGCGACAGCCGCCGTCCTTCTTGGAAACCACAAAGAGGTTGGAGTAGAATCCCAACCCTCTTTGCTGAGGAGGAACTGGTTCCAAGACCACCTTGTCCAGAAGGGCCTGAATGGCTCCCTCAAAAACGCGGCACTTTTCTGCTCCCAGAAGAGAGCGAGGAGAGAAGGTCTGACTACTCTTTTGCCTGCTTCCATTATGTAGTGGACACCCAACCTGGTGCAGACTTGTGGCTCTGGCTGACTACCTGAACTGTGTATGACCCAGGCCTGTGTGTCCATCCATTCTGGTGTTGACCTGTGGTTCTGTTTGACCATTCTCCTTGTGCATTCCGATTTGGCTTACACATCCTTTCTGGTGCAAACCTGTGGCTCTGGCTAACTACCTGCTCTTTGTATGATCTGGCTGTACCCCGCAGCCACCATCTGCAAAACCCATGGGTCTGCCACATAGGCTTCCCAAGCCAATAGGTAGTGGTGCAAGCGGTCACCCACCTGCGGGTGGGAACCCGGATTCGGCGAGTCATGCAGAAGAAGGTTTGGAAGCCTTGGGCTTAGTGGAGGACTTAGGCCTCCATCGCCTCCAAAGGGACGTAAAAAAATGATTCTGCTTGACAGATGCCTTCTTCCTCTGGACCACTGGCAGGTGAGTACTGAGGTGCCCTGAAAGACAGGAGAGCTCTCTTGAAGGCAGTATCAGCAGACCAGATCTTGAGCCAAAGAGCATGTCTGGCTACCACAGACATGGTGGATGCCCTGGCTACAGCATCAAACAGGGCAGCAGAAACATAATTCTGAGCCTCAGAGATGTTGGTGAGAAGTCGCAACATGTCAGTAGTAGGAGCTCCCTGATGGACAGCTGAAGTGAGCTGCTCAGTCCAAACAGCCACGACTCAATTCACCCACGCCGCAGCAAATGCGGGGAGCAGGGCAGAACCAGCCGTCACAAAAATGGCCTTGAGAGAGGTTTCAAGCTTTTTCTCAGTCCAGTCTTTCAGAGCAGATACATCAGCCAAAAGGCAAGGCTGTGGACTTACTTAGAAAGCCTGGAAACAGGGGCATCCACCTTAGGAGGATGAACCCATTTGACTAGGGCCGCTTCAGAGAATGGTTAAAGCTTAGCAAATTTCCTAGAGACAGACGTTTTTTTGTCTGGAAAACAAGTATGGGGCCTGACAGGTTCCTGAAACACATCAGATGGGTCAGAGGACACCTCATGTACCAAGAAAATGTTCAGGGTGTTCAACACAGCCCTGATCAGGCCCTCAGCCGATGGAACAGGATCAGCCTCAAAGGGGTCCCCAAAAAACTGAGAGGAAGGGACAGAAGAACAGTGTTCATCATCAGAGTCCACTAATAATTCCTCCTCAGAGGAATCAGACACATCAGGTACCCGACAGTTTAGGCAGGGAAAATCTGATAGGGTTGGGGGCCTGTCACGAATGGAAGACCCCCTGCAAGGTGGATGGAAGGAGTTGTAAGGTAGACCAGAGGTCCCTGGTAGTACTGGTAGTATCCTTAAACTCTTGCATCCAAACTGGCTCTAGTGCATGGCTGGAGGTCCCTTCAGGGGACTCAAGGGCAGCAGCTCATGCTGGGCAAACGTGACCTGAGTATTCTCTAAGTAACCCTGAGTGACATGAGGAGCAATGAGCAATGGGGGACACAGACGTGTCCTCCTGAGGAAAGAACTTGCAGCCAAGATTTTCCCCCCAGGGCTTAGGTCCACAAAAGCACCTGGTAAACTGAGCTATCCACATTTGGGCGATGGGAATTGTCAGTGATGGTAATCTGCCTAATGGTGGTATCCCATATCTAATAGAAAAATAATAAAATAAAGGTAAAACTATAGCAGAACAAATCTTATTGGATGGGAATTGGCTAGCTGCAAGCTAAGGAGAGGAGGTAGGCTCCACCCAGCAATCCCTTCTCAGAATTGTTCCTGCCTACTTAAAGGGGCTGATCGCCTACCCAAAGTTACCACTAACCTGTATTAGATGACAGAGAAATATACATATATATATATATATATATATATATATATATATATATACACACCCACCACAGACACATAGAACAATCAATTGCCCTCCTGCAAAGGGAGGAAAAGAAGGGTTTTGTTTTAACCACTCCACTAATGCAATAAGAGTAAATAAGAAAGAAAAATAGTAATTGTATCAAACAGAAATGTCCCATAACATTGCTTTTTCAAAAGGTAGAAGCTTGCAGTATAATATGATACAGCCAGAGCTGACACTTCTCCATTGTTGATATGACCCTCTTATTTGAAGATTAGTCACAGTCCATGGGTGTTCTTATTTAGATCCCCTTTAATTTCAAATTTTTTAAAGTGATAGTAATGTTTCACAAAAGCAGCAGCTCCAATTAATCTTCACAGTATTTGAGCCATAGAGAATGTAATTTCATTACTGTGAGCGTTGTAGTTCAAGAGTAATTGAATGATAAAGTTTCCCTCTCCCGCCCCTTTTACCTAGTGTAAGCCCCCATTCCTCAGATGTGGAATCTAGTCCATAGACCGGACAGCTCACATCAAGGGTCAACATTCTTACTGTGAGAACAATGAAAGCCCTGCCCCCCTTGACAGGTTTTTCAGCTTTTTCCCTTATCTTAATTGAAGATTGCCCCTCTCTGCAATCTACCTGGATACTTCCTGCTGCTCTAAGCTGAACAGTGTTACAATAGTAAAAGAGGCAGGAGGGGGATACTTTATCATTCAGTTACTCTTGAACTACAACTCTGACAATTGAAATAACACTCTCCAAGGCCCAAATACTATGATGATTAATTAGAGCTGCTTTTATTATGAAATATTACTATCCCTTTAAAGTTGAAGTAAAGGGTGTTCTCGTTAGATCAAGCAGTTGCCCTCAATTGAAGAGCTGCTAGATCTGGTTAGCATATGAGGATTATGTGTTCTGAAAACTTCTGGATAACTTCAGAATCTATAGAGAACACATTTACAGAAGGCGGGATAAACTTTTAAGGAACTTTAAAAGTTTTGGAATTATGTGTTATCCATGGACTGTGACTAATCTTCAAATAAGATTGTCATATCTACACTGAAGAGGTGCCAAAGCCAGCTCTCTCATATTATATTTCATATTTCCTTCCAGTAACATAGGGGGTGGTTAAACCTCAATGAGAGGAAGGGCTGCAGGACACTCACAAACCAGTATCATTTGATAGATCCAGATCAGCAATAAGACTGATTGCCTATTTTCTCTTAGTGGTGTAAGACTCCCTAACAATAACCATCAAAGCTCTTCTACATTCACTCTCACTCTGCTTGATATAGCTGAAAGTCAACAATTACAACCTAGTAGTGTTGAGCGAGCATGCTCGGCCGATGCTCGGATCGGCTCGAGCATCGCTCTGCTCGGCACATGGCGGTACTCGTCGAGTACCGCCATGTGCTCGCCCGCCATGTTCGGGTGGCGGGGATCTGTGCCGGAGGAGGCACAGATCTGAAGACGCTCCACTGGACCACCAGGGACTGGAGGTACGGGGGCATTGCGGAGATGAAGGGGGCATTGCGGAGATGAAGGGGGCATAGCGGAGATGAAGGGGGACATTGCAGAGATGAAGGGGGCATTGCAGAGATGAAGGGGGCATTGCAGAGATGAAGGGGGCATAGCGGAGATGAAGGGGGACATTGCAGAGATGAAGGGGGCATTGCAGAGATGAAGGGGGCATAGCGGTGATGAAGGGGGACATTGCAGAGATGAAGGGGGCATTGCAGAGATGAAGGGGGCATAGCGGAGATGAAGGGGGACATTGCAGAGATGAAGGGGGCATTGCAGAGATGAAGGGGGACATTGCAGAGATGAAGGGGGCATTGCAGAGATGAAGGGGGCATAGCGGAGATGAAGGGGGACATTGCAGAGATGAAGGGGGCATAGCGGAGATGAAGGGGGACATTGCAGAGATGAAGGGGGCATTGCAGAGATGAAGGGGGCATAGCGGAGATGAAGGGGGACATTGCAGAGATGAAGGGGGCATTGCAGAGATGAAGGGGGCATAGCGGAGATGAAGGGGGACATTGCAGAGATGAAGGGGGCATTGACCAGGCACCCTCCCCTCATCAGAGCAGGGGGTGCCTGGTGTAATGCTCGTGTCGCCCCATTGAAGTCAATGGGGCTCGGGTGCTCGGCCGAGCACTCGAGCCTCAGGCGGTGCTCGGTCAGAGCACCCGAGCACCCGAGCATCGGGGTGCTCGCTCAACGCTACAACCTAGTAATAATAATTACACTATTAATGCATTCAGATGATTAATTCAATCTTGTTGCACTTTATTATTAACTCTATGTTTATTCATCATGATGTATGGTCACTTTTTTCTTTTGTTTTTTAACTAAAGTATTTTGCCAGGATGGATGCATTGAGCTTGTTTCTCATTTTAAAGTACGGCCTAGGTACTCATTTTATCCCTCTCAGAAGGATGAAAGGCTGAACTGACATTGCCAGGGCTAGAACCTGCAACCCTGACGTTTGAACAGATTATATAGCAGGCATATTACCCAACTGAGCTATCTGAACTACATGTATACTTTTGTTTTCTGTTCTAACTGTATATTATATGCATGGTAACTCATTGGGATCTCCAGGCAGGAATACGTTATAGATTTATTTGTGCAATAGCATAACTTGTTTTCGCTCTTCAGCACATTCCACATTATTTTGTAAATTGTGCTGCTTTATAAGTAAGTGCTATGATGACACTATGTATAATTCATGTTTGATTTTAACATTGACAGTTTTATTTGCTGAGTAAATACTTTGAGTGTGATGCATGTCTCTTTCATACACAATAATAACTCTTGTTTGCTTGTGTTATTAGAAACTGACAGAACATATGGGATTTCATAATAGCAGCATTACTGAAGTGCTTAATGTACTTCATTTATATTCTCATTGATGATTCTGTACAATACAATGCCTGTGCGAACATATCTTCCACTTCTGAACATCATTTTATTATATCAGACGGGTCTCACAGTTCAATATTATTTATCAGCCTAGTTAGAGTGAATTACCACATGCGCTTTACTAGAACTAGAATTCTCTTCCCCTCCCCATCTGACTCTCCCCCAGCCTTCAGATCTTCAGACGCTCCCTAAAAACTCACCTCTTCAGGGAAGCCTGTCAACTGCCTCCATAAACATTATCACCAAGAACCAACCCTTCCCTGGACCACTGCACTCAACAGCACTTCTCTCTCCCACCCACTGACTGGCAGTTCATGTGGCAGGAGGCACTTATACCCAATAGCACTTACACCTTCTGTGTCCAACCCACCTTCCTCTAGACTGTAAGCTCTCACGAGCAGGGCCCTCTGATCCTTCTGTTCTCCACATTTGATTTGTACTATTTAATATCTCTGTATGTCCATTCCCTGTTGTACAGAGCTGTGGAATTAGTTGACACTGTATAAATAAAGAATAATAAAGAATAGTGATGAGCGAGCATGCTCGGCCGAAGCTCGGTTCGGCTCGAGCATCGCTCTGCTCGGCACATGGCGGTACTCGTACGAGTACCGCATGTGCTCGCCCGCCATGTTCGGGTCTCCTCCCCGCACGTTTCGCGCCTGCTGCGCAGCCAATAAACGTGCGGGGAGGCTCTGACATCAGTGTAATGCCAGCAGCCATGTTGGCTGCTGGCATTACACTGATTGGCTGGCCAGAACCCGTGATCAGGTGCTGTATAGCACCTGACCAGCGAGTTCGGCTCAGTCTTAGCCAGGGAGAGATGAGGATAGGAAGGGAAAGTCAGTGTAGGCAGAAAAAAAAGCGCGTTTGAACAAAAAAAAGACCCAAAAGTCCTTTTTAGGACTACTGTGTGTGGGGGCAGCAGATATATTTTGTTTTGGGGGGCAGAGTTTAAAAAAAAAACGTCACATATTCCGTTCACTGTGCCTAGCCGCAGATTAGCAGCACATTCTGTTTAGTGTGCAAAGTTTCAGATTAGCAGCACATTCTGTTTAGTGTGCAAAGTTGGAGATTAGCAGCACATTCTTTTTAGTGTGCAAAGTTGCAGATTAGCAGCACATTCTGTTTAGTGTGCAAAGTTGCAGATTAGCAGCACATTCTGTTCAGTGTGCAAAGTTGCAGATTAGCAGCACATTCTTTTTAGTGTGCAAAGTTGCAGATTATCAGCACATTCTGTTTAGTTTGCAAAGTGTAAAAAATAAAAGCCACTTATTCCGTTCACTGATCCTAGCCGCAGATAAGCAGCACATTCTGTTTAGTGTGCAAAGTTGCAGATTAGCAGAACATTCTGTTTAGTGTGCAAAGTGTAAAAAATAAAAGTCACTTATTCCGTTCACTGTGCCTAGACGCAGATAAGCAGCACATTCTGTTTAGTGTGCAAAGTTGCAGATTTGCAGCACATTCTGTTTAGTGTGCAAAGTGTTAAAAATAAAAGTCACATATTCTGTTCACTGTGCCTAGCCGCAGATAAGCAGCACATTCTGTTTAGTGTGCAAAGTTGCAGATTAGCAGAACATTCTGTTTAGTGTGCAAAGTGTAAAAAATAAAAGTCACTTATTCCGTTCACTGTGCCTAGCCGCAGATAAGCAGCACATTCTGTTTAGTGTGCAAAGTTGCAGATTAGCAGAACATTATGTTTAGTGTGCAAAGTGTAAAAAATAAAAGTCACATATTCCATTCACTGTGCCTAGCCGCAGATAAGCAGCATATTCTGTTTAGTGTGCAAAGTTGCACATTATCAGCACATTCAGTTTAGTGTGCAAAGTGTAAAAAATAAAAGTCACATATTCCATTCACTGTGCCTAGCCGCAGATAAGCAGCATATTCTGTTTAGTGTGCAAAGTTGCAGATTAGCAGAACATTCAGTTTAGTGTGCAAAGTGTAAAAAATAAAAGTCACTTATTCCGTTCACTGTGCCTAGCCGCAGATAAGCAGCACATTCTATTTAGTGTGCAAAGTTGCAGATTAGCAGCACATTCTGTTTAGTGTGCAAAGTGTAAAAAATAAAAGTCACATATTCCATTCACTGTGCCTAGCCGCAGATAAGCAGCATATTCTGTTTAGTGTGCAAAGTTGCAGATTAGCAGAACATTCAGTTTAGTGTGCAAAGTGTAAAAAATAAAAGTCACTTATTCCGTTCACTGTGCCTAGCCGCAGATAAGCAGCACATTCTGTTTAGTGTGCAAAGTTGCAGATTAGCAGAACATTCAGTTTAGTGTGCAAAGTGTAAAAAATAAGTCACATATTCCATTCACTGTGCCTAGCCGCAGATAAGCAGCATATTCTGTTTAGTGTGCAAAGTTGCAGATTAGCAGAACATTCAGTTTAGTGTGCAAAGTGTAAAAAATAAAAGTCACTTATTCCGTTCACTGATCCTAGCCGCAGATAAGCAGCACATTCTGTTTAGTGTGCAAAGTTGCAGATTTGCAGCCCATTCTGTTTAGTGTGCAAAGTGTAAAAAATAAAAGTCACATATTCCGTTCACTGTGCCTAGCCGCAGATAAGCAGCATATTCTGTTTAGTGTGCAAAGTTGCAGATTTGCAGCACATATTCCGTGTAATATGAAGAAGGCGGGTAAAAAGGGACGGGGAAGTGGACGTGATCCTGATAGTTCAGGGCGCGGGTCAGGACGCGTAGAAACTGTGCCTGGTGCCAGAGCACAAGAAAGAAAGACATCCACCATACCTAGCTTCATGTCTCAGTTTACAGGGCGTCGCAGGACATCACTCTCGAGGTCAGACCACTGCGAACAGGTGGTCGGTTGGATTTCAGGTGATACTGCTTCCAGTCGGTTAAGCACCACCCTGTCTTCCACCAAGTCCACTCTCAGTAGCCAAGAGTCTGGTCAATATAATCCTCACCCTGATCATCCTTCCTCCCACCATAGAGGGTCTGGTCAAAGAAGTGATCCCACACTGGGATATAGTGAGGAGCTCGTCTCATCACCAATCCTTAATTTGAACCTCTCTCCAAGCACGCTTGCAGAGGAACATGACATCTTGTGCCCTGATTCACAACCTCTAGAGGGTACCCAATCACAAGAAGATGACAGAGGGGAACGGCATTTAAGGTCAAAGGAAGTGGATGATGATGATGATGAGACACAGTTGCCATCAAATCAACCACTTTTACTGTCTCAAGACCTTGATGAGGAGGATGATATACAGTTGTCAATGACTGAGTATGTGGTGGGATCAAGAAATGAGGAGGATGATCAGAGTGAGGAAGTGGAGGAGGACTTGGTGGACGATGAGGTCACTGACCCCACCTGGGAAGGTGGAGAGCTGAGCGATGACAGCAGTCCTGAGGGTGAGCCATCTGCAGCACCGCAACAGGCTGGAAGAGGCAGTGGTGTGGCTACAGAAAGAAGGCGGACCGCACCAAACCGGCCCGCAAATGTTCCACGGAGCACCCCCTTGCGTAAATCTCCCTTGCCAAGGGGTAGGTGTTCCGCGGTATGGCGTTTTTTTAAGGAAAGTGCGGACGACAAAAGAATTGTAGTTTGCAACCTGTGCCACACCAGAATGAGCCGAGGCATGAACACTGGAAACCTCACCACCACCAGCTTGATCCGACACATGGCATCCAAGCACCGTAATAAGTGGGAGGAACGCCCGGATCGCCAATCTGTGTCTGCAGGCCACACCACTGCCTCCTCTTCCCCTGTTTTCGGTGCCGGCCAATCGCCTGTCGAAGGCGCAGGCCCGCATACCTCCCGCCCTGCACCTGTACCATCTGAAGCACCATCAGCGACCACATCCACTTCCCTGTCCCAGCGCAGCGTCCAAATGTCGTTACCCCAGGCATTTGAGCGCAAGCGAAAATACCCAGCCACCCACCCACAGGCCATAGCACTAACCTCACACCTTTCCAAATTACTGGCCATCGAAATGCTGCCATTTAGGCTTGTGGAGACTGAGTCCTTCCGCAGCCTGATGGCAGCAGCTGTCCCTCGGTACGCAGTCCCCAGCCGCCACTACTTTTCCCGGTGTGCCGTCCCCGCCTTACACCACCATGTGTCCCGTAACATCACCCGCGCCCTCACCAACGCAGTTACTGGGAAGGTCCACTTAACGACTGACACATGGACAAGTGCTTGTGGCCAGGGACGCTACATTTCCCTGACGGCACACTGGGTGAATGTCGTGGAGGCTGGGAGCGACTCGGACCCTGGGATGGCACAGGTGCTACCCACGCCGAGGATTGCGGGCCCTACCTCCATCAGGGTTTCCGCCAGCACCTACGTTATTGGCTCCTCCTCCTCCGTTTCCACCTCCGAATTCTCTGCGCGCAGCGCCACTCACCCATCAGCCGGTAGCTGGAAGCAGTGTAGCACTGCAGTGTGGAAGCGTCAACAGGCCGTGCTGAAGCTGATCTGCCTTGGGGACAAACAGCACACGGCCTCAGAGCTGTTGCAGGGGATTAGTCACCAGACCGAGCAATGGCTCTCGCCACTCAACCTGCAACCAGGCATGGTTGTGTGTGATAATGGGCGTAACTTGGTGGCGGCTTTGGAGCTCGGCAAGCTCACACACGTACCATGCCTAGCGCATGTATTTAATTTAGTGGTTCAGCGATTTCTAAAAACCTACCCCAATGTGCATGATCTCTTGACCAAGGTGCGCCGCGTATGTGCACATTTCCGTAAGTCATCAACAGCTTCAGCCGGCCTGTTGAAGCTGCAGCAGCGCTTACAATTGCCAGCTCACCGGCTGCTGTGTGACGTGAGCACGCACTGGAACTCCACCTTCCACATGTTGGCCCGGCTTTGTGAGCAGCAGAGGGCAGTAGTGGAGTACCAGCTGTTACACGGTCGTCGCCTCTCCGTTCAACTTCCTGTAATCAGAAGTGAGGAGTGGGAATGGATGTCAGACCTCTGTGAGGTTTTACGCAATTTTGAGGAATCGACACAGATGGTGAGCGGCGATAACGCTATTATCAGTGTAACCATCCCACTTCTGTGTCTACTGAAACGCTCGCTGCTCACAATTAAAACCGACGCTTTGCATATGGAAGAGGTGGAAATGCGGGAGGAAGAGCTTACACAAGGTGATAGCCAGAGCACCCTCACTTCGTCTTCTCAGCGACAATTGGAGGAGGCGGAGGAGGAGGAGGAGGAGGAGGAAGACACGGTTGCCTCCGCTACAGAGGGTAGCCATGGAACTTTAGTTCCATCTCTTCAGCGTGGGTGGGCAGAAGAGGAGGAAGAGGATGAGGAGATTGAGAGTCATCCTCCTGGTGAGGACAGCGAAATCTTGCCTGTTGGTACTCTGGCACACATGGCTGACTTTATGTTAGGCTGCCTTTCCCGTGACCCACGTGTTATACGCATTTTAGACAACACGGATTACTGGGTGTTCACCCTTCTGGACCCCCGCTACAAAGAGAATTTCTCATCTCTCATTCCTCCGGTGGAGAGGACAAGCAAAATGGTGCAATACCAGAAGGTTCTTGTCGAAAAATTGCTCCAAAATTTTCCATCTGACAACGCTGGCGGCAGAGTACGTGCTACCTTGGCCAACCGAGAAGGGGAGAAAAGGGGAGCACACAGCAGTTCCGACAAAGGCAGGGCAACACTCTCCAAGGCGTGGGACACCTTCATGACACCCCGCCAGCACCCTCACCCTGATGCGCAGCCTAGTGTCACAAGGAGGGAAAAGTTTTGGAAGATGGTGAAGGAGTACGTAGCAGACCGTGTCAGCGTCCTCAATGATCCCTCTGTGCCTTACAACTACTGGGTGTCCAAGCTGGACACGTGGTATGAACTGGCACTCTACGCCTTGGAGGTGCTGGCCTGCCCTGCCGCCAGCGTTCTGTCTGAGCGGGTATTTAGTGCTGCTGGTGGCATCATAACAGATAAGCGTATCCGCCTTTCCACCGAAAATGCTGATAGGTTGACACTTATAAAAATGAACAAGGCCTGGATTTCCCCTGACTTCTCCACTCCACTGGAGGAAAGCCCCGGGGGAACATAAAGTCACTTTAGATATGTTATTTACAATGATGGGAATACTCTGTATTCCCATTCACCCCTTCCACCCAAAAAATGGGTATATGGTTGACTCTCTTCCATATACCCTGGGATATAATTTTTATACAGGGCCAGCTCACCAGCGGGCCCTGTGATATAATTTTTATATAGGGCCAGCTCACCAGCGGGCGCTGTTTGACAATTTTTGTATAGGTCAGCTCACCAGCGGGCCTTCTCATATAATGTTTTATTGGGTCAGCTCTCTAGCGGGCCCTCTCATATAATGTTTTATAGCGTCAGCTCACTAGCGGGCCTTCGCATATAATGTTTAGGATGGTCAGCTCCGCAGCAGACCCTCACCCATAATGTTTTAGATGGTCGGCTCAGCGCACGTTTCCCTCTTAATCATGGCCCCAGTTCAGAAAAATCGAGGAAATTTTTGGGAGAATTTGCCTCTGCGCACGTTTCCCTCTTAATCATGGCCCCAGTTCAGAAAAATCGAGGAAATTTTTGGGAGAATTTGCCTCTGCGCACGTTTCCCTCTTAATCATGGCCCCAGTTCAGAAAAATCGAGGAAATTTTTTGCAGAATTTGCCTCTGCGCACGTTTCCCTCTTAATCATGGCCCCAGTTCCGAAAAATCGATGAAATTTTTTGCAGAATTTGCAGATGATATACAAGTAAATATACAGCAAATACTGTTTGGTAACAATTTTTCGCCTAAAGTCGTTTTTATCTTCCTTTTTGTGTGTTTTACGGTCAGTCTGTAAAAATGGCGTACTATGGGCGAAAGATCGTTCCCAGCAGCGATGTTGGAGTCCAAGATGCATCCAGACATCCTCCCTATGCTGTCCCTGAACCATTTCTGTGGTGTTTCCATCATTTTCTGCCCTTTTCCTATGGACCAGGCACCCTCCCCTCATCAGAGCAGGGGGTGCCTGGTGTAATGCTCGAGTCCTCCCATTGACTTCAATGGGGCTCGGGTGCTCGGCCGAGCACTCGAGCCTCCGGGGGCGCTCGGTCAGAGCACCCGAACACCCGAGCATTGGGGTGCTCGATCATCACTAATAAAGAATAATAATAATAACTAGGGCCCTTACACATTTATGTTTACATATTTAGAATTACATTATTATGATTTTTTTTTTACACATTGCAATTTGTAATTTTTCCCCATATTAATCCTGGGCCTGATTATGGAACTTGATTGAACTGATATGAAATTTGTGATACAGTGCTTCTATTTGTTAAATTACTATGACTATATGAGATTCTTACAAGCTGAGATCTCAACATACTTATATGGTGCACTGTTATTTTCTTGGCTTATAAAATTGTGTTTAGGGCATTAATTATACTCTCAGGGGGAGGTGCTTTGATTCATTATTATTCATTGTTAATGTTTGCTGTTTTTAATTATGCTAATTAAGATCCGATTTTAATAAAAATGCATTTATATATAAATAAATAAAAGGTTATACCTGTATTAGAATGTATTTTCTCTTTCTTTTTTGCATGGTACTATATTAACATGCACTCCTTTTTTACAGTATGATTACTGGGTGTTTGACATCCATAATTATATTACACAGTGCAGGTATACATCTATTTCCAGCATTAAAATACATTTGATAGTCATACTGAGGTAACCACCTTGGATGCATAGTGAAGCAATGTGTTGGGGACCACTCTGGACTCAAAGGGGTTAAATGGTTTTATTGTTATGGGTCTACAATGATTTTCTATGAAACTAAAGTGTTACACCATAGTTTGTGAATCACTGGTTTATAAAATATCTAGCTTTATTTTTCTGTTTATGCAAATTAGGCAATCCTGGCCAGCGTGCCAACCAGATACTAGCATTCCACACTGCTCACTTCAACCAGCCAATCCCTGCACGACCAGAACCAATTCATTTGCATAACATGACAATCATGCAACTTCTGTCAAGATTGAGTTGAGGATAACTGACAGTACTTACTGGCAGAGAACTGTTTTGAGATGATGGGTTCCTTGTAGAGTATATGACACAAATTGGGACTACTATCTTCCCTTCATTCTCATATATGGGAACTCTGATTTGCCCTAGAGACTCTGGTTTTTAGAGTTAATTACCAAGTCTCAGGGGACAGAGACTGAGGTGGTAAGTTTCCTCTAAAACTCCACCCACTTCTCCTTCTTACTTTGTTCCTCCTACTTCCCACCCTGTTCTGCCCACTTGTCATTTCCTGCAGTAAACACAGAGTCATCATACTCTGCTGCAGCAGGAGCCATAGCTGTTATTTGGAATGAACTAACTGTGGCAGTAACACACTCTCTGACACATCAATAGCATCACTACTTCTCTTATCTGCCCAAGATCTTATCTGCCTTGGCAATTTTTCAGAGTGCTTCTTCTGCTTCTAGCTGTAGCACCTGTGATATGTTCATGGTGTGTCTCCCATTCAGACCTGTGGTTATGCTTCAGGTGGGATCTCATTGAGGAGGCGCCTAGGTGTGAGCCTGATTTCCCCTTACTCATGTGCTTTATTCACATACAACAGATAGCAACATGCTTATCTTTTAGATCCTAAGTGAAGTATCTCCATACTGTGGACTTCCTGGACTTTGGGGTACCTGAGGGGTTGCTACTACTACTACTAGGTATAGATGTTGATACAATTCTACTGCTGTTACTACTAGATGTCAAAGGTACAGCACTTCTAGCAGCAGCAGAGGCATTCATCATAGCTAAGGTTGTGGATGTTAATAATCTGTGTTGATGTTGTTGCTGCTGATTACTCAACACAGGTATGTGGGTAAGTGGGGTTGGAACTTGGAAGCGGTGGCAATGTTGATGATAATCAACAGGATGACTGTGTATTTTTAGACATCTTTTTTTGTCCAGAGTCAGAGCTTCCAATGGTGTTCTCAAACAGTTTATAAACAGACACAGTGCTCCTTTTCAGTGGTGGAAAACTGAGGCTTTGCCTTTCTGCTAACGTTCTGGCCATATTACCATCTCTCTCACTCTCAACTTCATTTATATTGGGACAAAAGGAGGAAGCTAGAGGAATATATTCTAGATTTATATCATCATCATCAGTCATCATCAGCTTCGACCTCTGCTTCTTACCCACTACCCTTATATTCCTCTAACCTGTCAAACAATTTCTTTTCACTTTTACTTTCACAAAGTTTGCTACTACTTGAGGACAGGTGTTTTGGTTCTTGCTTGTCTCACTGTCAGATGCAGAAGCTGGTTTAGCTGCTACACCTTTCTCCATTTTGCCATCATCAACACTAAAATGTGATTCGTTATCATCTTCAGTGTTCTTCTTCTATCTTTTTTTTTTAGTACCGGTGGTGGAACTTTTGGTGGCAGGAGAGGGATCATCGTCATTTATTGCACATGCTGCAACAACCAGTTTTTGAACTACCACTTTACTTCCACATCCCTGAACTGCTCCTTCTTTCCTCTTCCCCCTGCATGTTTGCTAAACATTACTCAACTACTGTGTGTTTTTACTCTAAAGTACACAGCACAACTGATAGATTGTGATGTCTTTCCTTGGCCCTCATCAAAATACTTTTTACAGTTGTCCATCCCATCTTATCATTACGAAAAAAAAAATATGACTAAAAGAAAAAACAAAAAACAACTTCTTTCCAAAGACTTCCCGACACAGAGATAATAACAGCAAGATCTTCAAGGAAATTGGACCACAGCTGTCTGTGTCTTTCAAATCAAATCAGTCAGACAAAATGTTAGGGTATTTGGGGTCAACCTCCTTTGCTCCCTTGTCACAGCCCCAGACATGTCCAACACATAGATAATAAGAACGAGATCAACAAGGAACTTGGACCACAGCTGCTTGTGTTTTTAAAATCAAATCAGTCAGACAGAATGTTGCAGTATTTGGGGTCAACCTTCTTAGCTCCTTTTTCACACCCGCAGTAATGTCCAACACAGAGATAATAACAGAAAGATCAGGAAAGAGCTTGGATCACAGCTGCTTGTTTCTTGGCAGTCAGTCACAATGGATTTTGGGGTATTTGAGGTCAACCTCCTTTCTTTTTCACCTGAGTGCCCCCAGATTTCCCTAATACAGAGAATAAATGTTCAACCTAAAAGTTTCCCTAAACTATGCTTCCACTTCAGTTTATTTGCCTACCTTCTCTAGTTCAAAAATGTGCTGCTTTCTTCTCTCACAAACAGAATGGAATGCTATGAGAGCCTGACACACTTTTATATATGCCTGCAGGAAAAGAAGAGAAAACTGTCAGGTGGTGGGGAAAAATACAGTCTTCCCATTGATGGAATGAGTGAGGGAAAACAGAGGGAAAATGGAACTTTTCCCAAGAAATTTCCTGCTGGGCGGGAAGTGCCATTTTATTGCCTGTTTCAGTGTTGTGGATAAAACTTTTGTTATCCCTACAATGAACTTTGTTTCCACTCTCAGTCTCTATACTTTTTTCTGCAAAAAGGTTGCATTCTCTGTCCTGCTCCATTAACTCTTTGAGAACCAGAAAGGTTTAGAACTCAAAAGGATTAAATATTTAGCTTGCGGACGGAGAAGGGCAGAAAATGCAACCTCATTGGAAACAGAAGTTTAAAGACTGAATGTCACAATACAGTCCATATTGGTGAAGGAAGCCAAACAAGTTTGGAGACCTACGCTGCCACTATTTGTAATTCAGTTCACTTACATTAAACTTTTGAGTGCCAGAGGGGTACACAAGATACACAACACATTGTGTACCCCTTGGCACTCAAATAGTTAACATCCAGAGTCAGAAGCCAGAGATGCAGAGATGAATGCTTGGGAATTAAGGGCACTGTGCAGAGCAGCCTCAATCAGGAAATACTGTGGACAGGCTTACAGGATAGGCTTTTCAGGGGGAGAGTCCTTCCATTCATTCCACACATCATCAAGATGGCAGTGCTCTCCCTCTTAGTACTATACACAAATCAGGTAGGTTTTCTTTTTTGGGGGGGTCAACAATGAAAATTACATTGGGGGTTTTAAGCATATTTGGGGTATAAACAATCTAGGGGAGTGAAATTTGAGAGTTCTACTTTAAATGGAGTTTTCAGCCCCTTAAATGTGAGAGAGATCTCCAATGCATTGGTGACCTTTCTGTCACTCGGGGTATTAAAATCCTTGTGTCAATGCATGGGAATTTAGTAATGTTTATCTGTCCAGGTGCACTTAGTTTCCTTCAATTAAAACTCTTTAACTTCCAGAATTGTACCGAAAGCATTTGATATGTTTCATTTCTAGTGCTATGATCTAAGGTTTGGTTTTGCCACAGTTCCATGAGCTAGAAGCAATGATATAATCTTGGGAGTGTGGCAATAATGAACCACCCATAAATCTGAGGACTATAGCTTCTATACTTTATATTCTGATAATTGTTACTATTCAATTGCTCATTTATTTGAGACATGCAGATATCCACTCTCAGTCCTTACAGTATCACTTTAGCTTAGTTTAACTTTTGTTTTAACCCTTCATTACATACATAGTAGGGGAGGAAAGTACCATTGCAGCTCATACCCTTGTACTCCACAATTAAGACTGCAACTCTTTGATTGCAAGAGGGTTGCCCGATATATTGTTAGGCAAGTGTTGGGTACCTTGACTGCACTTAAATGGTCAATATGATCAAGTCTTTAATGCCTCCACTGAAGCATGCACAGGAAAAATTAAGTCACTTTACATTGATTCCTGATCTACTCTGATGCAGAAGAGCACTGTCCCATGCCTTTCCCTTGAGGAAATCACCATACATAGCAGAATTGTCCATCTAGATCAGTGTTTCTCAGCTCCTGTCCTCAGGACCCACTAACAGGCCAGGACTTAGTATTTCTCTTCTAGAGCACAGGTGTGGTGATCAGAGGCTCATTCACATTGATTAACTCACCTGTGCTCTAACAAGGAAATCATCAAATTCTGACCTTTAGTTAGTGGGTCCTGAGGACAGGATGTCATGGTTTGTTTTGACTCACAGACACAGAGTTAAGATAAAAACACAACTTTATTGAAAAGTTTAATAAGAACCCACACAGGTCCTGAACAAATACATATGTTACAGACACACGACAAATTCAAGTAGCATAGTATACAATGATACAATAGATATATAGGCTCTACCGGCCTTGCCAAAATACCGGGTAAGGCAGCCTGGAGACTGGCACAACGAGATGAAGGAGGCTCTACCGGCCTTACCAAAATACCGGGCAAGGCAGCCTAGAAATAGCACAAGAGGACTGAGGAGGCTCTACCGGTCTTCCCAATATACCGGGCAAGGCAGCCTGTAAGTAGCACAAAAGGACTTAAGAGGCTCTACCGGCCTTGCCAATATACCAGCCAAGGCAGCCTAGAAGGTAGCACTGAGGATAGAGGAGGCTTTGCCGGCACTACCAATATACCAGGTAAGTCAGCCTATGACAAAAGTGACACCGAGTATTGGAAGCCCCACCGGTGCAATAATGGATGTAGCATCAGCAACCGGTGATAGAGAGGAGCGAACCAGTACCGCGTACTGGACAACACAGAGGCCCTACCGGTACTATAACAGAGGCAACAAGTAACCGGTGTTGAGTGGAGCAAACCAGTACCACGTACTGAACCAACACGGAGGCCCTACCGGTGCAATAATCCTGGTAACACAAGCAACCGGTGTAGAGTGGAGCAAACCAGTACAGTGTACTGGACGAACACGGAGGCCCTACCGGTGCTCTAACGGAAGCAGCAAGCAACCGGTTAACGAGTGGAGCAAACCAGTACGCGTACTGGACAACACGGAGGCCCTACCGGTGACTATAATGGAGGAAGCAAGCAACCGGTTAAAGAGTGGAGCAAACCAGTACCGCGTACTGGACAACACGGAGGCCCTACCGGTGCTATAACGGAGGCAGCAAGCAACCGGTTAAAGAGTGGAGCAAACCAGTACCGTGTACTGGACAAGACGGAGGCCCTACCAGTGCTATAATGGAGGCAGCAAGCAACTGGATAAATAATGGAGCAAACCAGTACCGCGTACTGGACAACACGAAAGCCCTACCGGTGCTATAACGGAGGCAGCAAGCAACCGGTTAACGAGTGGAGCAAACCAGGACCGCGTACTGGACAACACGAAAGCCCTACCGGTGCTATAACGGAGGCAGCAAGCAACCGGTGTAATAGTGGAGCAAATCAGTACCGCGTACTGGAGAAACACGGAAGCCCTACCGGTGCTACAACGGAGGCAGCATTAGCAACCGGTGTAAGTGGGGTAACCCAACATAGACAGTCAGTACAAACTCAGAGGCCAGACGCCTGGAATCAGCGGTACCACCATAGGAGGAATCCAGCGGTCAGAATGTCGCCGAGGCCAAGGGAGTCATGTAGAATGCATCCAAATCAGGATCCAGGAACAGGAGCGACAGCCAGGCCGGAACAGGATGACGGAGCAGCAACGAGAGCCAAACCAGGTCAGGAACGGAAGCAGGAACTTCAGCCCAACCGGATCAGGAACGGAGGCAGGAACATCAGCCAAACCGGATCAGCACACAGGAACAATTCTGGAGTGTATACTGGTTCTCTGGGTAGGTACACAGATGCTGGAACAGTAGAGGATTCAAGCAGGCCCCAGCTGACACAGGAATCCATATGCAGGGGATCACTGACATAGAGACACCACGAAAGGGCAGTGAAAGGGTGCAGGAACCCAGTCTATATAGGCAATACTGGGCGGACTAATCACAGGAAACCAATGGAGTGCCCCCACAGCTAACTGACAGAAAAAACCAGCAATCACAGGCACCGTGATACAGGAGTTGATAAACACTGGTCTAGAAAGCTTAGTACAGAAGTACCTGAAAAATTATTCAAGACTTTATTTTAGCACAGAATCATATACGTATATTACATTATTGGTTTGCAAGCACAAAACAGTAGAAGACCGTTCCAATGAAATAATTATTTTTACTAACGCGTCTTGGCTCTGCTGGAGAGCCGCCTGATGAAAATAAGACCGAACATCCCTGCAGTCAGTACAACGCTGACTTCAGGGAAGGGGGAGGGAGGGGGGAACTTTGTGTTCGGTTATCTCTCACACCATAAAGGTTTGAGAGATGACACTGGAGACAATTCAATTATTTTTAAATTCATTTTAAAAATGGCTACAATATGGGGATTAGTAATATTTAAGTATTACTATCCCTTTAACCTCTTGAATATCAGAGAGATCCTCAAACATCAATATAATGATGAACAGTAAAATTTAGTGAAAGGTGGTTGTCAGGTAGGAGTGCAGTGAATGTAAATGTTAAGTAACTGCAGAGACATATAGTACATTGGGTAAAATGTGATATGGTGTTAGATATATAAAATGCAGGAGACTAGTTGAGTAAAAATGATACCTATATTGGTTAACTGTGTGACCTTGGCTGCAGGCTTTCAATACAACTAGGTCTCCTCTTCAAGAAGAATAAGGATGAAGGCTAAATGCACAATACATGACTTTAACCCCTTCCCGCCAATGGACGTACATGTACGTCCCGCAGAAACTGTCACTTAGTGACAGAGAATGTACATGTATGTCCCAGAAGTCCGGGTCCCCATTCAGGGACAACTGATTACTTTGGCGAAAAAAAAACAACATTTCCTAGCTGGGCATTAAGTGACGGCCTCGTGTGCGCGCGGCCGGTCACTAAGGGGTTAAAATGTATGCACATAATTTTACCATTTAAAGGGTTAGTAATGTCTAAAAAAAGTTTTTTGCGTTTAGAAGAGCTTAAAAAGCTGATGTAAATGCAAAAAAACGTATCTCTCAAACCGCTATGGTTTAAGAGATACGGGCGTTTAAAGTTTGATTTATCCTACTGACAGCTGTAAAGCTGTCAGCAGGAGATTCGTGTCGGTCGACACGCTGGCGCTTGAGAAGTGCCGAGATCTCGTTACTTACATGGAATCCCTTCATTGGAATGGTCTAAAACGTGTGCCTGCACACTAGCTCTTCTAAATGCAAAAAACTTTTTTTTTAGACATTACTAACACTTTAACCCCTCAACTACCAGAGAGGCATCCAAAGGGTAAAATTCCACTAGCAGAATATTCTTATCAGTAGGTCATAAATGTATGGCCCCAGAGTAAGTGGGTAGAGCTAAAACAATAAGTTAATTTAACCCTTTGAGTGCCAGAGGGCTATACAACGCATTGCAAAGCAATGCGTTGCGTACCCCTGTGGTGTACCCCTGTGACACTCAAAGGGTTAAGGATGTTTATACCAATCCTATGAGATTTGTGATTGTCTTCCTATATTTAATCAGGTTTAAATATGTTTTAAATATATTAACCCCTTAACGACCGTCCACGCAGGTAAGCGGCGGTCACTAAAGGACCACGGAGCATTTTTTTTTTTTTTGCCGATCCAACTCAGGGCTCCCCGAATGACATGCAGCCGCGCGGGGATCCCTAAAATCCATGACAGTCCTGGTACGTCATGGGTCGTTCAATCACTTTTACCCATGACGTACCAGGACCGTCAAGGGTCATTAAGGGGTTAAGGAAAGCCTGTCCGAGGCAACGTTATACATAACCTTGTTTATTTGAAAAAGAATGACATAGAAGACATTCTTTCTCTCTGGCATTACAGAATTTCCTGCATTTATCTCAAACTAAGCAATGCAAATATAAATATTCATCAAATTAATCATAAGAACATATGGAATAAAATGATTAAGCACATGAAGGCCTTGCCATATCTTTAGCTCAGCACATCATTCTGTATACCAAATTGTTTAACTGCATTGTGTACTGTACTGAAGTGTTTTACTCATACCTCCCAACATTTCAAATTGCCAAAGTGGGACACTTGTGTTTTAGGGGGTGTTGCCAGGGGCGTGGCTGGTAGGTGGGGCACTACCGAGAATTTTCATGACCTATTGACACCTCCTTGTGTGACCTAATAAATGACTTATAACAAGACCAAAGTATTTTATTTACACATACTAATTTATGAACACATATACTGATGTTTAAACAAACAATAATGTGAGTTTTATTGCTGTAGAGCAGTATGATACACTTATATATACACCTCACCAGTCTGATCTCCTAAAAAGAGGGCATCAGGGTGGGAAAGAGGGATTTGGGTCTAAAAGAGGGACTGTCCCTCTTAAAGAGGGACACTTGGGAGGTATGTTTTACTTATAACTCTACTATAATGGCATAGGCTATATAATATTGTATTATCAAAGTATGTATGAAGCAATGCTATGGATTAAAGGGATAGTAAAGGTTAATTTTACCTTGATGTAATATTGTAGGCATTAAAAAAGATGAAGATCAATGTTAGTCTTATCTCTCTGTTTTGAGAGATATCATTTGGTAATGTTACCTCTTCCTGTCTGTTTTAGTCAAGTCAGCACTCTATGGGACAGCTGCAGATTCCGATCATTTGACTGGATGGAGGTTCTTCAGCCTTGCAGCCTCGCAAACCAGGCACGTTTTATAGACCATTCCAATAAAGTATTTATTTCCAAATAGCAAGATTTTGGCTCTGCTGAAGATCCTCCATCCAGTCAAATGACTGAAATCTGCATCTGTCAGCTAGATGGCAGACTTCACTGAAACAGACAGGAAGAGGTAACTTTAACAAGCGATATCTCTCAAACCATAAAGGTTTGGGAAATAAGACTTAAATCAATCTTCATTTTTTTAATGCCTGCAATAATACATCAAGGTAAAATAAACCATTTCTATCACTTTAACAAACAGGACAATTAGTCCATTAATATTATTAGAATGCAACCATAATGCATCTACTTAGAATGAGATGAATACTGAATTGTAAGCTATTTTCCAAAATAAAAGCACAGAAACAACACTCATATTTGAAAGTTATAATTTTATATAAGGTAAAATGTTGACCTGTCTTATTTGTGATCATTTGGTGTATTGGTGAGACTATTAGCATTCAATGGGTTAATGGCTCTGGTAAAATATTGTATGTTTTGTTAAGCTTAAATTAAAGGGATAGTAATATTTCACAATAAAAGCAGCCCCAATTAATTTTCATCGTGTTTGGGCCTTGGAGATTGCTATTTCAATACTGTCAGAGTTGTAGTTGTAACACTGCTCACCTCAGAGCAGCAAGACTGTCCAGATGGATCACAGAGAGGGACAATCTTCAGTGAGCATATGGAAAAACCTGAAAAATCTGTCAAGGGGGGCAATATTTCCCTTATGATCACAGTAAGAAGATTGTCCCTTGCTATGAGCTGTCTGGTCCTGGGACCAGATTCCACATATGAGGGGAGGTGTCTTACACAAGCTGAAAGGGGTAGGAGGGGGATGCTTCATCATTCAATTACTCTTGAACTACAACTTGGACAGTATTGAAAAAACACTCTCCATGGCCCAAATACTATTAAGATTAATTGGAGCTGCTGTTTTTGTGAAACATTACTATCCTTTTACGAAGTAATAAATCCAACTGGCCAATCTTAAAGGGAACTAAACTATAGGAATTAGTGCTTCTTATACTTTTTAGCAAAATGACTTATCTCTGTAAATGTCCTTTAGGCAGGAGTCAGTGAATAGCTATATATCTATATTCATGTCCTGCAGTATATTTGCATTGTAACAGTTATGTGATAATATCTGTTGTATCCTGTACTTACTGTACTTAACATCACCTCACAAGATACAATAGCTTTCCATATTCCTGACTTGTTATTATAGGTCAGTTATCTTTTTCAGACTGGAGCTGAAACTAAGTAGCAATATATTACGACAACTATAAAATGCAAACATGTATACAGCTATAAATGACTGCTGTTTTAAGGACACCTAGCTACGTAATTCATTCTGTTAACCTAATTATTCATAGTTGTATACTGTAGTTCTCCATTAAGATTATTTATATATATTTAGTTTTGGAATTCTTGTGTACACTTGTACTTGAATTGACAGTAGATCCAATCACTGAGATGAACAAACTTCCCATTACCTTACCCACAGTTGTATTCTGTAAAGTAAAACTCTGGCATCTCTAACCTAAATATAAATATTTCCTGTGTAATACAGCTGATTTACAAATTATATTATAATGGTGGACACCAAATTATGCATTATTATATTATGGTCTTATAAACATAAGTGTTATTGAGGCTTTCGTGACAAAAATGCAACATTTTTTACTACATGGTTGTAGCTGAGAAACTTATATGATAATTACTCACATATGCAGGGCATTCTCATAATCATACCTGGGAACTCTCTGGATTTGCCCCGGAGACTCAGGTTTTGACACTATTTTACCGGGTCTCCGGGGCAGAGGCTGATTCCTCCGGATGTGGGGAGTTTCTATTGAAACTCTACCCACTCCTGCTGTTTCCCCCGTTGTAACTCCGTCTACAGCCTTCTTTTGAGATCTGTCTCACACCTTTAAGCCCTCCACCTCAAGTCCCGCCCCTTTTTGCCACAAATCGCGTCATTATTCTCACCCCCTACTACACCAGAGGACTCCCCTCTGGGTGGACATCAATGAAAAGTTCCCAGGTATGCTCATATACCACTTTGGGTTACAGGGTGTCCCATTACAGTTTTATTCAATGGGAAATTTGTATCTGAATCTAGATTTTATTGCAGGTTTAGATTTACATCTTATTTTACATTTATATCTATATCTACACCCAAAAAAATCAGATGAAGGAGGCTGAGGAATTTTTTGTCAGTTTGTTTGTTGGTTCTTTATTATTTGTTTGTTGTTTTCTTTCCACTTTTTTCCCCACTTGTTGTTCCTGTCACATCTCCATTATCCTAGAGATACTTGGAAAGAGGTCTTGAAGATTTCATTGCCTCACTCATCCAACAATTTTAAGAAACACTCCCAGATCTCTCTAGTATTCTTCATTAAACATTCATTACTTCTTTACAGCAATGGGTGTGCAACCTGGTTTCCTACCTTAACACAGTTTACGAATATGTGTCAATGTTACTGAAGATCAAGGTATGACATGAGCCTGAGTATATGACTCCTAATCTATCTTGATCTCTTATATGTGCTGAGAAATATGACTACCCTGTAGGCACTTGGTTTGCAATGAATGCTGATACTTGGTATTATGTGTGAACTGTATTCGACTATGGTTGAATGGCTATGATAGAATAGTTTATTTTTGCATTGAAAACATAATAAAAAGTATAAAAAAGTTATTGTTATTTGTTTTAAATAGATGGCTCAAAGGGCTGTAGTTAGAAAGATAAAGAAAGGGAATCTTGGGAACAAATAAAACTATCCAAAGGTCTGGACCACACTGCTTTTAAAGGCCCCATTGGAATCATTATTATATTTTGGTCCCCAATGAGGCAGTAGATTTTCCAGTCCAGGTTTTTGTAAGCACCCCAAAAAGAAAAATATACATTTAACCCTTTGAGTACCAGAGAGGTATCTAATGCATTGCAACATGTTAGACACTTCCCTGGCATTAAACGAGTTGTAACTGGAACTGGAGTGCAACCACGTTTCACCAAAATAAGAAAACCACTGATACACATCCACATTTACTCAATAGTAACTCTTTGTACTGTTGCGCATTGCTCACAAGACAAAGCAAAGTTAGGTTAGGACTTGCCTGTAATGGGGAACCATACTGAGGAAGCAAAGTTAGCATACTATGGCCATATTATGTGACTAAACCCTTACCTTAATGGTGTGAATATATTCAGGCAATATGCCACAGTATAAATGGTTAATGTTGAGTAAAATGGATGTGCATCAGTATTTAAGAGATATTTTGGTCAAAATTGGTTGCATTCTAGTTATTTAAAGTGGACCTATCATCACCTTGAATTTTCTTTACATATTTAAAAATGTCATTCAAAACTGATTTTGTGTCATGGTAACCAAAATCCATGTAGATGTGTATAGTTTAGGAAATAGTCACACTTTTATTTCTGGGAAAAGGGAGAGTGAATGTGTTCTAGTGTAGCACAGAGATTCATAGCATATGAAATGTCACTGGATACAACAGTTAGCATACATTAGCATATGGTAACAAGTATGAATATCTCCTTAATTATACATTTGCTTACACATAGGCAGTTTTTAATGCAGTTTTCAAATATAGAAACTTGAATTAAGGTGAATGTTCCACTTTAAAGGAGCAGTAAACTTTTTTTATGAAAAAATATATATTGTAGGGATTTTCCTAAAATAAGGGTACTCCCACTCCTGAGAGATTTATATTTCCACAGCTATTACAGTTTAAACCCATGTTTTTTTACATTAGCAGTGCCCTCTAGTGGTCAAATTCTAATTAGATTTCCTGTTAGATTCTAATGGAGAGGAAAGTCAGAAAAGTCAGAGACATGCAGTTCTCCATAGAATGTGATAGAAACTGCCTGTCACTTCCTGTCAGTTAGAACAATCAGGAAGTAAATACAGTAAATTCACTTCCTGATTATTTAAACTGCTATAAATTTTGAATAAAACATCTGACAGCGGTGGGAGTGATCTTGTTTTATTCAGCAGGAAATGCTCTATAAAATATGTGTTTTCATAAAAAAAAGTTTACTGCTCCTTTAAATATGTGTTTCCTGTGCTTACCAAAACCTGGATTGTAATTGTATATTTGGAGAGTAATGGTAAAAAGAAAAGCAGGAGAGATTCAGCTCACAGGACAAAACAAATTAATGTTAGGACTTCCCTGTGCTGGAACCTTGGCATGTTGACAGTCTTAGCACACAATGGGCATATTATATGAATAAAAACTTTTCTTCATGTAGTGATTTTATGAAAGCAATATGACAATTCTTAGTAAATATGGGTATTTATAATATTTTGTGTGCACCTGGTTTGCCCTCATTTACTTATTGAATTAGGCATGTGTTCTGCAGCATCATGCCACTTCATCAGAGTCATTCCATAGTGGTTGCATCATAACAATATAAGGTCTTTAGTACATTATAACTTACAATTATAGTATCATAGTAACAACTGCTGCTAAATAATCACACAGACGAAAGCAGAGGGTGGAAGCTGTGACGCTACTGCTGTTATTGGATTTCAGCACCAATTATCCCCACATACGTACACACACACAGAGCACAGAGGCAGAAGAGGAGATGTACTCATATGACAGGCACAGGAAACAATTTGTTGTGCCTTTTGTCTGCCTACAACTTATCTAATAAGCTGAGCACTGTTTTTCACTAGGCAGTAACAAGGCACAAAGACATTGATATAAAATGGTGTAGTGTGTGCATGCAGAATATTATGCATAGCTTTAAATGCAGAAAATCAGCAGCACTGTTGGATTCATACATTTTCCTCAGAAAAAGGGAGCACAAACATAACAGAGTACAAAAACGCTAGCATTATAGAGTGCAAAAAGAGAAAAGGACCAAATGATTCTTATGGAAATAACTAATTTTTTTATTACCTTTATTTTTTGAGAAGATTTTATGCAGACATGACAGTTTATAGTACCATATAACATCAGCAATTACAAAAATAGGAAATAAAAAGAGTATGACAGCATTACATGCCTCTGTTTAAAAAAGCAGTCTGCATGAAACAGTCTGAAATTGAATCATCCATCCAATCATTCAGGGAGGGGGAAGGGTCAGAAAGAAAGTAAGAGAAGGGAGGGAGGAAGAAAGAAGAAAAATAAAAAAATGAAGGGTGGGGGAGGGGAAATTGAGTGTTTCTATAGGCCCGGAACATCTACCAAGCCTTTGTTCAGTATCCACATACACCAGAGCTCATTGTGTTTTGGACACAGAACCACTGAGGGTAGCAGTTAGTCTTTCCATGAGTTTAACGTGTGATATCCTCGTAAGTATTTGAGTAAGAGAGGAAACTGCTGGTGATTTCCAAAGTTGATCTATTGCACAACTCATCACAGTGACGATATATTGGATTTAAAAGTTCCCAGAATGGGGTGCCTAGCACCAGAATGATTGGATCTAGAAGGAGTGCAACTGTTGCAATTTGTTTCCCCAATACTATTGCTTTTCCCCCAAAGCGTTAGAGGCACGACCACCAGATATTGAAAAGAGTTCCACACCTCTCCAACAGAGATTAGACAAGGAAGGATTGAAAGTATGTCATTTGACTCGCTTGTGGTACCATGAAAGAAGAATTTTGTAAATAGATGTTTTAGCAGCTTCTCTACAAATAGCTGACCAAGTCTCCCCATTTGTCTCTGAGCCCAAATCTTCCTCCCACAGTTTTATGTGTTTGTGTACATGACGTGTAGGTGGGGGTTGTCAAAAAAGAGTAAAATCTTGTTGTTGAGCCCCTCTGAGTTGGGGGTGTAAGACCATGGAGAATATCATCTGCACCCAAGCAGAGACAGGTAAAGTACCTTCCATGCAATTTATGTTGGTTGCGGGCATATGCCTGATGATCAAATACTCGCTAATATGAGTTGATACAACATGGAACTAGAGAGAGTGCAGAGGAGGGCTACAAAACTAGTAAAGGGAATGGAATGTTTTAGTTATGAAGAGAGGCTAGAAAAGTTAAACTTGTACACACTAGAGAAACGGCGTCTTAGAGGGGATATGATAACACTATATAAATATGTTCAAGGCCCATATAAAGGGCTTTCAAAACACCTGTTCATTAACAGAACAGTACACAGGACAAGGGGCCACCCGCTTAGACTTGAGGAAAGGAGATTTAGTCTACAACAGCGGAAGGGTTTCTTTACAGTAAGGACAATAAAGGTATGGAATGCACTTCCGGAGGAGGTGGTGCTATCAAATACATTAGATGCCTTTAAAAGGGGCCTGGATACTTATTTAAAAGAGCATAATATAGAGGGCTATGCACGTTAGTATTGGGATTAATATTTAGTTAGGGCTTGTTGATCCAGGGAGAAATCTGATTGCCATTTGGAGTCGGATGCCTTCTTTTGGGTCAGCGATGGTAAACAGGAATAGGAAAAGGGTTGAACTGGATGGACGCAAGTCTTTTTTCAACCTAAATTACTATGTAACTATGTAACATACTGTTAATTGCTATTTGGGTGTTCTTTGAGTAATACACTGTTGGCACCCCTCTGTGTTTTTCTGTTCTCTCTGCAAATATCTCTTTAATGTACTTTTTACTCTTGGGTCCTACTGACCCTTCTAGGGAGACTGAAAGGACCAGGTGAGAAAGTGATCTCAGTGTCTCCTTGGATGAGTTAAAATGGAGGGAATTAGTAAGGAATGCCATAAGAAGCTCTAGGAATGTTCTCCTTCCACTTTCTTTCCTGCAAATTCTATACCACACTGCATAGTGATAAATTATGTATTTTAATATTGTGGGTTGGGAAATTTCACCACCATTCTCATGGAAAAATCTAAGATATCAGAGAAAAGGCAGATAATTTATGGTTTCTCAACCAGCAGGAAGAAAAAGAGGAAAATTGTGCTTTTTCCACAAAAATTTCCACAGGAAAAAATTGGGACTTTGCCAATCCCTAATACTAACCTCCAAGCCTATGCCTTGTTCCATTGCACTAGTAGCCATATAAATAAACATGCTACTGAATCTGAACCCCATCGGGATGTCTTAGGTATAGGTGGAAACTGGCAAGTTTTTGTGGGAAATTTTTGGGGGTTAGTGAAAAGGTTGACAATTGATTTTATGCCATTTCTATGTGCAGAAATATCTGATGAAAAATCTGCAAATTGCAAGTATTCAATGAAAATTCCTATAGAAAAAAAATTGGACTTTTCACCCATCCCTATTCATTAGACCACTAGACCACCTAAAATAAATTAGCACTGAAGATTTTGAAAAATGTAATTTGCCCTGCAGCTGCTGCAATAGTTGAAAATGACATATTATTTAAAACAAATTAATTTTATATTTGTTTTCATCTAAATGGCAGTTAAAACCCCTTTGAAAACATATTAAAATATGTCTTCTTTATCTTGCAGCTTTCCCTTTTTTAAAAAGAGAATCACACAAAAGCACTTCAGATGCATTAGTACACAATTACTCAAAAAAAACCTACTTTCTTTGGTAAGTAGCTTTGGGCTAGCTAGCTGAGCTTAAATAAGTGCTTTATTAACTCAATGTGAAGCCTTTCTATCACTAGGTTCCCCCAGAGAATGTTAACCTTTCTAACTGTAAGCAGTAAATGATAAATGAGGACATGTTTCTTATTTATGTACTTATTTATTTATTTATTTGATTTATTTAATTATTTTCAAATGTAGCAATTACAGAGAAAGATACATTCAGAGGTTTATTGAACATAATCTTTAACCTGAAAATTTGCAGAACTATTAACACATTAAATAAGAATTATTATTTAGATTACATATAGCTCATTTTACCCCTAATGTGTTTGAGAAGAACTGCAGTGACTGTGTAATTAACAAATAATAAGAGGTTTCTTATAGAGATTTCCGAGGATAGCTATGGAGTATATTTGGAATAGCATTCATTAATTTACATTCTTATCAGGTCAACTAAGATGATAAAATAGGAAACTTCTATTTCTATTTTTTTGTATAACTAACAACCCTACAACTAGTGGTGGGTGAAAAGTTTTGCCTCAAAATGGAATCATTTATAAAATGACCCTTCCTGCTATGCAAGGGAATTCCTGATAAAAGTGTGGTTTTTCACTTTTCTCACCCTTTTTATCTCTTTGAAATCAATGATAATTATATATTTCCCCCATGTGGAGAGAATCTAAATGTATTCCCGATGTGTTAATATAAAACAAATGCCAAAATCCAACATGTTATCAGTCTGTGCTGGTCATAGAGAGAGAGAGAAAACAGATTATTCAATTATACTAGAGGTAGACAGTCAAAGAAAAGGAGCTGGAGTTGCTTGATGGGGTACTGATGGTGGGGTGTTGGGGTGTGAAGCAAGAGAGAGAAAGAGACTGTGACGGTCTGACAGACAGGTGATCTAGGTTCCTACCAGAGCGAGTGATAGATGCGTAGAGGACAGATATAAATACAGTATACATTCAGAAGACAGACATGTACAACTTACTTTACATACTGTGTGTGCTTACATTTACACACACTCATTCCTACATCTGCAAGAACAGGGCCAAATGTATACTGAGGTATAATGGTGTTGTATGCCTCATTGTTCCAGCATTTTATAGGTGTGATTTTTTCATAGTTTAACTGATCTGGTCTAACATTCTGCTATTGATTAATGCTGCCTTTCCTTCCCTGTGTCAGGCTGAGTCAGCTGAGGATTAACAAACTGCCTTGACCTCTCTGTTTCTATGGTTACTCACCTGACTGTTATCAGCCAACCCTTCCAGGGTATTTAAAGCAGCTAGACTCACGTCTTCCTTGCCCTTGTGTTTGCTTCTGGCTGCAAGTGCATTTTCCTGAGTTCCTGATTGTCTGTGCATGACCTGGCTTCCTCTGACATCCCTTCTGGCTCCTAACTCCTGGCTTGTTCCTGATATTGCTGATCTCCGTATTCCTGACCCTGGCTTATTGGAATACCTTTATTGGTTCCTGACCCTGGCTTGTCTTTTGGTTTATGCTCCTGGATCATGATTTTGCTTTATTTGCTTTGGTTATTTTTATAAAGGTGTTTTGCATTTTACATTTCTGTGTCTGTCTGGTTCCTGGTCCATAACAGATATATTCTTTTTGGTTTGTATTTATCAAGGAATTAATATCTACTATTCATTTATTTCTTCACAATTATAGTGTATTAATTCAGCAATCTTTTAGTTTTATCTTCACAGCCTTTATATCATGTTATAAATATGTAAAAAAAAAATAGCAGCCGGTTATAGATGAATAGATTGTACCCTGGGTCTTGAGAGCTGGCTTTGTGTCTGCTGATAATGCTTCCAATATAATTGCTGCTTTGTCAAAACCAGATATGGTGCATGTACACTACTTCGTCCATGTACTAAATATAATTGTTAATCAGTTCCTCCCAGAATCTGACATTTTCAAAGAAATGTTAAATATTGCATGCAAAATTTGTGCACATTTAAACTAGTCCTACAATACTTGCAGTTGAAATGCCTTTTACTGTATTCAAGAGCCTAACCACCTGTTCTATCACCGTATCAAAATGGGGGTCAATTTTCTGTAACTCTCCCTAAAGGTATAAGGGAAAATAAAGAGTATCGGAGTTTATAAAACTTACAAGAATTTAAAAGTATTGCAGACGAAGAGGAATCAGATCATGCTGCTGCTGCTGCTTTTAAAGAGATAGTAATGTTTCACAAAAACAGCAGCTCCAATTAATTTTCATAGTATTTGGGCAGTGGGAGAGTGTTATTTAAATACTGTCAGTGTTGTAGTTCAAGAGTAATTGAATGATAAAGTATCCACCTCCAGCCCCCTTTACCTAGTGTAAGCCACCTACCTTCAGATATGGAATCTGGTCCTGGGACCAGACATCTCACAGCAAGGGACAATCTTCTTACTGTAAGCATAAGGAATACCTTGCCCCCCTGACAGGTTTTTCACTTATGCTCATTGAAGATTGTCCCTCTCTGCGATCCATCTGTACAGTCTTGCTGCTCTGAGGTGAGCAGAGTTACATCAGTAAAAGGAGCAGAATATATTTTATCATTCAATTACTCTTGAACTACAACTCTGACAATATTGAGATAACACTCTCTAAGGCCCAAATACTTTGAAGATTAATTGTAACTATATTTATTGTGAAACATTACTATCCCTTTAATGATATGTCCTACACTTTTCCCCTCTTCTTCTTCAGATACAAAGTGATGATTTGGCCAAAAATATGTTTACAGTAACAACAACACAAACATGAGCCAACTAATAAACTATGTAATAGCATGCTCTGAGCAGGATTCTCGATTAGTCTCCATAAAAAGCAACAATACATTTTTTTGCTTAATTGCTGGAACCCTGTATTAAATATAACATATCTCAGTTTGTGCAAAGGAAGCAGTGGCCTGAGGAATCAGATTCTGTGAAAGCAAATAAAGAAATTCTTTTAGATTGAGTAGAAGATTGCATTTTAGAGGATGAGCACAAGAAATGTAGGGACAAAAAAAGTCTAGTAAGAAGGAAGTAAGTAAAAGGATTATACCTTCAGCATCAGAAACAGCAACATCACATTTGGCATCATCACAGAAAGCAATTCATGTGTCTCACTGTTTAACATTTGTGCTGGTGGTGGAGGTAGCACTGGCTCTATGGGACTTGCTATCAGAATATGGGTTGGTAATAAAAGCATGTGAACACATCTAGCTCCAAGAAGTGGCACCACTGCATGTGAGATGGTTATTGCATACCTGCAGGATAACTATATTGTAGCCTAAAATTATGACTCACTTGAGTACTGGCAAGAAAAACAGTTTGAGGCCAGTACTAGTGTGTACTGTACTGTAGTGGAAACCTTTAGTTAACCACCAGCAAGCACACAATCATATTAGGTTTACAGTTCAGCTAGTCATATTATTGATGTGACATATATATCCAGCAGCAGTGTCAGTAGATTTACTTTTTTTTTTAATGAACCTGCATGTAATGCCATGAGAGTATCATATAACAGAAGTGGTAAAACAAACAAGACAGAAAAGGCTATAGCACTGAGGAATAGGGATTTGCACAGTTGCCACAATCTAAAACAGCTGGGACCAGTGCTATGAACAGTGATTAATGACTGACAAATAATAATGCAAGGTTATATTGGCATAATACATGATAATCTATTAGACTTGTGCATGGGGAAAAAATTCAGTAAAATTCGGTTTCAGACAAATGTTTTTTTTTTCTTATTCGGTCGATCCGTCGATCGGATCTGTTTGACTTGGACGAAATTCGGAAGAAATCTGAATTATTCGGCCAAATTCACCATGCTTTTAAAAATACAATAAAATCAAAATTAGATAAATAAAAATAAATGGAACCATTTCCAGGTTCTAAATGAAGACGGTGGAAGAAGGTAAAGTAGAGCTTTAGCTTTATGGTAATGTAGATGAAGCATGGATGTAGCTATTCAAAGGAAGACTGAGGACGACTGGTGCAGGGCAGACTCAGGATGACAGCAACACTGTAGACATATGACTTTTCTTAGATTAGAGTTAGACTACAAAAATGAGGAAGCCTGGATCTGGCAGGACTCATACACATACTACTTTTCTTAGATTAGAGTTAGACTACAACATTGAGGAAGCCTGGAGCAGGCAAGACTCAGTAGATAAATATATACGACGTTTCTTAGATCAGAGTTAGACTACAAAACACAGGAAGCCTGGAACAGGCAGGACTCATAGACATATGACTTTTTCTTAGATTAGAGTTAGACTACAAAACACAGGAAGCCTGGAACAGGCAGGACTCATAGACATACAACTTTTTCTTAGATTAGAGTTAGACTACAAAACTGAGGAACCCAGGAGCAGGCAGGACTCAGTAGATAAATATATATGACTTTTCTTAGATTAGAGTTAGACTACAAAATGGAGGAAGCCTGGAACAGGCAGGACTCATAGACATACAACTTTTTGTTAGATTAGAGTTAGACTACAAAACTGAGGAAGCCTGGAGCAGGAAGGACTCATAGACATACAACTTTTCTTAGATTAGAGTTAGACTACAAAACTGAGGAACCCCGGAGCAGGTAGGACTCAGTAGATAAATATATATGACTTTTCTTAGATTAGAGTTAGACTACAAAATTGAGGAAGCCTGGAGCTGGCAGGACTCATACACATACAACTTTTCTTAGATTAGAGTTAGACTACAAAACGGAGGAAGCCTGGAACAGGCAGGACTCATAGACATATGACTTTTTCTTAGATTAGAGTTAGACTACAAAACTGAGGAAGCCTGGAGCAGACAGGACTCGTAGACATACAACTTTTTCTTAGATTAGAGTTAGACTACAAAACTGAGGAACCCCGGAGCAGGCAGGACTCAGTACATAAATATATATGACTTTTCTTAGATTAGAGTTAGACTACAAAATTATGGAAGCCTGAAACAGGCAGGACTCATAGACATACAACTTTTTCTTAGATTAGAGTTAGACTACAAAACTGAGGAAGCCTGGAGTAGACAGGACTCATAGACATACAACTTTTCTTAGATTAGTTAGACTACAAAATGGAGGAAGCCTGGAACAGGCAGGACTCATAGACATACAACTTTTTCTTAGATTAGAGTTAGACTACAAAGCTGAGGAAACCTGGAGCAGGAAGGACTCATAGACATACAACTTTTCTTAGATTAGAGTTAGACTACAAAACTGAGGAAGCCTGGAGCAGGCAGGACTCAGTAGATAAATATATATGACTTTTCTTAGATCAGAGTTAGACTACAAAACAGAGGAAGCCTGGAACAGGCAGGACTCATAGACATATGACTTTTTCTTAGATTAGAGTTAGACTACAAAACACAGGAAGCCTGGAACAGGCAGGACTCATAGACATACAACTTTTTCTTAGATTAGAGTTAGACTACAAAACTGAGGAACCCCGGAGCAGGCAGGACTCAGTAGATAAATATATGACTTTTCGTAGATTAGAGTTAGACTACAAAATTATGGAAGCCTGGAGCTGGCAGGACTCATACACATACAACTTTTTCTTAGATTAGAGTTAGACTATAAAACTGAGGAAGCCTGGAGCAGGAAGGACTCATTGACATACAACTTTTCTTAGATTAGAGTTAGACTACAAAACTGAGGAACCCCGGAGCAGGTAGGACTCAGTAGATAAATATATATGACTTTTCTTAGATTAGAGTTAGACTACAAAATTGAGGAAGCCTGGAGCTGGCAGGACTCATACACATACAACTTTTCTTAGATTAGAGTTGGACTACAAAACGGAGGAAGCCTGGAACAGGCAGGACTCATAGACATATGACTTTTTCTTAGATTAGAATTAGACTACAAAACTGAGGAAGCCTGGAGCAGACAGGACTCATACACATACAACTTTTCTTAGATTAGAGTTAGACTACAAAACGGAGGAAGCCTGGAGCAGACAGGACTCATAGACATACAACTTTTCTTAGATTAAAGTTAGACTACAAAACTGAGGAAGCCTAGAGCAGACAGGACTCATAGACATACAGCTTTTCTTAGATTAGAGTTAGACTACAAAATGGAGGAAGCCTGGAACAGGCAGGACTCATAGACATACAACTTTTTGTTAGATTAGAGTTAGACTACAAAACTGAGGAAGCCTGGAGCAGGAAGGACTCATAGACATACAACTTTTCTTAGATTAGAGTTAGACTACAAAACTGAGGAACCCCGGAGCAGGTAGGACTCAGTAGATAAATATATATGACTTTTCTTAGATTAGAGTTAGACTACAAAATTGAGGAAGCCTGGAGCTGGCAGGACTCATACACATACAACTTTTCTTAGATTAGAGTTAGACTACAAAACGGAGGAAGCCTGGAAAAAGCAGGACTCATAGACATATGACTTTTTCTTAGATTAGAGTTAGACTACAAAACTGAGGAAGCCTGGAGCAGACAGGACTCGTAGACATACAACTTTTTCTTAGATTAGAGTTAGACTACAAAACTGAGGAACCCCGGAGCAGGCAGGACTCAGTACATAAACATATATGACTTTTCTTAGATTAGAGTTAGACTACAAAATTATGGAAGCCTGGAACAGGCAGGACTAATAGACATACAACTTTTCTTAGATTAGTTAGACTACAAAATGGAGGAAGCCTGGAACAGGCAGGACTCATAGACATACAACTTTTTCTTAGATTAGAGTTAGACTACAAAGCTGAGGAAACCTGGAGCAGGAAGGACTCATAGACATACAACTTTTCTTAGATTAGAGTTAGACTACAAAACTGAGGAAGCCTGGAACAGGCAGGACTCAGTAGATAAATATATATGACTTTTCTTAGATCAGAGTTAGACTACAAAACAGAGGAAGCCTGGAACAGGCAGGACTTATAGACATATGACTTTTTCTTAGATTAGAGTTAGACTACAAAACACAGGAAGCCTGGAACAGGCAGGACTCATAGACATACAACTTTTTCTTAGATTAGAGTTAGACTACAAAACTGAGGAACCCCGGAGCAGGCAGGACTCAGTAGATAAATATATATGACTTTTCTTAGATTAGAGTTAGACTACAAAATTATGGAAGCCTGGAGCTGGCAGGACTCATACACATACAACTTTTTCTTAGATTAGAGTTAGACTACAAAACTGAGGAAGCCTGGAGCAGGAAGGACTCATTGACATACAACTTTTCTTAGATTAGAGTTAGACTACAAAACTGAGGAACCCCGGAGCAGGTAGGACTCAGTAGATAAATATATATGACTTTTCTTAGATTAGAGTTAGACTACAAAATTGAGGAAGCCTGGAGCTGGCAGGACTCATACACATACAACTTTTCTTAGATTAGAGTTAGACTACAAAACACAGGAAGCCTGGAACAGGCAGGACTCATAGACATATGACTTTTTCTTAGATTAGAATTAGACTACAAAACTGAGGAAGCCTGGAGCAGACAGGATTCATACACATACAACTTTTCTTAGATTAGAGTTAGACTACAAAACGGAGGAAGCCTGGAACAGGCAGGACTCATAGACATATGACTTTTTCTTAGATTAGAATTAGACTACAAAACTGAGGAAGCCTGGAGCAGACAGGACTCATACACATACAACTTTTCTTAGATTAGAGTTAGACTACAAAACGGAGGAAGCCTGGAGCAGACAGGACTCATAGACATACAACTTTTCTTAGATTAGAGTTAGACTACAAAACTGAGGAAGCCTGGAGCAGACAGGACTCATAGACATACAGCTTTTCTTAGATTAGAGTTAGACTACAAAATGGAGGAAGCCTGGAACAGGCAGGACTCATAGACATACAACTTTTTCTTAGATTAGAGTTAGACTACAAAGCTGAGGAAACCTGGAGCAGGAAGGACTCATAGACATACAACTTTTCTTAGATTAGAGTTAGACTACAAAACTGAGGAAGCCTGGAACAGGCAGGACTCAGTAGATAAATATATACGACTTTTCTTAGATCAGAGTTAGACTACAAAACAGAGGAAGCCTGGAACAGGCAGGACTCATAGACATAGGACTTTTTCTTAGATTAGAGTTAGACTACAAAACACAGGAAGCCTGGAACAGGCAGGACTCATAGACATACAACTTTTTCTTAGATTAGAGTTAGACTACAAAACTGAGGAACCCCGGAGCAGACAGGACTCAGTAGATAAATATATATGACTTTTCTTAGATTAGAGTTAGACTACAAAATTATGGAAGCCTGGAGCTGGCAGGACTCATACACATATAACTTTTCTTAGATCAGAGCTAGACTACAAAACTGAGGAAGCCTGGAACAGACAGGACTCATAGACATATGACTTTTTCTTAGATTAGAGTTAGACTACAAAACTGAGGAAGCCTGGAGCAGGCAGGGGTCATAGATATACAACTTTTCTTAGATTAGAGTTAGACTACAAATGGAGGAAGCCTGGAGCTGGCAGGACTCATACACATACGACTTTTCTTAGATTAGAGTTAGACTACAAAACTGAGGAACCCTGGAGCAGGCAGGACTCAGTAGATAAATATATATGACTTTTCTTAGATCAGAGTTAGACTGCAAAACAGAGGAAGCCTGGAACAGGCAGGACTCATAGACATATGACTTTTTCTTAGATTAGAGTTAGACTACAAAATGGAGGAAGCCTGCAACAGGCAGGACTCATAGACATACAACTTTTTCTTAGATTAGAGTTAGACTACAAAACTGAGGAACCCTGGAGCAGGCAGGACTCAGTATATAAATATATATGACTTTTCTTAGATCAGAGTTAGACTACAAAACTGAGGAAGCCTGGAGCAGGCAGGACTCAAAGACATCCGACTTTTCTTAGTTTAGCATTAGACTACAAAACTAGGAACACTGGAGCAGACAGGAGTTTACTGATGTTGCCACTTATGAGATTAGTAGTCACCATGTGGCAATTGTCTTTGGGATCTGGTGTTGGGATGAGATTGTCTTTGACTTCATCCCATTTCCACCGAAAAGAAGTACCATCGGATAACAGTACGAAAATCATACAGGAAGCCTGGAGCAGGCAGGCATACGACTTTTCTTAGAATAGAGTTAGACTACAAAACTGATAATGACAGCAACACTGGAGCAGGCAGGACTCAGTCATTAGATGCATACAGCGACTGAGGATGACTGGTGCGACGCAGACTCAGAGTGAGAGCAACATAGGAGATGTAGGCAGCAGCACACTGCAGAACACAGGAGCAGACAGCACTCAGTAGATGGTTACAGAAACTGAGGATGACTGGTGAGAGGCAGACTCATGATGAAAGCAACACTGGAGATATAGCCAGCAGCAAACCGCAGAACACTGGAGAAAGCAGGACTCAGTCAGTAGATGGATACAGCATCTGAGGAAGACTGGTGTGAGGCAGACTCAGGATGACAGCAACGCAGGAGATTTAGCCAGCAGCAAACCGCAGAAACTGGAGCAGGCAGGACTCAGTCAGTAGATGGATACAGCAACTGAGGAAGACTGGTGCAAGGTAGACTCAGGATGACAGCAAAACTGGAGATATAGCCAGCAGCAAACAGCAGAACAGTGGAGCAGGCAAGATTCAGTCAGTAGATGGAATAGAGTTAGACTACAAAACTGATAATGACAGCAACACTGGAGATGTAGCCAGAACTGCAGAACACTGGAGCAGGCAGGACTCAGTCATTAGACACATACAGCGACTGAGGATGACTGGTGCGACGCAGACTCAGGGTGAGAGCAACACAGGAGATGTAGGCAGCAGCACACTGCAGAACACAGGAGCAGACAGCACTCAGTAGATGGATACAGAAACTGAGGAAGACTGGTGCGATGTAGACTCAGGATGACAGCAACACTGGAGATATAGCCAGCATCAAACAGCAGAACACTGGAGCAGGCAGGACTTAGTCAGTAGATGGATACAGCAACTGAGGAAGACTGCTGCAAGGAGGACTCAGGATGACAGCAACACTGGAGATTTAACCAGCAGCAAACCACAGAACACTGGAGAAGGCAGGACTCATTCAGTAGATGGATACAGCAACTGAGGAAGACTGATGCGAGGCAGACTCAGGATGACAACAACATTGGAGATATAGCCAGCAGCAAACCACAGAACACTGGCACAGGAAGGACTCAGTCATTAGATGGATACAGGAACTGAGGATGACTGGTGTGATGCAGACTCAGGATGACAGCAACACTGGAGATGTAGGCAGCAGCAAACCGCAGAACACTGGAGCAGTCAGGACTCAGTCAGTAGATGGATACAACAACTGAGGAATACTGGTGCAAGGCAGACTAAAGATGACAGCAACACAGGAGATATAGCCTGGTGAGAGGCAGACTCAGGATGACAGCAACACTAGAGATATAGCCAGCAGCAAACCGCAGAACACCGGAGCAGGCAGAACTCAGTCAGTAGATGGATACAGCAACTGAGGAAGACTGGTGCGAGGCAGACTCAGGATGACAGCAACACTGGAGATTTAGCCAGCAGCAAACAGCAGAACACTGGAGCAGGCAGGACTCAGTCCGTAGATGGATACAACAACTGAGGAATTCTGGTGCGAGGCAGACTCAAGATGACAGCAACACAGGAGATATAGCCATCAGCAAACCACAGAAACTGGAGCAGGCAGGACTCAGTCAGTAGATGGATTCAGCAACTGAGGAAGTCTGGTGTGAGGCAGACTCAGGATGACAGCAACACTTGAGATATAGCCAGCAGCAAACAGCGGAACACCGGAGCAGGCAGGTCTCAGTCAGTAAATGGATACAGAAACTGAGGAAGACTGGTGAGAGGCAGACTCAGGATGACAGCAACACAGGAGATGTAGGCAGCAGCAAACTGCAGAACACTGGAGTAGGCAGGACTCAGTAGATGGATACAGCAAAAGGTGAAAAACTATGCTTTTTTCACTGAATTTCCCGCAGGAACACAAATCAACTTTTCACCCATTCCTATCTGACATACATTATTTATAATATGGTGAAGCCAAACTAAAAATGAGTAGACTGGCATAAAGAGGCTCTTACACAGTGAGAAAGGGGATATTACATTCAAGAATTATTCCCAGTAGAAAATCTACTAATCTAATTTTGTCAAAGTGGTTATATCCCCTCTTCATTTGTCACTCAGCACTTTTACAGTTTTTCCCTATGTATGTATTTTCTACTTAACAATTAGTCTATGATTAAGCTCTGCAAAAATGTGAAATGTATAGGAATATTTAATGAGAGTATGTACCATATCATCTGCAAATGATAATTCTTAAAATTCCCATTGACTTAGAGGTCACCAAAACATTGCTTCATAATGCAGCAGTATTCAAGTTAAAAATTCCATCTGAATCAATAGGAATTTGTTCCCTATGGGGCTGTAGGTGTTCTCAGAACTGGCCATCTTTAGCTTCCTGATCACAGCCCAACATTACCAATTTTTAGCCACAAAATGGTTTAACTGCAAATCATTTTAAATGAAGCTGAAACTAAACTAAACTAAACTAAAGCAATATGGTTTAAAATTAGTGACACACCACACACCAAACCCCTAACCCTAGGTTTAAAATACCTGTCCTCAAAATGCAGTGATATCCCATTAATTCCACCAAATCTGAGACCAAAAATGCCCAGACCCTGAGCAAAGCAGACCTCCTCCCCCAACATATATAAATGCAACAGTTAGGGGTGTTAATAAATCAGTGAAATGTACACAAAGACTGGCTAGTCTAAAATTAAAAACAATATAACAAACTATAAAATATATGCATGAATTAATTCAAAGAGACTATTTTTGTATCCGATAGAGCTCATTTTGGTGCTTTAAATGTTTAACCCCTTAACCCCCTTAAGGACCGGAAAAATCTGAGGTCGTTTTCCCTTAAGGACCGGAGCAATTCTGACCTTTTTGACTATGTCTTTGTTCATCAGTGTTTTCCCTCTTAGGCTTTTATTCCACCCCCATAAATTATATACTGGTTTTTTAAGCACAAATAAGGCTTTCTTTTGATACCCCACATATATGGATAACCCACCGTTTACTTTATGAAAACTGAAAAAAAAGTTAAAAAAAAGTAAAAAAACACACCATTTTTGATCTTTCTCATGGGATCAATTGGTCACAAAGGGTTAAATTTTTATGGAGACTGCATTAAAAGTATGACCGGTCAGTCATACCTAAAAATGCGCAGTTTAAAGTGGCCACTGTCCCCCCTGGGTGAAAATCCCTATGTCCCTTTTTCCCACCCTATTTTGATACTTTTTTATCCCTGACATTTGGTGGTGTATATAAGTGTATTACATGGCTCCACGACAATCACACTTGCAATATTGCTTAATTATGTTTTTTTTTTTTAAATAATTTTTTTTTTTGTAAAAAAAAAAGTGTGTTGTGTTTTAAAAAAAAAAAAAAAAAAAAGTAAATAATTGCAGGTCAGAAACTGACCTTCATTTAGCCAGCCTCCTGCACCAGCAGTGAAGGGGTTAATACCCCTAGCTGCTGTATTTTATTTTGCCACTACGTGTCTCCTCTCTACTTCTCTCTCCCTTACTTTGATAGTAAGGGAGACAGAAGTAGACTAGACACTCGGACTCAGCATGCTTTGCATACTGACTCTGTTTATCAGAATGCCGGTACATGTGATCGCTGGTACGGCGATCGCATGAACCAGCAAAGGCAAGAAGGGCTGAAACTGAACGCCCCAGTCTCGGATCGCTCAGTCTCAGCCTGGAATTAATGATAGCAGCGTGCACGGAGGCACGCTGCTATCATTTAAGCCACGACGGACCTGGTCCGTCATGGGTCTTTAAGTGGATAGCAACCCATGACGGTCCAGGTCCGTCATGGGTCCTTAAGGGGTTAATGACTCACGACGTGCCAGGACCGTCAGGGGTACACTTCCTATAAGGACTCATGACAGTCCCGACATGTCATGGGTTAAATGATAGCAGGGCTCCTCAGTGCACACTCCTATCAATGTGTTCAAGCTGAAACTGAGCTCTCCGGGACCTGAGTGCCCTGTTTCAGTCCTTGTCTCTTCTGCCGGTACATGAGATCGCTCCAGTAGCGATCACATGTACCAGCATTTTAATTCAATGCTGCAATTGTGTTTACTCTGTGCCTTTCTCTTCATTACTATTAAAGTAAGGGAGAGAGAAGCAGAGAGCAGACACATAGTAAAAAAAAATGCAATAGTTGGGGGTATTAACTCCTTAGTGCTGGTGCTGGGGCTGGCTAGATGCAAGTCCATTCCTGACCTGCAACATTTTTTTTATAAGTTTTAAAAAAGAGAAAATATGTTAATTAAACATTCTATTCATGAAATAAATCTGCTAAGTGTAAAGAAAAAGTAATGAGAGTGTAATTGTTGTGGAGCCATGTAATACAGTTATACACACCGCCAGATTTTATCAATGAAAAAGTGTGAAAATAGGGAGGGAGAGAAAAAGGGACATGGGTATTTTCCCCTTTCATGCAGTCTCCATAAAAATTTAACCCATTGCACCCAAATGATCCCAAGAGAAAAAATAATTTAATGGGTTTTTTTTACATGTTTTTTTTTACATTTTTTTTTACAATTTTCTTTGATTTTAATAAAATAAATAGTGAGTTATCCACATACGTGTGGCATCAAAAGAAAGCTCTAATTGTGTGTGAAAAAACTGTGTATAATTTGTGTGGCTAAAATAAAAGCCTTAGAGGGAAAACACTGTTGAACAAAGACATAGTCAAAAAGGTCAGAATTGCTCCGTTCCTTAAGTGCAATCCACCCCAGATTTTCCCAGTCCTTAAGGGGTTAATATATATTTTATTGCTTGTTGTACTGTTTTTATTTGTTTTTATTTATACACTGGAATGTATCTATTGTGGACAGTGGAATATCATTCCCTTCCCCCCTGCTTCTTTATGCATGGGCAAGTATGCCATAGGTATTTTGCTAGTATTAAAATGATTTATTAACACAACAATATGTTGCTTTTATAGACAGACCGATACATAGATAGATAGATAGATCTACTTTTAAATTTTTCAGGTATGATGCTACAATTAGCTGTACAGATGCAAGAATACCCTATTTTGAGCAAACTGAAACATACAAACTATTTATACACATTATTCATAGACTGATTACATTTCATATATAGTATGTAAATAAACACATTGCTTAGTTATATTATGGTGTCAAAAAATAAAAATGTTACCTATAGTACTAGAAGTACACAGTTCACAGTGCTGGACACAGAATATTATAAATTAATTTCTGCCCCATAGAGCATGTAATCTAATTTCTGTGCCTGAGGAAGAAAGAGCTAAAATTTGTTTCTCTTCTTATAATACAATAACATTACAAACAAACTATTCCTTTTAACTCCATATATGCTAAGAATTTCTTAGACATTGCTTTGTAAAAATGTAAAGTTCTTTGTAGCATCTAAGAACCTAACATGTGTAATGTGCTCAAAAATTGCTGTGTTTGGTAAATAAAAAATCCTTAAAAATGAATGCGCATAGCATAGCATTTTAGCTGATTTTGGGTACAAGCGTTATAATACATATAGCTTTAGGTTCTAAAAGCGTGGGGTAGTGGATAGGTTAGGTTAGTCCTAAAAGCAAACAAAGCTTTCATGGATTAGAGATGCATTTTGAGTATTGTTAAAGGGTTAGCAATGCTGAAATTTAAGTAGATTAAATATTGTAGATGTTAAAAAAAATAAAGAATATGAAGAAAGTCCTATCTCTCAAACCTATATGGTTTGAGATATTTGCCACTAAAGATCCCCCTTCCCTCATGTCAGCTGTAAAGCTGACAGAAGGAGATTCGAGTCGTGTGATTCGAAGTGGCTCTTCAGCAGAGGCGCAATAGTGATATTTAAAAAGTACTACTTCATTGGAACACTGTAGACTGTTCCAATGAAGTAATTCTTTTTAAATGTCACTATTTCAGCTCTGCTGAGGAGCCGCCGGCTGGTCCCAAGACCGGGATATCCTGCTGTCAGTAGAGCTCTGACGTCAGGAGAGGCGGAGGGAGGGAGGAACTTTAACGGTGAATATCTCTCAAACCATAAAGGTTTGAAAGATAGGACTTTCTTCATATAATTTATTTTTTTAACATCTACAATATTTAATCTACTTAAATGTAGGCATTACTAACCCTTGAAGGACAAGGAAAAACATTATCTACTTTAGAACTATTGACCTGGATAGGAAATACATTTATGTGCAGAAATAATTAAGAAAATGTTAAAATATTTGAACTATAGAATCTTAGTAAAATGTATATTGTCACATTCTAAAAGTCCACTGCAATCTTTGAGAGTCTCTAACAGAACGGATGTTCAGAATATCTGAAGAAAATGGATGACTCCTTTTGATTAATTCCACCAACACAACCATAACAAACAAATGCAAATCAATTGAGCATGGCTCCTATGGCAGGTCAACCAATTACATTTTACTTCAGCATCACTGATTATGTGCCACATTTTCTTCCTTCTCATCTGTTTTCCCTTTTTACTCTCATATACACTCTTGTGTAGCATATGTGTAATTGTAGATTTAAATAATATTTCCATTTTATAGGTGCTATGGGCTGTATCAAGAAGCTAATGTGGTGCAATTCTAAAGGAAACACATTGGGGATAAAGGAAAAAATACATTATTATAAATAAAGCTTTTTATGTCTTTACTGACAAACAGTAAATCAATGCATTGCTTCATAATACATTGGAGACATCTTTAAAAGACAGGTAGGTTAAAACCCTGTTTAAAGCAGTGAGAATTTGAGATTTTTTTTTCTTTTTTTCCTGTATTTAGCCCTATATAAAACTTTCTATAGACAATGAACTTTTAGTCTGAAGTATCACTGGTAAATCAGCAAGCCTGTTGTTATGTACTGGATGATGGGACCTGTGTCTTGTTGCCAGACTCAGACATGTAATCGTGCTAATTAATTAGGGATGGGTGAAAAGTCAAAATAATTTCTGCAGGAATTTTTGTGGAAAATGTCCTGCTTTTTCCACAAAAAATCCCCCCCCCCTTCAGAAAATATATAAAATTGCCACTTTTTTGACACTGTCAATACATTTCCCATGAGAATTTTGTTATTTTTCACCTAGGTTTTCGATGACTGTAAGATTGCCCACCACGATACTACTGCTTCTGAGGGCTGAGGTCCAGAAATCAGCAACTGAAAGTAATTGCTGTGAGCAATATATGCAACATATGCCTTGACAATCTGTTAGCATGCTGTGTGCCTTTGTCCTTTGCCTACAACAGAAAGCTTTTGCTTGTGTACCACAGGCACAGAACAGAAAATATCTATGACTTGAGATACTTCAGCAGAGTGAAAAACATGACAGCAGTTCTATAAAGCCCTTGTTTTCAACCAAAGAAAGAGCAGCATGTCAACCTCCAACATGTTACTATTCTACAAGTGTACTTTTGGATTATTGTTGTGCAGGCTTTTATTCCTTTCTAGAAACTCAGTAAGTGTGAGTTGGCAGGACATAGTGAGAAAACAGTGTAACTGTATAGCTTTTTTGGTGGGGGTGGTGGTGATATGTGTGGGCACTCTATGGGCTCGATTCAAATGTTGGCGTCGCCAGAAAAAACTGGAGACGCTGGTTTTAACGTCAATTGAGCAATGCAAATGTTCTACTAGAAACAAGCGATGCCAGTTCTGAAACAGACATCGCCCGTCGCCAGAACAGCAAGATCTCACCCATAGAGGATAATGTACAAAGGACGCCAAAAGCTATTCAAATGTTGGAGTTAGGGCTAACTCGCGTTAAATTGCAACATTTCTCTCCAGAAATCTAACGCCTATTTTTTTTGGAGTACAGTCCACAAGTAAGAGTAGAAAACCCACGTCTCCAGTTCTGAACAGCATTCTCTGTGCTTTTCCCTACCCAGCCACTAGGGGAACACAGAGAAGGCTTTCAGCACCATGGACAGCTTTGAATGCCATAGGGATGTGCACTGCTCACCCCTGTGGCATTCAAAGGGTTAAAATCAATAAAACTAGTACACCAAGCACTACACAATGCCCCCTTCCACATCCCCCCCTTAGTATGTCACATATATTGCATATATGGGACATACTAACCCCATCCACATCCACCTCATGGACTTCCATGTAGTGGATAAATCTGCCTTTTATTCCACAATTAACCCTTTGAGTACCAGAGAGGTAGGAAAGCATTGCTTAGCATGTTTCCTACCCCTCTGGTACCCAAAGGGTTAATAGGCAACGTATGGACTACATACATTGCCTATATATATATATATGTGTGTGTGTGTGTTTTAAACTTTTTTTAATTAAAATACTGTGATTAGACAGTTTAACTTAGATCTCATTCATTGTTAACCCCCTACCTCCTGTGTCCCATTGCTATTAGTACTTTTGCTCCACTCTTCTTCAAACTGAGAGTGGAGCAAAAGTACTAAAAGCAAAGGGACGCAGTAAGTAGGGCATGATGAATGGATGAGATCTAAATTAACCCTTTGAGTGCCAGAGTAGTACGCAACGCATTGCAAAGCAATGCGTTGAGTACCACTCTGGCACTCAAAGGGTTAAATACAACTGAGGGAGCAGGCTGCCCTGTGATGGCAGCGCTTCCCTCAGCTTTATTCATACATTTTTTTTTTTTGATTATTCATTATTTATTTGTAGTCTTTATTTCTTCTTATTTATTTCTTATAATCATGTATTCCTTATTAACCCCCTTGCTGCGGGCGGCTGTGAAGCCCGCAGCATACTAAAGCCATGCTCACTAGAGAGCTACTGGAGAAAGCGGGAGGAGGGGCAGAGACATTGGAGGAAGCGGGTGGTAGGCTTGTATTTGCTGCCCGCTTCCTCCAATACCTCTCCTCTTGCGTTGGCATTGTGCCCAGCTGCCTGGCGTCGCGTTGTGCAACGCCTTGTGCAAAGGGACAAATTGCACAGGGCAGCCTGCTCCCTCAGTTGTATTTAACCCTTTGAGTGCCAGAGTGGTACTCAACGCATTGCTTTGCAATGCGTTGCGTACTACTCTGGCACTCAAAGGGTTAATTTAGATCTCATCCATTCATCATGCCCTACTTACTGCGTCCCTTTGCTTTTAGTACTTTTGCTCCACTCTCAGTTTGAAGAAGAGTGGAGCAAAAGTACTAATAGCAATGGGACACAGGAGGTAGGGGGTTAACAATGAATGAGATCTAAGTTAAACTGTCTAATCACAGTATTTTAATTAAAAAAAGTTTAAAACACACACACACACATATATATATATAGGCAATGTATGTAGTCCATACGTTGCCTATTAACCCTTTGGGTACCAGAGGGGTAGGAAACATGCTAAGCAATGCTTTCCTACCTCTCTGGTACTCAAAGGGTTAATTGTGGAATAAAAGGCAGATTTATCCACTACATGGAAGTCCATGAGGTGGATGTGGATGGGGTTAGTATGTCCCATATATGCAATATATGTGACATACTAAGGGGGGGATGTGGAAGGGGGCATTGTGTAGTGCTTGGTGTACTAGTTTTATTGATTTTAACCCTTTGAATGCCACAGGGGTGAGCAGTGCACATCCCTATGGCATTCAAAGCTGTCCATGGTGCTGAAAGCCTTCTCTGTGTTCCCCTAGTGGCTGGGTAGGGAAGCACAGAGAAAGCTATTCAGAACTGGAGACGTGGGTTTTGGATTTTCTGACTGAACTTGATACTTTGCAGTGCTGTGATTGGCTGTGGTGCTAGGTAACATTTTTATCGTGTGTTTTTAGGTAAGATTTTCTATGCGACGCAGGTTTAAGGTTAACGTGTATTTTGTTGGTTATCGCTCCTTAGGCTTTCTGGGTAAGGAAGATTTGAATCTCACGTTACCTGGTCTTGCTTAAGGAGCGAAGGCAGTTTTTTTCTTCACGTTGGTTTTAACGCCAACATTTGGATCGAGCCCTATGACTCTTATCATCTCCAACAACAAACTCAGAGTCATACTCCATTGCAGCAGGAACCGAAAATCTTGGCACGCTGTCTGACACATCTGCACCACTCGTATTATGTGCCCAAGAGCCCCTGGAAGTTTAACAACTGCTTCTGCTAGATTTAGCACTTTTGGAATGTGTCTTCCAATCAGACCTATGGCTGTACTTCAGGTGGGATGTGCCAGGTGTGATCCTGTTTTCCTCCTCCTCACATGCTTTTTATACAGAAAACAGATAGCAACGTGTTTAGTTTTTGGATTTGAGTGAAGAGTCTCCGTACTGTAGACTTCATAGACTGAAGTGTTCCTGAGGGGCTACTACTACTGGGGCTAGTTGTTGAAATTGTAATAGTTGGTGTCAAAGGTGCTGCACTTCCAACAGCAGCAGAAGGGCTGTGGACATTGATGACCTGTATTACTGATTACTTTGTATGTGTGGCTGGGTATGGGTTTGACTTGATGATTGTGTATTTTTAAGCAGCTTTTCTTTGCCAGAGTCAGACTTTCTAATTGATTTCTCAAACAGTTTATAAACAGACACAACACTCCTTTTCAGTGGTGGAAGTTTGAGCCTTTCCCTTTCATCTACTATTCTGGCCATGGTATCATCTCTTTCACTTTAAATCTCATCTGTATCTGAAGAGGAACATTCTGCAGAGATATATTCTAGATCAACATCATTATCAATATTTAGGTTAATCTTAGAATCGCCGAACACTTCTTCCCCACTACTTTAATTTCCCTCTTTGAAGTTTGAAACAATGTATTTTTTTTACTTTTCCTCTTATAGGGATTTTCAGTACATTCCCCACTATTTTGAGGACTGGTGTTTTTAAACTCACTATCAGGCATCGGAGTAGGCTGAACTGCTACACCTTCCTCCATTATGCCATCAACATTAGAACAAGATTAACTGTAATCTACTGGGTTCCTACATGGTTTATTAATATTACTCTTGGTGGTGGAACTTTTTATGTTTTTGTAACAGAAGCTAAGGAGGCCGGGTTGTCCTTGGCCATCGTTCCAGGGTCCTCTCTCCTTGAAGCAGCTACAGAAGGGTAGCTGGTCTGGTGAAGCTGGATGGATGGCTGGAACTCTGGAGCACAGGACTCCTGAATGGGAGTCAAAGAGGACTCTTTAAACCATTCAGGAATGAAGACCCAGAACTCTGCTGCAGTTCCAAATGAATAACATTTTTATTAAAAAAACAGGGGGTTGTGCAGTATTATGCAGTATTTTGGGAATTTCCCACAATGGCAAAATAATACACAATGGGGTTGCAAACAATGGGTACAATGGACTGTTGGTGGAGGGGCTTGCAATACCCTGGGACCCCTGGGGATAATGTGCACACATGAACTAAGGGAAAATACAGTGGGATTGATACAATCAACAAAGCAGTACAATAGAAACAATCATGACACCGACTAATCCTATCATACAGAAGACAGTAGCGTATACACAACAGAGGTGAGGGGGTTAATACTGTGAAAACCTAATCCACATCTATACCAGAGTGGGACACCTTCAGGCCGATGTAAGATTGAAGGCCAACAATTAAAACAGGGGTCCAACATGGATTACAGTACATGACAACACATTAAACATTTAACACAGAAAGGTAGGCAGCTGACCAGAATGCTGCCTACATTTCCACAGGAATGGTGTGGAATTTAGCATGCCTGGCTGTATTTTGTGGCTGTCCAGCCACCCAGAGCTGGGATTACAACCAGTGCCTTCCAGTCTCTTAAACAAGCCCCTAGTAACTGCCTATGGTCCGTTACAGTGATTTTGACAGACAGCCCCCTCAGGAAGAGAAGGATAGTCATCATTTATTTTGCATTTTTCAGCAACCATGGCTGCAGTCAGTTTATATACTGTCTATTTACTAACATGTGCCTGCACTGCTACTACTCCTTTTGCCCTACCCCTGCCCCTAGTATGCTTGCTGGACATTATTAAACAGTGAAATACACAACAGAACTGACTGAGATATTTCAACCTTCATACAATACTTTAGATTCTATTATGTGGCTGCCTCAGTCACAGCTCACGTCAAAGTCCCTGTCACCTATCAGTGAAACTATTTTTCTTTTCTTTATTAACTGTCCCTATATGTGTTGAAAAAGAAAAAAAAACACTCCCCTAAGACAGAGAACAACCAGCAGAAAAGAAGTTGGATCAAAGGTCCTGAGTGTGGAGCAAAATAACTTCTAGACATCAGTAAAATGTGATATTGAACAATTTTCAAAGAGTGTGGGCACACAAACATTCTGTGGATTCACTCATAGTATTTTATGGTGTAATTGTAACCCTTTGAGTGCCGGAGAAGTATCCAGATACCTCTCTGACACTCAAAAGGTTAAAGATTTAATTACAAGTAACACTACAGTGACAAATCAATCTGCTCTGCAGACCTATTTCAGGAACTGCTCCTGAAAAAATGTTTGCAGAGTGGATCAAAACACTGATCTAGGGCTCGTTTCTATCCCCTCCAGTAAAACAGCCAGTAAGGGGGAAAAAAACAGAGAGAAACCCAGTTGTGTATCGCAGCTTTAGCTAGCCCAGTACATGGACCAAAAAGTGTTGTTGCCAAAAAGCCACATTGTGGCCAAATGCTCGTAGATTCTTGTTCCCATAACTCGTGCTAAATAGCGTGAATTGTGGGAACATCAAAGGAAAAAATCCAACTCTCGTTGTTTGATAGAGATGCCAAACAATAAGAGTGAGCTCAAAACACAGTCACCCTCCCCACACCCCCCATACACTAACCCTAAAATGACACTTAACCCCTTAAGGACAGGTCGCTCATGCATGCAGCGGTCACATAAGGAGGACCACAAAGCATTTAAAAAAAAAAAAAATATGATTCCAGGCTCCCCGAACGGCGTGCAGCCGTGCACGGAGCCCGGAAATCCATGACGGTCCTGGTACTTCATCTGTCTTTCAAGCTAATCCAGCCATGATGTACCAGGACCATCAAGAGTCCTTAAGGTGTTAAATAATAGTACTCCTAACACCCATAAATGCAAAGTTTTTTGTCATCCACTGTGAATCTTCTTCTTGAATCTTTGTCTTTCTGTTTCCTTCTTCTTTTCTTCTGTAAAACCTGAGAGTTGAATTTAAAAAATAAATTACCCTAAGAAATGTCAGAGTTTACCCTTTGAGTGCCAGAGGGGCACAGCATATAAGGGTTAAGCAGGTCCAGGAACAAGCCAGTGTTCCTCCCACTCCCCGCCCTCTTCTCCTCAGTCAACATATATTTTGCCCTTTTTTTAAATATTTTTGTCCCGCCCCTTCTTGACTAAGCCCCACCCCTTTTATGACACAAAACGCGTCATTTCCCTCCCCGATCGGCCCTGGCTGTCAAGTTCTCAGGTATGAATACCCGTCTATCTATGGGTGGAGTGCGTCCAGAGGTAGGATCACCTCTCCTGGGTTGATGGCAGCCAGTTCAGCTGCAAGGGTTGATGCCCTGCTGCAGCAGGAGCCGGCCAGAGGATCTGTCAGTAGCTGAGGGAGAGAGAATATTCTAAATGGTGCAGCAGCCGAAGGCTGCTGAGAGATGGATGAGTCAGGATTTCCTCCGCTCAAAGCGGGTAGAGTATAGTGCTGCTGGAGGCCGAACTCATCAACGGAGGTGCAGATAAAGGTACCTGTGGGACAAAACAATAGAATAGTCAGATATGCCAGTGTCAGAAGCCAGGAAGACAATCAGCCAAGTGAGGTGCCAAAGGAGAATCCAAATAGAAGTATTCAAAATACAAATGAGGAGGTCTGATAGGATCAGGAACACAGCATACAAGGAACTTAGCTTGATAAACAGGCCCCCAGGTCAGGGAGTAGCACACCTATAAACCCACCCTAGCCAATCCCTAGCCTGGAAGGGTCAAGAGCAAAGGTCAAAGGTGTAACAGATTGTGACTCTTCCAGTGTCGAGGATATAGAGTGGGAAAGAATCAGGAGACCCCAAATATTTGTACTCCTCGTTTAAAATATACAATAGCATTTTAGTTAGATTCATTTTAGATCAAATCAAAGTCTATGTTTGATATGCTACACCAGCAGTAAATAAATTGATAAAAATCAGCTATGCATATTTATGCAAAACATAATTTTATTGGAATATAAAATGTAATATAAATTAGCAATCAGTGCAATCAGAGTATTATTACCAAATGACTCCGTAATATATCTCAAATATATGGCCATGTCATAAGCTAAGATATGTTTCTAAAATTGAAATACGGTAAAATATATCAGATAATATAACAAGGTAACATATCTAGCATATATAGGGTTATACCTTACATATCTGTATCCAGAGGTATATGCTATCAATATTAGAATATAGCAGCATAGCAAGGGTTAATTGTTCCCAACAATTAATACTAATACAGCATATATAAATACCTGCCCCCCTCAAACCTTTATAAAACAAAGAATTTATGTGGAAGGTAATTTTGTCATGTGGGATAAGTTCAACCTGGCCACATGTCTCATGTCAACCCTTTGAAACCACATGCAAAATATTGCAAAAATTAAAAACTTATCTGGAAGACAAAATGTCCCAGATCAAATAAATAGATTTTAACTACTTATCTGCTGTTTTCAATGTTCATACCTTCTGGATGACATAAAAGCTGTGAATATATATGTAACAGGGTAATTGATAGGACTGGGAGTTGTTATAGAGATGGTATTTAAAGTGTTCCACATTTTGGTGTGATTCACTAAGCGGTGATAAAGCAGTGATAAAGAGGTGATAAAGTGGAGCTGACTTCTCCAGCTTATCAATTTTCCATTTCCTCTGTTTATTCTATTGAGCCTATGCACTAAGATTTCTTCAGCTTTGGCGATCTTAGTGCATAGTCTCTATAGAATAACATAGGCACTGGAGAAGTCATCTCCACTTTATTACCGCTTAGTGAATCTCCCCCACACAGTTAGAAGAGTGAGGAGTGGAGCATGGGCTCCAGTGCTCATGCTCCCATCTAGAGCCACATCAGGGTTACAACAAGGAAACAGGGGGGGTCAAAAGGTCCCATCATGTTCTGGCAAAAAAAAAAAATCTGAAAAAACCACATGGTTGTTCATTTTCTAACAGGAAAATCTGCTTTTAATAAAGAGTTTAAAATTTTTTGCCATTTTTGCTCATTGGCAAACATTTTTTTCAATGGATAGAAAGTTTTTGCCCCTTTAATCACATTTTTCACCTTTTCACTCTAAAAACATACCATTTTCCAGAAAGCCAAACACAATACAAGCAGCTACAAAGAGAGAGAGAGGTGCTAGGCTGTTGTGGTTTGCAAAATTGAGGCAGGAGAGGCTCATAGTGCCTGCTATCACTATGAGCAACTTTAGTAACAATAAAGGAGTAACTGGAAGGACCGTTATGCATCCAGTGAGTCTAAGGAGGAAATGACCACTAGCAATATGAAAGGGTCTGGATTCCCTGGCTCCCCAGACTCAATGATGTCACTGGAGGAAGAAGAGGGTGGTAGTAGAAGTGTGAGCAGGACAGGCCAGCTACCTGTGCCTGCTGCCAGTGGGTCCGGTAATTCTCAGGAGTGGGGGGAGAAGATGATGCCAAGTGTGACAGCAGGGGACCCTAAGCCACACTTGCCATCCCCAAGCAGCCCCAGGCCTGCTCCAGATGTCTGCAGGAGAGAAGCTACTCAAAAAACAAGCCGGACAGAGCCACAGGACAGCACCAGATGGGATGCTCAGACAAGCCGGGTTATATACAGAGCAAATAGCCAGAGCCGCAGGCCTGCACCAGATTGGTTGTCGGACAAGCCTAGGGTCATACACGGAGCGGGTAGTCAGACAGAGCCACCGGTCAGCACCAGATCAGTTAGTCAGACAAGCCAGGTAATACACGGAGTGGATAGTTAGCCAGAGCCGCAGGTCTGCACCAGATTGGTTGTTGGACAAGCCTAGGGTCATACACGGAGCAGGTAGTCAGACAGAGCCACAGGTCAGCACCACATCGGTTAGTCAGACAAGCCAGTAATACACAGAACCCAAACAACAACTGCACTGGAACACCACGAAAGGGTAACTGAAGTGGTATCCAAGCAGTTTAAATATTGATTGCTCCACCTCTGAGAGGTGGAGCACAAAAGGGTACTGTGCCTTTAAAAAAGCTGGGTCATGATGTCACCAGGGAATCCCTGTGATGCGAGCCTGACTTTTCAGATGTGGCAGGAGCTGCCAGGGGGAGCAATAAGGAGACCAGTCGCCCAAATGAGTACCAGGGCGCACCGGTTCTACCAGCAAGGCAGAACACGGCAACCCCACAAGATCCACACTAGAGACCGGCCCCTGACCGGATATCTGCGGCCGGCTCTAGAACAGGTAAGCGGAATACTTACAGTCTGTTTACTACGCTTGTGGCTCCGTTACCTACAGACACCCATCCTGGTGTAGACCTGGGGCTCTGGCAGACTCTTTCTTACTGACTATAGGCATGAGTCAGTAATCTCCATTGTTACCCTCCTTACTAAGACAAGCTCTTCCATACTGACTGCAGGCGTGAGTCAGTAGTCTCCTCTGTTGCCTCTTACAGGAAACTGTAGGTTCAGTGTTGCGTTCTCTTTGATTCCTGAGACTATCAGCTGGCTTCAGTCTAGTCTCCAGCAGTGTGGTTAACCCGTTGGCAGGCTCCTATTGCTGATAGTCTCTAGCCTTAACAGTCACCCTCTGCTTGTATGTCATACTTTTTTGCATTTGCTTATTATTATTGATAAAGGTGTTCTTAACTATATCGTCTGACTCCTTGTCTTGTTTTGCAAACCGTAACAAAATTATTGTGTGTGTGATGTCTTGCCTTATACAAAATACTCTATGTCATCAAGTCTTTCTACTCACCAAACTTTTTTTTTTATTAACTGTCCTCCCTCGTTCACTCCTCATTCGACTGATTCTTTCCCCAGACTCTCCTAACACAGAGATACCAGCCAGATCAGGAAGGAACTTGGATCACGGCTGCCTGTGTCTTCCCAGTCAGTCATGCAAAATTTTGGGGCATTTGGGGTAAATCTCCTTTGTTCCATTCTCCACACTTCAGACTACCCTAGCACAGAGAGTACAGCCAGATCCAGAAAAACCTGGAACATGGATGCTAGTTAGTCATACAGAATTTTGGGGTATTTGTGGTCAGCCACTTCTCTCCTTTCCTCTTCCCCAGAGTTCCCCAGACTCCCCACACACAGAGAGCAAATTTCCTGCCTACGGATAGTGCTTTCTCTTTCTTTCACAAACACAGACTGGCATGCTGCAGGACCCTGAAATCTCTTTTAAGCTATGCCTTTGATAAAAGAATGGAAACCTGCCACGTGGTGGCGTAAATTCAGTCTTACCATCAATTTCAATGCAATCAGCTATTGAGAAAAAAGAGGAAAAACAGAACTTTTCACAAAACATTTCCAGCTCGGCAGGAAGTGCCATTTTCTCACTTTTGAGGCTAAAAGATTCACTCATGCCTAGTGTTCCCAATAGTGGTATATGGTAGTAACTCTTCAATGCTGCTGCTTTGAGGACTGGTGTTTTTACTCTCACTGTCGGGCACAACAATTGTTTAAACTGCTACACCTTCCTCTACCATGCTATCAGCACTAGCTTGTGACTTTTCAACTTCAATGTTCTTAGATGCTTTATTAATATTACTGGTGGTAGTTTTGGTGATGGTAGTGGAACTTTTTATGGGACATTGGCAAAGTGCCTCCTCAGGAGGACAAGGATCATCATCATTTATTGCACACACTGTAGCAAATGTAGCTGCAGTCAGTTTTTGGACTACCACTTTACCAACAACTCCCCAACCTCTTACTACTACTTTCACTTGCCACTAGTACTTTTATTGTACATTATTTAGCAGTAAAGTACACAACATAAATGATTGTCTGTGTTATGTCTTGTTCTTCAGAAAATACTATAAATCTTCTAGAATCTGTCTGTCTCAGTCACCACTCACATCAGGGTCCCTGTCACCTATATAAAAATATTTTAAATATTTTTTATTACAATTGTTTTTTACTAACTGTACCATAAAAAACTACTCCCTGTGCAACTTCATACTCCCTTAACACAAAGATAAAAGCAAGATCAGAACAAACGTGGATCTTCCTGTGTCTGCCTGTGTCTTCACACTCAGTCACACAAGATTTGTGGGTATGTAGGGTAAATCTCCTTCCCCCTTCACCCTTCCCCCAACCAGACTCCCCTAGCACACAGATAACTGCTAGATCTGGAAGAAACTTGGATCATGGCTGCCTGTGTCTTTCCAGTCAGTCATACAAGATATTGGAGTATTTGGGGTAAATCTCCTTTGCTCACTTCACCACCCTCCCAAACTCCCTTAAGGAATTAACTTGGATCACGGCTGTTTGTGACTTCCCAGTGAGTCACACACAATTTTGTGGTGATTAGGGTAATTATCCTTTGCTGTCTTCTCACGCCCCTAGCACAGAGATAACAGCCAGATAAGGAAGGAACTTGAATCACAGCTGTCTGTTTCAGGCAAACAAGATTTTGGGTTATTGTGTGTCAAGCTCCTTTCTCCCTCCCCCTAGAGTCCCCCACACTCCCCTATAACAAGAACAAATGTCCTGCCTACAAGACTCCCTAAACTATATTCCAATTTCACATTATTTGCCTATCCTATCTAGCAGCAATGTTATATTTGTTAGACAAAGTTAAAGTACTACAGCACAAGTCTGTGCTGCTTTCTCTTTGTCTAACAAACACAGAATGGCTCCCATTCATCAGGAAATTAATTTTTTGCCTGTTTTTCTTTTGAGGCAAAAATTTTCACCCATCCCTACTGACCACCTTAGTGTCAAAAAGGGCTTTTGTGCATATTTGTTAAAAATGTACTCTGTATACTAATACTCACTCAAGACTTCTGAAGCTCTTTCATACCATGATCCTGGTAGTGATGGATCAACAGCCAGCCCATTTAATTCCTCTTCCCAAGCTTTCATCCTCACCTGACATGGCAAAGATCTCCATCCACCTTTATGGACTGCCTCTTTCTGATTGATTCAAGTCTAATTTTTGGAAAACCTTTTGTAAGTTGTAACCACATCTAGATGGAATTGCACTTTTACTTCCCATACCATCCCCAGAGTAATGGCCAAATGTACAAACTAGACCTTGGAACAATTCATCTGCTCCTTTTTCAAAAACAACAGTCTAACTGTCCAATGGCCTAATTCACTTTTAACAACTGGTGTCATGCATCTCTGCATTGATGCCACTCTGGGCTATTATTCGTGTGTCCTTTCTACCTCTTCCATTAATCCAGTGACTATAGTTTGAGAGATATAAGCTTTCAAAGTTCCCCCTTCCCTCCCCTTGCACTGATGTCAGCTTTCTGTCTTAGAGATGGAGATCCCAGTCCGTGGACCATCCTGCAGCTCTTCAGCAGAGCCAGATTTGTGCTGGAACAAATATTTGATTTGAACGGTCTACAACTTATGCTTGCAAACCAGGCACATATTGTAGACCACTCAAATGAAGTATTTTTTTCTAACTAGCACAATTTCGGCTCTGCTGAAGAGCCGCAGGACTGTCTGTGGACCTGTATCTCCTTCTCTAAGACAGAAAGCTGATGTCCATGCAAGGGGAGGGAAGGGGGAACTTTGAAAGCTTATATCTCTCAAACCATAGAGGTTTGAGAGATAGGACTGGTTTTTCACTTCTCTTTTGAAGCCGGTAGTCTAGAATCAATTATCCAAAAGTCTTCACCCTCCCAAGATAAGAATATATTGCTAATAAGATCCTGAACTCCCCTATTATCCTATGGGTTTTATTTTATCTGGCTGATTGGAAATGGTACTATCCTGAGCAGAGGTGCTGTAATCTTGTTTCTAATGTGCATGGTGCTGCATGTTTTTAACAGTTCCATTGTAGTCACCCTGAAAAGACAGGTCCTGCAAAACTAAAAGGCATGCCTAGTGGGAGAAAGTTATGTTATATATTTGTGTCCCTGTTTGTGATGTTACCCATTCTGTGGAATTATAGCTGGAGCACATGTATTTTTGGGGCCTGTTTTGTGAAGTTGTATTTTCCAGTATTGTCCAACCCTGGCATGTGACCCTTTGCTATCCTGACCTTTGGCTTTATTTTAACCACTGTCTTATTCTTCCTGCCCTGACTTTTGGCTACAACCTGGCTATATCTGGCACCAACTGCACTACCTAAGCCATCTCAGTTTATTCTGTCTGTACTGAGGGTTCACTCCACAGAGCAGTGATTTCATTCTCTGGATAGTACCTTCTGGACCCATCTATCAATAAACATGTTAGTGCATCCATCCAGCTCTAGTCCCAGCCAGTTCTGACAGCATGACTTTGTGGTGAGCACCTTTACCATGGCTTGCAGCCACAGCAAGGTCACACTCAAGAACCTCTCTCAAGCATTGCTTTTTAGCAACATCTGGCAGCCATAGGTTCTTCTCTAGAAATGACTAGGAATGCAACAGTGACACTGACTAACAGTAGTGTTTCTTTTTCAGATAGACTTCCCTTTTATCCCCAACTGGGCCAACATGATTTGTAAACAACTACATAAACTTCTTAGCTCCACCTATGAGTTCATTTTTTTCTATTTAAAATTCTTCAAATAAAATTACAGATTGGCTGATAAAGTAAACCATTAATTAAATATACTCATAAGAATATTAGGAAGGGTGGGGATATACTGTTATTGAGTATGAGAGGATATAGTACAAGGATCAATATTAATTTCCGGATTCACAATTCGGAGGAAGATTCGAGTTTTGCCTGAATTATGTTTCTGTATGATTAGTGAGTGAATCTGAAGTTCATTATATGCATAACAAATAAAGTTAGTGGTTTTGCCAGAATGCTATGTCAATTATTGTGCATTATCTTCTTTTCAAAATGCAATGACTTTAATAGGCAGACTTTCTAAAACAACATTTATCACTTATTCAACAATTTTTAGCCATTATAAGAAATACCAGATAGAAAGTACATTTCCCAAAGGATACAACAAGCAAAAGTAAAATAAAAAAGGATTGTGATCTAGCTGATAGTCTTAAGTGATGTAAACTACTTTAGCACCACCTAGAGTGAGGGAAAATTCAAGTATTTTTTTGCAGTTGTCATGTTAAATGGAAAAAAATCTTGTTCCTCAGTGGATGTTTTTTTTTGTTTATTTTTTTATGTTATGCCATTTTTCTTAAGATGGTGCTTCGGTCATAACATTATTTATGTTGCAGAGAGAACAGGAAGTGATGATAGGCAGAATTTGGGGGCAAACATGGGAGCAATTCTGCTGCATACTGACTGCACTGTAGAGAAACAATTAACATTCTCATTAAGTTAAATGATGCGGCTTTTGATCAATTTAATTCTGGATGGTGTCCAATAGGGATGGTTGAAAATGTTTGCCTCTAACCAGAATCGGTGAATAATGAAACTTCCTGCTTGGTGAATAATTTCGTGTGAAAAGTGCAGTTTTTCCACTTTTTTCTCCTAGCTAATTCCATTGAAATCAATAGGCACACTGAATTTACATACAGCACATATAAAATATTATTTTATTTCCCAAAGGCATAGTATAAAAGGGGTATGAGGGTGTCTGTGTTGGTGGAGTATGGGGAAATAATTAGTTGAACGGGGATTTTTTTTTTTTGGAGGGGGGTTTACTGGGATTGGAGGACAGTTAATAAAAAAATATATATAATTAAAAAAAAACATAAGACATGGTATAAAAGGAGTCTGAGATGGGTGCCTTTATTGGTGGATGGAGTCTGGGGAAAGACTCAGTTGAACATGGAGTTTGTTTTGGGGGGTTTGTTTGGGGGACAGTTAATAAATAAATAAATAAAATAAAATAAGGCATATGTACAGAACGTAATAGAGACAGGGACCCTCTGATGTAAGCTGCCACTGGGGTAGACTGATACTTGACATGATAGAGTATTTTGTATAGTATGATCTGTAAGATTTGTTGTCAGAGGCACAAACCCTGAGGAAACATTGATTTGTTGTAGGAAATAAGTAGGGGTTGTTGAATGGGGTTCCATTGTGTTCCCGGAAATAAATCTGCAAAAACTACATGGTTATCCACTTTTCCGTGGGAAAATCCACTTTTAATACAGCAAGTAATATCTTAGCAGTTTTCGCCCGTTGTCAAAAATTCTTTGCCATTTTTTTCGCTATAAAAATCTGCCATTTTGCAGGTAGTGAAACACAATACAAGCAGCTACAGAGCGAGAAAGAGGTGCTGTGCTGTTGTGCTGTGATATTTCTAGCAAAATTGAGGCAGGAGAAGCTCATAGTAACTGCTACCAGTATGAGAAGGTTTGCAAACAATAAAAAGAGGAGCTAGAAAGACCCACGTGTGTCCAGGGAGTCTGAGGAGGAGGAAGTGACTACTACAGACCAATACCCAATGCTGGCCAGTCCCCCTAAATCACCCTAGGTATATTCAGGAAATTAATCTCATGGGAGGAAGAAGAGGGTAGTAGTAAGAACAGAACAGGTCAGCTGCCTGTGCCTGCCTTCAGTACTTTGCCTGCTGCCAGTGCTGCCACTACTGCCACCAGTGCTGTTGCTGCTAGTGCTGAACCTGCTGCCAATGCTGAACCTGATGCTAGTGTGTCTTGTAATTCTCAGGAGGGGGGAAGGAGAAGATGATGCCAAATGTGACAGCAGGGGACCCAAAGTCACACTTGCCGTCCCCAAGCAGTCCCGCCACTAATACTACTACTAAGAAGGCCCAGTAGCTTGTTAATGTTAAGAGTGAAGGAGGGGGTGATCATCATATAACTAGTGACTGTAAGGACGAAGACTCAGGGGCTGAACTTGATGTGGTTGGTGTTAGTTGTAGTAACAGTAATGGTGAAGCAGCTGGTTGGTCTAGCGTTAGGGTAGTTGTAACGGAAGCAATGCAGACCATCCAGACTAGCAGTCAATGGACCCCACACCATTCTCCTAACCCTGGGAATTCCTTTCCCCTCTCGGCATTGTCAAGGTGGAACATGATCCTGAAGAAGGCAGAATTGTTGCCTAACAGTAGGGGTGGGTGAAAAGTGTGAAAAATTTCCTGCATGACTTTTCGTGAAAACTGTACAATTTTTCACTTTTCCCACAAAAATTTCGCCTTTCCACCTATGCAAAAATGTCCTCCTTTTCGCCTATTTTAACAAATGTTTCACCTAAGTTAACACATTTTTTGCCTATTTTAACACATTTTTCGCCTATATTTCCTATGGATACTACATTTTCCACTGTAATATTACTTCTTCTGAGGGCTGAAGTTTAAAACTAAGGGGCTGAAAGTCAAAGTTGTAAGTTCTACAGCAAACTATGGCTTGAAAAATGTATTAGCATGCAAAATGCATTTGCCCTTTGCCCACAACACTTTCTTGCTTAAGTGACACTGGCACATATTCATGATGATATCAAGTAATAAAAAAATAAGGTACAACCTACAATGTGGCAGATATGTATTGTAGTGGTGGTGGTGGTGGGGGGGACTGGCATGGTGTGATTTGTGAATGTATTTTTACCATTGTCATACTCTATCCTCCTTCTCAGATTATTGACACACATTACTTATCGGTCATAGCAGTGGTCCCATCTGTCCTCCACCTTCTCATCTGTGCTGCTGTTAATATATTTGTCCTGGCTTTGTCTGTCATGTGTGGTTTCTGCTACTACTACTACTGGAGCTAGATGTTGATATAATTCTACTGCCACTACTACTAGGTGTCAAAGGTGCAGCACTTATAGCAGCAGCACCAGAGGTACTTGTCAAATCTAACACTGCGGATGTTAACCTGTGTTGCCGGGTACTCAAAACAGGTGTGTGTGGCTGAGTGGGACTTGGACTTTGAAGAGGTCATGATGCCGATGATAACTAATAGGGTGACTGTGCGCTTTTTGACATCTGTGCTTGTCCCGGGTCAGACTTTACAATGGCTTTCTCAAACAGTTTATAGACAGGCACAGTGCTCCTTAAAAGTGGTGGAAGAATCAGCCTTTGACTTTCTGCTAATCTTATAGCCCTGTCACCATCCTCACTCTCAACTTCATCTGTATCTGAACAAGAGAAGGATGCTGGAGGGATATATTCTAGATCTGCATCATCATCAGTCATCATTAGGTCATCCTCAGCAGCATCAACATCACCTGACAATTCTTCCCCACTACCCTTATATTCCTCTAAGCTTTTGAAGGTCTCAAACAATTTCTTTTTACTTTTACTGTAACAAAGTTCCCTACTATGGGTATTTTGGTGCTTGTTTGTCTCACTATCTGATGCAGCAGGTGGTTCAGCTGCTACACCTTCCTCTATTATGCTATTGCCAGCATCATCAACACTTGAATGCAACTTGTTGTCATCGTCAGTGTTCTTCTTATATGGTTCTTTATTTCTGCTGGCACTGGTGGTGGTGCTGGAACTAGATTTTCTGAGACCATGACCAACTCCATCCTCCCTTGGAGTAGAAGGATCATCATAATTGATGGCACACACTGCAGCAACCATTGCTGCAGTCAGTTTTTGAACTACTACTTTAGTCTCACATTCCTGCACTGCTCCACCCCTCCCCCTTGTGCATTTGCTGGACATTATGCAACTACACTGTGTTTTTTTTACTGTACAGTACACAACACAACTGATGCAGCTGTATGATGCCTTGCCTAAGCCCAGTCAGCTGTCTGTCACCTAAGATATTTATTTTTTTATTTTATTTTTTTTTAATTATTATTTTTTAAGTTGTCTACCCTGTTGTCTTATCACAGTCTGTCCAAAAAAAAATTATAATTAAAAAACAAAATCAACGTCTTTACTCAGACTTCCCCACTCAGCACAGAGATAATAACAGCAAGATCAGCAAGTAAATAGGTCCCTAGCTGCCTGTGTCTTGCCAGTTAGTCACATGGGATTTTGAAGTAAGGAGGGTCAACCTCCTTCCTTCCTTCTTATCACCTAGAGTGCCCCCAGACTCCCCTAATACAGAGAACAAATGTCCTACCTAAATGACTGCCTAGATTAAGCCCTTTATTTGCCTATCTCCTCTAGTTCAAAAACATGCTGCTCTCTCCTCACAAACAGAGAATGGCTAGCGTGGGAGCCTGACAGCCTTTTATATGGCTGTAGAAAACCTCCCTGTGGTGGAGAAATATTTTTCTTCCTATTGATTTCAACGGGCAGAAAAGGCGAGAAAAAGTGGAAAAACTGCACTTTTTGCGGGAAATTATTCGCCAAGCAGAAAGAGACATTATTCTGCAATTTCAGTCTGAGGCGAAAAGTTTTGTCCATCCCTACCTAACAGCAGTAACACCACCACCACCAGGAGCACAGATCAGCTGCCTGTGCCTGCTGCTAGTGTTGCCAGTCTGCCTTCTTCAGGTCACCAAGAAATGGCAAGTGTCACATTAGGGGACCCTCTGTTTACATTTTTCATCACCTCCTCCAACCAGAGATGTTTGTATTAGAGAAGCAGCAGCACAGAGGGACTGGTGGTGGTGGTGATGATGATGATGATAGTGGAAGAGACATCAATGGCCTTTTTAGCCCAAACTAAGAAGGAATGGGAGCAGGGATGAGGATAGGCATCACTACCTCCAGCAGGCGTGAGCTTTTGAAATTTGCAGAGTTTGCAACTGCTCTGATTTCTGCTGCTGCTGAGTTGCAAGGGCAGCAGGATGCTGAGGAGTAGGCTAGTTTGCCACAGGCCACGGTGGACACAGTGGGAATTGGGGTCAACAAGTGATGTAGGACTAGGGCAGGTTCCACTTGCCAGCAGTAGCAATATTCCTTGTCCTAGTTGCAGTGTTGATTCTGAGGCAGTAGAAGCATCAGCAATTACATCATTCTCTTCCCCAGCCAGTGAAGGGGAATGTGGAGGAGAAGAGGCCATTCTTCTCCACCTTTCCCCTCCCCCTGAAGTCATGGGTGTGGTACTATTTTTCTCTTGGGGAGACACAGTGCAGTCATCCACAATGGCACTGTGCACAATTTGTGACAAGTCATTAGGAAGGGGAAAGGAGGGAACATACCTTGGCACAACCACCCTGATGACAGCAGCAATACTTGGTTTCTGGTGGGGGGATTTCACATTGGGAACCCTAAGTGTCATGGTGTTCGGATGGAGTTGTGCCATGTGAGAGCAGATGTACCCATTGTTCCCAGTCCTTCCTGTATTTACACTGTGCGCTTTGCAGTAGCCGATGTGAGAGTTACAGTTCCTGCCCTCAAGGGAAAAGTTTATATTCTCAAAGCACCCATGATTTTGGAGGAGGGGCAGGATGAAAAGCATTAGTGGCCAACTTCTTGTTTTTTCCACATATACCTGAAGTGGTGGGGGCTAGTTATAGTGGTTCTAGTGCCTCTAGTGCCTAGTCGAGCAAGTGGAACCTTCATCATCCATGACCCATGTTACTGCTGTTGTTGATCCCATTCCCTTTGTGCTGTCTAATCATCCTGCTGCTTAACCAACTCAGCAGCAGCAAGAACAGCAGTCACAAATTCCGCAATTACATCAGGGCATTTAACAATGGCATTGACAATGGCCAGTTGCCACTGTCCAACACTAGGCCAGTAGGGCATTTTTTTTTCCTCAGGGCTTGAAAAAAAAAACAAAAAAAAAACTGAGGTTTACAAAAAACAAACAATTTTGGGGACTTGTTTCTAACAAGCCTAAGTCCTACAAATCAATGTTTCCTTAAGGCTTTTTCCAAACAAGTCTAAGTCCTACAAATCAGTGTTTCCTCAGCACTTGTACCACTAATACGTCTAAGTCCTACAAATCAATGTTTCTTCAGGGCTTTGCCTCTAATAAGTCTAAGTCCTACAAATCAATGTTTCCTCATTGGGACTTTCAAAGCAAATCTTATAAATAATTTTCTACAAAATACTCTATCATGTCAAGTATCAGTCTACCCCAGTAGCAGTTTATGTCAGGGAGTCACTGTCTCTATCATGTTACATACCAATTTCTTTTTTTATTAAATGTCACCCCAACACCAGTCAAGAACTCCCACCTCAAAACAAATCCCTGTTCAACTGATTCTTTCCCCAGACTCCACCCACTAACACAGGCATCCTCTTCAGACCCCTTTCAAACCATGTCTTATGTTTTTTTTCCTAATTGTATCTCTTTTTTTTTTTAATTAACTGAACCACAGTCCCAGTAAACAACCCCCCAAAAAACATTTCCTGTTCAACTGATTCTTTCCCCAATCTCCACCAACAAAGGCACCCTCATACCCATTTTATACTATGCCTTTGGGAAATAAAATAACATTTGCTATGTGTTTTGAAGGAAATTATTTGTTGATTTTGGCTTGAGGTGAAAATTTTCGTCCATCCCTAGAAATATGACTTGTTTTAGGCCCAAGCCCTGAGGAAACATTGATATGTAGGACTTAGATTTGTTTGGCACAAGCACTAAGGAAAAATTAATGTGTGAGACTTGGACTTAATTGGCACAAGCCCTAAGGAAACAAGCCCCCCAAAAATGCCCTACTAGCCAGCAGGTCATGTTGTGTTGGCCACTGGCTATTTTCAAATGCCTTGATGTTGAATTTGCGACTGCTGTTCTTGCTGCTGCTGCTAAGTTGTTTAAGCAGCAGGATGATTAGGGAGCTCAGAGGGAATGGGATCAACAATAGCAGTAACATGGATGATGAAGGTTCCACTTGCCATGACTAACTCCAGTGATGTGCCTGAGGAAGTAGCACCACCATAACTAGCCCCCACCACTTCAGGTATATGTGGAGAAAATAAGAAGTTGGCCAATAATGCTTCTCCACTTGCTCCTCCTGCAAAATCATGGGTGTGTTGAGAACAGGATTTTTTTGAAAGCAGAAACTTTGCCTCTCACATCATCAACTGCAGTGTGCCCAGTGTAAATAAGTGAAGGACTGGGAACAATGTGTACATCTGCACTCACATGAAACACCTGGCACAACTCTATCCAAACACCATGAAACTTAAAGTTCCCAATGTGAAATCCCCCCACCAGAAAACAAGTACTGCTGTTGTCACAAAGCCCCTTGTCCACACCCCACTAAGTACACATGACAACTTTCAGATAGTTTAATAGTAATGATGAACCCTCCTGGCTTCCACTAGCTTAGCATATTATGCGGGATGGAATTTCCTCAGAGGCCACTTGCCATGTGTGGTCAGTGCACCACAGCGTTCAATAGGTGGACATAAACTGCCTATCACGGTTTGTTAAGAATGCTCAGACAGGTAAGGTTAAAAGCTTTATTGAAAATAATAAACAATCGCCCCACTCAGGTCCAGATGAGGTCCGTACCAAGTACTTTCCAAATCTGACTCGGGTCAGGGTGAGAACACACACAGTAGTAATAATACAAGATAAATGTGATGCTCTTGGACTTGCAGGCAGAATTCATAGATAGTTTCAGGAACAAGAATATCCTCAACAGCCCTACACCACAATAGGAGACACAAGCGATGGGTAACTGAAGGGCAATCCCCTAGTGGACTAGGGATCTTGGAGGCAGCACAGACAGTGTACAGGTCGACACTTGACCCTAGACTTCTAGGGTTAATGGAGGCAACACAGGCAAGACTCTGGCAGAGAACTGACCCTAGGGGTTTAGGGTAAACGGAGGCAACACGTACAGGACTCTAGCAGAGACTGAACCCTAGAACGCTAGGGTTAACTGAGGCAACACAGACAGGACTCTGTCAGAGACTGAACCCTAGAATGCTAGGGTTAATTGAGGCAACACAGACAAGACTCTGTCAGAGACTGAACCCTAGAATACTAGGGTTAACTGAGGCAACACAGACAGGACTCTGGCAGCGGCTTGACCCTAGAACGCTAGGGTTAATGGAGGCAAGACAGACTGGAATCTGGCAGCAACTTGGCCCTAGCACGCTAGCGTTAACGGAGGCAACATGGACACGACTCTGGCAGTGGCTTAACCATAGAATGCTAGGGTTAATGGAGGCAACACAGACTGGACTCTGGTAGAGACTAGGCCCTAGCACGCTAGGGTTAACGGAGACAACAGACACCAGATACTGGCAGTATACTGACCTTAGACCACTAGGGTGAGCGGAGGCAACACAGGCAGAAGTCTAGTTTAGACTGGACCCTACTATTATAGGGTTAGCGGACGCAACCCAGATACTGGCGAGTGATTGGGCTCCCACAGGCTCCAGGAGACTATTGGAGCAGTTAGGCCTATCAGGCGCTATGCAGTAAGCGAGTGGGAGAGAGCAAGGTATATAACGTAACTGGTCAGTAACCGGTGTCGCCCTGATCGGTACACTGAGGCAGTCAACCAGTCCCCTGAGCGACAGAATCAGAAGCTCAACCAGGTCAGCACACATGGAATTAACAGCCAGTCTAGATGGACCACCAGACACTAGCCCAGCAAGATCGGTGCATACAGAGTAGTCAGCCAGTCCTTAGTCAGTAACGGAATCAGATACTCAGCCAAGCCAGTTCGGTACACAAGGAGTTAGTCAGCCAGTCCAAGGTCAGCAATGGAATCGGATCACAGGAGTGTCAGGAACTAAACGTAGTCAGGCGAGCCGGGTCATACACGGAAACAGGAACAAGAGCTACTAGTCGCTAGATATGGGTACACCACGAAAGGGCACTGGTAGAATGATAGGAGGGAGTATTTAAAGGCAAACCCTGGGAGGAGTCATCAACACAGAGCCAATAAGAATACAGCCAGGGTAAACCCAGAAGTAACAATGTCGCTCAGACAGAATCATGGGCACCGTGATACTGCCACATCCTGACATCTACAGAATGGCTATCAGTTGGCAGGGGAGGTAAGGACAAATAAGGTGGATTGGCAGAAGATGTAGTTACCCTACAGCAAGAAGGTGATGGCGAGGTAGCTGTTTCAGCCTCTCTATTCTTCCTCCTCTTTTATCTCCTCCTTGCCTCATGTTGCTTTTTGAGAGAGTCAGGGGGTACAGCAACAGCAGTGCCTGATTTCTGTGGTGGGTGTTAGGCTTTAACATATTTCACATAAATGGCATGGTGTCTGTGTTTCATGTGTGTTATCAGGGTGGTCGAGCCAAGATGCGTTCCCTCCTTTCCCCTTTTCATTGACTTGTCACAAATTGTGCACAGTGCCTTTGGTGATGACTGCACTGTGCCTGCCACAAGAGAAAAATAGTCCCACACTCATGACTTCAGGGGGGAGGGCAAAAATGGTGCTGATTTTAATCACGCATTTAAAGCTGATTTTCTCACTAAAAAGCGGACAAACACGTGGTTTTCACAGATTTTATTGCTGGAACACGACGGGATCTTTCGCCCACCCCTAGTGTCCAACACATTCTGATGGAAACCAACCACATATTAGGGATGAACGGACAATTCTGCACTTTCCATTGATTTAAATGAGGCCTATATTCCCTTCAGGGCTAAAGAAGTTGAGATCACTATGGTATTCAATAGCTAAAAAACCTATTTAATTTAATGGAATTTTTTATTCTCTCCCCCTTCCCCCATGGTGCAGGGTTTTTATTTCATAATTGGCTTTAGCTTGATAAATAAGACCAATAGATTTTTTTTTTGTTTGACATCCCTAAATGGGTGGAAGAAAGCAGAGATAAATAGGTTTATATGAGTTTATAATGAAATAAAGAGTTATAATTATTTTATTAAAATTTAAATAAACCATAAATTAAACATGTATATAAATTTGATGAAGGATTAACAAAGGCAAAGTTGCTTGATTAATAGAATACTGAATGACTATGGAAAAAAAATAGAGGAGGATTGGTAGTTTCTGCATGTAATCACTCTATTTAACATTTAAATATACAGTAAAGATGTATTAATCATGATAGCTGACTAGCAAGTATACAATTTAATAGGGAGTATAACAGTTTGTTAAAACTGAGTTTTAATTTATTATTTAGATATATCAGTTTATCAACTCTTGTACTACCTAAATCAGAACTCTAATTATCACAATTTTTTATTTATTGTCTTTATCACTAAAAAATATTCATCTGAAACTGGACTTTAAACATGTATATATACATAATTGTTTCAATATATGAACATATCTTCTGGAGCTCCAGTTCTTGAATTTGAGCTACCACATTAGTTTTAAGTAAATAAGTTAAATTAAAACAAGGTTTATACATGTTTTATATAGTAAACATTTCCTGAACATTATTGTTAACAAAATAGAACCTCAACAGCACCTATAGAAATGGCTTCTTAAAACGCTTTTAAGCTGGAAAGGATGGAATTTGGGGGACCTAATAATAAACCAGTTTATACATATCCTTTACAAGATCTTCTGCATAGGAATGAGTGAAATATTTAATCTCAAAAGTGAAATAAAATGCAAAAATGATACTACTCATAGACGTCTTGCTTGTAGCAAAGTTGCTCTCTGTCCCTCAGGGATGTGAAGGGAGGAAGGAGAGTGTGATCCAAGTTCCTACCTGAATGGATGAGGTATACTTTACATGAGACCAACAGACAAGTACAATCTATTTGGCATACTATGTTTACTTGTTAGAAGAACAAACATATACTGAGGAGTGGTGGTGCTGCACACCTGCATCAGCTGATTTGAACTGCACTGTATTCTTTATTGCATATGGCGGATTCTAAAGCTAACAGGTCTAACCTCAACCTATACTGTACTGAAAAAATTAAGACTTCAGTGGCATCGGGAGACAGAGGAAGCTCCTGCTGAAATTTTTACACTAGCAACATGTAGAGGCAGACAGGCAGGCAATGAGGAGGATCCTAGAGTTGCTTGATGTCACAGGGAGTAAGGATGTGTGCAGGTCATGATCAGCATCCACACCCCTAGCTATCATACGTGCTTCTGGTGATGTTGGGAGTGCAGCACCACTGACACCTACTGCTAGTACAATTGTAACCTCTAGTACCTGTAGTAGTAGCAGCCCTTAAAGAACCCTTCAGTCTATTAAATCTACAGTATGGAGATACTTCATTCATAATTCAAAAGCCAAACATATTGTTATCTGTTCTCTGTGTAAAAAAACATATGTGAGCAGAGGGAATGCAGTATTCCATCTTGAAACATCCTCAGTGAAATACCACTTGAAGCCCAACAACAGGTCTGTTTGGGAGATTCACCAGCAGCATAACAGAAGTTCCACAATTAACAACAGTAGTAGATAATTATATTATAGATGGGACAATATTTTTCTCTGCAAGTATAACACCCACGTCTCCTACTGCTGTTCTGCAAATGCAAGAGAGACAGAGAAAAAAGACAACCCTGCAAAACTAGCATACCATAGCCTCTGACATCCAATCCTGAGAGAATCAGGAAAAGGATTTAAATGTAACCTTTATTTAAAAGCACTAAAATTGCTGGGGCATAAACCGTCTTGCCAAACCCTAAAATTGCCCTGGCATAAACTGGCTTATGACACAGAAGTATCTAATTTTTGTACCTCTTTATGAGAATATTTCCATCGCAGGCTTCAAAATATAATATATATGAAAAATAAAAAAGGAAAAAAGAAGATAAAACTGTTCTACCTTCTTTTTTCTTTTTTATTTTTCGTATATATTATGGTACAGAAGCACAGAATCAAATGAAAATAAACGGGTCAACAGAAATCAAAAGTACAAAAATAAAAAAAATCAAATAATATAGAAAAATAGGGGGACAAAAGAAAAGAAAAGGGCCTAAATATCAGACTGTATATAATTTCAAAAAGGCTAATTGCCAAAAAAAAAAAAAATGACTGAATTCCCCTAAAATAATGATATCAAGGAAAGGGTAGTCGGAAAGGCACTCAATTAGGCTAACTACCTGAATTGTTATCTAAAACTCTCTCATAGAGTATAATCAGGGATAAGTGAAACACTATTGCTGTATAGTGACGAAAAACCGTCACAGTGAAAACCACCACCAATGTTATTAAACATTTATGGTCTTGATTTGTCATGTGACTTTGTTTACCTTCAGCGGCCATGGGAACTTGCTCCCACATGTTGTGTGTGGCAATCAGGTGAGGATTTCTTAGGATAGTTATTCTACCTTTTTTGAGATCTGGTTATGGGTCCATTGCAATGGGTTCAGTCCATTTTCTTTCTTTTTCTTTTTTTTTTTTCTTTTTGTTACAGTATATATTATCGGATTAAGATGGTACTGGTAATACCTATACTACATTTGTTCTTGTTTTTGATGTGGAAGTCCCCTCGAAAATCTACCAATCAAAATGTATCTAGTAAACTATTTAAATAGCCGTTTTAGCGGACATCTGGCGCTATACATATACAGGCTTTGTTAAAGGGGGTGGTGACCCGGGAAACGCATTAGCCTGTTTATTTTAATGATTTTTTTGTTTTGTTTTTATACCTTATGTGGATTGCACACAATAAATAGTGTTACTGTTTTCCACTTTGGAGGAGGCTTATTTTATATATTTTTTCTTTATTTAGTTTTTTCATTATTTTTTGGGAGCTGAATTTTTGTGTTTACTAGAGAAAAGTCTGCAGGTTAATTATTGGCACACTGAGGAGATCCATTCTAGACACATGAGTATGGACAGCTGATACAAAGTGAAGACAATAAGATTTCTCCACGTCTGGGTGTAAGCTCTAATATATATTAACAGCTGACAATTTCAAAACGTGAGTGTGCATTTTATATATTATTTGTTTTGTACACTGTCTTACTGTACTTACACTATTGGACTCCCCCTCTCTTTTCTCCTTGGTTTCTTTGGAGTGTTTGTCTTGAGATATCCGTTCTGAGAGGATGTGTGGAGGAGGAGCTGCCCTGAACCTGGCTCTGGGTCAGATACCATTTACCCATATAAGCGCAGTTGCTGTCCGTCATATAAGTGACTGTTAGCCACTCATTTTGTGAGTACCCACGTGTGGGGTGATACATGATGGAGGAGTTTATATCCTGAGACATTATTGCACTAGGGCACCCCTTTGTGCTCTGTGGTTTTTGTTGTTGCAGCAAATAAAATAGATGGTGGTAGAAAAAAGAAGACAATGAGAATCCAAATATTATATTAACCATGATATGGGGGAAACTGGTGTTATAACAGATGTATCCCCAAATTTCACTCTTCATTGAGGTCACACGGAGAGAGGGCGTTGAGTAGGAAGATCCATCTATTTTCAGTGCATATAACTATATGCTCTTGGTCACCTCCTCTCACTCCCAAATGTATCCTTTGAAGTCCCCATGTCATGAGACCTTTGAGTCTGACTCGTGTGCCCCAAAATAATGTTATAATGGTTTACCTTGGATGAAGTCAAGGAGAAACAGTGTTTTATACCCAGATAATGAGCAGCTAATTGGCAAGCTGCCTCAGGTGAACCTTGTATGACAGGAGCAGCTACAGATGAAATCTGATAGCATTAGTTCAGCCCCATAGTGCTGCAGGCAAAGCAAAGTATACAGGGATAGAATCACAACAATAGAACAGCTTCAGCAGTGGCTCAAAGACAAGAAGCAGGACCAGAGAATATGAGAACGCTGGTTCAAGTCCACCGTGACCCGCCAGAGGGGTAACCACGCCTGGCAGTCTGCCCAGTCTGTGGCAGACCGTGACAGTACCCCCTCCTCAAAGACACCCACTGGGCAGAACCAGACTGGTTTGATGCCACATCGACCTCGGGATCAATGTCACCCACATCCTCGGAGAAGTCAAAGATGTCCTCTGGCAGGATAGCAACTCTCTCCCTTCTTCTTAGTCTTAGACACTTTCAAGTAACTCACATGGTAGGTATTCGCAGCTTGCAATGCTTTTTCAAATATATCAAGATCCTGCTTGCAGACGATAGTGCCATTTAAGGTATAAATACAATTAGATGGCAGGACTTGTCCTGCAGGACAGGAAGTGGTGTTGGTGCTTGCCACTGCAGAGGTGATGATGATTTCTGGAACAGGCGTATCATCAGAAGGGAGAGGAGAAGCCTCTGAATCAAGTGGTAGGGGGTATCTCAGGGATCCTGGGTGCAGGTTCAGGCTGATGTGTAGTGGACCTAAGCAGTACCCAAATGAAGGGCCAGTGGCTGAACAGGCGTTACGGAGACAGGTTCACCTGGAATAGTGGAAGAAGATTCCTCAGCGATACAAGTACTGCTTTGAGGTGTCAAACATGCTCCAGTGCAACAGCATCCTTGATGCCTGATAAAGTTGTCAGCTGGCTTGACAGGGCAAACATGGACCATGTCCAAATGTGCAGTTCTAAATGGACGTGTAGGGCAGAGGGAAATGAAGTGCCATCTTTGTCCGCAGTAAAAACAGAGGCCACAGCTTCTCCTCCGCTCTCTTTCACCAGGAGACAATTGAGTCCAAACGAGCCCTATCTCCATTGGTTCCTCAGTGTGTAGGGAAGGAGCATAGGATACCTCAGAAGTGTCTCTTGAAACCCGTCCATACGGCGACAACATGGAGGTGTTGCTCAGGTACAGGGTATCTCTTTCTTGGGGAAGCCGTGATCCGCGTGAACATGAAACAGACCTTGGAACAGTGGTATTTCTAAAAGTCGTGCACTGCGAGTTTATAGCAGTCATAAAGACCCCCCAGCAGTCGAGGACAGGACTCTTAGCCAACAACATCTTGTGTGCCCATGTCTTGATCCATCCAGACAGCAGACTGATAGCCGTGCAAACCATGATATAGTCAGTGGCATATGTCCGAGGCTTCAAGGCAAATAACAACTCACAATCTGCCTTAAAGCACTGGAAGGAGGCACAGCTACCATCAAATATCTCAGGCATTATAACAAACGGCTCAGGATATATAGGTTCCGGGGTTGGGTGTGGTGGGCGTACTGTCCCTTTAAGAATCAAAAGTTCTTGATGCAGCTCGAAACAGTCTGAGCCATGCTGGGCAATTTCTGGCTAAGGGTGGCAAGCGACTTGCATATCTCTGTGGACTCCATAATGGTCAGTTCATTCTGTAACGATTTACCTTGGTTGGAGTCCATAGTGCAGAGATGTTCGCTCACTATTGCAGATAAACACAGCCCAAAGTGACCAGGTAAAAAGCCACCTGGGCTGTGAATCTGTGCACAGGGGCTTAGCAGGAACAATAACCAGGTACGTAGAATCAGACAAGGGGGATATCCAAGAGAGTAGTCAGGCAAGGTACCGTAGGTTAGGGCAGACAGTGAACAGGCAAGAATGAATATCCAAAAGCAGAAGTCACAAGCCAAGTCAGTTTGTAATCAGGAAATAAACAGGAACAGGAACAATGAACTGACCCAGCCCTCGGGAAGAAACAGTGTTTTATACCCAGGTAATGAGCAGCTAATTGACAAGCTGCCTCAGGTGGACCTTGAATGACAGGAGTAGCTACAGATGAAATCTGATAGCATCAGTCCAGCCCCCTAGTGCTGCAGGCAAAGCAAAGTATACAGGGCTAGAACCACAACAATAGAACAGCTTCAGCAGTGGCTCAAAGACAAGAAGCAGGATCAGAGAATACGAGAACTCTGGTTCAAGTCCACCGTGACCTGACAGAGGGGTAACCACGCCTGGCAGTCTGCCCAGTCTGTGGCAGACCGTGACAAATGTTCACGGCAGATGTATGTTTTTTTGCCAAAAATAGTTAAATCTTGTGTTGCTCTTATGATACTGTTGACATGCTCTCTGATTCCGATTTTGATTGGCAAGTGGAACCTTCATCATCCATCACCCATGTTATTGCTGTTGTTGATCACATTCCCTTTGAGCTGCCTACTCATCCTGCTGTTTAAACAACTCAGCAGCTTCCGATTCCCTTCAAGAAAAACTATCCATTCCCTCTTGGGAACGCTGGAAATACCTTAGACTTAAACTTTTTGTAGAATCAATTCAGAAAAATGCAGCTTGGCCTGACTTCTGTACAAAATTTGAACTCATGCTTCTATCAGAAACCAATTTGAAAGGAATCATAGTCCGTATATACGATATACTTACTTCTCCTCCTATAATCCGGAAACCAGGTTATATGTTAATTTGGGAGGCAAATATAGTTGTTGATACCTTTATTGGCTAACTAAGCAGATTTAAAGTGGAAGCTTTCAAGACCTTGGGTCTCTTCCTCAGGCATGTTATACAGATAAATATGAAAAGATCTCACTTATAAACAAGTACACATTGCATTGTTTAGAATGGAAATCAGATAAGAGAACGCAGTCCAGGTCCAGATACTTTGATCAGTCAATGGTAAATTGCACTCTTCCTCTGGATACTTTCATTAGCAATACAATATAAGATTAACTCTACCTCCCTTAACTGCAGCTTTGGAGGAATATTGATTTTTATGTAAAGTTCTCATAAATTACACCAAATCAGAAGTACTAAATAGTAACCTACCAAAGTCTAGATCTTCTAAGCTTCAGAGCATCTATCATTATAAATGGTCCACCAAATCGATCAAATACTTAGGTATTTTACTATCTCTGGATCTTTCCTCTCTACTTACTTTAAACTTTTCACCACGTATTTTCTACTATAACCGATGATCTCTCCAAATAGGCTAAATTACCAATTTCATGGATAGGGAAATTCAATGTTATAAAGATCATGATATTATCCAAAATACTGTTTGCTTTTAATGCACTACCCATTGAGATTACTTCTTATATTGTGCAGTCCATACAACGGCTGATTTACTCCTTTGTCTGGGCTGGTGGCACTCCGCGTCTATGGCACTCTATCCTCCCTGCTAGTCCAGATAGAGGAGGTTTGGGCCTTCTAGATATCATGAATTATTATAAAGCCACCACGGTAGCTAAACTATTTGATTTTATATCCCTCCCTAGGTGCAGATGGTTGAGCACCTTAGTAGATGTTTTGGGACCTTGGGACCCTCTGCAATACTGTCTCAGTCTCACATCACAAATCAACTAAACTTAAACGTAACACATTATTATGAAACATGTATGTTCTCAGTGGAAAGTGGTTGACAATGCATCTTGTCTAACTCCATCATCTTCCCCCACTGATGTCCCTTACAGGCAATCCACACTTCCTAGCAAGGGACTCGCATCCCTTTCTTACTCTTCAAAGAGCTTCCATAGATACCATCCAATCCTTAGCTACTTCTACTAGGGTTTTATCATTGAAGAATATCGCTAACAAACTCAGTGACACGAGAGTTCCCTGGTGGGCATATTTATAATTATGCCACTGGTTTAATGAAGTTACCGGGAATTCTCTTCCTCTAAGAAATCTCACGGCTCTAGAACAATGTCTAAGTATGCCTCCAAATATCACTCACTCAGTTTCCTTCTGCTACTCACTAATTTCCGACTCCACACTTCCTAATAAATTATACTTCCTCCGTTTATGGGAAAAAGACCTGGGTCCTAAATTTGAGATCAGGACATGGCACCTCATTTCTCCACTTGGGATTCTAAAACCAGAGAAATGAACTATAAACTAGTAACCAGATGGTATATGACTCCCAAAAGACTGTCTAGCTTTTCTCTTTTGGCTTTGATCTTGTGCTGGAGATGTTAAAAGGAGGTAGGTTCCATGCTTCATATTTGGTAGTTATGTCCTCTAATATCACCCTTTTGGAGACAAGTGCTGACTAGTGATGAGCGAGCACCCCAATGCTCGGGTGTTCGGGTGCTCTGACCGAGCGCCCCCGGAGGCTCGAGTGCTCGGCCGAGCACCCGAGCCCCATTGAAGTCAATGGGAGGACTCGAGCATTACACCAGGCACCCCCTGCTCTGATGAGGGGAGGGTGCCTGGTCCATAGGAAAAGGGCAGAAAAGGATGGAAACACCACAGAAATGGTTCAGGGACAGCATAGGGAGGATGTCTGGATGCATCTTGGACTCCAACATCGCTGCTGGGAACGATCTTTCGCCCGTAGTACGCCATTTTTACAGACTGACCATAAAACACACAAAAAGGAAAATAAAAACGACTTTAGGCGAAAAATTCTTACCAAACAATATTTGCTGTATATTTACTTGTATATCATCTGCAAATTCTCCCAAAAATTTCCTTGATTTTCTGAAGTGAGGCCATGATTAAGAGGGAAACGTGCGCAGAGGCAAATTCTCCCAAAAATTTCCTTGATTTTCAGAACTGAGGCCATGATTAAGAGGGAAACGTGCGCAGAGGCAAATTCTCCCAAAAATGTCCTTGATTTTCAGAACTGAGGCCATGATTAAGAGGGAAACGTGCGCAGAGGCAAATTCTCCCTAAAATTTCCTTGATTTTCAGAACTAAGGCCATGATTAAGAGGGAAACGTGCGCAGAGGCAAATTCTCCCAAAAATTTCCTTGATTTTCAGAACTGAGGCCATGATTAAGAGGGAAACGTGCGCAGAGGCAAATTATCCCAAAAATGTCCTTGATTTTCTGAACTGGGGCCATGATTAAGAGGGAAACGTGCGCAGAGGCAAATTATCCCAAAAATTTCCTTGATTTTATTGAACTGAGGCCATGATTAAGAGGGAAACGTGCGCTGAGCTGACCATCTAAAACATTATGGGTGAGGGTCTGCTGCAGAGCTGACCATCCTAAACATTATATGCGAAGGCCCGCTAGTGAGCTGACGCTATAAAACATTATATGAGAGGGCCCGCTAGAGAGCTGACCCAATAAAACATTATATGAGAAGGCCCGCTGGTGAGCTGACCTATATAAAATTTGTCAAACAGGGCCCGCTGGTGAGCTGGCCCTATATAAAAATTATATCACAGGGCCCGCTGGTGAGCTGGCCCTATATAAAAATTATATCACAGGGCCTGCTGGTGAGCTGGCCCTATATAAAAATTATATCCCAGGGCATATGGAAGAGGAGGAGGAGGATGAGAAGATTAAGAGTCAACCATATACCCGTTTTTTGGGTGGAAGGGGTGAATGGGAATACAGAGTATTCCCATCATTGTAAATAACATATATAAAGTGAGTTTATGTTCCCCCGGGGCTTTCCTCCAGTGGAGTGGAGAAGTCAGGGGAAATCCAGGCCTTGTTCATTTTTATAAGTGTCAACCTATCAGCATTGTCGGTGGAAAGGCGGATACGCTTATCTGTTATGATGCCACCAGCAGCACTAAATACCCGCTCAGACAGAACGCTGGCGGCAGGGCAGGCCAGCACCTCCAAGGCGTAGAGTGCCAGTTCATACCACGTGTCCAGCTTGGACACCCAGTAGTTGTAAGGCACAGAGGGATCATTGAGGACGCTGACACGGTCTGCTACGTACTCCTTCACCATCTTCCAAAACTTTTCCCTCCTTGTGACACTAGGCTGCGCATCAGGGTGAGGGTGCTGGCGGGGTGTCATGAAGGTGTCCCACACCTTGGAGAGTGTTGCCCTGCCTTTCTCGGAACTGCTGTGTGCTCCCCTTTTCTCCCCTTCTCTGTTGGCCAAGGTAGCACGTACTCTGCCGCCAGCGTTGTCAGATGGAAAATTTTGGAGCAATTTTTCAACAAGAACCTTCTGGTATTGCACCATTTTGCTTGTCCTCTCCACCGGAGGAATGAGAGATGAGAAATTCTCTTTGTAGCGGGGGTCCAGAAGGGTGAACACCCAGTAATCCGTGTTGTTTAAAATGCGTATAACGCGTGGGTCACGGGAAAGGCAGCCTAACATAAAGTCAGCCATGTGTGCCAGAGTACCAACAGTCAAGATTTCGCTGTCCTCACCAGGAGGATGACTCTCAATATCCTCATCCTCTTCCTCCTCTTCTGCCCACCCACGCTGAAGAGATGGAACTAAAGTTCCATGGCTACCCTCTGTAGCGGAGGCAACCGTGTCTTCCTCCTCCTCCTCCTCCTCCTCCTCCTCCGCCTCCTTCAATTGTCGCTGAGAAGACGAAGTGAGGGTGCTCTGGCTATCACCTTGTGTAAGCTCTTCCTCCCCCATTTCCACCTCTTCCACATGCAAAGCGTCGGTTTTAATTGTGAGCAGCGAGCGTTTCAGTAGACACAGAAGTGGGATGGTTACACTGATAATAGCGTTATCGCCGCTCACCATCTGTGTCGATTCCTCAAAATTGCGTAAAACCTCGCAGAGGTCTGACATCCATTCCCACTCCTCACTTCTGATTACAGGAAGTTGAACGGAGAGGCGACGACCGTGTAACAGCTGGTACTCCACTACTGCCCTCTGCTGCTCACAAAGCCGGGCCAACATGTGGAAGGTGGAGTTCCAGCGCGTGCTCACGTCACACAGCAGCCGGTGAGCTGGCAATTGTAAGCGCTGCTGCAGCTTCAACAGGCCGGCCGAAGCTGTAGATGACTTACGGAAATGTGCACACACGCGGCGCACCTTGGTCAAGAGATCATGCACATTGGGGTAGGTTTTTAGAAATCGCTGCACCACTAAATTAAATACATGCGCTAGGCATGGTACGTGTGTGAGCTTGCCGAGCTCCAAAGCCGCCACCAAGTTACGCCCATTATCACACACAACCATGCCTGGTTGCAGGTTGAGTGGCGAGAGCCACTGCTCGGTCTGGTGACTAATCCCCTGCAACAGCTCTGAGGCCGTGTGCTGTTTGTCCCCAAGGCAGATCAGCTTCAGCACGGCCTGTTGACGCTTCCCCACTGCAGTGCTACACTGCTTCCAGCTACTGGCTGATGGGGGAGTGGCGCTGCGTGTAGAGAATTCGGAGGTGGAAACGGAGGAGGAGGAGCCAATAACGTAGGTGCTGGCGGAAACCCTGATGGAGGTAGGGCCCGCAATCCTCGGCGTGGGTAGCACCCGTGCCATCCCAGGGTCCGAGTCGCTCCCAGCCTCCACGACATTCACCCAGTGTGCCGTCAGGGAAATGTAGCGTCCCTGGCCACAAGCACTTGTCCATGTGTCAGTCGTTAAGTGGACCTTCCCAGTAACTGCGTTGGTCAGGGCACGGGTGATGTTACGGGACACATGGTGGTGTAATGCGGGGATGGCACACCGGGAAAAGTAGTGGCGGCTGGGGACCGCGTACCGAGGGACAGCTGCTGCCATCAGGCTGCGGAAGGACTCAGTGTCCACAAGCCTAAATGGCAGCATTTCGATGGCCAGTAATTTGGAAAGGTGTGAGGTTAGTGCTATGGCCTGTGGGTGGGTGGCTGGGTACTTTCTCTTGCGTTCAAATGCCTGGGGTAACGACATTTGGACGCTGTGCTGGGACAGGGAAGTGGATGTGGTCGCTGATGGTGCTTCAGATGCTACAGGTGCAGGGCGGGAGGTATGCGGGCCTGCGCCTTCGACAGGCGATTGGCCGGCACCGAAAACAGGGGAAGAGGAGGCAGTGGTGTGGCCTGCAGACACAGATGGGCGATCCAGGCGTTCCTCCCACTTACTACGGTGCTTGGATGCCATGTGTCGGATCATGCTGGTGGTGGTGAGGTTTCTAGTGTTCATGCCTCGGCTCATTCTGGTGTGGCACAGGTTGCAAACTACAATTCTTTTGTCGTCCGCACTTTCCTTAAAAAAACGCCATACCGCGGAACACCTACCCTTTGGCAAGGTAGATTTACGCAAGGGGGTGCTCCGTGGAACATTTGCGGGCCGGTTTGGTGCGGTCCGCCTTCTTTCTGTAGCCACACCACTGCCTCTTCCAGCCTGTTGCGGTGCTGCAGATGGCTCACCCTCAGGACTGCTGTCATCGCTCGGCTCTACACCTTCCCAGGTGGGGTCAGTCACCTCATCGTCCACCAAGTCCTCCTCCACTTCCTCACTCTGATCATCCTCCTCATGTCTTGATCCCACCACATACTCAGTCATTGACAACTGTATAACATTCTCCTCAACAAGGTCTTGAGACGGAAATAGTGGTTGATTTAATGGCAACTGTGTCTCATCATCATCATCATCATCCACTACTTCCTTTGACCTTAAATGCCGTTCACATCTGTCATCTTCTTGTGATTGGGTAGCCTCTAGAGGTTGTGAATCAGGGCACAAGATGTCATGTTCCTCTGCAAGCGTGCTTGGAGAGAGGGTCAAATGAAGGATTGGTGATGAGACGAGCTCCTCACTATATCCCAGTGTGGGATCACTTCTTTGACCAGACCGTGTATGGTGGGAGGAAGGATGATCAGAGTGAGGATTATGTTGACCAGACTCTTGGCTACTGAGAGTGGACTTGGTGGAAGACAGGGTGGTGCTTAACAGACTGGAAGCAGTATCAGCTGTCATCCAACCGACCACCTGTTCGCAGTGGTCGGACCTCGAGAGTGATGTCCTGCGACGCCCTGTAAAATTAGACATGAAGCTAGGTATGGTGGATGTCTTTCTTTCTTGTGCTCTGGCACCAGGCACAGTTTCTACGCGTCCTGACCCGCGCCCTGAACTATCAGGATCACGTCCACTTCCCCGTCCCTTTTTACCCGCCTTCTTCATCTTACACGGAATATGTGACTTTAATATTTGAGTTTGAAAACTTAACAGTATTTCTTACTATTCTGCAACTGTGCAGAGTACACAGAATAGGCTGCTAAACTGCGGTGACACACACTGAATGGAAAATGTGACTTTAATATTTGAGTTTGTAAACTTAACAGTATTTCTTCCTATTCTGCAACTGTGCAGAGTACACAGAATAGGCTGCTAAACTGCGGTGACGAACACAGAATGGAATATGTGACTTTAATATTTGAGTTTGAAAACTTAACAGTATTTCTTCCTATTCTGCAACTGTGCAGAGTACACAGAATAGGCTGCTAAACTGCGGTGACACACACTGAATGGAAAATGTGACTTTAATATTTGAGTTTGAAAACTTAACAGTATTTCTTCCTATTCTGCAACTGTGCAGAGTACACAGAATAGGCTGCTAAACTGCGGTGACACACACTGAATGGAATAAGTGACTTTAATATTTGAGTTTGAAAACTTAACAGTATTTCTTCCTATTCTGCAACTGTGCAGAGTACACAGAATAGGCTGCTAAACTGCGGTGACACACACTGAATGGAAAATGTGACTTTAATATTTGAGTTTGAAAACTTAACAGTATTTCTTCCTATTCTGCAACTGTGCAGAGTACACAGAATAGGCTGCTAAACTGCGGTGACACACACTGAATGGAAAATGTGACTTTGATATTTGAGTTTGTAAACTTAACAGTATTTCTTCCTATTCTGCAACTGTGCAGAGTACACAGAATAGGCTGCTAAACTGCGGTGACACACACTGAATGGAAAATGTGACTTTAATATTTGAGTTTGTAAACTTAACAGTATTTCTTCCTATTCTGCAACTGTGCAGAGTACACAGAATAGGCTGCTAAACTGCGGTGACACACACTGAATGGAATAAATGACTTTAATATTTGAGTTTGAAAACTTAACAGTATTTCTTCCTATTCTGCAACTGTGCAGAGTACACAGAATAGGCTGCTAAACTGCGGTGACACACACTGAATGGAAAATGTGACTTTAATATTTGAGTTTGAAAACTTAACAGTATTTCTTCCTATTCTGCAACTGTGCAGAGTACACAGAATAGGCTGCTAAACTGCGGTGACACACACTGAATGGAAAATGTGACTTTAATATTTGAGTTTGAAAACTTAAAGGGATAGTAATACTTCATTTTAACTTTATTTTATTTTGTAGGCATTAAAAAAACATGAAGAATGATATAAGTCTTATCTCTGAAACCTTTATGGTTTAAGAGATATTCACAAACAAAGTATCCCCCCCCTGTTCAACCAGATAAGAAGGGAGATGCCCAGGTAGACTGCAGAGAGGGACAATCTTCAATTAAGATAATGGAAAAAGCTGAAAAACTTTTCAAGGGGGGAAGGGCTTTCATTGTTTTCATACAAAGAAAATTGTCCCCTTCTGTTATCTGTACTGTCATACAACCAGACTCACATCTGAGAAGAGATGGCTAACACTAGGAAAAAGGGGCGGGGAGGGGAACTTTGCTTGTGAATATCTCATAAACCATAAAGGTTTGAGAGATAAGACTTATATCATTCTTCATGTTTTTTTAATGCCTACAAAATAAAATAAAGTTAAAACGAAGTGTTACTATCCCTTTAACAGTATTTCTTCCTATTCTGCAACTGTGCAGAGTACACAGAATAGGCTGCTAAACTGCGGTGACACACACTGAATGGAAAATGTGACTTTAATATTTGAGTTTGAAAACTTAACAGTATTTCTTCCTATTCTGCAACTGTGCAGAGTACATAGAATAGGCTGCTAAACTGCGGTGACACACACTGAATGGAAAATGTGACTTTAATATTTGAGTTTGTAAACTTAACAGTATTTCTTCCTATTCTGCAACTGTGCAGAGTACACAGAATAGGCTGCTAAACTGCGGTGACACACACTGAATGGAATAAGTGACTTTAATATTTGAGTTTCAAAACTTAACAGTATTTCTTCCTATTCTGCAACTGTGCAGAGTACACAGAATAGGCTGCTAAACTGCGGTGACACACACTGAATGGAATAAGTGACTTTAATATTTGAGTTTGAAAACTTAACAGTATTTCTTCCTATTCTGCAACTGTGCAGAGTACACAGAATAGGCTGCTAAACTGCGGTGACACACACTGAATGGAAAATGTGACTTTAATATTTGAGTTTGTAAACTTAACAGTATTTCTTCCTATTCTGCAACTGTGCAGAGTACACAGAATAGGCTGCTAAACTGCGGTGACACACACTGAATGGAATAAGTGACTTTAATATTTGAGTTTGAAAACTTAACAGTATTTCTTCCTATTCTGCAACTGTGCAGAGTACACAGAATAGGCTGCTAAACTGCGGTGACGAACACAGAATGGAATATGTGACTTTAATATTTGAGTTTGAAAACTTAACAGTATTTCTTCCTATTCTGCAACTGTGCAGAGTACACAGAATAGGCTGCTAAACTGCGGTGACACACACTGAATGGAAAATGTGACTTTAATATTTGAGTTTGAAAACTTAACAGTATTTCTTCCTATTCTGCAACTGTGCAGAGTACACAGAATAGGCTGCTAAACTGCGGTGACACACACTGAATGGAATAAGTGACTTTAATATTTGAGTTTGAAAACTTAACAGTATTTCTTCCTATTCTGCAACTGTGCAGAGTACACAGAATAGGCTGCTAAACTGCGGTGACGAACACAGAATGGAATATGTGACTTTAATATTTGAGTTTGAAAACTTAACAGTATTTCTTCCTATTCTGCAACTGAGCAGAGTACACAGAATAGGCTGCTAAACTGCGGTGACACACACTGAATGGAATAAGTGACTTTAATATTTGAGTTTGAAAACTTAACAGTATTTCTTCCTATTCTGCAACTGTGCAGAGTACACAGAATAGGCTGCTAAACTGCGGTGACGAACACAGAATGGAATATGTGACTTTAATATTTGAGTTTGAAAACTTAACAGTATTTCTTCCTATTCTGCAACTGTGCAGAGTACACAGAATAGGCTGCTAAACTGCGGTGACACACACTGAATGGAAAATGTGACTTTAATATTTGAGTTTGAAAACTTAACAGTATTTCTTCCTATTCTGCAACTGTGCAGAGTACACAGAATAGGCTGCTAAACTGCGGTGACACACACTGAATGGAATAAGTGACTTTAATATTTGAGTTTGAAAACTTAACAGTATTTCTTCCTACTCTGCAACTCTGCACAGTACACAGAATGTGCTGCTAAACTGCGGCGAAGCACACTGAATGGAATATGTGACTTTGATATTTTAGTTTGAAGACTTAACAGTATTTCTTCCTATTCTGCAACTCTGCACAGTACACAGAATGTGCTGCTACACTGCGGCGAAGCACACTGAATGGAATATGTGACTTTGATATTTTAGTTTGAAGACTTAACAGTATTTCTTCCTATTCTGCAACTCTGCACAGTACACAGAATGTGCTGCTACACTGCGGCGAAGCACACTGAATGGAATATGTGACTTTGATATTTTAGTTTGAAGACTTAACAGTATTTCTTCCTATTCTGCAACTCTGCACAGTACACAGAATGTGCTGCTACACTGCGGCGAAGTACACTGAATGGAATATGTGACTTTGATATTTTAGTTTGAAGACTTAACAGTATTTCTTCCTATTCTGCAACTCTGCACAGTACACAGAATGTGCTGCTACACTGCGGCGAAGCACACTGAATGGAATATGTGACTTTGATATTTTAGTTTGAAGACTTAACAGTATTTCTTCCTATTCTGCAACTCTGCACAGTACACAGAATGTGCTGCTAAACTGCGGCGAAGCACACTGAATGGAATATGTGACTTTGATATTTTAGTTTGAAGACTTAACAGTATTTCTTCCTATTCTGCAACTCTGCACAGTACACAGAATGTGCTGCTAAACTGCGGCGAAGCACACTGAATGGAATATGTGACTTTGATATTTTAGTTTGAAGACTTAACAGTATTTCTTCCTATTCTGCAACTCTGCACAGTACACAGAATGTGCTGCTAAACTGCGGCGACGCACACTGAATGGAATATGTGACTTTGATATTTTAGTTTGAAGACTTAACAGAATGTGCTCTAATCTGCAACTTTGCACACTAAACAGAATGTGCTCTAATCTGCAACTTTGCACACTAAACAGAATGTGCTCTAATCTGCAACTTTGCACACTAAACAGAATGTGCTCTAATCTGCAACTTTGCACACTAAACAGAATATATATATTTTTTTTTTTTTTTTTTTCCCCCCCCCACAAAATAACCTGCTGCCCCCACACACAGTAGTCCTAAAAAGGACTTTTGGTTCTTTTTTTTCACAGTTTTGCTTTTTTTCCTCCCTACACTGACTTTCCCTTCCTATCCTCAGCTCTCCCTGGCTAAGACTGAGCCGAACTCGATGGTCAGGTGCTATACAGCACCCGACCACGGGTTCTGGCCAGCCAATCAGTGTAATGCCAGCAGCCAACATGGCTGCTGGCATTACACCGATGTCAGAGCCTCCCTGCACGTTTATTGGCTGCGCAGCAGCCGCAAAACGTGCGGGGAGGAGACCCGAACATGGCGGGCGAGCACATGCGGTACTCGTACGAGTACCGCCATGTGCCGAGCAGAGCGATGCTCGAGCCGATCCGAGCATCGGCCGAGCATGCTCGCTCAACACTAGTGCTGACACAAATTAATGACACCTTTAATTCGGATTTTCCTTTAGATCCTGTTTTCTGTTTAATTTTTCTATGACACGTGAAACGATCTCCCATTACTAGTTCATAATCGGAGATGTGTCACCACACTCCTTAACATAGCTAAGTCTCTCATACCTCTGAACTGGAGATCCCAAACGCCACCCATTCACATTAATTGGCTACAAGCTGTAGATTCTTACATTTCTATGGAACATCTTCATGCAAAAGCCACTACAAAACACACTACAAAAGTTGTGTAGAAGAAATGGTTTGAGAAATCTTCCTCACAATAGCACCTTTACCCTATAATACCCTTACACTTCTACTGCTAACCTAGCCCATAGCAATTTACACAAGCCCCAGGCATTGAACGAACACAACACATCTCATTTTATTCTTTTCAGCAGATGTTGGTTAGATGTGCTTTTGGTGAGTTTCAGTGGAATTTCCCTCCTGTTATTTTCCTATTCCCCCCCCTCTTTTTTTTCTCTTCCCATCTCTTCACATTCTTTTTAACTCACCAATATTTACCTTACACTCCTACAATTTTCCTCTTGATCGGCCGAACTCCATAAGGACTCCAAATGCCATTCAAATTCACCCCACTCCGTTTAACATTGTTATTTGTGCAAATGTTTACGTCTTTCCCATTGTAAGACTTACCAAGACCATTTTTAGTTGCTTATCTAATGTACTGCTTTCGTTAATGTACCTTTACTATTATTGTATGCATAATTTTAATATATAAATAAAGCCTTTTAAAACCTAAAATTAGAAACAAGGCAATCATTCTCATGCACATCAAGTCATTTTATAGCACACTTTAGGCTAATACAACTTAGTTGAACTAATGAACTTTGCACAAATTAGGTCTAGGTGTGACAATCTCAGTTAAATGACCAGAGTAAGGTAGTTAGTTTCCACGTGTGAACAAATAAAAAAGGAAAAACTAGAAAATTGCACTATTCAGATTTCTAAAAAGAGTGTTTTCTATTAAGTCCTTGGTTCTATACATTCTACATTATATACTTTTACAGCAAAATAAAGTAAAATACGCCTATATTTATTTTAAGACTAGTGTCTCAGTTTTTTTTCAGCTTGTTTACAATAAATTGCAAAATGTTCAATTTACATTCAAACAGTGCTAACATTTAAACATGGATTTATTTCCTGAAACAAAAGGTTTATGATAAACTAATAAGCTTGAATTAATCATTTATATTTTACCATTAATGAACACTGTAGGGCCTCTTTCACACAGCTCCATGCAACAATTCTGTCTCCTTCCTACATCCCATCACTGGCAGGGAGGCAGGTGCGCATGTCTGATGGCCAGTATTACTGGACTGAACCCATGTGGATCACCCATTCACAGTAGGTTGTAATAAGAATCTCAACCTCCATCATAGCTTATGTGGAAGGTCTTCCAGTTGCCTCATATTCCCTCTGTAGCGTACTTGCTTACCGCATTCCAGAGGGAACAAAGTAAAGCTGAAGCATCTGGATTTGGAGTGATCCCACGGGGTGATAGTCACACATGTGAAACACATTTAAAATCCTGCATGTTATCTTTCACCACTAGCAACAGATCCAACATAACCTGTAATAGTTGTGCCACATATTCTTTTACTCCTTTTCTCCTTCATTCTGTAAACCACCTGGATGGGGGGCAGGCATTCAGACAAGATTATGTGATATAGCCCTTCAACGTCAATTAACACTCATTTGTTTATGAGCGTTGCCATGCACACCTTCCTTGCTGCGTATTTTCTTCATGCCTGTATGCACAGAGTAAATATTCAGTATGTTGAATTTGGTGTGTATATGTGCAGCTATAGTCTAGCATCTGAAGGGCACCATAGCCCAGCATAGAACCTTTCACAAAAGGCAACATCAACAACGCTGTATTGTTGTGTTGGTGTCACCCACATGAAAAAGTTCTAACAGCACGTACAGGAATAGTTCCATTTACCTGTCTGTAGAGGTGTTAAAGGGATAGTAATACTTCGTTTTATCTTTAGTTTATTTTGTAGGCATTAAAAAAACATGAAGAACGATATAAGTCTTATCTCTCAAACCTTTAAGGTTTGAGAGATATTCACAAGCAAAGTTTCCTCTCCCACCCCTTTTACCTAGTATAAGCCACCTCTTCTCAGATGTGGAATGCAGTCCATAGACCAGACAGATAACAGCAGTGGGCAATCTTCTTCCTATGAGAACAATGAAAGCCCTGCCCCCCCTTGACAAGTTTTTCAGGTTTTTCCCTTATCTTAATTGAAGATTGTGCCTCTCTGCAGTCTACCTGGGCACCTCCCTTCTGCTCTGGCTGAGCAGTGTTACATCATTAAAATGGGCGGGAGGGGGAGACTTTGTCATTGAATTACTCTTGAACTACAACTCTGACAGAATTGAAATAACACTCTCCAAAGTCTAAATACTATGATGATTAATTAGAGCTGCTTTTATTATGAAACATTACTATCCCTTTAAGTTATTATTGATTAAGGTTCTGTTTACTATAATATTCTGTCTCTGCTCTCCAGCCATGAGAATGTGTATTTAAGGGTTGTAGGGGATACAGGTCACTTCTAGCCATGAACTTCCAGTTTCACAATTACAAGACAACCAACACCGACAACTGTCAAATTATCATATATTGAGTTTCATTATATTTAGTCTTATAAAGCTCTGATAGTGTTCTTAGAAGTAACTTCTCATAATTAATTGCAGTTTATAAGTTAAAAAGAATAGGCTTACTGCTCAGAAAAAAATAAGCATGTGTGTAATGGAAAAATACATTCTCTCCACCACAAGTCAAATTTAACTCGACTCAGTACAGGGCTGCCAGAGCAATCTGAAAAGTTAAACTGTTAATAAGGTTCTTCATTGTCCTCCATACAGTTAACTTCTTTTAAAGGCAAAGTGGCTTCAGTGGTGGGATGTCACATATGGTCCCACAATTCCAGTTTTATGCCAGAGGTTGAGAAAGTATTTGACACTAACAGCATTTTTATACAAGCTTCATAGTGTTGCATTGATGTTGCTCATTTGTTAATTACTACTTCCAGCAGCCTTGTGTACTTTATCTTACTGTCTATACGTGACATACAGAAGATGTTCTTTTTAGGTATCAAACAATTCTATATGTATCTGTAAATATTAAAGTGACAAACTATCACTATAGAATATTATAGAGTATATGGTTTATTTAAATTACATTACATATTTAAGTCAGTTGGCATTTATGTCCGATTTACTATACAATCAATATATTACTGCTTACAGAAGTTATTCTGTTACAATTATATATATTACCTCTATTACATATAAGTATCTAAAAATAATAATGTATATATTTATATATACATTAATATATATATATATATATATATATATATATAAAGTTTGTTGTGTAGCAGCATTCACTTAAGAAATGTAAATGCCTAGGTGCACAATCCTAAAATAATGATGTAAGAATTGAAGATAAGGCAGCACCAGTAGGACTTTTTCATAGATTTTTAATGCAAATAAAATAATTGTCAACGTTTCGGTTTCTCAAGAAAGGTTCCAGTGGGAACCGAAACGTTGACAATTATTTTATTTGCATTAAAAATCTATGAAAAAGTTCTACTGGTGCTGCCTTATCTCCAGTTCTTTTATATATATATATATATATATATATATATATATATATATATATATATATATATATATATTTATATATATATATTAAATAGAATAATTAAATTGGATCAAAAATTGATTATATCTAGAGATATCTGACAGGCCTTATGTCAACACTAACTATACAGAGTTGTTGTCTACATTCTAATTTGATGGATTTAGAAATACACTATAATTTGACACCCCTTAAGTCGATTACTTTGTTACCATGCTTCATGTATGGATCTGAACTGCATCCAGATAAGACTGTAGCACATTTTGGAAACTGCAGTAAAATAAGAGCATATCTTCCAATGATTCTGTAATACTCAAGAAGAGTAGTTTATTATCTTGCAAAAGCTCTTCTGACTGAAGAGGTTAAACCACATTTGTCATATGTATCAGGTAAATTAAGTGCAGTAATTGTGCAAAATGTTTACTATTTTGCTTCGCTAGTTATTGATATCAAATTTAAATGTCACACAAATCATTAGAAAATAAAGCATTAGTCTTAATTAATCCTGGGAAGCGTGCTTGACACTATTGAAACAGGGAGACATATGGTAAATTAAATCTGTTATCAGCAGTAGCCGATGTCCTGAAGTACTAGGTTTTGCATATTTAATTTGTGCTATTAAAGCACTGCTGCAAATTTTGCTATTCAAATGGTAAACTGAAAACTGTAAATAAAGCTGAATGATTCAGATTTTTAGAGACAAGAACAATGAATGCATTGACAGTGCATCAGGAATGTGCCACGGCTGTAGAAAGAGTAAACATATATTATAAAGATTGATGCTTAAAGTGCATTTTATGTTATAGTTGAATTATTTGTAATGGGTGTATTGCTAGATATTGATTATTAAATTAGAATATCTTCAAGTATATGTGTTAAAAAAAAGTTAGTATTAACTTAGCATATGAATTTTACAGGTATTCATTGCTGAGTATATACCAACTAGCAAATGAAGCATGGCCTTGGCTGTGACAACAGAGCAAAGGGGAAGAGGCTCCATTGTTCACTCTTAAAGGGATAGTAATACTTCTTTTTATCTTTATTTTATTTTGTAGGCATTAAAAAAACATGAACGATATGTCTTATCTCTCAAACCTTTATGATTTGAGAGATATTCACAAGCAAAGTTTACCCTCCCACCCCTTTTACCTAGTGTAACCAATCTCTTCTCAGATGTGGAATCCAGTCCATAGACCAGACAGATAACAGAAGGGGACAATCTTCTTTATTATGAAACATTACTATCCCTTTAATCACAGAGTTACACATATACTGTCTGTCATCCAAACCTTATTCCTCTTTCCATTGGTAGCCACACATATATTCACTAACACATCAGCCTTGTTCCATTTTTCACTGTCCTCTGGTCCAGTCAAAAACAAACATGCACTATTAGATAGATACCCTAGCATTTTAACACTGTACCACCAGTAGTCAAAAGCCCATACACTGCCTGACACCCAAGCCTTATTCCATTGTAGAAGGTGTTGCCCACATTTTGGCATTCAAAGGGTTAAATAAACTATTGTTAAGGAATATGATGATCACAGAGACTGATGTACTAAAAACAACTAGAGTAATGCTGAAACAGACCAAATGAACCATAGGAGACAAAATGTGTATTGATTTAAATATGGATGTAAACCATGAATGACAGAGAGGCCACCATTGCATTCAAATACAGTGTTGGATACCTTTATATAAATCACGGGGTTAAAAGTTAATTTAAAAGTTTAGCTTAATGTGTATAATTGGGAACTTTCATTGTGGAGTCAGGGGACTCATCTGATGTCAGTGAGGAGTATAATTGCTGCAAAAAGGGTGCATGGTTTGCCTGCAAGTGGGGGTGGGACTTTCTGGGGCATCACACAAGTGGGCGGGAAGTGGGACAAACTGGGTGGGGAAGGAGGAAAAGTGGGAGGAACTTGGTGTGAAGGAGCAGAAGTGGGCAGAGTTTTAAAGGAAACTCCCCACATCCCGTGAATCAGCCTCTGCCACAGAGACCCGGTAATACTCTCTCAAAAGCGGAGTCTGCAAGGCAAATCTGGAGACTTCCCAGGTATGTTAATGTGAATCTTAGTCATTTTATTTGTATCCTATGGTGCAGTTGGTTTTCTCCCACATTACTCCAGTCTTTCTTAATAAGCCCACTTCCCTGTGTTTTTTGGAGATGCTACTTACACTGCCCCCAGATTCCCTCCTGAGCTGCTGCAGATCTCTGTTCTGTGCTGGTGTCACAGCCTCCCCTGTGAATGGCTGCTACAAAGTCTGCATCATCAAGTATGGAGGCAGGGAAAATACAGTGCAGCGGCAATGAAAGAAAGATGAACTACAAGTCCTATCATCCTCAGCCAGCCAACTTAACACCTCTCATTTCTATATAGTGTGGGTGAGATTTAATGATCACAACTGCTATTCTTATAATTGTATATAAGCAGAAAGTGTGGTTTTGAGCCAGTTTAGTATTTTCTTCTTTATTGTTCTTTATAAACTAAAACATATAGATCCATAGAAAGGGAAAAGTGCAATATCCTTCAGACCTATCTTGGCTTTAACATGCTTCACATAAATGCCATGGTGTCTGTATTTCATGTGTGTTATCATGGAGGTTGTACCAAGGTGCATTTCCTCCTTTCCACTTTTCACCAATTTATCACAGATATTGCCATCATCTCCTCCTTCTCCCGAGTATCAGAAGGCAAACCATCTGCTACCCACCTCTTCATGTGCCTGTGCTGATGATAAAAAAATTTCCCCCAGATCCCAAGGGCAGATGTTGGGGGATTGGGCATCACTAGGTCTGAGAAATCAGGGCTCCTAGACCCTTCTATGTTGGTTGTAGTCACTTCCTCCTCCTCTGACTCACTGGATGCATCACTGTCCGTCCAGGTCCACCCCCAGCTACTCATCCTCTTAACCTATAGTCTTCACCTCTTCTGCCCTTAATCACTATATAAATCACTGCAAAATTGTGTAGCACCTTCTCTACATCTCTAGCTGCTTAGTTTTGTGTTTCACTTCCTGAAAACGTCACATTTTTTTACATAAAAACTCAAATTACACATAAGTAAACAGGTGGGAACTTTTTAGCCATTAAAAAGAAGTGAAAACATTTTGGCAGTAGTTGAAAAAGGCAAATATTTTAAGGGGTTTCTTTAAGGGAGATTTTCCTGCAAAAAAGCTGACAACCATGTGGTTTTGACAGATTTTTCTGTGGCAACACAACAGGACCTTTTGCCCACCCCTAAAATGCAGTATTTCAATAGATAAACAACTGGATAAGCCAAACTGGTTAAACTTATAATGATAATATTGAGAATCCAAATACAGCAGACGCTTCTAACTGAATCTTGTATGTAACTTATCTCACTGTAGACATTCATTCTCTAAACCAGTTTTACATTGAAGATCAAAAACTGTGGAGATTATAAATAATGCCTCAATGAGATGGTTAACAACAAGTATTTATCAAATAAATAAAGTATATCTGAGAAATGGCTTAGTATGCAGATCACTTATTTGGTTTTAATATTTTTATGGTGTTTTAATAAATATTATTTTTAATTGTCTTAATAAAAATCAAGTTTTATATACCTGAACTAGATCTATCTAATTCAGCTTGTCCTACCATATGCTGTATATTTGGATGGATTTGGTCCCTCTTCTCACACTACGTATGTATTACTTGTGCAACTTGTGTATTGCAGCTTCCTAGATTGTTGTTACATTTGAACAACAAACTGCACAGCAGTTGAAATTCACTGCTCTGGTTTAAATGAAAATGGTTTGCAAATATATTTAGATCTGCAGAACTCAAATTGTAATTTTCTATAAAATACTAAGACTACTACTACTACTACTATGACTACTACTACTACTACTACTACTACTACTACTACTACTATTCTACTAACAGCAACACTAACAATTCAGACTGGAATTAGGGAATTTGGAAAGGAGGCACAATATATGTGCAACTTCATAAACAACACTTAGAAGCTGAATTGAAATTAGATAAATATCAAGAAAAGCAGAAAAAAAACAAGACCTTTTATGTATAAATTCAGAACTTGTTTTTGTGTTACTCCTGTAAGGCTGTCTCTGCCCCCTGGATCTTCCCTCTCACACATCGGTTGTGTTTACTTTGAGTCTGGCTCACACCCTTCTATGGGGCCTGATTCTTGAGCTAGTTTGTTCCAAGCAAGTTTGCATAATTGACCTACAAGAAAAAGCACAGGCCCAAAAACAGGATGCCACGGGATAGCTACAACACTCACCAGTAGAAACAGGAATACTGACATTATCACAAATGATCACAAATGATAGTGTGACTAATATCAAATATCAATATGCTCTCACAGTGATACGTACTCACTACACATGTAAAGAAATTTGGGTATTCATAAACCAGAAAATGACAACTCATATAAAAAATTGCAAACCCCCCCCAAAAAAAAAAAACATAATACCCATAAACCAGTGACTATGGTATGAGCAAATAGTCCCAATTTGTAGTCCAAACTTGAACTTGAAATAATATAGAGCAATGAAACATAAAACTAATAATCAAATTGATCATTTCAGTAAATAGTTCACTTATTTGACACTCACAAATAGCAAATGATAAGCATAAAATGAAATGTAGGATAAAGATTAGATAATGAAGGATGATGGATGATATGTGATGAATGGACCTCACAGAACTATCACTTCTTAATATATTAATATGTTAGAGATTATCTAAGTACAAAAAGCACAAAAAGAACACAAATAATCTAAAAGAACAGTTTATTGAACAAATACCTAAAATGACTGAATCTGGTATGATCAGCCTCGTTGCTGTGCCCTCTCTACTCTATATTCCAGTGCTAGCTTTCTCGTGATAACTATGTAACACAGTTGATGATGCTGAAAAAAGACATGCATCTGTCAAGTTCACCCTATGCCATATCACCCCTGTTGATCCAGAGAAAGGAAAAATCCCACTGAAGCCATTTCCAATGAAGCCCCAAGAGGGTAAATAAAATTCCTTCTTGACTCAAAATGGCAGTCAAATATTTCCCTAGCTCAACATCTTGTCTGCTTTGAGGCCCACTGTCAAAGTTATCAATATTGTTCTGTGCTTGATAGGAATCCATTACTTTTTGAAAGCAATTACAGTAACTGCAAACAGAGCATCCCGAGGCAAAGAATTCCATAACTTTACTAACCTTACGCTATAGAATCACTGCCTTTTTTTAGTCAAAAGCGCTTTTCCTCTAGTCTTAATAGATGGCCACTTGTTCTTTGCTCTTTACTTGCTCTTTACTTTGTTCTTTACTTTCAATACCCACTTCTAGATCATTAACTAATCCAGTCCTAATCCTCACGGATCATAAAAACCTTACCTACTTGTCTGAAGCTAAGCGCTTGTCTCCAAGGCAGGCCAGATGGGCCTTATTTTTGTCTCATTTTAATTATGTGGTCTCATACCTGCCAGGTACTAAAAATGTCCGGGCTGATGCCCTATCCAGAGAGTTCTCGGGCGCAAAAGAGGAGAGTCCTCTTCTCAGGACAAAGTACTGGCCACATTACGTACCAGCATAACATCTCCCCTTGGGGAGAAAATATGGGCCGCCCAAGTAGATGCACCTGCTGAGACTCCCTCTGGGCGCTGTTTTGTACCTACTGACCTCCGTACTAAGGTGCTTGCAACCTACTATAAGACTAAATCAGCAGGTCATCCTGGAAAGACCAGCTCCTCTGGTCGGTTTCCCGTCTCTTCTGGTGGCCAGAACTCAGCAAAGATGTTGCTGCCTTTGTCGCTCCCTGTCCAGTCTGTGCACAGACAAAATCACCCCGTCATCTTCCAGGGCCTTCTCCAACCTATACCCAATGGGAAGAAGCCATGGTCACACCTTGCCACGGACTTCATAGTTGACATCCCTTTGTCTAATGGACTGTCACGGTTTTTTGATGAACACTCAGACAGGACGGTAAGGTTAAAATGACTTTATTAGAATAAAGAGCATACACGAATATAGGCCCTGGGGCCCAAAATACAGATCGTACAGATAAATATATATACACAGTAGAATACAGCCAGAAGGACCAGTATAGGTAGACTGGATGGACAGGGTACGGACTGGTAGTGAAGATTCTGGCAGATCCAGTGAGATTGGAGGTACACAGTTCAGGAGCTGACAACAGGAGAGCATACACAGGAGGTTCATTATAGGAGGACTGGCACAACCCAGGCACCTGGGTACTGAACCAAAAGGAGCGAGGCAACACTGACCCAGGCTGTATGCCGCAGGTAACGAGAAAACTCTGACCCAGGCTCAGACCGCAGATAATGAGGCAACCGTGTAATGGCAGCACTAACCCTAGGGAAGGGTTACCGGAGACCAAGGCAACTGCTAACAGACAAACCCTAGAAAGCTAGGGGTGGATCGAGGCAACAGTAAGCAGACGTAACGCAACCAGTGTCCCCTTAAACTGCAGAATGGTAAGTGCAACGCTGGCTCTAGAGCTTGAGGCTTCTGCAGTGAACAGTACTCACCCTTACCTGGATGATCCAGGTACTCACAGGGTTAATGGTCAATGCCCAGAGAATAACTGCAACTCCCAGAAGGAGTGAGCACAGCACTACTAGGAAGGAAGACACAGAGAGGGATCAGAGTACACAGTCAGTGATAGAACACTGTACCGGTACTTCGATTGTGCACACCACCAGCAGCGGTTAAAAGAGCAGCTTAAGCACAGGCTTAGCCTTTGGTCGACAAGGAATAGTGCCATTCGGCGCACACCGACAAGGATATACAAGGCCCAGTAATCACGGTGACCACACGGAGTCACCAAAGGGTACAGCCAGACACGGTCAGTACCGGAGCCGGTACTACAGCCAAAGGTAGTCAGCAACGGAGCTGTTCACAGCCACCAGCAGTCAGCAAGGGAGCAGCATCTTCAGCCGGATACGGTCAGCAACGGAGTGGGTCCTATCGCCAGACACAGTCAGCAACGGAGCAGGTTCTCAGCCAGATACGGTCAGCAACCGAGCAGGTTCACAGCCAGATACAGTCAGCAATGGAGCGGGTTCTCAGCCAGATACGGTCAGCAACAAAGCGGGTTCTTCAGCCAGATACAGTCAGCAATGGATCGGGTTCACAGCCAGATACAGTCAGCAACGGAGTGGGTACTCAGCCAGATACGGTCAGCAACGGAGCGGGTTCTTCAGCCAGATACACTCATTAACGGAGCGGGTTCTCAGTCAGATACGGTCAGCAACGGAGAGGGTTCTTCAGCCAGATACAGTCAGAAATGGAGCGGGTTCTCAGCCAGATACGGTCAGCAACGGAACAGCAGAAACAGGAACTCAGGAATGTAGTCAGGCAGGCCAGGTCATACACGATAAGCAATAGCACGGATACACTGTCAGGAACTTGTACACCACGAAAGGGCGCCTACGGAATGACATCCCATGGTATATAAAGGCAAGCCCTGGTAGGAGCAATTATGACCAGCCAATCAGAGAACAGCAATGATAAAAATGTCGGCTTCAGCGCAGGAAGCACGGGCACCGTGATATGGTCATACTGTCATCCTCATGGTCGTTGAACGATTTTCTAAGATGATTCATTGCATACCATTAAAAAAACTTCCATCCACTAAAGAGTTGGCTACGGTCTTTGTCAAAGAGGTCTATCGGCTATACAGGGTTCCCAAAGTCATAGTTTCCGACCGAGGTAGCCAGTTTTGAGATTCTGGAGGTCCTTCTGTGCACAACTAGGTATCCAACATTCCTTCTCCTCGGCCTATCACGCGCAATCGAATGGGGCAGCGGAAAGGGCTAATCAGGCCTTGGAGCAATTCCTGTGGTGTTACATCTCAGACCATCAGAACAATTGGTCTGACCTGTGTAAGAAAATACCTATCTAGCCCCTCTTACCAAGAGTACAATTGTTCTTTGGGGATAGGTTGTAACTTAAGAATCACACACATAAGGGATAATAATAAAAGATGACAGTATTATGTACAGAATCAAAATACTGTTAAAGTTTGGATGGTATATACATGAACAAAATAATATCATAGATTACAGGTATGGAAAAGATGGAATTGAATTAGATACCAGTAAATTATATGATGAAAATTTCCTCACTCCCTCCAGCACAAATCTTGGTTTCTCGTCTCTTATCTGCTGGGCTCACATCTGGACAGGAATCAGGACTGTTGGACTCATGCTGCTCTCATTCTGTTCTCCTCTACTCTCATCTCTTGCTGCTCCTGAAGTTCTCCTGAAGCTCTCATTCCACTTCTAAAATACTGCTCTTTTATACCATTTTTCATATCACTTAGGTCTGGTGTAAACTGGTTAGCTCAACTGACCTTTCTCACCACACCACTTGCCATTTCATGGTGGCCTCAGACATATTACTGATGGGGGAAGGCTCCAGAAACAGGTGTATCAGAAGCATTTGTTCCTCTATCTGAAATCTTTGTTTAGTTGACAGAGAAAGTTTTTACATCTGTCCTCCTTCCTTTCTTATATGACCAAGAGAGAACTTCCTTAGAGTTCTCAAATGGCTAAATAAGGAATGCATCCTGTCAAGCCACTTGAAACAACCTTTATTGGTGTAATTGTGTGACCCCCTGCTGTTTGGGACAGCTGAAATTGCCCTGGATTCTTAATTAAAGAAACAGATTTCCAATGGTATATTCTTAAGCCATAATACAAACAATTAACCATACACTTGTGTACATACACACACACACACACACACACACACACACACACACACACACACACACACATATATATATATATATATATACATACACACACACACAATAAATTGCACACAATGTCTACATCCATATAGATAAAGACATGTATGCATACACAAACACACACATTTATAGCTCCACAGAGAGACCCCTGTTATAAATCATATTTGATCCATTTTGACTTTCTTACACCTGCTACCTTGGGCGGAGTTTGCTCATAACAGTGCTGTCTCGGCTTCTACCCAACTCTCCCCTATCATGGTGAATTATGGGTATCAACCCTCCATGATTCCAGATTTGTTCGCTCCCCAGGGGATCCCGGCATTGGAGGATCATCTCCAGCGAATCCGTTCCACATGGGTGCAGGTCCATGAGTTGTTGCAATGCTCACCCGCACCCTCCAACCAGTTCGGGGAGAGGGTCTGGTTGTCCTCCAGAAATCTTCACCTCCAAGTGCCCTCTCAGAAACTGGCTCTCTGTTTTGTGGGGCCTTTCCGTATCCTCCGACGTGTGAACCCTGTGGCCTCTGCCCCAGATCTTCCTCAATATGCGGATACAGAATGTGTTCCATGTCTTGCTGCTGAAACCTCTGGTATGTACTGGTTTCACTGCAGTCACTCCTCGACCTCATTCGGAGCCCGTTGATGGCCATGAGGAGTACGAGGTCCGATCCAAAATTGACTCTCGTAGGTTCCAAGGGAATCTTCAATATTTGGTCCAATTGGAAGGGTTATGGTCCAGAAGAGCGCTCATGGGTTCCAGCTGCAGACATGCATGCCTCCACCCTCCTCCTCCATGCACTCTTCCCCCAAAAACCTGGTCCTGCCCTGGGGGGGATGTCATTGAGGGGGAGTACTGTCAAGGTTTTGCTGAGCTGCTCCCATTCTGTCTATCGATTCTGCTGTCTGAGCTAATCTAGTGCTCTGCTATCCACTGCTGCTGTCTTCTGTGTTTCTGGCTCAGGCTGAATCAGCTGACCTCTCCGTTTACTCACCTGACTGTTATCAGCCAACCCTCTCAGGGTATTTATAGCAGCTTATCTCACTTCCCCATTGTCCTTGTGTTTGTTTGCTGACCTGTTGATGCTGGCTGCTGTGGATATTCCTGCACTCCTGTTTGCTGTGTTCCAGACCCCTTGGCTTGTTCCAGACTTCACTGACTTCTGTGTTTCTGACCTTTGGCTTGTTCCTGACATTGCAGACTTCTGGCTTCCTGACTCCAGCTCGGCTGAATACCTGTCTTGGTTCCCGACCCTGGTGTGTCTTTTGGTTTATGCTCTTGGATCATGCTTCTGTTTTTGTTGCACTAATAAAGTTGTTTTGCATTTTACCTTTTTGTGTCCTGTCTGGTTCTTGATCCCTAACAGCCTGTTCCAGTGTCCAGGTCTGATATATGGTTCCCTCCTGAAGGGATGTATCCAATGTACACACCTAAGAGAATGGTCCGGATATATGTGTTGCACAAGTTAGTGGGCGTGCTTATAGGGGGGTGTGACCAGGAACATGCACACAATTCAGTCAACCCATATCATGGGCCTCACTGCCCATTTTCTCAAGGGATTACAGAGACCTGAAACAGATCTCTGTTATATAGTCTTTTGAGAGCAATAACACAAATTCCAATTAATCTTTAAAAAAAAACTACTAAAACTGTAATATATGTATACGATCTATATATAGAATTAGAAAGGATAAAGGGATAGTAATACTTAATATGTAAAGAAATATATATTGTGCAGTTTAGCCTGTAGAAAAGGGTCCTGCCACTGCTGAGAAATGTTTTATTCAAAAAATATTGTAGCTATAATTTGATATTTTTAGGTGCCATATCTCAGTGTCCTGAAATTTAGCAATGTCACTGTTGCTACATCATCCTATTGACAGCTCTGGTCTGTTGACCATAAACCTCCATACAATGGTGTAGCAACAGTGTCACTGTATAATTTCAGGCCACTATTATACCGCACCCAAAAAAATTAAAGTTTAAGCTGCAATAACTTTTGAATAAAACATCTCACCAGTGGGAGTACCCTTGTTTTATTCTGCAGGATAAATCCTACTATACAATTTTTATGTATAAAGTGTTACTATCCCTTTAAGCAAAGAGAATTTAATGAATTTCATATCGTATGTCATTCACAAAAACCCATATAAAAATACCAATTCATTTGCTGGAGTAAAAGCTATAAAAAATTAATACAAAAATGTGTAATTGGTGATGAATATAAATAGTGATAAAAAAATAAAAATGGAATTAATAATAATTTAATGAAAAATGCTACATACAGTGGTAAAACCAAATAAATAAATAGATAATGGTTATTTAAAATTTTAACCAAATAAATAATAGTTACAAAATATTTAAGACATAAGGAAGGAGAATGGTTACTAAAAGGGTGCAGGACAATGAGGTAACCATAGGAACCCTACTTTAGGCCCATAGATCCTGGCAAACAAAATTAAATAAAGACCTCTAGATCTGTATCAATATTAAGGCCATTGAATGTCAGGGTCTTAAGCTCATAAATCATAACATCTCTAACTGTCTGAGCCTCATTAACCCCCTCCTTTCACTCTGAACATGATCAATATCAGTAATGGTAATCCATTCTTCTACGGCCATAGGGCAATATTTACAATGCTTTGACATGCTATGATTCTCAGTACCAGCACTCAAATTTCACAGATGTTCAGAGAATCAAATTTTGTGGTTCCCTGTGGTCCTCCCAACATTCTGGAGGACACAAGCACATGTTAATAAAAAATTACAAAGGTGGAGTTACAATTAAAGAACAATTTAATTCTATACTCTAAGTGTATGATTTGATTTAAATTAATTATTGTCTAATTTGCTATTGTTTATTTTATAATTTTATATTTTTTAAAGGATCCAATGGGTTTTATATAAAAGGTGCCCTAGTACTAGGTCTTCTTTTAAGATCCATTATTTATTTAGAATTTGTTGAATCCTACTAGAGATAATGAACTAGTTGTTAGGATTCAACAAATCCTAAAGAAACACTAGCAGATTTAAGAGAAGGCCCAGTACATTAGATATTCATTTAGCTCTAGCTGCCTGTCACGGTTTGTTAAGACTCTCAGATGCAAAGTTAGGTAAAAACACAACTTTATTGAAAAGTTTAAGACTATACCATAGGATCTCATACACATACATACATATACATAGAAATGACTGGAAAGCAGTAGTAATAGCGAGTAAGGCTCTATGAGAAATAGGTGGCTCTACAGACCCTGCCAATATACCGGGCAAGGCAGCCAGGACGGAAGACTAAAGGATAGTAGGCTCTACCGGCCCTGCCAATATACCGGGAAAGGCAGCCTGGACAAGCAACGAAATATAGGTGGCTCTACCGGCCCTGCCAATATACCTGGCAAGGCAGCCTATCGGAATACAAGGAGTATACTGGCTCTACCGGCCCTGCCAATATACTGGGCAGGGCAGCCTAACAGAACACAAGATGTATACAGGCTTTACCGGCCCTGCCAATACCGGGTAAGGCAACCCAAGATGAAAATGAAAGGAAGGTTCTACCGGCCTTACCAATATACCGGGCAAGGCAACCTAACGGAACACAAGATGTATACAGGCTTTACCGGCCCTGCCAATACCGGGTAAGGCAACCCAAGATGAAAATGAAAGGAAGGTTCTACCGGCCTTACCAATATACCGGGTAAGGCAGCCTTAACGGAGATGGTGGCAACCACTGAGGCCTCAATGACTGTCAGCTGACAACGACAGTCATAAAGATGATATACGGAGGCTAAATGAGCATAAGTGGTAAATCATGGCATCACAGGGAATTACCAGTACCCGCGTACTGGGCAACCAACAAAGCTGTCTAGGACTTGACAGCAAAACCAGCGTGGAGTGAACCAGTACCCGCGTACTGGGAGACAATCACCTGAGTATAATGGCAGCCAGATGGCTACCGTGTACTATGAGTCACCATATAAACGAGGCGACAGTCGCCGTGAGGCAGTGGAGTGAACCAGTACCCGCGTATAGGAAACCAACAGTATCAATGGCAATGTAGGCCGTGAGGCCGTGGAGTGAACCAGTACCCGCGTACTGGGAACCAACAGGAACAATGCAATGTAAGCCGTGAGGCAGTGGAGCGAACCAGCACCCGCGCACTGGGAACCAACATTAACAATGCACCGTAAGCCGTGAGGCAGTGGAGCGAACCAGCACCCGCGCACTGGGAACCAACATTAACAATGAAATGCAAGCCGTGAGGCAGTGAAGCAAACCGGTACCCGCGCACTGGGAACCAACAGTATCAATGGCGAGGTAGGCCGTGAGGCCGTGGAGCGAACCAGTACCCGCGTACTGGGAACCAACAGTATCAATGCAATGTAAGCCGCAAGGCAGTGGAGCGAACCAGTACCCATGAACTGGGAGCAATCACATGAATGAAAGACAGCCGGATGGCTGTGGAGCGAACCAGTACCCGCGTACAGGGAGCAAAAGTATCAGAGCAGCCGTAGCTGTACAGAGTGGAGCAAACCAGTACCCGCGTACTGGGAGCCAGCAAGAGTGGAAATGTCACCTGGGTGACCGGAGATCAATGCAGACACAGATGAGTCGGAAACTGAACGCTGCAGACGAAACAGGAACCAGCACTACGATGGTCAACCGGATCAGGAACGGCAACAAGGACTGGCAGCAGGAAGCAGCAATGTCAGGCGACTCCAACCAGATCAGGAACGGAAACTGGAACCGCTGAACAGAAGACTCAGGAACTGGACGATCTCAGGATGGCAGGAACACAGCTATGGCCCATAGAACTTCAGGAACATGATGAAAATACAAGTAGCCTAGAGACAACACGAAAGGGCAACCAAAGGGTGCCCAGACTCAGTCCAAATAGGCAAGATGGGGCGGGCTGAAGGCAGACAGCCAATGGGAGCCCCCTACAGGTAATAGACACACAAAGGCAGCAATCACGGGCACCGTGATAGTACCCCCTTCTCAAAGACCCCCTCTCCTAGAAGAGTGTAAACACAAGATACTAAAAAGCTTTAAACCGGGCATCTATATTATAATAATCAGTCCATGGGGACCAGATTACATGGAAGTCACTCAACCAGTGGGATGAAATAGTGTGAATCTTTTCAAGTTCAAAACTCACTGATCCAGTGGTCTAAGGTGGGAGTAGAGGAGGATTTCCAGTAAAGGAGAATCAGTCTCTTAGCCACAGGAGAATCAGCGGGTCTAGGGAGAGAGGCATTGTTAGTATGGAGCTGATAGCGGAAAACAGTTACCCAGAAAGATGCAAGGGCCGGGCATGACCACCAAACCTGTAAAAATGTCCCAGTATCTAGCAAGCATCTCCAGTAGAGAGAAGAATGAGCTGGGTGAATGGCTGCCAATCATTGTGGTATAATACCATTTGGTACACATGAATAGAGATCCACTGCATATTGGAAAAAGACACCTAACTCTCTCTCCCATTCTGAAAGATAATAAGGTTTATTGTCGACATCCACATTCATGCATACTTTATATAGTTTTGATAAGGTGCGGTTATGAATGGAGGGTGACATGATACAGGGTATCTGGTCTTGGCTGATAATCCTTAGCAGTAAGAGAAGAGAGGTAGTGATGTACTTGGCGGCACTGCCAAGACAAGGCAATAGGGAGCCGACAATGTGTTTGCACAATTTCAAAAGACAATATTCCAGTAGCGGTAATGAGGTCCCCAAGGGTGTGAAACCCAAGCTCTCTCAAAAGAACAAAAGGTGTGGGGATAGGGGTAGTGAAAAGCCAAAATCTGCCATTCACCTTTTTCTAAGTCGAAAGCAAGTGGGATAAAATGGGATGGCCCATCAAAGATTTGGGAAGGGCGATAGGATCCAGCTAAGGGATCTGAGTAAGATTCATGCCGACAGAGAATGGCTGAATACAAAGAGTCCATTCCTTCGGATCAGGAGGGGTAGAACTCTAGAAACATAGAAAGTGCAGCTGCCACCCTGCGTTAAAGATGGATACAGATATTGAAGATGCAACCTTGATTTTTTGTATTCCAAATAAAAGCCCCTATGATAGAATGAAGCCTACTTAAATAAAATTGTGGGTTTGAGAGCAGGATTGATTTGAAGACATACAGGATTTGGGCAGGATCACCGTTTTTATAATATTGACTCTGCCTAACCAAGAAATAAACAAGGATTCCTATAGTTTAAGATCAAATTCTATTGAATAGATAAGCGGTACTAAATTAACCTGAACAATATCTGACAGGAGGGGGGAGGTTAATGCCAAGTCATTTAATAGTATCCTCCACCAGAAAAAATGGTACCGTTCTACTAAATAAGTCACAGTGGGGAATGGGATTTCCAGTTTGTCAACATTAACCTTAAAGCCTGACAAGTCAGTATAATGTTCAAGGAGATAGGGTAGGGATCTCCGTGGGTGGGAAAGTAAAAGCAGAATGTATTCTGCAAAACTGGCCAGGATTGTATCCTCCTGAGACATGGGAATCCCAGTTATGTCCTGTGACCGGCGTATAGGGCTAAGAAGAGTTAACACAAAGATAATCAGGTAGGATTATAGTTGTTTTTAATTAAATTATCTTTGTTTAACCCTTCTAATGCTATATATATATATATATATATATATATATATATATATATATATATATCATTTGCAGATATTAAGTTAACATTTTAGTAGTTATTTAGTTGGATTTTATGGTATTAGCTCACAAAACTATTTTACAGATGTCTGTTTCATGCCTCTGTAATGCCTTGAGAAAGCAGTCAGTGAGGTTTGTGATATGCCTGGTTGCACCCCCTGTGACTGCTTCTGCACACGCGTGCAAAGCAGGGCCGGCGACACCTATAGGCGAGGTAGGCGCCGGCCTAGGGCGCACAAGTACTGGGGGCGCGGGCATGCAGCGGAGAAGAGCTGCGGTCGCTCTTTAGTAATGCAGAGCGCGCTGGGAGTCTTGATCTCCCGGCGCACTCTGCATTACTGAAGAGAAGAAGGCGCGGAAGCTACAGGTATGTGATGGGGGGCAAGTTGGTGCTGATGGGGGGCAAAGTGGAGTTGATAGGGGCAAGTTGGAGCTGAGGGGACATAGTGGAGCTGCTGGGCGCAAGTTGGAGCGGATGGGGGGCAAAGTGGAGCTGGTGGGGAAAGCTGGAACTGATGGGGGGCAAAGTGGAGCTGATGGGGCATAGTGGAGCTGCTGGGCGCAAATTGGAGCAGATGGGGGGCAAAGTGGATCTGATAGAGGCATGTTGGAGCTGAGGGGGCATAGTGGAGCGGATGGGGGGCAATTTGGAGCTGAGGGGGCAAAGTGGAGCTGGTGGGGGACAAAATGGAGCTGGTGGGACAAAGTGGAGCTGGTGGGGCAAGTTGGAGGTGGTGGGGGCAAGTTGGAGCTGATGGGGGGCAAAGTGGAGCTGGTGGGGCAAGAAAAGAGGGGGGTACAAGTAGGCGGGGTATAAAGGTGTGGGACACAAGGGGCGGAGCCAAGGGGCGGCAAAAGTAGGTTTTGCCTAGGGTGGCAAAAATCCTTGCACCGGCCCTGGTGCAAAGCCAGTATCATTGGGACTGCAGGAGGGGATTGTACATTGGACTTTGACACTGGAACTGTTCAATTGTTATCAGAAGGCTGGCAATGGTGTATAGAGTGGAGCAGGCACAGAAACAAGGCTAATTTTTATATATATATATATATATATATATATATATATATATATATATATAAAATGCGTTCAGTAAAAAATTCTTTTTCATTAGTTCTTCTCTTTTTGTACCCTTTCTAAATAGAGAATTTGTATCTTTGATCTCCTAGTTATTGATTTTGGCTACCGGTCTGATTTCACATTACTTTAGCCCACCTCGAGGTCTAGCTATTTCCTGACCTGGCTTTGAATTCCAAATGGCTGCTGTGAAGTACACTTCAATCTACAGTGTTCTCCAACCTCAACTTGGATTCATTATCTCTGGCTTACCATTGCCATGCATTGCTTGTTGCACCAGATCTCCAGCAGGTCTCCAGTTGCACGATCATCTCATTTGTGTGTCACGTCCCTTGATTCTTGGTCCATTCCTCCCACTATGTCCTGAGTGGAGGACACTTATTTTTAAACTCAGCTGACCATTACTCACTGTCCATTCTTTGAGCGCCCAGTTAGGGGTGGGCGAAAATTTAGAAAAATGTCTTGCATGACTTTGAGAAAAACAGATGATTTTTCACTTTTTTTGCTAAAGTTTTCTCCTTTTCACCAATGCATAATTTTTCTCCTTTTCACCAATTCCAATAAATTTTTCACTGAGGTGCAACATTTTTCCACCTCAATATTTCTTCTTCTGAGGGCTGTAGTGGAAGAAAAAGTGGTTTAAATTCAAAGTTGTGAGTCCTACAGCAACATATGCATTGAAAAAATTGTTAGCATGCAGAGTGCCTATGTACTGGCACATATTCGTGATGACGATTCAGGCACAGACACCCTAGAAAAATAACTGTGGCTTGGGATATGCCAGAGTGGAGCTACACATGACATCAGCTTTCTGACAAAAGTATACAGCAGAATGCTTGTCATCTTGTCAACCTTGCCATTCCACAATGTATTTTGGGATTGTTTTTGTGAAGTTTTTGACTCCTTCCCAGGTACTCAGTTAGTGTGGGCTGGCAGGACAAGGTAGAAGAACACTACAACTTAATTGCTTTAATATCATGACTAGAGGAGGTGGTGGTGGTAGAGGCAGCATGTGTGGGCAGTCTATGACTCTGGCCATCTCCTAGAGCAAACCCAGAGTCATCATACTCCTCTGTAGCAAGAGCCATAGGGGTTATTTGGAATTAACTAACTGATGGCAGTGTCACACTCTCTGACACATAAATAACATCACTACTTCCCTTATCTGCCTCAGAGCCCTGGTAACTTTTTAGAGTGTTTTGCTGCTGATAGTTATGGTATGGCATCTCTTTCCTGCTGAAGCACAACCCAGTCAGAACTATGGTTGTGCTTCAGGTGGGATCTCATAGAGGAGGTGCCACTGCTTAGATGTGAACTTGTTTTCCCCTTGCTCACATGCTTTTTTGCACATGTTTAGCTTTTGGATCCTGAGTGAAGTATCTCCATATTGTGGACTTCATAGACTGAGTGGGTCCTGAGGGACTAATACTACTACTGGGGCTATATGTTGATGCAATTCGACTGCTATTACTGCTAGGTGTCTCTACATTTAGAGGTGTCAAACAATTTATTTTTACTTTTACTATCAAAAGTTTGCTACTACTTTGAGGATAGGAGTGTTGGTGCTTGTTTGTCAGATGCAGCAGTTGGTTTAGCTGCTACACCTTCTTCCATTATGCCATTGTCATCATCAACAATAGAATGTGTCTTATTGCTTCTTCTTATATGTTTTCTTTTCTGTACTGATGCTTGTGGTGGTGGAACTTTTGGTGGGACCTTGACAAACTGCATCATCCCTGGGAGGAGAGGAATCATCATCATTTATTGCACATGATGCAGCAACCATGGCTGCAGTTAGGTTTTAAACCAGCACTTTACTTCTGCGTCCCTGCACTACTCCACCTTGCCCCCTCCCCCTTGTGCATTTGCTGTTCATTAATCAACGACTGTGTTTGTTTTTACTCTCTACAGTACTGATGGAGTGTGATGTCCTGCCTTAGCCCTCAACAAAAATTAGCAATGTCTTCTGCTGTCTATTAAGTCTGCCTCAGTCACACAGCTCACGTCAGGCTCCCAGTCAGCTGTCTGTTAATTAATATAGTTATTTATTTACTTATTTTTTTTTGTTTTTATTTTATTTATTAATTTTTCATTTTTTTTAAGTTGTCAAGATCTACAAGCAGTCAGTCACACTAAATGTTGGGGTATTTGGGGTAAACCTCCTTCCTCCCTTCTTTTCTCCAAAAATGCCCCTAAGACTTCAATAATACAGAGAACAAATGTCCTACCTAAAAGACTCACTAAACCAAGCTTCAATTCCCCTTTCTTTGCCTAGCTCAAAAAATGCTGCTTTTTCCTCTCACAAACAGAATATCATGCTGTGAGAGCCTGACACCCTTTTATATGCCTGCAGGAAAAGTAGAGAAAACTGCCATGTGGTGGGAAAAAATTAAGTCTTCCCATTGATTTCAATGCAATGAGCAAGGCAAAAAAAAAAGCAGGAAAACGTCACTTTTCGTGGGAAATTTTTCATCAGGTGGGTAATGCAATTTTTCACCAATTTTGGTTTGAGAGGAAGTTTTCGCCCATCCCTACTTCCATTGTCTAGAGTATCCTGAGTTTCCAAATGTTTATCTGGTCTATTACCTAGCCTGTATTCAACTATGCTTCTTGTCTGAACCCTTGCTACTGTTCCCTTCAGACTCCTGTGTATGACTTCACTTGGATATTGACTTTGCCTCAGCCTGCTACACTGTACTGCACTTCTGATTTATTTCCTAGTTACTGACCTTGGCCTGAACATATTCCTGATCATTTCACCAAACTAGTACATTGCCAAGTTCCTCTCTTTTGTCAGATTGTGAACATACGCCAGACCATACGTTCGACAGACCATGCACATCGACAAGCTCCTCTCTTCCGCCAGAGTGACCACGTACACTAGCAATCTTTAGCTGCACAGAGAGTTTAAACAGAAGCTCTGACAGTAAGAACAGCAATAAAAGATGGATCCAATGGGTCTGGACCACATTCCAGGAACATCAGGAACAGGTTCATACTTCTCAAGCCTCCCATCTGCAGACTCTCAACAGAAAATTAGATGCTATATTACAAATGATAAGAGCTATGCCTGTTTTGTCTGCCATTTCACCTACGGTTCTGATAACTCCTGCAGGAACTTTTACAGAGGCAGCGCTTAGAGAAACTTCAGAACTATAGACCTCCTCAAATTCTGCATCCCGATCATTTCTCCAGATTCTCTAAGGATTGTAGAGGCTTTCTGAACCAGTGCTCTATGGCCTTTTGTACCCAACCTCAGACATTCACTGCTCACTCCACTAGGATAGCCTTAATAATCTTGTTTCTTAAGGACGAAGCCTTACCCTGGGCCATACCCCTGGAGGAGAAGAATTTGCCACTCCAAGAAGATTTAGTCGCCTTTCTCTCAGTCTTCAATATTTCAGGATGCTGTGCAGCAGCAAAAGTGTTTCTAATGGCGCTACATAAGGGTAGTCAGTGCCTGGCTAAGTATGCGATAGAATTTAGGACACTGGCATATGATACCAAGTGCAACGTCAGAGCCCTTAAAGGGGATATCTTGCCTATATTAAAGAAGCCTTAATCTATAACCTCCCTTGGCTTGAATCTTTGATTTTTTTAATATACTGCTGAATTCTCAGAGATATTAGCTTTTAAAGTGAAGCCTGTGACATCAGTTATGTACAGGCTGTGGTACAACTCTGTACCGCAGCCTGTCAATCTTTCTCTGTTCCCCTCCCCAAGACTTGCCTTCTTCCCTTATCTTCCGATGACAGAGGATTGTGGCATGTGACCTGGCAAGCTTTCTTGCTAATGTTCTCCACAGTTGATTGTACTATTTAATACCTCTGTATGTCTATTCCTAATTGTAAAGCACTGCGGAATTAGTTAGCACTATATAAATAAAGAATAATAATATTAATGTGTGTCCAGGTCATTGTATAGGGATTGACTGAGCGCATAAATAGGTATTTACTGAGCGCATTCATGCACTTGCTCATTTATAAAAAGTGGAAGTTCACTTGCCTCTGCTTAGTTTGTAGTAGGCATGAACGCGCTCAGTCAATGCCTATTCTTGCGCTCAGTCAATGCCTATACAATGACCTGGATGCGCATTAACAAGAGAATGCTCCAGGTCACATGCCACAATCCTCCATTATCGGAGGAGGAAAGGAGGCAAATCTTGGGGAGGGGAACAGACAAAGATTGGAGGCTGCGGTACAGAGATGTATCACAGCCTGTACACAACTGACGTCATGGTCTTCACTTTAGAAGCTAATATATCTGAGAATACAGCAGTATATAAAAAAAATACATAGATCAGAGATTCAAGCCAAGGGAGGATTCAGATTAAGGCTACTTTAATATATGTGAAAGATCCCCTTTAATGCAGCCTTCTGCAGAAAGCTGAATGAGAGAATGAAGGATGACATGCAGCAACATTCCAGAAGATCTTGATTATTTAATTACTCTCTGTCTAGATCTAGATAAATCTATGATGGAATGACAAGAGTGGTGCATTTCTGTAGGTGCAGAGGAGATCTGTGTCACGGTTAGTTACTGTTTGTTAAAGAACTCTCAGACAGTTAGGTAAGGTTAAAAGCTTTATTGAAAATAATGCACAATAGCCCCACTCAGGTCCAGATAAGGTCTGTACCAGGTACTTTCCAGATCTAACGCAGGTCAGGGCTAAAATACACACACAGTAGCAGAAAACAAAATAAGTATGATAATCTTGGACTTGTAGGCAGATTCTCAGCAAGGTTCAGGAACAAGAATATCCTCAACAGCCCCACACCGCAATAGGTGACACAAGCAATGGGTAACTGAAGGGCAATCCCCTAATGGACTAGGGATAAGGAAGGCAGCACAGATAGTGCACAGGTGGACACTAGGCCCAAGATTTCTAGGGTTAACGGAGGCAACACTGGCAAGACACTGGCAGAGGACTGACCCAAGGAGAGTAGAGTAAACAGAGGCCACACGGACAGGACTCTGGCAGTGACTGAACCCTAGAAAGCTAGGGTTAATCGAGGCAACACAGATGGTACTCTGGCAACGGCTAGACCCTAGAACACTAGGGTTAAAGGAGGAAACACTGGCAGCAATTTGCCCCTAGTACACTAGGGTTAACGGAGGCAACACGGCTGTGGTTCTGGTATTTACTGAACCTTAGAACGCTAGGGTAAACGGAGGCAACACAGTCAGGGTCCTGGCAATGATGGGGCCCTAGATGCTAGGGTTAACGGAGGCAACAGACACCAGATACTGGCAATATAACGACCCTAAGCCAATAGGGTGAACTGAGGCAATGCGGGCAAAAGTGTGGTATAGACTGGACCCAGATATTATAGGGTTACCGGAGGCAACACAGACACTGGTGAGTGCAGGGACTCCCACAGGCTCCAGGAGACTACAGGAGCGGTAAGCGAGCGGGAGAGAGATAGGTACATAATGTAACCGGTCCGCAACCAGTGTCTCCCTGATCGGTACACGGAGGTAGTAAGCCAGTCCCGTGAGCGACTGAACTAGAAGCACAACCAGGTCGGCACCCACGGACTACAGCCAGTCAGGAGAACCACCAGACACTAGCCCAGCCAGATCGGTGATAACGGATCATCAGCCAGTCCTTAGTCAGTAACGGAATCAGACACGCCAGTTCGGTACACAAGGAGTTAGTCAGCCAGTCCTAGTCAGTAACAGAATCAGATACTCAGCCAAGTCAGTTCGGTACACAAGGAGTTAGCCAATCCTAGTCGGTAATGGAATCAGATAATCAGCCAAGCCAGTTCGGTACACAAAGGAGTTAGTCAGCCAGTCCAAGATCAGCAACGGAATCGGATCACAGGAGCATCAGGCACTAAGCGTAGTCAGGCGAGCCGGGTCATACACGGAAACAGGAAACAAGAGCTTCTAGTCGCTAGAGACGGGTACACCATGAAAGGGCACCGGTATAGTTACAGGAGGGCGTATATAAAGTCAAACCCAGGGAGGAGTCATAGCACAGGACCAATAAGAATGCAGCTAAGGTAAACCCGGAAGTAACAATGTCGCTAGACAGAATCACGGCACAGTGATAATCGGCCTATGGTACCAGATGCTCTTGCTGAGACATCTTCTTCCTCTTAAGAGCCCATGGAGGTAAGTGGCTAAGCTTACTGATGCCGAGAAACAACGACGACTTCTGGGTCTGTGTATATTTTGTGGATTAAATAGACATGTACTATGTAATTGTCCGGTATGTTTCGGAAAACAGAATGCTTGAGGAAATCCAGAGAAGTTCCCTCAAGCCATAAGAAACCCCTTTCCACTTCACCCAGTTGCCTCCTGATCCCTATTACCTTGCCATGGTTATGAGGGTCAGTCTCCAGCATGGCTTTTCTTAATTACAGAGCAGCAAGTCTCTTGCTTGATGCCACCATTGCCAAGTCCCATGAGATTCCGTTACAAGACCAATCCAGTCATGTATTAGTTTCCACGGTGGATGGCAAACCCTTGGGTAAGGGTCTGATAAATTCTGAAACCCAGATTCTGTGAGTCTCTACAGGGATCCTTCATACAGAACTCATACAATTTTATATTATTCAGTCCTCTACAGGTCCCATAATTCTCTGTTTACCCTGGTTACACCTGAACAATCCCTACATCAACTGGGCTAATGGGAGTATTGAGAAATGGAGTAAGACTTGTTTGACTAATTGAGTACAAGAATCTCCCATGGAAGATCCTCAATTGTCAGAACCCCATTGGGATTTTTGCTGAACAGTTGCCACCTCATCAACCATTTGATTATCCCATCAACTTTCTTCTCAGCACTATACCTCCTATGGGAAAGATGTCTCTATTGTCACAGCCAGAGAACAGAGAACTGATGGAGTATATTGATGACAATCTGACCAAAGGGTTTATGCGGCACTCTTCTCCAGCAGGTGCCGGATTCTTCTTCATAATGAAGAAGGATGGATCTCAATAAGATCACAATAAAGAACAAATATCCACTACGATTCATTCCAGAGTTCATCAAACACCTTAGGGGCTCCAAGGTCTTCACCAAGCGAACCATGAGTGGAGTCTACAATCTGGTTTGTATACAACAAACAACTAACTGAGTATACGACATTACAAGAAAGAAGCTGGTCTATCTGCCGTTTCCTTCAGAGCTCCGAAAGTCTGGAATAACCTACCTGAAAAAAAATCAGAACTTCTCCCAGTCTAAAATGCTTAAAAAATAACTTCTTTATATCTAAAAACTATGCAACTGTATATAACATTTTTAATATATGTGCGTGTATATATATTGTGTTACTACATTTGTACAAATACGTAACTCTTTTACGGTAAACACTCCATGAGGTACTTCAAAACGAGAGAAATGTTAATGCATTCTTGCTGGTAAAACATTTTCTAAATAAGTATATAAATTTATCAGGATAACAAGTTGTCTCAATAAACAGAAGCCACTTTAACCATTAACAGGCTCATGATAAAGGTTAAGCAATACCTCGCAACATTTCAATTGGCCAAAAAGGGACACTTTTGTTTCAAGTGGCGTTTCTGGGGGCTGGTGGCAGAGTAATTTCATGACCTATTTGACACCTCTTTGTGTAAATGAATGATTTTGAACAAGAACAAAGTATTTTATTTACACATACTATTTTATAAGCACCTATACTTATGTGTAAACAAACATTATGAGTTTTATTGCTGTGGAGCAAAACCACATGGTCTGATGTCCAAAAACAACAGACACCAGCGTTGGAAAGAAAGGGGAAGAGTGATTTTTTTATGTCTCAAAGGACTACTCCTCCTATGGAGGTACACTAGAGAGGTATGGGTATTACTGTACATAGTTTGTATCGTACACACTACTAGGCCTTATGTATAAAAGTGGAGCAGTACAATTCTGTGTTTTAATTGCACCATCGATGTCACAAAAATATGTATCATATTACCACTGAGTTAAATTGGGGCTTTTGAGCTCTTGAAGATTAAAATTTCTATTTGAATAAACTAGACGTTTTACGTGCCCCTTATGGTGATGCGGTTTAACTCAGAATTTAACTGCTCCCCTCGTATTAACAAATAGGGACCGTTGTATATTTTGGGGAGGTGAGGACATATGCCTGCGTCGCGCTACTGGTTGTGAAATTTGTAAAATCTCTGGATCGCCTCATTCTGAAAATTACCAAAAATGCTCATATCATCTGATTTGCAAATCCAACGGATCCCAAAAAATATAATTATAAGTTAAAAATCTAAATTAAAACTCGAAATCCTCGCTGGGTTATCTCATCGTTAGCTTCCCTGAAGTTTCAAGTAAATTAGCTTGCAAAAGTTTAGCCCAAACTAAAGATGGCCACTAAATGCACCAAGAGCTATGACGCTAATACCTTCCGCCAATGAACACGTGTCTCTCGAAGAACCGGCGTGATCTTGCTGTCTTAAGCTGCCAGTCCAAAGTATGACATTACATTTCTGTCGCATTGTCCCAGGCAATGAAATAAATAATAGAATTAAATAGTATACATTTATATACGATTATGTATCAGATTATTCGCCTCAGTTTTACGTTTTGCCAGTAACTTCCAACAGGCATTTTACTTTACAGCCTTTAGTGTATGTGACGTATCCCTGATAGGCTCTTGATTCTAGTTCCAGGAATTGCCAATCTGTCTTGTGGACTCGGTAACTTTATTTATTCGGAGAAACAATGTTAGTACTTAAGATGCATGAGGGTTTGGGAACTGTATTGAGCTTATTACATACTAAGTGTTAAAGAATCCGTTAAAAGAGCTGCTTTTTTCTCTCTTTAAATTGCAGTAGTTACATTCATATATTCGTAGGGGGCTGGGACTCCTAGTTTAATTGACATCTTAGAATCTTTTAGATTTACAAATCACATAGCTGAAACTATATGTGTATCTACCATGTTAACTATTCATGTTTTGGAGTGTGTGTTTATTCGATTTACATTTGCAGTGATAGTGTACAATATTTCTAAAAGAAAACTAGAGTTTTTGTTAAATAAACCAGCTGAACCATATGGAACAAACACAAATTCCCAGATCCTCGTACTTGAATACTAAATATATCTCCTTTCTTGCGTTCAGGGTGTTAGGGTTGCACTGCAACTCTAATTTAACATTAATTATTATTTGTCCCCTATGTTGCAGTTGGTTTACTCCAGAGTAACTCCAGGTTGCTTTTAGAAATATGGGCCAGCTGCTGATAGACTGACAATGGTAAAGTGCAACAACATCTGTCAAGGTGCAACTCTGTCACAATAATTCTTACCTGTTCTTAATGTCTTTATAATTTGTTACCCAGTTATAAAGGAATATGGTATTATTCAATAACATTAATAAGGCTATCCATATATTTTACATCTCTCAGCTCTGATATGTTACCTGATATATGCATACTTGAAAACAAGAGAAATATCAGTGTATTCTAAATAAAAATAAATATACCTGGGAACTGTGAAAATGAATAGAAATTTAGAGTCATTGATACTATCAATTAATTCATATCATTAAGTACATAACACTGGACTTTTGCACCATCAGAATTCTGCAGTCACCCTGAACCTTGTCAAAGTTCTTTGTTTTGAAGTCGTACCCTGAAAGTCACCATGTTTGATCAATTGGCAGAAGGCTGCTTTGATGTACAATTAGTACAGAAGACCAGAAGTTAAATCTGTAAAACGCTTATTTATTAATGTTTTGTCAATCTAATGCAGATAACGTTGACTTGCTTAGTATGCTACATTACAAGATTGACCTCTATGCATTCTGTAATCTTTCCCAGTGTGATTGACTGTCAGTGACTGGTGTCCTTAATCGGTGGAAGCTGCAGGGTATGATTAACCATTGGCTAGCTTGGCAGTACCTTGCTAGTGGTTGTCTTGACATTTGAATGATCGAGATGTTGCTGTACGATTGGTCAGTGGCTGGAACCTTAAAGTAACAGTTTATACCTTGGGTGATTTTGAAAGTGCTTACACCTATATTTGTTATTAGTTATATAAAACATTAGTTTACAAGAGATTTAGCTTTGTTCATGTCAGTTTATGCAAATTAGCCAATGATTTTTGATAGGAAATGGCAGTTGGGAAGTAGAGTGGATGGTTAATATCTTAAACACCAGGGTACTCCTGCCAGTACTTCATGGTTTGCATATACTGACAAGTATATCTAAACAGCACATAAAACTATAGTTTTAAGTAAGGAATGGCTAACATAAATGTAGAGGATTTTGAAATCTCTTTCAAAATCACCCAAGTCATTTAAAATTTAGTTTTTCTCCAACACTTAGTTTGTTTTTTATGGAGATAAGCATTGTACATCAGTAACAAAATATTATCCACCCTAAACATGTTATGTTAACATGTGGTCTAAGCCTGACTGTCACTGCATATTAACTCTGGGGGCCAGAACAATGCCCATTGTATTGCTTTGCAATGCATTGGACATCCTTATAACTTTTAGAGTGTTAAAGACCTACAACTTGTAGATAGGCAGGGGCATAGGAACTAGATTGGGGACAAATTCACCTTTGATTTTTAGTTTGAACTAGAACCACTTTGGCTAAGCAGACTTGTCAGAGGTTAGACTGTTGTCTAGCAATCAGGGTACAGAGGTTATAATGCTTCACACCTGACAGTACACCAATAAAAAGTGCAATATTATTGGTGCACATGTGGTTAAATAGAAATATGTTTTTAAGTGTTAGCCTTCTGTATTTATTCAACACATTAATGTATAAAGGTTATTTTTATATTTTTGTTGTAAAATGTGAGTTAATTATTTGACTTTTGAAAATAAAACTAAGAGCAAATGTCAGCACAGAAAATGATCTAAACTGGTACTCATGTTGTATCATTTTATTTTTTAGGTCAAAAGTTACATTTAAAATTACACTTACTTCAGATCCCCGGCTTCCTTATAAAGTGTAAGTTTTTTTTCTGCCTTCTTTAAATGCGGTTTGATGGAGATTACTCTAGCACTGGGTTGAGCTATTATTTTAGCCTGAGGGCTACATCTCTGGTCAGAATTAATGTGGAGGGCCGCTAGCTTGTGTGTGAAAAATATACAAAGTAATGTTCAGAGATTCTTAGCTAGGAAGAAAAGAAGCCTGCCGTGTATGTAGCATACTCTGTATGACCTTTATCCTACCCAGCGTGTCCTCTCTAAAGCTCACAAGTCACATACATGAAGAAGAATATGAACCATATAATACTTATCTCGAACAGAAGACAGACCAGCCACAAAGTGCCAGGCAATTCCTTTCTGAAAAAGGGAAGCAGTTAACTCCAGGATCTTTGTTCTTTGTGTATGGCAACTGGAAGCTAAAGAATACAACCTGGAAAAGATAAGGTCCCATATAATATAATATTGGTGTACCCTGGAAGGATTATTTTTACAGGATCATTTAATTTGTGTGTATGTATTATATATAGATATGGAGATGTGTAGTGCTCAGTACAGCCAGCCATACCAGTGGGCTACATTAAATCAGGCGGTATTTTGCCCAACCGTGCTTTAGCATCTAAAGCAGGGGTGTCCAGTTATTGGATGTCCAGCTTTTGGACTATAATTCCTATCTTCTTCAACCAGCCAAAGTACAGGCTGTTTATTGATGATGGGAGTTAGTCCCCAACAGCTAGAGGTCTAACAGAGTTCATCAATAATCTGAATATATATACAGTGGCAGTAGTTCCCAGTCCTAGTCTCACCTTTACTAAAGCTGCTAAATTCTAAAGCCATGGTCTGTTGGAATTCCCTGACGATAGTGTTGGGAAACACAGGTGTATATATTAAGTACCTGCTTTATATCATTTGTTATAGTTGTTCATTCTGGGACATAAATCTGGTGTTCAAAACTATCTGAACTCAGAGGCAGTAACAGCACAGAAAGTATAGTATAAACTGCAGAGGCGTTACAGGTAAAATAGAACCAATCAGTAGCCACTTCTTTCAGAGAAGTGTACTATAGTTATTGTCCCATAGTTATAAATGGGAAAAAAAATGTGTACGTTGAAATAAGCTAAACAATCCTTGACAGTCACATAAAATAAAAGCTATAGAGTCCATGTATCAGTTATAGTTCTCACTTTAGACACTGACTAAATTACAAATTGAGTTTATACACTCCAGGTTTTTTAGCTTGTTAGTTTAAATTACAGAATGTTTCCATTGCTCTCAAACAATGTTGGGTGAACCATTGTCTGTCTGAATCTGGATCTCAAACTGTTTTTCTGAACACTAGGTGATTCTCTGACACTGTGAATGAAAACCATAAATTATTTATTCGTGACTCTATCCCAGCTGGGGTTGAGGGCATATGACCAGTTTTTGAAAGTTGATTTTTAATTGACTCACTATTCTTTTAATCCTTTAAGGACCATAGAAGTGCCAAACACATTGCTTATTTAAACAAAAAATAAGCGAGGCACTCACCCATCCTATATAATAATTCGCTGGGATGTTTGTCACTATGCAGTCATGTGCAGAAGAGACTGCCTGCATTTGGGAGTGCAGTGGAAGTGCACGTGTCTTTAAGCAGGACAATCCCTGCAATATGTATTTTTTCAGTATGTACCATAAAGTCATGATTGGGTTATTTTCCTCCCAATATAATCCAGCCTCTAAATACAAGGGTTTTATTTTGAGGTTTAAAGATGCAGTCCTGTGTCCCCTTTGTCATTGCAGCTACTTCAAACATATTTAATTTTGATTATAAATAAGATATGACCAGAAGAATGGGCATTGACATATTTTCTGGTCTCTGCAAGGCAATATGGACATGAAAGCATAGCATATTGCACTCACAGTTTTCCAAATGTCACCATGTGATAAAGAAAAAGATCTTTCTGATGTGCCACAAAGTCTGTTATCCTCTAAATGAATGGAGGTCTCAGGGACCATGGAATTAAAACATCCACCACCAGGATGCAGGGTACTTAACAATCATTTTCTAAGCTAGAAAAACTCCTTCTGTTTCTCTGCCTTTCTGCTCCATTAGAGGTCTGTTTTTTAATATCCTTTTAGAAGGTACAGGGAACCCTCTTGCTATAGATTGTTGAACTTTTTTCTTCATGTATGTCCTTTAAAGCACTTGAACAGATGGCCAAAAGTTCAGGCAGTCTGCACCTCTGGGCTCTCCTACATGGTATGACTTCATTATTATGCCTCCCTGATACTACCAAGAAGCAGTCCATCAACCAACAAGGGTGTACCTATTTATCTGCGGGTTCACGAAAAGGAGTCTCTGTGCATGGAAGCATACACCCATGTCAGACCATACTAACTGAGGGACTGAGGATGAAGGCAGAGAGCCCTCAACACTGTGTCTGTGTCAAAATGAACCTGACTGGGCCAAGAAGTTTTACCTGTCTATTCATGATTTACATAGCACTTAATGGAAAAAAATGAGTAAATGGATGACTCATCCCCCCCTCATCTGGCAAACAAGAGAGCAGCTTCTTCAAATCCAGCATGGAACATATACAACCCCATGGACAAACTACTCAGAAGAAAAGAGCTTAACCTCTTCAGCAAGCGAGGAGGAAGATACAGCTGATCAATATCAGAATATGATCTATTTCAATAGCAGAATATTGATGAGGTAGAATACCTTATCATGGCTATTTTGGAAACCCTCCATGTGTCTGACTAGCAAAAACTGAAGGATCCCATTAAGAATCTGTTTAAAAGAAAGAAGTCTCTGTTTCCAGTAAATAAACATCAGGAACAGATTATTCTAGACAAATGGAAGAATACAGAATTTAATCACGAAATTCCTGAAAAGGTTTCCTACACGATCACGTGGATAAGGGGACTATTGCACCTTCAGTGGATGCTGCAGTATCCAGATTGTCAAAAAAATAATGCTCAAGAAGCATCAGTTTGTAAGAACCACCCGATAGCAAAATAGATACTACAGTAAATAGGCCCTGATCTGTAAAACAGAACATATCTTTTGACCTTCCTTTGTAGAAGTCTGTGGCAGCAAAGCCATGGAACCATGCTCAGATTAACTTATTTAAGCAATATAAATCTGTCCTCATTATTGATTGAATTCCATGACTGCCAGCCCTGATACAAAAAGATAATTCCTTCAGTAATGAAGCAGTATTTGAAACAGCATATCAGCCAGGTGGTCATTCATATCTGTTACACTTCACAGATCTTTATGGTTGAAGAATTGGGCAACAGATTCATTACATTATAAATACCTCTTGACCATTCAATTCTCAAGGAAGTTGTTTGGCACTGAATGGAAAAAGCTAGCCTTAATGACATGGGACTTGAAGCCACAAAAGGTAAAAGTTTCTCAGACAAAATCATCCTCTAAGGTCTGTCCATAGAATCTGGAAGACCTGTATTAGTTTATGTGAAAAACAGTTGGATTCTCAGATTTTCATTTCACCTCTTCTTCACATACTGGAAGGAGGGCTGAAACTCATTTCATTGTCCTTTCTAAAAGGCATGATCCACATGTTTTCTCCCTATAAATATCAAACTCCTCTGTGTGATGTTAGCTTGGTTCCTTACGTATTACAAGCTCCCTTTCAAACAATGTCTTCACTATCCCTCGGGCATATTGTTGCTATACCCACTACTAGAAGAATATTAGAACTCAGTGGTCTATCATGAGGTCACATTATCTTTCAGCAGGATAAAATGGTTTTATGAACTGTAGTAGACTTTTACTAGAAGGTGGTCTCTTCCTTTCAACTGAACCAGAAAATGATCCTACCCTCCTTGTATCCTAACCCTTCATGAATAAAAAAGCAACATTCCTTGCATATAGTCAGATGTCTATATCATTACTTTCAAGTTAGAGTCCTTCAGAAAAATATTCTCTCTATTGTCCCAGCAGATCCTCGAATAGGGAAAGCTGCATCGCAATCCATTATATTTTCATTGTTTAACTGGATTATAAGTCAAGCCAATACCCTTGCCTTTCCAAATTACATCCCACTTTACATCCCACTTTACAAGAGCCATGAGCACCTTGTGGACTGTTGGGCTTCGGCAAACCAAGTCTGCAAAGCAGCCACATTGTCTTTGTTGTACATACTTAATAAGATCTGCAAAGTCGGTGTCCTTGCATCAGAAGATGCCATCTTCAGATATTTTCTTTCCCTACCTGTGTTTTGGGACTGCTTTGATATGTCTCCATTGTCACCATTCCACCCAATGGATGTAAGAGCAACATAGATTTTTATTCTTGAATTAAATCCTTTTCTCTTAGTCTATCAGGGGATACAGGACATCTGACACTGAGAAAATCTCATTTGGATTGGAGTTCCACTTATTGGCTATTCTGTCCTAGTGAATTACTGGTCTCTAATGGGAGAAGAGGGGTTAAATAGGAACAGGATGGGAAGAGTTCTTCTGCTTTAGATGTTTAATTACCCTGCCTCCAGTTGTGGATGCTTTACCCTATGGAATTTACTGTAAGTATAAAAATCTGTTTTTTCAGATGCCATGTGTCCTCTGACCTCATGGAGGTTAGAACACAATTTTCATCTATTTGCATTTATCTGTCATCCCACATAGCCATAAGATATTGTAAATTGGAATGACCCATGTGGCACATTTCCCTGCAGCAGTTGCTAGTTGAAGGAAAGTTGTCACATGGCTGGTCCATCAACTGCTATCTTTACTGAGAGTTGTTGATATGTCTTCCTTGAAGTCTGATAAGGAAAATAGGATGCAGGCTGCACAGTAAAATGCTCTGAAATGGATCCAGGGTGCTAGTAGTGGAGTGTTTATTTTTTACTATTTAATGACGCATACAGTGGAGGTGAACAGGCATTACAGTAGAAGGTTTATGTATCATTGTACATCATAGCTTGTGAAAGATATTCCATGCTAAACATAGCTGTGGTGGATGAAATAATTGAGCCACTAGTAAATGCAGCTTTTCTCAAGTTGGGATATCATTAAACCATGCACTGCTGATGACACTTGGGGACTACATTTGAGAAACATAATAGCACTATTATAACATTTATTGATATTATTTAACTTTTCTGTGTTTAGGCTATGTGTTCCTGAAAATACACCATTCACAGCGGTTTTAAAGTTTGCAGCAGAAGAAGTAAGTTCTATATTTTACTTTACAAAGGACATAACTGCAGATTTCTAACCACTGTGATGCTAGTGGCTTAGTTATGCCACTCATCACAATCCGATAACACTGTCTGTGGTTTTGCTACTAAAGGATTAATCTGGGACTGGAAATCCAGCCACAGACTAATTTCAGTTTGCTCTTCTATGATTAGCAGGGGGCTTTACCAACACCTCAGAGGCTGCAGTTATCCCTTTGCTTTGGGAAACGGCTTCATCAGCTTTAATATACCTATATAAAAAGCCATGTATTCTTAGGGCTCTGTGGTTCATAGACTTGTTTTATGTAGCAACCCTTTTTTTTGTTTCAATGAGGTTACGTGCTTCAAACAGCACTTTATATGTTTTATTGCATGATTGTTTTTTCTCACTCTCTCTCTCATATATATAATATACTTAATAGTTGAAGAGCCTGTGTACACGGGCCACAGTGCCATCCGGTTGCAGTACAGTCATGCTCAGTAGAGACTGGACGTGATGTGGCTGATACAGACCTGAGGTGCGCAGAGAGGATTTCGGTCTGACTTTGGAGCACCCTGCTCCGTACCAGCCGAGTCACGGGCAGTCTCTGCTGCGCATGACTGCATTGTGACAAACTTTTTAGCAAATTATAATATAGCGTATATATATATATATATATATATATATATATATATATATATATATATATGTACTTGCCTTACATTGAGGTACCTTGATGGGGTTGGCAAGCTTAAATGTTTTTTTTGGCCAATATTTGGTAACTAAATCCTCATATTTATCAACACGTTGTTATTATATATATCCAATACAGAAGCTTCACAGTGGTCATGCATGTAGGGAAGAACATTTCATACTCTGCAGGTCCAGGTTTTAAAACATTAAACATACATGACTGGAGAGGCTGTGTTTGTTAAAATTACACATATTGTGTGATCTAATAATAAAAAAAAAAATAAGACCTTTTTTGGAGGTATTGGGGCCCATCCTGAAGGCACCTCATCCCCAGTATTAATAGGGTATTGAATCAGATGGGCAAACAACACTGTGACCTGGAAGGCACTCACTTCCTTCCCTTACCCCCTTCTCAACCAGGCAATCTGTAAACATCCAGGTTGAGTTTGAGGACCTTGAAAATGTGCTCATCACAAATTTTTTTCAAAATTAAAGGTATAGTAATGTTTCAAGTCACTCCAATTAATCGTCATAGTATTTGAGCCATAGAGGTTGTTATTTCACTACTGTCAGAGTTGTAGTTCAAGAGTAATTGAATGATAAAGTATCCCCCTCCTGCCCCTTTCACCTAGTGTAAGCCACCTCCCCTCAGATGTGGAATCTGGTCCTGGGGCCAGACAGCTCACAGCAAGGCACAATCTTCTTATTGTGAGAACAATGAAAACCCAGCTCCCCTTGACAGGTTTTTCCCATATGCTAATTGAAGAGTGTCCCTCTCTGCAAGCCATCTGGACATCACCTTGCTGCTCTGAGGTGAGCAGTGTTACATCAGTTAAAGGGGCAGCAGGGGATACTTTATCATTCAATTACTCTTGAACTACAACTCTGGCAGTATTGAAATAACACTCTCCATGGCCCAAATACTATGAATATTAATTGGAGCTGCTTTTATTGTGAAACATTACAAGGAGAGCACAAGGTTGAGGAGAGAGGTAAGGGAAGTTGGTGAGTACTTTCCAGGTTGAGCAGACAGGTGACCAGTACCAGGACTGCGTTAGGTAGGATCCTGATGTCCTCCCTCAAGGTCTGAAAAATAATTTGCTTTGCTTTGAAATGTGTTGGACACCCCTTTGGCACTTAGGTTTCTTCCCCAGCCTTGTTCCACTGCCCACTAGTAGTCACAAAAGAACATGCTCACTGTCTGAAATCCCAGCCTTGTTCCAGTGCCCACTGGTAGCAGACAATGCATATGTAGGTTCTATAGCTTTTTCCTAGTCTTGTTCCACTGAGAGCCTCTGAACCGCACATACTTTCTAACACCCTGGCCTTGTTGCTATGTCTCACTGATGGTCACAAACTACACATACACTGTCCGAGACCTTGGATTTGCCCCATGCCATCTGCTTCCCCATCTTTTTCCTCTGCCCCGCTGGTAGCCACAGAACTACACAAATACTATCTAAATCCTTGGCCTTGTTCCAGTGTCCACTGGTAGCCACAGAACCATGCATACTGACATCATTGTCTTGTGCGATTGCTGCATTGATAGACCTAGACTTACAGATACACTGTATACTTCCCAAGCCTTGTACCACTTGTAACTCCAGCACCACGCATTTAATGTGTGCTTCCCCAACCTTGTTCTACTGGTAGCTGTGATCCTGGCACCCCCAGGGTACCATAGATTTCAAATATTTCATTACCTTTGAAGTGGTGGAAATGTAAACAAATGCCTTTTTGTGCACTGCAGGATAATGTTAGAAAAGTAAGTGACCCATTCATTTGATACAGTAAGATGTCATCTTTTTAATAAATGTATGGTTTTAGGGGGTTAGTTTGATTTTCATCAGGTAATTATGCCTTCAAATTCGATGTAGTGCATTTTGGTTATCTCCGTGAAAATGTCAGTTGAAAATCTTTTATGTATTGTTAACAAATTGGGTCCCAACTAGGGAAGGAAGAAGATTTTATGCAGCTGTAGATTTTGGGTATCTATGTACTTGGGAGTTAATGTGACATTTTTGTTTTACACTAATCTTGTTTCATGTAAAATAAAATTATGACTTTAGTGCATATTTCTAAAACCATTTTGATAAAAATAGAGTTAACATAATTTCCTTGCGTAACCATTTTGTGTAGAAACAAATATCAACCATTTTCTGATTTGTAAGTTAGTCTACTTTCAGGAAATATATGCATTTATATATAATTGAGCTGTTTTAGAGTAGCTGTACCGTGTAATGAAAAGGATAGTTTATAGCTTCATATACACCAGATAATTAGGGGTCTGTGCATGCAATGTTTGTAGGGAAAGTTATACATATTTGGCATTGACGTACTTGGGCGATTCAGGGTTTTTATGCATCATGTTTGCAAAATAAGTTTGACATAGCTTGTCACACAGTGCAACATTTTGTTAAAGGTATAGTAATGTTTCACAAAAACAACTCCAATTAATCTTCATAGTATTTGAGCCATGGAGAGTGTTATTTCAATACTGTCAGAGCTGTAGTTCAAGAGTAATTGAATGATAAAATATCACCCTTTTGCCCCTTTTACGTAGTGTAAGCTGCCTTGAATCTAAACACTTGACCAGACAGGTCACAGCAAGGGGCAGTCTATCCGGACAGTCTTGCTGCTCTGAGGTTACCAGTGTTACATCAGTAAAAGGGGCAGAAGGGAGATACTTTATCATTGAATTACTCTTGAACTACAACTCGGACAGTATTGAAATAACACTCTCCATGGCCCAAATACTTTGAAGATTAATTGGAGCTGCTTTTATTGTGAAACATTAGTATCCCTTTAAATGAGGCACCATGGAAACAATGAATTTGCTCTGAAAAAAATCCCATATATAGTTTTCAATATAGAATTAGAAAATTGCCTACAAAAATCATATCTAAACAGATAGATAACAAATATTGAAAACATATCTTGGACTCCTTGAGAAAATAAATCCCCAACCCCTGACGTTCAGTGTGTTCAGTTTTAGTACCTCTAAATTTAAAGTAGACATACAAAAGCGATTTGGCTTATGTTGCCATGTAAATGCACATATGGCATTTGTTTGTACAAGCAAATAATACTTGCATTTAATGATGGCCCATCAAGAGCAATGTGCATTATGAAAAAAAATTGGAACAGTTCTGTGTCAGTTGCACCAGTGGTAAGAAATAAATATCCATATTGATTTAAATGAGGTTTACAAAAGTCCCATTTAAGTCACTGGGGTTTTTTATTTGTCCCTTACAGTTCATGAGGTTTTCCCCAAATATACTCAATTTTACTCTCCTACATAAGGCCCATTGATTCCCCCCCCATAATGTGGAGGCATAATCACTTGACTGTTATGGGCGAGTATCCAGGTGTTAGTCCAATGGTGAAACAGCAGTAGTAGATTCCCTCGCTATGTACAGTGTAGTTCAAGCACAAAAGGAAATAAATAGTGGGACATTGTAAATTAATATGGTTGCTCAAAAAAAAATAGGATAAGATTGAGTGCACAAATATATTCTCAAAAGTGCATCAACACCATTCACAGTATATCTAAGTGCAGGGCTGTCCAAGTTCTGTCCTCAAAGGCCACAACAGGCCAGGGCTTAAGGATTTCCCTGATGAGTTAAAGGGGAACTACCACCCCGCAATAACTTAACCTTCATTGATTCTTCATCTCGCGACTAGCTGCTTAGTAGCGCTAGTCGCCAGAAATATTACCCGGTTCCGAAGATTTCGGCGTTTTACCGACATCTAGTCACAGTGACGTCCGTGCGCCTGCGGTGTCAGTCCCTTTTGAGCCAGCCGGCTCAAAAGGGACTGACAGCGCAGGCACACGGACGTTAGTCACTGTGACAAGATGTCCGTGCTTCCTGCTCCTGTGAGCATCTGTAAAACGCCGAAATCTTCGGAACCGGGTAATATTTCTGGTGACTAGCGCTACTAAGCAGCTAGTCGCCAGATGAAGAATCAATGAAGGTTAAGTTATTGCGGGGTGGTAGTTCCCCTTTAATCATTGGCTCTTTCATTTTGACTGACTGTGCTTAATCAGGGAAATATTTAAATCCTGGCCTGTTGGTGGCCCTTGAGGACTGAACTGGGGCAGCCGTCTTAGTGTATAACACTCGCATAGTAGATCAAACCAGTGATTTGATCAAACACTGGTATATTAAGGCTTGCAGGGTTACATTTTCATCATCCCCTACTCGGGCAACTAAATGTTCTTTGTATCAGCAAGTATTCAGAATGGTTAAATTAAAAACAAGCTGACTGAAAAATTGTATTTTAATATTTCATAAATAAAAAAACATTATACAAAAGCAAAGTTACACACGTATAGTGGAGTCTTTTTCAAGAACAATTATAGTGCCATGGTTTTACTTTGAAACAGGTATAAATATGTTTGTTACTTTGCTTTTACATAGTGATTTTTTTATTTATTTATTTATTATGACGTATTAAAATATATTTTTTCAGTTGACTCCTCTTTCATTTAACTGTTCTGGATACACGCCAATGCAAAGGACGTTTTGTTGCCAGAGCAAGGGAGGCTGAAAATTTAACAGTGCAAGTCTTAATATACCAGAGTTTGATCAAAACACAGGTTTGATTTACCGTGTATTATGTGAGCATTATACACTAAGATATACTGTGAATAGTGTTGATGCACTTTTTTTCATGCCCCACACTTTTCCTACTTTATTTCAAGTACCCAATGGAGCACATTCAAGTGTATCCCGAGGTGAAGAGTTACAAGCAGCACAACAACCGACTGGTGATAGACAACAGCACCTAAGTAGGGGAGGGTGACAAAGTCTCCTACAGACTGGATATGTCTGCCATTCATATAAATGTCTGACAGACCAACTAAAACTGTGAGTACCGTATTAAACCCGTGAAGCGGGAATCGTATGACTGAATAGATATTCTTTCCTATGTGGTGCCCCTTTCTTTGTCTTTTTTTATTTCCTAAATTAAGTAGTTTCAAAGGCAAAAGTGTTTTATGGTCACCCTGACCATTTCCTTGAGGGTCTTTTAATATGTTAGTATCTTAAAAGTTGTAAGTCATACACTCCTGATGGTAACACTTGTAGCATGCTCTATATAATGAGGGACAGTACTACTGGCTGTTTCACCATCTGGCTGACAATCACATGCTGGAGTGGCAACAACTCAGAATGACTCCACTTGCACGATATTCATTGTTCTTTCATATGTGCATGTTATCCATCATTAAATTTGAGTAATAGTCATATATCATAACACAAACAATTGTTTTATATGCATTTAAGGTCACAGATGACATTCTACTTATGAGTCCAAATATATTATTATTATCAAACTTAGAAATAATAAGAGGATAGTATCACTTAATAAGGAAACAATATATATTATAGTGTTTATCCTGCTGAGTAAATCAAACAGAAAAAAACACTACGTGAACATTTTTTTTTCTCCTGTTTCAGTGCAATACTTTTATCACCTTACATTTTATGGGGGGCACTGTTGCTACAGCAATCTATGGACAGCAAATGCTGTTGCAACCGCACCACTGTACAATTTCAGGACATGGAAGTACTGCACCCAAATAATGCAATTTTGAGCTGCTAAAATGTTTAAATAAATAATATCTCAGTAGTAGGCATACCCATGTTTTACTCAGTGGGATAAACACTAAGATCTGTTTTTTCCAATTGAGCTTTAGTGTCCCTCTATATCAAATAGACAGACACGTAGGCATTTTCATGCATAAACATTCCCAGCGTTCAGCTAGGACCTCCTGTTTCAGCTGGCCTAAAACAGTCCTAGATTTACAGAAAGGAATTTGTTTAATAATGTGATTCGATGACCAGAGAGGAATTGTGCTGTTTTGGGTGTACAACACACAAATGCAGCTGCTTTTCCCACAAACTGGAAGGAACAGAATGGAGATTACAACTAAACTTGAAAGTATCCTTAATATTCCCTATATCTGAAGGACTCCATTCACAGTTGTGCTAGGGGGCTAAGGTTTTTTTTTTTTTTTTTTTTAATGTCCCTAGTCTCAATTGAACACAAGTAGGGAAATTCAATGTTTACATTTCCAGCATGCTGATTACTCTCCCCTCAGTGTTTTGTTAGAGACTGTAGATTACATCACATTTGACATATTTAAACTCCCCCTTTAAATCAATGGACATTTTTATTTGTTCCCACTGGTGCTGTTTACCTGAGCATTTCACCTTGTTTCTTAGTACATCAACATACATATCAACATGAAAAACTACAATTTAATTTTTTCCTCACATCCTTTATTCTCAATTTATTCAAAGGATGTATTTCATATTTGTAGAGACTGGCAATGCAACACTGAATCCAAAACCCAAATCGTCATGTTGACAGATCAAACCATGTGACCATGTACAGTTTGATCTATTACTATGGCATCTCTACCATGCTGTCATAATGATTCTAAACATATTGCTGAAAAATGAGTTATGTATGCACCCTTCTCTACGGTTTCTTTATCTAAGCAGGGCTTTTAAAGCGGAACTACCACCCAACACAATATTTAGCTTAACTAAGTCCCCATCTGGCAACTAGCTGCTTAGTAGCGCTAGTCGCCAGAATAATTACCTTATTTAATAGATTTCTGCTCTCTTCCATGGGTGACAGGCAGGACAGAGCGCGGACATCTTGCCATCGTGACATCCAAGCTCCTGCCTGTCAGTCCCAGCCGGAGCCAAATGGCTCCTAGCAATGCCTCCTAGACCAAGCTGGGACTGACAGCTCAGGCAGGCGGACGTCACAATGGCAAGATGTCCGTGCTCCATTCTCCCTGTCAGCCGGGGAAGAGAGCAGAAATCTGTTAAATAAGGTAATTATTCTGGCGACTAGCGCCACTAAGCAGCTAGTCGCCAGATGGGGGGTGGTAGTTCCGCTTTAAGAAATTTCTATTAAGACTTGAAGCTTTGCTACGTTTTCTTTCACATTGAATATCAATCTTGGAATAATCCAGTTTTTAATACATTACACAGAAATAGTTTTTCTAACATTTAAAAGATACAAATCAATATTAGCCATTCATAGTATATGGTGTTGAATTTAGCACAACTGATCTATTCATATGATAAAAATACCTACTGTATTGCGTTTAAAACAAAAGAATATTTATTGTAATTTCAAGAACCATACAACTTGCTTTTTTGCTGTTACATATTACATGTATCTTCTTTGAAAGTCATTTTCTAAGACTGACTACACTAATGAAAGAAGTTTGATAGAAAATAAATGTTTCCTGTTTTATTTTTGTCTTGCTGATTAAAATGTCATTGAAAGAGCAGGTTTCCTTGGCAACCATTATTGTCATAATAGCACATGAAAGAACATGCTTGAAGAGACCTTTCTGTATTCAATCTTCTTAATTCAGAAATTGGAGCCTGCTTTATGTACCTATAAAAATGTATCAAGTCATTTTTTATTTTGTGTTTGTGGCCTTTTCTAGAATTTATATTGATTTAATTTGAGCTAGTATACAATAAAAATTTAACATGTCATTGCAGAATTTGACATGAAGAAGATTTCATGAACAACGAACTTCTGTATTAGCCTGCATTTGCTAACCTACAAAATCAGTGGGACTGATATACTGTACTAAAATGAACTGAAGCAATTCGGGTCTAACAATTTTACCATGGGGCAGAGTTTCTCAATTTTGGTTCTTTAGTAACCATAACAGTATGCGTCTTTCTTTGTTTTTGTTTTTTGTTTTTTTTGTTTCTATCTGTCAGTTGTGTATTTGGCGGATATATCCGCTTGATTAGTTTGCCTCTTCTCAGACAGAAAGGGAAAAAAATAATGCACTGTTAGGGGGTACTTGAGGTCATAGGAGAAAAACAGAAATTCCTCAGCATTCCTTTGATATAAATGGATTTTAACAGCAAATAAAAAGCTAACTGGACATTTGCACATTTTCCTATCTAAATAAAATGCATAATCTTAAATACTTCACACAATATACTTTTGTCTGTTGCAGGCATTTTTGAATTTTCTTATAGTATTAGTCTCTCTACCATCTTTGCTGGGGGGTTGTTCCATTAGTCTATCATTGTTTCAGTTAAGTTATACTTATGCACATTACTACTCCATTTTCCATCCTCTAATTTTAGATCCTGTCCTCTTGTTCTAGAATACCTAATTCTCTAAAAAGTGCTTCCCTCATGAGCTATATTAAGTCCCTTACTATATATAATCTTTACTATCATATCGTTTGTTTATATATATTAAGGTCTTTGAACCTGTCATGGTAAGTGTTGCCATGGATACCCTGTAACAGTGTTGTGCCACTTATTTGAACTGCCTGCAATGGATTAATGTCCTTCTGGAGATGTGGTTGACAGAACTGTACACAATACTCAGAGGGAGCAGGGTATGCAGTAAGGCCTGATAAAGAGGTGATAAAGTGGATATGACTTCTCCAATAATATCACCGCTCCGTTACCTATGTTTTTCTATAGAACCTAAGTACTAAGATCTCCAAAACTGGACAAATCTTAGTGCATTGGCTGCATAGAACATAGGAATTGGAGAAGGTATATCAATAGAGAAGCCATCTCAATTTTATCACCTTCCTACCGCACCTTAGTGTGTCTCCTCCCAGATGATGCCTTACCAGTGAGTGGCACTATTACCTCTGTTCCTGTTTAGAAAATACTGCAAAGTGTGACTGTGTGAGCTTTCTGTAACTATTTTCCAGACTTATTTCTGTTGAACATCTGGGTTCCTTGAAGTTGTTCATTGGATTGTAAGTAACAATTTGAGGTGATGTTGGAGAATGAAACAAAGCCACGGTTCTGTGACTACAAGGACGTGTTAAAGACTGAAACATTTCTGTATTTTGTTTGATTTCATGTTATAAGCTGTATAACAAAGCCCTTTTAGAAGAAAACACATTTTCAGATACAGTCACTTGGTAACTTGTATGCGATAAATGTTAGCCTAACCCCTTGTGGCACAGAGAGGTGTACAGTGTGTTACTAAGCAATGTGTTAGCCGCCGATCTTGTCTGCCAGGGGGTTAATAATTTAGTATTCAGTTACTATAATCATCTGAAATACAGGAATAGTCCCCAATATATTTCAAAGCATCCAAGGTATTTCATTGTTGGAGTTCCATGGTGATTTATTAATTTTGTATGAAACCAAAATGTTCCACCACAGCAAGAAGTTTGGACATGCTTATAGGAAGTATGCCACTGAAAAGTGCAATACTTGACTTTCTGAAATTTTTAGGTTAATCGCTATAATTATTTTATAAAAGGGTAGAAACAAATTTCAAAACATGTGTGGCTCTTGTGTCTATTTCTGTTTTAATGAATGTAACACACAACCTCTTGGCATCCTCTATTCTTTCATATGTGTTTGAATTCACACAGAGTTCTTATGTGCACATCCCTGCTGCTATTCTTAGTCTAGTAACAAGACAAATAGTCCCTAAGTAGACACTCGTGTTCAAAAGAAACCCAGTTTGAGATCCACTAATATATTGTTATGAAAAATACATGTTTTTATTTCTACACACACACACTCTTCAAATGTCATATGAGTATCCCTCTGGGAGTCAACACTTTCATAAGGATCGTTTTTTGGAGAACATATACAGAAACAGGGAGTACATTAACAATCCAACTTAAACTGCTTAATATTATTTAAGCTTAGCCCAAAAGCATTAATTATGACAGCTAAGGCCAGTATGTTCAAAAGAAATGTGGAGGAGTTCTGGGGCAGACCAATTGCACTATAAGGAGATCTAAATATTCCCTTTAGCATTCAAGGGGTTAAAATCCCCATTTAAATCAATGGGATTTTTTTTGTTCTCTGATATAGGCCAGTTGGTTTGCCCCAGAACTCCTCCAATTTTCTTTTGAACATACAAGCTTTAGCTGTAGTCATTAATTATTTTAGGCCAAGCTTATATACTAAGCAGTTTAAAGGAATTTCCTATGAATATCTATAGGATGGTGTAGCAACAGTGCCACTAAAATTTCAGGTCTTTGAGATATTGCACCTTAACAAGTTTGAGCTGCAATAACTTTCTAACAAAAGACCTCTCACCAGTTGGAGTGCTCTTATTATTTTACTTAGAAAGAGAAGTCTTATAATTAAAATATATAATATATATATTTTTTAAGTGTTACTATCCCTTTTATCCCTTTTAATTTGAACACTTATTGTACTCCCTGCTTCTGAATAAACTCCACAAAAAACAATCCTTATGAAACTGCCAAAGGGATACTCATCTGACACTTGCAGAGTATGTGTAGAAATAAAATGGGTATTAACCCTATATTACTGGTTCTCAGACTGGGTTTCATGGTACTTCAATAAGCTGTAAGCTTATTGAATTGGCTTGTTGATTAGCAGTCTTTCTGTCAGGTCCTCTCTCAAATGGGGGAAAGCCACAAAAGTCACGATAGACACACACTGAGAAAAATCATATAGCTTATCAGCCAAATGATGTTTTACTTTTTCGAAATGGGATTCTTGTACTCAACTGTTGTTCTTATTGTTTGTCCTTCACAAAGGAAAGATATTGATTTTTTTTTTCTCTTATCTGTGTCTTTTGCAGGGATTCTTATCTACTTTGACACATTCATTTTTCATTACTTTTAACCAATTGAATGCCAGAGGGGTGTGTGTAAAAAGTGCCCCCAGGAGACGTTAATAGTGATGCTTTTTCTGACATTCTTAGACATTTACAGGTGATAATCTCATCAGCACAGCTGTATTAGATAAAATAACCCTTTGATTGCCAGAGGGGTACACAATGCATTAACCCTTCTGACACTTGAAGGGTTAATTTGAGGAGGAAATATCCAGGGAGGTAAAGGGAAAACCAGCTTTGTACAATGACAGTTTATTCATCAGTCCTTTGATTTATATGAAGCTTTTAACCCATTTAATGTTAAATCATAGCAGGCCTTGCTAGCATATACAAACTGATGAAGCAAGGAAATTTTGTTAAAAATAGGGGTGTTTATCGATTTATACCCCTATACAACAGTTTTCTATACAACATCTCAAGCAAACTCTTGGTTACATAGATTTCCAATATGTATATATGTACAAATGTATGTCCTTCCCTGGGGCCATACATTGGTAATTGCACCTAACAAAATTTCCACCCTTTCCACCCATACTGAAATCTTAGAAAACAGTGTAATTTCCTACTGTATTCATTAGCTACTGGTTGTAATAACTACACAAATGAAGAAAAGGTACCCAATAGTTTACCATTTTTTTGACAAATAAACAACCAAGTACATCAAATGATAGGTTGTTTGCCTTTACATAACTAGTGTGCACAACTGTTTGCAGAATATGGTGTTATGGAAAAAAACACAATCACTTTGAAGATACTAAAATTCTTAGCATACCATGAAATGTCCTACTGTATTCAGTATCTAGTGGCAGCACAAGAAAAATTATACTTGTTTTCTTTTTTAAATGTGCTGCCACTACTAAAATGGTCAGAACTGTTACAAATATGAAGGAAGGGAATGCAAGGCATACCATTTTGGAAAGTAGACATTCATCCACATCAAATGAAGGACTGTGTATTTTATTTCCTTTAGGCTAGTGTACACAAATATTTCCTCAAGCGGGCTCTATAGGAAAATACATATTTGTTTTACATTTTCACCATTTGAATGATAATAAAATCTTTGCAAACCAGCCAGAATTTACTATTATATTCAGCACCTGTTACCAGCCTGAGAAAAATGGTATCCCATTTGTATGACTTGACATACCATGTCAGGTGCTTGAAGCTCTAACATATACCTGCTCTTTTCTTTATTGAAATTATAGTCTTGCACTAAAATGGTTATAACCAATACAGATATGAAGAAATGGTTAGCTTGTTTATAAAGTAAACTTTCACCCACATAAAATGATAGGTCACTTGCCTTTTTTTACCCCAAGGCTGGTTGCACAAATGTTTTCAGAAGGTGACACTAGATATGTATAGCTTTGAAAACCATGGGATGCCTTGCTGTATTTATTAGCTACTGCAATTCCAAGACAAATGACACCCCATTGGTATGAGCTGACATACTGTAGGGGTGCCAAAAGCACATAACTGCACTGACTGCAGCCACTTATTTTTCAAATATGACTTTCCTGTACAAAAATGATTGTAACTACAGAAATGAAAAGGTAAATAAAATGTACAATTTTAGAAAGTTGATAACCAGCTGTATAAATTGAGGGGTTACTTGCCTTTCTAGTATGTGGTGATATATGAAAAAGCAGAGAAAAATGGTACCCCAGTGGTATGGATTGATATACAATAGTGAGTGCCATGAACATGGCTGCCATTGGAACTAGTCTAAGGAAGCGGACAGGGTATTTGTAGTTCTAAGTCTCCCAGTGGAGAAATACTGTAAAGTTGTGTGGTTCTATATGGCTACCAGTGGAACAAAGGTGATGTTTTGTGGCTACATGTGACAAGGCTGTCAGACAGTGTATGAGCGATCTTTGACTACCAGTGCATAGTACCTCAAGGCAGAGGAATTGGGCGATTAATATATTTTTGTGAGCTAGAGGGTTGTTTAATAGGGATGGGTGAAATGTTTTGCATCAAAAGCTAAGCAGGCAAAAAATGGTACTTCACATGATGCTAGATCAGTGGTTCTCAACCTGTGCTCTTAGTGGCTATTAACAGGCCAGGATTTTAGAATTTCCTTGTAAGAGCACAGGTGAGTTAATCAATATGACTGAGCCTCTGATTAACACAGTTGTGTTCTAGCAGGGAAATTCCTAAGTCCTGGCCTGTTAGTGGCCACTGAGGGCATGGGCTGAGAACCTCTGTGCTAGATGGTTTTTATAAAAAGTGGCTTTTTCTGCCCTGATTGTTGCACTGAAATTATTGTTAAAAATTAATCCCCCCTACAGACACACACACACACGGAGAGTTTTCATTGTATTCCAACCATGAGAGTATAAAAGGGTTGTCAGGTTCACGGATCTTGTCAAACTGTTTGTGTATGAGAAGCGGCATAATTTTGAGATAGGCAAAGAATGGAGCTGAAGTATAGTTTTAAGAATTTTGATGGTAGTCCCTTGTGTGTGGGGAAATGTGAAGGGAGAAAGGAGAGTTACCCCCCAAAAAATATAATTTTATTTCTTTATTTTTCTATATGACTGAGAAGTGAGACAGGTAGGTGACTGAAGTTCCTAACTGAGCTTGCTGAGCCTCTACTGTGACTGACAGTTATAATTTGCAGGCTAAACCCAAGAGACATACAAGTACAACTTGCTACAAAAGCAAGAAGGAGAGGGACAAACATAGTTACTGAAGTGGGGTGGTGCTACATACCTGCAGCAGCTGTTGTATGGCTCAACTTATCAATTATTGCAGACTTCTGAATTTTAATTCAACAGGTCTATCCTCATCTTGTACTTTTAAAATGAAGACTACAGTGATATTGTGAGAAGGCGAAAGCAGCTGCTGAAATTTTGGCACTAGCTACGTGTACTTGCATATAAACAGACAAATAGGGAGAGGAGGAGTCACAGTTGCAGAGAGTGTGCTTGTGTTATTTTTATTTGACTAATTTGTGGCAGAGACCTTAAGGTGAGTTGTGATTGACTGACAGTTACAGACACTAGAGACAGACATGCATAATAGAGTATTTTGAGAGGGGTAAGACATTACTCCACATGCAAATGGCTCCATTAAATGTTCTATGGGCACGGGTAAGGAGGATGTAGTTGCAGGATTACAGTGATGTGTTAGTCCAAAAACACTGGTTGCTGCAGTGTGCAATAAATCATAATGATCTGCTGAGGAGGTTGTTTGTAAAACTGAGATGAAAAATTCCACCACTAGCTTGTAGTATTCGTAAACTTTTTAAGAACACTGAAGACAACGAGTTCCATTCAAGTGTGTTTGACATAATGGAGAAGAGTATATGTACCAGCCGCTGCATCTGACAGTAACAACCGCTGCCCTCAAAGTAGCAGTGAATGTTCTGTAAACCCCTTTGAGGGGAAGAGTTAAAGACAACTGTCTGACAATCCAAAAATCCTAGAAGAATATGAAAATGATGGGGAATAAGTGGCAGATAATGCTGATGATTACCTAATTATTGATGCTGATGGTGATCTCAAATCTATCCCTCCATCATTCTCCCTTTCTTCAGATGAAATAGACAATGAGAGAGATGGTGATCTGGCCATAAAATTATCTGAAAGACAAAAGCTCAATCCCCCCCACTGACAAGGAGAACTATTCCTTTTTGTGAGCTGTGCTTGTGCTTTATAAGCAAGTGCCTGTCTCACTTGTAGCCTGCTCTTTTAGATTACAGAGAAGTAGCTTATAGGCAAGTGGAGTTTGAAAGAATAGAATCTGGAGTTTGACATCTGTAGTTCTGTGGTGCAGATAATTTGCAGGGAATTGGTTTGGTGATTGCAGACAGGAATTTCATTTCATATTGTGTTTTTTTTTTGTTTTGTTTTTTAGAAAAGCACATTTAGTGGGTGCACACATTTAAACCTGGTATATTTGTGCTAAGAGTGTGACTTGGGGTACACCATGTTAGCTTTTGAATTGGATAACTATAACCATGAGAGCTAGCAGGTTGAACAGTGTCATGAAGTGCACATCTTGTCACATGCACATGCTTGAACACTTGCAGCAGTTGTTCCAAGGGAATTACTTTACCAAGTGTAAGTGTATAAAGTATATACCATTACTCCCATATATAAAAAAGGCACATAGTGTGGGATTTCTTGATCTTGCACTATGCGAGGTTTAAAAAAAAAAAAAAAAAAAAAAAAGCCTTTTGGAGGGACATCTTGGCCCTTTCTGATGCACCCCCCCTCCCTGGCATTGATTCAGCTATCTAGTAGGCTAGGCAATCAGTGCTGTGACCAAGAAGGTGATTCTTGTACCTTCTCCTCATCAATTCATGGTTATATGAATGCCCATGTTGAGTAGGAGTATCTTCAAGGCCCACATGATGTGAGCTGTTGAAACCTTTTGAGGAGGCCACCTTGCTAGCTAGTCATACTGGGTCAGGAATTTGTAAGCTACTTCACTTAATATATTTACTGCAGAAAAAACTGAGGCGCACAGCTGATGAATCTTACAATAAAGATAACACAGACATGAACCAGCTAATGAATGACATGGTAACATGCTTTGAGCAGGATCTGCACGTATTGTGTGTTAAAAGCAATGCGGAATAAATTCTTGCTGCATTGCTGGACCCCTGATTTTAACATAACATATCTGAAATTGTGCCGCAGCATGAGCAGCAACAGCAGTATTAGGAATTGGATAATGTGAAAGAATATAAAGATATGCATATAGATTAGGTGGAAGGTTGTATTGTGAGGGATGAGAGAAAAGCAGGATAAAAAAACTAGTAGAAACAATGGGCAAAAGAAGTAAGCAAAGGGGTTTATACTATCATTAGCGACAACATCACAAAATTTTTCAGAACATGTGGTCATCAGCACAGAAAGTAGTTTATGTGTCTCATGGATGGCAATCTAACATCTCTGATACATGCACCAGAGTATGGGTTGGCATCTGATGCACACAAACACCATTTATCTCTAAGATTGGTCTCGCAGTATACTTGCGGACAGTTGTGTTCTAGGCTAAGATAATGACCTAGTTGTCTTCTGTCAAACAAAACCGTGTGCATGTGTGCGGAAGTGGCCAGCATTGACGTGTACTGCAGTTGTGACCATTAGTTTCCCAACAGAGCAAGTTTTTACAGAGCTGATGGTTATATTGTTAATAATCATAGGACATGTCTATCAAGCACCAGTTTTAGCAGGATTACATTTTTTTTAAAAAAAGAACCAGCTTCTAATAATAATAATAGTGCAAGATCATATTGGAATTAAACAGGTGTGTATGGTGAGGAGAAATTAGGCAGTCATGCTTCTCCTCCTGCATCTGTTCTGAAATCATGGGTATGTTGGATATTTTCCCTTGAGAGCAGGAAGGAGCTATGCAATTATCATCTGCAACTGCAATGTGACAGTCTCTGGAAACATTGAGAAAGAGGGGAAGGACAGGGAATAATCATGCCTGGCACATATGCTCTTTTATTACGTAGTAGTAAGTACCGCTATATCCATCACCTTGACAATTATGTCTATAATGTTAAACCATGTCTCAAGTAATAGGTGTTGCTGTGTCAGTCACTGTGTCCTCTTTTTGCTCCATTAAATACAAGTGTCTGGGTGGTTGTGGTGGGTAACTAACCAAAATAAAATTAATGAACCCTCCCTTCCATGAGTTTAGCCTATTCTGCTGGTTGGACTGTCTGCATATAATCCCTGATTTCCTGCATTCGATTGGTCTCCACCACATTGTCTTGTGTGGCCAGTTCATAGCACAAAGAACAGTGGATAGGGACATACTGCTAGATCCTCACTTTGGCAGACCCACTGTCAGCTGGTGGTTATTGGGGTAGAAAATGTGGACACGAAGGTGTCGGGGGAACATCTGTGATTTCTTCGTACCTGGACCCCTAGTGCAAGTAGATAACTGCAATGCAGATGTTATTGTCAATAATTTTCTCACATATTCTTTGTACCTGTGGGAAGAACAAGGGGCACAGTTACAGCAGCATTCTGTTTCCTTTGCTTGGATCACTGCTTCACATGATTTACATACTAGTCAGGGTGGTTACAGTGCATGTCCTTAATTAGGACAAATGGGCCAATGGGTGTCCCCTCCTTTCCCCTTTTCAGCACCATATTGCACAGTGCTGTCAAGGAAAATATAAACCCACACCCATAATTTTAGTTTGAAAAGAGTAGTCCTCTTTTACAGATGCACTTGCAGTGATTTGGGCAGGTGCTAATGTTGCTGCTACTGTCTGATTAGCATCACTATCTCTAGGAGGAATTGGATCCACATGTACAGTTACCTGTCACATATCGCTGCTACTGCCCATTCCCATGGCCACTGTTGAAAGTGACACACTAGCCAGCTCAAAAAAAAAACAAAATAAAGCTGTGCTTTTCCATTCAAATAATCCAAATGTGAACCCTGTGGAAGGCATATATCATACCAATGTTCTAATATTACTAATAAAAAGTAATGTGGGATTTAGTTTCATAGTTGGACAAAATATATTTGAGCTCGCTCTCCCAGTCATGTTGCCCCATTTAGAGCGAGCCCTAATCTATATATGTTACCATGCTGCTCTCCATACCTTATTCACATGCATTCTTGTATGTAAAACATGTTCTAATTATGGTGTTCTAGTGCTGTCAGGCTTTTTTGGTTTGTTTTGCACACATTTTCTCTTCCTCAGTGGAGCTGTTTTTCACCATGTTTCATATCACTTAATTTCACAGTTATAAATCAGTCTTATGGTAAAATGCACTTTAAAGTCTGAACATACACAATCATTCCTCAAAACGGGATTACTTTAAAGGCTTAGTGTATGGTCTTTTTGTTTGATATTATTGATTTTATGTATTTCATAGTGGGTGAGCTGGGCCTATAAAGGGGACTGGTGGTGGTCCAGTCCTTTTGGGTCCTTGCTTACTCGCCGACTGCGACTGTTTTTTTTTGTTTTGTTTTTTTAATTTTAACTGCTTTTAACTAGGCCTGCTTACACCTTTTTGTTATACACTAATTTAATAGGAGAGTATTTTAAATGGTATCATATATAGGTTAAGACTGTCTCTAAAGAGGGTATCTTGACAGGGTGAGCAAGCTTAAACATATTTTGGTAAAACTATACAACTAAAACACTCGTTTTTTTATTAGAATATTAACACATTGTTGTGATATATGCCTTCCAAGGGGATTATTTGTATGGAGCAGAGCAGTTTAAAAAAAAAAAGTCTTGTTTTAGGTATTCCCTAAGTTTGAGGGACTCAGAATCCTGTTAATTCCTTGCTGCGCTCCATACCTTATTCACATGGATTCTTATTCTTGTATATAAAACATGTATTATTTATGGAGTTCTAATGCTGTGAGGTTTTTTTTGTTTGTTTTGCACACTAGCCTGCTCCTCAGCCTGTCTCAGACAACTCAACAGCAGTATACAAGGAGCCAATGCCATAATCTCACTGGTGGGGATGCCTATTCCCAACTGCATATCTCATTCCCATTCTAAACTACTTTCAAAGGGATAGTAATGTTTCATAACAAAAACAGCTCTAATTAATCATAGTATTTGGGCCTTGGAGAGTGTTGTTTCAATTCTGTCAGTTAGTTCAAAAGTAATTGAATGACAAAGTATCCCTCTCCTGTCCCTTTTACTGATGTAACACTGCTCACCTCAGAGCAGCAGGGAGTGCCCAGGTAGATCACAGAGAGACCCAATCTTCAATTAAGATAAGGGAAAAAGCTGAAAAACCTGTCAAGGTGGGCAGGGCTTTCATTGTTCTCACAGTAGAATATTGACCCTTGATGTGAGCTGTCTGGTCTATGGACTGGATTCCACATCTGAGGAGTGGGGGTTTTCACTAGGTAAAAGAGGTGGGAGGGGGAAACTTTATCGTTCAATTACTCTTGAACTACAACGCTCACAGTAATGAAATAACACTCTCTATGGCTCAAATACTATGAAGATTAATTGGAGCTGCTGTTTTTGTGAAACACTACTATCACTTTAAATAAGAAAGCACTCGTTCTCTTCAATACTTCCAGTCCTCACCAACAGCAGAATGGTGTCCAGAGGGCTGCAAAGAGCTGCACTTGCTTCCTCCATATACATTTAGGAGCTGGATGGGCTCGACCTGGGGTCATATTGTGTCTCTGCCCCCCAGTAACTTCCTTCTTAATATCTTACTCCTGATCACTGTAGAGGATATTTGGGGGGTTCACATCTACAAGAGGAATGGGTTCCCTCCTTTAATGCTGCTGCTGGATTTATTCAACTGACATTTTCCAACAGCAACCCTTCAGCTTCTCCTGCTCATTCATGCACTCCTATAAGTAGCACAACAGAACTTTATTTTGCTTTTTTATCCTTTCTCACTCTCTCTCTAACTTGCTTCCACTTTCATTCTTGCCTAATCTACAACATGCTCTGTGGTGGGAAGTTCTGGATTTTTATATTCTGGGAGTGGCTGTTCTCACTGCCATAGAAATCATAGGTGAAATATTAAAGCTTTCTCTTGGGAAAATCTGGGATGTAGTTGAAAAAAGGCAAAAAAACATGGGTTTTGACAGTGAGTGGGAATTCCAGTGGAAAAGGTGTGAATTTTTCAAGGAAATCTCTGCAGAAATAAACACACCCATATTTTCTAACATATTGGATATCAATGTGCTGAACCCCCATCTGGCACATATGGCATTTATGTGTTTTAAAATGTATTTTAAATATACTCCAATCTCATGGGGGGAGGGCACAAATGTGGCAGTTATGTTTGTGTACACTCAAATGTGCTTGCACAACTGCTTGGGAAAATGGATTTTTTTGCACAGGGATGGGAAATGCACGTGCATGTGCAAATGACTGCATGTGCTTATGTGTGTATTGGAATGAGCAAGTATGTGCTAATAAACTACATAAAGTATGTGCTAATGTTTGTGAGCATTCAACTCTGGAATAAACCTGCTTCAAAACATTACCTGAAGAATGTGAAGGAAATGGGGCAAAACATTTATTATCTATTTAAATAAAAGGTGTACCTCACCATTTATGTGCACCACCACACAAGCAGCAGTAAATTTAACTTATCCAGCAAACCAGGACTCCCTGGTGGTCTGACCAAGATTGCAAGTGCGTATCACTTCTAGTTTTAACCTGACACTTGGCTCAGTCTGTTCCCACGGAGGAGTAAAGCAGCAACACATTGTTGAAGTCAGTCAGGAAGTACAAGTTACACTAACAGAAACATAAAAATTTCATAAGCAATAGCTTCAGAACCACAGCAAAGAAAAAAATAGTTTTACCATTGACAGAATGCAAAAAATATACAATGCAACATATCCTTTTTCTATTTAACATGATAGTTGCCCTATAAAGTGATTATATACCAAACTGCTCCATTAATTATTAATATGTTATTTATGATTATTGAATAGTTCATGGTGTTGGCAGTGCAATTGGGCACACCATTCAGGTCAGGAACCCAGTGGAATGCTGCAATGGCGAGTATTGCTGCAGTGTTTTTCACAGGAGTGGGCGAGGACCAAGCCTCTGATTCACCGCTTTTAGCCAGTCTCCACCCCCGTGCCACCCTGGTGTGGGCAAAGAGGATATATATATATATATATATATATATATATATATATATATATATATATATATATATATATATATATAATATAATATGATAAGCACTGAATAAAAATATTGTGACGCTACAGACATTGTTATGATTAGGACCATCACTTTTTTCTTGAAATGTCTTTTTAGATTGAGTTTATTAATCACAATTCCTTTTAAACTGTCGGTACAGCTTATAATGGATATAAACATTTTCAAATCCTGATCGAACGTAAGACATGATATTGAGTGTTCTGTAATTGAGCAATTTGATTTCAAACCAGTTGCACCATAGGGTACAAATGGAAATTCACATTGATTTATATGGAGATTGATATGCTCTTGAATGCAAGAGGTTTCCTGCTACTTTGGACCTCGCTAACCTTCAGGGAGTCAAAAGCTCCATTTAGATCAGTGGGAATTTTAATTTGTCCCCTGGTAAAATTGGTTCACTCCTGATTTGCTCACTGAATATGGAGTGCCAAACTCTATCAGAGGAAAGGATTTGGGAGTAATTATTTCTAATGACTTTAAAGGTAGGCAGGCATTATAACAAAGCAGTGGGGAATGCAAGCTGGGTGCTGGGTTGTATAGCTAGGGGCATTAGTAGCAGAAAAAGGGAAGTGGTCATGCCACTCTACAGATCTTTAGTTAGACCTCACCTAGAGAATTGTGTACAGTACTTGGATGTAGATACTCTAGAGAAAATTCAGAGAAGGGCTACTAAAATGGTGACTGGTTTTCAGGAAAAGACATATAAGGATAGATGAAAGGATCTGAACATACACAGCTTGGAGGAGAGTAAAGAGAGAGAGGGGATATGATAGAAACATTCAGATACATGAAGGGATTCAACAAAGTAAAGGAGGAAAGTACATTTCAGAGGAGTGTTAGGACAAGAGGCCATAGTCTAAAACTAGAGGGACATGGGTTTAAACATAATGTAAGAGTTCTACTTCACGGAAAGGGTAGTAGATAACTGGAGTAGCCTACCATCAGTACAGTGACTGAATTTAAGCATGCATGGGTTAGTCATGAGGCTGTCCTGAATATAAGACAAGATCAAGGACCAAACAAGGTTTGAGGTTTTTACAGTAGGAAGACTGGCAGATTAGATGGGCCGAATGGTTCTTATCTGCTGTCAAATTCTATGTTTCTATTTTTCAAATACTGCAGAAATAGTGCAAGAGAAACTGCTTTTTCCAGCCTGCTAAAGCATGATGTATAATTGTATTTTATGGTCTGTCAAGGAATTTCTTTTTCTACTTTTAAATCTGTGATTATTACATGTTTTTTCATAGAAGAGTAATGCAGATTTTAGCGTTATTGTTCATTTTTTAAATATAATTTATTGTTGTTTCTTAGTTTAAAGTGCCTGCGGCAACAAGCGCAATCATAACAAATGGTAAGTCACTTTAACACTTTATTGTCTGTTCATTGGCACAGGAAGCAAGCTACAGTTAGTTTTCCTTTAAGGGAGAAATGTAAACCAACATCTAATAATAACAACCCACTTACCTTTTTATTGCCTGGAAATCATATTCGTAACATCTTCAATCGGTCCTGGATGTGTGATGTCCATGAAGACAGTTGGTGGCTGGTTGTTTTTTTTGTTTGTTTGTTTGTTTTTTTTCTTCTTCTTCTGCAGGAAGCTTGAAGAGTGTATGTACCTGCTTAACGGGATAGAAACACTTGATATGTTAAAAAAAAATATATATATATAATAGTATTGTAGGGTTTATCCTCTTATCCTCCTGCATAAAACAGATGTACTGCCACTGCTATGAGATGTTTGTTTGTTTTTTTTTTTCAAAGTTATTGCAGCTCAAACGTGAATTTTTTTTTTCTAGATGCAGTATCCCAATGGCCTGAAATTTTACAGTGGAGCTGTTGCTATACTATCCTGTTGACAGCTCTGGTCAGTTGACCATATACTTCCACAGGATGGTGTAACAACAGTGCCACTGTAAAATTTCAGGCCAATGAGATACTGCACCTACAAAAAACAAATTACGTTTGAACTGCAATAACCTATGAGTAAAAAGGAGTGCACCACGCATTGCCTGGTCTTAAAGGTTTAAGATTATCATGTGCAGTGGGCAGAATTATAAGTTCTGTGGTCCAGCCAGCAACTGCCACATTCCCTCCATAGACCAAATATCTCAAATGTATGGAAGAACAAAGGCACAAGGCCAATATTCAGATGGTCCCTTAAAATTATATGGATATATTAAGCCAGTAAGAGGTTATTATTAGGAGGTGTTGACATCATACTCCTATCTTTTTTAACAACAGTGGTCTGTCTATCTTAATCTTGAAATTGTCTAAAATCAATGAAAAAAAAATAGAGACCATTATAATATTTTTAGCATGTGTCTGGGTGTATAGCTTCTTAAAGTAGGGACGTGTAATAAAAATTTATGGGAAGAATAAATTGTGACACAAAGAAAACACAAAAGCAAGTTAAAACTCTCACTTCATGGCTCCCTTGATTATAGTAAGATAAACATGTTATCGTATGCTTTCTTGCCAAGAGATCTGGGCCATCTGGGAATTTTCTCCATTCTCCTCTTGAAGAGACATTAGTATGCTGCGAAATTGCCGTGCCTTTCACCACTTCTGTCATGTTTGGCAACAGGGTCCATGAAGCAGAACACTAGCCTCTACATTCCAAACACCTGTGACTGTCATGACTATCTAGCCAGTACCCAGGGGGACCACACCTCTTACTCTCATCCTCGACCCCATCCTTACCCTACTCAACCCTCTCTGTCTTGCTGTCTCTTTTCTTTTTCGTACTGTTCTTTTGACATGCTCCTCTACCACAATGCCTGACATGGTACTGTGATTGCAAGAATTCTTGAATGAGATAGCTGTAAGATTGTTGCACACCGATTGCCCATGATCTTTAGCCAAACATCCAGTTATATCTTTGATGCAAAAGATTATTGTCTGCTACAATTTAATAAATAAACTTTACAAAAAATTATTACAGTGCAATTTAAGTGCCAACAGGTTCTGCATAATTACAGGAAAGAGTTACAAACAAAATGACAAACCATGAACATCACTGGAACAAGAGGTGCTTCGGGCTCCTATAAATCAAACCTACTTGTGCGCCAGTGGCTTGAATTTTTCTCTTTTTCCTGATTATGAAAATCTCCCATTACACAATATATAAAATCTTCAGGATAGTCTCCTCTTTTACTAAAATTTTCCTTCAACTTCCTTTATTGCTCCCTTTGTTCCCGTAAGCGACAGAGGGGTAATTAATGCAGTGCTTGGAGCCAGACATAACCTTTTAAGATGTGGTTCTTCTGCGATTTTTTTCCACCCTGTCTTAAAAAAAAAATATTAAATAAACACACCTCTTAATAATAAACCTCCACTTATCTTCATCTGGGCAGAAAGTCTTAATGGCTTCTGTATGGATTGTTTCCCCAAAATAATCTTTATTACTGGGTATTGTGTCAGTGAAGGCAGACATGATTATTTGTTTCCAGGATCCAACACTCTTCACACTTAAATACCAAGGGAGGAATACTTTATTGGCAGGAGTTCTGGGGTCCTGGAGTCTAGCAACAAAGACTATGTCTACCTCCATGGACATAATATCCAGTACTATAACTTTGGGGAACCAGTTCATGCAGACCTGATTCATAGTGGCCATTAGAATATTCTGACCAGATATTATAAGCTTAGTAAACATATCTAAAAAGTACTAGCTCTATCGTGGATATAATTAAAATAGATTATCTGAGGTTATTCCTATCTCTAAAACCTTTATGGATTGAGAGATATATGAAAATAAAGTTCTCCGTTCCCTCCCCTTTCTCATACACCAGCTGTATAGCTGACTGCATGAGATCCTGGTCCCGGGACCAGACGGTGGCTCTTCAGCAGAGCCGACATAGCGATATCTAAAAATGAATATTTAATTGGAATGGTCTTCAACTTGTGCCTGGTTTGCAGGCACACTTTGTAGATCATTCCAATTAAGTATTTATTTTTAGATATCGCTATGTCGGCTCTGCTGAAGAGCTGCCGTGCGACCAGAATCTGCTTCTGACAGCTTTACAGCTCGTCAATCAAAAAGGGGAGGGAGCGGAGAACTTTATTTTATCATATCTCTCAAAGCATAAAGGTTTGAGAGATAGGAATAACCTCGGCTAATTATATCTACGATAGAGCTAGTACTTTTTAGATTGGTTTACTATCCCTTTAAGGTACGTTGGTGAATGTTATTGAGAGTTGTAAGTGGTGGTGTTCTGGATAAGATTTAACCCTTTGAATGCAAAAGGGTAATGCATTGGATTCCACCTTGTCAGTTAAAGGGTTAATAAATAAATTTTAGAAGCAAAAAAAAAATTTATTTTGTTCACAATTCTTTTGTTATTGTATTTACAATCATTCTGTTTCCCACACAGATGGAATAGGTTTAAATCCTGCACAGACAGCTGGTAAGTTAAAAGCAAATTATATTGTTGTAGTTCTACAGCATTTTTTACTTTTTATGCACTTTCATAATATTGTTATATGTGACATTTCAGATATCAAAGTCCGTATATCGGTTTTTAAAACAAATCAGTCCTAGTTATCTGGGAGAGGCAGTGGCAGCAAGTTTAAGTCCGTAGGCTGTAAGGAAGACTGGCATTACAAACATGCATTATTATTATCATTATTATTATTATTTTGGCCCTGAACCCATGCCTTTGATTTCAGTTTGTGTGCTGTACTATGGAAGATCATTGAAGGAACTATTGCTGGGGAATGCTTCACTGAAAAATTACTACAGCACAAACTTGCATTCTTCCTTTGGGATGACTTTATTTTTGTGACTCAATTAGGGCTGCAACAACTAATAATGAGAATCGGTGCCAAATAATTTATTTTTAAATGTCTACAAAACAAGCATATTTTTTATGGGACATAAGTGTCCCTTTAATTTACTTGTCATATACTTGCTTTATGAACCTTCGCTCTATCAAAAGGATAGCATTTTTGTTAACTGACTTCAGCCTTTCCCCAATGGTCTAGGTTTCCAATGTACTGTGCTATCCATGCATGAACAAACCAGCTGCTGGAGTCTACAACTCCTATCATCCCTAACCAGTCAACAGCTGGTGAGGCATGATGGTAGTTATAATCTCCTACAGCTGGAGAACCAAAGGTCTCCTATTCCTGTATATATGAATAAATTTAATTTATATATATTGTCCTTCATGCAGCATTCTGAAATAGCCATCTATCATTTATTTTTTAGCTCAGCTGAATTGAAGTATGCATTTAGTTCACGTCTCCTCTCAATAGGCTTCAGCAGTCAACGCCTCCTAATAATAAACCTCCACCTACCTTAAGCAGACTCCATTGCAGCTAAAAGTGTTTTCATTGTTTTTATCTATCGTATTCTAAAGAAATTTGTAGGTAAAATTTTTGATACAATGGAATCCAAACCTAAATGATAAAACATGTATATGTAAGCCAATTCTTTGGTCCTTTATTACAAGGATCAGTTTCTAAAATCTAAGTTGACAACTGTTAATTACAAGTGTCCCAAAAGAAATAAAAAAATATAGATTGTTACATCTTACTGGTTTATGAAGGGTACATACCTACTATAGGTAAATTCCTCTGCTATTATTTCTAAAGTGTGTGGCATATTGAAACATATAACTGAAAAGCAGTATAACTGAAAGTGAAAAATGTACATTATGCCCTGTTAAAACAAATTAAATAGAACCAGATAAAATAATCCCAAATGTGTGACAGTCACCTGTAGGAAAGCAGTCTGTGATAAGCCACGTTTTACAAGGCGGCACCTTGTCTAAGACGTCACTAGTGTTTTACTCCTGTCCATTTCCTTTTTGCTATTTTTAGATTTTGTTTATTTTCATATTACTTTTTTTGTGTGTGTGTGTGGGGGGGGGGGAATGTAAAAAAAAAAAAAAAAAAAAAAAATTGTTTGCACTTCCAGATGACTAGATAGTTATAAGTTTGGATGCATTTGTATATCCTGTTCACTTGCAGTATTATTTTATGTTTAAGTCTTTGAGTGCTGAAAGGATGTCCAGAAAGTAGCAAAGTAATGCTTTGGCCACCACTATGGTACTCGACATTTTAAGCCCTTAAAGGGATAGTAATGTTTCACAAAAACAGCAGCTCCAATTAATCTTCATAGTATTTGGGCCATGGAGAGTGTTATTTCAATACTGTCCAAGTTATAGTTCAGGAGTAATTGAATGATAAAGTTTCCCCCTCCCAGCCCTTTTTTCAGCTTTTTCCCTTATCTTAATTGAAGATTGTCCCTCTCTGCAATCTACTTGGACACACCCTGCTGCTCTGAGCTGAGCAGTGTTATATCAGTAAAAGAGGCGGGAGGGGGATATTTTATCATTCAATTAATCCTGAACTACAACTCTAACAGAACTGAAATAATACTCTCCAAGGCCCAAATACTATGATGATTAATTAGAGCTGCTTTATTATGAAACATCACTATCCCTTTAATGTGAGAGGTCTCCAAAGCATTTTGAAGCAATGCCATGGATACCCTTCTCGTTACTAAGGCACAGAGACGGGCACTCAGATGCGTATTGTGTGTGTGTGTGTGTATGTAATATTATAAAGTTGGAGGGATGGAAGCACTCAGACTTCAATATAATTTGTCCAGGGGTTGGACCAAAATATTGGCATCAATAAAATTGCTTATATATATTCTTGAAAAAGTTCAACTGGTTCTGCCTCTTTTTGTCGCATATAGATAGAACTGGAAATTGTAATGTGTAATTATTCTGCTTCATTAATCTTTTTTTGTTTTTTTTTTTTCCTTTTTTAGGAAATGTTTTTCTGAAACATGGCTCAGAGCTCAGACTGATCCCCAGAGACCGTGTGGGCAGCTGTTAATATTCACTAAATTTGTACGATTTGGAACACAGAGAAATTATTTATTGAGAGACTCCAATTTTCATGTGTTAAAACCATTCATGTGGGCTTTTTGTCCACTTTACAGTCCAAGAGAGATTGGATATTAACCCTTTGAGTGCCAGAGGGGTACGCAACGCATTGCTTTGCAATGCATTGTGTACCCCTCTGGCACTCAAAGGGTCAAGTATCTGTATGAGTTAATTGGCGCTCTATGTAACTTTGTTTAAATGTCCTTAAACTCCTTATTGGTTGATGGATTAAAAAATAATGTATTCTTGGCTGTTCTATAGAATTGGTCCTAAATGCCTATTTAACTACTTGGGAGATAGAGAAGTCTCCAATTCCAATGTGTTGGCGACATCTGTAGTATCCAAGGGGTTAAATATGTTGTGAAAATGTTGAAATACAGTAGATCTGAGGAGCAGTGTCACTTTTTCTGTTTCCTTACATAGCTAGTTATTCTGAAATATTGGTGTTTCTTCCATATAAGATTTTACTCTTTAAAATGTTAAATGAGAGGACCAAACATGAAATAATGCCACTTTACAAGCTGCCCTAACCATTCATCATTCATTTAAATAAAGAACTTTGTAAAATAACTGGAATCTTGAGAGTTTTTAGTTACTAGGTTACCTGATAAAAGAAGATGTTTTCAGTCCCGTTATTGGTATAATAACATTATTTGTTTTAAATCTAATATTTACTACTGGTCATTTCATTTACAAGGATGATGCAGTTTTCTCCTCCACGATTTTCAGATATAAACAATCTTGCTGGGCTGTTAATAGCTCCAATTAATCTTCATAGTATATGGGCTATGGAGAGTGTTATTTCAATACTGTCAGAGTTGTAGTTCAAGAGTAATTGAATGATAAAGTATCCCCCTCCCACCCCTTTTACCTAGTGTAATCCGCCTCCCCTCAGATGAGGAATCTGGTCTCTTGACCGTTCAAGTCAAAGCAAGGGACAATCTTCTTACTGTGAACATAAGGAAATCCCTGCCCCCCCTTAACAGGTTTTTCAGATTTTACTTACTGAAGATTGTCCTTCTCTGTGATCCATCTGGACAGTCTTGCTGCTCTGATGTGAGCAGTGTTACATCAGTAAAAGAGGCAGGAGGGGGATACTTCATCATTCAATTACTCTTGAACTACAACTATGACCGTATTGAAATAAGACTCTCCTTGGCCCAAATACTATGAAGATTAATTGGAGCTGCTGTTTTTGTGAAACATTATTATCACTTTAAGTAATCGGTTCTACCTAGTGTTTCATTCACCTAAACCTTACCGCTTTTCTTTTGCAAGATTACTGTGAACGTTTTTCAAAAGTGTGCATTGTCAAGGCTAGAACATTATTTGTGTTAAATTCTTTGTGGTGGTGCCCTACAAAAAAAATAAAAAGTTAAAAGCACAGTAATCCCCTATTATGAAAACAAACATATTCCTAATGCTGGGAGATTTTAAAAGTTATTACAGTGTGTTTATGACAATCCCTTTTTCATGGACAGCAATTACAACTGGCTGCAAAAAATATTTAACTCAAACTTCAAGTAATAACAGTACAAGTTTGCTCTGTTATTCCTTTAAACTAAACGTCTCCCAGCAATAGACAATACCTTGTTGTACTCTGCAAAAAAAAAATCTACAGTATAAATATTTACATAAGAGTTTACTACTCGTTTAACCCCTTAAGTACCAGCGGTCCAGGGAAGTTACCTTCCCTTAAGGACCGCTGTGATCTTTGCCGACGCGCCGGTACACGTGACCTGTTATGCGTACCGGCGCGCCGCTTGGAGGCCGAAGGGAGATCGCTCCGGTCTTGGAGCAATCAATTTTAGGCCCCGTTTTTACTTACAGCGCTCCCGGTAGAGCACTGTAAGTAAAAAGTATGTGACGTGCTATGACCGTCACTGGTCCTTAAGGGTATAAGGACCGTGACTGTCATACCACATCACGTAGCCCTTAAGGGGTTAAACTTAAATTACGTGTACTAATTGTCATTATTTGTTCAGCAGGTGGACTGTACTTGAAGATATTCTGGATCCTACAGTTCTTTCTAAATTCCCTAAAAGGGAAAAGTAGTAGAAGTAGTAATAATCCTATATAATAATTCGCTAAAACGTGTGTAACGCAGCGTCATGTGCAGTACACACTGCTGTGCGTGCTGCAGTCATGCGCAATAGAGACTGCCCACGCTGTGGCTGATACAGAGGTGGACGCTCCTTCAGATCCTCCAGCTCTGTATCAGCAGCGGCATGGGCAGTCTCTACTGGGCATGACTGCCCTGCGACCGGGTGGCACTGTGGCATGTGTAACGGGCTCTACAACTAGTGATAAAATAAAGTATCTGTGTATATTAGTTATTGATTAATTTTGATATGTACAAAAGGTCCAGTATGTACAGAAGGTCCAAAAACAGGTGTGGGAGAGATAACGGGGTAAAAAAGGTATTGGATGATCTGCCTCACACACAGCTATTCCACAAGTTCATTGAATGAATGCTTATCCCTTTGTAGTGGAACTTACATACTGTACAGTAAGGACTGCAGGAGCATCTAAAGAAGATAAGTACACTGCCATACAGTTTATACTATTTTTTTCAGCATACTCATCATGATTTATACTCTATAATGGCTACATTGTGTTTATGCACATGATGGCAAATATAGTAGGTCAGCATTAAGCCACACCTCACACCCATAGAAAGTGTTTAAACAGTCGTGTGAAAAAGATAGTACACCCTCTTTGAATTCTATATTTTTACATATCAGGACAAAATAACAATCATCTGATCCTTGGCAGATCTAAAAATTAGGTAAATATAACCTCAGGTGAACAATACCACATGACATATGACACAGTGTCTTGATTTTTCTGTGTCGTCCAATACAGGTACTGGTAACTTTAGGTAGGCACTTCGCCCCTTTAAGTAGGCAGGAACAGTCCTGAGAAGTGAGTGCATGGGTGGCGCCTACCCTCTAATCTTAGCTGCATCTTCCTGTTAGCTTCAGTAAGTTTTGTTCCTCATTGCAAGCAACAAGAAAAGAGAACAGTTCTGTTTAGTTTTAGAATTTTATAATTTTCTGGTAGATATGGAATACCACCATTAAGCGGATTGCCATCACTGACAATTCCCATCACCCAAATGAGGATAGCTCAGTTTACCAGGTGCTTATTTGTGGACCTAAGCCCTGGAGGGAAAATCTTGGCTGCAAGTTCTTTCCGCAGGAGTTGCCCACTGAGGCGGCTTCTTGATATATGGTAGTCTCAAGAAAGAAGTTCTACAAAAAAGGTGAGCAACCCTTTGAGTGCTGAGGTCCACATGTCCCATGGAACCCCTCCGCACAGGGGTCTTTATCATTTGAGTTTCTATTGCATACTCTAGCACTCATTGGGTCTATCTGTATGTCTGTCTGGGTGTTTGAAGCAGATGTCTGAGGTACTTTAACAATTTCACTGCTGGTTTGATATGTTGTGAGGGGTTGAGAGCATTTTCCCTACTGAGTTTAGTGTTTTTTATGCTTTAATTACATGTTCTGGTATAATTTTAGCTTAAAATTTACTGTAATTCATTTTTGGTTGAAATTGTGTACTGCACCTTTAAGACCGCGCTTTACCGCTCAGACGCCATTGCTTCATTCACTTCAATGGGACTGTACAGTTGGGACACATCTCTTCATCCGCTTATCACAGCGAGGTCAGAGACGGCTCATTTTTCTTGTCTGCCCTTGCTCTGTCATCCGGTCCACGTTCTGAACATGCTGGGGGCTTCGGGCACTGTTGGGGGGGGGTAATTTTGTTAGAAAAACTACAAATCCCACGAGCGCTTGCTTTACGTGCTCGTTTCTGATTGGATTCTGTCACGGCAGCCATTTTTTGCCTTTCTGAGAACTAGTATCCTACGCAGGGCCTGGACTCTTCCTCTCTCCTCAGCTGTTTTACACTTTCTTTGCCAGATACGTTTATTATAACGTTTTCTGGGCTCTTTTTTATCACTTTTAAACATTGTTTTTGGGTGATCAGTGTATTTATTGACCAGTTGACTTCTGTGAGAATGTCTATTCCACTTGAGGCTGGGGCTTAGGAATCTGGGGTGTCTGTGTCCCCCATTGCTCCTCATGTCATACAGGGTTACCTAGAGAATTCTCAGGTCATATTTGCCCAGCATGCACTGCTTCCCCTGAATCTCCTGCAGGGACCTCCAGCCATGCACTAGAGCCAGTATGGATGCAAGAGTTTAAGGCTACTACCAGGGACCTCCGGTCCACCTTCCAACTCCTTCCATCCATTTTACAGGGGGTCTTCTACTCGTGGCAGGTACCTGCCCCTATCAGATCTTCCCTGCCTAAACCGCTGGGTGCACCTGAATTATTGGTGGACTCTGATGATGATGACTGTTCAGCTGTTCCTTCATCTCAGTTTTTGGGGGACCTCTTTGAGGCGGACCCCATCCCCTCGGCTGGGGGCCTGATCAGGGCTGTGTTGTCCACCCTGAACATTCCCTTGGTGCAGGAGGCTTCTTCTGACCCCTCTGATGTTTTTCAGGAGCCTGTTAGGCCCCATGCTTGCTTTCCACCTAACCCCACCCTTGACCGCTTAGTGTCAGAGGAGTGGAAATTTCCAGACAAGAAACCATCTGTGTCTAGGAAGTTTGCTGATCTTAACCCGTTTTCTAAAAAGGCCCTCACTTAATGGGTTCATCCCCCCAAAGTGGATGCAACAGTTTCCAGGCTTTCTAAATCCACTGCCTTGCCTGTGGCTGATGCCTCTGCTCTCAAAGACTGGACTGTTAAGATGCTTCAGACTTCTCTCAAGGCTATTTTTGCAACGGCGGGCTATGCCCTTTGCCCTGCCTTTGCTGTTGCATGGGTAAATAGGATGTTTGGACTGAACAGCTCAATTCTGCTGTCTGTCAGGGGGCCGCTACTTCTGACATGTTGCAACTTTTCTCTAACATTGGTGAGGCTCAGCAGTATGTCTCTGCTGCCCTGTTTAATGCTGTGTGTATGGTAGCCAGGGCTTCTACCATGTCTGTGGAAGCCAGAACGGCTCTTTGGTTCAAGATCTGGTCTGCTGACATGGCCTCCAAGAAGGCTTTCCTGGAGTCTTTGCCTTTTCAGGGATCCATCCTGTTTGGGCCTGAGCTCAAGGATGTCCTTAATGAGGCCACTGAAGGGAAGAGTACTCACCGGCCAGTGGTCCTGAGGAAGAAGGCGCCTGTCAAAAGGAATCTGCTTTTTCGTCCCTTTTAGGCAGACGCCAGGCGACCCAGATGGTCCCTCAGGCTCCGTGTATCACGGTGCCCGTGCTCTTTATGCGACATTCTGTCAGTCTACACTCCTGCTCTACTCCTATTGGCTATACTGTGCTTGTCCCGCCCAGTAGGGCCTTTAAATTCTGAGTTCTGGCACCTCTCCAGTGCCCTTTCGTGGTGTTCCAGTACCAGCGCTTGTTCCTGATTTCAGTTATTCTCAGTGTATCGACCTAGCCTGTCTGACTACTCTGCATCTCGTCACCTGCTTGTGAACCGACCCGGACTGCCTGACCATTCTGCTTCTCCTGCTCCTGTTTACCGATCCGGCTTGGCTGACGTTCCTGCTCCGTTTACCGACCCGGCTTGGCTGACGTTCCTGCTTCGTGTACCGACCCGGCTTGGCTGACGTTCCTGCTCCGTGTACCGACTTGGATTGGCTGACGTTTCTGCTCCAGTTGCACCAGCCCGGCCTGCGGTTGAGGATGGTGATCCTTTCTCGCTGTCTGTGACAGCTGTGCAGTTTTGGTCTCGGTTGCCTCTGTGTCGCCCCAGAGACATTCCTATTGGCTTGTCATTCTATACGCTCCCGGTTGGTTGCCACCTCAGGGCTAGTTGCTCTGTTGCTCATTCCGTTATTGTCACGGCAGTGCTCAGTTGCTCAGCCTCCATTACTGCCACGGCAGTCTCCAGTTGCTAGTCTCCGTTACTGCTAGGGCAGAGTGCAAGTGGCCTAGTCTCCGTTTACTGCTAGGGCAGAGTGCAAGTGGCCTAGTCTCTGTTTACTGCTATGGCAGAGTGCAAGTGGCTTAGTCTCCGTTACTGCTATGGCAGTGATCACGTGGCCTAGTCTCCGTTACTGCCCCGGCAGTGCTCTATGTTGCTCAGCCTCCATTACTGTTCAGGCAGTTCACCATTACCTGCTAACCTATTATTGGATGTTACTCGTATTTAAGCTCTCTATCCTAGGTGAGCTTCTTAACAGGCCTTACCACACATGGGACTGTTTACACTTGCTGAAGGCCATTAACCCATACAGTACCGATGCACTGGGCTCTCAAGATCTACCTGACCTGTGTCAGTATATCATGTTATGGATGATATATTTATACTGGACCTGTGTGGGCATATGTAAATGTAACCTGTCTTGTGTCTGTATTATATTGAGAATATACTACAGGACCTGTGAGGGTTATTGTAGTACTAATTGCTTAATAAAACTGTTTTATCCTAAACCACTGTGTCTGTGTGTCAAATAAACCGTTACAGTATGAAAGGGCCATGACCTCAAACAGTAAAGGTGAGGGAAGTGCACAGAACATCCTTTGGAGGATAGATGTACATGAGCAGCGTTTGGACCAGTTGCCACTGGCCATACAAACTATTCTTGAGCGCACGGCACATCTCGATTAAACCAGTACAGAGTCCGGTGGTCTCCTCAGTATCGACACCGGAGACTCAATCCGTGACATCTGTGGCCTCGGTTAAAGGGTTAACCGCTTCTGCTCCGTTACCGCTCAAATATGATGGCAAACCCACTCTGTGCAAGGGGTTATTAATCAGTTGGAAATTTTTCTGGAACTAACCCCTCACGCCTTTCCTAATGACCGCAGTAAGGTCGGGTTCATGATATCTCTATTGACAGGCAGAGCCCTGGCGTGGGCCAACCCCCTGTGGGAGAATGCTAAACCATGCACCAGGAACTTCAGGGAGTTTCGACGTACCTTTCGTAGAGTATTTGAAGTGCCTGGTAGAGCTGCCTCTGCTGCCAAACGATTGATGGAGATATAACAGGGCAATCGTACTGTTGGTGATTATGCCATTGAATTCCGTACATTGGCAGCAGAGGTAGGTTGGAACAACGAAGCGCTGGTGGCAGCTTTTGCTCAGGGACTTGCTGACTATTAAGGATGAGACGGCAGCTAAAGAAGTGCCTAGTGATTTGGACGAATACATTGATTTTGCTATTTTGATTGATTCTCGTATTCGTGAGAGACTTATGGTTAAACACCGCAAGCTACGGCCCAGGAATGTTGGTCCCACCCATACCTCCCTCGCCTCCCATGCATCCTGAACGAACACAGGAGACCTGTGAACCAATGCAGCTTGGGTTCACCAAACTATCTAAGGAAGAACGGGCACACCGCAGGAGGCAGGGGTTATGTTTGTACTGTGGCAAGGCTGGGCACCTATTACGTACCTGTCCTGTACGTCCGGGAAAGGAACGCACCTAGGGTACCTTGGGGGACAGGCCCTAGGTGGTGTTCAGCAGTCCCTAGACCCTATTATGCAGAAACCCACGATCCAGGTGGCATTTTCATGGGCAGAACATTCGGTGGAGGTTCTGGCCCTGGTTGATTCCGACGCGGCCGGATACTACATGGACAGTTCATTTGCTGCGTTACATCACATTCCATTGGTCAAGAGGGAATCTCCCTTAGCCATTGAGGCCATTGATGGCAGACCGTTAGAACCGACTCGGATAACTATGGAAACTAATCCGCGATCTATGACTATTTGGGCTCTCCACACGGAGGAACAGCAGTTTCAGATTATCCATTCTCATCATGCGGTCATTCTGGGGTTTCCATGGTTACATTTGCATCATCCCCAGTTTGACTGGCAGAGTTGTGAGATCACGTGTTGGTCCGAGTACTGTATGGAGCATTGTGTGACTCATCCAATTAAGATTTTGTGTACCTTTCCCTCCGTGCCAACCGAATATCACCAATTCAGTGACGTTTTTAGTAAGGGAGAGGCTAGCACTTTGCTTCAGCATAGGGCATACGATTGCGCTATTGATTTGCCTCCTGGCGTTGTGCCTCCTAGGGGCCGCATGTACCTGCTGTCGCGCGAGGAGAATTAGGCCATGGAGGAGTATATTGACGATGCCCTTAAAAGAGGGATTATTCAGAAATCTACCTCGCCTGCAGGAGCTGGTTTCTTTTTTGTCAAAAAGAAGAATGGCGAGTTGAGGCCTTGTATTGATTACGGGGACTGAATAAACTAATGTCCAAGAATGACTACCCCATACCACTCATTACTGAACTATACGACAGGTTAAAAGGTTCTTCCATTTTCACTAAATTATATCTACGGCTGCCTATAACCTGATCAGAATAAGAGCTGGGGACGAGTGGAAAACGACATTTAATACCAGATCAGGGCATTATGAATATCTAGTCATGCCGTTTGTCCTTTGTAATGCACCCGCTGTATTTCAAGAATTTATTAATTATATCCTCCGTGATATGCTACAGTCCTGCGTAGTAGTCTACCTAGATGACCTACTCATACACTCGGCTAGCCTGTCTCAACACATCAAGGATGTGTCTGAGGTCTTGCTCCGATTATGCAAGAATAAACTATTTTGTAAAATGGAAAAATGCGAGTTTCACAGGTCCATGGTGCCTTTTTTGGGCTTCATGATTTCTAAAGATGGTATTGCTATGGAACAGGAGAAACTCGCCACGACCCAAAGGGTTAAAAGCTATTCAGCGCTTTCTTGGGTTTGCTAATTATTACAGGAAGTTTATCCGGAACTTTTCCACTATTATTAAACCTCTGTCTGACCTTACGCACAAGGGTGCTAACCCATCCCAATGGTCTGAGGCAGCTGGTCATGCTTTTGAGACATTAAAGTCCACTTTCGCATCTGCTCCTGTACTGTCCTACCCCAACCCTTCATTTCCATTCACGTTGGAGGTTGATGCCTCTGAAAATGGGGTAGGGGCAGTACTGTCACAGCGTCCGGTTGCCGGGGGTACTCAGAGACCATGTGGGTTCTTCTCAAAAAAACTGTCTAGTGCCCAGAGTCGCTATGAGATTGGGAACGGAGAAAACTCTTGGCTATCATTCTCGCTGTGAAAGAATGGCGTCACCTGCTGGACGGTACAAGAACTCCTGTGTTAATTCTAACAGGCCACAAAAATTTGACTTGTCTCTCGGAAGCTAAAAGATTGTCCTCACGTCAGGCCAGATGGGCCCTGTTTCTATCTCGTTTTAACTTTATCGTATCCTACTTGCCGGGCTCCAAGAATGTTAGGGCTGATGCCCTGTCTAGGCAATTTGGGCCAGAGATGGAGAAGGATGAGGTCCCCGTACCCATGATTCAGCCTGATCGCATCCTGGCTACCCTATGTACTAGCATCACTTTGCCACTGGGGGAGGAGATTCTGGCTACCCAGGCTACGGCGCCCCCAGATACCCCAGTGGGCAAGTGTTTTGTGGAGGAGCCATTTCATACCTGCTTGCTTGAAACATACCATTCATCTAAAGCTGCAGGGCATATTGGGAGGGATCAATTAATTTGGTGTCTCTCACAATTATTTTGGTGGCCCTCCCTACGGGCCGACTGCGCCGCATTCATGGCGGCCTGTACCATCTGTGCTCGTGCCAAAACCCCTAGACAGCTTCCAGTGGTCTTACTCCAACCAGTACCGAATGGTGAACGACCTTGGTCCCACGTATCCATTGATTTCTTGGGAGAATTGCCTGTGTCCAGGGGTTATTCTTTCATACTTATGGTGGTTGATAGATTCTCTAAGATGGCTCACTTCGTGCCCCTTCCTGGCCTTCCCTCAGCCCAGGAGCTGGCAGTTGTCTTTGCTAAAGAGGTATTCCGGTTGCATGGGGTACCGAGTGTTCTGGTGTCCGACCATGGGAGCCAATTTGTATCCAGATTTTGGAGAGCATTTTGTAACCAGATGGGCATTCAGCTGTCCTGTTCATCTGCCTACCATCCCCAGACCAATGGAGCCGCTGAGCGTGCCAATCAAGGATTGGAGCAGTTCCTGCGCTGTTTTGTTTCTGATCATCATGATAACTGGGCAGACCTGTTGCCATGGGCAGAGTTCGCCAGGAAGTGTGCGGTTAGTTCATCGTCCGGGGGCTCCCCGTTTCTCATCAACTACGTGTTTCAGCCATGTTTGCTCCCGGACTCATTCCAGTCGCAGCAGATTCCAGCTCTGGACGAGCACATCGAGTAACTCCGCTCCACTTGGGCACAGGTTCAGAGGGCCCTCAGTCAGTCTTTCCAGCATCATCAGCTCCACGCTAACAGTAGATGGCTGCCAGCGGTCTCCTTTCAGGTTGGGGACAGGGTATGGCTCTCCTCCAGAAACCTCAATTTGCAAGCTCCGTGTAATAAGTTGGCTCCCCGGTTCATTGGTCCCTTCAGGGTGATCTGCAAAGTTAACCCTTGGATCTCCCAGCATCTATGCGCATTCACAATATGTTCCATGTATCCTTGCTGAAACCTCTGGTATGCAACCGCTACACTACCACTCCTGTGGTCCTCAGTCCTGTGGAGGTTCAGTGTCAGGAGGAGTACGAGGTCCAAAGCATCATTGATTCACGCAGATTTAGAGGAAAATTGCAATATTTGGTCCATTGGAAGGGCTATGGCCCTGAGGAACGCTCCTGGGTTGATCAGAATGATCTTCATGCTCGTAGATTGCTGCGCAATTTTCACTCTAAATATCCACAGAAACCAGGTCCCTCTTCTAGGAGAGGGGGTCTTTGAGAGGGGGGGTACTATCACGGTGCCCGTGCTCTTTCTGCTACATTCTGTCAGTCTACACTCCTGCTCTACTCGTATTGGCTATACTGTGCGTGTCCCTCCCAGTATGGCCTTTATATGCTGGGTTCTGGCACCTCTCCGGTGCCCTTTCATGGTGTTCCTGTACCAGTGCTTGTTCCTGCTCTCAGTATTCCCAGTGTATCGACCCGGCCTACCTGACTACTCTGCATTTCGTCTACTGCTTGTGAACCGACCCGGACTGCCTGACCATTCTGCTTCTCCTGCTCCTGTTTACCGACCCGGCTTGGCTGACGTTCCTGCTCCGTGTACCGACTTGGATTGGCTGACGTTCCTGCTCCGGCCTCCGGTTGAGGGTGGTGATCCTTTCTCGCTGTCTGTGACAGCTGTGCAGTTTTGGTCTCGGTTGCCTCTGTGTCTCCCCGGCGACATTCCTATTGGCTTGTCATTCTGTACGCTCCCGGTTGGTTGCCACCTCAGGGCGAGTTGCTCTGTTGCTCATTCCGTTACTGTCACGGCAGTGCTCAGTTGCTCAGTCTCCATTACTGCCACGGCAGTCTCCAGTCGCTTAATCTCCGTTACTGCTACGGCAGAGTGCAAGTGGCCTAGTCTCCGTTTACTGCTACGGCAGAGTGCAAGTAGCCTAGTTTCCATTACTGCTATGGCAGAGTGCAAGTGGCCTAGTCTCTGTTTACTGCTACAGCAGAGTGCAAGTGGCCTAGTCTCCGTTTACTGCTCCGGCAGAGTACAAGTTGCCTGGTCTCCGTTACTGCTACGGCAGTGTCCACGTCTCTCAGTCTCCGTTACTGCTATGGCAGTGATCATGTGGCCTAGTCTCCGTTACTGCTCCGGCAGTGCTCTGTGTTGCTCAGCCTCCGTTACTGCTCAGGCAGTTCACCATTACCTGCTAACCTATTATTGGATGTTACTCGTATTTAAGCTCTCTATCCTAGGTGAGCTTCTTAACAGGCCTTACCACACATGGGACTGTTTACACTTGCTAAACGCCATTAACCCATGCAGTACCGATACACTGAGACTTTTTCAAGATCTGCCTGACCTGTGTCAGTATATCGTGTTATGGACTCTATATTTATACTGGACCTGTGTGGACATATGTAAATGTTACCTGTCTTGTGTCTGTATTATATTGAGAATATACTACAGGACCTGTGAGGGTTATTGTATTACTAATTGCTTAATAAAACTGTGTTTTATCCAAACCTACTGTGTCTGTGTGTCAAACAAACCGTTACACCGTGCTCCTCATCCAAGCCTAAGCTGCAATGGAGATCCAAGTCCTCCATGACGCCCAAGGCTTCCAAACTTCTTCTGCATGACTCACCGAACCCGGGTCACCACTCGCAGGTAGGTGGCCGCCTATGCCACTACTTTTTAGCTTGGCAGGCCTCTGTGGTGGACTCATGGGTTTTACAAGTGGTGGCCTTAGGATACAGGATTCCCTTCACCTCTCTTCCTCCTCGAAGGACCTTTGTTTCTCGTTCTCCCTTGGGAGCAGAAAGAGACACCTTTTCAAGGAAGCTATACAGGCCCTTCTGGAGAAGGTGGTCCTGGAGGCAGTTCCTCCTCAGGAGAGGGGCTTGGGATTCTACTCCAACCTTTTTGTGGTTTCCAAGAAGGATGGGGGCTGTCGTCCCATTTTGGATCTGAAGGATCTCAACTCCTTTGTGGTTAGGTCCCAGTACCACCAGGAGTCTCTGCTCACAGTGATAGCAGCCATGTCTCCTGGGGAATTTCTGGCCTCTCTGGATCTTCAAGATGCCTATCTGCACATCACCATTAATCCAGAGAGCTGACAGTATCTCCACTTTGCCTGCAACTGAGGGCATTTCCAGTTCTCTGCCTTCCCCTTTGGCCTAACTACGGCTCGTCAAGTCTTCAACAGAGTAGTAGGAGCATTGATCACAGTCCTACATCGGAATGGCATCAGGGTGACTCCATACATGGCCGACCTCCTTCTGAAGGCCTCGTCTCAGGAACCCCTTCACCATCAGGTGCAGGACTGTATTCATGCTCTCTCCCATCACTGGTGGATCATCAACTTTGACAAGTCAGACCTTGTTCCTTCCCAGAGGATGGTCTTTCTGGGTCTCCTCTTCGACACTCAGAGGGGATGGTGTTTCTCACGGACGAAGTGGCTCATCAGATGGCACTGAAGGTCCAGGCTATCCTGTCTCTGGATCCAGTTCCAACCAAGAAGTTGTCATCCTTGGTTGAGAAGTTCATTCCACCATAGAAGCAGTCCTGTTTGCCATGGCTCACACCAAGCAACTTCAGAGGTTTCTAATCCTGGCATGCAGGGGCCGTCCAGATCTCTTCTCTTCGAGTGGAGCAGAGCCTCTCGCGGTGGCTCAACTTGAGCAATCTCCTGAACAGCAGACCCTTCCTGGTGCCTTTCTGGACCACAGTGACAACGGATGCCAGCCTCTCCGGATGGGGAGCTGTGCTGGGGCACTTGAGTGTTTAGGGCCAATGGTCTCTGGAGGATTCTCTCCTTCCCATCAATATCTTGGGGCTTTGGGTGATATTTCATGCCCTACATCTTTGGACATGGCAACTGGAGGATTGCCCAGTTAGGGTACGGTCAGACAACGCCACAGCAGTAGCCTACATCAACAAGCAAGGCAGTAGAAGAAGTCTCGCAGCTTGGCTAGAGGTCAAGGCTATTTTATCATGGGCAGAGGAGCATGTTCCTGCCATTTCTGCAGTTCATATTCCTGGCGTAGACAACGTTCTGGCAGACTTCCTCAGTCGGCACACAGTGGACAGCGGAGAGTGGGAGCTATATCCAGAGGTGTTCAACCTCATCACCCAGCAATGGGGTCTTCCTTGCATTGACTTGATCGCAGCCAGGCACAACAGGAAGGTTCCAATGTTCTGCTCTCGCTGGACGGGTCCCCTGGCTCTGGCAGTGGATGCCGTGTCGATCCTGTAGACATTTCCTCTGGCATACGTCTTTCCTCCTGTTCCCCTGTTGAACGGGGTACTTCTGAAGATGAGCCCAGTCATTCTGATTGCTCTGTACTGGCCCCGACAGGCTTGGTTTCCGGAGCTTCTGGACCTCTCAGTGGCAGAACCTCTTCGACCCCCCGTCTGGACCTTCTTCTGCAGGGTTACCTCTGGAAGGAAGACGTTCATCGTCTGACTTTGACGGCATGGAGACTGAATCCTCAATTTTGAAGAAGAAAGGATTTTCTTCTGGCATGGTGGCTACTATGCTTAGTGCCTGTAAGCCTGTTTCCTCTAAGCAGAAAAGATAAAAACAGCGCAAATGGACTCTTCTAAATGTAGTATTTTCCAAATTCTTTTCCCTTCACCTTCACCACGTGCTCCAAATTGGGTACTCACTTTTAAATGAGGTTTTTACTGCCTCCCAGTATGAATCAGCATTCCTGGTTTCAACCCCAGGTTGGTTACCACCTCACTGCGCTCTTCCAGGAGTTCTCCACTTTTCGCCTTCCACAACCACTGTATATAATTTCACTATCACTCCTTTATTAAGAGTGTGCTAGTATATAGGACACAGATTGTCTCTATAGCAGTGTAGTAGTGGAGTAAGAATATAATATATATATATGTATTTTACTGCTTACTTCTTCAAGATCTTCTGAAGAAGTAAGCAGGACTTGGTCAGAAGCTCTTGAAGAAGTAAGCAGGTCTTACTGTGCACAGCCCCACGTTTGGAAAAACTGAACACCTCATACCAACTGTATTTCAAGCACTGTGGTGGAGGGGTGTGATGATTTGGGCTTGTTTTGCAGCCACAGGACCTGGGAACCTTGCAATCATTGAGTCGACCATGAACTTCTCTATATACTAAAGTATTCTAGAGTCAAATGTGAGGCCATCTGTTAGACACCTAAAGCTTGGCTGAAATTGGGTCATGCAACAAGACAATGATCCCAAGCGCACCAGCAAATCTACAACAGAATGGCTGAAAAAAACAGAATCAATTTGTTGTAATTAAGAGAGCTGTGCATAAACAAATTCCCTCAAACCTCAATGAACTGAAGCAACATTGTAAAGAAGAGTAGGCCAAAATTCCTCCACAATGATGTGAGAGACTGATAGTCACACAGAAAACAATTACTTCAAGTTATTGCTGCTAAAGGTGGTTCTACAAGCTATTGAATCCTAGGGTTTACTTAGTTTTTCACACATGACTTCTTCATTTTGGCTTTATTTTTTAAATAAATCATGACACTGTGTAATATGTCTTCTCTGTCTAATATAGCATACAGTGACCATGGGGAGGTGACGGCTCCTCCCAATAGGCTGGAACAATTTTGCAATGAATTGCAGGGGTGGAACCTCCCTCTCCTCCATAACAGGTTATTTAGATGCTCCCCTCCAGTTAGATTTGTTCCATTATCCTGGTAGGAAGGCTGTGACCAGTTCTACTTTGTTTTAGCTATTTTATTATTTTCCTTTAGATATGGGGTGTCAAAATTCCCCCATTAGGTGGATTACCATTACTGGCTTCCCCTTGGTTGATTGCCCAGTTGACAGGAGCTTCTTGTGGACCCTTCAGCCCTGTGAGAGAACCATGTAACTCACGTCTCTCTCTCTCTCTCCAGAGGGAGTCTCTCTGTGAGGCTTCTTCCGTGCAATGGTAATTTGAGGAAAGAAGACCTGCAGAAAAAGGTGAGCAACTTGTCCCACAGCTCCCTTCCGTACAAGGGTTTCTTTGGAGTTCTCTGTTACTCTTGCACTCATGTTGGGTATTTTCATTTCTGTTCTGAGGGTCTTTGGAGCATTTTGTGCAGTTTTGTGGTAATTAACCCCTTCCCTGCCAGTACTGGGCTGTTGAAGGTTTCATTCTCGCGCTTACATTTTTATTATTATATGTGTTCATGTTTATTAGTGTTTTCTATGTGTTTTTACACTTCTTAATCACTTTTACTTTATTTGTTATTTTTTTTTTTTAATTTCATGCTTTTAAGGAGCACTTTGCGGCATAGTAGCAATGCTCCATTGATCTCTATGGGACAGACATGTGGGTACATATCTCTGCAACCTCTCTGTGTACCGAGTTCAGAGAAGGCTCATTTTACTTGTTTACCCTTGTCTAATTATCTGGTGGACATTCTCAGTGTCTTGGGATCTTTGGAGGGATTCGGTTCTGTATTTTGGTACTCTGTTTTGAGAAACTACATTTCCCGTAAATGCCCGATTCACAGGCTGATTTCTGATTGGTCCCCATTTTGTTTTTCCTCTCTAGCAAGTATCATACGCAGGGCTTGGTCCCTTCAACCCTCCTCCTCAGGTTAACAATTTGCTTGCCACATAAATGTTTTTTAGACTTTCTAGGGTGAAATCTGAAATCTGGGTGACACTATTTGGGTATTCCTTTACTGTTTTGACACTTTATTCTGTAGAATATCAGATCCACCCGGACATTTGGCTAGGCCTAAGGCTAAGAACTCAGGTTTTCCTCATACCAAACAGGGCTTCCCAGAGAGTACTCGAGTTACTTATGCCCTTCATGTACTTTGGCCCCTGCGCCTCCGCCAGGGCCTTCCAGCCATGAGCAAGAGCCACCTTGGGTCAAGGACTTAAAGGGATAGTAATACTTAAAATGTAAAAAATATATATTATAGGGTTTATCCCCCTGAGTAAAACAAGAGTACTTCCACTGCTGAAAGGTGTTTCATTCAAAAGTTATTAATTTTCAAAGTTTAATTTTTTAGGTGCAATATCACAGTGACCTGAAATTGTACAATGGCGCTGTTGCTACACCATCCTATGGAGATTTATGGTCCCGGGACCAGAGCTGTCCGGTTCCCTCCCAAAACCTGATGTTCCAAGCTTGCTTGGTTGGGGCGCAATCTTGGGTCATCTGATTGTTCAGGGCCATTGGGCTGCAGAAGGGAATCTTCTTCCAATCAACATGTTGAAGCTCAGAGGTATTTGTCTTCTCACCTGGCAGGATGCCCAGTCTGGGTCCAGTCAGACAACACCACGGCCATGGGTTACATCAACAAGCAAGGAGGCACAAGAAACCCCGCGACTTGGTTCGATGTCAAAACTATTTTGGCTTGGGCAAAAGACAATGTACCTGCTATCTCGAATGTGCACATCCCAGGTGTAGAGAATGTCCTCGCAGACTTCCTCAGTCGACGCACAGTGGGTCCCGGAGAGTGGGAACTTCACTCAGAAGTGTTCAACCTTGTGGTACAGGAGTGGGGTCTTCCTTGCATAGACCTGATGTCCACAAGGAACAACTGGAGGGTTCAGATGTTTAGCTTGTGGTGGCAGGATCCCCTAGCTTTCGCAGTGGATGCTCTGTCAATTCCATGGAGATTTAATCTGGCCTACAGCTTTCCTCCACTTCCCCTGTTGTCCAGGGTCCTACAGAAGATTTAGATGGGCAACACCTCAGTCATCCTGATAGCACCTTATTGTCCCAGACAACCTTGGTTTCCCAAACTGTTGGCCTTATCAGCCCAGGAACCATTTCCCCTGCCTCACAAACCGGACCTCCTTTTGCAGGGTTACCTGTGGAAGGAGGATGTGGATCAACTAGCTTGACGGCATGGCTGTTGAAGCCTCCATCTTGAGATGGAAAGGTTTTTCTCCAGAAGTAGTTTCCACTATGACCCAGGCCAGAAAACCTGTGTCTTCAAAGGCCTACCACATGGTTTGGTCTATTTTCATTGCTTTGTGTGTGGACAGGGATCTGTCCTCACACGTATTTGACTTTCCAGCTATCCTATATTTTTTGCAGGATGGAGTGAACAAGGGCCTTAGCTTTAGTTCCCTGATGATTCAGACCTCGGCTCTCTGTCTTTTTTCAGAGGTGCATTGCCACCTTTCCAGATGTCAAGGTCTGCTTTCAAGGGGTTGCCCGTGCTTTCCCTGCCTATAAGGCTCCCATTCCTCAGTGGGACCTTAATTTGGTTTTGGGGGGTTTTGCAGAGGCCTCCTTTTGAGTCCTTGGCTAGAAACATAGAATTTGACAGCAGATAAGAACCATTTGAACCCATCTAGTCTGGCCATTTTCCTACTGTAAAAACCTCAAACCTTGTTTGATCCTTGACCTTGTCTTATGTTCAGGACAGCCTTATGCCTATCCCATGCATGCTTAAAGGGATAGTAATACTTCGTTTTAACTTTATTTTATTTTGTAGGCATTAAAAAAACATGAAGAATGATATAAGTCTTATCTCTCAAACCTTTATGGTTTATGAGATATTCACAAGCAAAGTTACCCTCCCCGCCCCTTTTTCCTAGTGTAAGCCATCTCTTCTCAGATGTGAGTCTGGTTGTATGACAGGACAGATAACAGAAGGGGACAATTTTCTTTGTATGAAAACAATGAAAGCCCTTCCCCCCTTGACAAGTTTTTCAGCTTTTTCCATTATCTTAATTGAAGATTGTCCCTCTCTGCAGTCTACCTGGGCACCTCCCTTCTGATCTGGTTGAACAGGGAAGGGATACTTTGTTTGTGAATATCTCTTAAACCATAAAGGTTTCAGAGATAAGACTTATATCATTCTTCATGTTTTTTTAATGCCTACAAAATAAAATAAAGTTAAAGCGAAGTATTACTATCCCTTTAAATTCTGTCACTGTATTAACTTCTACTACTTATAAGTTATAAGTTCCACTTATCTACTACCCTCTCAGTGAAGTAAAACGTTCTTACATTACATCTAAACATGTGTCCCTCTAGTTTTAGACTATGGCCTTTTTTCCTAACATTTTTGCTCCTTTGAAATGTACTTCCATCCTGCACTTTGTTGAATCCCTTCATGTATTTGAGTGTTTCTATCATATCCCCTCTCTCTTCTGTCCTCCAAGCTATGTCCAGATCCTTTAGTCTACACTGATATTTATTTTCCTGTAAACAAGTCACCATTTTAGTAGCCTTTCTCTGAATTTTCTCTAGCGTATCTATATCCTTCTGGAGATGGGGTCTCCAGTACTGTACACAGTACTCTAGGTGATGTCTAACTAGAGATCTGTAGAATGGCATGACTACTTTCCATTTTCTGCTATTAATGCCCCTAGCTATACAACCCAGCACCCTTCTTGCATTCCTTATCACTTTATTACATTGTCTGCCTTTAAGTCATTAGAAATAATTACTCCCAAATACCTTTCCTCTGTTGTCTCTGACAGCACAGTACCCTTAATAGTATATTTTTCCTTTGGATTTGTATGTCCCAAATGCATTATTTTACATTTATCAACATTAAACTGCAGCTTCCACACTCTTGTCCATTCTTCTAATTTACCTAAAACATGTCATTTGGCGTATTCTCCTTGGAATGTCTACCCTATTGCAGATCTTTGTATCATCTGCAAAAGAGCATACTTTACCTTGAAGACCTTTTGCAATATCACTTTTGCAAAACATGTCTTTTAATGTGGAAGATGGCTTTTCTCTTTGCTGTGGTCTCTGTCTGCAGATTTGCTCAGCTGCAGGCCCTCTCCTGCAAGCCGCCTTTCCCGGTGTTTCATAACGACAAGGCTGTTCTCCATACCTCTCAGGAATTTCTTCCTAAGGTGGTTTCTGAGTTCCACATCAATCAGGAGATTGTTCTGCCTTCCTTTTGTCCTGTGCCTAAATCTGGCAAGGAGAGGGATCTCCACTTGTTGGATGTTGTGCGTTCCCTTTAGTTTTATGTGCACCACACTTAGTCTGTTCGTCAAACTGATGCCTTGTTTGTCATCCCTGAGGTTCCTAGAGCTGGTAAAGCAGCATCCAACGTAACTATTACTTCTTGGATTAAGTCTACCATCCGTAAGGCGTATGAGCTCAGAGGTAAACCTGTTCCCTTACACATCACTGCACACTCTACTAGGTCTGTTGGAACTTCATGGGCCTATAAGAATCAGGGCTCTGCTGATCAGTTGTGCAAGGCGGCCACCTGGTCTTCTGTGCACACCTTTGCCAAACACTATTGTGTGTATGTGCTGGCTTCCCAGCTTTGGCAGGAAAGTCCTGGAGGCAGTTTTGCCTATCTAGGACTTTATCTTCCCTGTGCCTTATTGTTCTTTAACCTTTGAGCCCTGTTGGCTCTTGTTACTGTGTGCTGTGTATCATTCTCAGTGTCCATTGACACTTTATTAGTTTGGGTTGTCCCGTGTCCTGGATAGTCCCTTGGGAACTCAGGTATCATGGGGAATGGTGCTTGGTCCTTTCCTTTTGGTACATCCCCATGGTACCTGTAAGCTATACTGGATGACAGAAAATAGGATTTTAGCCTTACCTGTTAAATCCTTTTATCTTAGTCCATATAGCTTACAGGTCTCCCACCTAGTGGAAGCGACCATGCTTGGTTCCTGTGGCTGAACGTATTGGTCCATACTCACAGGGGTCTTGCTCTTCTTCTTCTCTCTGTCTAGCTCAGTAGGGTTAGTGTCTCAAATCTAATTGGAGGGGAGCAGCTAAGTAACCTGCTATGGAGCAGAGGGAGGCTCCACCCCCTGCAAATCATTGGAGAATTGTTCCAGTCTACTGGGAGTAGCTGTCACCTCCCCATGGCACCTGTAAGATATATGGACTAAGAGAAAAGGATTTAACAGGAAAGACCAAAATCCTATTTTTAGACCTGCTAAGGAACTGATGATTGCTATTATGTCCTGATATGTAAAACCATAGAATTCAAAGAGGGTGTACTTTCTTTTTCATATAATTGTATTTTGTGTTTGCTGACATTTTTAATAATATAATGCTATGGGCTGTACCCACTGTCTCCTTTTATTCTTTTGAAATATCTACAGAAAATTCAATCACTCAGTTTCAGAGTTTTAATAGAAAATCAAAGGGTTAATGCTTTTCAGCTGCATGCACAGGCTGTTGGGAAGCATCAGTTACATATCCACAATGCTTTTATAAAGCAAAAAAATAAAATAAAAGGGCAATTTATTGTGACGAGAAAAAAACTTTTTAAAAAAATCACCAGTAATGCTAATTTCTGGAAGTCTTTTTCTACTGTTGTGGTGAGTAGTGTGAGTAATTGATCAGAGCCCTCAGGATCTAATTTGCATTCTGTTCTGGGAAATGTAATTATGTAATATTTAAAATGTTACCAAGGCAACAGTAAGGAAACTGGTTACTGTACGGCTCGGGAACTGGTTACTGAAGGTTTTTATTTCCTGAATCCAAGTTAAAACTAATTAAAATGCAATGGAATATTTAAGCAATGCAAAAAATAAGTGTTTGCCATCCCAAATTAGTCTAAAACTAATAGCTGAAATTAGTGGATCAACTGAGAATCTACCTGGTTTTATAAGAATGAGACATTTTGTAAGCTGGTTTATCTTGAAAAACCTATATTATAAATTATTCAATAAAAAGTTACAAGGTTTGTTTCAAACTAAAAGGTCTGCATATGACAAAAAGAGAACCCTTTAATAATACATAAAGAAATTGAAAGAAAGGGTGCAATGCTTGAGCTTATATTTTTTCTCTTACTGGCCATTCCTGTAGATAATTATATACATCCATTCCTCTTCCATATTTCTGTATCAGTCCAGTACACACACCTTTAAGAAATATATTTCTCTGCCGTCCAATATAGCTTACAGGTACCATGGGGATGCGACAGCTCCTTGCAGTAGGTTGGAAGAATTCTTCAAAGAAGTGCAGGGGTGGAGCCTCCCTCTCCTCCATAGCAGGCTACCTAGCCACTCCCCTCTCCAGTTAATATTTGTTCATCATACTGGTAGGAAGGCTGTGAACAGTTCTGCTTAGTTTTATTTGTTGTATTATTTTTACTTAGATATGGATATATGGGGTATCTAAATTCCTCCATTACTGGCTTCCCCTGGTGGATTGCCTAGTTTACAGGAGCTGCTTATGGACCCTTTCAGCCCTGGGAGAGAACCATGTAACCCATATCTCTCTCTCCAAAGGGAGGCTCTCTGAGGCTTCTTCCAATTCAATGGTAATCTGAAGTAAAATGAACCTGTAGAAAAGATGAGCAACCCTTTGAGTTCCATGGTCCACTGTCCCACAGTTCCCTTCCGCACAAGGGTCTCCTTGGAGTTTTCTATAACTCCTGCATTCGTGTTGGGTATTACTTGCTGCTGTTCTGGGGCTCTTTGGTGCATTTTTGACTGTTATGTGTTAATTCCTCCCTTCCCTGCCACCCTTGGTCAGTTCAGGGACTTCAGTCCTACTTTCCTTTTATTTATTCATGCTACTTGGTGTTATATATGTGTTTATACACTTTTTATACCATTGATCTCTATAGCAGCCATTTTTGGACATATCTCTGCGACGCTTTATGTACAAAGTTGAAACAAGGCTTAATCTTCTTGCCTCCCTTCCCTAACTATCCGGTGGATATTCTCAGTGTCTTGGGGGTTTTGGGTGGATTCGGTTCTGTTTTTGATACTCCATCTTGGGAAAACTACATTTCCAATAAACACCCGTTTCGCGGTCCATTTTCTGATTGGCTCCCTGTGCCGTCACCATTTTGTTTCCTCTCTACAAGAGTATCATGCGCATTCCTTGGTCTCCTCAGCTCTTCTCTCAGGATAACCCTTTGCTTGCCAGATAAGTGCATTTTAGGCTTTCTGGGATTAAATCCTTAATCTGGGTAACAGTACTTGGGTCTTCCTTTACTGTACTGACACTTTCTCTTGGTAGAATGATGGATCCACTTGGACCTGGGGCTAGGCCTAAGACTTAAGGACTCAGGGGCGTCTCAAACCCACCTTATTGTTCCTCATGTCAATCAGTGCTTCCTATGGGTATTCTGGGCATTTATGCCCCACATGCTCTGTGGCCCCTGTGTCTCCTCCAGGCCTTCGAGTCACGACCAAGATCCACCTTGGGTCAAGGACTTAGTCTTCTATGGCACAGTTTCATCTTTCTATTCAGTGAGTTCTTCAGTCCTGGAGACCCCCAATTTCCTCAGGTTTGCGGCTCATATGGTCCTTGGCATTCCTGATCTTTCTGACTTTTCTGTAGAGAATTCAGATGAGGAATCTGAGGATGGTGTTTGTTGTGAAGGGGCTTCTTCACAATTTCATGGGGACCCCTTTGAAACTGATTCTGAAGCCTCTGCTAAGGGTCTCATTAAGGCGGTATAAACTACTTTGAATATTCCCTCTACTCCTGTAGGGCCACAGGTTCCTTTCTTTGTCTTTCAAACGCGCAAGATATCCTTTACTGTTTTTCTGCCAATCCCATTCTGGATCAAATTATCCTGGATGAGTGGTAAACTCATGACAAGCTTCTGAATCTGTCTAAGAGATTCTCTAAACTATATCACTTTTCTGAAGCTGCCTTGACTCAATGGGCTACTCCTACTCAGGTTGATTCTCCCATTTCCAGGCTTTCTAAGTCCACTGCCTTAGCAGTTGTGGACACTTCAGCTCTTAAGAACTTGACAGACAGAAAGCTTGAAGCTATTTTGAAAGCTAATTTCACTGCTAATGGTGCATCCATGAGACCTGCCTTGGCTTCTGTATGGGTCAATAGGGCCATTGCTGTTTGGACTGAACAGCTGACTGCTGCTGATCACAAAGGTGTACCTAAGAATGACCTTTTATCCCTTTTGGCCAATATTTCTGAGACTCAGCAATATATTACTGATGCTTTCTTTGACGCTGTTCAGCTTGATGCAAACGTCTCCGCCTTTTCTGTGATTGCTAGGCGTATGCTGTGGCTGAAGATCCGGTCTGCAGACTTGAGCTCTAAGAAATCACTGATTTCTCTTCCCTTGCAGGGTAACTCTCTTTTTGACCCTGAACTGAAGAATATCATCAGTGTGGCCACTGGGGGCAAGAGCACTTTGTTACCGTCAGGTTCCTAAACGCAGCCCTCAGGCGAAAATACATTGTCTTTTTTGTCCCAAACAGAATTAAGCATTTAGGGCAAACCCAGTGGCACCTCAGGCCCCGCGTTCCACCCCCAAGCCCAAACAGCAGTGGAGATCAAAACACACCTCCAACAACCCTAACTCAACCAAACCTTCGTCCCTTCTTGCTCCCCTCAGGAACAACAAAAGCTCAGACTTTTCAATGGGGAGGTCCAGTCTCTCTTGGACAAGTTCCTCAAGAGGAGAGAGGTTCAGGCTTTTATTCCAATATCTTTGTCGTTCCCAAGAAGGATGTTGGCTGCCGTCCTATCCTGAACTTCAGAGGTTTGCAGGGGGGACCCGGAACTTCTGGGTCATCCTATATCCCTTCCTGCAGAAGTGGCTCAGAGCCTTCATTGGTGGTTGAACCTGTCCAACCTGGAAAAAGGATGACGATTTGTGATTCCATACTGGACCATTGTGACAAAGGATGCCTGCCTGCTCGGTTGGGGGTGCAGTCTTGGGTCACCTGAGTGTCCAGGGCCGGTGGTCAAAGGAAGAGACCCTTCTTCCCATCAACATCTTGGCGCTCAGGGCGATCTCCCATGCGTTGCGGTATTGGTCATCTCACCTGACGGGTGCCCGGTCAGAGTCCAGTCTGAGAACACCACAGCCGTGGCTTACATCAACAAGCAAGGAGGCACCAGAAGTCCCTTTACTTGGTTCAAGGTCAAGGATATTTTAGCTAGGGCAGAAGACCATATGCCTGATATCTCTGCACATCACAGGCATAGCAAATGTTCTAGCAGACTTCCTCAGTCAACACACTGTGGACCCAGGAGAGTGGGAGCTTCACCCGGAGGTGTTCGATCTTCTGGTACAGATGTGGGTCTTCCTGCAATAGACCTGATGGCTGCCAGGAGCAACATGAAAGTTCAGATGTTTTGCTCATGCTGGAGGGATACCCTGGCGTTTGTGGTGGATGTTCTGTTGATCCCATGGAGATTTCAGCTGGCCTACATCTTTCCTTCTCTTACTTTCCTGCCCAGGGTGCTGCAGAAGATACGGATGGACGGAGCAACAGTCATCCTAATTCCCCCTTATTGGACCAGACAATCTTGGTTCCCAGAACTGCTGGCCTTGTCTTTTCAGGAACCGATTCCTCTGCCACGCAGACCGGATCTCCTTCTCCACGGATACATGTGGAAAGAGGACACGGACCATCTGGCTTTGACGCATGGCCGTTGAGGCCTTCATTTTGAGGAAGAAGGGTTATTCTTCTGAAGTGGTCTCTACTATGATTCAGGCTAGAAAACCAGTTTCCTCAAAAGCCTATCATAGGGTTTGGTCTATTTTCCCTGCTTGGTGTGTGGACAGGATCTGTCCTCATAAGATTTTGATCTTCCAGCTATCCTGTCCTTTTTACAGGACAGAGTAAACAAGGGCCTTAGCCTTAGTTCTTTGAAGGTATAGACCTCGTCTCCCTCTCTCTTATCAGAAACGGATTGCCATTTTACCAGATGTCAAGGTCTTTTTTCAGGGCGTTGCTCATGCTTTTACTGCTTATAAGGCTCCCACTTAACCTTGTCTTGAGTCTTTTGCAGAGACCTCCTTTTGAGTCCTTGGCTACCATTCCTATACGACTTTTGGCGTGGAAGATGGCTTTTCTCTTATTAGTCGTCTTTGTTTGCAGACTTGCTGAATTGCAGGCCTTGTCCTGCAAGCCGCCTTTCCTGGTGTTTCGCAAGGATAAGGCTGTTCTCCATACCTCCCAGGAATTTCTTCCTAAGGTGGTTTCTGAGTAACACATCAGTCATGAGATTGTTGTGCATTACATTTGTCCTGACCCTAAATCTGACAAGGAGAATTCTATGGGACATTAAATAGTTTAATAACGCCTATCAGGGTCACTATGAACTTTAGTGAGACTGAGATCAATTATTTGGATGTAATAGTGAAGAAGGTTAATGGTGGCCTTCAGACATCGCTATTCATTAAGGAAACGGACAGAAACACACTGTTGCATTCCCATAGTTAAAATCCCTATTCATTGAAGAAGGGTCTCCTGGTTTCACAATTCATGAGAGTGAAAAGAATTGCATCGGATCCCAATTCGGCAACTGAATCTTCGAGAAGAATGGGCAGAAGAATCATAGAAAGAGGATACAATGAACGTGTAATTGCTAATGATACACAACATGTATTGGAGTTGGAAAGGGATACCCTTCTTCAAGGAAGAGGTGATAGGGGAGAGTCACTGTCTGATAAAATGGTAATAACAACTACTTTCTCTGATGTTTCTGCTTCATTTAGAAAATCAGTCAATGAAAATTGGCGATTATTGACTAGTGATCCTGATGTTGGTCATTTGTTTCAGGAACCCCCAATATTTGGTTATAAGCAAGGCAGAAACATCAGAGACAAATTGGTTAAATCGGACCCAAAAAAGTAAATATTCCACAGTCCAATGCCCTGCTAGACAAGGGATAGTGAGATGTGGGGGATGTGTAACATGTAGCCACATGATAACTGGGGCTTCTATAGTGGTACCCCCCAAGAATCATGTAGTCTACATTAAAGAATGTTTAACTTGCACAACTGCGTTTGTTGTATATCTTTTATTTTGTCCGTGCAATAAATGTTATGTTGGAAAGACGAGTAGGCCATTTAAAGAAAGAATACGAGAGCACAGGTCATCCATTATTAGGGGACTTAATGGTACTTTGACTGACAAGGAATTAAAAGTTACTCTTGTGGCTAGATATTTTATACAATGTAAACACAAACTAAAGGATCTACAATGTTGCCCAATAGAGTGGGTTAAGATTGATCCTCGCGGTGGTGACAGATTAAATAGACTAGCCAGGAGGGAAGTGTACTGGGTTTACACACTTGGTACTTTGTTTTTTGGCTTTGGCTAAGTCTGAGGAAGTAGTTGGGTAACTACGAAACGTTATATAGCGCAGCCATTTATTTTATATATTTTATTTTTTGTATAATTTTGAACAATTTTGAGATAAATATGTTTTTATAATAAAACAAAAGAATTTTGAAGATAAGCAGCATCGAGTGGATCCCTTTTCTCTATCTGAGATCACCTGAACAGAGACAGGTTAAATTCTCTGTAGGCTTGTCTCGTTGTGATTGGGCATAGGTCTCTTCACAACCATCACATATTTTGAAGTTGTATATTTATTATAGGCACTACTGGGCGCCCTCTCTGTTATATGTTTTTTCTACACTTGGTACTTTAGCACCAAGGGGGTTAAATGAACAGTTTAGCCTGATAAGTTATTTGTGATGGAATAGACAAGGCTAGATGTACACCGTATAATGTATTTTTTGATATTGTATCTCCTTGAAATTGAATGTATATGATTTTTATATAAGTCATAATGTGATTTTTTTACATTTGTATATATTGATTTTAGTTGCAAGCTTGGTTACGTTTGATATTTTTGGATAGCTGCCGTTGACACAGGGGGCGGATCTGACACCTTAGGTCACTATGGAGACCAGGTGGAATTCTGATCTGAATCAGGTGTGAACAGGTAGAGTTAAAAAGGCATTTTGTTGAGCAAGACACTTTTGCAGTAACCCTGATGAAAGTCTAAATTGCTGACTGAAACGTTGGATATTATGTCTTTTAAGAAGTATAAAAGTTAAGTTTTAATAAGTGAGTGTGACCGATCATATTTGGAGCATAACTTGAGGAGGCACCAAAGGTCACCCATCAATTGCCTCGATGGTCATAGGGTTTACAAGTTCGACCAATGGGATGTTGTGTAGGGCGGCAAACTCCTTGTCCATGAAATACCCAGCCGCTCCCAAATCTATCAGGGTCGATGTTGTAAAAGAGGAGCTAGACCAGGATACCATCACCTCTACTACTGGTTTTGACTGTACAACCTCCGGGGACTGATGAACACCACCTAGGACCTGTCCCCTACGGATACCTAGGTGCGTGCGTTTTCCGGACGCACAGGACAGTTGCACAAATGGTGACCATCTTTGCCACAGTAAAGACCCAAGCCGTTCTTATGGCGGAAGGACCGTTCCTCCATAGTCAGTCTAGTGAATCCCACCTGCATAGGTTCTGCTAAGTCGGCATGACCAGTTGGCAAGGGAGGAGAGAGAGAGGCAAGGGTGGGAATTCATTCTTGTGCCACTGCCCAGTGGAGGACCTTGGTTTTGTTCTGCGTCCTCTCTCTGATTCACGTGTCAATTAGGTTTACAAATTCAATACATTTGTTAAAGGCATCCGGCAATTTGCGGGCAGCAATCTCGTCTTTAATTCTGTCACTGAGACCTTGGGCGAAGGCTGTTCGTTTGCCCTGATGGTAACTCTGCAAAAGGCCCTTATGAATTCGGTAAAATTGGAAGTAATGGGTTTAGCCATCTCCCATATAGGATTCGCCCAGGCTAGGGCTCTACCCGTCAATAATGAAATCATGAAACCAATTTTACTTTGTTCCATAGGAAAGGCTTGTGGGGCAAGTTAAAAAAAAATTTCGAGCTGATTAAGAAACCCCCTGCATAAGGTAGGCTCCCCATTGTATCTTAGCGGGAGTGATGCGGTAGTGGACAACTGTAACGGTTATTCAGACCAGAGGTAAAAAATAAAACACAGTTTTATTGAGAACAAATAAAGAACACAGCCTCCTAAGGGCAGAAATAGGTAATTACACGTAACTGCAGGCAATACGGTACTATAGCAGACACAGTATAAGTAAGGAGCAATACTGTACAAACAATGGAACAGTGGAAAGCAAGGGTTAAGTCCAATGTAATAATCAGTCTCTGAGGTGGTGTATAAGCCTACACCCAGTAGTGGATAAGAACAGCCAAAGGCTGCGGTGCGAGATGGAAGCACCTGGTAGTGAGTCCACACAGTAGTACTCAAGGACTGGCGATTTGCAAGACCAACCACTTATGCTAGAGCCACTTAAGACAAGAGCCACGGCACTCTACCGTGCGTAATCGGATAACCACACTGTGTGAGCTGAATGGAGTCAGAGTCAACTGCACTTGCGGTGTAGAATGGGTTAATGACACTGCTTGAGCTGAATGGAACCTGAGCCAGCAGCACCCCTTGTTGCATCAACGATACCCACACTGCCAGAGCTGAACGGGACCAGAGCCAGTATCGGAGGCCACAAGTACTGCAAGTGTCAGCGAGCAGGCTCGGTAACAGAGGCAACAGACTCGGCAGGTGTTAACGGACGGCCTTTAATCTGAGGCAACAGGCACGCCCAGGGTTAATGGACAAGCTAGGTAAAGGAGGCAACAGGCTCAGCAAGTGTAAATGGATGTCAGCAAAAGAGGCACAGGTCTGACAGTTCACAATGTTGCCAGGCTACATAGACGAAGCCGGATCACTGGAAACTGGAACCAAGCAGGAAAGTGGGTCAGGCCGGATCACACACGTAGCAGGAGCGTCAGACAAGCCGGATCAATCACGGAGCAGGAACGTCAGCCAGGCCGGGTCATACACGGAGCAGGAGCATCAGACAAGCCGGATCAATCACGGAGCAGGAACGTCAGCCAGGCCGGGTCATACACGGAGCAGGAACCAGGAGAATAGTCAGACAAGCTAAATCAGTACACAGGAACACAGCAACGGAAGCACTGGTACAGGAACACCACGAAAGGGCACCTGTCAGGTGCCAAAGGCCCGGTATAAGAAGGCCATACTGGGCGGGCATAACAGGTACTGCCAATAGGAACACACCACAGCAGAGAGTGACAGGTAATCACGGCAACCGTGATAACAACCCTTTACATGGAAGATTCACACCCAAAGTTTGAGCCATTGGTGCTTGAACTGTGGTAGCCTCAGAGGCTTGAGCTGGTTTGTCAAGATGCGCAGTATGCTCCAGAATAGATTGCACGGCCATTGACAACTGATCGAGGCGTTGTTCGTACATATCCATTCTCCAATGGATATTCAAGGAGCTATCTTCACCAGAATTGTCTGAGGTCATTGGCCCTTTCATACTGTCACGGTTTTGATGAACACTCAGACAAGACTTGTAAGGTTAGAATTACTTTATTGAAAATAAAGTACAAACAGCAGTAATGTTCACACCCACACAAGCCCAGAAGAAGACAGTACAAGTACTGTCTACATACACAATGGTAGGGTAGGCACAGTGAAACAACAATGTACAGACAAGTAGCAAGTCCCCTAGAGAGTTAGGGTGAGGAGGAGGCAGTGACTTGCTGATGGTGACACTGAGAGGCCCACAACTCTTGACTATTGGCAGCAAGGACCCTAGATCGCTAGGGGTAAATGGACACCCAAGGCCAACGGATACTGGTAACTGAGGTCCTAGAAGGCTAGGGTAGACAAAGGCACACAGACCACGAGTACTGGCAACAAGGACCCTAGAACGCTAGGAGTCCCAAGACTCACAACTGGCAAACACTGACCCTAGAATGCTAGGGTCAACAGAAGGCCCAGACTTCGGATAATGACAGCTAGGACCCTAGAACGTTAGGGTATCGGGAGGCCCAAGACATACAGCTACTGGCAGCAGAGACCCTAGAACACTAGGGGTGAATCGGAGGCAACAGACCACAGAAGGCAACAGGTGTCCAAAGTTTGTAGCATACAGAGACAGGTACACCACCCTACAGCTGGCTCTTGAGCCCTAAGGCTACAGCGGATGTTAGGCAGGACGAGACAGTGAACCAGACCTAGGATACCTAGGTACAACAAGGTTCACGGATGGTAATGCACCCAGAGGAATGCCTGTAACTCCCCACAGGGAGTGAGCCCAGCTAGTGGCAGTGGTAACGATGGACACGTAATCAAAGTAATGAGTAACACAGCCCGAACTGTTGACAGCACGGAAACCGGTACTCTGTACATGCAAACCGCCAGAGACGGTTGATACCAGTAAGAGCGGCTGAAGCAGTGAGTGCTGAGCCCAAAGGTCGGCAACGTAAGTGGTTTTAGAGCCAGCCCAGTCAACTGTGTCAGCAGTTTCTTAGCCAGTTCGGTCAGCAACGGATGCGGGTTCTCAGCCAGATCAGTCAGAAACATAACTGGTTCTCAGCCAATCCAGTCGGCAACATAGCGGGTTCTCAGCCAGATCAGTCAGCAACGTAATGGGTTCTCAGCCAGTCCAGTCGGCAATGTAGCGGGTTCTCAGCCAGATCAGTCAGCAATGTAGCGGGTTCTCAGCCAGCCCAGTCAGCAAAGGAATCGGAACAGTTCAGGATACTCAGGAACGTTGTCAGTCAGGCCAGGTCATACACAAACAGAGCAGCAGCAGGAACTAACGCTAGGTTCAGGTACACAATGAAAGGGCACCCGACTACTGACATGACAGGGTACAAAAAGGGCTGGCCCTGGGTGGAGTCAGGTTCAGGGGCCAATAAGAATGCGGCAATCAAAAACAAAAAAGTGAGAATGTCGCTGCCCGCAGCCATGAGCAAGGGCACCGTGATACTATGAAACCATAATGTCAATGCATAATGTCATCTGGTATTGAAGAATTTTTGCTCTGGTTTCCTTCTTACTCAAGATAGTACTATGACATGATAATGTCATTGCCTATTGGTATAAGGTACAGAAGAATTTTGGCTCTGGTTTCTTCTTACTCAAAAAACAGTACTATGACATCAGTTTCATTGCCTATTGTCTTCATGAGAATGTCAATGCCTATTGGCTTCAGCTAAAGGTAAATTATTATTCTGGTTTCCTTTTTGCTCGAGACAATACTATGACATAATAAAGTCATTGCCTAATTGCTTCAGGTATAGAATTATCAAAACACAGTACTATGATATCATAATATCAATGCCTACTGGTTTCATGTAAAGGAGAATTGTTGTACTGGTTCACTCCATGTTTGAAACACTATATTATGACTTCACAAAATGAATGCTTATTAGCTTTATGTAAAGGAGAATAATTGATTTACTCCATGTTGGAAAGACAGATCTATAACATCATAATGTCTATTCCTATTGACTTCATGTAAAGGAGAATAAATGTGCCGGTTTAGTCTGTGTTGGAAACACAGTATTGTGACACCACAGTATCAATACCTATTGTCTTCATGTAATGGAGAATTACTGCTCTGGTTTCCTTCTTCAACTAGACACAATATTATGACATCATAATGTCAGTGCCAATTGGCTTTAGGTAAAGGAAAATCATGCCCTGTGTCCTTCTTGCTTTAAATACAGTACCATGAGATCATAATGTCAATGCCTATTAACTTTATCTAAAGGAATATTATTTTGCTGGTTTACTCTGTGTTGGAAACACTTTATTATGGCATCACAATTCCAATGCCTTTTGCCTTCAGCTAAAGGAAAATTATTGCTCTGGTTTGCTTCTTGCTCAAAACTCTGTACTATCACATCTAATGTCAATGCCAAATGGCTTCATTTAATGTAGAATAATTCTGCTTCTTCAGTCCGTGTTCAAAAAACACATTTCTATGAAATCATGTCAATGAATAATTTCTTCTGGTATAGTCAATTTTTGCTCTGCTTTCCTTCTTACTCAGTATAGTACTATGACATAATAAAGTCAATGCTAGTTGGCTTTAGGTAAAACAAAATTATACTCTGGTTTCCTTCTTGCTCAAAACACAGTACTATGACAACTTAATGTCATTGCCTATTGGCTTCATGTAAAGTAGAATAAATTTGCTTGTTTAGTCTGTGTCCAAAAACACATAGCTATGAATTCATAATGTCAATGCATAATGTCTTCTGGTACAGACAAATTTTCCTTCTTACTCAAGACAGTACTATGACATCATAATGTCAATGCCTATTGGATTAAGGTACGGAAGAATTTTTGCTCTGGTTTCTTCTTACTCAAAACACAGTACTATGACATCATAATGTCAATGCCAATTGGCTTTAGATAAAGGAAAATTATGCCCTGGTATCATTCTTACTTGAAATACAGTACTATGACTTCATATTTTCAATACCTTTTAAGATCATCTAAAGGAGAATTATTTTGCTGGTTTACTCCGTGTTGGAAACACATTATTATGACATCACAATGTCAATACTTTTGTCCTCAGCTAAAGGAAAATTATTTCTCTGTTTTGCTTCTTATTCGAAACACAGTAGTATAACATCTTAATGTCAATACCAATAGGCTACATTTAAAGTAGAATAATTCTGCTTGTTTAGTCCGTATTCAAGAAAACACAACGTTGTGAAATCATGTCAATCCAAAATGTCTTCTGCTATTGAAGAATTTTTGTTCTGGTTTCCTTCTTACTCAGGATAGTACTATGACATCATAATGTCAATGCTAGTTGGCATTAGGTAAAACAAAATTATACTCTGGTTTCCTTCTTGCTCAAAACACAGTACTATGACAACTTAATGTCAATGCCTATAGGCTTCATGTAAAGTAGAATAATTCTGCTTGTTTAGTCTGTGTTCAAAAAACACCTCGCTATGAAATCATAATGTCAATATATAATATCTTCTAGTATAGACACATTTTTGCTCTTGTTTCCTTCTTAATCAAGACAGTGCTATGACATCATAATGTCAATGCCTATTGGCTTAAGGTACAGAAGAATTTTTGCTCTGTTTTCCTCTTACTCAAAACACATTACTATGACATCATAATGTCAATGCCAATTGTCTTTAGGTGAAGGAGAATTATGCCCTGATATCCTTCTTGCTTGAAATACATTAGTATGACTTCATAATGTCAATACCTTTTAAGTTCTTCTAACGGAGTATTATTGTGCTGCTTAAGTCACATGTGCTGCTTATTCTAAATAAATTGTGTTTTTATTTCACACACTGGTCTGAGAGTCTTTAAAAACCGTGATAGTACGAAAGGGCCATGACCTCAGACGGTAAGGGTGAAAGTAATACACAGAACATCCATTGGAGAATGGATGTCCATGAGCAGCGCATGGACCAATTGGCACTGGCTCTACAGACGTTACTCGAACGTACAGTACATTTGGACAAGCCTAGTCCTAACCCGGTGGTCACCCCAGTCCTGACACCGGAGAATCCGCCTATAGTCCCCTCAGCTAATTCGAGAGGGTTAACGGCAGCAGCACCGTTACCGTTAAGATATGATGGCGAACCCTCCCTTTGCAGGGGATTCATTAATCAACTAGAGATATTTTTGGAATTGGCACCCCAGGCATTTCCTAACGACCGTAGTAAGGTCGGTTTTATGATATCTCTGTTGACGGGCAAGGCATTGGCATGGGCGAATCCGTTGTGGGAAAATGCCAGACCCTGCACACTGAACTTTAGTGAATTCGTAAGGAAGTTCAGACGAGTGTTTGAGGTTCCTGGCAGGGCTGCCTCTGCTGCCAAAAGGCTGATGGAAATTCAGCTGGGCGAACGCACACTGGGCGATTATGCTATCGAATTCCGGACCTTGGCAGCAGAGGCGGGCTGGAACGATGAGGCCTTACTGGCTGCCTTTACTCAGGGTCTCTCCAAACAAATTAAGGATGAGATAGCCGCTCATGATGTACCCAGCGATCTGGATGAGTACATCGATTATGTCATGCTAATAGACTCCCGCATCCGAGAAAGACGGTTGGCTAAAAGGGCTAAAGCAAAAAACTATGGCCAGACCAGTTTCCTTAACCCACCCACACCACCCGTTCTTCCTGAGCGACCAGTCGATAGTTCTGAACCTATGCAGTTAGGGTTCACTAGGCTCTCTAAGGAAGAGAGATTGTATCGTAGGAGGCAAGGCCTATGCCTATATTGTGGCAAACCAGGGCACCTGGATTAAGGTATACAAGAATTTTTGCTCTGTTTTCCTCTTACTCAAAACACATTACTATGACATCATAATGTCAATGCCAATTGTCTTTAGGTGAAGGAGAATTATGCCCTGATATCCTTCTTGCTTGAAATACATTAGTATGACTTCATAATGTCAATACCTTTTAAGTTCTTCTAACGGAGTATTATTGTGCTGCTTAAGTCCATGTTGGAAGCACATTATTATGACATCACAATGCCAATGCCTTTTGTCTTCAGCTAAAGGAAAGTTATTGCTCTGGTTTGCTTCCTGCTCGAAACTCAGTACTATCACATCTCAATGTCACTGCCTAGTGGCTTCTTTTAATGTAGATTAATTCTGGTTGTTTAGTCCGTGTTAAAAAAACACATGGCAATGAAATCGTAATGTCAATACATAATGTCTGTTGGTATTGAAGAATTTTTGTTTGGTTTCCTTCTAACTCAGTATAGTACTATGACATCATAATGTCTATGCAATTTGGATTAAGATACAGAAGAATTTTTGCTCTGGTTTCTTCTTACTCAAAACATAGAACTATGATATCATAATGTCAATGCCAATTGGCTTTAGGTAAAGGAAAAGTATGCCCTGATATCCTTCTTGCTTGAGATACAGTACTATGACTTCAAAATGTCAATACCTTTTAAGTTCATCTAACGGAGAATTAATGTGCTGGTTTATACCGTGTTGGAAACACATTATTATGACATTACAATGCCAATGCCTTTTGTCTTCAGCTAAAGGAAAGTTATTGCTCTGGTTTTCTTCTTTCTCAAAACTCATTACTATCACATCATAATGTCAATGCCAAATGGCTTCTATTAATGTAGGTAAATTCTGCTAGTTTAGTCCGTGTTCAAAAAACAGATTGTTATGAAATCATAATGTCAATGCATAATGTCTTCTGGTACTGAAGAATTTTTCTCTGGTTTCTTTCTTACTCAGTATAGTACTATGACACCATAATGTCCATGCCTATTGGATTAAGGTACAGAAGAATTTTTGCTCTGGTTTTTTCTTCCTCTAAACACAGTACTATGACATCATAATGTCAATGCCAGTTGGCTTTAGGTAAAGGAAAATTATTGCTGTTGTTTCTTTCTTACTCAAGATAGTAATATGACATCATAATGTCAATACCTACTAACTTCATCTAAAAGACAATTATTTTGCTGGTTTATTTTGTGTTGGAAACACATTATTATGACATGAGAATGTCCATGCATTTTGTCTTTAGCTAAAGGAAAATTATTGTTGTTGTTTACTTCTTACTCAAGATAGTACTATGACATCATAATGTCAATGCCTATTGGCTTAAGGTACAGGAGAATTTTTGCTCTGTTTTCTTCTTTCTCAAAACACAGTACTATGACATCATAATGTCAATGCCAATTGGATTTAGGTAAACTAAAATTATGCCCTGATAGCCTTCTTGCTTGAAATACAGTACTCTGACTACAAAATGTCAATACCTTTTAAATTCATCTAACGGAGAATTATTGCTTGGTTAAGTCCATGTTGGAAACACATTATGACATCACAATGCCAATGCCTTTTGTCTTCAGCTAAAGGAAAATTATTGCTCTGGATTACTTCTTGGTCGAAACTCAGTACTATCATATCTTAATGTCAATGCCAAATGGCTTCTATTTCTGTAGATAAATTCTGCTAGTTTAGTCCGTGTTCAAAAAACAGATTGTTATGAAATCATAATGTCAATGCATCATGTCTTCTGGTATTGAAGAATTTTTGCTCTGGCTTCCTTCTTACTCAGTATAGTACTGTGACACCATAATGTCAATGCCTATTGGATTAAGGTACAAAATAAATCTTCCTCTAAACACAGTACTATGACATCATAATGTCAATGTCAATTGGCTTTTTGTAAAGGAAAATCATGCCCTGTGTCTTTCTTCCTTTAAATACAGTACCATGAGATCATAATGTCAATGCCTATTAACTTCATGTAAAGGAATGTGGAAACATTATTATGACATCACAATGCCAATGCCTTTTGTCTTCAGCTAAAGGAAAGTTATTGCTCTGGTTTACTTCTTGCTCGAAACTCAGTACTATCACATCTTAATGTAAATGCCTCATGGCTTCATTTAATGTAGGTTAAGTCTGGTTGTGTAGTCAATGTTCAAAAACACATGGCTATGAAATCGTAATGGGAATACATAATGATTCTGGTATTGAAGACTTTTTGCTTTGGTTTCCTTCTTACTCAGTATAGTACTATGACATCATAATGTCAATGCCAATTGGCTTTAGGTAAAGGAAAATTATGCCCTGATATCCTTTTTGCTTGAAATACAGTACTATGACTTCATAATGTCATGACCTTTTAAGTTCATCTGTAGGAAAATTATTGTGCTGGTTTACTCAGTTTTGGAAACACATTATTATGACATCACAATGACAGTGCTTTTGTCCTCAGCTAAAGGAAAATTATTCTCCGGTTTTCTTCTTACTGGAAGCACAGTACTATGACATCTTAAGATCAATGCCAATTGGCTTCTTTTAAAGTAGAATATTTCTGCTTGTTTAGTCCGTGTTCAAAAACACATCACTATTAAATCATAATGTCATTTCATAATGTCTTCTGGTATTGAAGAATCTTTGCTCTGGTTTCCTGCTTACTCAAGATAGTTCTAAGACATCTTAATGTCAATGCCTACTTACTTCATCTATGGAGAATTATTTTACTGGTTTATTTGTTTTGGAAACAAATTACTATGACATCACAATGCCAATGCATTTTGTCTTCAGCTAAATATACATTATTGTTGTTGTTTCCTTCTTTCTCAAGATATTACTATGACATCATAATGTCAATGTCTGCTAACTCCATCTAAAGGACAAATATTTTGCTGGTTTATTTAGTGTTGGAAACATATTATTACAACGTCACAAAGCCAATGCATTTTGTCTTCATCTAAAGGAAAATTATTGCTGTTGGTTACTTCTTACTCAAGATAGTACTATGATATCATAATGTTAATGCCTATTTGCTTAAGGTACAGAAGAATTTTTGCTCTGTTTTCTTGTTTCTCAAAACACAGTACAATGACATCATAATGTCAATGCCAATTGGATTTAGTTAAAGGAAAATTATGCCCTGATATCCTTCTTGCTTTAAATACAGTACTATGACTTCACAATGTCAATACCTTTTAAGTTCATCTAAAGGAGAATTATTGTGCTGGTTCATTTCGTGTTGGAAACACATTATTACGACATCACAAAGCCAATGCTTTTGTCTTCAGCTAAAGGAAAGTTATTGCTTGGTTTGCTTCTTGCTCAAAACTCAGTACTATCACATCTTAGTGTCAACGCTTAATGGCTTAATTTAATGTAGATTAATTCTGCTTGTTTAGTCCGTGTTGAAAAACACATGGCAATTAAATCGTAATATCAATAAATAATGTCTTTTTGTATTAAAGAATTTTTGCTCTGGTTTCCTTCTAACTCAGTATAGTACTATGACATCTTAATGTCAATGCCTATTGGATTAAGGTACAGAAGAATTTTTGCTCTGGTTTCTTCTTACTCAAAACACAGTACTATGACATCATAATGTCAATGCCAATTGGCTTTACGTAAATGAAAATTATGCCCTGATATCCTTCTTGCTTGAAATACAGTTTTATGACTACATAATATCATGACTTTTTAAGTTCATCTGTAGGAGAATTATTGTGCTGGTTTACTCAGTGTTGGAAACATTATTATGACATCACAATGTGCCAGTGCTTTTGTCCTCAGCTAAAGGAAAATTATTCTTGGTTTGCTTCTTACTCGAAACACAGTATTATGACATGTTAATGTCAATGCCAATTGGCTTCATTTAAAGTAGAATAATAATGCTTGTGTAGTCCTTGTTCAAAAAACAAATGGCTAAGAAATCATAATGTCAATACATAATGTCTTCTGGTATTGAAGAATTCTTGCTCTGGTTTCCTTATTACTCAAGATAGGTCTATGACACAGGAAAATTATTGCTGTTGTTACTTCTCACTCAAGATAGTACTATGACATCATACTGTCAATGCCTATTGGTTTTAGGTACAGAATAACTTTTGCTCTGTTTTATTCTTTCTCAAAACACAGTACTATTACATCATAATGCCAATGCCAATTGGATTTAGGTAAAGGAAAATTATGCGCTGATATTCTTCTTGCTTGAAATACAGTACTATGACTTCATAATGTCAATATCTTTTAAGTTCATCTAACTGAGAATTATTGTTCTGGTTCAGTCCATGTTGGAAACACATTATGACATCACAATGCCAATGCCTTTTGTCTTCAGCTAAAGGAAAGTTATTGCTCTGGTTTGCTTCTTGCTTGAAACTCAGTACTATCACATCTTAATGTCAATGCCAAATGTCTTCATTTACTGTAGATTAATTCTGCTTGTTTAGTCCGTGTTCAAAAAACACATGGCTATGAAATCTTAATGTCAATACTTAATGTCTTCTGGTATTGAAGATTTTTTTCTCTCGTTTCCTTCTTACTCAGTATAGTACTATGACATCATAATGTCAATGCCTATTAGATTAAGGCACAGAAGAATTTTTGCTCTTGTTTCTTCTTAATCAGAACACAGTACTATGACATCATAATGTCAATGCCAATTTTCTTTAGGTAAAGGAAAATCATGCCCTGATATCCTTCTTGGTTGAAATACAGTACTATGACTTCATAATGTCATGACCTTTTAAGTTCATCTATAGGAGAATTATTGTGCTGGTTTACTCAGTGTTGGAAACTAGTGATGATCGAGCACCCCAATGCTCGGGTGTTCGGGTGCTCTGAGCGAGCGCCCCCGGATGCTCGAGTGCTCGGCCGAGCACCCGAGCCCCATTGAAGTCAATGGGAGGACTCGAGCATTACGCCAGGCACCCCCTGCTCTGATGAGGGGAGGGTGCCTGGTCCATAGAAAAAGGGCAGAAAATGATGGAAACACCACAGAAATGGTTCAGGGACAGCATAGGGAGGATGTCTGGATGCATCTTGGACTCCTACGTCGCTGCTGGGAACGATCTTTCGCCCGTAGTACGCCATTTTTACAGACTGACCGTAAAACACACAAAAAGGCAGATAAAAACGACTTTAGGCGAAAAATTGTTACCAAACAGTATTTGCTGTATATTTACTTGTATATCATCTGCAAATTCTGCAAAAAATTTCATCGATTTTTCTGAACTGGGGCCATGATTAAGAGGGAAACGTGCGCAGAGGCAAATTCTCCCAAAAAATTTCCTCGATTTTTCTGAACTGAGGCCATGATTAAGAGGGAAACATGCGCAGAGGCAAATTCTCCCAAAAATTTCCTCGATTTTTCTGAACTGAGGCCATGATTAAGAGGGAAACGTGCGCAGAGGCAAATTCTCCCAAAAATGTCCTCGATTTTTCTGAACTGAGGCCATGATTAAGAGGGAAACGTGCGCAGAGGCAAATTCTCCCAAAAATTTCCTTGATTTTTCTGAACTGAGGCCATGATTAAGAGGGAAACGTGCGCAAAGGCAAATTCTCCCAAAAATTTCCTTGATTTTTCTGAACTGAGGCCATGATTAAGAGGGAAACGTGCGCTGAGCAGACCATCTAAAACATTATGGGTGAGGGTCTGCTGCGGAGCTGACCATCCTAAACATTATATGCGAAGGCCCGCTAGTGAGCTGACGCTATAAAACATTATATGAGAGGGCCCGCTAGAGAGCTGACCCAATAAAACATTATATAAGAAGGCCCGCTGGTGAGCTGACCTATACAAAAAGTTGTCAAACAGGGCCCGCTGGTGAGCTGGCCCTATATAAAAATTATATCACAGGGCCCGCTGGTGAGCTGGCCCTATATAAAAATTATATCACAGGGTATATGGAAGAGAGTCAACCATATACCCGTTTTTTGGGTGGAAGGGGTGAATGGGAATACAGAGTATTCCCATCATTGTAAATAACATATATAAAGTGACTTTATGTTCCCCCGGGGCTTTCCTCCAGTGGAGTGGAGAAGTCAGGGGAAATCCAGGCCTTGTTCATTTTTATAAGTGTCAACCGATCAGCATTTTCGGTGGAAAGGCGGATACGCTTATCTGTTATGATGCCACCAGCAGCACTAAATACCCGCTCAGACAGAACGCTGGCGGCAGGGCAGGCCAGCACCTCCAAGGCGTAGAGTGCCAGTTCATACCACGTGTCCAGCTTGGACACCCAGTAGTTGTAAGGCACAGAGGGATCATTGAGGACGCTGACACGGTCTGCTACGTACTCCTTCACCATCTTCCAAAACTTTTCCCTCCTTGTGACACTAGGCTGCGCATCAGGGTGAGGGTGCTGGCGGGGTGTCATGAAGGTGTCCCACGCCTTGGAGAGTGTTGCCCTGCCTTTGTCGGAACTGCTGTGTGCTCCCCTTTTCTCCCCTTCTCGGTTGGCCAAGGTAGCACGTACTCTGCCGCCAGCGTTGTCAGATGGAAAATTTTGGAGCAATTTTTCGACAAGAACCTTCTGGTATTGCACCATTTTGCTTGTCCTCTCCACCGGAGGAATGAGAGATGAGAAATTCTCTTTGTAGCGGGGGTCCAGAAGGGTGAACACCCAGTAATCCGTGTTGTTTAAAATGCGTATAACACGTGGGTCACGGGAAAGGCAGCCTAACATAAAGTCAGCCATGTGTGCCAGAGTACCAACAGGCAAGATTTCGCTGTCCTCACCAGGAGGATGACTCTCAATCTCCTCATCCTCTTCCTCCTCTTCTGCCCACCCACGCTGAAGAGATGGAACTAAAGTTCCATGGCTACCCTCTGTAGCGGAGGCAACTGTGTCTTCTTCCTCCTCCTCCTCCTCCTCCTCCGCCTCCTCCAATTGTCGCTGAGAAGACGAAGTGAGGGTGCTCTGGCTATCACCTTGTGTAAGCTCTTCCTCCCGCATTTCCACCTCTTCCACATGCAAAGCGTCGGTTTTAATTGTGAGCAGCGAGCGTTTCAGTAGACACAGAAGTGGGATGGTTACACTGATAATAGCGTTATCGCCGCTCACCATCTGTGTCGATTCCTCAAAATTGCGTAAAACCTCGCAGAGGTCTGACATCCATTCCCACTCCTCACTTCTGATTACAGGAAGTTGAACGGAGAGGCGACGACCGTGTAACAGCTGGTACTCCACTACTGCCCTCTGCTGCTCACAAAGCCGGGCCAACATGTGGAAGGTGGAGTTCCAGCGCGTGCTCACGTCACACAGCAGCCGGTGAGCTGGCAATTGTAAGCGCTGCTGCAGCTTCAACAGGCCGGCTGAAGCTGTAGATGACTTACGGAAATGTGCACACACGCGGCGCACCTTGGTCAAGAGATCATGCAAATTGGGGTAGGTTTTTAGAAATCGCTGAACCACTAAATTAAATACATGCGCTAGGCATGGTACGTGTGTGAGCTTGCCGAGCTCCAAAGCCGCCACCAAGTTACGCCCATTATCACACACAACCATGCCTGGTTGCAGGTTGAGTGGCGAGAGCCACTGCTCGGTCTGGTGACTAATCCCCTGCAACAGCTCTGAGGCCGTGTGCTGTTTGTCCCCAAGGCAGATCAGCTTCAGCACGGCCTGTTGACGCTTCCCCACTGCAGTGCTACACTGCTTCCAGCTACCGGCTGATGGGTGAGTGGCGCTGCGCGCAGAGAATTCGGAGGTGGAAACGGAGGAGGAGGAGCCAATAACGTAGGTGCTGGCGGAAACCCTGATGGAGGTAGGGCCCGCAATCCTCTGCGTGGATAGCACCTGTGCCATCCCAGGGTCCGAGTCGCTCCCAGCCTCAACGACATTCACCCAGTGTGCCGTCAGGGAAATGTAGCGTCCCTGGCCACAAGCACTTCTCCATGTGTCAGTCGTTAAGTGGACCTTCCCAGTAACTGCGTTGGTCAGGGCACGGGTGATGTTACGGGACACATGGTGGTGTAAGGCGGGGACGGCACACCGGGAAAAGTAGTGGCTGCTGGGGACTGCGTACCGAGGGACAGCTGCTGCCATCAGGCTGCGGAAGGACTCAGTCTCCACAAGCCTAAATGGCAGCATTTCGATGGCCAGTAATTTGGAAAGGTGTGAGGTTAGTGCTATGGCCTGTGGGTGGGTGGCTGGGTATTTTCGCTTGTGCTCAAATGCCTGGGGTAACGACATTTGGACGCTGTGCTGGGACAGGGAAGTGGATGTGGTCGCTGATGGTGCTTCAGATGATACAGGTGCAGGGCGGGAGGTATGCGGGCCTGCGCCTTCGACAGGCGATTGGCCGGCACCGAAAACAGGGGAAGAGGAGGCAGTGGTGTGGCCTGCAGACACAGATTGGCGATCCGGGCGTTCCTCCCACTTATTACGGTGCTTGGATGCCATGTGTCGGATCATGCTGGTGGTGGTGAGGTTTCTAGTGTTCATGCCTCGGCTCATTCTGGTGTGGCACAGGTTGCAAACTACAATTCTTTTGTCGTCCGCACTTTCCTTAAAAAAAACGCCATACCGCGGAACACCTACCCCTTGGCAAGGGAGATTTACGCAAGGGGGTGCTCCGTGGAACATTTGCGGGCCGGTTTGGTGCGGTCCGCCTTCTTTCTGTAGCCACACCACTGCCTCTTCCAGCCTGTTGCGGTGCTGCAGATGGCTCACCCTCAGGACTGCTGTCATCGCTCGGCTCTACACCTTCCCAGGTGGGGTCAGTCACCTCATCGTCCACCAAGTCCTCCTCCACTTCCTCACTCTGATCATCCTCCTCATGTCTTGATCCCACCACATACTCAGTCATTGACAACTGTATATCATCCTCCTCATCAAGGTCTTGAGACAGTAATAGTGGTTGATTTAATGGCAACTGTGTCTCATCATCATCATCATCCACTTCCTTTGACCTTAAATGCCGTTCACCTCTGTCATCTTCTTGTGATTGGGTACCCTCTAGAGGTTGTGAATCAGGGCACAAGATGTCATGTTCCTCTGCAAGCGTGCTTGGAGAGAGGTTCAAATTAAGGATTGGTGATGACACGAGCTCCTCACTGTATCCCAGTGTGGGATCACTTCTTTGACCAGATCCTCTATGGTGGGAGGAAGGATGATCAGGGTGAGGATTATGTTGACCAGACTCTTGGCTACTGAGAGTGGACTTGGTGGAAGACAGGGTGGTGCTTAACCGACTGGAAGCAGTATCAGCTGACATCCAACCGACCACCTGTTCGCAGTGGTCGGACCTCGAGAGTGATGTCCTGCGACGCCCTGTAAACTGAGACATGAAGCTAGGTATGGTGGATGTCTTTCTGTCTTGTGCTCTGGAACCAGGCACAGTTTCTACTCGTCCTGACCCGCGCCCTGAACTATCAGGATCACGTCCACTTCCCCGTCCCTTTTTACCCGCCTTCTTCATATTACACGGAATATGTGCTGCAAATCTGCAACTTTGCACAGTAAACAGAATGTTCTCCTAATATGCAACTTTGCACACTAAACAGAATGTGCTTCTTAACTGCGGCTAGGCACAGTGAATGGAATATGTGACTTTGATATTTTACAGTTTGCACAGTTAACAGAATGCTCTCCTAATATGCAACTTTGCACACTAAACAGAATGTGCTTCTTAACTGCGGCTCGGCACAGTGAATGGAATATGTGACTTTGATATTTTACAGTTTGCACAGTTAACAGAATGTTCTCCTAATATGCAACTTTGCACACTAAACAGAATGTGCTTCTTAACTGCGGCTAGGCACAGTGAATGGAATATGTGACTTTGATATTTTACAGTTTGCACAGTTAACAGAATGTTCTCCTAATATGCAACTTTGCACACTAAACAGAATGTGCTTCTTAACTGCGGCTCGGCACAGTGAATGGAATATGTGACTTTGATATTTTACAGTTTGCACAGTTAACAGAATGTTCTCCTAATATGCAACTTTGCACACTAAACAGAATGTGCTTCTTAACTGCGGCTAGGCACAGTGAATGGAATATGTGACTTTGATATTTTACAGTTTGCACAGTTAACAGAATGTTCTCCTAATATGCAACTTTGCACACTAAACAGAATGTGCTTCTTAACTGCGGCTCGGCACAGTGAATGGAATATGTGACTTTGATATTTTACAGTTTGCACAGTTAACAGAATGTTCTCCTAATATGCAACTTTGCACACTAAACAGAATGTGCTTCTTAACTGCGGCTCAGCACAGTGAATGGAATATGTGACTTTGATATTTTACAGTTTGCACAGTTAACAGAATGTTCTCCTAATACGCAACTTTGCACACTAAACAGAATGTGCTTCTTATCTGCGGCTACGCACAGTGAATGGAATATGTGACTTTGATATTTTACAGTTTGCACAGTTAACAGAATGTTCTCCTAATATGCAACTTTGCACACTAAACAGAATGTGCTTCTTAACTGCGGCTACGCACAGTGAATGGAATATGTGACTTTGATATTTTAGTTTGCACAGTTAACAGAATGTTCTCCTAATATGCAGCTTTGCACACTAAACAGAATGTGCTTCTTAACTGCGGCTCGGCACAGTGAATGGAATATGTGACTTTGATATTTTACAGTTTGCACAGTTAACAGAATGTTCTCCTAATATGCAACTTTGCACACTAAACAGAATGTGCTTCTTAACTGCGGCTCGGCACAGTGAATGGAATATGTGACTTTGATATTTTACAGTTTGCACAGTTAACAGAATGTTCTCCTAATATGCAACTTTGCACACTAAACAGAATGTGCTTCTTAACTGCGGCTCGGCACAGTGAATGGAATATGTGACTTTGATATTTTACAGTTTGCACAGTTAACAGAATGTTCTCCTAATACGCAACTTTGCACACTAAACAGAATGTGCTTCTTAACTGCGGCTCGGCACAGTGAATGGGATATGTGACTTTGATATTTTACAGTTTGCACAGTTAACAGAATGTTCTCCTAATACGCAACTTTGCACACTAAACAGAATGTGCTTCTTAACTGCGGCTACGCACAGTGAATGGAATATGTGACTTTGATATTTTACAGTTTGCACAGTTAACAGAATGTTCTCCTAATACGCAACTTTGCACACTAAACAGAATGTGCTTCTTATCTGCGGCTACGCACAGTGAATGGAATATGTGACTTTGATATTTTACAGTTTGCACAGTTAACAGAATGTTCTCCTAATACGCAACTTTGCACACTAAACAGAATGTGCTTCTTAACTGCGGCTCGGCACAGTGAATGGAATATGTGACTTTGATATTTTACAGTTTGCACAGTTAACAGAATGTTCTGCTAATCTGAAACTTTGCACACTAAACAGAATGTGCTGCTAATCTGAAACTTTGCACACTAAAAAGAATGTGCTGCTAATCTGCAACTTTTCACACTGAACAGAATGTGCTCTAATCTGCAACTTTGCACACTAAAAAGAATGTGCTGCTAATCTGCAACTTTGCACCCTGAACAGAATGTGCTCTAATCTGCAACTTTGCACACTAAACAGAATGTGCTGCTAATCTGCGGCTAGGCACAGTGAACAGAATATGTGAAGTTTTTTTTTTTATATCTCTGCCCCCCCAAACAAAATAAACTGCTGCCCCCACACACAGTAGTCCTAAAAAGGACTTTTGGGTCTTTTTTTTTACAAATTCGCTTTTCTTCTCCCTACACTGACTTTCCCTTCCTATCCTCATCTCTCCCTGGCTAAGACTGAGCCGAACTCGCTGGTCAGGTGCTATACAGCACCCGATCACGGGTTCTGGCCAGCCAATCAGTGTAATGCCAGCAGCCAACATGGCTGCTGGCATTACACTGATGTCAGAGCCTCCCTGCACGTTTATTGGCTGCGCAGCAGCCGCGAAACGTGCGGGGAGGAGACCCGAACATGGCGGGCGAGCACATGCGGTACTCGTACGAGTACCGCCATGTGCCGAGCAGAGCGATGCTCGAGCCGAACCGAGCTTCGGCCGAGCATGCTCGCTCATCACTATTGGAAACACATTATTATGACATCACAATGCTAATGCTTTTGTCCTCAGCTAAAGGAAAAATATTGTCCTGTTTGCTTCTTACTCGAAACACAATACTATGACATCTTAATGTCAATGCCAATTTGCTTCATTTAAAGTAGAATAATTTTGTTTGTTTAGTCCGTTTACAAAAAACACATTGCTATGAATTCATAATGTCATTGCATAATGTCTTAGGTCTATGACATCTTAATTTCAATGCCTACTAAATTCACCTAATGGAGAATTATTTTGCTGGTTTATTTCATTTGGGGAACACATTATTTTGACATCACAATGCCAATGCATTTTGTCTTTAGCTAAAGGAAAATTATTGCTGTTTCCTTCTTACTCAAGATAGTACGATTACATCATAATGTCAATACCTACTAACTTCATCAAAAGGATCATTATTTTGGTGGTTTATTTCGTTTTGGAAACACATTATTATGAAATTATCACAGTGCCTGTGATTCCTGTCAGTCTTATCTGTGGCAGACACTGATTTGCTGTGTTGGTTTGGCCCGCCCCCTGGTGACCTTTTTATACCTGGCTATCACGTCTGTCAGAGGCCCTTTCGTGGTGTTTCTGAGCCAGTTATACTGTTGCTGTGTTCCTGTGTTCCGGATTCCTGTGTACCGAATCGGCTTGTCCTGACTATTCTCCAGTGTTCCTGCTTGTGTATGATCCGGCCCATCTGACTACCACCCTTGGATCCTGACCCGGTTTGGCTGACGTTCCTGCTTGTGTATGACCCGGCTTGTATGACTACCTCCTACGTGCTCCAACCCAGCCTGGCTGACTTCCTGCTCTGAAGATCGACTCCTGCTTGTTCCAGTGACCTGCGTTCTAGTTGTCGCCGCCGCGACATTTTCATCTGCTGTTCCAGCCTTTGGTGTGACTGCCTTGCCTGGTGTACTCTGATCAGTGCAGTGTTTCTACCTGTGCAGAGCTGTGCGTTTGTACGCCTCCCTCATACTGCAGAGCCTTGCTATACCGCTGAAAAGCCTCGAGTAAACGTGCCTTTTAACCCTAGCAGTGCTGCCTTGGTTCCACTCTCTCTACTCCCGTCAGAGTCTCGTTCTCGGTGATACTCCTGCTGAGTTGGCCGCTCTCCGTCGGCAGCTCTGTACATCCTTGCAGAGTATTCACATCCGTTGGGCCGGTTGGGCGCCTAAGACTCTCTCTCTTTGCAATACTGGGCGATTCCGTTATACAGAGTGGTGGCAGGCAAAGGCGTCAGCGTTAGCAAATCCGGTAACTACGCCCGTGGGGCTATTGGCTCTTGCACATCATATCCCGGTGTCCGGCTAAGTCTGAGGAGCCTTGGCAGCTCTCGCATTGCAGGCCGGTTCCAATTACGCCCGTGGGGGCTATTTGCACTTGCACTAGCTGAAGCAGTTCCAGTTGGTACGCCCGAGTGGGCTAAGTGGATTCCTGTGCTTCTTCTTACTGAACACCGTGGCGAGGCAGTCCTGTATCCAGCCTATGATGAACTTTGTCTCCAGCACAGCCTTATAACACCCAGGGCGTTCCAAACATCCACATCTGAGACTGTCTGTTATCAAGGACTTAAACCTCTGTGGTTATATTCCTTTCCTCTGCTGTGTATTTGTACATGTAATACGTTTGTGCATTTACAATTGTATCTATCAGTCCCAACTGCTGGTGTATATCAACCGCCACTAGAGGGCGTACCTTTGCCTTAACTTATTCTAAATAAATTGTGTTTTTATTTCACACACTGGTCTGAGAGTCTTTAAAAACCGTGATAGTACGAAAGGGCCATGACCTCAGACGGTAAGGGTGAAAGTAATACACAGAACATCCATTGGAGAATGGATGTCCATGAGCAGCGCATGGACCAATTGGCACTGGCTCTACAGACGTTACTCGAACGTACAGTACATTTGGACAAGCCTAGTCCTAACCCGGTGGCCACCCCAGTCCTGACACCGGAGAATCCGCCTATAGTCCCTTCAGCTAATTCGAGAGGGTTAACGGCAGCAGCACCGTTACCGTTAAGATATGATGGCGAACCCTCCCTTTGCAGGGGATTCATTAATCAACTAGAGATATTTTTGGAATTGGCACCCCAGGCATTTCCTAACGACCGTAGTAAGGTCGGTTTTATGATATCTCTGTTGACGGGCAAGGCATTGGCATGGGCGAATCCGTTGTGGGAAAATGCCAGACCCTGCACACTGAACTTTAGTGAATTCGTAAGGAAGTTCAGACTAGTGTTTGAGGTTCCTGGCAGGGCTGCCTCTGCTGCCAAAAGGCTGATGGAAATTCAGCTGGGCGAACGCACACTGGGCGATTATGCTATCGAATTCCGGACCTTGGCAGCAGAGGCGGGCTGGAACAATGAGGCCTTACTGGCTGCCTTTACTCAGGGTCTCTCCGAACAAATTAAGGATGAGATAGCCGCTCATGATGTACCCAGCGATCTGGATGAGTACATCGATTATGTCATGCTAATAGACTCCCGCATCCGAGAAAGACGGTTGGCTAAAAGGGCTAAAGCAAAAAACTATGGCCAGACCAGTTTCCTTAACCCACCCACACCACCCGTTCTTCCTGAGCGACCAGTCGATAGTTCTGAACCTATGCAGTTAGGGTTCACTAGGCTCTCTAAGGAAGAGAGATTGTATCGTAGGAGGCAAGGCCTATGCCTATATTGTGGCAAACCAGGGCACCTTTTACGCAATTGTCCAGTTAGGCCGGGAAACGAACGCACCTAGGGTACCTGGGGGGACAGGCCCTAGGTGGTGTAGAACAGTCCCTAGATCCTAGCACCACTAAACCCACCATCCAGGTGGTATTCGCTTGGGCGGACAAGGTAATCGAGGTCCTGGCATTGGTGGACTCCGGGGCAGCCGGCTATTTCATGGATCAGTCCTTTGCCGACTTGCAAGGCATTCCTTTATGTAAGAAGGACTCTCCTGTGGCAATTGAGGCCATTGATGGCAGACCCCTGGAGCCTGCATTCATTACGTTTGAGACTATTCCAGTGACAATGACTGTGGGGGCTTGTCACAGAGAGCAGATACGGTTTCAGATTATTCGTTCCCCGCACCATTCAGTTATTTTTGGGTTCCCATGGCTGCAGGTACATAATCCTCAATTTGACTGGCAGAGATGTGAGGTTAACTCCTGGTCTGAATACTGTAATAAGAATTGTCTCTCCTTACCTGTCAAGATTATGTGTACCTCTCCGGCTGTGCCAACCAAATATGGGCAATTCAGTGACGTGTTTAGTAAAGGAGAGGCCAGCGCATTGCCTGAGCATAGGCCATATGATTGCGCCATTGATTTGCCTCTAGGTGCGGTGCCTCCCAGGGGACGCACTTACCCACTGTCCTGTGAGGAGAATAAAGCTATGGAGGACTATATTGCTGATGCCCTTGAGTGGGGTATCATTCGGAAATCTACGTCTCTGGCAGGTGCCGGATTTTTCTTTGTGAAAAAGAAAAGTGGTGAACTCAGGCCATGCATTGACTATCGAGGGTTGAACAAGCTAATGCCTAAGAATGCCTATCCTATTCCACTTATTACAGAATTGTTTGACAGATTAAAGGGCTCGTCGATCTTTACTAAACTTGACTTGCGAGCCACCTATAATCTGGTCAGAATGAAAGAAGGTGACGAGTGGAAAACGGCGTTTAAAACCAGAACAGGGCATTATGAATATCTGGTAATGCCATTCGGCTTATGCAATGCACCTGCAGTGTTTCAGGAATTTATTAATGATATTCTACGAGACCTGCTCCAGTCTTGTGTGGTCGTATATCTAGATGATATATTAATTCACTCTGCCAACCTCTCCCAACATATCAAGGATGTTTCAGAAGTCTTGCTCCGACTTCGTAAGCACAAGCTATTCTGTAAAATAGAGAAGTGCGAATTCCATACATCTCAAGTACCATTCCTGGGTTTCGTAATCTCCAAAAATGGCATTGCCATGGATCAGGAGAAGTTGGCAGCAGTCTTGCAATGGCCTCGTCCTAAAGGGTTAAAGGCCATCCAACGATTCTTAGGTTTTGCTAACTATTATAGGAAGTTCATCCAGAACTTTTCCACGATTGTTAAACCTTTGTCAGATTTGACTCATAAGGGCGCTTCTCCCTCTCAGTGGTCCGAGGCAGCTTAGACCGCATTTGTTACCCTGAAATCTGCCTTTGCATCTGCTCCTGTACTGTCCCACCCTAATCCCTCCCTGCCATTTACTTTGGAGGTTGACGCTTCAGAGATTGGGGTTGGAGCAGTACTCTCCCAACGTCCTGTGGGAGGTGGCGTCTTGAGGCCTTGCGGGGTTTTTTCTAAGAAATTGTCTAGTGCGCAGAGCCATTATGAGATTGGTGACAGGGAACTGTTGGCCATTATCCTAGCTTTGAAGGAGTGGTGTCACCTTTTGGAGGGTACTCAGACTCCGGTACTTATCCTTACTGACCATAAGAATTTAACTTATCTCTCTGAAGCCAAAAGACTGTCCTCCCGACAAGCTAGGTGGCCACTTTTTTTGTCGCAATTTAATTTCCTAGTGTCTTACCTTCCTGGCTCAAAAAATATTAAGGCTGATGCGTTGTCTCGTCAGTTCGCTTCTGACACTGAGAGGGAGGAGGAACCTGTACCTATCATTCAGCCAGATCGCATTCTGGCCACTATCCGTACCACCATAACCTCACCTCTGGGGGAGGAGATATTGGCATCACAATCTAGGGCACCCCCTGAGACCCCAGTGGGGAAGTGTTTCGTAGATGAGCCATTCCGTGTCCGTTTGTTGGAAACTTATCACGCTTCTAAAGCGGCTGGGCATATTGGTAGGGACCAACTAGTATGGTCTCTTTTGCAATTATTTTGGTGGCCTACCCTGAGAGCCGATTGTGCCGCTTTTACAGCAGCCTGTACCACCTGTCGCCGTGCCAAGACCCCTAGGCATCTCCCCGTGGGCTTACTGCAACCGGTGCCCAACGGAGACCGCCCTTGGTCTCATATATCCATCGACTTTTTGGGAGAATTACCAGCCTCTAGGGGTTATACGTTCATTCTTATGGTGGTCGATAGATTCTCCAAGATGGCACATTTTGTGCCTCTGACTGGCCTTCCATCGGCCCAGGAATTGGCTGTAGTTTTTTCCAGAGAGGTGTTCCGCCTGCACGGAGTACCCAGAGTGATTGTCTCCGACCGTGGGAGTCAGTTCGTTTCTAGGTTTTGGAGGGCATTTTGTGGCCAGATGGGCATCCAATTGTCATTCTCCTCCGCCTACCATCCCCAAACGAATGGGGCCGCTGAGCATGCCAATCAGGGACTGGAGCAGTTCCTACGTTGCTTTGTCACTGATCATCATGATAATTGGGCTGACCTGTTGCCATGGGCAGAGTTTGCCAGAAACTGTGCGATTAATTCATCGTCCGGGAGCTCTCCGTTTCTCGTTAATTATGGGTTCCAGCCTTGTCTGCTCCCGGACTCCTTTCAGGCGCAGCAGATTCCTGCTCTGGACGAGCATTTGGCACAGCTTCATTCAACTTGGTCACAGGTTCAGAGGTCCCTCAGTCAGTCATTTAGGCGACAGCAACGGCACGCTAATCGCAGACGTCTTCCAGCGGTCTCATTTCAAGTTGGGGACAGGGTATGGCTGTCATCCAAAAACCTCAACTTACAAGTGCCTTCCAACAAACTGGCTCCCCGGTTTATCGGCCCATTTAAGATTATCCGCAAGATTAATCCGGTTTCTTATGCACTGGAACTTCCATCTTCGATGCACATTCACAATGTGTTCCATGTGTCGCTCCTGAAACCCTTGGTGTGCAATCGCTATACTAGTACGCCAGTGATTCCTGGGCCGGTGGACGTCCAGGGCCAAGAAGAGTATGAGGTTCAGAGTACTATTGATTCTAGGAGATTTAGAGGAAAGCTGCAATATTTGGTTCATTGGAAGGGCTATGGTCCTGAGGAACGTTCTTGGGTTGATCAAGGGGACCTCCATGCACCTAGATTAGTACGCAGCTTTCACTCCAAATATCCTTTGAAACCCAGGCCTCGAGCAGGGAGAGGGGGTCTTTGAGAGGGGGGTACTATCACAGTGCCTGTGATTCCTGTCAGTCTTATCTGTGGCAGACACTGATTTGCTGTGTTGGTTTGGCCCGCCCCCTGGTGACCTTTTTATACCTGGCTATCACATATGTCAGAGGCCCTTTCGTGGTGTTTCTGAGCCAGTTATACTGTTGCTGTGTTCCTTTGTTCCGGATTCCTGTGTACCGAATCGGCTTGTCCTGACTATTCTCCAGTGTTCCTGCTTGTGTATGATCCGGCCCGTCTGACTACCACCCATGGATCCTGACCCGGTTTGGCTGACGTTCCTGCTTGTGTATGACCCGGCTTGTATGACTACCTCCTACGTGCTCCGACCCGGCCTGGCTGACTTCCTGCTCCGAAGATCGACTCCTGCTTGTTCCAGTGACCTGCGTTCTAGTTGTCGCCGCCGCGACATTTTCATCTGCTGTTCCAGCCTTTGGTGTGACTGCCTTGCCTGGTGTACTTCGATCAGTGCAGTGTTTCTACCTGTGCAGAGCTGTGCGTTTGTACGCCTCCCTCATACTGCAGAGCCTTGCTATACCGCTGAAAAGCCTCGAGTAAATGTGCCTTTTAACCCTAGCAGTGCTGCCTTGGTTCCACTCTCTCTACTCCTGTAAGAGTCTCGTTCTCGGTGATACTCCTGCTGAGTTGGCCGCTCTCCGTCGGCAGCTCTGTACATCCTTGCAGAGTATTCACATTCGTTGGGCCGGTTGGGCGCCTAAGACTCTCGCTCTTTGCAATACTGGGTGATTCCGTTATACAGAGTGGTGGCAGGCAAAGGCGTCAACGTTAGCAAATCCGGTAACTACGCCCGTGGGGCTATTGGCTCTTGCACGTCATATCCCGGTGTCCGGTTAAGTCTGAGGAGCCTTGGCAGCTCTCGCATTGCAGGCCGGTTCCAATTACACCCGTGGGGGCTATTTGCACTTGCACTAGCTGAAGCAGTTCCAGTTGGTACGCCCGAGTGGGCTAAGTGGATTCCTGTGCTTCTTCTTACTGAACACCGTGGCGAGGCAGTCCTGTATCCAGCCTATGATGAACTTTGTCTCCAGCACAGCCTTATAACACCCAGGGCGTTCCAAACATCCACATCTGAGACTGACTGTTATCAAGGACTTAACCCTCTGTGGTTATATTCCATTCCTCTGCTGTGTATTTGTACATGTAATACGTTTGTGCATTTACAATTGTATCTATCAGTCCCAACTGCTGGTGTATATCAACCGCCACTAGAGGGCGTACCTTTGCCTTAACTTATTCTAAATAAATTGTGTTTTTATTTCACACACTGGTCTGAGAGTCTTTAAAAACCGTGATAGAAATCACAATGCCATTGCATTTTGTCTTCAGGTAAAGGAAAATTATTGCTGTGGTTTCCTTCTTACTTAAGATAGTACTATGACACCATAATGTCAATGCCTTTTGGATTAAGGTACAGAAGAATTTTTGTTCTGGTTTCTTCTTACTCAAAACACAGAACTGTGACTTCATAATGTCAATGCCAATTTGCTTTAGTTAAAGGAAAATTATGCCCTGGTATCATTCTTGCTTGAAATACAGTACTATGACTTCATAATGTCAGTAGCTTTTATGTTCAGCTAACAGAGAATTATTGTGCTGGTTTACTCCAGTTGGAAACACATTATAATGACATTGCAATGCCAATGCCTTTTGTCTACAGCTAAAGGAAAATGATTGCTCTGATTTACTTCTTGGTCGAAACTCAGTACTATCACATCTTAATGTCAATGCCAAATGGCTTAATTTAATGTAGATTAATTCTCCTTGTTTAGTCCGTTTTCAAAAATCAAATGGCTAAGAAATTGTAATGTCAATACATAATGTCATCTGGTATTGAAGACTTTTTGCTCAGGTTTCGTTCTTACTCAGTATAGTACTATGACATCATAATGTCAATGCGTATTGGATTAAGGAACAGAAGAATATTTGATCTGGTGTCCTCTTACTCAAAACACAGTACTATGACATCATAACATCAATGAAATTTGGCTTTAGGTAAAGGAGAATTATGCCCTGATATCCTTCTTGCTTGAAATACAGTACTATGACTTCATAATGTCAATACCTTTTAAGTTCATCTAAAGGAGAATTATTGTGCTGGTATACACCGTGTTGAAAACACATTATTATGACATCACAATGCCAATGCCTTTTGTTTTCAGCTACAGGAAAGTGATTGCTCTGGTTTGCTTCTTACTCGAAACACAGTACTATGACATCTTAATGTCAATGCCAATTGGCTTCATTTAAAGTAGAATAATTCTGCTTGTTTAGTCCGTGTTCAAAAAACACATCGCTATGAAATCGTAATGTCATTGCATAATGTCTTCTGGTATTGAAGAATTTTTGCTCTGGTTTCTTTCTTACTCAAGATATGTCAATGACATCTTAATGTCAATACCTACTGACTTCATCTAAAGGACAATTATTTTGCTGGTTTATTTCCTGTTGGAAACACATTATTACAACATCACAATGCCAATGCATTTTGTCTTCAGCTAAAGGAAATTTATTGCTGTTGTTTACTTCTTACTCAAGATTGTACTATGACATCATAATGTCAATGCCTATTGGCTTAAGGTACAGGAGAATTGTTGCTCTTTTTTCTGCTTTCTCAAAACACAGTACTATGTAATCATAATGTCAATGCCAATTGAATTTAGGTAAAGTAAAATTATACCCTGATATCCTTCTTGCTTGAAATATAGTACTATGAATTCATAATGTAAATACCTTTTAAGTTCATCTAACAGAGAATTATTGTTCTGGTTAAGTACATGTTGGAAACACATTATTATGACATCACAATGTCATTGCCTTTTTGTCTTCAGCTAAAGGAAAGTTATTGCTCTGGTTTGCTTCTTGCTCAAAACACAGTAATATGACATCATAATGTCAATGCCAATTGGCTTTAGGTAAAGGAAAATTTTTCCCTGATATCCTTCTTGCTTGATTAACAGTACTGTGACTTCATAATGTCATGACCTTTTAAGTTCATCTATACGAGAATTATTGTGCTGGTTTACTCAGTGTTGAAAACAGATTATTATGACATCACAATGCCAAAGCTATTGTTCTCAGCTAAATGAAAATTATTCACCGTTGTGCTTCTTACTCGACACACAGTACTATGAAATCTTAATATCAATGCCAGTTGGCTTCATTTAAAGTAGAATAATTATGCTTGTTTAGTCCGTGTTCAAAAAACAAATGAATAAGAAATCGTAATGTCATTACATAATATCTTCTGGTATTGAAGACTTTTTGCTCTGGTTTCCTTCTTTCTCAGTATAGTACTATGACATCATAATGTCAATCCCTATTGGATTAAGTTACAGAAGAATTTTTGCTCTGGTTTCTTCTTACTCAATACACAGTACTATGACATCAAAATGTCAATGCCAATTGGCTTTAGGTAAAGGAAAATTATGCCCTGATATCCTTCTTGCTTGAAATACAGTACTATGACTTCATAATGTCAATACCTTTTAAGTTCATCTAACGGAGAATTAATGCCAATTGTCTTTAGGTAAAGGAAAATTATGCCCTGATATCCTTCTTGGTTGAAATACAGTACTATGACTTCATAATGTCATGACCTTTTAAGTTCATCTATAGGAGAATTATTGTGCTGGTTTACTCAGTGTTGGAAACACATTATTATGACATCACAATGCTATTGCTTTTATCCTCAGCAAGCGGAAAAATATTGTCCTGTTTGCTTCTTACTCGAAACACAATACTATGACATCTTAAAGTCAATGCCAATTTGCTTCATTTAAAGTAGAATAATTTTGTTTGTTTTGTCCGTTTACAAAAAACAGATTGCTATGAATTCATAATGTCATTGCATAATGTCTTCTGGTATTGAAAAATTCTTGCTCTGGTTTCCTTATTACTCAAGATAGGTCTATGACATCTTAATGTCAATGCCTACTAAATTCACCTAATGGAGAATTATTTTGCTGGTTTATTTCATTTGGGAAACACATTATTATGACATCACAATGCCAATGCATTTTGTCTTTAGCTAAAGGAAAATTATTGCTGTTTCCTTCTTACTCAAGATAGTATGATGACATCATAATGTCAATGCCTACTAACTTCATCAAAAGGATCATTATTTTGGTGGTTTATTTCGTTTTGGAAACACATTATTATGAAATCACAATGCCATTGCATTTTGTCTTCAGGTAAAGGAAAATTATTGCTGTGGTTTCCTACTTACTCAAGATAGTAATATGACAGCATAATGTCAATGCCTTTTGGATTAAGGTACAGAAGAATTTTTGCTCTGGTTTATTCTTACTCAAAACACAGAACTGTGACTTCATAATGTCAATGCCAATTTGCTTTAGTTAAAGGAAAATTATGCCCTGGTATCATTCTTGCTTGAAATACAGTACTAAGACTTCATAATGTCAGTACCTTTTATGTTCAGCTAACAGAGAATTATTGTGCTGGTTTACTCCAGTTGGAAACATATTATTATGACATTGCAATGCCAATGCCTTTTGTCTTCAGCTAAAGGAAAATGATTGCTCTGGTTTACTTCTTGGTCGAAACTCAGTACTATCACATCTTAATGTCAATTCCAAATGTCTTAATTTAATATAGATTAATTCTCCTTGTTTAGTCCGTGTTCAAAAAACAAATGGCTAAGAAATTGTAATGTCAATACATAATGTCTTCTGGTATTGAAGACTTTTTGCTCAGGTTTCGTTCTTACTCAGTATAGTACTATGACATCATAATGTCAATGCGTATTGGATTAAGGAACAGAAGAATAATAATGTCTTCTGGTATTGAAGAATTTTTGCTCTGGTTTCTTTCTTACTCAAGATAGGTCTATGACATCTTAATGTCAATACCTACTGACTTCATCTAAAGGACAATTATTTTGCTGGTTTATTTCATGTTGGAAACACATTATTACAACATCACAATGCCAATGCATTTTGTCTTCAGCTAAAGGAAATTTATTGCTGTTGTTTACTTCTTACTCAAGATTGTACTATGACATCATAATGTCAATGCCTAATGGCTTAAGGTACAGGAGAATTGTTGCTCTTTTTTTCTGCTTTCTCAAAACACAGTACTGTGTAATCATAATGTCAATGCCAATTGAATTTAGGTAAAGTAAAATTATACCCTGATATCCTTCTTGCTTGAAATATAGTACTATGAATTCATAATGTCAATACCTTTTAAGTTCATCTAACAGAGAATTATTGTTCTGGTTAAGTACATGTTGAAAACACATTATTATGACATCACAATGTCATTGCCTTTTTGTCTTCAGCTAAAGGAAAGTTATTGCTCTGGTTTGCTTCTTGCTAAAAACACAGTACTATGACATCATAATGTCAATGCCAATTGGCTTTAGGTAAAGGAAAATTATTCCCTGATATCCTTCTTGCTTGATTAACAGTACTGTGACTTCATAATATCATGACCTTTTAAGTTCATCTATAGGAGAATTATTGTGCTGGTTTACTCAGTGTTGGAAACAGATTATTATGACATCACAATGCCAAATCTATTGTCCTCAGCTAAAGGAAAATTATTCACCGTTGTGCTTCTTACTCGAAACACAGTACTATGACATCTTAATATCAATGCCAGTTGGCTTCATTTAAAGTAGAATAATTATGCTTGTTTAGTCCGTGTTCAAAAAACAAATGGCTAAGAAATCGTAATGTCAATGCATAATATCTTCTGGTATTGAAGACTTTTTGCTCTAGTTTCCTTCTTACTCAGTATTGTACTATGACATCATAATGTCAATCCCTATTGGATTAAGGTACAGAAGAATTTTTGCTCTGGTTTCTTCTTACTCAATACACAGTACTATGACATCAGAATGTCAATGCCAATTGGCTTTAGGTAAAGGAAAATTATGCCCTGATATCCTTCTTGCTTGAAATACAGTACTATGACTTCATAATGTCAATACCTTTTAAGTTCATCTAACGGAGAATTAATGTGCTGGTTTACCCCATGTTGGAAACACATTATTATGACATCACAATGCCAATGCCTTTTGTCTTCAGCTAAAGGAAAGTTATTGCTCTGGTTTGCTTCTTGCTCGAAACTCAGTATTATCATATCTAATGTCAATGCCAAATGGCTTCTCTTAATGTAGATAAATTCTGCTACTTTAGTCCATGTTGAAAAAACAGATTGTTATGAAATCATAATGTCAATGCATCATGTCTTCTGGTATTGAAGAATTTTTGCTCTGGCTTCCTTCTTACTCAGTATAGTACTATGATACCATAATGTCAATGCCTATTGGATTAAGGTACAAAAGAATTTTTGCTCTGTTTTTTTCTTCCTCTAAACACAGTACTATGACATCATAATGTCAATGTCAATTGGCTTTAGGTAAAGGAAAATCATGCCCTGTGTCTTTCTTGCTTTAAATACAGAACCATGAGATCATAACGTCAATGCCTATTAACTTCACTAACGGAATATTATTTTGTTGGTTTACTCTGTGTTGGAAACAGATTAGTATGACATCACAATACCAATGCCTTTTTTCTTCAGATAAAGGAAAGTTATTGCTCTGGTTTTCTTCTTGCTCGAAACTCAGTACTATCACATCATAATGTCAATACTAAATGGCTTCTATTAATGTAGATAAATTCTGCTAGTTTAGTCCGTGTTCAAAAAACAGATTTTTATGAAATCATAATGTCAATGCATAATTTCTTCTGGTATTGAAGAATTTTTGCTCTGGTTTCTTTTTTATTCAGTATAGTACTATGACACCATAATGTCAATGCCTATTGGATTAAGGTACAGAAGAATTTTTGCTCTGATTTTTTCTTCCTCTAAACACAGTACTATGACATCATAATGTCAATGCCAGTTGGCTTTAGGTAAAAGAAAATTATTACTGTTGTTTCCTTCTTACTCAAGATAGTAGTATGACATCATAATGTCAATGCCTACTAACTTCATCTAAAGGACAATTATTTTGCTGGTTTATTTTGTGTTGGAAACACATTATTATGACATGAGAATGTCCATGCATTTTGTCTTTAGCTAAAGGAAAATTATTGCTGTTCTTTACTTCTTACTCAAGATAGTACTATGACATCATAATGTCAATGCCTATTTGTTTAAGGTGCAGGAGAATTTTTGCTCTGTTTTCTTCTTTCTCAAAACACAGTACTATGTCATCATAATGTCAATGCCAATTGGATTTAGGTAAAGTAAACTTATGCCCTGATATCCTTCTTGCTTGAAATAATGTACTATTACTTCTTATTGTCAATACCTTTTAAGTTCATCTAACGGAGAATTATTGTGCTGGTTTACTCCATGTTGGAAACACATTATTATGACATCACAATGCCAATGCCTTTGTCCTCAGATAAAGGAAAATTATATCTCTGGTTTGCCTCTTATTCGAAACACAGTAGTATGACATCTTAATGCAAATGCCAATTGGCTACTTTTAAAGTAGAATAATTCTGCTTGTTTAGTCCGTGTTCAAAAAACACATCGCTATGAATTCATAATGTCAATGCATAATGTCTTCTGGTATTGAAGAATTTTTGGTCTAGTTTCCTTCTTACTGAAGATAGTACAATGACATCATAATGTCAATGCCTACTAACTTCATCAAAAGTAGAATTATTTTGCTGCTTTATTTCGTTTTGGAAGCCCATTATTATGACATCACAATGCCAATGCATTTTGTCTTCAGCTAAAGGAAAATTATTGCTTTTTTTTACTTCTTACTCTAGATAATACTATGACATCATAATGTCAATGCCTATTGGCTTAAGGTACAGAAGAATTTTTGCTCTGGTTTCTTCTCACTGAAAACACATTACTATGACATCATAAATGTCAATGCCAGTTGGCTTTAGGTAAAGGAAAATTATACCATGATATCCTTCTTGCTTGAAATACTGTACTATTACTTCATAATGTCAATACCTTTTAAGTTCATCTAATGGGGAATTATTGTGCTGGTTTACTCCGTGTTGAAAACACATTATTATGACATCACAATGCCAATGCCTTTTGTCTTCAGCTAAAGGAAATTTATTACTATTGTTTGCTTCTTGCTTGAAACTCAGTGCTATCTCATCTTAATGTCAATGCCTAATGGCTTCGTTTAATGTAGATTAATTCTGCTTGTTTAGTCCGTGTTCAAAAAACACGTTTTTTATGAAATCATAATGTCAATGCATAATTTCTTCTGGTATTGAAGAATTTTTGCTCTGGTTTCTTTTTTATTCAGTATAGTACTATGACACCATAATGTCAATGCCTATTGGATTAAGGTACAGAAGAATTTTTGCTCTGGTTTTTTCTTCCTCTAAACACAGTACTATGACATCATAATGTCAATGCCAGTTGGCTTTAGGTAAAAGAAAATTATTACTGTTGTTTCCTTCTTACTCAAGATAGTAGTATGACATCATAATTAGTGTTGAGCGAGCACCCCGATGCTCGGGTGCTCGGGTGCTCTGACCGAGCACCCCCTGAGGCTCGAGTGCTCGGCCGAGCACCCGAGCCCCATTGAATAGAATGGGGCGACACGAGCATTACACCAGGCACCCCCTGCTCTGATGAGGGGAGGGTGCCTGGTCAATGCCCCCCTTCATCTCCGCAATGTCCCCCTTCATCTCCGCAATGTCCCCCTTCATCTCCTCTATGCCCCTCTTCCACAATGTCCCCCTTCATCTCCGCAATGCCCCTCTTCCACAATGTCCCCCTTCATCTCCTCTATGGCATAGAGGAGATGAAGGGGGACATTGTGGAAGAGGGGCATAGCGGAGATGAAGGGGGACATTGTGGAAGAGGGGCATAGAGGAGATGAAGGGGGACATTGTGGAAGAGGGGCATAGCGGAGATGAAGGGGGACATTGTGGAAGAGGGGCATAGACTCTATGCCCCTCTTCCACAATGTCCCCCTTCATCTCCGCTATGCCCCTCTTCCACAATGTCCCCCTTCATCTCCGCTATGCCCCTCTTCCACAATGTCCCCCTTCATCTCCTCTATGCCCCTCTTCCACAATGTCCCCCTTCATCTCCACACTGTCCACCTTCATCTCCGCAATGCCCCCTTCATCTCCGCAATGCCCCCGTACCTCCAGTCCCTGGTGGTCCAGCGGAGCGTCTTCAGATCTGTGCCTCCTCCGGCACAGATCCCCGCCACCCGAACATGGCGGGCGAGCACATGGCGGTACTCGACGAGTACCGCCATGTGCCGAGCAGAGCGATGCTCGAGCCGATCCGAGCATCGGCCGAGCACGCTCGCTCAACACTAATCATAATGTCAATGCCTACTAACTTCATCTAAAGGACAATTATTTTGCTGGTTTATTTTGTGTTGGAAACACATTATTATGACATGAGAATGTCCATGCATTTTGTCTTTAGCTAAAGGAAAATTATTGCTGTTCTTTACTTCTTACTCAAGATAGTACTATGACATCATAATGTCAATGCCTATTTGGTTAAGCTGCAGGAGAATTTTTGCTCTGTTTTCTTCTTTCTCAAAACACAGTACTATGTCATCATAATGTCAATGCCAATTGGATTTAGGTAAAGTAAACTTATGCCCTGATATCCTTCTTGCTTGAAATAATGTACTATTACTTCATATTGTCAATACCTTTTAAGTTCATCTAACGGAGAATTATTGTGCTGGTTTACTCCATGTTGGAAACACATTATTATGACATCACAATGCCAATGCCTTTGTCCTCAGATAAAGGAAAATTATATCTCTGGTTTGCCTCTTATTCGAAACACAGTAGTATGACATCTTAATGCAAATGCCAATTGGCTACTTTTAAAGTAGAATAATTCTGCTTGTTTAGTCCGTGTTCAAAAAACACATCGCTATGAATTCATAATGTCAATGCATAATGTCTTCTGGTATTGAAGAATTTTTGGTCTAGTTTCCTTCTTACTGAAGATAGTACAATGACATCATAATGTCAATGCCTACTAACTTCATCAAAAGTAGAATTATTTTGCTGCTTTATTTCGTTTTGGAAGCCCATTATTATGACATCACAATGCCAATGCATTTTGTCTTCAGCTAAAGGAAAATTATTGCTTTTTTTTACTTCTTACTCTAGATAATACTATGACATCATAATGTCAATGCCTATTGGCTTAAGGTACAGAAGAATTTTTGCTCTGGTTTCTTCTCACTGAAAACACATTACTATGACATCATAAATGTCAATGCCAGTTGGCTTTAGGTAAAGGAAAATTATACCATGATATCCTTCTTGCTTGAAATACTGTACTATTACTTCATAATGTCAATACCTTTTAAGTTCATCTAATGGGGAATTATTGTGCTGGTTTACTCCGTGTTGAAAACACATTATTATGACATCACAATGCCAATGCCTTTTGTCTTCAGCTAAAGGAAATTTATTACTATTGTTTGCTTCTTGCTTGAAACTCAGTGCTATCTCATCTTAATGTCAATGCCTAATGGCTTCGTTTAATGTAGATTAATTCTGCTTGTTTAGTCCGTGTTCAAAAAACACATGGCTATGAAATTATAATGTCAATAATGTCTTCTGGTATTGAAGAATCTGTGCTCTCGTTTCCTTCATACTCACTATAGTACTATGACATCATAATGTCAATGCCTATTGGATTAAGGTACAGAACGATTTTTGCTCTGGTTTCTTCTTACTCAAAAAACAATACTATGACATCATAATGTCAATGCCAATTAGCTTTAGGTAAAGTATAATTATGCCCTGATATCCTTCTTGCTTGAACTACAGTACTATGACTTCATAATGTCAATACCTTTTAAGTTCATCTAAAGGAGAATTATTGTGCTGGTATACACCGTGTTGAAAACACATTATTATGACATCACAATGCCAATGCCTTTTGTCTTCAGCTACAGGAAAGTGATTGCACTGGTTTGCTTCTTACTCGAAACACAGTACTATGACATCTTAATGTCAATGCCAATTGGCTTCATTTAAAGTAGAATAATTCTGCTTGTTTAGTCCGTGTTCAAAAAACACATCGCTATGAAATCGTAATGTCATTGCATAATGTCTTCTGGTATTGAAGAATTTTTGCTCTGGTTTCTTTCTTACTCAAGATATGTCTATGACATCTTAATGTCAATACCTACTGACTTCATCTAAAGGACAATTATTTTGCTGGTTTATTTCCTGTTGGAAACACATTATTACAACATCACAATGCCAATGCATTTTGTCTTCAGCTAAAGGAAATTTATTGCTGTTGTTTACTTCTTACTCAAGATTGTACTATGACATCATAATGTCAATGCCTATTGGCTTAAGGTACAGGAGAATTGTTGCTCTTTTTTCTGCTTTCTCAAAACACAGTACTATGTAATCATAATGTCAATGCCAATTGAATTTAGGTAAAGTAAAATTATACCCTGATATCCTTCTTGCTTGAAATATAGTACAATGAATTCATAATGTAAATACCTTTTAAGTTCATCTAACAGATAATTATTGTTCTGGTTAACTACATGTTGGAAACACATTATTATGACATCACAATGTCATTGCCTTTTTGTCTTCAGCTAAAGGAAAGTTATTGCTTTGGTTTGCTTCTTGCTCAAAACACAGTAATATGACATCATAATGTCAATGCCAATTGGCTTTAGGTAAAGGAAAATTATTCCCTCATATCCTTCTTGCTTGATTAACAGTACTGTGACTTCATAATGTCATGACCTTTTAAGTTCATCTATAGGAGAATTATTGAGCTGGTTTACTCAGTGTTGAAAACAGATTATTATGACATCACAATGCCAAAGCTATTGTCCTCAGCTAAAGGAAAATTATTCACCGTTGTGCTTCTTACTCGAAACACAGTACTATGAAATCTTAATATCAATGCCAGTTGGCTTCATTTAAAGTAGAATAATTCTGCTTGTTTAGTCCGTGTTCAAAAAACACATCGCTATGAAATCGTAATGTCATTGCATAATGTCTTCTGGTATTGAAGAATTTTTGCTCTGGTTTCTTTCTTACTCAAGATATGTCTATGACATCTTAATGTCAATACCTACTGACTTCATCTAAAGGACAATTATTTTGCTGGTTTATTTCCTGTTGGAAACACATTATTACAACATCACAATGCCAATGCATTTTGTCTTCAGCTAAAGGAAATTTATTGCTGTTGTTTACTTCTTACTCAAGATTGTACTATGACATCATAATGTCAATGCCTATTGGCTTAAGGTACAGGAGAATTGTTGCTCTTTTTTCTGCTTTCTCAAAACACAGTACTATGTAATCATAATGTCAATGCCAATTGAATTTAGGTAAAGTAAAATTATACCCTGATATCCTTCTTGCTTGAAATATAGTACAATGAATTCATAATGTAAATACCTTTTAAGTTCATCTAACAGATAATTATTGTTCTGGTTAACTACATGTTGGAAACACATTATTATGACATCACAATGTCATTGCCTTTTTGTCTTCAGCTAAAGGAAAGTTATTGCTTTGGTTTGCTTCTTGCTCAAAACACAGTAATATGACATCATAATGTCAATGCCAATTGGCTTTAGGTAAAGGAAAATTATTCCCTCATATCCTTCTTGCTTGATTAACAGTACTGTGACTTCATAATGTCATGACCTTTTAAGTTCATCTATAGGAGAATTATTGAGCTGGTTTACTCAGTGTTGAAAACAGATTATTATGACATCACAATGCCAAAGCTATTGTCCTCAGCTAAAGGAAAATTATTCACCGTTGTGCTTCTTACTCGAAACACAGTACTATGAAATCTTAATATCAATGCCAGTTGGCTTCATTTAAAGTAGAATAATTATGCTTGTTTAGTCCGTGTTCAAAAAACAAATGAATAAGAAATCGTAATGTCATTACATAATATCTTCTGGTATTGAAGACTTTTTGCTCTGGTTTCCTTCTTACTCATTATAGTACTATGACATCATAATTGTCAATCCCTATTGGATTAAGGTACAGAAGAATTTTTGCTCTGGTTTCTTCTTACTCAATACACAGTACTATGACATCAGAATGTCAATGCCAATTGGCTTTAGGTAAATGAAAATTATGCTCTGATATCCTTCTTGCTTGAAATACAGTACTATGACTTCATAATGTCAATACCTTTTAAGTTCATCTAACGGAGAATTAATGTGCTGGTTTACCCCATGTTGGAAACACATTATTATGACATCACAATGCCAATGCCTTTTGTCTTCAGCTAAAGGAAAGTTATTGCTCTGGTTTGCTTCTTGCTTGAAACTCAGTAGTATCATATATAATGTCAATGCCAAATGGCTTCTCTTAATGTAGATAAATTCTGCTACTTTAGTCCATGTTGAAAAAACAGATTGTTATGAAATCATAATGTCAATGCATCATGTCTTCTGGTATTGAAGAATTTTTGCTCTGGCTTCCTTCTTACTCAGTATAGTACTATGATACCATAATGTCAATGCCTATTGGATTAACGTACAAAAGAATTTTTGCTCTGTTTTTTTCTTCCTCTAAACACAGTACTATGACATCATAATGTCAATGTCAATTGGCTTTAGGTAAAGGAAAATCATGCCCTGTGTCTTTCTTGCTTTAAATACAGAACCATGAGATCATAATGTCAATGCCTATTAACTTCACTAACGGAATATTATTTTGTTGGTTTACTCTGTGTTGGAAACAGATTAGTATGACATCACAATGCCAATGCCTTTTTTCTTCAGATAAAGGAAAGTTATTGCTCTGGTTTTCTTCTTGCTCGAAACTCAGTACTATCACATCATAATGTCAATGCTAAATGGCTTCTATTAATGTAGATAAATTCTGCTAGTTTAGTCCGTGTTCAAAAAACAGATTTTTATGAAATCATAATGTCAATGCATAATTTCTTCTGGTATTGAAGAATTTTTGCTCTGGTTTCTTTTTTATTCAGTATAGTACTATGACACCATAATGTCAATGCCTATTGGATTAAGGTACAGAATAATTTTTGCTCTGGTTTTTTCTTCCTCTAAACACAGTACTATGACATCATAATGTCAATGCCAGTTGGCTTTAGGTAAAAGAAAATTATTACTGTTGTTTCCTTCTTACTCAAGATAGTAGTATAACATCATAATGTCAATGCCTACTAACTTCATCTAAAGGACAATTATTTTGCGGTTTATTTTGTGTTGGAAACACATTATTACGACATGAGAATGCCAGTGCATTTTGTCTTTAGCTAAAGGAAAATTATTGCTGTTCTTTACTTCTTACTCAAGATAGTACTATGACATCATAATGTCAATGCCTATTTGGTTAAGCTGCAGGAGAATTGTTGCTCTGTTTTCTTCTTTCTCGAAACACAGTACTATGTCATCATAATGTCAATGCCAATTGGATTTAGGTAAAGTAAACTTATGCCCTGATATCCTTCTTGCTTGAAATAATGTACTATTACTTCATATTGTCAATACCTTTTAAGTTCATCTAACGGAGAATTATTGTGCTGGTTTACTCCATGTTGGAAACACATTATTATGACATCACAATGCCAATGCCTTTGTCCTCAGATAAAGGAAAATTATATCTCTGGTTTGCCTCTTATTCGAAACACAGTAGTATGACATCTTAATGCAAATGCCAATTGGCTACTTTTAAAGTAGAATAATTCTGCTTGTTTAGTCCGTGTTCAAAAAACACATCGCTATGAATTCATAATGTCAATGCATAATGTCTTCTGGTATTGAAGAATTTTTGGTCTAGTTTCCTTCTTACTGAAGATAGTACAATGACATCATAATGTCAATGTCTACTAACTTCATCAAAAGTAGAATTATTTTGCTGCTTTATTTCGTTTTGGAAGCCCATTATTATGATATCACAATGCCAATGCATTTTGTCTTCAGCTAAAGGAAAATTATTGCTTTTGTTTACTTCTTACTCTAGATAATACTATGACATCATAATGTCAATGCCTATTGGCTTAAGGTACAGAAGAATTTTTGCTCTGGTTTCTTCTCACTCAAAACACATTACTATGACATCATAAATGTCAATGCCAATTGGCTTTAGGTAAAGGAAAATTATACCCTGATATCCTTCTTGCTTGAAATACTGTACTATTACTTCATAATGTCAATACCTTTTAAGTTCAGCTAATGGAGAATTATTGTGCTGGTTTACTCCATGTTGAAAACACATTATTATGACATCACAATGCCAATGCCTTTTGTCTTCAGCTAAAGGAAATTTATTACTATTGTTTGCTTCTTGCTCGAAACTCAGTGCTATCTCATCTTAATGTCAATGCCTAATGGCTTCGTTTAATGTAGATTAATTCTGCTTGTTTAGTCCGTGTTCAAAAAACACATGGCTATGAAATTATAATGTCAATAATGTCTTCTGGTATTGAAGAATCTGTGCTCTCGTTTCCTTCATACTCACTATAGTACTATGACATCATAATGTCAATGCCTATTGGATTAAGGTACAGAACGATTTTTGCTCTGGTTTCTTCTTACTCAAAAAACACTAATATGACATCATAATGTCAATGCCAATTATCTTTAGGTAAAGGATAATTATGCCCTGATATCCTTCTTGCTTGAAATACAGTACTATGACTTCATAATGTCAATATCTTTTATGTTCATCTAATGGAGAATTATTGTGCTGGTTTACACCGTGTTGGAAACACATTATTATGACATCACAATGCCAATGCCTTTTGTCTTCAGCTAAAGGAAAGTTATTGCTCTGATTTGCTTCTTGCTCGTATCTGAGTACTATCACTTCTTAAGTCCATTCCAAATGGCTTTACTTAATGTAGATTAATTCTGCTTGTTTAGTCCGTGTCAAAAAACACATGGCTATGAAATCATAATGTTAATACATAATGTCTTCTGGTATTGAAGAATTTTTGCTCTGGTTTCCTTCTTACTCAGTATAGTAATATGACATCATAATGTGAATGCCTATTGGATTAAGATACAGAAGAATTTTTGCTCTGGTTTCTTCTTAATCAGTATAGTAATATGACATCATAATGTCAATGCTAGTTGGTGTAGGTAAAACAAAATTATACTCTGGTTTTCTTGTTGCTCAAACACAGTAGTATGACATCTTAATGCAAATGCCAATTGGCTACTTTTAAAGTAGAATAATTCTGCTTGTTTAGTCCGTGTTCAAAAAACACATCGCTATGAATTCATAATGTCAATGCATAATGTCTTCTGGTATTGAAGAATTTTTGGTCTAGTTTCCTTCTTACTGAAGATAGTACAATGACATCATAATGTCAATGCCTACTAACTTCATCAAAAGTAGAATTATTTTGCTGCTTTATTTCGTTTTGGAAGCCCATTATTATGACATCACAATGCCAATGCATTTTGTCTTCAGCTAAAGGAAAATTATTGCTTTTTTTTACTTCTTACTCTAGATAATACTATGACATCATAATGTCAATGCCTATTGGCTTAAGGTACAGAAGAATTTTTGCTCTGGTTTCTTCTCACTGAAAACACATTACTATGACATCATAAATGTCAATGCCAGTTGGCTTTAGGTAAAGGAAAATTATACCATGATATCCTTCTTGCTTGAAATACTGTACTATTACTTCATAATGTCAATACCTTTTAAGTTCATCTAATGGGGAATTATTGTGCTGGTTTACTCCGTGTTGAAAACACATTATTATGACATCACAATGCCAATGCCTTTTGTCTTCAGCTAAAGGAAATTTATTACTATTGTTTGCTTCTTGCTTGAAACTCAGTGCTATCTCATCTTAATGTCAATGCCTAATGGCTTCGTTTAATGTAGATTAATTCTGCTTGTTTAGTCCGTGTTCAAAAAACACATGGCTATGAAATTATAATGTCAATAATGTCTTCTGGTATTGAAGAATCTGTGCTCTCGTTTCCTTCATACTCACTATAGTACTATGACATCATAATGTCAATGCCTATTGGATTAAGGTACAGAACGATTTTTGCTCTGGTTTCTTCTTACTCAAAAAACAATACTATGACATCATAATGTCAATGCCAATTAGCTTTAGGTAAAGTATAATTATGCCCTGATATCCTTCTTGCTTGAACTACAGTACTATGACTTCATAATGTCAATACCTTTTAAGTTCATCTAAAGGAGAATTATTGTGCTTGTATACACCGTGTTGAAAACACATTATTATGACATCACAATGCCAATGCCTTTTGTCTTCAGCTACAGGAAAGTGATTGCTCTGGTTTGCTTCTTACTCGAAACACAGTACTATGACATCTTAATGTCAATGCCAATTGGCTTCATTTAAAGTAGAATAATTCTGCTTGTTTAGTCCGTGTTCAAAAAACACATCGCTATGAAATCGTAATGTCATTGCATAATGTCTTCTGGTATTGAAGAATTTTTGCTCTGGTTTCTTTCTTACTCAAGATATGTCTATGACATCTTAATGTCAATACCTACTGACTTCATCTAAAGGACAATTATTTTGCTGGTTTATTTCCTGTTGGAAACACATTATTACAACATCACAATGCCAATGCATTTTGTCTTCAGCTAAAGGAAATTTATTGCTGTTGTTTACTTCTTACTCAAGATTGTACTATGACATCATAATGTCAATGCCTATTGGCTTAAGGTACAGGAGAATTGTTGCTCTTTTTTCTGCTTTCTCAAAACACAGTACTATGTAATCATAATGTCAATGCCAATTGAATTTAGGTAAAGTAAAATTATACCCTGATATCCTTCTTGCTTGAAATATAGTACAATGAATTCATAATGTAAATACCTTTTAAGTTCATCTAACAGATAATTATTGTTCTGGTTAACTACATGTTGGAAACACATTATTATGACATCACAATGTCATTGCCTTTTTGTCTTCAGCTAAAGGAAAGTTATTGCTTTGGTTTGCTTCTTGCTCAAAACACAGTAATATGACATCATAATGTCAATGCCAATTGGCTTTAGGTAAAGGAAAATTATTCCCTCATATCCTTCTTGCTTGATTAACAGTACTGTGACTTCATAATGTCATGACCTTTTAAGTTCATCTATAGGAGAATTATTGAGCTGGTTTACTCAGTGTTGAAAACAGATTATTATGACATCACAATGCCAAAGCTATTGTCCTCAGCTAAAGGAAAATTATTCACCGTTGTGCTTCTTACTCGAAACACAGTACTATGAAATCTTAATATCAATGCCAGTTGGCTTCATTTAAAGTAGAATAATTATGCTTGTTTAGTCCGTGTTCAAAAAACAAATGAATAAGAAATCGTAATGTCATTACATAATATCTTCTGGTATTGAAGACTTTTTGCTCTGGTTTCCTTCTTACTCATTATAGTACTATGACATCATAATTGTCAATCCCTATTGGATTAAGGTACAGAAGAATTTTTGCTCTGGTTTCTTCTTACTCAATACACAGTACTATGACATCAGAATGTCAATGCCAATTGGCTTTAGGTAAATGAAAATTATGCTCTGATATCCTTCTTGCTTGAAATACAGTACTATGACTTCATAATGTCAATACCTTTTAAGTTCATCTAACGGAGAATTAATGTGCTGGTTTACCCCATGTTGGAAACACATTATTATGACATCACAATGCCAATGCCTTTTGTCTTCAGCTAAAGGAAAGTTATGGCTCTGGTTTGCTTCTTGCTTGAAACTCAGTAGTATCATATATAATGTCAATGCCAAATGGCTTCTCTTAATGTAGATAAATTCTGCTACTTTAGTCCATGTTGAAAAAACAGATTGTTATGAAATCATAATGTCAATGCATCATGTCTTCTGGTATTGAAGAATTTTTGCTCTGGCTTCCTTCTTACTCAGTATAGTACTATGATACCATAATGTCAATGCCTATTGGATTAACGTACAAAAGAATTTTTGCTCTGTTTTTTTCTTCCTCTAAACACAGTACTATGACATCATAATGTCAATGTCAATTGGCTTTAGGTAAAGGAAAATCATGCCCTGTGTCTTTCTTGCTTTAAATACAGAACCATGAGATCATAATGTCAATGCCTATTAACTTCACTAACGGAATATTATTTTGTTGGTTTACTCTGTGTTGGAAACAGATTAGTATGACATCACAATGCCAATGCCTTTTTTCTTCAGATAAAGGAAAGTTATTGCTCTGGTTTTCTTCTTGCTCGAAACTCAGTACTATCACATCATAATGTCAATGCTAAATGGCTTCTATTAATGTAGATAAATTCTGCTAGTTTAGTCCGTGTTCAAAAAACAGATTTTTATGAAATCATAATGTCAATGCATAATTTCTTCTGGTATTGAAGAATTTTTGCTCTGGTTTCTTTTTTATTCAGTATAGTACTATGACACCATAATGTCAATGCCTATTGGATTAAGGTACAGAATAATTTTTGCTCTGGTTTTTTCTTCCTCTAAACACAGTACTATGACATCATAATGTCAATGCCAGTTGGCTTTAGGTAAAAGAAAATTATTACTGTTGTCAATGCCTACTAACTTCATCTAAAGGACAATTATTTTGCGGTTTATTTTGTGTTGGAAACACATTATTACGACATGAGAATGCCAGTGCATTTTGTCTTTAGCTAAAGGAAAATTATTGCTGTTCTTTACTTCTTACTCAAGATAGTACTATGACATCATAATGTCAATGCCTATTTGGTTAAGCTGCAGGAGAATTGTTGCTCTGTTTTCTTCTTTCTCGAAACACAGTACTATGTCATCATAATGTCAATGCCAATTGGATTTAGGTAAAGTAAACTTATGCCCTGATATCCTTCTTGCTTGAAATAATGTACTATTACTTCATATTGTCAATACCTTTTAAGTTCATCTAACGGAGAATTATTGTGCTGGTTTACTCCATGTTGGAAACACATTATTATGACATCACAATGCCAATGCCTTTGTCCTCAGATAAAGGAAAATTATATCTCTGGTTTGCCTCTTATTCGAAACACAGTAGTATGACATCTTAATGCAAATGCCAATTGGCTACTTTTAAAGTAGAATAATTCTGCTTGTTTAGTCCGTGTTCAAAAAACACATCGCTATGAATTCATAATGTCAATGCATAATGTCTTCTGGTATTGAAGAATTTTTGGTCTAGTTTCCTTCTTACTGAAGATAGTACAATGACATCATAATGTCAATGTCTACTAACTTCATCAAAAGTAGAATTATTTTGCTGCTTTATTTCGTTTTGGAAGCCCATTATTATGATATCACAATGCCAATGCATTTTGTCTTCAGCTAAAGGAAAATTATTGCTTTTGTTTACTTCTTACTCTAGATAATACTATGACATCATAATGTCAATGCCTATTGGCTTAAGGTACAGAAGAATTTTTGCTCTGGTTTCTTCTCACTCAAAACACATTACTATGACATCATAAATGTCAATGCCAATTGGCTTTAGGTAAAGGAAAATTATACCCTGATATCCTTCTTGCTTGAAATACTGTACTATTACTTCATAATGTCAATACCTTTTAAGTTCAGCTAATGGAGAATTATTGTGCTGGTTTACTCCATGTTGAAAACACATTATTATGACATCACAATGCCAATGCCTTTTGTCTTCAGCTAAAGGAAATTTATTACTATTGTTTGCTTCTTGCTCGAAACTCAGTGCTATCTCATCTTAATGTCAATGCCTAATGGCTTCGTTTAATGTAGATTAATTCTGCTTGTTTAGTCCGTGTTCAAAAAACACATGGCTATGAAATTATAATGTCAATAATGTCTTCTGGTATTGAAGAATCTGTGCTCTCGTTTCCTTCATACTCACTATAGTACTATGACATCATAATGTCAATGCCTATTGGATTAAGGTACAGAACGATTTTTGCTCTGGTTTCTTCTTACTCAAAAAACACTAATATGACATCATAATGTCAATGCCAATTATCTTTAGGTAAAGGATAATTATGCCCTGATATCCTTCTTGCTTGAAATACAGTACTATGACTTCATAATGTCAATATCTTTTATGTTCATCTAATGGAGAATTATTGTGCTGGTTTACACCGTGTTGGAAACACATTATTATGACATCACAATGCCAATGCCTTTTGTCTTCAGCTAAAGGAAAGTTATTGCTCTGATTTGCTTCTTGCTCGTATCTGAGTACTATCACTTCTTAAGTCCATTCCAAATGGCTTTACTTAATGTAGATTAATTCTGCTTGTTTAGTCCGTGTCAAAAAACACATGGCTATGAAATCATAATGTTAATACATAATGTCTTCTGGTATTGAAGAATTTTTGCTCTGGTTTCCTTCTTACTCAGTATAGTAATATGACATCATAATGTGAATGCCTATTGGATTAAGATACAGAAGAATTTTTGCTCTGGTTTCTTCTTAATCAGTATAGTAATATGACATCATAATGTCAATGCTAGTTGGTGTAGGTAAAACAAAATTATACTCTGGTTTTCTTGTTGCTCAAACACAGTAGTATGACATCTTAATGCAAATGCCAATTGGCTACTTTTAAAGTAGAATAATTCTGCTTGTTTAGTCCGTGTTCAAAAAACACATCGCTATGAATTCATAATGTCAATGCATAATGTCTTCTGGTATTGAAGAATTTTTGGTCTAGTTTCCTTCTTACTGAAGATAGTACAATGACATCATAATGTCAATGCCAATTGGCTTTAGGTAAAGTAAAATTATGCCCTTGTATCATTCTTGCTTGAAATACAGTACTATGACTTTATATTTTCAATACCTTTTAAGTTAATCTAAAGGAGAATTATTTTGCTGGTTTACACCTTGTTGGACATCATAATGCCAATGCTTTTGTCATCAGCTAAAGGAAAATTATTCCTCTGGTTTGCTTCTTATTCGAAACACAATAGTATGACATCTTAATGTCAATGCCAATTGGCGACATTTAAAGTAGAATAATTCTGCTTGTTTAGTCCGTGTTCAAAAAACACATCACTATGAAATGATAATGTCAATGAATAATGTCTTCTGGTATTGAAGAATTTTTGCTCTGGTTTCCTGCTTACTCAAGATAGTTCTAAGACATCTTAATGTCAATGCCTACTTACTTCATCTATGGAGAATTATTTTACTGGTTTATTTGTTTTGGAAACAAATTACTATGACATCACAATGCCAATGATTTTGTCTTCAGCTAAAGATAGTACTATGACATCATAATTTCAATGCCTAGTGGCTTAAGGTACAGAAGAATTTTTGCTCTGGTTTCTTATTACTCAAAAAACAGTAGTATGACAAAAATTAATACCTATTTTCTTCATGTAAAGGAGAATTACTGCTCTGGTTTCCTTCTTACTGTAGACACAGTATTATGGCATCATTATGTCAATGCCTTATGGCTTTAGGTAAAGGAAACTTATGCCCTGGTATCCTTCTTGCTTGAAATACAGTAGTATGACATCATAATGTCAATGCCTGTTATCTTCATCTAAAGAAGTATTATTTTGCTGGTTTACTCTGTGTTAGAAAAATATTATTGAAAAAAACTCAAAAAATCCCATAAAATGTCTGCCTGTTAGCTAACCCCAGCACATTTTTTAAAGAGCTTTGCTATTTTCTACTTATGTCTGAGAAATCCAGCCACAATACTGGGGTGGTCATACTTAGTATGTGTGGTTCATTTGCTACCATTGCTGTGGGACAAGGTATAGTTCTAAGCAGGGGTAGGCAATACTAGGCTCCCAGCTGTTGCCACAATAAAAGTCCCATAGCTCAGTGTGGCAGCAGCTGGAAGGTCTAAGTTGCCAATCCCTGTTCTATGGCTAGCAATGCAAATGGGACAGGGCTTGGGGGAGAAGAATTTGTGATTCTATGGGTAGTCTGTGACAATGCTGGGTTGGCAATATTTGTGGTTCTGCAGCTGCCTACTAGTGCAGTGTGACAAAGCATGGAGGTGTCAGTATGTGTGTGGTTCTATGGCTACCAGAACAAGGCTGGGGAGGGGGTTAGTACTTATAGTTCTATCTATGTTTACCAGTGGGACAAGGCGGGAGGGGTCTGGCCGGCAATTAAGAACCATGGAGCTTGTTTGTGGTTTTTTTTTTTCTTTTACATATTGCATCAGGAGTCCCCGAGTGGCGAGCAGTAGCGCAGGGACCCCTGAATTCCATGACATGCCAGGATCTTTGTTGGTACTTAAAGCAAGTTTACCCATGATGGTCCTGGCACGTCATGGGTCCTTAATGGGTTAATGCATGGAAAACAGCAGAAAACTGCACATCCATACTAATAGCTACAGTACAGATATGTGTGACACATACATAAATCTCTTAGAGAAGATACCAGCTCTTCAAATGTATTAATGTCAATTGTTTTGATACAGCCATGCCCTCTATTACCCAGCAGCAGTAACAAAATCCATAACTGTAAATATCCGTCTAATGATGCTGTGCTGGGACTCACGGGTGTGAGGAGGGATGTATAAAAGTTACATCAGTTCAAAAGTAGTGAATACAATTGTGCAATTTCAACAAAGATAGTAAAAGTTTGAAAGAGGACATTTTACGAAGGATTAGCTCCCAAACTGTATGCCACTGGTCTAAAGTAAGAAACAATAAAACAAATGTATAAAAATTATTAGATTTCACCCAGACCAGCAGCACCATGAATCTACTTACTTTTAAACCTACAGCAAGAAATTGTATTACATTCCTAAAAGTGGAATGTCCTTTCCTTTCAGCTTTCATTCCCTCTTAACCCTTTCAGTGCCAAAGGGTTACACAACGCATTGCAAACCAATACGTTGTGAAACCCTCTGGCACTGAAAGGTTTATAATTATAAGCCTTTTGGTATCCAGTGTTTTTTTCACAGTATAATTACACAACATCTTAATATCTTCAAAGGGTTCATGGAGTTTTAACCCTTTGAGTGCCAGAGGGGTATGCAACACATTGCTTTGCAATGCATTGCATACCCCTTTGGCACTCACAGGGTTAAATTTGTGCTCAGTATCACTTAATTATGTGTATTTGCTCCAAATGTGACAAAATGGAGTTAGCCAAAGTACATAATCAATAATTCAATATTTTCTGGTAGAAGGATTTCATGTATATAATAGAAAATATTGTCTTCAGTAAAAGTGAGACTGCTGAGATATTAGTGTTTAATAGCTAATCTCTGAAGAAATTGCTTTTTTGTATCATGTTATAGCTGACAACATGGAACTATGTGACTGCTATTTGGAGTCAGGAAGGAATGTTTTACTCACTTGGGGCTATATTGGAAATGGCTACAGGGTTTTTTTTCTTCCTCTGTATCAACAGGGGTGTTTTGTCATGGGCTGGACTTGATGTACACGTGACTGTTTTCCACCTCCTCAACTATGTTAGTATGTTACATGTCAGTAAGAAAAAATTGGATCATCACATAGGTAATGCTTAAGTTTACATGGCTGAAAGAAACATTTTTCTTCAACAAGCACTCCAGAGTTGAGAACAAGTGTATCACTATGGTCTGGATTCCATTGCATCTAGTAATTTTATCACGAATTTCAGCTAAAAAAAAATCTTGATATACTTAGGCCAGAATCCGTTAGCTAAAAACAATGAAACCTCTTATCAAATATACAGTTATTAGTTCTATGTGACAAAAATCACTGGCAAGGAATAGTGATCAGTATTGCTGTAGTGATAGTTTTTAATGGAGGAATAATTTCATTAAAATAGAAAAATACTATATTAGAATTTCTCTAGTCATAAAAACACTTGCTTTCAAAACCTGTTCACAAGTTTGATAGTTCTGTATCAAAGATTCAGGAAGAAAATGTGGTAAACAATAGTGGATAGACAGTATAAGGAAAACCCTGCCCCCTTGATGAAGGAGGGACAATCTTCTGTCTATCAGTATAAGGAAAACCCTGCCCCCTTGATGAAGGAGGGACAATCTTCTGTCTATCAGTATAATGAAAACCCTGCCCCCTTGATGTAGGAGGGACAATCTTCTGTCTATCAGTATAAGGAAAACCCTGCCCCCTTGATGAAGAAGGGACAATATTGTGTCTATCAGTATAAGGAAAACCCTGCCCCCTTGATGAAGGAGGGACAGTCTTCTGTCTATCAGTATAAGGAAAACCCTGCCCCCTTGATGAAGGAGGGACAATATTGTGTGTATTAGTATAAGGAAAACCCTGTCCCCTTGATGAAGGAGGGACAATCTTCTGTCTATCAGTATAAGGAAAACCCTGCCCCCTTGATGAAGGAGGGGCAATATTGTGTCTATCAGTATAAGGAAAACCCTGCCCACTTGATGAAGGAGGGACAATATTGTGTCTATCAAAATAAGGAAAACCCTGCCCACTTGATGAAGGAGGGACAATATTGTGTCTATCAGTATAAGGAAAACCCTGCCCCCTTGATGAAGGAGGGACAATATTGTGTCTATCAGTATAAGGAAAACCCTGCCCCCTTGATGAAGGAGGGATAATATTGTGTCTATCAGTATAATGAAAACCCTGCCCCCTTGATGAAGGAGGAACAATATTGTGTCTATCAGTATAAGGAAAACCCTGCCCACTTGATGAAGGAGGGCAGGTTTTTCCTTATGCTGACACAGGATTGTCTCTCACTGCTGACAGTTGTTTTTATTAATAAAAATATAAAAAAGTTAAATATGTCAGGAAGTGTACAACATTTAATCACTTAATGAGAGATCATACTGTCAAGACGTGATAAAGCTGTTACTGTCACATTCTATGGAAAACACATAGAAAACTAGGGGCTCGATTCTATTACCCGCGCTAAACCCGGTGTCACGAGAAATCAAGAAGCATGAATTTTGCAAACGTGTTATGTCGGTATTCTATTGCAGAACCACGGTAAAACAAAACGGACGTAGACAGCACTTATCAGAGTAGTAACAAAACTGGCGCTGTCTGCTTTTTTCCGACTACCGCCTACAAAAAACGTGCAAAATGTCAAAGTTCAAGGAAATAGGCGTACATTTGATGACAGAAAGATCAAGTTCAGTGTTAGATGTATTCGCCACATAACAAAATCACAGAGTGCCCCCCCTCGACATATTAACCCCCCTTTTAAAAGTCAACTTGCAGTGCTTTCTTTCACCACATTAATCCGACAAATATTGTTCATAGTCAACAATTAACCCTTCCCCTTCCAAATCCAACTCACAGTGCTTTCTTTCACCATATTAATCCAACAAATATTGTTCATAGTCGACAATTAACCCTTCCCCTTCCAAATCCGACTTACAGTGCTCTCTTTCACCATATTAATTCGACGAATATTGTACATCCGACATTATAACCCCCCTTGAAAAGTTCACTACAGTGCTCCCTTGACTTTCTTTCACCATTTTTTATCCAACATTTTTCTTCTCCTATTATATTCAACATGCCCTTGTATTTTCTATTGCAAGATTAACCCTATGAGTACCAGAGAGGTATTGTAATGTGTTTGGTACCCCTCTGGTACTCATAGGGTTAATAGGTAACCTATTAAATTATATATTTAATTTGTATTAAAAAAGTACTTCAGACTTCAAGAGGGGTATCATGACCCTTCATGACACCCCCCTAGCATGGTGGTGTCAGTTTCCCCCTTTATTAATTAAAGAGCATATAACCTATGTTTTAAAAAAAGAAAATCATTGTTACACATAAATTAAATATTTAATTACATTTTCACACAAATTACATATATAATAAAAAAACACCTTTTTTTATACATATACAGGTTGTCTATTAACACTATGAGTACCAGTAAAATCCCTACAATACAGTTTTTTTTTGTAAGAAATGTTTAATGCTCCTTTAAGGACACCATGCCTGAAAACATATATTTAAAAAATATTCTGCTAAAATGATGGTCTGTTTGCTTCCCTTGAGGACTGACAATGGATGCTTCTTTTCTATGGTTTATTTCAGTGCTCTTAAAGGGATAGTAATGTTTCATAATAAAAGCAGTTCCAATTAATCTTCATAGTATTTGGGCCATGGAGAGTGTTATTTCAGTTCTGTCAGAGTTGTAGTTCAAGAGTAATTAAATGATAAAGTATCCCCCTCCCGCTCCTTTTACTGACGAAGCACTGCTCAGCTCAAAGCAGCAGGGTGGTGTCCAAGAGGATCGCAGAGAGGGACAATCTTCAATTAACATAAAAACCTGAAAAACCAGTCAATGGGACAGGGCTTTCATTGTTCTCACAGTAAGAAGATGATCCCTTGTTGTGATCTGTCTGGTCTGTGGACCAGATTCCACATCTGAAGGGAGGTGGCTTACACTAGGTAAAAGGGGGTGAGGGGAAAACTTTATCTTTCAATTACTCTTGAACTACAACTCTGACAGTATTGAAATAACACTCTCTATGGCTCAAATACAGTGAAGATTAATTGGAGCTGCTGTTTATGTGAAACATTAATATCTCTTTAAACTTCAGTTCTAAGGAGCAGGTTTTTGGGATAGTTTTGAACTTGAACAAATGTCAATAATTTGTTCAATCATTTTGATTGCAACACCTGTGGGATATCTCAGGAATGCACACTGTCTCTCCTCTCGGAATCCAGTTTTAGACCACTGGTTTATTTTCATGACCGTTCACTGCATGCATTTGTAGACTGATTTCCAGAATAGCACTTCCAGTAAAAAACATTGTAGTATAATATGACAGTTTGAATTTGTTCTGGGACATTGAAATGTACTTATTCTGTATAGTAATCAGACCTTGCAAAACTAAAGCTCCTCAGTCATTTTCTATTTATTTTTCATTCTACAATGAAAGGTTCCCCAGGATCCAGAATCAGTGCAGAGAATTATGCTTTTGCTCAAATCCACCACTGTGCAGTGATGAGCTACCAGCAGGAAGCTGTTTACTTTGTGTGCTTCATTACCTCATCAAGCTATTACTCATAAAATCGTGGATTTTTTTTCATCATTGCATATTTCAGAAAGTGATTTTTAGTATCTCTAGATGTTCATTGATTGGAACAAAAAGTGCTATAAAAGATAGCTGAAACTAAATTAACACCACATACATATAGGCCCTAGATCTTTAATTGGCAATGGTACTAAAGATGTACTGTTTGGTATCAAACCTTTTAACCCCTTCAGCAATACATTGGAGACCTGTCTACCATCCTGTGTATTTTAACTTGATTTCCACCCTGTGGTGAAGTTGGTTTGTGACAGAATTGCAACTCAATGCATGAGGCTCAAAGACAACTGTCAGTCATGACTGCTCTCCCTGCTGGTCATAAAGCGATATAATCAGACATCTAGTAATAGTCCCACCAACTCCCACCATCAACCAGCAGCAATCTGGCATTATCCTTTGCAGACACCACCAGTGACTCCCCTCTCAGTCCCAAATTCCACACCAGTCCAAAGTCTTCCCACTCACAAATCCCACCATCTTCCATTATGCATACCCTTCATTGACAATGAAAAGGCCTTAGGAAAAAGAGCAATAATCAATGCCCTGATCTGCCAAGGTATAGAATGTACGCTTACATCAATATCTTCCAATCAATAAATAAAAATAGAACTGCATGAATACAAGTCAGCAATAATAAAGTCCTGTTCAACAAAGAAAAATGCATCAAGCAAAGCAACACAATCTCCCCAAAACTATTTTCTGCTTGTTTGGAAGTAATTTTCTGCAAACTAAAAAGAGATCAATGGGGACTACCTACATCACTTACATATTGCAGGTGATATCATACTCTTTGCCAGTAGTCCTGATGAACTGTAAGAACGCATTGAAGAGCTACAACAGGAAAGCAAATATTTTGGTCTGAAGAGGAATATCAACAAAATACAAGTCACATTTAATGAATTTGAAATATTTTAATTATTTACACAATGAGCTGAGCTAGGAACAAGAGGAAAGGAACTTTTGCCAAACAAAGGCAGGGATTCTTTACAGTAAGGGCTGTAAAGCTATGGAATTATTTGCCTCTGGATATTGTACTTGTGGATAATGTAACTGCTTTCAAAAAAAGCAATGGATGCCTATCTAGCACAGAACAATATTGAAAATTATGACAGATGGCTTCAAAGCAGATAGGATGTTGATCCAGGGAACTATCTGACTGCCATTTAGGAAGGAATTTTTTTACCCACTTGGGGCTAAATTGGAAATGGCTTCAGAGGGCTTTTTTTTGCCTTCCTCTGGATCAACAAGGGTGTTTTTGGCATGGGCTGTACTTGATGAACGCATGTCTTTTTTTTCAGCCTCATCAACTATGTTACTATGTAATTTGCTATAGCAAGGAAAATCACAGTAGATGGACAAGAACTAGAAGAAATTTTGTTTGAACAGGAAATGTCAACAGATGGAAATACCATCATGGAAACTTGGTGATGAATAAAATTGGGATGGCAAGCATTTGGAAAACTTAGTAGTTTAGTAAACAAATTTACCACTCTGCCTCATGTAAAAGGTTTTTGACCAGTGTGTCCTCCCAGTCTTTAAGTATGGCTGTGAAACATGGACACTGAATGCAAAAGCCATATAAAAAATTAAGGTTATGTAGAGATGTATGGAGCAGCAAATTCTAGTAAAAAAGACCAAAAGACTTGTGCATGGATTCATCTGCAAAGGTCTATGACATCATTGAGAAAATAAAATGCCTGAAATGGAAATGGACAGGCCACATAACAAGAAGACCTGATGGTAGATGGACCAAATGAATTTTGGAATGGATTCCACTGGATGCTAAATGCCCAAGGAGACCAAAAAAAGATGGGTAGATTAAATTATCAAATATGTTGGTACACAATTGCAACAAAAATCACAGGACCAAAGTTGTTGGAGGTTTGCTGATGAGGCCTTCATCCTGCAGTGGACTGACAAAGGCTGAAGATGATGATGTATGATGATGATGATATATATTATAGGGATAGAAAGACAAGCAACCCACCTTTTGATGCATCCTGTAGACTATGTTGTAAAATGGTAAACCTTTTCTTTATATATTAAATTGTTCTGGCCATTTTATTACAGGTAGGGAATCTCAAGAAAGAAGTGATAGGTATAGATTAATTCTCCTGTCACCCTCTACACAATGTCAACCCACATCAGATTCCTTGGATTTGAAATGTCTTAGTCATTTTGAGTAGTGGAAGTTTAAAACAAAAATATATATTTTTCCATAGCACTATTTTGTTGAAGCATTTGTGACACCAGTCTGGAGTAAAAAGGCAGGACACCCCTCATCAGATGCAGTGACTTATCTTCTTTTCAAAAGGGTATGCACTGTCTACCCTTCTACTTTTCTTTAAATATGTAGCTGTCACAGCCATTTTATTATGCACAGGTCAAATTTGAAGAATGTAAGTAAAATTAAAGATTTGGTCTCTGTTGTTTTGTGCTTCTAGCACCCCCTATCAGCTCTGAATAATGTTTGTTTGCAATGAGCTACTAATTATTACAGTAGGGAATTGCATAGTTTTCAAATATTTCAGTAGCTTTGAAGGGGCAGAAATGTAAAAATATGATATTTTCCATTAGAGCCAGATTCTTGGAACATTTGTACAAACTCAACTAGGGGTAAAAAGGCAAAGGACACTTGATTTGAAGCAGTTGGGTGGTTTCTTTCCAAATTCAAATGCCATGTCAACCTTGTCTTCTTGTCTGTCTGTCCGTTACAAACATTTAAGTACAGGAATATCATTGTGGTCTGTTCAGTTTTGAGGCCTTGGCACAATCTGCAGTATGTCATCTCATACCAGCTGGGTACCATTTTGCTCAGGAGGTCTCTAGTTACCTAACCTAATATGGTTTTCCATAGTTTACTGCAATTTCAGTATATTTGAAAGATAGTGAATATGGAAAAACATCACGTATGTATATATGTATTTATTAGTCATATTCTGGAAAGTTTATAGCAAAACAGCCTTTGTGTAGAAATGACCAGTACTTAAAACTGGGATTTTGTGTGCTTTTAAAAAATTTATAGCATGGAAGCTTATGTGTTTTATTGCTTATTGTGTGCCTGACATCCAGAATACTGCAAAATGAAAAGAAAAAGAAGGACATTCTACTTTTTTAATTGATAATTGTACAAGGAAGACCTTTGCATAAAAACATGGGTTGTGGTACTTTAGAAAGGCAAGGTAATGCTGAATAAAGAAAAAAATGCAATTCCAAGCAGAACGCAGAAAAAATGAACTCCGGACATTTGTGTTGAAATGTCAATAAGCAAACCTATTTTTTCAATCCTTTTTACACTTTGTAGTTATATTAGGGAGTATCAACAAACCAATGCAAAAGTGTAGGTCAGAGATGCTGAACCTGCAAGGGTATGCAAACAGTCCAATAGATCTGTTGTCCTATGCCCAGGGTTCAGTCTCTTTTAACTCACACAGGTGTCATACATAGATAATAAATATTTTGAAGCATATCATACTGGTCCTGCCCAAAGCTATGAAATGCCAGACAGTTCCTCTCTACACAAAAGAAGAAGCCAACCCCAGATGTAGGTTTTGGCCTTATTGGGCCTCATCAGTGAGGTGCAGCTGATGTCTTGGCACATGTGAACAAAAAGTGCACATATGGATTCCCCTGTTACTCTTAGGGTGACCAACCTCAAGAGAAATTTACATATGCAAAAGTGTAGGCCATATATGCTCAACTAGACTTGTGAACCTGCAAGGGTATGTAAACACTTCACTAGGACTGATATCCTTCCCCAGGGTGCAAAGTTTTAACTCACAAGTGCCATACACAGGAAGAAATATTCCAAAGCATGTCATACTGGTCCTGCCCATATAATAGTCCAATTACAAAATGCCAGACAATTCCTCTCTGAACAAGAGAAGCAGCCAACCCCAGATGCACTTTTCTGTCTAGTTGTGCTTTGTCAGTGAGGTGCAGCTGATCCCTATAGGCACTCTATAGGCACTCAGCAAACCAATAATTTGAAAGTGCATGGTCTACTGAAAAGCACTGATATTTTTATTATGGCAGCTGTTTTGTATGCCATTACTGGGCATTTTTGGAAAACAGGAATATCTGTGGCACACAGGCTAGGCACTATCTGCCTCACCTATTGCTTATACTGCTATATTCACTAATAATCTTTCCTACCCTCCATGGCTACATCCTGTAATATATCAGTGAGTAGTCTATTTGAATAATGAGTAACCCTCAACTTAGATCTTTTTGTTATCTGTTACTAGTCTCTTGATTATACTAAATTGTTATTTAGGTAGTGTGAGAAGCAAAAATGAAATACCTGTTTGCAAAACATGTCATACAAGAATTGCTTTATGCATTCCAACACAGAAAGGGCATAACCAGGAATGGAAATGTCTACTCATCGGTGATTAGTAAAGCAAATCCAGCAAAAGAGTTTAACATTAGGTAAACTAGTAACTGTTAATCCCCTGTCTAATAAAGTTTTTGCCTGACTGGTGCACCTCAGTGATATTTATCAGGTACTGGCATAGGAATATTTTATTTTTTTGATGTACCAATTTGCATCTTTATTTTTTTGGTGTGTGTTTGGCCCTTGTAGATCATTGATTCTTTTGAGGTCTGGGACACTAGACCATATAACTTTTTTGCAATAAATTTATGGGCATTGAATATATTTAGTATCCCAGTAATAGTAGCACAGACAAATGGTCACATAGACACACACAAATACACACCCACGCACACATGCTCACACATGCTCACACACAGGATTGTCATCTTTGTTCATATTTTTGTTCTTTGATTTGTTTTTATATATTTTCTTGGAGTGTGTTCATATCTTCTATACTTTCTGGTAGCTTTCTGGTAGCATGCACTGAATTTCACTAATTTATTTACCTTAGCACTGCACATATCCTTCATGGTATGCCGGTACATGAAAAAAAGCAACACAATTGACAGAACCATTAATTAACAAAGGAGATGGATATTGAACTAAAGATTCAATCTGTATAACTCACCACTCAGAATCATATTTATCTCTGCATTGAAAAGATATGGATTTCCTCTTGACAGACAAATGAACAAGGTTATCGATCTTATTGCACATAATAAGGAAGACATACACTATATTATTCAGCATACAGCCTTATAATAATTATAGCATTGTCTAAGGTACTAAAGATTTTCATTCAACTAAATTGATACATGATTTACAGTAAGTGTTTAATCCATTCTATTCATTTTACCAATTTTATTTATCTGGGGTTTTGAAACCTGAATTTTGGCATATAACTTTGTTGTTTTGTTTTATGCCAAACTGTCTCTTTGCTTTTTTGTGATTTTTGTTTTATTGTCTTTTTTGTTTATTATGTAACAATCAAGTTTTACTTATACTAGCACCAAAATCAATGTGGTATAATAATTATCCATCATATTTTGTGTACCATATATGTATTAGTTCCAGAAAGTGGGAGGCTGACCAACAGGACCTTAGCTCAATTAATACTCAACTAACCAGCTTGGTTAGTTACCAAATTGTAGGGGTGCAATTACCACTGGTCCATTACCATAGGAGTTGCAACATGGGAGACCAGCAATTATTTATTTACATTTTGTTCCCCTTTCCAGCCTTCTCAATGAAACAATAGCTATTGTTCCCTACACCCACCAAATACAGAAGCTCTTTCATCCCTCTCAATCAAATAATTCACTTTACCCAAAGTTCTAACTAAAATCAATAACCCCACTCTCTTGTGTACCAGTTGTCCAGGCTTCTGGAGGGTGCAAAGGCCTACAGGCAAGAAACCATGTGCAAGTCTGGTTTCCTTCATCTTCTCTCTGATTTTCCCCCAAAATATACAGTACTGTGCAAAAGTTTTAGAAAGGGGTGAAGAAATTATGTAAAGTAAAAATGTTTTCAAAAATAGACGTTATTAGTTTATATTTATCAATTAACAAAATGAATAGTGAGTATACAGAAGAAAAATCTAAATCAAATCAATATTTGGTGTGACAACACTTTGCCTTCAAAACAGCATCAATTCTTGTAGGTACACTTGCACAAAGTCAGGGATTTGTGTAGGCATATCGTCAGGTGTATGATTATCAATGATCATCAATATAATATGTAGGCTGAAACAAAATCATTGACTGAAACAGAAGCAGCTGTGTAGGAGAAATAAAACTGGGTGAGGAACAGCCAAACTCAGCTAACAAGTTGAGTCATACACCATGGCAAGACTGAGCACAGCAACAAGACACAAGGTAGTTGTACTGCATCAGCAAAATCTCTCCCAGGCAGAAGTTTCAAGGCAGACAGGGGTTTCCAGATGTGTTGTCCAAGCTCTTTTGAAGAAGCACAAAGAAATGGACAATGCTGAGGACAGTAGACACAGTGGTCAGCCAAGAAAACTTAGTGCAGCAGATGAAAGACACATCAAGCTTACTTCCTATCACGGTCCCCGTGATTCCCTGTCAATCTCTGTAGGTATACATTTGCATTGGAGGAGTGTGATTGGCCCGCCCAGGATGTGCCTTTATATGCTAGGCTTGGGCACTTGTCAATTGCCCTTTCGTGGTGTTGTGTTGCTGCGCCTAGTTATTGCTCTCCAGTGTCTCCTGTGTACCGACCCGGCTAGTCTGACTCTCCTTCTGTTCCTGCTTCGTGATCTGACCCGGCTCTGGCTGACGACCCTGCATCGTGATCTGACCCGGCTCTGGCTGACGACCCTGCACCGTGATCTGACCCGGCCCTGGCTGACGATCCCTGCACCGTGATCCGACCTGGCTCTGGCTGACGACCCTGCATCGTGATCCAACCCGGCACTGGCTGACGACTCCGCTCCGTGATCCGACCCGGTTCTGGCTCCTGATCCTGCTCCGTGATTGTTCCACTCTCCGGTGCTGTTCCTGCGACTCAGTCATCCGGTTCCGGCTACTGCTCCTGTCCGGTTGCTGCTCCTGTGTACTCCGGTCGCGTGGGCGACATCCTGACTGTTCTCAGTTTCCTCGCTCAATTCGCTGTAGCCGAGGTTGCCTGCCTTGTTCTCGTTGCATTGCTCTTTTCAAATGTACCAGATTAACCCTTGCACTGCCGGTAGTCTCCGATTACGTGCCACTTTGATACATTGCCAAGCTCCGGTGATTCTCTGAGCCTTTACACTTTGAGCCTCCGCTTTACGCTATATCAGTCCTTGCAGAGCTCCGCTTGTTCGATGCCCGGTGAGCATCGTGATTACGCTGGTTGTCACTGGTAGTCCATTCGCTCTTGCATCATGGATTCTGGGTGACACCTTGTGGGTGTCTGGGCAGTACCTCATTCACTCAAAGTGCTTAATCCCAACTGCACTACTCTGTGCATCGGCTCTTCATAGCTTGGGCAATTCCGTTCTACTGTGGCCTCCCAAGGGCTGGCATATTTCCGTGGCAGACGCAGGGTTACTCGATTCTCATTCAGGGCGATTTCTATTCTGGTTACATCAAATTGGCAGTAGCAATCCTCATAAGCCCACTGTGGTGGTACGGGCTCAGCTTAGAGCAACAGGGGCTCATCCTGTTTATGCTTCAAGAGTGTTACAGCGCTTCTCCTGAGTTCCTGATCTACATTTAAAGACTATTACCATAGACTGCTATATATCTCCTGGGCATTGGCCAATCTAGTCTGAGCCTTACCAGTTGCTCCACTTAACCCTCTATGCACTACTGTTTGTAGTTTACTCCATTCTCTGTTCATATTGCCTGTTCTTACCTTTACTAGCCTCTAGGGGCAGTGTTGTTCATTTTTTATTTCAATAAACTGTGTTTTACGTTACAACCCGGTCTGAGTGTCAGTAAAACCGTAACACTTCCCCTTGCAACTGGAAGATGTTCAGCAGTGCCATCAGCTTAGAATTGGCAGAAAACAGTGGGAACCTGGTACACTCATCTGCAGTCCAGGGAATCCTGGTCAGAAGTGGTCTTCATGGAAGACTTGAGGCCAAAAAGCCATTCCTCCAATGTGGAACAAGGGCAAGTGACTCAGCTGTGCATGAAAACACAGGAACTGGTGTGCTGAAAAAATGTCAGCAGGTGCTCTGGACTGATGAGTCAAAATTGTTCACAGAAAGGCTGGAGAGTGGTACAAGAATGAGTGTCTGCAGGCAACAGTGAAGCATAGTGCAGGTTCCTTTCAAGTTTGGGGCTACATTTCTGCAAATGGAGTTGGGGATTTGGTCAGAGTTATTGTTATCCTCAATGCTGAGAAGTAAAGGCAGATACTTTTCCATCATGCAGTACCATCAGGGAGGCATCTGATTGGTCCCAAATTTATTCTGCAATATGACAATGACCCCAAACATACAGCCAAAGTCATTAAGAAGGAACAAACTGTTCTTAAACACAGACAAAACTGTCACAATGATATTTGGCACAAAACACAAACTGCGTAATCTCGGCAATACCCACATATCCATTGTAACGGAGTCTAATCGTAATTTGGCCCCAGTGGACTCCTACAAATATCTTGGTATGTGGCTTGACCCCAGCCTCACTTTTGGACATCATATTGACAAGTTAACTTCCAAGCTTTATCCCAAAATCGGTGCTCTTTTTAGACACAAATCATGTTTAAGTCCCCTGGTTAGAAAACGTATTGTGCAACAGATGTTGCTGCCTGTCATAGACTATGGTGATGTAGTTTATGCTCCAGCACCAGAAATCCATCTTAGTAAACTTGACACCCTGTATAATTCAATATGCCGCTTTAGCCTTCAATGTAATTACACTACTCATCGCTGTGATATGTTAAAAGAACGAAGGGCTCGATCCAAATGTTGGCGTTAAAACCAACGTGAAGAAAAAAACTGCCTTCGCTCCTTAAGCAAGACCAGGTAACGTGAGATTCAAATCTTCCTTACCCAGAAAGCCTAAGGAGCGATAACCAACAAAATACACGTTAACCTTAAACCTGCGTCGCATAGAAAATCTTACCTAAAAACACACGATAAAAATGTTACCTAGCACCACAGCCAATCACAGCACTGCAAAGTATCAAGTTCAGTCAGAAAATCCAAAACCCACGTCTCCAGTTCTGAATAGCTTTCTCTGTGCTTCCCTACCCAGCCACTAGGGGAACACAGAGAAGGCTTTCAGCACCATGGACAGCTTTGAATGCCATAGGGATGTGCACTGCTCACCCCTGTGGCATTCAAAGGGTTAAAATCAATAAAACTAGTACACCAAGCACTACACAATGCCCCCTTCCACATCCCCCCCTTAGTATGTCACATATATTGCATATATGGGACATACTAACCCCATCCACATCCACCTCGTGGACTTCCATGTAGTGGACAAATCTGTCTTTTATTCCACAATTAACCCTTTGAGTACCAGAGAGGTAGGAAAGCATTGCTTAGCATGTTTCCTACCTCTCTGGTACCCAAAGGGTTAATAGGCAACGTATGGACTACATACCTTGCCTATATATATGTTTGTGTGTGTTTTAAACTTTTTTTTAATTAAAATAGTATTATTAGACAGTTTAACTTAGATCTCATTCATTGTTAACCCCCTACCTCCTGTGTCCCATTGCTATTAGTACTTTTGCTCCACTCTTCTTCAAACTGAGAGTGGAGCAAAAGTACTAAAAGCAAAGGGACACAGTAAGTAGGGCATCATTAATGGTTGAGATCTAAGTTAACCCTTTGAGTGCCAGAGTGGTACGCAACGCATTGCAAAGCAATGCATTGAGTACCACTCTGGCACTCAAAGGGTTAACATACAACTGAGGGAGCAGGCTGCACTGTGAGTGCAGCGCTCCCCTCATCTCTATGTATAAATTATTACTTTATTAATAATTCCCTTGCTGCGGGCGGCTGTGAAGCCCGCAGCATAATAAAACCTCTAGGCATTGGAGAAAGCGGGAGGAGGGGACAGAGACATTGGAGGAAGCAGGTGGTAGGCTTGTACTTGCTGCCCGCTTCCTCCAATACCTCTCCTCACGCGTTGGCTTTGTGCCCAGCTGCCTGGTCGCCTTGTGCAAATCGTCCCTTTGCACAAGGCGTTGTATGTTAACTTAGATCTCAACCATTAATGATGCCCTACTTACTGTGTCCCTTTGCTTTTAGTACTTTTGCTCCACTCTCAGTTTGAAGAAGAGTGGAGCAAAAGTACTAATAGCAATGGGACACAGGAGGTAGGGGGTTAACAATGAATGAGATCTAAGTTAAACTGTCTAATAATACTATTTTAATAAAAAAAAAGTTTAAAACACACACAAACACACACATATATATATATATAGGCAAGGTATGTAGTCCATACGTTGCCTATTAACCCTTTGGGTACCAGAGGGGTAGGAAACATGCTAAGCAATGCTTTCCTACCTCTCTGGTACTCAAAGGGTTAATTGTGGAATAAAAGACAGATTTGTCCACTACATGGAAGTCCATGAGGTGCATGTGGATGGGGTTAGTATGTCCCATATATGCAATATATGTGACATACTAAGGGGGGGATGTGGAAGGGGGCATTGTGTAGTGCTTGGTGTACTAGTTTTATTGATTTTAACCCTTTGAATGCCACAGGGGTGAGCAGTGCACATCCCTATGGCATTCAAAGCTGTCCATGGTGCTGAAAGCCTTCTCTGTGTTCCCCTAGTGGCTGGGTAGGGAAAAGCACAGAGAATGCTGTTCAGAACTGGAGATGTGGGTTTTCTACTCTTACTTGTGTGCTGTACTCCAAAAAAAATAGGCGTTAGATTTCTGGAGAGAAATGTTGCAATTTAACGCGAGTTAGCCCTAACTCCAACATTTGAATAGCTTTTGGCGTTGTTTGTATATTATCCTCTATGGGTGAGATCTTGCTGTTCTGGCGACGGGCGATGTCTGTTTCAGAACTGGCGTCTCTTGTTTCTAGTAGAACATTTGCATTGCTCAATTGACGTTAAAACCAGCGTCTCCAGTTTTTTCTGGCGATGCCAACATTTGGATCGAGCCCTAAATTGGTTAACACTCAAATCTAGACGTGCCCTTCACCTTTCTTGCTTAGTACACAACCACTTCTCTGGAAAACTACCAGACTACCTGAGCAATATGCTCACTCCTGCTCTACATACTAAGTATAACCTCCGCTCCACCGCAAACAACTCGATACGTATACCACAATACAAGAAAGAAGCAGGAAGAGCCGCCTTCTCCTACAGAGCGCCAATGGCCTGGAACAATCTGCCTGAAATAACCAGATCTGCTCCCAGTCTAAAATCCTTAAAAGTAAATGCTTCTCTATATCTAAAAACAGAGTGTAACTGTTTATAATTCTAAAATTTCCATATGAATATTTGTATGTATATTTAATAACATGTAATATATAGTGTTTCTCAATTTGTATAAATAAGCAACCCTCTACTGAAAACTGTCCAGGACATACTTGAAAATGAGAGAAATCTCAATGTATTCTTCCTGGTAAAACATTTTCTAAATAAAATTATCTTCAGCATAAAGAAAGACAAGGAGTCCTGGAAGTGATGGTATGGCCCCCACAGAGCCCTGATCTCAACATCGAGTGTGCCTGGTATTACCTGACGAAAGAGAAGCAACTGAGGCTGCCTGAATCCACAGAAGAACTGTGGTTAGTTCTCCAAAATGTTTGGAACAAACTACCTGGTGAGTTCCTTATAAAACTGTGTGCAAGTGTAGCTAGAAGAACTGATGCTGTTTTGAAGGCAAGAGGTTGTCAGATTTGATTTAGATTTTTCTTCTGTTCTCTCACTGTGCATTTTATTAATTGATAAATATAAACTATTAACATGTCTTTTCTTGAAAGCATTCTTACTTTACAGCATTTTTTTACACCAGCCTAAAACTTTTGCTCATTACTATATCTCTCTCATTTTGTCTAATTTTCTTTGCCCATTCTACCTAGTTTATCTTTCCCTCCATTCTCCTTAATTTACATTTCATATTCTTCCATTCTACATCCTCTGTTTTTTCCATTTCCCATATTTTGCACCCCGAACACTTTAAGCTGGAGGGCCTCAGGTTGCTCATCCCTGTCCTACCCCTTTTGATGTTAGACTAGTCTGCATTGGAGGCCTCTGTAGCACCCAAGGGATTAACACCATTGCATCACTAAGTATGCTAATTGTATCTGATCATTTGACTAAATTAGTAGTCCGGAATGTATCTAATGTTAAAGTGCTTACATAAAGAGAAATATTACCAAAAAAATTGCTCTGTCTGAAATGTTTTAATGTTCTGTATACAAGTAGCTAAATATGAGCAAGTAGTTGAACAACCTGTGTACATGGGCCACAGTGCCTGGCAGCAATGGCCGCGGTGCAGTCATGCGCAGTAGAGACTGCCCGCACCGAGGCTGATAACGGAACGGGGTGCTCTGAATTCAGACCATAGTCCTCCCTGAGCATGACTGCAGCGCGTGCAGCCGTCTGTACTGCGCATGACAGCTTCTGACAAACATACATTAGCAAATTATTATATAGAATTACTGAGCAAACTAACTGTGCCATACATTGAGGAAAATAAAAATGAAGCATTTAACTCCTAGAATGCTATACAGGTTTCCATTACATCTCTCTTCACTAGAATTCAAGGGATTAAAATCTCCACCTAAGTCAATGGGGAATTTTATTTGTCCCTATGGTGCTGTTTGTTTGGCCCAGAATTACCCCATAAGGCCCAGTGTGTTCACAGACTCCTTTCAAGTGGAACTGTCATCAAAAGTAAAGTGCCCCCAAATCATCCTGTATAATAAAAGGCCAGAAAGTTTGTCATGATGCAGTCATGCAGCCCGCGTTCAGACAGTCTCTACTGCGCATGACTGCATCGCGTGAATGAGGTTGCTCAATCGTGTGGTGCAGTGAGGTAACGGCAGTAGGCAGAGCAGATTCGGGTAATGGTAAGAGGCCGGTCCTGCTCTGCGCACTGCCGTTACCTCACTGTTCCAAGGCCCGTGCACACAGGCTTTTACACTAGTTATTAATATAGCAATACACATATATATACTTTTATTATGCTGAATAAGTCTGGCATTACTGAGAAATACAACTTGTTCGGCAGGCCTCAGAAGCAGGTATCTTGCTGTAGATTCCCAGTGTGCCCTTCCTGTACCATAAGATAACAAGGAACTCTCCTCACCAATCCTGGAGGAGACTGTGACGGACTGCACAAACTCACAGATGCCTTTTCCCGATGTCTGCTCTGCTGCTGAGCAAGTTGTATTTCTCCAAAATGCCGGACTTATTCAGCATAATAAAGTATTTATATGCGTATCGCTATGTTAATAATGATTTAGGGGCACTTTAATTTTTATGAAAGTTCCACTTTATATTACTGGGAATTTTCATTTATCATCTATATTGTAATTTGAGATCCACTGGTCTAGGAGTTTAAAGGTTAGAAATAAATGTCAAATGTTGGATGTATTGTAATATAATGGAATTCCTACAAGCACTGTGAATCATGCAGGATTAAAATAGCAGATGAAAAGGAAAATGCTGAAGAAAATCTTAAATAGAGATGCTGAAATGAGCAGCTATATCTCATGAAAGAAGCAGAGTGCAATCAGGACAGGGCCCCATTAAAGTTACATGTAAGGAGCAGGTGCATAAGGTGACAGCATAACAAAATCAAATTACCAGGATCAGCCAGGCTTCAAGCAATTAAGTGAAGAGAAGAGGATACCAGAAGTTTTGTCCATGAAGGAAATAGGTTATTTACCAAAAATAATAACATATGACAAGAAAGGATTGGGTTCTGAAAGAGCAACAATAAAGGATAGAAGCATGCAGAACTGTGAAAGATATAAGTATGAAATCACATTGTTCAATCAGCAATTCAAGAGCAATTGAAATGTAAACATCTCAGTGCTGCAGTTCACTTGTACACATCTGCCTCTTTCCTTGAGTGCTCAATGAACAGCACAGACTTGGCAGGCATGTTAGAATTATTCTAATGCATCTTTATTACATTCATTTCTCCCAGAAATCTCAGGAATAAATTATTACAATTTTAAAGGGAAACTAACACCTCCTAATAATAATCCCTTGCTTGACTTACAGTTGCCAGTAAATCCTTATCACCCCTATGAATTTGTTCCTTGCTCATAAGATATCATAAGTTCTTCAATTAGTCCTGGATGTCAGGTGCCTGGAGGCAGACATGAAAGTTGTTTGAAGGACCACTGGACCTCAGACTCTGCTCACTGTACATGGCTATCTTAACCCTTTAAGCACTAAAGGGTTATGCAATACATTGCTTAGCTAGCGCACTCTGTCTGCTTCAGTCTCAAAAAAACTACCAGCAACCCACATGTCAGCCTTCACAGACATGATATCCAGGACTCAATGAGGATGTTATGTGTTGAACAAATAAACAAAGACAAAACTTAAAGGAGCCATAGGTGGTGGTAGTTCCTCCTGTAAAGGGAAACAACATCCTAGGAAGAAGTGTCTGTTACTTTCATCATCAGAAAGACTTGCCTAAGTAGGTGTCTTCAAATAGCAGTCATTTATTTCTATTTACTGTTTTTATTTCTATTTAACCTCTGTTATAGTCTTCTGATTTGCAGTTATTTCTACAATATGTTCCAAATGTTTTTGTACCTCAGCCTCAGTGTATTTGCTTCCCCCTTGTACTGAGAGGCTGTTCTATGTCTAAATGCTGTTATGAGCTGCTTGATTCCATTAGAGCTGATGATAATAAAATGGTGACAGCAGTTTTCTAGTGACATTTTGTTTTCTATTATCTATGCAGTGACAAACTAACAAAAATAGGGATGGGCAATATTTTTGTCTTCAAATTTGAATCAGGGAAAAATGGCACTTCCTGCCGAGAGGGAAATTTCCAGAGAAAAATGCAGATTTTCCACTTTTTCCTACAAAGTTCATTGCATTGAAAACAGTGGTAAGACTTCCCTCCCCATACAAGCAATTGGAAAGTTGTATGTATGTATTTTTATTTAAGTAGCCCCAACAGGTGTACTTTACTTACTTTACAATTTACATTTAGTATAGAAGGGCTTTAATAATGCATCAGATAAGTGGTTATACAGTAGATTATCATAAGGGGGAACACTAGGCAAACATATGTTAGGATAGAAGGTCTCTGCCACATAGAGCTTGCAATCTAAATATAGAATGGATGACATACAGATACAATACTATAGAGGAGGAATTTATAACAGTTCAGGTGCTGGATTCTTTTGCAGGTGATAAATGTTAACACCCGTTTTATCAAACATTTTCCTTTTGAAGTCTATGGGGAAACCTGGAGATAAAAGCAGTGATAAAATTAGCACCTGCAATAGTATCCAGCCCCTGATGAGATAAGGTATACATATTACGGTAGTGCGACATTTAAAAGGTGCTCTTTTAACTTGGATTTGTAGTTGTTGAGAGTTGAGGCTTGGCAATGCTGGGTGCTAGGGTGTTCCAGAGGTAGGAAGTAGCAAGGAAAAAATCCTGCAGTCATGATACAGTAATAGAGGTTAAAGGAGCAGAGAGCCATCCAACATTTGTGATGTGTAGAAGATTTGCAGTTATATGGCAAATATCAACCATGACATTTTTTTTTTTTGAAATATAGTTTATTATCGGATCACTCCATACACATACAAAGAAAAAGAAAAAGGTACATGTATTATCCATCAAGTACAGCAAGGATATGTAACATTTACAACAGATAAGAGGAACAAAGGCATAATAATAAGGCGTACAGAGTTGACCCGGGGTTTTTATAAAAATTCAACCAGAACTCCAAACCACTAACCTAACAAGCTAAATCTACACCCCTCAATCCCAATTCCTCTCTCCCCCGAACCCGCAGCCCCCCCAACCCCCACCCATCAGCCAATGTCACCATAAGATCCCATTATAAATAGAAACCAGACACAAGGATGTATCACAAGTACATATCATATACATCCACCTGGTAAGTAAGTGCGAATCCATTCGAACTGCTTCAAAATGTTACACATCGCCAGGAGCTACAGAAGTATTTGCTCTAGCTGTCCACCAGGTCTACCACCATCCCCAGATCTTATCAAATTTAGCCGGAGTACCTCGGTGTAAATAAACTAATTTGTAATGTGGAAAACACTGTGAAACCAAGTTAATCCACGCCCTGCAAGTGGGAGCCCTGTCTGACATCCAGTTCAAAGCCACCACCTTTCTCGCCATCACCAAAAGCTCACGCAGAAGAGATTTGTCGTTAGCATCCTCAATCTAATCGGGGAAGATAGACAATAAGCAAATCTTTGGAGTCGCAGGAACAGGTCTTCCCAATACCAGTGTCACAATATGAATTATCTCCGACCAAAATCTTCCAACCTCGGGACACTCCCAAATCATATGCAAATAGGTGCCTCGAACATTGTCACACCGATGACAATGGTCAGTGCCAGAAACCCCCATTTTAAACAGTCTGATTGGAGTATAATAAATTCTATCTAGAATATTCAACTGTATCATTTGATGCCTAGTTGATGTCACCACCTGAGCTGGCACCTCCTTAGCCATGTTCCATTCCCAATCCTCTAATGGGCCCAGATCTAGTTCCCATTTATTCCGTGATGGAAACTCCTGATTTTGCATGCTAGATTCCAACCATTGATAAATAAAAGAGAGAGGTCTCAGAGGTTCAAGAGTTATCAATCTAGTGAGAAGTGGGAATGTAGCAATCCTCGGTGCTCTATCACCCCACTGGGCTCTAAGAGCATGTCTGGTGTATAAATAAGAATAGAAAAGATTGTGTGGCAGGCCGTACTCATCATGCAACTGTGCAAAGGATTTCAGCTGGTTATCATGATACAATTTTCCCAAAGTATTAATCCCATATCTAATCCACAGAGGACCGAACTCACTAGCAAGTAAGTGATGCAATCCTGCAGCACCCCAAAGGGGGGTGTCCGAGTCCATGGCTACATACCCCAGCAGTTTCTTCAACTCCCCCCAAACCTCATGTAAAGTTACAGCTAATGTTGTCCGGATTTTGAAAACTACAGGGCCACCATGCAAAAACTGGGGTAGTTCATAGGTAGGTTGTGATAACAGTGCGTCTATCTGAGTAGTTTGAAAGCAAGGTCTGGGGGAAACAAAATCGAGAACATAGCAACATTGCGCTGCCAAGTAATAACTGTAAAAGTTAGGCAAGGCAATTCCCCCCTCCCGCTTTGGTCTCATAAGAGTAATCAACTTAAGTCTAGCCCGACGCCCCCGCCATATGAAATGTGAGATAATTTTGTCTATTTGTCGAAAGTATTTTTTAGGAATAGGGACCGGTGTATTCTGAAAGATATATAAAAACTTAGGCAAAAAAATGATTTTGATAAGATTCAATCTACCAATAGGATTTAAGGGCAAATGAAGCCACGCCACTGTTTTATCATTAAAAGACTGAATAGTGGGCAACAAATTCATCTCCAAAAAGGAGTCCGTCGATGCCGCCACCCAAATGCCCAGATAAGTACAGTCAGCCACATAAGAAAGGGGGACGTCTGGTGAGCGAGACTCTCACAGACCACCATCAATCGGGAGCAGAGAGGACTTAAACCAATTGATCCGAAATCCAGAATATGTACCAAAATCATCCACCAATCACAGAGTAGTCCTCAGGGAATCCCCATCATCGCCAAGAAAGAGTAGGATGTCATCGGCGTATAATGCAATCTTTTCCTCTCTGCCCTCAATACAATGACCACAAATCAACGGGTTGGCATGAATCAGTGCAGCCAAAGGTTCCAAGGCCAGGGCAAACAAGCCAGGTGAAAGCGGGCAGCCCTGTCTAGTGCCACGGTGTAAAGAAAAGGACTGTGAACTCAGTCCACCCGTCACCACAGAAGCCCTGGGATTGCTATACAAAATGTGTATCCAATTAATAAAGGATGGGCCAAATCCAAAACCTCGAAGCACATGCCAAAGATATGGCCATTCGACTGAGTCAAAGGCCTTAGACACATCAAGAGACGCGATCGTCCGAGTTCCAATGGTCTCATGAGGAAGCTGGAGGTGCAAAAATAATCTTCTAAGGTTGTGGGAAGTCGATTTGCCTGGAATGAAACCAGTCTGATCTTCATGTACGATGGTTCCCAGCACATTATTTGATCTGGTGGCCAGTATTTTCGCCACGATTTTTGCATCCGTGGTTAAAAGGGAAATAGGCCTATAGGAGTCACAGAGTTACCGATCCTTCCCCGGATTAGGCAACACGATAATGGAGGCGTCATTCATGGAATCCGGAAGATGTCCATCATCTATAGCGGCGTAAAAGGTATTCAATAGATGAGGAGCTAAAATATCTGCAAATTCCTTATACCACTCCGCAGGAAGACCATCCACACCCGAGGCCTTGCCAGCCGGCAGACCACGAATCGCCTCCATCACCTCTCTAAGGAGTATAGGAGCATCCAGCATGCGTCGATGTTCCAAGGAGAGTTGCGGAAGATCACAATGATCAATAAAATGAGATATCTGGGACTCAGAGCGAGTCAGTTGAGACTCATATAACTGAGAATAAAAGCGTTGAAACTGCAAATTAATCAGCTGCGGGTCGAGTATCACTTCACCCCCAGAACCTCGGAGTGAAGAAAGCAACAGAGCCCCCCTATGTTGACGAACAAGATGAGCCAAAAGTTTCCCCGCCTTGTCCCCATTTTCAAAGATATTTTGTTTCATATGAAAAACATGACGGGCATTCGGTTCAGAAAATTTTACGGAGTATCGCAGTGAGCAAGAGACAAACTTAGTATAGGACGCCGAATCCCCACTTTCCACAAACTGACTTTCGGCCGCAGCAGCCTCCGACTCCAGAGCGTCCACCTCACTAGTTTTAAGTTTATTTTGCGTAGAAATAAGAGATATCAAAGAACCCCTTGCAGCAGCCTTGGCAGCCTCCCAAACAATTCCCTGAGGAGCAGAGTTAACATTGCGAAATAGTCACACAGATCTTCCCTATGCCTAGAGACTAATTGTGCATTAGTCAACCAAATGGGACTAAACTTCCAAACTCTGGGCCCAAATCTCTGGTCTCGGTGTAATGATAATAATAGCGGGGAATGGTCGGAAGCCACCCTGGTTAGAAAACAGCAATCCGTAACCCAATTCAAAGCCACCTGGTTAGCAAATACATAGTCTATTCTAGATAACTTTCTATAAGTGGCTGAGTGACAGGAGAATTCCCGGTCCCGCGGATGGAGAGTCCTCCAGGCATCCATAAGTCCCATATCGCCCACAAGATTAAGGAAGGCATCTCTATGTAGTTTGGAATCAACCACCGTCCCACCAAACCTATCCAGATCAGGATTAGTAGCTATATTAAAGTCACCCATACAAATTATATGATGATGTGTTTTGTCAGAGATATATATAAGCATTTCCTGAAAAACTGATGGGTCAAAAGGCGGTGGAATATAAACATTCATTAAGACAAACAGGGCTCCCTGCAGCTTACATGTTAAGAAAATGTAACGTCCCTGTGGATCAGTCTTAAGATCAATAAATTCAAAAGAAACTAATTTAGAGATAAGGATGGAAACACCCCTAGCATATGTGGAATACGTGGCATGATAATGATTCTGTATCCAGTGCCTCCTAAGAGACAAAACTATACTCGCAGTAAGATGGGTTTCTTGCAACATTACCACCCCCGGAGTCTGCCTCCTGACGTGGTTCAGAACCAAAGACCGTTTAACAGCATCATTCAGGCCACGTACATTCCAGGATAAGAATTTACAAGTTAATGGAGTCATTACTGACATAAGTGGAATATGTCACATCCCCGGCCACCTGATGGGATCTGTTGGGGGTGAGGGGCGCCCGGCCCAGAAGAGAGAGGAATCCCAGAAACCTATCACCTAACCAACAACCCACCCTATTTCACCTAGCCAAAAAACCCACCCTATCTCTATCAACCCCAACCTGACAGAGACTTTATCCCGAAACCATCCCAAATCCGCGGCCTGGCAGCAAAAACATATCCCCCCTCCCTCCCGCCCAATACCCAAAAACCAAGGAACCATTGAACAGATGAACATGATTGATCCCACCTACACCCCCACCCCCCACTGCAACAATTAGAGCAAATAGTATGGATACCATCTCCTCTGAACAACGAACAAAGAAGGGCAGACCAACCCCACCACCATAATCGCCCCCGGAATACAACATCTCCCATATAGCAATAATCCAATTCTTTGGTTGCAATCCCAACATTACAACCGCTCAACCCCGTCACCGTAGCATTACCCGGGCAGAAGGGAGGCACCACCAAATAAATAGATACCCGCAGTCCCATGGGATCCTAATGCCAAATACGGCGACACAGAGTCCAATCTCCGCTCGAGTAATGCAGGGCGACAATAGCCCATCAAATCAACATACAGTCACAAGTGTATACATGGCAATAGTGTTAACATTAAATCTCAGTAAGAAAACAAAGCTTTCGGAAGGTGCTAGCTGAGTTTTCCAAATGTTGTTCCCACCCTGACACCCCCTGGGCGGGTCGAATGCATCCCAATCTACAGGAGCAAAGTGTAGTGACTACAGTAAAGCCAAAATGCCGAAGTGCAGCCATATAGCATCAAGTCACCGCCCAGGGTGCGCAGGCCAGTGTTAGGAAATCATAGCATTCTAGTATAACATAAGATAAAAAAAATTTCTCCTTTTTTTCAACTCTCCCTCCCTTTTATATTCTAGCCATCCCATTACAGCATCCCAAGGGCGGGTCGAAGACGTCACTCAATGTGTGAACAAAATCTAAGAGTATTGGGAAAGCCAAGCAATGTGATCCATAGCTATACAGCATTCAACCACCGCCCCAGGAAAGCGAGACAGGGAAAGAGATAAAAAAAAAAAAAAAAAGTTTCAAATACATAAACACTCAGAGAAATGATAGCATGTTGTTAACATACATTGAAAAAAATACATGAGGCCATATAATAACATTCCACCTGTAACCTTGCCGGTCCAGCAGGGATCCCATAGCAGGTTACTACGAAGTTCGGCCATGTAAGTGCCGCTTCAAGCGTCAGCAACACTCTACAGCCCAACTCTTTGTCACATTACCATGACCCATTGGTGATACTCTCCCTCAGGGTTTGTTGATCTGCTCGTAAAAGATTGATTTCTACCTGCACAGTGTCAATTTTGTTGGTTAGGACTGCCTGGCAAGTAGCGATGGCTGACATTATTTCTGCAAACTGGGTTTTTGAATAATTTTCCTCAGAAGCCGAGGACTGAGCCGGAGAGGCGGCTGCATAGGGGGCCTCCATCGTGGCTGTGACTTCCTCCTCCGCCATAGCTCTCCTGGCAAATTTACTCAATTTCTTTCTAGATTCCGATGACTTCTTAACCATACTGAAAATTAAGAAAGTAGACGCAGGCCAGTGCAACACGATGAAAGATCAATATAGGGTGGACAGCAGCTGCCAAGGTAGGTAGGTGCAGGCAGGGTGACAAACAAGGGTAATAATGTGGTTCACATCCAGAAAGTAGCACAGCAAGCATTTAAAAGGGTGTCAGGCTTATATATGAAATTCCACATAGGACATCAGCAACAGGCGGTCTCCCAGCTGTCTCTATAATCTCAGCAGCAAAAAGACCTACTGGCAGGGAAGGGTACTGGGAAAAAAAACAAAAAACAGGAGGTGCACTAGTGTATGCAAGAAGAAGGAGAGGGAAATGGCAGGCAGACGTCCCTTGAGGCAATAATTGCAGCACCAACCAGGCACTCACCGCAGTGGTGAAGGATAAAGCCAGCAGGGCCTCCATGCCGCCCCTACACCTTCACTGTGCGCGGCCCTCCTCCAACTGGAATCCGTCGCCGCTCTGTGCGCCTCCCCTCCACGTCTCGGATCAGCAGTGAGTGGGGAGAAGGATCGGTACGCCACCTCCGCAGTATCCCGGTGCCCCGCCGAGCAGACGCGGCACGCAAGGCCGCAGCTTAGGCCTATGCGCCCGCCGCCGCCGCGGACACCGGATCAGCAGAAAAGAAAGGCCTCACCGGGGTGCTCAGCTGCCGTGCAGTAAGTGCCCCCAGAAATATAGTTGAGAATGTGGCTGTGGAAGCAGGATAACAGCAGATTAGAAAACAAATCTAGCGGAGCCGTTCCAGCAGACATCCGCTCAGTATGCCTGCCAGGCCACTCCCCCATCAACCATGAAATTTAGAATGAGGACAAGTGTTGGAGATTCTTGAAGGTAATGAGGAGAATTTTTTATGTTATGCATTAATTTATGGGAAGCCATAGCAATGATTTATTAGTATAGATTTAATTACTGTTCTGGAGGAGAGGAGGAGTATTCTCATGACCAAGTTAAGAATCTTTTGAAAAGGAAAGTTAATGGTAGCAGGCAAATCAATAAGTAAATAGTTGCAGTAGTCCATGTGGGAAAGGATAAGCATGTGCATTGGAGTTTCTGCTGTAGAGTGAGAAAGAAATGGGCAGAGTTTTGCTATATGTGGAAGAAAGAAGCAACATGTTTTTGTTACTTCAGTAATGTAGGTTTTAAAAGGAAGATAGTTCAAAGTTACCTGAGAAAGCATGCCTTGTCCACAGGGAAAATTGTGGAGCCCTCAACATTTGTAGAAAACTGAGGTATTGTGCAGGATTTAGGTGGAAAGATAAGTAGCTCAGTCTTAGACATATTACATTTTAAGCAATGATGAACCACCCAAGAACAGACAACAGAAAGATATTCTGAAACCTGCTGCTGTATTACAGGTGATAGTGAGGATGTGAAGGTAGGGATTTGTGTGTCATCTGCATAAAGAGGTTAGTCAAAGCCAAATGACTTTATCAGTTGCCCCAGAGAAAGGGTATACAGAGAGAGAGAGAGAGAGAGAGAGACGGGTACTCAGAACAGAACCTTTGTGTACTCCTACTGGGAAGGGGATAGGAGATGAGGAGGTGTTGGTGTGTGACACAGAGAAAGATCATTTAGAGAGACACGATAGGAACCAGGAAAGTGCCAAGCCACAGATGTACAGAGAATGGAGAACCTGTATGGCCAACTGTGCTGAATATATAATTATATGATATATATGATAGCTCAAGGAGGATAAGAGAGAAGTCTCCATAGAGAAAGTGGGGTGAAAACCAGATTGCAATGGGTCTGGAGTGTTATGGGAGTTGAAAGATAAGCAGACAAGTGTAAACTAGGATTTCAAGAAGTTTTGAGGCAATGGGTAAGTGTAATACCGGGCAGTAGTTGGATGGGCGAAGATGGATAAAATGAGCTTTTCTTGAGGACTGTAAATAATATTGAATGATTGAAGGAGGAGGAGACAATGCCAGATGATAGGCAGGAGTTAGCACCAGAATTAACTTGGATGACAAAGGATTGAGGTTGTGGGATGGTATAGGATCAAGGGAGCAGGTGGTGAGGTGGACAGCAAAGGAAGACCTCTGCTTTTGTGACCAAAGCAAAATAATCAAATTAGTGAGACAGAGGATAAGGAAGATGCAATTCTGGAGACTGAAAGGATGGGATTATTTTATGTATTGAGTCAATCTTCTGTTTTAAGAATTCTGCAAAGACTAAAGGGGTGAGAGATGGGAGGAAGAAAGATGTAGTGGAAGGGAGGAGGAGAGAATGGAAGATGAGAAATAGGGCAGTTTGGGTTAGGTGAGTATTAATTAGTGAAGAGTAATAGTGTTGTTTGGAACAGGATAGAGTGGTGTTCAAGCAAGGGATGTGTAGTGGAGGAAGTGTAAGAGAGAGACGTCCTCCACAAGCGTTCAGCAGAATGGGTACAGGAATGGAGAAAGAGTGTTCAAGAGTTAAGCCAAGGGAGTGGATTTGAGGGGTGTTTGTGATGGTCCTGGAGGGACACACACACAGACATAAGTGATGAGCAGAGGAGGTCGTTGAAGGATTCAACAAGACTGTTAGGTTCGGTAAGTGTTTTGAAGTTGGAGAGTCTGGAGTGTATTGCAGAATCTATGGCAGACATGTCTAGAGATCGAAGGTTGCAGCCATATTGAGGAGTTTTAGTGGGTGGAGGAAGGAGGGACAGAGTTGTGAAAAAGTTTTGAGGTGGTGGTCTAAGAGTGGAAAAGAGGATATTCTGAGACCTACTGCAACAGATATGTGGACAAGTGGCCAGAGCACAAACTATATGACTGTCACTGCTCACTGGGTTTCCCTCCCATCAGTGGGAAACAATAGCAAGCATCATCAAGTCTCAGCCAGTAATGTTGTCTCTGGTTCTGACAGCATTATTAAATGACAAAGCCATAAGTAGAGCAGGTGATGGAGCAATGACTTGTACCCTATTCTTTGACATTTGAATTTGTGATAATGGCTCTAACATTTAGCTGCCTTGAGAATAGGTGATGTGGTGCATGTTTCCTGATTTGCCCATGTCCTACATTTATTTGTGACTAGATTATTCTCAGAATCCAAAACCCACAGAGAGATGCTGAATATCACCCACAAAATGCCCATTATAGCCACTCCCACAGTGTCTACAATGCATTATATTCCATATAGGAGCACAACAACCTGCCCTATCACCAGCAAAAAATGGATGTCACTACCTGGTGGAATTCCACATTGTACATGCTATGTGCTACTTTGGGTGAGAAAAAGGGAGGAAGGAGGTTGACCCCAAATACCACCAAATTCATAGTGGCTGACTGGCAAGACACAGGCAGCTGGAGTCCAATTTTCTTGCTGATCTTACTGTTTTTGTCTCTGTGCTAGGGAATTCTAGGGAAAGAAGTTGTAGATTTTGTTCTTTTGGTTATATTTTTTTTTTTTGACAGACTGTGATAATATAGGGTGGACAAAATAAATAAATAAATACATTTATTAGGTGACAGACAGTTGACTGGGAGCCAGATGTGAGCTGTGGGACTGATGCTGACTTGATAGACACTGCAGCCAACACTGAGAATTTTGTTGAGGGCTAAGGCAAGACATCATATTGTGTACTGTAGAGAGTAAAAATACATACAGTATTTGAGTAATGTCCAGCAAACACACAAGGGGCAGGAGAAGGGGGAAAGGTGAGTGAAGGGATGTGGGAGTAAAGTGGTAGTTCAAAAACTAACTGCAGCTATGATTGCTGTAGCATGTGCAGTAAATGATTATCCCTCTCCTCCAGGAGAGGATGCAGTTTGTCAAGGTCTCACCAAAAGTTCCACCACCAGTGCCAGTACAAAAAAAATATAAGAAGAACAAGGAGTCAAAAAGGAGTGTTGATGATGGCAGTGTAGCAGCTGAAGCAACTGCTGCATCTGGCAGTGAAAAAAACAAGGACCAAAACACCTGTACTCAAAGTAGCAGTGAACTTTGTGAAAGTAAAAAAGGCATTGTCTGACACCTCTAAAAACTTAGAGAAATATAAGGGTAGTGGGCAAGAAGCGGTGGGAGTGTTGATGCTAAGAATGACCTTAATGGTGACTGCTGATTCTTGTCTTGTACAGATACTGATGTGAAAGAGATGATGACATGGCCACAAAGTTAACAAAAAGGCAAAGGCTCAATCTTCCACCACTGAAAAGGAGCACTGTGCCTGTCTATAAAATGTTTGAGAAAACCTTTGGAAACTCTGATTCTGGAGAAGCAAAGATGGCAAAAAGTACACAGTCATCCTATCAGTCATCAACAGCATCATCAACGCTTCCATGCTGAAGTCCAACATTGTTGGTTGTACTTTTTTTTACCTCTTGACATCATCGTGAATGTGTGCCAACGTCACTTAAGCAGGAACACATTTTTTCAAGGCATACAGTGAGGGAAAAAAATTATTTGATCCCCTGCTGATTTTGTCCGTTTGCCCACTGACAAAGAAATGATCAGTCTATAATTTTAATGGTAGGTTTATTTGAACAGTGAGAGACAGAATAACAACAAAATAATCCAGAAAAACGCATTTCTAAAAGTTATAAATTGATTTGCATTTTACTGAGTAAAATACGTATATGACCCCCTATCAGACAGTAAGATTTCTGGCTCCCAGGTGTCTTTTGTACAGGTAACAAGCTGAGATTAGGAGCACTCTCTTAAAGGGAGTGCTTCTAATCTCAGCTTGTTACCTGTATAAAAGATACCTGTCCACAGAAGCAATCAATCAATCAGATTCCTAACTCTCCACCATGGCCAAGAAGAAAAAGCTGTCCAAGGATGTCAGAGACAAGATTGTAGACATACACAAGGCTGGAATGGGCTACAAGACCATTACCAAGCAGCTTGATGAGAAAGTGACAACGGTTGGTGTGATTATTCGCAAATGGAAGAAACACAAAATAACTGTCAATCTCCCTTGGTTTGGGGCTCCATGCAAGATCTCACCTCGTGGAGTTTCAATGATCATAAGAATGGTGCGGAATCAGCCAAGAACTACATGGGAGGATATTGTCAATAAACTCAAGGCAGCTTGGACCATAGTCACCAAGAAAACAATTGGTAACACACTACGCTGTGAAGGACTGAAATCCTGCATTGCCTGTAAGGTACTCCTGCTCAAGAAAGCACATGTTCAGGCCTGTCTGAAGTTTGCCAATGAACATCTGAATGATTCAGAGGAGAACTGGATGAAAGTGTTGTGGTCAGATGAGACCAAAATCGAGCTCTTTGGCATCAACTCAATTCGCTATGTTTGGAGGAATGCTGCCTATGACCCCAAGAACACCATCCCCATCCTCACACATGGAGGTGGAAACATTATGCTTTGGGGGTGTTCCAGTCGACGGATCAAGAGCTGGCATTCTTGTTTCCTGCTGAGATTAACAGGGGCTTCGGCTCAGTCTCTAGCATTGTGGTCTAGCGAGAGGCCTACTATTTCTGGTAATAGTGTCGCCAGCTAGTAACCCTTTGCTTGTTGTACTACTTATTTATTGCTGTGATTTATTCTAATAAACATTTTGCATTATATTACCGTACTGAGTTCTGAGCATTCCTGGGTGCCCGTGACAGCGGCTCAGCCGCTGGTAGTTCTGGGCGGCTCAGCCACCTCTGTTGCGGGGCACTGGCAGAGGGGTGATGTCATTTCTGGGCACACCTCCAAAAGCATAGGCGTGTGCTCCATTTAAAGTGACAGTCACCTGTTGGCTGCTCCTCCTCTTCCTGCTGCATCTCCTGTTTAAACTGCCTGGACACAGGGCTTAGTTGCCCTTTCGCTTGTGTCCAGTGCAGTTCTAGTGTTTGTGCTCAGTGTATGATTTGGCTTGCCTGACTAACTGATCTGATGCTGACCTGTGGCTCTGCCAGAGTACCCGCTCCGTATATGACCCATGGCTTGTTGGACATCCATTCTGGTGCAGATCTGTGGCTCTGGAAGACTAACCATTCTGTGCATTGATCCTGGCTTTGGCTGACTACCCACTACGTGTATGACCTCTGGCTTGTTTAACTATCCGTTCTGGTGTTGACCTGGGGCTCTGTCCACTGGTTATCCAGCGTACCAACGCTTCAGTGGACATCCTTCCCGGTGCAAACCTATGTCTCTGGCTGACGACCACTCTGTGCATGACCTCTGGCTTGTCTGACCACCCAGTCTGGTGCCGACCTGTGGCTCTGTCTACTACCTTGTGTGTGGCCTTCTATTTAGTAGATAAACAATCTGGTACAGGCTTGTGGCTCTGGCAGACTCCTTCCTTGTGCCTTCCAAGTTGCCGGCTCTCCCAGGTGCTGACCTGGGACCTTGGTTACCCTTATCTCTGTCTGGCTTCTCCCAGGTGCAGACCTGAGGTATTGCAGACTCTCCTGGTTCATTGCTGGGACACGGTATCACACTGTAGCAGGCTTCTATTCCTGGGAGTCGTCTCTTGCTCCGTTGTATGCTTCTTTTCATCTTGCATATTGATTTACTTGTGATATTTCTGTATATTTGTTGCCTTAATAAAGTTGGTGTTACCTTAAGTACTTGTCCTGTGTTTCCTTGCTGGGACCATGACAGAGATGTGTGTAAACCTGGTGGCCAACTACAAGAAACGTCTGACCTCTGTGATGGCTAACAAGGGTTTTGCCACCTAGTCAATGTTTTACAAAGGGTTCAAATACTTATTTCACTCAGTAAAATGCAAATCAATTTATAACTTTTTTGAAATTAGTTTTTCTGGATTTTTTTGTTGTTATTCTGTCTCTAACTGTTCAAATAAAACTACCATTAATATTATAGACTGATCATTTCTTTGTCAGTGGGCAACCGTATAAAATAGGCAGGGGATCAAATAATTTTTTCACTAACTGTATGTTGGTATAGGACTCTCAGCTTTGAATTTCAGATATTTATTTCTCCACTGCAGCCCTCAGAAGAAGCAAAAATGTGGTGGAAAATGTGTACCATAAGAAACATAGGGGTACAATTTGTTGGAATAGGTGAAAAATTTTGCATTGGAGAAAAGGAGGAAACTTTTATGAAAAAAAGAGAAAAATAGTTCTTTGCGAAAAGTCATGCGGGAAATTTGTATCACTTTTTGGCTACCTGATTAAAAACAGACTTTAAATGGAGATAAACAAACACAAGCAACTGTAGATATTATGAAAATATACAAGAAGAATTACTGAAGTATGCTATGAAGGACACTTTTGTAAACCAAACAAATTACATCTTATTCTGTAAGTATAGTTCTCCTTGAAGAAGATATATAATTTACACACATGTGTATATATATATATATATATATATATATATATATATATTTTTTTTTTTTTTTTATTATTATTTTATTTTTAACACACATTTACACACATAATAAGCTGGGTGCAACAAACTAATATTGACAATCAAGAGCTGTGTATTCACCGACTTAAAACTTAGATGCTTTACTACCAAATATACAGCAATGTTTCAGTCTACATCTTGGGACCACAGACACTAACTTTAGGAGCAATAAACTGTTTTTATTAAAAAAAAATATATATTGTGCTTTTCCTGCTGACTAAAACAGGTATTCCGACTGCTGCAAGATGCATCTTTCCATAATTATTACAAATTATTCTGCTGTTTTTCTACATTAACAGTGCCACCTAGTTGTAAGATTTCAGTTAGTTATACTGCTGCATTCTATAGAAGAGGTGAGTCACTGACAAACAATTATCCATACAATGTGCTAGAAAGTGCTGAGTCAGAACTTCTGGGAAGTAAACACACTATTATTTAATGTCCTAATAATGTAAACAGTTATACATTTTTAATAAAACAACTTACAGCAGTGGAAGTGCCATGTTTTTACTCAGCAGAAAAATACTTATAGCAAACAGATTATAATAAAAAAAGTTTATGATTGATCTACTTAAGGATCATAACATAAAAAGTCAGCACTAAAAGAATGGCATAATTTCCCTTAAAATGTGTTTATTAATCACTATCACTGCTTCACAGTGCACATTACACTAATGCATATTTCTGAAAAATGCTGGCATTGCAATACAATATGGTAATACCATTTGGACACTAAAAATCCCATCAGTTTAAAACACTGCAGCACTCAAACTGTATAAATAAGCTGAATGGAACCTTAGGTCAGATTTGGGAGCTTACTCAATTATGTCTAGAGACATATTTATCCAATTACTTTTTGAGCCTTGTTGAATAAAAATCCTGTGGGCATGTGTAGAATGACCTAAAGGCGTAAACGCATGTTAAAGAGCTCTATTTTTCTAGTTCAGTGTTGCTACTCTGAACTCTGACAGTAGCGTATCAGTGCTATAAACCAGAACAAGTCTACCCTAAGTGTCTTTCCCCATCTCCTTCAAGATTTGGAGATGACAGTGGCATCCTAATTCTACTGGCTGTTCAGGTCAGTGTAACTTCACAACAGGCAAAATGAATCATCAGCTGCCTCTTCAGAGCTCCAAGCACCAGCTCTAGAGGAGAAACCAGGAAGGCGTGCACTTAGGACTGCAAGTTTATAACAATGTCACTGCTAGAGGTGGGAAAAACAGCTATGAACTAATAAAAGACCTGTTTTAAATTTTATTATATATTATTTATTTATTCTTACATTATAATTGCCATTTTGTTCCCCATAGTATTAAAACATTTTTAAAGGGACAATAAATAGTTTCATGATTTATGTATTCATAATATCTGCCATGCTTAAGTTCTATACTATCTTTTTAATCCCTTGAATGATCTCTAATACAATGCTTCATAATGCTTTGAAGACTCTCTAGAACCCAAGAAGCTGAAAATACCCTCTTCTTATCCCTTCTTTTAAATGTGAATATTTTAACTAGTGGTGATTTTGCTTCAGGTCATTCTTGGTTGAGGATCTGGCACCTTTAGAAGCAGGTTCCCCTTGTACCAGGTAGATGCAGAATATGCTGAGATACAGCATCCTTGGGGATTGTTTTTCTGTTTGTCTACCCCACCTCCTGTGCCCATCCACATGGGTCAGGCTGACCCTTATAAGTTGACTACAGGACACTGTCTTTTGGCTGACTCCAGGAGAAAGAGAAAGGTTCAGTGGGGTAATTTTTAAAAATATGGTTACGCACACTGTAAGCTCTGTGCTGCCATGTGAGTAGAGATGGGTAAAAATGTTCACCTCAGAAGAGAAAAAGGAGAAAAATGGCATTTCCCACCTAGGAGTATGACTTTGAGTTTGTTTATGTAGATGACAATAGTCATAGAGTGCCTACACATACCACCACCCCCACCACTTCCATAAGTGATGGTGTTAAAGCAATAAAGTTACACAGTGCATCTACTATGTACTGCCATCCCACACTTAGTAAGTACCTGCACAAAAATAACACAAAGGCACACCTATGGAATAGTAAATTGTCAAGATGGTGGAGGTTAACATGCTGCCGTTTTTTTGTTGAAAACAGAGGTTTTAAAGAACTGATGTCATGTGTTGCACCCTGCTGGAATATCCCAAGACACGGTTATTATTCAAGAATGGTTGTTCCAATGTTACTTAAGCAGGAAGTTAGTGTTGTGGGCAAAGGACAACGGCACTCAGCCTGCTAACAATTTTTTAAGGCAGATGTTGCTGTTGCTGTAGGACTCACAGTTTTTACATTCAGCTATTTATTTGTCCACTTCAGCCCTCAGAAGAAATAATACTGTGGTGGGAAATGTTGAAGTTATAGAAAACTTAAGCAAAACATGGCAAAGTTCTGGTGGGAAATTTATTGGAAGTGGTGAAAAATAGAACATTTTAAGTATTGTCTATGGATAAAAAAAGTGGAAAATCATTGTTTTTCTGATGAAATTTCTTTAACTTTTTGCCCATTCCTACATGTGAGTATTTTTTGTAGATTTTATGCTCTGTTTTTTCTGTGCGCTTCCTCAAACATATTTCTTGTGTATGTCTTGTAGCATTTTCAAAGACTGCATGTGCACAAGGCCACTCAGCAAATTTGCACTGGTAGCTTGTTTGGCGCCAACTGATATACTTATTTAATGGGATAGTAATGTTTAGAAAAGTAAGCAGCTCAGATCGTTTGTTATACTGAATAGTCCTGATGTTTGAGGTTCTCAAAGTTCTTAATTGATAGTTTTGCCGTAATTGTATGATGAATTTTACCCCCCCTGCCCCTTTTCCTGTTCTAAAGTTGCCTTCCCACAGATCTGACAGTGGACCACAATGAGGAACAATCTTCTACCAGTATAGGGAAAACCTGTCCTCCTTCTTCAAGGAATGCAGGTTTTTCCTTATACTGACAGAGGGAAGATTGTTCCTCATTGCGAACTGTCGGATCACACACAAACACACACACACACACAAAATACACCTACACACACACACACACAATACACATACACACAAAAGACACACAATACACATAAACACACAATATACATGCATACACATTATAGACAAACACACAACGCAATACGCACAATGCAATAAACCAAAAGCAATATGAAAAATGCATTACGCATTTTATATATATATATATCTGCCTCATGTACCTGTTTTATTATATTTCTTTTGTTGATAAAACTAGGAGGGTGGAAGAAAGAGGAGTGTTCTTTTGTTTTATACATATAATACTTATTACTGTAATTCATACACTTTATTGTTTTCTTGCTTAACTCACAGTAGCCAAAAAATTGCCCTTCTAAAGTTAAGGCTAGAAATATTTGTTTTTTAAATAATATCCTATACAATGGTAAGCCAAGAAACATCATTAGGAGGTGGAAAATTTTAAACAAAATAAATGTATAATGAATAATATTACTCAGCTTGGCAGCAGCCACATTCGCACACATTATTAAAAAAAAAAGGCACTCTGTAGGATGTTTGTTTCTTACTTGTTCTGATATCCTGCATCCACATTACTGTTTGTAGCCATTGCCACTGCAACACATACGGTGCATGCGCATGCTTGCGCGCATTGAATGTATGATAGGTCCTGACAGGGCTGCTCACAGGAGTTCTGGGAGATGAAGAAGCAGGCGGCTAGTGCAAGAATGTCTCCCACTGCCCTTGTTTCATGGCTGCCTGTAATACAGAGGGGGAATCCTGGTTATTAAGGTGGGCTTTTAATGTTTTTTGTAATACTGCTGCACAGAGGAAGCGGGAGGTGAGCACAGGGATGCCATTCGCTGCCTCCAGATGGGGGTTGCTGGACTTCAGGGGCAGACAAGTAGGGATATTAAAGCAGGGGTATTTTATTTTATTTTTTTACTTGTGTATAATACACCCCCCCCCCACTTCACATAAGGTGAAATGGGGTAAAAACGTGCATACTATACCCGAGAATTTTACGGTAGTTTCCCATTTAGTGTATATGTAGCTTGTTTCTACAGCAAATGCATAACCTTACATTTATGTACATTAAATGTCATCTGGCACTTTTCTGCACATTCATTCAGTTTATCTAAATCCTTCTGAAGAGAAAAAACAACCTGCTCTGTATCATCAGCAAAGATTGAGGCATTACTTTCAATTCCTACTTCTAGATCATTAAAAACAAAGTAAAAAGCATTGGACCCAGGACTGAACAATGTGGCACCTCACTTAAAATTTTAGGCCAACTTGTCTGTCTAACTAACTGTCTGCCATCTATCATTTAATCTGTTCTCTATCCCCCCACATATATATATATCACCTCCCAAACCAAAGCCTTATGCAGTAGCCTGTTATGTGAGACTGAGTTAAAGACTGTTGTAAAATCCAAGTATACTATATCAACAGCAATCCTCTTGTCCAACTTACTACTTACCCTTTTGTAAAATGCAAGTAAATGGGTTTGACATGATCTTTTCTTCATAAAAACATGTTGGCTTTTTCTAATAATTTTGTTGGTCTTCAAATAGTACCGAATACTGTTTTTAGTAACCCTTTTAATATCTTAACCACTATGGAAGTCAAGCTCCCCAGTCTATAATTTCCTGGTTTGGATCTTGCCCCCTTTTTGAACAATGGGACTACATCAGCTTTCCTCCAGTCCCATGGCACTATGCCTGATGAAAGTGAATCAATAAATATTAAGTATATGGTTCTTGCTATTACTGAACTAAGTTCCTTAGTTCAAAGTCTTTTTGGACTTTGTCCTCAGTTAGCCATGTACATGATTGAGGAAATCCTGTGGTTTTGTATGTTTGCCCATAGCCTGCCAATGCATTGTTGCTTAATTTGTATATACACAAGATAAATATGTTTAAGATATAAGCCATAGCCTTATCGTCACTAATCAATTTACCTGTTTCAGCTTTAAGAGTACCAATATCAGGCTTAATCATTTTGTTATTAACATTCTTGTAGAATTGCTTAGGATTTACCTTGCTCTCTTTTGCATACTTCTCTCATTTTCAGTTTAGCTAACCTAATTGCTTGTTTGCAGGTTTTATTACATTCTTTATATTTTTTAATTTATGCTTCTGACTTAAACACTTTAAAAGCCTGCTTCTTATTTCTTATTTCCCTGCAAACCACTTTATTAATCCACCATGGTCTTAATTTGGTCCTCTTTTACTTATTGCACAGTGATATATATTAATTCATATTTATCTAATGGCATTTTAAACAAATTCCATGATTCTTGTGCGGTTTTTATCTTTGAAGATTAGATCCCACTGAATTTCCTTTAATACTGCTATCAGCTTTGCAAAATTAGCCTTTTTAATATTGAATGTTTTGTCAGAAAAATATCTTGCCTCATTGTGTCTATGATGAAACAACCCCTGTGCCAGACTAGGGGTGCTCTGTCATGGATTCTTTATATCCAAAGCAGAAAACAGTTAAACTAGAAGACTGACTAACAGCAAAAGTCTGAGTCAACAAGACAAAGTAATCTGATGGCTCCCATACCCATGACCACTGAGCTAGTGGCTTCCAACATGTCCAGGGGTTGATAATTCCGTGACCAACTCTCTGTGCCCCCTTACAAGGGACTGATGCAAAAATCTGAAGCACTGCCCTTCCCCATTCCCACTGCTGTGGCACCACCTGTGGCTGTCATGCCTGTGGGCTGAGGGTTCAGTGTGCAGATCTTCCTCTACATGGCACCTTCCAATACTTGTCCATGGACATTGGTTTCCTGCACCTCCTTGTTCTTTCACCACTTTCTTTCACCACCCTCAGTGGTCTCTCTGTAGTTCTCTGTAGCTCTTACTGGTGCACTGTTCTAGGATGGCAGGTTGGGGAGCCAGGTTTGCTGTCTGCCATCCCTCCCTTAGGTACACCACTGTCTCTGTTGCTATAACTCTCCCAAGCTCTGCACCAGTACATGCAGCCCCCAGAGGTCTCTGCCTCCTCACAGGAAGTGGACAGCTTCCAGATAGTTTTCATCAGAAGCTCAGCAGTTTCCTCCTTTTCTGTGACCCTACTGTCACCAGATCTCCTCTCAGATGGCAGCGTACTTCTCCAGTTCCATACATTTATCAATGATACAGTCTAGGGGGCTACACAGGGGGCAGTGAATAGCCTTAGCCATTCCATTACCGCCATCTGCTCTTTGGTTATACAAACAAACAAATCCAGCTTGGACACCCAGTTGGAATGGAACATTAACCCTATATAACCTAGATGGTATGGGCACTATATATCCTAGATGGTCTAGACAACAGGGAGGGCCATACAGAATCCTATACTGAGGGCATTTCACAGTCCCAGTTTTAGATGTGGTGCAAGAAACAAGTCTTATTTATCAAAGCATACAAGCTACATTCTAAGAAAAATGTGTTCTTTGACATATAAGGTATGTTATGTTGTACCAGGATTTCCTGACCTGAACCTTTTTTTGTACATCCTACTCTCCCTATTTCCATGTTTCAGTCTAAATGAATACCTCTTGAATATTGCAATAAACAAAGCTTAATTGTAATTGCAGAGTATTTGAGTGATTTCACAAGAGAGCAATCAAAGACTTTTTGAATATTGCTAAAAAGAACATTGCATAACTAAACTAACACATTCATTTCAATAATGTAATGCACCTCACTGAGACTGACTTATTAGGAACACAGTTTTCTCATCACAGAAACATACAAAGTATAGCACTCACAATAGTGGTAAATTTGGATTTAATATTTAATGTAAAAAATAATTTGTACCATACAAATTCACTAGAATTATTGATTGAATCCACAGTAAATACTTTCTAGCCTACACAGTTGTTATAAAAATGAACCTTTCTCAAGAAGCAGTTTGAATTTTGATATGGATTTTGAGAAAGTGTAAAATATGGTGAGGCTCAAGTACTGTGAAACTGGTAAAATTCTAGAGGGCTAAAACGTGATGCTTCTGGGTGGTGACTAGCCGTAGGACAGGCCATTGTGCTGTTGTTCATTCCCAGAAGCCTCTCACATTCTATATATTTATTTTGAATACTCTTAGGGGTCTCCCTAAAAGTAATGGGTAATCCAGACATGGATCCCTTGCTCTCAGTGCCTAGGGAATCCAGCTGCACCCTCCTGACGAGGCCCAACTAGGCCTAAATGTACGTTGGGGGTTAGCTGGTGTTCCCGTGCAGGGGAGACTTGCCCATCATTTTGGAACTGGACCGCCCCTTTTTGGCGGGATTAGTCTAATATGTATGTGGACATTTCTCCTCTGTAATGGCACTAGAGAGCTAAAACGTGATGCTGAAAGGGAATGGGATCAGCAACAGTAGTAACATGGTTGATGGACAATGAAGGTTCCACTTGCCACAACTAGTTCCAGTGATGTGCCTGAGGAAGTAGCAGCACAAAAAGTAGCCCCAGTACATGTGGAGAAAAGAAGAATTTGGCCAAATCTCCTCCACCTGCACCTCCTCCAAAATCATAGGTGTGTTGTTATTAGAATAGAAATGTTTCCCTTAAGAGCAGGAACTGTACCTCTCATCAGCAATTGCAATGTGTACAGTGTGTGTGGTAAATAACAGCTGGGGGCACAACTGTATCTAAACACCATGACACCAAAACCCAAGTACTGCTGCTGTCACTATACCCCTTGTCCACACCCAGCTAAACCAAAAAAGAGAAATGTGGCCAGCACTAGTGCTAAAAAATAAGACTGAGATAATATCGAGACAAAAAGTATGTCTGGTGCATTCAGTGTCTAGAAAATCTGTAACTGTACAGACAAGGAAAAAGAAAACAAAGCTAACAAGACCCTTAAAAGAGGCACTCAATCATCAGTGAAAATTTAAAAATATATACATTTATTTATTGGATACAGTACATAAAGCAGAAAGTACTAATAAAGCATTATTGTTATTCCACGCATGCGCGTTAATCTGCTTGTACGCTTACCGATGATGTCACATATACTCGACAAGTGCCTATATATATATTTTTTTTTCTGCTATTGATGTATTAAAAGTTTACGTATGCTCATGTAGTACCTCTGAGACGATTTGTGCTGCTTATAAATCCTGTCCTTGTGCTATTGTTCTAAATTTCTCCGTTTATATCTATAGTACTCACATGTTTTGATTTGTGACATACTTTTAGATTTATATTCTGTGACACCTCTCCTCTCGTACATCTTTTTAATGTTGCGATATCACGTGACTCTGCCTTTGACTATTATTGGTGGCCTATGCACATTTAAATGGGACAACTTTACCCACAATCCATCCCCTGACGAAGCCTTCCGGCGTCGGGTTGTGTGGGTTGGAGGTGGCACTTAGGAGGCTACAATTCTCTACCTGTGACCTGTTAGATTTTTGGTGTCTGTACCGATAAGTATCACTTTTTCACTTGTATTTTGCTATTTTGTGCACATTTCACTTGGCACTTTATTGAGTCATTTGCATTTTGTACCATATTGGGTATGTGTATTACTCACACTGATTTTGGGTTTTCTTAGGTCCATGTAGCATTATATACTATTGTTACTCCCCTCTCTAGCAAATGTATACCATTACTCATTTTCTGTGAGTTGGAGAGTTGATTTTAGTCTTGACCCTCCATTTGACCTCTATGTGTTTTTAATTGTTTTATTAGTACTTTCTGCTTTATGTACTGTATCCAATAAATAAATGTATATTTTTTTTCATTAAGCACTTTTGATTGAGTGCCTCTTTTAAGGGTCTTGCTAGCTTGGTTTTCTTTTTCCTTGTGTGTACACCCCCTCCCCCCGCTAAGTACACATGACAACTTGCTGACAGTTTAACAGTAATGATTAACCCTCCCTGCCACCATCTTAGCATATTCTGTGGGATGGAATCTCCTCAGATGTTACTTGATGCCCTGCTTGTTATTCTCCTCCACCACACTCCCATGTGTGGTCAGTGCACCACACAGTGTGCAATGGGTGGATATGAACTGCCACATCCTAACATCAACAGAGTGGCTATCATTTGCTGGGGGAGGTAACGATGAACGAGGTGGACTGGCAGAAGATTTATCTACCCGAAAGGAAGAAGGTGATAGCAAGCTAGCTGTTTCACTTGTCATGAAACTTCCAGTCTATACCTGGGTTTCTCTATTCTTCCTCCTCTTTGATCTGCACCTCACCTCATGTCTTTCTGGAGAGTCAGGGGGTACAGCAACAGCAGTGCTTGATTACTGTGGTGGATGTTTGGATTTAACATGTTAAATGTCATGGTGTCTGTTTATCAGGGAGGTTGTGCCAAGGCATGTTCCCACCTTTCCCCTTCTCACTGACTTGTCACAAATTGTGCACAGTGCCATTGATGACAGGGACGGCCCAACACATTGTGCTGCCTGAGTCCAAGGATGAAATGCTGCCCCCCCAAACTACACCCACCAAAACACGCGCATATGGCTGCTCTAAGCAAATTTAACCCTTTGAGTGCAGGGGTATGCAGTGCATTGCAATGCACTGCATACTCCTCTGGTACACTAAGGGTTAAGCCCCAGGTCTTTAAAAGCCAACCAACTCCCCTGGTTACATTTCCTGTGCAGTTAGTATAATGTGAAGACAAATGGAAGAACTGCACATTTTAGATGATATTTTAAAACTGTCCATTTTTTTACAATTGCAGCAGTGTTAGATAGCAATCTTTCACATAGGACACCACTTTAACCCTTGCATAACCAGGGATGTCTGCTCCTGTACTCAAAGGGTTAGAATTTTCTGCTCCTGTACTCAAAGGGTTATAAAATCTAACTGTACAGGAGCAGAAATCCCTGCTTATGAAATTGTTTAAGTGGTGTCCTGTGTGAAAGATTGCTGTCTAACTCTGCTGCAGATGTAAACAAATGGACAGTTATAAAATAGCATCTCTCTCCCTCCATGCCACCCATGTCTCTCTCTCTCTCTCTCTCCCTCCATGCCACCCATGTCTCTCTCTCTCTCCATACCACCCATGTCTCTCTCTCTCTCTCTCTCTCTCTCTCTCCCCCTCCATGCTATCCATGTCTCTCTCTCCCTCCATGCCACCCATGTCTCTCTCCATGCCACCCATGTCTCTCTCTCTTTCCCTCCATGCCACCCATGTCTCTCTCTCCCTCCCTCCCTCCATGCCACCCATGTCTCTCTCTCTCTCTCCCTCCATGCCACCCACGTCTCTCTCTCTCTCCCTCCATGCCACCCATGTCTCTATCTCCCTCCATGGCACCCATGTCTCTATCTCCCTCCATGGCACCCATGTCTCTATCTCCCTCCATGCCACCCAGGTCTCTCTCTCCCTCCATGCCACCCATGTCTCTCTCTCCTTCCATGGCACCCATGTCTCTATCTCCCTCCATGCCATCCATGTCTCTCTCTCTCCATGCCACCCATGTCTCTCTCTCTCTCTCCCTCCATGCCACCCATGTCTCTCTCTCTCTCCCCCTCCATGCCACCCATGTCTCTCTCTCTCTCCCTCCATGCCATCCATGTCTCTCTCTCCCCCCATGCCATCCATGTCTCTCTCCATGCCACCCATGTCTCTCTCTCTCCATGCCACCCATGTCTCTCTCTCTTTCCCTCCATGCCACCCATGTCTCTCTCTCTCCCTCCCTCCCTCTATGCCACCCATGTCTCTCTCTCCCTCCCTCCATGCCACCCACGTCTCTCTCTCTCCCTCCATGCCACCCATGTCTCTCTCTCCCTCCATGCCACCCATGTCTCTAGCTCCCTCCATGGCACCCATGTCTCTATCTCCCTCCATGCCATCCATGTCTCTCTCTCTCCCTCCATGCCATCCATGTCTCTCTCTCTCCCTCCATGCCACCCATGTCTCTCTCTCTCTCTCCCTCCCCCTCCATGCCATCCATGTCTCTCTCTCCCCCCATGCCATCCATGTCTCTCTCCATGCCACGCATGTCTCTCTCTCCATGCCACCCATGTCTCTCTCTCTCTCCCTCCATGCCACCCATGTCTCTCTCTCCCTCCCTCCCTCTATGCCACCCATGTCTCTCTCTCTCTCTCCCTCCCTCCATGCCACCCATGTCTCTCTCTCTCTCTCCCTCCATGCCACCCACGTCTCTCTCTCTCCCTCCATGCCACCCATGTCTCTCTCTCCCTCCATGCCACCCATGTCTCTGGTTCCCTCCATGGCACCCATGTCTCTATCTCCCTCCATGCCACCCAGGTCTCTCTCTCCCTCCATGCCATCCATGCCTCTCTCTCCCTCCATGCCACCCATGTCTCTCTCTCCTTCCATGGCACCCATGTCTCTATCTCCCTCCATGCCACCCATGTCTCTCTCTCTCCATGCCACCCATGTCTCTCTCTCTCCCTCCATGCCACCCATGTCTCTCTCTCTCCCTCCATGCCTCCCATGTCTGTCTCTCTCTCTCCCTCCATGCCATCCATGTCTCTCCCTCCATGCCATCCATGTCTCTCTCCATGCCACCCATGTCTCACTCTCTCTCCATGCCACCCATGTCTCTCTCTCTCCCTCCATGCCACCCATGTCTCTCTCTCCCTCCATGCCACCCATGTCTCTAGCTCCCTCCATGGCACCCATGTCTCTATCTCCCTCCATGCCATCCATGTCTCTCTCTCTCCCTCCATGCCATCCATGTCTCTCTCTCTCCCTCCATGCCACCCATGTCTCTCTCTCTCTCTCCCTCCCCCTCCATGCCATCCATGTCTCTCTCTCCCCCCATGCCATCCATGTCTCTCTCCATGCCACGCATGTCTCTCTCTCCATGCCACCCATGTCTCTCTCTCTCTCCCTCCATGCCACCCATGTCTCTCTCTCCCTCCCTCCCTCTATGCCACCCATGTCTCTCTCTCTCTCTCCCTCCCTCCATGCCACCCATGTCTCTCTCTCTCTCTCCCTCCATGCCACCCACGTCTCTCTCTCTCCCTCCATGCCACCCATGTCTCTCTCTCCCTCCATGCCACCCATGTCTCTGGTTCCCTCCATGGCACCCATGTCTCTATCTCCCTCCATGCCACCCAGGTCTCTCTCTCCCTCCATGCCATCCATGCCTCTCTCTCCCTCCATGCCACCCATGTCTCTCTCTCCTTCCATGGCACCCATGTCTCTATCTCCCTCCATGCCACCCATGTCTCTCTCTCTCCATGCCACCCATGTCTCTCTCTCTCCCTCCATGCCACCCATGTCTCTCTCTCTCCCTCCATGCCTCCCATGTCTGTCTCTCTCTCTCCCTCCATGCCATCCATGTCTCTCTCTCCCTCCATGCCATCCATGTCTCTCTCCATGCCACCCATGTCTCTCTCTCTCTCCATGCCACCCATGTCTCTCTCTCTCCCTCCATGCCACCCATGTCTCTCTCTCCCTCCCTCCCTCTATGCCACCCATGTCTCTCTCTCCCTCCCTCCATGCCACCCATGTCTCTCTCTCCCACCCTCCATGCCACCCATGTCTCTCTCTCTCCCCCTCCATGCCACCCATGTCTCTCTCTCCCTCCATGCCACCCATATCTCTAGCTCCCTCCATGGCACCCAAGTCTCTCTCTCCCTCCATGCCACCCAAGTCTCTCTCTCCCTCCATGCCACCCATGTCTCTCTCTCCTTCCATGGTACCCATGTCTCTATCTCCCTCCATGCCACCCATGTCTGTCTCTCTCCCTCCATGCCACCCATGTCTGTCTCTCTCTCTCCCTCCATGCCACCCATGTGTCTCTCTCTCTCTCCATGCCACCCATGTCTCTTTCTCTCCCCGTCCATGCCACCCATGTCTGTCTCTCTCTCTCTCTCCCTCCATGCCACCCATGTCTCTCTCTCTCTCTCCCTCCATGCCACCCATGTCTCTCTCTCCCTCCATGCCATCCATGTCTCTCTCCATGCCACCCATGTCTCTCTCTCTCCATGTCACCCATGTCTCTCTCTCTCCCTCCATGCCACCCATGTCTCTCTCTCTCCCTCCCTCCCTCCATGCCACCCATGTCTCTCTCTCTCTCCCTCCATGCCACCCATGTCTCTCTCTCTCTCTCTCCCTCCATGCCACCCATGTCTCTCTCTCCCTCCATGCCACCCATGTCTCTATCTCCCTCCATGGCACCCATGTCTCTATCTCCCTCCATGCCACCCATGTCTCTCTCTCCTTCCATGGCACCCATATCTCTATCTCCCTCCATGCCACCCATGTCTCTCTCTCCCTTCATGCCACCCATGTCTGTCTCTCTCTCCCTCCATGCCACCCGTCTGTCTCTCTCCTCACCATATCATACGTGTCTCTCCTCTCCCCATGTGTCTCTTTGCCACTTATCTTCCCCTCCTCTTTTGTCTCTCTCTCCTCCAGCTCCCTGGTGTCTAGTGGCAGGCAGCTTGATCCTCCCATGCTGCCTCTCGCACTACCCGCGCGGTCTGATGTCTGAGCGCCGGCAGGTCACGTGAGTCTCGGTGCTCTGACCTCAGTACAGCGTGGAGAGCGAGAGAGGCAAAATGGGAGGATGTCTGTGAGGAAGTTGACAGCCACTCACCCGCAGAGTGGCTGATAGGTGAGAGCCTCTGCCGGCAAGTTTTTTTTTCCCCAGGAGACACCCAGCCAAGGGCATCTGCTGTCACAGTGATTAGTCTGGCTCAGTCTCAGTCAGGCTGACAGACTGAGGCTGAGCCAGACTAATTACTGTCACAGCAGGCGCGCCACTCTTTGTCCTGTGCCATGTTGACACAGACACTGGCTGACATACAGTGGGCGGCAAATTGCCGCCCCAGTCAAAGTGCCACCTGGGTCCATTGACCCACCGGGACCCATGTTAGGGCCGGCCCTGATTGATGATTAATGCACTGTGCCTGCCCCAAGATAAAAATAGTCCCACACACACATGACTTCAGGGGATAGGGATAAGGAGCAGGTGGAAAAGAATGGTCTCTTTCTTCTTGTCCTCCACATTCCCCTTCACTGTCTACAGTAGTGGATGATGTTGCTGCTGTTGCCGCTACTGATTCAGAATCAGCACTGCAACTAGGAACAGGAGTATTGCTGCCTCTGGCACGTGGAACCTGTCCTAATTCTGCGTCACTTGTTGACTCCATTCTTACTGTGTCCATGGTGGTCTGTGGCACACTAGTTTGCTCCTCAGCATCCCTCTGCCCTTGCAACTCAGCAGCAGCGGAATTAGTGCAGTTGCAAATTCCGCAAATTCAGAAAGCTCACTGGTGGTGGTGATGCCCATACTCATCCCTGTCTCCTATTCCTTTTCAATTTGGGCTAAAAAGGCCATCAATATCTCTTCCACCCCAGCTTCTCCACCATCATCACCACCACCACTAGTCCCTACGTGGTGCTGTTGCTCTATTACAGACATCTCACTGCTGGTTGGAGGAGTTAACGAGCAATGTGACAGAGGGTTCCCTAATGTCACACTTGCAAATTCTTGGTGATGTGAAGAAGGCAGACTGGCAGAAGTAGCAGCAGGCACAGGCAGCTGATCTGTTCTCCTGTTGGTGGTGGTCATATTATTATTTCTGCGCCTGCTATCAACCACCAGTTCTGGCTTCTTCAGGATCATGTTCCACTTGGACACTGTCGTGAAGGGAAGGGGACTCCCAGGGCGAGAGGAATGGTGTGGGCTACCTTGACAGCTAGTCTGGACGCTCTCAAATGCTTCCCCTTCCACTGGCTGCTTCACCATTACTGTTACTACTACTACTAACACCAACCACATCAAGTTCATCCCCAGAGTCTTCCTCCTCACAATCACTAGTAATATGATTACCCCCTCCTTCATTCCTAACACTAACAAACTGCTGGACCATCTTAGTAGTTGTACTAGCACTGGCGGGACTGCTTGAGGATGGCAAGTGTGACTTAGGGTCCATTGCTGTCACACTTGGCATCATCTTCTCCTTCTCCCCTCCCCTCCTGAGTATTACAAGACACACTAGCAGCAGGTTCATCACTGGCAGCAGGAACAGCACTGGTGGCAGCAGGCGCAGCACGTCTGACAGTAGAAAGAGTATTGGAGTCAGCTGGTTCAGCACTGGCAGCAGGCAAAGCACTGGTGGAAGCAGGGGCAGCACATCTGACAGCAGGCACAGTACTGGTGGCAGCAGGTTCAGCACTGGCAGCAGCCACAGCACTGGTGGAAGCAGGGGCAGCACGTCTGACAGCAGGCACAGTACTGGTGGCAGCAGGTTCAGCACTGGCAACAGGCAAAGCACTGGTTGCAACAGAGGCAGCACGTCTGACAGCAGGAACAGCAATGGTGGTAGCAGTAGCAGGGGAAGCATGTCTGACAGCAGGCACAGCACTAGTACCAGCAGGGTCAGCACATCTGGCAGCAGGTACAGCAATGGTGGCAGCAGGGGCAGCATGTCTGGCAGTAGGCACAGGCAGCTGACCTGTCCTGCTCTTGCTGTACTACCCTGTTCTTTCTCCCTTCCCATTAAATTCCCCAAGATCCCTAGGGGTGATTTAGGGGGATGGAACAGCATTTGTTCAGTTGTGCTCACTTCCTCCTTCTCCTCCTCAGACTTAGTGGACACATAAGGGTTCTACCCATTCCTCCTTTTACTATTTTTAAATTTTTGTATTTCACTTCCACAATTACGTCACCTTTTTATATCAAAAAGGCGAAAACACTTAAATCAGTGGGTGGAAGCTTTCTAACCATTGAAAAAATGGCAAAGAATTTTGGCCAATGGGCGAACAATGTGAAGATATTTTTAAGATTTTTTTAATTTTAAAAATGGATTTTCCTCTTAAAAAAATGACAACAACATGGTTTTTGTGGGATTTCTCACGGGAACACTATGAGACTTTTGCCCACCCCTACTAATTAGAATTAAATGTTGCAATGTGCCACCAACAAATAAAGGTAAATTTCTCCAAAAGGTTTATATTACAAACAAATGACAAGTACAACATGAGGGTATTTTTTATTACAGCTGTAATCAGAACTCAAAATAAACTTGTCTTTTCATAACATAGAATAATTATTATTATTCCTTTAACATCTTGAGTAACACAGTGTCCATCAAGTTCAGCATGTGACATACCACCCCTTGAAACCATTTCCAGTTAAGGGCCCAAGTAGGCAAAAAAAATGTTTCCTGACCATCTGCCATTTTTCTACCCATTTACATAGTTTATCCAAATCCTTCTGCAGAGGAACAAACACCCTTTTCTGTAATGTATTGCCTCATATACCCTAGTTTCATCAGCAAATATTGAGATATTACTTTCAATACCACCTATTAAATCTTAAATAAACAAATTAAAAAGCATTGGACCTAGGCCTGAAACCTGTGGCACCTCACTTACTACTTTAGATCACCTTGAAAAGGTTACATGTACAACAACTCTCTGACAACTATCATTTAACCAGTCCTCTGTCAATGCACATATATCACCTCCCAAAGCAAATCCTTTTAATTTCTGCAGTAACCTGTTGTTAGACATAGTATCAAAGACTTTTGCAAAATCCAAGCATACTACATCAATATTAATTCCCTTGTCCAAAACACTACTTAGAGAAGTAAATTAGTTTGACATGATCTATTCTTCATAAAACCATGCTGGATCTTACTAATAATATTGTTGGTCATCACATAATCCTGAATACTGCCAGTTAGTAACCCTTCAAATTTCTTACCACTATGGGAGTAGAGCTCACAGCTCAATTTCCTGGTTTAGATCTTGCCCCCTTTTTGAATAATGGTACTACATCAGCTTTCCTCCAATCACAGGGTAAAATGCCTAATGAAAGAGAATCACTAAATATTAAGTATAAGGGTCTTGCTATTACTGAACTTTGTTCCTAAATACATTTTTGAGTTTGCCATCAGGTCCAGGTGCTTTATGCATTGTAACCTTTTTCCAGTCTCTTTTGGACTTTGTCCTCAGTAAGCCATGCATGTGATGGAGGAAATTCTGTGACTTTGTCATTTGGCCCATAGCCTTCCATTGTTGCTTCCATTGTATATACAGAAGAAAAGAATGTATTTAATGTGGCAGCCATAGCCTTATCCTCACTAATCAGTTCACTCATCTCAGCCTTAAGAGCACCAATATCAACCTTAATCTTTTAGAATTGTTTAAGATTTTTTTTTTGCTCTCTTTTGCAATACTTTTTTCATTTTCAATTCTAACTAGCCTAACTGATAGCTAAATGAGAGTGCATATGAGTGTATGAATGTTTGAAAATCATATATCACCTATTTTAGTGATTAGCACATATTTGTTGAATGTGTGTCTCACTCCATGACCCTAGAGGAACAAAATTAATTTTGCTTCAGATAGAAGTTGCCTCTCTAGGGCATATTTTAATTTTTTGGGCTATCTGAATGCCAATGAGAAACAATTAAGAAACTGATACTATAGCTATATGTGTGCTACAGTTTAGTGCTTCTGATAACCTCTAATATATTCAACTCTTACCAATGTGGTACAGTTTTTCTCAGAAAGGCATTTTGTGCTGAATACAGTAGGAAATTCATGAGTTTCAAATATACTTTTTTTAAACCCTATTTGTTCCTATTGTTCCACCTTCTGTATATATTTGTGCACACCAGCCTAAGGATAAAAAAGCAAATGAGACATGACCCTTCTAAGGCCTATCATATTTACATGGACTATAATATATCTAACAGATGCTGGACCCCTGTGTTAATTGCGTCACACAATCTTACATGGGCCTGAAGGGGTTAATTTGTTGGATATTTGCAAGGCCAGCCAAATTGTAGATGTGTCACCCTCTCTGGTCCAGAGTTTGATTAAGGTTTCAGTTTACTAATCCCTTCACCCCTGATGTGTGTTCGCTAATGTCTTCTGTGTGATGAGATTATTCCAGGGTTCTGACTGCATGTGACGCCTGTTTATATTGTACTGTTACTGATCCTTGGCGTTGGAAGAGGAGCCTCCGGAACCAGCTTCCCTCCAGTTGTCCCATTTATTCTGAGGTCCCTCTGCCTTGCGGGACTTTTCCCCACAGACGTGCCTTGGACCCAAAGCCCCAGGCCCCAGATCCAGTGGGGACTAACACAGACTGCGCCTGGATAGCTGAACTCCAGAGTCCCCACAAACTTTTACTAGCCTTGGACAAGAAGGCAGAACAAACCTTCAGGTTGTTCCGAGCAGCGGACCCCTGCCTCTACTCCGTTGAGGACTATTTGAAGCCCCCACAGACTCTGGGCCCCAAGGACGAAAAACCACTCTGACTACCAAGCCACCGTTCACCAGTGTTGCTGCTAGCTTGGGACTCGAAAGGGGGAGAAATGTAATGGACCATAGGCAGTTCTCAGGCCTATCACATTTACATGGACTATAATATATCTAACAGATGCTGGACATCTGTGTTAATTGTTTCCCACAATCTTACATGGGCATGAAGGGGTTAATTTGTTGGATATTTGCCATGCCAGCCAAATTGTAGATGTGTCGCCCTCTCTAGTCCAGAGTTTGATTAAGGTTTCACTTTACTAATCCCTTCAATTCTGATGTGTATTTGCTATTGTCTTCTTTGTGATGGGATTAGTCTGGGGTTCTGATTGCATGTGATACCTGTTTCTTTTGTACTGCTTTTGTTGATTGTATCCATCCCACTGTATTGTCCCATTGTCTTGTGTGTACACTCTATTGTTCCATTGTCTAGCCCAGTGTTTATTGTAAACACCACCATTGTTCCCCATTGTATGACTTAAAGTGTTAGTAATGTCCAAAAAAAAGTTTTTTTTTTGCATTTAGAAGAGCTTAAAAAGCTGAGCTAAATGCAAAAAAAAGTATCTCTCAAACCGCTATGGTTTAAGAGATACAGGCGTTTAAAGTTTGATCTCTCCTACTGACAGCTGTAAAGCTGTCAGCAGGAGATTTGTGTCGGTCGACACAGAGGCGCTTGAGAAGTGCCGAGATCTCGTTACTTACAAGGAATCCCTTTATTGGAATGGTCTAAAACGTGTGCCTGGTGTTCAGGCACACGTTTTAGACCATTCCAATGAAGGGATTCCTTGTAAGTAACGAGATCTCAACACTTCTCAAGCGCCTCCGACCGACACGAATCTCCTGCTGACAGCTTTACAGCTGTCAGTAGGAAATAGCGAATTTTAAATGCCTGTATCTCTTAAACCATTGCGGATTGAGAGATAAGGTTTTTTGCATTTAGCTCAGCTTTTTAAGCTCTTCTAAATGCAAACAACTTTTTTGGGCACTACTAACACTTTAATTCATTCATGTCTGGCCCCCTTGTGCTATGTTTACATATCCATTGTCCCTATTTTTCCACCATCTACCTAGCCATTGTACCATTGCGTCCCTTTGTGCCCAGTCCCTGGTTAACTCTGTTACCTGTGTATAAAAGAGCTGTTTTGCCATCAATAAACCAATATTTGTTTGGGACTCAACCTGTGTCTTCATTCCTGGATGGTTTAAAGAGTCCCCTTTGACTCCCATTCAGGAGACCAGCTTTCCAGCTTTATGTTTCCAGCCTTTCAGCTTGGGTTTCCAGCTTCTTTTTCCCAGTGTTCCAGCCAGATATCCAGTTTCACCGGACCAGCTACCCTTTTGTAGTAGAGAGGACCGTGGAACGACGGCTAAGGACAACCTGGTGTCCTTAGCTTCTGTTACACCATATACAGTATTTCAACCCACGTCTTATGTTGGCAGTGCCTAGGTAATACAGTACAAAATCATATGAGTTTCAAAAGTTTGGCTATATTCCTATAGGGCCACCTGCTGTATATTTTTGAACATACCAGCCTATGGATTAAATTAAGTAACTCTATTTGTTGCACCTGGCTGTGCACTTTCAAAAATGGTATGCCTTGTCTATCTAATATTCATGCTTGTATTTTTTACAACCATTTTAAAATTCAGAAATTAGGTTTACAGATTATGGTATGTGCAGTTTAGAGCTCTTGGTACCCCTTCAATATGTGAATCCATATTAATGGGATGCGATGTAATACATAATGAAATGCCAGGTTCTTCAAAGATGTTAAAATATTAAAAAATTGTTTTTTTACTTACCGTTAAACCCTTTTCTATTAGTGCATTTTGGGACAACGGGAGTATGGAGAAGTATCCATTGCAAAGAGGCAAGGCACTTCACAAAAAAAACTCTAAACTAAAACAACTCCTACCCTTCCCTGTCCTACTTAACCCCTCCTTCCTGCATTAGAGGCCAGGTTACATATAGGAATGCATAAGAGGAGTAAGTCACCATAACAAAATAGCCAAGAAACAACAACACACTCTATCCTAAAGAGTAGGTTTCTCAAGCGGGATGTCCTGTCCTCTCTAAGGGATGAACAGAAAAGGATTTAACAGAAAGTACAAGTAAAAAAACTTTTCTCTTGCATTCAGTGAGGACACAGGGACCAAAATGGTCCCAAAAAAACTTGGAGAGAGAAAAAAGTCCTTTGGAGCCGCTGTTTGTAGAACTTTGCACCTGAAGCTGGCATATTCTGAGTTTGTAGTTCCTGGTAAATGTATGAACCAAAGACCATGTAAAAGCTTTTCAAATTTGGTCTGTTGAAGCCAAATGCCTGAAAGCCCATGAAGTACTCATGGCCCTTGTAGAATGGATTGTAATTCAGCAAGATGCGGGCTTGGATTAAAGCACGTAGGCTTGGTTTACAATCCATAAACATACAGTAGATTTTGAGGCCCTTTTCTAGAATGACAAAGAAAGAAGAGCTGTGTCTCAAGACTACTGCAGCTTGAACGTTTTAGACAGTAGAGTAAAAATGATACCATTATTGGCTAAATGAGTGGCTCTAGGATTCAGGCTTTTACGACAACTATGTCTCTTCTTCAGGCATAATTAGATTGAAGGTTGAATGCACAATACATGACTTTAAAACTCATGCTCATTATTTTAACAGCTAACTCCTTGAGTGCCACAGAGGCATACAAGACACTGCAACAAAATGCATTGGATACCTGAGTGGCACCCAAAAGTTCAAATTCTACTAGCAGAAAATTCTTATCAATGTGGACCATAAAGTATACTAAAGGCTCTAGTAAAATCTCTTTGAAATCTCTTTGGCTAACAAGGCACCGCACTTTAACCATACTGACTGTTTTAGGCACCTACTACAAAAAACAAATTTACTTTCTCTTCCTTGTAGTTAGAAGGGTAAGGATACAAAGAAGAAAGCCTTTTTCTAAGAAGAGAGAGGCACAAACACTAACTGAATGCTAAACACACGAAAGTGAAGGGAGAGCCTTATATATGGTTACCCTTATAAAAAGTACTCTGTTATAAGCCCATGTCAGAGAATAAGGTATAGCTGGAAGATGTCGATCCTAACATAACTTCAATACTGGACTAAAAACTTTAAAATGTATTAATATATTATATGCATGCAATACAAGCCTCTCTGAAAGAAGTGTGAATAACAGAACTGATGTCATCAATGCTATTATATTATTGTGTTGACAAGAAACAGGGATAGTGTCTAAAGACTATAATGTATAGTGTTCATGTGCAGAAGACAAAGGAACTGAAGGCTTTAGAGAGGAGGGCTGTGAAACTCACTATGCTAGCCTATTGTCTGAACATCAACAGCGGAAGTATTCCTCCTGGCTTAGTGTGGCTATGCCAGTAGGACACAGGGTACCAAGATACCCACAGCAACATTGCTGATATGATCTTTAAACATGAGGTGTGAGGAAACAGCTGAATATTCTTTGTCAACATAGATTGAAATGGTCATCAGGTAAAAACACTCAAAGCCTTAGAAGGACTCAAATAACAAAGCATTACGTATAATATAAACATAGGTACAGGTGCATATCAATTGTGGTAGTGGGCTCAGGGACAAAGACAGGGGATGATGGAGGTAGCTGGCTCTGAGCACTGAAGGGGTTAAGTCTAAGGATGTGGATAGTTTGATCAGGGTGAGGAAAAAACAAGTCTTTGTCTTTAGAGCAGTTAACGGAAAAGAGGAAGGCGGTTTTCACACTTACAGAGGGACAGATGCTGAGGATTTTTTTTACTGCCAAGACATGCTGTGTGGATAGAAACTATCTTCATGACCTTTGTGCATTTTATTTTGCTCACTCTTTTCTTTTTTTTTAACCATAAATGCAAAATCTCTTTTGTTCTGATGTATTTTGTTAACCTAGCCAGAGCGAAGTGAGCCATCCTATGTACTGACCCTTTGCCCTCAGCGTATGCTTAAAATAAATAATTATCCCTTATTAACCCTTAATTACCCAGTGTGGACATTCACAATGCCTCTATAAAAAAATGCTATTACACAGTAATATGTTCAAAGTCTTAAAGGACTTTTATGAAGTGATATAGTAAATACACGTATCAGCCATGGCCTTAAGGGACTCATATGGAAAGTAGACACATATACTTAAATACGTAAACCAAGAATATACACAATGTTAAAACAAAAGGTATGTGACTTTTTGCTTACAGTGCCTTAGAGTGCCTTAAATTCATACAGAATACCCAGTCCAGTATTGAGGACTCGGAACATAGCCTTTTAGGACTACCATGCATAATATAACCAAACAGCGTCCACCCCTAGACAAAATCTGTTCATGCAATATTATCTTGGGAATATTTACTAGGGGTTAGATATCTTAATGATATCATGCCACATGATAGAAGGACCAAAGGTGCAAACAGGCTTCTCTCTGGGTGCTCTGTTCCAAGGTCTTTGATGACTTACATGGCAAAGAGAAAATAAAAACAAATGTACATCTAAAGATAAATTACCCTATACCTCCTATGAAGACACTTAATACAACTGATCTGTAATGCAGGAAGGGGGGTAAAAAGGGCAGGGGAAGGGGAGGAGTTCTTCTAGTTTATAAGTTTATTGATAAAGGGATAGTAATGTTTCATAATAAAATCAGCTCTAATTAATCTTCATAGTATTTGGGCCTTGGAGAGTGTTATTTCAATTATGTCAGAGTTGTAGTTCAAGAGTAATTGAATGATAAAGTATCCCCCTCCCGTCCCTTTTACTGACATAACACTGCTCACCTCAGAGCAGCAGGGAGTGTCCAGGTGGATTGCAGAGAGGGACAATCTTCAATTAAGATAAGGGAAAAAGCTGAAAAACCTGTCAAGGGGGGCAGGGTTTTCATTGTTCTCACATTAAGAAGATTGTCCCTAGCTGTTATCTGTCTGGTCAAGCAACCAGATTCCACATCTGAGGTGAGCAGTGTTACACTAGGCAAAAGGGGTGGGAGAGGGATACTTTATCATTCAATTACTCTTGAACTACAACTCTGACAGTATTGAAATAACACTCTCTATGGCTCAAATACTATGAAGATTAATTGAAGCTACTGTTTTTGTGAAACATTACTATGCCTTTAAGTGCCCTGCCTTCATGCTCCGTGCATCACAAGAGAAAACTCTATAGTCCTATAGTTTCACATTCTGGAAATATTTGTGTCCACCAGTTGCGTCTACCAGTCTAGGGGTAGAAAAACAAGTGACCCATCATTTAATGTCTCTGGTTTTCTACCCTTCAAAATTATATGATCTGTCTTCCTTTTTTGTGCCTGTAGTTTTAACAACCATTTTTAAAATTGAAAGAAAACACAAAGATCATGGGAGTTCTCATTTTATGTCTTTATCACCTTAGTCTGATATAGAATTCTGTGGTTCTCAAAGATTTCCTAAGCTTTTCAGTGGTTAAAATGTAGTCCTCCACACACTGTTGTTTCTAATAATCAAATCAGGCAATCCAGCCATGAGGTAGAAATACAAATCACTCCTCTCTGAAACTGAAATGTTTGTCTACTTTTCAAAAGTATACAACTCTGCAAGATGTATTCTTTACCCCTACCTTTTTTGTGCCTGGAAGATAGACTGGTGCAAAATAAAAAATAAAAAAAAAACATGAAATTGTACCTTATATTTTTCAAAAGCATTTGTGTATGAAGACCTACTCATAAAACCATGATTTTTGATGTTTTGGAAAAGCAAAATGATACCAATGTATATGCATTTGCTAGCAGTGTAAAGAAAAAGTCCACTTATGCACTGTTGTGAAACTTTCTAGCAAAAACCCCCCCAAAAAACAAAACTACTCTAATATATGTTTGACTATAAACACTAGCAACAGCATGACTATTCAGCACTGGGGGGGGGGGGTAATAATGTGGCATTGAAGGGGTTGGCTCAGAAACAACTATGTTAAACACAGACACAGCAGATGAAACGGGCGTGTATGAACCAGTCACTGTTAGGAATAAGTGGAATACATAGCCATAGCTTGTACACCCAGAGCAATTCTTGAACAAACCCAACTAAGCCATAGGGGAATAGGGGATTCCTTAAAAACTCCCAATGATTTAATTGAAGAGTTTTCCAGTGTAAATGGAGTTGGGAATTTGGTCAGAATTAATGATGTCCTCAATGCTGAGAAGTACCGGCAGATACTTATTCATCATGCAATACCATCAGAGAGGCATCTGATTGGCCCCAAAATGTATTCTGCAGCATGACAACGACCCCATACATATAGCCAAAATCATTAAGAACTACCTTCAGCGTAAAGAAGGACAAGGAGTCCTGGAAGTTATGGTATGGCTTCCACAAAGGCCTGATCTCAACATCGTTGAGTGTGTCTGGGATTATGTGAAGACAGAGAAGCAACTGAGACTGCCTAAATTCACTGAAGAACTGTGGTTAGTTCTCCAAGATGTTTAGAACAACCTACCTGCAGAGTTCCTTATCAAACTATGTACAAGTATACCTAGAAGAATTGATGCTGATTTGAAGGCAAAGGGTATACCAAATATTTATTTGATTTAGATTTTTCTTCTGTTCACTCGCTATCATTTTATTAACTGATAAAAACAAACTATTGACATTTCTAATTTTGAAAGTATTTTTACTTTTCAAAATTTTTTCACACCTGCCTACGATTTTTGCACAGTACTGTATGTCTGTATATATGTGTGGAGTATGCTTATATGTGTGTGTGTGTGTATATCTGTTTTTATGTGTGTGCATGTCTCTGTATGTGTGTTTTCTGTGTGTGTGTAGTTATGTGCCTCTGTGTGTCTGTATGTGTGAGTGTCTATGTGTCTGTGTATTTATTTATATTATAGAATAATGAGAGATGCTACATTTGAAAAAGGAAAAAGTGAATAGCGAAGACTTACATTCAGTTTTTCTGTGTGGTTGATGAGCAAGCACCTTACCATCTCAGAACTACAGAGGTGATGAAACCACTACATCCGAGTGGAGACAGATTTGGTCTCTCCAAATGTCCGTTTGTCAGCTCTGAGAAGCGCTGACAACTCCATTTGTGAGTATATATGTTTTTACTATAAGTATTAATCTGGATAAGAGTACTGCACGATTGGGCCCCCTCTGTTCTTTCTTTTTACATGTTCAATGTGTGTGTGTTTGCGTGTGTGTATATGCGTGTGACTGTGTTGTGTATAATATATATGTATCTGTGTGATTTTGTATGTTTGTGTCTATATGTGGTATGTGTTTTTATATGTCTGTGTGTGTTTATATGTATGTGTGTGATTTTGTATGTCTGTGTCTATATGTGGTGTGTGTCTGTGTGTGTGTTTTTATATGTATGTGTGTGTTTATATGTATGTGTGTGCATATGAGTGTTTGTCTATATGCATGTGTGGATCCGTGTGTTTGTGAGTGTGCATTGTGTGTACATTTGTGTGTGTCTTGTGTATCTGTGTACATGTGCTTGTATATGTGTGTTTGTGTGTATTTGTATACATGTTTGTGTTCTACAATGTGTGACATAATGGTTACTGTAGTAGAAGGCTATGAGGACCACATGGTGCCCCTGTTTTTTGTATATTCTCTCTGGAATTAGCAACTGCAGAAGAGCACCATTAGTTGTTTATATAATATTGTACCTGCAGAGTTTGGGAATTTTTAAATCACATATTTGGATTTTTTGCATGCTTAATTATGTTAGATGTAAACTCAGCTTAGATATTCCCATGATTCTGCAGAGAACATTCAGGCAATACTGCATATGTAATTAAATATTTACTAAGTCTGTGTTTTCTTTCCTTTTTACTATTTGCTTTATCACAAAAATATATCTGATTAAAATTATTCATTTGGGATATAATAAGAATGCGTTTGAAGATTCCTAAGTTAAAATCGTTAGTGAGATTAAAATAGTATAGTTTCTATAAAGTAATGGTAAAACATAAACCCTCCTGTTAACCCCTTGAGGACCAAAAGTTTGTGAAGGGTTAAACTCTTTAGATGTGTCCATATTGCATCCATGGAATCACAGTTCAGTTCAGGCCTTTGTAATGTTATTCTTCTTCTGTCCAGATTGAGTTCTGGAAGAAATCATTGCACAGACACTTCCACGAGCAGTGCCACTATCCCTGGATGATTGGACATGAGGTTTGTTGTTTGGATCAATAAACAAATGTTCATGGGAACAATGGAGATCGATCAAAGATAAAGGACTGAAGGGGCATGAGGAAACAACCAGTTAGGTATCACCGCACAATGTCATTGTATATTTGTCACGGTCCGTGCCTTACTTCTGGTAGCCGGCACGTGTCAGCTGGTTCAGTCCTCCAATGACGTCCCACACTTATTTAGCGCTGCTCTATGGGTTTGTTTATTGCTCCGCCCATCCCTAGGGCTTTATCTGTTGCTCTGACACCCTGCTCAGTCGCCACCCGCACATCAGCCTCAATGGGGAGACCATCAAGTGGGAGAGCAGCAGCCGCTACCTCGGTGTGACCCTGGACAGCAAGCTCAACTGGGGAAGCCATATTGAGAATACTCAGCAGAAGGCAACAGGAAAGATGGCAGCACTGTACCCACTCCTGAAGACCAAGTCCATGCCACTACGGACAAAGATTAACGTCTACAAGGCAATCATCAGACCTACCCTGACGTATGCCTCCCCAGCATGGATCACTTGCCATGAGCGACACCGGAAGAGTCTTCAGAGAGTCCAGAACAAGGCCCTGCGGATATCGTCCGGAGCTCCAAGATTCGTAAGGACAGCTGACCTTCACAGGGAGCTGGACATCGAGATGTTGGACGAACACCTAGAGAAGCTGAGTAGGAACTTCTGCCAAGGACTGGATCAGAACCCGAACCCTTTGATCAGAAAACTCACTGCCACCACTGCAAACCCCTTCGACCGCTACCCGCGGCCCATCACAGCGAAGACCCTGTGAAACTAACCCAACTGTGACAAGTCAACACAGATCAAGAAGAATCCAAACCTGCGACTTAAAACCCAACCCGAGAAGATGGAGTAGTGAGGCTCAAGCCTCGGTATCCAAAAATCACCGCTGATGGATAAAATCTATCAGCAAGAAGAAGACGACTGACTGCTCAGTCGCCTTTACGTGGTGTTTCAGTGCATTATGCTTTTGGTTGCCCTATGTATGACCCTTGTCTTGGCTGGCGTTTCTCCCGTGGTCCTTAATCCTAGGCATTGGCTGACTACCTGCTCTGGTACTAATCCTAGGCATTGGCTTACTACCCGCTCTAGAACTGATCCTAGGCATTGGCTGACTACCTGCTCCGGTACTGATCCTAGGCATTGGCTGACTACCCGCTCTGGTACTGATCTTGATCTTTCTGACTACCTTCTCTGGTATTGACCTTGGCTTGGCTACTGTCTGCTTGGGCACTGTTCTGGGACAGACTTTGGTTGTGACCATGTACCAGTCTCCTAGCCCCTTGGTCCAGTTCCTTGCTCTGTTTGTGTTTGCATATCCTTTTTCTACCTTTTGTGTTATTTCAATAAAGGCGGTGTTCATTTAACTGTACCTGTCTCTCAGTTGTCATTATTCACACCGTTACAATATTTAATTTCCCTACAGAATAAATGCTAGTTTAAATACTCCTTCCTGATGTCAACACTAAACCATTGTTTAAAGGGATAGTAATACTTCGTTTTAACTTTATTTTATTTTGTAGTCATTAAAAAAACATGAAGAATGATATAAGTCTTATCTCTCAAACCTTTATGGTTTAAGAGATATTCACAAGCAAAGTGTCCCCCTCCCGCCCCTTTTACTGATGTAACACTGTTCAGCCAGGGCAGAAGGGAGGTGCCCAGGTAGACTGCAGAGAGGAACAATCTTCAATTAAGATAAGGGAAAAAGCTGAAAAGCTTGTCAAGGGGGGCAGGGATTTCATTGTTCTCATAGGAATAAGAGTGTCCCCTTCTGTTATCTGTCCAGTCTATGGACTGTATTCCACATCTGAGAAGAGATTGTTTACACTAGGTAAAAAGGGCGGGAGGGGGAAATTTTGCTTGTGAATATCTCATAAACCATAAAGGTTTGAGAGATAAGACTTATATCATTCTTCATGTTTTTTTAATGCCTACAAAATAAAATAAAGTTAAAACGAAGTATTACTATCCCTTTAAAATGCATAATGTAGACCCTCTTCCCATTGGTCTATTCATCCAGTACCAAAATGTATGTCTGCATGAGATAATGCAACTGGAAGGTAAAAGTGTGCTGTTTTCAATAAAGTGTACTTACTGGTTCAAATGTATGAGACTCTGTGTGTTGAATATCTGAAGAGGAACCAGCTGTGCTCTACACTGGGTCTCTGTTTCCTTTGTTCTATATATCTGCTGGACTTGCAGGCCCACTGACTGCGCTTCCCTATGGAGGGGCAATGGATCTAGCCTAGGCAGACTGATTGAGCCTGCCAAGCTTTTGCCCCTTTGGTAGCAGATGACTCATGTTTCATCACACAAGGGTTTTTCTTAGAATCTGCTAAACATATACAATATCTGAATGGAAAATTTGTATAATCCTTATTGAATGATTTTTATGCCATATGACACTATAATTTAATCAATGTGTCATAAAAACAGCAGCTTAACAGAAGTTGAACATTGAATGATCCTACTTAAAGGGATAGTAATGTTTCACAAAAACAGCAGCTCCAATTAATGTTCATAGTATTGGGCCATAGAGAGTGTTATTTCAGTACTGACAGTTGTAGTTCAAGAGCAATTGAATGGTAAAGTATCCCCTTCCCACACCTTTTACTGATGTAACACTGCTCACCTCAGAGCAGCAAAACTGTCTGGATGGATCGCAAAGATGGACAATCTTCAATGAGCAAAAGGAAAAACTTGAAAAACCTGTCAAGGGGTGCAGGGTTTTCCTTTTGCTCACAGTAAGAAGATTGTCCCTTGCTGCGAGCTGATTCCACATCTGAGGGAAGGTGGCTTACACTAGGTAAAAGGGGCAGGAGGGGGATATTTTATCATTCAATTACTCTTGAACTACAACTCTGATAGTATTGAAATAACACTCTCGACGGTCCAAATACTATAAAGATTAATTGGAGCTACTATCCCTTTAAGTAGTAGAACAGCTGATCACATATCCTTTGATTAATGTAAGTCTTACTCCAAGATATTACAGAACTGGTAGTCTGAACATACTGTGATGGTCATTGTCTACTAAACTTCTAGGTGCCATGGCCATCTATAACACAGCATTTGTGGAACCCTGCTATTGGTCTGTATATTCTTTGCATTATAGCTGAAATTTTCAGTATGTTTTGATCTCTTGCTGTCTGCCTGTAGATCACTCACAAAAACAATGCACTTCAAGAAGGTACACTAGTCTTTATCAGATTCTAAACTGAAACAAATAGCAATAAATTACAAGATAATCTGATTAACAGACAGCAGTCAGTTCATTTTTAGTTAGCATTTGATCCAAGGGCCACTTATCTCTAGGAGTATAATTCCCCTTTAAAACCTGCACTGGCATGACATAGGTTCACTCCTATAATAGAAAGTGTACTTACAGTATATTACAGACACATAACAAATGAAATGTTGTTATGAAGAAGGGTCTCACTTCTCACATCTATAATGAGACTTTAGGGGCTTAATTAAAAGGAGTGTGGTAAAACAGCTGGTAGGGCCAAACAGACATTTTATTCTGTCTGTCGATATTCAAAGTCTGTGCTCAAAGGTCCTACCAGCTGATGTTAGGCCACTGAAAAGATCTTTAGGCCAAAGGGCCATTTTGTGTGTTAACTTCACAAAACACAGCTAAATAGAGACAATAATGGGAACATCAAAGGAAAAAAGCTAACAATCGGTGCCTGAGATACTGTCAAGCACCGATCATTAGCTTATCTGTCTTACACTTACCTGTCATCCACTGTCCTTCTTCTTCTATCGTCTCTCTTCTTACTTACTTCTTACTATCATTAAATCTGTTAAAAAAAGAGAGCCATAAATAAATGTTCCATGAACACAACCTGTCTATCTATGCATAGTTTAACCCCTCGAGTCCATAAGGGTACTCAATGCATTGCAGAGCAATGAGTTTCTTACCTCTCTAGGGCTCAAAGAGTTAAAATATGCACAGATGTGCGGGTCAATAATGTAAGACATGGCCAAAGTTCCCAAGAGCAGTCACCATTAGTGATGATCGAGCACCCCGATGCTCGGGTGTTCGGGTGCTCTGGCCGAGCGCCCCCGGAGGCTCGAGTGCTCGGCCGAGCACCCGAGCCCCATTGAAGTCAATGGGAGGACTCGAGCATTACACCAGGCACCCCCTGCTCTGATGAGGGGAGGGTGCCTGGTTCATAGGAAAAGGTCAGAAAATGATGGAAACACCACAGAAATGGTTCAGGGACAGCATAGGGAGGATGTCTGGATGCATCTTGGACTCCAACGTCGCTGCTGGGAACGATGTTTCGCCCGTAGTACGCCATTTTTACAGACTGACCGTAAAACACACAAAAAGGAAGATAAAAACGATTTTAGGTGAAAAATTGTTACCAAACAGTATTTGCTGTATATTTACTTGTATATCATCTGCAAATTCTGCAAAAAATTTCATCGATTTTTCGGAACTGGGGCCATGATTAAGAGGGAAACGTGCGCAGCGTAAAGCAGGTGTTCAACGTGGTTATGGCCCGGGTAAGGTACAGCATTCAGGAACGGAGGCCGCAGCTACCACAGGTTTTACAACATGTCCGTTTGCCCTTGTTAAGTCCAAAATTTATAGTCGGAACAGTGGGGTCTGATCCATTGAGTAAAAGTGACGAAGTGACTTAGTGGATGAAGCCAAGAACTACCTTCTGCTCTGTCGAACACCCCAGCCCTATTTAATTCAATGGGAGGACCTGAGGCACTCCGATACAACCTGTATATCACAAAATGGAGGGCCTCATTCACATTGTGGTACAATAGTTCAGGTAGTGGTCCAACACTCATAAAGCCTATGCACTAAGTGAAAGGGCTGCCAAAAATTAGACTGAAATGTCACTCCAATACACCCTTTATTACACATAAAGGAGGGCATCATACACACCCTTGAAAAATTAGGATTAATGGCCTGCTGGTGACCCTCTAAAACATTAGGGGCGAGGGCATGCCGCTAAGCTGACCATCTAAAACATTAGGAATGAGGGTCTGCTGCTGAGCCGACCATCTAAAACATTATGGGTGAGGGTCTGCTGCGGAGCTGACCATCCTAAACATTATATGCGAAGGCCCGCTAGTGAGTTGACGCTATAAAACATTATATGAGAGGGCCCGCTAGAGAGCTGACCCAATAAAACATTATATGAGAAGGCCCGCTGGTGAGCTGACCTACACAAAAATTGTCAAACAGGGCCCGCTGGTGAGCTGGCCCTATATAAAAATTATATCACAGGGCCCGCTGGTGAGCTGGCCCTATATAAAAATTATATCACTGGGTATATGGAAGAGGAGGAGGAGGATGAGAAGATTAAGAGTCAACCATATACCCGTTTTTTGGGTGGAAGGGGTGAATGGGAGTACAGAGTATTCCCATCATTGTAAATAACATATCTAAAGTGACTTTATGTTCACCCGGGGCTTTCCTCCAGTGGAGTGGAGAAGTCAGGGGAAATCCAGGCCTTGTTCATTTTTATAAGTGTCCGCCTATCAGCATTTTCGGTGGAAAGGCGGATACGCTTATCTGTTATGATGCCAACAGCAGCACTACATACCCGCTCAGACAGAACGCTGGCGGCAGGGCAGGCCAGCACCTCCAAGGCGCAGAGTGCCAGTTCATACCACGTGTCCAGCTTGGACACCCAGTAGTTGTAAGGCACAGAGGGATCATTGAGGACGCTGACACGGTCTGCTACGTACTCCTTCACCATCTTCCAAAACTTTTCCCTCCTTGTGACACTAGGCTGCGCATCAGGGTGAGGGTGCTGGCGGGGTGTCATGAAGGTGTCCCACGCCTTGGAGAGTGTTGCCCTGCCTTTGTCGGAACTGCTGTGTGCTCCCCTTTTCTCCCCTTCTCGGTTGGCCAAGGTAGCACGTACTCTGCCGCCAGCGTTGTCAGATGGAAAATTTTGGAGCAATTTTTCGACAAGAACCTTCTGGTATTGCACCATTTTGCTTGTCCTCTCCACCGGAGGAATGAGAGATGAGAAATTCTCTTTGTAGCGGGGGTCCAGAAGGGTGAACACCCAGTAATCCGTGTTGTCTAAAATGCGTATAATGCGTGGGTCACGGGAAAGGCAGCCTAACATAAAGTCAGCCATGTGTGCCAGAGTACCAACAGGCAAGATTTCGCTGTCCTCACCAGGAGGATGACTCTCAATCTACTCATGCTCTTCCTCCTCTTCTGCCCACCCACGCTGAAGAGATGGAACTAAAGTTCCATGGCTACCCTCTGTAGCGGAGGCAACCGTGTCTTCCTCCTCCTCCTCCTCTTCCTCCGCCTCCTCCAATTGTCGCTGAGAAGACGAAGTGAGGGTGCTCTGGCTATCACCTTGTGTAAGCTCTTCCTCCCCCATTTCCACCTCTTCCACATGCAAAGCGTCGGTTTTAATTGTGAGCAGCGAGCGTTTCAGTAGACACAGAAGTGGGATGGTTACACTGATAATAGCGTTATCGCCGCTCACTATCTGTGTCGATTCCTCAAAATTGCGTAAAACCTCACAGAGGTCTGACATCCATTCCCACTCCTCACTTCTGATTACAGGAAGTTGAACGGAGAGGCGACGACCGTGTAACAGCTGGTACTCCACTACTGCCCTCTGCTGCTCACAAAGCCGGGCCAACATGTGGAAGGTGGAGTTCCAGTGCGTGCTCACGTCACACAGCAGCCGGTGAGCTGGCAATTGTAAGCGCTGCTGCAGCTTCAACAGGCCGGCTGAAGCTGTTGATGACTTACGGAAATGTGCACACACGCGGCGCACCTTCGTCAAGAGATCATGCAAATTGGGGTAGGTTTTTAGAAATCGCTGAACCACTAAATTAAATACATGCGCTAGGCATGGTACGTGTGTGAGCTTGCCGAGCTCCAAAGCCGCCACCAAGTTACGCCCATTATCACACACAACCATGCCTGGTTGCAGGTTGAGTGGCGAGAGCCACTGCTCGGTCTGGTGACTAATCCCCTGCAACAGCTCTGAGGCCGTGTGCTGTTTGTCCCCAAGGCAGATCAGCTTCAGCACGGCCTGTTGACGCTTCCCCACTGCAGTGCTACACTGCTTCCAGCTACCGGCTGATGGGTGAGTGGCGCTGCGCGCAGACAATTCGGAGGTGGAAACGAAGGAGGAGGAGCCAATAACGTAGGTGCTGGCTGAAACCCTGATGGAGGTAGGGCCCGCAATCCTCGGCGTGGGTAGCACCTGTGCCATCCCAGGGTCCGAGTCGCTCCCAGCCTCCACGACATTCACCCAGTGTGCCGTCAGGGAAATGTAGCGTCCCTGGCCACAAGCACTTGTCCATGTGTCAGTCGTTAAGTGGACCTTCCCAGTAACTGCGTTGGTCAGGGCACGGGTGATGTTAAGGGACACATGGTGGTGTAAGGCGGGGACGGCACACCGGGAAAAGTAGTGGCGGCTGGGGACTGCGTACCGAGGGACAGCTGCTGCCATCAGGCTGCGGAAGGACTCAGTGTCCACAAGCCTAAATGGCAGCATTTCGATGGCCAGTAATGTGGAAAGGTGTGAGGTTAGTGCTATGGCCTGTGGGTGGGTGGCTGGGTATTTTCGCTTGCGCTCAAATGCCTGGGGTAACGACATTTGGACGCTGCGCTGGGACAGGGAAGTGGATGTGGTCGCTGATGGTGCTTCAGATGGTACAGGTGCAGGGTGGGAGGTATGCGGGCCTGCGCCTTCGACAAGCGATTGGCCGGCACCGAAAACAGGGGAAGAGGAGGCAGTGGTGTGGCCTGCAGACACAGATGGGCGATCCTGGCGTTCCTCCCACTTATTACGGTGCTTGGATGCCATCTGTCGGATCATGCTGGTGGTGGTGAGGTTTCTAGTGTTCATGCCTCGGCTCATTCTGGTGTGGCACAGGTTGCAAACTACAATTTTTTTGTCGTCCGCACTTTCCTTAAAAAAACGCCATACCGCGGAACACCTAGCCCTTGGCAAGGGAGATTTACGCAAGGGGGTGCTCCGTGGAACATTTGCGGGCCGGTTTGGTGCGGTCCGCCTTCTTTCTTTAGCCACACCACTGCCTCTTCCAGCCTGTTGCGGTGCTGCAGATGGCTCACCCTCAGGACTGCTGTCATCGCTCGGCTCTCCACCTTCCCAGGTGGGGTCAGTGACCTCATCGTCCACCAAGTCCTCCTCCACTTCCTCACTCTGATCATCCTCCTCATTTCTTGATCCCACCACATCCTCAGTCATTGACAACTGTGTATCATCCTCCTCATCAAGGTCTTGAGACAGTAATTGTGGTTGATTTGATGGCAACTGTGTCTCATCATCATCATCCACTTCCTTTGACCTTAAATGCCGTTCCCCTCTGTCATCTTCTTGTGATTGGGTACCCTCTAGAGGTTGTGAATCAGGGCACAAGATCTCATGTTCCTCTTCAAGCGTGCTTGGAGAGAGGTTCAAATGAAGGATTGGTGATGAGACAAGCTCCTCACTATATCCCAGTGTGGGATCACTTCTTTGGCCAGACCCTCTATGGTGGGAGGAAGGATGATCAGGGTGAGGATTATGTTAACCAGACTCTTGGCTACTGAGAGTGGACTTGGTGGAAGACAGGGTGGTGCTTAACCGACTGGAAGCAGTATCAGCTGAAATCTAACCGACCACCTGTTCGAAGTGGTCTGACCTCGAGAGTGATGTCCTGCGACGCCCTGTAAACTGAGACATGAAGCTAGGTATGGTGGATGTCTTTCTGTCTTGTGCTCTGGAACCAGGCACAGTTTCTACGCGTCCTGACCCGCGCCCTGAACTATCAGGATCACGTCCACTTCCCCGTCCCTTTTTACCCGCCTTCTTCATATTAAACTGAATATATGCCGGTAATCTGCGGCTAGGCACACGAAACAGAATGTGACGCTAATCTGCGGCTAGGCACAGTGAACGGAATATGTGACGTTAATTTGTGAATTTGCACACTAAACAATATGTGACGTTAATTTGTGAATTTGCACACTAAACAATATGTGACGCTAATCTGTGGCTAGGCACACTAAACAATATGTGACGCTAATCTGCGGCTAGGCACACGAAACAGAATGTGACGCTAATCTGCGGCTAGGCACACGAAACAGAATGTGACGCTAATCTGCGGCTAGGCACAGTGAACGGAATATGTGACGTTAATTTGTGAATTTGCACACTAAACAATATATGACGTTAATTTGTGAATTTGCACACTAAACAATATGTGACGCTAATCTGCGGCTAGGCACAGTGAACGGAATATGTGACGTTAATTTGTGAATTTGCACACTAAACAGAATGTGACAATAATCTATGGCTAGGCACACGTTTAAAATGGCCCTTTTTGTCGCTGCGTTGTACAATATTTGTCCCTGTGCACCTAGTACAATGTCACCTTACTAATATCCCCCCCACAAAAAAAATGAAATTGTGCCCCCCCAAACAAAATATAAATGCTGTCCCCACACACAACAGTCTTAAAAAGGACTTTGGGGTCTTGAAAGAGTACCAACACTTTTATTCTCTCTACACTGACTTTCCCTGCCTGATCGCATCTCTCCCTGGCTGAGAATGAGCAGAACTCGCGAGTCGGGTGCTATACAGCACCCGATCACGGGTTCTGGCCAGCCAATCAGTGTAATGCCAGCAGCCAACATGGCTGCTGGCATTACACTGATGTCAGAGCCTCCCCGCACGTTTATTGGCTGCGCAGCAGCCGCGAAACGTGCGGGGAGGAGACCCGAACATGGCGGGCGAGCACATGCGGTACTCGTACGAGTACCGCCATGTGCCGAGCAGAGCGATGCTCGAGCCGAACCGAGCTTCGGCCGAGCATGCTCGCTCATCACTAGTCACCATTAAATATGTGTCCATCATTTTTGCAAATCAGCTGCAAGTGGGGAATTGGAGGAACCTGCTTTAAGCTGATTGGCTGGGAGGTGCTTAAGCACACATTCCCAAACAATGACTGTGAGTATTTTGAACAGAGACTGCCCACATATAAAGGCAGTCTCTGTTCAGATTTCCTCACAATGGAACATGCATCGTCCCATTCTGGTAGTGAGGGGGTGCTCCTTCTGCCTTTCTCCGCCGCTGTCAGTATTGGTGGAGAAAGGTAAAGTGACATGCATTTTTATTTGGACAATTTTTTACAGGTTTGCGAAGATGATGAACCCATATTTAATGCAGACTGGTCTTGGAAACTTTGGACATGTCTTACATTATTGACCTGCACATCTCTGTGTATCTTAACTCTTTGAACCCCAGAGAGGAACACAATGCATTGCATTCCCCTCTGGAGCTCAAGGGGTTAAACTATGAATAGATGTGTGGGTTCTGTTCATGGAATGTTTATTTATGTCTCTCATCTTATTTTTTACAGGTTTAATGAAAAGAAGAAAGAAGAGAGTAGAAAAAAGGTAGAAGAAGATGGACAGTAGATGACCATGGTGCTGAAGACTCTGTTGGACATCAGGATTAATGGTAAGTGTTACTTTGAAGGGGCTATTGCTTTGGAACGTAGGTTAACCTGATGAGTGCCAGTGGGGTAAGCATATCCCACTGGCACTCATATGGTTCATTCTACTAACTTTAGACACATTTTGGGTGTACTTTGTATATACTGAAAGGGGTTTAGGGCCCCATATCAATACATCCACTGGGGACTTAGGTTTTCTTTTAACTATGTTTTTACATGCAATTCCTGCATCAAGTGTTAAAAGATGCGATAAAGATGTCAAAACAACTGGGTCCAGAATTTCTCATGTTAAAGTGGGTCCCTTAGTGTATCTTAGCACCTAATGCAGTCTTTTCAATTGCAGCGTAGAGCGTTTGTACTATGTTTAATGGGAGCAAATGGTCATTAGTTTAGTGGCTGATATGTTTCATTTTCCTCCGGCAGTTCTTTGTAGCACAGTTCTTTGAATTGCTTACTGTGTTTGAAAAACTGCCATTGGCTGTTTTTTTTTGGTGTCGGACCTCTTTAAATTGAGTCCTAGTAGTCTTAAACACAGATGATAGCTTTAAAAGGGGCAATGAAGGAAGATGATGAAACACCCTTGCATTACTATTATTATTATTCTTTATCTATATAGCGCCCACTTATTCCTCAGTAGTAACTAAACTCCTTTATTGCTCACAATATGTCTATAGGCACATCTCATAGGCACTTGGGTACAACTTAGAATACTAGGGTATTTGTTTCATGTGTTTTAAACCCTGCACTGTTGGTGTGTCCTGATGATTAACATTGTGAACCACTATTCCGGACTTGGGGGCTGTGCAATTTGTGGTTCTCCAACTGTTGTGGGATTACATTTCCTATCTTTTTCTGTTGCTCAATTTCCAGCTGATGATGATGGGATACGTAGTTCAACAATTATGTGATTGCTACCAAATTAGCAGTTTCCTGGAGATTGAGGAGTTAAGTAAGTATTGGGGTTTTACTGATATGCTCTAAAACAGGAATTGAAACCAATTTCTTGGTGCTGCTCTTGGTGCTGTTTAATACCAATTTGCTAAGCTTCATCTAAATCTTCTCCCTTTAATGTCACTTGCACCATAATGATAGCATTGGGGAAGTGTACTGGCATTTCTGAGCATACTTTCTTCTGTGCCTTGCTTTAAAGGACACCAACACCAACATACAATGTGTCCTTATTACCACTTTGCAATAAGTGAAGCATCTGTGCGTCAGATATAGACTCACACTGGAACCCACTGCATGCCCAAGGCAGAAGTCACCTTCCTTGTTTGTGTGCATCATCTGCACAATGATCTTTGGTGGGCTTGTGCATGACTATTGATCCCTGTAGCTGTATAGCTGGGTGCATGCATGTTTGTTTCGTACAAAAAGTATAGAGGCAATCTTTCAAATAACATCTTCATCTCTGGAGGAAAGCAGAGTCTACTGGGTAACTGTGAGGTCTCTATCTGGCACATTGAACCTGCCAGAACACTTTCAAAGAATCCATGATGGTTGGCTAATTGTCAACAGGTAATAGGGATATGGTCTTATACTGGTGTTAGCTCCCCTTTAAAGATATGTACTAACAAGGCACTGAGTAAAGAGGTGTAAATTTACTACATTTTTCTGCACATGCTACATACACATGCATTTGTGCACCAACATACACTAAAGCATCCACACACTCTAGTGCATACCATGAAGAGTTGGAGACTAATATCAATAGAGCTGTGTTGGCTGATCCCTCCACCTCCCATTATGTCACATAGGCAACCCCAGGCATTCTTTTGCTAGTTAATAAAAATGTGTCCAGCAATCTTGTGGACATTTATTTGGTTTCAGGACTATCGAATGTTTCAATAGTTAAGACTAAGTAAAGTAACAGAGATGGATAAGGGAATGTGCTAATCTACTAGTGCAGTTCCAACAGAGTTAGCCTCCAGTGCCAGCAGCTGCATAAGACGGTATGCAATTGAGTTTTAATTCTTCCTGGCACACACATTGCCAAAGTTTTGACTTTAATGCCAGTGGGATGCATGCCCCAATAGCATGCATAAGAATATGGTATAAAGTTACACCAATTACCTCTGCACCTTATTAGTATATCATATACAACACTTGAATTAGAGAGGAATCCTATCCATACATCTCCCCCATTATCACTTCATGGAGTAGGAAGTTATTAACACAGTACTGCATTTGCAATTGACCAATAATCAGATGTACCATAGGTAAAAATTCAAGTTTTCATTCACATTAGGCAATTGGCAAATAACCAGCTGCACCTTAAGTGAAAATTAAAAATTTCATTTATTTAAAGTGCTTCATAATGTGCTGGAGACCTCTATAGCATTCACAGGGTTACATTCTCTTTAAATTAATGGAGATTTGGGGATTTTTTATTACGTCACTATGGTGCATTTAGATTTATCCAAAACTACTCAGTCCAGTTCTTATTATATCAGCCTTAACCCTTTGAGTTCCAGAGAGGTATCCAATGCAGTGCATTGCAATGTGTTGGTTGCCTCTCTGGCACTAAAAGGGTTAACGGATTTTTGATCATCTACATTCTTCTCCATCATCAATCCCTAAGTCAGAGCTGGGTAATGAGTGAACCAACAGCTGCTGTTAAACTACAAATCCCATCACCCTCATTGCCAGCCTGATGCAGTTAGATTACTGTTTCTTTAGGTGTGGGGATGCAGTTTCTGAAATTTCATGATCAGAGAAATATTACCGAACTAAAAAAGCAAAATACTAAATTTTCTTTTACATTTCACTAAACGTCTTAAAGGAATACTACCACATAAAATGAACATGTGTTATATACACTTAATTACTCCATGCTAGCCTCTATAATAAAATAATCTGTTTTTTGAGCCCTAAACTTACTTTTACATTTGCCCTTCAGGAGCTCCCATTTTTGCAGGGTTTCCATTACAATTGCAATCTTGATAAGTTGTCAGAGAAGTGATTGTTCTGCTTTGCAGAGAGGGATGAAAAGTCCCTTTTTGTTCTCACAACATAATTTGCAAAATCCAAGTGGCTCTAAGCTTTTTTGTGAGAAAATTCACCCATAGCAAGACCATTAGATTTTCCTCAGTTTCTCTTAGACCCAGTAATGTTTTGTGAAATTGGTTCCATGTTTCACCTATGCCTTTCAATGAGGAGAAGCTTCCCACCCACATACCAAAAAGCATGACATAAACAGGAAGTAAAGGCAGTGGAAGAAGACAGAGAGAGACAGGCGACAAAAATACATTTTAAAGCAAATTATACAGCAAAAGAAGGGTATTACAGGCTCATAGTCCTGGCTGACGATTATAACACCAGTAATAATAAGAAAAAAACAAGATGGCAAGACGCTGTTGCACTAGTGACAAAGAGGAGTAGTAGGAAGTCACCTCCAGCATGAAGGGGACTGGGAGCCCACATTCTCCAGACCCAAAAATGCCCAGTCCCCCAGACATCATCATGGAACATGGTGGGACATTTTGAAGAAGGCAGAATTAATGAGAGACAGAGATGCAGACTGATGGGATCACCACCACCAGCAGAGACACTGCAGAGTTTGCTGCTGCTTTAATTCCTGCTGCTGAGTCACCAGGAACAGCCATTCATCTGTCTCAGCAGCAGGGTGTTGAAGAGAGAGCTAGTGTGCCACAGAACAGTAGTCACCATGGGACTGGGTTTCTCCAGTAGTGATTTGGGACAAGGATAGGTTCCACTTGACACCAATAATCCTGGCCCGACCACAGGGCAATATAGACTAGGCCTTTAAATGTAGCAGGCTGGGACTGCTTACGGCTCGCCCAAAACACAAAAGGAATATCTCTCACCATACAGTGGTGAAGGAGATAGAGTAGGACAGCAGTGAAAGGTGTGAAGGACTTCCAACCATGGTTTGAATTGAATATGACTAGGATTGACAAAACTCTAATAACCCCAGAGATAAAGCAGAGCACTACGGCCACCAAGTGATCAATTAATACTAGTATGACTCCTACACCACAAGCACCCAAAGGGATATAAGGCAACAAAAACAAGGTAACAGATCAACAAGGAGGATAAATATACTTACCCCCTACTACCTGTGACACCTAGGCCAGGACCACAGCTATAGTAGACCACCCCTGAACTCTAAGAGATGGAACTGCTGAGAGATGCGGAACACCCGGCTTCGACTTGCCCTGCTGTTGAACTGAGTCAGCCAGGGGCCACCTAGGCAGATGCAGAGGCCCAAGTCAAAGGTAACTGTAGGGGTGTATGAAGGAGACTGCAATAATAGCATCTGTTGCCTAGGTCAGAGGAAACGTAGATATATAGATAATATAGGGAGTACAATAAATTCCTCCTGGGCCCTGTGGCCCAAGATACGAACGTACCAGATGGTGCGGATGGAATCAAGTAGAAGAATAGTCAAAACAAGCCAAGGTCATCAGAAGTGTATTGGGTATAAGAGATAAGCAAAATGCGCAGTCAGTAAATGTAAGCCAGGGATTAAACAAATGGGAGGATAGTCCAAATACACATGCCAAGTTCGAAGTACAAGCAAAGTCAGATCTATCCACAAACAAACTTGAAGAATTGGGCCAGGAGGTTACAGAGGCCTAATGCTATAAACCCTATCTGACCAATAGGATCTCAGGAAGAGGAGGAAGTGATGCAAGGGGAGACAGGCAAAAATAGGTGAAAATGGAAAAACCACACAGAGACAGGCCAGAAGGGTGAACATGAGAATCCTGGCAGAGGCAGACCAAAATAGGTGCAAACAGAAAGACCAAACAGGCCAGAAGGTTGAACAGGAGAATCCTGACACAGCAGTTGGTTGAGCTGGTACACCTTCTTGCACTGAGCTAACAACACTGGAATGTGACTCATTCTTATTGTTAGTGTTCTTGATGTTTTATTAATAGTACTGGTGCTGGTTGAACTTCTTGTGGGACTTGGACAAACTGCATCCTTTTTGGGAGGAGAAGGATCACCATCACTTATTGCACACATTGCAACAACCATGGCTGTGGTCAGTTTTTGGAATACTACTTTACTCATACGTCCTTGCACTGCTCCTAATCCTTTCACCCTCCCCCTACCACTTGGGTGTGTGCTGGACATTTCTCAACTACTGTGTGTTTTTTTTTACTGTAAATAGAGCTGATCATGTGTGATGTCTTGCCTTGGCCCTCTACGAAATACTCTATCTATTCTATTGTCAGTCTGCCTCAGTTACATCTTACCTCAGGGTCCCTGCCCCTGTCACTTCACAATTTATTTTATTGTTTTAATTTTTTTTAATTAACTATCCCGTATCCTATTATTATCAACAAAATACAAAAGAAAAAACACTCCTTGTTCAACTGCTACTTTCCACCAGACTCTTCTGGCACAGAGATGATAGTCATATCAGGAAGGAACTAGGCTCCCCTAATGCAGAGATCAAATGTCCTGCCCACAAGACTCACTAAATTAAGCTTCAACTACACTTTATTAGCCTGTCTTCTCCAGCTCAAAATGTGTTGCTCTCTTCCTCTCACAAACACAGAATTGCATGCTTTGGGAACCTGAATGTGGAAAAAGAAGGGAAATATGCACATGGTGGGGAGAATTTCAGTCTTCCCATTGATTTTAATGCAATGAATTAAGTATAAGAGGAAAAACAGCACTTTTCTCAAAAAGTCGCTAGGCTGAAAATACCATTTTCTCCATTTTAACCATCCTAACTGCTTTGTATTTAAATGGATTGAGATAAGAAGATCAGTGGGTAGTAATCTCAATACATTAATAGTATTATTTCTGCAAAGAGTAAACCAAAATGTGTCTTAATAGGATAATTAATCAATATGTGCCTATATAGGACAGTCTATACATATACTAAGGAGGAACTATCACTGAATATAAAGTGCTCTCAATAGGCATATCCATACTAGTTTTACCCTGAATAAGTCCCGTGTAACTGATAAATCCAACTCATTCCCAGACTCACAGATAGGCATCAGCGCAGACATCTTGCCATAGAGACATCTGCGCACCTGTCCTGTCCATCCCAGTCTCCTGTAGGAGGCGCTGCATTGTACCTTAAGGTACAGGAAGGGACTGACGGCACAAGTGCACAGATACCAGTACAGCAAGATGCCTGCCTGTGCGTCTGGGAACGAGTTGGATTCATCGATAACACTGGACTTAATCAGGGTAATACTAGTATGGATATGCCTATTGCTATATGCATAATGATTTGGGGGTAATTTTATATTCAGCGATATTTCCGCTTAAAAAATGCACTTTTCATATTATATTTTATGAATCAAACATAGAGGCTTACTTGAAATACATGACAATTAACCCAATTTAATTTTTAGGTGTGAGTGTTGCATTTCTTAGGCAATTCCATCCTTGAATGTGGATATGTTCAGTTGCTTAGTTTCATGCGTCTGAAATGAATCTTTTAGCATTATAAATATTATTATGTAACTGTCTTTGGATTGGCAGCTATGTTAGGTCTCTTAGGTCTATGCACAGGAGTAAACCAGCTGCTCCATAGTGGAAGAGTAAGAATTCCCAACAATTTAAATAGGCTGTTTAAGGAACCGTTCTAGCATTCAAGGAGTTAAATGCTTCACTTAACCCTTTCAGTGTTAGAGTGCAAAGCAATGCATTTGACCTCCTCTTTGAAAGGATAAATCAGAAAGAATTTGGGATATATTGTATATCCCCTCTCTTTGGTCCAATTAGTTTGCTCCGAAATTTGCTTGCTGTTCGGTTCATATTAACTGCCATACTTCTCTAACTTGACATATTTTCTGTTGCCTCTAATATGTTTCACATATGGAATTCCTATTTCTTAGCTGAGGGTTAATTGCATATCATTAAATGTAGTTTGAATCAATACATCATACATCCTCACAACATGCTGTGTTTTGTAGGCATCATTTCAAGCTGTTACCAAACATTTTGCTTTACATCTTATACACCGACATTACATAGCTGCGTGGGCTGCAAAACATTCCACTGCAACAATTACACAATTTTTTTTTATTTTTATTCCATTCAATAGCAATGTGGTTCCTAATATTTCAATGTGTTTATAAACTTGCTGATTTTGTATAAAGTCTTTTGCATTAATTGAATTGGCAAAGGCTATTTTAAGAATAAATGCTGGTTGGTTAATATAAAATCCTTCTTGGTAAAGCATCAGCTCCCTCTACTGGATGTATGATGTAATGATTTGACATTGTGACAATACTGTGTTTAAGATTTTAACTTTGGCATTGAATGTAGGGACATATTTATTTCATGTAATAAAAGTAAGAAAAGGTTATGTAAAGGTTTTGTTTTTTTAAGGGGCAATTAAGGGTTACCACAAGTCCTTTACTATGAATATATACTCATTTATTACCTCTACAAATTCTCTATAATATCTGTGTTCCATCAACCTGTTGCTAACAAATGCCTTTCCATTGTCATTTACAGGTCTTGCAAAAATGCATACAATTTACAAAATGTTACAATATCTTTCACAGCATCATTACAAGGATCTGGACATCATTATTTATACTTTCTACACACTGACACACATTCTATGTTAGTTAATATGTTTAGAACCCTTTGGGGGTTATGCACTAAAGATTGATAAAGAGTTGATAAAGCTGTGATGACTTGTCCAGTGATATCACTTCTCCATTGCCTATGTTATTCTATGGAGCCTATGCACTAAGATTGCCAAGGTTCTAGATATCTTAATGAATTTGCTCCATAGAATAGCATAGGAATTGGAGAAGTGATATCACTGGAGAAGTTATCTCCTCTTTATCACCTCTTTATCACACCTTAGTGAATCTCCCCCACTGAGTGCCATGATGAAAATCTTTAACTTCATTGATAAAAGTTAATGAGGCTTATGTGCTTAGAAGAACTGGATTAATTCTGGGGCAAATCATCTGCACCATAGAGGACAAATAAAAGTGCTAATAGAGTTAACTGGGGCTTTTAATCCCTTGAATATTAGGGAGGTCTACAAAGCATTGCTTCACAATGTATAGTGTAGTGATGTATTTCTACTGCCCAAGGCCCAAACAAGTGCATGCATGTCCCATAACACTTTGCCACATCCAACTGTATCCAGCCCATTTCACAAGCTGTGCCCCTTCCCTTAAAGACATAAATATGAATATCAAACTGGAGGGTTGTTTTATTAAGATATTTAAATTGGTCATTTTGTTTAGAAATTGGGTATAGGCTGAAAGCACCAAAGCTGCCCAATCTGCTGCTGTACACCTAGTCCTACTTAGCCTTGACTTAAATGTGTCAGTGGACTGACATATTTAAAAAGTCCCATTTAATAAAAATGCATATCTTGGGAATATTTAATTGTCCCTTATGAGGGAGATAGTTTGTTACAGCATTGTACCATATCTTCATAGCAGATGGTTTGCTCCATAATTGATCCAGTTATTCATAGAACATCACTCTCACTGCATTTATGATAATATCAGTTGCTATCTCTGATTTGAAATCTTGGATAGGTTAGTTCTGATGCTGGAGACAATTCGGTAGAACCTAGTGAAAGGGGATATTCTGTGGTGGTGAGCTGAAAATAATTACTGATACCACCAAATGAGGATGGGAGACTTTGGTTACCGTAGGTATGGAAATACTGTCTGAGTATACCAAGATTCTGATATGTGCATAATGCTTTGAGAAAGATGCTATACATTTAGAAAACACCACCATGGCTGAACATCAGTCTACAGCTGTTTCCAGAGATTTTTCTGGGGCTATATGTATTTGTTATATAGTAATGGCAAGATAAATAGTCTTGGCTGTTCCTATATTAAATTAGGAAACCCAGGTCCAAATTTCCCATTAGGCAGCATAGACCATATCCTGGCATGCCTTATTATGAGGAATGTGCTGCCTTAGCTGTGATGGCCATGTACACTATTTTGCTGTATGACAGTTACATCTGAAACAGACACACTCCTAGCTTAAGGTAGTTTAGTTATCACTTGAAATTGATCAGTAAATCCGTGTTTAGCAAAGAATCCAAAGCTTACAATATTTCCATTACATCTCCAGAATACATGTGGCAAAAATGTGAATGTGTACAGTCATATTTTAGATTCCAAACTCATATAAATATGGTTCTCTTAGCTTATGTTTGCTTATTTATGTTTTAGCCAACAAAGCACAAGGTGAAAATGTGTGAGTCAATCTGTTTAAAACATGTAGCTATCCATACAGGCACTTTTTCAGGTGTTTAAACAAATCAAGTGCCTCCCCAGTTTTACAGCTGGTTCCTAAATTTGAAGAGGTCTTTTCTAAACAACTATGTAGATTCACACCTTATTTGACTGTTTGACTCCAAATTTTTTTACATATTTTTTTCTACACCTGGACTATACAGCCCTTAACCTAAAATTGATTTAATGCTTTGTAAGGCAGAAACGTTATTTTTAAATGCAGTGGAGATTTCTCTAGTAACCAAGGGGGTTAAGAATTTTTGTGTTTGCATGGTGTAGGCCAGGATGTAAGGATTTCCCTTTGATTGACTCAGCTGTTCTTAGGCAGGGAAATACTTAAATCTTGGCCTGTTGGTGGCCCTTGAGTACTGAAATTGGACAGTCCTGATGTAGGCTATGAATTTTTTCTGTGATAGCCAGCAGTGGATGGGGCTATCCTGAAATTGTAACGAGTACAATCTAATCTAATTTAAGACTCTATGCTGTCTTTAGATCCTAACGAGTCTTGTCTTCTGTCAGTATGAGTTATGGCTATTTTACAAGGGAGCAATGCAGATGGAGAGAGACAAGTAGAGTGTTGTACTTGTAACCCCTCATATGCGATAGAGACCTCCAAATCAAAGCAATACCCTCATATGTTTTGCTCTGGTGGAAAACATTAATTTCACTGAAAATCTCAATGGAACCCTAACAACCAATCCCTTTATTCCCTTGGATGCTATATACCACCCTAGCATCTGAGTGGTTAACTTAGTAACAATATAAAATTAATCTGAATTATGATTGGTACTAGTAAAACCTGAGGTCTTATCCGTAAAATAAAATTTGTGCAATTCCATACCTAGATGAAACCAGTTACAAAAAGGGAATGATTTAAATGGTGCTTTAAATGCTACAGAGGTCTCCAATGCATTGAGAAGCAAAGAGCTGGAGACACCTCTAGCATTCATAGAGATAATAGCTCAATTTAAAACAGTGAGAAGCCATATTTATCCCCTAAGTTACAGTAACTAAGCTCCAGAATTGTTCCTCTTTCCTTATGTGGATACCAGGCAATTGAATCCGATTTTGTTTTCTTACAGGGGACTATGTTCTATAAGACAAATCTTACAAAGAGATTTGCACAGCGTGAGATTTATCCTTCTTCCACACATCCATTGCTAGTCATTGAACCACAAATACACTGCCTACCACTCTAGTTTTATTCCCTTCTCTGCCATTACTGAAATTTGTTCTGTGGAACCCAGTTTAGTGGTTTCAGGGAATGCTGGGGTCCTTTGGAATACAGTCTGAGAATCATAGGAGTATGATATTACAAATGTGTGTGTAGAATGAGCTCAAAACATTGCAATTCCCTAATCAGCTACAGATTCAGAACATACAGTGATTCTCATTTCTGATATGCTGCACAGAGATTACTGTTATATTACTGTGTTGCTAACATCTCAACATTCAATAACAGTGCAGCTCAAATAATCTGTGTTGCCAAAGGGGGCTCCCCCCTATGCCAATTAGCTTTAGAGGTTTAACAAATTATTACTGTTTGTGAAATAAACACTATATTGCGCCAAAAAAGCATGACAGCTGCCACTACCAATTTAACATTTCAAATGGCTGTACAATCTGCTCAAGGCACATTAACCTTGATATTGCAGCTTGCCAGTCTAACCTAACATTGGCAATTGGTTTTAAATGCAGGATTTACAAAATGTAGATTGCTATGGTACTCATAAATGAATTAAACAGTTATTGCTAAAATGTTGCTCATGTAGCTATTACTCACTATAAATGTTTTATTTATGCAGAATGATTTACGAAATTTCAGGGATCAGAGGTACTATTGGAAATATGCATTATCTTATCCTATCACCTCTACCAGGATGCTAGACTCTAGAGTTGAGCAAAGAAGTATGTATTATTTTGATTCATATAAACCAACCTGTTTTGCAAGAAGTTAAACTGAGGTTGACAAGGAAGATTTCATTCCCATTTCTCATAATGTTTTTTATCTACCAAAGTGCAGGCAAAGCCATCACATAATTGAAATAAAAAGAACAGCCTTGCATACCATTAACATATTTCCTGTCTGGGTCTCTATGTCTGGGTCTCTCTCTATGGGCTATACCTTTGAATCATATAGGGGAATTACATGAGTGGGTTTCTGCAGTATATACTGTGATAAATAAGGTCACTGTGGTCAATTGCATTAGTACAATTTATACTATGATCAGGTCAGCAACTATAAAGTACTATTATTAAGCGGGTTTCTCCAACTTATACTGTAATCAAATGGGTCATTAAAACATCCACTGTGATCAAGTAAGTGGGTTTATACAACTCTGACTGTGATCAAGTAGGTTATAGCATATTATTTTATTAATCTAGTTACTACAACTTTTCTTGTTATCAAGTAGGTTTATACAACCTGTACTGTGATAAAGCTGGTTATAACAATGCATATTGTGATTAAGCTGGTTACTATTATGTGAACAAGACAGGACTGCTCAATGGGTGTTTCTCAATGTCTGTTGTGATATTCTTCTCAACACAAATGTGGTTAATTATGTTTTTATTTATTTTTGTATATTTCAGTGCTTACTAGCAATGTTTTATAATTTACATATTTGGATAAGGGCTTAATCTGGTTAAAAAATACAATTCGGTGTGTGCTGGTTTACTAAAATTACTGTTAGTTTGAAGTTTTATTGAAAATTGAACCACTTTTCTTAGTGTGTGGGGGAGGCACATTTGTTAAAAGGACTTTCCATATAGAAATTTCCCTTAAAGGGATAGTAATACTTAAAATGTAAAAAAAAATATGTTGTAGGGTTTATCCCCATGAGTAAAACAAGGGTACTCCCACTGCTGAAAGGTGTTTCATTCAAAAGTTATTAATTTTCAAAGTTGAATTTTTTAGGTGCAATATCACAGTGGCCTGAAATTGTACAGTGGCGCTGTTGCTACACGATCCTATGGACAGCTCTGGTCAATTGACCATAAATCTCCATAGGATGGTGTAGCAACAGCGCCACTGTACAATTTCAGGCCACTGTGATATTGCTCCTAAAAAATTCAACTTTGAAAATTAATAACTTTTGAATGAAACACCTTTCAGCAGTGGGAGTGCCCTTGTTTTACTCAGGGGGATAAACTCTACAACATATTTTTTTTTACATTTTAAGTATTACTATCCCTTTAAAGGGATAGTAATGTTTCATAATAAAAGCAGCTCTAATTAATCATCATAGTATTTGAACTTTGGAGAGTGTTATTTCAATTCTGTCAGAGTTGTAGTTCAAGAGTAATTCAATGACAAAGTATCCCCCTCCTACCCCATTTACTGATGTAACACTGTTCAGCCAGATCATAAGGGAGGTGCCCAGGTAGACTGCAAAGAGGGACAATCTTCAATTAAGATAAGGGAAAAACCTGAAAAACTTGTCAAGGTGGGCAGGTCTTTCATTGTTCTCATAGGAAGAAAATTGTCCCCTTCTGTTATCTGTCGGTCTTACAACCAGATTCCACGTCTGAGAAGAGATGGCTTACACTAGGAAAAAGCTATACAGTTGCGAAACGTACGTCAGGAACATGCTGTGTCTTTGACACTTGATAATCATACCTAATTATATTTGCTCATTTATAGTTATCCCCATATCAGTATGCGTTTTTTACTCAGTTTTTTTGGATACGGGCTGGTGCATATATGGCTACCACATTTTTGATGGCGGCTTGACCGATGCTCCCCACTGAGTACCTCACTGGGCACCACGAAGTGTCTGGCGGTTTAGCTTCAGCTTAGTTGTTATACATGGCAGTAATAGATGGTCAGTTTGATTATGAGCTCAAGTGTTACTTTTAGATGAATCATCTGTTTTGTATATAAGCTGACAATCTCATTATAGGGCATTTGGTTATGAAGGGGTTAATTGATTAATCTCGACTGAAAACCAAGCTGAGAGTGTATTGCCAATATACCCATGAGTTGAATGTGGATATATATGAGGGTGGGGGTGGCATAGGGAGAGGGATGGTAGGTAAGGGGAAGAAGATGTTATAATAACCCCGAGTTATACACCGTCTCCTCCTGAATATTGCCCCTCCTTATTACACATATAAGGGAAGGCAATTCCGGCTATGTAAAGGTGAGGCATAGGGACAGCGGGGATAATAGGAGAGGTGAATGTCATAAAATACTTCTGTTGATACATATCCCGTTCTCCTGATTTTTGCCTCCTTTCAGCATACATGATATTGTTAGCCCATAAATTAGAGATTATTCTAATAGCTATGATTATATATGATTAATGAATGAGCATCATACTGACCAATGAACTACGGACGCACGTCTTATATGTAAATGTGCTTGGTCATTATATATGATCAACATTACTATGTGGAGATATATAGAATGTAATTGAAGCACTCTATATGAGATAAGCTAAATATTAGTACGCTGATTCTTTGGGGATACCGAGCCTGGTATTATACTCTTATATAAATTCGCATATATATTATTTTATATAATTAGCTTTGGGAATTAATTCCTGGTTTTATGTGTAAATAATAAAAGTTAGGTTTTATTTCATTTCCCCTTAATTTTCCCTTCTTAGTTGATACCAAATTTTGCAGCTTGACAACCCACCTGTGATTTAGAGGGGGTGTTGGTGCTGTTTAAGTCCTTTTTCTTTTTTGTTTTGTTTATTGGTAATAATATGCAATGTGACTAAGCACATCATCCAGTCTTTGTGACACCTCTTAAATACATAAGGTTTGGTAGTGCCACACTGTAATGCTGAAAAGGGGCGGGAGGGGAAACTTTGCTTGTGAATATCTCTCAAACCATAAAGGTTTGAGAGATAAGACTTATATCGTTCTTCATGTTTTTTTAATGCCTACAAAATAAAATAAAGATAAAACGAAGTATTACTATCCCTTTCAGCTTATTTTGCAGTGTATTTACCTACCTGGTGTACTCTTGTGTATAATAGGCAAATAAATACCATAATTCACTCAGTAATACTGAGTGCATTTATACATTATCTCATTCATAGAGGGGCCAAGATATCTTGCTCATCCTTCTCATGATTTAGCTAGATCAAAACTTTTCATTTCACTTACATATTTCATTTGTTTGGTGAAATATTTTGTAATGTGTGCGTCATATTTGTGCTTCCATTTATTGCTTTAAACGGATAGTAATACTTCATTTTAACTTTATTTTATTTTGTAGGCATTAAAAAAACATGAAGAATGATATAAGTCTTATCTCTCAAACCTTTATGGTTTATGAGATATTCACAAGCAAAGTTTCCCCCTCCCGCCCCTTTTACCTACTGTAAACAATCTCTTCTCAGATGTGGAATTCAGTCCATAGACTAGACAGATAACAGAAGGGGACACTCTTATTCCTATGAAAACAATGAAATCCCTGCCCCCCTTGACAAGTTTTTCAGGTTTTTCCGTTATCTTAATTGAAGATTGTCCCTCTCTGCAGTCTACCTGAGCAGCTCCCTTCTGCCCTGGCTGAAAAGTGTTACATCAGTAAAAGGGGTGGAAGGGGGACACTTTGCTTGTGAATATCTCTTAAACCATAAAGGTTTGAGAGATAAGACTTATATCATTCTTCATGTTTTTTTAATGCCTACAAAATAATATAAAGTTAAAACGAAGTATTACTATCCCTTTAAAGGGATAGTAATACTTCGTTTTAACTTTATTTTATTTTGTAGGCATTAAAAAAACATGAAGAATGATATAAGTCTTATATCTCAAACCTTTATAGTTTAAGAGATATCCACAAGCAAAGTTTCGCCCTCCCACCCCTTTTGCCTAGTGTAAGCCATCTCTTCTCAGACGTGGAATGCAGTCTATAGACCAGACAGATAACAGAAGGGGACACTCTTATTCCTATGAAAACAAGAAATCCCTGCCCCCCTTGACAAGCTTTTCAGGTTTTTCCCTTATCTTAATTGAAGATTGTCCCTCTCTGCAATCTACCTGGGAACCTCCCTTCTGCTTTAGCTGAGCAGTGTTACATCAGTAAAAGGGGCTGGAGGGGGACACTTTGCTTGTGAATATCTCTTAAACCATAAAGGTTTGAGAGATAAGACTTATACCATTCTTCATGTTTTTTAATGCCTACAAAATAAAATAAAGTTAAAATGAAGTATTACTATCCCTTTAAGAACATACATGATTTGACTCAGTGAGAAAATCTTCCATGTTCAATGTTGTTTTATAGATATGTAAGCAAGATCCAGGCTTTAAGTTTTGTATTTGTACAAAAGCAGCTGTTTCATTAAACAGGTGTTTTCTATAGCATTTTGTTTGCTGTTTAAACCAATCATATTACAGGAAAAGCTATCATGTGATGTCCCTTGATGACATTCAGAATAGGTTCCTGTCTGCGTCAATACATGTCTGAATAGGAAAACAAATTATTACTCCTGTGCACAAGGCAGTGTATGTGTTTGCTTGTGTGTGTTTTCCTGTTTTTGCTAATGTTTTTGTTGACAACCACACTTTTTTCACTATGTGTCAAATCAAAAAACAAACTGAATACTGAAAGTATTTTAAGTATAAGCAACTAGCACTGTGCTGACCTAAAAAGGCTTTTTTGGAGAACCACAATTTTTTCACTATGTGTCAAATAAAAAAACAAACCGAATATTGAAAGTATTTAAAGTATAAGCAACTAGCACGATGCTGACCTAAACAGTATCCACTTGATTGCTAAGGATGTTATGGGCCATATTCTTTACAGACTCTCCAAAATTGCTATATATGTTGCTCATTAAATCCTCAACAGTAAGAGGATTTGGGAGAGGGATGGGGTGCCCATTGAGTTCTTTATTGGGTTCACTGTTGGGGAATCTCTTAGACCCCAAAGGTCAATCCAGCGGGGCCTATAACATTATTGCATGTTTGCGAGATGACAGCATCTAGAGCATGAGGGACAATGCAGATCAGTGCATAGAGATGGGGGAGCTTTTACAGGGCTCATATCTTGGCTTCTCTGCCTGCTACAAAGTTTGGAGTACACTAGTTGGAAAGGAGAGAATAGTACCCCTGGCACCCCATGGTATGTCAAGCCACACTGTTGTGGTACCATTTTTCTTGGGCTTGAAGTAGGTGCAATAGAATAAGAATGTCCTTGGTTTTCAATTATATTAGTACTTTGAAGTGGTGAAAGTGTAAAAACATAGTGCCATCTTATAGAACCATTTTGAGGAAAAGGCAAGTGGCCTCTCATTTGATATATTGGGTTATTTTCTTTCCAAATGGTATGCCTTATGGTATGTGTTATTTATCTCAGGAGAGGAGCTGCTAATAGATACAGTAGGAAAGTCCATTGTTTTCAAACACTTTAGTAACTTTGAAGATGCAGATATAAAAAAAATATATACTATTTTTCCTTTTATGCTATCTTCTGGAATCATTTGTGGACTAGAGGCTACAGGTACAGGTAACTAAACTTGAAATCACAAGCATTTGCTTAAAAATACACCCAGAACAGTTCACTTTAATGGAATTTCAATTAAAAAACTTTTTTTTCACTCTGGGTAAGATTTTTAGATAATATTAGGGGATATCTAAACAAACAATGTGTATTATATATGTGTAATGTTCACCATAGGTGTAATTTGACTGTAAACTCTAGTAAAAGTGTGAATGGGGAAAAAGGCTTAGTAGCAGTGAAGTAGTTAAAATTCCGATACAAAATTTGATTTGCAGTTAGACAGAACTATTAACACCTGCAAATTAAAAATACATAAAACTAATTTAAATCACTATACAAGGCAGTACTTCAACACATAGAGCATATACAATTACAATAGCAAATTAATACACAAAACAGTATAAAATAACTTATTCCTGACTCTGGGACCAAAACCTTGGGCATTTTAGATTGTAATTCAAAGATCAAAACTTTCACACCCAATAACTGGAAAAGATCACTATCCTGTGCAGTAAATGTAAGCCCTTAGATACCAAGGAAAATGATGGGAAAATATATCATGCAATGAATGTTTGGTACCAACACACTCATTTATCTTCAATAAGATTATGAAGGACAAAATATCTTTTGCAGATAAATACATACATATCATTCAGTGTATGCAATTCAAATACATACTGAATGTTTGTGATGCACTAGTACATTGAAAATCCTTTATACAGAATAGACCTGAATGGTATAGTTCTGAATTTAAAATTCTCTTTGATGTGTAGCCTTCTGTGTTTGTGTCTTTAATAGAAGGGAAAAGAAGAGATGGAAGTGTTGTTGTCTTTTGTCTCTAAAGTTATATTCATTGAAAGAAAATTTGGGGTTTCTAAGAAAAGCAAAATACATTTCACATTCAGTTGAGCCCAGTAAAAACGCCGGTAGGGCAAAGATGGATACCAGAAAACAAAAAATATGTCAGTCTGTATTCAGTTGCCCTACCAGCTAAAAGCAAAATGGTCTTCTGGCCAAACAGCCTTTTTGTGTTTTAATTTCCCAAAATGCCGCTAAATAGCAGCAATAACTGGAACATCCAAGGAAAAAAGCTAACGATCGGTGCCTGACACTGTCAAGCACTGATTGTTAACTTAGCTGTGTTAAACTTACCTGTCATCCACTGTCCAACTCCTTCTATCTTCCCTCTTTCTCTTCTCTTCTTTCTTCCTTCTTCTCCCTTCCTTTTTCTCTTCTTTCATCTTCTCTCTTCTGTCTTCTTGTCAATGTAGCTGTAAAAAAAGAAAAGCGATAGCAATAAATAAATGTTCACTGAAAATAACCCGCACATCTATTCATAGTTTAACGCCTCTAGTGCCAGAGTGAAAGGCAACGCATTGCAGAGCAATGCAATGCATACCTCTCTGGGACTCAAAGGGTTATAGAATGCTTAGATGTGCAGGTTCTTTAGTTAATAAAATGCCCCAGGTCAGAATACATTTTTTTTTTATAGCTATACGAAAAGAAGATAGAAGAAGAAAGACGATTGTGAAGATACTAGAGAGAAGAAAGAAGAAGGACAGTAGCTGACCAGGGTACTGAGTACCCCTTTGGACATCAGGATAAATGGTAAATGTTACTTTGCAGGGGTTGTTGCTTTGTACCTTAGTCAGCTTAAGCCTATGAGTGCCAGTGGGGGTAATTAATTCTACTAACATTGAACATATTTTGGGTGTACTTTGGATGTTTTGATATGGGGCTTAGGGCTTTTTTCACTTTGCTTTTCATTTTGATTGCTGCATTGGCTGTTTTAAGATCCAATAAGGGACTCTAGTCACAAAAAAACTGGGTCTTAAATTTCCTGCTATAAAGAGTCCCTTATTGGATCTTAAACGCTAACACAGTCAACTGAATTGCTTCTTGTAGTGTTTTCATTATTTGCTATGGGCGAAAACGCATCTTACTTTATTGCCCGGCAGGTTTTTTTAATGTATTTTTTCACAGCAGTGGTAATTGAATAGCTTACTGTGCTTGAAAAAATGCCATCAGCAGAAAAAACAGCTGTCGGACTTAATTGAAGGCATAAATATCTACCCCATTTGGTGTTGTCAGGTACATTCACCTATTATTAGAGAGAAAATATGTAATGAAAAACCTCTTCAACTAATGTGCAACCCTAAAGCTTTTCTTAGAAATGTCAGCTTGTACACAATCAACAGAAAATTTTTGAGACATAAAAATTGACCTCCAAACGTCCTTCCTGTTTAATGTGTAAGTTGACAGGAAAAAGAGAAATGTTAGTGACAGTCACATTAGTAAGCAAATTAGCAATCAATATTGATTGTAAAATAGGAAACCAATGGGAAAAAATATAAATATTGCACTGTAAATTACAGCATTGAGGTATTCTATAAATACTCTTATTTTGCAACAGCATTTCCCAAAAAATATATCATTAATGGACTTTAATTTAATAAAAAGATGCTATATGATGAATACATCTTCAAAGTTGATAGATGTCTCCCACCAACACATATAAATGCTGGCAAAACAAAAGATACATCTAAAAGTACTAATTAACTAATAAAAATAAAATATTTTTAAATTCTATCATAGCATATTTTTTATAGTGTAATAGAGACATATGGTAAATTCATACATTTAATATATGTAAGTTGTCCAGGCTGAAAAAGACTTCCAATTATATGTAATGCTTGACTGTTCTACCAGAGCATCTGATGAAGACTCAGTATTATAATAAGGCAATGGACAAAGCAGGGGAAAATAATAATGTGAAAAGGCCCTTGTTTATTTTGTAACCACAGGAAACAAGAATGTTTTGGGGTCATAGACTTGATTGTACAAATCCGCCAGCTTAGGTCCTTAGCTCTGCTGGATTTAGCAATGCATTGCATACCACTCTGGCACTCCAAGGGTTTTAATTGTGTAGCACACATTATATATGAGTGTGTTAAAGATACAGGATATACTATTGAAATATGCTATTTATGTGTTACAGATTCAGTCTAAGTAGCAGATAACACAGGGGGATGCACACATCTGCAAGCTAAGATAATTTTCTTCTCTTATACGTTACCCTACCGATATACTTATCTTGGAATGATTTAGCACATGCTGATGCACACAGCTCCACCAGTGCAAGTCTGTATATCTGTCCTTTGGCATGCAAATGAAAATGGAAGGATCTTTACACAAGATTCCACTGTGCCTTGTACTGTACAGCAATAAGCACGGCACTGAGGAAAGTCTCATCCCAAATGGAGATGTGTGAAAAGTCCCGTTTTTTTCAGTAGGAAATTTCACAAAAAAAGCATGGTTTTCCACTTTTCCAGGTGAGAAATTTAGTACATAGGAGAATTTGTACATTTTTTGCTACGAGCACTTATTTATATAGCGCCAACATGTGTACTTAGCACTTTACAGTTTACATTTAGCATAGAAAGGGTACAATAACTGCAGTAATCAAGTGCTTATACACACATCATAATGTGAACACCAGGTGAGTATACAATAGGATAAAAGGTCCCTGCCCCATACAGCTTACAATATAAGTATAGGATGGGTGACATACAGATACAAACAGGTAGAGGAGGAAGTGCAGTTTTAGACATATGAGATAATGTTACCCTATTACAGTAGTGCTACATTTAAAAGATGCTCTTTTAGCTTGGATTTTAAGTTGTTGAGGGTCGAGGTTCGGTGAATGCTGGGCAGTAGGGAGTACCTGAGGTAGGGAACAGAGCAAGAAAAAGCCTTCAGCCATGAAACAGCGATAGTGGTTAAAGGGGCAGAGAGTTATCCACCATGCATGGTGAGTAGCAGGCGTGCTGTGGGATATCAAAACTGAAATGTAAGTTGGGGACAAAAGCCTTGAAGGAAATGAGGAAGATTTTGAATGTAATACATTGCTTTAGGGAAAGCCATGACAGTGGTTTTAAAAGTGATGGGGTGAGTACTATTCTGGAGGAAAGGAAGAGTATTCTGGTGGCCAAATTAAGAATTTATTGGACAGGAGCAATATGGTTAGCGGGAAGACCAAGTAAAGAGTGGCTATATTATGAAGAAAGAAGTGACAGGTTTTAATTACTCCATTAATATGGGTGGTGAAGGAAAAACAAGAGTTTAAAGTTAGCCCGAGGCAGCATGCCTTGTCTAAAGGGTAAAGTGCAGAGCCCTCGACAGTTATAGAAAATGGAGATATTGTGCAGGATTTGGGAGGAAAAATAAGGTGCTCAGTCTTAGGCATGTTAAGTTTTAAGCAACGATGAGCCATCTAGGAAGCGATAACAGTAAAGCAATCTGAGACTGCGAACATTCTTTCATTCCCCTCCTATGTTACTCAATGAAGTGAAACTTCCCAGTCACCCATAATTTCCTGCACTCTAGTGTGGTGTATTTTAGGAGAAAAGCAGAGTAGAAGGAGACACAGTGAGAGAGAAAAAAAAAAAAAAATTAAAATCAAAAAGAGAAATAAAGTTATTTTTTTGTGGTTCATAGTTCTGGCTGACACTATGACCACCACCACCACTGTTTTAAAGGAATAGTAATGTTTCATAATAAAAGCTCTAATTAATCATCATAGTATTTGGAGTTTGGAGAGTGTTATTTCAATTCTGTCAGAGTTGTAGATCAAGAGTAATTCAATGACAAAGTGTCCCCCTTCTGCCCCTTTTACTGATGTAACACTTTTCAGCCAGATCAGAAGGGAGGTGCTCAGGTAGATTGCAGAGAGGGACAATCTTCAATTAAGATAAGGGAAAACCTGAAAAACTTGTCAAGGGAGGCAGGGCTTTCATTGTTTTCATAGGCATAAGAGCGTCCCCTTCTGTTATCTGTCTGGTCTATGGACTGCATTCCACATCTGAGAAGAGATGGCTTACACTAGGTAAAAGGGGCGGAAGGGTAAACTTTGCTTGTGAATATCTCATAAACCATAAAGGTTTGAGAGATAAGACTTATATCATTCTTCATGGTTTTTTAATGCCTACAAAATAAAATAAAGTTAAAATGAAGTATTACTATCCCTTTAAAACAAAAAGAGGAGCTGGATGGAGCCTGAGGCTAGTGACTCTGAAGATTGTAAACCAATAGCGGAGATGGGTCCCATTTTGTTACTGCAGGAACTTTTGCAGACTACACGTGGTTTTCCTCTTTTCCCACAGGAACTTATGTCCATAGAGAAAAGCATATATTTTTCGGTGTTTTGCTAAACAAAAGAAGCTGGATGGATCCTGAGGCTAGTGACTATGAGGAAGAGAAGTCAGTCAGCAACAATAGGAGTGGCAAGTGCTAAAGGGACGGGAAGCCCACATTCCCCAGACTCCAGCCACAATGTCCCCGACGTCAAAAAAATTGTTGACTGCAGTTTTTTAAGCATGAGAAGCCATTCAACTAGTAATCTTATTAACAGCTACCGGCAGTTTAAAATCACAACGGATGTGTTGGGTTGAAAAATCACCAATTAAAAACAATGTAACAGCTGTTTTACCCAGGAGCCATTCAGTCATGTACGGTCAGTTCCACTGTACGATAAACTGATACATTTAATGGCTGAAATTCTGCACCCTGGACATACAGCTACTGAGGGAAAAAAAACAACCTCCGGACAAAAGAAAGCAGAGAAACATTAGTTCACTCAACCCCCAGCACATAGCCCAAGCACAGAAATGACAAAATTTACCCCTTCAAAGCCAAGCAACAACATGAAAAATTGCCATGCAATGGACAAACAACAAAATCCTATCAAAACACCCCAGGGACAAGGGGTTGACAAATGAACCCAACACAATCTGTCACACCATACCCCATACCAACAGGGGTTAACACACAACAGCACATGTACACACAACACAAGACACACACCTGTCCATCCCAGAGCAACCCAAGATCACATGTGAAACATCAGCCAGTTTAGATCCAACGTGCACCTGACAACGTCAAACATGCACCCGACAGGTATACAGCAATTACAACAAATCAGACAAACAAACACAGTCACCCCGCAAAACACTTACCTGGACAACACACACATCTTCTCATTGGTGACTCCTTACCTGATGACCGTGCCTGGAGAACACCTCACCACTGTCTTAAAGGGACATCTCAACATCCTCAGATGTGGCATGTTTACAGTGAGACCACTCACAGAGATATTATGACCATTATGTTTGCACATCAATTCCTGAAAAGACATCAGAGACAAAAGCGTGCAAGGGCTAGGGATGGCAATCAATCCTCAAGCACACCTGCTAAACATCCTCCGCCTGTTGTAAGCACTGATGCTATGCCTGAAGAGCCAGACAGAAGCCCATATCTACCTGGAGGTCCATACCAGGCAGCAGCACCTCAGCTGCTTCAACAGGATGTCCCACAGCTGCCACAGGCACCTGTGGAGCATCACCAGGACAAAAGTCTGCCACAAAGACACAGGATATATCACACAAGGGTCATGATCTTTGGAACCATGGACTCTGAAGTGAGAGATCGGTGCAGGTTAATGTCGCACAGCATCGTTGACATAAATGAGGCCATTAAATATGACATCGACCCCATAAACAGCACCAGCTGTGCCCTATCTGGTTTGCAGAAGCTGATGTGTGCCATACATTTTATGGAATAGTGATCCTTCCAGTCCACAGGAGGGTATACATCTGGCATGTCTCAGGCCACATGTTCAAGTGCACTGTCTTATGTGTTGGCAGCCCTCAGGAGTAAAGCCAGGAGGTGCATCCACTTCCCCTCCACCCAGACGGAGTGGACATGTGTTAAGCAGGACTTCTATACAAGAGGAGGCATGGCTGCCATAAGCTGCACACAAGTGCTCATAAGAGCTCAACACATGTCAATATCCATTTGTACCTGATGAAGTGGTTTTGTACCACAAAACGTAATTTGTGTTGATGTTGCAATTGTATTTTTTAACAGAATTATATTCTTTTATTATTTTATCTTTATTAAACTCATTTTATTGGTGGAGACTTGGAGCAGTAACATTTCTTCTTCTCCCTTCTACAGGTTAATTTCTTTGCATGTCCTGTTTACTGTTTGATCAGTATATGCCCCTAACAACCACGTTCATTGTGAATATAGTCAATATCTCTTAAAGATACAGAGTCGTTTAGTCATTTACAGGCACCATTTGGTGCCATTTTTTGTCTATTTTTTATCTAACGTATGAGGAACATCTCTTCATCACCAGAAAGAATTTCCGCTCTATCAACGACCAGATGATGTGTAATTCCAGCATGAGGATAACCCATGACTCCTACATCCTCAAGCACTCGTCCATCAACAGAGACTGTGAGAATGAGATCTATACAGGAGGATGGCTTTTAAGAGAGTCAACAATCCAAACATCACACCACATCCACAGGTGCACTCATACGACTCATGTAAACACAGCTTAGCATGGTCATAACACAGTGCACCTTACACAACATCATCCACATAGGAGAGCTAGAATGAAGCTCACATCTAAAGAAGGAATGCCCTTGAGTGCACCTTTAGCCTGCTCAAATCCAGATTCCGCTTTCTGGATCACTCAGGGGGAGCTCTGCAATATGCACCAGGCAAGACATGCAACTTCATCCTAGCATGTGCCATACTACACAACATAGCCATGGACACACGTCTAGGGAATGAGACTGAGCCACTACCCATAGTGCAAGTACCTGTTCCACTTGCACAGGATGAGAAGACCCTAAGAGGGGTGGAGATACAAGACAGGCTCATCAGGGACCACTTCAGCCATGAGTATAATACACAAATCAAACACAATGCATGTATGTCCATGATCAGGCTTGGGGAATGTGTGCAAACACAGTCACACAACACAATGATCTGTTTTACTCCACAGGATGACTGACATACACAGCCCTGATATTGCCTACTACAACATTACAAACGCATAGCTACTACAGTATCTAACCCATGCAGCAGCTATTCCATGGATGTGTTATAGTGAGGGTGTGAATTCAACTGGCATCTGCCATTTCATTGGCTATGATGACATTGCCACTTCAAGGATGTTATTCATCCCCCTGCGAACAAAGGTATACCACATTGCCCATGTTCATCATATCCCAGAGTTGAACTGACAGCAAACAATATATATTGAATTGAACATAGCCATATCAACCATAGAACCCTTGGAGCGACAGAGGGATAGCCAATGAAATGACATGCAATGCATTGGATACCACTTTGGCATTCCAGGTGTTAAAGGGGTATTTGAGTTAGCATGAGAACAACAGTTGTGCAATGCCTAATGGAGCAGAATAGGGATGAATATACTGTGCTTGTGTTGTCTACAGCATTGGAGTAACTATTTGGGAGTCAGATTGCAAGGCCCACCATGATGACCTGTGTGTGTGTGTGTGTGTGTGTGTCATATAATTAGATTGTAAGCTCTACAGGGCAGAGACCCTTTATCCTAATGTATACTCTCTTGGTGTTCCCCTAATGATTGTCTTTATAAGCACTTAATCACCGCACTTATTGTACCTCTTCTGTATAAAATGTAAACTGTAAAGTTCCAAGTACACTGGTTGGCGCTATATAAATAAAAAAATACAATACAATACAATACAAAATTAGATGATGTATTGCTACAATGTCCCATTCACATATACACATGGCTGGTTAGCATCCTCTTGTCCCTAACCTTATGGGTTCCAGAAGGGTAGACAACCAGTTTCAAAGCAAAGGGTTGTCTACTCCTCTGGAACACAAAAGGTTAATGGGATAATGATGGTTTATCTTTTGCATAACAGACAGACTTTGCAGTTTCAAATCTCATCATCCCTTCTCACAGGCATCCTTGGCATGAACCATCATGGAAAAGAGGTATGTCCAAGTGACCCAAGTGAAACATTGAGTCCATGTCCATAAAGATCACCTCTTGCTGTACTCTAGTCCTGGTGTTTATTCAGTGTGAAAGTTGAAGTTGTTATCAACTTCTGCAAAACCATTCACATATTCAGAAACTGCTCGCGTATATATGTATGAGTTGCCTAAGATCTAAGAGGAAAAACATGTACAGCAGAGACCTTCAGAGACCTTTTGGTGAATGTATGAGCAGCTCAACTTGTTTTTTTCAGTAGGTTATTTATATGTTAAACATACCCTTTGGGTGCTTTTAGAAGTCTTCAATTCATTTTTGTTTATTACAAACATGTGTACACTTTAATGTATTGTTAAACATATTAAAGAAAGCCTACCACCATCAAAAATGTGTCTGTTGATGTTGAAGTTTTATTAGCCATTTCTTCAGATAGCAAAAACAGATATGAGTTATGTATCCGTTATACTTATGAAGGCATGTCCCTAATGTTAGGAGTCTATGAATTAAATGGGGACCATGCGTGTAGTTAGAAATGTATTGATGCAAAGAGATGATGTTCTCCTTGCATAGTTTAATCCATGGCTTCTTCATGCTCCTGTCCTGTAGCCAAACACAACATTTATTCCAATAAGTAACCTTAAATTATTAGGTGTGTGATGGATATTTCCTCATCAGAGTGTGAATCCCAGTATATGTTTGGTTTGATAATCTATCCTGCCAGTGAATAATGTAACCAAAAACTATGGTTGGGTAACACCTTAATAACCAGACCAGTGGATAAAATTAAATCGGGGCTGTCTAGCACATAGTATGCTAAGGGGTAGGTGTCAGTTGTTCAGTCTCACCTCACATCATGGTCAGACAACACTTTCATGTTTTGCTTTGCTAAGTAGATTGTGAGTTGAAATTGGACAACAATGTATGTCATGTGTGTGTGCTTACTCATGCTCAAACCAAGTAATATGCGCTTTGCAATGCCTTGGAGACATCTCTGCCATGTTAGAAACCAAAAACATTCACAGACATAAATGGGATGAATAAGTGCAATTTTATTTTGGGGAAATATGACAAATGGTTTTTATTTTTTTGGGGGGGCTTTGGAAGGGGCTGCAGAGGTGGATGCTCATCTCACTAGCACTCAAAGGGTTAGGTGCTGATCTCCCTGAACATAACAGACATAACAGACATTTGTATGACAACATGATGACAAGCATTCTTTGTGCAGTGAATATACGTTATTGACAGATTAGTTAATCTTGACCACATTCACAAAAATATATGGAGCTTTACACTCTTTTTTTTTTTTTTTTGTGCAACTCAACAATATAATGAGAATTCTACTGAATACAAAAATTAGAGACTACGGGCTAGATTTAAAGGCAGCCATTAAACCAGCCGCTAAGTGAAAAAGGCACATTGCTCGCAAATAATACAGGAGTTACGGCAGATTCAATAGGTACTCTACGAGAATAGCTATCGAGCGTAGGCACACAAAAAACACGTAACACAAAAGCCGTTGTAGCTCATGTTAATGCACAACGGGCGGCCAAATCACACGATAACAGCGCTCAAAACAACATCTAACATAACGGCTGCTGTTGTCTAGCAACCATGATTGATGCAAAAACAAATTCAAACACACAGCCAATCACAAAGCCCCAATGTATCAAATAACTTCGAATACACCTATATATACCCAAAAATAACCGTAACACACTGTCTGTTATCGAGTTCTTCAGAGCCAGATATCAGGACCCAGGAGCGGAGGATAGTGATCAGAGAGAGGGAGACAGGCACGTTCATTGGAGGTAGAGGAGTTTTGCAGTTTGGAGAGAAGAGAGAGGTGCACTAAATATACACATATCACACTTTTGCACATATCACATACACACATACAAACACAAACACATACACATACATACACATAGTCCTTTTATTTTATAACACCTTACACATTTTACTTTTTATTTTACAGTGTGAATCTGGGAGTGAAAGTGTGTGACAGAGAGTGAGTGGATCGAGTGTGTCTGTGAGGGCCTGTGGGAGTGCCTGGGTGTGACTGGGTGAGTGATGGCCAGGAGAGGAGAACAGGAGAGAGGGATGGGGAGAGTAGTGGAGGAGGATGAAGCTCAGGAGGGGATCCCTCAGCAGAGCAGGGGTGGGAGAGGGAGATCTGCAGGGTGGAGGGGGACCCAACCCACAAGAGCAGGCACACGCAGAACAGGGACAGAACCTGCAGTGGGACGAGGGGTAGTTGCTGGGGAGCACCCCACACAGTCAGGGTCAGACCAGGCAGGGCACTCCGGCTCAGAATCCTCCCATGCCGGAGCTGACGGGGGCAGGATCAGGGACCCCAAATACACAGAGGAGGAGAACACGGCTCTTGTGGAAGCTGTCCTGGAGAGGCAGAGTGTTCTCCACCCAACAGCGAAGGTTCCTGGCCTGTCAGCGAGGAGGAAAGCAGCCTGGAACCAGATCTGCAGCCGGGTCAACGCAGTGGCTCCATGCAGGCGGGACGTGGAGTCCATCAAACAGAGATGGGGCGACTGCCGGAGGGTCATCAAAAACAAGATGACCGAGCTTGCCAAGCACGCCCAAGGCACTGGAGGTGGACCAGCAGTCCCTATCACCTTCTGCGGCTGGGAGGAGATGGTGCGGCAGACCATGTCCCCAACCCTGATCGAGGGGGTCATTGGAGGAACCTCCACACCACCAGTAAGTGCAACACTACAGAACAACACACTACAGCAACCAACACCAGCTGCACACAGTCACACCTCAACACATGTCCATCACTCAGCCATACAACTGCACCAACACAGCACCATGAGGGTTAAAAAAAGGACACAACACCTGGACAAATGGCAACGTCTAACTTGGGACAAACCTGTCAAAGTCCTACTTCAACCCTCCTGTCGCTGTGCTTATCACACACAATACACAAACCGTTATGTTCAAAATGTCGTCTGTTAAATATCATCACTGTTCACACATAATGTCACCCATGTCCCCACCCCCACCCTAACCCCTTGAGTGCTAGAGGGATCATCAATGCATCAATCAACAATGCATTGGCAACCCCTCTGGTACTCAAGGGGTTAACCAGACAACAAACAAGTCAATAGGACAACGATCACATGCTACACAGGGGACATTCACTAAGCGGTGACAAACAGATGTTGAACACAAAGTAACCCTCACACACCCTCACTTCACCAATACCAGTGTTAGTCCATGGAGAATATGCAACAACAAGAATCAAGTTTATAAGGTCCCATTGTACAGACTCCATGGAAAACACTGGAAATGGGGAAAGGAGATCACTGGAGAGGTCACCATCATGTTCACTTCATCAGTTCAACATCACCGCTTACTGAATCACAAAAAGGGGGCATCAGGTCACACATCACAGTGTCCCACAGAATAAATGCTTGTAGGTGCAACACACAGGCCGAAAACTATTCCACAGATTTCAAGCTGGAAAAAGTAGGCATTGGTGTTGTGGCTGCAATCATTTATTCTGACTTGAAATTACATATCCCATATCTGATTCCCACATGGATCCACAGGGGTGCTGATGCCATGGATGGATGGTACACCAGCCGCTCTTTGCAGGATACACATGGGAAACAAATAGCAAACATCATTGTACCTTGGTCACCAACAGGCCATGACTGATGGATATCTAGGATTGAGTATGGTTACCTCACACAGAAGGATGGATGGGCTCATACACAGAGAAAAAAACAGGCCTCAATCAAAGATATCCCTCACTACTGGCTGGATTGTTGCCCTTAGGATTCAAATGTTACTAAATATGTTACAACACGATGTGAACACAGAGATCACTTCACTGGATGTGATTGCCTTACTGGCCAGATATGTGCACCCATCACAAATCAACCTACGTTGCTACCATCCCAATACACATACATAGTATATCACACTCTATGTAGATGGGATATACGAGGTATGTTCATATCCATCATATCAATACAATGTCTTGTTGGATGGGTGCACATGTATAGCCAGTAAGGCAATCACACCTACTGAACTGCTCTCTGGCTTCACATCTTGGAAGGATATGTAACGGTTTTTAGGACACTCAGACCAGTTGGTAAAATAAAACACAATTTTATTTTAATAGCAATAATACAAATGAACGCCCTCTAGAGGCAGCAGGAATAAACACACAGTGATGACTGATAATACAGAGAGTCAATGCACAGTATAATTGACATACAATATCTCTTAACAAAGAATGGTGTTAAGTACCCAATGGGTTAAGAGTATAAATCAGTCAGTCTCAGATGTGGTGGTTTGGCACGCCCTAGGTGTTAAAAGGAGGTGCTGATAGAGACAGTTCACAGTGTTCTGGAAATGTAGATGCCTAGCCGAAGTGACCAAATAGTTTAAGCAGAACAGAAATCCAAATAGCCCCCGCGGGCGTACCTAACAGGAAGACTGCTTCTGCGAGTGCGAGTGTGGATAGCCCCCACGGGCGTAACGGAAACCGGCCTGCAATGCAAGAGCTGGCAATAGCCTCCACAGGCGTTAACCAGATACCAGCAATAGTAGTGATAGAGCCAATAGCCCCCACGGGTGTATACAACGAAAACCTGCCAGAGCTTGAGCCTTCCCTTTGCTGCCACACGAGCCCAGAGGCCACAGTAGATATCGCCCAGTAACTAACGTAAAGGTGAGAGCCAATGACACCCTACCAGACCAACATAACGTGACTACTCTGCAGTAGGATAGATAGAGTCGCCGTCGGTAAGCGGCCAACTCAGCAGACGTAGCACAGCGAAAGAGGCTCTGTACTGGGAATCGAGGTAGCGAGAGTAAAGCAGCACTGCAAGGGTTAATATGCACGTTTAAACACAAGGCTCTGTAAGGTATGGAAGATCTGCAAGTGTAGTGAGGCTCACGGAGGAACGCACAGCTCTGCAAGACAACGGGACACTGCACTGATCAAAGGCAACACAAGGCAGAGTGGTCACACGGCAGCTGGCAACAGCAGGTGAAAAATGTTGCGGCGGTGACAACGGGAACAGAGGTCACTGGAACAGGCTGGAAGTTGATCTCGGAGCAGGAAGTCAGCCGGGCCGGGTCGTAACACGCAGGAGGTAGTCATACAAGCTGGGTCATACACGAGCAGGAACGTCAGCCAAGCCGGGTCAGGAAACGGAGGTGGTTCGCAGTCAAGCCGGGTCAAACACGATCAGGAACACTGGTGCGTAGTCAGGACAAGCCAAGTCGGTACACGAGAATCCGGAACACAGGAACACAGCAACAGCACTACTGGCTCAGAAACACCACGAAAGGGCATCTGACAGATGTCTGGGCCAGGCATAAGAAGGTCACCAGGGGCGGGCCAAACTGGCTCAGCAAATCAGAGCGAACCACAAGTAAGAGTGACAGAGAATCACAGGCACTGTGATAGTACCCCCCTCTCAAAGATCCCCTCTCCCTGCCGGAGGTCTGGGTTTCAGAGGATATTTAGAGTGAAAGTTGCGCACAAGTCTAGGCGCATGGAGGTCCTTTTGATTCACCCAAGAGCGTTCCTCAGGGCCAAAGCCCTTCCAGTGGACCAAATATTGCAACTTTCCTCTAAATCTCCTAGAGTCAATAATACTCTGGACCTCATACTCCTCCTGGCCCTGGACGTCCACCGGCCCAGGAATCACTGGCGTAGTAGTATAACGATTGCACACCAAAGGTTTCAAAAGGGACACATGGAACACATTATGAATTTGCATAGAGGGTGGAAGTTCCAGTGCATAAGAAACCGGATTAATCTTGCGGATGATCTTAAAGGGCCCAATGAACTGGGGAGACAGCTTATTGGAGGGTACCTGCAGATTGAGATTTCTGGAGGAGAGCCATACCCTGTCCCCTACCTGAAATGAGACCGCTGGGAGCCGTCTGCGATTAGTGTGCCGCTGATGACGCTGAAATGACTGACTGAGGGACCTCTGAACCTGTGCCCAAGTGGAACGAAGTTGCGCCAGATGCTCATCCAGGGCAGGAATCTGTTGTGCCTGAAATGAGTCCGGGAGCAGACAAGGCTGGAACCCATAATTAACGAGAAATGGTGAGCTCCCGGACAATGAATTAACCGCACAATTCCTGGCAAACTCTGCCCATGGCAACAGGTCAGCCCAATTATCATGATGATCGGTAACAAAGCAACGCAGGAACTGCTCCAGTCCCTGACTGGCACGCTCAGCGGCCCCATTGGTCTGGGGATGGTAGGCGGAGGAGAAGGACAATTGGATGCCCATCTGGCCACAAAATGCCCTCCAAAACCTGGATATGAACTGACTCCCACGGTCGGAGACAATCACTCTGGGCACCCCGTGTAGGCGGAACACCTCCCTGGCAAAGACTACAGCCAATTCCTGAGCCGATGGAAGGCCATTAAGGGGCACAAAATGAGCCATTTTAGAGAACCTATCGACCACCATAAGAATAAACGTATACTCCCTAGAGACTGGTAATTCTCCCAAGAAGTCAATAGATATGTGAGACCATGGACGTTCGCCATTGGGCACTGGTTGAAGTGAGCCCACAGGGAGATGTCTTGGGGTCTTGGCACGGGCACAGGTGGTACAGGCTGCAGTAAAAGTGGAACAATCGGCCCTGAGTGTGGGCCACCAAAACAATTGCGAAAGGGACCATACAAGTTAATCCCTACCGATATGCCCAGCCGCTTTAGAAGCATGATATGTCTCCAACAGACGGGTACTGAATGGCTCATCCACAAAACACCTTCCCCCTGGGGTCTCAGGAGGTGCCCTAGATTGCGATGACAAAATCTCCTCCCCCAGAGGCGAGGTTATAGTGGTACGAATAGTAGCCAGAATACGATCTGGCTGAATGATAGGTACTGGTTCTTCCTCCCTCTCAGTGTCTGATGCGAACTGACGCGACAAAGCATCTGCCCTAATATTCTTAGAGCCCAGAAGGTAGGGCACTAGGAAATTAAATTGAGACAAAAAAAAGAACCAACCTAGCTTGTCGTGAGGACAATCTTTTGGCTTCAGAGAGATAAGTTACATTTTTATGATCAGTAAGGGTTAATACTGGAGTCTGAGTACCTTCCAACAGGTGGCGCCATTCTTTCAGAGCCAGGATAATGGCCAACAGCTCCCTGTCACCAATCTCATAGTGGCTCTGTGCACTGGACAATTTTTTTGAGAAAAACCCGCAAGGTCTCAAGGTGCCACCTCCCACAGGGCGTTGGGAGAGTACTGCCCCAACCCCAACCTCAGAGGCGTCAACCTCCAACGTAAATGGCAGGGAGGGATTAGGGTGGGACAGCACTGGAGCAGACGCGAAGGCAGTTTTCAAGGTAACAAATGCGTTTTCAGCTGCCTCAGACCACTGAGAAGGAGAAGCGCCCTTATGTGTCAAATCTGACAAAGGTTTTACAATCGTGGAAAAGTTCTGGATGAATTTTCTATAATAGTTGGCAAAACCCAAAAAATGCTGAATAGCCTTTAGCCCCTTGGGACGAGGCCATTGCAGGACTGCTGCCAACTTCTCCTGATCCATGGCAATGCCATCTTTGGAGATTACGAACCCCAAGAATGGTACTTGAGATGTGTGGAATTCGCACTTTTCTAGTTTACAGAATAGCTTGTTTTTACGAAGTCGGAGCAAGACTTCCGAGACATCTTTGATGTGTTGAGAGAGGTTGGCAGAGTGAATTAATATATCATCTAGATATACCACCACACAGGACTGAAGCATGTCACGTAAAATATCATTAATAAATTCCTGGAATACCGCAGGTGCGTTGCATAAGCCGAATGGCATCACCAGATATTCGTCGTGCCCCGTTCTGGTATTAAACGACATTTTCCACTCATCACTCTCCTTAATTCTAACCAGATTATAAGCAGCTCGCAAGTCAAGTTTAGTGAAGATCGAAGAGCCCTTTAATCTGTCAAACAATTCAGTAATAAGTGGAATAGGATAGGCGTTCCTGGGCATCAGCTTATTTAGCCCTCGGTAGTCAATACATGGCCTGAGTTCACCACTTTTCTTCTTTACAAAGAAGAATCCGGCACCAGCCGGGGAAGTAGATTTACGAATGATTTCCCTCCTGAGAGCGTCCTCAATGTACTCTTCCATTGCCCTGCTCTCCTCACATGACAGTGGGTAAGGGCGACCCCTGGGAGGCACCGCACCCGGAGGCAGATCAATGGCGCAATCATAGGGTCTATGCTCAGGCAATGCGCTGGCCTCTCCTTTGCTAAAAACGTCACCGAATTGCCCATATTCTGTTGGCACAGCAGGGGAGGTACACATAATTTTGACAGGTAATGAAAGACAATTCTTAGTACAGTATTCAGACCAGGAGTTAACCTCACATTTCTGCCAGTCAAATTGAGGATTATGTAATAGTAACCACGGGAACCCCAAAATGACTGCATGGTGAGGGGAACGAATAATTTGGAACCGTACTTCTTCTTTGTGAAAAGCCCCCACCGTCATTGTGATAGGAATTGTCTCCATCGTAATGAAAGCAGGTTCCAAGGGTCTGCCATTGATGGCCTCAATTGCCACAGGAGAATCTTTCTTGCATAATGGAATGCCGTGCAAGTCGGCAAAGGATTGGTCCATGAAGTACCCGGCTGCACCAGAGTCCACCAATGCCAGGACCTCAATTACCCTGTCAGCCCAAGCGAATACCACCTGGATGGTGGGTTTAACAGTACTAGGATCTAGGGACTGTTGTACACTAGTGATGAGCGAGCACCCCAATGCTCGGATGTTCGGGTGCTCTGACCGAGCACCCCCTGAGGCTCGAGTGCTCGGCCGAACACCCGAGCCCCATTGAAGTCAATGGGAGGACTCGAGCATTACACCAGGCACCCCCTGCTCTGATGAGGGGAGGGTGCCTGGTCCATAGGAAAAGGGCAGAAAAAGATGGAAACACTACAGAAATGGTTCAGGGACAGCATAGGGAGGATGTCTGGATGCACCTTGGACTCCAACATCGCTGCTGGGAACGATCTTTCGCCCGTAGTACGCCATTTTTACAGACTGACCGTAAAACACACAAAAAGGAAAATAAAAACGACTTTAGGCGAAAAATTGTTACCAAACAGTATTTGCTGTATATTTACTTGTATATCATCTGCAAATTCTCCCAAAAATTTCATCGATTTTCTGAAGTGAGGCCATGATTAAGAGGGAAACGTGCGCAGAGGCAAATTATCCCAAAAATTTCCTTGATTTTCAGAACTGAGGCCATGATTAAGAGGGAAACGTGCGCAGAGGCAAATTCTCCCAAAAATTTCCTTGATTTTCAGAACTGAGGCCATGATTAAGAGGGAAACGTGCGCTGAGCTGACCATCTAAAACATTATGGGTGAGGGTCTGCTGCAGAGCTGACCATCCTAAACATTATATGCGAAGGCCCGCTAGTGAGCTGACGCTATAAAACATTATATGAGAGGGCCCGCTAGAGAGCTGACCCAATAAAACATTATATGAGAAGGCCCGCTGGTGAGCTGACCTATATAAAAATTGGCAAACAGGGCCCGCTGGTGAGCTGGCCCTATATAAAAATTATATCACAGGGCCCGCTGGTGAGCTGGCCCTATATAAAAATTATATCCCAGGGCACGCTGGTGAGCTGGCCCTATATAAAAATTATATCCCAGGGCATATGGAAGAGGAGGAGGAGGATGAGAACATTAAGAGTCAACCATATACCCGTTTTTGGGGTGGAAGGGGTGAATGGGAATACAGAGTATTCCCATCATTGTAAATAACATATATAAAGTGAGTTTATGTTCCCCCGGGGCTTTCCTCCAGTGGAGTGGAGAAGTCAGGGGAAATCCAGGCCTTGTTCATTTTTATAAGTGTCAACCTATCAGCATTGTCGGTGGAAAGGCGGATACGCTTATCTGTTATGATGCCACCAGCAGCACTAAATACCCGCTCAGACAGAACGCTGGCGGCAGGGCAGGCCAGCACCTCCAAGGCGTAGAGTGCCAGTTCATACCACGTGTCCAGCTTGGACACCCAGTAGTTGTAAGGCACAGAGGGATCATTGAGGACGCTGACACGGTCTGCTACGTACTCCTTCACCATCTTCCAAAACTTTTCCCTCCTTGTGACACTAGGCTGCGCATCAGGGTGAGGGTGCTGGCGGGGTGTCATGAAGGTGTCCCACGCCTTGGAGAGTGTTGCCCTGCCTTTCTCGGAACTGCTGTGTGCTCCCCTTTTCTCCCCTTCTCGGTTGGCCAAGGTAGCACGTACTCTGCCGCCAGCGTTGTCAGATGGAAAATTTTGGAGCAATTTTTCAACAAGAACCTTCTGGTATTGCACCATTTTGCTTGTCCTCTCCACCGGAGGAATGAGAGATGAGAAATTCTCTTTGTAGCGGGGGTCCAGAAGGGTGAACACCCAGTAATCCGTGTTGTCTAAAATGCGTACAACGCGTGGGTCACGGGAAAGGCAGCCTAACATAAAGTCAGCCATGTGTGCCAGAGTACCAACAGTCAAGATTTCGCTGTCCTCACCAGGAGGCTGACTCTCAATATCCTCATCCTCTTCCTCCTCTTCTGCCCACCCACGCTGAAGAGATGGAACTAAAGTTCCATGGCTACCCTCTGTAGCGGAGGCAACCGTGTCTTCCTCCTCCTCCTCCTCCTCCTCCTCCTCCTCCGCCTCCTCCAATTGTCGCTGAGAAGACGAAGTGAGGGTGCTCTGGCTATCACCTTGTGTAAGCTCTTCCTCCCCCATTTCCACCTCTTCCACATGCAAAGCGTCGGTTTTAATTGTGAGCAGCGAGCGTTTCAGTAGACACAGAAGTGGGATGGTTACACTGATAATAGCGTTATCGCCGCTCACCATCTGTGTCGATTCCTCAAAATTGCGTAAAACCTCGCAGAGGTCTGACATCCATTCCCACTCCTCACTTCTGATTACAGGAAGTTGAACGGAGAGGCGACGACCGTGTAACAGCTGGTACTCCACTACTGCCCTCTGCTGCTCACAAAGCCGGGCCAACATGTGGAAGGTGGAGTTCCAGCGCGTGCTCACGTCACACAGCAGCCGGTGAGCTGGCAATTGTAAGCGCTGCTGCAGCTTCAACAGGCCGGCCGAAGCTGTAGATGACTTACGGAAATGTGCACACACGCGGCGCACCTTGGTCAAGAGATCATGCACATTGGGGTAGGTTTTTAGAAATCGCTGCACCACTAAATTAAATACATGCGCTAGGCATGGTACGTGTGTGAGCTTGCCGAGCTCCAAAGCCGCCACCAAGTTACGCCCATTATCACACACAACCATGCCTGGTTGCAGGTTGAGTGGCGAGAGCCACTGCTCGGTCTGGTGACTAATCCCCTGCAACAGCTCTGAGGCCGTGTGCTGTTTGTCCCCAAGGCAGATCAGCTTCAGCACGGCCTGTTGACGCTTCCCCACTGCAGTGCTACACTGCTTCCAGCTACTGGCTGATGGGGGAGTGGCGGTGTGTGTAGAGAATTCGGAGGTGGAAACGGAGGAGGAGGAGCCAATAACGTAGGTGCTGGTGGAAACCCTGATGGAGGTAGGGCCCGCAATCCTCGGCGTGGGTAGCACCCGTGCCATCCCAGGGTCCGAGTCGCTCCCAGCCTCCACGACATTCACCCAGTGTGCCGTCAGGGAAATGTAGCGTCCCTGGCCACAAGCACTTGTCCATGTGTCAGTCGTTAAGTGGACCTTCCCAGTAACTGCGTTGGTCAGGGCACGGGTGATGTTACGGGACACATGGTGGTGTAATGCGGGGATGGCACACCGGGAAAAGTAGTGGCGGCTGGGGACCGCGTACCGAGGGACAGCTGCTGCCATCAGGCTGCGGAAGGACTCAGTGTCCACAAGCCTAAATGGCAGCATTTCGATGGCCAGTAATTTTGAAAGGTGTGAGGTTAGTGCTATGGCCTGTGGGTGGGTGGCTGGGTATTTTCTCTTGCGCTCAAATGCCTGGGGTAACGACATTTGGACGCTGTGCTGGGACAGGGAAGTGGATGTGGTCGCTGATGGTGCTTCAGATGCTACAGGTGCAGGGCGGGAGGTATGCGGGCCTGCGCCTTCGACAGGCGATTGGCCGGCACCGAAAACAGGGGAAGAGGAGGCAGTGGTGTGGCCTGCAGACACAGATGGGCGATCCAGGCGTTCCTCCCACTTACTACGGTGCTTGGATGCCATGTGTCGGATCATGCTGGTGGTGGTGAGGTTTCTAGTGTTCATGCCTCGGCTCATTCTGGTGTGGCACAGGTTGCAAACTACAAATCTTTTGTCGTCCGCACTTTCCTTAAAAAAACGCCATACCGCGGAACACCTACCCCTTGGCAAGGTAGATTTACGCAAGGGGGTGCTCCGTGGAACATTTGCGGGCCGGTTTGGTGCGGTCCGCCTTCTTTCTGTAGCCACACCACTGCCTCTTCCAGCCTGTTGCGGTGCTGCAGATGGCTCACCCTCAGGACTGCTGTCATCGCTCGGCTCTACACCTTCCCAGGTGGGGTCAGTCACCTCATCGTCCACCAAGTCCTCCTCCACTTCCTCACTCTGATCATCCTCCTCAAGTCTTGATCCCACCACATACTCGGTCATTGACAACTGTATAACATTCTCCTCAACAAGGTCTTGAGAAGGAAATAGTGGTTGATTTAATGGCAACTGTGTCTCATCATCATCATCATCATCCACTACTTCCTTTGACCTTAAATGCCGTTCACATCTGTCATCTTCTTGTGATTGGGTAGCCTCTAGAGGTTGTGAATCAGGGCACAAGATGTCATGTTCCTCTGCAAGCGTGCTTGGAGAGAGGGTCAAATGAAGGATTGGTGATGAGACGAGCTCATCACTATATCCCAGTGTGGGATCACTTCTTTGACCAGACCGTGTATGGTGGGAGGAAGGATGATCAGAGTGAGGATTATGTTGACCAGACTCTTGGCTACTGAGAGTGGACTTGGTGGAAGACAGGGTGGTGCTTAACCGACTGGAAGCAGTATCAGCTGTCATCCAACCGACCACCTGTTCGCACTGGTCGGACCTCGAGAGTGATGTCCTGCGACGCCCTGTGAAATCAGACATGAAGCTAGGTATGGTGGATGTCTTTCTTTCTTGTGCTCTGGCACCAGGCACAGTTTCTCCGCGTCCTGACCCGCGCCCTGAACTTTCAGGATCACGTCCACTTCCCCGTCCCTTTTTACCCGCCTTCTTCATCTTACACGATATATATGACTTTAATATATATGAGTTTGAAAACTTAACAGTATTTCTTACTATTCTGCAACTCTGCAGAGTACACAGAATAGGCTGCTAAACGGCGGTGAAACACACTGAATGGAATATGTGACTTTAATATTTGAGTTTGAAAACTTAACAGTATTTCTTACTATTCTGCAACTCTGCAGAGTACACAGAATAGGCTGTTAAACGGCGTTGAAACACACTGAATGGAATATGTGACTTTAATATTTGAGTTTGAAAACTTAACAGTATTTCTTATAATTCTGGAACTGCACAGAGTACACAGAATAGGCTGTTAAACGGCGGTGAAAGACACTGAATGGAATATGTGACTTTAATATTTGAGTTTGAAAACTTAACAGTATTTCTTATAATTCTGGAACTGTACAGAGTACACAGAATAGGCTGTTAAACGGCGGTGAAAGACACTGAATGGAATATGTGACTTTAATATTTGAGTTTGAAAACTTAACAGTATTTCTTATAATTCTGGAACTGTACAGAGTACACAGAATAGGCTGTTAAACGGCGGTGAAAGACACTGAATGGAATATGTGACTTTAATATTTGAGTTTGAAAACTTAACAGTATTTCTTACTATTCTGCAACTGTGCAGAGTACACAGAATAGGCTGCTAAACGGCGGTGACACACACTGAATGGAATAAGTGACTTTAATATTTGAGTTTGAAAACTTAACAGTATTTCTTACTATTCTGCAACTCTGCAGAGTACACAGAATAGGCTGCTAAACGGCGGTGACACACACTGAATGGAATAAGTGACTTTAATATTTGAGTTTGAAAACTTAACAGTATTTCTTACTATTCTGCAACTCTGCAGAGTACACAGAATAGGCTGCTAAACGGCGGTGACACACACTGAATGGAATAAGTGACTTTAATATTTGAGTTTGAAAACTTAACAGTATTTCTTACTATTCTGCAACTCTGCAGAGTACACAGAATAGGCTGCTAAACGGCGGTGACACACACTGAATGGAATAAGTGACTTTAATATTTGAGTTTGAAAAATTAACAGTATTTCTTACTATTCTGCAACTCTGCAGAGTACACAGAATAGGCTGCTAAACGGCGGTGACACACACTGAATGGAATAAGTGACTTTAATATTTGAGTTTGAAAAATTAACAGTATTTCTTACTATTCTGCAACTCTGCAGAGTACACAGAATAGGCTGTTAAACGGCGTTGAAACACACTGAATGGAATATGTGACTTTAATATTTGAGTTTGAAAACTTAACAGTATTTCTTATAATTCTGGAACTGTACAGAGTACACAGAATAGGCTGTTAAACGGCGGTGAAAGACACTGAATGGAATATGTGACTTTAATATTTGAGTTTGAAAACTTAACAGTATTTCTTATAATTCTGGAACTGTACAGAGTACACAGAATAGGCTGTTAAACGGCGGTGAAAGACACTGAATGGAATATGTGACTTTAATATTTGAGTTTGAAAAATTAACAGTATTTCTTACTATTCTGCAACTCTGCAGAGTACACAGAATAGGCTGTTAAACGGCGTTGAAACACACTGAATGGAATATGTGACTTTAATATTTGAGTTTGAAAACTTAACAGTATTTCTTATAATTCTGGAACTGTACAGAGTACACAGAATAGGCTGTTAAACGGCGGTGAAAGACACTGAATGGAATATGTAACTTTAATATTTGAGTTTGAAAAATTAACAGTATTTCTTACTATTCTGCAACTCTGCAGAGTACACAGAATAGGCTGTTAAACGGCGTTGAAACACACTGAATGGAATATGTGACTTTAATATTTGAGTTTGAAAACTTAACAGTATTTCTTATAATTCTGGAACTGTACAGAGTACACAGAATAGGCTGTTAAACGGCGGTGAAAGACACTGAATGGAATATGTGACTTTAATATTTGAGTTTGAAAACTTAACAGTATTTCTTATAATTCTGGAACTGTACAGAGTACACAGAATAGGCTGTTAAACGGCGGTGAAAGACACTGAATGGAATATGTGACTTTAATATTTGAGTTTGAAAAATTAACAGTATTTCTTACTATTCTGCAACTCTGCAGAGTACACAGAATAGGCTGTTAAACGGCGTTGAAACACACTGAATGGAATATGTGACTTTAATATTTGAGTTTGAAAACTTAACAGTATTTCTTATAATTCTGGAACTGTACAGAGTACACAGAATAGGCTGTTAAACGGCGGTGAAAGACACTGAATGGAATATGTGACTTTAATATTTGAGTTTGAAAACTTAACAGTATTTCTTATAATTCTGCAACTGTACAGAGTACACAGAATAGGCTGTTAAACGGCGGTGAAAGACACTGAATGGAATATGTGACTTTGATATTTGAGTTTGAAAAATTAACAGTATTTCTTACTATTCTGCAACTCTGTAGAGTACACAGAATAGGCTGTTAAACGGCGTTGAAACACACTGAATGGAATATGTGACTTTAATATTTGAGTTTGAAAACTTAACAGTATTTCTTCCTATTCTGCAACTCTGCACAGTACACAGAATGTGCTGCTAAACTGCGGCGAAGCACACTGAATGGAATATGTGACTTTGATATTTTAGTTTGAAGACTTAACAGTATTTCTTCCTATTCTGCAACTCTGCACAGTACACAGAATGTGCTGCTACACTGCGGCGAAGCACACTGAATGGAATATGTGACTTTGATATTTTAGTTTGAAGACTTAACAGTATTTCTTCCTATTCTGCAACTCTGCACAGTACACAGAATGTGCTGCTAAACTGCGGCGAAGCACACTGAATGGAATATGTGACTTTGATATTTGAGTTTGAAGACTTAACAGTATTTCTTCCTATTCTGCAACTCTGCACAGTACACAGAATGTGCTGCTACACTGCGGCGAAGCACACTGAATGGAATATGTGACTTTGATATTTGAGTTTGAAGACTTAACAGTATTTCTTCCTATTCTGCAACTCTGCACAGTACACAGAATGTGCTGCTAAACTGCGGCGAAGCACACTGAATGGAATATGTGACTTTGATATTTTAGTTTGAAGACTTAACAGTATTTCTTCCTATTCTGCAACTCTGCACAGTACTCAGAATGTGCTGCTAAACTGCGGCGACGCACACTGAATGGAATACGTGACTTTGATATTTTAGTTTGAAGACTTAACAGAATGTGCTCTAATCTGCAACTTTGCACACTAAACAGAATGTGCTCTAATCTGCAACTTTGCACACTAAACAGAATGTGCTCTAATCTGCAACTTTGCACACTAAACAGAATGTGCTCTAATCTGCAACTGTGCACACTAAACAGAATGTGCTCTAATCTGCAACTTTGCACACTAAACAGAATATATATATTTTTTTTTTTTTTTTTTTGTTTTTTTCCCCCCACACCAAATAACCTGCTGCCCCCACACACAGTAGTCCTAAAAAGGACTTTTGGTTCTTTTTTTTTCACAATTTTTGTTTTTTTCCTCCCTACACTGCCTTTCCCTTCCTATCCTCAGCTCTCCCTGGCTCAGACTGAGCCGAACTCGCTGGTCAGGTGCTATACAGCACCTGACCACGGGTTCTGGCCAGCCAATCAGTGTAATGCCAGCAGCCAACATGGCTGCTGGCATTACACCGATGTCAGAGCCTCCCTGCACGTTTATTGGCTGCGCAGCAGCCGCAAAACGTGCGGGGAGGAGACCCGAACATGGCGGGCGAGCACATGCGGTACTCGTACGAGTACCGCCATGTGCCGAGCAGAGCGATGCTCGAGCCGATCCGAGCATCGGCCGAGCATGCTCGCTCAACACTATTGTACACCACCTAGGGCCTGTCCCCCAAGGTACCCTAGGTGCGTTCGTTTCCCGGCCGTACTGGACAAGTGCGTAATAGGTGCCCTGGTTTGCCACAATATAAGCATAAGCCTTGTCTCCTGCGATACAACCTCTCCTGCTTAGTGAGCTTAGTGAACCCCAATTGCATAGGTTCAGCCGATTCGGCTGGTCGTTCAGGAGGAATGGGTGGTGAGGGTGGGTTAAAGAGACTGCCCTGGCCATAGCTTCTTGATTTAGCCCTTTTTGCCAACCGTCTCTCACGGATGCGGGAATCAATTAGCATGACATAGTCAATATATTCATCCAGATCACTGGGTACATCTCGAGCGGCTATCTCATCCTTAATCTGCTCAGAGAGACCCTGAGCAAAGGCGGCAACTAAGGCCTCATTATTCCAGCCCACCTCTGCTGCCAAGGTACAAAACTCGATAGCATAGTCGCCCATCAACCTTTTGGCAGCAGAGGCAGCCCTGCCAGGAACCTCAAACACTCGGCGGAACTTTGTTACAAATTCCCTAAAGTTCAGAGTGCAGGGTTTGGCATTCTCCCACAAGGGATTTGCCCACACCAATGCTTTGCCCGTCAACAGAGATATCATAAATCCAACCTTACTCCGGTCGTTAGGAAATGCCTGGGGGGCCAATTCCAAGAATATCTCCAATTGATTAATGAATCCCCTGCATAGGGAAGGCTCGCCATCATATCTTAATGGTAACGGCGCCGCTGCCGTTAAACCTCTGGTATTAGTTGGAAGGGCTACAGGCGGATTGTCCGGTGTCAAAACTGGGGGGACCACCGGATTCGGACTGGGCTTGTCCAAGTGTACCGTGCGCTCGAGTAAGGTCTGTAAAGCCAGTGCCAATTGGTCCAGGTGCTGCTCATGGATATCCATTCTCCAATGGATGTTTTGTGTGTTACTTTCACCTTTACCGTCTGAGGTCATGGCCCTTTCGTACTGTCACGGTTTTTAGGACACTCAGACCAGTTGGTAAAATAAAACACAATTTTATTTTAATAGCAATAATGCAAACGAACTCCCTCTAGAGGCAGCAGGAATAAACACATAGTGATGACTGATATAATACAGAGAGTCAATGCACAGTATAATTGACATACAATATCTCTTAACAGAGAATGGTGTTCAGTACCCAAAGGGTTAAGAGTATAAATCAGTCAGTCTCAGATGTGGTGGTTTGGCACGCCCTAGGTGTTAAAAGGAGGTGCTGATAGAGACAGTTCACAGTGTTCTGGAAATGTAGATGCCTAGCCGAAGTGACCAAATAGTTTAAGCAGAACAGAAATCCAAATAGCCCCCACGGGCGTAATGGAAACCGGCCTGCAATGCAAGAGCTGGCAATAGCCTCCACAGGCGTTAACCGGATACCAGCAATAGTAGTGATAGAGCCAATAGCCCCCACAGGCGTATACAACGAAAACCTGCCAGAGCTTGAGCCTTCCCTTTGCTGCCACACGAGCCCAGAGGCCACAGTAGATATTGCCCAGTAACTAACGTAAAGGTGACGCCCTACCGGACCAACAGAACGTGACTACTCTGCAGTAGGATAGATAGAGTCACCGTTGGTAAGCGGCCAACTCAGCAGACGTAGCACAGCAAGAGAGGCAATGTACTGGGAATCGAGGTAGCGAGAGTAAAGCAGCACTGCAAGGGTTAATATGCACGTTTAAACACAAGGCTCTGTAAGGTATGGAAGTTCTCCAAGTGTAGTGAGGCTCACGGAGGAACACACAGCTCTGCAAGACAACGGGACACTGCACTGATCGAAGGCAACACAAGGCAGAGTGGTCACACGGCAGCTGGCAACAGCAGGTGAAAAATGTTGCGGCGGCGACAACGGGAACAGAGGTCACTGGAACAGGCTGGAAGTCGATCTTGGAGCAGGAAGTCAGCCGGGCCGGGTCGTAACACGCAGGAGGTAGTCATACAAGCCGGGTCATACACGAGCAGGAACGTCAGCCAAGCCGGGTCAGGAAACGGAGGTGGTTCGCAGACAAGCCGGGTCAAACACGATCAGGAACACTGGAGCGTAGTCAGGACAAGCCAAGTCGGTACACGAGAATCCGGAACACAGGAACACAGCAACAGTACTACTGGCTCAGAAACACCACGAAAGGGCATCTGACAGATGTTTGGGCCAGGTATAAGAAGATCACCAGGGGCGGGCCAAACTGGCTCAGCAAATCAGTGCGAACCACAAGTAAGAGTGACAGAGAATCACACGCACTGTGATAGGATATTACTGTATCCATATGAAGGGTACATATCCACATACATATATGACCATTTCTACTTGTGTGTCACTGTAATGGGATAGCAATGGGTAATGTCATCATGATGTCATATCATTGCCATCTTCAACAGATGTGTCTTGCTCTAAGTCCCATCCCTCCAACACTCTTGGTTATACAGATATTGCTCTATGTGACAGGTGGAGATATCTATCATTTGACCACACGGAGGCTCTTCAGCAGAGCCAAAGTCGCAACATTTCGAGATAAATACCTCTTTGGAATGGTCCACAGAGTGTGCTTGCAAACCAGGCACACTCTGTACACCATTCCAATTAAGTATTGTTCTCTAAATGGGGCGATTTGGGCTCTGCTGAAAAGCCCTCGTGTGGGCAAATGACTGAAATCTACATCTGTCACATAGAGCAATATCTGAACAACCATGAGGGTAGGAGGGATAGGACTAACAGCGAACAACATCTGTTTTCACAATGTCTACAATATGACATCAAGGTGGACTTAACCTTTGCCATCCCTCTGGAGGGATAGCCATCCCTACAAGTTGTGAAGATAAATATATGTTGTTGGATTCACCCCCCTCCCCCGAGTTAAACAATGGTATTCCTACTGTTGAAAGGTGTGTTGATTCAAAAGGTATCACAGCTCAGAAATGGATATGTCAGGGGCAATACCCCAGTGGCCTGAAATTGTACAGTGGTGCTGTTACTACACAATATGGGCCATATGCCTCCCAGTTTAACCCACCCTCCTGGATGGCTCCACAGCATGCCCCAAGGTATGATCCCAGGTGGGGTCCAAGCACCTATCAGTGGCCACCATATGACCCATGGCCACTGGACTACCCACACCTGGGCCTGATTGGTGAGCCCCAGCGCCCCCTACCCAGGGACATTTTCACACCTCCACCAGCACACACATCATTGGGCAGCTCGGACTCACTTGATGTGGTGGGCATATGCCCATCATCTGCACCAGCCACTCCAACAGCTGTCACAGCAGCCAGAGCACCTCCAGCAGCAGCAGAGCAAACAGCACCTCCAGCAGCACCAGAGCAAACAGCACCCTCAGCAGCAGAGCAAACAGCACCTCCAGCAGCACCAGAGCAAACAGCACCCTCAGCAGCAGAGAAAACAGCACCCTCGGCAGCAGAAGACTCGGCACCCTCATCAGCAGAGGAAACAGCAGCACCAGTGACACCGGGCACATCTACCTCCAGCACCGCACGCCTCACAGGGATGGAGGTGGAGTGTATGGCCCTGCAGAGGAGACTACTCCGGTCAGGAGTACTGACAACAACATTACAAGGAGCAGGAGGCAATCCAGAAGGAACATTGCCCAATTGGAGACCAGGATCCAAGGCTTGGAGTCGGAGGTGGCCAGGGGGAACACACTACTCCAGCAGCTCAGGACTGGTGTGATGGACATGTTAACACAGGTCCTTGTGGAGTTGAGGGAGATAAACCGCAGGGAGAACCTGAGGATGGAGAGGGAGAACTTGCGTTCCACTGAGGGGTCTACTTCAACCACCACCCCCTCCAGTGTTACCCCTGAAGCCACACCTAGGGGGCAGTGGATTACTAGGAGTTCAACAAGGGCATCCACCTCTGGCACCCAGGCTAAGGCCCCCCACCCAAAAAGGAAAAAATGAAAGGCCCAACCTGTCAACTTTCCCCTCAATAAAAAAAAACTTTTTTTTTTATTCCTGTCTGATCTGTTGTGTCTTCAGTTATGGATTGGGTGGCAGGGTTGTCGCCAATGCATTGCCATACATGATGTGTGTATTCATGTCAGGGGCACATATGTCTGCACACTCACAGGTCAGCATGGAGTCCCTGGTAATCTGATCTACGTCTCATGACCTCTACTGTTACTGTTTTCTGACACACAGACCAGGTTATGAAGTAAAAACACAGTTTTATTGAACTGGATAGTAAAATAGTGCCCCTAAGGGCCAGTACAAGAATAACAGTAATGGTAAAACTGACAAGTGAATGCACACAATGATATAATGGAGAATAACCCCTAAGGGTTAATAGGTGCACAACAGCGGAATAGGATCTGGATAGGCCAACGCCCAGGATATATCAAATAGTCTCTAGCAAGTAATGATAGAATAGGTGTCTGACTGAATACACTCTCACGTGGAAATAGGACTGCGCCCTTATGACCAAAGCTGAACCAATACCACCTCCGTGGGCTGTCTGGGAATACTACTGCCAGTGCTGGAAACCAGAACCATAAACGCCCTTACTAGTTTACGTAATAACCCTGCGAGTGCCAAACAGATGGGGCCTGGACACCCCTTGGATGCCACAGTGAAGGTTACTGCACAAGCTGTATGGAGCCGGCGCACTGGAAGTGCGGCTTGAAAGCGTACCCTCTATCAGATCTATCAGATCACGAAGTCGGGTCCTCAGCCAGAATCGGGTCAGACCACAGAGCAGGGTCGTCAGCCAGAAACGGGTCAGATCACGGAGCAGGGTCATCAGCCAGAATCGAGTCAGATCACGGAGCAGGGTCGTCAGCCAGAATCGAGTCAGATCACGGAGCAGGAACCGCAGAGTAGTCAGGCAAGCCGGGTCGGTACACAGGAGATACTGGAACTAGCAACGAAGCGTAGGAACAGGAACACCACGAAAGGGCAACTGACAAGTGCCCAACCTCCAGCATATAAAGGAACATCCTGGGCGGGCCAATCAGCTTCCTCCAATGCATAGGTATACAGCCAAGATTGACAGCAGAAACACGGGGACCGTGATAGTACCCCCCTCTCAAAGACCCCCTCCCCTGCTGGAGGGTCTTGGTTTCTGAGGATATTTAGAGTGAAAGTTGCGCAACAAACGTGGAGCATGGAGGTCCCTGTGGTCAACCCAAGAGCGCTCCTCTGGCCCATACCCTTTCCAGTGGACCAAATATTGCAACTTGCCTCTAAATCTCCTGGAGTCAATAATGCTCTGGACTTCGTATTCCTCTTGGCCCTGCACATCCACCGGCCCAGGAACCACCGGAGTGGTAGTATAGCGGTTGCAAACCAAGGGCTTCAGTAAAGACACATGGAACACGTTGTGAATACGCATATTATTAGGTAGTTCCAATGCGTATGCCACAGGATTGATCTTGCGAATGATCTTAAATGGCCCAATGAACCGGGGGGCCAGTTTGTTCGAGGGCACTTGCAGGTTGAGATTTCTGGAGGAGAGCCATACCCTATCCCCAACCTGGAAGGAAACCGCTGGCCGCCGTCTGCGATTGGCATGCCTCTGATATCTGAGGAAGGACTGACTGAGGGACCTCTGCACCTGTGCCCAAGTGGAGTGGAGCTGCTCCATGTGCTCATCCAGAGCCGGAATCTGTTGGGCCTGAAATGAGTCTGGGATTAGGCAGGGTTGGAACCCATAATTGACAAGGAACGGAGAGTTCCCAGACGATGAATTAACCGCACAGTTCCTGGCGAACTCCGCCCACGGCAACAGGTTGGCCCAGCTTTCATGATGATCAGTCACAAAGCAGTGTAGGAACTGTTCCAGTCCCTGATTGGCACGCTCAGCAGCTCCGTTGGTCTGGGGATGGTAGGCTGAGGAAAAGGACAATTGAATGCCCATCTGGTCACAGAATGCCCTCCAGAATCTCGACACGAATTGACTCCCCCGGTCAGATACTATCACTCTGGGAACCCCATGCAAGCGGAATACTTCTCTGGCAAAAATTAATGCCAATTCCTGGGCCGAAGGGAGGCCAGAGAGGGGCACGAAATGAGCCATTTTAGAGAACCTATCCACCACCATCAGGATAAACGTATAGCCCTTGGAACTCGGCAGCTCTCCCAAAAAAATCAATAGAAATATGGGACCAGGGACGATCACCATTAGGCACTGGTTGGAGCAGTCCCACCGGAAGATGTCTGGGAGTCTTGGCCCGGGCACAGGTGGTGCAAGCAGCAGTAAATGCGGTGCAGTCAGCCTTCAGGGAAGGCCACCAGAATGTTCGAGACAATGACCATGCCAACTGATCTCTGCCAATGTGCCCAGCCGCCTTAGATGAGTGGTAGGTCTCAAGCAACTGGGTACGGAACAGCTCTTCCACAAAACATTTGCCGACTGGGGTTTCAGGAGGTGCCCGAGTTTGTGACGCCAAGATTTGCTCTCCCAGTGGCGAAGTGATGCTGGTACGAATAGTAGCCAAGATCTTATCTGGCTGAATTATGGGGACCAGGGCCTCATCCCTCTCAATGTCTGTGCAGAATTGTCTAGACAGAGCGTCTGCCTTAATATTCTTAGAACCAGGCAAGTATGAGACTATGAAATTGAATCTGGACAGAAATAGGGCCCATCGAGCCTGGCGAGATGACAACCTTTTAGCCTCGGATAGGTAAATCAAGTTCTTGTGGATCAACACTGGGGTTCTTGTGCCCTCCAAGAGATGTCGCCATTCTTTTTTTATGCCAAGATGATAGCCAACAACTCCCTATCACCAATTCCGTAATGGCTCTGGGCACTGGACAGTTTTTTGGAAAAGAATCCACACGGCCTCAGGTTACCCCCTTCCTTGGGGCGTTGGGAGAGAACTGCCCCTACCCCAACCTCGGAGGCATCGACCTCTAGCGTGAAAGGCAGGGTGGGATTAGGGTGGGAAAGTATAGGAGCAGAAGCAAATGCCTTTCTAAGGGTTTCAAAGGCCATCTCAGTTGCCTCAGACCATTGAGAGGGATCAGCGCCCTTATGCGTCAGGTCAGAAAGAGGTTTCGTAATGGTAGAGAAGTTTTGAATAAATTTTCTGTAATAGTTAGCAAAGCCTAGAAACCTTTGGATGGCTTTTAACCCCTTGGGTCGTGGCCATTGTAAGACAGCATTCAACTTCTCTTGGTCCATAGCTAAGCCATCAGTAGATATAACAAAGCCCAAGAAGGATACTTGGGAACGATGAAATTCACATTTCTCTAGTTTGCAGAACAATTTGTTCTTGCGTAATCGAAGCAGTACCTCAGAAACATCCTGGATGTGCTGGGTTAAATTAGCGGAATGGATCAATATATCGTCCAAGTACACAACCACACAGGACTGTAACATGTCACGGAGGATGTCATTAATGAATTCCTGAAATACGGCAGGTGCATTGCATAACCCAAATGGCATAACCAGATATTCGTAGTGGCCTGACCTAGTATTGAATGCCGTCTTCCACTCATCACCGGCTCTTATCCTTATAAGATTGTAAGCAGCACGTAAATCGAGTTTCGTGAAGATAGATGACCCTTTCAACCTGTCAAATAACTCGGTGATGAGTGGAATGGGGTAGGCGTTTTTGGACATTAGCTTATTGAGTCCACGGTAGTCAATACATGGTCGTAACTCGCCACTCTTCTTTTTCACGAAAAAGAAGCCTGCACCTGCCGGAGAGGATGATTTACAAATACTCCCTCGTCTAAGGGCATCCTCAATGTATTCCTCCATGGCCCTATTCTCTTCACAGGACAATGGGTATGTCCTACCCCTCGGTGGCACCACTCCCGGGGGCAAATCAATAGCGCAATCATAAGGCCGATGCTGCGGCAATGCACCAGCCTCACCTTTACTGAATACGTCACTGAATTTGCAGTATTCAGCTGGCAGAGAAGGAGAGGTACACATAATCTTAACTGGGCGAGATAAACAGTGACCAGAGCAGTAGTCAGACCATGACCTAATTTCACACGTTTGCCAGTCAAACTGGGGATTGTGCATCATTAACCAAGGGAACCCCAGAATGACTGCATGATGGGGTGAATGAATAATCTGGAAGCGCACCTCCTCCTTGTGGAGGACCCCAACAGACATAGTGATGAGAATAGTCTCCATGGTGATAAGGGCTGGTTCAAGAGGTCTGCCATCAATAGCCTCAATGGCTAGCGGAATATCCCTTTTAGACAGAGAAATATTGTATATTTCAGCAAATGCCCGATCCATGAAATAGCCTGCTGCGCCAGAATCTACCAGAGCAAATACCTCCACAGTTTGGTCATCAAGGAGAAAACTCACTGGTATGGTGGGTTTTTTGGAACTAGGATCTGGGGACGGTTGTACACCACCTAGGGCCTGTCCCCCAAGGTACCCTAGGTGCGTGCATTTCCCGGACGTACCGGGCAAGTGCGTAGTAAATGCCCCTTTTGCCCACAGTACAAGCAGAGCCCTTGTCTTTTGCAATAGGCCCTCTCCTCTTTAGATAACCTAGTGAAGCCAATCTGCATAGGCTCCCCTGTTTCGAGTGCCTGACCAGGAGGAATGGGAGGAGAGGGTGGGTCAAAACGCCTGTCGTGCCCATGGATTTTGGAACTAGCCCTTTTAGCCAGGCGTCTCTCGCGCATGCGAGTGTCAATGAGTATCATATATTCTATGTACTCATCTAGATCAGTAGGTACCTCCCTGGCAGCAACTTCATCCTTAATGGAGTCGGATAAGCCTTGTGCGAAGGCTGCCAGTAATGCCTCTTTATTCCAGGCCACCTCAGCTGCTAGAATCCGAAATTCTATAGCGTACTCCGCCACAGTACGATCGCCCATCTGTAATACCATAAATTTTTTTGTCGCAGAGCTGGCTCGCCCTGGTATTTCAAATACTCTGTGAAACTGTTTAACAAATTCGTTAAAGCTCAACGTACAGGGTTTAGCCTGTTCCCATAAAGGATTAGCCCATGCCAAGGCTTTGCCCGTTAACAGAGATATCATGAACCCCACCTTGCTACGGTCATTCGGAAAAGCATGGGGCGTGAGTTCTAGGAATATCTCAAGTTGATTAAGGAAACCTCTACACAGTGTGGGTTCGCCATCATATCTTAGCGGTAACGGCGCCGCCGCCGTAAAACTTCTGGGGGGAGCCAGTAATTGCCCAGTAGTATTATCCGGTGTCATAACTGGGGTGACCACCGGATTCGGTTTATCAAGTACCGTACGTTCAAGCAAAGTTTGCATGGCCAATGCCAATTGGTCTAGGCGTTGCTCGTGAACGTCCATCCTCCAGTGGAGGTTCTGTGTCAGCCAGAATCGAGTCAGATCACGGAGCAGGGTCGTCAGCCAGAATCGAGTCAGATCACGGAGCAGGGTCGTCAGCGAGAATCGAGTCAGATCACGGAGCAGGAACCGCAGAGTAGTCAGGCAAGCCGGGTCGGTACACAGGAGATACTGGAACTAGCAACGAAGCGTAGGAACAGGAACACCACGAAAGGGCAACTGACAAGTGCCCAACCTCCAGCATATAAAGGAACATCCTGGGCGGGCCAATCAGCTTCCTCCAATGCATAGGTATACAGCCAAGATTGACAGCAGAAACACGGGGACCGTGATACTCTACATTGTGTGACAATACCACTGCTGCTCTTCTCAGCTCTAGCACAGTACAGGTCCCATATTGAGTCTAATGTCCCTTTAACCCCTGATGTCCCTGAGTATTATCCAATGCATATCATTAGATAATACTTTTTCGCTACTGGGCTAGCATGGTTGTTCAGGCTCTAATCATGGCATATCCAGTTAGTTGCTGTCAATCAAGCCGTGTAAGGTGATGAACATGGGTAATATGTTGTACCTTGTTTCTCCTGGGGGTGTGCGCGATATCCTTGGGGTCTGTATGTCAACGTGGAGAGTGGAATGGAGGATGGTTTTTGAGTCCACACACACAATTTGCCACGTCCACTGCCAGTGCAGTGCTGTGTCACTGTTCCTGTGGGGTGAGACAGAACAAAATGTGCAGTGTGGTTAGTGTCACAGGACTGATGGGGGACTTGCATGGATTGTTTGCATGCGTGTGTTATACTCACAGGTGAAGTGTTCCGTGATGAGCCTGTCTCTGATCTGTGCCCCTCTCATGGTCTCCTCCACATGCCCGATGTCCATGGCCACTTCCTGTATGGGGGGGTCCGGGATGTGCTCCAGCAGCCTGGTGTCCACTGCGATGTTGTGCAGTATTGCGCACGCCACAATGATGTCACACACCTTAGCCGGTGCATACTGCAGTGCTCCCCCAGAGTGGTCCAGACATCGGAATCTTGACTTGAGGATCCCAAATGTTCGCTCAATGGCATTCCTCGTTCTGGCATGAGCCTGGTTGTACCTTTCCTGGGCATGTGTTTGGGGATTGGCCAGAGGGGTCAGTAGCCAGGACTTGCATCCATAGCCAGCATCACCTGTGTAATGTGAGTGACATGGTGAGACAGGGAGCACATGTTGTGTGAATGATGTTTTGTGTGGTGGACGTAGTAGCTGTGGGTCAGGTGCATGCTGAGCAGCGTGGTGTGTACGCCTGTGTATGTGGTGTGATTTTGTTTTGTGAACTCACCCACTAGCCATCCCCCTGTAAATGTTCCATTCTCAAAATCTCTGTGGACTGAGGAGTTTTGTAGAATGTATGCATCATGTGAGCTGCCAGGATATTTTGCACAGACATTCATGATCCTCATGTTGCTGTCACACACCATCTGCACGTTGATGGAGTGGAAGTTCTTCCTGTTGATGAATAGCTGTGTGTTATGTGCTGGGGCCTTAATCCGGACATGGGTGCAATCTATAGCACCCATGACCCTGGGCATGCCTCCCCTTGCGTAAAAGGCCTGCTTGACGTGTATCCAGTCCATGTCGGTGGTGGGAAAATGTATATAGGTACTGGCCTTGCTTCTGAGGGCTGACAGGACCTGGGCCAGCACCCTGGAGAATGTGGCCTGTGACATGCCAGATGCTTAACCCTCAGTGGACTGGAAGGCCCCGCTTGCCATGAAGTGTATGGCACAGAGTAGTTTCTGCAGGCCAGTTAGGGCATGGTTGTGGATGTAGATGGAATCCACCTGCTCCTTGATGACCTCATACAAGGCAATGATGCTGTCAGGCCTCAACCTGTAGCGATCAATGACCTCGTCATCAGTCATTCCAAAGAGGGTGACCCTTGGGCGGTATACCCTGGGCCTTGGTGGTCGTCTATACATCCTCTGCCCTCCAGGTGGGGATGGACTCCTGTGTGGCTGCTGAGCCAGAGCCTCCTCACTTGCAACAGGTGAAGGCTGTTGATGAGGTGTGCTTGGAGGTTGCTGATGTTCACTAGCTCTCTCCCTTGCACGCCTTCTCTGCAGTCTTCGCAACAATATGTAACCCAACATACTGTTGGCTCTCTCTATCTGTCTGTATCTGTCTCTATCTGTCTCTCTCTCTCGCTCTCTCTCTCTCTATCTATCTCTCTCTATCTCTCTCTCTCCCTCCCTGAGTGGAAAACAAGCCACAAGTGAGTGTGTTGAGTTGTCCCTTTAAGTACTTGCTAGGGCATTGTGTAGGTGTGGTGATGAGGTGAGTGCTAACCAATGGTGAGTTGTTTTTGTCCAGGTAAGTGTTTGCAGGTGTGTGTGTGTTATAAGATGTGGTGTGTTGTGCTTGTTCTGTGTGTGCCATTTGCGGGCGTGCAGTTGTGGGGTGCAGGTCGCGTGTTGATGTTGCCCAGGTGAGCTTCTATTTGCAGGTGTCCGATTGTGTGATAACCCCCATTGTTCCGTGCCATGTTGTGTTGTTGTTTTTTTTGTGTGTCGTTGTCCCTGTGGTGTTAGTTATTGTTGTGTGTGGAGTGATTTGTGTTGTGTGTGCATGTTTTTGTGTTGTTTTGGCATTGCACGGATTAATTTTCCCATTTACATGGTTGTGCGGTAAGCATATTGTGCATTTTCCTATGTAACGGGTGTTTTGTTTTGCCCGTTAAGTGTCTAACGTGTGAGAAAAGTGGGTCTTAACTTTTAGCCATTAGGTGTGTCTTTTTTTCAGCCGTTATCAGTACCGCAAGCCTTTGAATAGTTCTGGGGTATGTTTTTCCATGCGTCTGAATGCACGTAAGTGTATCGGTCGTAAGGATTCTGCAACTGCCGTTAGCTGTTCTTTAGACGGATCTTTGAATTGCAACATGACTCTTAACGCACCCGTTAGTGATTTTATTTTTACTAACGGCTGCCTTTAAATCTAGCCCTACATATCCCAAAGGGTTAAATGAAGACTTCAACTTGAAATATTTCTTATATTTTAGGTGAACTTTGGCCATCTATATAGAATATTCTCACAAGTAATGTCCTCTCATTTTCTCCAGATATTGTACTGTGAAGAACTGCTTCTGATTATGGTATCATTTATATTGTTTTTAAATTTTTGCATATATACAGTTTTGTTTCCTTTTTTTTCATTTTGCTATGCAAACTATCCATTAGCAAGCTCTGCCACTGGTTGCAGAATACAAGGTTTCTGTATCAAATGACAATTAATTATGTATATGGGATTGAGTAAGCTGATTGGGTGGGACATTTCAGCTGTATCTATTTAATATTAGCAGTTGTTATGTTGTAACTATGCATGAAGAAGGGTGGCATTAAGCCCCCAAAACATTGCATGTGTTCTCATCAATCAATATTCAGAGGTGGCTGATTCATTGTTGCATTCAACTGTGAGTGTGTTCTCCTTTCTAGACATAGATTAATGTTTGACAATAATTGAGAATAATGCAAGCTTAAATTAAGGACCTGAAACCCTAAGGAAATGTGAATTTCTCCAGGACACATTTATGACGTTTGCAGTGTGAGCACATTTGACTGATCAAGTGTGTCAGCTTACTGAACTGGGGTCTGATAGTGACCTCACCGGTCCTTTAGGCAAGGAAATATGTGATGGTCCTGACATATCACAGGTCCTTAAGGGGTTAAACATGATAATGCAAATAATTGCTGCTTCTTAGTCATCTAAGCAGCAGGAGGAAGGGGCTGCTGCATGTGATCGTGATCATCATTAACACAGATAAACGACAGGTGTTGGTACTATGATGCTTCTTCTTGCCACTAGCCTTAGTCTTGCTGAGGCAGCAGCGACACCACAACCCCCCCACACACACACCACTTCAGGTGCATCTAGAGAAAATAAGTTAGCCAATAATGCTTCTCCTCCTGCACCTTCCCTAAAATCATTGGTGTGGTGGAATACTATTATTCCCTTGAGAGAAGGAAGAAACTGTGTCTTTCTGTCACGGTTTATTATGACTCTCAGACACAAGTTTTAGGTAAAAATCAATTTTATTGAAATAATAAATTGATAACGTAGGATGGCAATCACATACATACAGATATATTCAGAATATAACAAGACAGAAGGCAGACTCTACCGGTCCTGTCAATATACCGGACAGGACAGTCTGAAGTAATAGAATGTTAGGCTCTACCGGCCTTGCCAATACCGGGTAAGGCAACCTGCAGATGGAATCACATAACGGTTCTACCGGCCTTACCAAATTACCGGGCAAGGCAGCCTCAATAGATTCATAATGTAGGCTCTACCGGCCCTGCCAATACCGGGTAAGGCAACCTCAGATGGAATGTGGCAAAAGGTTCTACTGGCCTTACCAATACCGGGCAGGGCAGCCCCGAGATAGTAGCAGCAGTCAGATGGTAATGGCAAATTGACAGGATCGTAAGCAACCCAGTGTACACACACTGAGACTAACAGGGGAATTGTAAAGCCGCAAGGCTTTGGAGCAAACCAGCGTCCGCAAGCTGGGACCAACACTGAATTGTATAGCCGATAGGCTTAGGAGCAAACCAGTGACCGCACACTGGTGTAACAAGCGAGTTAGTATAGCCGTAAGGCTTAGGAGCAAACCAGCGTCCGCACGCTGGGACCAACACAGAATTGTATAGCTGATAGGCTTTGGAGCAAACCAGTGACCGCACACTGGTGTAACAAGCGAGTTTGTATAGCCGCAAGGCTTTGGAGCAAACCAGCGTCCGCACGCTGGGACCAACACAGAATTGTATAGCTGATAGGCTTTGGAGCAAACCAGTGACCGCACACTGGTGTAACAAGCGAGTTTGTATAGCCGCAAGGCTTTGGAGCAAACCAGCGTCCGCACGCTGGGATCAACACAGAATTGTATAGCTGATAGGCTTTGGAGCAAACCAGTGACCGCACACTGGTGTAACAAGCGAGTTTGTATAGCCGCAAGGCTTTGAAGCAAACCAGCGTCCGCACGCTGGGACCAACACAGGATAGTACAGCCGATAGGCTTTGGAGCAAACCAGTGACCGCACACTGGTGTAACAAGCGAATTTGTCTAGCCGCAAGGCTTTGGAGCAAACCAGCGTCCACACGCTGGGACCAACACAGGATTGTATAGCCGATAGGCTTTGGAGCAAACCAGTGACCGCACACTGGTGTAACAAGCGAGTTTGCCTAGCCGCAAGGCTTAGGAGCAAACCAGCGTCCGCACGCTGCGACCAACACAGAATTGTATAGCCGATAGGCTGTGGAGCAAACCAGTGACCGCACACTGGAGTAACAAGCAATGTCGTCGACGCGACCAGGCAGGAGGTCGCCAGGATACAGGAGACAGGCGATGCGATGACAGGAACCAGCAACGATCAGTCAGGTCGGGAAACAGCAGAGAAGTATTTCAGCAGGAACTGCAACACCAGAGACTAGGCCGGAACCAGGACTGGAAGTACTTCAGTATGCAGGAAACACTGGAACAGTAGAGATCAGGAACTCAGGAACACATGAGATCAGGAACTCAGGAACACTGGAACAGAGGCCCAGCTATCACTGGCATAGTGATAGCAAGAAGGTCAGAAACAACACGAAAGGGCAACCAAAGGGTGCCCAATCCAGGTTTAAATAGGCAATGAAAGGCGGGCTATCTGCAGACAGCCAATAGCAGCCCCCTACTGGTGACAGACAAGGAACTGCAGCAATCACGGGCACCGTGATACTTTCATCAGAATATAGATCACACTGCAGTCACTGACACCTGCACCAAAGGAAAAATATTCCCACTCATGATTTCAGTGAGGGGAGATGCAGACAAGAATGGTCTTCTTCTTCTTCTTCTGAATCACGTTCACTGGCTGGAGCAGGTGATGCTGCTGCTGCCTCAGCATTAGCATATGAGCTAGTAGTACTAGTGGTAACTGAAACCAGTCCTAGTCCCAGTCCTAGTGCCATATAACTACTTTCTGAACCCAGTCCTATGGTGGGAACAGTGGTCTGTGGCACACTAGCCTACTCATCATCATCCAGCAGAAGCAAACTTCACAATATCACTGTTGTTGGTGGCAGTGATGTATATCCCCATTTGCATCTCTTCCATTCCTTATTGCTTTCCACCAAGATGATTTTATATTCTCCTCCACACCAGCTGCTCCACCATCAGTCTCACTCTCATCACCATCACCAGTCTCCTGCTGCTCTTTGAGACTGTTTGGGGACTACAAGTATGAAAGAGGGTCCCCTGTTGTCACATTTGCCATCTCCTCACAAGAAGGCATCCTGGAAGCAGTAGCCACAGGCACAGGCAGCTGATGTTTAATGCTGCTCATACTGCTAGCTGGTTCTGTCTTCTTCGATATACTTCCCCAGGAGGACAATACCAAGGGAATGGAAACCATTAGGTCAGGTATATGTGGGCTCCCTTTACCAATAGTGCTACTGAATTATTCCTCCACCTCTGTATCAGCAGCATCAGGGTCCTTTTAGCTTAACTGCAGGAAATTATTGTTTTTTTTTAGTATGGATTAGTGTTGAGCGAGCACCCCGATGCTCGGGTGCTCGGGTGCTCTGACCGAGCACCCCCTGAGGCTCGAGTGCTCGGCCGAGCACCCGAGCCCCATTCAAATGAATGGGGCGACACGAGCATTACACCAGGCACCCCCTGCTCTGATGAGGGGAGGGTGCCTGGTCAATGCCCCCCTTCATCTCCGCTATGCCCCCTTCATCTCTGAATGCCCCCTTCATCTCCGCAATGTCCCCCTTCATCTCCGCTATGCCCCTCTTCCACAATGTCCCCCTTCATCTCCGCTATGCCCCTCTTCCACAATGTCCCCGTTCATCTCCGCTATGCCCCTCTTCCACAATGTCCCCCTTCATCTCCTCTATGCCATAGAGGAGATGAAGGGGGACATTGTGGAAGAGGGGCATAGCGGAGATGAAGGGGGACATTGTGGAAGAGGGGCATAGCGGAGATGAAGGGGGACATTGTGGAAGAGGGGCATAGCGGAGATGAAGGGGGACATTGTGGAAGAGGGGCATAGAGTCTATGCCCCTCTTCCACAATGTCCCCCTTCATCTCCGCAATGCCCCCTTCATCTCCGCAATGCCCCCGTACCTCCAGTCCCTGGTGGTCCAGCGGAGCGTCTTCAGATCTGTGCCTCTTCCGGCACAGATCCCCGCCACCCGAACATGGCGGGCGAGCACATGGCGGTACTCGACGAGTACCGCCATGTGCCGAGCAGAGCGATGCTCGAGCCGATCCGAGCATCGGCCGAGCACGCTCGCTCAACACTAGTATGGATGCAAGAAGTTTCGCCACCATTGGAAAACATAGGTGGGAAATAGAACCATTCTCATTGGAAATTCTGTGGTGTTCATGAAAGAGAGAAAAATCGATGACTTTCTCTATGGATGGAAATACCCACGGGAAAAGAGGAAAATTGTGCATTTTTCATGAAAATTCCAACAGGGACAAAACAGAACTTTTTTCCCATTCCTACTGTCTCACCGGAGGAAGAGATGATACCCCCTAAACATTGTGTACAACATTGCCTGAATACATAATACACTATTTGCATCATGCTGTGCTTCCTGCACCATTATTTTCACTACCCACTATTCAATGATCTATCTGTGTTCATTATTTAAAATATGAGCAAAGTTTTACTATGAAAAAACATATATTATAGAGCTTTAACTGCTAAATAAAACAAAGGTACTCCCACTGCTGGCAGATACATTATTAACAAAAGTTATAACCACTCAAATTGTTACAAAGTGGTGGAGCTGTTGCTATCACTATTTATGGAGAACTGTAATTAGAGACTTAATTCTCCCACTGAATGCAGTAAAATAACTGACTGGACATCAGGTGAACTGTCTGGACAGATAGTTAAACATGTTTCTCTCATCAGTGAGAGTAGTTGTTTTACTCTGCTGGAAAATCCCTACAATATATTTTTTTCATAATAATGGATTACTACTGTATTGCGTTTTAGAATACTTTCTGGCTTATTGACAATGAATGGTGAATGACCATTAGGTAAGAAATAAAAACCCATTAGCTACCATGGAGGAGCAGAATACACCTTAAACTGCCAGAGTCCACTATCATTAGAGTTGTTCTTGCTCATATGTCCCTGCCAACCCAAGCCAGTTGATGGAGCAGTCTGGTAGATGACAGAAGGGCCAGTCCAACATACATAATGATATTATTTAGGAATTACAGAAAAGTTTTATTTTTGGTGCCAATAAATAGCAACAGATCTGCCAAAAAAGATTTTCCTACGCACAAAAGTGTGAAGGATCAATAGTTAAATAATATATTCACAAAGCAAAAGAATAATACTCTCTGTACAAGCCACCTGCACCATAAATGTGCAATAAACATTCCCCTGGCGTTAAATGATGATTTTAACTCCTTATAGTCTAGAGACATCTCCTATGCATTGTGCCACAATCAACTAAGGCCTTAAATCCAACACTGCAGTTTTAATGATGACTATCTTGCAAAGTTATGGGCAAATGAAAATTGGCATCTAACCCTTTGAGTGCCAGAGTGAGATCCAAAGCATTTTGCTGCAATGAATTGAATAAGTCTCTGTAATATTAACCTCTGATATACAAAGTATTGGAGCAATTCTGGAGCAAACCAGCCACACCATAGAAGGCACATAAAAACTGGCAACCTTTATATTGGTTTAACTTAAGCTTTTGTCCCCTTGAATGTGCTGTAGAAAAGAGTTAAAAAACAAGGAACCAAAATGACAAATGTATGGCTGGTTCAAGAGGACTGAGCCCCTGCTAGTTTAAAGGAGCAGTAAACTTTTTTTATGAAAAAATATATATTGTAGGGATTTTCCTACTGAGTAAAATAAGGGTACTCCCACTGCCAAGACACTCATATTTCCAAAGTTATTACAGCTCAAACCCATGTTTTTTTTACATTAGCAGTGCCCTCTAGTGGTCAAAATCTAATTAGTTTTTCCTGTTACATTCTAATGGAGAGGAAAGTCAAGAAACTCAGTGATATACAGTTCTCCATAGAATCTGATAGAAACTGCCTGTCACTTCCTGTCAGTTAGAGCTTTCAGGAAGTAAACACAGTAAATTCACTTCCTGATTATTTGAACTGTTATACATTCTGAATAAAACATCTGACAGCAGTGGGAATACACTTGTTTTATTCAGCAGGAAAAGATCTATAAAATATGTTTTCATAAAAAAAAGTGTACTGCTCCTTTAAGGTTAGGTTGGCAGTTCTGTGGGACATTCAGCTGTGAATATGTGTCTTTGTCCTGTATGCATATCCATGGTCCTGGAGCAAGTTCAAATACAAACAAGTTAAAATTTTACATTTTAATTGTGGCAGCTTGTCTCCACATGTCTGTGTATTGGAAACATAAACCCTTTAAGCACCACAGGGGTCCTTAAAGGGTAAATGACTATTTCACTCTTTCTAAAATGTCTGTATTCTTTGACTTAGATCACTGACTCTGTTAGTCTATTTTCATGAGTTATATGTTGTTTTAGTTTTGTCATCATAAATTATAATGCTCATTTCTGTATGTCACTTTCCTTGGCACCCTGCAGTTTCCTTTATAGTCAGATGCTGCACAAGCATTACAATTTTCTCCTATTTACAATGATTTGTTTTATCAGTTCTCCTGGTAACTCATCTATGAAAGCATCTAGCTGACTTAATTGTGCCCAATTAAGAAGTGAACAATGATCTCCCAATTGCATGTTTAACTAGAACACCATGTAATCTTTTTATCTGTATAGATACTTGCATATTATCTTCAGCTACTTGGAGCAGCAACCTGCTACGCTACTTTGCTTTAAAAGACATTGGCAGTTTTGTACTGATTATTATTATTGTTTACCTCTATTGTAATGTATTGCAGAAAAAGAGAAAAAAGGTGGGTGTATGATAACTACATAGTAATTCCAACCACGGTGATGTATTTCTATGTAACTGTACTCGAGCTGCATCCTATTAGTCTCCACTACATTGCCATGTGTGGTCATTGCACCACACAATGTACAATGTGCAGAGATATAATGCCAAATTCTTAAAGCTGCACTTGGGATATTACCATTAGCCCAGCCTGGACCTTAGCAGATGAAGAGGAAGATGATGACGTTGTTGTCAAATGATGATGTTGTTGTCAATCTGAGGTGGTCATGAGGTTGCATGAATAGGCAGTTCAATGTGGTGCTTTGAGGCACGTTATTGTTGGTGACAACAGACATGGGCCACAGTAAACATAACCTCAGGGTGGTTATGTTGGATGTGCTTAATTAAAGCTTCAGACTGTCCCATATCACTGAGTGTGCTGGTTCATCACCACAGTCTGTGGGGATAATGCTCACTATCCCAGTCCCATCAACGCTACTACTATTACTCATGGGCATGTTGGATACACAGGCTTGATCTGTTTACTTTTGATACTCAAATGGTGAGTAGAAACTAAATTATCAGACATATTAGTGTCACTGGTGGCATAATATTCCTTGTAGCTTACCATCCCTAGTCATGATAGCAACCTCAGAAGCATGGTAAACAGAGCTTGTTTTAACAATAGCCCACATAAATGCCTCTGCAAAGGGAAGTGTGAACACCCTCTCTGGGGCAGATGGGAGGGAGGTGGGAAGTCCTGCGGTGTTGTGCCACACATACAGTGTGCCACAGAACCCAGAAGTGCCACATTTTAAATCTTGAGATCTGCCATAGTAGGTAAGTAAAATTAAAAAAAAACACAGCTAATCTTGTTGTACTGGCTAAAAACACTACACGAAGGTTTGTCTTAAGTGAATGTTCCCCTTTAAGGCCAAAATTTAAATGACTATAAAAACATTTCTTGCCTTTATATTCTGTTTTAGAGATAAGCATACACTTGTTTCCCACATTATTTAAATTTGGGTTATTTGTAAATGTATGTATTTTTTGAAATTCATTTTTTTTAGCAATTTTAATAGTATATTCTATTGTAATAGAGACGATGAATCTGATACAAGAATTTTAGATGGATAAACCTAAAACAGTTAGACTATTAGTTATATATGTCAGGAATCTTGCCTACGGATTTATTTAAATAGTGATGTAAGATAATCATATCAGAACTGAGCAATTTTCTTGAAAAAGTAACAAATATGTGTAAAGAATAGTTTTCAGATTGATAAAAAAAATATTCTCTTGCAGTGTGGCTAATATATGCAAAGTTAAGTTGTAATCTTATTATAAAATATACATTTATCATGTGTACTATATAGTTCTATACATGTCCAAAAGAAACTGCAGAAACATAGACAAAATAAAACTCACAGAAGACTACACTGTGCTGTGGTAAAGTATTTCATGAAATTGTCCAAAAAAGTATTGTCATGGCAACCTTGCTCAAATATGTCACCCTTTTGTGGAAAAACTAACAAAATGAATTATTCATTTCCAAAATATCATTCATGCATGTGACAGTGCCTTAGAGTCACATATTGCTAGCTGGTCTCTGCACAATTCTAAAGTGAAAACACAATTTAAAACCTTGCATATAGCAATTTTCTTACATTTTCTCACATTTATTCCCATGGCTAAAACACACATTAGACCACAATGTATAGTATAATTTACAGACCATTTGCTGCAAATGTTTGCAATTTAAAATATTTTTTACACTCTGGCTTGCAAGAAAACATTGAAAGGCATGCTCTCATTTTAATGTATACATCTATTTAACTGATCGGATATTTTGTCTCTAAATTTTTAAGATCCCCCAAAACCCTGACATTACTGAACGTTTTCCTCTGCAAATCTAATGCAAGAATGTAATGTAATGTGATAGCTATCTAAAATAGGCACTGGAATAGATTTATGTTGTGCTCGACCTAATTACTAAGCTACATATGCTGAGAAACACATAATATTAGTGTTGTAGATGTTTCAAAGAGTGAAAAAACATTTTCATTGTAACAATAATACCCATGTTTCTTAAATAGGAGGATGACTCTAAACTAGTTGAAAATAACAAATCATATAATCCCAACACCTGCAACCATCACCTGAATCAGCTCTAGTCATGTTGTTAAATCAAAAAAAGCTACACTGTTCATCTTCGATGAACTGCCAAACCCTCTTACTAAGTTTGAAGAATGAAGTCATAAACTGCTCAACTATAATCTGCAAAATTTAGAGACATACCAACTAAACTGTCGCTGTATTAACGAAACTGCTGCAAGTCATTGATGAATGTCTTCTACCCTGCACATTGTAATGTGACTTTGTGTCTACTAACAGTGGCTTCAATATATATTAGCAGCCTTGAGAATAGCAGATTTTGTGCATGCGCCCAACTGTATCCATGTATTTAATTCCTTTCAGAATCCCTAAACCATATCTCAAAATCTGTGCACATTTTAGCTGGTCATATAGTAAGAGCAATGTATCACCTTCCTTGCAAGAGAGTAATGACCTGCCCAATTACAAGCTTGAAATGGAGGTTCCTACCAGATAGAATTGCACATAATACATGCTATAGCATTTTAGTGTAACAAAGTCAATAGAAAGTATACAGTGCTTAACTGTAAGGCTTTGTCATCCCACCAGCTCACCACCACCAAAATCAAAAACAATTAAATGTTTCAAGGCTTACCTTACCATATGCCTCCACCTTCTAAATAGTTTTGCAAGGCATACCTTGGTATAGGTCTCAGGTTGCTAACAATTTTTTTCAAGGCTTACATTACTGTAGGTCTCAGCCTACTAACACATTTTTCACATCTTATCTTGCCATAGACCTCAGCCTGCTAGAAATGTTTCATGGCTTACTTTACCATACAATTAGGAACACTCAAGTTCCCAACAAATCTAGCGTCTATGAGATTCAAAAGAATGTTGATAATCTATATAAATAACATCTAAAGCAATATTCCAAATCATGTATGAGTGGGATACCAAGTTAATCCTTTATGTTCACTGTTTCTTCAGTCTTTCACAATGGGACACTTAAAAACTCTCTTTCACTATCAGCAAGATCCCTCCCACTGATGGATCCAGAGATCTCCTCACAGAGACCAAGCTCCTTGCTGGCAGTGATAGGTTTTCAGCTTCCCAGGGGGGAGAGACTGAGGACATCCTCAACTTAAAGGATTATCTCGGTATCCCTCTCATTCTAGAGTAGGGGTGCTGCTGTACACTTTATTATGTTAGTATATTTGAGTAAATCGTAAGGGGATTGTGTGGTGACCACACTATGCTTTCATTTGTATTGTATGGAAGAACATAACAATTGTAGCGGAAGTGGAGGTTGTAAAAAGTGGTTTTATTTAAGAGTGAAGGTGGAAAGACGGTGCTGCACAAAAGCTAAGAAGGGATATTATTGTATAGTAACACCATCCATTTTGTGCAAGTAGTAGACTAGTATAAGATACATGTAGTACAGATAGACTGCACTATTGTTTTGTCTCCATTATTAGAAAAGTAGAACAATTTGGGCTGAATACATGTCCAAAAAAGGAGTTACAACCAGATGTATTTTCTCTTTACAGACTGATGCACAGTGTTTACAGATTGATGCACAGTGAATGTAAAAGGACCAAGAACTGAGGAAGGAGAAAAAGAACTAAAAGTTTAATTTTGAGACTGAGCAAGGTTGGATGATTATCAACATCGAATAATCCTAGACCCAGTAGATTTGGGATCTTGAAAAAGCTTCTAATACTGTACTAATGTCTTAGTTGTATGCAGTTTGTGCATACTTTTTAACATTTTCTGTTTGAGTTTTGAGTTGTGGCAGTATCAGTCCACCATCCTTTCATGACCAAGAGACTTCTTATACTTTTTTCATTTGTTTTTTATCTTGTCATTGGCTTCAGCAAAGAAAAAAAAAATCAGTGCTTATTTTGCCATAGGACTCAACTCAGCTAACAGAAACTCTTGATTTCTCTACTTCAGCACTCAGCAGCAATAGTAATATTTTGGGAATTCTTACCACCATAGAAAGCATATACATGAAATGATCACCTTCTATCTAAGCACTCAGAACCTATACTCTATGTCCCATTAAATGACAAAACAAAATAGTGTATTTGGTAATACTTTATTGATCTGTTCAGAGACCAGGGTTGATGTGCACTATCAACGCATGGACCAGCTTGAACATAGAACTGTAATTAATATATTGTAGTGAAAGAAACTATAGACTAGTAAATATATGTTGCTGGGGCATATATTGGCTTCCAACTTTTGCATAAATGATGTAACTCTATTTGTTCCTTTTGAGTTTTAACAGATATGGAAATGAATGAAAAAAAGATCAGTTTGTTCAGTATTGCTCGATAATGGATTGTCGGTACTTGTACTTGCTTGTTAGATTCTATCCAAATAATCTTTTTATAATCTTGTATATTTATTAAGAATTTCAGGTTGCAACACCAGTGCAAACAACATTTGTTACTAAATATTGCTAGGGCATATACTGGCTTGGCAATGTTAGCATACAAAGAGTGAATAGAAGATTAATTAATGTGTCTTACAATGCAAAAAGGCTGTAAATGATAAATGTAAATTGCCAGGGCATATACCAGCTTGCCCAATTATGAGTTAAAGGTCTGGTTCCTCTGTATGCTACAATAATGGAAGGTTGCAGATGATAAACATAAATTGCTGGGGCATACACCAACTTGCCCAAGTATACGTTAAAGATCCGGTCCCTCTCATGTCTGTTTGCGGAATCATGAAGATTCAACATAAATTAAAACAGTGAAGCAACCTTTTAGTTGCATCCTTTTTGGCACTCCTTCTCCACCACGGCGTACCCAACTTCCCGTTCTAATAATTTGCGGCTCTGAGAGGCAATCGGATGCGCCTCTCTCTTGTGGTCCACCTCACTTAAAATGGCTCCCAGCCCAACGTTGGAGACATCGGTGTGGACCAAGAAAGTTTTGTTAAAATTGGCAGCAGTGAGAACTGGTGCCTGTCCTAGAGTGGTTTTCAGTGCCACAAAAGGCTTGGTTGCATTCTGGGGTCCTGGTTACTAGGCGAGGTAGGGCTTTCTTGGTCAGATCTATCAAGAGTTTAGCCAGGTCGATGTACTGGGGAGCCTCCTGTAATAGCCAGCCGTCCCCAGGAAAGCCATGACCTGTTTCTTAATTTGGGTTTGGGGCCAGTTAACAATTGCCTCTATCTTGGTGTGCTCTGGTCTCTGACACCCGCTGCCCACTCAGTGGCCTAGGTACTGGACTTTCCCAATACCAAGATGGCACTTGTCTGGTCGGATAGTTAACCCAGCTTTATGGATTCTCCCTAGGATGGCTTCAACACGCAAAAGGTGTTCCTCCCAGGACTCGCTGAAAATTGCAATGTCATACAAATAGGCACAGGAAAATTCCTGAGACCCTGTGAGCCGGTTGTCCATCAACCTCTAGAAGGTAGCCTGGGCATTCTTTATGGCATGACCTTTAACTGGTACAGCTACAGATTCTGCAGTGACATTGTACAGGGCAATGACTTCAGGTTACCGGGTAGCAAAATCCACCACGGTTAGAATAAATTTCTTCCCTGAGCAGCTGCATCTGGTCAAGGGCCCCACGATGTCCACAGCTACTCGCTGAAAGGGTTCCCCTATGACTGGGAGGGATTTCAGGGGTGCTAAGAGTCGATCACCACGTTTGATGGCCTGTGGCATATGTCGCAAGAATTGGCAGAATGTGAGAACATCCTTAAACAGCTGTGGCAAAAAAAATGCTCCGGTGAGCCAGTTTTCTATGCATCTGACCCCGAGGTGATCAATGAGTGGCACCTCATAGGCCAGGGCAAACAAGGTAGCACTGTGGCAGGCTGGGACTAGTAACTGGGTTCGGGAAACTTCTATAAGGCCCTGCCCGGTCAACACCGTCCTCCTATACAATAGACCATCTTCCCAAATAAAAGTCTCAACATTGGGCCCCTCTATCCCATTGTCCGCCCACTGCCTATAACCCAGGAAGGTAGGGTCAGTCTCTACAGTGGTCCGAAATTCATCAGGGGGGACCACTGCAGCATATTAGGTTCCTAAGTGCTAACTGGGGTTGGATCAGGGGGGTTTACAACTGAAGCTGGACTTGAGTGCGGGTAACAGCTTGGCAGTCTTCCCTGGGGCTCTCCTGGGCCAAGTGACTCTTGAGACGTCCAGGGTTGTTCCCCAGTAAAACATCTGCAGGTAATCCTGACATCACTCCTACAATCACTCCTACAATCTGGTAACCTTGACCCGAGCCCCAATCCAAGTGGACCCAGGCAATAGAATACTTTACTGCCAGCCACCTGGACCTCCAAAGCTTGGTCCATGTGTCTTGTAATCCATCTGTGGGATACCCATCTAGCTTGTAAACATTGCCCATCATACTCGCTGGATCCCAGGTGGTGGTCTGGATCCCTCAGCTGCCACCAGTGTAATGGGCACCCAAGACACCGCGTTGTCTTGGGCTGCCTTTAAGGGCTTCTACCTCTTGAGTGCAGCTACAAGGGAAAGCCATGCTCATAACTCTGTAGAACTTCATCCAAGAATGGGGGTGAAAAGGAGACCCTTTAGACCATTCTGTAACAAAAGGACAGAACAGACTTCTAGTTCCAGAACAAACTCAATTTGATTGGAGCACAAAGGGTTATTTTATAATAAAACATCATACAATAGATCAATGGGGTAGGGGCATGGAAAGAATGGTTGAATAACCATTGTAGGGGCACACATTGGGACAGAGGGACAATAGTACCATAAACATCTGAACAATGCGAACATAATTTAATCTTGCTGCTCCAATTCCCAGCCAATAGGAATGGGAGCAAGAAGCAACAAACAACCAATCAGAACCCGGCCCATTATTCTCCATATGAGATGGAATTACCTGGGTCTGACATTTAACTCAATTATGTGGCTGAAGCTCCTCAACCAATAGGAACTGGAGAGACAAGCTGGGGGACAGGTGCTGACTAGTGTTGAGCGAGCACCCCGATGCTCGGGTGCTCGGGTGCTCTGACCGAGCACCCCCTGAGGCTCGAGTGCTCGGCCGAGCACCCGAGCCCCATTGAATATAATGGGGCGACACGAGCATTACACCAGGCACCCCCTGCTCTGATGAGGGGAGGGTGCCTGGTCAATGCCCCCCTTCATCTCCGCTATGCCCCCTTCATCTCCGAATGCCCCCTTCATCTCCGCAATGTCCCCCTTCATCTCCGCTATGCCCCCTTCATCTCCGCTATGCCCCTCTTCCACAATGTCCCCCTTCATCTCCGCTATGCCCCTCTTCCACAATGTCCCCCTTCATCTCCGCTATGCCCCTCTTCCACAATGTCCCCCTTCATCTCCTCTATGGCATAGAGGAGATGAAGGGGGACATTGTGGAAGAGGGGCATAGCGGAGATGAAGGGGCACATTGTGGAAGAGGGGCATAGAGGAGATGAAGGGGGACATTGTGGAAGAGGGGCATAGCGGAGATGAAGGGGGACATTGTGGAAGAGGGGCATAGAGTCTATGCCCCTCTTCCACAATGTCCCCCTTAATCTCCGCAATGCCCCCTTCATCTCCGCAATGCCCCCGTACCTCCAGTCCCTGGTGGTCCAGCGGAGCGTCTTCAGATCTGTGCCTCTTCCGGCACAGATCCCCGCCACCCGAACATGGCGGACGAGCACATGGCGGTACTCGACGAGTACCGCCATGTGCCGAGCAGAGCGATGCTCGAGCCGATCCGAGCATCGGCCGAGCACGCTCGCTCAACACTAGTGCTGACCAATCAGTAGGACACCTACTTGTCCAGCACATAGCATGTAAACCAATTTAGCAGCCTATCAGAAAGCCGCCGCATGTAGTCCACATCCTCCCGGCCAATCCAGGGGCTGCTGACGTTTCAGACATGTGGAGCCAATCTTCCTTTGGCCAGCTGGCCCTGTGAATTCAATCCTTGAGCCTCTTTGGTGTAGGCATTGAGAAATTTCTTGTGTTGCCCCATGTTCTTCCAGTAACGGGCCCACTCCCATTACACCTGGGTTATACACCCTACAGTTTACGCAAACCCGCAATTAAATTGCTCTCCATTTAGCCTCCAGAGACTAGCGGCAAACTCTTCTCTGAATCCCTGTTATTGGATATATGTTTCCATGGTTATCTTATTTGCTTGTATTATCCTGCTGTAAACTTTTGTATTATGTTTCCTGGAACATGGCTGTTTTATTATCAATAAAAATGTTAATATATGAAAGAAAATGCAAGCAAATCAAGGGCTGGATCCAATTGCAGTTGTTAACTTTATCACTGATTTTATCTTCACATTTCCAGATAGACTTTAATGAGATTTGGGGAGATTAAACCAGTGATAATATGTATCACCTGCAATAGTATTCATACCTAAAATGGTAATTCACTATAATACTATTAACCACTTGAATTCTAGAGACATGTTGACCCTTTGAGTGTCACAGAGCACTCAAAAGGTTAAATACATTACAAAACAATGCATTGGACAAGTCTCTAGCTTTCAAGGGGTTAAAAGGCCTAACCAACTGCACGATAGGGAATAACAATTCTCACTGGGAGCTGTAACCCCTTGAATGCTAGAGAGCTTTTGAATGCCTTTAATAGCATTGCATTGGAAACTCTATATTAAACCTCATTTAAATCAGTGGGAATTTGTGGAATTCTCCTATAGTGCAGTTTTGCTTTGTGTCACATACAATGAGCCTTATGTATAACCCTATGAGTACCAGAGGGGCACGCAACGCATTGCTTTGCAATGCGTTGCGTACCCCTCTGGCACTCAAAGGGTTAAAGGCAATTCTGGGGCAAACCAACTGCACCAAAGGGGACAAATAAAATTTCAATTGATGTAAAAAAGATTTTTAAAGAGCTTTAAAAACCCATTTTAAATCAATGTGATAGTTGGGTATTTCACTATGCTGCGCTGTTTGCCCAAAAATTGTTCCACTTTACTTTTGTACACAAGGTCCAGTGTTATTAATTGGTTATATTTCTTCCATATTTATTTTTAGTTTAGGTAATATAAAATTAAAGTGCAGGTAACACCTTTTGGCAACTTAGATGAATTTGAAAGAACTTTAACCCTTTGAGTGCCTGTGAAATATCCAACACGTTGAAATGCAATGCATTGGATACCTTCTTGGTACTCACTGGGTTAAATATCGCATATATGTTAGACATTTTGTTATTTAAAATAATACATTATGAGAAGCTTAGCTTTATTTATTTACTGTAAGTTCTGCAGTCCTGGTTGGGACAACCATGTGCCAGATATTAAAGGGATAGTAATACTTCATTTTATCTTTATTTTATTTTGTAGGCATTAAAAAAACATGAAGAATGATATAAGTCTTATCTCTCAAACCTTTATGGCACCAGATGTGCAATTATGTGGAGCAATAAAGCAAAACTATTGGTTCATCTCTAGTGACGTTCACAGATAGGTTAGCCAAGTAATCCTTTAACCCATTGAGTGCCAGAGGAATGTTCAAGGTATGGCTTTGCCATGAGTTGTGCCCCTTCTGGCACTCAAAATGATAATCTAATGGCTCACAATTTTTTTGTCAATTTTGAACCCTTCATGTGAAATTTCCGAGGATCCCCATCGATCAAAAAATTTAAACCCTTGAAAGCTAGAGATGTCTTCAAGGCATTGTTAAGCTATACATTGTTAGACATCTATAGCAATCCAAGGCTTAAAGGGATAGTAATGTTTCACAAAAACAGCAAAAAAGCAGCTCCAATTAATCTTCATAGTATTTGGGCCATGGAGAGTGTTATATCAATACTGTCAGAGTTGTGGTTCAAGAGTAATTGAAGGATAAAGTTTCCCCCTCTCGCCCCTTTTACCTAGTGTAAGCCATCTTTTCTCAGATGTAGAATCTGGTTGTAAGACCAGACAGATAAAAGCAGGGGACAATCTTTTTCCTATGAGAACAATGAAAGTCCTGCCCCCCTTGACAAGTTTTTCTGGTTTTTCCCTTATCTTAATTGAAGATTGTTCCTTTCTGCAATCTACCTGGGCACTCCCTTCTGATCTGGCTGAGCAGTGTTACATCAGTAAAAGGGGTGTGAGGGGGATACTTTGTCATTGAATTACTCTTGAACTACAACTCTGACAGAATTGAAATAAAAAACAAGGTTGCAATGTATTAAGTAATATTTACCAGGCAATATTTTTACTCTTTCGAAAGCTAAATTGTAATGCAGACCAAAAATCTAACAAAAAACAAAGTTGTAGTTTGTAAAATGCTTAATTCTCCTACATTTGTAGTCACAGACATACACAAACACTGTAACGCAGTCCACAGCCATGTCTGTCATTACTAAAATGTGCTCCAGGAAACCCTTTGTACTTATTCAGGGAATCCTAGGGTTCCACAGAATACAAGGAGATACAGCGCAACCCTCTAAGTGCAGTATGTAGGATGTTCAATTCCTACCCTTGAGAAAGTAACTATATTGTTACGAAATGCGTAGATGAGACATATATTGTTTTATATTTTTATTGAAGCACAGATTCTGTTCTATATAATTTAATACATTGTGATACTTTGGTATATACTCTATGGTCCTGTCTCCCGTTCCTCCACATGTGTTGGAAACCAGTAAATGGTAGCCCAGTGATGATAATTAGCATTTACCCTATTGTGGCTTGTATCTATCTGGCCCATGGAGAATTGTGTTGGAGGAGCAAAAGATCTGCTGAGACCAGGAGAACGGAGGATCGAATGGTGAATACCGAGACTGGGGGGTTAAATCCAGTCAATGTGAACACACTTAGAGGCGAGTTTGGCCTCTTTTATATGTGAGTACCCTGAGAGGGATTTGATTTTATTTCCAACTGAACATCCTACGCACTGCACTTAGAGCGTTGCGCTGTTTCTCTTTGTCTTTTTGCATGTATCCTTGAAGAACCTGTCCAGCGTCGCTCAAAACATGCTGCATGCCCGAAACCTGAGTGTTTGGACCTTCTCAAGAAATTCCTGTGGAGGACTTGTTTTTTCCAAATTTCAAGTATCTTTTATATTTATATCTTGTTTTAGTTCATTCTATACATCTTTTTATATATGCTCATTTATATGTCCCTAGGCTTAGAGTGAGCACCAAGTGTATGTGTTTGTATTCCATAGAATACAGATTGAGAACCAGAGATTTAACCCTTTGAGTGCCAGAGGGGTACCTTTAGTGAGAGATGTGTAAAGACAATGCTTGTCAATGCCATGGAAACATCTCTAGCACTGAAGGAATTAAACTGAATACAGTGGAGCTATTTGAGATGCTTTTCTCCTGTTAACCACATGATTGCTCAAGAGGCATCTATACATTACATTGTCATGCACTGGATGCCTTTCTATTATCCAAGGGGGTTAAGAAAGTGGCAATACTGTGATGCTAGAATCTACCAAAAGGAATATGTGGTTTCTTATTCTTTAAAAAGAGCACTTACATGTTTGGAATCCTTCAAATAGCAGTCCAGTAACAAATATATTTTTATATAATGTTGCAAGTTTTTGTAAGCTTTAATGGGTAGGGAAATCATCATCATTTCTTGCTCCTGTGGGGGAGATGCAAGGTCAGAATCCGGTTACAGAGGTCAGTGCATGATAAATCCAACAGAGGAATGTAAAGCAAGGAACACTAAGAGCTCAAAACAATATCTGAGCACTGGCTTGGAGAAATTGCCCATTTAAATAGTATATGGAGCCACCAAGATTAAGTTGCGAGCAACACACGTGATGATGAGAGGAACACACACGTGACTCTGATGGCAGGGCAGAGAGAGCGACATACATGTGATGCCAACGGCAGGCAGAGACAGACACATGCATGAAAATGTCAGCAGGCAGAGAATGACTTGTGCATGACGCCGCATAACACTGGGGAGATTGCATTCCTTTGTCCGATGCCCCACGCAACAGGCCGAGACAGACAACACTGACAGAGATATACATTGCCATATGCACTACGAATTAGGGATGCAAGGGGAGAGGGAGCGACTGTGATTATTATCATCATATCATCCAGGCATAAACGTCTTGAAGTGTTGTTGTCAAGGTCTGGCTGAGCTGCTGTAACTCTGCTGCTTGATTCTACTGTGGGAGGTTGTAACCGTGGCTGTAGAAAGCTACAGGGAGCTCCCAGAATCTCCAACCTCTGGCAGGTGATGTTGGAAATGTGAACTCTGTCAGCAAAAACTGCAATCAGAGTTTAGTGATTATAGTAATGTGCCACGTTAAAACATAAACACACCCACATGAATATGACAATGGCTCATTAACATCCATTTCCATATGCAAAATAGCCATTGTTGAATAAAACAGTGAAACTGCCTGAGGCATGGTAGATTGATATCCATTTGAAGTGTTGCATGTAAAGTTTCGTATCATAAAATGTCGCATGTGTTTTGCCACGTCATTTGAAGTGTCTCATTCAAAGTTTTGCATCATAAAGTGTCGCAAATTCTACATTTCGCGTAGCTTCGGATGGCGCATTCACCATTTCGTGCGTTAACGTGTTGTAATATGGGTGCAACAATGACTCAAAATTGGTGCAATATTGACGCAATATGGGTTCAATAAGGACATATTAAAGAGGCAATATGGGTGCAATATTGACGCAGTATGGGTGCAATATTGACGCAATATGGGTGCAATAAGAACACATTAAGGAGACAATATGGGTGCAATATTGACACAATGTGGGTGCAATATGGGTTCAATAAGGATACATTAAGGAAGCAATATGGTTGAAATATGGATGCAATATTGACACAATGTGGGTGCAATATGGGTGCAATAAGGACACATTAATGAGGCAATATGAGTGCAATATTGATGCAATATGGGTGCATGGGCGCAATATGGATACAATATTGATGCAATATGGGTGCAATATTGACGCAATATGGGTGCAATATGGGTGCAATAAGGACACATTAAGGAGGCAATATGGGTGCAATATTGACGCAAAGTGGGTGCAATATGGGTTTAATAAGGATACATTAAGGAAGCAATATGGGTGCAATATGGATGCAATATTGACGCAATGTGGGTTCAATATGGGTGCAATAAGGACACATTAAGGACCCATTAAGGAGGCAATATGGGTGCAATATTGACACAATATGGGTGCAATATTGACGCAATGTGGGTGCAATATGGGTTCAATAAGGATACATTAAGGAAGCAATATGGATGCAATATGGGTGCAATATTGACGCAATATGGATTGGGTTGGTTTTGGTGGGTTTTGGGGTGGTTTTTGGTTGGGTTTTGTGTTGGTTTTGGTGGGTTTTGGTTTGGGTTTGGTGGGTTTTGGGTTGGGTTTTGGTTGGGTTTTGGATTGCACCCATATTGCATCCTTAATGCACCCATATTGTATCAATATTGCACCCATATTGCTTCCTTAATGTGTCCTTATTGAACCCATATATCGCACCCATATTGCGTCAATATTGCACCCATATTGCGTCAATATTGCACCATTATTGCCCCCACATTGCGTCAATATTGCACCCATATTGCGTCAATATTGCATGCATATTGCACCCATATTGCTTCCTTATTGTGTCCTTAATGTGTCCTTATTGAACCGATATTGCACCCACATTGCTTCAATATTGCGCCCATATTGCACCCATATTGCATCAATATTGCACCCATATTGCGTCAATATTGCATCCATATTGCACCCATATTGCTTCCTTAATGTATCCTTATTAAACCCATATTGCATCAATATTGCACCCATATTGCGTCAATATTGCACCCACATTGCCTCCTTAATGTGTCCTTAATGTGTCCTTATTACACCCATATTGCACCCATATTGCATCATTATTGCACCCATATTGAGACACGTTAATGCACGAAATGATGAATGCGCCATTCAAAGCGACGCAAAATGTAGAATTTGCGACACTTTATGATGCAAAACTTTAAAAGAAACACTTCAAATGATGAGGCAAAACACATGCAACATTTTATGAAGCGAAACTTTACATGTAACACTTCAATAGTAAACCTCGTAGATTCATGGCATTGTCTGATGGTTGTATCAGATTGGAGTTGAATACACCAGGATATGATGTCGTCCATGCTGTCAATATGCCATCACCACCATATCGCCACCCTGGCATCTCAAATTCTCTTAGTGCATCTTTCCCCTGGACATGTATTAACCTAGATTGTAATTGTTTTCTTGCTAAAGTGTTAAATATGTATTGTGTAATTCCTCAAACAATGAAAAATATTATTTCTCGAACAGACATTTTGGTTAAAGGAGAACCAGTACCTCCTAATAATAATCCCCCAATTACCTTATACAGCCAGAAAATTCTAATGGCCCATATGAATTTTTCCCTTTTGCATTTGTTCACAAACAGTCCTGGATGTCATGGAGGAGGACATGACACTTGCTAGAAACTCTGTTCAAACTCTGTTCACTGCACATAGTTATCTTAACCAGTGGGATGTGAAATGACTAGCTTTGCAGTGCTTTATGCACCCTTCTGGTCCTTACTGGGTTAAGCAGTCTCATGCGCTCTGGCTGCTTAATTTAAAAAAAAAACTACCACTGATTGTCATGTCTGCTTCCATGAAATGACAGAAGATGTTATCTCTTGCACAAATGTACAATTCAAAATTCATATGTCCATTAACATATCCTGGTTGTAGTAAGATAAGTGGGGTTGTAATTAGGAAGATTTATTTTTTATTTACGGTTGTTAACAGAAGCATACTATTTATTACGCTGCGATATGTTTGTGGCTCAGTATCGTGTGCTAAATCTCGTCTTTATGTGAATTTCTGCCAGTATTATGGGACTATAGAAATAGGTCTTATTTAGTAATGATATGTGCTACATGATCCTCAGGTTGATTGACAGCTTGTGTATATCTTTAATGCCCTAAAATATTTTTCTGTCAAGAATTGGAGCTGAGGGTGAAATGGTAATGGTTTTAGTTTTATATACTTGATCCATTAATTATAGTACTTAGAAGCAAACATTTTACCTATATTTAAGTGGAACTGTCACTTTGTAACAAATGTTTGATTGTGAATGAGTTTCCAAACCTATCCATTTTCGATTTAAAACAACAGTTACTTAGTTTAATTCATGTGCGTACTAATGTAAATGACTCAGTACTGACCAGCATGCCAGCCACATACTAATACCTTCATCACTCATCTTTGTCCCACCACTATCTCTTTCCCTCTTACTTGTTTTGGTAACTAGAGAGAGCGAATCCAAAAAACCCACTCTTTCTGAGCAGTACACTATATATATATATATATATATATATATATGTATAGATATGTGTTAATTTTAACCCTTTAACCTGTTGAGTGCCAGAGGGGTATGCAACTCACTGCAAAGCAATACATTGCTTAGCCCTATGGCAATGAAAGGGTTAAGTGCTAGACTACAACTAACAGAGTTAGGGCTAGATTTAAAGGCAGCCGTTAAACCATCCGCTAAGTAAAAAAGGCACATCGGCCGCAAAGAACACATGGTTTACGGCAGATTTAAAGGTAAGAGTACAAGAATAGCTATCGGGCGTAGGCACTACAAAAACACGTAACACAAAAACCAGCGTCGCACCTGATTTCGCATCACCTTGCGTCCCAAACACCCGTTAAAACACAACTTAAGTCAAAATGTAAATTACGGCTGCCGTTGTCTAGCAACCCTGATAGATGCACAAACAAAATTCAAACCTACAGCCAATCCCAAGGCCCCAAAGTATCAAAAATGTTCAAATACACCTATATATCTCAAAATAATGGTCACACCCTGTCTGTGTTTCGAGTTTCAGCAAGCTAGATCACAGGACACAGGAGTGGAGGATAGTGTTTAGAGAGAGAGAGAGAGAGAGAGAGAGAGAGAGAGAGAAGCATACACAGGAGTAAGGTAGAAGGATCATGGAGAGGAGAGAATTACATTTAAATAGACACATAGCACACTTTTGCACATAGCACATACATCCATACAAACACAAACACATACATATACATACACATAGTCTTTTTTTTTCATCACACGTTACACATTTTAAACTTTATTTTGACAATGTGAATCCGTTAGTGAAAGTGTGTGACAGAGAGTGAGTGGGATCGAGTGTGTCTGTGAGGGCATGTGAGAGTGCCTGGGTGTGAGTGGGTGAATGATGGCCAGGAGAGGAGGACAGGAGAGAGGGATGGGGAGAGTAGCGGAGGAGGAGGAAGGTCAGGAGGGTATCCCTCAGCAGAGCAGGGGTAGGAGAGGGAGATCCGCAGGGCGGAGGGGGACCAGGCCCACAAGAGCAGGCACACAAAGAAGAGGGACAGAACCTGCAGTGGGACGAGGGGTAGTTCCTGGGGACCACCACACACAGGCAGGGGCAGAGCAGGCAGGACACTCCGGTTCTGACTCCTCACATGCCGGAGCTGAGGGGGACAGGGTCAGGGATCCCCGATATACCGAGGAAGAAAACACGGCCCTCGTGGAGGCTGTGCTGGAGAGGGAGAGTGTCCTCTTCCCGGGGGAGAGACTCCCTGGCCTGGCTGCGAGGAGGAGAGCTGCCTGGAGCCAAATCTGCAGCCGAGTTAATGCGGTGGCCACCTGCAGACGGGATGTGGACTCAATCAAGAAGAGATGGGGAAACTGCAAAAGGCAGGTGAAGAAGAAGATGGGGGATGCCGCCCTGAACGCACGAGCCACCGGAGGTGGGCCACCTGTCCCCATCACCTTCAGCGCATGGGAGGAGAGGCTGCTGCAGACACTGTCATCTACCCTCATTGAGGGGGTCCCTGGAGAATCATCCACACAACTGCACCAACACAGCACTCTGAGGGTTTAAACAGGATGCAAGACAAGGACAAATGTCAAGGTTCAACAAGGCCAAAACCTGTCCAACTCCCTGGTTAACCCTCATGTTGCTGTGCTGATCACACACAATACACACAAACCATGCTCAGAAAAGTGTTGTATGTCAAACATCACAATTGTTGTCACACAGTGTTACCCATGTTCCCACAGGGAATCCAGCACATAACCCCATGAGTGCTAGAGGGATTATCAATGCATCGATCAACAATGCTTTGGCAACCCCTCCGGTACTCAAAGGGTTAACCAGACAACAAACACGTCGATAGGTTAACAATTACATGACACATAGGGGACATTCACTAAGCGGTGAAAAAGAGCTGATGTAGAGAATTTTACACTTACTTACATACCCTCACTTTACCAATTACAGTGTTAGTCTACAGAGAATATCCAGTAACATGATTCAAGCTGCACAGGCCCCATTGTATGGACTCCATAGAAAACATTGCAGATGGGAAAATGAGGTCAGCGGAGAAGTCAGCATCATAATCAGTTCATCAGGTCCACTTAACCGCTTACTGAATCACCAACAGGATGGATCAGGTCACAAATCACAGTGCCACTGAGAATAACTGCTTGTATGTGCAACACACAGGCCAAAAACGATTACACATAACTAAAGGTGAAAAAGTTGGCCTTGGTGTTGTGTATGCAATCATTTACGCTAACTTGTACTTACATATCTCACATTTGATTCACATATAGATCCTCAGGAGTGCTGATGCCATGGATGGATGGTACACCAGACACTATTTGCAGGATACATATGGGAACCAAGTATGAACCATTGAGGTTTGGTCAATAACAGGCCATGAATTATGAATATCTATGATCGGGTCTGGCTGCCTCACACAGAAGGATGGATGGGCTGATCCAGGAAAAAAAAGTCCTCAATCAATGATATCCTTCAATACTGGCTTGATTGTTGCCCCTCAGGATTCAACTTGAACAGACCTCATGGACAGAATCCTGTAATGTACATCAATCCCTGATTGCCACGGTGGTATCCCATGCATCACAATGCAATACATAGGATACCATCATGACAACCAGAGAGTGACATGTCAAATCTGACAAAATCCAGCACTGTACGGGATGAACTGATAACATAGGGATGAATACTACTTGAATCACACTGCAGATCAATTACAAAAAGATATGTACAGAAAGAAAAACGACCAGATATGTATGTGGATATGTCCCTTTCAAATGGGTACAAATATGTCCCAACAAGATGTGAACCCAGAGTTCGGTTCAGTATGTGTGATTGTCCTACTGCCCATATATGTGCACCCTCAACAAAATAACTCATATTGATAACATCATCAGAGTACACATACCTAGTATATTACACCTTCCTTGGATGGGTATCAGTGGCATCAATGAAAGTTAGTTTGTGATGGCTGTACATAGATAGGCAGTAAGACAATCACATGTACTGAACAGATCTCTGGGTTCATATCTATCAAGGATATGTTTGTACCCATATGAAAGTTACATATACACACATATCAGACCATATTCCTCACTGTGTACCTTGGCATAGCAATGGTTAATTTCACCTTGATGTAACATTGCAGGCATCATGAAGAGATGTTTAGAAAGATGTTGCTGTATATGACAGCTGGAGATGTCAGTCATATGACCACACGGAGGCTCTTCAGCGGACCCAAAATTGAACCAATTGCAGATGGATCCATCACTGACATGCTTACAAACCAGGAACACTTTGTAGACAATGGCAAAGATGTAGTTATCTCCAAATGGGTCAATTTTGAGTCTGCTGAAGAGCCTCCGTGTGGTCAAATGACTGACATCTCCAGCTGTCACATACAGCAACATCTTTCTAAACATCTCTTCATGATGCCTACAATGTTACATCAAGGTGAAATTAACTATTGCTATCCCGTTAAAGAGATAGTAATACCTAAAATGTGAAAGTAAAAATATATGTCATAGGATTGATCCACCGGGTAAAGCAAGGGTATTCCCACTGCTGAAAGGTGTTTCATCCCAAGAGTATAACAGCTCAAAGTTGAATATTCCATGGACAATATCACTGTGGCCTGAAAATGTACTATTCCAATGTTGCCAGACCATCCTCTGGCCAGCTTTGGTCCAGGGAGCATAAATCCACAAAGGATGATGTGGCAACAGCGCAAATGTACAATTTCAGGCTACTGGGATGTGGCACCAAAGGAATTCAACTCTGAGCTGCGATACATGTAGAATAAAACACCCTTCACCAGTAGGAGTACCGTTGTTTCACACAGGGGGATAAACCCTACAACATATATGTGCCTTTCCAAATTTCAAGTATTAATATCAATTTGACACCATCATGGATAAGTTTACTGATCACACAATCTCAATCCTCCACACAGGTTATGTGCCTCCAGCACTCCAGGAGCCCATGGTGGAGGCCACCTCACCACCCAGTGAGGAGTATACGGAGGAGGGGACCAGCCAGTGGGCACCGTACCCAATTACATCCACACCTCTTGCCCAACTGGATGACCCACCTCTGGCTGCACCACCTCTGGCTACACCACCTCTGGCTGCACCACCTCTCCTGCACCACCTCTGGCTGCACCAACTCTGCCTGCACCACCTCTGGCTGCACCAACTCTGCCTGCCCCACCTCTGGCTACACCACCTCTGGCTGCACCACCATATTACAATGATGCACCCCACCACCTCCAGGAGCTATTACCCTCCAGCAGCAGCAGCAGCACCACCAGGGAGGCAATGGCTGCCCCAGGTATGATCCCAGGTGGGGGCCAAGCACATACCAGTGGCCAAGGTTTGACCCTTGGCCACTCGGCTACCAACACCTGGGCCTGCTTGGGGAGCCCCAACACCCTATGCGAAGGGACGTGTTTACCCCACCACCTCCACCAGCACAGACATCGGTGGGCAGCAGTGGGTCCATTGATATGGTGGGCACATACCCATCTGCAGCACATACAGCAGCAGCTGAGGAGGACACAGCAGCAGCTGAGAAGGACACAGCAGCAGCTGAGGAGGACACAGCACCAGCTGAGGTGGACAAAGCACCAGCTGAGGAGGACACAGCACCAGCTGAGGAGGACACAGCAGCAGCAGATTCACCAGGCACAAGCATCACCAGCAGTGAACGCCCCACGGGGATGGAAGTAGAGTGTATGGCTCTGCAAAGGAGACTACTCCGGTCAAGCCTCTGCACCAATGACAACATCACCAGGAGCTGTAGGGAATCCTGGAGAAACACTAACAGGATAGAGGCAAGGATCCATGCCCTGGAGTCGGAGGTCATGAGGATCAACATTGAACTCCATCAGCTCCACACGGGGGTGATGGACATGCTTGCACAGGTACTGGTGGAGTTGAGAGAGCTGAACTGGAGGGAGAACTTACGGTTAGAGAGGGAGAACCTGCGCTCCACAGAGGGATCCACTGCCCCCACCACCTCCTCTAATGTGACCCCCGAAGCCACACCTAGGGGGAAAAGGGTGACCAGGAGATCATCCAGGTTATCCACTTCTGCCACACAGTCTAAGCCCCCCCCAAGAAAAAAAAATAAAATGCCCAACATGTTACATTTCCCCTGAATAAAGGAACATTGTGCTTTTGAATCATGTCTGATCTGCTTTGTATTTGGTCATAGATTGGGTGGCAGAGTTGTCTCCAATGCATTGCCAAACAATTCAGTGAACACAACTTCTGCCTAGGTAAGATGTTTGTGTGATGTTACAACATGGGTTCACACACACACCATTGTACAAATTCAACTGGAAATACATCCCTGGAGCCATATTACACAACTGGGTTATATGGCGATGTTGTGTGTTGATTTTGAACAACAAAACATACCCCTTAGCACAACAATTGGTACAACATTGAACATTCGTCTACATCAAATGTTGTGTTTAACCCTTTGATAGTCAGAGTGGTAGGCAACGCATTGCAAAGAAATGCATTGGGTACCACTCTGGCACTCAGAGAGTTAAGGGGATAACCAAATAAATGGCTATGTGACTTAGTGGTGACATAACAAGCAGGACAGATAAATGGGACCTGCATCAATGTTGTCTTAGACTCAAACACTCATTGTGCAACTGACTTACTGGGGAACCCAATGTTTTTAACCTAGGATTTCAATGTGTAGCACACACATTGATATCCTGGGGTGAGCATTGGGGCCTCCAGTAAGTTGAGTTGTTGTTTTTCCTAAGGGTGTAACAGACTTCACCAGTGAAAACACTTGTCCACTTGGTCTGGTTGTTCGTTGATGTAGCCCATGTACTGTGTCAAAGTGGAGGAGTATCACAGAACATTGATTATACTGAGCAACACAGAAACTGTGGACAGAAATTCACTGTGGAAGTATGTCCCCTGTATCACCTCTTTATCACTCCCACAACACATTAGTGTATCACTGCCACCATCTGTTTGCGTGAATACATCACAGAGTCCACTCACTTGCAAACAAGTGGTGGACTCCTGTGATATGGGTGATGCCTTTCCATGTATGGGGGATACTCTATCCTGAGTGTGGTTAAGCATTAACAAACAAATGTGTAATCCAATATATCCTCATACAGACACAGATGATTGACTAGTGATGGTTCATCTTTATTGTGTCTCAAAGTACATTAGAACGTACATGTGTTTTCTGTGTGTATTGCCTATATGCATTGAACACTTGTATGAGAACACTAAATGCACTTTGAAACTAAATCATGCTACTTGAGTAACACTGCTGTCCTGCTCATGTGTCCACAAGGTTTGACAACTCTGTAGATGAGCATCCTAACTATACAGGTTATTACACTTGTGAATTTGTGTTTTCTGTGTCTATATGAGAATGTTCCAGTAGAGGTATGTGTGAACCTCAGGTCAAATATTGCATCACTAACAACATCACCAGAAATAGCAAGGGGTGATCTTTATGAAGGTGTTGTCAAGACATCAATCAGTCACATGGAAGATCTTCAGTTCAAGGATGGATCATGTTATGGATGCCTGTGGGACAAGAGGACAGGATTTGGAGCAATAGACCTGAACTGATCATCAAGAAACAACAATTTCAATTTTATAATCCCCTCAATCTTCTTAATTACAGGTGAGTACACAAACCATTGCTTGACAATCTGTAACCAATTATGTGGAGAACTAAGGACATGTGCCCCAGCCCTATGGATATGTGCCCCTGACATGAATACACACATCAACAAGTGTTCTGAGAGCTCCATGGAAGTAATGAATTTGGGCTGCCACTGTGAAAGTGACAGTGGCAGCCCAATGTCATTTGTTCCCTGGAACTATTGGGACATGTTTGTTGATGTGTGTATTCATATCATGGGCACATATGTCTGCACACTCACAGGTCAGCATGGAGTCCCTCGTACCACTGTACATCCACCCCTCTGCTGCTCTTCTCAGCTCTAGCACAGTACAGGTCCCATATTGAGTCCAATGGCCCTTTAACCCCTGATGTGACGGAGTAATATCCAATGATTAGCATTGGATAACATTCTTTCACTACAAGGCTAGCATGGTTGCTCTGGCTATGATCATGGCAAATCAAGTTGCTGTCAATCAAGCCCTGTAAGGCGATGAACATGGGTTATGTGTTGTACCTTGTTTCTCCTGAGGGTGTGCGTGATATCCTTGGGGTCTGTATGTCAACGTGTAGAGGGGAATGGAGGATGGTTTCTGAATCCCCACACACAATATGCCACATCCATGGTATGGTTGATGTTTGTGGCCATGCTGCTGCCAGTGCAGTGCTGTGTCAATGTTCCTGTGGGGTGAGACAGAACGTAATGTGCAGTATGTTTAGTGTCACAGGACTGATGCATGATATCCTTGGGGTCTGTTTGTCAATGTGTAGAGGGGAATGGAGGATGGTTTCTGAATCCCCACACACAATATGCCACGTCCATGGTATGGTTGATGTTTGTGGCCATGCTGCTGCCAGTGCAGTGCTGTGTCAATGTTCCTGTGGGGTGAGACAGAACGTAATGTGCAGTGTGGTTAGTGTCACAGGACTGATCTGTGTCCCTCTCAGGGTCTCCTCAACATGGCCTATGTCCATGGGCACTTCATGTATGGGGGGGTCCGGGATGTGATCCAGCAGCCTGGTGTCCACTGCGATGTTGTGCAGTATTGCACACGCCACAATTATGTTGCACACCTTTCCAGGTACATACTGCAGTGCTCCAGACATCGTGGTCCAGACATCGAAATCTTGACTTGAGGAGGCCAAAGGTCCGCTCAGTGGCATTCCTCGTTCTGCCATGAGCCTGGTTGTACCTTTCCTGGGCATGTGTTCGAGGATTGGCTACAGGGGTCAGTAGCCAGGACTTGCATCCATAGCCAGCATCACCTGTGTAATGTGAGTGACATGGTGAGACAGGGAGCACATGTTGTGTGAATGATGTTTTGTGTGGTGGACGTACTAGCTGTGGGTCAGGAGCATGCTGAGCAGGGTTGTGTGTACACCTGTGTACGTGGTGTGATTTTGTATTGTGGACTCACCCAAAAGCCATCCCCCTGTAAAAGTTCCATTCTCGAAATCTCTGTGGACTGAGGAGTTTGGGAGAATGTATGAATCATGTGAGCTGCATTATCCTCATATGTCTGTCACACACCATCTGCACGTTGATGGAGTGATAGTTCTTCCTGATGAATAGCTGTGCGTCCTGTGCTGGGGCTTTAATACGGACATGGGTGCAATCTATAGCACTCATGACCCTGGGCATGCCTCCCCTGGTGTAAAAGGCCTGCTTGACGTGTATCCAGTCCATGTCGGTGGTGGGAAAATGTATATAGGTACTGGCCTTGCTTTTGAGGGCTGGCAGGACCTGGGCCAGCACCCTGGAGAATGTGGCCTGTGACATGCCAGATGCGTAACCCTCAGTGGACTGGAAGGCCCCACTTGCCTTGAAGTGTATGGCACAGAGTAGTTTCTGCAGGCCAGTTAGGGCATGGTTGTGGATGTAGATGGGATCCACCTGCTCCTTGATGACCTCATACAAGGCAATGATGCTGTCAGGCCTCAACCTGTAGCGATCAATTACCTCATCATCGGTCATTCTAAAGAGGGTGACCCTTGGGCGGTATACCCTGGGGCTTGGTGGTCGTCTATACATCCTCTGCTGCTATGGAGCATCCTGTTGCTGCAGCTGCGCATCTGCAGGCAGGTGCTGTCCTCCAGGTGGGGATGGACTCCTGTGTGGCTGCTGAGCCAGAGCCTCCTCACTTGCAAAAGGTGAAGGCTGTTGAGTGAGTTGTAGCACCATTGAGAGGCTACCATGCCTAGAACAAGACACTTTACCTTGTTCGTGCTCGATGGGTGCTCCTCACAATTCTGTTTGTCTCCCTAAGTATAAGGGCATCCCAGGCATGGGCCCTTGCTTCCGTGTGCCTAGAGGGATTCAGCGCCACCGCACTGATGAGGCCCATATAGGCCGAAACGTACGTCTGTGGTTATGCTGTTCCTCTCGTGCAGAGAGGATTTGCCTGACATTTCGGAGCTGGACTGTCTGTGGGCAGGACCAGTCTGATATGGACATGGAGATTTCCTCTCTGCAATGGCACATGGGAGTGAAAAACGTGAGTTGTAGCACCATTGAGAGGCTACCATGCCTAGAACAAGACACTTTACCTTGTTCGTGCTCGATGGGTGCTCCTCACAATTCTGTTTGTCTCCCTAAGTATAAGGGCATCCCAGGCATGGGCCCTTGCTTCCGTGTGCCTAGAGGGATTCAGCGCCACCGCACTGATGAGGCCCATATAGGCCGAAACGTACATCTGTGGTTATGCTGTTTCTCTCGTGCAGAGAGGATTTGCCTGACATTTCGGAGCTAGACTGTCTGTGGGCAGGACCAGTCTGATATGGACATGGAGATTTCCTCTCTGCAATGGCACATGGGAGTGAAAAACGTGAGTTGTAGCACCATTGAGAGGCTACCATGCCTAGAACAAGACACTTTACCTTGTTCGTGCTCGATGGGTGCTCCTCACAATTCTGTTTGTTGATCAGGCGTGCTTGGAGGTTGCTGATGTTCCTTAGCTCTCTCCCTTGCACGCCTTCTCCGCAGTCTTCGCAACAATATGTAACCCAACATACTGATTGCTCTCTCTATCTCTATCTCTCTATATATCTCTCTATCTCTCTCTATCTCTCTCTTTCTCCCTCCCTGAGTGGAAAACAAGCCGCAAGTGAGTGTGTTGAGTTGTCCCTTTAAGTACTTGATAGGGCGTTGTGTAGGTTTGGTGATGAGGTGAGTGCTGACCAATGGAGAGTTGTCTTTGCCCAAGTAAGTGTTTGCAGGTGTGTGTGTGTTATAAGATGTGGTGTGTTGTGCTTGTTATGTGTGTGCCATTTGCGGGTGTGCAGTTGTGGGGTGCAGGTCGTGTGTTGATGTTGCCCAGGTGAGCTTATATTTGCAGGTGTTCACTTTGTGTGATAACCCCCATTGTTCCGTGCCATGTTGTGTTGTTGTATTTTTGTGTGTCGTTGTCCCTGTGGTGTTGGTTGTTGTTGTGTGTGGAGTGATTTGTGTTGTGTGTGCATGTTTTTGTGTTGTTTTGGCATTGCACGGGTTAATTTTTCCATTTACATGGTTGTGCGGTAAGCATTTTGTGTATTTTCCTATGTAACGGGTGTTTTGTTTTGCCCGTTAAGTGTCTAACGGCTAAGAAAAGTGGGTCTTAACTTTTTGCCGTTAGGTGTGTCTTTTTTTCAGCCGTTACCAGTACAGCAAGCCTTTGAATAGCTCTGGGGTATGTTGTTCCATGCATCTGAATGCACGTAAGTGTATCGGCCGTAAGGATTATGAAACTGCCGTTAGCTGTTCTTTAGACGGATCTTTGAATTGCAACATGACACTTAACGTACCCGTTAGTGATTTTTTTTTACTAACGGCTGCCTTTAAATCGAGCCCTTAGTGTTTTAAAATGCAGTGGTGAATGCATTCCTCTTTTATTTCTAAGGGAAAGTATTGTGCAGAGAGATGTACCAAATATAGCAAGTGAAGAGCTGTTTCTACATTAGAGGAAGAGACAAAATCCTATATAATAATTCGCTAGGATGTTTGTCAGAAGCCGTCATGCGCAGTAGAGACTGCCTCAACGCACAGAATGTTGGGAGTTCTGTGCTGGGAGCATTCTGTGCTTTCGGGCAGTCTCTACAGTGCATTACTGCATCAGTGGCAGGACGCAGAGCAAGACCAGCCTCTTAACATTACCTGGACCTGCTCTGCGTACTGCCGTTACCGCACTGCTCCACGGGATTGCGTCTCCTTACTCATAAGATGCAATCATGCGCAGTAGAGACTGGCTGTACGCGGGCAGTATGTACTGCGCATAACTGCATTGTGACAAACTTTCTGGCCTTTTATTATATAGGATATATGTGTGTTAATTTTTAACCCTTTAACCCGCTGAGTGCCAGAGGGGTATGCAAAGCACTCCAAAGCAATGCATTGCGTAGCCACCTGGCAATGAAAGGGTTAGGCCCCAGATGGACTTAACCCTTTGAGTGCCAGAGGGGTACGCAACACATTGCGTACCCCTCTGGCACTGAAAGGGTTAAATCCCTCTGGTACTTCAAAGAGAGTTAGGGCTAGATTCTGTTGCAGGTGCTAAATGTTAACACACATTTTATCAAAAATGTTCCTGTTGAAGTCTATGGGGAAAACTGGAGATACAAGCAGTGATAAAATTAGCACCTGTAATAGAATCCAGCCCATGGTGTTTTAAAATGCAGTGGTGAATGCATTCTCCTTTTATTTCTAAGGGAAAGTATGTGCATAGAGCTGTAGCTAATAGAGCAAGTGAAGAGCTGTTTCTACATTAGAGGAAGAGACAAAGTGGTGTATAACTGACTCACAAATCTCCATTCTCTCTGTAAGGAAAATTCACTAAAAGATATTGCAACACATGAATTGCTATTATACAGTATATAGATTTGCTAAAAAAGTACCTGTGCTTAACAAGAGATACATTAATAAACTTTCATGCACAACTCATCTAGTAAACAGTTGCTATGTGAATAACTCCTTGAAGAAGAATTAACATCTTCTAAGAAACCCCCCCACATGCACTTACCTTATAATAGCCAGAGAATCAAGACAGCTCCTATGTATTTAGCTATTATGCCTTTGTGCGAGAGATAACATATTGAATCAGTCCTGGATGCCATGTCTAATGAGGCAGACATTAGAGCAGCATCAAATTGAAGCAGACAAAGTATGAGCCTATACAACCACCAAAGCAATGCATTAAGCAACTCTCTGGTCCTTAAAGGGTTAAGCATACTATATGTAGTGAACAAAGTTTGGGGTCATGTGGTTTCACCAGAAACTGTCATGCCTCCATGGACATCACATCCAAGTCTGATTGTAGATGTTATATTTTGAGTAAAAGGATAAGAGCAAAATTCAAAATGGACATAAGGATGTTGGATCCATAGTAAGGTAAGTGGTGGAGGGTTATTATTATTATTATTATTATTATTATTATTATTATTATTATTATTAGAAGGTGTTTTAACACAACTTCTATAGCTGGTGTAAGGAAAATTAGCAATTTTGTACTGTGTTCCCCTGCTCCTAGTTTACGTATAAACAGACCACCACAGAGCAGATTCACTGGTTGGCCCAAAATATCCTCACTGTCCCCCACACGATACAATTGAAATACTAAAAACTGATATATGATTGATGAAAAAAGGGCCAATCCATGATTATTAATAATGGAAAATGACTTTGCAAGTCAAGATAATGTCAGAAAATATGAGAAAAGAAAAAAGAAGGGACCTGTGAGTGGCAAAAAAAACCCAAAATGGATATTACAGTCACTCTAATTGACCTTCTTAAAGATGACCAGTTCAAAGTCTTATCATTAATAATAGACCAGATGGCTAAATGTCATTAATACTAAGCCTTTATTAATATAATTAAAAACCTAAGTATTAATTGTTTAACCCTATATCAATTAGGGAATTATTATATAGGATAAGACTTTGAACTGGTCATCTTTAAGAAGGTCAGTTAAAGTGACTATAAAAAACAATTGAAATACTGTCATTTTTCTCTCAAAAGCTTTGTAGAAATGCTTTAAAAAAAAAAGTGCAGGATTATTCAGCTCTCAAAAAAAGTTCTTTGCTCATATTTCTGCTTGGAATTTCATTGGTGCATTACTCTTCTGTACGTTAAAGTCACTGAATGAGAAAGGACAAAAAAGAGAGAGCTGAGGTACAGATCTTATTAAACCCTACCAAAACATTTTAACACTGGTTTCAGTTATGCCATATAGCTGTGCTTCCATTTCTAAGAATTACTAACAATATAGACCAATCAATAAAAAATGCGTAACACAAGGTAGTGGGAAAATGAATTGATTGAGGTTCATACTATGTAGTACTTGTTGGCAACATTATTCAGACTTCTGTTGATTCAGACTGATTAAAAGTACGAATGACAAATGCAAAACCTTTCTTTTTTATATATGCTATATGTACGTAAAGAGATATGTATGAGAGAAAAAAGGGTCTTAAACTGTACTATTACAGTGGAATCCAACCATTCACAAATGGAAAGAAAGTCGGTTACTCATCTTAGAAGAAAGAAATATGAACAGTAATAGCCTGATATGTTTCCACATTCAAAACAGTAGCAAAATTGTATATACATATATATATATATATATATATATATAGATATATAGATATATATACACCCTGTGATGGGCTTCACTAGTATGGAGACAGCAAGTATATTTTTAAAATGTCCAGATGAGCTTCTATCTGACAGCCTTCCCTCCTGCCATTCTTCCCAGATGCAGGCCTGAATGTGTCTCTAGCTCCCCTCCTGCCTCATAATTGAAAGTAATTAATTAAAACCTTCCATTATGGTTTCCTTCCTTTTTTTTTGGGGGGGGGGTTCTTGGCCATCAGTTCGGCCTTGCTGTGAAAATATGCTTTATAAAGGGATATACCAAGAGTATTTGTCATCTCTTGTACTACTACAGCTGAGGAAATGTCTACTAGATTTAACTTTTTCAAATGAATCATTTAATGCTGTCAGATTCTCAGGCTATTCTCAAGGAAGTCAGTCCACATCCTCAAACTTCAGAAGCCACAGCACACCCTTAGTGAATTCTATTTTGTTCAGATTCTAAAGTTCTTTTGAGGAAAGTAGCAGGGAAAACGTATATATATTTGTTACTGATAATATGGATCTATTCATCATCTGTGGAAGAAACTCTCTGTTCCAAAATCTAAGCAAGCTGAATTACAAAAGGCCTATACATTCTTTCCTGTTCATAATGTTATCAATGTTAAAATTACAAAGGAGTAAGATATTCCTGAGAAGAGATTAACCTCCCCTAAGAAGCTGAATTCTATTTTTCCCTTTGATTCAAAATATACTGCCTTCTGGGATAATGACATTTCATAGATGTTCTTATACAGCCATTAGCCAAACCCATATAAGAATGGCATGCCCAGGTGTAGGGATGCATGAAACTTTTTGTATTAGATGAGAAACATGCAAAAAAACAGTACTTCCACCTTCTGTGGGAATTCCTGTGAAAAGTGCAATATTTCCCCTTTTGTCAATTTTTTTCCACTGCATTGAAATCAGTGATGATAATGCTTCCTCCCCATGAATTACTGTCATGCTAAAATATAAAAGGGGTATCTGTTTCCAGCATGTTGTCAGTCGGTGACTGGGTGAGAGAAAAAGCAGCAGAGTTTTTTTATTGTGGCTAATGTAGGAAGCCTGGTAAAGAAAGGGAGCTGGAGCAGCTTGATAGGTGGTATAGAATTGTTCTCAGGGTGTGTTTGTGAAAGGATAAAGACTTATTAATAAATCAGTGTTTTACTGATAACTGACAGAGTTGGGGCAGGCAGGAGATCCTTCAGAGATACTACACAGACAGACAGACTTACATCATACATTCAAGACAAGATAAACAGACAGATTGAAATTCTGTTACTTGTGTACATTTACTTCTACATCTTAAAAAACAAGATCGATAAGCATATACTGAGGTGTGGTGGTGGTGCTATGCACTTAATACTTACAACTTATGACTGTGAGACACACCAGCAGCCTTGTGATGACTAGTAACAGTAAAAGCACTCCTAGAAGTGCACGGTGTTGAAAGGCACATAACTAGGGATGGGCAAAAACTTTCACCTAAAAAATTTAAAATTGAGAAAACCATAACGTTTCACCTTTTATGGTAATTCCTTTGGAAAGTGAAGTTTTTCCATGTTTTCCACCACAACTCCCAGCCTTGTTCCACTACACTAGAACCAGACATATAGACACACAGCCTTGTCCTATGGTAGCCATATAATCACACATACTGACAATTCAGTCCACCAAGTACGGTGATTCCAAGTCTCATAGTAACCACAGAACCACAGATACTGACCTACAGCCTTGTTCCAAGGTAGCCATTGACCCAAAAATACTAATACCCCAACCTTTTACCATGGTATCCATAAAAGCACACATACTGACCCACCATTGTAATCCCACAGTGGCCATAAATCCAAACACAACCCCTTCCCGCCTTGCCCCATGGTAGCTATAGAAGCAAACATACTTACCTCCAACTTTGTTAAAAGGTAGCTGGATCTACCGTGTAGAGGAATTTATTAGGTTCTTCTTTATAGAACCCAGTGAATCCACAAGATCAATGGGAGAGTGCACAAATAGACCTCTCATTAAGAATCTCTGCAATTATTTTTTTGGCAGGAGAAGGCATTCACAAACCAATAGCAGAAATACTACCTCCAAGCATTCACAAACATATAATTAAATTTAAAAATATATATACAGTTGCACTGTTCTTCTAGGTACTGCAGAAGAACAAGAACTTCTTAAAAATAAACAATATCAACAGACTGAAAATGTCCAGTTATAAACAAAATAGTTTTAGAATATGTTGTCTGTCACTTAAAATCCAAGTGTAAAATTTTAAATTGAAAAATATGACAAGGAGATGAACTTGTAGATGGTAGAATTTTGTTTTGCAAATTCTCTCATTTCTCTTACATCAAGCAAAATACCTCTGTGATATTCAGAATGCAGTAATCCCAACAGCTATGTAAAGGAATATAGTGAAATCCTTCCCAATAAGACAGCATTATCTTTGAAGAATAGGCTGAGCATCATAGAATGAGTGCATTACCGTGTTGTATAGCTGGAGGGCTAAAACTAGCTATGGAGACTCAGGAGACAGAATCTGACAGATATTATCTTTGTAAAACCAAAGAAGTGAAAGGAACAGGGAGATTAAAATGAATTAATAGTTCTCGTGATTCAATCTTACTGAAGATGGAATAAATCAAAAATATTATTTTGCCAATTGTGCATACTGTTGGCAGCTAATATAAAATAAGTCATCAAGATAAAGCCAATCATCCAAATCTTAAGTGTGCGGTCATAAATAATACAGCTGATACCATTTATAATAGTGAAAAGTTGTTTAATTGATGACAATACAAATTATGAAAACCTGGCTTAAAGAATAATGCAGTGTTTAATATATTCTTTCTCAAATTTCATAATATTTTGCATCATATTCCTATATAAATTATATATAATTTTTGTGATTTTACATGCACGACTAATTTAATCAGGAATAGCAGTATTGTTACAATTCCTGACGTCATCTAAGGATGGTCTAGTGGTAGATCAAAAACATCTGACTAACCATAAATTATGAACTGAAGACCTAAGCACATGAATGAAATAAGGAAATATTAAAGGAAGGCCATCACAATTTATTTCTGTCCACAAACTTTGTGTACTAGGAATAAAATGGTAGATGTTGAATGGGAAGTATTTAAATCACCTTTCTTTAAGTAGAGTGCTGTTTTATGGGAGAGAGCTTTCCCAGTAGTCTTTCATTGTCAATTAACAAAACACATCAATATATGCCATTTATATTGGTGTTGACAGATGCAGACTTTAGCAAAGTATTTAGCAGATTAGGAAGCATAAATTTAGTCAAGAAAAGTAAGTTAAATTAAAGTACAAAAACTAAAACCTTCAACTGTATGCAAACTTAAACATCTGTTAAACATAAAACTATGCTACACTGTTTAAGGCCATGTTTAGCTATAATTGCATGTGCTGATTGAATTATAGTGTTATTGGTTTCTTAACTCCTTAAAAGATTAAAGGGGTGTGCAACACATTGCTTAGGGTGACTGGTGAGGGCCAAGAAAAGTTGGCAGTTGCAAGGCTGGATAGTACCCACCATTGGAGCTGGTTATAGTGCTCAGGATAACACCCAGGGATAGAGGATGTTCTACTGGAACTTAACACTAGTTGAAAGCAGATGATTATATAAAAAAAAAACTGTGTACCAGGCTATGAGGAGGAGACAGGCTGAATTATATACACAGAACCAAAGGAAATGGCACTGAGGAGTTACTGCAAGGCTCACATGATGAAGCTGAGGAGGTGAAGAGACTAGCCTCCATGGAAGGCTAAGTAATAAAAGCAAGGCTTGAACAGCAAGATAAGGGTGATCTAGGTAAATAGTGGAGGTTGGCAACGTAGTAATAAAGCAGTACTAGCAAAGTCAATAAATTGGCAGGCTTAGTGAATGGTCTGGGACACAATGGAGGTCTGCAATGGAGAAATCATAAAACTGGAAACAGGTTCAAGGAAGCACAGGAGATACCAGCAAGGGATGACTCTGAAACTCTTAGGGGAGATTAAATAGGAAGAATACTGGAAGATGGCAGGATGTTTGCCAGCAAATGATTGACACTAATCGAATTGTGGCACAGAATTTTCAAGGAATGATATAATAACAGTCTGCATTATTTTAGTGCATAACAACTGGTAAGAGTTTGTTACATCTGTAGAGTTAGAAAACAAATATAATAATGGTTTCTCTTTAACCCCTTAAGGACCCTTGGCGATCCTGGCACGTCATGGGTCGGCGATCCATAAGGACCCCTGACGTGCCAGGACTGTCATTGAATTCAGGGTTCCCCACATAGTTGCACACAATTCGGGGAGCCCTAATTACGGATGCACAGAAAAAAAAATGGTCCGTGGTCCTTAAGTGCCGGCCACATACGAGATCGACTGGTCTTTAAGGGGTGTGCTGTGCCTGCTACCAGTGCTAAACCTGCTACCAGTGTGTCTTGTAATACTCAGGAGGGGGGGAATATGATGCCAAGTGTGACAGCAGGGGACCCTAAGTCACACGTGCCATCCTGAAACAGTACCGCTAGTCCTAGTACTACTACTACTAAGAAGGTCCAGCAGCTTGTTAGTGTTAGAAGTGAAGGAGTGGGTAATCAATATCCTGACTGTGAGGAGGAAGACTCTCGGGCTGAACTTGTTGTGGTTGGTGTTAGTAGTTAGTAGCAACTCTAATGGTCAAGCAGTTGGAGGGACTAGTGTTAGTGGAGTGGTAGGAGAAGCATTTGAGAGCATCCAGCCTAGCAGTCTAGGGAGCCCACACCATTCCTTTGGTCCTGAGAGTCATCTTCCCTTCATTACAGTGTCCAAGTGGAACAAGATCCTGAAGAAGCCAGAACTGGTGGTGGATAGCAGGGGCAGAAATAATATCACCACCACCAGGAGCACAGATCAGCTGCTTGCTGCTACTGCTACCAGTCTGCCTTCTTCAAGTCACCAAGAAATGACAAGTGTGATTTTAGGGGACCCTCTGCTCATCCCCTCCTCCAACCAGCAGTGAGATGTCTGTAATAGAGCAGCAGCATGTAGGGACTAGTGGGGATGGTGGTGATGATGTTGGTGGAGAAGCTGGGGTGGAAGAGATATGGATGGCCTTTTTAGCAGAAACTGAGAAGGAATGGGAGACAGGGATGAAGATGGGCATCACCACCACCACCAGCAGTGAGCTTTTGGAATTTGCAACTGCTCTAATTCCTGCTGCTGTTGAGTTGCAACGGCAGCAGGATTCTGAGGAGCAGTCTAGTATGCCACAGACCACTGTGGACACAGTGGGAATGGGGTCAACAAGTGATGCGGGACTAGGACAGGTTCCACTTGCCAGCGGCAGCAATACTCCTGGTCCTAGTTGCAGTGCGTATTCTGAGGCAGTAGCAGTGACAGCAGCCACATCATCCTCTGCTCCACACAGTGAAGGGGAATGTGGAGGACAAGAAGAAAAAGGCCATTCTTCTCCACCCGTTTCCTATTTTTATCCCCTGAAGTCATGGGTGTGGGACTATTTTTCACTTGGGGCAGGCACAGTGCAGTCATCACCAATGGCACTGTGCACAATTTGTGACAAGTCAGTGAGAAGAGGAAAAGAGAGAACACACCTTGGCACAACTGCCCTGATAACACACATGAAACACAGACACTGTGGCATTTATGTCAAACATGTTAAAGCCAAACACCTACCACAGAAATCAAGCACCTCTGTTGCTGTACCCCCTGACTCTCCAGAAAGGCAACAAGAGGTGAGGCAGAGGTCAAATCGGAGGAAGAATAGAGAAACCAGAAGGAGACTGGAAATTCCATGAAGAGAGAAACAACTAGCTCGCCATCATCTTCTTCCTCTAGGGTAACTACATCTTCTGCCAATCCACCTTGTTCATTGTTACCTCCCACTCCAGGCATCTGAGGAAATTTCATCCAACAAAATATGCTAAGATGGTGACAGGGAGGGTTCATCATTGCTATTAAACTGTTAGCAGTCAACAAGTTGTCACGTGTCCTTAGCGGGGTGTGGACAAAGGTTATAGTGACAGTGTCAGTACCTGGGTTCTGGTGTCATGGTGTTTGGATAGAGTTGTGCCAGGTGTTATTTACCACACACACTATGCAAATTGCAGTTGCTGATGAGAGGCACAGTTCCTGCCCTCAAGCGAAAAATTTCTATACTAAAAACAACACACCCAGGATTTTGGAGGAGGGGCAAGTGGAGAAGTATTATGGGCCAACTTCTCATTTTCTCCACATATTGTGCTGCTACTGCCTCAGATGCATGACTGGAGCTAGTTGTGGCAAGTGGAACCTTCATCATCCATCACCCATGTTACTGCTGTTGTTGATCCCATTTCCTTATAGCTGCCTAATCATCCTGCTGCTTAAACAACTCAGTAGCAGCAAACTCCTCACTTATGGATCAGGACATTTGGCAATGGCCAACTGTAACGGTTTGTTTGACTCACAGACACAGAGTTAAGACAAAAACACAGTTTTATTAAATACAATAATACATAAAGAACCCTCACAGGTCCTGTAATATAAATCTTATAGTACAGACACACGACAGGTTAATTAGGCCCACACAGGTCCAGCATATGTATAGGAGACAAACAGTTTATACTGACACGAGTCAGGTAGATGATAAGGTTTCCAGGTTACAGCAATGCATGAGTTAACATTCATCAAGAAAGGAAAACAGTCCTATGTTTTCTGGCAACCAGCTGCTTCTAGAAGACGCCACAGATAGAATCCACAGCGATACTAGTCCACTGAAGTAATCAAGAGTGCTACCGGTGCTGACACGGAGGCAATAATAGTAACCGGTTATGACAGAGTGGAGCGAGACCAATGGCAATGTACCGGTGCTATAACGGAGGCAACACTTACAACCAGTTTTGACAGAGTGCAGCGTAACCAATGGCTAAATAACGGTTCTATAACGGAGGCAACACTTGCAACCGGTTTTGACAGAGTGGAGCGTAACCAATGGCAATTGTACCGGTGCTATAAAGGAAGCAACACTTGCAACCGGTTTTGACAGAGTGGTCGGTTCACAGGAACAATCACTGGAGAGTAGTCAGGCAGTCCGGGTAGGTACACAGGCGCAGGAACAGGAGAGTAGTCAGGCAAGCCAAGTCGGTACAATGGAAACCTCAATACATACGTAGAACTGGCACAGGAAAACCATGAAAGGGCAGTGAGAAGGTGCAGGAGCCCAGTATATAAAGGCTATACTGGGTGGACTAAACACAGGGCAACCAATGAGGACCTCACATTGGATAACTGACAGAAAAATAAAAACAAGGAATCACGGGCACCGTGATAGTACCCCCCTCTCAAAGACCCCCCTTCCTAGAAGAGGGACCTGGTTTCTGAGGATATTTAGAGTGAAAAATACACAGTAATTTAGGATCATGAAGGTCCTTTTGCTCAACCCAAGAACGTTCCTCCGGACCATAACCCTTCCAATGTACCAAGTACTGCAATTTTCCTCTAAATCTGCATGAATCAATGATACTTTGAACTTCGTACTCCTCCTGACCCTCTACCTCTACCAGACCGGGAACCACAGGAGTAGTTGTGTAACAGTTACATAACAGAGGTTTCAGGAGAGATACATGGAACACATTATGAATGCACATGGACGCAGGGAGATCCAAGGCATATGAGACAGGGTTAATTTTACGGATCATCCTGAACGGGCCAATAAACCAGGGAGCCAGATTGTTGGACGAAACTTGCAACTTGAGATTTCTGGAGGATAGCCATAGCCTGTCCCCAACCTGGAAGGAGACCGCTGGCAGCCATCTACGATTGGCGTGGCGCTGATGATGCTGGAAAGACTGAGAGCCCTCTGAACCTGTGCCCAAGTGGAGCGGAGTTGCTCTATGTGCTCGTCCATAGCTGGAATCTGTTTTGACTGGAAGGAGTCCAGGAGCAAACAAGGCTGGAACCCGTAGTTGATGAGAAACGGGGAGCTCCCGGACGATGAATTAACCGCAAAGTTCCTGGTGAACTCTACCCACAGCAACAGGTCGGCCCAGTTATCATGATGATCTGTGACAAAACAGTGCAGGAACTGCTCCAATCCCTTATTGGCACGCTCAGCAGCCCCATTTGTCTAGGGGTGGTAGGCAGAGGAGAAGGACAGTTGAATGCCCATCTGTTCACAAAATGCTCTCCAAAATCTGGACACGATCTGGCTCCCATGGTCGGACACCAGACCTCTAGGTACCCCATGCAAACCATTGCTGACAAGGCATTTGATCGAGTGTCCTGGAATTTCATTGATGCTGTTTTGGAATATATAGGTTTAGGTCCGCGATTTTTACACTATGTTAAGGCGCTATATACTTGCCCCACTGCATGTGTGCATGTTAATAACTTGCTGTCTTCTCCTTTTGCTCTCCACAATTGCACTAGACAGGGTTGCCCCCTGTTCCCGCTCATATTTGTTCTGGTCATTGAAGTATTAGCTTGCTCTTTAAAACGTAACCCTGAAGTTGTTGGTATTCACACTGGTTCCAGAGAACATAAATTGTCTCTCTTCGCCGACGAACTCATTCTATCTCTATCGTCCCCTTCTTCTTCACTTCCAGCATTGATGGCCGAATTGACCGCTTTTGGTACATGCTCTAATTTTAAACCAAACTGGTCTAAATCAGAATTGATGAATATCTCTATCCCTATCGCTCAATGGAGTACGGTATCCAGTAATTCCCCATTCCAATTAACTTCTGATAGATTGAAATATCTAGGGATCTTCCTGTCGCCTGATCTCCGTAAACTTTACTCCTTGAATTACTTACCCCTTTTGTCCTCAGTTGAAAGTGATTTAAAAAGATGGTCTAGGCTGTACTTTTCGTGGATTGGGAAAATAAATCTGGTTAAAATGGTTGTGATTCCTAAGTTGTTATATATTTTCCATACTGTTCCTATCCGAATCCCAGCTACTTTTCTGAAATCTATGAAACGCCTTATCAATTCTTTCATTTGGAATTACAAGCCTGCTAGGATCAAAATGTTGGATCTGGCCCGAGGGAGATGGGAGGGTGGTCTGGCTCTACCCCTTCTGGCTTCCTACTATTCGGCTTTTCAATTAACTTTATTAGGTTCATGGTTACACCCTGGTTCTTCCAAACTTTGGCTTGGAATAATGTCTGATATGTCTGCCCCAACATCCCTTTATACCCTGCCTTGGTTTCTGAGGCTACAGAGACCCATTATGGCTATTCCAAACCTCATCAGACATTCCATATTGAGGGTCTTTGATTCGCTGATCCGCCTTTTCCCGTCCTGGTCCTCACACCCCTCACCTTTAACTTCCATTCTACATAACCCGGACTTTCCTCCGGGATTACGTAGTGATGATTTTCGAAACTGGTGTGTTAATGGTACTTTATGTATCTGCCATCTTATACTTAATGGCGAATTATGCTCTTTTGAGAATCTACAATCCAGGCTTGATCTATCCTCAGGTGACATCTGGCAATATCGACAGATTCGGAGCTAGCTTTCCAAGTCTTCAATGCGCTCTTCATGTCTTCGCCCTCTGACATTGTTTGAATCTCCATCTGCAGAAGATTTACCACGCCGGCGGACGACATCTGTTTTTTATAAGGTATTGATCTCTCTAATGACCAAGCCATCTGTGAACCTTAGACACTTTTGGGAGAGGGATTTGCAGATTTCCATTTCCGATGACCTCTGAAAATGAGCTCTGATATTTACGGCGTTTTCCTCTCGTAACATCACTACTATAGAGACGAATTATAAACTACTACATCGGTGGTATCGCACCCCTGATTGTCTACACCGCATGTTTCCATCAGTTTCCCCATGGTGTTGGAGGTGCCAGGTTGGTAATGGATCCCTGGAACATATTTGGTGGTCATGCCCTTCTCTTTGTCCCTTTTGGGATATGGTCAGTGCACATATATCATCCTGTTTGTCGCTAGTCATGACCCTCACCCCTGAGATCATTTTTTTAAGTGTTTGCCCTCCAGTCCTGCAAGCCCATCCAGCCAAATGCCAATTTATGGTTCATGCTGCTAAGGCCTGTATCCCTGCCCTCTGGACCTCACAGATGCTTCCTACTCCTCAACACTGGTTTACCCGTCTCTCTACCATTCTCATCTTAAAAAAACCTATCAACTAAATCTGATTCTGATAAGGAGACTATCACAGTGCCTGTGATTCCTGTCACTCTCAGCTTTGACAGCTACTGATTTGCTGTGTTGGTTTTGCCCGCCCCTGGTGACCTTTTTATACCTGGCTAGCAAGACTGTCAGGCGCCCTTTCGTGGTGTCTCTATGCCAGTTACTGTGCTGTGTTCCTGTGTTCCGGATTCCTGTGTACCGACTTGGCTTGTCTTGACTATTCTCCTGTGTTCCTGCTCGTGTATGACCCGGCTCGTCTGACTACCTCCTCTGGATCCTGACCCGGTTTGGGTGACGTTCCTGCTTGTGTACGACCCGGCTTGTATGACTACCTTCTACGTGCTCCGACCCGGCCTGGCTGACTTCCCGCTCCGAAGAACGACTCCGGCTTTCTACAGTGACCTGTGTTCCAGTTGTCGCCGCCGCGACATTTCTATCTGCTGTTCCAGCTTTTGGTGTGACTGCCTTGCCTGGTGTATTCCGATCAGTGCAGTGCATTTTCCGTTGCAGAGTTGGGCATACCCGTGCCTCCCTCAGACTGCAGAGCCTCGCTATACCCCTGAAAAGCCTCGAGTAAATGTGCTAATTAACCCTAGCAGTGCCGCTGGGTTCCACTCTATCGCTAATCCTGTAAGAGTCTCTTTCTCAGTGAATACTACTGCTGAGCTGGCCGCTTTTCGTCGGCAGCTCCACACATCCTTGCAGAGTATTTACATCCGTTTAGGCCGGTTGGGCGCCTGAGACCCTCTCTCTTGTTCAGTGTGCGATTCCGCTTTACCGAGTGGTGGCAGGCACAGGCATCAGCATTCGTATTCCGGTAATCACGCCCGTGGGGGCTGTCGGCTCTAGCGTGTGCTATCCCGGTATCCGGTTTAGTCTGAGGAGGCTTGGCAGCTATCGCATTGAAGGTCGGTTCCAATCACGCCCGTGGGGGCCGTATGCACTTGCACTAGTTGAAGCAGTTCCAGTAGGTACGCCCGAGGGGGCTACGGGGACTCTTGTGCTTCTTACTGAACACCGTGGCGGGGCAGTCCAGTATCCAGCCGGTGATAGTCTTGGTCTCCAGCATCAGCCTTATAACACCCAGGGCGTTCCAAACATTCACATCTGAGATTGACTGTTATCAAGGACTTAACCCCTGAGGGGTACACGCTATTCTATTTCTGTGTAATTGTACTTATAAGTCATTTGTGCATTTACCACTATATATATATTATCTGTATATATTTACCACCACTAGAGGGCGTGTTATTGCCTTATCTTATTTTAATAAAACTGTGTTCTTATTCACCCAATGGTCTGAGTGTCTTAAAAGAAACCGTGACAGTACGAAAGGGCCATGACCTCAGACGGTAAGGGTGAAAGCCAAACACAGAACATCCATTGGAGAATGGATGCCCATGAGCAGCGCATGGACCAATTGGCACCGGCTTTGCAGACGTTACTCGAACGTACAGTACATTTGGACAAGCCTAGTCCTAATCCGGTGGTCACCCCAGTCCGGACACCGGATAATCAGTCCATAGTCCCGTCAGCCAGTTCGAAAGGGCTAACGGCATCTGCACCGTTACCGTTAAGGTATGATGGCGAGCCTTCCCTTTGCAGGGGATTTATTAATCAATTAGAGATATTTTTGGAGTTGGCACCCCAGGCATTTCCTAACGACCGTAGCAGGGTCGGTCTTATGATATCTCTATTGACTGGCAAGGCATTGGCATGGGCGAATCCGTTGTGGGAAAATGCCAGACCCTGCACTCTGAACTTTAGAGAATTTGTCAGAAAGTTCAGACGAGTGTTTGAGGTTCCTGGCAGGGCTGCCTCTGCTGCCAAAAGGCTGATGGAAATTCAGCAGGGCGAACGCACTCTGGGCGATTATGCTATTGAATTCAGGACCTTGGCAGCAGAGGTGGGCTGGAACGAGGAGGCCTTACTAGCTGCCTTTACTCAGGGTCTCTCCGAGCAAATTAAGGACGAGATAGCAGCCCGCGATGTACCCAGTGATCTGGACGAATATATCGATTTTGTCCTACTTATAGACTCTCGCATCCGAGAGAGACGGTTGGCTAAAAGGGCTAAAGTAAAAAACTATGGCCAGACCAGCTTCCTTAACCCACCCACACCACCCGTTCTTCCTGAGCAACCAACCGAGAATCCTGAACCTATGCAATTGGGGTTCACTAGGCTCTCTAAAGAGGAAAGATTATATCGTAGGAGACAAGGTCTATGCCTTTATTGTGGCAAAGCAGGGCATCTGTTGTGCAATTGCCCAGTTCGGCCGGGAAACGAACGCACCTAGGGTACCTTGGGGGACAGGCCCTAGGTGGTGTAGAACAGTCCCTAGATTCTAGCACCACTAAACCCACTATTCAGGTGGTCTTCGCTTGGGCGGACAAGGTTATCGAGGTCTTCGCATTGGTGGACTCCGGGGCAGCAGGCTATTTCATGGACCGGTCTTTTGCTATCCTGCATGGCATTCCTTTATGTAAAAAGGACTCTCCGGTTGCTATTGAGGCCATCGATGGCAGACCCCTGGAGCCGGCATTTATTACGCTTGAAACTATTCCAGTGACAATGACAGTGGGGGCTTGCCACAAGGAACAGATACGTTTTCAAATAATTCGTTCCCCGCACCATTCAGTTATTTTGGGGTTCCCATGGCTACAGGTACATAATCCCCAATTTGACTGGCAGAGATGTGAGGTTAACTCCTGGTCAGAATACTGTGATAAGAACTGTCTCTCCTTACCCGTCAAGATTATGTGTACCTCTCCGACTGTGCCAGCTGAATACGAACAATTCAGTGACGTGTTCAGTAAGGGAGAGGCCAGTGCATTGCCCGAGCACAGGGCGTACGATTGCGCCATTGATTTGCCTCCTGGTGCGGTGCCTCCCAGGGGCCCACTTACCCACTGTCCTGTGAGGAGAATAAGGCTATAGAGGATTATATTGCTGATGCCCTGGAGAGGGGCATCATTCGGAAATCTACTTCTCCGGCAGGTGCCGGATTTTTCTTTGTGAAAAAGAAAAGTGGTGAACTTAGGCCATGCATTGACTATCGTGGGCTGAACAAGCTTATGCCTAAGAATGCCTATCCGATTCCACTTGTTACCGAATTGTTTGACAGATTGAAGGGCTCATCGATCTTTACTAAACTGGACTTGCGAGCCGCCTATAATCTGGTCAGAATTAAAGAAGGTGACGAGTGGAAAACGGCGTTTAACACCAGAACAGGGCATTACGAATATCTGGTGATGCCATTTGGCTTATGCAATGCGCCTGCAGTATTTCAGGAGTTTATTAATGACATCCTATGAGACCTACTACAGTCCTGTGTAGTCGTATATCTTGATGATATATTAATTCACTCTGCCAACCTCTCACAACATATCAAAGATGTTTCTGAAGTCCTTCTCCGACTCCGCAAGCACAGGCTATTTTGTAAGATGGAGAAATGCGAATTCCATACATCTCAAGTGCCATTCCTGGGTTTCGTTATTTCTAATAATGGTATTGCCATGGATCAAGAGAAGTTGGCAGCAGTTCTGCATTGGCCTCGTCCTAAAGGGTTAAAGGCCATTCAAAGATTCTTAGGTTTTGCGAACTATTATAGGAAGTTCATCCAGAACTTTTCCACGATTGTCAAACCGTTATCAGATTTGACTCATAAGGGCGCTTCTCCCTCTCAGTGGTCCGAGGCGGCGGAGACCGCATTTGTTACCCTGAAATCTGCCTTTGCATCTGCTCCGGTGCTGTCCCACCCTAATCCCTCTCTGCCCTTCACGTTGGAGGTTGACGCTTCTGAGGTTGGGGTTGGAGCAGTACTCTCCCAACGTCCTGTGGGAGGTGGCGCCTTGAGGCCTTGCGGTTTCTTCTCAAAGAAATTATCCAGTGCGCAGAGCCATTATGAGATTGGGGACAGGGAGCTGTTGGCCATAATTCTAGCTCTGAAGGAGTGGCGTCACCTTTTGGAGGGTACTCGGACTCCAGTACTAATTCTTACGGATCATAAAAATTTAACTTATCTCTCCGAAGCCAAAAGACTGTCTTCTCGACAAGCTAGATGGGCACTTTTTTTGTCACAATTTAATTTCCTAGTGTCTTATCTTCCTGGCTCAAAAAATATTAAAGCCGATGCGTTGTCTCGTCAGTTCGCTTCTGACACCGAGAGGGAGGAGGAACCTGTTCCCATCATTCAGCCAGATCGCATTCTGGCCACTATCCTATCCACCATTACCTCGCCTCTGGGGGAAGAGATATTGGCATCACAATCGAGGGCACCCCCTGAGACCCCTGTGGGGAAATGCTTTGTAGATGTGCCATTCCGTGTCCGTTTGTTGGAGACCTACCACGCTTCTAAAGCAGCTGGGCATATTGGTAGGGACCAACTAGTCTGGTCTCTGTCGCAATTATTTTGGTGGCCTACCTTGAGAGCCGATTGTGCCGCTTTTACTGCAGCCTGTACCACCTGTGCCCGTGCTAAGACCCCTAGGCATCTCCCTGTGGGCTTATTGCAACCTGTGCCCAACGGAGACCGTCCGTGGTCTCATATTTCTATCGACTTTTTGGGAGAATTACCAGCGTCTAGGGGATTTACGTTCATTCTTATGGTGATCGATAGATTCTCTAAAATGGCACATTTTGTACCTCTGACTGGCCTTCCATCGGCTCAGGAATTGGCTGTAGTCTTTTCTAGGGAGGTATTCCGCCTGCACGGAGTACCCAGAGTGATTGTATCCGACCGAGGAAGCCAGTTCGTTTCTAGGTTTTGGAGGGCATTCTGTGGCCAGATGGGCATTCAATTGTCATTTTCCTCCGCTTACCATCCCCAAACGAATGGGGCCGCTGAACGTGCCAATCAGGTACTGGAGCAGTTCCTGCGTTGCTTTGTCACTGATCATCATGACAATTGGGCTGACCTGTTGCCATGGGCTGAGTTTGCCAGAAACTGTGCGGTCAATTCATCGTCCAGGAGCTCTCCGTTTCTCGTTAATTATGGGTTTCAGTCTTGTCTGCTCCCGGACTCCTTTCAGGCGCAGCAAATCCCTGCTCTGGATGAGCATTTGGCACAGCTTCGTTCCACTTGGTCACAGGTCCAGAGGTCCCTCAGTCAGTCATTTCGACGTCAGCAGAGGCACGCTAATCGCAGACGTCTGCCAGCGGTCTCCTTTCAAGTTGGGGACAGGGTATGGCTGTCATCCAGAAACCTGAATTTACAAGTACCATCTAACAAACTGGCTCCCCGGTTTATCGGTCCATTTAAGATTATCCGCAAGATTAATCCGGTTTCTTATGCTTTGGAGCTTCCACCCTCAATGCGCATTCACAATGTGTTCCATGTGTCGCTCCTGAAACCCTTGGTGTGTAATCGCTATACTACTACGCCATTGATTCCTGGGCCGGTGGATGTCCAGGGCCAAGAAGAATATGAGGTGCAGAGCATTATTTATTCTAGGAGATTTAGAGGAAAGCTGCAATACTTGGTTCATTGGAAGGGCTATGGTCCTGAGGAACGTTCTTGGGTTGATCAAGGGGACCTCCACGCACCCAGATTATTACGCAGCTTTCACTCTAAATACCCTTCTAGACCCAGACCTCGAGCAGGGAGAGGGGGTCTTTGAGAGGCGGGTACTATCACAGTGCCTGTGATTCCTGTCAGTCTCAGCTTTGACAGATACTGATTTGCTGTGTTGGTTTGGCCCGCCCCCTGGTGACCTTTTTATACCTGGCTAGCAAGACTGTCAGGCGCCCTTTCGTGGTGTCTCTGTGCCAGTTACTGTGCTGTGTTCCTGTGTTCCGGATTCCTGTGTACCGACTTGGCTTGTCTTGACTATTCTCCTGTGTTCCTGCTCGTGTATGACCCGGCTCGTCTGACTACCTCCTCTGGATCCTGACCCGGTTTGGGTGACGTTCCTGCTTGTGTACGACCCGGCTTGTATGACTACCTTCTACGTGCTCCGACCCGGCCTGGCTGACTTCCCGCTCCGAAGAACGACTCCGGCTTTCTACAGTGACCTGTGTTCCAGTTGTCGCCGCTGCAACATTTCTATCTGCTGTTCCAGCTTTTGGTGTGACTGCCTTGCCTGGTGTACTCCGATCAGTGCAGTGCATTTTCCGTTGCAGAGTTGGGCGTACCCGTGCCTCCCTCAGACTGCAGAGCCTTGCTATACCGCTGAAAAGCCTCGAGTAAATGTGCTAATTAACCCTAGCAGTGCCGCTGGGTTCCACTCTATCGCTAATCCTGTGAGAGTCTCTTTCTCAGTGAATACTACTGCTGAGCTGGCCGCTCTTCGTCGGCAGCTCCACACATCCATGCAGAGTATTTACATCCGTTTAGGCCGGTTGGGCGCCTGAGACCCTCTCTCTTGTTCAGTGTGTGATTCCGCTTTACCGAGTGGTGGCAGGCACAGGCATCAGCATTCGTATTCCGGTAATCACGCCCGTGGGGGCTGTCGGCTCTAGCATGTGCTATCCCGGTATCCGGTTTAGTCTGAGGAGGCTTGGCAGCTATCGCATTGAAGGCTGGTTCCAATCACGCCCGTGGGAGCCGTATGCACTTGCACTAGTTGAAGCAGTTCCAGTAGGTACGCCCGAGGGGGCTACGGGGACTCTTGTGCTTCTTACTGAACACCGTGGCGGGGCAGTCCAGTATCCAGCAGGTGATAGTCTTGGTCTCCAGCATCAGCCTTATAACACCCAGGGCGTTCCAAACATTCACATCTGAGACTGACTGTTATCAAGGACTTAACCCCTGAGGGGTACACGCTATTCTATTTCTGTGTAATTGTACTTATAAGTCATTTGTGCATTTACCACTACATATATATATTATCTGTATATATTTACCACCACTAGAGGGCGTGTTATTGCCTTATCTTATTTTAATAAAACTGTGTTCTTATTCACCCAATGGTCTGAGTGTCTTAAAAGAAACCGTGACAGAGACATTCGCGGAGATATGGTCGATGTGGCATGCTCTTTGCCGTTCCGTGAATCTTACTATTTCGAAATTGTTGCCTCTCCCTACCACATCTTTGTTCTAGTCACAGAGTGGGGATCTTTCATCTTCCTCTCCCTTATCCCCCCCATCCTACTCGGTCATTCCTTCCTTTTCTTCTTTATCTTTCTATTCTCTTTTAATTTCCCTGCTTCCTTTTTGGTGTTCATGGGTTATATTTCCTTAGACAACAGATTATTCTCTGATCTCACTCCTCTTAAATACATAAGTATATTATTTAATATTTGTAATTCACTTTAAAAAAAAAAAAAAAAAAAGTCAGTTTTACGAATTTGAGATCTCGATGAACCCTCATTAAGATACTTGTTTCCCTATCTTATGTATATTATGTTTTATTCGATGTATTATTGAATGTCCTTTCCGCTCCTAAATGTATCTTCAATTGTATTCTTTTTGTTATTATCTTCAATAAAGCTTTTTGAAATCTTAAAAAACAAACAAAAAAAAAAAAATACAAGCAAGCAATATAAATAAGGTGACAAATCCCCTACAGAACAATAAATGATCACATAGAAGACAAGTATAGAGAAAAATAAGGTGCTCAAAAGAAAGAGAAAACCTCTATAAAGTGCATGGTGAAAGTATAAAGCATATACAACAAAAGATACAAATTAATGTGAAGCAAACAGTGACAATACACTTATCTGTACAAAGTAACAAATGTTAGCACAAGAGGAATTGTCCAAATAAAGAGCCTGCCTGTCAGCCCGGTATCCAACGTGTATCACCACACGAGTAGCTTCGTTGTTAGCTTATGAGCGCACCTTGACTAATTGTGTTTCACCTCTTGGTGTCTGTTTACTTCAGCTGGAGCAACCAATTGTTATTCATAGTTCAACATTTTGGCAATTTTAAGTACTTTATTTAAAGCTAATTTTCCCACAAAAAAAGGAAACAACCACTTGGTTTTAGCGGATGTTTTCACTGGAACACAACTGGACCTTTTGCCCACCACTAGTCAGAAACACACAGTACAGATTCACACAAAAGTCCAGATGATAGCACGGCTCAAATCAGGGAATGGTGTAGAAAAGATAACAGGATCAATTCTGGAGCCAAGAAATTGCACTATAAGGGACAAATGTGGGAAGCAATGCATTGGAAACCTATCTAGCATTCAAGGCATTAAAAGACATTTTTAAGTCAATGGGCATTACAGTAATCTTTCTCTCCTATGGTGTAGTTGCTTTATCCCAGAACTGATCCACTTTTTTTTCTTTCAGTCATGTCTCATGAATATGGCCAAGATGACTTTGTACTGAAATCAGTACTCAATAAATAAAATGCATAAAAAAGATACCAGAGAGGAGGTGCATTAAGGTTCGATGCTGTGGCAATGAGTGTCTGGTGCTGTATGGGGAACACATTGCCTTTGTGCTATAGACACACATCACCATATGCACTAAGAATTAAGGATGCAAGGGGAGGGGGTTGAATTAGTGCAATTTGACTGTCACAGAAAACCCAAGGTTAAAGAAAAGGAAGTACTTTATTTTGATGAGATGTTAAAAAAATCATCATAATGAAAAAAATGTTGGAACATGAGTAGATGGTAAAGGACAACATTTTCAGAAGTAAATCTGTCACGTTTGAAAATGTGTCATAAAAAAATTAAAAAGGATGGTAACAAGATCTTGGTGAATATTGCACTGTAAAATTCTGATGTTAAAAATGTCTTTGATTTTGTCTTTGAAATGAAAATTTTCAATGAAACAGACTTTTTTTGTCTTTGAAATAACAAATTGCTTCTCACTCCTGCAAAGAGTACTTTAACCCCTTAACGACCCTTGACGGTCATAGTACATCAAGGGTCGATTTGACTTAACGACCGATGACGTACTATGACCGTCATCAAGTTCCAGGCTCCCCCCGCGGCTGCACGCCGTTCGGGGAGTCCAGAACACAACGGAGCAATAAAAAAAAATTGCTCCGTGGTCGTTGAGTCACTTCCGCTTCCGGATTCCCCGGTCGTTAAGCAGTTTAAGGAATAGTAATGTTTCATAATAAAAGCAGCTCTAATTAATCATCATAGTATTTGGACTTTCAATTCTGTCAGAGTTGTAGTTCAAGAGTAATTGAATGACAAAGTATCCCCCTCCCGCCCCTTTTACTGATGTAACACTTTTCAGCCAGATCATAAGGGAGGTGCCCAGGTAGACAGCAGAGAGGGACAGTCTTCAATTAAGATAAGGGAAAAACCTGAAAAACTTGTCAAAGGGGCAGGGCTTTCATTGTTCTCACAGGAAGAAGATTGTCCCTTTCTGTTATCTGTCTGGTCTATGGACTGGATTCCACATCTGAGAAAAGATGGTTTACACTAGGTCAAAGGGGCGGGAGGGGAAACTTTGCTTGTGAATATCTCTCAAACAATAAAGGTTTGAGAGTTAAGACTTATATCATTCTTCATGTTTTTTTAATGCCTACAAAATAAAATAAAGATAAAATGAAGTATTACTATCCTTTCATGTTGTCTTCTCTAAGTTTAATCAGACAGAAAAGTGACATTGAAACGAATATTTTTACTGAAAATTCCTTACAATATGACGGTAGATTAAACCACACACACACATTTAAGATGGCTTTTTCCCTTAGACGGAGATGGCGGAATTGGATGTAAAAAATGATGGAAATGCCTCAGAATTGACAGATCATGGTGTAAGAACATTTTAATTCTGATTACAGACAATTTCAGTTACCGCCACTTTCTGAACATCTCGCCCTTAATGTTTCACTTTTTTAGAAATACATGCCAATATTTCCCATTATCTAATGGCCCAAACCAAGCAATTGTAAAATAAGTTTATCTCCAAATATTATTTTTAACATCTTTTTGCTTCTATTAGTCAGTGAAATACAATAGAAAGACAGGATTACAGCATAAGTACAAATCAATAAGAGATAGTCCTGCAGTTCTACTGTAGTCGTTCATGCTTCTCTATAATCATTACTGTAGTAATGGGTTTTTGTGTGACCAATGTTTGCTTTCTAAAATAAACGGTAGTGCTGGATGAGTGCATTACAAAACACAAAACATTTTACCTGCACAAGGTTACAGCTTGTCACAAATGGACACTCTGATAATAGCAGAGATATGAATGTGTCAATGAAAGGAGACTGCAGTGTGTTTTTACACTCTGATATAGAAACTCTGTTTACTCAACCTGTTCTCCCCAATAAAGAACAAAGAGGAACACGCATATAAAGCTATCCAAACTGCTTCACTCTCACAATGAGTCACATGTATAAAGATCAAAGCAATTGTGGAGCATTTGTAGCAAGTTCCCATTGTTAAACTATAGAGGGCATGGAAAACTCTTGATTGATTAAATTGAAGCACCAGTAACCCTTTGAGGGCCGGTGGGGTACCTCTGGGGTACCTCTCCGGCACTCAAAGGGTTAACATGCTGGATGTTAGAGAGTTTTTCAGCTCATAGCTTCACAATGAACTGGATACATTTCTAGCATCCAAGTGGTTAAAGGGATAGCAATGTCTGGTGTCAATAAAATGTAATATTGTAGATATTACACAAATAAACTAACTGATGCAAGCCCTGTCTCTCAAACCTTTATAGTTTGAGAGATATACGATGATAAAGTCTCTCCCCTCCCTCCCCTTTCACAGACATCAGCTGTAAAGCTGACAGAAGGAGATTCGAGTCGTGTGACTCGACGTCGGCTCTTCAGCAGAGCCGAAATACCTCTATCTAAAAAGAAATACTTAATTGGAACAGTCTATAAATTGTGCCTGGTTTGCAACCACACTTTGTAGACTGTTCCCCTGAAGTATTTCTTTTTAGATAGTGGTATTTCGGCTCTGCTGAAGAGCCACCAGCTGGCCCTGGGACCAGGATAGCCTTCTGTCAGCTAGAGGCTAGGGGTGGGAGGCAGGAACGGATTTACATCTCAGGAGCCTGTAGGCATAGAAATCTGAAGTGCCCCCCCTGGGCCATCTGCACTGGACACCTCCACAATGCTCCTAATCTCCACGTTGCCCCCCATCATCTTCATATTGCCCTCACATTGCCCCCATCATCACCACATTGCCCCCCATTAGCTCCAACTTGCCACCATCAGCTCCACATTGCCCCAAACAGCTCCACATTGCCCCAATCAGCTCCATATTGCCCTCACATTGCCCCCCATCAGCTCTACATTGCCCCCATCAGCTCCACATTGCCGAATCAGCTCCATATTGCCCTCTAATTGTCCCCATCAGTTCCACATTGCCCCAATCAGCTCCACATTGCCCTCCATCAGCTCCATATTGCCCCCTTCAGCTCGATATTGCCCCCATCCACTCCACATTGCCCCAATCAGCTCCACATTGCCCCCATCAGCTCCATATTGCCCTCATATTGCCCCCCATCAACTCCACATTGCCCCCATCAGCTCCACATTGCCCCATCAGCTCCACATTGCCCCAGTCAGCTCCATATTGCCCTCACATTGCCCCCCATCAGCTCCACATTGCCCCCATCAGCTCCACATTGTCCTCCATCAGCTCCATATTGCCCCCCTTCAGCTCAATATTGCCCTCACATTGTCCCCATCATCTCCATATTACCCTCACATTGCCCCAGTGTCCGTTTCCTACCTCTTCCCTGGTGGTCCAGTGGCACGAGAGCTCTGTGCCTCTTCCTTCGGCACAGAGCTGTAGCTGCTGGAGCTCCCACGCGGTCTTCAGTAATGCAGAGCACTGGGAGATGATGTCGTCTCTCTGTATTACTAAAGAGCCGGAAGAGCACAGCAGCTACAGGTCTGTGCCGAAGGAGTCTTCATGGCGCCGGCGGGGAGGCGAATAATAAAATAAAAAAAAAATCCCACCACACACATGCTCGGATGATCCCAGTGACAGGCTCCCCTCTGTTGGGTGCGCCTGTAGGCAGATGCCTACTCTGCCTAATTATAAATCCATCCCTGGTAGGAGGGGGAACTTTAGCATAATATATCTCTCAAACTATATAGGTATGAGAGATGGAACTTGCACTATTTCGTTTGTTTTTGTAATATCTACATTATTACGTTTTGTTGAAAAAATACATTACTATCCCTTTAATTTTAGAAATATGTTGCAGATTTTCCTTCAAATTTATATACTTTTGTCTTTATACATAGCCCCCAGTATGTTTAACCTCTTAATGACTGTCCGCTTGGCAATTAAGGACCACGGAGCATTTTTTTTGAGCATTCGATTCAGGGGTCCCCAAGTGGCATGCAGCCGCATGGGCACCCCTGAATTCCATGAAGTGCCAGGACCGTTACTGGTCCAAATGCAGAACCGCCATGACTGTCCTGACAAGTTATGGGTCCTTAAAGGGATAGTAATACTTCATTTTAACTTATTTTATTTTGTAGGCATTAAAAAAACATGAAGAATGATATAAGTCTTATCTCTGAAACATTTATGGTTTAAGAGATATTCACAAACAAAGTATCCCCCCCCTGTTCAACCAGATAAGAAGGGAGATGCCCAGGTAGACTGCAGAGAGGGACAATCTTCAATTAAGATAATGGAAAAAGCTGAAAAACTTTTCAAGGGGGGAAGGGCTTTCATTGTTTTCATACAAAGAAAATTGTCCCCTTCTGTTATCTGTACTGTCATACAACCTGATCCACATCTGAGAAGAGATGGCTTACACTAGGAAAAAGGGGCGGGGAGGGGAACTTTGCTTGTGAATATCTCATAAACCATAAAGGTTTGAGAGATAAGACTTATATCATTCTTCATGTTTTTTTAATGCCTACAAAATAAAATAAAGTTAAAACGAAGTGTTACTATCCCTTTAAGGTGTTAAATGAGACAGGACCCTAATGGTCTAATTCAACTGTCGTTCTGGAGTAAACCCTCTGTACCATAGGGGGCAAGTGAAAAGTCCCCAAATTCCCACTTATTTAACCACTTGTATGCAGGAGTGGTCTCCAAAGCATTTTGAACAATGTATTGAAAACCTCACTAGCATTCAAATAAGCTAATTCAAATATCGTTTTCATTTGTGTACTATGATGCAATTGGTTTGCCCCAGAATGACATCACTGTAGCTTGCAGAATTAAGCCCTATGTATGGGCTTTAACACTCTGAGTGCCAGAGGGATATGCAACACATTGCAAAGCAAAGCGTTGCATATGCCTCTGGCACTTAAAGGATTAAGTTTAAAGGCGAAGTGGAACAATTATGGGGTAAATCTACAGGACTATAGGGGCTAGCTATGTGGCAGACTGGCAGGTAGTCACTCCACAAAGATACAAAAGGTTTCCCAATAGGCTGCTTCCCTCAGTGGTATAGGCCTCATGTGAAAGAAGAAGCACCACCCAGCAACGAAAAGGTTGTACTTATCATCCTGAAGTAAAGGCCTTCAGAGCCTCGAAATGTGTTCTTTTTAATCCCATTTTTATTGGGAAACTAATATTTTACTATCTATACTTTATTAATACAGTCCCACAACAGGGGCCAGGAATGCCCTGTGGCTTCCAGCTGGCTCGTACCTGGCATTTACCATAACTTCTGTACATTTATGTACATTGTTTATGATTATTTGAGCTATATAGATTGTTTCTGTTTTTGAAAATTTTCTGTGTAAATATCTTAGAAAATTGCCATTAAGAAGACATAGCACTAAGGGCCATATTTAAAAGGATAGTAATGTTTCATAATAAAAGCAGCTCTAATTAATCATCATAGTATTTGGACTTTGGAGAGTGTTATATCAATACTGTCAGACTTGTAGTTCAAGAGTAATTCAATGACAAAAGTATATCCTTCCCACCCCTTTTACTGATGTAACACTGTTCAGCCACAGCAGGAGGGAATGTCCAAGTAGACTGCAGAGAGGGACAATCTTCAGTTAAGATAAGGGAAAAACCTGAAAAACTTGTCAAGGGGGGAAGGGTTTTCATTGTTCTCATAGGAAGAAGATTGTCCCCTGCTGTTATCTGTCTGGTCTATGGACTGCATTCCACATCTGAGAAGAGATGGCTTACACTAGGTAAAAGGGGAAAGAGGGGGAAACTTTACTTGTGAATGTCTCTAAAACCATAAAGGTTTGAGAGATAAGACTTATATCGCACTTTACGGTTTTTTAATGCCTACAAAATAAAATTAAGATAAAACGAAGTATTACTATCCCTTTAAAGGCAGGCAATAGAAAAAGAAAAAAACACAGTTGGATGTTTTAACGTGCAGTAAGCCGTTTAAATGTCCTTCCAATGAACAGCTAATGGCAGTTCTCTTATCATTATGGACGACAATCTTATGTGCATTGAGACCTATGGAACAAGAGCTTCCAAAGCCATTTAAAGGAGAGTGGTACTGCTAATGGCAGAAAAAAAAGATATATTTAATGGGCAAAAGTTAAGACCAAGTTTTCTTAGCCGTAACACACATAATGGCAAAAAAAAAAAAAACATTGTTGCACAAATTCAAACAGACAAACAGCATATAGCACAAGCATGCAAGTGGAAAAATTAACCTGTGCAATGCCAAGATAACATACAAACCATGCCCACGTACCACAAATCACTGTCACACACAACACTACAACCTAGCAACACCACAGGAACAAGTCTTTCAATAGGCACACCAACACAACACATCACAATATAGAACGGAACAATGGGGGTTAACACATAGCATGAACTCTGTCAATACAAAACAAGCTCACCTCTGCAACATCACTAAACCATAGAGACACAACCTGAACCCCACAACATCAAACTCATAACTTACAGCAACAACCCAATCAAAACACAGCAGATTTTAAAACACAAACACACCGGCAAACACTTACCTGGACAGCAAACACCCTCCCAGACGACCACCAAAGCCCATGGTATAGCGCCCAAGCGTCATGCTCCTGGGAATGACCAATGAGGAGATGATAGATTGCTACAGGTTGATGACACACAGCATCATTGCCCTATGTGAGTTCATCAAGAATGAGGTCAATCCCATATACATGCACAACTCTGCCCTGACTGGCTTGCAGAAACCGATATGTATTATACATTTTATGGCAAGTGAAGCCTTTGCGTCAACAGAAGATTACTCATCAGGCATGTCACAGTCCACATTTTCGAGGGTACTGGCTCAGGTGTTGCCAGCTCTCAAAAGCAAGGCCAGCAGATATATCCACTTTCCCACCACTGACATGGAGTGGACACATGTAAAGCAGGACTTTTATGCAAGGGGAGGCATTCCCAGGGTCATGTCCGCATCAAAGCTTCTACAAATGAGGGACATTTATTCATCAACAGGAAGAACTTCCAATCCATGAACGTGCAGATGGTGTGTGACTCCAACATGAGGATCACCAGTGTCTGTGCAAAATATCCCGGCAACTGTCACTATGCATACATTCTCCAAAACTCTCCAAAACTCTTCTGTACACAGAGACTATTAGAATGGAATGTATACAGGGGGATGGCTTCTGGGAGAGTTAACAATACTAAATCACACCACATCCACAGGTGTACACACAACACTGCTCAGCATGCTCCTGACTCACAGTTAGTACATCCACCTCATACAACATCATCCACACAACATGTGCTCCCTGTCTCACCATGTCACTCACTTTCCACAGGTGATTCTGGATATGGCTGCAAATCCGGTCTCAAATCCCCAAACTGATGCCCAGAAGTGATACAATCAGGCTCATACCAGAACGAGGAATGCCACTGAGCAGACTTTTGGGCTTCTATAACCCTGATTCAGATGTCTGGATCACTCGGGGTGAGCACTACAGTATGCACCAGGCAAAGTTTGCGATATAATAGTGGCATGTGCAATACTACACAACATTGAGGCGGAAACCAGACTTGTGGACGATATCCAGCCCCCACCCATACGTGAGGACCCTGTGGATATTGTCAAGGCTGAAGAGACCCTAAGAGGGGTGCAGATAAGAAGCAGACTGATCAGGGAACACTTCAGCTGTGAGTATAACACAGGCATCCACACAATCCATGTATGTCCATGATCAGTCCTGTTGAATTGTTGCAAACACACGCACCATAACAGACATGTTCTGTTTTACCCCACAAGAGCAGTGACACAACCCTGACACTGGCTGCAGTATGGACCCCAAATATCTACCATTCCATGGACATGTCATATAATGTAGCTGGGGATTCCATTACCATCTGCATCCTGTCGTCCATGTTGCCATTGCTAGCTCAAGGAAACCATGCATACCCCCAGGAGAACCAAGGTACAGCACATTACCCATGTTCAGCATATTCCAGGGCTTAATAGACAGCAACTAAAGTGATTTGCAATGATCATAGCCATAGCAACCATGGTACCCCTGTAGTGAAAGAGCGTTATCCAATGCAATGCATCGAATAACACTCTGTCACATCGGGGATTAAAGGGTCATTGGAATGAACATGGGACCTGTAGTTTAGGATAGCTGAAAAGAGCAGCAGAGGGATAGATCTACAGTGGTAGTGTGTTATAAAGCATAGAGGTAATGAAATGTGAATCACCAAATAAATTTGTTTCATGAACCTATTAGGACATATATGTTGATGTGTGGATTTATGTCAGGGGCACATAGGGCTGGCTCACTTCTCCTTAGTTTCCCCATGATGGGTTACAGATGATTGGAAAACAAATTACAAAGCAATGGTTTGTGTATGCCCCTGTAATGGAAAAGATGAATGAGATAATGATGTTGTAGCTGTTGCATGACAATCAGTTCAAGGGTGCTGTTCCTAATCCTGTAGTCTTGTCCCACAGGCATCTATAGCATGATCCATCCTAGAACAGAGGAGTTTCCATGTGACTGGAAGCCCTTGATGCTTTCAAGTGCTTGTGTTGGTGATGCAATGTTTAACCTGATGTTCACAGCAACCTCTACTGGAACATTCACATATCCAAAAGTATATGTTTCCTAACATCCAGCTTTCAAGCCTGAACAGTTAGAATGCTCATCTTCAGAGTTACAATACTTTGTGGTCAACACATGAGCAGTTCAGTGTTTTTTATGTACGTTTTGGGTGCTCATACAAGTGTTCAATGCATTTAGACAATATACACAAAAAAACATGTATGTTTTAATGTAGTGTGAGACACATTAAAGGAGAACCATCACTATTCAATATGTGTCTGTTAAATTAAATGTTGGATTAGACATATTTCAATGTGGAACCATACTCATGGCTAGAGTATCCCTCATACATAAGAAGGCATGACCTACATCACAGGAGTCCACTAGTTGTTTGACCATGTGTGGACTTTGTGATGTAGTTATGCGAGGAGATGATGTCAATGGTACACTGAGGTGTGTGGTGAGTGATAAGGGGATGATACAGGGGACATTACTTCCCCAGTGATCTCATGTCCACAGGTCACATGTTGCTCAATGTAACCAATGTTCTGTGATTGCTCTGGTTTGACATATCTCAGTACCTAGGCTACACTAACAAACTGACTAAAACTGGAGAAGTGGTATCACCGGAGAAGTCTGTTTCAACCTTATTTAAGCATTAACACACCTTACTGGATCAATGATCAACCTAAGATTTCAATGTGTAGCACTGACATTGAAATCTTAGGGTGATCATTGGGTTATCCAGTAATTTAGTTTCATAATCAGAGTGTGAGTCACATCCTATTTGGCTGCATGTTCCATCTATCCTGCCTGTCACTTCTTAGCTAAGTCAAATAGCTGTTTGGTTAACCCCATAAGCCACAAAAATTGATGCAACTGAATGTTCACAGTGTTGCACCTGTTGTTATGTTAAGGGGTAGGTATCTGTTGTTCAAATCCAACCCACATCATGGCCATAAAACACTGTCATGTTGTTTGGCTCCAGTGGTGTATTGCAAGTTGGATTTGGACAACGTTGTGAGTGGTGTGTGTGTGTGCAAAGCCATGTTCAAACATTCCAAAACCATTTAACCTGGACGAAGTTGTGCTTTGCTTTGCACTGCATTGCATGCTTTGCACTGTATTGAAGACATCCTTGTCACTTATTCTATCACCTTCTCACACAGGATTGAAAAGCAGATTTTTATTATTTGTGGGAAATTTCACAATTTGGGGTCTTTAATTTTTTGGGGGGCTTTGCACTTACTTGCTGAAGTGGATGGCCTAGTTGACTGCCTGGTCACCTTTTTACTTGGTGCAGGGGTCACACTGGAGGGAGAGGTGGGTGCAGTGGACCCCTCCATTGAATGATGGTCCCTCTCCATATGTAGGTTCTTCCTGTGGTTGTAGTCTCTGATTTCCACCAGCAGCTGCCCCATCATATCCATCATTCCAGGTCTGTACTAGCGTAGCTCGCTGGTCAGGACTGTGTGTTGGACTTCAAGGGCATGTAAGATGGTTGCATTCCTCAGGGAATCCCTTTGGAGCCTTCTGAGGTACTTGTTGGTCCTCTGGGATTCCTGGAGTTGCCTCCTCTGTAGCACCAGGCATTCCACCTCCACCCCCCCCTTCTGCGTGCACTGCTGGAGGAGGATGTGCCTGGTGATGCTGCCTCACCTACTTCCTCCTGTTCAGGTGTAGAGGCTGGTGCTGGTGAGGCTGCTGCTGGTGCTGGTGAGGCTGCTGCTGCTAGAGAGGATGCTATGGATGATTGCCATGTGCCCACCACATCCAGGGACTCTGAATTGCCCACTGATCTCACTGGTGGTGGTGGTGATGGGGTGTAGTCATCCTTTGGTTGAGGGCTCTGGGGATCCCCAGTCAGGCCCAGGTGTTCATATTCCAGTGGCCATGGGTCATATCTTGACCACTAACAGCTGCTTGGCCGCCACCTAGGATTGTACCTGGGCCCAAGCTGGGGAGCCATCAAGGAGGGTAGGTCCATCTGATGGGCATATGGCCCATATTGAGGGGTGGCCACTGTCCCAGGCAACCAGGCCTTCCTGGTGGTGCTGGTGCTGCTGCAGGGTAATACCTTGTGGAGGTCGACGGATGCATCCACGTCTCCTCTTGTTGCATCCAGTCACTATAGGAGGTTGGAGCAGGTGGTTCAGCAGGTGGTGCAGAACGTGGTGCAGAAGGTGATGATGGTGGGTACGTTGAGCACCGGCTGGTCTCCTCCTCTGCACACTCCTCACTGGGGGATGACTCTGCCTCCTCTTTCTTCATGGGCTCCTACTATGCTGCAGTCCTGTATGCTGTGTGGGTAAATGACATGGAGTGATTAGTAAAGTAAGCAATGACTGAATTAATGCAAGATGATGAAATTGACATGTGAATATCTGGTTGTCATGATGGTATCCTATGCATTGTGTTGCAATACATGGTATACCACTCTGGCAATCCAGATTGATGAACTTGACAGGATCCTGTACATGAGGTCTGTTCAAGTTCAATCCTCAAGGCCACCAATCAGGTCAGTAGTGAAGGATTTATCTGATTAAGGCCTGTTTTTGTTTGGATATGTCGCTCCATCTTTCTGAGTGACCCAGTCGTGCTCAGTCAGCGATATCCATCATTCATGGCCTGTTGGTGAGCAAACTACAGTGGTTTATATTTGGTTCCCATGTGTGTCCTGCAAATAGTGGATGGTCTAACATCCATCCATGGCATCACCACTCCTAAGAATCCATGTGAGAGCCAAATGTGAGATATGACAGTTCAAGTGAGAGCAAATTATTGCATACACAACACAAAGGCCTACTTGGTTCTCATTTAATTCATGAGTGTTGATAATTTTAAGGCCTATGTGTTGCACATATACCCAGTTAGTCTCAGTGGCACTGTGATGTGTGACCTGATCCAACTTGATTGAAATTCAGTGAGCAGTGATAAAGACTTGATGAAGTGGAGGTGAAGTGAAAATGATAACTTCTACAGTGATATAATTTTTCCATTTCCAATGTTTTTCTATGGAGTCTATACATTGTGAAGTTCAAAACTTGAAACTTTTTTTTTTCAATTTTATCCATAGACTATCATGGGTATTGGTGAAGTGATGGCATGGAAGGGTTAACCACTCCATCATCTCTTTTTCTTTTTTCTTTAAATATGTTATTAGTTAAGTATTAATTAACAAATGTACATAATGTCTGGTGTTACATTGCATACAGCTCCAGACTAAAGGTAATTGACAGGAACACAGGTAAATTCTTTATACAATGCTTGGGAAAGGATACACATATAGTCTTGCAGATAAACAGCATATTGGTGCATTTCTTGTAATAAAACAATCATTGTAAACTCCAAATTTGATGTACAAGGTAATGTATGAGAGAATAGGTGTAAAGGAGATGAAATGTACATGGAAGAGAGTCACTGAGTCAACATCTCTTTTTCACCACTTAGTGAATGTCCCCTGTGTATCATTTGATTGTTACCCTGTTGACTTGTGTTTGTTGTCGCTTAACCCTTTAAATAGCGGAGGGGTTGCCAAAGCATTGTTGAGCAATGCATTGATGACCCCTCTAGAATTCAAGGGGTTATATGCTGAATTCCCTGTGGGTACATGGGTGACATTGTGGTGGAACAGCGATGATCTTTAACAGTCAACATTTTGTGAAACATGGTTTGTGTGGATTGTGTGTGATCAGCACAGCAACATGAGGGTTGAACTGGGACTTGGACAGGTTTGGGCCTGGTCGAACCATGCCATTTGTGCATGTATTGTGTCCTTTTTTTAACCATCAGGGTGCTGTGTTGGTGCAATTGTGTGGATCAATGATAGGCATGTGTTGGGGTGTGACTGTGTTTGCGTGTGATGGTTGTGTCGGTTGATGTGTTGTGTGATTATGTGATGATGCACTTACCGGTAATGTGGAGGCTCCTCTCATCCCCAGTGTCCGATCCTCCAGGGACCCCCTCAACAGCTGTGGCTGACATGTTTTGTAGCAGCATCTTCTCCCAGCTGCAGAAGGTCAGAAGGTGACAGAAGGACCACCTCTGATGCCTCAGGCACACAGGGCAACCTTCCCCCATCTTCTTCTTCACCACCCACTTGCAATCACCTCATCTCTTTTTGATGGACTCCAAGGTCTGTCTGCAAGTGGCCACCGCATTCACCCTGCTGCACACTTGGTTCCAGATGGCCTTCCTCCTTGCAGACCTTCTCCCTCAGATAGAGGACGCTCTCTCTCTCCAAAATAGCCTCCACGAGGGTCCTGTTCTCCTCATCAATGTAACTAGGATCCCTCGGCCTCTCCTCCTCAGCTCCAGCCTGCAAGGTGTCAGAGCTGTGGCCGGAATGTCCTGCCTGCGCTGCCCCTGCCTATGTGTGGTGCTCCCCAACAAGTACCCCTCGTACCACTGAAGGTTCTGTCCCTGCCCTCTGTGTGCCTCTTCTAGTCCGGGTCCCCCTCTGCAACATGGATCTCCCTCTCCCACTCCTTCTATCAACAGGGATGCCCTGCTCTCCTTCCTCCTCCTCCTCCACTACTCTCCCCATCCCTTTCTCCTGTCCGCCTCTCCTAGCCACTACTTACCCACTCACACCCAGGCACTCACACAGGCCCTCTCAGACACAGTCGATCCCACTCACTCTGTCACACTCTGTCACTCAAAGATTCACACTGAAAAAATAAAGTTTAAAATATGTGTAATGTGTTATAAAAAAAAGACTATGTGTGTGTTTGTGTTTGTATGGGTGTATGTAATATGTGCAGAAGTGTGCTATGTGTATATTTAAATGCAACTCTGTCCGAATCTCTCAGCTCCAAAAACTCCTTCTACCTCCAATGTCAGCTCCTCTGTCCCTTACTCTAAACTCTGTCCTTCACTCCTGGGTCCTGTGATGTACCTCGCCAAAACTAGAAACACTGATAAGGTGGGACTGTTATTTTTGGGTATATATATAGGTGTATTTGAACATTTTGGATACTTTGGGGTCTTTGGATTGGCTGTGGGTTTGAATTTGTTTGTGCATCAATCAGGGCTGCTAGACAATGTCGGCCGTCATGTTGCAACTTGACTTAAGTTGTGTTTTATCGGGTGATTAGGATGCACGGTGATGCAAAAAAAGGTGCGACTCAGGTTTTTGTGTTACGTGTTTTTTGTTGCGCCTATGCTTATTAGCTATTCTTGTAGACTACAGATGTAAATCATGTATTATTTGCAGGCGATGTGCCATTTTTACTTAGCGGCTGTTTTAACGCAAGCCTTTAAATCTGGCCCTAAGTGTCTAATTTAATATGGAATCTTATCAGTATATCCCTAGTGTTTTAAAACGTTATGGTAAAATGAAAGGATATTTATAAAACAATATGAAATTCTAAATCTATAAAACCCTTTTTACTAGCTCTTTTACTGTAAATATCTCAGCTCATAATCTACAATAGAAATAAAAATGTTGAGTGCAAATGAGTAAATAAATGACATTTGTCTTTTAATATTTTGATATATTTCATTTATTTTCAGTTTGTAGTTTTTATAATTTTTCCTCTATGATAAAGCACCTATACATTCCCTCTTTTTCCTAGCTGTCTGGGAAGAAAAGTGTTATTATGTATAATAGCAAGTTGCCAAGCAAGAGTACTTGTAATTGTATGTAACTATCTGCACCTCTTCACTGTGTGCTTCTAGAGATGGTAATTTGAAAGAATAGTTCTTTGTTAATGTGCCCTTTAATCAACCACTGCAATAACAGTGGTGCACACTGAAAACATAATCCTCTATAATCTTTTACATATTGGCTTTTGATCTCAGTACTTAATGGGATTAATGTAGCATGAACCATATCTGAACATGTTGTCTATCCTTGAAGTTATTAATTTTAAAAATTACAGTGAAGTTTTACCTCGTACTATTAGGTCAGCCCATCAGCTGCAGGAATATATATATATATATATATTTTTTTTTATTTATTTATTTATTTATTTTTCAGAATAGTGATTGGCAATCACTTAGACAATGTCAGCTTGCCCAGATACTATACAATATATAGCAATCAGCGGTAAGCACTTACGGGGCTTCAGAATACATTAAAAACATACTTTATTAAACTGACGTTTCGATCCAGTAAGGATAAAGATCCTTACTGGATCGAAACGTCGATTTAATAAAATATGTTTTTAATCTATTCTGAAGCAAAACAATGACATATATACCTTAAAGGAAAATACCACATTAAAACCAATGGGGCTGTTGTATGAAGGACCATTTTTAGCAAATGAGGAGAAAAACTATTGCACCAATTGCAAAATAAGCACAAGGTAAAAAAGGAACATTTCTGTTGCAAAGCAATTTCAGTTCAAAACTCTATTTAAATCAATGGTACATTTTATTTGTCTCCATGATTCAGCTGCTTTGCCCCAGAATTGATCTGGTTTTCTTAGTTCATCAATCTCAGTTTGTGATGCACCAATACCAATTGCACAATTTTCTCATCCACATTTTTAAACTTCTCAAAAAAAAAACAAAAAAATGAATTTTGTAAAATCTCAGTTATAATATGCACTTTTTTGTGCCAATTCACCTTATGTGAACTGCGGGGTGCATATTTTTATTTAGAAAATGTTTTACCAGGAAGAATACATTGAGAGTATGTCCTGGATAGTTTTCAGTAAAAGGTTACATATTCACACAAATTGAGAAACATTAAATATTACATGTTATTATATATACATACATACACATATGAATATACATACACATTGAATATTAAAATTATTCATATTATACATACGTTTAAAAAACAAAGTTAAAAAAATTGCAAATGTTTGCCTCCCCGTTTGCATCCTTTCTTGTCATCCTCCAAAAAGCGTATGTGAGCCCCCCCCATCCTTCCCCCACCCACCTCCATGTTTGCAGGAGATTGAGCCCCTGAAGAGGCAGCCTGGGGATTAGCCTGGAGATTATGTACATATTATAACCGAGATTTTACAGTACATTGGGACTTTTTGTTTTCTATAAACTATATTTTCTCCTTGGCATTCGTTACAGCATTCTAAGGCTGATGTAGTAAGTGGAACTATAGTAAATTTTGGAGCATATCAAATGTTCAGTAGGGATTCTATAGTGCCAGATGGTTACCTAACCCACTGAAAGATTTAGGAGTACTGATAGATGATAGACTTCACAGCAGTGTGCAGCGTCACTCAGCTGCTGCAAGAACAAATAGGGTACTATCCTGCATTAAAATGGGTATAGACACATGGGATGGGAATATAATTATACCTCTATAGAAATCCTTGGTAAGGCCTCATCTAGAGAAATGAAAAAGTGCAGAAACATACAACAAAACTGACAAATGGATTGGAGGATCTGATTTATGAATAGAGACTAGCCAAACTGGATTTGTTTACATTAGAGAAGAGACAACTAAGGGGTGAAACGGTTACCATTTACAAATATATTTGAGGTCAATACAAAGAACTCTCCAAGAAACTATTTAATAAAAGAGCTGAGCAGAGAACAAGAGGTCATCCAATAAGACTAGAGGAAAGGTGTTTTTTACAGAAAAGGTGGGGGTTACAGTTAGGGCAGTAACGTTATGGAATTGTTTGCCTCAGAAGTCTGTGGTTGCAGATACTGTAACTGCTTTCAAAAAGGAATGGATACCTATCTAGCACAAATCAATACTGAGAGTTCTGACAGTTGGCTTCAAAGCAGATAGGATGTTGATTCTGGGTAATATCCCACTGTCAATTCAAGTCAGGAAGGAATTGTTTTACCTATTTGGGGCTTAATTAGAAACAGCTTCATTGTTTGTTTTTTGCCTTCCTCTGGATGGACTTGTGTCTTTTTTCAGCCTAATATTACTATGTTATATAACCCATGGCCACTCCTTCACTTCTCCCCTGATTCCCCCATAGCTCTTACCCATTGTTACCTAGAACAAAACGCTTAGTCTGTAACATAAAAGCACAATAGCTATTAAATAACTGTTTAAAGAATGTACAGTAACAGAAAATGTAAACTCAGGAGCAGGAGTTTGGTGCAGGAGAACTGGAATTGTTCTGGCCACATCCACAGCTTAGGATGTGGGTGTTGCCTGCATAGCTAAGAACCCCATAAAAGTAAGCTCCCTTTGCAGCTGCCTTCTCTGTCAATTGGGAAATCTGACCCTGGATAAAATCACTATAGCTTAGTCAGAGTCTACCCAGCATGAACTCTTCTGAATGACAATAATATATATGGAAATGTTACAAACTCTGTTGAAAAAAAATATACATATATTAAGCATCTTTTACTTAGTAACATATTCTAATGAGGTTGAACAAAAAGACCTGATCCAGAAAAAGGAAAAAAAAAGTCATTTCCAGTTATGCCCCAAGCAGGTAAAAATACCTTCCTGTCTGTAAAAGGCAGCCAGGGCCTAGATGCACTAAAGGTTGATGCGGTGTCGGTATGATCTTCTCAATGTGTTCAAATCACTCCGACCATTTGATCTGCACACCCATTGACATATTCACCAAAATTGTGGGATGGAAGGGGAGGGTTTGAGAAGGTTCCTATTAGCATAAAGGGTTTGAGAAGTGCAGTCGATGTGGAAGGGATGTCCTCCCTTCTCACGTCTCCAACACTACGACAATCTGAAGTTGAACAGCATTCTCTGTGTGCTTCTCTACTTGGCCAATAGAGGAATAAAAAGAAGACTTTCAGCACCAAGGACAGCATTGAGTGCCACAGGGATGTGCATTGCTCACCCCGTGGCAGTCAAAGAGTTAAAATAAACAAAAATAGTACACTATCCCCTAACCAATTTATCATATGTTATACATGTTGTGCACTCACAGGGGAACAAAACTGGGAGCAGCATCTATGGGGATTTGTGGCTACCACTTGCCCCCCAGCCTTGTTCCCTTACCCAGCGGTAGCCATAAAACCCCAAATACACTGCTTGGTCTCCACCAACATAATGGCCCAGAAATTGCTCCAAAGATTGATTAGTGCATTCCATCTGGCCATTCATTTGAGGGTGGTAAGAGAAGAAAGATGCACCTCTATACCCAAGTGGGAACAAAGCTCCTTCCAAAACTGAGATTTAAACTGAGATCCCCTGCCTGACACAATATGAAGGGGCAGACCATGAAGCCGAAAAATGTACCAGCTGAGGAGAAGTGGGAAGCTTGATCCACTACCACCCAGATAGCGGTATTTTTGGGCAGGTCTGGAAAGGATCACAGGAAAGGTATCTTGGACCTGTTAAATCAAACCAAAGTGGAAGTTAAAATAGATGCTACAATATGGTCTAAAGGAATGATGTCTTCTAGTTGAAAGTGGGCTGCCACTGGAAATTGTCTGGAAAGTTAGTCTGCCTTAACATTCTTATAACCTGGAATGTAAGAGATAACCTATTGGAAACAAGTAAAAAACTAGCACTTCCAGAAAATTGCGTCATTCTTCAAGTGCCCATTTGATGGCCAACAATTCACAGTTCCCAACATCATATTTTTTTTCTGCAAGAGAGAATCATCTCAAATAGAAGGAGCATGGATGCATCTGAACCATTGTGGGAAGTTTCTGAGACAGAATGGACCCCTCCCCAAGCTCAGATGTTTCCACTTCCACTGTAAACAACTGTTAAGTGTCAGGATATTAGAGCACAGTCACCGAGGTAAAGGCTTGTTTCAGACAATCAAACGTGGCAAGCTCCTCTGGAAACCATTGATCCAGATTATCTTCAACTTTAGTTAGAGCCATAATAGAAGTGACATTTCCTATAGTAGTTAGCGAATCCGAGAAATTGCTGTATACCCTTCAGTTATTGTGAGGCTGATGTGATAAAAAATTGGAGCAATTTTGGGCCCAACCACACCAACTGTAGCTTAAAGAAAAAATACAAAGAGAAATTTTTGATTGAAATGTGGATTTTAATCTATTCAATGCTAGAGCAGTTTGAGACCTCTCTAGCAGTTAACGTGTTAAAAAAAAACATTTGAATCAGTTTTTCTTTTTTTAATTTGTTCTTTATGGTGCAGTCAGTTTGGTTTGGCCCAGAACTGCACTCAGCCTGCCAAAGACTGGTAAGGTCTTCTTAATGTATAGAGTTTTAGAATGTTTGCACATATTTAACAGATATTAGTAAGTATGAAATAACCCCTTTTTATGGGTAAAAACGGTACCATAGAATCATAGAAAATGCAGGAGCCTTTAAGAGTAAAAATTATACTTTTATTAGGTAACTGGGTGACTCTAGAACCACTCAGCCAATAAAAGTATCATTATGACTCTACTAGTCTCCTGCAACCCATTTTTACACAGAGCTGCATTTTATGTATGGGAACTCTTAATACTAAGAGTTTGACTGGAAAGTTGTACTTATTTATTAGATTTTTAAAATTGCAAGTCTGAATCTGTTTGAAATGCTACGTTTGATTCAAATGGGTGCTTTAAATCTTCTTAATTCTGTTTACATTGAGTCACAGGTCAAATCTTTTGACATGTTTATTTGATTCCATTTAATCACTGCTCATGAACTTATGGCCTTGCTGCATGTGCTTTAATAAAATAATTGTCCTTTTTAGAAAACTGTAATGTATATCATATCACAACCTATATTTTATTGCCATCCAGTGGTGAATGAGAATTATTACATTAGGAAGTTTAAAAAAAATAAGTTAATTGTTTCATTGCTTGTGAAAGCAACCGAAGCAATAGATCCTGTCTCAGTAATTAACAAAAAGATAAATAAACAGAGGGCAACCCAGTTCTTTTTGTTATATGAACTCTCTATGCTGCTCCAAACAGTACTGTGTGTGTGTGGCTGCTGCTTCAGCTTAACACCTCCTCCAAGTGGATAATGTGTAAACAAAAGAAGCAACCACAACAAAGGAATGAATTAATATGATTATTTATATAGCTCCACTATATGTGCAGCACTTTACATTTGGGTTTAGATAATGCAGGGTTAAAAGTGCTTTGCATAGTGAAACACTTGAAATGGGGTCCCTGCTTGGAAGCTTACAATATAAAGTGAATAAGGGAGACATACATAGTACATAAGGGTTAAAGGGATAGTAATGTCAAACAATAAATCAGTATATGATTGTTCTATTTAACAACTGGGGAATGCAGGGAGGGTACTGGGTTGTATAGCTAGGGGCATTGGTAGCAGAAAAAGGGAAGTGGTCATTCCACTCTACAGATCTCTAGTTAGAACTCACCTAGAGTATTGTGTACAGTACTGGAGACCCCATCTCCAGAAGGATATAGATACTCTAGAGAAAATTCAAAGAAGGGTTACTAAAATGGTGGCTGGTTTACAGGAAAAGAAATATCAGGACAGACTAAAGGATCTGAACATGTATATACATGAAGGGATTCAACAAAGTGCAGGAGGGAAGTACATTTCAAAGGAGGACAAGAGGCCATAGTCTAAAACTAGAGACAAAGGTTTAGACATAATGTAAGAAAATTTTACTTCACTGAGAGGGTAGTAAATAAGTGGAATAGTCTACCTGCAGAAGTAGTAGAAGTTAATACAGTGACAGAATTTAAGTATGTATGGGATAGACATAAGCCTGTCCTGAACATAAGAAAAGATCAAGGACCAAAAAAGGTTTGAGGTTTTTACAGTAGGAAAATGTAAGACTAGATGGGACGAGTGGTTCTTAGCTGCCGTCAAATTCTATGTTTCTATGTAATTTTTTTATAATATACAGTATATTATCTTTTTAAATTAATTTACCTGCATATTATTCATGCAAATCCAGCTAAAAGATGCCCCCACCCACCCCTTTCCACCATATCATGAAAAAAAACTGATAAAGGTATTGGAGGATCTGAGTTATAAGGAAAGACTAGCCAAACTGGGTTTGTTTACATTAGAGAAGAGATGTCTAAGGCGTGATATGATTACCATTTACAATTACATTCAAGGTCAATACAAAGAACTATCCAATGATTTATTTATGCAAAGAGCTGAGCTAAGAACGAGAGGTCATCCATTAAGACTAGAAGAAAGGAATGGCAGGGATTTTTTATAGTAAGGGTGGTAAATCTATGGATGCCTATCTAGCACAGAACAATATTGAAAATTATGACAGATGGCTTCAATGCAGATAGGTTGTTGATCCAGGGAAATGTCTGACTGCCATTTGGAGTCAGGAATTATTTTTTTTACCCACTTGGGGTTAAATTGGAAATGGCTTCAGGGTTTGTTTGTTTTTTGCCTTTCTCTGGGTCCATGGGTGTTTTTGGCATGGCTGGACTTGATGGATACATGTCTTTTTTTCAGCATCATCAACTATGCTACTATGTTAAGAGTTCCCTCAGATCTGAAAGCCGGTCCGGACGGATTGCAACAAGGACAATATTGCGTAAACACAAGGAAAACCCTGCTCTCCTTCGTCAAGGAGGGCAGGATGTTCCTTATACAGACACACACAATATTGTCCCTCATTGTAATGGGTCCAGTCAAGAGACCAGCTCTCAGATCTGAGGTAACTGTTCATGATGAAGTGGAAAGGGGCAGTAGGGGGAATCTTTTAACTGGATTTGTGAGAAGAATATGCAGCTAAATTATTTTAAAAAATATACTATAAATTATAAAAATGTAATGGAGCAATCATATACTGATTTATTATTTGACATTAATATCCCTTTAACCCTTATGTACTATTTTGTGTCTTCCTTATTCACTTTAGATTGTAAGCTTCCAAAGAAGGGACCCCATTTCAAGTGTTTCACTTTGCAAAGCACTTTTTTCCCTGTATTATGTAAAAGCCGACTGTAAACTGCTGCGCACACTTGTGGAGCTATATAAATAAACATAATGATTAATTAATTAATTCATACATTTATGAATTCCTTTGTTGTGCTTGTTTATTTTGTTTACACAGAAGAGGTGTTCAGCTGAAGCAGCAGTTACACACACCATAGTGCAGTGTAGAGACACACACAGTTCATATACAGATAAAGAATCTGCATGGAGGCCTGAATATCCTCCACAGGCACTGTAGTTACCCCATATGGTAGCATACGGTGACCAACTTCTATGTGATTATAAGTTTGGCTCTTCTGTGAGTATTGAAATATTCCATATCAATTTATTATTTGACATTACTATCTCTTTGAGTGAAGAATAAAATGGTAGAGTTCTTTTCAGAATAGAATGACTATAAATAAATTATAAGTGCTTTGGATACATGAAGAAAGTCAGTGCCTTCTACTATGTTGAATCTTTAAGGAGATGTGATTTTAAAGGGATAGTAATGTCAGAAAAAGAGTATTAACTATGTGGTACATACAATTAAAAGAGAGTACTTGCACTCATTCATATCTCTCAAACCAGTATGGTTTGAGAGATATAGGAAAATAAAGCTCTCTGGTCCCTCCCCTTTCTGCTTGACGAGCTTTAAAGCTGTCAGAAGCAGATTCTGGTCGCTTGACCAGATGTGGCTCTTCAGCAGCGCAAATATAAAGAGATCTAAAGATAAATACTTAAGTTGGAACGGTCTACAAAGTGTGCCTGGCTTGCAAGCACACTTTGTAGACCATTACAATGAAGTATTTATTGCTAAATAGCGGAATTTCAGCTCTGCTGAAGAGCCTCTGTCTGGTCAAATGACTGGAATCTGCAGCTGTCAGCTAGATGGCAGACTTGAGTAAAACAGCCAGGAAAAGGTAACTTTAACAGGTTATATCTCTCAAACCATAAAGATTTGAGAGATAAGACCTACAATCTTTTTTTAATGCCTACAATTTTAAATCAGCTTAAAATTAACCATTACTATCCCTTTAAGCAAGACTTGAAGACTGCAAGCGAAGTGCAATGTAACAGGATGAGTATTAGAACATTCCAAATGTGTGCATTTCCCCTACGAAACCTATCAGGCCTCTTTCATACATGCTCAAAAGGAACTTTTTTGTTTAAACTCAGCGAGATTTACAACAGGTGTTCCTGGAAGGGACTGACACTAGTTGGAGATTGAGAGAGTACTTGTCAACCCGTGTCTGTTTGTGAATACTTGAGCACAAATGGAGCCCAAACCAGATTTATTTAAACTATATCAAAACAATACAAAATTTAAAAAATGATATTTTTGTGTCTACAGGTTTCTTGGCCCAATAAAGGTATTTTATAGTGCAGCTGCCTCACCCAATTATAAACATATTGTATTGTAAATACTTAATTTGCAACGGTCTACAAAGTGTGCCTGGCTTGCAAGCACACTTTGTAGACCATTCCAATGAAGTATTTATTTCTAAATAGTGTGATTTCAGCTCTGCTGAAGAGCCTCTGTCTGGTCAAATGACTGGAATCTGCAGCTGTCAGATAGATGGCAGACTGGAGTAAAACAGCCAGGAAAAGGTAACTTTAGCAAGTTATATCCCTCAAACCATAAAGGTTTGAGAGAAAAGACTTACATAGATGATAATCTTTTTTTAATGTCTACAATATTAAATCAACTTAAACTTAACCATTACTATCCCTTTAAAGGGCCATACATTTTGCTTCCTATTATACACAGAGACCCAAAAAGCTTGGAAGATACTACAAATATTGCATCAGTTACAGTTGTTTGTTTAAACCAGCCTAATAGGTTATACAAGTTATTTTATATCAAAGTGTAAAAATCATATACACATCTTTCAAGACCATCATAAAAATAACTCTGCTGACTAGGGATGGGCGAAAATTTTCCCCTCAAACTGAAATCAACGAAAAATGGCACTTTCTGCTTGGTGAATAATTTCCCGTGAAAAGTGCAGTTTTTCCGCTTTTTCCCTCTTTTTCGCCCATTGAAATCAAATGGAAGAAAAATATTTCTCCACCGCACAAAAGTTTTCTACAGCCATATAAAAGGCTGTCAGGCTCTCAAAGCAGCCATTCTGTGTTTGTGTGAGAGGAGAGAGCAGTATGTGTTTTGAGCTAGAGGAGATAGGAGAACTGAAGTTTAGTTTAGGGCACCTTTTAGGTAGGAAATTTGCTTTGTTTATTAGGAGATTCAGTGGGGCACTCTGGGGAGAAGAAGGGAGGAAGGGGTTGACCCCAAATACTCCAAAATTCCATGTGACTGACTGGCAAGACACAGGCAGCTATGGACCTATTTTCTTGCTGATCTTGCTGTTATTACCTCTGTGCTGGGTGGGGAAGTCTGGGGAAAGAAGTTGTTGATTTTTGTTTTTCAGATATAATTTTTTTTGGACAGATTGTGATAAGACAACTTAAAAATAAATAAGTAAATAAAAAAAGAATAAAGAACTAAACATATTAGGTGACATCGACATACAGCTGACTGGGTTTAGGCAAGTCATCATACAGCTCCATCAGTTGTGTTGTGTTCCGTACAGTAAAAAAACACAGTGAAATTGCGTAATATCCAGCAAACGCACAAGGGGAAGGGGGAGAGGTGGAGCAGTGCAGGGACTTGAGAGTAAAGTAGTAGTTCAAAATCTGACTGCAGCAATGGTTGTTGCAGCATGTGCAGTCAATGATGATGATCCCTCTACTCCAAGGAAGGATTCCATTTGTCAAGGTTCAGGCAAAACTAGTTCCAACACATCCAGTGCTAGTAGAAATAAAGAATGACATAAGAATAACACTAAAGACGACAATAAGTTGCATTCAAGTGTTGATGATGCTGGCAATAGCATAACTGAGGAAGGTGCAGCAGCTGAACCACCTGCTACATCAGATAGTGAGACAAATAAGCACCAAAACACCTGTCCTCAAAGTAGTAGTGAACTTTGTTACAGTAAAAGTAAAAAGAAATTGTTTGAGACCTCTAAAATGTTAGAGGAATATAAGTGTCGTAGTGGGCATGAACTGTCAGGCAATGCTGATTCTGCTGAAGATGAACTAACGATGACTGATGATTATGATGCAGATCTAGAATATATCTCTCCAGCATCCTTCTCTTGTTCAGATACAGATGAAGTTGAGAGTGAGGATGATGACAGGGCTATAAGGTTAGCAGAAAGTCAAAGGCTGACTCTTCTACCACTCTTAAGGAGCACTGTGTCTGTCTATAAAGTGTTTGAGAATGCCATTGGAAAGTCTGACCCTGGACAAGCACAGATGTCAAAAAGCACACAGTGACCCTATAAGTCATCATCAGCATCTTCAAAGTCCCACTCAGCCATACACACCTGTTTTGAGTACCCTGCAACAGCAACACAGGTTAACATCCACAATGTTAGATATGACGGGTGCCCTTGCTGCTGCCGCTGTAAGTGCCGCACCTTTGACACCTAGTAGAAGTCGAATTACATCAACATCTAGCCCCAGTAGTAGTAGTCGTAGCAGCAGCAGCACCACCTCTGTAACCCCTCATTCCATGAAGTCCACAGTATGGAGATACTTCACTCAGATCCTCAAGGTAAGTATGATGCTATCTGTGCACATCCTCTATGAGATCCCACCTGAAGCACAACCACAGATCTGACTGGGAGACACACTATCAGCAGACCAAAGGTGCCACAACTAGCAGCAGCAGAAGCACTTTAAAAAGTCCCCAGGGCTCTAGGGCAGAAAAGTAGTGAAGTTATTTATGTGTCAGAGAGTGTGCTACTGCCAGTGCCAACAGTTAGTTCAGTCCAAATAACACCTATGGATCCTTCTGCAGAGGAGTATGATGACTCTGGATTTGCTGTAGGAGATGGCAAGAGTCACAGACTGCCCACACATGCTGCATCTACTGCCTCCACTTCCTCTAGTCATGTTGTTAAAACAATTAATTCCCAGCTTCTTCTGCCATGTACTTCCAACCCACACTGACTGAGTTCCTAGGAAGGAGTCAAAAACTTCACAAAAACAATCCCAAAGTATGCCTGCGGAATGGCAATGTTGCCAAGATGTTGGACATGCTGCCGTATTCTTATGTAGAAAACCGAGGTTTCAGAGAACTGATGTCATGTGTAGCTCCACGCTGGAATATCCCAAGCCGCAGTCATTTTTAAAGGATTGCTGTGCCTGAATTGTACAAGCAGGTGGTTAGTGTGGTGAGCAAATGGCTGAAAAGTGCGTATGGCAAGAAAATCCACCTGATAAAAGATATGTGGAAAAGTGGGCAGAGCACAGACTATATGACTGTGACTGCTCACTGGGTTCCCTCCTAGCACCAACAGTGGACAACACAAGCTTACAGCATCAGGCGAAAGCCAGTAATTGTGATTCTGGTGGTGGCAGTGTGATTAAAAGGCAGCAGGTAAGCCCATACCATTCGCACACCACCTTGTGCATGTAGAGTTCTGAGAGACAATCCCACAAAGCTGAAGATGTTCTGAGTAAGCTAGAGCAGGTGATCAAGAAATAGCTTGTACCCCGCTCATTAAAAGTGTTTTTTGTGCCTGCTGATAGCGGCTCCAACATAATCTCTGCTTTGAGAATAGGTGGTATGGTGCATGTGCCCTGTTTTGCCCATGTGCTAAATTTAGTTGTGACCAGATTCCTGGCAGAATCTGAAACCCTCAAAGAGATGCTTACTATTTCCCGCAAAATATGTGCCCATTTTAGTCTCTCCTACAGTGCCTGCAATGCTCTATATTCCATATAAGAGAGTAACTACCTGCCCCATCACCAGCTGAAAATGGAGGTCCCTACCAGGTGGAATTCCACCATGTACATGCTAGAGCATTTGTACAAGCAGAATAATGTCACTAGCGAGTGCACCATGCAAAACTGGAAGGCTTTGGAGGGAACCTCTTTTTCACCTGGCCAATGGCAACTAATGTGCGATGTATGTGAGCTGCTGAAACCCTTTGAGGAGGCAACCATGCCGATGAGTAACACAGGGGCAGGAATTAGTGAAAATCTACCACTGATATAAATATTGTAGAAAAAAATGAGGAGCATGGCTGAGGATTCTTACCATAATGACAACACAGACATGCACCAGCTGGTGAAGGACATGTTAGCGTTCTTTGAACAAGATCATCGCATAGTGGCCATTAAAAGCAATGAGGAATACATTCTTGCCACTTTGCTAAACCTCTGCTTTAAACACAACATTTCAGAATTTCTGCCAAAGGGCCATCAGCAGTTTGTCACAAGGAGTCATGGTGATCAGCAGCAACTCTCTGAGGAAACGGATTCTGTCAAGGAATATCGAGACATGATATATTGATCGAGTGGAGGTTTGCATTGTGGAGGATGAAAGGGAGAAAGTAGGGGCACAACAAACATGTAAGCAGTATGGTGAAAAGTCATCAAAGCATTTCAACCAGCAGATGCAGCTACATCATCAACCAGAATATCCATTTGGAAAACAGGGCAATTCATCATGAGTCTCAGCAAGGGAGGCAAAAACCCAAAATTGGTAGTGGGGTGGTGGCGGCACATCTCTTTGGGGCTTGTTCCCTGAGTATAGGTTGGTAACTGACACACAGAATCACCATGTAGCTCGTAGAAGTGGTCCCACTGCAAGTGAGATGGTTTCTGCATACTTGCAGTACAGCTACGTTTTAGGCAGAAACAATGACCCATGGAATACTGGCAAACAAAGTAGTGTGTGTGGCCAGTATTGACATGTACTGTAGTGGAAACCCTTAGTTGTCCTCCAACAAGCATTGAGCCAGGAAGGGTTTTCAGTGAGGCTGGTTATATTGTCAATGACTGCAGGACACGGCTATCAAGAAGCAATGTTGGGAGACTAACATTCTTCAAAATGAACCAATATGTCATACCATCTGAGTATCAGGTAGCAGAAACCACACATGACAGAGAAACCCAAGACAAATATATTAACAGCAGCACAGATGAGGAAGTGAAGGACGGATGTAAAGAAGGGTTGCCACCATCTACCCTACTTGGGACCATTGCTATGACCAATAAGTAATGTGTGTCAATAATCTGAGAAGGAGGATAGCATATGACAATGGTTAAAACAATATACATACACAAACCACACCATGCCAGTACCCCACCACCACCACTACCATACATATCTGCCACATTGTAGGTTGTACTTTATTTTTTCTTATTACATGACATCATGAATATGTGCCAGTGTTACAGGAAGTAAGTGTTGTGGGCAAAGGACAAATACACTCTGCATTCTAAAACTTTTTTCAAGCCCTATGTTGCTGTAGGACTCACAACTTTGACTTTCAGACAGTTATTTGTAAACTTCAGCCCTCAGAAGAACTGATATTACAGTGAGAAATGTAGTGACAAATTAGTTTAAATAGGTGAAAAGGAGGACATTTTTGCATAGACTGAAAGGCAACATTTTTCACGGGAAAAATGAAAAATCGGCAAGTTTTAGAGAAAAGTCATGCAGGAAATTTTTCACACTTTTCACCCAGCCCTACTGCTGAAGTTTAAACATCCTTTCTGGTGATATTAAGATCACTAGAAAGAAGGACAAAAGTTCACCTGAGAGATCCTTGTATTGACCTTGCATACACCTGTATATTATAGCAAGATCCCCTCCTAGGCATCTTTTCTCGGTAACAGACATGTCAAACTCCAAAACAGTTGAAGGTCGCACACATAAAATTGCCCTCCAAGAAGCACTGTTATATATATAAATGTATTTATATATAGAATGTTTTACAAAAGGATTCAGACCCCTGACCAATTCTTTCATACTACTGAATTATAAATGGTACATAGTAGTTTCATTCTGTATGATATTTTAATTTAAAACACTTAATATGAAAACCAGTTATTGTATGGTGACATTGGGTTTATACTGGGAAATCATTTGAGGAAAAACAAAAACTGAACTATGTTTCTTGCATAAGTCTTCAACCCCCACATAATACTATCTGGTAGAGCCACCTTTTGCTGCAATAACAATTTTAACCTTTTGAGTGCCAGAGGGGTACACAATGCATTGCAAAGCAATGACAATGAAAGGGTTAAGTATTTGGAGGTAAGTATGTACCATCTTTGCGCATTGTGTTGAAGTGATATTGTCCCATTCTTCTTGGCAGATTTATTCAGGTGAGTTGGATGTCACTTGTTGACTACAATTTTCAAGTAGTGCCACAGATTCTCAATGGGACTGAGACTGGACTTTGACTGGGTCACTGTAGGACAATTATCTCTTTGTTCTTGTTCTTTCTTCATCTTGTGTTTGGGTTACTGTCCTGCTTAAAGGTGAATTTCCTCTCAAGCTTCAGTTTTTTAGTGGGATGTTTTTCTCTTGCAGTATTTCCTTGTATTTTGCTTCATCCCTTCTTCCTTCAGTTTTAAAGGGATATTAATGTTTCACAAAAAAGCAGCTCTGATTAATCTTCATAGTATTTGGACCAAGGAGTGCATTATTTCAATACTGTACGCGTTGTAGTTCAAGGGTAATTGAATGATAGAGCATCCCCTCCTGCACCTTTTACTGATGCAACACTGCTCACCTCAGAGCAGCAAGACTGTCCAGATGGATTGCAGAGAGGGACAATCTTCAGTTAGCATAAGGGAAAAAATTGAAAAACCTGTCAAGGGGGGCAGGGATTTCCTTATCCTCACAGTAAGAAGTTTGTCCCTTGATGTGATATGTCTGGTCCCAGGACCAGATTTCACATCTGAGGGGAGGTGGCTTACACTAGGTAAATGGGGCAGAAGGGGGATACTTTATCATTCAATGACTCTGACAGTATTGAAATAACACTATCCATAGCCCAAATACTATGAAGTTTAATTGGAGCTGCTTTTTTTGTAAAACATTACTATCTCTTTAACAAGATACCTAGTCTCTGCTGAGGAGAAGCAACCTTCCCGGACAAAGCAACAAACAAATGAAACTCTTCCTAAACCTCATCTGGTTCCCCAGTCCCCACAGATACAGGTGACCTCCCCCTCCTAAAGGAGGAGCTGCATAGTGCACTAAGAAAAAACTGTGGGGCAAACTAAATGCTCTGGATGGAATAAATAATAATTCCCATTGATTTAAACAGGGATGGTAACCCCAGTGCTTCCAAATGCCTTGGAGACGGTATTAGTATTTAGGGGGATTTAAATCAATGGGAATTTGCAGAATTGTCATTCTTCCCTAAGACGTAGTTGGTTTGTTCCAGAATTGCTCCTCTTTAGCTCCACAAATAAGGCCCAATGTGTTTTAGGGAACATACAAATGGATGTGCAATTCTGGGGCAAACCAAGTGCCCCATAGGCAACAACTAAAAATGCCCATTACTTTAACTTGGGCTATTAACCCCTTGAAAGCTAGACAGTTGTCCAGTGCATTGCAATGCATTGGAGACCTCTGTAGTATTCAGTAGGTTAAAGTCTGATATAATGAGGGTGTATGTGTGTGTGGGGGGGGCATCAGTGCCATTTAGGGGCCCACACTGAATTAAAAATACACTGTCTGTCATTCCATGAGGCACTGAGGCCTCACATTATAACCTGGCAGATGATGCCATATTGCCACGCACACAACAAGATCCACCGGAGCTTGCTGCCAGAGTCCAGACTCACTCATTACTGTCTGGCTGGCTGCTGGCAGCAAGTGCTTCTCTGTGCATCTTCATCTGCTGTGTGCATGTCTGCGCAACCATTTGTCTGCACAGCATGCTCATGATGACAGGGTGTCAGAGTGGGACTCAGTCTGCGAGAATCAGCAGTACTTGGAGCCCGCCAAGGAGCACATGCGACCAACAGGAAGGACTACTGGACTCACTGACTCACCTCACCAGGAGGACCCAGAAATCTGACCCACAGCGCAGCAATGACACTGATAGAAGACCCACACACACACACACACACACACACAACAGCACAGGTACGCCAGGCCCAATACAGTAAGCCAATAGTACTGAATGGCCTAGGGGGTACTTGATGGCCTGGGGAGTGTACTGTTCTGGATGACCTGGGAGAGGTAATGGATGTCCTGGGGAAGTACTGGATGGCCTGGGGGAGAGGGTAACTAGATGGCCTGGGGGGTAACTGGATGGCCTGGAGGAGGGTACTGGATGGCCTGGAGGGGGTACTGGATGACCTGGGAGTTAATGGATGGCCTGGAGGGGGTAACTGGATGGCCTGGAGGGGTACTGGATGGCCTGGAGGGGGTACTGGATGGCCTGGAGGGGGTACTGGATGACCTGGGAGTTAATGGATGGCCTGGAGGGGGTAACTGGATGGCCTGGAGGGGGGTACTGGGTGGCCTGGAGGGGGTACTGGATGGCCTGGAGGGGGTACTGGATGACCTGGGAGTTAATGGATGGCCTGGAGGGGGTACTGGATAGCCTGGGGATTAATGAATGGCCTGGGGGTACTGGATATCCTGGGGGGGTACTGGATGGCCTGGAGGGGTAGTGGATGACCTTGGAGTTAATGGATGGCCTGGAGGGGGTACTGGATGACCTGGGAGTTAATGGATGGCCTGGAGGGGGTACTGGATGGCCTGGGGATTAATGAATGGCCTGGGGGTACTGGATATTCTGGGGGGGTACTGGATGGCCAGGGGGGTACTGGATGGCCTGGAGGGGTAGTGGATGGCTTGGGGGTTACTGGATGACCTGGGAGTTAATGGATGGCCTGGAGGGGGTACTGGATGGCCTGAGGGGTACTGGATGTCCTGGGGGGGTACTGGATAGCCTGGGGGGTACTGGATGGCCTGGGGTGTACTGGATGTCCTGTGGGGGTAGTGGATGGCCTAGGGGGGTACTGGATGGCCAGGGGGTACTGGAAGGCCTGGGGGTACTGGATGTTTTGCAGGCTTTTATCTTGCTAAGTAAGACAAGGGTACTTCCACTCTGAGAAGCATTTTATTTAACATTTATTTAACATTGCAATACAAACCAGCATTTTGGTTGCAGTACCATCTTAGCCTGAAGTTTTATAGTGGCAATGTTGTTACAGCATCCTATTGATCATGGCTGTCCATAGACTGCTGTAGCAACATTGTGACCATAAGATTTCAGGCCATGCAAGTACTGAACCCCCCAAAACATAAGTTTGAGCTGCAATAACATTTGTATCCATATACTACTCAGCAGGATAATCCCTACAATATATATACTGTTTTATTATTAAAATTTACCATCCCTTTACATTGATAAGAAGCAAGCTTATCTGTGCGTCCCAAATGCATACATTTAAACTTTCCTACAGTAAATCTCATATTCAGTTAGTTTACCCGATGTGCCATTTTATGTAAATCTCTCTGTAAAGAACAAACATCCTACTCTGAGTTTATCACCCTGCATAATTAGTGTCATGTGCAAGTACTGAATTTCTGCTTTCTTTCCATATTTTACAATTCATTTATAAACATATCAAAAAGTAGTGTGACAAGTACTGAACCATGAAGTACTCTAGTCTCAACATTAACTGTACTGGAGGATTTTCCATTTACAACAAAACACTATTCCATATCTTTCAACCAATATTCTATCATCTACATCTAATTTCCTTTATTTATAAGGTATACTTCTGTTTGGCACTGTATCAAATTAATTTGTAAAGTCTGGATATACTGTACCTGCATCTATCTTGTCCATTATCTAGGTTCTTATGTAGTTTTACCTTCACTGTCCTAACATGCCTGATGGTAGTGTTTGCATTCTCCATTCCATCTCTTCTGCACCCCTATTATTCATTTTATTTGACTGTTTATGCATATGAAATAGTTCTCATTGTTAAATTACTTTAAAGGGATAGTAATACTTAGTTTGATCTTCATTTTATTTTGTAGGCATTAAAAAACATGAAGAATGATATGTCTTATCTCTCAAACCTTTATGGTTTGAAAGATATTCACAAGCAAAGTTTCCCCCTCCCACCCCTTTTACCTAGTATAAGCCATCTCTTCTCAGATGTGGAATCCAGTCCATAGACCAGACAGATAACAGCAGGGGACAATCTTCTTCCTATGAGAACAATGAACCTGCCCCCCTTTACAACTTTTTCCGGTTTTTCCCTTATCTTAATTGAAGATTTTCCCTCTCTGCAATTTATCTGGGCACCTCCCTTCTGATCTGGCTGAACAGTGTTACATCAATAAAAGGAGCGGGAGGGGGATTCTTTGTCATTGAATTACTCTTGAACTACAGCTCTGACAGAATTTAAATAACACTCTCCAAAGTCCAAATACTATGATGATTATTAGAGCTGCTTTTATTATGAAACATTACTATCCCTTTAACACCATGGAAGTCTATGTTACTAAACATGAGATAATTTCTACCTAGCCTACTGGACATTTACAGCGATTTTTTGCCACCAAAAGTGAAACTGCAATGGGCCATTGCCATAAAGTGCTGGCCTGATTTGTATGTGTGATTTAAACAGTTACATGTTTTACTATATTAACTGTGCTGTTGGTGATCTTCATGGATGCCAAGAAACTCTAATGAAGTTACAGGAGCAGGTATGTACTGTCAAGTGGCAGAGATGTCTTGAAAAAAGCTAAAGTAATTTGTGAAGGATGGAAAGTACAAATTAAATTCTATCAACAGGAAATCATCTAGGTATGACCATGGGGCAGCAGACATTTTAAAAGTAAACAGCAGCTATTCTCTACAAAGATTTAAAAACATTTGGGGCCGCTTAATGAAAATGAGTTAGGTGGAAAAAACCATAACACTGGGATATGACTGTTTCAGAGAGCCATAAGCTTTGAGAAATGCAGAATGTAAAGAATGACAGCATTGGTCCTAGAATATTGAAGCATGTATTTTTCTGAAGGTAACAGACAATTTATGATGGGAATGGTAGACTAGTGTGAAGCAGTTTTTCATCCCTTTTTTAAGAACAAATGTTATGCTTCCATGAGGATGATTTGCCATATTGCAAATGGGGGCTAAAAAGGTAGATAGTTTTCTGTATTAGGGGGGTAAAGGAGATTTACCTCAAGTACCCAAAAGTCTTATTTGACTTACTAAGAAGACACAGGCACGTTCCTTCCAGCTGGTTGTTCTCTGAGTCTTGGCGAAGAAGCAGTTGCACAGAGAATGTTTTTTTATTTTTTTTTGTGGACTGTTAATAAAAAAAATTAAATGTACAAAAAACTTTAAAAAATTAATTTGTATGATAGGTGACAGAGACAGGGACCCTGAGAAAGAGTATAAGAGTAAAGGGAAAGATATCACACACAATAAGTTTGGTTGTGTACTTTGCTGTTAACCCCTTAAGGACTACATGATGTACTATGACCGCCATGACGGTCATAGTACGTTCCATAATTTTTACTTACAGCGCTCCACAGGGAGCGCTGTAAGTAAAAATGGGGCCTAAAACTGACCGCTCCAAGACTGGAGCAATCTCTTTCAGGTTCCAAAATGGCACGCTGATACGCTCAACAGGTCACGTGTACCGACGCGTCGGCAAGAGTCAAAGCGGTCCTTATGGGACGGAAACGTCCCAGGACCGCTGGTCCTTAAGGGGTTAAAATAAACATGCACTGACTGTAGCCATGGTTGATTCTGAGTGTGCAATAAATCATGATGGCAAGTGCCATAAAAAGTTCCATGCACCATGTCAACTATATTCAGGGGCGAAAAATGGAACTTTCCACTCTGCTAAAAATTTCCCGTGAACAGTGCAGATTTTCCGATTTTTCCACTTTTATCGCCGAACTCATTCCATTGAAATCAATGGGAACATAGAAGTTACACACAACACATAGCAAATATTATTTTATTTTCCCAAAGGCATAGCGTAAAAGGGGCATGAGGGTGCCTGTGTTGTTGGGGTGTGGGAAAGAATCAGATGAACAGGGGATGATTTTTGGGGTGGACTGATACTTGATTAACAGAGTATTTTGTAGAGGATGAGTTGTTTGATTTGTTGTTAGAGGCCTTTGTAGGACTTAGACTTATTAGAGGCACAAGCCTTGACGAAACATTGATTTGTAGGACTTAAGCTTGTTTGGCACAAGCCCTAAGTAAACATAGATTTGTAGGACATGTAAGAAACATCCCCCAGAAATTGCTTATTTTTTTGTAGGACTATGATTTTTTTTTTTTAAAACACAAGCCCTGAGAAAAAAATAAAAATTCCCCACTGGCCTAATGGCAGCAGGTCATGTTGGCCAGTGGCCACTGTCAAATTGGCCCGCTGTCAAATGTCCTCCTGAGTTGCAACTGCTGTTCGTACTGCTGCTGCTGAGTTGTTTAAGCAGCAGGATGATTAGGCAGCTGAAAGGGAATGGGATCAATAACAGCAGTAACATGGAAGATGGATGATGAAGGATCCACTTGCCACGACTGGCTCCAGTGATGCGCCTGAGGCAGTAGCAGCAGAATAAGTAGCCTCCAGTAAATGTGGAGAAAAGAAGTTGGCCATTAAATCTTCTCCACCTGCCCATCCTCCAAAATCATCATGGGTGTGTTGTTATTAGAATATATTTTTTCCCTTAAGAGCAGGAACAGCGGGTCTCATCAGCAACTGCAATGTGCACAGTGTGTGTGTGTGGTAAATAACATCTGGGGGAACAACTGTATCCAAACACCATGACACCTGAAACCAAGTACTGCAGCTGTCACTCTACCCCTTTTCCACACCCGCTAAGGACACATGACAACTTGCTGACAGTTTAATAGTAATGATGAACCCTCCCTGCCACCATCTTAGCATATTCTGCAGGATGGAATCTCCTCAGATGCCGCTTGATGCACTGATTGCGATTCTCCTCCACCACACTGGCATGTGTGGTCAGTGCACCACACAGTGCGCAATGGGTAGAGACGAATTGCCACATCCTAACATCAACAGAGTGGCTATCTTTTGGGGGGAGGTAATGAACGAAGTGGATTGGCAGAAGATGTAGTTACCCTAGAAGGTGATGGTGAGCTAGTTTTTTCACTCGTCATGGAACTTCCAGTCTCTGCCTGGGTTGCTCGATTCCTACTCCTCTTTGATCTCTGCCTTGCCTCATGTTGCCATTCTGGAGAGTCAGGGACAGCAAAAGCGGTGCTTGATTTCTGTGGGTGTTTGTCTTTAACATGGTTGACGTAAATGTCATGGTGTCTGTGTTTCATGTGTGATATCAGGGCGCTTGCGCCAAGGTGTGTTCCCTCCTTTTCTCTTTTCACTGACTTGTCACAAATTGTGCTCAGTCCCACACCCATGATGACTTCAGGGGGAAGGGAACAGATGGAGAATTATGGCCTCTTTCTTCTTGTCCTCCACATTCCCCTTCATTGTCTGTGGCAGCGTATAATGTTGCTGCTGTTGCTGCACTGCAACTCGGATCAGGAGTATTGCTACTGCTGGCAAGTGGAACCTGTCCTAGTCCCGCATCACTTGTTGACCCCATTCCCACTGTGTCCACTGTGGTCTGTGGCACACTAGCCTGCTCCTCAGCATCCTGCTGCCCTTGCATCACAGCATCAGAAGGAATTAGAGCACTTGCAAATTCCTCTAATTCCATAATGTAATTGCTAGTGGTGGCGGTGAGGCCCATCCTCATCCATGTCTCCCATTCCTTCTCAGTTTCTCTTCCACCCCAGCTTCTCCAGCATCATCATCACCACCCCCACTATTTCCTACATGCTGTTGTTGCTGCTGCTCTATTCCTGACATCTCACTGCTGCTTGGAGGAGGTGACGAGCAATGTGACAAAGGGTCCCCTAATTTCACACTTGCCATTTCCTTTTGACCTGAAGAAGAAGGCAGACTAGCAGCAGTAGCAGCAGGCACAGGCAGCTGATCTGTCCTTCTGCTGCTGGTGGTGGTGATATTAATTCTGAACCTGTTCTCCTCCTCCAACACCAGTTCTGGCCTCTCCAGGATCATGTTCCACCTGGACACTGTAGTGCAGGGAAGGGGAGGACTCTCAGTTCCAGGGTCAGAGGAATGGTGTGGGCTGCCTTGACTGCTAGTCTGGATGCTGTCAAATGTTTCCCCTACCACTCCAGCTGCTTCATCATTACTGCTGCTACTACTAACAACCAACCACATCAAGTTCAGCCACAGTCTTCCTCCTCAGTCTCACAGTCACTAGTAATATGAGGATATTGCTGATTACCACCTCCTTCACTCCTAATGCTAACAAGCTGCTGGAACTTAGTAGCAGTATAACTAGCAAAGGCAGGACTGCTTAGGAATGGCAAGTGTGATTTAGGGTCCCTTGCTGTCACACTTGGCATCATTTTCTCCTTGCCCCCCAGAGTACTACAAGAAACACTAGCAGAAGGCATAGTATTGGTGGCAGTAGGTTCTGCACTGGCAGCAGGTTCAGCACTAGCAGCAGGTTCAGCACTGGCAGCAGGTACAGCACTGGCAGCAGGTACAGCGCTGGTGGCAGCATGGGCAGCACGTCTGGCAGCAGGTACAACACTAGAGGCTGCGGGTACAGCAATGGTGGCACTGGCAGCAGGTAAAACACTAGTGGCTGCAGGTACAGAAATGGTGGGACTGGCAGGAGGGGTAGCACATCTGGCAGCAGGTACAACACTAGTGGCTGCAAGGACAGTAATGGTGGCACTGGCAGCACGTTTTGCAGCAGGCACAGTCAGTTGACTTGTCATGCTCTCACTAGTACTACCCTTTTCTCCCTCCCTTCCCATTCCCTTTTCTCCTTCCCTTCTCATTAAATCCCCCAAGATACCTTGTGGTGGGACTGGACAGCATTGTTTCAGTGCTGCTAGTCACTTCCTCCTCCTCCTCAGACTCAGTAGACACATAATAATTGTCCTTTCAGTTCCTCTTTTTGCTGCTCATAGTGATAGCAGTCACTATGAGCCTCTCCTGCCTCAATTTTTCCAAAATATCACATCAGAACAGCACAGCATGTCTATCTTGCTCTGTTGCTGCTTCTATTGTGTCTGCCTTCAGCGAAAACGTCACATTTTTATAGCGGAAGTGCGTAAACAACGTAAATCAATGAATGAAAACTTTATATCCTTTGAAAAAATGGCGAAAGATTTTGGCCAATGGTCGAAAGACGCGAAACTTTTAACCGCTAGTTTTAAAGCGGATTTTCCCGCAAAAAAAACGGATAACAATGTGGTTTTCTCAAAATTTCTCTCATGAACACGTTGACAACTTTAGCCCATCCCTATTCAGGGCAGTTGCCATTGCCCAAATGACAAAGGTGCTCCCTCCATAGCCTTCCAGTTTTGCATTGTATGCTTGTTAATTACCTTGTTCTGCTCATACAAATGCTTTAGAATGTACAATGTGGAATTACAACTGGTAGTCTCTACATTTTCAGATCATGATGGGGCAGGTTGTTACTCTCTGCAAGAGCAGCTACAATGGGCACAGATTTTGAGGGTGATATTCAGCATCTCTCTGAGGGTTTCATATTTTGAGAAACAACTACATTTAGGACATGGTGTATTACCTACTGCACCTGGCACTTTAATTGCCTTTGGGATTGATGTTACAGGAATAAGCCGAACATGCACACCAAGTAATACAAGTTTATTACTAGAAGTCACTTCAACAACACAACAATAATAAACACCATAACATATCCACTCATAGCAGGCTCTAGTATATAGCATTACTAAATACGCTAACAATCAATACTATGTAATATTACTAAGATACAACAACAATCAATACTATTTCAACATAATCAGCTTCCCCACACTTTGTGATAATTGGGTCACACATTATCCTGTAAGAGTTTTGTCCTTTCTCTGTGCAGACAAGTTAGTGACTGTTTACTTGACAAACTCAGAAGATAGAAAACATAGGTGTCTGAGGACGATAGGGTCCTCTTGTTTAGCACATCACTCTGCTCCCACTTGCTTTCCCCTGAAATGGGGGGCTTCTTGAAGCAGCACAATCATACGCCATGAAGGACCTCTTTCACATTGACATGGTGGGTTTTATTACACCAATATCCCATTTACTCACACATGCATAACAAAAGATGCTAGACAATTCAACACATAACACATTATTCTATACCTATCCTTCTAGCGTCCTAAGCTACAGCAGAGATGGATAGATTGGATTTACATTACCTGGAATGTTTGCCGCATCATTCCTTGCCACACTGCAATGGGGTCTCTGGACAGGCCACGCAGAAGGCTGGGGTATAAAATAAGGAAACTGGGGCTAGAGGATAACCTTTGCAATTGCACATAAAACTGGTTGAAGGACAGGGAACAGTGTGTGGTTGTAAATGAACAATTCTCCAATTCAGTTAAAGTTGAGAGTGGAGTACCTCAGGGTTCAGTACTAAATCCACTGCTTTTAACATGTTTATAAATGACTTGAAAATAGATATAGAGAGCAAAATATCAATATTTGCAGATGACACTAAAGTTTGCAGGGTAATTAATTTGGAACAGGTTATTTGCTCTTTACAGAGAGATTTACATAAAATGGCAGACTGGGCAACCTAATGGAATATAAGACAAAAAAAAGAAAAGGAACAGACACCAATTATTATAGGCACTCCAAATTATCCATGAAATTATGTATGCTATATCACCCTTGATCAACAAGAATTATTTCAACATAGATTGTATATATTCATTTTCTTTCTCTTCTTTTATCTCTGTTTTTAATTAAATCATCAATAAAGAATTGTAAATGTTTATTTGTGAGAGATTACCTTGGGGTTATCTAGTGGAGATGTTGTCTAGGGTGACATAACATACATCATTTCAAGGATAATTTGTAGTGTGCACAATAAGTGGTGTCTGTTCCTTTTCTTTTCTTTTTTGTATCATGCTCAGCTTCCACTAGGCACCCACACTGAATAATAGTGTCTTATCCCATTATTAGTATCCTGGTGCTTCAAACAGATTTTTTCTTCTAATGGAATATGAATTTAATGTGGGAAAGTGTAAAGTCATGCATTTGGGAAGAAAAAATCCCAAAGCTACTTATGAACTTAAAGGGTTAGTAATGCCTGAAATACAGTTTATTCTATATAGTAGATTATACAAAAATAAAGTATTTGGAGAAAGTCCAATCTCTCAAACCTTTATGATTCGAGAGATATCCGCCGCTAAAGTTTCCCTTCTCCTGATGTCAGCTGATGTCGGCCAGCACGAGGAGGCTCTTCAGCAGAGCCGCAATAACGATATTGGAACGGTCAAGCACACTTTGTAGACCTTTCCAGTGAAGTAAATCTTTTCCAATATCGCTATTTCAGCTCTGCTGCAGAGCCGCCAGCTGGTCCCAGGGTCGGGATCACCAGCTGTCAGCAGGGCGCTGACGTCAGGAGAAGGGGAGGGAGGGGGGAACTTTAGCACTAAATATCTCTCAAACCGTAAAGGTTTGAGAGATAGGACTTTCTCCAAATACTTTATTTTTTGTAAAATCTACCGTATAGAATAAACTTTATTTTATTTTTTTAATGGAATCATTTTAGGGGACTCGTTGCTAGAGAATAACCTTGAAATCCTTGTAAGCTACAAACTTGGAAACTGTGACCAGTGTCAAATAGCAGTAGCAAAAGCTAACAAAGTCCTGTCTTGCATAAAAAGGGTATTCAAGCAAGAGTGGAACATCATTTTGCAATTGTACAAATCATTGGTAAGACCTCACCTCAAATATGCAGTGCAGTTTTGGCCACCAGTTCTGAAAAGGGATATTCTAGAACTAGAGAGGATACAGCAAAGGGCAACATGATTAATCAAAGGAATGGAGGACTTGACGTATGAGGAACGACTAGACAAAATTGGTTTATTTACTCTAGAGAAAAGATGACTAAGAGGAGATCATAACACAGTGTACAAGTATATGAGAGGTCAATACAAGGATCTCTGTGGTGAGCTATTGATTCCAAGGCCTGATCAAATAAGCAGGGAACACCCCTTGAGATTAAAAGAAAGGAGGTTTAGACTTCAGCAGAGGAAGGGTTTTTTTTATAGTAAGGTCTGTTAAATTATGCAATTCCTTGCCTAAAGATGTGGTTTTCGCAAATACAATAGAAACATTTAAGAGAAGATTAGATGCATTTCTTTCAAAAGGGAACATGCAGGGTTATACTGGGTATTAGTAGGCAAATCAGGAAGGTCTGATAAAGACTAACTTATTTGGTAGTAGTAAAGCTATATAATTCTCATTTCTCTGGCTTATGAGGCAAGGGTTGAACTTGATGGTCTTTTTTCAACCTAATTTACTATGTTACTATGTTACTGTCTACAGCTTTGGATGAGAAGTAATTATCATGATGCTAAAATGTTTGGAAATAGAGATAATGTGTCAAAAAAATCATAAAAATATAATGATCTAATTTTTGTGTCCAAGATATCTCGTACCACAGAAGATGTCTTGGAAAATGCTAAAGGTAAGGCTGAATTCTGGACTGGTGACTTTTTACTTATTGTATAGAGCTGGAGTCTTTGGGTTTCAGAAAAATGAATAAGTCCCAGTGGTACTTTTTTTTAGTCAGGTTATAGTAGGCTATGAGAAGGGAGACATACTATGTTGATGTCTTCCATGATTTACCTGTAGAGATGACTGGCTATGTAATGAGAAGGTGTGATGATGGCAGAGGTAATCAGTTTGCTTGCTATTGTACAATGTAGCAGACATGGTGCTAAAAGGGCAGCAAGCATGAATTGAGTGATGGTGGCATGACTTTCCTGCATAGTGAGGTGATGAAGTTGGATACAGAAGTTGTGAGCATTTTAAGGAACCTCTGACCTTAGGATAATTCAGATGATGTGCAATAAGATAAGGTGACAATTGAGTGTTGAAGTGTAGGGATGAGAAATAGGAGATTAAACAATATTGATTTTATGCTGTTGACAAGATGAGTTCCTTTAATCAATTTAGGAAATGTTCAGGTATGAAAAAGTGATTTCTCATGTTTAGGCTTCAGCTTGGTGAACAAAAGTGAAATGAAGACCCTTTGGAGTTTTAGGGAGATTTCAGGTGTAACTTTACCTAGGAGCATTATGTTTAAAATGGGAGTGTGAAAAATAAATCTGAGAGGGGTCAATCTACAGTTGTAAGACTAACCTGTCTTTTAACTATAGAAGTTGAAACTTGGAAAAAATACATTTCTTATATAGGAAAAATGTAGTTAGTGTGTCTCTAATTAATGCATTTGTATTTTATTAAATAAAAGCCACAGTTGTATGGCTAGTGAAGCAACTAATTAGGTCTTACAAAAGATAGGCCATGGTTAGTGACATTCCTGCTAAAGACGAAGAGGCAAAGAATCTGAAACTTATTATGAATGTCCCATTGGCGAGGATCCTCAGATGGAGAGGTGGGGCAGGACTGTAGTGACCCCCAGACTGGGTGCTAATGAAGAACAGAGGTGAAAATGGGCAGAAATGTGGCAGTAATAGGTGATGTCCCCCACTGGTTGCGAATTAAACACAGAGGAAAATGGAGGAACATGGCTGACTAGATTGATGAGGAAAACCTGGAGACAGGACGGACATGATCCAAAGTCAGGAAGGGCATTTATTTGAGGGCCACATTCCTGTTTGGAGTACTAGTTGCATTGCATCTCCAAATAGAACAATGTAGACTGTATGTGTAAAAATATCTAAGCAAAACAAACAAACAAACAAACAGAATAACAAAGAGATATTCATGTGTGCCAGAAGGAATACTTTTTTCTATCTAGCAGTACTACTGTAACTGTACTGCAAAAAGGACCTGAGGGCCAGGAAAAATAACCCATGGCCTTGATCTGGCCCTAGGGTCCTATTTTGCATACCTCTACCCTATGGGAAGCCCAAAAGTAAAAAGTAATGGGTTTAACAATAGAGAGTGACATTGATAAAGAGTCTGGCTGTGGGAAGGAGATAGGAAAGAAATCCAGCTGGGTTGGAGGAGAAAAAAATAATATAAATAAATGTTCATTTTAACAAATTGAGAAAAATAAATAATATACACATTGGCTTCCTTACATTTTTCTCATATAATATTATGGAAATATGGAATGGCATAGAGGAAAGGATGGAGAAAACATAAAATAATTACAATGGGTAAAGCTGTGGGGTTTAGGCAATGAAGCTGAGAGAAGATGCCTAGCAGGCCTGATATGGAGAGGAGTTAAAAACATAATGATTCAGAACTCCCCGCGAAAATAAGAAGGGGAGGCATGTCTGAGCTGGGGGATGACAAGGAAAGGCAGTAGGTGGGACAGGAAGTGATGATGAGGAGGCCTTGGTAGGGTATATATACAGGGCAGAGTTGGGAATGTACTTCCTTTAAAGTGATAACAGAACAGTGTATCATGTGCAACTGATTTCTTACCTGTTTGCTGTCGGCTGCTTGCGGGCACTTGCAGTCTGGGGAGGCTCCTGTGTTGGCTACTCTTCGTGTGGATTCCGGTGGTGGCGCTGTGGCGGTTTCGTCTTCTCCGGGGCGCTCCCCTGGTGCTTGCCTCTTGGCAGGGTGCGCCCTTCTTCTGTCGGCGGAAGCGGGTCCCGGGACGGGTGCAGCGGAGAGGCGGCCTGTGGAGCAATGCGTGGCCGGTGGCATCTGGCTTGTCTTCCGGCGAGGACTGGTTGCCGGGAGGAGGGGGCTGCGGTTCCGGGCTGCAGACTAGGTGGCGGGCCGGCGGGAGCGGTGGCTGTCTTTGTGTGTCTGTTTCTTTTTTAGGTCTGTTGGGGCTTCCATGTGGCAGCTGTTGGAGGTCTGGAGCTTGGCGAGTGGTCACGGAGGCTGTCGGTGGGGAGGATGACCGGTGGTCTGGTCATGCGGATCTGTGCTAACGAGTGAGTGTCCCCGGCTGCCCCCTCCTTTTTGTCCTTGTCTTCCTTTCTGTATGTCTCCTGGGCGTCGGCTGCCCTCTTCCTTGTACTCCTTCTTTCTCCCCTGTTTGTCCTGTCCGCTTTGTCCTTTTGTGCTGCTGGATCTCCTTCCTTCGCTCCTTGCTTTCGCCCCCCCCCCCTTCCATGCGCTTTTTCTCCTTTCCCTCTCCCCTCCTCTTTTCTCCTTTATCTCTCCCCCTCTTCTCTCCTTTTGTCCCCCCCTTCTCTCCTTTCCCTCACCATCTTTCTCTCCTTTCCCTCTCCCCTCCTTCTTTCTCTTCTTTCCCTCGCCATCTTTCTCTCCTTTCCCTCTCCCCCCCTTCTCTCTCTTCTTTCCCTCCCATCTTTCTCTCCTTTCCCTCTCCCCCCCTTCTCTCTCTTCTTTCCCTCTCCATCTTTCTCTCCTTTCCCTCTCCCCCCCCTTCTTTCTCTTCTTTCCCTCACCATCTTTCTCTCCTTTCCCTCTCCCCCCCCTTCTCTCCTTTCCCTTGCCCCTCCTTTCTCTCTTTCTCCCCTTTTCTTCCCTCCTATCCCCCCCTCTCTTTCCTTATGCCCCCCCTTTTCCTTCTCCTCCTTCTTCTCTTCCCTTGTCCCCCCTTTTTTTGCTTTGCAGGGCTGCGGACTGCCTCCCACCCCCAGTTCCAGTTTTGCTGTTGGGGGTGAGGGATGACATGTTGCTGTGGGGGGGGGCCTTCTTTGGGCTGCTCCCCCGTGCGGGCGGGGTTCCTCTTCGTTAAGGGTGGTAAGGGGGTGGTGCTGGTCTGGGGGGGCTGTGCTCCTCCGGCATACAATACTTTGGGATTGCATGTGTCACTATGGTCTATATCTAGTTTGTACAAAAACAAAAACAAAAAAAAAACAAAAAAAAAAAAAAACAAAAAAAAAAAAACAGAAAACACATAACGACTATATTTACGGTTCCTGTTTATTCGTAAGATGTGGCTTTTTATGTGTAAGTTGTTTGGGGGGGGGCAGTTGCTTCGGGGTTTTTATTTTGCAGGTTGCCGTATGGTTCCTGGTATGGAGGCTGCTGTTCTCGGGGACGGCGGTCGTCTGGTGTGGTGGTGGGGCTGTGTTGACGGAGTCCGTGCTGCATTTCCTCTCCTGGGGCCTGTCTGGTGCTGTCCTGTTTTTGACTGCGGCGGGGTCCGGGGGCTCGGTTGATGGAGCGGGGTTCCTTCTTCAATCGTGAGGTCCTGGCAAGACGGGCCTCTTGGGAACAGAGGTAGGGAGCTCGAGTCTGTCAGGGTCGGGGTTTGTGGACCATGGGAGCTTGCTTGGGGCAGGAGGGTGGCTGGTCCTTGAGTATTGTCTCCTGGTAGTGGGGGTCCCTCTCTAATGCGGGGCTGACAGTACTGGTGTTTTCTCTACTGGTGGTGGTGGTCAGGCTGTGTTGGTCCCAGCTCTGGGGGTGCCCCTTGTGGGACCGTCTCCCCTCGCCCCAAGGAGGGGGGGCTCTGGGGTGTATGGTCTAGGGGGTGTGCTGTGGGGTTCTGGCTTCCTTGCCTAGCGAGCAGGTCCTGCTGTTGTGTTTTTGGGTGCCTTCATGGTTCCAATTTTGGAAGAGGACTCTTAGTGGGGTTGGGTTGGGTGCATCGGGGGTCTTAGATGGGACCGTCTTCCTGGGGTGGGGTGCCGCTTGCGGTGTTTAGGGGTTTCCATACTGTACTACGTGGGAGGTCTGGGGAAGTGTTTGTCGGGCGCAGTGCCGTGGGGTCGCGCCTGGGGGGGTCCCCATCTCATTGTTGGATCGTTTGGGTTTGGGTGTTGGGGTTTTGGGTTTCCGGGTGTGGGCCAGCGGGTGGACTTTCTGTTTCCGTGTGTTTTGTGGGATCTTGGTGGTGTGTGTAGGCCCTGGGTTTTTTTTTTTGTCCAGGTTTGGCTCTCTTGCTGTGGGTGGCGGGTTCCCTGCTCGTCTGTTACTTCTTGGGGGGTCTAGATAACGGGGGGTCCGAGTTTGTGGGTTGCTTTGCTCTTCCGTGGCTATGGGGGCCTGGTGTCTCTCATGTGGGTGGTTGGTCTTGTCCGCGTCATTCGGGTTGGCTTCGGTGTTGGGTACTTGGGTACGCTGTTTTCTCTCCTGGTTGTTTGGTTGGTAGCGTCTGCCTGCGCCAGGGTTATGTTGTTGCCTTTCCTTGCAGGGGGGCTAGTGGCCTGGTTGTGTTCGGCTGGCGGCTGCTCTCTTTACGTCTTGTCTGTCTACACTTTGGGGGTTCCTTTGTTTCCGCTGACTGCGGGATTGTCGTCTGTTTGCACATTGCGGTTGTGGGAGGTGTGGGCTGGTGGGTTTGGGTTCTTCCTCACCAGGCACTGGGTCTTTTGGGCGGTTCTATCTTTCTCGGCCGGCTTGTGTCATTGGTGGGGTGTTCTCCGTCTGTTGGTCCGGTTCTTTGCGGGTCGGTCTTCCCTCTTCCTTACTTCAGGATTCTTTTATCTTGGGAACTGGTTTTGGGGGGTGGGACATTGTGTTGGTTACTGCGTCGGCGTTCGTCCTAGTGGTCTCCGGTGACTTTGATCGCGTGGTGTAGGGGGTGCTAGGGACGCTTTGGTCGGTTAGTGGTCTGGACGGTGTCTTGCGGTTTGGGGTCTTGGCCGGTGTGGCATTCTGTCTTTGTTTGTATTGTTCTCTGTGGTGGTGGGTGTGTGGCTTCGGGGAACGGTAAGCGAGAGGGTAGGGTGGTGTTCCTTTCCAGTGTGGGGTTCGTTTCAAAGGTGGGTACCCTTCCGTGTTGTCTCCTTCTGTCCTCGTTTTCTCGTCATTTCGTGGGGTATTGTCTGTAGGCCTTCCTTTTGGGTGAGCCTTGTGTCCCTATGCTGCTTGTTGTTTCTGGTGTGCCGTCTTTCTTTCGGGGGGTGTCAATTTGGCGGGCGTTTCTTGGGGTGCGCGTGTCCGGTTCAACTTGTTCCCTTCATTGTGGGTCGGCGGCGAGGGTGTCCCTGTCAAGGTGGGATTCTTAGTGTCACTGTCCTTGCTTTGGCGTGGTCGGGGTCTGCGGGGATGCCGGATCGTTATGGAGTGCTGGGGCGTTATGGTGTCCGTAGGGGTTGACGGATGGAGTAGGGGGTTGGCTGGACGGGCATACTTGTGGGGTTGTCTTTGGTGGTCTCTCACTGTCGGCGTCGTTGGTTTGTGTTTGCTTCCCGGTATGGGTGGTGGGGGTCTTGGGGTTTTTGGCTCTCGTCTGGGTGGGCTGGTCGGAGTAATCCCTAGTTTTATTCATGGGTTTTTGGAGTAGGTATCCTTACAGGGGAATTGGTATTAACATGTTTCGAGGGGTTTTATGGCGGTCTAGTTCTTGGGGGGTTTGTTTTGGCCTGGGGGTGTTTGGTTGTGGTTTAGTGGTCATTGGCTCTTTGCTACCTCTTGAGATGTGGGTCATTGCTTTTGTTGGGGGCTTGGTGGCTCTTCGGGGGTTGTTTGTGTTGTTTCAGTGTTTCATATTCCTGTTGGTCTGTTTCTGTCCTTGTGATGGGTGTTTTGGTCTCGCCTTCAATTTCTGGGGGGTTTTCGGTGGGGGTTGGCTTGTCTGCTGGCGCCTTTGGCGTTTTTGGTTTGTTCTCTTTGGTTTTGTGGGCGGTCGCGGTGGCCGCCCGGTGGTGTTTCGGGTCCTCAGCCCCTTGTTCTGCGGGTTCGTGGGGAGTTGTGGTAGTTTTGGTCTGTTGTCCCGTTTGGTGTGGTGATTGGGGAGTGTGGTGTTTTCGGGTGGAGGGATGTTTGTGTCACTGCTAGCCTGGTTGTTCAGGGGGGCTTCCATTTGGAGAGCTTTGGTGGCTTTGATGCTGCGTTTTCCTGGTCTGCGGTTTTATCATTGGGGCTTCTGCCGCACTGGTTCGGGGCGGGGGTTCTGGTGTCTGGGGTTTTACTCTTTTCTGCTTAGCTGTGTTTCGGCTTGCTCGGCCGGTTTCCCTTCTTATGGATGGGGGTTGTGTCGGTCGGTGTCGGTTGGTGCGGTTCTGTACTCGGTTTTGGGTTGCTGGTGAGGGCCCCTATGTTTGTCGGGGACTCCTACAGTTTTGTGCTTATGGGGGCTTAGTCTCAGGCCTTGGCTTTATGTGGGGGGAAGGGCCTGAGTGAGTAGGTAAACTCATCAGGCCCTTGTGGCGCTTTGGGCCCTTGCCAATGTGGAGAAGGTCTTTAAGTTGGTTATGGTTACATGAAGTTGGTAGGCCAGCGGCCTAGGGGCAATTGGCACCCGGACTATGTCGCGGGTTTAGACACCGGCCTCATTGAGCTGTATTGACCGGCTAATGGGGTGCGGTATGGTGGAACAAGTTTGGGGTGAGCCAGCGGCTCAAAATGGGGTGAGCCAGTGGCTCAAAAGGTGGTAGGCAAATTTGGCCTATCAAAATGGAGAGATTGGCAAGGGCTTAAAGTCTGGGTGTTTTGAAAAAGTTTATCATGTAAGTTTAAATAAAGCTGTGGCCTGAGTTAAACCCATAATTGGTTGTTGTGTCTTTACTTGAATCATTCCCCCCATGCATAAGACAAGAACTCCCCGCGAAAATAAGAAGGGGAGGCATGTCTGAGCTGGGGGATGACAAGGAAAGGCAGTAGGTGGGACAGGAAGTGATGATGAGGAGGCCTTGGTAGGGTATATATACAGGGCAGAGTTGGGAATGTACTTCCTTTAAAGTGATAACAGAACAGTGTCCCTCCCTCCCTCCCTGTTTCTTTTCCGGTTGGTGTTGCTGTTTGGTTCGGGCATTGTGACCTTTGGTTCTGTCGGTTTCTTTTAGTCACAGCTTTGGGGGCGCTTTGGGCCCTTGCCAATGTGGAGAAGGTCTTTAAGTTGGTTATGGTTACATGAAGTTGGTAGGCCAGCGGCCTAGGGGCAATTGGCACCCGGACTATGTCGCGGGTTTAGACACCGGCCTCATTGAGCTGTATTGACCGGCTAATGGGGTGCGGTATGGTGGAACAAGTTTGGGGTGAGCCAGCGGCTCAAAATGGGGTGAGCCAGCGGCTCAAAATGGGGTGAGCCAGCGGCTCAAAAGGTGGTAGGCAAATTTGGCCTATCAAAATGGAGAGATTGGCAAGGGCTTAAAGTCTGGGTGTTTTGAAAAAGTTTATCATGTAAGTTTAAATAAAGCTGTGGCCTGAGTTAAACCCATAATTGGTTGTTGTGTCTTTACTTGAATCATTCCCCCCATGCATAAGACATGGGCCAGACAGAGCAGCAGAGAAACTAAAATGTCCTCAACACACAGGGAATGAAGTAGCTGAGTAAGAAGTACCATGGGAATAGAAACACATGCTTGGAGGTTTCGGCAACCATACTTTCCACATGGCCTGGTAAAAAAAAAGAAAATTCCAGTGCACTCATTCTCATCAGACACTAGCTCTAAAACGGTTTCAACAAGAGCATTGAGAAAATATCTGGTGCTGCAGGGGAGGAAATACAGAATACACGTGGAGAAAAGATACCCTGCCTAAATAGCACTCAAGATAAAAAACGCAAAAGCTTTTGTGAATCAAAACCACAAGGATGGAAAATAAAACTTAACCTTTAATAAATATACAAAAAGAATAATATAAATAACATAAAGAAGAAAAGCGAAATGTGAGATATAAACTGGACTGCAAAGCTGGTATACCACTGATTGTAAGGAATGCAAGTGTGTGAAATCAGATACACCTGTGTATAGTCTACAAATCAATGTCCTAAAGGGACATGGACGAACGTACTCCTATATTCACCAATAGACCCCAATAGAACCAAAAAATGGAGCAAAGAAACAGTCTTACTGACTAAGTACTGTTGTGGGGGTCGTGTGTAATATACACCACTGAGTGATACATAAGTATCATGTAAATAGATGCGAGATTCAAACACACCTGACCTGATGCCTGCAAGATACAATATCTAATACAGGCAGCTAAGGTCTGTACAATGCCCAGCAATGATAGTATATGACACAACTATCAAGTTTAACCCTCCTTTTACCAGTCCTAATAAGGACCGTTATAAAGAGTACTTGAATGGTATTAAATAACACGACCATCCAGATTAAACCTCCTATTACCAGTCCTAATAAGCACCATTGTAAAGAATCTATTGTGATGTCAGAGAGAAAGACTCTGAGGCTACAAAGGAGGTACAAGTTATGAATACCGGGGCACTAAACCAGCTTGCCAGTCATTAATACCCCCCCAAAAAAAGGGCATCTAATATAAATGAGCAGACACCCAAACAGTTATATTCCAGTCGAAAGGCTAGGGATATGTTGATACTAAGATCAAAGTAAAGGGAGAGTGTTCAACTATATAGAAAAGAAAATTACTGCCCTATTACCAGCCCTAATAAGGACCTTAATTATCTTACTAGTTTACAGCCCTAAAAAAGTGCCCTTGGGTTAACTGAAAGTAGTTAATAAATGTGTGTTCATAGGTTAAATCATATGGATAATGATGTTAACCCTGATATCACCAAATGTTGCAAGAAAAAAGGCTGCACACACTGGGACTGCCAGCCTGTAATATACCATTAGGAATATCTAGGTATCGTGCCAGCCCTGATAAGGGCCTTAAAGGGATAGTATTACTTCAAAATTACTATTCCTCATATTGTAGCCCTTAATAAACTGAGTTAAATGACACCAGAGGCATCTCTCAAACCTTTATGGTTTAAGAGATAGCCGCTTTCAAAGTTTCCTCTCCCCTGCTGTCAGCGTTCTGCTGCCAGCAGGAGAATCCGGTCCTGGGACAGGGGGAAGCTCTTCAGCAGAGCCGATATCTCGCTATGGAAGGAAAAATGATTAATTGAAACAGTCTTCTACGTATGCTTGGTATCCAAGCACATGTATAAGACTGTTTCAATTAATCAGTTTTCCTTCCATAACGAGGTATCGGCTCTGTTTAAGAGCCTCCGCCTGTCCCAGGACCGGATTCCCCTGCTGGCAGCAGAACGCTGACAGCAGGGGAGAGGAAACTTTGAAAGCGGCTATCTCTTAAACCATAAAGGTTTGAGAGATGCCGCTGGTGTCATTTAACTAAGTTTATTAAGGGCTACAATATGAGGGATAGTAATTTTGAAGTAATACTATCCCTTTAATAACCTTTAGATTACCAGTCCTAATAAGGGCCTTTGTTATGCAAACTGTGCTGCAATACAAATCTGCCAGCTACAGTGTAGTATGGGAACTACATTTTCAGTAAGGATACAGAGTAGCGTTACAAATAATAAAGAGTAAATAATCAATATGTAGTTGTATCGAAGACACTGATATTAACCCTAGTCTTGCCACATGCTGCATTAAGGCTGCAAAGGAACTGCAAGCCAAATGTCAAAAAAAGCGGCTGCACGATCTGAGACTGCCAGCCACCATATATACATGTACCAAATTGTTACCAGCCCTGAAAAGGACCATTATTACCTTCAGATTACCAGCCCTAAGAAGGGCCTTTGGGAATCGTTATTCATGAGAGGCAAAGGTTTGTGCTGAAAATGCGATTTGTCAGCCACAGCGTGCTAACAGGCAATAGCACTCTCAAGGTAGGTAAGATATCAGACAACTACAAACATCAATTAGAAAGAGGTAAATAGGAACAGCAAAGTCTTTAAAGAGACATAGGGCCATATGTTCATAGAAGTAGCGAAATAGCTTTTGTCATTTGTAACGACTTTTCAAAGTACATTGTTATTGGGATCATTAATATTTTCAGAGGAGTGACTGGCCCGGTCGCAGGTACAACCCCTGCGACCCCTATAGTTACGCCACTGTGTGGTGTTCAGGGTTCAGGGTTGCTGTCAGTAAAATCTTAAAAACAGTGGAGTGTGTGCCCTGGTATGCACTAAAATAATCGTATGCTTTTTTACATACCCCAGGGTAGAGTACTGCAGTCAGGACCCCTCATCCAAGCTCAGATTGTGAGCTGGGTTGTGTACATTCCCCTCATACTGTGTAACTCTGTGTCATTTTGTAACCTTTTGAGTGCCAGAGGGGTGCTTAATGCATTTTTGTATGTTTGGCACTACAAAATCCATCCACAAATGTTGCACATCCCTCTGGTCCATAAATGGTTAAAATATAAACAATCCTTTTTTTTGTTTACATGTTTCAAATGTTTAGACAGACTTGAAAATCAAAACACTTTTCTAAATATTTAAAATGTCTATATGATATATTTTTTGCAATGGAAAAAATAAATCCATTCAGTTACCACAAGAGGTCAGTGTTATACAACATTTACAAATCACTATAGTTTTCTCATATACCTCTCAATGAAAAAAAAATGGATGAATTTGGGAGCAAACTAATTGAACCATAGGGGAAGAATTAAAACTCTTTACATTGCTGTTGATTAAAATGGGTATTTTTAATTCTCAGGCAGTCTGCAACTCATTGAAGGAGATGTAGTAAGGCATGATAAAAATGTGAGAAGTCCAAGTCCTGTGTTATTCTTGGAGACAATGCACTAAAACTTTGAAGATCTTACCACATAGGCACCATAGAATAACACAGGAACTGGAGAAGTTATCTCCGCATAATCTCTCTTTATTAAGCATAACCACCATTGTTTTGCAGTGGGTTAGAGTCCTCTTTAGCATTCAAGTGTTAAAATCTGCATTCATATAACTGGGACTTTTTGGTTCTTTCCTTTCTTTCCAGCAATTATTTCTAAATGTAATAGTATTGTAGTATTGTAATGACGAAAAATAATACAAAAGCCATTTTTACATTAAATTAGCTAAATGTTTGCTGTTATATAGACATTGATGCAAAATATTTTTGATTTATTCTGTAATTGTGCAAAAATAGAATCTTTAGCAGCATAAAATAATGCTCAAATAAAAAATGTTAAAATTAAAACATATATGATTATAACAATTTTCTTTATTTGTATAAAACTTAACATGTGTTAGACAATTTTACAAAACTACTGTTTCCACACCAGGATATATTAGTGGCACTTCACCTGTTCTCAGGAGACTGTGGTCCAACCATGTGATGTTGTGTGGTCAAACCTGGATCTGATGTGCTACAGCTTCATATGATGTGGTAGCCTGAAACAAGCTAATATTCCTTACAAGACCAACATATATAATGCAGTGAGACACTTCAGCATGTTAAAGGATAAGTAACACCTCCTAATAATAACCTACCGCTTATAGATAGAAAATCTTAATGGCCCCTATGAATCTTGCTTGGTGCATTTGTTCAAGAGATAACAACTTCAGTCAGTTCTGCAAGTCATGTCATGTAGGCAGACATGACAGTTGCTTGAAGTTTATTTTTATTGTATCATGCAGAGTGTATAAATCCACTCAAGCTCCAGCTAAGTTTGTGATGTTTAAACTTTTTGCCTTAAAAAGAAAACATGAGAAAAGTGCTGTTTTTCCCCTTTTGCACTTTTTTCATTACGTTGGAATCAATTATAATACTGTATTCCCCAACCTGGAGATTCTCTCATGTATTCCTGCTGTGTTAAAGTATAAAAGGGGGTCTCAGTTTACTACATGTTGTCAGTCTTGGAGGAGATCATGAAAGCGTTCTAGTGTAGGTAGACAGGCAAAGAGAGGGAGCTAGAATTGCTTGATATGTGTACTGGTGGTTTGCAGTACAAGTCATCTTCTGGGTAAAAGCAAGAAGGGAGAAAGGAAAGTTACAAATAAAAACATTAAACCAGAACTTTCATGAATGTTAAAGTACACCCCAAATCATTTTTCACATATCATTAAGCAAATCAACACTTGTATTATTCTTAGTAAGCATTATTTAGAAATCCAACTTTTTGGGAAACTCACAGGCAGGCATCTTTACGTAGAAGAATCTATGCACCTGCGCCGTCTGTCCCTTTCTGAACCTTAAGGTACAATGCATCTCCCCCTTACCAATCATAGAGGAGACAGGGACGGACAGTGCATGCACACAGATGCCTCTTTGGCAAGATGTCTGTGCTGTCGTCTGCGGTGATTCTCTGAAGAAGTTGGATGTCTAAATAATGCCATACTTACTAAGGATAATACAAGTATTGATATGCTTAAAGTATGTGAAAAATTATTTGGGTGGCACTTTATTATGCATGAAAGTTCAGCTTTAAAAAAAAACATTTTTGACTGATAAGTAACAGTCAGCAGGCAAACAGGTGATCCAATTTCCTACTTAAGTGACAGAAATTAACCAGAAATAATACATCATATATTCAAGACAAACTTACGTGGAGTTTAACATAACGAGAGTGCTGCCCACACACTCATCTAAATATGCAAGAACAAAAGGGACAAGGAGTGTTTGCCTATTATTACATTGTACAAGTTGTTTTAATAAATAGCTCATTATTATCTAAGTGAATGCATTTATTCATCTGCTAGTTGGGAGATGTATCCTCGAGCAGGGTCGACTTCAATACCCTGCACAAACTTGACTATCTTTATCCCATTATAGTGGTGGCTGATTTCTTTGTGAGTATTCACTTTCATATATTTTATTACTTGTTTTATGGTGTGGTTTGTGCCCATTCTTGCTGTTGTTTAGTAACACTAACATCCCACCACAAACTAGTGGTCAATTTTCTATAAATCATACTTTTAAAAACCTGTAACAATATGAAAGTACCGGGAAGGAAGTGGTCAGTGCTGCCCTAATTCTGCTGTACAGAGTGAAACCAGTGATGATATGACCAAAAAAATAGCTGAAATTAAAAAGGTGCCACTAAAAAGGAGCAATACACCTGTTTATAAGCTCTTTAGGAGGCAGCTGGAAAGTATGACTCTGGAGAAGTAAACATGTCTAAAAATAAACAATCATCTTCTCAGGTATCATCATTAGCATCAATTTTTTCAACCACAATCCCTACCCAATCACGCTCACTATTTGTTGTCTAAGCAGCAACATAGGTTGTGAACTTCCGTAACCCTAGCTATGAGTGATTAAGCTTTTATTTGACATGCAGCACCACTGACACCTACTGCTAGTACTTTTGCAACATCTAGACCCTACAGTAGTAGCAGTACTAGAATTAGTCCCTCAGGAACCTCTCAGTTTATGAAATCTGCAGTACAGTACATTGCTAATCCCATTCTTTAAATATTACATTTCAAATTTGTTCCAAGGTGCTAGCATGAGCAGTCGGGAGAACTGAATTCTGTGAAAGTATCTCAAGAAATCTTTATTTATTCAGTGGAAGATTGTATTTGGAGGATGAGAGAACTGTAGGGGCAAACTACTAGACTACATAATAAAAAGGAAACAATCATCATGACTACCCACAGCATCCTCAATACCAACATTACATAATTTTGCAGAACATGATTTTGGCATCACAGAAGGCAAATTTTTTTGTCATGGGCAGCAAACTATCATTTGCAGTGGCAGGCTCACTGCTAATGGGATATCTCTGTGGGGCTTGGTCCTAAAAATATGATTTGGTAACTGATGCACTGTCTATCAGGATCATTATGTTCTAGGCCGAAATGATAACTCACTTGAGTACTCAGAGTCACAAACAAAACAGTAAGTGTGGCCACTAGCAATTTGCACATTGTGTGAAAAGTTTGAGAAAGGGGGAAGGAAAGATCATACCTTGCCTTGTCGATTCTAATTAAACAATGTTAAACCCAAGAAATCTGGAGCTGTTGCTGTCTTTGTGTCTTTGTCTGACCTCAACAACGATAATGTGTCCCATAGTCAAATGCATGTTCATGGTAGAAACTAATAGGATGAAGGGTATAAGGAAAAATCTACAGTCTGTTCCCCCAGGAGCCACTACCAGAAGGAATAATTTTATCAGTGCTTGGGTTGCAGTAGGCCTCAGACTGCTAACAATGTTTTTCAAGGCTTGTGTTGCCTCTGGCTACAGCCTGCTAATAAGTTTTCAAGGCTTGTGTTGTCTTTGTCTGCAGACTGCTAACAATTTTTTCTATGCTTACTATAAACTTCAACATGGTAAAATGTTTTAAGGTTTACTTTGCTGTAGGCCTTATTCAGCTAAGACATATTATTATACACATTGAGGGTACCCCTTGTTAATGTGTAGTATAGAATAGTAGTCAATAAATTTGCCTTATGTATACCATTAATTTTATTTTCAGTATGCTTTCTTTAACCTGGTATTACTGTGACCCTTTAATTGTAATTGAACTCTAAGTTAATCAGCTTGTTTTTTTGAAAGTTTCTAAAGTGGAGCAATTTCTTCTCATATACAAAAAACTCACATGTTGATACTGAGTTAATATCTGAAACTCTACATTGGCTAGATCCTTGTAAATGCTATTGGTCACAGTCTTTTTATGAAACGTATTATATCTGTTGGTGTGGCAGAATGCACATAACTTTTTCAGACCTACTTGTTCTGTTTATTACTTGCAGATATCTTGTCAAACCATAATCATGTTAAATTTATAAATTACTTTTTTTTTGGCCTTTAATCGAGAAGAATTTTATAAAACCTGGTAATATAATAGCCAAAAAACGTGAAATAGAAGGAGGCACATCTATGCTCAAATCACATCTTGGTTCATTAACTGAAATGAGATAAAGATATGTACATTGTCTTCTAGTAAAGGTTGCTGGCAAATGATGGAAATGATAGTTTTTTAATAGCTGGAGGTCCTCACCTCGAATAGGTAAGACATCACCTCAAATATACAGTGCAGTTTTGGGCACCAGTTCTGAAAAAGGATATTCTAGAACTGTAGAGGGTACAGTGAAGAGCAACAAAATTAATTAGGAGAATGGAGGATATATGAGGAACAGCTAGACAAACTTGGTTTATTTACTCTAGAGAAAAGACGACTATGAGGAGACCTTATCACATTCTACAAGTATATGAGGGGTCAATACAATGATCTCTGTGGTGAGCTATTCATTCCAAGGCCTGATCAAATAACCAGGAAACACCCCTTGAGATTAGAGGAAAGGAGGTTAAGACTTCAGCAGAGGTGAGCTATTCATTCCAAGGCCTGATCAAATGACCAGGGGACACCCCTTGAGATTAGAGGAAAGGAGGTTAAGACTTCAGAGGAAGGCTTATTTTACAGTAAGGTCTGTTAAATTATGGAATTATGGAATTCCTTGGCCAAGGATGTGGTTATGGCAGATGCAATGAATACATTTAAGAGAAGATTAGATACATTTCTTTCAAAATGGAACATACAGGGTAATACTTTTGTATTAGTAGGCAAATCAGGAAGGTCTGATAAAGACTAGTGATGAGCGAGCATGCTCGGCCGAAGCTCGGTTCGGCTCGAGCATCGCTCTGCTCGGCACATGGCGGTACTCGTACGAGTACCGCATGTGCTCGCCCGCCATGTTCGGGTCTCCTCCCCGCACGTTTCGCGGCTGCTGCGCAGCCAATAAACGTGCGGGGAGGCTCTGACATCAGTGTAATGCCAGCAGCCATGTTGGCTGCTGGCATTACACTGATTGGCTGGCCAGAACCCGTGATCGGGTGCTGTATAGCACCTGACCAGCGAGTTCGGCTCAGTCTTAGCCAGGGAGAGATGAGGATAGGAAGGGAAAGTCAGTGTAGGGAGAAGAAAAGTGTTTTTGAACTCTTTAAAGACCCAAAAGTCCTTTTTAGGACTGTTGTGTGTGGGGGCAGCAGTTATATTTTGCTTGGGGGGGCACAAATTTAAAAAAAAAACGTCACATATTCCGTTCACTGTGCCTAGCCGCAGATTAGCAGCACATTCTGTTTAGTGTGCAAAGTTGCAGATTAGCAGCACATTCTGTTTAGTGTGCAAAGTTGCAGATTAGCAGCACATTCTGTTTAGTGTGCAAAGTTGAAGATTAGCAGCACATTCTGTTTAGTGTGCAAAGTTTAAAAAATAAACGTCACATATTCCGTTCAATGTGCCTAGCCGCAGATTAGCAGCACATTCTGTTTAGTGTGCAAAGTTGCAGATTAGCAGCACATTCTGTTTAGTGTGCAAAGTTTAAAAAATAAACGTCACATATTCCGTTCACTGTGCCTAGCCGCAGATTAGCAGCACATTCTGTTTAGTGTGCAAAGTTGCAGATTAGCAGCACATTCTGTTTAGTGTGCAAAGTTTAAAAAATAAACATCACATATTCCGTTCACTGTGCCTAGCCGCAGATTAGCAGCACATTCTGTTTAGTGTGCAAAGTTTAAAAAATAAACGTCACATATTCCGTTCACTGTGCCTAGCCGCAGATTAGCAGCACATTCTGTTTAGTGTGCAAAGTTGCAGATTAGCAGCACATTCTGTTTAGTGTGCAAAGTTTAAAAAATAAACGTCACATATTCCGTTCACTGTGCCTAGCCGCAGATTAGCAGCACATTCTGTTTAGTGTGCAAAGTTTAAAAAATAAACGTCACATATTCCGTTCACTGTGCCTAGCCGCAGATTAGCAGCACATTCTGTTTAGTGTGCAAAGTTGCAGATTAGCAGCACATTCTGTTTAGTGTGCAAAGTTTAAAAAATAAACGTCACATATTCCGTTCACTGTGCCTAGCCGCAGATTAGCAGCACATTCTGTTTAGTGTGCAAAGTTGCAGATTAGCAGCACATTCTGTTTAGTGTGCAAAGTTTAAAAAATAAACGTCACATATTCTGTTCACTGTGCCTAGCCGCAGATTAGCAGCACATTCTGTTTAGTGTGCAAAGTTGCAGATTAGCAGCACATTCTGTTTAGTGTGCAAAGTTGCAGATTAGCAGCACATTCTGTTTAGTGTGCAAAGTTTAAAAAATAAACTTCACATATTCCGTTCACTGTGCCTAGCCGCAGATTAGCAGCACATTCTGTTTAGTGTGCAAAGTTGCAGATTAGCAGCACATTCTGTTTAGTGTGCAAAGTTTAAAAAATAAACGTCACATATTCCGTTCACTGTGCCTAGCCGCAGATTAGCAGCACATTCTGTTTAGTGTGCAAAGTTGCAGATTAGCAGCACATTCTGTTTAGTGTGCAAAGTTTAAAAAATAAACGTCACATATTCCGTTCACTGTGCCTAGCCGTAGATTAGCAGCACATTCTGTTTAGTGTGCAAAGTTGCAGATTAGCAGCACATTCTGTTTCGTGTGCAAAGTTGCAGATTAGCAGCACATTCTGTTTAGTGTGCAAAGTTTAAAAAATAAACGTCACATATTCCGTTCATTGTGCCTAGCTGCAGATTAGCAGCACATTCTGTTTAGTGTGCAAAGTTGCAGATTAGCAGCACATTCTGTTTAGTGTGCAAAGTTGCAGATTAGCAGCACATTCTGTTTAGTGTGCAAAGTTTAAAAAATAAACGTCACATATTCCGTTCACTGTGCCTAGCCGCAGATTAGCAGCACATTCTGTTTAGTGTGCCTAGACGCAGATTAGCAGCACATATTGTTTAGTGTGCAAAGTTTAAAAAATAAACGTCACATATTCCGTTCACTGTGCCTAGCCGCAGATTAGCAGCACATTCTGTTTAGTGTGCAAAGTTTAAAAAATAAACGTCACATATTCCGTTCACTGTGCCTAGCCGCAGATTAGCAGCACATTCTGTTTAGTGTGCAAAGTTGCAGATTAGCAGCACATTCTGTTTAGTGTGCAAAGTTTAAAAAATAAACGTCACATATTCCGTTCACTGTGCCTAGCCGCAGATTAGCAGCACATTCTGTTTAGTGTGCAAAGTGTAAAAAATAAACGTCACATATTCCGTTCACTGTGCCTAGCCGCAGATTAGCAGCACATTCTGTTTAGTGTGCAAAGTTGCAGATTAGCAGCACATTCTGTTTAGTGTGCAAAGTTTAAAAAACAAACGTCACATATTCCGTTCACTGTGCCTAGCCGCAGATTAGCAGCACATTCTGTTTAGTGTGCAAAGTTGCAGATTAGCAGCACATTCTGTTTAGTGTGCAAAGTTTAAAAAATAAACGTCACATATTCCGTTCACTGTGCCTAGCCGCAGATTAGCAGCACATTCTGTTTAGTGTGCAAAGTTGCAGATTAGCAGCACATTCTGTTTAGTGTGCAAAGTTTAAAAAATAAACGTCACATATTCCGTTCACTGTGCCTAGCCGCAGATTAGCAGCACATATTCCGTGTAATATGAAGAAGGCGGGTAACAAGGGACGGGGAAGTGGACGTGATCCTGATAGTTCAGGGCGCGGGTCAGGACGCGTAGAAACTGTGCCTGGTGCCATAGCACAAGAAAGAAAGACATCCACCATACCTAGATTCATGTCTCAGTTTACAGGGCGTCGCAGGACATCACTCTCGAGGTCAGACCACTGCGAACAGGTGGTCGGTTGGATTTCAGCTGATACTGCTTCCAGTCGGTTAAGCACCACCCTGTCTTCCACCAAGTCCACTCTCAGTAGCCAAGAGTCTGGTCAACACAATCCTCACCCTGATCATCCTTCCTCCCACCATAGAGGGTCTGGCCAAAGAAGTGATCCCACACTGGGATATAGTGAGGAGCTCGTCTCATCACCAATCCTTCATTTGAACCTCTCTCCAAGCACGCTTGCAGAGGAACATGAGATCTTGTGCCCTGATTCACAACCTCTAGAGGGTACCCAATCACAAGAAGATGACAGAGGGGAACGGCATTTAAGGTCAAAGGAAGTGGATGATGATGATGAGACACAGTTGCCATCAAATCAACCACTATTACTGTCTCAAGACCTTGATGGGGAGGATGATACACAGTTGTCAATGACTGAGTATGTGGTGGGATCAAGAAATGAGGAGGATGATCAGAGTGAGGAAGTGGAGGAGGACTTGGTGGACGATGAGGTGACTGACCCCACCTGGGAAGGTGGAGAGCCGAGCGATGACAGCAGTCCTGAGGGTGAGCCATCTGCAGCACGGCAACAGGCTGGAAGAGGCAGTGGTGTGGCTAAAGAAAGAAGGCGGACCGCACCAAACCGGCCCGCAAATGTTCCACGGAGCACCCCCTTGCGTAAATCTCCCTTGCCAAGGGCTAGGTGTTCCGCGGTATGGCGTTTTTTTAAGGAAAGTGCGGACGACAAAAGAATTGTAGTTTGCAACCTGTGCCACACCAGAATGAGCCGAGGCATGAACACTAGAAACCTCACCACCACCAGCATGATCCGACACATGGCATCCAAGCACCGTAATAAGTGGGAGGAATGCCCGGATCGCCAATCTGTGTCTGCAGGCCACACCACTGCCTCCTCTTCCCCTGTTTTCAGTGCCGGCCAATCGCCTGTCGAAGGCGCAGGCCCGCATACCTCCCGCCCTGCACCTGTACCATCTGAAGCACCATCAGCGACCACATCCACTTCCCTGTCCCAGCGCAGCGTCCAAATGTCGTTACCCCAGGCATTTGAGCGCAAGCGAAAATACCCAGCCACCCACCCACAGGCCATAGCACTAACCTCACACCTTTCCAAATTACTGGCCATCGAAATGCTGCCATTTAGGCTTGTGGAGACTGAGTCCTTCCGCAGCCTGATGGCAGCAGCTGTCCCTCGGTACGCAGTCCCCAGCCGCCACTACTTTTCCCGGTGTGCCGTCCCCGCCTTACACCACCATGTGTCCCATAACATCACCCGTGCCCTGACCAACGCAGTTACTGGGAAGGTCCACTTAATGACTGACACATGGACAAGTGCTTGTGGCCAGGGACGCTACATTTCCTACGTTATTGGCTCCTCCTCCTCCTCCGTTTCCACCTCCGAATTCTCTGCGCGCAGCGCCACTCACCCATCAGCCGGTAGCTGGAAGCAGTGTAGCACTGCAGTGGGGAAGCGTCAACAGGCCGTGCTGAAGCTGATCTGCCTTGGGGACAAACAGCACACGGCCTCAGAGCTGTTGCAGGGGATTAGTCACCAGACCGAACAGTGGCTCTCGCCACTCAACCTGCAACCAGGCATGGTTGTGTGTGATAATGGGCGTAACTTGGTGGCGGCTTTGGAGCTCGGCAAGCTCACACACGTACCATGCCTAGCGCATGTATTTAATTTAGTGGTTCAGGATTTCTAAAAACCTACCCCAATTTGCATGATCTCTTGACCAAGGTGCGCCGCGTGTGTGTCCGTAAGTCATCAACAGCTTCAGCCGGCCTGTTGAAGCTGCAGCAGCGCTTACAATTGCCAGCTCACCGGCTGCTGTGTGACGTGAGCACGCGCTGGAACTCCACCTTCCACATGTTGGCCCGGCTTTGTGAGCAGCAGAGGGCAGTAGTGGAGTACCAGCTGTTACACGGTCGTCGCCTCTCCGTTCAACTTCCTCTAATCAGAAGTGAGGAGTGGGAATGGATGTCAGACCTCTGTGAGGTTTTACGCAATTTTGAGGAATCGACACAGATGGTGAGCGGCGATAACGCTATTATCAGTGTAACCATCACACTTCTGTGTCTACTGAAACGCTCGCTGCTCACAATTAAAACCGACGCTTTGCATGTGGAAGAGGTGGAAATGGGGGAGGAAGAGCTTACACAAGGTGATAGCCAGAGCACCCTCACTTCGTCTTCTCAGCGACAATTGGAGGAGGCGGAGGAGGAGGAGGAGGAAGACACGGTTGCCTCCGCTACAGAGGGTAGCCATGGAACTTTAGTTCCATCTCTTCAGCGTGGGTGGGCAGAAGAGGAGAAAGAGGATGAGGAGATTGAGAGTCATCCTCCTGGTGAGGACAGCGAAATCTTGCCTGTTGGTACTCTGGCACACATCGCTGACTTTATGTTAGGCTGCCTTTCCCGTGACCCACGCGTTATACGCATTTTAGACAACACGGATTACTGGGTGTTCACCCTTCTGGACCCCCGCTACAAAGAGAATTTCTCATCTCTCATTCCTCCGGTGGAGAGGACAAGCAAAATGGTGCAATACCAGAAGGTTCTTGTTGAAAAATTGCTCCAAAATTTTCCATCTGACAACGTTGGCGGCAGAGTACGTGCTACCTTGGCCAACCAAGAAGGGGAGAAAAGGGGAGCACACAGCAGTTCCGACAAAGGCAGGGCAACACTCTCCAAGGCGTGGGACACCTTCATGACACCCCACCAGCACCCTCACCCTGATGCGCAGCCTAGTGTCACAAGGAGGGAAAAGTTTTGGAAGATGTTGAAGGAGTACGTAGCAGACCGTGTCAGCGTCCTCAATGATCCCTCTGTGCCTTACAACTACTGGGTGTCCAAGCTGGACACGTGGTATGAACTGGCACTCTACGCCTTGGAGGTGCTGGCCTACCCTGCCGCCAGCGTTCTGTCTGAGCGGGTATTTAGTGCTGCTGGTGGCATCATAACAGATAAGCGTATCCGCCTTTCCACCGAAAATGCTGATAGGTTGACACTTATAAAAATGAACAAGGCCTGGATTTCCCCTGACTTCTCCACTCCACTGGAGGAAAGCCCTGGGGGAACATAAAGTCACTTTAGATATGTTATTTACAATGATGGGAATACTCTGTATTCCCATTCACCCCTTCCACCCAAAAAACGGGTATATGGTTGACTCTTAATCTTCTCATCCTCCTCCTCCTCTTCCATATGCCCTGTGATATAATTTTTATATAGGGCCAGCTCACCAGCGGGCCCTGTGATATAATTTTTATATAGGGCCAGCTCACCAGCGGGCCCTGTTTGACAATTTTTGTATAGGTCAGCTCACCAGCGGGCCTTCTCATATAATGTTTTATTGGGTCAGCTCTCTAGCGGGCCCTCTCATATAATGTTTTATAGCGTCAGCTCACTAGCGGGCCTTCGCATATAATGTTTAGGATGGTCAGCTCCGCAGCAGACCCTCACCCATAATGTTTTAGATGGTCGGCTCAGCAGCAGACACTCATTCCTAATGTTTTAGACGGTCAGCTTAGCGGCATGCCCTCGCCCCTAATGTTTTAGAGGGTCACCAGCAGGCCATTAATCCTAATTTTTCAAGGGTGTGTATGATGCCCTCCTTTATGTGTAATAAAGGGTGTATTGGAGTGACATTTCAGTCTAATTTTTGGCAGCCCTTTCACTTAGTGCATAGGCTTTATGAGTGTTGGACCACTACCTGAACTATTGTACCACAATGTGAATGAGGCCCTCCATTTTGTGATATACAGGTTGTATCGGAGTGCCTCAGGTCCTCCCATTGAATTAAATAGGGCTGGGGTGTTCGACAGAGCAGAAGGTAGTTCTTGGCTTCATCCACTAAGTCACTTCGTCACTTTTACTCAATGGATCAGACCCCACTGTTCCGACTATAAATTTTGGACTTAACAAGGGCAAACGGACATGTTGTAAAACCTGCGGTAGCTGCGGCCTCCGTTCCTGAATGCTGTACCTTACCCGGGCCATAACCACGTTGAACACCTGCTTTACGCTGCGCACGTTTCCCTCTTAATCATGGCCCCAGTTCCGAAAAATCGATGACATTTTTTGCAGAATTTGCAGATGATATACAAGTAAATATACAGCAAATACTGTTTGGTAACAATTTTTCGCCTAAAATTGTTTTTATCTTCCTTTTTGTGTGTTTTACGGTCAGTCTGTAAAAATGGCGTACTACGGGCGAAACATCGTTCCCAGCAGCGACGTTGGAGTCCAAGATGCATCCAGACATCCTCCCTATGCTGTCCCTGAACCATTTCTGTGGTGTTTCCATCATTTTCTGCCCTTTTCCTATGGACCAGGCACCCTCCCCTCATCAGAGCAGGGGGTGCCTGGTGTAATGCTCGAGTCCTCCCATTGACTTCAATGGGGCTCGGGTGCTCGGCCGAGCACTCGAGCCTCCGGGGGCGCTCGGTCAGAGCACCCGAACACCCGAGCATTGGGGTGCTCGATCATCACTAATAAAGACCAACTTATTTGGTAGCAGGAAAGCTATATAATTCTCAGTCTCTGGGTTATGAGGCAAGGTTTGAACTTGTTGGACTTGAGCCCTTTTTCAGCCTAATTTACTATGTTACTGTGTGACTATGTTGCCATAGTCTAAAGAAACTGCTTTTAGGTGATATCATTGTTTAATTCAATATTATTTAAGACATCGATTTTTTTTTTTAAATCACTGTCAATTATTTTAGACACAAAATTCTTTAAACACCTAACAAAATGTAGAATGATTACTTATCCTTTTGCTTACTGCAGCTTTTCTTTGATGCTTTAAAAAGAGGTGTTTTACAAGATAATAAAAACTGACATTGTATAAACAACTGACAGAGACATATAGAGAATGTTTATTCAGTTCCAAATTTCTCTTGACCTTATGATATTCCAAACGCGCAGAATGTTCCTAGTTTAATCTGTATTTTACCATCAGCAAACACACTGCAAAATGTTTATGGACATAATATATTTAATAGTACTGTAGTATAAAAGCACACAGCATGCTTGATATTCAGGAAAAAAACATTGACATCGTTTATGTTTCAGTGGGTGGGTCTGCATTATAGAATGATATCTTATAGTTTTTAAAAGTATCAACTTAAATGAAAAGAATCATGACAAATTAGGTTTAATTAAATATTATCTAGTCTATAACAGGCTATGAATTTTGTTCTGCATTTTATTGATTATGTGATCTTACAGAGGGAGCCACTTGCTTTTCTTTTAAATACATAAGTAATGCCAAGAAGATAAGTGATCACATCTGAGTTAATTCATCTTAAGTGAGTGAGTGATAATAGTTTAGCTTAGTCTGTGATACAATTACTTGTGTTGGATAGTAAGGTTTGACATATTCTATTCTCACTCTTTACAATTAAAGGGATAGTAATGTAGCAAAATAAAAGCAGCTCCATTCTTCATCTTCATAGTATTTGGGCTATGGAGAGTGTTATTTCAATACTGTCAGAGTTTTAGTTCAAGAGTAATTGAATTATAAAGTATCCCTCTCCTGCCCCTTTTACTGATATAAAACTACTCACCTCAGAGCAGCAAGACTGTCCGGAAGGATCACAGAGAGGGACAATCTTCAGTGAGCATAAGGAAAAACATGAAAACCCTGTGAAGGAGGCAGTGATTTGCTTATGCTCATAGTAAGAAGAGTGTCCCTTGCTGTGGTCTGTCTGGTATCAGGACCAGATTCCACATCTGAGGGGATGTGGCTTACACTAGGTAAAAAGGGCGGGAGGTGGATACTTTATCATTCAATTACTTTTGAACTACAACTCTGACAGTATTGAATACTATGAAGATTAATTGGAGCTGCTGTTTTTGTGAAACATTACTATCCCTTTAAGTTTGCCTAATGATTATTAGTAGTGTTGAGCGAGCGTGCTCGGCCGATGCTCGGATCGGCTCGAGCATCGCTCTGCTCGGCACATGGCGGTACTCGTCGAGTACCGCCATGTGCTCGCCCGCCATGTTCGGGTGGCGGGGATCTGTGCCGGAAGAGGCACAGATCCGAAGACGCTCCGCTGGACCACCAGGGACTGGAGGTACGGGGGCATTGCGGAGATGAAGGGGGCATTGCGGAGATGAAGGGGGACATTGTGGAAGAGGGGCATAGCGGAGATGAAGGGGCACATTGTGGAAGAGGGGCATAGCGGAGATGAAGGGGGACATTGTGGAAGACGGGCATAGCGGAGATGAAGGGGGCATAGCGGAGATGAAGGGGGACATTGTGGAGATGAAGGGGGCATTTGGAGATGAAGAGGGCATAGCGGAGATGAAGGGGGGCATTGACCAGGCACCCTCCCCTCATCAGAGCAGGGGGTGCCTGGTGTAATGCTCGTGTCGCCCCATTATATGCAATGGAGCTCGGGTGCTCGGCCGAGCACTCGAGCCTCAGGGGGTGCTCGGTCAGAGCACCCGAGCACCCGAGCATCGGGGTGCTCGCTCAACACTAATTATTAGACAATGTGATTATGAGCAGTAATAGCCAAAATGAATTTTGATAAAAATTATAGCTGCCAGTAAATTTAGTAGTTTCGGATATTTTTCACTTACAGTTTGCCCTTTCAAAAGGCATTGTAAGAATAGAAAATTTTAACTATCATTGTAAAATTATAAAAATCCTATAACTATCTTTTTAGCAGACACAGAACCTTTTTTGTGCTCTTGTACCTTATTAGAGAAAGATGACAAATGGAGCAATGTTGGGTTTATCCTGTAGATAACAGAGTGAAACTCAGGCACAGTAATCAGACATGCAATGTAATGAGAATTATATTTGCAGGACAGAAAAATGTCATGCCATGACCTTGGCCTTTAACCAGCTGAGTGCCAGATAAGTATACAAAGCATTGTGTTGGATACCTTTCTGGCACCTAACGGGTTAGTAAATCAATACATACATGCAATGAGTGTTATAGCAGTTATATGAAGGCAGCCTCTGTGAGTGCAACTTTTTTATTTGTCGAACGTTAGAGGATATGACATATTTTATAGAAGGGAAGGGAGAAATGTTTTGTGCACTGGCTGTATAGTAAAAAAACAAAATTATTTTGAACAGTTTATTTGAAGAAATGCTCACAGATTGGAGTTGCTCGGAGTAAAATGTGCATACTTATTAGTGATAGTTTTGTGTTTTATGATTTATTAGGTCATCTTACAATGCAAATATGAAGAAATTATCTGGTGACAGTTTCCCTTAACAGATATATACATTTCATTTTCCTATGTACGTTTATGGCTGTGTCTGTATTGGCTGCATAACAAACTGATCCCCAAATATTAGCAGCGTGGACTATATATAAAAGAGTTCTACCTATCTTAATCATACATAGAAACACAGACACACAGATTTTGATGGCAGAAAAGAACCACCTGTCCCATCCAGTCTGCCAATTTCCCTATCTCATAAAATTTCTCAGTTTACATACATCTAAGGAAGCAAGTATAGTCAAGTTTATAACTTATTTAATGGCAGGTTAAGAAAATTTAGGATGTAAGCTTTCAAGACCTCTTAGGTCTCTTCTTCAGACATGCTATACAGATAAATATGAAAACATCTTTATTAAATACAAGTACACAACATTGCATTGTTTAGAATGGAAAGCTAACATGATCATCTCAGTACAGACCCAGATTCTTTGCTCAGTCAATGGTAAAGCAGTGTACTATACATTGCAGTAAACTCTAGAATTGTCAAACGTATTTACACTCCTAGTGGGACTGTTGTAAAGGCTAATTCACAATGTGATAATGTGACAGAAATTCCCTATCATGGTTCAGGCCATAATTTAAAATATTAAACTGGAGCATTAATTTAAACTCCTATATTTTTCTCTCCCTCTGAGTGCAAAACAGTCCCATTAATACAGTTAGCTTAATGTCCCTGACACTGTGTCAGTTTTGGCAAAAATCTCCCACTGGTGTCTCTGTCTTTTTGTTGTTAACACTGGATCTGTGGGAAATAAACCTTCTATGTAATGGTTAGCTTGTTTCACCCATATAGAGAGCTGATGGGCATTTTGCACACATGATGAGGTATATACATTGGATGATTTGCAGGAGAAGGTACATTGATCTTATGGTGTAACTGGGAGTTTGGTATGGATAAATGTAAATGTGTGCACATCTCTTTTGTAGCCAGGGAGATGTGCTATTTCTTGTATTTTTGTTCAGAGCACTCCTTACCATCAGATGTATTGTGTACTTGTATTTAAGAGAGATGATTTCATATTTATCTGTATAAGATGGCAAAAGAAGAGACCTACGAGGTCTTAAAACTTGCATCCTAAATCTGCTTAGTTAGCCATTGAAGGTATCAGCTTGATTATTCTTGCCTCCTGTATTTCTAAGGATAACACGGTACCAACGCTCATCTTGTATTTACATACTTCTCAACACAGACAGGTGTTTTTCAACACCCTAACATTATGTGTCCCGACTCCAACCTACCTCTCCTGGGAGGCTGTTCCATGAGTCTATCAACCTTTCTGGAAAGTAGTCCTTATGCAAATTACTTCGGAATTTTCCACCATCTAATTTTAGATCATGACCTCTTGGTGGTCTCGAATTCATCTTTGGAAAATGCTTCCCTCTTGAACTATGTTAAATCCCTTAATAAGTTCAAAGGTTTCTATCATATCACCCATCTGACTCATTTCTTTCATGCATTATATATTAAGTTCTTCGCATCTATTCTGGTATCCTGTGTCATGAAGATCCTGCACCATTTTGGTAGCAATTTTTTGAACTGCCTCCAATTTATTAATTTCTTGTGGTCTACAGAACTGTACCCAGTACTCCATTTGACATCTTACCAGCTATAAAATTGCAATTCCTGCTGTTAATGCCTCTTCCTTTATAACCAAGAATCTGGTTTGCTTTTACTGCTTACTGTATTGCTTGATTACCTTCCAGTCATCTGAAAGAATAACACCCAAGTTTATTTCCTCTGATATTTTTGTCCACGTAGTACCTGTACTCCACCTCTGGGTTTCTGTGTCTTAAATGCATTATCTTGCACTTGTCCATATTAAATGTTAGATTGCATACCTTTGTCCATTACCCCAGTTTTCCTAAACCCTTAGGCATTTGGTTTACCCCTCCTGGAGAGTTAATCCTGTTGCATTATTATATAATCTTCAAAAGGGAACGCCTTACTTTGAATACTTCCAGTAAGTAATGTCACAAATGAAGATACTGAAGAGAACTGGCCATAGCAGTGACCCCTCTGGCACTCCATTAGTAACCTACCTTTCTTTGGAATAAATGATGTTGATAATGAATGACACATTGTTTCTTCTTCTTCAACCATTTATTTAACCAATCAACTTCCTTGGAGTCCATTCCCAAATTATGCCTTTTATGAATCAGTCTCCTATGTGGTACAGTATTAAAAGCTTTACTATAATTCAAATATGCAACATCTAATTCTCCATCCTTGTCTATCACTTGAGTAACATAACTGAAAAACAACAATAAATGTATTATATGTACCACGATTGTAAATAAAACACTAAGTAAGAAGTGAGGTTCGAAGACCACAGTCATAGACTTTTATTTTAGTAGGCCAGCATCCTGAGCCTCCAATTCAGCTCCAAGGTTTCAGCTGTATTGAGGGGTAGGGGAGCACTCCATCTTACTGTGATCACCTATGAATCACTTAGCACTAGCGAACAGTAAATGGGGGGTATCAGAAGGGTCCTTATGCCTCCCAACAAGGTCTATTTAAAACAAACAAAAAAAACTATTTGGGAGGAGGCAGTGTTGCTTCCTGTCTTGGCCACGTGGGAACAAACTGCAATACATTCTTGTTGCTCAAGGTATTAAATATTGTCATTTCAGGTATGTACTTTCTTTGTAAATCCTTAAGTGTCAGAGAACTTGAGTCTCCTGAAATGCCTTCCCCTTGACATTAGTGGACTAAAGAGGAGTTAGCCAGGCACAGTATCAAAAAATTGGATTCTGCAAATATATCAGCTTGAAATTATATTAGTACACCCCCATTGTGGCTGATGTGCTAAGAAGAACTGGATTTAAAGATGGAGCAACCAACTCCACCATATTTGTCAAATACAAATTCTTCAAATTCCCAATTATTTAAAGGAGACTTTTAACTCAACTGGATGCTAGAGAGGTCTCCAACCAAGAGACCCCCTAGCATTCAGTGGGTTAAAGCCCCATTTAAATTATTTTTTACTTGCCCCTATAGTAATAATTTTGTCCCAGCATTGCTCCAGTTCTTCTTTGTAGTTCACACATCAGCCTTGAGTCAATATGATTCAATAATCTGAATGAGAAATCCAAGATAAAAAGTCTACCTGTGGAGGTTAAGTTATTTTCTTTTTAGATTATAAACTGAAACAGAGAACTGCTCTAGACTACAAGGGCAGAAAATAAAAGATGAGCAATTCTGGGGAAAACAAATTGCACAATGTGGTGGGGAGAGATACAATTTACCCAAATTCCCATTGGATTAAATTAGTATTTCAATTCTTTGAATGTTAGAGAGGTCTCCAGTGCATTGCCTCATAATTTTGTAAAGCTGAAGGCTACCCTTGTTGGAAAGAAGGGACGCATCTCTTTCAAACAAGGGTAGTCCCAAATTTGTAGGAGCAAGGAGTGCTGAGATCAGAGCTCATTAAGTGCTGTTTCCTCCCCTCCTATCCTGTATTATGTTGGGTGATTGAGAAACATCAACAGCTCTCATTTGAAAGATGAGATTTTCCTCTTTTGAGGGTACTTTGAGCCAAGTTGGAGCACGTGGGGCTGAGATCTAGGCTCTTAGGCAGTCTTCTCCCTGATCTGCAGATTAAAAAATTAATACCTAATGGTATATTGGATTCCATTTGAATAAATTACATCATTCATCACCTAACAAGTGATAACATCATTTATGAGACAAAATTTCTAGAGGGAAAAGGACAACCAGGGTCTGGATATTTCTCATAAGGTAAGCCTCAATCCCCTATAGTAACTCCTTCAGAGGCAATGGCTGTCCAAGTCTTTAGTGGTTTTAGAGTACCTGCTGAGGACATGGTCGTCCACATCCTAAGTAGCAAAGTTGTTTAAGAGGAACTAATACTGTACCTACTAATATTACCACCCACTTACCTTACTTTGAACAGAAAATCTTAATGGCCGTGGTGAATTATACCCTTGTGCCTTTTTATTCAAAATAAAACATCTTCAGTCATGAATGTCAGGTTTATCCAGGCAGACATGACAGTTGCTAGTAGGCTCCCATTCTCTGTTGCACATGATGATCTTAAATGGGCTCATTTAGTCTGTCTGCTTTAATTTGAAAAACTGCCAGCAACTATCATGTCCACCTCCATGAGCGTAACGTCCAGGACAGATTGAAGATGTTATATCATGAGCAAAGGCACAAGGGCAAAATTCATACGAGCCATTAGTATTTTTTGGCCATAGTATGGTAAGCGTAGGTTATTATTACTAGGTGTTAGTTCTACTCCAAGGGAACACTATTGAAAATAATAATTTTATCAAATGCAACATTCCATTGCAACTTTCTTCTAGGTTTGTAATTTCTGTCAATTTGTTGGAAAAATTGCAGTCCGTAGCTGTGGTCCAGTCAGTATTATCTTCTTAACATCCACTTCCTATTTTTTTTCCTCTACAAATGAATTGCTTTGCAGCAGCCTGCCTAACACATTACTTGCATAGGATATTGTAAAGAAGAAAAATCTTTTCAAGGTAATCATAATTCTGAAAACTCATTGACATTATTGAATCAGGAACCACCACAGAGATACATACAGTAAATTATAAACTAATTCCCTATAACTGAAACTTTGTTCACCTAAAAAGTAACACATAAAGCCAAATTATTTCTTTGCCATGTTGACCTTTTAGAAAGGAAACTGCACAAAATAATAAGTGTGATTCAAAACACTGTATAGAGAAAGATCTGTAAATAACTATAATTATCCAGAACACAGCCAAGGTAAAGAGTGACTCATATCAATTTCCTCATCCTTTCTATAGTATTGGCATTATTTCATGAGAAACCCAATTTGTAGGTAAACATAGAAGATTAGATTTACACTGAAAAAAGGTAAGGTTTGTTTTAATGAATGTTGCTAAAAAGGAAATTCAAGCTGATGTACTAAAAGAACAGGAGAAATTCTTGGGCAAACCAGCTGCACCATAGGTAACATTGATTCAATGAGCCGTGAGAATACAAAGGAGAAACACGGGGGCATCCCAGTGCAAATCAGATTGAACACCTGTTGACCACCACCGGGGTACTTAAAAAAGTAGATGCACATGCAACTCCCGGCGTAATCACCTTAAAGGGATAGTAATACTTTGTTTTATCTTTATTTTATTTTGTAGGCATTGAAAAAACATGAAGAACGATATAAGTCTTATCTCTCAAACCTTTATGGTTTGAGAGATATTCACAAGCAAAGTTTCCCCCTCATGCCCCTTTTAACTAGTGTAAGCCATCTCTTCTCTGATGTGGAATGCAGTTGCTACCTTCCACCCCTCCGTTTCTGGCCACAGTTGGGTCCCCACTTCAGGGCGCCTTCGGGTTCTTGCTTCGGCGCATGCGCGTGTTCTTCCTGCTTTCTCAGCCGACACGCATGAGCCTGTGTCAGTGTCCGCTGCATGAAGACATTTGCAATATCCATTGGCTGCCTCTGCTTCTTGTCTCCCATTGGGCATAGTGTCATAGCCCAATGGGAGTGTGGTTTGTGTCTTTGCCCATTGGACCTGCTATAAGTCCATTTGGGCATTCGGTCCTAGCCTGTCCTGATTGGGCTAGGTGGTAGCCCATTTGGACTTGGATCTGCCTCCTCCTCCTATTGGAGGGTTTCTGTATAAATCACTGGTCAGCCCCTTTGTCTTTGCCCGTTCCATGAGCTTGTTCAGTTTATCCATTGTTTTGCTATTATCTGAAACCCTGACCTTGCTTGTCTGACCAACGCTGCTCTCTGAAACCGTGACCTAGCTTGTTTAGCCACAGCTGTCATTGCTAACCCTTGCTTATCTGTTCCCCCCTCCGCTGACCTCCTGGTTCTGGTTCACACGGTTCCCAGTTACTCCCATCCTGGTTGCACCCCGGCTCAACTGGGGTGGAACAATCTGGTTTCGTGACCAGCACCTTTATCCAGCTTCGGCTGCAGCACAGGAGTACCTGGGATGCCGTCCATGCACCCAAACATCGCACTCTAGCATCGAACCCAAGCACCAACCAGTACCTAGGATGCGGGGGTCCCTACTCCCCCTGTCAGTGACAGCAGTCCATAGACCAGACAGATAACAGCAGCGCACAATCTTTTTCCTATGAGAACAATGAAAGCCCTGCCCCCCTTGACAAGTTTTTCAGCTTTTTCCCTTATCTTAATTGAAGATTGTCCCTCTCTGCAATCTACCTGGGCACTTCCCTTCTGCTCTGGCTGAGCAGTGTTATATCAGTAAAAGGGGCAGGAGGGGGATTCTTTATCATTGAATTACTCTTGAACTACAACTCTGACAGAATTGAAATAACACTCTCCAAAGTCCAAATACTATGATGATTAATTGGAGCTGCATTTATTATGAAACATTACTATCCCTTTAAGTGTAAATGGATTGCAGTTGGTGTATTGGCTGCTCTTCAATAAGGACAGTTCTTCCAATATGGCAATATATAGAAAACAAAAACAAAGAAGGTGCCCAATGGCATAATATCTTCACACAATCAGATAAATCTGTGTCCACCTCCTCTAGACTTTAAGCTCTTAGGAGCAGGCCTTCTGATCCTTCTGTTCTTCACATTTGATTTGCACTATTTAATATCTCTGTATGTCTAGTCCCTATTGTACAGTGCTGCAGAATAAGTTGGTACTATGTAAATAAAGAATAATAAGAATAGAAGAAAAGTGAAAATGCACTCAAATTCTCAGTTGGCCAGAGTTAACTTAGCTAATACGCATACAGAGATCTTGCCCTGTCTCTGCTCAGAGTCTCAAATACTGCTAAACACACAAATCCACAGCTACTGGATTCCAAAATAAGATGTTCTTTTATTATAAAAAACAGTAATTCACAAAAGACAATTTAAAATTCATTAAATTCAAGAGAGGTCTCTAGTACATTGTTTCACAAATAAAATGAATATAGACCACAAAATACCAAAGGCAGACTATAGACTTAATAGTACTCTGCTGCCAATAACAGCAGATGAAATGGATTTATGATTAGTCATTAATAATGGTAGCCAAGCAATGCTGGAAAACCATGGGGAAAGCCACTAGGTTATATAGGTAGCGGCATTAGCATAGAAAAAGAGATGTTCTAATGCCACTCAACAGATCACCCAATACGTAGACCTCACCTACATGTGCAGATCTGGAGACAATAGGTCATATATAAAATCAAAGTGGAGTATTTCTGGTGAATACTATCCACCTTGTAGAGGGCAAAAAATTTAAATGTGTATTTTAAAGGAAAACTAACATCCCTATAATCTGTGTTCAAGAAAATAAGGATCATGCAACCTCCAAATGTGTTCTGGGTTTTTTGTATAGAGACCCCCATTGGAACCCTACAGCCACCACTTCCCTGGGAGACAAGGTGTCCATGTGAAATGCCATCTTTCTCATTTCTAAAAAAAAGAAAATGCAGTTTGCTCCTGAATGTACAGTTAATTCTGGAAGCATGTCCACAGAGAAGAAAAAATCACTCAGATGCTATCCATGTGTCAATTTTTTGGACAAGGAGCCAGAAGGACCATCAAACAGCCTGCAGTGGGACTGCAATGGGGTTCCACTGGGGGTCTCCACTGCTGAATGGATCCCCACAGAAAACTCTATGAGGTTGCATGTTGCTTCTTTTCTTGCTACATCTTTGTCTCCTGGTGTTAGTGCCAGTAACATTTTGGAAATTTTGGTGGGCAATAAATAAGACACCCCTGTGTATAAGACACATCTCACTAAGACTTTTTACATTACATCTAAACCTCTGTCCCTCTAGTTTTAGACTTTGACCTCTTGTCCTAATATTTATCCTCTTTTAAAATGGACTTCCCTCCTGCACTTTGCTGAATACCTTCATGTATTTGAATGTTTATACGTTGCACAGTTAACACAATGGGATAGTCATTTTATGTGTGGAATGCCTCTCTGGCACCGTGTTGATAGTATATAGTAATCCAGTATTAGAGGGGTGTTCAGTGTATACTTAACACGCTAAACAAGTACTCATCTGGTTAACTGTATCTGACAAATGAAGTGTGCTGCATTCATTGCACACCTCTCTGGCAATCATAGAGTTAACTAGTATAAACCTTGAGTGCTGGAGATTAGTGCACTGCATGCATTATACACCCAATGACACTCATCAAGTTAAGTGTAGATGAAATTTTGAGGAGGCACAGGTCAGATGAGAAACATTTAAAAGCACCTCTTATGATTATAAAAGGGGCATTTTCTCCATTTTTAAAGTGGAAGTAGCATCTCTCTTCAAGAAATAACATGTTCAGTCAGTCCTGGATGTCATACCCATGGAGGTGTACATGACAGATGCTGTCAGTGTTTTCAGTCTGAAGCAGGTGGCATGCACGAACCTACTTAACCATTCAAAACAATGCACCGCACACACCTCTAGTCCTTAAAAGGTTGATATCACCATGTGCAATACGTGAAGTTTATGTCCTGTGGCCCAGATTGCATTTCTCATATTGGACACTTGAATATTTCCTGGGTGTCTTGAAAAAAACCACCAAGGAAACATTCATGGGGCCACTATGATTTTCTGGCCATAGTAAGGCAAGTGTGGGTTATTATTGGGAGATTTTACTTTTCCCTGAACTTATATTCATCTCTTTCAAGTCTAGGAAGTTTGTCTTTGGCTTATTTTGTGTATAGATAGTTGAAACAAGAGAAAAAAGAGCCAGAAACAGTGGAAGATACAGAGGAGAAAGTCGAGGACACCAAGGGCTTGATCTAATTGGCAACACTAAAATAAAAAAGTACCCTCTGTACATTTAAAGGGATAGTAATACTTCGTTTTATCTTTATTTTATTTTGCAGGCATTAAAAAAATATGAAGAATGATATAAGTCTTATCTCTCAAACCTTTATGGTTTATGAGATATTCACAAGCAAAGTTCCCCTCCCCACCCCTTTTACCTAGTGTAAGCCATCTCTTCTCAGATGTGAATGTGGTTGTATGACCAGACAGATAACAGAAGGGGACAATCTTCTTTATATGAAAACAATGAAAGCCCTTCCCCCCTTGACAAGTTTTTCAGCTTTTTCCCTTATCTTAATTGAAGATTGTCCCTCTCTGCAGTCTACCTGGGCACCTCCCTTCTGATCTGGCTGAACGGGGGGGGGGATACTTTGCTTGTGAATATCTCTTAAACCATAAAGGTTTGAGAGATAAGACTTATATCGTTCTTCATGTTTTTTTAATGCCTACAAAATAAAATAAAGATAAAACAAAGTATTACTATCCCTTTAAGTCACAGTCAGGTTTGCAATTACCTGCGCTGTGACACATTACCGAATGGATAAAATGCACTAAGGGTGCTAAATTAGCACCCACAGGAAGCAATGACAAAGCAGAGATATGAGATTCAATTACATTTGGAGGCTAGTAACGCGTTAAGGGGCACAACTTTATTGCCAAAAATTTCTGGCAAAAAAGTTGGTGCTGAGTCTCCTAACATACCTAACCACCAACATGTAAGTGAAGTAGTAGAAAAGATACACTACACTAGTGATCCATGGATGAATTGATATGTGGCCTTAAGCCCCATATCAAAACATCCCAAGGTTAATACTTTCAGTGCCAGAAGAGTACACACTGCACTGAAAGGGTTTTAAAAAATATGTGTGTGAAGAAAAAATAATTAACCCTTTGAGTGTCAGTATGGTATGCAACGCATTGCACAGCTTTGCATAGCTGAGTAGTGCAAAAATAACAACATAACATTAAAATCAACACTGATCTGTAATCATGATGTCCAGTGGGGTGTTCTGCACTGTTCTTTTTCTTCAATTTTTCTTCTGTAAGCTTCTATCCTCATCTATCCTTCGTCTTCATCTGTTATCTTCATCTGTCATCTCTGTCTTCAGCAATCTTCTTTCTTCATCTGCGCCTGTCTTCATTCTTCTTCTTTAAACCTGTTTCACCTGTAAAAACAAAATATAGATAATATAGATTTCCCACGCTCCCATTGGCTGGGATGTAGGGTTACACAGGGCACAGAATGTGCCCTGCAATAACCACACCTCCCAGCCAATCAGCTTCTAGTGCACTGAGTCATCCCTCCAGCTAGAAGCTGATTGGCTGGGTGGTGTGGTTAATGCAGGCCACGTTCCAAGCTCTATCCAATGGGAGGCAATTTGAACAGGGACTGGCTAAATAAAAGGCAGTCCCTGTTCAAATTTCCTTCAATTGGCATTGGCCACTGCTCAAAAGGTACAAGGAGGGGTGGGAGGTTTGCTGTTTTTTCTGCCGCAGCGTATCATTAATGATAGATTTATTTTCATAACTGTATTTTGTTTTTACAGGTTCTGTCTACACTAAGTTCAAGTAGAAGAATGAAAAACAGATGAAGAAAGAAGATGACAGATGAAGATGGGGATGAAAGAAGGAGAATTGAAGAAGACCAGGGTGCAGAAGACCCTCTGGACATCAGGATTACATGTTAGTGGTCCAGCTATGTGTTATAGGATATTGTTAGGGCTAGCATGGGTACATTTTATTGTTTATATTAGGGGTAATGTAGGGCCAAGGAAAGGGTTAATGTTTGTAAGTATCACTGCTTGTATGTCACATTCCATGTTTGACACTGTTTCAAACACTGACCATTAGCTGGATTCCTTTGATCTTTCCATTTCTCATGCTATTTAGCCTGAGTTATGGGACTTAAAACCAAGGAGTACGTTGGGCTAAAAGTTAGGTTCTGTGATATCCAGGGAGCAGCGACAGTCATATGTTTTGTTCTCTGGCCTTTTGCCCACATATCTGTGGTCAGGTGAACTTTCTTGCAGTATGTTGTTTCCATCCCTTTGCCCTCAACATCGACCACCTACTTGTAAACTTCTGGCGCAGCCTTCTGTGAAATATAATTGCAGATGTGGAAATGACAGCAGGGTGCAACACATGATATAAATTCTTTAAAACCTCTGTTTTCTGAAAAAGAATAGGGAATCAAGTCACCATTTTGGCAAGTGTGCCATTGCACAGACATACTTTTGGATTATTTTCCTATAGTTCTGTAGTTTTTCTAGTAATCAGTAAGTATTGGTTGGCATCACACAGACAAACTCTGTAGCTATTATGCTTTAACATGACTACTACTAGTGATGGTGGTGGAGGTGGTGGCAGTAGATCTGGCATTTGTGAGCACTTTATGACTCTGGTCACTTTCAACTAACTCTCAGTCATCCCCATAAAAGCTTTACATTTTACATGAATATGTGCCTAGATGTAATCCTGCTGTCCCCCTGCTCAGCGTTTTTAGAGAGACAGCATAGCTTTTGGGATCATGAGTGAAGTATCTCCATATTGCACAGTTCATAGACTGAGGGTTTCCTGACTGACTGACTGACTACTAGTACTACGATTACTACAGTAGGTACATTTTGCAATGGTACTAGCAGTAGGTGTCAGTTGTTGTGTACTTCAAACAGCTTTTATGTTTTGTTTTTTATTTTTTTTACTCTTTTCTCCCTTCAAATGAGGTAGTGGCTACTGTCAATACTCATATCAAGCAACTCTAGCTCCCTCTCTTTGCCTGTCTGCCTACACTAGCTAGTAAGGTGCTGCCATCAAGTCTGCACTTTAAAATTACATTGTTCAGTGTCCCTGAAGAATTGAACAGTAGACCCAGACAAGAAATCTTGGGCAATTTGCACATTACAACAGTCATAACTTCATGAATTTTGCATAAATATTATATTATAAAGGACACCAACAACTCTGTAGCAATATATAAGCAGATGTGAGTACTGAAAAAGTATAAAGCCAACAGTATCAATATGTCAGAGCTCAGTTCTGCAAGGGATACAATCTGCAAATAAAAAACACTGACAAGTGCTCTGTTACAAAAAACACATTAAAAGTGCAGCTGTGTATAAAGACTACTTAAATACAAAACTTGTATATTTTTTACTTTATGCTGGCTAGCTATTTATTCATAGAGCTGGTGTGATTTAGTAAAATATTTGATTTAAATACAGCAACCTGACAAATATTGCAGGTAAAGAAACTAATTCAAACATGCTTGAGACAGACAAGCCTGAACAACAAGTATTTGTCAAGCTTAAAACCAGGTAGAAGCCTAGGCTAGGTGGGCCAAGCTGTCTGCTGTTGTTTTTGAAGGGAAGAATATTATTTCAGAATCTCTCTGGTAACTAAAAGAAAAATAAATAATGACATATTTACATACAGTACTGTTAATAGCGCTAGATCTTGATATTATCAGGAAGAGTTTCTGTTCTAAAATATTAACTGACATTTCCTAATATTGTAAAATGTATCTGATAATGTTATTCCCCAATAATTGTAAAATGTCAATCACTCCATTTTACATGACATTTTATTTTTATGATTTGGTATACTCTTTGTGGAATTTCACAACATAAATCATGTTGTAGTTCTTTCATAAGGAGAATGCTATGCACTCTGTGCTATATTATTAATCTATGTCTTCTTACAACCAAAATGTCTGCTATTTTTGAGATTCTATCTGTTGCCAGGTGTGATAGTGAGGTTTACATTTGTAACCCATTATAAATAGTGTGAATGGCAGAGATGTCTCTGAAACATTTTAAAGCAATTTATTAGACATGCTTCAGACAGCCAGAGGATGAAAAGAAGTCACTTAACCTTCCATGGAAGGTGAAGTAACACATTTTATTAAATGTCCATCATTACCTTACTATGGCCCCAAGACTTTTGCCCTTGAGCCTTCGTTAGATATCATGTCCTAGCAGGCAGACTTTATAGCTGCTATTAGGACCACCCAACATAAATGCCACCCAAAGCACATGGTAATTTAAGGACCATAGGGATGTGCAACACAACGGTGGTTATTCACTAAGGTGTGAAACATAGGTGATAAAGTGGGGATAACTCTCCAGTGATATAATTTCTTCAATTCCTATGTTATTCTATGGACCCAATTCACTAACAGTTCTTAAGTTTTTGAGATGTTAATGCATATGCTCCATAGATTAACATAAGAACTGGAGAAGTGATATCACTGGAGAAGTCATCTTCACTTTATCACCTGTTTATCACACCTTAGTGCATAACCCCCATTGTTTCACAATGCGTGTAGTGCACTCTGGTGTTTAACTGTTTCAGTGAAAGAGGGGTATGCAATGCATTGTGGTACCCCTCTGGCACTGAAAGGGTTAAATAGTTAAGTAGGTTAAATAACCATGATTACTTCAGTTTTAAAAAATACTGCCAGTAACTATCATGCCTGACTGTATGGCATGGCATCCAGGACTGATTGAAGATTTTATCTCTTGAATGAAGGCACAATGGCAAAATTCATACAGGCCATTAGCATTTTCTGTATATAGTTAAGTTAGTGGTGGTGGGGTGTTATTATTAGGAGGTGTTATTTCTGCTTTTATTGGTAACTGTTTTTAAAAATGTATAAAACCGAAGTTCAAAACAACCACAAATGATTTAACTTTCACCCTTTTTGCATGTTAACCCTTTGAGTGCCAAAGGGAATGGAGGACTTGATGTATGAGGAACGACTAGACAAACTTGGTTTATTTACTCTAGAGAAGAGATCACTAAGAGGAGACCGTATCACATTGTACAAATATATGAGAGGTCAATACAAGGATCTCTGCGGTGAGCTATTTATTCCAAGGCCTGATCAGGTGACCAGGGGACACCCCTTGAGATTAGAGGAAAGGAGGTTTAGACTTCAGCAGAGGAAGGGTTTTTTTACAGTAAGGTCTGTTAAATTGTGGAATTCTTTGCCCAAGGATGTGGTTATGGCAGATACAATGGATACATTCAAAAGATGATTAGATACATTTCTTTCAAAAGGGAACATACAGGGTTATACTGTTTATTAGTAGGCAGATCAGGAAGGTCTAAAAAAGACTATCTGGTAGCAGGATAGCTATACAGTTCTCATGTCACTAGAGTATGAGGCAAAGTTTGAACTTGATGGACTTGTGTCTTTATTCAACCTAATTTACTATGATAACTACTACTAAGGCATACCTCCCAATTTTTCAAATGAGGAAAGAGGAACATGTGTTTTAGGTAGTGTAACTGGGGGTGGGGATGGTGGGCGGGGCATTACTGAGAAATGTAAGGTTATTTAAACAAACAGTAATGTGAGTTGTGTTGCTGTGGAGCCATGTGATACTTATTTATGTACTACACATTCAGATCTCCTAAACAAAAGAGGGAAACCAGGGACACTCAAAGGGTTAATATATTGTTTTTTTTATATCTATATGGATAAAAAAAAGTTACTAAGATGTAGTTCCACACAACTCCATACTCCATACTCCACAGAGGCATAACTAGAAACCACTAGGTCCTGATGCAAAAATTGCCATAGGCCCCCCCGACCACATTGCCCCCAGTGATCATCTCCACACTGTCCAACTCCACAATGCCCCCCCAGTGACCACCTCCACAATGCCTCAAGTGACCACCTCCACATTGCCCCCATTGACCAACTCCACACGCCCCCATTGACCACCTCCACACTGTCCACCTCCATAATGCCCCCATTGTCCACCTCCACAATGCCATTTGTCCACTTCAACAACACCCCCAGTGACCACCTCCACACTGTCCACCTCCATAATGCCCCCAATGACCACCTCCACAATGCCCCTATTGACCCCCATTCCACCTCCTCCCTTAGCTGGTTCAGGAGGGGTGGGGGCACATCCGTGGTGGTTCAGCGGTGTGACAGGAGAGGTCTGTGCCACCTTCTGTACAGACTTCTATCAGCAGCTTTCGTGCGGTCCTCTCTCCAGTAATGCAGAGTGCCAGGAGATGATGTCATCTCCCAGCGCTCTGCATTAATAGAGTCCTGGGACAGAGACGGAGGTGCTGATAGAGGTCTGTGCCGAAGAAGGCACAGACCTTAGTTTGTTGCAGGTGCAGGACAGGGGGCTCTCAAGGGGTGGCCTGGACCTGGAGTGACGGGCCCGGTTGCAGTTGTGACCCCTATTGTTATTCCACTGATACTCCACTTTGCAGTGCATTCTAGACTTCTATAGATTTCAAGCAGTTAAATCATGTGTCAGATTCAAGGAGTTAAAATCATATGCCTTTGAAAAAAGATAGATATGACTCAAATTAAAAATAAACAGTGGATATCTGGAAAATATTAAGTTTGGCAGTTTTACGCCTGGACCAGTTTATTTACATTGGTGTGGCCTGACAGCTTGACAGCTAAGAATTAACACGAGTCATTTTAATGTGAGCTCCTCATTAGTCTCCTGGAGGTAGGTCTTCTCTATTTCATTCACCTTAATAAGACTTCCCCGACACAGGCTGCAGCTTGTCGCCTATTTTGCAAACTTAGCAACGCAAAAAGAATTTGTTTTACTGCATTATTTACCTAACTGTTGAATAGTGGCAATACCCATTAAAGGAGCAGGAAGCTTTTTTTTATGAAAACCTATATGTTATAGAGCTTTTCCTGCTGAGTAAATCAAGTCACTCCCATCGCTGTCTGTTGTTTTATTGAAACTTTATTACAGTTCAAATAACCAGGAAGTGAATTTACTGTGCATTTACTTCCTGGAAGATCTAACTGACAGGAAGTGACTCAGCAGTTTCTATCACATTCTATGGAGACCTGTAAGTCACTGACTTTCCTCTCCATTACAATGTAACAGAATAACTAATTAGAATTTGACCACTAGATGTCACTGTTAATGTAAAAAACATAGGTTTAAACAGTAATAACTCTGGAAATATGCATCTCTCAGCAGTGGGAGTACTCTTATTTTGCTCAACAGGAAACAGCATATAATGTATATATTTTTCATTAAAAAAGTTTACTGCTCCTTTAATTGAAATGTAATGTAATTGATGTTAGGCTAATCTACTACGAAAAGTAATGCACTTCTGAAACAAATCAACTGTACTAAAGGGAAAAAAATAACAATGTCCAAAATATTAATTTATTTCATTCTCTAAATGGGGATTTTAATCTAGTTAATGCTAGAGATGTCTTCAATGCATTGCAAAGCAATGTATACTTGGTTAGCAATTATTAAGACGAACGAGGGATGCAATTTTAATAATTTTCAGTCTCAGTTTTCATGCCATGACATGATAGTTGCTTGCAGCTTTTCTTACACTAAAGCAGGCACAGTGCACAAACCTGTTTAATAATTTAAGTACCATAGGGATATGCAGCACATTATGAAGTACAGAATGTGTAGTATTATGATATAACATGACTACTTATATATATGCCAATGACAACAGATCTTTGAGATCTTGGAGCACTTGAACAGCCAAGAAAGGTTCAGGAGAGGAGTGGAAACAATCTTAGATGGAAGAAGGAGGATGAAAGAAAACAGGCGGTTCTCCAATAGCTGATGTGACCTCTGAATCTTGATAAATAATATTAACTGCATCAGCCATTATATTATCGGTTACAGCCTCATTAGCATTAATGCATTTCCTTTGTTCTTATGGTGACATAGTCTATAATTTGTAGACTGACACTAACAGTGACACTGACAGATAGTGTCAGTTAATGAATTAATGAATTAATTAAATTAATTAATACATTTTTGATAGGTGACACAGACAGAGATAAGAGGGAAAGTATTCGGCTGAGTAGCTTATGAGTGTATCAGTGACAGAGCCATAGATAATACATTCTTTTGAGACAGACAAAAATATCACAACACATGCTAATATCTGTGTGGAGTACAGTAAAAAGCAATATGCTATATTTATGTTCATCAGACTTGTCAGGGGCAGGCATATGGGGAATGTAGGAGTGTATAGATGTGCTGGTAGTAGTAACATCATACTACAGAAACTTTTAGCAAGGCAAGCCTTGAAAAAAATATATGCAGGCCTACAACAGCCCAATACGTCACACACCAGAGACATTTTGTTTGGTAATACAGTTCCTGCTGCTGCTGAGTTGTCTGAGAATCAAAAGTCACATCACAGGATAAGGCTGATGTATTATCCACCATGTCCATGGGTACTAGAAGTGGTGGAAGTGGTGGGACTGGGATCTTCATTTCAATGGACTGTAGTGCTGATAGACTAAGCTTCAGTGGTGATGTGGGGCAGGTCATGTTTTTGTCTTATCGTTGCTCCTGCTGAGGCACAGCAGTAGTAGCAGCTCAATAATCCACCACCAATCCAGGTATAATTTGGTTGAGGAGATGTTCACTCATAATAATTCTTCTCCTCCTACACCTCCCCTGAAATCAGGGGCATTGGAATGTACTGTGCAGTTATTATAAACAACTTCAATGTGCACAGTGTGTAAAAACATTGTGAAGAAGGGGAAAGACTGGGATCACACACCTTGGCATGTGTGCTCTAATTAAGTATGTTAACAATATTATACTGTCCACAAAGAAATCAGGTGGTGTCAGTTACTGTGATCGTTGTCTGTCCCACAAAATGCCTAATTTTGTAGTATTGTTCTTTTGACTACATCTCTGCCTCTGGCTATTAGGAAGCTCGTCTGGACTCGGACTCTCTTTCAAGTGATCCTATAATGTGGCCTCACAAAGCCTTGGGCTCAGCACTTGAGCTTGAGTCATTACTCTGCCTAAGTTACTTAGTAATTCCTTAGTAACTTGCATACCTGGGAACTCTCAGGGTTTGACCCTGAGACTCAGGGTTTTAGCCCAGATCTCAGGGTCTCAGGGTGAAGAGCCAAAATCTCAGGGTGAGAAAGTTCAGTGCTACCTGCTATATATTCTGCTCCAGTTAAATGCTTCTTTAGTCTCTAAATTGGTGCCACTTGTACCAGAAAGTCAGAGGGAGAAGTCCTGCTTCATTTGTATGTGTTCAAGCAGCGATATCTGTAAGTTGCTGTGCATTAATGGCTCCTTGGATGCTGATTGGAGCGACTCTAGATTACAGTGATCAGGGATACATTGAGGATAATCTATATTATGAGACATTTAAGGGTTAATATTCATACAATCTCAGGGTCAGCTCATTTTGAAAGTTCCCAGGTATGGTAACTGGGTTCCATTACTTGATGCATAACTTTTATGCTGAACCTCTCTGGCAATCCCTACACTGGCTCTATAAGCTTCCAGAATTACAATTATAATTCTTGCATTAACATATAAAGCCTCTCACACCTTTGATCTCTTCTATATATCCACTCTCAGTTCTTTGTACCTTGTAATCATCTCTTGTGCTACACCTGTAATCTGGTTCTCTGTTCTTCTCTCTTAACTTCCATTTACTCATATTGTCTAGCTTTCTCCAGGACTGCATCCCACAAGTACCATAAGTCACTGTATACCAGGAAATGGGGAGTCATTGTATGCCAGGTAATGGATGGGGAGTCATGGATGCTGAAGTAATTCATTCATAGGCGCATAAGTGGTAGTGATGGGAATCGCACCCAACGCTTATGTGGCCGTCATTCTGAAGTCTCGACACTTAAGCCTACGACATCAAAGAGACTCCCATTTCAACCATGCAACATTTTCAACCATGCAATAATTGTACTGCGCTATTATCAATACACCCTTCCCAACAATGAGACATTTTCGATCAGCTTTTTAATCCCATGAATTCTAGAGAGTTCTAGCAAAGCAATGCATTGGAGCCCTGTCCAGCATTCAATGGGGTAAAAGACAAATTTAACAGGGATTTGTATGTAACACCTTATGGTGAAGATGGTTTACTCCAGAATAACTCCAGTTAACTTTTATAAATATGGACCATTGTAACTTTGGCAGCAATCAATGATAATTGCAGCTGCTTTCAGAGATTCATTGAACAATTCAACACGTGTCTTGCTAACTCCATGTTTAACATACCATACATTCTTACTTCACAACATTTTTCTAACTTATCTTTTGAAACTGAGGAAAGAAGAAAGGATTAGTTAATGATATCTTCATATATAATTCATTGTATTTTCCTTTAATGTAGATTTATGTATATTTTTTTAACTTGCTGGAGAAGAGGGTGTGAAGGGATTGCATGCAATAACTCAAACTCATGCAGGGCATTCTTTTTTAATCAGACAGTTACCTCATAAAAAACACAGGATTAAGTCTGACACTAAAGGCAGACAGATGTTATCAGATAATATGATATTTACAATACCTTGTAGTTGTACTTTTCATATCTGTTAAGACATGAAAAAATAATGAACACGTTTAGATGTCAGTTTTAAAAGCCATTGAGGCTGATGGACTTAGAAGAACTGAAGTAATTTTTGAGGAAATCAACTTCCCTCTGGGGGACAAATACAAATTTATCAAATGTTCATCAATATAAATGAGCCTTTTAATCCCCTGAACACTAGGTATGTCTCCAGTGCATTGTGAAACCCTCTGTAGAAATAAAGTGAGTTAGAAGCTCAATTAAAATCAATGCAGGAGACTCCTGCTTGTCTATGGCTGGCATGGTGCCACCATTTACCTATATTAAAATCAACAACAGTGTATATTTGTCTCCTGTGGAGGAGTTTGTATGCCACAGAGTTACTTCAAGTGAGAAATACAGTAACACAATGGTTTTCAGCCAGGGTACAGCAACCTAGGGTGCTATGCTTTTCTATAAGGACATTTGATAAAAATGTGAATGTTAGAGTTTCAAATGTATAATTATAGAAATTGTTGTGTACAATCTACTTGTTTTTATCATTATTATAGTGAGATGTATTACACATGTATACCACAGCTTTCACTCATTACAAAGGACCTATACAATGTTAGTAATTCCAGACTGCATATTACTTTCCTTGAGCAAAAAAAAGTTTTAGGACCACTGCACTAAAGTGTAATAAACTGGAGATCACTTTTTTTCATGAAAGCATTTTACTAGGAAGTATATCCTGGGGGAGATTTACTAAGCAGTGATAAAGAGGTGATAAAGTGGAGATGACTTCTCCAGTGATATAACTTCTCCAGTTCCTATGTTATTCTATAGACCCTATGCACAAAGATCTCCAAAGTTGAAGAAATCGTTGTGCATAGAATAACTTAAAGGGATAGTAATACTTCGTTTTATCTTTATTTTATTTTGTAGGCATTAAAAAAACATGAAGAACGATATAAGTCATATCTCTCAAACCTTTATGGTTTAAGAGATATTCACAAGCAAAGTATCCCCCCCCCATTCAGCCAGATCAGAAGGGAGATGCCCAGGTAGACTGCAGAGAGGGACAATCTTCAATTAAGATAAAGGAAAAAGCTGAAAAACTTGTCAAGGGGGGAAGGGCTTTCATTGTTTTCATACAAAGAAGATTGTCCCCTTCTGTTACAACCAGATTCACATATGAGAACAGATGGCTTACACTAGGAAAAAGGGGCGGGAGGGGGAAACTTTGCTTGTGAATATCTCTTAAACCATAAAGATTTGAGAGATAAGACTTATATCGTTCTTCGTGTTTTTTTAATGCCTACAAAATAAAATAAAGATAAAACGAAGTATTACTATCCCTTTAAGAATTGGAGAAGGGATAAAGTGGAGAAGTCATCTCCACTTTATCACCGCTTAGTGAATCTTCCCATTGAGATTGTCTCTTGTTTTCAAGTTTGTCCTGAGTACTCATTTTTTCTACCTCAGGAGGGTGAAAGGCTGAGCTGATCTTTTCCGGACTAGTACTTGTGAATCTGAGATTTGAAAAGATTCTACAGCTGGTGCATTAACCAACTAAGCTATATCACTGACTTCACCAGTTTGGTAAACTCTTTCATTCCTAAGTTATTCTATGGGATTCATTGTACTTTTGTAACAAAGAACTCATAAGAGTGATGTAAAGGTGATACCTTTTAATGGCTAACTGAGAACATTGAAAGTGCAAGCTTTCAAGACACTAAGGTCCCTTCTTAAAGGGATAGTAATGTTTCATAATAAAAGCAGCTCTAATTAATCATCATAGTATTTGGACTTTGGAGAGTGTTATTTCAATTCTGTCAGAGTTGTAGTTCAAGAGTAATTCAATAACAAATTATCCCCCTCCCTCCCCTTTTACTGATGTAACACTTTTCAGCCAGAGCAGAAGGGAGGTTCTCAGGTAGATTGCAGAGAGGGACAATCTTCAATTAAGATAAGGGAAAAACCTGAAAAACTTTTCAAGGGGGGCAGGACCTTCATTGTTCTCATAGAAAGAAGATTGTCCCCTGCTGTTATCTGTCTGGTCTATGGACTGCATTCCACATCTGAGAAGAGATTGCTTACACTAGGTAAAAGGGGTGGGAGGCGAAACTTTGCTTGTGAATATCTCTCAAACCATAAAGGTTTGAGAGATAAGACTTATATTGTTCTTCATGTTTTTTTAATGCCTACAAAACAAAATAAAGATAAAATGAAGTATTACTATCCCTTTAAGGTGTGAGTTATGGAGCCAAAGTATTAACATTTCTCGAACTTGTGAGATATTAGTGCATAGGCTCCATGGAATAATGTAGGAAACGGAGAGTTTATATCAATGAGAAGTGGTCACCTCTTCATCACCTGTTTATCACAATACTACACCATATGTTCAATAGAAAAGTGAAGTAGTTCTGGGGCAAAGCATCTGCATTTTAGGGAAGAACTAAAATTACCCCCAAAATTCCCATTGATTTTAATTGTTATTTTGAACCTTTGAATGATAGAGAGGTCTCTAACCCACAAGCAATCAAATGGTTAAAATCCCCGGTTAAATCAATGGGACATTTCAGTTGCTCCCTATAGTGCAAAGGCTCTGCCCAAAACTCCTCCAATTTTTTTTAAAATGACAGTATGATGACCTTGATGAATATTTCCTTTAACAATTCTGATATTAAAAATGTCTGTGAAACCCATATTGACCCCCAGCCTTGTCCCACTGCACTGATAGTCATTGAACCACTTATAATGTCTGTGGCCTTTTTCTAACAGTGTCCATTGTACCACAGATATTAGTCCACCCCAAGACTTGTCTCACAGTAGCCATAAAACCCACATACTGCCCACACCCAGGCTTATCCTACTGTAGTGGTATCCCTAGAATCACAAATATAGATTATCCAGCCTAGTCCAATTGAACTGGTAGCTGTAGAACCACACATACTGACTACTAGCATTGTCCAACTGTAGCCATAGGAGCATACAGAACCCCCACCAGCCTTGTCCCACTGCTCTGGTAGACATAGAGCCATACATACATACTGACATCCAAGTTCCAGCCTTGTCCCACTGCACTGTCAAGTATCAAACTACATATACTGAGTAAGAACCCCAGTGGTATATCTCAAGCATAATGTTTATCAAAGGTATTTTTGGGGGGTTAGAGACTAGGAGGAAACTTTATGAGTGAATTTCTACTGTAAAAGGGACAAATTAGACAACCATAGAACCATACATACTGACCCCAGCCTTATCCCATTGACCTGGTAGGTAGCCATAAACATATATGCTCTCCCTGCCAAGCCATATCCCACAGTAGCCATAGATTCACACATTCTTACCACCCAGTCTTGTCCCACTGTTCTGGTTGCTATAGAATCAACATACTAAATCCCCAGCCCTGTTCCGTGGTAGCCATAGAACCACACATACTGCCCCCCCCCAGCCTTGAACCATGATAGCCATGGAACCATACATTCTGACCTCCAGCTTTGCCTCATTGCACTGGTAAACAAAGAATCCCCAGAATTGCAGTGGGAAATCTTGGGCATGCATAGATAATGACAAAGTTCTCAAGAGAAAATTACAGGGGTTAGAGAAAAGGAAGATATTTTATGGGTTTCTATAGCAGGAATTTCCACAGAATAAGTAGAAAACTGAGGGCTTTCAGTGAAAATATGTGACTTTGCTCATATTCCTACAGAGGATCACTAAAGCCTATCCTACATTTCTGCTAATCCATTCATTCTGTACTTTCATCCATGGAGTATATTTTTAAAATATAAAATACATAAAATATCTTTTAACCAATTTTTTAAAGAATTCTATCAGATTAAATGAGATGGCTATTTAACCCCTTGATGACCTTGAGGAAGAGTGAGTAGTTCCTATATTTAAGTCACGTATATGAATAATAGAAGAGATGCCATAATTATGCAATATGGCATCAGAAGATTGACCAATGTGATAAAAACAGAAAAATGTTTGTTTCTCACAAACTGATTAATATAATAGCATAAAATAAAGAGAATTAGTGTAAGGCAATATGAGATAATGCCTTTTTCAAACATTAATGTGATTTTGACAAAAGATAAAAATGGATTGCTTCTGGAACATACCAACTGCATTATGGGGACCAATGAATCTATCATGGATATAAATGCATTTTAATCATTCTAGCATTCAATCAATAGATTGGAAACTTTGTGTAAATCAACAGATTTTTATTTCTTCCCTGTAATGCAGAATTGTTCAACATCATCTTACATTAAAAAAAACCTAAAGATATTTTGGTGCAAACCAGTTTTAACACCTTGAATGATAGAGAGGTCTCCAACACCAGATGTTAAAAGCCATGTTTAAAGGAGCAGTAAACATTTTTTATGAAAACTTATATTTTACAGAGCATTTCCTGCTAAATAAAAGAAGGTCACTCCCATCGCTGTCAGATGTTTTATTCAAAATTTATAGCTGTTTAAATAACCAGGAAGTGAATTTACTGTGTTTACTTCCTGATAGTTCTGACAGGAAGTGACAGGCAGTTTCTATCACATTCTATGGAGAACAGTATGTCTCTGACTTTTCTGATTTTCCTTTCCATTAGAATCTCCCAAGAAATCTAATTAGAATTTGACCACTAGAGGGCACTGCTAATGTAAAAAAAAACATGTTTTTAAACTGTAATAATGCAGGAAATATAAATCTCTTGGCAGTGGGAGTACCCTTGTTTTACTCAATAGGAAAATCCCTACAATATATATTTTTTCATAAAAAAGTTTACCGCTCCTTTAAATCTCTTGAGGTTCTGGGAATGTATATTTGTTTTCTTATGGTACAGTTGGTTTGCCCCAGAATGATTCCACTTCTCTTTTTGAACATAAGACCCTAGATTTGCTGGTAAACATGTGTAAAATATTGCATACAGATTATTAACATACTAATTTTTTAATTGATAACAAGCAAAAATGAGCAATGGGGATGCAAATATATTTGTCTAGAGACAACTTTTCAGAAAAGGGATTAAGGAGATGACCAGTAGACAATACAGTCTGGAACCAAGCCTTCGGGTGACAACCTGATGAAAGCTTGCGGTAATGCTTGAACTACCTGTGAACAAGATAGATAGATAGATAGATGCTTGACATGTCTCCAAAACTTTGCTTCTCAATATGTTGGAAACCTTCATAGTACGCAAGTCATTACGAACTGTTCATTATATAACATACTTAAATTTTATTGTACATAATATCTAAAGATGTTTATGAAGTTTACCTTTATGGTAAGCAGTTGTCTGTCATATTTTGCTCATCTCCAACACCTGTGAACTACAATTCTGAGGATGATGGAAGATGAAGTACAAAAACAGTTTGAGAGGAATGTTTTATCCACCCCTGTTTTAAGCTGTTGTGTTAATTTTAATTTCCTATCCTGGAATTACTCCACAAATGTATATAAGATTCATTAGATTTATGATGATACATAAAATAATCACTCTCAGGTAATACACAGAGCAAACAATTGAATATATTCTGATATACCATACCCAGATTGGGCTTTCACTACTCAATGATTTAATCAGCCCCTTCTGATACAACAGTACAAGAAGCCCATGGCACTTAGAGATTCTCAGCAATAGGGAGGTTTATTTAACAAACTGACTTTTTAAATACACTTCCCCATTGTTGAGAATCGGAATGTTGTATGTTTCTTGTGCTATTGTAAACTTCGAATAAGGCATTAGTAGTAAGAATGGGGGTTGTTTGGTTGTTTGTTTTTTTGTTTTGTTTCTTTTTGGCCCACCTAAGAGGCTTTCCTTGTCCTCTGCAGTCATGCTGGGTCTGTTTCATATACAGGGGCGGATTGTAGGGGAATACCAGCCCAGACATTTTTTAACCCTTTGAGTGCCAGAGGGGTACGGAATGCATTGCTTTGCAATGCATTCCGTACCCCTCTGGCACTCAAAGGGTTAAAGCAGCCCACTAGCTGCACTGGCGTCCCTATCGACACCCCCTTGTGGTCCCTGTGCGGCATCGAAGGCTGTCACAGAGAGTGTCTGTGCCGGTGGCCTCGCTTTCAAAATATTGTGGGACGGTGAGGTGAGATCCTCTGATCTCGCCCACCAGCCCATGATCTAGAGGCTCACCAGGGGATGCCCGATCCCCCGATAGGACAATCCGCCCATGTTCATGTATCTATGCTGTCTTCACATATTTTTTCCATGATACTAATATATTTATAACAATAGAAGTTGGGCAGTTAAAATTCAAAATTCCCAGAGGTAGTTGTTTATTTCTATTATCACGAATAGCCTTTCATGAAATATTTGTGTTTGGTGAATTTCCTTAATTACCTTTTTAATATTGTATTTTATAAGTTTCATGGTTCTTAGCAACACTTAAACTATATAACTGCAAACAAAGCATAAGTATTTAAATCATCATGTCTAGTAACGGAATAAATAGCTTGAACAGCTGCCGCTATGAATATCACACCAGCTGCGAACACTTCTGTGATGATAAAAATATGTGTAGCGTTATTCTAGGTTGATGATTCTGCTCAAGCCAATTAAACGTTTTAGGAAGCTGGGAAAAGACAATCTTATTTAACTCTATGATTTTTGCAATATTTCAGTGAATTTGCTATTTGAATACAAAAAATTGTGCTGTGCCTGCCTAACACTTATTTACTATGCTGTCTGCTAAACATTTCCTCTCTTGTCAACTGTAACAAGGGGTGGGCTAAGTGGGAGTGTATGCATGTTCTGAAGTTTACTGTGCTGCTCCTTATTTTTTGCCATGTACAATCAAGGCTGCTGCATCAGGTGATAGCTGTCATTAGGGAATGTCTAAATACCTCCCTTATTTCCCTCACAAGGGTCCTGTTCACAGTAGAGTTAAGGTGCTAATACTATTTTAACTGCATTACACTAAATACATTTTCACAAGTTTGAGACAGATAGGGACTTGCCCAAGTCAGAAGTGCCTTGATGGGGCAGGGAAGTTTATCTTTGTTTTGGCCAGAAACATATAACTTAAACCCCACTGTTTATTATCTATAATAAAGCAAGTGTTATTTATTAGTAAAGTTCAGGATTTGATATACAGACTTTCTTTTTCTTTAATTTGTATATGTAGCCAATATATATAGTTCTTGCTGCTCTCCTGACATGTTCCTGGCATGGAGTGCAGCAAGGAATGAGGTGATTCTCCAAGTCCCCAAACAGGGAGTAAACCTAAAACAAAAGTGAAAAACAAACAGCAGTGCTGCACTGCTCCATACAGATTACCCAAATGTGAACCCTTTGTTGAACATATATCATTGTGTTATTTTATAAAATGAGGGTTTTGTTACATAGTCTGGCCAAAATATGTTTAACCTTGCTTACCTTGCCAAGGTACCCCATTTTAAGCAAGTCCTATCCAATCTCCTATTCAATACATATTGCCATCTTCATGGCTCCTAAATTTAAAACTGGCTACTGAAGAAATTGCTTTTGTAGAAATTAGCCGACTAGTTAAAAACCCCTGAAAGATTACTCCTAAGGACATAGGCTATATAATACTCATATTTAGACTGACCTGCTTTCAGACAGAAGTTACTTACAGGGTGCCAGTGGGTGGCATGTTTACATCTGCCTCTCGCTTCCAGCATTGCCCTGTCAGGATCTCTTCTGCCTTGCTAATGGTAATGTCTTGAGAGGACCGCATGCTCCTTGCAATACCATAGATCCAATGCGCATAGCTACAGCCCTCAGAAGAAGTAATATTGTGTTGGGAAATGTTGCACCATATTAAACATAGGAGAAAAATGTGTTGAATGGGTAAAAAATGTGTTACAATAAGAGACAAATGTGTTGGAATAGGCAAAAAAATTGTTGGAGTAGGCGAAAAGGAAGAAAGTTTTGCATTGGAGAAAAAGAGAGAGAAAAATCATCCGTTTTTCGTGAAAAGTCATTCAGGAAATGTTTTGTACTTTATGCCCACCCCTACTCAAGAGCCATCAACAGGCCAGGATTTAAGTATTTCCCTGATTAAGCATAGGTGAGTCTGTCAAAATGAATGTGCCACTGATTAACTCACCTGTGCTTAATCAGGGAAATCCTAACATCTTGGCATGTTTGTGGCCCTTGATAATTAATAGCTTGTTAATTAGCTGGACTTAGTAGAATGTATGTAAGATAAGCTTAGTTTGATAAACCAAGCATACATTATTACAGAATTATGTATATGAAAACACAGAAGAAGAAACCAGAAATTAAGGAATAGAGCACTGAGAAGATGAGAACATTGTTCAAAAAGAGCAGGTTCCAAGATGAGTGAGTGCAATTGAGTAGCACAACAACTCTGTGTTAGTAAGACAGATATATGTGACCATGATCAACTTAACAGTTAAATCAAGGTAACCAGACATTTTCAAAGGAAAGATCATTATTATGTCTGTATCTCCATTTTTCCAGGGTCGTAACATGACATACACTTTACGCTAGTCAGATAAGGTTGGAGAGTTAGACCGCTTCCAAAAAAGTTGTTATGCCCATATTTTCTGCGTTTTGTTTAAATGTATATACAAACTGCCTGAGTTAGTCCATATGATCCATATGATTTAAATTAAGAAGCATAAATTAAGGCTTTTTGGGGAGGTTAATATCTATAATCTGTCTTGTCTTCAAAAGTACTCTGCTCCAAAAAGGGAATGTCCACCAAATATGAGACAACTAGTGTAAAAGCCAGTGTACATGGGCCAAGGTCTGGGTAATGTTAACCCTTTGAGTGCCATGGTGGTAAGCAACACATTGCGTTGCATACCCCTCTGTCACTCAAAGAGTTAAGAGGCTGCTACCTCACTGCTCCACGCGATGCAGTCTTGCGTCGCCACACTCACACAATGCAATCATGCGCAGTAGAGACTGTGCTGGTTGGGGAAGTCTGGGGAAAGACATTGTTGACTTTCTTTTTCAGTTATAATTTTCTTTTGGACAGATTGTGATAAGACAACAGGGTGGACAACGTAAAAAAAATAAAATAAAATAAAAAATAAAAAAAAATAAAAAAAATGAAAAACAAAATATCTTAGGTGACAGTGACAGACAGCTGACAGGGCTTAGGCAAGGCATTATACAGCTCCATCAGTTGTGTTGTGCACTGTACAGTAAAAAAACACTGTGTAGTTGCAGAATGTCCAGCAAACACACAAAAGGGGAAGGGGGAGAGGTGGAGCAGTGTAGGGACATGAGAGTAAAGTAGTAGTCCAAAAACCTACTGCAGCAATGGTTGTTGCAGAGTGTGAAATGATGATGATCCCTTTACTCCAAGGGAGGATGCAGTTTGTTAAGGTCACAGCAAAACTAGGTTCAGCACCACCAGTGCCAGTAGAAATATAGAACCATATAAGAAGAACGCTGAAGATGACAATAAGTCACATTCAAGTGTTTATGATGCTGGCAACAGCATAATAGAGGAAAGTGTAGCAGCTGAACCGCCTGCTGCATCAGACACTGAGACACCAAAATACCTCAAAGTAGTAGTGAATTTTGTTATAGTAAAAGTAAAAAGAAATTGTTTGAGACCTCCAAAAGCTTAGAGGAATATAAGGGTAGTAGTGGGCAAGAACTGTCAGGTGATGCTGATGCTGCTGAGGATGACTGATGATGATGCAGATCTAGAATATATCCCTGAAGCATCCTTCTCTTGTTCAGATACAGATGAAGTTGAGAGTGAGGATGATGACAGGGCTATAAGGTTAGCAGAAAGTCAAAGGCTGCATCTTCTGCCACTTTTAAGGAGCACTGTGCCTGTTTATCAACTGCTTGAGAAAGCCATTGGAAAGTCTGACCCTGGACAAGTACAAATGTCAGAAAGCGCACAGTCACCCCATCAGTTATCCTCAGCATCATTGCCTCATCAAAATCCAAGTCTCACTTAGCCGCACACACCTGTTTTGAGTACCCAGCAACACAGGTTGTGTTAGATATGATGAGTACCTCTGGCGCTGCTGCTATAAGTGCTGCACCTTTTGACACCTAGTAGTAGTGGCAGTAGAATTACATCAACATCCAGCTCCAGTAGTTGTAGTAGTAGCAGAAACCACACATGACAGACAAAGCCAGGACAAATATATTAACAGCAGCACAGATGAGGAGGTGGAGGACGGATGTGAAGAAGGGTTGCCACCATCTACCCCACTTTGGACCACTGCTATGACCGATAAGTAATATGTGTCAATAATCTGAGAAGGATGATAGAGTATGACAATGGTAAAAATACATACACAAATCACACCATGCCAGTCTCCCACCACCACCAATACATATCTGCCACACTGTAGGTTGTACTTTATTTTTTTTATTACTTTATATCATCCTGAATATGTGCCAGTGTCACTTAAGCAAGAAAGTGTTGTGGGCAAAGGACAAATGCATTCTGCATTCTAACACATTTTTCAACCCATGTTTTGCTGTAGGACTCACAACTATGACTTTCAGCCACTTATTTCTAAACTTCAGCCCTCAGAAGAAGTAATATTATAGTGGGAAATGTAGTACCTCTAGGAAATATAGGCGAAAAATGTGTTAACATAGGCAGAAAATGTGTTCAAATAGGCAAAAAGGAGGACATTTTTGCATAGACGGAAAGGCAAACTTGTTCGTGGGAAAAGCTAAAAATCTGCACATTTTCGTGAAATTTTTCGCTGGAAATTTTTCACACTTTTTGCCCACCCCTGTTCCTGAGTGAAACCAGTGCTGTATATGCAGAAGTTTTCTAGAATGATAATATTTTATTATGTCTGGCAATCCCAAGCCACCCTTAGATTTATTATTTTTTAGCTATATGAGAATATCAATCTAACCGGTTTTTATCCCCAGATGAATGAATTGATAGAGTGTTGTAAAGATTTAAGATCTGATGATGTAAGGAAAACTGAAACTATTTGAAGTATTTGGGAATGGTGGACATTTTAACTAAATTAATTCTACCCAAACATGAGTGAAGAAGACGGGACAGTATAGAAAGTTATCTGTGGATTTATCTTTTAACCCCTTAGTGACAGCCGCGTTCGTACGCGGCTGTCACGTTAACACCCGCCTAACATTTTTTTTTTTTTCTTTAATGAAGTCCGGAGTCTCCGAGTGGCGTGCAGCCGCACGGAGACGCGGACTTCCGTGACTTACCAGGTACGTCCTCTGTCACTAAGTGACAGTTTTTGTGGGATGTACCTGGTAAGTCATATGTCGTTAAGGGGTTAAGGGTTTATAATTTGCTGTTTTATTTGCATTAAATGGATACCTAGGTATTTAGTGCTATTTGACACCCAGCGAAATGTGGCATTGCTTTTCCAGTAATTTAACATTTCATTCAGTAATATTTCTATATAAGATTTCAGATTTGTTTAAATTAATTTTGAAATTAGAAACTGAGCTAAATCAATTTACGTTTTTAATTATATTAATGAGTAAAACTTCTGTGAAAGATATAGTGAAAATTCAACCTAGACCACTACTTTCAAGTTAATGTCTACATTATTGTATTCACTTTTCTTGGGGGATTAAGGTGCTTTATGACTGCTGATATACCACTTGTGTGATCTCAGTGCTTGCCCCTTTTCACAACATTTCTTTTCCCACACTGTTGACATCTAGAACTGCTCAGTACCCAAGGAAACATATACCAACACAGAAGCCACTGTAACATACAACACTCAGACGACTCAGCTTGCTTCCACCAATGTTTTTAATGTCTTAACTTTCTATACAAGCCTGCTCATAATTTGTTTTCGAGTTTTGTAATGTTATGAAAGCTTGCTCATAGATTTTTCTGTGATAATGGAAAATCCATCTCCAAAGGCAAACATAGGTGGAAAATGTCAAACTTCTCAAGAGAATATGTCAAGCAATAGCAGAAAGTGTGTGGGGGGGATTTTTTTTTCTATGGGAGAAATTTCCTGTTGGGGAATCATAATTTTTTTTCTTTTCGTAGATTTTTCGTGGGACTAAATTTGACTTTTCATCTATTCCTACTTCACCTTTTGCTTCCTGTGTACAACAAAATCATTTTTATTATGACCGTTATTGTTAGATCTCCAATCACAGCTCTGTCCAGTATACAGTGCCTAATCTGAGTGAATCTGTTTGATCCAAAGTGTAGTTTATTTCCATCTTGTGGCACTCCTTGCTATAAGAGTATAGTCCATTTTGCCTATAATCCTTGCAAATGCTTCCAGATTTCTTCTTATTTCTCAGTTTCATTCTCAATATAATTTGTTATGTTTCTTTATTCAGTTTCATAAAAAAATGGCAACTGTTCATAAAAACTACTGATATTAAATACTTTACTATATCTTCTGTATTTACAATTTTATTGGGCGTTATTCACTGTAGATTTAATTATATAGTAATTTAGGTTGAAAAAAGACTTGTGTCCATCTAGTTCAACCCTTTTCCTATTCCTGTTTACCATGGTTGATCCAAAGAAGGCAAGAAATATAGCAATTTCAAATTCTGCCTTGAATGGGGGGGAAAAATTCCTTCTTGATTCCAAATGGCAATCAGATTTCTCCTTGGATCAACAAGCCCTAACTAAATATTAATCCCAACACTAACGTACATAGGCCTCTATGTTATTCAAACAGGAAGTCTCTTTCTCTCTATAAATATATATGTGTGTGTGTTTGTATGTGTGTGTGCGTGTGTTTGAGGGTGTGTGCTCAATTCGCCAAAGAAAAGAGGGTAAGACTCAAATCAATTAGGAAAGAGGAAAAGGGGAAGTAACAGAGGGAGGAGGAAAAAACAGCTCCCTTCAACATCTCTTCCAGACAGAAAAATCTTATAGTAAATATTGCTGAACTACTATTGAAGGCCCGCGTACACAGGACAACGTGCCAGCAAACGGCCTCGGCTGCTTCCCTGTAGCTGGGGGCAGTGGGCCATTCGGAGCTTCACGCTCTGGATCAGCAGTTCCTCTAACTGGAAGCCAACGCCTTTGTGCAGTCTCTACTGCACATGACCAGGGCCGGATTTGCCATAAGGCAGAGTAGGCATCTGCCTACAGGCACACCCCACAGAGGGGCGCCTGTCATTGGAATCAATTTATTTTTTTATTTTATTTTTTTAAATAATTTTCATTCACCCTACCCGCTGCTTGCCTGTGTGCCACCCGGTGAGATCCTCCTGTTGCACCCTCTGTGGCTCTTTAGTAATGCAGAGCGTTGGGAGATGACATAATCTCCCAGCGCTCAGCATTCCTAAATAGAAGACTGTGCTGGAGCAGTGGGAGCTACAGTTCTGTGCAGAAGCAGACACAGACTTTTCCTGCTGCTGGACCACCAGGGAGGTAGGAAACAGGGCAATGTGGAGCTGATGGTGCAAGTTGGAGATGATGAGGGTAATGTGAGTGCAAGTTGGAGCTGATGGGGACAATGTGGAGATGATGGGGGTAATGTGAGGGCAAGTTGGAGCTGACGGGGGAAATGTGGAGATGATGGGGGTAACGTGAGGGCAAGTTGGAGCTGATGGGGGCAATGTGGAGCTGATAGGGGTAATGTGAGGGCAAGTTGGAGCTGATGGGGGCAACTTGTAGCTATTGAGGGCAATGTGTAGCTGATGGGGGTAATGTGAGAGCAAGTTGGAGCTGATGGGGGCATGTTGTAGCTAATGGGGGCAATGTGGAGCTGATGGGGGTAATGTGAAAGCAAGTTGGAGCTGATGGGGGCAATGTGTAGATGATAGGGGTAATGTGAGGGCAAGTTGTAGCTGATGGGGGGCAATGTGAGGGCAATATGGATTTGGGGGGTAATGTGGAGATTTGGAGCATTGTGGAGGTGTCCAGTGGAGATGGCCAATGGGGGGGGCGCTTCAGATTTCTGTGCCTACAGGCTCCTGAGATGTAAATCCGGCCCTGCACATGACTGCATCATTTGGGCAGTCTCTACTGCGCATGTGCAGCTACGCACACAGAGAGCGACGCATTCTACCACTTTATGTTATATAGATAAGCTTACCTGACTTATCAAGGCCCCCAGATTTATTCAAGTCCCTATCTGCCTCAAATCTGTGAACATGTGTTTAGTATAATGCAATTAATGCAGCAAGCAAGCTTATTGTGTTTTTGGCCAAAAACATAAAACTAAACCCCACTGTTTATTACCCATACTAAGTCACAGGTTATTTATTTGTAAAGGTCAGGATCTGATGCACATACTTTTCTTTGTATATGAAGCCAAGATATAGTTCTTGCTGCTCTCCTGACTACACACATATGTAACTATTTGAATACTATTAATAAATTCTATTTTGAGCTAATCAAGAGCTTGTATATTTTATATTTTTTTGTATGTAATTTGGGAGGTTTTGGCTCCTCCTCTCTTGGTTGGTAGCTCCATGTTCAGGTGATTGATGAATTAGGGAGGGTATAAATACCTCCCTTATTTCTCTCACAAGGGTTTTGTTTACAGTAGGGGGAGTCTATGATTAAGATCTAGATGTAGCATGAAACACATAAAACATGTGTTGCAGGTCTGGCTTCTATGTATCTTTGTCCCACCTCTGTTGTAATCTTTTTATCAAACCTTTTAACATTATTCAATAAAGTTTTTTGTTTTATGAATCTGTCATTGTTTTGTTACTTGACCTGGAGTGCAACAGCATAATTCTACTCATTTTTTCAAGGAGTGTTATTTCAACAGTGTGTGAGGTGTAGTTCAAGATTAGTTGAGTTATAAAGTATTCCCCTCCCTCCTCTTTTGCCTAGTGTATGCCACCTCCCCACAGATGTGGAATCCAGTCGCTTGGCTGGATGGATGTCAGTGAGGCACAATCTTCAGTGAGCATAAGGAAAACCCTGCCACCCTTGATGAAGGAGAGCAGGTTATTCCTTATGTTCACTAAAGATTGTCCCTCACTGTGATCCATCCGGATGGTCTTGCTGCTCTGAGGTGAGCAGCGTTACATCAGTAAAAGGGACAGGAGGGGGATACTTTATTATTCAATTACTCTTGAACTACAACTCAGACAGTATTGAAATAATGCTCTCCATGGCTCAGACACTATAAAGATTAATCAAACCTGCTTTTTTTGTGAAACATTACTATTGCTTTAAGAATTAACTTTGTGGGCAAAGGACAAATGCACCCAGCCTACTAACAATTTTTTTCAAGTCATATGCTGCTTATTTATTTCTCCACTCAGCCCTCAGAAGAAGTAATATTGCAGCAGGAAATCTTTCAGTTATAGAAAAAATAGGTGAAAAATGGCTAAGTTCTCGCAGGAAGTTTATTGGCACTAAAGAAAAGGAGAAAATGTTATGTATTTCTATGGGTGGGAATTTTCGTGAAAAATGGTTGTGTTTTTGGAAAAATTCCTGACTATACACATGTGTAACTATTTGAATACTATTAATAAATGCTATTTTGAGCTTGCCAGGAACCTGTATATTTTACACACACACACACACACACACACACATATATATCTATCTATATATATATATATATATATATATATACACATAAGGGACACCCTACACTTATTTTCAAATACATACTATTCTTGGTTGTTGTCAGACGTTCAGGTACAACTTGAGAGGTATAGTTATTCCTAAGATGAACATTCAGCAACTTGTTTCACATACCAGAATAACTTAACCTCCTCACATCGTTTATCACAAATTTAGACCTTAATTCTCACCTAAAGCCAAGTGTCAGTCTGATCCAAGTACAATGCTTGTGTTTTATAATAAGCAAGAGCTATTCAGAAACTATGCTTCAAAAAGAATGTGACAGAACATCAAAGACCTTTACAAATAAGCAAGGCATACTTTGTCTGCAGGACCTGCCCTCTACTTCAATCCATGATGACCGAAAAAAAAATGGATTAGATCTGTACTCTAACTTGGAATCACAGCTGGCATGTGTCTTATACTGGAATGCCCCAACATTGTCTCCTGTATTATCACACATATTTACTTTGGTTTATGTTTTGAGAATACTCAGGAGAATAAAATTATTAACAATAAGAAGTAATATGCACTCCTCCCATTATATGATATATATGGGGTTAAGTTTACTTAATAGTAAAGAGAATGTAAACTACCTATTTGTTGTGCTAGCCATTTGTAACATAAATCACTTTTGATACATTTATTTTTTTGGTGGCACTTTATACTGATTATGTGCTAAATCAATATTATCCTGCATCGGGGTCAGTGTACAAATCCACCAGCGCTACTCCACTGTCGTTGGCCTCCAATGCCAGTGACTGCAATCTAAAATATGCACTTCAGACTATTATTGCTGCAATGCATACCGGCTGACTCACTCCACCATTGTTAATCTTGTTATGTAGATCCCATAACATGTACAGACAAATGGAGTAAAGGTACTACCTACAGCCTTCCTCTGCATTAGTACACCATGTACAACAAGGTACAGAGGAAAGTTTAGTAGACCTCCCCACTGCTAATGGCATTAAAAAGAGAATATTAGCTCATACATTGGGGTAATTCTAAGTGCACAGCAAGCAGTACGTTTGGAGTAGAACACAACAGATCAGCATACTGTGCAGGGAATCAACATAAAGCGCCGTACTGTGCCACCAAAATGGAAAAGTTATTTTCTCAAAAACGATTTACCAGAGAAATGACTAGTACAACATATAACATAAAACCTATAGTAAAATACACAACCATGTAAAATATGCGGATGTAAGTTGTACCCCATTTGTTAGGGAAAATTAAGTATCTATATGTTATACTCTTCCATGATTCTAGCCTGGTTGTGTCTCGCTCTTTCCTTCCCTCTCTCCCACAATCTATCTGTCTGTCCCCATCCCTCCTTCTACCCATTACAATGCTGAAGATCTTGGGATGCAGCCTGGAGATCTTTCTTGGTTCTATTTCACTTTATTTCATGTCCTGGCAGGTCCTCATAATGTGAGTTCTTGCACTGAAATACATGTTCTGCCAGGACCTGAAAGGTGAAAGACTAACCAATTTTTGTTTTACTTTTTTTACTTGTGTATAATGTGCTCAACCCACTTCCAGTGAGGTGAAAAAGGGGTAAATAAGTATGTATAACACACAAAACAGCCATCTAGCGTTGATAGGATCTGGATGCAGGCACACCTAGACAGATGTAGTGGTAACAGATTCCATAATTAAAAAGGCAGATATGGTAATCTGTCACCAGAATCACTACAGTTGAACAGTTTGCTGTCTGCCAGGTGCTCGGATTCGACATGTAGTAGATCGGATTTCTAGATTGTTGGGAGAAGCTGGGTATAACCCATGATACATATTGGTCCCAATGACAAAGGCAGTGGGAAAATTAGATCTGTTAAGAAGGATTTTAGGGATTTAGGTCATAGGTTTAAGCAAAAAACCTCTACAGTAGTATTTTCTGAAATACTACCTCAACAGGATATTAGGGAGTTAAATGTATGACTAAAGACTTGGTGCAAACAAGTTGGTTTTCTAGAGCACTGGGCTGTCTTTATCTTAGAGATGGATTGCACATTAGTGGAAGGGGGATTATTGTGCTAGTGGTTAGGATGGCTAGAGGGTTGGAGGAGACTTTAAACTAGGAAAGGCAGGAAGGCAGATACAACACAGTAGGCAGTGTAGAAGAGGAAAAGGGATTAGAGAAAGGGCTAGTTCATCTAATAGAGGCATGACTATGTTACAGTCTGATAAAAACAAATATTTCAAATAATGCAACTCTACAGAATGTCAGTAACATAAAATAATGTTTGCAAATGCTCATAGTCTAGCTGATAAGTTGGGAAAACTGGAACTAATTACAATGAATGAGCACTATGATCATATTGAAATTACTGAAACCTGGTTAGATGATGCACATAACTGGTCAGCCAGTCTAGAAGATTATTCACTTTTTAGGAAGTGTAAAGCAAAGCAAGATATTAATGAAGAGTCCAGTGAAAATGTAGAGCCCCAGTAGGTTGAAATAGACACTGGGGGAATACATAAAAAAGGTGTCAAAGGGCATTTGCTACAAGCCACCTAATATTGAAGAGTTTGAAGAAGCCAAACTGTTACTGCAAATGGAAAAGGCATTTCAGTTAGGAAAAGTAAGCATAATAGAAGATTTAATCTAACTTGAAACTGACTGGAGAAATTTGACTTACAGCATAATAAAGGAAAATAACTTACTTAGTATGTTGAATGATAATTTCATGTCCGCACTAGTAGAGGAGCCAACTAAAAATGCCTTACTTTACCAAGCAGTCTCAAACAATTGTGAAACGGTATACAACATACAAGTAAGGAAACTTTTGGGTAGCAGTGACCATAATATAAGAATGTTTTTAACAACGGTTTATGTAAAGCATTACATTTTAAAAAGGCTATATTACACAGATAAAAGTAGTATTAATGGATATTAAATGGGATGTATTTTCAAAGATAAAAATACACAAGAAAGATGGAATTTGTTGAAAAATGTTTTAGATAAATATATGCTTAAATATAGATACCATTAGGGAATAAATAAAAGAAAATAAAATTAAAGCCAATGACACTTAATCATGAGGTTTACAGCAAAATGAGCAATAATAAGCTAGGTTTTAAACAATTTAAGTCAGGGGGGTCAGATACATCATTTAAAAAACATAAAGAATTTAATGGACTCTACAAACAAGCCATTAGGCTAGCTAAAATTGAAATGGAAAAAAGTATTACCAAAGAATGCAATGACAATTCTAAACAATTTTGCAAGTATATGAATGGGAAAAAAGATAAAGGTTGATATTGGTTCTCTTAAAACTGAGACAGGGGAAATAAGTAGTGAGTACAAGGCAATATGTGATAACTTAAACACATTCTTTCCTTCTGTATATACAAAGAAATAACAAATAGCAGGCTATAGCCAAACAGGGAGAATCACAGGATTTTCACCACCATGTACATAGCTCACCGAGGACAAAGTCCAAATGAGACTGGAAAATGTTATGCTGAATAAATGACCTAGATATGATGGCATACTCTCAAGGATACGTAACCTTTTGAGTGCCAGTGGTGTGCACAATGCAAGGCTTGCAATGCGTTGTGTACCCCTCTGGCACTCGAGGGGTTAAGGAACTTTTTTTTTTTCAGTAATAGCAAAACCCTTATACTGAGGGAAGGATAAAAGGTCCCATTTTATTCTCACAAGATATTCCATAAAAACCACATGGTTCTTCTTTTTTTCCACAATTGTTAGCTGACACTATGAGCACCTGTAAAAAATCAAAACAGCTGTAGATGACAGGGCCATGATGCATCCAGTGACACAGAGGAGGAGGAGGAGGAAGTCCCCACCACCAGCATGGATGGGTCTGGGAGACCCCATTCTCCAGACCTAATGATGCCTAGTCCCCCAACATATTCACTTGGCATCTGGGGGAAAACTGTGACAAAGGCACAAGCAGGACTAGGTAGCAGTGTGAGCAACACAGGTGCCTGCTGCTACTGCTGCCAATGTGCCTTATAATTCTAAGGAGGAGGAGGAAATTATGGCAAATGTGACCGTAAGGGGCCCCTAAGCCACAAAAATACATTACTAACCCCTTAATGACGTTTGACATACCAGGACTGTCACACCGGTCCGGACCTTAAGGACCAGTGACGGTCCTGGAACCATCCCAGAATTCATTTTACTTTTGAAATGTCACCCTCTATTTGTCAACCATCAAAACAGCAACATCATAATGTCTCCTGCATCAAAAGCACAACATCAGAATGTTGTCCGCATCAAAAGGACGGCATTCTGATGTCATGTGGTTAAGTGTCACCAAGAAAATAGAGAAAATCTGCTCCTCTCACAAGCCCGCATCACAATGTGTGCTGCATCACAGTAATGCTATGCATACCCTCTTCAAATGCCCTCCTCCTCTCATGCACAACCTCACATCAAATGGTGTGTGACACTCTGATGTTGCACTCTTAAGTGTGGCAAATCTGCTCTGAGTAATGGTATGTATCCCCTCCATCTGTGCCTTAACCCTTTAAGTGCCTATTCTAGCACTGTGAAACCCATACACGGGAGACGGAACCTTCTGTGTGAACAATCTAGAACAAAATTTCAGCCAGAGTAATTAACCCTTTTGCCTGCAAAAAATAGAGATGCTAATCTCTGGGCACATTTGTCAAATACTATAATTATTTTCTCTTTTTTTAGATGGTCACAACACCCCTTTTAGAGCAAGTGTGGAACATTATGAAGATCTTTTGTAATGAATCATGTTGTTCTGTTTCACTCCTCCTGGACATATAATTTGAACTGTATACTATTTAACTGACTGATTCTTTTAATTGAATAAAACAGCATAGCATTACTCTGAGCAGATTTGCCACATCAGAATGTCGCACTCCTTTTGATGCTGACTTGTGAGAGTAGGAGGGCATCTGAAGAGGGTATGCATAACATTACTGTAATGTTGGCTTGTGAGAGGAGCAGATTTGCTCTATTTTCTTGACGACACTTAACCATTCAACATCAGAATGTCTCCCTTTTCAGACGGGCGATGCAGCACTTTTTATGCAGGTGACATTATGATGTCATCGTTTTGATGATCTCCAAATAGAGGGCAATATTTCAATAGGATACCCCAGAATTCAATGCAACAAAATAAAAAAGTGCTATGGTCCTTGACGGCCGTCCACTCCTGGATAGGGTGGTCATTAAGGGTTTAAACTGTGAAAAATGCAGAGACAAGCAACAAAAACTGAAATAGATTAGAGATTGGAGGATCTGAGTTCTAAAGAGAGATTAACCAAACAGGGTTTATTTACATTAGAGAAGAGACATCTTTGGGGTGATACAATTACTGTTTACAAATACATTCAAAGTCAATAGAGAGAACTCTGTAAGGAACTATTTACTCAGAGATGAGCAAAACAACAAAACAAGAAGCCATCCATTAATATTAGAGAAAAGGCACTTTCATCTACAAAAAAGGGTAGTGAAGTTGAAGAGTTCTATGACTCAGGATGCTGTGCTTGCAGATGCTGTCGCCAAGGCTCCATTCTTGGCCCTCTTCTATTTTCTCTTTTTATAAATGATCTGTCCAAGGTTTGCAAATCATCTTCAGTACACATGTATGCAGATGACACCATAATCTATGCTAAAAACTCTAGCATATCACAACTTGAAACCGAATTACAACATGATTTCTACAAAGTGGAAAGATGGATAACACAGAACAAACTTTTCTTAAACACAGATAAAACAGTCACAATGATATTTGGCACAAAGCACAAACTGCGTAGTCTCGACAATATCCACCTATCCATTGTGACAGAGTCTAATCGTAAATTGGCCCCAGTAGACTCCTACAAATATCTTGGTATGTGGCTTGACCCTAACCTCAATTTTGGTCACCACATTGACAAATTAACCTCTAAACTTTATCCCAAAATAAGTACACTTTATAGAAACAAATTATGTCTAAGTACCCAGGTGAGAAAACGTATTGTACAACAGATGCTGCTGCCAGTCATAGACTATGGTGACGTAGTATATGCTCCAGCGCCAGAAATCCACCTCAGTAAACTTGACACTCTATATAATTCATTATGCCGCTTTATCCTCCAGTGTGACTACACTACCCATCATTGTGACATGCTAAAAGAACTAAATTGGCTAACACTCAAATCTAGACGTGACCTTCATCTTTCTTGCTTAGTACACAATCACTTCTCTGGAAAACTACCACAATACCTAAGCAGTATGCTCACCCCAGCTCTCCATACTAACTATAACCTCAGCTCCACTACTAACAACTCACTGCGTATACCACAATACAAGAAAGAAGCAGGAAGATCTGCCTTCTCCTTCAGAGCTCCAAAAATCTGGAACAATCTGCCGGAAAAAATCACATCTGCACCCAGTCTAAAATCCTTAAAAGCAAATGTTTCTTTATATCTACAAACAGTGTGTAACTGCAAATAATCCCATTATTTAGTAAGTATGTATATTTCTGTATGTTTGTATATAATGTCTCACAATTAGTGTAAATATGTAACCTTTTACTGAAAACTATCCAGGACATACTTGAAAACGAGAGAAATCTCAATGTATTCTTCCTGGTAAAACATTTTCTAAATAAATAAAAAAATAAATAAAAATTTAAAAAAATTTTGGATATCTTTCATGCTCAGAACAATTTTAAGAATTTGACAGTTGGTTTCAAAGCAAATAGTATGTTTAGTTAAGTAGAAAGGAATGATTTTACCCCCTTGGTGCTTAAATGGAAATGGGTTTAATAGGGCTCTTTCCATTCCTCTGGATCAACAAGGGTGATATGGTATGGGCTGAACTTAATGGATGCATGTCTTTTTTCTGCCTCATCAACTATATTTCTATTTGGCTGTAGTCATAACAAAATATTTTTTTTTCCTTATTTTTTCATTTTTCTTTTTTCCATTGTCAGGTTGAGGATGTTGGAAGTTGCAGTCCCCATCAGATGGAAAGCCAAATATAGACGACCTCTGTTTTAGCCAGATAAGTAAACAAAATTAAACTTATTTATCAGGTTAATGTATTCAAACATATACTAATACATTTTGCTTACATAAGGGCAGTTTCAGTTGTTAATTAAAAAAAAAAAAAAAAGGTTTATGTATATAGTTAGAGCATTGTTTCAATGTCTAAAAAAGGCAACCTTCAGAAAACTATCTGTTCAGGGATTGAATCATGAGCTACATTAGGCAATAAAAGCAGTGATTACATTGGTTCAATGTTTCTCCACTCTGTGATTTAACTCTTTAAAGACCAGAGAGGCATGCTATGCATTGTGAAATATTTCTTCCAGTATATAAACAGCAAAAAGATGAAAGTTCCCTTAAAACTGTGATGAATTAATTAGTTAGGATAAGGCAATGGTGGAAACCTTAAACACATTCTTTTTCTTCTGTACAAACAAATGAATCAGCAATTACAGGTTTTGGGCAAACAGGGTAATTCACCATTTGCTCCATCATGTATATGACTTACTAAGGACAATTTCCAAAAAGGAATGGAAGAGGTTATGGTGAATAAAGCACCTGGACCTGATGGCATACATCCAAGGGTACTTCAGGATATTAGTGTAGTTATTGCAAGGCCATTATTCTTAACTAGTGTAAAAGCCCGTGTGCATGGACCGTGGAGCAGTGAGGTAATGGCAGTATGCAGAGCAGGCCCGGATAATGTTAACCCATTGCTGCGTTGCGTACCCCTCTGGCACTCAAAGGGTTAAAATTACCCGGACCTGCTCTGCATTCTGCCGTTACCTCACTGCTCCACGCGATTGCGCCGCCTCACTCACGAGATGCAATCAAAGTAGAGACTGGCTGAACGTGGGCAGTCTCTACTGCACATGACTGCATTGTGACAACCTTTCTGGCCTTTTATTATATAGGATATGTAGTAATTCACTCTCAAATGGCAAATGTAATGCCAATATTCAAAAAGGTGGAAAGAGTCAGCACGATTTTATGAAGAATAGATCATGTCAAACTAATTTATGTGCATTCTATGAAAGGGTAAGTGGTAGATTGGACAAGGGTATTGCTGTTGATGCAGTATACTTGGGTTTTTAAAAAGCCTTCAGTACTGTGGCTCGGATAAATTAAAATGCTTTGGCTTGGGAGGTGATATCTATATATGGACAGACAACTGGTTAAATGATTGAATGCAGGGACTGGTAAATGAAATCTTTTCAAGCTGGCTGAAAGTTGTAAGTGTAATGCCTCATAAGTCCTCTTCAGCCCAGTGCTTTTAATTAGTTTATTGAAAGAAATATCTCAATCCTTGCTGATGACAATAAATTGTGTAAATAAATACATACAGCACTGAATATTTTTTTTTCCTCTGTAGAAAGATTTGGATAAAATGAATGAATTGATGGAAAAGAGGCAGGTGAGTTTTAATAGATAAATGTAAGGTTATACATTTGAGTTAATCATGCTAAGTCTATATTAATAAAATGAGAATGCTGGCAAGTTGCCAAAATTCTCCATCCATGGCTGCCACGCACACTCTGGGGCAGAAGCAAGGAGGAGATATTATAATGTTCTCCATACTGCCTTACCAAGACATATACTTTAAAAATGTCTCACGCAAAAGAGAGAGTGCGACTACATGGCACATTAACCATGCTGCCATGATTAAAAGGGCGACATGAGAATCTTGCACTACAGGAAAGCGTGAGATTCTCAAGTCGCATCATGAAACGTTCCCTTCAAGTCCAATTGATTACTGCTGTGTTCAGAAATGTTTCAATGAATAACTACAAATCCCATCATCCTTAGCCATCTGGTGGTAGTTGTAATGTAAACACTTGGAGAACCTCAGCTTATCCCTTACTACATGTACATTTTGAAGCAAACTGTATGCCATTTCTGCCATTCTAAGTCATACTAATAATTCTTTCCGAGTGATAACCTGATCCCATTGTGCTTAGTGTTGGTGTATGCTGATGGTGTATGCTGAGCACTGCTCCGGGCTCTCTCTCCCCTTCTCTGCATGCAGAATGATGGGCAGAGTGAATCAAGAAGAGAAGGGGAGAGAGAGCCCAGGGCAGCACAAGCCAGGAGCAGACCTCAGCATACACCAATAGCATATACACCAACATTTTGCAACATTGGGTACCCTTATTTTGGTATCCCCTTCAGTATGGATGGTCATTTCTCTATGAGGAGATGGGTACTCTTGTACCAAGCCTTTGTGGTCTTTGTTGACTGGTGATTAGTTGGGGCCACCCACATGGGAGCACAGATAGGCTCTGGGCCTCAGTGGGTATGGTGTTTACTGGCCCCATATGTATAACCAGTTTTACTTTACCCATGGGAGGTATGGATAGACTCTGACCTCAATGAGCTTAACTGTTATCAGCTTGGCCATGATGCCAACATCAGTGCATCAAATATCAGTATACATAATCTGGTATGCTAAAACTGGTTACCCCACTTTCTTTGCCCTTGCTCCTACATTGAGCAAAGTAACGATTCCTAAAAATACACAATCATCATCAACACCAGCACTGCTTCCAAGTTCAACTCCCACTCATCCACCCACACCCACACACAAAGTACTCAGCAACACAGCTCTTCAACATCCATAACCCTAGGTATGACAAGTCCTTCTACTGATGTTAGAAGTGCAGCACCTTTGACAAAATCTAGTACAATCGAAACATCTAGCCACAGTAGTAGTAGCTTTTCAGGAATCTCTCAGGTTATGAAGTCTACAATATGGAGATACTTTACCCATGATCCAAAAACTAAACATATTGCTATATGTTGTCTGTGTAAGAAGCATGTGAGCAGGGGGAAATCAGGATCACATCTAGGCACATCCTCATTGAGATCCCACCTGAAGTACAAGTAAAGGTCTGATTGGGAGACAGACACACCATCAACATATTCAGAGGTGCCACAACTAGAAATTGCAGAAGCACTCCTGAGAGTTCCCAGAGCTCTGGGGCACATAATAGAAGTAGTGATGTTGATGTGTCAGAGAGTGTGCCAAGATTATCTGCTCTTGCTGCAGAGGAGCATGACTCTGAGTTTGTTTTTGGAAACAACAAGAGTCATAGAGTTCCCACACATAACGTTGCCACCCCCCACTACCTCCAGTCTTATTGTTAAAGCAATACAATTACAAAACAGTTCTTCTTGCCATCCCACACTTACTGAGATCTTAAAAAGGAGTCAAAACCTGCACAAAAATAATCCAAAAGAAGATCTGTTGAATAGAAAACTTGTCAAAATGTTGGTGGTTGACATGCTGCCCTTTTTTTTTAAAAAAAAAAATAGAAACTTTAAATAAATGATTAATTGGTGTACCCTGCTGGAATAGCCCAAGCTATAGTTATTTTTCATAGATGGCTGTACTAGTGTGACACACGCAGGAAGATAGTGTTGTGGACAAAGCACAAAAGCACTCAGCCTGCTAATAATTTTTCAAGGCATATATTGCTGTATATTTCTCCACTTACTCCATCAGAAGAAAACATACTCTGGTAGAAAATATGGTACTCATAGAAAACAGGCGAAAATTCTCATGGGAAATTTTTTGACACTGCTCAGGTAGTCTGGTAGTTTTCCAGATAAGTGGTTGTGTACTAAGCAAGAAAGGTGAAGGGTACATCTAGATTTGAGTGTTAACCAATTTAGTTCTTTTAGCATATCACAGCGATGAGTAGTGTAATTACATTGGAGGCTAAAGCGGCATATTGAATTATACCGAGTGTCGAGTTTACTAAGATGGATTTCTGGCACGGGAGCATACTGTAACGGTTTTCAGTACACTCAGAAGCAGGCAATTTGGTAAAAACACAGTTTTATTAAATTAGCAAAATAAAGTAACTCTCGCGGGTCCAGTAATAGTACAAACAGAACTGACACAGGACAGGTTACTAAATAACAATAGCCCACACGGGTCCAGTATACATATATCACCAGTAGTAAATATACTGATACAGGTCGGGAACAGTTCGTGTGACACAGTGAGACACATATGGTTAATGCTATTAGGCCAGGAGACTGGGAGGCCCTAATAGCGAGGCCCAGGAAGCACTCAAATGCTAATAAGTGCCAAAATAGCGACTAGCCCAGGAAGGTTGAGCGAGGCCCTGGAGGGCATACAGACTATAGTAGTACTGCAACCGGAGGAACAACGGAACGCCCTGTAGATACACAAACTGTTACCCACGGTAATAGTACCGGACAATTGATGTTAACACGCCAGGCTTGATGGCAACTGACGGGTAACAGAGCCGACTGAGGCGCCCAAGAGACCAACCTCGATTATGGTGAACTGACAAGCCAGCGTATATAGTGCCAATAGTAAAGGTCCTACCCAGGTGAGTACCAGAAGGCCCTGGTAATGGGCGCTTGGCTTGTTTAATGGCGAAACAGGAGCAGAGACTAACTGAGGCCCCGGAGACCAACCCCAGTTACAACTGATAACAAGCCAAGCGTATAGGGTGCAACGAGCTGAGCGTAAACCCTGGGTATGGAGTAAGGAGGCAGCAAGGCACTAATGGGTCGCAGTCACGGAATGGTAATGCAGTACATGAGGCAACCAATTGGGCCAGTACGCTCAAGGCGGACACGGTAGTACAACGGGCTGGAGGCACAAGAACAGGAACGGAAGCCACTACGGTCAATGCACGGGCAGGAACGTCAGCCAGGCCGGGTCGGTACACGGAGCAGGAACATCAGCCAATCCAAGTCGATTCATGGAGCAGGAACGTCAGCCAGGCCAGGTCGGTACACGGAGCAGGAACGTCAGACAATCTAAGTCGATACACGGAGCAGGAACGTCAGCCAGGCCAGGTCGGTACACGGAGCAGTAACAGGATCTGAGAGAGAGTAGTCAGGCAGTCTGGGTCATACACTGGAAATTACACAATAACGGCAGCAAGCACAAAGCAACGGGAACACCACGAAAGGGCCCTGTATGAGTGACAGAGCACAGTACTTAAAGGCTACCACTGGGTGTAACCATAACACTTAGCTAATAAGAAAGCACCAGACATCTTGTGTTTAAAATGTCTCCAAAATACATGGGCACCGTGATACATAGACTACATCACCATAGTCTATGACTGGCAGCAACACCTTTTGCAAAATATATTTTCTAACCAGGGTACTTAAACATGATTTGTGTCTAAAAAGAGTACTGATTTTGGGATAAAGCTTGGAGGTTAATTTGTCAGTGTGATGATCAAAAGTGAGGTTGGGGTCAAGCCACATACCAAGATATTTGTAGGAGTCCGCTGGGGCCAATTTACATTTAGACTCTGTTACAATGGGTAGGTGGGTATTGCCGAGATTACGCAGTTTGGGCTTTGTGCCAAATATCATTGTGACAGTTTCGTCTGTGTTTAAGAACAGTTTGTTCCTTGCTATCCATCTTTCAACTTCACAGAAATCATGTTGTAATATTGCTTCAAGCTGTGATATGTTTGCGTTTTTAGCATAGATTATGGTGTCATCTGCATACATGTGTACTGAAGATGATTTGCAAACCTTGGGCAGATAATTTATAAAAGAGAAAATAGAAGAGGGCCAAGAATGGAGACTTGAGGAACTCCACTTGTTACTTTGAGCAGAAGGGAGTCATTGCCAGCAACTGACTCATACTGCATTCTGTCTGATAAATAGGATCGGAACCAGTTTAGAGACTTATTACCCAATCCTGATCTTTGGAGTTTGTTTATAAGAATATTATGGTCTACTGTGTCAAAGGCCTTGGCAAAAATCTAGGAAAATGGCTCCTGTGAGTCATCATTTTTCATGCCGGTTTGGATATCGTTGGTTACTTTTAGGAGGGCCGTGACTGTTGAGTGATTTGATCGAAAGCCTGATTGAAGAGGGGTGAAAAAACTGGTCTGTCGGTAATATTAATTTAGTTGCACGTGTACACATTTCTCTAGCATTTTAGATAAAGTGGGGAGTAGGGATATTGGTCTGTAGTTTGATGCTACATTTTTATCCCCACTTTTGTGAATAGGCACAACTCTAAGCCAACTTCCAGGCTTTGGGCTTATACCCTGTTGCCAAAGAGAAATTAAAGATGCAATCGGTTTGGCCATGACCATGCCACTGAGCTTTAATAACATTTCTGGTAGTTTGTCAGGGCTAGATTGGGATTTCATTTTTGGGTTGAGAAGGTGATCATATATTTTGCTTTCATTTACAGGCATGAAATTTAATTCAGTTTCATAAATTCCTGTCTTGTTGACCCGGCTCATTTCTGACTCTGGTCTCTGTCTCTCAGTTTCATCCTTCTGCTTAGTGATGCTCTGGTTTCTGATCCCGGCTCATAGTGACACCACATCTGTCTTACCCCTGTAGTAAGATCATGTCCCATTTGGTTCTGATCCCTTGATTGACTCTGAATACCCTATACGGCTTTCCCACTGGCTTCTAGTACTCCTGACTCTCCTGTGCCAACCCAACTTTGTTTTAACCCTGATCCAGTTGTATCCAGGTACAGCCACAGCCTGTTATAGTGTCCTGTTTGTTTCCTGCTGTACCATCATTCTCAGTTCTCACTCTAATGACTCAGTACAGCTTAGCATCCAGTTGCCAGGCAACCAGGTTTACCAGCTTTAATGGGACTTGTCTCTCCAGTAGCCCAGTACAACTAACAGTCTGGCTTAGACCTGCTGCCAGCTCTTCTTTCTTAAGACTTTTAGGCACTCTGGTTAACTTGGAACATTTATTCTTCAACCCACAGCCTTGTGGATTTCCTTCTCCCTATGCATCTTGAGGATCCTATAGTTATTATAGTAAGGAGTTTGAGTAACCTCCACACAGTACCTGGGTGTGTTTGTCCTGGTCCAGTTCCCAGCTCTTCTGGGGATTACTACCTGGCCTTGCGGCCAGCACCTTTACCTCCGTCTTCGGCTCCAGCAAGAATACCCCAGACCTGTCAGTGCTCACCAGCTAGGCACTCAAACCCTGACTCTCAAGCCCATTTGGTTGCCCACCTCCTGATTCTGAGAAATCTGACAATGTCCTTTTTCTAGCATCTGTCATTGTCAGTCTCAGACCCAGCTGATGTCAAGGTCCCGTTCTGTCTCTGTCACCTGTCAGTCAACGTTGTTTTTGTTTATATAAACTTTCCCTGCCTTGCCACTGTGTACAAAGATATGACACACACACTACCTGTCACTGCAAATGACTCCTTCTCCCTCTATTTGCCTGCCTGCCTTTACACACAGCTAGTGTCAGAATTTCCACAGTGGCTTCCTAACTTTACTGCAGTGTTAATGTTTACAGTACAGTTCAAGATGAGGATAGACCTGCTAACTTCAGAATCAGCAGTTTGTAATAAAGGAAAAAAGTGATCTGCACAACAGCTGCTGTAGCTGGGCAGCAACACCGAACCTCACTATCTGCCTGTGTCTCTTCTTATTTTGGTTATAGGATGAATGTCAAATAAGTGGAACCTGTCTGCTCTAGGGTGTATGATGTATTTTATCTGTTTATAAAATATCTGTCAGAACGTCACTCAATCAGTCCCAGCCAGCACAGGTAGGAAATTAGATCACCTGCCTGTCTGACTGTTATCATTTACAGTTATAACGTTTTTCCTTTCTCCCTTCATACTCCCAACAAAAAGGGAACATATCCAGCTCCAATATCTTTGCTTATCTCCTCTAGTATCAAAATACAACTACTATGTGTTTCTCTTCCAAGCATATTTACGTGCCTTTCAGAGATGCTCAACTATTAAAGGGCCTGCTATATAATGTAGCATTCTTTATAGAAATTGTATCCTATCCATTGTGCAAGCCCTTTGAGTTCACTATTGCATTAAACAGAGAGAAAACATCATAAAGCACATCACACTGATACTGCCAAAATGGCAGTCTAGCAACAAAGTACCAGACAATCCCTTTCTGAACAAAAGAAACATCCAACCTCAAATGAACATTTTGGCCATGTTGGGCCTAATCAGTGAGGTGTTGCTGATCTCTCTATGCACTGTGAGCAAGGAGTCCAAGTCTAGATTCCCTCTTACCGCTGAGGTGACCAATCCCAAGCATAATTTGCATAATCAAAGCTCTGGTCAAAGATGCTCTCCCAAGCACAGATTGACATCATGTGGGAACCTGACACCCCTTTTATATACCATGGTGGGAATACAAGGGGAAACTCTCCATATGGGGGGAAATCCTTTATTATCTTTGAGTTCAATGCAATAACAAAGGTGAAAAAAGCATGAAAACATCACTTCTCGTAGGAATTTTTGTACACAGTGAGAAGTGCTATTTTTCTCCTATTTTACATTTGAGGTGAAACATGTCACTCATTCTTACCTGTGACACAAACATACAAGGGACACGTGTACAATATATTAGTCATTTTGATTTATCAGAATTCTATTGCCACTGTGCTTTTTTACATATATATGAGAATTGAGCACTATATTTACTTTGTGAACTTTTGCATGTATATATATGGGAATTTGTATTTGAGTTATACTGGTAGTCTATGCTCTTGAGGATTGTAAAGTATTTCGTGAGGCTCAGTCCTTATTTCTAAACATCTGAATTTATTTTCTACCGAGCTGGGCCATATCCTACTACTAAGGAAGGCCATATTTTACTGCTAAGTGAGTCCATATCGTACTACTGAGGTTGGACTTATCATACAACTAATGCAGCCCATACCCTACTAATGAGACAGGTCATATACTTGTACTGAGTGAGTCCATATCCTGCTGTGAGGCAAGCTATGCCAATGTAGATGAGTTTTTGGGTGATCTGTGTCCAGATAAACATAATGAAATATTCAAAAACCATTTGAAAAGTAAAAATCATTAAATTCATATTTTTTGATGCAACACTTTCAAATTGTTATAAAGAAAAAAGTTATAGGTGTAGACATGTGCAGGGGGGTTTTAATATTTTGCTATATTTGTAATTTGCAACAATCTGTACCAAGTGGTGCCTTATGAAGAGGTATGAATTGGGGTAAATATGTGTATTAAAGTGAATGGTAGTGATAGTGAAGTGGCAGGGCAGTACTTAAGTTGAATAAGACGTAGGTAGCTGTCAGTGTTTTGAACTTGAGAACACCAAAAACAGTCAACAGGCTGGTGAAAGATACCTGCTGGATTAATGAACTTCAGTTTTGATATCATGAGAGTTTCATCAAGAGGTGGGCTCCTGGAAACTATCAAGGGATGAACAAATGATATACATAAGATGAATGATTGTTTAAATCTTTTTTCCCCTTTTTTTGTATTTCTGAATTAGTTATTTTGGAGCATGCACTAGTACCAAATAAAAGGTGACAGTACCTACAGTGACATGAGCTGGTGGACAATACTACCTAGGCTTTTTTGTAAGGGAAATGTACAAATAGTGTTTCCTGTACAAAATGCACATGTACAAGAACTGCTTTTGTGCTTTGCATCAGCCTAACATCTATGTAAAAAGCTTAATGTGAGACTAAAGAGCCAATTTGCATTGTGTTCATCAAGGTGTGGACAGTTCAACAAACTTCCTTCCTTCTACCTGCTGAATCACTGGAATTGTTCACACAGACATTATTTTATTGTAGTACTGTTGTAATTTTTTGTCTTTACTTAGTTCTGTAACAATATCCGCGAACAGCATGCTGAAACATCTGCTACAAAATATTCCATAGGGATCTTCTGCAGCTAAAAATCATTATAGCCACCACTGGGTGGGGTGTAATCTGCCAGGGCAGCTCTGTTTGCAATAGTCTCCAACTCTAGCAGTTGCAGTTTGGTGTATGCCTAGAGTATGTGATCTCTTTCATACATAACTGCACCATCACTGTTATGATATCAATGGGATAAACTTTTGAATGCTTCCCCTATAGCATGCTCAGTGAAAGGGAGTAAAGTTATGTTATTTCCTTAACCTACAAAGCATTAAACAAAGCACAGTGTGATAGAACACCCCAAAATGCTTGTACAGTTTTCCACTGCCCTCCACTTGGCACATGCATCAAAATAAAATTAGCATTCAGCAAGTGTAGTACTGGGAAATTTATCCCAGCACCTGGTTTAGCATGACATAATTTTAGTACAGCCCCTTTAAATACATATATAAATACAGTTATAATTATTGATACTAGATTCACACTCTAAGAATATGCCAAATCAAGAGTTGAGTATCTGAGCCAAATAATTGATTTTTAAAAGGACTTAAATACAGTATAATCAAATCCAAATATTATTCTTCCATTAACAGAGTAACATAGTTGCTAAGGCTGAAAAAAGATATGCTTCCATCAAGTTAAGCCCACATCATCACTCCTTTTGAGCCAAAGGAAGGCAAAAAAAAAAAAAAACGACAACATTAATACAATTTCCAATCAAGCCCAATCCTTTTCATTTTAATAGTAACCTTTTGTGAGGAACCATATCTAAGGCTTTTACAAAAGCAAAGAAAACTACATCAAAAGCATAAGCCTTCTCCAGTTTATTATTTCTCTGTCATATAATGCAAGAAAATTAGTTTGACATAATCTATTCTTGATAAGACCATGCTGGTGCCAACAAATAATGTTGATGGTTGTCACATAGTCCTGAATGTTTTCAGTTAGTAACCCTTTTAATATCTTACCGATTGCTGAAGTCAAGCTCCTAGGTCTATAATTTCCTGGTTTAGATCTCTTTTGAATATTGGCACTATATCATCTTTCCTCCAGTCACAGGGCAATATGCCTCATGATAGCAAGTCACTAAATATTAAGTATAAAGCTCTTGCTGTTACTAAACTAAGATCCTTAAGTACCCCTTTGGTGTATGCCTTTTAGGTCCAGATCCTTTATTCATAATAACCTTTTTGAGTTTCTTTTGGACTTTGCCCTCAGCAAACTAGGTCTAAATTAATGTAATAGATCAATTGTGGGTAATCAGTGGACTTGGGGCCACATGTGACCCTTTGAGGCTTCACCTGCATTCCACATAGTGTTCTATGGTGCAGTGAGGAGAGGGGATTATCCATCATTAGACATGCCCTAACCTCTTAATTTGTTTTATTAGAATTTAAAATGAGTTTCTTATTCCAATTAATCATTTTACCATTATTCAGAATTTGGTAAACTCCTAAATTATTAGATCTGGTGCACTCTACTATAAATCAAATCAGTGTATGCCCTTTTTTCCATTATTTATCAAGTATCTAATGATGTGACATCTTTAGATAACTGCCTAGTAGTTTACATTCCAGGTTGTGACATATAGCAGAGTTATATTTCTATAGCACATCATCTAGCTCAGGCAAAGGCAACAATTGGCTCTCCAGCTCCAGATCCTATCTTCAATAGTCAGAGAGCCAAATATTGTCTAAATCGTGTACAGATAATTGAACCCTGTGATAAAGGCCAGTTGCATAAATAATTAAAATAAGTTTACTTCAGCATAAACTATAGGATAAAAATTGATAGTAAATAATTGTATTGTCTTTGTGACAACTATTTTATCAATTAACAGGTGTTTAGCCCGAGATCCAAGTGGAAATATTTGCTGAATGTGTATTTTCCAATTCATCAGATATTTCCAGAGGGTCAGAACCGTATCAGTGAATTGCATATAAAAAAAAACACAAAAAACACCTCATTGGAATCCTTTTGTAGCACTGAAAAATGTTTCAAAACTAGCCCAAAACAAGGCGCGTGGAATATGTAGAGGAACCAGGGGACAATAGCCCCTGGCCCCTGCATGAACCACCATGTTCTTGATCACCCTCACCACCTATGGTTGACCCCTCTGTTGCTGAATCATAGAAATCTCCCTGCATTAGGAATGGAGGGGTTCGATAACATGTTTAATACAAAAATAAAACTCATTGTTTTGTTTTGTTTTCTTACAATGAGAGAGAGAGAGAGAGAGTTGGCAGAATTGTTGTTGTTTTATTTAATTATTTTTTAATTTGTACTTTGAATTCATTTGGTACACCAAGAAGCCATGATACCAGACCTCAAGGTGATGTTTTTCACGTGCACATTCCATTGGGAGGGGGGTCATTTTTCAAACTGAGATGGAGGCTGCAGATCACATACCAATTTTTTTTATGTTTTATTTTAAGTAGCCAATGTATGATTCAGGCCTCATACTGATTTCATTCATTGGCTCTTATTTTTTTCATGAAGTTTTATTTTGAATGCTTTATAATGGGGTGTATATAACCCATTTTAATGCATTGCATTGGATTTTTAATGGGGCAAATGTACTTTTTTTGTTTAATTTGCTTTGGGGTACCCTGGACCGCCATTATTTTTTTAACATTCTCCACCCTGAATTGGATGGAGATATGTTGGGGAATAACATTATCCCCTAAAATATGTATTTATGGCCATTTTGGTCTCAGATTTAATTAATTATTTGATTTTAATATATTTAACACCTCTATTGCCAACCAGGTGTAATGCATTGGTTGCAATGCATTCCCAGCCAATCCAGAAATAGAGGGTTTAATGTTGGACCTGGTTAGACAAATGGGGGTGTCTATTTTTGTCAGTTAACCTATCTTATCCAAGACAGGTTACAATACACAGCAAGCTTTCAAGCAAAGGAGGGATTAAAGTATGGGGATTGTGGTTGGGTGCACATGGGATATTGGGCTTCCTTGGTCGTTGTACACCACACAGGCCTTTTCCCCAGATTCAGCAGTCTTGAGTTGTAATAGCAGAATGGCAGTTCGTAATTATATTTTGTTGAGTTTTTGTATGTATGCTGTATTGGAAAATTCAGCATACATACCGACTGGAATGTAAAAAAAAAAAAAAGAAGGAAATGGGCTAGAAAAAAGTATTTTTCCTAAACATTGCCAACCTAATTTCCATTCTCATGGAATGGAATTTCAATCCTAGTTCTTTATTTATGAAAATAAAAATAAACATTAACAGGGGTTTATGGAAGTGACACTGCAGCTATTTCTGAGCACAGAGCAAGTTGTAGGCAGTAAGTGGGTCTTGCATACATAAAGTACTTATGTGCATTGCTTTTTTTGCTTAAAAGTGGTTGCAGCAGAGGAACCCATCCTTTTTTATGACTGCTCATTATTTGGTATAAATATGCTGTAAGGCAATGCATATTCTTGTTCTCAGTGATGTGTTTAGGCCTAGGTTGAGCAGGTCTAGGGTAGCAGATTGGCATGGCCAGTAGATTGGGCAGCTCCGCCTCCTCATGCCTATATACATTTTCTATAAAAAATGTACTATTTTAAAAAATGTGTGAGTCCAAGGTTTAGTTTCACAGACACATGTTTCCCAAAGTGAAATGGACTTTCTTCATAAATCAAATTTTCCACTATCTTTCAGCATTTCCCTTTGGATGGTGGTTATTTACACTGACCCTGTTTTATATATATACATATATATATATATATATATATATATATATATATATATATATATAAGTATGCTTTCAAAAATAGACATGATAATAGTTTATTTTTTATCAGTTAACAAAATGCATAATGAGTGGACAGAAGGAAAATCTAAATCAAATCAATATTTGGTGTGACCACCCTTTGCATTCAAAACAGCATCAATTCTTCTAGGTACACTTGCACATAGTTTTTAAGGAACTTGGCAGGTAGGTTGTTCCAAACATCTTGGATAACTAACCACAGTTCTTCTGTGGATTTAGGCTAGGCTGACCAGATCTCACCTTTAACCAGGGACACATAGGAAACAGCCATTTTGCAGTACTTCACTGAAATCAATGCAGTCCTACAGTATGCATTTCTCCTATGCGTCCCTGGTTAAAGGTGAAATCTGGTCAGCCTAAGTTAGGCAGCTTCAGTTGCTTCTCTCTCTTCAAGTAATCCCAGACAGACTGGAAGATGTTGAGATCATGCCTTTGTGGGGGCCATACCATCACTTCCAGGACTCCTTGAAGATAGTTCTTAATGACTTTGACTGTATATTTGAGGTCATTGTCATGCTGCAGAATAAATTTGAGGCCAATCAGATGCCTCCCTGATGGTTTTGCATGATGGATAAGTATCTTCCTGTATTTCTCAACATTGAGGATACCATTAATTCTGACTAAATCCCCAACTCCATTAGTAGAAATGTAGCCCCAAACTTGCAAGGAATCTCCACCATGCTTCACTGTTTCCTGCAGACACTCATTCTTCTACCTCTCTCCAGCCTTTCGGCAAACAAGCTCCCTTCTGCTACAGCCAAATATTTCAGATTTTGACTCATCAGTCCAGAGCACCTGCTGCCATTTTTCTGCACCCTAGTTCTTGTGTTTTCTTGCATAGTTGAGTCTCTTGGCATTGTTTCCACATCGGAGGTATGGCTTTTTAGCTGCAAGTCTTCCATGAAGACCACTTCCCCGGACAGTATATGTACCAGGATCCCACTATTTTATGCCAATTCTGAACTGGTGGCACTGCTAGATTTCTTCCATTTGTGAAGGGAAGTAAGCATGACGTGTCTTTCATCTGCTGCAGCAAATTTCCTTGGCCAACCACTGCTTCTATGGTCATCAATGTTGCCTGTTTCTTTGGGCTTCTTCAAAAGAGCTTGGACAGCACATGTGGAAACCTCTGTCTGCCTTGAAATTTCTTCCTGGGAGAAATGTTGTTTATGCAGTATAACTACCTTGTGTCTTGTTGCTGTGCTCAGTCTTGCCATGGTGTATGACTTTTGACATTAAACTGTCTTCAGCAACCTCACTTTGTTAGCCGAGTTTGGCAGTTCTTCCCCCAGTTTTATTCTTCCTACACAGCTGTTTCTGTTTCAATTAATGATTGTATTTCAACCCACATATTAAATTGATGATCATTAGCACCTATATGGTATAATTGTTTAATCATACACCTGACTATTTGCCTACAAAATCCCTCACTTTGTGCAAATGTACCTACAAGAATTGATGCTGTTTTGAAGGCAAAGGGTGATTACTAGAGATGAGCGAGCACCCCGATGCTCGGGTGCTCGGGTGCTCTGACCGAGCACCGCCGGAGGCTCGAGTGCTTGGCCGAGCACCCGAGCCCCATTCAATTGAATGGGGCGACACGAGCATTACACCAGGCACCCCCTGCTCTGATGAGGGGAGGGTGCCTGGTCAATGCCCCCCTTCATCTCCGCAATGTCCCCCTTCATCTCCGCAATGTCCCCCTTCATCTCCTCTATGCCCCTCTTCCACAATGTCCCCCTTCATCTCCGCTATGCCCCTCTTCCACAATGTCCCCCTTCATCTCCTCTATGGCATAGAGGAGATGAAGGGGGACATTGTGGAAGAGGGGCATAGCGGAGATGAAGGGGGACATTGTGGAAGAGGGGCATAGAGGAGATGAAGGGGGACATTGTGGAAGAGGGGCATAGCGGAGATGAAGGGGGACATTGTGGAAGAGGGGCATAGACTCTATGCCCCTCTTCCACAATGTCCCCCTTCATCTCCGCTATGCCCCTCTTCCACAATGTCCCCCTTCATCTCCACACTGTCCCCCTTCATCTCCGCAATGCCCCCTTCATCTCCTCAATGCCCCCGTACCTCCAGTCCCTGGTGGTCCAGCGGAGCGTCTTCAGATCTGTGCCTCCTCCGGCACAGATCCCCGCCACCCGAACACGGCGGGCGAGCACATGGCGGTACTCGACGAGTACCGCCATGTGCCGAGCAGAGCGATGCTCGAGCCGATCCGAGCATCGGCCGAGCACGCTCGCTCAACACTAGTGATTACACCAAATATTGATTTGATTCAGATTTTTCTTCTGTTCACTCACTATACATTTTGTTAATTGATTCATATAAACTATTAACATGTCTATTATTGAAAACATTCTTACTTTACATTATTTTTTCACACCTGCCTAAGACGTTTGCATTTTTCGTTCTCTTTTTTGTTATGTTCAGTATTCAATACTCCATACTTTTCTATGCAATCAAGTTTGTGTATGACTTTTGCATTCAGAGTCCATGTTTCACAGCCATAAGTAAGAACCGGAAGGACACATTGGTCACAAACTTTTTCTGAATTTGTGGTTGTGATCTATCATATATGTGATGGGTAATAATGAAGGGGTAGAAAATATACACACAGAAAAAAATTAATAAAGATATAATATTCACTTATTTTAAGTCTGGGAAAACACAATAAGCTTGCTTGTATGTTGAATCTCCCCTATATGATGAAGTACTGTGATCAAAAGTTTCATTTGGTTGTTGAAATTACAGGGAAAATATCACAGTCTATTTTTTCCTCTGTAATATTAAAAATCTATCCAGTAAAATTTTACTTATCTTATCCTATATATAATAAAATGCTAGAATGTTTGTCCGATGAAGTCATAAGCAGTAGAGACTGCCCAAACGAACAGAATGCTGTGAGCACGGAATGCTGGGAGTTCTGTGCTGGGAACATTCTGTGCGTTCGGGCAGTCTCTACAGCGCATGACTGCATCTTGAGCGCCGCCAGTGAGGCGACGACAGTACGCAGAGCAGGACCGGCCTCTTAACCATTTGAGTTTCATACCCCCTGGTACTCAAAGGGTTAACATCACTAGACTTTGGCCCATGTATATGGGCTTTTACACTAGTATTGATTATATTAAAACATTTACAGTATTTGTTTTTGTAAAGGACCTAATACATGTGAATAGGAAAGATTATATTCTGAACCAATATTAGGCCTAGAAAGTGGCATGTTATTTAGAAACTCCTCTGTTATCAGTAAATTAATGCCTTTACACATGATTATAAGTCATTGCTCAAAAGAAAAATAATGGGAAGCAATTAAAGCATTGGTCTTGCAGAAAACAGTGACATGCTTGTGTCTTTAATCTTCCTTTTGTAACAGTTGGTACTATCCATGTAGTTCCAAATCAGGTGGTCAAGTCTATGGCAATAGAAAGGACTCAGACAAGTACATTTAGGTCAGTCTTTTAGAATCCATCTATTGAGCCTTTAGAATGGTACAATACAAATAAATGAGTAGTTATTAGGGTGACCACATGTCCTGGAATGCCGGGGACTGTCCCTTATTGGGGGTCTGTGTTCCGCATGCCAGGTCATCCCCCACTGGGACAACAAAGAGTCCCGAAATGGAGCACCAGTCCAGCCAGCCAATGAAATGTATTTGCTATATGGTCCTAATTGGCTGGCAAATACATTTCATTGGTTGGCTGGACTGATGCATGCAAGACAACTGGGATGGAGCAGGTATGCTGGTGCTGCAAGTGAGACCAGAGGCTGAGGTTCCCGCCGGAGATGACCATCTTTCCGAGGCTGACACTGGGAACTCTTACTCTGTGTCAGCCTCAGAAAGATGGTCAGTGCCGGTGGGAGCCTCAGCCGCGGGACTAGGGTGACCACATGTCCTGGAATAGCAGAACGGAAATGTGGTCACCCTAGTAGTTATATGTATAATTTTAGATATACCTTTCATTCATGCTCTGTGCTAGCATACAATATTAAAGGGAGAATATGTGAACTAAATGGAAAAAAATGGTGTCCATTCAGATTTTTGGAAAAAGACTTTTGGTAAAAACAAAAGAAATTGGTACAAGGTACATGCACCCTATATTTATATACTAGCAATGTGGGACGGCGTTGACCATCATGTTATGATTGTTGGGCGTATATGTGTGAAATGTAGACACAGTGATAAACACAGACATATGCAACACACAGGCAGACACATACACACAGTCAGCGGCAGAAACATGCAAAAGACATGCACACACACAGACACACCAGAGATACACACATGGACACAGATATGTAACAGAGATGCACACACACACACGCAACATATATGCTCAGAAACACATGTGCGCATGAGTTGTGCACCCCTCTGCACTCAAAGTGTTAAGGTATACAGAGGCATGTCAGAGTTAAATAGCAGTGGGAAGTGTATTTATACGTGGGAACTTTGACTTGTGGAGTCCCTCGAGGGGACTGATGTGGTGCTGATGTGGAGAGGCATTTGGTTTAAAAGTGGGAGGGACTTAATTGTTAGTAGGGGCGGGGCTTAAAAGAAAAGTGTTAGTAATAGGCTGGGGAAGGAGGGAAAATGCAAGTTTACAGTGTGAGGGGTTTGAACACACTCCCTGAGGGGTCAAACTTGATACACAACCCTGTGGCAGTCAGTGGGTTAAGTGTGAATCTGATGGCTGCCTGTCCTCTGTGTTGCATGGCAAATGATGACAGTCAAGAAATAATTCAGCAATTAGGGCCTACCTTAACCCTTTGAGTGCCATTTTGTTCCCCTGGTGCTGCAGCTTCCCTTCAGTGGCTGTGCTACAGGTCCTGCTGAGGCCACTGGGAGTCAGAGTGAGGGACTGTGTGTATGTGTGTGTCAGCCATATTTCTTTCTGGTTTTGTGTGTGTGTGTGTGTGTATGTGTTTGGTGCTGTGTGCGTGAGTGGGGCATGTGTGTGTGTGTGTGTGTGTGTGTCTGTGGTGTAGGAGCAAGTGGCACCCATTTTGTTTTTTTTTTCTCAGTTGGATAGTGGTGGGTAGGCTGGGCAGTGGGAAGTGTATTCATACTTGGGGTCCCTCATGTGGTGCTGATGTGGAGAGAGCAATGAGAGAATTTGGGATACCATAAATGTGGAAAAAGTGTTAGTAATAGGCTGGGGAAGGAGAAGAAGTGGGAGGGGAATGCAAGTTTACAGTGTGAGAGGTTTGAACACACTCACTGAGGGATAAAACTTGATACACAACCCTGTGGCAGTCATTGGGTTAAGTGTGAATCTGAGGGTTGCCTGTCCTCTGTCATGCATGGCAAACGATGACAGTCAAGAAATAATTCAGCAATGAGGGCTTACCTTAACCCTTTGAGTGCCATTTTGTTCCCCTGGTGCTGCAGCTTCCCTTCAGTGGGTGTTCTACAGGCCATATTTTTTTCTGGTTTTGTGTGTGTGTTTGGTGCTGTGTGTGTGAGTATGTTTGTTTGTTTGGTGCTATGTGAGTGAGGCATGTGTGTGTATCTGTGGTGAAGGAGTAAGTGGCAGCCATCTTGTTTTTTTCCTCAGTTGGATAGTGGTGGGCAGGCTAGATAGTCCTATGACAATCACACCCCCATTGAATCACCCAATGGGAGCACTAACTCCTCCTTACTTCCACCCCTGGGTGTGTGTGTGTGTCGACTGAGGAGATATAAATTATGTAATGAGCCATTCTCATCTATGTGTGTGTCTCCTGAGGAGCCATAGATTTTGTAATGAGGTTTTCTTTTTTATATATATAGATTACCACCCGGAACAAACAAAACACATTAACCTGAGATCCAGATACCATATATTCAAAATATTTAAAAAATAAAATATTCATATGAGGACCATAGCCCCCATTTTCTGAGTTAATGGTCTGTGCATCCCTTCCATTACTCTTAGTCAGAATATTAACAACTAGTTGAACAGCCCGTTACACGGGCCACAGTGTCACTGCCACCCGGTCGCGGGGCAGTCACGCGCAGAGGAGACTGCCCGCGCCACGGCTGATACAGAGCTGGACGCGGCGCGGGCAGTCTCTACTGTGCATGACCGCAGCATTCAAATTATTATATAGGATTAATTTTGGGACCAGAGCCCTAATATTATTTGAAAATGTTCCAGTTGAAGGGGACCAAAGTCAGCTTACTCTACTTTTTCCTAAAGGGAGACAAAGCGTACTCAGTAATTAATATGGGGTCTGTAACCAACATTAATTTAAAATTCCCTAAGGAAGGGCTCTTTTTAGTTCTATTTTATTTTCTTTCACCTGTTAAGAAAGAAACCAGCTTAAAAATCTATATAAACCTTAAGGTTGCAGGCTCTAATCCCAGCATTGTCATCTCAGCCTTTCATCCTTCTGAGGTACAGTAGATAAAATGAGAACCCAAGACATAGTTGAAAAAGAGAGACAATCTCAGTTTTTCCTTTCTAGTAAAATATTTTCATAAAACAGAGATTTCCCTCTGTGTCTCTGCAATGATATTGTCTTCTTTTGTTTATTTGTATATTGTTTAAAAAACTAAGATCATTTTAATTAAAAATAGTAAAGTTGTATTGCAAAAAGGAGTTCCATCCTGGGCAAAAGTCCAGGAAACACAAAAAACTCAAACTGATTGGCTTAAAAATAAGCCATTCAAAATCTAGAGAACTCTTAGCAAATCACTGGCTAAAAGTAAAAGGTAATGCAGGGCATTATACAGTCCCTCTTCATGACCTAACCATGTAAACCCATTTAAAACTGGCTTTTCAATTAAATGTCCATGTTTTCTTGTTTTTAAAACTGAAACATTTTCCTCCACAAATGATTGAGAATTGGAATCATACTCCTTCTTCAACTACTTCAGTGCCATTCCTTCTATACTGGGTTTCCCTGGTTAACTATTTGAGTGCTTCACAATGAATTGGGCACCCCTCTGGCACCAAAGGATTATGATGGTGGTGTGCACAATGAAAAATATCCCAGTGCTGATCAAAACATTGACCTTTTCCAAATAAATAGCAAATTATTGAAATTTGGAAAAGTTCTGAGAGTTCTGTATATTTAAAGTGTGTATGTGTATAAACACAAACACACACAGACCCTAGCGGCTAATGTTGCAACCCTCCTTGGAAGGAAATGTTGAGCAAACAGCCGTCGACTATTTTATTGCAATATGCTTGCTTTGCTGGAATGGTTGTATGATACTACAGCAGAGTAACCACCCACCCTGACCACTAGATGTCTTCTGGCTATTTCAATTGTATCTCCTCTTTAGAGAGCCAGAGCCCCTTTAAGCTGTAAGGGGTGAGTAGGAAAAGTACTTGAGGGTCTGTACTAGGATGTAGAGTAAAAGAGGAACATGTGCACAGCAAAGGAAATTTGAGCATAGCTGCAATTGGCCCATTAGGATAAGGAACTTTGTAGACCCTATGGCAATAGGAGACAAAGGGCAGGGGTCTCCTCAAGTGGCATTGGTGGACTGTCTAGACAAGCCCATATACCTCTTCAGAGAGCAGAGCAAAATTAAAAGAGCACCAAAACGAGCTAAAACCCTTATTTAAAGTAATGGAAATTTGTATTTGTCCTCCATGATGTAGTTGGCTTCTGACAAATTTACTCTGCGTTTCTTTTGAATATAGAGCCCTTATTGAGATATTCTTTCAACAAGTGTCTGGAAAATTGTACCTATTGGTTTTCTATGAAAATAGCATGTCTCCTTAAATAGCGTTCTTATATAACTATCAATTGATTGTAACAGATTACCTTTTTATTAATCAAAAGCCATCTGATTTTAACGAAGCAATAAGGAAATGTCAGTGCCACCTGAGTTACAACAGCAGTGGCTTCCTCTTATATTTCACCTTTCTGTTGAAGAGGGAAGATATATCCCCAAAGTCATACTGTTTTATCAGCAAAGCAATCTGATAAGAATGCTTTGCGCTGCAATGTGTTGGATACATCTCTGGCACTCAAAGGGTTAAGGACTACATATCTTGATAATTGAGTACTTCCCACAGTTGTAAGTATCTAAAAAGGATCAAAGAAGAACAAAATGTATGTTTAAGCCTCAGAAACTCATCATAAAAATGCTGAGGGAGTGCTAATGTGCTTAAAGTGCAGGTCAAGGTGATTTTCCCATGGACTGTATGTAGTGTTAGGATGAAGGAATTTTCAAGCTCTGATCCTCGTCAAGGGAATGATAACGTTGGCTACATCTCTCTGTAATATTGCACTGGAAGATACAAAATCTGTATAAAAAAACTCTGTTTTCAGTCTGATTGATATGTTTAATCCATTAATGTTCCATGTACAAATAAAAGCATTCTCACTGCTGAAATGCTGATGAATAGAACAGAAAACATGAGTTGCAAATCAACTGTGTATCTGATTTTTTTCACTTTCATAAATCTGTTTGACACTTGAAATATTTCACCTTAAAGGAGAAGTAACACCTGATAATCCTAGACTTACCTTACTATGACCAGAAAATTCTAATGACCCTGATGTTTCCTTTGCTCATTGTTTCAAGACATAACATCTTCAGTCATGTCAGTGAAGTCAGACTTAATGGTTATTAGCAGAAACACAGGGCACAAACTTCACACACGGCATATGGTAATCTTGACTCTTTCAGTGCCAGATATGTTGCATACCCCTTTCGCATTCAAAGTGTTAATGGATGTGCAATACATTACACATTGCTTCATTGTACACTCCTCTAATCCTTAACCCTATGAGTGCTGGAGGGGTACACAAGGCATTGTTTCGCAATGTAACATAACATAGTAACATAGTAAATTAGGTTGAAAAAAAAGTCCATCAAGTTCAACCTTCGCCTCATACCTCAATAACTGAGAATGTGTTTAATACCTCTCTTCCACTCAAAGGGTAAACATTTTAAGTAGGCTCATACATTTTGCCTGCTACAGTTTGCAGACTCTGCCAGGAACTGCCATGTCTGTCTCAGTGGACCTGACATCCAAGACTGACTGAAGATGTTATCTCTTCTACAAAGGCACAAGGGAAAATTCATAGGGGGTCATTGGGATGTTCTGGACATAGTAGGATAAGTGAGTGGTTATTATTACACACCTTTAACCAATACTTCTCTGGCACTCAGAGGGTTAACTGCATCTGGTACGCTGAAGCTCATGTACAGAACATAGAGGGCTATGTACGTTAGTATTGGGATTAATATTAATTTAGCACTTGTTGATCCAAAGAGAAATCTGATTGCCATTCAAGGCAGAATTTGAAATTGCTGTATTGAGGGGGGTTTTTTTGCCTTCTTTTGGATCAACAATGGTAAACAGAAATAGGAAAAGGGTTGAACTAGATGAACGCAAGTCTTTTTTCAACCTAAATTACTATGTTACTATGTTACTTAAAAGCGGATCAATTCTGGAGTAAACCAAGTGCAGCAAAATGAGCAAATAAAATTCACACAAATTCCCATTAATTCAAATGGTACTCTTAAAGGGATAGTAATGGATGCCAATAAATATAGCTCAGATTGATACTTAAATGTCATGTTTTGTCTTGTGCTGTATATTAATGATGCCTGACTTGTAGTTCTAAAGTAATTTAGTTTTAAAGTATCCCCCTACTGCCTCTTTTATTTATGAAATGCGCTCCCCAAAATGGTCCAGACAGTGCACAGAGGGGGACAATCTTCAGTTAGCATAGTGAAAATTCTGCCCTCCTCCTTCGAAAGGGCAGGGTTTTCATTATGTTCACAGCGAGAAGATTGTCCCTTGCTGCACAATGTCCGATCAAGTGACTGGATTCCACATCTGTGGGGAGGTGCATTCAAGAGGTGACAGGGGGTGGAGGGGGACACTTTAAAACAGAATTACTTTAGAACTACAAGTCGGGCATGATTATTATACATCGCAAGATGAAACATAACATATGAGCATTAATCTGAGCTACATTTATTGGCATCCATTACAATCCCTTTAAGATATCTCAGTGGTAAATGTCCTGACTGCAGAGCGTGCTCAAACCTCAAGGTTATAGGTCTGATTCCCAGCAGGGTCAACTCAGCCCTTTATCCTTCCAAGGTCAATAAATGAGTACCATTGATTGTGTAATAATAACATCTATTATTCAGCTGCCGATTCGGTTAATTCTGAGAGCGTGCACTGAAAGCGCATTGAATTCCACTGGGAGAAAAGTGCTATATAAATAAATACTAGGTGTTATTATTGTTAAAGGGATAGTAATGTTTCATAATAAAAGCAGCTCTAATTAATCATCATAGTATTTGGACCTTGGATAGTGTTATAGTTCAAGAGTAATTGAATGACAAAGTATCCCCCTCCCCCCCCTTTTACTGATGTAACACTGTTCAGCCAGATCACAAAGGAGGTGCCCAGGTAGACTGCAGAGAGGAACAATCTTCATTTAAGGTAAGGGAAAAACCTGAAAAACTTGTCAAGGGGGGCAGGGCTTTCATTGTTCTCATAGGAGGAGGATTGTCCCCTGCTGTTATCTGCCTGGTCTATGGACTGGACTCCACATCTGAGAAGAGATTGCTTACACTAGGTAAAAGGGACAGGAGAGGAAACTGCTTGTGAATATCTCTAAAACCATAAAGGTTTGAGAGATAAGACTTATATCGTTCTTCGTGTTTCTTTAATGCCTACAAAATAAAATAAACATAAAACAAAGTATTACTATCCCTTTAATGCAAAGAGAGGTCTCCACAGCAATGCTTCACAATGCCTTGGAGATCTCTCTGGCATTCAAGGTAGTGTAAAGCCCTATTTAAATCAATGGGGTTTATATCTGCTCCCTCTGACACAGTTGCGTTGACCATTGTTCTACAATTTATAGGGACAGACATTCTTAAAGGAAACATAACCTATTAGTTTAAGTTTTCTTATTAGTAGTAAATATCAATACATTTTACTTACTATTTTTCTTTTTCTTAAATTCAGCATACTTATTATTCTTTTTAGTTGTTTTCTTCCTGCTACTTTCAGTGATATGATTGTTATCTACATAAAGTTTGTACAAAGAGTCTGTGACTAAACAGTGTCTTCAAACACTCATGAAGTCTTTGTAATGGGAATATACTAATGTAATTCCATACTACAGTATGTGCTAGATTTATTTTTTGTGCTGCATCTGCTCAATGTCTATGTATTAAGATATTGTAGGAACCTGGTGCAGGAAGTCCTTCTCTACTATTACTTGTAGCTCTGCCTATTTACCTGGACATTAAGGTCCACTTACTCCAGCTGGGCTATTATTTGTAGCTTTTCTTATTTACATGGAAATAACAGGTCTATTACTCCAATGGTATTGGTGTTCCTATATACTTTGCTGCACGCTCCCCTGAGGTCTACATCAAGCAGCTACACAGACGTTTCAGTGGTCATATATAGTGTATTTCTGACTAGTATTGTACATGTGCTTGATTCTGGCTTGTGAATCCTGACCATGCATGTTTGCTACCTGCCATAACCTTAGCTATGATCCTGACCTGATTCGGAATGCTGTTTTGGATCCTGTGAACTTGGTTCATTTGTGAGCTCCTTGTTCTGTGTTTAACTGCATGTGTCACTCGCTGCTGCTTTTTCCCATCAATGAGAAGCTCATCCATCCTGGTCCAGTTCTAGCTCAACTGGTCTGGTTATTCAGTCTTGAAGTGGACAATGCTACCAATGGACAGAAGCCTCAGCAAAGTCACACTTCCTGTCAACACCGCTCACGTGTTATGCACACCATCTTTACTCTCAAGCACCTCAAAATCCTGTTCCACTCTGGTGAGTGAGGATGTGGTTTTCATACACTGCTTCCACTCATTTGTATCTATTCGTGGCCAGTGTTTCGGAGTATCCTCTGTCCTGCAAGTTCATCTGTTGTCCTGTTAGTCAGTGAGGCAGCTATATGTGCTAACAATTCTATTCTTTGCTCTACTTGCACCAAAGAGAGGCCAGTATAGCCACATATGGGGGTTTTGGAGTGTTTCTCTCTATATACTGACAAGGTGCAGAGGAAACTGTAGTTCCAGAACATGCATTAAAACAAGAGAAAATTCAATGTATTCTTTTTGGTAAAACACTTTCTGTATACAAAATAAATGAAACCGGAGTAAAATTAGTCAATTTTCCCACATATGCCATAGGGGAGGAATTTGGACTGGCTTGCATTTAAATCTTAAGACGATGGAATGTCCAAACTAATGCACAGGGGCAATTAGCTGCTATTGAACATCGCCTGCGGTATTTAGTGTAAATTCAATAAGATTATAAACAAATGTGACCTTCTGCAAAACCGAATAATGATGTTTAGCAATCAGACAGATATTTAAGGAGAAATAATACCTTCTAATTATAACCCCCCACTCACCTTACTATGGCCACAAAATCCTAATTACCCCAATGAATTCTGACTTTGTTGGAGACAATATCTTCAGTCAGTTATGGATATCATGTCCATGGAAGAGGACACGAGAGTTTCTGGCCTGACCACATGGCATCTAACTTTGCTCATGGCACATGGTAATCTTAACCCTTTAAGAACCAGAGGAATGAGCAATGCAATACACACTCCTCAAATCCTTAAAAGTTTAAAAAGTGCCTGTTGCCTTAAGAAAATGTTAGATAATTTTAAAGAGAATTAAAAATGGCCCATGTGATGTGTTATTTATTGCAATATAAATAGATTTTTAGAATTAAGCTTTATTTGTTGGTGCACAGTGTGGACTGCATGCTAATTAGTTTATCTGCTGAGCAAATATTACCACACACTGTGCTATGAATGAATCCACACACTGGGGGAATTTCTATAGCACAGCAAGAAATAAGTTTGGTCTGTAGCATTAATTACTAGCATACTGTGTAGTGAATTAGCATAAATTGCTCCACTGTGCCACTAACACAAAAAAGTTAATTTCTCAAAAACTTTATTTTACAGAAATATGGCTAGTGCAACATAAAGGCACATTTTAATCATCTATCAAACATACTAACTGGACTTAGGGTAACAAAGAAGTTTATGCATTCTACCTCGTTCATTTTGAAAAACTGGCATCAACTGTCATGTCTGCATCCATGGAAATGACTCCCAGGAAAGAAATTCATAGGGACCATTAGAATTTTCTTACTAAGGAATGGTAAGTGTGTGGGGTACTAATAGTAGGTATTATTTATTCTTTAAATGTAAGTATATACATTTAAAAGCAAAAGATACAGTAGCTTACTAGTCTAGATATGGATTGTATATAATAGTCCATATAATATATTATTCTGGCAAACTTGTCTTTGAAGGGATAGTAATGTTTCACAAAAACTGAAGCTCCTATTAAACTTCATAGTATTTGGGCCATGGAGGGTGATATTTCAATACTGGTAGAGTTGTAGTTCAAGAGTAATTGAATGATAAAGCACCCCTAGTGTAAGCCACTTCCCCTCAGATGTGGAATCTGGTCTCTTGACCAGACAGTTCGCAGAAAAGGACAGTCTTCTTACTGTGAGCATAAGAAAACCCTGACCCCCTTGACAGGTTTTTCAGGTTTTTAATTATGCTCACTGAAGATTGTCCCCCTCTGTGATCCATCTGGACAGTCTTGTTGCTCTGAGGTGAGCAGTGTTACATCAGTAAAAAGGGGAAGGAGGAGGATACTTTATCATTCAATTACTCTTGAACTGCAACTCTGACAGTATTGAAATAACACTCTCCATGGTCCAAATACGATGAAAATTAATTGGAAATGTTTTTATTGTGAAACATTATTATCCCTTTAATGTCATTATTTTTACTAGAGTGTGGTCCTTGATTAATTGTTATGTTCTCAGCATGTGCAAAGTTAGTGCATCCTTGCACTAAAGTGGTCATCCATGCTTGTACATACCCCAAAGTGTAGGTGTATGATTTTTTTACACCAACATATAAGCCCAAACATATGAGCTGCGCTTGGGTGTTTCTTACTCTTGTATTCTGATTTATGAATCTCCATATGGTCCTCATTTTGCAGTTGGAGACCATTCATATCACTAAAAGTAGAAACAAAAGAAGAACTAAAATGGTTTTAAGGCATGCATATATATAATTAAAATAAGAAAATTAAAAATAAAACATTACTTTTATAATAGTAATAGTAAAACGATGCTTCTATTATCCATAAGGAATGACCCACCACAGAGCTTGAAATCGACAGTATGTGTCCCATATGACAAGGCAGAGCTTGAGCTCTATAAAAAGCTACCTATATTTCACCACAGAGCATGCAAGTGATATATAGTGACCCAGGGGATGTGACAGAGTTTCAATCTATAATGAATAACCAGATAACACCAACAATTGTCCAGTCTAAAAGAAATGGTCCACAGTGGCTACACTTCTGAAAACTGCAGCTTTTGTGTTGTGTAGCTCACCAACATGACACCCTGGAGTGGTGTGATGGTTTATCTGTGAGTATGCTTTATTCAAAAAGATCTATACCTAGTATCAGATAGTTAGCATCTGTTTTTTAGTGTTTTTTGTTAGGGTGGATGTTTACTTTTTAATTTCCACTTTGTTAACCTGTTCACATTTGTATTTAAAAAATGTTAATATTTAATTGTTCCCTATGGTGCAACTGGTTTGTTCCAGTACTGCATGTCTTTAGCTTCCTGAGTAAGGTCATTAGAGTCAATAAATCAAGCACAATGTTATAAAAACTAACTTATTAGGAAAAACATACCTGAATCACTTAGAATATCAACAATCCAGGCCTTCAGTGGCTTAGATTGTCCATTGTAAAATGGCAAAATCATTGTATAGATCCCAGGGGCTTAACTATAGCATGAGGGGATGCAGCTGCACTGGGGCACAATCTCTGCACCTTCATCCTTGTCCCTATTCACGTATGCCGAAACTATGTGCCTATGGCCCCTCTTGAATGCTAGAGAAGGCAGCAATTCATTAGGGTTGAATGGTACAGGCTTCTCACTCAGCAGCATAGAAAGGAACATGTTCCAGTCCCCTTTATCAAATTAAATAAAGGGCTCTGACCAAAATGTTGCATACTTGGGAAAACATCTCTTAATAAATCATCTACGAGGGGGTGCTGATAAGTATTGAGCCTTAACCAGAAAAAATTGAGCTAGAAAACTGTAAACTGCAGGGTGTACTGGCCAATTTGTCTATATTCAATGGTGCAAAAATCAACTACCTATGATTTTAACTTATCTTTATTGTTAAGGTCCGAGGTGAACATGGCAGCACCTCCACAAAAGTTCAATGTGGAAGAGCATAGGACCATAATCAAGTTCCTGTTTCTCCAAGGAAAGGTGCAAAGCAGATCCATGAAGAAATGTCACAAACTTTGGGTGACAGTGGCCCTTCATATGCAACAGTTAAACGTTGGTTTGTCAATTTCAAAACTGTCCATTTCTGTGTTGAAAGTGAGAAACCCAGTGGAAGGTCTGTTTCTGTCTCTGTGCCTGCAAATGTGAAAGCCATCCATGACATGATCATGGAGGACCACTGAATATCAGCCAAACATATTGCTACATATCTGGGAATATCACATGAGAGAGTTGGTGCCATTATCCACAACAACTTGGAAATGAGAAAGCTTGCAGCAAAGTGGATCCCAAAACTTTTGACAACCGAACAAAAGAGGAGACGTGTGGAGACATTGGTGGCTGTTTTGGAACATTTTGCAAGAAATGAGTCAGATTTCCTGGACAAACTGGTAACTGCTGATGAGACATTGATCTACTGTTATGATCCTGAGACAAAGGAACAGTCTAAGGAATGGAGGCACAGTGGTTCCCCCAGGCCAAAGAAGTTCCGTGTGCAAAGGTCAGTGCAGAAGCAAATGGCAACAGTTTTTTGGGATAAGAAGGGAGTTCTGCTGGTGGACTACCTCCAAAAGGGTTCAACCATCAATGCAACATATTACTGTGCTTTATTGATGAAGCTGAGGCAAAACATCAAGAAAAACATAGAGGAAAGCTCTCCAAAAGGTGTTATCCTGTTGCATGACAATGCCTCATCACACACTACAGGTGACACAATGGCAAAACTGACCTCCTTAGGCTTTCAAGTGATGCCTCATCCACCCTATTCACCCAACCTGGCTCCTTCTGACTGTCATCTGTTTCCCAATCTCAAAAAACACCTAAAGGGACAATGATTTGGGAGTGAAGGCAACTAATGCTGCAAATGAGTAGTTACACCAGCAGTCGGAAGAATTTTATTTGCAGGGACTTATGAAGCTGCAGGACAGAAGTGACAAGTGAATTGACTTCCTGGGGGGACATGTATAGTAGTGTGGCAGTTACAGCTTCCTAGCTCAATTTTTTCTGGGTAAGGCTCAATACTTATCAATTCAATGCTGTTCAAGTTTTTTTTTTTTTATGTTTCTTTTTTTGGGCTATCAAATTTTTAATGAAACCCCAGTTGCTTCAAGTAATACCACTGCACAAAAAAGTGTAGTAATTCAAGGGCAAAGCAACTGCAATTTAGGCAACAAATAAAAAATCCAAACAAGGCTTTTAGTCCTAGAATGCTCTAGATACCTCCCTTATTTCCCATACAAGGGTTTGCTCACAGCAGAGGTAAGACAGAGTGTCTGCTTTGCATTACTAAATACATGTTCACTTCAGAATTGAGGCAGATAGGGACATGTCACTAAACCTTAGTGTTTAGTTTTAAGTGTTAGCTTATTTATTGGTAAAAGTTAGTATATGATATGTAGGCTTTCTTTGTTTGCTTTATATATATATGTAGTCAAGGCATAGTTCTCGCTGCTGTCCTGACCACACACATATATGTAGCCATTTGAATGCTCTCATGATTGAACATAACAGTGCGCCTTTGGTGTATATTTCTTTGTAAGGTTTTAATAAAGACCAGTTTATTTGCTATTGTCCAAGAGGAGGAGTATGGACACTGAAAATTCCTGCTAAGCCTTGCCTGTCTGATATATACTGACAAGATAAATAATACAGTGAGGACTCTTACCCTATATTGTTGAGTGTGTGTCAGAGGGGTATGAAATACTATTCATACCAAAGTATATATATATATATATATATATATATATATATATATATATATATATAAATCAGTTTGTTTTGCAAGTGTTTTATATTACATATGTGTTAGTACCCTTTTCTTGATCTGCTTTTAACTCATTTGTTTAACTATGCACAATTTGCATGTCTTTTAGGAAATGTAGCTTGGCTTCTAAGGACGTCTTTGTAGACATCTTAATCATACCCTCCAAACCTGCTAAAGCTGTCTCCCAAGAAGTCTACTGCATTAATGGGCATTTTTTGGTGCTGGAGAGACATATTTTATTGTTTAACGGGTCCTCTGTACATCTTTAACCTCTACCAAATGATTGATGACATCAACAAAAGGTTGTTTTATCCAATACAATAATTGATACAGTGCAGATTAGTGCATGGATGCAGGGAAGAGAATATCCCTTTCCAACAAGGATTTGCATGAATGAGTTAAAGGTGAATTATGCAAACCAGAAGCTGTCTATAATTTAACCCTTTCTGGCATGTACTAATCAGCCCCTCCCCCATTTTGCACTTCCAATCCTGATGCTGTCTTGTTGTAATTTAACCTTTTGTGGTATATACTCATCAGACCTCCATTCTACACATCCAACCCTGATGCTGGCTCCGCATTGTCTGCCTCCCCCACTCCCCACACATATATCTCCCTGTGTCTGTGTCTGTTCCTTCTCAACTGTTTTCAGGGTATCACACCTGATTGCATTCAGGGAACTCCCAATACAAAATAATTTGAATTTAGTATCACGCAGTCAGTCTTAGTAGGGACATCTAACTAGTTTAAATTCAGACACAGATAGGGGTGATTTCAGGGGGGTGAATTTCAGGGAGGGGGTGAATCAGCACCTTTATTCAAGATTCACCTTTTTTTAAGTGCATTGTGAGCTGAACATGAGAGTTTGAAAGGAGAGGTGGTCAGGACAGGTACTACAGCACAACCATTTAAAGGGATAGTAATACTTTATTATTACTATCCCCCATATTGTTCATATTTGTAAAATAATGTAATAGCCCTCAGGTTCATCTCTTAAACCTTTATGGTTTGAGAGATAACCGAAGGCAAAGTTCCCCCCTCCCTGCCCCTTCCCTGAAGTCAGCGTTGTGCTGACTACAGGGATATCCGGTCTGACTTTAATCATGCGGCTCTGCAACAGAGCCGAGATCGTGTTAGAGACAAAGAATTATTTCACTGAAATGGTCTTCTCCATGTGCCTGCAAACCGTTTCAGTGAAATAATTATTTTTTACTAACGTGACCTCGGCTCAGCTTGCAGAGCCACCTGATGAAAATAAGACCAGATATCCCTGCAGTCAGCACAATGCTGACATCAGGGAAGGGGCAGGGAGGGGGGGAACTTTGCCTTCGGTTATCTCTCAAACCATAACGAGAGATGAACCTGGGGGCTATTACATTATTTTACAAATATGTACAATATGGGGAATAGTAATAATAAAGTATTACTATCCCATTAAAGACAAGAAGCAAGTAAATAAAAAAAGCATACACTGGAATTGGAGGGAAGATATTAAAATAAATGTAACAAATATAAAGTTGTCTTCCTAAACAATCTTAGTTAAATGTTATATTTCACCTGTTTCCTGACTTCCTAATTCTACTCCCTCCCCTGCTATCTTTGTGACATGCATACCAAAATGATCACATTACTACTATCTGTTCTGGTCTTTCCACTTTTAATACAGATTTCCTTCTACCCTGAATAATGCTTCTCACTTGCCCCATAACATATTAATCCACAATGCACTTCTGCATACATGTGTACTACCCTCTGAGTGCTGGTGAAAGTAATAAAAACAAGCTCACCCAGCACCAGTAATTATAACAACAAACGCATCCTTTCACTGTATGCTCACCGCAAACAACTCACTAAAGTTTTATGCATTTTATTACTTGCTTTTGCATATTGACATAAAAACCAACCCTGGCCCTCAAACAGCAAGAAATGACAATTTCACCTTTAAAAAAGGTCTCTCTTTTGTGCACTGCAGCATATGCCGTATACTGACCAAAACTGAAAAGTGTGGTGTTAAGCTGTTGCCATTGAAAGATACTCATGCTTTAGGAAAAACCACGGAAAGCGAGGAGGAGGAGGTGTAATCATATCCACACAAGAGTATATAAACTTTACACTTTTAAATTACTGTTATAACTCTGATTTTATGAATACATAGCTGGCAAAATTCTTCTTCCTTATTCAAAACAAATCATAATTTTTGTCATCTACTGACCTCCAAATACTCCAGCACATTACCTTTCGGACATAACCCGCCACCTGAATGAGAGTGCCACTCAAAAAATAGGAAGCTGTTGGTTCTTGGATTCTTTAATATTAATTGGCTGGATTCCAGTAATGAAAGATTCTGTTCATTCTTTAAGATATTGAACTTATCACAGCTAATCTCCTCCCCTAAGTGCATAAATCTTAAAACATCCAAACATATTCTGCTAGACTGGATCCTTTCAACCTATTCAAGCAGAATCCAAGATTCAGGTGTACTAGCAGACGTGTTTAGTGACCACTCCATAGTCTACTGTGTTCGCAAAACAAAACCAGTCAAATCATGTTCCAAAGTCATACTTACTAAATCATTTAGAAAATGTTATCACCAGCCTTTCCTAAATGACTCAAGAAATTGCCATTGGTATAGAATACCCCTTATACCTGATCTAGACTCAGCAATTTACTTTTTAAACTCTTAATTCTTACAGCATGCCCCACTAAGGTAAGGGGGTAAGGGGGCCAATCTACCCTGGGTATCTGCTGACTTAATTGAGTTATACAGTTTCAGAGATGCCTTATTGGCAAAATGTAAACAATCTGGCTCCGCTTATGATCACACTGCATACATGCAGTTGTGGAATACTTGTACAAAACAAACAGAAGCAAAAGTGCTATATATTACTGACAACTTGAACAGTAACATATCAAAACCGGCCAACTTTTGGAAGGTTATTAAAAAAATCTACAACCCCCCTAACTATTCTCACCTATCAACTATAAAAATAGGCAAAGATACAACACAGTGCCCCATAGCAATAGCTAATGCATTCAACAGATACCACCTTGATTACACAAAACAAAGGTAGTTCTGAAGTACAAATGTGCACAAAACAGTCCCTGATACCCACAAACTGGTCCAACAATGCTAACGAATTCAATTTCATGCCAGTAAATGATAGTGAAATATATGATCATCTCCTCAACCCAAAAATGAAATTGCGATCTGGCCCTGGCCAACTACCATCAATGTTATTAAAGCTCAGTGCCTTGGTCACTGCCCATGCCGTTGCATCCCTAATTAATGCCTCACTATCGTCCCGGTGTATGCCCAAAGCCTGGAAAGTGGCTAGGGCTGTGCCTATCCACAATAGTGGGGATGCAAATATAGTATCAAATTACAGAACAATATCCCTACTCCCTACAGTATTTAAAATGCTAGGAAAATGTGTCCATGGGCAACTATATAAGTATTATAGACATATCAGTTTTTTCACCCTGCTTCAATCAGGCTTTCGTCCAAATCACACAACAATCACTGCCCTCTCAAACTTATGCAATGCTATTCAGACTGGCATGGAACATGACATGGAAAATAGTGAACTCCCTGGAGCTAGATTTTGTATAGGCCTTTGATACAGTAGACCATAATATTCTGATAAGCAAACCCCAAAGTTCAGGATTTGGTAAACACTCTCTAAACTGGTTCCGATCCTATTTATTAGACAGAACACAATATGTGACAATATTTCCCTTCCACTCAAAGTAACAAGTGGGGTTCTCCAAGTCTCCGTTCTTCAACCTCTTCTATTTTCTTTTCTTTATAAATGATCTGCACGGTTTGCAAACCATTTTATGTGCACATGTATGCAGATGGCACTATAATCTATGCTAAAAATTCAAATGTATCACAACTTGAGACCATATTAAAGCACGATTTCTCTGAAGTTGAAAGATGGATAGCAAAGAACAAATTGTTCTTAAACACCGAAAAAACAGTCACAATGGTATTTGGTACAAAGTACAAACTGCATAATCTGCATAATGCCAATCTATCCATTATAACAGAGTCTAATCATAACTTGGCCCAGGTGGACTCCTACAAATATCTTGGTATGTGACTTTGCCCCAGCCTCACTTTTGGTCTTTATATTGATAAATTAACATCCGAACTTTATACTAAAATAGGTGCTCTTTTGAGACACAAATCCCTTTTAAGTCCCCTGGTAAGGAAATATATTGTTCATCATATGTTACTGCCAGTCAGACTATGGGGACGTAATATATGCTCCTGCGCCAAAAATCAAATAAACTTGGCACTCTGTATAACTAATTATGGTGCTTCATCCTCCAATGTAATTACACTACCCATTACTGTGATATGCTTAAAGAAAGAAATTGGTTAGCATTCAGATGTAGACATGCCTTTCACCTTTCTTGCTTAGTGTACAACCACTTCTTTGGAAAGATACTGGACTACCTGGGCAGTATGCTCACTCCAGCTCTCCATACTAATTATAACCTCCGCTCCACTGCTAACAACTCACAGAGTATACCACACTACAAGAAAGAAACAGGACGATCAACCGTTTCCTTCAGAGCTCCAAAAGCATGGAATAAACTACCTAAAAAACTCAGATCTTGTCCCAGTGTAAAATCCTTAAAAAAAAACTGTGTCTTTATGTCTAAAAACCAATATGTAACTGTATATACTTTTTTAGTATGTATGTATGCTTATGTGTGTGTATATATATTGTTTCTCTATTTGTATAACTATGTAACCCTTTAATGTAAATTCTCCAGGACATACTTGAAAAAGAGCGAAATCTCAGTGTATTCTTCCTGGTAAAACATTTTCTAAATAAATAAATAAAAATTAAATTATCTCCATATAACTTAACCCCTTAGCGGCCGACACTTGAGGACCACAGGGCTTCTAATTTTAATTTTCATTTTCATTTCCGGTTCAGGGCTTCCGGAGCGGTATGCAGCCGCATCGGGAGCCCTGAACTCCATGATGTGCCAGGACCGTCACTGGTCCTTAAGTACCGGACCACCATGATGGTCCTGGTACGTCAGTGGATGGGAAGGGGTTAAGTAAGTATAAAAAAAGCTTTTTGGCGTCACATATTTGATGTGTTAGCCATTTTTTTATTTAATGTGATAACTTATGAGTCATATGGTCCTCCTTTATGAGTCATATAGTCATCCTTTAGTTCAATTTGTAACTCCCCTTTCCAGTGGTCCCCCCCAAATCCTCTTAAATTGTTTTAATATGAAGTAACTAGAAGGGAGTTGATGGGCTGTATAAGGTGGTAGTTCTCCACAGCTGTAAGGCCTCAGATTGCCCAAACCTGCTCTACTGTATTAAAGGGCAATTATCACATTTTACTAAGTCTGCTCCAATGAAAGCAGGCTGAGGCAGCTATGTGCAGTCCCAATATATATATATATATATATATATATATATATATATATATATATATATATATATATATACACATGTGCAGCTTTGGCATGTTTTTATGTGTGTGTGTGTGTGTGTGTGGTTATATATATTATTATTGGTCCCTGCTATGTATCAAAGTACAAATTACTCAATCACAGTGCAGAGAAATAAAACATATACTGATGGGGAAAGCAGAAAAGGACATTTACATGAATTTAGACAGCCTGCAATGCTAACATCAGGGATACACACATCATATGCTGTGGGGGGAGGGTTCACAGAAAGAAGGAACACTCTTCCTGGCTTCCATCTCCTCTTCTCTTCTAATGAATGTGACTCAGTGGTCCCAGAAAAAAACGGACACCGGGTCCTTGGTCCATGAAGCCCGCAGGGTTACAATGTGTACGTGTTGCAGCCACCATGATCAGACAGCACTGTCCAGAATATGAAATGAACTTGTGCTTTGACTTTTATTTTTCATGCAAGGAATCTCATGACACATTAATACTGTAAGTGCACAATAGAACTCAGATCTTTTCTAAGATCCTTGAGGCACTCATCATTAAACCTTGAATGCCGGAGGGTTGATCAACACATTTATCTGCAATGCGTTCCTTACCACACTGACACTCAAAGGGTTGAGTGGGGGCTGCTGTTCTTGGTGCTGAAGTCTCACTGCATCACTCGCACCCTTCCCTCCCCCACACTTTAACACCTTTACTCCAGGATGATATGATAATGATCACAGTCTTTTCCCCTTCCCTTGTATCCCTAACTTTTAATGAATATGGCACTAGTGCCTATGTCTCCCTTGCCAAGGTAATGTGCCACATCCCTCCAAATCATCACCCCTTAGAGCATCTTCCCTCTTGTTTGGTTACTTCATAATCAATTGGCACTTATTTGTGTAGCTGAATAAATGATTTAGAACAAGAGCAAAGTGTTTTATTTACACAGAATAATCTATAAACAACTATACTGAAGATTAACCCCTTAAGGACCGGACATTATGGGACATTTCCGTCCCATAACGTCCGCATAGGGGCACGTTGACGAGCCGGTACATCGGCGCGTCACTATGGGGCTTGAAACAGATCGCTCCGATCTTGGATCGGTCTATTTCATGCCCCATTTTTACTTACAGCGCTCCCGGTAGAGCGCTGTAAGTAAAAAGTACGTGACGTACCAGGACCGTCAAGGGTCTTTCAAGCAAGTTTACCTTTGACGGTCCTGGTACGTCAAGGGTCCCTAAGGGGTTAAACAAACATTCATTTGTGCTTTATTGCTGTGGAGCAATGTGATACATCACACAGTCTGATCTCCTAAAAAGAGAGACAACAGGGTGGAAAAGAGGGACATAGGGGTTTTTGTCCCAGAGGTACAATAACCTGGTCACCAAGGGGTTAAGGACTTTTGTACCATTCATGGATATTTACGCCCCAGCCTATCTCTTTTAATTTTGTGCAGTAAGCTCTTGTGAAACACAGTATTAATGACTTCTGCAAAATCCAAGAAGACAAGTACAACACTGCCCTTGTCTAAATTATTACTGGTGCCATGTAAGCTTTCCTCCAATCACAAGTTGCTATGCATAATGAGTGTGAATTAATAAACATTAAGCATAATGGCCTTGTTATTTCTATTGTAAGCTCCCTAGGTATTCTTAGCTTTATGTCTTCAGGTCCAGTTGATTTATTCATTATAACCTGTCCAGTCTCTTCTGGACACAGTAAATCATGATCACTTAGGATACATGCTCTATCATTCCAGTCATTCCATAATGGTAACAAATGCCAAGCTTACTTATAGAAAATATGTACTGCAGGGCTACACTCTTTTAAATGCACCTTGTCAGTATGTATTTATCATACATGTCCCCTTTAAAATAGCCAGTTACAGAAACCTTATTTTATTCTGTGCAGCAACTTGTAGTTTTTCCATTTACTAATTGTGCACTCATATATGCCCAATAGGTAGGAAAGAAAAGTAAGCATTTTTGTCCTTGCTTACGAGTTCTTTGAATTATTCTGGCTTAACGTAAAGCCTGATAAAGAACATTGTCTGCGTCAAACCCACTATCTACAAGTTACATCAAAATGTATACATTCAGAGGTGGTTTTGTTTAAAGTAGCTCCTGATGAAATAGAGTGTATATAATGCCTTTGTTATGACAACCAATGTTCCTAGCATTTCTCAAGTGAAGTGGAGGAAAGGAATAGTAATTTACTGTTCATCAGCAATTCTGTATTTCCTTTGATAGTTTCACTTGTGGAGCTGTAGGAGGTTTCGTTGTGAACTGAATGATGATGGTTTTCTCACTCTTGTTAACCACTTGAGTGCCAGAGGATTGTGCACTTAAACATATATAGAAAATAGCATACAATATTAGAATGTTAACAGAATGCTACAATGTAGACATATTAGGGCATTGAACTTTTGGTTTTTTTATAGAACTCGAAATAATTTTTCTTTTCATATCTTATTTGTTAGTTTACCTCAGTTAATTCCTACGTAGGGCTGGATTCCATTGCAGGTAGGTGATCTATGTTCTCACAGGTTTAAGCTCAAAGATTTGTATTGATGGGGAAATTTTTATATGCAACCTGTAATGGAGTTCCAGACCATTGTTATAACACCCATCTGCTTTCAGTGTCATGATGACACCACAGTGTGAGATTTATCTGATGCCATTACTAATTTGTACACTGTGGGGCAGTATGCTACCATACAGTGAGGTTGATGTATTAAGAGGACCAGGAGGAGATGCACTAAGGTGTGATAAATAGGTGATAAAGTGGAGATGTCTTTTCTGATGTGATAAACTCTCCATATCATGTGTTATATTCTATGGAGCCAATGCACTGATTTCTCCAGCTTTGGAAATCTTAGTGCACTGGCTCCATAGAATAAAAAATGGAGAGTTTATCACATCGGAAAAGTCACCTCCTCTTCTTCACCTCTTCATCACCTAATTGCATAATTCCACTGGAACAATTGCTGGGAAAGCCATCTGCTTCATGTGGACAAATGCAACTTCCCTTTGAGTTAAATGGAACATGTACCCCTCTGAATGCAATTGAGCTCTCCAACGCATAGGTTTGCATTGTGTTCAAGGCTTACTTAGCATTCATGGGGATATTGTCCTCATTTAATCAATGTCATTGTATTTTTAACATTGTTGGTGATAGAAAAGCAACTTTTCAATGTTGATTTAAGATAAAAAAATGTCATCAGTGCAGCTAAAAATACTTTTAAATCTTCTGAATATGGACAATAATATCTGAATAAGGAGGGCAGATACATTTTTTAAACATGGGATTCCATATATTTATAACACTCATGTTAGATTAACAGAAGCATCTTTTATTTTTTTATTTTAATGAATATCCTTGAGGGAAGGTATTCAGTGCAACTGAACCATCTAGAGGACATTCCGTAGAACATTGAGATAAGTTCCATCCCTCCTAGTGCCAGTGAGAAGATCTCAGAAGGGAATTATTTGTTTTATTTTGTTTATTACGTTTCTGTACTTAGATGACATTTGAGATAGGAGTAATCCATTTCTTACTCAAAGTGCATGATATAGTGATGGATATTCCATATTTCTCTTTTTCCCTTTCCCCCTTTTCCTGATTTTTTTCTTTAATATGTTGCTGGCCTAGATTTTAGTTGCTTTCTTTTTTCTTCCATTTCTTGTAAGAGTGGAATGTACTAAATAGAAGATTGAATGTACTATTTCTATTTGGGATAACATTATTCTTTTGATGCTGGATGTTCAGTTTCAATAAAAAATCTTTGGAAAGTAAATCACCAAGAGTCTTTTTGTCCCTCTTCCTTAAACCATAAAGGATAAGGGTGGAGTTTGTTAAAAATAACAAATTTATTGTAGAAGGTACAACACAGGCCCTTCAGAGCAAGTCCTACACCCAGTGGCGTAACTATAGGGGTCGCACCCCCCGACCGGGCCCATCGCTCCAGGGGGCCCGGCCGCCCCCTGCGACCCCTCTGCCTGGCGCCCGCGATCTCCATCTGGCACTGTAGTAATGCAGAGCGCTGGAAGATGACATCATCTCCCATCGCTCTGCATTACTGAAGAGGACCGCGCGGGAGATCTACACACCTCTCCGGGCTCCTGCCACTCCAGGAAGGTAGGAGATGGGGGCATTTTGGAGAGGGCCAATGTAGTCAAGGGGGGCAAATGTGGTCCGGGGGGGCCCATGGCGCTTCTTGCACCAGGGCCCGGAGGCTTCTAGTTATGCCTCTGCCTACACCTGCATCCACCCCTGATACACATATGTGAATTATATGGATTCCAGTTCATATACCTCAGTCCTGACACTCGGGACTAGTCACAGCACTCCAGCTCACCCCACTGGACTCATAAGTTTGGTTGAAAAATACAGAGGTAACATGCCGCCCATGAGATATCATACAGGCTATTAGAAGAGACAGATAGGAGGAACACAATTCTTTTGTAAGACTCAAACATACCTCCTTACATTTCTTGCCCAGCTTTATAGCCAATCAACTGTGGCTTACCAGAAATATACTGTTCCCTCTATCTTGTATTAAGTGTAGACTGACCAGTGCCTGAGTACTTTTTATCCTGACACCCCATCGCTCTGTTTTCTGTACCCACAGGAGGGCACTTACGCCTTCCTTGGTGCTGAAAACACATTCTCAGTTAGTATAGCCAGGCATGCAACTGGTATTCTGTTCCTTTGAATCACATCGAACAATCTTATACTGGGAAAGGGATGCTTTAATGGGGACTAAGAGGCAGAACACTGGGCCTGACCTTCATTAAACTGGTCCACTGGTCTTACTTGGGGTATTCTAGGGATAACGTGACAGTTTTCTGGGTTGTATTCGATGAGCTGAAGAGGGGTGGTTCTGGTGAAGGCCAACTGAAAAGAGAAAATTCCCATTTACTTGGGATGGGTTTCTGACCCCTTGAAGGCTGGAGAAGTCACCACAGCATTGCTTTGTGTTGGACCTGGTTTTCCTGGCATCATTGTGGTTAAAGCCACCTTTTTAGGCTATATACGCAATGACAAAAGTGGATGGGATTATCAAGGGAATAGTCCAGTTAGAACCTGGGGCCTCACACAGTTATGAAGAGTAACCCACATGGACAGCTCACCATGTAAAACCAGTAACATAAAAAATGCTGCAGATGCAAGAGCTACAAGGTATAAAAGAATCTGCAACCTTATAGTCAGGTTGGACCCAATGCATCTTATACATAAAATCAAACTGGAGCAATTCTGGGACAATTCAATGACACAATAGGGAACAAATAAAAATTCCATAAATGACAATAGATTAAATCTTTTTAACCCTATAAAGAGGTTACAAACCAATACAGTTTTTACATCTCTTGGTTCCTCTATTGTACATGTGGTTTTCCCCAAAATTGGGGCACTTTACATAGCAGCATAGTTAGTGAGTCTGAAAAAAGGAATGCGTCCATCAATTCCAGCCCATGCCTTATCATCCCCGCTAAGCCATTTAAACCAATTAAGCCCCAAGTGGGTAAAAAAATTCCTTCCTGACTCCAAATGGCAGTCAGATATTTCCCTGGATCAACATCTTATGTGTGTTGAAGCCATCTGTCATAATTCTCTACTGGATTGTCTGTGTTTTACCTTTGTATGTAAGGCTCAGTGAGGTTGATGTACTAAGAAGAACAGAGGTAAATTCTGAGCAAACCAGCTGCACCATGGGGGACAGATAACAATTCCTATTGATTTGAATTGGGATTTTAACTCATTAAAAGCTTTCATTGCAGAACTCTAGCCTTTCTAGGGTTAAAGGTTCAACTTAAATTAATGGGAATTGTGATTAATTTTATTTGTCCCTTATGATGCAGTTGGTTTGCCCTAGATTTGCTCCATTTCTTAGTACATCAGCATCACTCTATCGTTCTGTACTTTTCTGCCCACTGGCATTAAAGCAAATGTAAATTCCCATTGAATTAAGTTGCATATTTTGCAGGTATAAGACAAATGTAAAAGATACCCCAAAAATTCCCCCTGATCTCAGCCAAGTAAGCAGAGGTCCCCTACATGCATGGTGGGGTCCCCCAATATAATTAACTAGTGTAAAAGCCTGTGTACACTGGCCAAGGTCCAGGTGATGTTAACCCTTTGAGTGCCAGAGGGGTACGCAACCAGGGCCAGCGCTAGCATAAGGCAGCTTAGGCAGCCGCCTTAGGCGCCACAGCGGAGGAGCGCTGAAATGGGATAATTTTTTTTTCCTCATTTATTTATTTTCTTATATCCGCTGCAAGGCTGATTTATGAGGCGCCATCGCTACCAAGCACTCCCTCCGTCCCGTGCGGCTTCTCCTGGGCTGGCAGCTTTGTTCTGGTTTCATGTGTGAGGCAGACACCAGGAGACGGAGTCTACTCACTGCCGTAAACACGATGAGCCAGCGTATGCGGCCAGTGACAGCAGACGTGACGACTTCAGGTGCACACATGCACCACATCAGCGCACTGCCACCAGCAGCACCCAGAAGATGCAATTTAGAGAGAGAGAGCAACGCAAGTGGGAGCATAAACAGAGTGCTGCTCGCCCACGAGTGAATGAGTGAGTGACACAGTGGTCATAACTATAACTGCATGCAGTGACAGAGCCGCTGGTAGGGGTATGATAGCTGCAGGTAGTGTATTCCCATAGGCCATTCAGACCACTAACACACCTACATACAGGGACAAGCCCAGGACAGCCACTTTAGCTTTGGGGTTGAGAGCAACGGTATCATGTCACACATTCAACCAACCTATCCTTCACGGTGTGGTTAACTGGTGAGGCGAAAGGGACCATGGTAATAGTGCTGTGCGCTGAAAGTAAGGGTGAGTGGCTGAGTTCATTTTCATGCTCAAAGGGTGGGTAGTGACCATTTTTGCATGTGAAATGTCGTTTTGAATGGAGCAAAGTAAAAGTCAGTGAGGTTGTCACTCACAAATCTATGTTACAGGTCCTGCACGGGAGCCACAACAGTGGAGGAAGCCAAGTCAATATCCCTTCTGAAACTCCTATTTAATCCTCCGCTTTTTAACATATGTCCCCTGCCCTGCTTCAGGAAGGTACGTGAGCAACTCTGGTACTAGCTTAACCCTTGCACTGCCAAAATAAACTGTTTTCATTACATACCATCAGTGCATTGCATAACCCTCAGGCACTCAAAGGGTTTAGAAATACTCTGGAGCACTTTTGTGACTGTCTGTGCCCTGCAGCTGCAGGACACAACACTGCATTGTTAATGAGGTCCGCGACAACTTTCAACACCACATCCAAACGACACTACACAATACCATATACTTTGTGCCCATTTTGTGGCCATTTCCTGTCCTGACTATGTTGTTCACGCTTCCTATGGTCACCTCTCTCAAATTTGCCAACTTCTCATTCATGCTTCATGACTCCTGTTACCACCTGCATCACACAGACATTGCAATTAGCAATAGGGGATGACTTCATATGCCTTTTCTGCTCCTTTCTAGACTGTTCCTCCCATTCCTCCACCTTCACAAGTCTATTGCTACTAGGTTTTAATGTATGTTAAGCCCCGCCCCTTTCCACTATGAATCCATTAATTTATCTTCCCCAAGCAGCACCACTGGACTCCCCTCTGTGAACTCCACAACATAAACTTCCCAGGTATGGCTTTAGGTGTGTTAGTTTTAGACTTTGCAGTGTGTGTCAGACCTTGCTAGCATTCAGGGGGTTAATTGGAGTGTCATCTATTATATGCACTTCTGTCTTCAATATATTCAACATAGCACAGTTTTACCATATTACACCATGATACGTCACTGCCCTATGAAAATATTGTGTGTGTGTATGCTCATTGCTTCTATGTTAACTTACTGCATTCTACTAAGATCTCCAATGCATTGCAAAGCAAAGCATTGGAGACCTGTCTACATGTGATTATATCCCTCCTGTTAGGCAAAACTCACACCTGACCCTTTCTAATTACTCAATCAATATTCAGTCAGTTCCTACTGACCTCATCCTCTCCTACCTGCACACATTCTATCATTTTATTGCCCGTGCCATTTCCATCCCTCCACCTTTTTTCCCTCATCCCTCCTCTCATCCCATTTTACGTCCATGCATTCTTCCTATACTTTCGATCATATTGCTACACATAAATACATACCTCTAAATACATACATATATAATGTAAAATGGCATTTAGCCAAGCCAATACCAGCATCCAACATTGTGGCCCTGGAATATGTCAGCAATTACAGTATATATTTAACACACTAAAATATGTCTTACCCCCCCTCCAGCCTCTTTTTGCACAGGCAACGCTGTGTCCCCTTTTGTTTCTGGGCAGGGGGCAGTGGATTGTAGCAAGGTTGGGAGGGCAGGGGGATGACGACAGGGGTTTGGGGGGGCATCAAAATGCACCTTCTCCTGTGTAGACAAAAATCCTTGCACTGGCCCTGTATGCAACGCATTGCTTCGCAATGCGTTGCATACCCCTCTGGCACTCAAAGAGTTAAGAGGCTGGACCTGCTCTGCGTACTGCCACTGCCTCACTGTCGGCTCATGTGATGCATTCATGCTCTGTAGAGACTGCCCGAACACAAAGAATGCTCCCAGCACAGAACTCCCAGCATTCTGTGCGTTCGGGCAGTCTCTACTGCTCATGACTGCATCGGACAAACATCCTAGCGAATTATTATATAGGATGCTGTCTTGTGGCTTTTATGTGATACACATTGCATGGTGCACCTGCAGGAAAAAACACCAATGATTTCACACTTTGAGTGCCAGAGGGGTATCCATCGCGTTGCACTCAAAGGGTTAAGTTGCATACCCCCATGAAAAGCAAAGGGTTAAATAGTCTTTAACACCTTAAATACCCATGCAAAACATGGGTTTAGACCTCACTAGCATTCAAAAGGTTAAAGCACCATTACAGTGGGAGTTTTAGTTTGTTTCCTACAGTGAAAGTGGCCTGCCCAAGTATGCTTCACTTCTGAACATTGGGCAACAAGCATTATTTCCCAAAATAATGTGTATATAAGAATTTACTAAAAAAAAAAATATGTTTTCTACTTGCTTAACCCTTTAACCCTCTGAGTGCCATTGCTTTGCAATGCATGCACTCAGAGGGTTAATGCCCAGATATGTGCTGGTTCTTGAAGTGTTAATACAGCATAATGAAAATAAACTACCATATTTGAAACAGAAGGCTCTGTTCAATTACCACCAACTACCCCCCACCCAACATTTTTTTCTTTATATATTTTTTTTTCTGGAAATTTTTAAAGACAAAATTACAATCAGTTCAGTTGTTTGAATGCTTTGAATTGATATTGACTTACTTTGCTTCCGTCGTGTGACAGCTAATGCGAGAGACTGTGCTATTCAGTTTAGTGCAATACATACATTATTACCTTGCTTATCGGTAGTATCTTTTGCATTTATTTTATGTCAGCTGAAGCGGGTGTAAAACAAAGATAAAAGATACCCCAAAAATGCCCCTGATCTCAATCAAGTAAGCAGAGGTCCCCTATGTGCATTGTGGGGTCCCTCAATAAAATGAATTCTGTCTTGTGGCTTTTATAAGAAACATATTGCATGGTATTCTTGCAGGAAAAAAATAAAAAACGTAATTATTGTGTAAGACTTCTGACCCCACATTACTTAGATAAAACTTTTTTTATTTATAAAATAAGAAATGTGTCACTACTCACTACCTGGGTTTTCTGTTCTTATTTCTGCCCTTTGGATGAATTGTAAGCTCTTCGGTGTAAGGGCCTCGCTAACTTTGTTTGTCACAATAAATGTTACTAATGTTAATGTCTTTATTGTTTTTGACCCCATAGTACAGTTCTACAGAATATGCTGGTGCTCAATAAATAAATAATAATAATAATGTAGACACTTCCTGCTTCTCTCTGTCACATTGTCATTATGGTGGGAAGTAAGAAAAATATTATCAGAAAAATAGATAGATAGATAGATAGATAGATAGATAGATAGATAGATAGATAGACAGATAGATAGACAGAACATACATAACATACAAACGGACATACATAAATATATATAGATAGCTGGACGGATAGATGGATAGACAACCCCAGTCCCATCTCTCAAACCATTATGGTTTGAGAGATATAGAAGGCTAAAATCCCCCGCTCCCTCCGCTTTCCCTGCTGTCAGCTGTAAAGCAGACAGCAGGAGATTTGAGTCAGCCGACTCGAGGCGGCTCTTCAGCAGAGCCAAAATAGCGCAGTGTTAAAAGAAATATTTCATCATAACGGTCTACAAAGTGTGCCTGGTTTGCAGGCACACTTTGTAGACCAATCCAATTAAGTATTTATTTGTACATAGCACTATTTCGGCTCTGCTGAAGAGCTGCTTGCTTGTCCCAGGACCAGCTTACAGCTGACATCAGGGAAAGCGGAGAGGGTGGGGAACTTTAGCCTTCTATATCTCTCAAACCATAAAGATTTGAGAGATGGTACTACTGGAGTTGTTTAGTTTCATTTCATAATAGCTGCAATATTACCGTTTGTAAACTATAGACATTACAAACACTTTAACATAGTCAAAGCTACCACAATGACACTGACGTCTTTTAAACATTATCAATAGAATTAGCAAAACTGACAATGAGTCACTTTTAGCTGTTATCTGAGCATGAAATGTTCAGAAAGAGAGTTCTGTAATGTATTATTAAAACAGCTGCTCATTATTTTCTCTTTTCTATTACTTACTGTGGGTGTGATGGTTGGGAAACCCCCACAGCTATCCTTTTCTTTTTCCATTAAAGAACAAGAGTAAAGAAAATTCCATATGAGAAATCTACTTTAGACATGTAGGAACGAAGACCATTGTTGCAGGACCCTCCTCAACTAATAAATTTGAATGCTCGATTTCAAAAAAATGTGGAAATTCCTGTCTGGACAATACAAATAGTCACAGCTTGTGTAGATGTAAATGAAAAGTTGTCTTCTTGTGAACTAGGTATGTGTGATTCCTCAACATTATCATGACATCTACGTTCAATGTTAATTATAAAGGAAACTATAATTATTCACAAATCTCCTCAGGCTCGATGTCAATAACTGTAATTGTTGCTGAGAAGGAAACAATAAGTTCAAGTTTAGAACAATTCAAAAGTAACATTTCAAATTAAATACAAATATAGCGCAAAAAATATAGACTTTATATATTTTTTATTATAGTATTAATCTGAAACCTGTTTACTAAAAGATTAGTTTTGCAGCCCAGAAATGCTTCTTTTGATAGTTGATAAAAAATATAAGATGTGCTAAACTGTTGTATTTTAGGGCCGTATTCAGGTGATAAAAAGATGCAGTTATGGAGCAAACCAAATGGACAAATTAAAGGAGCAGTAAACTTTTTTATGAAAACACATATTTTATAGAGCATTTCCTGCTGAATAAAACAAGGTCACTCCCACTGCTGTCAGATGTTTTATTCAAAATGTATAGCAGTTTAAATAATCAGGAAGTGAATTTACTGTGCTTTACTTCCTGATAGTTCTAACTGACAGGAAGTGACAGGCAGTTTCTATCACATTCTATGGAGAACTGTATATCACTGACTTTCTTAACTTTCCTCTCCATTAGAATGTGACAAGAAAAGCTAATTAGAATGCGACCACTAGAGGGCACTGCTAATGTAAAAAAAACATGGGTTTAAACTGTAATAACTCTGTTAATATGAATCTCTTGGGAGTACCCTTATTTTACTCAGTAGTAAAATCCCTACAATATATATTTTTTCATAAAAAAGTTTACTGCTCCTTTAAAATGTCACTGTTTTACACAGGGATTTTAAGCATGTGGTGGATACTTCTTTAGCATTCAAGGAATTAACCCTTTGAGTGCCAAAGGGGTACACAACACATTGGCACTCAAAGGGTTAAAAGACCCATTTAAATCAGAGATTTTGAGATGTATTATTTGTCCCCTACTGTTCAGTTGGTTTGCCCCAGAATTACATCTCAAATTCCCATTTATTTAAATGGGGATTTCAGCCACTTTAAAGGGGAACATTAACATGACACAAACCTGTGGATTCCATTAGTAAAATCATGTTAGCGTTGATAGTTTTTGTACTTTCCCATACATAGTAGATATGCAGATATTAAGGCTTGTAATCTGGCACTTCCGTCTTGTGCAGTACACAGTATATGCAGCATGGCAGAGAAGGACTTCCCACCTCCCTCCCAGCTGCACCAGGGAACGCATTCACGCTCCCCTTAGGAGTTATATTTCTCTGTCGTCCAATATAGGTTACTGGTAACTTTGGTAGGCGACCTGCCCCTTTAAGTAAGACAGAAAACTTTCTTGAATATGAAGTGCTGGGTGGAGCCTACCTTCCCTATCAGCCTGCAGTAGCCAATACTCTCCAGTTAGATTCTTTCCTTTGAAGAGGAAAGACAGAAAAGCTGTTCTGCTTTAGTTTTAGTGTTTTATTGTTTTCTGTTCGATATGGAATACCACCATCAGGCGGATTACCATGACTGACAATGTCCTTAGATGTGGATAGCTCAGTTTCCAGGTGCTATGGTGGACCTTTTAGCACTGAGGGGAAAATCTTGCTGGACAAGTTCTTTCCCAGGAGTGGCCTACGGAGGCTTCTTCTTATACATGGTAATCTGAAGACAGAAGACCTGATAAAAACGTGAGTAACCCCTTGAGTGCTGAGGTCCACTTGTCCCACGCTTACTCTCCACACAGAGTTCTCCATTGGAGCTCCTATTACATACTCCTGCACTCATTGGGTTTGTCTGTATGTCTGTTGGGAGACTTGGAGCAGTGGGAGCAAAGGGTAATTTAAACCTTTGTATGCTATTTTGACATGTTTTTGGTACTTTTCAACACTTTCCCGGTTTGGGGCTGTGTTTATTTCACTTTTACTATGTTTTCTGGTGTATTTGCTAATTTTTTTACCGCATATATGCCATGCTTCATTCACCTCTATGAGACTTTACTGTTTGGGACATATCTCTGCAACCACTCATCGTAGTGACTTCAGAGATGGATCGTTTTGTTTATCTACCCCTGTTCTATGATATGGTTCATGCTCTTAGTGTTTTGGGGGCTCGGGGGGCTTCAGGGCACTGTTTGGCATACTTGTATAGGGAAACTATATTTCTCATGAGCGCTTGCTTCGTGCGCTTGTTGCTGATTGGCTCCCATTTCGGTCGCCATTTTCTTTCATCTCTTCATGAGTATCCTATGCAGGGTTGGAGCTTTCCTTCTCTCCTCAGCTGATTAACCCTTCGCCTACCAGATAAGTGCATTTTAGCAATTTCTGGGGGTGAAATTTTAATCTTAAAACACTGTTTAGCATATACCAGATATATTGAGACGTTTGTGACACTGTGAGAATGTCTAATCTATCTGAACTTGGGGCTAGGTCTAAGACTAAGGACCCTGGGACGTCTGTGACCCCCATTGCACATTGTTCCTTATGTCAATCAAGGTCACCTAGAGAATACTCAGGTCATTTATGCCCTACATGTGCTGCTGCCCCTGAGTCACCTCCAGGGACTTCCAGCCATGTATTAGAGCCAACTTGGAGTTTAAGGCTACTACTAAAGGTTTAATGTCTACCTTACAACTGTTATTATCTCAATTGAGTGGAGACTTCTGCTTGGCAACCCCCTGTATCCATCAGATCATCCCTGCCTAAACTGCAGGGGATACCTGATGTGTCTGATTCATCTGAAGAGGAGCTCTCAATGGATTCAGATGACGAGGGTAATTCTGTGGAGATGTAGTCCCAGTTTTTTGGGGACCCATTTGAGGCTGACCCTGTCCCCTCTGCTGAGGGCCTGATCAAGGCCATCCTCACTACTTTGAATATTCCCTTGGCAAGGACCCTTCTGATGTGTTTCAGGAGCCTAAGACACAGTCTACCTGCTTTCCTCCCAATCCCACTCTTGACTGTCTGGTCTTGGATGAGTGGTACCTTCCTGACAAGAAGCTTGCTGTGTCTAGAAAATTTGCTAAATTGTATCCCTTCTCTGAAGCTGCTTTGGTACAGTGGGCTCAACCTCCTAAGGTGGATGCCCCGGTTTCTAGACTCTTCAAGTCCACTGCTCTGCCAGTGGCAGATGCATCTGTTCTCAAGGATTGGACAGATAATAAGATTGAGGCCTTGTTGAAGTCTGTACATCCTTGCGTCCTACTTTTGTGGCCACTTGGGTGAATAGAGCCATTGCAGTTTGGACTGAGCAGCTAACAGTGGCTGTCTGTCAAGGCGCTCCAACTTCTGACTTGTTGCGGCTTTTTGATTACATACGTTTGGTAGGAAGAGTTTCCACCATGTCTGTGGTGGCCAGACGTGATTTTTGGCTTAAGATATGGTCTGCTGACACTACCTCCAAGAAGACGCTTCTTTCCTTGCCTTTCTCAGGAACCTCTCTGTTTGGGCCTGAGCTGAAAGACATCATCAGTGAGGCTACTGGGGGGAAGATCACCCTGTTGCCTCTCCTCCCCAAGAAGAAGCCACAGTCCAGACGGAATCAGCTTTTTCGTCCCTTTCAGTCTGAGGTGCTCGCAGCAACCCAGGTGGTTCCCCAGGCACCTCGTGCCTCCTCCAAGCCTAAACAGCAGTGGAGACCCAAGCAGTCCTCGACTAAGTCCAAGACTGCCAAACCTTCTTCAGCATGACTCGTTGATCCCTGGTTCCCACGAATCAGTGGGTGGCCGCCTGCACTTTTACCACTCTCTCTGGACAGACTCTGTGGCGGATCTGTGGGTTCGTCAAGTTGTGACAAAGTGGTAAAGGATCCCCTTTACCTCTCTTCCTCCTCCCAGGTTTCGTCTTTCACACACTCCTCAGGCAGCAGACAAGCTTTGGCTTTTCCCAAGGGCGGTTCAGACCCTTTTGGACAAAGACGTTTTGGAGCCAGTTCCCGAACCAGAACAGGGTTTCGGTTTCTATCCCAACCTGTTTGTGGTCAACAAGATGAACGGTGGATGTCATCCTATCCTGGACCTCAAGAATCTCAATTCCGTTGTGGTCAAGTCTTATTATCATACGGAGTCTCTGCGGACTGTGATCGCCGCCATGTCTCCTGGCGAGTTTCTCACCTCCCTGGCACATTGCCATTCATCCAGAGAGCCGGCAATACCTCCAGTTTGCCTGCGACCAAGGGCACTTTGTTTCCTGTTCTTCCCTTTGGTCTGTCTACTGCTCCACGGGTCTTCAGTCGGGTCCTAGGTGCCTTGATATCGCTCTTGCACAGGACCAGGGTCCGCGTTACTCCTTAGATGGACGATCTCCTGCTGAAGGCATCATCTCTGGAGCTTCTGCATCACTAAGTCCAGGAATACATTCACGTTCTCTCCCATCATGGGTGAATCTTGAACATGGACAAGTCGGATCTGGTTCCATCTCAGCATCTTGTTTTCCTGGGACTTCTCTTTGACACAGTGAAGGGGATGGTGTTCCTCAAGGACGAGGTAGCTCCCGAGATCGCACGCAAGTATTCACTGTCCTAGAGTTGGATTCAGTGCCAGTCAAGAAGTTGATGTCTCTGATGGGGAAGTTCATTTCCATCATGGAAGCAGTCCCGTTCGCCATGGCTCATGCGAGGGAACTTCAATGGTTTGTGATCCAGGCCTGCAAGGGTCAGGCAGATGTCTTGAAGATATCAGTCTTTCTCCCCCTACATGTGGAACTGAGTCTGTCATGGTGGCTTGACCTCTTGCATCTCCTGAAAGGCAGGGACTTCCTGATTCCCTTCTGGATGACGGTAACCACAGATGCCAGTCTGTCGGGATGGGGTGAGGTCTTGGGTCACCTGAATGTCCAGGGCCGGTGGTCTCCGGAGGAGAGTCTCCTTCCCATCAACATATTGGAACTTCAAGCAATCTTCCATGCTCTCTGGTATTGGACGGTCCAGTTGGAGAGTTGTCCTGTTCGAGTTCAATTGGACAACACCACGGCCATGGATTACATCAACAAGCAAGGCGGCACAAGAAGTTTTGCAGCTTCGTTGGAGGTCAAGGCTATTTTGGCCTGGGCAGAAGATCATGCTCCTGCTATTTCCACAGTTCACATTCCAGGCATGGACAACGTCCTGGCAGACTTCTTAACAGAGGAGAATGGGAACTGAATAAGGAGGTATTCCATCTCATTGTCCAGAAGCGGGGTCTTCCTCAGATCGACCTGATGGTGACGAGACACAACAGGAAGGTTCTGCTGTTCTGCTTCCGTTGGAACGACCCTTAGGCTCTAGCAGTGGATGCCATGTCTAGTCCATGGAGTTTTCTTCTGGCATACATATTTCCCCCTCTTCAAATGTTGCACAGGGTATTGAGGAAGCTTAGTCTGGAGCAATCTCCAGTCATTCTGATTGCTCCATATTGGCCTCACCAGTCTTGGTTTCCGGAGCTTCTGGATCTGTCAGTGGTGGAACCGTTTCGACTTCCACACCATCCGGATCTTCTTCTTCAAGGATACCTATGGAAGGAAGACATCGAACATTTGATTTTGGCAGCTTGGAGGTTGAATCATCAATTTTGAAGAAGAAGGGCTTTTCTTCTGAGGTCATTGCTACAATGCTTCATGCTCGGAAGCCTGTTTCTTCTAAGGCTTACCATCGGGTTTGGTCTACCTTTCTCTCTTGGTGTGCTGATAAAGATCTTTCCCATGACTTTGAGCTCCCTATGGTCCTGTCTTTTTTGCAGGATGGGGTCTCAGTTTACTTTTGGGTTTTGCATTGGAAAGTGTAAAATTGGATGACAGGAGGGGAAGTTTAATTACTGCACTGAACAGACATGAGGTATTTTGGATATTCAAACTAACACCCTATATCCGAATGGGTTAAATGAAAATATTGAGTTAGCCTCCTTCCTGTGATATGGGATATGAAGGTTGGGTTTAAAAGATGCCTCACGTTTTCTGTTGCTTTTTATCAATTTGGAAACATTGACAAATGGGATGTTCCTTTTTTTTTTTTTTTTCTATATATTTTTTGAGATCCTTTAGAGTCTAATTTGGTATTTTAATTGTAGAGTATAAATTAGAAATGTAAATAAAATAGGTTTGATGTTTGATGTTTGTGAAAAAAGCATTTCTAATGTTAAGATTGCTTTGAACTGAATCATTTAGTAGTGTGCCTGAAGGGGTTAAATCTTGCAAAGATTTGCTTGATTCTACTACTTTTTGGTCCTATTAAACATTTGTAGAAAGCAAGGATGCATCAGCCAATCACTTTGAAGAAAATAGTGTTTAAATAGTGTACAGTGGATCGAGTGCATTTATAAAAGTGCTTGATAAAGCACCAATTACTGGTGTGAAACGTGTTGCAGTGGATACTCGATTGAGCTGTACTTTTCCTGGCCTGGCATATAGCTTTAGACTGCACCGACACTGCCTGCTATTGATGTAAGTGTTTGGCTGATGCATTTATGTATTAGGAACACTTGGACTTGTATTTTCTTGTTTCAAGTGTGTTTGTTTTATATCATTATATATTGTGTATTGTTTTAAAATAATGTTATAGAGAAGTTTGGATCTGTATTGTGTGTATAGCGTGTCTTTCCTGTTCGATCTGTGCTACCTCCAAGTTAAATATCTTTGTCTTTATTGTGATACTTTGTAGCACCGCTAGACTAATTGAACTTGTTGGAGCTCAGATCCCTTCAGTTCACGGCTGACCGCGATATAGATACTAAATAATAACAATAAATAAATTTAACATATTTTTTTTTTAATGTAATAAGTCCCCGGAGTGCTCCTTCTATTTAGTTTTCAGACTTTTCTTATTTAAACATTTGGGAAGCACCTGGGCTAAACATAACTTTTAATCCGGAATTGGAGTGCCCACCTTTATCTGCTATATATATATATATATATATATATATATATATATATATATATATCATATTGATTCAGTATAGACATTAAGACAGCACTGTTATTAATTATGTTTCATTTATTTCAGTAATTGTACTCATGTGGATATGGGGTTTGCTGATTTGTCGCAGCAATGTTTTGGTTGATGGCAAGTTGGGCTGCAAGAGAGGCAATTCAGTGGCCCAGAGGTGCTCTGGGAAATCATTATTTTGGAGGATCTCCAGGTCCAGCTCAGCTTGGAGGCCTTAAAGGAGCAGTAAACTTTTTTCATGAAAAAATATATATTGTAGGTATTTTCCTATTGAGTAAAATAAGGCTACTCCCACTGCGGAGAGATTTATATTTCCAGAGTTATTACAGTTTAAACCCATGTTTTTTTTACATTAGCAGTTCCCTCTAGTGGTCAAATTCTAATTAGATTTCCTGTTAGATTCTAATGGAGAGGAAAGTCAGAAAAGTCAGAGACATACAGTGATAGAAACTGCCTGTCACTTCCTGTCAGTTAGAACTATCAGGAAGTAAACACAGTAAATTCACTTCCTGATTATTTAAACTGCTATAATTTTTGAATAAAACATCTGACAGTGATTGGAGTGACCTTGTTTTATTCAGCAGGAAATGCTCTGTAAAATATGTGTTTTCATAAAAAAAGTTTACTGCTCCTTTAAGAGATATCTCCTGTCATGGCATCAGACAAGGGTTTGATTGGAGATGCTGCCAGCATATAAGTGATTAAATGTTCTATTTACGTAAATGGCTATTTGGGAAATGTTATATTTGTTCCATATTGTGCAGTTGGATTGCTCCAGAATCTACTCCTCCAGGGAGGCAGACATGACAGTTGAAAGCAGGACTACAAAACTTCAAACTTTGTTCGCTGCGTATCTTAACCCTTTAAAGACCAGAGGGGTGTGTGGTACATTGCATTGGGTTAAGTTATACCATGCACTCAGCCTGCTACAATACAAACAATCTGACATGACTGCCTCCTTAAACATGGCAGCCAATGGCAAAAGTTGTAGGGGCCATTGGGATTTTCTTGCCACAGTATGTAACATTGTGATTATTAGGAAGTGTTCTCCTTTAATAACATATTGCTTAGAGAGAGGCTTAAGTACAAAACAGCTATAAATGTATGAAGATTTTCAAGTTACAACCTGACACTGCCTGCTATCCCTGCAGTAAGAGGATATGGCTGACCATTTACTGCTCTAACCCCCATAGGGCTTGTCATCAAAGTACAGGGTGCTAACTGCAAATGTTCACTGTGTCGAACCACATATCCCAGAACACTAGTCTGCACCTGCACCCCACCATGTCTTTTTACAGAATGCAGATAGGTCTGAGCCTGCCTCTTCAATAAAAGGGACAGGTGCACACAGATATGTTTTGTTTTTCTCTTTGCTTCTCTGTGTACTGCAAAGAACCCTGTAACACATGTTCAACCACTGGAAAAACTAGTAACATAAACTGCAATCCCTTTTACACTTACAAAATAAGTCCAATGGTGCACTGAAGGTGCTAACACCAAATACTGCTTCCTAATGATTTAAAGGGACAGTAATGTTTCACTTATGCTGATTGAACATTGTCCCTCTCTGCAAGCCATCTGGACACCACCTTTCTTTTCTGAGGTGAGCAGTGTTACATCAGTAAAAGGGGCGAGGGGATACTTTATCATTCAATTACTCTTGAACTACAACTCTGACAGTATTGAAATAACACTCTCCATGGCACAAATACTATGAAGATTAATTGGAGCTGCTTTCATTGTGAAACATTAGTATTAGTGATGAGCAAGCATGCTCGGCCGAAGCTCGGTTCGGCTCGAGCATCGCTCTGCTCGGCACATGGCGGTACTCGTACGAGTACCGCATGTGCTCGCCCGCCATGTTCGGGTCTCCTCCCCGCACGTTTCGCGGCTGCTGCGCAGCCAATAAACGTGCAGGGAGGCTCTGACATCAGTGTAATGCCAGCAGCCATGTTGGCTGCTGGCATTACACTGATTGGCTGGCCAGAACCCGTGATCGGGTGCTGTATAGCACCTGACCAGCGAGTTCGGCTCAGTCTTAGCCAGGGAGAGATGAGGATAGGAAGGGAAAGTCAGTGTAGGGAGAAGAAAAGCGATTTAAAAAAAAAAAAAGACCCAAAAGTCCTTTTTAGGACTACTGTGTGTGGGGGCAGCAGTTTATTTTGTTTGGGGGGGCAGAGATATAAAAAAAAAAAAACTTCGCATATTCTGTTCACTGTGCCTAGCCGCAGATTAGCAGCACATTCTGTTTAGTGTGCAAAGTTGCAGATTAGAGCACATTCTGTTCAGTGTGCAAAGTTGCAGATTAGCAGCACATTCTTTTTAGCGTGCAAAGTTTCAGATTAGCAGCACATTCTGTTTAGTGTGCAAAGTTTCAGATTAGCAGAACATTCTGTTTAGTGTGCAAAGTGTAAAATATCAAAGTCACATATTCCATTCACTGTGCGTAGCCGCAGATAAGAAGCACATTCTGTTTAGTGTGCAAAGTTGCATATTAGGAGAACATTCTGTTAACTGTGCAAACTGTAAAATATCAAAGTCACATATTCCATTCACTGTGCGTAGCCGCAGATAAGAAGCACATTCTGTTTAGTGTGCAAAGTTGCATATTAGGAGAACATTCTGTTAACTGTGCAAAGTGTAAAATATCAAAGTCACATATTCCATTCACTGTGCGTAGCCGCAGATAAGAAGCACATTCTGTTTAGTGTGCAAAGTTGCATATTAGGAGAACATTCTGTTAACTGTGCAAAGTGTAAAATATCAAAGTCACATATTCCATTCACTGTGCGTAGCCGCAGATAAGAAGCACATTCTGTTTAGTGTGCAAAGTTGCATATTAGGAGAACATTCTGTTAATTGTGCAAACTGTAAAATATCAAAGTCACATATTCCATTCACTGTGCGTAGCCGCAGATAAGAAGCACATTCTGTTTAGTGTGCAAAGTTGCATATTAGGAGAACATTCTGTTAACTGTGCAAAGTGTAAAATATCAAAGTCACATATTCCATTCACTGTGCGTAGCCGCAGATAAGAAGCACATTCTGTTTAGTGTGCAAAGTTGCATATTAGAAGAACATTCTGTTAACTGTGCAAAGTGTAAAATATCAAAGTCACATATTCCATTCACTGTGCGTAGCCGCAGATAAGAAGCACATTCTGTTTAGTGTGCAAAGTTGCATATTAGGAGAACATTCTGTTAACTGTGCAAAGTGTAAAATATCAAAGTCACATATTCCATTCACTGTGCGTAGACGCAGATAAGAAGCATATTCTGTTTAGTGTGCAAAGTTGCATATTAGGAGAACATTCTGTTAACTGTGCAAAGTGTAAAATATCAAAGTCACATATTCCATTCACTGTGCGTAGCCGCAGATAAGAAGCACATTCTGTTTAGTGTGCAAAGTTGCATATTAGGAGAACATTCTGTTAACTGTGCAAAGTGTAAAATATCAAAGTCACATATTCCATTCACTGTGCGTAGCCGCAGATAAGAAGCACATTCTGTTTAGTGTGCAAAGTTGCATATTAGGAGAACATTCTGTTAACTGTGCAAACTGTAAAATATCAAAGTCACATATTCCATTCACTGTGCGTAGCCGCAGATAAGAAGCACATTCTGTTTAGTGTGCAAAGTTGCATATTAGGAGAACATTCTGTTAACTGTGCAAAGTGTAAAATATCAAAGTCACATATTCCATTCACTGTGCGTAGCCGCAGATAAGAAGCACATTCTGTTTAGTGTGCAAAGTTGCATATTAGGAGAACATTCTGTTAACTGTGCAAACTGTAAAATATCAAAGTCACATATTCCATTCACTGTGCGTAGCCGCAGATAAGAAGCACATTCTGTTTAGTGTGCAAAGTTGCATATTAGGAGAACATTCTGTTAACTGTGCAAAGTGTAAAATATCAAAGTCACATATTCCATTCACTGTGCGTAGCCGCAGATAAGAAGCACATTCTGTTTAGTGTGCAAAGTTGCATATTAGGAGAACATTCTGTTAACTGTGCAAACTGTAAAATATCAAAGTCACATATTCCATTCACTGTGCGTAGCCGCAGATAAGAAGCACATTCTGTTTAGTGTGCAAAGTTGCATATTAGGAGAACATTCTGTTAACTGTGCAAAGTGTAAAATATCAAAGTCACATATTCCATTCACTGTGCGTAGCCGCAGATAAGAAGCACATTCTGTTTAGTGTGCAAAGTTGCATATTAGGAGAACATTCTGTTTACTGTGCAAAGTTGCAGATTTGCAGCACATATTCCGTGTAATATGAAGAAGGCGTGTAAAAAGGGACGGGGAAGTGGACGTGATCCTGATAGTTCAGGGCGCGGGTCAGGATGCATAGAAACTGTGCCTGGTGCCAGAGCACAAGACAGAAAGACATCCACCATACCTAGCTTCATGTCTCAGTTTACAGGGCGTCGCAGGACATCACTCTCGAGGTCAGACCACTGCGAACAGGTGGTCGGTTGGATTTCAGCTGATACTGCTTCCAGTCGGTTAAGCACCACCCTGTCTTCCACCAAGTCCACTCTCAGTAGCCAAGAGTCTGGTCAACATAATCCTCACCCTGATCATCCTTCCTCCCACCATAGAGGGTCTGGTCAAAGAAGTGATCCCACACTGGGATATAGTGAGGAGCTCGTCTCATCACCAATCCTTAATTTGAACCTCTCTCCAAGCACGCTTGCAGAGGAACATGACATCTTGTGCCCTGATTCACAACCTCTAGAGGGTACCCAATCACAAGAAGATGACAGAGGGGAACGGCATTTAAGGTCAAAGCAAGTGGATGATGATGATGATGAGACACAGTTGCCATTAAATCAACCACTATTACTGTCTCAAGACCTTGATGAGGAGGATGATATACAGTTGTCAATGACTGAGTATGTGGTGGGATCAAGACATGAGGAGGATGATCAGAGTGAGGAAGTGGAGGAGGACTTGGTGGACGATGAGGTGACTGACCCCACCTGGGAAGGTGTAGAGCCGAGCGATGACAGCAGTCCTGAGGGTGAGCCATCTGCAGCACCGCAACAGGCTGGAAGAGGCAGTGGTGTGGCTACAGAAAGAAGGCGGACCGCACCAAACCGGCCCGCAAATGTTCCACGGAGCACCCGCTTGCGTAAATCTCCCTTGCCAAGGGGTAGGTGTTCCGCGGTATGGCGTTTTTTTAAGGAAAGTGCGGACGACAAAAGAATTGTAGTTTGCAACCTGTGCCACACCAGAATGAGCCGAGGCATGAACACTAGAAACCTCACCACCACCAGCATGATCCGACACATGGCATCCAAGCACCGTAATAAGTGGGAGGAACGCCCGGATCGCCCATCTGTGTCTGCAGGCCACACCACTGCCTCCTCTTCCCCTGTTTTCGGTGCCGGCCAATCGCCTGTCGAAGGCGCAGGCCCGCATACCTCCCGCCCTGCACCTGTACCATCTGAAGCACCATCAGCGACCACATCCACTTCCCTGTCCCAGCGCAGCGTCCAAATGTCGTTACCCCAGGCATTTGAGCGCAAGCGAAAATACCCAGCCACCCACCCACAGGCCATAGCACTAACCTCACACCTTTCCAAATTACTGGCCATCGAAATGCTGCCATTTAGGCTTGTGGACACTGAGTCCTTCCGCAGCCTGATGGCAGCAGCTGTCCCTCGGTACGCAGTCCCCAGCCGCCACTACTTTTCCCGGTGTGCCGTCCCCGCCTTACACCACCATGTGTCCCGTAACATCACCCGTGCCCTGACCAACGCAGTTACTGGGAAGGTCCACTTAACGACTGACACATGGACAAGTGCTTGTGGCCAGGGACGCTACATTTCCCTGACGGCACACTGGGTGAATGTCGTGGAGGCTGGGAGCGACTCGGACCCTGGGATGGCACAGGTGCTACCCACGCCGAGGATTGCGGGCCCTACCCCATCAGGGTTTCCGCCAGCACCTACGTTATTGGCTCCTCCTCCTCCATTTCCACCTCCGAATTCTCTGCGCGCAGCGCCACTCACCCATCAGCCGGTAGCTGGAAGCAGTGTAGCACTGCAGTGGGGAAGCGTCAACAGGCCGTGCTGAAGCTGATCTGCCTTGGGGACAAACAGCACACGGCCTCAGAGCTGTTGCAGGGGATTAGTCACCAGACCGAGCAGTGGCTCTCGCCACTCAACCTGCAACCAGGCATGGTTGTGTGTGATAATGGGCGTAACTTGGTGGCGGCTTTGGAGCTCGGCAAGCTCACACACGTACCATGCCTAGCGCATGTATTTAATTTAGTGGTTCAACGATTTCTAAAAACCTACCCCAATTTGCATGATCTCTTGACCACGGTGCGCCGCGTGTGTGCACATTTCCGTAAGTCATCTACAGCTTCAGCCGGCCTGTTGAAGCTGCAGCAGCGCTTACAATTGCCAGCTCACCGGCTGCTGTGTGACGTGAGCACGCGCTGGAACTCCACCTTCCACATGTTGGCCCGGCTTTGTGAGCAGCAGAGGGCAGTAGTGGAGTACCAGCTGTTACACGGTCGTCGCCTCTCCGTTCAACTTCCTGTAATCAGAAGTGAGGAGTGGGAATGGATGTCAGACCTCTGCGAGGTTTTACGCAATTTTGAGGAATCCACACAGATGGTGAGCGGCGATAACGCTATTATCAGTGTAACCATCCCACTTCTGTGTCTACTGAAACGCTCGCTGCTCACAATTAAAACCGACGCTTTGCATGTGGAAGAGGTGGAAATGCGGGAGGAAGAGCTTACACAAGGTGATAGCCAGAGCACCCTCACTTCGTCTTCTCAGCGACAATTGGAGGAGGCGGAGGAGGAGGAGGAGGAGGAGGAAGACACGGTTGCCTCCGCTACAGAGGGTAGCCATGGAACTTTAGTTCCATCTCTTCAGCATGGGTGGGCAGAAGAGGAGGAAGAGGATGAGGAGATTGAGAGTCATCCTCCTGGTGAGGCAGCGAAATCTTGCCTGTTGGTACTCTGGCACACATGGCTGACTTTATGTTAGGCTGCCTTTCCCGTGACCCACGCGTTATACGCATTTTAGACAACACGGATTACTGGGTGTTCACCCTTCTGGACCCCCGCTACAAAGAGAATTTCTCATCTCTCATTCCTCCGGTGGAGAGGACAAGCAAAATGGTGCAATACCAGAAGGTTCTTGTCGAAAAATTGCTCCAAAATTTTCCATCTGACAACGCTGGCGGCAGAGTACGTGCTACCTTGGCCAACCGAGAAGGGGAGAAAAGGGGAGCACACAGCAGTTCCGACAAAGGCAGGGCAACACTCTCCAAGGCATGGGACACCTTCATGACACCCCGCCAGCACCCTCACCCTGATGCGCGGCCTAGTGTCACAAGGAGGGAAAAGTTTTGGAAGATGGTGAAGGAGTACGTAGCAGACCGTGTCAGCGTCCTCAATGATCCCTCTGTGCCTTACAACTACTGGGTGTCCAAGCTGGACACGTGGTATGAACTGGCACTCTACGCCTTGGAGGTGCTGGCCTGCCCTGCCGCCAGCGTTCTGTCTGAGCGGGTATTTAGTGCTGCTGGTGGCATCATAACAGATAAGCGTATCCGCCTTTCCACCGAAAATGCTGATAGGTTGACACTTATAAAAATGAACAAGGCCTGGATTTCCCCTGACTTCTCCACTCCACTGGAGGAAAGCCCCGGGGGAACATAAAGTCACTTTATATATGTTATTTACAATGATGGGAATACTCTGTATTCCCATTCACCCCTTCCACCCAAAAAACGGGTATATGGTTGAGTCTCTTCCATATGCCCAGTGATATAATTTTTATATAGGGCCAGCTCACCAGCGGGCCCAGTGATATAATTTTTATATAGGGCCAGCTCACCAGCGGGCGCAGTTTGACAATTTTTGTATAGGTCAGCTCACCAGCGGGCCTTCTCATATAATGTTTTATTGGGTCAGCTCTCTAGCGGGCCCTCTCATATAATGTTTTATAGCATCAGCTCACTAGCGGGCCTTCGCATATAATGTTTAGGATGGTCAGCTCCGCAGCAGACCCTCACCCATAATGTTTTAGATGGTCGGCTCAGCGCACGTTTCCCCCTTAATCATGGCCCCAGTTCAGAAAAATCGAGGAAATTTTTGGGAGAATTTGCCTCTGCGCACGTTTCCCTCTTAATCATGGCCTCAGTTCAGAAAAATCGAGGAAATTTTTGGGAGAATTTGCCTCTGCGCACGTTTCCCTCTTAATCATGGCCTCAGTTCAGAAAAATCGAGGAAATTTTTGGGAGAATTTGCCTCTGCGCACGTTTCCCTCTTAATCATGGCCCCAGTTCCGAAAAATCGATGAAATTTTTTGCAGAATTTGCAGATGATATACAAGTAAATATACAGCAAATACTGTTTGGTAACAATTTTTCGCCTAAAGTCGTTTTTATCTGCCTTTTTGTGTGTTTTACGGTCAGTCTGTAAAAATGGCGTACTACGGGCGAAACATCGTTCCCAGCAGCGACGTTGGAGTCCAAGATGCATCCAGACATCCTCCCTATGCTGTCCCTGAACCATTTCTGTGGTGTTTCCATCATTTTCTGCCCTTTTCCTATGGACCAGACACCCTCCCCTCATCAGAGCAGGGGGTGCCTGGTGTAATGCTCGAGTCCTCCCATTGACTTCAATGGGGCTCGGGTGCTCGGCCGAGCACTCGAGCCTCCGGGGGCGCTCGGTCAGAGCACCCGAACACCCGAGCATTGGGGTGCTCGATCATCACTAATTAGTATCCCTTTAATATAAAGGCTGCTAGCTAAGCATTGCACAAAACATTTTGATGCATCCCTGTACATATTTTATTCATGTTTTAATACAAGACTGCACCTTAACCCAGGACCAGAGGGGTGTGCACTGTGCAACACATGTAAAGCAATGCTTTGTACAACCCCGTGGTCCTTAAAGGGTTAAATGCTCAAATATACTATTACACTCAAGTGCTTGCTTGATCTATTGCACTGCTGTTTCTAATAATGCATTGATATAAAGGCTGTTTTAACTCTTTGAGTTCCAGATGGCCAAACCCTCTCCCTCACCTGGAAGGTAGGTGCCGGCAAACGCCTACGATCTGCCTGCCTCTTCTGCCATTGCATGGAACCACGTAGGGTATTCTGTACCCGAACCCAAGAGGAACGGAGTTCCCTCAGATGCTCATCAAGAGCTGTAATCTTCTGTGCCTGAATGATCTCTGGGAGGACTGAATGTTGAAACCCATAGTTGACCAAGAATGGGGAACTCCGTGAGCAAGAGTTAACAGCACAATTTCTGGCAAACTCCACCCAAGGTAACAAGGTAGCCCAGTTATCGTGGTAGTCCAAGATGTAACAACGGAGAAATTGTTCTAAGGGTTGGTTAGATCGTTCTGCCGCACCGTTAGACTGAGGGTGGTAAGCAGAGGAAAATGCCAGCTGGATACCCATCTGAGCACAGAAACACCTCCAGAAACGAGACACAAACTGGCTTCCTCTATCGGATACAATTAGCCTGGGTATGCCATGGAGCTGAAAGACCTCTTTAGCGAATACCACCACCAACTCCTGAGTGGAAGGTAAACCCTTGAGTGGTACGAAATGGGCCATCTTAGAGAACTTGTCCACGATCATTAGTATGACCGTGAAGCCCATGGAACTTGAAAGGTCAACCATAAAATCGATGGACAAATGTGACCAAGGACGCTCCTTGTTGGCTACCAGCTGCAGTCACCCAGCCAGCAAGTGTCAAGGCGACTTATTTTGAGCACAAGGCGTGCAAGCCACAGGGAAGGCAGCACAAGCGGACCTGAGACTTGGCCACCAGAATACCCATGACAAAGACCAAATTAATTGGTCATGACCAATGTGACCGGCTATTTTCGAGATATGGTAGGTCTCCAAAAGCTTAATGCACAACTGAGCAGGAACAAAGCACCTTTCATCAGGCTTCTCAGCTGGAGCAGTCACCTGAGTTGCCAGAATCTCCTCTCCTGGGGGAGAAGTAATACATGTTCGTATGGTAGCCAGGATCCTATCTCCTGGAATAATAGGAGTCGGAGGAACTTCCTCTCTGGACAGGCTGCAAAACTGGCGAGACAAAGCGTCTGCCTTCACATTCTTAGAGCCAGAAGATAGGAAACCACAAAATTAAATCGGGAAAGGAACAGTGCCCATCTGGTTTGCCTGGAGGACAAGCGCTTAGCTTTGGAAAGGTAAATAAGGTTCTTGTGGTCGGTTAAGATCAGAATTGGAGATTTCATATCCTCCAGTAGGTGCTGCCACTCCTTCAGAGCCAAGATAATAGCCAATAATTCTCTGTCCCCTATTTGATAGACCATCTCAGTTTTGGGTAATTTCCTCGAGAAATACCCACAAGGATGTAAGTCCTCACCAGGAACTGAGCGTTGAGACAACAGGGCACCCACTCCAATCTCAGATGCATCAACCTCCAGGAAAAGGGCAGGGAGGGATTAGGATGTACCAGAATCGGAGCTGCAGCAAATGCTGCCTTCAGTCTTTCAAAAGCAAGAATTGCTGTTTGGGACCATTCAGAGGCCTTAGCACCTTTACACGTCATGTCAGTGAGTGGTTTGACAATGGTAGAAAAATTGTTAGTACATTTTCGGTAGTAATTCTCAATCCCAAAAAATCTTTGGATCACTTTCAGACCCACAGGTTGAAGTCATTCTACTACTGCAGATCATTTTTGGGGGTCCATGGTGAATCTGAAGGCAGAGATAACATACCCCAGGAAGGTTACATGGGGCTTATGAAATTAGCATTTTTCCAGCTTACAATACAAGTTGTTCTCCCATAAAAAGACTCAATACCAACCAATCAGTCTCCAACGTGGGAGAATGAATGAGGATGTCATCCAAATAAACCACCACACAACTTTGTAAGAGTTATCTTAACACATCATTGATGAACTCCTGGAAGACAGCTGTGGCATTGCAGAGACCGAAAGGCATAACCAAATATTCATAGTGCCCACTCCGGGTGTTAAAAGCTATCTTCCATTTGTGCCCCTCCTTTATTTGGACAAGGTTGTATGCAGCTCTAAAGTCGAGTTTAGTGAAAATTTTTTCTCCTTTAAGGCGGTCAAAGAGCTCGGTAATCAAAGGTATGGGATACGCATTCTTGACCATAAGTTTGTTTAATCCATGAAAGTCAATACACGGATGCAGCTCTCCTTTCTTTTTTTTAGCAAAAAAAAATCCAGCACCAGCAGGGGATGTGGATTTCCGAATTATGCTTCTAGCCCGCGCATCCAAAACATACTCCTCCATGACTTTATTTTCCTCCATAGACAGTGGATAAACATGACCCTTAGGAGTTGTTGTGCCCTGCATAAGCTCCAGAGAGCAATCATATGGCCTATGTGGTGGTAAAGCCCCAGCCTGGCTTTCACTAAACACCTCCTTAAATGTCTCATACTCCTTCTAGAGGGTTTAGCATGGGTCAGTCTTACTAGACATGAAAGACAGGACTTAGTAGATTTCGGGGACCAAGCCAAAATGTCACACGTTTGCCAATCTATCCTGGGGTTGTGTGCCTGCAACCAAGGAAACCCCAGAATGATGGCGTAATACAGGGAGTTAATCACCTGAAATCTCAGGGCTTCGGTATGGAGGGCCCCCACCCTCAGGGTTAACAAAGTGGTCTCATGCGTAATGTGTGCGGGAAGCAAGGGTCTACCACCAATGGCCTCAACAGCCAGAGGAGATGAGGCTGCAAAGGAATAGCATTTCCAGCCACAAACTCTACATCAATAAAGCAGCCAGCAGCACCTGAATCCAGTAACTCAGGTACCGAGACAGAGTTTTCTGCCCAAGACAGGCACACTATCACGGTGACCGTGATTGCTCTCTTTTCATGTCTGTCACCAGTAGGGGGCTCTCCATTGGCTGGCTGTCTTCAGCCCGCCCTGTATTGCCTATTTAAACCTAGCCTGGGCACCCTTTGGTTGCCTTTCGTGTTGTCTCTTTGCTGCTGTGATTGACACTGTTCCTGAGTATCCTGGGCCTTTGCTGTGTTCCTGCGACCTGTGTCTACCCGTTCCAGTGCTTCCAGTTGAAGAGTTCCTGTTGAGCCTCTGCTTCCTGCTGCCAGTCTCCACCGGCGTTCCTGATTCCGGTCGACCGTCTGTCTGCGGGTTCCTGCTTCCATCCGCTGGTTCCTGTCCAGTCCTGCTTGCCTTCAAGACGTTCCTGAGTCACCTTGGCAACATTGTTATCTTGCCAGTTATCTTACGAGAGACTGGTTCGCTCCTCAAGCCATCCGGCTGTTGCATGAGTATAGCGCTCCACGTACAGAGTACTGGTTCACTCCCTAAGCAATCCGGCTATTTCAGTGCTCAAGCCACCCAGCTGTCTCATGGTATAGCATTCCACGTACAGGGTACTGGTTCACTCCTCAAGCCATCTGGCTGTTTCATTGCTTAAGCCACTCGGCTGTCTCATGTCTATAAGCGTCCCATGTACAGGGTACTGGTTCGCTCCTCAAGCCATCCGGCTATCTCAGTGCTCAAGCCACCCAGCTGTCTCATGTGTATAGCGTTCCAAGTACAGGGTACCGGTTCGCTCCTCAAGCCATCCGGCTGTCTAAGTGTATAGCGTTCCACGTACAGGGTGCTGGTTCGCTCCTCAAGCCTTCCGGCTGTTTCAGTGTATGCGTTCCACGTACTGGGTACTGGTTCGCTCCACAAGCCACCCGGTTGTATTTTAGTCATAAGCATTCCACATACAGGGTACTGGTTTGCTCCTCAAGCCATCCGGCTGTTTCAGTGCTTAAGCCACTCGGCTGTCTCATGTGTATAAGCGTCCCACGTACAGGGTACTGGTTCGCTCCTCAAGCCATCCGGCTGCCTCAGTGCTCAAGCCACCCGGCTGTCTCATGTGTATAGCGTTCCACGTACAGGGTACTGGTTCGCTCCTCAAGCCATCCGGCAGTCTCAGTGTATAGCGTTCCACGTACAGGGTACTGGTTCGCTCCTCAAGCCTTCCGGCTGTCTCAGTGTATAACGTTCCACGTACTGGGTACTTGTTCGCTCCATAAGCCACCCGGCTGTATTTAAATCATAAGCATTCCACATACAGGGTACTGGTTCGCTCCACTAGCCACGCGGCTATACCAGTATTATAACGTTCCACGTACAGGGTACTGGTTCGCTCCATTCACCCCTGACTGCTCTATAGTGGTATGCTGTTCCATCTGTGAGAGCATTGCTAGCTCCTCAATTGGCTGCCTTGCCCGGTATATGGTAAGGCCGGTAGAACCAGTCCTGTTTCCTTGGGTTGCCTTACCCGGTATTGGCAAGGCCGGTAGAGCCTGTGCATTCCCTGTCAATTGGCTCCCTTGGTTTCCAAGCAGATTGATCCATCTCGAGAACCAACTGAACCTATGCAGTTGGGTTTCACCAGGCTAACCAAGGAGGAGAGGACACATCGTAGGAAACATGGGTTATGCTTATACTGTGTCAAAAATGGGCACCTACTAAGATCTTGTCCTGTACATCTGGGAAACTAACACACCTAGGTTACCTTGGGGGACGGGCCCTAAGTGGTGTTCAGGCGTCCCCAGAATTTGGTTTATTGAAACCCACCATACAGGTGGTACTTTCTTGGGCACAACGCTCAGTGGAGATTTTGGCCCTGGTTGATTCTGGTGCAGCTGGGTATTTTATGGATAATACCTTTGCTGAATTACACTGGGTTCCACGCATTGAGAGGGAAACCCCACTCGCTATTGAAGCAATTGACGGTAGACCCCTGGAACCTGCGCAGGTGACTTTCGAAACTATGCCTTTGTCCATGTCTATTGGGGCTCTCCACAAAGAGGAACAGCAGTTCCAGCTTATCAACTCCCCTCATCACGCAGTAATCCTGGGGTTTCCCTGGTTACAGTTGCATAACCCACAGTTTGATTGGGAAAATGTGAAATATCCGCTTGGTCTCAGTCTTGCATGGAACATTGTGTAACCCAACCAGTTAAGATCTTGTGTACCTCTTCTGCCCTGGCAGACGAATACCAACAGTTTAGCGATGTGTTCAGTAAGGGAGAGGCTGGCACCCTACCCCAGCACAGATCTTATGACTGTTGTATTGAATTGCCTTCGGGGGCAGTGCCCCCTAGGGGACGCACGTATCCATTATCCTGTGAGGAGAACCAAGCTATGGAAGAATATATTGCTGATGCCCTTGAAAGAGGCATCATAAGGAAATCCACCTCTCCGGCTGGGGCTGGAGTTTTCTTTGTAAAAAAGAAAAATGGCGAGCTGAGACCTTGCATTGACTAACGGGGCTTAAATAAGCTAATATCTAAGAATGCCTATCCAATACCACTCATCACCGAGCTTTTTGACAGACTTAAAGGTTCTTCTATTTTCACCAAATTGGACCTACGGGCTGCATATAATTTAATTCGGATCAGGGCTGGTGATGAGTGGAAAACCGTCTTTAATACGAGAACTGGCCATTACGAGTACTTGGTCATGCCATTTGGTCTTTGTAACGCACCCGCTGTATTCCAAGAGTTCATCAATGACATTCTTAGAGATATGTTGCAGTCTTGTGTTGTTGTCTATCTTGACGACATTCTCATTCATTCTGAGAATATGTCACAACACGTCAAGGACGTGTCTGAGGTGTATTCCTCTAGTCTATGGGCTGCCTTGCCCGGTATATGGCAAGGCCGGTAGAACCTCTCCCGTTTCCTTGGGTTGCCTTACCCAGTATTGGCGAGGCCGGTAGAGCCTGTTTAATCTCCTGTCAATTGGCTGCCTTGCCCGGTATATGGTAAGGCCGGTAGAACCAGTCCTGTTTCCTTGGGTTGCCTTACCCGGTATTGGCAAGGCCGGTAGAGCCTGTGCTTTCCCTGTCAATTGGCTGCCTTGCCCGGTATATGGTAAGGCCGGTAGAACCAGTCCTGTTTCCTTGGGTTGCCTTACCCGGTATTGGCAAGGCCGGTAAAGCCTCGTCTCAAGTTCCTACTCCGTGGCTGCCCTGCCCGGTATATCGGCAGGGCCTGGAGCGCCAAGATTACTCTGTATCACATCGTATTACTATCCAAATAAAGATATCTGTGTGTACGTGTATATTCCCCTACAGGGTTGCATTAACTTTTCAATAAAGTTGATTTTTTTACCTAACTATGTGTCTGAGAGTCTTACCAAACCGTGACACACACCTTCAACATAGGCTTATCCAGAAAATTTTATGTGAACTGCGATATGCCACCTAAGATTTGTCCCCTACAGGATCTTAGGTGCGAGTGTTTACCGGACAGACTGGACAGGAACGCAGTAGATGTCCAGACCTCCCACAGAACAGACAAAGTCCCTCCCTCCTTCTGAAGGCCCTCTCCTCCTTCGAAAGCCGTGTTGTACCCACTTGCATAGGTTCACTACCCTCAGAGACCAGACCAGGAGGCATAAGAGGCGAGGGAGGATAGGGTGGGTCAGGAAAATAAGGCAACAATTTACCCGGAGGCCTCCGCAGGTGCTCTCTAAACGATGGCCTCTCCCTGATTCTGGTATCAATCAGGATGGAAAACGAAATCAGTTCATCCAAATCTTAAGGTAAATCCCGCGCAGCGATTTCATCCTTCAATGTATCACGCAGCCCTTGGCAGAAGGCGGCTACCAGGATCTCATTATTCCAACCTACCTCAGCTGCCAGAGTGCAAAATATGATAGCGTACTCCGCCACAGTACAAGCGCCCTCACAAATGGTCATGAAATTCATTGAAGCCGAGACCACACGGCCTGGCATGACAAAAACTTTTTTGAAAGAGTTCATAAACTCCGAAAAGTTGTGTACAATGGGTTTGTCCGTCTCCCATAAAGGGTTAGCCCAGGCCAGCACCTTACCAGAAAGGAGAGATATAAGGAAGCCGACTTTACTGCATTCACTAGGGAAGTCATGTGATACCAACTCGAAGTATATGCCTAATTGGTTGAGGAAACCATGACATGACTTTGGATCTTCACCGTACTGCTGGAGGACCTGAACAGAACATGACAACCTCTTGATCTTGCCTGCATCAGGAGAGGTTTGGACCACTGGTGCCAGGGAGGGAGCGTTGTGAGCCACCAGTTGTGGAATACTTTGAGGTGCACCATGCGCTGCAGCAACGTCTGTATGGAAAAAGACAATTGATCAATACGTTGATCCTGTGTCTCCATCCTGTCCAGGATGCTTTGAAAGGGTGGATTACTACTACCATCTGTATTCATGGCCCTTGCGTACTGTCATGGTTTCCCAAGTACAATTCAGGAGTCAGAGCGGTATAGTAAAAATTAACAATTTATTCAAATAATAACAATAAGACAAATCACAATAATAGTAATAACAATCAAGAAGTTAGAAACAGGAGTCTGCCTAAATGAGAGAGCTTCTACTAGAGACAGGCACACGCCCCTGTAGTCTCTGAATACGGGAATGTTGCAGGAATCGCAGCAAGAGACAAACTGACTCACACCTGCAGTCAGTGGGTAGGCCGAGGGATCTCCCAGAGGTGGTAGAGACTAGGGAGATACACTGATGCAAGCCTGCCGTCAGTCCAGTGAAGGAAAACTCCCCTAAGGAATGCAACAGGGGAGACAACCCAGACTCAATCCGTGAAACAGAAATGCAAGTCTTAACCAGAGCCACAGGTCCGCACCAGATTGGGTGTCTACTATACACAGGGAGTAAGCAAGAGAATAGTCAGACAGAGCCACAGGTCAGTACCAGGTTGGATGATCAGACAAGCCGGATCATACACAGTTCAGGTAGTCAGCCAGAGCCACAGGTCTGCACCAGACTGGGTGTCCGCTATACACAGGGAGTAGGCAGGAGAATAGTCACACAGAGCCACAGGTCAGCACTAGGTTGGATGGACAGACATGCCAGGTCATACACAGAGCCCAAGGGAAATAGAACTGTAATAAACAACGACGCAAGGGCAACTGAGTTAGCCCTCAGTCCCTTTTAAAGCCCAACCCAGGAAGTAGCTGGGAGGAGGAACTACACCAAGTAATTAAATAGAGCCCTGCATCATAATGCCGATTCGCGCCCGTGGATGACGCATCTCGCCAGGATCCGTTCATCTCCCGATTCGTGCCTGCGTCAGTTCCAGCGATAAAACATCTTAGCCAGGGGACATGGATGGCCTATAGCCTCACTAAGCGCGCCTAGACCCTGAACTGCGAGTGACGAGTGGGAAGAAGCCGAATCGATGTTTAGACGCATCCAGCATTGCCGCCTGCTGCGGCGCTGGAACTGAGTTAACTGTAACAATGGGATAATGTCAGGGGTATCAGAAAAAGGGGGGAAGGGCACTATTAACCCATATTTTTATCCTTATCCTATATAATAATTCGCTAAGTTGTGTGTAACGCCGGACATGTGCAGTAGACACTGCTGCGCGTGCGGCAGTCATGCACAGTACAGACTGCACGCGCCGCGGCTGATACAGAGCTGGGAGCTCCGAAGGAGCGACCAGCTCTGTATCAGCAGAGGCGCGGGCAGTCTCTACCGCGCGTGACTGCCCCGCGACCGGCTGCCAGAGGCACTGTGGCCCGTGTAACGGGCTGTTCAACTAGTATATAATAATACAAATAGACATGTATATTGAATATAAAACAACACTTAAAAAATATATAAAAGAGTAAAATAAATCAAAAGGTCTCCTGCTCTACGGCTACCCACCACAATGGGAATGTTATGATTAATTAGAAGAAGTATGTTTTAAAATTATTTTGTGGGGAATGCAGCTCCATTACTGTAATTAGAAAGACATACAAGATTTACTGATACGTGTTGCCGTAACAGCTGGGGTCGACTGGTGTTGTTATTGGCCTTTGGAGAACAGAGTTGTGTTGCCAGAGGCAGAAGGAGAGGACATTTGGTTACATAAAGGTGGGTAAGGGACACCAAGAAGCAATAGTTTCTTTTGTATTATGTGAGTGTTCATTAGTCTTATTTTTTATTCTGTGATTGCCACAATAAACTACTGAACTTATATGCTTTTTTATTGTTCTTTTATCTGTTATCTCATGGGTATCCCTCTGAGCGCTTGGTTTTACTAACATTAAATGCAACTTCTACTTTGTAAGCAATAGGTGAATTTGAGATTTCAAAAAACATTATATAATAAATTATATTTATATATATTATTATAAACAATGCTTTATTATATTTGTTTTGTATTATTTATTTGTCAGTTTCTGCAAGTGATACAGAGTGCTGGCAGGCATACCAGCCAGATACTAACAATCCATACCAGTCAGCATCCCAACTGTCAATCCCTGATGGCCAGTACTAACTCATTTACATAAATTGACAAATAAATCTAAATATCTCATAAACTGTTTGAAATAAAACATGGCTAACATAAATATAGATGATTTTGAAAGTTCTTGTGACATCACCTGTTAGTTACAGTGACAGTTCCACTTTAAGATATTTTCTTTATGGCCTTCTTTCATTTGGTGTAATCTGTATTACAATCAGTTTATCTTTTCATTACTTTGTAGCTTTGCTAAGTGCACTACAGTATAGCTGAGTGGTCATTTTGCTATATATTATTTCAAATAGCCCTTCCATGTTATATGCTGATTTTTAAATGCTTATCATTTTTTAAACATTTTATAAATAAAAATGACATTTGGAAGTTAAGGAATCAGTGCCAGTCCCCATTAAAGGGTTAGTAATGTTTCATAATAAAAGCAGCTCTAATTAATCATCATCGTATTTTGACTTTGGAGAGTGTTATTTCAATTCTGTCAGAGTTGTAGTTCAAGAGTAATTCAATGACAAATTATTCCCCTCCCGCCCCTTTTACTGATGTAACAATGCTCAGCCAGATCAGAAGGGAGGTGCCCAGGTAGACTGCAGAAAGGGACAATATTCAATTAACATAAGGGAAAAACCTGAAAAACTTGTCAAGGGGGGCAGGGCTTTCATTGTTCTCATAGGAAGAAGATCGTCCCCTGCTGTTATCTGTCTGGTCTATGGACTGCATTCCACATCTCCTCCTCAAAACCCACCTGCTCAGGGAGGCATCTCAATAGCAATGTCCTCCTTCTGCACACTGACAGTCACATCAGAATCCTTCTGCACTTCTTTCACCACACCTTGTACCTGCACTTATAATACTCCTCCTAGTGTCTCTGTTTGTCAATATGAATTCAGCCTAGATTGTAAGCTCCTTGGGGCAGGGTCCCTTTCCTAGTGTATGATTCCCTTGCTGCACTTTCCCTCACAAATAATGTAATGATTGTACTTAACCTTAATGCTCTTAACCCCAGTTCTGTCATTTTTGTATTGTATTATTTCAACTTCTGTTAAGCGCTGTGTACATGTATGGTGCTATATAAATAAAGATACATACATACATACATACACATCTGAGAAGAGATGGCTTACACTAGGTAAAAGGGGCGGGAGGGGAAACTTTGCTTGTGAATATCTCTAAAACCATAAAGGTTTGAGAGATAAGACTTATATCGTTCTTCATGTTTTTTTAATACCTACAAAATAAAATAAAGATAAAACGAAGTATTACTATCCCTTTAACTCTACAGGTTGTATGTAAATCCATTTAGTATGAAAAAAGGCTTTAGCAAAAATTAGTTCTTTCCAAGGCATGGGTTTTAGTGCCATCATAGATTTTTCATCATGACTACAGACAAATCTACTGAACAGATATCCACCGAACTTGGTACCAGGATAGACATTATTGTTGATTGTTATTCCTGTTTCCAAAATATTGGCTTTGAATTTACTACTTTACCCATGAGCAGTAAAAAGAATAACTCTTTTTGTGCTCTTGCATAATGAAGACTTTGGGTAATACTGTTTGTATATGAATAGAGATTCCCTTTAATTGATTATTGATTAATTTTTGATCGATACAAAAAATTATATGAAAGCTACAAAACAATGAAGAATTCTTTGATTGTGTGAGTGATTGAGCAAAGCATTGTTAAAAAAATTGATTAAAGGGATAGTAATGTTCACAATAAAAGCAGCTCCAATTAATCTTCCTAGTATTTGGGCCATGGAGAGTGTTCTTTCAATACTGTCAGAGTTGTAGTTCAAGAGTAATTGAATGATAAAGTATCTCCCTCCCTTTTACATTGTGTAAGCCACCTCCCCTCAGATGTGGAATCTGGTCTTGAGACCAAACAGCTCACAGCAGCAGATAATCTTCTGACCGTAAGCATAATGAAAACCCTGCCCTCCTTGACAGGTTTTCAGGTTTTTCCCTTATGCTAATTGATGATTGTCCCTCTGTGAGATCCATCCAGAGAGTATTGCTGTTCTGAGGTGAGCAGTGTTACATCAGTAAAAGGGGTAGGAGAAGGATACTTTATCATGCAATTACTTTTGAACCACAACTCTGACAATATTGAAATAACATTCTCCATGGCCCAAATACTATGAAAATTAGTTAGAGCTGCTTTTATTGTGAAACATTACTATCCCTATAAAGATTGATTAAACAATGGTCATTCATCTGCTGGAGTGCACTAGATCAAAGAAAATTTGAAAAAAATATCCATTTATAAACGTACTCTTGATTGAAAAAAATCAGAATTAAAGGAAGGTTTATTGTATATACATAGCATGCTACTTTGAACAAAACAATAGGTATATTGTGTGTGCAACTTAACACAAAGTTTAGATGTTAAAAAGGTTGATTATGCACGCAAAGTGTGTTCGATAGATTGAAGAAAAAAAACATTTCAAAAGCAAAAAAGTTGTTAAACCAGCATTATAATTCTCACTCAGTTATGGTTATAGTATGGATTAGAGAACTTTAACACAATGATTCCTCTGTGATTTGTTCTCATTAATACATATTAAATAAACATCAAAGCACAGGGGTCATAGAGTTGAAGGTCTCCTTTCTGAACTACAACTGTAATTTCCATACTTTTTATTGCATAAGTGAGAATTATGACATTGGATTTAACTTCAGACTTTCCCTATAATATTGGATTAATGAATATGCCCTGCTTAAACTACTTCTGTGTTATATATTTGCAGCCACTGGAATCCAGTCATTTTTACTATTTTCTAAGGATTCTATGTTAACCTTTGAAGTCAGAGGGTGTTGTATACCACTCTGGTCCTTAAGGTGTAAATTGCGGCCATATTTGCATCATATATTGCTTTCTGTATTCAGATATTGTGTTAAATTATCATATAATTTATGTTTTATGCACATAGATGGCAATAACACTGTTGAAGAATACTGTTCTTTTTTCTAAGCATGAATATCCAAAATATAATTAAGATTATTAAAATCATTGGAAATATTAGAAAATACATTATGTAATAGCTCATAAGTAAAATCTGAGAACATGGATCTGTGGAAGATATTTCCTAGAGAAATAAACTCGGGGATCCCTCTTATTATATGTTTTATATTTTTGTCTCTCCCTCTTACTCTTCTCTACATGATGCACTATTAGTTAGTTATGAATTACACAATTCACAGGAGACATCTCTAGCATTCAAGGGGATAAAAGCCAAATTTAAATAAGAGGTCATTTTAATTTCTCTCCTGTGGTATAACTTGTCCCAGAATTACACTACTTTTGTAAAATGCATCAGCCTCAGCCATTTCTTTAGCACAGATATATATTTACTGGTCTTTTTGGGCAGCTTCTCCCCATTTTTGTTACTGAATGACTGGGTGAGCCTAAGGATATTTGTCAGAAGCCGCCATGAGCAGTAGAGATGGCTGCGTGCACTCCAGTCATGCTTTGTAGAGACTGCCCGCGCCATGGCCACTTGGTCCCAGGAAGGGGAGCAGAGAGGACTACGGTCTGAATTCGGAGCGCCCCGCTCTGTATCAGCCACTGTGCAGGCAGTCTCTACTGTGCATGACTGCACCGTGGCTGTTGCTGGGTGGTACTGTGGCCCGTGTACACGTTCTCTTCAACTAGTATATATATATTTGTACTATGTATGTCATTTGGAAATAAAAGTATTTTATTTTAATATTATATTTTTAATCAACCTTAATTAAATTATTTAACCTTCTTCTTGCCCTCCTGTTGAGTACCCTGCAGATCTGAGATATTGTCATATTTGCGTCACCTGTTTGTCCTAATCCCAGAGAGTTACACATTAAAGGGGAGGAGTCCCAATAAATCCCTAGTTTAAAGATACAGAGCAAGAGTACAGATGAGACCTCACTACCCCCTACAACAAAGAAGGTGTAGGTTTCAGAGGTGATGAAAAGCATGACCTAGAAGTTGAGAGTTAAACATAGAAACACAACTAGAAGCATAGAATTTGACAGCAGATAAGAATCAACTGGCTCATCTAATCTGCCTATTTCCCTAAGCATTTAAATGAGTAGTGCCTCCTAGGACAAAACTGACAAAAGTTCATTTGAAGGGAAGAAAGCAAAAAATATCTGATTTATTTTATCCACAAGTCTCTTATACACATGCAGACACAATCACACCCCACATTTGCCTCAGATTGTACTCTGGTGGGTCCCTGCTGGAAACAGTCTATTCCAACTCATCCCGCCAATTTTCAAGTGGGTTTGAGATCCAGTGATTTCCCAGGACAAAAAAAAGTATGGAAAAGTCCCCATCATGCTCCTAGAACATGGTATATTGTCAAGCTGGAAGGGATTATTATAGTATGGATAAACTGCAGGGATGAAAGAATACACCTGTTTGGCAAATAATATTCAGGTAGGCTGTGGACATTGCTCCGTATCATGGGCCCTAAGGTGCTCTACAAAAACACACATCACATATATACCACCACCAGGTTGTAATAATGACACATGGTAAAATTCATGCTACTGCTGCCATATCTTTGCACAGTCATCAGCATGAAACATCTGGTACAAGGATGTGTTGTGCCAGGCAGTATTTTTCCATTTCTCAAGTGTCCAGAATCATTGTTCCTGTGTACACTGTAGCCATAGTGCCTGTCTTTAGCTGTCAAAGGTAAATTACTCCATCCATGATAGAGTACTCTCCATTGTATTTTTCAGTATATTTCCTTGAACACAACTATTTTACTTCACTGTCATTTGACCAGTTGTGGTCTGACTGTTAAACTACACTATTGTTGACACCCTTCGGAGGCCTCTGCTATCAACAAACTATCTCCATCTATTGCTTTAGTGTGATTACACTTCTCATGTATAAAACAACAAATTGTTTTGTGATCACTAGACCCTACACTCTCATCCACAAATACATCTTCTACTCAATCCCCATATTTGAGTGTTAAATTTAGTATTTCTTCACTGCAAGTTGATCCATTAAACAGTTGTCTAAGTAATTCATTTTGCAAAGAATCCCTGGTGGCCATACACATTTCTTATTTTGCAACAGGAATGCCCTAGTCCAAATCTGGCATATTAAAGTCTCCCATAGCTATTACATATTTTCTTGTTGCATTCTTAAATATTTCCACCAACAATGTATTATCTAATTCTTCATATTGCTGATTACTCATACATGAATAACATCTCTTCTTCCTGTTTTAAGAATTAACCAATTACCCTCTAGCTTTCTCCCTGTATCCTGCATTAAAGTAGCTATTATGCATGTGTTATTGTTGTAATCAAATGTCCATGCTGGTGGGGGATTTCATTTGACTATCTATATGCCTTTCGCCCCTTGGGGAGGGATAATGGGCACAGTGACATCAGTACTCAGTTTTCTTTTTGGAGGAGGGTTTCACATTCACATCAGGGTGTTAATGATGCATGTGCTTAATGAGGGCAGATGTGCCAAGGTGTGTCTTCTCCGTTTCCTCATTATTTAACTACCTTATCTTACTCTGTGCACAGTACAATTGCTGGCAATTTCATTGTGCACGCCCCAAGGGAAATATAGTCCCAACCGATGATTTTAGTGGGGGGTGAAGAAGAATGGCCTTCTTCTCCAGATGCATTTTCAATAGCTAGTGCAGTTGCTGCTGCTCCTGCCTTAGCAGCAGCACTAGTGCTAGGACCCACAGTAGCAGGACTTAGTTGTCCTAGTCCCATATTACTGCTTCTATTACCCAATCCCATGGTGGAAACTGAAAAACTAGCCTGCTCATCCTGCTTCTGTGACACATGTATATCTGTCTCTGAAAACTCAGCAGCATTAATTACATTAGGAGAAAATGCCATAATGTCACTGCTGGTGGTGGTGATGCCCACTCCCAAAGGTATCTCTTTTTCCATTTTTTTCATTTTGTGCCAAGAATGCCCTAATACTGTCTTCGACACCCCAGATCCCCCATTCTCAAACTTATCACCACCACCAATCATTTGTAGCTCTCTAGTACTAATGCTATCACACTTGTCATCACCTTAAAATGCACATTAACAGCAGCAGCAGGCACAGGCAGCTATCATGTGCTATTTCTCCTACCAGTATCCGGTCATTCCATTTTTATTATGTTTCCCCAGATCCCTGGAGAATATGCTGGGGACCTAGGCCTCACTTGGGCGGAGGGAAGTGGGCTCCCTTCTCTACTGTTGCTGGATTCTTTAATTTCTGATTCAGCAGTAGCAGTAGCCATCCAGCTTCTCTTGTTGTTGATATGCAAATAAGCACACCAAAACAAGTTTGTTTGTTTTTTACTTTTTCACTCACTCTCTGTATCCTTTCTTCTATTTGTCTATTCTAAAACATGCTGTATGGTGGGAAGATTTTATTTTATGGAGGTGAGATCTTTCTCCACCATTGAATTCCCATGATGAAACCAGAAAGTCATGCATTCTTCTCAGACATGTCCGCAGGAGCAATGCAAGACTTTTCGCTAGAAGCCTCCAAACTTAGCATTACAAAGCAAGGCATGCGAGCCCTCACTAGCACTCAAGTGGTCTCATGCACCTTTTAAATCAATGTATATTTTTTCACATTTTATATTTGATCCCTGTGATAGAGCTGTTTTTTTCTAGAACTGCACCACTTTAGATTATTTAATACAGCCTTTAACTGGGTGGTACAGGTAACAGTGTGTCTCTTCAATCCACAACATCCCTGAGAGCCTCATAGAGTCATTGTCCATCTTGGGGTACCCTCTAAACTGGGTCAAGGAACATTTACCAATTTTCTCAAAGCATACGATAAAAGCTGAAGCTATAAATTTTATATAAATCTTTAATACCGTAATAAAAAAAAAATATTCACCATGGCAATAAAAACAGGTGCTCTAAATTAAGGGATACAGACTAACACACTGTACACAGACATTCACGCAAATCTCAGACAGTTAATTAACATGTACATCTGGGCAGTACCTTTTTGGAGGAACGTCATCCAGCAGAACTTAAAACAGAGATCAGACTCTGTTGGGCCATGTATCCCTTAGCCCCCTTTATATTACTAGATGTCTTGGTTTCTTCCCAGGTCACACACTTGGCAATACCAGACAAAAAAAAGCTCTCAAAATCTATGTATAAAAACATTTATACATTACAGTATTAGTGTATGTTAACAGTTCTTTTATAAAGGTAAATATTGATTAACCCCTTCAGTCTATATGTTTCCAGAATGCATTGGAAATGCCACTTGCATTAAAGAGGCTAAAAATAAACCTCAAAAAATAAAGCAGTATTACATGTAAGTACTTCTTGCATTTTATTGTTCTCACAATGTGTCCTATTATCAAAGAGAACAAGAAAGCAAGAATACTACACGTTCAAAGCAATTGTCATGTGAAACGTGAAATGGACTCTTATTTCATTGCCTTCATACCTAGAGGGGGTATGAAATGCTTTGCAAAGCACAGATTCCTATCTGGAATTAAGAGGGTTAATAATATGTTAGGGGCTGAAATTCCAGCAAGAACAATGCTCACAGCTGTCTGATTAAATCTAGAACATGAAATGAACTTAGACTCAAACCATTTGCTGCCAGAGGGGTCTGTAATGCAGCCTCTCCTATTCACTCATACAGTAGCCTGTTACAGGGCGAAAATAAATTGGATCTCTGTTTTTACTATTGTCATGATATTACTTATAGATCTATCTATCCATCCATCTATATGTGTGAATACATATATATATATGTGTGTGTGTGTGTGTGTTTATATATATATATATATATATTATTCATCTTTATATATCGCCAACTAATTCCGCAGCACTGTAATATTGGGAATAGACATACAGAGGTATTAACCAGTACAATCAGATGTGGAAAATAGAAGAATCAGAGGGCCCTGCTCGCAAGAGCTTACAGTCTAGAGGAAGGTATATAAATATATATATATATATATATATATATATATAATATATATATACTAGTTGTTCCTGCACGGCTATTTAAAGTTTAGACTTTGTAGTGGGACATCAGGAACCCTCTTGATGCACCACAGCTACTGATCTCCCAGCTGATTCAGATGGGAGATCAATAGTGTTGACACAGGTGAACAAGAGAGCTCCCCTGTTTCTACTATACCCATGGCAAATGTAAGAGAGGGGGAGATGAAGTTTATGTATAGCTGGCATTGTCAAACCCAGCCCCACACATCCCACTGGCTGGCCACTGGCAGTAAGCCCACCCCAGGTTGTGGCTGCCACTGATTCAGAAACCTTTTTCGAGGCACCCAAAATAGGGATATATATATATATATATATATATATATATCCTATATAATAATTCGCCAAGTTGTGTGTAACGCCCGACATGCGCAGTAGACACTGCTGCGCGTGCGGCAGTCACACGCAGTAGAGAGTACCCGCGCCGCAGCTGATACAGAGCTGGGCGCTCCGAAGGAGCGTCCAGCTCTGTATCAGCCGAGGCGCGGGCAGTCTACACTGCGTGTGACTGCCCCGCGACCGGCTGCCAGCGGCTCTGTATCAGCCGAGGCGCGGGAGACCCGCGACCGGCTGCCAGAGGCACTGTGGCCCGTGTAACGGGCTGTTCAACTAGTATATATATATATAGTTTGTTTAGCCACTTTCTTATGTATCGGAGGTGTTGCTCTCTATTTGTTATGAGAAGCCCACAATGGTTTAGCAAAAACATTCAACTTTAAAAAGGCAAATTTTAGAATGTTACCAGCAGTATTAAAGGATATCCAATGTGATATAATCTTCAAGGATAAATGTACACAAGAAAGATGGAATTTGTTTAAAATGCTCCTTGATAAATATGCACGTCAATACATCCCTCTGAGTGAGAGATGTATCTAACACATTGCTTTGCATGTTGGGAACCTCTGAGGTATTTATATATATATATATATATATATATATATATATATATATTTATTTATATATACCATTGGGCAAAAATACAAGAGGGACAAGCAGCTAAGATAAATGTAAATTAATAAAGAGTTTTGCAGGGAAATGAGAATAAAACTTTTAAAATATCTATCTGATTCATAACTGTAACAGAATCTGCAAAAACAATCAATTGGGTTAACTAAAATTAAAAATGAGAGAAGTATTTCAAAAGAGAGCAAGAAAAACCCTACAATTCTACAAGTATATAAACTGCAAAAATATTAATTTGATATTGTTCCTATTAAAACTGGACAGGTGAATTAATTAGTGAGGACAAGGCTATGGCTCATACCGAAATCACAGTAATTTCTTCTGCATATACAAAGGATACAACAATGTCAGGCTTGGCCAAACAGGGAGTCGCATAATTTCCTCCATCATATACATGGCTTACTGAGGACAAAGTACAAAAGATACTGTTAAAGAGTATGGGGAATAAAGCAATTTAGATAATGGTAAAGCAGAAGATGTAGCATATCTAGACTTTTTCAAAGTCATTTGATATAGTGCCACACAGGAGACTGGGGTATAAAGTAAGGACATTAGGGCTAGAGTATAACCTTTGCAATTGGATAGAAAACTGGTTGAAGAATAGGGAACAGTGTGTGGTTGTAAATCGATAATTTTCCATTGAAGTTAAAGTTAAAAGTACAGTATCTAAGGGTTCAGTATAGATTACTGCAGTTAGAAGGAGACCATTTTTAGACAGATGTGTGCCCCTTGTATGTATGTATCCACCATGTATGCAACTGGAGGATTGTCTCTTTATATATGTATATATATTTTGATGTAAGCTTATGCAACAAATATATATGATCCATTTCTTGTACATTTGTACTGGAATTCACCTGGAGGCAGCACTGTGTATTTGTCCTTTCTCCATTTTTCTGCAGGGTTCATCCTGCCAGCGAGTGATAATTTAATTCTTGTTGTATTAATCATACATTCAGCAAGATATTATTCCTGCTGAAAGGATATACCAATTTATTGGTTCAGGCTGGTAGGCCCTGGGTAATGTGACATGAAGGGGTTAATGCTTTAGCTTGGCTGATAAGTTTTAATTACAGAAAAATAACATAATTTCATGGTAAGATTGTTGCTACTTCTGCTTTTAGTATAAGATTTTCAGTAAACGTTGTTTTTTAGGTGTTTTCTGGAGGGATATTGCACATCTCGGGGGCATTAGCCAAGTGTAAACTGTTGCTTTAGTTCCTCATTTTTGTGTAAGAATAACGCATGCTTGGGGCATCTGTCCAAGTAGGTGATGGTCAAAATTACTGGAATTGTTTATCTGAGACTTGACCCATGCTCCAATAATAGAGTGCCCCCTAGGGGATTTATGATACTACTTATGATTACACCTATGATAATATTCTGTATATGCCATAATGATAAGTTGTGACACGTATCCTGGGGATGTGACATCCCAGGGGTATGTGACCCACCCATATATGTATCCTTATAAAAGCTTTTGCATAACAGCAATAAAGTTGGAGTGTGATTTTAGCACCTACACTTTGTCTATGTGTCTAGTATTGCACTCTCCAGGTTCCTAGGCCTAGATATCTGCAGGAACAGGTGTGTGGTCTAAAAGTCCCCCAGGTGAAGCACCTTACAGTGACCAGGAGTGGAAAAAGCGGGATTATTTCAACTGCTCATACTAGAGTGATCCAAGTCACATAAAACATTTTGTATCTATTTAGTTAATCATTTATTATCCTTTTAGTAACATGGTTACTTTTTATTACACACTTGGGGATGAACCTCACTCATTAGGTGACCAATTGATTGTGTGATTATATTTAAAGTATTGTTTGGCACGCTATCTCCTTTAGTTTGTTCACTGCTCGATAAAGCATCCTTCGGTGTTGTGAAATACAAAGCTAAGTTTTAATATTGTGCATATGCTATTTTAATACATTATTTTGTATCCATATAACTTTGGGAGATTAGTGTTCTTTCTTCTTCATGAGGACCAGTTCAAATCAATTTGAGCCCATAAGGATCTTTTACTGCATGCGATTATATGTTGTGTGTGAAACATGTCCAGCTTCAACTATCATAATACATGAGTGCAATCTGTATGTGACTGTATTCTATACATTTGATAAGGCACTATGGGCGCCACTATGTTTTTTGTCTTATTTATATGTGATCTTCTGCTTGGTGAGGAGCAGCATGAAAACCACTGTTTTTTCTTTTGGGATGGTATGTATTACCTAATGTGGTTCATCTGAGATCTAAGAAGCCTTATTAGATAGTACACATGTATTTGTTTTTCTAGTCACGTTTTGTGAGTTATTTTCCTGCACTGGTGTTGGTGATGGTGAAAATCAATTCTAAGGATTTATTGCTCTAGTAGTTCCCCCCCCTTTTTTTATTTTTGTGTTTTTTAAAGTGACACAACAGGGCTTACTATGAGATTGAGCTACACTGGTGACACCACTGAGCTTACAATTGAAATGGAACTACAATAGCAGTGTAGCCCTATTTCAACTGTAATCACTGATGTACTCTTGTGTAAAGACAAGGCTGGATGCCTATAACAAAAAGACACACAGTCCAATCAATAGCGCCTTAATCTGGTCTTGATAATGCACAATACAAACCCCAGAAGATGGAGAGATGAAGAAAAGGAAAGGGAACATGGAATAATACTTTAGAATCTTGTTCCAGGTCCTTGATGAGGTCAGTCATAGAATATAGAGAGAGATGTCTTAAAGGGATAGTAATGTTTCAAAATAAAAGGAGCTCCAATTAATCTTCATTGTGTTTGGGTCATGGAGAGTGTTATTTCAATACTGTCAGAGTTGTAGTTCAAGAGTAATTGAATGATAAAGTATCCCCCTCCCCTAGTGCTTTCCATATGGATCTATGTGCATTTTGGCACCCTCATCTCAGTAACCTCAAAACAGCCATTTGACTTTGGCTGGATTTCAGTGGAGGATAGAAAATCCATAAATGTATATAAGTAAAATTATTTCTCCAATTCATTTTTTTACTCTATAGACAGATTAATCTGTCTCCTTTCTTACATACTACTTACTGATTTTAATATTGTATATGAGTATTATTTATTTTTACGGTGTACTGTTTATTCTGAACTTGAGAGCTATGGCCCTTGAGAAAGCTACATGCACACTCTTTTAAAAAAGGGATTAAAAGAACAAATATAGGTACAGCCAGCATTGCATTGGGTACATTGTTGCCCATTGTTAGAGTAGCTGTTTCCACAAACCAGTTTCTTCAGCCCATGAGAGAGGTGATGAACTGAGCTGACTGTGGTCTATGAATCCAAGAGAAGTACACTGAACTGGAGTGAGAACCAGTCCATGCTTTCATACTAAGAGACAAGTGGTAGCCTCTTGAAACTGTGAGTAGTGTTTTATGGGTGTTGGTGAAGGATCATCCTAGTCCAAAATACTATGCTTAGAGGATTGTTTGCACCATTTTCTCACCCTTGTTTTTCGATGTATCACTTGTGTAGTTCCATTTCAACTACTACCACACATAGATTGTACCTACACTAGTGATATCACAGAGCTTACAATTGTAGTAGAACAGTAACATATAAAATATTTTGTAACCTAGTTTTTGTTAGAAAGGCTTTTACAAAAAGGCTAGGATCTAGGCCTTTCAAAACAATTTTTACAGCAGGTTAACAGCAATGTAAATCATTAAAAATGATAATAGTGGCTTGCTCACTGAAAATAATTAAAAGTAAAATCTTTAGAAAACTTGTTAACATATCCTACTATGACAAGGGAAGCCTTGAAAAAAATTGTTAGCATTTACACATGCCTAATACAATGTATCCTTGAAAACAATTGTTAGCATTTAGAGCAGGCCTACAGCAAGTTAAGCCTGCAAAAAATAGTTTTCACAGCTTAAAGCAGACTTACACCAGAGCATGCCTTGAAAAATGTTTTTTCAAGATTGCAGTGCCTGGGTTGGTGGCCTGACAACAAGTGATTTGTTGGTGGATAAGTGGTGACTGACTCCCCAAGGGTCAATATCAATGCTCATAAGCAATCAATTAATAAAATTAATTGATTGGTATGAGCTGTGCATTTTCCATATGGTGGACAGTATGCAGTTGTTACCTCATGCCCTGCATTATATTACTCTCCACCAACTATCCATGTGAGGTCACTACACCACACAACGTGCAATTTGTAGAGACACCTTGATAAATTCTGACATCAGCCAGTCTGCTGGTGGTATTACTGGCAACGTCAGTGCAGGGAAGAAGGACCCAGAGGGCCTGGGGGGAACTTGGGAATGGGATATTATTGCTAATGCCAGCCCGGCCCCAAACCCTAGCATAAGACAGCAAGGCAAATGATGTTGTCATCACCGCTCTGGGATGGTGGGATTTTTTTTTGAGGAATATCATTGTTGAGGAGTCTGAGGACAGAAATGGGCACAATGACAGAAACAATAGTGCACAGTTTCTTGGGGGATGGTTTTATGTTTTCAACATGAACCTCAGGATGGTTAATCTGGGCATACTTAATTAGAGCACATGTGCCTAGGTGAGATTACTCCTTCCCTATCTTCACAACCTTTTCACATATGGTGCACATTGCAGTTGCTGACAGCTGCACAGCCCCTGCCATCTAAAACTAGTACTAGGAAACATCACTACCTGTCCCATATCACCACAGGTTCTATCACCATAGTGTGTGGGGGGATGATGATCCTCCCAGTCACACCATCACCACTACTACTATTATATAGATGGGAATGGTGGACACACCATCCATGATGTTTCATGAAGCTCATACAACACATAACTAAATTATCAAACATCATACTTTCACATTCAGTAGGTGATATCCATTCCTATCTGCTCATCTCTCCCACTCTTTGTTTATGTATAAATGATATTTATGTATAATTCTCCACACGTGTATGTAGCACTTTACAGTTCAAGGGTTCAGGGTTATACAAGCGCTTTAAATAGTGAAAAAATGGGAATGGGGACCCATTCCTAGAGCTGACAATCTAAAGTAAGGGAGACATTCAGAGTACTTAAGGGTTAAGGGTATAATAGAAACCTAGAATTATATTTAGGTTGGGGTTAAATATAAATTAGAAGTGCCTTAGATTCATGAAGTGTTGAAGCTATGATTAAGCAAGTTCACTTATCTTTTGTGATAAGCGCTTTTTGATTCTAGAGGACAACCTAAATTTTGGCCTTTTTAGTGTGTCTTTGTTCAACCATTTTTTCCTCTAATTCAGGTAGAACACCCACACAAATTATATACTAATTTTTAAGCCTCGGTAGGGCTTTATTTTGATACCACATGTAGTTTGATGATAACAATGAGAAAACATTTTAAGAAACAATGTTTTTATGCATTTTCCAGTGATAATTTGTGCTCTGTTGGTTAATTTTTAATAGGGATTAGAAAAAAGGTATGAACATTCATTCATACCACATAAATGTCCCTTTTTAGGGAGGGTCCTTCAGTAAAAAAACCCTATGTTCCTCTTTCTCTCCCTGGTGACCCTTTTTTAGGAGATCAGAGTGTGTTGTATTTATATAATATCAAATTGCTCCACATCAATAAAAATCACATTAATATTTGTTTGCACTTCTTTATATGTGTGTTTAAAAATTAGTCTTTGTAAATAAAACACTTTGATATTGTTCTAAATCATTTATTCAGTAACACAAAGAGTTGTTATGTGACTCCACTGGCACATATGATCACTGTAGAAATGTTCATATGTGAGGAGCCACCGGGTAAAGGCTGAACCTGACCGTTCACGTCCTGGAGCAATCAGTTATAGCCCTCCCAGCATGATCACAATGTGCTTTGAGATCATGAAGTCTTTACGTGCCTGCACCTTCATCTGTCCTTAAAGACCTAATTTCTGTGATGGTCCTAGCACACCACCAGTCATTAATGGGTTAAAGCTAAGCTGTTTAAGTTAAAAATGCTCTAATTTCTCTCTCATGTCATTAGATTCATCACCTTCACTGCCACTCTTCCCTTTTGGTGATGAGTGTGACATACGTAGTGTGTCTGACGTTACACCCATAGGCTCACCCTCACCACCACCCTTCTCTCTTGGCAGTGTGGGTGGCATAGGTGATGCACCTTGTGTCACATTCACAGGTACATCAGTCTCAAACTCAGGCATCTGCTCCTTTGTGCCACTACTGCTATCCACAGGCACCTTGGAAAAAACAAACTTTACCCTTTAGGAAACATAACTCAGTGCCCTAAGTACGTGGTGACAGTAGTGCTATCTTTTGGTGCTGCTGGGCTCCCACTGCCACTATTACTGCTGCTTGTGTTTGTAGATTTTTCCACATCAGTATCACCAGTCTTCCATCGCATCCATTCTGCTGACAGGGATTACCAGTTATCTGGATAATAGGAGGTTTTGAAGAACCCTGCAATATCGATGTATATACAGTCACTCAGTACTTTACTAATTTAAAAGTCCAAAGACTAATAGTAGAGTCTGCAGTCTGGATGAAGTTACACAAATAGCATTGTGATCACACTAAGGACAGTTTGTATAGGATGAGAGATTTGTATATGTATATAAAATATGGGATAACTATGATGGTCCAGTAGTGTAGATGCCAAATGAATGAGTATCACAGTATGTAATACCTTTTTTATTGTACTAGCATTCAGTTTTAAGTACTAGCTTTTGAGAGCAGCACACTCCCATTATCAAGTCAAAAGCATATTGTGTTTAAGAAATGAAACATATACATTAACCCCTTAACGACACATGACGTACATGTATGTCACGAGTGGATGTCCTTACAGGACAAAGGATGTACAGGTGCATCATGGGATTCCGGCTCCCCTTGAGGCTGCATGCCGTTCGGAGAGTCTGGAATCCAATGCCCCCCCCCCAAAAAAATGTTCCGTGGGTGTTAAGTGACGGCAGGGTGCGTGCGTGGCCATCATTAAGGGGTTGAGTGCCTACCTAAGGAAAACACAAGCTGAAAAGTTTCAAATCACATCAAGTTCATAGTAAGAAGAATTCGGGGGGGGGGGGGGCAGGCAAGGAGAGGGTGGGGGAGAGAAAGAGAAGGAGTGATCCATAGTACAAAGAAATAAATGTAAAATATGAAGAAAACGCATTTGAGGAAGATGGGTAAACATGAACTAAAACAAAATGTATTGAAGGAAATATATATACTTTTGGTACGTTTAAGCACTTTTAAAATTACAAAAGTTGTTTTTATGTGATAGAGCCCTTTGAATATCAACCATAGCCAGTTAACACTAAGTCAGAATAATTTTTTATCAGGGCAAAATATAAGTATTTCCTCCTTATTTATAAAGGCAAAAGTAAAACAAACTAAACCATAGCTAGCAAATAAAAATTCTAGTTGATTAAAATATGTCTTTTCATCCCTTAGATGCTACACAAGGATCAAATACATTTCTTTTCAGTGTTTTGAGACCTCTTTAGTGGGTTAAAATCCAGTTTAAATTAAAGGACAGTTACTTGATGTCTATAGTGCAGTTAATTTAAACCCATGTTGATCAATTTTACCTTTGTACACAGCTTATCCTCCTGGGTGTGTAATAATAAAAAAAAAAAAAAAACCTGTAATAATTTCATGACTTTCTACTCAACAGTAAGGATGGGTGAAAAGTTGGATTTTTTCTCATATGAAATTTCCTAAAAAATAACAGAATTTCCTTCAAATTTGACTCACTTTTAAAATCCATAACATTTCCCTCTTTTCTCTAACCCAAATAAATTTATCGTGAGAACATTTTTTGCCTAATGCCCAAGAATTTCTGCAGCTATGCAGACTCAGTGTGTGTGGTTCTATGATTAGTATATATGGCTCTGTGGCTACCACTGCAGTGGAACAAGGCTGGAGGGGTCAGTATGCATGGGTCTACTGCTACCGTTGGACAAGACTGGACTGGTGGGCAAAGGGAAACCCTCCAGCTCTTCCCACATTACAACAACCATCATACCCTGCCAGACGACATCTGTTGGGGAATGATAGGAGATTTAGTCTTTTAACAGCTGGAGGGCCTCCCATTTCCAATCATGTTCCAGGATATCATGGACAAGGCTCAGGGTCAGTAAGCATGGTTCCATACCTACCGGTGATGTAGGTCAAGGCTGAGGGGGACAGTATGTGGCTCTATGGCTACCAGTGCAGTGGTACAAAGTTGGGGGTAAGTGTGTGGTTATATGGCTACCATGCAGTGGGACAAGGTTGGGGTGAGTGCGTGATCATATGGCTACCTGTGCAGTGGGGCAAGGCCGGAAGGTTCAGTGTGTGCTATCCTTTAGCTACGGTGGGACAAAGCAGGGGGTCTATATGTGTGGTTATATGGCTACCAGTGCAGTGGGGGTTCACAGAGGAAACAAACCCTGAACTTTTCTTAAGATTTTCCAAGGAAAGTGAAAAGTGCTATTTTTCACAGTTATGCCTTTTGGAGCACAACAACTGGCCAATCCCTACTCAAAAATATCCATGAAAATAAATCAGTATGTAGAGGTGCACTGGGGTCCATAGTGATGGAGAACTAACATCCCACCCATTGTCACACCTGGGAACTTTCAAAATAAGCTGCCTGTGATATCCTCTAAATATTAATCCTTATTCTTCCCCATAATACAGATGATCCTATATAATAATTCACTAAATGTATGTTTGTCAGAAGCTGTCATGCTCAGTACAGTCCGCTGTACGAGATACAGTAGAGACTGAGCACCCTCGGAGCGCAGAGAGGACTACAGTCTGAATTCGGAGCACCCCGCTCTGTTGTCAGCAGCGGCGCGGGCAGTCTCTACTGCACATGACTGCACCATGGCCGTTGATGCCTGGCACTGTGGCCCGTGTACACTGGCTGTTCAACTAGTTGGTAATAGATTACTGCTTGCTCTAATCCCAAAATGCTCCAATCAGTCCTCAAAGAATTATTAACATGCAACCATTCAGAAAAATCCCAGGTTGAACAACCACAAGACAATCTAACCTTCTCCCCCACATTCCTGGTACAAATGGCACCAATTTAGATACTAAAGAAGCAATGAAGTTCCTAGTAGTACGTAGCAATGGACTGTCTCGCCCTTTCAATTAGGCCCTTCAACCTGAGACCCTATGATTTAGGTCAAAGCCCTTAGGGCCATATGTTTAAATGAAAATTAACCCTTTGAGTGCCAGAGGGGTAGGCAACGCATTGCCCTCTGGCACTCAAAGGGTTAAAGTTATGGGGCAAACCAATTGCACTATTAGGTAGAACTAAAAATTTACATTGATTTAAATGTCCATTTTAGTCTGTTGAATGCTAAAGAGGTTTCCAACCCATTGTGAATACGCTGGAAACCTCTCTAGCATTCAAGGGGTTTAATCAACCAAATTGGAATTTTTATCTCTCCCCTATATGCAAATGGCTTGTCCCAGGACTCCTCCCTTTTCTTTTTGCACATATGGCCCTTAGTCCCAGGTACCACACAAGGCCTTATGTGTAAATGCAAACAGGAGCAAATCTGAGGCAAATCAACTGAACAGTAGGGGCATAGTAAAAATTCCCCCAATTGCCTTTGATGTAAATGGGATTTTAAACCCATAAATGCTAGGTGTCCAACTATTGCTATGCAATGAGTTGGAGACCACTCTAATTATTCAGGTGCTGAAAGGCTCCACTTAACGCAATGGTAATTTTCATTTGTCCCCTATGGTACGGTTGGTTTGTTTCAGAAATGCTCTAGTCTTTATACATAAGGCCTGTTGTGTGCATAGCACTCTGGTCACATTCAAGAAGACACTGATCCTTATGTGTCCTTGTGTGGACCAGTGAGCTTTATGAGCAAAAGAAAAGACCAGCAATTCTGGAAAAATCCAACTGCATTGCAGAGGACAAATACAACATCCCATTGATTTAAAGCAGTCTGACTACTAGAAAGGTCTCCATCGTCTTGCTTCATACCTGGGAACTTTTGAGACAGGGCTACCCAGAGGGTAACCCTGTTAGTGCTGACCTGTGAAGAAAATGACGCGATTTGCGTCATAAAAGGGGCGGGACTTAGTCGTGGAGGGGGGGCGGGACAAAAAAACAAAAAAAACCCTGCAAAATGTATCTAAGAGGGCGGGGAGTGGGAGGAACCAGGTGGGACAGAGCACAAGTGGGCAGAGTTTCTATTTAAACTCTGCCCACCCGGTGATCCACACATTGCCCCGGAGACCTGGTAATTCAATCTAAAATCCGGAGTCTCCGGGGCAAAACCGGAGAGTTCCCAGATATGGTCTTGCTTCAGAAAAGAGTTTGAGTCTTCTCTAGTACCCAATCGATTAAAAGCCTCATTTGAAACACCTTGTGATTTGGTAATTTCCATTTCTCTTCCGTGGTGCAGTTGGTTTGCTAGTCCTGAATTGCTCCTCTTATCTTATGTAGATAAGACCCACTGCTGTGCGCTCAGGTTGAAGGCCAGTCTAAAGCTTCCCATTTGTACTTCTCTGGGGACAGTAGGGTCCACCTAGGAACAGCAATCTGGATGCCGGGAGAAGAACTGAAAACATACATTACAGACCACCTGACCAATCTTCCCATAGATCTAATGTAGTGAATAAACGTTTGTAGAAACATTTACATGATTTGGCACACAGTAAAAAAAATGACACATACAGGAAACTTGTCAAGTGTCCTTTTATTAACCCTTTCAGTGCCAGAATGGTAAGCAATGCATTGCGTGCCCTTCTGGCACTGAAAGGGTTAAAAAAAACCTTCAGTGTTTATTATTATTATTATTCTTTATTTATATAGCGCCAACTAATTACACAGCGATGTACAATAAGTTTATATAGACACCCTAAGCTATGGGCCTCTAACATGCAGCCTGCTGGCCAAATGCAGCCTGCCTGACCTCTGGGTGTGGTCCACAGGATACTTTTAACCCTTTGAGTGCCAGAGGGGTATGCAACGCATTGCCTTCTGGCACTCAAAGGGTTAACACATTTTTTTTTTGTTTACCTAATTAGCTAGCACACATTAGCCAGTAGGCCAGAACAGTTTGAAAATAGTTGTCTGTTATACATATCAGTATTCTCACTGACTTGATGAATGACTAGCACTAGACCAGTAACTGTACTGTTAAATGGACTAAAGCTGATTAAACTTTTTATTCTTTTATTGCCTCTAAAAATATATATTTTTGAATAGCTATAAATCACCATTGTTACCAATAAACAAATGAATATGGCCCTTACACATAACTATTTCTTATCAGGGGCCTCACAATTTAACCCCTTAACGACCCTTGACGGTCATAGTACGTCATGGGTCGATCTGCGTTAATGACCCATGACGTACTATGACCGTCAATGAATTCCAGGCTCCCCCTGAGGCTGCACGCTGTTCCGGGAATCCGGAACAGGAAACTGAAAAAAAAAATGCTCCGTGGTCCTTAACTGACCGCGCTGCGCAGATCAGCCAGTCATTAAGGGGTTATAAAACATGGACACCCTTGTCCATATGCACTATCTACAAAAAAATCTCTGTTTTGCACAGTAAAAGGGAAAATGAAGCAACAATAAAGCAAACCATCTGTACTACAGATAACAAGTAATATAAATTGGTTTTTAACTTTCTGAATTCTAGAGAGGTGTCCAATGAAATATAAAGCACTGCACTGAAAACCTCTCTGGTATTTAAGGGGTTATAATCTCTGTTTAAATCAATGGGAATTTGGAGATTTGTTATTTGTTCTCTATGATGCAATAGGTTTGCCTCAGAATAATTCCACTTTTTTATGAGTGTGTGACCCTTTCTGTGTAAAATCCTCAATTTTGGCTGTTTATTCATTTTCTACAGATTTTACGTGTGTGCCCATTCACACTTAAAAGAGCAGTTAGTTAACTTTTTTTATGAAAAAAAAGCTATAGGGGATTTTCCTGTTTATTAATACAAGGTGTTCATTGTGCTTGGTGATGTTTCATTTAAAACTTATTACAACACCAACTGTTTTTTACATTAAACTGCAATTTTCTATTGTCATCACCAGGTGGTGATATCCTTAGTCTATAACTACAGCTCTCCCACACAGTATCCCAAAAATATATTGCCTTTTGAACACCAACTGGAACTGTTGCTAACAGTTTGATTTAAAATACACACAGGCACATGAACATGCACACATAAGCACACACCCACATATTAAGAGAGAAAGACCAAAGTCAGTGCAATCTCTAATGAATGGGTTAATGGCCTGGGTGCTGGTAAACAATGAAAGTATGCATACAATTTTTTGAAGATTAACTGTCCTCACAGGACTTCACCCACAACTATGTATAAATTATACCCAAGATTTTAGGAGAAAACAAAAGTGCCTATGTATAATACACACCCTTGATTTCCCCTCTACTCACTAAAAAAATTATTTATTTTTTTGTCAGATACCCTAGCTCCACCCACTTCAATGCACTCCCAGCGTGGCTTCCTTCCACTAACCCCCTCCAGAGGCATCTGGGATATCTGCACAATACCATAGATCCATGCATAGACCTCTGCACATTGGATCTATGATAATTCCCTTTGAGGACCTTCAGGTCTTCAAAGGGCATTACCATTAGCTTCAATAAACAGGCTCTCACAGGCAATGTGGGAAACAGGAGGCAAATGCAAGCATGCCACCCACTATTTAGATATCCCAGATGCCATCAGAGGGGGTAAGGGGAGGGAGGGGAAGCTGGGAGAGCATTGAGGTAGGTGGAAGGATGATGAGAGCAGAAATAAGTATTTTTTTTTCTCTCGTTATATGCACCCCTCGATTCACATGACGTGAAAAGGGACACAGTTGTGCATATTATACCTGAGATTTTACAGTACATATATATGTGTGTGTGTGTGTGTGTTGTAATAACTTTTGAATTAAACATCACCCAGTTTTGAGGGTACTCTTGTCTTTATAGAACATGAAAATATCTATAACATATGTATTTTTGATTTAAAAAAAAAAAAGTTTTCACCTTGTGGACCAGAGGGGTGCACAATCCATTGTGAAGCAATGCAATGCACAACCCTTTGGTCCGCTAGAGGTTAAGTCCGTTACGGAGATATCTTGCAAGCAATTTGTCATTTTAGAAATAGCGTTAAAGCCCTAGGTATTGAAAACATTGCACTGAGTGTTGTGAATTAGTAAATGTTTTGACAAATCAAATCTTTGTTTGTGCTTTCACTTGTGGAAATAATGGTGCTTTAACTCCCAAGATATCTACCACCCACATAGCGTTTTTTATGACCTACCATTACACTGCATTTTTCACACTTTCTTTTCAAGTATGCTCAAGTTCAAAAGTAAAGGAATCAATGTATATGCTGGGAAACAGCCATCGTTCTGTTATGCACGCTATCAGAATGGCGGTGTTTGAATGCAGCCCACTTATGGGTTCACAGAGTTATAGTGACAACTGTTTTGATGGCTGTGGAATAATGTGAACACCTGTTGATTGCATTTTTTATGTTGTAGCTTAGACTGACAGAGGGTTTCAGAGAATGCCAAACAATTGCATACAGGCCTTCATGAAGAATTATGTACTGTAATTTCATCTCGTGTAGACTCATCAGATATAAATAAGCTGGCCCTTGTCCCACATAGATTGTGTGCTGACTGCTGTTAACATCAATAGTCAAAAATATGAATGGTGTCACCAGTCACATAATACTAACTGAAACGTGACTGATAAAAAGTATGCTTAAAGGAGCATTATGGAAACATATGTTCTAGGCAGTAGTTCCCAGTCCCATGGAGCTCTAATAGGCTATTTCTTTAGGATTCCCATGCTTGTGCACAGGCAGGTTTACTAACCCTTTGAGTGTCACAGTGATGTCCAGTGCATTGCTTTGCAATGCTTTGGACATGCCTCTGGCAGTCAATGGGTTAAGAGAGGTATCCAACACATTTCAGAGCAATGTACTGGATAGCTTTCTGCCACTGAAAGGGGTAGATAACTGAGCCTCTGATTAACTTACCTGTACTCAAGTAGAGAGAGACAGAGGCCTTAATTCAATCGGCCAAAAAAACAGCAGACGGTATTTTTTTCTAGCACTGTAAGCAATGCAATTACCTGTGCTATGATAAAATACCAGATAAAAAAAACCACCTCGGGTGATAAACGTGCATGCATTTCCGCCCACTGACAAAAACAAAATGCAGAAATATGACATTCAATTCCATGCATTAGGCACTAAGATTCATTAACCCCTTAAGGATCCATGACGGTCCTGGACCGTCATGGGTTGTTATACCCTTAAGGACCCATGACGGTCCTGGACCGTCATGGAATTCCAGGCTCCCCTCGCGGCTGCATGCTGTTCGGGGACCCTGGAACCGGATCGTGAAAAAAAAAATGCTCCATGGTCCTTAAATGACCTCCGCGTGCATGTGTGGCCAGTTCTTACGGGGTTAAGGGACCCACTTTAACATGTGAAATTCTGCAACCAGACGCAGAGTCCCTTAATGCGTCTCTGAAGTGCTGACGCAGTAATTGAAAGTTAAAAAAAAGCATTAAAAATACTAAGTTGCCAGTTAATGTGTTGATATGGGGCCCTAAACTCCATATCAATACATCCAAAGCACTCCCAAAATGTGTCAAATTACATTAATCCTGATGTCCAGCGGAATCTTCAGCCCCCTGGTCAGCTACTGTCCATCTTATTCTTCAGTCTTCCTTCTTCTGTTCTCTCCAATCTTCTTTCTTCATATCTTCTCTTTCATCTTTCCTGTAAAATAAAATGTCAATGCAAGTAATTTTAAAAAATGCCCCACGATATGCCTGAGTTAAACCCTTGAGTGCTGTAGGGGTACGCCTCAGGTTCTCAAAGGGTTAAATGTGGTGTGGCATATCTTTTAAAAGTAATATTCAGCAATTTGTTTTAAAATAAAGAAGTAATTTATTTTTTTCCAAAAATAAAAGTGCTCCAATTCTTAAAGATATTTCTGCTGCTGCCTCCTCCATTGGCTCTGCTTGCGGCAGCAGGAATGTCTAGTGGCACAGACCTGCCCTTCATACCTTCTGAGCCACTGGCTGAGTCAGAATGAGGGAATTTTGAACAGAGACCGACATTTTATATGGCCAGTCTCTGTTCAAAATGGATTCCATCCTCCATTTGGCTGGGATGTGTGCTTATGAACCTCCCAGCGAATCAGCTTTTAGTGGGTTTTGCCACCCCCCCCTATACACACACTCTATATGCTGACTTGCTGGGTGCATAAAGACATATACCAGCCAATGGTAGACTGGAATCCATTTTGAACAGAGACTGTCTATATAAAAAAAATCTGTCCAAAATTCCCTCATTTGGATTCAGGGCAACGGCTCGGAAATTATGGAGTGGGGGTCTGTGCCACTAGACTTTCCTGCCGCCACCAGAAGAGCAAGCAGAGGAGGTAGCAGCAGAAATATCTTTAAGCATTGGAAGACTTCTTTATTTTAAAACAGAATGGCTGAATTTAACTCAGGCATATATTGGGAGGCATTTTTTTTATTACTTGCATTGATGTTTTGTTTTATTTTACAGGAAAGATGAAAAAGAAGAAGAAAAAAAGAAGATTAGAGAGAAAAGAAGAAGGAAGATAGAAGACGCACAGTGGATGACAGGTAAATGTTACACAGATCTGGCTGTTAGGCTAGTGTTAGAGGTAGTATTGTTGCACTTTACTGTTAGGGGTAGTTTAGGGTTAGTGTTTGGGAGGGTGACTGTGTGTGTGTTTGAGCTAATGATCGCTGTTTGACAGTATGTCAGGAAACTATTGTTAGCGCTTTTCTTTTGATGTTCCCATTATTGCCACTATATAGCATGCATTTTGAGAACTTAATAAAGAAAATGGAAGTTTGGCCACAAGTCCTTTTCTGTGGCCTAATGTCACAGGCCATTAGCCAATATTGCCCTACTGGCTGTTTTACCTGCCAAAGTACTGTTTACAATATTTGTACACCTAACAAACTACTGTTTACAATATTTGTGACTGAAATTTAAGTATTGTGCCCTTGAGAAAGTGCTAATAGAAGCAGGAAATGTGTTATGCGTTGGGCTGTTATATATTTTATACATTTTTAATAAAGATTGGTTTGTTAATGCCCCATTTGGATCCTGATGGATGATAAGATCTGATAATATCCTGTGGAGCGGTGACTAATATTGAATGCTTGGAACTCACAGATATCTGGTAAGCACCTTCATACTTGGGGGCTGAATAATATCACAATATCTATACATGTGTACTCTTAGAGAGTTATGTGCCCCTGTTGTTGTCTTACAGTATTTGATTTCACACAAGCCACTAGTGTGAAAAGGGCAGCGAACCTCAAGAGCTGAACAAGAAAAAGAAAAGGAGAATATTGAAGAGCCCATTAGAAGGACTTATACATGTGAGGGTGTTCACCCATTAGAATCGCCCAGGGACAGTTCTATCTAATAGACAATTTTATCATCAGGATACCATCTAGTGAAATTGCATAAATATTACCCCGAAAAACCTTTTTAATTTTTTATTTATATATATATGAACTTATCTCAAAACAAATTCCTCATATAAAACCCATAACATTCAGTTATGTGTTCAGATGAGCCAAAGATACAGGGTGAAAGTAAAGAAAAATATGGAAAAAAAAAAAATATATATATATATATTCTTTTGTTTCTTATTATTTTATATATATATATATATTTTTTTTTTCCATATTTTTCTTTACTTTCACCCTGTATCTTTGGTTCATCTGAACACATAACTGAATGTTATGGGTTTTATATGAGGAATTTGTTTTGAGATAAGTTCAGAGTAACTTGGGCCACTTGTAGAGTTTCTTGTTTAACTCCCAATTAAAGGGATAGTAATACTTCGTTTTAACTTTATTTTATTTTGTAGGCATTAAAAAAACATGAAGAATGATATAAGTCTTATCTCTCAAAAGGGGACAATCATCTTCCTATGAGAACAATGAAATCCCTGCCCCCCTTGACAAGCTTTTCAGGTTTTTCCCTTATCTTAATTGAAGATTGTCCCTCTCTGCAGTCTACCTGGGCAGCTCCCTTCTGCCCTGGCTGAAAAGTGTTACATCAGTAAAAGGGGCGGGAGGGGGACACTTTGCTTGTGAATATCTCTTAAACCATAAAGGTTTGAGAGATAAGACTTATATCATTCTTCATGTTTTTTGAATGCCTACAAAATAAAGTTAAAACAAAGTATTACTATCCCTTTAAAACCCCTAAGCGCTAGAGTAACTGTCTTTTGGATTTGGAACTACTGTTACAGGGCTTTCCTTGACTCCCATTGTTGGAGGACTTTTCATTTGCAAGATATTACACCTTAAACGTAAATGTTTAAAAGGGAAGTTACACATAGAGTAGCTTTCATTTACAATTTGTCAAGCAAATTAACTAACATGAAAAAATCAAAACCGCTGTCACTTCACTGCCGCTTTATTAGCTAATTGTGCAAATAGAAAAAGTACTTATATGTTTTTAATGTGTGCAGCATCTGATAGAAAAATAAAACCCACTGGGCTGCAAATCTCAGTGATAAATATCCACTACACATGTAAGCACTCCTACATTAGACTGCTGAAAGTTGTTACTGGTTGCAACATTATCAGTGTTTGGTTATTCTGTATAGGGGGTGTGGTTTAAAGTCAGACAGACAGGCATTTCACATTTGCCAGTGTGTTCCAGTTTAGATACAATATGCAGGAAGTAGATAGAGACAGAAAGATAGCTAGACAGAGAGAGAGAGAGAGAGAGAGAGCAATAGATAGATAGATAGATAGATAGATAGATAGATAGATAGATAGATAGATAGATGTATCTTTATTTATATAGTGCCATACATGTACACAGCGCTAAACCCCTTAGCGACCCTTGACGTACCAGGACCGTCAAGGGTAAATGTGATCCAACGACCCTTGACAGTCCTGGTACGTCAAGGGTTAAACTCTTCCATCGCGGCCGCACGGAGCGATGGAAGAGTTCAAGCCGCTTGTTACTAAGTGTCCCGGTATCGGGACACTTAGTAACAAGCGGCAGAAACATTGTTGCAACATGCGATTCGCTTCAAAAGCGAATCACATGTTGCAAAACCTGAATGACAGGGACAGTATTTGTAAATACTGTCCCTGTCAGATCTCTCTGCCTCCCTCCACCTTGCATACTGCTGAGGTGGAGAGAGACAGAGAGACATGCTGTTACTGCCTTACTGTAAAAAAAAAAAGTAAAAAAAAAAGTTTAAATAAAGAAATGTAACCCTTTGATCACTGTTCTGCAGTGATCAATAAGTGCCCCCCCATCTGATCACTCTTGGAGTGATCAATTTGCTGCAGATCAGTGTTTTCTGATCTGTGGGACACCCCCCATCCCCCTTGAATTTTTTTAGATTTTTTTAAAAAATTTTTAAATTTTTTAAAATGTTTTTAATTTTTTTTTTTTTTTTTTTTTTTAATAGTAAATATAGTTTAGGTATTTTGGTAGGTAGTTGGGTAGGTTTAGTGTAGACGTGTGTTAGGGAAAGTTTTAGGGATAGATTTAGGTTTAGGGGAAACCCCCCCCCAAAAAAAAAAATATATATAATAAGCGCCGTTTACATAGGTAGTTCAATTAGGTTAGGTAGGTTCAGGATATACGTAGGTTAGGGTAAGTTTTAGGGTTAGATTTAGGTTTAGGGATAGCGTAAGAAAAAAAAAAAACCCTCCCAAAAAAAAAAAAAAAAAAAAATATATATATATATATATATATATATATATATATATAATAAGTGCAGTTTAGATAGGTAGTTCACTTGGGTTAGGTAGGTTCAGGATATACGTAGGTTAGGGTAAGTTTTAGGGTTAGATTTAGGTTTAGGGATAGCGTAAGAAAAAAAAAAAAACCCCAAACCCCCTCCCAAAAAAAAAATAAAATATATATATATATATATATATATATATATATATATATATATATATATATATAATAAGTGCAGTTTAGATAGGTAGTTCATTTGGGTTAGGTAGATTCAGGATATACGTAGGCTAGGGTAAGTTTTAGGGTTAGATTTAGGTTTAGGGATAGCGTAAGAAAATAAAAAATAAAAAAAAGTTTTTTTAGTGGGCAAAATGCAGCGCAGGTACAGCGTTGAAGAGGCATATGCCTTTTTGGCGTCTGACTCTGAGGCAACAGACACTGCGTCAGATTTTGACATAGCGCAGTTTTCAGAAAGTGAGAGCAGCTCTAGTGATGACGCTGGGCCTTCTGTCAAGAAAAGACGCACTGCCCCAGCACCTGCCAAAAGAACTGCCCAAAGACCTACCAAAATACCTACCCAAAGAAATGCCCCAAGTGCTGCCCCAAGAGCTGCCCTGGCAACTGCCCCAGCACCTGCCAAAAGATCTGCCCAAAGACCTACCAAAGAAATGCCCCAAGTGCTGCCCCAAGAGCTGCCCTGGCAACTGCCCCAGCACCTGCCAAAAGACCTGCCCAAAGACCTGCCAAAAGACCTGCCCAAAGAAATGCCCCAACACCTGCCACTCCGGATCCTAATGAATGGGTATCAATTTATGCCCACAAATCTCAGAATTCACAGGCAACCCAGGGATTCAAATTGATGTGGAAGGATTTACCCATGATCATTTTTTTTATTTGTTTTTGGGGGAAGACATTTTAGGTGAAATTGTTTCCCAAACCAATTTGTATGCAGCCCAGTATACTGCCGCCAACCCTAAGTGTGAAAAACGCTGTTTTTTTTTTTTTTACTTACGTCATGGTTTACGAGGGATTGGTGGTAAAATGGCTGTGTATAAAATTGGAAAACACACCTAAAACGAGAGCCTGGGGTGTCTACTTTCCAAAAATATACACTTTTGGGGGGAAATCTTAAAAAAGAACACTGTTACATAGCCCCAAATGAGACATGGCACCAGTAACGCAAGCTGTGAAAATTCAAAGTGTGAACCTGGAAACGCGCATGTTCCAATTTGGGCCCCGTAGCTCTCCCAAACCTTGAGAAACCTATGCATATGGGGTATTGCCGTACTCAGAAGAAGGAGCTGAACACTAAACAATGCATTTTTAAAAATCTTCACCTATCATGTGCTTGATATCAACAGTAGTATTGAAATGTAAGTGTGAAAACTGCAAAAAAACAAAATATTACCACAATTTTGAAATTTTTTTCTGGAAAAATAGCTGCATGAAAAACTCCAAAATTCTCCTGATTATTTACCTTATGTTGTCTAGTTTTCAGAAACATATACCTTTGTGGGACATTTTTGGTTCTGGCACAGTCAGCTAAGCTATGATGCTCACATGCCAATTGTTGAGAAATCACAAGTTGGAAATAACGGCAGCCATCTTGTAATATTTACCTTGTAAATGTGAGTAAAGGACTAAAATACTAGGCATATGGGGTATTCTTATATTCAGGAGAAGCAAATGAATATATTTAGGGGTATTTTTTTTTCATTAACTAATAGTATGCAAATCCTGACAGAAAAATGTAAGCAAAATGTTGTTTTTTTCAATTTTTTTCCTCTTTTTTTCTATTTTAATCAAATTAAACAATGAGGTATTCATATAATTGTGGTATCAAAAGAAAGCCCTACTTGTGCTTAAAAAAACAGTATATAATTTATGTGGGTGCACAAAAGGAATTAAAGAGAAAATATGGTTGAACAAAGACATAGTCAAAAAAGTAAAAATTGCTCCGGTCCTTAAGTCAAATCAAACTCAGATTTTCCCGGTCCTTAAGGGGTTAACAGAAGTTGAAATAATACAATACAAAAAACCAGACCAGGGTTAAGAGCATTAAGCTAAAGTGTGATCATTGCATTATTTTGGGGGGAAGTGCAGCAAGGAAGACATACACTGGGAAAGGGACCCTGCCCCAAGGAGCTTACATTCTTATTAGAGTTCATGATGACATACATAGACAGTAGGAGGAGGATTATAAGTGCAAGTACAAGGTGTGGTGAAGGAAGTGCAGAAAGATTCTGATGTCACTATGGTTGTGCAAGGAGGAGGATATTGTTACTGAGATGCCTCCTTGAGCAGGTGGGTTTTGAGGAGATGCTTGAAAGTGATGATTGTGGATGATTGGCGAATGGTGATAGGGAGGGTATGCCAAAGTCGAGGGGCAGCCAGTGAAAAAGCTTGTAGCCGAGAGATGGCTCGAGTTGCGCAGGGAGAGGACAGGAAGAACCCTTGGGAAGACCATAGGGTACGGGAAGGGGTGTAGTGGGAGATAAGAGCAGAATTATAAGTGGGTGCTGAAGAACACAGAGACTTACAGGAGAGGAGGAGAATCTTGTAAGAAATACGATACTTTATAGTAGCCAATTGAGGGATTTCAAGAGGAGATGAGAGGGCAGGTATCTGGGAGCAAAAGTGATAATTCTTGTGGCCAGATAGATAAATAGGTAGATAAATAGATAGATAGATAGATAGATAGATAGATAGATAGATAGATAGATAGATAGATAGATAGATAGCCAAAGAAAGAGGCAGCTCCAGTGGGACTTACAAAGGCAAACCAAGTTTTTTATTAGGTCTTACAAAATGGTCAAGACAAAAATGCAGTAACAAACACAAGTTTAAATCTTCTGTGTATACCACCACAAGGAGCCAATGACCTCCGGCTACAAGAGGTGATGTCAACCCCGCAGGGATCAATGCAATATGTTATAATGGTAAATGAGGGATGCAAGTAAAATAAAACAAAGGTATGATAAAAAGCAAATGAAAAACTAATAAGTACAAAAAACAGTAACATGAACATTATAAACAAATTATACACAATACAAAATAAGTGCAAGGAAAAATGAAACAAAGTTTTCAAAAGAGAAAAAAAAGAGGAAAACCTGAGATACCACTGGAGACGATACAAACTGAAAAAAATCCAGTCTGTTACATTGATCAATCTGTCGTCAAGGTAAAAGAAAAGGCAACAATAAAGTGCAGATTATAAATCTATATTAGAACAATCTATAGTCACAAATGAGACAGAAAAGCAGAAGATCCATTTGAGAGAGAGCCGATGGAAATCAACTAAGGACACCAGGTCATCACAAGAAGTACAAAATGTAAATGGTGATGTATTAAGAGAACCATGTGGTTATAAATAGCAAATCATAATAATCCTTTATTTATATAGCGCACACAGACTCTGCAGCGCTTTACACTCATATTGGTTCCTGTCCCCATTGGGGCTCACAATCTAAATTCACCTATCAGTATGTTTTTGGAGTGTGGGAGGAAACGGAGTACCCAGAGGAAACCCATGCAAACACAGTGAGAACATACAAACTCATTGCAGATGTTGGCCTTGGTGGGATTTGAACCCAGGACCCCAGCACTGCAAGGCAACAGTGCTAACCACTGAGCCACTGTGCTGCCCGATATTAATTATCAATACATTTCTATATATCAATGTTAGTTTGATGTTTAACTGAAACTGTTCTTGGTTTTACATGTTTATTTTTGGTTTAATTATTTGATTTATTTTTATTGACTTCATCTTTCTGTCTTGATATAGGTTCGAGGAGTGGGCCAACCGATATACCCAATAAATTGCCTTTTTTCTGTTTTTTTCTGGTGCTACCTTCATTGTATCTTTGCATATTCTTTTTCACGATTGTCCACCTGTGCAATAATAAAGATTAACAGTGAGGGCTTCTATTAATTGTTATGTGTAGCATTTATTATCTTTATTTAATTTAATGGAGATCAATACTGCTTCTCCTTTAAAGGAATAGTAATACTTTATTTTTACTAGCCCCCACATTGTAGATATTTGCAAAATAATTTAATAGCCCCCAGGTTCATCTCTCAAACCCCCTCCCTCCCCCTTCCCTGAAGTCATCGTTGTACTGACTGCAAGGATATCTGGTCTGACTTTCATCAGGCGGCTCTGCAGCAGAGCCGCAATCGCGTTAGTGAAAAATAATTATTTCACTGAAATGGTCTTCTACATGTGCTTGCAAACCAAGCACATGTAGAAGACCGTTTCAGTGAAATAATTATTTTATACTAACGCAATCTCGGTTCAGCTGCAGAGCCGCAAGCCTGTTGTAGGACAGACTTCCCCTGCAGTCAATACAATGCTGACTTCAGGGAAGGGGGAGAGAGGGGGTTTGAGAGATGAACCTGGGGGCTATTAAATTATTTTGCAAATATCTACAATATGGGGGATAGTAATAATAAAGTATTACTATCCCTTTAAGTCAAACTGTTAGTAACATTATGGACTAGGATCCAAAAGCATTTCTTTATAATGCACCTAATTGGAGAGCTGTAGTCATAGACTATGACGCTCCATGATAAGTTAGAGGAACATCACCTACTCATGACATTACAAAATTTCAGTTTAATGTGAATAAAGGTTTGAACTGTAATAACTTTTTAATGGAAAATCTCCCAGCAGTGGGAATACCCTTGTTTCATGCAAAAGAAAAGTGCTATACCATTTTCTATAACTAATGTTTACTCCTCCTTTAAGTGAGATCATTCTGGATCAAACCAACTGCGCTATAGGGGGGAAATGCTAATTCCTATTAATTTAAATGTTTTTTTAACCCCCCCAAATTCTAGATAGATCTCCAATTCATTGATTTCCAATGTGTTGCAGCCTTTCTAGAATTCAAAGGTTTAAAAGTCCTATTTAAATCAGTGAGAGATTTAGAATTTCTCTTTGTCCCCTATGGTATAGATTCTTGCTCTCAAATTGCTTTAGTTCCAGCATTTGACAACATTATCACTGGTTTATTATCTACAAATTCCCCTTTAGACTTTAACAGGAATATGTGAATATCACCTGCATCATTATCTAGGTCTAAACCAGCCCCTTAGTTTTAAAGGAAATATACCATTAATCATTAACATGCATTGGATACCTCCCTTGCACTGAAAGTGTTAAAAGGTTATTTCTCCATATAGCCTCTGAATGCAAGAAAGTTATTTTCCAGAAATCTCCAAAACTGTCTAACTGCAGTGTTAGTGGCTTTTGTGTTTGTTCTTCACGTGACCTCAAATGAGGCAGGTTCAGTGCAAGTTCTCTAAATGAACCAAGCATATTATGAATATCACACAGGCCCTGCAACAAAAGTAATAATTGACATTGTTATTATTTCTAGCCTCTGCAGAGTACAGTATAGTGTTACATGTTAAATAACCATTTCATGAACTGAGGATGTTATTTCCTTTTAACCATTTGTGCAGTCATTTTGTGTAATGCTTTTGAAACCCTTCTGGCTCTTAAAGTGTTAAATAGCTTCTCTGTAGCTATGTATCCTGCCTGCAAACCATAAGATATACATACAGTATTATTAATAAGACTTTTTCATGTAACACCAAAATCTGGTCCAGATGTCTAAGCCTTAAAGCCTTTGCACTATCAGAAATATAATTACAATATGATTTACTTACACATAACATACATGTATCTAACCCCTCCCATTGCTCCACTAGTAACAACCTACCTGAATGATAGAGAATGAGATGTGGATGTGAAAACCTGAGGGAGAGAGAGGATGAGGTGTGGTGTGAGTAAAAATTACAGGGCCTTACAATGCACAACTTATTGTGCTGTCTATTTTCTATCAATAAGATCTTTGAAAATGAAAAAAAAAATGACAGTGCTTTATTTCTGGCTGCCTGATCCAAAATATAATAATAGCTGTGCCATCACACATAAAAAGTATTACTTCTGGGGCTCTGCATTGGAAAGGTATAACACTGTGTCAGTGTTGTGCTTTGTGATAAAACGTATCAATCTTTATTTGCAGTGAAAGACACAATAGAAGCAAGGGCCAAGGAAAATTAGCCTGCATGTTGTATTTTTGACCATTTCTAGTGTAGACCATCATTTCAACAAACTACTATTCCCTCATGTATTGTGCTTATGTCCTTTCTAGTCCATCATTCATATAAAGTATAATTTCCTCATATTCGCCAGGAAGCTTCTATCTATCTGCCTTAGGGCCACACAGACGCTTTGTAGCACTCAGTCAGTTGGTTTCCCACCTGCAGAGCAAGCCACAAAAATGATGGTCAGTGCAACATTAGTTCACAGATGCAAATTTTTATACACACACTACAATTAGAGAATGCCATGTAGAAAACCTTTATGCAGACAACAACATGCAAAGGAGCGTCACTGTGATTCTCTACCCAATAACCATTTGCTGAAGACTGCATAGATATAAGTTAAACAATGCTGTCTTGCATTATGTATGACCCAAACTACTCGCATCTGTATACATAGGAGAGTGCTAAATTACAAACATAATGTTCTGGTATTTTTATGCAATAAGGGACAGAAAAACTATAGATACTAATGCTGAAAGTATCAAAACATAACTTTATATCAAAATTATATATTACAGCTATACAAATATTGTTACAATGTAATGACAAAGCTAAGACCAAAACTGAAAAGTATTAAAAAGACCAGCAGACACACACTGGATGGAAACTGTGATCAATCACAATGTCCATCTTCATGCATGCATCTTGTAACAAATAAATCCAACAGAATTACTCTCCTGACTGTAATCCTCACTACACCTCTAGTGATGGCTCTTATTATGCAGTGATAATATTTTACTGTACTTATCTGAATTTCCATAGATCTGCTTCAGTTGCGTTCTCAGCTGTACACACTGCTGGATTCAAATGTCCTCCAGTGCTACAATGCCTGTCACTCTTGACATCAGGGTGAGGGCTACGGGCGGTCTCCTATTTACACGTTTGGTCCTAGGCTTCCCTTATACTGCATACACAGCGAGAAGAGATAAAATTACATATGGTTTCGGACAGAATTGTTTTTGCTATCACTCTGCAATATGTGTCTCCAGTATTAAAAAGCAAGCGTGTGACTCTTTAATACTTTCCAGTTTTGGTCTCAGCTCTGTCATTACATTGTATGTAATTTTGATATAAAGTTATGTTTTGATACTTTCAGCCTTAGTATCTTTATTTTCTCTGTACTCTCGTAAAAATACGAGTACATTATGTTTGTAATTTAGCAATCTCCTATGTATACAGATCTTTTTAGGTAGGATATAGCACACTTATTCTTGGGATAGTTGCAGACTTTTCAATTGGAAGCCAGGAACACGCTAATTGAGTCTATTGTATATATATATATATATATATATATATATATATATATATATATAATTTCATAGCTTTTTGACTGCTGAGCACCACTATATTCACTAGACTGGGTGTCTATTTGGTAATTGCTTCTGATTTTTTTAGAGGTTCAATCTCCCAGAACCAGTTAGTAACAAAACAAAGTATGTGACTTGGCCTTAAGGAAGTGACCTCTTGATTTAGGATGTGTCATCAACAATGTAGAAAGAAGTTTTCTAAAGATACAAAAATTATTTAATGGGCATTTACACAATAGTCCTGGGACCTGAAACCACAGCAAACATTTAAGAATTTTCCACTGTGTCACAAACTGCCCAGGCCAAGAGCTTGACACTCTGTGGGGTACTAAGCACTGACCATTGAACTGAAGTCCAAGTGCAAGGGAGGTGCACAAGGGTAGGGCAGCTGAGAAGTGCAAGGACATTTCAGAGCATTCCTTTCCTCTGCACCTTGTTTTACATGATGGATTAGCACGGTGTACAGGAAATTGGTGTTATGCCATTTTGTTGTGCATGCTGTAAGGAAGGTGTAATGGGCTTGCTGGCATTAAAGACTTAACGACAGCGGACCATGTCTGCCATATGCACTAAAGTGATCATATGCTATAGTGCTTACCCAAAAGTGCTGCAACCTCTGTTGGAGGCTAACAGCAGGCGGACTGCACAAGTACATTCCTAGATTCAACTCTGTATCACCAAAAACCTGCTCCAAAGAGACACTGACAGTTAAATACGAAAGCCTCTTAGATGCATAAATAAAAATAAAAAAAGTTAGGGAAGCAATTTGCACCCTGTGTATTATGGCAAAACTGGAACGATTTGATGCAAGAAAATGTCACTTTATATATCAAAGAAAAAGTCCAGCTGAAAACTAGTTTTCTTTTTAATTTCACAAGTAGAGGCTGATTTAAATAATAATAACTGGAGCAATTTTGGAGCAATCCACTTGGCATATCAGAGACAAATTAAGAGACCAAAACAATTTAAATTTTATTTCAACTAATAATGTATTGGATACCTCTTCAGCATTTCAGGGGTTAAAAGTTCTAATTAAATCAACAGTAAGTTTGGGGAAGTTTTAATGGTCCCTTATTATACTGTTGGTTTCCTCCAGCATTGCTAAAGGTCTTCTTAATAAACCATCCAAACGAGTTCCTCTCTTTTTCCCCAAAAGCTCAGTAGAATAGTAAATAGTTTTCTTGAAAGGCAAGGCCAAATATATCTAGTTCAAACTGATTTGTTTACTATTGTGTATTAAAGATGAATAGCATTTACACATGTGGTGAAACATCATTAGCCTTAAACAATATTAAAAGAACAATTACATAACCTGAAGCATACACATGTAAAATGTGCCTACCTGGGAAGAAGAATCTGCTTTTAAAGGGATAGTAATGTTTCACAAAAACAACAGTTCCAGTTAATCTTCATAGTATTTGGGTTGTGGAAAGTGTTATTTTAATACTGTCAGAGCTGTAGTTCAAGAGTAATTGAATGATAAAGTATCCCCCTCCCACCCCTTTTACTCATGTAACACTGCTCACCTCAGAGCAGCAAGACTGTCCGCATGGATCACAGAGAGGGACCATCTTCAGTGAGCATAAGGAAAAACCTGAAAAACCTGTCAAGGGGCAGTCATTTTCTTATGCTCACAGTAAGAACACTGTCCTTTGCTGTAATCTATCTGTTCCCAGGACCAGATTCCACATCTTAGGGGAGGCTGCTTACACTAGGTAAAAGGGGCAGGAGGGGGATACTTTATCATTCAATTACTCTTGAACTACAACTCTGACAGTATTGAAATAACACTCTCCATGGCACATGGATACTACTTTCATTGTGAAACATTAGTATCCCTTTAATATAAAGGCTGCTAGCTAAGCAGTATTGAAATATCACTCTCCATGGCCCAAATACTATGAAGATTAATTGGAGCTGCTGTTTTTGTGAAACATTACTAACCCTTTAAAGAGAAATCGGAAGATACATTGATAACCTGTTCTTTTAAGCTCATTAAGCTTTTGATTGACAATGATAAAACTTAGTTATTGGATATACTCAGATAAAGTTGTGCACTTCAGATAAAAGAACTCTAGTACATTCTAACAAAGCAGGAGACTGGTAGACTAAGTTATACCATTATTGGCTCACTGAGCAGCTTTAGTATACAAGCTTTGAAGACAACTTAGGTCCCTTCTTCAGGCATATTTATGCTCCAACCCCCCCCCACACACACACACACACACTGGAACTCCGCTGCACAAAAGGCAGCTATTCCATTTGGTGATGGGTTCATGGGCTCGCTGTCCACATGCTGTCTTCTATATAACCTGTGCTAAGCTGTGGATATGTTTCCAGAAATAGCTGTACATCCGAGAGCACTATACTTTTTTTTTCTTTCTTTCTTTAAAAGAAGGTAGGTGGCCTTTCCTATGGCTGCCTCATCTCTCCAGCACAGTGGGGGCTCCATCTGGAGTACAGAGCTCCCTAGAAAAAACTAGATGTCTCCTCTACTTAGTTTAAGGTAATAGGGACTCCTTTCTTAACTGGTGATAGAGTCTCTTTAAAACATGTCCATTTTGATACTACTACTCCAGTCAACCAATTCCAGGATCAGTTAAAGATACAATTAGGAAAATATGAGGGTATTGTAGACAGAAGAGATTTTGTAAACAGTAGAATATAGAGGTGAAAGTATTTTGGGAAGTGTAGAGTTCCATACAGGAACAATAATAGGCTGTGGAATCTAATAGTGAAGAGGAGCGTTTTTACAAGCAAGCCTTTGAAACATACAAGATCTGGGAAGAGACTTAGGGGCAGGTTACAAATAGGATTACAACGGGCAGCACCAATAACATTCAGTACTGAATATGAGGAAGAGTAGATCATGACACAGTAAAAGCAAGAAATAGAATCAAAGTTAACTGTAATTCATCTCTTTCCATATACTTTAATGGCAGCACATAGACCAGGCTGAACATATTCATCCATTAATGCTCTAAGCAAGTTTTAATTCATGGTAGAGTGAAGTCCTGAAGGATGTGACAGAACTGCTACAAAAAAGTAGGGTACAACAATTGATAACCTCTACCATAGTAGAAACTTTTGCCACCATCAACATTTACTCCAGCTATTAACATTTGCTCACAGGTGAAAATACTTTTTGACCTAGTCAACAAGGAAAAGGATCATACAATAACCTAATTCCATCAGAATGTAGGGTTTTCATGCAATTAGAAAATATGCAACATATAATTACTCACTATGGAGGAAACATTGTGTTAAGGCCAGTGGACATAAACCTGGGTGTTATTAATAATGAACAATCTTACCACTGTCTTTCTTCTGATATACAAGGGTCTTCTGGATAAACTGTTGAGCTATGCCACACAGAGATGGACTGATCACAACTTCATGATCATGTGGAAACTGGTGATGCCAACATATTAATAAATAAAAAAATATTAATAAAAATTCAGAAGCAATCTACAGAGCCACCAGGCTACCCCATTGTTGCTGGGATAAGAGGTTTATGTAAAAAGATGTTTTCTTTTGTGGATCATTTCTGAAAGTCAGTGGTAATGGTTCTTGATTCATATTTAAGACATTCATCAGATCTGCTACTGAAATTAGAGCATCTCACTGCTGAACCAGGTACTCTGTGATATCAAGTTTTGTACTCATCCATTGGATACCAGTGGGGTATCAGGGCTGTTAGATAATTTTGATGCACTTTGTATGGAACACGGAAACTATGAATATTTTAGTTTCACTTTTGGACTTTGTCCTATGACATGTTTTGTTTTTAACCTTCAATTTTACCTGCTACAGGATGGGTAAAAAAGTGTGCCCCCTAGTATGGCAATCTTTATTGTGTGATGGAAGAGAGAGAGGGTTTTGGATGACATTTGGAGGGATTATTGATGCATGTTTTGATATAAAACCTCTCTTTACTAGGGATGGGCTAAAATATTCTCCTCAAACTGAAACTGATGAAAAAACTAACTTTCCGGGTTGGCAAAAAATTTCCAGCAAAAAGTGTCATTTTCCTTCTTTTTTCACCTAGTTCATTGCATTGAAATCAAAGAAAAAATTTGTTCCACACAACAATAGTTTTCTCTAGTTTTCTACAACCATATACAAGGGTGTCAGGCTCTCACAGCAGCCATTCTGTGTTTGTGAGAGGAGAGAGCAGCACTTTTTTGAGCTAGAGAAGATAGGAAAATAAAGGGGAATTGAAGCTTAGTTTAGGGAGTCTTTTAGGTAGGGTATTTGTTCTCTGTATTAGGAAAGTCTGGGGGCACTCTGGAGGACGAGAAGTGAGGAAGGAGGTTAAACCAAAACACCACAAGATACAGGCAGCTGGGGTCCAAATTGCTTGCTGATTTTGCTTTTATTCTCTCTGTGCTGGGGAAGTCTGGGTAAAAAAGTTGTTGATTTTTTTTTTGAGTTATATATATTTTTTGGACTAACTGTGATAAGATAGTGTTGACAAATGAAAATAAATAAATAAATAAATAATTAAACAAATAAATATATTAGACAGCTGACTGGGAGCCTGAGCTCTGTGACTGAGGCAGACTTGATACACAGCAGATGACACAGAGAATTTTGTTGAGGGCCAAGGCAAGACATCACATTCCATCAGTTGTGTACTGTAGAGAGTAAAAACACACACAGCAGGTGAGTAATGTCTAGCAAATGCACAGACAGGAGCGGGAAATGTGGAGCAGAGCAGGGGCGTGGGAGTACAATGGTAGTACAAAAACTGACTGCAGCAATGGTTGCTGCAGCATCTGCAATAAATGATGATGATACCTCTTCTCATGGGGTGGATGCAGCTTCTCAAGGTTCCACCAATCATACCATGCCAGTCCCCCCCCTACCATTATCATGAACATCTGCCACATTGTAGGTTGTACTTTATTTTTTTTTATCATTTGACATAATCAGGAATATGAGCCAGTGTCACTTAAGCAGGAAGTAAGTGTTGTGGGCATAGGACAAAGCACTCTGCATGCTAACACACTTTTCAGGGTATATGTTGCTGTAGGACTCACAACTTTGACTTCCAGCTACTTATTTCTCTACTACAGCCCTCAGAAGAAGTAATATTGTGCTGGGAAATGTTGCACCATAGGAAACATAGGTGAAAATGTGTTGGAATAGGAGAAAAATGTGTTGTAATAGGCGAAAAATTTGCTGGAATAGGTGAAAAGGAGGAAAATTTTGCATTGGAGAAAAGGAGAAATCTTTCGCGAAAAAAGGAAAAATCGTATGTTTTTCATGAAAAGTCATGCAGGGAATTTTTCTTACTTTTCGTCAACCCCTACTCTTTACCCAGATTTAATCTCTAACTACTACCCTGTCTTTCTTCTTTACCTCAAAGCTCCATGAAAGTCTCGTCTACACCAAATTAACTTTCTCATTTCTCATTCCTTCTGGATTCTTCTGCTCCCATCACTCACCTTAGAGTGTGTACACTAAATTAGCTAAAGAGTTGCTCAAGCCTTAAATGACTACTACCACCCATTGCTAATAGCCAGTAAGGCAGCATAGCTGTAGAATCTGTTCAAATATCAGGTGCTTATCCTTCTGAAGGTATATAAGATGTACCATTAAACTGAGCAATAATGACATATATATATATATATATATATATACAACAACACACTTGAAAACAAGAGATCATCTCAATATATCTTTCCTGGTAATATTATTATTATTATTATTATTATTATTATTATTATTATTATCATTAATAATACTCTTGGACCTCTCTGCTGCTTTTGACACAGTTAACCATTTTCTCTAAACCTCTACTCCTTTGGGCCACCTGACCCCAGCTCTCTCCTGGTTCTTATACTATCTCTGTGACCTCTCCTTTAATGTTTTGTTTGAAGGCCACATTTCTCTCTGATCTCTCTTTAGTTCGGGTTCTTCAGAGCTATGTTTTGGTCCCCCTTCTGTTTTCATTCTATAAATTCTCTCTAGACAGTCTAAATGATTAATTAATTGGGTTCATCTACCATATTTACTATGATGATACCGAAACCTACCTCTCATCCAGGGTTCCTAGCTGCCTCTCCGAAGTGTGCACCTTAAAGCCCTCCTGTTACCTAAAATGCAACTATCCAGAACAGGACCTATACTCTTTCCCTATCCCTCACATCCCATATGAACTTATCATCTCTATTAATTACTCATCTTTAACCCTTTGAGTGCCAGAGGGGTACGCAATACATTGCAAAGCAATGCATTGCGTACCCCTCTTGCACTCAAAGGGTTAAATTCTACCTCCCAAGCTCACTGCCTGTGAGTCATTTTTTACTCTACACTCTCTTTCATTCACCACTAGGCTCCTGCCATATCTTGCCACCTTTATCTCATACATATCTCACTCATCCTACACTTCAATGCTTAATTTACAGCTCTGATTCTAAACCATGCCCTCATTGTCTCCAGTCATGATTATTTCAAACCCTTCCTTATGCCTCTTCTCTCTAATTACCACCTCTCCCTCCCATCTACAAGACCTTTCTAGGGCTGACCCCACTCCCCTAGCATCCAGACTTTTAAAAGGTGCCTGAAAACGTACCTTTTCAGAAATGCCTATCAAATAACATAACATCAACCTAATATAACCTCGTCCATAAAAAAATCACTAACATAGTTATGCCATCATCCCCATTTCACTCAATACTACTTTGTGGCTTACTCATATTTCACCCTCACTTTACTCCCTCCCTGGGACAAGCCATCTTACTTGACCCAACTGCAACCTAATCATACATCTTCCTCTCTTACTCCCACAATTACTTCATAATATTACTGAAGACTATTCTGCCCTACATTTCCTCATTTTGTCACTATCCTTTCCCCATTAGGCCACATTATATGGCCGAATCACATGGCATCTCCAAGTAATTAGACTTTTTGTGTCAATTCCCTTCACTTCGTATAGATTGAAAGCACTAGTGAACAGGGCCCTCTCATCCATATTTTTTTCTCCAATTAATTTTAATGTTGCTTATATATATTGTTCCCATTGGATTTTGTTCTGTTGTCTTGTTAAACCATTGTGCAGGGCTGCTGAACCTGTTGGAGCTCTATAAGTAAATTATTTAAAAATACTGAGAATGGAAGTCATGTTCTTGGAGAGATCCTCCACTTTTCATGCCGAATGGTTTGTAATTTGTCCAGTAGAACTGTATCTTCAGAATACATGGATGTATTTGGAAGAAGGTCTCTGTCAAAGTGTCTGCTGATCTAGTCCAGCTTGATAAATGAAAATTTCACTTTCTGTGGGTTAACCCCTTAACGACACTTGACGGTCATAGTACATCATGGGTCAATCTGAGTTAACGACCCATGACTACTATGACCGTCATGGAATTCTGGGCTCCCCCCGCGGCTGCACGCCATTCGGGGGGTCCGGAATCGGAAAAAAAAAAAAAAAGCTTTTAGTGACCGCCGTGTGCCTGTGTGGTCGATCGTTAAGGGGTTAAGCTGGGAAGGCATTTACAGGCTTAACAGATAGTTATTGTAGCTGTTCTACTTTCAATGTTGTTGTCAACCATTTATTGAACACGTGGGATGTACCTTTTTATTCTATATTAGCCTTGTAAGTCAGGCGTGTCCAAGTTTTTTAATCGTTGGCCATGTGATCAGAAAGCCATAACTGTGATTGCCTCATTATTTTTTTATTGATAACAATGGTGAATTATAACCTACCAGCTATTAAAAATATGAATTTATTTATTTATTTATGGATCAAGTCAGTAACAATTCTGACATATAACTGAATTCTATACTTGAACTGCACGGTAATGGCAGCAGGGGATTAGATCTTACTGGCCCACTAGTTCATGTGTGCTAGTTAACTATAACAATTATAAAAATGTTTAAAAAAAAAAATCTCAGGAGGGCTGCACCCTTGACTCAAGTGGGCTGCATCTGGCCAATGGGCTGCATGTTGATTTTAGTGCTCGAGGAGTTTCCAACACATTACATTTGGAAAGCACTGGAATACATCTAGCACTCAAAAAGTTCATGAACCAGGAGAATGATGAGCTTGCCCAGGAGTAACCATTGACCTTGGCATCATCTCTAAACCTCAATATGCTCTAACTGTTTTTATATATGTTAAATCAGAGAAATCTCTTTGTTTTATTTTATTATGGTTTTATTGATGTTTTTTTTGTTTTGTACGTATGGAGCCAGCCTTATTTACAAAAAGTAATTTTGGAGTCAACCAACTACACCATAGCGTTAAAAAAAATCCTCAAAATGCCCATTGACGTAAATGGGGCTTTTAACCCACTGAATGCTAAAGCGGTCTGCAAAGCATCACTTTGCAATGCATTGAAGACCTCTCTAGCATTCAAGGGGTAAAAAGAGCACTGTTTAAAACAATATTAAGTTTTATTTATCCCCAAGTGTGCAGTTGGTTTGGAACAGAATTGCTCAGAATTGTTTTTCTAAAAGAACAAAGCTTTACTACTCTGGAGCAGTATAGCAAATACCTGCAATTTCATGTATAAAATGTAACCTTTGAAATATCTCTAAAAAAAGAATGAGAATTAATGAATGAGTGGAGGGGATTATCACGGGAACACAGGAAAACTAATTGAAGATTGTTTGTAGAAGTCATCTGAGATTATATATTTGGCTACCAAGAGCATCTAAGGACATGGATCTCAGTTGGTTCTAATCATGTCTAGTATGACGTGTGCACTGGGATTTCCAAAAACAGATAAGACAAGTGTATGAGACTGGAAAAGGATGAAGAACAGGCCTATATTTACGGAGAAGTGCTCTTCAAAAGGGAAAATTGCAGCACAGTTGTCATGGTCCACTTAACCCAATGTACGTTACTTAATAAATATGGTATTGGGGAGCCTATCCCTGACATGTCTAAATGGCCCAACATAGTTAAATACTGTATTGTTAATTTTTTTATATTGTCAGAATTATCTTCATTTTTTAAGGCTTCTCATTTCAGATGGTTTCCACTTCCTTCTGGCATTTTCGTATTTAAAGGGATAATAATGTCAAAATATAAATATACATAGAATTGCTGAAGTTATTTTTTATAATGTATAGTATCTTTTGAAATCTTTTTATTTACCTTCATATTCTTCTTTCTATTGCATCATGCAGTGTTCACTGGGATCTGAAAAGTGGTCCAGGTGGATCGCAACGAAGGACAATATTGTGTCAGCATAAGGAGGGATAGGGGTTCCTTATTCTGACAAACACACCATGGCCCCTCTGCGATGCATCTGGTCAAGTGACTAACTTTCAAATCTCAGTGAATTCTGTATGACGTGAATTCATTTTTATGCAGGCTAGTACCCTATTTGCTCTTGCAGCAGCTGAATGAATTTGCACACTGCTGTGAAGTCTACTGTCTATCAGTATCCTAATCTTTCTCTAATGAGGTTTCCTCAAGTTGTTTCCCATTTTGTATATATGTAGCATGTTTGTTTCTGCAGACCAAATGCATTACATTAAATATCATCTGCCACTTTTGTGCCCATTCAGTGAGTTTATCTAAATCCTTCGGCAGAGAAAAACATCCAGCTCTGTATGTATTTCCTTACACAGCTTAGTGTCATCAGGAAAGACTGAAACACTACTTTCAATTCCCACTTCTAGGTCATTAATAAACAAATCATAAAGCATTTGGCCCAGGACTGAACCCTGTGGCACCCCTCTTACAACTTTAGACCAACTTGAAAAGTTTACATTTACAATAACTCTCAGCCATCTATCATTTAACCAGTTCTCAATCCATGTACAGATATCACCTCCCAAACTAAAACCTTTTAATGTATGCAGTAACATGTTGTGAGGCACTGTATCAAAGGCTTTTTGCAAAATCCAAGTATACTACATCAACAGCAATTTCCTTGTCCAAATTACTACTTACCTTTTGTAAAATGCAAGTAAATTAGTCTGATATGATCTATTCTTCATAAAACCATTCTGATTCATACTAATAATATTGTTTGACTTCCCATAGTTCTGAATACTGTCAGTAACCCTTCAAGTATCTTACCCTTTATGAATGTCAAGCTCACAGGTCTGTAATTTCCTGGTTTGGATCTTGCCCACTTTTTGAACAATGGAACTACATCAGCTTTCCTCCAGTCACAGGGCACTATGCCTGATAAAAGTGTATCAATAAATATTAAGTATAATAATATTGCTATTACTGAATTAAATTCCTTATGTGCACTTGGGTGTACACCATCAGGTCCAAGTGATTTATTCACCATAGCATTTTCCAGTCTCTTTTGGACTTTGTCCTTAGTAAGCCATGTACATGATAGAGGAAATTCTGTGGTTTTGTCTATTTGCCCATAGCCTGTCATTGTTGATTCCTTTGTATATACTAAAGCAAAGAATGTATCTAGGGTGTCGGCCATAGCCTTATCCTCACTAATCAATTCACCTGTCTCAGCTTTAAGAGGACCAATATCAACCTTATATATGTTAGATCAGAAAAATATATTTGTTATATTTTATTATGTTTTTGTTTGTTTGTTCTTTTCAATTTGTTTTGTACGTATGGAACCTTATTCGCAAAAAAGAGAAGTTATTTTGGGGTCAACTACACCACAGCGGTAAAAAAAAAAATCCTCAAAATGCCTATTGATTTAAATGGGCTTTTAACCCAATGAATGCTAGAGCGGTCTCCAATACATTGCTTTAACCTCTTTGTTATTAATATACTTGGAGAATTGTTTAGGATTTGTCTTGCTCTCATATGCAATATTTCTTTCATTTTCAATTTTAGCTAGCCTGATTGTGTGTTTGCAAATCTTACTATATTCTTTATATTTTTTTAAATGATACATCTGACCTGTCAGCCTTAAACAATTTAAAAGCCTGCTTCTTACTTCTCATTTCCCTGCAAATCTCATTATTATGCCACATTGGTTTCAATTTACTCCTCTTTTGCTTATTCCCAATGGTATATATTGACAAATATATTTGTCTAAGAGCATTTTAAACAAATTCTATTATTCTTGTGCATTTTTATCTTTGAAGATTACATCTCACTGAATATCATTTAACACTGATCTTAGCTTTATAAAATTAGCCTTTTTAAAATTGAATGCTTTTGTAAACCCTTGTTATTGGGTTTCTCATAAAAAATTTCAAAGTATATCAAACACCTGATTATTTTTACTAGATTAATTGATTTAGTTTTATTTTTAAAGGTCAAAAAATAATAAACCAGTTGAAATTTTAAAGCCAGCTTTTTTATTTACTAGTGTTGCTTTGATAAAACCATTTGCAAGAGCCGAAATGCTGACCTTTCATTTCCACAGATCAATGTATTATATAAGCTATGTTACTATTAATGGACAGTGAATCAAGGCTCTGGGACTAACAGTGGACAGTGGAGAATGGCTGAGGTGTCAGACAATGGACAATAGAAGCAGACAGAGTATGTAAGGATCTTGTGGTGCAGGTGAGACAGTGTAACATGGCTGAAGTACCAGATAGTGTATATGCGGGTCTGCAACTTCCAGTGGCACAAAGTAAGAAGCCTGTGGTGACAGTGTGTAGGTCTGTGACTATTAGTAGACAGTGGAACAATGCTTTAGTGTAATACTGTGTATGTCTTGGGTCTGTAACTACCATTGGGACAGTGGAACAGCCCTGGGATGTCAGACACTGGAAGAAGGCTGGGATGTCAGACAGTGTATGTGTTTGTCTGTGAGCACCAATGGAACAAAACAGGATTATCAGGAAAGAATGTGTGGGTCTGTGACTTCCAGTGGCACAGAGTAACAAGCCTGGGGTGATAGACAGTGGAGCAAGGCTGGAGTGGGGGGTGATGGTATATGTGTTGGTCTGTGACTACTAGTAGACAGTGGAACAATGCTGGAGTCTAATATGGTGTACATGTTGGGTCTGTGGCTACCAGCAGGACAGTGGACCAACCCTGGGATGGCAGACACATGTGTTTGTCTGTGACCACCAATGGAACAAAGCAGGATTATCGGGATTATCCTTGTCAATGCGCCGGTACACACAACCTGTTATGAATACCGACACACCACTTTAGGGCCTATGAGAGACAGCTCCACTCAGGAGTGGTCAATTTTAGGCCCCATTTTTACTTACAGCACTCCCGCTGGAGAGCTGTAAGTAAAAAGTACATAACGTACTATGACTATCACCGGTCCTTAAGTATTTAAGGACAGTGATGGTCATAGCACGTCATGTGGTCCTTAAACAGTTAAAATACAATTGGATGTCTTAAATAAAGTCATAATTAGTGATGAGCGAGCACCCCAATGCTCGGGTGTTCGGGTGCTCTGACCGAGCACCCCCGGAGGCTCGAGTGCTCGGCCGAGCACCCGAGCCCCATTGAAGTCAATGGGAGGACTCGAGCATTACACCAGGCACCCCCTGCTCTGATGAGGGGAGGGTGCCTGGTCCATAGGAAAAGGGCAGAAAATGATGGAAACACCACAGAAATGGTTCAGGGACAGCATAGGGAGGATGTCTGGATGCATCTTGGACTCCAACATCGCTGCTGGGAACGATCTTTCGCCCGTAGTACGCCATTTTTACAGACTGACCGTAAAACACACAAAAAGGAAAATAAAAACGACTTTAGGCGAAAAATTGTTACCAAACAGTATTTGCTGTATATTTACTTGTATATCATCTGCAAATTCTCCCAAAAATTTCCTCGATTTTTCTGAACTGAGGCCATGATTAAGAGGGAAACGTGCGCAGAGGCAAATTCTCCCAAAAATTTCCTTGATTTTTCTGAACTGAGGCCATGATTAAGAGGGAAACGTGCGCTGAGCCGACCATCTAAAACATTATGGGTGAGGGTCTGCTGCGGAGCTGACCATCCTAAACATTATATGCGAAGGCCCGCTAGTGAGCTGACGCTATAAAACATTATATGAGAGGGCCCGCTAGAGAGCTGACCCAATAAAACATTATATGAGAAGGCCCGCTGGTGAGCTGACCTATAAAAAAATTGTCAAACAGCGCCCGCTGGTGAGCTGGCCCTATATAAAAATTATATCACAGGGCCCGCTGGTGAGCTGGCACTATATAAAAATTATATCACAGGGCATATGGAAGAGGAGGAGGAGGAGGAGAAGATTAAGAGTCAACCATATACCCGTTTTTTGGGTGGAAGGGGTGAATAGGAATACAGAGTATTCCCATCATTGTAAATAACATATATAAAGTGAGTTTATGTTCCCCCAGGGCTTTCCTCCAGTGGAGTGGAGAAGTCAGGGGAAATCCAGGCCTTGTTCATTTTTATAAGTGTCAACCTATCAGCATTGTCGGTGGAAAGGCGGATACGCTTATCTGTTATGATGCCACCAGCAGCACTAAATACCCGCTCAGACAGAACGCTGGCGGCAGGGCAGGCCAGCACCTCCAAGGCGTAGAGTGCCAGTTCATACCACGTGTCCAGCTTGGACACCCAGTAGTTGTAAGGCACAGAGGGATCAGTGAGGACGCTGACACGGTCTGCTACGTACTCCTTCACCATCTTCCAAAACTTTTCCCTCCTTGTGACACTAGGCTGCGCATCAGGGTGAGGGTGCTGGCGGGGTGTCATGAAGGTGTCCCACGCCTTGGAGAGTGTTGCCCTGCCTTTGTCGGAACTGCTGTGTGCTCCCCTTTTCTCCCCTTCTCTGTTGGCCAAGTTAGCACGTACTCTGCCGCCAGCGTTGTCAGATGGAAAATATTGGAGCAATTTTTCAACAAGAACCTTCTGGTATTGCACCATTTTGCTTGTCCTCTCCACCGGAGGAATGAGAGATGAGAAATTCTCTTTGTAGCGGGGGTCCAGAAGGGTGAACACCCAGTAATCCGTGTTGTCTAAAATGCGTATAACGCGTGGGTCACGGGAAAGGCAGCCTAACATAAAGTCAGCCATGTGTGCCAGAGTACCAACAGGCAAGATTTCGCTGTCCTCACCAGGAGGATGACTCTCAATCTCCTCATCCTCTTCCTCCTCTTCTGCCCACCCACGCTGAAGAGATGGAACTAAAGTTCCATGGCTACCCTCTGTAGCGGAGGCAACCGTGTCTTCCTCCTCCTCCTCCTCCGCCTCCTCCAATTGTCGCTGAGAAGACGAAGTGAGGGTGCTCTGGCTATCACCTTGTGTAAGCTCTTCCTCCTGCATTTCCACCTCTTCCACATGCAAAGCGTCAGTTTTAATTGTGAGCAGCGAGCGTTTCAGTAGACACAGAAGTGGGATGGTTACACTGATAATAGCGTTATTGCCGCTCACCATCTGTGTCGATTCCTCAAAATTGCGTAAAACCTCACAGAGGTCTGACATCCATTCCCACTCCTCACTTCTGATTACAGGAAGTTGAACGGAGAGGCGACGACCGTGTAACAGCTGGTACTCCACTACTGCCCTCTGCTGCTCACAAAGCCGGGCCAACATGTGGAAGGTGGAGTTCCAGCGCGTGCTCACGTCACACAGCAGCCGGTGAGCTGGCAATTGTAAGCGCTGCTGCAGCTTCAACAGGCCGGCTGAAGCTGTAGATGACTTACGGAAATGTGCACACACACGGCGCACCTTGGTCAAGAGATCATGCACATTGGGGTAGGTTTTTAGAAATCGCTGAACCACTAAATTAAATACATGCGCTAGGCATGGTACGTGTGTGAGCTTGCCGAGCTCCAAAGCCGCCACCAAGTTACGCCCATTATCACACACAACCATGCCTGGTTGCAGGTTGAGTGGCGAGAGCCACTGCTCGGTCTGGTGACTAATCCCCTGCAACAGCTCTGAGGCCGTGTGCTGTTTGTCCCCAAGGCAGATCAGCTTCAGCACGGCCTGTTGACGCTTCCCCACTGCAGTGCTACACTGCTTCCAGCTACCGGCTGATGGGGGAGTGGCGCTGCACGCAGAGAATTCGGAGGTGGAAACGGAGGAGGAGGAGCCAATAACGTAGGTGCTGGCGGAAACCCTGATGGAGGTAGGGCCCGCAATCCTCGGCGTGGGTAGCACCCGTGCCATCCCAGGGTCCGAGTCGCTCCCAGCCTCCACGACATTCACCCAGTGTGCCGTCAGGAAAATGTAGCGTCCCTGGCCACAAGCACTTGTCCATGTGTCAGTCGTTAAGTGGACCTTCCCAGTAACTGCGTTGGTCAGGGCACGGGTGATGTTACGGGACACATGGTGGTGTAATGCGGGGATGGCACACCGGGAAAAGTAGTGGCGGCTGGGGACCGCGTACCGAGGGACAGCTGCTGCCATCAGGCTGCGGAAGGACTCAGTCTCCACAAGCCTAAATGGCAGCATTTCGATGGCCAGTAATTTGGAAAGGTGTGAGGTTAGTGCTATGGCCTGTGGGTGGGTGGCTGGGTATTTTCGCTTGCGCTCAAATGCCTGGGGTAACGACATTTGGACGCTGCGCTGGGACAGGGAAGTGGATGTGGTCGCTGATGGTGCTTCAGATGGTACAGGTGCAGGGCGGGAGGTATGCGGGCCTGCGCCTTCGACAGGCGATTGGCCGGCACCGAAAACAGGGGAAGAGGAGGCAGTGGTGTGGCCTGCAGACACAGATGGGCGATCCAGGCGTTCCTCCCACTTATTACGGTGCTTGGATGCCATGTGTCGGATCATGCTGGTGGTGGTGAGGTTTCTAGTGTTCATGCCTCGGCTCATTCTGGTGTGGCACAGGTTGCAAACTACAATTCTTTTGTCGTCCGCACTTTCCTTAAAAAAACGCCATACCGCGGAACACCTACCCCTTGGCAAGGTAGATTTACGCAAGGGGGTGCTCCATGGAACATTTGCGGGCCGGTTTGGTGCGGTCCGCCTTCTTTCTGTAGCCACACCACTGCCTCTTCCAGCCTGTTGCGGTGCTGCAGATGGCTCACCCTCAGGACTGCTGTCATCGCTCGGCTCTACACCTTCCCAGGTGGGGTCAGTCACCTCATCGTCCACCAAGTCCTCCTCCACTTCCTCACTCTGATCATCCTCCTCATGTCTTGATCCCACCACATACTCAGTCATTGACAACTGTATATCATCCTCCTCAACAAGGTCTTGAGACAGTAATAGTGGTTGATTTAATGGCAACTGTGTCTCATCATCATCATCATCCACTACTTCCTTTGACCTTAAATGCCGTTCACATCTGTCATCTTCTTGTGATTGGGTACCCTCTAGAGGTTGTGAATCAGGGCATAAGATGTCATGTTCCTCTGCAAGCGTGCTTGGAGAGAGGGTCAAATGAAGGATTGGTGATGAGACGAGCTCCTCACTATATCCCAGGGTGGGATCACTTCTTTGACCAGACCCTCTATGGTGGGAGGAAGGATGATCAGAGTGAGGATTATGTTGACCAGACTCTTGGCTACTGAGAGTGGACTTGGTGGAAGACAGGGTGGTGCTTAACCGACTGGAAGCAGTATCAGCTGACATCCAACCGACCACCTGTTCGCAGTGGTCGGACCTCGAGAGTGATGTCCTGCGACGCCCTGTAAAATGAGACATGAAGCTAGGTATGGTGGATGTCTTTCTTTCTTGTGCTCTGGCACCAGGCACAGTTTCTCCGCGTCCTGACCCGCGCCCTGAACTATCAGGATCACGTCCACTTCCCCGTCCCTTTTTACCCGCCTTCTTCATATTACACGGAATATGTGCTGCAAATCTGCAACTGTGCAGAGTACACAGAATGTGCTGCTAAACTGCGGTGACGCACACTGAATGGAATATGTGACTTTGATATTTTAGTTTGAAGACTTAACAGTATTTCTTCCTATTCTGCAACTCTGCACAGTACACAGAATGTGCTGCTAAACTGCGGTGACGCACACTGAATGGAATATGTGACTTTGATATTTTAGTTTGAAGACTTAACAGTATTTCTTCCTATTCTGCAACTGTGCACAGTACACAGAATGTGCTGCTAAACTGCGGTGACGCACACTGAATGGAATATGTGACTTTGATATTTTAGTTTGAAGACTTAACAGTATTTCTTCCTATTCTGCAACTGTGCACAGTACACAGAATATGCTGCTAAACTGCGGCGAAGCACACTGAATGGAATATGTGACTTTGATATTTTAGTTTGAAGACTTAACAGTATTTCTTCCTATTCTGCAACTGTGCAGAGTACACAGAATGTGCTGCTAAACTGCGGTGACGCACACTGAATGGAATATGTGACTTTGATATTTTAGTTTGAAGACTTAACAGTATTTCTTCCTATTCTGCAACTGTGCACAGTACACAGAATATGCTGCTAAACTGCGGCGAAGCACACTGAATGGAATATGTGACTTTGATATTTTAGTTTGAAGACTTAACAGTATTTCTTCCTATTCTGCAACTGTGCACAGTACACAGAATATGCTGCTAAACTGCGGCGAAGCACACTGAATGGAATATGTGACTTTGATATTTTAGTTTGAAGACTTAACAGTATTTCTTCCTATTCTGCAACTGTGCAGAGTACACAGAATGTGCTGCTAAACTGCGGTGACGCACACTGAATGGAATATGTGACTTTGATATTTTAGTTTGAAGACTTAACAGTATTTCTTCCTATTCTGCAACTGTGCAGAGTACACAGAATGTGCTGCTAAACTGCGGTGACGCACACTGAATGGAATATGTGACTTTGATATTTTAGTTTGAAGACTTAACAGTATTTCTTCCTATTCTGCAACTGTGCAGAGTACACAGAATGTGCTGCTAAACTGCGGTGACGCACACTGAATGGAATATGTGACTTTGATATTTTAGTTTGAAGACTTAACAGTATTTCTTCCTATTCTGCAACTGTGCACAGTACACAGAATGTGCTGCTAAACTGCGGTGACGCACACTGAATGGAATATGTGACTTTGATATTTTAGTTTGAAGACTTAACAGTATTTCTTCCTATTCTGCAACTGTGCACAGTACACAGAATATGCTGCTAAACTGCGGCGAAGCACACTGAATGGAATATGTGACTTTGATATTTTAGTTTGAAGACTTAACAGTATTTCTTCCTATTCTGCAACTGTGCACAGTACACAGAATATGCTGCTAAACTGCGGCGAAGCACACTGAATGGAATATGTGACTTTGATATTTTAGTTTGAAGACCTAACAGTATTTCTTCCTATTCTGCAACTGTGCAGAGTACACAGAATGTGCTGCTAAACTGCGGTGACGCACACTGAATGGAATATGTGACTTTGATATTTTAGTTTGAAGACTTAACAGTATTTCTTCCTATTCTGCAACTGTGCAGAGTACACAGAATGTGCTGCTAAACTGCGGTGACGCACACTGAATGGAATATGTGACTTTGATATTTTAGTTTGAAGACTTAACAGTATTTCTTCCTATTCTGCAACTGTGCACAGTACACAGAATGTGCTGCTAAACTGCGGCGAAGCACACTGAATGGAATATGTGACTTTGATATTTTAGTTTGAAGACTTAACAGTATTTCTTCCTATTCTGCAACTGTGCAGAGTACACAGAATGTGCTGCTAAACTGCGGTGACGCACACTGAATGGAATACGTGACTTTGATATTTTAGTTTGAAGACTTAACAGTATTTCTTCCTATTCTGCAACTGTGCACAGTACACAGAATGTGCTGCTAAACTGCGGCGACGCAAACTGAATGGAATATGTGACTTTGATATTTTACAGTTTGAAGACTTAACAGAATGTGCTCTAATCTGCAACTTTGCACACTAAACAGAATGTGCTCTAATCTGCAACTTTGCACACTAAACAGAATGTGCTCTAATCTGCAACTTTGCACACTAAACAGAATGTGCTCTAATCTGCAACTTTGCACACTAAACAGAATGTGCTCTAATCTGCAACTTTGCACACTAAACAGAATATATGAATTTTTTTTTTTGTTTGTTTTTTTCCCCCCACACAAAATAAACTGCTGCCCCCACACACAGTAGTCCTAAAAAGGACTTTTGGGTCTTTTTTTTAACAAATTTGCTTGTCTTCTCCCTACACTGACTTTCCCTTCCTATCCTCATCTCTCCCTGGCTAAGACTGAGCCGAACTCGCTGGTCAGGTGCTATACAGCACCCGACCACGGGTTCTGGCCAGCCAATCAGTGTAATGCCAGAAGCCAACATGGCTGCTGGCATTACACTGATGTCAGAGCCTCCCTGCACGTTTATTGGCTGCGCAGCAGCCGCGAAACGTGTGGGGAGGAGACCCGAACATGGCGGGCGAGCACATGCGGTACTCGTACGAGTACCGCCATGTGCCGAGCAGAGCGATGCTCGAGCCGATCCGAGCATCGGCCGAGCATGCTCGCTCAACACTAGTCATAATGATTTATTTCAGATAAACCAGTTTTACATTTCATTTCAGACCTCCCAGGGACCTTGATATATATATATCAAGGTCCCTCAACAGGCACTCAACAAGATATTATTTTCGGATAATTTACCAAGGAATAATATACACGTCATTGTTTCAGCTCTTTCAAGAGCCTGGACACTCCTGTCAAAATCACTGCAGCAAGATTCACAGGGGCAGAGACAGATTAAGGCTCCATGGGACCCTAGACAAAGTACCACTTTGGGGCCCCACATCTTCTGATCTGGTGCTTCTGACAGAGTGCTGCTAGCCGGTACTGGCCTTGTGGTTCTTATGGAAGCGGGCTCAGTTAGATGATGCTGAACTCTTTCAATAAAAGGGCTTCTGACTCAAGATGTTAGCAGCAGCAACAGCAGGTCACCTGTTTGTGACCAATCACTTGGCCTTAAGCAGTAGCCTAGGTTGCCATAATGGATGATTTGGCTCTGCACAGGGGCATTTATATTCCCCCACTCCTGTCAAAACTGCTGCAGTGAAACTCACTGCCATCAAGTTACAGCAGTTCCCCAAAGTACACAGAGTGCCATGCAGCAATCCCTTTTTTAGACCTGGAAAAAGTAGACATGGGAGCCCAGCAGAGCATATGTAAGGGTGGATTCTAGGCCTCATGAAACAAATAGTGAATGGTTACTGATGCTAGCATGGAGTGCAAGGTATATAAGAGTGTTTAGGTGTTATTGTTCCTTTAAAGGGGTGGCAGCAGCTTAGTTTTCCTTTAAAGGGATAGTAATACTTCGTTTTAACTTTATTTTATGTTGTAGGCATTAACCCTTTAAGTGCCAGAGGGGTACAGAACACATTGCTTTGCAATGCATTCCGTACCCCTCTGGCACTCAGAGGGTTAAAAAAACATGAAGAATGATATAAGTCTCATCTCTCAAACCTTTATGGTTTATGAGATATTCACAAGCAAAGTTTCCCCTCCCGCCCCTTTTTCCTAGTGTAAGCCATCTCTTCTCAGATGTGAGTCTGGTTGTATGACAGGACAGATAACAGAAGGGGACAATCTTCTTTGTATGAAAACAATGAAAGCCCTTCCCCCCTTGACAAGTTTTTCAGCTTTTTCCCTTATCTTAATTGAAGATTGTCCCTCTCTGCAGTCTACCTGGGCACCTCCCTTCTGATCTGGTTGAACAGGGAAGGGATACTTTGTTTGTGAATATCTCTTAAACCATAAAGGTTTGAGAGATAAGACTTATATCATTCTTCATGTTTTTTAATGCCTACAAAATAAAAAAAAAAGTCAAAACAAAGTATTACTATCCCTTTAAATATTCTGCAAGTGCATAATATTTAAAATCAAATTGCTTTCACTTTATTATTTTGCTTTCAGATGTTCTTTTTTCACTTTTATGTCCATGACAGTGAGGCCATTGAATTTCTGAATCCAGTGAGTATTCTGTCTTTAACATGGGATCTATGTATTATATGTTTACAATGATTCAAGTCTCCCTACAGTACTGATTAATCTGTATGTTGTTCAGGTATGCTTTTCTACATTGTTTTACTCTTTTATTTTTTACATTGTGTGTGTCCCATACTCACAAACACGCAGAATGCTTTGTTAAAAAAAACCAGAGCGTTATCTGTCAGGTACATAGAAGTGTAATAAAATAGATTAAAATAAAAAAAAAATGTTCAGTTGATTTGTATTTACATGTTATGCACTTGTAGAATATGTAAAGTCAATATAAAGGTTTGCTATTCCTTTAACCCTTAGAATGCCAGATGGGTATACAAAGCATTGCTTTGCACCTCAAAGACTTAGAAAGGGTTAACCCCTTGAGAACCATACAGTTTGCAACACATTGGTTCTCAATGGGTGAAGGACCATAAGTGCTGCTTTGTTTCCCCTTCTGTTTGTACCTGTATTATGAATTAATGAAGTATCCATTTGATCTACTTTAGTAGCATCGCTGTGTTGCGGCGCATTGGCAAATTGTTACCCTAATGTGTTGAGATTGGGGTCCTTTCACCCCGGCACCAGCCTTGAGCTTGCACAGTGTTACCGCTAGCAACTCCAGTGACAGGGTGCGTGAAGTCCCGTGTGTACATACATATACCCGTATTTCGCTTCGCGCATATTGAATGCGGTTACCTAGAGCGGTCTATTGCGCTACTGTACGCAACCCCTCTTGCACTGAAAAGGTTAAGAGCATGCAAGTTATCCACTCCTGTACTATACAATGACAATGCAATGCGTTCTTAAATAATTTCACTAAGCCAATTTTAACCCTTTGAGTGCCAGAGAGATAACTAATGCATTGCAGAGCAATGCACTGGCTACCTTTATGGCACTCAAAGGGTTAACATCTTCAATCCATACTCTTAGTTTTATTTGTCTAATTATTTGTTTTAATTTTGTGGGGAAACCCTTCTTTGAGAATCCTGGATTTCCCAATGAGAAGAATGGGTAAAAAAAATTGCACACACTCTGGCTCTCAAATGATTAATGAAACTACCCCCTAATGACAGAACTATCATCCATAAGATGCTTTGTAGCAGTTTAACATTCTTATCACATAGACTAATGGACTAACCTTACCTATCTATATAGGGGACACGTGTGGGCTACAGGTGGTTTTCTTCAACCTGATGCAATAAGAATATCTTGTCCCTCCGAGATGTAAGAAAACTACCTGTCTTTCCCGTGCTCTCCCTGTTTCATAAAACGTCCCGATACTCCAAAATACATTCATGCTAGTAACGATCAACCAAACACACAGTCAGTTACACGTTGATAGGATCTCAATTTATTCCAGTGTGAGCCATCTATTCCTCTACACCAGTCCCAGTCCGCTGGGTGACCGCACAGCGCTGTCCTCTCCAGGTCACCTCTCCGACAACCTGTTACAGAAGCACCCTGTTCTAGGTGATTGACAGCTCGGATGCCAATTACAGGGCTACCTTCCTTTCCTCTAGAGACCAGCGCACCAATCCTTGGCTGGGAGCCTTACATGTCCTTCCCACTGCTTGCACTGGAACTAATAGGAGATAAATCCCTGCCTCACACAGGGAAGTTCGGTGCACTGAGACAGGGGAGGGAGCTACAGTACACACCACCAGGGCACAGAGAGGTGAAGGCGCTAGAGCTCTGTCCTACCTCTCTCACATACTCACAGTGCCTTGGGAACACAGAGAGGGGAGGGTGCTGGAGCACTGTCCTGCCTCATGCAGAGAGAGACCGGTGCACTGAGAGAGAGGAGCTGCACTGTACTTAATAACACGTACAGAGCCCGGTGCACTGAGGCGAGGGGCTGAAGCACTGTCCTAACCCACACAGCCAGTGCACAGACAGACAGCAGGGAGCTGGGACACCGCTCTGCTTTGTAACCTTGTCAATACTGCGGTTAACTAAATGCCCTCGCCGTGAAGAGACTGCGCTGAACTTCTTCCTGACACTTGCCGAGAGGTTCCCTTTTCAGGAGCTGTAATAACCATGAGGACGCAGAGCCCTAGGACTGACAGGGCGCACGGAGCTCTGCTGTGTATAGCGATTTGGCTGTTGGTGGTCCGAGAACTTCACGCACAGAGAGGGGTCCCGGGTGATTCTTCCCTGTCATACGGACCACTGGAAGATGAGATCCTGGTGGCAAACAGCGGGATCCGTGTCCCCTTCGGGAGATCGGTGTACCTGGATCCCATCCACGATCTCGTGATCCAAGTTCAGCCGGGGGACAAATGTCACATCAGTGTACTGGGCAACGATCCCCTGTCACAGAGGCCCGGACACCTGTCTCCCAACAGGTTCCCATGTGAATTCGGAGCCGAGGAAGTGAAGTACTCACACATGGGAGCCCGCAGCCCTTCCAAGGACAGAGTCAAGCTTCAGCTCCGCTATGACACACAGACACGAACAGTCATAATACCTTTCATGATCGAGGTAGAGGTACTCTTCACTCAGCTGGAGGTAGTGACCAGGAACATGCCACTGACAGTGGACAAGCTTCTGGGTACCAGCAACCCCATTGACAAAAAGACCTTGGAATTCACCTTTGACAGAAAATCAGAGGTGTGCAGGATCACACCAATAGTTGGGTTGGGAGGGCTGCCCAGGTACGGGAGACTGATGTATAACTCCGGACAGATGTTGGACTGCGACGAGTTCCTGCAGCTCGGTGTGCGCTACCACCATACTGCAACCACACAATCCCCCAATAGAGACTTTATCCCGATGCTAGTGGAGCTACACGATAAAGGGGGAAACCTACTAAAGCAGGAGCATTTTCAGATACTGGTCAGAATCCGAGAAGGGTTAGAAAACACCCATCCCAAGCCTAGCTTTATAGCCATGATGATGATGGAGGTAGACCAGTTTGTCATGACTGCCATCACTCCTGACATGCTTGCAGCTGAGGACGCAGAGACTGACCCCGGTGATCTCATATTTAATATTACCTCATCTTTTGGTCCCAGTCAGGGGCAGATTGTAAGCACCGATGATCGAAATTTGCCCATCACCTCCTTCTACCAGCGGGACCTTCAGGAGCTCAGGATTGCTTACAAGCCTCCGCCTGAGGATTCTAATTCAGAGCGCATCTTTGAAGTGGAGCTAGAGGTGGTGGATACTGAGGGTGCTGTGTCTGACCCCTTCTCCTTTATGATTGTTGTGAAACCGATGAATACACTGGCTCCAGTGGTAACCCGCAACACTGGGCAGCTCCTTTATGAGGGACAGTCCAGACCCCTTTCCAGTTCCCAAAACCTGCAGATAAGTGACGAGGACAATCTGCAGGACGTTAGGGTAACAGTGCTTGATGGACTGAAGCATGGGCAGCTTTCCTTGCTCAACTCCCCACCGGGTGGTGCAAAGTTCTTCACAGCTTCGGATCTGGATCAAGGCAGGGTGATCTATCAGCATGATGGCAGCGACACGTACAGTGACAACATCATTTTCCGAATGACAGATGGCCAGCATGAAGTTGAGTTCCTCTTTCCAATCACAGTAGTACCGACCGATGATGAACCACCAATTGTTAATGCAAACACTGTCTTAACGCTTTCAGAGAAGGAAGTGGCCCCTTTGAGTCCCGTTGTGTTAAGTGCCACAGATATTGACTCTGATGACTCCAGTATACTCTTTACGTTGGAGCCTCCTTATTCATCATTGGGGGTGATGGTGCTGCGACAAAATGTGATACCCCAAGATCCTTCTCAGTGGCAGCTTATCCCCGAATTAAACCTTTACGAGAAAGTGGTAACAGAGTGGTCTCAGCAGGACATTTTAGATGGGAAACTGTATTATAAGCACACTGGGCCTCACAGTACAGTCCCAATAATGGACCAGATCATTTTTAGGGTTCAAGATGACAACGATCCTCCAAACCAGTCAGGGGAACATACTTTTGTTGTCAAAATAAATCCTATAGACGACCTCCCTCCAGAGCTCTATACAGGAACCACTCTTAAAATGCAGGTACATGAGTACCATCTGACCCCCTTCAGGAGGAAGTTCCTCCGTTATACTGACCTAGATTGTGATGATCGGGACCTTAAATACACAGTGATTTCCCCTCCAAGTGACACTGATCAGAATAACCCAGCTATCATGGGTTTCATTGTACTGACTGAAAACCCAGATCAGATTGTTACCGAGTTCACCCAAGCTCAGATAAACCATCTTAAGATTGCATACAAGCCACCTGATCTAGAACTTGGAATCACCCCACGCGTGGTGCAATTTCACTACACAGTGGAAGATTTGTCAGGAAATGTAGCTGAAGGGGACTTTACCATCTTTCTTCAGCCAGTTGACAACAAACCCCCAAATATTATCAATACTGGATTCACTGTATTTGAAAGAGGGACGTATATCATTAGCAAGTCAGAGTTGGACGCAACAGATGCAGATACTGATAGTGATAAAATCTCTTTCACCATCACTCAGGCTCCAAAGCATGGTCAACTGCTGTATTCCAACCATGTTATGGAAGTGGGAGAAGCGTTTGTTCTAGATGACATATATAAAGGCAGGATCGCCTACACTCACAATGGCGAGGAGTCTACCACTGATTCTTGTACCTTGGACGTAAGTGATGGAGTCCATGTTCTTACAATTATCGTGAAAGTAACTGTGAGATTGGTGGACGATGAGGTGCCCAGAATTATGCTGCCAGCTGGTACAATTGGCTCATATCTAGATGTTTTGGAAGGAGGCTCTGCAGAGATTACATCCAGTGTTATCCAAGGCACAGATGCTGATACAGATGACTTAATGCTGACTTTTATAGTGGAAAACCCACCTCTCCATGGACAAATTCTCGTTAACGGTGTTCCAGCAGAACGGTTTTCTCAAAGGGATATCATTGATGGCGCAGTGGTTTATGCTCACACTGATGGGGAAATTGGTCTGCAGAAAAAAGAAGACTCTTTTAATTTAACTTTGTCTGATCTATCTGAGGAGTGGACTATTGGAGGGAACACTGTCAATGGAGTACGGGTTCATGTGACTATTCTGCCAGTGGACAATAAGTCCCCCGTGGTTACTGTGGGGAGGCAGTTTACTGTCACTGAAGGTGAAAAAGATGTCATTACCTCATCACATTTAAGCGCACAGGATACTGACACCCCTAATGATGATATACTTTGCACAATTGTTGTTCAGCCAACATCTGGATACATTGAGAATATTTCCCCAGCCCCAGGTTCTGAGAAATCAAGAGCAGGGACTGCTATTAGCGCCTTCACCTTAAAGGATATCCGTCTGGGTCACATTTATTATGTGCAAAGCATCCACAGAGGAGTGGAACCTGTGGAAGACAGGCTGACTTTCCAATGCTCTGATGGAATAAACTTTTCCCAGAAACATTTCTTCCCTATTGTAATTATTCCAGCCAATGATGAAAAACCTGAAATTTATATGAGAGAATTTGTTGTAATGGAAGGGATGAGCCTTGTCATTGATACTCCTATACTCAATGCGGCAGATGCGGATATCCCAACAGATGAACTTGTCTTCTTTATTACTAAGCCCCCCAAGCATGGCTACATTGTAAACCAGTTTTCCAATGGCACTGCACCAATCCACAGCTTTGGGCTGGAGGACATCAAGGAGAGCTCCACCATTCTCTATGAGCACGACGATACAGAGACCAAAGAAGATAGTTTCGAAATACAACTCACTGATGGAAAACATTCGGTGGTCAAAACAGTACTTATTATGATTATACCGGTAGATGACGAGACCCCCAGAATGACTATTAACGATGGACTGGAAATTGAAATCGGTGAAACAAAGCTGATTAATAATAAAATACTTAAAGCAACAGATTTGGACTCTGATGACAAAACATTAACATATATAATACGCTATGGGCCTGGCCAAGGTCTTCTACAGAGAAGAATACCACATGGTGGCCTGGAAAACATTACATTAGGTATGAGCTTTACCCAGGATGAAGTGGATAGGGACCTCATACAATACGAGCACTTTGGTCAAGAGGGTATCAGGGATCTGTTTAAATTCGATGTGACAGATGGTATTAATCCCCTAATTGATAGGTATTTTTATGTGACTGTTAGTGGTATTGATATGGTCTTCCCAGATGTGATTAACAAAGGGGTGTCATTGAAAGAAGGAGGCAAGGTGACCCTTACCACTGACTTGCTGAGTACTAGTGATCTGAACAGTCCAGATGAGCATTTGGTTTTCACCATTACCAGGGCTCCAATACGTGGGCACCTTGAATGCACCGACCAACCTGGAGTGCCCATTACATCTTTCACCCAGCTCCAACTGGCAGGCAATAAGATCTATTACACACACACATCAGATGATGAAGTCAAGATGGACAGCTTTGAATTCGAGGTCACAGATGGCTACAACCCAGTTTTCCGCACATTTAGGATATCCATTAGTGATGTAGATAATAAAAAGCCAGTGCTGACCATTCATGAACTGGTGGTGAGAGAAAGTGAGAATAAACTGATAACCCCATTTGAGCTGACAGTGGAGGACAGAGATACTCCTGATAAGCTGCTCAAATTCCTCGTCACTCAAGTACCAGTTCACGGTAAGATCATGTTTAACAACAGCAAAGCAGTGACATCCTTCACCAAGCAAGACCTGAATGATAACCTTATCAGCTACAAACACGATGGAACCGAGTCAACTGAGGACAGCTTCTCCTTCACAGTGACTGATGGCACCCACACTGATTTCTATGTGTTCCCTGACACAGTCTATGAAACTCGGAAGCCCCAGATGATGAAGATCAAGATCTTAGCTGTTGATAATGGGGTGCCGCAAATTGTAGTAAATAAAGGGGCTCCTACCCTGCGTATTCTAAGCACTGGTCACTTAGGATTCCTAATCACAAATAAAGTCCTTAAAGCAGAGGACAGGGACAGCGTCCACATCACACTGCGCATCCGGGTCACACAAGGGCCAAGCCATGGATTCCTCATGAACCTGGATAAAGGCAACCACAGCATCAACCAGTTCACTCAAGGTAACTTCTGTGCATCTTCTAATACAAAGGTAGTCAACTGTCAGACATCTAGCTGTTGGGGACTACAACTCCCATCATTCTCAACTAGCCAAAGGCAGGTTGGGGACGGTGAGAGTTTTATACCCCAGAAGCTTAAGTTCTGACACCTGTCTATTTATATACACTCTATGTGCACTTCAACCCGAGCTTACAACATATGGAGCAGTATGTATAAAATAAAAGTGGAGAAGTTGTGGAGTAGATCACATGCACATGCGCTATACCCATGAACCATCTGTTTGATTCAGATTGGAAACTAGATGGGTTAAAGGCCCCAGTAGATCAATAGGAATTTGGGGGTCTGCTTATTTGTTTCCTTTGCCCCCTCCCCTCGATTGCCCCACTGCATCGCACAGGCACCATTGTGCCATATTCATAAAGACCGCAGACCAGTACTGAGGCATACCACACAGCACAAGTCGCTAAATTCTTGTTGATAGAAAATGTGTTAACCCTTTGAATGCTAGAGAGGTCTCCGAAGCACTGCTTTGGAAGCCTCTCTAGAATCCAAGGGGTTACAAGCTCAGTTTAACCCTCTGAATCCCAGAGAGGTATCCCACGCATTGCAAAGCAATACACTGGATACCTCTCTGGAACTCAAAGGATAAAATCAAAGGGGCTTTTTTGCTTCTTAACCATCTGCGTGCCAGAGGGGCGTCAAGCAATCCGTTGGACACTCCTCTGGCACTCAAAGGGTTAACCTGTGGTGCATTCAGTTTCCTCCATAAGTGCATATGACTCTCTCTATGAACTCGACTAAACAGCAGGCGATATGTGTATCTGTAAATCCCCTCATATGAACCACAGTAGTATTCTTTAACCCACTGAGTACCAGAGGAGTGTTAAACGTATTGCTTTGCAATGCGTTGGATACGTTTTTGGCACTCAAACAGTAAAATCAATGGGTATTTTTGCTTCCTAAGCCTCTGAGTGCCAGATGCGTTGGACATCCCTCGATCACTCAAAGGGTTAACCTGTGGTGCATTTGGTTTCCTCCAGAAGTGCATATGCCGCTCTCTATGGACTGGACTAAACAGCAGGTGATACATGAATTACTGTACTGATCTGTTAGTCCCCCTCACATGAACCACAATAGGATTCTATAACCCTTTGAGTGCTAGAGAGCGTACGCAACGCATTGCTTTGCACTCAAAAGATTAGCTGCTTGGGAACCAGTGGAGTGTTAAGCGTATTGATTTGCAATGCGTTGGACACTTCGCTGGCACTCAGAGTGTTAAAGGTAAAAGCCAGTATTAGTTGCATCTCCTAAAAACTGACTGCATCACTGTGTGTTTTAAGGGTTTTCAAGTAAAGTAATCACCTGGCATATGTACAATCATTGGGCAAGTACATCATGCAGCTCTTACAGGACATCTGTGAGAGTTGATTAACCCTTTCCCAGACAATAGAATCCTCAAAGTAAATTCACGAAAAAAAATCCACCAGGCGACTTCTCAAAATGATCATCCAATTGTATTATAGCAGTGACCTTGTTTATGGTTCCCCTGCAGGTGAAACAAAATTATCAATGGAATTTATTTAAGAAAATCACATTGTTGCAGTCCATTGGTTTCAAACAGGATTCCTAAAGGGAAGAGGCAGTGCAGGTTTTAGGGATGTCCATTGCCTGTGGTTTTGAATATAGGGTGCATCCAGACTCACCTAGAAAATGAATGACACACAAAACCCTGCACTGTCTGCGTGATTGATAGACTGTACTTGGTGGCGATCAAATGACTAAATACGTTTATATGTAACTACTATACAGACTTCCAGTTTTACCCCTTCATTGCCACAAAGGTCAAACGGTTTGCTGAGATCTCTAGCAACGAAAGGCGTTAACCCTTTGAGTGACAGAGGGCTACGCAACGCATTGCTCTACGTTGAAAGTGGAGAAGTCCAAGGACAAATGTACTTCATCAGAGAGCATATACTAAAAGACCAAGCGGTTGGATTTGTGTTTTTAACCCTTTCAGTGCCAGGGCATAGTACAACTCTGGCACTCAACGGGTTAACCGTTTGAGTACCTGAAACGTATCCAACGCAAATGCGTTGGTTACCTCTCTGGCACTCAAATCGTTAATGCCTTGAATTCTAGCGAGTGTTCCATAGCATTTCGTTCAGTGAGGTCCTGTACTAGGGAGACCTTGGACAATTCATAGCAAACCAATTGCAAGACAGTGGACAAATATAGCCCCCCCAAAAAAAAGATTTATTTACATTCTAACCCCTTGAATGATAGTGAGGTCTGCATTGCATTGGCGAGCTCGCTAGCATTGAAGGGGTCAAACGCCCAATTTTATAATAATATTTATTTGTCCCCTGTGATGCAGCTGGTTTGCTTCTGAATTACTCTAGGGAGGAGTAATAAAGAGGTGATAAAGTGGAGATAACTTATCCAGTGATATCACTTCTCCAGTTCCTATGTTACTCTATAGAGCCAATTCCCTAAGATCTCCAAAATTAAAGAAACCTTAGTGCACTGGCTCCATAGAGCAACATATGAATTGGAGAAGTGATGTCTATTACTGGAGAACTTATCTCCAATTTATCACCTCTTTATCACACCTTAGTGCATAATGCCCCAGTTCTTCTTGGTATATCTGCTTCAATAGGTTTAAATCTCTATTTACTCAAATAGGAATTTGTAATGTGTCCTATATGGAGCCATTTTTTTTATCCATAATTGTTTCACTTTTACTTTTTACATACAACCCATGATATATTTGTATTAATCCGAGCCTGATCTCCTGAGCTGAACTCTATTCTTAAAAGACCTCAATCTCTGGCACAATGCCAGAAGACAATAGTTAAAGAAAAACACACATTTCAGGCTAGGGACTAAAACCCTGCTGGCACAGACTGCCCTAGTCAAGATCCAGCCTGTATTTTTATTTACTGAAGGGCCTGTTAAACAGGGAACCATACTTTCAGATGTTATGTATAAAGACAAAGCAGGGCAATCCAAACGCACCATAGGGAATGGGTACTGAAACCTGTCATAAGGCAGATTAGACAACTGCATAGAGTTCCACATTTTAAGGGCCCCAGCTGTGCTAACCACACCCACATTCTGACTTGTGGATGTGGCCTGAACAATCTGATTGTCCCTGCACCAGTGTATATGTACCCTTTTACTGGCTAGTATGTATGGATGCTTAGAGAAGTCACCAATGCATTGCACAACTGTGCAGGTTTTCAGTGTCTCCTGACATGAACACAGGTTACTCAGTAGCTCAGTCATTCTGAAGGATCAACATGAGTTTACTAAGTTCATTTCTGTTTTACTGAGGGGATCCTAACACCATGCACTGTTGGTAGGGGGCTTGAGTACAGGATTGAGTACCCCTGACATAGAGGACAAATAAAAAAAAGCACTTGATTTACCTCTTTGAGTTCCAGAGAGGTATCCAGTGCATTGTGAGCTGAATGCCTCTCTTGCACTAAAGGGTTAAATAGAGTTTACAAGTGTGTTGAAGACCTCGCTAGCATTTAAGGTAAGCTGACCAGATCTCACACAGGAAATATACATATTCCAGGGATGCACTAAAGGCAGTGCAGCCCTGCAATATGCATCCCAGTAATATATCACATCTGGCAAATGGTTAACTTTCCAAATGCCTGAGAGATATCCAGTGGATTGCTTTGCAATGCATTGGATACCTCTCTGTCACTCAAATGGTTAAACGTTCTGTTTAGAAAGAAGTCACATTATTTTTATTTAATCCTTGTGGTGCTGTTGGTTTACTCCAGAATTTCATCTCTTTATCTCGATGAATAAGGGCTGTATATATGAATCAAAGTGGAGCAATTCTGGGGCAAACCAGCTGCAATTTGGGGGACAAGTAAATATTAGCAGTAATTTAAACGGGGCTTGTTATCCATTCAGTGTTAGAAAGGTCCCCAGTTCATTGGTCTGCAATACACTGGACACCTGTCTACTATTTAATGGGTCAAATGCCCCAATGGAATCAGTGGAGATGTGCTTCACTTTTCATTTATACATAAGGCTCAATGGCCCATATTTATAAAGGCAAATTGGAGTTATTCTGGACTAAACCAACTGCACCTAAGGGGAAAATAAGGTTCCTGTTAAATTAAATTGGGGTGTTAACACCTTGAATGTTAAAAAGTTCTCCAATTCATTGCTTCACAATGCATTGGAGACTTCTATAGCATTCATTGGGGTTAAAAACCTCTAATCAAATGCATGGGGATTTAGGAATTTGTTATTTGTCCCCTGTGGTGCAGTTTGTTTATTCCAGAATAACTCCAGTTTGCATTTATTAATATGGGCCAGTGGGTCTTATGTATCATAGTGCAGCAGTGTACTTCTGGTGTAAACCCTCTGAATGCTAGATATGCATACCTGGGAACTTTCCGGATCTGCCCCAGAGACTCCGGTTTTCAGACTGAATTACCGGGTCTCCTGAGACAGATGCTGATTCTGCGGTGGTGGTGAGTTTATTTTCCTTCCTGCCCTGTTCCTCCAACTCCCCCCACTTCCCTCCCACTTCTCCTTCCCACCCTGGACACTTCACCTTCCTGCCGTGTTCTGCCCACTTCCCTCCCACTTCTCCTTCCCACCCTGTTCCTCCTGCTCCCGCCCACTTCCCTTCTTCTTCTCCTTCCCCCCCTGTTCTGCCAAATCCCCCCCCACTTCCCTTCCACTTCTCTTTCCCACTCTGTTCTGCCCACTTCCCACCCACTTCTCCTTCCCACCCTGTTATGCCAACTCCCCCCATTTCCCTCCCACTTCTTTGTCCCACCCTGTTCTGCCCACTTCCCTCCCACTTCATCTTCCCACCCTGTTCTGCCCACTCCCCCCACTTCACCTTCCCACCCTAGGCAGTTATCCTTCCCACCCTGTTCTGCCCACTTCCCTCCCACTTCATCTTCACACTTTGTTCTGCCCACTTCCCTCCCACTTCATCTTCCCACCCTGTTCTGCCCACTTCCCTCCCACTTCATCTTCACACCTTGTTCTGCCCACTTCCCTCCCACTTCATCTTCACACCCTGTTCTGCTTACTCCCCCCCCACTTCCCTCCCACTTCTCCTTCCCACCCTGTTCCTCCCACTCCCCCTACTTCCCTTCTGCTTCTCCTTCACACCCTGTTCTGCCCACTTCCCCCCACTTCTCCTTCCCACCCTGTTCTGCCCACTTCGCTCCCACTTCTCCTTCATACCCTGTTCTTCCAACTTCCCCCCATTTCTGTCCCACTTCTCCATCCCAACCTGTTCTGCCCACTTCGCTCCGACTTCTCTGTCCCATCCTGTCCTGCCCACTTACCACCCACTTCCCTCCCACTTCATCTTCATACCTTGTTCCTCCTACTCCCCCCACTTCACTCCCAATTCTCCTTCCCACCCTGTTGTGCCCACTTCCCACCCACTTCCGTCCCACTTCATCTTCACACCCTGTCCTGCCCACTTCCCTCCCACTTCATCTTCACACCTTGTTCCTCCTACTCCCCCCCACTTCCTCTCACTTCTCCGTCCCACCCTGTTCTGCTCGCTTCCCACCCACTTTCTTCCCACTTCATCTTAACCCTGTTGTGCCCACTTCCCACCCACTTCCCTCCCACTTCATCTTCACACCCTGTTCCTCCTACTCCCCCCCACTTCCCTCCCACGTCTCCATCCCACCCTGTTCTGCTCGCTTCCCACCCACTTCCCTCCCACTTCATCTTAATTCTGTTGTGCACACTTCCCTCCCACTTCATCTTCACACACTGTTCTGCACACTTCCCTCCCACTTCATCTTCACACACTGTTCTGCCAACTTCCCACCCACTTTCCTCCCACTTCTGCTTCTCACCCTGAACTGCCCACTTCCTACCCACTTTATGACACACTGATGTACAATCCCCACACACCCAGTTAAGCCCTGACCCTTTTATGACATATATCACGTCATTGACATCTCATGACCGGCAGTACAGGAACCCTTTCCGGGGGCTCAAAGAGAAGAAGTTCCCATGTATGTAGATATGTCTCCACAGCATTGCAAAGCAATGTGTAGACACTTCTCAAGCATTGAAGGTGGTAAAGTTCCATTTAAATCAGTTACAATCTTTGTCTCCTATGGTGAGCAATTTAGGGTTGAACCAGTTGCACCACAGAAGAGAAATAAACATTCCAACAAATACCTATTCATTTACATATTAACCCTTAAATTCTAGAGACATCTCTACCCATTGTGTCAAGTACCATAGAGATTGCGCTAGCATTTATTCAGATTAATGCGAAATGCTTGGCTTCCTTAACCCCACCCATGGTCACCCCTCACACACACTCCTCACATGACCCTGTCCCCAGTGCCATCTACTGTTTTCTGCCATAGAAAATACCCTTGGCTTGTAACAAGCAAGAATGAAAAAAGATGTAACCCCTTGTTTGCTAGAGAGATGTGCAACATGCTGCTTAGAAATTTGTTGGAGATCTCTCTTGCATCCAACAGTTTAAACAATAATCTGTAAAGGGATATAAACCAGAACAGGGACACTGAGATTTCTGTGGCCACACCCACAATTCAGAATGTGGGTGTGGCCAACACACAGCTGAGGCTTCCTTCTATATTTGAAACTCTAGACAGTTGCCTATTCTGCCTATAAGGCAATCTGACTCTGGGTTAGGGTTGCCACCTTTTCTTAAAAAAAATACCAGCCATGGCATTCCCTCCATAGACAGAAGCTAATTTTTTTCCGGCCTGCCGGTAAAATACTGTCTGGGTGGCAACCCTACCCTGGGTGCAATTAGTTTACTCCAGAGTCACTTCTCTTTGCTTTTATACATAAGGCCCTTTTCTGATACATTTTATTTTCAATGAAAACATGATAATTTAGGTGTTCTGTCAAAAAAAATGAGAAATGACAATCATTTAATATGTAACTTCTATGCCAAGCAGCCCATGGGGTGTTCTGGCATTGGCAAAAATGATAATGACATGTTTACTCCGTAACTGAACCTCATCCAGAAGGACAGAACAGGTAACATGAGACGCATACAAGGCGTGCAGATAGTAGTGTGGAGTGAGGAGAGGGGGAAGGGCCGTGAGATATGTTCTTTCATAAATACTTGTGTCTAGAGGCAGACACTATGTGGAAAGATAAGAGGAACAATTCTGAGGCAAACCGATTGCACTATTAGGGACAAAGAAAGCATGTAGCTGATATATCTGAGGTATTGCTAACATATTGCAAAGCTATTTGTTGAATACCTCTTTAGCATTCAAGGTGTTAAAAGTCCCATTTAACCCTTTGAGTGCCATAAAGGTATCAAACGCATTGCATTGGGCACGCAAAAGGTGTTTAATTAATAGAAAATTTGTAAATATTTACTTGTCTTTTGCAGAGCAGCTGGTTTGCTTCAGAATTGCTCATATATTCTTACATGGCCCTATGGCCTATTCTCAGGAAGATAAGTAGGAGCAGTTCTCAAACCTGGGAACTCTCAGAGTTTGACCTTGAGACTCAGGGTTTTGACCCAGATCTTAGGGTGAAGGGCCAAATTCTCAGGGTGGGAGAGTCCAGTGTTACCTGCTATATGATCTGCACCAAGTAACTGCTTCTTTAGTACGGCCAGATCTTTATCCTAGGTACCCCTAAGCGGGCACTCTAGATACCCTTAGCTCTGCCCATAGCCACTCCCCCACTCCTCACATGACCCCACCCACAGCCTCATCTGCTCTTTCATGGTACAGAAAATAAAAATAGGTGAGAAAAGAAAACTATTTTCCAGTTAATAAAGATATTTAACAGGGCACTATGTGGTCATGAGTAGATATGAGCTTGGAGGTATTATATCTCCTTTAGTGAAAGTAACTTAAAACATAACCTTTTAAAAAAAATTAATAAAACCAAAATTATAAACATCTGTTACAATTTCCCATTATATTGGGATCAATAGTTTAATCTTATTTGAATCTAATTAAAGTGATAGAAGTGGTTAGGGATTTGAATAAATCAAGAAGTGAAGCACAATACCAGTGAGAACTCCTACTACTATGTGTGATCAGATCTTAACACACAACATACCCTATGCTATGGTCCCTTAATTCAGCACCGGCACTGTCGGGGTCTTATCAAATAAATGATATCTCATATAGAGTGTGCAAAAATATGCTATAACACAACAATCTCAAGGTGCATAACATATGTAAAGTGAAGAAAGTGTCCATTCCACATATGATTAACATTGAGTCATTACAATTTAATGAATAAGACAAAATACTTCCAATCAAGAATGAAGATTCATAAAAAAAAACAAAAAATTATGTTCAGCATCTTAATAGCTGTCCATGAGTGGGATAACTTCATAAACAGTATCATCAGGTAAATGTTATGTAGTTATAACCGGCATTTCAGATAATTAACATTTTCCTAACGCACATGTCACTGACAAGGCTTTATATAAGGCTATAAACTCATAGATAATTAGTTGTCCACCAGTATTGTGTTGTTTTTAGTTATGATTCTCCCATCTTGATTGGAAGTATTGAGTCATATATTAAAGTGTAAGGATTCCATGGGCGTTATATACTAAGGTGTGATAAAGAGGTGATAAAGTAGAGATGACTTCTCCACTGATTTCACTTCTAAAGTTATTCTATAGAGCCTATGCACTAAGATCTAAATTACAGACATTTTAGTGCATAGGCTCCATAGAATAACACAGGATCTAGATAAGTAATCTCCTCTTTATCACCTCTTTATCACCCCTTAGTGCATAACCCCCGATGACTGGATTTTAATCATATGTGGAGAGGACGATTTCTTTACTCTACATACTGTATTTTATGCACTGTATTGAGATTGTTGTGTATTACTCCTGCTGAGTAAAACAAGGTCCTCCCTCTGCTGGAAGATGTGTCTATCCAGAGTTATTAAAGTATAAACTGTTACTTTGTACATTACCAGTGCCCTCTAGTGGCCAGATTTTACCTATTTATTCTGTTGAATTCTATGGGAATGGCGAGTCACTGACAGCAGTTCTCCATATACTGTCATTGCAGCTACTGAGTCACTTCCTGGCAGTTTGGACTTTCAGGAAGTAATCTCCTTTGATCACTATTTCCAGAGAGTATAGCAGATTTGAACTGTTCTAACTTTTTAATTTAACAGCTGTTAGCAGTGGGGGTGCCTTTTTTTGATCAGCAGGGCAAACCATATAACATAAGGGTTTGTTTAATTAAAAAAATATTGCTTCTTTAATCAAAGACTCTTCTCGCTTGCATCAATTATGATGCAGCGCTAGACAACATTATATATCCCCTATAAATGCCCCTCAAGGGCACCAGATATATGTCTAGTCTTTTCAATCCCCCCAATCTCCAGTCTTATTTTATTTTAACGGAATAATTCCTTTGGCGTCTTAACCCTTTGATTGCTAGAGGAGTATGACACGCATTGCAGAGCAATGCGTCGTGTACCCCTCTGGCCCTCAATGGGTTAAGTATAAAGTCAAGCTGGAGCAAACCAACTGCTCTATAGAGGGCAAATAAAATTAAAATAAAAATCCTTATTGATTTAAATGGGTCTTTTACAACATAGAATGTTAGAGATGCCTACAATGTAAACAACCCATTAAAATCAATTGGGATTTTTTTATGTGGATCAGTTCTTTTAACATGAAATTATGCCTCTTTTCCTTTATAAATAAGGTCCATTTTCCGAGCAGGACTTATGCAAAAGACTAACATTATATTTATAGAGCAGGGTTTTTTCAAACCTGTACAAGCCCTCCCCCAGCAGTGCATGTTTTTATGATATCACTTAAACACAGTTGATTCAGGTAGTGGTTCATTCACTCTTACAGATCTGCCTGAGTTAATGATATCCACTAGTGTTTAATAGAGGACATCCTAAAACTTACCCAGTTGGGGTGGCGGTGAAGACAGGTTTAAACACTCCAGTTCTAGAATCTCTTGTCCAGGTTTTGAGATATGTTATTATTCTAGTTATTTTTATGACACAATACCCTGTGTTGCAGCTCTACTGACAGAATTTCTAGATATTTTTGGCACAGTTTACATGAGCACTAAGAATACAGGAAACACTTGAGTTTATCATAAGGCCACATAATGTATATTTTTTCATAAGTTTACTGCTCCTCTAAGTTAATGTGTATCCATCCAGATAAAGGGTGCGCTTGTTAAGCAATGATGAAGAAGATAAAGTTCTCTCTGAGAACAAGTTTTTTTTCCCAAATAATTAACGTGTCCTGAGGTGCACTAAAACACATATGCTATCTGCAACAGTTTGGGCCTTTTTCAGACAGGGTGGACAACAATTGGACATATTGCACGAACTGTGTTGCTCAACCCTTGTTTCATTGATGCATTTGAGGATTTGATTTGAGCATCATCTTGGTTCTGGTCTGTGTACCACCCTCTCCCCTAATCAATTTATTGGAGGAATTTATGCACCCAAACCATAAGTGCACTAATGAAAAACAAATCTAAAAACACCTAAGAGAAAGTTGGTGCACAGTGCATGCCCATACCTCCCAAGTGTCTCACTTTAAGGAGGATAGTACCTCTTTGAGACCATAATCCTTCTGTCCCTTTTTCCCACCCTGGTGTCCCTCTTGTTTTAGGAGATCAGACTGTGAGAGATGTATATAAGTGTATCCTATTGCTCCACAACAATAAAACTCACATTAATATGTTTGTCTAAACTTCAGTATAGGGGTTTATAAATTAATCTGCGTGAAAAAAATACACAGAGGTATCAGTAGGTCATGAAATTACCTAAAAAGTGTCATGCCCCACCCACCAGCCACTCCCCCACCAATACCACCTTAAATGTGTGTCCCCCCTCTGGCCAATTGAAATGTTGGGAGCTATGCATGCCCACAATTTAATCCATCTTGCTGAATGATGTCAAGCTTCTTCTGTTTGACTGAGGACTGTTTTGAAGAGACACTAGCACCTGCAATAAACAAAGAGCTTTCAAAATCACCTATATGTTGTTTTAGGCATTTTTTTAGAAAAATATTTTTTGACTATTCTAAATGTATAGATTGTGCTAATTAAGGCAAGGCATGCAGTCTTAGCCCAACATCCCCACCCCCGACTGATTGACACTACTCACCAATACATTGCCTCTTCCCCTAGTACTGAAAGAGTTAAGTGTTAATGAGTGAGGGAGGTAACAAAGGTCTAAAGTAGGAAGTGTTTGTATGGCAGGCCATAATTAGCATAATGTATAACTCTATATAACTTAAAAGCTAATTTTCTAAATAAAAAATGGCATATACAACATATAGGTGATTTAGAAAGCTCTTTCAAAATCACCAAAGCTGTTTATAGATGATAGGGTCCCTTCAGAACACTGATGGGCCTTAAGCAATGTATAAAGTACTGTAGCAGGACCTCTTAACCCATTTGATACTAGACAGCTCTTCATTGCACTGGAGAACTCTCTAGTATCCAGGGATTAAAAATAGTTGTTTCCCACCTGCTAAAAATGAACACTTAAGTTGATAATTGATTCACACAATTTTGAGCTTATATTAAATTAAATAATAGAATATTGTTTGTTTACACATAGGTCAAAACAATGTCAAGTGCTTAAAGCTACAGTATCTAGGCAGAATATTGTGTTTTCACACCCATCTTCACAATGAGAAGCAGACTTAGTAGAAAATCCTGGGGCTCCTCTGTGCAGCCTCAAAATGGCTCCTAAGTCAGAAAGCCTTGGCAGGAACGCAGAAAGCAAACCGGTGGTTCTGATCCACAAACTCCATCTTTCCATGGACATTCCCCTTAGACCAGCTGTATTAGGTTTTAAAGTCCAATATAGTGAGTCTACAGAGTCTGCTTCACTTAGTACTGATGCATTGGGGTCTCATTAAAGACCACTGTTCTGCTCCCCTGTTGGTGGGACTCACAATGCAGCTCCAGTTTAACAAGCCAGTCTCAGGTGAGTAGATCTGCCAACAGGGTAACTGTCTGATGATAAATCCCCTTTAAAAAGGCACTAAAACTATTTTATTTAGGTTTACAGCACTGCATGCAATGGTGTTTTGCTCTTCTGGTCTCGTATAACTTCAAACAAAAAAGTGTCCTGCACATATTTGTTGTGTTTCATTAAAATACTCTATTACTTTCATTTAGAAATTAACTACATTTTTTGTCTTGTTTTGATCCAGCTGACATTGATGACATGAAAATCTGCTATGTTTTACGAGACAGAGAAAATGCAACTAGCGATATTTTCTATTTCACTGTTGAAGACAATGGTAAGTTTGCTGTTTATTGATGTTTCACAAAGTAATGTTTTACGTTAATGCAAAAAATGATTTTGAATGGACGGTTAACTCCTGATTAACAGCTTCCGAAGCACTGTACTGCAGTTTATCCATGTGGTAAAGATAATGTACAGCTTTTAGCATACAAAGTCTATTCAAGAGTTGAATATACCTTATTGGGGTAATGGTACACATCTTGCAAGAATAAGTTGGCTTGTTGCCTTCAAGGCCACTGTCATTAGCAACAGTTATTTACTAGCATAGGCCCAGATAACATTGGAGATGGTACATGTTATCACTGGTTTTATCTCAAAGATTCCTGTTGAAGTCTATGGAAAAATGTTTAGGTAAAACCAGTGATAAAGTTACCAACTGCAGTGGAATCCAGGCGACAGTGGCATATGTATGAAGACAAAAGTAGAACAATTCTGTGGCAAACCAAATGTATCTTATGAATTGCTTTAAAAATCCCTTTGAGTGCCAGAGGAGTGTACAATGCATTGCTTTGTACACTCATTTGGCACTCATAGGGTTAAACCCCTTGAATGCTAAAAAGGTATCCAACGCAAATGCGTTGGAGACCTTTCTAGCATTCAAGGTGTTAAGAGCCCCATTTAAATCAAAGGGACATAGGGCACTTTTATTAGTATCCAGCGATACAATCTGTTTGCCCCAGAATTGCATCTCTGTTGCTTTTATATACATGCCCAGGCACGTGCACACATAGACACCAAGGGGTGCTTGAGCACCTGCCCTTTTTGTCCAAAGTGCCCTCGTGCCCTTTTAACAAAAAAAAAAAAGTTGCCTCGTCGCCCGCACTAACCCTCATCAGCTTTTTAGTATTACAAAGCGCTGGGAGATGACATAATCTCCCAGCGCTCTGCATGAAGAGAAGACCGCGCGGGAGCTCCAGCAGCTACAGGTCTGTGCCAAAGGAGGCACATACAGACCTCTCCTGCCGATGGACCACCAGGGGAGAGGTAGGAAATGGACACTGGGGGCAATGTGGAAATGATGTAGCAATATGGATCTGATGGGGGGCAAGATGGAGATGATGGCAATGTAGAGATGATGGGGCAATGTATGTGAGGGTAAGTTGGAGCTGATGGCAATATGGAGCTGATGGGGGGCAATATGGAGATGAAGGGGCAATGTGAGGGTAAGTTGGAGATGATGGGGCAATATGGAGCTGATGGGGCAATATGGAGATGATGGGGCAATGTGAGGGTAAGTTGGAGCTGATGGGGGCAATATGGAGATGATGGGGGCAATGTGGAGCTGATGGGGGCAATATGGAGCTGACAGGGGACAATGAAAGGGCAATATGGAGATGATGGGGGGCAATGTGGAGATTAGGAGCATTGTGGATGTGTCCAGTGGAGATGGCCAATGGGGGGCACTTCCGATTTCTGTGCCTGCAGGCTCTGAGATGTAAGTTCTTTTCTTTTTTTTAAATATATGTTTTGAATAAATAATTATGAGAAGTGCCCTTTTTTGATTTGAGCCCCTGCCCCCCAAAATGTCTGTGCACGTCCCTGTACATGCCACATATAATGAGTTGAACTTTTCCCTTAAAGGTATAGTAATGTTTCACAATAAAAGCAACTCAAATTACTCTTCATGGTATTTGGGCCATGGAGAGTGTTATTTCAGTAATGTCAGAGTTGTAATTCAAGAGTAATTGAATGATAAAGTATCGCCCTCCCGCCCCTTTTACCTAGTGTAAGCCGCATCCCCTCAGATGTGGAATCTGGTCTCTTGACCGGACAGGTCGCAACAAGGGACAATCTTCTTACGGCGAGCATAAGGAAAACCCTGCCCCCCTTGACAAGTTTTTCAGGTTTTCCCTTATGCTCACTGAAGGTTGTCCCTCTCTGAGATCCATCTGGACAGTCTTGCAGCTCTGAGGTGAGCAGTGTTACATCAGTAAAAGGGGTGGGAGGGGGATACTTTATCATTCAATTACTCTTGAACTCGGACAGTATTAAAATAATGCTCTGCATGGCCCAAAAACTATGAAGACTAATTGGAGCTGCTGTTTTTGTGAAACATTACTATCAGTTTACCTATTGTTACAGAGACAGTAGGAAGTGGTGACTGCATTGCAAGCTTAGAGCTGCAGTGCATACAGCTACATGAGAGATTGCCCTTTTGTGATTTGAATCTCAATGACCTGTTGCTGGGGACTGCATGAATAGTTCACCTATCCTGTATTTTACTGGTAACATTTGAAATCAGATTAAAGTAATACTAATATAATAATGATACATGCTAATTCTAGCTGAATGGGATATTAGCCAATTACATATGGCATGTAGGTACCAAAACCCACCTCATCTAGCACCCAATTCTTTTGCTCAAAGCTAATCTGAAGAAACTTATATTTCTACAGTGCTCGGGGAAACTATTCGATCAACTGTAATCTCCAGTGTAGCCTCAGCCTTATTCAGCTTTATGAACCACTCTGTGAGCCCAAAATGAACTTATGTGATTCATTCATGTGGGTTCAAACAGCTTTCATATGACTTAGCTGTACTGGCAACTTTGTGGTATAGTTTTTGTTGCATTATAAATTGCATTAAACTGGTGTAGTCATTCTGTTGCTTGGGTGATTGTTTCAGGAGTAGTTGATATTGATTTATAGTTGATTGATAGCTGAGCAAAGAGGCTTCTTTTCAGTCCCAGGTAAAATGGACTTGTATTTATTCATGTGCAATAATAGTGTTGCAAGCTACTCTGTGGTAGTCTGTCATTTGACAACACTGGGTAAAGCATGTTACTGTGTTAGCCATAGAAAATGCAGAAGACTAAAGCCACTCAGCTGGCCAATAAAGGTATCATTTTTATTCTACTAGTCCCCTGCATTTGACAATGTTTTGTCAACAAATTATGGAGAATACACACTGCTGATCCCTGGGCCATAATTCCTATAAGACTAGTGGTTCTCAATCTTTTTTCGCTCAAGTAACTCCTAACATACCCCTAGAATTAAATTATTTGAGACATGGAATTATTTTCCTTGGGATGCTGTGCTTGCTGATACTGTAACTGCTTTCAAAAAAGTAATGGATTCCTATCTAGCTCGGAACAATATTGAGAATTATCACAGCTGGCTTCAAAGCAGATAGGATGTTGATCCCTGGGTAATATACCACTGCCATTTCGAGTCAGGAAGGAACTTTTTACCCACTGGTGGCTTAATTGGTAATGGCTTCAATATATATATTTTTTTTGCCTTCCTCTGGATCAACAGGGGTGTTTTGGCATGGACTGGACTTGATGGACGCATGTCTTTTTTCAGCCTCATCAACTATGTTGCTGTATTACTATAAGTAATATCTCAAGGATTTAATACATCAACTTGTAGTTAGTCTTAGGTTTCACAGTCAGAATGACAACAGAGAGATCATTTTGCATAATCATTTCCAAAAATATACTTTAGAAACTTAATTTTAAAAATTTTTGTCTAAATCTTCTAGGAAAAGTGGGGCGCCCTAAGCTGGTGTCCACAGCACACGAAAGTACCAATGCACCCTGGTTGAGAACCACTACAATAGACTGAGTAAGCAACTGCTAAGGGATTTTAACCCTTTCAGTGCCAGAGGGGTATGCAATGCATTGCTTTGCAATGCCTTGCGTACCTCTCTGGCAATTAATCCTTTGAGTGCCAGAGGGGTATGAAAAGCATTGCAAAGCAATGCGTTGTGTACCCCTTTGGCACTCATAGGGTTAAAGGGTTAATTGTGAGTGAAGCTTCGGCTGTGCTGGCCACACCCATTGTGCTGAATTGTCCATGTCCAATGTCACTAGACATATAACCCTGTAATTCATAGTGTTTACATTTGTGAATTTCATTTTAGCTACTAATTTGGCCAGTTTAATTTTAGTGTATATAACTTTACTTTACAACTTATTTAAACTCATAGGGGACATATAAAAACTGTCAAAATTCCCTTAGATTTAAATGGACAGAACAATGCACTGGAGACCCCTCTAGCATTCAAAAGGTTAAATACACCATCTAAATCAATGGGACTTTTGTACTGTATTTGTACCCAAGGGTGCAGATGGCTTGCTTTGGAATTACTTTATTTCATCATAGAACATCAGCCTTGTTGTATATTGGGCCTCACAGCTGTATAACCATGCATTACCTTATCTCTGTCTGTGTTGTTTTTTCCTATTATGAAGATTGTTTTTGCAATTACACCTGGTTACTAGCTGTATGACACAGGGTCTCTTTCCCACCATTTACATCTATGTCTGAGGTTTCTACCCAGTCATTGTAATGTGCTTTGTACCTGGAGACATCTATACAAATAAGAGGGGAGAATGCGGTAATGAGAGTGAGGGCGGACAGAGTAGAAGGTGATAATCATAGATGGGAGCTCTCTGGATCTGACCCTGAGACTCTGGTTTTTAGACTTAATTACTGTGTTTCTGAGTACAGAGGCTGATTTTGCAGCTTTGGTGAGTTACCTGGGTAACTCCACCCACTTCTCATCCATTCTGCCCATTCCCCGTCCCCTTGTACTATTATAACCCCCACCTTTCTGCCTTTGCAACCCTGATTAAGCAGTGGCCATCGGGGTAAGCCCCACCCACTTTATGATGCTATTTGTGATACCCATTCCCAGCCCATGAGCCTTCTCTGGGGGCTCCAAAGAAGAAAGTTCCCAGGTATAGCAATAATATATACTGTATATGTATGTTTGAAAATTGGTAATTCCAGCAGATTGAGTGTTAGGCTATTTTCCTTAGTGTTCTTCATATCCTCATCATGAGGTTTTACACAGGGCCGGCGCCACCTATAGGTGAGGTAGGCCCCGGCCTAGGGCGCACATGTACTGGGGGCGCAGGCATGCAGCGGAGAAGAGCTGCGCCCACTGCCGCACGCACCACACCGGGAGCGCAACACAGTCAGATCTGTGTCGCTACTGCACTCCCTCATCGCCGTCAGCTCTTTAGTAATGCAGAGTGCGCTGGGAGTCATGATCTCCCGGCGCGCTCTGCATTACTAAAAAGAAGACTGCGCGGGAGCTCCAGGTATGTGATGGGGGGCAAGTTGGAGCTGATGGGGGGCAAAGTGGGGCTGATGGGGGCAAAGTGGAGCTGATGGGGGCAAGTTGGAGCTGATTGGGGGCAAAGTGGAGCTGGTGGGGCAAAGTGGAGCTGACAGGGGGCAAGTTGGAGCTAATAGGGGCAAAGTGGAGCCGGTGGGCCAAAGTGGAGCTGGTGGGGCAAGTTGGAGCTGATAGGGGGCAAAGTGGAGCTGATAGGGGCAAAGTGGAGCCAGGGGGAGCAAGTTGGATCTGGTGGGGGCAAGGTGGAGCTGATAGGGGGCAAGGTGGAGCCGGTGGGTGCAAGTTGGATCTGGTGGGGGCAAGTTGGAGCTGGTGGGGGGCATCTCTAACAGGCATCTCCAGACCAGGGGCAGACTGGCCCAGGGGGCAGAGAAAGCACAATCATGAAAAGTGGTGGGGTATAAGTAGGCGGGGTATAAAGGGATGGGACAAAAGGGGCGGACCCAAATGGGCAGCAAAATTAGGTTTTGCCTAGGGTGGCAAAAATCCTTGCACCAGCCCTGGTTTTACACTACATTAGAAGTGATCAAACCTTTCTTTAAGGCACCTACCCCAGTGCAGGTTTTCAGGATAAACTCTACTGAGCACGGATTTGAGCCACTGATTGGTCTGTCTGTGATCACGAGAAGTGATCCTGAAATCCTGTACTGCTGTCTGTGTGATGGGGTGGGGGGAGGAATAGGGGCTTGAAGACAGATTTCTGCACCACTGATTGGTCTATTTGTGGTCAGGAGAGGAGATTCTGAAATCCTGCGCTGCTGTGTGTGTGTGGGGGGAGCTTGAAGATAGATTACTGCACCACTGATCCACAGTTTAAAATACAGAACAAGGTGTAGAGTACAGGAATAGTTGCTCCTACAGCTTGCTGAAAAAGTATATTCAATATCCTACATCCTAAGTCCTATCAAGGTATAAAATACAACATATATATATATATATATGTAAAGGTAAATTCACACTGGAAGCTTTATTGCAGCATTTCGTAAGCAAGAAAATGATGTGTTTGGTAACATAGGGGCCTTATGTAAAAAACCAAAGTGGAAACATTTTGGAAACTCATTATTGTTTTAGGTGATTTTTTTATACATCTTCATGTTAACATAACATCATGATTTAACTCTGGCCTGACAATATTTTAACTCCATCAAATTTGTACCATTGAATTCAATAGGCTCACAATGGAGCACATATAGCTGAGTTTCCAGTGCGTTTTTATCAGCTAGAGATGCCGAGACAAAAAAAAAAATTGGTACAAATTGCATCTAAATTACATGTAAAACTCAGTAAAATCACATGAATAAAAACTGTTAAAATGTATGCATCTCTTTTCTTCCATATGATTTCACTCATGTGACCATAACCTTATAGTTGATTCCAATGATAGATATAATATTTATTGGCTTCATTTAAATCCCAAATGACTTCCTGTTCTGAAGAGCCCCGATGTTTCCTATCCCAGTTCAAATACTAACACCCACTGCCACCTGACATAGCTGAGAAAGATCACGGATGACGCCTTTCTCTGTTCAGGCATGTTATCTCCAAATATACTTTGCCGACGGCATTAAATGGAAAAATGCAGTCATTTTTGTACTTAATACTCTGACCTGAAATAGAGAAACAAAATATGTCACTCAAGAATCATATGGTTCTTGTGTTTGCTTTTTTATTTATAGTAAGTCCTGTTTATCTAAGCACATTAGTATTATTCATGCATTCAGGCCACCAAATGCCTTGTCTGTTAGCACTCAATGGTATTATGGTTTCATAAACTGCTGGATTGCAAAAATGAGATTGGATACTGTGTTGGCACTCAAAGAGTTAATCAATGCCAGGCGAGTGTGAAAGACATTATATAGCAATGTATTGCTCACCCCTCTGGCAGTCAAAGGGTTAATCCAATATAATAATTAGCTAAAACACGTGTAACAACGCAGTTATGCGAAGTAGAGACTGCTGATCATGCTGCAGTCATGCGCGGTAGAGACTGCCCGTGCAGCTGAGAGTCCAGCTCTGTATCAGCCGCGGCTCGGGCAGTCTCTACTGCGCATGACTACCCCGCGACAGGCTGGCAGTGGCACTGTGGCCTGTGTAACGGGCTCTTGGGCTCTTCAACTAGTATATATATATATATATATATATATATATATATATATATATATATATATGACTGATATTACTCCAATAAAAAAAAGACATTGCTGAATTCTAATGGTCAAAAATGTCCCCTTTTTTGCTTGTTGGCGATTCCATGAATTTAATACAAATGTTATCCATATTGCAGATATTCCTTACTAGGCAAAAAAAAGGGGGTAACTATTAGTAACTATTAGTAAAAAATGTTAATTTTCATTGGTTATTGAGGGAACTTAACCCTTCGAGTGCCAGAGAGGTACGCAACACATTGCTTTGCTATCTTCCATAAAGTATTTTTTCTAAACACCATCATTTCCATTCTGTTAGTCCAATGATACTAGACTGTTCAAAAATTACAGATGTCACACTAACATGAACAACAATAATGGAAATGGTATTTTGTACCCTCCCCCATATGATGTCACTTATAGTTACAGATAAGCTTCCGTTAATTAAAATGTATCAGCATATTTTGGATGACCTATTTACAGTTTCATCATATAAGTACGAATTATGTTTGTAACTGATCAGTTATGTAATTATGTTTGTAATTGATCGGTTGTTATATCAGGACAAGAGGTTGATAACAGAGTTCTTTTCTTTACATTTTACATTTAAGAGATCTAATTATATTTCAGCAGTAAATATGCAAAGTGTCAATTTATTTATGAGCACCTATCAAAACTAAGAGTCTGGTCACACAGTCACGTAACTTTATACACGCCCCACACTAATGGTTTATAAATCTGGTTAAAACAATGCTTTGGTAACATATTAGTTCCTGATGAATGCGTAAGTGTGAATGGCAAAAATGGTTGGGCCGTTGTGGGGGTTCATTTGATTTGTGAATAGGATCTGTAGCAAATACAAAATAATTATTGGATTTAATCAAAACATTTAATGTTTGATTCAATCGGGGGCGCTACTGAATATCTTTGGTGCTCCACTAGGTTTGCCTTCAGTTTCTGAATACAGAATAGAGAGCGTAAAATATGATTTAGAACAATTTATATAGATTATGGGATTTTACTAATATTCCTACAAATGCATCCCTTAAATATAAAGCAGCTGCTTACAACTAAAAGATAAATTGGAGTGACTTCACTTACAATTTTTCTGTGACACAGCTCTTAATGCCAAGTGTGCATATTTGTTTTTATTTAAACTGCAGTAATTTGTACTGTAGATTCATTTTAAAGTTGTCCATCTACTAAATACACATTATACATACTGAACACACACTGAAGAATTTTGAATGGTATAATACAATGTAAGTATTAATTTGATAACCAGGATTTTGTTTAAGGGCCATTAGATGCAGAACTAGTCTTTCCTCATTGAGAACTGTGGTCTATGATACTTTATGGACTGGTATTAACAATCGAAGTGCAACGCAATGCGTTGTATATGTCTCTGGCACTGAAAGAGTTAGGATACATTTAGTTAATTTTAAAATTGCTTGTATGTTGAGCTAGCCAATTTTTTTAGTTTTTGAGAAATAATCTTTTATTTGTTTTTTGGCATAATAAGGCACTTCATGCTAATCTGTCATTGTGCTGGTCCAGTATTACTGCACATTAGGGTATTAAATATAATAGCACAGTGAGTGATCCATTTGGCCTTGAACAGAACTAATTATCTTGCACTACAGGAATTAGCATAAAGTTCCACCATGTGTCATCAAAATATAAATACTATTTATTTTACTGTAAAATGGATCAAACAAGTCATAGGCAGACTTTAATTCTCTGTAAAACTAACTAAAGCTATCTTAACGTGACAGGTTCACGTTAACCCTTTAAAGGGAATGTATCACCCCTATACAAGTTAGCCTGAATAGTTACATTATGGCAGAGATCAATATCTAGCCAATGAGAGCGCTCCAGCTTACAGGCAGAAAGCCTCTGCCATCGGAGGAGGCTGGATAGAGGGAGCAGAGGCAGAGTGATGGACTGCGGTACAGAGCAGGTAATCGCAGTCTATGTGGAAGCAGGTGCAGGGCAGTGTTTATTCCTTCATCTTCAACGAACTAGAGCTTTAAAAAAAAAAAAAATTAATAAACTTTTACAAATATTCTCTATATAATGTAACTATTCAGGCTAACTTGTATAGGGGTGATACATCCCCTTTAAAGCAGAACTACCACCCAATAATAAGATAGCATCACATCATTGCCCATATGGCGACTAGCTGCTCAGTAGCGCTAGTCGCCAGCATTCTTACTGGATTAAAGAGAAATCACTATTCTTCATGGACTGACAGCAAGACGGAGCGCGGACATCTTTCCATAGTGACGTCCACGCGCCTGCGTTGTCAGTCCCAGCCGGGTCTTGGAGGCGTTGCTAGGAGCCGGCCGGCTCCAAAAGGGACTGACAGCGCAGGCGGGTGGACGTCAGTAGGGCAAGATGTCCGTGCTCCGTCTTGCTGTCAGTCCATGAAAACTAGAGATTTCTCTTCAATCCGGTAAGAATTCTGGTGACTAGCGCTACTGAGCAGCTAGTCGCCAGATGGGCAATGATGTGATGCTATCTTATTAATGGGTGGTAGTCCCGCTTTAAGGACAAGAGGCATGTTCAGTGCATTGCTTTAATGGGGCTGAAAACAGTGAATTAATTTCAAATTGGTAGAACTGTGATTAACAGCTTGTTTTGCAAATGGTTAATTATTTGTATGCCGGGGGCTCTCATATTGTTTAGCTGATATGGTAATGGTTGACTTTGTTCTGAGTAATAAGTGAATGCTACTGGCAGTGTTTTGGTATCTATTATTTCATTTCAGAATTAAATGCTTATCTCTCTGTGGCTTTCTCCCTCCCCCTAAAATAACTGAAGACATCAAAGCATTGTGCAGTGCAGCGCAGGTAGATTCTGGCTGCATGTCAACCTCACAGACATTTGTTTCTATGTTCCTGGGGAGAATCCAAGGCCTGAAAGAATAAACATATTACACTGAGGATTCAAGGACTCTTTTCAGAGTACAAAAATGCTCTAAAATACTTTAAAATGCCTAATGTCTCCCTTGAGTTTTATCTGATTAGCTTTCTTCGTGAATCTATAAATTCTGTAATCAGTTTTGGTTGCTTATCATTCCAGTGTACCTCTTAGTTTGCTGTTTTATGGGTTGTTCATCTTAGCAAGTTAAAGTTTGTTGATAAAAGGCAGCAGAACATATTTGTCAAAGGAAATTTTTGAAATAGCTATCAATTGCACAACTAATAGTTTTACTTTAGCTTTTGATTCTGTAAGCTATCAACATTTGCTTAGCACTGCATATCTCTTTAAGAGGGACAGTCCCTCTTTGAAACCTAAATCCCACTGTCCCGTTTTCCCACCCTAGTGTCCCTCTTTTTAGCAGATCAGACTATGTGGTGTATCATATTGTTCCACAGCAATAAAACACATTAATGTTTGTTTAAACTACAGTATAATATGATTTTAGTCTTACCTGTTAAAGTGATAGTAATGTTTCACAAAAACAGCAGCTCCAATTAATCTTCATAGTATTTGAGCCATAGAGAATGTTATTTCATTACTGTGGACGTTGTAGTTCAAGTGTAATTGAATGATAAAGTTTCCCCCTCCAGCCCCTTTTACCTAGTGTAAACCCCCACTCCTCAGATGTGGAGTCCAGTCCATAGACCAGACAACTCACACCAAGGGTCAATATTCTTACTGTGAGAACAATGAAAGCCCTGCCCCCCCTCCCTTATCTTAATTGAAGATTGTCCCTCTCTGCAATTCACTTGGACACTCCCTGCTGCTCTGAGGTGAGCAGTATTATGTCAGTAAAAGGGGTGGGAGGGGGATACTTTATCATTCAATTACTCTTGAACCACAACTCTGACATAATTGAAATAATACTCTCCAAGGCCCGAATACTATGAAGATTAATTAGAGCTGCTTTTATTATGAAACATTACTATCCCTTTAAGTCCTTTTCTCTTAGTCCATACAGGTTACTGGTAACTTTGGCTGATCGCCTACCCAAAGTTACCAGTAGCCTGTATTGGATGACAGAGAAAATAGGATTTTAGTCTTACCTGTTAAATCCTTTTCTCTTAGTCCATACAGGTTACTGGTAAATTTGGGTAGGCGATCAGCCAAAGTTACCAATAACCTGTATTGGACGACAGAGAAATGTGTTTATAAATTAGTCTGTGTAAATAAAACACTTTGGTCTTGCTCTAAATTATTTATTTATTTACACACGGAGGTGCCACTAGGTCATGAAATAACCTAAAAATTCTTATAATGCCCCACCCACCAGCAACACCCCCTAAAATAAAAGTGTCCCTCTTTGGCCATTTGAAATGTTGGGAGGGATGGCAATGGAGTGCATAAAATGTGCGGTTAAAAGATTTTGACAATAAGGCCCTAACTCTTTGAGTGCCAGTGGGGTATGCAATGCATTTCCCTGCAAGTATGCTAATTCATTCTGTTTCAGGTCAAACTGTATTTCTTGCTGTGCTATTAGATATGTCTAGATTCATTCATAGCACAGTGTGCAGTAGAATGGGCCCAGCAAGGAATACTGAATAGCTTTAAGTGCCGGTCAGTGCCACTAACAAATAAAGGTTATTTTTTCAAAAAAACATTTATATTGCAGACAAATGGCTAACAACATATAGTCCATTTGTTTTTATCTTAAACCCTTAACGACGGGATGATCCAGCAGTGGGTGGCCATTAAAGAGCACAGCACTTATTTTTTTTCTTAGCAATAAATTCTGGGATGGCAGAGCAGCGTGCAGTCTCGCTGCCATCCCAGAATTCCATGACATGCCAGTACCGTCACTAGTCCTTAATGTCCGGACTAGCATGACTGTCCTGGCACTTTATTCAACTCTAAGGGGTTAAGGACTAATGACATGACAGGACAGTCGCACAATTCAGTTTGTTGAGGACCATTAACATTCCTGGCATGTGGTGGCTTAATGATTGCAGTACAAAGCAATGCTTTGCATACCCCCTCTGGCCTGAAAAGGGTTAAAAGAGAGGTAATGCAATAAGGTGAGGTCTAAAGTGAAATAACCTCTCCACTGAGATAAACTGCCCAATTTATATGTTATTATATGGACCCTCTTTTTTTTTTTTTTTTTTTTAAGAACTAACACCTCGTAATAATGCCTTACTATGGCCAAAGAATCCTAATGGCCCCTATGAATTTTATACCATCTTCAGTGAGTCCAGGATGTTATGGAGCTGGACATGACATTTGCTGGGAGATACAAAGGACCGCAAACTCCGTCCATTTCAAACAGGAATTTTAATCCTTTAACTCCTTAATGATCAGAGGTCCTGGGGCTGGAAAACCCAGTAAGTACCACATAGATGTCATTCGGCGAGCCGGCACATTTGACTAAACACGTGTTCTGGCTCTCCAAATGAGAGTGTGAAAATGACCGCACCGGTCTTGGAGCTGTCAGTTCAGACTCCCCTACTGCTTACAGCACCACCGCCAGAGAACTGTGAACACAAAACCCATGATGTGCCAGGACCGTCACCAGTTGTTAAGTGGTTAAGGACCAGAGCTAAGCAAGACATTGCAGACCTCTCTGGTCCTTACAGGGCTAAGTAGGATCGTGCACTCTTACTGCTTTGGATTGAAAAGATTGACAGCAACTGTGATGTCCACCTTCATGGATATGACATCCCCGACTGACTGAAGATGTTATCTCTTAACCCTTTGAGTGCCAGATTGGTATCAAGTAACATTTTTTGGTTCTAGTAATGTAAGGGAGGGGTTATTTGTAGGAGGTATTCACTTTCCATTATATTGGCAGAACCTTAGTGGATGGTTAGTCAGTTTCTGGGCCTCCAACTCCCATCATCCCCCAACTAGCTAACTCTTGTATTGGAGACCATTCTAATGTCCAGTGAGTTAATCTTCTGAGTGCCATACATTGCTTTGCAGTGTGTTGTGCACTCCAAGGGCACTGAAACAAACAGTAAGGACTTTTATTTCTTTACTACAATTATTTTATATTAAGGGTTCTATTTCAGCCCCGGACTTTGCAGAAAAATATGTTGCCTGTATAAAGTTACCAGATTCCAAGTCTATATTTTTATATCTCTAAAAATGCCTTTCCTGGAACACCACATATCCATCTGAAAATAGAATGAGAAGGAAGCTAATAGTAACATTTGCCACGCAACGGGAAACAGGGAACATAGCTAAAGATCCATGGATTCAACAGATATTTGTAAATAGTCATTTCAAATTTAGGTCGCTGGCAAATCGGTAATACTAACTCTAATGTAGGATGTGACTGTTTAGCAAATTCCAGTAATACTACAATAGAGACAAACGTTCCCTTCACACAACATCACTTTGTTTAACCCCTTGGGAATGGGTGTGCAACATGTAGCCCATCAGTGAAATGCTTTCATCTGACCCCAAGGTGCGGCCCATCTGAGATTTTTAACTAAAACCTATTTAAAGGGACAGTAATGTCACATTAAAATTATTCTACTTATGTAGATGTTAAAATAATAAACTACTTGCCACCAATCATATATCTCACAAACCGCTATGGTTTGAGAGATATTCGCACTGAAAGTTCCCCCCTCCCTCCCTTTTTCCTGATATCAGCTGTAAAGCTGACAGCAGGAGATTCGAATCGTGCAACTTGAGGAGGCTCTTCAGCAGAGCCGAAATCTCATTTTTTAAAAATAATTACTTGATTGGAAAGGACTACAAACCAGGCAAACATTGTAGACCTTTCCAATGAAGTAATTATTTTGAAATAACGCAATTTCAGCTCTGTTGCAGAGCCGCAGGCTGGTTCCAGGACCAGGATTGTCCTGCCGTCTGCACAGTGCTGATGTCAGGGAAAGGGGAGGGAGGGGGGACTTTCATTGCCAATATCTCTCTCAAACCGTAGTGGTTTGAGAGATATGATTTGTGGCACATAATTTATTACTTTAACATCTACAAAAGTAGAACATTTTTTTATGGGACATTAGTGTTCCTTTAACTAGCACACATGAACTGCCAGTACAGTAAATATCAGTATTGTATCAATAGCAGAATGCTATATATACCGTTATTATCAATAAAGAAAATGTATGTGCACTTCACACATACGGATTTCTGATCATGTGGCCCATGACTGAAAAAACACGTATGCCCCTAGGGCTCTATGCCTTTCCCTGGACATACTACAATGACACACTCCCGCAGAACAGTGGTTCTCAGACTATGTTCTGTAGAACTGCAGGGTGCCCTGATTAAGTGTAAGAGAGGAAAAAAGCTTGGGTGCCAGACAGTGAAGCTGGGGCAAAAAGCTACAGTTCTGGGGAACCAATAGGAAAAATTAAATTCCAATTCATTTAAATGGGGCTTTTAAACCATTGATGAATGCTAGATAGGTCTCCAAGGCATTGCTTTGTGTTAGGGAACTTCTATATTAAGATGAACCTATACAAATGAGCATACCTGGGAACTCTCAGGATTTGAACCTGTGACTCAGGGTTTTGACTCAGATCTCATCTTCTCAGGGTGAAGGACCAAAATTTCAGGTTGAGAGGATCCAGGGTTACCCACTACATGATCTGATCTGCCACAGTGAATGAGGGTGGGTGGTTGATGTCAGAATCGGAAGGAGAGTTAAATTAAAACTTAAAAAATGATTTATGATAATCTATGCATCTGCTTGTCATTTGTTTAATATGATAAATAGACAGTTTTAGCAGGTTTAACAAATATGTAATTCTGGGGCAAAAGAACTACATCACATTTATTTTTAAAAATCTCAGTTTTAGCAATAAAACTTTTTAACATTTGGAGCAATTCTGAGGCAAAGTAAGTGTTCCATGAGTGTTGTAATTTACAAAATGTACCTGTTAGAACTATTTAAAACACAATTTGGAAATCCTTTGTCCATTTCTTAAAATCATCCTTGGATTAGAGGCTTTGTCAGCTCAGCTTGTGTAAATGTAGAATTCCTAGATAATCAAATCTCCTTTCAGGAAATACCTTTATTTATCATCAAAGCCATTTCAGGAGAGGTGTTTGTTGATTGCTTTAGTAGTGTGTTTGTGCAAAAATAAAATAGCATTCTTGCCTCATCACTCATCCCCATCCTAACATTAGCATACTTAATGCAGTTTGTCTTTGGAAGCTGTGCTAACACACACCTTAAAACTGGTATGAGCAATCTTTAGATATGTGTGTAACATGACTGAAGGGCACAGTGCAGTAAAATGACAGGTGTCTATTGCACCTGGTAGGTGGAAACAGGAAGGGTCAAAAGACACAAAAGCTCTAAGGCAAATTTTTCACAAGATTACCAAAATATATTAAGCCCTTGAATGCTAGAAAGGTCTCCAATTCCATGCTCAATGCTTGCAATGAGTTGAATACCCCTCTGGCACTCAAAGGGCAGTAATGACCAGAAGGGTGTATAACACATACCCCCATAATGCATTACTTTCTCCTCCAATCATTAAATTGTTAATCAGTGCCAGAGGGTACGCAATGCACATACCTGGGAATTTTTTCTTGGAGTCCTGTGGTGCCATTTGGGGAGTTAAATGATGCGATTTGTGGCAAAAAGGGGACAGGGCTTAATCTTGACTGTGGGTGGAGCTTCAGAAACATAGGGAAAGTATAAGGAAAAGTCTGGGGAAGAAGGAGAAGAGGGAAGGGAGTGGGAGGAAGAGGCGGGGTAGGAACAAAAGTGGGCAGAGTTTCAGTAGAAACTCCCCACATCCGGAGAATCAGCCTCTGCCCCAGAGACCCGGTAATGCAGTATGCAAACCGGAGTCTCCAGGGCAAATACGGAGAGTTCCCAGCTATGGCAATGCAGCCTTCTGCCACTCAAAGGGTTAAAGAGCATTCCTGTATAACCAATTATTATTTTATTTTATTTTATTTTTTTTATAGCACAAAAATTGGAAATCCTCCAATGCTGAATTGCATAATTTCTAGCTCTGTAAACTCCCTTCCATGTCCCAGCTGTTGAGATGCCCTTATAACTTTAATCTGGGTGGTTCAAATTACAGAAATTCTCTTACATTATTTACTGCACCTTTTATGCTGGCTAATTTTAAATAGGGAGTTAACTCAAATGTATAGCTTTTTTCAATTTTATATGCATCAGTTAGACCAACACATAAGACAATGCATCATTTTCAAGTGCTAACAAATCTGCTTGTTTACTCTAACTCCTAAACAAGCAGATTATAATCTAGAATAGACAGATTTATGGCCAATGTAACAATACTATCCTATATTATAATTCGCTAAGGATGTTTGTCAGAAGCCATCATGCACAGCAGAGACAGCTGCACGCTCTGCAGTCATGCACAGCACAGACTGCCCGCTCCACGGCTGAGATGGAGCAGGGTGCTACAAATTCAGACAGGAGTCCTCTCTGTGCACCTTCCTGGGACTGCAGCGCCACCAGTGTTGGCCCGTGTACATGGGCTTTAAAACTACTTCTATATATTATTTCTATAAATATGTTAGCAATTTCATGTTATAAATCAGTAGCAGTTTGAAAGCGTGGCTATAAAATGCAAGAAAGTATATTTAGACCCTATATATTGTCTAATCTCTATTATTCATCATGAAAACTGCATTAAATAAATAAAATCATTTTTAGAATCCAGCTCATCTATGTTAAAATAACCCAGTAGTTTCTTTTTAAAGGGATAGTAATACTTCTTTTTAACTTTATTTTATTTTGTAGGCATTAAAAAAACATGAAGAATGATATAAGTCTTATCTCTCAAACCTTTATGGTTTATGAGATATTCACAAGCAAAGTTTCCCCCTCCCGCCCCTTTTACCTAGTGTAAGCCATCTCTTCTCAGATGTGGAATGCAGTCCATAGACTGGACAGATAACAGAAGGGGACACTCTTATTCCTATGAAAACAATGAAATCCCTGCCCCCCTTGACACACTTTTCAGGTTTTTCTGTTATCTTAATTGAAGATTGTCCCTCTCTGCAGTCTACCTGGACACCACCCTTCTGATCTGGCTGAAAAGTGTTACATCAGTAAAAGGGGAGGGAGGGGGACACTTTGCTTGTGAATATCTCTTAAACCATAAAGGTTTGAGAGATAAGACTTACATCATTCTTCGTGTTTTTTTAATGCCTACAAAATAAAATAAAGTTAAAACAAAGTATTACTATCCCTTTAAAGTCATTTTTCTGTAACCAATTTATTTTTTATTTCAAGGATTTTTTAATCAGAAATCTGGGACCACATAGGGATGATTTCATTATTTGTTACTTGAATTAAGTTATAGGCTCCTGGGGGAACAGATATGTCCTAGGGTGAACTTTGTTTTGTGTGTACATTTTATAGAAAACATGTTGTTTCATCTTTCATTTATACAAAGTAGAAGATAAATCAGATTGCACACATTATGCTAGTCTTAAAGGGACATATATGCAACTTGTTTTACTTTTTATGTGATGTCACTTTTCTTAAAACATGCAACGTGTATTTTTTTCCAAGTTTGGTTTTATCTCATTATTTTTAAACCATTTAAATCCAACTAAAATCCAGCCAGGGTATCATTTTATTGACCTAAACATTAGATTGCACATTCCAGAGTCCTCTCAAGTGTCTGTGGTTGGTCTTCTGAACTTCCAGTTTGACATGAGCCTCACTATACATGCATATTCTTGTGCATGACCTCACTCCTTTTTTGAGAAAGTATCTCCAGAATACACTTTGTAGCCAAAATCAAAGAGAAAAGCTTCCAGTTCAGCCTTGAGCACCTTTGTGTGTGACCTTGAAATTCCAGTAACAACCATGTAGCCATAAATTTTATAGAGTGACTGCACAAGTCTTTATCCTTGTTCTCATCTGCCAATGCCGCTCCCCATTGCGCTCCACCACAGTCTGACCACCCATTTATATTATCTGAAGCTTGTCAATGTTCCTTCCCTCTCAGAATGGAGTGCACCATACTACACATGTACAGTGAGGCTTGTAATCATTGCAGAATGCCCAGTTTTCAAGTCCTGTTACTTATATAGTAAATGATTCTGATTTTTTTTTATCTTTTACCTACTTTTTAGAACCAATTGCTTTGTGATTGTTCTGTGCAAATATGTTTAGTGTTAATAAGGTGGATCACTTTAAAGTACCTTTACGTGTACTGAAGTACTTGCTTGATTTGCTTCTATGTGGGAAATAGACCTTTGAGGCTCAGTCCTTTAAATATGCCAGAACAAGACAAGACAGGTAATGCTTATGATTAAGGTCGGATGGGCAAAACACGACGGATATGTACCAGGGGCCCTTTTTCCCTTCAATTCATTTGTGTTTTTCAATTAATGGCTTCAATTCCAGCCTAACTAATTATATTCAGTATTTCATTTCTTTGTTTGTACTTGGTATATATGTGTCAGTGTCCCTCTTTGCTGTCTCTCTAATGAACTATGAAGATGTGATGGCATTTCTTTGGGTCTCTGTAGATCATTTAAAAACATTGTATGCACCAACACTCTCAAGATGGAGGTTTTCGAATAGGTCACCTATTCAACCTTAGTTCAGGCAATTTAATTCTACAATCAATGCAAGGAGCTTAGTTTTTCAACCATCCCTTACATTTTTCTGTTTGTCTTTCAAGTCAAAATTAATATTTTTATGACATGCTTTTTATTGGGTGGAAGACACACAGAAACACATGTTTTGTTAAAAAATGAAGAACAAACCAAAGTAGCAGATGTTGAACTGTTTAAAACTAAGTTGAGTTGGAAAGAAGTTATTGGCAGCATAAATAAGACTTGCCCACTTGAAAAATGTTATACATTGGTCGATGATTAATATAAGGGATTTTTTTATAATGACAAATTATGAATGAACACATTTATAGTTATAAGTTGGAGTCCTTCATCATCTTTATATCTCTTTATATAAAAGACAGGAAATGTGTTTTTCAGCAAAGATCATCAGCAACTATTTGCAGGCCAGGGATGATGGGAATTGTAGTGCAACAGCAGCTGATCGGTTGTAGATTACCCACCCTTGCTTTAGGGAACAGAAAAAAAATACGGGCATGTTCAGGCAATTTAAGGCAAGAATTCAACTGCTGGGCTGCTGACTTGTATTAGTAATACATTTCTGCTTATCTAGTTAATTGGGGTGTACATTGTTACAGTAAAAGTTAAGACTGAGGCCAAGCTAGACGGACTTAGATGATATATATTATTTTTATCTAAATTGCTAACATCATATGTCAAAAGAAAACAAAAGTCTTCAAAGGCAATTATGTATTAAGCATTTCAATCAAACTGCTTTATTGAGTAAGGAGGAAAATACATACTTTGTGAGACCTTTCAGAATTGTAAACTGCCAGATATTGCTAATGCGTTGTGAACCAAGGTGTTGGGAACTGAAGGCGTAACTACAGTGGGTGCAGAGGGTACAGTTGTGCCAGGGCCCAGCATCCAAGGGTGCTCCATTTGCCCAGGTTCCAATAGCTTGTAGTTATGCATACCTCCCAACATTTCAAACTGCCAAACAGGGACACTTGTGTTCCAGAAGGCGTTGCTGGGGGTGTGTCTGGTGGGCGGGTCATTACCGAGAATTTTTAGACTATTTCATGACCTTTTGACACTTCCTTGTATAACCTAACAAATGACTTATAACAAGACCTACGTATTTATTTATACAGACTAATATATAAACACATATACTGACTTTTAAACAAACAATAATGTGAGTTTTATGGCGATAGAGCAATGTGATACACTTATATATACACCACACAATCTGATCTTCTAAAAAAAGGGACATCAGGTGGGAAAGAGGGACAGAGGGATTTGGGTCTGAAAGAGGGACACTTGGGAGGCATGGTTATGCATGTATGAAAATAGTTCTTGTTGGGTGGCCAAAAAAATGTTTGCACTGGGGTCCTCCAGCTCCACTAGTTGGAGATACCTCTTCCATTCAAGGGGTTAACCCTTTGAGTGCCAGAGAGGTATCCAACACATTGGCACTGGGTATCTCTTAGGAACTCCTAGGTAAAGTATATCTATGTAATTTTTTTTGTAGTCTGTATCTAGCAAATTTAATTTCAGGATCTGTCCGCTTGTTACAGTGTTCTGCTCGGAATTGTTCTGTGAATTTTTGTAATATGGAGTTTTGATGCCTATTGTAAGGAGATATGAAATGAGTGCAGGCTACATATAGAGATCTCTGAATACATTCATTTGTTGCTATAATAAAAACAATACAAAAATCATAATCAGCTCTAACAGACTACTGTATGAAGGACTCTTAGGTCAATTATCCTATATTATAATTTGCTAAGGATGTTTGTCAGAAGCAGTCACGCGGAGTAGAGTTGGTTTCGTATGCTGCAGTCATGTGAAATACAGACTGCCCGCACCTCCGTATCAGCCACTGTGCAGGCAGTCAGTACTGTGCATGACTGCAGCGCCGCCAGTGTTGGCCCGTGTACATGGGCTTTAAAACTAGTTCTTTCATAAAATGATGGTCACATTCTCTAGTTGCCCTGTTAAACAGATGGTTTGCAGTATGCAGATGGATAGTTATAACTGATTTAAAGTGCAATCAAGAATTTAGTATGAATACTGGGAGAGATTTATGAAAGGTGTTCTTGTTCATTTTTGTGAGTGGATCCTTATAATGTCCTTATTCCTTATTATGAGTGTTGGTATTTATAAAGTATTCTAGGTACGTGTAGAAATGTGGTGACTGTAAAGAATAAGAACAGTCAGACATGGCCTTAAATATTTGGTGAAAATTCTGTCTCTAAATTGTTGCAAATAGCAACATTTCTTTATAAATTCACAGAACCACTTTCTTACACACTTCCTTACTCCATTTTATAAAAAAACTTACTACATGGTGTTATGCCCTCCTAAACTGTCCTTAATACTTTTATAACTATCATTGACAATCATACAGACATTTTAACACTTCTTTTCCATTAATTGCACTTGTATAAATCTCCCCCACTATTCCCTTACAAATTACCATTATATATTAGAAAGAAGTGTGAGTTAGAACTTTCAGGAAGTAATTACACTGTAATTCACTTCCTCATAATTTGAAGTGTTATCAAATGTGAATAAAACAACTGATAGAGGTGGGAGTGCCCTTGTTTTTTACTCAACAATAAACGCATTATGACATATAGGTTTTCATAAAGAAACTTTACTGCTCCTTTAAGATAACCACAAATATAAACATTGATTATAATACCCCTTTTAATTTACTTTTTGATGAGTTTGTTTTCCACACAATGACTGATGCTGAAGAAACCTCTCTGGTACAGATGTAATCACTGTGGATAAATCTAGTACATGCACATGAGGATGTTTGTGTAATAAGACACATCCTGGGGCAATGTGTGAATCTGCCAGCACAGCTTATATTCTGTACTTACACGCTAGTGTAATAATTGTGCACCTGCACTTTGGGTTTGTTCAAGTATGGTCATTGACTGGGAAACACACTCTTCCATTTTTCTAGGACCTTAATTCAAGCAAACCCCAACATTACCCCTGTAGTATACACAGGGAATTGACTAGCTTTATGAGATTTTCTCTGCGTATTTCTTTGTGCCATATACTCTCCCACTGTCCTCCCTTTGGCACAAGAGGTCTAAGGAGGAGAATGTTTGGCATAGACAGCACATTAAATAGGTGATAGATAGTTGCAGCACATGAAAACGAGTTCTAGGGCCTATTTTTGAGCAGAATTTATTAGTACACCCACCACCTAAGTCCGAGGACATTATTGCAGGGTACAAGGGTCTGCCCACACCTGATAAAGAAAAGGTAACTAGAAAACCAGACGTAACTGTGTTATATTGTGCTAAAGGGAAATAATACTTTTTCTAATAGGATGATATACCTACTTAGGAGTCCTGAATGTAGTAATCAAACATACACTATACATTCTTTTTATACACATACACGTAGCAACATCCTCTGGGGCAAACCAACTGCACTACAGGGTGCAAATAAACATTCCCATTGACTTAAGCAGGGCTTTAACCAGCCCCACTAGAGTGGTCTCCCTCACATTAATGTTTAAACGTCACTATATTTGTTTATACATTAGTCTGTGTAAATCAAATACTTTGGTCTTGTTCTAAATCATTTGTTCAGTTACAGAAAGAGGTGTCATTAGGTAATGAAATAACATAACAATTCTCTGTAATGCCCCCCCATCAGTCTCAGCCCTACTATCAGTAGATGCTCCCCTGGAAGGAGACCTGCCAGTGAAGCTGGCACTGCATTGTAAGCCCCCAGTGGACCTGCGAGAGAAAAAGAAAAAGTAGTGCCTTATCTCTCCCTTGCTAGTCCCTGGAGAGAGACTGAAAGTGAGCTTTGAAGTCTCCCAAGTAAGTCTCACTGAGCTGCAACATTAGGGATCTATGGACACTGCAAGAGTACCTGCAAAGTTTGTGGTTATGGGGTTCTTTCCATCCTACTGAGAACTGAGGGGTTAGTTTTCTGCCCCCCCAAAAAAAAAAAAAAAATAGGCTGGCAGGAACCATTTTGGAGCTGAACTGTCCTTTAAAAGAAGATGCATTTACAGGATTTCTATATGCTCTCTATAGTGAAATTGGCTTGCGCCAAAATTGAGCCATTTTTTAATGCATCAGCCTCACAAATGTGGAGTGATAAAGAGGTGATATTCCCCAGTTCCTATGTTATCCTTTTGCGTGCCAGAGGGGTAGGCAACGCATTGCTTTGCAATGCGTTGCGTACCCCTCTGGCACTCAAAGGGTTAAACTATACTATGCATTAATATCTCCAAAGTTGGAGAAATGTTAGTGATTTGACTCCATAGAATAACATAGGAAGTGGAGAAATGATATCAGTGGAGAACTCATCTGCCCTTTATCACCTCTTTATCATGCCTTAGTGCATAACCCCCTAGTCCTAAATCGGATCCTTAGCACTTTTTATATTCTAAAATACACAAGGGATTTCATTAAGAGGTCATTAAGGGAACTTAGCTGAATGCACATACTCTTTCTTATTTGCACTATGCAGCTCTCAGTCACACTCTGACGTTCTCTCTTTGTTTGATCCCCCTGGGTTTTATTGAGTGAGGTAATGTACACATTAAGCAAGGGGCTAAAATCATTTCTATCTTTCAGAAAGTAGTCTTGGGAGGTATGATTAGGTAAACAGCTCGCGCCCATGTAGGTGCACAATAACACTATTCACTTTTTTTTTCTTCAGAGTTTCTTCACATTATGACTGAAATTCCTCAAGGTATGAATGGCTCAGTGCTCAAAAACATCAGAAGATATTCTTGCATATTACCCAGCTGCCTATTCAGCAATGGCTGAACTGGCCATCACTTATTCATCAATATATGATGGCCACAGAGCCGTAACTAGAAGCCACGGGGCCCTGGTGCAAGAATTGCCATGGGCACCCCGACCACATTGGCCACCTCCACATTGCCCCCATCTCCACATTGCCCCTCAGTCTCCACATTGCCCCTTCCACAATTAGGGTTGCCACCTTTTCTACAAAAAAATACCGGCCATGGCATTCCTTCCATAGACTTAACATTGGACAGGAGCCAATTTTTTACCGGCCTGCCGGTAAAATACCGGCTGGGTGGCAACCCTATCCACAATGCCCCTCAATCTCCACTTCGCCCCTTCCATAATGCCCCTCAATCTCCACATTGCCCCTTCCACAATTCCCCCATCTCCACACTGCCCCTTTCACATTGCTCCACATTGGCCCTTCCACATTGCCTCTAAATCTCCTACCTCCCTGGTGGTCCAGTGGCAGAGGACAGGTCTGTGCCTTTTTCTGCACAGACCTCTTCTCCCGCGCGGTCCTCTTCAGTAATGCAGAGCGCTGGGAGATGATGTCATCTCCCAGTGCTCTGCATTACTAGAGTGCCGGTCTGCTGGAGGGAATACTGATCTCTCTCTGACAGACCGGCACTCTTGTAATTGCGGGCTTCAGGCTAGGGGGTCTCAGGGGGAGGCTGGGCCCCTGGAGTGACGGGCCCAGTCGCAGGTGCGACCCCTATAGTTACGCCACTGGATGGCCAAATAGATCTGCAAATTCCATATGTCAGCTTCACGCTGGCAGAATCCAATACAGTCAATGAGCGCAAACATTCACATACACACGTGTGTATACATTTGTGTGTGTGTTGCTGAAATGTGACCCTTTACACCATTTTTTGTTGAAATTTGTTGCATCATTAATGTAAGGCAGGGAAATATACAAGATCATTGATGAATACTTGAAGGTATCTGTCATTGATATTGGCGAAGTGCTAGCATAGAAGGTGTTTGATACTGTGCTTTTTCCTCATTTTAATGAATTTCAGCATATGTGACATTTGGAACTCAGAAAATCTGGAAAAATATTAATTTGAAAATAAATTGAAATGTAACAAATATGGGGCACATTTATAATGACAGAAGTAGTACATTATTTATAAAGTAATACATTGCATTCTAGGAAGGTCACTTACACAGTGGGGGTTATGCACTAAGATGTGATAATGAGGTGATAAAAAAGAGATGACTTCTCCTCTGATATCACTTCTCCACTTTCTATGTTATTCTATGGAGCTAATGCACTCTCTCCCACTTGAGAAATCTTAATCATACCTGGGAACTTTGTGTTATAGAATCCTGATGCCACCGGCGTATGTAATTGACGTGAATCACTTAAAAAGGGGTGTGGCTTACACACATGTGGGGGCGGGACCTAACACATGCCAAAAGTGAGAGGAATAGGGTGGGGAAGGAGGAAAAGTGGGTGGAAAGGAAAACAAGTGGGCAGAGTTCAGTAGAAACTCTCCACATCCATAGATGTGCATCTCCCCCATTGTGTTGGTGGCCTCTCTAATATATTTGGGGGTTAACCCTCAGCATGCCAGAGGCGGTGTCCAATCTGCGCTCAAGGTGTTAAAGTCCCCAATTAAATCATGTAGAATTCTATTAGTTACAAATGAGGCAGTTGTTTTACTTCACATATGTCTTTAAACATATTGTTTATGCACAATCAGCTTTCTATACATTCTATAGACCGCTAGCAACAGCACCACCATAAGGTAAACAGGGAAAACATGATAAAATAATAAAAATCTAAGTTAATCGTAACCCTTGTACAACAGCTCTTCCACCAGTGGGAGATCCCTTGTTTTATTCACTAGGAAGAGTCCATGTTTTTTTTTTTGGCATATATATATATAAAGTACTTTATCTTAGATGGTACCTGCAAAAAGAATAAAAAGTACATTATATTGTGTCTTGAAAAAGTCCTACAGTATATATTTGTGGATAGCATTTTTGGGTGTTTTTTTATCTTGCTTATACAAATAAAAGAGATTTTTTTTCGGGTCATGCTGCCCACTTAGCACTAATCTAATTTTTAATGGAAGCATTAACCCTTTGAGTGCCAGAGTGATACACAACGCATTACAAAGCAATCCTTTGCATACCATTCTGGCACTCAAAGGGTTAATTCTGATTTGGAATCCTACAATCGCATAAAATTGGAGAAGTTACAGTAGTAAATGAACCCTTTCGTGCCAGAGAGGTGTGCAATGCATTTCTTTGCAATGTGTTGCACTCTGCTCTGGCATTCAAAAGGTTAAGGCTCAGACCTAGAAGTCAGGATGACCTCTCATGAGGGACTGTAAGTAATTGACTTTAACCTATGTAATAGAAGAAGTATGTGCCTACAGCTGCAATTTCCTATCTGATGGAAACATTTTGCCTGATAGCCTCCCACATTGCTGCAGTGCTTTCTTCTTTATCTCCACACCCCAATAGCAATAATAATACTGTATTCAAAGTGCTATGTTATTAGATGCCTTTTCAAAATGGCTACTATGTATATTTAGTTTCTGAACTGCCATTAAAGAGACTCAGAAGAAGGAATATATTAATGACTTTTGGATGTTTCAGTTAAAAGCTTAATGTGTTTGCTTTTGTTTTAAACTTTTCCATTCTACACATGAATTCTTTGCATGCCTGAACTGGTATTCTACCTGCCGATAAGCAAATCTTCTTCTCTGAAGGCTCTGCTGTACTTAAACTATTCTGTTCCCTTTGACCTCAGTGTTAATCAAGCAAGGTTTCTGTACTTCTCTTTCCATTACCTTTGGCTGTTAGATACAGTCACTAACTCACTGCATCACAATATGCTGGAGAGCAAAGGGTTAATGAGAGAGAGAGAAAAACAGCCTTATCAAATCAGAAATATATTCATACAAACATTAGGGGGTATACTAATACAATTCCAAACTTAAGTATGTGCTGGCACTGATTTCTTAGTGCTATGCCAGCGCCTAGCTGTAATTTACACTGCTTGTACCAAGGGAGGACAGTGGAGACTTTCAATTCGTCTGCACCTTGTTTAATGCTACATAATAATAGGACACAGAGGAAAGTGGATAAACGTTAGTCTGTGTGTACTGTAGGGTGGTGTTCAGGGCTTGCTTGCATTGAAGTCTTATCAGTGGCAGTGTGTGTGTGTGCAATAATGTAATCATCATACTGGGACATACCTCCCAAGTGTCCCTCTTTAGGAGGGACAGTCCCTCTTTGAGACCCGAATCCCTCTGTCCCTATTTCCCACCCTGATGTCCCTCTTTTTAGCAATAAAACTCTCATTAATGTTTGTTTAAACTTCAGTATATGTGTTTATAAATTAGTCTGTGTAAATAAAATGCTTTGTTCTTGCTCTAAATCATTTATTCAGATATACCACGAGGTATCAGAAGGTCATAAAATGACATAAAAATTATCAGTAATGCCCCACCCACGAGCTACTCCCCCAACAACACCACCTAAAACAAAATTGTCCCTCTTTGGCCATTTGACATGTTGGGGGGTATGCTGATCCTGTGGTGCTGCTGGGGGGGGGATGATATAATTTGTGTCAAAAAAGGGGCGGGGCTTAATTGTGAGTGGGTGGCTGGGCTTCACAGACGAGGCCATAGTAGGAGGAATATGCTGGGGAAGGAGGATAAGATAGTGGGGAGTGGGAGGAACAGACTGCGAAGAAGCCGAAGTGGGCAGAGTTTGATGACAAACTCCCCACATCCAGGGAATGAGCCTCTGCCCAGGAGACCTGATAATTAGCAGCAAAAACCAGAGTCTCCGGGACAAATCCGTGAGTTCCCAGCTGTGGTAATCATATGCTCTCGTAGTTACCCAACAGTTCAGCCACATGAGTAGGACTCCAACATCCCAGAACAGAAAAAGAACTTCAGCGACTTATTTGTAGATTTCTCCTATTATCAATGTAGTTGTTAGAAAATGATCTCTGAGTGACATACATTTGTTATTATATTTATTTATAACACTCCAACATACTCCATAGCGCTGTACAATAGGGAACAAGCATACACTGACTTATTGCAATACAGTTTTATCAGAGGCAAAAGTATAAAGACAAAAGTGAACACTATTCCCAAAACTAAAATTTTGAATGGTAATGAGGTCTCCCACATATTGATCTGTAATGCACTGGAGACCTCTCTAGCATCAAAGAGTTTAAAAGCCCAATTTATGTCAACAGCAGTGTTTATTTATTCCCTGTGGTGCAGTTAATTCACATTAGAATATTTCCACTTTATCAATGTACATATGCCCCATGTAATTCTAAAGGATCAGATGGCCCTGCTCTACCCACAAGAGCTGTACTGTGGATCAGTGATAGGCAACCTGGAGCCTTCTATCTTTTGAGGACTACAAATCCCATCATCCCCATTCTGCCTTGCCAGTCTTCTGTTTACATGAGTCAGCTGACTGGTGGATGGTCTGATGTGGACTTCAAGTAGCTGATCAGCTGGTTCATGTAAAGACAGAACCAGCTGGGAAGCTGTTACATGTAAGAGCTGCTTTGCCAGATCTCAGTGTCAGTGAATGATCTGCTAAGCAGGGCAGGGGATTCTTTATGTTATAAGGTAGTATTCTTGGTGCTAAAAACTGAGTGTGTCCTCTCTGCTCCCACACTTGCCCTCCCTAGCATATTGCTAGCATTAAGCCAACGCTTTTCCTAGATAATTCTTAGTGTGTACAGCGAAGTGTGTCATACTTCTGTGGAAGTGATCACCACACATCACTAGACTCACTTCACTATTGCATTGACCCATAGTGAATCTCCTGCGAGGAATTATTTGTATTGTTGCAAAATTTTAAGATCAAATTGCAACATTTAGGATCGCATGTATGAAACCAAAGATGGAGCAATGTGTTGGAGACCACTATAGCATTCAATGGTTAAAGCCCTGTTTAAATCAACAGTAACATTTTAATTATTATTTTTTTATTTAGCTCCCTATGAAAATTGCTCCACGTTTGGCATTATGCATGTGACCTGTTGTTTTGATCTTAATGGGACACTAACACATTCTAATATATATGTCCCTGTTACCTTAAAATAAGTAGAAAGGTGTGCTGGAGCTGCCTAGAGTGTTCTGTGGGGCTTCATGTGCCAGTTGGAGCCCCTCGCTAGAACCCCACTGCTGCCTAAAACGGCAATCAACTTCCTTGTCTGACGGCTCTCAGGCTCCCAGTCTGCATGACTGGCTTCTGTGTGACCTACACTAAGATATGGATGTGCTCCCAGTAGTAACACGTCCCTTTTTTGTTTCATAAAGGAGAGAGGCAGCCTTTCCATTTGCCTCTTCCAGTGAAGCAAAGGCTGCTGGGTCACAGTAGGGGGCTCTATCTCATGTAAGGAGTCCCCCAGAAAATCTTTGGTGGGAGATGCACTTAGGAGTAATAAAGCGGTGATAAAGCAGAGATCACTTCTCCAGTGAGATCACTTCTTCATTTCCATTGTTATTCTGTGTCACCTATGCACTAAGATTTCTCAAAAATCTTTGTGCATTGGCTCTATAGAATAGTAAAGGAATTGGCGAAGCGATATCACTGCAGAAGTTATCTCCACTTTATACCTTCTTTGTAACACCTAATGCATAACCCGCAGATGTCTCCAGGATGCAGTTCTACTTATTATAAGGTAAATAGTTTTAAAGCCTGTGTACACCAGCCAACACTGGCGGCACTGCAGTCATGCTCAGGCCATTTTGCCTCTTTCCCCATTGTCTTTTCATCCCCCCCTTTCGCCATTCTCCTCCTATTGATCCCCCTCTTTGCCTCTTCCCCCTCTTGCCTTAATCCAGCCTTGACTCTTGTCTTGAGCCCCCTTTTGCCTCTCTCTCCCCCCTTCCTGATTCCCCAATTTAACTCTTTCTCCCCCTCTTGATCCCCCTCCTTTTGTCTTTTTCTCCCCTCCCCCATTTTCCCCTCTCTTGATCCCCCTTTTGCCTCTCTCTCTCCCCTTCTTGACTCTTGATCCCAACCTTTTGCCTCTTTCTCCCCCTCCTGATCCCCCTTCCTTTTGCCTCTTGGTCCCCCCTCCTTTTGCCTCCTGATCCTTCTCCTTTTGCCTCTTTTTTCTCATTTTTGCCTCTTTTTCTCCCTCTTGAACCCCTCTGCCTCTTTTACCCACTATTGTTCCCCCTTTTGCCTTTCTCCCCCTCTTACCTCTGTATAAACCCTCTTGATCCCCCTTTTGCCTTTCTCCCTGTCTTGACCCCCCACCCCTTGCCTGTGACCGTGTCTGGCTTCTGCTGAAGCTGTCTCTGCTCCCAGCCTCCCGCTCAGCTCTGTCTCCGCAGACAGCAGTGCTTAAGGTAGGAGCGGCCGGCCTACCCGGTGCGCAAACGCAGTGCTTTTCACACTGCTTCTGATGTCACTGGATGTAGGCACGGCCTGCCTCCACTCACTAGACGCGGCAGGCTTTGTTGAAAGCAATCATCAGCGGTCCGCAAGGTAACAAGCAGCCGCGGATGGTTGCTTTGAAAAAAGTTGGCACGTTTAAGCAGCCCCGGCCGGCCCCCAGGGAAGCCCAGTGCTGGCGGCCTACCGGGATTTTTCCCGGTGTCCCGTTAGGCCAGTCAGCCCTGCCTCATTTATTAACATCATTTCAGTTCAAGGGGAGGTGGGCAAAAAAAAATGATAATACACTAAAAATATAGGTGATTTTGAAAGCTCTTTCAAATACATTTATGTTGTTTTTTTTCTGTGATAGGGTCCCTTTAATAGAAAGCAAAATAAAATTGCTGAATAAAATGCACCTAGCTTAAACATTACACCACCTGAACAAATCTCATACTTTTTTGTTTTGAGGGAGTCTATTTTTTTGAAGAAGGCAGGAGGGATTACAGCTAAGCAAATGGTTATAAATCATGCGTAAGTGGCCTTGACTTGTTAGCGCTGGTCTGGGAGTTGAAACCAACTTACTATGGTGTTGTTTGAGTTTGGTTCAGAAGCAACTGTCACAGCCAGGCGTTTTTCATCAAAGGACTTGTCTTCATGGATTCTTTGAGGCATAATCGACCTTGTAAACATGTGTGATATAATATCTTGATTTATGGCATAAAGTAATAGTGATGCCCTTGAAAATGTATGGCTCTATGGATCATCAAGATGAAAAATCGAATAAAAGAAATGTACTACTTTAATCAGTTATGTGGTCATTTTATTGTATATTTATATAATATATGTTTTGCTTAAAGCAGCAGTGACCCTTTCTTTCTTTTGACTTTACATAGTCTGCAAATGCATAATTTGTGCAGTCAAATTGCCTATGCTTTTTTATTATTTTATGCAGTTATTCTACCTGCTTTCTGTTTTATATTGTATCCCTAGATCTGCTTTCATGTTCCCTGACAGAAAGCTCTCTGCAAACATCCAGGTATCTCACTGTCAAGGACATACAATTGTAACAAAAAAATAAAAAATGGTGAAGATAAAAAAATAATAAAATGTTTAACACTTTGACTGCTAGCTTTGCAATACATTGCATACTCACTCTGGCACTCAATTTAATTGGACACACTATGCACTTGCAGTTAATATAATTTTACCTTTTGCAATATTATTTTACCATTAATTATTTCTGTTTGTGTCTAGATAAATAATACTTAAAATGAAAAATATATATATTGTAGGGTTTATCCACCTGAGTAAAACAAGGGTACTCTCGCTTCTGAAAGGTATTTTATTCAAAACTTATTACAGCTCAAACATGCATTTTTTAGGTGCAGTATCACAGTGGCCTGAAATTGTACAGTGGCGCAGTTGCTACACCATTCTATGGAGATTTATGGTCAACTGACCAGAGTCATCCATAGGATGGTGTAGCAACAGTGCCACTGTACAATTTCAGGCCACTGTGATACTGCACCTAAAAAATGCAAGTTTGAGCTGTAATAACTTTTGAATAAAACACCTTTCAGCAGTGGGAGTACCCTTGTTTTACTCAGGTGGATAAACCCTAAAATATATATTTTTGTACATATTAAATATTACTATCCCTTTAACTCTCTGAATGACAGAGATGTGTCCAACACATTGCGGAGCTATGTATGTGTTGCACACATTACTGGCACTCAAAGCGTTTAATAGAAGGACCTTCTTGGGATTTGTCCTTCATAGAACAGTTAACTTACTGATTTGAACTTGAATGCTGCTGCAGTCTATAATTCAGGGACATGTTACTACTCTGGGAAGGTTTTCATGGCCAATTCCAGTCATGGGTGGGTCCCTCTTTATACATCTATTCTTATAACAATTTATAGGCCCTTATTCATCAAACTAAAGGAATGCAGTCCTGGGCCAAGCCATCTGCACCATGGGGGCGGGGGGGGGGGATGAAAATTGCCATTGGTTTAAATTGGACTTTTCACCCCTTAAATGCTAGAGAGATCACCAATGTATGTCTTCATAGAAAATTATTTTATTCCCTGTGGTGTAGATGGTTTGCCCCAGAATTGCTCCTCTGAGGATAATGAATAAGGCCAATAAAATCTAGTTTATTATTTGAAGGGGAAAACAAAATATAGACCTAATATGGTACACAGTGTCTACATATAACTGCAGATATGATGCTAAAAATTGATATACCCATACCTGGGAACCTTTAAGTCCAATCATGGGCTGATGGGGATGGGACTGTCCAAATGACACAATTAGCATCATCATGGGGCAGGACTTACCCTGATGAGCAGGATTGGGAGACGGAAAGGAGGAGTTTGTCCAGAAAGAGGCAGGGAAGTAGATAGAAGAGGGCAGGAGTGGACAAAAACAGCTGGGAGTGGATGACGTTACCAAGGATCTCTGCATGCCAAAGAATCAGTGTCTGTCCCCTGAGAGCTGGTAATTAAATTGGAAAAACAGAGTTTTCAGGGCAGATCTGGAGAGTTCCCAGGTATGGATATGCCTGACTGCTGTATGAAGGCCATCTACCTAAGTTATTACGTTAAACACATTAAGAGCCACATATTACTAAAATTATAGTGCCCTTTTAACCACTTGAGACCAGGGGTGTTGCAAAGCGTTGCCTATAGGAATAAGTGTCGCCTAACTTGCTGGGTGCATGAGACATCTCAAACAAATTGTGAGGCAATGTGTTGGCTATGTCTCTTGCATTCAAGCAATTAAAGTGACCCTGTAGGCAGAAAGGTTGGATATTTGTAATCTACACTAAAAGTGTTTATATCTTACACTTGAGTAAATGCTTAAAGCTGAAATACGAAAATCACAGGAGCCTGGGAGCAATGGCTTCTTAAATTCTACATCTGGCACCTAAATTTGTATTTTATATACATTTGTGTATCTAAAAATGTTTGTCCACCAGTGGCTTAAAGATCCTCCACATTTTATTTTGCTTCTCAGTCCCCTTTTTTGGGATGTCAGCTCCCCTTTCTGCATAGAATTGTTCACAAACAAGCAACTTTACATATAGTGCCAAACTGAGAGAGGAAGTGACATCACTAGGAATGAAGGGTACAATCACAATTAATCATCAATAGCTTTAAAAATAAGACTTTTATAGTGTTTGTGATGGGCATTGTGGAGGGCCACAAGTTGGTCACGTCAGTTATGAAGGCAGAAGAAGTTGGATAGATATAGATACTAGGCTGTACTGTCAGATATTGTGGATACTTTAAAAAAGGGTTTGAATAACTTTTTGGCTCAGAATAATATAGAGAATTACAGTTGGTTTCAGATAGGATGTTGATCCTGGAAGAAATCAGATTGCCTTATAGAGTGCAGAAGGATTTATGTTTATCCACTTGGGGAATGATTGGAAATTATTTCAGTTGTTGTTTTTTTTTTTCATTCCTCCGGATCAAGAAGGGTTATGTATATATGTATGTGTGTGTGTGTGTGTGTGTATGTATGTGTGTGTGTATGTGTGTGTGTGTGTGTGTATGTATATGTGTGTCTGTATGTGTATGTCTGTGTTTGTCAGTGTATGTGTGTGTGTGTGTCTGTCTGTGTATGTGTGTGTGTGTGTGTGTGTGTATGTGTGTGTATGTGTGTCTGTCTGTTTGCCTGTCTGTGTATGTGTGTGTCTGTGTGTGTGTGTGTCTGTGTGTGTGTGTGTCTGTGTCTGTGTGTGTCTGTCTGTGTATGTGTGTGTGTGTGTGTCTGTATGTGTGTGTGTGTGTGTGTGTGTCTGTCTATGTGTGTGTGTGTGTCTGTGTGCACCAGTCATAATAAAGATGTATACATACAATTCCATGCAGAAAGATCACACTCACATGACTTTTCTAGATGAATACAGATGCAGATTTATTTCATCAATGTTTGGCCCTACTTTGGACCTTTATTAAGATCATAATACACTGCTTCCCTAACCTTGAGCCATTGTCCACTATGAATGCATACACTGTTTCCATTGCCTTGATCCACAGTTCACTGGTAATCATGAACCTATATACAGTGCATCCCTAGACTTTATCCACTGTTCACTGGTAATTACAGGACCACATGCACTGCTTTCCTAGCCTTGGTTCTCTTCCCAGTGTTAATCACATAATCACATACACTGCTTCCATAGCCTTAGTCCACTCTCCACTGGTAATCACAGAACCATTCACATGCTTTCCCTAGCCTTCATCCACTGTTAATCACAGAACCACATACAATACTTAACTAGCCTTGATCCACTATTCACTGGTAATCACAGAACCATATACACTGCTTCCCCAGTCTTGATCCACTGTCCACTGGTAGTTACAGAACCACATGCACTGCTTCAACAGCCTTGTTCCACTTTCCACTAGTAATTACCAAACCCTGATCCACTGTCCATCATAGAATGATAAATATTGTCTTCCAGCCTCCCTGTCAAAGAAAAAAACATTCAAATCTCAGAAACAAAGCGGTTGTGAATCCCTGTATCCTTAATCAGGTGAAGTTATTGCATCACATTTACCCCTCCTAAATCAGGAAAGTGCAACGGTGATGGTAGATGTTCTAAGCTATGAATGTGTTTTTTTTTTCCTTTAGCAGGGAGGATGTTTACTTCCTCCCCTCTAGCACCAAATTACTGCATTCCAATTTGGGAATTGTTACACCCCTGCTCATATATCAGTCCCCCAATTTCTAAAATAACAAGGGCACCTGTAATACTCTTGTATAAATATGAAAAAAAACAAAAATATTTTATTTACTAATGTACTTACTATCTATAGCACTATTTCTGTAGATTTTGTAGCAAACCAGCTTTGGGGTTGAAATGTAAATGACCATTCCCTGAAATTGGGATTTTATGTACTTTTAAAATATAGCTTACATTCAGAATTACATGGTGCATCTCTCATTAGTCTGTGTCTTAAATGTGGAATTGTACAAAATGGAAAAAAAATATTTTTTTTTAGTTGATCATTTTTATGGGAAAAGCTATTCAAAAAAACACTAAATTTGCAGTTTATATAGGTAAGTTAATACTAAACTTAGAACCATCAGCATTTGTTAGTGAGACACAAAAAATTATTTTGTATTCTGGGCAAAATATTTTGTTCATTTTAGAGGATATAAACAAACCAATAATATCTTTAGAAATTACAGGGTCTGTTAAAAAAACTATGTATAACTCATGAGGCCTGTTCACAGAAAAATACCTAAAACTGTAAATTGCAGCCAAAGTGGGAAAACATGAATAAGTGCAATTATCACTTTATAACAAATGAGTAATTTAGAAAGAACTTTATTTCAAGCACATTGTTAATAATTTTTGTTTTATTCAAACATTGGATTAAGACATATTTGTCAGTTTATGCAGCTGAGCTAGTAGCCAGTACTAAAAGGAAGTGGCAGTCGGTAATGTAGAGCAGTGGACAATGTTAGTACCTGGCAGGTATGCCTGCCTGATTTGCATTAACCGACAAATAAACGAAGATAAATATATCATAATCTATTGTTTGAAGCAAAAAAACTAAAATAAACATAGGTGCATTTGAAATCTCTTTCAAAATCACTTACTTGTTACAAAGTGACAGTTCCAGTTTATCACTGGGAGGAAAATGGCTCAGCAACAAAGTGGTTAAAAATATTATGTATATCCAAGCTGCAGCTCTACTGTAGCCACACACTCATTTCTGTTCTAGACAAATCAGAGGAGCTGGGTAGCAGAAATATTTAATCTGCTGTTAAATATGCTGCCGATGACAGCCAAAATGGAGGTTGCGTGTATTTTCTCATTTGTTTTGTCTGTTTTTAAAATAACACAAGAATACATTACACATTCCTATTCCAGAGCAATCTACTCTTTCACTAAATATGTTTCAGTGAAATCCTTTAGCACATTTTTTAGCAGAGGTCTTTGAGAAAACACCTGAAGAGTTCATAAAACATGCACATGCAATTCAAGCATCTCTTTGGCCTGAAGATATGCCCTTTATTACTGTCCTAGATTTTTTTTTTACATTCCAGGTCACTTTTTATGTATTAACTCCTCTCAGCTGTCATCTTGTTAAACTCCTGACGCTGCAAAGTACTGTATGTCAAGACAAAAAAAGGAGATTTAAATTCTATTATCCTCAGGCTCACTTGTGGTAAAGCGAGTATTTAAAGGGATAGTAATACTTCGTTTTAACTTTATTTTATTTTGTAGGCATTAAAAAAACACGAAGAATGGTATAAGTCTTATCTCTCAAACCTTTATGGTTTAAGAGATATTCACAAGCAAAGTATCCCCTCCCGCCCCTTTTTCCTAGTGTAAGCCATCTCTTCTCAGATGTGAATCTGGTTGTAAGACCAGACAGATAACAGCAGGGGACAATCTTCTTTGTATGAAAACAATGAAAGCCCTTCCCCCCTTGACAAGTTTTTCAGGTTTTTCCCTTATCTTAATTGAAGATTGTCCCTCTCTGCAGTCTACCTGGGCACCTCCCTTCTGATTTGGCTGAACAGGGGGGGGATACTTTGCTTGTGAATATCTCTTAAACCATAAAGGTTTGAGAGATAAGACTTATATCGTTCTTCGTGTTTTTTTAATGCCTACAAAATAAAATAAAGATAAACTGAAGTATTACTATCCCTTTAAAGGTCTGTGGTGTCTATCTGATTTTTACTCTCACCCCCTTCATTGTTCACTCTTTCTTGGAAATTTTCTTGTATTTCTATATGTTATTAGTCCCATATTTATCTTAAAATTGATATAGGCTCTTATGTAAGAAAGGATAGAAATAGACAGTGGAAAGGAATGGGCTACCCACTATATTACCCAGTCAGAGAAAATGTTCAATCCAAGGGGAGCAATCTATGATCACCCTCTTTAGTTAGATTATAATTCCCCTTTCCTTCAGCTGGCCATGGTCCAGCTGAGGATGCAAGGATGCTCTTTAGCGTGATGCTCTTAACTCTATCCTTAGTTTTGTATTGTACTATTACTATTTCTGTAAAGCAATGAGTACATGTATGCCTCTATATATAAATAACAATACATACATACATCAACATCTGTAGTCCTACAGTTTGCCTAATACTGTTCTACTCCATTTTGTGATTGCTAATATTGTAAATATCTTATATAATAATTTGCTAGAATGTTTTTCAGAAGCCGTCATGCTAGTAGAAACTGCTCGAAAGCTCAGAATGCTGGGAGTTCTGTGCTGGGAGCATTCTGTGCTTTCAGGCAGCCTCTACAGCGCATCGCGTTGTGTACCCCTCCGGCACTCAAAGGGTTAACATCCCCTAGACCTTGGCCCGTGAACACGGGCTTTTACATTAGTCTGTTTTATAATCTATATGTAAGATTTCAGAATGCATGTTAGAAACAAAGATTTAATTTATTGAAATGAGTTCCCCCACTTCTATTCACAAAGGCTTTTCTCTTATCAAGATTGCTATTCTTAATCTGACTGGACACCCACATACAGTACACATAAGACTAGTAACAACATATGTAAAACTAGATTTTAGGTGTCAGATAAATATTTTAGTTACAGATGCTAGATTGGTATATACAGTATTTATGCATATTTAATTTCCATTTTAGTTGTTAGTGTTCCTTTAAGAGCAAAACATGACTACATAACTTGTCTGCATCTGAAGTAGTGTTCAAATTATATATATAGTTTGAATATTTGTGATTACCTACTTGACATTATTAAGCCCATAAACCCACTTCCATTAAATTAATTCTTCTGAATAGCAGAGGGGTGTTCAGAATATTGAGATGTAAAACCAACCTAGGGATGGGCAAATGTTTTCACGCAAATTCGAGTGAGAAGTGCATATTTTCCCTTATGTGTAGTTTCTTCTTTGCTTTGAAATCAATTATATTAATGTAATTCTCCACCCCATGCGAAGAGTTTCTTGCTAACTCACCAGTATAAAAGGCAGTGTCATTTTACTGCATGTTGTCAGTCTGTGCTTAGGAGACAGGAAGGAAGCTGCTGGAAACTTGAATTGAGTAGTATAGAGGCAAACAGATAAAGAGAGGGACCTGGAGTTGTTACTGAATTACTCTCAGAATCCCAAACCATGCAATAAATGCTATAAATATCACCCATAAAATCTATAGCAGTGAAACTGTGGAGGAGACCAGGGGACAAATAATTATCCACATTTCCTTTGTTACAAATGGAGCTTTTAATCCCTTGAATGGCAAAGGGTTGTTCAATGTGTTGGAGATCTGTTAAGCATTCAGGAGACGGGTGGGCAACCTGAGGGTGTCCAGCTGCCGTCAGGCTAAAACTTCCATTATCCCCCACCAGCCAACAGAAGTTGTAGTCTGGCAGCAGTTGGAGGATTTCATGTTGCCCACCTCAGATTCAGAGTGTTAAAAGGTCTGTTTAAAACCCCTGTTTAAACCAATACGAATCTCCCCCCATTTAGATGGTTTGCTCCAATATTGCACCTCCTGTATAAGGCCCTAAGACTCTGTCAGTTAATTGCATAAGAGGGCAGCTTTAATATCTTCAGTTGATCTTGAACTACAACTCCCATCACCTGTGGCTAGCTATGAGCTTGATGAGGATATCCTCACACTGCCCACATCTGAGTTATAGGAGCAGAACTGAGATATGCATGACTAATAATGCTGTGTAGCAGGGACTGGTGTAGTGACAAGCGTGTCTAGACATGTTTGTCTATTATGAAGTTCCTCTTGCTCACTGGCCCAATTAATCATTGCATGTTTTAATGCCCTCCAGAGATGATTTTCTGTACTTTTGCAAAAGATAACATTCAGATTGCTTTAGAGGGTTTTTTTTCACTGTTATAAATGCTGATATTTTAATGCAAATTTATACGCATTAAATATCATAACATATAATATCCTTGAACATATTTTGGCCAAACTGTACTACCAACATATCAAACTGAAAAACTGTGTCAATATGTGCATGCTATGAACTTAATATATGCTATTAAATGGCAGGACAAGATAAAAGTAACCGACCTATAATGCACCAACCTATCCCATATGGCACAATGGGTGAAAGAGATCAAATAGAATTTTGTTAGCTTTTTTCTGTATCAGTGTGTTACCAACCCAAACATGTAGCATCTTTTAGCAAAAACATGCAAGCTTTCTATAACAACTATTAGCAAGCAGTAGTTGGCCACCTAAAAATCGTGGACTGTGAAATTAGTATGACTACTGCATGTTTTTAAGGATGACTGCTATATGTAACCACACTTAATTAAAATAGCCATCAGCAAAAAAGAAAAAGTATCCGTGAATAAAATTAATTTGGAAATGAACAAAAATCTAACATCAAAAGCAAAGTGGTCACAGAGGTGATCAAAAATACATCAAATTCAAAATTAAAAAGGTTAGACATATCAGCCCACCTCAAATTCCTGACATACCTTTCACTAACATGCTTTCTCTAAGGGTACCAGCCACTACTTCCACTCCGGGTATATCTATTAAAAGACCTCCCTTTGGATGTGATGGGTCTGTACACTGCTCTTTATTTCAACCAAGTAATTGATACTAAGTAAGTGATTCTCAGAAAACCATAATAATATCCTTAATAGGGTGTCTACATATAAGGCTAAAGTGACCATCACTTATCTATTTGTGTGTCATGAGAGTAATATCCAGAAACAACAGAAATACCAAACTGGATAGTAATGTATCTAAACCCGACAGGCTCATTCAAAATTATAGCAAATTATAATGAATTAGACTATGGTAAGACATTATCTATACAGATTTCAAACATGCCAGGCAAACCACTCTGCATGTTATTACTATCCACTATACTAATACTAAGCAATTGCTTAGAATTAATCTCCACCATAATCCTCCAAATGATGAGATGTTAATTTAAAATAAATGCAAATATGCATCCGCACATATTGCTATGTAAAAATAGTTAACCCTGAATGTCATACACATTTCCCAATATTAAAATTAATATATAATTTTGTCTTAAAGACTGTACTACTAAGTTTTCCAAATGCTTGACATCCCAGTTTTATTCATTACTCAGTTTCCATCATATTGTTTCCATCTGTTGACTTTTCCTGTCCCAGGTAAACATACTCAAACATAGGCAGGGAATCTGTAGTGCATAGACGTTCTGAAATATTTTTTGGTCTTCTTATTGAGTGTCTCACTTCTAAGGCTTTTTCTTTGTAGGAAATCAGTAGTGCAGTCTATGCACTCAGGGTTCCCTGTCCATGTTTATTATGTATTATTTAGAGCTCAGAGTGCATCAGGGTTACTTGTACCTGTACTCAAGAGAGCAACCAACAAATTCACCGTGCTGAGTCCACTACATAGGACAAGGCCAGCCTTACATTTACATGCATGCAGTGCAGCTTGTACCGCAGGCAACGTCAATAGGAAAACTTTTTAACTCATAACTTAAAAAATAAAAGAGATTAAAAAAAACAACACAATAGGCAGTTCTAAGAGCAGAACTAAATGGGCCCAAGTTGATTGGAGGTGAAAGTTCTGCAGTTTTTCAGGACTACTGGTAAAGACTATGATATTGTCTGCAAAACGTAAATGATGTAGGTAGTCTCTATTGATCTTAAGTCCTTTTTGTCCCTATTTAGTTTGTGGAAAACAATCAGAAAATCGTTTTGGGGAGATTGTGTCTCCTTGTTGGGCTCCTTTTTCTATGATGATCTGGACTTTATCATTATCGACCTGTATTGATGCAGTTGCGTTTTTATATATTGATTGGATGATATTGATGTAACCTCTGTCTACTCCTTGGTTGATCAGGACATAAAATGTTGCTTTTTTCACTGAGTGAAAGGCTTTTTCACATGAAGACTGTGCATAATGGGAGGTTGTATTCATTATGTGTCTCTATAACTTATTCTACTGTCTGGATGTGGTCTAATGCACTGAAACCTCTACTGAAGCCTGCTTGTTTTTTAGATTGTGCCTTGTTAAGTATTGTGTCCATTCTTCTTGATATTACCTTTGTGAAAACCATGCAAACCACTGGCAATAGGCTTATTGGTAGGTAGCTTTTAGCTCTTCTTTATCACCTTTTTTGTGCAGTAGGATGACTGCATTTTTCCATATTTCAAGAACTTTACCAAATAGTAGACATTTTGAAAATAGTTTAGCTAGGGCTTTCAAAATTTTCATTTTTATTGCAGCTTCTACTTATTCTACCAAAACTTCTGGCACAGCTTCATCCTCTGGCACTGCATTCAGTAGTCCTTCATCCCTATAAAGATTTGGATAAAACTCTTACACTCGTTTTAGTGTTTGTTGTTGAGTTCTTGCTTTTGTACCATCTTTAAGCTTTTAATGCAAACATTTGGCTCCTATGGCTCCCATGTGTTTTGCTTTCTTTAGCCCTTGATTTTCTTCTTGTGTCATTTTGATGAGCTCAACATTGAACTTGCACGTTTCTTCTTTTATGCTGTTCCTTATGGTCTTGCACATTTCTGCATATTCTACCCTGTTTCTAAAATTACAGGTTTGCTTGATTACTCATCACTTATTTTTTCATCATGGCAACTGTTTCTTTTGATATTCAGGCTGGTTCATCTAGTAGGCATGGGCATTGTCTGTGATAGTCTCAATAACTGTTTCATTGTGGTTGAAATGTCGGTATCTGGAAGGTGTTGCAGCACACTGAAGCAACTGGACAGTGTTAACTCAAAATTCTTATGATTTTTCAGTAGTTGGCTAAAGCTGATCTTCACGTTTGTCGACTTGATAATTTTCTTTGATTCTTTCTTTCTTGCAGTCAATTTTAATTGCTCTCACTAGATGTTGGTCACTTCCAATATTAAAACAATTTAACACTGAATATATATATATATATATATATATATTTACAAATCCAATTGGTGGAAAGCACTCACTCCTACATAAAAAGTTCATGCCCAGGTGCACATTCCCATAAAGAGATGTAGTATGAAAACAGAAGAAGGCAGCACCCGTGGGTCTATTTATAATGTTCAAAATAATTTATTGGCACAAAAAACAGTCAATGTTTCGGTCCGCTCAGGGACCTTTTGGTCTGCTCAGGGACCGTCTTGAGAAAGGCCCTGAGCGGACCGAAACATTGACCCACAGGTGCTGCCCTCTTCTGTTTTCATTATATATATATATATATATATATATATATATATATATATATATATATACATACTTAGTGGCTACATGCAGCGAATCAGGGACGGTGATTCTCACAGGGTGGGCAAAGCCCCCCTCTCACTCCTGAAAAAATCGCTGCAGAGAGACTCCCAGCTGCAGTGATCCACTGAGTTTCTAACGTGATGGTGTGCCCAACCGCACAGGAAATACCATACATCATTCACTAGTATATAAAGAGAGGTTTGTCTTCTTTTTACTTTCTTTGTAATTTGGGGATTTGCAGAGAGTCCCCTAATTCCTTACTGCACTATACTGTTTTTTCTTTTTTAACTGAAGGGTTTACTGTTTGACTGTGCTATAAATGGTTGATTGTATGAAAATGTATAATCAATAAACAGCTCATATCTATATGATTGGATTACTCTTTACTCTTAGGGATAGACCCTAAGAGTTTTTCAGAAAGAAGCCAGGAGATGTAAGAGGTTCTGAGCACAAACAACAGCAATGCATCTTAATGCGTTGGATACCTCCCTAGCACTCAAAGTGTAAAGTTGTATTTCTAAATATACATTTTTATACTTTGTAATTGCTTTGCATTGCATGATGCACCATTACTGAAAGAGTTAATGCGTCCCTATTTCCTGTACAGAGAGCTAGGGAGATGTAGGTTACAGGAACAATTTTATTGGAGATGGGGGAAGTAATGTATAGTAATTCTTTTGATGTAATATGATGTGATATAACAAACAGGGTTGTCAAACTGCTGGCGATGTGGAAGGGATGTGATATGACAAACGTCGTCATCTCCCACCTAAAGAAAAAAGTATATTATACCTGCAGAAATGCTTAGTTTCAGTGGAGGTTTCAGTCACCTTGTCTCAGACTGAATATAGTAGAGAAAAGTGCTGTGGAATATTTTGGAGGGTTTATCTAGCTAATTATTGATGCAGGTTGACTAGCACTCAGAGTGCCGGTGCTTTTACTCTCCTCCATCCATTGTTACCTCAGATGAAGGTCAAATATTATCTGCATAATAAGTTTAAGCCATTTTTTATGGTATCACCACGTGGATGGGGTATTTTTCTAAGAAAGTATAATAACATGCAAATATACCCTTTTCCCTATTTTTTACTTTATACACATTGAGCTGTAAACTTTTTAATGCAAAGATAAATGTTATAAAATGTATCCTGCCAAGTAAAACAAGTCATTAAAAATTAATTTTTGCACAGTCTTCTCTTATTTACATTAACTGAGATGTATTGTGATCGCCAGGTGGTTCAATTTCTATAGCACGCCTTTGTCCATCCCTTAAGATCTCCTTTTGGGTTCTAGATTGTGTTGTTTCTAATAGTTATATATAAAACTAAGTAGGAACTGTAATTACTTTTGAATGAAAAATCTCCCAGAAATATTGTCCTGCTAAACAGAAAGAGCCCTATAACTTACATTTTTTTAATTAAAATCTCATTGATGCCTATCACTAAATTTAGTATATAACTTGAGTGTATTAAATAAGTCATATTTATCTGAGGCTTTCAAACACATTATAAATATCACCAAAATTGTGAAAATTACTTGAGAAAACACATATTAACAACTTCTAAAAAGGATAATGAGGTATGTAAAGTAATAGCCTTTGACCCTATGAGTGCCAGAGAGATATCAAATGCATTACAACACAATGGTAGAGATTCACTTGGCGGTGATAAAGAGGTGATAGAATGGAGATGACTTCTCCAGTTTATCACTTCTCCAGTTCCTATGTTATTCTATGAAGCTTATGCACTAAGATTTCGTCAACTTTGGAGATCTTAGTGAATAGGATCCTTAGAATAACATGGGAACGCACCTCTTTATCAGAGCTTAGTGAATCTCCCCCATTGTGTTTGATATCTCTCTGGCACTCAAAGATTTAAAGCATGTTTGCACTTATAAAAGTGTGCTTAACTGCATCTTTTGGCTGCCATTAAAATGTTGACGCTAACATTAATATTTTTGTGACTAAAATTCCTAAGTTTTCTTTGATACATTTGTGCAGGCATTATTTAAAAAAAAAAAAAAAAGGAGTTTAAAGCATTTTACTGATTTAGGCATGATTGATAAATATGCCTAATTTCATAGTAAATAATCCATAGTAAAAGGTAAGTAAGCTTTTTATTAATAATGTTTCTTTACAGGGAAATTAACCCTTAAAGGAATACGTATAATTGTTTTGAAGTTGTTTCACACCCAAGTTTCTGACCAAAAACTGTGGGGCTTGTGCAGCCGAATTTCAGGAGACCCAGCTACCAGTTCTATGTACTGATTGGATATCTTTTACCCTGAGATGTATATCTAGCAGATAAACACTCTGCACTGATGGCTTTTATATTCTATACGTAGATGTGTGGAAATGTACATAGTTACAGCGTTACATAGTTACTTAGTTACTAAGGTAGAAAAAAGACAAATCCATCTCAGTTAAACATTGTAAGATCCCCTTTCTGTTTTCTGTCTATAACTTTAAAGGGAAAGCAGCTCCAATTAATCTTCATAGTATTTGGGCCATGGAAAGTGTTATTTCAGTACTGTCTGAGTTGTAGTTCAAGGGTAATTGAATGATAAAGTACCCCCCTCCCGCCCCTTTTACCTAGTGTAAGCCACCTCCCCTCAGATGTGGAATTTGGTCTTAATACCAGACAGCTCATAGCAAGGGACAATCTTCTTACTGCGAGAACAATGCCCTGCTCCCCTTGACAGGTTTTTCAGATTTTTACCTTATGTTAATTGAAGATTGTCCATCTCTGCAAGCCATCTGGACACCACCTTTCTGCTCTGAGAACAGTGTTACATCAGTAAAAGGGATGGGAGGGTGATACTTTATCATTCAATTACTCTTGAACTACAACTCTGACAGTATTGAAATAACACTCTTCATGGCACAAATACTATGAAGATTAATTGGAGTTGCTTTTATTTTCAAACATTACTATCCCTTTAATATTCTAGGTCAATGTACATGTATTGTACAATGTCAATAAACCAGAACAAGGCAACATAGATTAGAATCTGTTAAACTTTTCAGATATGTCTGATACCACAAAACCATCTGCAGCGCTAATATTAATTGCTTTTTTTCAACTCCTCTAATACAACCTGTTTTCTATGGTTTATTAAACCCTTACGAAACAGAATGTTTTGCAATACATTGAGGAGCAATGTGTGGCACACCGTTGGGTCTTTAATGGGTCAAGTCTAATACTTGATCTGTTAGCCTGAGGAAAATAATAGAGGTATTACAGTTTAATCTAATTTTGAAGAACTATTGAACATGTCGAATTAAAATAGCATTAGTAATGGTGGGCTGATCAAGCTTTCAAAGCCTTAAACCACTAGGGTCCTGGAGATCTCTGAAACAATGTTTCAAAATGCTTTGGAGAAGTCTCTAGCATCTAAAGGTTAAAGGGATAGCCATACATGGTTCCTGTTTAAAAGGGCACATTTTTTCAATAACGAAGTAATAACCTTTTGACTACCAAAGCACTGTCCAGTGCAATACTATGGATACATAATTATTTTCATACACTTATTTTAACTGATTTCTTTGTTCTGCCAAGAGTGGTCTGCAAACTTGATCTATCTAAGGCAAAACGTATTAAAATTCCTGACCCAATGTCTTCATTGAAGCACTTTAACCTTTTGAGTCCAGAAGGGTACCCAATGCAATTCAAAGGGTTAAAGTGAAACTATCACTTTAATTCAAGTTTGCATATTTGAAAACGACATTAAAAACTGTCTATATGTCATGTTAACCAAAAGACCAGCAAATGTACAGTTCAGGAGATATTCACAAGTCTTTCATATGCTAATGTATGCTAATTGCGACACTGTGAGACATCAACAGTGTTTTCACATGCTAATTAAACTAATCAATTATGTTTCTTATGCTAATTAAGCATTTCAGTGATGTGTCACATGCTAATGAAGGTTTCAATGACTATTTATATGATAAAGCAGCTCTGTGCTGTACCAGGAAGTGTTCAGTTTCACTTTGCCAAGAAATAAAACTGTGAATATCTCCAGAAATATACATCTGCTGAAATTTTGGTCAACACCACATATAGGCAGTTTTTAATGCAGATTTTAAATATGCAAACTTGAATTAAGGTGACAGTTCCTCTTTAAGAAACTTAATCACAGTGTACAAAAACGTACTGTGACTGTGCAGAACTCAGTTTCTAGGGAACATGATACCTATCTTTGAGCAACACAGGGAAGAAATTTGCGGCCTAAAAGATCAAGCGCATTGACAAGTTTGTGAATATCTGTCTGGAAAATGTGTTTGTAGTGCTAAATAAAGTTTTCTGACAGTAATGCAATATTTACAGGTTATAATGGTGAAAGTACACTTTTTTTTGGACAGCCTCACATTTGAGGGGTTTTTGTTTGATTTGTTTTTTCTGGTGGGGAGGTGTGTTACCAGATTTGCAGCGTTTGTTCATGCTCAGCTAAGACATGAGCGGAAACACATGACTTTCTTTTCAATGTGCAAAAATTGTTAATAAATCCTTTAAACAGGGAAATGGCAGTTCTAACTTTAGCATACCTCCCAACATTTCAAATGGCCAAAGAGGGACACTTTAGGGGGTGTGGCTGGGGGGTGTTACTAGTAGGCGGGGCATTACGGAGTATTTTTAGGTTATTTTGTGACCTATTGACACCTCTTTGTATAACTGAATAAATGATTTAGAACAAGACCAAAGTGTTTTAATCACACAGACTAATTTATATACACATATACTGAAGTATATACACACATATATATGAGTTTTATTGTTGTGGAGCAATTTAATACACTAATATACACACCACACAGTCTGATCTCCTAAAAAGAGAGACACCAGGGTGGGAAAGAGGGACAGAGGGATTTGGTTCAAAAAGAGGGACACTTGGGAGGTATGCTTTAGCAAATACCCCTTATTGTGTACATTTGGATATGTAAAATTAGTTATATTTTCTTGCATGGAACCAAGTTTTATTCTTACAATATAAGTGCAAGTCTGATGTATATCAGTCATTCTATTAACAGTAACACACCCATGTCTTTGTTAACAAATAGCCAAGATTGTCTCTTTTGTGCCTATTGCTTTAAGCCCTTAGATGACAGAGAGTCCTCCAATGCATTCGTTTTGGCCCTTCGAGTGACAGGCATCCAACGTAATGGGGGCTATGCACTAAGGCGTGATAAAGTGGAGATGACTTCACCTATAATATCACTTCTTTGATTCCTATGATATTCTGTAGAGCCTATGCACAAAGACTTCATAAGTTGAAGAAATCTTAGTGCAGTTGCTCCATAGAATAACTCAGGAACTGGAGAAGTGATATCACTTGAGAAATCATCTCCACTTTATTGTCTCTTTATCATGCTTTAATACATAATCCCCATTGGCACTCAAAGGTTTAATATTAGTGTTTCCAAAAAAGGGATTTGAGTGCCTAAGATTCAGAATAAAAAAGAATGGATAACCTCAATAAGTATTTAAAATGCCAAATGTCAAAGCCTATTCTTACTGCATGGTTTTATGTCTATTTAGGTTGTTTCATTTATTATATTGGTTGAAATTATGTGGAGATGCATGCATGCATTACGGAAATTCGCCTGGGCAGATTAAATCTGCCTTTAGTTGGCTAATTGGGAGAGGAGCCTCATCACAGCTGCCCACACCCATGATGCAGCATTGTGTGGGCTTGGTCAGCTCCAGAGCCATTTTAAGGGACTCTGATGATCTGATCACATTTTACTAGGTTTTCTGTAAAAGTAGTAAAAAGTACAGAGTTACACTGTGCAGTCTAAAATAGCTTCTATCATTCAATCATTGGTTAATGTCAGAAAATTGCCATAGGCTACAACACAGCCTGGAAATATGTAGCTCTTAGCCTCAAACCTTTGCATGTTGTGTACACAGCTCATAGACCCTCTGTGATGGGCTTTCAGGCCCAAAGCAGAGGGACTATGGGAATCTACATCTTCCAGGAAAGGACATATCTCTTCTTGTGCAACCAATGGGGTGCACTGGATGTCTCTTCAGACTGTTGTCTTCTGCCATTGGTCTACCAGGGCTCACGATACAGCCCAGATTTTACTAAGAAGTCTGATCCCGGGGAGCAGATCTGCTGATAGGACACTATTTTGGTTATAGTTGCCGTTTAAGAACTTTTGAGGCCTACTGTGTAATTGTGAGTAAATTCTCAGAATATAATTAAATTCATTCTTTGTAGAAAAACTGGACAAATGGGAATCCAAGGGCCACCAGAGAATGCTAAGAATGTACATAGATTAACATGACACTGGTTAGCATAGTTCCAATGACAGTGTATTATACTGTTGCTCATAATAGCAGATAGCTTATTTACTAGTTTATATAGTAATGTAATTTCCATTTTGAATATTAATTTGGACAGTTTTATTTATATTATTTACCATATATCAATATGTGAGTCCAGCTGATTGCTGAATATTTGTGAAGTAGCACTGCAATATTTAAAGTCCAAATAGGGTTGCCACCTTTTCTTAAAAAAAATATCGGCCATGGCATTCCCTCCATAGACTTAACATTGGAGAGAAGCCAATTTTTTACCGGCCTGCCGGTAAAATACCAGCTGGGTGGCAACACTAAGTCCAAATCAGCCTTATATACACATTCTTAACCACTGGGTTGTCATTATGAATAAAAAACTTTCAACGGGAAAAGAAGGCAAGCATTACAGATTGTGGATAATGGGTGTTTGTTAACCCATACATTTAGATGTTATACATAGAACACATATGGATTGTTTTTCTTCTTTCATTGCACTGTAAATTATCTGAGTTTGACTGATGTTAAGATACACTTTTTAATACTCATTAGTTTGAGTAATATACCCCTTCCACCCCTTTCACTGATGTTAACCTGTTCACAAATAAGGAGGCTGATCCAACTGACTCTGCCATTCACTGACACTGAGACATTTTAATGCGTTCTGTGAACTGACTGAGCTTTAGTCAGTGATCAGGAGGCATTAGAACAACTCAAATGGAGGTAATATCTGGTGGGTTACCATGGAATAGGGTGGGAAGAGGGATATTAAATGCAGAATAACTAGTAAGTACTGGTGTGTGACTAACATCAGTCACATGCTTTACATTGCCATGAGATAAAAAGTATATTAGCCATTTATATATCTTTAACAAACACCCCTGTGTCCTCTCCTTTTTTAATGTTGAAATATTGCATATGTTTCTGGGTGCTACCATCACCTGAAGAGGGACAGAATAATGGGATAAACAAGATGTGAGTGCATCAGGTGTTTGGATGAATGACTATATTCTGCTACTTATGTATTTGCCTATGTATGTATTATCATTCGATGAACTTGAGTAAACAAATACTTCATATAGAAGCAAAATTGCCTATATTTAATGTACCACTGCTTAGCAGAAGAGTTGGTATGTGACTTCACGTGGTGGGTAGGCACAGAGATAAAACACTTGTGTCAAAGTCATACTTTACTTTTAAACATACACTATCAGATTTCCATAAGTTATAATAATTTTAGGTCCATTTAAGTCCATTTACCCTTTCAGTGGCAGAGGGGTACAAATCGCATTGCAAAGCAATGCATTACGTACCCCTCTGGCACTCAAAGGGCCGTATGTTCAAAGAAGTAGTGAAATAGCTTTTATCGTTTGTAACAACTTTTCAAAGTACAGTGTCGCTGGGATCATTAATATTTTCAGAGAGTGTCGGTTGTGATCAGAAATATGTTGTTTGTCCATCACTGAAATTGTCATATGTAATGACAAAAAAAAGTTTTACCTAACGACAAAAATGTCTTAACTAATGACGAAAATGTCTTTAAAAATGTCCACTTTTTTCTTAAAGTACAAATTTTGTCTTTTGAAAGACATTTTTTTGTCAATAGTTACGACAAATTTTCTTTTCCTCTATACGACACTGGAGAATAGTTTAGCCCTGCCCTTGCCCCGCCCCTTTGCCAGTCAATTCTGGAGTTGTGTCGTACACAATGGACATTGCTAGTTTTTTGTTGTATACTCTACAGAAAATATGTCGTTCATGCATACAATTACTTATTTTTGTCTTTCATACAACATTTTTTTGTCAATATCCCTTTGAACATACGGCCCTAAGGGTTAATATAATTAAATTCATAATTAGGAAAGAATAACACAATTCTCTTTACTATTGATTTAGCTAACTGGAAGTTAAAAACTTAGATTTACTTTACAAACTAAATAGAACATGTAACTTCAATTTATTAATCATATTTAAAATAAACAAATGCATAATTCAATTCCAAGAAGTGAAAAACAGCTTATCATCTTTTTGTGACACCTTGTACAAGTACAGGCTTGCTGTTTGGAAAGTAATCTTAAATGTGAGAAATACCCAAAAACTATTCATCCAGTTACCTGATTTTTAGGTCAGTTACTTTACTCTCATCTAGGTTAAAAATATTTTTTTTTTTAGTATCGTGGGTATTTAGGATTTAAATTGAATCAAGAGAAATCACACATGTAAAAATAAATGGCTCATAATATATTTATTAGAAGAAAAGAATTTTTAGGTAATTTCATGACCTATTGGCACCTTTTTGTGTAACTGAATAAATGATCTATAGCAACACCAAATTATTATATTTAAACAGACTAATATGAGTTTTATTGCAATGTGATACACTTATATACACACCACACAGTCTGATCTCCTAAAAAGAGGGACGCCAGGGTGCAAAAGAGGGACTGAGGGATCTGGGTCTCAAAGAGGGACACTTGGGAGGAATGAAAACACGCACACACATTCTTGTGTATACACACACACACACACAAATATACACACGCACATTCGCATACACATACAAAGCTTAATACAGTTTACACATCTCCTAGGCTAAGGAACAGCTGTGTCAGTTTATCACAGGGCTCAAGACTCTGGGTCCTTACTAAGGATGAGAGAAACTATACTGCTAATTTGTTGGGGTTTTTTTGTATGACACAGGCTATTTCACAAGACCTGAAATACATCTTGAAAAACATTTTTATCTCCCTGGTGCCTTTGCTTCTATCTCTTCAGCCTGCCCCATCCTTCATCTACTTTGTGTTCTCCTCATTCTTGCTTCCATTTCATTCTCTTAGCTTGTCTCTTTTTCCTTTTCTCAGACCCAACCACTGCTTCCCACATTATATGCCCCACTCTCTCCTATCCTTCCCTGATCCTGTTCCTCCTTCCCTCTGGCCTTCCACAATTCATTACAAATAATGTGGACAGATCCAGAATTTTATTGAGATCCTCCAGGTTGACTAACAAAATTGATTGCTGCCATTTTGCTCATCTCTAGTCCTCGTGAGATGAGGCAGTCCCTACTTGTAACCTGTAAGGGAGGTACTCAGTGGGAAAATTTACAAAGTTACCAGCTTTACTGGGATTAGCCTCTAGGATCAGTGGCGACAATACAGTGTATGAATGCAGTAGAACATAGCAACAGACAATATCCACCATTATTATAACTTTAATGCCAACGCCATAGCATGCCAAGGAAATGGCCAAAAACACACAATTTCTTCTGTGCTTTATTTAATACATTTCCTTAAACAAGAATTTGAGGAAAGCAATGTCCCAAAATGTCTATATACTGCCCCATTGTCCTCCCATCTGCACAAGCATCACTAATGGGAAGAATGTTGGTGTATGTATGTTAGTAAATTGACATTAAGCAGCAGATTTAGAGCAGACTCTCCATCGTACAGGAAGTCCAGGTACTCCATAGTGGAAGATCAGCATGATATGGAGATAACCAATCAGATGGGAGACATTTAATTATTAAAATTACTGTTACATAACCGTACAAATACAGCACAATTACATATCAGAATATATTCTGTTTAGTAAGATCACATCTTTTTGTCCTTGTGACTCACAAGAAAACTGTCACCACTTTTTGACTTTAACATTTGATCTTTATTGAGGTTCTGCAGAAATTGACATGTTGCTTTTCAGTGCCCAGAACAAATTGTCAGATGAATAACAGCAGAGGCCAGTCATACTGTGCAAGCAAATCCTGTGCCCACCACGCTCACAGCGTTCATAGTAGGAAACGTTTGCCATTGCCAAGAACTAAGAGGGAGTGAGCAGTGTCTGTATGCAGCCAAAGTTTTAACATAATAATAGCAAATATTAATCACAAGTGCAGCGCTTTCAGGGTGCTCACAATTAATGTTGCTGTTGACCGATATGACAGTTAACTGGCCAAACATCACAAAGGATTGTACAGTTAATTGCTAAATGTACTTTTGCTAAATCCATCAACGTATCAAGGTAAAACAATGCATTTTAAATGGATAATAAATTAAGAAAAAAACATATTAATCTAATCACAATCTTCTGATTGATATGTCAGATATAAAATGGGTGCCCCATTATAATACTCCTCCTGTGCCTCTAGGCTGTTTATCCCCAGCTTGGGGAAAGCTGCAGCATGACTGGGTCCTGGTACATTTCTATGTATCTATGGACAAAGCTCATTTGATGTTACCTATCATTAAGTGTTCTATTCCAAAATCATAAATATGTAACCCTTTGAGTGCCAGAGGGGTATCCAACGCAATCTGTTGGATACACCTCTGGCACTCAAAGGGTTAAGAGCAAACCACAACAGAATAAAGAGCATCACAATCACCACACGCCAGTAATGAATGTTCCAATAGATCTCAATGTTAAAATAAGGTTAATGGCCTGCTTTTTTGTGCGCTATGCCTACCTGAATCCTATTTACACACTTATTTCAGCAAAGCTGGTACTGGTTTGGAAGTGTGACAGTATATGGGTATTTTGTAGTGTGACATTCCTCTACACCTTATTTATCTTCAACTACTGTAAGGGCAAAGAGGGAGTTAGCGCACAGTTCTTCCTTTTCCTTTTGTCAGTTCTAGGGAGTGTTCACATTAAAGTCATGTACTGGAGCAGCTGTGAGCCCAGTTATGTACTGAGACATCTGTACATAACCACAGGTGGAGCTTCTCATATGCAGTGCTGATAGGTTCATACAATTCTGTGCAAAACACTGCTCCTTACAATTAAAAAAATCCATCTTTTATCGGTTTGATTTAAAAACATGAGGGTTAAGAACAGGGGAAGTTTATAAAAGATGCAGGTAACTAGGCTTATGCATTTCTCTCTGAGTAGCATTTAACCCTTTGAGTGCCAGAGGGGTGTTCAATGCATTGCTTTGCAAAGCGTTTGTCCACCCGCCCCTGGCACTCAAAGGGTTTTTCATGGATATCATTTCTGCAGTGTGGGTGGGTTACACATGAAATAGTTTATTATCAAAGAGTAGTTGCCCAGCTACTTCTGTTTTTATCTTATAGGGGGTAACATTAACCCTCTGAGTGCGAGAGGGGTACACAATGCATTGCTTTTGCAATGCGTTGATTAACCCTCTCACACTCAGAGGGTTAAAGTGTAATGCAGGGTACCTGGACTGATGCATTTCTCTGAATAGTATTCAACCCTTTGAGTGCCAGAGAGGTGTGCAATGTATTGCTTTGCAATGCGTTGCATACTCCCTGGCACTCAAAGGGTTAAAGTTTAATGCAGGTACAATCAATCTTTAGATCTCCAAGGGTTTGTTACTACAACTTCCATCATCTCCAACCGGCCATCCGTTGTTTGGGTATGATGGGAGTTGTAGTCCCCAAAAGCTGGAGGTCAAAATATTGACTACCACTGTTTCAAAACGCATAGGGCGCTACTTGCAAAGAAGTCATGCTAATTGGAAAATTAGGGTAATGAAGTATTGAATAGATGAAAATTTAATCTGTCAATTTTCAGAAGTCACCATATAATTTTTGGTTCATTCTGCCTTCTCTGCCTTTTTGCAGGAGTGATCTATTAAAGGGCCGTGGTTTATATTTGCATCTGTGTCTGATTCTTGCAGTTCCTACTATACTCTACTGTATATACTGCACTCCTTTGCACAGTCAATGATCAGTGATCTTATACTTGTAAACTAGAACACCGCAAACATAAATCAGTGTTCTTTATCGCCTTAAGGGCCCTTGACGGTCCTGGCACATCATGGGTTGGCGAGCCATAAAGACCCATGACATGCCAGGACCGTCATGGAATTCAGGGCTCCCTGCACGGCTGCATGCCTTTCGGGGACCCCTGAATCAGATTCCCCCCCCCCCAAAAAAAAATGGTCCCTGGTCCTTAAGTGCTGGCGCATGCAAGCGTGGCCAGTCCTTAAAGGGATAGTAATGTTTAATAATAAAAGTAGCTCTAATTAATCATCACAGTATTTGGGCCATGGAGAGTGTTATTTCAATTCTGTCAGAGTTGTAGTTCAAGAGTAATTGAATGATAAAGTATCCCCCTCCCGCCCCTTTTACTGATGTAGCACTGCTCAGCTCAGAGCATCAGGGTGTGTCCAAGTAGATTGCAGAGAGGGACGATCTTCAATTAAGATAAGAGAAAAAGCTGTCAAGGTGGGGCAGGGTTTTTATTGTTCTAGGTAAAAGGGGTGGGAGGGGGATACTTTATCATGCAATTACTCTTGAACTACAACTCTGACAGTACTGAAATAACAATCTCTATGGCTCAAATACTATGAAAATTAATTGAAGCTGCTGTTTTGGTGAAACATTACTATCCCTTTAAGGGGTTAAAAAAGCTTGTTACAAGACTTTACTTTACATTAGGTATATAATTTAATAAAGAGTTTCCTCAATGGTGTTAGTCATGGGAATAGGGATATCTATATGACAAATAGGAGAGAGCCCTGTCACGTCTTGCACTTTGATCACTAACTCCTATTATTATGATATAATTCACAATCACTTCTTACAACTTTTAAGATTGTAAATTACTGAAGTTCTACTTACCCCCATATTCTCTGTAGATTAGAGGTCAGTGAGCAAAAGACAACAGTGCGCACAAAGACAACAGTCAATCAACTCTAAGGCAAACCAACTGCACCACGGATGGGGGGGAATAAACATTTACAAAATTCCCATTATATGAGACTTTTAACCCATTGGATGCTAGAGAGATTTGCAGTTTATTCCCCCTAGCATTCAAGGGGTTAAAAGCCCCATTTAAATCAATGGAAATGTCAGATTTTATTAGATCATCTCCTCTTTTGCTGCCATTTACATTAATCCTATTGCTTCTCATAACCACCAGTTAAGGCGTGGGTTAGGATTTTGGGGAATTGTGCAGACCACTCTGAACATTAATTGCTTTTCTGTACAGGATCTATAACTTTTTCTGTGATTGCAAGCTATAATGGATGCAACAAAAAATCGTCACTCATATTCTTGCTCCCTATTTGATCTCAGTACTTGCTGCCATTTTAACACATCTGAACACTTATACACTTGCTGAATGCCCTTCCCTTGGTGCAAGCTGTGTGGAGAGGAGAATTTTGGCATAAGTAGCTTAACCCTTTGAGTGCCGGAGGGGTACGCAATGCATTGCTCTGCAATGCGTTACGTGCCCCTCTGGCATTCAAAGGGTTAATACATTTTTAATAGTACATATTATAGCATAGATTCATTTTATTATGTCCTGCCCTAAAGTACTTACGGAGGGATGTTCAAAAGAAAAGTGGAGGTGTTCTGGGTCAAACTATTTGCACTATAGGGGAGAAGTAAAAATTCCAAATTCGCAATGTGTTTGTGACCTATCTCTTTAGCATTCAGGGGGTTAAAATCCCCATTTAAATCAATGAGACTATTTAGTTCTCCCCTACGGTTCAAATGGTTTGCTCCAGAACTCCTCCACTTTTCCTTTGAACATACGGCCCTTAGAGTACACCCCTTATTATGGTAAATGAACAAGATGGAGAAATCCACAAATAAAGGCACACCAGTACTTGCAATTGTAATTCCCCAGGGTGCTTCAGACAGTGCAGTGAATCCAGTAACAGCACCACTCCTCAGTAACAGCTAAGTAGGAGAATCAGGACACACCAATGAAAACAGTACGTGTATTAATGCAGATGAAACAGATGACATGATCCGACCTGATGGTCCAGACACGCCACTCTCATCCCTGATGAAAGTAATCTGTAGGCCACTGAAACATTGGATCAGATCAGTAGGATGTGCACGCAGAACCGGATACTTCAGCATACGTAGCAAGACTCACACCAGTAAAGGACAAACATAATACATATTAATTATTAACACTTTGCTATCTCATAATTATTAATCTAATGTTTCAGTTATTCACATTCATTTTTTTGAAGGCATGACAACAGCAAACCATTGTTTTTATTTTGTAGGAAAAAGAGTGTACGTGCTATATTTTCTCCCCAACATTGAGCACATTTCTCTTATTTGAGAGAGGGAATTATTGTGCGCTGACAATTTTGTTGATCATCATGAACGTTTAGTTATGGGAGAATGGGACACATCCTTGCACTATATGAACAGCTTTGTTTCCTCTGTATCCGGTTACACTTTTACTGTACCAGGCAGTCTCCTGCTTTACATTACAACCACAGCACAGCTCTTAATCCTCTTTCTTCATTCATTCATTCATTCAGTGCTGTGATTATTTATTTCTTTATGAAAAAAAATATGTTTTACAAGGCTGACTAAAACTAGGTAAACCTTAAACTTGTACTTTATATGAAACTTCCATTTTCTGTTGTGGTCACCAGGTGGTGCTCTTCTTAACACTTACTATGGAGATCTGTGGTCCATAACTCAAACTCTCCCACTGATTGCATTATTAAAAATAATAATAGTTTGTCTTTTGGACACTGGTTGGAGCTAATTTTACAGTTTACATTTGAGCAGTATTAACTTTTGAATGAAAACTCTCCCAGTAGTTGTAATACCCTTGTTATACTCAACAGGAAAAGCTCTATAACATGTTTTTCCATAGAAAAGTTAACTCATCCTTTACATGTTACAGTTAATCCTTTTTGAATGGTAGCTAGATCTCCAAAGTATTGTAAAACAAGGCACTGTAGACTCAATCTCTAGCATCCAAGGGGTTCATTTCTTTATTTTAGTGCTAGTATTTAGGAAATAACCCACACTTGCCTTTTTATAGCCAGAAAATCCCGACTGCGCCTTTGTTCAGAGATAATATTTTCAGTTTAGTCCTGGAGGCAGACATGACAGTTGCTAGCAGGACCGCAGGACACAAACTCTACCCACTGGATGTGGTAATCTTAACTATTTAAGGACAAGACAGGCATTCACTGCATAGCCTTGCAATGGGTGGTGCATTGCACTTGTCCTTAAAGGGATAGTAATACTTAAAATGTAAAAAAATATATGTTGTAGGGTTTGTCCCTCTGAGTAAAACAAGAGTACTTTCACTGCTGAGAGATATTTTTGTAAAAAATTATAATAGCTCAGAGTTAAATTTTTTAGGTGCAATATCACAGTGGCCTGAAAATATACAGTGGTGCTGTTACTACACCATCTTATGGACAGCTCTGGTCTGTAGACCATAAATCTCCGTAGGATGGTGTAGCAACAGCACCACTGTAAATTTTCAAGCCACCTAAAAAATTCAAGTTTGAGCTGTTATCATTTTTTAATAAAATATCTCTCAGCAGTGGCAGTACCCTTGTTTTATTCAGGAACATAAACCCTACAACATATATTTTTTTACACCTTAAGTATTACTATCCCTTTAATAGGGTGACCAGACCTCACCTTTAACCAGGGACACATATGAAAAATGCATACTGCAGGGCTGCTTGATTTCAGTGCAGTCCTGAAACCTGCCTATTTCCTATGAGTCCCCGGTTAAAGGTGAGGTCTGGTCAGCCTACCCTTTAACCCTCTGAGCAAAGCAATGCATTGCATACCCCTCTGTCACTCAGAGGGTTAAAGGGTTTATTGGGCTCATGCATTCTGCCTGCTTCAGGTTAACAAACTGCAAGTAACTGTCATGGCGCCCTCCATGACATGACATCCTGACTGATTGAAACTGCTATCGCTAAGGGCAAAATTCATAGGGGTCATTAGGATTTTCTGACCAAAGTGAGTTCAAGGTGATCCTTAATGAACATGCATCCAAACCATGTGATGAAAGTATGTGAACTATTACCAGGTCTGGGTAGGGAAGGTCAGATGTAAACATCAGGAGAAAAGATCACTACATAGCTTGTGTCCATCCAAGACTGAAGTCTAATCTTTAGATTCACTTATCTGGCCACGCTTGTCTGATGAAAGCCTTTCTGTACCGGCTTTTCATAGTAGAATGGTGGTGACTGAAGCGTCTTTGCTTGAGAGGAGAGTTATGTGGGCATTGACAATCCTGTAATTGGGATTCTGTCAAACATGTTAGAAAGGATGTTTCAGTACTATGCGGTTTAACATTAAGACAGGGGAGAATAAAGTTAACCCTTTGAGTGCCAGAAAGGTACACAACACTTTGCTCTTCAATGTGTTGTGTACCTCTCTGGCACTCAAAGGGTTAAAACATCACTTTTCAAACTCTTCTGTTGATTTTTCACTACGGAACAGAGCAATCTGTTATCCAGTTTTATATTTTTGTTGCTCACACATGTTGGGAACATACCTAGGAACTTTCAGAAATGGCTTACCCAGAGATTTCCTGCCTCCCCGCCACCCCCCCCAAAAAAAAAAAAAATATGGAGCAATTTAGTTGTCAACCTTTGTCATGCATTGACATCTAAATTGCTCCATATTTAATTTTTTTTTGCATTCTACATTTGGCCCATTGTTACCTTTTTCTCTTTCTTATTATCTTATGTGATCAGTTAACTTACTTGCCAACACACTTGTAGAGGTAAAGTACCTTGAACCGGTTCGGAGGTTCCATTTCAACCACTGAGGTCCGCCAGCCGTGCTCTGCTTACAGTTCTCCACTCACTGGCACTCCTCGTGCAGCTGCCCTGCAAGTCTGTGACGTTGGCATTGCTCTTCCTCACAAATGCCAGCAGCAAACATTGGCTGGCTCATGTGTGTCATCAAGTCAGGTGGTGTGGGCCCGGGGTGACAGTGGGGTCAAATCGGCAAGCGAAGGTGGATGCTTGATGGACATCATCCGGCAGCATGATACACACATTTTAAGCGTTGCACCCACAAATAATGCCACAGACATGAGAGTCTCAACGTTACCCGGAGATTTGAAAGTTTCATTCGGAGACACGGAGACAGAGCTCTAAATCCAGGTGAAACCTGGCATGCAGTGGTGTAACAAAAGGGGTCGCAGGGGCTGCATCTGCGACTAGGCCCATCACTCCCAGGGCCCGACCGCCCCCTGCGAATCCATCCCACTCGCCTGCAGCCTGTGCCCGCAGCAGCTCAGCTGATCTCCCGGCGCTCTAATAATGCAGAACACTGGGAGATGACATAATCTCCCAGCTCTCTGCATTACTGAGAACCACGCGGGAGCAGGTGATGGAGGTAGGAGATGGACATGGGGCTATGTGAAGATGGGGGGCATAGCAATTACTGCACCAGGGCCCGGTGGCTTCTAGTTACACCACTGCTGGCACGTTTCCAGGTATGGTTGGAAACGACTATATTATTAACCCTTATAGTACCAGAGGGATGCATTACGCATCACTTTGTACACTCCAATGGTCATGAAGTGGTTCATACCCTGAGTTTTAGTGTTTAGTTAATTTGCAAGAATTATGTAAATAATGTTTACAACAATATTTTCTTTCAATTCAAACTTGTGAGTGGGTTGCCACAATCTTCAGTCCCAGATTCTATTCTTTTTCATTTGTTTATTACTAATCTTGAAGAAGGTATTGAAAATAAGGCTGATGGCACTAAATTGTGTAAAGAAATACATACAGAGAAGGAGGATTTTTTCCTCATAAAGATTTGGGTAAACAGAGTGAATGGGTGGACAAGTGGCAGAGGAGGTTTAATATAGATAAATGTTAGGTTGTTCATTTGGATTATATAAACAAGCATTCTTCATACACACTAAATGGAATACAACTTGAAGAATCCTTGTTAGAGGAAGATTTAGGAGAACTGATAGACAATAGAGTCAGCAGCAGTGTGCAGCCACACTCAGCTGCTGCAAGAGCCAATAGGTCACTATCATTTACAAAGAGTCTTATAGATGACTGGTACAGGAATATAATTTTTAACTCTTTACAACTTATTGGTAAAACCTCATCTAGAATATGGATTACAGTTTTGTGCACAAGTTCTTAAAAATACATTATTAAACTGGAAAAAGTACAGAAACAAGAAACAAAGCTGATAAACGGATTTTAAAGTTTTTGTTACAGAGCCAAACTTGATTTGTTTAGAAGAGGCTCCTATGAGGGGTGATTTCTATTTACAAATATATTCAAGGCCAATACAAAACCTCCCTTAAACCCCTTGATGGTCCTGAAACGTCAAGGATTTCAGGGGTACCCCGTGGCTGCACAGCTGGTTGTTAAGGGGTTAAAATGCTTTCCTCAAAAAGCTGATTAAAAAAAGGGTTCATCCATTAAGACTGGAGGACAGTTTGTTTCGACTAAAACGAAGGCTGGGATTTTTTGCAAAGGGGCAGTAAAGACATACAATTATTTTTAGAATATGCTGTAAATGCTATTAAAAAAGTATTGGATGCCTTTTTAATTCAGAGCAATAGTGATAATTCTTGGTTTCAATTCAGATACAATGCTAAACCAGGGAACTAGCTGACTGAATTTTAGAATTACAAAGTTTTTTTGTATCCAGTTGGAGAATATTTGGAAATGGCTTCAAAAGGGTTTTGTTTTTTTTGTTACCTGGTGATTTAGCAAAAGTTGAACTTGATAGTCACATCTTTTTTTTCAATCAACTGTGTTACTAAAGAAACCCCTCTAATAATAAACATTGCTTATCTTAATTTGGACACAATATCCTAAGGTCCAGTATGAATACTATATTTCAGAATGGATTTGTTCCCCAAAGAGAATTTTTAATTAGAAATGGTTACCATGTCCATGAGTGTTGTGAGGAAGCAGGGTGGCTCACTACACATGGGTATACACCAGTTGCGATGGGGATGTATCGAGAAAAATAATACAGATAAATACCCTCGCTAGTTCAGTGCCACACAAATAGTCCATAAGGCACCTTGTAAGAATTGGTCCACAGCCCAGGTGAGCTCATTCATGGTTAGCCCACCAAAACTGTCATTATACATATACATAGAAGGGAACTCTGGCACTGTATTCAAAGTTAAAGGGACATTTTCACAATTCCAGAGGATCTTCATAAATAGGAAGAACACATCATAATCTCACAGAAGTATAATCAGTACCTTCTGTTAAGTTTCCAAAAGCCAAATTGATAGTCATAATACTAATCCCCAGGGATATTTGTGGACATGAGAATGTACAACTCTGATATTGCTTACAGGTGAGTGTGTGTTATATTCTAAGAGAGCTTGTTCTATAGGACTTTATGCAGAAAGTAAAACCTGAGCAATTCTGGAGAATACAACTGGATCATAGATAAAAATTAAAAAATCCTAATAATCTCATTGTCTTAAATAGGGATTTTAGCACCTTCAGCGCTAAAGAGGTCTCCAATACATAGCTTTACAATGCGCTTGAGACTTTTCTTGCATTCAGCGGGTTAGAACAGGGGTGGGAAATTATGTGTGTGTGTTTATATATATATGTATATATATATATATATATATATATATATATATATATATATATATATATATACATAAATGGAATGTACATATTCACAACCCTTGATTAACCCTTTCGGTACCATAGGGATGTCCAATTCAATAGGCACCACTCTTATACTCTCTTGCTCCATTTGTAATCCACTTTCCTCATGGAATTCTGAGTAAAAGTGACAGAGGGTTTTGTCTGCTTATTCCGTGAGTTTGTGATTAACATTGTGCTCCTACAAAGAGAATGTACCAATTGTATTTCTCTTGCCACTGATAGAATGATACACACTGTGTTCTTTAATACTACGCCTGTCTGATAGTCAGCTGTGTTGTCTTTTAGTATTAACTGTGTTTTCTGTTTTCTGAAGATGGGAAAGGTTATTTTCCCAGCTCTGACACATGTTTAAACACCAGCAAGAATACAGCAAGGTAAGGATACAGTCTATTCAAAAGGCAGCTCGGCCCCCCATACATCACTCAGCTCGCTCATACTGAGAAATGAAGCAAGTGAAATCAGCCATTGTAATGTCTCTTGGAAGTAGTATGAGGCAGTTTGCCCCGGCCTCACATTATTGCCAGAAAACATTAGAATGACTTACTTCTCTTGCACATTCACTTGTTATTAGAGAGGTGTGTGTGATGTCATCTGGGGCAGGCCAATTGTGGAGCTCCTTGGTGCCTTCTCCAACAGTGCAATATGCTCCCATGGCTACTGACACAGTGGAAGTCACCAGCTGTAAAGTAATAGTTTTAGTTATCTTAAAAACAATAAGCATTTCAATGTTACTGTATACATAGTACTAAAGCACATTCCATGCTTTAAAGCGGGACTGTCACTACTAAATAAAGCCCCCCCAAATAATTAGGCATATAGCGATAACCTTCAAATAGTGCTATTATCGAGCATAAGTACTGCGTTATTAAAAAATCCTTCTTCTTCTGAGACTCGTGGCCAGGAATGCATGCAGACATCTTGCCTTAGAGGCATCTGCGCTGTCTGTCCTGGTCTCCTCTATTGTACCTTCTTCATAACGCGGTACTTATGCTCAATAATAGCTCTATTTCTAAGGTTATCGCTATATTCCTAATTATTTGCGGGCTTTATTTAGGGTGATAGTTCCGCTTTAATACTATGTAAGGTGTGAGGTCCCCTTTATCAACAATGTTCTTTTAAACGCTTGGATGCTAAAGACTTCTCCAACACATTGTTTTACAGTGCATTGGAGACATCTCTAGCATCCCAGGGGTTAAAGTCTAAAATTTCTGTATAACAGGCATGGGAACGTGACAGCCTTTCCTTGTTACTGAATAACACGTTTCAATGGATCCTGTATGACCTACTTCTCTCAAGTGGTTTCTACAACAAAACATTTAGAAATCATTTTGTGTTTCTCTGATGCATACATGCATAGAACAGAGGGCTTGTGATGCAGGACCCTAATTAATTTCATGTCTTATTACAAAGGAAGACAGTTGTTCTGCTTTTAATTAACTTTGCAACATAATTTCAAACAATATTATCATTGTTATTTTGACATGTGAATTAGAGTCACAAAAGGTTATTCCTTTCACGTTGACTTCAACGAATGTGGCTATTTCCTATACTGTATAGTTTCTGCTCTGCAGCCAACTGAAGCAATTCCTGGGCAATACAAATGCACCCTATAGGACAAAGGGAAGTTTTAACCCTTTGGGCACCAGAGGGGTACGCAACGCATTGCTTTGCAATGCGTTGCATACCCCTCTGGCGCTCAAAGGGTTAATTTATATAATTGGGGGGTTTAACCCTGTGAATTCTAGAGAGATTGGCATGCATTGCAAAACAATGCACAGATGACCTCTGCAGCATTCAAGGGCTTAAAAGCCCATTATAAATGAAAAGCCTTATTGGGGATTTGTATGTGTTCCTTAATGGTGCAGTTAGTTTGCTCCATATTTGCTCCATTTTCTCTTAATAGATCAGACTCGCTGTTTTGCCACTGTTGGCAAGTACTATTATATAGAGCCACGGCTGGTTTTACATACCAGTCACTCCTAGGAAAGGCACCATGTGTGTTAATTTATATCAGATAAATTAGATTTTTGTTGCATAATTTGACCAAAGTATGTTTAAGCTCGCTTACTTCACCAAGATACCCCAATTTCAAGTGAGTCCTAGCCAATATATATATATATATTTGTCAATATTTATAAATATGAAAAATGAAAGGAGAGGGCTATTGTTGGATACCAATATTGCTAAAGAATATATATATATATATATATATATATAGAGAGAGAGAGAGAGAGAGAGATTGAGAGAGAGAGAGAGTATAGAGTATATACATAAAATAGTAATGGTGGCAATAAGGCACAAGAAAATAATATAAAAAAAATATATATATGCTAATCCATTTTTAAGTGCAGATAATACAAATAATATCATACATAAAATGCAGAAATATATGTTTAAAAATAAGTACATTCTCACAGTGTAATAAAATGTCCTTATAATCTAGTGCACTTTCTATTGTGCAAAATAAAGCAAATGTCTCTGTTATTAAACAGATAATGTCAGTATGAAGCAAATCCCTAAAACTGGTCCTGATGTTGTAGACTCAATTGTGAGTAAGAGGTTCCAAGTCCCAAAAAGAATATAGCTATTACACTGGTAAAATCCAAGTAGTTCAGTCTGATTAAATCTATAGAACCTATATAGAAAGATTCTGATACCCCTGATGAAGTTGGATATGCAAACCTTTGTGCAGGGGGTGTTTCCTACCTACCTACCTATACTTTCAATATCCCAATCCTTCAAGGGATTTGAACTTGGCCTTGTGCGTACTTCATATGGCTCCTATTGAGCCTCTATTCTGTTTCCATTCAGTGATTGGCTCTTAAAACAGCTTTTCGGCTTGTGATTGTGTCTGTTCAGTATGTAATCAAACAACAGGTTTTATCCTGAAAAACACCCTTTCTGATTTCCCAATCAAGGGAAAGGGTAAGTTTGCAAACTCCTGTAGTGCTTCTCCCCAAGGTTATTTCGGAGTTTCACGTCAACCATTAAATCCTTCTCTTTGTCTGGCTCCAACAGGTGGAAGCAGGAGTTTCAGTTTGGATGTAGTTATTTGGTGCCTGAAATACTATGTTCATTGCATGGCATCTTTCTGAACATCAGGCTCTCTTTAAATAAGTTCTGAGGGTCCTTGTGCATGCTTACAAGAACCAAGCCTCTGCAGAGCAGTTGTGCAAGGCGGCCATGATCGTGCCTTCACATGTTTGTAAAAAACTCTACCAAATCAATGTTCTGGCTGTGGCTGAAGCCAGTTTGGAGAAGAAGTTTGTTTCTGCTAGAACAGTTTTCTGTTTTGAGGGTTTTTTCTCTTCCTCCCTGGCATTTTGGTGGATAGCTTTGGTATATCCCCAAAGTTATCACAGAGACATGAGTAAGGGGGATTTTTGTTAAATCCTTATCTCCACGTGGAAGACAGGACTTTCTTCCCAGAGAAAAACATACTGTTTATGTTCTAGGCAGGAGGTCCTTCAGGTGTTCCCGGTCCTGCCTTGCTTTTGTTTTTGATCTTTGCTAAATGTTAAAACTGAGCCTGTCTGTTGGGGGTAAAGTGAAGTAGAGAGGGAATCTCTGCCTCCAGAGAGCTCTATTAACCCCTTAATGACTGGCCTTTTGGCTGGTAGTTAAGGACCATGGAGCTGTTTTTGCTAATCTGATTCAGGGGTCCCTGAGCAACGCGCATGATGTGCCAGGACCATCACTGGTCCTTAATGCAAGTTTACCTATAATGGTCCTATCTTGTCATGGGTTCTTAAGGGGTTAAGCAAGGGTCCTGAGCTCCTGGCCAAAAGAGAGCATAGGGTGTCTTGCGTAGGGGCATTAGTGATGTAAATCTGGTCCTGCATAGATAGTGTATATGTGTGTGTATATGTGTGTGTATATATATGTGTGTGTGTATGTGTGTTAGTGTGTGTGTGTACGTACGTGTGTGTGTGTGTGTGTATATGTGTGTGTATGGGTGAGTGTGTGTATGTGTGTGTGTGTGTGTGTGTATGTGTCTGTGTGTGTATATGTGTGTGTTTATGTGTGTTTATATGTGTGTGTATGTGTGTGTGTGTGTGTGTGTGTGTGTGTGTGTTTGTTAGTGTGTGTGTGTGTATGTATATGTGTGTGTGTGTGTGTGTGTGTGTGTGTGTATGTGTGTTTGTGTGTGTGTATGTGTGTGTGTGTGTGTGTGTGTGTGTGTTATTTCTCCTTTAATGCTTTTTCTACACATTCCAAATATCTTTGCTCAGTAGCAGATCTTTATTTACTAAGAATGTATAAATATTTTTTCTGTGATGTATATTTATCATCCTTCATGTTTCATAACCAAAAGGCATACATTCAAACCAAGCTGTAGGCACATTTCAGCAAATACCTGTGTGGTCCTCTTCCCTACAGTAATGTCATAAAATCTAATGTTAGCTGATGTAACTGATGACATTTTTACAGACACAAATTCTATATGTGGATTGGATGAATTGCTCTTTGGAGTTGAAAGTACCTACCAATTCACATGTGAATGAATTTGCACTGTACAACTAACATTAAAACAGGCATTTTTTTATGTTGGCAGTTGTAAATTAAGATTTGAAAGGAGGTGTCGTTACTAGTTGTATGAAATGAATTACTGGTTAGACTTTGGCGCTTTCCAGCTTAATCCTGTCTTTGAACTTTATAAAGCCTGTGGCCTTTTTGGCAGGCGAGACAACTCTAGCATAGCTAGACCACAATAAGGTTAAACACATGCCTGATGCAGCTTATGTAACACTGACTCCTGCAGAACAAATCTGCTAACTGTTCATAGGAAAATTTTAACCTCTTGATTTCCCAAGGAACCAGAAAGGCTGATGTATTAACCCCTTAGTGACAGATGGCGTGCGCATGCGGCCATCACTTAACACACATCTAACATTTTTTTTTTTTTTGCCATATGAATCCGGAGTCCCTGACCAGCAGTCAGCCGCGCGGGGACCCGAATTTCCAGGACGTACATGTACGTCCTCTGTCACTAAGTGACATTTTCTCGAGACGCACATGTATGTCTATTGTTGGGAAGGGGTTAACTCTTAAAATGTCAGAGGGGTACGCAATACATTGCGTACTTTCGCAATGTGTTGCGTACCCCTCTAGCACTCTGGACGTAAATGAAAATTCCCCAAATTTCAGATTCCTCCTAGTGTATGTGTGAGTGTATATGTGTATGCATGTATGTGTTTACTGTATGTATGTTTGTGTGTATGCATGCTTGTTTATGTGGGCTTACAGGTGCGTGCAAATGTGTCTGAGTGTACATGTGTGTTATCAGGGTTCCAAAAACAAATCTAGCTTGTTAAAGGAGCAGTAAACTTTTTTATGAAAACTTATATGTTATAGAGCTTTTTCCTGCTGAGTAAAACAAGGTCACTCCCATGGCTGTCCGTTGTTTTATTCAAACTTTATTACAGTTCAAATAACCAGGAAGTGAATTTGCTGTGCATTTACTTCCTGGAAGTTCTAACTGACAGGAAGTGACTTGGCAGTTTGTATCACATTCTATGGAGAACTGTAAGTCACTGACTTTCTTCTCCATTTAGAATGTAACAGACTAATTGGAATTTGACCACTAGAGGACACTTCTAATGTAAAAAAAACACAGGTTTAAACAGTAATAACCCTGGAAATATGCATCTCTCAGCAGCGGGGGTACTCTAATTTTACTCAACAGGAACAGGAAACACCCTAATATATATATATATATATATATATATATATATATATATATATATATATATCCAAGACAAAAAATGTAAAAGGCGCTACTATGGGACAGACACCCGGGTATATAAATAATAATATATAGTCAAAAATATTTGTTATATATAATAGTACCTGAACGCTATCAATCCAATGGTCTGGGAGTGGACAGACCACTAAAACAACTAAATAAGAACAAACAAGGAAAAGCGCTCTGTGTAACTATAAATAAATAACAATTTATTCCAAACATAAATACATACATAAAAATGCTTATATTTATGGTCAACAACTAAGAAATAAAACTCTCAGCTGGACCAAAAAATCACAATACATAAAAAATATATAACACCAACTATCTCACTGGACCTCACAGTACCAAATCACTGTGTATCCAGTAGATACAATATAAAACGATACAACGTGCTCAGAATACTGATACACTGTTGCAATCAAACTGCTATACAGATAACTATAATGCTGGCCAGCATATATAAAAATAATCAAATACAAAAACTAAGATATATAAATCAACTGCAATATAGAAGTCCAATGGGATACAATGTGGTAGTCCAATGGGATACAATATAGTGACTCGTATCCTCACAAGTAAACTCAATATAGCGCGTATCACCTCACTATATGTTCAAAATATATCCTCTTCCACAGATCAGCCTGTAAAATGAACAACTCACACTCCCCAACTTGATACGGTGGGGGTAATAAGCAGCATAGGGATCTCCACTCTATCTAGCGGATCGATTGGCGTTTAAACACAGCGAGGAATTCACTCCGCTCTATCTAGCGGTAACACTCCAATAGTGTAAAGAGAGTGAATCTGACCTTACTCCAACTCTGTAATGATCAACTCCTGTAATGTAACTCCTCTTAACCCTTTGAGTGCCAGAGGGGTGTGCAACAATGTTCTGCACACTCTTCTGGCACTCAAAGGGTTAATAGTAATTCCTCCATTTACCTTATTATTGAGATTATTTTTTCCTTGTACCTTTGTACAAGAGATACCTTCATTCAGTCCTGTATGTATGTTTTTTTCATACTGAACCAGGAAAGTGCATGAGCCTTCTATAACCCTTTAATCCCTTAAGGACGCGCAGCTGGCAGTTAAGGACCACAGGGCATTTTTTTTCACTAATGGTTTCAGGTCTTCCAGAGTGGCACGCAGCCGCAAAGGAAGCCCTGAATTCCATGACGCACCAGGACTGTCACTGGTCCTTAAGGGCAGGACAGCCGTGATGGTCCTGGCACATCATAGGTCCTTAAAGTGTTAAAGGAGCACTACCACACACACACACACACACACACACACAAAAAGAAATGGGTTGATATTACTTTAAACATCACATACTTATATCTAGATTATGTAAAATGTATTTATATTACATCCCAGAAATACAATTCTAAAGGTTTTTAACTCATGCAAATTGTGCTGTTCAGAATCACATTTATTTATTCCTTTAAGGACAGGGAAAATCTGAGGTGGATTACACTTAAAGGGATAGTAATACTTCGTTTTATCTTTATTTTATTTTGTAGGCATTAAAAAAACATGAAGAACGTTATAAGTCTTATCTCTCAAACTTTTATGGTTTGAGAGATATTCACAAGCAAAGTTTCCCCTCCCGCCCCTTTTACCTAGTGTAAGCCATCTCTTCTCAGATGTGGAATCTGGTTGTAAGACCAGACAGATAACAGAAGGGGACAATCTTCTTCCTATGAGAACAATGAAGGCCCTACCCCCTTGACAAGTTTTTCAGGTTTTTCCCTTATCTTAATTGAAGATTGTCCCTCTCGGCAGTCTACTAGGACATTCCCTTCTGATCTGGCTGAACAGTGTCACATCAGTAAAAGGGGCAGGAGGGGGATACTTTGTCATTGAATTACTCTTGAACTACAACTCTGACAGAACTGAAATAACACTCTCCAAAGTCCAAATACTATGATGATTAATTAGAGCTGCTTTTATAATGAAACATTACTAGGACCGGAGCAATTCTGACATTTTTGACTATGTCTTTGTTTAACAGTGCTTTCTCTCTAAGGCTTTCATTTCAGCCATTTTTCACACACAAGTAGGGCTTTCTTTTGATACCACACTTATATGGATACCCCACCATTTAATTTATTAAAATTAAAGAAAACTGTAAAAAAAATGTAAAAAACATAATTGTTATTTTTTTCTCTTGGGATTATTTGGGCACAATGGGTTAAATTTTTATGGAGACTGCATGAAAGGTATGACCAGTCATTCATACCTACAAAATCCCCATGTCCCTCTTTCCTACCCTATTTTCCCACTTTTTTATTGGTTAGACTTGGTGGTGTGTACAAGTTTATTACATGGCTCCACAACAATAAAACTCCCATTATTTTGTTTTTAAAGGTCAGCAGGTTTGTTTAATAAATAGTATGTTTAATTCAATATGTACTCTGTTTGAAATTTATTAAAAAAAAAAAAAATACAAGTTTCTTTTAGCAGGTCAGAAATGGACCTGCATCCAGCCAGCCTCCAGCACCAGCAGTGAAGGGGTTAATACCCCCATTTACTGAATTATTTTTTTCCACTATGTGTCTGCTCTCTGTCTCTCTCGCCTTTACTTTAATAGAAGGAAGAGAGAGGCACAGAGCAGACGCAAGGACAGTGTGTCAAGCACACTGCCTTTTTTAATTAAAATATCGGTACATGTGATCGCTCCTGCAGCAATCACGTGACCCGGCAGAACAAACAAGGACTGAAGCTGGGCTCTCCGGTCCTGGATTGTTCAGTTTCAGCCTGAAAAGCATTATAGCAGTGCACACCGAGGCACGCTGCTATCATTTAACCCATGACATGTCAGAACCATCATGGGTCCTTATGGGAAGTGCAACCATGATGATCCTGGCACGTCATGGGTCATTAATGGGTTAATGTTATTTACACTGTAGTGCGAGATGACTAAAGCCTGTTGATTGATTAGTGGTCACTTGTATTGTATAAGGAAATGTTTTTACTTTATATCTTCCTATTAACAGATAATTCTGAATATACCTGGATTTATATCTCTGTTTTCCCTAAGAAAACCCAATCTAAAGTACCTCTAGTCCTGCCCATTGCCACACCACTACTTGCCATGACTACACCCTTTCCAGAACCCCAACATCTACAGCTCAACCCCTAAACAGCAACATCCACATTAGAATATACAACACCCTGACATTTACATTATAACCCCCAAACCCCAACATCCACTTTACTATCTCTGAAGAGCCACAACATCAACAGAGCAGCCCTACAAACCTCTCAAGAACCCCAATATACATAGCACATCCCCAAAACTCCAACATCCACATAATAACCCTTCCAGCACTCTAACATCAATACATAACACAGCCGCCAAAACTAAACATCCACACTAAAGCCCATCCAGCACCCTAACATTAATAGTGGTTCCCAAAATTCCAGCATCCACATTATCGCCATTCCGGCACCCCAATATGAATAGCACAGCTTTAAATATCCACATCACAGCACCTCTGCCACGCAAACATCAGTATCACAGCCTCCAACTCACTCATTCAGAGCAGTGCACCTCCCCATGGATTAGTGTACCCCAAGCACAGCATAGTCCCCTTTACTTGCTTTCTGGTGGACAGGTGTCAGTCATTATATGATGGTCTTGTCACATGGTTGGTTCAGCCCAGACATCATTGCTGGTGGGATAGTAGAGAAGAAGAGCTTCATCCTGATAGGTCTCGGTGAAGTACTACAAGGCAAGCTGTGTTCCTCAGTCACATCAGCTTACCTGGTATAGCTCATTTCTTCCTGTGAGTGTGAAATGTATATTCCACAGAGCAAGAGAAAAGCTTACACCAACAATGCAAGCTCTGTTACATACCTGGATAGCTCATGTTCGATAGCACATATAATAACTATCTGTTTAACCCTTTGAGTGCCAGAGGTGTACACAACGCATTGCTTTGCACTCAAAGGGTTAACTAAAAGTAGGAAGGTTGTCTTCCTGTGGCAAGCAGGTACTGTACTCGAGGAAAGGTAGTGTGGCCACATGTTGCATGCTTGGGCACACCTGTCATCTCTATACAATGGTGTGACTGGCATAGCCAGGAACAGTAGGCATGTCCAGCAGGTGGCTCTTAAAATAAGGCACTGTAGGCAGCTGCCTACACTGCATAATGGGAAATCTATCCCTGATGCTGAACAATCAATTAGAGCCCTAGAAAAGGTAGTATTAGATGCTTCCTCAGGATATATATAAATGTAGGTTTTAGGCCTCAGAAAACAAATAGATACATTTTACAGATACTCTACTATACTAATACTAAGTTTATATAATCCCAGTGCATTTCCAGGGGTTACTCTATCTTTTAAGGACCAGAGGGGTGCATAGGCTTCAGGTCCTTAAAGGATTAAGATTATCATATGGTTTTGTTAGCACCTCCATGGACATGACATCCAAGACAGACTGAAGATGATACCTCTTGAGCAAAATCACAAGAAAAAAATCCACAAGGGGCCATTAGGATGCATTGGATGCAGAGGGACCAGGCACAAAACCTTAAGCCTGCTGCTGGAGAGGAGTAAACATTTTGTACACCAAGCTGGTCTGCACAAGGTGTGTGGCAACTGTATGATCTAATGCACTCAAATCGGTTTACAGGAGCAACACATTGTGTGCTTCTGTATGGGCACATAGCATGTGCTGCACCACCATTTATACATCCACCTCACTGTTTCCCCCAGCCTTGTGTTCCCCTGTCTGACTTTACTTCCATTTCCACTGAAAACTTTATACTTCTTTGGTATAAATTGGGGTAAAAACTTTGTATTTATTTAGTACAAACTGGGGTAACAACCAAAAAAATTGGTTGTATGCCACAGAAGCCATGTGATAAGCACTTCAGTAGAGCAGTAATTTGTAAACTGTGCTCAACTCCAGGGTTCTCTGAAGAAGTAAATGGGGATTTCACTGAATACATTTAAAGGGATGTTTCATAATAAAAGCAGCTCTAATTAATCATCATAGTATTTGGACTTTGGAGAGTGTTATTTCAATTCTGTCAGAGTTATAGTTCAAGAGTAATTCAATGGCAAAGTATCCCCTCCTGCCCCTTTTTACTGATGTAACACTGCTCAGCCAGATCAGCAGGGAGGTGCCCAGGTAGACTGCAGATAGGGACAATCTTCAATTAAGATAAGGGAAAAACCTGAAAAGCTTGTCAAGGCAGGCAGGGCTTTCATTGTTTTCATAGGAAGAAGATTGTCCCCTGCTGTTATCTGTCTGGTCTATGGACTGCATTCCACATCTGAAAAGAGATGGCTTACACTAGGTAAAAGGGGCGGGAGGGGAAACTTTGCTTGTGAATACCTCTCAAACCATCATTCTTCATGTTTTTTTAATGCCTACAAAATAAAACAAAGATAAAACAAAGTTCCTCTAGACTGTAAGCTCTCACTAGCAGGGCCCTCTGATCCTCCTGTTCTCTATATCTGATTGTACTATTTAATACCTCTGTATGTCTATTCCCAATTGTACAGCGCTACGGAATTAGTTGGAGCTATATAAAGAATAATAATAATAATAATAGTATTACTATCCCTTTAAGTATTACCAAACAGTGATACAAGACTTGGGTGGCCCTTAGAGTAGGTGTGATTCTATGATTAGCAGTGTATTTGTGAATGATAGCAACATTTTAAAGCGTGTCATGTTATAATAAGCAGTGCAATCTAATCACTTCTAAGGGAAAATACTAATTAGATAAAGTTACCTGATAATTATTAGCCTCATAATTGACTCTTATTGGTATCAACTAGATCTCAAATACATTTGTTACAGATACTGTGTTAAACTATTAGAAACAAGTGTTCCACCGCAGCAATAATATGAGGGCCCATCAGTACAGAATGTTTTGGGACCATATCTTATACTAAAACCAGATATTGTCTTATTAGAATCCTGTTTACATCTCTTTCCTTCCTGCCTTCAAATTACTGTGCATTGTTTTTCAATCCATTTTTTTTTCAGTTGAGTTTAGAAGACGAAAAGCAGTGGAAATATGTTAGGAAAACACTTGTTACTCATCTGTCTGAAATATCCTATTGTTTGCATAAAGGTTTGGATAGAAATGAATGAAGCCTTGGATTAGGCTGTCAGAAGTGAACTGAAGACATAATACCAGCCAAGAAAACATAGGAGCATGTCTGTACATCCAGAGTATTAGTGTATTTGTCAACAGATGCCTTATCCTAGGAATTCCTTACTTTACATATATCAACCTTTTATTGGCCATTGGCTTGCTCAATAAAAGTCTAAAGTTATAGTAATGTTTCACAAAAAATCAGCTCCGATTAATCTTCATAATATTTGGGTCATGGAGAGTGTTATTTCATTACTGTCAGATTTGCAGTTCAAGAGTAATTGAATGATAAAGTATCCCCCTCCCCTTTTACCTAGTGTAAGCCGCCTCCCGTCAGATGTGGAATCTGGTCTCTTGACCGGACAGGTCACAGCGAGGGATATTTTTCTTACTGCCAGCATAAAGAAAACCCTGCCCCCTTGAAAGGTTTTTCAGGTCTTTCCTTATGTTCACTGAAGATTGTCCTTTTGTCTGATTCATCCGGACAGTCTGAGGTGAGCAGTGTTACATCAGTAAAAGGGGCGGGAGGTGGATACTTTATCATTCAATTACTCTTGAACTACATCTCTGACAGTATTGAAATAATCCATGGCACAAATACTATGAAGTTAATCAGAGCTACTTTTATTGTTAAACATTACTATCCCTTTAAGCACTATATTTTTATTTCCTTCATTCAAATTTTTTAGAATTCTTTTAAGTAATAGTAATGCTTTGTGTTAACTTATATGATTGTATTTTACATGACAGCTTTCTTTTACTTTAACTTTGAGCACATACCGTGTATCATCTGTTTCCCTTCTCCTATTCTTTCCTTTCTCAGTTAATGCCCTCTCACTGTCTCTGGTAGAAGTAGTCTGTGACTCAGTTATAGTTATCCTGACATAACGCTCATATAGTTTTACTATTGTTTATTATTTAAAAAAAAAAAAATTGGAACTTTAAGCTTCAAATATAAAGGTCCTTAACCCTTTGAGTGCCAGAGGGTTACGCAACGCATTGCTTTGCAATATGGATGCAATATTGGTGCAATATGGATGCAATATGGGTGCAATATTGGTGCAATATGGGTGAAATAGTGGTGCAATAATGACGCAAATTGGTTGCGATATGGATGCAATATGGGTGCAATATGAGTGCAATAATGATGCAATTTGTGTGCAATATTGGTGCAATATGGGTGCAATAATGGTGCAATATAGGGGCAGTATGGGTGCAATATGGATGCAGTATGGGTGCAATATGGGTGCAATATTGGTGCAATATGGGTGAAATAATTACGCAAATTGTGTTCAATATTGATGCAATATGGGTGCAATATTGGTCCAATATGGGTGCAATATGGGTGCAATAATGACGCAAATTGGGTGTAATATTGGTGCAATATTGTTGCAATAATGACACAAATTGGGTGCAATATTGGTGCAATATGGGTGCAATAATGGTGAAATATGGGTGCAATATGGATGCAGTATGTGTGCAATATGGGTGCAATATTGGTGCAATATGAGTACAATAATGGTGCAATATGAATGCAGTATGGGTGCAATATGGATGCAATATGGGTGCAATATGGGTGCAATAATGATGCAAGTTGGGTTCAATATTGGTGCAATATGGGTGCAATAAGGACACATTAATGAAGAAATATGGGTGCAATATTGACGGAATATGGGTGCAATAAGGACACATTAAGGAAGCAATATGGGTGCAATATTAACGCAATATGGGTGCAATGTTGACGCAATATGGGTGCAATATTGACGCAAATTGGGTGCAATATAGGAGCAATATGGGTTCAATATTGGTGCAATATGGGTGCAATAATGGCGCAAATTGGGTGCAATATGGATGCAATATGGGTGCAATATGGATGCAATAATGGTGCAATATGGGTGCCATATGGGTGCAATTGCATCCTTAATGTGTCCTTATTGCACCCATATTGCACCAGTGTTGCACCAATATTGCACCCATATTGCATCCTTAACCCCTTAACGACAGATGACTTACCAGGTACGTCCCACAGAAACTGTCACTTAGTGACAGAGGACGTACCTGGTAAGTCACGGAAGTCCGCGTCTCCGTGCGGCTGCACACCACTCGGAGACTCCGGACTCGTTTTAAAAAAAAAAAAATGTTCCTCGGGCATTAAGGTGACAGACGCGTGTGTCCTTATTGCACCCATATTGCACCAATATTGTGTCCTTAATGCACCCCTATTGCACCCATAATGGGTCAATATTGCACCCATTTTGCGTACTTAATGCACTCATATTGCACCCATATTGCACCCATATTGTGTCCTTAATGCACCCCTATTGCACCCATAATGCATCAATATTGCACCCATATTGCGTCATTATTGCACCCATATTGAAACATGTTAACGCACAAAATGGTGAATGCGCCATTTGGAGCGACGTGAAATGTAGAATATGCGTCACTTTATGATGCAAAACTTTAAATGTGACACTTCAAATGACGCGGCAAAACACATGCATAATTTTATGACGCAAAACTTTACATGCAACACTTCAATAGTAAACCCTTGGGGGTAAGACATGGCATATGCATATTCCTCTTTGCTGCCTTTGTTTTCATTAAAATAAAAATGAAGGATTGACATTACATTAAGGGGATTAAGAGAAGCCTGCAAGGAGTTTTCCCATTCAAACATTATTAAAAGTTAAGTAGCAAAGATTACACGGTACAATTAATCTGAAATAAATTAAACATTAATGAAAAAGAACACACATGGTATTTATCCAGTACCTTTCAATGTTGTGTGTTTTTTTAATTGTCAAAATACTATAAAATATAACATTTATAGTTTTAAAATGCCTTGAAAAATGATGTTTACTAATACACTGATTGGTGTCAATTCATGATGACAGAATTGATACATAATCTAGTCTGTAAATAGTTGTGCAGTCACACAGTAGCTCGGTGATACATAGTAATACTGCACTAGCTGCCTACTAATAAGCTTAAATTGTAACCTTGTGATACTAATAAAAGCCAAAAGGAAATTATGTTGTAACAGCTGTATTAACCCTTTGAGTGCCAGGGGGTATCCACCGTATTGCTTTGAAATGCACTAGAAACCCCTTCTGGAGCTCAAAAGGTTAATCCATTTCTAATAATGCAAAAATATGAGTGCTGTGTTATTTATAAAGTCCTTGTTGGTGTAATTAGGGCCTTATTCTTAAAAGAAATATATGGAAATATGAAGCAAACCAGCTATAGAGGACAAAATAAGAATTCACAAATTCCCATTGAATAAAATGGGGGTTTAACCCCGTGAATGCTAAAGAGGACTCCATCGTATTGTTTTGCAATGCATCGAAGACCGCTATAGCATTCAGAGCATTAAAGGCCCAATTTAAATCAATGAGTAGTTGTAGTTTTCTCATAGAATACAGTTAATGTGCACTCACTTGGTTCCTTTTGTGATTAAGAGCCTTTATATTTCAAATTTAGAGTTCCAATTATGGAGCAAACCAACTGTACCATAAATTGCCATTAATTTAACCCCTGAATGTTAGAAAAGTATCCAACACATTGAGAATCAATACACTGGGAGTCCCCTCTATCACTGAAGGGGTTAAAAGCCCAATTTAAAGGGATAGTGATACTTTGTTTTATCTTTATTTTATTTTGTAGGCATTAAAAAAACATGAACGATATAAGTCTTATCTCTCAAACCTTTATGGTTTGAGAGACATTCACAAGCTAAGTTTCCCCCTCCCGCCCCTTTTACCTAGTGTAAGCCATCTCTTCTCAGATGTGGAATCTAGCCCGTAGACCAGACAGATAACAGCAGGGGACAATCTTCTTCCTATGAGAACAATGAAAGCCCTGCCCCCCTTGACACATTTTTCAGGTTTTTCCCTTATCTTAATTGAAGATTGTCCCTCTCTGCAGTCTACCTGAGTACCTCTCTTCTGATCTGGCTGAGCAGTGTTACAGAGTGGGAGGGGGATACTTTGTCATTGAATTACTCTTGAACTACAACTCTGACAGAATTGAAACAACACTCTCCAAAGTCCAAATACTATGATGATTAATTAGAGCTGCTTTTATTATGAAACATTACTATCCCTTTAAGTAATTGGGAGTTTTCATTTGTCCAGTATGGTACAGTTAGTTTGCTGCAGAATCTCCTCTTTTTTAACTTATTGAGTACAGCCTTACAATTTTGAGATATAAATAAAATTGCACAGCAAGTCTCTAGTTGTAGCATTTCCAAGATTCTTTATACCACACCCTCTTAAAGAGGTACTCACATTAGTTGGAGCCTAGTCTGGCCTTGCAAGCGTTGAATATATACCCCAGGCTGATGGAAGTCCCTTAGCATCCTTATCCTGCTTTCTTCTTTGGTTGACCCTTCAATTTACTGCATAGATGTGGCAGCACACGTTTTAGCATAGTAACATAGCTGATGAGGCTGAACAAAGACATACGTCCATCAAGTTCAGCCCATGACATCACCTGCTGATACAGAGAAAGGTTACAAAAAAGAAAAAAACATTCAAGTCATTTCCAATTACCCAAGTGGGTAAAAAAAAATTCCTTACTTGAAATGGCAGTCGGATATTTCCCTGGATCATTATCCTATCTGCTTTGAAGCCAACTGTTATAATTCTCAATATTTTCCTGTACTAGATAGGTATCCATTACTTCTTTGAAAGCAATTACAGTATCTGCAAGCGCAACACCCAGAGGCAAAGAATTCCATAACTTTACTGCCCATACTGTAAAACAAATACCTGCCAAATTTCTCATATAGAACTAAAGTCAGGACAAAAAAAATGAAATGGTTAAGGATTATGTAGGACACTGGAAGAGTAAAAATGATACCTTTATTGGCTGCCTGAGTGGCTTGATGATGCAAGCTTTCAAGACAACTAGGTCTCTTCTTCAGGTATAATAAGAATGAAGATTTATACCACCCTTCTCCCAGGAATTAAAGGGATAGTAATGTTTAGGTTTTACAGCAAGGTCAATTCTACTATATACATTACTATAACAATCTGTAGCTTTATAACATCCATAAGTTTTCAGTTTTTGTTTTATTCTATAATAAAGTGTCCCCTGACAGCCCCTTTTACACAGGTCAAGCAGCCTCAGCACCAGTCTGGACAGATTGCAGCGAGGGGCAATCTTCTTTCTTTCAGTAAAAGGAAAACCCTGCTCGCTTGATTAAAAATGGCAGGTTTTTGCCTTATGCTGAAAGAAGATTGTCCCTCATTTGTCCGGACCGGCTTGCTGAGGCTACTTCATGTATGTATAAGGGGAGCAAGGGGGAAACTTTATTGTAGAATAAAACAAAAAAAGAAAACTTATGGATGGATATATAGCTACAAATCGTCGTGAAAACCAACTATAATGTCCACATTCAGGGTCATGACATCCAAAACTGATCAAACATTTAATCTCTTAAGCCAAAGCTCAAAGACAAGATTTATAGGGGCCATTAGGATTTTTTGGCCATAGTTAAATGAGGGGGTCGTTATTAGGAAGTATTAAATCTCTTTTAACTCTTTGAGTGCCAGAGAGGTATGCAACGCATTGCAGAGCAAGCAGTGCGTTGCGTACCCCCTGGCACTCAAAGGGTTAAAGTCTTTCTCTAGAAGAGTTGCGTACTCCAGTATGTACATAATCACAGGTTCAGGCACTGGATTTGTAAACCTATGTATTATTATAGCAGATCAGCTGTGCTGGTGAATTTGTATATTACTGAGTTGGATCAAAGGTAGATAACATTGGCTTTCCAGCCTAATGGCACTAAAACTGGGTGTTGAAGTCTGCAACAGCTGGAGAACCACAAACTGCCTATTCCTGGTCTAAACTTTTAAGAGTTAGAGAGGATTGTTGAGAATCTAATCAACTGAAACTTTAGTAATTCATTGGATACCCTTCTAGCCCCAAAAGGGTTAACCCTTTGAGTGCCAGTGGGGCACGGAAGGCATTGCTTTGCAATTTGTTCTGTACCCCTCTGGCACTCAAAGGGTTTATACATAAATACAGTGAACTGCATTCCTCAGTTTCACATTCAGCGTTTTAAAACTGGATAACAAACTGTGGTCTACATTCCACTGCGGCTGATCATTTTTTCCGGGGTTTTATTTATAAATCTCCCCATAGACTTCAACAGGAATCTGTTAGATAACATTTATCAACTGCAATGGCATCAAGGGCTCCAAGTTATCTGTGTAGATCCACAGCATGTCTTACCCACTAGAGTTAAACTTGTTCACCACACCTGTTTTATTGTCATGCCCAGTATTTTGCCAAAGCAGTAACTCTATGACACAGCGAGCCAGCCCTTGTTTTCATGTCTACAATAATTTGACACTGTGCAGGAACTAGTCTGGCGCCACCAAGGGAATTACACCGTCGTGTGAACATGTACCTGGAGGCTAGAATTTGTTTTTGGTGTTTTTTTTTTCAGAATGCATAACCTGCATTTTAACAAAGTGCTTGTACCTGCAGGGTGTGTATTTATATCCTTTTGAGCCAGGTGCTTTTTCAGAGAAAAAAAAAAACACACAGGGTGTGTATAGTAGTGACAAATGTCTGTGGTATATTATTGTTTTAATGCCCAAACATGTCTGGTACACTTCCCTGCTTGGCTTCTTTTGCATGTTCCTAATGATTTAGGTCTAAATATAAACAATGTGCCTAGAGTAGCAGAACTACATAGGTTCTATAGGGGACAATTTCCCATTTATTGATGGCTCCCAGTTTCCCTGCTTTTCCCTATGCAATATGTCCTAAACTCAGTTTTTTGAATCTCTACAATCTCTCAAAAAAATCAGAACCATCTCACATCCTTCTTAGATATCTCACATGGCTCCCTATTAAGCACCATATCACCTACAAAGTCCGTATATATAATAATAATATACACTACCAGTCAAAAGTTTTAGGGTACCCCCATTTTTCCAGTTGTAATTGAAGAGTGAAAGCAAAGAAACCTACAAGTGCAACAAATTTGTGGGAACTTCTGCAACAGCGTTGGGAAGAACCTTCAGAACAATATTTGATTTCCGTTGTGGAAAGAATGCCACAAGTGTGTTCGGCTTTTATGTCTGGAAAAGGTGGCTACTTTGATGAGTCAAAAATTTAGATTACATTTTGTTAAGGAAAACGATTCCTTGATTTATTTTTAATGTACAATTGTTTATTTGTTCTATTCTTTATTTTCAGAGTACATTGAGACTTTAATAAGAACTGGAAAAATGGGGATGTTCTAAAACTTTTGACTGATAGTGTATATATATATATATATATATATATATATATATATATATATATAGATAGATATATAGATAGATATATAGATATATAGATATAGATATTATAATGTTAAAGATGATTCCTCCCACCTCTTTCCTTGACATAATGGTTTTTGTCCCAGATCCAACAGTGGATCACAACGCGGGACAATCTTCACACAGTATTAGGAAAAACCTGCTCTCCTTTATCAAGGAGGTCAGGTTTTTCATTATACTGAACGAGGGAACACCAGACTTCAGAACACAGGGGAGGTGGCTTCATGTCAGGGAAGTGGGCAGGAGGGACCATATTTAACATTATATTACATAGTAACTAGAATGTTTTGCGACATATGAATATCTCAGAGCACTACTATTACACATGCTTAACGTTCTGAGCTATATTAATCTGAAACATTTCTATCCCTTTAAAGCTCCACACTCTGCTGCCCCCTTTAATGTCTTCTCTCATATCTTGTATGTTCCGCTCCTTACCCCTGGAACTCCATACCTCTCTCTCTACACCTACAACTGTCTCCCTCCATCTCTAAAACTACCCTGAAATCCTATCTTCTGGAACACTAGCACCATCCACTGATAAAACCAGCACTCTAATTCACCACACTTAAAGGGATAGTAATACTTAAAATGTAAAAAAATATATGTTGCAGGGTTTATCCCCCTGAGTAAAACAAGGGTACTCCCACTGCTGAGAGATATTTTATTACAAAATTATAACAGCTCAAAGCTGAATTTTTTTAGGTGCAGTATCACAGTGGTCTGAAATTTTACCGTGGCGCTGTTGCTACACCATCCTATGGAGATTTATGGTCCTGGGACCAGAGCTGTCCATAGGATGGTGTAGCAACAGCACCACTGTAAATTTCAGGCCACTGTGATATTGCACTTAAAAAATTCAGCTTTGAGCTGTAATAACTTATGAATTCCACACCTTTCAGCAGTGGGAGTACACTTGTTTTACTCAAGGGGATAAACCCTACAACACATTTTTTTTACATATTAAGTATTACTATCCCTTTAACACTCTCATACCTTGCTTTTTTTCCTATTACCCAGACTGTAATCTCCTTGGGACATGGACATTCTTGTTTCTATCACTGTGATACCTATTTTAACCTCATGTATTGTAACATGCAACTGTTGAAAGGTATTGTATACAGTGAGTATACAGTTATACATACCTACATACATTTATTTTTAACCCCTTGAATGCTAGAGAGGTCTCTTGTACATTGCTTGTGTGGTCAGATAGAGGTGAATTTGAGTCTATCTTCTGGTATGCACTAAGCTGCATTTGACACTATCATTTTTATTATGCCTCAGACATCATTTTGCCATGATATTGCTGTTGTTTGTGTTAATTCTTGTCCAGAGATTTATTTGAATATGTGATTTGACTTAATTCAATATTTTCTTATTCCTGAGGGTGTGTTTTTATGTTATTGTGCCCAGGGCTTAAAATGTGAAGTCCTTTGCTACTAGCCAGACATGAAAAGTTACTCGCCACTGCAAGCCATAACATACCCACCAGTGCTGAATTTCTACTCGCCATTGGCGAGTGGAAATTTTGAGCCCTGATTGTGCCTATACCCCATATGCACTAGGGCTGATTGTTGGGTATACAGTCAGACATCACAAAAGGAGCGTGGCCTCTCTAAGGCTGGTGAAATCTTGATTTGTGGTAGCTTTCGGTGAAAACCTCAGATTACACTTATTATGGTGTAACACTTCACATGAGACTTTAGCATATAAGCGTAATTGATGAAATTGTAATTGGTATATTTCAGAGTTCTTCATGTATATGAGTATTTAATACTTCTCTACAGCTGATTAATGTAAAACCTCACAAAAGAAGTTTATCATTAGGCAGCTCTGTAGAAGTATGAAATACACTTCTATTGAGATCTTTGACATTTATTAACCAGGATTATACAATTACGAAATGCAGGCAGAGTTAACGCCAATATCTTATGCTAATGACCATTTTTTAAAGTCTGTACATTAAATAGATAATTCATATTGCATATGGCAATGTATGTCTTATTGCTGTATGGAAAGTGCCAACAATACATCACAAAAACTAAAAAGAATAAAAAAAACTACCAACATATCGAGCCTTATCGTTCATTTCCCCACAGGAACATACATAGGCCTATATTTATAAATGCAAACTGGATTTATTCTGGAGTAAATCAACTGTACCATTGGGGACAAATAAAAATTCCTGTTAAATTGGGCTTTTATCCTTTTGAATGCTAAGGAGGTCTCCAATGCATTCAGAAGAAATACATAGGAGGAGTTAAAGGGGAACTACCACCCCGCAATAACTGTACGTGAATGCAGTCTTCAGCTGGCGACTAGCTGCTTAGTAGCGCTAGTCGCCAGAAATATTACCTGGTTCCAAAGATTTTGCCGTTTTTCCCTTGGCTCCAAAAGGGACTGACAGCGCAGGCGCACGGACGTCACTGTGACGAGATGTCCGTGCTTCCTGCTCCTGTGAGCCGCGGAAAAACGGCAAAATCTTTGGAACCAGGTAATATTTCTGGCGACTAGCGCTACTAAGCAGCTAGTTGCCAGATGAAGACTGCATTCATGTACAGTTATTGCGGGGTGGTAGTTCCCCTTTAAAAAGCTGGCATTGAAGGGGATTTAGGGGTGTTTATTTGTACCCTATGGCACTGGTGTAACTACAGGGGTCGCAGGGGTCGCACCCGCAACCGGGCCCGTCGCTCCAGGGGGCCCGGCCGCCCCCTGCGACCCCTCTGCCTGGCGCCCGCGATCTCCGTTTGGCATTGTAGTAATGCAGAGCGCTGGGAGATGACATCATCTCCCAGCACTCTGCATTACTAAAGAGGACCGCACGTGAGATCAACACACCTCTCCGGGCTCCTGCCACTCCAGGGAGGTAGGAGATAAGGGCATTTTGGAGAGGGCAAATATAGTCGAGGGGGGTGAATGTGGTCCGGGGGGGGACCCATGGCGTTTCTTGCACCAGGGCCCGGAGGCTTCTAGTTACGCCTCTGCCCTATGGTGTAGTTGGTTTACTCCAGAATAACTCCAGCTTTTATAAATATGGGCCAATGTTCCAATTGCCATATCTTAGTTAGTATAATATATCAATCTAAATAACTCAAAAATAGTTCTATAAATAGAAATTGGTTAATGCAATATACAGGTGATTTTGAAAGCTCTTTCAAAATCACCATAGTTGTTTTAAGATGACAGAGTCCCTTTAATATAATGTCTAGCTAGTACTTCTCCTAATATTTTTTTGATGTCAGGGACCTGTAAGGTAGTTTCCTAACAGATCCGTATATCCCATAAGGCAGTGTAGGTAACTGTGTAGAGTGCCTAGTTTTCAGGGGAGCCCCCAGATTTGCTGGCCACACCCACATTCTGATTTGGAGTGTGGCCAAAACAATCCCAGTCTGTTTGCACCAGGTAGCCATTCCTGGTTTATGATAGCTGGCTTATTTAAGGGTTTGTGTACACTTTTACAGCCTATTATTTAACCAAGTGGCTGCTGTTGGATACTTCTCTGGCCACGCAAAGGGTTAACCCCTTCACAATGTGTTGTAGACCTCACTAGCATTCAAGAGGTTAAAAGCTCCATTTAAATCAATAGGATTTGAGAAATGTTTATTGGTCCCCTATGGTGCAGTTGGTATGTCCCATAAATTCTTCATTTCTACTTAGTACATCAGTCTCAGTTAGTTACACTGCATTGCCATTACCATAGGAATGATAAGGATCTGTAGTTTTCAGCGAACTGGGTAAACATTGCCAGACTATGGCCTGGAGTCCACTGGAGTTGATAACTTTGTCAAGGGTTTTATGTCTACAATTTTATCTGTAGACTTTACTGGGCATCTACAATGCCATGGAATCTGGGCCTGTGTTTCCTTCTGCATAAGCTCTCTGCTTCTTTAACCTTTTGAGTATCAGAGGGATACATAACACATTGCCTCATCCCTTACCTCTCTTGACCTCAGCCCTGTCCACCGATGCCTGGTGCAGACAAAAAAATCCTTCTCCTATGATATATAAACATAAAAAATATCTTTAGCCCATTGGCTGCTAGAGAGGTCTCCAACACACAGTGAAACAAGGGGATTATGCACTAAGGTGTGATAAAGAGGTGATAACGCGGAGGTTACTTCTCTAGTGATATCACTTCTCCAGTTCCTATCAATAGTTTGTAGAGATGACTTGGACTTGATTGTAATAACAGAGACATGGTTCAGGGACTGTAATGACTGGGAAATAGCCATTCCGGGATACACGTTGTATAGGAAAGATAGGGCTGAGAGAAGAGGGGGTGGGGTAGCCATTTATGTTAAAGATAGCATAAAATCCACAGCGATCCAGAATTCATGTAAAGAGTTGGAGACTCTCTGGATCTGTCTGCAGAATAAAAAGGGATCAGTTACAAGAATAGGTGCAGTCTACAGGCCTCCGGGGCAATCTGAAGAGCAAGACAACATGCTAGTGGACGAGATTACCCAAATGGCAGTAAAGGGAGATATAGTAGTTATGGGAGACTTCAACATGCCTGATGTTGATTGGAATATCCCTTGTGCGTCCACATGTAGAAGTAGGAGCATCGTAGAAGCCCTGACGGGGATGTCCCTAAAACAGCTGGTGAAGGCGCCAACTAGAGGGGACAATATCCTAGACTTAGTATTCACAAATGGAGACCTGGTATCTGAGGTGAAGGTGGGAGAAAATCTAGGTTCCAGTGACCACCAATGTTTGTGGTTCGGAATCCAGACTGACTATGAGAAATCCCATTCTGCAACCAAAGTATTGGACTTTAGGAAGACGAAGTTTGAGGATATGGGAGAATATGTAAAGAAAGAATTAAAAGGGTGGGATAAAACACCGAGAGTGAGTACTCAGTGGAAGACACTCAAAGACGTCCTCTTAAAGGCAACAAGATTACATGTTAGACAAATTAGCAAGAGGAAAAGAAAGAGAAATCCACTATGGTTTACTAGAGAGGTAAGAGCTATAGTGAAAGATAAAAAGTCTGCCTATAAGAGATATAAAGAGACTGGAAGTGAAGCGGACAGAGAAGGGTATAAAACTATACAGAAGAAGACTAAACAGATGATAAATGCTGCTAAAGCCTCAAAAGAGGAAGAAATGGCCAAATCTGTTAAGAAGGGGAATAAAACCTTCTTCAGATATATCAGTGACAGGAAGAAGAAAAACTGCGGGATTACAAAAATTAACAACGGAAAAAATCAGTATATAGAAGAGGAAAAGGCGGTCGCTGACCATCTGAATAACTACTTCTGCTCAGTTTTTTCAGACGGCGGCCCTCATAATCAGAAAATGGCTGAACACAGCATTGCCTCTAGTTGTATAATTTTAGCCCCAGTGTTTTCAGAGGCCGATGTTCTAGAGGAACTTGTCCGGCTAAAGTCAAATAAAGCGATGGGTCCGGATGGAATCCACCCTAGAGTTCTTAAAGAACTCCGATCTGTCATAGTTGGCCCCCTGACTAATCTGTATAACCAGTCCCTTCTTACGGGAGAAGTTCCTGATGATTGGAGAATGGCCAATGTTGTACCCATTCACAAGAAGGGTAGTAAAGAAGAAGCTAGTAACTACAGGCCAGTCAGCCTGACATCTGTAGTGGTAAAAATGATGGAGACTCTTCTAAAGAAGAAGATAATTGACCATCTAACAAATAACAACCTGATGGACCCAAACCAGCATGGCTTCACTGAGGGCCGATCCTGTCAGACTAATCTCATTGATTTCTTTGACTATGTAACTAAAGTGCTGGATGAAGGTGGTGCTGTGGATATCGCCTACCTGGATTTCAGTAAAGCTTTCGATACAGTTCCCCATAAAGAGCTGATAGATAAATTATCAAGAATTGGACTTAACCCCTGGATAGTTCAGTGGATCTGCAGTTGGCTGAAGGACAGAAACCAGAGGGTTGTTGTTAATGGAGTGTATTCTGAGCAGAGACTGGTTACAAGTGGAGTGCCACAAGGATCTGTTCTGGGCCCTGTTCTGTTCAACATGTTTGTAAGTGACATAAGGGAAGGCTTGGCAGGGAAGGTTTGCTTGTTTGCTGATGACACAAAAGTGTGTAATAGGGTTGATGTTCCAGGAGGTGTCTGTAATATGGAGAATGATTTGGCACTATTAGATAAGTGGTCAAAACAATGGAAACTTCAGTTCAATGTTTCCAAATGTAAAATAATGCACTTGGGGAAAAGAAACCCTCAATCTGACTATCGTATTGGCAGTTCTGTGGTAGCAAAGACTTCAGAAGAGAAGGATTTGGGGGTGGTCATCTCTGACAGCCTCAAGATGAGTAACCAATGCAACCAGGCGGTGGGGAAAGCAAATCGTATGCTTGGCTGCATAGCTAGAGGTATAACAAGCAGGAAGAGGGAGATTGTGATCCCTCTGTATAGAGCTCTAGTGAGACCACATCTGGAATACTGTGTACAGTTCTGGAGGCCTCATCTGCAAAAGGATATAACTAAAATTGAGCGGGTTCAAAGAAGAGCTACAAAAATGGTGGAAGGTCTAAAGCATAGAACTTATCAAGAACGACTCAGAGATCTAAATATGTATAGTCTGGAGGAAAGAAGAGAAAGGGGGGACACGATTGAAACCTTTAAATATGTTAAAGGACTGAACAAGGTTCAGGAGGGAAGTGTGATTAATAAGAATCTGAATACAAGAACAAGGGGGCACAATCTGAGGCTAGTTGGAGGAAAAATCAAGAAAAACATTAGAAAATATTATTTCACTGAAAGAGTAGTAGAAACTTGGAACAAACTTCCAGCAGAGGTGGTTGATAAATCCACAGTAACACAGTTTAAACATGCCTGGGATAAACATGTATCTATCCTAAGATAACAATAAAGGAATACTAAAGGGCAGACTAGATGGACCAGGTGGTCTTTTTCTGCCGTCAATCTTCTATGTTTCTATGTTTCTATGTTATTTTATAGAGTATACGCACTAAGATCTCCAATGCTTGAGAAATCTTAGAGCACTGGCTTCATAGAATAACATAGGAACTGGAGAAGTGAAATCACTGGAGAAGTTATCTCCACTTTATCACCTCTTTATCATGCCTTAGTACATAAACAACAATAAGTTTTAGCATCTTAAGAGGTAGATAAAAAGGTGTGGTGTATGGGCATTGGCCTGGCCACAGGCACATCTCAGCATAGTGTATGGGGCCAGGACAGTGAAAGCTCCCATTTTGTATCCTATGAGGCTGTCTACTCTGCCCAAGGGGAAATCCAGACCTGAAGGCACACCAAGCAACTTTTTGGGAGTGTTAGCAATACAGGGATGGCGGAAATATATTAACCAAACTCTTTGCTTTAGTACATAATCCAAGGGATAAACGTTTTGCCAGAGTAGTATCCAATGCATTGGATACCTCTCTGGCATTCAGAGGGTTAAAACTATGTTTGAAGGGAAAACATAAACGGGAAATAAGGGAATTTTTATTCATTCTTTTAAGGACACAGTGGGGTGTGAAACACATTGGTCCTAAAAACTGGCCAATGTGAAGCCCTTCAGCTGTTGCTGAATTACAGTTCCCATGAGCAACTCCAAGGATGTGGCAGTTCTAGTCCAGCAACATCTGGAGAACCTCACAGTGCCTACCCCTGCCTTAAAGGGTTAACATTTCCTAAGGTTCCCTGAAACACTATTGCAGCATGTTTTACTATGTGCTTTTCCCAGATAGCCAAGGCACCAACTGGGCATACTGATGGAGGAGGAAGAGTCCATAATGCACTTCCCTTTAGTCTCACTGATGCAGATGTCTACATGTACTGACCTCTGTCGTGGTGCTATGGTAATTCATTGAAAATTGGTCCAGTTCATATTTTGGTGCCATACCACAGTGAATTGACTGAATTTGAGAAAAGTAAACCACCATTTTGAGTGATAAGTAAAGGTCCACAGTTGCATCTGTGATGCAAAGAGAACGAGCAATACTGTCTGCCTAGTAAATCAGTTTAGCCAGTTAGTAACGTGGTTATATAGGAAAAGCACATACCGTGGCATATTGCAGCTGAGTTTCATGTTCAGATCTTTTAAAATTACTTTTCCTTTAAACCCCATGCCTTCAACAAAGCCTTTTTGATTATATATGATTCTATGATTCCACAAAAAGAATTGTGCGTATTGCACAGTGTTAATTATTAATGCACATAGTGTATATGAAAGTATTTCCTTTCTACAAAAGTCCTCAAGTTGAAATTGAAAAAGTAAACCCTGTTTCTAGTAGAAGATAAAGAAATCAGTGATGCATGCCTTGCCTTCCTGAAACATGTGATTGGGATAAAATGACTACATTGTATTTCCTGAATTACCCTGTTACCATTTGCTGATAACATTATTTTTCATTACTTATTTATCAAAGTAGATTTTACATAAGAAAGATCAGAGACATTGTACGTACATGATGAGCAACCAGCGTGAAATAGATGGTACCGTATTAACCCGTTGGATTCTAAGACATCTCTAATGCAATGCAGTTACTACCATAAATTTATCAGTTGCAACCCAATAGCAGTGGTGTAAAATATGTGTTTTCTTTTTATTTGCAGGAGGAAATAAGCTGAAAAATCAGCATTTTCGTCTGAACTGGGCTTGGATATCTGTTGAGAAAGAGTACTACTTGGTGAATGAAGATTCAAAATATTTAGAAGTTATACTTAAGCGCAGAGGATATTTAGGAGAAACGTCATTTGTCGGTAAGTTCATATTTTGAATCTATATTGATTTGCAGGTCTTCTGTTTAAACCGTATTCTCCCTAGGATACAAATCACCTCATCATCAGCCAGCCGTCAGCTGTCTGAGCACTGTGGTATCTGTATTCCAACACCTCCATTCCTAGCAACGTCCTTTACCCCAGTCACCAAAATACAAAGAAGGGTGTGGGAGAGAGTGTCCAAATTGCACATTTTATATGTTATTGTGGACTGTGTCAAGAGAGGGGAGAGATTAGGCAGTGTTTGTCCCTAAAGTGGATGAAATTGCAAAGTAAAGGGTGGAATGGGGCAGGGTTACCAGTGAATTTACACATATGGAAAAAAGCCTCTGTCCACAGACACTACATAGTGAACACTGAAAAACTGAGTCGTAAGGAAAGATCCAGAGAATCCACAGGTATGCCCATTCCCAGTCTACTACCTCATTCCACCCATACAAACGAGCGCAAACAGAGGCGCAGTAAAGGTCGTTTATGATAAATACACCTTATAGTGTTTTTACTGCTGAATATAGAAAATGTACTTCCACTGCTAGGAGATTTTTAATCAAATGTATTTTAGTCAAACTGTTGACAGCAGTTCCACCTTAATAGTGCACTGTATGGGAGAGCTTGAGTCATAGACTACAGCCCTCCATAGTAAATGATAGGTACAACACCACCTAGTGACCACAATAGAAAACTGTGGTTGACTAAAAAAAAAAAAGTTTTACTTGTAATAACTTTATGACTTAAAATATGATCAAAATGTTTCTATCCCCTACAATTACACTGGGAGCACAAGCTAATTAAAGAGCAAGCATTTAAAGGTACAATAAAACCCATTGGAAAAAAGGGTTTTAAAAATGTAAACATTATATAAACCAAGCTGGAATCTGTAAAATAATCTTTAACTAATTATGCAGCCCTAAAATCTAAAAGCTTGATCTTCTAATGCATGTCTAGATTCTGCCATAAATCACTGTTTGGTTACTTTTGTTTGTGCAGTTTGTAATGTTTAACAAGATCTTGTACAGTGATGCCTCTGTCACATGGGTGATAGTACTGCTGAAGCCTCCATGCTTTTTCACTGACTTTTCTCCTATTTTCCACTGCCAATCTAGACATAGGATGGGTGTGTTTGAAGGCTGGCCAACTTGAGCTCCCACTAATATTACTTGCTGGCTCTCCTGGGGGTTACCCATGTTTTGAAGGTTGTGATGAGCATTGCAACCTCCAGCATCTCCAGTGTGAGTCGCAATGCACATCACAACCTCCACTGAATGGTTGCTATGGGCATCACAACCTCCAACACCACTATGTAAGTCCTGCTAGCAGCCCCATAGGACACCGTGTAAATATTTCTTGCTTCAAATGTACTTAGTTTCTGAGGGAATGCTGTAAAGATGATGCTGGTGGTCTTTGATGCGTTGACATGAGGTTATCATCACCAATGTGAAAAGCATCACAGCCCTGCAAAGAGCCTTTCACAATGGGTAAAATCACCAACACTACATTGCTGCATTGGTTTTTCTTGAGAGAAATGTGCCTTAAATTACTGACAGTTTATGCACAATAAACAACTGAGACATCTATCAAAAATTACCATGCTAATGGGGTCAGGGGGCCCTGCGAAAAGCATTAATGGTTCCCTCCACAGGGCATATATAAGACTAGATTTTAGGCCTAATGCAGCAGAGAATTTTTACAGATGCTTTCTTGGAATACAGGGTATTTAAGTTTATTTAACCCCATATCTTTAGGTGTTAGTGTTTCTAGGTTTCCCTTATTGTACTCATAATAAGAATGATTGTTATATTTAACTATAATAAGAAGTTCTAAGACTTTCTGGAAAATAAATAAAAGTATATATACATACTACCATTGCACAAGTTTATGCTACAGTAAATAGCATACAAGTATAACCGGATGGATGCTTGAAAGGTCTCCAAATCAATGTGTTAGAAAGCTCTCCTACATTCAGAGGATTAAAGGCCAACTAACACCTCCTAATAGTAAAGGGATAGTAATACTTCGTTTTATCTTTATTTTATTTTGTAGGCATTAAAAAAACATGAAGAACGATATAAGTCTTATCTCTCAAACCTTTATGGTTTAAGAGATATTCACAAGCAAAGTTTCCCCCTCCCGCCCCTTTTTCCTAGTGTAAGCCATCTCTTCTCAGATGTGAATCTGGTTATAAGACCAGACAGATAACAGCAGGGGACAAGCTTCTTTGTATGAAAACAATGAAAGACCTTCCCCTCTTGACAAGTTTTTCAGCTTTTTCCCTTATCTTAATTGAAGATTGTCCCTCTCTGCAGTCTACCTGGGCACCTCCCTTCTGATCTGGCTGAACGGTCGGGGGGGGATACTTTGCTTGTGAATATCTCTTAAACCATAAAGGTTTGAGAGATAAGACTTGTATCGTTCTTCATGTTTTTTTAATGCCTACAAAATAAAATAAAGATAAAACGAAGTATTACTATCTCTTTAACCTGCCACTTACCTCACTATGGCCAGACAATCCGAAAGGCATCTATGTTTTTTTTTCCTTGTTCCTTGATTAAAGAGACAACTGGCGTTATGCACTAAAGCTTGATAAAGAAGTTATAAAGTGTAGATTATGTCTCCAGTTCCTAAGTTATTCTATGGTGCCAATATACTAAGGTCTCCAAAGATGAAGAAATCTTAGTGAATTGGCTCCACAGAATAACGCAGGATTTGAATAAGTTGTATCACTGGAGCAGTTACCTCCTGTTTATCATGCTGTAGTGCATCTCCCCCATGATCTTCAGCCAGTCCCTCAAATCATGTCAACAGAGGCAGACATGACAGTTCCACGGGTCCTTAAACTCTGCTCACTATACCCATACCTCCCAAGCATCCCTCTTAAGGAGGGACATTGCCTCTTTGAGACCCAAATCCCTCTGTTCCTCTTTCCCACCCTGGTGTCCCGTATATAAGTGTATCACATTGCTCCACAGCAATAAAACTCACATTAATGTTTGTTTAAACTTCAGTGTATACATTAATTTGTGTAAATTAAATATTTTAGTCTTGTACCAAATCATTTATTCAGTAACACAAAGAGGTGTCAATAAGTCATGAAATAACTTAAAAATTCTTGGTAATGTGCCACTCACCAGGAACACCAAAAATACAAGTGCCCCTCTTTAACAATTTGAAATGTTGGGAGGTATTCAACACCTGATACTCTTAAAGGATATATTAATATTAATACGATTTCAACAATCTTTAATAATGTACATATTAAAAAAATACAGTAAATGATGTAAGTCCTGTTGCTGTAACTTTGATAGTTTGAGAGTAATATGCTTCTAAAGTTCTCCCTCCCGCCCCTTTTACCCACGTCAGTGCTCTAGCTGACAGACTTAGATCCTGGTCCCGGGACTGGACGGCTCTTCTGCAGAGCCGAAATAGCATTGTATACAAAGAAATTCTTCATGAGAACAGTCTACAGCCTCAAACCAGGCACACTTTGTAGCCGTTCTCATGAAGAATTTCTTTGTATACAATGCTATGTCGGATCTGCAAACGAGCCTTCTGGTCCCGGGACCAGGATCTAAGTCTGTCAGCTAGAGAGCTGACATGGGCAAAAGGGACGGGAGGTAGGAACTTTTGAAGCATATTGCTCTAAAACTATAAAAGTTATAGCAAAGGGAATTACATCATTTACTTAATTTTTTTTATTATGTACAATATTAAAGATTGTATTACTATCCCTTTAACCCTTTAATGGAAAGAGGGGAGTGCAACATATTGCTTCACAATGCATTGCACACCTCTCTGATCCATAAAGGATTAAGCATGATCAAGAACTCTGCCTACTGAAGGTAGAAAACTGCAGCAGTATCCACCTCTATAGACATGATATTCAGGACTGATTGAAGGTGGTATATCTTCAAAAAAGTCACAAAGGAAAAATTCATAAGGGCCATTAGGGTTTCCTGGACAGAGTGAGGTTTGTTGGGGGTTAATTAGGAAGTGTTAGTTCTCTGTTTAATAATTAAAAACAAAGCATATATATAGGCTGACAAAATAAAGTGCTGTTATAACCAGGTCAGCTTGATCTAGGGATACTACACGGATCGATAACAGATACGGTGAAATCCACGTGCATCCCCCACTTGAAGCTGTCTGGACTAGAGAAACCTCAGATTCTTTTATCAAGGTTTGATGTAATACAGAAAGCTGGTGTCAGTCCATCAGGCCTCCCGCTGCTCAGCTACTGACAGGTTTTATGCAAGAAGTCTAGCCATAACTTCTCTTTCATTGGTCCTCTTCTTTGAGGAGTATGAAAGATACAAGTACATAGTACTTGTGTTTAAACCTTTGAGTGCCAGAGGGGTACGGAACGCATTGCGAAGCAATGCGTTGCGTACCCCTCTGGTACTCAAAGGGGGTTATTCACTAAGTGGTGATAAAGAGGTGATAAAGTGGAGATAACTTCTCAGTGATATCACTTCTCCAGTTGCTATGTTACTCTATGGAGCCAATACTCTAAGATCTCCAAAAAATAAGAAATGTTAGTGAATTGGTTTGTCACGGTTTATTATGACTCTCAGACACAAGTTTTAGGTAAAAAAAAATCAATTTTATTGAAATAATAAATGATAACTTAGGATGGCAATAACATACATAATATATATATACAGAATATAGCGCAGACAGAAGGCAGACTCTACCGGTCCTGTCAATATACCGGACAGGACAGTCTTTAGGCTCTACCGGCCTTGCAAATACCGGGCAAGGCAGCCTCAATAGATACACAATGTAGGCTCTACCGGCCCTGCCAATACCGGGTAAGGCAACCTCAGATGGAATGTGGCAAAAGGTTCTACCGGCCTTACCAATACCGGGCAGGGCAGCCCAGAGATAATAGCAGCAGTCAGATGGAACTGGCAAATTAGCAGAATCGTTAAGCAGCAAGGCTTTGGAGCAAACCAGCGTCCGCACGCTGGGACCAACACTGAATAGTATAGCCGTAAGGCTTAGCGAGCAAACCAGTGACCGCACACTGGAGTAACAAGCGAGTAGTATAGCCGCAAGGCTTAGGAGCAAACCAGCGTCCGCACGCTGGGACCAACACAGATTTGTATAGCTGATAGGCTTTGGAGCAAACCAGTGACCGCACACTGGTGTAACAAGCGAGTTGTATAGCCGCAAGGCTTAGGAGCAAACCAGCGTCCGCACGCTGGGACCAACACAGATTTGTATAGCTGAAAGGCTTTGGAGCAAACCAGTGACCGCACACTGGTGTAACAAGTGAGTTTGTATAGCCGCAAGGCTAGGAGCAAACCAGCGTCCGCACGCTGGGACCAACACAGATTTGTATAGCTGAAAGGCTTTGGAGCAAACCAGTGACCGCACACTGGTGTAACAAGTGAGTTTGTATAGCCGCAAGGCTTAGGAGCAAACCAGCGTCCGCACGCTGGGACCAACACAGATTTGTATAGCTGATAGGCTTTGGAGCAAACCAGTGACCGCACACTGGTGTAACAGGCGAGTTTGTATAGCCGCAAGGCTTAGGAGCAAACCAGCGTCCGCACGCTGGGACCAACACAGATTTGTATAGCTGATAGGCTTTGGAGCAAACCAGTGACCGCACACTGGTGTAACAAGCGAGTTTGTATAGCCGCAAGGCTTGGGAGCAAACCAGCGTCCGCACGCTGGGACCAACACGGAATTGTAGCAATGTCACCAACGCGACCAGGCAGAAGGTCGCCAGGATACTGAAGACAGGTGATGAGATGACAGGAACCAGCAACGATCAGTCAGGTCAGAAAACAGCAGAGAAGTTCAGCAGGAACTGCAACACCAGAGACTAGGCCGGAACCAGGACTGGAAGTACTTCAGCATGCAGGAAACACTGGAACAGTAGAGATCAGGAACTCAGGAACACATGAGATCAGGAACTCAGGAACACTGGAACAGAGGCCCAGCTATCACTAGCATAGTGATAGCAAGAAGGTCAGAAACAACACGAAAGGGCACTCAAAGGGTGCCCAATCCAGGTTTAAATAGTCAATAAGAGGCGGGCTATCTGCAGACAGCCAATAGAAGCCCCCTACTGGTGACAGACAAGTAACTGCAGCCAATCACGGGCACCGTGATAGTACCCCCCTTTCAAAGACCCCCTCTCCTAGAATAGGGTTTAGGTTTCTGCGGGTAATTGGCATGAAAGGCCCTAGTTAACCTAGGTGCATGAAGGTCCGTACTATCCACCCATGATCGATCCTCAGGACCATACCCTTTCCAATGTACCAGGTACTGTACCCTTCCTCTAAGCCTACGGGAATCAATAATGCTCTGAACCTCGTACTCCTCCTGGCCCTCGACCTCAACAGGTCCTGGCACCACAGGTGTGGTAGTATAGCGATTGCAAACCAGAGGCTTAAGAAGGGACACATGGAACACATTATGGATACGCATGGATGCAGGTAGGTCTAGTGCATAGGAGACAGGGTTAATTTTGCGAATAACTCTGTATGGACCAATAAACCGAGGAGCCAACTTATTAGATGGAACCTGCAGCTTGAGATTTCTGGAGGAAAGCCATACTCTATCCCCAACCTGAAAGGAAACCGCTGGAAGCCTTCTGCGATTAGCATGGCGCTGATGACGCTGAAATGACTGACCAAGTGCCCTCTGAACTTGTGCCCATGTGGAACGGAGTTGCTCGATATGCTCATCCAGAGCTGGAATCTGTTGCGTCTGAAATGAGTCTGGAAGCAAACAGGGCTGGAACCCATAATTAATCAGAAACGGAGAGCTCCCAGATGAAGAATTGACCGCACAGTTCCTGGCGAACTCTGCCCAAGGCAACAAGTCGGACCAATTATCATGATGGTCAGTAACGAAACAACGGAGAAATTGTTCCAAGCCCTGATTAGCTCGTTCAGCGGCTCCATTGGTCTGGGGATGGTAGGCAGAGGAGAAGGACAGCTGTATGCCCATCTGTTGGCAAAATGCCCTCCAAAATCTAGACACAAACTGGCTCCCCCTGTCAGACACCAGTACCCTAGGCACTCCATGCAACCGGAATACTTCTCTGGCGAACACCATTGCCAATTCCTTCGCTGAAGGAAGACCACGGAGGGGCACGAAATGAGCCATTTTAGAAAACCTGTCCACCACCATGAATATAAAGGAGTACCCCTTCGACATAGGCAACTCTCCCATAAAATCAATGGAAACATGAGACCAGGGGCGTTCGCCATTAGGCACCGGTTGAAGCAAGCCCACAGGGAGATGTCTCGGGGTCTTAGCGCGGGCGCAGGTGGCACAGGCATTCGTAAATTCGGCACAATCGTTTCTCATGGAAGGCCACCAAAATAACTGAGAAAGGGACCATAACAATTGGTCTCTACCAATATGTCCCGCAGCCTTAGAGGAATGGTAGGTTTCGAGCAGCCTAGTACGAAATGATTCAGCGACAAAACATTTGCCCACTGGGGTTTCATGGGGAGCGGACCCCTGAGAGGCCAGGATCTCCTCCCCTAGAGGAGAAGTGATACTCGTGCGTATAGTAGCCAGTATTCTATCAGGTTGGATGATAGGAGCTGGTGCTTCCACTCTGTCACTGTCGGCCTCAAATTGTCTTGACAGTGCATCAGCCCTGATATTTTTTGACCCTGGTAAATATGATACAATGAAATTAAATCGAGACAGGAACAGTGCCCACCTGGCCTGACGAGAGGACAATCTCTTGGCCTCCGAGAGATAGGTCAGATTCTTATGATCTGTTAGGATTAAGACAGGATTCTTAGTACCTTCAAGCAAATGACGCCATTCCTTAAGAGCAAGGATAATGGCCAATAATTCTCTGTCACCTATCTCATAGTGGCTTTGAGTGACAGTCAATTTTTTAGAGAAAAACCCACAAGGTCTGAGAGTTCCACCTTTCTCGTGTCGCTGCGAAAGTACTGCCCCGACCCCAATATCTGAGGCATCAACCTCTAACGTAAATGGAAGTAAAGGATTGGGGTGGGATAACACAGGAGCCGCAGCAAATGCCAGCTTCAAATTCTCAAAGGCTTTCTCAGCAGATACCGGCCAACAAGAAGGATTAGCACCCTTGTGCGTAAGATCGGACAGAGGTTTGACAATGGAAGAAAAGTTCTTAATAAACCTCCTATAATAATTAGCGAAACCCAGGAAACGCTGTATGGCTTTAAGACCCTTGGGTTTTGGCCATTGTAGGACAGCTGACAACTTTTCTTTGTCCATGGCAATGCCATCATTGCCAATTATGAACCCCAAGAATGGCACACTGGTTCTATGAAACTCACATTTTTCCATTTTACAAAATAATTTGTTCTCACGGAGTCGTAGCAATACTGCGGATACATCTTTGATGTGCTGTGCCATGTTTTGGGAGTAAATCAGTATATCGTCGAGGTACACCACAACACATGTCTGTAACATATCTCTCAGAACATCATTTATCAGTTCCTGGAAAACTGCGGGTGCATTACACAGCCCAAAAGGCATTACTAGATACTCGTAGTGCCCAGCTCGAGTATTAAAGGCAGTTTTCCACTCATCACCTGCTCGAATGCGAACCAGATTGTAAGCGGCCCGTAGGTCCAACTTGGTAAATATCGAAGCGCCCTTAAGCCTGTCAAAAAGCTCGGTGATGAGTGGTATTGGGTATGCGTTTTTTGCCATTAGTTTATTCAAGCCCCGGTAGTCAATGCATGGTCTTAATTCGCCATTTTTCTTTTTTACAAAAAAGAACCCAGCCCCAGCTGGAGAGGTAGATTTACGTATGATCCCTCTAGCAAGGGCATCAGAAATGTAATCCTCCATAGCCTTATTTTCATCACAAGATAATGGATAAGTGCGTCCTTTCGGAGGTACTGCACCAGGCTGCAATTCAATGCAACAATCATAAGGTCTATGCTGGGGTAGCATACTAGCCTCTCCTTTGCTAAAAACATCGCCAAACTGTTGGTACACATCCGGCATAGCAGAGGAGGTGCACATGACCTTAATAGGCTGGATGACGCACTTGTCCATACAAAACTGGGACCAAGCAGCAATTTCACACTTTTTCCAATCGAATTGTGGGTTATGTAACTGTAACCACGGAAATCCCAATATCACCGCATGGTGCGGGGAATTAATCAGTTGAAACTGCTGCTCTTCTCTGTGAAGTGCCCCAATAGTCATAGACAATGGCATAGTTTCAAATATAACCTGAGGCGGTTCTAAGGGTCTACCATCAATCGCTTCAATAGTCAAGGGGTTTTCTCTTTCAATGCGTGGAACTCCGTGCAATTCAGCAAAGGTATTATCCATAAAATACCCTGCTGCACCGGAGTCAACCAAGGCCAAAACCTCCACAGAGCGTTGTGCCCAAGACAATACCACCTGTATGGTGGGTTTCATTATGCCCGACACTGGGGACGATTGTACACCACCTAGGGCCTGTCCCCCAAGATACCCTAGGTGTGTGCGTTTCCCGGACGTACCGGACAGGAATTTAGCAAGTGCCCTTTTTTACCGCAGTATAAACATAACCCTTGTTTTTTGCGATATAGTCTCTCTGCCTTGGATAGTCTAGTGAAGCCTATTTCCATAGGTTCACTTGTTTCCCGTACTGGTTCACTAGACTTCAATGCCAAGGGAGGGATGGGTGGGCAAAACATGCTACTAGGCTCATTATTTTTTGACCGTAACTTACGATCTCTGGCAATTGATCTCTCACGTATTCTGGAGTCAATTATCATAACATACTCAATGTAATCATCTAGATCAATAGGTAGATCTTTAGCAGCGATTTCGTCTTTAATGTGGTCATTCAGGCCTTGAGAGAAGGCTGCCAATAATGCCTCGTTATTCCAACCTACCTCTGCTGCCAATGTGCGGAATTCGATGGCATAGTCGCCCACTGTACGCCTGCCCTGTTGTATCTCCATAAGGCGTTTGGCAGCAGAGGTGGTTCTACCAGGAGGCTCAAACACTCTTCGAAAGGAACGCACAAATTCACTAAAGTTCTTAGTACAAGGTTTAGCATTCTCCCACAAGGGGTTAGCCCAAGCCAATGCTCTGCCAGTGAGCAGTGATATCGTGAACCCCACTTTACTACGATCATTGGGAAATGCGTGTGCCGTCAATTCCATAAAGATTTCGAGTTGATTGATGAACCCTCTGCAGAGACTAGGGTCACCATCATATCTTAGCGGCAAGGGTGCAGAAGCCGTTAACCCTTTAACAGTACCCCCTAGGGGTCTGGTATCACTTTCCGGTGTCTGACTTGGCGAGACCACCGGGCTAGAGCTAGATTGGGCAGCAGGTACCGTGCGTTCAAGGATCGTTTGAATTGCAACTGCCAACTGATCCAAACGTTGCTCGAGCACATCCATCCTCCAATGGATATTCTGTGCGTTACCTTCACTCTTGCTGTCTGAGGTCATGGCCCTTTCGTACTGTCACGGTTTATTATGACTCTCAGACACAAGTTTTAGGTAAAAAAAAATCAATTTTATTGAAATAATAAATGATAACTTAGGATGGCAATAACATACATAATATATATATACAGAATATAGCGCAGACAGAAGGCAGACTCTACCGGTCCTGTCAATATACCGGACAGGACAGTCTTTAGGCTCTACCGGCCTTGCAAATACCGGGCAAGGCAGCCTCAATAGATACACAATGTAGGCTCTACCGGCCCTGCCAATACCGGGTAAGGCAACCTCAGATGGAATGTGGCAAAAGGTTCTACCGGCCTTACCAATACCGGGCAGGGCAGCCCAGAGATAATAGCAGCAGTCAGATGGAACTGGCAAATTAGCAGAATCGTTAAGCAGCAAGGCTTTGGAGCAAACCAGCGTCCGCACGCTGGGACCAACACTGAATAGTATAGCCGTAAGGCTTAGCGAGCAAACCAGTGACCGCACACTGGAGTAACAAGCGAGTAGTATAGCCGCAAGGCTTAGGAGCAAACCAGCGTCCGCACGCTGGGACCAACACAGATTTGTATAGCTGATAGGCTTTGGAGCAAACCAGTGACCGCACACTGGTGTAACAAGCGAGTTGTATAGCCGCAAGGCTTAGGAGCAAACCAGCGTCCGCACGCTGGGACCAACACAGATTTGTATAGCTGAAAGGCTTTGGAGCAAACCAGTGACCGCACACTGGTGTAACAAGTGAGTTTGTATAGCCGCAAGGCTAGGAGCAAACCAGCGTCCGCACGCTGGGACCAACACAGATTTGTATAGCTGAAAGGCTTTGGAGCAAACCAGTGACCGCACACTGGTGTAACAAGTGAGTTTGTATAGCCGCAAGGCTTAGGAGCAAACCAGCGTCCGCACGCTGGGACCAACACAGATTTGTATAGCTGATAGGCTTTGGAGCAAACCAGTGACCGCACACTGGTGTAACAGGCGAGTTTGTATAGCCGCAAGGCTTAGGAGCAAACCAGCGTCCGCACGCTGGGACCAACACAGATTTGTATAGCTGATAGGCTTTGGAGCAAACCAGTGACCGCACACTGGTGTAACAAGCGAGTTTGTATAGCCGCAAGGCTTGGGAGCAAACCAGCGTCCGCACGCTGGGACCAACACGGAATTGTAGCAATGTCACCAACGCGACCAGGCAGAAGGTCGCCAGGATACTGAAGACAGGTGATGAGATGACAGGAACCAGCAACGATCAGTCAGGTCAGAAAACAGCAGAGAAGTTCAGCAGGAACTGCAACACCAGAGACTAGGCCGGAACCAGGACTGGAAGTACTTCAGCATGCAGGAAACACTGGAACAGTAGAGATCAGGAACTCAGGAACACATGAGATCAGGAACTCAGGAACACTGGAACAGAGGCCCAGCTATCACTAGCATAGTGATAGCAAGAAGGTCAGAAACAACACGAAAGGGCACTCAAAGGGTGCCCAATCCAGGTTTAAATAGTCAATAAGAGGCGGGCTATCTGCAGACAGCCAATAGAAGCCCCCTACTGGTGACAGACAAGTAACTGCAGCCAATCACGGGCACCGTGATATGGTTCCATAGAATTACATAGGAATTGTAGAAGTGATATCACTGGATAAGTCATCTCCACTCTATCACCTCTTTATTACTCCTTAGTGAATAACCCCCAAAGCGTTAATACATAGTAACATAGTAGTTGAAGAGGTTGAAAAAAGACATGCGTCCATCAAACCCTCTGAAGCCATTTCCAATTAAGCTCCAGGTGGGTCAAAAAATTCCTTCCTGACTCCAAATGGCAGTCAGATAGTTCCCTGGATCAACAAACTATCTGCATTGAAGCCATCTGTCATCATTTTCAATATTGTTCTGTGCTAGATAGGCATCCATTGCTTTTGTGAAAGTAGTTGCATAATCTGCAAGTACAACATCCCGAGGCAAAGAATTCCATATATTTACTGCCCTTACTGTAAAGAATCCCTGCCTTTGTTTTAGTGAAAACTCCTTTCCTATAGTCTTAAAGGATGACCTCTTGTCCATAGCTCAGCTCTTTGCGTAAATAATTAATTTGATAGTTCTTTGTATTGACCTTGAATGTATTTGTAAATGGTAATCATATCACCCCTTAGACATCTCTTACTAATGTAAACAAACCCAGTTTGGCTAGTCTCTCTTTATAACTCAGATCCTCCAATCCCTTTATGAGTTTTGTTGCACATCTCTGCATCTTTTCCAGTGTCCTTACAATGAGGACACTAATGAAATACACACAAAAACTGCAGGATTGCAATGCTTCCTGTGCAGTCCTTCCGAATGAAATATAACAAGTGATCTACATTCAAATAGCAATCCGGTCCCATTGCTTATACTAGAACTATCTTCACGGTTGGATTTAACTCTCTGAGCAAGACATCCTTGTTTCCTGTAACCCAGCTACAACCCCATATAATATTGCCTTACACACAAATTACCTTTAGCTCATAACATCCCAGCAAAAACTTAATTCACTGATGCAGGCTTATAAAAACTGGTACATACCCCCTGAAAATAGCTTTATACAATTTAAAAGCATAGTGAAACCAGGCATCAAAGAGGAAAAGTTAACTGGAAAATCACAGAACTAAAAGCATCTCTTATACCACTGGATCTCATCCAGGGCTCCACGGCACTTTGGTGTGCCACAGACTCCCACTTAAGGTGCCTCTTCTTTTCTATAAAGTCTTAAACAAAAGAGTAAATCTTGAGTTTCAAATACATATTTAAGGAAATTGTTATACATGTGTTTGTTTTTGTTATTCTGATTTTTATACCTAAAATAAGTATATATTTTTTATTTATTTTTTTATACCCTTCATTTCTTCTTTGCAAATTACTTTTATAAAATTTTAGAGGTGCACTGAAAATTCCAGACTACGTGTTAGGGCTGCTTTAAGAAAAAAAAGATTGAGGATCACTGTCTTAGACCTTAGAGCATACATAGCCAGAGGCACTGGGGTTAGAACAGAGACTTTGGTTCATCAGTTGTTTTCGAGGCAAATCCCATTATCCTTATCCATATCTTGTCTGATTGGGGATGATGGGAGTTTAAATCTTCAACAAATGGAGTACCAAGGGATGCTTAATCCTGGACTAGATCCTTTGATTTTGGGCATCCCCTGTTTGTATCTGATCTCATTAAGCTTTTAAACAAATAAAGCTATTTTATGCAGTATAATAAAGCTTCTGATCTTCTTTTCATCAAGTACCAGCACTGGCTAAGACTGTGTTCTCCTTCATCTAAACCAAGGATGGACATATCATGAGGTCCTCCTGCTGTTCAGGGCTACAATTACCAACATTTCCAGATAGCCAGCAATTGACCGGGGATGTTGGGAATTGTAGTCATGAAAAGCTGGAGTGCCACAGGTTGCCCAACCCTGATCTACACTGTTTATGCTTGTCTGCTGAAACTTATATCAGGATGGGAGGCCATGACTGTAGTGAACTGTCTTTTTTCATTCAGTTATCCTTCTTTAAGGCTACTTATCTAATTAAGGCCAAATCTGCATCCTGGGTGCTTCTAGGAAAGGCATCCTAGGCTTGATTAGCCCCACCCATGGCCACAACTATACTCATCACACAACTCCACCCCTAAATCTTGCCACTGTTCCTTGGCACCAAAAATATCTTTAGCCTAAAACAGGAGTGTGCTTAAAAAAAAACTCTTAGGGCCATGTGTTCAAAAAATAAGCAGAATAGCTTTTGTCGTTTGTAACGACTTTTCAAGTACAGTGTCCTTGGGATCATTAATATTTTCAGAGAGTGTCGGTTGTGATTGTTCGTCCTGACTGAAATTGTCGTATGTAACAACAAAAAAATGTCTTAACGAACTACAAAAAATGTCTTAAAAATGGCTTAGCTAACAACAAAAATTTTTCTTTCATAAGTTTCCAACATAATGCTTAAGAATGTATTTCAGACCTCTCTATCATCAAAGGAGTCCAATATTAGCCAGGAAAGGGTGTATAAGCCTGTAAGAAATCCAGCTACCATTTTACAGGATCAAGTGTCTTTTGCAAAGGTACTGGGCTCCAGGCATCTCACCTACCAGCACAGCTTTAGTTGTTTTCTTTATGATAAAAGTTTAAATACTGCAGTTCATGAAAAGGATTCCTGGCAGGAAAGAGTATACATTTTTTAAATGTATTTGAAGGAATAGTAAACTACATTTATGAAAACACATATTGTAGGCCTTTTTCTTCTGGGTAAAATAAGGCTATTCCTACTGCTGGGCACTGCAGCTTTCAAATGTTATTACAGTTGAAACCATTTTATATGAATCTGTGGCAACAGCGGCACCTGGGATCCAGACCATTTAAAATACTGTGATAACAGTTCCACCTTTTCCTGGCAGTTTGAACTATAATAACTATGGACCAGAGCACCTCCAAGAAATGGGAGTGCTTGTGTAGTCCGCAGGAAAAGTTGTGGGGCTTTTTCTTTTCATAATAAACTTTATTGACCATTTAACCCTACTAACATTGGACTGAATTTCATTGCAGGTGATGATTTTATCTCACGGAATCCTACTAAAATCTGTGGTGAAATGTGTAGTTAAGGCTGTCACCTGTAATATAATCCAGACCTTATTTTGAGTATAATTTCCCTTTAACCAGTGGAGTAACTATAGGGGTCGCAGGGGTCGCACCCGCGACCGGGCCCGTCGCTCCAGGGGGCCCGGCCGCCCCCTGCGACCCCTCTGCCTGGCGCCCGCGATCTCCGTCTGGCACTGTAGTAATGCAGAGCGCTGGGAGATGACATCATCTCCCTGTGCTCTGCATTACTGAAGAGGACTGCGTGGGAGATCAGCATACCTCTCCGGGCTCCTGCCACTCCAGGGAGGTAGGAGATGGGGGCATTTTGGAGAGGGCCAATGTAGTCAAGGAGGGCGAATGTGGTCCGGGGGGGAGGGGGGCGAATGTGGTCCGAGGGGAGGGGGGGCCATGGCGCTTCTTGCACCAGGGCCTGGAGGCTTCTAGTTACGCCTCTGTCTTTAACCCTGTGAGTGCCAGAGGGGTATGCAAAGTATTGCATTTTAATGCACTGAACACCCCTCTGACACTCAAATGGTTAAGCCATTGGAAGCAATGTGTTGGAGCCATCTAAGCATTCAAGGGGTTAAAGACATGAAAGGAATCCCAACTTATCTAATAAAAAATGCAGCATTTCTCAGAACAACTGCTGTGAACTGATTTCATCAAACACTGTACTTTTTACAGTCTTTTGGCAGTCCAGGCGTTCACAGGAGGTGCTGAAAACTAATCTGTGTTCAATGAGCCAAATGGTAAAACTGAACACACTATCATGTTCTAGGTCCTGGCATTTATATTTGGCTCCCGCTGCTCTGTTTTTGAACACAGTCTGTTAACAGGGTGATATGTTCATGACCACACTGGAAACAGGAAAGGAATAGGTCAGAAGTGCCCAAACTTGCCCTCAGGAGACACAAACAGACAGGTTGTTAAAGGGATAGTAATGTTTAATAATAAAAGCAGCTTTAATTAATCATCATAGTATTTGGACTTTGGAGAGTGTTATTTCAATTCTGTCAGAGTTATAGTTCAAGAGTAATTCAATGACAAAGTGTCCGCCTCCCGCCCCTTTTATTGATGTAACACTGCTCATCCAGATCAGAAGGGAGGTGCCCAGGTAGACTGCAGAGAGGGACAATCTTCAATTAAGATAAGGGAAAAACCTGAAAAGCTTGTCAAGGGGGGCAGGGCTTTCATTGTTTTCATTGTAAGAAGATTGTCCCCTGCTGTTATCTGTCTGGTCTTACAACCAGATTCCACATCTGAGAAGAGATTGCTTACACTAGGTAAAAGGGGCGAGAGGGGGAAACTTTGCTTGTGAATATCTCATAAACCATAAAGGTTTGAGAGATAAGACTTATATCGTTCTTCGTGTTTTTTTAATGCCTGCAAAATAAAATAAAGTTAAAACGAAGTATTACTATCCCTTTAAAGACAGCCTTGATCAGGCATGTTTCTTATTCAGTGGTTCATTCATTGTGACTAAACCATCTGTGCCCAGGAATAGATATCCTTAAATCCTGGCTCTTGAGGTCATGTTTAGCTACCCCTGGAATAAACTAAATCAGTGATTTTCAACCTGTGCCCTCAGAGCCCACTAATAGGCTAGGACTCAAGGTTTACCTTCATTAAGTACAAGCAAGTTAATCAGAGAGTCAGTCATTCTGCATCACTGACCTTAATTCAGTCTGGGAAATCCTCATATGTTGGCCTGTTAAGGGGCCCTGAGAAACACTACACTAAATTATGCTAACAAATAAATGTCACCATCCCCCAACCCCCCAACAAAAAAACACATACCTTTCTTAATTATCACAGTCTCCCCATTCATGTGTACAAAAGATAAAATGGGGGAGCCCAATAGTGTAATACAATCTCTTAAATGTCATTTAAATTAAGAAATGTATATACTCGCAAAGGTTGAGGTCAGTATGGTTTAACCCTTTGAGTGCCAGAGGGGTACGCAACGCATTGCTTTGCAATGCGTTGTGTACCCCTCTGGCACTCAAAGGTTTAAACTGACAATCAATCATACAGACAGTCAGATCCTTCTCCATTCAGATCTGAGGTACACTTCACTGAAAAATAAGGAATACAGGCGTTTTTTAATTTCTAACATACATTTATTAAAAAAAATAAAAATAATAACGATAATTAAAAACACAATATGAATCCCTTGTATTAAAAAAAAAAAAAAAAAATATATATATATATATATATATATATATATATATATATATATATATATATATATATACATACTGTATATGTATTTGCCCATATAGCTATAACTAACTCATTTAAACAGAGTAAAGACTAAACAAAAGACTAACTGAGAAATACTAGACTAAATGATGCTAGTCAACAGCTTTTGTAGTACTATAACTATTATGCTGATAAGTATTAGAGGTCTAGTCCAACAACAGCTGGAGAGCAACCTATTGCTCACCGTTGATGCAATTTGAGTAGTTACCTGCAAAAAGTACTTTAATCCTGGACTGACTGTATAGCAGTTTATGCTTTAGTTCACTCCCAGGGAACATCTCACATTTTTGACTTCACAAATCCCACTATGCATTACACCATCCAATTCCAACTCCTGGGTGAGTCCAGCACAGACAAAGAAGGTGTGTGTGTGCGCGCGCATGGGTGTGTGTGTATTTATAGGAAGTGAGGGGGATAGATAGATAGATAGATAGATAGATAGATAGATAGATAGATAGACAGACAGACCAACTGACAGCCAGATACATTAGAGGCCTCTGTAGCATCCTAAGGGTTAAATGTGCAAAAAAGGGCACAAATCAGGCACTAATAGCATGTGGCTAGATCACACCTTTTCAAACTCTTTTAACACAACTTATTTTCCCCATCATATCACCAAGGCTGATGTACAGAGTAGAACTGGAGAAATTCTGAAGCAAATTAAATGTACCATAGAATCAAATAAAAATCCCCAAAATTCCCATTAAGAAGCAATACATGGAAACCTCTCTAGCATGCAAGTGGATAAAAATGCTATTTAAATCAATGGAAGATTTGCATTTGTTCCAATAGTGCAGTTGTTCTGGCCGGAATTACTCCAAGGGGGTTATGCACGAAGGTGTGATAAAGTGGTGATAAAGTGGTGATAAAGTGGAGAAAGCTTCCCCAGTGATATCACTTCTCCAGTTCCTATGCTATTCTTTAGAGCCTATGCCCTATGATCTCCAGAGTTGGAGAGATCTTAGTGCATTGGCTCCATAGAATAACATAGGAACTGGAGAAGTGATATCACTGGAGAAGTCATCTCTTCTTTATCACCTCTTTATCACTCTTTGTGCATCTCCCCCAATTATCCTAGTACATCCACCTTCCTGACTTTATTTTAGGATAATAATATAATTGAGGGTTTTTTTACTTCACTACAGTGATTTTTTTGTCTAATGCTGACTGACAGTTTATACACATGCTCCTAGGCGAACAAGCATTCAGTGTTTGGACAGGTAAAATGACGGAAAATTGTAAAAAAAAAAAAAAAAAAAAAAGAATTCCTTCAGCCACAAAAAGAAATCACTTCAAAAATAATTCGAAAATTGATATAATAGATTCCACGTTTCTAAGATTCAACCAGATACTGAAAAAATGGCAAAATTCTTTCATATTTCTTTTGATTATTAACTCTTTGAGTGAAGAGAGGTATCATTGCATTGCATTGGATACCTCTCTGGCACTCACAGGGTTAAAATACCCAATGGAGGAGATGCTGCAATGATTCAAAAAAACTCAAGCGGTAGAGGACAAGAGGGGTACACAATGTGTTGTGCGTCCCCAAGGTAGTTAAATGATTAGTGAATGTCCAAAATGACAAATTATTATTTCTTTTTTTATTTAATTTTCATTTCGCTAAGTATAAGCATTTGAGGGATTAAAAATCCAGTTTATTCAAAGAGAGTAATTGTTTCATATTTGCCTAGAATTAATCCACTTTTTTACTTTGTGAATATGGCTTATCGTTTCCAAAATCTTTGAATGCACTACCGTCAGGACTTTATTCTGATTCATGCTAATATCTAATGCTGAATGGACTGCTTTAATGCATACCCCTCTGGCACTCAAAGGGTTAACTCTATGAGAACGAGACGGGCATCCACCACATTGAACTCTAACATTCAAAGGGATAAAGTAAACCTGGCACCTGGAATTCAAGTCTTCACATTTGAAAAGTTCATTGTAATCTACCTATGTATCATGTCAGCCAAAAGTCCAGCAAGGGCATAGTTAAGGAAAAATTGTTGATCTGGGTGTGTGGCACCATATGCTAATTTATGGTAATTAAATCACTTTTCCAGCAACAACAGTATCTTTATCTCCTCAGCTGTGCATCTGCTGTTTTGAACAAAGCTTTCAAATATGGAAATTTACATTCAAAATGATAGTCCACTTTCACTAAACCATAGTCCGCACTAGTATCAAAGTTATACGAGCTTAACATTTCCCAATTTTTGCATTTTGAAAGGTATTGGCACAATCGATGGGACAGCAGAAAAGGACAAAGACTTCAAGGGCAAGGCTCAGAAACAAGTGCAATTCAATCCAGGCCAGACCACAGCAAGTTGGAGAGTTCGGATCCTAACTGATGGAGAGTACGAACAGTCAGAAACGTTCCAGATTGTTCTATCAGACCCTGTTATGGCTGCTCTTGAGTTTCCAGAAGTGGCAACAGTGGAGATCATTGATCCTGGAGATGGTAAAAATGCATTTAAAATTGAATTTTGTAGTGTTATTGCAACAGAGCTATCCAACTTATCACAACACAATGTGTTGGATACCTCTCTAGCACCCCACTTAACATACACCTTGGGTACACTTTGAGCAATACATTGTGTACACTTTGAGCAATATAACTCTCTGGTCCTCAAGGGGTTAATCTGGACAGATAATCCCAATGGCCACTATGACTCAATTATTTAATTAGTTTTGGATATCATGTCAATGCAGGAGGACATAGTTCTATTGTAGGATCCCAGGACCACTTATTACCCTCACTGAAGACTATTTTTTGTTCAGTGGGAGGAGTTTGAGGCCTGATATTCAAAGGGTTAAGTCATTTCTGCACACTGGTTAGTATAAACTATAAGTTTTGTGAATTAGCAGATTAAAGTAATAGTATCATGTAAGATGGAAAAAATATATATTGTAGGGTTTATACTGCTGAGTAAAACAAGGGGTATCCCACCACTGAGCTTTATTCAAATGTTATTGCATTTTTTTGAGTGCAGTCCCTCTATGACCTGAAAAAATGCAGTGGCGCTGTTGCAGCTGCATTCTGTAGAGTGTTATCCACTGACCAGAGCTGTCCATAGACTGCTGCAGCAATGACTCCACCATAAACGCAATACTATCCCTCTTCTGGCCCCCTCCACCCAATTAATCTCCACTCCCTTTATGACGTGAATCGAGTCACTGACATACCCTGGTCAGCATCACAGGAGCCCTCTCCAGGGGCTCAAAGAGAAGAAGTTCCCAGGTATTTGTACAATCATAGATAGTATGCACAAATGTCCATTTCTTACTGTAAAAAACAGCAAGTGCTGTTTTTGGGCAGGTTTAGGGAAGCAATTCTTCGTTTTGCACTTTTCACATCTTGCTGTCTCTTTCAAAACAGTTACAACCTAAAAACCAGGTCAGGGCTAATGAGTTATTCTGGGACAAACCAACTGCATCATAGGGGAGAAAAAAATTCTTCTTTGTGTTTTAGCCACACTATTTCCTATTAGAGCAACCTGTATTTTTGCTCCTTTTAACTCCTTAGATGCTTTATAGGTCCACTCTAGTATACTGACACTTTTTGTGACAGACGGATATATAAAAAGAAATTTGACAGTTTGAAAGTCATATGAAAATATTCAAGTCATTCCTATATATATTTTTAGTTTATAATTAACCCGTTGAGTGCCAGAGGTGTACCCCTCTGGCACTCAAAGAGTTAACTGAATCCACTAAGCACCAGAACAATTTTGTACATACACACAGACAGGAATGACCATGTTAGCCAGTATAGTAGATGGTATTCCCATGTACACACAGACAGCAACCGTGAAAAGTGCAATGGCAAATCATCACCTGCCCTTAGGAAAAGTATAAAAAATGAAGCGTCACATTGAGAAAGATACACAAGAGCTGGTTTATGTATGGTGATTCATTTAAAAGGCTTGGAGTGAAGAAGTGATAAAGTGATAGCTAAATGTAACTTAGCAGAGATAAGTGATAAAGAAGGCATGCATTGGCACGCAGCCCACTCAACATCTGGTTTTTATTCCTGGACTTGATTCAGGATAGGAAAATCAAATGCCCCATTCCTATGGCAGTGTGATTAAAAATTGTATAAATCCATTCCTGTGTTAGATTACATTTTATTACATTTCCACCATGAATGATGCTAGGGCATATTCTTTTGATTCTGTATTTGGCAAATGAAAGCCCCCTTTGCTGTCAATAAGAATTCTTTTTACCTTGGAACCAGTAAAATAAATCCCCAAAAGGAGTTTGGAAAAGTGTGTGAGATCACAGGAATTTCAGCAGAATGGGAGATGTTTCTCCGACTGCTGATATTTCAGTGAAAACTTCATGTGGGAGATTGAGCCATTTAAATCCAATGGGCATAACCTTCCAGTGTTTCCCCCACACATTACCACTCACTCATTACCACTCACACATTACCACACACACACATAACCAAATATGTACATATACGTCATCACACATACGCATACACAAACACACGCACATGCTAATAGTCTCTTACCTCACCCAAAAAAGACATTCTTGAAGCAATTCCCTCTGGAGGTAGAAGGTCGAAGTTTCTGTGGATTTCATTCTTGTGATGAACATTTTCACCCATCTGTAAATACAGCTTGCATTCACTAAGCCACAAAATGAACCTGATATTTCAACTCAAAGTGCAAAAGGAAGCACTGCATTTTCTTATGATCAAATTTGTCAATAAAGAAATTTAGGCTTGTACTTGTCCCTAGAAAAATGTATGTAAGACTAGTAGCATGTGGCCAATATCGGTGGTAGTCCTCCACAGCACAGGACACTGTCAGCCAACCACAGTAGTAAATAGAAAAGTGATGAATACATGAGTAGAAAAAAAATAAACTACAAAGCTTTATTAAAGTGCTAAATAAAAAAATGCCAAGTGCACTTAGTACATGTTACAAAAAGCACAAATTTTAATTTTTTAGGCGCAATATCTAAGTGTCCTGACATGTTACAGTGGCGCTGTTGCTACACTATCCTATGGAGATATATGATCAAGTGACCAGAGCTGTCCATAGAATTGTGTATCAACAGCACAAATGTAGCATTTCAGGTCACTGTGATATTGCACCTAAAAATTAAACTTTTGAATAAAACACCTCTCAGCAGTGGGAGTTCCTTTGTTTTACTCAGGATGATAAAACCTCCAGTATATATTTTTTTTTACATATTATTATCCTTTTAAGGTTCAGTGGGTTGTGCAACACATTGCATGCCATAGAGACACTTTCAATGCTATGTTCCTCCCAAAAGTAAGGCAAGCCAGCTGCATCATAAAGAGGACAAAGAAGCATTCCCAATGGTTTAACCCTTTGAGTGTCAGAGGGGTATGCAGCGCATTGATGCAGCCTGTTATCCAGGGAACCAGCTGAATGGTCAGTTGACTCACATCGAGGAATTTGTCTCTGAGTGAGTAGTTTTAATCACTGCTGTGCACTGACTAAAGTTAAGTCAGTGCACAGGAGATATAAAATCTGTTCACACAGAGACAAATGTGTCAGTGTGAGTGAACCACATGTGATTTGCCATGACAACTGGTCAACAGAACATTCAGGTGGTTCTCTGGAGAGCCAGCTGACGTCAATGCATTTCTTCTCATCAGGGTCATGTAAAGGAAAGGTGTAGGAGGGGACAGCTTATTAGTTAAAGTACCCTGCAAATATTGAGTATTAAAGAGCGTGACTGACATCAGTAACACACTTTAACCCCTTAAGGACCGGCGCGCACGTACAGCTGGCACTTGGTGTCCACAGGGCTTTTTGTTTATTTCCGGTTCAGGGCTTCCGGAACGGCGTGCAGCCGCGCTGGGAGCCCTGAACTCCATGACGTGCCAGGACCGTCACTGGTCCTTAAGTGCTGGACCACTGTGATGGTCTTGGCACATCAGTGGTTGTGAAGGGGTTAATATAATAAAGTGTGATAACAGAAAAATGTGTTGTTATAAAAAGAACATGGTCTAACATTCACCCATATTTATATATGATGTTCCATTCCCTGATAAAACTTAAGCTATACAGTATTGCATGTGCTGTTTTGTGTCATGCTGTAGGAAACCATTTCCTTTGAACTTCTTACTGGTCTTACACAGTAGAGTACAGCCTTCTGTCCAGGCAGTGAGATGTGCAAGGGAAAATACTTCCCTCACCTGCTGTAAAACAAGATAAAACATACCATATATCTTAAACCCTGTCAAGGTATGGATGCTTTACCATATATATCTCGAAATTCAACAATCTGCTGTTTTACTTTAACCCTTTTGAGTGCCAGAGGGGTATGCAATGCATTTTAAACCCTTGTTTGCTAAAGGAGTCTCCATCGCATTGAGAAGCCATAGGGAATTCACTGGGGAATTCTATTAATCCCCTATGGTGCAGTCGGATTTGCTTTGCTTTTGCCTTTTCCATAGGGCCCTGAGAGCATGCAGGATTTCTATAGCCACAGTAAATACTGAATCAGACCAGAGCTACTATTTTCACCACAGACACTCCTATGTAGAGTACGTCCATCAGCAATTCAACTCCAGCAGAAAAACAAGCAAACTCCTAAACCCAAACTGAGCAGCTGAAGAATTTCAGTTGAGCTTAGTGCACCTCTGTCTCACCTCCCACATAGCATGTGTTTTCACTCACCCCCCCAACTTGGCTTTCTGTCACACTTTTATGCTGTTTCTCTGTTTTCTTTGAAGGATTAGAAGAAGATGGCTTCACAATCTGATGCCCAGGTACAAAGAGGTAAATTTTACACACTTTATTATAACATGGTAAATTGGGGACATGGGCAATGCCTCGCGTGTTTCATGCAGACTCACACTTATCACAGACATGGTAAATGATACCTGAATACATACATTTCTGGTAGATGTTATTTTGCTTGTGATTAAGTGCGAGTCCTCACGAAATGGAGGCATTGCCCATATCCTCCTTTCTATGGGATTGGCTTGTTTATCATGTTATCAGAAAGTGTTTAACACTTTGAGTGCCACTCAAAGGGTTACGTTTTACTTCTTTGTACTTAGGCTTGATTTATATAGGATTACATGGCCATCTTCTAATTCTTCTGAGTCTTCACTGAGGCTGATATACTAAAGAAAACGTGGAGAAATTCTGGGTAAACCAACTGCAACATAGGGAACACATATATTTTCCACAAATTTCTATTGATTTCATGGGGCTTTTACCGACTTGAATGCTAGAGGCCTGCAACACATTATTCGGAATGGTTACATCCCTGGGAACTTTGACTTTTTGAGTCACCAGAGGGTGCTCATCTGGTGGGACTGGGAAATATAAATTATATTATTTGTGTCACAAATGGGTGGAGCTTAATTGGGGGGCTTAACAATATGTGACATAAAGTGGGTGGGAAGTGTCCGCAACAGGGTGGAAAAAAGGAGAAGTGGGTGGGAAGCGTCCAGAACAGGGTGGGAAGGTGGAGAAGTGGGCAGGAAGTGGGAGGAACAGGGTGGGAAGGAGGAGATGTGAAAGGAAGTGGACAGAACAGGTGGGAAGGAGGAGAAGTGGGCAGGACGTGGGAGGAACAGGGTGGGAAAGAGGAGAAGTAGGCAGGAAGTGGGAGGAACAGAGTGAGAAGGAGGAGATGTGGACTGGAAGTGGTAGGGACAGAGTGAGAAGGAGGAGAAGTGGGCAGGAAGTGGGAGGAACAGAGTGAGAAGGAGGAGATGTGGACTGGAAGTGGGCAGAACAGGGTGGGAAGGAGGAGAAGTGGTCAGGAAGTGGTAGGGACAGAGTGGGAAGCAGGAAAAGTGGGGAAAATTTCATAAGAAACGCACCACGGTCGGAGAATCAGCCTCTGTCCCCGGGGACACAGTAATTAATTGTAAAAAAACTGAGTCTCCAGGGCAGATCGGAAGAGAGTTCCCAGGTATGATTATTTGGTCCTAGTATTGCTGCTGTTTTGCTACAGACTTGCTCCATTTCTGCTTGGTACATCAGCCTCACTGTGTATAGCTGAGAGAACTAGAAAAAAGTGAAAAATAATGCAAAAACAACAAAAGCACCTGAACAAGTGAGGTTGATATATGAGAAAACTGGAGTAATTCTGTGGCCAACCATCTGCTCCATTTATGAAAAATTCCCATTAATTTAAATGGGGATTTTAACCCCTTGAATGCTAGAGAAGTCTCTAATGCATCACTTCACAACAAGTTGGAGGCCTCTCTAGCAATCAAGGTGTTTAAAGCCCAATTCAAACCAATGGGAATGCTCAGAATGTTTATTTGTCCCCAGCGTTGCTGCTGGTTTGCTCCAGACTTGCTCCATTTCTGCTTTGTACATCAGCCTTGCTGTGTGGAGTGGAAATAGAGACAGATAGACAGAAGTGAAAAAGAATGGAAAAACAAAGAAAGACTGAGACATACCCCTGCCTGTTTCTTTTTATAGATATAGCTACTATGTTAAACTTAGTTAACCCTCTGAGCACTACAGGGGTGCCCAACAGATAGCAATGGTTAATCCGAGCTTAAACCTTTGCGTGCCAGAGGGGTACATAACTCATTGCTGAGCAATGCATTGTGTACCCCCTGGCACTCAAAGAGTTATACTAGTTAACCCTTTGATTTCTAGAGGGGTATTCCACACATTTATTTATTTGGGCACCCCTTTAGCACTCAAAGGATTAATCATGTGTACTCTGTAACTTAACCCTTTATGGACCAGTGTGGTGTGCAAACATTTGCTTAACGGGGAACTATCACCCCCAAATAAAGTTTTCCCCTAACTTTTACCCATCTAGCGATTAGCTTAACAATAGTAGTATTCTCCATCATAATCACCGATTTAGTGAGAAATCCTACATGTGCTGAGACTGACGGCCAGGCAACAGTGCAAACAGCATTGCTTATAGACATCTGTGCGCTTGCACTGTCAGTCCCGGTCACCTCTAGGGGTCGTTGCATGGTGCCTTAAGGTACCGGAAGGGACTGACGGTGCAGGTCGCACATATTTCTAAAGCAGAATTAAGATTTCTCACTAACACGGTAATTATGCTGGAGACTACTACTATTGTTAAGCTGATCGCTAGATGGGTAAATGTTGAGGGAAAACTTTATTTGAATGATAGTTCCCCTTTAAAGGGTTAACAAGAGCTGTCAGGTTTTCATAATTCCAGTCCTGATTTCCCTTAAGTACCATAGGGGTGTGTAATACAATGCATTGCTCATCCTTCTAGTCCTTAAAGGGGTTAACAATAGATGTCAGCTTGTTTAATCCAGTACTGATTTCCCTTCAGTACCAGAGAGGAGAGCAATACAATGCCAGGCAATGCGCTGAACATCCTTCTGGCACTAAGAGTTTGGAATGAAAAATGTGCCATTGCATGGGGATACTGCCCAGTGTACATTGTATATCATAACCATCCCAGAGTGCTGAAATTCTAAGAAGGATTGCTGATAGTCTTTGCCTTGTAGGCAAGTGTGTTCTAGACCTCTCTAGCATAAAAGCCCCATTTAAAACAATGCAAATTTTCTGTTGCTCGAGAATTGCTGCACTTTTGTCATTGTGCATATGGCCCAAGGTATCTGTTTCTGTAAACTGGAAGGCAAGTTCAGTCCGCAGTGCCAACCAAGTAGACTGTGTTATGAGCGAATAACATGTAATCCCAGTGGGGTGAATATAAGAATCCATTTTTGGATCTCTGTTGGTGTTAGCTTCCTACATCAGTGGCCAAGGGAGGAGAATAATGAAGGCCAGGGGAGTCTTAGTCTCCCCAAAAACAAACACCCACAGCTGTCATCCTATAGGGTAACATCACCCTATATGAAAATATTGATGTCATTAGCCTCTCTAGTGATACAAGTCACCATACTCCTTTTACCAGTGGGTGAATTTCAGTGTATGTATTACAGATTACATACCTCCCAGTTGTCCCTCTTTAGAAGGAACTGTCCCACTTTGAGACTCAAATCACTCTGTCCCTCTTTCCCACTCTGGTGTCCCTCTTTTTAGGATATAAGACTCCACAGCGATAAAACTCACATTAATGTTTGTTTGACCTTTATTATATATGTGCAATTAAAATTATTTGGTCTTGCTCTAAATCATTTATTCAGTTACACAAAGAGGTGTCAATAGGCACGGGATACCCTAAAAATTATTTGTAATGCATGCCCACCACCCATACCTCCTAGCCATACCACCTAAAATAAAAGTGCCTCTCTTTGGCCATTTCAAATGTTGGGAGGTATGATAATAGGATTGGTGTAGTGCATACCAGAGCACTCACTATGCCTTCATTAGGACTATTGTCTACACTTGCCCCATAGCCTGTGCAGGAAAGTGTTGCACTTTCTGCTCCCTGTTTAACACCATGTATTAAAATTGGACAGAACACTTTTGAAACACTCATAGCCTGTCCCACTGTCCTCCTTTTTGGCCCAAGCTGCATTAAGAGAAGAATGTTTGGCATAAGTAAATTAGTACATTGGTGTTAGGCAAGTGTATGGCTTTAAAATTCACTCCAGAGTTTTGGGCAGACTAGATGGGCCAAATTGTTCTTATCTTATCTTATCTGCTGTCAGATTCTATGTTTCTATATTTATACTGTAGATTAACACTAGTATCTTGTCTTGCTCTACTAAATGTAAATGTACCATATTTGTCTCTAGTATAAAAAGTTATATATACAAATACTGGTATGAAATCACCTATGAGAGGAACCAGTATTTTTGGTAATTTAGCTTTACCTTAGCCCTTTCAGTGCCAGAGTGGTAAGCCTCTGGCACTCAAAGGATTAACAGCTCTTTTATATTTTCCTTGGTAAAACTTATTATGGAGGTTGGTATTAGAATATAGTAGTATATTAGAAAGACTTCTCAAATAAAGTTGCAAATCACATAGGGCATTATGCATAAAAGAAAACTGGAGGAATTATGTTGCAGTCAGACACACCATAGGGGACCGATAAAATGGCCATTGACTTAAATGGGGTTTTCTATGAGAATTTAACCTCTTAATTAAAGAGACATTCAATCTTTTACTTTACATATTCTGCATACGAATAATATGCAAAGTAAAATTGACTATACTTTTCTTATTATTTTTTCATCTTCACCTAATATTTTTATACTTGTGAGCTCTCTGGATCCATGTTTCCAGAGAGTTTTCAGTCAGGAACTCTGAAAGCAGAGATATTTACACAATGTTGCAGTCTCCCAGCAATACTGATTAATCTGTATGCTATAGAGATAGGCTTCTCTACATTGTTTCACAGTCTTTTTACATTGTATATTTATTGCATTGTTGCATTCGCTCTTCTATCACAGTCCCACACAGAATAGTTTTTTGAAAACATATTCAGAGAGTTCCCTGTCACGGACATAAAAGTGTAAAAATAAAGGTGAAGATGGGAAAAAAATAATAAAAAAGTGTAGAAAATGTGTAGAATATATTGAAAAGAGGTTGACTGTTCCTTTATCCCTTTGAGTTCCTGAGGGGTATGCAGTGCATTGCTCTGCAATGTGTTGCGTACCCCACTGGTACTCAAAGGGTTAACCCCTTCAGTGCCAGAGGCTCGGGCCATTTTCTGAACCCTGCAGGCCAGACACTTTTTCAACATTTTTGCTATCCTTCCGTTTAGGCTTGATTTCCTCTGGGGATTTTTAGTTACATATGGAAAACTATATATTGTTTTTTTCAGAACGAATTGAGCTTTCTTGTGATACCTTACATGAAGAGAATTTTACATCGTGCAAAAAGCTATGATGTCATAATGACAAAAAAAAGTGAAAATTTACTCATTTTGCTAAAATCACATACTATGTATCAAAAACATTTACCTTGATTGAAAAAGTTTCAATTATTTGAAAAAGCCTCGAGTCCCCCGAGTAAAAAAATACCAAATTTGTATAGTTTTACCTACGTCCATGGCTAGCGTAGAGCCCTAATCACCAGCAGCGCAAAATGACATTTTCAACTTTATAAACTAAAATGCGCATTCTAGGGTTTTTGTGGTAAAACTACCCTAAAACAGTGGAATAACTATATAAAACTATATATTTCTGAAAAGTAGACAACCTGCCGCATCTAATGAGGGGTAACTTACCTTCTTGCCCCAAGCCTGTTGTGCACAAATGCTTCCAGAAGGTGGCACTATAGGAAAAAAATGGCATTTTCTTACATTTCTGCCCCTTCATCTGTATGGAAATCTGTGAAAACCATGGAATTTCCAACTGTATTCATTAGCTAGTGCTCTTAGGAGAAAAATTACACCTCATTGGTATGAGTTCCCCTACCTTAATGGGCGCTACAAGTACCAAACTACACCTATTGCAACCACTAATTTTTCTAACATTTTCTCAAACATTACTTGTCTGTACAAAAATGGTTATTATAACAACTAGAGAAGTGAAGAAAGGGCACACAAACCATACCATTTTGGAAAGAAGACAACCTGCCGCATCTAATGAGGGGTGAATTGCCTTCTTACCCCAAGCCTGTTGTGCCCAAATGCTTCCAGAAAGTGGCACTATAGGAAAAAAATGGCATTTTCTTACATTTCTGCCCCTTCAAATGTACTGAAATCTGTAAAAACCATGGAATTTCCAGCAGTATCCATTAGCTAGTGCTCTTCAGAAAAAAATGACACCCCATTAGCATGAGTTGACCTACCTCAGGGGGCGCTATAAGTGCAAAACGACACCTACTACAACTTCTAATTTTTCTAACATTTTCTCAAACATTACTTGTCTATACAAAAATGGTTATAACAACTACAGAAGTGAAGAAAGGGTACACAAACCATACCATTTTGGAAAGAAGACAACCTACCGCATCTAATGAGGGGTGACTTGCCTTCTTACCCCAAGTCTGGTGTGCACAAATGCCTCCAGAAGGTGGCGCTGATGAAAAAAAAAGGCATTTTCTTACATTTCTGCCCCTTCAAATGTACTGAAATCTGTAAAAACCATGGAATTTCCAGCAGTACCCATTAGCTAGTGCTCTTAGGAGAAAAATGACACCCCACTTGCATGAGTTGTCCTACCTCAGGGGGCGCTATAAGTGCAAAACGACACCTACTACAACTTCTAATTTTTCTAACATTTTCTCAAACATTACTTGTCTATACAAAAATGGTTATAACAAATACAGAAGTGAAGAAAGGGTACACAAACCATACCATTTTGGAAAGAAGACAACCTACCGCATCTAATGAGGGGTGACTTGCCTTCTTACCCCAAGTCTGGTGTGCACAAATGCCTCCAGAAGGTGGCGCTGATGAAAAAAAAAGGCATTTTCTTACATTTCTGCCCCTTCAAATGTACTGAAATCTGTAAAAACCATGGAATTTCCAGCAGTACCCATTAGCTAGTGCTCTTAGGAGAAAAATGACACCCCACTTGCATGAGTTGTCCTACCTCAGGGGGCGCTATAAGTGCAAAACGACACCTACTACAACTTCTAATTTTTCTAACATTTTCTCAAACATTACTTGTCTATACAAAAATGGTTATAACAAATACAGAAGTGAAGAAAGGGTACACAAACCATACCATTTTGGAAAGAAGACAACCTACTGCATCTAATGAGGGGTGACTTGCCTTCTTACCCCAAGTCTGGTGTGCACAAATGCCTCCAGAAGGTGGCGCTGATGAAAAAAAAAGGCATTTTCTTACATTTCTGCCCCTTCAAATGTACTGAAATCTGTTAAAACCATGGAATTCCCAGCAGTACCCATTAGCTAGTGCTCTTAGGAGAAAAATGACACCCCACTTGCATGAGTTGTCCTACCTCAGGGGGCGCTATAAGTGCAAAACGACACCTACTACAACTTCTAATTTTTCTAACATTTTCTCAAACATTACTTGTCTATACAAAAATGGTTATAACAAATACAGAAGTGAAGAAAGGGTACACAAACCATACCATTTTGGAAAGAAGACACCCTGCCGCATCTAATGATGGGTGACTTGCCTTGTTACCCCAAGCCTGGAGTGTACAAATGCCTCCAGAAGGTGGCGCTAATGAAAAAAAAGGCATTTTCTTATATTTCTGCCCCTTCAAATGTACTGAAATGTGTGCAAACCATGGTATTTCCAACTGTATTCATTAGCTAGTGCTCTTAGGAGAAAAATGACACCCCACTGGAATGAGTCGACCTACCTTAGGGGTGCCAGAAGCACATAACTACACCTACCTGTTTGCTTCTTCGAAAATGGCTACTTGTACTAAAATGTCCATAACTGTTAGAGACATGAAGGAAAGGTATAAAAGGTATACCATTTTGGAAAGTAGACATTCTCCCGCATCAAATGAGGGGTCACTTGCCTTTCTACCCCCTGGGCTGAAGTGCACAAATATTTCCAAAAGGTGGCGCTATGGGAATAAATACAGGTTTTTTTACATTTCCACCACTTCAAAGATACTAAAATCTTTGAAAACCATAACATTTCCTGCTGTATTCAGTACTTGCTACCGTCATGAGAAAAATGGTAGCCCATTTGTGTGGGTTAACATACAATATGTGGGTGCTAGGAACACGAACGTAAACGTGACACTTTTGTTTTTTAAATTATCTGCTTGCACTAAAATGGTTATAACCATAATAGATATGCAGGAAAGGTAGAGAAACAATGCCATTTTGAAAAGAAAACAACCTGCCGCATCTAATGAGGGGTCACTTGCCTTCTTACCCAAAGGCTGGTATGCACAAATGCTTCCAGGAGGTGGCGCTAATGAAAAAAAATGCTTTTTTTTACATTTCTGCCCCTTTAAATGTATGGAGCTCTGTGAAAACCATGGAATTTTCAACTGCATTTGTTTGCTAGTGCTCTTAGGAGTCAAACGACACCCCATTGATATGAGTTGAACTACCTTAGGGGGTGCTAGAAGTAGAAAACTACACCTACTACAACCTCTGATGTTTCTAACATTTTCTCAAACCTGACTTGCCTGTATAAAAATGGCTATAACACCTTCAGAATTGAAGAAAAGGTAGATAAACCATACCATTTTGGAAAGAAGACAACCTGCCGCATCTAATAAGGGGTCACTTGCCTTTGTACCCCTAAGTTATTTGGAACAACTATTTCCAGAATGTGGTGCTACAGGAAAGAAAAACAAACATTTGTTTTACACATCAGTCACTTCAAAGATACTAAAATGGTTCAATGGCGTGGGATTTCCTAGGAGGACTTCTTGCCAGCCAAAAAAAAAATGGTACCCCACTGCTCTGGGTTCACATACCAATTTACGCTACAAGGGCGTAGCTACCAGTGAAACAGAAATGGGAAAACAAACAGTGTATGTGTGATTTTATGGCTAACAGATGAAAGAAGCTAGGACGTCAGCCGGTGTATGTGCGGACCTGTGACTACAAGCCTAACAAAATGTGTGAGAGGGTGAGGGATTAGGCAGTGTGTGTGGGTATGAGCAGAGGAGCAAGGATGGTGGTGATGGTGGGGCAGTGTCTGATAGTGTGTATGGGAGATCTCTGACTACCATTGTGCACTGTATGTCCCCTCATACAAAGCACTGCGTTGGACCCCCTTCCTGTTGCACGTGCATTTTTTGGGGCTTTTTCCCCCAATATTTTTGTGTAGACCTCGTTGGGGGCATCAGAACCCATACAATGAGGCCTAAATAAAAAATAAAGGGGGAAAAAATCCTTTATGTGCCACAGGGGTGTCCAGCACACAAAGGGTTAATTTTTTTTTATCGTTACTTTGTATTCAGATGGCCACCAAACAAGCTCTGATCACAAAGTAATGATAAAAAGTCCTGTGTGTACCACAGGAAGGGGGTCTGCATTGAACCCCCCTCCCAGTGGCACACACATGGTTAATTTTTGATTTAATTTTTTTTTATTATATACCTCATTGAGGGGCATCAGGACCCCCTGATCCCTCCCCAATGAGGTCTTAGTAAAAAAAATATATATGTCCACAAACAGAGTGACCCTGTGAGTGCCACAGGGGTCTGCAGCGCATTGCAAAGCAATGCACTGGATCCTTGTGGCACTCAGAGGGTTAATTTTTTTTTTTATCATTACTTGGTAATCAGAGCTTGTTGGGGGGCCATCAGGACCAATCATGATGGCCCCCCAACAATCTCTGATAACGAAGTAATGATAAATGCCCTGTGTGTGCCGCAGAAGGGGGGCTGCATTGGCCCCCCTTGTGGCACACACAGGGTTAATTTTTTTTTCTTTACATTTTTTTTATTATGGACCTCATTGGTGGGTATCAGGACCCCTCTGATTCCCCCCAATGAGGTCTTAAAAAAAAAAAAAATAAAAGGAATCAAAATAAATGTCCCTGTGAGTGCCACATGGGTCTCCAGGGCATTGCAAAGCAATGCACTGGATCCTTGTGGCACTCAGAGGGTTAATTTTTTTTTATCATTACTTGGTAATCATAGCTTGTTGGGGGGCCATCAGGACCAATCATGATGGCCCCCCAACAATCTCTGATAACGAAGTAATGATAAATGCCCTGTGTGTGCCGCAGAAGGGGGGCTGCATTGGCCCCCCTTGTGGCACACACAGGGTTAATTTTTTTTTCTTTACATTTTTTTTTATTATGGACCTCATTGGTGGGTATCAGGACCCCTCTGATTCCCCCAATGAGGTCTTAAAAAAAAAAAATAAAAGGAATCAAAATAAATGTCCCTGTGAGTGCCACATGGGTCTCCAGGGCATTGCAAAGCAATGCATTGGACCCTTCTGGCACTCAGAGGGTTAATTTTTTTTTTTATTATTACTTTGTAATCAGAGCTTGTTGGGGGGCCATCAGGACCAATCCTGATGGCCCCCCAACAATCTCTAGTAACAAAGTAATGATAGAAGCCCTGTGTGTGCCACAGGAGGGGGGGGTGCATTGGACCCCCCCTGTGGCACACACAGGGTTAAAAAATTTTTTTTTTTTTTTTTTAATAATAGACCTCATTGAGGGGCATCAGGATTCCCCCTGATCCCCCCAATGAGGTCTTTAAAAAAAAAAAAAAAAAAAAAAACCCAAAAAATGACCCTGTGAGTGCTACAAGGGTCTCCAGCACATTGCAAAGCAATGTGCTGGGGACCACTGCGGCACTCACAGGGTTAGTTTTTTTTTTTGTATTATTTTTTTTTTTTTTTTTAATATATTCAGACCTCGTGGGGGACATCAGGACCCCTCCTGGTGTCCCCCAAGTAATTGATCTCCCAGCCGATAGGCTGGGAGACCAATTTGGCGACTGCAGGAGAGCAGAAGCTCTCCTGCCTTTCACTCCTACCACCGGTAGGAGTGAATGGGACCGGGGAAACTTCCCCAACGTCATCAGTGACATGTCACTGATGACGTTGGGAGGCTTCCCCCGGTCCCGCCCACTCCTACCCGGAAGTTCGGGTAGGAGAGAAGGAAGAGGAGAAGCTGCGCTTCAGCTGCGCTTCTCCTCTTCTTTTATTGATCTCCCAGCGCGATCGGCTGGGAGATCAATAACAGGGGGGACATGAGGAGTGATCCTCATGTCCCCCCACGATTGCCCAGCTATTTTTTTTTTAAAATGCGGCCACTGCATGCCGGTTATACCGGCTCATGCAGTGACCGCATTTTAGTGGGTACATCGTACGAGCTTGGCACAGCGGGTACAGCTGTCCAAACTCGTACAATGTACCCACTTGGCACTCAAAGGGTTAAAGGAACAGTAAACATTTGCATGGAATAAAATAAACAATGTTAAGTCCATTTCCAGGAGGTGTTTCATTCCAACTTTTCTATAGCCCAGACTTATCTTTTTTTAACATTAAACTACTATTTGCTATTATTGTCACAAGGTGGTGCTGTTCTTATCACTTACTATGGAGAAATGTAGCCTGTGACTCAAGTGCTCCCACAGAATGCTTTGCCTTTTGGACATTAGTTGGAGCTGTTCTGTTAGTTTGGTATGAAAAAATAAGTCTGAGCTGTAATATATTTTGAAAGAAAAATCTTTCAAAGTTTCCTTGTTGTATTCAGCTGGAAGAGCCCTATAACATTTTTTCATTAAGTGAGTTTACTCATCTTATAATCCTGTCCTCCAAAGTATTGCCAGTGATAATGTTGATAAATGTCATGTCCACTCACATGCTATATACAGGGGAGGGCTGGCCTGGGAGCAGAAGGCAATTGCCCCTGGGGATGGACATATGGAGATACACAAGTGTTACCACAAAGCTACAATCCAAATGGAGCTACACTGGTATGATAACTCATTTCACTTGTAAGCTTTATGGTATCACTAATATAGCTTTACTTAAATTGTTAGCTCTGTGGCATCAGTAATGTAGCATCATTTCAACTGTAAGTTCTGTAGTATCACAGAATTAGCACTGTTTCAGTTGTAAGCTATGTGGTATCACTTACATCACAACATGGAATGGGATAGTACAGTGGCCTCAAACAATAATAGAAATGGGCTACCTAATTGTATTTGCCCCCCCAGGCAACAAGTTACCAGCCCTCCCCTGACTATATAGATAGATACATAATTTTATAGCAAAACAGCAGTTTACTTATTTACTCACATGGTGCTCAGTGTAATTAGTAATTAACAATCCTTATAATTTCAAAACTAGCTGACATAGATCCTGTAGGCTGTTTCGTATGATGATTTTCATATACGTTCTCAAGAAACCCTCAACATACCAGAAACTGAAGACTATCCCTGCTTGAACACAAGTAAACCATTCATTTCAAGTGACTATCCAGTATTCAAGGAAGGATTTCCTTATTTGCTATACTGGAAAGGTCCAGGATTAGTCAGTCTGAGCAGACCACAGCAGACTGAACTTTATGACCCTGAGAATGCGTACTTGCAGTTTAACCCTCTGACTGCCAGAGGGGTGTGCAATGCATTCTCTGGCACTCAAAGGGTTAAATCCCTGAACTCTTGGTAAAATCAATATTCAAGGTCAAATCCAGATATTTAAGGTGGAATCCTGAGAGTTCCCTACAAAAGAGTGAGGTGGGAGCAATAGTAATCCTCCATTTTGAACTTAACATGCTGTTCAAGTGTATAATATGTAAAGTCTAATTATCTGTACTTTTTATTTTGTTTTTTTAGCTTAACCTCTTTTTTTATACTTTTATGACCCTTACATTAAGCTACCTGGATCTGTTTACAGAAATCTCTCTGTCGGAGACTGTGAAAGCAGGTATAGTGATACCGTGTAACAGTATGACTGAAACAGAAAAGATTGCCTCCAGGCTTTGAAATACAGCACACAGAGCACTTACTGCTGCATGAATAGTGTTACATCTGATCAGTCTCCCTACTTCCACAGTCTCTGACAAAAAGGGCGCTTAGTGTCTGGGAGATAATATAGATACAAAAAAATTAAACTAAAAAGACATGGCAATTTGACTTTTCATTCACTTGCAGAATCTGAAAAGTAAAAATTGAGGTTTACTGTCCGATTCATGCAGTTTGTTAAAAAAAAAAAAAAAAAATTAAAGGGATAATGATAACTTTTAAAAAATGCAGCTCCGACTGATCCTCCTCTAACCTGGGCCATGTAACTCTGTATTTCAATTTTTTCCATTTTGTAGTTCAAGAGTAATTCAATGCTAAAGGATCCCCCTCCCTCCTCTACGTCACACTGGTCTCTGAGCCTTCCGGACAGTGCGCAGTCAGGGGCAATCTTCACTGAGCATATGGAAAATTCTGCCCTCTTTCGTCAAGGGTTTACCTTATAATCAATGCCTGAAGAATGTTCTTCGCTGAGTGCAGTCCAGTCACATGACCAGATTCCAGATCTGAGGGGAGAAGGCTAGGGAGAGGTAAAAGGGGCAGGAGGAGGATTCTTTAGCATTGAATTGCTCTTGAACTACAAAATGGAAAAGACTGAAATACAGCGTTACATGGCCAAGGTTATAGGAGAATCAGAGCTTTTTTTAAGGTATTACTATTCCTTTAAGACTCCTCTGGATCTTTAGGAAGACTGTAATGTCTACTATCAAAATTGGCAGAAAAACAAGTATATATATATTTGTAACCACATGGATGCTAGGGTTAATGAACCTTTACACCTCTGAGTGCCAGAGAGGCATCCAATGCACACTTGTAATGTCAACTCTAACAGTTAACTTCAGTCCTTATATGGGCATAGTGAGAGCAACTGTTCACAGAAGGTTAACGGTGGATGGCATATATTATGACAACGTGAAATAGCAGATATATCATAAATCCTGTCTAAGAAAGAAAGAGTCACAGTGATATACTGGCTCTTGTATCTGCCTTATAGAGATACTTATGTTGAATCACATACAGTATTTTTAAAAGAGATTAAATCAGATTAGGAATAAAATAGTATTAGACTCAGTAAGTGGCACTTTTAAAAACTTTATCATAACAATGAGAGCAGCAACTACCAGGAGCCTTTAATTAAAAACTTCTTCCTTCCTAATATATTACTCATGGTGTAAACTAGTTTTTTACCCCCTGGCAGTCAAATGGTTAAAGGAATAGTAAGCCTTTTTTTTTACTTTATATATTCTGCAAGTAAATAATTTTAATAATCTTGTATGTTTCCTTTAGAGTCAACGGTGTTTATACCTCAGTCTGTTTATAAAATTGAAGAAGACATTGGTGAGTTGTTTATTCCAGTCAGGAGACGTGGAGATGTGAATCAGGAGCTGATGGTTATCTGTTACACTCAGCAAGGTAAATACATGATCTTCTGTGATCTTCTGTGAACAGACTATACACTAGCACTTGACCTTGTGCAATGATATAAATCAGGGGTGGACATCCAAGTTTTTTCAGTCATAGGTCACATAATCAGAAAACAATAAGTATGAGGGCCAATTTATTTTTTTTTTGTTTATAACGATGCTGAATGATAGCCCGTCAGCTATTCAGAAATATCTGAATATCTGAACATTAATACTTCATTGGAATGGTCTAGAAAATGTTTCTGGTTTGTAAGCACACTTTGCAGACCATTCCAATGAAGTATTAATGTACAGATCGTGCTTTTTCATCTCTGCTGAAGAACCTCTATCTGGTCAAATGACCGGATTCTGCAGCTGTCAGCTAAGCTCTGACTTTGTTCAAACAGGCAAGGAGAGGTAACTTTAGCGAGGTATATCTCTCAACCATAAAGATTTGAGAGATAACCCTTACATCGTTTTCATCCAGACAGTAACTACACCCCTTCATTCTCCTGAACATAATAACTGTATAAACACATTAATTCCTTAAAGGGATAGTAATACTTCATTTTAACTTTATTTTATTTTGTAGGCATTAAAAAAACATGAAGAATGATATAAGTCTTATCTCTCAAACCTTTATGGTTTATGAGATATTCACAAGCAAAGTTTCCCCCTCCCGCCCCTTTTACCTAGTGTAAGCAATCTCTTCTCAGATGTGGAATGCAGTCCATAGACTGGACAGATAACAGAAGGGGACAATCATCTTCCTATGAGAACAATGAAATCCCTGCCCCCTTTGACAAGCTTTTCAGGTTTTTCCCTTATCTTAATTGAAGATTGTCCCTCTCTGCAGTCTACCTGGGCACCTCCCTTCTGCTCTGGCTGAAGAGTGTGACATCAGTAAAAGGGGCGGGAGGGGGATACTTTGTCATTGAATTACTCTAGAACTACAACTCTGACAGAATTGAAATAACACTCTCCAAAGTCCAAATACTATGATGATTAATTAGAGCTGCTTTGATTATGAAACATTACTATCCCTTTATGTACCAGAAGGGCTTGCAACTTATTGTTTTGCAATGTGTTGCACACCCTCTGCTCCTGAAGGGGTTAATATTTCCCCCTTATATATATTCAGTCTTGTCTGATGTGTAGAGTAGAAGACATGATTTCTGATTTCCACTTCCAACCATCATTTGGCTTCTTCCTTAGCAATTGCCCCTTTTCTTTTCCTTAGAACCAGTAGGTCACAGAAGAGACTATGCATTTAAACGTGCAAAGCAAAATAAATAGAGATTATGACTGCATATATATATATATATATATATATATATATATATATATATATATGGAAAGAATGTCCAAGTTGCACTGTCTATGGCAAAAAAATTGCATTACTTATAAAAATTCACCTTGCTTAGACAATTGTTTTTTAACTTTCTCATTGACAAGTACTCCATTTGTTCTAAAAATGTTCATAAGTAGCCAACAATCAATGTAACCATACTGTACCCCATCATATCATTGCAAAAGGAGCATACACTGATATAAAAGCAGAAACACACTAACACTCCTGAGCAAACACACACACACACAGACATGTCTCTCACACACTCACTTGCACATACACAGACATACACCATATACACTCATGCACAAACTCTCATATACACACATACTGTGGAAAATAAGACACACACAATAACCTTTTTCACAAATTATATTTAAAAGAACAAAAGAAAGAAAGGGGCCCACGTAGTGTAGTATGTACTACTCATTTGTACCTCCACTGGACACCAGGGACACTTGTCTGTCAGTTGGAAAAATTTTTCCCAATGTGATTCACTCATTGAAATCTGAAGAGCAGTCTCCCATTTGCCAACAAATGCAGGCAGGGAGGTATCTCCCCGGATGAGAAGCATGCGATATAAGAGGGAAATGCCATGGAGAGGGAGTGTCTCACCCCAGCATAAGTCCTCAAAGGGGGTAGTAGGATGGACAAGGTTATGCTTCTGAGTCAAAGAGCGAAAGAAGTAGTCCAACTGGACATAATGGAAGTGATCTAAAGCTGAAGGGGAAAGATGCGGCAAGAGATCTGGAAGAGATTTGATCATGGCGTCGGGAGTCAGGAGGTCCGCTAAGGTGGATGAATCCACTAGCGAGGTGTTGATAAAGTCACCAGAGTTCAGACCCGGAAGAAAATCTGGGTTGTGTCACAAGGGGGTAAGAGGGGATGGATAAGTAGTGAGGCAAAACTGTATAGAGGCAGCATGAAAAACAGAGAGCGTGGCCGAGGTCAATGGATTGGCAGCAGAATACAGTTGAGCATGATGGGGCTTCAACCATGGAAGCATGTGTAGCAAAATAGGCGATTCCACTGCCTCCACATCGATCCAGGCTTTATGGGAAGGTCGAAAGGACCATTCCAAAACACGTAGTAGGTGGGGGGCTTGATGGTAGGACCGGGGACATGGCAGAGCGAGTCCACCCCGCAACTTAAGCCGAGACAAAAGATCAAACTGAAATCTAGGTTTTCTCTGGGCCCATATAAATCTAATGAACATGGAACAAAGAGAAGAGAAGAAAGCCAAAGGAAGTTTAATCGGAAGCGTTTGAAATAGGTAGAATAGCCACGGAAGAACAGTCATCTTCAGTGCGTTCACTCTACCCATCCAGGAAACGTGTAAAGATGCCCAAGCCAAAAAGTCACTCTGTAACGCTGCCAGAAAAGCCGGAAATTTGCCTTGGTAGAGCTGAGCGGAATCTCCAGTCAACCATATCCCAAAATATTTAAGCCCGTCCCTGCACCACTGGAAGGGGAAAGATACAGACAGGTGCCTAACTTCCTTCCCAGGTAAGTTAACATCTAAGATTTCCGATTTTGCGTTACTGATCTTCAGGTTCGCAAGGGAGCCATAAAGCTCAAACTCCCTAAGAAGAACCGGAAGCGAAAGTCGAGGTTTAGTGAGCACAAATAAAAGATCATCAGGGAACCCAAGAATCTTTGTACTTTTTTTTATTACTTGTCATCATCATGAATGAGTGTTAGTGTCACTTAAGCAGGAGTTAATAATGTGGACAAATGCACTCTGCATGCTAAAAAAATTTCCAAGTGATATGTTGCTGTAGGACTCACAGCTTTGACTTTCAGTTACTTATTTCTCCACTACGGCCTTCAGAAGAAGTAATATTGTGCTGGGAAATGTTGCACCATTGGAAACATAGGCGAAATATGTGTTGGAATAGGAGAAAAATGTGTTGGAAAAGGCAAAAAATGTGCTGGAATGGGCAAAAAGGAGGAACATTTTAGACAGGAGAAAAGGAGAAAACGTTCGAGGGAAAAAAAGAGAAAAATTGTCAGTTTTTCACAAAAAGTCTTCCAGGAAATTTTTCTCACTTTTTGCTCACTCCTACTCTTTATCACACATTAGTGCATATCCCCCAGATTTACTGATACTGTGTTGAGTCCGAACCTGTAATATACCATAATAATTTGACATCAGTTTACAAGATAGTTTAATGTTGTAGCCTTCAAGTTGTTATATGAAATTTATCATAAATTTTATTTAATGTTTGCCTTGAAGCCATATCAAAATCTGACAAACGCAAATGTAAGATGCATTCCAATCATTTGTTTTACAGGAACAGCTTCTGGAACTGTCCCAACATCCGTCTTATCTTACTCCGATTACATATCAAGGCCTGAGGACCACAACAGCGTTTTGAGATTTGATAAAGGAGAACAGGAGAAAATGTGTCGTGTGGTCATCATTGATGATTCCTTGTACGAAGAGGCAGAATTTTTCAACGTTACTCTGAGCATGCCTATGGGAGGAAAGATAGGTCCTGATTTCCCATCCACCCAGATAGTTATCGTACCAGACAAAGATGACGGTAAGAACTTATTAACTCTCTTCTGTCCCTGGAATGATAATAGCAGAACTCAGTGAGGGCAGTGACCAGCTTTCAGTGCTCATGATCTGCAATAGTCTGTAAAGAATAGCAATTCTGTGATAACCAACTGCACCATGGAGGAGATAAAAATAATTTTTTAGTTAAATGGGGCCTTTAACCCTTTGAATGCTAGGAAGGTGTACAACATATTGCTTTTTAAAGCACTGGAGATCTCTCTGGCATTCAAAATCCTCATTTAAATCACTATCACCTATGAGGCAATTGGTTTGGTCTTCATCTTTCTGAAGAATGCACTATGGGGATGTTTATAAAAATGGAGTAATGAAGAAAGTGTCTGTAAAATTTCACAAAGTGGGATAAAGCTATGAATAAACGCTAAGGGCCTTATGTTCAAAGAAGTAGCAAAATAGCTTTTGTTGTTTGTAACGACTTTTCAAAGTACTTTGTCATCGGGCTCATTAATATTTTCAGAGAGTGTCGGTTGTGATTGGAAATATGTTGTTTGTCCTGAATGAAATTGTCATATGTAAAGACAAAAATAGCTTACCTAACTACAAAAATGTCTTAACTAACTACAAAAAATGTCTTAGCTAAAGACAAAAATTCTCACATTCAGAACTTCACATTCCCTCCACTTTTTTCTTAACGTACAAATTTTGTCTTTTGCAAGACATTTTTTTGTCGTTAGTTACGACAAAATTTCTTTTCTTCTATACGACACTGGAGAATAGTTTAGCCACACCCTTTCCCCGTCCCTTTGACCTGCATTTCTGGAGTTGTGTTGTACGCAACGGATATTACTATTTTTTTGTCGTATACTGTATAGAAAATATGTAATTCATGCATACAATTACTTATTTTTATTGTTCATACAACGTTTTTTTGTCGTTATCCCTTTGAACATACGGCCCTAAGTGCTGACTCCAGTCGGTCAACATTTTTGAAAAGTGGAGTAGAAATTATCTTGTCCAAACAAGACTTGTATTTTAACATATATATAAAGAAATCCGCTGAGTCAAAAATAAAGGCACTTTTAGTGATTAAAGGGATACTAATGCTTGAATTAAAGTTCAGGTCCAAGTCTTCTTTATATTGTTTCTAACACACAGAGCAATATTTTAACACTTACAGTTTTGTAGTTCAAGCACAATTCAAGCTGAAAGGCCCTTCTGGCCATCTCCCCTTAGATCTGCTCTGGTCGTGTGACCGGACAGATTCAGCGAGGGACAATTTTCACTCAGTAAAGTATAAGGAAAACTCGCCCCCCTTGACGAGGGAGGTCAGGATTTTCCTTTTACTTACTGAAGATTGTCCCTTTCCACTTTCCAACAAGACCAGACATAGAGAGGCAGCGTGACGCAGGGGAAAGGGGCGGAAGGGGGATCCTTTCTTCTTTGAATTGCGACTGAACAACAAAACTGAGTGAAAATTGTCCCTCACTGCATCCATCTGGTCACACGACCAGAACAGATCTAAGGAGAGACGGCAACAAGGGCCTTTCTGCTTGAATTGTGCTTGAACTACAAAACTGTAAGTGTTAAAATATAGTGCTATGTGTTATTTTTTTTTTTTTTTATTTAAATGAACAACGTATCTTGCCTAATACAATGAATCCTTGAAATGTCACATTTTATCTCCTTTCTTCTGCATGTGGGGGCAGACATTTGAGGATGGGCTTCCTCCCCTCGCCACTCCTTGTCACCACACCCAGGGTTTTTTTTTTTCTCTCAGCCAGCCCTGGTTTGGGCAGCTCAGATTATATAACATCCTGCATTTTCACCTCCAGGAGAGAGGCTAACACTGACCTGCACTGATGTATGCACTGCTCCATGCCCAGAGTGTTTATCTTTCTTAGATTTTCTTAAAACACACAAACTGCTCATAGTTTATACTTAACAGGGATCTCTTACCTTATAAACATTAACTGTCTCCTGTAGTGTAATGTTGTTGAAGTTGAAATCCTTTTATTTTAATATTTAAAACCAAGTCGTTTCTGAGATATAAGCGTTTAAAGATCTCCTCGTGACGTCAGCAGCTATTAGACTGCAGGTACCACTCCAGCTCGCAGCCTGTCAACAGGGCCGGATTTATCATAAGGCAGAGTAGGCATCTGCTTACAGGTGCACCCCACAGAGGGGCGCCTGTCAATGTGATTTTTTTTTGTTTTTAAATTAGCCTCGCGCTGCATGCAGTGGCGTAACAATAACCCCCACCCGCTGAGGTCTGTGCCTTCTTCGGCACAGACCTGTAGCTGCTGAGCTCCCTCGTCGGCTCTTTAGTAATGCAGAGCTCTAGGAGATAACTTTATCTCCCAGCACTCTGCATTACTGAAGAGAAGATCGCACAGGAGCTCCAGCAGCTACAGGTCTGTGCAGAAGGAGGCACAGACCTCTCCTGCCACGCCGCTGGATCACCAGGGAGGTAGGAATCAAACACTGGACGGGGGCAATGTGAGGGCAATATGGAGCTGATGGGGGGCAATGTGAGAGCAATATGGAGATGATGGGGCAATATGGAGCTGATGGGGGGCAATGTGAGGGCAATATGGAGATGATGGGGGACAATGTGGAGATTAGGAGCATTGTGGAGGTATCCAGTGGAGATGGCCAGTGGGGGGGGGGCGCTTCAGATTTCTGTGCCTACAGGCTCCTGAGATGTAAATCCAGCCCTGCCTGTCAATCATCTTCATTTGCCGTGCCCTTGTAGTGGCTCTTCTCCTCCTCCTTCGATGACGGAGGAGGACTGCATATGACCAGGCACGCTCCGGTGCATAAACGCGTCCAGGTCAATGTGTCTGCATAGACGGATAGCGTTCATGAGCTCCATCCTTTATAATAAGTGCCAATCCACTTGCCTAAGTCTCAATCTATGCTAGAACTGGTGAATTGCTAGAATTAGAATAGTATACTGTCTCTTGTCAATGTCAATGCACCCTCTTATATATTAATACGACTGAGATTCTGTTCTGTATTTGGACAAAGCTTTTTGCTGTGTTTCAGTGTTCAATAGAATAATAAAAAATGGCTTTACTTCACCTATAGCTTATAAATATATTTATAAAATAGCCAATGCATTATAGCCTCCTTGGTTTTAACATTACATAGTTAACAAAGCAGCACAGGGTATCCAATACATTATTTAATCCTTTGCATGCCAGATCGTATGCAATGCACTGGATAACTCTCTGACACTTAAAGGGTTAAAAAGCTGCTGGCATCATTATTGACCTCATTTTCAGACAAGGATGAATATATAAGTAAGACAGATGTCTCCTCCATTACGTGTTACACTTGTAACGGTATTTAATTTTTAAATATGAATCATATCTTATCTTAAACTACAACGATTAACCCTTTGGATGCTAGAAAAGTAACAGCTTAAGGGTATAACTACAGGGGGTACAGAGGGAGCGGTTGTGCCAGAGCCAAGTATCCAAGGTGGCACATCAACACTAAGAGTCAATAGGTTCTACTTATGTCCTGGAAAATATTTCTATGTTAGTGGCCCCCCAGAAAAAGCTTTGCACCGGGCCCTCCAATAACTATTTATACTGCTGATCTGGTGCATTGCCTTGCACAGTGTGGAAGGCCTCACAACTTTTAATAAAGAATATGTAAAAGAATTTTTAAAAAAAAAAATATTTCATATTCCAGATTTAACAGTGTTCATTGTATGCAATCCAAATTAAGAAATCTAATTTTTATGTTCATTCGAATTTTTTGTTATAAATTATCACACACAGAATACATTATAATATCTATAATTTTATTTTTTTATAAATGATCACATACAGAATACATTCTAAAATCTTTTCAAGTTAGAGAAAATAGTAAGCTTAGTACATTTGCTGTATACTATGGGGATACAGCACTAATCTGTATTGACTTTAACCAGTTGCCATATAACTATTTCCCAGGCAGAGTAGAAAGACATGCACTTATTCTAAGTTATGGGTGTGTGGCCAGAACAATTAACCCCCCACACACAAACAAGAAAAGAAATAAAGAAAAAATAAGACATCTGCTCCTGTTTTATGGTAGCTGGTTTAGTTACCAGTTTACATAGCTTTTTTACTGGCTGTTATTTAAACCTTTGGATGTGTTGGAGACCTCTCTAGCAACCAAGATGTTAAGAACTTTTTTGTTCCTCTAGGCAAAGGGAATAGTTATAGGCTAAGGGAATTTTCTGTGCCATACAACAGTAGATGTGGATGGTGGGAGGGTCCTCTGAAGTGTAGGTGTGGTCATGGGTGTGGCTAAGGGTGCCAAGGATGCCTTGCTTAGGGGCTCAAGAGATATTATTAGGCACTATCTAAAGAGAACATTCTGTATCTGATAATTTATAGAATTAAATTGTAATACAAAATAAAACAAAAGCATAAATAAAACTAATAACAGTCATGACCCATCAGTCACTTTCCTGAAATGTTTTTTGTTGCTGTCTAACCTACATTTACTTCTGCCTGTAAGTACAACTGTTTGGAAAATTAGAGCTCCTGTGAGTTATACTTAGAATATTTATGTCTGTATTTTACATATTTCACTTAGTCATAACATTTACTTATACGCTTGACATTAAGGTAAATCAGTTCACTGAACATCTGTGAATTCTACGCACACACAAGTAGCTGGCTAAATCTCTTTCTGAAATGCAGATACGACACCCCAAAGTGTATGCGCTCACTACCTCTGTATAAAGACAATAAAAAAAGGTCATGTAAAATTACACTGAAAATTCCAAAAACAAGGACATCACCAGACACTCATCTCCTTAGTATCTTAGGACCACAATTTACGTTTGAATAAAACGTAACTTTTATACATATAGCTAAGAAAAGTAAGGGCAAGGGAATTATTTAATCCTTTGAGATCCAGGGGGTATGCAACACATTTCTTTGCAATGAGTTGAGTACCCCTGTGACATTCAAAGGATTAAGAAATGGTCATTAAAAATTACATAATTAGTGAGTTGTGCATCCATTCCACAAAGTCGCTGAGCATCAAATTACCCACTACAGGATAGTCAAGTGGAAAAGGTTAATGATTGTCAAATCAATGAAAATCTGTATGTGTTATCAGATAATATTTTGTGATATACATACCCCAGATCCAGAGGGATGGGTGGCCGTTAAGGACCACGACACTTATTTTTTATTTTGGCAATGCATTCTGGGATGGCAAAGTGGTGTGCAGCCTGTGGTATCATTTCTCCAATTCCTGTGTTACTCTATGGAGCCAATGCACTAAGATTTCACCAGCTTTGGGGATCTTAGTGCATAGGTTCTATAGAGTAACATAGGAACTGGAGAAGTGGTATCACTGGAGAAGCCATCTCCACTTTGTTACCTCTTTATCATGCCTTAGAGAATAACCCCCTATGACTTTTATGGCACAATCTAAGTAAACATAATTAAGTCTGTGGCATCTAGAGTAATCGCCTATGTGTTCCAGCAGTACTTTTATATAAGAAATGACCAGCTTTATGCTGAGTGCAAGATGTTATATCAGCTAACAACAGCTAGATCCTCCTACTAGCTACAGCAATGGATGGAGTCAAGAGATAATCAGCGCAACCTGCCATGTTGATAATAGAAGTAATTACTACTTATTATAAATGTGACAGAGCTTAATGTAAAATTATGTTTGTTCATAAGTATTGTGGCCATAAAATTAGTTGAGAGTTTTTCTTTGTGGAATTATGCAGTTTCTGTAATACCTCAGTGATTACTTTACTTTTGCTCAACTCCCACTTAGTGTTCCTACAAAGTCAGCAAATTTCTAGGAATCAAGCATAAAGGACCACTATGGTGGTGGTGGTGGGAGGGGGGCTGATTCTGTTTTTTTTAGGAACACTATGGGGTGGGGAGAGCTGGTACGTTTCTTTAACTATGACTTTCATTAATCAACATGACAAAAGAAATGACACAGCTCATCAGAACTGTTCAACAGGGTGGAAACTAAGAACAACACAATTAACTGTACATACGGAGCAAATTTGTATTCATTTCACTGACTGATCTGAGAGGTCAACAGAAACAAATAGGTAGGGCGCTGTGAATGTTACCTCCGTAATGTGTCAAAGCCTAAGAATTCTGCCAAAGAACAGTAATGTACAGTTAGTGATGTTCTAGATAGCATGGGACAGCGGGGTCATCCTCTAATCGTTTAACTACGATTGGTAATGCATTTGAAGGTCAGTAGAGCAAGGGGAGGACAGAGTGCTAAAATCGGGATGCACTAGGTTCTGGCTGAGACTCCATTCAGTATGGTAAAGGAAGAGCAGGGACAGAGTAGGCAGCTGCCTAGAGCTCCAAATTTGCTCCCCCCCCTCCAAAATGCCAACCCCCCTTGCTCCCCTCTCCAGATGTCCATGGATCTATCATACAAATATTAACTGGAAATACATGAAGAAGGAAAACGGTATAGAAAATGAATAACACTAACAACTTAAATGGGTATGAACAGACCAATTTATTAATAATATGTTATGTTCACATATACATAACTATATTCCAAATTTAACACATAACCCAAGTATACATTTTAGCTGAATACATACAGCTATCCCCAACTGTTAACCACTTCCATTGCATGGCCAAATCTTCCGGGCCCATGTCTCATCCTTATACTACCAACATTCTTTACCAACGATTTCCACAATTACCCCGTTTAGGCCATACCAAACTAGCCTCCAAACAGGTAACGTTATCTCCCACGTCAACAGTCCGGGGCACACTTCCTTAGGGTTATCTCCCTAAGGAAAACATCATCACTTATTTCCCATTTAAATTTTAACTCTACAAACAACAGTCACACTGCTGTAGCCTATACCACAGGGAGGGCAGGCGGGCGCTTCACTTTCAGTCCTTCTAAAAGGACCCACTTTCTGTCTCTCACTCTTTTTACCCCTACTAAATCCCACCTACCACTACCTCATTTCCCAACCCTCCCTTTCTTCATGCCTCCCCAACTCTATAATCCGGGAAGTTACTGGACATTTATTGGTATAATAAATAATTATTCTTATTTACTGTTACAATGTAATTGTAGTTATATCTTAGTACCTACTAGTAACATGTACTCTAATTTGAATTTATTTTATAAATCATTCTGAATTGAATAACGTTTTAAAGAGAACAAAAATGATAAAAAAGGGATTTCCTATTGTTGACTGCATATAATTAACAATTTTAACATGACAAATTATATAACTGATTTTTACAAAAATCGGCTGTTGTATGGAAAATAGGATTATTTCTGTAACATATTCTGTACTAAAAATTGTCTATTTTAACACTTTGGATGCAATACAAATCTTCAGCACAAGGATCCAAGGGGTTAACATAGTATTGATCTCAAATGTATTAGATTAATTGTTTTTACCAATAACTTAATAGTGGTTGTTTTTTTTCTTTATTATAATGCGCTGTAAATTATTAACCTTTGCAATGCGTTGAGTACCTCTCTGGCACTCAAAGGGTTAAAGAGTATAACTGATGTCAGCTACACTCTTTAATACTCACTAGTTTCACAGAATCCACTTTGGAGTTTCACAGAAGCCATTTTGGAGTTTCACAGAATCCACTTTGGAGTTTCACAGAATCCACTTTGAGACCCACTGGGTTATATAAAGGTGAACAATTCTGCATACAATCAATTTCATACATCATGGTATTTTGCTTACCTTAGAAACATACAACTTGTTTGCACAAGACAAATTGTACATACAAAAAGGATTTAAGACTACTGCTGATTGATACCTAAATATACCACATAAAAAATGTAATGCTGAAACTTTCTGTCATGGAAAATCCCTTTCACAGATTTCCTAGTTATCTGGCACAGGGAGAGAATTCTTCAGATCTCAGGTTTCTCCTGGCTCTTCCATGCCTTCAGAGGAGAACTGAACACAGATGATAAGTGAAGAGACAGAGCTACCCTACCATTATCTGTGTTTGGTCCCACCACTATGCTTTCAACATAACCTCCACACACACCATAACTATCTAATTCCCAAAACAAACCCCATGAAAATCTGCCCTTATGTAATGCGACTCTGTGTAATCAATCTAATGTATTTTTTGAAGGCTGAGAAAAATATGGACTCAAAAACACTGGTTGTGACCACACTCAAAAATACGGATGCAAACTTAAGTCTAGAAACTCACACAGAGTATTAAAACTATATATATTTAATATATGTGCAACAGAAGAAGAGAGAGCCACTGATGAATATATAAATGATTACTATTTATTCTATCAAAATATGATTAAAAACAATAATAATGAACATCCATAAAACTTAAAATGTATCAATATACTCAATATGCAACACTATTACATTCCTCTTATAAGATTTGCTGCTGAACTTCTCCATATAAGTGTCCCAGTTATGATTCGATGCTATATTTCCTTCATGTATATATTTTGTAATTTCCTTTATGAAACAAAGTGCTGTTTCAGGGTTATTTGTTTTTGATGTTTTAACCCTTTTGAAATAAAGTGCTTGTATGTGTAGTCTCTCCCGTTTTTTCTGACACTTTGCGAGCAATATTGTATAGTTTTCTTTTCTCCCGACTTTATGTGTGTCTCTCTTTTCTTGATATGCGGACAGAGGCTCAAATAAAGGTGCTTATACTGTGAGATGTATGTTTCTCTCACCTTCCTCCTGTCAAAAGGGTTAGAACATCAAAAACAAATAACCCTGAAACGGCACCTTCTTCCATAAAGGAAATTACAAAATATATACATGAAGGAAATATAGCATCGAATCATAACTGGGACACTATTTATACTCATACGAAGGAGTTCAGCACCTTAGTGAGCTGTAATACATTTTATATAAATACTAGTTGAACAGCCCGTTACACGGGCTACAGTGCCACTGCCACCCGGTCGCGGGGCAGTCACACGCAGTAGAGACTGCCCGCGCCGCGGCCGATACAGAGCTGGACGCTCCATCGGAGCGCCCAGCTCTGTATTAGCTGCGGCGCGGGCAGTCTCTACTAAGCCTGACTGCAGCATGCGCAGCAGTGTCTACTGCACATGCCGCGGCGTTACACACGAATTAGCGAATTATTATATAGGATTGTTGCAAATCTTATATCTTATAAGAGGAATGTAATATTGTTGCATATTGAGTATGTTGATACGTTTTAAGTTTTATGGATGTCCATTATTATTGTTTTTAATCATATTTTGATAGAATAAATAGTAATAATTTATATATTCATCAGTAGCGCTCTCTTCTTGTTGCACACATCTGTTTTTTGGGTTGTCACTATTCACACAGTGACACATAGATATAAGCAGCCTGATGAATATTCTGTTGGTGCTTTAGTGTCACAGTGAGAGGTGGTTTTAGGGCGCTATATGTAGGTTTTATTTAGTGTATATTTATATATAATTTTTTTTTTTTTTTACTCCCTCTGGTCCTCAAAATAATTAAGACAGAATGTTGAAGGAGCTTATGTAGGTTGAAGAATGTTCTCCCATATTTTTTATTTCTAAATGTTACTGAGAGTTGTAAAACTGATTTTTGTAAACATTTTCTAAACAGTTAAAGGAACAGTAACACTAAATTGTTGATATATCTTTAAATATCAGGTGCTTACAGCTTGCTATTTAATGTATTTATTAGACTGTCCTATTGATACACCATTTGGTTAACCCTTTGAGTGCCAGAGGGATATGCAACGCATTGATCCGCTATGCTTTCTGTACCCTTATGGCACTCAAAGGATTCATTTTGATTGTGCTGTTTGTAATGAGAGACAGCTAAGACAGCTAATTTGAGACCAGTACTCTTGTATACCTGGGGGGATATGCACTAAGTGGGCTAACAAGATGATAAAGGGGATTATTCATTAAGATGTGATAAAGAGGTGATAAGGTGGATATGACTTCCCCAGTGAGATCACTTCTCCATGTCCTATCTAATTATATGGAGACTATGAGTTAAGATTTCCCCAAATTTGAAGCCAGGAACTGGATAAGTGTTATCACTGGAGAAGTCATCTGCACTTTGTCACCTCTTTATCACACCTTAATGAATAACCCCCAAAAGTGTAGATGGCATCTCTAGTGATATCACTTCTCCAGTTCCTATGCCTATGTGCTAAGTCCTCCAGAGCTGAATAAATTTTAGTGCTTTGCATAGGCGTGCACAGCCAATTGCATTAGGGTGTGCACCCAAAAGCACAAACACACACATGCGCGCGCACGTGTGTGTATGTATATATATATATATATATATATATATATATATATATATATACACATTAAACATTAACACACTCACTCATGCATCATACAGCCGAGTCAGTGCCAGCGCCTGCAGCCTCCTCACCCGCTGTTTGCTCCCTGACACCTTCCCTCAATGTAACGAGCGCTGAAAGGAAGTGACATCACTTCCTCTCAGCACCGCAATGGAGGGAAGGTTCATGCAGGCTTTTGCAGCATTTGAGCCCGAGTGCTTGTCCCGCCCCCCCTTCGTCTCCCCAAGCACAGCAGTCAGCAGCAGATAGCCGTGGCAAGCGGCCAAGGTATAAAGCCTGTGCCGTAGCCGCATTAATATGCGGAAACGGCCATTTAACTTCTGAAAAGCCGGCGCGCATGGAGACGATTCACACCCGGCACACCCTGTCTGCACGCCTATGGTGCTTTGGCGTCATAGAATAACATAGGAACTAGAGAAGTGACATGACTCGAGAAGTCATCTCAACTTTATCACCTCTTTATCACACCTTAGTTCATAACCCCCTTATCTCAGGACCTTTACAGCACTAGCATGTCTCAGACACCTATCAAGATTGTTATGTTAGTAGGAGTCAGGGAACCTGCAAAAGACCACAAAGGATCTTCTCATGGAACATATGCATGCCTAGATTTCAGGCCTCGGAAAACAAACAGTTTACAGATAGTATGAAGCTAATGTGAAGTTCAGGATATTTAAGTGTATATAACCCCGTTTTTAGAGTTCTTTTAAGTATCACAGTGTACTGAATAGTGCAATTTAAGATGGGAGGTAGGCATAGATAAGAAGAGCTACAGATAGTGGTAGTTTCCATTAACATTTTTTAGTTACAGTAAGCTATCATGGTGTTTTTCAATAGGTGGAAATGTGCCAAGGAAAATGAACTCCCTATAAAATGTTGGCACTGTCCATAAAGATGTTATAAAATAGAGAAACTTAAGGACAGTTTTATGCACACGGGAATGTACCTGTTATAATAGTTGCAGTTTCTCAAATACAACACGTGACATCAGTCTGGCTCCAGAACAGTTCTATTTTAGAATGATTCAGCCAGCTAATCCTTCTGAGGTTTACTTACTGATAGTGTATTACTATTGTAGATACAGTATATAACATCCCTCTGTTATACAGTTGCACACCTCTGGATGTGGCATGCCAGGTTTATAAGAGCACAATAGGCACATTCTGTTGGTATCAACAGCACAAGAGAGTGAGGACTTAATATCTTTATTCCTTTCCAACATTAAGAAAGCTTGCAAGGACATTTAGCTTAGTAAACAAGCCTACATATTCTTTCACAGGTTTAGGTTTTAATATATATAAATCACCCATAATAATAAGGTTACAGATACCATAGTTGTAGTAATATTGCCATTTCTTTGTTTTACATTATTGTGTCTTATTTTTGTTTAAGTTTATATTAAAGGGATCTGGGAAGGTTAGAGAATTAAACAGGGCTGGATTTACATGCCAGGTGCCCCTAGGTAAGGCACTCTAGGAGCCCTTAGCCCTGACCATGTTCACACCCCGAGTCCTCACATGACCCCCCCCCTTTCTCATGAACTGTATCCTGGAACAGAAAATACATTTGGCCTATAACAAACAAGAACAAAACAAATATTTAACCCTTTGGTTGCTACAGAGTTGGAGATCTGTGTAGCATTCGAGGGGTTCAATAATGGCCTTTAAAGCGGTATATAACCGGGTGCAGAGACATTGAGATGTGGGCGTGGCCAGCACAGCTGAAACACCCCTTAAAAAGCTATAGGTAGTTGTCTACTCTGCCTAGTTGGAAACTTCCTGTTTTGCAAGTATTGGTCAGAGATGCTTCAATAGGAAAGAGTCCGCAGGGGTATGTAGCAAGCTCTGCAGGACTGGTATCCTATGAAAAGTGCAATCTCTTTTAGGTCACAAGTACCATACACATACAAAATATATCCTCAAGCACATCATACTGGTCTTGTTCACATGACAGCCCAGTCATGAAGTTTTAGGCAATTCCTGTCTGAGCAAGAGAAGCAGCTAAGCCCATATCTTTCGACTTTCTTGGGCTTCGCAGCTGATCTCTCTAAGCACTTGTGACCAAGGAGCCCATGTCTGGATTCCCCTACTACCATTAGTGTGACCAAGTCCACAGGTAATCTGCATATACAAAGTACTGATCAGCAATGCACATCATCCCTTTTGTTCCAGAGGAAGGCCAATTCCAATTAAAAAAAATCCTTCCTGGCTCCAAATTGCTGTCTGATATTTCCCTGGATCAACATCCTATCTGATGTAAACCAACTGTAATCATTCTCAATATTGTTCTGAGCAACACGCTGCACACCCCTCTGGCACTCAAAGGGTTAAAATTAGTGGAGTAAAAATGTTATCTTTAAAAAAATATTGGTACATTATGCAGGAGGGAGAGTAACATCTACTGCCAAGAGGAAAGTTGCCTTATTATTTACATTACAATGAATCTATAGCATGACTGCAAGGCTAAAGTACTTAGCATTGAAAGGTTCAAAAGAGCAATAGTGAGGCCTCTAATGTTTCAGTTTATTCTTAGAACTGAACAGCAAGTAATATCCTGCAGCTTTGTGTGTGCAAATCTAATGAGGTTCCTCCTGCCCCCATTAGTGGAACAGTCAGACCAACTGCGTGAGCATGGATTCCTAGGTATCCTAACATAACAATCTTTAACTCCTCCTAGAGAGCTCCCCAACATATTTGCTCTGGAAATCTTTCTATCATCCAAACCTAAAGTAACAGAGCACCTAAAAATAAAAGGTGTGATTTCCCATTAGGCAAAATAGGTGATTGCCTAGAGCACCAACTTTTGAGGGAAGCCTCAGCTCCATTTATATGTGGGTGTGGCCAGAGCAATCCAAATGCCCTTGCAACACAGTTTTGCACCTGTTGTGTGGAGGCCAATGTATTTACCATTGTACATACCACTTACCGGTCATTATTTAACCCCTTAGATGCTAGCGAGGTCTCAAACTCATGGTCCGTTGTGGTGCAGGTAGTTTGTCCCAGAATTATACTTCTGTCTGTAATCATACGCCAATATGACAGAGAGTGAGGGTGATGTAATAAAAGTACTGGAACCAGTCTGGACCAAACCAGCTGCAAAGATAAACTGCCCCCAATCCTACTGATTTAACCCTTTGAGTGCCAGAGAAGCATACAGCTCACTGCAATACTTCTGTCTCACTTAACTGTTTAAATGGGGCTTTTAACCCTTTATTTTGTTTGCTGTCCTATGGTGTATTTGGTTTGCCCTTTTCCTTTGTATATCCGCCCAATGTGTTTTCAATTCCACCATCGTTCACATTCTTCATTTAATCATGTCAAATTTTCTTAGAGGGGACTTATTGGAATAACTATTGGAATAATTTGCCCTTAATTTGTTTACCCGAAGGTTGACCTAGGTGGGTGTCCTTCATAAAACAGTCTGTTATATTTATATGCATGTTTGTGCATTGGAACAATATTGAAGACTTTAGCAGGAAAGTGGCATTTCCTTAGCTGACAGTGCTTATATGGTTCTGCAGAATGTAGGTGGGGCTTTTTCTATAGATTAGCTCATTCTAGCTATTAAATATTATTGTCTGTTGTGTGGAGATGTGAACTAAATAAAGACCCAAAATGGAGTTCAGTAAATATAGGCAAGTGCAGATACAATGCACAAAGCAAAAATAGATATACTGGACTGCTTCATGAAGGACATCTACCAACAGGACTTTCTGTTTCCTTAGCTTCTGCTTATCAGAGTTCCAATCAAAAGAATGCCCAGTTTGTCCAATTTGGTTTTCTTTGTTTATATATTATAGTAGCACTTAATATATAAAATATATATATATTGTAGGGTATTGCCTCATGAGTAAAACAAGGATATTCCTACTGCTGAGAGGTCTATTATTCAAAAGTTATTGCAGCTTAAACTTGCATTTTTTTAGGTGCACTATCTCAATGGCCTGACATTTTACAGTGCCACTGTTGCTACACCCTCCTGCTGGCAGTTCTGGTCAGCTGACCATGAATCTACATAAGATGCTGCAGCAACAGCGCCACTGTAAAATTTCAGAAAAAGAAGAAAAAAATGCAGAAAAAGAAGGAAAAAACAGGAGGCTCTTCTATTTCATTAACAACAAAAAACAGATCACCACACCATCATCATAAGGACTCTGCTCACAAAGGCAATGGCTGAAACAGCACATATGTGTTGATCACCAATCAAAGCAATGGGGAAAGAATTACACATGCTCCCCTTAGATCATGGCTCTTAAGGATATCTCACCAAAGCAGCATAGGCAGCTCCATTCCCAACATCCACGTAGTAGAATAAGATATTCAGAGAAAAACAAGAAAATCAAAGGGGGGGGGGGCACCAATAGTGCCTTTACTTATATAAATAAACTAGCTATTAAGTATGTAAAATAAACACTCACATTTAATTATTGCTGAGAGACAGGCAAATACCTGCAATCAACAAACAAAGCATGCTGGGGTACTGTACCCTTCCCTGCTTGGGTGTCTTGCCCTTAGCAGCTGTCTCAGGATCATCTGTCCATCCCAGATATCTCCAGAGGGTTCCTATTGTATAGCGTAACTTGAGGTAATATGTAATCAAATGAAAGCCGTTCCCACTCTCTCACTCTATATATATATATGTAATATAATATATATATCATATATAATAACTTTAAAAAAAACCTTAAAGAGGAACTATCATGCACACATAAGCTATGTCCAGTTAATTGCTAGTATCTTGTTAATCATGAAAATAGCAAATAAAGTTTCTTAAGTGCCGGCATAAGTTGAAATCATAACTTCATATGAAACTTACATCAATAGGACAGCACAGACATATTGGTGAAGAGGGATCTGTGCGCCTGTGCTGTCTGTCCCTGTCTCATCACTGATAGGTTATTTGTCAAAGAGGAAGTTCCATTGTACTGTATGGTACAGACATGGACTGACAGCGCAGGCACACAGATCCCTCTTCTCCAAGATGTCTGCACTGTCCTATTCAAGATAACTCCACTTTAAACAGGGTGAATAGATTATGCGTTTTGCGCCTATACTTGCCGCTTTATCAAATCAGAATTAAATGTAGCCTGTAGTGCCAAGAAAACAGAGATACAAAACCTCTGGAGATAATTTGGATGGACAGGCGATCCTGAGAGAGCTGCCATGGACAAGACACACACAAGCAGGGACAGGTAAAGTCCCAGCATGCTTTGTTTCTTGATTGCAGGTATATGCACGTCTCGCAACAATAAACATGAATGTGAATTTTACATACTTAATAGCTGGTTTATTTATAATAATAATAATAATAATAATAATAACAATTCTTTATTTTTATATAGCGCACACAGATTACGCAGTGCACCCCCACTTGGTTATTTGCTTTTTTTTTTTTGTTTTCACTGTAAAGTTTCAGGCCATTGAGATACTGCACCTAAAATAAATTCAAGTTTGAGCTTCAATAACTTTTGAATAAAGCACATCTCAGCAATGTGAGTACCCTTGTTTTACTCAGGAGGATAAGCCCTACAATAAATATATTTTTACATATTAAGCATCACTATTCCTTTACATACTACATAACCATGAATCATGGTGTATTAGTCCAAAAATGCTACTTTTTTATTTAGTTGCTGTGAATATGAGATGTATGAAATAATGCAAGCAATTGCAGTGATCAGCAGTTGTTTTCATCGCCTTCTCAAGGCAGAAGGAGCCAATTATCTAGCATATGCAGAGTTTATATGTAACGTATTTTACATCTCTCCTGCTTCAGTCTGTTCTCCTCAACTATGCACCTCTATGGTAAACCTGCTGAGTCTTGTCCTCAGAAAGAGTTATGATTAGACTGACTGGGTGATGGCTTCTACACATGCACTAAGGTGTGATACAGAGGTGATAACGTGGAGATATTACTTCTCCAGTTCTTATGTTATTCTGTAATCTATGCACTAAGATCTCCAGAGTTGAAAAAATCTTAGTGATATCACTGGAGAAGTCATCTCCACTTTTATCACCTCTTTATCACGCCTTAGTGAATAACCCCCATTGACTCCTCAATTCTGTTTCTAGATCAGCTACCACAGCACTGGAAGGTCTTTCTCTAGAACATAATTGTGATGGATACCCATACTCAGACTGAGTAGCTCCGCCAAAACTGTGCTTCCTTAACCCAGGACAACACTCACGAACTCCACCAGCCAGGAACCATGAACATAGCTACATTCACCCAGTCACTTAGGCAAGACTCAGTGTAGGGTGAACACACTCTGGATACAGCAAGCTTTACCCCAAGCATCAGACAACACCAGTGTCTTGGGGTTAGAATAAGAACTCACTGTATTTCAAGACATCTTGTACATTTTATACAGTTCTTGGGGACAAAATACACAATGGGAATACACATACTATGAGATGAACCAATGGGTAGGTGGCAACATGATACAATGGGGCCAGACATGAGTGAATTAACTATACAGTGGGGATGGGGACACTAGTACATTGGGAATACACATCTACAAAGGGTCAGTATGTGGGGGAAAACACAATAGTGTAGAACCATGGAGTACAATGAATACAATGGGATTCTCCACATGGAGGTCAAAGGACTGTAAACAGTAAACACGATTACATCACACATAATTACATCATTAAATAACTGAATGATAATCATCAGTCCAGAGCATAATTCTGTCTACAAATACACTACCCTGTTCCTGTGCCAGTCTGTAGGGCGGAGACTGGGCCCCAGGCCCCTCCAGGTGCCCAGTGCACAGAGGCTTCTGTGACAAGGGGCAAACGGGGCAGTGATTAGTATTAGGGAGAAGCTATACCCTGTTCCAGAGCCAGGTCCATAGTCTGTGGGAAGGGGGGTGGCCCCCAGGCCCCTCCAGGAGCCAAGGGCCCGGTGGTTCCAGTAACAATAATCATCATGGTTAAAGAGCAGTTATCACATTTACTGTGTTTGCTCTGTGCAGCCCCAAAATGTGTCCTATCAGCCATTCAGGAGGTCCCACTCTGGTGGAAAGTAACCTAGAAATATGTGGCTTTGGGTCACAAACTCCTTGGTTGCATGCACAGTCTCCAGGGACCAGCTGTGTCAAACTTTCAAATCTGATACAAAGGGTTTATGAGGACCTGCACAGAACAGACAAGGAAACTGACCCGCACAATGCAGCTTCGATGCAGTGGTGGGAGCAAGAACTCTTCTTCTCCCCAGTCTACCAGAGCTCACTAGGCAACCCCAACTTAATCGGCAGGTCTGCATCCAGTAGAGGAGATCTGCCAATATGGTAGCTGACCTTTAAATCTCTTACTGGCAAGCAATAATTACTTATTTGGGATCAATGAAAGAGAAAACTGAAACAGGGCTTTTAGTTGCCTAGAATGGCCTTTGCATCCTTTAGTCCCTATCAGGTAATATTGAGACAAGTTTTTAGCACTCCAGGGGCGTTATGCACTAACGCGTGATAAAGAGGTAATAGAGTGGAGATGATAATGTTATTCTATGGAGCCAATGCACTAGGATCTCCAACATTGGAGTACATATGCTCCATAGAATACATAGGAACCGGAGAAGTGATATCACTGGAGAAGTCATCTCCACTTTATCACACCTTAGTGCATAAACCCCCAATAATGATAAATCTTGCTGCTGTTGTATGTCTAAACCAGGGTGGGCAGCCTGCAGCACACTGCTAGCTTTTGGTTGACTACAACCCTCATAATCCTCTGTGACATGGAGTTTGCACACTCATGGTCTATGTCCAAGTTGCTGCTATTACTTTTGGAACTGGAAATACACAAAACAAATTCTAAATATTGCATAGCATACTATTATTTATTTATTTTGAATGGGGTGGTGGTGGAAACCCTTATCTTGAAATCCTGGGTTTCCCCCTGCAACATTACTCCTGTAAGGGCAGCTCAAACCGTTAATGCAAGTGGTTCAGGACTTAAATTGGAAAGGAATTAAAAGCAACAGACAAACATGAATGAGAGAAGGCATTGACATGTACATCAATACTGTGGAATAAATGCTGAGAGCTACAGCAGTGAGTTCTTGCTATGAGTAGATAATTACACACACCACCTTTACCCCACTTCTACACACATCAAAGGTCATAGGTAATTTCACACCTAAAAAAAGGATTATATTTAGATCCCTTTTCTTGGCTACGTTTTTTTTGCAGTTCCGTCTTTTTTTCTTAGCTTTTCTATTTAGGATTATTAGTCTGTTTAACAAAATACAATATAACAAGCTTTATTAACCCCATGGCGTCCAAGAGGTCTTCAGTGAATTGTGAAGACGTATGTTCAAGATCTCTCTAGCCACTAAGCAAAAAGCTAATTTTCTGTTTGTTCCACAAGCCATTTCTGGGAAATGACTAGATAACGACTGAATCACCAGTGTTTCATTCAATAAAGAACAACCTAGGCAAGACAATTTAAAAAGCTAATATTTGCATGTTTTACTTTACAACCACTTTCTGGCTTTACTGTGATAAACTAGACCTTTGTTGTTCTGAGCACACTACCTCCTTAAGGAACAATTACACAACACTGTAGACTGTGGGTCCTTGGAAGCTGGAATCCTCCCCCCATTTCTAAAATACCTCCTTATTTACTTATTAGAAAGAAGGGAGGGGAGCTGTGATTGCATAAGGAGATTGAGAGGGGAGGGGTTTGAGCTAATCTGCATTGCAGCTCATTTTCAGCTGGCCTAAGTCATGTGGCTGCACTGCGGAGTATGTACAAGAGCATACAATCACTCTAGTGCCTAATGGCATGCATACACACCACCATTGTTAATACCAGCAAACACTGAATGCCTCTCATTTAGTATGCCTGTGAAAATGGAGTACAGGTCTCCCAATTTGCTCTTCTCCTTGTTAATACATGGTGAGAAATAAGGCACAGAGAAATGAAACATTCCAAAACACCCGTAGACTTGGACATTGCCCTCCTCATTCTCAAATCAGGGCCATATGTTCAAAAGAGAAATGGAGGAGTTCTGGGGCAAACCATTTGCACTGTAGGTGAGAACTAAAAATACACTTCGGACACTTCTCTGGCATTCAAGGGGTTAAAATCCCCCATTTAAGTCAACAGAATTTTTTTTTGGAATTTTTAGTTTTCCCCTATAGTGTAAATGGTTTGCTCCAGAACTCCCCCACTATTCTTTTGAACATACGGCCCTTAGAGACTTTAGTACATAATTATTAGGCAGGAACTGATGCTGTTGGACGACCACTCTCATCATAGTGGTATTCATAGTCCAGCAGTAGCTGCAGTACGGTGACCACGTGTCCTGGATTGCCCATGTGTCTCATGTCCCAGCAGTGCCCTTCTGGCCTGGGACAATACAAGGTCCCAGAATGAAGACTACCGAGTACAGAGTTCTAAACACTAGAAGCAGATGTAACAGGAAGTGATGCCTCTGCTGGGTACAAAAAATGGCTTCCAGACAGAGCTCTAAATGCTAGAGAGAGAACTGGGCCTTGACACTGACCTCAACAGGAGATGCAGTGAAAGTTTGTTGTAGTGTACTGCTAGTCTTAGGCTTTGGGCATGATGTACATTTTCTTGTAGCCCACCACAGGCATTACTTTCTGTCACAAGAGTCAATGGACAGTTCTCCATCTAGTGTTTAGAACACTGTGGTGCACCAGAGGAAAAGCAGGTTGCGCACTGATTTCCAGTGATATATAATTACCCCCTCCCACATAGCTGCACTACAGCCAAGGACAAGTACTCTGCTGCTCTCATCTTTACAGTGTTCCTGAATGACAGAATGGAAATGTGGTCACACTAAGTTGCACTGACTATGCATGCCTGAGTTAGACGCTAGTAAAGAATAACACCACAGTGCACTCAATACATCCACCGTTACCCAAAAAAACTAATCATATAGCTAACCTAACAGGTGAGAACATAGAGTGGTGCTACAGGGGAAATATATTTGATTAGTGTAAAAGCCCGTGTACATGGACCAAAGTCTGTGTGTTCTGGAAGTCTCCACTGCATATAACTGCATTCTAAAAGTTACGTTTTATACCAGCTGTATACCTCCCAACATTTCAAACTGCCAAAGAGGGACACTTGTGTTCCAGGGGGTGTTGCTGGGGGGGTGTCTGGTGTGGCGGGTCATTACCAAGAATTTTTAGACTATTTCATGACCTACTGACACCTCCTTGTGTAACCTAACAAATGACTTATAACAAGACCTAAGTATTTTATTTATACAGACTAATGTATAAACACATATACTGATGTTTAAACACACAATAATGTGAGTTTTATTGCGATAGAGCAATGTTATACACTTATATTTACACCACACAATCTGATCATCTAAAAAAGGAGGGTGGTAAAGAGGGACAGAGGGATTTGGGTCTGAAGGAGGGACTGTCCCTCCTAAATAGGGACACTTGGGAGGTATGCAGCTGTGTCCCATATCAATCATTTTTTCCACTGGTGAGCTTGTTTTTGAGCAGAGTGCTAGCACACAGGGTTATTTTTTTTCTTGTTATCATATCTGAGTTAGACCCTCACAACATTCTTTGGGGCAAATTTAATAAAATTGCATTTTAAAAGAGAGATTCAAAATAAACAGTGAATATAAAATATATTTTTGATATATAAGAATTAATTTTGTATTTACAAAATAGAAATACTATTAACCCTTTAAGGACCGGCACGCATGCACACGGTTGGCATTTAAGGACCACTGAGCATTTTTTTTTTTTTAATCCGATTCAGGGCTCTCAGAACAGCATGTACATACATGGGAACTTGACAGGCAGGGCTACCTGGAAGGCAACCCTGCCAGCGCTATAGGTGAGGGAAATTACGCTATTTGCATCATGAAAGGGGCAGGGCTTAGTCACAAGGGGGTGGGACAAAAAAAAAAGCAAAATATATGTTGAATGAGGGTAAGAGGGCGGGGAATGGAAGGGACTGGGGTGGGATGGAGAATAACCTGGAGATTGAGAGACTGCCCCAAAGACCCGGTAATTCACTGTGAAATCTGGAGTCTCCAGGGCAAAACCGGATGGTTCCCAAGTATGAGCATGTAGCCGCGAAGGGAGCCCTGCAATCCTTTAGGGACATCCACCCATGACATACATTTACGTCCCGCGTGGTTAAGGTGTTAAAAAAATCTAAATGCATCTAAAGTTGCATGCGTTTCTATGGGAGATGTTTCGGAAGACATTTTCCTTAACGGCGCATTTAACTTTATTTTTAAGAAGCTATATGCTTTTCCAGATAAGTAAAACATGGGAGCTCCCGTCGCTGTTAGTTGTTGTATTCCAAGCTTTATAACCATTCAAACTGTCAGTAAGTGATGAAGCTGCTACTGTCATATTCTATGGAGAACTGTAGTCAGTGATCCATCTTTTTCACCGAATGCAGTACAATAACCATACCTGGGAACTCTCCGGTTTTGCCCTGGAGACTCCGGATTTCAGACTGAATTACCGGGTCTCCGGGGCAATGTGTGAATCACTGGGTGGGCAGAGTTTAAGTAGAAACTCTGCCCACTTGTGCTCCATCCCGCCCGGTTCCTCCCACTCCCCACCCTCTTACATTCATTTTGCAGGGTTTTTTGTCCCGCCCCCTGCAACTAAGCCCCGCCCCTTTTATGACACGATTCGCGTCATTTTCCTCCCCCTGGGCACTGACAGGGTTACCCTCCGGGTAGCCCTGTTTCAAAAGTTCCCAGGTATGACAATAACTATCTGAACACAGGGGTACTTTCTGCACACTGGAGGGCACTGTTAAAGGGATAGTAATACTTCATTTTAACTTTATTTTATTTTGTAGGCTTTAAAAAAACATGAAGAATGATATAAGTCTTATCTCTGAAACCTTTATGGTTTAAGGGATATTCACAAACAAAGTATCCCCCCCTGTTCAGCCAGATCAGAAGGGAGATGCCCAGGTAGACTGCAGAGAGGGACAATCTTCAATTAAGATAATGGAAAAAGCTGAAAAACTTGTCAAGGGGGGAAGGGCTTTCATTGTTTTCATACAAAGAAAATTGTCCCCTTCTGTTATCTGTACTGTCATACAACCAGACTCACATCTGAGAAGAGATGGCTTACACTAGGTAAAAGGGGCGGGGAGGGGAACTTTGCTTGTGAATATCTCATAAACCATAAAGGTTTGAGAGATAAGACTTATATCATTCTTCATGTTTTTTTAATGCCTACAAAATAAAATAAAGTTAAAACGAAGTGTTACTATCCCTTTAATGTAAAACAACTGTTTAACGTGTAATACATTTGGAATGACACAGTTATGGGAGCACCCCTATATTACACAGCAGGAAAAGCTCAAGAATACATGTCATTTTTAGGGTTGCCACCCAGCTGCTATTGTACCGGTAGGCCAGTAAAAAATTGACTTCTGTCCAATGTTAAGTCTATGGAGGGAATGCTATAGCCGGTATTTTATTGAAGAAAAGGTGGCAACCCTAGTCATTTTCCAAGTTTAAAAAATGTTTACTGAACCTTCAAGGAAAACTAAAGTGGGCAGTTACAAAGGAGAACTACTAATCTGCATATTGAGCTGACCACACCCACAAAGGCAGTCCAGCCCATAAATACTATGCTATTCTCCTCTGTGCAAGAATACTTGCCAACCTTAAACATACATATTGAGCCTTATTCATCAAGCTAAAGGGTTACAGTTCTGAGGCAAACCAACTGTCCCACAGTGGGGGAATTAAAATAAGAGGTCCAATGTATTGCTTCTCGATACACTGGAGAACTCTCTAGCATTCAAGCTTGAAGCTGACGTATGGAATTTGTGGACCTATTTGGACAGTGCTCATTGAAAACTAAACAATTGCTTTGTATGACCCTGCCATTGCTGAGCAGGGAAGTGGCTAACATGCTAGAAAATCCTTTAGTTTCTTGCTCATTGAGCCATTGGTGGCTTGATGAATTTTGGTCTATAGGGGATAATTCCAATGTATCCTTTATTTAAATGAAGTGTTTAACCCCTTGGATGACAGAGGCCTCCAACATCACAATAAGGTAGATGCCTCTCCAGCATTCAAGTTGTTAAAAGTGCCATTTTTATTAATGGGAATATTTTGCAGTTTTATTTATGCTCTATGATACAGCTGGTTTGCTTAAGAATCACTCAAGTTCTTATTGTTCAATCAGCCTATTTAAACTGTTGAGTGTAGCTCTGCCAGCTGTTATAAGTAAAGCTCATCTGCAGGATTCAATCAAAGTTCTGCTGGACTGATGGGTTGGAAGTGATGAAACATCATGCTGTTAGCTGCAGGAGTACAATAAATAGATTGTGGCCACCTTATTCTACAGTTACTATAAATATTAACATGACCAAGTTCAGCAGAGGGTCATTTATGCTATTTTGGATTGCATTCTATATACATATGTACAAGGCAGAAGATGCCTTTCATGCCATAGTAGATATAGTCACGTTGCTGTAGTACATGCATATCATGGAAAATATAAAATGTATTAATGAATAATTTTCCTGGGATATAATAAGCTTAGTTTTTGGTACGGTATGTAAATAAATGTGCCCTATTTTTTACAGCTAAAATTAATTCCATTCTTCAACAAAAACACCAATATGTTTATGGTTTTGGTGTAGTCTGGCAATTATGCACATTATATTTTATGAATATAAAAGTCTAGGGCTTCCTGATTTGTTGTCTGCATAGCCCTGGGTCGGCAGAGCGGGGCGGAGATTGGCAGCAGGCAGAGAATCAGGGGTGGGGAGGGGGCACTCCTGTGAAAATTGCTGTATTGGTCCAGAGGGTCCCCGAACTGCACGGAGTACCCATTCATACTGGCAACTCTGTGCACCATCGCTAGTATCTGTATTGTAAAAGAGAACATGGTCATGTGACCACAAATTCTATGGCAGTGCCTGACACCCTGGGGCGGCAGCAAGGAGGAGATATGCAGATTTCCCGCATTCTGCCTCAACATGGCATACATAGGCGCCCAAAGGGTTAAGCATTGCTTAAAAAACACAGACGGGCAACACCGCCCCACACTGCTATTTTTATATATATATATAGAGAGAGAGAGAGAGAGAGGAACACGTGATGTTCTCTGCAAGGGATTGCAGGGCCTTTTAAACACACAATACCCGCACATGCAATACACACGCAATACACACATAATAAATACACACACACACAACACATACAGACATCACACATGCAATACACACAATACAAACAACACATACACAATAAAAAAACACATTTGTTGTTTTTTTTTATTTGTTTTATTAACCACGTGGGTAAAGCCATGCTAATATTACTAGTATAAATATAAAATAACCTTTTTTTTGTTTTTATTAGGGTTATACAGTACACCAAACTGGGTCATTAAGCCTTTGAATGCCAAAGGGGTACCCAATGCATTGCCTAACAATGTGTTGGGAACTGGCTGGCACTCCAAGGGCTAACAGTTTAACCCTTTAAGGACTGTCACTTAAGGACTATGGACCTTTTTTTTCGTGATCTGATTCAGGGCTCCCCGAACGGAGTGCAGCCTCGCGGGGAGCCATGAATTCCATGATGTACATGTACGTACTTGGTTCTTTAGTGACATACACCCCTGACGTACATGGGGGGGTTAAAATGTATTGTTTTTTTGTGACACATGCTCCATTAATTCCAATTAATGAACAACTGGCCTAGCTCAGTGTTTGCTGGTTGCACTCCTGCCATGTCAGGACACTATGGTCCAGGAGCACCAAATTATGTGGGAGGATTCCAAGGGATTAAATAGTTAAACAGGCCTTAAATAAACCGTGACCTCCATCTTCCCACCAAAACTGTTTTGTTTCTAGTTTGGTTGCAATAAACTATGGTCTCTTGCTAATCAGTGTGTGTGTGGCATATGTATCTTAATAATATATATATATTTTTTTATGAGGGGTATATAGTACACCAAACTGGGTCCTTAACCCTTTGGATGCCAGAGGGGTACCCAACGCATCTATCACTCAAAGGGTTAACAGTTAAAAAGAAAAAAATACTGTTTTTTTCTGATACATGCTCCATTAACTCCAATAAATGAATAATAGGATCCTGAAGAGGCTTACAAAACATTGCACAGATCTCTCTAGTATCCAAAGGGTTAACATGTTATTGCTATAAAATGTATTGGAATAATAGCCGGTGATGGTGATGGTGAGTGGAACCATAGAACTAAAGTATGTGCAAAAATAATAGACTGACAGATTGTTAAACTGACCCTAACAACCTCTTGGATGCTTGAGATGTCTCCCCCGCATTGCATTGCAATATGTTGGAGACATCTCTAGAGTCCAAGAGGTTAAAGGTGTTCTGATATTTGCTTGCTGTTAATTGTCTTTGAAGTTCAGCAAGTGAGAACTTTGCTTTGCAATACCAATGCATACCCAACAAGAAAAACAGGAGTCATTCTGGAGCAAACCAACTGCATCAAAGGGGGGACAAACAAAAAGTCCTGTTTCTTTAAATATGGCTTTTAACCCTTTGAGTGTTGGATACCTTTTCAGGACTCAAAGTGTTTATAGCTGAATGTACATGGAGCCTCTATTTAGAAAAGTCTCTACAGCAGTGCTTTGAAGTCCTCTCTAACATGCAAGGGTTTATTAGCGAAATGCAAAATACAAGTGCATGCTCTGAATGTGTTTTTTCCTGCACAGACAGATGTTGCGCACGTTCTAATCCAGGAAGTTGCATACCTAACAAACTACTGCACAAATGTATAAAATTGTTTGCATTAGGCACATTCGCTATTCCACTCAGATCCTGGCCACACCCACATAAAAATATGCACAGAGGTTCGCTAATAATGATTTTTCATGCGCAATTCAACAATATCATGCGCAAACCTATTTTCTAGTGGTTTTCGCACAGGAAATAGTGGTTGTGCTTGTTTCTTGCATTCCACCCTAAATGCCCTATTTACATCATTGGAAGACTTCAGACCTTGTATTTCTCCCCTGCAGTTCAGTTGATTTGCCCTGAATTACCGTAGTGTGTAACTGACACTAACTCTAATATCTTGAGTTCCGTTATCTCATTTGTTCCAATGTTCGCTGGCTTTTCTGTGGAAAAAAGGAATCCCGAATTACAAGATTCTTAAAATGCTCATTAACCCTTTGAGTGACGGGGGGGTGCAACACATTGAAGAGTAATGCACTGAGCACCTCTCTGTCACGCAAAGGGTTAAATAGCATGGGATTAAGGTGTATTCTTATGAGAAGGCAGCTCAAAACACAGTCATTCAGTCTTGCTGATTAATAGGGTTTTCAGATAAGATTTTTTTTTTCTAAATGTAAAGAAATAGTCAAAAACATTGCAGTATTTCTGCTGTGGTACTATTTGTTGTTACTGCAACTCAAAGTCGTTTTTTTTCTTTAATCAAAATCAAATTTTTGATAAAGTCACCACCAAGTGGCACGTTTGCTATTGCTATATCTGGAGAGCTTTTGTCTCCATCTAAGGCCGGGATTCATTAAGGGTGCGAATGGCTTAATGCTCAAGAAAATTGCATCTTGCTTTCAGGGCTGGATTACATCTAAGGAACCCCTAGGCAAGGCACACTAGGTGTCTTTAGCTCTTCCCATGGCCACTCCCCCATTTCTCACATAATCCCATCCACTGTTCCCTGGCACAGAAAATACCATTAGCCTGTAAGATATAAGCACAAAAATGCCTTTAACCCCTTGGTTGCTAGAGAGATCTCCAGTGCTTTGCAACAGGTTGGAGGTGTCTCTAGCATCCAGTGGGGTTAATGAATAGCCTATAAAAGGGTATGCAACTGGTGGGGTTACTTTTGAGAATGTAAGAATCTCGCATGAATAAAAAGGGCGAGATTGTTATGGCACCTCATAAAACATCTCCAGTGGCTGCCCTGCCGCATATCTTCATATTCATTAATGCCCCCCATACCACATTGCAGCATATAACATGCAATCCACCAGCACTGACATCCACACACACAACTCCCGTCCAACAGACACCTGAGCTTCCCTTCTCCTCTCTGCACATCATCCTCTCGCATGCACTGTAAGAACCGTGTTCAGTCAGCTGAAGTGGAGCCCTAAATGCTTGTGGTCTGAATACACTGCAAAATCTGTAGCATTCAAACTGTTCACACCCCACTGGCACTCAAAGGGTGAACTGTTCGAATGCTAGAGATTTTGCCGTGCTAGCATTAAAGCGTAACTTTCAGATAATAGCAAGCCGCCATGCATTCATTAAATGCTTGGCGACTAGCTTGAAAATAGATGTCATACCGTAAAAAAATAGATGTGTCTAAATGAATCCGTCCTGTTTGGAGACCGGAACCCAGACTATAGCACAGACATCTTGTCTGTGCTCCTGCGCCGTCAGTCCCGGTCTCCATTGAGTAGACTGCTTTGCACCATATGGTCACCGGAAGAGACTGACGGCACAGGCGCACAGACCGCACTAACCTGCCCATCAGTCCCGAAACAGGACGGATTCCTTTAGACACAGCTATTTTTTTATGGTAAGACATCTATTTTCAAGATAATTGCCATGCATTTAATGAATGCATGGAGACTTGCTGTTATCTGAAAGTTCCGCTTTAACCCTATGAGTGCCAGAGAGGTATCTCGTGCAGTGCAGCGCAATGCATTGGAAGCCTTTCCGGCACTCAAAGGGTTAAGGGCTCCTCTTCAGCTGATTGAACGTGGCCCTTAGAGTGTGGATGGTACACACTGCAATGTTTTATGGGGCATTAAAGGGGTAGTAATACTTAAAATGTAAAAAAAATATGTTGTAGGATTTATCCCCCTGAGTAAAACAAGGGTACTCCCACTCCTAAAAGATGTTTCATTCAAAAGTTATTAATTTTCAAAGTTGAATTTTTTAGGTGCAATATCACAGTGGCCTGAAATTGTACAGTGCCGCTGTTGCTACACCATCCTATGGAGATTTATGGTCCTGGGACCAGAGCTGTCCATAGGATTGTGTAGCAACAGCGCCGCTGTACAATTTCAGGCCACTGTGATATTGCACCTAAAAAATTCAACTTTGAAAATTAATAACTTTTGAATGAAACACCTTTCAGCAGTGGGAGTACTCTTGTTTTACTCAGGGGGATAAACCCTACAACATATTTTTTTATACATTTTAAGTATTACTATCCCTTTAATGAATATGAAGGTATGCGGCAGTGCAGACAGTGGCGACGTTGTACCAGGCTCCATCAGGCAAGCTTCTTATATAGCTCTTTTGAAGACCAGCAACCTGCTTATAGTTGCTGAATGTCGCACGCTTTTATTTGTGCGACATTTCAAAAGGTTACCCAACTGGTGAGGTACTTTGGGATTGGTCTGGCCAAAATAATAAGTCACAGTGTGGGCGTAGCCAGCATAGCTTAGTGCTTCTCAAAATCTTAGCTCTAGGCAGTTGCCTTCGCTTCTTAAAGGGAAATCTGGCCCTACTTGCTGTTTTGTAATATGTTGGAGATCTCTTGGGCATCCACAGGTCCAATTTATAAATATTATACATTTATTTTGCACCAGAATTGCTGTACTTTTGTCTTTATAGATATACCCCACTATAACAGCATTTGTAAGCAAACTTTCAGTTTGGAAAGAGATCATTTACAGTATGATAAACCAGGGAAAAGCATAATTTAGTTGAGAATGTGGAACATGTGCATAGAACAGTTTTATGGTTCTTTTTGGAAGATGGAACATGGAGATATTCCGTTGCATTACCTGGCAACACTGATAGCAAAATTCATTTACTTCTTGATTGTACAAGTTATGCCAACAATGAAGAGAAGATGAAAGGTGCTAAGATTACTGCCCAGGACCTCAGAAGCTAATTTAAACCACATCAAACAAAAGTAGGCTGGCAATTTTACAGAGGGCTTCTAAACGGAATATATAGTCTGACTCCAGTAATGACCTTCAGCTCTGCACTTTTTAAAGGAACACTAACACCTAAAAATTAACTTTGGTTATATACACTTAACAAGGTAGTAATTAAAAAAAAACGCTGTATAGGGTTGTTCATTTGAAATTGTTATAATGCATAGCTTATTTTTAAGTCAGTTTAAAATATTCCCCCTCCCAGCCCTTTCCATCACGTTATTCACAGTCCTATCAGATCCGAAAGCTGGTTGCTTGAACGGATGGATCACAACGAGGGATAATATTGTGTGTGTGTGTGTGTGTGTGTGTGTGTGTGGTGAGGAAGCAGGGCAGGGTTTTCCTTATTCTGACACAATATTGTCCCTCTTTGTGATCAGTCCGGTCTGGCTTTTGGATCTGAATGACATGATGGAAAGTTGCGGTAGGAGTAATCTTTGATTTATTGATTTTGATGAAGAATATGAAGTTAACCCTTTGAGTGCCAGAGGGGTAAGCAACTTATTTCTTTGTAATGCATTGTGTACCCCTTTGGCACTCAGAGTTAAAGGGGCTTACAAATATGCTATGCATTATAACATATTAAATTTAAAGGGATAGTAATACTTATATATTACTAATCCACCTATTTTAGGCATGTTAAAAAGAATTTAATTGTCCCCAGTGTCATCTCTCAAACCTTTATGGTTTGAGAGATAACCGTCCACAAAGTTCCCCCCCCCTCCTTTTCCCTGAAGTCAGCGTCTGTATTGCAAAAATACATGGCTGAATGACACAAGATACCATGCATACGCATAGCAAAATTTTAATTAAAATAAAAAAAAAAAAACAATACAGAGTCGCAAAACACACACACATATATATATATATATATATATATATATATATATATATATATATGTAAAGCAAATGCATTTTAAGTCATAAAATATATTTTCTCTTTAATATATATATATATATATATATATATATATATATATACATTTTTTTTTAGTTTTACCCTTTTGGATGCTAGAGTGGTCTTCAACGCATTAGGTTAAATACATTCCCTTAGTTAGGTTACTGAAAATGTAAAGCAACTTAAACATTTCATCACCTACTGCATATGTAGCACAGACTCGGAGTTAAGCCATTTACAGTATGTTAATCTCCCTTAACCCCTTACTAGCGATCCACCATTTGTTCCAGGTCACTTGTCATGGCAACTAGAGTACTGCTTTGTATAGCTTTAATTTCTGAGGAATGTGGAAATCTTATGTGCCAAGATATCTTGACAGCAATAGCAATGTTATGCATGCCTAGTTAGGTAATATTTTGAGTCCTATAATTGGTTTAAAGGGACCTGGTATGACAGCCTTTAGAGCTGACCTTAGCTGTGTCCACTGAAGCGTAGAAGGTCTTGTGAAATTGTGCAATCAGCTTTTTCTTTCTTTTTTTATTTATTTGCCTAATCTTCATGTAAAATGAACAGTGTTTTTATCACATATAACCAAAGCTGAGGTGTGATAAAGAGGTGGTAAAGTAGAGATGACTTCTCCAGTAATATCACCTCTCCAGTTCCTATGTTATTCATTGGAGCCAATGCACTAAGATCTCTACATATTTGGAGATCTTAGTCCATGGGCTCCATAAAATAACATAGGAACTGGATAAGTGATATCACTGGAAAAGTGAGTTTTCCCTTTTCACCTCTTTATCACGCATTAGTGCATAACCCCATGTGTTGGTGGTAAGTGACAGCCCTGATGCACACTGGATAAGCAATTGTTTGAGCTACTGTCTATTGGATGAGCAATAGTTTGAGCCTACTTTACTGTGACCTTAAAGCAGGAGTAAGTAGAGTGAAAGTGATATCTTTATTGGCTCTCTGAGTTTTTTAAGACTTGTTGGTCAAAAACTTGTCATATGGAAAAAAGTCAGACGCTGGTTGTTGGTAAAAGCAAGACAGTATATGCAGAAGTAAATCCATCACTTTTGAAAATGTATCATAAAGAACTAAAAATGGGTAAGATGGATACAGCCCTTAACCCCTTAAGGACCCTTAACGGTCCTGGTACATCATGTTTGGATTTGCTTTAAAGGGATAGTAATACTTAAAATGTAAAAAAAATATGTTGTAGGGTTTATCCCCCTGAGTAAAACAAGAGTACACCCACTGCTGAAAGGTGTTTCATTCAAAAGTTATTACTTTTCAAAGTTGAATTTTTTAGGTGCAATATCACAGTGGCCTGAAATTGTACAGTGGCGCTGTTGCTACACCATCCTATGGAGATTTATGGTCCCAGGACCAGAGCTGTCCATAGGATCGTGTAGCAACAGCGCCACTGTACAATTTCAGACCACTGTGAAATTGCACCTAAAAAATTCAACTTTGAAAATGAATAACTTTTGAATGAAACACCTTTCAGCAATGGGAGTACTCTTGTTTAACTCAGGGTTATAAACCCTACAACATATTTTTTTTTACATTTTAAGTATTACTATCCCTTTAAGGACCCATGAAGTACCAGGACCGTCATGGAATTCCAGGCTCCTCGCGCGGCTGCTCTCCATTCAGGGAGTCTGGAATAGGGTTGCCACCTTTTCTTTAAAAAAATACCGGCCATGGCATTCCCTCCATACACTTAACATTGGACAGGAGCCAACATTTTACCAGCCTGCCGGTAAAATACCGGCTGGGTGGCAACCCTAGTCTGGAATCAGACTGAAGGAAAAAAAAATGCTTTGTGGTACTTAAGTGACGGCCGAGTGCATGGGGGGGGTTAAATACATTTTTAACTTCAGAATTTTCAGAGATATAACAATAGTTTTTTAAAAATATCTTCTCCAAGTTTTGACTATTTTTTTGTATTGGAAAAATATTAATAGGACAAACATTATGAATAGAAAAAGATGTATTTTAAAACCCTTTGAGTGCATAGTTCAAATAGCCTGCCAACATAGACCCTATTTAGAGTCCAGGAGCAAGTCTAAATCCCCACTCTGGTGCTAAAGGATTAACAAAGAAAAGGGAAGGGGCTCAATGACGCTATTCTTCTCTTACTGCCTGGCAGTGGCTGTGTTTGATGATGTGAGCACCCACCGGCCAAGACAGAAAATTGTCTGATCGTAAGGAGTTGTAGGACAGTTCAGAGCCAATGGACCACCTTCTTTAGTTTTTATTTGTCAACTATAGTGCAGTTGTTTTGCTCCAGAATTGTTACCATCTTTTCTGTCCACATAAGGCTTATAAGGCTATATTCAGTAGGCTAAAGAGGTGCAATTCTGGGGCAAACCAACCTCCCCATAGGGAACAAATGATAATTCCCCCAAATGCCGATTGATTTAAATGATTATTTTAACCTCTTGAATGTTAGAATAGGACTCCAACCCATCATGGAAAGTGTGTTACTGGTTACAAGTGTGGGGATACAGAGCTCCTTCGGAGCGTCCAGCTCTGTATCAGCCGCGGTGTGGGCAGTCTCTACTGCACATGACTGCAGCATGTTTTAGCAAATTATTATATAGGATATATATATATATATATATATATATATATATATATATCACATTTGAAGAATAGAAGAATAAGAAGAACAATTCTGGAGTAAACCAAGTGCACCATAGGTGATATATCATAAAGTCAATTACTTTAAGTGCTTCTGTTAAAGTGACAGTAACACTTCAGATATAAAAACATATATATTGTAGAGTTATCCACCTGAGCAAAACAAAGGCACTTCCACTGGTGAGAGGTGTTTTATTCAAAAGTTACTGAAGCTCATACTTTAATTTGTTTTAGGTGAAGTATCTCAATGGCCTGAAATTTCACAGCGGCACTGTTGCTAAACCTTCCAGCTCTGGTGAGTTGACCATAAAGTTCCATAGGATGGTGTAGTAACAGTGCCACTGTAACATTTCAGGCCATTGAGATATTACACCAAAAACTCCAAATTTAAGCTGTGATAACCTTAGAATAAAACAACTCTCAGCAGTGAGAGTATCCTTGTTTACTAAGGAGGATAAACCTTACAATATATATTATTAAATTGTAAGTATTACTGTCCTTTTAACCCCTTGAATGTTAGAGACATCCCCAATGTCCTGTTTCACAAGACTTCTTTTGCATTTATGGGGGTAAAACACCCTTTTAAATCAATGGGGATTATGGGAATTTTTACTTTTTCCCCTAAGATGCACTTGTTTTGCCACAAAATTGCTCACATTTTGATTGTACATATGGTCACTTGTCTCATACACAGTTTTTCATTGCCATATTGTAAGCCTCTACCACCTTGTGATTCTAGATCCCGGTGTTTGATGACTGTCAGGGTCATATTTACCCTCAGCCTTTCAACATCCTACTGTCTTATACACTTTTCATGTCAGGTTGCAGCACCATAAGATGGGCATCCCATGGGCCAAATGCAGCCCGCCTGAGATTTTAATACGTTTTTACTTAATTAACTAGCACTAGTAGGCCAGTAAGACATTACCTTCTGCCTGTCAGTACTGTACAGTTCAAGGATCAAGGTCTGTTAAATATCAATACTGCCATTGACTTGATCAATAAATAAATTCATATAATTGAATAACTGACAGGTTGTAATTCACCACTGTAATCATTAAAAAACTAATGCAGCCCTCACACTTATGGCTATTTGATCATGTGACATACGAGTGAAAGAATTTGGAAGCTATACGCTTAGAGGGTTCCTGTCCCCAAAAAAATGACTAAAAATCCTGTGTATGCCCTCTCTCTAGCCCTCTTAGACTATTGCAATATACTGCTAACTGGCCTCTTTGCTTCCCATCTTTCCACTATGCAGTCTGTCCTAAGCTCAGCTGCACGAATCACCACAGTCTTTCCAAAAGCTGAACACGCTCACATCACTCTCAGATGTCACACTTGGCTCAAATAAACAAATACTTTGTCTGACACCCCAACCTTGCTCCATTGGCAGTCATAGAACCACACATACACCGTGTGACACTCCAAAGTTGTCCCTCTGGCAGTCACAAAAAAAGTGTCCCTCTTTAGGAGGGACAGACCCTGCCTGAGACCCAAATCCCTCTATCCCTCTTTCCCACCCTGGTGTCCCTATTTATATGTGATCAGACTGTATGGTGTGTATATGTGTATCACAGCAATAAAACTCACACATACATCACTATATGTGTTTATAAATTAGTCAGTGCAAATAAAATATGTTGGTCTTGCTCTAATAATACTTCCTGGGTTCCACTGAGCCCAGTTTAAGAATAACTGGTCTAGAGCCATTAATGAATAGCTAAGTCAGTGTATATTTTTGGAATGGTGTGTGCACATAAATACAGAAATAGCATCATTACTCTAGAATGTTATATTTAGCTGCTCTGCAATATATTCATTGTCTGTTCCAGATTACAGAATATAATATGTCTGAAAGCTGTTGTGCAATGCATCATACTCTGCGTCTAACAGGAGACTGCTGAAAAGTTTGACATAATAAAATTAATATTGCACATTGACAGATTTTGTACCTATTTCCATCAAGGTGGTGGAAACTACCACATTAAAGGAAAATCTTGTTTTATGTACATTATTTGGGGTTGGGTCCAAAAACAAGCTATTACTTCTTTAAAGTGATAGTAATACTTCATTTTAACTTTATTTTATTTTGTAGGCATTAAAAAAACATGAAGAATGATATAAGTCTTATCTCTGAAACCTTTATGGTTTAAGAGATATTCACAAACAAAGTATCCCCCCCTGTTCAACCAGATCAGAAGGGAGGTGCCCAGGTAGACTGCAGAGAGGGACAATCTTCAATTAAGATAAGGGAAAAAGCTGAAAAACTTGTCAAGGGGGGAATGGCTTTCATTGTTTTAATACAAAGAAAATTGTCCCCTTCTGTTATCTGTCCTGTCATACAACCAGATTCACATCCGAGAAGAGATGGCTTACACTAGGAAAAAGGGGCGGGAGGGGAAACTTTGCTTGTGAATATCTCATAAACCATAAAGGTTTGAGAGATAAGACTTATATCATTCTTCATGTTTTTTTAATGCCTACAAAATAAAATAAAGTTAAAACGAAGTATTACTATCCCTTTAAAGAACACTAATACTAAAATAAAAACTACAATGTAGAATAGCACATACACATATATATATGTAAATGTTTTCATACTTCCCTAAATCTTAACCATTTGATGACCAAAGGGTTAACATAGAGTCCTGCAGTTTGGATTCCATTGTGGGTGATAAATGAATCACTTGTTTTATGTTTAAATTTCCCCATGGACTTCAATAGGAAGCTGTGGAATTAAAACAGTGATGAAATGAAATCCAGCTCAAGAAATAGAAACTTTTCATATGGGCTGGATTTAAAGGGGATGTATCCCCCCTATACAAGTTAGCCTGTGTCATTTCATTATATAGTTAATATGTGTAAAAGTTTATTAATTTGTTTTTTTAAACATTGGTAGAAATTTATGTAATAAACGCTGACCTGCACCTACTTCTGCATAGACTGTGGTTACCTGCTCCGTAACTGCAGTCTGTCACTCTGCCTCTGCTCCCTCTATCCAGCCTCCATCAATGATGGAGGCTTTCTGCCTGTAAACTGGAGTGGTCTCATTGGCAGAAATCGATACCTAGCCAATGAGAGCGCTATAGCTTACAGACAGAAAGCCTCTGTCATCGGAGGCAGAGTGATGGACTGCTGTACATAGCAGGTAATCACAGTATATGTGGAAGTAGGTGCAGGGCAGCATTTATTCCTTCATTTTTGACCAACTAGAGCTTTAAAAAAGAAATTAATAAACTTTTACACATAGTCACCATATAATGAAATGATACAGGCTTGTATAGGGGTGATACATCCCCTTTAATTGCTCTTGAATCATTTATCATTATATTTTAACTCAACAAACCCTGTGGAAATCTTTGGGGACATTTGGGTATGAAAATAATCAGTAAATGTATCCCCCGCAATTAAATCCAGCCCAGTATGTACTTTAGTAGTTAGACTGGATTCGGTTGCAGGTGACACATTTAAAGGAACACTGACACCACCAAATAATAGTTGGGCAGGAAATATGTCCAAGGAGGCAGAATGAATATTTGATGTGAGATCCCAAACTCCTCCCATTGAAGTATTATTAGAAAGCCATCACAGGGGGATTCATTTGTTGTCCTGGAGTCCAGATGGAAGGAATCATGTCTGTTTCTGTGGATAGAGAAGCATAGCAACATAGCTTTTCACTGCAGATAACCAGTTTGGCCCATCCAGTCTGCCCATTTTCCTATACAGGTAAAATGCATAGTTCCAAATTGGAATTATAGCTATGCCAGACATTTTTTAATTCCTTCAGTGTATTATCCCCTACCAGTTCCTCTGGGAGGCTGTTCCATAAATCTATCAACCTAGCACTTATGGTCGTTCCTTCTGAACCTTCCACCCTTTAACTTTAGGCCATGTCCTATTTTTATTAGTGTTCTTCTGTTTCTAAAGAATGCCTTCCTCCAGAACTTTATTAAATCCTTTATATTCAATACGTTTAAAGATGAATTTGGGGGAACCAGTCCATACAGAAATAATTCATGATAGTCATTAAAATTTTGCCCATATTAAGATAAGAGGGGTGATGATGTCCCCTGTTACAAAAGGTACAATGCTTGGCTTATAGTCATTTCTGACTTCACCCTAGTGCCAGAGGGGTGCCCAACACATTGCCATAAAAGGGAACTTTCCGGACCTGGGGACTGGGTCTCCAGGGACAGACGCTGATTTTCTGGTTGTAATGAGTTTCTTCTGAAACTCTGTCCACTTCTCCTCTTTCCCACCCTGTTCATTCCACTTCCTGCCCACCTCTTCTTCTTCCCATACTGTTCTACCCACTTCCCACCAACTTTAAGACACAAGGATGGTAAGCCCACCCACCCAGTGAAGCCCCAACCATTGTGAAACAAATTTCTTCATTTATATCCCCATGGACGGCAGCACATGAGCCCTCACTAGGGGTTCGAGGGGAGGAAGATCCTAGGTATGTGCATTGCTTTGTAAAGCAGTATGTAAAATGATGGAGCAATCCAATTGCACTACAGGGGACAAATACAATAAAAGGTGTTTTTAACCCTTGGGATGATAGAAGACTCTCCAATGCATTGCAAAGCAACATATTAGAGACCTTTCTAGCACTCATGGGATTAAAATCACCATTAAAGTCAATGGGATGTTTATTTGTCACCTATGGTGCAGTTGGTTTGCCCTAGAATTGCTGTGCTTATTGTTATGTATAGAAGATTGTCTCCATATAAGCTGAGCTGCACATCCTTCTAGGCCACAAAGGGTCAACGCAGCCTAGAGTATTTTGTAGGGAACGGTTCGTTTTCAGTGATTACATGTTGTACATGATAAAAGATTGGTGGGTTTTTGGAAGCATAAGAACAGGATATGAGCAAACAAAGAAAAGATTTGGGTTCTTTATCTCAGTCTATACAAAGTGGCTGCCTTCTCAGTTTACTAATTGGCTCGGCATTAAGCCTGCCCTTCCTTTCCTCCTTCCCTGACAAATCTACTTTACATACTTATAATGCTTTTTACCCCTTAAAAATAAAGCAAGGTCATTAATATTTGAACTTTATTCTTTTAGGCAGCTTACTAGATTAAAGATCTGCCGCATCTGAAGCCAAATTCATTGTGCGCTGCTCCCTTTGTGACCCATGAAGAACAGAGTTACTCTATACTAATCATGGCTTCTAAACTTCCCTTGTACATCTGCTAAAGGAGCTTTCAGGAAATTAACTATGAAACAGAAGTAAGGGTTAGATACGGAGCTAGCATTTAGGATAAGCAATCTTGTAGAACGTATCTAGTATAGCCAAACAAGTGACCTCAAACGTGTAAAACTTTGTGCTCGTTACTATTTAACCCATTAGATGCAAAATAGGCCTCCAACACATTTGGCCCTATCTTCAAAAGAAAACTGAAGTCAAATCAACAGCTCTACAGGGGACAAATAAAAATGCACTGTAATTTAATTTATTTGTCCCCTATGGTGCCGTTGGATGGAATTATACCAGTGTTCTGTTGAACAAAGGGCCCATTGCTTGACCAAAATGAATCAGATGGATGTCACATGGCTACTTAAAATAAAAAGCACAAAATACTTTTGGGTATTACTCAAAAAAAATTAGAACAAAATGTTTTCGATGCTACAGTTTCTCATCATAGTTCAGTTTCATTAGAAAGTGCACAGACATTATGATGGCAGGAAGTCTGTCCTAGAGTGACCATGTGTCCCAGACTACCATACCTGGGAACTCTCCGGTTTTGCCCCGGAGACTCCGGGTTTGACAATGAATTACCGGGTCTACGGGGCAGAGTCAGATTCTCAGGATGTGGGGAAACCCTGCCCACTTGTGCTCAATCCCACCCTGTTCCTCCCACTCCGCACCCTCTTCTACCCCTTCCCTAGGGCGTTCTATATTTTTTTTTATGTTTAGTAGTCCGGCCCCTCCTCACGATTAAGTCCCGCCCCTTTTTAATGACGAAAATCGCGTCATTTCTCTACCCTCATCGGCACTAGAGGGTTGTCCTCCGGGCAGCCCCAAGTAAAAAGTTCCCAGGTATGCAGATTACCCAGGACAGTTCCTTATTTTAAATATGTGTCCCATGTCCTTGGGGAGCCCCCTTCTGGGACAAAATAAAGTCCCAAAATGAAGACACCAGAGCACAGAGTTCTAAACAGTAGAAGGATAGCTGCCCATTGTAGAAAGTGATGCCTCTGTTGGGCTACAAACATGACTTCCAAACAGAGTGCTAAACACCAGAGAGAGAACTGAGCTTTGATCCTGACATCAAAAAGGATAGTCTAAGATTTTTCAATAGAAATATAAATCTCCTGGGCTGAATCACCTGTAGCCTGTGTGTACTTGTTCCACGCTGTGCAGTTAAGCTACCAGGGGATGCATAATTGTCTATAGACAGCTTAACTTTAGCCTGATACAGTGATGTGTGCTCTGAGGTAATTTTAGTTGCAGCCTCTGAGATATCAATCAGCCTCTTCCTCTCCCATTCATCTTGTTCTGATAAACATATGCATTACACATGCATACATATTGTAGATGTGCTTAGTCATCAAATATGGCACTTCCAAGGCAGGTGTGGGAGGACTGTTCCCATACAGCCTGAAGGAGGTAATTTTTTAGGTTGTCAAATATCATAGAAATATGTTTCATATCAACAGAGGCAATTATACCTGCTAACGTGTGTTCTAAAAGTGAAATATAAGCATATGATTCATCTGTATCTGTCCTTCGTCAAGGGTGATGATGAAGCCATTTAGATAGCGATACAGGTTGGGTGTTGGGCAGTTAGGCAGGATATTTACCACATATTCCCTTTGTGTCACTACTTTGATTTATGTTCAGATAAGTATACTGAGTTTGTTTAATATATTTTTGCAATTTGTATTTTCATTATGCACTTTAGTAGGTTTTATCCTTCTTTTGAGAACCTTATTATTTAGCTATACTTTGTATATGATTAGACCACTTCATAATTAAGGGATATGTTATCTTTTATAACCAATGCCTGCCTGCATTGTTTTTAAATGTTTTTAACTGCCTTGTATTTTTGTATCACTAATAATGCTTGTTACATATTTTTGGCTACCCTTTGAGTGCCTTGTTTAATTAGGCTTTTTTTTGGGGGGGGTATGCATGTGGTGCTTTCACCTCTTTGACTCTTCTTTATCCATTTACTATAACGTCGTTAGCCTATTAGTGCACTATTTGTATTGTATATTTTGGGTTTTGTCCATTATATTTGCGAGTGCAGCATTATGTTTGTTTTTGCATAGACTCAGTATATGTGACTGGCTATAACAGTTCAGTGGGACAAGATAAGGCTTTAGGTCAGTATGTGTGTTATTATGGTTACCAGCTCAGTGGGACAGGACTGGGGGGTCAATATGTGTGGTTCTGTGGCTACTGTGGTACAAAGCTGGAGGTCAGTATGTAAGGTGCAGAGGAACAAGGGTGGGGGTTGTGGCAGAAAAAAATTAGCAAAGCAGCACTTTTTCATAGGAACTCCAGCAAGAAACTATTTATTTTTTCACTTATGTCTTTTTGGTTGGAAGTTCTTTGTCCATACCTACTAAGATTGTTAAAAATTGGGATTTACAATGTATTTTTTTGCCATAAACTGCAAAATGTGTTAAAGGGAATCATATATGAAAAAGAGTCTCCTTTAAAAGCCCCATATTCCTGGATGGCATCTGTCAAAATTCTTTCTTAACAGCGCAGCCACAAATACGGTCATAAACTTGCTCTTCCCAAGAATGTGTAGACAGAGGGATTGTTTGCTATTGAGTCCTAAACTTTTATGAATAGTCTGCCTTAGATCTTTTAATTTGTCTGACACTTATTACAAGTTTGGATAAGCAAAGGTATGTAAATAATAGCCCTGTTGCATTTCATTCATGGGGAAGATTACCAATGAAAGAATTTTTACAGGTGTCAGCTAGGAGTACAGGGAATTTATGTATGACAGCTCTTAATTTTTTTAGTGTCAGCTTCAAGTCAAAGTCTCTTGTGTCTGCCCACAGAGACAGAGATGGGACAGAGAGAATTTGGCAATCTTTCTATCTTTCACTGATGAACACTCAATGACCAGATATGATGTGGCCACTGCCGAACCAGCAAATTCTCTTATTTTCTTGCACAATGAACAGTTTGTAACTTGATGATTTCCCCATTTATAATTCCTTACTACGTTTCTGAAAACCTCTACTAGAACTTAACCTCTAGTTAGAAATTATTAGAAACTAACACACTTAATAAAATCCCCCTATTATCTCTCATTTAAACCAGATACTAGCAATTCCGTTATCAGTAATCAGTGAGTGTCTAGCTGATTTCTACGAGTGCATAAGTGCTGATGTTGTGTCTTGAAAAAAAAAAGATTAACTCGTGACATGAGAATGCTGGCTGATGTCAACAAGACTGCAGCAACTTAAGTCTAGAACTTAGGGACATACAACATGAACTATGGTGGAACTATTGGAATGATGCTTAATTGTGTGTTATTACTTAGTCATCAAGTCAGACATGTTCAAATATGTATTTTATAACCAGAAAAATACAGTCAGAATTACAGGGCAAATATCATATCAATAGTTACCTAATGGCAAACCTGCCAGTGAAGCTGAAGCAAAATAGTGCTCTAAAAAGAGATCCCAGGGGCTCCCTCATTTGTGCTATTTGAACAGACTGAACTGGAGAACTGAAGTCTTTGGAAGGCCATCACAGTCTACAGAAGCTGTGAGTGCAACCTATAGGGAGCGATGTTCAAAAAGACGTTATAATGAAAAAATTGTTGGATCTTGAGTTGGTGGTAAAAGAAAGACACTATCTTCAGAAGTAAATCTGACATGTTTGAAAATGTGTCTAAATAATTAAAAATGGCAGCAAGATGAGCTGGATAAAGCTTGATAAATATTGTCCATAAAACATCTGATGTTAAATAAGTCTTTAATTTTGTCTTTAAAGCAAAAGGTTCAAAGTAACAAAGACTATTGTTGCCTTTAAAATTAGGCCATTTTCATTTTGTTGAAATAATTGATGGAAATCAGACAAAAAAGTGATAGCTAAAAGATTTTTTCTGAAAGTACCTTACAATATGACTGCATTAAGCCACTCCTACTTTTAAGACAGCTTTTTCTCATTAATGGAGTTGGAGAAATTAGATGCAAAAAATGCTAGTAATTTGTCTGGGAACTGATAGACCATGGTGTAAGAACCGTTTTAGGCTGATTACAGACAATTTCAGTTACCAATGCTTTTTGAATATCTCGCCCGCAAAGAGAGCCACGTGCTTCTGGGTTGCATTCCAGACTACTGCCTGCCGGGGGAAGGGTGGTATTAGGGGGTTTGTCAGTTTTCTGATCCCGAAATGGCTGATAGGAACACCAGGCTTTTTAGTAAGTCTACTCCCATAACATTCTTAGTAAAATATGATAATTGAACTTTAAGCACTCCATCACAGCAGATCTTCCAGACTTGATATAAGGACTATTGCTTGAGACTTTCAGGAACCAAGTAGTCAGATATTGATGACTGCTAAAGAGTAATTTGTTGACAGGCTTCTGGTGTCTGTGGTGACGTATTGATAAATATAGCTGCTAGCAGAATGATTGTTAATGCAAATTGAGTTAGGGAAGCATTTCAACTAATGTATACATGGGGCGATAACAATACAAACTGGGCAATTCTGATAATGATTAGTGATGAGCGAGCATGCTCGGCCGAAGCTCGGTTCGGCTCGAGCATCGCTCTGCTCGGCACATGGCGGTACTCGTACGAGTACCGCATGTGCTCGCCCGCCATGTTCGGGTCTCCTCCCCGCACGTTTCGCGGCTGCTGTGCAGCCAATAAACGTGCGGGGAGGCTCTGACATCAGTGTAATGCCAGCAGCCATGTTGGCTGCTGGCATTACACTGATTGGCTGGCCAGAACCCGTAATCGGGTGCTGTATAGCACCCGACGCGCGAGTTCGGCTCATTCTTAGCCAGGGAGAGATGCGCTTAGGCAGGGAAAGTCAGTGTAGGGAGAATAAAATTGTTGGAACTCTTTCAAGACCCAAAAGTCCTTTTTAGGACTGTTGTGTGTGGGGGCAGCATTTATATTTTGTTTGGGGGGGCACAATTTCCTTTTTTTTTGTGGGGGGGAGATTTGTAAGGTGACATATAATACTAGATGCACAGGAAGTCAGTGTAGGGAGAATAAAATTGTTGAAACTCTTTCAAGACCCAAAAGTCCTTTTTAGGACTGTTGTGTGTGGGGGCAGCATTTAATTTTTTTTGGGGGTGGCAGAATTTCATTTTTTTGTGGGGGGGGACATATGTTCTAAGGTGACATTGTACTAGGTGCACAGGGACAAATATTTCACAGTGCAGTGACAAGCTGACATATTCTGTTAGGTGCACAGGGCCAATTATTTTACAACGCAGCGACAAAAAGGGCCATTTTAAACGTGTGCCTAGCCATAGATTATTGTCACATTCTGTTTAGTGTGCAAATTCACAAATTAACGTCACATATTCCGTTCACTGTGCCTAGCCGCAGATTAGCGTCACATTCTGTTTCGTGTGCCTAGCCGCAGATTAGCGTCACATTCTGTTTCGTGTGCCTAGCCGCAGATTAGCGTCACATATTGTTTAGTGTGCCTAGCCGCAGATTAGCGTCACATATTGTTTAGTGTGCCTAGCCGCAGATTAACGTCACATATTGTTTAGTGTGCAAATTCACAAATTAACGTCACATATTCCGTTCACTGTGCCTAGCCGCAGATTAGCGTCACATTCTGTTTCGTGTGCCTAGCCGCAGATTAGCGTCACATATTGTTTAGTGTGCCTAGCCGCAGATTAACGTCACATATTGTTTAGTGTGCCTAGCCGCAGATTAACGTCACATATTGTTTAGTGTGCAAATTCACAAATTAACGTCACATATTCCGTTCACTGTGCCTAGCCGCAGATTAGCGTCACATTCTGTTTCGTGTGCCTAGCCGCAGATTAGCGTCACATTCTGTTTCGTGTGCCTAGCCGCAGATTAGCGTCACATATTGTTTAGTGTGCCTAGCCGCAGATTAACGTCACATATTGTTTAGTGTGCCTAGCCGCAGATTAGCGTCACATATTGTTTAGTGTGCCTAGCCGCAGATTAGCGTCACATTCTGTTTCGTGTGCCTAGCCGCAGATTAGCATCACATATTGTTTAGTGTGCCTAGCCGCAGATTAGCGTCACATATTGTTTAGTGTGCCTAGCCGCAGATTAACGTCACATATTGTTTAGTGTGCAAATTCACAAATTAACGTCACATATTCCGTTCACTGTGCCTAGCCGCAGATTAGCGTCACATTCTGTTTCGTGTGCCTAGCCGCAGATTAGCGTCACATATTGTTTAGTGTGCCTAGCCGCAGATTAACGTCACATATTGTTTAGTGTGCCTAACCGCAGATTAACGTCACATATTGTTTAGTGTGCAAATTCACAAATTAACGTCACATATTCCGTTCACTGTGCCTAGCCGCAGATTAGCGTCACATTCTGTTTCGTGTGCCTAGCCGCAGATTAGCGTCACATTCTGTTTCGTGTGCCTAGCCGCAGATTAGCGTCACATATTGTTTAGTGTGCCTAGCCGCAGATTAACGTCACATATTATTTAGTGTGCCTAGCCGCAGATTAGCGTCACATATTGTTTAGTGTGCCTAGCCGCAGATTAGCGTCACATTCTGTTTCGTGTGCCTAGCCGCAGATTACCGGCATATATTCCGTTTAATATGAAGAAGGCGGGTAAAAAGGGACGGGGAAGTGGACGTGATCCTGATAGTTCAGGGCGTGGGTCAGGACGCGTAGAAACTGTGCCTGGTGCCAGAGCACAAGAAAGAAAGACATCCACCATACCTAGCTTCATGTCTCAGTTTACAGGGCGTCGCGGGACATCACTCTCGAGGTCAGACCACTGCGAACAGGTGGTCGGTTGGATTTCAGCTGATACTGCTTCCAGTCGGTTAAGCACCACCCTGTCTTCCACCAAGTCCACTCTCACTAGCCAAGAGTCTGGTCAACATAATCCTCACCCTGATCATCCTTCCTCCCACCATAGAGGGTCTGGCCAAAGAAGTGATCCCACACTGGGATATAGTGAGGAGCTCGTCTCATCACCAATCCTTGATTTGAACCTCTCTTCAAGCACGCTTGCAGAGGAACATGAGATCTTGTGCCCTGATTCACAACCTCTAGAGGGTACCCAATCACAAGAAGATGACAGAGGGGAACGGCATTTAAGGTCAAAGGAAGTGGATGATGATGATGAGACACAGTTGCCATCAAATCAACCACAATTACTGTCTCAAGACCTTGAGGTTCACTGTGCCTAGCCGCAGATTAGCGTCACATTCTGTTTCGTGTGCCTAGCCGCAGATTAGCGTCACATATTGTTTAGTGTGCCTAGCCGCAGATTAACGTCACATATTGTTTAGTGTGCCTAGCCGCAGATTAACGTCACATATTGTTTAGTGTGCAAATTCACAAATTAACGTCACATATTCCGTTCACTGTGCCTAGCCGCAGATTAGCGTCACATTCTGTTTCGTGTGCCTAGCCGCAGATTAGCGTCACATTCTGTTTCGTGTGCCTAGCCGCAGATTAGCGTCACATATTGTTTAGTGTGCCTAGCCGCAGATTAACGTCACATATTGTTTAGTGTGCCTAGCCGCAGATTAGCGTCACATATTGTTTAGTGTGCCTAGCCGCAGATTAGCGTCACATTCTGTTTCGTGTGCCTAGCCGCAGATTAGCATCACATATTGTTTAGTGTGCCTAGCCGCAGATTAGCGTCACATATTGTTTAGTGTGCCTAGCTGCAGATTAACGTCACATATTGTTTAGTGTGCAAATTCACAAATTAACGTCACATATTCCGTTCACTGTGCCTAGCCGCAGATTAGCGTCACATTCTGTTTCGTGTGCCTAGCCGCAGATTAGCGTCACATATTGTTTAGTGTGCCTAGCCGCAGATTAACGTCACATATTGTTTAGTGTGCCTAACCACAGATTAACGTCACATATTGTTTAGTGTGCAAATTCACAAATTAACGTCACATATTCCGTTCACTGTGCCTAGCCGCAGATTAGCGTCACATTCTGTTTCGTGTGCCTAGCCGCAGATTAGCGTCACATTCTGTTTCGTGTGCCTAGCCGCAGATTAGCGTCACATATTGTTTAGTGTGCCTAGCCGCAGATTAACGTCACATATTGTTTAGTGTGCCTAGCCACAGATTAGCGTCACATATTGTTTAGTGTGCCTAGCCGCAGATTAGCGTCACATTCTGTTTCGTGTGCCTAGCCGCAGATTACCGGCATATATTCCGTTTAATATGAAGAAGGCGGGTAAAAAGGGACGGGGAAGTGGACGTGATCCTGATAGTTCAGGGCGTGGGTCAGGACGCGTAGAAACTGTGCCTGGTGCCAGAGCACAAGAAAGAAAGACATCCACCATACCTAGCTTCATGTCTCAGTTTACAGGGCGTCGCAGGACATCACTCTCGAGGTCAGACCACTGCGAACAGGTGGTCGGTTGGATTTCAGCTGATACTGCTTCCAGTCGGTTAAGCACCACCCTGTCTTCCACCAAGTCCACTCTCACTAGCCAAGAGTCTGGTCAACATAATCCTCACCCTGATCATCCTTCCTCCCACCATAGAGGGTCTGGCCAAAGAAGTGATCCCACACTGGGATATAGTGAGGAGCTCGTCTCATCACCAATCCTTGATTTGAACCTCTCTTCAAGCACGCTTGCAGAGGAACATGAGATCTTGTGCCCTGATTCACAACCTCTAGAGGGTACCCAATCACAAGAAGATGACAGAGGGGAACGGCATTTAAGGTCAAAGGAAGTGGATGATGATGATGAGACACAGTTGCCATCAAATCAACCACAATTACAGTCTCAAGACCTTGATGAGGAGGATGATACACAGTTGTCAATGACTGAGGATGTGGTGGGATCAAGAAATGAGGAGGATGATCAGAGTGAGGAAGTGGAGGAGGACTTGGTGGATGATGAGGTCACTGACCCCACCTGGGAAGGTGGAAAGCCGAGCGATGACAGCAGTCCTGAGGGTGAGCCATCTGCAGCACCGCAACAGGCTGGAAGAGGCAGTGGTCTGTCTAAAGAAAGAAGGCGGACCGCACCAAACCGGCCCGCAAATGTTCCACGGAGCACCCCCTTGCGTAAATCTCCCTTGTCAAGGGCTAGGTGTTCCGCGGTATGGCGTTTTTTTAAGGAAAGTGCGGACGACAAAAGAATTGTAGTTTGCAACCTGTGCCACACCAGAATGAGCCGAGGCATGAACACTAGCAACCTCACCACCACCAGCATGATCCGACACATGGCATCCAAGCACCGTAATAAGTGGGAGGAACGCCCGGATCGCCAATCTGTGTCTGCAGGCCACACCACTGCCCTGTTTTCGGTGCCGGCCAATCGCCTGTCGAAGGCGCAGGCCCGCATACCTCCCGCCCTGCACCTGTACCATCTGAAGCACCATCAGCGACCACATCCACTTCCCTGTCCCAGCGCAGCTCCAAATGTCGTTACCCCAGGCATTTGAGCGCAAGCGAAAATACCCAGCCACCCACCCACAGGCCATAGCACTAACCTCACACCTTTCCAAATTACTGGCCATCGAAATGCTGCCATTTAGGCTTGTGGACACTGAGTCCTTCCGCAGCCTGATGGCAGCAGCTGTCCCTCGGTACGCAGTCCCCAGCCGCCACTACTTTTCCCGGTGTGCCGTCCCCGCCTTACACCACCATGTGTCCCTTAACATCACCCGTGCCCTGACCAACGCAGTTACTGGGAAGGTCCACTTAACGACTGACACATGGACAAGTGCTTGTGGCCAGGGACGCTACATTTCCCTGACGGCACACTGGGTGAATGTCGTGGAGGCTGGGAGCGACTCGGACCTTGGGATGGCACAGGTGCTACCCACGCCGAGGATTGCGGGCCCTACCTCCATCAGGGTTTCCGCCAGCACCTACGTTATTGGCTCCTCCTCCTCCTCCGTTTCCACCTCCGAATTCTCTGCGCGCAGCGCCACTCACCCATCAGCCGGTAGCTGGAAGCAGTGTAGCACTGCAGTGGGGAAGCGTCAACAGGCCGTGCTGAAGCTGATCTGCCTTGGGGACAAACAGCACACGGCCTCAGAGCTGTTGCAGGGGATTAGTCACCAGACCGAGCAGTGGCTCTCGCCACTCAACCTGCAACCAGGCATGGTTGTGTGTGATAATGGGCGTAACTTGGTGGCGGCTTTGGAGCTCGGCAAGCTCACACACGTACCATGCCTAGCGCATGTATTTAATTTAGTGGTTCAGCGATTTCTAAAAACCTACCCCAATTTGCATGATCTCTTGACCAAGGTGCGCCGCGTGTGTGCACATTTCCGTAAGTCATCTACAGCTTCAGCCGGCCTGTTGACGCTGCAGCAGCGCTTACAATTGCCAGCTCACCGGCTGCTGTGTGACGTGAGCACGCGCTGGAACTCCACCTTCCACATGTTGGCCCGGCTTTGTGAGCAGCAGAGGGCAGTAGTGGCGTACCAGCTGTTACACGGTCGTCGCCTCTCCGTTCAACTTCCTCTAATCAGAAGTGAGAAGTGGGAATGGATGTCAGACCTCTGTGAGGTTTTTTACGCAATTTTGAGGAATCGACACAGATGGTGAGCGGCGATAACGCTATTATCAGTGTAACCATCCCACTTCTGTGTCTACTGAAACGCTCGCTGCTCACAATTAAAACCGACGCTTTGCATGTGGAAGAGGTGGAAATGCGGGAGGAAGAGCTTACACAAGGTGATAGCCAGAGCACCCTCACTTCGTCTTCTCAGCGACAATTGGAGGAGGAGGAGGAGGAAGACACGGTTGCCTCCGCTACAGAGGGTAGCCATGGAACTTTATTTCCATCTCTTCAGCGTGGGTGGGCAGAAGAGGAGGAAGAGGATGAGGAGATTGAGAGTCATCCTCCTGGTGAGGACAGCGAAATCTTGCCTGTTGGTACTCTGGCACACATGGCTGACTTTATGTTAGGCTGCCTTTCCCGTGACCCACGCGTTATACGCATTTTAGACAACACGGATTACTGGGTGTTCACCCTTCTGGACCCCCGCTACAAAGAGAATTTCTCATCTCTCATTCCTCCGGTGGAGAGGACAAGCAAAATGGTGCAATACCAGAAGGTTCTTGTCGAAAAATTGCTCCAAAATTTTCCATCTGACAACGCTGGCGGCAGAGTACGTGCTACCTTGGCCAACCGAGAAGGGGAGAAAAGGGGAGCACACAGCAGTTCCGACAAAGGCAGGGCAACACTCTCCAAGGCGTGGGACACCTTCATGACACCCCGCCAGCACCCTCACCCTGATGCGCGGCCTAGTGTCACAAGGAGGGAAAAGTTTTGGAAGATGGTGAAGGAGTACGTAGCAGACCGTGTCAGCGTCCACACTGATCCCTCTGTGCCTTACAACTACTGGGTGTCCAAGCTGGACACGTGGTATGAACTGGCACTCTACGCCTTGGAGGTGCTGGCCTGCCCTGCCGCCAGCGTTCTGTCTGAGCGGGTATTTAGTGCTGCTGGTGGCATCATAACAGATAAGCGTATCCGCCTTTCCACCGAAAATGCTGATAGGTTGACACTTATAAAAATGAACAAGGCCTGGATTTCCCCTGACTTCTCCACTCCACTGGAGGAAAGCCCCGGGTGAACATAAAGTCACTTTAGATATGTTATTTACAATGATGGGAATACTCTGTATTCCCATTCACCCCTTCCACCCAAAAAACGGGTATATGGTTGACTCTTAATCTTCTCATCCTCCTCCTCCTCTTCCATATGCCCTGTGATATAATTTTTATATAGGGCCAGCTCACCAGCGGGCCCTGTGATATAATTTTTATATAGGGCCAGCTCACCAGCGGGCCCTGTTTGACAATTTTTGTATAGGTCAGCTCACCAGCGGGCCTTCTCATATAATGTTTTATTGGGTCAGCTCTCTAGCGGGCCCTCTCATATAATGTTTTATAGCGTCAGCTCACTAGCGGGCCTTCGCATATAATGTTTAGGATGGTCAGCTCCGCAGCAGACCCTCACCCATAATGTTTTAGATGGTCGGCTCAGCAGCAGACCCTCATTCCTAATGTTTTAGATGGTCAGCTTAGCGGCATGCCCTCGCCCCTAATGTTTTAGAGGGTCACCAGCAGGCCATTAATCCTAATTTTTCAAGGGTGTGTATGATGCCCTCCTTTATGTGTAATAATGGGTGTATTGGAGTGACATTTCAGTCTAATTTTTGGCAGCCCTTTCACTTAGTGCATAGTCTTTATGAGTGTTGGACCACTACCTGAACTATTGTACCACAATGTGAATGAGGCCCTCCATTTTGTGATATACAGGTTGTATCGGAGTGCCTCAGGTCCTCCCATTGAATTAAATAGGGCTGGGGTGTTCGACAGAGCAGAAGGTAGTTCTTGGCTTCATCCACTAAGTCACTTCGTCACTTTTACTCAATGGATCAGACCCCACTGTTCCGACTATAAATTTTGGACTTAACAAGGGCAAACGGACATGTTGTAAAACCTGTGGTAGCTGCGGCCTCCGTTCCTGAATGCTGTACCTTACCCGGGCCATAACCACGTTGAACACCTGCTTTACGCTGCGCACGTATCCCTCTTAATCATGGCCCCAGTTCCGAAAAATCGATGAAATTTTTTGCAGAATTTGCAGATGATATACAAGTAAATATACAGCAAATACTGTTTGGTAACAATTTTTCGCCTAAAATCGTTTTTATCTTCCTTTTTGTGTGTTTTACGGTCAGTCTGTAAAAATGGTGTACTACGGGCGAAACATCGTTCCCAGCAGCGACGTTGGAGTCCAAGATGCATCCAGACATCCTCCCTATGCTGTCCCTGAACCATTTCTGTGGTGTTTCCATCATTTTCTGACCTTTTCCTATGAACCAGGCACCCTCACCTCATCAGAGCAGGGGGTGCCTGGTGTAATGCTCGAGTCCTCCCATTGACTTCAATGGGGCTCGGGTGCTCGGCCGAGCACTCGAGCCTCCGGGGGCGCTCGGCCAGAGCACCCGAACACCCGAGCATCGGGGTGCTCGATCATCACTAATAATGATCACAAATTACCTGTAATAACCAAGTACGTCTGAACCCTTTGATTGACAGAAGTATGAGCAACTCATTGCAATGAGTTTCTCACCTCTCTGGTACTCAACGAGCTAGTAAAATAAAACAAAATCAGTCTGATATGCTAAGAACTGTGATAATTATGTAAGACGACGCAAAATAAAATACCCACTGAATCAAATAGGGCTTTTAACCTCTTGAATGCATTGCTTTTCTTTTCAATACATATAGGTATATCATTCACTATTATTTAACTCTAGATGAGAACAAGTTAATGAACATACTAAGTTCCTATCTGACATTTTGTATAATGATAATCACTGAGCATGCTCAGTTCCTATCTGAGTTATGCATAATGATAATTATTGAGCATGCTCAGTTCCTATCTGCATTATGCATAGTTATAATTACTGAGCATGCTCAGTTCCTATCTGCATTATGCGTAATGATAATTACTGAGCATGCACAATTCCTTTCTGAGATATGTATAATGATAATTACTGAGCATGCTCAGTTCCTATGTGCATTATGCATAATGATAATTATTGAGCATGTCCAGTTCCTATCTGCCTTAGAATGTGGGTGTGACCAGCACAGCTGAGGCACCCCGCAGAGCTTGGCACTCTAGCCGGCTGCCTACTTTGCAGAATGGGAAAGCTGGCCCTGTGTGTAGTAACTGTACCGTTTTTGCTGCATCTGCCTCACATGTATGTTCTAAACTACTCACACTAACAATTGTCTTCTTTATACCACTTGCCCCAAAGAGAGGTCGGTAAGGGTGTATATGGATGTTTCAGGGAATGCTGATCTGTGTCCCTTGTGTATCAATGTGTACAAACAAAGCACATATGAAATCACCATAAAATCCTTCCTTTTCCTTGTGAGAAGGGTGACCATGTGTCCCGGAATGCCCGGGACTGTCCCTTATTTGAGGTCTGGGTCTCCCGTCCCGGGTCACACCCCCCCCACCGGGACAATAAAGAGTCCCGGAATGAAGCAAAGCCCGTGCCACCCACAGAACTGACATTCTCTGCCACAATTTCCATATTAGAGAGGACTCCCTGTCTGGATGCTGTGGCTCTGCTGACATGGGGTACGTACTTATGGCTGCCGACTGGTTGCGGAGCCGGCCGGCTCCAAAAGGGACTGACAGCGCAGGCACACGGACGTCACTATGACAAGATGTCTGTGCTTCCTGCTACTGTCAGCCTCTGAAAAACTCCAAAATCTTTGAAACCAGGTAATATTTCTGGCGACTAGCGCTACTAAGCGGCTAGTCGCCAGATGAAGACTTAATTAATGTAAAGTTTTTGCGGGGTGGTAGTTCCCCTTTAAGCCAAAACAAAATATCAGTTGCTTCATGAATTACTTTGAAAGGTCTTAGTCCAGTGCTTCATACTTGCCCATTGCAATCAGTCACATATTTTTGCATAATTTAACCCCTTGATGACCAGGGGTGTGTGCAATGCATTGTGATGTAATGTGTTGAACCCCCCTCAGGTCCTTAACCCAATGACTGCCAGAGAGTATGCAGCACATTGAAAAGCAATGAGTTGTATCCCTCTCTGGCACTCCAAGGGTTATCGGTGAATGATGATATTAGTATCATTCCTACTATTCTTGAACAGTGAGTTGGTGCCGAATAATCTGACAGAGAAGGAGCTGTCTCGTTTGTCTTCTTCAGAATAAAAACTGAAGTTACTTCAGAACAGGTGGTTCCATTTAAGGATTTATATGGCTGTTGACAAGTAGATGGTGATATTTGTCAGTCACCAAACTCTTCATTTTCTGATGTTCTTTCTCTCAGACCTGGCATTAATCACTCAGTATCACTGAAAATGTCTCTGTCATCAACATTTTACAGTGGTCTAGAGATATAAAAACTCTGCAGATTGCATAGGCACAAACAGATAATTGTTATATGTATTAATTGGAATGGAATTCAGATTATTTCTTAAGGGTTAGTTTTTCTCAACCTGCGGAGTGGGGGGGGGGAGTAGTGTAGTCATTATAACAGAATGCCATTACATTTGTGTACCCTGGATTCATTCATTACTTAGTTATTGAGGTGACTAGATCAATTCTAGATCAAATAAACTGCACTGGAGAACTCATCTCCAATTTATCACCTTTTTATCACTCGTTAGTGCATTACCCCGGTAGTGTTCGTATCTATTGAGGATCAGAGTCGGCTACTTCTGAGCTACAGTGATGCATGTTGTCCACCCCGGCCTGTATAAAGACAGCTACAACACATTTTGGATGCAGAGGGAATCCTTTTGTAGAAATAATGGGTTTGTCTCTAAGAAATGCGGCATGTTGCATCTCTATCAAATGTGGTAGTTTGTCTTATTAGAAAATTCACACTAGGCATGTATATGTAATGAGCTGTTGCAGATGAAAAAACAATTCTCTAATAACCTTCCATCATAGGAATGGCACCAGATGATGCAAGTTGAACAAAACTATGCAACACTGAGGTGACCATAGTGACCCCTTTATTGCAGGACCCTTTTAAAGATTTCAGTTTGCAAGAGCACACAGTAACTAGTTCATCTGTGCAGTCTGTGCTTTTCATAAGTATCCTGCAGTAGATATCTGGTCATATTAAGCAAAATGTTGCAAAAACATGTACTTTATAGAAACAATTATATGCAATGGCGCTTATGTATAAAACTGAAACTTTGCTTATTATACATGGGTGTAGTGACAAGCATGAGTAAAAAAATCTCATTAATTTAAAAAGACAGCCATTTTGCCCGTTTTTGATAAGTACTTTCCTAAGTGTCTTATATTCAAACAAAGAGTGTTCATTCTGGTTCAAACCAACTGCATTTTTGGGGAGTAAAAAATCCCCACAATTCCATTTGATGTAAATGTGGCTTTTAACCCCTTGAATTCTTGAGATGTCTCCAATGAATATCCCAATTTGATTAAAAGGAAATATTCATTTGTCATCTGTGGTGCTGTGGTTTAATCCGGAATTTCTCAACTCTTCTTCTGAGTATAAGGACCCATATGTGATTTTTGATTGACAGGTAGAGTTATATGTAACAGTAACAGCACAAGCTGCAAAGTAACAGCTGGCTAAGCTTTCCCTTCTTTAAATACAAAAGTAACATGTTATGTAAAAGTGTATGTAACATTTCCACTTCTATGGTAGTGTATCTTCTTCCATAGTGATGTGGCATACCAGATAGGGGAACTATGGTGTAGGGATTGGCAGTTTTGTTTCATTATGAAAATACATTCATATTATAGGGCTTTACCTACTGAAAAAGACAAGGACCCACCAGGACTGTTTTTTTTAATACATTTCTATTTTCTACTGTGATTACCAGATAGTACTATTCCTATCACTTCATGTAGAGTGCTGAAGTCTAGGACTCAAGTGCTCCCATACAGAAATATGTGTTTTCTGGGTAACAGATGGCACTCATGCTAACAGATTGTTTAAAAGACATGACTGAGCTGGTTTAACTTTAGAAAGAAACACTTCCCATCAGCGGAAATACCTTTGTTTTACTTAGCAGGAAAATTTGAAAAACATATATATTTTTCACATGTGTTCTCATGGGTAAGTTGATTTTGGCAGGAGTGGAAAGCAGGGCAAAGCTTACACATGCTGAGTAGAAGGTGACTGACTATGTGGCAAGATCTGGGGGGGTGGTATGTACAAGGCACATACTATGAGAAGGGGTTCATATATATAAATTCTGTAGGAAAGATTACTTGCTAGGTCAGAGGTGGACAATGTGAGGCCCTCAGTGAGGTGCTGCCAGGGTACAAATCCCATCATTCTAGGAACTGTAGTCTGATATCAACTGGAGGGCCTCACACTGCCCATCTTTGTTTTAAGTAAATACTGCTATTAAACAAATTAATATCAGTTTATTCCTATAGGTACACTTCTCTTTAAAGAGACAGTAAACATTTGTATAAATTTAAATAAATAAATAAATAAATAAAAACACAAACTGTTGGGTTTTTCTGGCTGAATAACACAACGGTACCCTCACTGTAGAGAGAGATCCATCTTTCTAGTGTTACTACAGGTTAAACTCTTGTTTTTTTATTAACAGTGCCCTCTAGTTGCCATATATCAAGACAGTTATTCTGTTGCATTCTAAGGGAGAAGTAACAGCAATACTGCATAAAATATGATAGTGACTGCTGAGTCGCTTCCTGACCATGGATTGCTGTTTCGATTAATAATAATAATTTTTAACAGTTATAATGTCTGAATAAAACTGACAGGGGTACCAGTACCTTGTTTTACTTAGCAGGAAAAGTTCTGTAACATGCAGGTTTTCCACCATTATGCTACCAAGCCATAGGGTTTTAGATTATGTAGGTTTCACCTTAACTTGACATACAGATTTAGAGAATAAAATTCAAGGAATTTCTACGGTTTAACTGACTCATACATTTCCTTAAGGGTATTGAGATAATATACTCACATTTATATATACATATTTTCCCTTAAGTTGGCAACAGTAAACCATGAACATCCAAAAGCTGATAAACCAGGAATGAAAGAGATAAAGAGCTTAAACTACAATAAAATGTGCATATTGTGTCATTTGATTTACTTCTTCCTTGCTGGCATATATAGAGATCCAGAGGTGAGGGAAAATTCTGTGATCTTTATATTTCTCATTTGAAACCTGAAATGTTATTAGATCTTAACCCTTTGAGTGCCAGAGGAGTATCCATGCATTGCTAAATCATAAAAGTAGACAAAAATAACCAGATTAAACAAATGGCACGGAAACAGGATACTTTTTCAACATATGTTTATCCACAAATGATTCAGCATTTTGTATTCATGGGGGTGGGGGGGCAAGTAGAGTAGATGAATGTATAAGGATGGTAATTTTTGGTCAGACTCACAGGTCTGTTTTGAGGAGTTTGAGAAACTGTCATGTATGTTACTGCAGGATAAAAAGTAGATAAAAAAGGCAGATGAACAAAGCACTGGGGACATTAGGAAGCAAACCAACTATACCATAGGAGAAAGATAAAAGTCCCCAATATTACCACTGATTACAATGGGGCTTATAAACTGTTGGATACTAGAGAGGTCTTCAACATGTTTAAATCAGTAGACATTTTATTTGTCATCTGTTCTGCAGCTGGTTTGCCCCAGGATTGCTCCAGTTCTTCTCAGTGAAGTAACTAATGAGTGGAGGACCCAGGTGCAAGATAAGGTTTGGACGCCTCCTCCCAGATTGGTGGTGGTGTTGTTTTGCTAGACTTCAGCTTTCTTGCTGGTCAGCTACAGATGGGGGAACAGTAAGAGGTCAGGGGGCAGTAAGAATCAAGAGTGAGCAGTAAGAAATGAAGGGGGCAGTAAATGAAATGGGGTACAGAAACAGCCAAATGGAGGAGCAAAAAGAGACAAAGTGAGAAAAGTCAGAAGGGGAGCAGTAAAAGAAAAAGAGATACTGCAATACATGGCAAAGAGGGTAAACAGTAAGAGGCAAGGAGGAGAGCAGTAAGAGGCACAGGGCTAAGCAGTGAAAGGTGGCACACAGAGGCAGGGAGAGGGATAAAGACAGGGGAGAGAAAAAGAGACAACAGGGAACGCAAGGGAGAAATAGAAAAAATAGACCATAAATACTCAAATTGTTTTTCCTTCTCCTGGACTGGTATTATATAATACATGCTGCCTGGGATTTTGTAGACACAGCAGCATGGCCAACTGCCTGTGAGCTGTTTATCAATATTGGTCACTAGATGAATGGCCAGAGTTGTACTAAAGGAGCTGGTACAGTCATGACCTCATTCTGCCTCGGAATTGACTGGAGTCTTCTAATGACATCTAGCTGATGTCATCTGCCAACCAATCCAGAGGCAATAGGAGGAAAGACATGCAACTGCTCCTTTATTGCAACTCTTCCTAATCACCTTGTTGCTTTCATTATCAGTGAAAGAAAGATTTGAAGGGCAGCTAACTGATACAGACCGTTGACAGTGATTTTTTTTTATAACTTGTGCCACCAACTTTACATTTCTGGTAGAAATAAAATGTTATCTTTAGCTCACTGAAGTTGACATGAAAGAATGAAGTTCAAGCCTTAATGCTTTTGAGTGGCAGGGGGTAATGCAACACATTGCAGAGCAATGCATTGTGCACCCCTCTTGCACTCAAAAGGTTAAATCAAACATTTGTGAAAATATTGACATTAAGACATGGAGGGCTGATAAAATATACTGTGGGGCTATGGTACACCAGATTCATTGTGAGTAGCCATTTGGACATCAACTGGTTGTACCCTTTGCTAGGATGATATTACTTTTTATTTCATGTGACTCATATGACTTGAAAACAAATGATTACTTAGCTAATGTCTCACCCAGAAAATGATCTGCATTCATTTTTGTTTTACATGAATAAATCAATTTTCTTTGTTTCTCAGAACCTGCATTCTACTTTGGAGAATTGGAATATTATGTTGATGAAAGGGCAGGCTACATTGAAGTACGTGTTTGGAGAACCGGTACGGATCTTTCAAAAGCTGCCACTGTTACAGTGAGATCACAAAAGACTGAGCCTCTGTCAGCAATAGGTGAGTAAACTTATACAGGAGACAAGAGCAAACATTATACCTTGATTGGCTGAGTAGCTTTAGCGTGCAAGTTGTCAAAACTACTTAGGTGTTTTTGCTAGGCTCATTTGATGTACAGGACTCCTGCTTTATCCACAGCTAATATGGTACAATCACTTACCTGTATAAAACAAGAAAACTGACCTGCTCTCCTCCATACAAAGTATCCAAATGTGCACCCCGTATAAAGGATATATTATACACTGTGTTGATAAATTTGAGGGTTTCGTTGCATAGTTTGGTCAAGATATGCTTAAGCTCGGTTACCACATCACGGTACCCCATATCAAGGGAGTCCTATCTAGTACACATAATCATCCCTAAGTTAGAAATGCCCCTGAGGAATTATTGTAAATAGTAAATAACACGTTGAGCTTAGTAACTAGTTAAAAACATTTAAAAACACATTTTCTAATATCTTTATGATGATACTCACCTGCTCACTCACCAGTGTTGGCTTGTAGTGAGTGGGTGGAAGCCCAAGAAGACTGGTGGGGAGATTCACTAAGGCATGATAAAGGGGTTATAAAGTGGTGATGACTTCTCGAATGATATCACGTCTCCAATTCCTATGTTATTCTATGGGGCAAATGCACTAAGATTTCTCCAACTTCGGAGATCTTAGTGTTTAGGCTTCAAAGAATAACATAGGAACTGGAGAAGTGATATCATTGGAGAAGTCATCTCATTGTTATCACCTCTTTATCAAGATTTAGTTCATAACCCACCCCTCCCTCCAGAGCTCAATCAGTCCCCTTTATACGTTTATACAGATAAAAGAAAGTCCACATGCAGTAAGCAGTAATTCACCAAGTGGAAAAAGTGAGTATTACGCATTTTACTCCTTTATACACTTTGGAGGGAATTTGAATGGCTGAATGTGCAAGGAAATCAATTCATTGAGAATTCACTGAGAATTTAGATACTGTGCTGGTTTACCTGAGAATAGCTCCAATTTTCCTTTATATAAAGGTCCTTTGTTTCATTAAAGGGATTTTCTAAATGAAATGAGTGCCTAAGTACTAATCTCTAAATGACAGTAATACTTTATATGCAAGTTAAAATATGTACACTAGGTAGATGATGTTCTAATGGGATTAAGGGTAACACACTAACTTGAATGTTTTGTTCCCTTCTCAGCTGGCATTGACTATGTAGGTATTAGTCGTAATCTGGATTTTGCACCTGGTGTCAACATGCAAATATTCCGTGTAATCATTCTGGATGACCTGGGCCAGCCAGTGTTGGAGGGAATAGAGAAGTTTGAGTTGGTGCTTCAGATGCCTATGAATGCTGTCCTTGGAGAGCCAAGCAAAGCTACAGTATTTATTAATGACACCGTCTCTGACTGTAAGTGCCTTTTCTCTTTATAGCCTTGTTTAAATTAAAAGAACAATATTACCTCCTAATTAAAAACTCTGCAAAAAATGGACCCCTTTTTTCAATTCCGTATGGCTATCTTCCCTAAAATAAATCATTAATTCGTACTGTTTTTCATGACCAAGCATGAGTCTTTGTGGCTTCAGTGGGCGGAGCTTGATGTCCTGGAGTCTGGCAATAAATAATCATGTCCACCCCCTGTGAACATGACATTCAGTACTAATTGAAGACTAATCTGGGGTAAGCAATCTGTGCGGAATTGATTCATATTGATCATTAAACTTCCCTTACAAAAGTAAGGGCTATTAACCCTTTTGAGAGCCAGGGGAGTATCCAACACCTATCTGGCACTCACAGAGTTAAGGGGGTTCATTATAAGGTGTTGTTCCAGTAATAATCATATTTACATACAGTTTTAAATACGATGCAAAAGTTTCAGTCTTGAAGAAAGCCCTAAATGTTGTTGAATTACTTTCATGTCTTTTTTGTTTTAACCTTTTGAGTGCCAGAGAGGTATCCAACGCATTCCATTGCAATAGGATGTGCTGCACCTTTAAGTCTTAGATGATTTTTAGTGAATGTTTCCTTCCTGGTAGGGTTAAGTGTGTTCCTTTTAACTCCTTATATATATTACATATTTAAAAGGCCCAGCGTCTTTTCTCACAGTAAAAAGGCTATATTTCCAGCTCCAGAAAAGATGTTTGCAACATTTAATATGTGGCAGTTTAAAATGATTGATAAATTCATGTTGGTTTGTTAGAGTGAGTAATATTTTCTTTTTAATTTATTTTTTAGTGCCAAAGGTACAGTTTAGAGAGCCAGTGTACATAGGCAATGAAAATGATGGTCAGATTGCAGCAATGGTATACAGGAGTGGGGATGTCAATTACAAGTCTACAGTGCGCTGCTATACACGCCAAGGCTCAGCACAAGTAATGATGGACTTTGAAGAGCGTCCAAACACTGACAATTCAATCATCACCTTTCTTCCAGGTAAGGATGTGTTTCCCTTGTCTATTTCTGTAATAATATTTAAGGTTTTTGATGTCTTCAATATTGATAACTGAAGAATCCTATATAATAATTCGATAGGATGTTTGTCAGAAGCCATCATGCTCAGTAGAGACTGCGTGTGCTGCAGTCATGCACAGTAGAGACTGCACGCGCTGCAGTCATGCGCAGTACAGAGTGTCTGAACGTGTCGCAGCTGAGACAGAGCGGGGCGCTCCGAATTCAGACCGAAGTCCTCTCTGCGCACCCTCCTGGGTCCCCTTTGTCCCAGGAAGGTGTGCAGAGAGGACTACGGTCTAAATTTGGAGCTCCCCACTCCTTATCAGCTGCAACATGTTCAGGCACCCTGTACTGCGCATGACTGCAGCGTGGGCAGTGAGCAGAGGGGCTCCGAGCACCAGCCGAGGCTGCTGGGTGGCACTGTGGCCTGGGTACACGGGCTTTTACACTAGTAAGTATAATAAAACAATATTTTAAAAACCACTTGGTATTATTATTTAAGCTTATTTATATAATAGTCATTAAATTAATTTAGTTTGATAGCCTAAATTCAAATAATTGTAAGTTCTCAAAACGAGAGACAAATCACAACTTGTATTGGTTTGCATATGTATGTCACAATGGACCATATTATATCCCCCCATATGACCATTAACTTTTTCAAAGTATCTTTCCTAAGTTGTTCTTTTCTATTTTTTAATGTATACCCATTATGACTTACATATTTTGTGCATTGTTGTTCATGCTGTTGCTGTTAGTGTAGAGCAAAGGCTGGGTACGAGGCAAAAGGTTCCCATTCTGTACATACGTTCTCCAGTAAAGCACTCCAAGGCAGTGTTCTCAAACGTTTTGATATGATTGACTCTCTTTTGATTTTTATCATACTGCCATACTCCCCCCTTTTTTAATTTAATAGTATTAATTAATGTGTATGTTATTTGTTTTGTAGAATATTTTGCAGAAACAAATTATACATAATTTTCTTTGCCACTGACATTTGTACAAAACAAAATATCCAGGGTCCCATCTAATCGTATACACATCTTTGGGTTTGTCCCTGAGACTCAGGGTTTTGAATCAGATCTCATGGTGAAGGACCAATTCCCAGGATAAGAGGCTTCAGTATTTCCTAATATATGATCTAAACCAATTAACTTCTTGTTTAGTTTCTAAATTGATGTTATTTGAACCAAGAAGGAAAAAACAGAAGTCCTGCTTATTATGTGTGTGTGTGTGTGTGTGTCCAGGACATGATATATCTATGTTATAGCATATAAAGGCTTCCTCGTGGATCAGCTGAACACCACTGAGCCAGCAGGGTAATAGTGCTCAGATATGTTCCAAAGCACTTTAACAGGAATTAGGTAATATGTGTAGCCTTTGTCTTGCTAAATGAAAGGAAAATTATTGCATAAAAATGAATAGGACTTTTTTCCTTTTACATTTCATGAGGTCCTAGCCAAAATTTGCAAAAATTATTTATTAAGTGCATAAGCCTAAACATATGCTTTTTCCTTATTTAGGCAGCTATGTATGCCCATTTGAACTCTTTATATATAATTGATAAGGACAAGGTATGGCATGACTGAGGTTCACATATAAATAAGAGATAAGGGTTTCAGTGAACTAAACTGCGTGGGTCCTAATTTCAAAACAATTACCTCAGTTTTTTAACAGGCCTAGTGGCCACTTTTACCTTATATTTTTTAAAGATTGTTGAACTTTCTTACCAAAGAAAAAATTGAAAAAAAAATGCTGTCTAGGAGTACATAAACATTTTAATGGATTTATTTATGCCCTTTTCAGGTTTGGTGATAATGTTCCTTTAAAGAAGTTCTTATTTTTAAGGCACATTTTCAACTGAGTTGTAAGAAAATAAAAGAGTAGGTTCTTAAAACTGTGTAAGGGTAAACGTGCAATAAAATAAATCATCTCATTACTTCTCTGTTATGCAAAAATGTGTTCAGTGTAGATTTACAAAATTTGTACTAAAAGGTATTGGAAATATGTTACCTTTTGTATGCAATACCTATAAAATAACTTTGCATATTACACTTACAGGAGAGACAGAGCGTCCATGCATTGTTGTGCTGATGGACGACTCTATCCACGAGGAAGAAGAAGAGCTGAGATTAGTCCTTGGAACCCCAAGAAGCGAGTCTCCATTTGGAGCCTCCATTGGTGACATAAACGAAACATTAATCAAAATCAAGGATGATGCAGACAGTAAGATGATTATGACCTTTTAAATGGGACTTTGTACGTAAGAATGAGACAGAGGTGAATTCCTCATAAACCTTCTCTTTTTTTCAGAGGCAATAATTAAATTTGGAGACACCAAGTTCAGTGTGAGTGAGCCAAAGGAACCCGGACAGATAGTTGTCGTAAAAATTCCAGTCATTCGTCTTGGAGACACATCAAAGGTTTCCATTGTGCGTGTGCACACAATGGATGGTTCTGCAACCTCCGGAGAAGATTATAACCCTGTGTCAGAAGGTACACAATTTCATTTATAGGGTTCCGATCAAAATCCGGCATACATGGCAACAAGTTGGTATTTATTTCTGACCAAATAATTGATTCTCTGATGAAACAAACTATGCCATTAAGGAGGATAGTAAAATACAAAGTATACAAATTAAGGCATAATATAATGAGATTATCAGTTAATTTTTTAGTGACATTATACTAATTAATATAGGAAAATAATCATTTAATTTACAAACTTTAACTGAATTTTATGTGATGTTTCCTTTTAACTCTTTAAGGAGCAGAGGGGGTGAGCATCTCACTGTGAAGGCAATGTTTTTTGCACACCCCTCTGGTAATTAACCATTTGAGTGCTAGGGAGTTTTGCAACACATTATTAAGCAATGCCTTGCATACACCTCTGGCACTCAAAGGGTTACAGGGTTTATATATTTAAATATTCACTCAAGTTATTATTCAGTTAGTTTTTATACTATAGATGATTGGGCATATACCTGTTGAATGTATTAACCCTTGGCATGCCAGAGGGGTTTGCAAGACATTGCTTCGCAATGAGTTACGTACGATATTTACATATATACACTCTATGTAAACTGATATGTCCAAGTGATGCCTCTTTACTTGGTCCCTCCAAAGCCCAAGGGATGAAAAGGCCCATATTATAAAAGGCTCCTCCACCCTTGCCATTCACTATCCCCCTTTTTCACTGTAGGGATGGGGTGTATATAATGTACCCCAACCCTTGCAGAAGCTTATTCTAAATTTGTTCTTGCAGTGGCACCAATGATTTCATAATACATTCTTCAACATGTACAAAAAAAAGAATCTATGAAAAAAAGAAATGTATTGTCAGTATACAAACACATCTATACCTGGCCAAATGTAAACATTTTACATAGAAAAAGTAGAGCAATTCCGGGACAAAGCAAAAAAAAAAAAAAATGGAAGTGCCAGTGAGCAGAGTTTGAGGTCCTGCTAACGACTGTCATTTCCACCTCCGTGACATCCAAAACGGACAGAAGGCATTCTCTCTTGAACCAAGATTCAAGGACAATATTCATAGGCCATTCAGATATTCTGGGCATAGTAAGGTGACGGGTTATTATTAAGCGGTCTTAGTGTTCATTTAAAATGTTTTTGTTTGTTGTGATAGGTGATTAATAATTATAGCAATACGTAGAAAAGTGTCCAATTACAGTGGCTACAAGCAAATACCTTATGATCAAATATACATCACAATAAAATGAAAATAAAATAACTCTTATCAATATTAACTCCTTGGATGTTAGGGACACAGATGTCTCTAGCATCCGAGGGGTTAAGGAGAGAGTAAGACTAACGCAAAAAAAGAATTGATCAAACAGTCCTCAACTGAACTAGTTAACACTTTGAGTGCCAGAGGGCATTGCATACCCCTCTGGAACACAAAGGGTTAATGAAAGGGATCGTAATGTTTCACAAAAACAGCAGCTCCAATTAATCTTCATAGTATTTGAGCCATACAGAGTGTGATTTCAATACTGTCAGAGTTGTAGTTCAAGAGTAATTAAATGATAAAGTATCCCCCTCCCGCCCCTTTTACCTAGTGTTAGCCACCTCCCCTCAGATGTGGAATCTAGTCTTAAGTCCAAAGAACAATCTTCTTACTGTGAGAACAATGGAAACCCTGCCCCCCTGACAGTTTTTTCCCTTATGCTCACTGAAGATTGTCCGTCTCTGAGATCCATCTAGACAGTCTTGCTGCTCTGAGGTGAGCAGTTTTACATCATTAAAAGGGGCGGGAGGGGGCTACTTTATCATTCAATTACTCTTGAACTAAACTAAAACTCTGACAGTACTGAAATAACACTCTAAATAGCCCAAATATTATGAAGATTCATTGGAGCTGCTTTTATTCTGAAACATTACTACCCCTTTAAATACATTTTAGGGTTAGAATTTGTCTAATCAGACTCTCTTGACATATTGTATGCCCTGCTTTGTGCATGGGATATCCCAATATTTACACATAATCACATAGATAAGGGATTTGTTTCATTAATTATATTTAGATGACTCCCACACAAAAGACTGTTTAGTACATAACTTTTTCTTCAGACTGCACAAACAGGACTGCTCTTACATCTCAAGCACAAAGTGTCCCACGAGCTTCCCAACACTTTTCCCTTGACTCTGCCTCTAGACCTGTTCTCTTTCTCATAAAACATATATTAATATGTTCAAATGAAAAGTGGAGGAATTCTGGGGAAAACCATTTCTATTACAGCGGAGACCTGAAAATCTCCAAAAAATCCCATTGATTTAAATGGGGATTTTAACCTCTTGAATGATAGAGCTGTCTCTATCACATTGTTTCACAATGTGTTGGAGACCATTTGAGCATTCAAAGGGTTAAAAATCCCATTTAAATCAACAGGAATTTTTAGTTCTCCCCTACAGTGCAAATGGTTTGCTCCAGAATGCCTCCACTTTTTTTTTAACATACTGTACGTCGCTAAAGGCCTCTGTACAAAAGCAGAACTGGCAAACCAACCATACCTTTCTGAATGAATAAAAATCCCCTTTGATTTGGGGCTTTTAACCCCCAGAATGCTGGCAAAGTCTTAAAAGCATTGCATATCTAGCAGTCAAAGGTTTTATGAGCCTCCTGTTAGGGAATTTGGGGAATTATCATTTCTCCCTTATGGTGCAATTGGTATGATCCAGAATTTCTGCTACTCTTTGCTTTCTGCATAAGGCCACAATGAGTTACACGCCCTAATGAGATATTTTTTGTTTATAAACAGAAATTGAATTTAAAGAAGGTGAAACACAACATATTGTAGAGATTGAAGTGCTTTATGATGGAACAAGAGAGATTAGAGAAGCCTTTACTGTGCATCTAAAACCTGATGAGAACATGGTCGCCGAAATCCAGGTAAGAAAGGGAAATATGCAATAAAACACTTTTGTTGCTGTACTATTGCTAATATTGATTTAACCTTCAATTTAACCCATATTATGAACAAATAATATATTTAAGGATTTTCCTACTGAGGAAAATATTTTTCTGGCCAGACCTCTAGGTGGCACTGTTGCTAAGGCTGTTTATGTAGCGTTTAAAGGGATAGTAATCCTTCGTTTTATCTTTATATTATTTTGTAGGCATTAAAAACACAAAGAACGATATAAGTCTTATCTCTCAAACCTTTATGGTTTGAGAGATATTCACAAGCAAAGTTTCCCCCTCACTGACCAAAATGGTCAAGTCTGCCATCTAGCTGTCAGATTTGGAATCCGGTATGAGGACTGGCCGTGGCTCTACAGCAGTTCAGAGATCGCGAGAACTACTTCATTCGAATAGTCTACAAAGTGTGCCTGGTTTGCAAGCACACTTTTTAGACCCTTCCAATGAAATAGTTATTTTTATATCTTGCGATCTCGGCTCTGCTGAAGAGCCAGCGGTTGATCTGCTGACCGAATTCCAAATCTAACAGCTAGATGGCAAACTTGACCGTTTTGGTCAGTGAGGGGAAGCTTTGCTTGTGAATATCTCTCAAACCATAAAGGTTTGAGAGATAAGACTTATATCGTTCTTCGTGTTTTTTTAATACACAGATTCCTCAAAATTCCCATTTCTTTAACCACTTTTAACCACTTGACTGCTAGAGAGGTCTTCATTGCATTGCTTTGCAATGAGTTGAAGACCTCTCCAGCATTACCTCTCTAGCATTCAAGGCATTATAAGGCATATTTTAAATCAATGGGGATTTTTATCTCCCCCCATGGGGTAGTTGGTTTGCTCCAGAATTAACTTCCTGCATTACCCCTTTGAATATCAGAGGAGTACGCAACACATTGCAAAGCAATACGCTGTACCCCCTTCTGGCACTCAAAGGGTTAAGGATCTTAGTTATGAGTATTTCCCGTCACACAGAGTACTGATTATAGGATCTACAGCTCAGCCCCCCTTCTAACCATATGTCATGGTTCATCAAAGCCGCTAATCTGCCTCTGTCATAAAGACATGTGCAGGGTCAATGTTCCCCATCCATTTATGGTAAACACAAGAACAGTAGCCCAGTTTAAAGCTGAGTAATATTTTTTCATGGAAAACATTGTGGCTTTTATGGATTGTGTTTGCTTCACTCTGGGCCTTATGTATTATGGTAGAGTTTCAATTCTGGTGGAAGTTAACCATACAAAACAGAGAAAGTGTGAATTCCCATTAATATAAATAAGGCTTTTTCTGCCTTTTAACCCCTTGTATGCTAGATCACAGAAGCACTGCGAGCAATGAGTTGGAGACCTCTATAGCATTCAAGAGTAAAAAACGCCATTTAAATCAAAGGGAATTTGCAGAATTATCTGTGGTTATTTTGGTTTGCTCCCAAATTGCACCTTTTTTGATTGATGAATAGGGCTCTTTATATTTTTTGAATTTCAGATGACCAAGGCCATCGTGTATATTGAGGAAATGAACAGTTTGGCTGGTGTAACTTTCCCCTCGGTCCCTCAAGTGGTCTCTCTTTTGATATATGATGAAGCTACAAGAGCTAAAGAAAACCCCAATCCTATTGCTGGCTATCCTGTTGTCTGCATTACAGTGAGTATTTATATACAATTCACAGAGGGCACAAACATGACATACATGCATGGCTTTATACAGTTTCCCAAGTTAACACCATCAGTCTTCCCCTTTCTTAGATTAACATTTTATATACATTAAAAGAATAGTCCTTGTATATCACAGGACACATGCTGCAATTTTGTTCCAAAATCTCATACTCACCAAACCCCACCAATGGCCCCATCCTCACTCATCACATGACCCCAGAACCATCCACTGTTGCCACCCCCACTCATATCATGATATCAGAACCATCCACTGTTGCCGGACACAGAAAATACCCTTAACTGTTTGAGGACCATAGAGGTGTGCAGATCATTGCTTTTTCAATGCGTTTCTCACCCCTCTATGGTGTTAACCGATAAGATAAAAGACAAATAAGCTGTTTAATTAACTGGCTATATTACAGTACATAAATTGGTGAATAAACTGATGAGATACATGTATAAACTGGACACATTGACAATATATATTGTGTAGAAGCAATGAGATTGCTCTGATCACTTTCACGACTCTGTCCTGTAGATGTGGCCAACTAGGCCGAGACACCTCTCAAAAACCCAGTATTGTTTTTACTACATAAAAATATAAATTCTGACCACAGATAAGAATAATCCAGCCTTCCCCTTTATGCTATCTTGAAATAATGCGCAATCATACATAGTCTCAGAACAGACTTATGTTTTTTCAAGACATTATTATCAACCAGCACTTCATCCTCTGGGACTCTGTTCTATTAATCTGTCAGCTCTTCCATGAAGTAGTACTTGCGTACATCAGAGTCCTGTACTCTCTAACTTTAGATTATAATATGTTGTCTGCTTCTATCCTTCCTCTTTTACTGAAAAATGCTTCCCTACTGAATTCTGTTAAATCCTTTACTATAATCCTCTCCCTCCTCACTTCCCAGCTACACATATTAATGTATTTTAGTCTGTCCTGGTACATTTTGCAATGAAGTTCCTGCACCATTTTAGTTGTACTTCATTGAACTGTCTTTAATTTACTACTGTCCTGGAGACGTGGTATCCATAACTGTACACAGCAATCAGATGAGGTCTTACCGGTGATCTATAGAGTGCTGTTAGCACCTTTCCCACCCGACTGCTAATGCCTCTCACTACACTTTCCCTTTTAGCTTTTATCACTGGTTTACTACATAGCTTGCCTACATTTTTATGTTTTGTTTATTTATTTAGTGTCATTATCACTATATCTGTATAATGAGGTGACACAATAAAGTCAGCAACATTAGTAACATTATTGTGACTGGATGTACAAGAGGTAGTGAGGCCCCTGTCCATTAGAACTTGTCTTGGGCTGTCTATATATATGATTATACAGTATATAGAGATTACCATTATATCATTTAAAATATTAAGATTTTGTTGTTGTTAACTATTGCATTTTCTCACAGGCTTGCAATCCTAAATATTCTGATTATGACAAAACTGGTTCCATATGCGCAAGTGAAAATATAAATGATACCATGACTCGTTACCGATGGCTAGTCAGTGCCCCCACAGGCCCGGATGGAGTGACCAGTCCCATGAGAGAGGTGGACTTTGACACTTTTTTTACATCCTCCAAAATGATCACTCTAGATTCCATATATTTTCATGCTGGCTCTCGCGTGCAGTGTGCAGCTCGTGCTGTATATTCAGATGGGATTGAAGGCTTGGAGCTTATGAGTCCAATCATAACAATAAGTACAGAAGAGGGTAGGTAACTTTTCAGAAATCTGAGATGAATATTATAATATTGTGTACATACTTATATGTGTGTGCGTGTGTGTGTGTGTGTCAGGTCAACATTGCAGCCCTTCTCAGGCCTTTATTAAGACGTGTCAAACTAACAATACAATGTTTTAAGCACACAAAAACAAAATGGAATCCACTGTGCTTCCTGTCAAAAATCAATAATGATTGTTGATGTAAAACATTCAAATTCTGATTGTTACCCCCTTTCACCCACATGTATTTTTACGACACTGTAATGTTAAATGAAGGCTTTGCTAAATATTCATATGTGCCAGTTAAAGATGCAGTATGTCACAAGTGAATATTTTTCAAAGCTTTTATTTAACATCACAATGTTACTTTTAAAAATACACATGGATGAAATGAGGTAACAATTGAAATGTTAATATTTTACGTCAACAATCATTACTTTTTGACAGGAAGCACGGTGGGTTCCATTTTGCTTTTGTGGGTATAGAAGAGTGTATTTTTTGGCACACTGGGGGAGATTCACTAAGAGGTGATAAAGAGGTGATAAAGTGAAGATGACTTCTCCAGTGATTCTCCAATTCCTTTGTTATTCTATGGAGCCTATGCACTAAGATTTCTCCAGTTTTGGAGATCTTAGTTTATAGGCTCCATAGGATAACAGAGGAATTAGAGAAGTGATATCCCTGGAGAACTCATCCCATTTTATCACCTCTTTATCACGCTGTAGTGAATAACCCTGCATTGTTCTGATAAAGGCCCAAGTATGGGCCGAAACATTGATCGGGCTTCTAATAAAATCTTTGAACTTTTGCAGTATCTTGAGTACCATTTAACCTCTATGATTCTATATAGTAGCTATTCTGGCACCGAGGTGCAGATCCAGGCTGATTTACAGAGCCTGCTTTATATAGAACTGACCCATTATTACAGTGTACAGATACAGACTGAATCACAAATCTAGCATTCCGCTGAACTCACCCACAGTTTTACAGTACAGATACAGACTGAATCACAGATTTTACAGTCCATAGCAGTGGGCCACAATTTTACATTTCAAGTACAGGCTTAATAACAGAGTTTGCATTATGCAGCACTGGGCCACAGTGTTACATTACAGGTACAGACTGAATACCAGAGCTTACATTCCATAGAACCAACCCAGTATTACAGTACATATACAGACTGAATAACAGAGCTTACATTCCATAGATCCAACCCAGTATTACACTGCATATACAGACTGAATCACAGAGCTTGCATCCCATAAAGCTCCCCCACAGTGTTACAGTAAAGATATAGATACTGAATCACAGTTTGCATTCTAGAGCACTGGCACACAGTGTTACAGTACAAATACAGACTGAATCACAGAGCTTGCATTCTACAGAACTGACACACATTGTTATAACACAGATATAGACTGAATCAGAGACCTTGCATTCTGTTACACTACAGACACAGGCTGAATGACAGAGCTTGCAATCAACTGGAAAAGTGACACTTCTGAATATATCATACATAGACTGACACCACATAAATTAACCCTTTAGATGTTTGAGGTATTTTGAATTTTGAAGCAGTAATTTGAAGAGATCTCTAGCATCTAAGTGGTTAAAAAATAATCACGTCTTCTTAACCCCTTGGATGATAATGAGGTTTCCAGGACCTCTTTATCATAGAAGAGGTTAAATATAAAACTGTTTTTGCTTCCCCCTTTCTCCCTATACATGTTAATGATAGGGGAAGTACCATCCTTTTCCCCTGCCAATCACAGGGGTGCCATTAAGTCTGGAGCGTATAACAAACACTTTGACTCCTTACTTCCCTCTCTCCAATGTCATAAAATACTGATGGAGTGTTACAGCTTTGTATAGTATAAACTTGGCAACTGTGTCCTCCTAACATCAACATTAAAGGGATAGTAATACTTCGTTTTAACTTTATTTTATTTTGTAGGCCTTAAAAATACATGAAGAATGATATAAGTCTTATCTCTCAAACCTTTATGGTTTATGAGATATTCACAAGCAAAGTTTCCCCCTCCCGCCCCTTTTACCTAGTGTAAGCCATCTCTTCTCAGATGTGGAATGCAGTCTATAGACCAGACAGATAACAGAAGGGGACAATCTTATTCATATGAAAACAATGAAAGCCCTGCCACCCTTGACAAGCTTTTCAGGTTTTTCCCTTATCTTAATTGAAGATTGTCCCTCTCTGCAGTCTACCTGGGCACCTCCCTTCTGCTCTGAGGTGAACAGTGTGACATCAGTAAAAGGGGCGGGAGGGGGACACTTTGTCATTGAATTACTCTGGAACTACAACTCTGACAGAATTGAAATAACTATTACTATTACTATGATGATTAATTAGAGCTGCTTTTATTATGAAACATTACTATCCCTTTAACATCAGTGGGACACCTGCAATAAACACGCAAGCTGATGAGGGCACCCAGCTTCCCAGAGATCAGTGAAATGTACCTTGGGCTGTGATATTAAATCACACTGATGATGGGGAAGTAAGGTGAGGATAGTGATTGTGATAGTGGAAGCCCCCTCTTACCATCATTATCTTATGGCACTGGTGTGGGGGGGGGGTGAGCATAGTAGTAGTAACCCCAGTGTTCATGGGATGCCTGTGATTGGCAGGGAGAAATGAAGGTACCTACTACTTCCTCTATCATTAAAATATACAGGAGGGAGGGTGAAGAGGAACAACTTTTATTTTATTTATTAATAAAAAGAGAAAGTTATGTTGCCAGCTGTAAACACCCAGTCTTTTTGTAGTGATGGAACTTTGTGTTGTTTCACGCATAATTTAACCCTTTGAGTGCCAGAGGGGTACACAATGCATTGCTTTGCAATGCGTTGCATACCTCTCTGGCACTCAAAGGGTTAAGACAAGATAATTCTGTATTAGCAACCACAATTTAGAGTGAACATTGGTTTTGCCTAGGGTCATAAAGTTGGTGAGGCTATGGCCATGGTTGTCCACCATTTTTCAGAGACAATGACTAATGCTTTTTCAAACATGTTTCTTCTCTCTCTACAGGTCTCTGCCAGCCTCGTGTACCTGGTGTTGTGGGAGCAGAACCATTCTCTGCTAAACTGCGGTACACTGGGTCAGAAGATGCAGAACATCCAAACCTCATTAAATTGACAGTCACACTCCCGCACATGGATGGTAATCTCAGCTAGTTCAGCAAAGAAATAACTGAAATAATATGAACACAAAGGCACATTTGTAACCTTACTATTCTTCTGCCCTTAAAGGAATAGTAGTGTTTTAGTTGAAATCTGTCATTATTAATCATATTATTGATTTTACCTGCTTGTTTTTTTTTCTAATTCTATGTACTTATCTATAATTGACTATTTCAGTACTTTTCTTCTTTCCACTTTTGGTAATGTGAGTGCCCTCTATCTGCAGTCTGTAAAAAGAGTCTGTGACCCTGCAAACTCCTTGGGGAGATTCACTAAGTGGTGATAAAGAGGTGGTGACTTCTCCAGTGTATTACTTCTTCAGTTTCTATGTTATTCTATGGAGACTATGAACTAAGATTTCTTCATCTCTGGAGATCTTAGTGAAACCACTTTATCACCTCATTATTACCTCTTTATCACCATTTAGTGAATCTCCCCTCTTGTGTGCCTCTCTTTCTATTCACACTCACAGCTTTTCAGCTAAACAGAGAATAGATGCACACATAGTCAAAATTTCCATTGATTTAAATTGGACTTTTAAACAATTGAATGTAAAGCAACCTAATATTCATGGGGTATAGACATCCATTCAGATCAATGGGATTTTTGGGAATGTTTCTTGCTGTCACATGGAAATGACTCTTTTATTGAGGGCTTTGCCAGGGGGGCAAAGGGTGTTCAGGAATTGATTCAGTGTGTGCTTAGAAAGAGGAGGGCAAGTCACCAGGCAGTATGTAATTACTTAGTCTATTAGGTGTAAAGGGGTTAAAGAATTGGCTGTGTGAATACACGTGAAGAAGTTAATCAGGCAATATGTAATTACTTCTTGTACAGGAGGGCAAAGGGGTTTGGGTATTGACTGTGTGTATAGGTGGGAAGGGGTTCACCAGGCAATACGTAATGACTTCTTGTACAGGAGGGCAAAGGAGTTCAGGTACGGTATGTGTGTATAGATGGGAAGGGCTCACCATGCAATACTTATTTATTATACTGGAGGCCAAAGGGGATTTGGGCATTGATGATATGTATAGATGGGGGGGGGGTGCCAGGCAATATTTAATTATGTACCGTAACGGGGGACAAAACGGTTCAGACATTGACTGCGGTTTGGGCAATGGTGGACCTGGATCCTAAACATTTTATAGCCCTTAATACTCATATAAAAGTTTACAAAATAGTTGAAAATGGGAAAAAAAAGATATAGGCAATTTTCGTATATATTCTGCAATTTAAGAATATGCAAAGGATTATTGTCACATTAAAACATATTCATATACCTCAGTTTGTCCTTTTTTAACATAATGGTTTCTTTTGTAGGTATGTTACCTGTTGTATCTTCAAGGGAAATGTCCAACTTTGAACTTACCCTGAGTCCTGATGGCACAAGGGTTGGGAACCACAAGTGCTCTAACCTACTAGATTATAATGAAGTGAAAACTCGACATGGGTTTTTGACTGATGCCACCAAGAACCCAGAGATAATCGGGGAGACCTCACCTTACCAATATAGCTCACAACTCAGAGGATCCAATACTTTACGTTTCTACCGAAACCTCAACTTGGACGCCTGCTTGTGGGAGTTCACCAGCTACTATGACATGTCAGAGCTGTTAACTGAATGTGGAGGCACAATTGGCACAGACGGACAGGTATTTCACATTGTGATTTCTTACATTACATTGTACCTAGGGGCTATTTAAGCCAATGCTGGACCTTGAGGAGAAGTGTAAATGAGAAGGTTACCTTAATTCCCTGGACCTAGAGAGGTCTCCAGTGTATTGCTTTGCAAAGTGTTGGACACCTCTATCATTCTCCTCTCATGGGTAGTAGGTTGACAGGAAGCCCTGTAAAAGCCCTGTAAAAGCATTGAGGCCTGTAAGTTAGCATCATACCTGAGAACTTTCATTTGTGGAGTCCCCTGAGGAGACTCCTCTAAGGCCGCTGGGGAGGATAATTGCCACAAATTTTGTTAAAAAGGGGGGGCAGGATTTACCCATGAGTGGGGGCAGAGCTTTCCCGGGGCATCACACAAGTGGGCGGAAAGTGGGAGGAACTGGGTGGGAAAAGAGGAAAAGTGGAAGGAACTGGGTGGGAAGGCGCAGAAGTGGCAGAACCCCCCACACACACATCCAGAGAATCAGCCTCTTTCCCAGAGACCTGGTAATGCACTCTCAAAACCGGAGTCTCTGGGGCTAAGCAGGAAAGTTCCCAGGTATGGTTAGCATGCTGGGAGTAAAAGAAGCAATTTTATACATGAATTTCACTGTGATCTAATTGCCATATGTTACTATGAGGCCTTGCTGGACCCATTGATGTCAAATTATTCTACAATTGTTTACAATAAAGAAAGAAAGGAGCAATGAAGAATCAATAACCATAAAATATTAACTTGTGACGTATATTATGAGAAACCCATTAATAAGGATTCAGGTAGAACATTCAACTATAAATAGGCTACATTTACAATCCTAAAAGAAGTGTAAAGGGCATAAATGGGTTGTTTTCATTGATAAGAAAAAATACAGAAGAAAAATATAATTTGTTAAAATTTATTTTGAATAAATAAACTCAATATATACCATTTGGTTATAAATACATTCAGAAAAAAAATATATAGCGTAAAGGAGCAGTACACATTTTTAATGAAAATAAATGTTAAACAGCTTGTACTGTTGCTTTACTCTTTTGATCTGTCGGGATTTTATGAGGTTGTTGCTATCACATTCTAAGGAGAACTGTTGTCAGTGACTCGTCTCTCCCATAGAATGCAATAGAATAAATGTATGAACACCAGGTGAACTATAAGTTAATTTTTTGGCCACGAGAAGGCACTTTTATTTTAAAAAAGAAAGAGAGAGAGAGAGAAAAAAGAAAAACACAGTTTAAAGACATATTTCCCATGGCTTGGCCATACCAATGTTTTACTCATTAAGAAAAGACCTGCAATATATGGTTTTTCATTTAAAAAAGTACTTATCCTTAAAAAATGAGTTTTGTGGGCAACTAGGGAAGAAGAAACAGGATTTTAAACAATTTAGTTAAGAAGGCTCAGATGCATCTTTTAGAGAATATAAAAAATGCAATTGTAAAGACAAAAAGAAGAAGAAGGCGCTTCTGGTGCAATACTGTTTGTAGGCAGATATATTCACCACCCTTCACCTCTTTAGAAGATATACTCACAAAATATGTGGTCAGTGCAGCACTTCTATGCTCACTGACAGTTGTACTCACGGGGATATTCTTTCAACACTGTCCCCAATACATTGGTACTTTCTCAGAAAGTGTTCTCTGTCGGGATCAGGGCTGCTCCTCACATCAACTCGAAAGAAGTAAATATATGAAAAAAAACACAAACAGGAGGGTGCCCAATCGTGCCTGTTATCCCAATATCACCAATTTAAGTATAAATAAATAATTATACTCACAAGTGGAGTTGTTACTCGGGGGCTTATACCCACAAATAACAGAACACGCTAGCAGAGAATATACCTGTCTCTGCTCAGGTCTCCTCGTATGTTGAAGAAGTTCAGAAGCTGTGCTGTAGTCTTTGTTTCAAAAGATTTTTAATGCAAAGAACAATAAATTCTACAAGTAAAATGCTCTACCAAACATAATAATAAAAAAGCCAAAAAAAAATGTTTTTAAAACCAAACTTGTTGGCTCTGCATAACATTAAGCAGAGTGTATTTAAAAGAAATCAAAAATTACAGGCTATCGGAAAACAGAGAAAATCACAGCACTTTCTCCGCAATGTGCATGGCTTAGGTTAAACTGGTTAAAGGTTAAACTGCATAAAGCAACTGGACCTGATGACATGTACCAAAGGTATTTAGAGAACTTAGTTCAGTCGTAGTAAGACCATTATGCTTAATCTTCATTGATTCACTCTTATCAGGCATAGTGACCTATGATTGGAGGAAAGCAGATGCTGTACCATTATTTAGAAAAAGCAGAGATCTAAACCTGGAAATTATAGACTTGCAAGTTTGACTTCTGTAGTGAGTAAGATACTACAAGATACATGCATTGGATATCTCTCTGGCACTCTAAGGAAATATACCACAGTGTTGCTACACATGCAAACACACACATGCACACATCTGCACATAAAGATACAATTTTTAAAGAAAAATGCCTAGATTTACTTGGTAGCATCATATAATCTGTGTTCTGATTCACTTACGTCTTTCAAATTCTAGAGTGTCTAGTTTTAGCTGCCTCTCTGTCCCTCTGTATAAGCAGCTATTTTTGCACTATTTTTGCAACATCAAGACTGGTAATAGGACTATGGATTTAAATTCAGCTACGAAGCAAAGTCCACAAGGAATAAATAGAAACAGTTGCTTCTCTTTTTGAAGATACATTTCTGAGCAAAGCAATGAATGCATTACGCATTAAATGTGCAGTGCCTCCAAGGACTATGGGTCATATATTCAAAGAAGTAATGAAATAGCTTTTGTCGTTTGTAACAACTTTTCAAAGTACAGTGTCGTTGGGATCATTAATATGTTCAGAGAGTGTCGGTTGTGATTGGAAATATGTCGTTTGTCCTGACTGAAATTGTCGTATGGAACAACAAAAAATGTCTTAACTAACGACAAAAATGTCTTTAAAAATGTCTTAACTAATGACAAAAATGTCTTAACTAAAGACAAAATTTCTCACATTCAGAACACATTCCCTCCACTTTTTTCTTAACGTACAAATTTTGTCTTTTGAAAGACATTTTTTTGTCGTTAGTTACGACAAATTTTCTTTTCCTCTATACAACACTGGAGAATAGTTTAGCCCCGCCCCTCTGCCTGTCAATTCTGGAGTTGTGTCGTACACAACGGACATTACTGTTTTTTTTCATATACTCTATAGAAAATATGTCGTTCATGCATTCAATGGCTTATTTTTGTCTTTCATACAACAATTTTTTGTCATTATCCCTTTGAACATACGGCCCTAGGTGTAGATAAGTACAGTAGCGTGTTCAGGTCTCTAGTCTTATTTTGTCCTCCATAATATATTAACAAACAGTCCTGGTAATAGTGAGAGTTTTTGCTCTCAATTCCATCTGCTGTAGTGATAAGCACTGCTCAAACCTCACCCAGTGCTCTCTGCTTTAGACATCCCTTCACATTTCCCTCACTGGGATTACCACTGGTTAGCTCCCCAAAGCTGCATTTATTAACCCTTTGCGTGCCAGAGGGATACGCAATGCATTGCAAGCAGTGTTTTGCGTACTCCTCTGGCATTCTATGGGTTAAGAAAAGTCTCTTTTTTTTTTTTTTTCATCTAGGATTTAATGCTAACGATGTAGCCAACATTAACCCCTCAAGGACCAGACAGATGGTTCTCAAGCGGTTAAGGTCCCTACGAACAAAAGAAAACTAGCGTAATTCTGGAATAAACCAACCGTGTAGTAGGTGACAAAAAAAATAAATCTCATGAATTTAAATGGGGCTTCTAACTCTTCGAATGTGCAAGTTCTCCAGGGCAGTGCTTTGTACTAGTATTCAAGGGTTAAAAGCCCCTTTTAAATCAAGAAGAACATAGGGCCTTTTGTATAATGCATTGGAGACATCTGTAGAATTCATGGGCTTAAAAGCACTGTTTAAATCAATGGGAATTTATGGACTTTTTATTTGCCGCCTATTGTGCAGTTGGTTTAATCCAGAATGACCCCAGTTTACCAAGTTAAGCACAATGTGTTGCGTACCCCGCTGGCACTCAAAGGGTTAAAGAGCTAAATGCAAGTAGTTAAGAAACAGGGGTGGAATGTGGAACAATTCTGCGCAATCCAGCTGTACCATAGGGGACATTAGAATTTCTCATTGATTTAAATGTGGCTTTTACTTCTTGAATGCTAAAGAGGTCTCTGTTGTATTCCTATGCTTTTGTAGCACTCAAGGCATTAAAAACCCTGTTTAAATCAATGGGGATTTCAGTAATTTTTATTTGTCCCCTATGGTACAATTGGTGTGTTCCAGAATCACACTAGTTTCCCTCAGTACATCAACCCACAGTATAACTATTTATAATATAACTAGTGTAAAAGCCCGTGTACACGTGCCAAGGTTCGAGTCATGTCTCACTGCTCTGGTCCTGTTCGGTGTACTGCCGCTACCTCACTGCTCCAGTCCTGCTCTGTGTACTTACGCCGCCTCACTGCTCCGGTCCTGCTCTGTGTACTGCCGCTACCTCACTGCTCCAGTCCTTCTCTGCTTACTGCAGCTACCTCACTACTCTGGTCCTGCTCTGCATACTGCCGCTACCTTGCTGCTCCGGTCCTGCTCTGTGTACTGCCGCTACCTCACTGCTCCGGTCCTGCTCTGCGTACTGCCGCTACCTCACTGCTCTGCTCCTGCTCTGCATACTGCCACTACCTCGCTGCTCCAGTCCTGCTCTGTGTACTGACGCTATCTCACTGCTTCAGTCCTGCTGTGTGTACTGCCGCTACCTCACTGCTCTGGTCCTGCTCTGCGTACTGACGCCGCCTCACTGCTCTGGTCCTGCTCTGCGTACTGACGCTACCTCACTGTTCAAGTCCGGCTCTGAGTACTGACGCCGCCTCACTGCTCCAGTCCTGCTCTGCATACTGATGACCCCTCACTGCTCCACGAGATGCAGTCATGCACAGTAGAGACTGGCTGAACGCCGGCAGTCTCTACTGCGCTTGACGGCTTCTGACAAACATTGCTAGTGTTTTATTATATAGGATAGCAAATGATCCTACAGTGTACCCCACCCCTGGACCTCGCTGTACTAAAGGGTAGATGAATATAATATTTAATTCAAAAATTTACAGCACCTAAGTGGGTGGAGGGGTCATTTTATTTGATGCATATTACCTGAGTAAATGTATTAGTATTATCTTGTGTGCTGACCTCTCTACTGTTTGAGACATGGAGGTGCATTGGGACATACGTGACTGTGAGTAAACTGTAGAGGGATTGTTATTGGCATAGTTAGGTAGAGGGTCATTGTGCCTAGCCTCCCTCCTTCTCCCAACCCACATCCCTCATATCAGTCTCCAGTTTACTCTAGTGAGTCACCTAAGCCGCTTGACTATGGCGGTCTATAGTGTGGATGTAATTGAGAAAAGTTAATTTTATTTCTTTGGTTTCAATTTACTAAAAGACAGATTGAAAACAAACCAGAAATACTTATGTTTTATCCATTTTCTGATTTATCAGTGGGTGGCCATGTTCTTGTGCTATCAATTATTAATGAACTAGTACAAGGCTGTTAATTGGAGAGAATATGCCCACGTGCGTACTGTGTATGTGATTTTTTTTGTCAGTGGTGTGGGTAACGGTTACTTTTTACATTTCAGGCTAATGTTTTAATAAACTTATCAGTGTAATCTGGCTTTCAACTACATTTAATATTGATACTATGTTAACCCCTTCAATTCTAGAGAGGTCACAGAGCATTTTCTGATGTAGCATATTCCCGTGTACACTACTCCAGGAATGGAATCATCCATTTATAAAGACTTAAATGATACAGAACCATAGAGCAGTGGGATACGAATGATTATGATGTACTATCATTTCTTAAAACACCCACTGATTTAAGTGGATCTTTTAACCCCTTGAATGCTAGAGTGGTCCCCAATGCTCCAGAATCAAGGGTTTAAAATGCTAATTTAAATGACTGGGTTTTATTTTGTGCTCTGTTGGGCATTTGGTTTGCTCTAGAATTGTTCCTCATTAGCTTCCTGAATGCAGGATAATTCTAGACTCCATGTGCCCCATTGTGAGGTTATGCACATGGGCAATGTGATTTTGTGAAAGAGTGAGTGCTTCCACTCCCCCCACCACCACCACCACGCTCCAATATATGTCTTGGTGAGATAGCTCAGTCAGTTAATGCACCGGCTGTAGAATGCATGAACTTTAGAATCTGTTCAAAGACAAAGCAGGTTCTGGTCCCAGTAAGGGACAAATATCTGACACCCTGTGCTGGACCAGTATGGAAGGTTACGGTCCATACCCTCAGCTTGGCTTGCTGTGGAGGCCTGCATCCTGTGGTGGATTGATTTCTCAGCATCCCATGCTCTAGTTCTGGCACGGCCGACTCAGCCTGTTATCCTTCCAAGGTCAATAAAATAACTATCATTGAGTTGGGTAATAGTAACAGTTTTGATGCCAGTTGGTATATTACTAGTCCTCTGGTGGAGAAAAGCACAATGTAAATATAAGTTATTTTATTTAAATTTTACTTGAAAAAAAACATTATGTACTGAACCATAATTTACCCAGTAATTATTACAGTATTGTGTACTGTACCATAATTAACCTCATAGTTACAGGGGTCTTGAAGGCATTACAAAAGAGACCTATTTCTCGCTAACTTCCACGGGGTTAATAAAAGGTCATAAAAAGGCCCAAGATAATAGGTCGGCACTTTAATTCTAGCACACACAGACTTTCTTGAGTAAACAGGATGTGTTTATTGTTCCTTCACCACAAGGACAAAGTAGCAGCAATATTTAATTCCCTGCTGGAATTTTGTCAAGTGTGTGATAGTAGATAGACAACATATATTTTTTATCACTCTCAGAAAGCAAACAAAAATACAGACATACATCTACCACTGAAACAAATCTAGAAGGTAACAAACAATTTCAATTCAAATTTTTCCAGTTTGAAAAGTGAAACATATATGATTATAGAGGTGTAGAAAACGACTTAGGGCTGCTGCATTTGCAAACAACTAGAGCAATTCTGGGGCAAACCTGCTGCACCATACGATGGGGGAATACAAATTCCCATTGAATTATCCATTCTATGTGTATGCAGAAATATTCCCCTTCCCCCTGGGAATTGTCACTTCTAGAAAGAACTTGTGGTTAATGATTTGCATGTGCTGGTTTTAAGCTAGCTAGGGCAAGCATTTTTTATTTGTAACCCTCAGTTTTTCTATAAAAATGTGTCCTACAGTTTCTCAATTTTTGGGCACAGGGAGGAGTGCAATTAAAATGGTTTCCCCTGTCCTGTTACAAGAAACAGGACATACAATATCCTAATGGATAATGGTGGGAAATGATCAAATCAGTGGAGTTAGTTTCAAATGCTGGTGGCTTTACTGAAAGGAATGCACTACTAGATATGACCACTGCAATGCACACCAGGAGACTCTCTGCCAGTGTAAGACAATACAGTCATCAAGAGGACAACAGGAGGAAAGCGCACACAGATCCGCCAAAGAATTTTCAGCCAAATCTAGTTAGTATAAAAGTCCAATACTTTATTTATAACTCATAAAAACATCCATGAATGAGTATGAATAAGGTGTGCTGAACTAAGCCTAACGCTTTTTGTGATGACTTGAGCACAACTTAATCATAGGGAAGCCTATGATTAAGTGGTGCTCAAGTCATCACAAAATGCGTTAGCCTTAGTCCAGCACACCTTATTCATATTCACTCATGGATGTTTTTATGAGTTATAAATACAGTATTGGACTTTTATACTAACTAGATTTGGCTGAAAATTCTTTGGCGGATCTGTGTGCGCTTTCCTCCTGTTGTCCTCCTGTTTGTGGAATCGCGGCTGCGATTGTGGAGAGCTGCACCGGGTCCTCCGGCCCTAAAGAGGCATGGTGAGTGCAATTTTTGACTGCGAGTGTTTTTATTTGTAAACAAGTAGCAACTGTCTAGTTTTATATGTTCAATACAGTCATCAAGCCTGTTTCGACAAACCCATACCATGAACAGGAAAATGACCTATACACACCATTTCCTCTATTCCTTACCTAGTACAGTGATCTAACAAAAGAGCCACCCTGAAAAACCCACTGCCCCCAATCTTCCCCTTGGTGCCAGAGGCTGTCGAGGACGAAACCTGTTGCATGTAGCTAAGTAAACAGACATTAGGCTGTTATACCGAGTGAAAATCAATTCCTGAACCCTATTTAGCATTGAATTGGTTTTGTACATTCAACCAAGTATTATGTAAAGGTAATTTAATTTAAATATCCTATTCTCCTAGCTAGCATTTGTAAAAATAAACTGGTACAACAGTTATGAATTGTGAAATATGAATGTGTACGGTGTCTAGATGCTACATGTCTGTGACATTTGTTATAAAGTTTATTAGTACAGTTATCTGTATCAGGTTTTATCTGGTTTGGAGACTAGAACCCTTCATTTTTATTTACCACTGACGGCTCTTATCAGTTGTTTACTTTAGCGAATAGGAATGAAATGGTCAAGAGTATCTGTCTACACTTCTATAGAAAAAGCATACACATACATACATACATATACATACATATACATACATACAGTACACACAAATCCTTCCTCTAGACTGTAAGCTCTCACATGCAGGACCTCTGATCCTTTGGTTTTCTATGTTCCATTTGTACTATTTAATATCTCTGTATGTATATTCCCTTTTCTACAGTGCTGAGCAATAAGTGGATGCTATATACATAAACTAGTTGAAGAGCCCGTTACACGGGCCACAGTGCCACTGCCAGCCGGTCGAGGGGCATTCATGCACACAGTAGAGACTGCCCACGCCTCAACTGATACAGAGCTGGACACTCTGTATCAGCCTCATCACGGGCAGTCTCTACTGTGCATGACTGCGTTGTTACACACGTTTTAGCGAATTATTATATAGGATGATAATTATAATATACAGAACTCAATGACAGTGGCACAGAAGGATTAAAGTATGAAATATATATTTACAAAACAAAAGCTTTAGGGAGAATGAGCATTTTGGAAGAAATAACCAGATACTCAGCCTGGATCAGATGTCCAGAACCAAATATATGTTTTTAACATGCATCTTTCTTATTAATGTACTGAAATTTGAGTGATGGCTTATGATTTTCTTGATTCTGTGTCTGATTCAAGTTGATACACACAGATAGATAGATAGATAGATAGATAGATAGATAGATAGATAGATAGATAGATAAAATCATGCACTTACAATGAAAATACATGGATGGAAAAAGACAAAATGATCTGCCTCAAGTATAAAGAAACTGCACATACAAAAGGACTTTTAACTGTTGCAGTAAAGAGGAGTAAAGTGTACATATAGTTAACATTTCAATCCCAACATGAATCTTTTACTAAAATTCCACTGAATGTTCCTTCTTCATTCCTGTTTGTATATAGGAAATAAGATCCCTACACTGAGTAATAAATTATGCATTGTTTCCAATCAACCAGCCTTAAAAAGCTGTTGTAGTGGAGAAATGAAGGTGATTAATTCTAAATATTCTTGCTATGACTGGGTATGCTAATTAGAGGAACATTAGAACTTCCCAATACCCCCTTTACTATGAATCAGTTTTGTATGGATTGGTGCTTCAAATTAATTGGTATTGGATATTATGTACAGAGAGATATTCATTGTTGCAGGTCTCTGTCTCCAAACTTCTCACACTGAAATCTTCTTGAGGTGGAGTTTGACATCCTGGAGTCCTGCAACAAATAATCATATCTGCCTCCACTGAGATGATATTACAATATATAATTTATAATTCATTTTGGAGAACCAGTCTACTGAACTGCCATTAGGAGTTTTGTTCAGAGTAAGTTAAAAGGGTGGTTTAACATTCAGAAGTGTTAATGGCAGGAGAAAAGAAAAGTACAAGGTCACCTCATTTTGTAATGGTATATTCCAGCGTATAATTAATTATGTATTACTCTGCTGGTTTTAGTTTATATTAAATGAAAAGATTCCGGGTCATCGACCATGTTTGAGCTGGTTGAATCCCTGGTTACTGGTCTTTTAAGCCTTTAAAGGGATAGTAACATACCTCCCAACATTTCAAATTGCCAAAGAGGGACACTTGTGTTTTAGGGGGTGTTGCTGGGGGCATGGCTGGTGGGTGGGACTTTACCGAGAATTTTTAGGCTATTTCTTGACCTATTGACACCTCCTTGTGTAACCAAATAAATGACTTATAACAAGATCTAAGCTTTTTATTTACACCGAATAATTTATAAACACATATACTACCATTTAAACAAACAATAATGTGAGTTTTATTGCTGTAGAACAATATGATATATTTATATACAAACCATGCAATCTGATCTCCTAAAACGAGGGACATCAGGGTGGTAAAGAGGGACAGAGGGATTTGGGTCCTAAAGAGGGGCTGTCCCTCTTAAAGAGGGACCCTTGGGAGGTATGTAGTAATACTTTATTATTAGTATCCCTCATATTGTAGGAATTTGCAAAATAAGTTAATAGCCCCCAGGTTCCTTTATGGTTTGAGAGATAACCGAAGGCAAAGTTCCCCCTCCCTCCCCCTTCCCTGAAGTCAGCGTTGTGCTGACTGCAGGGGAAGTCTGTCGTACAACAGGCTTGCGGCTCTGCAGCTGAGCCGAGATCCCGTTAGTGACAAAGAATTATTTCACTGAAACGGTCTTCAGGATTTCTCTTTGCTTATTGCATTTTGTCCCTCTCTGCAGCCGTCCTCATGAGCCTGCTTCTTCTCTGTGACATGCCAGAAAGGGGTGGGTGGTGGATCTTTAGCTCTTCATAACTTTTGAACTACAAACTAATAAGGTATTATACATAGCACAGTAGGTTACTATTAACATACGGAAGACTCGGGGAGCAACTTTAAAAAGAGACATTGCTAACACTTTAACGTGGTACCAAGTAAAAGCATGTTCTGTTTTGAAAAAAATAAAAATTTGTAGATTTCACATAGCAAGAAACATGACCTATGATGTGCTGGACAATGCAATCAACACCTTTCTAGCACTCAGAGCATTCCTCCCAAGTATACCTCTTTAGGAGGGACAGTCCCTCTTTGAGACCCAAATTCCCCTGTCCCTCTTTTCTACCATGTTGCGCTCTTTTTAGAACATCAGAGTGAGTGGTGTATATATTAGTCTATCACATTGCTCCACAGCAATGAAATCCACATAAATGTTTAGTTAATCTTCAGTGCATGTGTTTGTAATTGAATCTGTGTAAATAAAATACTTTGGTCTTGCTCTAAATCATTTATTCAGTTACACAAAGAGGTGTCAGTGGCCACACCCCTAAAAACACTACCTAAAACACAAATGTCCCTCTTTGGCCATTTGAAATGTTGAGAGGTATGTCAGAGGGTTAATGCATTTACAAATATGCCTATTGTTCACTTTAGAAAGGTGCTTCCATTTGGAACGCAATATATTTGTAGAGTTCTTACTGAACTTGCCAAAACTTTAGATTGCCTTTCTGATAGTTAGAACCAGCAGTTCCAGATTTGGCACTGACACAAAAATAAGCAATGCAAGAATATTACATACACATATACATACACTAGAAAGCTTACTCTACAGTAATGCAGTGCAAGATTTCTATCATATAGCAGACGGTTTTATGTCACCAGCAGCAATAGTAGCCAGATTTGTTGCCACATTTTTATAAAAAAAATGGCCGAGCTTTCTCACCGACAGCGTCTATAAAAAATGTATTAATATTTGTCCAGCTTTGTTTAAAAACAAAATAATGTATACAAACGAGACTACACGTGAAATTACTGGGATCAATGTACTAAAATATGGTGGTTCAGTTCTAGGACAAACCAAGTTCCCCATAATTCCCTTTGATTTAAAAGGGTCATTGCTTCACAATGCATTGGAGATCTTGCTAGCATTCAAGACAATGAAAACCCTTTTTTTATAATTAAATTTTTGATTGAGAGTTTCAAAATAGGAGAAAGAAAAATTGTATGTTATTTTGCTTTTTCTCTACCTTGTACCTAATTTGGAAAATCCCCCCTCCCCCAGTCCTGAGAAAAAGGATGAATTTTCATAGGTCCAGTGTGAAAAAACAAGGAGACACCTCGGTGGGTCAACATTGTTACAGAACTGTTCACAGATTTAAAGATCTCAAAGTGACTATACTAATGAGAAACATTAAGACACAGAGAGATAGAAAGATCTGAGAGTATACATTGATAATCAAGTTTAACAGTCTAAACTGTGGTTAAACTGTGACAAGGAATTTGTCACATTATACCACTAAATAAATATATTTTTGGTTCCCTTTGGATACCAGGGGGCTACACATCTCATTGTAAATGACGGGTTGTTCACCCCTCTAGTGTTTAGAGGGTTAACCCATACATATTTTAGCCTTAGCCATCTTCTGGCTAAATTCACCAAGAGTGGGAAAAGGTAATTAATCTTGTTTGCATTTTCTAGTCCACTTCAAAGAGACTTTACTATAGTGTAAAATATAATTTATGGTCCACACTGATAAGACTATTCTGCTAGTAGCATTTGACCCTTTGGGTGCCACAGAGATATCCAATGCATTGTGTTGCAATGTGTTGGATGCCTCTTTGGCACTCAAGTGGTTAGATGTTAAAATAACGTGCATGAGTTTTAAAGTCTTGTATTGTGCATTCAGCCTTCATTCTTATTATACCTGAAGAAGAGATATAGTTGTCTTGAAAGCTTGCATCCTAGAGCCACTCAATTAGACAATAAAAGTATATTTATTCTGAAATATCTGGGTAGTCTTTCAAGATGAACTTTGGAGCCTGTCTCCTTTAACATGTTTCCTGTCTTCTTTCTGTCTAACACATTCCTGTAGGGGAAACTTTCTCTTCCAAAGTGAGTTTAACACTTGAATTTAGGCAGACACATTTAGCATAGTAACAGTAGTGATAAATGTGTGCATAGTCATTCAAACTTTCATGTTTCCAAAGACTAATCTCATCATGGACTCCCCCACTCTCCTTGGTAACCCAGCTCTCAGACATACAAAAAGGAACCAAGTTCCAAAATATTATTTTTATAAACAATGTTAAACCAATGGTCTCAACAAAATCTAGCATATAGAGTAATATAAGCCACACTTTACTAACCCTTTGAGTGCCAGAACAGTGTCTGATGCACTGAGTTGCAATGCATTGATACCTCTCTGGCACTCAAAGGGTTAAGGGACTGATTATTCATTCCACCTTGAGATGCCTTAATAGCCAACAATAATATCGGTGGCTGTGTTATATGGGAACGGAGGGTGTCAAAGTCTACAGATAGGAATTATATTCTCACCTTCTCGGTTTGTTCCACCACACAGTTGTACAGGGAGACTGGATGAGACAACTTGAAACAAGCCAACGAACATATGAAAAATCTAATACATGTGATAAAAGAAGCATCCAAGTCACCAATACTGCTCAACAGAAGTCATTTCTTCAATTTATTTTATAGGCATATTAAGGCACACAGAATGACACAGGGTATTTGTTGTTTTGTGCAGTGAAATATAAACCCGGGAAGAGCAGATATATGTGGGCATTACTAGTAAACAAAATTAAAATAAGACAGGGTAACACATGTAAGAAAATGTATAAAAACTACTTCCAAACTACATTCCAAACCATAAAAGATGCTTTGTCAGTGTTAAGTAATAACAATGGTGGATCCACTATATTAACATTCCTTCCACTGATCTACTACTGTTAAAATCAATCTGAAGAGTGTCATGATGTTCACTCACCAAAATAGATCCAAAAAGAACCTTGATACTAAACATAGCAAAAATACCTCTCTTCTCCCATTCTCAAATAATGACCCTGTGTACTCAAAGAGTGGCCTGCTTCCTATACACCAAATTACTCCCTAAAAGCCCCATTGTTTTCTCCCTATAGTGTAGTTGGTTTACCCCAGAATTATGCTACCCTTCTTTAGTAAATCTCTCTCACCAAGTTTAACAGTCAACAGCAATGTGCAGATGGATAATATTTGAATCTAATAGGGACAATGGGCAATCAAATAAGGTACTGTCTAATGGTGCTGATATCTTGACAGTACAAAGAGTGCTACTACTGCAGAGAAGTCACCAGTGTGATGTGGTGACTGAAAATAATTGGCTAAGGATAATAACACTGTAATCTATATTCCTTTAATGAGTTACTTGCCCACTTGTGTCCAAAGTAATCCATTAATTGGAAGTCGTATATATTTACTCTAATCTAAGTAAATGCAGATTCTAAGATATACAAATATATTCACAGCACCTTAATATATCCTTGATATAAAATATATATAAGCAAGACGCCATATATAATAAAATAATTTGCAAAATATAACAAAAATCTAAAACTGGGGATGCAATACAAAAATAATTGATGCTATATACCTAAAAAACATAAAGTTTATAAAAACCTCTGTTAAAGGGATAGTAATGTTTCACAAAAACAGCAGCTCCAATTAATCTTCATAGTATTTGGGCCATGGAGTGTGTTATTTCAATGCTGTTAGAGTTGCAGTTCAATAGTAATTGAATGATAAAGTATCCCCCTCCTGCTCCTTTTACCTAGTGTAAGCCACCTCCCCTCAGATGTGGAATCTGGTCTTGAGACCAGACAGCTCCAGCAAGGGACAATCTTCTTACTCTGAGCATAAGGAAAACCCTGCTCTCCTTGACAGGTTTTTCAGATTTTTCCTTATACTAATTGAAGATTTCCCCTCTCTGAGATCCACCTGGACACCACCTTGCTGCTCTGAGGTGAGCAGTGTTACATCCGCAAAAGGGGCAGGAGGACGATACTTTATCATTCAATTACTCTTCTACAACTGACAGTATTGAAATAACACTCTCCATGGCCCAAATACTATGAAGATTAATTGGAGCTGCTTTTATTGTGAAATATTACTATCCCTTTAGCTGTCCATAGGATGGTGTAGCAACAGCGCCACTGTACAATTTCAGGCCACTGTGATATTGCACCTAAAAAAATTCAACTTTGAGCTGTAATAACTTTTGAATAAAACACCTTTCAGCAGTGGGAGTACCTTTGTTTTACTCAGGGGGGAAAAACCTGTTTTTTTTTTACATTTTAAGTATTACTATCCCTTTAATCCAGGTTTCTATCCTCTATCCGGTTGTAGGATCACATCAGCCATTTACTTCAATAAGCTCCCATCCTATGCATTTTTGAAGTCTTTACACTACCTTTTTCTATTAAAATCTCGACAATAATAAATATAATGGGCTGCATCATTTTGCTTAGAAATGTAATTCTCATTTTAGGAACTCCATGGAAAAAAATGGACTGTTCACATCAGTGGATGCTTTAGTCCCAGCATCCAAAGATCATGTGATACTACTGCATCAACCATGTGACAAAATACACTTCATACTAACACAACCTCAAAAAGGAGATACAGGAGTGAGGTTATTAACCAAGTGTAATTATAGGAATAAAACTCCTATTTCAGATCAAATCTGAGTGATATTATTCTATCCAAACCAAGTATCAACTATTTAATGCATAATATATGAAAGACCACATTGTACAAAGCCACTTTGAATAGTGACATTCTTGGATTGTAAAGGCTTGTATCCATGTGGAATGTGCAAAGTATCTAACACTGACATCAGCAGGAAATATGTTACTTATTTATGGGGAAACATTGCATGAATCATCTACTACCAGAGTGTTTATTATTTTTAACACTAAATTACATAAATTGTAAATGCCTCTGAATAAAATCAACAACTTTGAGAGAGTATAATCTTAAAATATAGTTCATATAATTTTAAATATCCTGTATTCCTATCTAGCATTTGATTAAAAAAAAAAGCTTTTGCAGGTAGATAATGTCTAAAATATGTGTTATATGATAATTTCCTGCTGACAATGTATGTTATAACAACAAGTATACATAGGAAGGAGAAAAGAGACTCCGGTCTCGATACTATTAGGCCCGCTATTTTTAAAACAGGTGGTAATGGTTTTGACAACACATTTTACTATTCTATAAACTGTGCTGTAAACACCAGAGACAGCGTAAAAATGCTCAACGGGCGAGCAAATTTTACCCATTGAACATTAACTAAAAATAGTCGCCTTTGCTATCGTATTCCATGTGGTGGCTTCACCGCATTTTTTATGAAGCACTTTTCAGGGTGCAGATCCTGCGCCATGAGAAGGCAGAAGCAGAGCCCAAAACAGGGAGTCCAAATCACAGGTATGCGTTGGAAAACTGGTTTCCGCTCACAGGGTTACTGTTTGTGGCATCTTGTAAGTCGTAAAGATGTTTAATGTGGCAAGTTTGTAATTTTAAAATGTCTTGCATCTGTGTGACTATGTTTAAAAAGTTTAAAATTCTATACTCCCGGCCAATCAGCTTCTAGCATGGGGGGATGACGAACCCTGCTAGAAGATGATTGTCTGTAAGGTGCGTAAGCACTTCCCAGCCAATAGGAGACTGCCAATCTATTTTGAACTGAGACTGGCATATAAAAGCCAGTCTCAGTTCAAAATTCCAGCAGTCTGACTCGGGCAACGCCCGAGAGGTCAGAAGCGGAGTCTGTGCCAGTCCACATGCCTGCCACCACCAGCAGAGGCAGCAGAGACAAGGGGGTAAAGAATTTGAAACTTTTGAAACATATTCACACAGAAGTAGGACATTTTAAATTTAAAAACATGCCACATTACACATATTTACTATTTACAAGATGCCAGAAATAATAACCCTTTGCGCACCGGAGTGCTATCCCTCCAGTGCTTAAAGGGTTAAGAGTAGCATCTTTGAGGGAGTATTTTTATTTATTTTAAAAATACAAAACACTAATGGATTATTTTATATTTTCACAGAAGAAAACATACAAAGCAATGTGTTGTGTACCCCTCTGGCACTCAAAGGGTTAAGGGAATACCCAAAATATGCATTGCTTTTATAAGCTTAGGTTTTTAGAAATGCTTCTCGGACACATTGCTAAGACAGAATAAGTCAAACTCTGTGGTAGATAAATAAATAATAAATTAGGGCAGTTTGTTTCCCCCAGCTGTGCTAGATCCAAAGGTTAAATGTACTGAGATTATAAGGTCACTGAGAAGGCTGACATCTCTTTTCTTTCTCAGTGCAAATGTCCATACCTCAAAACAAATCCTCCATGATTCACATCTAACCCTGCCTACAACTCAGTTTGACACACCTTTTCGTTTTCGGTGCAGATTTCCATGTCTTAACCGTTTGAATGCCAGAGAGGTATCCTCTCTGGCTCTTAAAGGGTTCAAATAAATCTTCCTCTATGAGTCACTTTTGACCCTACCCACAAGTTATTTTCTCTCTCTCTCTCTCTCTCTGTATCAGGCTTTGAATGTTGACAGCTTGATGTATAAACACATTGATATTGAAGTTCATGCTTTAGAGTGAAAATTAAAACAATACATTTGTTAACCCCTTAAGGACCACAGATGTGCCAGGACCTTTAAAACATTTGGTCCATTAAGGACCAATGACGGTCCTGGCACATCATGAGTTTAATGATCACAGAGTGCCTATGATCATGATGGGAGGCTGATACTGATTGTTCAAAGACTGGAGCCATCCGATTCAGCCTCTCTTTCAACAAGCCGGTTCTGTGTAGTTGCTCACATGTGCCGGCTTTGCAAATAAAATGGTCCTGGTCCTCTGGTGCACAAAATATGTGGTCCTTAAGGGGTTAAATATGCATTAATGTATCCCTTGAGTGCCAGAGGGTACACAGTACATTGCAAAGCAATGAGCTGCATACCGCTCTGGCACGCAAAGTGTTAAAGGAGCACTTTTATTATGAAAACAAATATGCTACTGGTCTTTTCCTATTGAATAACACAAGGGTGACTACATTTCCATTTTGCCATTCAGGGACGGAGTACTTACCCTCGGCTCTAGTGCAGATATGTGGGAGAGGTCACTATACATCACTGAACATCACTGGGTTAACTTGCTCTAAACACTAGAGGGAAAACTACCCACTGACTGTTGGAACAGAAAGTGATGCCTGTGGTGGGCTACAAGAAAATATACATTACAGCTCCTGTTTGATGTCAGAATAAAGGTTCAGTTCTCGCTCTAATGTTTAGACCTCTGTCTGGAAACCATTTTGTACCCCATCAGTGTCATCACTTTCTGTTACAGCAGGCAATGGGCAGCTCTCATTCTAGTGTTTAGAAATCTGTGCTCTGGAGTCTTAATTCCAGGACTTTGTATTGTCCCTGAAGGGGGCTGCCAGGAACGTGGGACACCCATTTAAAATCCAGGACTGTTCTGGGTAATCCTGGACATGTTGTCACTCTAATAACACATTAATTCTTCCATTTATGGGATACGATTCAAAAGCTATAACAGGTCATTTTTCAATTGCACTCTACATGACAGTTTGGGTCTTCATCATTAATAATTGATATGAACAGTGTGACCTGGTGACCACAATAGAATATATAAATGATATGGATCAGTGTGATAAACTTATATACATACCACACAGTCTGATCTCCTAAAAGAGGGACACCAGGGTGGGAAACAGGGATAGAGGGATTTGGGTCTCACAGAGGGACTGTCCCTCCTAAAGAGGGACACTTGGGATGTATGTAAGTCATATCTGGTCAGCTTGGAGCCCATGTGTCAGTTATGGTCTCAAGTGCTTTTATAATAGCACAAGTTAAAGGGATAGTAATGGTTAATTTTAAGTTGATTTAATATTGTAGACATTAAAAAAGATTAACAATGATGCAAGTCTTATCTCTCAAATCTTTATGGTTTGAGAGATATAACTTGGTAAAGTTACCTTTTCCTGGCTGTTTTACTCCAGTCTGCCATCTAGCTGACAGTTGCAGATTCCAGTCATTTGATCAGAGAGAGGCTCTTCAGCAGAGCTGAAATCACGCTATTTAGAAATAAATACTTAATTGGAACGGTCTACAAAGTGTGCTTGCAAGCCAGGCACACTTTGTAGACTGTTCCAAATTAAATATTTATCTTTAGATATCGTTATATCGGTGCTGCTGAAGAGCCGCATCTGGTCAAGCGACCAGAATCTGCTTCTGACAGCTTTACAGCTCGTCAAGCAGAAAGGGGAGGGACCAGAGAACTTTATTTTCCTATATCTCTCAAACCATAACGCTTTGAGAGATATTAATAAGTGCAAGTACTCTCTTTTAATTGTATCTACCATATACTTAATACTTTTTTTCTGACATTACTATCCATTTAAGTCTGAGAACTACAGGGGAATGTACAAATGTAATTCCACAAAAAAGCGGGCACTGGAATTGACATTCTCACCCCAATCTGCTCAACTGCCTACACCAAACATTCTTCCCATAGTGCCTCTATAGACAAGAGGACAGCCAGGAACGAAACTAGTCTTTGCAGGGCCATGTACACACATTATTTTGGGCCCCATAATGCAAAAATCTTTTCACTGAGGCATAACTAGAATCTGTTGGACCCTGGGGCAGAACGAGACCCCTTGGAGGCTAGGCCCAGGCACAACAGTATCCAGTGGGCACCATAGGGACATAGAAATATTCTTGTTGAACTGAACTTTGACTGGGATTTTTACTGTCTGCATTGGAGACCTTTCTCTCATTCATGGGGTTAAATTCTCATTTAAATCAATGGGAATTTCATTTCTTTATTTATCCCCTATGATAATGTTGATTTGCTTCAGACTTTCTCCAGTTGCTTTCATGCACAAGACCCCAATGTACTAACAGCACTGATCATACCCTGTGGAACATACCCTGTAGTGCACACACTGTAGTGTACACCCTGTAGTGCATACCCTGTAGTGCACACACTGTAGAGCATACCCTGTAGTGCACACACTGTAATGTATACCCTGTAGTGCACACACTGTAGTGCATACCCTGTAGTTCACACACTGTACATCATACCCTGTAGTGCACACACTGTAGTGCATACCCTGAAGTGCATCACTGTAGTGCATACCCTGTCGTTCTGCCACTGTAGTGCATACCCTGTAGCACACACACTTTAATGCATACCTTGTAGTGCATACCTTTTAGTGCATACCCTGTAGTGCACACAGTGTAATGCATACCCTGTAGCACTGCCACTGTAGTACAGCCTCTGTAGTGCATAACCTGTAGTGTACACCTTGTAGTGCATACTCTAGAGTGCATACCCTGTAGTACAAGAACTGTAGTGCATAGCCTGTAGTACAACCACTGTAGGGCATACCCTGTAGTACAGCCACTGTAGTGTATACCCTTTAGTGCAGCCACCGTAGTGCATAACCTGTAGTCCATAACCTGTAGTGCATCCCCTGTAATGCAGCCACTGTAGTGCATATCCTGTAGTTCAGACACTGTAGTGCACACCCTGTAGTGCAGCCACTCTAGTACATAACAAACCCTCACTTTCCTTAGTTTCGGTAGAAAAATGCTGATGGCCAGTATGAATCAGTTCTGTGCAGATCACTTATTTAAAATGAATCTTTAATGAGAACTGGATATCATGCTCATTGGAGCAGACATGTTTCTTTTTTGCAGGGATCCTAGATTCTTCTCCATGCACTGACATCTTCAAAGGAAGATGCAATGTGTTGAAGAACTCTAGGCTTCAAGGGGTTAAAAGCCTCAGTTAAATCAGTGGAGATTTTTGTTTGTTCCCTATGATTTGCCCCTGAATTACTACATCATCTATCTATCTATCTATCTATCTATCTATCTATCTATCTATCTATCTGTCTGTCTGTCTGTCTTTCTATCTATTTCCAGCACTTAGTGAATGAAGCCCTGAGTATTGCTCAAACAGGACTAGTCCATAAAACCTGGCTTGTTAGGGTTTCCTTGATTATCATACTGGGAATATCGGTGGTGGCACTGAAGGGGTTAAACATAGTAGAGCAGAAATCAGGCATCTGACTTGCACTTTAGCCTTTGCATGTTTCAGAGTAAATATCACCCTTATTAAGCAACTGCAGTAGGTGTGGGATGTCTGTCTGGGTTTATAAATGAGCCACTGCTCTTTGTTTTAAGCCTCTGGACTAAAAGTGCTTCAGTTACACATTTGATAACACTAGATTTATTTTGTTTTCATGTGTAGATTAAAATCTTTTACTTATATTACAAAATATCTTCTTGTGTCAGACCTGCGGGCAGAGCGCCAATAAAAATCTGTTTATGTTAGAGGTTTTAGTGTCAGATGCACCAGATCAGGAATAGTCATTGTTAAAACCTCCAGCTGTTGGAGACTATAACTCCCGTTATCCCCAACCAGCAGTTGGCTGTCTTATATACCCCAATATTTGCCAGCTTATTTAACCCTTTAAATGCTAGTGAGATCTACAATGCATGGCTCGCCATATGTTGATGGACCTCTACTGTCAGACAAAATAGAGTGAGAGAGAGAGGAGAGAACAGGGTGAAAAGAGAGAGCAAAGAGCAGAGAGATAGGAGAGGAGAGAACAGAGAAAGGAAACAGGAAAGAAAGAGAGGAAGGAGAGGAAGATTAGAATGAAACATGACAGTGAAAGAGACAGGTGAAAGAAAAGAAGCAGAAGAGAGTGAGAGGAAGAAGGGAGAAAGAGTGGAAACAGTGAGAGAACATAAGCGAGAGAGGAAGAAGAGTGGTGAGAGTTAGGAATGACAGAGGAGTGAGAAAGAGAGAAGAGAGAGGTAAGCAAGAGAGAGAGGAAGGAGCGTGTTGAGAGTGGAGAGAAATAGGAGAGAGAGGAGTGAGAGAGAAAGGAGAGGGATAATGAAAAGAGAGAATGTGAAGGGAGAGCATGGAGAGAGAGAGAGAGAGAGAGAGAGAGAGAGAAACCAGAACAGAGAACCACAAAGATAGAAACAAGCAGATTGAGAGAGACATAGAAAGAGTGAGACACATACACACCCATACACACCCACACACACCCACACACAGACACACACACAGACACACACACCCATACACACACATACCCATACACACCCACACACACACCCATACACACCCATACACACCCATACACACCCACACACAGACACACACACAGACACACACACCCATACACACCCACACACATACCCATACACACCCACACACACCCACACACACCCACACACACACACACACAGACACACACATACACACCCACACACACCCACACACATACCCACACACACCCACACACACCCACACACATACACACACAGACACACACATACACACCCATACACACCCACACACACACCCATACACACCCACACACACCCACACATACCCACACACACCCACACACATACACACACAGACACACACATACACACCCACACACACCCACACACATACCCATACACACCCACACACACCCACACACACCCACACACATACACACACAGACACACACATACAGACCCACACACACCCACACACATACCCATACACACCCACACACAGACACACACACAGACACACACACCCATACACACCCACACACATACCCATACACACACCCATACACACCCACACACATACCCATACACATACCCATACACACCCACACACATACCCATACACATACCCATACACACCCACACACATACCCATACACATACCCATACACACACACACACACACAGACACACACACACCCATACACACCCACACACATACCCATACACACACCCATACACACCCACACACATACCCATACACATACCCATACACACCCACACACATACCCATACACACACCCATACACACCCACACACATACCCATACACATACCCATACACACACACACACAGACATACACACACCCATACACACCCACAAAAATACCCATACACATACCCATACACACACACAGACACACACACACCCATACACACCCACACACATACCCATACACACACCCATACACACCCACACACATACCCATACACATACCCATACACACACACACACAGACATACACACACCCATACACACCCACAAAAATACCCATACACATACCCATACACACACACAGACACACACACACCCATACACACCCACACACATACCCATACACACACCCATACACACCCACACACATACCCATACACATACCCATACACACCCACACACATACCCATACACACACCCATACACACCCACACACATACCCATACACATACCCATACACACCCACACACAGACACACACACACACCCATACACACCCACACACATACCCATACACATACCCATACACACACACACACAGACATACACACACCCATACACACCCACACACATACCCATACACACACAGACATACACACACCCATACACACCCACACACATACCCACACACACACAGACATACACACACCCATACACACCCATACACACATGTACACACACACACCCATACACACCCACACACATACCCATACACATACCCATACACACACACACACAGACATACACACACCCATACACACCCACACACATACCCATACACACACAGACATACACACACCCATACACACCCACACACATACCCATACACACACAGACATACACACACCCATACACACCCACACACATGTACACACACACACCCATACACACCCACACAAAGACACACACACAGACACACACACCCATACACACCCACACACATACCCATACACACCCACACACACACACACACCCATACACACACAGACACACCCACACACAGACACACACACCCATACACACACAGACACACACACAGACACACACACCCATACACACCCACACACATACCCATACACACCCACACACACACCCATACACACCCACACAAAGACACACACCCATACACATGTACACACACACACATACACATGTACACACACACACACACAGGGGCAGATTGTAGAGGAATACCAGCCCGGACATTTTTTTTTAAAGCAGCCCACTAGATGGTGTTATATATATATTTATATATATACACATACATATAAAAACCAGACGACAAGCGCACACTAGGGTCTTGAATAGATCATTGTGTGTGATCATTCTCTTTAGCCGTTATGACCCAAGACTATTATTATTTCAATGGACCTGGAACCTAATTTTCTGCTTCACTCTCATGCTACATGTAATATTCAAGTTGCTAATTACACTCCTAGTTAGCTAGTTCTTGCTTCTCCTAAGTAATAGGAGGATTTAGTTATATTGTATTCATTTATTTTAATTTTTCTTTTGATTTTGGGCGTATTGTGTCCGTTGGCGCTGTGGGACGCGGGTTGTTGCACTGTGGCCTCTGGCATTGGGGGGGGATGATGCCAGGTGAGCTGCACAATGTCTTGCCCGGCACCTTCCTCAGGTGCCGGTGTCCTAGGGCACTGTTAATATGTACCAATCTGTTTCTGCTTAGAGTTGTTTATTTTTATTTTAATCCTATCACATATTGATGTATGTTTTTTGATGGTTGCACACTCTATAATACCACTGAGTGACATTCATTGTGCCATTATGTCATATCTAGTGACCCCCGGTACTGGGATGGTTAGGAGTGTCAAGAGAATATACCCCACTATAGGACTCCGCAGCGTCTGCCGGAGGCAGCATGTGTTGAGCCAGAAGTTAACCGTCTGGAAGAACCCAATCGGCTATCGCTATGGTACCAAGGATTACCATCCTGTACATTATGTTCATTTATCCTCAACATCAGTCTCCATGATGTCTGCAGTGCAACAGCACATGTAGAGCCAGGGGATATGGATCTACAACTCATTTGGAAATTATCACATCAGTTGAATGTGCATGGAGTATTTCTAGATTATATCCTTTATTTACTTAATTGGCTTCATCGAGTGTGACGGGTTCGACACTATACTGACTACCATCTCTACCGGGTGGCAGATTTTTGAGTACACCGATTGGAACAAGCATTGATTATAGAAGCAAATTGTTCAGCATTTTATTACTGACCTTACAGTACTATTGTGGTATGGGTGAGCAGAATTGTTTTTCACTATGTGTCTTTGAGTTTTTTACTATTTTTTGTTTTTTGTGAGTGCTTTGATGAGCATGACATGTGCCTCTGACAGCGCTGCGGACACAATGTCCAACCATTTGCTTTCTTTTTTCTTTTTCTTTTTTTCTTTATTACTTTGTTTCATTTTAAAATAGTTAGTAATACAATGCTACTAAAAATGTAATTTGGTTCGCATTTTGGCCTGACCCCAATGCACCCCACTATTTACTATACTATAATCACTGTTCATTAAATATACATTGGTAATTTTGATGTTATTTACTTTGCATTCCAGCGATTAGCGTCGATAGACACAGGGGGGCGCAAAGACTCGCACCTCATGATGTTTTTGCATTGTTGGGCTCACAAACTGTATTTAAGGCCACCATTTTGAATGTATTATTGTCTTGAGGAAGGCCCTGAGGGGGCCGAAACGTTGATGATATAACACACGCATCTTTTATTCTTTTTAAGACCCTAGTGTGCGCTTGTCGTCTGGTGTTCACACCAAACACAGTTTTTACATTTACCCATACAGGCAGCACCGGGCAATTTTTTCAAGTGATTATCTTCTTTTGGGAGTGCGCATTTTTTATATATATATATATATATATATATATATATATATATATATATATGTATAATTTTTGATACATATCTGGCACTCATAGGGTTAGATACAACCCTAGCAACTCCCATCCCTTTTCCCCTACTCTCTTCCCTGGCCACAGTGCCTTCTCCTGCTTTTTGGGGAATGTGTCATGGTGGTGGATGGAGAACCACTGTCCCATTTTGCTTTGGGAGAACGATGTTTCCCAATAACCTGTTCTTCCTGGGCTTTTGTGCAGGGGAAGAGGTAGCCGCAAGTTGCAACTTGTGGCTTAAGATTTAGTCTTCTGACAAGTTCTCCAAGAAATCAGTGGTTTCTCTTCCATTTGTGGGCAAACAGCTGTTTGGAATAGAAATGGATAAGGTTGTCAGTCATAGCGCTGAAGGCTAGAGTACCTTGTTACCTTGGGTTACCCCTAAGTGATCCTTTTTACCTCAGTTTTCATTATCCCCACCCATATGGGTACTGTCCCAGGACTTTGCTCCACTCTGCGATCCAGGCACATCCCACTGCAAAACCCAAGCAGGCTTGGGTGGATAAGAAGCCCGTCTAGAAGCTGAAATCTAACAAACCTTCCTCCACATGACTCATGGTGGCCTGGTCCAGCATAGGCATCAGGAGGTCATCCCCACTTTCCAACTGCACATGGGCCATTTCCGTGGTGGACCAGTGTGGGTTTTATTGATAACTTCTGAAGGGTTCCAAGTGGTTTCTCTGCCATCTGCGACAGTGTGGGATTACATACAGGTGTTGGACTATCTAGTCTCGGCCCTGAAGGCACAATATCACACTCGAGAGTTGCTACTGGACATTCTCAGGAACTGGTTCTGACAACAGTCTCATTATTACAGTGTCATGTTTCTGTCCACCAGGACAAAAGATCGTTGGTGGCTTCATCGCCCTCAACTGACTTTAGGGCAGCCTCTGGTCATTCTGTCTTGGGTCACTGTTACAATGGACATCAGCTTAATGGGCTGAGGCATGACTCTGGGTCACCATGTCTATGGACTGTGGCAGACAGCATTTTGTCCATCAATGTTCTGGAGCTGTGGGTGATTCATCTAGCTCTGAGACATTGGTCTCAGATCCTCCATTGTTCCATGGTATGGATCCAGTCAGACAACACAACAGCGGTAGCCTACTTCAACTGTCAGGGCGGGACCAAGCGTGTGAGTACATGAGCCAAGATTCGAATGATTCCCAAGTGGGAGGAGGCTCACATCCAGACACTCTCCACTGTTCGCATTCCGGGGGTACACAACATTGTGGAAGATTTCTCAGTTGCCAGCGCCTGGATCTCGGCAATTGGGAGCTCAATCATAATCAACTCCATAGTTTATCTATGGGGTCCGCCAGTGGAGGACCTAATGGGCTTCTGGGTGAATTGCAAGGTTCCCCAATACTGGGCCAGGTCACAGGATGAACTGACCCTAGTGTGAACAAACACAGTGAAGCGAACATTCTAAATGGAGAGATTTTGGAGCAAACCAACTGCACCATAGGGGACAAAAATAAATTCCTGTTGATTTAAATGCTAATTTTAACCCCTTGAATGCTATAGAGGTCTTCAACACAATGCAAAGCAAATATCTCTAGTATACAAGTGTTTAAAGGGATGTAAAATGTAAAAAAATATATGTTATAGGGTTTATCCCCCTGAGTAAAACAAGGGTACTTCTACTGCTGAAAGGTGTTTTGTTCAAACGTTATTACAGCTCAAAGCTGAATTTTTTAGATGCAATATCACAGTGGCCTGAAATTGTACAGTGGCGCTGTTGCTACACCATCCTGTTGACAGCTCTGGTCCCGGGACCATAAATCTCCATAAGATGGTGTAGCAACAGCGTCAATGTACAATTTCAGGCCACTATGATATTGCACCTAAAAAAATTCAACTTCTGAGCTGTAATAACTTTTGAATAAAACACCTTTCAGCAGTGGGAGTACCCTTATTTTACTCAAGGGGATAAACCCTACAACATATATTTTTTTACATATTAAGTATTACTATCCCTTTAAAGCTCCATTTAAAATCAGTGGGGCTTTGAGATATTTTATTGCTCCCCTATTGTGCTGTTGGTTTGCACCAGAAACATTAGCCTAAGTAAGGCTAATGTAAAACATCTAAACCATAGAGGAGAAATATACATTCCCATAGATTTTAATGGGACTTTTAACATCTTGAATGTTAGAAAGTTCTCCAATTGCAAAGCAATGCGTTGGAGACACATCTAGCAATCAAGGGATTAATACCCAATTTAAATGGATGGGAATTTTTTCCTCCTCTATGTTGTAGTAGTTTTAGTTCAGGATTACGCTAGTTTCTCTTAACCCTTGAACTGCCAGTTATGTATCAAAATCATTGAATTACAATGTGTTGGATACTTCTCTGGCACCCAAAGGCCTTAGTATATCATGTGTCTCATGAGGAATCAACAACATAAGTATACCTTTATTCCTCTACATACGTGTGTTTGTGTGTATTACAAGTTACAACATTCTTTTTGGTATGATAGCAAGCTGCATTTTAACATCTGTAACGCCATCCATTGAGAGGCTGCCCTGTCCATTTGTGTAAGCTGCACCTGTGCCATATCTGATGATCAGCAAGGCCATGTAGAGTTACAGTGACTCCAAACAGTCTGCTTAACTGTCAACATCATGTTAAAGCACGAGCAGCTGATCTGTTTCATTGGACTTTGGAAATGTTGATGAAAGCTGTAAGCATCTTTAAAAGAAATTGTAAATCCTCTTTCTCATCTGTACAGGAGGTCATTAATCCAGTTTTAACATTCATCAGCTCTCCATAGCTGTCTTTGAAACATCATAGCAAATTTTTTTGCGGAGGTTTTATTATCCTGTTAACCCTTTAAGTGCCAGAGGCCTATTGCAAAGACTTAAACAGAATTATAATATTTATAAATATTAACCCTTTGAGAGCCAGAGGGGCACGCAACGCATTAAGTAGTGGTCCAGCATTCATGGAAGTCATTAAAATGTTCTGGCCATAGAAAGGTAATGGGGAATATTAGGAAGTGTTGATTCTCAATTAATGGGAAAAGCTTATATACACCTCAACAAATTTCTGCTTATGAAATATGACGGAAGCAGATGCAAGTCACCTGATCAATAGAACAGAATGGAATGTCAAAGTGAGAAACTAAAACTTTATACAACACTACACTATTTTACTCAATGTTACCTAAGGATTTTTTCATGATAGTTTCTCTTTAAAATGCCAGATTCATAGAGCAGAATATTCTGTTTTTGTTCTTTCACACAAAATGTCTGTGTTTTTAGTAATACAAATGTTCTTTTCTGTTTAAAGGTCCTGAACCTTGTGCAGTCCTATGTGACTCTACGCGTTCCATTGCATGTGTCTTATGTTTTCCATTCACCAGTGGGAATTGGAGGGTGGCAACACTTTGATCTTCACTCCGAACTACGTCTCAAATTTGTGTACGACACTGCCATCTTGTGGAAGGATGGTATCGGCAGCCCTCCAGAAGCAGAACTTCAAGGTAAAACGTTACAAGTGTAATAAGTACTCTAAAATCAAACATTTACTTGTATAACTATTAGGTTCCCTTGTAGGAAAGGTTACTGAGATTTTGAACATACTTCACTAAACAGGTCAACTATTACAAGGTAAATCAGGAGCAATTTTTAAGCAAATCATATGCACAAGAGAGGAAAAATACAAATTTCCAAAACTCCCATTGATTTAAACGGGGTTTTTAATCCAATGAATACTAGAGAGGTCTGTGTAGTACTCAACGGTGGTGATTCACTAAGACATGATAAAGAGGTGATAAAGTGGCGATGACTTCTCCAGTGAGATCATTTCTCCAATTCCTATGTTATTCTATGGTAGACTTGTGCAAATCGGTTCATTAAAATTCGGAATTTGGACGAATACGGGGTCATTGGGTCAATCAGACCAAATCAAATGGCAAGGTTCAAATTTGAAAAAACTCCGAATAAGAACAGTCCTGGGTCCGAATTTCGTTAAAACGGGCTTCCCGAACATGCTCTACTTTCCGTCCCTTTCTAGTCCAATTAGCTTCTTTCTTACATGGTGGATTTCTTCTGTAGTCCAATGAGCTTCTTTGTTTCATGATTGGGGTTGGACTAATAACACAGACACCCAGACAGCCTGCATTTCCTGTTACTCTGTTGTTTGAGCTCAGAGAGAGAAGAAGCAGAGAGAGAGTGTCCAAAAAAGCCATTTATTAGCCAGTCTAGTGCCAGTCTAGTGCCTTATAGCCAGTCTAGTGCCTTATTGCCTGTATCAGGAGCTGATTTATTTTATGTTACACAGCCAATCTGACAGTTGTTGTGTAGGCAAGCATCCAGCAAAACTGCCTTATTGTCACAGCAAGTCATCTTGTTCCTGCTTAAAAATATTAGGGATTTGGTTAAAGAAGTTCCAGGATGACTCAGGCAGTGTGCCATTTGTGTAGGCAGGCATCCAGCAAAAGTGCCTTACTGCCACAGCAAGCCATCTTTCTTCCAGTTCAAAAATATAAAGCATTTGTTTAAATAAGTTCCAGAGTGACGTAGCCAGTGTGCGTTTTGTGTAGGCTAGGCAGGCATAAAGCAAAAGTGCCCTTTTGCCACAGCAAGCCATCTTTGTTCCAGTTCAAAAATATAAAACATTTGTTTAAATAAGTTCCAGAGTGACACAGCCAGTGTGCATTTTGTGTCGGCTAGGCATCCAGCAAAAGTGCCTTATTGCCACAGCAAGCCATCTTTGTTCCAGTTCAAAAATATAAAGCATTTGTTTAAATAAGTTCCAGAGTGACACAGCCAGTGTGCCATTTGTTGTGTGGCAAGGTATTAAAATTTTAAAACTATTCTGTAATTGATTTGAGTCGTAGTGAACAACCTGATGTTGCTCGTCCTGGTACCAGCTGCAGTGACCCAGAAACCGCCAACACCACCACAGTGCCTTGCTTTCAGGCAGAGCTAGCAGCAGCAGGCGGCAAAAGAAGAGGACTGTCAGTAGTACTAATCACACTCAGCAGCAGCACTCCAAACCAAAAAGTAGAACGATGAAGGGAACTGCAGGTCGTTCTACCTCTTGCAATGTAGAGAGGTCCTGGACCTCCTTTAAGACTATGAAGCAGCTGTCACCTGTGTCCCGTCAGCTGTTTTATGATGATCCTCCAAACCCACCTGCACAATGACTAGTGCTACTGCCAGTTTAGTCACCACCTTCGCTACTGCCAGTTCGGTAAACTTGGGGACATCTAGAGTGTGTAACACTACTGGTCAGACACTGCAAGCAGTGCCAACGCAAGATTTTTACAGCGAACGTCCATGTAAGTAGCCCAAACGGAAATTATTGCAGTATTTAGATAACATTTTTCCTGCCACCACTGTCACTGCCACTGAGAGCATATCTTCTCCAGAAAAGGTTGAGGGACATAGTTTACCATTTCCCGGTAGCCACCAGGCAGAAGAGGGAATTCAGCAGGTCTCCCCAAAATCTGCTGCTGCTGCTGCTGATGATGATGATGATGATGTTTCTTCCTGTCCAAACCTACAAGAGGTAGAAGAAGAATCTGAGGGATCAAGGCCTCCTACGCTTGATTTTTCCAATGATGTTGATTATTCCCCTGAGCTTAATTTTTCCCCTGCTTCCCACAGTACTCCTCCTGTTTCTCCTGCTACATTATTGTCTTCTATTGACAACTCAACATCTGCCTCTCCAGTTCCATTTGAGTCTCCCAGCCAGGTAGTAGCTCCTAGTGTCTCCGCCAGCAGTACTACTGTTACTCCACTATCCTCCTCCAACAGCCATGCTGCCATCTGTAGGTCTACTGGCACCCCTGTAAAGGTACATAGAAAGAAAAAGCATAGTGAGTTTGCTCCAGCATGTGAAGATGAAGAACGTGTAACCTCAGTTTCTTCTTCTCCACCACCTTCCAGAGTCATCTGTCGCTCTAAAGCGTGGGACCATTGTGTGGCACTTGGCGATGGCCGGCTAGCAAAATGCAAATTGTGTGGCAGGGAAGTCAGCCGTGGGAGGGTGTTGGGTCATCTAACCACCTCCAGGATGAACCAACACTTGAACACCCACCACAAGTCAGTGTTGATAAGAGCAGTAAGTGGCACTACTAGTACTGCATATACCAGTGTCACACTCACCACCAGTAGGCAGCAGGAGAAAGGGCAGGGGGATCATGCCACATCTGGTCCTAGTAAGAGCAGCAGACAGTCTCAGTCCATCCCAAAATCAGTACAGCCCACATTGGAGGATTTTGGTGGGTTTCATTCCAAGGGGATGTGCAGGCAGAAGTCCAGGAAAATCACACGCCTCATTGCACAGCTTATAGCAGTTGGGGATGCTACTTTTAATTTGGTAGATGGGGAGCCCTTCCAGCAACTAATGGAGGCTGTCGCACCTCGATATAAAATTCCATCCTGCACCACATTCAGCAGAACTATAGTGCCCTCACTGTACCGGCTGTGCTTTGGGGTTTTGATGGACCTGCTAGAAAAGGCTGGTGGCCAGTCAGTGCACGTTACCACTAACTTATGGAGTGTTCCGAGTGGTCAGCATGCCTTCTTGTCATTGACGGCACATTGGTGCCAGCCCAATGTGTTGCAAGACACACCAATACCAACAACAAGTTTAGATGCAGTAGCCAAGCAGGCAGGGCACCGCTCTTTCCTCCTCCATGCTGAGGTAATGGATCAGCAGCACACCTCAGATAACATTCGCAAAGCACTGCAGAACATGGTGGTGCAGCGGCTAGGGGACCAGGCAGACACACAGGCACAAATGAGGTTTGTGGTTACTGATGGTGCAGCTAACATGATAAAGGCTCTCCGGGATGGCAGATTTGTGGGTGTGCGCTGCTCAGCACATGTCCTGCATCTGGTAGTGAAGGCTGCTCTCGAGGATGGCAGTAACACTGGAAGGTTGCCAGCACTTCTGGAGTCATGCCATCAAATTGCTGGCCACTTCCATCGGAGCGTCAAAGATAGCCAGCTCCTCAGGGAGGAACAGAAAAAGGCAGACCTCCCAGAACACCGCCTAAAACAAGATGTTGGGACCAGGTGGAACTCCACCTTAGATATGCTAGAGCGTATCCTGGAGCAGAAAAAGGCAATTCACGCAATGTCATGTCACCATTTCATTGGCACTAACAAAACACTGGGCAGGGCTTACTGGGCCCTGATGGAACAGGTAGTGACAGTCCTTATGCCTTTCCATGCTTTGACGGAAATCTTAAGCAAAGAGAACGCTAGCCTGGCCAAAGTCATTCCCCTCTTCACACACCTCTCCTTAAAAATGGATGATTTCCTTGCCCATAGGGAACACTTGCCTGGTGCTGAGGGTAATATACTCCCTGATGTTGCTGCCCTTCTAACGAGGCTGAAAAAGGAACTGACTCGACACATGGAAGAGTGAATGGACAATTGTCCCGAGTTAATGCTTGCCACGGTTTGCGATTCTCGAATCAAAGGCAAGATGGCACTTAGTTCCAATTCGCTCATGGACTGGAGGGAAAAATTGATAGTGAGGGTGCGTGAGAGGCAAAGAAAAAAACAGGATGCAGTCACAGGAGGCAGGAGAAGATTCCGCAGATGAGCAGGAGGAGTGTGGTGGTCTTCCAGGTACTATATGTAGCAGCGCCAGTAGAACTTCATCTTGTTCCAGTGTAGCAGCTGCTGCTTTTTATGCTGAGGCAATGGACAGATTATGCTTTGGACAAAACAAACAGCTCCCCATAAATAGAAAAAGTGCTGAGTTTAAGGTTAAGGCTTACCTTGCGGAACCTTTTTTGCTCCCAAGTACAGATCCCTTGACTTTCTGGAATAACAAGAGGGCTATGTGGCCTACTTTGTCCCTGGTAGCCCAGGAGCTGCTTTCTTGCCTCCCAACCACTGTCCAGAGTGAGCGGGTATTTTCCGTACAGGAAATATACTTAGCCCCCAGCGCTCTCACTTGGCCCTCCAGCTCATGGAGCAAATTACTTGTGTCAGCCTGCCACAGCTGGGTTACCCTGCTCTCAGGTTCGATGCAGATTAGAAAAACAAAAAGGTCTTAATCTAGAATCATCCATAGTACCATAATAGGCTGAGTGCTCCAGCTTACCCAGCTCAAGAACAGTGGTTGGTTGGGCAGAGGACACCCCCCTGACTTGGTGGGACACAGGGGGGAATTTAAAGTCTACATTGTTGTCCTACTATACAGGTTGTTCAGTCTTGCTCTATTGTTTTTCATCTCTTCTAAAAAAAAAGTCTACAGTATCTCTCTGAGTCCTGCTCCAGTGTTCTGCACTGTGCTGCTGGCTACATCTGCAGTGTTGCTGTCATCCTGAGTCTGCCTCACACCAGTCATCCTCTGTTGCTGAATCAATCTACTGAGACCTGCTCCAGTGTTCTGCAGTGTGCTGCTGGCTACATCTGCGTGTTGCTGTCATCCTGAGTCTGCCTCACCCCAGTCATCCTCTGTTGCTGTATCAATCTACTGAGTCCAGCTCCAATGTTCTGCAGTGTGCTGCTGGCTACATCTGCAGTGTTGCTGTCATCCTGAATCTGCCTCTCACCGGTCATCCTCCATTGCTGTATCCATCTAGTGAGTCCTGCTCCAGTGTTCTGCAGTGTGCTGCTGGCTACATCTGCAGTGTTGCTGTCATCCTGAGTCTGCCACGCACCAGTCATCCTCTATTGCTGTATCCATCTACTGAGTCCTGCTCCAGTGTTCTGCAGTTTGCTGCTGGCTTCATCTGCAGTATTGCTGTCATCCTGAGTTTGCCTGCACCAGTCACCCTCAGTGTTCCTTTTAATAGCTATATCCTTGCTTCATCCATAGTACCATAAGGCTAAAGCTCCACCTTACCCTGTTTCAACGTCTTTATTTAGACCCTAGAAACGGTTCCATTTATTTTTATCTAATTTTGACTTTTATTGCATTTTAAAAAGAATGGCAAATGCAGACGAATAATACGGTTTTTACCTGAATTTCGTCCAAATCGAACGGGACCGATCCGAATTTCGGATCCATCGAATTAAAAAAAAAATTGTCCGAAAACAAATTTTAACTAATTTTTTTGACGTGCACAAGTCTATTCTATGGAGCCTATGCACTAAGATCTCCAAAATGTAAGAATTGTTAGTGAATTGGCTCCATAGAATAATATAGGAACTGGAGAAGTGCTATCACTGGAGAAGTCATCTCCACTTTATTGCCTCTTTATCACCGTTTAGTGAATAACCCCAAGGAATTAAAAGCACCATTTAAATCATCCCCAACAGTCCAGAATTGTGCCTCATTTGTTTTGTGCATAAGGCAAAGTGTACGCTAATTGTAAAGTTGGCCATCCTTCAGGTGTCCAGCTGTTGTTGGAATACAGTTCCCATCATCCTCAGCTGAGCATGGCTAGTTGAGAAGGATGGGAGCAGTAGTCAAACAGCAAATGCAGGGTTGAATAGTTTGGAAAGCCCTGCCTTAGATATTATGTAACTTGATCTTAAGTAAAATAACAGTTTCCAAAATAAAACTTGTTACTACATTTACTCATTTCTAAAGGGGCAGTAATACGTATTATTGATAAAATGCATATTTATCCATCTGAATAAAACAGGGGTACCCCTTCTGAGAGATATTTTATTAAAATGTTGGACCATAGCTGTCCATAGACTGATATAGCAAGAGCGCCACCATAAAATTTCACGTCATGAATATATTGCACCCAAAAATGCATTAAGTATTATTAATTCTGTAGTTAAATCTTGAAAACTAATAGAGCATTAGACTAGAAATAAATTAATGTACTACAAAATAAAGATTCATTAAACTTATATGCAATAAAGATTAACCATGTTCATTTTGTTAGCTATATGATCGTAGATTTTGAATGAATAGTCATCTGTTCTTCATTACTCCTGGAGCAGTATATATTAATTAATTTAATCTGCTGGTTTATTTTTCTATCGTTCAATGTACTTTCCTGCCCAAGTTATGTCACTTATTTTCTTCGTTACACTTTCACTTATGTTGGCAAGTGGCAACCCTTACCAGAAGTCTTCAAAAACATTCAGTGACTCAACTGTATTTGCAAAGGATAATAAGGACTCTGTGTGTTTCTTCCTCTATTCACATAACTGTTTGGCTGACCAGAGAATAAGAGAGGCTCAGAGTTGTTCTAATCCTTTATAGAGACAGATGAATCACAGACTTCTTACACACACTGCAGGTAGAGGGCACACCAGGTAAAATAAGTTAGTGTATACTATTCATATAATAAATGTAAAATTAAAATATTTCTATTCCATTAACCCTTTGCGTTCCAAATATATAATGCATTTAAAAGCTCAAAGAGCTCTGACTGAATCAATATCATGGACTCTCACTGATGCAACTTGGTTCAAGTCACAATGTCATATCCTTGTGACCTTGTCCAAGATATGCAGTGTATCTCCAAAGTGGAAAAATATAAAAATAATAACCTTTACTGGGATGGGACCAAGCTCCAAGTCCTGGCATAACGAGCACCTCGAGGAAGAAACAAGACCCATATATTTTTACAGTATTAAGGTGCTCACAAAGCCTGCTATAAATGAGAGGGTTAAGCTTCTGTACCTCCAACACTGGCTGTTGGTTGCACAGGACGAATCGCACAAGGCATTGGCTTTCTGTCCAGGTCAGGGGGAGCCTTAGGCACTTCTTATGTTTAAAGATGTGACCTCCTTTTAATTGGCATTATGGGCCTTATACTTTAAACTAAAGGGTAGAATCTGGAGCAAACCATCTGTACCGAAGGGGGGAATTAAATACCTGTTCATGTAAATGGGGCTGCTAACCCCTTGATTAAATGCAAATGGTGCTTTTTAACCCTTGAATGAAAGAGACCTATTTAGCATTCAGGGTGTTTAAAGTTCCATTTATAATAATGTAAATTTGCTAAATTTTCAGTTCTTCCCTATGTTGCAGCTGGTTTGCTCCAGAACCACACTATTGTGTCTTGATGTCTAAGTCCCAGGGCTGTAATTCCCAATAGGTAGAGTAAGCAACTGCCTAGAGCTCCAAATTTAGAGGGATACCTCAGCGATGCTGGCCACACCCACATTCTGAATTGTAAGTGTGGGCAGAATAATGTCAATGTCCTTGCACTGGTTTCTATACCCCTTTAGGTTATTACTTATCCCCTTGGATGCTAGAGAGAATACACTGGAATTCTCTCTAGCAACCAAGATGTTAAAGCTTTTTTGTTCTTGCTTGTTATAGACCAAGGGTATTTTCTGGGTCAGGAAACTGTGGATGGGATTGGGGTCAGGGTCATGGGAGGAGTGGGGGTATGGTCATGAGCCGAGCTAAATGCACCTACAGTGCCTTTCCTAGGGGTGCCTGGGATGTAAATCCAACCCTGATAAGGCACTAGGTTTTCCAGTATTATCACCTAAATACAGGGAAAACTAAGAAATTATCTCACGGGGAATTAAGCATTTCTGTGTTTCAACTGGATAAAATATGTAGCGCTATTTCTTTTAAACATGTCATTGATCAAAATAGGAGACCATTCTGGAATTAACACACTGGTGAAGCGAGAAAAAAAATAAAAAGTAACCACATCATCATATACGTAGTGTTTGCCCCATATCAGAAATTGTGAAAGATCGTGGAAGTCCCTATAGCCTGAAACCACTTTATAGAAAGTAACTAGTAACCACACCACAGCATTACTATAGAGGCAGCGCATCCTGTGGGATGCCTGCAAGTTCTCTGCTTGGGTCACATACACAAAGGGCTGTATGTTCAAAGTGCAGGAGATCTTGGGCAAACCATTTGCACTGTAGGGGAGGACTGAAAACTCCCGTTTAGTTAAGCAATGCGTTGGAGACCCTCTAGCATTCAAGCAGTTAAAATCCCCATTTAAATCAATGGCAAAAATTGGTTTGCCCCAGACTCCTCCACTTTTCTTTTGCCCATACAGCCCAAAAAGAAGTAAATCATCTCTGAGGTAAACGAACTACACTGTAGGAGACATAAATAAAATCCCATGATCTACCAGAAAGGTATTCATCTTATCGCATTGCAATGCATTGATTACCTCTGTGACACTCAAAGTTAAATGCAGTGCATTGGAGACCTCAAAACTTCAATAATAAACTATTGTTTTGTTTTGTTTTTTTTTAAAAAGTCCCTTTTAAATGAATTGGATTTTTTTTTAATCTATATTTTCTCCATATGGTACTTTTCCTATGTGTAGATTCAACCTAATCGCCCCTAATGTCTTACCATCAAACAAATGCAGTTTAACTCTGGGAGGTGTCAGTTAACCTTTTGGATTCTAGAGACGTCCACAATGCACTGCTTTCTATGGGTTAAAGTGATAATACTGTGTGAAATTCCAAACAGGATGTTTAGCTTTGCACATCCTATATTTCATTCCTTCATCTCTACAATTTTTAATAGTGTTAGCGAAGTGTAGGTGCCGCTTTGTGCATGCATTTTTTTAAAAACATTAATAAATTATAAATGTTTTTTTCTTTTATTAATTATGTTTTCCAGGCTCTCTTTACCCAACCAGTATGCGTATTAATGAAGAAGGACGTTTGGTTGTCAATTTTAAAACAGAAGCGAGATTCTATGGTCTGTTTGTTATGTCACATCCAGGTGAGCACACCTCTGTTCAATACACTTCAGCAATGCACACTCCTCTGGTACTTAATTCAGTTTAGTATGGTTGTTTATTTGTTTTCATTCTCGGAATTTATTTTCCATTTTTTGTTTGTTTTTATTTTAATCATGTAGCTAATGCATTTTAAGTAAAAAGACAATATTTGATAACTGGACAGTTCTACCCTATATGGAAATAAGGGTCATATTCTTTAAACTAAACAAGTGCGCTTCTGGAGCAAACTAACATCACCATAGGGGACAAATAAAAAATTTTATTCATTTCAATCGAGATGTTAATTCCTTGAATGCTGGTCAATGCATTGGAGTCCTCGCTATCTCTCTATTATTCAATTAGCTACAAGCTCCACTTACATCAATTGTATGTTTTATTTGTCCCCTATGGTGCAGTTGGTTTGCTCCAGAAATGCAATACTTCCTGAATATGGACAAAAGTGTAGAAGTTTTCTCCAATGCCATTTTTTATTAAAAAAAACTTTTGCTGTGTAATAATGTTTTCATATTTTAATGCCATTTGGAATCAAACAGGATTTTTTCCCCCATTCAAAGCAGAATTTGAAATTGCTGAAATAAGGGGGGGGGGTTGCCTTTTTTTGGATCAGCTGCAGTAAACAAGAATAGGAAAAGGTTTGATCTTGATGGACGCAAGTCTTTTTTTCAACCTAAACTGCTATCTAAATGTATACAAGCGAAAGCTGCATGGTGTTGCCCGCGGTATACAGTGCTCCATCTCTGTTTTAGGCCGGACCCTGCAAATTGATGGCAGTGACTCTCACTGTAGTGATTAGGACAGGATTGGCCAAGAGGGTGAAGCCCCCTAGCCACCCCTGTCAAAACTCTACTCCATGGCAATTTGCTGTTGTGCGGTGAACTCCATCCCCTTGCCCCCCCCCCGGGGGAGGGGTGAAACAGAAACAGATTTTTATTTTAATGTATATAAATGTATTTTACTATTTGAAAGTTACTTGGGATTAACATTACTCCCACAACACCACTCTCCTTCTACTCCAGTTTCCAAAATATCTGCAATATTAGCAAAATCTAGATTCCATTTGTTTACATTCCAGAGATCAAAGCAAAGGACCTGTAACGTCTATTTAGTTTCAGAATGAAAAACAAGACTGCTTGACCTGAAAAACACATATCTGCAAAGTGGAACAGGCTACAATCTTTCTATTCCATAGATAACTATTTTATTCAAGATTGAAAATATTTAATTTTATATTGTTAACCAAATAAACATTACATTTATTATTTTATTCACTGTTTTTTTCTCAGTGAACATACCAATACATGGTGCTGCATCACTGATATTAGTTTTCAACACCAGTGACTGTGCTTCAGTGAATATGCACTGGAGCAGGGCTGCTTTAAGACTCTGGTGGGCCCCAGGAAAGCTCATTCTAGTGGGTCCCCCTAACAATCCCACTGTTACATAAACAAGCAAACAAAAATATACAAAAAACCTCCGACACCCTAACCTTGTTCTAGTGGACAGCGGGCCCTGTGATGTTCCAGATCATGGCTGCTTGGAAAGTCCACATCAAGTGGTTGCCTAGCAACTGCCTGACATTCCCCCTCCAGCATTCACTGTGTCCAGAAGGAAGCTCTGGCCTGAGTAGCTGTTTACTGTACTTGGTGGCTGAGTTACACAGCTGCATTTATGTGGTGCCCTGGAAGCTCAGCAGTCCAATAAAATTAAGTGGTAGGTGGCAAATTGCCAGACTGCCATGCAGCTATCCCATTTTACCCATGCTTTCCTTAAATAAAGGAGGCCAACATCTACTGCTCTGAGGAAAACTAAAGGCTGTGAGTCTTACTTGATGGAAAACCCAGAAGTGCCCCAGCTTTACCACATGATCCCTCAGCTCAGTAAGTTAGAAGAAACTTGTACTGTGGGGGCCTCCGCTACACCATGGCCATGGTTCATACTCCATGTGTACAGGGCCTATGTTAATTTGGTCCCTTTTGATGGTGGGCTCTGGGCAAATTCCCATGTGCCCATTGGCAGTGATTCTCAGCCAGGGTGTGGTGGTACTTTAGTGCACCACAAACATCTCATTAGGGTGCCTTTATTTATTTTGGGTACTGTAACAAATATTGATTTTTACAAGTTTGCTTATGGAAATCTTTATGCAACGTTTGGTCTCTCAATCAGAATAACAAAAACGAAGAAAGAATAACTTCATATTTATGCATGTGTACTCCTAATTATGGCCTTGACAAATGGAATACAATGTTTGTGGTCCCCCCGGAAATTACAGACTGTGTGTTAGGTGTGACAAGCGTATGATCTCTGTAACGCACGCTGGCGGACACTCTCCACCATCCATAGAAATTCTTTTGAGTGCTGGAGAGGTATCCAAAAAATCATACCTTTCCCTCTATGCTGTGTTTAGTGCATAATTCACAGGTGAATCAATCAATGGTTTAGTCACTTTAATGAACCCACCTGCACTGATTCAGGGATATCCTAAAATCATGCACTGTTGGTAGCTCTTGAGGACCAGGGTTGGCTACCCCTGGTGGAGAGGAATACAACTCCCCAAGATGCCCTTTGACTGCCCCATTACTATCCTCATGGTGTAAGCCTCATTAAGGGGAGAATTTTTTTTACTTATGTATCTTAGTAAATTGGTGTTAGGCAGGTACAAGGCTTGAAAATCAGTATGAACTCCTTAGCACAGTATTTAATCTGTACATTCACCCCAATGGCATTTATCTTTTCTGATTCAAAAGGACCAAGTATGTGTGTATGTCTATTAATGTGCATCATAATAACCAAAACCCCATTGATTCCATATAGCAACTTCATTGAGCTCTATGATCATGTCAGCTGACCATCCAGGACTGACCTTTACTCTCAGCCTTGTAAGAAGTGAACCAACTTATAACCAACCTATTCAGCAGTGGAGCTTCATATCTGATTTTGCTGTAAGTAAATTGACCAATTTATACTTTGTGTAATGCCCCCTGAGAATTCTGGAATGTCAGTAGCAGATAATACCACAAGGGCCCCTAGCCTTTCTGGTGATTGACAATGCATTTGTCATCTTCTCTAAAGTGGCAGACATTGAGCTACTTGATTAAGAAGTCTCAATGCTCCCTCTTCTGGTGAGCCAATACAATAACATGAAAAAATAATCATAAAAAAGGCTGAGAAATTAAATAACTGAAAAGGATAACAAGAATCAATTAACACTGGTAATGCATTAGTAAGATTCCCCAGTACTGATGCAATACAACCCATTTAATAAAACAAGATATGTATGTACTACTGTAAAAATAAATTGCGTGATCCAAACAAGTGAGTTAAAAATGGCTACTTTTTCTAAGTCAAGCTTCTCCAGATGAAACCAAAACAGTCACCTCTATGGAAACACAAGCCATGGACACACACCAGTGTAGTATGTATAACGCATAATACTGTTATATTAACAAGTTAAAGGGATAGTAATACTTAAAATGTAAAAAAATATGTTGTAGGGTTTATCCCCCTGAGTAAAACAAGGGTACTCCCCCTGCTGAAAGGTGTTTCATTCAAAAGTTATTAATTTTCAAAGTTGAATTTTTTAGGTGCAGTATCACAGTGGCCTGAAATTGTACAGTGGCGCTGTTGCTACACCATCCTATGGACAGCTCTGGTCCCAGGACCATAAATCTCCATAGGATGGTGTAGCAACAGCGCCACTGTATTGCACCTAAAAAATTCAACTTTGAAAATTAATAACAACATTTTTTTTTTTACATTTTAAGTATTTCTATCCCTTTAAAAGCAGGTGGCATAACTGCAGATCCAAAACTGTGATTGTGTTTCAAATATTGAATGGAAATTAAAAAGTAGCATTTATCCTAAAACAATTTTCATTCCCCCTCCCCCCAAAAAAAGTTTCTTTCTTTGTATATTTACATGTTCTAATGTGTTTTTTTTTAATGTAATGTGACGTTTTGCAAGTATTGGCAAAAAAATACAAATACATTAAACACTATGACATATTCGCATTGTAATTTTGAAAAAATATTTTATTAGATTTGCCATTATGTGTATGCGTAAAGAAATAAAGAAAATGGTTCTTACAAATGGAATGTTGGTATATTAGGGAGACATATGTATATGTTTTCTTTCTCCAAATTATTTTTACTTTAAATCACTATTTACTGTATGTGCACTGCAAACATCTAGTTACACCAAGGGTGATATTTCTTCAATAGGTCAGAGACTACTCTGGTACATACACAGTGAAGCTAATCGCCTGTACGACTGCTCCATATCAAGAATACAGTATCCCAACTGTGTGTAACCCTCGGGAACCAATAACATTTGATGTTGATATCAGATTCCAGCAGGTATGGCAGAATAAAACTACTCATTTATCTTCTAAAATATAAAAAAAAATTACTATAGTCTTATGGCCCTGTATTAAAAATGTAGTCATTCTAGGACAAGCCAACTGCACTGTAGGGGACAATTTGTTCCCCTGAAGTGCAGTTGGTTTGCTCCATAATTTCTCCATTTTTTTTTTGAGAAAGGTCCAGAAAGGACAGAAATGTTGACCAAATGTTGACCCAATAAAAATTGCATGTTTGCTTTCAAAAAGACCCACTGCTGCTGCCTCTTTGTTCCTGGCAATTAGTGGACAACTCAAAAGTGAGTGTTTCCTTCATTCCAGTATATAACTTTAATGGCGCTTTTACTGCAATGTACAAAAAAAACGGTAGATGTTTGGTCCAATGTGACCTTTCTCAACACAACAGGTGTATAACATCTGGGGTTTCTCCTGCAAATATTACATCACTAACATGCAGTTGCAGTACCGACTGCAGGGGATGATTTCATCACAGATGTGGCCAATACCCAAGAAATGTACTGAATTAAACTGATGTATGTACTATAAAGAAAACTGTAAAATTAGATAAAGGGCCTTCAATTAAAAAAAAAGAACATGAATATTATAAAGAATAGAGTGTCAATACCAGGGATAGTTCCCCGGGGCGACCTGGACACCAACGTAATTCGGAGCTGCACTAGCGCTCAGATCTGATATGTGATTACATCTTGTGGCTAGTGGATATTTGTAATTTTGCTTTTTTATTCTTTATATTACATACATCAGGATATATATATATATATATATATATATATATATATATATATATATGTACATATCCTATATAATAATTCACTAAAAAGTTTGTCACAACGCAGTCATGCGCAGCCGTGGCTGATATGGAGCGGGGTGCTCCACTTGGTCCGAGGAAGGTGCGCAGAGAGGACTACGGTCTGAATTCAGAGCGCCCCAAGTACTGCACATGACTGAAGCACCGCCAGTGCTGGCCCGTGTACACGGGCTTTAAAACTAGTGTATATATATATATATATATATATATATATATATAAAGAGACTGCTATGCACTCTCAGACTCTATTGTAAATATAGTTTAATAAATACAGCAACGTTTCAGCACTCACAGGACTTTTCAATAGAAAATACTTACTTTGTCCTGATGAAAATTTGTAAATCATTTTTAAAAGCATCAGGAAAATGTAGTATCATTCCAAATTCATTTTACCAGTCTGTGAAAAAAGTCTCCCCATATCTCTATGACACATGTCATTCTTTGTATCCAGGAAAAGATGAGATGATTCTGAGTAATCCTGTGATATATCCTCCCTTAATAACTATTGATCGTTTTGGTCATTACCTTCTCACAGAAAAGTGTAACTCTTATTTAGCCAGAAGAGGTGTATAGCATATACTTTATTGGGAAGAACTAGTTTATGTACTGTCATATCATTAATACATTGCCCTCTGCTATCGCCCCCAGGTGAGCGATCCAGTAGCAACTGAATTCAGTCTAAACACTCAGATGTTGCTGCTATCCAAGAAGGCTTTGTGGTTGTCAGATGGATCAATGGGATTCGGACAGGAAAGTGACATTGCTTTTTCTGAAGGTATTTTACTTTTCATAATAATTCACTGAATTCACTGATAAAACAAGATAATGAATGTGATGCTACCACCACCTCTAACTCATTGCAAAGTAATTCACTGGAAATGCATTTTACCTGACATTTTTGTGATATATAATCCATTCCTGGACTTTTAAAGAAAACTGCAGTAACCTTGTGTACATCACCAAACATGCACTCTCCATAATCTTTGTCACCGTGTGTGTGTGTGAGGGGGGGGGGAGGGGCTGGCTATATCATACATGTGGCTACCCCCCTTATATAGTTTACTGTTAATGTAGTTTCTCAATTCCTATTTTAATACCTCTGATCCCTTACCAGGGGAATGTAAATAGTCTCTGTTAAAGAGTCCCTTATCACACCAATTGCTGACATGATCAATAAATCCAAATAGCATTTTCCCTATTGGTATTGGTTTCCTGTTATAGAATTCATATTTCTGTTGATGTTCAGGCTAATGAGTTTAAAGGAAAAGTAACGCCTCCTTATAATAATCCCTCATGTACCTTAATCTGGGCTGAAAGTTCTAATGGCAATTTTGAATCTATGATTTGTTCCGCAAAATGAATCTTTAATTAGTACTGAATATTATTTCCTATAATATTGTATGTTCCCCTTGATCCTTCTACAGGTGATATCATCTATGGTCGAGTGATGGTGGATCCTGTGCAGAACTTGGGAAATTCCTTTTATTGCAGCATTGAAAAGGTTTTCCTGTGCACCGGAGCTGATGGGTATGTTCCAAAGTACAACCCGACCAACAGTGAATACGGCTGTCTTGCAGACTCCACTTCTCTCTTGTATCAATTTAAAATCTTGGTAAGTGTTTATGCAATATTTACAATTTAATTACTGATTGTTTTCACCTACATTTAGCATGTAGCTTTCTTCTCAGTTTTGGGAATACTTTTTGTATTTAGTTTGCTATTTATTTGGACATCTGATGTCTGATTTTTCAGCAACATCTTACACTGAAATATTGTTCATATATAAATGGATATTTACGTGCAAAATATAGTACAATGCTTATAATAAGCCAAAATGTTCACAAATTACACTGTCCATCAAGAAATGTGTGTACGTGTGAGAAACTTTATAAACTTACAGGCTGCACTCTGTAGGTCCCTCCTGGGCTTCTGCTTCCCATAGCTGGATCTATGGAGTGGCAGATGTTGATTGCTATTGGCTGCTATTGACATCCAATAGGAATTATGCTGCCACTGGCATTTTTTTTAAACAAATAAATCTCATTCTCTCTAAAATTAGATTTTAAATATAGAGGATTTTTAAAGCTATTTTATACTCCGCTAAGGTGCTTTGAACTAGCCATTCATTTTTATGAATTGGGACAGAGGGTTCTCCTTACTTTCTACATTAATTCAATTTTTTTGGGGGGGGTCTGTTTGCTTTTGCTTTGTGGTTATAGAGTTAATACATTTTTATTATGTTTTAGTTATCACAGCAGTGACCTTCTACTTAGTGAAACTGTGTTTATATTAACCCTTTGAGTGCTGGGGTGGTATCCAATGCACTGCATTGGATACCTCTATGGCACTCAAAGGGTTAATGTATGTCAGGTGCCATGTTGCTCTTTTGAAAATATAATATCTCCTATTTATTTGTCAAATAAATATTGCTGGTATGGTCTCTTATACAACTGCCATAGACTGAAAACAGCTGCGGACATCTGTTGCTAAACACACTTTATGTATCATGCATATCTTCTAATTTACAGATTATAAATGCTAATTAAAAGAAAACAAAGTGCAAGTAGGAATTCCACATAGGAAGTGCTTAGATCAATAAACAATTACGATTAAAACTGGTACTCACAGGGTTAATCTAAGCGATGTTCGAACAGCGGCGGTATTGTAAATCGCCTACAAGGATATTATCTGTTTGTCCCTGCTCAGGCAACCACAGGCAGTTTACTGTAGTTCTCCAAATAAGCAAAAACGGTCTTGTGAGCTTATATATCTAAAATATGTATTTATTTAAAAATACTTAAAAACACTGTTATACACTATAATAAAAACATATAAGTGTGTTGATTCAAACAATACGAGTTTCATGGCTGTATGAACCGCCACTTTCTCAAGTATAACAATAGCAATGAATGAACATTTCAAACAAAAACTTGCTTATCTGACCCTATATTTATTTATACCCTTTCATCAGTATCGCCACCCACTGGGCTCCTCCATGTAACACATTTTACATTAATTGTCAATTTGGTTATGAATCAAACAGGATAGAAGGATACATTTCTCCTTTCAAACATGTCATTTTAAAATCTATCAACTTGTTCTACTTTGTAATATCTTATTACCAGTTACTTAATATCAAATTTGTCACTTGAAATAAAACCTGAAAATCTAAAGCTTTTGTCAACTACTAGTTGAAGAGCCCGTTACACGGGCCACAGTGCCACTGCCAGACGGTCGCAGGGCAGTCATGCGCAGTAGAGACTGCCCACGCCGCGGCTGATACAGAACTGGACGCTCCGAAAAGCTCTGTATCAGCCGCGGCGCGGGCAGTCTCTACTGCGCATGACTGCAGCACGTGCAGCAATCTCTACTGAGCATGACTTTGTAGTTTACACACGTTTTAGCAAATTATTATATAGGATGTTATCAATTAAATACAACAAATACAACTTACAACATTAAAAGGGCTCTTACATCTTGTACACTGAGGATTGCTGTGCGCACGTCTTGTATTTCACAGCTTAATGCCCTATGCAGGAAGCAAACGAAGAGCCATTTAGGGGCAAACTAATTGCAGCACAGGGACAAATGAAAATCCCACTTAATAAAATGGAGATTTTAACCACTTGAATGCTAGAGAGATATTCAGCAATTGCTAATCTTATTTCTAGCATTCAAGGGATTAAAAGCCCCATTTAACTTAATACATAAGTTCATTTGTCCCCTATGATGAATTTGGTTTGCTCCAGAATTGTCCCGTTTTTGTTTCCTACATAAGTCTTTATGTATAAAAGCGAAGTGGTGCAATTCTATCCTAGTCCACCATGTTACCTTACATAACATGCATTGTTGTCTTCCATGTGAAAGGAGCCTTGCATAATATGTTATTGCCTATGCTTAGTACAGGGCTGTGCAATTGTTGGACTGTAGGTTACAACTGGCTCACCAGGTGGATGGCCAAGGTCTTCGATCCTTTAACTTTTTCCAAAGAAAGATTGTCCCACACCATCTAATATGATGGACAGAAATGGGCCCAAACCAATAAATTATAATGATTTAATTATTTGGCTCCATTAGCAAATTCCTAAATATATTTATTAAATGGTTTTGTATATATGAATAGTTATTCCACATCTAGCATCTTTTTTCTTAAGCTCTTTTAGGCTATGCTGATTGCCTTGTGCCTTTCTTCTTTTTATGCAGGACAGAGCTCAGCCGGAAACACAAGCTAGTAGATTTGGAAATGTTCTGTTCAATGCAAGGCTGGCTGTGGATGACCCTGAGGCCCTACCATTAGTCAGACAACCTGGTTCTGATGGGTTTAAAGTTGATTCCACTCCTTTATTCCAGGTATGTCCATTTGCTTTAACGACATCTGTAATTAAGTTCCATTTACTTCTCAAAAATAATTATTTTATAAAAAGTAATTGCTGTCTGTATAAAACTGCCATCTGTTTTACATTTTAAATATGTTCACTTCTTAGCATAAAAATGTAACCCAGTTATTAATGCCTTGGATGCAACCAATATCTTTACTGTATTGCATCACAATACACAGGAGACATCTATAGCATCCTGGCGTTCAGTGTATTAGTAAAAGCACATGGGAGTTTCTTCTGCTGAAGCGATAGTCATGTTGTTGGCTACAATATATTATAGCCACATGTATGTGTTCTAACAATGTAGCCTTGTGTTTTGCAGGTTTCTTTGGGTCGTGAGTGGTATATACACACAATCTACACAGTAAGATCCAAAGAAAATGCCAATAGAGGGATAGGGAAGAGAAGTGTAGAGTACCAGTTCCATTCCATAGCTAATGCTTTATCTTCCGGAAGCTCAGTGAGTAAGCGGAAGAAGAGAGATGTCAATGAAGCACCAATAGTCACTCAAGATATCGGCATTGAAAACAACAGAGGAACCAACATTCAGCATATTGCCTTGGAACGCAGCAGCAAAAACCAGATACCTCAGAAAGAAGTGAGCCTTGATGGAGTTATACCAAGAGAGCTAAATAATAAGGAAAGTGAGGTCAATATTGTCACTATAGTGGTAGTCATTGCCGCGATACTACTACTGGCAATTTGTTTAATTGCTATAATTGTTATATTACTGAGGAGGAAACAGAAGGAAAAAAAGAAGGAAGAAGGAAAAGAGTCAGGCAGCAGTGAGCCTATGATGCCTCCTCGTGGATATAGTACTGACAGCTCAGAGGTTTGATGATCAAGTCATCTAAGAGCGCCTCAAGTGCCAACATACAAACATTCAACCAGAACTAAAATGCCTCTTCGGACAAGAAATCACATTGTGCCTCATGGTCAATCAGCTGCCAAACACCTCATATGTATTTAAAGTGTTAGACCCATTTAAATCACAAATGGGACATTCATTAAACATATTTTAGCTTGTATTAAAGCTGACAACCTTAACTCATGCACTGCATGAACAGGCGCAGAAAAAACTGTTTAGGAGAATCATTCTCTTGTGTTTCTTTTTTATTATTTAAAATATGCAAAGGTGCTGATGGCTCATCCCGGTATTACTTGGAAGAGCAAATCTTATTGTTATCCATTTAACTTGGGAGGTTCAATGATCCCATTATACTATTCAAATAGTTATTATTGTGCCAAGGGAAATATTGTAGGATTGATGAATCTCAGCTAAGTTGAGGTTGTTCTTGTTTCTTCATGAATCCGTAGAAACAAATGGATGATGAGAAAAGTGTTACTACTAATGAGAGCACTGTGCGTGTATGTTAATGGAACACTAATGCTAACATACAACTTGCTGCTATACTAAATGGGAGCTATCATTAGCTGCATAGTTCATCCCAGCTGAGTAGTCAGGCAGAAAGCTGACCCCTTCAGATGATTGTCTGATCCCACAATTCAACAGAACTGTGAAATCTAGAAGTTCAGCTTCCAGGGCATTTGAGTGCAGCCTCACCCCTAAGCAATAACTGTGAGGATCCAAAGCCTGAAACTTGATGTCTGTGGAACAGCAGTGTAGCAAGAGAAGTCTGTGGATGAAGTACTTCACATTTATCTTACTATGGACTGAAAATCATAAGGGTCTCTATTAATGTTTCCCTTGTGCCTCTGTTCAAGAGATAAGATCTTCAATCAGCCCTAAATGTCATGCTCATGGAGGCTGACTTGACAGGTGCCAGCAGTACCATTATCAATCTTACCATACCAGAGTGAATCAATACCTTGCAGAACCCTTTGGTCATTAATCTTTTGAATGTTAGAGGGGTATGCAAAGCAATGCGTTTTGTACTCCTCTGGCATTCAAAGGATTAAATGGTTATGATTACCATATGCAGTAATTGGGGTTAGTGTCCTGTGGTGATGCAAGCAATTGTCATCTTCTTGGACATGACATGCAGGACTAATGGAACATCTTATCTCTTGAATAAGATCAAAATTATAGGTAGATTGGTAGTAGGAGGTGTTACTTCTCATTTAAGTCCAGCCCCTTTGTCAGCCATAGGGATCAGTTGCTGGACTTCCAAATTTACTGATATGAACAATTTGGAGTGTGTACAGTCACCTGCTTTTATTTTTTTTTAAACAAGTCTGCGCCTATTGAAACAGGCTGAGACATTAGCATTAATCATCTTTAAACACCTTGTGGAACAGAGAGTGTGCATGTGCCCAATGCATTAAAATGCATTGAATGCCTCTCTCATCCTCAAGGAATTAAAACATATCCAGTATTCAGATATATATATATATATATATATATATATATATATATATATATATATACTGGAAAATAACTGTATGACAACTGAATCTCTTGGTACCCTTCTTAGAATGCTCTGGGAAAAAATATTAATTGCATCTCTCACTTCCTGACGTGTTTCACACATTATAGTCTAACACAGAGGTTCTCAGCCCATGCCCTCAGTGGCCACTAACAGGCCAGGACTTTGGAATTTCCCTGCTAGAACATGTGTGTTGATCAGAGGCTCAGTCATATTGATTAACTCACCTGTGCTCTTAAAAGGAAATTCTCAAATCCTGGCCTGTTAGTAGCCACTGAGGGCACAGGTTGAGAACCACTGGTCTAACATCATGACCAGGAAGAACTGGGGTAAAGACAATTTTAGCACATTCATGTGTAACAATCCCACCCCTTTGACTGTTAGAAGAGTATTCTGTGCATTGCAATCCAAGCATTTACATGCTTGTGTATTTTGCTACATGGTCTTTTACATAAAGATAACTTGTATTTTAGCATTAGCATTCTTTTAACCTCTGGAATGCTAGAGATGTTTCCAACACATTGCTCTGCATCAAGGGGGTTGACAGTCTCCCTTACCATTACCCTCTCTAGGGCTGAAATACAAAGAAGGAGCAATTCTAGCAAACCAACTGCACCATGGGGGACAAATAACATAGCTCAAGATTCCCATTGATCTAAGTTGGGCTCTTAACCCCTTGATAGCTAGAAAGGTCTCCAACTGCCTAGAGTCCCAAATTTTGTGGAGCGCATCAGCTGTGCTGACCACACCCACATTCGGAATAGTGGGTGTGGCCAGTGGAATTTCAGTGTCCTTGTACTAGTTTTATTCCCCTTTACAGGCTATAGTTTAACCCCTTGGATGCTAGAGAGAGCAGAGCAATGCGTGGGAGAAACCAAGGTATTAATGGGGAACATTCACATCAGAAAAAGTTTTGCCCGTGAGCTTAAATTAGCCCAACTACATGAGCCCTGTTTTGTTTTTGTTTTTATTTTACCTACCTAGTATTTAAGCTACGGAGACCTGAAATGTGCCACTTACGCATTGTGCCGCACAAGTAGTAGGACTTCCCACCTCCCTTCCAGCTGCCCCAGAGAGCGTGTTAACTCTTCGCTTCATAATTGTATTTCTGTGGGCTAACGTTACATCAAGCTCCATTTACCATGAGCGTGCAAGCTCAGTAGCATGGTAAACAGAGCTTGATGTAACTTTAGCCCACAGAGATACAGCTATGAAAGGAAGCGTTAACGCTCTTCCTGAGGCAGCTAGGGGGGAGGTGGGAAGTCTTGCTTCTTGTGCAACACATACAGTGTGCGGAACAACATGGAAGCACATTTTGGGTCTCCATAGCTTAAATACTAGGTAGGTAAAATTAAAAAAAAACACAGAGCTAATGTAGTTGGGCTAATTTATGCCCATGGGCAAAACTTTTTCTGATATGAATGTTTTTTTTTTGTCTTGCTTGTCATTGGCCTATGGTATTTCTGTGCCAGGAAACAGCAGATTGGACTGGGGGGGAAGGGCCATGTGAGGAATATGGCCATGGATGGAGTTAACCCTTTGAGTCCCAGAGGGGTGTGCAACAGGTTGCTTTGCAGTGCGTTGCATACCCTTCTGGCACTCAAAGGGTAAAGGGTGCCTAGAATGCCTTGGCTAAGTGAATCTGGAGTCAAATCTGACCCTGTCTATGGTGCTATTGCTTTGCTCTGAATTCCCCTGTTCCTTTTAGTACAACAGCCTCACTGTGTTATTATGCAACAAGCCAAAGATGTCTTAGTGATTACAAGGTGCTAGTCTATGGAAATGTATGTATTATTTACACAGAGATTATCCTTTTTTATTAGCCAGCATTTGTATGACTTTTCTTATATCTTACAACATTTTTGGGATATTGTAAAGCTACATGTTATTACTAGTACGAGAAATTAACTGAAACATTTAAATCCAAATTGCCTATAGTATTTATTCACACCTAGCACACATTTACTTTTATTTTGCTTATCACAAGTTCCCCGAGTTTACATTTTCAGTTCTATAGTAAAATGATCTCCTTGGTGCTAGAGATATCTCTATTGCAATGAATTGGAGATGTCTAGCTTCCAAGGGGTTAACGCAAGCTGTCCAAGGAAATTGTAGTTAATGTGAGAGTGCCGCCTCTACCTCTCGCTTGCTCAGTAGTAAAGAGGTAACTGTATAATTGTATAAAATCAGCAGAAAAGGCAAGTGTGAGGTTGGGTCAGGGAAGGTGAATATTGGGAAATTACAAAGAAAGAAGATTTTACTCCTTAATCTCTTGATTGCTAGCGATGTCTCCAACACTTATTTGTGTTACAAACAACTCAAGCAGCCATGGGGCTAAAAGGAACAATTATGCAAAACTAAAACTTGGCTAGTAACATCTGATAGAGTGTGTGTGGCATAATATATCTGTGTGTGCATTTGTGTGGAGGTCTATGTGTGTTTAGTATGTGTGTGTGGTGTTTGTGTGTGTATTGTAGTGTATGTGTGTGTGTGTGGTATGTTTGTGTGTGTAGTGTAGTGTTTGTGTGTATGTATGGTATGTGTGTATGTGTGTGTGGTGTGTGTGTGTGTGTGTGTATATGGTGTGTGTGGTATGTGTGTGGTGTGTGTGTGTGTGTGTGTGTGTGTATAGTGTAGTGTGTGTGTAGTGTAGTGTGTGTGTGTCATCTGTGTGTATGTGTATAGTGTAGTGTGTGTGTCATATCTGTGTGTGTATAGTGTAGTGTAGTATGTGTGTAGTGTAGTGTGTGTGTATAGTGTAGTGAAGTGTGAGTGTAGTGTGTGTGGGTGTGGGTCTCATCTGTGTGTGTGTGTGTATGTGTATAGTGTAGTGTGTGTGTGTGTGTGTCATATCTGTGTGTGTGTATAGTGTAGTGTAGTGTAGTGTGTGTGTAGTGTAGTGTGTGTGTGTCATCTGTGTGTATAGTGTAGTGTAGTGTGCGTGCGTAGTGTAGTATGTGTGTATGGTATGTTTTGTGCGTAGTGTCTGTGTGTGTAGTGTGTGTGTGTGTGTGTGGTATATGTTTGTGTAGTATGCGTCTGTGTAAAGGACTCAAAATACTGCAACATTCAAATATTATTTTAGAATTAATGTTCTATCAGGATCAGTTCTGAGGAAAGTCAACTGTGTCATAGAGGAAAAGTACAAATTCCATTAACCCTTTGAGTGCCAGAGGGGTATGGAACGCAACTGCTTTGCAATGCGTTCCTTACCCCTTTGGCACTCAAAGGGTTAAATGTGGTTTTTAAACCCCTAAATGCTAGTAAGGTCTCAAGTGCTTTGTTAAACAATACACTAGAGACCTTTCTAACACTGAAAGGGATTAAAATCCTATTTAAAATTACTTGGATTTTTTTTTTTATTTGTCCCCTGTGGTGTAGGTGGTTAGCTCCTGAATTGTGCATAGGGCCCTTAATGTGCAGCAGTAATTCTAAAGACACAGTTTTGTGACATCATAGAAATGGGTTTCTATGGCAACACAACCTTATAGATTAGAGGCCTCATGTTAACTACATGCTATTGATAGCTACAATACATTACAAAACAATGAGTATGAGATGTTTTTCCAAGGGATGAAAATGTTTGACTGTAAAATGTATGGCTAAGAAGATGATGACAGCAATGTAACTATGATTTTTGAAATTAAAAAAATGTTGGAAAATCGATTGGAACCATGGTGGATATGTGTACACAATAATTTACATTTAAACATGATAATTATTTCACATGGAAACAATGGGATATGGCATTTAATAAAAAAATGCATCGGAGTTGCCTTGACCCTTTAAACCTTTTACTATGTTTGCCTGTTTTTAATCCACTTTAAGAGACGCCCATACATTGCACTAGCATATTTGATGCCTTGTTTTTATTCCCAGCCTCTTGTGATGTCACATCTCCTTTCTGCATGGCACTATAGATAAATAAGCTATTTGAATACAGTGTCAGGCAGAGTGGGTGGGAGAGAGAGAAAATATTAAATAACTATATTTACAACTAAGCCTCTTATAGGGTCCTATGTTCAAAAGAAATTAAATAATTTTGAGGTAAATCAACTGCATCATACAAGAGAAATATAAATTCCCATATTCACCATAATCTAAATGGGCCTTTTAACCACTTGAATGCTAGAGAATTCTCCACCTCATTGCCTTCACTACTAAGTGTGCTTCTAGGGGAGCAAGCAGTATAAAGGCCAGGCTGCCCTGTGCAACTCCAGAAAGGCTTCTATCAGCCATAAATAAAGTAACCAACCCCCATCCCCCACACACACACACATGCGCACCCATACCTCCCAAGTGTCCCTCTTTGGCCATTTGAAATGTTGGGAGGTATGCGCACCTGGATGGGACACAAAACAGAAGTTTATGTCTATCAGCCATACCTGGAAACTTCTTCATTTTGAACCTCCAGAGAGGACTCATGTGCTGGTGGACAGGGGATGTCAATGAAAGAAATTCACCGTCACTGGAGAATCAGTCTCTGTCCCCGGTGACCCCGTAATTCAGTCTGAAAAGCAGAGTCTCCTGATCGAGTTCCCAGGTCTGCTCTCAGCCACAAGCTGCTTGTGCAGTCCCCGTAGACCTGTTTCAGACTCTTCTTGCAGGACCAACAGGTGTGCATCTGGGATCCGATGACAGTTTCGATTCTGCTCCCAGGGAAACAACTGCAAACAGGGCATTAGAGAAGAGGTAGTTTCCATTTTGAGGGCCAAAGGGGCATGCAACTCATTGCTTTGCAAGGTCTTACACACCCCTCTGGCACTCAATGGGTAAAGCATGTGATTTATCCAGACTTTCTTCACCATTTCTGGTTAATTCAACAAAAACTCCTATGGCAGTCAGTTGCTTATCAGAACAAGGTAACTTAACAGAAAATGAAGAACTAAATCAAGCTATATATCTATATTATAAATATTCAGTCTTGTGGCAGGAACATGGCTAACTCTTCAAGTGCCAGAAGGGTATCCAGTGCATTGCTTTACAATGTGTTGGATATCCCTCTGACACTCAGAGTTAAAAAACGGTGTAAACACTTGGAAGTATACTTTGCAAGCGAGTATTAGTCAAAATGCAAACATATTTTTGTATTAATAAGAAAGTTGAACGTTTATAGAAGATACAGAAAAGTGTATGAAACTATCATACGTCATATCAGAAGTGAAACATTGTAGTTATCTAATGAGACTTACTTACAATGAGCTCTTCTGCTGCTGTTGTCTACAGACCATTATTCCAATCCAGTGATTCTCAGTATTAGTCTTCAAGGATCTTCATCACAGGTGGGTAATCTGTGGATCAGTCATTGCTTTTAGGCTAAGATCATGAATGCCATCTTGAATGCCACATTTGGAAAAAGGATCATATACGTTTAATATTTTATTTCCTGTAATCACCTTTTAAAAAATATGTTTAAAACAGAACTATCATACAAATAATATTAGCACCCAATATATTCGTAACCTAGCGATTTGCAAATCCTTACTGTTCTTTAATTCAAAATGTCCGCGTTAACGCTGATACACTGCTTCTTCAGCAGGAACGAGAGGACAGACAGTGCAGACATCTTACAAGAAATGACAACGCTGTCTGTCCCATTCAGTGCCAGTATTGGTGGTGATGCTAGTTGGTTACCTTAAAGGGATAGTAATACTTAAAAAGTAAAAAAAAATATATGTTGTAGGGTTTATCCCCCCTGAGTAAAACAAGGGTACTCCCACTGCTGAAAGGTGTTTTAGTCTAAAGATATTAAATCTCAAAGTTGATTTTTTTGGTGCAATATCATAGTGGCCTGAAATTGTACAGTGACGCTGTTGCTACACAATCCTATGGAGATTTATGGTCCTGGGACCAGAGATGTCCATAGGATGGTGTAGCAACAGCGCCACTGTACAATTTCAGGCCACTGTGATGTTGCACCTAAAAAATTCAACTTTGAGATTTAATAACTTTTGAATAAAACACCTTTCAGCAGTGGGAGTACCCTTGTTTTACTCAGGGGGATAAATACTACAACATATTTTTTTTACATTTTAAGTATTACTATCCCTTTAAGGTAACCGGAAGTTCCTGAAAGCTCAGGCGCACAGAGCTTCCCTTGTAAGCTCTGTGCAGCCCGCCGTCTTGGAAAGAAGCTGCGTATCAGCAATAACGTGGACATATTGACTTTAAAAACAGTAAGGATTTGCAGATCGCTAGGTTACGAATATATTGGTTGCCAATTTTATTTGTATGATAGTTCCACTTTAATTAATTTTAGATTCCTAAAATTAATTATTTAAACTTCTTTTTTTTAATGCATGTGTAGAAAATTCTGTTTCTGACCGGTTGAGCCACTGTTTGATTTCTCCAGTTTGGACAGCTTGTAATGAGTGAGCCTAACCCCTTAAGGACCAGGGGGATTGTTTACAAGTGAGGAACAGAGCCATTTCATTCGATGAGCCCGCACATGTGAGCGATCACATGTACCAGCTCGCAGAGGGAAGGGCTGAAGCTGACTGCTCCGGTGTTGATTGGCCCGCTGTGATCATTTAACTCATGGCATTCCAGGACCATCTCTGTCCTTAAAGGACTGAATGTTCTTAAAGGAACGAATGTTGTGACAGTCCTGGCACAAGTAAGGGTCCCTGAATAAAGTATATTTAAGACCTGAATTCCACTGCAGTAAATAACTTTTTCAAGGGTTTTATCTACAAATTTCTCCTTAGACTACAATAGTAATCTGTTAGAACAACTGCATAAATTAGTACTATCACCTGGAAAAGATGTGGAGATGTAGCTGCATTGTAAGAACACTGACCCCTGAGCAGCTATCACTCGGGTGAATGTATGACTTCACTAGAGTAGCTCCATCGGTATTACACTCCAACACAGTGATTCTCAGGCTTTTTTCACTCAATGCACATTTAAAGGGTTAGTAATATCTTATCTAAATAAAAAATAATATTGTAGATAATCAAACAAGAAATCCATCTATGCTAGTCTGATCTCTCATACCTTTACGGTTTGAGAGATAACGTTTTAAAGTTCCCCCCTCCCTCCCCTTTCCTTGACATCAGTCTCTAGCTGACAGAAGAAAATCCTGGTCCTGGGACCAGCAGGTGGCTCTTCAGCAGAGCCAAAATAGCGCAATCTAAAAAGAAATACTTCATTGGAAAGGACTACAAAGTATGCTTGCAAACCAGACACACTTTGTAGACTGTTCTAATGAAGTCTTTCTTTTCAGATTGCGCAATTTCGGCTCTGCTCAAGAGCGGCCTCAAATCAGCTGACACGAATCTCCTGCTGTCAGCTTTACAGCTGACATCAGTGATGGAGGAGCTTTAAAATGTTATATCTCTCAACCCATAAAGGTTTGAGAGATCAGACTGGCATTGTGGCTTTCTTTTTTGATTGTCTACAATATTATTTTGTATTTCTATAAGACATTACTAACCCTTTGTAAGAGTGTTAGCTTGCTAAAGCCTATCTCTGGGTGGAAGGAGCCACCCAGAGGTTAGCAGGAAGCTATATGATCTGAAGTAGGCAGGTAAGGAACCCAGAATGCAGGGTAACTACAAGAGATAAAAATAATATGCAAAGGATGGACCACTAGAGATAGAGCAATGCCAGAGTAGCAAGCCAGAGGTCAGGGCAGGCTGAGATAATGCAAGTCCAATGTAGCAAGTTGGAGGTCAGGGCAGGCTGAGATGGTGCAAATCCAGTATAATAGGCCAGAGGTCAAGGCAGGCTGAGAGAGAGCAAGTCCAGTGTAAAAAGCCAGAGGTCAGGGCAGGCTGAGATGGTGCAAGTCCAATATAACAGGCCAGAGGTCAGGGCAGGCTGAGATGGTGCAAGTCCAGTATAACAAGCCAGAGGTCAGGGCAGGCTGAGATGGTGCAAGTCCAGTATAATAGGCCAGAGGTCAGGGCAGGCTGAGATGGTGCAAGTCCAATATAACAAGCCAGAGGTCAGGGCAGGCTGAGATGTTGCAAGTCCAGTATAACAAGCCAGAGGTCAGGGCAGGCTGAGAGAGAGCAAGTCCAGTATAACAAGCCAGAGGTCAGGGCAGGCTGAGAGAGAGAGCAAGTCCAGTACAACAAGCCAGAGGTCAGTACCTGAAAGTAAATGAGTTCCAGAGAAGAGGTCAGTGAGAAGGCCACTGGAGGATACTGGAAGGCCCTGGATAGGGCTGCAGGCAAACTGGAAGGCCCTGGATAGGATTGCAGGCTAACTGGAAGGCCCTTGATAGGGCTGAAGGCAGACTGGAAGGCCCTGGATAGGGCTGAAGATAGCAGGCAAAACTGGAAGGCCCTGGATAGGGCTGCAGGCAGGGCTGAAGACACTTGACAAGGCTGACGAACCCGCGGGACTCAAGCAACAACTGAGCGCCGAGTCCCGGTTCCCGCTGGCTTAAATAGACGCCGGGCGCCCCGAAAATGATGTTGGTGCGACGACCAACGTCACTCCCTACAGCTGCGCATGCGTGGAAACGCGCGCATGCGCCCAGCCGTCCTGAAGCCAGTCAAGCTACTGGCAAGGACAGCGCGGACAACGTGGATCGTAACACCCTTTGACATGCAATCTGAAATTTTCAGGGCACCCCTAGCATTTTATAGGTAATTTCTCAACAACATACTGAATGGTGAAATAAATATATAGTTATTCATAGGTTCCAAAGTCACAATGACAACAAAGAGCATACACATTAATTTAAAATTAAAAGGATAACCTGGCATTTTGCTGACAGCTTGAGACTGATATTTTGCAGCCAGGTGCTGCTATTGCTATTACAGTCTTTGAAAAGACCGGCTAGTAATATGGTGACTGGTTTATAGGAAAAGAAATATCAGGATAGACTAAAGGATCTGAACATAGCTTGGAGGAGAGAAGAGAGAGAGTGGATATGATAGAAACATTCAAAAACATGAAGGGGTTCAACAAAGTGCTCATAATTACATATATTTAGGAGTCTTCCATTCAGCAGTGAAGCATATCCATTAAAGCGGAATGTTCACCTAAAATAAAATTTTGAGCATGTGTTTTAATACATAAACCTAGATTAACGCTGTGTTTTTGTTTTTTTTAATCGTCTGCTAGTGGAGATATTTAGACTTTAAAATCGGGCGCTTCCGTGTTCTACGGGAACCTGTACCGTCTCTGGACTTTCCAGCTGCCCCAGTGAGTGCCTTCACACTTCCCTTTGTAGCTGTTTTTCTGTGGGCTAACGTTAAAGCAGGCTCCGTTTACAATGCTACTGAGGTTGCAACCTAAGTAGAACTGTAAACGGAGCCTGCTGTAATGTTAGACCACAGATAAAACAGCTATGAAGGGGAGCGTGAATGTGCTTCCTGGGGCAGCTGGAAAGTCCTGAGGCGTCATGCGGGACATACAGGGTCCCACAAAATGCAGACGTGCCCGATTTTAAAGTGTAAATATCTCCATTAGCAAACAATTAAAACTAAAAACAAAACAGCGTTAATCTAGGTTTATGTATTAAAACACATGCTCAAAATTTTATTTTAGGTGAATGTTCCGCTTTAATATAGGCTTCAATATGCCTGAACGGTTGCTAAATGCCAGTTGACTAAAAACTGAAAATAAGTAGCAGTAAACCACACCAGAGATCAAATGCTAAAAGAAAGGTATTTAGCTATAACTTAATGCTGTTTGGAGGGCCCCTACAAGTCATTCTGTTAAACAAATTAAGATTCTTAATGTATCATGTTCCTTTTAACTGTTGTTTTATTAGTGACATTTGGCACCATTCTAAGCTCTGACTCCTAGAATTAATACTGACAATAATGTCACATATTTATCACATTTTTAACCCTAGGATAGCCATGAGGTGCCAAATGTAAGTAAAATTGTGTATGCCATCATGGTGGAGGGGGAGTTAACTGTTGGAGGAATGAAAGACGGGAGTAGGGATGGGAGAAAAGTCCCATTTTGTTCCCTTGAGAATTTTTGTGAAAAAAGCATGATTTTCTGCTTTTCCTGTCAATAAACACAGAGATTTTCTGCAGTTCCTCTAACGCCACACACGCGTTCCCACCTCCATACTTTAAAAACCCAGTATTTCCTGTCATGTAGCATGGTGTACTTTAATAGACAAAGGGACCAAAAGCAGGCAGAGAGAAAAAAAATGTAATACTAATAGTTACAATTTTAACCCCTTAACGACCCTTGACGGTCATAGTACGTCAAAGGTCGATCTGACTGAACGACCCATGACGTACTATGACCATCATGGAATTCCGGGCTCCTCCTCTGCTGCACGCCGTTCAGGGAGTCCGGAAGCGGAAGAAGAAAAAAAAAAATGCTCCGCGGTCCTTAATTAACCGTGCCCCGACGATCGGACAGTCGTTAAGCGGTTAAGTGCTGGATAGAACTATGATCAGCAGGAGAAGCTGGGTGGACCATTATGCTGCTGATTCAGACATGGAGGAAGAAGGCAGCAGCAGCACCTGTCAAGGGAGCTAACATACACCTGATCCAATGATTCCCAGTCCCTTTTGGGGAACTATGTTGAAGAAGGCGGTACTGGATAGCAGTATGAGAAGTAGCACAGCAGGGGATCCTCTATCACATTTGACATCTCCATCCAGTCCCAATGATCAGCAAGAGCCTGGTGGTGATGAAGAGAATGAGGCTGAGGATGGACTAGCTGGTGTGGAAGAGATTATGAAAGTGTTTTTGGTGGAAAGCAAAAAGGAATATGAGAAAAAATGAATATGGGGATGGACAACATCGCCACCCCTAGCAGTGACATTCAGTAGTTTGTTGCTGCTGCTGTAAAACTTACTATTAAGTCATCAGAAGCAAAAATTCATCTGTCACAGCAGCAGGATGATGTAGATGTGAGGATCTGTTCTCCCACTGCATTGTGTGGTATGCCGACTACACATGGCACTATGGTACAAAGCAATTGAATCCAGGGTATCAGGGAACATCTGCAGACATTCCATCCCACTGAATACTCTAAGCTGGTGGCAGGGAGGATTCATATTTTTTATTGTCTTCTACCTTGACATCACGGGGGAGATTTACTAAGTGGTGATAAAGTGGAGGTGAGTTTCCAGTTTATCACTTCTCCAATTACTAGTGCATAGGCTCTATAAAATAACATGGGAATTGGAGAAGTTATAAACTGGAGAAGTCATCTCTACTTCATCTCTGCTTACTGAATCTCCCCCCACGTGGCCTTAGCAGACAAAAGCCATAGAGACAGCAGTACTTGGGTTCTTTCAATATGGGTTAACATTGTTGACCTAAGTGTCAAGGTGTTTGGTTGCAGTTGTTGCTTAATATGAGTGCATATGTGTTAAATGTTGTGATACTTCCCAGTTCTTCCCCTATTCCACAATGTTTCCTTGCGCACACTGCTTGCCTGAGGTATACAAACAATTTTTTCTCAGGGGTTGTTTTTGGCAAGCCTAAAGCCTGCAAACAATTTTTATTCAGGGCTAGCTTTATTTGAAGCCCGCTATCAATTTTTTCCTAGCCTAGCTGTAGTATTTTGAATGTTTAACTTTCTGTAAGCCTACAAAATCAATATTCAAGTTTTTTCTTTCTGCAAGCCTGCTGCAATGCTTGCTAATCATTATTTTTAGAGATGATAAAAAAATAATAATAAAGTGACAATGTCCACTGAATATGGCAGATGTGTATGGAGGTGCTGGACTGGTGTGGTTTCATTGATGTATATATATCATGATGATTCATAGTGCTTCAAGCTAGACCGATTTTTTTGCATTATCATCTTTGAGTCTAATTTAAGGTAGCATTATTTTCATTATTGTCAAACATTAATTAGTGGTCATAGCAGTGGTCCCAACAGTGGTATGTGGTAGCAACCCTTCAAATCCCTCATCATCATCCACAGTGCTACTGTTAATAGTACATGTCATGAGCTTTCCTGTCTTGTGTGGTATTGTCCACATCTGCTTCCAGATACTCAGATGGTATTAGATGCTGGTTTATTTTTAGAAATATGTGTCCCAACACTGCTACTTGATAGCCATGCCCTGCAGTCATTAACAATATTACCAGCAGTGCTGAAAACCCACTCACACCGAACACTTGCAGTGGCCAACTAAGGTTTCCACAGCAATACATCAGTACTGCCACACACACACTGTTTTGTTTGCCAGTAGTGAACCGGGTCATTGTTTTTGCCTAGAATGTAGCTATCCTTCAAGTATACTATAACCATCTCACATGCAGTGGGACCACTTCGATAAGTTACACATTGTTAGTGTTGTTACCAATCCATGCTCTGTAAGCATGTCCCATAGAGATGTGCCACTACCACCATAAATGTTAGATTGCCTCTCATGACAAACATTAATTGCTTTCTGTGAGGATGTGTTCAGAAATATGAACTCACTGCTCCTCCTCCTTACACCTACCCTCTACCCCTAGTACATTTGCTGGACATTATTAAACTAGTTTGTGTGCATGTCACAACCCATTTCCTCCTGTTTATAGGTGGACTAAAAGCATCCACATCCTGTTGCATCCTACTTAAACCCTGGTCCTTCCCACTGTCCTTTCCCTTGGATGGTCATTACTCAGCGTCTTGTACCTGTGATCCTGATTCATCCATTTCCTGTTGTGACCCGGTCTATGTATCGTTGTTCCTGATATCTGGCTTCCTGACTCCGGCTCTGCTCTATGACTACCCTCTACTCTCAAAGTCATCCATCTTACTGTGTACCGACTCCAGCTTTGTTCACCAACCTTTTGCTTCTCTACTGTGATCCAACCTACTGTGTACTGATTCCAGATCTGCTCACCGACCATCCGCTTCTCTTCAGTGATCCCACCTACTGTGTATCGACTCCGGCCTACGCCCTTCTGCTTGTCTCCAGTATTCTACCTTTTGTGTATCGACTTCTGGCCTGCCATACAACTATCCGCACTTCGCTACTGCTCCTACTTCCAAGGTATCAACAAACTATATACCTCTGGTTGTTTGACTATCTGTGTACCAACTCATGGCTTGTCGTATGACTAACTTCTATAAAACAAATTTAAGCGGCTCCAAGAGAAAAGGACTCATGTAGTCATATATCAGTTGTGCCACAGTAATCGGAAATGTTTGGCATGTGCTAGATGGACTACGGACTTTCCTTAGTCCTGTCTCTGCAACACAAACTCCCCTATGCCCACTGCACAAAATGCCAGCCACACCTGTCAATAAAATTAAAACAATATTTACTAGGCAATTTAAAAAACCAAACAGTACTTGAACAATATCAATGACTCACATTATAATCACCTCGGAGACCCAAAGGTCATGGTCACATCAACGTGTTTCGTGTATACATTGCTTAATCATGATGTATACATGAAACGCGTTGATGTGACCATGACCTTTGGGTCTCCGAGGTGATTATAATGTGAGTCATTGATATTGTACAAGTACTGTTTGGATTTTTAAATTGCCTAATAAATATTCTTTTCAATTTTATTGATGGGTTTGGCTGGCATTTTGTGCAGTGGGCATAGGAGAGTTTGTGTTGTCTTATGACTACCCGCACCCCTTCTGTGTAGGACCAACAGACTTTCGACTTAAGGCCTGTGGTTTGACTTCTGGACATTGCATTTAGGTTCCGACCCCGTGTCAGTGCTAGTGTGTCTCTGCCTTCCGACATCCTCTACACACTAGCTAACCCTGACCCAGGCTGAGAGACTGTGATATTGTATTGACATATACAATAGAACTGATTATATGTGACTTCTTGTCCTTTGCAAAAGTAGTATCCATCTGCTCAGTCACCACAGCTCCCATCAGGGTCCCTGTCTCTGTCACCTATCAGTCATACTATTTTTAAGTTTGTTTTTTCTTTTTATTAACTGTCCTTATCACTATTGACAAAAAAGCAAACAAAGAAAAAAAAAAAAACAACACTCCCTATGTAACTATTTCTTCCCCCAGGCTCCCCTAACACAGAGAGAACAGCCAGCTGGAGGAACTTGAATCAAGCAGCTCATTTTCAACACTTACATGTTAGCTTCAAAACCACTCCAGGGTATTACCAAAGTATATGACTGAATACCGGCTCTGCCATTGTTAGGACTTTAACCCCTTAAGGACCAGCCGCACATGCACGCAGCCTTCACTTAAGGACCACGGAGCATTTTTTTTTTTTTTGCTCATCTGATTCCGGACTCCCGGAACAGGGCGTGAAGCCACGCGGGGAGCCTGGAATTCCATGATGTGCATCTACGTCCTTTGTCCTTTAGGGACATCCACCTTGTGACGCACATGTAAGTCATGGCTCATTAAGGGGTTAATGCCAGTGAGTCCAGAATGACACCTGTAGCTTGAGCAGGAAAATGGATTAAAGTTACAGCACTTTCCTCCGTGCCTTTCAGTTAAACAAGGGGCAGAGGAACACTACACTCAGGGGATCTTAAACTCACGCTCATCCCTGCTTTCCAGGACTTCAGCTTTTCTGGATCTCCTCACATCAAAAATTGTGAATCAATCAGTGGTACAATTATTCTGAAGGATCTGCCTGAGTTGATGACATTCACTTTTTAGTAAGTGGAACAGGGTGGGAAGGAGGAGAAGTGGAAGGAATAGGGTGAGGAGAAGTGGGCAGAGTTACCCAGAGAACACACACAACTGGAGAATCAGTCTCAGTCCTTAGAGAGCCGGTAATTAATGCTGAAAACTGGAGTCTCCTGGGTAGATCTGGAGAATGCCCAGGTATGAGGATTAGAGTACATTTGGCAATATGCTAGCATGCATCTCCCTTTATATTAACCCCTTGAGTGCTAGATATGTCTCCAGTGCATTGCTAAGAAATGCATTGGAGACATCTCAACGTCAATGATATTAATAGCATGATATCTTTGTCACACAAGACGATTTAGAGAAATCAGATTGTGTTTGTCAAGTGGCCTCCTGATGTGAAATGAACGAATGACTTCAGTTTGAGGGTTATTACGCCGTACCACCAAGACAAGCCTGATACTGCAACTTGTGTCTAATACAAACAGGATAAATTATTATTTCAAAATACAGCATGAGAGATTTAATTCAATGCATTAAATATTCACATTCATCAGCAACCACTATACACAATTAATTTTAAATGTCAAATTTCATAAATGTTTTGTTGAGCCTTATATTTTGTATCCCAATCTTATTATATTAATAAAAAATATATATTCAAGGAATAATGCCAGAGAAATTATCTGGCTGTGTTCACTCCATTAAGTGCAAGTATTTTAAAGAGACAGTCAGTCTTCTTACAGTCTATTCCTGCAGCTCTGATTGCTATGTGTGCTGTAGAGACAAGATTTTCTACATTGTATCATTGTCTTGTCTACATTTCATCATTATGATCTCTTTCACAGTCCTTGACAGAAAGCTCTTTGGAAACAGATTCAGTAAATGCCCTTTCAATGATATAAAAGCATAAAAAGAAAAGAAAAAAGAAGATGAAATATTGAAGATGGAAACAAGAATCAATAACAAGTATAGGCAATCTGACTTTACATATTACGTCCTTGCAAAATATGCAGCCAAAAAGGTGGTTTACTGTCAAATTAGGTGCATAACACATTCTAAAGGATTTAACCCATTGAGTGCCAGGTGGCTCCTGCAACTCATTGCTCCCCAATGCTTTGGGTATTCAAAAGGCTACCTTCAACTTCATAGGAGCATATACATAAAGTAACATGGAGCAATTCTGGGGCAAATCAATTGTTCCATGGGGTACAAATAAACATTGCACCAATTCCTAATGATTTAACCCCTTCGCGACCACTGAAGTGCCAGGACCGTCACGGCGGTCCAGCACTTAATGACCAGTGATGGTCCTGGCATGTCATGGAGTTCAGGGCCCCGTGGTCACCAAGTGCCGGACACGCCTGCGCACGCCAGTCCTTATGGGGTTAAAGAGACGGTAATACTTTATTTTGACAATATTTAATATTGTTCTAATGAAATAAATAAAGCAAATGATCTTACTCTTCTTTGCATAACTTCTATAGTTTTCGTGTAATATTGTTCTAAAGTTCCCCCTTCCACCTCTTTTATCCACGTCAGAGCTCTAGCTGACAAACTTAGATTCTGGTCCCGGGACCAGATGGCTCCTCTGCAGAGCTGAAATAGGATGGTATACAATGAGAATCTTCAAGAGAATGGTCTACAAAGCGTGCCTGGTTTGAGGCAGACAAACTTGGTAGACCGTTCTCATGAAGATTCTATTTGTATGCAATATTATTTCAGCTCTGCAGATGAGCTGTCCGGTCCAGTCCCAGGACCAGTATCTAAGTTTGTCAGCTAGAGAGCTGATGTGGATAACATGGGAACTTTACAACAATATTATATGAAAACTATAAAAAAAGTTATGGCACCAGTTCCTAAAAAAATCCGTTAATGAACTGGAAAAACTGCAGAGATTTGCAACAAAACTGATAAAGGGATTAGAGGATCTGTTTAAAGAGAGACAGAGACATGTAAGAGGTGATATGATTATCAATTACAAATATATTAAAGATTCAAGAAATATATTCAATATTTGTTACAGTTAGGGCAGTAAAGTTATGGAATCCTTTGCCTCAATATGCTGTACTTGCAGATACTGTAGTAACGGATACCTTTCTAGCTCAGAACAATATTGACATTTATGAAAGTTGGTTTCAAAGCAAATAAGATGTTGATCCAGGGAAATATCTGACTGCCATTTGGAGTCAGGAATGATTTGTTTTTACCCACTTGGGGTTTAATTGCATTCCGCCGGATCAATAGGGGTGATATGGCATGGGCTGTACTTGATGGATGCATATATATTTTTTCAGCCTCATCAACTATGTTACTATGTTACATGTATTCGTTATTTAACCCACCAAATGTGAAGCAATCTCCAATACATTACAAAGCAATGCGCTGGAGTCTCTTCTAGCATCAAGATGGTTAAAAAGGCCTATCTATATACATAAAGCGCTAGCCTGCGAAGCTCCCTGTGTGCGTAAACACACATGTGCAGGAGAGACTGCCGGAACGATGCAGTCATGCGCAGGAGAGACTGCCGGAATGATGCAGTCATGCGCAGGAGAGTCTGCCGGAATGATGCAGTCATGCGCAGGAGAGTCTGCCGGAATGATGCAGTCATGCGCAGGAGAGACTGACGGAATGATGCAGTCATGCGCAGTAGAGTCTGCTGGAACGATGCAGTCATGCGCAGTAGAGACCGGCTGAACACGCTGATCCAGAGCGGGAAACTCCGGACGGCTCGCCGCCTGTTTGTGTTCCCGGCCCCGGTTCCCGGCACTTTACCCTATGTATATGGGCTTTCATACTAGTTACTTAATAATTTGCTAAGAGCTCAGCTGCTGCCTTAAAACAGACCTAATATGCTACCTTTAACCCTCTGAGTGCCAGAGGGGTACGCAATGCATTGCGTTGCGTACCCCTCTGGCATTCAAAGGGTTAAACAGACCAACTTTTGTTTCTTCACAGTGAACTAAAAGATTCAAAATCCTACAAATATGAAGAATCCAAGAATCCACAAAATCTGATATTTTATGAAATTGAAGATTAGTTTAGTCCACACAAAAAAAAAATAAAAGGTATCATCAAATTGATTTTTCTAACAAAATTCCATCTTACAGTTGTAATCTGTTGAGTGCCAGGTCAATATCCAACAAATTGCATTGCAATGCATTGGATATGTCCCTGTCACTCGAAGGGTTAATCTTTTAGCTGAGTGTTTAAGTGATTGACTTCTCTATAAAAAACGTATTATTTCATACTTCTTGTCAGATTCTGTAAGTGCTGACATTAATGTATCAAGCTGTTTATTTGACTTTATTAATAAAGTTTTGTAACATGTCAATGGGTAAAGGAAACACAATGGTAGAGTTATGCTCTGCTGCAATGGTGTTCAGTGTCTGCAGGTAGCGCAGTTGCAGAGCTGCTGGTGACTCCGATATCACCATAGAGGCTTCCTTCAGAGCACGGGAAGCGTTCATTTCACCTTCAGCCGCTACAACCTAGAATGGAACATTGAAGAATTCATTAACGAGTGGCGATGTAATCACAGTTTATTCCTTGTGGACATATTTCATACATGAAATGTTCATCAATAATTAAATTAAAACAAAATGTTGTTTGCTCGATTGGTCCTGAAGCAGATACATTCAATGCACACCAGAGCTATGTACAGCAGCTTTGTACATAGTAATTTAACCCTTGGATACCAGAGACATCTCCAGTGCTTTGCTTCACAATGTCATGGAGATAGTGGAACTATGATTTAAAGGTATAGTAATGGCTTCCTTGATTGAAGTTTAATATTGTAGATATAAAAAATAAATTGATATAAGTCCAATCTCTCAAACATGTATAGTTTGAGAGAAATACTCTTATAAAGTTCCCCCCTCCCTCCCCTTTCGCAGATGTCAGTGCTCTAGCTGACAGCAGGAGATTCAGGTCATGCAACCCAATGGCGGCTCTTCAACAGAGACGAACTAGCTCTATGTAAAAAGTAATACTTCATTGGAACGGTCTACAAAGTGTGCTTGCAAACCAGACAAACTTTGTAGACCGTTCCAATGAAGTATTTCTTTATAGATAGCTCTATTTCGTCTCTGTTGAAGAGTTGCCAGACGGTCCCGGGACCAGGATCTCCTTCTGTCAGCTACAGTGCTGTTGTCAGTGAAAGGGGTGTGAGGGGGAACTTTATAACCATATATCACTCAAACTATACATGTTTGAGACAATTTTGTTTTTTTTATATCTACAACACTAAACTTCGATAAAGGAAGACATCACTATCCCTTTAAGGAAAATTAGCCCTAAATTATTTAATAGAAGGAGTTACCTGGGCAGGTGTACTTCATGCTTCAGTCAGTTGTATCTATTTACTATTTTTAATATTTGATCTCTCCTAGAGTCCAACGCTAGTTGCGTATGTGGTCCTCAATTGATTTTGACATTCCTGATACACAGGAAACTGCAGATACAATGCAACAAATATATAGAAATACTTAACTTCTGTATGAACCATACTTACCTAAGTAAGCCCTCTTAAAAACATTAACAGCCAATTATTTCTTGAGTATACTTTATAACTGTTTTTCCCAATGTATTGGAAACCATTGTAGTATTCAGAGGTTGAAAAGCCACATTTAAAGGGGAAGGACAATGGGCTTTCTAACTACTGGCAGTTATCACTCCATTTTCCCTTAAGAGCTCTGTGATCTGCAAGATGAGATGATGTCAGAGCTTCTGGGAGATTTCTGTCCTCTCCATTGAAGGCCATTGTCTGCATATTCACTAACAGGGCTTCAGTGATGAGAAGCTCTGAGTGAAGCACAGAGATCACACTGCTCTGCCCTACAAAAGAGAATGGTAGATGTTTAAGCTTTAGGAATTAAGGCCTCGATCCAAATGTTGGAGACAGCTGTTTTTTCTGCCAACGGCATTTTTTACAGCACAGTAAGCTGTTCAAATGTCTGTGCTGTGAAAAAATACCAGCAAAAAAAAGAACCGTCGTGAGATGAAGTTAAGAGGTGTTTTCATCCATTCAAAAGGATGAAAACACCATAAACTGCAATTCAAATGTCTGAGTTAGGCAAGAACAGGTGATAAGGGACTCAAGTTTTTTCAGCTTGAGTCCCTTATCGCTTGTTTAAACAGTCGACACAGACACTTCAAGTTAAAAAAAAATCTAAGTCCTCAGTGGATGTATTGATATGGGGCTCTAAGATCCATATCAATACATCCAAAGGATGAAAAATGTGTCAGACATTAGTAGAATTAACCCTGTGAGTGAAGGTGGGGTATAATTACCCCGCCAGCATGCATAGGGTTAACCCGACTAAGTTAAAAAAAAATCACATTAGAAGTAACACTTACCATTAATCCTGATGTCCAGTGGAGTCCTCAGCTTCCTGGTCATCTTCTATCCTTTTCTATCTTCTTTCTTCTGTCTCCTTCCTGTGAAAGAAAAAATTAAGTTTGAGTTGAAAGCATAGATACTTTAACCCCTTGAGTGGCAGTGGGGTACGCAATGCATTGCAAAGCAATGTGTTTCGTACCTCTCTGGAGGCCAGAGGGTTAAAGTACATAGTAGTGTGCCACGTTTTCAAATAAAGATCCTCCACATGTAATGATAAACATATCATGAAATGTTTGCTATACATCATAATGAAATGGTATGTCTGTTTTCTATAAGAAAAATAAAAAGCCAACTTGGCTTTTCAATATTGCTGTCTCTTCCACTGTGTGAGGCGCTGAGGCGGCGGCGGAGACAGAATAAGGTTGCACACCCCTCCCCTCTTCTTCTTCATGGGCCAAAGCCCATATATATATGGGCAGCCTTACTTCTAACTCTCTCACAGCCATTGGCTGGGAGATGCTTATGCACTTCCCAGCCAATCAGATTTGAGCTGCTGTGCTGTGAGAGAATTAGAAGTAAGGCGGCCCATATATAAGGGCAGCCTCAATTCTAATTCTCTCAGACCGGAGCGGGCATTGGCCCATGAAGAAGAAGACGGGAGGGATGTGCCACCTTATTCTGTCTCCACCGCCGCCTCAGCGCCTCACACAGCGGCGGAGACAGCAACATTGAAAAGCTAAGTTGGCTTTTTATTTTTCTTATAGAAAACAGACATACCATTTCATTATGATGTATAGCAAACATTTCATGACATGTTTATCATTACATGTGGGGGATCTTTATTTGAAAACATGGCAGACTATTAAGTACTTTAACCCTTTGGGCTCCAGAGAGGTACGCAACGCATTGCTTTGCAATGCGTTGTGTACCCCTCTGGCACTGAAGGGGTTAAAGTATCTATGCTTTCAACTCAAACTTATTTTTTTCTTTCACAGGAAGAAGATAGAAGAAAGAAAACAGAAGATACAAGAGAAGATATAAGAAAGAGGTAGAAGGAGACAGACAGTGGATGACAGGTAAGTGTAACATAGACTTTTTAACAATCGGTGCTTGACAGTATGTAGGCACTGATCGTTATTTTTTTTACTGTTCCGTTCCAAAAACCGGCGTTATTTAGCGGCATTTTGGGAGCTTAACGCAGAAAATGGACGTTTGGACACAACACCAGTTTTGTGTCCTAACGTCCATTTTGCTAAATGTCGGTAGGACATTTGAATAACGAACAGGACATTTTATTTTGTCGGTCGGTATCCATTTTGCATTACCGACATTTTTCTACTCCAACATTTGGATCGAGCCAAGTTCCTATAGCTGTAAGGTAACTAACTCTAGTTGCAAAGCCCATTCCCCTGACTCTTTACTACCTCTTTAAAATCAACATGAAATTTACCCCTAGAGTACAGTTGGTTTGTCCCAAAATTGCTCCACTTTTGACATTGTTCATATGTGTCTCTTTGTTTGGTTTTCAATCTGAACATTTTCAACTAGAAATAACATCAATTTAGTGTGCTTTCATCTGACATGATTCACATCTGATTTTCTATGAAACTTTATTGTTCAGCATAGTTAGCAAGCCTTTCATTGGGAGAAGATGGTTATGAATTACCTTAGCACGGGCCTCTCTCACAGCTTCAGCCTCAGCAGCCATAGCCCTCTGCATCTGCACAGGTAGGCGCACATCCCTCATCTCCACACGGTCCACCTTCACTCCCCATGGGTGTGTGGCGTTATCCAGGATTGACTAAGGAATGCCAGTAAGTCTTATTAGATTGCATTATAGGACAAAGCTTTGGAGATTAGTGTTTCATTAATGATTTGTTTCTTTTTGGCATCCAGAAAGAAAGATGGTACCGTGTTAGCCAGTGGAGTAGATAGGATTCAGTGTAGCAAAAAACTCACAAGAGTGGTATAAAGGTGATACCTTTTAATGGCTAACTGAGGACATAACAAGTGCAAGCTTTCGGGACACAAAGGTCCCTTCTTTTTGGCACACATCTTATTAGTAAGAAAACTGTGTAGTGTGCAGAAGCAAAGTAGAAGAATGATACATAAGCAAATATCAGTTTAAGAATAAAAAAATCAAGGGGTTAACAGTCTCCACCTTGATTCGACTTGAATGAAAAAATTAGGGAATCAAGTTATCTCCCCATAACTTATATAAAGACATTTTGGAATGCACGATTTTTTTTCTAACAATTAACCCTTCCATTGCCTGTAAGGTTGGGACACATTACCATGAAATGCATTTCAAGGCAATCAGGCAACGGAGGAGTAAAATTTGGGGAGACTATAGGTGTGGGGAGGGTGTTTAGGGGAACAAGAGGTGGCTGTAGGGCCAGACAGGTGCCCAGAAGGGCTATTACCCCTATTCCCACCAGTTACCTCTGCCACCTGGCACAAGGGAACAGGTGCATGGTCTGCCCGCTTCCATTCAGCCTATTTACTAAAGCAGGGCTGGCTGCTCCTCCAGCGGGGGTGGGGGGTTGTAAGCCAGCCGTGCAACTGAAATTCTGCCTTTTTTAGACTGGCATCTTCTGCTGACATGTACTCTGCCTACTTCAAGGGATAGTAATATCTTTATTTTATTTTGTAGGCATTAAAAAAACATGAAGAACTATATAAGTCTTATATCTCAAACCTTTATGGTTTGAGAGATATTCACAAGCAAAGTTTCCCCTCCCGCCTCTTTTACCTAGTGTAAGCAATCTCTTCTCAGATGTGGAATGCAGTCTATAGACCAGACAGATAACAGCAGGGGACAATCTTCTTTATATGAAAACAATGAAAAATCAGGTTTTTCCCTTATCTTAATTGAAGATTGTCCATCTCTGCAGTCTACCTGGGCACCTCCCTTCTGCTCTAGCTGAACAGTGTGACATCAGTAAAAGGGGCGGGAGGGGTACACTTTGTCATTGAATTACTCTTGAAGTACAACACTGACAGAATTGAAATAACACTCTCCAAAGTTCAAATACTATGATGATTAATTAGAGCTGCTTTTATTATGAAACATTACTATCCCTTTCACATTGGACTGAGAAAAAAAAACAGTGGGTAGAGTCCTGGACTGATTGGACTTATGCATAAAAAAATAAGAGCAATTCTGGAGATAGCCAATTTCACCACAGAGGACAAAAACAATGGGGATTTAACACATTGAAAGACTTCTTTAGCATTCAAGTGATTAATAGTGCAATTTAAATCAACGAAAATGTTTATTTGTTCCTTATGGTGCAGATGGATATCTCCAGAATGATTCCTATTTTCTTTTGTACATGAGGCTCATTATCTCTTGAATCAGGACACAAGTGGAAAATTCATAATGTCCATTATGATTTTTCTGGCCATAGAAAGGTAGTGTGTTTGGTGGGGTTATTAGGAGGGGTTAGTGTTCCTTTAATGTGAGTTGGTGCATGTAGCTGCAAAGACGATTAGTGTTACCTGAATGTTGTGAGCAATCTCCTCCCTGTTGGACAGAATGCTGGATAGAGTTTGCGTCCCCAGGATGTTTCTAAGAGTGGTCTGAGCCAGTTGGTGGGTTGCGAGATGAACATTGTTTACATTTGCCACAGACTTGATTGCACTTTCCACCTTGTAGTACACAACTCCATCAACAGTTGTAGTCACGGAGTCCTTGGTTAGAATCTAAAACACAAGAACAATGTAGAGGGATAAACATGAGGCCTTATGAGTAAACACTGAGTACAGCACTTCTGGGGCAGTTGCACCATGAGGACAAATAGAAATGCTCACAATTCCCATTAATTTACAAGGGACTTTGTAACAGTTTGCATATTTGAGATATCTCCAACACATTGTAGATCAAAATGTTGGAGGCCTCACTAGCATCTGACAGGCTAAATGCCATATTAAAATTAGTTGGTTTGTTTCAGAATTGTACCCATTTCCTTTTTTACATAGCACTCATTGCACATATTTAAAATACCACAAAACAATCAGGTCCATATTTAGATCTCAAGGTCCCCAAGGCAAGAAATCATTGGTGTACCTAGCTCCACCCATGGCACCTCATGCATCTCATTCATACCTGGGTACCCTCTGGATCTGCCCTGAATTTTCAGGGAATAAAGGCTCATTCTCTGGCTGGATAAGTTTGGGGGTAACCCGCCCACTTTCCTGCCAGTTCCACCCACTCCTACGCTGTTCCAAGTATTTTGTAGCCCATTTCAGGTTAAACTCCACCTCACAAACCCATTCACCATTCCCACATTGTAGTAAGCCTCACCCACATGATGCATTAATTGCATCATTTGGGCACTCCCACCCTCAACTGAGTGTGTTTTTCTGGGGACAAACAACCAGAAGGTTCCATAGTATGATCCCATTATTCTACCTCAAACCAATTAATTTTTGGCTGGCACAGAAAATATTCTTATACTGGGTCTGTCACACAGCAAAACAATAAGTGATTTTGAAAGTGTTTTCAGAATCACTTATAATTATGCTAGCTATTTTATATTCCAAAACAATAGATCCTGAGATATTTAACTGTATTTTTTTGCCACTTTAAGCACATTCAGTACTGGCCAGCAGGAAGTGACAGTTGCGAATGTTGAGCAGTGTGGAATGTTAGTTTGTGGCAGGAATGCCTGGGAGAATTATACTAACTGATAAATAAATAAGGCTAAATACAAAATGTCTAACATAAATATAGGCAATTTTGAACAAACTGAAAAAGTATTAAACTGACCACAATAAACTAGTAGGAAGATGAACTAAGATGTGATGAAGATGCAAAATATCTTCTCCAATGAGAAAAAAGCTCCAATTTCTATGTTATTCTATAGAGTCTTGGTACTATGATGTCTCAAGTTGGAGAAATTTTAGTGCAGACGTTATGTGCTCTTTATCACACCTTAGTGCATAACTCCCCAAGATTAGCTCTCTGGACATACCGACAACTCAGCACAGTGGATGTGGCCAGTGAGGCTGAGGCTCCCCATACTCTGTCTAATGGGAAATCCATCCTTGTGGATATATTAAAGATACAACATGCAATAAAATAGTAACTTATCAAACAAAAATTGGAATGCAAACAGGAACAAGGTTAGTTTAATGCTGGTAATAAAGAGTAATTGAACATGCCTGGTTCTAATGCATATTCATGAGTAATTTTAAGGATCTACTGGAAGATAAGCATGTCAAACTATTTTATATATATATAGACACTAGTGTAAAAGCCTGTGTACCCAGGCCAAAGTGCGTAAAACTGCAGAACTATACCTCCCAGCATTCTGTGTGTTCGAGTAGTGACTGCATCATCAAACATCTGACCTTTTATATTATAGCATAGATGTATAAAATAAATGTAATTTAATCCTTCTCTCTCTTTGGCCTTCCTGTTAAGTACCTAACAATAGATTATCTTTGAGACCCCTTCTTACTACACTGATAAGTTCAGTCATATTTAACCCTTTGAGTTCCAGAGAGATTGATTGTGCAAATCATTGCAGACCCCTCTGGCAGTTAAAGGGTTAAAAACTAAAGGACTTATTTATCAAGATAAGGAGGTGCAGTTCTGGAGAGAGACAACTGTCCCACTGGTTTGAAATGAAAATTCCCAACCATTTAAATGGGGATTTCAACACCTTAAACAGTAGAGGTCACTGACACGTTGTGAAGCAATGCATTGAAGATAATGGGTTAAAAGCCCCATTTAAATTCATGGGCTGTTCAGGAATTTGTGATTGTTCCTTTTGGTGCAGTTGGTTTTCTTTAGAATTACTTCTGAACTCAGGGCCCATAGAGGGGAGAAGCAATCTGTTGGACTCCTATACTTTAAGGGGTTAAAATCCTGGTTAAATCAATGGAACTTGCAGAGTTTTCATTCTCCTTTCTATGGTGCAATTGGATTGCTCTAGAATTTCTAGAATTGTACCTCTTTAACCCTTTGAGTGCCAGAGAGGTAAGCAACAAGATGTGTACCCCTCTGGCACTCAAAGGGTTAAATCAATGACCCTAAATTCTCAAATATCTACAGGATGGGGGCATATAATCTGTCAGAACTTCACAATGCATTGCAGATATCTCAAGAATGCAAGGGTTAAAAGTGAAATTTGTCACACAGTTCTAATAAACCATGTCTCCAAACACCACTTCCATTTCACTGCTACTCCCAGGGCACTTTTAGGACCCCTGAGGCCCCTGGCGGAATTGTGAATGGAAATCATCAAATATAGGTAATCAGTTTTATCTTATGTTTAAATTTACCTTTCCTACCTGTTTGTGAAGAAATCAGCCACGTGTACAACTAGAATAGCCTCAATGCCTACTGACCATCTGTCTAAACTGGTTCCTTTCTGTAAAACTGGGACTGTTGGGAACCCAAGATAAGAAACAAGAGGCCCCCACTACTCCCATTAATTAACATACCTGGGAACTTTTTGATGAGGACTCCCCTAAGAGGGGAATCCTTTGCTGCCGATGGGAGGGAAAAATGATGAAATTTGCTTCAAAAAGGGGGTGGGGTTAATCACAAGTGGGGGAGGAGCTTTACAAATAAAATAAATAAGCATACAAAATTGCTGGGGAAGGCAGAGAAGAGGCCGGGGAGTGGGAGGAACATAATGGGAGGAGCGGATATGGAACTCCCCACATCCAGAGAATCAGTCTCTGCTCCAGAGACCCGGTGACTAGAAGCTAATACCGGAGTCTCCGGGGCAGATCTGGAGTGTTCCGAGCTATGTTAATTAATAGCCCCTGAATGCACCAAATACACATATAGGAATCACAACAACAGACTGAATTTCTTCATAATAGCAATTGTTTGGCTTTTACATTTTGTGATTAATGTCCCTGTAGGAACTTTAGGAAGCAATGTGACTATTGTTAGGACAGGATCCTATGATATGCAGAATAGTTATCAGTGGTTTTATCTCCAAAATGTCCTCCTAGACATAAGGGCTCAAGCCCTCAGGCATATACTTACTGTACATCATAGAAATAACTTACCTCTTGTGGAGGAATTGCAAATGAAATAACTCTGAGGTCGACCTTTATAAACGTATCGGTGCATGGAAGAATGAACATCAAACCTGTGCACATAGAGGTTAACATATATTAAATGTAGTGCATATATATAGCATTATCCCTAGGTAACACACTTGAATATAAAATAACCAATACCAAATGACAGTCAATGTGTACACATACATCCTTACTCAGGAAGCTAAACCTTTTCACACTAACTATACCATACAGCAGGGGTAGCCAACCCTGGACCTCAAGAGCTACCAACAGTGCATGTGTTCAGGATATTCCATCAGGAGCACAGGTGCACTAGTTAGTGGCTCACAGACTTTGATTGGTTTGCTCGTGCACAAGCAGGGATATCCTGAAAACATGCACATACCTGGAAACTTATGAAATGAGCTCAACCTGAGATCTTTGAAATATTAACCCTTAACACTATGAAGAAAGTAGATTCTAAGGGCGCTATGCAGGAAACGTGCGTAATCGCTGTTTCCTGTGTGAAAACCACTAGGGAATAGGTTTGCGCATGATTTTGTTGAATTGCGCATGAAAATTCAAGGTTAGCGAATGGCTGCGTATATTTATTTTTTGTGGGCGTGGCTAAGATGAACTAATCTGTGTGAGTGGAATAGCGAATGCGCCTAATGCAGGAAATGCTATTGCGAATGAATTTATACGTCTGTGTAGTGTTGTCGTAAAATGGAATTTTTTATGCGCAATTCAATAAGCGTTCGCTATTCAGCTTCCTGGATTAGAATATGTGCAAAATCTATCTACGCACAAAAATGTCTTTATCCGACCCGAACCTTTCTTGCATCGCGCCATAAGTGTCATGTCAGTGTTTGCTCTAACCCAGATATGATTCAGTCAGACCACAAGGAACCTTTAACCATACCTGGGAACTGTCCGTATCTGCCCTGGAGAGTCCAGTTTTTACACTTAATTACCAGATCTCTGGGGTCAGAAGCGGAGTCTCCTGTGGTGGGGAGTTTCTTCTGAAACTCTGCCCACTTCTCCTCATTCCCACCCTGTTCTTCCCACTATCCCACCCACTTCTCTTCCTTCCCACCCTGTTCCTCCCACTATCCCACCCACTTCTCCTCCTTCCCACCCTGTTCTTCCCACCATCCCACCCACTTCTCCTCATTCCTACCCTGTTCCTCCCACTATCCCACCCAATTCTCCTCATTCCCACCCTGTTCTTCCCACTTTCCCACCCACTTTTCCTCATTCCTACCCTGTTCCTCCCACTATCCCACCCAATTCTCCTCATTCCCACTCTGTTCCTCCCACTATCCCACCCAATTCTCCTCATTCCCACCCTGTTCATCCCACTATCCCACCCACTTCTCCTCATTCCTACCCTGTTCCTCCCACTATCCCACCCAATTCTCCTCATTCCCACTCTGTTCCTCCCACTATCCCACCCAATTCTCCTCATTCCCACCCTGTTCATCCCACTATCCCACCCACTTCTCCTCATTCCTACCCTGTTCCTCCCACTATCCCACCTAATTCTCCTCATTCCAACCCTGTTCCTCCCACTATCCCACCCAATTCTCCTCATTCCCACCCTGTTCCTCCTGCTTTATGACATAGATCATTAAGCTCTGCCCCCTAATGATTAAGCCCCATCCCTTTTGTGATGCAAATTACATGATTTTTATCCCCCAAATGTACCAGATGAGCCGTCTCCCGGGGTGTAAGAAACAAAAGTTCCCAGGTATGCCTTTACCATGCTACATTTCTTAGATATCATTCATTATACACCCACAAGACAAGCAAGACTTCTTCCTTTGGTTTTCTAATAGACACTAATTTGGACATGAGCAGTAAATTGTATTGTAGGAAGCACTGGACTCTCACCCGGAGTACTTGGCCCTTCACCCTGAGTTTTGGTTCAAATTCATGAGTCTCAGGGTCAAACCTTGAGAAATCCCAGGTATGAAACTAGACTGTTGGTAGATCTTGAGGTTCAGGGTTGGCTACCCCTGCCATAGAGGACAAAGGAAAAATAGGTCTTTCAATCCACTGAATGCTAGAGAGGGCTCCAAGGCAGTGCTTTGCAATACCTTGGAGACCTCTCTAGTACTCAGGGGGTTAAAACAATCCCCATTTATATCAGTGTTAATTTTTAGTTGTCCCCTATGGTACAGTTGACATGAACTGCAACTGTTGAACTTCCTGATGAAGTCCTCTGCGCGGTTAAAAAGCAAAACTTAAAGCGGAACTACCACCTCCACTAAAGTCACCCTGCAATACTTAAGCAGGTGGCGACTACCTTACTAATCATTATTTTATCTCTCAAAAGTGCCCACGAATAAAGTTATCTTTATGCTTCCGAGACTGGAAGACAGGTATCACCACGGATATCTTGAATGCGCGCCTGCGCCGTCAGTCCTCTTCACCCTTCACAGGCATTGCACTGGCCCGGACGGCTCTGGAAGAGACTGAAGGTGCAGGCGCACAGGCTGCACTAACCTGGCCGTCAGTCTCAGAACCTTAAGGATAACTTTATTTGTGGGCACTTTTGAGAGGTAAAATAATGATTATTAAGCTAATCGCCATCTGCCTAAGTACTGCAGGGCGACTTTAGTGGAGGTGGTAGTTCCACTTTAATTCCCATAAACTATTTAACGATTAGTCAAAATACAGACCTTCTTATGGCCTCCAACCCAGGAATATGCTGGCTGGGGATGGCTAAGGCAGTAGAGGAAAAGAAGAGGCAATTTATCTACTGTGTCCAGGTTATTACACACATGGAGGTGCAGAGTATATGCAACAGTTCCTGGCAGCACTGTTTCTTTTCTCTACAGCAAGAGGCTTCATATGTGCATCATATAGGTGTCTGTCTGTCATTGTCATGGTGTGACAGTATCTACTGTGTAAGAAGCATGGGACTGGCTAACACAAGAAAAAGTGTTAAACAATTGAATGGTGTTAAGGTAGACAAAGCTCCGCGGCCAGATGGTATACACCCACGGGTACTTAAAGAGCTAAGCCAGACCCTGGCCAGACCGTTATATTTGATTTTCAGGGATTCTTTTATTTCAGGTATGGTGCCCATGGATTGGCGTAAAGCAGATGTGGTGCCCATATTTAAAAAGGGATCAAAGTCACAGCCAGGAAATTACAGACCTGTAAGCTTGACATCTGTGGTAGGGAAGCTGTTTGAAAGGTTGCTAAGGGAATATATTCAAGAATTCTGCTGGAACAGGAATATCATTAGCAATAGCCAACATGGCTTTGTGAAAGACAGTTCTTGTTAAACGAACTTGATCGCATTTTATGAAAAAGTGAGTAATAATATAGATGAGGGAGCGGCGGTTGATGTGATCTATTTAGACTTTGCCAAGGCATTTGATACAGTTCCGCACAAGAGGTTACTGTACAAATTGAATGAAATAGGCCTAGGGGAAAATGTTTGTGTATGGATCGGAAATTGGCTGAAAGATAGAATGCAAAGAGTGGTAGTAAATGGCAAGTTCTACAGTTGGATAAACGTGATAAGTGGAGTACCTCAGGGATCTGTCCTGGGTCCTCTTCTTTTTAATTTGTTTATTAATGACCTCCCAGAGGGCATAGGGAGCCATGTATCAGTGTTTGCCGATGACACAAAATTAAGTAAGGTAATAAAGTCTGAACTGGGTGTGTCTTCATTACAAGAGGATTGAACAAATTGAGTAACTGGGCAGGCAAATGGCAAATGAGATTCAATACAGACAAGTGTAAAGTTATGCATTTTGGGTATAATAATAAATATGCAACATATAGTTTAGATGGTGTTTCTCTGGGGAAATCTACTAATGAAAAGGATTTGGGAGTAATGGTAGACAATAGACTTAGCAGTAGCATGCAGTGCCAGCTGGCAGCTGCAAAGGCCAATCAAATATTGGCATGTATTAAAAGGGGTATTGACTCAAGGGAGGGAGTTATAATTATGCCTCTTTATAGGTCCATGGTACGATCCCACCTAGAATATGCTGTTCAATTCTGGGCGCCCTTTCTGAAAAAGGACATTATGGAACTAGAGAAAGTGCAGAGGAGGGCTACAAAACTAGTTAGGGGAATGGAAAGTTTTAGTTATGAAGAGAGGCTAGAAAAGTTAAACTTGTACACACTAGAGAAACGGTGTCTTAGAGGGGATATGATAACACTATATAAATATGTTCAAGGCCCATATAAAGGGCTCTCCAAAGACCTGTTCATTAACAGAACAGTACATAGGACAAGGGGCCACCCGCTTAGACTTGAGGAAAGGAGATTTAATCTACAACAGCGGAAGGGTTTCTTTACAGTAAGGACAATAAAGGTATGGAATTCACTTCCTGAGGAGGTGGTGCTATCAAATACATTAGATGCCTTTAAAAGGGGCCTGGATACTTATTTAAAAGAGCATAACATAGAGGCCTATGTACATTAGTGTTGGGATTAATATTTGCTTAGGGCTTGTTGATCTAGGGAGAAATCTGATTGCCATTTGGAATCAAGAAGGAATCCCCCCCATTCAAGGCAGAATTTTAAATTACTATATTGAGGGGTTTTTTTTGCCTTCTATTGGATCAACGATGGTAAACAGGAATAGGAAAAGGATTGAACTAGATGGACGCAAGTCTTTTTTCAACCTAAATTACTATGTTACTCTTTGAAGTGAATATACTATTTTAAAGTTTTTTTAGCAAGTATACATTATGTCAGGGGCACTCAAATCTGTCCTCTGCCTCCATCCCAACAGTGCAAGTTGTCTGGATCCCCTCAATTAAACACAAATGAATGTTGTTATGCCGGCAAATCCTTCAGAACCATTTTACCACTGACCCAACCTACAGTAAGGGGGTGTGTTAATATGATTCTGTAATGAACTGAGTTCTTAGTGCTATACCTGCCTAGCACTGATTTACTAAGCTGTTCATGCCAAAAAATCTCCCTTTAACCCTTTGAGTGCCAGAGGGGTACATAATGCATTTTGAAGCAATGCACTGTGTACCCATCTGGCACTCAAAGGGTTAATGCTGCTGGCACCAGATGAGGGAAGGCGGGGGGGGGTCAGAAGGGAAATGTATGTTTTGCACCTAGTGTAAAGGTATGTACTAAAAAAGCTCAAAAGAAATTGGTGTAGCTTTATTCCATTCTATATGGGAGGCACTCAGGAGTCAGGACTTACATAAAAGTCTTACATCGGCAGTGTTTTCCAGTTGCACTAAATCATTCATAAGCTTTTGTACCTACCCCGAAGTGCAGACACAGAAGAAGGAAGGCATACTCTCATCTCATAAAATTAGCTGAGCTGACAAATTTGTACATTCCCCTCAGTGCTTCTATGATGTACTATTACCTACCCTCCTAAACAAAAGCCCTGTCAGCTCCTCTTAAAGTAACAGGCAGATGGTGATGAGTTTAAAACCAACACAAAATGCTGAATCTTTTTCAGTCCAGATCATTAGCACTAGAAATGTGTTTGTTCAGCTGCAGCGACTTCTGTATGGAAAGCTGCACAGAATAAATATAGTAATTATTCCAGCGTGCTTCATGCATAATGTGATGTTTTTATTTTGTTTATGTGTTCCCAATATTAAAATCCTTATGAATATTGTCAACTAAGCAATGTTTAGATTCAGATACTTGCACTAAGGCAGGTAGGTATATACCGGGCTGTTGTGATTTCCTTGATTCTCAGGAAAGTCTAAGGTGAACACATTTAATTTCTGCCATTCAACCATGGGATATTCCATCGCAAAGTTGTAATGGAGTAATGTGCACTTTAACCATCCACCAACTGCAGGGTGGCAAAGATAAAAAAGGCACCCCATTGTAATTAAAGAAATATGTTTTACTTGTGTAATGCAGAGTAACAGGTGCACATTCTGTCTGGATAAAAGTAAAACATTTTTCTTTATAAATCTTTACGATGAAAACCTGAAAATGTTTCTTTATTTTAAAAGCTTAGGAGCAATGAACTTTGATTCCTGTGCTACCTCAAAACATTTTTTGTATGGAATCAACTTGAATGACCAACTTATAATATGAATAACTGTGCACTTTTTCTTGTGGAGCTCCCAGAGAGGACTCATGGGTTTAAGTTAATGATGTCATTTGCTTCATAGTTGGCGGGGCTTAATCAGATGGGCAGGGCTTAATCAGATGGGCAGGGCTTAACTGGGAAGTGGGTGAGAAGGAGGAGAAATGGACAGATATTCTCAGGAAACTCACCACAGCCAAGGACACAGCCTCTGTCCCCAGATATCTGCTAAATAACACTAAAAATTGGAGTCTCCTGGGCAGATCCGGAGAGTTCCGAGGTATTATAATATGGTCATTGGCCACAGTTCATCAGTTACCTGCTCCTTTCGCTTTTCCTGAAATGATACGACCCAGTCGGAACACTACAGCTCGCTCATATTCCTTTATGATCTAGAACAAATTTTTAAAAAATGGTTATTGTGTTGGAGCTGGAGTGTCAAATCTTTCTCTGTAATGTTGTTTAGGCTAGGATTAGTCAATCTATGGATGTCAACTCCTTTCATCTGTCTAGTTGGGGATGATGGGAGTTTCTAGTCTAACAACTGGAGATCCAACGATTGAATATCCCTGGTATAGGTTTTCATTTTACCTTAACACAGAACCAGATGGAAAATGGAAATGTTATAGCTGTGAGAATTGCTGATAACACCAATAAGATCCAGCCACAGGCACCGATACCCCCTTTTCCAGCATCTAGAAAGGTCATAAAACAGAAAAACAATGGGTGAATTTGTACAAAAGGACTAAGAATGCTTTTCATAAAACAGTCATTAAGTCATGGCAACTGGCGATAATGTCAGACCTGATATATAAATGAGAAAGGGCAACTTTATAAATATGGCGTTATTAATCGGATGTTAACACCTGAGGTATATGTACTAAGCAGAGATGCTATGGAGATGTTTGTCTGTTGATGTGTGGCAAGCACATTGCTTGGCAATGGAGACACACATCGCCATATGCGCTAAGAATTAGGAATGCACGGGGAGGCAGAATTCCCTCATTAGGAAGGAGGGATGTCAAATTGCTGGAGATATGGAAGGGATGCCCTCCCTCACACATCGACAGCAGCTCGACAACCCCGAAGTCTAAGTACTCTCTTTGCTCCCCCCACAAGCAGACTGGGGGAGAGTAGAGTATCCGGTGAGCCTTCAGCACCAAAAACAGCGTCCTTCCATAACTCTTATAGAACCATAGTGATGTGCATTGGACTGTATCTGGCTAGGTGAACAGTTGTAAATTTGCCATATATTGTGCCTTTAGTGCCTGGTGAATATGAATTCACCATATATTGTCCCTTCAGTGTCTGGCGGATGTGATAACCTCACTTTTGGTCTTCATATTGATAAATTAACATCCAAACTTTATCCTAAAATAGGAGCTCTTCTAGAAACAAATCCCATTTAATATCCCTGGTAAGAAAACCTATTGTTCAATAGATGTTAATGGCAGACATAGACTATGGGGATGTAGTGTATGCTTCTGTGCCACAAATCCATCTTGTTAAATGCAACACTATGTATAATTCATTATGTTGCTGTTTCCTCCAATGTAAGGTCCTTTGAGAAAGCCATTTTATGGACAAAACAGATGCCAGGGCATGGCTGGAGGTGCATACAAGCCTGACGCGCCAAAATCTCTCATTTGCCTTGCAGTGTTGTTCTGACCAACTGTAATTTTTTGAACAAGCAATGTTTCCCAACATTGTCAATTACCCAATGATTTTTGATGACTTAAAGGAGCAGTAAACTTTTATTTATGAAAACACATATTTTATAGATCTTTTTCTGCTGAATAAAACAAGGTCACTCCCGCTGCTGTCAGATGTTCTTTTCAAAATTTATAGCAGTAAAAATAATCAGGAAGTGAATTTACTGTGTTTATTTCCTGATAGTTCTAACTGACAGCAAGTGACAGGCAGTTTCTATGCAGTTTCTATCACATTTTATGGAGAACTGTATGTCCCTGACTTTTCTGTCTTTCCTCTCCATTAGAATCTAACAGGAAAACTAATTAGAATTTGACCACTAGAGGGCACTGGTAATGTAAAAAAACATGGGTTTAAACTATAATAACTCTGGAAATATAAATCTCTCAACAGTGGGAGTACCCTTATTTTACTCAATAGGAAAATCCCTACAATATATATTTTTTCATAAAAAAAGTTTACTGCTCCTTTAAGACAGGAAACGGCTGTTCTTTCAAGTTTGCTTTTTCATAACACCTTTGATGTAGTGAGTAGCCATGATCTAATTTGAAATTGGGAATTGGTACCAGTTAGGCGTAGTAATTATATTTACTTGAGTTCAGGCCAGTCTTTTTAGGCAATTTATCTTTTTTCATATGTGGTGGGCAGCCTATTACCATATTAATTTTGATGGCATCAGTCCCGCTCAGAACCACCGACCTAGACAGTATTTAGTCTCCCTTCCAGTTTTGTATAACTTATGCTAGAAAGGATACTAGGCTAAACTCTTGCATTGTTTGGTTAAATATATAGACATATCTTTTGATTTGCGACTGGTCACAATCTAGTATGATAACCAGTTCCAATCTCTAGGCAATTTTCAGTCCTGGATAGTGATTACTGACCTGTGCTACGCACTTTACTGATCAATAAACATTGTTCCCATACTACTAGGGAATCGATACTGGTGACTTAACCAGCGCTTGATTGAACGGCAAATTCTCTTTACAGTAATTTGCATATATATGTACGCAAATACTGTTTGTTTTTAAATGTTTTAAGCAATTCACCTCTTTCTAGAGATTTTAATTTCCTAATAAAGGTTATGTTTTAATTTTCTTTTTCTTGCACTTTCCCTCCACTTGAGACCTCTTTATAAATACTTGCCGCTGAGTAATAGGGGTGGGTCTGGTGCTTTTAGGCCTGTATTCTTTCTCCTCCTTTGTCTATATAATTTATAGAAATACTAGGCCACAGTGCCACTGCCAGCCGGTCACGGGGAAGTCATGCACAGTAGAGACTGCCCACACCGCGTCTCATACAGTGCCAGCCGGTCGCGGTGCAGTCGTGCTCAGTAGAGACTGCCCGCGCCACAGCTGATACAGAGCTGGGTCGTTATACACGTTTTAGCGAATTATTATATAGGATTATAGAGCAGCACATTCCTTTTAGTTTGTTACACCCCAATACCATCAAGCAGCGCACCATCTCTCCTAGTACTGTGAATTGTACCTCTTTGCATCTTCATCACTTGTACAAAGAATGTTTGAATAGCACTTTAAAAAAAATACAGTTACACAATATTCTTCACAGCTGTCCACTTTACAATTATCAGAATGGAGTTAACACTTTGAGTGCCAGAGGGGGCATTGCGTACCCCTCTGGCATTCAAAGGGTTAAAAAGATTTGTTACAAAAATAATGCATCACTTATTATAATGTAACAGTCATAACAAAGAGCATATTCGTGAAGACCTCTAAATGTTACTGAACTACAATTCCCATCAACCTCAGCAATGTGTGCACACTTCTGGCACTCAAGTCAAAAAGTAGCACTGTATTAACCCTTTGAATGTTAGAGATATCTCCAGTGCATTGCTTCAGAATGTATTGTAGTGGGTTAAGCTAATCAACAACATATTTTAGTGACAGACATAAGGAAGTTTGATATCTATCAATGACCATCATCGCAGAAAGCTGTAATCAAGTCACGGAGCTCTGCCGGATCATGTCCCATGTGACCAGCTGTAAATATCTGCTGTGTGACTGGGAACCATCACAGGTTAATTTCCCGGGACTCCAGTGTTTACTGTTCCCAGTGAAAGAGTGCTTCATGCTCTGTCTATCTTGCCTACTCTCTAACCCCTTAACTGACTGAATGACCCATGATGTACTATGAAAGTCATGGAGTTCCGGGCTCCCCCAGCGGCTGCACGCCATTCAGGGAGTTCGGAACAGGAAAAAGAAAAAAAAAAAAAAAAGCGATGCGGTCCTTAACTCAAGTCGCCGTGCCGATCCGCCGGCTGTTATGGGGCTAAGCTACCACCCCACACAAACCTAGTACCACTGTTTAGCTCCTGCCAGAATCAACTTGTAAATGATCAAACAATACACACACAATGTGCAATACACAATGCACTTACCTGCTTCAGTTAAAGAAAATACTGCCAGCAGTTATGTCTACCTCCATGGACATAACACCCAGAACGGATTGAAAATGTTCTCTCAAACAAGGGACCATTCACAGGGCCATTAGGATTTGCTGGTCACAGCAAGGCAAGTGGGGAGTTATTATTAGGAAGTATTAGTTTATTATCATTGCCACAAACCCCATCTCTCAATCCACTATGTTTTCAGAGATATTGGCGATGAAAGTTCCCCCTCCCTCCCCTTCTCCTGACGTCAGCGTCTAGCTGACAGCAGGAGATCCCAGTCCAGGGGTCAGCCTGCGGCTCTGCAGCAGAGCAGAAATCCCGTTATTGCAAAAGGATTATTTTATTGGAAAGGTCTACAAAGTGTGCCTGGTTTGCAAGCACACTTTGTAGACCTTTCCAATGAAGTAATTATTTTGCAATGACGGGATTTCAGCTCTGCTGCAGAGTCTCATCGTGTCGGCAGATACGGATTCCCTTCTGTCAGCTTTACAGCTGACATCAAGGGAAGGGGAACTTTCATTGCCAATATCTCTCAAACCATAGCGGATTGAGAGATGGGGTTTGTGGCAATGATAATCTTTTTTAACCCTCTACAAATCTATAAAAAATATGGACATTACTTTAACCCCTTTGCTATGTGTTGGAGACCTTGTTGATATCCTTGGGTATGAAGGGGCACGCATTATACTTTTCCTGAACCCACTTAGTGACTTAACATGGCTTTCTCAATAGATAACAACTTCAGTCAGTGCCAGGTATCATGTTTATGGAGGCGGACATGACAGTTGCTAGTAAGGCTACTGCACCTCAAACTCCACCCCCTGAACATGAAAACCTTCTGCAGCTCATGTACTCTACTTCCTTCAGGGGATGGGGGTTTGAGGAAGTTAATGGGTCAGATTTGAGGTCCGGTTGTCCTGCTAGCAATGGTCAAGTGAGGCTCTGTGGACACAACATCCAAGACTGGCTGAAGTTGCTGGGTCTTATTTACAAAGATAACAAAAAAGAGGAACAATTCTGGGGCAAACCTTTGCACCAAATGGGAGAAATAACAATTCCCAATTCTTCCTTTGCTCTAAATAAGCCTTTTTACCCCTTGAATGATAGAGAAGTCTTTGCAATGCATGTGAGACCTCTCTAAGATTAGAGGTTTTAAAAACATCACTTAACTTGATGAGAAATGTATTTCTTCTAGTACAATTGGTTTGTTCCAGAATTGCTCATCTTTCCTTATGTGAATAAGGCCTGGTATCTCTTTAACAAGATAGTAAGTGGAAATTCATAGAGACCATTAGGATTTTATGGTCATAGTAAGGTAAGCCAGGCTGGTCATTAAGGGTGTTAGTGTTATTTTATCCCTCTGAGTGCCAGAGATGTAGCCAATGCATTGCAATGCAATGTATTGGCTACCTCTCTGGCGCTCAAAGGGTTATCTAAGCATTTGTTAGTATAAAAGACAAAAATGTAATGTAGATGTTCTGGGTGATGGTTTAACTTTAACTCCTTGAAATCTGGCACTGGAGGGATTAAAAAAAATAAAGCCAGTATAATTATATCTGTACTTTGCGTGCCACTTACCGATTAACTCCTCTCTTGATTCCCTATTCTTTGTAGTCTTCTGAGCCTCCATGTCCATGTCCATACAGTTAGACTGCAGTCCTACTGTGGAAAGAGGTTACGGTTTCACTTGGTATTCATGAGATTACTAGGACTATGTAACAGGAATCAAGCAACCAACCCCATAGTACTATTTAAGAAACATGTACAATCTAATTGAAATTATGAAAGCTGTATGATTATCCTATATAATAATTCCCCAAAACGTGTGTAACGACAAAGTCATGCGCAGTAGAGACTGCTGTGCGTGCTGCAGGCACTCTCTACTGCGCATGACTGCCCCGCGACCGGCTGGCAATGGCACTGTGACCCGTGTAACGGGCTCTTCAACTAGTTTAATAAATAAAGGATTGATTTATAAGCATAGACCTACTGGACATTTTATTGTATGGATTAATCCTTTGGATCTTAGAGATGCCCATAGCATCCAAGGTATACTGTCTGATAAAAAGCAACATTCCCTTTAATCCTTTGAGTGACAGAGGGGTACAGAATGCATTGCTTTGCAATGCATTCCGTACCCCTCTGGCACTCGAAGGGTTAATGTTTAGTAATGCATAGTACATGTCACAGAGAAAGGGTATGATCCTCCAAACACAGACACATTGCTTGGGGACAACAGGTCACAGCTTTATTTAAAATACTTCCATTAACATTATTTTGAACCCCCTTGCTCCATACCAAAACTCATTGGCAGTACTCTTCCTGCCTCAGTCTCCTTAAATCACCAATTTACTCCTCCCATAACCCCCCCAGCATCACATCCGTCTCAACCCTCCCATGACAAAAATCTCATATATTTGAATGGGCCTTTTAAACCCTTGATTGCTAGAGAGTAGTGTTGAGCGAGCATGCTCGGCCGATGCTCGGATCGGCTCGAGCATCGCTCTGCTCGGCACATGGCGGTACTCGTACGAGTACCGCATGTGCTCGGCCGCCATGTTCGGGTCTCCTCCCCGCACGTTTTGCGGCTGCTGCGCAGCCAATAAACGTGCAGGGAGGCTCTGACATCGGTGTAATGCCAGCAGCCATGTTGGCTGCTGGCATTACACTGATTGGCTGGCCAGAACCCGTGGTCGGGTGCTGTATAGCACCTGACCATCGAGTTCGGCTCAGTCTGAGCCAGGGAGAGCTGAGGATAGGAAGGGAAAGGCAGTGTAGGGAGGAAAAAAACAAAAATTGTGAAAAAAAAGAACCAAAAGTCCTTTTTAGGACTACTGTGTGTGGGGGCAGCAGGTTATTTTGTGTGGGGGGAAAAAAAAAAAAAAAAAATATTCTGTTTAGTGTGAAAAGTTGCAGATTAGAGCACATTCTGTTTAGTGTGCACAGTTGCAGATTAGAGCACATTCTGTTTAGTGTGCAAAGTTGCAGATTAGAGCACATTCTGTTTAGTGTGCAAAGTTGCAGATTAGAGCACATTCTGTTTAGTGTGCAAAGTTGCAGATTAGAGCACATTCTGTTAAGTCTTCAAACTAAAATATCAAAGTCACGTATTCCATTCAGTGTGCGTCGCCGCAGTTTAGCAGCACATTCTGTGTACTGTGCAGAGTTGCAGAATAGGAAGAAATACTGTTAAGTCTTCAAACTAAAATATCAAAGTCACATATTCCATTCAGTGTGCTTCGCCGCAGTTTAGCAGCACATTCTGTGTACTGTGCAGAGTTGCAGAATAGGAAGAAATACTGTTAAGTCTTCAAACTAAAATATCAAAGTCACATATTCCATTCAGTGTGCTTCGCCGCAGTTTAGCAGCACATTCTGTGTACTGTGCAGAGTTGCAGAATAGGAAGAAATACTGTTAAGTCTTCAAACTAAAATATCAAAGTCACATATTCCATTCAGTGTGCTTCGCCGCAGTTTAGCAGCACATTCTGTGTAGTGTGCAGAGTTGCAGAATAGTAAGAAATACTGTTAAGTTTTCAAACTCAAATATTAAAGTCACATATTCCATTCAGTGTGTGTCACCGCCGTTTAGCAGCCTATTCTGTGTACTCTGCACAGTTGCAGAATAGTAAGAAATACTGTTAAGTTTTCAAACTCAAATATTAAAGTCACATATTCCGTGTAAGATGAAGAAGGCGGGTAAAAAGGGACGGGGAAGTGGACGTGATCCTGATAGTTCAGGGCGCGGGTCAGGACGCGGAGAAACTGTGCCTGGTGCCAGAGCACAAGAAAGAAAGACATCCACCATACCTAGCTTCATGTCTAATTTTACAGGGCGTCGCAGGACATCACTCTCGAGGTCCGACCACTGCGAACAGGTGGTCGGTTGGATGACCGCTGATACTGCTTCCAGTCGGTTAAGCACCACCCTGTCTTCCACCAAGTCCACTCTCAGTAGCCAAGAGTCTGGTCAACATAATCCTCACTCTGATCATCCTTCCTCCCACCATACACGGTCTGGTCAAAGAAGTGATCCCACACTGGGATATAGTGAGGAGCTCGTCTCATCACCAATCCTTCATTTGACCCTCTCTCCAAGCACGCTTGCAGAGGAACATGACATCTTGTGCCCTGATTCACAACCTCTAGAGGCTACCCAATCACAAGAAGATGACAGATGTGAACGGCATTTAAGGTCAAAGGAAGTAGTGGATGATGATGATGATGATGAGACACAGTTGCCATTAAATCAACCACTATTTCCGTCTCAAGACCTTGTTGAGGAGAATGTTATACAGTTGTCAATGACTGAGTATGTGGTGGGATCAAGACATGAGGAGGATGATCAGAGTGAGGAAGTGGAGGAGGACTTGGTGGACGATGAGGTGACTGACCCCACCTGGAAAGGTGTAGAGCCGAGTGATGACAGCAGTCCTGAGGGTGAGCCATCTGCAGCACCGCAACAGGCTGGAAGAGGCAGTGGTGTGGCTACAGAAAGAAGGCGGACCGCACCAAACCGGCCCGCAAATGTTCCACGGAGCACCCCCTTGCGTAAATCTACCTTGCCAAAGGGTAGGTGTTCCGCGGTATGGCGTTTTTTTAAGGAAAGTGCGGACGACAAAAGAATTGTAGTTTGCAACCTGTGCCACACCAGAATGAGCCGAGGCATGAACACTAGAAACCTCACCACCACCAGCATGATCCGACACATGGCATCCAAGCACCGTAGTAAGTGGGAGGAACGCCTGGATCGCCCATCTGTGTCTGCAGGCCACACCACTGCCTCCTCTTCCCCTGTTTTCGGTGCCGGCCAATCGCCTGTCGAAGGCGCAGGCCCGCATACCTCCCGCCCTGCACCTGTACCATCTGAAGCACCATCAGCGACCACATCCACTTCCCTGTCCCAGCACAGCGTCCAAATGTCGTTACCCCAGGCATTTGAGCGCAAGCGAAAGTACCCAGCCACCCACCCACAGGCCATAGCACTAACCTCACACCTTTCCAAATTACTGGCCATCGAAATGCTGCCATTTAGGCTTGTGGACACTGAGTCCTTCCGCAGCCTGATGGCAGCAGCTGTCCCTCGGTACGCGGTCCCCAGCCGCCACTACTTTTCCCGGTGTGCCATCCCCGCATTACACCACCATGTGTCCCGTAACATCACCCGTGCCCTGACCAACGCAGTTACTGGGAAGGTCCACTTAACGACTGACACATGGACAAGTGCTTGTGGCCAGGGACGCTACATTTCCCTGACGGCACACTGGGTGAATGTCGTGGAGGCTGGGAGCGACTCGGACCCTGGGATGGCACGGGTGCTACCCACGCCGAGGATTGCGGGCCCTACCTCCATCAGGGTTTCCGCCAGCACCTACGTTATTGGCTCCTCCTCCTCCGTTTCCACCTCCGAATTCTCTACACGCAGCGCCACTCCCCCATCAGCCAGTAGCTGGAAGCAGTGTAGCACTGCAGTGGGGAAGCGTCAACAGGCCGTGCTGAAGCTGATCTGCCTTGGGGACAAACAGCACACGGCCTCAGAGCTGTTGCAGGGGATTAGTCACCAGACCGAGCAGTGGCTCTCGCCACTCAACCTGCAACCAGGCATGGTTGTGTGTGATAATGGGCGTAACTTGGTGGCGGCTTTGGAGCTCGGCAAGCTCACACACGTACCATGCCTAGCGCATGTATTTAATTTAGTGGTTCAGCGATTTCTAAAAACCTACCCCAATGTGCATGATCTCTTGACCAAGGTGCGCCGCGTGTGTGCACATTTCCGTAAGTCATCTACAGCTTCGGCCGGCCTGTTGAAGCTGCAGCAGCGCTTACAATTGCCAGCTCACCGGCTGCTGTGTGACGTGAGCACGCGCTGGAACTCCACCTTCCACATGTTGGCCCGGCTTTGTGAGCAGCAGAGGGCAGTAGTGGAGTACCAGCTGTTACACGGTCGTCGCCTCTCCGTTCAACTTCCTGTAATCAGAAGTGAGGAGTGGGAATGGATGTCAGACCTCTGCGAGGTTTTATGCAATTTTGAGGAATCGACACAGATGGTGAGCGGCGATAACGCTATTATCAGTGTCACCATCCCACTTCTGTGTCTACTGAAACGCTCGCTGCTCACAATTAAAACCGACGCTTTGCATGTGGAAGAGGTGGAAATGGGGGAGGAAGAGCTTACACAAGGTGATAGCCAGAGCACCCTCACTTCGTCTTCTCAGCGACAATTGGAGGAGGCGGAGGAGGAGGAGGAGGAGGAGGAGGAGGAAGACACGGTTGCCTCCGCTACAGAGGGTAGCCATGGAACTTTAGTTCCATCTCTTCAGCATGGGTGGGCAGAAGAGGAGGAAGAGGATGAGGATATTGAGAGTCATCCTCCTGGTGAGGACAGCGAAATCTTGACTGTTGGTACTCTGGCACACATGGCTGACTTTATGTTAGGCTGCCTTTCCCGTGACCCACGCGTTATACGCATTTTAAACAACACGGATTACTGGGTGTTCACCCTTCTGGACCCCCGCTACAAAGAGAATTTCTCATCTCTCATTCCTCCGGTGGAGAGGACAAGCAAAATGGTGCAATACCAGAAGGTTCTTGTTGAAAAATTGCTCCAAAATTTTCCATCTGACAACGCTGGCGGCAGAGTACGTGCTACCTTGGCCAACAGAGAAGGGGAGAAAATGGGAGCACACAGCAGTTCCGAGAAAGGCAGGGCAACACTCTCCAAGGCGTGGGACACCTTCATGACACCCCGCCAGCACCCTCACCCTGATGCGCAGCCTAGTGTCACAAGGAGGGAAAAGTTTTGGAAGATGGTGAAGGAGTACGTAGCAGACCGTGTCAGCGTCCTCAATGATCCCTCTGTGCCTTACAACTACTGGGTGTCCAAGCTGGACACGTGGTATGAACTGGCACTCTACGCCTTGGAGGTGCTGGCCTGCCCTGCCGCCAGCGTTCTGTCTGAGCGGGTATTTAGTGCTGCTGGTGGCATCATAACAGATAAGCGTATCCGCCTTTCCACCGACAATGCTGATAGGTTGACACTTATAAAAATGAACAAGGCCTGGATTTCCCCTGACTTCTCCACTCCACTGAAGGAAAGCCCCGGGGGAACATAAACTCACTTTATATATGTTATTTACAATGATGGGAATACTCTGTATTCCCATTCACCCCTTCCACCCAAAAAACGGGTATATGGTTGACTCTTAATCTTCTCATCCTCCTCCTCCTCTTCCATATGCCCTGGGATATAATTTTTATATAGGGCCAGCTCACCAGCGGGCCCTGTGATATAATTTTTATATAGGGCCAGCTCACCAGCGGGCCCTGTGATATAATTTTTATATAGGGCCAGCTCACCAGCGGGCCCTGTTTGACAATTTTTATATAGGTCAGCTCACCAGCGGGCCTTCTCATATAATGTTTTATTGGGTCAGCTCTCTAGCGGGCCCTCTCATATAATGTTTTATAGCGTCAGCTCACTAGCGGGCCTTCGCATATAATGTTTAGGATGGTCAGCTCTGCAGCAGACCCTCACCCATAATGTTTTAGATGGTCAGCTCAGCGCACGTTTCCCTCTTAATCATGGCCTCAGTTCTGAAAATCAAGGAAATTTTTGGGAGAATTTGCCTCTGCGCACGTTTCCCTCTTAATCATGGCCTCAGTTCTGAAAATCAAGGAAATTTTTGGGAGAATTTGCCTCTGCGCACGTTTCCCTCTTAATCATGGCCTCACTTCAGAAAATCAAGGAAATTTTTGGGAGAATTTGCAGATGATATACAAGTAAATATACAGCAAATATTGTTTGGTAACAATTTTTCGCCTAAAGTCGTTTTTATTTTCCTTTTTGTGTGTTTTATGGTCAGTCTGTAAAAATGGCGTACTACGGGCGAAAGATCGTTCCCAGCAGCGATGTTGGAGTCCAAGATGCATCCAGACATCCTCCCTATGCTGTCCCTGAACCATTTCTGTGGTGTTTCCATCCTTTTCTGCCCTTTTCCTATGGACCAGGCACCCTCCCCTCATCAGAGCAGGGGGTGCCTGGTGTAATGCTCGAGTCCTCCCATTGACTTCAATGGGGCTCGGGTGCTCGGCCGAGCACTCGAGCCTCAGGGGGTGCTCGGTCAGAGCACCCGAACACCCGAGCATTGGGGTGCTCGCTCATCACTACTAGAGAGCAAAGCAATGCATTTCAGACATCTCTAGAGTTCAAGGGGTTAAAAGCTCAGTTTAAAGCAAAGGGAAATGTAAATTGTTGGAAACTGCTGAAGAAACATTTAAGCGGCTCTGGAGCTAATGGAACTATCACGGTGCCCGTGCTCCTTTGTTGTTTTTTTGTCAGTCTATCCTGTGCTCTGCTCCCATTGGGTACCGTGTGTTTGTCCTGACCAGTATGACCTTTCATATACTGGGCTGTTGGCACCCCTCCGGTGCCCTTTCGTGTTGTTCCTGTGCCAGTGCTTGTTTCTGCTCAGTGATTCCCAATGTACCGACTTGGCCTGCCTGACTACTCTGCATATTGTCTTCTGCTCCTGTGTACCGACCCGGATTGCCTGACTATTCTTCTGCACCTGCTCCTGTGTACCGACCCGGCTTGGCTGATGTTCCTGCGCCGTGATCCGACCCGGCTTGGCTGACGTTCCTGCTCTGTGATTCGACCCGGCTTGGTTGGCGTTCCTGTGCTGTGTCGCCTAGGCGACATTCCGACTGGTTGGCAATTGTGTCACCATTTCCTCCTGCAGAGTACCAGTGGCCAGTTCCATTACTGCAACGGCAGTTTACCTTGGGCCTAGTCTCCATTACTGCCTCTGCCAAGTGCAAGTGTCTGCCTCCATTACTGCTCCGGCAGTGAGCCACCGGTTTGCCTCCGTTACTACTTCTGCAGAGTGCAAGTGTCTGCCTCCATTACTGCTACGGCAGTTTACCTTGGGCCTAGTCTCCGTTACCGCCTCTGCAAAGTGCAAGTGTCTGCCTCTGTTACTGCTCCGGCAGTGAGCCACCAGTTTGCCTCTGTTACTACTTCTGCAGAGTGCAAGTGTCTGCCTCCGTGAATGCTTCGGCAGTTTGCCTTGGGCCTAGTCTCCATTAGTGCCTCTGCTAAGTGCAAGTGTCTGCCTCCGTTACTGCTCTGGCAGTGAGCCACCGGTTTGGCTCCGCTACTGCTTCTGCTAAGTGCATGTGTCTGTCTCCGTTACAGCTCCGGCAGAGTGCAAGTATTCTGGTCTCCGTTTCTGCTACGGCAGTACCTTATGTGACACTGTTCCCATTGTTGCCTAGGCAGTTCACGTTTGTTCTGGTTATGTTTCTGGGCGTTACGAATCCTTCTGCTGTCTATATGCAGAGAGCCCCATCACAGACCTCTCTGCACATGGGACTGTTTACATTCAAAGATGACCATTAACACATGCAGTACCTTGCTCCTGGGAATCCATTATAATCTGCCTGACCTATGTCAGTATAGACTGTTGTGGACTTTATGTTTATACTGGATCTGTGTAGGCCTATGTATATATAACCTGTCGTGTGTCTGTATTAGTCAGCTTATATACTACAGGACCTGTGAAGGTTATTTTATTACTGTGATTTCAATAAAACTGTGTTTTATCCTAAACCACTGTGTCTGTGTGTCAAACAAACAGTTACAGGAACCTCTTGTAGTTCAACCACTGTGTCCTTCCAAACGGATAGTAGAAAACACGTGTTTGTTATGATTAAGAGGTAATACGCGAAACGCGTTGATGTCTCTAAGCCCCTCCGGATAACTAAGGAGATCAAATAATTTGAGTCACGGATTTGGATAAGTACTTGTTTTATGCATTGTAATACAATTTTCATGTTTTTAACTACAATGGGAGTGTTCAACATTGTGCAGTAGATTTTGTGGATGAGTGTTTAATTGTAATTTGTTCCCAAGATAGAAAGTACAAATATTCCAAAACAATACACACACATTGGGTGGTTCCTGCTATATGTATTATCCACCCTCCCACATATTTCCCTGCATCACCCCTTTCTCCAGGTAAAGAAGTGTTCCCTCTAATGTCAAAAATGTTAATGATCCAGAACTGGAAGAGTTTAAAGAATAATTAAAACAGGGCAGGACTGCATGTGCATCTGTTTTTATAATGAAGTACTGCAAAAACACAAATCATTAGTATTTTCATTGCGGGTTTGTTCATCTTAGGGAACACTGGTAAGGGGGCAAACCCCAAGACTGAACGTTTGCCATGGCAACATTCCCAGCCTACACACACACACACACACACACACACACACACAGATATTGGTAGTTGTGTGAATAGTTTTAATGAATCCTGTGCTCAGAGTGAGCTTTAATCAGTGTTCAGAATGAATTAGAAGTACGCCTCACACTGATCCAAACAGCTAATTGCCATTAATGACCGACCATTCAGCCCCACCACTGAACAGTAGGCTGATGTCAAGGAAAAGGGTGGGAGGGGGAATATTAACCCTTTGAGTGGCAGGGGATACCCAAAGCATTGCTTCGCTACCCTCTGGCGCTCAGAGGGTTAAACATTGATTAACTTTCAAGCTCTTGAGCATTAAAGACTGTGACTGGCATTTATAATACTTAGGGCCTTATGCAACAAAATTAAAGAGAAGCCATTCTTGGGCAAACTAACTGCACCATGGGGGGGATACAAATTCTAATAAATTTAAATGGGACTTTCATCACTTGAATTCTAGAGATCTCCAACACATTTCTTTGCAAAGCCTTTGAGTCCTCTTTGCATTTGTGGTGATAACATTCCCAATTTTCTTTTGTCCCCTGTGGTGCAGTTGTTTGCTCCAGAATTGCTCATCTTTTGCTTTCTGCTTAATGACCTTAAAGCGGAACTACCACCGCACAACATCTTTAGCTTAATTAAGTCCCCATCTGGCAACTAGCGCTACTAAGCAGCTAGTCGCCAGAATTATTACCTTATGAAATAGATTTCTCCTTTCTTCCCCGGCTGACAGGCAGGACGGATCACGGACATCTTGCCATAGTGACTTCCGCGCGCCTGCTCTGTCAGTCCCAGACGGCTCTAGGAGGCATTGCTAGGAGCCGTCCAGCTCCGGAAGGGACTGACAGCGCAGGCATCACTATGGCAAGATGTCCGCACTCCGTCCTGCCTGTCAGCCGGGGAAGAAAGGAGAAATCTATTTAATAAGGTAATAATTCTGGCGACTAGCGCTACTAAGCAGCTAGTCGCCAGATGGGGAGTTATTTAAGACAAACTTGTTATGCGGTGGTAGTTCCGCTTTAAAGGGATAGTAATGTTTCACAAAAACAGCAGCTCCAGTTAATCTTCATAGTATTTTGGCCATGGGGAGTGTTATTTCAATACTGTCAGAGTTGTAGTACAAGAGTAATTGAATGATAAAGTATCCCCATCCTGCCTCTTTTACTGATGTACCACTGCTCACCTCAGAGCAGCAACACTGTCTGGATGGATCGCAGAGAGGGACAATCTTCAGTGAACATAAGGAAAAAACTGTCAAGGGGGGCAGGGTTTTCCTTATACTCACAGTAAGAACATTGCCCCTTGCTGTGAGCTGTCTGGTCCCAGGACCAGATTCCACATCTGAGGGAAGGTGGCTTACACTGGAAAGGGATGGGAGGGGGTTACTTTATCATTCAATTACTCTTGAACTACAACTCTGACAGTAATGAAATAACACTCTCCATGGCCCATTGACTATGAGGATTAATTGGAGCCGCTTTTATTGTGAAACATTACTATCTCTTTAAAGTGAGAGTAAACTTAGTTTTTGAGTTTGCATATTGTGTCACTGATTAATATGTTGTCATTGTACCATTACCTTAATGTCTACCTATAGTTTTGATTGCCCTGACAGTGAACTCCCTGTATATCTTGTTCCCAGATAGTGAGAAAAGGGGATAGTGATACAATTTAACACTATCCCTGCAGCAGAAAAGACTGGCAACAAGAGATACAGGAAGTTTATTATCAGGATATAAAAACTTTATAAGATGAATATAAATAATAATAAGTATAGGTAGTCTGACAACATAATAACCACGTTCACTTGAATTCCTAAAAGAAATTACTATTTTGTACCATTTCTATCTTTTTAAATTAAATAAGAAGTTTTCAAGAGTACTGCAAAGCAATGTGTTGAGCACCTCTTTAGCATTCATTTGAATAAAATTTCCATTTAAATCAAGATCTATTTATTGGTTCCCAATGGTTCAGTTGGTATACACCTCTTTGCACATGGTCCCTGCTATTCACAAATGAACAACTTAACTCTTTGAGTGCCAGAGGGGTACGGAATACATTGCTTTGCAAAGCATTCTGTACCCCTCTGGCACTCAAAGGGTTAAGAAAATTGTGTGTACACAATGCTTACTTATATTAACCCTCTGCATGCCAGAGTGGTACAGTTGGTTTGTGCCAGAATTATTCCGGGGAAGGGGGGAGGGTTATGCACTAAAGTGTGATAAAAAGGTTATGAAGAGGAAAGTACTTTTGCAGGGAGATCAATTATCCAGTTCCTAAAAGGAGCCTATGCACTAAGTTATTCAGCTTGATAACTAACAGGAGCTGAAGAACTGGTCTCATACAAGTTTTCACCTCTTTATCACACCTGCATGCATCTTACACACACACCCATCAAAGTCTCTCCACGCAACTGGAACTAAGGCAAAGACAGATGGACAGTCAAGAATTACTTACAGCACACTGTAGACCTCTCTTGCATCCAAGCAGTTAAATAATTATTAGGTTTTTCTTTTCATTTTTTCACTATGGAACATCATTGTACAACACTATGGAACACCAATGGACAACAGCATTGTACAACACCATGGAACACCACTGGACAACAGCATTGAACACCACTGGACAACAGCATTGTACAACATTATGGAACACCACTGGACAACAGCATTGTACAACATTATGGAACACCACTGGACAACACCATTGTAAAACACTATGGAACACCACTGGACAACACCATTGTAAAACACTATGGAACACCACTGGACAACACCATTGTACACCACTGGACAACATTGTACAACACCATTGTACAACACCATGGAACAGCATTGTCATGGAACAGCATTGTACAACACTATGGAACACTATTGTACAACACTATGGAATACCATTGTCATGGAACAGCTTCGTACAACACCATGGAACAGCACTGTCATGGAACAGCATCGCACAACACCATGGTGTACAGCATCATGGAACACCATTGTACGACATCATGGAAAACCATTGTCATGGAACAGCATTGGACAACACCATGGAACAGCATTGGACGACACTATGGAACGCCACTGGACGACACTATGGAACAACATTGGACAAAAGCATTGTAGAACACTATTGAACACCACTGGACAACACATTGTACAACACAAGTACAACACTATGGAACCATTGTCACCGAAGTGCATTGTACAACACCATTGAACAGCATTATACAACATCATGGTGTACAACATCATGGAACACTATTGTACAACACTATGGAACACTATTGTACAACACTATGGACTACCATTGTCATGGAACAGCCTCGTACAACACCATGGAACAGCACTGTACAACATCATGGAACACCATTGTCATGGAACAGCATTGCACAACACCATGGTGTACAACATCATGGAACACCATTGTACAACATCATGGAAAACCATTGTCCTGGAACAGCACTGGACAACACTATGGAACAGCACTGGACAACACTATGGAACAGCACTGGACAACACTATGGAACAGCATTGGACAACACTATGAAACACCACTGGACAAAAGCATTGTACAACACTATGGAACACCAGTACAACACTATGGAACACCGTTGTCACGGAACAGCATTGTGCAACACCATGGAACAGCATTGTGCAACACCATGGAACACCATTGTGCAACATCACGGAACTATCATGGTGCCTGTAATTGCTTGTTTTTTCCTGTCAGTTAGCAATGGGTGCTTCCCATTTGTTGCCTGTGGTTAGCCCGCCCACTGTTGCCTATATAGACTGCACTCCTGCACCCCTTAGTGGTGTTTCTATGCCAGTGCAACGCCTGTCTGTGGATTCCAGTGTACTTCCTTGGCCTGCCTGACTTCTCTCCTGTTCCTGCGCCTGTGTATCAACCCGGATAGCCTGACTACACTCCTGTATTGTTCCTGTGTACCGTTCCGGCCTGGCTGACGTTCCTGCTCCCATATCCGACCTGGTTTGGCTGACGTTCCTGCTCTGGTATCCTGACCGACGTTTTTGTTCCTGGATCCCGACTTGGCTGTTCCGCTTTGACTCTGGTCGCCTCGGCGACATTCTGACTTCCGGCACCTTCCTGGATTGGCACCGCTGCCCACAGGCTTGTCTTCCCTCCGTGATTGCACTGGTATTCAGTAGTTGGTTTGCTCCACTCAGACACCGGTTGCTAGTGCGGCCTCCGTTATAGCACTGGTAGGGCCTTCGTGTTTGTCCAGTACGTGGTACTGGTTTGCTACACTCTGACCTTCCAGTCGCAAGAGTTGCCTCCATGATTGCGCTGGTATACAGTAATTGGTTTGCTCCACCCTGACACCGGTTGCTAGTGCTGCCTCCCTTATAACACTGGTAGGGCCTCCGTGTTGCTCAGTTTATGGCACTGGTTCGCTCCACTCTGAACATCCAGTCGCATGTGTTGCCTCCGTGAATGCGCTGGTATATAGTAGTTGGTTGCTCCACTCCATCTAACCGGCTGCTTTGCTACCTCCATTATAGCACCGGTAGGGCCTCCGCTACACAGTGTCGCACCAGTCTTAGGCTGCCTTGCCTGGTATATTGGTAAGGCCGGTAGAGCCTCCTCAGTCCTATTGCACCATCTTCTAGGCTGCCTTACCCGGTATTTTGGTGAGGCCGGTAGAGCCTATATATGTGTACATTGTATGCTATATTACTTGAACCTGTCGTGTGTCTGTAACATATGTTAATGTTCAGGACCTGTGAGGGTTCTTTATTATTTTTTCAATAAAGCTGTGGTTTTTTCTTAACTCTGTGTCTGTGAGTCAAACAAACCGTGACAGGAACACCATTGTGCAACACCATGGAACACCATTGTGCAACACCATGGAACACCATTGTCATGGAAGAGCATTGTACAACACCATGGAACAGCACTGTACAACACCATGGTGTACAACATCATGGAACACCACTGTACAACATTATGGAACACCATTGTCATGGAACAGCATTGTACAACACCATGGAACACCACTGTACAACACCACCATGGAACAGCATTGGACAACACCAACACTATGGCACACAGTGTGATAGTAACATAGTATACAAGGCTGAAAAAAGACATGCGTCCATCAAGTCCAGCCCATGCCAAAAACACCCCCGCTGATCCAGAGGAAGGCAAAAAAGCCCTCTGGAGCCATTTCCATACTAGTCCCAAGTGTGTGTGTGCGGGGGGGAAATTATTCCTTCCTGACTCCAATTGGTAGTCAAATAGTTCCCCGGATCAATATCTTATTTGCTTTGAAGCCATCTGTCATAATTGTCAATATTGTTCTGTGCTAGATAGGCATCCATTGCTTTTTTGAATGCAGTTGCATTATCTGCAAGCACAACCTCCCGAGGCAAAGAATTCCATAGCCTTACCGCCCTTACTGTAAAGAATCCCTGACTTTGTTTTAGTCGAAAGCGCCTTTCCTCTAGTCTTAATGGATGACCTCTTGTTCTTAGCTCAGCTCTTTGCATAAATAATTCATTGGATAGTTCTTTGTATTGACCTTGAATGTATTTGTAAATGGTAATCATATCACCCCTTAGACGTCTCTTCTCTAATGTAAACAAACCCAGTTTGGCTAGTCTCTCTTTGTAACTCAGATCCTCCAATCCAGTTATCAGTTTTGTTACACATCTCTGCACCTTTTCCAGTTCAGTAATGTCTTTTTTTAGAACAGGCGCCCAAAATTGTACTCCATATTCTAGATGAGGCCTAACCAAGGATTTATACAGAGGTAGGATAATATTAGCATCCCTTGCTTCTATACCTCTTTTTATGCAGGCTAGTACTCTATTTGCTCTTGCAGCAGCTGAGTGACTCTGCACACTGCTGTGAAGTCTATTGTCTATGAGTACTCCTAAATCTTTCTCTAATGAGGATTTCCCAAGTTGCCTCCCATTTAGAGTATATGTAGCAAGTTTGTTTCTACAGCCCAAATGCATAACCTTACATTTATCTACATTAAATGACATCTGTCATTTTTCTGCCCATTCACTTAGTTTATCTAAATCCTTCTGTAGAGAAAAAACATCCAGCTCTGTATGTATTTCCTTACATAGTTTAGTGTCATCAGCAAAGACTGAGATGCTACTTTCAATTCCCACTTCTAGATAAAAAGGTTATGAAGAGAAAAGTACTTTTGCAGGGAGATCAATTATCCAGTTCCTATATTATTCTAAAGGAGCCTATGCACTAAGAGTTATCCAACTTGATAACTAACAGGAGCTGAAGAACTGGTCTCATACAAGTTATCACCTCTTTATCACACGTGCATGCATCTCACCCCCCCCCCCCCATCAATGTCTCTCCTCTCAACTGGAACAAAGGCAAAGACAGAAGGACAGTCAAGAATCACTTACAGCACACTGTAGACCTCTCTTGTGTAAAAAGGGAAATTTGCAAAGGGTTATAAATAATTCAACAATGACACAGTTGTTCCAAATTATAGACTGGTTATTATTCAAAAGATAATAATAATTACAGTACAGAAGAAAAACCGGCAAGTATTGTACAAATTACATACTTACAAGCAATTCTAATGAGCGCGCCCCCCCTCCCACAATAGAGACCACCTTTTGTACTTTGTAGAGGTAACCCACCCTCGTTATTGCCCAATCAACGGTCTCCAGCAGCCTTATCTGGTCCGTCCAGCTGTCTGTCCTTCAAGGGGGGCTATAGTAAAAAGCTCTATTGTGTATAAAAAGCTTACCAAACTGACCTTGCAAACTAACTATTTTTTCAACTAATTTAAAACTCATATTTTCCTAGTGGAGCGAAAGTATTCCTGCATATGCACTGCTTTTAAAGCTACAGTACACTTATTAGAAAAAGATTATAGGATATAGCTTTTTCCCCAACATTTCCTTCCAATCAGTTAAATAATTCTTAGGTTTTGATTTTCATTTTTTAACTATGGAACATCATTGTACAACACTATGAAACACCACTGGACAACATCATTGCACAACACTATGAAACACCACTGCACAACACCATGGAACACCAGTACACCACTGTGGAACACCATTGTACAACGCTACGGAACACCATTGTACAACACTACGGAACACCATTGTACAACACTACGGAACACCATTGTACAACACCATGGAACACCATTGTTCAAAGCTACGGAACGCAATTGTTCAACGCTGCGGGACGCCAGTACAACGCTACGGAACGCCATTGTTCAACGCTATGGAACACCCTTGTTCAAAGCTGCGGAACGCCAGTACACCACCATTGTTCAACGCTGCGGAACGCCATTGTTCAATGCTGCAGAACATCATTGTACAAAGATATGGAACACCATTACAATGCTATGGAACACCTTTCTACAAAGCTACGGAACACCGTTCTACAAAGCTACGGAACACAGTTGTACAACGCTACGGAACACCAGTAATCAAAACTTTTTGCTTTGATTGGGCCCTGTTTGTTTCACAAAAAGTCTGTGGAACCCTAGTAGCAAAACACTTTCATTTTGTTATAGGAAATCCCTGTAGCATCAAAGGGTTAACTTAGCATCAACATAAACGTATCAGAATGTTAGTTTGTACTGTTAACTTAAAGGAGTGCTAACACCTAAAAATGTACTTGGGTTATACACGCTTAACTACCTTGTTCTCCATGCTGCCTCTGTACAATTCTGTTTGTTTTCTGAGACTTATAGTCTAGTCTTATACATGGTCCATGGGGGCTCCTTTCGTTGCATTTCCAGGGCTTCAGTGTTCACATTGCAATAGCAATCTTGATAGGTGTTTCAGAAGTGAGAGTATATTATTGACTGTTACTGGGCCTGAGAAGATATTAGCTTTTCTGAATAGAAGGTCAGTGGATGTTAAAGGGATAGTAATACTTAAAATGTAAAAAAAAATATATGTTGTAGGGTTTATCCCCTTGAGTAAAACAAGGGTACTCCCGCTGCTGAAAGGTGTTTTATTCAAAAGTGATTAAATCTCAAAGTTTACTTATTTATGTGCAATATCACAGTGGCCTGAAGTTGTACAGTGGCGCTGTTGCTACACCAGCCTATGAAGATTTATGGTCCCAGGACCAGAGCTGTCCATAGGATGGTGTAGCAACAGCGCCACTGTACAATTTCAAGCCACTGTGATATTGCACCTAAATATCAGCAGTGGGAGTACTCTTGTTTTACTCAGGGGGATAATCCCTACAACATATATTTTTTTTTACATTTTAAGTATTACTATCCTTTTAATATCAATGCAATAACATAATTAGCTGTGCACAAATAATTAACCAAATTATTTTTAATTTATAGGTCAGTCGACATCTACATTAAAATGCAAGTTTAGGATTAGATTTTAGGCATCTTACAGATGGTAGCTGCATGTAAATAATATTGAAAATTGTATTACCAAATTTTATTTTTGGTGTTTGTTTTCCTTTAAGACTCTATGATCAGGCTATAGCAGTGATTCAAAATCTGCATGGAATGGTATGCTATATTCGCAACTGGAGGATCATGAATGAAAGGGTGTTTTATTGCCACATACCAGTACTTATTGCACAGAAATCCCTAAGGCCAACCGTGTTTTCGATATTGTCTCAAATAACCCCCATGGGAGTAAATTCTCACACAGTCACTATCAAAGCAAAGCACAATGTTCTCTTAACCATTTAAGGACTAGAGGTGAGCAAAATACACTGAAAAGCAATGCAATGTGCACCTTTCTGGTCCTTAAAGGGTTAATGAAACAGTTGACATATGACATAGGACATATGAAGATGTTACCTAAAAAACGCAATTATGAATAATTTTAAGACCTCTGATAAGATCTTTTTATGCAAGTCCCTGTCTGTGTTCCTCAGCAATAATATTTCTTAAGTACTTAACCCCTTGGATGCAAGTGAGATCTCCAATGCATTGTGAACAGATAAAAGAAAACTTTGAACTGAAGTATTCAAATGCAGGTATGTAATTAAATAAGTACCGGCTGATGAGGAATTTTGTTAAGGCTATATCAACATACCTCCCATGTGTCCCTCTTTCCCACCCTGATGTCCATCTCGTTAGGAGATCAGACTGTGTGGTGTGTATAGAAGTGTATCACATTGCTTTACAGCAATAAAACTCACATCAATATTTGTTTAAACATCAGTATATGTTTATAAATTAGTCTGCATAAATAAAATACTTTGGTCTTGTTATTGTTACACAAGGAGCTGTCAATAGGTCATGAAATAGCCTAAAAATTATTGGTGATGTCCCACCCACCAGCCACACCCCCAACAACACAAATGTCCCTCTTTTGGCAGTTTGAAATGTTGGGAGGTATGTATTAACCCTTTGGTGCCAGAGGGGTATCCAACCCATTGCCAAGGGTTAAATAAGACTCAAGATCCAAGTCCGCAGCGTATTAATTGAGTGCTAATTGATAGCTTTGATACAGAAATACATGTGCCAAGTGATTTGTATGTTATATATCTTAGAAATCCATTGTACTCACCTGCAGTGCAGTTTCCTAGCAGAAAGCTTCTTGTCCTCTGCAGGTGTGAGAAATGTTCCCATCAGACCTGTCTTTCCTCTATAAGCAGAACACTCCCCTTCTGTGTTGTCATCAAGAGCAGCAGTGCACGGGGCTGTAAATTGTTTAAAACACTTCTGGGTTTAGGGAGTTTATTTCTATAGCAAACAGTTCCCATAGTACCGTAAGCATGACTGACTGTACTGGGCCACAATGAAGACACAAGCGGAACAATTCTAGGGCACACCAAATGCATCATGGGGAACAAATTATATAAAATTTCCTATTGATTCAAATGGACTTTTAATCCAGTGAATGTTAGGAAAGTCTCCTACACTTTTATATGGGAAAGTATCAGACAAAATGGAAGAAAATATTATATATATTACATAATACCTAATGTCCTACTGATATATATTTTATTGTGCTTTCCTGTTCACTAAAGCAAGGGCACCCCCTGCTACTGGGAGATGTGTCATCCAAAATGATTGGGTGCAGTCAGTAACTCCTTAACCTGCTCATCACAGGGTGGCGCTGTTGCTATTGCTACCTATCGATGACTCCATAAAGTGCTAAAATGCCACCTAAGAATGAAAAACTTTCCTTTGGGCCTTACGCACTAAAGGAAATGAGAGCAATTCTGGAGCAAACCAAAACTAAAGGGACAAATAAAATGATTTAAAGTGGGTTTTTAACCCCTTGAATGCTAGAGAGGTCTCAAATACAATACTCATATTTGCTCCAGAAGTAAGGAAATGGTTCTCAGTATATCGGCCTCGATATTAAAGTATAAAGTAACCTTCCAGCAGGCAGAGGATAAATGTTATAATTATAAGAACCTCTCAGACTTTGATCAGTCTTATAAGCTGTATCAATTACGTGTACTTCTTTCAGTCAAAGTTAGCTCTTGTATCTTGTCAACAGGAGGAGGACAAATATTCGGCTACAAGGGCTTCTTCAGTTTCGATCAGTCGCATGCTGGATCAATCAAAAGCAGAGCCGGATCATCTTTTATGTCATCCCAGGCTACTGCCCAGGACCCATGGCAATATGAGGGGCCCTGGGTTCAAGTGATGGACCACAGAGAGAGGTTCTGCTGTTTCTGTAACAAGCATCTTGGGTCAGAAGCCTTTTTTTGTTGAAATAGACCAGCAACATCCAGTTGCTCGCACTTCAATTAGAACCACAATGCCAATACCTGCTAGCATCATTCTGTATCAGAAGTGCCTGATAAGAGATGTGGGGCCCCAAATTGGTACCTTGCCTAGGGCCCTATCGAGCCTTATCCCGACTCGGATCAAAAGTTACTGTATTCAAGATAAGGTTAGCTCAAAATGCTACCCAGAGTTACATCAAACATAAGCTGTAGGCAAATAGAAATTAAAAGGAAAATAAGCTTAACCCTTTGAGTGCCTTGGAGATATCCAATGCATTATATTGTATACCTCACTGGAACTCAAAAGGTTAAATGTTCTCATGCAAAAGACAACTATTACTTGTATAGTGTCTTGTTGGCTAAGACTTTACAGATCAGAGGAAGCAGGGGCTACATCGTGAGCCAATGCTGTGCAGCTGTCACGGTTTGTTAAGACTCTCAGGCGCAAGGTTAGGTAAAAACACAAATTTATTGAAAAGTTTAAGATAATCCCATAGGATTTTATACACATACATACAACACATAGAATGGCAAATAGATAGTGACAATAGCGAATCAGGCTCTACCGGCCCTGCCAATATACCGGGCAAGGCAGCCTGGGCAAGCAATAAAATGGTGTCTCTACCGACCCTGCCAATATACCAGGCAAGGCAGCCAAGTAGACAGTCAGGAGAATACTGGCTCTACCGGCCCTGCCAATATACCGAGAAAGGCAGCCTGCGCGCTGGGAACCAACAGACTGAGTTAATAGTAAGCAAGAAGGTAATGGAGCGAACCAGCGCCCGCACGCTGGTAACCAACAGGCTGGATATATCGTAGGCTATAAGGCAGTGAAGCGAACCATCGTCCGCACGCTGGGAACCAACAGATAGTATGTATAGAGCTGTAAGGCTACGGAGCAAACCAGCGCCCGCGCGCTAGTACCAACAGACTAGAGTATAGTAGCCACAAGGCAGTGGAGCGAACCAGCGTCCGCACGCTGGGAACCAACAAAGCATATAGTAGGCTGTGAGATAGTGGAGTGAACCAGCGTCCGCACACTGGGAACCTACAGATAGTTGTGTATAGAGCCGAGAGGCAAAGGAGTGAACCAGCGCCCGCGCGCTGGTAACCAACAGGCTAGTAGTGTAGTAGCCGCAAGGCAGTGGAGCAAACCAGCGTCCGTACACTGGGAACTAATAGATAATAGTATATAGAGCTGTAAGGCAAAGGAGCGAACCAGCGTCCACATGCTGGAAACCAACAGACTAGTAGTGTAGTAGCCGTAAGGCAAAGGAGCGAACCAGCGCCCGCATGCTGGAAACCAACAGACTAGTAGTGTAGTAGCCGCAAGGCAGTGGAGCAAACCAGTGTCCGCACTCTGGGAACCAACAGGTGAAAATGTCGCCGGAGTGACCAAAGAACAAGGTCGCCACAGATGCAGGAACCAGACGCATGAGATGAGCAGGAACCAGCACAATGATGGTCAACCGGATCAGGAACGACAACGGAGACTGGCAGCAGGAAACAGCAACCTCGGACGACTTTAACCGGAACAGGCACTGGAACAAGTACAGCAGACAGGAGTCTCAGGAACAGGACGAATTCAGGAAACCAGGAACACAGCAAAAGGCCCGTGAAGCTTCTGTAGCAAAGTGAAAGTGGATGCAGTCTGAGACACCACGAAAGGGCAACCAAAGGGTGCCCAAACTCAGTTTAAATAGGCAATGTGAGGCGGGCTAAAGGCAGACAGCCAATGGGAGCCCCCTACAGGTGATAGACGCAGAAATGCAGCAATTACGGGCACCGTGATAGCAAAAGGGGAGAAGAATGTGGGGCTTCCTCATTGTCTGTCAAGAAGAGACTGAAGTCTCGCAGTTCAGTGTCCTGTGCTGTGAGGTACAGTCACTCACAGACCTTCTGCTTCAATCTTGAAAGCAAACGGAATATGAAGGCTGCACTAGCAAGCAGCAACGTTTGTGGCTGAACACCACATATTTTTGGGTTGTGAAACAGCAGAGGGAGTCAGGGTTTTGGTCGAATGAATGGCTAATAGAATCCATTTTGTGGCAGCACAATGCAGCCTTGGGTATTTTACCAAATCGGCTCCCACGCAAACTGACAATAAAAATGATAATCGCTTTTTAGATGAAGAGAAATAACTGATTCCAGGCAAATTTAAGTATTTAGTGATAGATAAGTAAGCCAAAAAGTTTGCAAGAGTTCAGCTATCTTACATTAACAAAATAAAGGGATAGTAATACTTCATTTTATCTTTATTTTATTTTGCATTAAAAAACATGAAGAACGATATAAGTCTTATCTCTCAAACCTTTATGGTTTGAGAGATATTCACAAGCAAAGTTTCCCCTCCCGCTCCTTTTACCTAGTGTAAGCCATCTCTTATCAGATGTGGAATGCAGTCCATAGACCAGACAGATAACAGAAGGGGACAATCTATTTCCTATGAGAACAATGAAAGCCCTGCCCCCCTTGACAAGTTTTTCAGGTTTTTCCCTTATCTTAATTGAAGATTGTCCCTCTCTGCAGTCTACCTGGGCACCTCCCTTCTGATCTGGCTGAACAGTGTTACATTAGTAAAAGGGGCAGGAGGGGGATACTTTGTCATTTAATTACTCTTGAACTACAAGTCTGACAGTATTGATATAACACTCTCCAAAATCCAAATACTATGATGATTAATTAGAGCCACTTTTATTATGAAACATTACTAGTTCTTTAACCGTTTAAGGACCAGAAAGATTTGCAAAGCATTGAGAAGCAATGCATCACGCCACTCTCCTTAAAGGATTAAAATAACTGTTTTGCTCCACCGAGCTTCTTTTCACTGATCTAACAGTAGATTTTGGCACAATAGCACTCAGCTGTTAATTGTCAGAGTGCTATGCAATGTAATACACCATAGGTAATTCAGCAATGATTGATGTGAAACTGTGTCAGGGATTACCCAACAGTGGACTTCCTTCGGAAATGTTGACTGCACAGTTGTCTATATACTACTGTACATTCCTAAAACATAGACACAAACAATGTCTGCTTTTTTATACTTTATCAATGGCATCAAGTTTTCCAATGCACCCAGTGTTTATACTGATAATAAACCCAAGCAGAAAGACTGAAGCATGTGACATTGACTGTGAGCTGACAGTGTCTATCAGATGATTATGTAACATTCTGACAGTGTCTATCAGATGATTATGTAACATTTTCCATGCAAACAATTCTTTCAATTCCTTTCCGAACACTCATAATGTAAGAAATGGTTCAATTGAGTTATAAGCCGTATTTAAAGAAGTAAACTTTTACATGAAAAAACATATTATAGGTGTTTTATTGCTATAAAACAAGGGGAACTCCCACTGTTGGGAGTTGCATTTTCCCAAAGTTATTAGAGTTTACAGTGTTGTTTTTTACATTTACACGGCCTTTTCGTGAACAAATTTCAGATAGTTATTCTGCTGCATTTTATGGAAAAGGTGAGACACTAGCAATTGTTCTCCACTGAATGTTATAGTAACTGCTGAGTCACTTCGTCAGTTTCAACTTTCAGGAAGTAAGGTCCCTGGAATCTCTGTTTCCAGAAAGTATAACAATTTTGTAATGTTATAACTGGCAGATGTGGGAATACCCTTATTTTACTTAGCAGGAAAAGCCAAAATATGTTGTAGGGTTTATCCCCCTGAGTAAAATAGTACTCCCACTGCTGAAAGGTGTTTCATTCAATAGTTATTAATTTTCAAAGTTGAATTTTTTAGGTGCAATATCACAGTGGCCTGAAATTGTACAGTGGCCAGTGGCGCTGTTGCTACACCATCCTATGGACAGCTCTGGTCCTGGGACCATAAATCTCCATAGGATGGTGTAGCAACAGCCAGGATTACAGGATCTCCTGGGCTGCTTTCCATCTCAGCTCCTCTCTGATGGCAGCATACTCCTTCTCGAAATCCATCTTATTATAAATGAGGGAGTTCAGCAGATACTCCATCTGATTCCCACAGAAATAACAGCTCTTTTGGCCAATGTGCCCTCAACTGCTCAATTCTCCCAAATGAGTCCACTTCAAAGTCTTTGTCACAGTAAAACCCAACTTCCAGAAGCCCTTCTGAGAGCAAACCTTCTGACAGCCTGTTGCATCCAAATACTGGGGGGGGGACTGTTGCAAAGTTTCACCCCAGGATTGGAAGATCAGCCTGCTGCAGCAAGGCACAAAAAGCACAAAATACCTTTTTTCAGCTCAGCCTCAGTGTGAGTCAGGTCATCCAGTGGGTAGGGCCATTCTCTGCCAAGATTTAGACCCAGTATCTTGTACCACCAGTTGTACAGGATAGCTTGCCAATCGTGGGGAGCCTCTTCAATTCAGCCACCAACTGGATCCATGTTTGAGAATAGGGAAGAGTTCTGCCAACATCTTCCCTGCTGCCAGGACACCACCACCCAGCCACAGTCAATGGCTATCATGTAGTCCACCTCACTGAAACCTGCTCCTAGGATGTCACAAATAACCTGCATATGATCCATGATGCTGTTGCCTGTGGACATCTTGGTTGTAGTTTTGTTTTGACTTATGTCTGTTTCCTCCACTGCCACCAGTTGTGGAAGAGAGTCATTTGCCAGAATGGAACTGCTTTGTGGGTTTTTGTCCTGGATACGCAGGATCAGGATCAGACAGGAGGCAGGAACAAATGGCCACCGCTCCCAGTAGAACAGCAAAGCTAGTAAATTTAGCTAGAGAACCTAGGGTGCGGTTCCCAGGATCCACACACCAGTAGACCAGTGAGGCAAGTGAATTTGCTCTTTCAGTGGCTGGGATTAGAATCTCCAGTCAAAATCCCTTCCAGATATACAGTCAAGATTTTTCTTAAGGAGGGAAGAACAGAGCAGCATTTATTGATGAAACACACTTATCAACATAAGAATCCAAAGTAGGGCTTGGAACACAGTTGTCACAATTGACCAGTCAGAGTATGCACTAGTGGACTAATAAGAAACTGTTTGTTACGGTTTTACTGACACTCAGACCAGGATGTAACGTAAAACACAGTTTTTTGAAATAAAAAATGAACAACACTGCCCCTAGGGGCTAGTAAAGGTAAGAACAGGCAATATGAACAGAGGATGGAGTAAACTACAAACAGTAGTGCATAGAGGGTTAAGTGGAGCAACTGGTAAGGCTCAGACTAGATTGGCCAACGCCCAGGAGATATATAGCAGTCTATGGTAACAGTCTTTAAATGTAGATCAGGAACTCAGGAAAAGCGCTGTAACACTCTTGAAGCATAAACAGGATGAGCCCCTGTTGCTCTAAGCTGAGCCCGTACCACCACAGTGGGCTTATGAGGATTGCTACTGCCAATTTGATGTAACCAGAATAGAAATCACCCTGAATGAGTATCGAGTAACCCTGCGTCTGCCACGGAAATATGCCAGCCCTTGGGAGGCCACAGTAGAACGGAATTGCCCAAGCTATGAAGAGCCGATGCACAGAGTAGTGCAGTTGGGATAAAGCACTTTGAGCGAATGAGGTACTGCCCAGACACCCACACGATGTCACCCAGAATCCTTGTTGCAAGAGCTAATGGACTGCCAGTGTCAACCAGCGTGATCACGATGCTCACCGGGCATCGAACAAGCGGAGCTCTGCAAGGACTGGTATAGCGTAAAGCGGAGGCTCAAAAGTATAAAGGCTCAGAGAATCACCGGAGCTTGGCAATGTATCAAAATGGCACGTAATCGGAGGCTACCGGCAGTGCAAGGGTTAATCTGGTACATTTGAAAAGAGCAATGATCAACGAGAACAAGGCAGGCAACCTCGGCTACAGCGTAATGAGCGAGGAAACTGAGAACAGTCAGAATGTCCCCAGCGCGACCGGAGTACACAGGAGCAGCAACCGGACAGGAGCAGTAGCCGGAACCGGATGACTGAGTCGCAGGAACACCACCGGAGAGTGGAACAATCACGGAGCAGGATCAGGAGCCAGAACCGGGTCGGATCACGGAGCGGAGTCGTCAGCCAGTGCCGGGTCGGATCACGATGCAGGGTCGTCAGCCAGAGCCGGGTCAGATCACGGTGCAGGGTCGTCAGCCAGAGCCGGGTCAGATCACGGTGCAGGGTCGTCAGCCAGAGCCGGGTCAGATCACGGTGCAGGGTCGTCAGCCAGAGCCGGGTCAGATCACAAAGCAGGAACAGAAGGAGAGTCAGACTAGCCGGGTCGGTACACAGGAGACACTGGAGATCAGTAACTAGGCGCAGCAACACAACACCACGAAAGGGCAATTGACAAGTGCCCAAGCCTCAGCATATAAAGGCACATCCTGGGCGGGCCAATCAGACTCCTCCAATGCAAATGTATATATACAGAGATTGACAGGGAATCACGGGGACTGTGATAGTACCCCCCTCTCAAAGACCCCCTCCCCTGCCAGAGGGTCTAGGTTTAAGGGGATATTTAGAGTGAAAGTTGCGCATCAGTCGTGGAGCATGAAGATCCTTATGATCAACCCAAGACCGCTCCTCAGGCCCATAACCTTTCCAGTGGACCAAATATTGCAACTTGCCTCTAAATCTCCTGGAGTCAATTATGCTCTGAATTTCGTACTCCTCTTGGCCTTGTACATTCACCGGCCCAGGAACCACCGGAGTGGTAGTATAACGGTTGCACACCAAGGGCTTAAGAAGGGACACATGAAACACATTATGAATACGCATAGCCCTGGGGAGCTCCAATGCATATGCCACGGAGTTGACCTTGCGAATGATCTTAAAGGGCCCAATGAACCGGGGAGCCAGTTTGTTTGAAGGTACTTGCAGGTTAAGATTCCTGGAGGACAGTCATACCCTGTCCCCACCTGGTAGGAGGCCGCTAGTAGCCGTCTGCGATTAGCATGCCGCTGATGTCTCAGGAAGGACTGACTGAGGGACCGTTGTACCTGTGCCCAAGTGGAACGGAGCTGCTTCATGTGCTCATCCAGAGCCGGAATCTGTTGGGACTGAAATGAGTCTGGGAGTAGGCAGGGTTGGAACCCATAATTAACTAGGAACGGAGAACTCCCAGACAATGAATTAACAGCACAGTTCCTGGCGAACTCCGCCCATGGCAACAGGTCGGACCAGTTATCATGATGATCAGTCACGAAGCAGCGCAAATACTGCTCAAGTCCCTGATTGGCACGCTCAGCGGCCCCATTGGTCTGGGGATGGTAGGCAGAGGAAAATGACAATTGAATGCCCATCTGGCCACAGAATGCCCTCCAGAATCTAGACACAAACTGGCTTCCCCGATCAGACACTATCACACTAGGAACCCCGTGCAAGCGGAATATCTCCCTGGCGAAAATTACTGCCAATTCCTGGGCCAATGGGAGACCAGAGAGGGGCACGAAATGAGCCATTTTGGAGAACCTATCTACCACCATCAGAATGAAAGTGTAGCCCTTAGACAAAGGCAGCTCTCCCAAGAAATCGATAGATATATGGGACCAGGGACGGTCGCCATTGGGTACTGGCTGGAGTAACCCCACGGGGAGATGTCTGGGAGTTTTAGCACGGGCACAGGTAGCACAGGCAGTGGTAAATGCGAAGCAATCTGCTCTCAGGGAGGGCCACCAGAATGTTCGTGCCAATGACCAAACCAACTGATCCCTGCCAATGTGCCCGGCTGCCTTAGATGAGTGATAGGTCTCGAGTAACTGGGTGCGAAATGGTTCGTCCACAAAACATCTGCCAACTGGGGTTTCAGGAGGTGCCCGTGCTTGTGAAGCCATGATTTGCTCCCCCAGTGGTGAAGTGATGTTGGTACGAATAGTGGCCAGGATCTTATCTGGCTGAATTATAGGCACTGGTGCTTCATCCCTCTCAATGTCTGTGCAGAATTGTCTGGAAAGCGCATCTGCTCTAATATTTTTGGACCCCGGCAAGTAGGAGACTATGAAATTAAATCTTGACAAGAAGAGCGCCCAACGAGCATAGCGAGAAGACAGCCTTTTCGCCTCAGACAAGTAAATTAGATTTTTATGGTCAGTGAGAATTAAGACAGGTGTCCTAGTGCCTTCCAGGAGATGTCACCATTCTTTCAAAGCCAAGATGATAGCCAACAATTCCCTATCACCAATTTCATAATGGCTTTGGGCACTAGACAGTTTTTTGGAAAAAAATCCGCATGGTCTCAGGTTACCTCCCTCCCTGGGTAGTTGGGAGAGAACTGCCCCTACACCAACCTCGGAGGCATCAACTTCCAGGGTAAAAGGCAGAGTAGGATTAGGATGGCACAGAATAGGGGCAGATGCGAATGCCTGCTTGAGAGTCACGAAGGCCTGTTCAGCTGCCTCAGACCATTGAGAGGGATTTGCGCCCTTATGCGTTAAGTCAGAGAGAGGTTTAGTAATCATAGAAAAGTTCTGAATGAATTTTCTGTAATAGTTGGCAAAGCCCAGGAATCTTTGAATAGCTTTTAACCCCTTGGGTCGTGGCCATTTAAGGACTGCAGCCAACTTCTCTTGGTCCATAGCTATGCAATCTTTAGAAATCACGAAACCCAAAAAGGGTACTTGAGAACAGTGAAATTCACATTTTTCGAGTTTACAGAACAATTTGTTCTTGCGCAAACGAAGCAATACCTCAGAAACATCCTGTATATGCTGGGTTAAATTAGCTGAGTGGATCAAAATATCGTCCAGATATACCACTACACAGGACTGTAACATATCGCGGAAGATATCGTTGATGAACTCTTGGAATACGGCAGGTGCATTACATAATCCGAATGGCATGACTAGGTATTCGTAGTGCCCTGACCTTGTATTGAAGGCTGTCTTCCACTCATCACCGGCCTTGATCCTTATTAAATTGTAGGCAGCTCGTAAATCGAGTTTAGTGAAAATAGAGGAGCCTTTCAACCTATCAAATAACTCTGTGATGAGTGGAATGGGGTATGCATTTTTGGACATGATCTTATTGAGCCCACGGTAATCAATACAAGGTCGCAACTCGCCATTTTTCTTTTTCACAAAAAAGAACCCTGCACCTGCCGGAGAGGATGATTTGCGAATAATCCCTCGTTTGAGAGCATCCTCAATGTATTCCTCCATTGCCCTAGTCTCATCACATGACAATGGGTATGTCCTACCCCTCGGTGGAACCACTCCCTGGGGCAAATCAATAGCGCAGTCACATAGCCAATGCTGCGGCAGAGCGCTAGCCTCCCCTTTACTGAAAACGTCGCTGAACTTGCTGTATTCAGCTGGCAGAGAAGGGGATGTACACATAATCTTAACGGGACGAGATAAACAGTGATTAGTGCAGTATTCTGACCATGCTTTGACTTCACATGTCTGCCAGTCAAACTGGGGATTGTGCACTGTCAACCAAGGGAACCCCAGAATGATCGCATGATGGGGTGAACGAATAATCTGGAAACGAACTTCCTCCTTATGGAGGGCCCCCACAGTCATAGTAAGGAGAGTAGTCTCCATTGTGATGAGTGCTGGTTCAAGAGGTCTGCCATCAATAGCCTCAATGGCTAGCGGAGTATCTCTTTCAGACAGAGAAATATTATGTCTTTCAGCAAATGCCTGGTCCATGAAATAGCCAGCAGCACCAGAATCTACCAGGGCTAGTGTTTCCACAACCTGGTCGCCTAGAAGAAAACTCACAGGTATAGTGGGTTTCAAGGAGCAAGGATCTGAGGACGACTGTACACCACTTAGGGCCTGTCCCCCAAGGTACCCTAGGTGCGTGCGTTTCCCGGCCTCACCGGACATGTGCGCAACAAATGCCCACTTTTGCCACAATACAGGCATAATCCTTGTCGTTTACGATACGCCCTCTCCTCCTTAGTCAGCCTAGTAAAACCAATCTGCATAGGTTCCCCAGTATCAGGTACACGGACCGGAGGAATGGGAGGAGAGGGTGGGTTAAACAATCTCTCATGCCCATGGATTTTGGAAGTTGCCCTTTTAGTCAAGCGCCTCTCGCGCATACGAGTATCAATGAGTATCACATATTCGATGTACTCATCCAGATCGGTGGGTACCTCCCTGGCAGCAATTTCATCTTTGATAGCATCCGAAAGCCCTTGGCCAAATGCTGCCAGGAGTGCCTCATTATTCCATGCCACTTCTGCAGCTAGAATCCGAAATTCTATAGCATATTCGGCTGCAGTCTGATCGCCCATCTGCATTGACAACAATTTTTTGGCCGCGGACGTAGCTCGCCCAGGTACCTCAAAGACTCTACGGAACTGTTTAACAAATTCTTTAAAGCACAAAGTGCAAGGTTTAGCCTGTTCCCATAACGGATTTGCCCATGCCAGGGCTTTGCCAGTTAACAGGGATACCATGAACCCCACCTTGCTACGGTCACTCGGAAAGGCATGATGTGTAAGTTCGAGGAAGATCTCTAGCTGATTAAGGAAACCCCTGCACAGTGTGGGTTCACCATCATATCTTACTGGTAACGGCGCCGCCGCAGTTAGACTTCTCTGAGGGACCAAGCATTGACCAGAAATATTATCCGGTGTCATAACTGGGGGGACCACCGGATTTTGATTCGGCTTATCAAGATGTACCATACGTTCAAGCAAGGTCTGCATGGCCAATGCCAACTGATCTAAGCGTTGCTCGTGAACATCCATCCTCCAGTGGAGGTTCTGTGTATTACCGTCACTCTTCCCGTCTGAGGTCATGGCCCTTTCGTACTGTTACGGTTTTACTGACACTCAGACCAGGATGTAACGTAAAACACAGTTTATTGAAATAAAAAATGAACAACACTGCCCCTAGGGGCTAGTAAAGGTAAGAACAGGCAATATGAACAGGGGATGGAGTAAACTACAAACAGTAGTGCATAGAGGGTTAAGTGGAGCAACTGGTAAGGCTCAGACTAGATTGGCCAACGCCCAGGAGATATATAGCAGTCTATGGTAACAGTCTTTAAATGTAGATCAGGAACTCAGGAAAAGCGCTGTAACACTCTTGAAGCATAAACAGGATGAGCCCCTGTTGCTCTAAGCTGAGCCCGTACCACCACAGTGGGCTTATGAGGATTGCTACTGCCAATTTGATGTAACCAGAATAGAAATCACCCTGAATGAGTATCGAGTAACCCTGCGTCTGCCACGGAAATATGCCAGCCCTTGGGAGGCCACAGTAGAATGGAATTGCCCAAGCTATGAAGAGCCGATGCACAGAGTAGTGCAGTTGGGATAAAGCACTTTGAGCGAATGAGGTACTGCCCAGACACCCACACGGTGTCACCCAGAATCCTTGTTGCAAGAGCGAATGGACTGCCAGTGTCAACCAGCATGATCACGATGCTCACCGGGCATCGAACAAGCGGAGCTTTGCAAGGATTGGTATAGCGTAAAGCGGAGGCTCAAAAGTGTAAAGGCTCAGAGAATCACCGGAGCTTGGCAATGTATCAAAATGGCACGTAATCGGAGGCTACCGGCAGTGCAAGGGTTAATCTGGTACATTTGAAAAGAGCAATGCTCAACGAGAACAATGCAGGCAACCTCGGCTACAGCGTAATGAGCGAGGAAACTGAGAACAGTCAGAATGTCGCCAGCGCGACCGGAGTACACAGGAGCAGCAACCGGACAGGAGCAGTAGCCGGAACCGGATGACTGAGTCGCAGGAACACCACCGGAGAGTGGAACAATCACGGAGCAGGATCAGGAGCCAGAACCGGGTCGGATCACGGAGCGGAGTCGTCAGCCAGTGCCGGGTCGGATCACGATGCAGGGTCGTCAGCCAGAGCCGGGTCAGATCACGGTGCAGGGTCGTCAGCCAGAGCCGGGTCAGATCACGGTGCAGGGTCGTCAGCCAGAGCCGGGTCAGATCACGGTGCAGGGTCGTCAGCCAGAGCCGGGTCAGATCATGAAGCAGGAACAGAAGGAGAGTCAGACTAGCCGGGTCGGTACACAGGAGACACTGGAGATCAGTAACTAGGCACAGCAACACAACACCACGAAAGGGCAATTGACAAGTGCCCAAGCCTCAGCATATAAAGGCACATCCTGGGCGGGCCAATCAGACTCCTCCAATGCAAATGTATATATACAGAGATTGACAGGGAATCACGGGGACCGTGGTACTGTTATTTTACATTCACTCAGAGGTCCTCTTTCCAAGCCATGATGATGATGATAATAGCTAGGCAAGTATTTGAAAAGCAGCACAGCAGGAGTCAATCAACAAGCTTTAATCTGAACACATCATTAGTGTTGAGCGAGCATGCTCGGCCGAAGCTCGGTTCGGCTCGAGCATCGCTCTGCTCGGCACATGGCGGTACTCGTACGAGTACCGCATGTGCTCGCCCGCCATGTTCGGGTCTCCTCCCCGCACGTTTCGCGGCTGCTGCGCAGCCAATAAACGTGCAGGGAGGCTCTGACATCAGTGTAATGCCAGCAGCCATGTTGGCTGCTGGCATTACACTGATTGGCTGGCCAGAACCCGTGATCGGGTGCTGTATAGCACCTGACCAGCGAGTTCGGCTCAGTCTTAGCCAGGGAGAGATGAGGATAGGAAGGGAAAGTCAGTGTAGGGAGAAGAAAAGCTATTTAAAAAAAAAAAAAGACCCAAAAGTCCTTTTTAGGACTACTGTGTGTGGGGGCAGCAGTTTATTTTGTTTGGGGGGGCAGAGATATAAAAAAAAAAAATCTTCATATATTCTGTTCACTGTGCCTAGCCGCAGATTAGCAGCACATTCTGTTTAGTGTGCAAAGTTGCAGATTAGAGCACATTCTGTTCAGTGTGCAAAGTTGCAGATTAGCAGCACATTCTTTTTAGTGTGCAAAGTTGCAGATTAGAGCACATTCTGTTCAGTGTGCAAAGTTGCAGATTAGCAGCACATTCTTTTTAGTGTGCAAAGTTTCAGATTAGGAGAACATTCTGTTAAGTGTTCAAACTGTAAAATATCAAAGTCACATATTCCATTCACTGTGCGTAGCCGCAGTTAAGAAGCACATTCTGTTTACTGTGCAAAGTTGCAGATTAGGAGAACATTCTGTTAAGTGTTCAAACTGTAAAATATCAAAGTCACATATTCCATTCACTGTGCGTAGCCGCAGTTAAGAAGCACATTCTGTTTACTGTGCAAAGTTTCAGATTAGGAGAACATTCTGTTAAGTGTTCAAACTGTAAAATATCAAAGTCACATATTCCATTCACTGTGCGTAGCCGCAGTTAAGAAGCACATTCTGTTTACTGTGCAAAGTTTCAGATTAGGAGAACATTCTGTTAAGTGTTCAAACTGTAAAATATCAAAGTCACATATTCCATTCACTGTGCGTAGCCGCAGTTAAGAAGCACATTCTGTTTACTGTGCAAAGTTTCAGATTAGGAGAACATTCTGTTAAGTGTTCAAACTGTAAAATATCAAAGTCACATATTCCATTCACTGTGCGTAGCCGCAGTTAAGAAGAACATTCTGTTTACTGTGCAAAGTTGCATATTAGGAGAACATTCTGTTAACTGTGCAAACTGTAAAATATCAAAGTCACATATTCCATTCACTGTGCGTAGCCGCAGTTAAGAAGAACATTCTGTTTACTGTGCAAAGTTGCATATTAGGAGAACATTCTGTTAACTGTGCAAACTGTAAAATATCAAAGTCACATATTCCATTCAATGTGCGTAGCCGCAGTTAAGAAGAACATTCTGTTTACTGTGCAAAGTTGCATATTAGGAGAACATTCTGTTAACTGTGCAAACTGTAAAATATCAAAGTCACATATTCCATTCACTGTGCGTAGCCGCAGTTAAGAAGAACATTCTGTTTACTGTGCAAAGTTGCATATTAGGAGAACATTCTGTTAACTGTGCAAACTGTAAAATATCAAAGTCACATATTCCATTCACTGTGCGTAGCCGCAGTTAAGAAGCACATTCTGTTTACTGTGCAAAGTTTCAGATTAGGAGAACATTCTGTTAAGTGTTCAAACTGTAAAATATCAAAGTCACATATTCCATTCACTGTGCGTAGCCGCAGTTAAGAAGCACATTCTGTTTACTGTGCAAAGTTTCAGATTAGGAGAACATTCTGTTAAGTGTTCAAACTGTAAAATATCAAAGTCACATATTCCATTCACTGTGCGTAGCCGCAGTTAAGAAGCACATTCTGTTTACTGTGCAAAGTTTCAGATTAGGAGAACATTCTGTTAAGTGTTCAAACTGTAAAATATCAAAGTCACATATTCCATTCACTGTGCGTAGCCGCAGTTAAGAAGCACATTCTGTTTACTGTGCAAAGTTGCAGATTAGGAGAACATTCTGTTAAGTGTTCAAACTGTAAAATATCAAAGTCACATATTCCATTCACTGTGCGTAGCCGCAGTTAAGAAGCACATTCTGTTTACTGTGCAAAGTTTCAGATTAGGAGAACATTCTGTTAAGTGTTCAAACTGTAAAATATCAAAGTCACATATTCCATTCACTGTGCGTAGCCGCAGTTAAGAAGCACATTCTGTTTACTGTGCAAAGTTGCAGATTAGGAGAACATTCTGTTAAGTGTTCAAACTGTAAAATATCAAAGTCACATATTCCATTCACTGTGCGTAGCCGCAGTTAAGAAGCACATTCTGTTTACTGTGCAAAGTTGCAGATTAGGAGAACATTCTGTTAAGTGTTCAAACTGTAAAATATCAAAGTCACATATTCCATTCACTGTGCGTAGCCGCAGTTAAGAAGCACATTCTGTTTACTGTGCAAAGTTGCAGATTAGGAGAACATTCTGTTAAGTGTTCAAACTGTAAAATATCAAAGTCACATATTCCATTCACTGTGCGTAGCCGCAGTTAAGAAGCACATTCTGTTTACTGTGCAAAGTTGCAGATTTGCAGCACATATTCCGTGTAATATGAAGAAGGCGGGTAAAAAGGGACGGGGAAGTGGACGTGATCCTGATAGTTCAGGGCGCGGGTCAGGACACGTAGAAACTGTGCCTGGTGCCAGAGCACAAGACAGAAAGACATCCACCATACCTAGCTTCATGTCTCAGTTTACAGGGCGTCGCAGGACATCACTCTCGAGGTCCGACCACTGCGAACAGGTGGTCGGTTGGATGTCAGCTGATACTGCTTCCAGTCGGTTAAGCACCACCCTGTCTTCCACCAAGTCCACTCTCAGTAGCCAAGAGTCTGGTCAACATAATCCTCACCCTGATCATCCTTCCTCCCACCATAGAGGATCTGGTCAAAGAAGTGATCCCACACTGGGATATAGTGAGGAGCTCGTCTCATCACCAATCCTTAATTTGAACCTCTCTCCAAGCACGCTTGCAGAGGAACATGACATCTTGTGCCCTGATTCACAACCTCTAGAGGGTACCCAATCACAAGAAGATGACAGAGGTGAACGGCATTTAAGGTCAAAGGAAGTGGATGATGATGAGGATGAGACACAGTTGCCATTAAATCAACCACTATTACTGTCTCAAGACCTTGATGAGGAGGATGATATACAGTTGTCAATGACTGAGTATGTGGTGGGATCAAGACATGAGGAGGATGATCAGAGTGAGGAAGTGGAGGAGGACTTGGTGGACGATGAGGTGACTGACCCCACCTGGGAAGGTGTAGAGCCGAGCGATGACAGCAGTCCTGAGGGTGAGCCATCTGCAGCACCGCAACAGGCTGGAAGAGGCAGTGGTGTGGCTACAGAAAGAAGGCGGACCGCACCAAACCGGCCCGCAAATGTTCCACGGAGCACCCCCTTGCGTAAATCTCCCTTGCCAAGGGGTAGGTGTTCCGCGGTATGGTGTTTTTTTAAGGAAAGTGCGGACGACAAAAGAATTGTAGTTTGCAACCTGTGCAACACCAGAATGAGCCGAGGCATGAACACTAGAAACCTCACCACCACCAGCATGATCCGACACATGGCATCCAAGCACCGTAATAAGTGGGAGGAACGCCCGGATCGCCAATCTGTGTCTGCAGGCCACACCACTGCCTCCTCTTCCCCTGTTTTCGGTGCCGGCCAATCGCCTGTCGAAGGCGCAGGCCCGCATACCTCCCGCCCTGCACCTGTACCATCTGAAGCACCATCAGCGACCACATCCACTTCCCTGTCCCAGCACAGCGTCCAAATGTTGTTAACCAGCCACCCACCCACAGGCTATAGCACTAACCTCACACCTTTCCAAATTACTGGCCATCGAAATGCTGCCATTTAGGCTTGTGGAGACTGAGTCCTTCCGCAGCCTGATGGCAGCAGCTGTCCCTCGGTACGCAGTCCCCAGCCGCCACTACTTTTCCCGGTGTGCCGTCCCCGCCTTACACCACCATGTGTCCCGTAACATCACCCGTGCCCTGACCAACGCAGTTACTGGGAAGGTCCACTTAACGACTGACACATGGACAAGTGCTTGTGGCCAGGGACGCTACATTTCCCTGACGGCACACTGGGTGAATGTCGTGGAGGCTGGGAGCGACTCGGACCCTGGGATGGCACAGGTGCTACCCACGCCGAGGATTGCGGGCCCTACCTCCATCAGGGTTTCCGCCAGCACCTACGTTATTGGCTCCTCCTCCTCCGTTTCCACCTCCGAATTCTCTGCGCGCAGCGCCACTCACCCATCAGCCGGTAGCTGGAAGCAGTGTAGCACTGCAGTGGGGAAGCGTCAACAGGCCGTGCTGAAGCTGATCTGCCTTGGGGACAAACAGCACACGGCCTCAGAGCTGTTGCAGGGGATTAGTCACCAGACCGAGCAGTGGCTCTCGCCACTCAACCTGCAACCAGGCATGGTTGTGTGTATTAATGGGCGTAACTTGGTGGCGGCTTTGGAGCTCGGCAAGCTCACACACGTACCATGCCTAGCGCATGTATTTAATTTAGTGGTTCAGCGATTTCTAAAAACCTCCCCCAATTTGCATGATCTCTTGACAAAGGTGCGCCGCGTGTGTGCACATTTCCGTAAGTCATCTACAGCTTCAGCCGGCCTGTTGAAGCTGCAGCAGCGCTTACAATTGCCAGCTCACCGGCTGCTGTGTGACGTGAGCACGCGCTGGAACTCCACCTTCCAAATGTTGGCCCGGCTTTGTGAGCAGCAGAGGGCAGTAGTGGAGTACCAGCTGTTACACGGTCGTCGCCTCTCCGTTCAACTTCCTGTAATCAGAAGTGAGGAGTGGGAATGGATGTCAGACCTCTGTGAGGTTTTACGCAATTTTGAGGAATCGACACAGATGGTGAGCGGCGATAACGCTATTATCAGTGTAACCATCCCACTTCTGTGTCTACTGAAACGCTCGCTGCTCACAATTAAAACTGACGCTTTGCATGTGGAAGAGGTGGAAATGCGGGAGGAAGAGCTTACACAAGGTGATAGCCAGAGCACCCTCACTTCGTCTTCTCAGCGACAATTGGAGGAGGCGGAGGAGGAGGAGGAGGAGGAGGAAGACACGGTTGCCTCCGCTACAGAGGGTAGCCATGGAACTTTAGTTCCATCTCTTCAGCGTGGGTGGGCAGAAGAGGAGGAAGAGGATGAGGAGATTGAGAGTCATCCTCCTGGTGAGGACAGCGAAATCTTGCCTGTTGGTACTCTGGCACACATGGCTGACTTTATGTTAGGCTGCCTTTCCCGTGACCCACGCGTTATACGCATTTTAGACAACACGGATTACTGGGTGTTCACCCTTCTGGACCCCCGCTACAAAGAGAATTTCTCATCTCTCATTCCTCCGGTGGAGAGGACAAGCAAAATGGTGCAATACCAGAAGGTTCTTGTTGAAAAATTGCTCCAAAATTTTCCATCTGACAACGCTGGCGGCAGAGTACGTGCTACCTTGGCCAACCGAGAAGGGGAGAAAAGGGGAGCACACAGCAGTTCCAACAAAGGCAGGGCAACACTCTCCAAGGCGTGGGACACCTTCATGACACCCCGCCAGCACCCTCACCCTGATGCGCAGCCTAGTGTCACAAGGAGGGAAAAGTTTTGGAAGATGGTGAAGGAGTACGTAGCAGACCGTGTCAGCGTCCTCAATGATCCCTCTGTGCCTTACAACTACTGGGTGTCCAAGTGGTATGAACTGGCACTCTACGCCTTGGAGGTGCTGGCCTGCCCTGCCGCCAGCGTTCTGTCTGAGCGGGTATTTAGTGCTGCTGGTGGCATCATAACAGATAAGAGTATCCGCCTTTCCACCGAAAATGCTGATAGGTTGACACTTATAAAAATGAACAAGGCCTGGATTTCCCCTGACTTCTCCACTCCACTGGAGGAAAGCCCCGGAGGAACATAAAGTGACTTTATATATGTTATTTACAATGATGGGAATACTCTGTATTCCCATTCACCCCTTCCACCCAAAAAACGGGTATATGGTTGACTCTCTTCCATATACCCTGGGATATAATTTTTATATAGGGCCAGCTCACCAGCGGGCCCTGTGATATAATTTTTATATAGGGCCAGCTCACCAGCGGGCCCTGTTTGACAATTTTTGTATAGGTCAGCTCACCAGCGGGCCTTCTCATATAATGTTTTATTGGGTCAGCTCTCTAGCGGGCCCTCTCATATAATGTTTTATAGCGTCAGCTCACTAGCGGGCCTTCGCATATAATGTTTAGGATGGTCAGCTCCGCAGCAGACCATCACCCATAATGTTTTAGATGGTCGGCTCAGCGCACGTTTCCCTCTTAATCATGGCCCCAGTTCAGAAAAATCGAGGAAATTTTTGGGAGAATTTGCCTCTGCGCACGTTTCCCTCTTAATCATGGCCTCAGTTCAGAAAAATCAAGGAAATTTTTGGGAGAATTTGCCTCTGCGCACGTTTCCCTCTTAATCATGGCCTCAGTTCAGAAAAATCAAGGAAATTTTTGGGAGAATTTGCCTCTGCGCACGTTTCCCTCTTAATCATGGCCTCAGTTCAGAAAAATCGAGGAAATTTGTGGGAGAATTTGCCTCTGCGCACGTTTCCCTCTTAATCATGGCCCCAGTTCCGAAAAATCGATGAAATTTTTTGCAGAATTTGCAGATGATATACAAGTAAATATACAGCAAATACTGTTTGGTAACAATTTTTCGCCTAAAGTCGTTTTTATCTTCCTTTTTGTGTGTTTTACGGTCAGTCTGTAAAAATGGCGTACTACGGGCGAAAGATCGTTCCCAGCAGCGATGTTGGAGTCCAAGATGCATCCAGACATCCTCCCTATGCTGTCCCTGAACCATTTCTGTGGTGTTTCCATCATTTTCTGCCCTTTTCCTATGGACCAGGCACCCTCCCCTCATCAGAGCAGGGGGTGCCTGGTGTAATGCTCGAGTCCTCCCATTGACTTCAATGGGGCTCGGGTGCTCGGCCGAGCACTCGAGCCTCCGGGGGCGCTCGGTCAGAGCACCCGAACACCCAAGCATTGGGGTGCTCGCTCATCACTACACATCATATATACAGGGGAACACAGAAAAATAAACTAAATTAAAACAGAGGGGACACATCACACAGGATACATAGTAACAATAATGACACAGAGGGGATAAATAAGAGGGATATGGCAGCAGGGAGCAGAGATCTGGGCTTAACCTTTGTTTACTGGGCACTCTAGTTCCCTGCTTCCAACAGAGTATAAACAACATTACACTACTATATGTGTGGATTACAAACAACCCACCTGCCAGTAATGAAGGAGGGGAAATGAGCTACATAATATGCTTAACATTTTATAGTGCTTCAGGAAAATGTCACCTCATTCTTTAAATCACACACTAACAGCTAAAGACCAAGGTCCAAATGCATAAAGAAAGGAGGATATATTGTGGGTTATACCAACTACACAACAAGGGGGTAATCAGCATTCCTTTATATTGGTCTTCGAACCCCATGAATGCTAAAGAGATCTCCAATACATTGTGAGGCAATACTCTCTAGCATTCAAGTGGTTAAAGTCATCATTTGAAACAACAGGAATTTTGATTTGTCCCCTATGGTGCAGCTATTCCATAGAATTGTTCCTCTCTTTCTTTGTATATATGGTCCTTAAAACTGGATTGTGCAACATGTGGCTCTCGAGCTATTGCTGGTCTATAATTCCTGTCTTTCACAGCCAGCAGACAACAGCTAAAGAGACAGAGGTTGCTGCCCCTTGTCTGACCCATGGAAGGATATTTCTTTCGGCATGGATCCTGACGTGATCTGTAAGCCCTTCCCACAAAACACATAAAAAGAACTTGTTATAGCAGTGTTTTGTATGTTTCTTTTCCATATGCTGTAACTAAAACATTAAGGTGTGTCTTTATGAAGTAGCTAGGACAGCAGTGGAGTTACTAGGGTTTGGGCCAACCTAATGCATTCATGTTATGCACCTTGCAGTCCCTTTACTAGTATGAATATTAGCATGCCTCAATCTGGCAAAAAGACCCAGGTCTTTAACCTGTAGAGTGCAAAGCCCACGTGGGGCATGTTCTTGGCCATTGCGCTGCAATGCTTTGGATATCCCTGTGCACACACAGGTTTAATTTTTTTTTTTTTTTTAAAGTTTTCAATGCTTTATTGAAGCTTGACATATTAAACACAAACGGGTTTGATGCATAAGATATACAAGCATCGCACACAGGAAATGATGAATGTAACATTAATTACTATACTATACAGACCTGAAGCAAACAAAAATATCATCATCAGATAAGCTGTCTGTCTAGAGGCGAGCTAAATAGGCCATATAGTACTAAAATACCAGTCAGTCGAAAAGAAAGGAATAGAAGATAACAGTATAATAAGTAAGAAAATAGAGGCAGCTTCAAAAACATGGAGAGGTAAGTATCAGATAAGAGGAGCAAAGAGAAGCTGGAAGGATTGCAGGAGGAAAGGAAAAAGTGGACAGATGCGTAAGATACACAAATTGACTTCTATTGTAACATACAATGGATAGTAATCAAGCATTAATTACCAAACTGCACAGGCAATAATATAGCTAAAACAGCATTATCAAATAAGCTCTATAATGGTAAACATGCTGAATCTTTAGCCAGATAGTGCTAAAATAGCAGGTATTGAAAACATTTACGTAAAAGCCAGCTGTATAAAAGGATAGAAAATCACCTCTGTGACCGAATTAAATGGCTAGATAGCAGACATAAATGCACACTGTCAACAGCTGATTTGGCAGATCTATCTAAATGCAAGGCCGAACTAGCTAAGGTCTACAAGGATCGTATACTTAAAACATTTCACTGGCACAAATATGAAAGATATATACAGGGTAATAGTTGTGGGAAATTGTTGGCGAGACTTGTGCGCATCAAGCGGAAAACTAACTATATGTTTACCATTAAAGATAGCTCGGGTACCCTGCATCACACTTTTCCGGATATTGCTGCTGAGTTCCTTAAATATTACAACTCTTTGTACAATCTATCAGCTCTGCAACCTCCTTTGCACCCTTCTTCTTTTCATGCTCTTGTTACCTCTTTTCTTGAGGAAGCAGGCACTGAACGTTTTCCGAGGTAGTTATATCTAGTCTGGAGGCTCCCTTTACTGTGGATGAGCTTGAAAAAGCCCATTAAGCAGGCCCCTCAACATAAATGCCCAGGCCAAGATGGTCTCCCAGTTATGTATTATAGATGTATGTCTGCCATACTTGTCCTGCATCTTTTGGTTGCCTTTAATTCTGTTGCTCAGGGGTCCCCCTTTCCCCGGAGATAGTTTAACGGCACACATCACTCTTATCCCGAAACCGTGCAAGGATCCAACTTCTTGTTCGAATTATAGACCTATATCCCTGTTAAATATAGACGTTACTCTCTTTGCAAAACTTTTAGCGGAACGGTTGAAACCAGCCCTTCCCCACTATATTCATTTCGACCAATAGGATATTGTCTCAGGTGGACAAAAGACAACACTACCAAGGCAATGGCTCTTGTCCACCTAGCTATTTCACAGAACCTGCCAGCTGCCTTGATTTCTATTGACGCGGAGAAAGCCTTCGACCGGATGCACTGGTTGTACCTGGAAGATCTTCTATGGTATATGGGCTTAGGACCTAGAGCTTTGCATTGTATAATGAGTCTTAATGCTTCTCCGACAGCTCATTTGATTATTAATGGCTTTCTTTCAGACCCATTCTTTATCTCAAATGGAACCCGTCAGGGATGCCCTCTTTCCCCTATCCTTTTTATTCTTTCACTTGAGCCATTATTTAGATCTATTCGAAAATGTCCACAGATTAGAGGTATCCCGCTGCAAGTAGAGGAGGAGAAGTTGGCCTGCTTTGCAGATGACATTCTGCTTTTCATCACTGATCCGTGCACTTCTATACCCCCTCTTAAGACCATTTTGTCAGATTATAGCACGATATCTAACTTCAAGATAAACTACTCTAAGTCTGAGGCCTTCCTGTAGGGCGGTTGCAACTTTCGCTTCAACTGGGAGAAGCTGAATTTCCCTTTAAGTGGGTGGACTCCCATATCACCTATCTTGGTATACACCTTTCATCATCACTCTCCAATGTTCTTATAACTAACATTGACAGACTTTCTGAATCTTTAGCTGCCGAACTTCTCTCCTGGGATTCTCTATTTATTTCGTGGTTTGGGCGAGTTAACCTTTTAAAAATGGTGGCTTTGCCCCTATCTTTTCAATGCAATGCCCTTGCCCATACCTAATACAAGTATTGCACGACTACAATAATTACTTAACTCATTTGTTTGGCGATATAAGAGACTGTGCTCCTCTTGGCTACATTGTCTGCTACAGGAAGGAGGCATTGGTCTGCCAGACATCTCACATCTTTATAATTCTTCCTCCTTGGCTCTTTTAGTTGATTGTGTGGGCTCTGCTCATAGGACTTGGCTAAATGTCTTAACTACTCTGGACCCGGAGGTGGTTCCCTCTAATATCCCTTGGATATCTAGACGGTCAAGACCGGATGTTTTGGCTCATTTCCCTATCACATGTCGGGCCTTGGCTGTCTGGGACAGAGTCTCCATTCCCTTTCATTTGTCCTCCTTTACGTCCCCTCTTTTATCTATCTGCGGTAACGCTGACTTTGCCCCGGGTCTGGGGCATAGCTCTTTTCGACTGTGGAAAGCTCTCAATATCCATACATTGGAGGTCTTGGTGGTGGATTCGGGTCTCCTATCCTTTGAGTCTTTACACCTGTCGCTCTATCTGGAATGTTTCCTATAAGCTCCCCCTTGTGTTGGAGATGTGGGGTTGTCAGAGGATCTACGCTGCATATTTGGTGGTCCTGCGCTGCCTTACATGCCTTTTGGTCAAGAGTTCTGTCTGCGATTAATTTGATCTTTCGTATTACACTACCTAAGGATCCGCAGGTTCTGCTCTTTAGTGGCCTACCCCCTGGAATAGTTCTTGACACTGGGCAAAGGAAGCTCTTAGCTTTCCTACTGAATGCAGCAAAACAACTCATTCCTGCAAAATGGAAGTCAGAGACCTCGCCGCTGATGCAGAATTGGTACCGCAAAGTAGACGACATAGCCTCCTTAGAAAAAACTCATGCCTCAGTTATAAGTCACTTACCGATCTACCACCGACTCTGGGATCCTTGGCTGATATTTAGGGCTCAACTTGGTGGAACACAGATGCTATCACAATTGGGTTAGTTTATCTGGATTGGAGGCATTTAGGTATGTATACACTCTTTGAATGGGGAAAAGCCCTCCCGCGTGGGGTAGCTCCCAGGATCGATTTCTTAGTTTGTTTCGCTACAGATATTTAACTTGAGATAGCGCTAGTCTCCCCCGCTATTAATACTAGTTTCTGGGGTCCTCGACCTTGCCCGCACCCTCCCTGCCCCCACCATCCGGTATTGGCTGTCGCCCTCACATTGAGGGAAGTAGCGATTTGGTTGAAGCACTATTACATGTCTAGACATTGGAACACCAGTAATTACTCTCTTTCTTTCTCTTTCTACTCTCCTTCTTTCTTCTTTAGCTATCTTCACTTACTTTTCTCTCCTCTTCCTCTCCCTCTCTCTCTCTCAGAGACAGCCCAAGACAGAAAGAAGGGAGAGCCAAATGAGAAAAGCAAAGAGAAACTAATGAAACTTACCGGACAAAGTCCACGTAGAGAGAAAGGAGGCTAAAGAATAGCATAGCGTGAACAGAGTGACATGGGTCTAAACCCAGCAACCAGTTGGACTAGCACACAGTGGACCACGAAGGGGTCTCGGGGGGGGGGGGGTAGTGAAGTAAAGACAAATATAATTGGACCAGATGCACATAATAATCAGAACTCCAGGTATACCTGAAATATAACATAAAACTACCATAGGTGGAGTTAAAATGCATACAATAATGATTCGGATAGGTGCAGAAATAACATCATGCCCTGAGTTGATATTAAATAGTAGGTTTAACATTTGCAAAATGAACATCTTCACCCGACCGCAGTAATAGCAACTAACCATCCCCAGCCCTGCAATATAGCTCACTCCCCAGATCAAACAACAGGTCAAAATTACCAGCGATTCATATGAAAAATGGCGGAATTCGCAGGCCAACCCCCTGGGCCCTAGGGGGGACAGCCCACAACCACCCAGTAAATACAAAGCATCCAGGGGAGAGTCCAATTCTAAATTCGGAGGGGAAAGTCCTGAGATCAGACAAAAGTCCTAGGCACCAGAGCCATACGGAGCAGGAGAAGTCCACTACAACGGTTCTGCTGCAGCAAACAGAAGAAGATACCACTGGTTCTCTCCACTGCCTGAATCCAGAACGAGAAGATGGAGCAGTGGGAGACCATAAGGGGCCTCCAGTCATCCAACAGGCCAAAAATTCCAGGATCCCAAGGAGAATCAGTCTTTCCAATCATGAAAACCTCTAAAGTAAAAAGCAGCAAGGCAGGCATCTCCTTCCTCTGCATATTCGCACAGCGTGATTCCTCAAGAGTGACCTTCAAATGTAATGCGACAACAAACGGAGGCAAACTGCTAGCACTGTAGGTATTCTTCCAGCTTTTTCCAGCAGGCACCACGCTATAATCCACATGGTCTTCCATAGGCTCACCAGTGGAGAGCAGAATTACAGGCTCTGGTGCTCTTTCACGAGTCGTGGGCATCATCTTCGGCAGCAAGGGCGGCAAGAAAGGCACATGCCACACTACAGCTTCACGCAGGGTAGCAACCTCTGCTTGAAGCACCAGACGAATTTCGTCCACCAGAGACGCAAAGTATCTTTAGTCGAGAGGTGAGTGATATCTTTCCTCACAACAGACAAAGAATTCTGCACTACAGGGTCCATAATTGCCAACTATATTGTCGTAGGAGTAGAAGGCCCGAATAAAGTAACTTAGTCAAAGCAGCTACTGTCTCCCCTGTAATTAAAACTCTTAGCATAGGGAAAGCTTCAAAACAACTCTAGGTTAGTTCCCTTATAAAACAAGTTGTAGAAAACCCAAATAAAGGTCTCTTAAATAATATATTTTAGCTGTTCTAACATGGAGCTCAGAAAAACACAGCTCGTCCCGCCCCCTTAATTTTATTTTTATTTCGTTTTTTTATACAGACCTCATTGGGGGCTCAATTCTATTATCGGAGCTAAAAATAAAACAGGCATTTTTTTTTTAAGTCAGTTTTTGCTATCCTATTACCCGACTTGTGAAAACAAAACCAGCGGTAATTATACTTACCGTCAGTAAAAAAAAAAAAAGCCCATAGGAAACGACTAAAAACAACGTGCAATTAGTGTCCTATTACCCACGCTCAGTATTACCACCTGTTTTGTGGTTACATTTAAGTCATAAATTCTGCGCCTCAAAGGTTGAGGCATAGAAGCCATAACGACAGTTTTAAAACCTTCGTTGTTCGAACAAAAGCAGTGTATAATACAGTATACAGCATAGAAATCCGACATAAAGTGCCCCCCTTCGACATATTAACCCCCCTTTTAAAAGTCGACTTGCAGTGCTTATTCGACTAATATTGTTCACATTCCACATTTTAACCCTTCCCCTTCAAACTTCAACTTACAGTGCTTTCTTTCACCACATTAATTTGACAAATATTACACATTTGACATTTTAACCCTTCCCCTTGAAAATTCAACTACAGTGCTCCCATGACTTTGTTTTGCCATTTAAATTTCGACAAATATTGTTCACATTCCACATATTAACCCCTCTCCCTTTCAAATTCGACTACAGTGCTCCCATGACTTTTTCACCATTTAAATTCAACAAATATTGTTCACATTCAACACATTTAGTTCACATCTAGTTCTTGTCCATCTACTGTGATTTTCCTTGGTATGGTAAATTTGTTAACACCTTAACGACCCTTGACGGTCACAGTACATCATGGGTAGATCTGAGTTAACAACCCATGACGTACTATGACAGTCATGGAATTCTGGGCTCCCCCCGCGGCTGCACGCCATTTGGGGAGTCCGCCACACGGTCGGTTGTTAAGGGGTTAAACATGATGTGCCTTTTGTTGATATAGATAGATAGATAGATAGATAGATAGATAGATAGATAGATGTGAAAAAATGCTGTAAAATAAGAATGCTTTCAAAATAGACATGTTAATAGTAAATTTTTATCAATTAACCAAATGCAATGTGAGTGAACAGAAGAAAGATCTAAATCAAATCAATATTTGATGCGGTCACCCTTTGCCTTCAAAACAATATAAATTCTTCTAGGTACACTTGCACAAAGCTTTTTAAGGAACTTGGCAGGTAGGTCGTTCCAACATCTTGGAGAACCAACCACAGTTCTTCTGTGGATTTAGGCAGCCTCTGTTGCTTCTCTCTCTTCGTGTAATCCCACACAGACTAGATGATGTTGAGATCATGGCTCTGTGGGGGCCATAACATCACTTCCAGGACTCTTTGTTCTTCTTTACACTGAAGATAGTTCCTTTCTGCGACCTGTGTGGTCAAGAGACCAGATTCCACATCTGAAGGGAGGTGTCTTACACTAGGTAAAAGGGGCTGGAGTGGGATACTTTATCATTCAATTTCTCTTGAACTATAACTCTGACATTATTGAAATAAAACTCTCCGTGGCCCAAATACAATGAATATTAATTGGAGCTGTTTTTATTATGAAACATTACTATGCTTTTAAATTGATGATCATTAGCACCTGTTTGGTATAATTGTTTAATCATACTCCTGACTATATGCCTACAAAATCCCTGACTTTGTGCAAGTGTACATGATGATGTTTTTTTTTAAGGCAAAGGGTGGTCACACCAAATACTGATTAGATGTATGCAATATGTAATTGATAAATATAAACTACTAGTGTAAAGCCAGTGTACACAGGCCAAAGTACATCATGCAGAACTACACATCCCAGCATTCTGTGTGTTCGGGCAGTGTCTACTGTGCATGACTGCATCCGACAAACATACAGAGTTCGGGCAGTCTCTACTGCGCATGACTGCATCGGACAAACATACATCTGGCCTTTTATTATTAGTGAAGATTAACATGTACATTTTTACTTTACAGCATTTTTTCACACCTGCCTGTAACTTTTGCACATTACTGTATGTATATTTTTATTTATATAACACCAACAGGTGTACTTAGCACTTTACAGCTTATATTTTGTATAGGAGGGGTAAAATAAGTGCAGTAATTATGTGGTTATATAGAAGAATCATAAGAACACCAGGTAAGCATACATTAGGATAGGAGATCCCTTTCCCATAGAGCTTACAATCTTTAGTCCATATGGAGCAAAGGAACCATGGGGCTCCCATCACTGGCATCCCTGGAGTTGGATTGTCCAGTTCACAGGTGCCTTGTGGACCTTTTTTTCCTTTGGAGATTGATTTTGACAAGTATTTTCCTCATAGCGGAATCTCCTAGATATTCTTCCCTTTCTCTAAGATTGCTGAGTAACCCTTTAAGTGCCTTGGTTCACTAAATGTCCCATGCTGAGCACTGTGTGTTTTGCTATACTGTGCACTAATTTATATCCGTTATTCTCTGCATTGAGTCTGGGGTAAATATGGCTGTAGAACATTTTAGTAGTCTGACCCCAAGGGGAAATTCACAGCTAAGGATTCAGGGGTTTCCCTTACTCCTCTTACCCACTGTTCCTCATGCAACACTGGGCTTCCAATGAAATATTCTGGGTTTCTATGCCTTTCATGTACTGTGCCCCCACCACTCCACTGGGGTCCTCCAGCACTGACCAAGAGCCACCTTGGGTTAAAACTCCACTATCCTCAGTGGCAGCTAACCCTTCTCCAGTTCAGGTTTCTCCTGGAGACCTTTATCCACTTTTAAACAGGTTGAACCTGGGTCATACTCAGGTTTTTGGGGTATTCTCTGAGGAAGAATTAGACTCAGAGGATGATGAAGATATTGACTCTTTCTCCTTCCATGGAAAATCCTGTGAGGCTGACCTTGCCCCTGTTGTTGAGGAGCTCATCAAAGGGGTGTTGTAGACCCTTCAGGTCCAGAGATGCAAGAAGGGACTTTCCTGTCTTTCCGCCCAATGACACTCTTGATAAGATACTTCATAGTTTGCAAGCACAATTTGTGTTCCATTTAAGTTCCATTTAAGTATTTCTCTTTAGATAGCACTGTTTCAGCTCTGCTTAAGAGCTGCCGTTGGGTCGAACAACCCAAATCACCTGCCGTCAGCTGGAGGCTGATGTTAGTGAAAGGGGAGGGAGGAACTTTAGCTGCTTATATCTCTCAAACTATATATGTTTGAGAGACAACACATACATCATTTAATCTACATTTTTAATGTCTACAATATTAAAGTTTCTTAACAGCAGGCATTACTGTCCCTTTAAGACTTTATATCCAATTGAAGATTACTATAGTAGTCAATATAGAGTTTTGCCATCCACATAGGGTCTAAGCGCATATTACTGCTCCAACATGTCATTCACTGTTATGGACTGTTATCATAGTTTTAGTCATCCTTTGTTTTTGATGTTTTTTGTTTTTTTTTAATTTTCCCCTCTTTTATGGGATTAGAATCCCATCTAAGGGCAATTTCTGTCTACCGTTTCCCAGTGGACTGAGTAGTATTACCCCCAAAGGCAAAACCACTCCACTCTGTCGTGGTTTATTTATTTATTTATTTTCAGGAACAGAGAGCATTATTATGTTTATATCCATTTTTGGGTTTATTGATTGTTGTGTGTTTGATATTCATTGGTTGTGAATAATAGCACTCACCCGGTTAAATTCACCTTTTTATTAGGCTTCTTTCACACACACACACACAAAGCGTTTACAGGGGTAGGTGGAGTTCCCAATATGGAAAGACAGCTGATAGCGGTTTAGTGCCACACTGTCACTTTTGTCAAGGCATCCATTACAACCATATTCAAACCGGTGCCTATTTGAGATCTCAACGTTCCTCCCACAATTCGCAAGATGAAGGAGGCAGAGAGCCCAAATGGATGACAACATGTAAAATCAATGAAACCAGAAACATTTGTTTCAAAATCCCTATGATTATCCACACACACATCACACACAGCCCATGTGGAAGTAATAAACATTGTAGAAACCTTTCACTGTTCTGATAATTGCCACTTGGCAACTATTGATGTAGTAAATATCTATGGCAATATGAGACACACTGATCTTGATGCTCCAAAAAACACAGGCTGAGACAGATTTTTTTTTTTGCTTTTGTTGCACTTTTAAAACACAATTTGTTCCTATTTAAGAGTCAATGGTACAATCATTTGGTTGGCACCTCAATGGGTTCTTCAGTAGCCCCCACACACAATTATTTTTGGGAGAAGGATTACATCTTTGCCCCAGGAACAAATTTTGCATATATATTAAGCTGTGAATTTGTTTCATTGAACACATCGTCATCATTTGGGATGGGGATGTCGACATGTTACAAGAATTGCCTATATTAATAGAAATTAGAAAAATATGCAGCTACTCAACAAACAGGAGATACTTTGGCAGAATTTTTATATCTCCAAATACAGTTAAAGAATGGGTTAATTGAGACAAAGGGGTATCGGAAAACCACCTCGACAAATTCCATTTCGCATGGATCAAGTTTTCATCCCGTACACACTATCGAGCCTATCCCACATGGACAGTTTTTGCTTCTTAGACACAATAACTGTTTGGATAAGGATTTTGATAGTCAAGCAACGAATCTGTATAGAAGGTTGGAGTGTAGGGCATACAGCAAAGCACTATTTGATCAAGCTTTAAAAAGAGCTAAGTCAGTAAACAGATCTGAATTATTGAAGAAAAAGTTAAAGGGATATTAACACTTCATTTTACAAATGTTTAATATAGTACATATTAAAAAAAAATAAATGAAATTATGTACGTTCCGTCACTCAAACTTGTATAATTTAAGAGTTGTAAGCTTCTAAAGTTGCCCCTCTTGCCCCCTTTATACACGTCAGCGCTCTAGCTGACAGAATGAGACCCTGGTCCTAGGACAGGACGGCTCTTCAGCAGAGCCGAAATAACATTGTCTACAAATAAATACGTTATTAGAACTGTCTACAAAGTGTGCCTGCAAACCTTCTAGAACCTATCTAGAGAACAAGAGCAGGTAGTCTGAGCAAAGAACACAACTTTCAACTGTCATCAATTGTTATCTCCGTTGAACTCCTTTCATCAGCTCAATCTGATCTCTTCTTTGACAGACATAACCTTTTCAGTGCCAATGCATATCCCTATGACACTGAAAGGGTTACGGGAGGGAAGCTGCTATCTCTGCTCTTTAGTGGGGCAGCAAACTGTTCTCTGACTCCAAAGAGAGCTAAAGTAAGAACCCAACATAGCCGACCTCAGGCTGGCGATGTTGGGACTGTAAACTCAGACAGCAGAGGCAGCTATTGGAGTTTAGTGCATGTGATGAACATCATATAAACACAACACAAAAAGCAAGACAATGGCTCAGGAACCTGCATTTCCATATGGAAATAGGCCAATCGATTTGTTCTGTGCAAACTCATAAACCTGTCGACGGCATGGCAGACTTATGGCGATGAGGGCACATTGAAGGGGATATGACGGCGAAGAATGTTAGTGCATGTTGGCGATGTGCCTTCAACACAGATCCAACAAAATGAAAAGTGAAAAATTAATGATAATTATAAGCAATTTGATTTTATGGCAAGACACTGAGGCGAGTATTATGCATTTAAACTCCATCTTTACTACTCCAGCAGAAAAAAATAAACCATTACAGAAACAAAAAGTGTATACAACAGAATGATAACCCCACCCCTTAGATAATGCTTATCCAGTCACATCACAATAAGCTGTATAACTGTAGGGTCCCATAATCCTACTTCCTCTTCTTTGCTGCTGCTGGCACAAGATAAGTACTCTGTGGTTTTGTTTAATAAATTTGATAAAATATTTGCTTTGTGTATAATTGATAAAATGTGTATTATATTTTATCTGGTGTGTAGGTGAATTTTGTTTAATTTATATTGTCTAATTCATTTGTTTATACTTTCATTATTAATTTTTCTTGGTCCCCTGAGGCTATTGATTTGCCTCTTATTTCCTTGTGAGGATTGCCCTTTGTTTTGTATCCCTAGTATATTTATTTCCCTTCTCTAATGGGTTTTTCCCCTCAGCTTGTCTTTATCTCAACTCCCTTTAGCTTTCTGAGCATACTCCCTACTTCAGAACTTGTCTCTGTGTTCTTTTTCCTTTTATTCTTTGTACTTTCATTTTTTAAAGTTTTCTTCATAGCAGTTAAACTCTCCGCTTCTTCCCCTTTCAAATGATATATAGCATGAGGGGTATTTCTCTTTATTATGTGCCCGTTTTCTATTGTATATCCCTACTCGCGGCAGCCATCTTGGATTTGGGCATCTTGTCCTTTCTGCTTTTCTGAGCATGTGCAAACCTTTCTTCACAGTATACATCATTTTGTGATGTTTCTTCCTGACTTAGATATATAATTGGCATTGTTTTTATACTTTTCTGGTAAATAATTCCCTTTTTAGACATACTTTTTTGCTACCCTTTTGGAATTTACTTTTACAAGACAATTCTGCTGGTTTAAAGTGATTGTTTTTCTTGTATCTTTCATCCCAGTTTTGTCTTCAGAGTTTTGTTCCCTTGGACATAAAAAATGTCTCACAAAACTTAATTTCACCCATTACGCCACAAAAATGTAATAGGATCCCTCCTCATTTTATGTTGGAGGATAATGTTTCCAATTCTGATTCGCAAGAGGCAACTGGCATGTCATCAAGGCCTGATACTGAACAGAATATATCTGTCAATAAATCTGTATCTAATGCCATTTCTTCTTGCAAGAATCAGATAACAAAAACTTTAGCGATTGCTGATGTCCAGGGGCGGACTGACAGCACCTAGGGACCCCTGGGGAAATGGAGGTCTGGGCCCCCTGGGGAAATGGAGGTCATGGGCCCCCTTTACCTTGCCACTTATTACACCCCACCCATATTTACAACTCATCCCCAAGGTATCCCTCCAGCCCCCCCCTTCTGCCAATTTTATAACTTTCATCAATTTTCTGAGGTAAAGCAAGTGATACCACACATATCACACAACTGAACTGAAGCTACACTAGAAATACCAACAAGCTTACAACTGAAATTTAACTACAATTCTACAGTAGCTCCATTTTGACTGTAAGCTCTGTGGTATCACTTATGTAGCTCTATTTCAATTGTAATACCACATAGCTTACTACTGAAATGTAGTTACACTAATGAAACCACCGAGTTTACAATTGAAATTAAGCTACACAAGTTATACCATCAATTTTACAAATGAAATGGAGCAACACAAGTGATACTACAGCACTTACAGTTTAAATGGAACTACAATTCCATTGTAGCTCCATTGCAACTGTAAAATATGCAGTATCACTTGTGTATCTCTATTTCAATTGTAATACCACACAGCTTACAATTGAAATGTAGCTATACTAGAGATACCACAAAGCTTGCAATTGAAATGCAATTACACTGGTGATACCACTGAGCTTACAACTTAAATGGAGCGACAAGTTCTGTGATAACAATTGTGTAGCTATATTTCAATTTTAACACCACATACAATTAGTAGCTACATTAGCGATACTACAGAGCTTACAACTGTAAGCTTTGTGGTATCGCTAGTATAGCTACATTTCAGTTGTAAGCTGTGTGGTATTACAATTGAAATAGAGATACACTTGTGATACCACAGAGCTTACAACTGCAATGGAGCAACACAAGTGATCCCAGAGAGCTTACAACTGAATTAGATGTACACTAGTAATACCACAGTGCTTACAAATAAAATGGAGCGACAATTCTATTGTAGCTACATTTTAATTGTAAGCTCAGTCGTATCACTCGTGTAGCTCTAATTCAATTGTAAGCTCGGTTGTATCACTTATGTAGCCTCATGTATGCAAATGTAAGCTGTGGTATCATTTCGTTCCAATTCAGTTGTAAGATCCTGAAAACCAATACATCACGTGGCTGACAGATTCAAACATTGCCACCTGCTAGATCCATAGGCTTTTCTGCCATCAGTACAAGCATTCATAAAGCTACAGAGGTGCAATTATGGTACAAACTTCACCATGGCATTGAAATTCTGTAAATTTCCATTAATTTAAATGGAGTTTTTAACCCTTTGAATGCTAGAGATCTTCAACACAATGCAAAGCAATGTGCCGGAGACATCACTAGCATTCAACGTGTTAAAAAACGCATTTAAATTAATGGAGAAGTTGGTTTCTTAGCAGAATTGCAACTCTATAGCTCCATGAATAAGTCCCTTAAAATCTTGTGTATAAAGTCAAAGTAAAGCTATTTTGGACAAAATCTACTGCCATTACAGGAGTAAATAACACCCAACACCTTGATTTTAACTGGGGCTTTTAATCATTTGAACTCTAGAGGGTCTCCAATGATTTGTAAAGCTAAGCATTGGAGACACTGTTGGTATTCAATGGGTTAAAATGCCTAACTCAAGATGTAGGGTTTCTTTTAGCAGACCCCACTAGCATTCAGGGGGTGAAACACAACATCTTTAGCTTAAGTCCCCATCTGGCGACTAGCTGCTTAGTAGCGTTAGCCGCCAGAATTATTACCTTATTTAATAGATTTAAGCTTTCTTCCATGGGTGACAGGCAGGACGGAGCGCGGACATCTTGCCATAGTGACGTCCGCGCGCCTGTGCTGTCAGTACCAGCCAGCTCTAGGAGGCGTTGCTAGGAGTCAGCCGGCTCCAAAAGGGACTGACAGAGCAGGAGCGCGGACGTCACTATGGCAAGATGTCTGAGCTCCGTGCTACTGTCAGCTATGGAAGAAAGCATAAATTTATTAAAGGGGAACTACCACCCCGCAATAACTTAAGCTTCACTGATTGCTCATCTGGCGACTAGCTGCTTAGTAGCGCTAGTCGCCAGAAATATTACCCGGTTCAGCAGATATCGGCGTTTTACCGATGGTGACAGGAGCAGGAAGCACGGACGTCTCTTCACAGTGACGTCCGTGCGCCTGCACTGTCAGTCCCTTTTGAACCGCGAGGTGCAAAAGGGACTGACAGCACAGGCGCACGGACGTCACTGTGAAGAGACGTCCGTGCTTCCTGCTCCTGTCACCATCGGTAAAACCCCGATATCTGCTGAACCGGGTAATATTTCTGGCGACTAGCGCTACTAAGCAGCTAGTCGCCAGATGAGCAATCAGTGAAGCTTAAGTTATTGCGGGGTGGTAGTTCCCCTTTAAATAAGGTAATAATTCTGGCAACTAGCACTACTAATGACTTTCACACACACTCACTCACGCATACCCGTGTGAATATAGCATTAAGGTGTAGTATGTTGCTGGTAGTCCCACAGGAGGGTATATTGATTAACTACTAAAGTACTGAGCACTAACACTTTTTCATATTTGATGACCCTTTTAACACACAAACTGTTATATGTGTCCCCAACCCACCCAGGCCCCCTACTCCTCCCTCTTGCCTACCTTTGAAGACTCAGGAGGAGGGCCTTTCCATGATCCCTGAAGGTCCAGCAGTGTTTCAAGCAAGGACAGCCCAGCCCAGTCTGACTCCTGCTGTGTGTTCTCCTTGGCATGCTAGGAGGCCATATGACGCCCTGTCCCCTCCCACGCATCATCACGTGCCCCTGCGGGCCGTGAGGACATAAGTGTGCATGATGCGTAGACCAAATGGTAGTGCAAGCATGCGCAGTGAATAGGAAGAGGCACAGGGTGAGAAGTGCTTGCTGCCAGCCTCTGCCAGACAGTAAAAAGCAGTGAGTCTGGACTCTGGCAGCAAGCGGTGTGTGTGTGGATGAGGATGATCTTGCCCAGCAGCATCATTTAAATGAAGGACGGGATTCATGGGAAGGGATCATTGGCAGTAAAGTATGAGAGGCCTCAGGGTCACAGAGCACAGTGCAGCGGCCGGAGACTGCTTTAAATAGGTGGGCCTAAACACCATGCAGGCAAGCAGACAGATGGGTGGCACTGGCACATTCTTATTAACATTGCTGGTGGTGGCGGTGGGCCCCCCTCGGTAGCGGGCCCTCAGTCCGTGACCGAATGGTCAGTCCACCCCTGCTGATGTCCTTAATCAAACTAATCTGAATAAGCCTCCTCAAACTTTATTCAAACCTCAACTAATTGGCAATAACATTTTTCTGACACCTCACCTGAGAGAGAGAGAGAAACTCAGAAAAATATCAAAGGCTAAACGAAGTATAAAACTAAACATTGCTCCTCACAGAAAAGAGAACATTCTTGTTCTCGCCATGGAAAAGCTAGAACATCTAGCACGGAAAATTGTGGTTCAAACCCCCCCAAACGAACCTCAGCTCAGGAGGATGATTTGCCGAGAAAGAGAAACAGGAATCGGTCTAAACCAGATTCCTTTTGTCTGAACTGTTCTACTGAGGAGTCCGATTATGAGTCAGAGGAACATATGGGTCAATTTTCTCATGAAATATCAGAGCATCTAGCACAGAAAATTGTGGTTCAAACCCACATAAATGAACCTCTGCTCGGGAGGATGATTTGCTGAGAAAGAGAAACAGGAATCAGTCTAAACCAGATTCCTTTTGTCTGGACTGTTCTACTGAGGGGTCCAATTAGGAGTCAGAGGAACATATGGGTCACTTTTCCGATGAAATATCAGAGGATGAAAATTTTATTGAAAATAATATAGACAGTACTACAGAAGGAAATAACATCATTCGTGATGGACTGGGTCAACCACTTTTCAATCCAGAGGGTATTAAATACCCTAGATAAGCTGAATGGATACCTAAAGATCATGTATCCAAATACATAGAATTTTGGATCAGGAAAGCTCTGAATGCAAAATCCAGAAACAAATGAAGTCTGAATGCCTAAGGCCATCTATTAGTAAGATATGCAAAACCCCATTTATGGACCCTCAGATGGCTCAGTACATATATCAAAATCTGGTAGAGACCCTAGAAAGGGAGTTGAAGTATCTCTGAAGCAATGTCAGGACAAACTTTTAGATTTTGTTGGCCCACTAGCAAGATCTTTATTCTAAGGAAGCGGTATCTAACAATACCCCAGTGGACTTAAATATTCCTAGAGGCTGGATACAAAGAAGCTTTTGTCTGTTGAGTAATGGCAATACGGCTCTTCAACAGAAAGACGTAGGGTAATTTTACTTGGAATGGACCCTAGGTTGTCTGACATGGCTTCCATGGAAGCAGGACCATAAGTTAATGGTCTTCTTTTTGGTGAAACCTTCATAAAAAAAATTAGGTACATTTGTGAATACATTCACAGATTTGGATAAAGCCCAAACTTCAATAAAGAAGGTTTTCAACAAAAAGGTTTTCATTAGGGTCAGGAAAAACAGGGGCCATTTCCCAGCCGGTCAGTCAGCTCTTTTAGAGGACAAACAGGAACTACCAAGACCTTTCTTATTTTGGGAGAGGAAATTTCTCCTAGGACACCACAGCTCCCCTTCCTTTCTTCCCGCTATGCGGCAGAGTCTAGAGAGCCAGGGGTTTGAGAGGATTTCCTCATTCATGACCCTATTCAGGTAAGTGTTTTTTCCCCTTCTTATCATTTTCTCCGGGAAAAATGGGTGGCAGACTCACCCATTTTTTTCTAAGCCTGGTGGTCAGATAACAGCAAATCTATGGGTATTACAGACAATACAAGATTATCAGATAGAATTTTATTGCACTCATCAGACCCTAATATCAAATTATTTCCTGTACTCCAGAGAGGAAGCTCTGTTAATAGACAAAGAAATTCAGAGTTTACAGAGGAAAGGAGCGAATATCCCAGCCCGAATTTCAGAACCAGGTTGCATAAGCAATATTTTCCTGGTACACAAAAGACTCGGCTGTACAGCCAGTCATAAATCTGACAGAAGTGTATTTGTTTGTCCTTTAGAGGCACTTCAAGATGGAAGGCATTCATTGCCTCAGATATTTTGATGCTATCGGATTGGATGGTAAAGCTAGACCTCAAGGATGCCTATTTAACTATTCCCATGGCTCAAGATCAACAAAATCTCCTTCAATTCCTTCAGTTCACGTATCTCCCTTTTGACCTATGATCGGCCCCTTGGTGTTTCACAAAAATCATGAAACCTGTAATCTTTTTTCTGAGAAGCAGAGGGGTCCGCATGATAATTTATCTAGATGACATGTTAATCATGTCTCAGGACATAGAGATGCTCAAGGAACATCTCCATCTGACTATTTAAGCCTTGGTCAATCTTGGATTTATCATAAACTGGAAAAAATCGCTCATTCTACCTATCTAAATGGGATGGGAAAGTGATTTTTGGAATGTCACCAGACGTCATCGACTCCGACGCCAGCAATTTGGGTTAGGGATATTGTTGCAGAAACCTCACCACATGAGGGAAATGGTCTCTTTCAGAAAACTCTGCACATCAATTGCTTGGAGTTATTGGCAGGATTGTTCGCTGTCAAAAGCTTTACGAAAGACAAGTCCAATTGCTGCATTCAGTTGAAGATAGACAATGTACCCGCTGTGAAACACATAAACCATCAGGAGGGCACAAAATCCAAACACTGGCAATTATGGTTGCTTAGACAAGAACATTTCAGTCCAGAATATCTACCTGGACTATCCAATACCATTGTATACTGTAATTCCAGGCACCTAGCAGATTCCAATGATTGGACACTTCGCTTTATGGTTTTCTCAAAAAAGAGATGCTATTTGGGGTCCTTTACATTTAGACCTTTTTGTGTCAAGACTGAACACTCGTCTTCCTCAATTTTTCAGTTGGAGACCGGACCTGGAAGCTCTGGCTTTAAACGTCTTCCTTCAAGACTGGCCTCTCCTCGGCCGTTATGCTTTTCCTCCTTTTGCCATGATTCCCAGAGTCATTCTCCAGATCAAGAAACAGCAAGTCACCATAGTTATAATCACACCCTTTTGGACAGCTCAACCGTGATTCCCTCCACTTCTCGATGTCCATAGACTTTCCTTGCTATCTAGCTCCGCTTCCAGAGTTGCTTCTGGATCCGTCAGAACCTGTTGCTTGAAGATCAATTACACCTTATGGCTTGGCGAATTTCAGGACTCAATGGCTTATCGATGGACTTTCGGAATCGGCTCAGCTTCTCATCTCAGAGACTTGGGCACCCGGTACTAGAGCATTTTACAAATCATGCTGTAATGTCTGGGCACGTTGGTGCCTGGAATGGAACCTGGATCCTGTTTCTTCCATTTTAACTGCCAATGTTAACTTTTTGTCTTTTTGCTGTCAACAAGGGAAAGCTTACAGAACTATAAATTGCTATAATCTATTTCAGCAGGTCATAATCATATTGAAGGTTTCCCTTCAGGTCAACATCCTTTAGTATGTAAATTGATGAAAGGTATTAAGTTGTCTAGACCATTTCCTACTATGTATTCTGATCTTTGGAAAGTCAATATTGTCCTTAATGTCATAGAATTCTGGCCACCTAACGAGTTGTTTTCTTTTAAACAGTTTTTGGCCAAACTCACCATGTTGCTTTTGCCAATTTCATTCAAACGAGCATCTGATGTTCATGCTTTGGATATTTCTAACAGATTTCTTGAACTTGACGGTGTAAAATTTTTGATTTCTAGAAGTACTAAATCTTTGTCTAGGGCATATGAATCTGTTACTGCTAAATTTAGAGCTACTAATTCACACCAGTTACTGATTTCATTTATGAAACCTTACCTTCCAGTTTCAAAAGCTACTTTGGCAAGATGGATTCGCTGGATCATGCAGTCATGTGGTATTGATACAAAATACACTCCTCTAGAGAAGCAATGGCTTCCAAATAGCTTCTTGCAGGCGGCAGACTTTAGAACATTCTCAAAGCGACTGATTGGTCCAGAGAATTCACCTTTAAGACCTTTTATTTCAAACCTAGTACTCGTGTAACTGCTAATGTTATACAACAGCCTTGAACTTGCATAATAGGAGCCTCCGTGTCTTGCCATAAAATTTGAGGATTTTCCTAGCTTTGTGAAGGAAAGTCAAAATTTTATTAACAACACGGAGGCGAGTATTATCCCTCCCTAATTAACCCTCCCTTTTCTACTTTTATGTTTTTTTCCTTTAGGATAGACGACTTGGGAATTAGGGGAATCATTAAGGAGTTCCAGACACGTTCCACAATCCTGTTTATAGAAGAAGTTGCTACAGTTGATGATTTTCACTGCATCAAAGAAGAGGAAGTGGGATTATGGGACCCCCCAGTTATACAGCTTATTGTGATGTGATTGGATAAGCATTATCTAAGGGGCGGGGTTATCATTCTGTTGTATACACTTTTTCTTTCTGTAACGGTTTATTTTTTGCTGCTGGAGTTGTAAAGATGGAGTTTAAATGCATAATACTCGCCTCTGTGTCTTTAATAAAATCCTGACTTTCCTTCACGAAGTTAGGAAAATCCTCAGATTTTATATATTATGCACTTGCAGACTATGTAAAGACACTACACTGCACAATCTGTACTTGGAAAAGATATCACACTAATAATAAATATAAGGGAGGAAGCAGGAATCAGCTGCATCACACCGACAAGGCCACAAAAGCCGGAACGCACATCTGTGATTGTGCTGTTTCCTCTTGATTTGTCTCTCATTTCTGACATAACTGTCTTAGGATGGGATCATTCTGATATGGATACGGAAGCTTCCTGTGCAATGGCACATGTCAGCAAAAAACATAACTTGAACAGCACCTGAAAGGCTGCTGCCTTAGAACAAAACTCATTTTATTTGTTCTTACTGTGCAATAATTGCAATTTTTTGTTTGTAATAAATATTAAACACAACACAAATGTTACAAAGTTTCCAATTTATTAATCCACAAGTGTTGGTACAAGCATTACAGCATTAAGATTCACAAAGCAGAAAAGGAATTCTTCCATGTTCCCAATATGCAAGTACCAAAGTATATTATGAAGATATGTGCAATGCAGACTTCTTGTTTTTAAATCAAATTCATGTACCATAAAAACCAATGATTTGTTCAGTGTTTATCTTAATAAAACCATATACGAGCACCATATAATACAGGGGTAATCAATTCTTGCACCTTCAGCTGTGGAAGACTATTAATCCCATCATCCCCAACCAGCAGATGGAGATGATAGGAGTTGTAGTTCCCAACAGATGAAGGTGCAACAATTGACTAGCCCTTATGCAATGTATTAATGAAACAGTAAACCCCAAGTTCCCAATCTAACTAAGAGTGTGGCCACATATCCCTGAATACAGCTAAATGAATCCAAGACTCCAAAGTTAATACCAATTCACATTGCCATTTCCTCAATGTATTTTCAAGACCAGGGGAAAGAAGCCTTCTCTTGCACCTCTCAGAGACTGGCGCTATGGGAGCTAGGACTGATGTCTGAAGTTCCGCAGATCCAGTGCAGCTGCTCAGAGCGGAAATCCCATGGGACCTAAGCTCTGAGCATGTGCACTGGTTACATGGGAGGTTGAGAAGTCAGTCCCAGTTCCATTGTGCTATTCCCTGACCAGAGGAAGAAGTGGAAGCTGGTCCCCCCTGGTATCAAAAATACAGCCCGGAAATGGCAATGTGACTGGGTAAGTATTAACCCCTGAGCTATCAGATTAATTACGGTCATTCTTTTAGTTAGACTAGGGATTTAGGGTTCACTGTTCCTTTAAGTATCTGAAATAGTTCTTTTATCATATTATTTTAGATTTAGATATAATCCAGAGTGCCAGGTGGGTGCCAAACACATTGAGAAGCAATGAGAAGGACATCCCCTCTGGTACTCAAAGGGTCAACAATATCAGCTTATTTATTTATAGTGAGAATGCCAAATTCAGCATTTGTTCAGAAAAACAGTTTGATTGTAGATGGAGATACTTTTTTTTAGGTAAAAACAATGTGGCTCAAATGCAGCTCTGTAACACAAGTATGATATGGTATTAAAGGAGAATAGACATCTCCAAATAACCCCCCACACACTCGCCTTATTACGGACAAAAAATCTCAATGGCCCATATGAATGTTGCCATTGTTTCACAATGCAGTGCATATCCAGCTGGAATCCAAGTGTTAACCCTTGGAGTGCCAAAGGGGTACACAATGCACTGCATACCCCTCTGGCACTCAAAAGGTTAAAATATGCTTTGTGTAGGGCTATGGGCCCAATATTTGTTTAAACAAGCTTTATTTGTGTCTCGGATGTGAGACTGCATTAACGCCTGCAAACCAATGGAGAAGACAGTCTTTCTGAATAGAAAAGGGGTTGGCACTAAGCTCAACAAATTCATTTATACTGTTACTCACAACAAGCTTGAAGAAATAAAACTAATCAGCCACTATGCAGGATAGGAGGACAGTTTTTTTTATACATGAATTAAAAAAAAAGTTTAGGATTAGATTTTGAGATTCTAGACTCAAATGTTACAAATGGATTTTTATCCACTGCAACATACACGCCTGTGGCACTGAGATGAACTCTTTTGTGTGCCAGAGGGGTGTGCAGCCTATGGCACTCAATGGGTTAAAAGCATATGTCCATATTTTCATCTTAAGCACAAAATACATTTCATACCCCTATGGTACTCAAAAGCTTAACCCTTTGAGTCCTAGAGGGGATTGTGCACCCCTCTGGCACTCAAAGGATTAAAGTATGTGACCACATTTTCATCTTCTTCGGTGGCCTGGACTATTCCTTATCCCTCTGAGTGCCAGAGAGGTATCCAACGCATTGCAGTGCAATGCGTTGGATACCTCTCTGGCACTCAAAGGGTTAAAAGGAGATGAACAAACCAGGACTAAATCAGTAAACATCATTTATGGATCTGTGATTCAAAATCGACCAATTTATAGTGTTGTCGTGCCATGTCAGAAGAAGGATATAAAATAATGAAAGTAGGTTGTATCATTTCATTTTACGATTTTTTCTCTAATTTCATAAAAAAAATGCATGTGCTATGTTAAAATACTCATAAAAAACGACAATTGTCAATACCCAAATAATCTATTAAATGCCCCATCATTGACCATTTATTAAGAGGAAGGAGCTGCACATCCTTGTAACTGAGTGAATTCCCCCTCACTTTGACTGTCCAATATAGACCTTGAGCGCAAAACAGAAAAGGAGCAGTTCTGGTGCAAACTCCACCACATATTCCCAATGACTTAAAGCAGAACTTTCATTAAAATTATAGTGCCCCCCAAATCATTATTTAAATAGCGACAAGCGTATCTATGCTAGTTTTATCCTGAATAAGTCCGGCATTATTGAGAAATACAACTTGTTTGGCAGGCATCAGCAGCAACAGCATAGAAATCTTGACGAAAATGCATCTGTGAGTCTGTGCTGTCCATCCCGGTTTCCTCTAGGATTGGTGTGTGGGGAGTTCCATTGTAACACAAGGTACAGGAAGGGACTGACAGCGCTGGCACTCATAGCGTCTACTGCAAGCTAGCTGCCACTGATGCCTGCAGAACAAGTTGTACTTCTCAATAATGCTGGACTTATTCAAGATAATAAAAGTATTTATATGTCTATTGCTATGTTAATATTGATTTGGGTGCACTTTAATTTTAATGAAAGTTTTGCTTTAAATGGGACTTGAATGCTAGAGATGTTGCAAATGCATTGGAAACAATGCCCCGGAGACCTCTCTGGCATTCAAGGGCTGAAACCGCCTTTTAATCACTGGGAGGTTTAGGAATTTTTATTCATCATCTATGGTGCAGCTGGTTCACTCCAGAATTGCTCCTCTCCTTGTGCAAAAGGTCTGTAGTTTTCATTCTTTATTAAATAAGTTCATTCTATTCACTAAATTACCCAATTTCTACAAAAAAAAAAAAAAAAAAAAAAAAAAAAAAGTGACACATTATAACTTAGATGGCAGAAAGGTCACTACCATGCAGTTTGTTGCCGTTCTCTCAATGCTCTGCATTCCCCTGGCACTCACAGGGTTAAATCACGGCTAATCATAGTACACTGGGTTTCCTCCAAAATTGCTCATCTTACTTTCTGCATCCAGACGAATCCTATATAATAATTCGCTAGGATGTTTGTCAGAAGCCGTCATGCTCAGTAGAGACTGCGCGAGATGCAGTCATGCATAGTACAGACTGCCCAAAAGCACCACAGTGAGGCGCATTTGGGCAGTCTGTACTGTGCATGACTGCAGCACAGGCAGTGAGCAGAGAGGCTCCAGGTACCAGCAGAGGCTGCTGGGTGGCACTGTGGCCCGTGTACATGGGCTTTTAAACTAGTATCTTAATAATTAAAGACACTGCACGGATACTTCCACAACGTTACCTACTGTCCATATATTCCATGTGACATTCCCTGTCATATTAACCCTTTGAGTGTCAGAGGAGTAGACAACGCAATGCATTGGAATCAAAGGGTTAAAAACATTGTTCTCGTGGTTGGTGGATGAATGATGGTAAAAATAGGCAGACATGTTATACTGCATTCATCCTCACTATGAAACTAAAACTATTATAAAAACCTAATCATTACAAATCGCAATCTAATAAAAATAAATTAGACCTCATTTGTAAAAGTAATATTGCTTAAAATGTTTTTTTTTTGTACAAGACTTTCTGATTGACCCCTTAGATGCTAGAAATTTCTGAAGAACAATGTAAAACAATACACTGCAGATATCTCTAGAACTCCAGAGGTTAAAAGCCATTGTAGTCATTTGTGTTCCCATTTTAAAAGTCACTAAAATATTTAAAATCTAAAAAAAGGAGTAAAAGGGTTAATTATTGTCAAAATGCCAGAGGGGTAAGCAATGGATATTTTAATGCGTTGCTTGCCCCTCTGAAACTCAGTGGGTTCTTCACGTCAGTTTCATTAGGTGGAAGCACTTGTATCAAGTTCTAGATGGTTCCAGTTACTGCCACCCCCGCTGTGGTAACCCTGGCTGCAGTGGGAATGGCATTCCAGGTCCTGCAGGAAATCCTGCAAAGGCGTCTGCCTGTGATGCAAAACCCTCTAGGGCTGATGCTGAGTGAGCCTGAAGAAAACAAAAAAACGAAAATCAATCAAACAATGTTTATTACATTATGAAAGATAGGAAAACTAACCAGTTTAAAGAGAAATGTTTTCTAAGATCACTTGGGCGAAGCAATGAATTGGAAACCTCTCTTGCATTCAAGGAGTAAAAAGCTCTATTAAAGTGAATAGGAATTTAAGAATTGATATGTATCCCCTACAGCATGGGTGTCCAAGTTCATTCCTCAAGGGACACCAAGAGGCCAGGATGTAAGGATTTCCCCAATTAAACACAGGGGGGCCAATGAAAATGAATGAGTCACTGATTAACTCCCCTGTGCTCAGTCATGGAAATCATTATATCCTGACCTGTTGGTGGCAATTTAGGATTGAACTTGGATGGCCCTGCCTTATAGTGCAGTTATTTTACTCCAGAATAACTCCAGTTTGCTTGTGTTGCTTCAAGAGTTAGCAGCAAAAAAAAAAAAAAAAAAAAAAAAAAGTACTTGTTTTCAGAAGCTACAACTATATTATACTGGAAGACACTGAAAGGACTTTTAAAAAGCTGCTACTTCTACCTGTGGCAGACCTGGATGAACACTGCGAGTTCTCCAGAGGCAACTGATGGTTCTTATTGGCTGCTGTCACATCACATACACACCTGCACAGCAATAGTAATGAAGTATGTACTGCCAGCTTCAGCTTTTGCAGCAGGGGTGACAAGAATTTGGTGTGGACCTGTACAACTAGAGCTGTAGGTTTATAATGCTGCTATAACCAAAGGTGACAATAGCAGTGATTATTTAGTAAAAAAAAATGATCTTTAAAATATGTTTTAATAGTTTCATGTAATTTACCCTTTAAAGGGATAGTAAGGTTTTAAAATAAAAGCAGCTCCAATTAATCTTCATAGTATTTGGACCATGGAGAGTGTTATTTCAATAATGTCAAAGTTGTAGTTCAAGAGTAACTGAATGATAAAGTATCCCCCTCCCACCCCTTTTACCTAGTGTAATCCACCTCCCATCAGATGTGGAATCTGGTCGCTTGACCAGACAGTTCACAGCAAGGAACAATATTCTTACTGTGAGAAAAATGAAAACCCTGCCCCCCTTGACAGGTTTTTCAGGTTTTTCCCTTATGCTAATTTTCCCTCTCTGCGATCCATCTGAACACCATCTTGCTGCTCTGAGGTGAGTAGTGTTACATCAGTAAAAGGGGCAGGAGGGAGATACTTTATCATTCAATTATTCTTGAACTAAAACTCTGAAAGTACTAAAATAACACACTCCATGGCCCAAATACTATGAAGATTAATTGGAGCTGCTTTTATTTTTAAATATTACTATCCCTTTAACTATTTTTTTTTGATTTGAGGGAATATTTTCTCTTTAAACAAGCAATTTGGAATCTGTACATTTTAAAAAAATATTGTCTTGTGCTTACTGGCATGTTCTCTCTGGACAAAAGGGTTTGGCTGTTGACATAAAGAAATAAACTGCTTCACCTGGATGGATAATGGTGATGCACGTCATAGTCAAACAGTAGATGAAGAACCCACAGGCTACCTATCACATCTTTTCCAGCCACTCTACTTCCATTTCCAACAATTCAATTCTCTACCCCTGGGGTTGTCAATTGGTGGAAATCCAGCTGTTGAGGATTATGACTCCCATCATCCATAACCAGCCAATACAGTTGATGGTAGTTGTAGTTCATAACAGCTAGAGGTGCAACAATTGACTACTCCCAGTCTACCCCATCCACAATTTCCATTAACCCTCTTCTGTGCTCTCCTATTCCCTTCCAACCTATTCTACAACCAATAACCCCTTGCTTCTCACTCCCATAAACCCATCACACACATATTGCATTGCCCCATACAGTCTCTGACTCTCAAACTCAAACCACAGGTCCATCTCCCCTCTCCTTTTTTCCCCACTTATCCCCTATCTACCACTCCATCACACTCTTGCTTTTTACCACCTATATTCTCTCCATCATCCTTACATCTTATTGCCTCACATAACTCCACTGGTCCCCCCCCGATATCCTCTTCCCCTTTACTCATTCCCCTATTGTCATTCAATGTAAAGTATACAACCTCTACAGACCTCAAGGTCACACATTTTACAAATGGAGGTCTGCAGGGTGTAATCATAGTGTAATTCAAGGATAGTCAATTGTTTCATCTCCGTTTATCATCTCCTAAAAAACTTTGGCTGGTTTGGGATGATTGGAATTGTAGTCCCAAACAGCTAGGGTTCCACCAATCGATTACCCCGGTGTAATTTCATTGAGCCAGGCAGATGGCATCCAGGGCAATTTTGAAAGTGCTTTCAGAATCACATTGTTAGCCACTTTTTAATTTGAAACAATAGTTTGAGAAATGTATCTTTATTTGTCAGTTTAAATAAATAATAAAACTTTATTTTGACTTTTTCATATACTTCAAAGACAGATTGCCTAAATGTTTATTTAGTTACAAAGTGACATCAATGTGTTTGTGATTCCTACATTTTAAGGTGACATTTGTCTTTTAAAAGGATAATAAAAATAGGTTTTAAAAACCTAAGACCAGTTATAGGCTATATATTTATTTTACTAAGAAATAAATTAGTCAGTACAAACCTCTCAATACTGGAGATGAATTAAAAAAGTAGTAATAAAAAGAAAAAATATTTTAACTCCCTGCATGTGCCCCTGGCTCTTAAATGGTTCAGCTGTAGAGTAAGGTTTTATGAATGATGCCAGTCCTGAAAACTCTGTTTTGTCAGCTATTCTGGCTTTATCACCCCCTCTAAACCCATTTCACTGACTTCACCTACGTTCTCTTGAGAATGTGCTGACATAGTAAGCATAGCGCACTGCTCGGGAGGTTGACAGTCTGCCTGAGCCATTTCTCTGCACAGTATGTTAGATCCACACTATGCTGTGACAATTCATTTTAAGAAGCTCTTCAGATAGAGAGGACCTATTGTTCTTCTTCTCAGGGAGGTGTAGCCATTCTTCTCTTCAGCCATGCTTCTCTGAAGCAGCTGCCATCAAGTAAAGGGCCCAGGGTGGGGAGAAATAAAACATTTATAGCTTAAAATTTGCAAGGTTTTATAGAAGGTCCTGCTTCAGTTAGTTACTCTACTCCTTGCCACACAGCTTCAAATGAATGGATTTTTTCCACTACAATTTCTTTGCTGTTTAGATGCCTTCCTAAACCACATGGATTTATGGGGCAAGTAGTGCCTGTGGCTTGGATCAATGAATGACTCAAGTCTGTTTTATAGAAGATGGGTGACACTGGTACTTTTGTCATTTACGGTTTTGAGAGCCAGAGGGGGTTTAATCCATTGCTCTGAAAAGCGTTTCACCCCCTCCCCATTGGCACTCACAGGGTTACATCCTTAAACAGTGCAGTTCTGACACATACATACTGAAACTGATGTACTTGAATGAACTGGGCCAATAACATTTCCCCACATCCCACTGATTTAAACGGGACTTATAACCCTTTGAGTGCCAATGGGGTGAGCGATATATTGCAAAGCAATGTGTTGCATACCCCTCTGGTACTCAGAGGGTTAAACCAATGAATGCATTTGGATACATCTCTGGCATTAAAAGGGAAAGTGTATTTGTCCCCTATGAGAACTGTTCTGGTTCTTCTCAGTACATGAGTCAAGTGGCCCTTCACCTGTAACAATGCTGTCTGTGCTGCAGCTGCTGCAGCCGCACTTTGCTGAAGACCTTGTAAAGACGAAGAGGGACTTTGAGGAAATCCAGAGAGACCCGACAGAGACAGAAGAGGAAAAGCTGATGGCCTGAGAGACATGAAAAGAAAACAAATTATATTCAGGTACACAAGTCAGCAAAGCAGCATTTTTCCCATGCAGCTTTGTGTCATCTAGGCGGATGTATGAATTGAGGAAATTCTGGGGCAAATTGGACAAATAAAAATTCCCACTGATTTAAAAGGGCTTTTAACTCCATGAATGATAGAGAGGCCACCAATACTTTGCAAAGCAATGAGATTGAGACCTTTCCAGTATTCAACGGGTTAAAAGCCCAATTTAAATCAATAGGAATTTCAGGAATTGTAACTGTTCTTTGATAGTACAGTGGCTTGTCCCTGAATTGCTCCAGTTATTTTGAGCATTAATTCAATGGGAACTTTCATTTCTCCCCTACAGTGCACGTAGTTTGCTCCAAAACTGCACATCTTTAGGCCGATGAATGAGACCCAAAGTGGCTTATGTATAACGGTAATTCTAGAGCAAACCATTTGTATTGCAGGCAGCAAATAATAACAACAAAATCCTGTTGATTTAAATGGCGCTTTTAACTCCTTGAATGCCAAAGGTGTTGCCAACATTCAAGGGCTAAAAGCCCATTTAAATTAATGGAACATTGAAGAATTTAATGTGTCCCTTGTGCTGCAGCTGGTTTACCCCTGAATTCCAAAACAGAACACAAAACCTAAATAAATAAAAACATGATTTGTATCTAATAAAATAAATACATCCCCTAATAAATTCCTACCCAGCTTGGGCAACCAGCGCAGAGTTAAAGTTGGAACTGAAGGCAGATGCAAATCCAGGTAAGACTGAAGCTGGAGATGGGGCAGTTACTACAGCTGGTACAGAAGGAACCATTGCCAATGTAGAAGAAGCCTGGAGTCCAGGAAAGGAAGGCAAAGCAGAGTTGATTGGTGGTGTGCTGGAGCCAGGGAAACCAGGGAAAGGTGGGGTTGATGAGAGCAGAGGTCCTTGAGTTACAGACAGTAGTGAAGGGACAGCAGTGGATAAGTTCAATGGAAAAGGTGAAGCAGCAGCAGCAGCTGCAGCAGTAGCAGAAAGTCCAGGAAAGACAGTGGATGTAAGAGGGGGTGTTACAGAACCTGCTGTAGTGGCAGAAGGTAACATTGGTACAGTAGGAGTAAGGACTGGACTGCCGGAAAACGGAGATCCATTAGACAGAGAAGTGAATGGAGGAAGTGCAGAAAAAACAGGAGGTATCGGAGTAGAGGAACAATGTGGAGCAAGTGTTATTGAAGATAAGGAAGGACTGCCCAGGTTTCCATTCATAGAAGAAAGGCTGGACAATCCTGGATTCATTGTATTAGTCAGGCTTCCTGCTCCAGGTGGAAAAACATGGCCAAGTACTGCAGGTAGTCCTAGTGATCCATGAGAAGGTGTGGCTGAACGTGATGGGCCCTTAAATGCAGAAGGTGATGGACTTGCTGGTTCAGATTTGGCTAAAAGTGGAATACCGGAAGCTGTTGGAGACATTGTAAGATGATGCTCTGATAGAGAGGATGGTGGAACTGCTGGAACACAACTGAGAGGAGATGGCGTGGCCAAGAGGGGTTGTCCTGGTATTGTAGTTGGTGTAGATGTGGGATTTGTCAAGGATGGTGATGCAGAGCCCGGAAACATGGCCATCCCTGGAGTGGATGTTCTTTGAGGTGTGGGTGTAGAGCAAGGAGGAGTGTAACATTTATTTAGCACTGAAGAAGAGTCTGCATTTTGAAGACCTGGTAATGACAGAAGTCCTGATGCTGATGCAGAAGACAATGAAGGTGAATTCATTAATGTTGGATCATTTGAAGCTAGAAATCCTTTGAGAACAGATAGCAATGGATTGCCTATATTCAGCGATCCAGCAGATGCATTGGCCAGGTCAGACAGAGTTGGACTAGGTATCCCTTGGAAAGAAGGATTCAGGGACAAAGGAAGACCTGCAAATATTGAGGGCATCATATTGGCAGTGCTAACAGAGGCTGTAGAAGTTGTGGCAGAAAAAGGTAATCCTGGTAGAGGTAGCAAGGTATCACTGAGTGCAGGATTTGAGCACTGAGTAGTAGAAGAACTCTGCTGTGCTGGAACAGTGGAAGGAGGCAGACCAGGAAACACCGCTGGGCCTGGAGTTGAGGGTGCACTGATGACTGGTGTAGGAGTACTGGAGGGCATCTGAATACTTTTTATAACAGAGGGAGTTGGAGTTGAAGGCTTAGGAGATGAAATGTTGGGTGCAGCTTGCACAGAAAAAGCTGAAAGAGGATTGTGCATGCCAAGCCCAGAAAGAGAGGGCGTTGATGGAGTGGAAGGAGGGTTCACGTTCCTAGCAGGAGAAGAAGTAGGAGCTGGGGTTGCAGAAGGTGTTGGGGGGGCAGACATGCTGGGCTCATGTGGAGAAATATGTTGGTTTACACCTGTAAATAAAAAAAAATATTTCAGAAAATTATTTAGATTGAACATCAAATTTTTAAAGGACGAATAAACTTTTTTTAATTAAAATAAAAATATGTTATAGGACTTTTCCTATTCAATAAAACAATGGTAATTCCAGTGCCAGAAGATACATCATTCCACAGTTATTTCAGTTCGAATTGCTGTATGTTTTGTTTTTTTTCCAGTGCAACCTGGTGTCCAGACAGTTCTCCTGCCATTCATCAGGGGTGTTATACACTAAGATGCGATAAAGGAGATTACCTCACCCTGTCATAAAACTCTCCAGTTCATTTGTTTTTCTTTGGAGCCTAGACACAAAATGTCTAAAGTTGGAGGGATGTTAGAGAACAGGCTCCATAAAATAAAGGAACTGGAAAGTTTATTACCCTAGAAAGTGTATCACGTTTATCATACCTTAATAGAGGGGAGGGCAACGTGTGGCCCAAAAGCTGCTGCCAGACAACAACTCCCACCATCTCCCCCTGCCAACAGCTGGTAGGGAATGAGGAGATTTGTAGTCTCATAGCAGTTGGAGGGCCTCATGTTGCCCACCTCTACATTAGTACATAACACCCTGGCATTCAGATATCCTATTGTATTTCATGACAGGGCAGTCACTGCCTACACAGATTCATAGAACGTGAAAGGAACAGTTTCATCACTCATGACACTTTGAATGGTTATAACATTTGAATATAACGCGCAGCAATGAGAATACTCAGCTGGAAAAGTTCTACAATGTACAATTTATTTCATAAAACCTTGTGGATCCTTTAAATATGGGTTTTAACATTTTAAATGATAGAAAAGTTGCCAATACAAAGTTCACAATACATCTGAAACTTCTCTAGCATTTAAGCTGTTTAAAATCCCCATTTAAATCATTAGCAATTTGGGGGACTTGTATTTGTCCCCTGTGGGATATTGGAACATACCAACTATTGCTCACATTTCCTTCCTGCATTCAGCCCATGGAGCCTTATGCAGTAAGTGATTGCTGAGCAATTCTTTAGCAAACCAAGTGCACCATAGGGGACAACTAAGTATATTGTTTATCTAAATGGACCTATTAACCCCTTGAATGCTAAAGCAATCTACAGTGTACTGCATATCAATGAATTGGAGCTTTCTAGCATTCAAGGGGTTAAACACATTTAAATTAATGTGAATTGTCATTTGTGGCCTATGGTGCACAGCTGATTTGCTCCAGAATTGCTTATTTGTAGCGCACTGCAGGGGCAGTCAATTGTCAGACCTATAGCTGTTGGAAACTACAACTCCCATCATGCCCGAGCAGCTAATGGGAGTTTTATCTCCCAAAGCTGAAGGTCAGACAATTAACTAGCTCTGGATTATTGTATACTGCCCATTGTTTGGTAAAGGACAAACGTTTACTAATAAAGGATTACTGCAAATAATTATCCATTAGTCAACAAACAATTTGGGTGTACACTGCCATAGCGTCTAGACAACCTCCTTTCCAAGGCCACTAACTTTTACTGTCCCTTTAAGGACAAGTGTGCACACATCGTTTTGCAATATGTTGCACCAACCCCACCCCCAGGTCCCTAAAGCGGAACTACCACCCCCACATAAAGTTAAATACCAAGAATTACCCATCTGGAGACTAGCTGATCAATAGTGCTAGTTGCCAGAATAATTACCTGCTTACAGAGAAATTCTATTCCTCCCGATACGGACAGCGTCTTTGTATAGTATCGTCTGCGTGCCTGCGCTGTCAGTCCCAGTTGGCTGTAAGAGGCATTGCTTGGTACCTTAAGGTACAGAAGGGACTGACAGAGCAGGTGCACAGAAGTCACTATGCAAAGACGTCTGCGCTGTTTCCTGGCTGTCAGTATCGGGAGCAGTAGAATTTCTCTGTAAGGAGGTAATTATTCTGGCGACTAGCACTATTGATCAGCTAGTCACCAGATGGGTAATTCTTGGGATTTAACTTTATGTGGTGTGATAGTTCCCCTATAAAAGGTTTAGAAAAAAGATGAAAAAATTTGCTGTGTATAACATATATGTGATTCTACTCACTTTGATTCTCAGCAGCCTTTGTTTGGGCTGAATTATCTTCAATTCCTGGTATAGTTTAAAAAAAAAAATAAAAAGAAAGAAAAGTTAACATATTAAACAAAACACTCTACACGGCGCGTCCTTTTCCTTGTTATCCCTCTTACCGGAGGCCATGGCTGCAGGATTAGGAGTATAAGGGGGTGGAGGCAGAATTCCAGGTGTTATATTTGGAACAGTTATGAGACTACCATTGCTATATGCACCTATTAAATAAAAACAAAATATGTACAATGAACAAATGATGGATTTTTGGGGTGTTTTTCTAGGTGTACTCTAAACCGATTAGTTTGATTATTGTGATTCAGTAAGCGCAAGATCCCTGTTTCTTTATCAGTGTCCCCAAACATTTCACAAGTTATCTTAGGCTAAACCCATTAACCCTGGAGAAATGTGTTGCACATGCCTCTGATCCTTCAAGGGTTAAGTTTTATGTAAGTATTGTTAGTGTCCTGGAAGTCTCTTAAGCATATGTAAGCAACGCAAGGCCCTCCAGATGCTGTCAGTTTCAACTCCCATCATTCCCTGCCAGTGAAGGATGGAGTTGTAGTCTGTCTGCAGATGAAGGGCCTCAAGTTGCCCATCACCTCTCTAAAGCAACGATTTAAAAGGAATTCGCCTTAACCCCATTTTGTGCACCCAATGCATTACAAAGCAATATGTTGGACACCCATCTGTCACCAGAAGGGTTAATTAACTTTGCAAAATGTGTAGCCTCCCAGTGTACCACATTTTAATTTGATCCATTTCCATTTTTTGATGATTAAATTCAAGGAAGCCCTCTGCACACAGAGAGGAAAAAGCAGTACAAAAGCACGAGAGAGCGAGTCGCCATTATGGCTCTTTCACATTGGTTGACAGAACAGTAGCAGCACTTTGCTGAAGCTCAGTTTCCTGCACTGTGAAATGCCCTGCCTGCTGTGTTCCACCACCGAGCCATACGCAGGAGGGAAGTGTGTCACAATACGCTGTAAGAACCATCTGGCAGTAAAAAATTCTCCATTTAAATCGAGGGAAATTTGGAGATTTTTTTTGTTCATATTTATGTAGTTGGTTTGCTGGCTATGTATAAAGGAAATCTGAAATATTCTAGAGCAGCGTTTTCCAACAAGTAGCATGTGAGCTACTGGTAACTCTTTGGCTACCACTGAGCAGCTCTCTCCACTCCAAATAAGTACCAAACTATCTGACCTGCCCAAAACAGGTCCAGAGGTTGAAATCTACTCCCAATTGGCGGCAGCAAATATGGACAAAGCGGTCATCTGTGGTACCCAGTAGTGTCAGACATGCAGAGAGATTGTCTCACAGCATTTTCATGGTTTCTGTTATATTCATTAAATGTTTTAATAATCCACTCTAATAACTCTAAGCATGCATAGTAGAATGGGATAGCGTTGATAAGGATGGGAATGCAATCACTCACAAAATGAGTGGATCACTGGAGAGCCACATGTTTTGTCTTCTCTAGGGAATAAGGATTTCTTCTACTAAAAATGATATGTCTTGTATCAAAATACTATCACCTTGAACTGTTAGGGCCATATGTTCAAAGTAGTAGCGAAATAGCTTTTCAAAGTACAGTGTCTTTGGGATCATTAATATTTTCAGAGAGTGTTGGTTGTGACTGGAAATATGTCGTTTGTCCTAACTGAAATTGTCGTATGGAACAACAAAAAAATGTCTTAACTAACAACAAAAATGTCTTTAAAAATGTCTTAACTAAAGACAAAAATTCTCAAATTCAGAACACATTCCCTCCACTTTTTTCTTACCGTACAAATTTTGTCTTTTGAAAGACTTTTTTGTTGTTTTGTTACAACAAATTTTCTTTTCCTCTATACGACACTGGAGAATAGTTTAGCCCCGCCCTAGCCCAGCCCCTTTGCCCGCCAGTTCTGGAGTTGTGTCGTACACAATGGACATTCCTAGTTTTTTGTCCTATACTCTATTGAAAATATGTCGTTCATGCATACAATGACTTATTCTTGTCTTTCATATGACAATGTTTTGTCGTTATCCCTTTGAACATAAGGCCCTTAAAGAAGGTCACTCAATAACTACATGGCACTTTGTTATTAAAAGGTGTGGGGCAGAACAATGTTATTAACCCTTTGAGTGCCACAAAACAATGCAATGCATACCCGTCTGGCAATCAAAGAGTTAAAAGCAACTTTGGAGATGGTTTAATACCTACAGTTATGTATTTTTTTAATGTAATTTAAATATACAGTTAAGAATAACTCAGTACATCGTTCATCCATTAACAGTAGCTCCCATGAGAGAAAAGGTAGGAGACCACTGTTCTACAAAACAAACTGCACTATAGTTTCACATTAGCTTTATGTTTAATCCATTGAATGAGAGTTAAAAGACCAATTTACATCAATGGGGATGAATCTTTGTCACCAGTTGGTTTTCCCCAGAAGAGCTCCAGTTTGCCTTTATACTAGGCCATATGGCCCATATTTATCAAAGAAAACTGGAGTTATTCCTGAATAAACCAACCTCACCATAGGCATACCTTGGAGCTTTTGAAATTAAATCCGCCCTGAGATCTTTGAAAGATTCATCCTTAAAGGATCCGGTCTTATTTGCATCAGCGGCTCTGCAGCTGAGCCGAGATCATGTTAGTAAAAAAGAATTTCACTGAAACGGTCTTCTACGTGTGCTTGGTTTGCAAGCACATGTAGAAGATTGTTTCAGCCCTGCTGGAGAGCTACCTGATGCAAATAAGACCAGATATCCCTTCAGTCAGTACAACTCTGACTTCAGGGAAGGGGGAGGGAGGGGGAACTTTGCGTTCGGTTTGAGAGATGACACTGGGGACAATTCAATTCTTTGTACCATAGCTACAATATGGGGATTAGTAATATTTAAGTATTACTGTCCCTTTAATGCTCCCATGAAAGTAGATCCTTGGTACTATGTCAATGTTTAACCCAGAGATGATCCAGTCAGTCCACGGACAGCTCTGCAATATCACTTCTTATACACTCACAACACATGCAGGACGTCACCCTCTAACTTTTTGGTAGAAATGGCACAAATTTGAACTCTAACCCTTTGAATGCCAGAGGGCTATACAATGCATTGCAAAGCAATGCTTTGTACACCCCCTATGGCATGCAAAGTGTTAAACAAGCTGTAAATTGGAGTAAATCGTATAGTAGAAAACACTTGACTCTCTCACCCTGAGAATTTGGCCCTTCACTCTGAGACACTGAGATCTGATTGAAAACACTGAGTCTCAGGGTCAAATCCTGAGTGCAAGAGAAGTCTCCAGTGCATTTATCCCCCTTGCATTGGAGACCTTTCTAGCACTCAATGGGTTAAGAGCCCAGTTTAATTCTAAACAGGAATTTTTAACTGTCCCCTATGGTGCAGCTGGTTTACTACAGAACAACTCCAGTCTGCATTTATAACTATGGGCCTATGAGATTTTTTGGTCACTTAAGATAGCAATCATTTGAGCTTCCACTTATTGTTTCATCATTAAGGACCCACTCTCATGGGTAACCCCAACACAGCAATGGTACATTGGTTATGTCACACATCCTGGAAGGTAAGCTGTGGGTTATGGTGCCTTTTACACAGATGACTTTCACCTATTATGATCGCACCAAAATCCAGCAAGCTGCATCTTTACTGTGATCACTCAACAATGCAGAAGCAGCAAGGCAAGACCTATGGGACCAATGACAAACTTTTCACATGGCTGACCTACGTGAGCATAAGCCAATAATAATCAGCTGGCATTCACATGGGCTGCCAACAGCCACATCCTTCCATTGGGAATGACATGGGAATAGGGAGCAGCTACTGTTCTGCAGTCTATGTGAAAAGCATTAATGTATCACAGAAAAACAAATGACGTCCGGCATGATGCATATATCAGTTAATTTCCAACGTAAAAGCAGAAGACAGAAATACCACCTAACAAAATCTACCTGTAAATTAAAAATTACATTTACCTTGTAATGTATTAAAGGACACTAAATTAGCCCAGAGGATCCTATAACCTGGGTTTTGTTTTATGGATCCTACACTACATCAAATTCAGACACTAAAAAAATAAACGCTTTGTAAACTAATATTTTCTACATTCAATAGTATTACATTATAGTATCCATGTTTTTCTTTGTGTTGCATGTATGAAAAATATCCTATATAATAATTTGCTAAAACGTATGTAACGCCATAGTCATGCACAGCAGACTGAACATGACTGCACCGTGACCGGCTGGCAGTGGCACTGTGGCCCGTATAATGGGCTCTTCAACTAGTTTTCTAATAAAAGAATAAACATAATTACTGGAATTCTCATTTCTTTTAGCCCAATCCCGGGAATTCACACTATTGGTTGTTGCCCCCCCCCCTTTGACCCTCTCCAGAGGTATTACAATGTGACTGTTCCTTCTTTACTGTCAGCGTCTTCCCAAAGCAATCTAAAGGATACAAGAGGAAGAAAACAAACAGAGCTGACAGAGTTTCATATTTTCTGTGAGCTCTAAAGGTACATGTCCTGTACTGGGGAAGTCAACCCATAGCCCTCCAGCTGCTGGAGCCTACAACACCCATCATCCCCAACCAGCCAATGGATGATGGAAGTTGTGGTGGCTAACAACCGAAGGCACAAAGACCAACTATCCTTATCCTACATGAATCAAGTGATATTTTGTTTTCTTAACCCCTTGAGTGCCAAAGGTAGTAAGCAACACATTGCAAAGCAATTCGCTGCATAACCCTCTGGCACTCAGATGGTTAAAGCAGTTATATGGCCTTATGTAACAACAAATATGAAGTAATTCTGGACCAAACCAACTGCAGCTTAGAGAACAACTAAAACTCTCCATTTATTCAGATTAGGATTTAACACCTTGACTGCTACAGAGGTCTTCAATGCATTGTGAAGCAATGTGTTGGAGAATGCTCTACCATTCAATAGGTTAAAATGCCCCACAGTGACATTATGGGAGTTTGGATAGTGTGTATTTGTCTTCCCATGATGCAGCTGGTTTGGCATGGAGACGCTCCAATCTTCTTTATACATAAAGCCCATAGAAATTTGAATTTGGAGAAATATTTAATTTTTTAGCTCATCACATATGATATCTGTTATTGTGTGCTGGTCCAGGTATGCCTTCCCCCCCATCTTGTTTATTCTTCTGACATGGAGGAAACATGCACAAAGGATGTTATCATGATGTCCGAAACATGCAATGAATACATCATGGTGACACAAATATGGTAAGCAATCATACACTAAATCCCTGTGTTTCCTATTTATAGCTTATGGATCATGCTTGTTAATGCTGTGTTGATGTTATTGTAAGTAAGATGTAGAAGACATATTTTATGTGTACCTCATGCAATTATCTATATAATCGGGCCCTTATTCTGAAAGGAAATGATAAGCAATTCTGAGGTATGCCAACTGCACCAACTGCAGGGCTGGATTTCCCATTAGGCAGAGTAACTGCCTAATTTGCCAAATTTTGAGGGGTGCCTTTGCTGTGCTGACCACACACACATTCTGTGGGTGTGGCCAGAGCAATCTCAGTGTTCTTGTACCAGTTTAAATACCCCTTTTACAGGCTAGTATTTAATCCCCCTGGATGCTACAGAGATCTCTAATGCATTGTGAAGCAACATGTTGGACATCTCTCTAGGGTTTGTTTGTTGTGTTTTTTTTTTTTTTTTTTTGTCCTCGCTTGTTATAAGCCAAGGGTATTATCTGTACCAGGAAATAGTGGTGGGAATGGGGGCGGAGTCATGTGAGGACTCAGGGTGTGTTCATGGAATGCACTAAGGGTTCCTAGAGTGCATTGCAATATGTTTGATACCTCTGTGGCACTCATAGGGTTAAATCCATGTTACATGGGCATTTTTATTTCTTCACTATGGCACAGATGATTTGCTCCAAATCTGCCTCTCTTACGGTCTGGATAAAGCCCATAGTTCAAAGTACTCAAAACTACAGTACTTAATGTTAACCCTTTGAGTTCTAGAGGGGTATGCAATGTATTGCTTTGCAATGCGTTGCCTACCCCTCTGGCACTCAAAGGGGTAATGTTTCTGAATCCAAGTCCTTTTTACGTTACACGTATTGAAAGCCTTGAAACAAAAATATATAAATATAAATGGCTCTGGTTTGCAAAAGTTTCAATAAGTAAAATAATAATAATTCTCAGGAATGCCTCTAGATAAATTGTGATTGCTTTTGTTTCCAAAATTCTGTTTTGTAGAACAACAATCCAAGGGATTTTTTCAGTCCCACAGAATGAGAATTTCAGCAGCTGTTGCCAAAAGAGAATTTATCAGTCCTTTTACTTATACTCATTTCATTTAATAAAAATACATTTTAAAAAAATATATAGTGTGATACTGCAGGGTTATACTGCGTATTAGTAGGCAAAACAGGAAGGTCAGATAAAGACTAAATTATCCTGCAGCAGGAAAGCTATATAATCCTCATGTCTCTGGGTTATGATACAAAGGTTGAACTTGATGGACTTGTATCTTTTTTCAACCTAATTTACTGTGTTACTATGTTACACGCAACGTAAAAGTAGAGCAATTCTGGGGCAAACCATAGGGGAAAAACCAAAATTAAATTTTTCTTTAAAGGGGATCTATCACCCCTATACAAGTTAGGCTTATTAGTTAGATTATTTAACAAATAATATGTTTAAAATGTTATTCTTTATTTTTATAAATGCTATTTTGCTGAAAATTAATGATTAAAGAGTGCACTGCACCCTACTTCTACATAGACTGCGATTACCTGCTCTGTAACCACAGTCCATCTCTCTTCCTCTGCTCCCCTCCCTCTAGCCAGCCTCCTCTAGCCAGTGAGGCTCAACAGGCAGACAAAAAGTCCCTAGTGAGAAGGTGAAATGTTATTATCTCAGTGTCACTGATACCCAGGAATAAATAAGGAGTCAGTACGGTATATAATAAATTTACCTTTATTCAAAATAAGCATATATACATATACATATATATATGTGTATATATCTGTATGTATCGGCAGAGTAAACAGGAAGGTGCAGAGGGTCACAAAATAAGCCAGCAACAACTACCAGCAATAGCAGGCTGCCCAGATGAGACTTCACTGCTAGAGACTATGCTATGCCAATGGTAGCCTCAGCTGGAACCCGGAAACCGGAGAACTCCTATCAGGAACGAGCTAGGGAGAGACCACTGACTCACACCGGCACGCCTGCAGTCGGTATAGATGGTATTCAGCCAGAGCAACAGGTGTGCACCAGATGGATGTCCACTAGTAAGGAGGCAACACGGAGGGAATAGTCAGAGAGCCACTGGTCAGCACTAGATTGGATGGTCAGACAAGCCTAGGTTATACAGTGGAGATCAAGAGAAAAAACTAACGAACTGCACTGGACACCAACGATGGACAGTCAGTCCAGTCGCCCTTTTACCTTCCTCCAGGAAGAAGCAGGGAGGAGCCTAAGTTGCTAAAGGTATAAAGGGAACTTGTGTCATTCCCACTGACGCGTGCCTGAGAGTGACGCAGTGGACTGGAAGATGCATCGTATCTTGCAACATACTGACCCACTGCGTCGTATAGGGAAAGGACACGGTTTTCCGCGGGAGGTACCTGACGCGACCAGGCCGCAAGCAAGGAGAGACGGGGGAAATGACGCCTGAGTGTCACTCCCAGAACTAATCCCTCAGCAGCGCCCCGCCAGACGACGCTGGAACTAAGGTACGAGCTGTGACACTCAGCCAAGGTTAAAAATAGAAAACAACCTTTTTATTAATATACTTGATATGTGTGTGTGTGTGTGTGTGTGTGTGTGTGTGTGTGTGTGTGTGTGTGTGTGTGTGTGTGTGTGTGTGTGTGTGTGTGTAGAAAAATAGTGTGCACTCCCAAATGAAAATAGTGACTTAGAACAATTGCCTGGTGCTGCCTGTACAAATAAATGTATAGACTATGCTTGGTAATGAATACCAAACAACAAGCGCACACTAGGGTCTAGATAAAAATAAAAGATGCTTTTTATTGTGTTATATCATTGTTAAGTAAAAGTTTAAGCATAAAAACCCTGATAAAAAAATTATCAGCATTCTGTAATGCTTAAGTACTGTAGATGTTCCAAAATATGACCGTCACTGTATTTATACCCTTAAGGACCAGTGACAGTCAAAGTACGTCCTCCTCTGGGAGAGCTGTAAGTAAAAACGGGGTCTGAAATAGATCTCTCAAAGTCTGGAGCGTTCTCCCTCAGAGCCCAACGCGGCTCGCCAGTATGTTTAACAGGTCACGTGTACCAGCTCGTCAAAAGAGATCAAATCGGTCCTTAAGGACAGGCAGCTGGTCCTTAAAGGGTTAACCATATAATTATCGGTTAATACAACAAGATGTCAAAGGCAGGCTGGACAAAACTAAAATTGGCAAAGCACCTGTTCCTGATAGTATTCATCAAAGGGCTCTTCAAGAATGTAGTGAATAGTTAACAAGGTCACTCTTTTTAATTTCCAAAGACTCAATTTCCACAGGCTCAGAGCCACAAGATTAATGTAAAAAGCCAATCTAGTGCCTCTATTTAAAGGGATAGTAATGTTTCATAATAAAAGCAGCTCTAATTAATCTTCATAGTATTTGGGCATTGGAGAGTGTTACTTCAATTCTGTCAGAGTTGTAGTTCAAGAGTAATTGAATGATAAAGTATCCCCCTCCCGCCCCTTCTACTGATGTAACTGCTCAGCTTAGAGCAGCAGGTAGTGCCCAGGTAGATTGCAGAGAGGGACAATCTTCAATTAAGATAAAGGAAAACTGTGAAAAACCTGACAACGGGGGCAGGGTTTTCACTGTTCTCATAGTAAGAATATTGACCCTTGATGTGAGCTGTCTGGTCTATGGACTGGATTCCACATCTGAGGAGTGGGGGCTTACACAAGGTGAAAGAGGCGGGAGGAGGAAACTTTATCATTAAATTACTCTTGAACTACAACGCTCACAGTAATGAAATAACACTCTCTATGGCTCAAATACTATGAAGATTAATTGGAGCTGATGCTTTTGTGAAACGTTACTATCATTTTAAGAAAAGAGCGTAAAACAGAACCGGGGAATTAAAAACTTATGAGTCTGACCATTGTAGTGGAGAAATTACTTTAAGTGATAATAAGCAATTATATTCAGGAATACATAGCAAAACACAACATTATTAGTGGAAATCAACATGGTTTTATGATGAATAGATCCTTCCAAGCACCTATATCGAGAACTTAGACAATGGTTGAGTAATAGGTGTAGTATATCTACACTTTGCAAAGGTATTTGATATAGTGCAGCACAGGAGGCTGTCTTATAATATAAGGAAACTAGGTGTGGGGATAAACTTTGCAATAGGATAGAAAATTGACTGAATGATATGGAGCAGTGTGTTGCTTTTGTAAATTGAATACTCTCATATACAGTTAACTTTCAGTGGAGTACCTCAGGCATCAGTTCTGGTTCCACAGCATTTTAAGATGTTTATAAAAGACCTAGAAAAATGGGTACAGGAAGTAAAAATTCAACATATGCAGTTAAAACTAAATTATGCAATGTAATAAAGTCAGCGCAGGATATCTGTTCTCTGCAGAAGGATTTGTATAAAATGGTAGATTGAGCAAACAAATGGGATAAGATATTTAATGTAAGGAAATGTAAAGTTATTCATTTGGGAATTACAAATATGTATGCCACATGAACTTAATGGGAACATTCTAGAAGTCTTTTCTGGACACAGATCTTATAGTACTTGTAACTGTACACTTTGCAATAGTGATCAGTGTTAAACAGTAGTAGCAAAAGTAAACAAAATGCTGTGTTGCACAGAGCGATCAACGCAAGAGTAGACCATATCACATGACCACTATACAAAGTTAGAACAACCACAGAGAATGGAAACACAGTTTGAGGATGATCCATTATTGTCATGAACTGTTTAAGTACCCTGTCATCAAACAGAGACCAGTTCAGTATCGTTTTACAAATATATTAGGATCGTAAGGCTTAACGTTTATTTCCCAATTCATTCATTAAAACAAAAGTCTTACGATCCTAATATACATGTAAAACTATACTAAAATGGCCGCTGTTTGATGATAGGGGAGTTAAAGGAACACTAATGTCCAATAATAACTTTATGTTTTGTAGATAAAAAAAAAAAATTATGTGGCATCTAAAGTTCCCCCCTCCCTCCCCTTCTACTGACGTCAGCGCTCTACTGACAGCAGGAGATCCCGGTCCTCGGTCCAGCCTGTGGCTCTGCAGCAGACCCGAAATAGCGATATTTGAAAATAATTACTTCATTGGAACAGTCTTCAAAGTGTGCCTGCTGAAGAGTCAGCTCTTGTTGGCCAACATGGATCTTTACAGCTGACATCAGGAGAGGGGGGAACTTTAGATGTAAATATCTCTCAAACCATAAATGTTTGAGAGATGGGATTTGTGCCACATAATTTATTTATTTTTTAAATCTACAAATCAAAATTTATTATTGGACATTACTGTTCCTTTAAAGGGTTCATGACAATACTGGACCATAATCCTGTTTTTTCGTTCCCTGTGAGCGTTCTAATACATGAATCTTGAGACTTGCAGTATCACCTACACTGATTCATCACTATTTATAATCCAATTACTTTTTGATTTTTTTCACTACACAAAGTCCCTGGAAAGACCTGGATTTGCATATGAAAGTTTTGGGCACCTGTTCTTAAAAAGGAAATTCTAGAATTGAAGTGAACGCAGAGGACAACAAATTTACTTATTTGAGTTAAGGAACTGAAATATGAAGAATGTCTAGCCAAACTTGGTTTATTTACTCTAGAGAAAAGATGCATAAGAGGGGATCTTATTACATTGCACCAGTATATGCAAGGGGCGATACAATAGATCCACATAAGAGAGGATTAGACAACTAGCTAGTAGAAGGGCATTTACAGGGTTATACTATGTGTTAGATAGAAAAAACAAGTTATGGTAAATAAACATCTTAGAGTTGAGAAGAACTACATAGCTATCATTGGACTAGTGTCTTCAACCTCATTTACCATGTAATGATTAACACATGCAATGAAAAATGTTTGAAAAAAATATGCGTGGAATCCAGATTTACTTGTGTGGTTGGAACATAAGATATGCTCCATCTTAGTAAAATCTATATTTACGGCTATTTTATGTAAATCAGCTGTCATTCTTCCCATTGACTCTGAACTAAACACTGAAGTACTTTACAGTAAATGAGAGCATTTAATTAAGTGATAGTGGTCATTTCAAATGCGCAATTCTAATAGACAGCTCTTGTACATGAGAAGAAAGACTGGCTTAAAGGGACAGTAATACTTCATTTTATCTTTATTCTATTTTGTAGGTATTAAAAAAACATGAAGAACGATATAAGTCTTATCTCTCAAACCTTTATGGTTGGAGAGATATTCACAAGCAAAGTTTCCCTTCACTGACCAAAACGGTCAAGTTTTCCATCTAACTGTCAGATTTGGAATCCGGTCCGCAGATCAACCGCTGGCCCTTCAACAGAGCCGAGATCACAAGGTATAAAAATAATTATTTCATTTGAAGGGTCTAAAAAGTGTGCTTGCAAACCAGGCACACTTTGTAGACTATTTGAATGAAGTAGTAGTTCTTATCTCTCGCGATCTGGGCTCTGCTGTACAGCCACGGCCGGTCCGCGGACCAGATTCCAAATCTGACAGCTAGATGGCAGACTTGACCATTTTGGTCAGTGAAGGGAAACTTTGCTTGTGAATACCTCTCAAACCATAAAGGTTTGAGATAAGACTTATATCGTTCTTCATGTTTTTTTAATGTCTACAAAATAAAATAAAGATAAAATGAAGTACTACTATCCCTTTAATAATTTAGTTCAAAGACTATTATTATTCTTTTATTTAGATTACAACTTAAAGGAAAACTAAAACCTAAAATAATCAAGTACAAGTGTTCCCAGAAGAACTGATGCCATTTTGAAGGCAAAGGGTGGTCACACCAAATATTGATTTGATTTAGATTTACATACACTAATGTGCAAAAGTTTTAGGCAGGTGTGAAAAATTGCTCTAAGGTAAGAATGCTTTAAAAAAATAGACATGTTAATAGTTTATTTTTATCAATTAACAAAATGCATAGTGAGTGAACAGAATTAAAATCAAATCAATATTTGGGGTGACCACCTTTTGCCTTCAAAACGGAATAAATTCTTCTACGTACACTTGCACATAGTTTGTTAAGGAACTCGGCAGGTAGGTTGTTCCAAACATCTTGGAGAAATAACCACAGTTCTTCTGTAGATTTAGGCAGTCTCAGCTGCTTCTCTCTCTCTTCATGTAATCTCTGAGATCAGGGCTCTGTGGGGGCAATACCATCACTTCCAGGACTCCTTGTTCTTCTTCATGCTGAAGATAGGTATTAATGACTTTGGCTGTATGTTTGGTGTCATCGTGCTGCAGAATAAATTTGGGCCAATCAGATGCCTCCCTGATGGTACTGCATGATGGAAAAGTATGCTTAGCATTGGGGAGACCATTAATTCTGACCAAATCCCCAACTTAATTTGCAGAAATGCCGCCCCAAACTTGCAAGGAACTTCCACCATACTTCATGGATGCCTGCAGGCACTCATTCTTGTATTGCTGTCCAACCCTTCAGCAAACAAACTGCTTTCAGCTGCAGTCAAAAATTTCAAATGTTGACTCATCAGTACAGAGCATGTCCTGCCATTTTTCTGCACCCCAGTTCCTGTGTTTTTGTGCATAGTTGAGTCGATTGGCCCTGTTTCCACGTCAGAGGTATGGTTTCTTGCCCGCAAGTCTTCCATGAAGACCACTCCTGACCAGGCTTCTCTGGACAGTAGATGGGTGTATCAGGGTCCCACTGTTTTTCGCCAATTCTGAGCTGATGAAACTGCTGGACATCTTCCGATTGAGAAGGGAAGTAAGCATGATGTGTCTTTCATCTGCTGCAATTTCTTTCATTGGCTGACCACTGTGTCTACGGTCCTCAATGTTGCCTGTTTCTTTGTGTTTCTTCAAAAGAGCTTGGACAGCACATCTGGGAATCCCTGTCTGCCTTGAAATTTCTGCCTAGGAGAGACCTTGCTGATGCAGTATAAACTACATTGTGTCTTGTTGCTGTGCAAAGTCTTGCCATGGTGTATGACTTTTGACATTAAACTGTCTTCAGCAGCCTCACCTCTCAGTTTGGCTGTTCCTCACCCAGTTTTATTCCTCCTACACAGCTGTTTCTGTTTCAGTTAATGATTGTGTTTCAACCTACATATTACATTCATGATCATTAGCACCTGCTTGGTAGAATTCTGTAATCATACATCTGACGGTATGCCTACAAATTCCCTGACTTTGTGCAACTGTACTTAGAAGAATAGATGCTGTTTTAAAGGCAAAGGGTGGTCACACCAAATATTGATTTGATTTTAGATTTTTCTTCTGTTCACTCACTTTTCATTTTTTTTAAATGATAAAAATAAACAATTAATATTTCTATTTTTAAAAGCATTTTACTTTACCGCATATTTTCACACCTGCCTAACACTTTTGCACATTATATATAGAAATATATTAGTTTTGTTGTTTTCTGATCTCTTCTAGTAAGGAAGACTGTTATGAGAAGATATATTTTTTAAACATACAGTAAAGAGTTTAAATGTACATGTATTCATATTCGCCATTAGATTGCCAGTCGGGTGTACACACCCTTCTGGCATTCAAAAGGTTAAATTGCTTGTTTTATTCTTATTTTCCTTTATGTTATTGGATGCTAAAGACAGCTCCCATGCATTGGAGGTTTTCCATTTCTTGGAGGTAAATGCACAGAACACAGCCCCAAGCTGCTGAAGATTTCTCAAGAGTTTCCACCCTGTTTCCAGTAAAGGCAGCACAGCTATGTTAGTAAACACTGTCCAACCAGATTTCCTACTTGTGTGTTTGTGACTTATAACCTACATTTGTCTTCCATTTCTCATGACAAGAGTATTCAGATGTCATTCCATTCGGATGCAATAAGTCACGAGTTGTACTATGTACATTTAGAAACAATGTTTTCTGAAAACCAGAAAAACACCACAGACCAAGGTTATTTCCAGCGAAAAAAACAAACCGATTTTTATCTAGAAACATATGCAAAACATACAGATTTTACCATGGCAAACAATTTTAACATGACAAAAGGTTTTCAAGGTATATTAATGTTTAACACTCAAAAAATATATATTGCAGGGTTTATGAGTACTCCCACTATTGAAAGACGTTTTATTTATTCCCCTTAATTCAGCAGAAACCTGGTGTTTTAGCTAAAGCATCCCATGGAGGTTTCCAGTAAACTGGACATAGCTGTCCATAGGCTGTTATGGCAACAGCGCCACCATAACATTTCAGGCCATGGGGTCCTGCACAAAAAAAAAAAAAAAAAAAAATGTTAAACTGCAATAACATTTGAATAAAACATCTCTCAGTCCCTCAGCAGTGGGGGGTAAACGTTGTTTTACTAAGCAGGACATATTTTTTTTTCAATATCAAGTATTATCACTTGATTCCCAATGTGTTGCACTCCCCCCCCCCCAATCCTTAAAGGGAAACTATACACTATGAATACATACCACTTGATTTGTTTAAAAGAAGGATTTATCTAGGTTGGTGCCCTTCAAACAGCAGTCTGTTTTATTTTATATATATTCAGGGCTTAAAATATGAAGTCCTTCGCTACTAGCCAGTCCTGAAAAGTTACTCGCCACTGCAAGCCATAACATACCCACAAGGGCTGAATTTCTACTCTCCAGGGCTAAATTTTCACTCGCCATTGGCTAGTGGCGAGTGGAAATTTTGAGCCCTGTATATATATATATATATATATATATATATATATATATATATATATATATATATATATATATATATATATATATATATATTTCGTTGTTTTTGATCTCTCGTGATCCATTTATTCTTAGGTTATAGCTCTACTTGTGTGTGCTAGAGGAATATGCAATGCTTTGCATATCCATCTGGCAGCCAAAGGGTTAACCAATTTGAGTAAAAGTTGTGACCAACTCACTGCACCTCTCCATCTGGCTCTCAAAGGATTAGTTAGGTATTAAACTGCATAATTAACCATGTGCATGAAAGGACAATGGGTGCTATTTACTAAAGACAACGTTGCCCCTTAGCAACTAACAAATGTAGGGAACAGATTTCTGAACTGCTCTCCTGTGGATTGTATTGAACGGATTTTCACAGAGCAAGACAAGAAAGGGATAGGCGACAAACAGAGGGGCGCCCCTGTGTAGAACAATCAAATAGACAAAAAGAAAAACAAACCATGTGCAAAAAAACACCTATGGTTATACAGAGTTCAGAACCTTGAGTCTTTGAAGAAGCAGCACTATGGAGGGGATTTCAAACAGCGACTAGAAAACACCTTACGGAACGGTCCAATATGTAAAACTAAAAGAAAACAGAGGCTCAACAACCTGAGAGAAGCACCCGTGTTAGTAAGGAATTAATTCTAAGCGCTTGTACTCACAGGAATTCACATGAAAAGTGCACCCAAAAGAAATCACCCAGGGTCTCTGATATTAACATAGTGGTGACTCTCCAGCGGTCAGCGTTCGAACTTCAATTCCAACTGATCCTCACTATGCCATCTATAGGAGGACACAAGGGAACAAAGACAGAGGATAAAAACCTCTAAGGGTAATAATGCTTTACCAAGCTGTACTGCTCGGATGATGACAAATACACTCACCGGATGCCACCATTGTATATAGCAAAAAAATGACAATGGTAACGGACCATGAATTGGTGCGCATCAGAAGTAGAATATAAAATTTATTCAAATAATAAAATATAAATTTACACGTCCCTACGCATTTCGTGAGCGTCCGCTCACTTATTCAAGGGAACAGCTTCTGTTTTCTTTTAGTTTTATACAATCAAATAGACACTTGACCATCACCAACACCCTTAAGGTGCACGCTCACACGTATAGTGGTTGGAAAGTGGCATACGCCAAAACCAACAACAGCGCCTCTGGGGTTGAACTCTGCCCCCAGTCGCAGAATCTGGGTATATGAAGCTAGATTTCAAGGGCTGTTCTCAGGATCTCGCTCCCTCAAGTGGTATAGAACAACTGCAAAATAAGAACAAAAAGGAGAAAGCGCCCAATAGTGCAACACTGTCACAAAAAAGGAATGATGTATATGTAACCAAATAAAAAGCAGGATTAGACTGCTGTTATCAGACGGACTAACATTCAGGCATCCGGAGACCATTAAGCCGTCTCTGTTTGGGTGCACCTTCAGTCGTTGGTGTCTGCTCCCTGGATATGCGTAAAATACACAACCGGATGCTCTCATTTATCACAAAATACAAACGTATTACAATTTAATGGTTATAATGCTTACGTGTTTTGAGGTTAGAACACAGCTTTCTTAAAGCTTGAAGCCAATATTAAAAACAACAGAAAAAAAGAAAACCGAAGAGGAAAGAGATTGATTCACTAAGTTCTTGGGTCTGTGTACCCTGGAAAGGTTCTTGTCAGTGGATTACACGAGGATGCAGCCTCGCTGAATTAGCACCCTGAGAAGTTCTGTAGCCTTACTGAATTTTATCCAAGACGAAAACTGAAAACTTCTCTTTCAGCAGTTAATAAGAAGATTCTCTTATTTACTAACAGCGTAGAGCTTGAGCTATTTTATACTCTTAAAGCAGCAGTAAAACAATGGAATGAAGACCATTCTCACTTTCTAGGAGTTAAATGGGTTAAAAATCCGATTAAAATAAATAGTGATTTTTTTTATTTATCCCCTATGGTGCAGTTGGTCTGCTCCAGAATTACTTCAGTTTAGCTGAATAAATATGGCCCTAAGTAAACCTCTCCACTGGATACAATATGCACAGATCTACAACTTGCAGTGAGTATGCATGTCCCTGTGCATCTGCCATAGAACAGTGATATCAATGTTAATCCCTCACCTGCTGGTGTTCCCTTAGGATCTCTCTGCTTGATCCTGGCTGGGTAATTTGTATCTCAGCCATTGTAAATTAGCTATCTGTGATTAAAGAAGCAGTAAAATTGTTGAGAAAAGCAAGGGAACTCTCACTAATATGAGAAGTTTCATTCAAAATTATTAAAGTTCAAACTTTTTTTTTTTTTTTTTTTAATTAAATGAAACGGTTAAGAAAAGTTGTGGGTACACAGTTCAAGTGGTTTCCAGACAATTATTCTATTGAGCTGAGTGGGAGAGCGGAGCCATTGACAACAGTTCCCCATAATATTCTATATAATAATTTGCTAGGATGTTTGTCAGAAGCAGTCATGCGCAGTGGAGACTGCGCGCGTTTGGGCAGTCTCTACTGCGCATAACTGCATCACGTGAGTGAGGCGACGCAAGACTGCATAGCGTGGATCAGTGTGGTAGCGGCCACTTAACATTACCCAGACCATGGCCCGTGTACACGGGCTTTTACACTAGTGTCATAATAATAGTTTCACCACTTGATGATGGTTGGATTATTAACCCCTTGAAGAGCAAAGGGGTGTGCAATACATTGTTAAGCAATCTGTTTGCTCACGCTCCTGATTTTTAAGGGGTTAATAAAACTTGAATAAAAACTTCCAGCAGCAGGAGTACCCTAGTTTAATTCAGTAGGAAAAGTCCTACAATGTGTGTGTGTTTTGTTTTTTTTTTTAATTATTCTATTATATAAAAGGTCAGATGTATGTTTGTCAGATGCAGTCATGCACAGTAGAGACTGCCCGAACGGACAAAATGCGACATCTTCCCAGCTGCTCTCCCAGCCCTTTGTGCCCGGTGTCCATCCCGGTGTATGAGGGAGCCCTTGCCCCGGTCCACCTGTGTCTAGCTCACATTGTCATCCTTGCCCTAAACTCTTTATAACCGCCTCCTATTGAGAGTCCCAAGAAATGCACAAGAGCCACAAATCTATATATCTAATCTATACCTACTGGGTGTCAGTAAGGAGGGGATATTCATGCCCTCTCCTATGAAAATCACTTAGCCCTCCCTCAAATTCACTCTGAACAGAAAAAAAACATGGCTGACAACGACAAAAACACACACACACATGCACACACATGCACTGTGAAACACTAACACACAGTAATGTACAAGAGAGGGAGGGATGTTGGACGCCTATGCTAATCAAACGGTTAACCCCTGGAGTGCCAGAGGGGTATGCAAAACATGGCTTTGAGTGTCAGAGGGTTTCTCAATGTATTGCAAAGGGTTAAAGGGATAGTAATACTTCTATTAAAGTTTAGCTCCAAGTCATCTTTATATTTTTTTTTTTTAACATGTAGCGCTATATTTAAAGGGATATTAATGTTTGATTTTAACCCAGTTTAATATTGAAGATATTAAAAAAATAATTCAATTGCTGTAAGTCTGATCTCTCAGACCTTTATATTTTGAGAGATATAACCTGCTAAAGTTCCCCCCTCCCGGTCGTATCACAGAAGTTGGCGCTCTAGCTGACAGCAGGAGATTTTGGTCATTTAACCATCCAGCAACTCTTCAGCAGAGCCAAAATAGCGCTTTCAGGTTACATCTCTCAAAATATAAAGGTTTGAGATCGGACTTACAGCAATTGATTTCTTTTTTAATATCTTCAATATTAAACGAAGGTAAAATCAAACATTACTATACCTTTAAGTATTTACAGTGTTGTAGTTCAAGAGCAATTCAAGCTGAAGGGATCCCCCTCCCGCCCCTTTCCCCTGTGTCACTCATCCTCTCAGTCTGGTCCGGATAGTGCACAGCGAGGGACAATCTTCAGTAAGCAAAAGGAAAATCCTGCCCTCCTTCCTCAAGAGGGGGGGGGTTCCTTATACTTACTGAATGAAGATGTTACGGTTTGCAAACAAGACAAGGAGTCAGACGTTATAGTTAAAATCACCTTTATTAGAATAATAGGTAGTAACGCAAATAGCTAGAATAACGAGAATAAGCAGAGGGTGAGGGAAAAGGCCAGATACTCTCTCAGAAATAGAAGTCTGCCAATGGGTCAACCACAACTGCTGGAGACTAGGCCGAAGCCAACTGGTAGTCTCAATGGTAGTGAGTGGCGTACCGGATATGACCCAAAGTCTCCCGCTAGGTAGCTACAACGGAGAACACTGACTCACGCCTGTAGTCAGTTAGGAACAGCTTGTCTCCAATAAAGGATTGCAACAACAGAGACACTGACTCACACCTGCAGTCAGTAAGGCCGGAGTCTGCCAGAGCCCCAGGTCCGCACCAGGATGGATGTCTGTGGGAACCAGCAACACAGGAGACCGAACAGACAGAGCCATCGGTCAGCACCAGTTAGGAAAGCCATACAAGCCAGGGTCGTACATGGAGCGGACAGTCAGCCAGAGCCACAGGTCTGCACCAGATAGGATGTCCAATAATAGTAGGCAAAACTGGGAGGATAGTTGGACAAAGCCCCAGGTCAACACCAGATTGTATAGCCAGACAAGCCAGGGTCATACATGGAGCGGGCAGTCAGCCAGAGCCACAGGTCTGCACCAGATTGGATGTCTATAGCCAAAGGAGCGCACAGGTAGAATGGTCAGACAGAGCCACAGGTCAACACCTGAATGGATAGTCATACACAGGATACAGGAACAACAGGAACTAGAAATGCACTGAACAATGTAAGGGTAATGATACACAGCCCCAGAGAGGTTTATAAAAGAGTAGGAGGAGGAGGGACCAATTAGGTCCCCAGGATGGGCCTATAAGAGATGTCTAGGCAAGTGCCTGATTAATGATGCCAATAACAAGGAACCATACGCCAGGAGGCCGCAGGCAAAGAAGGACGCAGCCAGTGACGCTGGAGCATCAGTCCAGAACCCCGCTCCCGGCCAAATGGTGCAGGTCGAGGTAAGGCATTGTGACAGAAGATTGCCCCCTTGCTGCATCCATCCGGTCCCACAACCGGATTCCAGATCTAGTGGGAGGGGGATCCTTTCCGCTTTAATAGTGCTTGAACTACAACACTATAAGTAATTAAATATAGTGCTACATGTTAAGGTTTTTTGGAGTTTTTTTTTTTTTTTTTTTGAGATGGACAGTGGATATCCAGGAGATCCCTGCTCTTTCCTCAACTCGAAGATGCCCAGAACTGCTTCTCTATGACTGATACCCCTGCCAGCCCCTAGGCTCTGACCTGCTCCCTCAGAATCAACAGCGGCTTCTTCCTCCAGCACTGGATCTGGACATTGTGAGGCAAACTGTGGGGAGAAGAGTGTCCCCTCTGTACCGGGGACAGTGACCTGGGTGCTAAATCTACATTATTTTTGTAATCAGGACAACTTCTTTATACATTAACATCACTCTATTTAACCATTTGAGTGCCAGAGAGTTAACTAATGCATTGCAACATAATGCACAGCATGCCTTTCCAGCACTCAAAGGATTAACAGACATGACACACCACTGTATACTGCATGGCACGCTATGGCTTAACATCTGCTGTCTCTCTCACATAATCTCCTTTTATTTAGTGCCTTACACTTCTGCATGGCAAACACACAGAGGCATAATACTGCAATTCTGACCGAAAGCAAAGGAAATAAATACCACTGAATTTACGGTTTCAGGACCAGAGGGGGGGGGGCGGCAACACGTTGTGAAGCAATGTCATCTAGAGAGCTACATTTGGCTTCTAACGCTCTGAATACTGCAGATATTCATTTCAATACAAGATTGTTACGTACATAGCACTGTAAATCTCCTACTCTAATCCTAGGGAGGCCACAGCCCCCACTTCTACATTCAGAACCTAGAGATCCGGGGGACAAGAGAAAGAACAAGAGCAGGAACCTCCACACACAAGGGGCGGCTATCACTGTGTCATTGTCCGTGTGTGTGTTGTGTGTGTGTCTGCATGTCTGTTGCATGTGTGCAGCATCCCCGTTGTGTGTGTGCGTCTGCATGTCTGTTGCTTGTGTGCATCTGTTACGTGTGTGTACATGTGTGGATCTCTGTTGTGTGTGTCTACGTGTGTGTGTGTGTGTGTGTGTGTGGGGGGGGGGGGGGGTGCATGTCTTTTGCATGTTTCTGCCGCTCACTGTGTGTGTGTGTGTGTGTGTGTGTGTGTGTGTGTGTGTGTGTGTGTGTGTGTGTGTGGGGGTGCATGTCTTTTGCATGTTTCTGCCGCTCACTGTGTGTGTGTGTGTGTGTGTGTGTGTGTGTGTGTGTGTGTGTGTGTGTGTGTGTGTGTGTGTGTGTGTGTGTGTGTCTGCCTGTGTGTTGCATATATCTGTGTTTATCAGTGTGCCGACACTGCAGACACGTACTCACAACAGTCATAACAGGACAGGCAACGCATCCCACATTGCTAGTAAAGATACAGAAAGACATGAAAGCAAATGAGTATGTCATTTAACACCTCTAGAGAACATTAAAATGCATCTGCCCTGCATAAAAGGGAGGACAAGCAGCTCCCAAAGACTTAACCATTTGAGTGCCAGAGGGATATGCAAAGCAATGCGTTGAGTACCCCATCTGGCACTCAAAGGGTTAACAGGACAGGTTCTGTTCAGACCTAGTAAATAAGGAGGGTTTCACTCACTGCTGTACCAAATTATACCGTAGGTCATGTGAACAAAAACACAAGGGATGCAATTCTGGAGCAAACCAACTGCACCAATGAGACAAATACAAACTTTCAGCGATTCTCATGTTTTTGTTTTTTAAGCCCCTTGAAATATGCTGAAGATGTCCTCTAGAATTCATTGGGATTACAAGCTGCATAGATTGCCCCAGTATTGCTTCACTTTTTCTTTAAACAAACAGCAATTTGAGATGTCTGGAGAAAGAAGATTTTAGGCCATGTTCAGACTGTACTTTAACAACGCTGCACTAATGCTCCGATGTGAAACATACTGCCACCAGTGGTGCTATTCACACAGACAATTTTTGTTTGACTTGAGGCCATACCTAGGAACTCTACAGATCTGATCCAGCTACTCTGCTTTTTATACTGAATTACCAGTTCTCTGGGGACAAAGACTGACTCAGTCCTCAGTAAGGTCCCTTGTAACTCTGCCTATTTCACTGCCATTTCAGGAAACATTCTGCCCTTTTTAAAGACAAACCCTGTCACCACTCCTTCCAATTCTACCCCCCCAATCAAGCCTCCCCCGCTATATGACAAATCACATCATCTATATCTCCCACCCTCAGACATTAAAGGACCTCCGAGGTTGCAAGGTACATTTAAAGCACAATAATTGGATTCACTCATTTGTTGGCCACATCAAGTTTACAGCATTCTGCATGGAAGCATATTGGCCATCACGAAGGTTGGTTAGACTGGTAAAACTGAGGTTGCCATGCAATTCACAACCTCCAGGAACTGACCAATCTATTAGTATCAACTAATAATATATAGCTAACACCCCTGTGGGCAAGCCTTGTGACACACCTCTGCCACTCCCCCACATAAGAGAAGTGCCAAGGGAACACTGGGCATCAGAGGTAAGAACAGGGGTGATCAACAGGTTGTCCATGTGGACACAGCCTTACAGAGAGTCCAGATTTTCTACAGGTTTAGCCAAATGACAGTGCAAATGTATTTGAAATTTACAAAATAGAGATCCCTAAAATCTGCTCTGTTTCTGAGATGTTATTGGATATGAAAATGTTTAATTTTACCTGATACTGTCCCCTTAAATTATTCCTTAACCCTTTAGATTCCAGGAGAGTGGGCAATGCATTGCTTTACAATGCAGCATTTGCTTATTTATTAGACAAAGGGTTAAAAGAATATTAATCAGTGAACACAAGTGGGGAAAAAACAGCCTTAAAGGGATAGTAATGTTTCATAATAAAAGTGGTTCTAATTAATCATCATAGTATTTGGACTTTGGAGACAGTTATATCAATACTGTCAGACTTGAAGTTCAAGAGTGATTCAATGACAAAGTATCCCTCTCCCGCCCCTTTTACTGATGTAACACTGTTCAGCCAGATCAGAAGGGAGGTGCCCAGGTAGACTGCAGAGATGGACAATCTTCAATTAAGATAAGGGAAAAAACCTGAAAAACTTGTCAAGGGGGCAGGGCTTTCATTGTTCTCATAGGAAGAAGATTATCCCCTGCTGTTATCTGTCTGGTCTATAGACTGCATTCCACATTTGAGAAGAGATGGCTTACACTAGGTAAAAGGGGCGGGAGGGTAAACTTTGCTTGTGAATATCTCTCAAACCATAAAGGTTTGAGAGATAAGACTTTAAAAATGGCCTGGATACTTATTTAAAAGAGCATAACATAGAGGGCTATGTACGTTAGTATTAGGATTAATATTTTACTTAGGGCTTGTTGATCCAGGGAGAAATCTGATTGCCATTTGGAATCAGGAGGGAATCCCCCCCCCATTTGGGGCAGAATTTGAAATTGCTGTATTGTTGTGTTTTTTTGCCTTCTTTTGGATCAACGATGGTAAACAGGAATAGGAAAAGGGTTGAACTAGATGGACGCAAGTCTTTTTTCAACCTAAATTACTATGTTACTATGTTACTTATATTGCTCTTCATATTTTTTTAATGCCTATAAAATAAAATACAGATAAAACAAAGTACTACTATCCCTTTAAGCAGAACATGTAGCCCGCAAAGAGGAATGTCAAAGCGGAAATACCTGTACAAAGAATAACAGAGGAAAGCACATATTTAATTCCATTGATGCTAGAGATGTTTCCAGTGCATTATGAAGCAATGAGCTGGAGATGTCTCTAGCATCCAAGGGGTTAAGAGAGAACAGGATACTAAGGTATATAGTTAGTGCGGAATTTAACCAGAAAAACAATAAACCATGGTTATAGTTATGGATATTAGCAGGACAGGAACATCACCAGCTGCACTGGAAGGGCTGCAAGATGGAGAAGAGTGAATCATGCCCATTAGTTAAAGGAACAGTTAGAATCTGTAAAAACTATTTACTTTATGTTAAAAGCCTAAAATATAATCCTAAACGTGCATTTTTAGTGCATGTGTAGAGCATCCTATACAGACACCATTCGGTTAACTATATGTAGTTTGCAATGAGAGACCAGAGCTCAGGCAGCTCATTTACAGATATACGTGTCCACTAGCTCAGTCCATTAACAGACAATAAAACACTATCACTTCTGAGGTAGTGAACAAGATTGCTGTGGTAATGGGAGTTAGAAACCCCTGGAAAAGGCAGGTATGCACTCATAATGCAATGAAATACTAGATTTTAGGCCTCAGAAAACACAGATAATTTCTACAGATGCTAGCATGGAGTACAGGCATTTAACCCCTTGAGTGCCAGAGAGGTATCCAACGCATTGCGCTGGCACTCAAGGGGTTACAGTATATAATACAATTTTTAGACATTCATGTTCCTTTAACTAGGAGACACCAGAACAGAATAGTAATAGAGGTACCAGAATTAAGCAAGAACAAGGATTTGACAAGAGGAGGAAGGCCACTGTATAATGCCTAAGCAGAATGCTTAGAGCTAACTTTATTGACTGTGACAAAAAAGTGACAGTAGTACAAAGATAATTCCATTTCACATTAGTACAAACAGAGCTTTAATCATAAAGACAAAGTGGATCAATTCTAAGGCGAACCAACTGCACCACAGGGGACAAATATAAATCCCCATTGATTTAAATAGGAATTTTAACCCCATGAATGCTACAGAGGTCTACAGTGCATTGTTTCACAATGTGTTGAAGACCTCTCTAGTATTTAAGGGTTTAAAAGTCCCATTTAAAACAATGAGGGCTTTTTCTTTGGCCCCTAAAGTGCAGTTGGTTTACCCCACCATTGCTGCTCTTTGCAGTTATGCACATTCCCCATAGGTACAATGGGACTTAAATACATGGGAAAAGTGGAGAAATTCCAGAACAAACTGAACCATAGGGGACTGAAAAAAATTCACATTGATTTAAAGGGATAGTAATACTTAAAATATCAAATAAAATATGTTGTAGGGTTTATCCCGCTGAGTAAAACAAGGGTACTCCCGCTGCTGAAAGGTGTTTTATTCAAAAGTTATTACAGCTCAAAGTTTAATTTTTTTAGGTGCAATATCACAGTGGCCTGAAATTGTACAGTGGTGCTGTTGCTACATCATCCTATGGACAGCTCTGGTCCCAGGACCATAAATCTCCATAGGATGGTGTAGCAACAGCACCACGGTAAAATTTCAGACCACTGTGATACTGCACATAAAAAATTCAACTTTGAGCTGTAATAACTTTTGAATAAAACATCTTTCAGCAGTGGGAGTACCCTTGTTTTACTCAGGGGGATAAACCGTACAACATATATTTTTTTATATTTTAAGTATTACTATCCCTTTAAATGGGGCTGGCTTTGTAGCCCAGTGGATGGTAGAGTGGTCAGTACAGTATTCAACAGTTTAAAGAAGCAGTATGTTGGGTTTTTTTTATAAACATATGTTATAAGGCTTTTCCTGCCAGTAAAACAAGGGTATATACATCCAATTTAGGCAAAAGTTATAACTACTTAAACTGTCAGGAAGGGGGTAAGAGCTTTATTACTTCGTGAAAGTTTATACTGGCAGAAATTGATAAAGCCATAGCTATCATATTCAATGAAGAACTGTCGTCAGTGACTCACCTCTCCCACAGACTGTAAAGGAATAATTATTTGAAATCTAATCTATAGGGTTTAGTAGATGGAAAGATGTATCAACTACCAGTGAGCGTCAGATTGTTTCACTTAACAAGAAACACCTTACAATACATGGTTTCCATGAAATAAAGTTGACTGTTCCTTTAACATCCACAACTAAATCAAATCAGTGGGGATACGGGGAATTTTAATTTGTCCCTTAAAGTGCAGTTGGTTTATTAAAAATTTTTCCACTTTACTTTTAAACATAAGGGAACAAATTTGTTTCATGGTTACTTGTGTTAGCAAAGTTAGTATCAGTACACTCACTTACCACACATGAACCTATCTATTCCACAGGCATAAAAAAATAACAGATAATGAAAGACAAGAATTCTTACTTGGTGCAATAGTTGCATGTGGCCGACATGGTGGTATCGGGTAAGGTACAGGCTTGTGAGGGTTATATGTTGAAGGCGGCTATAAGGAAAATGATTAAACTGGATTGAGTACGAATACATTTACATCATTTTTAGTTCACTATGTGACACTCAAAGGGTTAAAGTATAAAAAGTAAAATAAAATAAATAGATATAATATATAATATATAAGATATAATATATAAGATATAATATAAAAATAAATAGATAAAATACAGTGATCACTTCAAATTAGCAGGTTTATTCTTTTTTTTTTTTTTCTTTTTTTTTTTTAGTAATTTTGTACAATAGTGGCAACATTTTCAAAAAGAAAAGAAGCACAATTCTGGTGTAAACCAAGTACACCACAGGAGAGCAATAAAAGCCCCATGTTAATCGATTGTCATCTTTTTAGTTCTCCTCTAGAAGGCAGTTGATCTGGCTGCAGAATTACTCCACTCTTTTTCAAAATATGGTCCTAACACAGTGCATACCCCTCTGTGCACTAAGTAAGTCACTCAGACTTCAAATTCACACAGGTGCCAGATCTGAGGGGGCTTTAATCTATGATATAAGATCAAAGAAAATGGATTTTAGCTAATTATAGAACGTAATATATATTTTACTTATAAATACTACAGGTCACATCAAGCTGAAAGTGGAACAATTCTTGCTCAAAAAAGTGCACCATATGTACTAATAAAACTTTCCATTAATTTGAATGGGTCTTATTCTTAAATAAGAACTACCACCTCCACTAAAGTCGCCCTGCAATACTTATGCAGGTGGCGATTAGCTTAATAATCATTATTTTACCTCTCAAAAGTGCCCACAAATAAAGTTATCCTTAAGCTTCCAAGACCGGAAGCCAGGCAGCGCCACGGACATCTTGAATGCGTGCCTGTACGGTCAGTCTTCTTCACCCTTCACAGGCATTGCACTGGCCCAGACGGCTCCGGAAGAGACTGACGGCGCAGGTGCACAGGCTGCACTAACCTGGCCGTCAGTCTCAGAAGCTTAAGGATAACTTTGGGCTCGATCCAAATGTTGGAGTAGAAAAATGTTGGTAGGGCAAAATGGATTCCGACCGACAAAATAAAATGTCTTGGCCGGTACCGACATTTATCACAACGAACGTTAGGACACAAAACTGGTGTTGTGTCCAAACGTCCATTTTGTGAGTTAACTTCCCAAAACGCTGCTAAATACCGCCAGTTTTGGGAACTTAACTATAAAAAAATAACGATCGGTGCCTGACATACTGTCAAGCCCCGATCGTTAAAAAGTCTGTGTTAAACTTACCTGTCATCCGCTGTCTGTCTCCTTCTGTGTTTTGTATCTTCTGTCTCCCCCATATAATAATAAAAATGTTACAAAATGTTTGCTATATATCTCAATGACATGGTATTTCTATAGGTAAATAAAAATCAAACTTAGCGTTTAATTGTTGCGGTCTCCGCCACTGTGTGAGGCGCTGAAGCAGGGGTGGAAACAGAATAAGGCAACACACCCCTCCCCTTTTCTTCTTCACTGGCTGATGCCCGTTCCGGTATGAGGGAATTAGAATTGAGGCTGCCCTTATTTATGGGCAACCTCACTTCTAATTCTCTCACAGCCATTGGATGGGATATGCTTATGCATCTCCCAGCCAATCAGTTTAATGCACAGCCACTCAAAGCGGATTGTTGCTGCCGCCGCCTCAGAGCCGCACACAGCGTCAGAGGCAGCAACGATTAAACGCTAAGTTTGATTTTTATTTACTTATAGAAATACCATGTCAGTGAGATATATAGCAAACATTTTGTAACATTTTTATTATTATATGAGGGATTTTTATTTTAAGACGTGGCACACTACTATATACTTTATCCCTTTGGGCCCCAGAGAGGGGTATGCAATGCGTTGTGTAACCTTCTGGCACTCAAGGGGTTAAAGTATGTATACTTTAAACTCAAGCTTATCTTTTTCTTTTACAGCAAGTAGATAGAAGAAAGAAAATAAGACAGAAGATAGAAAAGGAGGACAGAAGATGACCAAGAAGCTGAGGACTCTGCTGGACATCAGGATTAATGGTAAGTGGTACTTTTAATGTGATTTTTTTTTTTTTTTAACTTAGTCGGGTTAACCCTATGAATGCCGGTGGGGTAATTATACCCCACTGGCACTCATAGGGTTAATTCTACTAACATCTGAAACATTTTTTATAATGTGGATGTATTGATGTGGGGCTTAGAGCCCCATATCAATACATCCACTGAGGACTTAGGTGTTTTTTTTTAACTCTAAGTTTCTGCATCGGCTGTTTAAACAGGCGATAAAGGACTCATGTTACAAGTTAAAAAAAAAAAAAAGAAAAAAAAAAAATGTGTTAACTTTCCTGTGATAACTTGAGTCCCTTATCGCCTGTTCTTGGCTAACTCAGACATTTGAATTGATATTTACGGTGTTTTCATCCCTTTCAATGGATGAAAACACCTGTTAACTTTGACTCACAACGGCTCTTTTTTTTGCCGGTATTTTTTCACAGCACAGACATTTGAATAGCTTACTGTGCTGGAAAAAATACCATCGGCAGAAAAAAACAGCCGTCTCCAACATTTGGATCGAGGCCTTTATTTGTGGGCACTTTTGAGAGGTAAAATAATGATTACAAAGCTAGTCGCCACCTGTAAGTATTGAAGGCGACTTAAGTGGAGGTGGTATTTCCACTTTAAATAAATATGAGTAGTCAATCTGATCCAGAATTGCTCCACTTTACATTTATTATTACTGTTTTTTCAAAGACAATATACGGAATGCAAAATTAGAGCCCTTTGTATCACATGGAGAGGCAAGTTCCCATTGAATTAAACAGGGCATTTAACCCCTTAAGGACCCTTGACATACCAGGACTGTCACGATCCTTGAAATACTCAAGGACCGATGACGGTCATGGTACGTCACGTATTTTTTGCTTACAGCGCTCTACCGGGAGAGCTGTAAGTAAAAATAGGGCCTGAAATTGACCGCTCCAAGATCGGAGCGATCTCTATCAGGCCCCACAATGACGCGCCGATACACGCGACAGGTCACGTGTACCGGCACGTCCAAGTGCCCCTATGCGGTCATTATGGGACGGAAATGTCCCATGACCGCCGGTCCTTAAGGGGTTAACAGATTGAATCCTAGAAAAATTTTTCAATACATTGGTTCAGTTAAAAGCCCCATTCAACCCTTTAACCCTTTGAATGCCAGAGAGGTATGCAACACATTGCTCTGCAATGCGTTGCTTAGCCCTCTGGCACTCAATGGGTTAAGAATCAGAGCGGTGTACAACACACTGTAAATGCAATGTGCTGGACATCCCTCTGGTCCTTAAAGGGGAACATTCACCTAAAAAAATGTGATCAAGGGTTTTAATGCATAAAACAAGATTAGCACTGTTTTGTTTTTGTTTTTTACCTATGAGTGGAGATATTAAGTGTTATAATCAGACACTTCCGCCTTGTGCTGTACACTTTATGTGCGGCACAGGACTTCCCACCTTCCTCCCAGCTACCCCAGGGAGCGCGTTCACGCTTCCCTTCGTAACTGTATTTCTGTGGATTAACCTTACAGCAAACTCAGTTTACCATGCTACTAAGCTTGATGTAACATAATATTTTTGCCCACAGAAGTACAAATATATAAAGAACTTTGGAGCAAGACAAATGTTTTAGGGACCAGTGAAAGGGTACTTGTACACATATATACAAAACACTCCAAACAAATTAAGAGCCAGCACTGAAACTTTGGTAGCCCTTGATTTGACCTTTGTGTTCTACCTTTTCTTTTTGTAACCTCTGGTGAAAGCATTTAATAACATTTTAATTAGAAAAAAGCAGTAACCAATATTACATTAAAAACATATCTAATGAAGTGTCACATTGCTTTATAATATACAAAATGTAAATTATTTCATTTCTGTGTTGAATTATAATGCATCTCACAAGAATTCTAAAGTAGGCATGTCACCTTGATATAAGTTTACTGAAAATGTAACGTATAGGAAGATGTTAAAGGGGATGGTAATAGTTCTTTTTTTAAATCACATTTTAATATTGTAGCCATTAAAAATTTTAATAGAATGAGCTACATCTCATGTCTCAAACCTTTATAGTTTGAGTGATTGAAGCATCTAAAGTCCCCCCTCCCGTCCCTTTCAGAGACGTCTGCGCCCTAGCTGACAGAAGCTGATCCTGGTCCTGGGACTGGCGAGGCTCTTCAGCAGAGCCGGAATAGAGGTATATAGAAAGAAATACTGCATTGGAATGGTCTACAAAGTGTGCTTGCAAACAAGGCACACTTTGTAGACCATTCCAATGCAGTATTTCTTTCTACATACCGCTATGTGATAAAAAGAACCATTACTATCCCTTTAAAGTGGACCTGTCACCTTACAAGGATAGTAACACTTAATATGCAAAATACTATATATTGTAGGGTTTACCCTCCAGAGGAAAACAAAGGAGCTCCCACTGCTGAGAGGTGTCTTATTCAATAGTTATTGCAGCTCAAACTTTAATTTTTAAGGTGCAGCATCTCAATGGCCGGATAGTGTACAGAGGCTCTGTTGCTACACCATCCTATGGACAACTCTGGACAGCTGACCAAAAACCTTGATACGGTGGTGTAGCATCAGCGCCACTGTAACATTTCAGACCATTGAGATATTGCACCTAAAAAATTCAAGTTTCAGATGCAATAACTTTTGAATAAAACACCTCTCAATAGTGGGAGTAACCTTGCTTTACTCAGGAGGAAAAATCCCTACAATATAAATAATTTGACATATCAAGTGTTACTAACCCTTTAAATTCAAGTTTGCATATTTGAAAATTTTATTCAAAACTGCGTATGTGTTATGTTAACAAAAAGACCAGCAGATGCTCAGATTAGGATATACTGAAAATGTTATTTGTGTAAAAATATTTTTTCAGTACAGCACCATATGCTAATTATTCTCTGTGCTGCATAGATCAGGTAATTAGTATAAATCAGCATATGGTGCCATACTTTGATAAACTCTCCAGCAGAAATAAAATTATAAATATCACCTAAACTATGCATCTGCTGTTCTTTTGCCTAACACGACCAAGTTCAACATGCAAACTTGAATTCAGGGTGACACATCCACTTTAGTTCTCTGTAAAACAAGCTTGTCTGGTGACTGGTCCACTGTAACTCGTAAAAGACAAGAGGAACGAGTTGCACAACTCACTCGTCTTAAGTAATTCAACTATGTGAAAATATTGGAAGTAGGAATGTACCCAATCTTCATACTTACTGGTTTGGAGGGCCCAAGAATCCGTGCTGCAATGCCCTTTCCCTCATTTGTACTTTCCTCTCCATCTTTTTTTGCTGGAGTACCCTAAGAAAAGATTTGTTAAAAAGTTAGTTCATGCTACAATTAAATTGCAATTCAAAAGCTTTGGATTCATGAATCAGAACATAAGCCAGAGGTGGGCAAACAGATGTCCTCCAGTTGTTCAGGACTACCATTCCCAACAACCTCATGATGATAGGAATTGGAATCTTGAAGAGGGCTTCAGATTGCCCATACCTGGTATAAGCAGACATTTTTCAGATATTTTGGATGCAAAAGCAATTATGTCACAGGATGGTGGCACCCACTGAACCAACAGGGAAGTGTTTAAGGTAGGAGCTGGGGGGGGGGGGGGTGAGGGGTCCTCCAGATATATATTAGAAGTCATAGATCAGCCCCTCCTAATGAAATATTGACATTGCTGGAAAGGGAAATGTCACTGCATGAAAGTGCAAGACTCTCAGGTCGTGGGATGAAATGCTGCAAAGCAGCCTGCCTTTGTCTAAATGTTGAATAGCGCTGCTCCGGGCTCTCTCTCCCTTTCTCTCCATGCTCCACTATGTCAGTCTGCACGCAGAGAGAGAGGGAGATAGAGCCCGGAGCAGCGCTGGATGTGATGGTGTATTGCAGGGATAATGGCCTAGGCTCCACAACGTTCACAGTGTGACAAATCTACTTTTTAATGGGTAAGCTACACTCTTAACACAGAAAGCGGGACACTTGTAATTTATATTATTGTATATATCACATGTAACCTGGTAGCTAATGAAGATGGGAATTGTAGCCTGATGCTAGCTAGCTGGAGGATGTGCTGCCCGGTGCCACAGCAATAAACTGCACCTTTACAACCAGGTCCATAGTACGGGAGAAATACTTCATATAAGCCAGAGTTCTAAACGATAAAGAGAGAAGTACACTGACTGGAGCGACCTAAAGTTACTTACGCGGCCTACAACAAAATGGTGGCAAAGTCCTATGTAGTACATCATGTCCAAGTTCATAAAGTGAAATAGAAATATATCTGCGTATATTAAGTCATAATACAGTACCAGTTAAGTGTAATTGGCGTGCCAAGTATTACACACGCGACCAGAATCAGCTTCTGACAGCTTTACAGCTCGTCAAGCAGAAAGGGGAGGGACCAGAGAACTTTATTTTCCTATATTTCTCAAATCATAACGGTTTGAGAGATAAGAATAAGTGCAAGTACTCTCTTTTAATTGTATCTACCATATAGTTAATACTTTTTTCTGACATTACTATCCCTTTAATCTTCATAGTATTTGAGCCATGGAAAAATAGGATTTTAGTCTTACCTGTTAAATCCTTTTCACTTAGTCCATACAGGTCACTGGTACTCTGGGAGGCGTAAGTCCCCTTTAATAGGCAGGAACAACTATGCAAATGATTTGCAAGGGGCGGAGCCTCCCCTCTTACTTAAGACACCTTCTGGCCAGAGCCACTTTAGATTGATTTGAGACCCTAAAACTGACCTCAGGTAAGCAAAAAGAAAGACTCCTGTGAGCATGCCCGAACGGTCTCCCACTGGATGCCACAGGAGAGCCAAGACTGGTCCCTTGACAGGGTGGGAGACCAGTGACCTTTATGGACTAAGTGAAAAGGATTTAACAGGTAAGACTAAAATCCTATTTTCACTGTCGTCCAATACAGGTCACTGGTACTCTGGGATGTACAAACATTGAGCTGATCCAGAGGCGGGAAGTAAGGCAAGGACCAGGCACAAGGCCCAAGTCACTAGAACTGCTATGACCAGTTAATAACATAGCCCAAACTGTAAGTGTCAACGGACACCAACCAAGGGAATAATCCCTGAACTAACACAGCACACGGAACCAGAGCCAACCGGGCTCAACAGTAAGGAAACACTAAGGATCACAGAGCGGAAGACCTACACAGGCAAGACTGCCTCCAGGACCTTCCTTCCAAAACTGGCATCAGCCGACGCCAGTACATCAACTCGGTAGTGCTTTGAAAAAGTGTGCACAGAGGACCAAGTGGCCGCTCTGCACAGTTGATCAGCAGAAGCTTGATTCTTGTAGGCCCAAGAGGCCCCAATAGATCTGGTGGAATGGGCAGTCACCCGGAAGGGAACATGCTTATTCCTCAACTTATAGGCTTCACGGATGGTAGCCTTAATCCAAGAGGCAATGGTAACTTTGGAAGCCGGTCTCCCTGCCCTAGGCCCCTCAGGAATGACGAATAGAGCGTCAGACTTCCTGATAGACTCGGTGCGATGAACATAAAACTTGAGACAACGCACCACATCCAACAGATGGAGATCTCGTTCCTTGTCAGATGAAGGATTAGGGCAGAAAGAGGGAACCACAATCTCCTGATTGATATGAAACTCGGACACAACCTTGGGTAAGAATTCCTTGGTAGTGCGAAGCACAGCCTTATCCTTGTGGAACACCAGGTAAGGAGGTTTACAAGACAAGGCCTGTAACTCTGCCACCCGGCGCACTGACACAATAGCCAAAAGGAAGGCCATCTTCCAAGTCACAAGACGTAATGGAATGGAAGCCAAGGATTCAAACGGTGGTCGCTGTAGAACTCCCAGCACCAAATTGAGATCCCACTGGGGAGCAGGACTCTTGAAGGCAGGTCGAACATGAGTCACACCTTGGAAGAAGACTTTCACATCAGGAAGGATAGCAATCCTTTCCTGGAAAAACACAGACAAGGCAGAAGTCTGAACTTTGAGGGAACTCAGACTGAGCCCCTTATCCACACCGTCCTGCAAGAAGGCCAGGACAGTGGGAAGATGGAAGTCAAGAGATAACTTCTTATCAGAACACCATGTCACAAAAGTTGACCATATGCGATGATAGATCTTGGAAGACACAGGCTTACGAGCACTGAGCATAGTCGACACCACAGAAGGAGAAAATCCTTTCTTTGCTAGAATCGAGGATTCAACCGCCATGCCATCAAATGGAGAGAGTGAACATCCTCCTTCCACAGATACCCCTGAAGAAGTAGGTCCGGACGGGCGGGAAGTGGGATCGGATCCTTCACTGACATGGCCATCAACTCCGGAAACCAGGACTGGCGAGGCCAGTTTGGAGCAATCAGGATGACAGGACAACGTTCTCTCTTCAACTTCTGGATAACTCTGACCAATAGAGGAAGAGGAGGGAAGATGTAAGCCAGGGAGAAGTCCCAAGGGATCGACAAGGCATCCACTGCTAGAGCAAGGGAGTCCCTCAACCGGGAGCAAAACACCGGAACCTTCCTGTTGTGTCTGGTAGCCATCAGATCCACCACAGGCATCCCCCACCGTTGAGTGAGCATGTGAAACACCTCTGGGTGAAGAGCCCATTCTCCGCTGTCGACGGTGTGACGACTGAGGAAGTCTGCCATGACGTTGTCCACGCCTGGAATATGAACTGCAGAGATGACAGGCACGTGATCTTCTGCCCAAGACAAAATATCCTTGACCTCCCACCAGGCGGAACCGCTTCTTGTGCTGCCTTGCCTGTTGATGTAAGCCACCGCCGTGGCGTTGTCGGACTCCACTCTGATCGGAAGACCGGTCAATTGAGACTCCCAGTGCCTCAGGGCTAGCCGGACAGCTCGAAGTTCCAGAACATTGATGGAGAGCATGGATTCCTCCAGACCCCATTTCCCCTGAGCACTGAAGCGACCCCAGACTGCACCCCAGCCCCGAAGGCTGGCATCCGTAGTGACTGTGGTCCAATGAGGAACTAGAAAGGATCTCCCTTTCAGGAGATGAGAGAGATCTAACCACCAGTGCAGACTCGAATCGACATGAGGAGGAAGAGAAACAGACAGATGTTGATGATCTGGATGATTCTTGCACGTCTGGATCACAAATCTCTGAAGATCCCTGGAGTGGGCCATGGCAAATGGAACTGCTTCGATTGTGGAAATGAACTTCCCCACTAAGGACGACAACTTCGGTACTGGAATTTCGTCCATGTCCAGAATCCCAGCCACTCTGACGGCTATCTGGTGAGCCACATCCTCTGGAAGAAACACCATGCATTGGCGAGTGTCGAACAGGAGACCCAGGAACAGAAGCCTCTGAGATGGAATCAAGTCCGACTTGTCCAGATTCAGGATCCAGCCATGACGGTTCAGGGTGTGCATGCACATCTGTAATTGCTGATGGAGAAGCTCCACTGAGGAGGCCTTCAGTAGGAGATCGTCCATGTAGGGGGTCACTCTGATCCCATCCTGATGGAGCACCGCTATCAAGGAGCCCAACACCCTCTGGAAGACCTGAGGGGCTGAAGTCAGCCCAAAGGGGAGCGCTGCAAACTGAAAGTGTCCCCTGTGGCAGGCAATCCTGAGATACCGCCTGCTCTCTGGATGAATAGGGATGTGAAGATAAGCATCCTGAAGGTCCAGGGAGGCAAGAAACTCCCCTGGAGACATTGCTGCAATCACAGAGCGCAGGGACTCCTGGCGGAAGTGGGAAGTCACCACATAGGCATTGAGATCTTTGAGATCCAAAATGGGACGAGCTCCTCCGTCCTTTTTGGCTACCACAAACAGGTTGGAATAAAATCCTGAACCTGTGTCCCCTTGAGGAACCGCCTCCAGGACCTCTTTGTCCAAGAGATCCTGAATAGCGTCGTCGAACAGACGCCTTTTTGTGGGTTCCTGAGAAGGACGAGTAAAATGGAACCGAAAAGGAGGAAGGGAAGAGAAAGGGATCCTGTATCCCTCTGACACCACCTGAAGAACCCATGGGTCCGCCACTGACTCCTCCCAAATCCAGCGAAAGATGCGGAGACGACCGCCTACCGCCGGATGCGGACCCGGGTTCGGCGAGTCATGCCGAAGCAGTCTTGGAGGTCTTAGCCTTGGAGGCAACTTTGGGCTTCCAGGACTGTTTGGGCTTGGAGGAGGAGCGCGTAGTGGGAGGACCCGTTTGGGCCGAGGAGCGTGTCTCAGTCTGAAAGGAACGAAAGGACCGATTGCGTTTGGCTGGAAACTTTTTCTTAAAGACTGAGGGTAGAAGGGTACTTTTACCGCCAGTAGCCTCACTGATCATTTCTTTGAGTTCAGACCCAAAAAGCAAATTCCCCTGAAAGGGCAAGGAAAGCAAGGCTTTCTTAGAGGCTGTATCAGCAGACCATATTTTCAGCCAAATAGCGCGTCTAGCCACCACAGAAGAAGTGGAGGCCCTCGCCATCATGCGCACAGCATCAAAAGCAGCGTCAGCAACATAGTTCTGAGCTTCAGTGATATTAGCAAGTAGCTGCAACTGTTCAGATACCGGCGCATCCTGGCGAACTGCTTCAGTCAGTCGTTCAGTCCAGGCCGCAATAGCTCTATTAACCCATGCCACAGCAAAGGTTGGGCGCATGGCCGTACCAATGGAGGCAAAAATAGACTTAAAAGAGAGCTCTAGCTTCTTATCCGTCCAGTCCTGCAGGGCAGAGGCATCTGAGACAGCCAAAGCGGTAGATTTGGATAGTCTAGAAACAGGAGCATCCACCTTGGGAGGATGAACCCATTTTGCCAGCTCCGCCTCAGGAAAAGGGTAAAGTTTAGCAAACTTTTTGGAGACAGAGGAAGATCTATCAGGATTCTTCCATGCCTCAGAGACCAGACGGGCAAGAGTAGGGTTAGTTGGAAAACAAACAACTGGCTTAGATGTTTTTTTCTGAAAAACATCAGTAGGATCATAAGTGGATTCCTGAGTCAGAGGAAGGTTGAGCGTATTCAGAACCGCTCTGATCAGACCCTCAGCCGAAACTTCAGGGTCACACTCGTAGGGGTCCCCAATGGACCTGTTAGATTCAATAACAGTACGTTCCTCAGCATCAGAATCCTGCAATAGTTCTTCTTCAGAAGAATCAGTGACATCAGGAGCTCCCTGTGGCTTAGGCAGGGAGGTCCTGATGGTAGATGGGGTCTGCCAGACCTGGAGAGCCCCCTGAATCTGAGAGGGAAAGAGTTGAAGCGTGGATCTGAGATCCCTAGTGGCAGCTTTAAACTCCCTCACCCAAGATGGCTCAATAGCGTGGCTGGGAAGCCCAGGGTTGCTATCTTGACCAGTACAATTAGGGCATAGATCCCCCACATTATCGCCATCCAGCCCAATGTGACAAGAGGAGCAAAACGCCATGGGGGTAGCAGACCCCCCATCCTCCTTAGACTTGGGTCTAGCCCCTAGCTCCAGTGAAGTAGACATGCTCACAGCGTCAATATACCCCACTAATAACACTATCACCCAGAAAAAGTGTAAATGATTAAAGTTTCACCCCAGAAATGTCTAAAAACGGACTTATCTGGCCAGCGAAGGGTTAATCTGTTGAGGAGAGAGAAGGCTCGGTCCCTGCGTAGTGTACTCGCCTAGGAAAAGTACCACAAAATGGCGGCCGTCATGACAGCCAATCAGAAACGAGCGCGAACCAAACGCTCATGGGAAATGTAGTTTTCCCTTACAAGTACCCCAAACAGTGCCCGAAGCCCCCCTGAACACCCCACATAAATGACACACATTCCGGATGATAGAGCAGGAGCCTAGCATTAAAATGAGCCCTCTCTGAAGTTGCTGTGACAAGCGGTTCCAGAGATATGTCCCACACTGTGCATTCTCATAGAGAGTAAAGGAGCCCTTGCATCTGAGCGGGAAAAAGCCGCGCTTAAAGGCGCGGAACACCATTTTTAATAAAGTTTAGTAAAACATTAAAAAGTGCCCAAACAAGCATGAAACACATGAGAAACATAAATAAATGAATACCCAAAGCTCCAAAACCCAGAGAATACCACAGAAATTGCATAAAACAGTAATAATGCAATAGAAACACCCTATGAGTGCTGGAGTGTATTAAAACTCCCAAATACAAGCCCATCAAAGGGACACTGTGGGGACAAGTGGACCTTCAGCACTCAATGGGTGACTCACCTTTCCTGCAGGACTTCAGTCTTCAGGTGACCATGATAAGGAGGGAAAGAACCAGAGGTAAATTCCCCAGTAGGGGAGCTGCTTAACACAAGCTGTCCCCTCTTCAGGGCATAAGGTCCACAGAAAATCCCTGGAAGCTGCACCAGCCACTTTAAAGAGGGCAATTCACAGCCATGGTCACCCTCCTAATGGTGGTATTCCATATTTGAATAAAAAAATAATAAAACACTAAGATGCATAGATGTTCTCTACCTGGTGTGCAAGCACACCAGGAACAAATCAATCTAAAGTGGCTCTGGCCAGAAGGTGGCTTAAGTAAGAGGGGAGGCTCCGCCCCTTGCAAATCATTTGCATAGTTGTTCCTGCCTATTAAAGGGGACTTACGCCTCCCAGAGTACCAGTGACCTGTATTGGACGACAGTGAAATGCTATTTCAATACTGTCAGAGTTGTAGTTCAAGAGAAATTGAATGATTAGGTAAAAGGGGCGGGAGGGGGATACTTTATCATTCAATTACACTTGAACTACAACTCTGACAGTATTGAAATAACACTCTACATGGCCCAAATACTATAAGATTAAATGGAGCTGCTTTTATTGTGAAACTTTACTATCCCTTTAAGAGAAAAGTGGGTCTGGAAAGTTGGTCATCATACCAGAGAAAGCAAACGCCACCTCTGCCCAGAACGCAACCTGTTTTTCTCCAAGCGGGATGTCCTGTGTTCCACAAGCACTAAGAGAAGGGGACTTACCGATAAGAACACATAAATTCCCTTTTCTCTTTAATACATTGAGGGACACAGGAACAATAGGGATTTACCAAAGATATTCCATCAAGATTTGATGGAGGGAGGGAAAGAAAAAACCTCAAAATGCAAACTAGTCTAAGAAACAGCCAGAGACAAGTATGAATCTTAGGTGTCAAAGGACACAAACACAGCAATTAAAGAAACAGAAAAAAAGTTACTAGAAGTAAAGGCAAGAAATGCCCCTAGACAGGGACTACAGGCTGTAGGACCTTCTGTGCAAAATGGACTTCAGCCGAAGTCGAACACTGACCTGGTAATGTTTAGCAAACTTGATGAGAGGCACCAAGGACTAGACAAGGTCTGCTTATAGTCTGAAAGGCAGTTTGGAACTTTAAAGAGTAGATATGCATTTTTGGAAACTCTGAAGATATATTCAATAACCTTAAGTGGTGTTACACAATAGGTGCCATATGCACCAAGAAAGGGGAACAATTTTGGAGTAAATCAACTGTACCATGGGGACATACAGTATAAACATTTGTATATGCCTCATTTACAAGAATGTCAACGTGGATAGTCTGTATTCTATGGTGCAGTTAGTTACGCTGTTGCAGCTGTTTCTTCGTACATAGAGCCCTATTAGTATATTCTATAATCATGTCAATTACGTACAATATTTATTTATTCCTGTCATTTGCTTTTCATCTTATGTTTCATGATTTCTTAATACACTGTATGAATAAACAAGATGTTTAGTGCAAAAACAAGTAAATAGAAATATAAGGGAGGTAAAGAAGGAAGGAATTAGCATACCAGTGTCCAAACTAGAGATACTCCGGTCACAGTCCACCTCCCTCTGCCCCTCCATATATTTCCTCCCCTCATTCTCTTACTCCCTTCTTCTCCATCTCTTTTCCTGCCTCTTCTTCCTTGCTCTCTCCCTTCTTACCTCCCCTCCCCCCCATCACATTTCCCGACAGCCTCCTCTTCCTTAGTTCCCCCACCTCCTCATTCTCCCATTTCCTCCTGGGTTTGTCCCTTTCTAACTTCTCCCTGGCTCCCTATTTCCTGTAATGTCCTCCCTGCTTCCTCAAAATGCTCTCTATCTTATTCCTTGCTCGCCCCTCTCTCTTCTCCATTTCTCCCCTTCCTGTTTTTCTTTTCTAATTCCTATAATTCCCTCTCCCCTCCTTTCCTCACACTTGCTCCCATTTATAAAGGCAGGAAACCCTCAGGCCAGTCCTGATCACTGGCACACCAACCAATCAATAAGAAAGCCACAGCAATGCAGTTGTTAGAGCATTTTGAGCACTCACCACTCTGTTGATAAGTGTCTGTGTAGCTGGTTATAAAGGGCCAACTGGGAGGGAGTTTTCCTGTTTCCCACAAACCCCCTTTGCACTTACTCCCTATCATCTCAGAAAGGGACACAGAGCTTTAGATGCCCAGTGATGGGAAATGTTTGACGTAATTGTGGATATGTCTATACCACTGCTTAGAAAATACATTAATTCAATTGGGAATTGCAGTCCAACGGCCCATGGAAGAATGCACATGGCCAAGGTTTTAAAGGAACACTAAGTCCTAAAAATAATCTGGGTTCATTTGTATACTTAAATCAGGTCTTAAAATTTGAAGTCCTTTGCTACTAGCCAGATCTGAAAAGTTACTCGCCACTGCAAGCCATAACATACCCACCAGGGCTGAATTTCTACTCGCCAGGGCTAAATTTTCACTCGCTATTGGCTAGTGGAAATTTTGAGCCCTGCTTAAATAATCCGTACTGCATGCTAGCATCTGTAAATTGCCTTCATTTGTTTTCTGAAGCCTAAAACCTAGTCTTATAAATGATTGAGGGAGCAGCCATTCCTGCCTTATCTAGGGCTCCAAGTATATCACCACTCTTGAGGGGAGTGACCAGGATGGTCTGTAAATGGGCTGAGATAAAATAGCCTCTCTGAATACAAGAGCAGTGGGCACTAATCACAATGAATTATCTGACTTTAGTTCCTACTTCATTAAAAACAAAAATAAATACTCTGAATAGGACACTTTACACACACACATTAAAAAGCAAGTTTTTGATTTTAGGAATGTAACATACGAATAATTAATGTTTATTTATATAGCGCCACTAGTGTATGCAGCGCTTTACAATTTAAGGGTTTAAACAATACAGGGTTACAGGTGCTTTGTAGCGTGAAACATTGGGTGCGAGGTCTCTGCCCGAAAGCTTACAATCTAAAGTGGTAATGGGAGACATACAGAATATATAAGGGTCAAGTGCTGAATACAGTGCTAGTTCTGATGATGATAGAGGACATCAGTAAAGTAAATAATTTATAAGAGCGTTCATTGTACATCAGTGCCTTCTAGCATGTTGAGATTTTATCCATGAGGTGCGTTTTTAAGTGAGATTTGAAGGCTATCAGAGAGGTGCGGTGGCACAGATTGGATTGGATGGTAGAACATTCCATAGATACGGATAGATAATATTTGCTAGTACACAGTACATAGCATGTAACGTTTTATCAACCCATTTCATTTTTAGGTGTTAGTGTTCTTTACAACGAAGAATTACACAGAAGAAAAAATGATAGGAATCGTTACTGCAGAGTTATTTTATTTTTTGGAAACCCCAGTCTTAAAATCCTACGTTTTCTCTTGGTTACTCTGACACACAGAAGCTTCAGATTTTATTACATACTAGTGTAAAAGTCCGTGTGCACTGGCCAAGGTCCGGGCGATGTTAAGAGGCTGGCCCTGCACTGTAGAGACTGCCCGAAAACACACAATGCTCCCAGTACAGAACTCACAACATTCTGTGCGTTTGAGCAGTCTCTACTGAGCATGACAGCTTCTGACAAACATTCTAGCAAATTATTATATAGGATGGTAGTTTTGCCTCAAGCTTGGTCTTGCACCATGACCAATCATGTTTGTGATAAGTGCTTGAATAACTTCACCATAAATGAAGAAAATATACTTACAGGAAAGATTCCATTAACACGACTTGGTTTCCCCTTGGGATATGGATTTCCAGGTATCATTCCACATGAAGAAATCATTGCATTTGGGGCCTTGCAGCCACTCTTTGTAGCCTGTAAGAGACACACAAACATGCTCTTTCACAGGAAACAGGACAAACAATTTGGCTATTGAAAGCCCTTTGTGAAACCGTCATCCCATACCTTAAAGCGGAACTTTCACATTCTATAGTCGCCCTACATTAATAAAGCATATGGTAACTAGTGTTAGAATAGTTCTATTACATCTCAGATGTACCCAATTCTAAAGTAATCCTTATTCTTCAGAGACCTGAAGCCAAGCATCAGCACAGACATCTTGTCTTAGAGCCTGCGCTGTCAGTCCCGGCCTCCTCTAGGAGGCATTGCATTTTACCTTAAGGTAACTGGAACGGACTGACAGCACAGGCACTAACCTGGCCATCAGTCTCCGAAGATTAAGGGTTACTTTAGAATTGGGTACTTCTGAGATGTAATACAACTATTCTGAAGCTAGTCACCATATGCTTAATTATTGGAGGGCGACTTTATACAATGTTCCACTTTAACCACCTGGAGATGCCTTACTGCATTATTACTAAATTACGGAAAACTAATGCCACTCCCCCTCTACAGCAGATGACTGCATGTCTAACCCATGTAAAATCCATGGAAAAGTTAATGGCTCTCTTCCAGAGTACCTTCCCTGGGCATGATAACGTCCAGGTAGGGATACTCAAACCTGTTCTCAGCCCAACACATTGAGGTGCAGGTTTTCAGGATCTCCTGACACAAACAAAAGATATATCAATCAGTGCGCATTCATTCTGAATGATCTGGCTGAGTTAAGGACAGCTGCCTAAGTTTAACTGAGGAAATCCTGAAAATATGCATGGGGGGGGGGGCTTGAGGACAGATTTGAGCACCCCTGGTCGAGGCGATATGGGGAGCTCACTTGATATTCCATCACAGAGCATTCCACCTATAGTTTCTGACTCAGCTGATTCTATAACATTCTATGGAGAACTGTGTCAGTTATTCTTTTACATCCTCTAGAAGTGGGCCACTATGTGGAATCTGTGGATACTACAATATGTAACATAACAAAAGTTTACCGAACATACTTGGGTCCCTTAAATAACTATTAATATATGTGTAATGTGAAAATATTCTCAAAACAAAAAGAGGAAGAAAAAAAAGTGTGATGTATAATTTTCCACTTGTTTATTCCACTGTATCACGCTTTGTCACGACTTGAAAACCCATAATAAAAACAGTTAAAAGAAAAAGCAAAAGCAGTTTTGAGTCCACTTTAAAGTGTTAGTAATGTCTGTATGTAACAAACGCCAATATTGCAGCTACTATAAAATGAAATTAAACAACCCCAGTACCATCCCTCAAACCACTATTGTTTAAGAGATATAGAAGGTTAAAGATCTACCCTCCTCTTTCCCTGACATCAGCTGACAGCTGGATATCCTGGTCCCAGGACAAGCAAGCGGCTCTTCAGAAGAGCAGAAATAGCAAAACGTAAAACAGAAATAGTTCATTGGAACGGTCTACAAAGTGTGCATGTAAACCAGGCACACTTTGTGGACTGTTCTGATGAAGTATTTTATTTTACATAGCACTATTTCGGCGCAGCTGAAGAGCCGCCTCGAGTCGGCCAGCTCAAATTTCTTGCTGTCAGCTGGAAAGTGGAGGGAACGGGGAACTTAAGCCTTCTATATCTCTCAAACCATAAAGTTTTGAGAGATGGGACTGGGGTTGTTTAGTTTCATTTTATAGTAGCTGCAATATTAGCGTTTGTTACATACAGACAGTACTAACACTTTAAGAAAGCTGACAAGTAAACGTTGCACTACAGTATTAAAATTGCAAGGAAAGGGGAACATTAAATCTTACAACACTTTTGAGGGAAAATACTTCAGCACTGAAAGATGAAGCTGCATAATTATGGTGCAAACCAACTGCATCCTGGGGAAGAAATTAAAATTCTGACCCCCCCCCCCCCCCCCCCCCGAAAGTTAGGACTTTAATTCCTTGATTTCTAGAAGCAGTGCGTTGATGACCTCTCGAGCATTCATGGGGTTAAAAGTCCCTTCAAATCAATATCCGCTTCTCTTTTGAGTACATGGCCCTAAATGTTGGCGGACAAGTTGCTCATGGAGCCAAACATTATATATAGAGCAAGGGTTGCAATGAGTGCCTCTTTAGCTTTTGTTGATATTAACCCTTTGAGTGCCAGATGGGTATGCAACGCATTGCTTTGCAATTCATTGCATACCTCTCTGGCACTCAAAGGGTTAAACAGATAGAGAGCCACCAGTTGCCCATTCCTAGTCAGTGCAGTTTGATTTTTAGCACTTTGTGTAAGACTGACTTGTAAGTTTAACCCCTTAACGTCCAGGGTTCTGGGAAGTAACCTTCCCTTAAGGACCACTTTGGTGTTTCCGACATGCTGGTACACGTGACCTGACGTGTACTGGCGTGCCAACAGTCTTGGAGTGGTCAATTTCAGTCCCCGTTTTTACTTACAGCGATCCCGGAGGAACACTGTAAGAAAAATGTATGTGACGTGCTATGACTGCCACCGGTCCTGAAGGGAAAACTGTGTGGAATTCATAGCATGGCTCGCGGGAGTTAAGGGGTTAAAGGATTTCATTTCATAGTCTTCAGATCTACTAAACTGTATAATAAAAGGATCAAAAAGCAATCCAAGAAAACAGAGATGCACATTATTAAAAATTACCTGTTCCAGAATTCGACGACAACGTTTTTTCTCTGTTAAGTTTATTTTAAAAAGTTCTTCAATTGGCCGATAATTTGAAGCATCAAGGATGTTTCTAAAAAGGGTAACGAAGAAAAAAAGATGACAAATGCAAAACCATTACCAGTATTTCATCCATATTCCAGTATGGTTTTCAAACAATTTAAAATAGATACATTTTTTTTGGTTTATTTACTCTAGAGAAAAGACGACTAAGAGGAGACCTTATCACATTGTACAAGTATATGAGAGGTCAATACAAGGATCTCTGCGGTGAGCTATTTATTCCAAGGTCTGATCAGGTGACCAGGGGACACCCCTTGAGATTAGAGGAAAGGAGGTTTAAACTTCAGCAGAGGAAGGGTTTTTTTACGGTAAGGTCTGTCAAATTGTGGAATTCATTGCCCAGGGAGGTAGTTATGGCAGATACAATGGATACATTTAAGAGAAGATTAGATACATTTCTTTCAAAAGGGAACAGAGTTATACTGTTTATCAGTAGGCTGATCAGGAAGGTCTGATAAAGACTAATTTAATTGGTAGCAGGAAAGCTATTAAATTCTCAGTTACTGAGGTATGAAGCGAAGGTTGAACTTGGACTTGTGTCTTTTTTCAACCTAATTTACTATGTTACTATATTTTACAGCACAATTAGCAGTGATACACAGAAACATGTAGTGACGAAACAATAGTCTTACTACATGTAACACAGAAAACTACACTTTAACCTTTTGAGTGACACAGAGGTAGCTGACTCCTTGATAGCTATCACTCAAAGGGTTAAATTAGAAACAGTTACAATGGATATATATCCTAGTGCATCTTAAGGCTTTTCTACACTAGCAGACAAGAGCCGTGTTGGATTTTTTGGTATGTCATTGTTCAATCATATTTTCTTCCTAATTCCTTTAGTACACCTACACAATTTATATACCATTTTTAAGCATAAAGTAGATATTTCTTTTGATACCACACTTATATGCCTAGCCTATCATTTATTTTGATTAAAATATTTAAACACAAAAAAAAAACAAAAAAAAAAAAAACATTTTGCATAGCTTTTCATATCAGGATTTGTACACTATTAGTTCATCTGGAAAAACAATACCTCAAATATATTCCTTTAGTGTCCTGAATATAGAAGAACCCCATACGTCAAGGATTTCAGCATCTTTTTCACATTTACATTTTACCACTGTTCCGAAGTGGTCATTTTTCAAAACTTGGCATGTGAGGACCACAGCTTAGTTAATGGTGTTAGAACCCAAAAGTATGTTATTGAAATGTAAGCAATATAGCAGTGGTTCTCAATCTTTTTTTGTTCGGGGCACCCCTAACATGTAATCTAGAACATTCGGGGCACCCCTAACATATTTAATGTACATTATCAAGGACATAATGAAGGTACCATACATAAATATACAGTTATTATTAGTTCTTACAATCATAATAACAACATTAAACAGAATGTGCATAACAATTCCTATAAATCTTTATTTAAAAGTCAGTTTTTGTGAGTCTTCATAGAAAACATGGGGCACCCTAAGTCGATGTCCGTGGCACACCGAAGTGCCACGGCACCCTGGTTGAGAATCACTGCAATATAGGATAATTCATCAGAAAAATTTTGGAGCTTTTATGCAGCTATTGTGGTCATATTTACATTAAAATGTTGCTAGGGATTTCAAGCACAGGATATTGGCAGATTTAAGAACTGCACTGATTAGTGCCCTGCTATTTCTTTTGAATACGGCAATACCCCACATGCACAGGTTGGTGAGGGTTTAGAGGAGCTACGAGGCCCAGTTTGGAACACGAGTGTTTCCATTTTCACAGCTTGCTTAACTAGCACAATGTCTCAGTTTGGGCTATGTACCAGTGCTCCACTTTAACATTTCCACCAAAAAGTGTATATTTTTGAAATGTAGACAACCCACGGTTTCATTATAGGTGCACATTTTTACACTTGTCATGTAGACGCTTTACCAGTAAACCCTCCCGAAACCTGCAGGAAGAAAGAATTCAGCGTTTTTTTCACGCACATTCAATGTTGCTGTGTATCTCGAGCACAGGATATTTGGAGATTTTGATTTGAATTGATTAGTGATCAGCTACATCTTCTTAGAACAGCAATGCCCCATATGCATATGTTTTCAGGTTCTGGGAGAGCTACGGGCCCAATTTGGGAACCTGAAACGGTTCCAGTCTCAGACATGGAATTTGCTTCCCATTGTATTTTTCATAGTGTTAGATACAAGGAGAGGTGTGCTTATGGAAGGGAAAAAGCATATTTCAGGGGAAAAAAAGTTGTTACATAATGAAATGGTAGAAGTTAAATCACTACAGCATTGCAGCTGTGTGATATGGCTTAAAACAGCTTCAAATGCAGAGCCCAGGTTGGGAAGAATAATCAGGACAGTAAAATGTAATTTCTATCCTTTTCCCATTGCTGTAGCACACACCCTGCACCTTTTTTGGGGGGTTTTGCTTTTTGAGGAAAGGGGGGAATTCTGAAAGTATAGTGTGCTGGGCCAGTTCTCTTGAAAATACTGCAGTACCAGGTGCATGAAGACATTAGCCCCTTAAGGTCCTATGACGCGCCAGGACCATCAAGGCAGTTATGCACTTAACCCTTTGAGTACCATAGGGGTATGCAACACATTGCAGAGCAATGTGTTGCATACCCCTCTAGCACTCAAAGGGTTTAGGACCAGAGACGGTCCTGGCACGCCAAAGAATTCAGGGGGCCCTGCATGCCACTCGGGTACCACCTGAATCGAATGCGAAACAAAAGATTAAATAAAAATGACCCTTGGTCCTTAACTGCTAGCAGTGCAGTCATTAATGGGTTAGAAAAACAAACAAACAAACAAAAAACCCTCATAATTAATTAACTGGAGTTGGTGCAGTAAAAAATGTGCATTTTGGAGTGGGGTTTACCATTTTAAAAATTAAATATGCATTGCAAATGGCAGGCTGAATCATATAAATTGCCACATTTTTATACCAGGCCTAACTCTTCATCATAATGAGGTCAGGCTGCATAAGCTGGTCTGCTAAATCCCCCCATGATCCTGTTGTAGTCCTTCAAGCATCTGAGCTTTGCCACGGACTGAGACTGGTACAGTGCTGGTACATGCTAAGCGCCATCCATGATAACATCTTTTTTGTCTCTAATTTGATTGCCAACTCTTCCTCTTGGTGAAGTGCTGAGGACTCCCCCCATTTCAGCTGGGTAGCTGTAATTTTTGGGGGGACAGGCCACAAAAAAAAACAAATAAAAGGTGACTGGTGTAAAAATGATCAATGTATAAATTATATCCTTTATTTTGTAATGGGTTAATAAGGTTCACTGGTTCCCACAAAGTCTGGGCAACAAGGCAGATCAAAGTGGATGTCCTTACTCTCATAGACTCTGAAATCATAAGTATATCCAGGAATGCAGTCTTGCAATATAGGATGAGGGATTGGCATCAATATATTAGTTTGCATACTAATTCATTTGGGAGACAATTTCCCAAATAATATTTTACTCCAAAAAATAAATGTTAAAAAAAAAAAAAAAAAAAAAAATTCATGAGTAAATTCTGATACATCCACCACAATTCCTGGGTTGGCTGTGAATGCAGTAATTTCCAGACAAAAAAAAAACAAAAAAAAAAAAACAGTTGGTGGTACTCATTCCATAGGGTCAGGATGAGGGATAGTGCAGCTCTTTTTATTAACAGGGGGCCCTGCATAATCACTAGAGGTATCACTAAACTGGGCTACATCAAAAGCTGATGCAGATTCAGTGGCCTCAGAATCCGACACCAAAACGGTATACTATGTATACTATGTACATTCTCTGCATTACTACGTATGTAGCTACCTACCCTAAAACAACTGAATGCCTAATTTCTTCTATATACCTACCTACTCACTTACTAACCTACTTATCTATTTATGTATTTTTTAATTAATAATGTACTTAAAGCCTAATTCTGCCGAATTCCCCACTGAATAACTACCCACCCAAGCTACAGAACACTAACACCCCAACTGTATTCCTAAATAATAATAACAAAATTGTATGTATTACATATACACCAGGAAAACCCTGAAAAGACATAAATGGTTGTTCCCCATGTAACCTCTAAAAGACTAGATTTTAAGCCTCAGATTTTATGCCACAAGCTGGCATGAAGTAAAGGGGATTTATGGGTAAACAATACAGTTTATTTCAGTTGTACGTGTTCCTTTAACCCTTTAAAACACACCTCTCCAATGCTTAAAGGCTAAACCTTGAATTAGATCAGACAGTGAATGAGAGTTGGCAGCACTGATCACACCAGTAAGGGAATTAGAGATGAGTGACTTGGATCTCATGAGACTGTAGCAAAGGGAGTTTTGTTTTTGTTTATTATGAAGCAGATCCAGCATACCGTGCTTCATAAAGGAACTGAAGAGGCCTGAAATGAGTGGGTAAAAGAATAAGCAGTGATGGCGATAATATCTAAAGAAATGATACAAACCAGCTGCACCAGAGGGAACAATACAATTTCCCAAAAACCCCACCAAAGGGTTTTTAAAGTGGAACTTTTACATTGTACAAAGTCGCCCTCCAATAATTAAGTATGTGGTGACTAGTTTCATAATAGTTCTATTAGATCTCAGAAGTACCCAATTCTACAGAAATCCTTAAAGGGATAGTAATACTTACATATTACTAATCCCCATATTGTAGCTATGGTAAAAAGAATTGAATTGTCCCCAGGTTCATCTCTCGAACCTTTATGGTTTGAAACATAACCAAACGCAAAGTTCCCCCCTCCCTCCCCCTTCCCTGAAGTCAGCGTTGTACTGACTGCAGGGGAAATCTGTTGTACGACAGACTTGCGGCTCTGCAGCTGAGCCGAGATCCCGTTAGTGAAAAAGAATTATTTCACTGAAACGGACTTCTACATGTGTTTGGTTTGCAAGCACACGTAGAAGACCATTTCAGTGAAATAATTATTTTTTTACTAACGCGATCTCGGCTCTGCTGCAGAGCCGCCTGATACAAATAAGACCGGATATCCCTGCAGTCAGTAGAATGCTGACTTCAGGGAAGGGGGGGGGATCTTTGCGTTCGGTTATCTCTCAAACCATAAAGGTTTGAGAAGTGACACTGGGGACAATTCAATTCTTTGTACCATAGCTACAATATGGGGATTAGTAATATTTAAGTATTACTGTCTCTTTAATCTTCGGGGACTGACAGCCAGGTTAGTGCCTTCTGCACGCCTGCACCGTCAGTCCCTTCCTTAAGGTAACACGCAAAGCCTCCTAGAGGAGACCAGGACTGACAGCGCAGGCATTCAGACAAGATGTCTGCACTGATGTCTGGCTTCCGGTCTCTGAAGATTAAGGATTTCTTTCTAATCAGGCACTTCTGAGAGGTAATAGAAGTATTATGAAGATAGTCCCCATATGTTTAATTATTGGAGTGCGACTTTATAAAAAGTGAAAGTTCCGCTTTAACTCTTTGAATGCTACATTGCTACAAGTAGCAATGTGTTTGAAGATATTACTGCATTCGCAAAGTTATAATCCTCATTTAAATCAATGATTTGTCTCCATTTGGTTTGCTCCAGTTGTTCTTATTATATCAGATTCATTGGGGCTCATGTTCTAAGAAACCGGAGCAATTTTAGTGCAAACCAGATGCACCACACTAGATAAATAAAATGTCTCGTTGATTTAAATGGGGTTTTTAACCCCTCAATGGAGGAGGTCTCACAGCATATGCTCCTGATTAAAGGGACAGTAATGTTTCACAAAAACAGCAGCTCTAAGTAATCTTCATAGTATCTGGAGAGTGTTATTTCAATACTGTTAGAGCTGTAGTTCAAGAGTAATTGAATGATAAATTATCCCCCTCCCACCACTTTTACCTAGTGTAAGACACCTCCTCTCAGATGTGGAATTGGGTCTCTTGACTGGACAGGTCACAGCAAGGGACAGTCTTTTTACTGTGAGCAAAAGGAAAACCCTGCCCCCCCCCCCCAACAGGTTTTTCAGATTTTTGCTTATGCTCACTAAAGGTTGTCCCTCTCTGTGATCCATCCAGATGGTCTTGCTGCTCTGAGGTGAACAGTGTTACATCAGTAAAAGGGGCGGGATAGGGATACTTTATCATTCAATTACTCTTGATTTACAACTCTGACAGTATTGAAATAACGCTCTGCATGGCCCAAATATGAAGATTAATCAGAGCTGCCTTTATTGTGAAACATTAAATATCACTTTAACACTGTTCCAGCAGCTCAGCAGTCAATATGTACCAAGTCACTCATCCAATCCTGTGCGGATTCCTTCAGAGTCAGATGATGTTCTCTCCTAATTGATCAGTGATGGGTATATGATGTCTGAAAAGCTTCTATTCCCAAGGTCTCAAACCCCATATTACTACTTCTGTTGCACACAGCCAAAACCCAAGTTCTGCAAGAGTAATATTGATATTGACCTTGAGACAGTCAGGAAGTATGTCCTGTTTTAAAGTGGAAGTGACACCTTGGGTTCATTTGAAAGCACTATCAAAATCACCTATATGTAACACTTGACATTTGTTATTTACAGTAATGGTTTATGAAATACTAGTTGAAGAGCCCGTTACACGGGCCACAGTGACACTGCCACCCAGTCGCGGGGCAGTCATGCACAGTAGAGACTGCCCACACCACGGCTGATATAGAGCTGGACGCTCCGAGCGTCCAGCTCTGTATCAGCTGCGGTGCGGGCAGTCTCTACTGTGCATGACTGCAGCACGCGCAGCAGTGTCTAATGCACATGATGAGGCGTTACACACGTTTTAGCAAATTATTATATAGGATAAATAGCTTTATTATCAGTTTATGCAAGTGTGTACTGGCTGGAACATTGTGTACCAAATAATATTATATACAGCTCTCTCCCCCAACTCCATTATACTTTCCTCTTCCCTACTATGTTTCTTATTTGCTGAAGAAAGGAGCGGGTCACAACTTGCCCCTCTACAGTTAACCCTTTCAGTGCCAGAGGGGTATGCAACGCATTGCGTTGTGTACCCCTCTGGCACTGAAAGGGTTAAAACAAATAAACCAAAGATTATTTTAACCTTTTGAGAGAATGAGAGTGTGGCTCCTGGGAGGGAAAACAGTGTAGAATTTTAGCATTTGGCACATGGGTGTCTGTACTCATTAAATTGTATGAAGTGAAAAAGTTAAATAAACAAACTTATCCTATATAATAAAAGCCAGAAAGTTTGTCACGATGCAGTCATGCGAAGTAGAGGCTGCACGCGTTCTGCTAGTCTCTACTGCAAATGATTGCGTCGTGTGAGTCTGGCGGCACAATCGCGTGGAGCAGTGAGGTAATGGCAGTATGCAGAGCAGGACTGCGTAATGATAACCCTTTGAATGCCAGAGGGGTATGCAACGCATTGCTTTGCAATGTGTTGCATACCCCTCTGGCACTCAAAGGGTTAAGAGGCCGGTCCTTCTCTGTGTACTACCGTTACCTCACTGCTCCACGGCCCATGCACACGGGCTTTTACACTAGTTTTCAATAAAACAATAGCTAACATAACATATGGACATTTTCTTGAAAGGGCTTTCAAATGAACCTAGTTTGTCTTACGGTGTTACTTCCACTTTGAACTCCATATTACCAGACGCTGACCAAACAAGAAGAAAAGGAAGCCTTCAAGTGACTCTGCAAGAAAGGCATGGGAATGGGTGAGGAGCTGGATAAGCACTAACCCCTGAATTGCAGTCAATGACACAGGACCTTCATTTTTAAATAGTCCGGTTTCAGGGTTTACTTTTGCTTTAAACAGCCATATTAAAGTCCGTGGGAATTTGGGGAATCATTTGTAGCCTGTGATTAAGCTATTTTAAATCAGGATTACTTTAGTTCTTCTTAACCCCTTTCGCAATGCATTGTACACCTAACTGCTCCTCGAGGGGTTTATTGTACTGCTTAATATATTTTTTGTTTGTTTGTTTTATTTTAACATTATCACCGGGGTGGGGGGCATGCGTATACTAAGGAGCAATGCTATGGCAATGTGTGGTGAGATAGACATTGCCAAATGCAGGGGGGGGGAGAGCAGGGCCAGATTTACATCTCAGGAGCCTATAGGCACAGAAATCTGAAGCACCACCCCCCATTGGCCATCTCCACTGGACACCTCCACAATGCTCCTAATCTCCACATTGCCCCCCATCAGCTCCATATTGCCTCCATCATCTCCACATTGCCCCCATCATCTCCATATACCATATTGCCCTCACATTGCCCCCCATCAGCTCCATATTGCCCCCATCATCTCCATATACCAAATTGCCCTCACATTGCCCCCCATCATCTCCACATTGCCCACATCATCTCCATATACCATATTGACCTCACATTGCCTCCCATCAACCCAATATTGCCCCCATCATCTCCATATATCATACTGCCCCCATCAGGTCCATATTGCCTCCATCATCTCCATATACCATATTGCCCTCACATTGCCCCCCATCAACTCAATATTGCCCCCATCATCTCCAAATTACCGAAGAAGGCACAGACCTGTCTTCACCATGTTGTGGCACTGGGCGGCGGGGGAGGCGTATTTAAAAAAAAAAAAAAAAACACAACATGATCCCAATGATAGGCGCCCCTCTGTGGGGTGCGCCTGTAGGCAGATGCCTACTCTGCCTAATTATAAATCCGGCCCTGGGGAAGAGATTCACTCATTTGTATGTAGGATGGTTGAATTTCTGGCTATGAGGAACATATGGATGCACACTGCATACCCTGTGACAATGAAAGGGGTAAAACGTACAGTATGTACTTGGAATGGCTGTTTGTACCAATAACTCTCCACTGACAGAGTGGCAAGGGCTCTCATAACTGGCCATTTAACCAAATGGATGAACAGATGTTGTGCAGTACAATGCATTGGACACTGCATGACTGTAGTGTTTAAAGGGATAGTCATGTTTCATAATAAAAGCAGCTCTAATTAATCATCATAGTATTTGGACCTTGGAGAGTGTTATTTCAATTCTGTCAGAGTTTTAGTTCAAGAGTAATTCAATGACAAAGTATCCCCCTCCCGCCCCTTTTACTGATGTAACACTGCTCAGCTCAGAGCAGCAGGGTGGTGTCCAAGTGGATTGCAGTGAGGGACAATCTTCAATTAACATAAAGGAAAAACCTGTCAAGGGGGTCAGGGCTTTCACTGTTCTCACAGTAAGAAGATAGTCCCTTGCTATGCACTGTTGGGTCTGTGAACCAGATTCCACATGGCTTACACTAGGTAAAAGGGAGGGAGGGGGATACTTTATCATTCAACTACTCTTGAACTACAAATCTGACAGTATCGAAATAGCACTCTCTATGGCTCAAATACTATGAAGATTAATTGGAGCTGATGTTTTTGTGAAACATTACTATCCCTTTAAGAGAGGGCAGCTACTGTTTATGCTCTTTAACATAGACTGCAAACTGTCCTCTGGCTCCATAGAGCGCTACAGGGAGATCCAAACATCGCCAACCGTTGGGACTGTGCAGTCTCACAGCAGAGGCTGCTACTGGACCTTAGTACATGTGGGGAACAGCCACATCCTATAATATAAAAGGCCAGATGTATGTTTGTCCAATGCATTCATGTGCAGTAAAGACTGCCTGAACGCAGGCCAATGCAGTCATGTGCAGTAGACGCTGCCCAAATGCACAGAATGCTGGGAGGTGTAGTTCTGCAGTTTTACGCACTTTGGCCTGTGTACACGGACTTTTAAACTAGTCAACATATAAACACACCCACATGAATACGATAATAGCTCAATAACCTGCACTTCCATTTGCAAATGAGCCGTTGTCAAGCAAAATCGTAAACATCTTGAAGGCAAGGCAGATTCATGGTGACTGTCAGTGGACTGGTTGAGGATTCATAAGCATATGATGACGAACACACCTTAGTGCAGTGGTTCTCAACTCCGGTCCTCAGGACCCACTAACAGGCCAGGATTTGATGATTTCCTTATTAGAGCACAGGTGAGTTAATCAATGTGAATAAGCCTCTGATCACCACACCTATGCTCCAGCAAAGAAATCCCTAAGTCCTGGCCTGTTAGTGGGTCCCGAGGATCGGGGTTGAGAACCCCTGCTTTAGTGCATGCTGTCGATATGCTATCGACACCACTTTGCCACCAAGGCCCCTTATTGTTCTTTAGTGCATCTCTCCCCTGGTGTCCAGACAGTTATTATCTTGCATTGTTTGGGACAATTGAATCACTGATGGCAATTATCCACAGAACAGAATAGGAACAGCTCCGTCACCTTGTTACAGTTTGAACTGTTATAACATCTGAATAAAGCAATGGACAGCAGTGGAATTACCTTTGTTTTACCTGGCACAAAATGCCCTACAATGTATATTTTTTCATAAAAATACTATAACCCCTTAAGGGACAAAGGAGTGCAAACATCATTGCAAAGCAATTCACCCCTCTTGTCTGCATGAGGTAACGAACAAGTGGGGGTTTGCAATGCATTTTACACAACTCTGTTCCTTGAGAAGTAAAACCTGTAAACCCCCCCATCTAATACTGATGTCTTAGGTAAGAGACTGGCACCACCAGACAGCTTTTAATTTTACTTTCACAGACACACACCACCAATGCTTGCTACTTTATCTACACCTTGCAGTTTAACCCTTGAATGCTAGAGGTCTCTCTAACACATTATGGGACCAAGTGTTGGAAAAGTATTTTGCATCCAAAGGGTTAAGTAATTTAACACCATTTATCAACTACCTGGTACAGGTAATTTAACGGAGTAAAAATAATAACCTTGCTACCGGTCAAGGTCATTACCTAACAGTTTAGAAACTCTAAGGGGAGCAAACAAATCGTTCCCTGCAGACGGTGTTGCAATTAGACAAATTAGGTTTAAAAACAACATTCCAATTAGCAGCCATTGTTTGTGATTGTTGTCCCACTGATGACGTAACCACTTTCTTATTAAACTCAACAAAGTGTAGAAGCAAACATTGCTCTAACAATTATTTTATGAAACAGAATACACCAGGATATACTCTATGTAGCACCCTTTAAAGTGGGACCTCAAGGCAATACGCAATTCTGGAGCAAACCAAATGCATTATTCGTGGGAAGTGAAAATTCCTTTCGGAGACTGCCCAAGCATACAGGGGATTAAAAACCTCATTTAAATCAATGGAAAATTCACTTAACCCTCTGAGTGCAAGAGAAGCATCCAATGTTCTCTGGCACTCAAAGGGTTTTAGGGGACATTTTACCTACACAGCTTTTACTCTCAATAAACATATCCACTTAAACTGTATCCCTATTACTTAATAGTTTAGTAGTTGGAGAGTATAATCTCAGCAGAGCTTTGTTCTCTGACTTGGTCCGATAAAGCTACATAATTACTTACTCACATGTCTAGGCAATCACATCTCTCCACCTTCTTAGATTGCTAGAATCAGTCTCCAACAGAGGGGTGGAATAAAATAGTGGGGAGGAATCATACAACTCCTCCTGACAGCATGACTTGAAAAAGCAAATTCATTAACAGGTAGAACTATTTGTAAAGTGATAAGCCCACTTTAATTTTCATTTCAAGCCTCCAGTGCAGTTGGTTTTCTCCAGTACTGAGCTTGTTTAGCTTGGTAAAAACAAAAGAAAATTGAAGTTATTTTGGAGCAAATAAATTGCATATTTGAGGTCAAATACAATTTACAAATATCCCAAGTGGTTTGATAGGGACTTTCAAAAGAGCCATTTAAAGTCAGTGGGGACTTTAATTCCCCTCTTATGGAGCAGATTCTTTGCCCAAGAAGCATTCAGGTTTTCTTTTAAACATAAGGTAATTAGAACATACAAAGTGGGACTACTAAATGATACAAATGTGGTTTATTAACCAGAGAATCCTGGCACCCCTGGAGTTGAATAATCTTCTAATCTATTGTACAAAATATGGCAACATTATAAAGGTAACCAGTTCCATCCTGTAGTTGTTGGACAGTAAGTCCCATCATCTTCAGCCTGACTACAAACAAGTTGTAGCCAAACAAAAGGAGAAGGGAGCGAGTTGCTCAACTTTTTTTTTTTTTTTTTTTTTTTTTTTTTTTTAAAGTTAAAGGGAAATCACATTTCATGAGGTCTGCCTCAATGGGATCTGGCAGTAAAAAGCCTGGGGCTGCACTATAGAGCAACAAAACAGCTAATCAGCTATTCGGGGGGGTCAGAAAACTGACACCTAACCCCCCCTCAGCTGTAGCACAAGCCACTAGTAGGTGGCTCTAACCCCACTAATTACCAGGGTTGTGTGTGCAGCCTCCACAGACCCAAAGTGTCTGGACTGAAGCCAGATACAGGGGTATCTTTGACAGGTGAAGCCAACTGTGGCCCTCAAGAGCTACCGACAGTGCATGTTTTCAGGATATGCTTGAGTGAGCACATCTGGAGTAATTAACCATTTGAGTTTGGGGGGTAAGCAATGCATTGCAATGTGTTGTGCACCCCTCTGACACTCAAAGTATTAATCCCTTAATGACCAGCGGTCCTGGGACGTTTCCGTCCCATAAGGACTGTTTTGATTTTTGCTGATGTGCCGGTACATGTGACCTGTTGCATGTATCTGCATGCCGCTTTAAGGCCTGAAAGAGATCGCTCCAGTCTTGGAGCGGTCAATTTTAGGCCCCGTTTTTACTTACAGCACTCCAGGCAGAGCGCTGTAAGTAAAAAGTAAGTGACGTATTATGACCGTCATCGGTCCTTAAGTATTTAAGGACCGTGACGGTCATAGTACGTCACTTAGTCCTTAAGGGGTTAAAGGGACTGAGCCCCTAAATTAGTCCACCTTTGCTCCAGCTGGGAGATCCCAAAAACCCGCACTATTGGTAGCTCTTGAGGACCAGAGCTGAACAACCCCGATCTATGGGGACCTGCATTAAGCAGAAAAGAAAAATCTGAGCAATTCTCCATTGATGCAATGGAGTCTCTTTTCAGATCCCCAGAGCGCACAATCCAGACCAAGATTCACCAGCAGGTCTTCTCCAAGCCAAGCAGATCTGCTGATGGTACACTATTCAGGTTATATTGGCCCTTTAACTCTTTAAGGACAAAAGAGGTGTGCAACGCATTACAAAGGAATATGTTGTACACTCCTCTGGTCCTTAAATGATTAGGAGCTTTATGCCAGAGAAATAGAATTTCCATTGATTGCAATGTAATGTTAGGGGTATCTCAAACACATTGATGTCTCTAGCATTTAATGGGTTAAAAGCACCATCAAATGAACTTGAATTTGGGATTTTTTTAGTTGCTGTCACATGGCCTAGTTGGTTTGCTCCTGAACTGCATGTGTTTAGTTTTCAGAATAAGGACTATAATTTCATATAAGTCAGTATAGAAGATTATAGATACAAGAGATCAGGACCTAGTTTGAATACAGAGGGAGAGCCAGCTCTAGTCCTTGTGAACTACCAACAGAGCATGTTCTCAGGATCTCACTGCCTGAGTGCAGTTGTATGAATCAATCAATGGCTCAGCCACATATGCACTGTTAGAGAATGAACACCAGGGTTGGCTATTCCTGGTTTATTAGGACAGTAAAGATAAAAGCAATTTGTTCTTTTATTAAGAGGCCAACTTTAACATTAACGCCTCGAGGACTAGATGAGTGATATGCACTGCTTTGCACACTTCTCTGGTCATAAAGTGATTAAATGAAATTGTTTCTCACCCCAGTTCTATTGCGTTTCTAACTTACATTTATCCCCGTATAGTCAGGTGATTTTAACCTCTGCTTACGTTTCATTCTTATTACTACCCTAGTGACTTGAATAGGACTCACTCATTACTACCCTGCAGTCCACCAGGTGTCACCTGCACGCTCTCCTCACACTTATACATCATTTTCAGCCCAGTACTTTTCAATTAATTTTCTTTATAAGAAAATTATATTATAATATTTTTTAAAGGCAGTGCATACAGCCAACAATTTACTCAACATCTCTGCTAATTTTAGCATATTTATTTTGGAACAAAAGTATAGCATAAAATACATAATACAAGTGAAGTTTTAATTTTCTATTAACCAGACTGCACCAATCACACCATTTCACTCTGTCTCTCTGACAGTATGTGAGTAAGTGAGGTAGCACAACAGGTATATACATGTAGAGTCTCCTTTGACACTCAGAATCTTCTTTTCTAACCCCCTTTGATCTAATGCAGTTGTAAGTAAAAATATAGAGCACCTATTTCTCTCTCTTTCAAAACCAATTGCCCCAACGGTCCGGTTCACAAAGGCTATTTATACCTTTCGTAATACAACGTAAAGCAGCATGCAGCAACTGGATGCAATCATGCATTGGGTACATCCAGGCCCCAACTGGATGCTGTCATGCGTTAGGTACATACAGGCAGCAACCTGTATGTGCTCATGCAATGGACACAGTCAAGTTTCAGAATTTCTGATCTACATAGTGGCCTATGAGCCACAGTACAAATAGTTAACACAGGCCAACATTATCACATCCTCCAGTGTTCACATCCACCAATCACTGTCCAACCCCTGTGGGAATCAGCCAAAAATATATGAGCGATGCCAACATGACATGGCCTTGTCACACACCTTTGACATGCCCCCATGTGAGAGAATCACTGGTGATAAGCAGATCATCAGAGGAAGTAAGCACAGGCTGCAACATAGTGCAGCCAAGCCATCCGTGTAAACATAGCCTAAATGAGAGGTCAGCCCACAGTTAAAATATAGAAAAATACTTACACAGCTAACAGCTCCAGTGCACTCAGTCTATCTTTACTAAAAGTGAAACAATTTAGTATGTTCACCACTTTCGTTGCAGGAATAGCAACCATTTTCTGGAAGGAGAAAAGGAAAAAAAAAAAAAAAAAGAGTCAGCAACACTTAATTCCGTTACTTAAATAATAACACATTCAAATGAAAACTAGAGTATCAGGAGTGAACCAACTGCACCAAAAGGGACAAATAAAAACCTCTCCTAAGCCGCATTGATTTTAATGGGAATTTTAACCCCTTTGATTGCAATATATGACTCCAACCCATTGCAAAATAATGCTCTGGAAGGAGTTAACCCTTTGAGTGCCAAAGGGGTATCCAAAGCATTGCGAAACAATGCATTGTATACCCCTCTGGCACTCAAAGGGTTAAAAAGTTCCATTTAACCACATCACTGCAAAGGCTTTTCACCTCCCAATGCTAAGAATGTTTTTAACCCCTTAAGGACCGGCCACACACGCACGTGGCCGTCACTTAAGGACCTTTTTTTTTTCCCCCGAATCCGATTCCAGACTCCTCGAACGGCGTGCAGCCGCGCAGGAAGCCCGGAATTCCATGATGGTCCAGGACCGTCATGAGTGCTTAAGGGGTTAAACTTTTGCTGCTCTTTACAAAATGACAACGTTTGATATTTTTCTGTGGACAAGCCACACATATACACCTTTTTTTTTTCCCAGAAGAACCTGCACTGTCAAAACGATAGCACTGGTTTGCGGACACTCCACAACATGACCAAAATTGTATTATTTATTTTTAAATTCTATTAACATGTATGACAAACAATTGTCCAGGAGTATATTTATTTCTATATTCCACTAAGAAATGCTTATAGTTAAGTTTAGGATTAACTCGCCTTTCGAAAAACACCCACATTCATATTTTCATGCATAGGTCTCCCTATAAAATCTAGCAACTGGAAAAAAAAAAAAGATGCAAACTGGGGGAAGAAAAAGAGATCGTTTTATACCATTCTGTATTTCAGGCCCTTAATAATGAGAAATAAACCATGCACCCTACATGCTGTATATATATTTAAAAGGGATATTAATATTTCAAAATAAAAGCAGCTCCAATTAATCTTCATAGTATTTGCGTATGGAGAGCGTTATTTCAATACTGTCGGAGTTGTAGTTCAAGAGTAACTGAATGATGAAGTATCCCCCTTGGAGTCTGGCATGTTGTCACACTGCACATAAACATAAGAATGGTGACAATTCTTGCCAGCTGAAGTCTAGGGAACACAACAGGTTTCTATTACTTGTTTTGGCCCTAAAAGCAGCTGTTAGGCTAAACAACAAAGCTCATGGAAAGTTGTTAAATGGAACCTATACTAAGAACAATAAGTTGCTTTTAGTTTGTTTAACAGGTGATATTGGTTAGGTAAGTGTCCTACATACAGTAGCTGAGTAGTGTATCTATATTATAGATAATATTAAAGCGGAACTTTCATGTTAATAACATTGCGCCAGAATATATTACTAATATAGCGATATGCAAAGTTATATTATCCATAAGCTCAAAAATTCAGTGGTATTGAAGAAAGAACACATCTTGAGCAGGAGCCAGAGGACAGATAGCACAGACATCTTAGAGGAAATGTACCTCGGAGTCTGCACTGTCTGTCCTGTTCTCTGCCAGTACTGGCGAGTGATGTACCTTGGTGCCTTAAGGCAACGGAAGGGACTGACCGCGCAGGTGCACAGAGCTTTTCTTGTAAGCTCTGTGCAGCCAGGTGCCTACAGAAGATGTGTTTTTTCTTCAATACCCCTAACTTAGTGAGCTTAAGGTTAGTATAATTTTGCATATCACTAGGTTAGTAATATATTGGGATGCAATTTTATTAACATGAAAGTTCCGCTTTAAAGTGTTAGTAATGTCTAAAAAATAGTTTTTTGCATTTAGAAGAGCTAAAAAAGCTGATCTAAATGCAAAAAAACGTATCTCTCAAACTGCTATGATTTAAGAGATACGGGCGTTTAAAGTTTGATTTCTCTTACTGACAGCTGTAAAGCTGTCAGCAGGAGATCCGTGTCGGTCGACACGGTGGCGCTTGAGAAGTGCCAGGATCTCGTTACTTACATGGAATCCCTTCATTGGAATGGTCTAAAACATGTGCCTAGTGTTCAGGCACATGTTTTAGACCATTCCAATGAAAGGATTCCTTGTAAGTAACAAGATCTCGGCACTTCTCAAGCGCCACAGTGTCGACCTACACGGATCTCCTGCTGACAGCTTTACAGCTGTCAGTAAGAGAAATCAAACTTTAAACGCCCATATCTCTTAAACCATAGCGGTTTGAGAGATAAGTTTTTTTGCATTTAGATCAGCTTTTTAAGCTCTTCTAAATGCAAAAAAACTTTTTTTTAGACATTACTAACACTTTAAGTAAGTATGACTGTGTCCCTATGGAAAACTTGAATGTTGGGAGTATTAACACCAGACAGGAAATAATATAACTGCAGGGTCAGTATGATACACGAAAGCAGGGAAGACAGATAGCATAATTAGAGAAACAGAAGGGAAAACTCACATGCTGCATGGCTTTTACTGCTTTAAGCTGAGGTTCTGCCCAGGAAAAATACCTCAATAATTCCACAACCTAAAAAGAGAAATAGTGCCTGTTAGTATGTCTGAATCAGGCCAACATTAGCACATTTGGGCAACAATAAGGACACTGGGGCATAAATATGAAGACAAAAGTGGACCAGTTCAGCCCTTTGAACACTATGGAGGCCTCTAATGCATCATGAAGCAATAAAAAGTCCCAATTTAAATCAAAGTGAATTGTTTTTCATTCCTTATTATTCAGCTGGTTTGCCCCACAAATGATCGACTTTTGCCCGTATAGAAATTCACCATTATTACTACCATATCTATTAGGGAGTTTGATCTGGAAAAACTTGTTGCTGTACTAGACTTGATTTGTGCAGTCTTTTATGGCCTAGACCACATGGGTAACTGCTGCTGCAACTGCATGTTTCACAGGTAATTCACATGGGTAACTATTACAGCTACACATTTTCAATGGCAGCCTTGTATTGCTATAACAATAACAACCCATGTGAACTAGCATTATAAGAATATGAAATAGTAATATAGCTTACAGGAATAGTAATAATGAACCTCCGCTTGTCTTAATCTGTAGAGAAAAAATGCTACTGACAGCTATGAATCAGTTGTGTGTGGAGTGCTTTTCCAAAATTAATATCTAATCAGCTGGATATCGAGTCCATGGAGGCAGACAATTCTTTCTGCAGAACTCCATGATAAAATCTCCACCCACTCAAGTCTTTCTAGGAAGCTTTAAGTAGGCGTAGCTTGCAGTATAAAGTCCTTATAACACAGCAGATCTCAACATTTCTAGTGCTGCGACCCTTTAATAAAATTTCCCAAGTTGTGGTGACCCCTAACAGTAAAATTATTTTCGTTGCTCCTTCATCGCTGTAATTACTGAATTACTCCGTTATAAAGAAATCCTTACTGTTCTGAGGCCGGAAGCCAGGCACCAGCGCAGACATCTTATCTGCGTGCCTGCGCCGTCAGTCCCGGTCTCCCAGACAATTACAAGTTTTACAGATTAAAATAGACAAAAAAACAATTCTCTGATGGTTTTAGGTGACCCCTGGCAAATCGTCATTCGACCCCCGAAGGGGTCGCGACCCACAGGTTGAGAACCGCTGTTATAACACATAATGATGCCCACCTCCATGGACATGTCAAGTACTAAATAAAGATCAATTTCGCAAAACCAACTGATGAACAATTGATGCACATCGTGGCTGCCCAAATTAGGGAAAATTTAAATGTATTTTTTTTTTAGGTGGTGTTAGTGTTTCTTTAAAGCAGGCATGTCAAGCGCATGTGGTCCTTTCCATGCTGCATTTTGCTGTGAGTTGACTTACCAATTGGCGCACCTGTTCCAAACTTGCTTCCCATCCAAACTGACCAAATCCACTGCCCTAATCCCTTTCACTTTGTGCACACTGAATTTCAGACATAGCCTGTCAACTGATATGCCTCTGGAGCAGTAACATTTGTGATCACACCCAGGGTGTGTTTTAAGCACCTTAGTAGTTCAATCACAGCCTGTGGCCCCTACATTATACGCATTTTATAAAGCAGTGAGACCCAGCATTGCTACGTGCTCACCTTTGACTGTGATGAAACTGCTGAGGTGCTTAACCCTTTAAGGAACGGGAAAATCTGAGGTCGTTTTCCCTTAAGGACCGGAGCAATTCTGACCTTTTTGACTATGTCTTTGTTCAACAGTGTTGTCCCTCTAAGTCTTTTATTCCACCCCCATAAATTATATACTGTTTTTATAAGCACAAATAGGGCTTTCTTTTGATACCCCACTTATATGGATAACCCACCATTTACTTTAGGAAAATTTAAAAAAATGTAAAAAAAAAGTAAAAAAAAAAAAAACCAAACACCATTTTTGTTTTTTCTCTTGGGATCAATTGGGCGCAAAGGGTTACATTTTTATAGATACTGCATGAAAGGTATGACCGGTCAGTCATACCTACAAAATGTGCAGTTTAAAGTGGCCACTGTCCCCCCCTGGGTGAAAATCCCCATGTCCCATTTTCCCACCCTATTCTGTCACTTTTTTATCCCTGACATTTGGCGGTGTGTATAAGTGTATTACATGGCTCCACAACAATCACACTTCCAATATTGTTTAATGAGATGTTTTTTTTTTTAAATAAAAAAAAATAAAGTATATCATTGCAGGTCAAAAATTGACCTGCATTTAGCCAGCCTCCTGCACCAACAGTGAAAGGGTTAATACCCCCAGCTGCTGTATTTTCTTTTACCACTAGGTGTCTCCTCTCTACTTGTCTCTCCTTTACTTTGATAGCAAGGGAGACAGAGGTAGAGGAGACACTCAGAGTCAGTATGCTTTGCATGCTGCCTCTGTTTCTCAGAATGCCAGTACATGTGATCGCTGCTACGGCGATCACATGAACTGGCAGAAGCAAGAAGGGCTGAGACTGAACACCCCAGTCTCGGAGCGCTCAATCTCAGCCTGGAATTAATGATAGCATCATGCATGGAGGCACACTGCTATCATTTAAGCCATGACGGTCCAGGACCGTCATTGGTCCTTAAGGGTATAACAACCCATGACGGTCCAGGACCGTCATGGGGCCTTAAGGGGTTCATGTTCCTGCTCCAGAGGCATATCACTTGACAGGCTGTGTCTGAAATGTAGTGTACACAGAATGAAGGAGATCAGGATAGCAGACTTGGTCAGTCAGGATGGGAAGCAAGATTGGAACAGGCTCCCTGATTGGTAACAGCAAACTGAGAAAAATGCAGGATACACATTTTGCAAAACCACCATGAAGGCTAAAAAACTGAGATTTGCAGCAATGTCAGACATACTGTGTTCAGGCTCTGCTGGAAAGTTGCTACAGGATACAATGTTTAGTATTATCCCTTTGAGTGCAAGAGCAGTGTAGCACAACCTGGTGCTCAGAAGTATAACTTACTATGATTTAGTCAGAGAAATATGGCTGTTTCTTGTCAGGGCCTGATTTACATTCCAAGTGCCTTCAAGTGCTCCAATGTTGGAGCAGTCGGTTTTAGACTCCTGGCTTGATCACAGCAAGCCCAAAAGACATACTTTGATTTAAAAAAAAAAAAAAAAAAAAAAAGGCCATGCCAGGACCATCCTTAACGGATTAACATCTTTGTTTGAGCATTCAAAGAGTTAAATAATAGCCCGTAAAACAGGTATAAAACTGGTGTAGGGACACGGAGATTGCTCTGACCACACCCATAATTCAGAATGTGGGTGTGGCCAACACAGCTAAGGTGCCCCTCAAAATTTGGAGCTCTAGGCAGTTGCCTGTTCTGCCAATTGGGAAATCCGACCCTGTTGCTTGTATTTTTACAATGCAAATATGAGCACAGACTATTTCATAAAACAAAAACGGATAATTTAAGGAACACTAACACCTCCTAATAAAGTAAGACAGCTATTATTATGGCCAGAACATCCAAGTGATCCCTATGAATTTTGCCCTTGTGCCTTTGATCAAGAGATAGTAACAAAAGAACTTATTCAATTTCATGAAAACCTAGATGTAAATAAGTGTGTTTCCAAAAAGGGCTGTTTTAAAGGGTAGTAACACTTAATACGCAAAAAACTGTATATTATAGGGTTTATCCTCCTGAGTAAAACAAGGTGCAGAGAGGTGTTTAATTCAATATGTTAATGCAGCTCAAACTTGAATTTTTTAGGTGCAGTATCTCAATGGCGCTGTTGCTACACCATCCCTTGGACAGCTCTACTCAGTCGACCATAAATCTCCAAGATATTTGAAAGGCTCTGAGAAAGAATAAAAGCAAATGCTGGCTGTTCTATGGCTAGTCACTGCTCAAGAGAATCACATTTTAGCTCTCTCGTACCATTCCAGAGGAGAAACTTCCACGTACATATTAGACTAATCCCACCCATAGGGATTAGAGTAATCCCGCCCAAGTTCCAAAATGATGAGCAAGTCCCCTCTGCACAGGAAATACCAGCTAATCCAGACGTACGTTTCGGCCTTGTTTTGGCCTTGTCAGTGAGGTGCAGCTGGTTTCCTAAGCACTGAGATCCAGAGGTCTGGGTTAGCTGGTATTTCCCTTGCAGAAGAGACTTGTCCACCATTCTGGAACTGAACATCCCTTATGGGCAGGATTAGTCCAATACAGAAGTGGAAATTTCTCCTCTGTAATGGCACTAGAGAGCTAAAATGTGATGCTCTTGAGCAGTGACTAGCCACAGAACAGGCAACATTGATTTTGTTCGTGGTAAGAGCCTCTCACATCTTTTGGCTTGCTACTGTACAATTTCAGACCACTGAGATACTGCATCTAAAAAAATTAAAGTTTAAGCTGCAATAACATTTGAATCAAACACCTCTCAGCAGTGGGAGTACTCAGGAGGACAAATCCCACAATATAAATAATCTGACGTACCAAGTATTACTATCCCCTTTAAGAACCCCTGAGGCCCCCAAATATAGATTAACATTTAGGATCATCTTCTCTAACTGTGATGCAGCTACAAGGGGGTAGCCGCCCCGATACACAAACAACAATGGTGAATACGCAACAGTGGTAAAGGCAGGGCTAAAAATTTCCACTCGCCACTAGCCAATGGCGAGTGAAAATTTAGCCCTGGCGAGTAGACATTCAGCACCGGTGGTTATGCTATGGCTTGCAGTGGCAAGGAACTTTTCAGGTCTGGCTAGTAGCAAAGAAGTCCAAGTTTTAAGCCCTGGTAACACCTAATCAAACATGGACCACACTGTGAGACACATACCACAGGAGACAATAAGGTAACAATACAAAAATACCACAATGTAACCCTTGCAGGCCCACGTAAAATTGTAGTACAAATAATTTTCTTAAAAACAGGGGTTCAACATCCATTACATGTTTTAACAGTTGCACTCGTAACGAACCATAGGTCTGTTACAATTTCCAAAAATAAAACCATTGTCACCTTACAATAAAAACTTTTGCGTTTCTGTGTCAAATGTCATACAGAAAAAATTACAATGTACCATTTGGAATGCAGTGATATGAGAAAGGGGTCTAAAACGTTTGCAAAGCACTGTTGTTTGCACGGTGCACTTCACAATAAAATGGCGAAACAGGTTTGACTGATGCATACTAGAAAGCTGAAAGTTTTCACAGTCATTAAAAATAGTCCAGTCCTTCAGAGGTTAAGTTGCTTTTAGCTTTACTTTTTCTTTTATTCCTATTTGTATGAAAAGCAGGCAAATATACATTTTATACATCATAAGTCTCCTCACTGACCATCTGACCACAGGATTAAAGAGGAACTTTCATCACGTATATATAGAGCCCCAAATCATAATTACAATAGAGATATGTATAGATGTTCTTGTATTTTCAAGTATAATTGCGACATTACTGAGAAATAGAACATCTTAGACTTTTAGGCAGACAGGCACCGACAGAGATTTTGCAGTAGGAGCTCTCTGCACCTGCCCTGTCAGTCCCTTAAAGGGTTAGTAATGTCCACTAACAATGTGCCCTAGTTTGTGCCCTCATTAAGTATAGCGTTGTTTGCATTGTCTGTAACTCTACCGTTTGTCTGCAAATCGTTGCTGAAGTCTTCCCCTCCCGTCCCTTTCCATCAAAATGCCTGTAAGTCTGTTGTATCCAAGGTCGGACACGATGGATCCTCTGGAGGAACAAATTTCCATACAGGCTACATGAAACCCTACCCCTTCTACAGTGACGAATCACCTCCTCTGCAGTGCCGGATCTACTTTTCTTCAAGTGTTTATCAGTTTTCTTTCTTGGAAAGCCTTCCGCTCGCTCTGGAGCTTGTAGTGACGTCTGCAGAAGGAAGGAGCACTTTACCCCGTCCCATAGAATATTTCATGGCAGCGTGCATCCAAGACAGGCATAATACGAGCACACACTTGGACAGATGATTTTTAAAGATGGAGCACGGGCTTCGATTGCCAGCAAACTTTAACAGGTAATATCGTCACCATGAATTAATGCTGAGCCAAACCATTAATGGCTTTAAAGTTTACTGAGCTTGGACTATCATATATAGAGTTTTCAAAGCAGGACATTACTAACACTTTAAGGCACAAAGGCATTCAACTCACCAGGGGTTGAGGGGGACGGACAGCGCAGACTCAGAGATGCCGTTTCTGCAAGATGTCTGCGCTGTTCCCCATTGCCTATATGCCTAAAAAGTCCTATTTTTCACTAATGCCGCTATTATACTTGAAAATACAAGTAAGTCTATACATATCGCCATTGTAATTATGATTTGGGGCTATATATGTGTGATGAAAGTTCCGCTTTAAACAGTTTTCTTTCTGTAAAATTGGGACTGATTGGAACACAAGGTGAGGTCCATGCATTAAAATTCAACTGAAGTTATCTAAGCAGGGATGATTTAAACTAGGGGAGGGGGTAACCCGAGTCTCTGCATCTGTTGAGGACCATAACTTCCATCATCCCAAGCCAACTGGAGGTTCTCAGGCTTCTCATCCCTAATTTATGTACTTGGATACTTGTGGAGGAGGGGTTTGTTTGCATTTTTTTTTACCAAAATTATAATTTTACCTGTTCACTAGAAAAATATCCATGTACATATTCTAAAGCTTTCACCTTGTATTCAGTCATAACAGCCTGCGGAAAGAAGAAATTGGAACAGTTAGAACTCATAAGGCACTTCAATGGATTGTCATTACACTAAATCAGTCTGCGTCACGTAGAAATTTAAAACATTTATTTTTATCCATTTTTGCTTAAAAGGGGAACATTTACATTATAAAAACGTTTGTGCTTGGGCTTTAAATAATAAAACTATATTAGCGTTGGCTTTTTTTTTTTTTTTACACTTAGATACTACTATTGAAGACTGAAAATCGGGCACTTTCGCATTCTGCAGCCTCCTGTATATGTGGCACAACCCCGCAGGACTTCCCACCTCTCTCCCAGATGCCCCAGGAAACGCGTTCACGCTTCCCTTCATGGGGGCATTTATATGGGCTATAGTTACAACAAGCCCCATTTACCATGCTACTGAGCTTGCAGGCTCCCATCAGTACATTCCATAAGGAGTGATTCTCTATAAGATTTTGTTTTGGACATTTGTTTATTTATTAAAAAACAAAATAGGCTGAGATGCATTAAATGAACATTAACAATTCCTAATAATAACCCTGAATTACTTTGTTATGCCCCAAAAATGAAAATGGTCACTTTGAATTTCACCCTTGCACCTTTGTTCAATAGATATCTTCAATCTTTCTACATAGCCTAGAGGTCAAGAAAGGTCTTCAGTCTGAGGAAGCCCTTGCCCCCCCACCACCACTTACCATCAAAGTCTCACTTTAAGTTTACACATAGTTTTATTGTTTCATACACGAATACACAGGGCCATATGTTCAAAAGAAAACTCGTAATTCTAGGTCAAACAACTACAAAACAGGGGACAGTCACAAATTCCCATTGATTTAAACTGTGCTCTTAAGCACTAATTTTGCAATGCATTGGAAATCTCTCTAGCAATTCAAAGGATTACTCCCCCAAATAAAATTAAAGCGAATTATAGAATATGAACAATCACACAACAGATTAAAGACAAAGTGGGCATAGCTGGGAACTCTACGGTTTTGCCCTGGAGACTCAGGATTTAATACAAGGCCCCAGCTGTTGCCAGACAAAAATTCCCATCATCCTCAGCTGGTCCATTCTGGGAGGAGAAGGGAACTGTAGTCCAATAAAAGCTGGAGACCATAGATCTCCCCCTGGAGTAGATGTAACAATGGATCTGACTGGATAATAAAGTTGGCAGGACCACTTCTTTCTGCTGCCCATGGCAAGACTACTGGGCATACAAGAGAATATGCCCTGTAGTATTTCAGGTTACTGCTTATTTCTAAGTGTATTAAAAAAAAAAACTGTGTGTGTTTTGATAACCATTATAGCACTAAAACAACGTATAAATGAATATGTTGTCATTACCTTTCTAACTTCATCAAGCACCATCTCAAATGACTTCTTGTCCATGGTTCCTCCGGTATTCAACCTAAGTTGTAAATAACAGTCTATTAAAACCCAGGTCAAAGAAAATCACCAAGGACAGGCCAAAGCTTGTCTTGTTCTTGTACAATGAAGCTTAAGCGAACAACAGTTGAACCATGACTGCCCAGTAGTGGCAAGTAGTATGCCCAGGTGTCAAGAAGGAATTGCAGAACCCATTACGACCAGGTGGTGGTGTAGAAGGTTTCTCTGGCAGGAGACACTATAAAAACTTTCCCATCCTTTTATAAAACAGGCAAATGGATGGCAGTAGCACTCTGCCACACTCAGCTGCACCAGCAATCTAAAAAAAAATATGAGAGAAATGTGTTAAACAATGAAAAACATGTTAACCCTGTGATGGGCAAAATATTTACCCTGGACCTCAGGTCTGGCTGGCTGTACACAAAGTATTGGTGCTACACAGAAAAATATAACCTCTGTCTTTATTTGGAAAAGAAGAGTGATAGATCCATTTCATCAGTAAGGACAAAAATTGGTACATAAATTTCTCTCTGAGAGCAGAGAAAATATAATCTCTATGTAACAAGACAGCTGTTATTTTCTTACACAATCACAGACAATTATTATTCTCTACTATCAGGATAAAATGGTATTAATCGTGGGGCAAGGGCATTAGGCAGGGGTTCTTTGTTAGTATGGAATAAAACTTTATCATCGTTTCTGCACTTGAGTGCTGTCTCGTTTGCTCCAGTTTAGGCTGAGTACTTTTGTATATTGTATATTATATATATATATATATGTATTTATATGTCTTACTCCAGGGCTCGACAAACCCCAGGCACGAGGTCGCCATGGAGATTATGAATTTCGTCCTGGCACCTAGGGTTTTACCTTCACTGCACAATTGTTTCTCTAATTTAAAAATGAATCAGACCTCATTAGGGTGGGCCTCAGGACCCCTCCTAAGCCACTGCCACTCCCCCTCCCCCAGCCAATAGCACTGGGAGATCAATACAGGAGACACCGAGGAGCAAGAACCTCCCTGCTTTCATTGCTCCCTGAAATTCTGAGTAGGACTGGACAGGACTGGGGAAAGCCTCCTCACATTACAGGAACCAGGTGGTGTGAGGACCTTTCCCCGATCCCAAAAAGTAATTTTTTAAAGTGTAACGGTGTATACAAATGTGGAATAACACAATGTATTACTTGTAAATTTATGGCACACAACACTGACAATTTTAAGGATGGACAATGCAAAAATAACAGTATAAAGAATTACATCAATTGTAATACAAATTATGTTGTTTATAGCATAAAATGTCCATGCAACAAACTGTACATCAGTCGTACTATACGTAGGCTTAAGGACAGGTTCCTTGAGCACAGGAGGGCTATTTTGTCTGTAGACAGTAAGTACCCTCTGGCCTTGCATTATAGGGATCATGAAAGTAATTTAGATGGTGCTATTTTAGTTCCTTTGGAACATATACCGAATATTTGTAATGAAGGATATAGATCCAGACTTCTTAACGAGAGACGTTCTGGATATATCGTTGTGACGCCCTTGTCCCAGCTAGTCACAATGATAGGCTAGACGTGTCAACATTCACATACGTTTTTTTCATACTACACATTATACCTTATTTACACATTACACCATTTCTGTTCACTTATATATATATATGTTTTTTTCATTATAAATATTTTTGCATATTATATTTTATTATGCACTTATTTTTTATTATTTCTTATACTTTAGCACTTATTTTTATGTGCAGTCTATTGCTCTGTGTGGCGTTCTGTTCTGTTGTCCTGTAACTGTGCAGGATCCACTTCCCTTATAGTTTTATACAGGAGATCTATTTAAAAGTAGTTGGATTCGTTACTTAATTTTTTTGATTGTAATATTTGTTACATATCTATCTTTCTTCATGGTAGGTAGTTTATGGCATGTTATTTGTAATAATAATGTGTGTGTTTTATTTATTTTATGAACACAGTATGCTGCAATAATCAATGTCGCACTCTACATCTGAAACGGCTTGATTAGTAACAATTGCTGATTGGCTGAAGAAAAATGGCGCTGCTATTTAAACTATAAAAGTTATCCAGCATACGTGTCCCTGAGGAAGTATATATCTATACGAAACGCGTAGGACTGTGACCCCATTGTGCGTATCAACCCCCTACTGCTGTGTTACATATTAACTACAAGTCTATTAGAGAGCATCAACTTCCCTGCTTGCTGTAATAAACAACAGGATCCAGATAAGCAACAGGACCGTTGTTGTGCTATTGATGGGAGGTGCTGTGGACTGTGATTTTGTCCGTGACTTCAAGGTCCCTGCCCGCTGTTATAGGACCAAGACAATCATAGGTCCTTTGCTGAAACAGAGATCCAGTGAATTCAGCTTCAGAGTCGGGAGGGAGTTTTGCAGAAAAACAGCTCTAATCTTACTGTGCATCTTGATACACGACACCTGCCCGCTTGGAATCACTGGAGAACTTATCCGGTATTCATTCCAGAAGGGACGGGTTTAAAGTCACAAATCACACTTGGGGTGAACAATTTATTTTATATAATTTTTTCAGATAATTCACTGTTTTTTTATAGCGTTGCGTTAGCCCCTTTGGATGCAAAGGGACTATTCTATTTAGTAACTGTTCTAGGTTTGTTTTATCCCATGTATATTTTATTTATTAAAATTTATCATTTATTTTTACTAGCGCTCTCCCGTTATAATCAATTAATTTTGCACATTATTAGCATCATTATTTTCATTTATAGCTATTTGTAGTGATTTGCATTTTAATGTTCAACTTGTAGAATTTAATTAATTGTATCATTTATTCATGAAGGAATTACAAAATCTGGCTAGAAATAGGATGAATGTATCTGCGATATATTTTTTATATATTTTTGTACTTCTTGCTGGCTCTCCCGTTTAGTATATTTGGACTCAACCTGTCTCCTTTGATGTGTGCTTGTATACATGTTTTTATCTATATAGAGTTATTACATTAATTTTGTATATCAACACCTGAATAAATCTAAAAGATCTAAAAAAAAAAACTACAGACTTCCCCAAAAAATTGCTCACATCAAAGGGGTTAAATAAATATGTATTTAATATCAATCAAAACAGTGTCCTGCCCAACTGGGATGTGAGAGTGTTATATATATATAACAGATATATATATATATATATATATATATATATATATATATATATATATATATGAAATAGAGAAGGAAAGTGAGTGCGTTTGAGAGTATGAAACATACTGTACTTAAGGCAGTGGTTCTCAACTCCTGTCCTCGGTACCCACTAACAGGCCAGGATTTGATGATTTCCTTGTTAGAGCACAGGTGAGTTAATCAATGTGAATGAGCCTCTGATCACCACACCTGTGCTCTAGCAGAGAAATCCCTAAGTCCTGGCCTGTTAGTGGGTCCTGAGGACAGGAGTTGAGAACCACTGACTTAACCCCCGGTCCTGGACCGTCATGGGTTGCTGTTCCCTTAAGGACCCATGACGGTCCAGGACCGTCATGGCTTAAATGATATCAGCGTGCCTCTGTGCACGCTGCTATCATTAATTCCAGGCTGAGACTGAGTGCTCCGAGACTGCTGGTTCATGCGATCGCCGTAGCAGCGATCACATGTACCAGCATTCTGACAAACAGAGTCAGCATGCAAAGCATGCTGACTCCGAGTGTCTTGTCTACCTCTGTCTCCCTTGCTATCAAAGTAAGGGAGAGAGGAGTAGAGAGGAGACACCTAGTGGCAAAAGAAAATACAGCAGCTAGGGGCATTAACCCCTTCACTGCTGGTGCAGGAGGCTGGCTAAATGCAGGAATGCAGGTCAAAAAAAAAAAAAAAAAAAAAAAAAAAAAAAAATACTTTTTTTTTTTACCAAAAAAAATTTGTATTAAAAAAAAAAAAAAAAAAACATATAATTAAACAATATTGCAAGTGTGATTGTTGTGGAGCCATGTAATACACTTATATACACCACCAAATGTCAGGGATAAAAAAAGTGTCAAAATAGGGTGGGAAAAAGGGACATGGGGATTTTCACCCAGAGGGGACAGTGGACACTTTAAACTGCGCATTTTGTAGGTATTACTGACCGGTCATACTTTTAATGCAGTCTCCATAATAATTTAACCCTTTGTGACCAATTGATCCCAAGAGAAAAATCAAAAATGGTGTTTTTTTTACTTTTTTTTTTTTTTACATTTTTTTTTTTCAGTTTTCATAAAGTAAATGGTGGGTTATCCATATATGTGGGGTATCAAAAGAAAGCCCTATTTGTTCTTAAAAAAACAGTATATAATTTATGGGGGTGGGATAAAAGACTTAGAGGGAAAACACTGTTGAACAAAGACATAGTCAAAAAGGTCAGAATTGCACCGGTCCTTAAGGGAAAACGACCTCAGATTTTCCCAGTCCTTAAGGGGTTAAGGGGTGTTCAAACTGTGAGTCTGTAGGTGCTATTGGATAACAACTACCACAATACTAAATATAATGGGAGTTGCAGTCCCACAACAGTTGGTGGAGCTACAGGTTGAGCACTCATGTATGCTAGTGGCAAAAAATAACTGTGCAAGAATATAGAATGAAGACCGCTCACTTGACCCAGACAACAAATGTTCACTGAGAATTGAGTGGTGGATCTCTGCTGTGATGATGAGCCTGGCTCTAGATTTTCGGGTTGGTTCCTACAGTCATTCCAAATTTGTCAAGCCCTGTACTACCCATTCATACATTCAAACACGCTAACACAATACTTTAGTTACACTCTGTTTGGAATGTAGTATACCTACAGCCCTCTGAAAACATTTTAAACCAAGATACAGCACTTAGGCCAATTTAACAAATAAGAAAAATAAATCAATAAAACACTACCCAACCTTGTTTTAACCCCTTAAGGACCAGCTGTCCCGGGGTGTGTGATCCTTTAAGGACCAGATAAGTGAAGTTTGACGTGCTGGCATGCTGAACGGGGGATTGATAGAGATCGCTCCGGTCTCAGATTGGTCAATTTCAGTCCCCGCTATTACTCACAGCCCTTCCGCAGGACCGCTGTGAGTAAAAAATAAGTGACGTGCCAGGACCATCACTGGTCCTTAAGGCAAAAACAGCAATGACGGTCCTGACACATTACTGGACATTAACGTGTTAATCCAGTGGCTACTGGAGCAAAACAATACACTGGCATTGTTAAGCATTCCCATTGTTTGACATGTATCTGTCTATAACAAGATGCCAAGAGGAAACAAACTATAAACACTTCAATATAAACTGATGAAAGAAGATTAGCCATGCATGTCAAAATATTTTGAGATAGTGTTGAACTTTCATAATGATATTGGTGTAGTCATTCAAATGCCAGCTTTAGACACATTTAAAATATTTTACCATAAAAGCAAAAAGGGGGAAAAAAATAAATAACAGGGCACATACCACCCCCACAAGGGACATATTTTACCAGTGTCAAGTCTGTATAAACATTATATAAAGGAAAGATGACTGTTGTACACACTTAGGCCTCTTTCACCTTGGAAACAGAACTGTTGGCAGCCTTCTGCAACAGTTCTTTTGCCCATATCTGTCACCAGTGCATCTACACTCAGCTCTCTCCAGCCAACTGGAATGCGGGTGTGGGGAGTCGGATGACCAGCCCATGTGAACGCCAGCCAGTTTTACGTGCTGGCGCCCAAGTGGGCCCTCGATTCACTGGAGGCTGCAATAAGGATCAGTGTCTCCAAACACTGCTAACATGAAAAGTCTGCCAGAGTCCCCACAGGCTGCCATGCAACCTTCCTTACGGTCACTTTACTGTTCCTGATGGTAAGCAGTAAAGTTGCAGAATGCTGGACTTTGGTACTAACACACAAGGGGATTGTTGCCTGTGTGTAAGGCACCATATTTTTGCATTTTACCTTTAATGAGGGGCAACATAACCTAATCAGCATTGCTGTGTTTCTATTGTCTTATAAACACAGGGCCTAATGTATAGTTTGAGCACTGGTCTCTCTTATAGTGCACTGCTTTCTGGGGTTTGTTTGTTTGTTTTTTTGTTTTGTTTTTTACTTACACAAACCGGATAAAAACTGCTATAGACTTGTCTTCCTTATGATCCATTCAAGTCTATTGAAGATTATTGTTTGTAATGAGGAGGGGTGACCTACAGGCAGGTTTGAAATTAGATCACTATAAAAAGGAATTTACTTATAAAATGCAAAAACACGGTCCAGACTTCTATATAAATGAGAACTCTAAGAAAAAGCAGGAGACTAGTACAGTAAACATGATACATTTATTAGCTGATAGCCAATAAAAGTATAATTTTAATTCTGTTAGTTTCCTGCTTTTTCTATGGCTAACACGGTACCATGCTTTACACGTAAGTCTAAGAAAGTTAATCTGTTTTACTAGTTAAGAGTCACATATTCCTAAAGCATAGATATTGAGCATGCTGCTGTCCACGAACAACCAGCAAAACATGTTTGGGGAAACAGGGCTGAAATGCAGGACCATAACAAGAAGATAAATAACCAATTAGTGACACTCAGTCCTTCTTGCGGATTGGTTTGTTGTCCACTTGCATTCCTATACCATATATCCCTCTCATGCTACCAGTTCCAGAGCTTCTCCAGCTGCTCAAGACCCTGGCATTTAGCATTATGAAGAAATTATATCAGACAGCAAATAAGTATCGAATATAAAATGATGTGCAGTATACACTGTATAATCAACTATCGTGTTTTGACTACATTACAATTACACAGATACTACATTTCCCTTTACAGAGCAATGTACTGCTAGCCATTTATTAAGTACCAGGTATGAAGAGAGACCAGTTGTAGGTCAGAGAGTTGGCCTGTACAAGGAAATAGAAACTCTTTGCCCTTCCTATCCATCCCCTCTAGCTGTCACAAGAAAATCCAACCAGTGGACCAAGACCTTCGTTCCACTTGCCAGTATTTCTCAGCTATGGGTGATCAAATCATCACCTGACCTATACCTGTATTGCTGTAATAGAATACTCCCCCTTTCCAACTATGCCAATAGTATGCTTGTAGCAGCAAGTGAGCTGAGACACTGCCTCCAAGAAGGTCTCCCAATCTCCTACCTGTAATGATGTCTGGTTCCATAGTGGTCCAGTGGGAGCCACGTTATGACATCATTTCACAGGCATTAACAGACATGCATGCAATGGCAGGAGTCCTTCACAATGCAATCTGGTATATCTATATTTTTACATCTGAAATATGCAACATTCTGTTATCAGAAACTTCCATGTTGCAATTTAAACCTTTTCCTGTGTGGTTGTGCATGGCAAGAGGGTGGGATTGGGGTTAAACTGTTGACATGGATTACTTATATGGATTACTTATATTATTGATATTTATGGAAGAATAAGAATATGTAAAGTAAACCAAATGAAGGTATCAGGCTTTTGTAAACAACATTATTAGATAAACCAGATTACTATGTGAAGATTTCCAATGGCAAGAGCCTCTTGTGTCTTAAATTAGACATTTTATTTAACCCTTAGAGATTCAAAAGGTTGTGATACAAATAATATGAATATAGATGTAAAAAATAAAGTAGGAGACCTAATAATTCTAGTGCAATGTGAATAGAGAAAAATATTGCACTACAAATATTTAGCACGCCCCTTTTCTCATTATTTTACACTATTTCCTTTGATGATTTTGTATATATATATATATATATATATATATATATATATATATATATATATTTTTTTTTTAATGTGTGTGTTTGTGTATATTCCTACCAATACACCTTGCAAGTCCAATTTATGTTACTGTTTTTCAATTAGCGTTAAATTATCGGATTTTCGTGCAATGAGTTTAATCATTTGAGTGCCAGGGCGTATCCAACGAATTGCTTCACAATGCGATGGATACCCCTCTGTCACTCAAAAGGTTAACCCCTTGAATGCCAGAGTGGTGTACAATGCATTGCACACCCCTCTGGTACTCTAATAGTTAATAAATGTGCAGCAAACTCAGAAGGCTTAACCCTTTGAGTGCCAGAGGGGTACGCAATGCATTGCAAATCAATGTGTTGTGTACCCCTCTGGCACTCAAAGGGTTAATAAGTTACGAATAGAGCTCATATCCAGAGAACTGCAATGGAACTGCGTGATGGGCCTCATTTACTAAAAAATAACTAGTCAAACCTCCGCTATTGAGCAAAAGATTGACACAAAACAAAGGTCCTACTCACCAGTCCACGGCATACCGAATCGTGTAGGGGGACTCACCCCTTGCGGGTTGAAGGGGAGAGATTACTCTGATAATGACATGGCCTCAGTCACAGAGCCATGGTTAGAGAGGGCTTTAGTTGTAATAGTATAGATATCGTCCTATACATACACAGTAATATGGTAGTAGATTGATTCTAGTGTGCTAAAGGACCTTTGGTGACATCACAAGTCATGTGACCGTAGTGTGACGGAAGGGGGGAGGAATATCGTATGAAAGATGCGGACTGAAGCAAATAGCAGTGGAAGCTGAGGCTGACTGGAGGAAGAGGCTACGGGTCCCAAGCTGTGGGACTGGTTGCTAAGTCAGGTTACGTTGGATGCGTTCCTACGTAATGTGGAGTTCTGTGATGCGAGCTGTGGTTTATTACGTTAAAATCTTACTTAGCAGTTTGAGTTTGCTGTTAGATCTACTTTTTAGTAATCATTGAGCATTGGATAACTCTCTAGCCCTCAATGGGTTAAACAAACATTCATGAGTTTCCTTGCTGTGGAGCAAAGTGATACACATATGCATCATTCATCTTCTAAAAGGAGGTACACCAGGGTGGTAAAGTGGGACAGAAGGATTTCAGTCTCAAAGAATGACTGTCCCTCCTAATGAGGGACACTTGGGAGGTATGCAGTGGTGACGGAGTTAATCACATTGTGGGCCAGATGAACTAAATAAGTGGTTCAGTTCTGGCCATGCCAAATGTGCCACTGGGAATAAATAAATCCAAAATATTCTGTTTATTTGCATGGGGCTTTTAACCCCTTGAATGCTAGAGAGGTCTCCAATGCATTACAAACCAAAAAGACCCATTTAAAGCAGATCTGTTCTTTTTTGAGTGGTTAATCCAACAGACATTGGATGTATGATAGTTTGCTATGGCAGTGAGCAGGTTAATATGTATGTTAATACTAAATATGGATCATGCATCCACGTGGCAGTGAAAGAGTTGATAAACACATAAAAACACAAACACACACTGTAGATGCTGTCAATGCTTTGCAGTGGCAGTGAAGGGTTCCTATAAAAACTTTTTTGCTTTTCCCTCCCTCCACTTGTTTGTGATATTGAAATCTGAGTGTACGCCACACAAACACACACAAATGGGGAGCAGAGAGGATGCTAATAATTAAAGGGATAGTAATACTTCATTTTAACTTTATTTTATTTTGTAGGCATTAAAAAAACATGAAGAATTATATAAGTCTTATCTCTGAAACCTTTATGGTTTAAGAGATATTCACAAACAAAGTATCCCCCCCCCCTGTTCAACCAGATCAGAAGGGAGATGCCCAGGTAGACTGCAGAGAGGGACAATCTTCAATTAAGATAATGGAAAAAGCTGAAAAACTTGTAAAGGGGGGAAGGGCTTTCATTGTTTTCATACAAAGAAAATTGTCCCCTTCTGTTATCTGTACTGTCATACAACCTGATCCACATCTGAGAAGAGATGGCTTACACTAGGTAAATGGGGCGGGGAGGGGAACTTTGCTTGTGAATATCTCATAAACCATAAAGGTTTGAGAGATAAGACTTATATCATTCTTCATGTTTTTTTAATGCCTATAAAATAAAGTTAAAACGAAGTGTTACTATCCCTTTAAAGTCCTCCCCTCCTTTACATACTTAATTCTTAGTGCGTGTGTCAAAGTGCGATGAAGTCTGCATGGAGATGTAATTCCATAGTAAGTTCAATATGAAGTAGCAGCACTGAAGACCCGGTGTACAAGTATAGTGCTTCAGTGTTAGCATTCCAGAGCTGTCTTTTTTTTTTGTTTGCTTTGTCTGACTCCTGTTGTGACCTTGGACTGTTATACAACCCTCCTTTTTCTGCGTGTCTTAACCCAAACCTGTTTATGACTACTATATCCTGGTTGACACCGCCCACTACCCATCTCTCCAGACCTGACTCCGCCATTGTCTGCTGTTTGACTGCTAGTGGTCAACCCCTCTCCCAAGCATCACTTTTCAGCTCTCTAACTAGCAATTATGGCTGCCAGCCTGCCGTGAACAGTGGCTCTCATTCATGTCATAGCCTTAATACAAGCTGATTATGTAAGTGGCTAAACTTTCTCCTAGTGTCCCTAGCCCATATCCTGTCCTGTTAATCTGTCTGTGACTCATACTGTTTGCAAGAGCAGCTTCGAGCATAGCAATACTTCCTGCTGGCCCAGGACACTGCTCCCGGTTCCCTTTGTCGGTTATGAGTTGCTCCTTTCCCTCTGCAGGTCCGTGCCCTGTCTGGTCAGTCAGCATAACACCTGCCTTCTCAAGTCAACAAACAAAAAAAAAACTCTCTAAACCTCTGCAGGTTTCTCTGGAACCCACAAACCCAGATGTACCCCCCCCCCCAAACAAATGTCACCCACTACATATAGGTGCCACTCCCCTAACACCACCATAAACTCACATCACATCACGACAAAAAATTCTGGGGCAAACCAACTGCTTCACAAGGAATAAATTAAAATGCCCATTGCTTTAAGTGGGCCTTTAACCCCTTGGATTCTAGACAGGAGTCCAATTCATTGCTTTGAAATTTGCTGCAGACTTCTCTGGCATTCAAGGAAATAGAAGCCAGGCAACTGGACAGGTGGCAAACCTAGGCTGAGGTAAGGAGGGTGAGGAAAGGTTTGCTCTATAGAGGGCCACATGTGGCTTAAAGGGTTAAGGAAGTGAGTCATGAAGAACTTCCATTATATGAGAGAGGGACACATTTAGTAAAGAGGAGAAGATCATACTTACAGACTAAACCCAATTTGTATTATATATTAACATTTCTAACAATTTCATATTCAGGGAAACCACTCCCTGCCTCTGGCCAGTCCATAGGCTGGCATTGAGTTTGTAGTATAGAATACAAATGAAGATCTAAAGTAAGACAAATTATTGATTTCAAATCTTTGAGGGGTGAGAACAGAAAGAATGGGAAAGGTAACTTCAGGTTTGGTAGACCACTTTCTATGTGGTGCATGTAAAGTGGTTTTAAAGGGTCTATTGTAATTTTGTATGGAAATCAAAAATGTTTCTATCTGGATAATATCATTGACTAGTGTAGTCTCCATACATGTGCACAGAACATGCTTAGCAGACCGTGGGCAGATCATTTATAAATAGTTAAGATAGAAGGGACTGAGGATGGGACCTTGTTGAACCCACATGTTAATTTGAGAGGTAGGAAAACCCTGTCAGCAGCAGAGACCTATTGTCTTTTATGCCATAAGTAAGAGCAAAGTTGATTTAAACTTTCGACAATTTAGATAATGATTACCTAAGCCTGGATTTTTGAGTTTATTTATGAGAATATTATGGTCTGAGGAAGTGGTTCTCAATCCTTTTTTGCTCAAGGCACCCGTAACATACAATCCTGAATTTTTAGGTTTCACAATCATAAACTCAAAAATAAACCTGCTGTGCATAACAAATACCATAAACAAGCACTAAAAACTCCAAATTCACATTTTTATCAGTCTTATTAGAAAAAGGGGCATCAAAGTGCCACTGCACACTGGTTGAGAATCACTGGTCTACTGTATTAAAGGCTTTTGTTAGACTTCTGTTAAGTGTTTTAACTAAATGTACTGTCTTCTATTTATATATAAATAATATATAATTTAAGCTAGCAGAATTCAAAAATAAAATCATCTACAAACAGATCTGATTTATTAATTCTGGTACAATTTATGGTACATGTTAATCTAAAAGGATAACCATTCTTACAGCTTTTAGGGCTTTCATATGTTTCTTCACTTTGTATTAAATGGTAACTAGCGTGTGTGTTTTTGTTTTTCCTCAATTTACATATTTATTGAAATAAAGACATGACATTATTATGTAAACATCAGAGTACAAGATCAAACAAAGAGATGTACAGTAATAGAAGGAAAACAAATAGCGTAACATATAATCGTCTGGCAGAAGATACATTTATGGTCTACTCTACAAGCATGAGAAACTAGATTGAGACCAGAGAGCAAATTGACAATATGAGGAACTGAGCACTCTCTGCTATAAAGTGTATCAGGTCTCCTATAGCTATTACCAGATGCCACTGTAAACAAATAGAGGAAGAATAGCAAGAACTATGAAAACTGCAAATCTGGAACAGTTCCCTGGTTTGAGGAACTGAACAGACGAGCAGTAGCAGAGGGCAGATAGGCTAAGTAAATGTGAAGAGCTAGAAAAAGAGGAATGGCAGCAGACAAGTTAGAGACAACCAGGACATTCAGGTTCAGAGAGACAGAAAGGAGTAGAAAGGGAGCTCAGGACTCTCTTCCCAAATCTCTGGAGAAGCTTCATTGCAGCAAGGGGAGCGTGAAGCAAAAGGATACATACAGGAAAAGTATAATCTAAGTCTCTGAGGAATAATATGCTATCCATGGTCCCCAAGTTATGTGGAAGAAGTCCAACTTACCACAGGACATATTGGCATCATATTGCATTTTAGACTGCCACTGGAAAATTGTAGCAGGGGAGTCAGACCTCCAGTTCAATGTGATTAACATTGCAGCTGGCACTGTCATGAGGAGAAACAGTGTACCATGGCTTGGCAAGGGGAATTTGGAGTATTGTGCAGGAAAAAAATCCAAATTAGAAACATAGAGGTGTTAGCCGAAAATGGACACCTAAACTGGATGAGATTTTTCTGCTTAACCCCACCAAAAATGGCTTTTGTGAAAGTATTTTACCAGGAAGAATACATTTAGATTGTCTCTCATTTCATTGAGATTGTCTCTTGTCTCTCACTTTCTACTTGTCCTGGATTCATTTTATCTGCCTCCAGAAGGGTGAAAGGCTGAGCTGACCTTACCGGGACTAGAACCTGTGACCTTGCAGTTTGAACAGATTCTACAGCTGGTGCATTAACCGATTAAGCTATCTCACTGGTCAGTGCCCACCAGATATATACTAGAGAGCGTATCTGGGTGCCTCAGCTACAGCATTTATCAGAGCTAGTTTGAGGAGTCTTGTACAATCTTGTGACAAGCTTGTATGTCAGATCCCTAGATGATGTGTGTCTATAATTGGTAGATATAGACGTAAAGGGAATGTAATGGTTAATTTTAACTTTATTTAATATTGTAGGCTTTAAAAAAAGATGATCAATGTAAGTCTTATCTCTCAAACCTTTATGGTAAAGTTACCTCTTCCTGTCTGTTTCAGTAAAGTCAGTGCTCTATGGGACAGCTGTAGGTTGTAGTAATTTGACCGGATGGAGGCTCTTCAGCACAGTCGAAATCTTGCTATTTAGAAATAAATACTTCATTAGAATGGAATACAAAGCGTGCCTGGTTTGCAAGCACATTTTGTAGACCATTCCAATTAAGTATTTATTTCTAAATAGCGAGATTTTGGCTCTGCTGAAGAGCCTCCGTCTGGTCAAATGACTGGAATCTGTATCTGTCAGCTAGATGGCAGACTTCACTGAAACAGACAGGAAGAGGTAACTTTACCAAGCGATACCTCTCAAACCATAAAGGTTTGAGAGATAAGACTTACACCAATCTTCATCTTCTTTAATGCCTACAATATTAAATCAAGTTAAAATTAACCATTACTATCCCTTTAATAAGGTTGTACAGTGTTGCAATTTCCCAGGAGAGTTGGAGATCCTCCTCCCACTTGGACACCAACAATATTTTACCAAGGGTAGCAGGGGTGCATAGGTAACTAGCATGTTTTAGCTGCTGTGTCTGGCAGAACTAGATTGTGAGTTCTGGCAGAACAAGGCTCAGAAAAGTGACCCAAGATGTTCTCTGATAATTCAGTGACAGCCACGTGAGACATGACCCGCAGTCTTTTTACAGTGCTAAGGACGGGTTTTATAAGGCCAAGATAAAGTAAACAGAAGAGAAGGAAATCCTCTGAAAAGAAAACCTAAGGGGACCACTCTGCCAAAGAACTCAACCCAGAAACCATGGGGATATACCAAAACTATCCAAGATTTCAGCAAAGGAAAAATAGAAGAAAAATAATTTCCATCTCAGACCAGTAACCACAGGGCTAATATATAAAATATATATTTTGAATGAAACAGAGGCTGTGTGTTGAGCATGGCAAGGTAAAGGAGGAGGACCCAGACCGATCTCTAAATAAAGTAAAAAAAAAAAAATTATATTAGAGAGAGCACTATCTTGGCAGTGGGGTTTGCATGTGTCAATGAAGCGAAGAACTATGCCACCGGAAGCATATACTCCTGGCAGGGTCACCCAAGATGGACAGATCAAAGCTAAGATACCAGACTAAATCGATCCAAAAATCTGCCAACCCGCACTGGACCAGTGTAGCAGATTATGTCCATTCCTTCAGCATGATAACATTACAACAAAAAGGCCCTCATTCCCCAGAGGCTTGCAAGCTACTTCCTACAATAGCAAGACCAGCTCAATGGCAAAGGGTGCTAAGAATTACCACACTGCCTTTGGTATTTACACATTGGAGCACTTAACATTCAATCTATGTGTACGGTTTAACACATTGAGGAACTTTTACAAGAACTAAATCATATCAGCTGGGACATCATCAGCTTATGTGAGACTTGTAAAAAAGGTGACGATTTGGTCAAATTAGAAGATGGACATTGGCCATACTATAAAGGAACCAATGATGGACAATGTGGAAGAATTGGTTGATTAACCATAGACTGACAGAAATAAGCTCATCCTCTGTTATCAAGCGAAACAGTCACTATGTTCTTCAAATCATTCCAGTTTATACCCCTACAAGTAGCCACAGTGATGATTAAGTTAAAGAGTTGTGTGATTTATTACACCTCTACAAACAGGACAATTACCACTAAAACCTTTGTAATGGTAGATTTCAATGCAAGAACTGGTAAGGTCCAAAATGGAGAAAAATAAATTGGACCATATGGAACTGGAAAAAGAGATGACAGAGGCAACCAACTGATTGAATTTGCAGAAGAACAAAATTTGTACATCATAAATTCATTCTATAGGAAAAAGGCCCACTGTTACGGTTTTCTGACACTCAGACCAGGGTATGAAGTAAAAACACAGTTTTATTGAACCAGGATAATAGAACAGTGCCCCTAGGGGCCAGCACAGGTATAAACAGTATTGGCAAATACAGACAAAGTAAGTGCAATACAAAGATAGGAGTATATGTATATATATATAGACTGGGGATAACCCCACAGGGTTAACAGGAGCAACTGGAGTAACTCAGTCTTAGATTGGCCAAAGCCCAGGATATGATAACAGTCTCTGAATGGTGAGAAAGGAGTAAAGTGTCTGCACTGAATCACTCTCAAGGTAGAACAAGGGAGCACACCTATTGCCCAGAGCTGAGCCAATACCACCACCGTGGGCTTAGGAGGAATGCTACTGCCAGAGCTGAAGTAACCAGAACCTGCTTGGCCCTTAATGTGAATTGGTAGTAACCCTGCGTGTGCCAACTGGATAGTGTCCAGACACCCTTAGGATGCCAAGATGGATGGTTGCTGCACAAGCTACAATGAGCCGAAGCACTGGGAAGTGCAGGAGATAACGTACACCCTGAGCGTGTGTGAGCCAGAGCCAGGACACCCTTCCGGTGTCGCACAGAATCCTCACTGCAAGAGCGGACAGGCTACAAGCACCAGCCGGCGCGGTCATGGTGCACACAGAACACCGGACAGACAGTGCTCTGCAAGTGATAGTATGGCTTGGTCTAAAGGCACGGAGAGAAGCGGCTCGAAGGGTAACCAGAGGCTTGGCAAGCAATATATGAGGCACGTAACCGGAGACTACAGGCACTGCACGGGTTAATCTGGTTCTGTACAGGAGAGAACAGCTCAGCAGACAGCGGATGGCAAAGCAACCACAGGCTACAGCTCAGAAGAGAGAGAGAGGATCAGCGAGATACTAAACAGTTCAGAATGTCGCCGGAGCGACCAGAGTAACACAGGAACACCGGAACAGCACACAGGACAGGAGCGTCGACCGGAACCGGATCGATACGGCAGCAGGAACATCAGCCGGAGAACGGAGCAATCACGAAGCAGGGTCATCAGCCAGAGCCAGGTCAATCACGGAGCAGGCTCGTCAGCCAGAACCGGGTCAATCACGGAGCAGCATCAGAAGAGGAGTCAGACAAGCCGGGTCAGTACACAGGAGACACTGGAACTCAGCAACGAAGCGCAGGATCAGGAACACCACGAAAGAGCAACTGACAAGTGCCCAAGAGCCAGTATAAGAAGGAACATCCTGGGCGGGCCAATCAGCCTCCTCCAGTGCAAAGGTAACATAGTCAAAGATTGACAGGGAATCACGGGGACCGTGATAGTCACATAAAATAGACATGGAAAAGCCTTAATGGTAATACAAGTAAAATTGACTTCATACTTGCAAATATTCAGTGACTGCTCAGTCTTAAATCGTTTTAATGTTGGACGTAACCATTGTCTAGTGAGAGCAAAAATCAAAACTTACTGCAAGAAACTAAGAAAAAAAAGATCAGATCCACAAACGTGAAGATCAACTCTAGCCAGCTATTAAAAAAAATCATAAGACTTCTGAGATAGCACTGTTTAATTGCTTCATTGTATTGCAAGACCTTCCAAACACTGACGTTTTAAACCACAATGAAAAAGTTATTGACACTACCCATGCTTATGTACCTATTGTAAATGAACAAGAAAAAACAACCCGAATATCAAAAGAAACAGTTGCCATGATAAAAAAGATGAGAAATGAAGCATAACGGTAATATTTCGGAACAGGGTAGATTATTTAGGAATGTGCAAGACCATAAGGAAGCACATTAAAAAAGAAACATGAAAGTTCAATGTTGAGTTCATCAAAAGGACACTGGAAGAAAATCAAGGGTTAAAGAAAGCAAAACACAAGATGGCCACACATAGGAGTCAAATGTTTGCATTAAAGCTTGAAGATGGTACAACAACAAAACTCAACAACCAATACTATTTGAGTGGAATAATTTTATTCATATCTTTATAAGGATGAAGGACAACAACTGAATGCAGTGTCAGAGACTGAAGCTGTGCCAGAAGTTTTGATAAAAACTGCAATAAAATGAATGAAAAACGGCAAATCAGCTGGACCTGATAAAGTTACTTTTGAAATGTTGAAAGCCGGAGGTCAACCCTTAATCAGAGCCCTAGATAACTATTCTAAAAATGCCTATTACTCGGCAATGTGTCTGAAACATGGAAAAAAGCAGAAGACATCCTAATGCATAAAAAAAGCCTATTGCTAGTGGTCTGCAGGGTTTTCACAAAGGCACTATCAAGAAGAATGGACACAATACTTAACAAGGCATAACATAAAGAACAGGCAGCTGTTTTAGCATAATGACCTGAAGAGCAGAGTTTCAGTTTGATCTCTACAGAGTTTCTGTACAACAACAAAGCCCCTTGAATTGAAACCTAACTGACCTTCACAGCTTCTTTTTATTTTTTAGTTGGTAGTCTTTCTGGATTAACCCACTTCAACGAACTAGCAATAAGTTTCTGCCTCCAGTAAAACACTTTGGGTGATCGCATTTCAATAAACTACTGAGTACAGCAATTGTAGCATGAACAATACTGTGCAAAAGTCTTAGGAAGGTGTGAAAACATGCTGTAAATTAATAATGCTTTCAAAAATAGACATGTTAATAGTTTATTTTTATCAATTATCAAAATGATAGTGAATGAACAGAAGAAAAATCTAAATCAGATCAGTATTTGGAGTGACACCTTTTGCCTTCAAAACAGCATAAATTCTTCTAGGTACACTTGCAAAAAGTCAGGGATTTTGTAGGCATATTATCAGGTGTATGATTAAACAATTATACCAAACAGGTGCTAATAATAATCAATTTACTATGTAGGTTGAAACACAATCATTAGGTGAAATAGAAACAGCTGTGTAGGAGGAATAAAACTAGGTGAGGAACAGCCAAACTTGGCTAAAAAGGTGAGGTTGTTGAAGACAGTTTAATGTTAAAAGTCATACACCATGGCAAGACTGAGCCCAGAAACAAGACACAAGGAGGTTATATTGCATCAGCAAGTTCTCTCCCAAGCAGAAATTTCAAAGCAGACATGGGTTTCTAGATGTGCTGTCCAAGCTCTTTTGAAGAAGCACAAAGAAACAGGCCATGTTGAGGACCGTAGAAGCAGTGGTTGGCCAAGGAAACTTAGTGCGCCAGATGAAAGATGACAAGTGCTTACTTCCCTTCACAATCAGATGATATCCAGTAGTGCTATCAGCTCAGTATTGGCAGAAAACAGTGGGATCCTGGTACAGAAGTGGTCTTCATGGAAGACTTGCGGCCAAGAAGTCATACCTCCAACATGGAAATAAGACCAAGTGACTCAACTATGCACGAAAATTGTTAAGGACCAGGAAACAGACACAAAAATGTAAAGTGCAAGACACCTTTATTAAAAAAACAAAAGCAAACAAAGCAAAATTGTAATTCAGAAGCGTAAACCAAAAGACAAGCCGTGGTCAGGAACCAAGACAGGTACTCAGCCAAGCTGGGGTCAAGAATACGTAGATCAACAAAGTCAGGAACAATCCAGGAGTCAGGAGCCAGAAGGGATGTCAGAGGAAGCCAGATCATGCACAGATATTCAGCAACTCAGGATAATGTGCTTGCAACCAGAATCAGACACAAAGGCCACCAGGAAGTGAACCAAGCTGCTTTAAATAGCCTGGGAGGGTTGGCTGATTCAGCCTGATCCAGGAAAGGGAAGGCCGCAGCAATGGATAGCAGAGCACTAGATTAGCTCAGAGCAGGATCAAGCATCAGAGTTAGAGCAGCTTAGCCAAACCTTGACAAAAACACAGGAAAAATGTCAGCAGGTGCTCTGGACTGATGAGTCAAATTTTTTAAATATTTGCTGTAGCAGAAGGAAGTTTGTTTGCTGAAGGGCTGGAGAGCGGTATAAGTATCCATCATGCAGTACCATCAGGGAGGCATCTGGTTTATTCTGCAGCATGACAGCAACCCCAAACATTCAGCCAAAATCATTAATCCTTTGATTAAGCATTCAACCTTTCACATGTTCCTAAGACTTTTGCACAGTACAGTATATTCACTTCCCAATGGTTTCAGTGACTTCTGTGGTACATGTGATGCACTACGTTTGTTGTAGACTTATTTGAGAGGCTCTATCTAATCTTTCTCTCATGCAAAGAAGGCATGTGGTGGCTGTGATGGTACCAGCAGACACCCAGCGTTGGTGTCACCATCAAGGATTACTTCTTCCCAAAATCAGCCAGAAAGGACTACCGCAGCATACCACAATTTACCCCAAATCACCAGGCAGAACTAGTGTCAGGGTAACCAGCACCGTTTATTGCACAAACCAGCAGACATATACAGAACAATGGGGACAGGCATGAGTGCATTAACTGACAATAGTGAGGGGTGGTGGGTAAACATTAGAACAAAGGGCTGGAGCTGGATACAATGGGCTAGAATACACATTCACAACAGTGTCCTTTGTGCTAAAGCATCTTTTACATAATTTGATTCAGCTGCCTTCAAATCCCAGCCAATCCAGGGCTGAGGAGGATGTAGCCAATCCTGGCCTCTGGTGTCACACCCGCCTTTAGCCTATCAGACGCTATGGGAGGGTGGCTGACCAACCAATCCCTGGGACGCCTACTTTTCGCCATGTTAAGTCTATGGGGGACCTTTAAACATAGCACCCAGGGCTTTGGCCAATCAGGTGCCAGCCTACGTTCCACAGCCGGACGACTTTTGTGATAGTCCTGTCAGCTGTCTCCGGCAACGTGAATTTAGTCCTTTGGAGGAGCTGTTTCTCATGTAACTCCAACCAATCTGACAGACTCTGATCCAGGCTCCTAACATGCTCCCAGGCCTCCGGCTGATTAGTCTGTTGGGTCTGGCCTGGGCAGTCACCCTGTGCCCCCAATAAGCACAGGGTGACTTAGACCCGAGAGGGGACGTATAAGCGGGCAAAGGAGCTTCCCTGGGAGTGGAATCCAGGATTATTTGGGAGAGGGCCAGTCTCCAGGCCCCTCCAGGAGCCAAGGGCATGATGGTTCCCTTGACAGTGGCTTTAGGATGTAATTGGGAATTTTAAGATAATTTTTCATCTGAACTTATAGGGTGGAAGGCATGTGTATAAGTACTATCCAAAGAAGGTGGAAGGTTCATGGACAAGTCTCCGAGAAGATTTGATAGGTTTATTTAAGAGAACTTGGGACTGAGGTGTCCAGTAGATAGATCATGGTTTAGCAGTACATGGAAAAACGGAAGTAATCCACCTGAAGCCAAGGAAAGGGCAGGACTCATAAGGCCTACTGTCCAGCTGGCTGAGTGTTGCCACCCATCAATCCCTCTATGGGGGTGGGGCAACTTTCTCAGCTAGTTGGAGAGGGAGTGTGTCTGCTGAGATGGTGTTAGATGTTAAGGTTTAAAAACAAGTCCAAAGTAAAATAGTACATAATTAACCATATTGTTCTCATCACACTGGAAGGGAGACTCAGCAGGCTGGTTCAGGCAGTTGCCTTTAATCTCTCTGTTGTCAAAGGGTTAAGTAGCAATTTCTTTCGGCTCCAACAATCCATATCCAGCTCCTTGGCTTTAAAAATGTGTTCCACCACTGACTTGTATTTTCCAAAGGTGATCAATCTGGAGTTTCAGATTCCTATATTGTATGGTAATAGGCAGTAAATCTTGAAGAAAAAAGCTGTAATATAGTTTAATTCTCTGATCTGATAGGCTTAATCATTATTTCTTCCTACAGCTCCCCTACAGGTCCCCTAGTTCTATAGGCTTCTCTTCTCTCTAATTTTGTAAGTGTTTCTAAGAATAATGGCCCGATTATGAAGTAATACTACTTATTCTTCTTTATTTTCTTGTTTTTCACCCTTGTTCCAACTGCTGAGTGGATATAAAGTTCTCAACAAGCTACCTGGTCACTTACCTGTAGAGGAAGATGATAAAGTATTTTTGAGACACACACACATAACGAATGACTCCTCTGTTTCAGAAGTTTAGGAGTCAGGTGGTCAGTGTGTGTGGTGATTGCAGAGGGGGAATTTACAGAGTTTATGCTGGCCCATGTGTTTTTCTAGTTCTGCAGGCATGTCAAGGAGATTAACACACTCAGTGGTGGTAACATTGAAGTAAGTACTTTTTCTAGTAGTTAAAAACAAAAATGTAATTACCCGTTCACTGTACAACCTCCAGCAGACCGAGCAGTTAGGGCCCCCAGGAAGACAACCATGTATTTGTACTCGGGAGGGCTGACATACTAAGAAAAAGAGTTGAAATTCTGAAGTATTTAAACCTTACTAATAGTTCTCCAACATGTTGCACACTTATCTAGCATTTCAGGGGTTAAAAGCCTTATTTAACTTTATAGAAATGTGTATTTGTCCCTATGGTACATTATGTTTGTGCCAGAATTGCACCACATTTCCTTATATCAACTTTCTTTAGGCTTATGTACCAAGAACTAGATGGAGTTTTGAATGCCAGTGAGGTTCCCAACACACACTAATGGGAACTGTGATTGGTCTCCATTGATGCTGTTAGTTTGCTCCAGAATTACTCCAGTTCTTTATATATCTGCCTCTGCATGGCAATCTGTTTCTGATTAAAATTAGCTCATAAATAAGTGCAACAAATCTGAGACTGTTACTGGTGTCCAGAAGCTTCTATTCTGTCTGTAGTAAACCACCCTAAACACCAATGGGGTGAATGTACCATGCCGATTACTCACAACAACAGGCCTTAGAATTGGCGTTCTGTCCCTATGCCTGCTTAATTTCAATTTACTATACTATGTATGCTCAAAACCCTCCTCTTAATGCTTCCTGCACCAAGGGAAGGACATTGGGACAGTCAGTGGGTGTTTTGGGGTCTTCCTTTCATCTGCACCTTGTTTTAACCTACATACTACACAAGGCACATAGAGGACATGGCATGTGTACCCCAAATCCCTGGACATGCTATGGGGTCTGCTGGCATGGCAGTCCAACACTGGTAAAGTGTGTCCACTGGTATACACCACAGCAAAGATCCTACAATGCAGTCCATACCCAGAGTGGTGTCACTGGTGTTAGAGGCTAATACCAAAGCTGCACTGGTGAAGGTGTACGATATAGCACTGGCAATGGTTATTGTAGCTTCTCTAGTGGTCCCTAGCATTGTGCTTTCTGCAGAATGTGAGTCATTAGGAAAAAAGGGAATTGTGATATGGTCACCTACCTGCATGCTTTGATACCAGTCAGCCACCCACTGTTCCCTGTGTACCTTTATGGGTGCACATGGAGGAGATGTACATACATGGCCAAAGGTTTTGGGACACCTCAATTTTTGCTACTTTTAGTTATTGCCATATAACTTGACAAAAACATTAGAAAAACGTCAATATTGGGTATTTCTAAAATCAAGACAAATATTATAATCTATTTAGCAGGGTTTTTTTAGCATTTGTAGATGTGTAAAAAAAAGTGCATTTGTTTCATCATATTTTATAAACTGTTTTACAGTAAATCTGATGAAAATAATGGTATCTTTAGAAAGCCCATCATAAGGCCTCAATAGTATAACGCAAATTTTAATACCGATTAACATGAAAAAGGGCGATAATTCTAGCTGCATATGTAGATTTGTAAAGTGGTGCACAAACCCCCACCAAATCCAATGTTGTATTTTGGTTTTTCTCATTCATTTTCTAAGAATCATTTTCAAGAAAACTACTTAGGACTTTTTAAATAAAATAATATTTATGACATATAAAGGGCATCAAGCAGAAAGCAAAATATTAGCAATTCTGCAGATTGCCAATTGCTCCAGGATAGACAATTAAATGATCCAAAAATCCCCATTGATTTTCAGCCCTTGATTGCTAGAGTGGTTTCAAACACGTTCCTCATTATGTTGGAGAGCTCTGCAGCAAACAAGAGGTTAAAAGCCCCATCTAAATCACGGTGGGTATACATTTACCCCTGTGGTGCTGCTGGTTTGCTCCAGCATTGTTTATCATTTACTTTCAGCATAAGGGCTAATGAGTTGTGAATACAATCCCCTGCATTGTGTGTATTCTCTAATACTAGTGAGTTCACTTCATACTGAATGTGGTTCTGTGATTTTTCCAATTTGATTAGGTTCCTCTTGCATGTAAGGCGTCCAATGATGAGATCCGCCAGCACTGGTGGCTATGTAATGGACCCTGCCAGAAGATGGAGCCCAATTATGGCTACATTAAATGTACCATTAACCATCCTGCCAGGACAGTTGGTGGGCACACCATCAGAGCATGTGTGGTGACTTGTTCTCAAAAAGTATGAGAGCCTGCGAATTATTGTGAAAAAGGCAAAAGAAAGAAGAAAAGGTGCAAATCACCTGAAGGAGTAAACCAAGAGGAGCAACGTTCCAGGTGGTGCAGAGTGGCAGAAGGTTTCTGAAATATATAATCTGTATTGGCAGGCAAAGACCAGTGAAGGAAAAGTAAGATCAACATGATCAGTTTTAGGCATCCCCTTGTTAATGGGAGAGAAAAGGAGCTGGGATATTGGTGATAATCACTGGATGTCAGTGCTTGTAAGGAAATACATAAAGGATAAGTCTGTGGCTAGTCAGATTCTAGAGCCATCAACACTCCAGTCCTGCACAAATCACAGAGGGCTGCAGTGAGCATCTGGAGATGTACTCCTCTAATGTTTAAAGTAGGGTCTTTGAATACAAGACAGTGTTTCCTTTACATTGCATTTCACAGCTTCCAATGTGGAATTTTTGCTTCCTAGAGACCAAGGTTGCTATGATCTAAAAGTAAAAAAAAACCCACTAAATTCTCCATAAAATTATATATTTTTGGAAAGAAGACATTACACTTAGGTAATTTTAGATTCTTGTAATGGCTAGTGTTTCTGAAATTGTGTGAGGAGCACCTGAGACTTTCTGGCCACACCTACTGTGCTGAATTGTGGGAGTAGTTCACACAATCCCAGTTCCACTGCATCAGACACCCACTCTAGGAGTTTCCCCTTTCCAGCACGTGTAAGTATGAATGGGTTAATATCAGGTGATCATGTGATCAACCGGTATAAACAGATACATTTGTGTTTAGCTTCAGTGTAGGGAGGCAAAAAGAAGATATAGATTAGTTGTCCTGTATTTCAATGTACATTAACTTGGTGCCATTTTTATTGGACTTGCAATAGTTCTGAATGTATTAGGAAATTCCATGGCTTTCAAACATCTCAGTATCTTTGAACAGGTGAAAGTATAAAATATATATACATATCCTATAGAGCTACCTTCTGGAAGCATTCAGTACACACAACCTAGGAGAAGGCGGCAAAGCAACCTCATATTTTTTTTAAATTCTCCTTGGGAACCATTTTAAAGTGTTGAAAAATTATCCAAAATAATCCCAAAGTGTGCCTGGTTTGCAAGCACACTGTGTAGACCATTCCAATGAAGTATTACTTTCTAGATAGGTCTGTTTTGGCTCTGCTGAAGAGCCGCCGGCCAGTCACTGGACCAGGATCCTCCTTCTGTCAGCTAGAGTGCTGACGTCTGTGAAAGGGGTGGGAGGGGGAACTTTAGTAGGTTATATCTCTCAAACTATACATGTTTGAGAGACGGGAGGTAGGTCATTGCATTCAACATTGTTAAAATAACCATTACTATCCCTTTAATATCACTGGGTATTCTGACCACAGAGTATCACTGTATTATTAGAAATTCACATACTGTCATAGATAAGACTGACCCTAACCATTTATCCAAATGGGCATTTGGTATATGACACTTCTGAAGGTATGTGGGGTCAGTCTTGTCCCGATAGTTTGTGAGATGACAATAAAAAACCATAGCAATGTAATCAATGGGCATCTAATGTTCCCAACTCCAAAGAGGATCTTATATAGTAAAGAAGAACCTGTGGCACTTCAGCTGTTGTTGTACAAGAACAGTCATCATCTTCAGTCAGTGATAAGCTGGTTGATGTTGGAGCTGAAGTCCAACAACAGCTGGAGAGTGAAATATTGCTTACCTCTAAGCCATGGGTTTAACATTCATCATATCTCCAATGGGATGTTGTTATGCCTGCACTACATGGTATGGATCAGTGATTACAAGCTGAATGTGCATGGTAAATATTCTGGCCATTGTACTGTTCTTTTTCACATTTACATAAGAAGGAGCAGAATATCAGTTTTGCTTAAAAAATGTTTTTTGCCATCCTCTACCGGGGTGTAATTAATTTTGATTCTGCTTTATATGAAAATATTTAACATGGATGTGTACTGTAAGCAGTTCTCCAAATTAATGCTGATGGAAAACACACACTAAAGGTTTTCACCGGTTCCTGTCCAGTCCTGCAGAATGAGATTGTAATAAATGCCTTGCATTAAAATGGAGATCTGGTCACTCTATGTATAGCTAGGAACCTGCATGCAATTTGTATATCCATTTGGTGATGTTACATTTCCAGGATCATATTATATTAACTAAGTAACCAATAACTTTATATATATTGATGTGCTTGACACAATGGGCTTGTTAAACAGCATTTTTCCTCAGCTCCTACAATTTATGTCTATCTGCTTGGTTTAACCCTTTGCTTTGCAATGTGTCAGATACCTTACTGGCACTCAAAGGGTTAAAAATGTGTACCACCCCTGACTTGTAGTTTCTGAAGGTGGTCAATCAGAGCTTTCAGATTCCTTCATCTTTGCTTGGAAATAGACAGAAAATCTTGAAAAACCTGTAGCACTTAATGGTTCCATTCTCTGATCTGACTGGCTTAGTCGTTAATTCTTCTTTCAGCTCCCCTGATTCTGTAGGCTTCTTGTCTCTGTAATTTTTTAAATAATTCTCTTTTTGTTTATTTGCATAATGGTCTAATAATTAAGTAATCATGGCTGTTCGTTTTTATTTTTCAGGTTTCCCACCCTTGTTCCATGACAGGGTGTCCTAGCCTAACAGAGACAACAACTACTGAGTGCACATAAAGTTCTCAACAAGCTACTTGATCACTTACCTATAAAGGAAGATAATAAAGTATTTTTGAGACAAACAGATATCCTCTGTTTCAGTTGTTTAGAAGTCCAAGTGGTCAGTGTTATGGTGTGTGTATATGTGTGCATATCCATGTTTGGTGCCATTTGACAGGTTGAATGGAAAGTGAGCCATTAGCTTAATTACTCCTGAAAGAAATGTGTAAAATGAAATTGTAAATCTTAAATTGGATTATGGCATTTTGACAAAATTCCATTTCATCTGCTTTGAGTGAAACAAGCATAAGTTGATGATTAGAGAGGTTGGCTTTATGGATACTATAAACTGTGGGGATGGCTGGGGGGTGATGGGTCTTGTAGTCCACAGCAGCTGGAGCCTGGAGGTCCTCAGGCTGCCAACAGTGCTATAGAAGCTAGTAAATGAAATGAAAGGAGATAAACAGGGCTAATAAGTAGTTGCCATTGAAGAATAGTATATTCCATGAGGTTTGATGTCTTTTACTGTGTCTTTAAGGAAAGGAATGTAGCCTCTGTAAAGGGCCAGTTAAAGTGAGGGACAAAGGGTGGTGGCATATGCAATAGGTTGTGGCTTGTGTAGCATAAAGCCTAAATACACTGTTTGGACTCTCCACCTCTTGGGGCCCATGATGCCCTGCATCCCCAATTAGGCATTGACTAGTTGGGCTTTTAAGGAGTTGTGGGCCCCAATACTTGGGCGTCTGTATTAGGCCCTTAGTAGACATGGCCTATTTTCAAGTCATGGTGTATTCAATCTAGGACTCTCCAGCTGTCGGGCCCCATGGTTCCCATGCTGGGAGTCCTAGGCCCTGACAGCTGGAACGCAGAAAGCTGACTATACACTGGCACACATGGCCTTTTGCCAAGACAAGGGGGATATCAGACTTTGACGCCAAAGCTGTTGAGTCCTACAACTCCCAGAATCCACTGCTAGGCATTGGCTAGCTGGGAATTGTAGTTCCCAGTAGCTGAAGAGCCCACTGTTGAAAGCAGCCTGACTTGGGCCCTTGAAAAACATAATCTATTCCTTAGGTTAAATTCAACCTTGTGCTCCTCAGCTGTTGAAGTCTACAACTCCCAGCATTCCCTAGGCATTGGCTCCAAAGGTTGAATACATACTCCATATGTTCTAACGGCCAAAGTTAAAAGTGGATCTATCACATATAGATAAGTAATGTTCATTAGATAGAGCATTTAGCAAAAAAGTTTAATATGTTACTCATTTAAAAAAAAAAAAAAACATCTGCGCAAAAATTCAAGTTTAAAATGTGCCCAGCAGCCTACTTCCGGCTTGTAGCACTGCCTCTGCTCCCGTCCCACTAACCAGCATCCAGAGGCTTTCTTTCTCTAAGCTGGAGCGATCTCATTGGCAGAGATCGATATCTAGCCAATGAGTCATTCGAGCTTAGAGACAGCCAGCCTCCGTCATCGGAGGATGCTGGGTAGTGGGACGGGAGCTGCCTCTGTGCGGCAAGCTTGCCACAGAGGCAGGCGGAAGTAGGCTGCTGGGCACCTTTTAAATATTAATTTTTGCACAGATAATGGGGAGAATTCAACATTTGGCTCCCAGCTGTTGGAACATTTGACTTCTCATATCCACTGTTAGTCAAAGGCTAGCTGTAGGCTCCAACATCTGGAGACACCTCAGTTGACTATACTCTAAATTGTGTTAGCAGTGGGCTCTGCAGATGTTGTGGCCTACAACTCAAAACATCACTAACTAGCCATTGACTAGTTGGGGATACTGGGAGTTGTAGGCCTAACAGCTAGAAACAACCAGAAAATAGCTAGGAACCATCTCATCCCAAGTCTGCAGAGAAACACTGTAGAGCTGAGGATAGAAGTGTTATTCTCTCATATTGTGGGTGGGACTTAATTGGGTAGGCAAGGGTGTGTGACTAAAAGGAGATCAGTTTGAAAGGAGTGGGAAAGTGGGTGCAATGAGACAGGAAAGGCCTGAATGGACTGGAAAGTGGGTGAGGTCATAGCTGAACTCACCAGGTCTGAGAAACAGTCTTGGTAATTCAATATGAAAAGCTGGAGTCTCTGGTGCAGATCCAAACAGTTCCCAGTTATAACCTCAGGAACAGGCCATATATACCAACGACACAAGTCAGAATGCAGTCAAGTGTGGGCTCTCTTGCTTTTGGCAGCTATAACTACTAGATAGTAAATGCCTAGATGGGGATGCTGAGAGTTATAGGCTTCAGCAGACAAGGAGTCCAAGACCGATTCCTCTGACATAAGAATAGTACCTGTGTACTAAGGGGCCAGGTCATGGTATAATGCACTGTAGACTCTTCAGCTGTAGAGGTCTATGCCTCTCAACATCCCCTGCCAGGTGCTACTTAGGTGGGGATTTTGAGAAACATGGGACCTAAAAGCTGCTGATCTCCTGATGACTTGTACCCTTCTTACACATGATGTTTTCTATAGTTAGGGTAGACAATTCATCATTAATTTAAATGGACTTTTAAAATTCTTGAATAGTGATGGGGCACCCTCCAACACAAAAAAGCAATGTATTGTGGATTGTACTAACATTCCACATACCATATTCACAGCAATGACAAGTATATACAGAAGATCTTAACTAAACACGTCACAGTAAAAACACAGGCACAATAACTACCTTCCAGTGATTGCAGTTTAACAAGCAATTTAGCCTTGCAATAATCAAAACACCTCAGTAAAATATTTACGGAGCAGTTCTGCCCTGGCATGTCCACATCTCTGTAAATGGTTGGAAGGGGTGGTTGTGCCAACTGGTATGAACATAGCATCTTACTATGGACTTTTGTGGGAATTTGTGAGCTATAACTAGTGATAACACCTATGAATGGAGGTTGATAGGGATAGTAATACTTCATTTTATCTTTATTTTATGTTGTAGGCATTAAAAAAACATGAAGAACGATATGTCTTATCTCTCAAACCTTTATGGTTTGAGAGATATTCACAAGCAAAGTTTACCCTCACTGACCAAAACGGCCAAGTCCGCCATCTAGTTGTTAGATTTGGAATCCGGTCCACGGACCGGCCATTGGCTCTACAGCAGAGCCGAGATATAAGAAGAACTACTTCATTCGAATAGTCTACAAAGTGTGCCTGGTTTGCAAGCACACTTTTTACACCCTTCCAATAAAATATTTATTTTTATATCTTGCGATCTCGGCTCTGCTGAAGAGCCAGCGGTTGATCTGCGGACCGGATTCCAAATCTGACAGCTAGATGGTCACCGTTTTGGTCATTGAGGGGAAACTTTGCTTGTGAATATCTCTCAAACTATAAAGGTTTGAGTGATAAGAATTATATCGTATTTCATGTTTTTTTTAATGCTTACAAAATAAAATAAAGATAAAACGAAGTATTACTATCCCTTTAATCTAGGCCACACATGTAAATAAGCAATAAAGAAAATGCCTGCCAGAGGAGGGCCATATTCATTAATCTGAAGAGGAGGAATTCACAGCTCAGTTGTAGCGCAGAGAAGGTAAGAGAATGCACAAATCTTTAAATCTTGCTTTTAACACCATGAATATTACACAGATCTCAAATGATTTGCAGTACGAGTCACTGGAGACCTCTGTCATTCTAAGGTTTTCAAGCAACATTTTAGGCTATGTACCAACATGCTATTTGTCTCCTAGGCTGGAGCTGGCAGAGCAGTTCCTTTTAGCATATCAAATACAGCCCCCTAAAGATGGAGTAAAAAACCTCTGGCACTTGCACTGGTTAAAAAAAAAAAAACAGTGATAAAAATGTTGCCTGTTATTCTGGCCTTGAATAGAAGACGCATAGCCGTAGAGACCCTGGACCACCTTTACCTCCCAGTCCAGCTGCACTGCACTTAAGGGTGGACATGTGAGGTGCTGCCTCTCCAGACTATCCACAGTGGTGAGGCTGGAGGGAGAGGAGGTGCCGAATTAGCATCGGCATAAGTGGAGGAGGATAACTGTTGGCCATTAGGTGGTCACTAGACTGCAGGCAGCTGAAGCTGGCATGGATGTCGAGGGCAGTGGTGCCTGGTCTGATCCTACACCTGATGTGGCTGGAGATATCACATTGCATTATTTCAAAAATGAGCATGAATGACACAGGAAAGCTTCATCTGATTTCTTTTAACCCTTTGAGTACCAGAGGGGTACAGAACACATTGTTTTACAATGTGTTCCTTCTCTGGCACTCAAAGGGTTAATACATGGCATCATTCTACATTGTACTATATATTAAAAAATATATATAATCCCAGCACCTGCTTTTTCCATAAAAGGAAGCCTTGGTTTAACATGACAGTCTACTAGGGTGACCACGGGTCCCGGAATGTCCGGGACTGTCCCTTATTTTAAGCCTATGTCCCGCGTCCCAGGTCATCTCCCACCGGGACAATGAAGTGTCCCGGAATGAAGCCAAGCCACCCACACAGCAGCACAGTCACTCACTCACTCTGTCCCCCGTGGTCAGTGGTCACCCTAGGGGTCAGACGCTGAAGGGTTGTAATACTATAGTCGTGATCGCACACTAGAGGGCAGTAGTGCGTGAGTAGTGATTAGTAATTGGCTAGACATCGTTGTGGTAGCTGCGTGTGAGTAGCGATAGTGCTCTTAAGTAGCGGCACACATTTACTTAATATGGGTGTGTGGTTTTCACTGATATTGGTAAATTATGCTGTACGCATGTAGGGTGACCACATGTCCCGGAATGGCAGAACTGAAATGTGGTCACCCTACAGTCTACCTCCGTTTTTGACTTTATATATGCTGCAAGTGTATAATATGTACATGTTTATATCCCTGAGTGCGAGCTCATTGGATTTTTGTATCCAGAGAGCTTCCTGTCTGGGACTGTGAATGAAGCAATATAACACTATCCCTGCAGCACTGGGTGCTCTGAATGCTAGAGTCGAAGTAGCCTTTTCTGCTACAGGGATAGTGCTACATTGTACCTTTATCCCTGCCTTTACAGCCCCTGACAGAAAGTTCCCTGAAAATAGATAATGGCAAAAAACAATAAAAAGCATTGGTGATCTGACTTTAAACCTTATGCCTTGCAAAATATGTAAATTAAAAATGCAGGCTGTCACTTTAAAGTGATTGTAATGCCTAAACACAACTCTATCACCGATTCTTCTTTAGATTATAAGAAACACTTTGTGCTGTTTAAATGCTGTTACTTTTGCTTTGTTCGACTATTATGAAGTGGAGAAGGATCCCCCGCCCACCCCATCTGCCTACGTCACTGCTGCAGCTCTCTGAGGTCTGGATGGATGCATTGAGGGACTTACTTACTGAAATTTTTGTTCCTTGCCGCAGCTGTCAGGTCACACGACACCACTAGCCATTCAGTGGGAGGTGGCCAAAAGGAAAGGGCGGGGATCCTTCTACGCTTCATAACTTTAGAACGACACAAAAGTAAGAGTTTTTAAACAGCGCAAAGTGTTTCTTATACTCTAAAGAAGAATAGGCAATAGAGTTGTGTTTAGACATTACAAACCCTTTAAAGTGATTGTAATACTTCAATTTAATTTTATTTTATATGGTAGCCATTAAAAAAAAATATTAAAAACGATATAAGTCTTATCTATTGAGAGATATTCGCAAGTAAAGTTTCCCCTAACTGACGTCAGCGCTCTAGCTGACAGATTTGGAATCCAGTCTGCAGACCTGCTTTGCAAGCACACTTTGCAGATCGTTCCAGGTTATTTTTATATCGTGCGATCTCGGCTCTCGTTTTTAATGGGGTTTTTTTAATGGCTACCATATAAAATAAAATTAAATTGAAGTATTACTCTCACTTTAATGCATGTTCCAGTAATAAAATTGTCGTACTTGGGGGAGCTTCACTTTTGTTACTACCCTCCTGTGACAATCTGTGGGCCCTTAGATTTTTGGAACTATAACTCCCATTCTCCCCAAACAGCCAAGGCCTTAGGAACTACAGTATGTCTGTATACTCTCTGTTGTAGTCTACTGCATATAACTTTGTGTTTCCAATCTGAAAAAGACAATTGACCAATATGAACCATTCAGGATTACTTAAAGGGGCACTCTCACCAAACTATAAACATGCCCCTATTACCTGCTTGTAATAAGTGTACTATATTGGAGTCTCTTAAACTTTTCTTGGGAATTTCCTGATGGAGTCCCCTGCTGGAACCCCTCTTCATCTTCCCTGTCTGAAGGGCTCTCTGCTTCCTGTTCACATGATGAAAACTGTGTAAATAAAGTAATTTGGTCTTGCACTAAGACAAATCATTTATTTTATTCAGTTACAAAAAGGCATCAATAGGTCATGAAATAAGCATACTCGACAATGCAGTTTATACATGATTTTTAAATTGAGCGCTCACTAAAGCAACTAACTGAGCCCAAGCATTTAGAAAACAGCATAAAGATAATCTCTTTCAGAAGAACGTGCCTGGTACAAGGAACTATCGCTCTGTATTCATCAAGGAGTCCCAAATGTGGTGTTTATTTACAAGTAAGATGGGGTGAATAGTCTGAGATCGGTGTTACCTGACTCCCAAGAAGAAACAGATTTTCAACACACCACTAAGGCTAATATAAAACTACTGGAAAACATTGTATTTCCTTACGTTTATTGAGCTCCTCCTCTTCCTTCACTTTGAGGTCACATGACTGGAGATGACTGCGTGTGTACTAGGAATATTACAGCAATGTAGATTCCTTTAAGACCTGGTGCTTTAGAAATTTGTCTTGCTTGAGAGAGATCTATATACTTCAGCTTTTGGTAGGTATGAGTATGATATGCACTACAAATGAGCATGAGTGATTAACCCTTTGAGTGCCAGAGAGGTTGCAATGACTTTGATAACTGGCACTCACAGGGTTACAGGCCAGATGGTTGTGTGACGCATTGCGAAGCGCAACAATTCAACTACAACTTTAGTCAGGCTTGGGTTCGCTTGGCTCAGAGTAGTATCAGTCCTGTCACTATACCATAGGGTCATGTATATAAAGTCAGAAGTGGAACAACCCTAAAATAACCTCCTAACTTTTCTTTTAACCCTTTACAAAAATGACGACTGGGCAGCTTTCATGCTTTATTTACTAAAAAGCCAGGTGCTGTGCTCCGCATTCTTTGGGGGGGGGGGGGGGGGGTGCGCAGAAAACTGATGCACACAGCTGTCAATGGGGCTGGCCACGATCAGTAAGCCTGTGGTGCACAATCGCAGGCTTCAGTGTCAAGTCTGGGTAGGAAAGCAAACCTGAACATGTTTGTAGCAAGCACAATTATGTTCTTTTTGGTATGAATGTAAAATAACTGATTAACCCTTTGAGTACCAGAGTACCATATCCCTATGGCATTCACAGGGTTAAAAGACATGTAAAATTTCAAAACAGACCCCAACCAGTTCATTTTTTATCATATATTTAACTGTTTTATGCTAATTCCATACCTCCCAGCATTTCAAATGGCTAAAAGAGGGACATGTTTGTTCTAGGGGGTGTGGCTGGTGTGCGGACATTATCAAGAATTTTATCATGACCTCCTTGTGTAGCCTAATAATTGACTTATAACAAGACCAAAGTATTTTATTTACAGAGACTCATTTATAAACACACATACAGACATTTAAACAAATATTAATGTGAGTTTTATTGCTGTGGAGCAATGTAGTACACTTATGTACACATCACACAATCTGCTCTCCTAAAAAGAGGGACATCAGAGTGAGAAAGAGGGACAGAGGGATTGGGTCTAAAAGAGGGACACTTGGGAGTTATGTAATTCCATTCACACTATACTAATATTCGAATGCAAAGTGTATCACTTGGAGTGTCATTATAAATACCACCAGTGTGCGGTGTGTAGTATAGATTAAGTCATAGCAGTGTGTGGTAATAATCATTCAGATGGCTAATACAGCATATTGATACTTTGGATTCTCTTCAAGCGCAAGGGGTATGGTCCACCTGCCCAGGACTGAAAGGGTTAAATGTCAGTATGTGGGCGAGGAAATATATACAGTTAACACAGGAAGTGCCTGCGGCCACACACAGGATAATTTATACATGAACTACTACTTTTTTAAAATAAAATATCTAATACAAAGTATAATGTTTTTAGAAGACTTTCACATTTTAAAGGGATCTTATCACCTAAAACCAACTGTGGTGATTTTGAAATGCTTCAAAACAATATTTAACTGTGCCACCTATATATGTTTACAGTTTTCCACAAGCTGCATTTGGATGAACATCGTTGCGTCTTGAGAGAGGCCAGGTTGCTGAAAATTAAATAGAACTGCAGGCTGGCATCATGCGGTAGAGTTTCTGTGGCAGAAGTAGATCACAGGCAGGAGCCTGATTAACAGACAAGAAGCAGGAAGTGAAGTGAGCGGTGAATCTGAGTAACTACAGTTTGGTCACATGAGTATCATGTGACCAAACACTGGGACAACAGCAACATGAAGTTAAAGCCCAGCTCCTGGATTTGGGCTGCCACAATTGCAATTCTGTGCACGATTATTATGATGTTTCATTGCCTGGGGTTCAGGCCAGAGGTAAGTTTGAAATGTCTTGTCACTCCTACATAGCTAATATTTTGAGGAGAGCACGAGTAATTAACCCTTTAAGGACAAGATGGGGGGGGAGGTGAGCAGTGTACTTCTGGTAATTGAAGGGTTAATAATTTATTGTCTGGTTGGGGATTTTAGCCCCCAACAGCTGAAGGTTCAAAGATTGACTATCCCTGCAGTAGAGCAATACAAGTGATTTCCATAAAAAGTAGAGGCTTAACTCCATGGATGCTAGCAAGGAATCCAATGCATTGAAACAATGTGTATAAACCTCTAGTATTAACCCTGCCGTTCCCTTCTGGCACTCAAAGGGTTAAGTAGAAACTATGGCATATATGCACAGAGGTAAAAGTGGAGTAGTTCTGAGACTAACCAGTTACACCACAGGGAAGAAATAAACATTTCATTTGTTCCTTTTAACTGTTTGAGTGCCAGAAGGGTAACTAAAACATTGAGTTGTAATGCATTGGATGCCCCTCTAGCACTCAAAGGGTTAAATGAGGGTTTAGCCTCTTGGCTGCTAGAGCAGCGGTTCTCAACCTGTGGGTCATGACCCCGTCGGGGGTCAAATGACTATTTGCCAGGGGTCGCTGAAAATGTGTCTAATGTACACCTTCATAAAGCTCAAACATGTCTAACTTGTCTCATTATAGCTTGAGTTAGTATGAATCAGGGCCGTCGCTAGCATAAGGCGTCTGCTTAGTGAGCCGCAGCGGAGGGGAGCTGAGATGTCGAGAATTTTTTTTTCACTTATTTACTTATTTTTTTATATCTGCCGTGATTTAAGCGGTGTCTCCTTAGCTGGCGGCTAGTGACTGGTGGTGTCACTCTCATATGAGGTGACAGTGACTGAGGCAGGCAGCCACTGTGAGCCACAGGCAGCAGCACAGGAGACCTGGAGACGGAGTCCACTCACTGACTGACTCACACTGAATTAGCCATGACGATGTCAGGCACACGCACACATGCACCCTATCTGCGCACTGCTGCCAGAAGATGCAAGAGAGAGCAGCGGGAGCAGAGACAGAGTGCCGCGAGTGAATGAGTGAGTCTGACAATGATGCTACAGAATCGGGATGGGTTGTTGCATGCTGTACTGTACTGAATGAACAGAGCTGATGAGACTTAAAAAAAATATATATATACCCATCCATCAAGTTCAACCTTTGCTATATTACCCATGTTTAGCCAGATGAATGCATATCAATCAATAAATTAATAAACCAGCAATTAAGCCATTTCAAATTAAGCTGGGTAAAGGGTAATGGGTAAAGGAAAACCCTTCCTTACTCCAAAAGGCAGTCTGTTATCTCACTGGTTGAACATCCTATCTGCTTTGAAACAAATGGAGATAATTCTTAGTATTGTTCTGAGCTAGTAAGGTGTGGAGGAGCAACCCTGTGGGTTCTTGACTGCTAGCATCTATTATGTACCTGGTGTGTCCTGGTTGAATTTTCAGCAGTGCGCTTCTTCACTTCTCCACTAGGTGTCAGACTAGAACAAGAGGTGTCAGCCAGTCAGGAGAGAATATAGTTCCTGTTTTTATGGAGTTGGTGTATTACTTGTGTGAAGGTACATGGATGACATGAGATAAACCTATTCTCTCATGCATACCCACACATACACACATCTGTCTGCAGATACATACATCTAGGGGGTGAGGCGCCTCTGTCAGATCACATCACCCAGCAAAAAGTACCTTTTATATTCATATTTAAAGGGAAAAAACAAAATATGATTGAGTTAGACATGGTTTTGTGCTTTTGGCACCACCTACTGTATGTTAATTCATTTTTCTCAGGCTGGCAGTACATACTGTGTACATTAGGAAATGCCATGGTTTTCAAAGATATCCCTATCACCGAAGTGGGGAAGTATGTGGGGGAAAAAACCCTCTACTTTTCTATATCTACACCTTCTGGAAACTAGGCTAGGGGTAGGAGAAAGGCCAGATACCCCTTATTTAGAGAAGTGGGTTGTCTTTCTTTTTCTCCCTAATGTTGCGCGTTGTATACCTCCTTCTTCATATGTGTAGTATGTGCAGCCATTTCTTACAGTCAGGTCATATTTGAAGAATATAATTAGAATGATATTATGGTAATTGTAGATTTGTACTTCTGGCACCCCTTATGGTACATCAGCTCTTACCAATGGGGTATTATTTCACTTGGAAAGGGAGCTGCTAATGAATACAATAAGAATGTTCATAGTTTCCAAGGATTCCAGTAGCTATGAAGGTGTAGTATCTTCTGGAAACAATGCTGCTAACAGGAAGGTGATTGCCGCCTTCCCTCTCAGGCCTCCACTTCAACCCGGCGTTCTATGAATGTCCTGGTTGTGCAGGAAGATCCTCGAGACCCACTTGCATCATGTTGGTCTTGAAGGTCCTCTTGCTCAACCCAGGCATTCATTGAACGCCGTGTTGAAGTGGAGGCCTTAGAGGAAAGTGGAGATCGCCTTCCTGGTTGCAGCATTGATGACCTATCCTGTTGGATAGGTGATCAGTCTCAGGGGGTATCAGGAGGGGGTCTCGATTTTTAATTATTCATAATATATACACGACTGCTCTCATGCTCATAGGAGCAACCGTGTAGAATTTAGTGTTAAAAGTTACCTTGCAGTATAGGGAAGCTGCTTCCTTACATGCATGGCAAGTTTTGCTGGATGCCAGGTCCCAATTTATAGGCTTCGTTGTGCCCGGTATTTGTTGAGCCCTGATATACTGGACTAAGAGTGTGTGTGTGTTTTATATGTGTTATTTCATGTGAAAAATGTGGGAAATATCTTGTTTGTTTTGCTTATGTCAAGTGCTAATTTTTATCAGAAGACCTTTGTAAGGATAGTTAAGTTGTTTGTCATTAAATTTATTGGAATTTCAATTAAAAGAGAAAAAAAGGCCTTACCCATTTATTTTGTTTGTTTGGCTGTGTGTGGGGGGGGATGAAATGTATGATGTGGGTTGTTCACACAGAGAATCATCAAAAACTGCAATTTAACTGTGAAAACAGTCTTATATTAGCACTTGGAGTGAAAAAGAGAAGTTATATTGGACTTACTGTATTTCTTTTGTGTGTGTTGGGAGAGATGTATAAAAAGTCTTAAAAATGTAGTAATGTTTCATTATAGTGCATAGAAAGTTTTTACCTCAGCACTCCACTTTCTTAGTCCGGTGCAGAAAACCAAAGGGTCAGTGCCCGTTAAGACCCGCAATGTAAATAAGCAAACAAAGGATGATCTCTACAAACAGAATTGAAGTTTCAGCTCTACTGAGCAATTTTATTTATCACCATTAGCACAACGCTTCGGGGAAAGCTTCCCTTCATTACTGACGAAGGGAGGCTTTCCCCGAAACGTTGTTCTAATGGTGATAAATAAAATTGATCAGTAGAGCTGAAACTTCAATTCTGTGTGCAGAGATTATCCTTTGTTTCATGTTTCATTATAGTTAGGTTCAGTCATTCCTTGTACTAGGTACTAACGCTCTGCACCATTGCCAATGTTCATATCAGTCTAGTTTCTGTGTAATTATATTATAAATCCCCCCTCCTTCCCCTTTTCCATACATCATCATGCTTCCCCTCAGAACAGCAAGCCAGTCAGGATGGATCACAAAGAGGGACAATCTTCTTCAGCATAAGGAAAACCTGCCCTCCTTCATCAGAGGGGGGGGGGGCAGGGATTTCCTTATATTGATAGAAGATTGCCCCTCGTTGCATTCTGTCTGGTCAAGCGAACGGATTTCAGGTCTGAAGGGAGACATCGTTAAGTATGTAAAAGGGGCTGGAGGGAGACACTATATAATATAATTACACAGAAACTAGACCAATATGAATGTCGGCAGTGGTGCAGAGAGGCAAACCTTACTTTATAATAAAACATTACTGTCTCCTTTTAATGTATGTTTAAGAACTGTCACTAAAATTCATATTTATAAAGCCATAAATTCAAGTTTATAAATATGCCTATCTATAACACAATATTTTTTCTCATAAAAAGCTATCACTGTTTACTTCCATTAAAGGGATAGTAACGCCCCAGAACATGTTTTTATCATTTTGTAGGGATTAAAAAGTTGAGTTTAACGCAAAAAAAAGTATCTCTCAAACCACTATGGAGGCACATTGGAGGCAGGATAAATGGTGGGTAACTTTGTTACACTGAAAAATTAGTTATATAAACACACTTTGATACTATTAGACTCAATTATTGTAAATCCGGGAGAGGCAGAGCAAGGCCGGATAGCTGCTGTCGGACCACAACTGCTTTAAGCCAGTGGTTGGTGGGGTATGATAGGATTTGTAGTCGGGGGAAGCTGGAGCACCTCATATTGACCACCACTGTTTTAAATGTTGGTAATATTAAATGCTGACATCTTTCATTTTCTTTCCAGATTAGGTTTCCGCTCTTCTTTTATTTTGAACACAGAGCATCAGACCAGCTGTACAAGCTGGATATAGGCTGGCCAAAAAATCCAGAGCATTTCTCCGGTGTAGCCTTTGGTGTTGCAGTCGATCCTTTGAATTCGTTGGTTTATGTTGCCCAGGTATGTCATTTTTTTTTTTTTTTTTTTTTCAGAGCAGTTTTCAGTATATTGTTAAACTGAGATTATTTTTTTTTCTGTTGTTTCTGCTTTGGCCTTGTAAACGTAATGGTAGATAAGTCTCCAGCATACTACAAAGCAATGTGTTAGAGACATCTTACACCCAAAAGCAAGAATGTTAGAATTGAAGATGCTAAAATAATATAATATAATTTCAGTTAGTGGGAGTTTGGTTCATTTTTATTTGTCAGACTTGCAAAATGCGCCAGTGAAATAGAACAAAGCAGCAACATAAAAAAAAAACAAATTTCCTTTATTGTGTACAAAATTTTAAGTGCCTGTTTCCAATATGCAACATATTTCGATTAAAGGAGAGATTTCAGAGAGGAATACAATTTGTATAGTCCACCAAGATCAACGCATTTCACATCTATGACACTTGCTCATAATCACAAAAGGCTGATCTTGTTAGCAGGTCTTTTTTTTTAAACCGAGCTTATGCCAAATTATAAGTCACATAAAATGCGCCAACATTCAGCGTGAAACTGGTGTTATTGAATTTGATAGAACTTCAGGTTAAAAGGCATCCCCATCATTAACCCTCATTGTACCAGGGATGTATCCAGTTCCAGTTAACTATGAATCAGTTGCCTCACTGCATTGCATTTCTAAAAGCAGATCGTTAAATAGACTCTGACTACCCCATTCATTTTTCTGTGGGGAGAAACACAAATAAAAGCCTTCCCACAAATCACCTACATGGGACTTTTTACAGTGGGAGCCTTGCTTCTATTCAATGACCTGGAAGTTCGCTAGGGGCTTGAGGTGAAAATGGAAATCCATGGATATGTCTTGGGCCTTGCGTATAATACAAATGGCAGGCTGTATGTGAGAGATTTTCCCAGGAGTCTGTGAGCCCAGGGCCCTAATGTTTAAATTATGACTCCTAGATTGTCAGGGTACTTTATATACCTGTGGGCATATGGCTCCTAAATCTCCTACCTGACTTCTTGCCTTTGGTCTCTCCTGCTTTAAATAATTGTTTTGCTAAGTGGTGGGGACATTTCTGTGAACTAAAAGGATCAGCGGCAGAGGGCAGTGTAACTCTAGTATTTTGCATTCCTTTGTCCAACCCTCTGGTCCATAAAGGTTGACTAGAAGTAAACACTGATGTCACATATATTAATTATTGCACATGAAAAATTAATTTTCATGATGTTTTTTTTTTTGTTTGTTTTTTTGTATTTTTTGGGGGGTTTTTTTTAAATTTCAGAGAGGAGAGAATGTATCCAAAGTCCTTGTGTTTACAGAGGAAGGATATTTTAAAGAGAGCTGGAATACAAACACGATTGAGATGCCTCATGGCATATTTCTAGTCAACAGTGCTAATGAACAGTCAGTATGGATAACAGATGTTGGGCAAGGTACGTCATCTTCAGAACATATGTGGGTAAAATGTAGGCATACAGCTTCCATATGCATTTTGATGTGGTCATAAAAGTATTAATGGTGTAATGCAGGGGGTTGCCAACCCTAGCCCTTCAGGGCTACCATCTGTGCATGTTTTCAGAATATCTCTGCTAGAATACAGGTGAATCATCAGTGACTCAGGCACTTTAAGCCCTCGAGGGGGTGCACAACTCATTGCCTTGTCCTGTGTCGCTCATCTCTCAGGTCCTAAGTCATAAACTACATTCATTGAAACAGCAATATCCTGAAATCATGCACTTTGGGGATCTCTTGAAGATCAGGGGTTGTTTATTCATGGTGTAATGTATTTTATTATTTATAACAAAGGTGGGCAAACCACTGTTATTGCAATACAAAAAAATAAACTACTGAAGAGACAAAACCTTTCTATGTTATTTTTTTTACTAGTGTAAAAGCCCGTGTACATGGGCCAAGGTCCGGGTGATGTTAAGAGGCCTCTCCTGCTCTGCGTCCTGCAACCGACACAGTCATGCACTGTAGAGACTGGCCAAAAGCACAGAATTCTCCCAGCACAGAACTCCCAGCATTCTGTGCGTTCGGGCAGTCTCTACTGTGCATGACGGCTTCTGACAAACATCCTAGCAAATTATTATATAGGATGGAGAATTAATATGTGGGGCAGAAGTTCTCAAATGATAGAAATGCTAAAAATGCTATTTATTTTTTGAGGTGCAATATTTCATTAATTAAAGCATCTCCAAGCAGTGAAATTACCCTTGATTTAACTAGCAGTGCAATATAAATGTTTTCATAAAGCAACTTTTTGTAGCTGCCCAGCTTACCCTTATGAAGCTTTTTAAAACTAGTTGGATTTGGTCCTCTCAGCAGCTTAAAGGGGACCTATCACCCCTATACAATTTTGCCTCAGTTGATCTTCATATGGTGATAACTTTTAATCATTATTTTTTTGTTATACAATTCATGCCATGGTGAATTGTACATTTTTAAAAATGAGCCGGGGCCTTACTTCAGGACAGACTGCGTTTACAGATCTGTACCGCAGTCTGTCAATCTTCGTCTTTTCCCTCCCCAAGTATTGTCTCGTTCCAACCACTTACATGTAGAACTCCTCTGTCATCAGAGGAGGTTGGAATGCGACATTACTTGGGGAGGGGGGAGAACAGACGAAGATTGACAGGCTGTGGTACAGAGCTGTAACTGCAGTCTGTCCTGAAGTAAGGCACCGGCTCATTTTTAAAAATGTAAATTTCACCATACTGTAAGCTCCTGGGTAACTGTGGGGAGTTTTCTGACAAGCCATCATCAGCTAATATGAGTCCTTTTGGGTCTGCAAAGTGCATCCTGTGATCCCATATGAACAGACTTGGTAAAAGGTGCTAATAGTCCATTACATTGGAAGGATTTTCAAATTTCCTGACATTTCTTCTTGTGTTTTCATTTTATATATTAACAGACAGAATTTAGTAAACATGTAATACGTTACTTGCAGGGGCGCATGGACATACCATAAAACAGTACTCAACTTCTGGAAAGCTTCTACAGCTCTTAGGAACTGCAGGTAAAGCAGGCTCTGCTACAAATCCACTTCAGTTTGATCAGCCTGCAGAAATATTTGTTGAAACAACAGGTGAAATGTATATTGTGGATGGAGATGGTGGACTCAATAACAGATTACTCAAGCTCAGTAAAGGTAAGGGTTCATTATTCTGGAATCTAAAGATTGCTGGGTCAACCATACCAATAGGCAGCATATTGTCAAAATCAGAGACTACTAACCAAAATCACCCAAGGGCTTCATATGTATCCTTCAATTCCTTCAGAATGGATCTTTCACCTCTAATGTTTATGCTTCCATGTAATTTAAGTAGTATTAAAGTATGAGTAGTGTAGTTATTAAAAAAAAAAAAAAAAGTACTTACACATTTGGCAATGTGATGTCATGAGGTTTGCCTGCCATATAAACTGTACCACAGGCTTCTAATTGCAATGTTGGTCTTCCCCTGTATCTGTGTATGCCCTCCCAACACTTGTCATACAGAATGCAATATTAGTGAGTGCTGAGTGCCGGACCCCAAGAGGAGGGACAAGCACAGTCACGGTAAGGGAGGGGGAGCGCTGTCAATCATGCCCTAACTACTCAAGATGGCCGAACTCTTCCTCACCAATACAACTCACTATCGGGAACATTTAGTGCAGGTAACACAGGCTGTTTTGGACTCCTACAAATGTTTAAATATATTGGGGCAGGGGGTTAAGAGAGGTAAAAGATTCACATTGTAAGTTTAAAACAAAATCTAAATAGAGGAAGAAAAAAAGTAGATAAACCCATTGGATACTAGACAGGTCTCCAGTCTGGTTCTCTGAAGAAGAAGCGGATATTGTAAAGACTAAAAACTAAAAAGTACAGGTTGACTTGGAGGAAGCCAGAGAAGTTTACAGTGTTAAACAGAGGGAGGCTAAGCACGTTATAATATGTGCTAAATCCCAAACAAATTAGAAAAATAGCAAAGTCTGTAAAACAAACAAACCTGTGACAAAACTTTCTTTAGAGAAAAGTAAAAGACTAGAGTCAGAAAATGGTAGATATTTTGTGGCAAATAAAGAAATGGATGTAAAAAGGGGGACCCTCCACTGATTAGGAGAACTGTTATTGAGGTGTTACTTATATTACAAAAATTGAAAGTGGATGAATCGGTTAGTCCAGATGAGATTGATCTAAAACTATTAAGAGCTTAGGTCCGTGCTTTCAGCACAATTAGCTGAGCTTTTTAACCAATCTTATTAACAGCAGTGGTTTCAACGGACTGGAAAATTGTACTGTAATGCCACTAAAACAAGCAAACCAAAAAACAAAACGCAGTAGGGTGGAATCTGGCAATTCAAATCTAGTCTGACACCAGTAGATGGGAGAATAATGGAACATTATTGAAAGGATGAATTGTTGCATACAGTGGATATAAAAAGTCTACACACTCCTGTTAAAATGCCAGGTTCTTGTGATGTTAAAGAATGAGACAAAGATAAATCATGTCAGAACTTTTTCCACCTTTAATGTGACCTATAACGTGAACAATTCAATTGCAAAACAAACTGAAATCATTGAGGGGGAAAATTAAAGAATAAAAAACTACAATAACCTGGTTGCATAGGTGTGCACACCCTTCAACTAATACTTTGTTGAAGCACCTTTTGATTTTATTACAGCAATCAGTCTTTTTGGGTAGTAGTTTATTAGCATGGCACATCTTGACGTGGGAATATTTGCCCACTCTTCTTTGCAAAAGCGCTCCAAATCTGTCAGATTGTGAGGACATCTCCTGTGCACAGCCCTCTTCAGATCACCCCACAGCTGTTCAATTGGATTCAGGTCTGAGCACGGGCTGGGCCATTCCAAAACATTATTCTTCTTCTGGTGGAGCCATGCTTTTGTGGATTTGGATGTGTGCTTTGGGTCGTTGTCGTGCTGAAAGGTGAACTTCCTCTTCATCTTCAGATTTCTAACAGACACCTGGAGGTTTTGTGCCAAAATTGCCTGGTGTTTGGAACTGTTCATTATTCCCTCCACCCTGACTAAGCATGATGCTGCCACCACCATGCTTCACTGTGGGTATGGTGTTCTTTGGGTGATGTGCAGTGTTGTTTTTACGCCAAACATACCTTTTGGAATTATGGCCAAAAAGTTCAGCCTTGGTTTCATCAGACCATAACACATTTTAAGTGCTTTTGGGGGACTTGATGTTTGTTATTGCAAACTTCAGCTGGTCTTGGATGTTTTTCTTTGTAAGAAAAGGCTTCCGTCTTGCCACCCTACCCCATAGCGCATTCATATGAAGAATACGGGAGAATACCAGTACTTGCCAGAAATTCCTGCAGTTCCTTTAATGTTGCAGTAGGCCTCTTGGAAGCCTCCCTGAGCAGTTTTCTTCTCGTCAATTTTGGAGGGACATCCAGTTCTTGGTAATGTCTCTGTTGTGCCATATTTTCTCCACTTAATGATGACTGTCTTCACTGTGTTCCATGGTATATCTAATGCTTGGAAATTCTTTTGTACCCTTCTCCTGACTGATATCTTTCAACAATGAGATCCCTCTGATGCTTTGGAAGCTCTCTGTGGCCTATGGCTTTTGCTCTGAGATGCAGCTAAGCAAATGTCAGGAAAATCCTACTAGAACGGCTGAACTTTATTTGTGATTAATCGGAGTCACTTTAAATGATGGCAGGTGTGTAATGACTTATATTTAACATGAGATTGAATGTGATTGGTTAATTCTGAACACAGCTACATCCCCAGTTATAAGAGGGTGTGCACACCTATGCAACCAGGATATTGTGAGTTTTTTATTTTCCCCCTCAATGATTTCAGTTTGTTTTGCAATTGAATTGTTAACGTTATAGGTCACATTAAAGGTGACATGATTTTTCTTTGTCTCATTCTTTAACATCACAAGAACCTAGCATTTTAACAGGGGTGTGTAGATTTTTTATATCCACTGTAACTGAAGTCTTATGACTTGCAAGATCCATAGCAGCATGGTTTTACAATAGGATGATGTTGCTAAACAAATATAGGGGAATTTTTTGATTGTTACTCAAGTGATAGGTAAGGGTGGAGGAGTAGTTTGGATTTTAATTAAAGCTTTTGATACTGTCCCACATAAGAAGTTGATTCATAAATTGCGTAATTTAGGACTGAACTCAAAGATAGTTGATTGGATAAGTAACTGCCTGAAGGACAGGCAACAGTGTGTTCAGAGGAAGGACTGGTAACTATTGCATGCCCCTGGGGTTGGTGCTAGGGAACTTTCACTTCAATAACTTAATTAGTCATATTACTAGTAGTATACAAGGTAAAGTGTACCATTTTGCTGATAATACAAAAATCTGCAACAGGGCTGACTGTCCAGGAAGGATAAATCGATAAGGATTTAGGAAAACTGGAAGAATTAACAAGAGTATGAGCTCTAAAGTTTAATCCTGAAAAATACAAGATAATGAATATAGATGTCACAGTACCTTGTCTCCAGCACCCCCGCCGCTTCACTGAGGCTCGGTGTCTTTCCACGTGTCATCTGCAGGCAAGAGGCTTCAAGCATGCTGCAGGCCTCTGTTTTATGTGTGTTTGTTTCTTGTAGTCTCCTCCTACCTACTTACTCCTTCTAGCTGCTCCTTCTACCTACTTCCTGTGGAGTGGTTTAAAGGGCAGACTGAGTCCTGACTCAGTCACCCTTATGTTGTTGTTCTGAGCAGTTCATTTTCTGGTATTCCTGATTCCTGTGTATGATCCGGCTTGTTTGTCTATCCATTCTGGTGTTGATCTGTGGCTCTGTCTGAATATTCCCCTTGGCATTCTGATTTGACTCAGATATCCTTTCTGGTGCAAACCTGTGGCTCTGGCTGTCTACATGCTCCATGTATGACCTAGGCTTGTCTGACTACCCACTCTGGTGTTGACCAGGGGCTCTATCCACTGTGCATCCAGCATACATACGCTCCAGTGGATATCCTGTCTGGTGCAAACCTGTGGCTGTGGCTGACTACCCGCTCTGTGTATGACCTAGGCTTGTCTAACTACACACTTTGGTGTTGACCTGGGGCTCTATCCACTGCACATCCAGCATTCCATTGCTTCAGAGGATATCCTTTCTGGTGCAAACCTGTGGCTCTGGCTGTCTACCCGCTCCGTGTATGACTTTGGCTCGTCTGACTATCCTATCAGGTGCTTACTAGAAGGCTCTGTCTGTTCGCTCAGTTTGTTGGTTCCGTTATTCAGACATCCTTCTTAGTACTAACCTGGGGCTCTAGCAGACTCCTAGCTACTGACTGCAGGCTGAGTCAGTATCTCTTGGGCGTTACCTTACCACGAGACTCCAGTGGGCTGAGGCTTAGTCTCGGACAGTGTTGCACAGATATTGTGAGACTGCTATTCCTGATACAGTGCTCGCTGTTTCAATCACCCACTGTGTGTTTATTTATATACTGCATTACTGTAATTATTCTCATAATAAAGGTTCTATTAACTATACCGTCTGACTCCTGGTTTTGCTTGCCAGCCGTAACAATAGAATACAGACTTAAAGCGGAACTACCACCCTTTATAAAGTCGTCCCCCTATAATTTAGGCATATGGCGACTAGCTTCTTAATAGTGCTATTATCTCTCACAAGTACCCAGTGCTGAAGTAATCCTTTTTCCTCTGAAACTGACGGCCAGGCTTTTTGCATTAGAGCCGATTGTGCTCCTGTGCCGTCAGTCCCTTCTGGTGCCTTAAAGGGATTTTTTATAATAAAAAGTTTCTTAGTAATGTTTCATAATAAAAGCAGCTCTAATTAATCATCATAGTATTAGGACTTTGGAGAGTGTTATTTCAATTCTGTCAGAGTTGTAGTTCAAGAGTAATTCAATGACAAAGTATCCCCCTCCTGCCCCTTTTACTGATGTAACACTGCTCAGCCATAGCAGAAGGGAGGTGCCCAGGTAGACTGCAGAGAGGGACAATCTTCAATTAAGATAAGGGAAAAACCTGAAAAACTTGTAAAGGGGGGCAGGGCTTTCATTGTTCTGATAGGAAGAATATTGTCCCCTGCTGTTATCTGTCTGGTCTATGGACTGCATTCCACATCTGAGAAGAGATTGCTTACACTAGGTAAAAGGTGCGGGAGGGGAAACTTTGGTTGTGAATATCTCTCAAACCATAAAGGTTTGAGAGATAAGATTTGTATCGTTCTTCATGTTTTCTTTATGCCTACAAAATAAAATAAAGATAAAACGAAGTATTAATATCCCTTTAAGGCACCATGCAATACGTCCTAAAGTAGTCAGGGACAGACAGTGCAGGTGTGCAGACGTCTCTAATCCAAGATGTCTGTATGCAAGCCTGGCCACCGGTCTCAGAAGAAAAAGGATTCCTTCAGAACTGGGTACTTGTGTGAGATAATAGGACTATTAAGAAGCTAGTTGCCATATGCCTAATTATTGGAGGGCGACTATATATAGGGTGGTAGTTCTGCTTTAATGATACTTTATTGACAAAAACATCAGTGGAAAGGGATTGGGGAGATTTTAAGGTAGGCAAGCAATGCAGTAAAGCAGTGGGAAAAGGAAGCCAATTTCTTGGTTGTATAAGATGAGGGATTAACGGAATAGAGGGGTACTAATGCCATTGTATAGATTGCTGATAAGCCCTCACTTGCTATATAGATCTGGAGACCACATCTACAGAAGGACATTAAATGGAAGCAGTTCAAAGATTCACTAAACTGGTGCAAGGTAATTCTGATGAAGAGTTTCAGGATAGAGTAAAACAAATATGTATTGCTTGAAAGGGAGGAAGGAGAGGGGTGAGATGAAACCTATAAATATATTAAGGGATTTGATATAGTTCAGGAGGTAAGAATTATACTGAAAAAAGAATACTAGAACTCTATCTAGCCTCCTCCGATGACGGAGGCTTTCTGCCTGTAAGATGAAGCGGTCTCATTGGCAGAGATCGATATCTATCTAGCCAATGAGACTTCTCCAGCTTACAAGCTGAAAGCCTCTGTCCAGGAGGCTGGATAGAGGGAGGGGAGCAGAGGCAGAGTGACAGACTGCGGTTACAGAGCAGGTAACCGCAGTCTATGCGGAAGTAGGTGCAGGGCAGAGTGTATGACTGCAATTTCGACCAAACAGAAAAAAAATTAATACACTTTTACTCATATTTGATATATAGGCTAACTTATATAGGGGTGATACATCCCTTTTAAGCTATATATGCTTTGCTCTTAACATATGTATAATATGTTTCCTATGCCCCACTTGATTATATGAATTGTATAAGCCATGGATATTAATACTTATTTGCTATAATATTTCTTCATATAAGTCCTTTTAAGGCTTTTTCAACATGATCTTGCTATGACTCTGGTGCAGTGGTTTCCACATCCAGTCCTTGTGACACATTAACAGTACAACTGTTAATAATACCCCCGCCCCCCGTGTACCATACCGTTGCCAGAAAGTCCTAATAACCTTTATGAATTTGTCATGTCCATTGAGGCAGACAAGACAATTGCTATCAGGACCATGGTGCATCAAACTCTCCTCATTGAACATGGTACTCTTAACTGTTTAAACACTAGAATGGTGTGTCTCGCATCATTTTGCTGCTCTGTACATCTCTTTGGTTGATAAAGGGTTAAGTTGGTTCATACACTCTGCCTTCTTCACTTAGAAAACAAACATGACAAAATTCAGATTAGAGCCGTTAGGGTTTTCTGGCCATGGTAAGATAAGTGAAGGTTTATAATTCTGAGGTGTTTTTCCTCATTTAAATCCTTGGGGACCAGAGAGAAGTGCAGCACTACTTTGCACAGCCATCTTGTTTTCAAGGGGTTAAGATCTCACATGAGCACAGGTGGCTGAGTCATTGTGTCAGACCTACCAGTGCAAATTATTTTCTTGCATAAGGTTAACTGGTAAACCCATATGGTGTAGATATGTCCCAAGGACCGGAGTCGGGAACCATGTATAATATGGTCCATGGACTCTTCCTCCTAGCGTAGTATAAAGACAAAAGTGAATCAAAGCGAGTTCAAACCAACTGCTTCTTAAGGAACAGGAATCATTTCCCAATTGATTCAGATGGGCTGCTTAATCCCTAGAATTCTAGAGTGGTCTGCAACACTGGAGACCTCTCAAGCATTCAAGGAATTAAAATCCCTATTTGAATCAGTTGGGGCTTTTCATTTGTTCCTGTATGGTACAGCTGGATTGTTGTACATGTGTCTCCGAATTGCTCCTCCCCTTTGCATCACGGATTCATTTGGGTATAAGCACTGAGAAACCGTCCTGGTGCTTGTGTATTTTATTTATTTATTTTTTAACTTGTAATGGGACCAAACATATCCAAGCAATGTTGTTTTGTTTCTTCAAATTCATGTATATAATATATAAATTGCATTTTTAACCCCTTAAGGACCCAGGACAGTCCAGGACCATCATGGCTTGTTTTCCTTTAAGGACCAATGACGGTCCAGGACCGTCATAGCTTGTTTTCCCTTAAGGACCGTCATGGAATTCCAGGCTTCCCGTGCATCTGCACACTGTTTGGGGAGTCTGGAATCAGATTAAAAAAAAAAAAAAGGTCCGTGGTCCTTAAGTGACAGCCGCTTGCGTGCACAGCCGGTACTTAAGGGGTTAAAGAAACTATCCCCTTTTTTTTTTTTTTTTTATAAAAGTACATAGGACCTCTTTTTCAAGCTAGAGCGGCATAATTAGGGAGAAAGCCACCTGTACCCTAGGACTGAAATGAAGAATCCACACATCTCCATTTCTTTAACCCCTTAAATGCTAGAGACATTTGCAACCTATTTCTTTGAAATGCACTGGAGACCTCTAGCATTAAATGTTTTAAAGCCCCATTTAAAGCATTGGCCATTTTCATTTGCCCCTACAGTGCAGTTGGTCTGTTCTAGTATTGCACTTCACTAGTTTGATTAAGACCCACATTTTTATATTTTATAATTGGAGAACACATTAAAGTTAAACCTGTTGAGTACTGATACACACTATAGATTTACAACAGTGTTCAGTGTCATTCATCTTCTACAAGAGCCAATAGGGTAGCATTGAGTGTAAAAAAGTATCACGGTGCCCGTGATTCCCTGTCAGTCACACTGATGGTACCTGTGCATTGGTGCAGATTGTTTGGCCCGCCCAGGATGTTCCTTTTTATACTGGGCCTGTGACAGCTGTCTGGTGCCCTTTCGTGGTGTTCCTGAAGTTGAGCCTCTTGCTGAGTTACTGTGTTCCTGTGTACCGATTTGGCTCGTCTGACCATTCTCTGTTCCTGCTCTCTGATTGGATTCCTGCGCTGGCTGACGTTTCCTGCTCCGTTACCGACCTGGCTGTGGCTGACTTCCTGCTCCGTTACCGACCTGGCTGTGGCTGACGTTCCTGCTCCGTTACCGACCTGGCTGTGGCTGACGTTCCTGCTCCGTTACCGACCTGGCTGTGGCTGACGTTCCTGCTCCGTTACCGACCTGGCTGTGGCTGACGTTCCTGCTCCGTTACCGACCTGGCTGTGGCTGACTTCCTGCTCCGTTACCGACCTGGCTGTGGCTGACGTTCCTGATCGAGAGGGTCCTGGTTCCGGTCTTCGCTGCCGGTTGCTTATCAGTTCCTGAGTTCCTGTGTTTCCAGGTCGCCCGTCGGCGACATTCTGAACTGTAGTAGTGGGGCTCCGTTCATTCACTCTCATTGGCGCTACACCGTGGCCTTCGTTTACCGAGCTGTTGTATGCTAGCTGAGCTGCCCCTCTGTGGCCGTACCTGCCCGATCCAGTTACTGTGTGTGTGTTGCCTCCATTATAGAGCCGATTACACTTGCCAAGCTTTATCATACTATCCGAGCCGCTTACACAGTCTGAGCTGCGCTTTGTACCTAGTCTGTCCGTGGCTTAAGCAGAGCAGTTTAGTCCCGGTACGTGGTTTACCGTGCATGCATCTCCCGGTGCAGTGGCCTCCGTTTGCTCTCGCTGTATGGTACTGATACGGCACCGGAAGGGTGTCTGGGCGCTAGTCATTGCTCGTGTGTAGTATCATTCATCGCATTCCTGTGCGAGGCTCGCGGTGGCTGGTATAGTGTTACTCCTGTTGGCACCTGGTGGGTGACCTGGCTCTGATCTCCTTTGGCTCACAACAGTACTCCTGTACGTTCAAGGGCTTGACAGGTTCCGTTTACCAGTTCTGCTAGCGGCTCTTCCATTCACTCCTCCTGGAGTTTTACTCGGCTCTGGTTGCTTGTGCAGTCTCCTTGGGCGTCCTTTTGTAACAGCTATATGAGAGTGATTTGAGCAAGCCTACTACTGATCGTGTATTCTTCCAGAGACTTATTGGTTCAGCTGGGCGTCGTCAGCCTACCATCATTGTGACTGATCAGTGGGTTATTCCTTAACCCTTGTCTATCCTGTTATACAGTACTATTCCATATTTTTGTACTATTACTGCTTTATACCAGTCTGTCTATGCCTGACCTGGCCCCCAGGGGCGCTATTCCTGGTATTCTGTTCAAAATAAACTGTGTTTTTACTTATAACCTTGTCTGAGTGTCAGAAAACCGTAACAAAAAGGCAAATAGATGCACAAGATGGAAATATAATTCTACCTCTGTATTACTCATTGGTAAGGTATCATCTAAACTAAGTATGGAGTATGGTTTAAGCACCAGTTCTTAAAACAGATGTTATTGAATTGAAAAAAGTACAGACATGTACAATAGAAATTATAGACTAGACACACCTTGTTTGTTTACAGTAGAGAAGATACAGTATTACACTTTACCAATATATTCAAGAACAATACAAACAACTCCCGAGGGACTTATTACTTAGACTGTAGCAAAAAACAAAGTTCTGATGAACTGAAGGACAACGTTCATTGTCTGGCATGGAGATTGAATCCTCAATTTTGAAGAAGAAGGGGTTTTCTTTTGGTGTGGTGGCTACTATGCTTAGTGCCCGTAAGCCAGTTTCCTCCAAGGCATACCATCGAGTTTGGTCTACCTTTCTATCTTGGTGTGCTGATAGGGACCTGTCTCAGGATTTTGATCATCCTGCGGTCCTTTCCTATCTCTAGGATGGTGTGGATAAGGGTCTCTTCTATTCTTCCTGATGTCAAGGTTTTCTTCCAAGGCGTTGCTCATACCCGTCCTGTGTTTAAGACTCCTGCTCCTCAGTGGGACCTTAACTTGGTTTTGGGTGTCCTTCAGCACCCTCCCTTTGAGTCCTTGGCCACTATTCCTTTGCATCTGCTGATGTGGAAGATGGCTTTTCTCCTGGCGATTGTGTTTGTTTGCCGTGTTGCGGCACTGCATGCCCTGTCTTGTAGGCCACCCTTTTTGGTGTTTCACAAGGACAAGGCAGTGCTTCGCACTTCGCAAGAGTTTCTCCCGAAGGTGGTGTCTGAGTTCCACATTAATCAGGAGATTGTGGTTCCTTCTTTCTGCCCTAACCCTATTTCTGACAAGGAGAAGGATCTTCATCTGTTACATGTTGTGCATTGTCTCAAGTTCTATGTGCACTGCACTAAGCCATTGAGGCAGTCTGACACTCTTTTTGTCATTCCTGAGGGTCCCACAGGGAAGCCTGCTTCCAAGGTAACTATTGCTTCTTGGATCAAGTCCACTATTCGTAAGGCTCACAAACTTAGGAAGAAGCCTGTTCTCTTTCGGGACATGGTTCATTCTATGAGATCTATTGGGGCATCTTTGGCCTACAAGAATCAGACCTCAGCTGATCAGCTGTGCAAGGCGGCCACTTGGTCGTCCGTGCATACCTTCTCAAAATACTTCCGTGTGGATGTGCTGGCATCGGCTGATGCCAGTTTTGGGAGGAAGATCCTGGAGACAGCCTTGCCTGTCTAGGCTCTCTTTACTCTTTCACTTTTGAGCCCTGTTGGCTATAGTTCAGTGTGCTGTGTAACAGTTCCTGGGGTCTGTATTACCCCTGTTCGGTGTCCGTTGGCACTTTATGGTTATTGTTGAGCTATTTCTGATCTGTTGGTTCATTGGTGCTCTGGTGACTTTGGGGGCCTGCACCTGGTCCTTGCCTTTCTTCCCTCCCTGGGGAACTTAATGGTTGGACATCCCAAAGTTACCAATAACCCGTATTGAACGACAGAGAAAAGAGAATTTTACTCTTACCTGTTAAATCCTTTTCTCTTAGTCCATACAGGTTACTGGTCTCCCACCCTGTCAAGGGACCATGCTTGGCTCTCCTGTGGCAGAACGTGGGGGTCCTTTCGGGTTCATGCCCACAGGAGTCTTCCTTTACCTTCTTACTACCTAGTCAGTAGTTAGTTTTCAAATATTACTGATTGGGGATTGGCTAGCTGCAAGCTAAGGAAAGCAGGTAGGCTCCACCTAGCAGTCACTTCTCAGAATTGTTCCTGCCTACTTAAAGGGGCTGATCGCCTACCCAAAGTTACCAGTAACCTGTATGGACTAAGAGAAAAGGATTTAACAGGTAAGACTAAAATCCTCTTGTCTTTTGGAGCCAGGGTGGAATTAATTTTATATATATTAATATATTTTTTTTTTTTACCCAGTTGGGGCATAATTGGAAATGGCATCAACAGGTTTTTTTTCTCCTTCTTTTGGATCAACAAGATGATAAGTCAGAGGCTGGTCTAGATGGAAACATATCTTCAACCTTGTCAAATGTGTATTAAGTGAATGAATGGTCTAGGATTTTCCAAGAGTAATCTGCAAGCTTCTAGCATTCAGTTCTTCTCTTTATTCCTTATAGATTCATCACTGCTGTGGACCCATGGTGGTCATGGTACCAAGCCTGGTCAGTTCTATATCCCGCACAGCGTAACTGTGGATGAAGTGGGACGAGTAAGACTATTTCTGGTCCTATAATACAAACCTAAGCATAGTTGAACCATGTTTCTCCACTTTTGAACTACAAACAAGTAAGCTCCTACACATAGCACAATGTGTTACTTTTAATATAAAGAAGACTTGGCAAATGACTTTTATAAGGTGTTATTGCCTTCCAATCCAGTGGTAGCCATGGGGTTACACAAACGCACACATATGTACATATGCATACATATACACACTTATACATGCACACACGCACTGATATATATATATTTATATGTATGATATGTCCATTTGATTTAAATGGGACTATTAACTCCTTGACTGCTAAAATGGTCTCAAAGCATCAAAAACCAATGCATTAGAGACCTAAATGGCTTTCAGTGGATTAAAAGCCCCATTTGAATCAATGGGAATTTTTAATTCTCCCCCCTGTCGGAGCAGTTGCTTTGCTCCAGAATTGCTTGTATTTTGCATTCTGCATAAAGACTTTTGTTACATGTGTATAGAAGTGACAGTGTGTGTGTTGTCCCTAGGTCTGGGTGGCAGACCGAGGAAATAAAAGGATACAGGTGTTTGATAAACTCTCTGGAGAGTGGATTGGATCATGGGACACCTGTTTCTCAGAAGATGGGCCCTACTCAGTCAGGTACAAACACACGGAGGGTAAAATAAATCCCTAACCTGTCAGAGAGGTAAAGTTGCACACTATAAAATTAGCTTTTTTGAAAACCCCTGATGGTAACTGCTGAATTTTAAGGTTTTATTTTTTTTTTTTAAACCATCCATGATGTGTAAAATATAAACTACCATCTGCTACTGGAGAAAAATGCTAATAAAAGGTAGTGATCCTTATGGTAATTGTACAGTGGCGCTGTTGCTAAACGATCCTATGGACAGCTCTGGTCCCGGGACCATAAATCTCCATAGGATGGTGTAGCAACAGCGCCACTGTACAATTTCAGGCCATTGTGATATTGCACCTAAAAAATTCAACTTTGAAAATTAATAACTTTTGAATGAAACACCTTTCAGCAGTGAGAGTACTCTTGTTTTACTCAGGGGGATAAACCCTACAACATATTTTTTTTACATTTTAAGTATTACTATCCCTTTAAAATTACACCTGTAGCAGGGAATGCTTTGCCTGAAGAATGAGAGATGAAGCCCTTCTTGCTTCAGGCAAAATATTCCCTGCAGGGACCTTCAGCCCACACAGTAAATGACACACACAATTACTTATTTCAGCAGGGATTGCCTGAGGCATGTGCATGTTTTGGGTCAAGCATCCCACTTTTTAGCAACAATGGGACTTAACCTAAATTAATTGCACTACAGGAACTGGTTCAGTGCCTTTTTAGCACTACAACATAAATAGAAAAAGGAACCTTGCCATTAACCTAATGGAACATGCACTTCGTCTTATTATTGTTTAGCCTTATTATAATATATTATATGTTATATATACACTAGTATGAAAGCCCGTATACACGGGCTAAAGTGCACCCAGCTGCCCCGGAGCCGGGAGCAGAGACAGGACGTGAGCCGTCTGGAGCGGGGCAGTGTGTTCGGCGAGACTCTACTGAGCATGACTGCAGTCATGTGCAGTAGAGACTCGCTGAACGCGCTGATCCTTAGCGGGGAGCTCCAGACGGCTCACAGCGAAGTTCCGTGTGTGCGAAACCACACATGCACAGTAGAGACTCTCTATTGCGCATGTGCGATTACGGCTCACAGTGAGCGACGCATTCTACCACTTTTTGTAATAGGATATATATATTGAGTTCCATTCTGTTTCCAAATTTTGATGTGCTGCAGAATATATAGGTGTCCTATTCATGTATATTAATAATATATCTAAATTCAGCAATCTTTTTTTATTATATTGATTTATTATTCAGTCTTCTTTTTCTGTTGTTATTCTAGGCTAACTGCTGATAAGAAGTATTTTGTGGTCGCTCAGCTGAGCATAAGCAGAGTGCTGTTCTTAGCTGTCCCTCCAATCGGGAATATTGGACATTGCCACATTTTAAGCACTATACAAATGGCTGATGGGGTCCGGCCACATCTTGTAGATGTCAGTGTGAAAACTGGCTCTGTTTATGTTGCAGAAATTGGTGCTCAACAAGTACAGAAATACATTATGATAAATACTTAAAGTTCATCTTATTCCAATCAATGGTTTCACGTATTTATATTAATACAGAATTGGGGTTAGTAAATCTCCTTGTTGAACTGCATATAGTTCCTATGTTATTTATGGCTTTTATCCCAGACTCACCTGATGGGAAAATACCACGTTATCAAAATGCAAAATGGAGTGCCCTTTAATTGTTTATTTATGGCAATTCCACAGAAAAATGGAAAAACAGACTGGCAATCAGATTGCTCCACTGCAATAAAACTCAATGTTTTGTTTAATAAGTTTGTTTCAATGAGTATATGTGTTTCAGTCTGGGATATCAAAACACTTTGGTTTTGTTCTAACTCATTTATTCAGTTACATACAGAGTTGTCAATATTTTATGAAGTAACCTAAAAATTCTTAGTAAACTCCCCTGCATCAGTCATGCCTCCAGCCACCCCACCTAAGACAAAAGTATCTCTATTATTTGGGCATTTGAAACATGGTATCTTGTTGAAATGGTGACAACTTCAAAATGTTGATGTTTAAAATGTCACCTTTACAAAAGGATACCCCCATTGTGAGGCCAATCTAGGATGACGATGATAAGGTGGCATATGTGATGATTAAAAAAGAAAAACCTCCATATGACAGGCTGTGAAAAATGTTAAATATGAAACCTGATCTACCAAGAACATTCGTAAGCATAAGTCTGTTCCTCCACTCCAGTGGGTAAGCCACGTGCTCACCCTGTGCCACAGGCTTCCCATCCATTGACATCTGGTCAATAGGACCCTTTCAGGACCCTTTCATTGCCCCTGCCACTTCCGCACTTGCTGCTAATCCAACTCCTTCCTTCACTTCCATCAGTCTATGTTCTGGGTAACTCAACCCATGTAGGTATTATCAGTCTTCTTCTTGGTCCATGTGATGTCTGGTCCTGCTCCTTGTTGAAGTGATGAAACTCTTCCTTCTTTCTGGACACGATTTTAAAAGGTAACATTCATAAAGAGCCATTTTGATGCCCGCGTCATTTTAATGTCACTATTTTGACTCATGTTTTCATAGTAAATCTTGAAATATTGGGATGTATGTTGTTCTGTACATTCTTCAATATCCTAACAAAGTGTTTCTCAACTGTGGTCCTTGGTGCACAAAAACAGTACATTTTTTCATGTGTGGTCATTTAAGTAATCTGCCTGAGCTTAATTAAGGATACCCTGAACACCTTTCTTGTTTGTGCCCCGAGAACTGGAGCTGAGAATCACTCTCCTAGTGTGGCATTCACATCAACATTAGCAAATCTGGGTTTGTATTGATCTGTTTTTGTAAACAGTGCTTTCTTACTACAGCAGATTTAAATGCAAGCTTTCAAGACTTCTTAGGTCTCTTCCTCAGGCATGTTATACAGATAACCGTGACAAGCATCTCCAGAAACTCAGAGGAGACTTTATAAGACAGGGTTACAGTGCAAGGATTATTGACAGTCAGATACAGAAAGCTACTCACATACCAAGAAAAGATCTGTTGAGCTACAAAGAACAGCATAAGGGAAACCGTGTGCCACTTGTTGTCACTTACCACCCCCAGGTTGAAGCTGTGCGCAAAATTTCAAGAGAACTTCAAGCAACCTTACACACAGATGAAAGACTTAAGAACATATTTCCACAGCCTCCCTTACTCTCCTTCAGACAGCCTCCCAATTTAAAGCAACTTATAGTAAGGAGTGCCCTGAACAAAAATAAAAAAATGGCACATTACCCTGCCTACAAAGTAGGTGTAAAACCTGTGCACATATTTATACCACAGACAAGATACCCATACCAAACACCCAGTTACACCATAAGATCAATGGTAATTTCACCTGCAAATCATCCAATGTAATATACCTTATCATGTGTGCAAAATGCCCAACAGCTCTTTATGTGGGGGAAACGGGATAGAAATTACATAAGAGGATTAAATCCCACAGATTCAGCATTGTCCCAGTGGGAGAACATTTTTGCCAAAGTGGGCACAGTATCAGGGACATTAAATTGATTGTACTAATGGGACAATTTCGCAATCAGAGGGACAGAAAATTATGGGAGGTAAAATTAATGTTACAATTTGACTCTTTGACCTATGGCCTAAACAGGGACAGGGAATTTCTGTCACAGTACTTAATTGTGAATTAACTTTTACGACAATCCCTCTGGAATCATAAATACCTGGACCCAGAGGAAGAATGCTATTTAAATCACATCCTCTACCATTGACTGATCAAGGAATGTGTATCTGGACTAACATTCTTATCTGATTTCCATTATAAACAATGTAATGTGTACTTGTATTTAAGAGAGAAGTTTTCATATTTATCTGTATAACATGCCTGAGGAAGAGACCTAAGGAGTCTTGAAAGCTTGATTTTTAAATCTGTTTAGTTAGCCAATAAAGGTATCAACTGTACAAAAAATGTTGCATCTTGTATTTCTACGGCTAACACGGTACCAACTCTCATCTATTCTTACTACAACAAAATACATACATTCTTAATACATACAAAAAATGTATCTTACCCATATTGTACTCGTGTTATTTTGCAGAATTTGTAAATAGATAAACCTGCCTAAAGCCCCAAGTCAGTAAACTGTAAAACTGCTCTTGATCCAGTTTTACCATGTTTTTCAGAATATACAATGCGTGGGAATGTAAAATTGGATGGATACATTTAATATCAACATACTTTTATACTAAAAAATAATAGGGACAATACAAGGCTAATGTCAGCAGTTATAAAAAAGAAATTTTAATTCAACAAATGTTTTCCAACAATAAATGTATAAACAGCATTTTACTCTTTCCGTGGCTCAGTTTAATGGCTTTTCATCTGGAATGAAAGAAAACAAAAAGCCAAAATACTTGAGTACTGAGTTTAAATAACTTTATATCCAAGTGCCCAGTCCGACTACATTTTTTTTTTTTTGTCTTCTCACAGTACCCACCAAAATGAAAGTGAAAGTGTGAGATGGATGTGTAATTTCTAGTCCATGCTTTCCACTACTGGAATGTTAGCCGTAGGCCTCACGCACCAATCTCAACTTGGAAGAGAACAGGAAGGAAGTTGCCCATCACCCCCTGTGTGTTATTTGTCAGCCCATAGAGGCTTACATAATTGTTGCTGGCAGGACCACTGGGTGCAAACTCCACTGCACATGATTACATAGGCTCATACACTTTGTATAGTTTGTGTAAACTGAAGCAAGCAGATTCCTGGTGAGATCAATCTTGCTTATCAATGGTGTTCAAATAGTTAAAGATATGTGTAGTTGGGAGAGCAGTAAGAACTATATCTTGACTACACATACAAATATAAATCAAAAATACCTCCACATTTTTCTCATGGGAAGAACTTGCCTTGACGTCACCCAACAGTCAATCACTGTCTAGATGACGGGGTGACGCATAGTGTAACACCACCCCTCTGTCTAGCCAGTCATTGAGTAGGTGGAGGTTTTACATTTAGGGTATGCATGATCACTTCATCTAGATGGTGATTGACTGAGGGGCGAGGTTACTCCAGGGCACTTCTTTGACTTGCATAACCCCCATCTCCTATACTGTGGGAACATGGCAAAGGATTTGATCAGCGATTGGCCAAATAAAAAGCCAATCCCTGTTCATTTTTATCTTTCTCTTGCTCAGGGAAATGCCCAAGCAGGATTAAGGAGGGGGTCTTTGTTTTGATTTCGGTTGTTTTGTGTTTGTATTTTTTCTTATGCAACAGTGGTGGAAGATAGAGTCAGATAAAGAATATTTGATATAACTTGTCACACAGTGCAACATTTACTTCACGAGGCATCATGAAAAATCTGAGTCTGAAGCTATCTTTCTTATATGACTAAAATGTTACCTACGGGAATAATAACTAAACAGTGAATAGCAAAAATGGTGATGATGTGTCTGACCTCCAGGGTCTATGACATGGCCTGAGCCTCTGGCACTGAAAAGGATATGATATATTATAATTGAATATATAAATAAGTGCATCACATGAATTCTCCATCCATACCAGACACACCCTGGGGCTGCAGTGAGAGATGGTAATCTCCTACATACTGATTCTCCAATAAGCAGGGTAGTCATTTTGACAGTAGTGGCCAAGGAGTTCAAGGGGACAGGAGATATGGGGGGGTGTGATTTTTGACAGGAGTGGCCAAATGAAAGCCCCCCCCTCCATCAATATCTCTGCATGGTGGCAGTAATTTTGACATGAGAGCCCCCCCCCTTGATCACATGCCTTGTCCTTCAACTCCTCTTTCCATTTGCATATCTACTCTTTTATTTCCCCACCCTTTCACCACTTTGCATCTCTGCATCACCTACCCTCCCTTTCAGAATTTGTCTACCCTCTCTCGATTTTGCTACTTTGTCTACCCCTTCCTCTCTTTCCACACTTTCAGTCTCCCTTTCTCCACTCTGCCTATTCCCCTCCATGTAAACTCCTCCTTTGGAGGCTGTCTGGATCTGAGCAGATCAGCACCACAAGGGTTAAAATCACCATCAGACGCAAGAAGTAAAAACACTTGAAATCTTTATTGTAGTCACTTCTTTACTAAAAAATTCTTGCAGTCATTAACAACCCAAATAGATAGAGCTAGGAAAGACTTACAGTGGAATACAAAGACTTTCATCATGAGTAAGTGCTGTATGAGTGAAACGCGTTGATCTGAAGCTATGGTCTGTTATACCTGACTATTCCACTGTAAGTCTTTCCTAGCTCTGTCTATTTGGGTTGTTAATGACTGCAAGAATTTTTTAGTAAAGAAGTGACTACAATAAAGATTTCAAGTGTTTTTACTTCTTGCGTCTGATGGTGATTTTAACCCTTGTGGTGCTGATCTGCTTGGTCTATGTGTTCTATATTGTTCAAGTCTTGGGAAGAGATTTGATCCGGCACACAAGGTTTACATGGAATATGGAAGACTACATTTGTTTATGAGAAGTGGACTTTATCCTGACACTATTTGAGTGATTATATTTGGATATTGATTTCCACATGAAGGCTGAAGTTGAGCCGTTCGTTCTCGCTGTGGTTATTTGTCTGGATCTGAGCACCTGCCCTGGCTGGGTGTGTCTCACAGCTCACTCGCCCAGCTATTCCTGCCTGCTGTATACTCCGTGCCCAAGTGCTGCGGCCCACAGATGTTCCATTATCTCCTTTCCTCCAGGCATGTTGTGAGATGTGTACCAGTGTTTGCTCCCTCACAGCCTTGCATGCATAATGCAGAGCACCAGGATGTGACATCATATCTCCGTGCTCTGAATTATTATGTGTCATGAAGTCCACAAGGGAGCAGCCTTAAAGAGGTCTGTGCTCGAAGAGGTGTAAACCTCACACACAAGAACACCTCTGATCAGGCCCCCACAGATGAGGCCCCCTCATGTGCCAAGAAAGATACGCAAGCAGGAGGACTCGCAGAGGGGGAATGGGGGAAACACAAGGGACAACTGAGGAAGAAAGGAGGGGAAGAAATCAGAGAAAGAGATGGAAAAGAACTGAAGAATGGGAGACTGGAAGGTAGAGAGAGGTGAAAAAGACTGGAGTAAAATGGGGGGGGGGCAGCAAGAAAGACACATAGGAGGTGTAATATTGGTAACACACAGTGTATTTGTGGGTCATTTACTACAAGTGGAATATATCTCACTTACCTGCCTCTTCTCTGACCGACAAATCCGTACTACTTAGTTGGTATGTTAGATAAATACAAATACAAGGTATATAGGTTATTTTATCTACACCACAAGGTGGCACCAAATCTATAGCTTTTAAAATAGCAAACTTTCCCAATATTATAAGTAAAAGCACTTTGCCACTCCTGGGGCATGCAATTCATACACTTGTACAATAGATCTTGCTTTGCAATGTGTTGCATGCTAATTAGATCCTTCAGAGATTAAAAGTTATAATTTTATTTTCTTAAATACACCTTCAGGCTAGCTGTTCCGGTGGGACTATTGTGATACGAGTTACATTTATTAAATTAAAATTTCAGAATACTGGTACAGAAATGTTCTAAATTAAACTTTTGTAAATTAAGGGAATTTAATAAATCACAATGAGGCACATGCAGAAAGGTCAAAGTAGAGTTATTCCAGGGTGATCATCAGCACCAACAGTGACAACCGATATATCAGGTTTAAATGAGTCCTTTAACCCATTGAATGGTAGAGAGGTCTCCAATGTTGGAAACATCTCTAGCATTCAAAGGTTTAAAAGCCTTAAAATCAATGGAAATTTCAGATATGTTTATATGCCCCCTATAGTACAGCTGGTTTGCTCTAGTTCCTTCTTCATCAGTCACAATGAGGTGTAATGATGCGAGCAATTCTGAGGCAAACCATCTGCACCAAAGATCGCAAAAATTACCACAGATTTAAATGAGGCCATTAACTCTCTGTGCCAGAGGTTTGGAGAATTTGTCCTTTGAGAAGGCCAGACACTATTTCAACATTTTGCTATCCAACTGTTTAGGTATGAGTCCCAAACGTAACTTTCTAGTTATGTTTGGAAAACGATTTATAGATAATATGTTTGGAAGTTGACTCTCCATACTATATAACAAAAAGAGAGAAAAAACGTGTCATGAATTCATCAGCAAAGATCTATGATGTAATTGAAAAGAGTAAAGTGCATGAAATGGAAGTGGGAAGGCCGCATAGCAAGAAGACTTTATGGCAGATGACCCAAGCAAATTTTGTAATGCATTCCACTCAATACTAAATGCCCAAGAAGAAGACCAAAGATGAGATGGGTAAGATGAAATTACCAAATTTGTCAGTACACAGTCTTAACAAAAGCCACAGGACCGAAGTTGTTGGAGGATTGCTGAGGAGGCCTTCATCCTGCAGTGGATTGCCAATGGCTGAAGAAGATGATGATTATGTGTGTGTGCACTACTGTTCAAAAGTTTGGGGTCACTTAGAAATTTCCCTTGTTTCCATGAAAACATACATCAAATGAGTTGCAAAATAGATAGGAAATACAGTCAAGAAGTTGATAAGGTTAGAAATAATGATTTTTTTAATTTAAATAATAATTATGTCCTTCAAACTTTGCTTTTGTCGAAGAATCCTCCTTTTGCAGCAAATGTCCATTCCATTAAAAATCAGCCACTTCCAGCTACAATAATCATTTACAACAGTAGCAATGTCTACACTGTATTTCTGATCTATTTGGTGTTATTTTACTGGACAAAATTTGCTTTTCTTTCAAGAACAAGAATATTTCTAAGTGACCCCACATTTTTGAATGGTAATATATCTAATATAAAAGGCCAGAATGTTTGTCCGATGCAGTCATTAGTAGCAGAGACTGCCTGAACGCACAGAATGTTGTATATATAAATATATATATGCGCGCTAGCCTGTGAGGCTCCCTGTGTGCGTAACTGCACATGCTCAGTAGAGACTGGCCGAATGCGCTCACCTCCTGTCTCATTACATAATTTATGTCTCCTTAGGAGACACACCCACCCAGGGGTGGCAGTAAGGAGAGGATATAGAAATCTCCCTAATGCCAATGCTGGAGATACGGGGGGGGGGGGGGACATGATTTAGACAGGAGTCAACTTCCTGCTCAACCAGAAAAGAAGAATGGCCGACACACACACACACACACATACATACACACACACACACTATACCGTGACACACATACACGCACACTGTCACTCACTCTGACTCCCAGTGGCCTCAGCAGAGGGGAAGCTGCAGCACCAGGGGAACATAAGAGCACTCAAAGGGTTAATGCAGACCCTCATTGCTCAATTATTTAATGGGTGTCATCATTTGCCATGCAACTCAGAACAGGCAACCATCAGCTACACTTAACCCACTGACTGCCACAGGGTTGACTATCAACTTTTACTCCTCAGGACAGACCAGCAGTATAGGGGGAAGTGTCCTCAAAACTCTCCTACTGTACTTCCCTTTCCTCCCAACTTCTCCTCCTTCCCCAGTCTATTTCTAACACGTTTTCACTTCTTGTATGTTAAGCCCTGCCCCCTTTTAACCCAAATTGCTTCACTGATCTCTCCCCACTAGCACCACCACATAAGTCCTCTCCAGGGACTCCACAAGACAAAGTACCCAGGTATGAATACACTTCCCACTGTGTGACACACCAGTGTATACTGCATACCTGCATATACTGTATACTGCATATACTGTTAACCCTTTACGTGCCAGAGGGGTGCACAACGCATTGCAAAGAAATGCCTTGCAAACCCCTCTGGCGCTCACAGGGTTAACATGCTGATATAACATTACTTTTATATTGTGCAACTTCTTCATACAGTAACAACTCTCTATTTAACTTCTTGAGTGCCAGAGAGCTAACTAATGCATTCAAAGGGTTAACTCTGACATGACACACAGCTGTATACCATACCTCCCAACATTTCAAATTGCCAAAGAGGGACACATGTTTTAGGTGGGGATGTGGCTGTAGCTGTGGGAGTGGCATTACCGAGAAATTTTAGGTAATTTAATTTCCTTTTGACACCTCTTTGTGTAACAGAATATATATAACCAGTAAAAAGCAACATTTACAACTGCCCAAGTTGATTTGCTGTATAAATCAGGACAGGACTTTGCAATCCATTGCATGCCCAGTTCAATTTTTGGCATCTCGCTGCCCCTTGAGCAACGCAGCTGAGGGAACCTGTGTGGTTGTCACTGAAGGGTGCAGAAGCTGCTGGTCAGAAGCCTGGCAAGCGGGATAGTAGTTTAATGCAACGGGACAGCAGGATTTGGCCCCAAAATCGGGACTGTCCCGCGTAAATTGGGACAGTTGCCAGGTATGATATACTGCGAGTATGGTATAATGCATGGCACTCTATAGCTTAAAGGGATAGTAATACTTCCAAATTATTAATCCCCATATTGTAGCTATGCTAAAAATACATTTATTGACCCCAGTGTCCTCTCTCACTCTTATGGTTTGAGAGATAATAGCTCGCAAAGTTCCCCCCTCCCTCCCCTTTCCTTGAAGTCATCATTCTAGCTGACTGCGGGTATATCCGGTTTAATGTTCATCAGGCGGCACTGCAGTAGAGCAAAGATCGCGTTTATAAAATAAAAAATCTTTCACTGAAACTGTCTAATCTTTCACTGAAACTGTCTAAACTAAGCACACGTAGAAGACCTTTTCAGTGAAAATTCTTTTTTATAAATGCGATCTCGGCTCTGCTGCAGAGCCGCCTGATGGACATAAGACGGTCGTACGACAGCTTCCCTTGCAGTCAGCTAGAATGCTGACTTCAGGGTAAAGGGAGGGAGGGGGAAACTTTACGAGCTATTATTTCTCAAACCATAAAGGTCTGAGAGATGACACTGAGGGCAATAAATGTATTTTTAGCATAGCTACAATATGGGGATTAGTAATTTGGAAGTATTAATATACCTTTAACATGCTGGTATAAGTCTGTCTCTCTCACATAATATTTTATTTTGTGCTTTCCACTTCTACAAGCCAAATACACACAGTCATAATACTGCAATTCTGCCCCAAAGTAAAGTCAATAACAAATATAATTGATTTCAGGACCACAGTGGGGATGGCAACACATTGTGAAGCGATGTCCTCTGGTCCTTAGAGGCCTACATTTGGCTTCTAACACTCTGAATACTGCAGATATTCACTTCAATACAACACTGTTACCTACAAAGCACTGTAAAGTTCCTACACTAATCCCAGGGTGCCCACAGCCCACACTTCTACACTCAGAACTATAGATCCCAGGAACCAGCAAGAGCCAGAACCTCCAGACACGGGAGGCGGCTATCACTGTGTGTGTGTGTGTGTGTGTGTGTGTGTGTCTCTGTTGAGTGTGTATGTCCGTTGTGTGTGTGTGCTCGCATGTCTGTTGCATGTTTTTTGTGTGCATGTCTGTTACCTGTGTGTGAGCATCTATGTTACATGTGTATGTACATGTGTGCATCACCAGTGTGTATGGCAGTCTTTTGCATGTTTCTGATGCTCACTGTGTGTGTGTCTGCCTGTGTGTGTTGCATATGTCTATGTTTATCAGTGTGTCTACATTACAGACATATATGCCCAACTGTCATAACATGATGGACACCGCCATCCCACATTGCTAGTATAAGTATAAATGTGTATATATATTTATATATATAATTTTATTTACTCTTTTCAGGACAAAGTTAGCTTTTTTCTTCTTTTCCCACATGAGGTAAATTAAACACTGTGCCTCAAGCTATGATGTCATAAGTAAAAAAAAAGTATAAATATTGCTTATATTGCTAATATCATACATTATATGTCAAAAACATTTCAAATGATTGTCAATGTTTCAATTATTTGTAAAGGCCCTGAACCCCTAAATCTGGGCCGTAGTCACTGTTTGGTCACGCCTCTAGGCAGATATGTAAAGGACAGAAAACCCAACTGAAATGATTTTATTTCATAGCAACATAGCACATCAGCAGCAAAACAAAACAAAAATTAGAAAAAACACCAAACGATTAAAAAACAAAACAAAACACTCTTAAATGAATTTCTATACAAAGACAAAGTGGAGGAACTCTGAGACAAACCAACTCACCATAGGGGAGAAAGTCTAGGGTAAATCAACTTGCCTTACTGGAGAAAGTGTGTGGAAGGATCATGAAAAGACATACTAAATTTAACCCCATGAATGCCAGTGGTTTACACGCATTGCTCTGCAATGCATCGGATACCCCTCTGGCATTCAAAGGGATAAAAGAAAGGCAACGTATTGTGTGGAAAGCTGTGTATATATTTCAAATTGTTCCTGCTGACTTCATAACACATTCAGTAGCAGCTAAAAATGTGCATTTTTACTGCAAAAGTGTAGCAACGTGTTCTCTGTATCCCATATGTCTGTACAAACTGAGCTGACCAAACTGCAAGGAAAATGCAGCTACCTGCAATAGGTGTGTGATTCAATTTAAATCCAAACTACACATTTTTAGCTGTATTATCACCCTGGCTTACACAAAGACACAAACAGCCCTGGGCACTGCTACCCTGGTGTATAACAGCTGATTTTCGCTTAAAGTGTTAGTAATGTCTAAAAAAAACCTTTTTGCATTTAGAAGAGCTTAAAAAGCTGATCTAAATGCAAAAAAACGTATCTCTCAAACCGCTATGGTTTAAGAGATACGGGCGTTTAAAATTTGATTTCTCAGGAGATCCGCGTCGGTCGACACGGAGGCGCTTGAGAAGTGCCGGGATCCCTTCATTGGAATGGTCTAAAATGTGTGCCTAGTGTTCAGGCACACGTTTTAGACCATTCCAATGAAGGGATTCCGTGTAAGTAACGAGATCTCGGCACTTCTCAAGCGCCACCTTGTTGACCGACACGAATCTCCTACTGACAGCTTTACAGCTGTCAGTAGGAAACAGCAAACTTTAAACACCCGTATCTCTTAAACCATAGCGGTTTGAGAGATACGTTTTTTTGCATTTAGATCAGCTTTTTAAGCTCTTCTAAATGCAAAAAAAGTTTTTTTAGACATTACTAACACTTTAATTAGTACCAGTGCAGATTTGGGGCTGTTTGTTCAAAAGCAATGTTGAGGAGTTTGGGGGTAAACCATTTTATCTATAGGGGGAGAACTAAAAATTCCCATTGATTTAAATGGGGATTTTAACCTCTTGAATGCTAAAGAGATCTCCAATGCATTGCTTTGCAAAGCAGGGGAAGGCTATAAAAATACACCTAAACACGTCCTACAATTTCCACTGTCTGAAAAGTCATTAAGAAATGGAAGTTAAGTGGAACCGCTGAAATCAAGACAAGATCTGCTCATTGGTAGGGTTGCCACCCAGCCGGTATTTTACCTGCAGGCCGGTAAAAAATTGTCTTCTCTCCAATGTTAAGTCTATGGAGGGAATGCCATGGCCGGTATTTTTTTTAAGAAAAGGTGGCAACCCTACTCATTGGCTGGTCATAAATGCAAAGCAAAACCCCCATATCACTGCAAAGGACCTGCAGAAAAGTTTGTTGCACGGGAATAATGGAGCACCAGTCCACTGTGCAGCATTTCTTGAACAAACATGATCTGCATAGAAGAGTCATCAGGAGGAAATATTAACTTCACTCTCATCACAAAAGTCAACATCTGACGTATACAAGACAACACTTAGATAAGCCAAAAGAGTTTTGGAACCAAGTTCTGTGATCTGACGGGTCATTCGTCATCATTTACCTTGTTTAATAGATTTATCAATTCTTCCAGGGCCGACAGGTAGGATGGATCGCAGACATCTTGCCATAATGACGTCCGTGCTCCTGCTCTGTCAGTCCCTTCTGGAGCCAAACGGCTCCTAGCAACGCCTCCTAGAGCTGGCTTGGACTGACAGAGCAGGTACGTGGACGTCACTATGGCAAGATGTCTGTGATCCGTTCTGCATTTCAGCCCTGGAAGAATTGATAAATCTATTAAACAAGGTAATAATTCTGGTGACTAGCGCTACTAAGCAGCTAGTTGCCAGATGAAGAGTTATTGAAGCTAAAGTTGTTTAAAGCTGGTAGTTCCGCTTTAATAATTTTCAGAGTGACACAGTCAGCCAATCTGACACTTGTGCAGGCAGGTAAGCAGCCCTAGTGCCTTATTAGCCTAATAGCCAGTCTAGTGCCAGTCTGGTGCCTTATTGCCACTGTCAGGAGCTGTAATTTTTTATTGTATATTTTAAAGTATTTTAAATTCACACTATTGCCGAATTTCATCCGAGTCGACTGAATGAAAAAAAAAAAATTTAGTCTGAAATCAAATTTTACAGAAATTTTTTGTTGTGCACAAGTCTAATGTTAGTGTAGAGGGAAGAATGGAGTCTACTAAGCATCAATGAATCCTGCAAGCTAGTATCCCATCGTAAGGGAAGAAACTGAAGTTGGAAAGAGGATGAATACTACAACAAGACAATGATCGAAAACATACCTTAAAATCAGCCATGGACTACTTTAAGAAACAAAAGCTTTAGGTTTTGGAATGGCCTTTACAGTCCCCAGAGGGAATATTATTGAAAACCTGTAGATCAATCTCAAACATGCTGTGCATTCAAGACAACCTAAGAATATTTCTGTAGTAGAAGCATTCTCCAAGGAAGAGTGGGAAAAAATTCCTAAAGCAAGAATAGAAAGACTGTTAGCTGACTAAAAGAAACATTTGAAGGCTGTGATTTCTGCCAACAGGGGTGTTACTATGTAATACATCTGCGCATGCCACATTGTCTGTTTTATTTTCTTTTAATCTGTTAAATTCAGCAAATAAGTAGTAGCAGTGCATTAAAATCTTCACAAATATGTAAATTTAAATTTACTGGTCTGTGTTAACTTCTTTTCTCTTAGAAAATCTACACAACATGTCATTTTGCCACGGTGCCCAAACTTTTGAAAACAACTGTAAATGGCAAAAAGACGGAGGCTGATATAGGGCCCCTTAGGACTGAGACTGGTGATTTAACCCTTTGAGTGCCAGAGGGGTACGGAATGCATTGCTTTGCAATGCATTCCGTACCCCTCTGGAACTCAAAGGGTTAATTAGGCAGGATAAAGCGATGGCTGACACCTTAAAAATTATTTTCTTCTCTCCTATACTGAAAGAAATACCATGCTGCCTTTACTCAGGTTATACTAACCCTCTGAGTGCCAGAGAATTGTCAGGTATGCTGGACACATTTCTGACACTGGGACGGTTACGGAAGAAGACTCCCACCTCCACCCAAATTAACATTCTGAGTTCCAAAGGGGTGAGTGACACATTGCACAACCCCCTAAACTCAAATGGATAAAAAGGATATTAACACTTAATATGTAAAAATATAAGTATTGTAGGTTTTATCCTCCTGAGTAAAACAAGGGTACTCCCACTACTGGCAGATGGTTTAATGAAAAGTTATTGCAGCTCAAACACAAATTTTTAGTTGCAGTATCTCAATGGCCTGAAATGATACAGCGACACTGTTGCTATACAATCCTATTGAGGCTTATGGTCAACCAAACAGGATGTACTTAGGATGGTGTGGCACCAGTGTCAGTGTAAATTCCCAGCCATTTAGAAACTGCACCTAAATAAAATCAGATTGAGCTGCAATATCTTGAATTAAACATCTCTCAGCAGTGGGAGTACCCTTGTGCTGCTCAGGAAGATAAACCCTACAATATATATGCATTTACATATTTAATGTTACTATCCCTTTAATACATTTGTTGTTGCTCACACTCACTTTCTCCAAGCACCTGCACAACCTCACCTGTATCTTGTGTCCTGAGCAGCACCAATCACCTCTCACAGCTGGAACCAGAAGCGTGATATAATTGGGCTGTAGTTCAGCAGGCAGAAGACAAGAGGGGAGAAGGAAAGCCAACTCTGCAGATGTTTAACGAGTGAGAGGTAAATCTAAAATAAGCATTTTGTGGTATGCAAAGTGGTAAGCATAAGTGGTATGCAAAGCTTTGCAGATCCCTCTGGCACACAGGAGGTTAATAAGGGTGGAGAAGGGGACTGCGGCCTTTATAATGTATTATCTTTTTTAATTACATAACTGTTTTTTTACTTATTTAGATGTATTGGTCAGTGAATCTTAATTCTGGTCCTTGGGGCACACCAACAGGTCAGGTTTTTGAGATAGTCAATGACCTACTGACTAACCAAGCAGGGATAAACATGGACTGTTGGTATGCCCTGAAGACCAATGCTGAGTCACTGGTATAGATAATGCTAATTAACCTTTTGAGTGCCAGAGAGGTATGCAACACATTGCAAATCAATGCCTTGCATACACCTTTGGCACTCAGAGAGTTAAGGCATTCAGTGCAGGCACTTCCTGTGTTAGCCCTACATTTCCTCCTCCACTACCTGACACAGTTTAGCAATTCATATCCCACCTACCCTAGTGCTGTGCCCATGAGTGGAGGAGGTAATGTAGGGCTAAGACAGGAAGTGTCTGCACAGCGTGCCTTAAACAGCATAATATATAACTACATTTCTAAATAAGAAATGGTTAATAAAACATATAGGTGATTTTGGAAGTTGTTTCAAAATCACCAAAGGTTGAGATGAAAGGGCCTCTTTAAACATAAGAAATGATAATACAGAATATTTTATTGGCAGCTTTTAACAGCCAACTGCAAGCAAGGCTTGTATCTATTGAAAAGTATCCATTTGGTCCAATTCCACCACAAGAACTGCTGTTTCAGCCCTGTTCCATTCTAAGCTACCACATGTCTAATTTCCCTCAAGCATATTTATGTCTAAAAAGATTATCTTCCGTGCATGATGAAAATCTGTCTACCATAGTTAATCTCCTGTGGATTTGTTTCATTAGCAAACAAGATATTTGCCAGTGTTCCATTTTTTAAAAATAACCTCCCCACCACCAATATCGGAAGCTTACAAAGAGTAACAATGGCATAATTATTAGGCACAGAAAAGTCAAACATTAGTTGGGAGAGACTAAAAATGAATAATAGGTACACAATGTTTGCAAAAGGAGGTACATAGATTTATTGGATAGCTAATATATTTACTGGCTATATTTGTGTAAAAATCTGTACGCTCTTTCAGATTAATTCATCTTGATAGGAAATCCAAACCCTGCACTTTTATCCACCAGGAAAACACCAAACCCTGAAACAGACAAATAAACAAAAGAAACATCAAAGCATTTTTAACTCATCACAGGTTATTTCATCACGAGTTTAAAATAGTAAATGTACTTAAATTACATTACTACACGTGGTGGATAATCAGGGCTGGATTTCCAATTAGGAAGAGTAGGCAACTGCCCATAGTACCACATTTTGAGGAATGCCTCAGCTGGGTTGACCACACCCATATTCTGAATTGTGGATGTGGCCAAAGCAATCTCATTGTCTTAGCGCCAATGTTATACTTTACAGGCTATTAGTTAACCCCTTTTGATGTTACAGAGTTCTGTAATGTGGAACAATGCATTGGAGATCTCTCTAGTAGCCAATGGGGTTAAAGCTTTTATCTTTTTGCTTGTTAAAGGCCAGGTTTATTTTCTGTGCCAGGAAATGTGGGGGATGCAACCATAGGCAGAGCTTTGCAATGCGTTAGAGACTTCTCTAGTAAAAGTTAACCCTCTGAGTGCGAGAGGGGTAAGCAACACAATGTGTTGAGTACCTCTCTGGCACTCAAAGGGTTAAAAGCCACATTCAAATCAATGGGAATTTTTATTTGGTCTTATGATACTTCAGATTTGCTTTTCTTAGTACATCAGCCTCCCTGACATCTTCCAGACATTTCTTGTGATATATAATATTGCATAACATTAACTCTTTGAATGCCAGAGGGGTGTGCATCGAATGGCTTTGACATGTGTTGCACACCCCTCTGGCACTCAAAAGGAGACACCAGCTAGCAGATATGGTTTGCCATCTGCCATATGCAGATAAACATCCTATATAATAATTCGCCAAGTTGTGTGTAATGCCCGACATGCGCAGAAGATACTGCTGCGCGTGCGGCAGCCACAAGCGGTGGAGACTGCTCGCGCCGCGGCTGATACAGAGCTGGGCGCTCCGAAGGAGCGTCCAGCTCTGTATCAGCCGAGGTGCGGGCAGTCTCCACCGCGTGTGACTGCCCACGACCGGCTGCCAGAGGCTCTGTATCAGCCGAGGCCCGGGCAGTCTCCACTGTGTGACTGCCCCGCGACCGGCTGCCTGAGGCACTGTGGCCCGTGTAACGGGCTGTTCAACTAGTCCTATATAATAAAAGGCCAGAAAGTTTGTCACGATGCAGTCATGTGCAGTAGAGACTGCCCACATTTGGCCAGTCTCTACTGCGCATGATTGCATCGCATGAGTGAGGTGCCGCAATCGCATGGAGCAGTGAGGTAACAGCAGTACGGAGAATAGGTCTGGGTAATGTTAACCCTCTGAGTGCCATAGGGGTACGCAAGGAATTGCTTGTTGCGTACCCCTCTGGCACTCAAAAGGTTAACATTACCCGGACCTGCTTTGTGTACTGCCGTTACCTCACTGCTCCATGGAGCGTGCACACGGGCTTTTACACTAGTCCATTATATTTGTTGTGAATGTGTTTGTATATATGAAAAGTAGAGAACCTGTGGCTCTCCAAATGTTACTGGATCACAATTTCCACCATTCTCTGCAGACTGAAGGAAACCAGTTGCCACCTCCAGTACGTTGTGTCACATTTTGCAGAGCAAATATACTACAGAGTAAATGCAGTTCCAACAAAAACTTTAATTAACTTGTTGTATGCTGTGAAATGCACTGGAGACATTTCTACCATCCAAGAGCTTAAAAAATATTTCAGAGATACAAGATTTCAATATTAGAGCAATGTGCAGAGGTGAAACCTGTCACCCTAAGACACATTTAATTTTAATAACAGTAAATATATATGTTGTACTAGCCATTAGTTTGTAATAATTTTTGAGAAATTAAAGAGATAGTAATACTTCAAAATGTAAAAAAACATATGCTGTAGGGGTTATCCCCATGAGTAAAACAAGGCTACTCTCACTGCTGAGAGGTTTTTTATTCAAAAGTTATTGCAGCTTAAACTTGAATTTTTTAGGTGCAGTATCACGGTGGCCTGAAATTGTACAGTGGCGCTGTTGCTATACCATTCTATGGACAGCTCTGGTCAATTGACCATAAATCTCCATAGGATGCTGTAGCAACAGCAATACTGTACAATTTCAGACCACTGTGATACTGCACCTAATAAAATTCAAGTTTAAGCTTCAATAACTTTTGAATAAAATAAATCTCTCAGCAGTGAGAGTAGCCTTGTTTTACTCAGGGGGATAATCCCTACAGCATATGTTTTTTTTTACATTTTAAGTATTACTATCCCTTTAAGATATCTGTTTGTGGTACCGTATAGTAATTCTTTTGTGTGTTGACCCAACATACCACACACTGTGCTGTGAATGAATCTAGACAGCACCCATAAACTGAGGACATTTCTAATGGCATAGAGAGCGGTAACTCAGGCCTATTTCAGAACTACCGAACATAATATAAAGATAATTTGCATAAAATGCCACACTGTGCCAGCAAAATCTAAATATTAATTTGTCAGAATCTAGTTTAAGGAAAAATGACTAGCACAACATATAGACAAATTATAATGATCTGTAAAGCAAACTAAGCAAACCAAGTTAACCTTGTGAGCACCAGACTGGTATGCATTAAGTACTCCTGTGGCACTCAAAAGGTTAATGTTCAAAGATGTCTCTGCCTCACTATTGTTTGTCCTACTTCCAATAAATGACAAAAAGTGCTTCTTTTTCCCAGATGTATAAAACAGATTAACACTCATCACAACTATGAATATGACTTGAAACACTTGTAAAGTACATAGATAGCTGTAGAGCAAACTTTATGTGATTTGTATCTATTGTTCCTACAAGAATATATTTGTTTTTATGACACCTTAGAAATAAAACCATCTACCTTCTGTAAAATAATATTTGAATTACCAAACCTAAAATGTTAACAGGAAGAACAAATGAATGACTTGTATTTTTCTTCATTCTTCCAGTGATATATAGCTCTGGCAGTTTTCCACAAACCCCCTTGCATTGGATTCATGAAGGTGTGAATAGCCTGGAGTTTTTCAGATCATATGCGATGACAGACATTCCCAAGAGGACTCAATCATTCTCATGGTGTGGATGAAACCCTATCACTCAAATTATTTAACTTTTCATCAGGCACATGCACACATAGACACCAAGGGGGGCTTGAGCATCTGCCCTTTTTTTGTCCAAAGTGCCCTCTTGCCCTTTTAACAAAAAAAGAGTTGGCTCGCCTCCCGCACTAACCCCCCAAGCGCCTAGTCAGGTCTGTGACTCCTTCAGGACAGACCTGTAGATGCTGCGCTCCCTCGTCGGCTCTTTAGTATTACAGAGCGCTGGGAGATGACATCATCTCCCAGCGCTCTGCATGAAGAGAAGACAGAGCGGGAGCTCCAGCAGCTACAGGTCTGTGTCAAAGGAGGCACATACAGACCTCTCCTGCCGCTGGACCACCAGGGAAGAAGTAGGAAACGGACACTGGGGGGCAATGTGGAAATGATGGGGCAATATGGATCTGATAGGGGCAAGATGGGGATGATGGCAATGTAGAGATGATGGGGCAATGTATGTAAGGGTAAGTTGGAGCTGATGGCAATATGGAGCTGATGGGGGGCAATATAGAGATGAAGGGGGCAATGTGAGGGTAAGTTGGAGCTGATGGGGCAATATGGAGCTGATGGGGCAATATGGAGATGATGGCAATGTGAGGGTAAGTTGAAGCTGATGGGGCAATATGGAGTTGATGGGGGCAATATGGAGCTGATGGGGGCAATGTGAGGGTAAGTTGGAGCTGATGGGGGCAATTTGGAGCTGATGGGGTCAATATGGAGCTGACAGGGGACAATGTAAGGGCAATATGGAGACGATGGGGGGAAATGTGGAGATTAGGAGCATTGTGGAGGTGTCCAGTGGAGATGGCCAATGGGGAGGCGCTTCAGATTTCTGTGCCTACAGGCTCCTGAGATGTAAATTCTTTTCTTTTTTTTAAATATATATTTTGAATAAATAATTATGAGAAGTGCTCTTTTTTTTTCATTTGAGCCCCTGCCCCCCAAAATGTCTGTGCACGTCCCTGCTTTCCATCACCTGGGAAAAGCTGGCAGCCATTAATACTCATACAATAAATAGAGTGTAGAAAAATCACAAAGGCCAGAGTAAACCAGCCGTGCCATAAAAGTCAAATAAAACTTAATCAAATTCCAATTTAGTTTAAAATAATAACAGAAGAAAAAAGGGGGACACGTCTAGTGTAGACAATATGACCTTTGACAAACAACCACCATGAAAACCTCGAGGTGATACAAACACAAAGGCTGAAAATCACAATATGACTCTCAGCAAGAACATCAATGGATAGTTAGACTACACCAACAGCAGTGATGAAGAGTCTTCCAAATCAGAAAGACTAAGCTGCTCTACTCATAAACTCGTTCTCCAAATGTCAAGATCCTACAAAAAGATAAGAGAAGGTGCCAGTAGTGTCATATCCTACAAACAATTGAAGAGATGTATAAAAATATATAGATTCACTCACATGTTCTGATGGTCTGTGAAAGGATACACCTGTTTTATTGACAAAAGCACCATCAGAGATCTTAACCCATCTCCTGTCAGGGATTTGAAGTTGTTGCATAAACCAAGAAGCTGCTCTCCACCCACAAAATGTTGAGTTAAAATTAATTTATTAAAACATATAACTACTAGTCTTAAAGCCCGTGTACATGGCCAACTCTGGCGGCGCTGCAGCCATGTGCAGTACTTACTCTGAATTCAGACCATAGTCCTCTCTGCGCACATTCGTGCACAGAGAGGACTATGATCTTAATTCAGTGCTCCCCGCTTCGTATCATCTGTGGCGCGGGCAGTCAGTACTGCGCATGACTACAGTGTGCACAGCCATCTGTACTGCGCATGACGGCTTCTAACAAACATACTTAGTGAATTATAATATAGGATAACTAACAAAGTGGCCAGCTTATGCCTTTCAAGGCTTCACACAATACTTTATCAAAGACTATGTATCACGGTGCCCGTGATTTGCTGCAGTTACTTGTCTGTCACCAGTAGGGGGCTTCTATTGGCTGTCTGCAGATAGCCCGCCTCTTATTGACTATTTAAACCTGGATTGGGCACCCTTTGAGTGCCCTTTCGTGTTGTTTCTGACCTTCTTGCTATCACTATGCTAGTGATAGCTGGGCCTCTGTTCCAGTGTTCCTGAGTTCCTGATCTCATGTGTTCCTGAGTTCCTGATCTCTACTGTTCCAGTGTTTCCTGCATGCTGAAGTACTTCCAGTCCTGGTTCCGGCCTAGTCTCTGGTGTTGCAGTTCCTGCTGAACTTCTTCTCTGCTGTTTCCTGACCTGACTGATCGTTGCTGGTTCCTGTCATCGCATCGCCTGTCTCCTGTATCCTGGCGACCTCCTGCCTGGTCGCGTCAGCGACTCGCTTGTTACACCAGTATGCGGACGCTGGTTTGCTCCTAAGCCTTGCGGCTATACAAACTCGCTTGTTACACCAGTGTGCGGTCATTGGTTTGCTCCACAGCCTATCGGCTGTACCATCCTGTGTTGGTCCCAGCGTGCGGACGCTGGTTTGCTCCAAAGCCTTGCGGCTATACAAACTCCCTTGTTACACCAGTGTGCGGTCACTGGTTTGCTCCACAGCCTATCGGCTGTACCATCCTGTGTTGGTCCCAGCGTGCGGACGCTGGTTTGCTCCAAAGCCTTGCGGCTATACAAACTCGCTTGTTACACCAGTGTGCGGTCACTGGTTTGCTCCAAAGTCTATCGGCTATACAATCCTGTGTTAGTCCCAGCGTGCGGGCGCTGGTTTGCTCCAAAGCCTTGCGGCTATACTACTCGCTTGTTACACCAGTGTGCGGTCACTGGTTTGCTCCAAAGCCTATCGGCTATACAATCCTGTGTTAGTCCTAGCGTGCGGGCGCTGGTTTGCTCCAAAGCCTTGCGGCTATACAAACTCACTTGTTACACCAGTGTGCGGTCACTGGTTTGCTACAAAGCCTATCGGCTGTACTATCCTGTGTTGGTCCCAGCGTGCGGACGCTGGTTTGCTCCAAAGCCTTGCGGCTATACAAACTCGCTTGTTACACCAGTGTGCGGTCACTGGTTTGCTCCTAAGCCTATCCACTATACAATTCTGTGTTTGTCCCAGCGTGCGGACGCTGGTTTGCTCCAAAGCCTTGCGGCTACACAAACTCACTTGTTACACCAGTGTGCGGTCACTGGTTTGCTCCTAAGCCTATCCACTATACAATTCTGTGTTTGTCCCAGCGTGCGGACGCTGGTTTGCTCCAAAGCCTTGCGGCTACACAAACTCACTTGTTACACCAGTATGCGGATGCTGGTTTGCTCCTAAGCCTTACGGCTATACTAACTCGCTTGTTACACCAGTGTGCGGTCACTGGTTTGCTCCTAAGCCTATCGGCTATACAATTCAGTGTTGGTCCCAGCGTGCGGACGCTGGTTTGCTCCAAAGCCTTGCGGCTTTACGATTCTGTCAAATTGCCATTACCATCTGACTGCTGCTACTATCTCAGGGCTGCCCTGCCCGGTATTGGTAAGGCCGGTAGAACCTTTTGCCACATTCCATCTGAGGTTGCCTTACCCGGTATTGGCAGGGCCGGTAGAGCCTACATTATGAATCTATTGAGGCTGCCTTGCCCGGTAAATTGGTAAGGCCGGTAGAACCGTTATGCGATTCCATCTGCAGGTTGCCTTACCCGGTATTGGCAAGGCCGGTAGAGCCTAACATTCTATTACATCAGACTGTCCTGTCCGGTATATTGACAGGACCGGTAGAGTCTGCCTTCTGTCTTGTTATATTCTGTATATATCTGTATGTATGTGATTGCCATCCTACGTTATCAATTTATTATTTCAATAAAATTGATTTTTACCTAAAACTTGTGTCTGAGAGTCATAATAAACCGTGACACTATGGCCAAATTTGTTATTTCAACGCAACATAATGTTAGTGGAGAGCAGCTTCCTGGTTTCATCATCTGTAAATTCCGAGCGGAGATTGGTTAAGATCTCCAGTGGTGCGTTTGTCAGTGGGACAGGTATATCCTTTCTCTGATCATCAGAACATGTGAGTTGCCATTCATTTAGCCCCTAAAGGACCATGACGTGCCAGGACAGTCACCAGTGGATGTGTGTTAAGGACTGTGATGGTCCTGGCACGTCATGGATATCTGGGATAGCAGAGTGACTGCACACTAGTCTGCCATCCCAGAATTCATTACGAAAATAAATAAAAGTGCTGTGGTCCTTAACATCCGCCTTCCCTAGTATTGGGCGGTCATTAAGGGGTTGATGGAACTTTAAACATTCCTAAATGCTTTGCAATGCAATGGTGACTTCTTTAGCACTCAAGGTGTTAAAAACCTCATAGAAACCTCTTAAGAGTTGGTTTGCGACAGTTCTTTTTTGTTCATCAGACTCCCAGTCTTGGACACATTCCAGCTGGCAATTTCACTGTATTATCCATAGCCCTTTCTGTGCCAGAAATGGCAACAAAGAAATACAAATCCATTCAATCCAAGTTGTTCTGAAAATAAAACTTTACTCTGGCTAATGAGCTGATACAACTTGATTTCTGTGTTACTGCGTGTGTGTAGGGAACCATTTTAATTTGTCCTCCTCACTGCTATGCCCCACAGTACAATACAGCATCCTAATCAGACAGGCTAGAGAACAAAAGAAAAGAGTTTCCCTCAGCCTCCTGTTAACCCCTTGAGGCCTAGAGGGATGCACAACACATTGCAAAGTAAACACTCTGGTCCTTAAAGGGTTAAACAGCAAATAAATTTAACCTATCTGAAGGTCTACAAATGTTTATACACGCACACACACTGACGGTGATATACTAAGAAAAGAGGCACAATTCTCTAGAAAACCAACTGCACCACAGGGCAGGGACACTCAAACTTATCCTCAAGTGCAGGGTTTCAAGATCTCCACAATTAAACACAAGTGAGTGTCAGATGCTTCAGAATGATTTATCCACTGTCTGATTCACCTGTATTCATGTCAGGAGATCCTGAAAACCTGCTCTGTTCTGGGGGCACTTGAGGACAGGTTTGAGCTCTGCTGACACGAGAGACAAATAAAAATTCCCACTGGTGCGGTTAGCTTGCTCAAGAATTGCACCACATTCTTAGTACATGAACCTCACTGGTTGATCACAGCTGGATAATACATAGATCTCATAGATTTCATACCTCCCAACGGTCACGCTTTCCCACAAGGGACACATTTATGGAACTGCAGAGCATCTGGGGGGTTAAGAATAACATTTTTAAATGTGAAACCCCTAAGGGCAATATGCACAAACTGAAAATAATGCTATTATGTAGCAAATGACTGCACCATAGAAGACAAATAATAATTCACAGTTATACAAATATGTCATTTAACCCCTTGTTTTCAACACAACACTTTACAATGCTTAGATGCCCATATAGCATTCAAATGGTTAAAATCCACATTTAAACCAAAGAAAAATTTTGGGAGAAAGGCAAAAGAGAGACAAGATAGGGTGACCACGGGTCCCGGAACGTCCGGGACTGTCCCTTATTTCAGGGCTATGTCCCGCGTCCCAGGTCCCCTTCAACCGGGACAATGAAGTGTCCCGGAATGAAGACAAGCCGCCCTGGATGTCAGCCTGCAAGCGGTGTGTCACATCATGGACGCCGCTCGCGGCGTCCATGATATGACACACCGCTTGCAGGCTGACATGCAGGGCGGCAATGCAGCTTACCTGGAGGCAAGCGCTCTAGTAATACAGAGCGCTGGGAGATGACATCATCTCCCAGCGCTCTGCATTACTGAGCACAGCGCGCGGGAGCTTCAGCTCTGTGCCGGAGGAGGCACAGAGCACTTTCCACGCCGCTAGACCACCAGGGACTTAAGGTATGACGGGGCAACTAGGGTGACCACGTCCCGGAATGGCAGAAGGGAAATGTGGTCACCCTAAGACAAGAGGCATGGTTGTCCAGAAGGGGGGGCACTTGCCTCATCCATATAAATAGAGGATGGGTGGGGTGACCTGGGGGTCATATTATGGCTTTGCAAGCCAAGAGGCAAGGGGTGCAGTTAATGACAGGCAAGGAGGGGAGCTGAGACAGACCGTATATGGAGAGGAGAGGCAAAGAGGTGATAGAGGCAAAATTGGGGGAGGGACATTGGAGGATAAAGATAGGCATTGAGGAGAGAGATCAGAGAGGGGCAAAGGGGGGAGAGCGGGAGAGTAGAAGGAATCATTATTAACCCATTGATTGCCAAATAGTGGCTCGAGGCACCTTTCTAGAACTGAAAGGGATAAAGAACAAGAGGGAGGATGCAGCTCTCTTCCCTTTCCAGTAACCCTTTGATTGCCAAAGGGATATGAAACATGTTGTAGACCCCTCTGGGAGTCAAAGGGTTACACCATTATGCTCTTAGCAGTGCCTAACTTATTTCTCCTTTTGTAGTGTATGCAGAACCGGCTTACTCCCTTCCTGTGGGTGTGTTCAATACGGTGTTCAGTGCCAGACCAATAGCCTATCACCTCTCACAACCAGAACTGCAAGCTTGCAATGAGAGATGATAGGTCTTCAGCTCAGCACATTAAAACTCAATGGGATACTGGAAACAGGGAAATTAACAAGAGGTAAGGAACAAACTGATGTAACCCTTTGAATGCTACAAAGTTGTGCAATGTATTGCACAGCTCTTTAGTACCCCTAGGGTTAATGGGGTTGAGGAAAGCATGGCCCAAGCAACTATAAAATTGGCCCAGGGTGCATTCTATACCCTGCTCCATTGGGCCAGCCCAGGGCAAATGTGTAAAAATTGATTATGTGGGGATCAATCACCAAATTATGCTGGTCACACTCAGTCCATGCCTGTTGGCACCTATCATAATTGAGATCAATATATCTGTGCTTGATCAGCGATATCCTGGAATCCTGGCCTACTGGAATACTCTAAGGACTGGAGTTTAGCTTAATTAGCATATAGGGTTGCCACCTTTTCCTACAAAAAATACCGGCCATAGCGGTGGGTCGGTGAGGGCGGAGTAAAAAAAGGGGAGGAGCCACAAAAGGGAGGAGCCACAAAAGGGGCAGAACCACTCAATGTTGCATGACCACTCTCAGACTAAGCACTCTCTCTCTCTCAGACTAAGCATACTCACTCTCTCTCAGACTAAGCACACTCTCTCTCTCAGACTAAGCACACACACACTCTCTCTCTCTCTCAGACTAAGCACTCATTCTCTCTCTCTCAGACTAAGCACTCATTCTCTCTCTCAGACTAAGCACTCATTCTCTCTCTCAGACTAAGCACTCACTCTCTCAGACTAAGCACTCACTCTCTCAGACTAAGCACTCACTCTCTCAGACTAAGCACACACACACACTCTCTCTCTCTCTCAGACTAAGCACTCATTCTCTCTCTCAGACTAAGCACTCACACACACACACACACTCTCTCTCTCTCTCAGACTAAGCACTCACACACACACTCTCTCTCTCTCAGACTAAGCACTCACTCTCTCAGACTAAGCACTCACTCTCTCAGACTAAGCACACACACACACACACACACACACACTCTCTCTCTCTCAGACTAAGCACTCACTCTCTGACTAAGCACTCACTCTCTCAGACTAAGCACTCACACACACACACACACACACACTCTCTCTCTCAGACTAAGCACTCATTCTCTCTCTCAGACTAAGCACTCATTCTCTCTCTCAGTCTAAGCACTCATTCTCTCTCTCTCAGACTAAGCACTCACTCAGACTAAGCACTCACTCTCAGACTAAGCACTCACACACACACACACACACTCTCTCTCTCTCAGACTAAGCACACACACACTCTCTCTCTCAAACTAAGCACTCTCTCTCTCAAACTAAGCACTCACTCTCTCTCTCAAACTAAGCACTCACTCTCTCAGACTAAGCACTCACTCTCTCAGACTAAGCACTCACTCTCTCAGACTAAGCACTCACGCACTCACTCTCTCAGACTAAGCACTCACTCTCTCTCTCTCTAACACACACTAAGCATTCTCTCTGTCAGACTAAGCTCTCCCAGGCCAGTGTGGTGAAGGATCCCCTACACACTAAGGTGATCAGACCTCCCAATTAAGCCGTTGATGCCTAGATGGGAATTAAACACATTTCCAAGCAATGTGTTGCATGTCACTCTAGTTCCCAAGGAGGTTAATGCAGACTACCTTTGTAAAAATGTCACACACTGCCTGCCCTGTCCTCCTCCTCCACACACTGCTTGCCCTATTTTCCTCCTCACCCTGCCCAGCTCTGTCCACATTGCCCACACTGTCCACCTGCACAGGGTCTACCTCCATCCTGCCCACCTCCACACTGCCCATCCTGTCCACCTAAACACACTGCCCACCTCCACACTGCCGACATTGTCCACACTATTCACTTCCGCACTGCTCACCCTGTCTACCTCTGCACTGTCCACATTGTCACCTTCACACTACCCACCTCCACACACTGCCCACCTCCAAACTACTAACACTGTCCACCTCCACAATGTCCACCCACAAGCCAGGTGACACTATCTATGACTTGCCATGGGCCACACATTAATAAATGTTAGATTATTTATTTATTTTACTACACTACATGCAATCTGTGTGACTTCTAAGGAGAAGTTTACAAACTGGAAAGCAGTATACTGTCCATTTGTAAGGAACCTTTGATTTCCTGTATTTCAAAACATAATAAAGATAGATTAACCATTTTACTGTCTTAGAATAAATACAAAAACATGGAAACAATGTATGGTATAGCGCAGGGCTCAAAATTTCAATTCCTGAGCTACTAGCCAGGCCTGAAAAGTTACTCGCCACCAGTTTCCACACCTAGCCCCACCTTTTACCCCACTCACCCAAAGGCCATAGTAAGCAACACAATGCTTAACCTTTAAAAGGCCATAGGATGGTCTAACAATAGCGCCACTGTAAAAGATCAGGCTGTAGAGGTACTTCTAACAAAAATTCAAGTTCCAGCTGCAATAACTTGCAAATAAAACATCAACAGTTGTAGTTTCCACGTTTTAATCAGTAGGATAAACTCTTAATTATATTTTTTCAATATTAAGCTTTAAAATCATTTTAAAGCACTGGGCGACTAATGATTTTAACCTGATGAGATCAGCCTTGTGGAGTCAAGTTAGAAAGAAAGGTTAAGTGAATAAAAAAGGATGCTTTGTACAACCGAAGAACATCATGCCCTGCTCTCACCGGCTACACACCACACAGTCTGTTCTCCTAAACACAGGGACACCAGGGTGATACACATATATACATCACACAGTCTGATCTCCTAAACACAGGGACACCAGGGTGATACACTTATATACACACCACACAGTCTGATCTCCTAAACACAGGGACACCAGGGTAGAAAAGAGGGGTTTGGAAGGTATGGCAAAGGGATTGAATGCCTCCCCCTTCTATAGATATGTTAGCTTGTTCTCTGTTCTTTTCACTTTACTTCCTGCACCTACCAAACACCCATGTCTCCTTCACCTAACTGAGACTGCAACTGTCAAAAGAATTCCACTCAACATAGACGTGGAGATGCTACTACATTCTCTGGAGCTGCTACTTTCTTTTCTTCTGGTCTCTGCCTTCTTCTCCCTACTGTGTTTTACCATGCTTGTAAATCATAAATAAAACCTTAAAAAAATAAATGTATATCTGTGGGTGGGTGGTGTCACATACGCCTTTAGAGTTTGTCAGTGTGATACATGTGGGATATTAAGAGTTTAGTTCACATGGACAACTTTATTGCAGTGACAGAAATGCACAACAAAACAACTGCACAACTCTGTTAACACTGTTCCACGTAGGTCTGTTAAAGGGACAGTAACACTTTATTTTGACTGTAAATGTTCTGCAAGTGCATAATATGTATTGTCAGTTTGACTTTATATATTTTGCACTTGCAGAACATGTATGGTCACAGGATAGAGTCAGTCACTATCATTTGCAAAGTACACAAAGCAGGATGATTGTAGCATGCTACACCTGTACACTGACAACTGTATATATGTTGTTTCTGCTATTTATATGAATAGAAAGGTACTTTGGGAGAAAAAAAAAAGAATCAACTACAACATGTAAAATCTTAACTTTTTTCATGTAATTTAATTGCATCAAAAGCTGCAAGGCTGATTTGGGATGATGATGTAATTACTGCTGAACTAATTTCTAGGGCTTCTTAATTACAGTGAAGCTTCTATTTGCACAGGTCACCCTTTCTGTGTTTAGCATGCAAGCAGGTGGCTCCTGTTTAATTGCTTCTCTATATTAGTATAGCACCAGTATACTTTGTGTAGTTAAATGTACTCTGTTCGTTATAAGGTATATTCTTTCAGTAAAATTAAGTGACTGTATATACCTGTTGATGAATCACAGCGCAAAGCAGTAACTTGTGAAAACAAACACTGAGCACGAGCTGCATGCTGAATCCTGTCAGCAGATCAAATATCTTGTCTGTGATCACTGATACATTGCTACCAAATGTCATTCAGTCAAACGGCACCATTCATCGAGGCGAATCTTTAGTTTTCCTGTATTAGAGGTGGCTCATCATATCTAGTCAGATTATGAGACAATTGTAGCTACCTGCCGTCTTTCTTTAATCAGACCAAGCTAGGAACAGCAAAGTGGTTGTTCCCTGAACGCTAAACCTCATGGCCGATTTCTGGAATTCACCAGTCTATCACTCAATCACTACTGCCAACCACAGTGTTGAACCTGTAAACACTTATTTTATCCAAAATCAATATATTAATATTTCTGAGCCCACATGCCTCCTGGTGGCATGGCTAGTATTAATATATTGATTTTGGATATAGTAAGTGTTTACAGGTTCAACACTGTGGTTGGCAATAGTGATTGAGGGATAGACTGGTGACTTCCATCAGCGATCAGCGTGTTAAATGAATCTGACTCCAGTACCTGTACAGAGATGAGAGGCTCAGTGCTGGGCCCGGCGTCCACGGGCACGCAGACTCTTGGCTACCAAGGAGAGAAGGATGCGCTCAGTGGGCGCCGGCAGCCAAAGATGGATTCCAACTTACAGCGTGCATGCGCATATTATTAAGCACGACACGCATGCCCAATTAATTTTTCGGCATCTCTGTCTGGTCTGCTTCACTCACGCGGCTAAGAGGGAAGCAGTGTGCGTGTGACAATTGCAGGGTGCGAATGTGCCGGGCTGCCGAAGTGGTCTATGCATAGTGGGAAGTGGGGCAAAGCAGTAATACCGGCTTTTCAATTGCCGGTATAGAGGTTATACCGGCACCGGCTCAGCAGTGCTAATTACCGGCTGTGCCGGTAAAATACCGGCCGGGTGGCAACCCTATTAGCATATGGAACCACCAGACATAATATGATAAAATATATCCCAAATAGGGTTGCCACCTTTTCTTCAAAAAAATACCAGCCATGGCATTCCCTCCATAGACTTAACATTGGACAGAAGCCAATTTTTTACCGGCCTGCCGGTAAAATACCGGCTGGGTGGCAACCCTAATCCCAAACTATGAATCTGCAGTTTTGAGTGAAGTTTTAAAGTATGCAAACTTAAATTCAAGGTGACTAGTTCACTTTAAGGACAAGAAGGCTGTGCAATGTTCTGGTCCCTAAAGTTTTAATGAACCATATCATCAGCATTATTAGTGTAAGGGGCAAGCTATGTTTTTAGTTGCTGAAATCAAATAGCTTCCAACCTTCATGCATCGATTATAAAAGACTGCTAGGTTTCCATGGCTGTGTACTGTACTGGGGCTTTATAAATGATGTGTTCAGAGTAGAAGTAATGTATAAATCAATTTGACAGGTCTAGTTTGTATGCAGTCAATCCCTCAGCTGACTTGAGGCATAGCTTAGTTCATCTTTTTACATTTACTTTCAATCTTATTTTAATCTTATGATCTGTGCTTCCTATATAATGACATTGTCATTACAGCATATCTTGACATAATAATGTATTTAATGAAATTCACACTCACATGTATCTTAACCTCTTGGCTGCCTGAGAGGTTTCCAATACATTACTTTCACAATCCCTGTCAGAAAGCTTTATAGAAGAAGATCAGTCTGGGCTTTTTTGACTCCCTTTTGCCTTTCCCCTCTCCCCTCTTGAGATCCATGGAGCTCAATGTCAGGGACATATATATGTAAAAACAACAGGTGCATACGATGCACTGGCAGAATATATAAAATCAAATGTAGGTTTACATTTCACTTTAACATGTGTGGGCTCCTTCAGTCATTTAGGGGTCATAAAACTGAACCTCTGGGCTGGCAGCTGGGTTGGACACTTGGACATTTGTGACTCGTTGTCATAAACTAGCCAATTGGAGAACACAGTCTCATAGTCTTCTAGAGTAGGGTATTTCAAACCTCTCTCTATCAGTCTATAGGGACTCTGGGTCACACTGCACTGAATGGAGAGACTGGAAGTCTCACAGTCCAGAGTGTACCTTGGAGTCAGATCGTAATTTTCTTTTAGTTAGGTCATGGCTTTCTTGATTGCCCTTTGCCAAGTCTAGGTCCAGGTCTGACTTTCTGTTTCCCTTCAGCCCCTTTAATTCCTCCTCCTCTGGTCCCTCTGTGTGCATTCAACGCCTCTAGTTCCTAGTGCTTGTGCTAACCCTGTGCCCTTGATCTCTACTCTCTGGTTGTGACCCTCAGCTTTCGTGCCTGCTGCTTTAATTACCTTGCTTGTTTGACTCTCATTTGGATACTGTTGTTGTACTACAGCTATGCTAGGGTTTCCTAGTTTTGTTGTCCTGCCATCTCTCCCATTTACCTGCTCCCCATGTAGCTCATCTTAGCTATTCTGGAAGATTCCTGTATTTACCTGATCCCAGTGTAGCCTGACATAACCGCTCTCTCAGTACCTGACATAGCCGCTCTCTCATGTACCCTCTCCCTATGCAACGTGTTTTATAGCCGCTCCAGCTGTGCTCCCCATTTCCCTCTCCCAGTGTAGCTTGACTTACAGCTTATCTGGTGGTACACCTCTTTTCCCAGTGTAGCCTGCTTAGTGCTTAAGTACCTTCTCCTATGGCAATGAGCCTCCATCTTTCTATTGTTGCTTCAGCTGGAATTGCTCCTAGCTGGCCTATTTGGCCACCTTAAGCAATTTCTTGTGCAGTTTTCCAGATCAATCACTGGTTTATATGATATTAACATCTATGCCTCCAGCAATTTCTGCAGCAGTGCACCCTGTCAATGCTCTCAACCTACATACTCAAGCTATTCCCTCGAGCCTGAAGGTGGCAACCTTACAGGGCTCTTCTCAGAAGACCATTCCTCCTCTCCACTCCTTGATCAAATGCGATATTTTGATAATGCCCTGGCATTGGACTCTACTGATTCATCTAAAGCAGTTCTCCAGCAAGGCATCCTCTTGAAGCAACATTCTGATAAACTTCAAAAACTGGACCAGAATCTGATCTTCAGATAATGCATCACAATCTGGGCCTGACCAACTGCCAGCTATGTTAATAAAGCTCAGTGCCTCTGTCACTGCCTATCTCATCACATCCCTAATTAATATCTCCTTGTCATCTGGGTACATGCCTAAAGCGTGGAAAGTTGCTAGTGTTGTGCCTGTCCACCAAAGTAGGGATAAAAATGTGGTATCAGATTACAGACCAAGATCTTTTTTCACCAGTCCTGGAAAAATGTGTCCAGTTGCAACTCTAAGTATAACTGACTGTCCAGATTTTTCATCCCGGTTCAGTAAAGCTTTTGCCCAAATCACTCAACAGTTACGGTCCTCCTAAAAGTATGCAATGATATACAGACTGGCTTGGAAAATTTTCATTGGCACAGTATTATTTTCCTTTGATACAGTAGACCATAATATATTGATAAGTATGCTCAAAAGTTCGGGATTGGGTAGTCATTCTCTAAACTGTTTCTGATCCTTTTTATCAGACAGAACACAATATGTGTCTATTGTTGACCCTCTTCTATTGTCCCTTCTTATAAATAATCTGCTCGAAGTTTGCAAACCATCTTCTGTGCACATGTATGCAGATGACACTATAACCTACATTTAAAAATCCAAATGTATCACTACTTGAGGCAGTATTACAGGATGATTTCTGTGAAGTCTTAATTGTAACTTAGCATTGGTCTACTCCTACAAATATCTTGGTATGTGGCATCACTTCAACCTCACCTTTGGTTTACATATTGATACATTAACATCCAAACTTTATCCTAAAATAGGCACTCTGTTTAGAAACAAATCCTATCTTAGTCCCAGGTAAGAAAACATTGTTCAACTGATGCGATTGCCATGCTAGTAATAGACTATGGGAATGTAATATATGCTCCCGCATTACAAATCCATCTTGGTAAACTTGACACTCTCTATAATAGATTATGTTGCTTTGTCCTCCAGTGTAATTATACTACCCATCATTGTGATATGAGAGGATTAGCAATTTCGCCTAATTCAGCCAAGCAATCGGCACACATTTTTAAACATTTGGCTAACTTTGCCATTAATTTAGAAGCATAACTTTGCTGTTAATTTTGGACATGTGCCATTCAGTATAAAGGCATTCATAGGTTTCTTGCATCAAAACGTGGGCAGTCGTAAATAGCACATAAATGTGTGGCTTTTATAAAATAGCAAATGCTCCATTTTCTTCGATTCCATCCTATGAGACTCCTATGAGTATGTGGCTGTAAGAGGCCTGGAGGTTTGTTTTCTGGCCTCCCAGATGACAGGCTTAGTATATTTCCCAAAGTTTCAGTTGGTCAAACATGTACACTTTTGTTTTAGGTTACTTCACAATACACTGACAGAGTAAATAAAATATTTTATTTTCACAGACTACTTTATAAACACATATATTCTGAAGTTTAAACAAGCATTAATGTGAGTTTTATAGCTGTTGAGCAAATTGACTGACAATGTGCGTGTCTATTTTTCTGTGTGATTGCCATTAATGAACAACTAAAGCTGACTCCATATTGTGTTCTTATGACATGGTATTTTTCTATTCGCCAAGGAGAGTGAGCCTGGGGATAGAAACCCTTATCACTAAAATGAAGCAGCCAGAAATACCAGCAGCTTAAAGGGCTTGTAATGTCAAAAAAATTTTTTTTTGCATTTAGAAGAGCTTAACAAACCAGGCACACGTTTTAGACCATTCCAATGAAGGGATTCGTTGTCAATAACGCGATTGTGGCTCTGCTGCAGAGCCTCTGTGTTGACCGACACGGATCTCCTTTACAGCTATCATCAAAAGACATCGAACTTTAAATGCCTGTATCTCTCAAACCATAGTGGTTTGAGAGATACTTTTTTGCATTTAGCTCAACTTTTTAAGCTCTTCTAAATGCAAAAAAACTTTTTTTTGACGTTACTAACCCTTTAAGGCATATATTTCACGAATCATGTGCAGTTCAACAGAGAGAGAGTCCTTCATGCCTTTGACAGGTTTAAGATTTTTTTTTACCATGGCTCATTTGCATATGGAAATGCAGGTTAATGACCCGTTGTCATATTCATGTGGATATGTTAATGTGGCACATTGTCACATTCACTAAGCTCTAACAGCAGCTTTTGCTGTCAGAGTTTACAGTCTCAACTTCACGAACCTCAGGCATCTCACTGTAACTGTCTATGGGGTTAAAGGACAGTTTGTGGTCTCTGCTAAAGAGCAGGCACTGTAGGATTACATACCACCATCACAGCAGCCATAATACAGCAGGTCACAAGGGCTTTTTGTTCAATGATGGTCATAGCCATACCAACAGAAAAGCAGCATGAAAAAAATAAATAAATAAAAACCTGTGTTGAATTGGTGGAGGTGGCACACTCACTTCTCTCTCCTGCCCTTTCCACAGGGAGTCTGACCAATAGGTGCCATCAGATGAATTCACAGGAATTGGGTACCAGATATTTAAAGTGAAAGGGACGTCATGCTATGTTGGACTCTGCTCCTAGAGAGGGAAACCATGCCAAGTATTTTAGGATTAGGCGCAGCAGTCAGATACCTGGGGCCCTCCAGCTGTGGGAACTACAATTCCCATTATCACTGGCCAACCTTGTCTTGCCCGAGCCTGATGATGGGGCTTGTGTGCAGAAAAAAATAGAATAGTGGCTCTCCAGCTTCTCTGCACCGAGGAGGTGGAAATGGCACATTCACCTACCTTTGTGCATTTGTTCAAGAGATCACATAATCAGTCCTGGATGTCATATCCGTGCAGACAGACTTTTTACTATGTGTGGCATCTTTATCTGAACTTGTGAATAAAGAAGATTTGGTATTAAGTTACTGTGTTCAGTGCAGTCTTCTTCTCTATTGCTGTATTTAAAGAACTGGAACCCTTGTGACCTGCACCACAGTAGTTTACCAGCTTTGGGGTGAGTGAGTCTAGTTCAACATATTGTATATATCTTTAATTGGCCTCCCTGAAGTAGTGCGGTTGATTTTCTACAAGCATCATGGAGGCAGACATGACAGATGCCTTCTGTTTTTGTTTTTTAAACTGAAGCAGGCAAACTGCATTAGTGCACTTAACCCTTTAAGGACCAGAGGGGAGAGCAACCAATTAAGAAGTAATATATTTCACACCATTCGGGTCTTTAAAGGGTTAAGATTACTTTGTGCACTGAGCAGTTTGGGGGCCTGTGATCCTGCCAGTAACTATCATGTCTGCCTTAAACAAATGTGCAAGGGCAAAATTCATAGGGGCAATTAGGGTGGTCTGACCATAGTAAGATAAGGGGGTTATTATTAGGAGGTGTTAGTTCTCCTTTAAGGCTCTCACTCCTTTGAAGTGGTCTGATTATAACCTCACCTGTCCAGACATCTTTCTGTCTCTGGCAGCATTAGATCTGACGGATTACATCAAGTTAATAAACGTTCATTTTTGTTCATAATGAAGGAATTTCTTATCTGTTCAAAGAACAAAAAATGTTTGGAATTCATGAAAACAAAATTTGTAGCCAAGTTTAGTTCTGTGTATTATTAATATCTGTATCTATCTGCTGCTGCCACCAAATGCTGGGTTTCCTGAGTATTCCAGAAGAGAATCCTCTACCCATGTGTGGTTATCCTGAGCACTATCACCAGCTCCACTGGTGTCTGCCATCCAGCTGGCAAGTTTAACTAGGCCCTCTGCACTACAAGACCTAGCAGTCTACCCTCTCTAACACCGCACTCCAGCTTCTCAGCCAGTGCAGTCTGCCCTAGTTGTGTACACCTAGCTGTACCTATCCACTGTTGGGAGCTATCCCTCCTTATGGCTGGAAACTTCAACTTGGCTCTTGCTGCTGCAAGACCGAGCAGTAGGTAGCCCACTCTCTCTAGTGACGCCTCCTAGTGCCACACACCAGCATCTTGCTCTTATGGTTGCTTCCTACCTCAGTCTGTGCAGTCTGCATTAGTTGGTTACAATTTTTAGTCAAGATGTAGTCCTTGCTGCTCTCCTGACCACATACACATATGTAACTATTTGAACACTATTGATAAATGCTAGTTTGAGTTTGCCAGAAACCTGTATATTATATTTTCTGTATGTATTTTGGGAGATTTGGGCTCCTCCCCTCTTGGCTGTTAGTTCCCTGCAATAGGTGCTAGCTGTGATTTGGAAAGGTATAAATACCTTCTTTATTTCCTCACAAGGGTTTTGTTCACAGTGGAAGTAAGGTGGTATCACTGCTTTTTTAATTGCATTATATTAAATACATGTTCCTTTAGATTTAGGACAGGTAAGGACTAGCCTACATCTGGGGTGTCTTTATGGGGAAGGCAAGCTTATCATGGTTTTGGCCAAAAAGATGTAACTAAACCCCACTGTTTAATTGTCTAGCCTGCTGATATTGTAACCTTGTATTATGGACCACCCCTTGCCTCCCCTTGCCTGATCCACCATTCTATATGCCTTCCATTTGTACAGGGCTGCCATCTGCTGTGGCTGACTACTGTACCTCATAGCTTGCTCCCTGTGAGTCTTTCAGTATCATTCTTACCATTGTATCCTCTTCTGTTCTGAGGTTCTTGTGCAGCTCCAGTCTCCACCTTGTATCCTAGTTTAGTTCTGTGTATTATTATTATCTGTGCTTACCCAAATGTCAGATTTTCCGCATATTCCAGAGGACTATCCTCTACCCCTGTGAGGCTGTCTTGGGGACTATCACCTACTCCACTGGTCGGTGCTATCCTGGCTTGCAGCTGACAACTTTAACTCAGCCATCACAACTGCAAGACCTAGCAGTGAGTAGCCCACTCTCTCTAGTGATACTCCCTGTATCCAAAAGGAGTCAGTGGAGAATAACAGATGGGGGAAGACCATCTACTACACCACTGCTTAAAGGGATAGTAATACTTGCAAATTACTAATCCTTATATTGTAGCTTTGATAAAAAGAAACTTATTGCCCCCAGTGTCATCTCTCAAAACCTTATGGTTTGAGAGATGATAGCGCTCAAAGTTCCCCCCTTTCCTGAGTGAATGCTGAACGCTGACTGCAGGGATATCAGGTATTACTTGCATCAGGCGGCTCTGCAGCATTGCTGAGATCGCATTTATAAAAAAGAAATATTTCACTAAAGCGGTCTTCTACATGTGCTTGCAAACCAAGCACACGTAGAACACCATTTTAGTGAAATAATTATTTTTTATAAACGCAATCTTGGCAATGCTGCAGAGCCGCCTGATGCAAGTAATACCGGATATCCCTGCAGTCAGCGTTCAGTGTTCACTCAGGAAAGGGGGAGGGGGGGGACTTTGAGCGCTATCATCTCTCAAACCATAAGTATTTGAGAGATGACACTGGGGACAATACGTTTCTTTTTAACAAAGCTACAATATGGGGATTAGTAATTTGCAAGTATTACTATCCCTTTAAATACGGGGGAGGTAACCCATTCATATACTCATACCAACTACAGTATTATGGAATTTATTAACATTTGGACACAGATTTCTTTTTTTAGGGTTTGCTGCAACAAGGGTAATGTGAATTGCTGTGTTGTGTACCATTCATCAAATCTATATCAATGGCCTGTAACTACATGTAGAAATGGACACAGTTATGGGCCACAGAAAACCGGGGGGAAAAGGCAAGCTTTAATGAACTACGAGCACCAGACAAGGAAGAGAACCTATGCCTTTTTAAATCTGTGAATTTAATTCTGTGAACACTAGAGAGGAGGTACAATGCACTGTAATGCATTGCATGGCGTTCAGAGGGTTAATGGAGCAGTAGACTTTTTTGTTTAACAAAATATATATATTACTAGTTGAAGAGCCCGTTACACGGGCCACAGTGCCACTGGCAGCAGGTCGTGGGGCAGTCATGCGCAGTAGAAACTGCCTGAGCCGCGGCCAATACAGAGCTCTGCGCATGACTGCAGCACGCGCAGCAGTCTCTACTGCACATGACTGCGTCGTTACACACAATTTAGTGAATTATTGTATAGGATAGGGCTTTTTTCTGCTGAGAACTCTCACTGTTGTAAGAAGATGCATACTTCAAAGGGTAACTGCATTAACAGTGCCCTCTAGTGATCAAATTTCAATTAGGTATCCTGTTGCAAAGAGAGTGAACTCGTGGACAAAACAGTTCTCCGTGGGATGCGATAGGAACTGCAGAATTATACTGTGAGTTTTAGTTTGAACTTTCAGGAAGTAATCAGTCTGTCACTCACTTTCAGAGAATCTGAACTGTTAAAACTTTAGTATAAAACAACTGCCAGCCATGGGAGTGGCATTGTTTTACTTAATAGGAAAAAGCTATAATATATAAGTTTTTATACAAAAAAAGTATTATTATTCTTTATTTATATAGCGCCAACTTAATCCACAGAGCTGTACAATAGGGAATAGACATACAGGGATATTAAATAGTAAATCATATGTGAAGAACAGAAGGATCAGAGGGCCCTGCTCGTGAGAGCTTACAGTCTAGAGGAAGGTAGGTTGGACACATAAGGTGTAAGTGCTATTGGGTTTAAGTGCCTCCTGCCACATGAACTGCCAGTCAGTGGGTGGGAGAGAGAAGTGCTGTTGAGTGCAGTGGCCAGGGAAGGGGTGGTTCTTGGTGATAATGTTTATGAAGGTAGTTGACAGGCTTCCCTGAAGAGGTGAGTTTTCAGGGAGCGTCTGAAGATCTGAAGGCTGGGGGAGAGTCTGATGGGGCGGGGGAAGTATACTGATCCTTTAAAGCAGAACTCTCACACAAATTAAAGTTAACCCCAAATAATTATGAACATATAGATAAGCATATCCATACTAGTATTATGAGCGTTATTGAAAAATCCAACTTGTTCTGAGACTGTCAAACAGGCATTAGAGCAGACATCTTGCCAAAGAAACATCTGCTTGCCTGCACAGTCCATCCCAGTCTCCTGTAGGAGGCAGTGCATTGTAACTTAAAGGGATAGTAATACTTTGTTTTAACTTTATTTTATTTTGTAGGCATTAAAAAAACATGAAGAATGATATACGTCTTATCTCTCAAACCTTTATGGTTTAAGAGATATTCACAAACAAAGTATCACCCCCTCTTGTTCAACCAGATCAGAAGGGAGGTGCCCAGGTAGACTGCAGAGAGGGACAATCTTCAATTAAGATAAGGGAAAGAGCTGAAAAACTTGTCAAGGGGGGAAGGGCTTTCATTGTTTTCATACAAAGAAAATTGTCCCCTTCTGTTATCTGTCTGGTCTTACAACCAGATTCACATCTGAGAAGAGATGGCTTACACTATGTAAAAGGGGAAGGAGGGGAAACTTTGCTTGTGAATATCTCATAAACCATAAAGGTTTGAGAGATAAGACTTACATCATTCTTCATGTTTTTTTAATGCCTACAAAATAAAATAAAGTTAAAACGAAGTGTTACTATCCCTTTAAGATACAGGAAGGGACTGACAGTGCAGGCGCACAGATGCCTCTACAGCAAACTGCTTGCCTGAACGTCTCAGATTTCTCAGTAATGCTGGACTTATTCAGGATAATACTAGTATGGATATGCTTATCGTTATGTGCATAATTATTTGGGAGTAAATTTGTGTGGTAGTTCTGCTTTAAATTTTTAGCCAGTGCTATCATTGGCTTGTAAATGTGAATCATTGGGGATGCATTAGAGTGGATGCAGTGTTAGACTGTAACTAGCATCTGTTTTGTGGGGTTCCTACTCTTATTATTATACAGAGCTATGGGCCATGCGCACAAGGAAAAACAGAACAATTTTGGGGGCACATCAACCTCACCATAAATAACAAATGAAGGTTTCTACAAGTTCCATTGATTTAACCCCTTTGAGTGCCAGAGGGGTACAGAACGCATTACTCTTCAATGAGTTGCGTATCCCTCTGGCACTCAAAGGGTTAAAAGGAGCCAAGACCTCTCTCACATTCAAGTGATTAAAATACCCATTTAAATTAATAGGAATTTTTTCCTTATGGTGCAGTTGGCGCGCCCCATAATTGCCCCAATTTAGCTTTGTGCATAGGGCCTAAGAGCAATGGTTTTCAAACTGTTTTTTTTTGCTCAAGGCCCCCCTAACATGTAAACACAAAAATAACTCCAAGTGCTAACATATCTCAAAGTGACGTCTTGTATTGGACACGTCTTGTATTGGTGCTTAAACCGAAAGGGACACTAATACGTAAAATGTAAAAAAATATATAGTAACCTAGTAACATAGTAAATTAGGTTGAATAAAGACACAAGTCCATCAAGTTCAACCTTTGCCTCATACCCTGGTGACTGAGAATTCTATAGCTTTCCTGCTACCAAATAAATTAGTCTTTATCAGACCTTCCTGATTTACCTACTAATAAACAGTATAACTCTGTATGTTTCCTTTTGAAAGAAATGTATCTAATATTCTCTTAAATGTATCCATTGTAACTGCCATAACCACCTCATTGGGCAAGAAATTCCACAATTTAATAGACCTTACTGTAAAAAAACCCTTCCTCTGCTGAAAACTAAACCTCCTTTCCTCTAATCTCAAGGGGTGTCCCCTGATCAGGCCTTGGAATGAATAGCTCATCTCAGAGATCCTTGTATTGACCTCTCATATACTTGTACAATGTGATAAAGTCTCATCTTAGTCATCTGTTGTTGGATTTATCCCCATGAGTAAAACAAGGGCACTCCCACTGCTGAGAAGTGTTTTATTCAAAAGTTATTGCAAGTCAGAAATGAATTTTAACCCTTTCAATGCCCGAGTGGTACGCAACGAGTCCTCTCTGGGTCGTTCAACATGTACACCACTCCTCTGGACTTCTATCTCCATTCAAGGAGATACCTTAGTTTTTTTTTTTTTCTTACAAGGATCTTTCACAATAGTTCATACATTTGGGTGGATTCTTGAAGTCCACTATCTGGGACCAGTATTAGACTCTGCGCACGTATTAAAGCGGAACTACCATGTTACAAAATGTTTAGCTTAACTAAGTCCCCTTCTGGCGACTAGCTGCTTAGTAGCGCTAGTCGCCAAAATTATTACCTTATTTAATAGATATTTGCTTTATTCCCCAGATGTCAGTAGCACAGAGCGCTAACATCTTGCCAGAATGACGTCCGCACGCCTGCGCTGTCAGTCCTAGCCGGGTCTAGGAGGCGTTGCTAGGAGCCGGACGACTCCGGCTAGGACGCGTGCGGACGTCACCATGGCAAGATGTCCGCGCTCCGTGCTACTGACATCTGGGGAATAAAGCATATATCTATTAAATCAGGTAATAATTCTGTCGACTAGCCCTACTAAGCAGCTAGTCTCCAGTAGGGGACTTAGTTAAGCTAAACATTTTGTGACATGGTAGTTCTGCTTTAAATTGCCATAGGAAATACGAAAAGGAAATTATCTGATGTGTTTCATCCGTAAACGTAATCTGAGTTCCCATAGCTTAGAAATCATCCATTCACTCACTGATTGCTCTGCAGATCTATTTGACCTACAGGGCTGGGTGATGTCAGTACCTCACTCTGCATTTATGGGATATTTTTATCAGCTTCATTCAAGCATATTTTTGCTGAATTCGCTGACACAGGGCTTCTATGGAGAGGACACTGATGTTGCGTAAGTGCCTGCAGCTTACTGATATGTGCAGGGTGCAAGCTTATTAAGTTATGGGAACATGGTTCCATTAGCTATGAGACCACTTATAGTACAGCGTTGGGCAAACAGAAGGCCACCAGCTGATAAGCACTTCAGTTCCAATCATCCTCTGCCATGATGGCAATTTTGGACCTCAACAGCTGGGGGTCCTCAGGTTGCCCATCACTGATTTAGAAGGTCCAGTGGTGTAACTATTCTTTGGACTGCCCCGGTGCAAACATGTTTTGGGGTCATCTAACACAAAAACATTTTCACAGATGTAGCATAACTAAAACCTTTTGGACCAATGAGAAGATGGGGTCCCCTTGGATGCTGAGCCCTGGCACAACTGCGCCCTTTCCAATTAAACACAGAGAAGGCCCCTTCCAATTACTTTTTACTGCCCCTTTAAAGAGGTGGGTGACCTGGCACCATTTTTTATGACTACATCACTGAGTCATTGTTCATTCTTATAGTGATCAATCCTAAATTTTGCATGGCATCATCATATACAAATAATGATCTGAGCACAGAAATATATTCTTGAAATATCTCTGAGCTCCAATAAAGCCCACTATATATAGATAGATAGATGATAGATAAAAATGTAGGTCCAAATGCACAAATAAGCAGAATAATTAAAGGGCATACCATCTCCATAATAGGGGCACAAATAAATATCCCCAAAATGTCCATTGATTTAAATTGGTATTTGAATTATAGTGTCTCCAAGATTGTAACTAATTGGGAGCTCAAACACATACAGAGAGTTAAAAATCCTATTCAACCCTTTTGAATGACCAACGGGTATGCAACGCATTGGGGCAAAGTGTTGCGTACCTCTTTGATACTCAAAAGGTTAATGCAACTGGACGATTTATTTGACCAATGTCATGCCTTACAAATGTTCCACTTTTCTTTGCATCTAAACATCTGTAAATGTGATAACTTATCTACCAACATTACAAGTGGCCAAAGAAGGACACTTCTTTAGGGTATGTTGCTGCGCGCCAGCCAAGACATGGCCGATATGCATTGCATGAAGTACAGTGAGCCAACCAAAGCATGGAGATTTGAGCTGATTTAGCGGCCATAGCCCGAGCCAATCACAACCGTGCGTGTGATTCTCCCGCGTTTCGTGCGGATAGCCAGCCCAGCTTTTCTTCTGCTGATGGCTGCAAATAAGGCAAAAAGAGACAGTGGTCTTGTGTCTCAGGGATCCACGGGGAGGTAACTAACCTCTTAGTTACTAGGGCATGTAATGGCCTGCGGTATTTGTCTTGTTTACGGTGAATACAAGCAGCACGTTACACTCTGAATATATAGACTGTGGTTAGTTTTTGAACTGTAAGTCCATTATACAGATATGTCACCTTGTTTTACACTAGAGTGATAGCTAGCGTTCAGTGTGGGGCATCTATTTTAAAAGATGTGGTACCGTTTTGGACCAAATAGGCACCATAGGCAAGCAAACATTTATTTTGATGTAAAGGGGTCACATTAAAACGCTGTTTAAATGAACAGGGATTTAAAGAATGTTTAACCTTTGTTATGACCTATTATAAACGTATACCGTCCAATATTTCACATATGGTAACAGGTAGTTGCGTAGACTTGTCAAAATACAGGCATCACTGCTACAGGAGCAGTAAACTTTATATGTAAATATATTGTAGGTGTTTTTTATGATGAGTAAAATACGGATATTCCTCCTGTTGAGTCATATTTCAATAATTTCTTACAGTATAAACTTTTTCTGTTGCATTTTCTTAGGGACTGGAAGCTGTGAAATGCAGTTTTCCATGGAATAGGACTGAGACTGCTGAGTCATGCAATTGGTTAGCACTTTAGGAAGTAATCACGCTGTAATTCACTTTCTGATTATTTGAATAACCAACTGAGCAGTGGAAGCATGCTTGTCTTACTTGGCAGAAAAAGCCCTATAACATGTAGTTTTTCATAAATAAAAGTTTACTTTAATGGAAGATGTATATAAACAGCAGGGGTGTAATTGTTTCTATTCAGTTTTTGAAAATGCTGTGCCATTGTACATACACCCCACACCTACATATATAGTGTCTGTATAAACACACATGCTTGCCAACTAAAGGAACACACAACCCTTTTAAAGAGATAATAATACTTAAAATGTAAAAAAAATAATGTTGTAGGGTTTATCCTCCGGAGTAAAACAAGGGTACTCCCACTGCTGAAAGGCTGTTATTCAAAAGTTATTACGGCTCAAAGTTGAATTTTGTTAGGTGCAATATCAAAGTGGCCTGAAATAGTACAGTGGTGCTGTTGCTACACCATCCTATGGATAGCTCTATGTCTAGATCTAAGATTCTCGAAGAAATAGCAGTGATTAATGTAACATTTTAACTTCTCTTTAGATATTGAGCTATTGGCAAAATCTTCTGCTTTGTCAGTAGTGGCTCAACAGTCATAATGGATCTGTTCATGGGGGGCAGATTCTTCTTCCAAGGCCAAGTTACTTACTTTGCCTTTTGGAGGAGACTTTCTTTTTGGATCTCAAATAGAGAAGCAAATTAAAAAATCAGATAATGGTGTTTAGAGAACAGCATCCTCAGCTACAATATTATATTTTCTGCAGAAGGGCTTTTCCTTGGGGTTGAAGCCAACATCCCTTAAAGTCCAACTCTCGTGCCCTATCCTCTATCTTGGTTACTCAGTTTATTGATGATCCTCTGGTCAAAAGGTTTATCAAGGCACTAACATTTAGGGAAGTTATTCCTCCCTGGGACTTGAATCTGGGTCTAGATCAACTCGCAAGCTCTTCCTCCTTTGAACCTATGGATAAGATTCTAATTAAGAACCTTTCCCTTAAAACTGTTTTCTTAACGGCAATAACATCCGCCAGAAGAGTAGGGGAATTACGGGCCCTATCCTGCAAACCGCCCTAGATTGCCTTCGATCAGGATGAAGTTGTTCTTCAGACCCATCCCTCCTTCAGGTCCAAAGTAGTTTCAGATTTTCATATTAACCAGGAGATTGTGCTTCCTTCTTTATGCCAGAATCTTTCATCCAAAAAGGAGAGAAGGTTCCATAATCCTAGATCTTGTCAGATGCCTTTCATATTAAGTAGACTATATGTTAGTTTCTCTCTGAAGGAGACAAAGCACTGCTTCCTAAACAGGATTACAAGTTACAGTATGCTTTGCTTGAAATTTTGATAAACAAATGTACTGATCCAGACTATTTCAGTAGGGGCCACATGGGGTTGTAGCACTTAGAGGCTTCAGTCTTCATTTATATGCCTTTCTATAGGTGGGTTTAGGTTATAGAAACTGGTTTGTAAGCATACTTTTTAGACGGTTCCAAAGAAGTATTTCTTTTTAAATCTTACTATTGCGGCTCTGCTGAAGAGCCTCCTCGTGTCGGACGACATGAGCTGACATCAGGCGAAGGGGAACTTTTTTCGGAGGATATCGCTCAGACTGTAGCGGTTTGAGAGATAGGATTTGTGTCATAGCATTTATTTTTTTTTTTTTTAACCTCTACAAAACTCTAAGCATTTTATGGGGCATTACTGTCCCTTTAATACTGTGATACAGAATAGGAATATTGTTGAAAATATTCCTAATTCTTGCATTAAGGAAGCATTGGGCTGTGCAGTGTGTCCATTGGGCATGCATTTATCACAACACGTAAAACAAAAAACATGGTGTGGTGATTGACAACTTCTTTGCTTGCATCTGAAGAGTTCTAATACAAATAAAAGGTTTAAAAAGACTGGAGCAGGACTTTAGTTTGCCTGTTCCTCAGTTTTTTTTTATTAACTGTCTCCTTCAGTATATAATGTAGCAGACTTAGAGGAAAAATACCCTAATGTTTTAAGGTCTTTTTCAACATCTTGAAAACCTACTGGAAGAGTATAAATATTTAAAGGGGAACTACCACCGCGCAATAACTTTACATGAATGCAGTCTTCATCTGGCAACTAGCGGCTTAGTAGCGCTAGTCGCCAGAAATATTATCTGGTTCCAAAGATTTTGCCGTTTTTCCGAGGCTCTCACGGACGTCACTGTGACGAGATGTCCGTGCTTCCTGCTCCTGTGAGCCTCGGAAAAATGGCAAAATCTTTGGAACCGGGTAATATTTCTGGCGACTAGCGCTACTAAGCAGCTAGTCGCCAGATGAAGACTGCATTCATGTAAAGTTATTGCGGGGTGGTAGTTCCCCTTTAAGGAGATGGTTTGGTTTGATTAGCCTTTTGAGTGCCAGAGATGTACACAATGCATTTCAAAGCACTGGCGTTCAAAGGGTTATGATAAGCTTATTGTCAAAAGTTGACCTTCCATGCCTTGTTGATGTAAGGACTTAAAATATGTCATGTTAATCTGATTATATGTTTGCCTTTGGTTAATGTGGAGAAAGGGATGTGCTTGGCTTTGAATGACTGTTAGTGCAAGTGCCAATTGTGAGAGTCATTTTGCAAGGGCCAGGACTCCAGTGAGAGAGATTAATGCCTTGGCTAGAAATATACCCCTACCGCAAGAAGGCAGTGCTTATTAAAGAGGGGTTTTCAGATTGCTTTGAGCTTCCAGTGCAAGGGCCTTCACAGATGGACTGAGAACATCAAATTGGCTAATGACAATCTAGATATTGTAGCATCTAAATTAAGAAAGATAACAAAACAGAGTTTGGAAGAATAACAGGGTTCTTTGTACTCCCATTTTGTAAATATAGATTATTCCCACCTGATTTAGTTCCCAAAAATGAGCAAGGTAAATTCTGCCTTATACTTCATTTATGGTATTCCAAGGGTTCACCAGTAAATGATCAGATTTAACCCCTTAACGACCCAGGATGTGCCAGGACCATCATGGGTAAACTTTCCTTAAGGACCCATGACAGTCCTGGCACGTCATGGGTTAAATGATAGCAGCGCGCCTCCGTGCACGCTGCTACCATTCATTGCAGGCTGAGACTGAGCGCTCCAGTATCAGAGCGTTCAGTCTCAGCACTTGTCACTTCTGCTAGTTCATGTGATCGCTTGAGGAGCTATCACATGTACCGGCATTTTGATTGAATAAGGCAGTGTGCCAAACATACTGCCTTTGTGTCTGCTCTGTGCCTCTCTTTCCTACGATCAAAGTAAGGGAGAGAGAAGCAGAGAGGAGACACCTAATGTAAAAAAAAAAAAAAAAGCAGTGGGGGTATTAACCCCTTCAATGCTGGTGCTGTGGGCTGGCTGGATCCATTTCTCACCCGCTAAAATCAACTTTTTTTTTTTTTTTTTAATAAAATTTAAAAAGAATAAATAAGTAAAAAAAAAAAAAAAAATTGTACTAATAAAATAAATATTTTAAGTGTGTATAAAAAAAAAAAAAAATGGCAATGTGATTGTTGTGGAGCCATGTAACAGTTACACACATCGCCAAATCATTTATATGAAAAAGTGGGAAAATAGGTAGGGAAAGAGGGACATGGGGGTTTTCACCCAGAGGGAACAGTGCCCACTTAAAACTGCCATTTTGTAGGTATGACTGACTGGTCATGCCTTTCATGCAGTCTACATAAAAATGTAACCCATTGCTCCCAAATATTGCCAAGAGTAAAATAAAAATGCTGTGTTTTACCTTTTTATTTAATTTTAATAACGTAAATGGTGGGTTATCCATGTAAATGTATCAAAAGAAAGCCCTGTTTGTGTGTAACAAACAGTATATAATTTATGTGGATGGAATAAAAGTCTTAGAGGGAAAACACTGTTGAACAAAGACATAGTCAAAAAGGTCAGAATTGCTCCGGTCCTTAAGTGAAATCCACCACAGATTTTCCCAGTCCTTAACCCCTTAAGGACCCATGACGGTCCTGGACCGTCATAGAATTCCGGGCTCCCCGTGGTCCTTAAGTGACCGCAACATGTGTGTGCGGCCGGTCCTTAAGGGGTTAAGAAAGATTTGTGTTTTGGTTTTTTTTTCTCCATTTTAAAAGTTTCATTGAGAACATTAGAATGTTTGTGTTCACAAAGAATTATTGTGATGTGTTTTTTTTCCTTCTCTGAAGCACTACAACTGTTAAAATGGAACTTTCAGATAATAGCAAGTCATGCATGGCGACTAGCTTGAAAGTAGATGTCTTGCCATAAAAAAATAGATGTCTAAAGGAATCCCTCCTGTTTCGGGACTGACGGGCAGGTAATGCGGTCTGTGCCCCTGCTCCGTCAGTCACTTCCAGTGACCATATGGTGCAAAGCAGTCTACTCAATGGAGACCGGGACTGACGGCGCAGACGCACAGACAAGATCTCTGCGCTCTAGTCTGGGTTCCGGTCTCCAAACGGGACAATTCCTTTAGACACATCTATTTTTTTTACGGTAAGAGATCTATTTTCAAGCTAGTCGCCATGCAGTTAATGAATGTATGGCAACTTGCTATTATCTGAAAGTTCTGCTGTAAGAGCATCTGGTATGGGTTACCTTTTAGCCAAAGCAGATATAGAGTCCGCTTTCAGGTTACCACCAATACATCCAAGATATTTCAACTCCCTAAGCTTTCAGCTTCAAGGTTGCCTGTGCTGTGACCATTGACGTGCTATGGGCTATTTATTATCATATTATTATTTCAAACAATTTTCCAACTTTTGTAGCGTAGGTGGTTGTTTAGTAAAAATACCATTCTGAGTTTGATGAAAAATGTGTTAGTTCAGGTGCTAGGGTCAAAATAAGTTAACCCTTTGGGTGTCAGTGGGGTACACAACACATTGCAAAGCAATGTGTTGAATACCCTTCTGGCACTCAAAGGGTTAAGTTGGTGTACTGCAGTCATTGCTAAGTCTACTGCCCTTTGCATCTGAAATGATACCAATACTGATATTTCCAAGAAAGCAAGCTGAATTAAGAAGTAGTTGGTCACAGTATTGTCGTGTTAGGCTAGTTAGTGATGTAAAGGAAAATCTTAAGTTTTGGGGCACCATTTTGAAAGAATATAATACAGTGAGTCTCACTTTATCACCTGTTTATCACCCTTTAGTTCATAATCCCCATTGAATGCTAAAGGTATCAAGTGTCTTGCTTCACAATGCGTCAGAGACCTTTAGCATTCAAGAGTGTAAAATCCTCTTAAATCAATGGGAATTTTGGCAGTCTTTGTACTATGCGAAGCAGTCGATTTGCCTCACTTGAATTCCTCCACTTTAATTTTTGCATATGGACCATATCTGCACTGTACCTACATGTATGACACACTTTTGTGCTGTATCTTGTAGGGGAAGCAATCTGTCACAACGTCCACAGGAAAGAACACAAAGTAAAGGAGAGACAGACGTTACCTTACAACTACAGGTATATATTATTTTCAGATTTTGGAAGATCGTCTTTCTGTGTAGAATGTCATCTGTCCTATTTTGCTGTGAGTTTTGCTAGAGACCTGTATTCAGGTGGAAAGTGGAATCATTTTGGGCAACATCAACTGTACCATAGGGAACAAGATCCTGGGATGTTTAACGCCTCGAATCCCTGAGAGGTCTCCAATATATTGCAAAGCAGTACTTTTGGAGACCTCTCTAGCAAGTGGTTAAACAATCCTATTTAAAAAACAAGAAAAGGAAAGTACTTCAGCACTCTAAAAATCACATACATCTCAAACAACTTATTGATGTAGCCGTCTGGAGTTATCACAGACAAATAAAACTAGAAAAGAAAGGATGCTAGTGATGCGTCAATAAAGTCATAGTCAGTTATAGACTTGCACACACATTGAATTGTCACTGCATGCGGAATGCAAGTTAGATCAACAATAAAGTGCTTATTTATCTCAAAGTTCAGCAAAAACGAGATCTGGGGAATATCTGCTCTAAATAAATATTATAGTCCAAGCATACAGAGTATAGTATATATGCTCAATTACTGTCCATATGGTCAGTCGTATTTATAGTTCACCGGATTATCAGAAGATCCTTCGCTTGTATTACTTTTGAATTGGTCGTCTCAAACGGAATATGTTCCTTCTTTATTCAGATGTATCAATCTTACTTGGCAATCCAAGCTGTAACATGAAAGAGGGAACAATATTCTCTCCGCAATAAGAATAGGTATTAAAATATAAGAAATATCTCACACCTACGTTCTCTGTGCTCCACTCTCACTCCCAATGGACTTTTTTTTAAAATGTGATGTCACTTCAAATAAGATTTCTTAAACACGATATCGGAAGCTGTCCTTTTTTTCTCCCGGATAGTCATACAAAGAAGGTAATGCTTTTTCAGTATATATACTTTTTATCAGGAGCAATGTAACATCCACACTTGCATGTAAGTTGAATTGGTTCCTCTCACACTGGACTTCCACTAGTTCTCCCTGACATGTATCTGAGCTTGATGGGGAGAAGGGATTCCCAAATCCACGTGTACATTTAAACTCCTTGACTCTCTCACAAATAAGATGGCTGGCAGGTGGCTTATACCAGCTACCAACAATAACTTGCAGAGAGAATTATCAGTTCTCAGTCAGGTTGAAAAGCTGAACAAGTGCTGCTCCAAGTCTTGTAAAAAAATATATTTATTTATAAATACTGCAGTAGTATACAAATGTGTAAAATAAATCCAATGGCTAGACAGAGTAAAGTACAAAGATTTGGAGCAGCACTTGTTCATCTTTTTCAGCCTGACTGAGAGACCTGAGCAGAGACAGGCTACTTCTCTCTGCAAGTTATTGTTGGTAGCTGGTATAAACCACCTGCCAACCATCTTATTTGAGAGAGCGCCAGAGAGTTTAAATGTACACATGGATTTGGGAATCCCTTCTCCCCATCAAGCTTGGATATGTGTCAGGGAGAACTAGTGGAAGTCTGGTGTCAGAGGAACCAATTCAACTTACATGTAAGTTTGGATGCTACATTGTTTCTGATGAAGTATATATACCGTAAAAGTATTTCCTCTTTTGTATGACTACCAGGGAGAAAAAAGGACTGCTTCTGATATTGTATGTAAGAAATCATATTTTGGAAGTGACATTGCATTTAAGAAAGTCCATTTGGGGTAAGAGTGGAGCGTATAGAACCTAAAGTGTGAGAGATTTCTTATATTTTGGTACCTGTACTTAATGCTGAGGGAATATTGTTGCCTCTTTACATGTTACCTTCTGAATCACTGTGAGATTTGATGCATCTGAATAAAGAAGGAACATACGGCCAATTTGGACTGTAATCAAGAGTAATATAACAAGTGAAGGATTTTCTGATAATCCAGTGAACTGTAAATACGACTAACCATATGGACAGTGTAATTGAGCATATATCCTATACTCTGTATGCTCTGATTATATATTTTTTTTATTTGGAGCAGATATTCCACAGATCTCGTTTTTGCTGAACTTTGATTGTGATAAATAACCACTTTATTGTTCTAACTTATATTCCACATACAGTGATAATTCATTGTGTATGAAAGTCTATAATTGAATATGACTTTACTGAAGCACCACTAGCATCCTTTCCTTCCTAATCCTATTTAAATGTTTATTTTAAACTAGTGTAAAAGCCCATGTATGCAGGCCAGCATTCTGTGCGTTCGGCAGGCTCTACTGTGAATGACTGCATCGGACAAATGGCCTGCATTCGGGCAGTCTCCACTGTGCATGACTGCATCGCACAAACATTCATTTAGCTTTTTATATTATGGGATAAGTGAATATACTTTTGTTCAATTGTTTTTCTCCAGAATGTCTTACCTTCTTCTGAACATGAGGCACTTAATCAACATATATTTTGTTCTCCAGGCATTTGTTGAGCAATTTTGGGGCCAAACAACTGCAGAAAAAAAAATTGTAGTGTGTTGGGGACCTCTCTTGGTTAAAAGCCCCATTTTAATCAAAGGGCAGGGCTAGAAATGCTACACCAGTCAGAGAAAAATATGTACAAGTCTGGAAGGGAAAAGTTATTGGTCCGCCAGAGCTAAACATAAGCCACAGTTTCATTTTTTTTTTCTAGTCATAGGCTAGTGCAAATGTGCAGCCCTTGTTATTTGTTATATAACGTACAGCTGTTTTGGCTCAGAACCGGTGTCACGCACTGTCACCTATAAGTCTCTCCCTGAGGTGCAGCCAGACTTCTTGTCACAAACTAGAAACCTTTTGGGGAACAGACTGCAGGTCCCTCTGCAAAATGTGGACTGTGTCTTTGTAATTAAACCACTTATGTCATAAATTATACATTGGTTTTGAATTGGGAGTTACTCGTTGGGCAATATGCACAAAGAAAACGCGTTACAAACCATCCGCACTATAGGTAACCGAAGTCCCCACTTATTTAAATGGTGCATTTTTAGCACCTTTTGGGGCAGAGATTCTTCCAACTTGTTGCAAATCAGTGCATGGGAATTTCTGTACACCAGATAATTTAAACACTGGATGTAAATCAAGAGGATTTTTTACATGTAGTGTGTGTTGGTTTTACCTCAAAATCAGTTATGTTGAGTAGAACATTTTCCAGTGCTCTATCTTTTAGTATTTGAAAATTCATGACTATCATTGAATGTGTATGTATATTAGGCAAGCTTGCAAGTTTCAGAATTGTAATTGTTTTGCAAGTGAATATCCCTAGCAAGTGTGCACCCTTGATTTTCTTTTTAGTGGGCTGTATGGGAATAAAAATCTTCACTTTCTGCTAACACACACTTTATAGCAGTGTTTCATGTGTCTTCTTCACCTGTAGGCTATTATTTTTAACTCTGAGTGCTACAGGGCTTCACAACACATTACTTTGCTTTGAGTTAAATGTTGTTTACAGGTATTCCCTAATAAAACATTCCATATAACATGTAAAAACACTTTGCTTTAAATTTTTACCCTAATGCATTTTTTTTTTCTTCCAACTTAAAACCAACACGAATAAGTTGAATTAGAGCACTCCCTTGGGCTTCATTGTGTTTTGAGACAGGAATATGCCTGTGCATTTTAACCTTTTTTGCACTGGAAGACTTTGAAAATGTTTCCATTTCAAAATTTTACAGAAAATCCACATCACTACCCAGAATTTCTTATTCTCTCAATTTGTGCATGTGGCCCTGTGTATTTTAGTCTTGTGTTATGAAATAAATTGTCAAAATTGGGTGCGTCTACTGTAAAATATGTCCATCCTGCAGCTGGAAAGGAAAACTACTGAAAAAGGCAGTATTTAAATCCTAAGATAATCAGTAGAATGTGTTAGGGTTTTATATCATTTTTATGGTCAGCTTTACAGTAAGTATCCTGCTATAGTATCCTGCTATTGCTTTGTTTAATTTTATGGTGTTGTTTTATTCATGTCAACTTGTCTTATAGCAGGAACTTGAAACACTACAGCAAGTTCACTCATCGATCAAAGTTTTAAACCACATGACTGTTGGCTTGCATAAGGTAAGTTATGTTTATTTTGCAATATTACTGCAATACTCCAAAAAAAATACTTGCTCCAAAAAGCCTAGGTTTGTTCCCTCCCATTCATCTTCTTGACATTGTTTTTCCTTTCTCTGGGAGAGTTAAGCCTAGCACTCCAAGTTTAGGCCAGTGCCATTATTTTCCTACTTCCAAATATGTTTCCCAAACGCATTCTGTTATCCATCTTGCAATAGATGTTCTTGAGGCTGAGGATCCCTTAAATTTCCCTTGGATGTGTACAAACAGGGAATCACATTTCCTAAAACTTGGTTCTTTCCAGGCATGTAGCTGACTAGATCCAATTTTATGAATGAAATGAGGATACCACCTTTTAGATCTGAAGTCTTGTTTTTAGTACTTCTTTATTTTGATGGAAGATAATGTAGGGGTTCTTAGAAGACAAGGCCTGCAACTCGCTTACCCTTATAGCTGAAGGGTAAGAAATTTGATGGGGACCTGATCCAAAGGTAAAAATTTAGCAGACCTTGCTAACTGATTCAGCACAATATTCAGATCCCAAGGGGACACCACATCCTTGAGCTTAGGTATTGCATTATCTATAACTCTTAAATATGTGCTTACTTAAATATTTCATCAGCAAATTGTCTAGCTAAACAGGTAGAAATCTCTGATAGCTGAACCTTTTAAAAGGCAATGAAAGCAAACCAGCCTCATAGCCCTTCTGTAGGAAGCTCAAAATATGCGTTGAATTGTCAACCTGCCGACTGTTATCGCACCACCTTGTGAACGTCTTCCATACTCTAAAATAATGTTAGATGTAGATGCTTTTCTGCCTGCAATTATAGTATTGATAACTTGATCTGGCAGACCTCTGGTCTTTAGGGATTTCCTCTCAGCCTCCAGACAATTAACTGCAAAATCCCTGGGTTTGGGTGCCACACTGAGCCCTGGGAAAATACATCCTCATCCACAGTAAGGGCCATGTTTGTTCTATTGACATGCTGACCAGCTCAGAGTTTGGAGACATGAGGATTACATTGGATCTGTCATGTCTGATCTCCCTCAGGACACTCTGTATCATGGGAAATGGCGGAAACACATAGATTAGATCTAAGTCCCACTTCCATCTCATGGCATCTGTTTCCAAGGCTTATGGGTGTCCACTCTGGGACCATTCTCCTGGATCCAGTTTATTTCAGCTTAGCAATCAGTCTGAATATTCAAGCAGATTTTCTTTGTGAATGGCTAATAAAGATGGAAGGCTTCTCTCTGCCCATCTCAAGATCTTTCTTGCCTCTGAATTCAGCAAGTCTCTTCTTGTTCCGCCCTGATTTTTTTATATACGTGACTGCTATCATGCTGTCTGAAATTCTGTACTGATTTGTTTATGTACCTCCTTGAACTTTCTTAAGCAACAGGCTATTGTCCTTAATTCCAAGATGGCTGTGTGTAGCGCTATTTCCCTCTTGGAACAGATCCCTTGTACCAAGATTTTCCTCCGGGAACCGCCCCATCCGGGCAGACTGAGTTTCTCTGCCAAAAGGGATATTCTAAAGGGGTTCCTTCTCTTAAATTCCTTGAAATTCTCAACCATCTCAACTCATGCACTGAAAGAGAGGTATTTCTGTCCAACTGGCTCAAACATCTGGATTGGTCTTATATGCAGTTTTGCCCCGTGTGCCACCTGAACTGAGGATGTCTTGGTTCCAAACAGCTGCTTGTAATTCTGTGCTGTACGGACTCTCAATTTCCTGACTTCTTACTCTCCTGACAATCGCTTTCACTCTGGTGGGAGACAGACTAAATTCTTGACAGTGCCCGTTATCATTCCCAGAAATGTTAGCTATGAGTGGAGCCAAGCTGGCTCTGCTGAACATTAACTGTCCATCCCAGCTCTCAAAAGTAGATGAGTGCTTTAGCAGTGTGGTCTTGGGCCTACGATCTGGATTCTGTTACCAAGAGAAGATTGTCCAAATAGGGGTATCCCTGTGATTACCATTTGTCTTAATGGCCAGTGTTTTTGAAAAAAACTCTGGGTGCTGAGGTGAGACCAAATGGAAGAACTGTGAATTGCTGCTGCTGTTGTCCCTCAAAGGAGAACCTGATATGTCCTGTGAACTTTCTTCATTGGGATGTGATCATATGCATCCTGTAAATCTATTATCAAAAGGCATGAACTCAGTTGAACTGATCGAATCACAGATGACAGTCTCCATCTTAAAACTTCACTGTTTTGTAAAAGTGTTGAGAAGCTTTAAGTCTAGAATGGTTCTGTAACCTCCAGTTGATTACAGAATAACATCCTTTCTTTTTGAGCTCCAGGGGAACTGGCTGTATTACTCTGTTCAAGGCTAAGTCCTGAATGATTTTATTAATTCTAACGGCTTCAATGGATTTATTTACTCTCTGTAAGTTGTGAAGAGATTCTGAGAGGCATGAAGTCAATTCTAGTGAGCACCCTGCTTCCAAAATCTGAAGAAACAATCTGGCCAAGTTGGTCAGTCTCTTCCATATGTGCAGAACATTTTCCAGCCAACCTCCTACCGGAGCAGAAAGTGGAGTCCTGCGAACTTCATGGGAATGCCCTTTTTAAACTAGTTCCTGCAAGGTCCATCCTTGTTGAATATGCCTCTTGAAATCTGGGAAGAAGACTGCTCCCTTTACTCATAGGATCGGGAGGATTGAAAAAATCTTGAATCTCAAAGGCTGATGTCGGGTCCAAAAGGAAATATAAACAGGCGAGGATCTGGATCTTGAATCCTGAAGAAGGAAATAACTTTTTCACTTGTGATTCTCTTTAATACTTTATTTTAGGTGCTCACCAAAGAGTAGGGATCCTGAAAATAGTAATGAAACCAATTTTCTCTTGGAAGAGGCATCAGCTCCCCAGGACCTTAGCCAAAGAGCTCTACTGGTGGTGAATGAAAGCGAAGAAGATCTTGAGGCTAGCCTGATGTCCCGGTAGGCATCACAGGAAAAGCCAATAGCTTGCCTAATGGTTACTGCTACTTTTAAAAGCTTTGACCTGGAGACCGAGGATTCTAATTTTATGGATAGATTGGTCTCCCGGGTCGCCTCTCTCCCTCCTGCAGCATTGGAGCGTTGCCGCGGGTTACCATGGCAACGCTCCGATGCTGACCTCTGCCGGTGCTCGCAAGAGAACAGCGAGCACCCGGCAGAGGAGGGTAAGGCAGGAAAAGGGGGAAGATGGGGCATGAAGAGCGGGTGGTGAAAGAGGCAGAGAGGGGGAGAAAAATAGGCAAAAGGGACTAAGGGAGGAGAAAAAGGCAAAAGGAGGAAGGATCAGGAGACAAAAGGAGGGGGGCCAAGAAGAGGCAAAAGGTGGGGGGGATGAGGAGGGGGAGAGAGGCAAAAGGGTGGGATCAAGAGTCAAGGAGGGGGACAAAGGGGGATCAAAAGGGAGAGAAAAAGCCAAGGCAAAAGGAGGGAGCTCGAGGGGGAGAATGAACTAAAAGGTGGGAATCAAGAGGGGGAGAAAGAGGCAAAAGGGGAGAATCAAGAGGTGGCGTGTGTGTGTATGTGTATATATAATATATATATATACTTCCAAGTACCTAAAGTGTGTGTGTGTGTGTATGTATATATGTATGTGTGTGTATATATGTATATATAGATATATATAGATATATGTGTATGTATGTGTGTGTTTATACATGTGGGAAAACTAGCAAATGACCGCAAAAAAGTATCAGTAATTGGTATCAATGAGTACTTGAAAAAAGTATCTGTACTCGTACTTGGTCTTAAAAAAAAAATTGGTATTGGTGCATCTCTAAATATATTATAATATAATTATATATATATTTTTTCCTTCTTCATGTACCGCTAACCAAATTCTTATGGTTCCTGGAATGCAAGCCAGGCCTGTAACAGTCTTCATGGTCTGTTTTTAAAGCGAATATTATTTTTACGAGCGTTCTCCATCCTTTTGAGTCCTTCAGTGAAGATCCATCTTCCATAGGAATGGTGGTTCTTTTTGCTAATTCAGCAATGGAAACATTTTCTGGTGGAGAAATCCATGAAATAGTCTCCTCTTCGTTAAAGGGAAACATTGTTACATAGTAGTTTAGGTTGAAAAGACTTGCGTCCATAAAGTTCAACCCCTCTCCTATTCTTGTTTACCACTGTTGATCCAAAAGAAGGAAAAAGAACCCAAAACCCTTATTTCAGCAATTTATTTCTTGACTCCAAAGGCAATGAGTTTTGTCCTCGGATCAACAAGCCCATCTTTGTGTAAAAAATAAAAATTTCCATCTCAAAGAGATTATTATAGATTATCCCTTTATTCCATTCGGATTAAATTAAATCTGACAGAACGGTGAACTGTGAATAATGGAGTTTTTTTCCTTTCTATTGCCCAAAAATGTTGTATCCAGAATTCCATGTTGTTTTTGGTTCATGCAACAGACCCAGCATTTTCTGCATCTGCTTAAGGAATGGCTCTATTTTAGCAATATTAAAGATGCCATCTCCTTTTTCCTCTGAAGAATATTCCGATAGGTTATCTTGCATTCTTCCTTCATCCAGATCTTCAGTTCTCCTCTAGATACCTTCCTCTGGGTTCTCAGGCCTCTTTCTAGAATGTGAAGCTTGCTGGATGTTTTCATCCGTGATCATAACTCTTGGAATTGGGTTTGATCATAACTCTTGGAATTGGGTTGGCATCTCATTACCAGGAACTTTAAGGCAGTCTGGGCACAACTTTACTGACTCTGCAGCAGAGATCTTATTTTCACAGCCATCGGCAAGCCTTAAAGGGACAGTATAGTCAAAATATTAAAGTTAATATTGTAGCTATTAAAAAAAAAAAAAAAAAAAAAAAAAATGAAACGAAGTGCCTAAAGTCCCATCACCTAAACCTTTATGGCTTGAGAGAGATTCGCTGTGAAAGTGCCCACCTCCCTCCCCTTACCCTGACGTCCGCGCTGTAGCCGACTGCAGTGGAATCTGGTCCCGGGACCAGCGGAAGCTCTTCAGCAGAGCCAAGATTGCGATCTTGAAAAAGAGCGACCTCATTGGAATGGTCTACAAAGTATACTTGCAAACCAAGCACACTTATTTTGTGAAGCACTTTTTTCCTTTAGCTGAACTAGCCTTAGGAGTAGTGGCCATGATAAATACAAGTAAATTAAAGTGACTAAAATTTTTTTTTTTTTCTTTTTATAGAGTTTAGTTAAAATCTATAGCCTGCTTCAGACCTCTCTCCAGGCCTATAAAATATATATATATTTCTTCTGTGTCCCTATCCATGGAGATAGAGACTAATGGGGTTATATCAGCGCCCCCCCCCCTCCAGCTAGTGTAGGACCAAACGAAAATCTAAAAAGGAAGCCTCCTGCTTCCTCCGGCAGTCATTTTGGTCCTACATCATCTGGGGTAGGGCGCAAGGCAGTCGACTCCCTACCCGTTATTTCTTTTATCTGGCATCAGTCATTCGGCCGCATTTCTTGCTGCCCAAGCCGGGGGAGGGAACCCCGAAGCCCTTGCTCCTCTTTCAGCCGGTAGGGGATGAAGCATCTGTTTGGCGCCTTGAATCTCTCATGCGTCCGGGGGAAACTGCAGAAGGATGCCATAGCGAAAAGAGCACCGGTGAGCACAAGAATGTGACTCCGGGGACATGATCCTTCAGCAGATAGGTAAAAGGGGAAAGGTAAGGGCAGTATGCCTTTTTTTTTTTTTTTTTTTTTTTTTTTTTTAATATAACCTGCTTTTGGAATTATTGGCGGGGCCTATGCGTTCCAGGGTGAAACGCACGCCCAGGGCCTTATCTACTTAAACAGCCTCATTCAGCTTGCTGAGGTTAGTCATTATATATTTATACTAGTTGAAGAGCCCGTTGCACGGGCAACAGTGCCACTGCCAGCCGGTCGCGGGGCAGTCATGCTCAGTAGAGACTGTGCGCGCCGCGGCTGATACAGAGCTCTGTATCTGCTGTGGCGTGGGCAGTCTCTACTGCGCATGACTGCAGTACGCTCAGCAGTCTCTACTGCGCATGACTGGTCGTTACACACGTTTTAGCGAATTATTATATAGGATACTTTTTTTAGCTACTATTATTAAAGGTTATGTTTTAATTTGTCTGTTTTTGGAGAACGTCTTCAGCTGCTAAGAATGTCTTTCTCCATATCCTTCTCCTTAACAGGGACAAAGGAAGTACTGATAAAGAGGATACAAATACCCAGAAAGTAAAAGCAGGTTTGAGATGTGATAGTTTACTTCCAGTATCTGATTCTGCTAAGCTCTGTCAAAATTGTCTTAAAAAAAAGCTGCTAATACTAAGGTCCCATCTCAGTTCCAACACTTTATTTTGGATGAAGAGTTCAGTGCAAGAGACCTTTACTTCTCTCCAGGCATTTTCAGGTTCCAAGAAAAGGCCTAGACTTGAAGACCCTGAGGAGGAAGGGGAAGAATATAGCTTGTTTGAGCTCTCAGATTACTCCCCTGAGGAAGAAGGAGAAATATTAGAAGAAGATGAGGGTACTTTTAACATTAAAAAAATGGAACCTTTTCTTAAGTCTGCGCAAGACCCTAGGTTTAACAGAAGAAACTAAGGAACAAGGAATATTCGACGTAGCCTTCCTAGGCAAGAAGAAGGAAATTCCAGTCTTTACTGTTCATCACGCAGTGTCTTACCTAGTTAAAGCAGAATGGAAGAAAGGGGACAAAAGGGTATCCAAGTCAAGATTTCATAAGATGTACCCCTTTAACGAGGAAGACTCTTCAGTTTAGACAACACGCCCACGAGTGGATGCCCCTATTGCCCAGTTATCCAAAAAGACTACACTCCCCCATGGAAGACGGTTCTTCATTAAGAGATTCCATGGATAGGAGATTAGAAGGCACACTAAAGAAGCAATTCACCATTCTGGGTCAGAATCTAAAGAAAGCAACAGCCCTGACATCTCAAGAACCATAAGGATTTGGTTGTCTGAACTAGAAGAAAAAAATGTAATCTTCAGTATCTAGAGTAAAATTAATAAAGGAAGTGGCTTTTTTTTTTTTTTTTTTTTTTTAAGGAAGCAATTGGATACTCTTGTGATGCATCATGGGATATAGTAACATAGTAGCAACATATTAAATTAGGTTGAATAAAGACACAAGTCCATCAAGTGGTGGAATGTAGAGGCCTACCTGGACATAAGATCTCAAGATACTATAAAAGACAAAATGCAGTCTTATCTCCTTTTTCCTTGCCGAAATGCTGCCAGATTGCCTCTAGAGTGTGTTGGGCATTGCCGTTCTTCCTGTGCGTTCCACTCTAGAATGCGTTGGCTGTCATGAGCTATGAGGCCTAGCTGCTGTTCCTGTGCCCTCCTTTATCTGTCTGCATTCAGTCTCTCCTCCCTGAAATTGGAGGAGGAAGTCGATAAGGGATTTGCAATGCCTCCCAGGCCAGCATGAAGTGGAACCAGGGCTTCTGGGAGTCCTCCACAGATAGGGCGGCAATACATGTGGCCATAAAAATGAAAATAAAATGGACATGCATGTAATTACTGTAGCACATAACCCTGCTCGTGTTGCTTGTAGGACCAGAAAAGGTTACCGGCCCATTGATCTGTTTGTGTTGTGTTTTTAGCTCTGACAAAAAATGACTACTGTAGAGGGTTTCCTTATAAACTTTGTTGATTGGTCCTCTACCAGCTGAATGTTGGAAACATATACTCTCATTCAGTTTTATATGGTTATGATTAGGGACACAGAAGAATTTATTAAGAAATAGGAGATCTTATGGGTAGCCAAGAGAGGGAATAGGAGCAGGTGAGAGGGAAGGTTTGGGTGGAAGGGTAGTTTATTCTGGCAGTTGCATTTAGAACTGATGAGAGGCAGGAAAACCAGAGAGTAGAATGTTGCAATAATCTAGTCTAGAGAGAATGGGGGCCTGATTGAGAGTTTTGGCAGTTGACGTACAGAGGAAGGGCAGTATTTTGGCAATGTTTTTAAGGAAGAAGTGGCTGGTTTTGGATATGGGTGGAGGTGGGATGTCCAGGTGGAATTGCGTATAACACCAAGATAGAATGCTTTGGTTATGGTGTGAATGGTAGAATTGTCAACTATAATGGAAAAAGGGGTTTTAGGAGAGGTTTAGAAGAGATGGCTGTGAGATACAGTGGGGCTGTACAGGGTAAGACAGGTAGACTTGTGTGTCATCCACATAGAGATCTTATTTTATCTCTTGGCTTTAATTAGTCATTAAGTGAGATGGTAGAGAGAGAGAGAGAAAAGAGAAATGGTCCCAGGGCTGATCCCTGGGGTATACTCACTGAGGTCATGAGGTCAGATCACCAATGTGCAAGTAGAAGTTGCCAGGGAGCAGTGTAGCAGAGTCTGAGGACAGAAAGCCAGGCCAGTCTAAGAGAAGGAAGGAAGGGTTGCATGGCGATCTGTAGATTAGCTAATTGGGGAGAAGATTTGGACTGCATGAACTTCAAGGCATGTGAATAAGACTGATGGAAGAGGCCTGAAGTGGGAGAGAAGAAAACGCATACCCCCCATTTCTGCCATCAGGGCAAGGTGTGTGAGAGACAGATGAGCCACTTTAGGAGATGGCAGCAGAATGTGAGTGCCAGGGTTCTATGAATGCAGGAATAACTCCCACACACATCTATGCTTGTAGCATCCTGTAGTACATGTACTCCAAAAAGATTGATAACTAACAACTCTTAAATAACCATATTGATGAAGGATGGGACAACATAGGTAGCTGATGAAAATCGAAATGAGAAGGTTGTTTAAATATAATATTGGAAAAATGTACATGCTTTGATCCTTTGTTACAACTAGACACACCCAGGGCTGCAGTTGGGAGAAGTCATGTAAAATAGTCATACCTACACGCGCACACACCCACCAGCCATAAATATGTACTTTGCTATCCAATTCTATGCTACCAAAAGTTGTCAGAAATTGTAGTACAACAGCATCTGGGGAGCCACATGTTGCCCAATTTCTGATGCACTGCAGTTATTATGAGGTGTCTTACACCGCCCCTCCCATTTTCTTCCCATGACCTCAAAGAAGAAGGTTGTGTGTAAATGTGAGTTTGTGTTTGTGTGTGTGCCTACCTACCTCCCAGCTGTTGGATTACATCTTCAATCATCCTCATTTAGATTTTGTTCAGCTGAAGATGTATGTATATCTTTATTTATGTCACACACAGTGTGAGCAGCACCTTACAACAGAAGCTTGTTACAATAAATGGTGATTAAAGTAAGTGTTGCAGTCATAGAAACGATAGGAGAGCAATCCCTGACCCAAGAAGCATACAGTCTAAATGTGTCAAGTCCTGTAAATTCAAGTGCCAAAAGGCAGTGCGTGGTGCTAGTACTCCAGAGGATAGGATTTCAGGGTAGACTTAAAAATGGGGGGATGGTTCTAGATGTAGGAAGGGTGTTATGGAGTTCCATAAGCAAGGAGCGGAAAGTGTAAAAGCTTTAATACAGGAGAGGGCATAGGGTGTGGATGGTGTAACAAGTAGGGCATAGTGTGCTGAGCAATGGAGGAGGCTGGGAATACAAGCGGAAATGAGGGAAGAGATGTAAGGGGGCAGCAGCGTGGAGAGCTTGAAAGGTAAAAAAACTTTGTGATATGGTGCTGAATAGGGAGCCATGTGAGATGTCTAAGAATGATATGAGCAGGTTCTGTTTTTGGGGAGAATGTGGTGATTCGTGCAGTTGAACATAGGACAGATTACATAGGAGAAAAATGGGAGGCCGGGACTCCAGTTAGTAGAAAACTGCAATAGTCTAAGTGGGACAGAATGAGGACAGGCACAAGAATTTTAGTAGTTTTTGGGACAAGAACGGGCAGATTTTAGCAGTGTTGCAGAGGAAGAAGTGACCAGATTATGACTGTTTTAGTCCAACAGCAGCAAGTGGGCCATTGGTTGTAAACACACATTTAAAGGGATAGTAATGTTTCATATTTTATGTAGTACAGAACGTTGAGCATATTTAATACTACTACTGCACGATGTCCATAGACTTCAAAACATGCTAGTTACAGTGTAATATGTTGAAGATGATCCCTCCCGCTCCTTTACTCGTAAGCATATTTGTCCCAGATACAACAGCGGATTACGAGGGAAAATCATCACATGGTATTAGGAAAAAACTGCCCTCCTTCGTCACAGAGGGCAGGCTTTTCTTTATACTGAATAAGGGAAGATTGTCTCTCATTGTGATCTGTACACTGGACTTCACATCTGAGGGGTGTCAGCTTCTGTTCGTGGAAAGGGGCAGGAGGGATAATCCTCAACATACTATTACACTTACTAGCAAGTTTTGAAGCCTATGAATATCGAACAGCAGTAATACATATGCCCAATGTTCTGAGCTGTGTAATATGGAACATTATAGTCCCTTTAAAAAGAGACAGACATGCACACACACAAACAGGTATCCAAAGATGTACACAGTGATACATATATACACACACACACATCTGGACCGTTTCTGCTAATAATTTCTCTCTTTATGTATGTGTGCGTATATATAATATTACACACCTATATTTTAGAAACAAATGAACTCAATAACATGATTAGAAGAAAGACACTCATTTTAATTAAGCATACACTAATACATTTTTAAATAGCTAGCAATTCCTTGTCCATTTCCTAAAAAAGCAAATGTAGTTTTTGCTTATCTCTGGATTGTGTGGTCCCTGGGGGCTAAAAAATAGTGCTTGCAGCTATAGAGAAAAGCTGTTAAAAGTGTTGGTATGCCTAAAAAATAAAAAGTTGTCTGCAATGACAAGCAGTCACTCGATGTAGCCCTGAACATGATTTGTATTCAGTGGATTAGGGGGGCTTCAACATTGCATTTAAAATATTTTTTCCATAAGTGATGAGGTTAAATAGCTATCCTGTCTCCACTTTTTATTTTGTATGTATATTGTTTTGCATTTCCAAATATTCTGAATATTTTCTATTTATACTTTTTGCAGACTTTGCAATCTGTCGTTAAAAACAGTAATGAGCTGAAAGGTTAGTATTTTAGTTTTAACTCTTCTGTAATGTTATATACTAATATAAAGTTAAAGGGATAGTAATTTTTCACAAGTAAAGCAGCTCCAATTAATCTTCACAGTATTTGGGCCATGGAGAGTGTTGTTTCAATACTGTCAGAATTGTAGCTCAAGAATAATTGAATGATAAAGTATCCACCTCCCGCCCCTTTTACTGATGTAACATTGCTCACCTCAAAGCAGCAAGACTGTCTGGATGGATTGCAGCAAGGGACAATCTTCAGTGAGCAGAAAGGAAAAACCTTTCAAGGGGGCAAGGTTTTCTTTATGCTCACAGTAGGAAGAATATCCTTTGCTGCAACCTGTCCAGTCAAGGAACCAGATTCCACATCTGAGGGGAGGTGGCTTACACTCGGTAAAAGGGGTGAGAGGGGGATACTTTATCATTCAATTACTCTAGAACTACAACTCTGACAGTATTGAAATAGTATAGCCCATATACCGTGAAGGTTAATCGTAGCTGCTTTTTTGTGAATCATTATTATCCTGTTAAGTAAAACTTTGCTTACCTATTCATATATTTTATAAACCAATTAAAGAATTGCAGGAAATGGTAAATGACTGCAGACAAGCCCCCCTATTACTACTTAATAAAGTGCCAAGTCTTAATAAAATAGACCTATCACCATAAGAGTGTTTGTTTTTATAGAGGATTTGAATATGTCAGTTTGTTGTACTAGCCATTTTTATGTAAAATATATTTTGAGAAATTAAGCCTATATTTTGATGGCAGGTTTTTTTCATTTTATACTAATCCCTTGCATGGTATGCTAAATAATTATGATAAAGGGCAAAGTTACCACTTTTTGTGCTGTTATAAATGACCCCAATATACGGGCTATGCATAAATTCATTATTAACACTTCACGTGCTAGAGGGGTATGCAACACATTGCTCTGCAATGTGTTGCATACCCCTCTGGCACTCAGTGAACGAAGCTGTGTTACCACCAAAATATAGGTTAATTTCTCAAAAACTCTCTATATTAGAAATGGCTAGTCCAACATATAGTTTTTATTATTTTATATTAACTAACCTAATTTTAAAATGACAGACTCTACGTGGATTTTTCCCTTCTTCAGACATCCACTCAGCACAGTTTATAACCTTTCTGTGGGGAACTGGCTTTGTCTCGGGTGTCCTCACACTTCTGATTTGTCCAAAACAGAGCATATGTAATAACCTCGTGAAGACGAGGGTGTGCAACACGAAGCAAATCACCACTGTTGCCATCAAGGGAAGAAGACAAAAATGGAACAATGTGGGTGCAATTAAGGCGTTAAAAACTAATCTAAATTAATGGGAATGTTTATTCCTTATAGTGGTTTGCTTCTGAGTTCAGCTTTTTGTCTCATATGCCCCAAGAGTTTCTGTGTGTTTTTGTTTTTGTATTTTCTCATCTATTATAACGTCTTTGCATCAAAGTTTGAGTTATGTCCTCTGTGGAAAACAGGATCCATAGGGTATGCTAAATAATTATATGAAAGGCCAAATTAACTGCTCTTAGTGCTGATAGAAATAACCCTCAGTGTGTGTGCTTTTTCTTGATACATTAATAAGTGTGCAGCCTAGCACAGAGACTAATTAACATAATGACCCACACTGTGCTGCAAGCAAAATACAGGTTCATTTCTCAAAAACTCTGTATTAAAATACACAGGTTGCACTCTTTGAACTGTATAGTGGTGGCCCAGTGAATCCCTCCACACACACCTATATAGAGGGACGCTATTACATGGTGGATGGAAAGCCACAGTGCCTCTTTGAAAAGGGAGTAGACTAGTGACTACATTTCCTTTAAGCTAATTTTTCCTGACCTGTAGGGCATGGGAAGAGGATGTTCTATGCTGATCCTCTTCATTTTTCACTTCAGTGTGGATTGCAGGAGATTGATCTCTAATTCCTTTCATATGATTTGTCCTGTAATTCCCAGGTATGGACATGGGCGAGCTACTAGCTGCTGAAGTTAAAAAAAAAAAAAAAAAAAAAAAAAAAAATCTGTCCTAACACTGCAGTTTTTGTATGCATCAGATGACATGGTTTCACCCTTAGTCCTTTGTAACCACTTAAGGACCCATGACAAGCCAGGACCGTCACTGTTGTCCTGCACTCCAAGGAATTCAGGGCTCCCTGCATGGCTGTACTCGGGGAGCCCTGAATACGTTGGTGAGGGTTAAAAGCCTCATGGTCCTTGGTTTACTTTTTAAAAGGTCGAGCGCGAAAGAGCGTGCGACCACATAACACATTATGTCGCAAGAATTAAAATGGACACATGAGAATCTTGTGCTGCATGACGGTGCAAGATTCTCAGGTCGTCTACTGAAAGGGTGCATCCTGGTCTTGCTGGCCGGCTCTGTAATTGATTCATCAATCCATCTCTCTTTTAGCGCATTGATAGCATTGTCATCATCGGTCATATGTTAGCATTTCGTGCAATGTTCTGGCACTCAAAGGGCTCACTAATCAATCTGCCGTTCTGTCTCCCCTTATATGCTATTTTAATGTAAATCACAGATTTACCACACAGCACTGGCTTGTGTGTGCCGCAGAGTGCATGAGCCAGTACTGCACTATGGAGTAGTAAATCTGTGATTTACATTAAAATAACATATAAGGAGATATAGAAAGGCAGATAGATTAGTGAACTCTGAGTGCCAGAACATGGCACGAAACACTAACACATGACCTATGATGACAAAGCTGTCACTGCACTGAAAGAGAGATGGATTGATGAATCAGTGATAGAGGAGGCCTGCAAGACCGGGATGCACCCTTTCAGTAGGCGACCTGAGAATCTCGTGCTATCATGCAGCGCAATATTCTCATGTCGCAATTTTAATCCTTGCAATATAGTTAGTGTGTGTTGTGGTCGCACGCTCTTTCGCTTGCGACCTTTTAAAAGGATACCGTGGTCCTTAACTTCCAGCCACGCAGCACTTAAGGTGTTAACAATACTTAATGATTGCATTGAAGAAAAAAATTGAGTTGGGTACAGTGGTGTCATATGGGGCTGTTCACACTGTCTATTCCTGCAGCTCATATTTTGCTCATGTCTGTCTACATTATCGTACTGGCAAAATGTGTTCATTAATTTCAGCTGAGTCGGTACAGAAGCTCATTACCAAATGATTTAATTGTATTTTCCCTTCTTGTAAGCCTGTTTGGATGAATGATGCATTTTGCAACACATACAAAATGCAACCAGATCTAAATAAAAGCACATTTAAAAAAGTATAACAAAATCCCTCACATTTTTGCTATGCTCTTTTATGAGATTACATTACAACAAACAAATTGCAAGTAAACTTTACCTTAGAATACCTTTTCCTAGCCACTGTATACTCCGAGTACAACAGTGGTGTTTTTAGTTAATATAATTGGGTGAATCTCTCTACTAGTAATGGTGTAATTGGGCCATACATACAGTACATTAATAATGCATTAGGTTTTTCCAAGCAGTGTCTTTCAGAAACTTAGCAACTCCCCTGGTGTGCAACAAACTTAAGATTTGAAAGCTCATATTGGGGGGTTCTTTCAATGGATATCAAGTTATGGACCAAACATTTTTTTTGTTGTGCATATGTTTGAAAAACAGGCAATTAATGAGATCTTCAGTTCTTACATCTCGTATTTTGCTAGCATTGTAAGTAGTATGTTTTTGATAACAAATACGTTTACTTGCAGTAGATGATTCCTTGAAGGCATTTTAAATTCCCCATGCTCCTCGGTGAGATGTGAATTAGCCCTCAATGATGATTAGCATTCAGGGTGTTAAGGCCTACTTCAGTCAATTGGAATTGTATTCTGCCTTTATGGATCAATTGGTTTGCCTTAATCCTTTTTGTGTCAGAGAGGTATCCAATGCATTGCTGCACAATGTGATAGATACCCCCTGGCACTGAGTTAAAATTACTCCATTTCTTGTTAGTACAGCAACCTCAATACATCCAATCATTTAAGGATATTTTGGGCAGCCCGTGTGGGTTTGTTACACCATGTATTCATATCATGTATAATTCTCCAACTTATTCCACAGCCTTATCTGTAGGTATTTTATATTTGCAAATAGTACACCATTTTTCATAGTTCATGGATAAATGTTTACTGATAAAAGCTTTATTTTTTTCTTCAGGTTTGAATGAAGGGTGGGAGATTTTCTTTGGACAAAGATCAACATGAGTTAAAAAGAAGCTGCCTGTTACTGATGGTCAGATAGGCATGTATTATCAGAACTGTATGTTCAAAAACAAAGTGGTGGAATCGTAGGGCAAACCAACTACATTATAGGGGAGGACAAAAAAATCCCCTTGATTTTAAATGTAACCCCATTAAATTCTTGTGGTAACCAGCAATGTGTTGGAGACCCCTCTCGTGGTTAAAATACCCATTTAAATCAATTGGCATGCTTTGGAATTTTTATTTTTCGTCTGTGATGCATTTGGTTTGCCCCAGAATTCCTCCATATGGTCCTAATTGATGAAAGTTCAACCTAATGAAACAATAGATGTGTAGTCAACTTCTACAATGTCATTAAAATGCAGTGTGTTTGGTTCGTGCCCATCATCTTAATGTGTTCCAAGCTAATCTTTCTGAATACATTATAAGAGAGCTAGGCAATATTTGGCTCTCTATGTGTTGGAAACTACAACTCCCATCATTCTCTACCGGTCAGCAGCTGGTTGATGATGATACAAATTGTGGTCCTCAGTAGCCAGAGAGCCAAAGGTTTACTACCCCTGCTTTAACCTTTTGCATGTCAGTGAGGGAGCCAAGACACTGCGGTACAATGCATTAGGTACCGCTCTGGAATGCAAAGGGTTAAAACCACATATCTCAAATACAGTTATTCGTGAACTAGTTCCAGTTCCAGGACTGGAACACACAGCTTTGTTGTAGGGCTGAACTATACAATCACTATACGGTATAATAGTATAAGATAGCAATACGAGTAGAAAGTATGATAAGAAGGTTGGTTCAAAGGATGGTTGTAAAACTGTCTACCATGTTTGTACATGCACATCTGGTAAGAAGCCATTCCAAAGTATAACATATTACAAAGTAAATACAATTAAAATGCTTAATCTTAATGTGTGTGTAAAGAGTAGCTTTTATTAAAAAAAAAAAAAAATAAAGGATGGGGGTCATCAGGGTTTAGTGAAAATCAAAGTAAGGGATATCAAGTCAAAAAGGTAGTGAACACTGTTCTAATACAAGCAAAGAAGCAAATACCATATTTACTGGACTAAAAGAAATCCCAAGATTGTAGAAATGATGGTAAGATGAAGGTGAACATTAGGAGACCTTTCTCATTCTACTCGGGGAGGCATCCAATGTCCCTGGTCCAGGGTTGTTCATTGTGAGATTCTTCAGCTTCTGCTGGACCACCATTCTGATTATTAACATTGAGCTTTACCTTTTTACCCCTGAAGAACCCTTCACCCCCACCAATGCTCCAATAAATATTCCCAGGACGACTTTTGACCAAGGTGGCAGCTGATGCTGCGCTGTAGTACAGGCAGTTCAGTGGGTCTGGGAGGGCAGGAAAAAATACAGTAATAACTAACTTTTATTAATAAACACAAGCTTATATACACACATGCAATTCAGTGATAGCAGCCAAGGACCCAGAGGGATATCTTACATCCCTGTTTGGTCCAAACACTGGGAATATCTCAGGTTTGCCTACCTACACAAACATTTTCAATTTGTCGCTATGCCTTTCGGTCCCTCTTATAACACAACTCAGATCCATGTGAGTAAGCCCAACTCCTTACCTAGACAATCTGTTAATAAAAGCCCCATCTCTAAGCAAATCTTAGCTAAAACCATCTCCGCAAATTGTTTCTAGGTCTGAGCTTCAATACCAACCTTCAAAAAGTGTTTTTATTTCGAAGATTTCAGACCTTCTAGACAAGTCCAATGATTCCTCTACCTACCAGAAGTTTCTGACAGACACTGCATGAAAATTGTGGAAAAATTGCTAGCCACAATAGAAGCAGTTCCCTTTGCTCAGTTTCACCTGAGACATCTTCAGTTGGGCCTAATTTGCATTTGGTCCAAAAATCCAAAGCAGCAGCATCCTATGATGAAGATAGCACAGTCCACATCATAATCTCTCCACTGGTGGCTTATAATTTCAAATCTGCTGGCAGGCAAATTATTTTACAACACAGACTGGGAGATAGTCACAACAGATGCCAGTCTGTTCGGATGGGGGGAGGTGTACAAACCTCTCTCCATTCAAGGCCAGTGGACTCCATCTGAGTTCCGCATTCCCATAAACATCTTGGAATTACGTGCAATTTACAATGCACTACTGGCATGGATGTCCATTCTGAAGAATCTTCCCATTCCAATTCAGACAGACAATTTCACTGCAGTGGCATACATAAACCATCAAGGAGGGACAAAAAAGCAATGCTGCCTGGATGGAAGTACAGAGAATTCTTCTCTGGGCATAGAACCATGTTATCAGCCATTTACATTCTAGGAGTGGAGAATTGGGAGGCAGGTTTACCTCAGTCCTCAGACTATAGACCCAGTAGAATGGGAACTAAACCAAGAAATATTATTTCAGATAACTACTGATGAGTAGTTCAAGACATAGGCATGATGACATCAAGAAGAAACTGAAAACTTTCTGTGCAAGAATAAGGGATCCACAGGCAATAACAGTGGATGCCCTAACAATCCTGTGAAATTCGACTTGTGTACATTTTCCCTCTGCTGCCTATGGTTCCTAGAATTCTTCTCAAAATTAAGGAGATGGTGCACACCATCCTCATAGCACCATTCCGGCCCAGGAGATCTTGGTTTCACCATCTCACAAACAGAGCCATGGTGTCTACCTCAGATTCCAGACCTCATCTCTCAAGGTCCAATTCTCCACCACAATTTTGCAATCTTGCTTTGGCAGCTTGGAACTTGAGACCCACATTTTTAGTGACAAATGCTTCAGTTCCCCTGTGATTCAAACCATGCTCAGGGCTCGTAAATCCATGTTATCTACAATATATCACAGAATTTGGAGAATCTTTCTCTCCTTCTGTGCCACGAAAGATTTAGATCCCTCTTTCTTCCATCCTCCATCTCTTCTAGGGTTCCTGCAATCAGGTCTAGAAAAAGGGATAAGAGTTGACTTTCTCAAAGTCCAGATTTCTGTGCACTGTATGTTACCAAAGAAAGACTGCTTCTCTTCCAGAGATTCAAACGTTCCTTCAAGGGGTCAACAGGATAGCCCCCCCCATACTGACATCTTATCCTACCAAGGGATTTGAATTTTGTGTTAGAGGCTCTTCAATCCTCTCCATTTGAGCCTTTATCAGCCGCCTCTATCATAGAGAGAAAACCTTTAAGACCCTTTTTTACGGCTATTGTTTCTACAAGAAGAGTGTTAGAAGCAGGGCCGGCGCCACCTATAGGCGAGGTAGGCGCCGGCCTAGGGTGCACATCTAATGGGGGTGCAGTCAGAGCAGAGCCGCAGGCACCTCAGCTGAGAGAGAGAGGTGCCGCTCTGAAAAGTGAGAGCCACAGGGAGCAGAGATCTATGACAGAAGAGGAGGGAGACAGGGAGAGGTGAATGGTACATAGGGCGCACAGAGTGTCCGTGCATCCCCTTCCTCCCGTGATGTGCTTGTGTTAATAGTGAAGAGTCAGAGCTGCCAGGTGACCCTGGAAACTGAGTGGGGGCTGCTGTCGTGATACTGAGATTGTACAAAATGGTTGACAACTAAATTTTGATGATACGTGTGAACAAGTATCTTGTGTAGAGCTTTTATTTGTTAATACATGAGGGGCAATTTAGTAGCAAAGAAGCAGCAATTCAGGGGCAAACCAACATGGACACGGGAGGCAAATATAATTTCAAAACAGTCACATTGATTTAAATGGGGCTTTTATCCCCATGAATGCTGGAGACGACTCAAACAGCTTTTGAAGCAGTGAGTTGGCGACCTTTCCAGGATTTTTCTGGTTAAAATCTCATTATAAATTAAGAGGACATTTTATTTTGTTACAGCTGGTTTGCTCAGAAATTTGCTACATTGCTCCTATTATAGTTTTATTTGTGATATCTTACATAAATATTGTCCAGCCATGATTGGCAGGTTATAGTAAATTTGTATATGTGTTCACATACATATACACACACACAAACACATTGGCCCCACACTTGCTGAGCACCCAGAATAAATTTACAGATGGGGCTTGACCTACACTAACACACCCATATTCCGGTTGAGACCAACGTAGGTGAAGGAATCCAATACAGAGACAAACAGGGCTCAGTGGTGTTACAGCTTACCTTAGTTTCAGCGTCATCTACAGGCGCAAGGCTTCAAGCTTGCAGTAGGCCTCTGTTTTATGTGTTTGCTTCCTGTAGTCTCCTCCTACCTACCTACTTCCTCCCTCTGAGCTGCTCCTCCTACCTACTTCCTGTGGAGGGGCTTAAAAGGCAGACTGAGGCCTGACTAAGCTGCCATTGTGGTGTTGTGCATAGCAGTTCTCTTACCTTGGGCTCTGTGTATGACCTGGCTAGTCTTCCATCCAACCTGGTGTTGACCTGTGGCTCTGTCTGACTATTCTTTTGTGTATTCCTTTTAGTGGACATCCGACCTGGTGCAGACCTGTGGCTCTGGCTTACTACCTGAACTGTGCATGACCTGGCTTGTCTGACTACCCCCTCTGGTGCTGACTTGTGGCTCTGTCTGACTAATCTTACTTTTGCTCCCTTTACCTAGCAGAGGCCCAGCCTAGCACGGACCAGGGGCTCTGGTAGACCAGCTTTGAGTCTGACTGCAGGCTTGAGTCCGTTATCTACTCCCTCTCTAACTGCAGGCCGTCAGAGTTCTCTCCTTACTGGCAGCAGGCGTGCGTCGATACATCTCCTACTTCGGATCAAGATCCTGTGTTCCTGTTCCTGACCCAGTTCCTGTTCTGTTCCTGATTCCGGTAGAGACTGCCAGTGGCTTCGGCCTTGTCTCTATCATTGTGGTCAAGCTTGGCAGCCTATTTCTGATAACCGTGCTCGCTGGCTTGTAACACTCTTGCTTGTTTCTTTGTATATATTTGCCTACTTCCTATTGTATATATTTGCCTACCACTACTATTAATAAATTGCATTTAACTATACCGTACTGACTCCTGAACTTCTCTGGGAACTGTGACTAGTGGGCACTTGCAATTTGTAGTTTTTTGAGGGCCTGTGAGTAGTAGAGAGAGCGCTGAGAGTAGTAGCAAGGACTGAAATTGCCCCCGTTCAGCATGCTGGCACACGTGATCAGTCATGTGTGCCAGCACGTCAAACTTCGCTATCTGGTCCTTAATGGACCATGCACCCTGGGACTGCTGGTCCTTAATGTTTTAAAAGGCAAGTATTCTGAGTGGCAATTCCTTCTAATAAGTACCCCATGCTACTCAGTTGGAGGCTCTCTGCTTCCTGGACACACACAGGGAACACAAACTTTAACACACTTAAATACAAATAGGGAACACACACGCTGACACTTATACACATATAAGGAACACACTAACACTTGCACACACACATACAGGGGACACACATACAGGGGACACACATACAGGGGACACACATACAGGGGACACACATACAGGGGACACACATACAGGGAACACACATACAGGGAACACACATACAGGGAACACACATACATATAGGGAACATATACACACTGACACTTCTACATATAGGGAACACATACACACTGACACTTCTACATATAGGGAACACATACACACTGACACTTCTACATATAGGGAACACATACACACTGACACTTCTACATATAGGGAACACATACACAAAGACACTTCTACACATACAGGTAACACACACAAAGACACTTCTACACATACAGGGAACACACACAAAGACACTTCTACACATACAGGGAACACACACAAAGACACTTCTACACATACAGGGAACACACACAAAGACACTTCTACACATACAGGGAACACACACAAAGACACTTCTACACATACAGGGAACACACACAAAGACACTTCTACACCTATAGGGAACACACAGACACACTGATAGTATACACATACAGGGGTGGGTCATTAAAGGGTGGGATACAAGGGATGGCAAAATTAAGTTTTGCCTAGGGTGGCAAAAATCCTTGCACCAGCCCTGCTCAAAACTTTCCTGTTCTCCGTATCTAATTTTCCACCAAGATAAAGTAGTTTTAAGAACAGTCCCAGAGTTACAACATAAAGTAGTTTCTGCTTTCCGCATAAACAAAGAAGTGATACCTGTGGTCTAATCCTTCTAATTCCAAAGAAACTTCTTCACACTTTAAATGTAGTAAGATGTTTAAAACACTACGTTCAAGTCGCTCAATCCTTTAGGACTTCTAGAATCAAAAACAAGGTGTCTGAAGGCCCTAAAAAGGACAGACCAGCTTCTAAGACTACCATTGCTTCATGGCCTAAACAGACAATCACACAAGCTTACAGACTTTTAAAGTCTGTTCCTGTTCCATTCAGAATCACAGCTCATTCTACTAGGTCAGTGTTTCTCAACTCCTGTCCTCAGGACCCACTAACAGGCCAGGATTTGATGATCTCCTTGTTAGAGCACAGGTGAGTTAATGAATGTGAATGAGCCTCTGATCACCACACCTGTGCACTAGCAGAGAAATCCCTAAGTCCTGGCCTGTTAGTGGGTCCTGAGGACAGGAGTTGAGAAACACTGTACTAGGTTCATTGGTACTTCTTTGGCCTTGCACCTTGCAACCTCCAAAATGTGGCAGACCCACATGGGCCTCAACCAATCATATTTAGTTAAGTTGTGTTTGGCATCCTCCTCCTATGCTGGTTTCATTGAAGAAGCCCATGTGAACTAGCCCTTAGACATTTCCTGTAACCTATACTAATTTCATGAGAAGCTGGATTTGGGTTTGACATAATAAAATAGAAAACATGACAGACCTAATTCACCATGGCTAGAGCTAAAATATAAGGAGGAGGAAATAAATCCATTACTTTATTGAAATAATCTGTAATTGACAAGGTATTCTCCAGACAAAATTAATACTGTGAATATATGAAGTCTTTCCTGAGCTCAGTCATAAATTAATCCAAACATCTACTGGCCAGTACAAGATAATCTAAGCAGAGAAGATCAAATGAGCACAAAAAATGGAACTTGATACTATTTTATAGAACCACTTTTACTTCGACTACACTCATGTCTTTATTCCCATTTTTCCTGAACATCTAAAGTCAACTTTTGAACATATTTATTGCGGTTTCAAGTTAAAATTAGAATTCTTATTTTATAAAAATAATAATGATGATGATCTGATATTAGATACTATAAGCATTTTACAGTGCATTTTAAAGATTGGACAAGTTGGGAAAGTCTGTATACACTGAACGAGTCTTGTAGTTTCAGCAAATCATTCTATTTGAAAGCTGGATTTCTCCTAAATCCATATATCCATCAATAGTACTTTTTCCTGTGTAATTCTCAATTGGTCCCCCTGTATCTCTCCATGCAACACTGGTTGATTAATTTAGGTTTATGGATGTATGTGTCTCCTGGCTGTTCGTTTATATGCACATTGAAATTAGTAAGAAGAATTAAAGAAAACTAACTGCACTATAGGAGACAAATTTAAAAAAAAATTCCTATCGATTTAACACTTGAATGCTAGAGAGGTCTCTAAGTTGCTTCACAAAGCATTGAAGGCTTCTCTAGCATTCAAGGTGTTAAATGCCCAATTTGCATCAATTGGACTTATTTGCCCCCCAAAACCCGAGATTGAGTATATCCGAAGTCGCATCGCTGCTCATCTGCAGTAATAATGTTATTGAGAAGTCAGCAAGTTTGTCCCTTCTGAGACCCTGTGTTACCAGTTGCAGGTCAAGTCAGGAGAAGTGGAAGCCTCCACCTGACTCTGTAGGATTCGTTGTGGGATCTGTTGAGCAACTTTGTAAGTGTTAACCTCAGAGGTACTGGAATAGCATTAGTCAAGGGACATGTTCTTTCTTTTTATGTAGAAAAACATATACTAAAAGGAAAGCGCAAGTATCCTATATATATATATATATATGTGTGTATATATATATATATATATAATATATGTACCCTATATATGATGGTGGTCCTTCCTGTTTTTTTTGGTTGAACTTGTCATTAAGCACTTCCACCACCTTTATATTTTAGTGCTGTTGTCTAGACCAGTGGTTCTCAACCCATGCCCACAGGACATACTAACAGGCCAGAATTTGAGTATAGGTCAGTTACCCAAATGTTCTGAGTCTAATTAGTGAGGAAATCCCCAAATCTTTGCTTATTAGTGTGTTGCTTACCCCTCTGGTACTCAAAGGGTTGAGTGAGGGTGCTGTTCTTGGTACTGAGGTCTCTCTGCATCCTCTCTGCTCCCTCCCCAACACATCGATAACTGTATGCCAGGATATGCTAGTGATCAGTGTCTTTCTCATCCCTTGCACCCCTAATTCTTAGTGCATATGGTGGTATGTTTCTGTTGCTGAGGTGATGTGCCTGACAAACATTGCCACCGCATTGAACCATAGTGCATCTTCCCCCATTGTCAAATGAAGAGTCACAAATTTGTAAGTTACAATTCCCCATTAAGGGTCAGCCCTGGCCTGCCCACCCCTATTTACACCTCTGCTTTATTGTATGAATTTCACTGCCCTCTCCAAGTCTTCTTTTTCCTTTCAGACTTATCATGTACTCTTTACTAGTTTTGGCAAATTTGACCTAAACATTAATTTGAATGGTTAATGAGCCATGCCTAAATTGATTTGCAGAGTAAAGTGGATATAGTTTTCAAACACACTAGAATTATTTCCTTTTTAAAGCTGCTGCTGCTCCCAGATTGATCTAATAATGCGTATAGTGCTATTTTGGGAGCAGCATGTTTTTATAGAGCTATGACCGCTGATTACATTGCCAGTAATAAATTAAATTACCTGTCATTCTTCACAAAATGATTTGCACAGGTATTACATAGATTTTTTTATCACAAATAACCAACTGGCCATCGGGCGTGCCCATCTTAGTATTATTTAAGGGTCTATCTTTTAAAGACTTCAGAATTTACATACCTATCCAGTTATCAGAGTTCCCTTGAAGACACTTTATTGGCACCAATCATTTCCACCATACAGTTATGTCATGAATTTACCCTCCTTTCTGTAAAGTATTACTAACGTTACTTCTGAGTCTTTCTGCCCTCAGACTCTAGATGATGTCTGCTTATTCTAGTACTCCTCAACAACAACAAAAAAAAAAATTATTTCTTCCTGAACTTTATTAAATACCTTAAAGCAACACAGACATGCACACAACCTAGAAACGTTTTTTTTGTTTTTTTGTGAAAGTATATTAGCAGGAAGACTACATTGAGATTGTCACTCATTTTCAAGTATGTCCTGGGCTCATTTTATCTACCTCAGAAGGGTGAAATGCTGAGTTGACCTTGCTGGGACAAGAACCTGCAACCTACAGATTCTATAGCTGGGGCATTACCCAACTGTGCCATCTCACATAACTTGTGTACTTTAATACTATGTCTCTCTTACAGACAGCAGTTTTGAATTATTTGTTTTATAATCTGTCAGACCTTCCTAAAGGTAGGGAAGCCAAATTTCTGTCCCACCCGAGTGCTCTGACACTGAGCTTGACACAAGTGAGAGTATAGTAACTGTTCTCCCACTGGTGTCTGCTTTGAGAACACTCATCACATGGACTGAGTGGGAACACAGCAATTGTAACGAGTTTTGGAAGTACTAACCCAGTCTTGCAGGTCTTCCAAAACATGTTACAATTGCTTAATTCTTGTGACATAATGTAGGATAGGGGCTGGTTAGCTCTTCTACATCCCCTCAAAGCACCTGCTAACAACCAACGATGCAGCCAAGTCCACCAATGAAAAGTAAATGAAATTTAAAACGATAATGAATGTTAGGGAATATATAGTATAAAAGCACATATGTTAACTTAACAGTATATTATTTTTATATGGATCCGGGGGGGGGACGGGACTGAGTGTTCCTTCAATAGATTTAAAGGCACTAAGAACTAATTTGGAGATTTTGAAAGGGTTTGAAAATATTGTCTGTATGTTGTAGTAACCATTATTATATTTACAAAACTAGATTTCGAGTTAAGACTTCTCTTTCGCCTAATGTGGAACACCGGAACCATGGTGTAAAGTCTCCTCTAGGATGGCAGGGTACTTCCAAAAAAGGTCTCTGAGGTTGACTCCCTCCTTCCTTTTTTGGGGCCTCCCTGACTCCTTTAATTGATTTGCTCCTCATATCCTACTGGGCTTCCTAGGGAGTATTCATTATGTCCCTCGTGATCTATGACTCCTCCACCAAGACCCTAATTTGCTGAACAGGAACCAGTTTGGGTTAAGCTTTTATCTCTTCAGTCACCTCTATCCCCTCTTCTGTTCAGGAGTCTTAAGATCTTGGTCTGTGGGAAACCTTGCACTCCCCACCAGGCACTTGAGCCCTGTCTGTGGGGTTTACAGACCTCACTGGGAATTCCTCATTTGAGAAATGGGACATTGATAAAGATTTGGATTCATCTCTAATTGGGGGATTACTATGAGTGTAACTCTAGTCCCTCTGTTGAGGAACTTATTGGGGCTTTCTTCAAGATGCTTAATGTTTCAGAGTCCTCTGGATCCTCTTCCCCTGACCTTTTTAAGAGACCTAAAGGAGGTACCTATTTTTCCTCCTCTCCATTCCTTAAACCAGGTTCTCAGGGAAGAATGGAGGACTCCTGAGAGAGGACTTTTTCTTAATGCTCATTTTTAATCTGTATCACTTTATGCCTGAGGCTTTAACACAGCATGAAATATACAGTTTCCTAAAAATACCAGTTATTAATAGTGTTCCAGTAGTTACATATGTGTGTAGTCAGGAGAGCAGCTACATATACAAAGTAAAAAGTCCCTATCTGCTTTAAAACTGTGAACATGTGTTTAATATAATGCAATTAAAAAAACAGTAATATACCGTTACCCCTTGTGAGGTAAATACAAGGTATTTATACTTTCCCTGTTCAGCTATCACCTGATTTTAGGGACCTACCAACCTAGAGAGTGTTTTGTTCACAGTAGGGGTAATGTGATATTACTGTTTTGGCCAAAAATAGATTATTAAACCCCACTGTTTATTATTTATTGTAAGTCACAGGTTTTTTGTAAAGGTCAGGATCTGATGCACAGACATTCCTTTTGTTTACATTGTTTAACACAATGAGCTACCCCTCCTGTGGTTGACCCTCCAGTTTCTCTCCTTGCCAAGAAAAGTATGCTGCCCCACACATATTCTGTGGCCCTTAATAATCAAAAGGATAAATGTCTTAACTTCTTGCTGAAGGTGAACTTTGTGGCCACATGTGCTGCCTTATGTCCTATTTTTGCCACTTCCTAGGTTATCAGGGCTATAGCCATTTGGGTTGATGAACTTTGGGATGTAATCCAAGGGCATACTGCCATGGATGAGCTGGTGTTGCTGTTCTACAAGATCCATGAAGTGAATGCTTATCTCACGGAAACCACCGGTTCTCAGGGAAAGCCTTGGCTTTTTCAGAGGCAGCGAGTCACACACACTAGGTTTAAAATCTGGTATGCTGACCAATCTTCAAAGAAACCTCTAGTTTCACTTTCCTTTGTGGGTAAATAGTTGTTTGGCCCTGAGCTGGAGAAGGTTATCTTTGCCACAGGGGGCAAGAGTACCCCTGCCAATTTGGGTACACACCAGTCCTTAGGCCCCGCAAACACATCCTCCCCCAAAACTCAAATAGGCTTGGCCAGGCAAGGCAACTACTCAAAGCCCTAAGGCTTACGAGTCACCTCTGTATGACTCATGGTGTCCTGGTTAATCTCTGCGTGTAGTGGGTCACCTCAGTTTTTTCCAAAGCTCAGGGGCAATTTCCAGATTGGGTGCTGTCTATTTCTAACTGCAGTTTCTTTCTTCAGTTCCTCCAAAGGAATGCTTCACCGGATTCTAGTCAAATATTTTTTTGTTCCTAAAAAGGACAACAGGTGCCATCCTATTCTGGACCTAAAGTGTCTCAACCAATGGCCCCATGGCTCAAAATAAAGTCTTTGTGATCTGTCATCATAGCTATTTGCCTAGGTGGAGTTTCTGGACTCTCCTAAATTTCAGGAGGCTTACGTGCATGTCCCGATCCATCCAAATCGGCATCTCTTCCTGCGTTTTGAATTTCAGGGCAGTCACTTTCAGTTTACTGCCTATCTATTTGGTCACCACCTTGTCGGCACACGTCTGAGTACAGGGGATCTCTTTAACCCCCTACCTAGACATTTTGCTCAAGGCACATTCAAAGGTAGGTTTTCATACTCTGATTCTGGAGTGGTTTTCTATTCTAGAGCAGTATGGTTAGGTGCTCAATTTCAAAAAAACTTCTGATTCTTTCCCAGGTCCTTCATTTTCTAGGTATGCATTTCAACAACCTACTAGGAAGGGCAATTCTCCCAGACGACAAGATTCAGTCCTTGTGTCTCCAGGTGACTCAGGTAATATCTCGACGATTGTTTTAGAGTACACTAGCAGTCAAAAGTTTTGGGACACCTCAATTTTTGCTACTTTTAGTTATTGCCATATATCTTGACAAAAACATTACAAAAACGTGTCAACATTGGGTATTTCTAAAATTAAGACAAATATAATCTATTTAGCAGGGTTTTTTTAGTGTTTGTAGATGTGTAAAAGATTTTTAGTGCAAAGTTTTAAAAAAAAAAAAAAAGTGCATTTGTTACATTTGTTGCATCATATTTTATACATTGTTTTATAGGAAATTTGATGAAAATAATGGTGTCTTTAGAAAGCCCATCTTATGTCAAGAAAAACAGTATATAATATATATGGGTACATTACAAACACAATAGAAGTGTTAAAACAGAAGGACAATGGCTGTTTTAACACTTCTACTGTGTTTATGTTTAGCTGTAATTTTCCTCTTGCTCATTTAATGTACCCATATATATTATATACTGTTTTTCTTGGCATAAGATGGGCTTTCTAAAGACACCATTATTTTCATCAAATTTTCTGTAAAACAATTTTATATATGATGAAACCAATGTAACAAATGCACTTTTTTTTAACTTTGGCACTAAAAATCATACACCTCTTTTACACATCGCTAAACAAAAAAAACCTGTTAAATAGATTATAATATTTGTCTTGATTTTAGAAATCAATATTGACATGTTTTTCTAATGTTTTTGTCAAGTTATATGGCAATAACTAAAAATTAGCAAAAACTGAGGTGTTCCAAAACTTTTGACCACTAGTATACATGAAGGTTCTAGGTTACCTGGTGCCTGCCTTGGAGTTGGTTCCCTTTGTACAATTCCGTCTGAAGGAATTCCAGCTGGACACTACCTGGAACTGGTTCAGACATCAGTCGTCTCTATCTCATGTCATGTCTGTGTCCCTCCAGACAAAGGAGGACCTTTGTTGGGGGCTTCAGCAGTCCCATCTGATGTTGAGTCGTCAGTGTGTCATTCCCGATTGGATTATGGTCACCATGGATGCCAGCTGGCTGGGGTGCTTAATGCTAGGTCTTCTCATGGCTTAGGGCCCCTAGACCATGGAGGAGAGCCCTCTAGCCACTAATGTGCTTGAATTGTGAGCGATTTGCCTCTCTACTCCACTGGAACCTATCCCCTTCTTGGGTCCCCACTACAAATTCAGCGCGACAACACAATGGCAGACGATTACTTCAATTGCCAAGAAGGAACCAGAAATAGGCTAGCTTTGATTGAGGTCCGGAAGATCCCCTTCAGACCATCTCAGTGCTTCACATTCCAGGGGTATAAAAAATGTAGTGGCAGACTTCTCCAGTCACCAACAACTGGATCCCGGAAATTTGCAACATATTCAGAGAATCTTCAATGCAATTGCCTGCTGTTGGGAGCTTCCCAGCAAGCTAGCTAGCTTTGATGGACTGGCTGTTGAAGCTAGCAAAGTGACATAGTTGATGAGGCTGGGAAAAGACCTAGATCCATCAAGTTCAGCCCATGTCACATCACCCCGTTGATCCAGAGGAAGGCAAAAACCCCATTGAAGCAATTTCCAAATAAATCACTCATGGGTAAAAAATATTTTGTCTGGATTAACATCCTATCTGCTTTGAAGCCAACTATCCTTAATATCGTTCTGTGTTAGATATGTATCTATTACTTTTTTGAAAGCAATTACAGTATCTGCAAGCACAGCTTCCAGATGCAAAGAATTCCATGACTTTACTTCCCTTACTGCAAAAAACCCTGTCTATTTATTTTAAGTCAAAAGCGCCTTTCCTCTAGTCTTGCTTTACTGCATTGCTTGCCTGTCTTTTAATATTAAATACTAGTATGAAAGCCTGTGTAAATAGGCTAAAGTGCAACCCAGTGGCCTCGGCTGTTGCCCCGGAGCCGGGAGCAGAGACAGGTGGTGAGCCTTTTGGAGCGCCCCAATCTGGATCAGCGCTTTCGGCCAGTCTTTACTGCGCATGACTGCATGGTTCCGGCAGTCTTTACTACGCATGTGCTGTTACTCACACAGGGAGCTTCACAGCTTAGCAATTTATATTATATACAGATTTGTGCTTCTTTACTGATCTCTAATACTTTTTAATGCTAGAAGAGTACCCAACACATTCTAGAACAATAATCAAAGCCTTAACATTCAGCAAAAGTGTCAAGTATCTATTAAATACATCTGCTACAAATTGAAGTAGACCTTTCACATCTATTGTTTATGCTCCCATGTGAATTAAAAAGCAAAACAAATATAAGTGGTTTATTTTTTTTAATCACTTAGCTTTATAAGAAAATTACTTGGTTTACTTGTGTGACATCTGTCAGGAAGTTGCCTGTGCTACAAGCTGTGTTGCTGGCATCTAATTGCAATGCTGGCTGTCCTCTATATCCATGTATGCCTGCCTACCACCTACAAAACAGAGTACACGTTGTTGATGTTAGTGCACCCTGAGCTCTGGCCCCAAGAGAAGGAGCAGGAACAGACAGGGATTAAGACTGGGAGCACTGCCAATCGTCCTCTACCTAGTCAAGAGGGCCACGCTCTCCCTCACTGATGCGCTCTGATAGTTGCATGTAAACAAATGGGAAACTTCATTGCTCAGAACATCGGCTGTTTTAGACTCCTATATGCATTTAAAAATATGGTGTGGGGGGGTAGTTTTCTCAGGTTAAATATCTGACAATTTACATCATTTCTAGACCAGCCCATTGCTGTATTATAAATCTGCTGCTGACAGTTAACTCCAGGTAAAACTATGACCATGTGAACTGTACAGATGGCAAGAACAAGAGAACCAATATGTTTGTCATCTCTTCAAGCTCCATGGAAACATATTGTGTACTTATGAGTCAGAGATGGACAGAAGATGTATTATTCATTTACTGTTACTAAGAAATCATGTTATTTCACTTTTCTGATAACTAAACACAATCTAGTGGGCCAAAGTATTCTTTTAGCCTATGCTTAATAATATCCATGGAAATTCTGTAAAAATTTTACATTTGAGTAAAATTAGCCTTATACACACATACACACACACAGTGCAATTCCAGTGCAAGCTGTCCATAGAGGATGAATAAGAAACACAACTATGTTAAATGGGGATTTTCACACCCTGAATGCTAGAGAGGCTCTAACTCATTATGAAGCAATGTGTTGGAGACCTTTCTAGCAGCCAAGGGGTTAAAATGAATAGAAATGTGCTGATGTATTTATTTATTTTTTTAAATATGGCTTTCTCCAAAATTTGCTCTTGTGCAGAAGGCTCACAGGTGCAGTTCAAGACACTAAAGAGATGAAATCCTGGCACAAACCAGCTGCACCATATGGGGCAAATAAAAATACCCCAAATTGCAACTGAATTCAATGGGGCTTTTAACCCTTTTGATTGCTTTAACTCACTGGGAGTTTTTACTGATCCTCTATGGTAAAAGCCTTCTCCTCGGATACTCCTCTTTAGCTTAATGAAATAACAGCATTGCAGCTTTCCTTCATTCAAATAAATTATAAAGATTTGCATTAAAGGGATAGTAATTTTTCTCAAAAAAACTCAGATTAATCTTCGTATTTGGACCATGGAGAGTGTTATTTCAATACGGTCAGAGTTGTAGTTCAAGAGTAATTGAATGATAAAATTTCCCCCTCCCGTCCCTTTTACCTAGTGTAAGCCAACTCCCTTCAGATGTGGAATCTGGTCCTGGGACCAGACAGATCACAGCAAGGGACAATCTTCTTACTGTGAGCATGAGGGAAACCCGGCCCCCCTTGACAGGTTTTTCCTTATGCTCACTGAAGATTATCCCTCGCTGCGATCCATCAGGACAGTCTTGCTGCTCTGAGGTGAGCAGTGTTACATCAGTAAAAGGGGTGGGATGGAGATACTTTATCATTCAGTTACTCGTACTACAACTCTGACAGTATTGAAATAACACTATCCATGTCCCAAATACTGCGAAGATTAATCAGAGTTGCTTTTATATGAAACATTACTATCCATTTTAAGCCCTTTGGAGCCAGAGGGCTTTCCTTGTATTGCTACACATTGTTTTGGAGACCTCTCTGCCATCCAGAGTGTTAAATAATGTTTAGATGTGATTATTAAAGAAAATATGGATTTAAAATGCATTTATGTATCATTTTTTCCACGTCAGTTTTCAAAATCTAAATCTGAAAATGTTTTGCATCCCTTACATTACAGTGTAGTATATGTAGATATGCAACATAATTATGTGTATAAGAAAATATTCAGTAGGACACCATACTGATTACCAGTATAATTTCATTTAAAAGAAAAAAAACCTAATATCTTGGTGGCCTCAGGATGACACGTACCCAAAGGCACGTCACAAGTTTAGTGATGTAATGTCTGGGATTTCTTGACTCTCTATAAAAGCTTTTGATAATTCTATACAGCACATACTTGAAAACGAGAAAAGACTCAGTGTGTTCTTCCTAGTAAAACCCTTTCCTAAATAAATTATCTTCCATCCCTTAAAAGTGTATATGAGAATATGGAGTGGGTCTTCAAATGAAGATTAATATTTTCATTCCCCCATTTTTTCAAATATTGCACATTTAAATATCTTGTCATCAAAGGCATAAAGCGGCTAATGCAACAGTCAGTCCAGGGTTTTTCTGATGTCCATAGTAAAAAAAAAAAAAAAAAAAAAAAAAAAAAAAAAAAATATAAAGTAATTGAGGCCACTCTGATGTTTGAGAGAGATATGACAAAGTTTCCCCCACCCTTTCCTTTCACTGACGTCAGGCTCTAGCCGAGAGAAGCAGATTCTGGTCCCGGGGCCATCCTGCAGCTGTTCAGCCAAGCCATACCAGTGCAAGATGCTATGGATAGGGTTGGTTCTAGAGGTTGGAGAGTGGCCTTTTGTCTGCTCCTGTCCAATCCTGCAAAATGGGAAAGAAGATAAATGGTTGAGGATAATCGAAAAGAAGGATGGAGGGTTCATTGTGGAGTATAGATTGCAGATTAGTAAGTCAAAGCATTGAGAGTACAAGGAAGGATGAGATATCTGACTTCTTGATAGATAATGGAATCTAATAGTGTGAAGTTGATAGATTTATGTATAATAATATCCACGCCCCACACATTTGCCCAGCCAAAATTGTCTAAGCCTGAGATGTTCCTCGACCAAGAAGTGTGATTCTTATAACAGAGCAATATGAGTGTTGAAGGGGACTAAGAGTTTTTTTTCCTTTTTATGGAGCTGTTGATAACCCTACATTCCAGGAAGTGAATGTTAACGTATTTTGGATTTGGGAGTAAGTGGAGCAAGAAGTTTCAGCCGGGATCCTCTGGACTTTTATAGCAATATTTATAGCTTGGATGGGAGGGCACCTTTCCCAGGGAGGAGATGTGATCTCCTTGGTCGCCTGTAGGGGCAGGCACAAGGAGCATTCCGCTGTCTGATTGGCGGTCTCCCAGAAAACCAAACATGGAGCTTAAAAAACAGTATCAACCACATAGAGTAAATTCACTTTCCTCTACAAATCTTCCAGGAGCTAACTAGTTCTAACTCCCTAAACCCTGTCCCTTCCCACCTGCCCTCTCCCGTGCAGCAGGAGTTAGACCTGGAGAAGACACATAGGACATGGGTGACTTTCAAAGTGGAGTGAACTCCCTTCTACATGCTGAAACTTGGGCTGAGAAGTCCTGGAACAGCAGCAATCTTGTATCTTGAAACACCAGGGCTCCCAAGGATCAATGAGAGAATTCATATTGTAGGATTCTAGAAATGACTGTATTGGTCTTTTTAAAGTTTGTGGCATTTGGTGGGCCCAATCTGTGTGCTCTTTCTAAAACATAGAGAGGGAAGAGCCATCTGGAAATAGTAAAGATTGCAACGTAGTAGATAGAAAGTCCCATATCGCCTTCCCCTTATATTTTTTGAAGGAGCCTTATCAAGCATAGGTTATTTTGCCTGCTACAATTTTTCTGCAAGAGATTGGTTATATTCTGACAAGGATGTGATCTATTGGGTTAGGGAAAGCACATAATTGTCGCAAGAATCCACCCTTTGTTCCAATGCTTATATCTTGACCAGTGGATGTAGTACCGCTTTAGAGCTTAAGAGAGGTTGAGAGCTACTGGTTTTGAGGTAATAGCTAAAACTGTACAGCAGTGATTTAAGTGATGGTGGGGGTTGATGGAGGACTACACAGGTGAAGGCATCTGAATTAATGACAACAGAAAGCGGGGGCTCTCTTAGGTCGGGACTACTTTGGAACTATAGATGGAAATTCTTGGAAACTGGTCCAGACAGCACTATCACCTCTCCTGAGTCATGACTAGCTTCCCTAGACTTTAAAGATCCTTATCTGCACATTCCCATTCACACATCATAAGCTTTTCCTTCAATCTGTCTTTTTAGACCAGGATTTACAGTTCCTTCAGTGGAGAGTTTGTGTCTTCAGTTCCAGACATGCGTGTCCATATTGGAGCAGCATGGTTGGGTGGTCCATTTCAAGAAATCCCCTTTGGTTCCAACCCAGGTCCAGTTTTCAGCTCTATCTGTTCATTTTCAGAGCCTTGTTACCTTATTTCAAATGTGAACAAGGGATGGCTTATGTCTACCCTGTGGTTTGGGATCCTACTCCACCATGGGACTTGATCCTGGGAGTGCTTCAGAAGACTTCTTTTGAACCTCTGTCTTCTGTTTCACTTTTTTCTTGGCTTTTAAGACAGCTCTTCTACTTGTGATTGTGTCCTTTTATTCTGATAGGGAAGTTTTGCAAATTTCTGTTGGGTTTCTCCCTAAGGTAGTTTCTCAGTTTCTCATTTTACAGGTAATTGTTCTTCTTTCTCTTTGTCTGGCGAGCCAGAACTTCACTGTTTGGATGTAGTTAGGTGCCTGAAATACTATGTTCATGACAAGGAGCCTTTCTGAACATCGGACTCACTTTTTATTATTCCTGAAGGCCCTGGTGCTGGCCAAGCTGCGTCTAAAGTGATTGTGGCCTCTTGGATCAAGGATACAATTTCCCAAGCCTATGTCCTTAGGAAAAAGTTTGTGCATTTCTGAGTCACTGCTCATTCCACCAATATAGTGGGTACTTTCTGGGACTACAAAATCCAGTCCTCTGAGGATCAGTTGTGCAAAGCAGCCATGTGTTCAGTCCTTCATAAGTTTACAAAACCTCCACAATGTTCTGGCTTTGGCTGAAAGGAAGGTCTTACAGACTGTAATTCTTGTATAGGTGTCATTCTTGTCTTTAATTACAGAAATGTTTTCACTCATATTTGTTCCAGTTTGTCTCTGATAGAAGTGTTTTGTTTTGTTCTCACCCATCTGGAATCTTAGTGGATAGCTTTGGTATGTCCTTGTATTTCCTGTGTTCAACAATGGACGAAAGAGAAAAGGGGATTTTTTTCGATCTTTGCTATACTTTAAAACTGACAACAAACATATCTCTAAAGGCAGCTCTAAATGGCGTTATATACCCTACATCTATCATTAAGGTCCATATACCAATATGTGAGCTGCTACTATTTCTATGGGTATGGGAAACCCCATACAAGTAAAAAACAGATACAACTAAGGAAGAGCGCTACAATTTAATATTAGTACTTGCAAATATTACCATCGACGGGCATGACCCCCCCCCCGCAACCATGTGTTGTCCGTATATGGGGTGGTCTCGTTCACTGATCACACTAGACTCACCAGGCAGAAACAGGCTCCCCTACAAGAAAATCTATGTGCCGGAGTCTGCCTGCCCCCTGGATGTAGTGTATAAATGGTGGGAGGCACGGAACCGAAAACAAGTACACAAATACATTTCTATTTATTATAAAAAGTATATATAAACATACACATGTATTACAAAATCACATAAATGTTAAAAAGGTTTTTGCTTCTAGATATATATCTACTGACAAATAATAGATAAAACAATAACCTGCAGGAGGCTGAATCTAGAGTCCATTAACATTGGGGTTATCCATCCGTTATTGATCGTGTCTCTAATGGATACTTTGTTGCTTACTGATATTGTAACAAGAAGATATTACTGTTACATTGCAGCTTTCCTGTCCTTGTTATTTTGTGGCCACTATGTTCCCAAACAATTCCTTTACTCGCCACCTCTATATTGTGTCAGTCCTTATGTGGGGAACACCTCAGCTCTTTGTTCTTTTCCCGGGCAAGTTGTTATGAAGTTGGCTGTTAAGGTGTATGGAGACTCTACACCTCCCTAAAGTAAAATCTCAGCTGTTGCCCGTAGTGCAATATTGGCTGGGTTCCAACTCACAGATTGACTCCGCTCCTGAGCTGTCTGTCTGCAGCAAATGAGTGACACTTCATTTGTTTTCTGTGGTGGTGGTGTTCAGGGATATTACCTGGCCATTTAACAGTAGACAAAGCTTGGAATCAGTCCTTCAAAATCCTTGAAGTTATATTTCTTGTTGGGATAACCTCTGTTATATGCAGTGTTGTTTGGACTACAGATTTAGAATTAAGTCTCCTTGCAGTGTCTTACTCCAACGCATTTTGTACTACTTGGTACTTTTTCAAGGAGTAATGAGAATAATCATTGCTATCTCGACTTAGTTTTAAACATCATGATGTGTTGAATCTTCCTATAGAATCCCACCATTCTGCTGTTAGCCTGTGGGATGTTAATTGCCTAGTTCCACAGCTGTCTCCTAAAAGATATGAACTTTCGCCAGCCTTTATGATAACATATTGGCAGTGAAGGAATATATAGATGCTCAGTAGGGAGTATGGCCTTAATCTACACAAAGTAACAGCCAGAACTATGTGGCATAATAGAGTTAAAAATGTGTAGCCTAGTCTTAAAAAAAAAAAATAAATTCACAGCATTTTACATCTAAATGTAAATACATAGAAAATAAACTATGGACCTGCCACCAAGACAAAATAAAGAAATTGCAACATTCTACAGTACTAAATCCATATAGGAAAAAAAAAATATTGCTAAACCACAGACACACAGCTGCAAAAGGTGAAACTGCTTACCCCAAAGAAAATGGTGGTAGACAGCTGTAGAAGACTGGGAGTTGCACTGGATAAATAAGTGAACCCTTGATCCAGAATGTAAAATACCCAGATAGCAAGATATGCTGATAAAGGTGGAAAAGGTCACAGACACAACTAGGGGAAGCAGACAGAACAGCAGCTCACAGACACTGAGATGAACAGGTAGGAACAGCAGCTCACAGACACTGAGATGAACAGGTAGGAACAGCAGCTCACAGACACTGAGATGAACAGGTAGGAAAAGAGATGGATCAGGCAGTGTGCAGTGAAGCAGGTAGACTGCTGATAGGGATTAGACAAAGAGCAAAGCAGCAAGGCACAATAGTGCAGGACCCAGAGAGTATGCTAAAACAGAGAGCAAGACAGAGACACCAGATATCTAGGGTTACCTGTATGGTATCTGGAAGATCAGGCAGGCCAGAGTCAGGATATCCTTCAAAATCAGCAAAGGTACAGGAGGAGTTGGCCAGAAGCGTAGTCACAGGAGGGCCAAGACTCAGAAAACAGAGGTCTAATGATGTAGGTAACAGTACAGAGGATGATCAATAGAGTAGTCGCAAGGAAACGCAGGGGGCTGGAACTGGAGATCAAATGCAGCAGAAGCTGAGTCTAAGAAGCTGAGTCAATAATGGGAACTTGGGAAAGTACAGTACCCAATCGACAGTCTGGTTCAAAGTCGGGCAACAAGGCTAGGTCAGAAGCCGAAACAACAGGCAACGTCAAGCGCATACACCAAACTGAAATCTAGTAGAACAAGCAACATGAGCATGCTCATGTTAAAAACAGACTTGGGTCAATGAGCGTGGTTGCCAGTATCTAGGCAACAAAGTACAGAGGAAGGAGAACGTAAGTGACAAGAAGAGGGGAAGGAAACAGTATTACTGCAAAACCGTATTGAATAAAAGTTACCATATAGCTCTCTCCTGGAAGACTGGCAGGTCCTGGAGCTATACCTGGCAAATAACCTGTTTCAGATGTTTGTTTCACAAATTCTTTTACCTAAATAAAGCTTCTCTCCCCTCAGCTAATGGTTGAGCTGGCCTTCACACTATGTGTGATATATTGTTGTCCCAACAGGGACTAACCTTGTAGAGATGGAGTTAAACTATGGGGACTCTCCTCACAAAGTGAGGGCCACCAGAAGCTTAAGGAAAATAAAAAACAAACAAACAAACAAACAAATGTATAAATGTTGACAAATTAATTTACAGAAGAAGGGAAACCATGCACCTCCTTGAGGGACACACTTGAAAAACTGACAGTTGAGCTGCAGGGCAGGGGTTAGCAAATGGGAAGTGGGAGGAGTTTTTGCTTAGAGTGCCCTGGCTTCCATAGGCATTCTGTTTATCCCCATGGTCCCTATATCCCTCAATCACAACAGAGCAGGATTTATAAGTAAGTTCAAAAACATCTCCTTTTATCACGTTTGGTGCAGCTGGTATGTGCCAGAATTGCTTCTTTATATGGTCCTCTTCTATCATTCAAGGGGTTTGCCCCATTTAAATCAATGGGGATTTTTTATTCCCCTCTCCATGCTGCAGTTGGTTTGCCTCAGCATTGCTCTTGTTTTGTTTTGTGAACAAGACTCTTAGATGTCTCCATTTATTGTGAATCTGTCACCCTAAGTTTATTTGTTTTATAAAATGTAACATCTACCTATATGTTGTACGTTCCATTTGTCTGTACAATAACATGTTTTTGAGACATTAACCCTTAGATCTGTTTAAGGTCAATTTTAAAACTTGCTTTTAGAACTGCCCCCACACACTGCTTAGATACATTCATAGCACAGTGTGTACTAATATTGGCCCACAATAGCATTAAGTGCCACAACAACTAAGTGTTAATTTTTCAAAAACTATTTTACTACAAATAAATGGCTAGCATAACATATAGGCTGTTTTTTAATTCTGTTTAAATTAGCTAAAGGTTACAAGCCACTTTAAGGCTTACCACTGACATAACCAGACTGCTTGAAGCCTGTATCGCTTGAAGGAAACCTGGTGAGTAATATTCTGCATCTAGTTTCTCTCTCCACTGATCAGAAGATGACATTATTAGTAGGTAGATGGAGTTATTTATGGCTTGGAGTGTTCTGTGAGACTTTATACTTCACTCCATATGGATTCAACACAGCTGCTTGGCTACTGCCTTTGCCAGCATGCTGCTTAACTGGGAGTGAGACTGTAATAGCTGTGTCTTTTCCATGTTAGTAATTCCCAGACTCTGCAGGTTAGATATCATTCACTGCTGTCTTTCTTTGTCTAATTCTGCTCAGGCATTCAAGACAAATTACAGTGTCTGGAAATGATTTGTTGGTAGCATGACCGCTTGGATATCTGCCTGTGAAATCACAGGCAGCTTAGGTCTAACAAGCCATAGATTTAAAATGCAAGTGACTTAGGTTGATCCTCATTGCCCTTAGAGATGAAAGCATAATTTGAAAAAATCAATTTTTCTTCCATGTGCATTGATGCTTTTGGTGCAATTCAATAAGCCAAAGAGGTGCAATTGTGAAGCAAACCAACTGTACCACAAGGGGCAAATAAAAAAATAATCAAATTCCCATTAATTTTAAATGGGCTTCTAACCCTTTGAATGTCAGCGAGGTAGCCAAAGCATTGAAATGCATTGGCTACCTCTCTGGCACTCAGTGTTAATCACTTGAATCATAGGGAGGCCTCCAATTCATTCAAGGTGTTGAAAACATTTAAATGAATGGGGATTTTCATTGCTTTCCTATGGTGCAGCTGGTTTGCAACACAATTGTACCGGTTTAGCTTACTGAATTGTACCTATGGTGTCTTGGCCAATGACAGTTTAGGAGACTTGTAGAGTAAAAGTGATACCTTTATTGGCTAAGTGGCTCTAGGATGCAAGCTTTCAAGACACATGTGGTCTTCGTTTCAGGCATATTTAGAGTGAAGGCTGATTACTAAATACATGACAGGTTATATACTCTGCAAATTGTTTTTACATCTAACCCTTTGAGTGCCAGAGGGGTACGCAAAGCACAATGTGTTTATATATTGTGAACTTTATAAGTAAAATTGGCACACAGGTATAAATGTACTAACACTATTTTTGTTATGCAAAAGTCCTTATGTATCAAGGCAAAGTGAAGTAGTTCTGGTGCAAACCATCTCCAATATAGGGGACAAATAAACATTCCCAAAATGGGGTTGGGATGTCAGAGTATGTGTGATTCTGTGACTTCCAATTGGACAATGGACACGGATGTGATGTCAGAATCACACATATACTGTCTCACACCTCAACCTTGTTTGACTGTCCCATTAGTAGCCATAGTATAACACATACATGCTGTGTACACTGGTGCTTTACTCCACCGAATACCAGAGGGATGTCCACCATATTGCTTTGCAGTTAAACTGATCCTGCTGTTGGTTCAAGGTACAACCATGCTATGTTACAACTGTAATCATATTTTGTGACCGTAGTTTTCCCAGAGCATGATAGAAAGTTGTGCCATCAGTCGGTTCAATTCATCCTCTTGAATGCAAATGCATTGGAGACCTCTTTAGCATTCAAGGAGTTTGTCAGCATACACAGCACTGATGGGTCCCCATACCCTTCAACATTTCTAATGACCAAAGAGGGTAACTTCTGTTTTAGGTGGTGTGGCTGATGGACGGAGTGTCCTCGACAATTTAATGACCTATTTATGCCTCTTTGTGTAACAGAATAAAATGATAGAGCAAGACTAAAGTGTTTTATTTACAGAGACTAAATTATAAACACATCTACTGAACATTATACAAACATTACTGTGAGATTTATTCCTGTAGAGCAAAAGATACACACCACAAAGTCTGATCTCCTAAAAAGAGGGACAGCAGGGTGGGAAAGAGGGACAGAGCGATTTGGGTCTCAAAGTGGGACTGCCTCTCCTAAAGAGGGACACTTGGGAGGTATGGGTGCCAGTGATGCATGCTCAGTTACAGGAAGTAGCACATTTTAACCTTTTTTTTGCCCCTTCATATATAGAATCACAGGAGCAGAGAGCTGAAGGGAGTTGTGGAAACCTGCAAAATATACTGGATCTGCATTCTGGTAGATAAGTGATGGAGCCACACTGTGGTGGGTAATGGAGAGAGAGGCGAGCCATGCTGTGGTGGGTAATGGAGAGAGAGGCGAGCCATGCTGTGGTGAGTGAGAGAGGAGAATGTTGTGTGAGATGGAAGTATGAGCAAGTCTACTGCTGAGGACTAAGTCCCTGCAGGGAATGTTTTTACAGATGTATGCTGGGGTACATCCTTGCCTCTATGGCTATTTCTGGTCTGCAGCATAGGTCTGTGTCCCTGCAGGGAATACTTACATACTGGGCTTTGTCCCATATCCACTTGTCAAAACATTTGCTGCCTGTGGTATTTTCATCCATAAATGTCCCCCCTGACAATGGACTTAGGTAAAATAGCTATGCCCTCTGCCAGCCCAAAGATGTGGCAAGTGCAGGCACAGAAGCTCTCCTGAACCGGGTCCCAGTACATGATTTTCAGCTCTGTATTGATAAATATATTGAATGTATTTTTCTGCTTAGCATTTGCAGAAAGTCCTCTTTGCACATACCATGTAGGTGTATCCACAATGTCCCAAAGAATGAGATAGAGAGGTGAGTGTGTAAGATGGGAAAACTGAGTGGGTCTGCAGCAGGGGATAAAGTCATTGCAGGGAATGGTTAAAAAAAATACATGCAGTCTCTCAGGTAATGGCTTTGTACCCATATGTCTAACTCTCTATGGCTAACCCAGTGTTATGTAAGTCATGGTCCTAGAAACTCTTTTGAACTGGAACCAAACATGTGCCTTTCATATATAGATATATATAAATCTCATAAACCAAGTCACAGTGAGGGTAAGTCAACCCACGCTTAAAAAGGTTACTTACATGGGGCAGAGGCACAATAAGACAGTAGCAGAGCCACAAGCAGGACAGAAGCTGGATCACACAGCGATTCAGTGACCAAGAATGAATGTATATTTGTCACAAAGACCTTGCCAAAGTGAACTGCCGGAGGCAGCGGCCAAGACATTTCAGTTGCGCAGGATACCCAGTACACCCGCTAGAGATGGAAGAAAAGAATGAAATAAAGTAAAGGGAAAACCTGTGTCTTCTCTTGAGGACGGGAGAAGAACTGGTAGGTTGGAGAGGCCCTTTTGTGGGCCTCTGAGTTTTACCTGCACTTTTCCTGTCCTGGGGAGGGGGCGGTCTCTGTGCTGCCTGGTATAGAATTTAAAATGTATTTCCTGTCATAGCCATCATGCTTTTCTCAAGGACCCGATGCTTTTCATTTCAATTAACTTGTCAAGGGTACCCCCACTGCTGAAAAGTGTTTTATTCAAAAGTTATTACACCTGAAATTTGAATTTTTAGGGTGCAATATCACAGTGGCCTGAAACTGTATAGTGTCACTGTTGCCACACCATCCTATACACAGCTCAGGTCAGTTGACCATAAACCTTCATAGGATGGTGTCGCAACAGCACCACTGTACAATTTTGGGCCACCTAAAAAAGTCAAGTTTGGGATGTAATACATTTTGAATAAAACACCCTTCAGCAGTGGGGTACCCTTTTCTCAGGGAAATACACACTACAACATATTTTCTTTTACATTTTAAGTATTACTATCCTTTTTTTTTTTTTTTTTTTGTATAGTATGTGGCCTTGTGCTTGCCTGCTTGGGTGTCCCTTTAATAATGTATACAGGTATTATGTAGTGGTGGGTAGAATACACCTATATAAAGAGGCTGGTGTAGTGTTCAGTCCTCTTGGGTCTCCACCCACTTGCTGCAAATCTTTCCTGTTTGAAAGTGAGCCAGTCTTATCAGAAGAATATTAGATATTTTCTCAGTTCTGCGTTGGGTGATTTTAACTAGTTTTTCATCAAGTTTTAACTAGCCGTTCGTAAACATGTTTCCACAAAAGAGCTTTCTCAAGATCAATTTTTATTTTTCATTTTAACAGTTCTGTGATATTTATGTAATTGATAGGACTCGCTTGACACTGAGGTACCTTGACGTGATGAGCGAGCTTAGACATACCTTGACCAAATTATGCTACAAAACTCTCATTTGTTTGAAATAAATTAACACATAGGTATAAAATATACACTACACAGGGTTCATAGTTTCCGGGTAATCTGTATGGATTTTCTCTGTTTTTATTCTAGGTTTTTTCCTTGTTTGGCAATTTGGAGAATCCCTTCTTTCCTTGCTGCTTCTCAGATCTCATTCACCTGGCACCTTAATTTTATTTATACTATGCGTGTAAATATTTTTGGTGCTGTGTGTTTTTCTTTCCTTTTTGCATATAAACATTATACATTTGTAAAGAGGATTGAAAACTGTTTTAACAGGTCACGCATAACTTTCAAAAGCAAAGAATATAATTCAACTTTAATCAAAACTTTATGGCAAAAAGTTCTGTCTAGCCCTAGAGAGCTTTTTTATACTTTTTATTACGCCTGGCACATTTGATTGGAATTTTCAACTAGAATCACTGGGAGGTTCAATATCTTCTTATTGCTACAGCAACATATTGTTTTAGGGTCAGAGACCTAGAGCTGATTAGATGCACTATTCTCCCTTCTGAAAGGCGTCCAAGAATCTGTCTTGATCTCCAGCCAGCATTTTTAAAATACAAGAAAGGCTCATAAAAGGATCAGAGCCACTCATTATTAAAAAGGATGATCCCTGCGCAGGAGAGAGTTCATTTGAAAGGTTTGCTGCCTGACTTCTTTAAAGTGAAAATTGTACGTATTTAACCAAGGTCATCAGTAACAGGAGATCTTAGAGGTAGATTATTTAGTCAACTAAGGTAAAATAGAAAGGCAATATAAAGTGATTATTATTGCCCTGACCTGCAAAAATGTTCAAACAATAACTAACAGAATAATTTAAATGACAGGTAATTTACTTTTCATGCTGTTAACAATCAACTATACATTCCTTCAATGACCTACAGATTAACTGTAACGGACACTGGAATAATAGAGGTAGTAGCTAGTGGCCTTACCACTAATAGACTGATCTTTTCATTTACTGGAGCTTAGCTGGTTTAAGTATTAACATAACTTCATCAGTACTGGAGCTCTGCTGGATTGCCACTATTTGGATCCTAAATGTGTCAGAATACTGAAGTTATGCCCTTATTATGCCAACCTTATATATAGTGTACCTGAACTCATGCCAGTCAACCACTAAAGTACTCACTTGAACTCCGGAACTCGTCCGGTTTACTGTTCAGAGAAACATAGAGTGTACACTACCATTTGTGCGCCATCCTATACAATAGTGTACCGGAACTCATGCCAATTAACCACTATACTGAACAAAGTTATTCCATAACTAATCCGGTTAGCTATTTGTAAAAACTCAAAGGGCACACTACCTCTCTTACAAGATGGGTATTTACTTGATTGTTGTTGCTTACTGAAGCGTTTTCACGCCAAACTATACTATAGTGTACCGGAACTCATGCCAGTTAACCACTATAGTGATCCAAGCTACTCCAGAACTTATCCGGTTATCTACTCCTAATTAGCGAATAGATAAGTTGCTAGTCGATAATTCCTAAATACTGGAACTGTTCCGGCTTATCTAGAGTTAAAGCAGTACCTTACATTATGGACATGTTGCTACATAATCCCTGCTCCAAATATTAAGGCTATTCCAACTTCGCCATAAACAGAGCTAATGCCTTGAAGTCCTGAAATATAGCTACATTGTCTTTGTGATATTCGCTATATCGACTGAATGCTCAATCTATGTTCTAAATATTGCCGGGGCTAATCCGGCTTGCCAGCATTAATAAATAAGGAGATACATTAAAATAAAAAAGGGGTAAATCTGAGAGGATTACTCCTCTCTCAATTGCCTAACGCGCGTTTCGCCTTGATTGCTTTTTCTTTGAGGCTAAAACAAATCTAATCAATCTAATACTCCCCCTAAAGGGAAGGCTATGGATGACGATATGGGGAGAGACTTCCCAAGCATTTCTTTCATGATTAACTCTTTCTTCAATATATCAGCAAGCAAACATAAAATTCATAATACTCAGTAATAATTCCAAATGAAAAGTATATAGAAAAAGAAATAAATATCCCTGTAGCCTGAATTAATCCTGTTATATTTTGCTTGGTTTGTAAATGACTGAACTCATTCTTAAAGCGGAACTTTCAGACAATAGCCAGTCACCATGCATTCATTAAATGCATGGCGACTAGCTTGAAAATATATATCTTACCAAGAAAAAATAGCTGTGTCTAAAGGAATCCGTCCCGATTCGGGACTGACGGGCAGGTTAGTATGGTCTGTGAGCCTGTGCCGTCAGTCCCTTCCGGTGACCATATGGTGCAAAGCAGTCTACTCTATGGAGAACGGGACTGACTCGAATGTGCACAGACAAGATGTCTGCGCTCTAGTCTGGGTTCCGGTCTCCAAACAGGATGGATTCCATTAGACACAAGTATTTTTTTTGTAAGACATACATTATCACGCTAGTCCCCATGCATTTAATGAATGCATGGTGACTTGCTATTATCTGAAAGTTCCGCTTTAAAATAATAAAGTTAATGACTCAGTGTCTTAATGTTCATAAATGAATGTATAGTTGATACTCTTCATTTAAACCATTAGGTTCTAAGGTATTAAGCCGAAAAATCCATTGATTTTCGTTTTTCAATAATAAAGTATCCAAATTACTACCTCGAAGGTCTAATTTGATGGTTTGAAGACCTCATGCTTTTAAAAGGTCTGGATTTCCTTCATGATAAATCAAAAATTGATTGGCCACTGGAGAGTGCACTAGGGTGTTTATATAGTGTACAGATGTCCAGAAGCATACCTCCCAAGTGTCCCTCTTTGAGACCCAAATCCCTCTGTACCTCTTTTCCAACCTGGTGTCCCTCTTTTTAGGAGATCAGGCTGTGTGGTGTGTATATAAGTGTATCACATTGCTCCAAACAATAAAATGCACATTTATGTTTGTTTAAACTTCACTGTGTTTATACATTAGTCTGTGTAAATAAAGTATTTTAGTTGTGCTCTAAATCATTTATTCCATTACACAATGAACTGTCAATAGGTCATAAAATAACCAACAAATTCTCCGTATTGTCCCACCTACCAGCCACACCCCCAGCAACACCACCTAAAACATGTGTCCCTCTTTGACCATTTGAAATGTTGGGAGATACGCAGAAGTGCACTTCCCTTCAACTTCTTAGGCTGCTAGACCCCACCAGTTACAACCAGAAGAGTATAATTCATTAAAGTGGAAGAATAATCATTCAAATCCTTTCCAGATGATGGTTTCCACTGAGGGAGGAACTGGAAAGGTGGCAGGTCCTCTTTAAGAGTAAATTAGGCTAATCTGTATCAGGTAACATTTGCCAGGTGATTGCATGAAATGTATTTTTATTTTTTAGGGGGTTCTAGATTTCAATTGCTATTGTGAGATAAATGTTACAGAATACAAAATAGGTCTGTGAAATGTGTCAGTCCTCCATATAACCACTGGTAGCCATATATATACTGTCTGTTAACTGTACCTTGTTCTGCAGGCCACTGGTAGTCAGACACAAATATGCGCTGTCTGGCAATCCAGCCTTGTTCCACTGTCCGCCATTACTGAAATGTATTCCATGGAACCCCTTGAACCTCTTCAGGAAACCCTGATGTTCAACAGAACTCCGCTGCCTTTTGCATTTGGGGGAACAGTAAAACTTCCCTGTTACTGGCTGAAAGGGTGGGATAAAACTGTACTGCAGATCTGTGCAATTAGACCATGCAATGGGAGTCTGTTCATTAACCCTTTGAGTGCCAGAGGGAATGCAATGCAGAAATTGGTCTATGTGTGTGTGTCTCTTTCTCTCCCTCTGTATCTTTCGATGTGTGTTGTTTTTGTTTGCAGATACATTAATTTGTGCATATATGTCTCTTTTTAAGTGTGTGTTTGTTTCGAGCTGTGGCCCTCTACCCTTCCCCCTGTCTGCCTGTGTCAGATTAACTCCTGCCTTGGACAACATGGGGTTAGAGTAGGGGGAGCTGCAGAATAATCCAGTGAAGGTGTGACTCCATGCTGTACACAATCACCTGCAGGTACATTTACATCATGACAAAGAGTCATTGCTCCAGCTGGTGTTACACTACAACGCCTATCATCCTCAGCCATGAGTTGGAAGGCTGAAAAGAATGAGAGTCCTAAAACAACACCAGCTGGGGAGCAACATGTTGCCCAAATGAGGTACTGTGAGTAACACAAAGTGCATTACCACAACCCTACTCTCCTCTTCTGAGGGGTCCTATGTTTGGCTTGTGTGTATATATGTGTATACATAGATAAAATGAGTACCATAAAATTGGGTAATAATATCTATACCCCAGGAAATTCTTCCTGGAAAAATACTTTGATATATAATATATGTATGGATTTATGTGTGTGTGTATATATAGGTATGTATGCATTTATATATTCATGTGTTTTTGTGTGCTTGTGTGTAGAGAGTGTGTGTGTGTAGATTATACCTGGATTCTGTGTGTGTTGTGTGTATGTATGTATGTGTGTGTGTGTGTATTATATGTGTATGTACTGATTGTGTGAGCAGGAGAGTAATTACAGGGGCTGCAGCTGTGCCAAGGCCCAGCATCCAGTGGGGCCTGCCTGCCCCAGGGCCCAATAGGTTCTAGTGATACCCCTGTGAGAATATTTTTGTGATGGGGTCTCAAAATATTTTTGTAACGGGGCTCTCCAGTGACTAGTAACTCCATTGTGTGTGCGTGTGTGTGTGTGGATTGTGTGTATGTGTGTTTGGAGTGAGTGTGCGTGTGTGAATTGTGCTCATTTGTATGTGTGTGTGGATTATGAGTGTGTGCATGTGTATGCTGCTGGTGTATTTGTTGATTGTGCATGTGGATTGTATGTGTGCGTGGGGGGATTACGTTTGTATGTTTATGTATTGTCTGTTTGCATGTATATTAAATGTGTTTTTGTGTGTATTTTGTTTGTGTGTGCCTGTTTAGATTATGTGTGTGGAGTGTGTGTGTCGATTGTGTTTTTGTAGATTGAGTGTGGAACATGTGTATGTGTGCAATGTGTGGATCGTGTCTTTGTAGATTATGAGTGTGGAGTGTGTGGATTGTGTCTGTGTAGATTATGAGTGTGGAGTGTGTGTATGTGTGGATTATGTCTGTGTAGAGTATGTGTGGGTGGTGTCTGTGTAGATTATGAGTATGGTATGTGTGGATAGTGTCTGTGTAGATTCTGAGTGTGGAATAGGTGGGGTGTATGTATGGGATGAGCAGTGATTTTTTTAATATTTTAACCCCAAAGTCAAATGATGGGATCAACGCACTCTCCTCTATCCCAATATTTAAGCATGAGAGATTATCTAGGGATCCCCACCACTGAGATAAACAGTTACTGGCGCAGAACACCAGTGAAAGTGAGCGGGGGTCAGTTCTATGTACCTCTTTAAGATTTAAATTAAGTCTCCTAATTTAAATTCAGGGGTTCAAAGGAGCCTGTGACTCCTCCATGGGTTATTAGCCTCCACCCAGATTATCAGGAGTGGAGGCTTGAGGTCCCACAAATTTGCATGGGGTAAGCGGTTATGTAGGGATCCCCACCACAAAGATAAGTAATGATTAGACCCCCAATGAAAGTCAATAGAGAGTACAGTTCTAGATATATGTATAAGCCGAGGAGGAGTGCCTATAACCCACTATCCCTGGGGATATATGCTCTTACATCTCGGGGGGAGGTTCTTGGACACACACTACTCTTTTGTTAACCTACTCCGCTCTCCAAAATCTCTCATTTATATTTTGCACATTGCATACCTCCCAAGTGTCCCTCTTTGAGACCTAAATTCCTCTGTTTCTTTTCTACCCTTTTGTCCCTCTTAGTAGGAGATCAGAATGAGCAGTGTATATTACATTGCTCCACAGCATAAATGTGTAGTTAATCTTCAGTATATGTGTTTATACATTAATCTGTATAAATAAAATACTTTGGTCTTGCTTGAAATCATTTATTCCGTTACACAAAGAGGTGTCAATAGGCCATGAAATAATCTAAAAATTCTTTGTAATGTCCCGTCCACCAGCCACACCCCAAGAAACACCACCCAAAACAAAAGTGTCCCTCTTTGGTCATTGGAAATGTTGGGAGGTATGCATTGCCGTGGAACTCATAAAGTCAAATCCCAAGAAACTAAAGTTAGTGCATTTGTTTTGCATTTCCAAAAGCTCCCAGCTAGCATTATGTATAGTGAAGCCTATTATCTTAAAAGCTTTACATAAAGCAAAGCTAAAGAATACATTGTTATGACTTCAGTAAAGAGCTCCCTTGTTGGAAGGCATTTATACAGGAAATCAACCTAGAAAGTACTAGAAGGAAAGTGCCTTGGTTTATCACTAAACACTTTAATAGTTTGTATGCAATTTGAAAAGAATAATGTTGACAATCATGTGTGATTACCTGACTGAAAACTGAACTCGTGAAATCCCTTATCATTATCCTATTAGAAAAGAAAAGATCTACATTATGCTCGAAATCCTCCACCACTGTGATAATATAATTGTTTTCTCCACAGCCGTATCTTACTATTCTCACCAAACATAACAATCAGCTTGGATAATGCATTATTAAGGAAAAAAAGAGTTGCTGGAGGAATACAGGACCATATGAAAACAAAAGTGGAGCAGTTATGGAGCAAACCATAGAGGACAAATAAAAATTCCCATTGACTTAAAGCGGAACTGCCGTGTCTTTAACCCTCTGAGTGCCAGAGAGGTACGCAACACATTGCTTCGCTATGCTTTTATGCACCCCTCTGGCACTCAAAGGGTTAAGGACTTGATGGTTTTGCAAAACATTTTGAATCTGTCCTTAAAATTAAGATAAGTTTAATTGTTTTGAAAGAGAATGAATAACTGCCTATATGTTGCATTAGAAGGGAAAAGCAAAAGCAGCACCAATACACAACATGAAGTTTAAAAGTCATAATTCATGTCTCACCAGTTCCTTCACTAAAGTCCCATTAGGTGCTGATTCTTAACAGACTTCCAAGTAGCAAGTAGAAGGATCACACGCTTGAGACTCGTGGCAAATATGGGTAAAAGCACATTTATTGGAATCAAAGTAGCAGACAAATACACTGAGCACTCACATCTTACGTGTAAGCACAGTATTTTACGAAACGCGTAAGATGTGAGTGCACGGTGGGAATCGGCATCAAAAAAGTAATATATTTTTGGTGAGTAGGAGGGGAAAACAATAGATAAGCACTCTTGTTTTCCCCTAAAATCTTGAGTATAGTTTGCACCTGCGTATTATGCACAAGTGCTTATTGTACGTGAGATTTTACGGTATGTGTGTAGTCAGGAGAGCGGCAACAACTATTGGCTACATATACAGAGTAAACAAAAGGAAATCTGTGCATCAGATCCTGAACTTTATAAATAAATAACCTGGGATTTACTATCCTATATAATAATTCGCTAAATCGTGTGTAACGCCGCAACATGCGCAGTAGACACTGCTGCGCGTGCTGTAGTCATGCGCAGTAGAGACTGCCCGCGCTGCAGCTGATATAGAGCTGGGCGCTCCAAAGGAGCGTCCAGCTCTGTATCAGCCGTGGGCGGGCAGTCTCTACTGCACGTGACTGCCCCGCGACCAGGTGGTAGTGGCACTGTGGCCCGTGTAACGGGCTGTTCAACTAGTATATAATAAACAGTGAGATCTAGTGGTATTTTTTTGGCCAAAAGCATAAATAGCTTGCCTGACCCGTCAAGTCATCCCAGATTTGGGCAAGTCCCTATCTGCCTGCGATCTGTGAACATGTATTTAATATAATGCAATTACAATGCAGTGATACCACATTATCTACCACATACTGTGAGCAAAATCTTGTGAGGGAAAAAAGGGAGGTACCATACCTTCTCTAATTACAGCTATCCCCTATTGCAGGGAGCTAACAGCTAAGAGGGGAGTAGCTAAAACCTTTTGGTCAAAAATATGTAAACCCTACTGTTTATTATTTATAGTAAGGCACAGGTTATTTATTTGTAAAGGTCAGGAACTGATGCGCAGGCTTTCATATCTGTTGCTGGTTTTTCACGTAACAAATTGCCTGTATGTATAAAGATGTTTGTGTGTAAAAACCCTTCTTTGCGCCAAGTGAACCAAAGAAAATGTACAATAATTTTGTCACAAAAAATTGTTGCATTTTGTAACAGATTTTACACCTTAAAGACTGCCGTGACTGTCAATGGTGTTTGAACAATAACCCTTTGAGTGCTTTGCAATGTGTTGCATGCCCCTCTGGCACTCAAAGGGTTAAGGACCGGTGACGGTCCTGTCACATCATGGAATTCTGGTATTGCAGTGCAGCTGCACATATCCCTGTGATCCCAGAATGCATTGGTTTAAAGGAAAAAAAGTATGGAGGTCCTCTAGAGCTGCCCACCCCCAGATTGCACAGTCCTTAAGGGGTTAAGGTCACTTTTGCACCTAATGTGTCTACCACTATCAACTTGACATAATTGCAGCATTTTCAAACTATGTAAAAGACAGGATTAAAGGGATAGTAATATTTAACCCCTTAACGACCCTTAATGGTCGTAGTACGTCATGGGTAGATGAGTTAACGACCCATGACGTACTATGACAGTCGTGGAATTCCGGGCTCCCCTGCTGCTGCACGCCGTTCGGGGAGTCTAGAATCCGAATTGAAAAAAAAAAATGACCGTGCGGCCGGTCGTTAAGGGGTTAAAATTTAAAAAAATATATATGTTGTAGGGTCCAAGTGTACTCCCACTGCAGGAAGTTGTTTTATTCAAAAGTTATTACAGTGCAAACTTGAATTTTTTAGGTGCAGTATCACAGTGGCCTGAAATTGTACAGTGGTGCTATTGCTGCACCATCCAATGGAGATTTATTGTCAGCTGACCAGAGCTCGTTTTGTACTTCTGTCAAGAGCTGGGCTCCCTCTATTTGTTAAAGTTTCTCTATTCTATTAAGCTTCAACATGAATAAAATGTCTGTCTTCATTAACCTAAAGATGATCTTTTGTGGAACAAACCAACTGCAGCATAGGTGTTAAGCGAATATTCCACGCTATAGGGTGTTCAACGCATTAAGCACCATTTAAATCCATGAACATTTTAGTCAAATGTATTATCCCATTGGAGGACAATATTAGACAGGGTCAGTGGGTCATAATTATGAGGTTGTTGTATTTTTATTTATTTATTTAATTTAGGGCCCCATTGTTGAAGTTTAAATAAACTGTGTTTTTAAATGTTATGTGCCCTTTAAGTGTTATCAGATTGTACCAGTAGGGATCTGTGAATCATTGGGTAGTTGGCCAATTGTGGTGGACCCCAATTCCTCCTAGTGATGGGTCAAGGTATTACATGTGTTTAAAGGGTTATCAGGAGATGCAGAACAGCCATATGGTTATGGGTGGACAATATTTGTACAGGGAGAACAGACCGTACTTTTTTTGTAGTAGCTAAGCAACCCTACTCCTTTAGTCTGACCAAGAAGCAAAGGATCACAGCCACTGATGTCGGTATGTTTATTGAAGGATTGCACCTATTTAGCTTGATGAATAAGGCACAAAATGCCTATTTTCTATTTGAGCCGCTACCATCTTCCTCTGCAAAATGTGCAGTTCTGGAGGAAACCAACTGCACCATAAGGACCAAATGCAATTTCACCGATTTATCATTGATTTAAATGAAGCTTTTAACCATATGAGTGCCAGAGGGCATTGTAAAACATTGCAAAGCAATGTGTTCATACCCCTCTGGCACTGAAAGGGTTATAGGATCTATGCCTCCTAAAAACAATGTTAGTGATTTTGAAGAGCTTTCAAAATCATCTATATATGGTATAAACCATTTCATTATTTAGAAAACTCATTTTTGATTTATTTAGTCTAATAGATTATACTCATTAAGGCATGCCTTGCAGACATTTCCTGCTTCAGCCCTATATTACCTCCCTCACTCACTGACACCTAACCTTAGGGGAGGTGGCAAAGACATTGCTGAGGAGTGTCAGAGAGTAGGGGAGGTAACGTAAGGATAAGATAGCACATGCATGCATGATGCCTTGATTAGCATAGTCTATAAATCTAAATAACTCAAAAACTACTTAAATGGTTAATACAACATATACAATACTTTGAAATCTGTTTTAAAATCATCTAAGTTGCTTTTAGGTGATCTGGCCCATTTAAGAACTTAAATGTGCATTGGAGCCCTCTCTGGCATTTGTGCAGTCAAAAACCCATTTATATAAAGGTAATCTGTGTTCCCTATGATTAAGTTGGTTTGCTCCAAAATTGCACGACTTTCTTAGTACATAAAAATCTTTCTGATAAAATGGATATGGACATTTTCTAATTATGGGAATGGTGGTCTGTATGGGATGCAAAAGAAGCTGAGCTAAGAATGAAAATGATCAAGAATCTTTTTGAAATCACACTTCCTAAATAACAAGCAGTGATACAGCGCATTCACAGTGTCAGGGAGATCAAAACCAGGGCCGGACTAGGAATAAAATCCAGTGCTGGAAAACATTGGATACCAGCCCTGCATTTCAACAAGTGGCCCATTTCTACAATCACTCCAGCCCAATGTTCAAGCCCACCCCGTTTTGCTAATTTTATAAATGGCACAGATAAATTGAGCCACACTAGTGATACCCCAGAGCTTACAATTGAAATTGAGCTATACTAGTGATTTAAATGCAGTTTATTAAAAACATACTCTCTTTAATAGGGATACAGTATACTACCCAATGCTGTATTCAATATATATATATGTGTGTGTGTGTGTGTAATTTTTTTATTTTATTTCCAAATAAGAGGCACTGCCCCTTCAGTGTGTTTAAAGCGGAACTGTCACACATACACTTTTTGCTCCAGAGCAATGCCTCCCACCAAATCCTTTAGGGAAAACACTGTTTAATTAGTTAATACCACTGTAGTCAGCGAGTGATGTAGGGAGAGAGCAGCCATGTTGCTTATGTGGCTGTTGATTGTTATAGCTCTCCCTCGCCGTCCGTGTAAATGGGCGTTGAAGATACCGTCCCCATTTTGTTTCTTCTCTCAGAGTGTCAGAGGACTGAATTTAGTCAGAGAGAGGAGGAACTAAGAAGCCGTGTGGTACAGCTTGGAGCAAGCTTTGTGTTATTGTACATACCATGATTTGTTTGATACAGTGCGATTTAGAAAAACACAAATACAGGGTTAAGGCACACGCACCTAAATATTCCATACATATTACATTTCATTGGGGTGAAAGTTTGCCTTTAAAAACATATAAGAAACCCTGCAAAAGACTGATATCTTACATTTCCAAAGAAAGAGAAACTTTTAATTCCAGTGTGTAAAATGAAATGTAAAAGGAGAGGCTATACATTATTTATATATATATATATATATATATATATTATATAAATATAGACTGGATTGGTCAGTGTAATTTTATATATTGCATAGTATCTTTCATAATGTCTTATCTTTGTATTGTTCTTGTAAATCGAGTCAAAAATGTCTCCCTCTTGCTCCATTCAATCACTTCATTCAGAGTTCACTGAAATCCCAAATCAGGATGGATCACAATGAGAGACAATATTGTTTGTGTCCATATAAGGAAAACGCTTCTAACCTTGACAAAGGAGAGCAGGGCTTTCCTTATACTAACACAGTATTGTCCCCGATCCATCTGGACCAGCTTTCAGATGTCAGCGAACTCTGAATGACATGATGGAAATGGACGGGAGGGGCAAACTTTTGACTCTATTTACAAGAACTATACAAAGATACATACATTTTATATATAAACTAGTATAAATGCCCGTGTACACGGGCCAAAGTGCCACCCAGCGGCCTCAGCTGCTGCCCCGGAGCCGGGAGCGGAGACAGTCGGTGGGCCATTCAGAGCGCCCTGTTCCGGATGGAGGCCAGCGGGTTTGGCCTGTCTCTACTGCACATGACTGCATCATTTGGGTAGTCTCTACTGCGCATGTGTGTGTTATGCACACAGGGATCGACACAGTCTAGCAAATTATATATATTGATTTACAATGAATAATCCCATGTATATTTATATTTTGACACTCTTTAAAGTGGAACTACCACCCCGACTAAAGTTGCCGCCAAAGAATTACCCATCTGGCGACAAGCTGCTCAATAGTACTAGTCGCCAGAATTATTACCTCGTTATAGAGAATTCCTACTGCTCCCGGGACTGACAGTCAGGAAACAGCGCAGACGTCTTTGCATAGTGACATCTGCGCGCCTGCGCTGTCATTCCCTTCTGGTACCATTTGGCTCCTAGCAACGCCTCCTAGAGCAGACTGGGACTGACAGCGCAGATGCACAGACATTACTATACAAAGATGTCTTCGCTGTTTCCTGTCTGTCAGTACCGGGAGCAGTCGAAATTCTCTATAACGAGGTAATAGCTTCATTTTATTTTTTACATCGTTATTTGGCCAAAATGTAAAGAATGAATACTGCCCTGCACCTACTTCCTCATAGACTGTAGTTACCTGCTCTGTCACTCTGCCTCTACTCCCCTCCCTCTATCCAGACTCCTCCGATGACATAGGCTTTCTGCCTGTAACCTGGAGCTATCTCATTGGCTAGAGATCACTCAAGGGCTTTTAACCCCTTGAATATTAGGTCTCTGATGCATTGCGAAGCAAGTGCTGAAGACCATACAAGTTGATAAAATCTCCATTTAAATGAATGAGATGTTCTAGAGAGTGTTTAGTCCTTATAGTACAGATTCCTCTAATGCCTCTTAGTACATCAGCCTCAGTGAACTTTATACATCAAACTGGCTTCCAAAGCAATACCATGAAGACGTCACTAGGGAGTTTGCAGAATTATCATTTTCCCCTATGGTGTAGTTGGATTGTTCCAGAATTGCTCCTCTTTAACTTGATGAATAAGGCACAGTGTTGTTTGTGAAGATGCAATCTTATTATCCTATTCACAGCCATCCCTTTCCTACTACCAATACACTGCACACACAGAGCACCTTATGGGTCTAAGAACAGTCTTCACTGAGTGTTTCTCTTTGGTACCTACATTATAGTGATGTGTGTGTGTGTGTGTGTGTGTGTGTGTGTGTGTGTGTGTGTGTATGTTTGTGTGTGGCTGAGCATTTCTCTTTGGTACATGCATTATAGTGGTGTGTGTGTGTGTGTGTACGTGTAAAATCATTCATACTTTTTCTGAAACAAGTTATAGCAACACCCTACATGGTGTGTGTATGTGTATGTTTGTGTGCGCGCTTATTAACTTCTTCCTTGCCAAAACAGTTCCAATCCAATTAGAAAGTGTTCTTATTAACCCTTCACTGCCATGGCAAACCATTGCTAGCATGTGTGTTTTAGTCTTTCATTGTTATACCACATGGATGCATAGCCCACATTAGTGATAATATACATATTAACCTGTTCATTGCCATAGATAATCATTGCACATACATCCATTGTTTCTTGATTAACGCCTAAAATGCTACAGAAGTGTGCAATGGGACCAAAATGCTTCACTACAACAACAATACATTGAACAAGTCTATGTAGATTGGCTGATGTGCTAACCAAAAGTGGTGCAATTCTGGGACAAAGTAACTGCACCACAGGCATCAAATACAAATTTCTATTGCTTTAAATTGGGTTTTAACCCCTTGATTGCAGCCCACTGCTTATCCTTCCCTCATAGCCAGATGGGACCACATTTCTTCCTGCCCATCTTAGACATTAATGAGTTTGCTACCTCTTTGGCACGTAAAGGGTTAAGGATGCTGGTTTTTGTGACACTAACAACACATTGGTGCGATGTAATTTAATATTTTCAGCTAGGCATATTTTTTATCCAATGGGCCAGTCCGATGGGCCCTGTGTTCAAAAGAAATAATTCTGGTGCAAACTCACAGTAGACAAATAAAATCCCCATTGATTTTAATGGGTGTTATAAGCACTTGCACGGTAGAGAGGTATCTGCAGACCTCTTGCATTCAATTATAGTGAGTGAGAATTTAGGGACTTTTTGGCATATGTATTTCAAAATTACTAGTTTCCTACTGTATTAATCTACAAAATGAGCCTACAGCAATCACACCCAGAGAGGTGAGAGTGGCACAAGAACCTTCTACTATGATGTCACTAACTGTAGGCAGTTCTATGATGTTACTCTGCACAAGGTACTCTCTGAATGTGTTACTTTGTGTTTCAACAAATATTAGCCATTCTTCATTTCGAAGTGCTTGTATTGGTATTAGTAAAACTGATCCCAGTGACTACTGAGTTGGAGTTTCTTGAAAGTGAACTTGTTATGGAGCAGGAGGCAGTGTCATACGTGCAGCCTCCCAGTGATAATTCATCTGATGATGATATGACAGACAGGAGTATATCAGAGCTGTCCATGGTAGACCCATTACTGGAACAGCTGGACCCAGACCCACAAATGGACCTGCTGCTTCTCTTCGATCACTTGAACCAGAGGTTCTTTTGGGGGTTTCTGGATGATGTTCATGTGGCCTGGAGCCCTAGACTGAAGACGTAAGTTACTGTGGATTTATGTGTGGACAAGGCAAACTTATTATCTGCCTGGCTGAATGTTTATCTATCTATCTATCTATGGGAAAATAGTCTAGAGTCCATTGAGCGCCAGCTAGGTGCTCAGCATACTGAAAAACATATCTGCCAACTGTCCCTGAATTTTGAATCCTGGTTTTGGATCCCTGACCCTGGATTCTGATGTCACTGTTTTAACAATTAAAATCTGGCCATATATTTTACATTCACATAATTAAAAGGTTAACCCCTCGAGGCTCAGTAGAGTGTGCAATGCATTGATTCACAATATGTTGCATGTCCATCTGCTCCTTTAAGAAGTTAATATGTTCGGTACTACCCCGCATAATACTGGTTTATGTATATGACTTCATGTAGTATTCTGGTGTAGGTAATGTCTGTGTCTGTAGAATTCAAAATTGAAAGTGCAGCTAACACATTATATAACTTGTGATATTTGTCAGGTTACACAAGTGCTGCAGTACTGGCTTGGCACAGTCTGGTGTGTCAGATACTAACCTTCCTCTCGCTCCCAACTGCCTCTCTGACAGTTAGTACTGGCTAATTTGCATCAACTGACAAATAAAGCTAAATATCCAATACATTATTGTTTTAAATAAACTATGGCTAACATAAATATGAGGATATTGAACGATCCTTCAGAATCATCCAAGTTATTATAACATGTTAGTTCTACTTTACATCCTTTCTGTTAACCTTACTCTCAGACTACTATAGACCACTAGTGACACCCTGTAATGTGATTGGACAGGGGAAAAGTGCACTTTGCCTATGGCCTTGTTCACATGGGCCACTAACAAAAGTTGTACTTTGCATGTCTCAAGTGGTTGCAGCATGCTGTTGTTTTAGAGTTCAGCTCAAACACATAAAAGCAGCAATATACCTGATATCCCCCTGTCAATCCTAGCTGGGACAGATTGCAGACACCTCTGAAGTGCCTGTATATTACTGAGCTGCACTGTGCAGCAGACTTACAGTTGTGAACTGATCTGTTATCCTGGTGAAACTGCAGATCCCTTTATTTCCTTGAGAACTGAGCGGCTTTCACTGATAGGGAGATAGAGTCATACATGTCACTTACTTGCAGCACTAGCAAATGTTCCCATTTATTCTTATTTCTTTAAACATTGACTTTGCATGGTATTTTTTAATATGTTAACATCAGATAAATTATAGCTGGTACATTTTTGGAAAAAGCACATAAAATGTGAAAATAGTATTAAAGCATCTGACCTAATTCATGTTATTTTGTGTCTAGCATTGGAGGGTATTGCCGCTTTATAAAGGATTTTCGGTTTTGCTACATCCGCCTCAATGAATCCTTTCTTCGTAAGAGACCACGCAGTGATCTGGTAGGGGTAAGTGTTACTGAGAGTCTCCTTTATACAGGTCTATGGGCCTTTATTGTTGTTACAAAAACTGCAGCTTTTTTTCATTCTGGAGTAATTCTGGGGCAGACCGTCTGCACTATAAAGGACAACTAAAAATTCCTATTGTAATACCTTGTCTGCTACAAAGAACTCCAACATGATGCTTTGCAATGCGTTGGAGACCTCTCTAGCATTAAAGGGGTAAAAAGCTCCATTTAAATTAATGAGGATTTGGTTAATTTTTATTAGTACCCTATAGAGCAATTGGTTTGCTTGAGACTAACTCCTGGGGGAGATGCACTAAAGTCCAATAAGAGGCCAGGTTAGTGATGTGGAGGCTAATTTGCTGTGATCTAATCTCAACACGTGCACTAAGATGTCTTCCCCATCATATCCCCATGAATATGCTGTAAATACGCCAACATCACATGCTGATGATATGAATGTTCATTTAGAATCTAAAATAAATGCTACCATAAACATTAATTTTACTTGAACAGAGAAGCCTAAATCAGAACACGTGTGCAAATGAAGGAAGCAACCATCTTTTGTGAAAAGGAAGAGCTCCTGACCTTAACCCTTTGAGTACCAGAGTACCCATTTGGCACTCGATGGATTAAACCACACTCCATATGCAGTCCAGTCCATAATAATGTTATGACGTCTGGTAGTCTAATGCACAAGCTTGCACAATGGACATTTAAAGGGATAGTAATGTTTCAAAATGAAAGCAGCTCCAATTAATCTTCGAAGAATTTAGGCCACGGAGAGTGTTATTTCGATACTATCAGAGTTGTAGTTCAAGAGTAATTGAATGATAAAGTATCCCCCTCCTGTCCCTCTTACCAATTGTAAGCCACCACCCCTCAGATGTGGAATCTGGTCTTAAGACCAGACAGATCACAGGAAGGGACACTCTTCTTAGTGTGAGCATAAGGAAAACCCTGCCCCCATTGACAGGGTTTTCAGGTTTTTCCCTTATGCTCACTGAAGTTTGTCCCTCTTTGTAAGCCATCTGGACCCCACCTTTCTGTTCTAGGTGAGCAGTGTTACATCAGTAAAAGGGTCGGGGGATACTTTATCATTCAGTTACTCTTGAACTACAACTCTGACAGAATTGAAATAACACTCTCCAAGGCCCAAATACTATGAAGATTAATTAGAGCTGCTTTCATTTTGAAACATTACTATCCCTTTAACTTGTTAAATAAGAGTTGAGTCTTTTTGTTGTCAAATGTTAAAAAAAAGTCTACCTGTACAGTTAGGTAATGCAGCAGCAGGAGTGTGTGAAGAAATGTACTAGATACCTTCCTAGCACGAAGGGTTACAAGCCTCATTTAAAGAGATAGTAATGTCAGGCTATAAAGTTAAGATTGATTATATACTTTTTTTTATAATGAACAGTACATATGTAAATGTCTGTATCATTGTAGTCTTCTTGTAATTTCATTTTAAAGTTTGTGTGTCTGTCAGTATAAGGAAAACGCTTCCCCACTTGTCCAAGGAGAGCAGGCTTTTCCTTATGCTGACACAATATTGTCCCTCATTACGATCAGTCTGGAGTGGCTTTAAGATCTGAGGAGACTCTACATGACGTAGGGAAAAGGGACGGGTAGGGGAATTTAAAATAAAATTACAAAAAGACTACAACAATATGGACACTTACAAAAGTACCATTCATTATAAGAAAGTATAATGAGTAATCAATCTTAACTTTATATCATGACATTACTATCTCTTTAAATCAATGGTTATTGTTGGTTTGTTTATTTGTCAACTATGTAGCTGTTGGTTTGCTCCAGAATTATTATATCTCTTTAGCTTATTGCATATCCTATATAATAATTCGCTAAATCGTGAGTAACGGCGCAACATAGACACTGCTGCGCGTGCTGCAGTCATGCGCAGTAGAGACTGCCCGCGCAGCAGCTGATACAGAGCTGGACTCTCAGAAGGAGCATCCAGCTCTGTATCAGCCGTGGCGCGGGCACTCTCTACTGCGAGTGACTGCCCCGTGACCGGTGGCAGTGGCACTGTGGCCCGTGTAATGGGCTGTTCAACTAGTAACCCTATATTCTCTAAAATATATTTATTCTTCAAATTAAGATAAAAATGAATTTACATATTAACAATATAATAAGAAAACTGTTTGTGTGTGTTATACAGGTCCTCTTGCATGAGATGATCCATGCCATGCTCTTTATCAACGATGAGGAAGATGATGCCGAGCATGGGACCAAGTTCTGCAGACACATAGAGCGGATTAGCACACTCACTGGTGGTGGCATTCAAGTAAGTACTTTTACTTGTAGTAATACACAAAAATGTGATTACCAGTTCACTGTCCAACCTCACAATAGACCAAACAGTTAGAGCTGCTAGGAAGACAGTCATGTATCTGGTATCACTTCTCCAGTTATTCTATATTTCTTCAGTTATTCTATACAGCCTATGCACTAAGATTTCCAAAGTCTGAGAGATCTTAGTGCATTGGCTGCATAGAATAACATAGGAACTAGAGAAGTGATATCACCAGAGAAGTAATCTCCGCTTTATCACACCTTAGTGCATAACCCCAGGTATATTTCTGGAGCAAACCAACTGCACTAAATGAGACCTTTGATTACTAGAGAGGTCTCCAATGCAAATTTCTAGACTTAATGACATGAAACATGGAGATAATATTTGCTATATAGGTAGATTTGTAACTTGGTATACAAACCCCCCACCGAATCCAATGTTTTGTTTTCTGTTTTTGTTTTTTTTCATTCTAGAAAGATAATTTTCAATAAAACTATTATTCAGGACTTTGGAAATAATATAATATGTATGACAAAAGATGAGCAATTCTGTAGAATGCCAACTGCACCAGGGTGGACAATGAAATGCTACCAAAATGCCCATTGATTTAGATGGTGCATTCAACCCCTTGAGTACTAGAAAGGTCTCAAATGCACTGCTTCACAATATGTTGGAGACCTCTTCAGCATACAAGAGGATAAGCCCCACCTAAATCACTGTTCATTTTATTTACCCCTGTGGTGCTGTTGGTTTGCTCCAGAATTGGTTATATTTTACTTTCCGCATAAGGGCCAATGAGTTGTGAATACAATCCCCTGCACTGTGTGTATTCTCTAATACTAGTGAGTTCACTTCATACTGAACGTGTTTCTGTGTTTTTTCCAATTTGATTAGGTTCCTCTTGCATGTAAGGCGTCCAATGATGAGATCCGCCAGCACTGGTGGCTGTGTAATGGACCGTGCCAGAAGATGGAACCCAATTATGGGTACATTAAACGTGCCCTTAACCGTCCACCATCCTGCCAGGACAGTTGGTGGGCACACCATCAGAGCACGTGTGGTGGCACGTTCACCAAAGTAAGGGAGCCTGAGAATTATTGCGATAAAGGCAAAAGAAAGAAGAAACGGCGCAATTCATCTGAAGAAAGCAGCGAAGAGAAACAACATTCCAAAAAGCGCCGTGTAGCAGAGGATACCTGAAAAATGCCATCTGCATTGGACGGCAAAGACCAGTTATGGAAAGGTAAGATCAACATGATCATTTTGACTTTTAGGTGTCCGCTTGTTTTTTTGGAAAGAACAGGAGTTGGGATGTTCATGATAATCAGAGGACTTCAGCACATGTGAGGAAAAACTTAATGCAACAGTCTGTGATCAAGTCAGATGCTGGAGCCATCATCATTCCAGCCCTGCACAAATCACAGAGTGATGCAGTGAGCATCTGGGGATGTACTCCTCTAATGTTTAAAGTAGGGTCTTTGAAGACATGTATTATTTCCTTTACAATGCATGTCACATCTTCCACATTGGACTTTTTGCTTTCTGGACCAAGGTTGCTATGATCTAAAAGTCCAAAAACACAAAATTCACCCATAAAAATATATATTTTTGGAAAGAAGACATCCTAATGTGTTACACTAGGGTAATTTGAGATTCTATAATGGCCAGTTTTGCCACAATTTTGTGATGAGAACCTCAGACTTTCTGGCCACATTTACTGTGCTGAATTGTGGGAGTAGTTCTCACAATCCCAGTTCCTCTACATCAGACACCCACTCAAGGAGTTTACCCTTTCCAGCAAGTGTAAACATGAATGGGTTAATATCAGGTGATCACGTGATCAACTGTTATAAATGTATACACGTGTGTCTAGCTTTAAAAAAGAATAGCTATAGGAATAGCTATGGTATGTCAACCCATTTTTTAATGTGGTACCATTTTACTTATATTTGTAATAGTGCTAATTGCATTAGGAAATTCTCTTCAAACATCTTAGTACCTTTAAAGTGGCGAAAGTGTAATATATATTTCTTTTTCTTATACAGCCAACTTCTGGAAACATTCAGTGCACACAGCCTAGGAGTAGAAAGGTAAGCAACCTCATTTTTTAAATTTTCCTTTGGAATCCTTTTGGAGCATTGAGAAAAAATCCAAAATGATCCCAAAGCAAAGGCTCAAGAAGCCCAATGGAAGAGGCCAGACATTGGCTGCTTTCCTATGGATGAATCAGGCAGGGTAGCAGTTGGGCCAATAGCTCTCCTGGTCCCCTACCTGACCCCATGTCCCTGTACACCTTTCCACACCCCACACACAATCCATTATTTCCTCCGTTGCTACTTGTATCTCTCTTGCTGCACCGGCACTGGAGGGGTTATCTGTTCCTGTGTTAGCCCCATATACACTGCCTGCAATCCCAGCCGTCTTCCCCTGCACAAGCAGTGGTCATGGGGATTTGTGGCTAGCAGTGGGCAAGTGGAAAAGGCTGGAGAAGGTCAGACAGTGTACATGGAGATCTGTGGTTACCAGTGGGCAAAGGAAGAAGGAAGGGAGTGTCAGGCAATGTATATGGGGCTAACACACAATGGTGTTGTTCCCCATGCTGCACAACATGTTAGAAATCCGACATACAGGATCAACCTTTAGTGAATCTAGGCCACCTGAAGTTTAACTTGACACTTCCCCATTGGTTTGGGTGTTTTCAGGGGTTTACTTGACACTTCTCCATTTGTTTTGTCCTTAGAGAGAGCATGCATGAATGTATTCTGCCATGCTTTTGTTGAAACAATGATGGTTTCAAACCGTCATTGTGGCTTCTATGCCTCAACTCTGAGGCACAGGATTCTCGGCAGAAAATGTAACCACAAAACCCCCGGTAATACTGACCGTAGTTAATAGTGTGCTACACGCACATTGTTTTTAGTTGTTTCTTATGGCCTTTTTTTTGACTGGCACTGCTGGTTTTGTTTTCACAACTTGGGTAACAGAATACTAGGACCTGACTTAAAAATTACAATGCCTTTTTTTTTTTTTTTTAATGGGACTAACAGTATCGAACCCCTCGTCTTTTATAGTAAGTGAAGTACCAATAATAAAACTATAGCAGTGTAATCAATTGACCTCCAATGTTTCCAAGTCCAAATAGGGACTTATCAAATAAAGGAGAACAACCTGTGGCACTCCAGGAGCAAGATGCACTAAGGAGTGATAAAGAGGTGATAAACAGGTGATAAAGTGGAGATGACTTCTTCTGTGTTCTAAACTCTCCAAGCCATGTGTTATTTTATGGATCCAATGAATTAAGTTTTCTCCAACTTTAGAGATTTAGAGAGTGCATTGGCTCCATAGAAAAACATACACATTGGAGAAGTGATATCGCTGGAGAAGTAATTTCAACATGATCACATTTCTATCACTCAGTGAATAACCTCCAGATGATGCTGGTCAAGAACTTCAACATCTTCTGTCAGTGATGAGCTGATTGATGGTGGTGGGAAATTGTAGTCTAGCAACAGCTGGGAAGTCACATATTGCTCAGTACTAAGCCACTGGTTTGAAATCAGTTGTATCTCCAGTTGGATGTTATTATCCCACACTATACAGTATGGATCAGACGTGAATATAAGCTATATGTGCATGGTACATTAATCAGGCCATTGTACTGTTCCTTTTTCACATATACATAAGAGAGAGTAGAATACCAATTTGTATTACAAAAATGATCATGTGTACATAATTCTAGGCCTTAAACCATGTAAATGGAGATAACTTTCATTAAGCCACAAATACATATATAGAACATTTTTGTTCACAGTGACCAGTTCTGGAAATTACTGCTTATGAAAAACACACAATACAGGGTTGCACTTGTTCCTGTGCAGTCCTGTAGAATGTAATTGTCATAAATGTCCTGCATTAAAATAGAGATCTTGTAACTTTATGTATAGCTAGCACCCTACTTGCAGTTTAGGTGTACACCTATTTACCTGCGTTGTTGTAAGATAATAGGCAATAAGTCTTGTAAAATCTGTATTACTTCATAGTTTCATTCTCTAATCTGATGTGCTTAGTCATTATTTCTTCCTCCAGCTTCCCCAATTCTCCAGGGAGTAGATTCAAATGCAGGAGATAAATGTTACCTCCCGTTTTCTCAAAAATGTTCCTACTGAAGACTATGGGGATACCTAGAGATAAAAGCAGAGATAAAATTAGCACCTGCATTTGAATCCAGCCCCAGGTCTCTTATCTTTATTATTTTGGAAACAGAGCTGTTTGTTTCTTGGCATAATGGAGTGATAATGAAATAATCCTACCTGTTCTATATTTTTCAGATTTTCTATCCTTGTTCCAAAGGCAGAGTGACCCAGTCTAACTGAAATCAAGACTGCTGAGTAGACATAAAATTCTCAAGTTCCTTAATCACTTAGTTATGTAGGAAGTTATTAAATTGTTTTAAGACATTGATATAACTTGTGAGTCCTCTGTTTCAGTAGTTTAAGAGTCCAAGTGGTCAGTGTGTGTGGTGAATTGCAGTGAAAGATGGACAGAGTTCCCACTTGTTTATGTGTTTTTCTATTAAAGGGAAAGTAATGTTTCATAATAAAAGCAAATCTAATTAATCATCATAGTATTTGGGCCTTGGAGAGTGTTATTTCAATTCTGTCAGAGTTGTAGTTCAAGAGTAATTGAATGATAAAGTATCCCCCTCCTGTCCCTTCTACTGATGTAACACTGTTCAGTTCAGAGCAACAGGGAGGTGCCCTGGTAGATCGCAGAGAGGGACAATCTTCAATTAAGATAAGGGAAAAAGCTGTCAAGGGGGGCAGGGTTTTCATTGTTCTCACAGTAAGAAATTGTCCCTTGGTGTGAGCTGTCTGGTCTATGGACTGGATTCCACATCTGAGGAGTGGGGGCTTACACTAGGTAATAGGGGCGGGAGGGGGAAACTTTATCATTAAATTACTCTTGACGTACAACGCTCACATTAATGAAATAACACTCTCTATGCTCAAATACTATGAAGATTAATTGGAGCTGCTGTTTTTGTGAAACATTACTATCACTGGTGTTCCATTCCTAGGAACTCTCCAGATCTGCCCTGAAGACTCAGTTTTTAGTGTTAATTACTGGGTCCCCAGGGACAGAGGCTGATTCTCCGGCTGTGATGAGTTTCCTCCACCATGTTCTCTCCGAACCCATTACTGGTTAAACCATGCCAACCAGATAAAGTCCAGCCCACTTTATGATGCAAATTGTGTCATTAACAGAAGACTGGTCGCAGCCCATGAGCCCTCTCCTGGCTGCTCCACAAGAGGAGTTCCCAGGTATGGGGGTATCCATGTTTATTGAATTTTGACATGTTGGACGAAGTGCGATGTGTGCAATTAGATTTATTCTTCCTGAAAGAAATGTGTATAGTATCATTATGTATTTTATGAAAGTGGTTGGAAATCTCAAATGGTATAATGGCATTTTTATGAAATTTCAGTGCACTTTGTAAAATACCTTAATTTCATTTAAGCAAAACAAGCAAAATGGATAATTAGAGAGATTGAGTTTATGGATATTTCTTAATTTGTACGTGTTGTCACAGGCCATGCTTCTCGAGACAATAACACTTTTAGCGTTTTTGTAGGAACATTTCAATCACATTTAAATCAAATTTCCATCAAATTTGATGTCTGAATTAATCCTATGTGTTGCACTTCTCCTGGCCCTTAAGAGGTTAATACTCACACAGTGAAAGCTAGCTCAGCTGTGCTACTCTGGACTGGTGCAGGGATCTGGGGGTCATTGGCAATTTCCTCACTCTCCTGCCTGCTACTTTTATGCTGTCTTTATGCTTTACAGTTTCCAGCATCACCTAACTACACTACACTGTCACCCACAATTACTTGTTAGCCCCATGTGACTCAATATCATTTTGTAACTATCTAATATCATTAAGTAGCTTGTATAGCAGGGCAAACTGAGCCTCTCTAGCTATTCTCACCTTCCCTGTCCAGCAATTGCCTGGAGATTATGGGAGTTGTAGTCCACAGCAGTTGGAGCACAGATGGCCTCAGATTGCTAACCTTGCTATACAGCTAGTGAATTAAATGAAAAGAGATGCACAGGAGTATGTATTGAGTCACATGGGGCTCACAAGCAGTGAAGTGAAGAGTAGGTATATTCCTTAACCCCTTAAGGACCCATGATGGTCCTGGAACGTCATGGGTTGGCGAGTCATAAGGACCCATGACTTGCCAGGACCGTCATGGATTTCAGGGCTACCCGCGCAGCTGCACACTGTTCGGGGAGCACTGAACTGGATGGCAAAAAAAAAAAAATGGTCCATGGTCCTTAAGTGCCAGCCGCCTATTTGCGATAAAAGGAGGGAGTTACAATGTATGTATGAGGAAAAGGGGGTGTAATATGTACTTATTTAGACTTTCCAACTAGCCTTTGTCTATATGGGTATGATGGGGGTCATAGGCCCTGATAGCTGGAGAAGCCTCAGTTGAATATGCATGTAAAGGGCCATAGGCCATTACTGGGAGGACTTCTCAGGCCTGTCCTATTTAAATGGACAAGGGCTGTGATTCACAGACTTAGAACCTCACCCGGGCGGCAGGGATACAAGAGACACTGCCGCCTTAACTTTGAATAGTAGGAGTGCCCCTGATTGGCCACCACAAACTGTAACATGACCGTCAGCCTGGGCTGTATTCCCCAGTTGTAACGGACAAGTAGGTGATCATCTGATTGGTCGCCTATCCTCCATGAGGGAAATTAGGTCCATACTGTTCAAGGGAATGTTGATGGGAAATACCGTGTTCAACCAGTAGGTGTCTCCCTGCACAGTACATAGTGTTGAAGGTTTTCAGGGCATTATGTTACTGGGCAGGTAGGCACTCTTCTGATTGGTCACCACCTTTCCCTCTAGTTGTCGCTCCGGTTCCATTGGTTGGGAAGCCAGAGTGAAGTGATTGAGTTATGTGTCAAACCCGGGTAATTAAAACGCCTATGGAGAACAATTCCCTGGGTCCTGATTGGTTACTTGTCTCTTGTTGCACTGATTCCTATTTGTTGAGAATCAGAGCTGCAGAATTAAATTATGTAAAGATGCTTTCACTGTGTACCGTCTCTTTGTCTTATGTTTGTGCCCATTGTATTGTACTTTGTGCGCAATTATTAGGCAAGTTGTATTTTTGAGGATTAATTTTATTATTGAACAAATACAGTGCTCTCAGTCAATCCAAAATGTTAAGAAACCTTAAACCTGAATATTTAAGAAAGTAAAAGTGAGGATTTGGCTTTCTTAGGAGAACATCTATGTGTGCACAATTATTGGGCAACTATTAGTGTGCAGAATTATTAATTTTCCCATCTTACGTGTTTATTTTCATCTATTAAAGTGAGAATACTAAACTAACAACTCAAAATTTACAAATAAACATTTGTGACATTTCCAAAAAAAATCAGTGACCAATATAGCCACCCTTCTTTTCAATAACAGTCATAAGTCTTCCATTCATGGAGTCTGTCAGTTTCTTGATCTTGTTGACGATCAACTTTTTGTGCAGTAGCAACCTCATCCTCCCAGACACTGTTCAGAGAGGTGTACTGTTTTCCTTCAGCGTAAATTTGCTGTTTAAGAAGGGCCCACAAGTTCTCAATAGGGTTTAGGTCAGGTGAGGAAGGGGGCCATGTCATTATTTTATCATCTTTAAGGCCTTTACTGACTAGCCACGCAGTGGAGTACTTCAGTGCATGCGATGGAGCATTGTCCTGCATAAAAATCATGGTCTTCTTGAAAGATGAAGACTTTTTCCTGTACCACTGCTTGAAGAAAGTGTCTTCTAAAAACTGGTAGTAGGTTTGGGAGTTGAGTTTGAGTCGAAGTGGAGCTCTGTGCCCTTTACTGATACAGCCACGGGGCCATTCATCTGGACCATCAAGAGTCACTCTCATCTCATCAGTCCATAAAACCTTTGAAAAATCTGTCTTCAGATATTTCTTGGCCCAGTCTTGATGTTTCAACTTATGTATCTTGTTCAGTGGTGGTCAGGTTTCAGGCTTCCTTACCATGGACTTGTCTCTGAGCACTGCACAGCTTCTGGATACTCCAGGTAGGTTGCAGTTCTGGAATATGACAGCACTGGAGGATACTGGGTTCCTGGTAGCTTCATGTTTGATTCTTCTCAAATCTCTGGCAGTTAATTTGCGTCTTTATTTCTCAACACGTTTCTTGCGACCCTGTTGAATATTTGCAACAAAACGTTTGATGGTTCTGTGATCACACCCCAATATCTTAGCAATTTCAAGAGTGCTGCATCCCTCTGAAAGACTTTTTACAATTTTTGACTTTCCAGAGTCAGTTATATCTCTTTTTCTGCCCATTTTGCCTGAGGAAATAAGTTGCCTAATAATTATGCACACCTTGACATACAGTATTTATCTCCTTAGGCCACACCCTCTCTCATTACACAAATACACATCACCTGATATACTTAAATCCAATAAGCATTCAAGTTTATACAGCTTGGAGTTGGAAAATACACATAAAAATGATGATATGGTCAAAATACTCACTTGCCTAATAATTGTGCACACAGTGTATGTTGCCACCTCACCACTGTCCCTTTGTATAATTTGTGTAAGTTCCCATTGTTTCATTGTACTAAGTTTTTGTATAAAATGTCCCCCTGTCCCACAATAGAGTTGTTAGTCGTATGGATCTACAAGCGTGTCCTGTGTGTTTCTTTCCTAAATGGTTAAAGGGTTCCCTCCTACCCCCATTCAGGAGATCGGCATTGCTATGATCCAGAAATTATCCAGAGTGACCGGCACGGCTGCCCCTTGCAGCCAACATCAGGAGAGGAAAACCCGGAACGACTGCTAAGGACAACCCGGTGTCCTTAACTTCCATTACAATGCCTAACTCAAATCCTTAGCTTAGTACATTTGTCCTGTTCCAATCAGACAGTAATCAATCTTGGGCTCCCTGGCTGTTGGAGACTTTGACTGCTCACATCCACTATTTGATGGCTAGCTGGGAGTTGTAGGCCCCAACAGCTGGAGAGACCACAGCTTATTATACTTTGAACTGGGTCCTACAACTCACAACATCCCTAACTAGCCATGGGCTAATGGGGGATGCTGGTAATTGTAGGACTCAACAGCTGAAAAACCCACAATTGTATACCACCAGACCGTACCAGTCTCCATCGAAACAATGTAGAGCCACACGGTACAACAAGCCCCCCTGGGGTTACTGTACACACACACATGAACAAAGGGACAATACAGAGGCTGTGACAGACAGTATGATTGATATAATAAACAACACAGCACAATGGAGACTAATCCCATCACACAGACAACAGTGGATACACAACAGAGAGGAGATTAGTAGGTGGAACCCTAATCGACCTCTGGATCAGACAGTAATACAATACACATTTGAAGTAGCCTTGCCCAAACACAAATAATTAACCCCTAACTGCCCAGTCCCTTTAAAGTAAGGCTGCAGGCTATGATTTTAGTGTTTTTAGCATAGCTGTCTGCCAGTATAATGTCTCAAAGTTCTCCATAACCTGCTACAATGGGCTAACAATCCGTACGACCAGTGAGAGCTTCCAGTAACGGACTATGATCTCTTCCAGAAGGTAAAAAAACTCCATTGAAGCCATTTCCAATTAATTCCCAGTTGGGTAAAAAAATTCCTTCCTGACTCCAAGTGGCAGTCAGATAGTTCCCTGGATCAACAACTTATCTGCATTGAAGCCATCTGTCATAATTCTCAATATTGTTCTGTGCTAGATAGGCATTTGTTGCTTTTTGGAAAGCAGTTATAGCATCTGCAAGCACAACATCCAGAGGAAAAGAATTCCATAGCTTTACCACCCTTACTGTAAAAATTCCCTGCCTTTGTCTTAATTGAAAGAGGCAATCTGCCCAGAACTCCAGTCAATGATGTGATTGTGCAGGCAAAGCCAGGGTAACCCAACAATCAGAGACGCCATGGGAGACTCAATAACATTGAACTGGATTTCTTCAGCAGGCTGTCTCATAGGATACAATTCCCTTAGCCAAAGGCCTACCATCCACAGCAGACACAAAAATGGGAGTCACCTTACCCCTCAAGGGAATACCATGTACTGAAGTGAAGACAGAATCTGCAAAGAGATCTGCAGCTCCAGAATCTGTCTGGAGACAGATCCTTCATTCCAGACAACAGGAGGGTAACTAGCATACCTGGGAACGAACAGTTGAGGGCTACCCGGAGGGTAGTCCTCTGTTCACCAGGGGGTGACATAAATGACGCTAATCACGTCAAAAAGGGGCGGGGCTTGCCGCGAGTGAGGGGGGGGACTTAACCCTTTGAGTGCCAGAGTGGTACGGAACTTACCACTCTGGCACTCAGAGGGTTAAAGGTGTCACACAGAAGGCTGGGGACTGAGGATCAGCGGGAGAAAAAGCGGATGTGGCAGAGTTTCAATAGAAACTCTCCACATCCGGAGGAATCAGCCTCTGCCCCAGAGACCCGGTAAAATTCTGTCAGAACCGGAGTCTCCGGGGCAAATCCGGAGAGTTCCCAGGTATGGTAACTAGAAGTCGGCTGGGAATGAATCAGAAGGTAGAAGTCTGGCTTCTCAAGCCTAGGACTTTCACTGTCAATTTAGGCACTGCCACAGGAGACATCCCTTTTGTCCACAGAGTCCTATTGTGAAATGCCTACATTTGTATAGTCAAAATAAACCTATATCAACAATGTGCATATAATATGAATTAAAAGGTACAATTAAGGGTTGTTGAGAGTACAGTAAACAATGTTATATTCTCATGAGAACAAATGCATGTAAAAATGAAAAACAATACATAGCGTGATCTGTGCAAAAACTTTTGACAAACAAGTACTGGATATTTACATATACATTTCTCAAATATAATCCTAGAAAGGCATATACTGGAAGAAGTCCCAAAAAATAATATATATATATGAATATCGTAAATAAATTCTTGCGTTTCTTCAAAATATCAGCTGCATAAATGGATCATGCAGCTTCCCATAAAGTGCAAAATTATCTTATCATTCAGTGACCAGAAACTCACTTGATTAAGATTTCACTTGAATGATCTTATTAGAGAACAAATCAAGCTTTATGGTTTGTGGGGAACTTTAGAAGCCGCTCTCACTTGGGATCAATAAGTAGACACACTGTGTAAGGAAAAGCTCAGTACTTACACTTGGTGGTTAGCCTGGGAGGTTCATATGGATTTCCCAGGACTCAGAAGGCTTGTGGGTATTTTAATCAACCGCCCTCACTCGGCTACACAGGACTCTATCCAAAAGGTTGAATCACAAGGTTTTTTCAATCCAAGGGTTAAACTGCAAAAGGTTAAATCACAAGCTCCTCAGACCAAAAATATGTGTATGTATGTATGTACTGCAATACGGAGTAAAAACGCACAGACGTAATGAATATAAATGTACCCAATTTTATTATAGAATGTAAAAATTATATAAAAATCAAGTATGTAATATTACACAAATAATAAGTTAAAAAAAACGTATTTTCAAGGGACATGTATGAACAGATAATCCGTTTCATAACATCAGTGTTATTTCCTCAGGAGCAAAAAATATAGTGACAGAAATCTGATCCAGAACGCCAACAATTTATAAACTCTGATATGACGTATTCATGTGTATGAACTGTCGGATAATTTAACCATTACATTAGAATAATACAAGTTCCAGATTTGTAGCTCTGGGTCAAGAATAAATATGTCACGTTAAGACAAAAATATGCTGCCATGTCTAACATTAAATAACCGCAATTTCCTTAGAAACAAAAAAAATGGAGAACTAAGCTTAATGGAAAGAGTTAATTAAAGGTCCTCCTTATACAAGGAATTAAATGGAAGATGGTCATTGGAATGATAATATTGTTATTAAATCCATTCTTTAAAACTGTCCGAATACATATGTAATTAATTGAGAAAGAACACATACATGCATAGAAACTAGTTATGATTATGTACAAGTATTCAATTCATAGATTTGAGTCGGGTGCCATACAAATGTTTGATTTCATCCCCTTTAAGCATGGAAATAGAATCCCCTTTAGGTATTATCATAGCCACCCTTAAAGATAAAGATCAAACAATGCTTTAAAGATATTCATAGGCAAATCAGATGAGATGCTTCTTCTTGGGACATCAAAAACTGCTCAGAAGGCTGCAATAAAGTAATCGGATTCCTCCAAGAAGGGAGATCCAGTTTCCACTAGAGGCAATGCCAAGGCCAGTGCTTCCTGCTCCAGAAGGGAGATGATAAAGGCAATGCCAGAGGTGTAAGTACAAAAGGACTGGAGAGGAGTCCAGATATGTAAAAAGCACTGATTGAGGAACCCCCTGCACTCGGATGGACAGTCATAAAATCTCTCAGGAAGAGGGATCTTCAGTGAGTTGCACCCCTCAGGGGGGGAGGGTGTCCTGTGACTGATGCCCCATGTAGTGGAGCTACTGGAGCAGCTTGTAAAGAAATGGATAACTGTGATGGAGCATAACATCTCTAAGATTGCATCCAGCTTATGGTCTAGGCTTTGTAAATGCAAAGTGTGGGACGTTAATACTTGCTCCTGGTGTTACTGATGAGTGAGAAATCTTGATCAATTTTCTGGACCAATATGGCTCATTCTTCCTGTCAAGGCACACTATGAATCGCTTAACCAGGGAGAGGCTACAGGAGATGCTTGAGATCAAAGTATTGCAAGAGAAATTTAGGATCATTGGCAGTCACTGATGTGCCCTTAATGTGGCTTATATTGTTAGTAATGGTGCTGGTTACAAGGCCTAATGTCCACCCCGGTTGAGCCAGAACCGTTTAAACTGTAATAACGGTGGAGAGATGCATCTTCCTGAAGTGTGAGTACCCTGGTTTCACTCAGCAGGAAAAGCCCTACTTTACATGTTTTTTCATTAAAAATGTTACTTCTCCTTTAATGATGCAAACTTTATCTTACTGTTCAGAGAACAAAGCTTCACTGAGATTATATTCCCTAATTACTAAACCAAAACCTGTAAGCCTTTTAAACCAACTGAAAAACAAAAAGTAATAGGTAGAGGCAGTTTGAATAGATACATTTATTTCAATACATTTAAAATCTTAGTATCTGATGTCCACTTTAACCACTTTAAGCCTCTGGCACTCTAGGGTTAAGAAACATCTTATTCCTGTTATATCTGCTGTTACACACAAAAAAGGGAAAACGTCTTACATTTGAATAGATATGCAAGAAACAAACTGGAAACACATTTACCCAGGGGACTTGATACAAAGACCAAGTCATCCTCGTTATAAGTAAGAAAATTTATGAGTGCATCAAATTAATTAATTTTATAGCTGATTGTTATCTGCCCATGATAATTTTCCAGCTGCTGATTTATTATCTTTTGTTATTATATTGGATAGTCAAATCATCTAATGATTACATGAGTCAAACAGGGCCGGACTGGAAACACAAAGCAGCCCTGGGAAAAAATGTATTGACCCCTGCCGTGCAGCTGGTGTCTCCAGAGTGTAGTGGTTATGCTGAGTCCCACGCAGTCTTCCATTTCAGCTTGAATAGTACCTGGCAGGACTCACATTGCCCTGCTGGGTAATAGTGGTACTGGTTGGATTTTCATTACTTAGATTAACCCTTTGGGTGCCAGTGAAGTTGCAATAATGCATTTAACACAGTGTGTATTCTCAGTAAACTATTGTATGCCTCTGGATGTGTGAGACACCTGGCAGAAAGAAATAATTTTAAAAATTGCATTATTGTAATTTCTATGGCACCCAATGGGTTAATCTATATGTTGGAAATCCTGCCAGTACCAGTGGTACCCGGTAGATCAATGTGAGTACTGCTGGGTAGTACTCAGCTTGTCACAAGAAGATGTATAGTTTATACAATAGCCAATGTTGAGGAGTCCTGTAACATTAACCCTTTTCAGTGCCAGGGGGTGCACTGTGCACCCCTCTGGTGCTCAAAAAGTTAAAGGAACGTTAAAATGGACCCATACAAGCCATTTAGGTTTACTGAGGTCTGTTGTGTGATGTTATCTAGCTGCAAGTGACACATGTACTTCCATTCCGGGTTCACTGAGGTCACCTCAGTACGCCCGGAAGTCCATGTGGAGGCAGTGTGGAGTTATCAGCTTCATGGTGGAAATGGAAGACTGCGCGGGACCCAGCATAACCACTACCTACAGAAACATTTTTGTTTTGTAGCTCACCCGTTTTGGCACCCCTCTGCAGCAATGTTAAGGGGCCGCAAGCCCCTGAAATCAAATTAAGAATCTATTTTTGTAGTAGTGGCTGTACAGCCCTGCCCCAAATGCTGCAGCCCACCGGTTAGTTTCCCGGTATCCCGGTGGGCCAGTCCGGCCCTGATCAAAACAGTGCATGCAATATGTTGCTGTTCACAGTGCCGCCACTGTCATCCACAGGTCAGGATCTCTTAGGTTATTGTCTTAGATTAAGTTCAGTATCTGTCAAGTTAGTATCTGTTAGGTTAGAGTCAGTCTCTGTTAGATTACTTTCCTCTAGATTAGGTTAGGGCCAATGCCTGTTGGGTCAGTATCTGTTAGGTTAGGGTCAGTGTCTGTTAGGTTAGTATCTGTTAGGTTAGAGTCAGTGTCTGTTAGGTTAGTATCTGTTAGGTTAGAGTCAGTGTCTGTTAGGTTAGTATCTGTTAGGTTAGAGTCAGTGTCTGTTAGGTTAGTATCTGTTAAGTCAGTATCTGTTAGGTTAGTATCTGTTAGGTTAGGGTCAGCATCTGTTAGGTTAGTATCTGTTAGGTTAGGGTCAGTATCTGTTAGGATTGAGGGTGTTAGGTTAGGTTAGGCTAGTCAAGATTATGGTAGGACAACATTTTTAGCAGAAGCATTGTTCATTTGCCGTTTTGATGCCTGTGACATTGTGAATGAACTGTTTTAACATACACTCTTGCATCAGTGACGTTTTGATACTAAGTCGTTGAACCCCACAATGAAGTGACACATTTTCTTCTGGGGGCTTCCTGCGTGCTTTTTGTTAGTGAACTAAACAGAAAAGAAAAATAGAGGAATTTTGGTGCAAACCAACTGCACTGCAGACTAACAATTCATATTGATTTAAATGTGTTTTTAAGCAATGTGTTTGAGGGTATCCTTTTAAATGGTTGCACGCAAAAGAGCGTGCAACCTCATCGTGCATTCACCATGTCGCAATTACCAAAAAGTATGACCTGAGAATCTCGAACTGCATGGTCAAGTTAGCTCAAGTTAGTGCAGAGGGCTCATCCCCTGGCACTGCTCCCTTCTACGAGGTTGCTGTCTCAGTACGGCGGGGTAGAGTGAAGAGTGAAGGAACCTCCTCCTCCGCTTTGCCTGTGCAGCATGGAACATCCCCCTTCCTCCACTGTATGAAAGAAGGGGCATTTAACCGCTGAAGGACATGATTCAGCTCCTCTGGTGACTTGTCACAGCCTCCGTCCAGGAAATACCACTGTATAAGCATTTTAGTGTGCGCAGTTGCTAAGATAGCCTAAGACACCCAACTTTACATTACAGAGATCCTTGAGCTCGATCGTGACGTTTCATAGCGCGACCTGAGAATCTTGCTCATTCATGCAGTGCGAGACTTTCAGGTCGCTATTGTTAAAATTTTGACATGGTTAATGCACAGTTGCACACTCTTTTGTGTGCAACTGTCACGGTTTATTATGACTCTCAGACACAAGTTTTAGGTAAAAAAAATCAATTTTATTGAAATAATAAATGATAACTTAGGATGGCAATAACATACATATATATATATATACAGAATATAGCACAGACAGAAGGCAGACTCTACCGGTCCTGTCAATATACCGGACAGGACAGTCTTTAGGCTCTACCGGCCTTGCCAATACCGGGTAAGGCAACCTGCAGATGGAATAGCATAACGGTTTTACCGGCCTTACCAAATTACCGGGCAAGGCAGCCTCAATAGATACACAATGTAGGCTCTACCGGCCCTGCCAATACCGGGTAAGGCAACCTCAGATGGAATGTGGCAAAAGGTTCTACCGGCCTTACCAATACCGGGCAGGGCAGCCCAGAGATAATAGCAGCAGTCAGATGGAACTGGCAAATTAGCAGAATCGTTAAGCAGCAAGGCTTTGGAGCAAACCAGTGACCGCACACTGGTGTAACAAGTGAGTAGTATAGCCGCAAGGCTTAGGAGCAAACCAGCGTCCGCACGCTGGGACCAACACAGATTTGTATAGCTGATAGGCTTTGGAGCAAACCAGTGACCGCACACTGGTGTAACAAGCGAGTTTGTATAGCCGCAAGGCTTAGGAGCAAACCAGCGTCCGCACGCTGGGACCAACACAGATTTGTATAGCTGAAAGGCTTTGGAGCAAACCAGTGACCGCACACGGGTGTAACAAGTGAGTATGTATAGCCGCAAGGCTTAGGAGCAAACCAGCGTCCGCACGCTGGGACCAACACAAATTTGTATAGAGCGTCCGCACACTAGGACCAACACGGAATTGTAGCAATGTCACCAACGCGACCAGGCAGAAGGTCGCCAGGATACTGAAGACAGGTGATGAGATGACAGGAACCAGCAACGATCAGTCAGGTCAGAAAACAGCAGAGAAGTTCCGCAGGAACTGCAACACCAGAGACTAGGCCGGAACCAGGACTGGAAGTACTTCAGCATGCAGGAAACACTGGAACAGTAGAGATCAGGAACTCAGGAACACAAGAGATCAGGAACTCAGGAACACTGGAACAGAGGCCCAGCTATCACTAGCATAGTGATAGCAAGAAGGTCAGAAACAACACGAAAGGGCACTCAAAGGGTGCCCAATCCAGGTTTAAATAGTCAATAAGAGGCGGGCTATCTGCAGACAGCCAATAGAAGCCCCCTACTGGTGACAGACAAGTAACTGCAGCAAATCACGGGCACCGTGATAGCAACCTTTTTAAAGTGAACTGTGAGAACACTCTAATATTCAAGGTGTTAAATTCCCCATTTAAATCATTTAGAATATGTGAGATTTATAGTTTTCCCCTGTAGTGCAATTGGTTTGACCTAGAATTACACCACTTTTCTTTTCAACATACCTCTCTTACTTTAAACATTCTTCATGTAATTTCTCACACCCATAAAAAGAGCAGTTAACTTTTTATTTAAAAAAATATATATATTTTCTTCAAATAATGTTGTTTTTCTAATACAGGTATTTAACTATAATTTTCTACTGTGGTCACCAAGTGGTGCTGTTGTTATCGTGTTCTATGTAGAGCCATAGTCAATTGCTCAAGCTTCTCCTTTAGAGTACATTGTAGAAAAATTACTTTTGGACACTAGATGGCAATGTTGTTAACAATTTGATTGAAATGTGTTGGATGCCTCTCTGGCACTCAAAGGGTTACAAAAATATGTTTCAGTTATAATGAATTTTGATTGATCAATCTCCCAGCAGTGAGAGTGTGTAGCTGGAAAAGGCCATACAGCACTTACTGCATCTTGTGGCTATGTACTGCCTCATTACTGTCTGAGATTCATTCATATAAATAAGGGTCTTATGCTGAAAGCTAAAGGTAAGCAGTAGCTCTAGAGCAAAGCAGCTGCATGTAAATAGGGATTCTAACTTTATACATGCTAGACAAGTATCCAGTGCATTGCAAGGTCATGTATTGGAGAAGTCTCTAGCATTCCAGGAGTTAAAAGCCTAATTTAAGTCAACAGGATTTGAGGATTTTTTTGTTTCCTCTTCCTACAGTGTAATTGGTTCACTCCTCTTCTTTCTCACAAGGCATTAACCCTCTTAAAGGGGATGCATCACCACTATACAAGTTAGCCTGAATAGTTACATTATATAGTGAATATGTGTAAAAGTTTATTAATTTATTTTTTAAAGCTCTAGTTGGTCGAAATGAAATAATAAATGTTGCCCTGCACCTACTTCTGCATAGACTGCGGTTACCTGCTCTAAACTGCAGTCTGTCACTCTGCCTCTGCTCCCTCTATCCAGCCTCCTCCAATGACGGAGGCGTTCTGCCTGTAAACTGGAGCGGTCTCATAGGCAGAGATTGATATCTATCCAATGAGAGCGCTCTAGCTTACAGACAGAAGCCTCCGTCATCGGAGGCAGAGTGATGGACTGCGGTACAGAGCAGGTAATCGCAGTCTATGTGGAAATAGGTGCAGGGCAGCGTTTATTCCTTCATTTTTGACCAACTAGACCTTTAAAAAAGAAATGAATAAACTTTTACACATATTCACTATATAATGTAACTATTCAGGCTAACTTGTATAGGGGTGATACATCCCCTTTAAGGACCAGAGAGGTGTGCAGTGCATTGCATGCCCCTCTGACACTTGAGAGATTTATAGCCATATTCAATAAGATAGCCCGTTAAGGACCAGTGGCCCAGGAAAGTTACCTTTCCTTAAGCACTGACTTGATCCTTGCCGAAGCACCAGTACATTGTAGCCTGTTGCGTGTACCGGCGCGCCCAGTTGGGGTCTGACAGAGACCGCACCAGTCTTGGAGCAGTCAATTTCAGACCCTGTTTTAACTTAACGCTCACACAGGAGCACTGCAAGTAAAAAGTTCGTGATGTCCTATGACCGCCACCAGTCCTTAAGGGTAAATAATTCACATTGATTTAAATGGGGCTTTTAGCCATTTGGATGCTTGTAATGTTTTTATTGTATTGGATTACTGTACTCTATGGATTAATCTACTCTCTGTATTGGTTTACTGTACTCTGTATTGGGTTACTTGTAGTCTCTGTATAGGTTTACTGTATCTCTGTAATGGTTTCCTGTACGCTCTTAATTGGTTTAATATACTCTCTTTAAAGGTTTACTGTACTTACTGTACTCTGTATTGGTTTACTGTAATCTCTGTATTGGTTTACTGTACTCTCTGTATTGGTTTTATGCTGTTCTTTGTACTGTTAGTCACCCATTGCATCTGCAGCTCATTTCCCACATCCTCCTGTTAGGACCTGTTTTAATTAAAGATAATGGTATTGTCCTTTGAGGACCTAAAGGTGCTCTCAAAGCACTACTGGAAATCAATGCATATACCTCAGTTCACTGAAATTACAGTAGTGCCCTGTGAGGACCTTCAGGTCCTCAAAGGGTACTACCATTATCTTGAATTAGCACAGGTCCTCACAGCGAGATGCAAATGCAAACATGTTGCCCATTGTACAGATATCCCAGATGCTTCCAGAGGGGGTGAAGGGAGAACTGAACATTCACATTGGTTTAAATGGGGATTTTAACCCCTTGAATGCTAGCGAAGCAATGTGTTGGAGATCTGACGAGGTTAAGACCCACTTTTAAATTAATGGGAATTTTTGGAATTTTTAGTTCTCTCCTATAGTGCAAATGAGTTCTTTTGAACACATGGCCCTAGGTGTGTATTACTGATCAAACCTGGCTCATCAACAGCCCTGCAAAATAAGAGTTGTGCAACCCTGAGTTATGGCTTGAGAAAGTTCATGGCTGGGAAAGTAATTATATTTGCTTTTTTTATTTTATTTTTCCTCTCTCCGTCATTTCTCTTCAAATTTATGACAGACGCCCTTAGCTTAAAAATCCATGCAGATGGAACCAATTAGGATCAGGAACACTAGCATTTTGTTTCTTGAAATCGCTTATCCTTGTATGTACAATTGAGCATTTTATCACATGAATTCTTTCCTGCTTTCCAGGCAGACAGAGTGTTATGGAATTAACCCTTTGAATGCTAGAGAGGTCTCCAACACATTTCAGAGTTTCTATTAATAATCAATTCAAAAGTGTTTTCTTTATCATGACTTAAAAGAGATGTATCACCTTATATTTTTTTTTTTACCATAGCTCTTGTTAATAACACAGTAATTGGAACGCTGTTTGTTTTTTGTTTTTTTTAATGTAAGTTCTTCTAAAGATATTGCTTTTTCAGGCTTTGCCGATCAGTATAATGTATCACACTGATTATTTGGCAAATCTCTCCTTGACTGTCTATTTCTCCTCCCAGGTCCCTCCCAGCTGCCCCAGGGAGCGCGTTCACGCTTCCCTTCAGTGTGCTGTGAATAGCTTCTGTTGTTATATCAAGCTTCTGATAGCATTATACTGAGGCTGCAACCGCAGTATAATGCTAACCAGAGCTTGATATAACGATAGAAGCTATTCACAGCACACCGAAGGGAAGCGTGAATGCGCTCCCTGGGGCAGCTGGGATGGAGCTGGGAGGAGAAGAGCTGTGCTGTGCACATTATGTAGAAGTGAACAGCACAGAACATTAAATATCATTAGAAGTACTTACATTTTAAAAAAAACAACAACCAGCTTTCTTATTACTACTTTATTAACAAAAGCTATGGTAAAATAATTGTATATGGTGATACATCCCCTTTAACCACTCTACGGATCAGAGGGGTGTGCAGTGCACTGATTTGCAATGCATTGAGCACCCTCTGATTCTTAAAGGGTTGCAGTAATATAAAAGTTTTTACTGAAAAAGGAAAGCACATATTTACAGGATTTTCTGGCTCAGTAAAACAAGAATAGTCCAACCGCATGGAGAAGGCTGTTTTGTTTTGTTTTGTTTTTTTTACAAGTCATGAAAAAGATGAGCCAAAGTAGAGATGGCGTCTCACTTCTCCAGTTTCTGTGGTGTTCTGTGGAACCTGTGCATTAAAATCCCTTCCACTTTAGAGACAGGCTCCATAGAATAACATAGGAATTGGAGTAGTGATCTCATTGGTGTAGTCATCTCCACTTTATTACCTCTTTATCACACTATAATTTGATATTGTCCCAGATGTAATGAGTGTTATGTACCGACCAGGAGGCCTAGTAATATATGTAATAATATCATATCCACCTTTATTACCTCCGCAAACTAAACTAAAAATTTCTTGGTGTAGTCGATGCAATCAAGGCTGGATTCCCACTAGGAAAGTAGGAGACTGTAGAGACTGCTGTTTTGAGAGGATGTTCAGGGGCTCCTCTAGATTTTTTTGAGTCATAAGCTAAACATTCACATGGGGCCCACCATTTACTCCGACGTCGGTATTTCTAATTAGACATTGTCATATAATTTTGTTTACATGCAGTGTTGCTATTGAATATGTGCTGCAGTGCACACTTTAGTTCATCTCTCTCCTTATGTCCAGACTCCTCACCTATAGTTTACCTGTAGCCCAGATAATTATTCTATAGGGAAGGTGAGTCACTGACTGCAGCTCTGTGATAGTAACAGCGCCATTGGTTTTACCAGTTTGAACATATATAACTTTTGACTAAAGCAACTGCCAGCAATATAAGAACTCTTGTTTTACTCAGAAGGAAAATCCGTACAATATTTGCTTTTTTTAATGAAACTTTAATGAGCCTATAAAATAATGAATGGCTTTGTTCCTGCAATCTGTTATCTTCTATTTATTTTGGGTATCACTGCACAGTACTGTAGATAAAGCATTGTGTAATGTTGATGATCTGTCCTAGACAGATGGTATGCATACGTTTCCCAGAATAATTTTGATCCTAATTCCTTGCATGATGTCATGGAAAGTATAAATGTAGGAAACATCTGGAACTTGCAGAGTTTTCATAGAAAAGAAGAAAAATAAAAAATAACATAAGGTTGTATTTCATTACAAAGCAAATACACATAGAAGCTTCATGCACTTAGGGCTATAATAAGGAAGATAAGAGGAGAAATTTGGGAGCAAACCAACAGCAACATAAGGGATAGATAAACATTGACAAGATTCCCAATGATTTTAGTAACCCATTTCTGTTACCTATTGCCTGAATAAGGGACCATAGTGTCCTGTGCATTAATGAACTGCGCTATCTCAACAGCATCATACTATGTTTAGTATTACGTATTTAGTATTAATTAACCCTTTAAGTACTAGAGAAGTATCCATTGCATTGCAAATAGATGGAATACCTCTGTGAGACAGGTGTGTGGAATTCAACTCCCACTCAAAAAGAGAATGTGACACCCTGGGAACTCTCAGGGTTTGACCTTGAGACTCAGGGTTTTGACCCAAATTTCAGGGTGAAGGACTCAATTCTCAGGGTGAGAGAGTCCAGTGCTGCCTATTATATATTCTGCTGCAGTTAATTGCTTCTTTATTCTCTACACTTGTACCAGGAAGACAGAGGGAGAAGTCCTGTTTGTCTTATGTGTGTGATCACGCAGTGATATCTTTAAACAATTGTATGTTAATGGTTCCTTATGGACTGACTGGAGCACCTCTTGATTACAGTGATCAGGGATGTATCGCAGAGCATTTATATTATGGGAACTTTAAGGATTAATATTTACAAGATCTCAGGGTCAACTAATTTTAAAATTCCCCAGGTATACACACACACACACACACACATGCATAATCTCTCTCTCTCTGTAGACCTTTGAAACAGTGGTTCTCAATCTTGTTTTGCTCAGGGCACCCCTAACATGCAGTCTGGAATTCTCAGGGCACCCTTAAGGTCCATAACCAGTAACTTCTTCTCATTGAACCCTGAAAGAAAGGTCATGTGCTGCTGGACAGGTGATGTCAATGACACAATTTGCATCAAAAAATGGGGTGGGGCTTGTTCATCTGCATGTTATAAAGTGGGCAAGAAGTGCATGGGAAGGGGGCAGACTAGGGTGGGAAGGAGAAGATGTTGGAGGGAAGTGAGTGGAAAGTGGGCAGAACAGGATGGGAAGGAGAAGAAGTGGGTAGGAAGTGGGCAGACTAGGGTGGGAAGGAGAAGAAATGGGTAGGAAGTAGGCAGTACAGGGTGGGAAGGAGAAGAAGTGGGGGGGAAGTGGAAGGGAAGTAGGCAGAACAGGGTGGGAAGGAGAAGTGGGTGGGAACACTAGAATGGGAAGGAGAAGAAGTGGAGGGAAGTGGGTGGAAAGTGGGCAGAAGGAAGTGGGAAGAACAGGGTGGGAAGGAGAAGAAGTGGGTAGGAAGTGGGCAGAACAGGATGGGAAGGAGAAGAAGTGGAAGGGAAGTGGGTGGAAAGTGGGCAGACTAGGGTGAGAAGAAGAAGAATGGGTGGGAAGTGGGCAGAACAGGGTGGGAAAGAGAAGAAGTGGGAAGGAAGTGGGCAGACTAGGGTCGGAAGAAAAAGAAGTAGGTGGGAAGGAGAAGAAGTGGGAGGGAAGTAGGCAGAAGAGGTTGGGAAGGAGAAGAAGTGGGTAGGAAGTGGGCATAATAGAGTGGGAAGGAGAAGAAGTTGGGGGCAGTGGGTGGAAAGTAGGCAGAACAGAGTGAGAAGGGGAAGAAGGGGAGGAACAGGGTGGGAAGGAGAATAAACTCACCACCGCAGGAGAATCAGCCTCTGTCCCCGGAGACCCAGTAATGCAGTCTGTCCCTAGTATGCTAATATCTGATAGGTAATTTGGCAGTGGTATAAATAGGTTAGAAATAAAATAATAATAATAAATAAAAAGTTATTCTTAAGTCTCTCAAACAAAATGAGTATATTGTGCATACAATTCCCAGAAATATACATTTCAAACTCATCATTTACATTTTGGTAACAAAAGAAACAGATGCTAGTTATGACAATAAAATATACAATGACAAATTAGGGCTTATTAAAGTAGATCTGTTACACTGAGTCAAGTCTGTTAATTGTAGAAATAATTATAAATGTCTATATGTACTATATATTTGTTTGTAATATAAATTGTTTTTGATAAATGGAATCTATTTGTTAGTGGCAAGTGTGGTACTTTATGTTAATTCCATTCTGTTCTGGATCAGTATTATCACGCACTGTGCTATGGATGAAACTAGTCAGAGCCCATATACTGGGGGTTTCTAACAGCACAAACAGTGGAGTGCCACGCTCTACCACCAGAACATAATGGTTAATATCAGGAAAACTGTTAATTGTAGAGAAAAATAGCTCTTACAACATATGGGCATATTTTAATTCTCTGTAAAACAAACTAAATATGTCTTATGGTGAAAGGTCAACTTTAAGACCAATATAATTTGATATTGTCCCAGATGTAATGAGTGTTATGTACCGACCAGGAGGCCTAGTAATATATGTAATAATATCATATCCACCTTTATTACCTCCGCAAACTAAACTAAAAATTTCTTGGTGTAGTCGATGCAATCAAGGCTGGATTCCCACTAGGAAAGTAGGAGACTGTAGAGACTGCTGTTTTGAGAGGATGTTCAGGGGCTCCTCTAGATTTTTTTGAGTCATAAGCTAAACATTCACATGGGGCCCACCATTTACTCCGACGTCGGTATTTCTAATTAGACATTGTCATATAATTTTGTTTACATGCAGTGTTGCTATTGAATATGTGCTGCAGTGCACTCTGATCAAGTGGGGGCCCTAAGCAGCTGCTTATTCTGCTTATAGTGTAGCACCAACCCTGAGGAGGTTCAGTTGTGGATGAAGCCAAAGCTATTGCAGTCCACTGGTTTATGGTGGCCAGTTTATTTACCAGTTTACATTCTAGCCATTATTTAACTGATTGGATACTAGAATGGTGGCCAATGTATTGCAAAGTTGCAGTCCTCTCCAGTAGGCAAGTGGTAAAAGAGTTGTTTTTATGCTTGTATATTATAGGCTCAGAGTATTTACTGTGCCAGGCAGGAGTGGGTCAGACTGGTTTGAAGTCATGTCAAGAGTAGGTGTGTTGCTATGGGTGCCTTGAGTGCCTTTGCCTGGGGCAGCTGGCTCTGACAGGGGCCTTCCAACCACAGCGTGAAGCAACTGGAGGCCCTGGGGCTCTGCAAAAGGTCCTCAGAGGCTTCTTCTATGGCCCCCCAGTATGGTACAGGTGGAAGAGTTGATAATCCCTCTGGAAAGCTCAAGGGCCACATAAGATGTACTTGAGATTAATCTGGTTGCCTGCCATTGTCCATTTCCTGTCTTAATCCCCACAGTTCCTGAGGACACCTTTATTCAGTGCATAGCCATCTATCTCCTAATGAAATCCCAGAATTAAAGGAGAATTTACGTATACTAATACTAATTCCCACTTACCATATAATCTTTTCCTTGCCCCTTTGGGATATCATTTTCAGTTAGTCCTGAATGCCATGTGCATGGAGGAGGACATGACAGTTTCTAGCAGGACCACAAGACACAAATTCCACCCACTGCCCTTGGTGATCTTAAACCTTTAAGGACCAGAAGAGTGTATACCCCTCTTGTACTTAAAGGATTAACTCGGTTCTTACAATCTGCTTGCCTAAGTTTAACCCTTTGAGTGCCACAGGGGTACACAACGCATTGCAAGGCAATGCGTATTGTACTTCTCCAACACTCAAAGGGTTAAAAAAAACAAAAAAAAACCTACCAGCCCCTATTGCACTTGCGAATCCACTCAGGGTGATTCATACAAGGAATGTAGTAGGTCTTGTTGGCTTGTTATTTGGTAAGGTGTTGGGGGCCTTGTCATCTCCCCTCCTCAGAGACATCAGGCCTTTTATATCCAATCACAGCAGTAGTTATGGCGGTTCTATCGACTGGCTGTCTATCTTTGGCGGCTGGTTTATTCTGACCCGCTGGCAATTGGATAAATATTGATACCGTGTACAGCTGACTGGATTGTATCTGTGTAATTACAACCTGCTGGCATTTAGTTTACACTCCTTGCCTGCTCATGGTGTCCTTCTTGGTGCTGCTGTACGTCTTGTTTCTTATGTGGAAATGTAATATAAAGTTAAAAAAAACAAGCAACTGATATGTCTGTCTCCATAGACATGACATCCAAGCTACCTCTTGAACCAAGGCACAAGAAGAAACTTTGTAAGGGCCATTAGGATTTTATGGCCATAGTAGGGTAAGTAGAAGGATATTACGAGGTCTTACTTTCCCCTGTAATGCTCCTGTGTCTTCTGCTTTTATATATCTAACACTGTATTAGTTTTACTGAATACATTTACATGGCAGATTTATGGAAACCAATTAAAGTGAATTGTAGTAAACATCACTGAATAAAGCGGAAATTGAAATAGCTGTTTACCAGATTGCTTGCTAAAATTATGTACGTGATAAATATTGAACAAATGTTGTTAACTTTGAATTAATGCAAAGAAATTGTGTGTGTGCCTGCCAATGAGACTGATTGATAGACAAATATAATCATGGTTGTTTATGGAGGAATTAAAGTCTTCTGCATATACTGTATAGTGTAGTCATTTTTATAGCATCCAAGGAGGTATATATAGCAGGAAGTATGATTATTTATCCTTTACATAAATGTTTCTGTTTAACTCTTTGGATGCTAGAGTGGTACCTAACACACTGAGAAGAAATGCCCTGGATCTGTCATCAGCAACCATGGCGTTAATGTGAAATTTTAGATTTTCACTGTGGCCAGTAGCTTTGATAATGCCATGTTTCAGCCGTGAAATATGTCAGCGGGCCATTTCTTGTATTTTATATTGTACTAGTAGAAGAGCCAGTGTACACGGGCCACAGTGGGGGGAGATCTCGGTGCAGTCATGCCCAGTAGAGACTGCCTGCGCTCCGGCTGATACAAAGCTGGATGCTCTGAAGTCAGACCGACTTCAGAGTGCCCCGCTCTGTATCAGCCTCGTCACGGGAAGTCTCTACTGTGCATGCAGCACGTGCAGCAGTATCTGCTGAGCATGACTGCAGCACGTTCAGCAGTATCTACTGAGCATGACTGCAGCACGTGCAGCAGTATCTACTGAGCATGACTGCAGAACGCGCAGCAGTATCTACTGAGCATGACTGCAGCACGCACAGCAGTATCTACTGAGCATGACTGCAGCACGCGCAGCAGTATCTACTGAGCATGACTGCAGCATGCACAGCAGTATCTACTGAGCATGAATGCAGCACGCGTAGCAGTATCTACTGAGCATGACTACGTCGTTACAAAGTTTGTAGCGAATTATTATTTAGAATAATGTCATTTGGTTATTAAAATGTATAGATTATACTACCCAGCAATTGATTGACATAGTAATTCTTTTCACCATCAAGTGCATTCTAGTTGATTGGACCACAAGCATCCTCCACATTTGAAACTCTGGTCTAAGAGAGTGAACCATTTATCAAGATTTTTGGCTTTTGGCCATACAAGACAAGAAAAGATGGTGAAAATGTCATGAAGTTGTAGGAACCTTTCATAAAAAAAATTTCCTATGGAGACTCAAACACAATCTTATAGTATTCACAAGAGATGTCCTCCTCTGGCTGTGCACCCCAGGAAGTTATTCCAGTCGCCGCACTTCCAGACTCGGACCACCTGCGCTCCGTGTGGGTTTAATATCAGTATTAACTGACAGGACTATAATTGCAAGATATTTAATAGTCCTCTCAATATAGGTTACAATTAATAGACTATGGGCCATATGTTCAAAGAAGTAGCGAAATAGCTTTTGTTATTTGTAACAACTTTTCTAAGTACAGTGTCGTTGGGATCATTAATATTTTCAGAGAGTGTCGGTTGTGATTGGAAATATGTCGTTTGTCCTGACTGAAATTGTCATATGTAACAACAAAAAGTGTCTTAACTAATGACAAAAATGTCTTTAAAAATATCTTAACTAATGACAAAAATTCTCACATTCAGAACACATTCCCTCCACTTTTTTCTTAACGTACAAATTTTGTCTTTTGAAATACATTTTTTGTCGTAGTTACAATAAATTTTCTTTTCCTCTATACGACACTGGGGAATAGTTTAGCCACGCCCTTGCCCCGCTTATTTGCCTGTCAATTCTGGAGTTGTGTCGTACACAACAGATATTACTAGTTTTTGGTTGTATACTCTATAGAAAATTTGTCATTCATGCATTCAATTACTTATTTTTGTCTTTCCTACGACAATATTTTGTTGTTATCCCTTTGAACATATGGCCCTATATGTCTCAAATGGAAACAAGTAAAAAAGGAGTGAAAGGGCCCCAGGGCAAATACTTATCCCTTCAATTTCACTTATTACGATAATTCCACACAATCCATCAATATAGATAGAGATAAAATCAAGAAATGGAGATGTCTCCATAGATGATGTCACTATAGGTGATGTAGCACAATACACCTTCTCTTATTCAATTCCTTAGTAGTAGCGTTGTTCCAATAATAATCCAAGTACTTTTATTTTCCTTCCAATGCCGCATCCAAAGAGGGAATCACCCCTTGTAGTCGACAAGAAATTCTGGAAAGGAGCGCAAAGGAAACCAAGTCTAAAAGCACAATTTTTTCAAATAATCATACAGCACAACAATTAGATTGCACTTACCGGATATCCATATATCATGAGCTCAAAAGACCTCCCAGCATTTCCGGCATTAGCCTTTCATCATCCGATACCTTGTATTCCAGAGGGAATCTGATCTTCCAATAATTGCTCTACCAATATGCGGGCTTCGATTCCCCCTCCAATATATCTCAGAATCGGGTTGTCTGGCTATGAATACTGCCGACAGTATAGGGAGGTATCAATATCACATTCAATAATATAATTTACCCTACGCGTATCGCGGCTCTCTAGACGCTTCCTCAATCTTATAGTAGCTTCTACTATGCAGCCTGGATAGCATATATATAGAGATCACAGACAAAATTACCACAACTTAAATTAGCCACTGACAAACTCACAAAAAGATGACAAAAGATACATTCTCATGATCATTAATTTCTATTATATCAGAATAAATGATGGGGCAATAAATAATTAGTAGAATGAGGTCCAAAATTATATTTTCTGTTTGTTGTTGTTTTAATGGTTATTGTTATAAGGTAGTCGTTACTTAAATCATCATATGAGGTACTAAACCAACAAGACCTTCCTCTTTCTAATTACAGTGGAGGGGACGATTTCTACTAGTACATTACACAGCCTCACTTGTCAGTGTCACAGCTTCCCACTTCTACAGTTATCTCCTGGGATCTGGGTCAACTGTCTCCAGATCCCAACATCAGACTACTAAAACAGAGCACCAAAAATGAAGAGGCTTCTCTATGTAGTGTAACTTTTAATACTGTCATATACTGGTGTACTCAAAGTTCTGTATATCCAACCTTTGTAACTGGAGCCTGTTAGCTGTTAATAATTAGATATGAATAAAATGTTTTAAATAAAAAAACTTTTTAAATCAATATCAATGTTTATTTGTCCCTCATGATGCAACTTGTATACACTAGGATTTCTCCTCTGTAGCTTTCTCTAACCATCTTTTATAGCTCCATCTACATCCTTCTACATCTTCTCTGATGTCTGCTTCCATATGAACAGACTCATCGCCATCAAAATTCCATATGAAAGTACCCAGACTTGTGCCAACACTGAGAAACAGGGCTGGCTTTTAGATGCTATTAAATACACATGCCTTATATAATTCTCATATTACATACCTCCCAACATTGCAAATGGCCAAACAGGGACTCATGTTTTAGTTGGTGTTTCTGGGGGGCGTGGCTGGTGGGCAGGGCATTATAAATAATTTTTAGGTTATTTCTTGATCTGTTGGCACCTCAAAGTATTTTATTTATGCAGATTAGTTTATAAACACGTATACTGAAGATTAACTACGCATTTATGTGAGCTTTGCTGTGGAGCAATGTAATACACACTACTCATTCTGTTCTCCTAAAAAGAGGGATAAAAAGGTAGAAAAGAGGGACAGAGGGCTTTGGGTCTCATAGAGGGATTGTCCCTCCTAAAGAGAGAGGGACACTGGGGAAGTATGATACCCAAAGGGGTAAACTAGTTTTACATAATAAAACTAAATGTTTTCTGTAGTCAGTATCAGGAGGTGTGAGGATTTTGTTTTTGTTTTTGCAAAAAAAAAAAAAAAGAAATAGAAAAAAATAAATAGGACCTGTTATTTAGCTCAGAATTGCTACTGAAATTCATATAAAATGGTCCCACATGTGGCATATTCAGTAATCTGTTCTTTTCTGGTATCCGCTGTGTAGTCCATGTAGACAAATCCCCAGATGGCATGTACCACGCTTTGTTCTTACCTTTTGTCTCGCTGTCTCTCTGAAGAGAACAGATCCTCTGTGAAGCAAATCTGACATACAGTGATGCTGCAGAGCTGCAGGCTTAGTTCTGACTTCTGAGCTAAGATCAATGGTAGGGGAGAATACTTTTGACTTTATCATTAGCAACAGACAGCATGACATACCACCCTTGCTGTTTCTGTAAGCCAAATCCTTCTTAAAAAAGTTATGTTTCTAACTTGATTTAACCCAGTGAGTGCTAGAGAGTTCTTCAGTGCATTGCTTTGCAAATGTATCGGATATCTCCCTAGCAGCCAAGGGGTTGATTTGGTACCTCTGCACAAGGTTGATTTTCAGCCAGGTTGAATAAATTGTATGTTTTTCTGGTATTACAGGAGACCAGCAGAGCCATACACTATGACATCCCACCCTCAATGACATAACATTACAGAATGAGGAGACATGGTACCTTCCAGTGATGTCTTATGACCCTGTGAGGCCCTTGATGATATTGTGAACAGAGGCCCCAGAATATAGTAATACATGTGGGAAGCCTTTAAAGGAGTAGTAAAATTTTCATTAAAAAAATGATTGCTTTTTCTGCTAAATAAAACGAGTATTTCCACTGCTGAGGGATTTGTAGTTCCAAAAACATTACAATACAGCTTTAACTGCTTTTTTTTTTGTTTGTTTTGTTTTTTTACATTTACAGCACCAGTGTTCACTTTCAGTTCACTTGTTGAGATGGCTGTCGTGTCGGATCTGTGTCAAAAGCACATCACCAATATGTACTAACAAATCTTCACCATCACAGCCCCGGCAATCCTACACCATTCCTCCGTCATTACCATGAATCCGCCATGACTTTGACTGGTTTAAGATTTTACACTGAAAACATCAATAGTGGCTCATTTCCATATCGAAATTCAGGCCAATGAGCAATTTTCATATTCATGTGGGTGTGCTCAAATGTTAAAATGGTTGTTCTCCACATGCACTAAGCTCCGACAGCATCATGTACCTGAGGCTAGTGATGTTGGGATCTCCCTGTAGCTCTCTATGGAGCCAGAGTATAGTTTGCTGTCTCAGCTAAAGCATACCTCCCTTAAACCTTTCAGTGCCTTAGGCATGTGTAGTGTATACCCCTGTTGCATTGACAGGTTAAAAGCTGCACCATTAACAATTTTTGTTAATATTTCTTTAGTTTAAAATGTGACTCATAGTTAAAAAAAAAAAAAAATGTGACAGCAGTCTTCGAATCCTGGTCTCAGGGTATGCAGAAGCAGCACCTTTCCTACTTCTCTGGTCTCAGGGTATGAGGAAGCAGCACCTTCCCTACTTCCCTGGTCTCAGGGTATGAGGAAGCAGCACATTCCCTACTTCCCTGGTCTCAGGGTATGAGGAAGCAGCACCTTCCCTACTTCTCTGGTCTCAGGGTATGAGGAAGCAGCACCTACCCTACTTCTCTGGTCTCAGGGTATGAGGAAGCAGCACCTACCCTACTTCTCTGGTCTCAGGGTATGAGGAAGCAGCACCTTCACTACTTCCCTGGTCTCAGGGTATGAGGAAGCAGCACCTACCCTACTTCTCTGATCTCAGGGTATGAGGAAGCAGCACCTTCCCTACTTCCCTGGTCTCAGGGTATGAGGAAGCAGCACCTTCCCTACATCATTGGTCTCAGGGTATAAGGAAGCAGCACCTTCCCTACTTCTCTGGTCTCAGGGTATGAGGAAGCAGCACATTCCCTACATCATTGGTCTCAGGGTATGCAGAAGCAGCACCTTCCCTACTTCCCTGGTCTCAGGGTATGAGGAAGCAGCACCTTCCCTACTTCCCTGGTCTCAGGGTATGCAGAAGCAGCACCTTCCCTACTTCCCTGGTCTCAGGGTATGAGGAAGCAGCACCTTCCCTACTTCTCTGGTCTCAGGGTATGCAGAAGCAGCACCTTCCCTACTTCTCTGGTCTCAGGGTATGAGGAAGCAGCACCTTCCCTACTTCCCTGATCTCAGGGTATGCATAAGCAGCACCTTCCCTACTTTCTCCAGACATTGCTTACTTTTTCACATTTCCAAGCATTGTGAATCGATATATAGGAACTCTTCTTGCATCCAAAGCATATTTTTTGTGTAAAATTATTATATTTTCCTACCTATACCTAGGGTTAGCATTCATGGTTTAATGGTATTGCACTGGAATGCACAGAAGTTATCATACACTGTGACATCCCAAAGTGCAATCACATGACTTATTCATCAGAAAGTGAGTTGTGCACTATGATTTGTACATTGTACCCTACAATGTAACTGTAGCATTTTAAAATGAAGATGGAAGCAAAATTAATTTCACAATTTTAAGCAAATCACAAACACATACCTTATTAACCCTTTGAGTGCCAGAGGGGTACACAGCGCATTGCTCTGCAATGTATGTCAGAATGTTGTGTTTTGTGAGTATTTTGACAAGATTGTATAATGTTTTTTCTGCCTCTCATAAATGAAGAAATTCTAAGTAACAATTCAAAAGACTATTACTAATATTTTCTTAAAATTCATGGGGTATACACTGTTTTAACAACAGACAGCACATTTTCTTTACTTTGCGTGTAGTCAAGTATAAGCCTTGTGTTCATTTTCTTTATTTTACCTAGAAGATTATCTATCAATTTAACTGTGACCTGCCCTGACTGATTTTCATGATAATTGATGCCTACCTTCGCTTTAAAATTCTGCAGTTTTTTTCATTTCACATTTGATGTTTCCTGTCTTCCTCCAAGTATTGTTACAAACTCCCCAAGAATCAGGTTCTGTAGTGGTTTTTTTCAGGCACTATCCACTGCTTTGTCCCCCGTGTTCCTCTGTCAGCAGATGTCACCAAGGAATTAAAGGGTTCCCCACACAAATTACATGTTATAAAAGTACATATAATGTGTTGATATGATATCTATGAATGGCTCAATGACCATGGAACACAGATGATACCAATCACATCTGGCCATCACTTATTCATCACTGAGCGTTTGCCAGATCTGATTTTAGGCAATAGGGGCAAACATATGCATGCACATACACTGTATGTGTGTATCGCCACACTGGTGGCAGTTACTTGTTATCATTGTAATTTCCTGGTTCAGATATGTAAAGCAGGGAAATACCTCTGATAAACACTCAAAGTTAAACATGAATGATCATGGCAAAATACTGCAGAAAAGCAGCGTATTCGATAGGATGCTTTTCCTTCACCTTGAATTCCTCCCTTATGTGCGCCCTATCTCTCAATTAGTTTTAGTTTTTAAGTTCATTTTCTTTTTTGGTGATCTAAGCTTTGTCAGCAACCATTAATGTGGGCAATGAGGGGATATGGAGGGCATGGGAGCATGGAGAAAGCACCAGGGAACTTTATTACCAGCCCCATCCCTGCATCACATCATGTACAACACATGGATCAGTCAGTATTGAGTAATGTCACACCATGTACCAGGCTGCCATCCGATCAGTCAGTATTAAGGGTACAAGCGCTGTAGCCAAGTTCATGTCAGAGCCTTAGGAGCTAGGGAAATACAGCTTCTTTATCACCAGGAGACTTACAATTACTAGGAAACAATGAATAATTAGATAAATAGATTGCTGCTGTCTGACAGATAGAAATAATATTGCATGTGTATGTGTATTTATATGTGTGTGTGTGTGCATCTGTGTGTGTGTGTATCTGTGCGTGTGTGTGTGTATCTGTATGTGTATCTATGACTGTGTGTTGTGTGTATCAGTGTGTGTGTTGTGTGTATCTGCATGTGTGTGTATCTATGTGTGTGTTTAAGTGTGTGTTGTGTTTGTGCATGTGTGTGTATCTATGTGTGTGTTTATGTTTGTGTGTGTATGTATCTGTGTGTATGTTGTGTGTGTGTGTGTATCTGTGTGTGTATCTATGTGTGTGTTTATGTATGTGTGTGTATCTGTGTGTATGTTGTGTGTGTGTATATCTGTGTGTGTATCTATGTGTGTGTTTGTGTATGATGTGTGCGTGTGTTTCTGTGTATCTATGTGTGTGTTTATGTATGTGTGTGTGTGTTGTGTGTGTATGTGTCTGTGTGCGTGTGTATCTCTGTGTGTGCTTGTGTGTGTGTGTTGTATGTGTGTGCATGTGTATCTATGTGTGTGGGTATATGTCTGTGTGTTTATGTATATGTGTGTGTGTGTGTGTGTGTGTGTGTGTGTGTGTGTGTGTGTGTGTGTGTGTGTGTGTGTGTGTGTGTGAATGTGTGTTGTATGTGTATATCTGTGTGTGTATATGTGTGTTGCAGTAATGTATGGAAATCTAAATTTATAAAATATACTATTATTCAATTTAATTTTAAAATACCACTCATTTTTTATGTGCATTAGCTTCTTATAATATAATTCAATGTTAATAAACATTATAATGTTATGATTAAACCCTGAATATAGTGGTCTTATTCCTTAAGAGTTGGAGTTTGGGAGGAATACGAAAAGGGGAGCAATTCTAATGCAAATGACTGCACATCAAGGTACAAAGAAAGATGCAAAATTTCCATTGATTTAAATGAGTCTTTTGACCCCTTGAAGGCCAGAGAAATCAACCAACACTTTGTAAAGCAGTACCTTGGAGACTGTATTAGCTTTCAAGGGTTTAAAACTCTTATTTAAAATCAATGGCCCAGAATTGTTCTTCTTTTGTATTGTGCAAGTGACCATATATACATGGATAATGATTACACTGATAGAGACAGAGCCCATTTCTAGGAGCCAATACAGATAACAAAGGCACAGTTAGTTACTGGATACCTCAAACACCTGTTTGTCATTCACTAGCAGAGCATATAGTACCTGTGAGCTATACTTCTGTGTATAGAGCACATATGTCTGGTATAATTATCGATGGGAAAAAGTACTCTAGTTCTATCACTTGCTCTAAATGCCTTTATATAGGTCATGGAACTCACAATTCACTTGTAGTATCCATATTGTAGACTCTAGGGAGTTCTTAATTTTCCCTTCATCTGCCATAACACAGCCAACAAATTAAAAATGAATATATATTTAAATTGTTTAAATAATGCACCAATAACTCTACAGCCTTACTGCATTACCACCTAAACCATTAGTTGTAGCTGTGTTCCATAAAACCTGAGGGTTCCTTGAAGTAGTCCAAGGGGTTCCACAGAGAAAAGAGCACACTCAGATTTGAGTGAGAACATAACATTGGCTTTAAAAAGCTAAAAACAATTGATAAAACAGATAAGTGATTTATATTTTTTCTATCATTCATTCAAAAAACAGTGGTGGAAACAAGTGATATGTGTATTTATTTATTCATTAATTAATTCATTCATTCAAAAAACACTGGCAGAAACAAACAAGTGATCTATGTGATTATTTATTTTTAAAAATTGCGGTATTTATACAACGCCTATTAATCACCTAGATTATTCAAAACTATTCAGTGTGTGGTCACCAGTAGGGGCATGCTGGTATGTCAGGGCTAGTTTAACTGTGAGGAAAAGTAGTCAGCTGCTCAGGTGCCAATAGTTAAGCCCCCCCCCCATACTCATGTAAATACTTTGACTGTGATTATAAGCTCCACCTACGAACACCGCCGGCCGACAGCCCAACCCTGTGAACGCCTGCCGCCGCCCCCCCCCCCCATGGGCTGCTCAAAAAATAAAAATGGGCTGCTCAGCCTTAAATGCCCGGGCCTATTTTTTTGTCCCAGTCCGGGACTGGAAATGGTGCATTTTAAGTAACGTGCTGCTTTGGAGTGCCAAAGGGGTATCCATTGCTTTAGGAGGTAATGAGTTGGATACTTTTCTGGCACTTAAAGGGTTAATTTATGTTCAAAATTGTGTTATTGGTATTATAAGATTGATTTCTCACTTCTGGCACAAAGGAAAAATAGCTACTTAACCCCATGAATGCAAGAGAGGTCTCCAGAGCATTGTGAAGCAAAGTGTTGGAGACCTTTCTAGCGTCCAAGGGGTTAAATGATACCCTTACTTGATACTTTTCCCAGGGCCCACTGGTAGAGAAATGTAATAATCAGATAATTTAAATAACCACTAAAAAGCACCAACACCTAATAATCATATTGCGTACAATAGAAAATGGGCAGAATTACAATAGGGCTCCCCAGACTAGCTATTAATGCTTTGAATCTAACCCCCTTGGATGCTATAGTTATCCGTATCCCATTGCTTTGCTTTCGATGGTAGAGATGAGTCCATCAGATTGCTTTGAAATTCGCTGGAGACATCTCTAGCAATCACTCTGTTAATAAACTATAGAATCGTATGTTCAAAAGAAAAGTGGAGGAGTTCTACCATTTGCACTGTAGAGGAGAACTAAAAATTCACAAAATCCACATTAATTTAAATGGGGGTTTTAACCCTTTGAATTCTAGAAGGATCTCCAACGCATTGCTTGGCAACACTTTGGATACCTCTCTAGCATTTAAATCAATCAGAATTGCAAATGGTTTGCCTCAGAACGCCTCCATTTTTCTTTTGCACATACCGCCCTATAAGTATTTCCTGATTCCAGTAGATTACATCAGTGGTTCACAGCCAGGGTGTCATGGCATTTTGGTGTGTCCTGAAAACAAGCTTGGAGTATCACAGTTTTCCAATGAAGACTTTGCCAAAATTCTGATTTCCAAATCTATATTTAGAGGTATTTAGAGGCCTAGTTATGCACAATAAGTATGTTTTCTTATTCTGATTGTAAAACCTATGAACAACTATTTTTGTATTTGGAATAAAAGAAAAAGGGGTAAAACACAACAGAGTGCCCCTGTGTACATCATTTTGATAAAACGTATTCTGAACCACCACCTTCACCTAATGTGTGTGCACTCACAAACAATATATGTTGGAATGGTCACATCCAACCTCCAAGGCCACTGTAATTGTAAACTGCTCCCAGAAACAGTATCAAGACACTGGCAGGCTGCTTTCTCCTCAGTACACATTCTCACCAGAGTGGTATAGCAATCGGATCAACTTGTGACAGGTCAACACATGTAACAAGAAAATACAAAGAGAAGCACCCCAGTAGTGTAGTATAATAAATATTCGATCAACACTATTAAGAAAAAAGTTGAGCTCCAAATTCAGACGGTAGTCCTCTCTGTGCACCTTCCTGGGACCCAGCAAGGTGCGCATAGAGGACTTCGGTCTGAATTCGAAGTGCCCCGCTCAGTATCAGCCTCGGTGCAGGCAGTCTGAACTGAGCATGACTGCAGCAAGCGCAGCCTTCTCTACTGCGCAAGAAGGCTTCTGACAAACATCCTTAGCGAATTACAATATAGGATTGTTTCAGTTATAGGCTTTATTTTAGCTTTGATAAAGCTAAAGAGCCTTGTTATTGTTTTTATACATTTTATTCATGTTAAAGTTATATTACTTTTTAACAAGCCTCCGCCAGACCGTTATTTGTAAGAGTACGCCAGCTTTCGTATTATAGAAAGAGCCTTGAATTCAGCAGTACCGGACTTCACCTGAACGGAGACGGGACAAATTCTCTGTAAGCTTTCCAGTCGTAGTGGTTGGTAACAGCCTCCTGACCACGTCAAAATGTGAGTGTAATTCCATTTTTTTTATAGTGTTGATCGAATATTTATTATACTAAACTATTGGGACAATTCTCTTTGTATTTTCTTGTTACATGTGTCGTCCTGTCACGTATTGATCCGATATTTTTGTATTTGTATCCATCAATGTGCACTTGACAAATGACTGCGGGCTGAGCTAAAAAAGATTGAGAACCACTGGATTAAAATGTTTAGCAATAGAAATAAAGTTAAGATCCTTCCTTTTATGGATAAAATAAACTCACAAACCAACCAAGGAATTATGTATACAGTAGAGAGTGTTTTCACAGTCATGACAAGCTCCAGATTTCTGCCCCAAAAAAGACTATTTTTCCTGGCGACGTCTTGTGTTTCCATCTGGTCAACAGCACTGAATTATCTCAACTCACAGTAGCAATATTTAGATTTCCATGGGAAAAAGTAATTCTATCAAAAGGAAAGATGAGCAGTTTGGGAGCAAACCAACTACATGCACGGAGAAATAAAAATTCACAGAATTTCAAGTGATTTAATTGGAGAGGTTAACCCTTGCAATGATAAGTTTCCATCTCCAGTTCATTGGAGATCTCTGTAGCATTCGTGGTGTTAAAGGCCCCATTTAACCTGCTGAGTGCCAGAGGTGTGTATAATGCCCTTATAGCCCATATTTATAAAACTTATAAAAGTGGAGTTATTCTGGAGTAAACCAACTGCACCATAGGGGACAAATAATAATTCCAAAATTCACGTGTACTTGACTAGACATTTTTAACCCCTCGAATGCTTCACAATGCATTGGAGACCTCTCTAGCATTCAGTGGGTTAAATGCCCAGTAATTTTTATTTGTCCCCTATAATGCAGTTGGTTTACTCCAGTATAAAAAGCCATGTTAGTGTATGTTTAAGAACTGTTGCTGAAATTCACAACAACCAATCATCTTTATAAAGAAGTAAAGTCAAGTTCATAAATATGTCTGCCTAAGAATATTCTGAGAAAATTAACAGAAAATTTGCACCAATATTATCTTGCATACATTGCTGTCACTATGTACTTCCATTAACAGGTTATACCCAGCGTTAAAATTTAATCACTAAATGTGCCTCTATTTTTGACGCTATTAGCGAATTTCTTAAAGGGGATCTATCACCCCAGTACAAATGTGTGTTTACCGTTAGATTACCTACCGATTAGGTGGAATTCATTAATATATATTTTTTTTAAATCCTATGTTGGCGAAAATTAATGTTTATAGACTGCCGGTACAGCTCTATACCCGCAGTCTGTAATTTTTGCTCCGCTCCCCTCACTCTAGCCAGCCTCCGCTGATGATGGAGGCTTCTGTCTGTAGGCTGGAGCAATCTCATTGGCTAGATATCGATCTTTGCCAATGAGACCGCTCCAGCCTATAGGCAGAAGCCTCCGTCATCAGAGGAGGCTGGCTAGAGGTAGGGGAGAGGAGGCAGAGTTACACACTTCAGGTATAGAGCTGTACCCACAGTCTATCTGGAATTGCAGTCTATAAACGTTAATTTTAGCCAATATAGAATTAAAAAAAATATATATTAATGAATTTCACCTAACTGGTAGGTAATCTAACGTTTAAATCACAAACGTGCTATGTATTAAATAGCGATATTAACCAATTGAATGCTAGGTAGGTCTCCAATGGACTGAGCTTTCATATCTGATTTCCATTATAAACAATGCAATGTGTACTCGTATATAAGAGAGATGTTTTAATATTTATCTGTATAACATGCCTGAGGAGGAGACCTAAGAGGTCTTGAAAGCTTGCATTCTAAATCTGTTTAGTTAGCTAATAAAGGTATCAACAACTATATTTGCCTCCAGGTTTTAGTTAAGGGATGCTGATAAATGAAAAATACACACTTAGAGATTCGGCTGGCAAAGTAGAGAAAATAAATTGAAAAGAGAGGGTAAATGGATTTTCCAATTTTAATGCAGTCTAACCATGGTAAGTAATTACTTTAACATGTTTCTATAATTGCATTCCCCTACAATAATTCAATAAGATACTGCGCCTCACTATTAAGAATTGTCCCTGTATTACACAGTATCTTCTTCAATTCACATTTCCAATTCCTTGTTTGAAAGTAGGAAATAATTACTTGAGCAGATAATTTGGTATGAATACCAGCACACCCCCACCAGCACATCTGTGAGGTAGACCACTGGCTGAAAAGCATCAGGCATTTACTGATAGGATTCTTTTCATGATATTGTCCCTGTGTTCCCTCTAAGGCAGGGTATGCCAATCTTTGTGTATAAGGGCCACAATTGTGGTCATATACACACGCCCACACACACAGATATACAAACACACTATCATACACACTCTCTGTGTTTCTCACACATACACATACATACATACACATAAACAGCCAGATTTGTACATGCACACTTTCACACACTCTCAACATGCAAGCACACACTGCCTCTCATACCTGCACATATAAACACACACAGACTCATACATGTACATACATAAACATACATACCCACATTCACATACATACAGACACACTCATACATGCAAATATATGCACACACACTTGTACGTGCCCACATATACACAAATGCTCACACAGACTCATACATGCACATATTCACGCATTCTCAACATGCATTCACGCACACGCACACATATTCTCACATACACACCCATACATGACCATACACACACATACATATACTCCCTCTTATGCACACATGCAAAGCAATGCCTTGATGTTTCCTACATTTAGCTGGGGCTTGTAATCAGTGACATAACTAGTGATTGGAGAGCCCAGTGCAAAGAATTTATGGAGCCCCATCACAAAAATATTTTAACTCTTTCAATGCTATGTCACTTTGCATTGGATTTTGGTGCTCCTGGCTTGCTTTATACTATTTGTCATGGAAAATAGATTGCATTTTTACCCACTGGCAATTATGTAATTTGGGGGAGCTTAATACTTTGAGTGCCAGAGAGGTATCCAACCCATTACAACCCTATTCTATTTTATACATTAACTTTAGAGGTGAAGTGTTGAAGTTATGTCCTCAAAGGCTGTAAGCGAACCAGGATTTAAGGCTATTGCATATTAAGCACACATCAGTTCATCAGTGGCACATTCATTTTGACTGGCCCACCTGTAATCTATCAGGGAAATCCTTAACCCCTGAGTGTCATAGGGGAATGCAACACATTGCAAAGCAATGCATTGTGCACACCTTTGGCACTCAAAGTGTTAAAGGGATAGTAATGTCAGAAAAAAGTATTAACTATATGGTATATACAATTAAAAGAGAGTACTTGCACTTATTCGTATCACTCAGACCGTTATGGTTTGAGAGATATAGGAAAATAAAGTTCTCTGGTCCCTCCCCTTTCTGCTTGACGAGCTGTAAAGCTGTCAGAAGCAGATTCTGGTCGCTTGACCAGATGCGGCTCTTCAGAAGCGCCGATATAACAATATCTAAAGACTTAATTTGGAACGGTCTACAAAGTGTGCCTGGCTCGCAAGCACACTTTGTAGACCATTCCAATGAAGTATTTATTTCTAAATAGTGTAATTTTATCTCTGCTGAAGAGCCTCTGTCTGGTCAAATGACTAGAATCTGCAGCTGTCAGCTAGATGGCAGTCTTGAGTAAAACAGCCAGGAGAAGGTAACTTTAGCAAGTTATATCTCTCAAACCATAAAGATCTGAGAGCTAAGACTTACATTGTTGTTTACCTTTTTTTAATGTCTATAGTATTAAATCAACTTAAAATTAACCATTACTATCCTTTTAAAGTTGGGGTAGTTATTCTCCATTCAGTCAGTCTCCAGTTGTTGGGCACTACAACTCCCATCACTGCCCAACAGCTGGTTGGGGATGATGGGAGTTGTAGTCCCAACAGATGAAGGTCGACAGATTGCTACCACATCTTATGCACTGGCTTGTTTGCTTCCGTTGAGGACTGAACTCTGGCACTCCTGACTGCTTGTTGGTGAATTTAATTTAACATACTGAGATAGTCACTCACACCTCCATTAATACGCTTTAGTTTATAATGTAAATACCATGAGAAATACCAAAATAGGAGAGCTAAAACGGACCGTTACAAAGAAAGAAGCAATAAACTGAACAATAAAAATAATTTATTAAAAAGTTAATACAATCCACCTAGACTAATCCTAATGTAATCCACTGATTCTCGAGTGGAATATCGAGAGCCAGGCACTCTACATCAGACGGTAATCCCCCACTGGGCTCCTCTGTGCGCTCCACCCAACCCCACACTGTCCACCATCTGACAATCACACCACAAGGTGAGTATGTCGGCTAGGGTGCAAGCACCTCTTACGGGAACACTAAACTGCAGACGAGATGCCTTCCAACTTTAACTTTTTCAATTTAATTTCCTTGTATGCTTGTCAATAAATAAATATGTTTACAACCTTTAATAACATTTTAATATATTTAATTATACTAATTAAGCCAGTCATACATGCTTTATTCCTTCTCCTCATCTCATGAGTTCCTTTGTATAGCACCTGACAATCAATGTAGTATCCTAGATATATACTCATTAACCCCTTAGTGACAGTCGTGTGCGTACGAGGCTGTCACCTTAAAGCCCAGGTAACATTTTTTTTTTTTTATAAATGATTCCGGAGTCCCCGAGCGGTGTGCAGCCGCGCGGAGACCCAGACTTCTGGAACTTACCAGGTACGTCCTCTGTCACTAAGTGACAGTTTTTGCGGGACGTACCTGGTGAGTCAATTGTCAGGATGGGGTTAAACAGTAAAATTCATAAGTAACTTGGATATAGTCCAGTTAATTTATATTGTCTTCAGATCCCCATTATACACATAAAAACAAAACTGGAGACATTTGGGGTAAATTAGCTGCACCACAGTACAAAGAAATATTCCTAAAATTCCCCTTGATTTAAATGGGTTGAATCCTGGAGGAATCTCAAACACATTAACCTGCAACGCACTGAAAACCTCTGTAGCATTCAAAGGTTTAAAATCCCCATTTAAAGGGATAGTAATACTTGAAAATAAGTTTATGTTGTAGCCCTTAAAAAAACATGAAAAATGGTATAAGTCTTATCTCCCAAACCTTTATGGTTTGGGAGATATTCAGAAGTAAAGTTTCTCCTGGAGTGACGTCATTGCTCCACCCTTCAGATTTGGAATCCGGTCCCTTGATCAGCCGTGGCTCTCCAGAAGTGCTGAGATCACCATCTTTAAAAAGAATTTCTTAATTGGAATGGTCTACAAAGTGTGCTTTCAAGCCAGGCACGCTTTGTAGATAGTTCCAATTAAGTAGTTCTTTTCAAAGATCGTGATCTCGGCACTGCTAAAGAGCTGCCGGTTGCTCTGTGGACCGAATTCCAAATCTGTCCTCTAGATGGCAGACTTGGCTGAAACAGCCAGGAAAAGAGAATTTTACTATATTTTACATGTGAATATCTCCCAAACCATAAAGGTTTGGGAGATAAGACTTATATCATTTTTCATGTTTTTTTAAGGGCTACAATATAAAATACAATTATTTTCAAGTATTACTATCCCTTTAAATCATTGAGACATTTTATTTGTTACATGTGATGCATTTGGTTTGACTCAGAATTGCTTCCTTTTGCATATAGCGCAGAGGGCCTGTAGTGGGTGCACCAGTATGTTGGAGCCTTTACTGGAAATGTGCAACTGTAAATTCCTGTCACTGCTTTGTGACACTAGACAATCTTTGTTCACCTCAGAGAAAATGATGAAAGAATGTGGGTGGCTTCCAAGGCCAAGCTAAGATAATACACTAGAATGCTTTCACAACCTGAGATAGCTGACTCATACTTAGCATGGGATGCTAAGCTTATTCTTATGTAGTCTGGAGGATGTGCTCATCTCATTATACCTTCATAGGCTGACCATACGTACCGTTTTAAACGGTACAGTACCATTTTTTTCATATTTTCAGACTGTTCCCCGTCTTTTTAATATAAATGTCAATTTTGTCCCATTTTTTAATATAACATATATAGTTTGTAATTTTTTGTAAAAAACGGAACGCGGCTTGTTTATTTCTCATAAAATAAAGTAAATCGGAACTTCCTTTCATCACACTAGTGGTTTTACTTTACACATTGATTACCATAGAGTCTTATGACTCGAGTGACTCATAACTGTCTAAGACTCTCAAGTCTATGGTAAATTACCTAGAGCCTCTTAGACAGTGATATGACAACGAGTCATAAGACTCTATGGTAATTAATGCATGCAGTAAACACAGTAAAACCACTAGTGTGAGTGACAGGAGCAGGCTTTTTGGCCAGAGAGAGAGAAAGAGAACACCGCTAGTAAGAGACAAAGCAAACGCATTCTCGCTGCTTGAAGCTTACTACGATCAGACTCTGAGTGACAGAGTCCCACTGTCAGTCTGTCCCACACCCCGACCCGTTTTTGTCTCAAGGAAATATGGTCAGCCTATGCCTTCAGGTTTCAGGTAGGGAGTGGTACTTCCATATACACTATTTTACTGACCAGTGCTTTCACTACTGCCACTAGTCTGCACTGTTATACAATAACAATCACTATATAGCGAAGGGATATACTAACAAATACATTGGGTGACACACTCAGTTGATATTCATTTTTAGGCTGAGTTTCCATGCCATTACAATGGAAATTCTGTTGACAAAAGAGTAGAAAAATTATTTCTAACCTTTTTCCTAATTCTGCTATCAATTCCAGCTGGTATGCATGCTGAATTTTCACGTGACATATATGCCAAATGTCTCAAGAAGGCAATGCAAAGGGCCATTCTGCTATTACATAGTAGCCTGGCGTCCGTTGCATGGTTCCCTTATATGGCCATATTGGCTTTCTCAGGTTGAGCAGACCAGGGAGGATATTCACTAAGTTGTGATAAAGAAGTGATAAAGAGGTGATGACTTCTCCAGTTTATAATTTCTCCAGTTCCTATGTTATTCTATGGAGCCTATGCACTGAGATTTCTTCAACTTTGGAGACCTTAGGGCATACACTCTATAGAATAATATAGGAACTGGAAAAGTGATAAACTGGAGAAGTCATCACCACTTTATCACCTCTTTATCAGCTCTTAGTGAATCTCCCCCTAGAACTTTCAAGTATAGTAAAAAGGCTTATTTAGCCTACAAAGACCTCAGCCACCACAGACCCCCTCAGTGTCCATGCACCCAAACACCATCACCATAGTCACACAAGCCCCCCTTAAAATGGAACTTTCATATGATTAATATAGAGCACCAGATCATCATTACATTAGCGATATGCATAGGTGGAGGTTTATTTTCAAGTATAAATGTTGCATTAAAGAAAAATAGAACCTTGTTGGCAGGCAGGCAGTGGGCAACAAGGCAGACATCTTGCAGAGCAGGCATCTCTGCGTCTGCGCTGTCCATCCCCTTCAGCTACACAATTGGTGAGTTGAATGCCTATGCGTGAAAGGCACCGGAAGGGACTGACAACGCAGGAGCAGAGAGCGCCTACAGCAAGATCTCTGCCGGTGTCTGCCTGCAAAAAAGGTTCTATTTTTCTTTAATGTAACAATTATACTTGAAAATAAACCTACGGCTATGCATATCGCCAATGTAATGATTATTTGGGGCTCTATACCCCATTATATATTTATCAGGTTTTGCTGGTTAATGGGTCAGTGTGAAGTACACTTTAAGCCTCTATATTTACTTTGTTTTTAAAATTTCATGCAACAATACAGCACATAAGGTATTTTTCCTCTTATGGTTAAGGATAAAGGGAAATACTAGAACCAGAAAGGAATCCAGGGCCTAGATGCACTAACGGTCGAAGAGGGCTACGAATGTCGATGTTCTGTCGGAGCAGTGTCGTAGGCACATCCACAGTTTTCGCCAAACTGTCTACGACATTACATCACCAGCACTCCGACAAAAATATGCACGCATCGATATCAGTCCGACAGGTTTACGAATTTTAATTAATCACATCGCCAATGGCCTATTTCCATATGGTAATAAAGGATAATGACTCATTTCCATATGGAAATGCTGAATAATGAGACACATTCGTATGCAAGTGGGTGTGTTGATATGATAATGTGACACTTCGACTCATTCAGTAAACTCCGGTAGCAGCCTCTGCTGTCGAAGTTCACAGTCTCCACTTCACCTAACTCAATTCTGAACAGCATTCTCTGTGCTTCCCTACCTAGCCACTAGGGGAATACAGAGAAGGCTTTCAGCACCATGGACAGCATTAAATGCCATAGGGATGTGCATTGCTCACCCCTGTGGCATTTAAAGGGTTACAATAAACAGAACTAGTAGACCAAGCATTCCACAATGCCCCCCCCCTTTCGACATCCACCCCCTTAGTATGTCGACATATATTGCATATATTCAACATACTAACTCCATCCGACTTCACTTCCTCATTGGACAGGAACTGCCATTTATTCGACAGAACTTGTCCTTCATTCAACACTTAACCATTTGAGTACGGGAGAGGTAGGAAGGCATTGCTTAGCAAGGGATAATATGCAAGGTATGCGGCTGCATACCTTGCCTTATATGTGTAAAAATGGCTTTTTATATGTTTAATGTGTTTCATAATGTTTAATATGGTTTAATATGTATTCGAAATTCTGTAATGTGTTCTTACTGATTTGGGGCCCTAGGGAAGGTCATACATTTCTGCACCAAAACACAATGGATTTTTGGGTTTGTCTGTTTGCTGTGATTTATCCACTACGCTCATAGTGGTTTGCTAAAGTTGTGGTTAAACACTATGAAACGTGTTATATTTGTATGAGCATAAATATATTTGTGGATTGGATATTTTTATATGCTTTTATAAGTGTTAAACACGCAAATGCAAAAACATTTTTAAATAAATATTTTTGATATATTCAGCACGCTTAGAAAGTGGTTTCTTTTAACCACTCTCTGTGGTTTATTACTATGATTAACCCTGTGGATACTGGCAACTACTAGCTGAGACCTGAGAGTTTGCTATTTGTTTTTTTACTACGATTAACCCTGTGGATACTGGCAACTACTAGCCGAGAGCTGAGAGTTTGCTGCTTGAACAGGATAAGTATATTCTCCTTGCATGCGATGCCGGTGTATTGGACACACCGGTGAGACCAGCTCCATGAGTAATGATATTGAATATTCCTAAATCAATATTTATAGTACGCTAAGTATCAGGTTGTCTACTTGCACTGCACTGCCTTTTTTCTCTCACAATTGGTATTGGTGTACTAAAGAGATATGTGGCATCTATATTTATTGCTTTCTTCACTTGTTAAGCTAAATTTGCTTAAACTGTTGTATAGTAAATTGCAACTTTAGTGTAAATCACTGAAAACTTTCTGAAAACCCCTGTTTCACAAAATTGTAGGAAGAAATGTCAGCTCTTTTCCTAAGTTAGTCTACTTTCAGGAAACACGCTTTTATATAGTTATTCAACACTTTTAGGATAGTTTTACCACATAACCAATGTAATGTGCATTTTCAGTTCATAAATTTGAAAATAATCTTTTGTGTCCTGTTAATTAAAAGCTGAATTTGTTATAAAAAAAAAAACAATATACAGTTTTACATTTATGACTCGAAAGTTACCAACAGGAATCATAAGTAAACAATTGGATAGCAAAAATGCTAAAAATGTGTCCAGATTTTAGGGTCCAAGAAATGGCCTTGGTGTCTGCTACTTACGCCGTACGAGTGGACACAGCTGTACCTGCTGTGCCACGCTCGTACGGCGTAAGAGTGAAATGCGGTCACTGCATGAGCCGGTATAACCGGCATGCAGTGGCCGCATTAAAAAAAAACAAAAAACCCTGGCACTCATGGGGAGGCATGAGGATCACTCCTCATGTCTCCCCAGTTATTGATCTCCCAGCCGATAGGGCTGGGAGATCAATAAACGCAAAGGAGAAACAGAGTTTCTCCTTCCCCCTCTCTCCTACCCGAACTTCCGGGTAGGAGTGGGCGGGACCGGGGGAATCCTCTCAACGTCATCGGTGACATGGTCACCGATGACATTAGGGAAGTTTCCCCGGTCCTGTTCACTCCTACCGGTGGTAGGAGAGAAGGGCAGGAGAGCTCTTGCTCTCCTGCGGTCGCCTCATTGATCTCCCAGCCCATCGGCTGGGAGATCAATGACTGAGGGGACACCAGGAGGGGTCCTGATGTCCCCCACGAGGTCTGAAACATTTAAAAAAATAAAAACAAAATAAATTAAAAACATAAAAGTAACCCTGTGAGTGCCACAGAGTCCCCATCACATTGCTTTGCAATGTGCTGGAGACCCCTGTGGCACTCACAGGGTCAATTCTTTGGGGGGGGATCCTGATGCCCCTCAATGAGGTCTATAATTGCAAAAAAAAAAAAAAAAAAAAAATGTAACCCTGTGTGTGCCACAGGGGGGTCCAATGCACTCCCCCCCCTCCTGTGGCACACACAGGGCTTTTATCATTACTTTGCAATGCGCTGGAGACCCCTGTGGCACTCACAGGGACACTTTTTTTGATAACTTTTTTTTTTGTAAGACCTCATTGGGGGGAATCAGAGGGGTCCTGATACCCCTCAATGAGGTCTATAATTAAAAAAAAAGTAAATTAAAAAAAAAAAATTAACCCTGTGTGTGCCACGGGGGGGGGGGGCAATGCAGCCCCCCTTCTGCGGCACACACAGGACTTTTATCATTACTTTGTTATCAGAGATTGTTGGGGGGGTCATCAGGATTGGTCCTAATGGCCCCCCAACAAGCTCTGATTACAAAGTAATGATAAAAAAAAAATTAACCCTCTGAGTGCCACAAGGATCCAATGCATTGTTTTGCAATGCTCTGGAGGCCCCTGTGGCACTCACAGGGTCACTCTGTTTGTGGACATATATATATATTTTTTTTTTAAGACCTCATTGGGGAGGGATCAGGGGGTCCTGATGCCCCTCAATGAGGTATCTATATATATAAAAGAAGACTTTGTGCCTGCCAAAACACACCCAGGGGAGGCATAAAGCAGGAGTTACTATTCCTATTGGGTGATTCAGTCATGCAGGGAGTTGGCCCGCCCCCACTATGCAGCCCGCCCACCACTATCAAAGTCAGAAAAAAACAATATGGCCGCCACTTGCTCCTACACCACAGACAAACACACATGCCCCACTCACACAGCACCAAACTCACATACATGCCCCACTCACACACACAGAGCACCACACACACACACACATGCCCCACTCACACAGCACCAAACACACATGCCCCAGTCACACACACAGCACCACATACACACACAAAGCCAGAAATAAATATGGCTGACACACACACACACACACACACAGTCACTCACCCTGACTCCCAGTGGCCTCAGCAGGACCTGTAGTGCAGCACCAGGGGAACAAAATGGCACTCAAAGGGTTAAGGTAGGCCCTCCGCTGAATTATTTCTTCACTGTCATCATTTGCCATGCAAGACACAGGACAGACAGCCATCAGGTACACACTTAACCCACTGACTGCCACAGGGTTGTGTATCAAGTTTTACCCCTTAGGGAGTGTGTTCAAACCCCTCACACTGTAAACTTGCATTTCCCTCCCACTTCTCCTCCTTCCCCAGCCTATTACTAACACTTTTCCACATTTCTGTTAAGCCCCGCCCCCTTTTAACCCAGATTGCCCCATTTGTCTCTCCACATCAGCACTATATCAGTCCCCTCTAGGGACTCCACAAGTCAAAGTTCCCAGGTATGAACAAACTTCCCACTGCTATTTAACTCTCACATGCCTCTCTATACCTTAACCATTTGAGTGCCAGAGGGGTACACAACTCATGCACGCATGTGTTTCTGCTCATATATGTTGCGTGTGTGTGTACATCTCTGTTACATTTGTGTGTCCATCTCCAGTGTGTCTGTGTGTGCGTGTCTTTTGCATGTTTCTGCCGCTCACTGTGTGTATGTGCATACCTCCCAACATTTCACATGGCCAAAGAGGGACACTGTAGTTTTAGGTGATATTGTTGGGGGCGTGGCTGGTGGGCGGGGCATTAGTAAGAATTTTTAGGTTATTTCATGACCTATTACTGACTATTTATGTAACTGAATAAATGATTTAGTGCAAGACCAAAGTATTTTATTTGCACAGACTAATGTATAAACACATATACTGACGTTTATTGCTTTATTGCTGTAGAGCAAAGTAATACACACCACACAGTCAGGGCTGGTGCAAGGATTTTTGCCACCCTAGGCAAAACCTAATTTTGCTGCCCATTTCGCTCCGCCCCTTGTGTCCCACCCCTTTATACCCTGCCTACTTATACCCAACCTCTTTTCATGATTGTCCTCTCTCTGCCCCCTGGGCCAGTCTGCCCCTGATCTAGAGATGCCTGTAAGAGATGCCCCCCACCAGCTCCAACTTGCCCCTTATCATCTCCACTTTGGCCCTATCAGCTGCACTTTGCCCCCCATCAACTCCAACTTGCCCCCATCAACTCCAACTTACCCCCATCAGCTCCACTTTGCCCCCCACCAGCTCCAATTTGCCCCCCACCAGCTCCACTATGCCCCCCATCCGCTCCACTATGCCCCCCATCAGCTCCACTATGCACCCAGCAGCTCCAACTTGCCACCAGCAGCTCCACTTTGCCCACCATCCGCTCCAACTTGCCCCCATCAGCTCCACTTTGCTCCCCATCCGCTCTAACTTGCCCCCACCAGCTCCACTTTTGCCCCCCCTTCAGTTCCACTATGCCCCTATCAGCTCAAACTTGCTCCTATCAGCTCCAACTTACTCCCATCGGCTCCACTTTGCCCCCCAGCAGCTCCACTATGCCCCCAGCAGCTCCAACTTGCCACCAACAGCTCCACTTTGCCCCCCATCCGCTCCAACTTGCCCCCATCAGCTCCACTTTGCCCCCATCCGCTCCAACTTGCCCCCACCAGCTCCACTTTGCTCCCCTTTCAGCTCCACTTTGCCCCCCATCCGCTCCAACTTGCCCCCATCAGCTCCACTTTGACCTCCATCCACTCCAACTTACCCTCATCAGCTCCAACTTGCCCCCAGCAGCTCCACTATGCCCCCTCAGCTCCAACTTGCCCCCATCAGCTCCACTTTCACCTCCATCCGCTCCAACTTACCCCCATCAGCTCCAACTTGCCCCCAGCAGCTCCACTATGCCCCCTCAGCTCCAACTTGCCCCCATCATCTCCACTTTGCCCCCCATCCGCTCCAACTTGGCCCCAGCAGCTCCACTATGCCCCCTCAGCTCCAACTTGCCCCCCATCACATACCTGTAGCTCCCGCGCAGTCTTCTCTTCAGTAATGCAGAGCGCGGCGGGAGATCATGACTCCCAGCGCGCTCTGCATTACTAAAGATACGACCCAATGAGGGAGCGCTGTAGCAACACAGACCTGATTGTGTTGTGGTTCCCGGCGTGGTGTGTGTGGGCGCAGCTCTTCTCCACTGCATGCCCGCGCCCCCAGTACGTGTGCGCCCTAGGCCGGCGCCTACCTCGCCTATAGGTGGAGCCGGCCCTGCACACAGTCTGACCTCCTAAAAAGAGGGACAACAGGGTGGGAAAGAGGGACAGAGGGATTTGGCCCTCAACAGGGACTGTCCCTCCTAAAGAGGGACACTTGGGATGTATGGTATGTGTCTGCCTGTGTGTTGCATATGTCTGTGTTTATCAGTGTGTCTGCATTTCACACACGTGCGCCCAGCGGTCATGACATGACGGGCAACGCCGTCCCACATTGCTAGTATAATAATAAAAAAAAAAATCAAAAATTAACCCTGCGTGTGCCACTGGGAGGGGGGTTCAATGCAGACCCCCTTCCTGTGGCACACACAGGACTTTTTATCATTACTTTGTGATCAGAGCTTGTTTGGTGGCCATCTGAATACAAAGTAACGATAAAAAAAATAACCCTTTGTGTGCTGGACACCCCTGTGGAACATAAAGGATTTTTTCCCCCTTTATTTTTTATTTAGACCTCATTGTATGGGTTCTGATGCCCCCAACGAGGTCTACACAAAAATATTGGGGGAAAAAGTCCCAAAAAATGCACGTGCAACAGGAAGGGGGTCCAACGCAGTGCTTTGTATGAGGGGACATACAGTGCACACTGGTAGTCACAGATCTCCCATACACACTATCAGACACTGCCCCACCATCACCACCATCCTTGCTCCTCTGCTCATACCCACACACACTGCCTAATCCCTCACCCTCTCACACATTTTGTTATACTTGTAGTCACAGGTCCACACGTACACCGGCTGACACCCTAGCTTCTTTCATCTGTTAGCCATAAAATCACACATACACTGTTTGCTTTCCCATTTCTGTTTCACTGGTAGCTAGGCTCCTGTAGCATAAATTGGTATGTCAACCCAGAGCAGTGGGGTACCATTTTTTTTGGCTGGCAAGAAGTCCTCCTAGGAAATCCCACGCCATTGAACCATTTTAGTATCTTTGAAGTGACTGATGTGTAAAACAAATGTTTGTTTTTCTTTCCTGTAGCACCACATTCTGGAAATAGTTGTGCCAACTAACTTAGGGGTAAAAAGGCAACTGACCCCTCATTAGATGCGGCAGGTTGTCTTCTTTCCAAAATGGTATGGTTTATCTACCTTTTCTTCAATTCTGAAGGTGTTATAGCCATTTTCGTACAGGCAAGTCAGGTTTGAGAAAATGTTTGAAACATCAGAGGTTGTAGTAGGTACTTCTAGCACCCCCTAAGGTAGTTCAAGTCATACCAATGGGGTGTCATTTGACTCCTAAGAGCACTAGCAAACAAATGCAGTTGAAAATTCCATGGTTTTCACAGAGCTCCATACATTTGAAGGGGCAGAAATGTAAAAAAATGCCTTTTTTTTTTTTCATTAGCGCCTCTTTCTGGAAACATTTATGCACACCAGTATTGGGGTAAGAAGGCAAGAGACCCCTCATTAGATGCGGCAGGATGTCTTCTTTCCAAAATGGTATGGTTTATCTACCTTTTCTTCAATTCTGAAGGCGTTATAGCCATTTTCGTACAGGCAAGTCAGGTTTGAGAAAATGTTAGAAACATCAGAGGTTGTAGTAGGCGTAGTTTTCTACTTCTAGCACCCCCTAAGGTAGGTCAACTCATACCAATGGGGTGTCATTTGATTCCTAAGAGCACTAGCTAAGGAATGCAGTTGAAAATTCCAAGGTTTTTACAGAGCGCCATACATTTGAAGGGGCAGAAATGTAAGAAAATGCCTTTTTTTTCATTAGCGCCACCTCCTGGAAGCATTTGTGCATACCAGCCTTTGGGTAAGAAGGCAAGTGACTCCTCATTAGATGCGGCAGGTTGTTTTCTTTCCAAAATGGCATTGTTTCTCTACCTTTCCTCTATATCTATTATGGTTATAACCATTTTAGTGCAAGCAGATAATTTAAAAAACAAAAGTGTCAGGTTTACGTACGTGTTACTAGCACACACATATTGTATGTTAACCCACACAAATGGGCTACCATTTTTCTCATGTTGGTAGCAGGTACTGAATACAGCAGGAAATGTTATGGTTTTCAAAGATTTTAGTATCTTTGAAGTGGTGGAAATGTAAAAAAAACATGTATTTATTCCCATAGCGCCACCTTTTGGAAATATTTGTGCACTTCAGCCCAGGGGGTAGAAAGGCAAGTGACCCCTCACTTGATGCGGGAGAATGTCTACTTTCCAAAATGGTATACCTTTTATACCTTTCCTTCATGTCTCTAACAGTTATGAACATTTTAGTACAAGCAGCCATTTTCGAGGAAGCAAACAGGTATGTGTAGTTATGTGCTTCTGGCACCCCTAAGGTAGGTCGACTCATTCCAATTGGGTGTCATTTTTCTCCTAAGAGCACTAGCTAATGAATACAGTTGGAAATTCCATGATTTTCACAGATTTCCATACAGATGAAGGGGCAGAAATGTAAGAAAATGCCATTTTTTCCTAAAGTGCCACCTTCTGGAAGCATTTGGGCACAACAGGCTTGGGGTAATAAGGAAATTCACCACTCATTAGATGCGGCAGGTTGTCTTCTTTCCAAAATGGTATGGTTTGTGTAGCCTTTCTTCACTTCCCTAGTTGTTATAACCATTTTTGTACAGACAAGTAATGTTTGAGAAAATGTTAGAAAAATTAGAGGTTGCAATAGGTGTAGTTTTGTACTTGTAGCGCCCCCTGAGGTAGGTGAACTCATACCAATGGGGTGTCATTTTTCTCCTAAGAGCACTAGCTAATGAATACAGTTGGAAATGCCATGGTTTTCACAAATTTCAGTACATTTGAAGGGGCAGAAATGTAAGAAAATGCCTTTTTTTTCATTAGCGCCACCTTCTGGAGGCATTTGTGCACTCCAGGTTTGGGGTAACAAGGCAAGTCACCCATCATTAGATGCGGCAGGGTGTCTTCTTTTCAAAATGGTATGGTTTGTGTACCCTTTCTTCACTTCTGTAGTTGTTATAACCGTTTGTGTACAGACAAGTAATGTTTGAGAAAATGTTAGAAAAATTTGAGGTTGTAGTAGGTGTAGTTTTGTACTTGTAGCGCCCCCTAAGGTAGGTGAACTCATACCAATGGGGTGTCATTTTTCTCCTAAGAGCACTAGCTAATGAATACAGTTGGAAATGCCAGGGTTTTCACAAATTTCAGTACATTTGAAGGGGCAGAAATGTAAGAAAATGCCTTTTTTTTCATTAGCTCCATCTTCTGGAGGCATTTGTGCACACCAGGCTTGGGGTAACAAGGAAATTCACCCCTCATTAGATGCAGTAGGTTGTCTACTTTACAGAAATATATAGTTTTATATAGTTATTCCACTGTTTTAGGGTAGATTTACCACAAAAACCCTAGAATGCTCATTTTAGTTTATGAAGTTGAAAATGTCATTTTGCGCTGCTGGCTGTTGCTACACCATCCTATGGAGATTTATGGTCCCGGGACCAGAACAGTCCACAGGATGGTGTAGCAACAACTCCACTGTACAATTTCAGGCCACTGTGATATTGCACCTAAAAAATAAAATTTTGAGCTGTAATAACTTTTGAATAAAACACCTTTCAGCAGTGGGAGAACCCTTGTTTTACTCAGGGGTATAAACCCTACAATATATATTTTTTTACATTTTAAGTATTACTATCCCTTTAAGACATAAGACCCACTGTACATTCTTAGGCCGAGATCCATGAAATAATTATTCCTGATATAACACAGTAATTACTAGAGTGAAGAATTGAGTTTATATAATCTCATTCGCCGGAACATTTTCTTCATCTAGCTATTATATGTGTACTTATGAATTAGTATCTGATAATAGGGGGTAATGATGTCCTACAGTTTAAACTAATTCAGTCCATTAAATATCTGTTCTGAAGCATTACCAATCCTAATAAGTTCCATTCATTTTCTTTGTACATGGACTCCCTGTGTAGAAAAAAAGGTGATCATTATTGCACAGCGCTTACTGTTTTAATGTAATTTGGGAGCACTTGATACGTGACACATTGCTTTTGAGAATTGACTGAAATATTGGAAACATACAGACATTCATTCACACATTTACAATGAATCCTGAAATGTAGTCGATTCCATTTAATAAGGGCAAACGGCAGTCTGTGAGGTACAAAAAGAAAAAGGTAGTTATTTTTAAATCTCTGCAGTTACACGATAACCTACTGAGGCCAGATGGGAGCCCGATACATTACACAAAAAGTTCTTTTTTTTTATTTCTTCAGTTTTTGAGGCCGATTTTAGAATAGTTATTCTGGAGAAAAACATTTGCAACCTAGCAAAGAAATAAACATTTCCATTGATTAATATGATTAAAAAAAACCCCACCCATTTAACCCTTTGAGTGCCAGAGAGGTACCCAACACATTGAGCTGCAATGAGTCATGTGAGTCAAGAAAACGTTTATTAATGAAATGGTTAGGCTTACATTAGTTTAGTAGCATATATTTAAAGGGATAGTAATGTTTCACAATAAAAGCAGCTCCAATTAATCTTCATAGTATTTGGGTCATGGAGAGTGTTATTTCAATACTGTTAGAGATGTAGTTCAAGAGTAATTGAATAATAAAGTATCCTCCTACCATCCCTTTTACTGATGTAACACTGCTCACCTCAGAGCAGCAAGACTGTCCGGATGGATCACAGAGAGGAGCATAAGGAAAAACTTGTCAAGGGGCAGGGTTTTCCTTATGATCACAGTAAGAAGATTGTCCTTTGCTGTGAGCTGTCCGGTCCCAGGACCAGGGGAGGTGGCTTATACTAGGTAAAAGGGGCGGGAGGGGGATACATTATCATTCAATTATTCTTGAAATACAACTCTGACAGTATTGAAATAACACTTTCCATGGCCCAAATACTATGAAGATTAATTGGAGCTGCTGTTTGTGAAACATTACTATCCCTTTAAAGGAGCAGTAAACTTTTTGTTAGGAAAACACATATTTTATAGAGCTTTTCTTGAGGAATAAAACAAGGTCAATACCACTGCTGTCAGATGTTTTATTCAAAAATTATAGCAGTTTAAATAATCATGAAGTGAATTTACTGTGTTCACTTCCTGATAGTTCTAACTGACAGGAAGTGACACAGTTTCTATCACATTCTATGGAGAACTGTATGTCTCTGACTTTTCTGACTTTCCTCTCCATTAGAATCTAACAGGAAATCTAATTAGAATTTGACCACTAGAGGGCACTGCTAATGTAAAAAGAAATGGGTTTAAACTGCAATAACTCTGGAAATGTAAATCTCTTGGCAGTGGGAGTACCCTTATTTTACTCAATAGGAAAATCCCTACAATATATATTTTTTTATAAAAAAAGTTTACTGCTCCTTTAAGTATATATTTGATGTTTGTTTGTTTCTTTTATCTTCACCTTTGGTATTAGGCTCTGATGGCTGCGCTTCAGAGTATGCACTATAGTATAGGATCTCAGCAGACAATCTCTTCCATCCTCCTCTTTGGGTGCCAGAGAGGTTATTCAGTGCATTGCTGTTCAATGTGCTGAATTCCTCTCTGGCACTCAAAGGATTAATGCCAGAACACTCTAGCCCATGGAGATGTGGCATACACTTCTGTCATTTTATCTACAATTTGTTTAGTACATTGAGGACATAGAGGAAAGGAACACCCTGAAGTGTCCAGTGTCCTTTCTCGCTGTAAGCCACATTAAGAGGAAGAATTTGAACTAGGTAGATTTGTAAATTGACGTTAGGCTGGTGTAGTGACTAAAACACTATTGTAACACCTGATTCAGCATGGAATTACTATGGTACATTCACAGTAACACTATACCAGCAGAGGAAAAGCCTGTGTCAAATCCTTTACATGCTACATGCAACAGGAGGCCATTTAGTTGTTGCCGGATTACACTTTCCATCAACCCCCACCAGCTAACAGGGGCAGAATCTGTAGTCTAGCAAGAGTTGGAGGGCCTCACTTTTCCCACCCTGACATACACTATACAGAGCACTCAGTGCTGCAGGGATATCCAGCAAGATCATCATAGGAGTCATAAAAGTGTAAAAAGTATATGTGAATTTGAAAAAAAAAGTCAGTTTGACTACATAGTATGCACTTGTAGAAAATGGAAAGTCAAAAAGGAAGATGGCTGTCATTCTAAGGATTGGAAACCACAGCATCTGAATGTATCTAATTCTGTGTACTTACCTTGAACCAGCTATTCTTATCTCTTCCTTCCACATTCAACAGAAATCATCAGCTGCCACTCTGGAGCCCACAGCACTAGATGTAGAGAGAAGGAAAAGCCCTTCTGTGAGACTTATATACTGAGGCCTGTAAGTTTATAGTAATGTTGCCATCCTACATAAAGTTTTTTTATTGCATGAAAATGAAACAAAAGCTAATACTTTTCATTCACAAATTGCCTTTTAAGATTTTTTTGGATGCCATATTGTTTAGTGACTATATGCATACACTTGCTAATAGATTTGTATGTAACAAAAAACACCAGCACAACCTAAGCCCAATGTGCTTCTTTAGTGATACAGTGCTGATATGTATTTAACCCTTTGAGTGCCAGATTGGGTACGCAATGCATTACATACCCCCTTAGCACTCAGAGTGTTAATAGAAAAAATAGTCATGTGGAAACAACTTCTGCATGTTGTAAAAACATTTTTCACACGGACCGGTTCAAAAATGCCCCCAAGTAAAATTGCCTCAATTATTTTTTGCGAGTGTGTTTGAAAATTCCATTTTTACATGTAAAAAAATAGTGAAAAAACTGACACGCACACACAAATGTGTCATAGGCTAGCACAGAACAAACCAAAGACTTCTCCTCCAAAGATGGAAACAGTGTTGTAATTATAGGGGTCACACCTGCAACCGGGCCTGTCACTCAAGGGGCCCAGCTGCCCCCTGTGACCCCCTCGCCTAGTGACCGCAATATACTGATCTCCCTCCGGCAGACTGGCACTCTCTTAATGCAGAGCGCTGGGAGATGACATAATCTCTTAGCTCTCTGCATTTCTGAAGAGGACCGCGCGGGAGAAGAGGTCTGTGCCGAAGGAGGCACAAACTTGTCCTCTGCCATGCCACTGGACCACTAGGGAGGTAGAAGATGGGGGCAATGTGGAGAATGAGGGGCATTATGGAAGGGGCAATGTGGAGATTGAGGGGTATTGTGGAAGGGGCGTTGTGGAAATTGGGGGGCAATGTGGAAGGGGCATTGTGGAGATTGGGGGGCAATGTGGAGATGGTGGCATTGTGGAGATTGGGGGGCAAATGTGGAGGTGGCCAATGTGGTTGAGGGGGACCAATGTGGTTGAGGGGGCCCCGTGGCTTCTAGTTACACCTCTGGATGGAAATGAAAGAATGAGATTATAAACCTATACAATGACATAGTAACATAGTAAATTAGGTTGAAAAAAGACCATCAAGTTCAACCTTCGCCTCATACCTCAGTAACTGAGAATTTTATAGCTTTCCTGCTACCAATTAAATTAGTCTTTATCAGACCTTCCTGATCAGCCTACTGATAAACAGTATAACTCTGTATGTTCCCTTTTGAAAGAAATGTATCTAATCTTCTCTTAAATGTATCCATTGTATCTGCCGTAACTACCTCCCTGGGCAATGAATTCCACAATTTGACAGACCTTACCGTAAAAAAAACCCTTCCTCTGCTGAAGTCTAAACCTCCTTTCCTCTAATCTCAAGGGGTGTCCCCGGTCACCTGATCAGGCCTTGGAATAAATAGCTCACCACAGAGATCCTTGTATTGACCTCTCATATACTTGTACAATGTGATAAGGTCTCCTCTTAGTCGTCTTTTCTCTAGAGTAAATAAACCAAGTGTGTTTAGTCGTTCCTCATATGTCAAGTCCTCCATTCCCTTAATTAATTTTGTTGCTCTCCGCTGTACCCTCTCTAGTTCTAGTATATCCTTTTTCATAACCGGTGCCCAAAATTCCACTGCATACTCAATGATTTGTATAATGGCAAAATAATGTTATCCACTCTTGCTTCGATACCTCTTTTTATGCAAGACAGGACTTTGTTTGCCTTTGCTACTGCTGTTTGACACTGGTCACTGTTTCCAAGTTTGCAGTTGACAAGGATACCCAGGTCTTTTTCTAGCAACGAGTCACCTAAAATTATTCCATTAAGTTTATAAGTAGCCTTGGGATTGTTTCCTCCCAAATGCATGACTTACACTTCCCCACATTAAACTTCATATTACACATGTTTTCCCAATCTGACATTGTATGCAAGTCCCTCTGTAGAGAGAAAATATCCTGTTCTGAATTAATGACTTTGCATAATTTAGTATCATCTGCAAATATTGATATTTTGCTTTCTATATCTATTTCCAGGTCATTTATAAACATGTTAAAAAGCAGCGGACCCAACACTGAACCCTGAGGTACTCCACTCTCCACTTTAACTGTATTGGAGAATTTTCCATTTACAACCACACACTGTTCCCTATCCTTCAGCCAGTTTTGTATCCAATTGCAAAGGTTATCTCCTAGCCCCAATTTCCTTATATACACCAGCCTTCTGTGTGGCACTGTATCAAATGCCTTTGCAAAGTCTAGATATACTACATCTACTGCCTTGCCATTGTCTAGGTTGCTGCTTACCTCCTCATAGAAGCTGAAAAGATTAGTTTGGCATGATCTATTCTTCATAAAACCATGTTGATTCGTGCTAATGATTTTATTTTTTGTGTTGTAATCCTGAATATAGTCCCTTATTATCCCTACTAACAGTTTTCCCACTACAGAGGTCAAACTCACTGGTCTATAATTCCCAGGTTCTGTTTTAGTTCCCTTCTTAAATAGAGGCACTATGTTAGCTCTTTGCCAATCCTGTGGCACTGAGCCTGTGGTAATAGAATATAGGGGTTTTGCTAACACTGCACTAAGTTCCTGAAGACCCTGGGATGTATACCATCGGGACCCGGTGCTTTGTCAGTCTTAATTTTGTTCAGTCTTCCCATGACATCTCCTTGAGTTAACCAAATATCTATTAATTGTATTGTTTTATTTGTTACTTGCGTAGGCTCTTCTACCATTCCTTGCTCCCTTGTATATACTGATGGAAAGAAAGTGTTTAAAACATCGGCCTTTTCCTTATCCTCACTAACCAACTCACCCATCTAATTTTTGAATGGTCCAATGTACTCCCTCTTAAGTTTTTTGCTATTTATATATTTGAAAAACTTTTTTGGATTAGTCTTGCTTTCCCTTGCAATTCGAGTTTCATTATCTATTTTTGCTACCCTAATTGCCTTTTTGCAATCTTTGTTGCACTCCCTGTATTTTAAGAAAGATTGTTCAGTTCCTTCAGACTTAAATAATTTGAATGCGTTTTTTTCCTTGCCATTTCCTTCTTTACATGTGCATTTAACCACATTGGCTGTGACTTACTTCTTTTGCATTTGTTCCCCATTGGTATGTACTGTTGGGTACATTTCTGCAACCTAAATTTGAATTCTGACCATTTTTCCTCAGTATTTTTGCCTTTAAATAAAATATCCCAGTCTATGTGTTGCATTGAGGCCCTTAACAATTTTAATTTCGCTTTTTTAAAATTAAGAGTTTTGGTTGAACCTATACATTTTTGCTTTGCCAGACTGATCTCAAATGTAACCATGTTGTGGTCACTGTTTCCCAAATGTTCTCTTACCTTAATATTGGATACCATTTCTGTGTTATTAGTGATCACTAGGTCCAATACATTGTTATTTCTTGTCAGCGCTTCCACCATTTGTGACATGTAGCTTTCACGAAGTGTGTTCAAAAACCTGCTACCCTTAGCACTCTGACAGGTCTCATTTTTCCAGTTGATATCTGGATAATTAAAATCTCCCATAATTATAGTATGCCCAAACTGGGCAGCTTTCGCCATTTGCAATAGCAGTTGGGCCTCATCATTGTCATCGATATTTGGTGGTTTGTAGCATATGCCCACCAACAACCTCTATAAAGAGCCAAAGATTAAAATATGTTCACAATACATTGAAAACCTCTCTAGAATTCAAGGTGTTAAAATCCCAATTTAAATCAATAGGAATTTTTACTTATCCACTGTAGTGTAGTTGGTTTGCTCTAAAAGTGCTTCTTTTAATATTTTGTGTAAGGAGCCAAAGATGGTGAGTTCCCTCTAGTGAAATCCACCAGGCTAGTGAGGAGCATGGAACTATAAAAGCATACCTCCCAACACTTCAAATGGCCAAAGAGGGACACTTTTGTTTAAGGGCGTGTGGTTGGTGGCTGGGGCATTATCAAGAATTTATAGATGATTTCATGACCCACTGACACCTCTCTGTGTAACTTAATAAATGATTTAGAGCAACATCAAAGTATTTTATTTACACAGACTAATTTATAAACACATATAATGACATTTAAACAAAAATTAATATGAATTTTATGGCTGTGGAGCAATGTGATACACTTATATACACACCACACAGTCTGACCCCCTAAAAAGAGGGATACCAGGCAGGAAAGAGGGACAGAGGGATTTGGGTCTCAAAGAGAGACAGTCCATCCTAAAGAGGGACACTTGGGAGGTATGTAAAAGACAAACACTTAGGTGACAATTCTTCTGAATGTTTTGAGTACTTTAACCCTTTGAGTGCCAGAGGGGTACACAACGCATTGCAGAGCAATGCGTTGCGTACCTCTCTTTCACTCAAAGGGTTAATGATTAAATTGTCCCCTGCTGTTATCTGTCTAGTCTTACAACCAGATTCACATCTGAGAAGAGATGGCTTACACTAGGTAAAAGGGGCAGGGAGGGGAAACTTTGATTGTGAATATCTCATAAACCATAAAGGTTTGAGAGATAAGACTTATATCATTCTTCATGTTTTTTAATGCCTACAAAATAAAATAAAGTTAAAACGGAGTATTACTATCCCTTTAAGGACTAGAGGGGCTGAGCAATACCGGGCAGTGAGCAAAGTTTAAGTAAGGTTCTGTGTTCCTGCTAGCAAATGTCATGTCTGCCTCAATGGTCATTACATCCACTACAGATTGGAGTTATCTCTTGAACAAAGGCACAGGAGCAAAATTCATAGGGGACATTAGACTTTTTTGGCAGCAGTAAGGTAAGTAGTGTGTTATTATTAGGATATGTTAGTTCTCCTTTAAAATGAACCCTGTGATTATGAAGAAAGAAGAAACTGAATCTACACAAAATAAATCTGTTTGTCTGAGACTCACCATCAGTGTCTGAAAGCCAGTATGTGTATACCTGATGTCAAATCCCAGGACACATAATAAAATAACATGTGTAGCATCTACCAATTCAGAAATCCAAAATAACTGCTTTTCCTGGGCTATTTCTCCACTGAGAGTTGTGACATAGTAACATAGTTGATGAGGCTGAAAAAGACATACTTTCATCAAGTCCAGCCCATTCCAAAAACACCCCTGTTGATCCAGAGGAAGGCAAAAAAAAGCCTCTGAAGCCATTTCCAATTTAGACCCAAGTGGGTAAAAAAAATTCCTTTGTGACTCCAAATGACAGATAGTTCCCTGGAACAACATCCTATCTGCATTGAAGCCATCTGTCATCATTTTTAATATTGTTCTGTGCCAGATAGGCATTGACTGCTTTTTTTAAAGCAATTGCATTATCTGCAAGTACAACATCCTGAGGCAAAAATTCCACAGCTTTCTCACCCTTACTTTAAAAAGTCCCTGCCTTTGTTTTAGTCCAGTGATTCACAGCTCCAATCCTTGGGGCACACCAACAGGTCATGTTTTCAAGATATCCCTAATTAATCACTGGTGAATCAATCACAATGACTGAGCCAGTAATTACTCACCTGTGATTAAGCAGGAACAACCTGAAAACTTGCACTGTTGGTGTGCCCTGAGGACTAACGTTGGGAAACACTGTTTTAGTCAAAAGCGCCTTTCCTCTAGTCTTAATGGATGACCTCTTAGCTCAGCTCTTTGCGTAAATAATTCATTGGATAGTTCTTTGTATTGACCTTGATTGTATTTGTAAATGGTAATCATATTACCCCTTAGACGTCTCTTCTCTCATGTAAGCAAACCCAGTTTGGCTAGTCTTTCCTTATAACTCAGATCCTCCAATCCCTTTATCAGTTTTGTCGCACATCTCTGCACCCTTTCCAGTTCAACAATGTATTTTTTAAGAACTGGCACCCAAAATTGTACTCCATATTCTAGATGAGGCCTAACCAAGGATTTATATAGAGGTAGAGTTATATTTGCATCCCTTGCATCTACATCTGCTTTTATGGAAGATAGCGCCCTATTTGATCTTGTAGAAGCTGAGTGATACTGCACACTGCTGTGAAGTCTATCGTCTGTCAATACTCCTAAATCTTTCTCTAATAAGGATTCATCATGTTGTTTCCCATTTAGATTATATATAATATGGTTGTTTCTACAGCCCAAATGCATAACCTTACATTTATCTACATTAAAAGTCATCTGCCACTTTTCTGCCCATTCACTCAGGTTATTTAAATCCTTCTGCAGAGAAAAAACATCCAGCTCTGTATGTATTTCCTTACATAGATTAGTGTCAACAATAAAGACTGGGACACTACATTCAAGTCCCACTTCTAGATCATTCCAAAATCTAGCATGTTGCAGTTTTTTGTGTACTAGTTTGTGAATTGAACAATTTTGTTTCTCAGTTAGCAAAATGGATCCACATACATATAGAATTACAAATGAATTACATATGTTACATATTCTTCAACAGCTCTTAATATCAGCAGTACCACCAAAGAAAAACTGAGAAGGGGTTTCCAGTTACTCATGATCCACCCTTGCTCTTTATTATACCATATCAACTCAGAGAGACACAAAGCACAAGCACCAAATAATGATATATGTGTGATGCTGCTGTTGTGCATGTCTATGTTAGGGTGAACAACCTGAGATCCTCAATCTTTTGTTGGGCTACAATAATAGCTAGCTGAGAATGATAGGAATTGTAGTCCAACAAGAACAGTAAGACTACAGGTTGCCTACCACATGTCTATGTAACTACAAAGGGCTTTAGGATGCAAAATGGTGCAACACAAGTTAGATATTGTTATCTTCTGCATATTTGATTTTTTTGAAAATCCAGTTCTGAAACTCCTCACTGTGACCCTGAGACCTTTATGTTCAAGAAGTAGTAAGATCAGTCAGCATTTGCTATCTTAGAAAATGGGCAATTAGCAAATATAAGAAGTGTGTGATCTGCATTGTCAAATGCAGAAGACAGATCATGAAGTAAGAGCAGTGAGCTGTGTCCTTGGTACTTATCAATGTAGGTCATTAGTTACCTGTCCTAGTGTTTGAATTATTGTACTTCAAAATGCCCATCATTTTTGGAACCGGACTGACCTTTGGAGTGGGTTTAGTCTAATGTGTACGTGGAAATTTCTCCTCTGTAATGGCACTAGAGAGCTAAAACATGATTCTTCTGAGCGGTGACTAGCCATAGAACAGGCCATTGTGCTGTTTGTTCATCCTCAGAGCCTCTCACATTGTATATGTGTATGCCCTAATTTAGCCATTAAAAGGTATCACCTTTATATCACTCTTGTGAGATTTTTGCTACAAAAGTACATTAAATCCAATCTACTTTACTGGGTAACATGGTTCCAGTCTTTAAAGGGAAAATATTATTAGCCACTATCAAAATATATTTTTGTTTCACTATTCCTGCTGAGTAAACCACTGCAATGTATATTGCTGGGAGATACCTAATGAAAGAACTGTTACCGAATAAGCATGCACTTTATAGGAGAGGATGGATGTAGTGTCTTTGGTGACCTTTAAATTTTATGGGGGCACTGTTGGTAGTGATGTTTGTATAGAGTGTTTGTCACTGATCAAATTCTTCAACAAACATCAATAACATAACCATAGCATATAATTTCCTTGGAAACCACTGAACCCACACACTTTCAAAAGTTCAGTTTTGATGTATATTTTGAAAAAACATTACTTTATAGTACTCTTAATTTACTCAATGGGATAAGTCCTATGAAAAATATATTTTTCGTAATAAGTGATACTTTCAGTTGGATGCTACAGATGTCACTAGAGTATTATGAATCAATAGAGTTCAGAAATCTTTTGCATTCAAGATGTTTTAGAGCAGGAATTAGTAACATCCTTACTGAAGCAGATGAGTATCAGCCTTATCACTGATGCCTTTATGGAGCATCAGCTTGCACATAGGGGAGTCAGGACCCCCTTTGATTAGAGGTGGGCAAGAACAATTCATAACATCAAGTTGGAGGTGAATCCAAGAGCTTTGGGGATTTGGAAAGAGACACAGGAGAGATCCATGGAAATAAAGGTGAGAACAACAAAACCTGATGAAGGGCTCTTCAGAACAGGAATGAATACTGCTATTTGAAGATAAAGGCAAATGCTTTAAATGGGAGATATCAGAGCAATACATTGGAGACCTCTCTAGTATTCAAAGGATAGAAGCCCCACTGGAATTAATGGAGATTTGAAAGCTTTTTATGTGTTCCCTATGGTGCAGATGGTTTGCTCCAGAGTTGCTCCATTTCTTCTTAGTACATGAGCCCCTCTATGTCAGTCAATCATGATTAAGCGATGTATATGCGAAACGCGTTGATGTTTCCATGAGCCTCCGGACATCTGAGGTTGATCTGTTGTGAGCCATCAACATGGATAAGTACCATGTGACTTTTATACATATTGAATAAAACTTGATTCTTTTGGTTTTAATTACTGTCCGTCTCTGGTGTTTGTGCAGAGGGAAATTGTGAACTTGTATTATGTGTAGACCAAGGAAGGTCTGAATCTCTGTAGCACGCACTGAAGCCAGCCCAATTTTCATGGCATTACAGATATGTTTAAAAGGATGTTCACACTATCATTGAGCCACTAAAACCTTTTTTGCTGTTTTGTTCCCTCTATGTCAGTGACACACCTGAGTCAGAGCACACTCAGGTATACTTGAGGCAAACAACCGCACAATATTTATCAAATGAATCCACCCCCACCTACTGGATTACATTGTATCCAATCAGGTTACATTGTTACAGTGGCGGGCTTTTCTCATGTGTGGGTTATGTATTAAAATGTCCATTCATTCACTATGTATTGTGTATGTCCTGATAAAGGTGGCTGTTGCCACTGAAACGTTGACTTTACTTTACTTACTTATCTTTTTGAAAATATATATATATATAGTAGCCGGTCAAAAATGTATTTTGTGAGCAGATGCTTACAAGGATTAGTGATGTCCCCAAAACAGCTCTCTTGGAGTTAATGTGAGCTCCCTTTGTCCAGACTGAGATGAAACATCAATAGTGCTGCTAAGTATATGGTGAAAGAAGCACATGTGTGTGGAGTCAGACTGTAGTGGCATATCCAGTCCAAGGAGAGCATAGGGAGACAGAACTGATTGTACCAGTGGTCTGAGGTGCACATATCTATCCATCCTTCGTTAGTACAATTTTTCTACTAACACACTTACACAAATAAGTGATACTGTCTTGTGTTTTTATGTTTATGTTATTTGAGAAACCACTGAAGATAGAGTGGATATTTGAAGGTTTATGTACAAGAGAAGCTATATGTGAATGGCCATTTAGTGGAATATGCAAAATGATTCACTGATTATTAGCGATAATAGGATTTTAGTGAACTTACAGTTAAACCTATTTCGCTTTAGTCCATATGGAACAAATTCACCATGGGGGCTGGGCTCCCTCCTCCAGGAGGCAGAGTACTTCAAAAAGACAAAAGAAGAGAAGGAAACCCCTAGACTAAGACACTCAGTGGAATACTCTGTCTGAGGATAGAAACACTGGAAAGTTTTTCTCTGGGTGGGAAGCCTTTGTTCCATATCTACTAAAGAGAAATTGATTTAATGGTAAGTTTACTAAAATACAATTTTTCTTACATCCCATATGGAACACATGGGTATATACGAAAGCATCTCTAAGATTCCAGAGTGGGAAAGGAGGAAAATCTCTATATCTGCCTAGGATGCCAAAATTCTACAGGTCTAAACTGGATCTATGTAATCTCAAATGTCAACAGTCACCTGACTGTCACAGCAAACTAAACAAGAGCCAGCAGGGCTCAAACTGCTGAACAAAAACATGACTGTAAACAAAAAAAGACAATAGTCCTATTTAAAGCCCAGTAGGCACCCACAGCTCCAGTGGAGTGTGGTTTGACCTTGACATCCCTTGGCATATGGTAGCCTTGATCCAAGAAGCAATGGTGACTTTGGATGCATTCTGACCCCCAATACTGCCCTCAGGAATGACAAAGAGGGAATCAGCCTTGTGGAAAGGCTGAATATGATGCAAATAATACTTGAGGCATCACATCACATCTAACAGGTGATGATCCTTTTCCTATTTGGAAGCAGGGTCAGGACAAAATTAAAGAAAGAAAATTTCCTGATTAATGTTAAACAACCATGGGTAAAAACTCCTGCAAGATATGACATACAACCTTGTCCTAATGAAAAACTAGGAAAGGAGGTTTGCAAGATAGATCTTGCAACTCAGCTGCCCTACTTAGAGACAATGGTTAAAAGGAAAGCAATCTTGTGCATCAAAAGACACAAATAGACCAAGAAAGAGATGCTGAAAATGAAGTTAAGATCCCACGGAGGTGTGGGGTCTAAGAAGGAAGGGAAGGCATGAGCCACCACTTGACCAAAGGTTTTAAAATCCAGAATGGTCACAATGTACCTCTGAAAGAGGACAGAAGGAGCTGAGATCTATACCTTAATCAAGCTCAGATTATGGCCGATGTTTACAGCATCTTGTAGAAAGAACTGGACCATAGGAAGGTCAAAGGTCTGGGTAGACACATCCTTATCAACACACCACTTGTGGAAGATAGACCAAGTTCTATGGTATGCTTTAGAAGAGACAGGCTTCCTTGTCTGAACCAAGTTAGAGATTACTTTGTCTGAGTCCTTTAGATTTTAGGATGGTGGTTTCAAGAGACATGCCCTCAAAGATAGTCTTTCCACATCCTGGTACAAGATGGGACCCTGGAGAAGGAGATTTGGTCTTGGTGGAAGGAGGACAGCTCCTTAATGGCAGGTTGAGAAGCTCTGGAAACCAGGTCAACTGAGCCAGAATGGAACAATCAGGATGACTAGAGTTTTCTCAGTCCCAACTTTCCGAATTACACTGGGATTGAGGGGAATTGGAGGAGACACATAGGACAGATGAACGTTCCATGGAATGGACATTGTGTCCCTCTCAAATCCTGAGAGATCCTTTGTATTTATGCAAAGCAGGGGGACCTTCCTGTCCTCATGAGAGGCCAACAGAAATATTACTGGAAGGCCCATTCTGGACCATGGTACATGACATGTTGTCAACCCTTGGTATGTGGAGTGCTGAGATGGCTGGAATGTGAGTTTCTGCACATTGAAGAAGCTCCCACACTTAATTCCATGCCAGCTCACTTTGAGTTCCTCAGTGGCGGTTAATGTAAGCCACTGCCTTTGAGCTGTCTGATTGTACCCATACTGGGGTCCCAGTCAGTACTTGAGACCAGTGAAGAAGTGCAAGATGGATGGCATGGATCTCCAGTATGTTGATTGACCAGGTTACACTCCGGAATCATGAAGGGAAGTCTCTGAGATATATGAGGATGATGTAGCCACCAATGTAGGTCTTCCCTCTCTTGAGGGGAAAGGGTCATAAAGTGAGACAAATGGGCATCCTGTAGGGACTAGTTTTGGAGGATGTCCAGTTGTATCTCCTTCCTGTGGGACTGATCGTAAGGGACTGCTTCCAGGGCAGACACCAGGTGCCCCAGAATTCTCATGTAGTTCCTTATCATTGCAGAGGGCCACTCCAGCAGCATACTGGAACAGAATTTGAATATTCTTATGTTAAGAACACTTCCCCTAGTGGGTATAAAACTTAATTCCCAGAAAGATAAGAACCTGGGATGGGATCAGAGAAGACGTCTTTAGGTTGAGAGTCCAACCGTGGTATATTAGAATGCAAGCACACTCTTGGATAATGAGTGCCAAGAGGTCTTCTGAACGAGCCTTGATCAGCAAATCAAATATGGAGTCAGAGAAGGGATGTATGCATCCAAAGCTGCAATGATCTTTGTGAAGATTCGTGGAGCAGATGCCAGGCCTAAGGGCAGTGCAGTGAACTGGTAGTAACTGCAGTGAAAGCAAAACATAGGAAATGTTGGTGGTCTGGATGGATTGAGAAGTGCAGGTAAGTGTATTGAAGATCCAGGGAGGCCAGGAACTCACCTGGACACATTTCTGTGAGAACAGAGTGCAAAGATTCAGTCTTGAAGTATGTAACAACCACATATTACTTGAGACATTTCTGGTACAGAATAGCTCAGCATCTGCTGTCCTTCTTGGGAACCATAAGAAGGTTGGAATAAAAAACAAAAAAAGCACTCTTGGGCTTGGACCGGCACTAGAACCACTGAGACGGCGTCCATAAAAAAAAGAGCTTGCTGTGGGTCCAGAGGAACCTTTGACAAAAAGTAGTGATAAGGAGGACGGAACTTGAAATCTTGGTGGTACCCTTCTGAAACCACCCGCAAAACCCACTGATCCATCACAGAAGATGCCCAGGCTTCTTGAAAAAGACCAAGGTGACCCCCTACAGGCAATGAGGTTCCCGACCCAGTGAGTCATGCTGAGGCTGGCTTGTCCAGAACTCAGTGAGTCATGCTGAGGCTGGCTTGTCAGGCTTAGATTTTGAAGCAGATTTCTTTTTCTGTCAAGCCTGTCTGGGCTTTGCAGAGGGAAGCATTTGGGAGATCTGAGGGTCATGAAACACCTGGTTCCCGGATTGGCAAGGGGAATGAAATCCATTCTCCTTCCTCATAAGTAAGGAATATTTATAACATACCAGATGTAAGAGGTCACTTTTGCCACCAATGGTGTTTCTAATGACCTGTTTTAAGTCTGGACCAAACAGGGTATTACCATCAAATGACAAAGAAACCAGTGATTTCTTGGAAGATTGGTCTGCAGACCAAAACTTCAACCACAATGTGTAGTTCATAGCAACTGAAAAAGGCTGAGGACTTGCCAAAGAACCTTGGCATATGCAAAAGGGCTTCAGTATTATACACACTGGCTTCCAAAATGTTAGCAATCATAATTAAAAGATCTTCCCTACAAGTTTCAGAATGCAGTGCATCAGAAAGCTGTTCACCCCATACAGATATAGCCCTATTCACACACGCAGAAGATGGGCTGCAATCTTCCCCTGTGGCGTGAAAGTTAGTCATTAGAAGTGAATCAAGGTGTTTGTCAGCCTGCTTCTTAAGGCCAGCAGAGTCTGCCAGTGGAAGAGGTTTTTTTTTTTTTTTTTGCTGAACGTGATGTAGGAGGGTCAACTGCTGGAGAAGCCCAAGGAGCTAATGCCAGATCCCCAAAGGAAAAGGAAGAGACCATATCTTCTTCCTCTTAATCTAATTCCTCTTCAGATGATGCCCCAATAACCTGGAAATGTCCCCTAAAAACAGGATCAACTTGCCTGATGGTGAGTATGGGTCTCCAAGAATGGAGGACCCCTTGAATTGAAGAGAAAATGGATGCCACAGAGTACATCAGAGTTTTAACTTAAGTTGGCTGTTGAACAGTGCTGGATGGCCCCTGGAAAGTAGTAGCGGCCAGAGTACAAAAGGGACATAGAGAATATTACTTTGGAAGCCCAGCCTTCCATGATGAACAGTAAGTCGGGGGTAAGAGATGCACCTGGGGTTTTCCCCAAATATTCCTTACAGTCAAACATGTCCAGAGATAATAGATAAAACTAGTCAGAAAAAAATGCCTTCCTTGTCACCCCATGGATCACATATCCTTCTGGATAGGGGGGAATATCAGGAGAGGTCCTGATGCCCCCCTCGAGGTCTGAAAGCCTATTAACCCTTTGAGTACCAGAGGGGTAGCAAAACACATTGCATTGCGTTATTCCCTCTCTGGTACTCACAGGGTTAATCATGCAATACAAATACGAGGGCATGCTGAGAAAAATTGGAGAACAATGTCGAATTTAAATGGAGAAAGAAAGTCATGGGAGCACTATAAGTTGAATTTTAAAGGGGGGGGTTAAAATGTCAAATCTGAACAATATTTGTCGAATTAAAATGGTGAAAGAAAGCACTGTAATTCGAATTTCCAAGGGAGGGTTAATATGTCAAAGGGGGGCACTCTATATCAGATTTTGATAATGTGGGGAACACATCTGACACTAAACTTGATCTTTCTGTCATCAAACGTATGCCTATTTCCTTGGTCTTTGACATTGTGAGAGGTTTTTATAGGCGGTAGTTGAATAGAAGAAGACAGCACCAAATTTGTTAGTTCGTAGAAATGTGCTGTCTGCACCAGTTTTGTTTTACCATGTTTCTGCAATAGAATACTGGTGTAACACATGTTTGCAAAATACGTGTAACACAGGTTTTAGCGCGGGTAATAGAATCGAGCCTCAGATAAGGCTGGAGGCCAGAAAGCATAGACCCACTACACTGACTTGTAATATGCACAGGTGGAGCACATTGCACAAAGAGCCAACTGGCAGAAGAGACCAGGGGTGGATCTAAGTCTTCAGCGCAGGGAATAGCCGACAACTTTTGGTCTGGGGGGCAAGTACAATCAAATGGCCCATTTATACTATCGCTTCAGCCCTCTGTGCCAGCCCAACCCCTTTATAAATGGCATTGAAGGAGGTGTTTCATCAAAAAATTATTTATGCTTAATAAGTGGTGTAACTAACATTGTATCCATCCATGTTTTTTTTTTTATAACGAATTGTTGTGTATAGAAATGGCTATATAAATTTCTACCTGTTGACGTCACTGTGGTCCGCAGTACAGTACGAGCTGTACAGCATTGAAACAGAAACCATCCCCATTATAAGCCAAGTGCACGCCCAATCTCCCTCCCACTTTCCCTTTAGACCAGCTGCATTCTAGTTATTTTGCCAGCATGTCGTCAATGGAATAGGCCGGGCCAAATACACAACGTCACAGCAGGCAGAGCAGACAGCACAGAATCCTGGGACAAGATGGCACCGCTCTTCCATGGCAAAGAAGCAAACGACGTTTCAGCTAATTTTAAACTTTTTTAACTATTTCACATACACTACTCATTACCTTAGGGGGTGATTGATCGACAGATGGATATTTATATAAACCGTAAACATCCGCTTTAAGGATGTGAAGTAAGGCAAGTGATGCCACTGAGCATATAGTAGAAATGGTGTTACACTAATGGTGACACCACAGAGATTACAACTGAAACTGAGCTACAGTAATGATACCACAAAGCTTACAGTTGAAATGGAGCTATAGTAGTAATACCACGGAGCTTACAAATGAAATTGAGCTACACTTGTGTAACGGTTTTCTGACACTCAGACCAGGGTGTAAAGTAAAATCACAGTTTATTGAATCAAGGAGTAATACAATGCCCCTAGGGGCCAGTACAGGAATAGCAGTAATAGCAAACACGAACAGAGTGAATGCAATACAGCAAATATGATGGACAATGGATAGATAGGAAATGACCCCAAAGGGTTAACAAGTGCAAGGGAGAACTCAGTCCTAGTTTGGCCAACGCCCAGGATATATAGCAGTCTCTGGGACACAGTTCTTGAGTCACAAAGCTGGAGCAAAGTAGCAGTCTCTGGAACACAGTTCTTGAGTAACAAAGCTGGAGCAAGGTGTCTGCACTGAATTCACTCTCAAACAGAATAGGAAGGCACAAGTGCCAGAGCTGAGTAAATTCCCCCGCCGTGGGTTATGGAGAAGTGCTATTGCCAAACTGAAGTACAAGAACCTGAATCGCCCTTAACTGAGAATGGAAGTTAACTCTGCGTGTGCCCAATGGATAGTGCCCTGACACCCCTTGGATGTCAATAGTGATAGCGACTGCACAAGCACTGAGAGCCAAGCACTGGATAGTGCAGATGGATAGCGTAACCTCTGTACGTATGTAGGCCGGAGCCAGGACACCCCTCCGGTGCCGTACGGGACTTTCCCAGCAAGAGCAAACGGATAACAGTGCCAACAGGCGCGGTCACGGTGCACACCGAACACCGGACCGGCAATGCTCTGCAGAAGGTAGTGAGGTGTATCAGAGGTACTAAAGTAGCTGCTCTTAACGGATATATATACGCTTGGCAAGATAACTGAGGCACAAGACTGGAGACTACGAGGCACAGCAGGAGTTAACAGGTTCTGTACAGAGAGACAGCGACAAACAATGTATGGCAAAGCAACCTCTATCTCAGCTAGAGCGGTGAGAGGAATAGCGAGTCACCCAGTGATCAGAATGTTGCGGACGCGACCGAGACCGTGCAGGTACACCGGAACAGCAGGCTGGAACTGGGCGATAACCGGAACCGGAGCACCGCAGGAACAGCAGCCGAAGAACAGGATCAATCACGGAGCAGGGTCGTCTACCAGAGCCGGGTCATACACGGAGCAGGATCATCAGCCAGAACCGGATCAATCACGAAGCAGGGTCGTCAGCCAGAGCCGGGTCATACACAGAGCAGGATCATCAGCCAGAACCGGATCAATCACGAAGCAGGGTCGTCAGCCAGAGCCGGGTCATACACGGAGCAGGATCAACAGGAGAGTCAGACAAGCCGGGTCGGTACACAGGAGAACTGGAACACAGCAACAAGGCGCAGATACTGGAACACCACGAAAGGGCAAATGACAAGTGCCCAAGCCCAGTGTATAAAGGCACATCCTGGGCGGGCCAATCAGCATCCTCCAATGCACAGGTAGTACAGTCAAGATTGACAGCATAGCACGGGAACCGTGATAACTTGTTATACCACATAGGGTACATTTGAAACTGAAATACACTAGTGAGACCACGGAGCTTACAATTCTATAATACATATGATGAAACAGATGTAGTAATTTATAATGTGAAACACAAAACACAACATAGCTAGTAATCAGTCACGTGTGTTGCAGTATAGACTCTAATATCGTTGAAGGTCACAAAGCCAATATTTCCCTCTATGGAAGGCCACAATGTTGGTTACTGGTGACCACCTGCCAACATTCAGTTTTAGCCTTGGCATTCAGATACCCATGGTGTTTGTGTTGTTTGTGCCTTGGATGCATAGCAAAAAGCAAGGATGGATGGGAAAATGGGAAACAATGTAGGACAGTGGTGAAAAGATGGGAGTATGGAATGGACAGAGGAAATAAATAGAAAAAGAAGATGGGTGTAAGTAGCTGAGAGAGGATGAGGACAGGTGGTAAGATGGAGAGAAAGGACAGATGGTGGAATGTGGGAGACAAGAAGCAAAAAAGGGGGCACTTTTTTATAAATACATGTGTGTATATGCACATATCTCACTTTCATATATTTAGAGTAAACAGCACAATGTATAATAAAACAGCATACAGACAATGAGTGCACCACCAGTTGTTTGAAGCATAACCAGTATGTGGTCATGGGTTAATCCTACAGCTGTACATGTACTCCAGTATCAGAGGCAATGATCCTCTGTGCAACAGTCAAGTATTCTCTTAATGAAAAAAGGGTGATCAGCAGAAAGTCCAAACATCCTGATGAATGGATCGTCCGATCCAGAAACACGTTGGTTCAACACTTGTTTTTGTTTTGAACATATGTTTGTTTAAATAAAACACTGGTCACGTCACCTTCTCTGCTCATCTCCCCTTTTTTTCCAGAAAAGAGAATACTTAGCTGTTGCACAGAAGATCTGATACTGGGGTACCTGTACAGGTGCAGGCTTAAAACCTGTGGCTACATACCGGTTGTCCCCCCTGTCCCCCAGGCTAAGAACTGTGCAGGGGGCAGGGCAATGCATTGTAGACTGTAAGCGCCCAAAAGCAGGGGCCTCTGATGCTTTTGTTTTCTACGTTCCATTTGTACTGTTTATTGTCTCTTTATGTCATTTCCCTATTGTACAGTGCTACAGAATATGTTGGCGATGTATAAATAAAGGATAATAGTAGTAACGGTAGCAGTCTGAGCAGAAGGTTAATCTGGTTGCTCTAATGAAAAAGAGTTAAAAATAATTAGTCAATAATTAGCTTGCAATAGTAATATTTCTCCCATGGCCAATAACACCTTGGCGCAGTTAAAGGCTCAAGGCAAATTACTGTTTCAGCCCAGGATTTATTGGCCATTCCTGTCATGTTTTTTTTTTTTTTTTGTTTCCTTCTTTTTTTTTTTCATTAAATAACTGGCCAGTTCCAATAGGAATATTTTCGCTTTCTCTTCCATTTGCAGACGAGACATTTGATAAACAGCCATCACAGTGATATAATTTAGTAAATTATGATTTAATGCAATAATGGAATGGAGTATGGATTTGTTTTACTAAACAACAGCAAATAGGCATTGACAGGAGATGATATTCATTAATTTAAATTGGGCATAACGTCCATGCCAAGTTACATGGCATTGAAATGGGTTGGCACAGACACGGCAGTAGTTAGTTGTTTTGAATTTTCAGATACACTGTACTGTAATGGAAAGTTTAACCCTTTGAGTTTCAGAGGGGTACTGGTACCCATCTGGCGCTCAGAGTGTTAAGTGAGCATAGATATGGGGCATTTATTCTTGAAAGGTCTCCAATACATTGCTTTGCAATGCTGTGGAGCCCATTCTAGTATTCAAAGGGTTAGAAGTCCCATGTAAATCAATGTGCAATTGATTTGCCCCAAAATCCTTCCATTTCTTCTCAATTATTACATCAGTCTCAGTGCATAGACCACTTACCTATAACCATTTGGGGCTCGATTCTATTATCAGTGCTAAAAATAAAACAGGTTTTTTTTTTTTTTTAAGTCAGGTTTTAGTATCCTATTACCCGACTTGTGAAAACAAAATCAGCGGTAATCATACATACTGCCAGTCAAAAAAAAGCCCATAGGAAACAACGTGCAAGTAGTATCCTATTACCCACGCTCAGTATTACCGCCTGTTTTTTGCTTACATTTAAGTTGGGAATTCTGCGCCTCAGAGGTTGAGGAGTAGAAGCCATAACAACAATATAGGGGTATCATATATGGGGTTTTTGCTCCAGTAGGATCGGATACTTGACTTTTTTATTATCCCCATTGCCATTACTAGGGCCCAGAATTACTTAAATTTAGCTATGTCTGTGGGCTTCCATACTTCTTGCTTAAAGGGATAGTAATACTTCATTTTATCTTTATTTAATTTTGTAGGCATTAAAAAACATGAAGAATGATATAAGTCTTATCTCTCAACCCTTTATGGTTTAAGAGATATTCACAAGCAAAGTATCCCCCCCCCCTGTTCAGTCATATCAGAAGGGAGGTGCCCAGGTAGACTACAGAGAGGGACAATCTTCAATTAAGATAAGGGAAAAAGCTGAAAAACTTGTCAAGGGGGGAAGGTCTTTCATTGTTTTCATTGTAAGAAGAATGTCCCCTTCTGTTATCTGTCTGGTCTTACAACTAGATTCACATCTGAGAAGAGATGGCTTACACTAGGAAAAAGGGGCGGGAGGGGAAACTTTGCTTGTGAATAGCTCTTAAACCATAAAGGTTTGAGCGATAAGACTTATATCATTTTTTCTTTTTGGGGGGTTTCCCACGCTACTCCTAAACCTAAATCTATCCCTAAGCCTTACCCTAACCCACGTATTCCCTGAACCTACCTAACCAACTACCTATCTAAACTAGCTTATAACACAAACTTAAATAAAATAAACTTTTTTTCCCCTACTCTGCTCCTAAACATAATTCTAACCCTAAACCTTTCCCTAACACATGTATACACTAAACCCACCCAACTACCTACCTAAACTACCTAAATATACTAAATAATCAATTTTATTTAAAAAAAAAATAATAGTAATAAAAATACAAGGGGGATGGGGGAAGTACCACAGATCAGCAAAAGATGATCTGCAGCAATCGATCACTATTAAAGTGATCAGACGGGGTGGATTTTATTGATTACTGCAGTGACAGTGATCAAGGGGTTAATTTGGGGTTTAATATATATATATATATATTTTTTTTAACTTTTTAATGCTGGAACAGGCTCTGGAACACGATGTCTCTCTGTCTCTCTCCACCTCAGAAGTGTCTAAGATGGAGGGAGGCAGAAAGATGTGACAGGGACACAAATACTGTCCCTGTCATTCGGCCTTTGCAACATGTGATTCGCTAATCAAGCGAATCACATGTTGCTACTGGCTGTTACTAAGTGCCCAGGTACAGGGGCACTTAGTAACAGCCAGCCCGCGCTCTCCCATCAAGCCGTGCAGCTGCAATGTGAGAGTTTATGTACCAGGACTGCCATGGGTCCTTGTGTCAAATCTACCCATGATGGTCCTGATATGTCATGGGTCATTAAGTGACCCAAATTTCAGCTTGTTACCTATATAGAAAATACCTGGGAGACAGAAATATTGCTGATTGATAGGGGGTTAAATACTTATTTCACTCAGTAAAATGCAAATCAATTTATAACTTTTTTGAAATGCGTTTTTCAGGATTTTTTTGTTGTTATTCTGTCTCTCACTGTTCAAATAAACCTACCATTAAAATTATAGACTGATCATTTCTTTGTCAGTGGGCAAACATACAAAATCAGCACGGGATCAAATAATTTTCTCCTCACTGTAATAAAAATGGTGATATGAATAAAAAGGTGATATGAAAATGGTGATATTAGGTCATCTGCATATATTAATGTTAATAAATCTTTCTGAAATCATAAATCTGTGAGGATTTTATACAGTACAAAGGTATAATGGTGAAAATGATGTTTAAAATCTTTTCTAAAATTTCAACATGCAATTTCTACATTAAAGGTAGAAAAGTAAAGTGTGACAAGGTTATTAATGATATAGTGGATATAAGAATAATATTAGAAAAAAGCGTATCTATGATGTCACGTACCTATGATTGCACACAAAGCTGAAACAGAGATTCTTATTGTTTCGTTTTTTGTATTCAAACTCCCCTTTGTCTAAATGAGATTCTAGAAACCCCAAATATTTGAAAAAAAAAATAAAACAATAAAAAATATACATACCGTATATATATATATTTTTTTGTTTGTTTGCATCCACAGCATATTACAGATGTTTAGATATGAAAACCTCACAGATACACTTTTTTAATATTATTTGTAAGCATCATTATTAGAGGAGATCTAAATATTATACTTATATCCACTATATCATTAATCACCTTGTCACACTTTACATTTCTCTCTTTAATATTGAATTTGTATATAGAAATCTTAAAAAAGATATTAATCATCACTTCTTTGTCATAGCAATTCTCTGTATTAAATCAACACAGATTTATCATTTCAGAAAGATTTATTAACCTTAATATACACAGGTGATCTAATATCACCTTTTTCATTGTTACATCACCATTTTTTTATTCATATCACCATTTTTATTATATTATTCATCACCCTGGGTTTTTTTTTTGTTTAGTTTTTATAAACTCTGTATCTGTTATTTGAATGCATTTTGTCATATATATGAGAATTATATGACTGTGGTGTAGGAATAAACCAATATATATTATAGTTATATGATTTGGCATCTAGATTAGAATTGTAACACATTCATGCTTCATGTGATTATATATCTATTGGAGCAATCATGAGTGATCTCCCTTTCCCTATTATCTTCTCATTTTAATTTCATGTTTATTATTATTTTTATGTATTATAATTTTGATCTCTATGGGGGTTATGCACGAAGTCGCTATACAGAAGTGACTCCTCCAGTGATATAATTTCTCCAGTTCCTATGTTATTCTATACAGCCTGTACATTAAGATTTTTCAAAGCTGGAGAAATCTTAACGCATTGACTACAAAAAATAACATAGAACTTGGAGAAGTGATATCACTGTCATATCCACTTTATCACCTCTTTATCAATGCTTAGCGCATCTCCTCCTATATATATTAGCTTTTGGTATAGTTTTATTTTTCTTGGCAGATCTGTCTTGCTATTCAACTGGATGATAGAGACCCAAATGATGTATTTTCCACAATATACTGTACGTATTTTTGGTATGGAAGTTGTGGATGGACTCAACTGGCGGTGGGTTTGGGACAGAGATGGTGATGCTGGCAGTGACTGATTTCGATTTTGGTGGGCTTAAAATAATCAGTTGGTATTTCGGAATATTATCCTATATAATAATTTGCTAAATCATGTGTAACGCCGCGACATGTGCAATAGACATTGCTGCGCGTGCTGCAGTCATTCGTAGCAGAGACTGCTCGCTCCGCGGCTGATACAGAGCTGGGTGCTCCGAAGGAGCGTCCAGCTCTGTATCAGCCGTTCCGCGGGCAGTCTCTACTGCGCGTGACTGCCCTGTGACTGAGTGGCTGTGACACTGTGGCCCGTGTAACGGGCTGTTCAACTAGTTAATAATAATTCCCAATTACTCTTTTAGAGGGTATGTTTTCTGTCCCCTAAGTCTATTCGCACTGGATACACTTCTCAATTTCCTACACGTCTTCGCTTAGCATTGTCCTTCCTGTTACAAATCTTGCTCTCTCACGTATGATAATCTATGGCATGCTATTTGTTTTTTATGTAGTTATTCTCAAGGGAATATTTTGTAATCGTTCCATATACTTCAAACGTGTTTGACATGTTGGGTATGTCAAAGTGAGAGGTGTATCCCTGTTACCCAACAGAATTATCAATATGTGTACAATCTAGCACATTATTGGTGAGGGGGTTTATTCCCATTATCCAATAGCACCAATAGTAGGTGTATATTAAGAACATTTGTGATGGCTGATTTCATTTATGTAAGCATTTGTCTTTAATAAAGCGACTGTAAGCTATAAGACACTTAAGAGAAGGCTCTTCTGTTTTTATCCTATTGTATTTATATAACGCTGTTACCGATTTGTGTATATATTGTTTTTTATAATACATTTTATTCTGTTTGGAGGCTTCATTGCGGAAAGGAACCTTTTTTTAATTGCAGAGGTCACAGGGAAACCCCTGAAGGGAGACTGTTTATTTTCTCTGAACACCAGGCAGTCAGTTGATTGGGAATATTCCTATTCTAACACACAACCATATGAGTGCATTGTACAAATTGTTTGTATATTGTATCTACCTTATGGCTATATTATACGATTGTGTGCCGTCTTCATTCTGTTTTCCTGTATGTCTGTGCCTCTTTGGAGAGCTTGTTGGAGAGGAGAAACCCTTGTCAACATACTTATAAAGGAAGGATCATTCATATTGCATCTGCGGCAGTGAAAACATCCCAGGTGTTCTACTAGCTATGTACATTTCTCAACTAATGTTCTTGTGAGTACGTAACTACTTGGTGCTGGTTACATCTTTGCAGTCAACATAAGGGATTCCCCCCTTCTGTCTCCTTTTTGTTATTCCTCTCATATAGACACTTCACAGGCACACTGCTGTACATACATGCATACGCAGTATAAGTATTACAGTATGCTTCTTTGTATACAAACACACAACTGAAAAATACAATAGTATTCATATACCCACCCTGTGTACTGCATATCTCTATATTTAAAGGGAACTTCCAACGCCCTGGTGCTTTGCAATTACCAGACTGCCTCTAGCACCCAAGCGGATAAAATTAACCCTTTGAGTGCCAGAGGGGTAAGCAAGGCATAGCAGAGCAAATAAACCATTTACCTTCCATTGCAATTTAAAGGGATAGTAATACTTAAAAATTACTTTCCCTCATCTTGTAGCCCTTCAAAAATGGAGTAAAATGAGCCCAGTGGTATCTCTCAAACCTTTATGGTTTGAGAGATATCCACTTTCAAAGTTCCCTCTCCACTGACGTCAGCATTCTAGGTGACCGCAGGGGAATCCGGGACCGACGGAGGCTCTGCAGTGGAGCCGAGATCGCGGTAATAAAAAAGACATCCTTAACTTAAAAGGTCTTCTATGTGTGCTTGCAAACCAAGCACACGTAGAAGACCTTTATAGTGAAGGATTTCTTTTTTATTACCACGATCTCGGCTCTGCTGCAAAGCCACCAGCTAGAATGCTGACGTCAGGGGAAAGGCAAAAAGAGGGAAACAAAGGTTTGAGAGATGCCACTGGGCTCATTTTACTCAGTTTTTGAAGGGCTACAAGATGGGGGATAGTAATATTTAAGCATTACTATTCCTTTAAAAAGCAAAACAAAATATGTATCAAAAAGCAATATACTTCAGACTAAGAAAAACATTTATTTACATATTAATATTTTATTTTTAAAATACAAACATAGTATGTTACATTTACGGTTTGTAGTTTACAAAAAATGATAATAAAGAATGTATAACATGATAAGGTTATGATAACTAAACCACAAATATGTCTTCTATGAGGCTGATGTACTAAGGATCTGGAGGAATTCTGGGGCAAAGCAAATGAACTGTTGGGGACAAGTAACAATTCATATTGGTGTAAATTGGGATTTTAACCCCTTGAATGCTAGAGAGGTCTCCAACGCATTGCAAAGCAATGTGTTGGAGATCTCTCTACCATTTAAGGTATTAAAAGTCCCAATTCACTCAATGAGAATGTTGGGAATTGTTATTTGCCCCCCCCATAAGGCATTTGGTTTTCTCCATTTCTTCTTATTACCGGTACATCAGCCCCTCTGTGTCTATGGAGATTATAAGCTTATTATGCAGATAACAGAATTCTTTATATAAGATAAGGATAAGGATTGTAGGTTATTACATTCCATGAGCATATGAAACGATACCTATATTATTTGTTATGTTTTTGTACCACAGCTGAAAATAAATGAGCTCATTTAACTCCTTTAGCACCAAAGTATTACTTGGCAGATGAATTTGAGCTCTCTCTTTATGCAATGAGATTGTGACCTTCCTGGCACACAAGGAGTTAATTTTAACTGACATTAGGAAATATATATGTTCCTACAGGTGTGTATACATGTTATAACAGAGAAATCTTATAAAAGGTGCTTACTGGTCCAGATAATGTATTTACAAGAGTGTTAGAAACAGTGGAAAAAATAATACTGAACATTAGTTACCCTTTCCTACCAGAGGTGGCAGTATAAGAATGGAGGACGTACACTAAGCTCTGATGTTGGGTGCTGCTAACAGATAGCAAGTCAGTGCCTATTACCTATTACCATGTTGAGTTATGAGCATAGTCCATCTCATCAATTCATTCTACAATGCATTGCTTGTCACACACTGGCATTGAAAGAGTTAAACAAGTTAAACTAAGGCTTCATAAAAAAAAAAATCTGCCTTTGTGCTACTTTTTTTTTTTATATCTGTGCTCTTACAGGGGAATAAAATGTGCTACATAATCCCCTTCCGCTCACAAACACACTATAAACCCTGGCCTCTTGACCCTTTGAGTGCCAGAGGGGTGCTTTGCAATGTGTTGCACATCCCACTGGCACTCAAAGGGTTAATAGCATTTGCAATCTTCTTGAGAAGACTATTTATTGTAACATATTGAATGCTAGATGTGTTTCCAGCTCATGGGAAACCTGTCTAGCATGCATAAGCTTAACCTTTTGATTGTCAGAGGAGTGTCCAACGCAGTGCTTCGCAATGTGCTGTACGCCACTCTGGCACCCAAAGGGTTAAAATTCACACGTGACCTTTTTTGTGAAGAAGTTGGTGGTCTGTGTATTAGAAAACATTTTGTCTGTGAAATGCGTTGGAGGCTTCTTTAAGATCCAAGGTGTTAGAAAAAAAACACAGGTGTCCTTTTTAATTAAAGGAGTTCATGTCCGTGTTAAGGAACACAGGTGTCCTTTTTTTGTGAAAAAGGTGGTGGTTTGCCCATTAGAAAAGATTGTGCCTGTGAAATGCGTTGGAGGCTTCTCTAATGTCCATACAAGTGGTTAAAAAAAATCACAAGCATTATATATAAGTAGGTGCTGTTTTGTCCATTAGCGTAGAACATGCCTTTGAAATGCATTGAAGGCCTCTCTAGCTTCAAAGGGGTTAAAACACCAGCATTTTTAGAAGATGGTGTGTATCCAGCAGAGAAGATTCTGATTCTGAAGAAATTCATCACCAAGTTGTAAAAATCCCACTACAAACATACACAATGTCAACTGTCCTGCTGGGAAGCTTCAAAGCACTTTTCTGAAAATATTGTTCTCTTCCTTACAGTCTTTCTTTTACCGCTGGCTTCTCTCTTGTCTTTTCTGTAACTTTTAATAGGGATATTGCTTTTGTTTCTTGCCAGAGAAACATGACAACCAAGTGCAGATAAGCATTGCAGCGGCCGCTCCTCCTCCTGTGCAATAGTATGCCCATCCGATCCTACACAGACCTAAGAAAGACAAAATAACAGTCATTTTAACATTGACTTCAACATCTTAGGTTTTATTGGCATGAAATACAAATCCATAGAAGAAAATCTAAATCCATCTACATAATCCCTACAAAACACATATATTTTACAGTTGCAGGTTTTCTACTAGGCCATCTGTATGTGTTTTTCAGTGATGCTGTCTCTATTGGAACTAACTGGTCATCTCCCCTAACAGACTTCCAGGTACCAGGGCTCAAAATTTCTACTCGTCACTAGCCAATGTTGAGTTAAAATGTAACCCCGGCGAGTAGAAATTCAGCACTGGTGGGTATGTTATGGCTTGCAGTGGCGAGTAACTTTTCAGGTCTGGCTAGTAGCAAAGGACTTCAAATTTCAAGCCCTGCAGGTACTATATAACGCACATACACACGGTATCACAGGGTGAGGTATGGGAAGGGAAGGCAAAAATGGGGGTTCTAATTTTCTATTAAGGGGACTGAAAGAGGCAAAAGAAAAATGTATGTAACAGAAACCTGTGGAAAAGACTGTGGTGTCAGACAGGGTATGTGTGGTTCTGTGACTACCAGTGGACAGTCGAGCAAGATTGGGGTGTCAGGAAGAGTATGTGTAGTTCTGTGGTTCCCAGCAAGACAATTAAATAAGGCTGATGTGTTAGACAATATGTCTGATTTTATGGCTGCATAATATGTACATGGGTCTGTGACTAACACCCATACACTAGATTGCATTTGAAGCTTATAGTTAAATGTATTTACATATCACCATTTGAAGCCTGCATTTTTTTCATTTCTGCTTCTACACAATAGAGGATCTACAAAGGGGGTGAGATCATAATTGCCCAGCAATAAAGGGACATATGTGAGAAGAATCTCACCCAGCTTCTTGTTATACCAACATGAATTATACCAGGGGCATTTTTACTCCCAACTGCTGATCTCTATCCCAGTTAATCAAGGCAAGGCTCTCATTGACCTGGTTTTTTGCTTAACCCCTTGAGTGCTGGAAAACAATCCAAAACTTTGCGATGCAATGTACTAGATACCTCTCCGGCACCCAAAGGGTTAAGAACTACTGCCATCCATTAGTTTTTGTTCACATAAATAATAATTTTGCTCTATAGTGTCCAAGTGAAAATTGCTCACTGGCTATTTTGGGCATTTAGTAATGTAACAACCACAGAGGAAGATTTATTTGGAGTTAGTTGACCCTTCATTCAAGGAATAGTGGGACGAGCAATTGTGTTTCACTCATTTCCCCTTCAGCAAAATTTACTGAAAAAAAGAAATACATGATGAAACACAAACTCTTGGATGTTAGAGAGATTGCCAACTCTTGGCTTTATAACACATTGGAAACCTTTCTATCCTCTATGGGCGAGATGTTCAGAAAGTGGTGGTAACTGAAATTGTCTGTAATCAGAATTAAAATGTTCTTACCCTATGGTCCATCCATTCATAGACATGTGTCTGCATTTTTTTGCATCCAATTCAGCCATCTCCATCAAAGGGAAAAAGCCATCTTAAATGTGGGTGTGGTTTAATCTACCATCATAATGTAAGGTATTTTCATAAAAAAAAAATTGTTTCAACGTCACTTTTTTGTCTGATTAACGTAATTTTTTACTGACAAAAGAAAAATGGTCTAAACTTGGAGAAGACAAATTAAAGTACTGTTAGCAGTGAGAAACAATTTGTCGTTTCAAAGACAAAAAATGTCTACGTTTCTTTGAAATGTTTTGTTTCAAAGACAAAATCAGAGACATTTTTAACATCAGAATTTTTAAACTAAATGTTCATCAAGATCTTGTTAACATTATTTTTAATTATTTATACACATTTTCAAACGTGACGGATTTTATTATTTTATTGTCCTTTAAGCACCAACTCTCAATCTGTCAATTTTTTCATTATGACGACTTTTTGAACATCTCGCCCTAAGATTGCAAATTTTACATGTTGTGTCAGAGACATTTTTAACATCAGAATTTTTAAACTAAATGTTCATCAAGATCTTGTTAACATTATTTTTAATTATTTATACACATTTTCAAACGTGACGGATTTTATTATTTTATTGTCCTTTAAGCACCAACTCTCAATCTGTCAATTTTTTCATTATGACGACTTTTTGAACATCTCGCCCTAAGATTGCAAATTTTACATGTTGTGCAGTTGGCTCCCCACAGATTTGCTCATTAACCCCTTACATTCCTGGGAGGTGTCTCATTAAACCTACTGCTTCCTCCTCTGGACTGACACCTGGTCAAACACTTGTATAGTTAGACCTTCAGGATTGCAATTATGGTTTTCATTGAAGTGTCTGATACACTATGGTTCTCAAAGCCCTTGGTCGTATTCCTAATGTGTGCTCCTAATCTATTTGTAAGTCAGACCAGAGGAGTGTGGGCAATACATTATTGGCCCTCAGAAGGTTGGAGACTAGGTGGATTCGAGAGATGAAAAATCTAGAACCGGGGGATTTAAATATCGATATTGATGTGGCAGCATATAATGAGCGGCAGGGGGACCTTTTTGGGGGGTGACTTGTCCAGTATGGCATTCATCATATAGAGAGGTGTCACATGGGGCATGTCCTCTCTTTGGGTCCCTTCAATTCTCTGCTGCTTTTGAGATATGTGGGGGCTCCACTGTAATCTGATGTTCCATCCCTTGACTCACATTGGATCCAGCTTTCAATGATGATATATCTGTATATTTCAATTAAGATTAGAGATAATATTGTGTGTTAATTAATTATCCTATATAATAATTCGCTAAATCATGTGTAACGCCGCAACATGCGCAGTAGACACTGCTGCACGTGCTGCAGTCATGCGCAGTAGAGACTGCCCGCGCCGCGGCTGATACAGAGCTGTTCAACTAGTTTATAATATATTTTCCATAAGATATTTTTATAATATACCTTTTAATGATGTATATTTTATGGGTGAGTATATTCGCACCCTCTTCCATAATAGAGTATGCTGGATATATATTTTGAGATTATCAAGATATATTATTCCCTTTTTTATATTGTTAGAATTTTTATTCCCTGAGACTATATTTAAAGGGTTAGTAATGTCAAAAAGAAGTTTTTTGCATTTAGATGAGCTTACAAAGTTGAGCAGAATGCAAAAAACTGTATCTCTCAAACCGCTATGGTTTGAGCGATACAGGCATTTAAAGTAAAGCTGTCAGCAGGAGATCCGTGTTGGTCGACACAGAGGCTCTGCAGCAGAGCCGCAATTGCGTTATTGTCAAAGAATCCCTTCATTGGAATGGTCTGACAGGTGTGCTTGCAAATGGAATGGTCTAAAACGTGTGCTTGCAAACAAGGCACACGTTTTAAACCATTCCAATAAAGGGATTCGTTGTCCATAACACATTTGCGGCTCTGCTGCAGAGCCTCCATGTCAACCAACATGGATCTCCTGCTGACAGCTGTAAGGAGACATTGAAATTTAAATGCCTGTATCTCTCAAACCATAGCGGTTTGAGAGATACTTTTTTTGCATTTAGCTCAACTTTGTAAGCTCTTCTAAATGCAAAAAACTTTTTTTTTTGACATTTCTAGATAGAATAGTGTTTATGTTAGATGGATATTAACCCCTTAAGGACCATTGACGTGCCAGACGGTCCGGAACTTAAGGACCAGTGACGGTCCTGGCACAGCATGGAGTTCAGGGCTCCCAGCGTGGCTGTACGCCGCTCCGGAAGGCCAGAACCGTAACTTAAAAAAAAAAAAAAGCCCCGTGGTCCTCAAGTGCCGGCCGAGTGTGCGTGTGCCGGTCCTTAAGGGGTTAATGAGATAAGGTCAGAGCCTGAACACATATAGTCACATCGTCAGAAGTACAGTTTCAGGGGCTGGACTGGCAGGTTATTGTCACCTTATCTAATTGATTAAAATGCCTATATAAATAAATGGAATATTCATTTCCCCACTATGGTATAGTTGGTACGCTCCAAATTGCTGCTCTATCTTCCTGAATCCAACGACAAGAGTTTTATGCAAAAAGCAAAACCTCAGCAATTCTGGAGCAAACCAACTGAACCACAGGCGCAAAATGAACATTCCCATGAGTTTAAATGGGGTGTTTAACTATTTGAGTGCCAGAGGAGTATCCAACACATTGCAAAGCCCCTCTGGCACTCAAAGGGTTAATCCATTGAATGCTAGACAGATTTCCAAGGTATTGTGAAGCAATGCATTAAGAGAACTTTCTAGTGTTCAAGGACTTAACCCATTGAGCGCCAGAGGGGTATGGAAAGCATTGCTTTGCAAAGTATTCCATACCCCTCTGGCATTCAAAGGGTTAAACAGTTATTAAAATTCTATAAATAATAGTATTTTAAAACAATAGGATTTGGGTGATTTTTTTTAACTCCTTCCTTCTTTGGGGCAGTTGGTATTTCTCAAGAGTTGCTCCTTTTTTACTTTATGAATAACTAGTTGAAGAGCCCGTTACACAGGCCAAAGTGCCACTGCCAGCCGGTCGCGGGCAGTCATGCGCAGTAGAGACTGCCCGCGCCGCGTCTGATACAGAGCTGGATCCAGCTCTGTATCAGCCGCGGCGCGGGCAGTCTCTACTGAGCATGACTGCGGTGTTATACACGTTTTAGCGAATTATTATATAGGATGCTCCAAGTTATCCTCATGATGGAAAGCAAAATGTTAATAACACGATATTTAAAGCTTCCCCCGCCTTCACAGAACTGTTGATTTTGTAATTTACAGTTTCTTTCAGGGTGATTTCATACCCCTGTTTTTCTTACCATGTCCCCTCCCCCTGGTTATATATAAATGTAAGTGTGAAGAAAACACACCTAGAGCTGTCTGCAAGGAACTCTAGAAACAACCTACATTTGCATATTTTTAAATCAGTGGCCATAAATTGACTTCATTTGAAATTAGCTTTGTTCATTATAACATGAGCGGTAGAGGAAAGGTGGGCAAGGATAGGTCATAAAGAGAAAAACACCAATCAGAGAACTGCAATGATATATGTGTGCAATCAATGGGTCGTATGTATCAAAGAGTAAATAATTTAGATCAGTGGCTCTCAACTCCTGTCCTCAGGACCCACTAACAGGCCAGGATTTGATGATTTCCTTGTTAGAGCACAGGTGAGTTAATCAGTGTGAATGAGCCCCTGATCACTACACCTGTGCTCTAGCAGAGAAATCCCTAAGTCCTGGCCTGTTAGTGGGTCCTGAGGACAGGAGTTGAGAACCACTGATTTAGACGATATGGAGCAAACAATTTGCACCACAGGAGGGGAAGGTATGAATCCACCAGCACAGCTCATTTTCTTCACTTAGACATTGACACAGAAATTGTTCCTGCACAGTGCATAGGCTGACCATACCTCACCTTTAAAAAGGGACACACATGAAAAATGCTTTGATTTTGGTGCACTCTTGAAATATGCCTATTTCCTATGTGTCCCTTTTTAAAGGTGAGGTATGGTCAGCCTAAAAGTACATAATATAGAACAAGATTGCTTTATTGTATAGTGGCAAGCACACTCCACAGTCGCTATTAATTTAATGCAGGCAAGTATAAAGAATCGGAAACTGTACTATCATTTATCTTTACTGTATTTGTATTTACTTATTGTAATCCTTAATGAAAAATATGTGAAAACTCTACCATGATTAGGGCAGTCTTTCTGATTTAGGGTACAGTCCTCTCACACACATTCTTTTACACCCCCAATCCGCCCACTCAGAGACATTAACCCTATATAGTAGGGTTCTTCCTGCTGAGTAAAACAAGGGTTCTGTGTGACTGGGAGATGTGTCTTTTTTGAGTTATTACAGTCTAAGCTGTTGTTTTCAACATTAACAGTGCTCTCTAGGGGACAGAAAGTTAACCAGTACTATACCTGTTTTTCAGATGTATTCAATTGCACTCTACGGGAGAGATGAGTCACTGACAGTTCTCCATTGAATTTGATATTAACACTGAGTCACTGCTGGCAGTGTGAATGCTTATAACTTATGAATAAAACAACTGACAGTGGTGGGGGTGTCCTTGTTTAAAAAAACCCAGGTATTCTTTTATACGTATGTGGTGTTTTGTCAATTAGTGTGGAACCTGCTTTTGAAATGCACTGAAAACATCTCTAGCTTCTCTCTTTTAGAAGATGAAGTATATCCATTAGCCCTTTGAGTGCCAAAGGGGTACAGAATGCACTGCAAAGCAATGCTTTCCATACCCCTCTGGCACTCAAAGGGTTAAAGAAGACTCTGTCTGATTGTGAAGAAATTCATCACACTCAGACCATACCTCCCAACATTTCAAATTGCTAAAGAGGGACACTTGTGTTTTAGGGGGTGTTTCTGGAGGCGGGGCTGGTGGGTGGGGCATTACCAGGACTTTTTAAGCTATTTCATGACCTATTGTCACCTCCTATTGTAACCTAATAAATGATTTAGAACAAGACCAAAGTATTTTATTTACACACACTAATTTATAAACACATATACTGACATTTAAACAAACAATAATGTGAGTTTTATTGCTGTAGAGCAATATTAAACACTTATATACACACCACACAATCTGATTTCCTAAAAAGAGGGACATCAGGGTGGGAAAGAGGGACAGAGGGATTTAGGTCTAAAAGAGGGACTGTCCCTCCTAAAGAAGGACACTTGGGAGGTATGCTCAGACTCGCCTTTAACAGGGTCACTTTTTATCTCTGCAGCAGTAGCCTTGCAGTTTCTCACTGCACGTTACAACCCACTTTCCACCCAGGCTCCTACCTACATTTTGCCTACACTGAAGGTCAGATTCAGGCTCCCAATGGTTTCTTAAGATTTGATAACCTGGAGGACACATCCACAGTAAAGACATGCTGGCTTGGCCTTAAACCACACCATCCAAGTACAGCCACAATCACAGCTTGCATAATTTTACAGAGGACCAGCCCAGAAAACCTAGAACAGGTCATCCCTTTGGAAAGTACCCCCTGCTTGTGTCCTACGTACCTACAGGGGAGAAATACCGCCTTAAATTACGCATTTCAAGGGAATTTTGAGTATGTGTATTTGTCTTCTACTGTGCAGCTGGTTTAATGAAATCTTTTATTACCGATGCTTGCCTCTGTGTGAAAACTTTTTATCAGGGTTTCATGTACTTTTAAACAGCACCACATTTCTCAAAAGGAGGACTAGGAAACAGCTTAGAGCACCAAATATTGATTGGTGCCTCAGCTGTGCTCATATTCATATTCTGAATTGTGGGTGTGTCCAGAACAATCTCAATGTCTCTGCACCAGTTGTATACCCTTTTTCTAGCTACTATTTAACCCCTTGGATGCTACAGAGCCCTCCAATGGATTGCTGAGCAAAGTGTTGGAGATTTCTACAGCAACCAAAGTGTTAAAGCATTTGATGTTCTTGCTTGTTAAAGGCCAAGGGTATTTTCTGTGCCTGGAAACAGTGGATGGGACTGTGGGTGAGGTCAGGTGAGGAGTGGGGGTTTGGCCATGGGCGGAGCTAGAGTGCCTGGGATGTAAATGCAGCCCTGCTTTTAACTGTAAATTTACTAATGTTGAAGTTGCTATATTAATACTAATGAATAAAGTTAAGGACAGACTAATTTCACAGACTTTAGAACCTACTAGAAGGGAACATTATTCTTTAATTTTCACATAGATCATCTGGAAAGATTATTCACCAGAAAATTGGTTATGCTTTTTGTTGTAATAAAGTTCTGTGTGTTGTAATAAATCCTTTCCTGTCATCTACATAAAGGTCACCCAAGATCCTGTATATCTGATTTGTAGAGTAAAAGCAATTTGTATTTGCTTTCAAAAAGCTTTAAAATAAAAGAAAATGTGCCAAAAGTCATTGGAGGACTGTGTGGTAGACATTGAAGGAATACTTTACTGTACTACATATAGGGCCAGGAAACATTCTCACTGATTTAACCATTTGAGTGCCAGAGAGGTATGCAACGCAATGCATGGGAAACCACTCTGATATTCAAATTTTTTTTAAAGGGATAGTAATGGTTAAATTTAAGTTGATTTAATACTGTAGACATTAAAAAACGTTAACATTGATGCAAGTGTTATCTCTCAAACTTTTCCTGGCTGTTTTACTCAAGTCTGCCATCTAGCTGACAGGTGCAGATTCCAGTCATTTGACCAGACACAGGCTCTTCAGCAGAGCTGAAATGACGCTATATAGAAATAAATGCTTCATTGGAACGGTCTACAAAGTTTGCTTGCAAGCCAGGCACACTTTGTAGACCATTATAAATGAAGCATTTGTCTTTAGATATCGTTATAACGGTGCTGCTGAAGAGACGCATCTGGTCACGCGACCAGAATCTGCTTCTGACAGCTTTACAGCTCGTCAAGCAGAAAGGGGAGGGACCAGAGAACTTTATTTTCCTATATCTCTCAAACCATAACGGTTTGAGAGATAAGAATAAGTGCAATTACTCTCTTTTAATTGTGTCTACCATATAGTTAATACTTTTTTTGGTATGTGGTACGCTGCTCTTTCAGCAGTTTGATGAATCCTGGCCTTAGTGCATCCCCTGCCCCCTTTTTTTTTCTTTTGTGGACTACAGCTCTCCATAGAAGTTAGGAATTGAACCACATGAACCAGTGGTTCTCAGCCTGGTTTGCTCATGACACCCCTTCCATGCATTCTGCAATTCTCGGGTCACCCCTAACATATTATAAATCAATTGTGAAAGAGTAAGGAAGGGTACAAATAGATAAATACATAGTTATTTTCAGGTCCTTTAATCAGAATAACAAAAATAAACAAACTGTATTTAACAGTTTCCATAAATATATGGTTGTAACTCAATATTTCTGTCTATGTCTTTAATGAAAGGAAGGACCACCCTAAATGGATGTCCATGGCTCACCAAGTGCCACGGCACCCTAGCTGAGAACCACGGACCTGGAGACTGCAATACAAAATTGCAGTTTAAATTAAAAAAAGAAACAAGTTTGAGCTGTCATTATTTTTCAATGATAATCTCTCTGCAGTAAGAATGGCCTCATTTTACTCAGCAGGAAAATAATTAATGTATATATATATATATATATATATATATATATATATATATATATATTTTTTTTTTTTTTTTTTTTCTTTTTTTTTTCGTTTAAAAAAAAAAAAAAAAGAACTGTCTTTAAGGCTTGCCACCATTTCATAAACATTGCTTTTAGTCCCTTCACGATGCACTTTAATTAGAAAAATAATGAAATAACCTAAACTTTCTCAGTAATACCCCTCCAGCCACACCCCCTAATAGAAAAGTGTCCCTCTTTTGCCATTTGAAATGTTGGGAGATATGAACAATGGACAGGAAATAAGCGATGCCATCACCAGATATTGCCAAGGGATTATGTGATCAGGGCCCACTGTATGTACAATTGCTTCAGTTCCATGCAGCACCAATGCAAAACATATACATGTACATATACATATATATTTAAAGGGATAGTAATACTTCGTTTTATCTTTATTTTTTTTGTAGGCATTAAAAAAACATGAAGAACGATATAAGACTTATCTCTCAAACCTTTATGGTTTAAGAGATATTCACAAGAAAAGTATCCCGCCCCCTGTTCAGCCAGATCAGAAGGGAGGTGCCCAGGTAGACTGCAGAGAGGGACAATCTTCAATTAACATAAGGAAAAAAGCTGAAAAACTTGTCAAGGGGAGAAGGGCTTTCATTGTTTTCATACAAAGAAGCTTGTCTCCTTTTGTTATCTGTCTGGTCTTACAACCACATTCACATCTGAGGAGAGATGGCTTACACTAGGAAAAAGGGGTGGGAGGGGGAAACTTTGCTTGTGAATATCTCTTAAACCATAAAGGTTTGAGAGATAAGACTTATATCATGCTTCATGTTTTTTTAATGCCTACAAAGTAAAATAAAGATAAAACGAAGTATTACTATTCCTTTAATACCATTAAATATTCAAATACAAACAGCAATTATTCAAATGAATCCCTAGTTTTTTTCCTACATGAATTCATTAATCTTTATTTTAGACTCTAGAGAGAGAATTCAAAATCTGGCACAAAATAATCAAAGCAAAGTGATTAGCAAGTGTGAAATTCAGTAAATATAACGAGACTACAGAGTTAAGAAGGGAGAGGGAGTAATTATTGGTCAAACCAACTGTACCATAGGGCCAAAATAAACATTCCCCTTGATTTAAATGCAGATTTTAACCCTTTGAATGATAGAGATGTCCCTAACGCCTTAGGCAAATGGTTAAAATTTGCATTTAAATCAAGGGGGATTTGGTGATTTTATTTAGTTGTCCTCTATGGTGTAATTGGTTCACCCCAAAATTGCTCCAGTTCTCTTGAGGACATCAGCCTTAGAGTGAGAACAATACACCCTAATCCTGATTTGTATATAAACTAGGGTTGCCACCTTTTCCTACAAAAAATACCGGCCATAGCTGTGGGTCGGTGAGGGCAGAGTAAAAAAAGGGAGGAGCCACAAAAGGGGCAGAACCACTCAATGTTGTATGACCACTCTCAGACTAAGCACTCTCTCACTCTCTCTCTCTCAGACTAAGCACTCTCTCTCTCTCTCTCTCTCAGACTAAGCACACACACACACTCTCTCTCTCTCTCAGACTAAGGACTCTCTCTCAGACTAAGCACTCATTCTGTCTCTTAAACTAAGCACTCACTCTCAGACTAAGCACACACACACACACACTCTGTCTCTCAGGCTAAGCACTCTCTCTCAGACTAAGCACACACACACTCTCTCTCTCTCTCAGACTAAGCACTCTCTCTGTCTCTTAAACTAAGCACTCATTCTCAGACTAAGCACTCACTCTCTCAGACTAAGCACACACACACACTCTCTCTCAGGCTAAACACACACTCTCTCTAAGGCTAAGCACTCTCTCTCTCTCTCTCAGACTAAGCACTCTCTCTCTCTCTCAGACTAAGCACTCTCTCTCTCTCAGACTAAGCTCTCCCAGGCCAGTGTGGTGAAGGATCCCCTGCACACAAAAGTGATCAGACCTCCCAATTAAGCCTTTGAGGCCTAGATGGGAATGAAACATTTCCAAGCAAAAAAAAATAAAAAATGTCACACACGGCCTGCCCTGTCCTCCTCCACACACTGCTTGCTCTATTTTCCTCCTCACCCTGCCCAGCTATGTCCACATTGCCCACACTGTCCACCTGCACAGGGTCTACCTCCACACTGCCCATCCTGTCCACCTACACACACTGCCCACAATGTCCACCTTCACATTGCCCACCTCCACACTGCCCACCCTATCCACCTCCACACTGCCGACATTGTCCACACTGTTCACTGCCACACTGCTCACCCTGTCTGCCTCCGCACTGTCCACATTGGCCACCTTCACACTGCCCACCTCCAAACTACTAACACTGTCCACCTCCACAATGTCCACCCACAAGCCAGGTGACACTATTCATGACATGCCACGGGCCACACATTAATAGATGTTAGTTTATTTATTTATTTTACTACACATAAATAAAACACTCATTACATATTTTGCATTGTCTCTTATTAACCATTTCATGGTCAGAAAAGTGTGCAATATGTTGCATACCCCTCTGAGTCTCAAGCCAAGAGGTATAGCGTATTAAATACTGAATCTACAGTACTTGGACAGAGATGAGAGGCTCAGTGCCGGGCCCGGCGTCCACCTGCATGCAGACTTTAAGCTACCTATGAGAGGAGGATGCGCTCAGCGGGCGCCCAAGGATGGATTCCAACTTACAGCGTTTGTGCGCATATAATTAAGCATGACATGCATGCCCAATTAATTTTTCGGCATCTCTGTTCTGCTTCACTCAGGCGGCTCAGACAGAAGCAGTGTGTGTGACTATTGCAGGGTGCCAATGCGTCGGGCTACCGAAGTGGTCTATGCATAGTGAGAAGCGGGGCAAAGCAGCAATACCGGCTTTTCAATTGCAGGTATAGAGGTTAAACCGGCACCGGCTCAGCAGTGCTAATTACCGGCTGTGCCGGTAAAATACCGGCCGGGTGGCAACCCTAATATAAACTCGTCATGGAAAATAGGATTTTAGTCTTACCTGTTAAATCCTTTTCTCTCAGTCCATACAGGTTACTGGTCTCCCACCCTGTCAAGGGACCATGCTTGGCTCTTCTGTGGCAGAACGTGGGGATCCTTTCGGGTTTATGCTCACAGGAGTCTTCCTTTACCTTCTTACTACCAAGTCAATAGTTAGTCTGCAAATCTTACTGGTTGGGAATTGGCTAGCTGCAAGCTAAGGAGAGAAGGTATGCTCCACCCAGCAGTCACTTCTCAGAATTGTTCCTGCCTATTAAAGGGGCTGATCGCCTACCCAAAGTTACCAGTAACCTGTATGGACTAAGAGAAAAGGATTTAACAGGTAAGACTAAAATCCTATTTTTTCTCTGTCGTCTAATACAGGTTACTGGTAAGTTTGGGATGTCCTACCATTAAGTTCCCCAGGGCAGGAAGAAAGGCAAGGACCGGGCTTAGGCCCCCAAAGTCACCAGAGCACCAATGAACCTATAGATCATGAAGAGCTCAACACTAACCGCAAAGTGTCAATGGACACTGAATAGGGGTAAAAAAACAAACCCCATGAACTGTTGCACAGCACACAAACTAGAGCCAACAGTGCTCAAAAGTGAAGGAGGACTGAGAAACCAATGAGATCCTAGACAGGCAATGTCTCCAGGATCTTCCTCCCAAAACTGGCATCAGCCGATGACAGCACATCCACACGATAGTGTTTAGAAAAGGTGTGCACAGATGACCAAGTGGCCGCCTTACAGAACTTGCAGCCAAGATTTTTCCCCCAGGGCTTAGGTCCACAAAAGCACCTGGTAAATTGAGCTATCCACATTTGGGTAATGGGAATTGTTAGTGATGGTAATCTGTCCAATGGTGGTATTCCATTTCCAACAGAAAATAATAAAAAGCTAAAACTATAGCAGAACTGTTCTCTTGTGTCTTGACCAAGGAACAAATCTTACTGCTTGGGGATTGGCTAGCTGCAAGCTACGGAGAGGAGGTAGGCTCCACCCAGTCACTTCTCAGAATTGCTCCTGCCTATTAAAGGGGCTGATCGCCTACCCAAAGTTACCAGTTACCTGTATTAGACGACAGAGAAAGTAAGATTATCACCTATTACAGCACTGCATTTAAAGGGATACTAATGTTTCACAATAAAAGCAGCTCCAATTAATCTTCATAGTATTTGAACCATGGAGAGTGTTATTTCAATACTGTCAGAGTTGTAGTTCAAGAGTAATTGAATGATAAAGTATCCCTCTCCGTCCCTTTTACTGATGTAACACTTGATTTTTCATGAGCAATTCAACAAAATCATGCACAAACCTATTCACTAGTGGTTTTCACACTGGAAATAGCGATTGTGCAGGTTTCCTGCATTCCGCCCTATGTGATCAGAAGAGTGAGTAATTTTCTGTGTTAAGTTAGCTGTAGGTTGATAGATGCACAAAATGTATTTATCTCTATTACATTAATTGAGAGTTTATAAATGCCAAATCACTCACCTGTTTAAGATAGTGTGTGTGTGTGTGTGTGTGTGTGTGTGTGTGTGTGTGTGTGTGTGTGTGTGTGTGTGTGTGTGGATGTGATAGATGCATGGCAGAATTGCCTTTATTTTGAATATATTTATGTGTAGACTTTAGTGTTCATTTAATTTTGATGCATATAAGTAATTATACAATGAATTGCCTTGCATCTGCTTGACTTTCTACTCCAGTGCCTCAGTAGTTGCAAAAGTAATAGCTTTCTACTTACCCAGTTCAAACTGCCCGGAGATATTTCCACATGACTGCCGAACCTCTTCACTGTCCCAACCCAGTGGATACAAAGCACAACCAGATCCAATTAACAGCCCTGTAAAGAGAACAGATTCAGCGTTTTAACTCCCATGTGATCACATCAACACTATCCATGGCCGACATTTATTTAGCAATCAGACTGGTCAAAATGGCAGTGCATGATTCTCTTATTCACAAAGATCTCAATAAGAACTTTTACAAGTGTACTGGGGTGTGGAAACATACCTGGCATGTAGGGTACAACACACACACGTACACACAAAGTCTATTGAAAATAATGGGATTTGCATAGGCGAATAAAAATAAAGAGCAGATAGGTCAGACCACTAGCACTGGAAGAGTTGTAAAATAGGCCATATAATATGGGTCTGTATTCACCAAGCTAAAGAGATACACATCTGGGGCAAACCAACTGCACCATGGGGACAAATGAAAGATCCCTGTGCAAATGCCTTTGGTTAGTTTGCTATTAAATGATTCAGTTTACAATCTGATAAAGACTAGTGACCCTTAAAACCATTCAGGTAAATTGAAGCCCATTGTTTGTTGTGAGGAGATGTGATCTAGAGGCAGACTTCAAGACAGATCGCTATATATAGAGGACACTTCAGGCATAATGGAAAAATAAAGATTCACCCGGACGCTGAATGAAGGTAAATTAATCTGTTAAACAAATGAAAATGCACTTATTCTTAGGGCAAATATCCCTCTTAATGCAATAAATGTTTAGGGTTGCTTTGATTATTGTGCTAAATGGTCAATGAAGATCTAAAGAGACTGTACCTATAGATAAAATGGAAATTTACCTGTTGAGAAATGGAATGACTTTGATTTGAGGGAAAACAAGATAAGTTGCTACAATGCTTTTGACACAGAAAAGGGCAGCTCTCAGCAATTGCTGGACTATAAACCCCATCATGCTCAGCCATACATTGGTCATCTGAGGATGACAAGTGTTGTATTACGGCTTGAAGTCTGTAGGCGGTTTCTCCTGCTGTAAGCAATGGAAATGAAGTTTGACTGTTCCACAGATTATTAAAGTTATTAAAATTACCAATGCACAAGAAATAAATTCAATATACAGATGGTGTTATTAATTCTGCATGCACTAGTTTCACTGTAAGCCAGGAACATAGGCCAAGATGCAGACAGGAATCCTGCTATCACTATGTGAATACGTGAGATGCCCACAGCATTGCTGACTAATGTGACACCCAAACAGCAGCATCTGTTGCATGTCATTATCATTACAATCTTGTCTGCTCCCATCTCACAAAAAACACGTGACTGATCTGAAGATATCATCAGCGCTGTGTGATCAAGGGCAATAAGAAAGAGAATTCTGGAGCAAACCAGCTGCACTGTTGGGGACAAATAAAAATGACCAGATCAGTATGTTGGAGACCTATTTTATTTATGGAGTTGAAAGCCCCATTTTAATCAATAGATATTTTTATTTCTACCCAGTGATGAAGTTGGGTGGTCCCAGAACAGCTTATGCATTGTTCTGCTGCCAGAAACAAAGTATTACTTTTTCTTTTTAACCCCTTTGCTTTCAGTGACGTACCTGGACCGTCACACTGGTCCGGCACTTAAGGACCAGTGACGGTCCTGGTACATCACGTACGTTTACTCACTTACTTTTAGCGCGGTAATACCAGGGACTGAAGTTGATCGCTCCAAGACCGGAGCAATCTTTTTCAGTCCCACGTTCGACGTGCCGGAACACGTGATCAGTCACGTGGGATGGCACTTCGAACTCACCTATCTGGTCCTTAAAGGACCAGACACCCCGGGACCGCTGGTCCTTAACCCCTTAAGGACCAGCGGTCCCAGGGCGTGCCGTCCCTTAAGGACCACATAGGAAACTGACGTGCCGTCCCACGTGACTGATCACGTGGGGCGGCACGTCAAACGGGGCACTGGAAGAGATCGCTCCGGTCTTGGAGCGACCAACTTCAGTGCCCGGTATTACTCACCTTGCTCCTACAGGAGCGCGGTGAGTAATAGTACGTGACGTGGCAGGACCGTCACTGGTCCTTAAGTGCCGGACCAGTGTGACGGTCCTGCCACGTCAATGGTACTTAAGAGGTTAAAGGAATTGTAACCCTTTATTTTGACTTTACATATTGTACAAGTACATAATATTTAGAGTCAAATTCACTTATTTTTTATACTTTATGTCTTTGAAAATGAGGTACCTGATCTGTAGGGAGCTTTTCTGTCAGGGGACATGAAAGCAGGTCTAGGGATCCAATGTAAAATAGAAAGCACACAGAGCACAGTGCTGCAGGGAGACTGTAACACTGTATTATGTCCTGCTTTGATGGTATATCAAGCAGAAAACTCTCTGGAAACTTAGATCCAGAGAGAGATATTACTGTTGGGGACATAAAGCTTTTAAAAAAAAATTGGTTGAGAAAACAAAATTGGTTGAGATGAAGAAAAGATATGGTAAAACGAATAAGGAATTTGACTGTATATATTAAATACTTGCAGAATATACACATTAAAAATAAAGGGTTATTACATCTTTAAAGGGATAGTAATACTTAAAATTTACTAATCACCATATTGTAGGCATTAAAAAAAGAAATTGCCCCCAGTGCAATCTCTCAAACCTTTATGGTTTGAGAGATAATCGCTCACAAAGTTCCCCCCTCCCTCCCCTTTCCCTGAAGTCAGCGTTCTAGCTGACTGCAGGGGAATCCTTTCTTATGACCATCAGGCGGATCTGCAGCAAACCAAGCACACGTAGAAGACTGTTTCAGTGAAGGATTTCTTTTTTTATTAAAGCGATCTCGGCTCTGTTGCAGAGCCACCTGATGCACGTAAGACCAGATTCCCCTGGTGGGGCTATGTTTGTGTTGTCTACGATTCCTCTGTACGTGAAAACCCTTCTCTTTTTCTAAAGCAACAGGAGTTCTAAACACTAGTGAGGGAGCTGTCCATTGACTCATGTAATCGCAAATAATGCCTGTGCCAGGCTGCAGGAAAACAGAGATGTTCAGTGTCAGGTAGTAGTAGTAGGACTCTATTCTCTCTCTGTTTTTTTTAACCCTTTGAGTGTCAGAGGGCTACATAATGCATTGCTTTGTTGTAGGCTACCACATACTTTCTTCCATAACAATCAATGGGCAGTTTTCCCTCAAGTGTTTAGAACTCTGTGCTCTAGGGCCCTGGTTATCTTATTCCCAGCATCTTCAGCTGGAAAGTAGCTGGATGAGAATTGCACACAAGGTGGTATTTCCATGCTGCCTTATAATGAGGAGTGTCTCAATTGTGTTTCTGGCGGCTCCCACTGTTTCACTATAACTTAACCTAGGACATCATTGTGCAAATCAGCCATTTTTGTTGTCAGCAATCTTCCAGTCATGGGTTCTTGATAGGCAGGGCTAAAACAGGTGAAGCACAAGGCTGTGGACTCTGGCTTAATTGTATAGCAATGCTACTCCCATAGGGCCATATGCACAAAGACATAGCAGCAATTCCTATATAGGATTGCCACCCAGCTGGTATTTTACCAGCAGGCCGGTAAAAAATTGGCTTTTGTCCAATGTTAAGTCTATGGAGGGAATGCCATGGCCGGTATTTTTTTTAAGAAAAGATGGCAACCCTATTCCTATCTAGCACTCATGGGGTTAAAGGACACAACTCCTTGAGCTCCAGAATTGCACACACCCCTGGACGTCAAGGGGTTATACCAGTGTTTTTTTTGGGAATGGTTATTTATGCCATATGGAGCAGCTGGTTTGTTCCTTTATTTATTTACGGCCCATAGTCTGCATCTGTCAAAATGTGACTGTCTCCCTTACAATCTACTGAGGTTGGTTGTGCAGTCATTGGAGTAACTATTCATTGGAGGACCCTGGTGCAACTTTTTTTGGGCCCACTAATACAAGACTAATATAACATTCTAATTGGTTTCTGATTTGCTGTCCTTCCCACCTCAGGAGGGATGAGGGCGGAGACTGGCCGCATGCAGCAAATCGGGGTTGGCGATTTTCACAGGAATGCTCCAGTGAAAATACCCGCATTGAATCTTGCCACTGCAGGGGTCCACCAGGTTTGCCCAATCAATGCTGTGTACTATTCACTAGTACAACACTATTTTAAGAGGCATAACTAGTATCTATTTCATCCTGGAGAATGTGGGGCCCCCTTGAATACTGGGCCCTGGTACAACTGCTCCCCCTTTAATTACCCCCCTTGCGGTCAGCCTCTGCAAATGACTTGTTTCCTTGCAATGCAGGAGTTGCAGAAATGGCCATGAGGGCCAATTTTCTGACTCCCAAAGTGGGTGTCAGGCTGCACTGTGCAGGCACTGCTAGTCTGACAGCATTGATCCCATGGGGGAAGCCTCCACAAAGGGAAAGATCTCATTGCAGCCAGCAACTCTTACAGAAAACTGAAAAATAAAAAATAATAACAACATATGGTTCAAAGGAGTATCATATATAATAATTTGCTAGGATGTTTCTCAGAAGCAATCATGTGCAGTAGAGACTGCCCAAACACACAGAATGCTGGGAGCACCATACTGGGAACACTCCGTGCATTCAGTCTCTACAGCTCATGACTGCATCTGCGGCAGGACGCAGAGCAGGACCGGCCTCTTAACCCTTTGAGTGCCAGGGGGGTACCCCACTGGCACTCAAAGGGTTAACATCACCCAGACATTGGCCCGTGTACATGGGCTTTTACATTAGTGTATATATATATATTTGCAAAATAACAAATAGAGGAATTGGGGCAAATCGACTCCTCCAGTGAAAACAAAATTAAAATTCCTAAGATTTCCATTGATTTAACTTTGTCTTTTAACCCCTTGAATTCCAATGCATTTCAAAGCAGTGGGACAGGAGACCTCCGAGTGCCAGAGCGGTACGCAATGCATTGCAAAGCCCTCTGGCACTCAAAGGGTTAAAAGCCAATTTCAGTCAGTGAGGATTTGTAGTTGAGTTCTGTGGGGCAGCTGGTTTTAGCCTCAGAATCGTTCCATGTTTTCATCTGTACACATGACCCATAATGTCTTGCTGACTTGTCTTTTTTCCAGGCGGCTAAACACAGTTTCAATTACTTTTTTATGTTCAGACTTACTAACCCTTTAAGGAGAGAAGTGAAACGCAATGCTTTGCAATGTGTTGCACACCCCTCTTGTCTTTAAAGGGTTAAAGGAGTTGTAAACATTTATTATGGAAAAAAATTTACAAAGTTATTTTAGGGCTTTTCTTACTGAGTATAAACAAGGGAGTTCCCACAGCTGGGAGATATTTAATTCCAAAACTATTACAGTTCATTTTGTTGTTTTAATTCTTATAGTGCCACCTAGTGTCCAGACAGTTATTCCGTTGCATACTATGGCAGAGGTGAGTTCGCTACATAAGAGGTAAGATGGTATTATTTAATCGCATTATAGTAAATACATATTCATTTAGATTTGAAGCATATAGAGACTTGTCTGATTTGAGGTGTCATGACACGGCAGGTATGCTTAACGTGGTTTTGGCCACAGGCATGTAACTAAACTTCACTGTTTATTATCTACTAGTGTAAAAGCCCGTGTACACGGGCTAAGGTACGGGTGATGTTAACCCTCTGGTGCCAGAGAGGGAACACAACGCATTGCAATCATACCCCTCTGGCACTCAAAGGCTAAGAGGCCGCTACCTCACTGCTCCACGTGATGCAGTCTTGCGTCACCTCACTCATGCCATGCAGTCATGCACAGTAGAGACTGCCCGGACGCGGGCAGTCTCTACTGAGAATGACTGCATCGAAACAAACGTTCTAGCGTTTTAATATATAGGATATAGCATGGGTGTCCAACGTGCAGCCCATGGGCCAAATGCATTCCACCTGATGCCAGGGTGCGGCCTGCCTGATATTTTTAAAAGAGAGCATTTTTTTACCTGATTGACTAGTATACATGAACTAGTACACCTGTAAGACCTAACCCGCTGCCTGCCAGTACAATACAGTTAAAAACAATTGTCTGTTAAATGTAAGCATTGTCATTGATTGGATAAATAGATAAATACATATTTTTTTTAATAGCGGACATGCTATAATTCACCATTGTTTGCAGTAAAAAAAAAATACATACGGCCCTCGCACTTATGGATTTCTGATCATATAGCCCACAACTGAAAAACATGGACGCCCCTATCTATAGTAAGTCACAGGTTATTTTTTGGTAAAGGTCAGGATATGATGAGCAGATTTCTTTTTGTTTACTTTTCTATGTGAGTTCTCCACAAAATGCGATAAGCGCAGTGCCTTCACTTTGTTTCAGCTATTATAGCTTTTCAATAAAGCAACTGCCGGCTGTGAACCCCTACAATATATATTTTTCATAATAAAACTATACTAATCCTTTAACCCAAGTTACACAGTACATTGTTCTAAACTACATAACAGAATCTGAATTCCTTTCTCTGTCTGTGAAGTGAAAGGCAGCCCATTCTTCTGAGGTACAATTCTTGACCTGTTTCAGACTGGCTTTATGCCCAGTGATACAACAGAAATAGCCATTCTCAGAAACTCATCTGCCAATACCCGTTTCCACTTCATTTCCCATTCTTTAGTTCTTTTGTTACTGGACATGTCCTTAACCTGACTTGTGTTCTTTGTGATCATCCTTTGTAGAATTTCTCCCTAGTTTCTCACATTTTCCGTTTGCCACTTGGAACCTTATGCAGAATACAAAAGATGGGCATCTCTCGAACAAACCAACTGTATCTTAGTAGGGGAATACATCCAAGTGATGGCATTCTTTCTGATTTTTAGTAGGAATTGTTTTTGGGATTACCATGACTTGATTTGAATCTTTCCATGGGTCCATTAACCCTATGAGTGCCAGTGGTGCCAGTGTATATAATTCCTGACATACCCTATCAGTATATATCAGTTGACACAGAGCTCAAAATTTCCACTCGCCACTAGCCAATAGCGAGTGAAAATTTAGCACTGGTGAGTAGAAATTCAGCCCTGGTGGGTATGGTTTGGCTTGCAGTGGCGAGTAACTTTTCAGGTCTGGCTAGTAGCAAAGGACTTAAAATTATAAGCCCTGAGTTGACATATTCAGCTATTATATATATATATCAGTTCTGACACACCCTGCCAGTATATATCAGTTCTGACATACCTTACCGTTATATATATCAGTTCTGACATACCCTCCCAGTACATACCAGTATACTATACCCATATATATCATTACTGACATACCCTACCAGTATATATCAGTTCTCACATACTCTACCAGTATATATCAGTTCTGACATACCCTACCATTATATATATATCAGTTCTCACATACCCTCCCACTATATATCAATAAACCCTACCAGTATATATCAGTTCTCACATACCCTACCAGTATATATCAGTTCTGACACACCCTACTGGTATATTTCAGTTCTGACATACCCTACCAGTATATATCAGTTCTCACATACCCCAGGGCCAGATTAACATAGGGGCTGAGGGAGCTGCAGCTCCAGGCCCACAACTGAAAATAGGCCCAGGCCGTCCAACAGCCCCCTCAGCCGCCATACAGTGTCTTCTCACTGCCTGCACTGATGACAGCCGGGACTGTGTCATACGCGGAGATGCCATGTGGAGCATGCCGGAGTTTTCTTCCTCTGTTTGGAGGCCAGTGGAAGTTTAAAACTGGTGCCCAGACTGAGGAAGAAAACCCCAGCATGCACCATGCGGCGTCTCCGCGTGTGGCACAGTCCCGGCTGTCATCAGTGCGGGGCGGTGGGGAGACTGAGTAAAAAGGAAGAGAAGAGCCAGCCAAACGGAGAATAGAGAACAGGAGAGAGAGACAAAAAGTAGAAGAGAGAGAGCAAGCCGAAAGGAGAAGAGGGAGAGCGAGCCAAAGGGAGAAGAGAAACAGTGGTGAAACGAGGGGGTAAAAAGAGGCACCAGGGGTGAAAAGAGGAGTAAAAGGATGCACAAGGGGTGTAAAAAGGCAATAGGGGAAAAAGAGGTACAAGGGATGTAAAGCGGTATAAAAGGAGGCACAAGGGGTGAAGAGAGGGGTAAAAAGAGGCCCAAGGGGGGAGAAATAGGTACAAGGGGTGTAAAGAGGTATAAAAAGAGGCAAAAGGGGTGAAAAGAGTTGTTAAAAGAGGCACAATAGGGGAGAAAGAGGTACAAGGGGTGAAAAGAGGCAGAAGGGGTGTATAGAGGTATAAAAAGAGGCACAAGGGGTGAAAAGAGGGGTAAAAGGAGACACAAGAGGTGAAAAGAGGGGTAAAAGGAGGCACAGGGGGTATAAAAAGGCAAGGGGGGAGAAAGAGGTACAAGGGTTGAAAAGAGGGATAAAAAGAGGGGTAAAAAGAGGCACATGGGGGAGAAGAGGTACAAGGGGTGTAAAGAGGTGTAAAAAGAGGCACAAGGGTTAAAAAGAGGAGTAAAAGGAGGCACAAGTTGTGTAAAAAGGCAAGGGGGGAGAAAGGGGTACAAGGGGTGAAAAGGGGGTAAAAAGAAGGGTGTAAAAAGGGGTAAAAAAGGGGTGTAAAAAAGGTAAGAGGGAGCTAACATGAGGGTTGATTTCTAGGGTGCCCCTTCCTTCTACTGTAGAAGGCACCCTAGAAATCAACAATCATGTCAGCTGTTGGATAAGTACTTTAATACTGTAATATTGATTGGATCAATATCCAGTCAATAGAGCAGTATGTAACCTAATTTATGCATTAACCCCTTGTAAGATTCTTACAAGGGGGTAATGTATAAACTGGGTTACATACTGCTGTTTGGCATACAAGGGGTTAATCCGTACACTGGATTACATACAGCTCTTTCATACAAGGGGTTAGTCCATACATTGGATTACATCCACATCTTTCATACAAGGGGTTAATGCATACTTGGATTAAATACATCTCTGGCATGCAAGGGCTTAATCCATACATTGGGATGCATACAGCGCTTTCATACAAAGAGTTAATACATACACTAGTTTAAATACAGCTGTGTTACAAGAGGTTAATCCATGCACTGTTACATACAGCTCTCTCTGTGTTACAAAGGATTAACCCCTTGTAACACAGAGAGCTGTATGTAACCCAGTGCATGGATTAACCCCTTGTAACATAGCTGTATTTAACCCAATGTATGTATTAAACCCTTGCATGCCAAAGAGGAAGGGGTGGGGTTTCCAGAGGAATGGGTGGATCATAAACTGGAAGCTGTGTGGTCTGGACAAGAAAGGGTGGGGCAAATGAATTTGTTTTAAAAAATTTGCTGTGTTTACATTTTATTTCTTTCCATAAATAGGCCCACCAAAATCCTCAGCACCAGGCCCATGATGCTGTTAATCCGGCAATGACATACCCTACCAGTATATGTCAGTTCTCACATGCCTTACCAGTATATGTCAGTTCTCACATGCCTTACCAGTATATGTCAGTTCTCACATGCCCTACCAATATATGAGATAGGAGTCAGAAAGCCCTGGACAAGGCAGGAATGGCTGCACCCACAGAGAAAACTAACACAAAACTTTAACAATCACAAAATAAATTGGGATGTTTACCAGATGTTAGCATGATGCATTTAAAGGAGAACTAAAACCTCCTACTAGTATCATAAGTAAGTCATAATGGTCCCATTATTTGTTTTCTTGCTCCTTGGTTCAGGACATAACATCTGCCTGGCCGTCAGCCCTGGATGCTATGTCCAAGTAGGCGGACATGACAGTTACTAGCAGGACTACAAAATCTGCTCACTGCAAATGGTTATCTGAACCCTTAAGGGACTAGAGAGTTGTGAAAGCATTGCTTTGAAATGCATTGCTCACCAATCTTCTGATCCTTTAAAGAGTTAAGTAAGCTTAGGAAAAAACTGCCAGTAACTGTTAACTCAAGTCCTCCATGGACATGACATCTATAACGGAATTAAAGATATGATCCCTTTCACAAATGCACAAGGGCAAACATCAGAGGGATCATTCGATTTTCTGCCATTGGATACCTTTCTGGCACACCAGATAATTTGTAGGTTTTAGTGTTCCTTTAAAGACCTCTCTAGCTACTAATGGGTTAAGGAGGTTGTCAGTTTTTACAGCACCATAGGACGGAACTGCTTTCAAATAGAATAAATAGCTAATGTGTTTTATAGCTAGGTAAACTAGTGAAGCATTAAAAAGACTTTATAAGTGGAGAGTGAGGTTGTCTTCACAGAGAGAGATAAATTCCTAACACAAATTGACTGCCATGGCACACATATTTCTTGCACGAAGTTGCATTTGTGCTATAGAAAGCCATAACATTGTTCTTAATATATAGTGCAAAGTCACTCTAATTAGAACTGATGCGCTCATTTTCACACTGTCTCCTTTACTTTTGACAATAAATTACAAGCTCCAATAGACTTCACAGTCGATGTCCGCTGCTGTGACATTGTAATAGAGGAGGAAAGGACCTCTGGATTTATTTCATGCATTTAAAGGGATGATTATAAAAGCAGTACCGTATTTAAAGAACTAACAGCTCCTAATAAACCTTCTCAACTCACCTTACTATCGCCAGAAAAAAAAAATATTGCCCTTTGCTGATTATTGTAACTATACATCCTCCTGTGGAGCCCCCAGGAGATGGCTTATGGGCTGCGAACAGGCTTATGTTAATGACACAATCTGCATCATAAAGTGGTTTGGGCATAATCGTGTGATTGGGGCATAGCTGGGATTGGGAAAGATGTGGGTGTAACAGGGTGGAAAGGAGAAGTGAGTGGGAAGTTGGTGTAACAAGGTGGCAAGATGGATAAGTGGGTGAGAAGTTGGTGGAACAGGATGGGAAGGAGGAGAAGTGGGTGGAAAGTGGGTGAAACAGGATGGGAAGGAGGAGAAGTAGGTAAGAAGTGGGTGGTACAGGGTGGGAAGGAGTAGAAGTGGGTGGAAAGTGGGTGAAACAGGATGGGAAGGAGAAGTGGGTGGAAAGTGGGCGGAACAGGATGGGAAAGATGAGAAGTGGGTGGAAAGTGGGCGGAACTGGGTGGGAAGGAGGAGAAGTAGGTGGGAAGTTGGTGGGAAGGAGGAGAAGTGGGTGGAAAGTGGGTGAAACAGGATGGGAAGAAGGAGAAGTGGGTGGGAAGTGGGTGGAACAGGATGGGAAGGAGGAGAAGTGGGTGGAAAGCGGGCGGAACAGGATGGGAAGGAGGAGAAGTGGGTGGAAAGCGGGCGGAACAGGGTGGGAAGGAGGAGAAGTGGGTGGGAAGTGGGCGGAACAGGATGGGATGGAGGAGAAGTTGGTGGAACAGGGTGGGAAGGAGTAGAAGTGGGTGGAAAGTGGGCAGAACAGGATGGGAAGGAGCAGAAGTGGGTGGAAAGTGGGCGGAACAGGATGGGAAGGAGGAGAAGTGGGTGGGAAGTGGGCAGAACAGGATGGGAAGGAGGAGAAGTGGGTGGGAAGTGGGCAGAACAGGATGGGAAGGAGGAGAAGTGGGTGGGAAGTGGGCAGAACAGGATGGGAAGGAGCAGAAGTGGGTGGAAAGTGGGCGGAACAGGATGGGAAGGAGGAGAAGTGGGTGGGAAGTGGGCAGAACAGGATGGGAAGGAGGAGAAGTGGGTGGGAAGTGGGCAGAACAGGATGGGAAGGAGGAGAAGTGGGTGGGAAGTGGGCAGAACAGGATGGGAAGGAGGAGAAGTGGGTGGGAAGTGGGCAGAACAGGATGGGAAGGAGGAGAAGTGGGTGGGAAGTGGGCAGAACAGGATGGGAAGGAGGAGAAGTGGGTGGGAAGTGGGCAGAACAGGATGGGAAGGAGGAGAAGTATGCAGAGTTCTTCAAGAAACCTCCCAAAAACAGGGAAATCAGCCTCTGTAACAAGAGACAAACAGAAAGACAAACCTTCGCTCCTCTATATAAAGTGCAAATGTGTGCCTTGTATTGAGTATATATAATATTTCTTAGTAAATAAATGAGATTTTAGTGTCACAAATTGGCCAAGTCATGTATAAGCTTGCCACCCCGTCAAGGTCAGAGATCTCGTAATTAACAATGAAAAACTGAGCTAAAGCATTAATCCCCCTTCGGTGGAAAACTAATATATCTCCTTCAATATCCACATGGCATAAAACTGTTGTGGATCACCTATTGTTCTTAAAAATTTCATGGAGACGTAAGGGGTTGGACGTATCTTTATTAGACTCTTGGCTATCGAATTTTTTGGATATACAGCCTACCTAGTATGATTACCTTTCATCTTTCCTTTTTCAAACTGGCCTCATTTCATATGATCCAGGCTCGAGTCTCCTGTGTTCATGCTTGCACCTAGGTTTTGACTGCTTCCTCGTGTTGCAAGAGATTCTACTTTCTTTCTTTCCTTCTTTCTCTGTCTCTCCATCTTTTCTGGCCTTTCTTCTTCTTAACTGTTCTTTCTTTTCATATTCCCTTTTTCCTATTCTTGTATCTATTTCTTTTATAAATGGAGCCTTTACAGGTTGGATACTATAGGCCAAGTTAGGATACTCGCATGTTGCTCGTGCATTTGTATTACATGCCAATTTGTAAGATCTTCATATGTGAATGTATTTTGACTGGATATCTTATTGTTTTGTATTCTACTTGATTACATTGTATCATAATGTATCTACTGTATTGTCTCATTAATAAAAAAACTATTAAAACAATGAAAAACTGATTCTTTGTGGCAGATGCAGTGGATACTCCCACTGGCACTCAAAGTGTTAACTCAAAAATGTCAGGTATTTTTTCTTTTGGTCTTTGTGGGAGTTGGTTTGCTCCAGAATTACTCCTCTTTACCTCCTGTATATGACCTTTAGTAAACCGCTCAACAAAAACTTTCTTATATATATACCAAAGATTTGAAACGTTCTCAGATAACTGCAATAACCTGGGGCGATGAACAGAACTGTAAGTATGCTATTATAAATGCAAACACTTGTCACTGGGTTAATTGAGACATTTATCTCAAAGTTTCTTCATCATTCTCTGTGGGAAAGTGCAATTTAAATGGTTTAGATGAGTGGTTTTTGTGCCATTTAAGTACTGCAGAATTTCAAAACATGATGTGCTTGTAGAACACCTGGCGATACAGCGTAGTCAATGTGTAGATTGCATGAGCTAATTTCTAAATATTTTACATACAGTCTGGTGCTGGGGTAGGACTACAGTGGGTGCAGAGGGTACATTTGTGTCAGGCCTAGCATCCAGGTGGGCCCCATCTGCCCCAGTGCCCAATCGATTCTAATTATGCATCTGTGAAAACAATTCTGTGTTAGGGGGACTAAACCTAAAACCAGACTCTCCAATGACTAGTTACATCACCGGTTTTGTCAGCTGCACACTGTAGCAGCAGTTGTATATGATACATATAAAGTTGACTATATTCATTTATAATTCAGTAAGAAATGCTAATATTAATAGGATATGTTTATATGATGTCAGACATGGTACTTACAATATAAATTGTGATACACATTTTAAAGTTGGAAAAAAAGGTCCCCTTACATGTAGTGCAAACACACACACACACACACACACTGGGCATTCAAACAAACATTAAGCCATATACACACAGCATTCACATATACACACACACACACTGAACACAAACACCTGGCACTCAGACACACACAAACACAAACACTGGGTACTCAGACACACACACACTCTGTGCATTCAAACACACACACATACACACTGTGGATTCAAACACACACACACACTGTGCATTCAAACACACACACACACTGTGCATTCAAACACACACTGAGTATATAGACACATACTTGGGAATACAGACACACACACACACACACACGCAGATGCAAACACAAACTCACACTCTCTTTCTTTCTTTGAAGACACCATTTAAATCAATAAGAATTTACAGATTGTACCTTTCCCACAATGGTGCAGTTGGTTTGCTCCAGAAAGGTACCTCTTTTAGCTTCACAAATAAGGCCCATAGAGCTTTGTACGACTACAATTTATTTGTGTGCCATGATATACTTTCTATATAAAGCTTTCTTGCATTTATGGAGCAGAGGTTCATGTCAGCTTATTTTGAGTGCAGCGATTACAAAATATATTGTAGCTTTCTCAAAGATGGACTGTCCACTGTTTTGACCAAGGAAGTTCTAGATCCAAAAACAGCACAAGCTGTTAAACCAAGGATTCCTGTCTACAAGTGCAGTAACTGATTTAATTGTTTTCATAGTTAAATGTTTTGCAGTTGCTTTAACTCACAATTTCTCCTCTCTACTGTAGTCCAACACCACTCTCCCCTAAGTCTGGAATTAAAAATAAATCAATAAATCAATCAATAAATAACAATATATATAAAAAATGTGCTCTCTCACACAGACCTCCGGTTATTGCACTTTCCTCTACTTTGTCTTTGCCTCCCTGCGTTCCTGTTTTGTCAGATGTCTGTACTCTCTCTGGCAATTGATATAGATTATTTTAAGACTTTACAAACCCATGTACATTTTTTATGTAATTTGTTATTGAGAACCAATGTATTTTGGATGTTACAATAATGTAAATAATTCAGAAGTTTTCTGTGATATTTCATATACAATTACTTGAATGCACTGCTCCACTGGTTCCTATAAATTCTGTCTGGCATCTACATTGTTATATTTTTGTTTTCCACAGATACAACAATATAGGCCTGGATTCCATTGCATGTGATGTTATCATTGGTTTTCTCTCACAGATTCCTATTGAAGACCATGAGTGTATGGGCAGAAAAGTGGCAGATGACATTTAATGTAGAAAAATGTAAGGTTATGCATTTGGGCTGTAGAAACAAACATGCTACATATATGCTAAATGTGAAACGTGGAATCCTCATTAGAGAAAGATTTAGGGGTACTGATAGATGATAGACTTCACAGCAGTGTGCAGAGTAACTCAACTGCTGCAAGAGCAAATAGGGTACTATCCTGCATAAAAAGAGATGAAGATGCAAATATTCTACCTCTATATACATCCTTGGTAAGGCCTAATCTAGAATATGGACTACAGTTTTGGGCACCAGTTCTTAAAAAAAAGACATTATTAAACTGGGAAAAGTGAATTATTTACTCAAAAAGCTGAGCTAAGAACAAGAGGTCATCCAATATGACTAGAGGAAAGGCTCTATCAACTAAAACAAAGGCAGGGCTTTTTTTACAGTAACTATGGTAAAGCTATGGAATTCTTTGCCTCTGGATGCTGTGCTTGCAGTTACTGTAACTACTTTCAAAAAAGTAATGGACACCTATCTAGCTATGGCAATTCAAAGCAGATAGGATGTTGATCCAGGAAAATATACGACTGCCTTTTGGAAAGGAAGGAATTTTTTTACCCATTTGGGGATTAATTAGAAATGGCTTCAATGCGTTTTTTCTGCCTTCCTCTGAATTAATAGGGGTGATTTAGCATGGACTGAACTTGATGGACTCATCTTTTTTTCAGCCTCATCAACTATGTTACAATTTTACTATGTTACAATGTTACTATGTTACCATGAGGAAATTGTTGATAAAAATCAGTGGTATAACCTGCAATAGTATCTAATTTACATCAACTCAGGTAATCTGAAATAATCCCAACAATATTCAAGAATTTAATGCAGGAGAGGATTATGGGTAGTGTTAGGTATTTGCTTAAGGACTCCTGTTCCAAGTCGTCTGTGTAAAGCAGTCACTGTGAACCAGACTGATGGCCACAAGCAGAGCAATGTTTCTCAAAGGGCAAAGTAGGAAACTTCCTAGGGTGTTCTGAAAATTCCTTTACATATTGCAGTCATTTTTTGTGCGAGTTGCAAGTAGGGATGGATTCATTTTTGAGGAAACGCTACAATTTGCCACTATTTCATCATACATTTCTAAGCACGAAAAACCCTAAAAGAACTTTCCAAATTTCTGACTATGAGAGGCCTGCATCAGAGAACTATCTAGCCTCCAAAGTGTTAACATCAGTGGCATGAGTAGTCATTTGAGGGCCCCAGCATGCAAGTAATTATTTTGACCCCCAACACAAAAATATTCTCCCAGGGACATCACTAAAAGCTATGATGCTCATGGGTCAGTGGATCACCTTGGATGGTTGCAACCCTTGGTAGCATTGCTATTTTGGCCAAAATCCGGATTATCTAAATTTAGCCTATCAAACCTTCCATGACAAGAAACAGCACTTGCTAAAACACAGCTGAAAATGTTTCACATTTCATATATGCAACTTAGTCTCTAAGGCAAACTGCATCAATAATTTATTGTTGTCACTTCAGAGAAGTCCCTTCTTTTCTAGGTCTGATATTCCCGCTATTTTGCTCTTATCAAAGCAGATCAAAAATGCCTGAAAGCAGTGAACTGGCAGAAAATTATGAGTCAAATTCCCTGTGTGGCATCTTGAAAAGATGTTTTTAAGTGATAAGCACAGTCTGCTTGATACCGTCTCTGTGAGAAACGAATAAAGATTGTTGTCATAATTGGCTTTTGCATGTTAGAACCCAAAGATTATGGTTGTGGAAAAATCTTTACTTAAAGAAAAAACATTAAAAGAGATGTAAAAACCTCCTAACAAGTAACCCCCATTTGCCTTTCTATTGACCGAAAATCCAAACAGGCCAGTGAAGGTTGTCCTTCTGCCTTTGTTCAAGACATTACATCTTAAGCAATTTTTTCACACCTTAAGGACCCATGATGTGCTATGACCGTCATGGGAAAACTTGCGTTAAGGACCCAAGATGGTCCTGGCACGTCATGGAATTCAGGGGTCCCCAGGTGGCTGCACAGCGTTCAGGGTCTCCTGAAACCATTGGGCAAATAAAAAAGCCCTGTGGTTCTTAACTGCCAGCTGCACGGCTGTTAAGGGGTTAGCCTGAAACAGGTAGAGTGCATGAGCCTACTTAACCCTTTAACATCCAGAGGGGTGTAGACTTCACAACCCTCTGGTCCTTAATGGGTTAGGATTACCAGGTGGGCCAAGTCTGTGTGGTCCTGCTAGCAACTGTCATGTCTGTCTCCATGGACATTGGATTGCAAATCAGTTTTCTCTTGAACAAAGGCACAGGGAAAACATTCATAGGGATTTCTGGATATATTAAGATAAGTGTGTTGGGGGTTATTATTAGGAGTAATTACTTCTCTTTTAAACCTTTGATTGCCACAACACATTGCAGTGCACCTTTGGAGACTACGATTTCCATCATCCCCAACTAGTTTTTTCTTCCTCCCTCCTATTTCTTTTAGTAAAAGGAGGCAGGAAGGCCAAGAGACTAATCCTACAGTTATAACAAATTATATGACTACGTTCGACATCCAGGAGGTAAATATAATCAAGTTGATACCTTTACTGGCTAACTAAGCCTATTTAGGATGCAAGCTTTCAAGACCTTAGGTCTCTTCCTCAGGAAAGTTATACAGATAAATATGAAAACATCTCTCTTATATACAAGTACACATTGCATTGTTTAGAAATGGAAATCAGATTAGGAAGTTCAGTCCAGACTCTGGTTCTCTGATCATCGATACTCAAAGTTGACTAATCACCTTAATTTCTTCTTACATATTTGAAAACTTCATTTAAAACTGCCTATATGTCATATTAACCAAGTTCCAGCAGAAGTACAGTTAGTCACATTTTTATTTCTGGGAAAAGTGAAAGTCTCCTAGTACAGCATCACTGCAAACCTTCATCAGCATATGATAAGTCACTGAAAAGCGTAATTATCATACGAAATGTCACTGGTAGTGCACAGGTACCGCAATTAGCATATGATAACAAGTATGAATATTAACTTAAAGGGACTGTAATGTCCCATAAAAACTTTTTATAGTTTCATAGAGCCTTAGAAAATAAGCAGAATGGTGCAAACCCTCTCTCTCAAACCGCTATGGGCTTAGTCAGGTGACCATGCCATTATACTCTATGATTAATGCTTTCTCTCACAGAAATCAATGGGGAAAAGAGTTTATCATAGACTAGTTCTACATTATTGGATTAGCTATAACCCTTTGTGTGGCAGATGGATGTCTTAAGAACTCTCTGCTGTTACTGGAAAAAGTAGGAGGGAGGAAGATCAGAATGGAATGGCAGCTGGGTGGGGGGACAGCAGTGTGGAATGCTAGTATTTGACACATGGTGGTGCTGTCTAACTTGCATTAACTGACAAATACATAAATCTAATTTTTGCATAAAGTATTATTCTATATAAGAAAAAAATGGCTCACGTACAGGTGATTTTGAAAGTTCTTTCAACTGAATCGAAATCATCATAAGGTATTAAATCTATTTCGAACTGAGGCTTATTAACCCTTTAATACTACATGATGGGACTTCTTTAGCATTCAATGTACTATCAAGCCTCATTTAAAACCAATGGAAATTGTTTTTGTACCCCTATGATGGAGTTGGTCTGCCCCAAAATAGCTCCATTTACTTATTATATCAGCCTCTGTGACTCATTTGTATCTGCAAGGGATACTTATAACATTATCAATCAATCCTGATTGATTTTTAACCCTTTGAGTGCCAGAGAGGTATCCAACGCATTGCAATGCCTCTGTGGCACTCAAAGGGTTAACGGGCCTCATAAGAATTCTAGAGAGTGATATTCAACAAGATGCATAACATTCAAAGGATTGCAAGCACCATTTAAATCAATTGCAATCCTGGGTACCTTTTCTTTCCTCTCTACATTGCAGTTAGTTTTATCCAGAATTGATCCTCTTTTCCGTTGTGTATAAGGCTCCTGGTCCGCTCCTTTCCCTGCAGCTTAGCAAATAGACCTCAATGAATTATTTGTTGATATAAGATCGAGCAATGCCCCTCTGGCAAGAAAGGGCTAAGTGGTTCCAGATTTTGAGAATGCAATTTGAAATATTATATTATGTATCTAAGTACAGAAAAGAAAAAAAAAACTTCTTTCAACTTATGTTATTTAAGAAAAATAAAATCTCCCTTTAAAGTGAAATGATTATGTGTGTCTTATGCTGCCTCTAGGCATGTTTGAACTTTGTAAAGTTTCTTTTGCTTTGAAGAGAATGTAGCATTGAGATTACTCTGTCCTGAGACATAACCTGTACTTAGTTACAGGCAATCATTTGTCAATAGGAATGCATTGCACACCCCTCTGACGCTCAAAGGGTTAAGCAAACTTCTAGGAGTAAATTGATTAGAATTATAGTACCTTGCCTTATAGTAAGAAAATCAATAATTATGGCCTAGGAGCAGAGATGTTACTACAGAAGGTTCATCTGTAATGGGACCCAACCAAGGAGGCCTACTGTCTCTGCATCATCCTGCAATTACTTATAATCAGACCAGTTTTGTATCTTGGATGGTGGATTCTGACATCATGTGATACAACCACTGACAGTATGTAAGATAACAGTAATGCCAATGTCATTAACTTTGTATCATAAACTTTGTATTCACTTTGAGCAACCCCCTGACACTAAAAAGGTTAATTGTCAATATGTGGGTTAAGAGTTACAATGCAACAGCGCTCTGGTACTACTTTTCCTTTATTTATTTGTCAGGCAAAGGCCTTCTGAGATCCTCGGCCTGTGTTAGTACATGATTCAAACTTGCTCCAGACCATTGAGGAAAGTGGGAGGGGACAGCCTCAGATTTTGTGCGAGGGAACCCAATATGTTCTACGGATGCCCCAGTCTATGAGGAAACATGAAGTTTTTATCAGGAATGCTCTCACTGCTAACTCTTTGAGTGTCACATAGACGTCCAAGGCACATCTAACACTCAAAGGATTAATATATTAGATGTTAGGGAGGACACTAATAAGTATAAAATAGCAGTAGTGGCTTTGAATACACATAACCCCCCCCCCCCCACACACACACACACACACATCCTTCCACACTTATATTATGTCCCAATGCATAGAGATTACTAAAGATGTGGGGATCCAAGGACATTTTCTGCAAATGCAAAATAATTCCAATGACATCAGAACCACATACTGATAATGTCCTGCCTTGTCCATTCTAGCATTCCAATAGTAATAATAATAATAAATAGGATATTTCAAATAAGTGGTAAAAGGACAAAGATGCTTAGGAGCAGAAGAAATGTAATAAGATTGATTACAAAACAACCTACTCTTTGCTTTAAGAATATCCACCCATCTTTAAAAAATAATGTAACACAGATTAGCATGTGACTACTAAAGGGACAGTGAGTCCTAGTTGAAAAATACAATAATTTTCTTAATTAATACATCATTGGGCAATACCCTCCTAGGTCACCAAACATACCTCACAAATGTACAGTTAGTGTTTGTTATTTTCACCCTTCCCCGAATTTCTCCAGTACTATTAAATGCAGTTGGTCTCCTCTCTTTTGTCATCCTATCATATTCCTACTAAAATCAAAGGCAAGTCTATTAAAGGGATAGTAATACTTAAAATGTATATTATATATATATATATATATCTATATAAACCACTCTTCAAATATGATATATCCTCCACATACAATAATAAAATATCTAAAAACAAAATAGGTATACAAGAGGTTAATAAGTTTCAATATCGACAATAGAAACTAAACCTGTAATGTGGAAGATAAACTAAACTAAAATAACACCTATATAAAAGCACAATACTTAGTGTGGAAAAAGATATATGTAGTAGTCCAACTCTTGAAAGTTAATTGGAACACCAATATTGTTTGAGGACTACACTTCCGCTGTAGCGGGCGGGTACCTTTGATGTTCTATTTCTTGTCCAGTCGGTGTTGTATCTTTACTGCAGTGTTCGAATTTCCCCTTCAACTTCGTATTATAGTGAATCCTATCAGCGGGCAGGGTAATAAAGATTTTCACCACACTTCCACTCTCTGAACAAATGGTGGTGATACCTCTCCCTTCCTTATGATTCACTGTGCAGTAATAGCTGCTCAATCCACAATGTATCCAATCGGTACCCCCCGTCCGTCACAAAGCTGTGTAAGTCCGTGTTCCAATTGTTGCTCAAGAATAACAGAGTCCTTCCAACGCGTTTCGTACCCCACACGGTACTTCTTCAGGGATATATTGTTAACATGGATTTATGCCCGCTGATAGGATTCACTATAATACGAAGTTGAAGGGGAAATTCGAACACTGCAGTAAAGATACAACACCGACTGGACAAGAAATAGAACATCAAAGGTACCCGCCCGCTACAGCGGAAGTGTAGTCCTCAAACAATATTGGTGTTCCAATTAACTTTCAAGAGTTGGACTATAAGAGTTGGACTACTACATATATCTTTTTCCACACTAAGTATTGTGCTTTTATATAGGTGTTATTTTAGTTTAGTTTATCTTCCACATTACAGGTTTAGTTTCTATTGTCGATATTGAAACTTATTAACCTCTTGTATACCTATTTTGTTTTTAGATATTTTATTATTGTATGTGGAGGATATATCATATTTGAAGAGTGGTTTATATAACTATAATAAACTAGAGAATACTTTGGTAAAGAAGGTGTAGCGCTTTCTTTTGTTGTTTGTGGTAGTTATCTATTGTTAACCCCATGCACTAGGGGGTATTAGGATATAGCGATACACCTTGGTTTGCCCTATTTATTGGTTTTGTATGGTGGTGAACAGTGGGGGCTATATAGGGCGCCAACCCTTGTGGGTCCGATATTAGTGGATATTTGGTGTGTATATATATATATATATATATATATATATATATATATATATATATACACACACATACACACATATATATCTTTTGTAGCATTTATTCCCTGAGTAAAACAAGGAACCTCCCACTGCTGAGAGGTGTTTTATTCAAAAGTTATTAGATTCCAAACTTGAATTTTTTTAGGTGCAGTATCACAGTGGCCTGAAATTGTACAGTGGCGTTGTTGCTACACACCATCCTATGGACAGTTCTGGTCAGTTGACCACCAAAACCCTCTGGTCCTCAAGGGGTTAAAGCACAAGTCTGTTGTAGTTTGTTATCATGCTACTGCGGTTATCACAAATAATTCCCAGGTGGCACTGTCCTTATAATTTTAACCTTTTGAGTGCCAGAGAGGTATCAGTGCATTGCATTGGATACCTCACTGGCACACAAAGGGTTAAATGTATCTAATAATCATGGCTTTCTTCTAAATGTGCTAAAGACTTGAAATCTGTAAAAGGCTGGAAACACAGCAGTCAATAAAGGTAAACAAGCCTGTGCTCTTTGCCGTTCCTCACTACCGATGTCCCACGCTGTGACTGCACTGTATGTAATGCTCTGGTAAGAGCTTGGAATCAATATTTGTAAAAAGGCCTCTTCTTGTACATAAGATTTTCACTGCCTCAGATTTAAAGTAAGAGGAGGCGAACAAAAAATAATGTGGAACATGTTTTACGTGGTTATTTTTAACATTGTTATGAGGCAAACATTGTTATGAGGCAAAGTTTGAACTTGATGGACTTGTGTCTTTTTTCAACCTCATTTACTGTGTTACTAGGTTTTTTTTAGAGTGGTGGTTCTCAATCTGAGTTTTTCAGGGCATCCCCCCTGCCTCTACAGTACAATTGGTTTGGCCCAGAACTGTACATCTTTATCTTCCTGAATACGATCAACGGGACTTATAGGGGAAAGTAAAAAGGAACAATTGTGGAGCAACTCATCATATTATATTATATATATATATATATATATATATATATATATATATATATATATATATATATTGCTAATGTATGTTTGTCAGAAGCTGTCATGTGCAGTACAGATGGCTGCGTGCACTGCAGTCATGCGCAGTACAGACTGCCCTCTCCGCAGCTGGTAATGGAGTGGGGCGCTCCGAATTCAGACCATAGTGCACAGAGAGTTCGGTGTGCAGAGAGGACTACAGTCTAAATTCGGAGCACCCCGCTCCATTATCAGCCACAGGCAGTCTCTACTGTGCATGACTGCACCGCGGCCACTGCTGCCTGGCACTGAGAGCCACGGAGGTATCCATACCTCCCAACATTTACTATGGCCAAAGAGGGACACTTATTTTAGATGGTGTTGCTGAGGGAGTAGCTGGTGGGCGGATGTTACAGAAAGTTTTAGGTTATTTCATAACCTATTGATACCTCTTTGTGTAACTGAATAAAAGATTTAGAGCAAGACCGAAGTATTTTTGTTTACACAGACACAGTGAGTTTTATTGCTGTGAAGCAATGTGATACACTTATATAAAAAGAGGGACATCAGTGAGGGAAAGAGTGATTTCGTTCTCAAAGGGGGACACTTGGGAGGTATGGGTGTCCATTGAACTGCAAAACAATGCACTAGAGGCCTCTGTGGCACTCAAAGAGTTAAACTATCCATTTAACTCAGTAGTTATTTATTTGCTCACTACAGTCCATTGGTTTGCTCCAGAATTCTCTATAAATCCACCTCTTGGTACTTGTTATTTTTTTTCTTTTGCATACAGTGTGACAAAAGCGACAGCTCTAATGTGAAGGAAGAAATGGCAGCTTAAAGCACAGGGACAACCAGATAACCCAAAGTACCTGAGAAACACATAATGTCACTGTCACCTCGAGTCACTGAGAAAAGCCTTTCCACAGGGTACTAGTGTAATATGTGTAGTCTCTCGGCTCCAGTGATCAGTACACAGTATACTCTGTGGAGTCATGCTCTGTTTTAGCAATTAACTATGGTGGGAATTTATTTTTGTAGTTAACCTCTTGTTACGTTTCAACCCTTTAATGACACATGACCGCCAGGACCATCATGGGTAAACTTGCCATAAGGACCCTTGACGGTCCTGGCATGTCATGGAATTCAGGGCAGCTGCACGCCGTTTGGGGAGCCCTGAATCAGATCCAAGAAAAAAAAATGCTCTGTGGTCCTTAAGGGGTTAAGCACCAGAGGGGTGTGCAATGCATTGTAAAGCAATGAAGAAACAGATGTCATATGCCTTTTCTGCTGAGTACAAGGAACTCTCGTTCTTGGTATAATCTTCAATCAAAATGTATTACAGATGAGACTATTTGCCATTTGGACAGCGGCTGGAGTTATTGCTAACAGACTGAAACAAAAATAATTGAATGAGAAATCTTCCCATAATGGGAGTATCATTCAGGACATTTCCTATAACACAGTTTTTCATTAAAGAGATGGTAATGTTTCACAATAACAGCAGCTACAATTAACCGTCATAGCATTTGGGCCATGAAGAGCATTATTTCAGTACCGCCTGAGTTGTAGTTCAAGAGTAATTGACTATAGGGCTGTAAGAAGGGCTGCTCACAGTAAGAAGAGTGTTCCTTGCTGTGATCTGTCTGGTATTAAGACCAGATTCCACATCTGAGGGGAGGTGGCTTACTCTGGGTAAAAGGGGAGGGGGATACTTTATCATTCAGTTACTCTTGAACTACAACTCTGACAGTATTGAAATAACTACCTCCATGGCTCAAATACTATTAATTGGAGCTGCTTTCATTGTGAAACATTACTATTCCTTTAAACAAGTTCCTTTGAATTGATAAAATATTTCTTGTAACTTATTAACTGCTTCTTTTACCCCTTGGATCTGTGACTCTCAGCTCCGTTCCTCAAGACAGGCCAACAGGCCATTTTTTAACCCTCTGAGTGCCAGAGGTGTATCCATTGCTACTGGATACTCCTATGGCTCTCAAAGGGTTAAGAAAATCCCTGCTTAAATACAGGCAGACCAATCACAATGACTGAGCTGATGATCACATAGGTGTTAACCCTTTGAGTGCCAGAGGGGTACGCAACGCTACCCCTCTGACACTCGAAGGGTTAACAAGCAGATATACAGAACAGCTGCACCGCTGGCAAATGCTGAGGACCAATGGGAAACACTGCCTGGGATGATGCTCACAGGGATGTCTTCAATGCACTGAGAAGCAATATGCTGGAGATATCTAGCATTGAAGGGATTAAAAATCATTAAAGTATTCTTAAAATAATTAATAATAATTATAAATTAATTAGTATAATATAGTGCATGGATGTCCAACGTGCGCCCCTCCTGAGTCCAGGCTGAGGTCAGCCTTAGATTTTTTTACCCAATTACATACCTCCCAAGTGTCCCTATTTAGGAGGGACAGTACCTCTTTCAGACCCAAATCTCTCTGTCCCTATTTCAAACCCTAGTATCCCTCTTTTTAGGAGATCAGACTGTGTGGTGTGTACATAAGTTTCACATTGCTCCACAGCCATACAAATCACATTAATGTTGGTTTCAGCTTCAGTATATGTGCTTACAAATTAGTCTGTGTACATAAAATACTTGGTGTTGCTGTAGATCATTTATTCATTTACACAAAGAGATGTCAGTAGGTCATGTAATTACCTAAAAATTCTTGGTAATGCTCCGCCCACCAGCCACGCCCCCAGTAACACCCCCTAAAACAAAAGTGTCCCTCTCTGGCCTTTTCAAATGTTGGGAGGTGATTAATTAACTAGAACACATGAACTACTGGGCCAGTAAGACCTGATCCCCTGACTGCCTGTACTGTACTGTACAGATCATAAACAGATGTTTGTTAACACTTTCAGTGCCAGAGGGTATGCAACACATTGCAAAGCAATGTGTTGCACACCCCTCTGGCATTCAGAGGGTTAACTATCAGTATTGTTATTGACATGATCAACAAATAAACAAATCCATATTTTCTGAGCAGCTGACAGGCTATAATTCACCATAGTTATCAGTAAAAGAAAATAAAGCGTCCCTCACACTGACGCCCCTGATATGGTGTTGTTGGATTATAATAAAACTTCTGTTTTTATTAGATAAAAGATGGAAACATCATACTGTCAGGAAACGACATGTGATAATTATTAAATGGATAGTAATGTTTCACAATAAAAGCAGCTCCAATTAATCTTCATAGTATTTGGGCCATGGAGAGTGTTATTTCAATACTGTCAGAGTTGTAGTTCAAGAGTAATTGAATGAGAAAGTATCCCCCTCCTTCCCCTTTTACCAAGTGTAACACTGCTCACCTCAGAGCAGCAAGACTGTTCAGATGGATCGCAGAGTAGAACAATCTTCAGTGAGCATAATGAAAAACTTGTCAAGGGGGCAGGGGTTTCCTTATGTTCAGAGTAAGAAGATTGTCCATTGCTGCGATCTGTCCGGTCCCAGGACCAGATTCCACATCTGAGGGGAGGTAGCTTACACTAGGTAAAAGGGGCAGGAGGGGATACATTATCATTCAATTACTCTTGAACTACAACTCTGATCGTATTGAAATAGCGCTCTCCATGACACAAATACTATGAAGATTAATTGGAACTGCTGTTTTTTGTGAATTATTACCCTTTAAAGGGATAGTAATACTTAAAATGTAAAAAAAAAATATGTTGTAGGGTTTATCCCCCTGAGTAAAACAAGAGTACTCCCACTGCTGAAAGGTGTTTCATTCAAAAGTTATTAATTTTCAAAGTTGAATTTTTTAGGTGCAATATCACAGTGGCCTGAAATTGTACAGTGGCGCTGTTGCTACACAATCCTATGGACAGCTCTGGTCCCAGGACCATAAATCTCCATAGGATGGTGTAGCAACAGCACCACTCTACAATTTCAGGCCACTGTGATATTGCTCCTAAAAAATTCAACTTTGAAAATTAATAACTTTTGAATGAAACACCTTTCAGCAGTGGGAGTACTCTTGTTTTACTCAGGGGGATAAATCCTACAACATATATTTTTTTACATTTTAAGTATTACTATCCTTTTAACCCCTTAACGACATGTGACGTACTATGACCGTCACGGTCCTTGAAATACTCAAGGACCGATGACGGTCATAGTACGTCACGTACTTTTTACTTACAGCGCTCTACCGGGAGCGCTGTAAGTAAAAATAGGGCCTGAAATTGACCTCTCCAAGATCGGCGCGATCTCCATCAGGCCCCATAATGACGCGCCGATACACGCAACAGGTCACGTGTACCGGCGCGTCCACGTGGTTCTATGCGGTCCTTATGGGACGGATACGTCCCAGGACCGCCGGTTGTTAAGGGGTTAAGAATGTCTTATTTATTATATAAATAGCAATGAGTGATAACTCATTTGCACGTATGTGTCACACGATTTGACTGTCCATTGGCTAGAAATTGACTGGGATCCCACTTCTCCCCTGTGGGTGACAGGAGGAGAAGGCCATTAAGGGTTCTCTGGCCAGGGATTCTTGGGGTGAGGGGGTTAAACAGATTAACCCTTTAAGGGCCAAAGGGTTGTGCAACATATTGCATAGCAATGCATCAGTCGGTTCTCTCACCCTGAAAGGGTCAATGAATAAACCAACAATTTTCAATTCCAAGTCCTCGAGGAACACAAACAGGTAAGATTTTAACCCTTTAGCACTCAGAGTTAAGGATATCCCTACTTCAGCCCAGATAAATGAATCACAAAGACTGAGCCACTGACTATGCCTGTTATCAAACAGATATATATACTTAACCTCCTGAGTACCAGAGTGGTGTGCAGCAACTCCTAGTAATAAATCTCCCTTATTTTAATATGGGCAGAAAATCATAATGTCCACTATGAATTGATTCTGGGTGTACTTGGTCCCCAAACCCCTCTTGGCACTCCTGAGGGGCCTCCTCCTGCAGTTTAGGTTGCATTTCTCCCTGTGCCTTTTTATTTTAGGTGTGCAGTGTCTTGGGACTGTAAGAGACTGGTACAGTAAAAATGATACGTTTACAGGCTAACATGGGGATCTAGGATGCAAGCTTCCAGGACAACTAGCTGCGCGATGCAAGAAATGTGCGCATCTGCTACAGACATTATTGTGCGCACATAGATTTTGAGCATGTTCTAATCCAGGAAGCTGAATAGCGAACGCTTCTTGAATTGCGCATAAAAAATTATTTTTTATGACAACACTACACAGAAGTATAAATTTGTTCGCATTAGCAGTTCCTGCATTAGGCGCATTCGCTATGCCACTCACACAGATTAGTTAATCCTGGCCACGCCCACAAAAAATAAATATGCGCAGCTGTTCGCTAATCTTTACTTTTCATGCGCAATTCAACAAAATCACGCGCAAACCTATTCCCTAGTGGTTTTCACATGGGAAATAGAGATTGTTTCCTGCATTCCGTCATAAGTCTCTTCTTCAGGTATAATAAGAATCTTATTATGTCTGACGAAGAGACCTTAGTTGTTTTAAAAGCTTGCATCCTAGAGCCACTAAGTCAACAAAGGTATCAATTTTACCCTACTAGTCTCCTGCATTTTCTACAGCTAACACAGTACCTTGTTTTACCCATTAATACTAAGGCTGAGGACCTCCTTGTCAACCTGTTCCTATGTGACCAGGAAGCAGGTGCTGGTGGGAGAGGCTTCAATTATGCCTGAGGAGAATTTCCAGGTATTTGTGTCCTCCCATATCCGAGAGCCAAGCCCTTGACACTGGAAGAGTGACAGCTTTCACCTCTCAGTGGGCCTTAAATAAGGTACTCGTTTCCCACCCCATTAGGATTAATTTAACTTCACCTTTCTCTTTTAAAATAAATGCTTACATTTTTTATAACAGTTAGCTTTTTATGGTTTATTTTCTGATGGGCTACATTGTGACATCTTCTGATTAGCCAGCTTAGCCATCCAATCAGGAAACAACCCTCTTATTAATATACTGGTCCCCAAAACAAATCTTTAATTAGAACTGCATATCCTGTCCATGGATTCTTTGTAGTCAGACTCCAGGACCTCAAATACTCACTTCCTTCCTAAGATGACAGTGGGAGGAGTTTGAGGTCCTAGAGAATGCCCACAAAAGAATCATGCCCACTCCATAAGCCCTGCATGCATTGCTAAATAGATTCAACTGGGGAAACCAATCCATAAGAAATGATTCATAAGAGACACTGCCTGCCCATATTGAGATAAATGTAGGTTTATTTAGTGTTTGATTAACTCTTTGAGTGCCAGAGGGGCAAGCAATTCAGAACCTGACCTGCTGATGAGTCCTGAATACCAGTGTTGAAGGTCACTGAAATATTTTGTATTTCTGTCATAACATAAAGGGTTAATTTGGCAGGATCTGGAACGTGTTATGGGCCTGTACCAAAGCAAACTACAGCAAACTGTACCATTTGGGAGAAATAGATAATATAATTGATTTAAATGGGACTTTTAACCCCAACGCATTGTGGAGGAATGTGCTGCAGACCTCTCTGGTATTTAAAGAGCTCCGCAATGCATTGGAGACCTGTCTAGCATTGAGGGGGTTAAATGCCCCATTTACCTGAATGAAAGTTGTAGGAATCATTATTTCGCCCCTACAGTGCAGGTGACTTGTCCAATAATTGCTCCAGTTTACACTGATACATAAGCCCCTAAATATTTAATAAAAAAATGCTGACACACAAATGCTTTTCACAGGATAATGAATAGGATTAAGTCTGTCACAATTTGGCAGTCAAGCGGGAGTTCTGTCCTGCCTGGTCTATAATGTAGAATTTGATATACTTCAGTGAAAGCAATTCTTGCTGTGATCAGCAGATTTCCACATCTTTCACACCATTCACGATCAGAATAGTCAGAATTGTTAATACAATAATTACCTGTTACACTCCATGTTTTGCAATAAGAGTCCAAAATATACAAGGTTACTCTAAATGCCAAAGGCTTATCTAACACATTGCAAAGCAATGCATTAGATACCCCTCTGGCACTCAAATTTTTAACCATTTGAGTACCAGAGGGATCTCCAAAGCATTGTGATACGCCTCTGGTGCTCAAGGATGAAACAGGTTGCTGTAACTTAACATATCAGATACTTACTTCTAGAATATATTAAATTAATCATGGTAATCCCTAAAATATAACCTTAATCTTGTTTTTTACCATATGTAAATTGCCCTGTGCAGAGATCACTTACTTAATGTTGTTTGTGCTGTTTGTATTGAGAGAGAGGTGCTAGTGCCAACTGCTCTTGTATCCTTGCCTCAGACCATTCACAGATAATCCTGGCCAAGCAGTGGGAGCCCTGGAGCCTGGAATAGGCAGGAATGTCTGCTCCCTCAAGGCATTTGTAAGACTGGATTGTAGGCATCAGAAAGCAATAGCATGATGTATAGGGTATTTACATTTATTTTCGGTGTTACTGTTCTTTTAACAGCCCCATGTTCAAAAGTAAAGTGGCGCAATCCTCAAGAAAACCAACTGCACCAAAGTGGGAGAAAAAACTCCCATAGATTTAAATGGGGCATTGTTACCCCGTGAATGCTGACAAGGTCAACAACACAGTGCTTTACAATGCTCTGGAGAAATCTATAGAACTCAAGGAGATGAATACCCCATTTAAGTGATTGGGACCTTTTCATTTCTCCCCTGTGGTGCATTTGGGCTGCTCCATGCCACCTTTGTTTTGATCTTAAGGCCTTAAAGGCACACTATTTCCCCTATACAAGTTTACCTAATTGGCATCGTCATACAGTGATAAGTTCTAATTGTTGTTTTTTTTTTTTGTTTTTTTTAAATGCATGCAATTGCAAAATTTACATTATTAAAATTGAGCCGTGGACTTACAGCTCCGCACCGCAGCCTGTCAATATTTGTCTGTTCCTCCCTAAGTATTGTTGTGTTCCAACCTCCGCTGATCACGGAGGATTTCGCCATGTAAGCTGGTTGAAACGCAACAATAATTGAGGAGGAACAGAAGATAGACAGATTGTGGTACAGAGCTGTAACAATAGGCTGTCCGAAAGTAAAGCACATGCTCATTTTTAATAATGTAAGTTTTGCGAGAGCATGCATTAAAAAAAACCCAAAACAACCAATGATTAAAGCTTATCGCTATATGAGGATGGCAGTTAGGTAGACTTGTATAGGGGTGATAATTCCCCTTTAATTTTAAACTTAAAGTGAGAAATTGGTAACTGGATCTGTAGAACCAGAAGTTGTTTGGTCTGTTTCTTGGCCTCTGAGCTAATCTAGAGTGGTGTTGGGGTGCAAGGCTGATAAAATGCATGGATGAATGGTCACCATTATACATTCAGGACCAGATGTATCTCTGGCATCCAATTTCATAGCACCTTGGGGCTTCTAGCAATGCCCATTATTAAACCTCCACTTCTCCTACTACTGTGTTCCTAGCCTAATTCACTTTTTCCTAGCACAAAATATACTCTTAGCTTAGAAAATGTAAACATTAAATACAATCTCTAATAAAGTGGTCTGTCTAGTACAGTGGTATTCAAACTATTAAATAAACTGTATAAAATATACCTGAGTGCCAGAGGGGTGTCCAATTCATTGGTATATACAGAAGGAAATAATTTGATTAAGGCATCGGTCATTCCCTATTCTAACTAACTGATCCACCTTTCTCTAACCTTTTTTGCCACACATGTGTGTATTATATATATATTATATATATATATATATATAAGGACCAGCTGCGCACGCACGTGGTGGTCACTTAATGACCACCGAGCAGTTTTTTTTTTTTTTTTTTAATCCAATTCCGGACTCCGCTAACGGCGTGCAGCCCTGCAGGGAGGACCGTCATGGGTCCTTAAGTGTATAACAAGCCATGACGGTCCAGGACCATTATGGGTTCTTAAGGTGTTAAAGGGATAGTAATACTTCATTTTAACTTTATTTTATTTTGTAGGCATTAAAAAAACATGAAGAATGATATAAGTCTTATCTCTGAAACCTTTATGGTTTAAGAGATATTCACAAACAAAGTATCCCCACCCTGTTCAACCAGATCAGAAGGGAGATGCCCAGGTAGACTGCAGAGAGGGACAATCTTCAATTAAGATAATGGAAAAAGCTGAAAAACTTGTCAAGGGGGGAAGGGCTTTCATTATTTTCATACAAAGAAAATTGTCCCCTTCTGTTATCTGTACTGTCATACAACCAGACTCACATCTGAGAAGAGATGGCTTACACTAGGTAAAAGGGGCGGGGAGGGGAACTTTGCTTGTGAATATCTCATAAACCATAACGGTTTGAGAGATAAGACTTATATCATTCTTCATGTTTTTTTAATGCCTACAAAATAAAATAAAGTTAAAACGAAGTGTTACTATCCCTTTAAGCAATTTAAAGGGATAGTAATACTTCTTCATTACTATCCCCCATGTTGTAGCCCTTAAAATTGTGAATTCAATGATACCAGCGGCATCTCTCTATGGTTTGAGTGATATCCGCTTTCAAAGTTCCCTCTCCTTCTCTCTCTGTTGACATCAGCATTATAGCTGACAGTGGGAGAATCCGGTCAGTGAGCAAGCGGAGGCTTTGCAGAAGTCCTGAGATCGTATTATAGAAACAGAAATTCTTCACTAAAATGGTCTTCTACGTGTGCTTGGTTTGCTTTTTAGTGAAGGATTTCTGTTTCTATAATGAGATCTCAGCACTGCTGCAGAGCCGCCGTGGGTCCCGGGACCGGATTCCCCTGCTGTCAGATAGAATGCTGACGTCAGGAGAGAAAGAAGGAGAGGTAACTTTGAAAGCTGATATCGTTGAATTCAGAATTTTAAGGGCTACAACATGGGGGATAGTAAGAAAGAAGTATTACTATCCCTTTTTTAAAATATGTTTCGTATATCTCATTTCATTGTAAACCTCTTTGTTAAGCCACATTGGTTTTAAATTTTTCCTCTTCAATACTAGATTTGTCTCCAACAAACTGAGAAGGAATAAGTTGTTGGCTTCAATAGAATTTAAGTGGTTAAAGCCATATTTAAGTTAATAGCATTTTTATTTCTTCTCTATGGTGCAGTTGAGTTGGGCTTTGTTTATAAAGCTGAAGTGGAGCAGTTCAGGAGAAATCTAACTGTACTACAAGGGCCAAATAAAAATTCCAAAAATTCCCACTGATTTCAATAGTGTTTTAACCCCTTAAATGCTAGAGAGGTTTATACCTTTCTAGCATTCAAAAGACTAGAAGGAAAATTATAATGAAATGCAGTGCAGCTGGTTTACTCCAAAATTGCTATACATAGGTGTTCTGCACAGAGCAATTCATCAGTAACAGGGGTGATTTACAGCCAGGTCATTCTAGTTTGATGACTCAATTCCTGTTATAGTTAGTATTGTACACCTCCAGCAGGGTAATACACCATTACATGCCACCAGAAGAATACACCATTATATGCCTCCAGCAGGACAATATACCATCACATGCCACCAGTAGACCAATACACTACTACATGCCACCAGCAGAGCAATGCACCAAAACATACCTCCAGTGGGAAAAGCATCCTTACAAAGAGAGTAATACAGAATTACATGAGACAAGCAGAGCAGTTTATAAATACATGCCCCCAGCAGAGGTATACACCATTAAAGAATCAAGTGAAGTGACCTGGTAATTTTCTATTGGTAAGCTTTTATTTGACATAAATAGCACAGCACAGTAAACAGAGTAGTGCAATTCATTTACAAAGAGGGATATCAGGTCACACAGCTACCAAGTGATACTAAGTGACAGTGACATAACCCCCCAACTGGAAGTCCCTCGAGCGTTCTTAGAAAGCATAACGTAAAACTTCAAAGCTCTTCTAAAGAACATCTACATCTTCTGCATGGTAGTAGGTTGTGAAATAAATGTAAAGGGGACTAATTCTGTAGAATAATCACTAGCTAATTAATTTTTATGTGAATACTCAGGCTGATGTACTAAGAAATGTTGTGTAATTCTGGTGCTCACCAACCGCAACACAAATTCCTATTGCTTAAAAGGGACAGTATGGGGTCAGAACAAAGTACATTTTAGGTATAAGGAAAGCTCATACCTGCAGGAGCAGGCTTAGTCCGCATGTCGTCATTACTTTAACAGCATTGTATGTATGTATCTTTATTTATATGGCGCCACACAGTGTACGCAGCGCCTTACAATAGACATATGTTACAATAAATAAGGGGATGAAATAAGTGCGACATTCATAGAAACAATGGGAGAGAGGTCCCTGCCCCAAGGAGCTTACTACTCTAAAGTCACTGTTTTTCCTTTAAACCGGGTGATGTCACAGATTGTTTTGTTGCTCATTGGACATCTCCACAGAGATCATTAAAGGGGTAGTAATACTTTATTATTACTATGCCTCATATTGTAGATATTTGCAAAATAATTTAATAGCCCCCAGTTTAATCTCTCAAATCTTTATGGTTTGAGAGATAACCGAAGGCAAAGTTCCCCCCTCCCTCCCCCTTCCCTGAAGTCAGCGTTGTGCTGACTGCAGGGATATAAGGTCTGTCTTTCATCATGCGGCTCTGCAGCAGAGCCGCGATCGCGTTGGTGAAAAATAATTATTTCACTGAAACGGTCTTCTACATGTGCTTGCAAACCATTCAGGGACATTGTTTTATCCCTGAATGGGGACTGTCAGGGACATGGGACACACGTTTCAAATCAGGGATTGTCCTGGGCAATCAGGGACACGTGGACACCCTAGCTGTGTGTGGCAGCCAGATGGAGGATGTGTGTGTGTGTGGGGGGGGGGGGGTTTGAGTTAAGAAAGGGGATATCGGGGGTTTGAAAGTAGAGTTTTTATTTGCCAGTCTTGCTTTGCCCCCTCCTGGTCGGGGCTCACTTATTGGGTCTCACGGGTCAGGGCTCCTGGATGATTAACGAATGGGGGGGTTTGGGGCCCTGCTTGATGCACTCCCTAGATGCTATGATGTGTTGGGGTCACAACCGCGGTGTCCTGCATCTGATGGCCCTGCTCCACCATGCTGGTTTCTCAGTTTTGCTCTTACCAGCCGTGTCGAGGGCCCCTTGGGGCTCCCATGGTGCTTCAGCTCCTGCTTGCTTTTTTACCCCCTAGCTCTCATCCCTGGCTGGGGGTTGAAGTTGTTGGCACAGGAGGGGGGCACTGTGGTGACTCTTTGGCGCTATATTCCTGACCCCGTCATGTATTCTTGTCAAACGTATCAGCCTTTTTATGTTACACGGGTGCTATATGCTATGTGGTTTTTCATGGCATTCTGTCTTCTTACTGATTGTGTTAGATGGATTACAATTGAATATCTTACTAATATCGAATCAGAACAGCTAACAAGGGGTTAAACGTATAGCAATGAAATGAAGACGTTGACTTAATTACAGTTGAAGGGCTAGGTGGTCCTACACTGTAGTACTGCATGCTTACAGCAGAATTGTGAACTTTAGGTCCTTATGCACAAGAAAGCGTAAATCTGGAACATACCAACTGCCTCACTTTATAATCTGAAATAAGAACTGACCCTTAGTAGCCAGACAGTAAAGCCTAGATACTGTGGGCCATAAAGACAACCATGTTGTAATTCAGAAGTAAACAGATAGCATCACAGGAGACACATAACTACCCACTGATTAACCCTTTCAGTTACAGGGGGATAAAGAGAGGTCTCTCATTAAAGCGGCTAATAACCCAATCTAAACACTCTGGCACTCAAAAGGTTAAATGAAGGTGCATTTTTATTTGTTCCCTGTGGTGCAGTCGGTTTGCCTTTACACATATGGTCCATTCTAAGCAATACATAAACAGATATAGGCTGCTGTACAAAGGGAAAACATCTATGTAATTCAAAGGACACCTAATCCAAGGGTATATTCCCTCTTTAAAGTCAAACTATACCTTTAAGTAATAAGAGAATTAGTTATTTTATGCAGTCTCCAAAATGTTGTGGATGCTCGGTTTTTTTTCTTTCAGAAATCAACTATTCTTTTTGATGACTTATTAACGATGTTAATAATGCAGTGCCAGGAGCATCCATTTTATCACAGGGGAGACAGCTGTCTGTAAGCTTGCTAAATCACTATTTATTGAGCAAGCCTGAACCAAATGGACAGTGATGTAATGTCTAACCTTTATAAGGGGGTACAGATTAGCTGTCTGAGGAGGGTACACAACATTATCAGATTGCACGTCTTCCATTTCTGCAATTTAGATTTTTGGTGTTTTAAGGTCATAGTGTTCTCAGCTTCTAAAGTAATACTTTGTTATAAAAATATCTAAAATTGTAGATATTAATAATAGAATTAAAATAAGCTACTTCCCATGTCTCAAAACTTCATAGTTTTTGTGTTCGTAGCATTTAAACTTACCCCCTCCCTCCCCTTTCTCATACGTTAGCACTCTAGCTGACAGCTGCAGAATCCGGTCATTTGACCAGACGGAGGCTCTTCAGCAGAGCCGAAATTGCGATGTTTATGTAGAACTACTTCATTGGAATGGTCTACAAAGTGTGCATGCAAACCATGCACATTTTGTAGACCATTACAATGAAGTATTTCTTCATAAACATTGCAATTTCAGCTGAAGAGCCTCCGTCTGGTCAAATGACCGGATTCTGCAGCTGTCAGCTAGAGCTCTGAAGTATGAGAAAGGGGAGGGGGGAAGTTTAAATGCTACAAACACAAAAACTATTAAGGGAAGTAGCTTATTCTAATTCTATTATAAAAATCTCTAAAATTGTAGATATTAATAACAAAGTATTACTATCCCTTTAATCGCTGTGGTCATGGTTTGGTACTATATTTTTGTCAGTGGAATAAAAGTAGCACTGCTGCAAATGTATCTTATTCCAAGGAGGAGATGCACTAAGGCAGTGTTTCTCAACCAGGGTGCTGTGGCTCTTTAGTGCACCACGGACATCCACTTTGGGTGTCCCCGAAGACTTTGACAAAAATGTGAATGTTGATTTTAAAATGTATGTTTATGTAAATTAATATGCATAATACATTTGTTTTTACTATTCTAATTGTGTGAGAGGTTAGAATAACTATATTTATACACCTGTAACCTTGATTGCACTCTTGAAAAATCACATACAAACTTTTAGTGGTGCACTGAAAGCAAGAAAAGATTGAGAACCACTGCACTAAGGTGAGATAAACACTGCACCTAAAGAACTCTTTAACCCCTTAAGGACTGGGAAAACCTGAGGTCGATTTCACTTAAGGACCGGAGCAATTCTGGCCTTTTGACTATGTCTATTTTTTTTTTTTTTTTTTTTTTGACTATGTATTTTATCTTACCCATGAAAATTATATACCATTTATTACGCACAAATAGGGCTTTCTTTTGTTACCATACTTATATGGATAGTCCACCATTTATTTTAATAAAATTAAAGAAAACGGTAAAAAAAAAATAAAAAAAAACATTTTTTTTCTCTTGGGATCATTTAGGCACAATGGGTTACATTTTTATGGACACTGCATGAAAGGTATGACTGGTTAGTCATACCTACAAAATGGGCAGTTTTGGTCACTGTCCCCCCCCCCCGGGTGAAAAAACCCATGTCCCTTTTTCCCACCTTATTTTCCCACTGTTTTATTGATGAGCATTGGTGGTGTGTATAAATGTATTTCATAGCTCCACAACAATCACACTCCCAATTCTGGTTATTAACATGTTTTTTTATTTAAATAAATTTTCTGTTAAAAAACAAAAAACAAAATTTAATTTTAGCAGGTCAAAATGGACCTGCTTTTAGCCAGCCTCCAACACAGCAGTGAAGGGGTTAATACCCCCAGCTGCTGCATTTTACTTGTCCACTAGGAGTCTCCTCTCTGCTTCTCTGTCCCTTATTTTGATGTAAGGGACAGACAGGCGGAGGAGAGACACAAGAAGCAATTGTGAAAGTGGCTGAGACTGAATGCTCCGGTCCCAGAGCGCTCAGTTTCAGCCGGGAATTAATGCTAGCAGTGTGCACGGAGGTGCGCTGCTATCATTTAACCAATGACGGCCAAGGACTGTCATGGGTCTTTAAGGCAAAACAACCCATGAAGGTCCTGAACCATCATGGGTCGTTAAGAGGTTAATCTACTCTTCTACTGTGCCTATGAACTAAGATCACTTCAACTTGAAAAAGAAGCCCCATATAATACACATACCTGGGAACTTCCTCCCCTTGAACTCCCCAGATCATGTACTGCTGACCAGGGGGATGTAAATCATACAGTTAGCATCAAGGGGTGGGTCTTAATCATGTGAGCAGGGTTACAGTCCTTGAGTCATGAAGTGGGCAGTCAGTTGGCAGAACAGGGTGGGAAGTGGGAGGAATTGGGTGGGAGAAATGGGCAGGAAACGGGAGGAATAGGAACGGAGAATTGGGCATGAAGTGGGAGGAATAGGGTGGTGAGCTGGACAGAAATTGGGAGGAATAGGGTGGGAAAGTGGGCAGGAAGTGGGAGGAATAGGGTCGGAGAGGTGGGCAGGAAGCGGGAGGCGTAAGGTGGAGAATTGGGCAGGATATGGGAGGAACAGGGTGGGAAAGTGGGCAGGAAGTGGGAGGAATAGGGTCGGAGAATTGGGCAGGAAGTGGAAGGAAAATAGGGTGGAGAAATGGGCAGGAAGTGGGAGGAATAGGGTGGGAAAGTGGGCAGAGTTTCAGAAGAAATTCATCACCACCAGAGAATCTGCATCTGTCCCCGGAGACCCAGTAATAATTGTAAAAACCAGAGACTCCTGGGCAGATCTGGAGAGTTCCCAGGTATGATAATAAAACAGGAACAAGGATGTTTCTTTAAATGAATTTTAACCCCTTAATGATCAGAGTGTTGTGCAACTCATTGTCTTGCGATGCTTTGTTTTGGTCTTTAAGGGGTTAGCTTTTTTTTTTCTCACCTTATTGCATAATCCCCCCTGAAATGAGCTCACCCATTGACAGGTTTTATCAACAGCTGAGGCAAACAGCAGCGGAGATTAGCATACCTGATACTACACTTTGTACACTGCTTAGTAAACAGGCCTCCCACCCACTTCCAGATAGTTGATATGAAAAGTAAATGATTCTTTTACTGAGGAAAAAACATCAGCAAAGACACAGTGGCAAAGCACTTTGTAGATGAATAAAAGCAGAAATACACTGTGTTCATAGGCTTTGAAAGGCTATTTTTTTTTATTATTTTTTAAATTACATATTATTTGTTAAGAGTCTCAAATGAAAAGTGTAGCAATTCTGAGGCAAACCAACTGCACTATAGCAAAGAACTAAAAATTATATTTGATTTTGTCATTTTAATCCCTTGAATACGAAAGAGACCTCTCTGGCATTCGCTGGGTTAAAAGCCCCAATTTCAACAATTTAATTTTTTTTTTTTAATTCTTATTTTTTCCCTTATGGAGTAATTAGTTTGGTGTAGAATTCCTACACTTTTATACTGAAAACATTGCCCTTCAGTCACTTCATGAAATCTTCATACGATTCATCTCTGAAATTATAGTAGGTGCCCGGAAAAGACACCAATGGAAGTGGTAGGACCTAATAATAAGGTTTTTTTTAAGATATTCTGAGTAGACATAAATCAGTTTTGCATTTGAATATACAAAATTATGGGCAGACTAGATGGGTCGATTTGTTCGTCTCCTTTGTTAGGCCTCAATCCAACAGACTCTGTTAAAACTATCTGTAGGGCAAAAATGGCTACCACTGTGTTACCGTATCAATCCAATTGCCCTACCAACAGAAACCACAAAGAACATTGGGTCCGGAAGCGTAACACAAAATGCAAGGGCCCCCCTGCAAACTATAATAAGGGGCCCCCATGCTCCACCTCAATTAAGCCCCTCTCTCAATTAAACCACACCCCCACTCAAATGCCCCACCCATAACAATAAAATAAAATAGACAAGATCATTGAAGGCATTTGTGGCATTTAAGGAGATTAAAAAAAACAACATGAACATGGGATCAGATACACTTAATCATTTTAGTGCCAGAGGGGCAAGCAATGCACTGGACAGCAGTGAGATACTCAGGCATCTTTCCTGAGTTTGGCATGGAGCTCAGTAACATTAAAGCCTTTGAAGGCAGGGTACCAATTTTGTCCTCCGTTCTCTGCAGACATATACTCAGGTTCACCCCATCCGCACCTGAATGCAGCCTACAGTCATAAGGTGACCAAATATCATGAAAACGTAATTCTGCAGGACTGTAAAGGAATCAGTGCCGCCCTGCAGCGTGTTTGTCATAAGTTTCCATAATTTAAAGGACATGCATGCAGTTATGTACTTGCATGTACATGTGTACTTAAACACACAATTGAGTTTCACACCACTCATGCACACACATTTCACCCATATGTACACATACACAACATTGCATACATACATAAACACACACAAACACACAATTAGTGCATCTATATATACTGTACATATATCAATGCACCCAAACAATAATGCACCTATACACACACACACCTGCTTTACATAGTAACTTACCGGTATGTCAAAAAAAAGATGCAAGTTCATCAAAGTGATACATACTGTACATGAAACTATACACACACACACACACACACACACACACACACACACACACACACACACACACACACACACACACACACACACAAAACACATAGGAAGTAATCAGTTGGGGTCACCATAGAAGCTATATGCAGTTGTACATTCACTGCATATATTTAAAACCTAGGCCAGCATTAGACTTTATAAATATCCCGTGTACATCTAGTGTATATGTTAGTAGATATATTTAAAAGAAAAAAGTATTGGCCAGGGTGGGCAATCATATTAGTGACATTTCTGTACTAACATATACAACAATATACTGTATTCTGTTGTATATATTAGTATAGAATGGGACTCTTATGATTGTCCAACCCAGGCCAAGACTTTTTTTAAACTTATCTGCTAACACAAAAGCCAGTACACTGCATATATTTCAACTGTAACCTGGGCCAGACTGGGAATAAAAACCAGCCCTGGAAAAAATCTAACAAAAGCCCCATATTTCATCATGCTTGGTCATTACCCATTAAAGGCAACCATGTACAGATCAGCTGAAACCACATAATAGACCATCTGAATACTGTGAAATCATGCAAATAAAATTGTGAGTATAGATTAGTGGAATACCAAAAAACAATGCACACTGTAAATCATGAGTATAGGTCAATAAAATACCACATAATCATACAAACTATACATTGTGAATACAGAGCAGTGGAATATCACCTGACATTGTCAGTCATGAGGTATTAAGTTGATCTGTATACATGTGGAGAACACTGCAATATGTACATCACATGTATACAGATCAACTGAAAACCATTCCAGCCTTTGTACCATAGTGTGAATAACCTCAAAAATACAAGTTAATTTAAATGGGGCTTTTAACACCTTAGATGTGAGAGGTCTCCAACAAATCTCTGTCATCAAAGACTCAAAAGCTCCATCTAAATGTGGAATTTTCTGCACACTCTATAGTGCAATTGGCTTTCCCCAGAATGACTCAATTTTGTTTGAAAATATGAAACTTAGCTTTCTAGAGAGGTGTGAGAGGTATTGCTATGCAATGTGTTGCACACCTGTATGGCACACTAAGGGTTACATTTCTATAGGATGATTGAACCTTGTGATGGGCTGTTCTTCAGACACTTACAGCATATAATTTTAATAACCCTTTAAGGACCAGAGAGCTGCCATCAAACACATGGGGCACAGAACTAGAATTACTGGCAGGGTGCCCCTAAATAGGTTTAATGCCCTGCTTACTCAGTGACCCCACTCACTAGTTTCTTGCCTCTATATTATAAAGCTAAATGAAAATACAGAACAATTTACAGTTAAAACATATAATTGCCATTAACCCATTGGATGCTAGAGAGATCTCTAACACATTACTGTAAAGTGTGCTTAGAGATGTTCTAACAATCACGTGGTCAGTACGCTTTGGTTCTTGGAAGGACTGACCCATATACATGTCAATGTCATTAGTACTGACAGGTCCAATCATTAACTCATATAAGTCATTTAAGTATTAGGTAGGAATGTCCAATGTAGGTGTCCTTCATACAGCAGTAAGGTGTATCTATATAATTAATGTGTTTTAACAGTAGGAAATACCTAGGTAGGAGTCAATCACACAGCAGTCAGGTGTATCTGTATAATTACTGTGTGTAACAGAAGTACTTACCTAGGTAGGAGTCCATAATATAGCAGTCAGGTGTATCTATATAATTACTGTGTGTAACAGAAGTACTTACCTAGGTAGGAGTCCATAATATAGCAGTCAGGTGTATCTATATAATTACTGTGTGTAACAGTAGCACTTACCTAGGTAGGAGTTGTAACGGAAACCCTAGGACGCCGCGCTGTCCAGGGCCGTCGTGCTGGGTTTCTCTCTCCTGGGGTTGGCTACAAGTGGGTAGCCTGGCCAATCCACTACAAAGAGCTGGAATCCCTCCTGTTAGGCTGTAGGCTGGAAAGCTGGCTTGAACTTTGCAGCTGGATAATAGGCTGGAAATAGTCACTGGAAACAAGACTGGAACACAGGAAATCTGCCCACTGGAACCCTGGAACATCAGCTGCCTGAATGGGGGACAGAGGGGTCCCTTTAAACCATTCAGAATAAGGACAGGATACAGGTTCAAGTCCAAAACGACTTCTGCTTTATTCAGTCAAAAATCAGCTCTTTTATACAGTTGTTCAGACAATACACAATGGGGTTAGTACAAAGACATACTGAGGGGAATCAATAGTGTCTGGCTGCAATACACATCTAAACAATGAAACATAAACAGTAGAACAAAAGGCACAATGGGGTTGTACACAAAGAAGGGCATTCTACATAATTTAATCTTGCCACTCTGAATCTTGACCAATAGAATTCAGAGTGACAAAATACACAGACCAATCCTGGTCAGGTGAGTCACCAGATGCCTGGACAGGAGGGACCAATCCCTAGGCAGCCTACCTGTCCCCTGCAAACCCTATGCTAAAACTTTGCATACATTACACAGACAAGGCCTCCATGTAACGGCCTAGGGGTCCGTTACATCACCCCCCCCTTCCAGCCCCAAGCCTTGGCAGTCCGGGGCCAAAGGCTTGGACAGCCTCTTGTTCTGGGCTAGTAACAACAAGTAGCCCCCTTGTCCGGGGCTGTGCAACAACAAATAGTACCCTTGTCCAGGCTGGGCAACAGGAAAATCAAACATCGTCCTGACGAGATAGTCCATCTGCATTGCGATTGTCTCTGCCAGACCGGTACTGGACGGTGAAATTGTACGGCTGTAAGGCCAAGCTCCACCGTAGCAGCCTCCCGTTGTCCCCCGATACTCGATTAAGCCAGACCAAGGGGTTGTGGTCGGTGAGCACCGTAAATTCTCGCCCATAGAGGTAGGCTTGGAACCTCTTGATGGCCCAGACCAAGGCCAAACATTCTTTCTCTACTGCGGCATAGCCTACTTCTCGCTCCAAGAGCTTACGACTTTGATAGGCTACCGGATGCTCTTCCCCCTTGACGTTCACCTGGCTTAGTACCGCTCCCAGGCCCACGTTGGAGGCATCTGTGTGTAGTAGAAAAGGCAGGTTAAAATCCGGTGCTGCTAATACTGGAGCTTCCCCTAACGCTGATTTCAAGGCTACAAAGGCTGTTTCACAGTCTGGGGTCCAGTTGACTACTCGGGGCAATTTCTTGCTAGTGAGGTCAGTCAGCGGCTTCGCAATGTCACTGTATCTGGGTACGAATTTGCGGTAGTACCCCGCAGTACCCAGGAAAGCCATGACTTGTTTTTTGGTTGTAGGCCGGGGCCACTGGACAATGGCCTCCACCTTGGCTGGTTCGGGACGCTGCACTCCGCTCCCTACTCGGTGTCCTAGATACTGCACCTCACCCATTCCCACTTGGCATTTGTCGGGGCGAAGGGTCAGCCCTGCCCTGTGAATTCTCCCTAAAATGGCCTCCACATGTAATAGGTGCTCCTCCCAGGAGTGGCTGTAAATGGCAATATCGTCGAGGTAAGCGCAGGCGAACTCCTGCGCTCCCTCGAGCAACTGATCCACTAGCCTTTGGAAGGTGGCTGGGGCATTCTTCATCCCAAACGGCATGACCGTGAATTGGTACAGGCCGAAAGGGGTGATGAATGCCGACTTGGCCCTGGCTTCCGGAGCTAGAGGGATTTGCCAATATCCCCGGCTGAGATCTAAGGTGGTCACAAATCTGGCCCCAGATAATCGGTCCAGCAAGTCATCCACCCTTGGCATAGGGTAGGCATCTGTGGTGGTTTTATCATTGAGCCGCCGGTAGTCCACACAGAACCGCGTGGTTCCATCTTTTTTGGGCACCAGGACTACCGGTGAGGCCCATGGGCTGCTGGACCCCTCTATGACGCCCATCTCCTGCATCTCCTGTATTTCCGTCCTGATGTGATTTTTTACCGCTTCCGGGACCCGGTATGGGGGCTGTCGTAGGGGTTGTTGGCCTGGAGTGTCAACTACGTGTTGGGTGAGGTGAGTCAGTCCTGGTTTAGTCGAGAATATGGTGGACCAGTGGCTGATGACTTCCCTAATCTGATCCCGCTGAGTAGGGGCAAGCTGTTCCCCTAGGGTCAGGTCCTTGGGAGCTGGGTCTTGGGCCGTGGCTAGGAAGTCGGGAATTTCCCGATCTTCCTCCTCCTGAGGGACTGGGGTGCAAATAGCAAGGACGGCGTCTGCCCTGTCCTGATAGATCTTTAGAGCGTTCACATGACAAATTCTGCGATCCCGCTGATGGGGTCCCTGACTGATAATGTACGTGGTTTCCCCCTGCCTATCCACAATTTGGTAGGGGCCTTCCCAGGCAGTTTGTAACTTGTTCTGCCGAATGGGTCGCAGAGCTAACACCTTCTGCCCTGCGCTGAATTCCCTGACTTGGGCCGTCCGGTCATAATATTCTTTTTGGTGATCCTGCGCTTTCTGGAGATTCTGCCTAGCTGCCTCCATAAGGGATTGCAGCCTTTCTCTTAACTCTATCACATAAGTGACTGCCGGGGTTTCTTTCGTGGGGCATTTTCCCTCCCAGTACTCCCGGAGGATATTCAGGGGTCCCCTGACTCTTCTCCCATATAACAGCTCAAAGGGAGAAAAGCCCGTGGACTCCTGTGGCACCTCTCGATAGGCGAAGAGCAAGTGAGGTAAATACTTTTCCCAGTCCCTGTAAGTGTCAGTGAACGCTCGGAGCATCTGCTTCAAGGTCCCATTGAACCTTTCACAGAGCCCATTTGTCTGGGGGTGATAAGCCGTCGTGTGGATAGCTTTCACCCCACAGGTTTTCCAAAGCTGCTGGAGGAGGTCTGAGGTGAACTGTGTCCCCTGATCAGTCAGGATCTCTCGGGGAAATCCTACCCGGGTGAAGATGGGTATGAGGGCATCGGCTACATTTTCTGCCGTGATTTTGGATAGGGCAACCGCCTCCGGGTATCTGGTGGCAAAGTCCACCAGTGTGACTATGAATTTTTTCCCGGATGCGCTGGCCCTAGCCAAAGGGCCCACGATATCCACCGCCACCCGCTGGAAGGGTTCCCCGATGATAGGTAAGGTCTGAAGGGGGGCTCTGGGTCTGTCTCCCCGTTTTCCTACCCTCTGACACGTGTCACATGTCCGGCAGAAGGTTCTCACATTCCTGGACATGCGGGGCCAGAAAAAGGCCCTGCTGAGGCGGTATTCTGTTTTCCGGACCCCTAAATGTCCGGCTAGGGGAATCTCATGTGCCAGTGCTAGTAAGTCAGCCCTATGTTGCGTGGGTACCAGTAGCTGGGTCTTAGTCACCCCATGAACTGGGCTAACCGTGTGTCGGTACAATAACCCGTCTGTCCATTGGAACGTCTCCCCCCCAGAGCCTACCTCCCCCGTCTGGGCTCTCTGTCGGTAGCTGGCTAGGGTAGGGTCAGTAAGTAATGTGGCCCTAAACTCTGCAGGTGGGGACCACCTAAGCTCGGCCCCGGGTAGTTCAGGGTCGGCCGGGAAGTTAGTCTGGCTTACCCCGGGATTCCGGTTCTGACTCCGGGTGACCGCTTGACAATCCTGTGGTTCCGAGGGTTGACCAAAGTGGCTTTGCAAATCGCCCAAATCGTTGCCCAGCAGCACATCAGCAGGGAGTCCAGGCATTACTCCCACTTCTCGGTATCCTTGGCCAGAGCCCCAGTCCAGGTGAACTTGAGCCATGGGCAGCTGGTACAGTTTTCCTCCGGCCACTCGTACTTCCACAGTCCGTTGAAGCCGGTGACCCGGGTCCAAACAGCGGGGCTGCACCAAGGTAAGGGTAGCCCCCGAATCCCTGAGTCCCTTCACGGGCCGACCATTTAGTTGTACGGGTTGGACGTGCTGTTTCCTATTGTCTTTCACCATTGCAATCTCATGGCAAAAGGTTCCTGCTCCTCTATCCTCGGGATGCAGGCATATTTCCCTAGGGCCAGGCCACCCCTGATCTTCGGGGTCAAGTGGGGGGCCTTCCGGGGCATAAGAGTCCTCGTGTACACAGTGCACTTGCCGGTACCCCTGACTGGGCATAGATCCGTATCCACCGCCCCGAGATATACCAGGCCGAGGCACGGAATTTTTCTCTTTTTGGGGACAGTTTCTTTTGATATGTCCAAATTGTCGACATCCAAAACACTCTGGTCCAGGCCGCTGTGCCGGCCGGGACGGGGACCGGGGTTGGACAGGAGCCCCTGGCCGGTTAGTTTCAGGAGCTGTCTTAGCCTTGTATGAAGGGGCAAGAGGATTGAGGGTAGGTCCTTTTGGCCCCAGATATTCCACCCCTCGAGTGTCCTCATATCGATCAGCTAACTTTGCCGCTTGGGTCACCGTGGTGGGGTCCTGGTCTTTAACCCATGCCTGCACTGGGGCAGAAAGCTGTGTGTAAAATTGTTCCAACATTAACAGCTGGTACGCTTCCTCCATGGTAGTAACCCCTGATCCCTGCATCCACTGCCTGAAGGCCCTCTCCAAGTCGTAGGCTACTTCCACATTGGTACTGCCCTTCTTCCGCTGCATGTCTCTGAAGGCCCGGCGGTAAGTTTCCGGCGTAATGGCGTACCTTGCCAGCAATCGCTTCTTTACCTCCGAATAATCGGCTATGTGTTCAACAGGCACAGCCCGGTATGCCTCTGCTGCCTTGCCAGTCAGTTTGCCCACCAGATAATTGACCCAATCCCTGGAGTCGATGCGATGCAGGTGGCACTGTTTCTCAAACCCCTGCAAATATCCATCAATATCTCCCGTTTTCTCATCAAATGGTTGAAACATATGGTGGGAAACTCGAGGTCTAGTGTCCTCCTGATCCGAGCGTACAGTGGGAGTTGGGCTGAAGGAGCCAGGGGTTTGGGCCCGTAGTTCAGCCAAGTACTCTGTCTGGGCGTCCTTCATGAGTTGCTGTACATCTGCCCAGGCAGGATTAGGTCCCAAATGCCGCATCCTCTGGCGGATTTTCCTGTCCACCGGGTGAGCAGCTGCCAGTCGTAAGTCCTCCAGTTGCGGGTCAGGACTCCGGTCCCGGGGAGTTGGGCTGGAATCTCTGGGTAGCGCAGTATTTCTTGCTTGCTCCTCAGCTTCTTCGTCCATCTCCTGCAGTACGGCCAAGAGATCCATTCGTTTAAGTCCTCTGGTTTCTCTCCCCCGTTCCTCCACCAAAGCCTGCAGTTCCGCCAAAGATCTGTGTCTGTACTGCTCCGCCATCGCCGATCCCAGTGGGTGGTTTGAATCTCCTCAGTGTAGTGAGAGAGAGATCCCACCGCTGCCCACCAGTGTAACGGAAACCCTAGGACGCCGCGCTGTCCAGGGCCGTCGTGCTGGGTTTCTCTCTCCTGGGGTTGGCTACAAGTGGGTAGCCTGGCCAATCCACTACAAAGAGCTGGAATCCCTCCTGTTAGGCTGTAGGCTGGAAAGCTGGCTTGAACTTTGCAGCTGGATAATAGGCTGGAAATAGTCACTGGAAACAAGACTGGAACACAGGAAATCTGCCCACTGGAACCCTGGAACATCAGCTGCCTGAATGGGGGACAGAGGGGTCCCTTTAAACCATTCAGAATAAGGACAGGATACAGGTTCAAGTCCAAAACGACTTCTGCTTTATTCAGTCAAAAATCAGCTCTTTTATACAGTTGTTCAGACAATACACAATGGGGTTAGTACAAAGACATACTGAGGGGAATCAATAGTGTCTGGCTGCAATACACATCTAAACAATGAAACATAAACAGTAGAACAAAAGGCACAATGGGGTTGTACACAAAGAAGGGCATTCTACATAATTTAATCTTGCCACTCTGAATCTTGACCAATAGAATTCAGAGTGACAAAATACACAGACCAATCCTGGTCAGGTGAGTCACCAGATGCCTGGACAGGAGGGACCAATCCCTAGGCAGCCTACCTGTCCCCTGCAAACCCTATGCTAAAACTTTGCATACATTACACAGACAAGGCCTCCATGTAACGGCCTAGGGGTCCGTTACAGGAGTCCATCATACAGCAGTCAGGTGTATCTGTATAATTACTTTGTGTAACAGAAGCACTTACCTAGGTAGGAGTCCATCACACAGCAGTCAGGTGTATCTATATAATTACTGTGTGTAACAGAAGCACTTACCTAGGTAGGAGTCCATCATATAGCAGTCAGGTGTATGTATATAATTACTGTGTGTAACAGAAGTACTTACCTAGGTAGGATTCCATCATACAGCAGTCAGGTGTATCTATATAATTACTGTGTGTAACAGAAGCACTTACCTAGGTAGGAGTCCACCATACAGGAATCAGGTGTATCTATATAATTACTGTGTGTAACACAAGCACTTACCTAGGTAGGAGTCCACTGTACAGCAGTCAGATGTATCTATATAATTACTGTGTCTAACACAAGCACTTACCTAGGTAGGTGTCTGTCACACAGCAGTCAGGTGTAGCTATATAATTACTGTGTGTAACACAAGCACTTACCTAGGTAGGAGTCCATCATACAGCAGTCAGGTGTAGCTATATAATTACTGTGTGTAACACAAGCACTTACCTAGGTAGGAATCCACTGTACAGCAGTCAGGTGTATCTATATAATGTGTGTAACACAAGCACTTACCTAGGTAGGAGTCCCTCACACAGCAATCAGTTATGGCTCCCATAGTTCACTCCCCAACTTCATGGTTCTTTTTACCCAAACACCTACACTAACTCACATACACTCAGTATAGGTCTCCATCTCTTCCACAATTAGCTTTTTCTCTTTCTTCCCCAGATAGCTCTATTTCTCACACAGGTCTTTAACCCTGAGAGTGGTATAGAGATATGCAATGCATTAGATAGCTCTGATATTCAGGGGGTTAACTCCCTCATAACCAGAGCTGAAAAGAAATGAAAGGGTACTGCTGGGTTATGCAATTAGTTTAATTGTTTATTATCTAATCTTCCCACAACACTGAAGCATGTATTCATCGGCATTATCCAAACACTATTATCTCCCTAAAAACATTTTATATTAGATAAAGCAATGTCGGCATGTCTCTTATCTGTCAGGGCAATAACGGCAGGTAGACGGGACCCAAGAATGTCAATGAAACACAGGAATGTTATGTTCAGTTTCACCCTTTAGATGCCGGACATTTCTCCAGACATTTGCCTTGCCATGTATTGGAGACATCTCTAGCAACAAACTAGTTAAGAATACAGTGTAACCCTGTGCAGAACTCTACACCACCACCTCTCTGGCATTCAAATAGTTAAGTTCATACTGATTTTCCCCTTCTCAAAGCATGTCTTTTATAGAACATATCAGCCACTGGCCACCCCCCCCCCCTCTCATTTTTCTTTCACCCTCTCTCCTTCCTGCTGTGACTTGACGAACCCAGAGAGGGTTACTGTATTGTGGTTGGCGATGCAGCACACTGTCTTTCATGTAATAATTTAGATAGAAGACAGCCCCTGCACATGCGCCTGCCCAGCTACGTAAGCAAAGTCTTATTATTTACTTCTACTTGGCTGACATCCTAGTAATATTAACACTTGAATGCCAGAGCAGTACTCAACGCATTGCAAAACAATGCGTTACATACCCTTCTAGCACACAAAGTGTTACCCTGTATTGGTGAGTTTGCCATTTTGTGTTTCCTATTAGGAAATTTCCTGGTGTTCTCCCAGTCTAGTCCTGAGTCTGTAACTTTTGTCCGATTTTTTTTAAATTTACCTGTTGATCGCAGCACATCAGAAGGCAGCAACAGAAAGACAGCATCACACAGCGTAATACCAGCTACACATTGCTGGTGTTTACAGAGTTCATGCAGCCCGCGCTAGCTATGCGTAACTAGTGCGGCTGTGTGTTATATCATAGCCCCGCCTCCTTACGTCCTACTAAACAGGAAGAAGTTGAACTGCATAAATGCCTGCTGCAGGCAGGGGCTTATGGAGTCCTGCATACTGCACTACTGGAGCTACAGGACGCAAATAAAGTGTAATCGGTAACATTTTCCGGGGGGCCCCAGAGTCTTGCGGGGCCCCCAATACAGTAAAATGGACTATGGGCAGAATTTTCTTGGGGACTCTAAGTCTGAAGGAACTTTCAGTACAATATATGGCAAAGCTTTCTAGGGGGCCCCTAGCCCTGGCAGGGCCCCCCCGCACCGCGGGGGCTGCGGGGGCGTCCGCTACGCCTCTGATTGGGTCACAGAACCTAACTTTTGGCCCAATGTCCTTTGTGTGTTTTTTGTTCCCAAAACTCGTGCTAAATAGAGTGAGAAATGGGAACATCAAAGGAAAACAGCTAACACTCTGTCTTTGACACACTGTCTACTCCGAGCATGGACTCAAACACAGCCACCCTTCCAAGCACTAACCCTACACTACTCCTAACAACGCTTTGCAATGCGTTACGTACCCCTCTGGCACTCAAAGGGTTAATACAAATTACATATATAATTCAAAAAAAGAAAATCATTGTTACACATACATTAAATATTTAATTACATTTTCACACAAATTACATATATAATAAAAACAAACACTCTATTAACCCTATGAGTACCAGAGGGGTAGCAAACACATTAGAATACCTCTTTGGTACTCATAGGGTTAATCTTGCAATACAAAATACGAGCGCATGTCGAATATAATAGGAGAAGAAAAATGTCAGATAAAAATAGTGAAAGAAAATCAAGGGAGCACTGTAGTCGACTTTTCAAAGGGGAGGGGGTTAAAATGTCGGCTGTGCAATATTCATCAAATTAATATGGTGAAAGAAAGCATTATAAGTCAGATTTGGTAGGGGAAGGGTGAATTGTCGACTATGAACAATATTTGTCAGATTAATGTGGTGGAAGAAGGCACTGTAGTCGACTTTTAAAAGGGGGGTTAATTTGTAGCGGGGACAGTTTATGTCAGATTTCTATGCTGTATACTGTATTATACACTGCTTTTGTTCAAACAACGATGGTTTTGAAACTGTCGTTATGGCTTCTAAGCCTCAACCTCTGAGGCACAGAATTTCTAACTTAAATGTAACCACAAAACAGGCGGTAATACGGAGCGTGGGTAATAGGATACTACTTGCACGTTGTTCTTAGTTGTTTCCTATGGGCTTTTTTTTAGACTGTATAAGTATAATTACCGCTGGTTTTGTTTTCTCAAGTCAGGTAATAGAATCGAGTCCTAGGTCTTTAAGTGCCAAAAGGGTTGTCTAGTTGGTTCCAATTCTTTTTAGGGTTCTAATTAATAAAATCATACCTGAAAATATCAAGGCTAATATTAATGTACTAACCATTTGAATGCCAAAGGGGTTCCACCACATTAGGGGTTATGCACGCAAGAGATTCACCTGGTGCTAAATCATTACTCTTTGAGTGCCAAAAGGGTTGTCCAACTTGTTCTCAATTGGGGAGATGCACTAAGGCGTGATAAAGAGATGATAAAGTAGAGATGACTTCTCCAGTGATATCACTTCTCCAGTTCCTATGTTATTCTATAGCTCCTACGTACTAAGATCTCCAATGTGCATAGGCGCCATAGAATAACATAGGAACTGGAGAAGTGATGTACTGGAGTCATCGCCACTTTATCACACCTTAGTGAATCTCCCCAATTGTGAACAAGTTGGACAACCCTTTTGGCACTCAAAGAGTAATGATTTAGCACCAGGTGAATCTCTTGCGTGCATAACCCCTAATGTGGTGGAACCACTTTGGCATTCAAATGGTTAGTACATTAATATTAGCCTTGATATTTTCAGGTATGATTTTATTAACTATGACCCTAAAAAGAATTGGAGTAATTCTGGAGCAAACCAATTGCACCACTGTGGAGAACTAAACATCCACAATATGACCCCTTGCTTAAAGGAGCAGTAAACTTTTTTTATGAAAAAAATATATATTTTTGTAGGGATTTTCCATATTAGCCGCGACGGATGGCAGTCTCTAGTGCACATGACTGCATTGTGCTCAGCCGTCTCTACTGCACATGACGGCTTCAGACAAACATCCCTTGCGAATTATAATATAGGATGTGTTTTCATAAAAAAGTTTACTGCTCCTTTAAATGGGGCTTTTAACCCATTATATGCTAGGGAGGTCTTCAACACAGTGAGCTGGAGACCTCTCTAGCATTCAAGGGGTTAAAAGCCCCTTATCAATAGCTGGGATTTTTTGTTATTTGTCCCTATGGAGCAGCTGGTTTGCCCTAGAATTGCTCGTCTTTTGCTATTATGTTTGTAGATAATGAAGTGAGGAGAATGAACCAATTTTATCATTTCTAATCACGAAAAGAAAAAAGACAAAAGTCCTAATATTCTCCCTATAAAAGGTAACTTAACTCTGTTTTATTACATTTTAATTACTTGGATGAAGTCAGAGCTCACAAAGTGATACTATTAAGGAAATTACGTTTGATAAATGAGGTTCTGTTCTGAATCTGAATTCCTATCTTCATTATCTTAGTCCCATGATATTGCAGGAGAGAGATGAGTGATTCACATATAAAGCCCCACTGTTTTGCATTGGAAAGATGGCATGTAATACTTTCATTTAAACCTTTAACCCTTTGATTGCCAGAAAGGTGGCCGAACGCATTGCACTGCAACGAGTTGGATACCTCTCTGACACTCAAAGGGTTAAAAGACAACAAAATGTGGTTTTAGTGTATTTTTTCAAACAATCTTACATATAATAAACAGACAAAAACCAGAAAATGACAAGGAGGCGCTCGCTTCATTAGAACACAGAGCTATATTTATTTATTAAAAGTCAAACAAAACAAAAAAAAAAATACGTTCTTATTACACTCTTGCTTAGAATACTGCCAGGACCTGCCCCCGAGACTCTGGATTTTTTATTTAAAGGGACAGCAGTGTCCCATAAATTATTTTTAGAGTTTTGTAGAAATTAAAAAAATAAGCTAAATGCCACAAATCCTATCTCTCAAACCGCTATGGTTTGAGAGATATCCTCCGTTAAAGTTCCCCCTTCCCTCCTCTTCTCCTGATGTCACCTGTACGCTGACAGCAGGAGTTCTTGGTCCGGGGCCTGACAAGCGGCTCTTCGGCAGAGCCGCAATAGCACGATTTAAAAAGAGCCGCAATAGCACGATTTGGAACGGTCTACAAAGTATGCCTGGTTTGCAAGCACACTTTTTAGACCATTCCAAAGAAGTATTTCTTTTTAAATTGTGCTAATGCGGCTCTACTGAAGAGCCTCCTCGTGTCGGCTGACACGGATTTCCTTCTGTCAGTTTTACAGCTGACATCAGGAGAAGGGGAACTTTAGCGGAGGATATCTCTCAAACCATAGCAGTTTTATGGGACATTACTGTCCTTTTAAAGGGGAACATTCACATTACAAACTTCTGCCCATAGGGTTTACTTAGTACAATAAGGTTAGCGTTGCTGTTTTTTATTTTAGTTAGCGGCTATTGAAGTTATGAATCCTTAAAATGTGCCACTTCCGTGTTCTGAGGCACCCTGTATGTCCGGCACAACGCTGAAGGATTTCCCACAACCCTCCCAGCTGCCCCAGGGAGCGAATTCATGCGTCCCTTCATGGGGCATTTATGTTGGCTAACGTTACAACAAGCTCCGTTTACCATGCTACTGAGGTTGTAAGTCACTGGGCTTTATTCATAAAGGGCAAAAAGGTGCAAATCAACTGCATCACTGGGCTGAAATAACAATTCTGTAAACTCCCACTGATTTTTAAATGGGACTTTTAAATGTGTTGGAGCTATCTCTAGCAGTTAAGGGGTTTAACACCCCATTTAACTCAATGGGTAATTTTCATTTCCCTGCAGATGTTTTTCTGCCCCCCTTTAGATGCACATGAAAAGATCATTTTAACCCCTTGAATGCTAAAGTGGTCTCCAATGCACAAGACTCCTAAAATTCAAGAGGTTAAAAGCCAAATTTAAATGAACAGAAATTATTTTTGTCCCCAGAATAACACAATTTGCTTTTATACATATGGGCCTGTGTTTCTAGTGGTCAGGATTCACTTTTCTTTGCTATTGCACTAATTAAGTCATGTGCAAGGCTGGTTCATAAATGAAACTGATAACATTGTGGAACAAACCAGCTGCACCATAGGGAACAACTAAAGATGTCCCAAATCTCCACTGATTTACATGGGACTTTTAACCCACTGAACACTAGAGAGATATATTCGGTTACTATAGTATTAGCTAAGCAGTGCATCAGTGAGACAGCGTCTCTGTACACTGGGAGCCTCCATAACAGGACACCAGAGCATCCATAACAGAACACCAGAGCCTCCATAACAGGACACCAGAGCATCCATAACAGAACACCAGAGCCTCCATAATAGGACACCAGAGCCTCCATAACAGAAAACCAGAACCTCCATAACAGAACACCAGAGCCTGCATAACAGGACACCAGAGCCTGCATAACAGGACACCAGAGCATCCATAACAGGACACCAGAGCCTCCATAACAGAACACCAGAGCCTCCATAACAGAACACCAGAGCCTCCATAACAGAACACCAGAGCATCCATAATAGGACACCAGAGCCTGCACAACAGAGCAACAGAGCCTGCACAACAGAGCACCAGAGCATCCATAACAAAGCACCAGAGCATCCATAACAGGACACCAGAGCCTCCATAACAGAGCACCAGAGCCTCCATAACAGAGCACCAGAGCCTCCATAACAAAACACCAGAGCCTCCATAACAAAACACCAGAGCCTCCATAACAGAGCACCAGAGCATCCATAAAAGAGCACCAGAGCCTCCATAACAGAGCACCAGAGCCTGCATAACAGGACACCAGTGCCTCCAGAACAGAGCACCAGAGCATCCAGAACAGAGCACCAGAGCATCCATAACGGAGCACCAGAGCATCCATAACGGAGCACCAGAGCCTCCAGAACAGAGCACCAGAGCCTCCAGAACAGAGCACCAGAGCATCCAGAACAGAGCACCAGAGCATGCACAACAGAGCACCGGAGCCTCCATAACAGGACACCAGAGCCTCCATAACAAAACACCAGAGCCTCCATAACAGAACACCAGAGCCTCCATAACAGAGCACCAGAGCCTCCATAACAGAGCACCAGAGCCTGCATAACAGAGCACCAGAGCCTGCATAACAGGACACCAGTGCCTCCAGAACAGAGCACCAGAGCATCCAGAACAGAGCACCAGAGCATCCAGAACAGAGCACCAGAGCATCCATAACGGAGCACCAGAGCCTCCATAACAGAGCACCAGAGCCTCCATAACAGAGCACCAGAGCCTCCATAACAGAGCACCAGAGCCTCCATAACAGAACACCAGAGCATCCATAACAGAACACCAGAGTATCCATAACGGAGCACCAGAGCCTCCAGAACAGAGCAACAGAGCCTCCATAAAAGAACACCAGAGCATCCAGAACAGAGCACCAGAGCCTCCATAACAGAACACCAGAGCATCCAGAACAGAGCACCAGAGCCTCCATAACAGAACACCAGAGCCTCCATAACAGAGCACCAGAGCATCCATAACAGAGCACCAGAGCCTCCATAACAGAGCACCAGAGCCTCCAGAACAGAGCACCAGAGCCTCCAGAACAGAGCACCAGAGCATCCAGAACAGAACACCAGAGCATCCAGAACAGAGCACCAGAGCATCCATAACAGCACACCAGAGCCTCCATAACAGAACACCAGAGCATCCATAACAGAGCACCAGAGCCTCCATAACAGAGCACCAGAGCCTCCATAACAGAGCACCAGAGCCTCCATAACAGAACACCAGAGCCTCCATAACAGCACACCAGAGCATCCATAACAGAGCACCAGAGCCTCCATAACAGAGCACCAGAGCCTCCATAACAGAGCACCAGAGCCTCCATAACAGAACACCAGAGCCTCCATAACAGAACACCAGAGCCTCCATAACAGAGCACCAGAGCATCCATAACAGAACACCAGAGCATCCATAACAGGACACCAGAGCATCCATAACAGGACACCAGAGCCTCCATAATAGGACACCAGAGCCTCCATAACAGAGCACAAGAGCCTCCATAACAGCACACAAGAGCCTCCATAACAGAACACAAGAGCCTCCATAACAGCGCACCAGAGCCTCCATAACAGCACACCAGAGCCTCCATAACAGGACACCAGAGCATCCATAACAGGACACCAGAGCCTCCATAACAGGACACCAGAGCCTCCATAACAGAGCACAAGAGCCTCCATAACAGAGCACAAGAGCCTCCATAACAGAACACAAGAGCCTCCATAACAGAGCACCAGAGCCTCCATAACAGCACACCAGAGCCTCCATAACAGGACACCAGAGCATCCATAACAGAACACCAGAGCCTCCATAATAGGACACCAGAGCCTCCATAACAGAACACCAGAGCCTCCATAACAGAACACCAGAGCCTCCATAACAGAACACCAGAGCCTCCATAACAGAGCACCAGAGCATCCATAACAGAGAACCAGAGCATCCATAACAGAACACCAGAGCCTCCATAACAGAACACCAGAGCCTGCACAACAGAGCACCAGAGCCTCCATAACAGGACACCAGAGCCTCCATAACAGAACACCAGAGCATCCATAACAGACCACCAGAGCCTCCATAACAGAACACCAGAGTATCCATAACGGAGCACCAGAGCCTCCAGAACAGAGCACCAGAGCATCCAGAACAGAGCACCAGAGCCTCCATAAAAGAACACCAGAGCATCCAGAACAGAGCACCAGAGCCTCCATAACAGAACACCAGAGCATCCAGAACAGAGCACCAGAGCATCCAGAACAGAACACCAGAGCCTCCATAACAGAGCACCAGAGCCTCCATAACAGAACACCAGAGCCTCCATAACAGAACACCAGAGCCTCCATAACAGAGCACCAGAGCCTCCATAACAGGACACCAGAGCCTCCATAACAGAACACCAGAGCCTGCACAACAGATCACCAGAGCCTCCATAACAGAGCACCAGAGCCTCCATAACAGAGCACCAGAGCATCCATAACAGAGCACCAGAGCGTCCATAACAGAGCACCAGAGCCTCCAGAACAGAACACCAGAGCCTCCATAACAGAGCACCAGAGCCTGCACAACAGAGCACCAGAGCCTGCACAACAGAACACCAGAGCCTGCACAACAGAACACCAGAGCCTGCACAACAGAACACCAGAGCATCCATAACAGAGCACCAGAGCCTCCATAACAGAGCACCAGAGCCTCCATAACAGAGCACCAGAGCCTCCAGAACAGAGCACCAGAGCCTCCAGAACAGAACACCAGAGCCTGCACAACAGAGCACCAGAGCCTCCATAACAGAGCACCAGAGCCTGCACAACAGAGCACCAGAGCCTGCACAACAGAGCACCAGAGCCTGCACAACAGAGCACCAGAGCCTGCACAACAGAGCACCAGAGCATCCATAACAGAGCACCAGAGCATCCATAACAGAGCACCAGAGCATCCATAACAGAGCACCAGAGCCTCCATAACAGAACACCAGAGCATCCATAACGGAGCACCAGAGCCTCCAGAACAGAGCACCAGAGCATCCAGAACAGAGCACCAGAGCCTCCATAACAGAGCACCAGAGCCTCCATAACAGAGCACCAGAGCCTCCATAACAGAGCACCAGAGCCTCCATAACAGAGCACCAGAGCCTCCATAACAGAACACCAGAGCCTCCATAACAGCACACCAGAGCCTCCATAACAGCACACCAGAGCCTCCATAACAGAACACCAGAGCCTCCATAACAGAGCACCAGAGCATCCATAACAGAGCACCAGAGCCTCCAGAACAGAGCACCAGAGCCTCCAGAACAGAGCACCAGAGCATCCAGAACAGAACACCAGAGCATCCATAACAGCACACCAGAGCCTCCATAACAGAACACCAGAGCATCCATAACAGAGCACCAGAGCCTCCATAACAGAGCACCAGAGCCTCCATAACAGAACACCAGAGCCTCCATAACAGAGCACCAGAGCCTCCATAACAGAGCACCAGAGCCTCCATAACAGAGCACCAGAGCCTCCATAACAGAACACCAGAGCCTCCATAACAGAACACCAGAGCCTCCATAACAGAGCACCAGAGCATCCATAACAGAACACCAGAGCCTCCATAACAGGACACCAGAGCATCCATAACAGGACACCAGAGCATCCATAACAGGACACCAGAGCATCCATAACAGGACACCAGAGCATCCATAACAGGACACCAGAGCCTCCATAATAGGACACCAGAGCCTCCATAACAGAGCACAAGAGCCTCCATAACAGCACACCAGAGCCTCCATAACAGAACACAAGAGCCTCCATAACAGAACACAAGAGCCTCCATAACAGAGCACCAGAGCCTCCATAACAGCACACCAGAGCCTCCATAACAGGACACCAGAGCATCCATAACAGGACACCAGAGCCTCCATAACAGGACACCAGAGCCTCCATAACAGGACACCAGAGCCTCCATAACAGAGCACAAGAGCCTCCATAACAGCACACCAGAGCCTCCATAACAGAACACAAGAGCCTCCATAACAGAGCACCAGAGCCTCCATAACAGCACACCAGAGCCTCCATAACAGGACACCAGAGCATCCATAACAGGACACCAGAGCCTCCATAATAGGACACCAGAGCCTCCATAACAGAACACCAGAGCCTCCATAACAGAACACCAGAGCCTCCATAACAGAGCACCAGAGCATCCATAACAGAGAACCAGAGCATCCATAGCAGAACACCAGAGCATCCATAACAGGACACCAGAGCATCCAGAACAGAGCACCAGAGCCTCCATAACAGAACACCAGAGCTTCCATAACAGACCACCAGAGCCTCCATAACAGGACACCAGAGCATCCAGAACAGAGCACCAGAGCCTCCATAACAGAGCACCAGAGCCTCCATAACAGAACACCAGAGCTTCCATAACAGAGCACCAGAGCCTCCATAACAGAGCACCAGAGCCTCCATAACAGAACACCACAGCATCCATAACAGAACACCACAGCATCCATAACAGAACACCACAGCATCCATAACAGGACACAAGAGCCTGCATAACAGAGCACCAGAGCCTCCAGAACAGAGCACCAGAGCCTCCAGAACAGAGCACCAGAGCCTCCAGAACAGAGCACCAGAGCATCCAGAACAGAACACCACAGCATCCATAACAGAACACCAGAGCCTCCATAACAGAACACCAGAGCCTCCATAACAGAGCACCAGAGCATCCATAACAGAGCACCAGAGCATCCATAACAGCACACCAGAGCATCCATAACAGCACCCAGCCATTCTAGATATTGCTATCCTGGGAACCAACTTTCCTACCTGGTCTGCAATGGGTTAGAAACCTCTCTAGCAACCAATAGGTTAAAAGCCCCATTGGGGACATTTAGTAGTTCCCCCGTGGTGCAGTTGGTTTGCCCTAGATTTACTGCAGTAGTACTCCACCTCATTGATGAATTTTCTAGTAATTGTTTCTAACAATTTGTCAGTTCACTAGACAATGAAACACTAGATTTCTAGAATGAGGCTGCACAAATCAATATTCATTCAAATCAATTCATGTTCCTTATTTGCATATCTCCATTAAGAGATAAGTGAGTTTTGTAGGCATGGTTCATGCAAGTTCACATGGACTGCGAACCTGTAGCTCTCTAGTTGTTGTTGGACTACAACTTCCATCATCATACCTGGGAACTTTCAATATTAGCTGACCCTGAGATCATTAAATATTAACTCTTGTAGGTTCGCATAGTGTAGATTTTATGCAATATATACCTGTTTGCTCTAACCCAGAGGTGCTCCAGTCGGTCCGCAAGGAACCTTTAACTTGAAACAACTTAAAGGAATAGTAATACTTCGTTTTAACTTTATTTTATTTTGCAGGTATTAAAAAAACATGAAGAACGATATAAGTCTTATCTCTCAGACCTTTATGGTTTGAGAGATATTCACAAGCAAAGTTTCCCCTCCCACCCCTTTTACCTAGTGTAAGCCATCTCTTCTCAGATGTGGAATGTAGTCCATAGACCAGACAGATAACAGCAGGGGACAATATTCTTCCTATCAGGACAATGAAAGCCCTGCCCCCCTTGACAAGTTTTTCAGGTTTTTCCCTCATCTTAATTGAAGATTGTCCCTCTCTGCAGTCTACCTGGGCACCTCCCTTCTGATCTGGCTGAACAGTGTGACATCAGTAAAAGGGGCGGGAGGGGGATACTTTGTCATTGAATTACTCTTGAACTACAACTTTGACAGAATTGAAAGAACACTCTCCAAAGTCCAAATACTATGATGATTAATTAGAGCTGTTTTTATTATGAAACATTACTATCCCTTTAAAGATCTCACTGCCTAAACACAAACAAGACAAGCAGGACATCTCACTCTGTCTTTATGATACAAAAGGATGCAATTTAGACACTAAAGAAACATTTAATTGGTGCAGATCATATAGTATATAACACTGGACTCTCTCACCCTGAGATTTTGGCCCTTCACCCTGACACCCTGAGATTTATGTCAAAACCCTGAGACTGAGGGTCAAACCCTGAGAGTTCCCAGGTATGCCCATCATCATCAGCTGGCTGGAAAGCTGCATTGGAGTCATCTTTAGCATTAAAAGTATTAACTAGCTAGCACAGGCTTTACAATGTGAATATCGTTGGACTATTATTGGGAACCTGTGGCTATTTAGTTGTTGTTGGATTATAACTCCCATCATCCTGAGCTGGCTGCAGAGCTGCAGCCTGTTTTTCTTTGTTTTACTGGTTCTGTACCTCTTAAACCCTTAGTCATTACATATGCTCCACAATGCAGTGGAGGCTTATCTAGCATCCAAGGTGCTGCAGAGCTAGTATAAGCTTTTAGACACTGATACTGAAAATGTGAATATTGCTGAACACCTATTGGGGACCTGCGGCTCTTCAGCTGTTTTTGGACTCCAGTTGGAGAGAGAGCTACAAGTTGATTATCTTTGTTTTACTTGTTTTGTAACTATTAACCCCTAGGATGCTAGAATAATCTCCAGAGCATTCAAGGGATTAAGTTCAAGGTTTAATTATACTGATAGTGGAAATATGAATATGGCTGAAGTCTTAGCCTTGCGTCTCGAGCCAGCTGTCAGGTGTTATTTGACCTTCAGTATCTCAAAGTGTAAGTTCAGAATGTAATGGAAATTTTTGCAGAAGAGGGCATGCACTTTCTCATAAATTGCTAAAAGGGGTGGGGGAATTAAAACCCAACTCAACTGAATACATTTTCTGCTATAAATTATGAATGCATGTTAACAAAGCCTCTGTACCGTCTAAAAGTAGCTTCCTATTGGATAGCAGAGATGAAAAGCAATGTGGTGAAGGGCTTTCTAACATCCAACGGCTTAACCCTTTGAGTGCACGAGAGGTACCCAAAGTATCACTCTCTAACATACAAAGGGTTAAGGAATTAGTAGGCAGATCAGGAAGGTCTGATAAAGACTAATTTATTTGATAGCAGGAACGCTATAAAATTCTCAGTCACCAGGGTATGAGGCAAAGGTTGGACTTGATGGACTTGTGTCTTTATTCAACCTAATTTACTATGTTACTATGTAATTAAAGACTTTATATTTTTAATAACCATTAACAGCAGATTCTAATTAACCCTTTGAGTGCCATGGGGTACACAGAGCATTGCACACCTCTCTGACATTCAAAGTGTTAACAGGTTTCTAGCCAAAACAAATTCATTTCCGGAATTCTGTTCTTTAACCCTTTGAGTGCCATATGGGTACGCAAAGCATTTCAAGCATTCAAAGGGTTAAACAAGTCAAATTGTCTTTAGTTTGCCAAATCCCTGCGTGAAAATCCATTACTGCTTTTGCAAAATTGCTTCTTCTATCTTGACGTCAGGAGACAGAAGACCACTATAACAATGATGTCAAGTCTCGGGTCTCTTTAAATCCTCCTGTCACACAACCTCGCCACTCTGCCATAAATAGGTTGCCGTCTTGCCAACCAATTATCCCTGATATTATTTATATAGAGACACATGATATTTTGTGACAGAGTGGGTTAAAATATTGTGCATCAATCACATAATGAAATCTGAGACACATGATACACTGCATGTACATTACACCCTTATATACTCTGCTCCAGCAAGTAAAACTCTGTGGAACTTTCACATGACACAATTCAAACCGAGTGTCATAAATAAAACTTACTTTAATATTAATAATCACCAGTTTGGTCCAATGTCCTTTCCAGGGAAGTACAGGGAGAATGCTGCCATGTTCATGACACAGTGTTTGACTGGCAGCACTCCCACCTCTGGGTACGCTTCATCGTTGGTTGTAACATTATGACTCTTGGCTACGGCAGGGATTGAAAACCCAGGGAGGGGGAGGTAGTTACAAACTTGTACTGCATCTAGAGAGATCAATTTTTTATAATATGGGTAGTAATTAAAAAAATTACTTATTAATGCTAATGGCTAACAGAGCAATCAACTTCTGCTTTAAAGCAGAGGTGAATTGAGTGTAGTCTGTTCATTTTGTAGCCCTGCACTACTGTAAACCACAGAAGGGTCCTGCTGTGCCCATTACAACACTGGAGTAGCCTCTTTTCAAGCATCTGTTGATGGGGAGATGAAATGGGCTATTTCATGAACTACAGACTATGAATTTATACAGAATATTTTAATAATCCATGTATTAATCCACAGACTCTTCCAACTATCACAGCTCACCAATGCTGTTTTAAGAAACAGTGGGCACTGCCCACTTAAATTAACAGATTGTGGAATGAAAGTAATATATATATATATATATATATATATATATATATATATATATATATATAACTAGTTGAACAGCCCGTTACACGGGCCACAGTGCCTCTGGCAGCCGGTCGCGGGGCAGTCACACGCAGTGGAGACTGCCCGCGCCTTGGCTGATACAGAGCAGGACGCTCCTTCGGAGGTTCCAGCTCTGTATCAGCCGCGGCGCGGGCAGTCTGTATTGCGCATGACTGCCGCACGCGCAGCAGTGTCTACTGCGAATGTCGGGCGTTACACACAACTTAGCGAATTATTATATAGGATTTATATAGTAAGTGTTGAGGGAACTATGAGGGTAAGACTCATTTTAACATAAGGTGCCAGCTTTCTTTTATAGCTATTAAATGTTTTAATGAGCCACTCTCATACCTTTAAACATGCAGACTAATATGGGATAGTGTTAAGAATGGGAAAAGCACTATCAATAGAAAAACTGTGACTCACTGGAGAGCCACAGGTTTTGTCTTCTATAGTGAATATGGATTTCTTCTGCTAAAAATTATATATTTATAAAGCATGCAGAATAATATGTAGGCAGGTATTATGGCAGTGGGGCAGGAAAACCTTGAAAATACTGTGGAACACCGTATCTGCATTACCATCAGCTCTCTGATTGGCCACTGCTGGGTGTCGTGGCTAAAAGCTGTGCCCAAGCTGTCTGCAGCCAGTTGGGGAGCAGATTTCAACCAATGGACCTGTCTCTCTGGCAGGCCAGATAGCTTGATACCTGAATGGAATGGAAATAGCTACTCACTGGTAGCTGAAGAGTTAACAGTAGCTCGCAAGCTAACTGTTGGAGACCCCTGCTATACTGGGTCCAATGAAGGTGCACAGTGCAGCCCCAGCTTACTGGGCAGGTCTGCTTCCAGGACATCAGATCTGCTAATGAGGCACTATCAGGGCCGGCACCACCTATAGGCGAGGTAGGCACCGGCCTAGGGCGCACATGTACTGGGGGCGCGGGCATGCAGTAGAGGAGAGCTGAGCACCACGCTGGGAACCACAACACAGTCAGGTCTGTGTCGCTACTGCGCTCCCTCATCGCCGTCGGCTCTTTAGTAATGCAGAGCGAGCTGAAGTCATGATCTGATGGGGGCAAAATGGAGCTGATTGGGGGCAAAGTGGAGCTGATTGGGGGCAAAGTGGAGCTTATAGGGGGCAAGTTGGAGCTGATAGGGGCAAAGAGGAGCTGATAGGGGCAAGTTGGAGCTGATGGTAGCAAAGTGGAGCTGATGGGGCAAGTTGGAGCTGATGGGGGGCAAGTTGGAGCTGATGGGGGGCAAGTTGGAGAGTTGGAGCTGGTGGAGGCAAGCTGAAGCTGATAGGGGCAGAGTGGAGCTGATAGGGGCAAAGTGGAGCTGATAGGGGCAAGTTGGAGCTGATGGAGGCAAAGTGGAGCTGATGGGGCAAGTTGGAGCTGGTGGAGGCAAAGTGGAGCTGGTGGGGGCAATTTGGAGCTGGTGGAGGCAATTTGGAGCTGGTGGAGGCAAAGTGGAGTTGGTGGGGGCAAGTTGGAGCTGGTGGGGGGCATCTCTTACAGGTGTCTCCAGACCAGGAGCAGACTGGCCCAGGAGGAAGAGAGAGGACAATCATGAAAAGAGGTAACAATCATGAAAAGAGGTAGGGTATAAGTAGGCGGGGTATAAAGGGGTGGGACACAAGGGGCGGAGCCACATGGGCGGCAAAATTAGGTTTTGAGGACCAGAGGGTTGTTCAGTGCAATTCAAAGCAATTCTTAGAGCACCCCTCTGGTCCTAAAGGCATTAATAAAGTTCTATAAGCTGTAAGGATTGTATACATCACAGTAACATAGAATCAGTATGATTAGTACATACAGCTAATCAGACAGTGATCAGCACATGAAGAGTCTGGCTAGCAGCACAGCTTGTCTAAAAACACAAGCTCAGACATGAATAGTGTAACTCCCACTATGAGAACAGCAAGATCAAAGTAGTAAATAATTAACCTGCTGTCGATAAGGAGCATTACACTGTGCTGGTGGTCTTCAGATGCACTGCATATGTAGCTGGTGACCTGACAACATATTTTTGAAATGTAAATACATTTAGAATGGTCTATATTTTGGTGTGTATTTATTAACCCCTTGCATGCATCAATGTCCTCAACTCACTGTCAACCAATGAACTGGAGATGTTTCTAACATTCAAAAGGTAAAAAAAAAAATATATAGAACATACTTTAACCCCTTAAGGACCGTCACAACTACGGTCCGTTAAGGACCAGTGAAGGTCCTGGCATGTCACGAGTTTAACCCCTTAAGTCGAGGCTTGTTTTCACTTGAGGACCCATGACGGTCCTGGACCGTCATGGAATTCTGGGCTCCCCACGCGGCTGCACACTGTTCGGGAATTCTGCAAAAAAAAAAAAAAAAAAAGGACCCTGGTCCTTAAGTGACGGCCGCATGCATGCGCAGTCAATGCTTAAGGGGTTAAGGACTGGCTGTGCGGCGGTTGGCAGTTAAGGACCAAGGGGCATTTTTTTCCCTTTAGGAATCGATTCATGGCTCCCCGAAAGGCATGCATCCGCACGGGGAGCCCAGAATTTCATGACGTGCCAGGACCATCATGGGTCCTTAAGGGGTTAATGATCACATGGCATCTAAGGGCGCACTGTGATTATTCTGGGAAGCTGTTACAAGACCAGAGCAGTCCGTTTCAGCCTCTCTCGCAGCCAGCCGGTACAACAGCCCTGGTCTTCCAGGGCATAAGACCCCTGCTCCTTAATTCTATTGTTATTATACTTTATTTATTGAGGGCTGACATATTCTGAATCGCTGTACAAAATGGGGGAGAGGAGAATGACATACAGAGGTAGTAAGAAACAAATGGTAGCGAGGAACCTGCTAGCTTTAGCTTACAATCTAGAGAAGCGGTGGGCAATGTCACGCCCTCTAGCTGTGCCAGGCTACAACTTCCATACACATATGGGCAGGAAAAGAAGCAGATGTAGACTGGCAGCATCAGGAAGGATTCACATTGACCATTCCAATCCAAAGGAAAACATCAATATAACTCCTCTGCCATACACACTGTACATCTAGTCTACATACCAGTGTGCAGTGGACATCCACTTGGGATGCCACTTGTTTCCATGAAGAATGTTTTATGTTATGCAAATTGTTGCACACAATGTGTTTGTTTCTGTTATTCTGACTATGAGGCATTACATAACTATATATTCTTGTATTTATCCCCTTCTTTACTCCCTTGGCAAATGACCTATTAAATATTAACGGTGCTCCAAACATTTTAAATTTATATTTAGTGGTGCCTTGCGTAAACAAGATTGAGGACCACTACTATATCCCAGTGGATCTAACCAGAGCTGGATTTCCCAATAGGCAGAGAAGGCCACACCTACATTCTGAATCACTGGTGTGGCAAGAACAATGTCAGTGTCTCTGCACCCGATTATTTACCCATTTAAAGGCTATTATTTAACCTACTGGATGCTGCAGAGATCTCAAATGCATTCCTTCGAAATGTAGCAACCAATGAGTTAAAAAAAATTTCTGTGCCAAAAAACAGTTGATGGGATGGGGGAGAGGCCATATGTGGACTCAGGGTGTGGCCATGGGCGTGGCTAATGGCACCTAGATTGTCTTACCTTGGAGACCTAGGATGTAAATCTAGCCCTGATTCTTATGTTACTTTCTACTCTAAGCACACTGTATCTGATAATAATTACCTGGCACATGTCCAGTGTTAATTACAGGAACACAAATACACTGTCAGTCCCAAGCCTTGTTCCACTGTCTGCCATTACTTAAAGTGGACCTATCACCTATATAGCTTGTATATGTGTATAAAATGCATATACCTTATGTTTTTTATCAATCAATTAAATCTTTTTAGAAAATGCTGGCTTTGTTGTTTGGGAATCTAATCTGAGAAGAGCTTCTTTATCGGACTTGTCTGATAAACCTGCATAATTACTTCCATGCGCCAAAAATCACCTCCCTCCAACTTGTTAGGCTGCTGGGCTTATCGGTTTCCACCAGAGGGGTAAAATATCTTAAAGGGATAGTACTACTTAAAATTGTAAAAAATATGTTGTAGGGTTTATCCCCCTGACTAAACTGCTGAAAGTGTTTTATTCAAAAGTTATTGCAGCTCAAACTTGAAATTTTTTAGGTGAAATATCTGAATGGCCTGAAATTCTACTGTGGTGCTGTTGCTACACCATCTTATGGATGACTGGTCAGTTGACCATAAATCTCAATATGATGGTGTAGCAACAGCGCCACTGTACAATTTCAGGCCATTGAGATATTACACCTAAAAAAAAAATCCAGGTTTGAGCTGTAAAACTTTTGAACAAAACACCTTTCAGCAGTGGGAGTACTCTTGTTTTACTCCGGGAGATAAACACTGCAATATATATTTTTTTCCATTTTAATTATTACTATCCCTTTAATGGACGATAAGAAAAGGTGACAGATCCTCTTTAAAATGTTCCATGGAGCCCCTTTTATGTCAGGAAACTGAGGGGTTCAAATGAGCAGCTTGAGAACCACTGCTGTATAATAACATTTCATTGCATTATGAATTTCTGGATTCCCAGCAGAATAATAATTAAGAATCAACAGGAGTTTCATTTGCTTCCAGTTGTGATGGCTTTTGGACAATATTGAAATCTTTATGCAGAATAGAGAAAGAAGATATTACTTATCTGGCAAGGTTCATAAAGCCTGCTGTCAAAAGATAAAATCAGGGCATTTAATGTTTTGTCTTTGTAAATGGCTTTCTTGTTCCGCAGGAGAACCTTTTAATGTTTCATTGGCGAGTCTCCGAGTAAGAGATTAGGAACTGTAAGAGAGTTCACAGCACATTCACAGCACTTACAATCAATAAAGGCACAGAGAGTCCCCTGACTCACAGCCCCAGTGATTAGGGAAAGGCATGCTAAACAACACAACCTTCTTGTATTCATGAGCGAGTTGAATAATGGAATGAGACAGGATTTCTTCAACTAAAGAGATGGAAATGCTCCATGGATTTGTGCATAAAAGAACGGAGAAGCAATGCTAGAGGAAACAAACTGATGATAGGGGGCAAAGAAGACTTCACCTTGATTTAAATAGGGTTTTAACCTTAGTGTTAGGAATTGCATTGCAATGTATTAGAAACCTCTCTAGCATTCAAGGGGTTAAAGCGATACAATCTTGTAATATTTAGAAAACGTAAATCGCAGTACTTATCCTGTAAATATGTTTTATTCAAACGTCATTTCACAGAATAATAACAAACAGCCCATAATGGTGATCTATTTATATTAAAGAGCAAGTAACACATCCTAATAATAATCCCCACTTACCTTATTTTAGCCAGGAAATCAACATGGCCCTCACAAATCTTGCCCTTGTATCTTTGTTCAAAAGATAACAGCGTCAATCAGTCCTGGAGTCATGTCTATGGGAGCGGATATGACAGTTGCTGACAGTTTTTTCAAACTGAAACAGGCTGAGTATATGAACAGTAGTTAAATCTTTAACCCTTTGAGTTTCAGAGGGGTGGGCAACGCATTGCAAACATTCAAAGGGTTAAGGATCATACAGGTGAGCAATGCATTTCAAAGCAATGCACTGCACACACCCATGGTTCTTTCAGGGTCAATATTACTATGTGCAGCGGACAGAGTTTGTTTATTGTGTCCTGCTTTCAACAGACATGTCCGCCTCCATGGACATTACATCCAGAACTGATTCAGGATGGTATCTCTTGAATCAAGGAGCAAGAAAAAACAAAATTAGAGGCATCTGGGATTTTCTGGACAGAGGAAGGTAAGTGTAAGGGTAACTATTAGGAGCATATCTGTGACCTTCTTCCACTTGAGCCCATGGAGAGGGCTCTTGCTTTGCGAATGGAGGTTAGTATATGATGTGATTTGTGTCATAAAGGGTTGAGGCTTAATTAGGTGTGTAGGACTTATAGACATGGTAATTGAGAAGTGGGCATGAAGTTGGCAGAACAGGGTGGGAAGGAGAAGTTGGCAAAATAGGGTGGGAAGAAGGACAAGTGGGCAGAACAGGGTGGAAAAGAGGAGAAACGGGCACGATATGGGAGGAACAGGGTAAGAAGGAGGAGAAGAGGTCAGAGTTTCAGAAGAAACCACCATCGGAGAACCAGTCTCTGTCCCTGGAGACCTGGTAATGAACTCTAAAGAATGGAGCCTCCGGGGCATATCTGGAGAGCTGCCAGGTATGATTAGGAGAATCTAGAGGTACGTTATTAAAAAACATTATTTTTAAGTGATGGAAACCCTCCATTTGTTGTTGGTGCTTTCAGAAAGGCACAAGGAACAAACAAACTTATGTAAAGGATGTCACACATCCAATATGAAAATCAGTACACCTGATGGAACTTCTCACGATCTCAGCTTTATCTGATGAGGCTGAACTAACCTCCATGGAACACATTAGCTGTGGACTTGCTGTTTTGTTTTGTTTTTTTACTCTTGCCTTATGTTCTCATGTTGCATTTTTTTAGAAAAAGAAATAGAAAAATAAATAATTATGTTTAAGCCATATTCTATACATTTCTGTTGTAGGCTTCATACAGAGCATACAGGATATCAATGAGCTCTACCTTACAAATGTATTTCTTTTTGCAGCTGCATCACTCAACCTCATATGTATACACTGACACTAATCACTTTATACAGTGCAGCAAGTGACAACCAACAAGTTAGATATGCTAAGACTGTGATGGACTTGATCACTAGTGTTGTCATTTGTCATCATTATGTACATGATTCAACAATAATATGCCATATACTAGTATTTAGACTGATGAACTAAGAGGAACTGGAACAATTCTGGGGAAAATCTGTCATAGGGGACAAATAAAAAATTCCAATAACTTAAAATGGGTTTTTAACTCTTTAAAGCTAGAGAGGTCTCCAAAGCATTGTTAAACAATGCATTGGTGCCCTCTCTAGAGTTCAAGGGTTAAAAGCCCCATTTAGTAGCATAGTAACGTAGTTTATGAGATTGAAAAAAGACAGGAGTCCATCAAGCTCAGCCCACGCCACATCACCCCTCCGACGATCCACAGGAAGGCAAAAAATAACACAAAATATTGAAGCCATTTCCAATTAAGCTCCAAGCAGGTAAAAAAAATCCTTCCTGACTCAATATGGCAGTGACATACTACCCGGGATCAACATCCTATTTGTTTGAAGCCAACTATCATAATTTTATATATTGTTCTGTGCTAGATAGGTATCCATTACTTTTTTTTAACCCTTTGAGTGCCAGAGTGGTATGGAATGCATTGCAAAGCAATGCATTCCGTACCACTCTGGCATTCAAAGGGTTAAAGCAGTTACAGTATCTGCAAGTAGACCATCCTGAGGTAAAGAATTCCATAGCTTTACTACCCTTACTGTAAAAAAAACATGTGTGCATATCAATTATTTATTTGTTCCCGATGATGAGGTTGGGTTGCTCAGGAATTGCTCCAGTTGTTCGTACAACAGCCTTATTAGGTTGAAGCACTAAACCAAGAGCTATAAACGATTTTTATACCCTACATCTGCCTAACGCTAGTTTACTAAGCTGTGTATGCCAAATTTCTTACTATTATCACTGCTTGCACCAAGAAGAGGACAGTGGGTAGACTATGGACATAGTCTTTTATAGAGGTCGGCATCTCTGATCATGATTAAGAGCATTATGAGCATACCTGGGAACTTTCAGTTGAGGGCTACCCGGAGGGTAGTCCTCTGTTCAGCAGGGGGTAACAAAAATTACGCTAATCGCGTCAAAAAGGGGTGGGGCATTCCATACCACTCTGGCACTCAGAGGGTTAAATGTGTTACACAGAAGGCTGGGGACGGAGGCACAATGGGAGAAAAAGCAGATGTGGCAGAGTTTCAATAGACACTCTCCACATCCGGAGGAATCTGCCTCTGCCCCGGAGACCCGGTAAATCTCTGTCAGAACCGGAGTCTCCAGGGCAAATCCGGAGAGTTCCCAGGTATGATTATGAGCAAAACGCATTGATGGGTGGGATGCGACTTAGTTACATCTACTGATACAAGACTGATACAAGTCTCTTCATATAGTTAATGAATATACGAAAATCTTCTTTGGAGGTATTTTGAACATTTTATTTGTGTATTACAATTAAATTTGTTTTTATGAATATGGATTAGTTTATGGATGTGCGTTTCTTTTGGTATTATGTCATTTCAGGGTGCTCCATTCCTCTTGTCTAATGCAATGTATTACTAGAGAAAATGAAGTGATGCTACTGGTCTGGCGCATGGGACTTGGGTCTTTAAAACTCTAATGATGGCAGAATACATCCAGGGTATTCAGCACAGGCTATGATCTCAGTACTGCATACCGGCTATGTGTAGCCACTGGTGTTGAAGTCTAACGACAATGAACCTGCTCTGGCGAATTTAAACGTTCATCACTCTGAGTCTGGACAATTGATTTTGAGAATCGATCTATGTAAGGACACCAAAAAAATAGTTCCCTTTCGCCAAGCTTAGTGAGGAAAAAAATGCACTCTTTGCAATGCTTTAGATACCTCTCTGGCACTCAAAGGGTTAACCCCTTGGATGCAAGGAATACATGTTGCTTATTTATTGCACATTGCCAGAAACAGGACTCTTCTGAAGATCCACTGGCCATTAAAATGTTATTAACCTTTTAAGGAGCAGAGGGGTGCACAACACATTGCTTTGCAATCTGCTGCATACCCCTCTGGTCTTTAAAAGGTTAAGGAACAATGAGCACATAATTCAGAGAAAGGGACTTTTCTTTGCTAAGATCCAAATGCATTTTATGGAAATGAGTAAAATATTTTACCAGCAGATTAAGATTTGAAAAATTTCCAGCAGGAAGGTGTTAGCACAACGATTTGCTGATGCTTCAAGTTCACACCTTGATTCATGAAGACTACGCCATAATTACTGCACTACTCAACGCTAATGAAATCAGTCTGAAACAAAAATATATATTATTTGTAGACTGAGCTGACACATTTGCATAGGAAACAGACATGATTATAGTCATGACTTGGAATGTTCAGGTTTTCAAGCATTTGTTGCCCCTGCTGCTCTTTCCATTCACAATATGTTTGGCAGAAAAATCAATGTAAGTGAACACTCAGATCTTTGTAACCATTGACGGGCCTATTCCAGTTGTAAACTGCATAAAATATTTTAATAACAATGGTGAAAAGATAAAAAAAGATTCTAAAACAAAACCCTTAAAGCGGAACTACCACCTCTTAAACAACTGAACTTCAATAACTCACATGTGGTGACTAGCAGCTTAGTAGCGCTAGTCACCAGAATTATTACCTTATTCAAAAGAAATAAGCATTCTTACTGGGCTGACAGCAGCACGCAGCGTGGACATCTTTCTATAGTGACGTCCACGCGCCTGCGCTATCAGTCCCTTCCAGACCCGAAAGGCTCCTAGCAACGCCTCCTAGACCTGGCTGGGACTGACAGCGCAGGCAGGCGGATGTCACTATGGCAAGATGTCCGCGTTCAGTGCTGCTGTCAGCCCGGTAAGAATAAATATTTATTTTGAACAAGGTAATAATTCTGGCGACTAGCGCTACTAAGCTGCTAGTCGCCAGATGGGGCGTTATTGAAGTTCAATCGTTTAAGTGTTGGTAGTTCCGCTTTAAATGTAAAATATTGGATACACATTATACTGGCATTGTCTTAAGTTTTAAAACAATGGAAGAAGAGAGAGGAAAAAAAAAAAAAAAAAAAAAAAAAAAAAAATATATATATATATATATATATATATATATATATATATATATATATATATATACACACTAAAAAGGTTATGGTGGGGGAAAAAGTGAATGAAAACCCCTTCCACCTGAATTTGGTGGGTGGTAGATACAATGTTAAACAAAAATTTGACACACCAGTCAAGCCATAAGATTTGCTTTTCCCACAGAAATCTCACATTTGCAGTGTTGTTACTACTGCAAGGGATTCTGGGTAGGCATATGCAAATAAGTTTAACAAGGAATCACCTTTTTGCCTCAGATTCCACTTTGTACATGGATTCCTTAGCGTATGTGTATGCTGAACAACAGCTTTAGACACAACTCAGGAAGAGATGCAAAGCCAGTGAACCACTCACGTTGTCAATGCAACTCGTCAGCGTGAAGTTGGTTTTACTGGCTTGCTATTGAGGCTTGGTGCACATGTGGAGCACAAACTGAAAAGGTTATGTAAAATTTTTGTTTAACATTGTAACTACCACCCACCAAATTCAGGTGGAAGGGGTTTTCATTCACTTTTTTCCCCCACCATAACATTTTCAGTTTGTGCTCCACATGTGCACCAAGCCTTAATAGCAAGCCAGTAAAATCAACCTCATGCTGACGAGTTGCATTGACAACGAAACGGCCATCCATGAGTGGTTCACTGGCTTTGCATCTCTTCTTGAGTTGTGTCTAAAGCTGTTGCTCAGCATACACATACTCTAAGGAATCCATGTATAAAGTGGAATCTGAGGCAAAAAGGTGATTCCTTGTTAAACTTATTTGCATATGCCTACCCAGAATCCCTTGCAGTAGTAACAACACTGCAAATGTGAGATTTCTGTGGGAAAAGCAAGTCTTATGGCTTGACTGGTGTATCAAATTTTTGTTTAACATTGTATCTAAATATATATATATATATATATATATATATATATATATATATATATATATATATATATATATCCTATATAATAATTTGCTAATGTATGTTTGTCAGAAGCAGTCATGCGCAGTACAGACGGCTGCGCACGCTGCAGTCATGCACAGTACAGACTGCCCGCTCTGCGCATGACTACACAGCAGCCGTTGCTGCCTGGCATTGTGACCCATGTACATGGCTGTTCAACTAGTATATATATATATATATATATATATATATATATAAATATATCTATATCTATCTATCTATCTATCTATCTACCTATCTATCTATCTATCTACCTATCTATACATATACACACATATACATATACAGAGAAGCAATAATGGGGGTCTGTAGAAGGTGGAGTACAGATACTAGTGGTGGTATGCAGGAAACATGTGCAATTGCCATCAATTCGAGGGCAGGCTCGTTTCTAGTTGAGCATCTCTGACCAGCTCTTTTGCATCTCCACAGAATGTGAAAGAAAATGCCTGTCACTTCCTGTCAGGATGATCAGGAAGTAAACACACAGTAAATTCACTTCCTGATTATTTGAACTTTTATAACTTCTGAATAAAACAACGGACAGACGTGGGAGGGACCTTGTTTTACTCAGTAGGAAGTGCTCTATAACATATATTTTCATAAAAAAAAGTTTACTGATCCTTTAACTTTACATATTCTACAAGTGCATGATATGTAAAGTCAGTTGCCTGTACTTATTATTTTTTTCAACTTCACCTACTTTTTTTATTTTACATTCTCAAGTCCCTGACAGATAACGCTCAGAATTTGTTTCCACAAATCTTTCTTTGTGGGCTTGTTAAAGAAGAGAGAGTGCAACAATGTAAAAAAATCCACTATAAAAAAAAAAAGACATTGAAACAATGTGGAAAAACCCACCTCTACAGCATACAGTTCAACAGAGCTGCAGGGAGGCAGAAACAGGGTATAAATCTCTCTGCTTTTACAGTCCCAGACTAGAAAGCTCTCTGGAAACACAAATCTAGGGAAACATAAAAGTGTGAAGAAAAAAACTAAAGATGAAAAAATAATAATACAAATACAGGAAATTGTACTACATATTATGCATTTGCAGAATATGTTAAGTTAAAAGGGAGGTTAATGATCCCTTTAATATTGTCCATGCTGTTTGCATTAAGAGATTAAAGCTAGTTAATTGGAATTAGTGTCCACTGCCCTTATATTCAGAAAGGCAGTTATTTTAGCCCATTTCATCCTTGACAATCAATGAGAGCCCTGGAAAGGCAGGAATGTCTGCTCCCTCAAAGCATATGTAACACTAGATTTTAGGCCTCAGAAAACAGATACCAACATAAAGCATAGGATATTTAAGTGTATATAATCCAAGTGTTCCTTTAACCATTTGAGTGCCAGAGTGGAATACAACGGTACCCCTCTGGCACTCAAAGGGTTTAGTATACAGTTATCTTTACTGGAAAATGAAATATAGAGGCTGATGTACTATGAAGAGTTGGATCAACTTTGGAGCAAACCAACTGCAGTATAGAGGAGGAATAAACATTAGCAAAATTCCTTCTAATTTGAAAAGGGACTTCAAGGGATAGTGATGTCACCAGATAATATTCGATTGTTCATTATACTTTTACATACTGCAAAGTACTGTTTTGTACAGGGTGGGTTTGATTTAAATCAAGTTGATTTAAATCTTATATAATAATTCGCTAAAACGTGTGTAACGCTGCGTCATGCACAGTAGACACTGCTGCGCGTGCTGAAGTCATGTCAGTAGAGACTGCCCGTGCCCCGGCATATCAGCCACGGCACGGGCAGTCTCTACTGCGCATAACTGCCCCGTGACCGGGCGGCAGTGGCAGTGTGGCCCGTGTAATGGGTTCTTCAACTAGTCACAATATAAATCATGAACTAAATCACTAGTCAGTAAGACTTGATTTAAATCATGATTTTTAAATGCAAAAACTCATTCTTGCTGGTAGTTAAAACCATCAATATTTGCAACCAGGTGAAGAAGTCATATTTAGAATATAACCTGTCAGATTAGTAAAACAGCAATATCAGGACTGATTTTAGTTTAATAGATTAATCACTCATATTTGGAACATATAATAAAATATAACATAAAATATAATTGCATGACTATACAGCCTCAGGTACATAACTAAGCTCTATTTCATGCTGAATAACATTTAAACTATAATGTATGCTAAACAGAAAACTATCTTTAGATAGATTTTTCCTCTGAAAGCATTTTATTAAAATAAATTTGATTTAAACCAAAAAAATCCAATTTAAATAAAAAAAATCTTTTTTTTTTTTGTTTGTTTTTTTTAAATCATCAGTTTTTATCCACCCTGGTTTCGTATTTCCTTATCATTGTATTCTCCTTGTAATTTGAGTTGTAAGTTCCCTCCCATCACTTTTTACTACATCCATCATAGTTCCCTCAAATCTGAAAGCTGGTCTGGACGGATCAAAACAAGGTATAATATTGTATCAGCATAAGGCAGGGTTTTCCTTATACAGACACACAAACTATTGCCCCACATTGTGATCCGTCTGGTCAAGCGAACGGCTTTCAGATCTGAGGAAACTATGACTGACATAGGGAAAAGGGGTGGGAGGGGGAACTTTCAACTCTTTACAAGGAGACTACAACGATAAGGACATGGAAAACGGTACTTTGCATTTTATAGAAATTGTAAAGAAGAATCGAATATTACTTTATCTGGTGACATTGCTCTCTTTTTAAAGGGATAGTAATATTTTGATTTAAAAATGTCTAATATTGTAGCTATTAACTATAGAAGAATAAGCTACTTCCCATTTCTCAAAACGTTATAGTTTTTGCATTCCTAACATTTAGTTCCCCCCTCCCTCCCTTTTCTCATACGTCAGAGCTCTGGCTGACACAGGCATATCCTGGTCCTGGGACCGGCGGAGGCTCTTACGCAGAGCCAAAATTGTGATATTTAAAAAGAACTACTTCATTGGAACGGTCTACAAAGTGTGCTTGCAAACCAGGCACACTTTATAGACTGTTCCAATTAAGTATTTCTTCATAAATATCGCAATTTCGGCTCTGCTGAAGAGCCTCCTCCGGTGCCAGGACCTTTAAACCCCATGAATGCTTATGAAGTCTGAGTCTAGAGCACTGTGTGGATAAAAGACCCATTTAGATCAATGAGAAATTGTATTTCTCAACCACAGTGCAGTTGGGTGGAGGTCTGCCAGGGTATGTAAAGTAAAATGCACATATGTGGGTGTTTTGAGTCCACAAGCCCTCACTTACTTATACTGTTATATTCTATAAAACCGCTCCTAGCGCCTGGGGGGATCATAGACCTCAATTATAGAGAATGGCTTATTCAGCTATTAAAGTATAATTTAACATTTTTATGCTTATACCAGGATGTGCAAAATGTAATGGGAACTTGTTTTGGCTTTTATAGATATTTCTATTGGATTGACAGTAGACACTTATTTAGGCTTCTAAGCAAATGTAATGAGTCCTTTATCCAGTCAGTCTGTAGGTGTAAAAGGAAACTGTACACCATTTTATTGAAATTAGGTGTCTATAGTTTTATTGCTATTCAACAAAAATACAGATTTCATTGTGTATAGCAAACTGAAGTTGATTAAACCCTTAATGATAGCCCGATCTGGTGCGCAGGCGGCCCTTAAGGACCACGGATCATTTTTTTTTTTTTGCCCAACGGAATCTGGGAAGGCAGTTTGGTTGTGACGGTCCTGGCACTTCAAGGGTTGTTAAGGGGTTAAAATCTGCTCTCATTTTAATCCTCTAAATAAGTGTTTCCCAATGTTAGTCTTCAGGGTACAACACCACTGGGTCAGGCTCTCAGGATATCTCTGCCTGAAAGCAGCCAAGTAATCATTGGGTAAGTCATTGTGATTGAAACACCTATGCTTAATTCAGGATATCCTGACAACATGACATTTTCTGTGCTCCAAGAAGTAATAATAATAATATCAAAATATTTTATGAAGAAGGGTACATTCAGACTTTCAAGTATGCCCTGGGGTATACATGATATTATTATTTAATATTAATATTTAATGCTGCTCATTTTATCTTCCTCAGATGGATGAAAGGATGAGTTGAACTTGCAACCCTGAGGTCTATTTCACAGCTAGACCTGTGTGTGTGTGTGTGTGTATATATACACAGTGCGCAGTAGAGACTGCCCGAACGATGCAGTCATACACAGTGCGCAGTAGAGACTGCCCGAACGATGCAGTCATACACAATGCGCAGTAGAGACTGCACGAACGATGCAGTCATACACAGTGCGCAGTAGAGACTACCCGAATGATGCAGTCATACACAGTGCGCAGTAGACACTGCCCGAACGATGCAGTCATACACAGTGCACAGTAGAGACTGCCCGAACGATGCAGCCATACACAATGCACAGTAGAGACTGCCCGAACAATGCAGCCATACACAGTGCACAGTAGAGACTGCCCGAACGATGCAGTCATATACAGTGCACAGTAGAGACTGCCCGAACGATGCAGCCATACACAGTGCACATTAGAGACTACCCGAATGCGCCGGCTTCCAGTCAGAGGCACTGCTGATCCGGAGCAGGGCGCACCGAATGGCCCACCGCCCCCGGCTCCAGGACAGTAGCCGAGGTCCCCGGCTGTCACTTTGGCCAGTGTACACGGACCTTCAATACTACTATCTAATAGATAGATAGATATACATTGAACAATTTATTTCCTTTTAGCCTTGCACTCCTGTTTTAGGTCTTTGTTACCACTCACATTGAATTTTCTTGAATTGACTTGAAAAACATAGTGAATGTTGCAAAACTTGAAACATTTATTCTTACAGGTTTGGATGTACATGCAGTTTCACTTTACAGATGAAGTGGAGTGAATGTATTGTCTTGATAAGCAGATGGAAGCTTGCTATTTGATGATATAGCTCTATCTATCCTGTCATTTGATGGTAGGGTTCTCTCTCTCATGCATGGACAACTTCAGATATTTATATAGTGTGGTTTTCATGTGAACACAAGCGCTCTCTTAACTAAAATTGTATAATGAATGTGTAAGCTTGGGCCTTCAACATATATGACATCACATATACCATTGGTTAATGAAAATGTGTAGCAGAACACAACTGTTCCTATGATGTCACTCTCACATTCCAGAGGCTAATTTTTTTTTTCAAATGGGTGAGTCTAATCTGAGAAAGTTAAAGAGCTAATATTTCAGTACATCTCTTTGAGTGTGTTCTCCTAATCGCTACATTAATATTTCAGGAACCATTCCTTACAAGCTTAGGATCAATAATCTAAAGGGCATAATGCTTTGGTGTTATTATTATTCTAAGATTTACAATGAAATTAGACCAGTCAGAAAATTAAAATCTGCATATATGTTGCAACAGGAAGGACATTCTTGAGAAATGACCCTTTATGTATTTGTGGAGCTGTCTGACTGGATACAACTAGTTCTGATCTAGGCTAAAACCCACTGTGCTATTAGAACTGTCCCCATTGTGTGGGCAGCACCTAAATTCATTCATAGCACAGTGTTTCCATATTGGCCCAACACCAAAACTAATTAGAACAAAGTGCCACAATTTGCCAGCAACTCATAAAGATTAATTTATCAAGAGCTTTTTATATTATAAACAAATGCCTAGCACAACAAATATACAGTTTTTTTCTTATAATTAAGTAAACTTATCATTGGGTGACAGGCACACTTTAATCAATCATTCATCTGAGCCAGTTCTGCATTTCTTATTTATTTTTTTTATTTTTAGCTCAGAGTGAATGTCACTGAGACCTACTCACTCAAGTGTTTACATTACTCACAGAGAGCACATTCTCCAGGTATTGTGGCATTGTGTGTGTGTATTGTATATATTCATCATCAGTCTCCACTGATAGTACATTAGCCACAAGGTATAGAATTAACTAGAACTGGAGCAAAAACCGGATCATACATTATGGCAACCTACTGATTAGGACCAATGGCAATATGAAGGGCCCTGTCTGCAAGTGATGGTCACCAAAAGAGACCTTGCTTTTGCTTCCGCCAACATCTGGGGGAGATTCACTAAGCGTAGATAAAGAAGTGATAAAGTGGAGGTAACTTCTCCAGTTTATCACTTCTCCAATTCCTGTGTTATTCTATGGAGACTATGCACTAAGATTTCTTCAACATTGGAGATCTTAGTGAATAGACTCTATGGAATAACATAGGAATTGGAGAAATGATATCACTGGAGACGTCATCTCCTCTTATCACCTCTTAATGCATCCACCACTTGTGTCAGACGCCCTTTATGTTAAAAGAGACCATCATCATCCAAACACTCCTACTTCCATAAGAACCACAATGCTAGTACCTACCAGAGCTCTCTGTCAGAAGCACCAGATCAGGTGTGGTGCCCCAGATTGTTCCCTTGCCTAGGGCCTTATGTAGTAATTCTGCAGCAAACCAGCTGCACCAAAGGGAACAACGCACCGGAGACCACACTAGCATTCAAAGGGTTAAAGCCCCTGTTGAGCCAAGGGGAATTTGGCAAATGTTATTTAACCCCTATGTTGCACTTGGTTTGTTCCAGACTTTCTTGGTCCATCAGTACATTACATACAATCCATACATATAAGAGAAAATGAGATCCACTTCTAGCTAGCAAGAGGAACACACAGGGTTGTACTGTGTATTAGTAGGTTCCACAGGAAGTTCTGATAAATAGACTAACATCTTGGAGTCAGTGAAGGATTAAGTAAGTCGCATTTTTTGGCTTCTATCGTTGAAGGTTGATGGACTTGTTTTCAACCAAATTTATTATGTAGCCATGTAATTACCATCAGTCTTGCCAATGCTCTGATGCTGATGTATGAACTGTAGTGAACCTTAATCATGCCCACTACATTACACTGCACAAAGACAGTTTCCCCAAATTCACACTGCCTTAACCTGCCAGAAGGGTATGCAACGGCTTAAATGTGACTTTTACACCCCCTGAATGCTAGCATTTAAGGGTCTTAAAGGCCTATTTAAATACATGGATATTTGTTTGTCCCTTCTGGTGCAGCTGTCTGGCCTGTCTGGATTTTGCCTATTAACACATGAATTAGGTATATTATGGTCCCATTTCACCTCCCTAAAATCATCCACAAGGTTCATTTTGTGACTCTGTAAACTCCAGATCCTTTATGATTTCTCCATACTTTGTGAATCATTCCAACAAATCTTTTTTAGATTGATTTCCACACATCTACTTATAAGATGTTCTTCTCTAACTGATGTGCATGTAGCAGTAATTTTATTGCATAGAGTGGGTTGGCTGAAAGTACAGAACTATTTTTAAAACCATGTTCCTGCAAAGCTCAATAGCATTGGAGGGTGTGACAGTGATGTATGTTTGATTGGAGTAAAAACAGAATTATAAAAACAGCATGTATGAAAGAAAGCGGCAATCTGAAATGGAACGAAAACCTGATATGATTTAAGTGCAAAATTCCTTACTACTCCCCCAGGGTTCTACTTTCTTCTGCTTTTCCTATATTGTTCAAAGAAGAACTGCCAATTTCTGACACTTTAGATAATTGGCATTCTACTGCACCTTGGAGAAAAGTAACAGACTTTTAAAGGAACAGTTGATTTCAAGCCCACACAAGATTGTTCCTGGGGCAAAAAAACATCTTCAACATAGTTCCAGGATTCCTATTGTTTATTGTTCTAAACATATTGGAACCCTGAATAAGAATTTCACAATAAGGCAAATTAAGCACTACACTTTTTTTTTTTTTTTTTTTTTTTTACTATTTTTACTGTAACTTTATGCAGTGCGTTTTCTATAAAAAGTGATAAAAGAAAAACTCTCAATTTCATTTTAATTTGTACATATATCTAGAATGTTACTATCATTTACCCTTCAATGACCAGAGAGGATTATAACTCATTGGGAAGCAAGCCATTGCAACAGTTGTTACCGGGATAATTATTTAACCAAACACAAACAGCTTATAACTCACACACGTCTGCACTCAAAGCACAAAAAGGATTTATTCCATAATACAATTCATAGCATTCAGGTTAACCCTTTGAGTGCCAGAGGGGTATGCAACAGGGATATCCAAATTCTGTCCTCAATGGCTTCCAACAGGCCCGGATTTTAGGATATGCACATTAAGCAAAAAATTTAATCACTGGCTAATTAATTTTGTCTGACTCTTCAGGGCACAAGCAGGGTAATCCTTACAATCTAGCTCGTTGAAAGTCCTTGAGGACTGAATTTTAATACCACTGCATTATGGCTTTATAGAATAATGTCCAATGAAGAAGTGCTATTGACAATCCCAAAAATTCATTAAAGACATATGCAAAATTTAGCTTTTTATAGAGAATGAGCAGGCAAGATTGGATATTTGGTTCTCATTAGTCTGCAGACTCAATATTTCTACGGTGACCAATGGGCTGTATGTGGTCACCAGTTCCTTATCAAATACATAAATACATATGGTTGGACCCTTTCGCATGTTAGTCTTACAAAAATGTTCTAGTATCACCAGAAACACTGTCCAGCAACGAACACTGATTTCATACAATGGTACAGACATTTACATTCTATAGCTCACCCGGAGGTTCCAAAAAACAAAAAAGAAGAAGTACCACCATGTTTAACCCTCATTCGTGACAAAGGTTGACAAATACAGTAACATTGTTGCTCCATATTTTATTTATTCATTTATTTATTTTTTTCAAACATTTGGTCCACAATTTACCTTTTTCTTTTTGGTCCGCCGGACCCTCTGCCTCCAGCCCTCCACTCGGCGTTCCTCGTGCGGTTGCCCTGCAAGTCTGCGACTCTTCCTCTCAAATGCCAGCAGCAGCAACTGGCTGGCTTGTTGAGTCTCATGTGTGTCAGTGTCATCATGATCTCATCATCAAGTCAGGTGTTGTGGGCCCGGGGTAACAGTGGGGTAACAGTGGGGTCACGGGTAACAGTGGGGTCACATCTCATGATCGTCCTGGATGGACATCCGGCAGCATATGCGCATTTTAAGCAGCGCACTCAGAAATAATGCCACAGACAGACATGAGTTGTGTTACCCGGAGATTGTTTCATCCGGAGACAGAGCTCCAAATCTGGAATCTCCAGGTGAAACCTAGAAAGTTCCCAGGTATGTCTACAACAGTTAGACAATGAATGGAAACGTGTAACAGGATTCCCAATACTGATTTGTTTAGCCTTATGCACGAATAAGAAAATTTGGTGCTTTGAAAGCTTTGGAATTTATGACAAACCATTATTTAGTTGCTCACTAAAGGATTTCAGCAGCTACGACCAACAAACTTTTTCCGCTCACTAATATGGCAGTCAATAATTTGTGAACCTGCTACCTACACAGCTTTTAGTATCAACTGCTGCTTATTGCTTTCTAACCAGTTTAAAGGGGAACTATCACCCCTATACAACTTTGGCCAGAGAGCACTCCAGCTTACATGCAGAAATCTTCTGTCAACGGAGGAGGCTGGATCAAAGAAGGGGAGAAGAGGAAGAGTGACAGACTGCGGTTACAGAGCTGTTCCCACAGTCTATCCGGAAAGAAGGCACAGGATCATTAAATGTTTAACCCTTTGAATGCCAGAGGGGTACGCAACGCATTGCTTTGCAATGCGTTGCATACCCCTCTGGCACACAAAGGGTTAATTTCGGCCAAACAACAAAGTAAAAAAAAAAAGAAAAAAAGACAAGAGTATTCCAGCTAGTCGCTCTATAAACTTACTTTTAAGTCGAACTTGTATAGGGGTGATAGTTCCCCTTTAATAGTTTTAGATATTTTTGATATTTTAAACAATTAAACAGTAAAAAAAACTGTAAATTTCCTTGTTCATGAACATGAAAAATACCCCTCTGATTCTTAAGGATTTAAAAACAAATTAATAATACCTGTAATGTCATGTTTGCTACCATGGACATGACATCCTGGACTCATTAAAGACATTGGGAGTTACGCACTAAGGTGTGATAAAGAGGTGATAAAGTGGAGATAACTTCTCCAGTGATGTCACTTCTCCACTTCCTATGTTATTCTATGGAGCCAATGCACTATGATTTCTCAAGTTGGAAAGATTTTAGTGCATAGGCTCCATAGAATAACATAGGGAGTGGAGAAGGGACATCACGGGAGAAGTCATCTCTTCTTTATCACCTCTTATCACACCCCATTATCTCTTAAACAAAACTCATAGAGGCCATTATCATTTTCTGGTCATAGTAAGGTAAGTGCAGTTATTATTAGTAGGCGTTAGACCATGGCGATATGGAAAAATACCATAGGAGATGAATTCAAATTCTCATACACTGACATTGGTTTTTTATCCCCTTCAGTGGTACGCAACACATTGCAGAGCAATGAGTTATGTAACCCTTTGGCACTGAAGGGGTTAACCCCCTTGAAAGCCTGAGAGGTTCAAAGAAATGACAGACACCTCTTTAGCTTTCAAGGGATTAAATGCTCTATTTAACTCAAAAGGAATATGGATAATTATTATTTGACCCCACTGTTACATTTAGTTTGCTCCAGTTTGCCTTAACACATAAGACATCATGATGTTTTAAGACATTTTAAATAATTCAAGGTTAGCACTGACGTGTAACTTGTGACTGCATGGCAGGTAGCTTTTAATCTTCTAGATAAAGTCACACCTCAAATCTCCTGTGAATCAGAGGAAACATGCATTTCTCATGCACTAGTTTATCCCATGATGCCAGAAAATCCTAGCAGCTCTGTTCAGACCCTTCTGTTAGCACAGTGTGTGGCTGAAGCATTAGAGCAGTTCATGCTGAACATTACAGCGCTGCAACTGCTGTTCATTTTAACATTATGGATTGTGTCTGCAAGCAGCAGAGCTTCCTCCAAAATAGAAAGATTACCATTTAGATAAAAATACACACAATGACATTGATGGGCTAAGAAGAAATGGAGCAGTTCTGGAGCAAACAGCTACACCACAGGGGACAAATAAAAAGGTCCCCAAATTCCAATTGATTTAAGTGGGACTTTTAACACCCTGAATGCTAGACAGGTCTACAACCTAATGAGAATCATATACATAAAATGCCTCAACAAAACTGGTCCAAATGATACATATCATTTATAAAATAGTATTGGAGACATCACTGAAATTATCCATTAACCCTCTGAGTGCCAGAGAGGGATAACTCTCTGGCACTCAAAGGGTTAAGGACTAGACAGGAGTGCAATGTAAGGCAAGGCAATGCGTTGCATACCTCTCTGGTCCTTACAGGGTTAAAGCTGTCCCTTCATACCAAAGCCTTGGTTTAGGTGATATACTGATTATTCCTTATTCACAAATGTTCTATCATCTTTCTTCTTGTTAAAAAAATGCTTCCAGGTCTCAGTTTAATTAATACAATTACGCATGCATCACAGATGCCTAAAGAGAGACAATTTGCATGTTAGATTGGTGAAGAGTGAAAAACTGCAAGCACATCAGCCCTTTCATCATGATTTTAATTCTACTTTGTCAAGTCAGGCGATATATGACTAACTGTCAAAGATGCCAGGAAGGCAGAGCAATACAATACATATCTGACAGATCAGGTAGACAAGCACCGAAGCGCTGATTTAATTTACCTCTTACTAACCACACAGTATGTGGTGCATCCTCCCGACTACTGGGGTTTACAACAACGTAGCCAAACAATAAAGCCCAAAATGAGTTTTGTTTACATTCTTTCTGCATCATGTTTAGATATAGATATGTGTTATAAACTGGTTTTATCAAACATTCCATTTGATATATATGGAGTTATCAATTGTAATGGAATCCAGGCCTTCAGCTGATTGCTTTTAACCCTTTGAGTGCCACGGAGGTATCTATGCATTGGATACCTCTCTGGCACTCAAATGGTGAACCCTTTGCATGCTATAAAGGTTTACCAAGTATTGAGAAGCAATCCACTGGAGACCTGTCTAACATCCTAGGAATTAATATTAAACCAGGCGTGGATCCCTCGATCTCAGCTGCCTAGAGAGAGCAGCTGCAGCTCAAAGGCCAAACTGTACATTTGACATTAGTATACCTGGGAACTTTGTCTTCTTGAGTCCCCAGTGAGGGCTCATGTTGTGGTTTGCTTGAGGGATATAAATGATGCAATTAGTGTCGCAAAGGGGAGGGGCTTACTCATGGGTGGGGAGGGTTTAACATTCTTTGACATGAAGTGGGTGGGAAATGGACAGAACAGGGTGGGAAGGAGGAAAAGTGGGCAAAATATGGGCAGAGCAGGTTGAGAATGAGAATAAGTGGAAAATCAGTCGGTGTCCCTGGAGACCCAGTAATTAACTTTAAAAACCAGAGTCTCCAGGGCAGATGTTTCTTTCAACCATTTTCACTCTCCCAATTAAGCCTCACCCACAATATGTCAGAAAATACACCATTTGGCTGCTCTGATCCTCAGCTCTACAGTGTGTTTCTCCTGGGACTTGGGATAAGAAGTTTCCCAAGTATGTGTAACGGAAAAGTTGAGCAATTCTGATTTGCTTCAGAATTGCTTCTCTTTGCTGTTATATGTTTTGTATGGTCAAGTAAAAAACGACAGCATAACTCCCAAGTTTTCTTTTTTTTTTTTTGAGGGGGGGGGTCCTGTCTTTGAGACCCTAATCCCTCTTTCCTACCCTAATATCGCTCTGTTTAGATCAGACTGTGTGGTGTGTGTATAAGTGTATCACATTTCTTCATCACAATAACACGTTAATGCATATGTTTACAAATTATTATTACAAATTATAAAATAATTTAGTTTTCTAAATAATTTATTCAACTGCATAAAGATTTGTCAAAAAGTCATAAAGAAACCTTAAAATTCTCAGTAATACCCTGCCCACCTGTCGCGACCACAGCAATACCGTCTAAAACAAGAGTGGTACTTTGTCTTTTCTTGTAACATTTACAAATATCGGAGTACTTTGTAATGCAGTCTTAACCCTATGGGTACCTTTCTGGCACTCAAAGGTTTAAAGGGTTAATAATGCCCAAGTTGATGCTATATGCTAGATTTTACAAAAATAACTTATTTGAAAAAATCCTCTCTCTCAAACCTTTATGATTTGAGAGATATCCTCCACTAAAGATCCCCTTCCTTTGACGTCAGCTATAAAGCGGACAGAAGGAGATCCATGTCGGCCGACACGAGTGGGCTCTTCAGTAGAGCCGCAATAGCGCAATTTAAAAAGATTACTTCTTTGGAACAGTCTAAAAAGTGTACTTGCAAACCAGGCACACTTTGTACACCTTTCCAAAGAAGTAATGCTTTTTAAATCTCTACTGAAGAGCCGCTTGTCGGTCCCCGGACCAGGAACTCCTGCCGTCAGCTTACAGCTGACGTCAGGAGAAGAGGAAGGAGAAGGGAACTTTAACGGAGGATATCTCTCAAACCATAGCAGGTTGAGAGATAGGACTTTTTCCAATTAAGTTATTTTTTGTAAAATCTAGCATATAGCATCTTTATTTTGGGCTTTGCTAACCCTTTAAATGATGTTCCCTATACATACATGAGGGCAGCACCAAAAAAAGTTATGTATTTATTGTTTACCAACTCAGCAGAATTCAAAGCTGAAGGAGTTCAATCCAGTTCCAGCAACCAGCTACTCAGTCATGAAGATGTTATACCATCTTACACCTCAATAACTATTGTCCCACTGACTAAGTCAGTCCTTGCCTCTCAAACACAACTGTCTTAAATCTTTAAGCGCAAGAGAGGTGTGCACCACATTGCTTTTTCAAACAGAAGCAGCGGCTCTATATCAGTCTACTTAACCCTTTAAGGACCAGAGGGGTGTACAAGTCAACGCAATGCAATAACACTGTGTCGGCACACATGACTGATCACATGTGAATGTGAGCCAAGTGGTGGTCTGATAGTGACCGCTCCGGTGTTGGAGTGGTCAATTTCAGACCCGCTACTACTCACAGCACTCCCGCAGGAGTGATGCGAGTAAAAAATGTGTGACATGCCAGGACAATCACCGATCCTTTAGGCATGGACAACAGTGACAGTCCTGACATGTCACTGTTCATTAAGAGGTAAATGCATTATGAATACAGTTTACAGTGATCAAAGTCTGAGGTACTGTGGTCTTGATAGCAGCTGCAATGTCCGCCTCCATGGACATGACATGCAGAACTGATTGAAGAGGTTATCTCTTTGACAAAGGCATAAGGACTGATTCATAGGGGCCAATAACAATTTTTTCGCCATAGTAAGATATATTTGTGTGTGTGTGTGGGGGGGGGGGGAGTGTTATTATTTGGTGGTATTACTTCTCCTTTAAAGATGAAAGCTTCAAATTAGAGGAAAGTAAACCAGATAACTATTAATTGAACATTGTCATCTGGGCACATGTACAAGAGACGTGTGTCCTTGTTACAGTGATAGTCCATGTGATGACCTTGAAAATCAACTCTACTGGTTCTGTATCTTTCTGTGAATAGTATTAATATAAAAACAATTAGTAGAATAACACAAATGTAGCTTTCCCCCACTGAAATGCTTTCTATTGATGCACACATCACATCAATAAATCTGGATTTCTGAAAGGAAGATTTTGTGTGAATGAAATTCAGTTTCATCCCTAGTAGTTAACCCTTTGAGTGTCAGAGGGGTACTCAAAGCATTGCTCTGCAATGCGTTGCGTACCCCCTTGGCACTCAAAGGGTTAAAGCTCAAATCACTACAATATGAGAAAATAACTAAAAAAGAATATTTAGAGGCATAATTCTACACGTTCAATTAATAATATCAATAACGTGAATACATGACCCATTTGATCCTTAATTATAGATCACCGTTCTGTTACTCGTTTTGAGTTCATCAGAATAAAAGTGCAATCAAGCTCTTCTGGGTAATGGAATCTATTTTCTCCATTAGAATTCTTGTCTCCTTTCACTTTTTTCCCCTCTTGCAGCAGCTTCATGTCAGTAAACAGATGACTGTAAGATTAAAGGGACAGTAAAGTCCCATAAAAAAAATTCTTGTTTTGTAGTGTTTAAAAAAATAAATTATATGGGACAAATCCACGGAGATCTGTGTCGGCCGACATGATGATGCTCTTCAGCAGAGCCGCAATAACAATATTGGAAAAGAATTACTTCATTGGAATTGTCTATAAAGTGTGCTTGCAAACCAGGTGCACTTTGTAGACCTTTCCAATGAAGTAATTATTTTCCAATAATGCAATTTTGGCTCTGCTGCAGAGCCACCGGATGGTCCCCGGAACGAGATCTCCTGCTGTCAGCTAGACGCTGACATCAGGAGAAGGGGAGGGAGGGGGAACTTTACATGTGAATATCTCTCAAACCGTAAAGGTTTGAGAGATAGGATTTGTGCCATATAATAAATTTTTTTTAAAAGCTACAAAATAAGAAAATTTTTTATGGGACATTAGTGTCACTTTAACCCTTTCAGTGTCAGTGGGGAACGAAATGCATTGCAATTCGTTATATACTATCTGGAATTAACCCTTTGAGCGCCGGAGGAGTAAGCAACGCATTGCAGAGAAATGTGTTGCGCACCTCTCTGGCACTCAAAGGGTTAAAACAGTTACCGTACTAAGGAAAATTGGAGCAAACCAACTGTACTATAGGGGAGAAATAAAAAAATCATCAAATTCCCATTCATTTAAGGGATAGTAAAGTGGGGAAATAAATGCCCCTCCGATTATTCTTAATAGTTTTTTGGTCATTTAGAGCTGTATTACAATACTTTCTGCTGTGTAGTTACAGAGTAATTAAATGATAAAGAGTCCCCCCTCCCGCCCCTTTTACCTAGTGTAAGCTGCCTCCCCTCCAATTAATCTTCATAGTATTTGGGTCATGGAGAGTGTTATTTCATTAATGTCAGAGTTGTAGTTCAAGAGTACAGCTCAGAGCAAAGGACAATCTTCTTACTGTGAACATAAGGAAAACCCTGCCCTTCTTGATGAAGGATGGCAGGTTTTCCCTTATGCTCACAGAAGAATGTCCCTCACTGCGCTCCATCCGGACCAGCTTTACAGATAAAAGGGGCAGGAGGGGGACTCTATAATTTCATTACTCTTTAACTACACAGTGAAAGTATTGTACTACAGCTCTAATGGTGGAATGTAAGAAATGTGCGCACACTCTGAAGGTATTTTTCCTGCTCAGACAGATGTTGCACATGTTCTAATTCAGGAAGCCGTATAATGAAAACTTCTTGAATTATGCATTAAAAAATTAGCTTTTACAACAACACTACACAGACGTATAAAACTGTTCTCAATAGTACTTTCTGCATTAGGCGCATTCGTTATATCACTCAGACAGATCTGTTAATGCAGCAGTGATACTAGTAAAAAAAACCCGAAGTGTTTGCATATCGCTAATGTAATTGTTATTTGCCACGCTATGTCATGCTGGTGAAAGTTACACTTTAATTACTGGAGGTGTAGTCCAGTAGCAGCTGGAGGGCCTCTTGTTGCCTACTACTGATCTAGACACACAACTTTATTATTCCACCTTTGGAACAGAAGCAAAGTAAAGGAGAATTTCTGCACTTAGTTCCTTTGTGTCCACTCATACATAGATTGCCACAGGATACAGAGGAACAGCACGACCAGAAACACCCACAATCTCTCATAGTTCAACCACTTGGAAAATGTGTCAAATTTTGATGTGCAAAGAGCCTTGTGCATGGCACCTCTAGGCTGGGTGCAGCACAGAGAAATAGCAGTTTGAGGCTGATTTAAACCTTTGAATGCCAGATGGGTATCCAATGCCTGACAATCAAAGAGTTAATAAGTACTAGACTCTAGAACAAACAGCACAACAGGGGTTAAATAAAAGATCCTGATTGTTTAGATTAGGCTTTTAACCCCCTGAATGCTAGAGAGGTCTCCAAAGTATTGCAGAACAATGTGCTGGAAACATCTTTAGTATTCAATGGTATTAAATGTCCCAAATCAGCCTCTTTGCTCTAAAGACAAAAAGTACATAATACATTTCTCCACGCATCTAATACATGACTCCCAAGTGTCCTTCTTTAGACGATATTAGGGCTCCATACCTCACACCTCCCAAAATTTCAAATTGCCAAAGAGGGACACCTCTGTTTTAGGTGGTGTTTCTGTGAGTGAGGCTGGTGGGCGGGGCATTACCAAGAATTTTTAGGTTATTTCTTGACCTACTGGCACCTCTTTGTGTAACAGATAAATTATTTAGAACAACACCAAAGTATTTTATTTATACAGATTAATGTATAAACACACATACTAAATATTAACAACACATTTATGTGAGTTTTATTGCTGTGAAGCAATGTAATATACACTACTCATGCCATTCTCCTAAAAGAAGGACAAAATGGTAGAAAAGAGGAACAGAGGGATTTGAGTCTCAAAGAGGGCATGTCCCTCCTATAAAGGAACACTTGGAGGTATGATACCTCCCAAATGTACCTCTACGAGACCCAAATCCCTCTACACCTCTTTCCCACCCTGGTGTCCCTCTTTTTAGGCGATCAGATACATTGCTCCACAGAAATAAAAATCACATTAATGTTGGTTAAATTTCAGTATGAGTTTTTTTTTATTTAGTCCTGTAAATAAAAATGTGTAGTCTGGCACTAAATAATTTATTCAATTACACAAAGAGGTGACAATAGGTCATGAAATAACCTAAAAAAAAATTGTAATTCCCCGCCCACCAGCCACGTATTCCGCCACACCACCTAAAACAAAAATGTGCCTCTTTGGCCATTTGAAATGTTGGGAGGTATGATAATGACAAACTACTTTTGTACAGGGAACTTGAATAGACTTTATTTGATTGAGCGAGTACACAAATTAAAAGTTTAAATGATTAGAAAGAATCAAAGAGAATATCGCTAGTATATTGTTTAATGTTTAAATATCTCAATAATTCACTTAACTCACGTCAATCATTAACACTAGCTATTATAAGTTAATCTTTAGAGAATGTGGAAATACCATGATATTTCTCTCCGGACAGAATATTATTTGTTCAGTGAATTTCATTTAAGTGAAAATGAAAAGGGAATAAAGATTCTTTCATTCTAGTGTGTTTTCTTTACCAAAGTACTTGTTACACAGAATAATTTTATTGCTTTCAAGAATAAAATCAAAGACATATCTACATGTACATACAAAGCAAATATTGAATGAGACAGATAGTCATTAATAAAAGAGATAAAAGTGAGGCAAATCAGATTCATATTTCTATCAACTCTCTCTAATTAGATCATCAAAGAATTCTGTGTAGGGACCATGTAAAAGTACAGAAGCTATCAATTATAGAGCGGCTAATTAAGGTCGGAGACTTCTGTATTATTTTAATTGGAAATTAACCCCTTGGATGCTAGAGAGGCCATGGGTCACGTTTGCTCTATGAAGATTTTGACAATAATAGGAGTATTCTATTTATTGGAATTCCTATGCACAATATCTTCTCTATTCTCATTCAGATCATGGGACTTAAGAATAACAATGCAAATAAAAGTACCCCTTTAGTACATCCTTAACAGACTACCTACAAGGTTAGGGGTGCCTGAAAATTGTAGACTGTGTGTTAGCTGTGCCTTAATCAAGGAATGATTGCTAACCACTGCATCAGAACACTCTGAGTACCAGAGGGGAATGGCAAAGCATTGCATGTCATAAGAGAGGGGTATGATCCACCCAGATAAACACAGACACATATATTGAGGATACCAGGGCACAGCTTTATTTAAATACTTCCACTCACATTATTATGTGACAATAATAATGAATTAATCATTAACTGAAAGTCCTTGCCAATCCAAATTAATTGAACCAAGTATGTCCAGATTGCCCAAGCTCATGCTAGAGTCCCAACATTCTTCAGCATTTACAGCTGACTCCAAAGAAATTACCCCTTTGGCCATCAACCATAAATTCAGTGGGTAATGTCACAACCCGCGACCTAATTCCGGGGAAAAAACTCCCAAAGTCCTTTGCATCAATTGGAAACATCACCCCCTATGACCTAAGTCTGAGCAAATCTCCCAAAGGGCTTTAGCACGAGGATAAATCCACATAACTTTACCACATACGTTATCGATCTCTGAAAACCAGACAAGGACTACCCACCTGCTGTGACAAATCTAACCCCAAACTCACCAAAATAGGGAGATATGCTTCACCTTGCTCCCTCTTCCATGAATGGCAGTCCACTTCCTGCTCCTTATAAGCCTTCTAACTATACTCCTCCCCTAGCACACACCACACCCATCTAGATCAACCTTCCCCATGACATGCTTCCCCCTCCCTGTATACTTTGTTCCCATTCCGGGAAAGTCTTAACCTTCTGGCACACAAAGAGTTAAATGTAAGGAGTGCTGTTTTTTATGACAATATACACATTACATATATTTTCCTATGGCAGAAAGCAACATTCACAGTATATTACAGAGCAAAAATGTTTTCTTTATCCATTGAATTGCATTATTCTACTGTGTGGTCACCAGGTGGTGCTGTTTCTATCACTTGTTATGAAGAGCTCTTGTTTTATTCAGTAATAAAACACCTATATTTTTTCATTAACAAAAGATTAAGACTCCTTTAAATTTCACATTAACATTTTAAAAGTATTTCAGATATTGATTTGCTACAGAAGGTTTTATAAGTAATATCCCACGGGGCTTATACTCAAAGTATATTAACACTAAAAGAGTAAATCTAATGGATGGAAATCACTTCAGGTTCATGAAAGCTTTTGACCTTTTCCCCAATGGCCTTATTCAGGGTCTAATATAGATAAGTTAATTAGAAGACCTAACTAAAGAATTATGTTAAAATCGTAGCAGATGAATCTCTCTAAAAAGTTTACTTTGATTTATCTTGTGCTAGTTCATGCCAAGCACTAGTGGGTTTAAAGGGATAGTAATACTTAAAATGTAAAAAAAAATATGTTGTAAGGCTTATCCCCCTGAGTTAAACAAGGGTACTCCCACTGCTGAAAGGTGTTTCATTCAAAAGTTATTAATTTTCAAAGTTTAATTTTTTAGGTGCAATATCACAGTGGCCTGAAATTGTGCAGTGGCGCTGTTGCTACACCATCCTATGGAGATTTATGGTCAACTGACCAGAGCTGTCCATAGGATCGTGTAGCAACAGCGCCACTGCACAATTTCAGGCCACTGTGATATTGCACCTAAAAAATTAAACTTTGAAAATTAATAACATTTGAATGAAACATCTTTCAGCAGTGGGAGTACTCTTGTTTTACTCAGGGGGATAAACTCTACAACATATTTTTTTTACATTTTAAGTATTACTATCCCTTTAAATAATCATAACCATGTATAAATAAAGTATTTTCTGTTACTGTTTACTAAGTAAACATATTTTTTTGAGAAATCAGATTTCTCTGGCGCTCCAGCTTACGTGCAGAAAGCCATAGTCATCGGAGGAGGCTGGATAGAGGGAGAGGAGCAGAGACAGACTGACAGATTGCGATACAGAGCAGGTAACCGCAGTCTGTCCGGAAGGAAGATATGGGATCATCTTAACATACTTAATTTCGTCCAAAAAACAGAATTAAATAAAAAATACATATCTGTATACCAGCTAGTTGCTATATACACTTCCATTTAAGACAAACTTGTATAGGGGTGGTAGATCCCCTTTAATACCAGAAAGCCTACACGCCCCCATATCATGTGCAAGAAAATAGAGTACTCCTTGTTTAGTAGACTGATTTAAAGGGGAACTACCACCTCACAATAACTTAAGCTTGATTGATTGTTCATCTGGCGACTAGCTGCTTAGTAGCGCTAGTCGCCAGAAATATTACCCAGTTCTGCAGATATCGGCGTTTTACCGATGGTGACAGGAGCAGGAAGCACGGACGTCTCTTCACAGTGACGTCCATGCGCCTGCGCTGTCAGTCCCTTTTGAGCCGGTCGGCTAGTCGCCAGATGAACAATCAATCAAGCTTAAGTTATTGTGGGGTGGTAGTTCCCCTTTAAGCAAAGGGAAGCAGAAAGGACCAACCCAAAAAGCACACAGACTACTTTATTTTCCTCCCTTGGTGCAATCGTCAGTGTTCAGGGGAGGAGAATCTGGCGTACGGAGCATAGTACAATGAAGTGTAATTCCTACTATGGAATCAGCTTTGTATATTGACTCCAGTGTCACAGACACAGGCTGAATATCAAGCAATGCTAACAGAATCACCTGACAAAACAAATCAGAAAAAAAACATACAACTTTAAATGAATCATCTCTCAGGAGTAAATGCCATAAACTTCATATATTGTTTACATCATTAAAGTTTACTACCCTTTCAATTAGAAATAATAGAATGGGCATTTTATTTTACCCTGCATTCAAATAAAAATGGCAAAGTAGGTGTAAGATACATAACAAATGTAAAAAATAAATATTGTCCTTAAATGTCGGATGTAGGCACAGATATTTACTCCAGTCAGGATTTTCAGGAGTGTAGGGTGAGATACAGGCTGGAATCGTGGGTATGAAATTATACATAGGTATTTAATTTTTCCTAAAATATTGGGTATGGTTTAAACCTACATATTATACACAAGTGTGTAGCTGAGAATTTATAGTATGCTACCTATGCCATAAAGCCTCTTCTGAACATCCTTTGCACCAAGGGGAGGACAAGATGGCAGTCTTTGGGCATTTCTGGACATTCCTCAAATCAGTGCGAAAGTCTATGCCATGTAAGAACATGGCATAGCCAACTTTAGCACTGTCATTTGTCAGTTTCCCTGCACAAGCTCTATGGCATTCAGGGCTTTCTGGCATTAATAAAGTTTAACGCTGCCTTGTCACAAGAAGAGGGTACGATCCCTAAAATAAACACAGACACACCTCTTGGGGATAACAGGGACAGCTTTATTAAATATTTTCAATAATTATTATTATTCTATTTAACCATAATAATTAATCATTAGCGGACAGTCCTTGCTAATCCACATTTTTTGGAAACCAATCAGGGCTAAAATTGCACAGGCTCATGCTAGATACACAACATTCCTCAGCACTTACAGTTGACTCCACATTCTTCAGCACTTACAGCTGACTCCACCATTCCTCAGTACATACAGCTGATTCCCAAGGAATTACCCCATAGGCCATCCACTATAGCTTCAATGGGTAACGTCACCAACCTCTGACCTAGGTCTGGGGCACACTCCCAAAGGGCTTCCGCCCAAGGAAAATATCCACATAAATTTACCACATCAGTTATCAGTCTCTGAAAACCATTTAACCATTTAAGGACTCTCCTCCACGCTGTGACACACAGCCAAACAACCACAAACACACTATAATAGGGAGGAATGTTTCTAGTCATTCTTTTCCCTAAATGACAGTCCATTTCCTGTCACCCACACCTAATAAAGACTATTACTCCTCCCCGGCATATACCCTTCCTGCCTAGATCAACCCTCTCCATAACCTGCTTCCCCTCCCTGTACCTTTCATTCCCATTCAGGGAAGTCTGAGCGTGTCAGCCTGTATGAATTACATCAATCATACGCTGTAGTGCAGCAATTAGAGATTAGCACCATGCAGGTGTACTGGCATATTAGAATAGACGTCCCAATGAGTGCAAAATTTTGAATTTAATTTTCACATCTGGGAAATGTTTGAAAAATCACTGTATTCTATAAAAATTTTAAGTGCTGGGGGGGAGAGTCCACCACATTCCGAAGCAATCGGGTGAACACCCTCTGGCACTCAAACTCTCTGTTATAGTTTCCTAAGATGAAATACTCATCAACACGGATATCATTTATAAAATACAGCTACACAACCATGAATGTTAAACCTTTGGGTCCTAGAGAGATCTCCAATATATTGCTTCTCAATGTGTTGGGATCATTCTAGCATCCAAGTGGTTAAAAATAAAAATCCAGTCAGAAGTAAGGGAAGAAAACGTGTCATGAAAATGTGAGAGTTCTCAGGGCTGAAGAGAAGTGGTGTCAGACATCTAATTAGAACGTTAAGTGTTTCTCAAACTTGGCATTTCACATAAAAAGGAAGAACTAAAATAACTCTGTCTTTTAATAATGCATGATGAGAGGAGTAACTCATGCTGCTTAATCTGACAGAGGAATAGGAGCACAGTTAAAGGGACAGGGAACCTTTGTTTTGACTTTACAAATTCTGCAAGAGTATAATAAGTATAGTTGAACTGCCTGTACTTCTTCCATTTTTTTTATTACGTTGTTATGGCCCTGACCATGAGCTTCCTGGATCTCTATTTACAGAAAGCCTTCAAACGGACATTAACATCTCTGGAGCGCTCAGAGCTCTGTAAGTCATCTTTTTAACATTGTATCTCTTTCATTAGTCCTGCTTTCTCAGTCCACTTTGGAGATGTCTCCAACTGATTGTGGTATATTGAGAAACAAAGAATATTTATTAGCAGAATAGCAAATGTACAACAGATTTCAGCAGCACACGTTCCTGAGCCTCATCAACTAAGATTATCTGGAACAAATCTGGGGTAAACCAATGGTGCCATATTGTACAAAAACAAAATTCACCAAATTCGCAATATGCTGGAGACTCCCCTTGAAAGTCTGACTGCAGAATTAAATAAGATCCTGCTATGTAAACCTGGGACTGTTGGGGAATACAAGATGATTCCCCTGAAGATGGAAGTCACCCTTAGGTTTGCCCAACAGCATCTCCAGTTCCTCGTGGTACATTAGCTTGTCTAGTTATCCTCCATGTCTATCAATCATGCATGTTTGTGACTATACCAACGTTTTATTATTTTAGACAAGATTTTCTGTAACATAATAAATAAATGAAACACCATTATTACACATTGATGATATGATGCATGTTGCATCATAGCTATTCTTGGTCTGTCTCCAAAGAGAGATTCAAATAACACAGGGGAAGGCGGGGAAATTAGCTAAGATAAGATAGAGAAAAAATGGACGGCGATAAACACTACAGTTCCTATGGTATTCTATAGAGCCTCGTTTTCAGTTTGCAGAGATCTTAGTGCATAGGCTCCATACAATAACATGGGAAGTGGAGAGTTTATTACACTGAAGAGTTATCTATCTCCTTTAGAACACCTTAGTGCATAACTTCCCAGAGAAAGACTAACATCCTAAGAGGACCTTGAACGATTCTGATGGAAACCAACTGCAACTAAAAGAGACCTTTCTAACATTCCAAGGGTGAAAACACCATATAAAATCAATGGATATTTAGGGTAATTTCATGTCTCCCATGGTAATATTGGTTCACCTCAGAACGGTTCCAGTTTTGTTAGTGCACTGGCCTCAACATTCACTTCCCTGAAATGAGACAACTTATTAAATCATAAAAAATGATTTTCTTCACACGAGACATTTCTGTCACCGTAAGAGTTATTGGCCCTGTTGATGTCATATGTTGCCCGGAACAAGCTTCCCAGTTGTCAACAATAAACATGACTCAGTTTCTCCAAACAAAGAGTTAAATATCTGCAGATTTATACACCTAACACTCCTGAGACCTAACAACTATTCTTTTAGAATATTTAAAATATGCAGATAGATTACCAATAAAATACATCTGTGTCTATATTTGCATATCTGAAATGGATCAGAAAACCAGTGTTCACCAAAGAATCCAAAGCTACTATGTTTCCATTGCACACCTAGAAAAAATGTCCCCCCAGCACCTCAGGGAAAAGGTCATGCTTGCACATTCAGCCATTCAGAACTAGAATTTTAGTCTAATCACAAAATTCATAGAGGACAATGAGCTAAGATGAGAGAAGTATGTTTCACAACCTTTCTAACGTCTATATTACTCTGTGCCTCCTATGAACTAAAATGTGTGAAATCTCTCCCAATCGAAGAAGAGGCTTCAGAAAACTATACTATAGGCATTGGAGAGAGACTTCTCTCATCCTTGTACACCTCCTCCCAGTCTAGTCCTATTGCAGCTTTACCCCCTTAAAGTAGAACTTTCACGGTAATTACATTGCCCCAGAATATATTACTAACCTAGCAATATGCAAAGTTATGCTAGCCTTACGCTCAATAAGCCCGTGGTGGTTCAGTAAAAACACACCTTTGGAAGGAACCAGAGGATAGACTGTGCAGACATCTGGGAGGAAACGTGCTTCTGAGTCTGAGTTGTCTGTCCCGTTCTCTGCCGGCATTGGTGGTGACGTTCCTTTGTGCCTTAAGGCAACGGAAGGGACTGACTGCATAACTTTGCATATCACTAGGTTAGTAATATATTCTGGGGCAATTTCATTAACGTGAAAGTTCTGCTTTAACCCTTTGAGTGCCAGAGGGGTGTGCAACGCATTGCAGAGCAATGCGTGACTTTCCCCTATGGCACTCAAAGGGTTAAGGACCAGAGAGGTGTGGAACACATTGCATTTAAAGAAGCAGTAAAGTTTTTTTATTACGTGCACACACACGCTCACACATACACAAAACAAGGGCATATTAACTGCTGGGAGATGTTTTACATAGAAGTTACTACAGCTCAAACTGTTACTATCATTCTAAGTCCACCGTTCTTAAGAAATCCTTCTTGATCTGAATTGACAGGCAGGCATCAGTGCAGATATTTTGCCTCAGAGACATATGTGCTCATGCGCTGTCTGTCCCAGTCTCCTCAGGGATTGGTGGAGAGGAGCAGCACTGTACCTTAAGGTAACAGGAAATGACTGACAGTGCAGGCGTACAGATGCCTCAGTCTAAAGCAAGAAGCCTGCGTATCAGTCTCAGATCAAGTAGGATGTCTTAATAATGCTGGACTTATTCTGTATAGTTCTATTATTTCTATGCTTATTGCTATATCAATAATTATTTGGGAGCACTATATTGGAGGGATAGTTCTGCTTTAAGTCAAGAAGCCATAAGACATGCAGTTTGAAAACTGTATCTTCTCTGACACGTGCAGGAAAAAAACAATATAGCTGTATGTATTTGGGGAGATGTGACACACAAAGGATGGTGAATACAACAGCCTGCCACCTGCACTAAGGTTTACAAATAACTCTTGCTGTATCCAGTGCCCTATTCAGATGTTCATTACTCACTGGCCTCCTTATTTTCTCAGTAACATGGGCTGTGCTGTTCATACCACAGCAATGAGTTTTTCAGCGTACTGCACCTGATTGTTCAACACCTTCCATAATTCTACTGCATATTATCACTAGGTACCAAACAGCCAGAGCTGCACCCTTAAAGGGATAGTAATACTTCGTTTTAACTTTATTTTATTTTGTAGGCATTAAAAAAACATGAAGAATGATATAAGTCTTATCTCTCAAACCTTTATGGTTTAAGAGATATTCACAAGCAAAGTATTCCCCCCCTGTTCAACCAGATCAGAAGGGAGGTGCCCAGGTCGACTGCAGAGAGGGACAATCTTCAATTAAGATAAGGGAAAAAACTGAAAAACTTGTCAAGGGGGGAAGGGCTTTCATTGTTTTCATACAAAGAAGATTGTCCCCTGCTGTTATCTGTCTGGTCTTACAACCAGATTCACATCTGAGAAGAGATGGCTTACACTAGGAAAAAGGGGCGGGAGGGGAAACTTTGCTTGTGAATATCTCATGAACCATAAAGGTTTGAGAGATAAGACTTATATCATTCTTCATGTTTTTTTAATGCCTACAAAATAAAATAAAGTTAAAACGAAGTGTTACTATCCCTTTAAAGCGGAACTTTCATGTAATAGCAAGTCACCATGTATTCATTAAACGCATGGCGACTAGTTGAAAATAGAAGTCTTACCATTAAAAAATAGCTGTGTATAAAGAAATCCTTCCAGTTTGGAGACTGGAACCCAGACTAGGGCGCAGACATCTTGTCTGTGCTCCTGCGCTGTCAGTCCCGGTCTCCACTGAGTAGACTGCAGTGCAGCATATGGTCACCGGAAGGGACTAACGGCGCAGGCACACAGACCGCATTAACCTGCCTGTCAGTCCCGAAATGGGAAGGATTACTTTAGACACAGCTATTTTTTAATGGTAAGACATCGATTTTCAAGCTAGTCGCCAACTGTTTAATGAATGCATGGCGACATGGTATTACATGAAAGTTCCACTTTAACCCTTTGAGTGCCAGAGGGCTACAGAACACATTGCAAAGCAATATGCCATACCTTTCTGGCACTCAAAGGGTTAAAACAATGCATTTTGTACATACCATCCAAAACTTGGTGCTATTTCAGTCAGTGCAGTTAGGAATAACTGTTTTAACCATTTGAGTGCCAGAGGGGTACATAAATAATTAAATCTGTGATGGGATATTCAAAATGCTTCCTCCAGATGTTCTTGGACTACATTTCCCATCATTCTCCGACTGTTGATTGAGGCTGATGTGACTTGAAATCCAACAACAGCCCACCCTTGGTCTATTAACTCACTCCAGTCTTTCCCCACAAATAATAGGAGCAATTGTATAAATTGTATAACGTGTCATCTTGACATGACCCCGCAATCCAACAACGCCCAAGGACCATGTAAAATAACGAATCACTGCTCTAAGATGGAACATGCAACCTCAAGATCCTCCTATGCTATGTATGCACTGACCCACTTTCCATGCATATTATAAATCCCTTTGATTGGTTTCTCCTAAAGGCATTACTCCTATCAGTGGGACCATTGTCAGCCACAGAACTAGGCGAGACAGTGACGATGATGTACAAAGACAAAGAGGTACAATTCTGGAGCAAACCAACCGTACTACAGGGAACAAATTAAGGTTTCCAACATTATCACTGATTTAAATAGTATTTTTTTAACCCATGGAATGCTGGAGAGGTCCCCAACGCATTGATTCGTAGTGTGTTGGAGACCTCTTCAGCATTCAAAGATTTGTTTAACCTTTTGCATGCCAGGAGTATGCAATGTATTGTGGCTCCATGCAAATACAGCGAAGGGAACAACTGAACTGGTTTCAATGGGGGATTTAACCCCTTAAGGACTGGCCTATTGCGCATGCGGCAGGCACTTAAGGACCAGTGACCTTTTATTTATTTAATTTTCTTTTTGCAATTCCATTTCAGTGCTCCCTGAACAGTATGCAGCTGCACGGGGAGGCCTGAATTCCGTGACGGTCCTGGCACATCATGGATCCTTAAGGGGTTAAAACCTTAAATGTTAGAAAGATCTCTAGCATATTGCAAAGCAATGCACTGGTGACCTATTATTCAAAAGGTTAAATCCCATTTAAATCAATGCTCCGGTTCTACTTTGTGCATTAGCCTCAGTGAATAGACATATTAACCCCATTTTGACAAATCCATACCTATTCCATTTTACATTATCAGTTCATGGTTCTGTTAATTGGTCTGTTTCATTAACAATGCATGATGCTCCTAACAGACAAAATGCAAGCTAAACACAAGGGAACTTTAGACAGAGCTCAGCTCATTTCCCACAAACATCATCTCAATGCCATAGAACAGGGGTAGCCAACATAGCAGGAAACTCTCAGGGTTTAACCCAAATCTCAGGGTCTCGGGGTGAAAGGCCAAATTCTCAGGGTGAGAAAGTCCAGTGTGACCTTTTATATATTCTGCTCCAGTTAATTGTCATGGAGAATTTTATTTCATTACTGTGAGCGTTGTAGTTCAAGAGTAATTGAATGCTAAAGTTTCTCCCTCCCGCCCCTTTTACCTAGTGTAAGACCCCACTCCTCAGATGTGGAATCCAGTCCATAGACCAAACAGCTCACACCAAGGGACAATTTCATACTGTGAGAACAATGAAAACCCTGCCCCCCTTGACAGGTTTTTCAGCTTTTTCCCTTATCTTAAAGGGGAACTTTCACCCCGCAATAACTTAATGTTCCCTTACTGCTCACCTGGCGACTAGCTGCTTAGTAGCGCTAGTCGCCAGAAACCTTACCCGGTTCTTCAGATATCGTCGTTTTACAGGAGCAGGAAGCACGGACGTCTCTTCACAGTGACGTCCGTGCGCCTGCGCTGTCAGTCCCTTGTCAGTCCCTTGTAGTTCTTGAGGACCAGGTTTGGCTGTCCCCGCCATCCAATTTCACACATATAACAAACTGTGCTAGCTGCGCTGCAGTTGCCTCGACTAGTGAGTCTCAGCTCCAGTTCTCAGGACACCCTAATAAGTCAGGTTTTAAAGCGATAGTAATGTTTCAAAATAAATGCAACTCCAATTATTCTTTATAGTTTTTGGGCCATGTAGAGAGGTATTATCATTCAGTATGATGTGTAGTTCCAGAGTAACTGAATTGTCCCTTGCATCTTTACTCTGGAACTACACATCGTAGAGAATAATAACACTCTACATGGCCCAAAAACTGTAAAGAAAAATTGGAGCTGCTTTGCAATGCATTGCACACCCCTCACTAGGTAGGTGTCCTTCATTCAACGTCTATCTGTTTGTTGCATTATATCTAGAGTTTCCTCCATAAAGTGATATTTATTCAAGTCTGCCTCTACTAGGTTACGCCTCTTCAAAGAAAACAAGTCTACAATAGCTCGGAATGGATCGTAAGGGACATCAGGTGTTATATTTTAAACAATTTGCGGTGGATTACAAGATAGATCAAAAACAACTAAAACATAGTCTATAGATACACTTGACTTACATAGGCATGTCCTTCTATTAAAGAAACAGTTACTTATGCTTAATGTATACTTCCCCTTAACCCTTCAAATGCCTGAGGGGTACTCATTGAGCACCACTCTGGCACTCAAAGGGTTAAAAGAGCTTAAAAATGATTTTTAATACCTGACGCAGTATAAATGATCATTTTCCTCTTGCACCTGTGCCTAGATCACTCATATTCCCCTACGTGCTGACATTTACACAAGGAAGTATAACACATTCATACACTGAGATTGGCGTAAGACATAGAACTGGGCCAATTCTGGAACTAATCAACTTCACCGTAGGGGAAAAATAAAAAAAGTTACCAAATTTCCAATGATTTTAAATTGAACTTTTATTCCCTTGAATGCTAAGTCTCCAACACATTGAAAGTGCTTCAATCAATTCCCCTGGACAATACCAGGCTGATGTACTAAGAAATGGAGCAATTCTAGGGCAAACCAACTGTACCACAGGGGACACATAAAATATGTAATCCATTTAACCCTTTGAGTGCTAGCGGAGCAGGCAACACAATACATTGTATTGTCACTGAAAGGGTTAAGTGGGGCGTTTAACCCCATGAATGCAAGAGGGGTCTCCAATGCATTCAGAAACAATGCATTGGAAACCTCTCTAGAATTAAAGGGGTTAAAATGGCCATTTAAGTAAATATTCATTTTGTGAGTTTTAAATTGTCGCCTATGGTGCAGTTGGTTTGCGCCAGAATTGCTCCAGTGATTTTTTAGTGCGTAAAAGCCTCTATGTTCTCCTTAGGAATCATGATGAATGTAAAAATATAGTTAACCCTCTGGATGCTAGATACATTTACAAAGTATTGCTCTGCAATGCCTTAGAAGTCTCTGGCATCGAGGGGTTAAAAAAATTACAAGGAATAAGGCTCAGATGTATTTTATTGTCATGATGAAAATATATGCATTGCAGGTATATTTTACAAGTATAATGAGAACTTATGAAGACTGCTTCAACCATAGATCACATACAGTGCAGGGCAGGGATGATGGAGAGCAGTGATTCTTTTCCTATCCCTTCCTATATGAAGCATGTCCTGCTGTGTTTTTCTGAGGCTACATGCTGGGAAGGGTGGAAAATAGGGTAGCAACAGGAAATGAGCAACAGACCACCTGCGGTGCTCAGATATTGCAGGAGGCAACCGACCAATAAATGGAGGGCCCACTGGGACAGACTAGCAGGAATAAGAGTCTACTAGACGAAAAGGCCACATGAATCCTTTGTTGTGCAGTGAAGGGGAAATCAGTTCTACGCGGGTAATGAAAATGACACTTTTCTCTTACTGTAAAATATCATATTTGTACAATTTCATATTGATAGCAGTAAGATTTCCAGGCTTTCAAGAATTCCAACCATTTATTTTTAGATATATTTTTTACACTGAAATTTCTACATCAGGAATTACATCCCAACCAGTCACATGCGTACTCCTAGGGCAGTGGCTCTTATACAGAGTGCCGTGGCACTTTCATGTACAGTGGGCACTAGCTTTGGGTGCCCACTCTTCTTCTATAAAGACAATGATAAAAATGTGGATGATGAATTTTAAATATGGTGTTCATATTATGATTATTCCTATCAGGAAATCTACTTTTAGTATGTGACATTTGCATTCCAGGGTATCATTATAAACAGTTGTTGTCATTCTGATAGTGAGACAAGAAGTATGGGCCGTATTCAGTTAGCAGAAGAGGAGACATTTTGGAGTAAATCAACTTCATTATGAAAAAGAAATAGGAATTCCAGAGTTTCTGATTGATTTAAACCCCCTTTAAATGCTAGAGATCTCTCTAATGCAGTGTTCCACGATGCATGGAGACCTTTCTAGCATTCAAGGATTAAAAGCCACATTTAAATCATTAGGAATTTTAATTTCTCCCCTACAGTGCAGTTATTTTAACCCTTTGAGTTACAGAGGGGTACACAACGCATTGCAAAGCAATCACTGCATACCCCTCTGGCACTCAAACTGTTAAGCCAAATAAGTAATGAGTAGTAAAGGGTGTATTATAAGGGTCTCTAACGGGTATAGCATAAGGAAGTACATATTGAGGGTAAAGAGGGGCACATGTACAAATACATGTACAGTGCATTTTCAAGGTATGCTTCAATGCACCAAGAGGGTCTGTGCCCACTTCATGCATGTAAATGGTGTATTCACAATTGTTTTGAAAGCCATAAACGTATGCTCTATTTGCAATTATTCATGTTTTGATGCAATAAACATACTAGCGCCTGGATGCTAAATACCACATGGTCCTAAACTAACGGCATAATTAGAAAATGCTCCTAAATTAATGGCACAGTTAGTGGATGAGATAAATAAGTAGCAAAGTTAGCCAGACATTTTAAAAAGTGTGCTAACTGCTTTGCTGAATTAGGTGCAATTGCTAATCCTCTCACAAAATAGCAGAAATTTTAGCCACATTCACTTTTCAAAATATACTCACAAAAATGAGCAAACATTCCCTATTCTGAAAAAGAATGCAATTCAATAACATTTTGGTGCTAATCATTTTCTATCAAAAGTACATTATAAATAGCGATACCGTGTGTGTCATGCATTCCGACCATAGTGTCATATGCACAAAGTATAAATGGAGAAATTATGGGGCATTCCATTTGTCTCATTGGGTACAAATGAAAATTCCCCAAATTCCCGTTGATGTAAATGGGGCCTTTATCACCTTGATTTCCGGCACTCACACGCTCCCATATTTTCTTAGTTTTCCGAGGGTATGAAACAATATGTTCCTGGGTACTGTTTTATGTCACCTCATATACTAAACTAAAAAAGCCTGGGTAGATGAGCCAAGGTCCGGGTGATGTTAACTCTTTGAGTGCCAGAGGGGCACACAACGCATTGCTTTGCAATGCGTTGCATAGCTCTCTGGCACTCAAAGGGTTAAGAGGCCGGTCCTGTTCTGCTTACTGCCGCCGCCCCTACTGTGCGTTCGGGCAGTCTCTAGTGTACATGAGTGCATCGGACAAACATTTTAACGTTTTAATATATAGGATGATCAGAAGTTTCGTATTAGCAGTGTAATCTCAGTGACACACACATCTCCATTCTTTCTGAAGCTGTATTGTAGCTCTGTTCTAGATAATGCTTATTATCATGACCCCTCACCCCTTTCACCAATATTTTACTTAGAAAGTATCTCTACGTTAAACCAGGTCATTGGTTTGATCTTTTGTAAGTAACCATTTCAGCTGCAGAAGCAGAATATAATGGATTGTTCTGTGGCTGTGTTTATTATTCTTTGGATTATAGTGATGATGATTTACTTCCCAGCTCAGCCCCTGCTTGGTGTCCTAGATGAATGTTCATACACTCTAATATAGTATTTGTCAGCATTAGTCCTCAGAACACACTAACAGGTCAGGTTTTCAGGAAATCCCTACTTGATCACAGGTGGATCATTCATTGTGACTGACTTGCTTGTGCCCACAACATACCAAAATACTGTTCACTTTTAAAAGGTTCCACGCAAGAAAGCGTGCAACCTCATCATGCATTAACCATGTCGCAATGCATGAAAGCCCAAGATCTTCAGGTCTAGCTATGAAACGTCACAATCGAGCTCAAGTTAGTGAGTTGTGTATGGAATATGGTTTGGATAAAGATCACTGTAACGTAAAAATTGTATATGAAACATGGTGCATAAAGGACATACTACACCGCAGAAAATCTTGTATTTCTTCCAGTCGTGTGGATTGTATGAGCAGTTCTTTGTACAGTGGTATTTTCTGGACAGAGGCTGTGACAAGTCACCGGAGGAGCTGAATCATGTCCTCCGGCGGTCGAATGTCCCCTCTTTCATACAGTGGAGGAAGGGGGAAGTTCAGTGCTGCACGGGCAGAGCAGAGGAAGGGGTTCCTTTACTTTACCAACACTGCAGTACTGAGACAGCAACCTCATAGAAGGGAGCAGCGCCAGGGGGTGAGCTCGACTGTAACATTTCATAGCGCGACCTGAGAATCTCGGGATTTCATGCCATGCGAGATTCTCAGGTCGCCATATTTATCATAGCTACATGGTTAATGCACGATGAGGTTGCGAGCTCTTTTGCATGTAACCTTTTAAAAGGACACCCCAAAATACAATGCACTAGAGACCTCAAATTCAAGTTTGTAACCCTTTGAGTGCCATAGAGGTATCCAACGGAATGCCTCTCTGGCACTCAAAGGGTTAAAGATCCAACTTAAGTCAAAGGGAATTTCAGTTTGTCCCCTTTGGTTCAGTTGGAATCTTCCAGAATTGGCAACTTAGCTTCCTGCATAAAGATCACAGTCATTGTACTTTATATTCAGGTGCCTGTATAGTAGTCTGCTCAGAGAATATGTCACAATACGTTAGGATTGTTGCCTAATTACATGCTTAAAGTGAAACACGGGTGTCAAATGAAGCAGCAGCTGAGATGCTATGAGATAAGTGACAGGTGAACAAAGACACTTTTTGTATATGTCCCTATGACTGATGTGTTGCTGTTGTTTTACTGAGGACAGGGCAAAAGCAATAACTCCTTTTGAAACAGATGCCTGCTGCTTGATGCTAGATGGCAAACATTAAGTTAATTAAAACCTGTTACAAGGATGCATTCACAACACTGGTTTTATTGGGAGGGCTTTTATACCTGACTGGTCCCCTTGTCAGCAGTTTTTTTTTGTAATGTGATGTTTGCTGGCTCATATCCACAAGGGGATATGGGAAATGTAACAGCGTGTGGTCCAATCTCTGAGTGTGACCAATATTCAGCACAAGTGAAAAGGCTGTTTATAATTGAACACATGTGAATATATTGTACACAGACGACAATAATCTGATTTACATCATGATATCATGCAAGCCTGAATGTAACAATGCAGCAGGACATTACAGACTCCTGTCTTCATTTAGAGATATGATCGGAGCGGATCTATTTGTTATAATGAGTGTGTCATTTAGGCCAATGTTCTAATAAGACCTGCAGTAACTGAGGAGTAAACCAACCACCTCATATGGGACAAAATTATCATTGATTAAAATGGGGATTTTAACCCTTTGAATGCTAGAGAGGTCTACAATACTTTGCAAAGCAATGCATTGGAGACTTCTCTAGCATTTGTGAGGGTAAAACTCCCTTCCTGGGACGGTGCACAGAGAGGACTCTGGTCCGTATTCGGAGTGCCCCGCTCCATATAAGCCACGGAGTGTTCAGGCAGTCTGTACTGCGCATGACTGCAGTGCGTTCAGTCTCTACTGCGAATGACGGCTTCTGACAAACATCCTAGCGAATTATTATATAGGATACTTTTTGCACTGTATCTGCAGTTTCCTGTATATATAGTGATCTTTGAAGTCTGCTTCTAGGCCATATCGCATTCCAATTGACTTGTAAGGGCACAGGTTGTTATCAGATTGCTTTGCAATGCGTTGCATACCCCTCATCAACAGGTTAAAAATAAATTAGGAATGGACTACAAGAAGGATCAAAAACAAAAGAAAATAGTAAATACATGTAACAGCAGTTTGAAGGACACCTACATAGGTAAGTCTATCTGTTAAATAAATTAACCCTTTGAGTGCCAGTGGGGTGTAAAACGCAATGCTGCACGTAAAGGTTTAAGAGCTACGTATCCGCTAAGGTATAGTTCCCCGTTAAACTTTTAATGATATAGCCCACTATGGACCTCGTGCAGTAGGTTCCGTTGGCAAAAGGTTTACAGGTTTGCGACTTCCGGTCAATAAGAAAACTTCACCTGGAACATTCGCCCTCATTAATTCAGCTTTCATTGCAAATAGACAGAGCCATTTTATAAGTAGGCAAAAATCCTTGTTCTAAAAAGGATTGTTCAAGTTCATATCAGTCACTCCAGAAGTATGGCAAAATTATGATTACAGATTACGATAATATGTCATTCTATCACATTTTACATGAAATGCTGATGGAAAGTCACTTCTCACACTTTGTTCAATATAAAATTATCTTAAATGTCTAAATGATTGATATGATGCCATTAGCACCTAAAGTTCCATCTTGCAGATTCATGCAATAGAATTACGTTTTTGCAGGTTACTTTATTGTTTCAGAATTAAAATGTATCAGTACTAATATCTGTTTATCAGTAAAGACTTGTGGTTTGATCATTTCAGGCCCTAAAACATTTTACAGCCTCCATCTGTTATCCAGAACACAGCCTTATTGATGTCACTGAGCCTTCAGCTGCTATCTGAGCTTTGAAGAACAGAACAAAATATAAAAGACGGTACTATCATGATTAAACTGTGTAGCATTTTGTGCTTGTTAAGGAAACAGCTTGCAATTAAAACTGGCTATATACAAAAAGAACTGTACTTCTATAATAGATATTAAAATCCCTACACTGGTGCTGGGACCAGATGAGGAGCATTGATGAGGATCTATGAGTAATAGAGGTTATTATAACCATCTCCTTGGAGAACCTCAAGCGAAACAAACAGATAAATGATGGCATATATGTACCTCTGGAGAGAGGCGGGATACAGTATTAATGATAATACTGTAGCTCATTACTATATTTAAAGAAAAACTATACCCATGGGAAAAACACTCAAATCTTTCGACTGTTTTGTCTATTTTATCTGTCTGTTTTAGTCTGCCTTTACACACCTCCTCATAATAGACAAAGGAAAATAATGCTACTCTATAAATCACTGGTAAGGTCTCACCTGGAGTACTGTGTACTATTCTGGAGACCACTTCTCCAGATGGACATTGCTAATTGGAGGAAGCTCAATAAAAAGAGACACCAATGTGGTGCAGGGTCTTCATGAAACAGGATACCAGGATAGACTCAAAGAAATGAATATGTAAGCATGGAATAGAGGAGTAAGAGGGGTAATATTTGAGAAACCTTTAAACATATTAAGGGATTTAAAGGATTAGTAATGCCCTGTTGTAAGTTTATACAATATTGTAGATTAAAAAAAAAAATAAATTATGTGATGCAAGTCCAATCTCTCCGACCTTTATGATTTGAGAAATATAATGTTTTAAAGTTCCCCGCTCCTTACCCTTGCACTGATGTCAGACAGAAGGAGATCCTGGTCTTGGGACCAGCCGGAGGCTCTTCAGCAGAGCCGAAATAGAGATATTTAAAAAGAAATACTTAATTGGAACGGTCTACAAAGTGTACCTGGTTTGCAAGCAGACTTTGTAGACTGTTCCAATTATAGTTCTTTTTAAAGGGGAACTACCACTCCATAAAATCTTTATCTAAATTAAGTCTCCATCTGGCGACTAGCTGCTTAGTAGCGCTAGTCGCCAGAATTATTACCTGTTTTAACTGATTTACGAGTTATTCCGTGGCTGACCGTAGCAGGAAGCACGGACATCTTGCCATAGCGACGTCCGTGAGCCTGCGCTGTCAGTGTGTTCAAGTGTATTCTGAGAAGTTATGTAATATTAAGCAGTTTAATTAGATGGGAAAATGGCCAGACTGGAAGGCCAGTTGGCTCATAACTGCACCAAATACATGTTTCTATATTTTGAATGAGAAATTATATAGAGAAAAACCCATTTTTTAGAGTTATGTAAATTAATCTGACTAAATAAAGTGAAACTGATCAGCTATAGACTACAAACATGCTCCAATATAAGAAAAATGTATCTAGATAAAACTGATATATGATGGAAATGTACAGGTAATTCTGTTAACCCCTTATGGTCCATTGATGTGCCAGGACTGTCACGGCTGCCCGGCACTTAAGGACCAGTGACGGTCCTGGCACGTCATGGAATTCAGGGCTCCCCACGCGGCTGCACGGAGCTCCATGGTCCTTAAGTGTCGTCTGTGCCGGCCCTTACGTGGTTAAACAAGCCTCTTATTGTTATAGGTATAGTTCCTCTTTCAATAACAGACTATTGGGTTGAGCTATCAATGTACTACCGACAGAGTAACATACCCAACAGTCTACTATACATTGATTTGACATCAGTGTGCAGTGATCATATCTTTCGGTGTTTATGAATGATAAATGTTATTTTTCAGTCTAGTGTACAGGCAATACAATATGACATCAGAATATTAGGTTATTGTAGCCATTTCAGCAACTACTCTCCTAACCGCCTCTTCGTTTTGCCCATGACCTGAGGATCTTTTCTAGTGTCATCACTTCCTCCCATTCCCGTCTCCAGGACTTCTCCCATGCTGCACCCATCCTGTGGAATTCCCTACCTCACTCTATAAGAGTCTCACCTATGTTCATACCTGGGAACTCTCCGGTTTTGCCCTGGAGACTCCGGATTTCAAAGTGAATTACCGGGTCTCCGGGGCAATGTGTGAATCACCGGGTGGGCAGAGTTTAAGTAGAAACTCTGCCCACATGTGCTCCATCCCGCCCGGTTCCTCCCACTCCCCGCTCTCTTACTTCCATTTTGCAGGGTTTGGTTTTTTTGTCCTGCCCCCCTGTGACTAAGCCCCGCCCTTTTTATGACGCGATTTGCGTCATTTTCCTCCCCCTGGGCACTGACAGGGTTAACCTCCGGGTAGCCCTGTTTCAAAAGTTCCCAGGTATGCCTATGTTCCACTGCTTTAAACAGTCTCTGAAACCCACCTATTCAGAGAAGCTTACCACCTAGTCTGGTAAAAGCTGCTATACAGACTTCTGTAGATGTCCTTTGTCTTCTGTAAATTATTATTCCCTAAGGTTTAGCCAACTCACTTATCCATTGGATGCTCCCAGTGCAATACAGATCACCCTCCTCCAAGCAGTCTTTTTACCTTCTGTGTCTACCATCCCATACGTATTCTAGATTGTAATCTCACAAGAGTAGGGCCCTCAAACCTTTTGTCTCATATTTGTATGCCTGTTGTATATGTGATATAATATTTAATTGTATGTAAACTTGTTTTTAATTGTAACCCCATTCTGCATTGCATAAACTGCTGGCTCTCTATAAATAAATAATAATACGTAGGACTTTCATATGTGAAATTCCTACTTACTCATGTACCTACTTGTCCAATTCAAGAAAAAGGGCATACCAGATTTACCAACCTGGCTAGCAGAACTTTGTACTCGCTACATGAGTTGAACACCTCTCTAGCATCCACGAGTTTAAAGGATTTGGCTCTTAGGCTTCCACCAGGATTTTGTCTGAGGTTAAGGGTACCATCACCACAAAAAAGTTTGAGAGCCACTGCCTTAGTTCAGCTTCTGTGGTCTGATGATAAGAACTGTTATTTTGGGGTTGCTTGGTGCAGGGGAACAAGGTATTTAGTTTAAATACATTTATTAATTGAGCTGTCCCTTTAAGGGCAAACAGGAGTTAAATCAAGAATGTATTCATATTAAAAGAAGTGTTGTTACTCTTTATTGCCCCTTAAAAAAACTTCAGAAGAAGATAATAAAATCTGTCCTTCCAATCTGTCTCTTTGAACTTATGTTTGCCTAATAATTACTGAACAACCTGGTGAACAGCTTAGTAGTAAGCAACGTAACCTAACAATTTAACTACAACAGAACAGCTGATTGTAATGCAGTGTTTCCAAAAGTTTTGAGCATAAATTCGGGCGGGGGGGGGGGGAGGTTCAAGGCTTTGTTTCAGCGCCAAACTTTCTTTTTGGGATGTCGCACTAGAATACTCTTATTGTCAAAAACTGATAATAGTCTGAAAGCTGCCAAAGACCAATTGTTTTGTCTACAGCAAAGAAAGAAATATATAATAAAAAGGAGTCTTCAAAATACACTACAAAATAAATATGATGCAAATTAAAAATGTTATTAATAAGCGGAAAGGGGGTTACATTTATTTAACAAAAAAGTGTGAAGGGGGGGCAGCCAGCTGGGGCACCATATGAAACAATTTGGAAACTAGTGTTGCAAGTTCTTATATTAGTAGCTTCCTATCGAAGATTGCAAATATACATAGAAACGGTGAAAAGAGAGGATAAACACTGTACAGGTAGTGAACAATAGACACTAGGATGTTTAAAAACATGGACCAAGAAAGACAAATGTGCCCTGCTCGCCAGAACTCATTTTATAAAAACATAAAGACTGAAAGACAAGAGGGCTCTACTCGCTAGATCTCACTGTATAAAAACATAGAGACAGAAAACCAAGAGGGCCCTACTCTCTTCACCGTATGAAAACATGGAGGCAGAAAGCCAAGAACCCTGCTTGCTAGAACTCATTCTATAAAACATAGAGAGAAAAAGTCAAGAGGGCACTATTCGCTAGTACTTAATGTATAAAAACATGTAGACAGAAAAACAAGAAGGCCCTCCTTGCTAGTACTCACTGTGTAAAAATATGGAGACAAAAAAACAAGAAGACCCTGCTTACTACTACTCACTATATAAAAACATGGAGACATAAAGACAAGAGGACCCTGCTCGCCAGAGCTCACTGTATAAAAACATGGAGACTGAAAGACAAGAGGGCCCTGCTCGCTAGAGCTCACTGTATAAAAACTAAAAGACAAGAGGGCCCTGATCCCTGGAACTCGCTGTGTAAAACATAGAGACAGAAAGACAAGAGGGTCAAGCCCTGCTCGCTAGAGCTCACTGTGTAAAAACATGAACAGAGAAAGTCAATAGGGCCCTACTCACTAGAGCTCACTGTGTAAAAACATGAACAGTGAAAGCCAAGAGGGCTCTGCTCGCTAGAGCTCACTGTGTAAAAAACATGAACACCGAAAGACAAGAGGGCCCTGCTCGCTAGAGATCACTGTATAAAACATGGAGATAAAAAGGCAGGAGTGCCCTGCTCGTTAGTATTCAGTGTTTAAAACATAGAGATAGAAAGACAAGAGAGCCTGCTCACTATTAGTCACTGTATAAAACATGGAGATAGAAAGACAAGAGGGCCTGCTCACTATTAGTCACTGTATAAAACATGGAGATAGAAAAACAAGAGGGACCTGTTCACTAGTGCTCACTGTATAGGTAGTGAGTGGTAGCGGTGAAATGGTTTATATTTATAAATGGAGTTATTCTGGAGTAAACCAGCTGCACCATAGGGGACAAATAAAAATTCTTAAATTCCCATGTATCTTAGTAGAGCTGTTTAACCCCTTGAATGCTAGAGAGGTCACCAATGCATTGCTTCACAATGTATTGGTGACCTCTCTAGCATTCATGGGGTTAGAAGTCCATTTAATTTAACAGGAATGTTTATTTGTCCCTTATGGTTAAGCTGGTTCACTCCAGAATAACTCCAGGTTGCGTTTATAAATATGGAGCAATGGACCTTATCCATCAAGATAAAAGGTGCGATTCTGGAGCAAACATACTGCTTCACAGCGAGGAAATTATAATTTCCATACATTTAAATGGTATTTTTAGCCACAAGCAATGAGACTGAGATCTAGTTAGCATTCAATGAGTTAAATGCACCATTTAAGTCAATAAGATATGTTTTTTTTGTCCCCAACTGATTTTTCCCAGAAATGGCTCCACTTAAACTTTATACATAAGGACAAGTGTTACCAGAAGAAGTTAACTTAACCCTCTCAGTGCCAGTGGGGTACGGAACGCATTGTACCCCTCTGGCACTGAAGGGTTAGCCCTTAGTGTGCCAAAGATGTATCCAACGTACTGCAACAGAATTTGTTTGATACCTCTCTGGCACTCAAAGGGTTAAACCTAACATTAGAAACCAGAATGTTCATACTAATGGCTTGTCTGGTGGACATATAGTCGAAGTTAGAACTCTGGGCTCCTGCTGTCTTTATATTGTGTCTGACTTTCAGACATAAAAAATTGCCGATATCACCAAAGACCTTGTACAACAGAGCTAAAAAGGCATAGGACAATGGGTTGAGATCATGTCAATTACGGAGTCCATTCTAGCAGTTGTGTTCATCCTTTCTTTGAATTTCACGAGAACAGGACCATCACACAGAAACAGAATCATCCACATGGTAAAAGATGTCAACAGATGCTTTCTATACAGTAAAATTGCAAGGGTATGTGATATTGTTACAAACAAAGTGAGTTATTCTGTTCTGGCATTTTATTGCCATGTCAATATGGCCAGACAGTGATTTCATCACTGTGGCATGCACTACTCTGCTGCTACATGTTTAACCCTTTGAATGCTAGAGAGTTTTCCAGCTCTCTGCTGCATAATAAACTGGAGGTATTTCAGGCATCCAAGACTTTAAACCCCTGCTTCACATGCTCTTTGCCCACCTTCATAATACCCATTTAAATCCAGCAGTTGTGAATTCATGTACTATATTTACACTAAATTCAACAGCGTTGTAAGAACCTTTGAGGCCCCTGGTAAAATTGCAAATGGAAGCCTCCAAATAAAGGAATAGATTTGGGATCCCTTTAATTCTTTGAGTGTGTTGCGCTGTAATGCGTTGGATACCTCAATGGCACTCAAAGCATAAAGTTTCATGGTTGCCATTTAAAATGTGTGTTAAAAGCAGTTACAGTGCTGCGCAGTGCACCCACAATGGCCTCTCTTCTCTCCAGTCACAGAAAAACTTGGCTCCTTGCTGAAAATATGGCTCCTTTAGGAGAGCACTGTGAGGCCCCTGAAAATGTAGGCCCATGATGAATGGTAGGTATGTCCCTGCATTAAAATTCCCCAACCTGCCACTTTGCTACAAGGTCATTTTCAGTAACAGTTCAGAAGTCTGGGCCCCATTTTAAAGGAAAACTAACACCACATAATAACATGCACATCCGTGCACACACGAGTGTTGTCCTATGTAGACATACAAGCATGGATGCACACATTCACACATATGCATTCACACAAACACATACATGTGGACAAAGACACAAGCACATATATACACACACACACACACACACACACACACACACACACACACACAAACACATTAGCGCACACACATGCTTGTTGGACACACAAGTATACATACACATTGACTGATTTGTCTCCTTTAGTGCAGTTGAATTGTTCCGGAATAGCTATACTTCTTCTTAAATCCTCTTTGAATAAAATCAACTCTCAGCCCCACCACATTACAGAAGCAAAGGGAATTTGCACATAGACATAACAAGCTGTTGGAAACACTTGAGAGTATATTAACAGCAAAGAAAAAGTGAGATCTCTTACAATTAATGAAGAAAAATTGTGTTATTTAGCCTTAGAGGACACAACAGAAGCTGACAAGTAGTATTCTCTCCACAAGAAACTGAGCAGAACAAGTATCATAATCACTAAATATCATTTCTTGAAAATGAAAAAAATAATTAAGATTTCTCAAAATATTTCCTGGAGCTTTCAATGAATTTTAGATACAAGAGAATGAGATCTGTGCACAGTAGAATTATTTTCACCACGCAAGACATATTTAGCATTCCATCTGGCGACAGTCAGTGGGCAGTCTTATCTTCAAGTGCGAGCAAAATGTGTACGTTTTATTTGTTAGAAAAATGTTTATTCTAAGCATTTGATTTGAAACATTGTTCATATTTTATAAATATGTTTCTGATAGTCTGGATTCCATTGCAGTTGGTAAATGTTTTTATCTCACAGATTCTCATTGCCGTTTATAGAGAAATGTGAATATAAAATCTTCGATAAAGTTATTAACTTAAGAATAATGCAGGCCAAAGTTTGGTGATGGAAATTGCATTTTCATAGCATGACATCCAACATAATCTATTACATTTATAAGGGAAGTATTATGAATGCCACATTTTCATCAGGAAAAGGAAGCACACAAAAATACTCTAACAGTAATGTTTATTGTGAATATTTATCACAGACAATACGCATCAAGTCACTTACAAGATATCTGGCAAAATATAGCATACTATTTGAAGAGCCTGTTACATAGGCCACAGTGCCACTGCCAGCTGGTCGTGGTGCAGTCATCTGCAGTAGAGACTGCCCGTGCCGCAGCAGATACACAGCGTCCCACTCTGTATCAGCCACGGCGCAGGCAGTCTCTACTGCGCATGACTGCAGCACGCGCAGCAGGCTCTATTGCACATGACTTTGTCATTACACACGTTTTAGCGAATTATTATATAGGCTATCCCTCCTGGTTCTTGCAGCCGTGATGCTGTGTATCTGCAGCATTCACTAACCAGCTGTTTGCCTCTGCGCCATCCTCTTAATAAATGTGTTCAATAGAATGAGGCTCAAAATATCAAGACTGTATTGAGCCACTTATTCAGGACAATATGTTAGACGGTAACAATCACTCTGTTCATGAATAAAAAATGTACCTGGATCCACAGAAGCCAACCAGCTGTTTGATGAATGTGGATTTTTCCCACAGGGGTGTAACCAGGAGAGGCCTACAGTCCTACCTTGCAACAACTTTTCCCTACGCTTATCGTCAACACCACTATCCACTTCCTCATGGTATTACAGGGGATCATCAAGGACTCTCTTTATATATATATATATATATATGTATATATATATATATATATGTATATATATATATATATATATATATATATATATATATATATATATATATATATATATATATTCTGTATCTTTTAAGCCTGCTAAATGTATAACATATATTATTAAAACAATGATTTGAAGCAAATATACAGAAGGGACCGATTGTACAAAATAACATAAATACAAAACTATTTATAATACAATTCTATAAAAATACATATATTCAACATAAATTATATTACTGTAATGGAGTATAATAAAAATGAAATAAAATACCGAACTTATTTCATACTTCTAATAAATAACTTAAAACTTAAACAATCCATAAATTAAAGGGATAGTAATATTTCACAAAAAAGCAGCTATGATTAATCTTCATAGTATTTGGGCCATGGAGAGTGTTACTTCAATACTGTCAGTGTTGCAGTTCAAGAGTAATTGAATGATAAAGTATCCCCCTCCTGCACCTTTTACCTAGTGTAAGTCAACTCCCCTCAGATGTGGAATCTGGTCCCTGGAACAGACAGATCACAGCAAGGGACAATCTTTTCACTATGAGCATAAGGAAAACCCTCCCCCCTTGACAGGCTTTTCCCTTATCTTAATTGAAGATTGTCCCTCTCTGTGATCCACCTGGACACCTCCTTGCTGCTCTGAGTTGAGCAGTGTTACATCAGTAAAAGGGGCAGGACGGGGATATTTTACCATTCAGTTACTCTTGAACTACAACACAGACAGTACTGAAATAATGCTCTCCATGGACCAAATACTATGAAGATTAATTGCAGCTGCTTTTATTGTGAAACATTACTATCCCTTTAAGTGTATTCCCCATAGAATATCAACATCTGTAAACTACTACCTGTTCAGATACCCAGAATCAGCCACCATATGGCGACTAGATAATATAGACAACTTATTAAAAAGAGAATACTCCTCTAACACGTAAAGGCTATATGGGGATATTAACCCTTTCAATGATTCAGAGGTCTCAAACATGTTGCAAAGAAAAGCCTTATTTAAACTGCAGCTTTGTTGTTTGCTAAATAATGACCTTTTGTCTGATGTAGTCAAATAAACAAAAGACAACTGTAGAAGCAGTTACAAGCCATGTTTAGGACTCTGTCTGATACTAGCAACACTGTCTTTGTTTAAGACACTCATCCCCATTGCACAGTCCCTGTTGCGCAGCTGTTTGAATGACTATTGTCCCAGTGGTGCACAATTATATTAAAGATGATGGCACTCAGCAAAGGATCAGGACAATCACGGAGTAAAAACAACAATCTTTTTCCACTACATCAGCTTAGACAACTGGGCAACAAATGATCTTACTCATTTTGAGACTGTAACCACTCTTAATAATAGGCCTCAGGTTTATGATTAAGATGTTTACCCACATGAAATTTATAATGCAATGCACATCCCTATGGCACTGAAAGAGTTACAGGAGGGCACCTGTTGTCTCTGCTCTTTAGAACAGACAGTAAACTGTCCTGTGACACCACAGAGTGCTAAAATGAGAGCTCAACATCGCCAGCTTCAGGCTGGAACTGTAAACTCCTACATCACGGTCTGCTATCAGCGCTTAGTCTATATGCCGAACTGCCACATTAACATATAAACACACCCACATGGCTAAAACAATGGCTTCTTATTCTGCATGTATATATTCAAATAAGCCATTGTTGATGTGTTAAGTGAACCTGTTGAAGGCATGGCGGATTCATTGTGATGACGGCAGATTGGTGATGGATAGACAGGGATATGATGGTGAGGACATTTGTTGATATACCACTGACACAGATTCACCCCTATATCACCATCCTGGCCCCTTATCAAGCTTTAGTGCATCTCCCTCAGGAATCCAGTGTTCCAGGATGTTTTAATAATTCTGGATGGTTGGCCTATGACATGATTACCAGGTTCAGTGAGGTTTTCTGCTGTTCTGGAATAGTTCTGTGATCTTTCATGCTGTGCTCAGTCTCACAGGGCCCCAAGCTGTTGTCATATTATCAGAGCGCAACGTGAACATCACCCTAGGGATCTTGTTTGATTTTATTTTCATTTGAACAGCACATTAAATTGTAAATTACCAAGTACCAGCTCTCCTGATCTCAGATTACCAGGGTTATAAATCTGCGTATTGCTCTTCAGTTTGTTTCATGGAATGGGCTTGGTTTCCCCATGATGCGCACGCTGTGTGTGCTGGACCCTAAAAAAAATTATGTCATAAAATGAAGAATATGGACTTCTCAGAAAAGTCCCCTAAAGCCACTTGCCAACCAGACTGATTACATGGTCTGCCAATTTTACAGTCCAATTTTAGTAATGTAAAGTGTCAGTATTCTAGGGGTGGATTAAGTGCCAGCTGGGAGCTGTGGGTGCCAGTAATGTGGTGCATGTACACAGGGTATATAAACTACGTCCCCAAATCTACAAGACAGCAGTGACACATCAAAAGGCAAATTAGATGGGATCATTATTAACTGACCAAAAATTAGAAATAAAACACACTGAGGCACTAAAAATGGAGTAGTTCTGGTGCAAACCAACTGCCCCATAGGAGAGAAATAAATATTTCCATTAATTTAACAGAGGCTTGTAACCCCTTGAATGCCAAAGTCACCAATGCAATGTGTATCCTCAGCATTCGAGGGGTTAAACCCCATTTAAATCAATGGCTATTATTGAAACCTGTATTTAACCCTTTGAGTTCTAAAGAGGTGTGTAATGCATTTCATTGCACTCATAGGGTCTAAAACCAACACAGATCTACTCAAGGTAGCACGCGCTTTTGATTAAAGGATAGTAATGTTTCACAAAAACAGCAGCTCCAATTAATCTTCATAGTATTTGGGCCGTGGAAAGTGTTATTTCATTACTGTCATAGTTGTAGTTCAAGAGTAATTGAATGATAAACTATCCACCCTCTCGCCCCTTTTACCTAGTGTAAACCGCATCCCCTCAGATGTGGAATCTGGTCCAAAGACTGGAAAGCTCACAGCAAGGGACAATCTTCTTACTGTGAGAACAATGAAAGCCCTGCCCCATTGACAGGTTTTTCAGGTTTTTCCCTTATGCTAATTGAAGATTGTCGCTTTCTGCAAGCCATCTGGATACCACCTTTCTGCTCTGAGGTGAGAAGTGTTACATCAGTAAAAGGGGCGGGAGGGGGATACTTTATCATTCAGTTCCTCTTGAACTACAACTCTAACAGTATTGAAATAACACTCTCCATGGCCCAAAAACTATGAAGATTAATTGGAGCTGCTTTTATTATGAAACATTACTATCCCTTTAAGGCATTTTATAGGGGTTTCTGCTTCTTTATCCCTTTGAATGTGAGAGGGGCACTCAGTGGGTTAATACCTGTTCAAACAGCAAGACAACAGAATGTATAAATAGTTTGAAATTCACTGCTCCTCAACTAACTTCTCTCACTAGCTGGCTGCAGAATTGAATGTTGATATCAATTTTATTGAAATAAGGAACATGTAGCTGAAATGTAGTAAAAAAAGACATCTGGAAAATATATTACAATGTCTGATTAAAAATGTTGCTGAGTGAATCATGGTATGATCTCAGCTTCAGAGAATCAGAATTCAGAGTAAGCACAAGTCTTACAGAAAGCAGGGACATGAAACAGCAAAAGTCACACTCAGGACTGTAAAATGAAAAATGCATAAAGTCACATTGGGGCATATGTGCAAAATATAAAAGTAGAGTAATTCTGGTGCAAAAATATATGTTTTATATACAATTTTAATGCAAAAACATGCATGTGGTTAATATGTTGAGCACTGGGCATTGCTTCTGTGATGAACATCCCTTGGAGCACTTGGGTTCAGTGCTCTCTCCAAGAGAAAGTGTTGGTGTAGGAGTGTGCGAATCACACAAGCCACATGAAAAAAAGGGAGGCTCTTATGTGAGATGTCAGGACAAAGAAAGGGAGGAGATGGAGTTTTGATGGATATGGGCAGAAGTGGTGGGAAATGAATGGATATGGACGAACATGCATGTGTAGAGCTGATTTTCCATATACCTTTTGCAGGTGTCCTATGCTCTTTGTCTGTAAATCAGCCCCTTTTATCAGTGACTCTGTACATTGCTATTGTATAATGCAGTGGTTCTCAACCAGGGTGCCGTGGCACTTTGGTGTGCCATGGACATCAGCTTAGGGTGCCCCATGTTTTCTATGAAAATTTTTACTAAAATGTGAATTTTTAGTTTAAAATGTTTATTTGTGGAAATTGTTCTGCACAAAATGTTTAGTTTTGTTAGCATGATTGTGAGACCTAATAATAACTGTATATTTATGTACTGAACCCTTCATTACGCCCTTGATAAATTATATTACATGTGCTAGGGGTGCCCTGGGAGTTCCAGATTGTGTGTTAGGGGTGCCTTGAGTAAAAAAAGATTGAGAACCACTGGCATAATGGTTGCCCTTTAAAAGAGTCACTTTTGTTTTTCTACCTGAGTAAAGAGTTCCCCAGACAATTATTTGAGTTGGCACTGAATATATTTGTAAATAGAAATCATATCCCCCAAGCCATCTATTTGATAATGGAAACACGCAGTTTGGCTAATCTCTAAAATGTTCCAATCCTCTTATCAGTTTAGTTGCACATCTTTATACAGTTTCCAGTTTAGTATGTTTTTTTAACAAACAGTGCCAAAAAATGTACCGTACTCCATTTTCTAGATGAAGCCTTATAAACAGGTAGAAATATATTCCTATCCTGTGCATCTATACCACTTAATACATGATAGTACCCTATTGGCTCTTGTAGCAGCAAAGTGACACTGGACACTGCTGTGAAGGCTACTGTCTACCAGTACTCCTCTATCAAGGGTTCCATGGGTAGTTTCCCATTTAGTGTATACATAGCATGCTTCTGAAACCCAGATGAATAACCTTATATTTATCTGTATTAAATCTAAACTGCCACACTTGCACCCATTTGCCCAGTGTATCCAAATCTTTCTGCAAAGAAAAGCCACCCTTCTCTATATGAATTTCCCCAGGGTCAGATTTACCAAAAGGTAGATTAGGCACTTGTCTAGAATGTCAGATTTTTAGTGTCATATGGCAGTGGCCTGTTATACTGGTAGAAATGCTTAGAATTTTCTTGTTCTCTTTTGCAATTATGTTTTCATTTTCAATTTTAACTAGCCCAATTGCTGGTTTGCAGTTTCTACTGCATTCTTTATTTTTTTAATTATGCTCTTCTGATTAATTTAAAAGATTGTTTCTTGTTACTAATTTCCCTGAGAACCTCTATGTTAAACCACACTAGTCTTGATTGGTTCCTCTTCTATTTATTCCCCAGTTGTATATATTGACATGTGCATTTATCTGCATTCTTATCTTTAAGAATACATCCCATTGAATGCCCACTAATACTGCTTTAAGCATTCTAAAAATCAGCATTTTTAAAGTTGAACATTTTTATAAACCCCTTGGTAATTGGTTTGTCATAACACATTTTAAAGGATATCATATTATGTTCCTCTACATGTATATTGTATACCAACTCAGAATTATTTGAGGTCACTAGGTCCAGCAAGGGCGAATTTCTACTTGGCTACTCTGCTATATGGGGCATTTAATTGTTATTAAGCATATTTATAAAATAACTTCCAATTATTTTGCAGGAAGTCATATTTCTTCAGTCAGTTTTAGAGTAGTTAAAAATCTACCATTAAGATTACATTTCCTAAATGAGAAACCTTTTCAATTTGCTGTAGCAGTTGAGCTTCTTCAAACTCTCCAATATTAGGTGGCTTTTAGCACGTGACTATCAAGAACTTTCTATTATGCTTGCCCCAAGTGTGTATTTCAACCCACAAGACCTCTACTTTGTCTCTGGACCCTTCATTTACATGGGACAACCCTTCATAACCCCTTAACGACCGGCCAATCGACGCGGTGAGGACAGTTAAGGACCACGGAGCATTTTTTTTTCTTTCTTCCGCTTCCGGACTCCCTGAACGGTGTGCAGCCGCGGGGAAGCCCGGAATTCCATGACGGTCATAGTACGTCATAGGTCGTTCAGGCAGATCGACTTTTGACGTACTATGACCGTCAAGGGTTGTTAAGGGGTTAAAGTAGGTGTTAATGCTTGCTTCACATACAGGCATAGCCTTCCAAGTCTTTTATTTACCTTATCCTTCTAAAAAAAATGCATACGCCTTTAGATTACTTGTGTAATTCCATATAATGACAAGCACATGCAATATGGGGTTGAAATTCAATTTTAAAACCAGAGACAAAGGACAAGGAGCCAAAACTAGGAACTGTCTATGGGAATAAAGGACAGTTGGCAAGTATAAGATGCACGCGCGCGCACACACACACACACAAACACACACACACACACACACACACACACACACACACACACACACACACACACACACCTACCTCTTTTCATGCCCCACAGTAACTAAACAAAACTATTATGGGTCAGGAAACATTATTGAGATTAGCTATCTGTCACTTAGAGATATGTTTACCTGAATTAACATACCGACATTCGAACTGTAACCACATCAAATAGTATGCATCAGTGATCAAAGTACCTGGACCACACAACCCATCCCCAGGTAAGCATATCTAGAAGAATATTATATTTGATTCAATTATAATTACACTGCCTCACCCCATAGACTAAATACTGATAACATTCGGCAGTTTTTGTGATAAAATCCATGTCATTGAAGGGCACAATTACAGCACCGGGTGTACTAAGTACAGTCTTTTTCCGCTCATTAATAAATTCCTTACTCTTTCTTATCAGATTTCTTTCTGCCTTGTCCTTGGCTTCTGTGTAACTCTGTGAGTGCCAGAGAGAAGTGCAACACATTAGGTTAAATGGAAATCATACCTATCAGAATGTGTCTCTTAACCCTTCAAGTGAGAGATGGTTATCCAATGCATTGCTTTGCAATGCATTGAATAACCCTCTGGCACTCAAAGGGTTAGCCGTCTTCAAAAAAAGGAGGCGGGACAGTTCTAGAGCCAACTAACTGTAATTTGTATTGATTTAAATGGGGATTTTAACCTCTTGAATGAATGAGATGTGACTAATGCATTGCTTCACAATGCGTTGGAGAGTTCTCTAGCATTCACTCAGTTAAAATGGCCATTTAAATAATTTGTCCCCTTTAGTGCAGCTGCCTTTCTCCTCCACCTCTCTTTATAATACTGAATGATTACATCGGATACATTTGTTTTGTAGAGAATTAAAGCGGAACTACCACCCTTCAAAAATGTTGTCCCATATAATTCCCTATCTGGAGACTAGATGATCAGTAACGATAGTCGCCAGATTTCTTACCGCATTGATGTGAATGAGACACTACTGTGGGACTGAGAGGCAGGACGGAGTTCTGTCAGTCCCTGCCGGCTCTAGGAAGCGTTGCTAAGAGCCATTCGGCTCCAAAAGGGACTGACAGCGCAGGCGTCACTATGGAAAGATGTCTGTGCTCCGTCCTGCCTCTCAGTCCCACAGTAGTGTCTCATTCTCATCAACGCGGTAAGAAATCTGGTGACTAGCGCTACTAAGCAGCTAGTCGCCAGATCAGGAATTATATGGGACAACATTTTTGAAGGGTGGTAGTTCCGCTTTAAAATCAGCTTATACGTTGTACTAGCCATTTCTCTGTAAAATAAATCATTCTTGACAAATTAATATTTATGTTTTGCTGGCACAGTGTGACACTCTATGCTGATTCATTCATGGCCCAAATCAGCGCTCATTGGGCCATGTAAAAAAAAGAAGCATACTATACACTGAAAACCCTTTAAGAACCACAGACTTTTTAAAAAACAATGTATCTTTATTGCATAATTATAAAAAGTAAAAAAGTACTTGAAGTATGACCACAGCAATATCTCCTTCTGGAGGTGTTCAATACATGAGTGCAAGGATGTTACTTGTTGCCAGCTTGTTGATCATGAGCAAGTACAGTCCACACGAAATGCATTGATCACTCTTGTTGTCAACAAGCAACATCCATGCACCCATGTATTAAACACCTCCAGAAGGAGATATCTCTGTGGTCATACATTAATGACTTTTTTACTTTATTATCGTATAACATAAAGTGATAGAATTCGTCCCTCCCTGTGAGCGTAACCGCACATGCGCAGTACAGACTGTGCATGTGTGGTTTCGCACACAGGGAGCTTTGCTGTGAGCCGTCCAGAGCTCCCAGTTGAGGATCAGCGCATTTGGCGACAGACTCGCCGAACGCGCTGATCCGGAGTGGGGAGCTCCGGAAGCCTCACCGCCTGTCTCTGTTCCGGGGCAGCAGCCGGGGCTGCTGGGTGCACTTTAGCCCGGGTATACGGGCTTTGATACTAGTTATGCAATAAAGATGCATTGTTTAGTGCTCTCCTTTTTACTATTTCTTGAAGTGGGATGAGAAGCTAAAGGGGAGGCTTGGAGCTGCACACATAAGACCCTAATATTGAATAAGGCAGATCTTACATAGAGGCATACATTGCTGCAGACCAGTTTTTAGATAATTGCTTTTTTTCCATTTCTTTGTGATCTGCTCTGCTCTGCTCAGGTTGAGCTGCTGAATCTCTTTTTTTGTTATTGGTGGACTACAAGAAACATCCCCAGTGTGTGGGCACTGCCTAGATTCATTTGTAGTGCAGTGTGTGGGAATATTATTTATATTTTTCAAACTCTTTAGATTACAAAGAAAAAGCGAGCACAACATATATCCAGTTTTTTAAAATTATATTAAAGATAGATATTCAAAAAACTAATGTTTTAAAGTTCCCCCTCCCCTTGCACCGACATCAGGCTCTAGCTTCAGCAGAGCCGCCTCGAGCTGGCCGACTCAAATCTCCTTCTGTCAGCTTTACAGCTGACATCAGTGCAAGGGGAGGGAGGGGGGAACTTTAAAACTTTATGGGCTAGATTCTATTGCAGGTGCTAATTTTAGCACCTAGACTGTAAGCTCTCACGAGCAGGGCCCTCTGATCCTTCTGTTCTCCACGTATGATTTGTACTATTTAATATCTCTATATGTCTATCCCCTATTGTAAAGCGCTGCGGAATAAGTTGGAGCTATTTAAATAAAGATTATTATCATTATTATTATTATTATTATTAATTTTATCTCTGCTTTTATCTCCAGGTTTCCCCATAGACTTCAATAGGAAAATATTTGATAAAACGGGAGTAACATTTATCTCCTGCAATAGAATCTAGCTCTGAATCTCTCAAACCATAAAGGTCTGAGAGATCGGACTGGCATCTACTGATTTATTTTTTGATTATCTACGATATTATTGCCAGGCAGCAACGGCCATGATGTAGTCATGTACAGTAGAGACTGCCTGCACAGCGGTGGTGCGCAGAGAGGACTGCGGTCTGAATTCGGAGCACCCCACTCCGTTATCAGCAGTGTCGCGGGCAGTCTGTACAGCGCATGACTGCTTCTGACAAACATACATTAGCAAATTATTATATAGGACTAGTGTAAAAGACCATGTACACGGGCCAAGGTCTGGGTGATGTTAACTCTTTGAGTGCCAGAGGGGTACACAATGCATTGCTTTGCAATGTGTTGTGTACCCCTCTGGCACTCAAAGGGTTAAGAGGCCGGTCCTGCTTTGCATCCTACCGCCAATGCAGTCATGCACTGTAGAGACTGCACAAAAGCACAGAATGCTCCCAGCACAGAACTCTCAGCGTATTGTGCGTTCGGGCAGTCTCTACTGGACATGACGGCTTCTGACAAACATCCTTAGCGAATTATAATATCGGATAAGGCATTACTAACCCTTTACAAATGAACAACTTTGGGTGAAAAGTCCACTTTAACCGTATGAGTGCCAGAGGTGTATCCAATGCCTTGCAACTGCTCTTGGGAACTCAAAGGGTTAAAACATCGAAATGATTAAGCAGTATCCTCGCACTATATCCAAATGCAGGGTAACGACTGTGATCATTTGCGATGGATATTTAACTGCAAGTACAGAATAAATATAAGTACAGAATAAATATTTTCATTTTGCCTTTCTTTCACTGAACCCTCACATTGCTTTGGATTAAGGAAAGTTACTATGCTTAGTTCCTCAACATCAGAGGCTAGACTAAATGCATACTCCCCTGCAAGACACATTTTCAAATTCAATTTAGCTTTCGGTGCCCTTGGCACTCAGCAGGTTTCATTAAATTTCACAGCAGTTAGTTTCAATTGCCTGTGTGGGTACTTTTTTATCTACATTTAACACCAGCATAATCTTAGACAACTGGGCTTTGTGGGGAATTATTAGGCAATAATAATTCTGCTGTCCACTTAGAGCTGGTATTGTAACTAACCGCTGCAAAGTGATTTAGTCATGATTTAAACTTAACAAAATAACCAACTGAAAACTAATTAAAATAACCCAAATAAAGGTCATATTTACATTTTTATATTTTATAAAACCACTGCAAAATCAGCTTACTTCACTGACTAGAATTTTTTGTTTAAAGTGTTTTACAGCAAAGAACAATCTAGATGGAAACTATGTAGTCACCATCACAATGTTTAGGTTGGTTAACATTTAACCCTTTGAGTGCCAGAGGGGTATGCAACGCGTTACAAAGCAATGCACTCAAAGGGTTAAATACATGGGTAAAGTAAATGCATACTTACCAGCATTCCAAGTCATTACCTGGGGCATTTTCCACTAGGTAGTCACGTTGCAGAGCATAGCATGTTTGATGGTACTGTCTAAAACAGGAATAATCAACTACTAGACCTCCAGCTGTTGTGGACGACAACTGCTATCATCCCCATCCAGTCAACAGTTGTTGGGGATGATGGGAGTCAGTGGCTTAACTGATCATTGGAGAGTCTCGATGCAAACCTATTTGGGCTTCCTAACACAAGAATCTTCTCCAAGGGAGGAAACTAGAAAATGTTGGGCCTCACTGGATACCAAGTGTGACCAGATGGAATAACTTACGACTATACCACTTGAAATATTGATCCCTATGTTGTACATTGTGTGACATAATGTATTAGTTTGGATGGGGTTACTGTAATTCCTTTACAGGGATATGATAGTTGGGAGCCAGAGTGCAGAAAATAAAGGCTATGCCCAGCACTCCTGCTTGCTTCAGATCTGTGTAACTTGGCTAAACAATGACTGGAATGTTGATTGGCTCCTGCTGTGCTTCCTTGACCAATCAGGGGAGGTTATTATGGTCCAGTCAAAATGCCCCTTTTCCAAACCCTACTTTGCATTCTTATCTGGATAGGAGTGACTGGAAATGTAGGCCATTATCTGATTGGTCAAGCATAGCAACACTGTCCCAAGCACTAATTTAAATTCTAATCTTGATAAGAGTGTCTGGAAGTGTATATAAGCAGTGTGTTTCATCAATAAAGCTGTTCTGTTCTACCCTCCTTAATACAAGTCTCGGCTGTATTTCTGGAGGGGACTTAGGCTGGGGATTCTCACCTTAGCCATTACAGGAGCAAATTCACTTTCCTCGCCGGTCTACTGGCGTAGGGCCTCTGGAAACCCTACCTAGGGTTCTGCAGCTAAATTCACTATCTCTGCCAGTCTGCCAGGGGGCAGCATCCAGTTGTTCCTGCCTGAGCATCCAGGACCTCCAGGAAGCAGCAGGGCTCCAGCCGGCCGTGGAAGAGGGCAGCAGCAGTGGCGGTTCAGGAACCGACGGCCCCAAAAGGGTCCGGTAAATCCTGGTACCGTCACATCTGGTGTCAGAAGTGGGATGCCCTCTTCCTAAAGGCATCCAAACCACTACTGGGACAATCTCCATCGGGAGATTTGGCTGGAGCCAGTGGCAGGTGTATGGAAGAGTTCTACAATCACCTAAAGCGATCCACCTTAAAAGAGATCCTTACTGCCAGAGGCGGATAAGCAAGGGGACCCAGGAAGACTGATTTGGTTGAGGCTTTGATGCAGATGGACCGCCTATCAGTTGGAACCGCCAGCCCTGCAAGCCTGCATACCAGCATGGGATCCGGGGAGGGCCCTACAGAGCATGAGGATGCCTTCACCCGAGCTGTCAGGATCCGACTTGCATTTCATGGCCCCAATCCCTCTGCTGAGGTAGTGGATAGAGTAATGGCCATGGTGACTCAGGAGAGGACAGCAGAAAGGGAGGAGCGCATGAGGATGGCAGAACTGGAGAGAGTCCCAAGAGATTCAGGATCTCCACGGAGCGGTGTCAGGAATGGCAAACTGCCTCATCAAGCCTTCAAGGTGTTTGAGGAAAGCACAGGCGACATAGATGGGTACCTGCAAGATTTTGAGAGGCAATGTGCCCTTCATGAGGTGGATTTGAGAGACAGGGTAACAATTCTGGCAGGCAAGCTGACTGGACGTGCAGCCGAGGCATATCGAGCCCTACCTGACGAAGTCAGCCGTGATTATGCGGAGGTGAAACGGTGCCTGCTTGCCCGGTATGCGGTCACCCCAGATGCTTACCGGCGGAAGTTCCGGGATACCCGACGGCGGGAGCAGGACTCTTATGCGGAATGGGTGTACCGCATGGACCAAGCTTGTGCCAACTGGCTACTGGGCTGCAATGCAAAGACTATGGAGGATTGTCGGCAGCTTTTCCTACTGGAGCAATTCTTCCAACATACGCCTCCTGACGTTCGGGATTGGGTATGGGACCATGACCCAGCTACAGTGGGGGAAGCAGCCAAGTTGGCCGATAAATATGTGGAAACTAGGAAGAGTGGGCCCCGTACCTCTCCTCTCCCACCCAGAGGGTCTAATTCCACTCCTCGAGGGGTCCAGGTACCACTGCCCAGCCCCATTACAGCCACTTCCAACTCGCCCAGTAGAAGGCGCAGTTCGGGCCTGCAGTGCTATAATTGTTTGCAGCTGGGACATGTTCGGAGCAATTGCCCTCAGAGACGGTCCAGACCTAGGCCCCTGCACCAGAGGCCAATACCTCCACCAGTCCCACCCCAGAGTGCACCAAGACAAGCCTACTGTGGAGGAGAGGACCCTGGCACTGAACCTATGGAGTATAATTTATCCATGCCCATGGGAGTGGATTACAATATTGCCCCTTTTAGCAGGGACAAAGTGTGGGGACCGATCCACGAGGTGAGCCTGGTCCAAACCGCCAGCACAGATAACAGAGGACACCATGGTCAGACAGTGCTGGTGAACGGGCAGCCAGCCAAGGGGTTGAGAGACACAGGGGCCACAATCACTATGGTACAACCCCACCGGGTCCTCCCCAGGCAGAGAACTGGCCGGACAGTGGCTGTACAAGTTGCTGGAGGAGCCATACACCAGATTCCCTTGGCCCAGATCACACTGGATTGGGGTGCTGGAGAAAGAGACTGTGAGGTGGGAGTGATGTCTGGCATCCCCGCTGAGGTACTGTTAGCAAATGATTCGGGGTATCTTACCAGTGCCTTCGCAAACTCCGTGTCTGTACAACCCCAAAGGTGGATGCATTTCTGAATATGTTTGTAGGAAAAATGGACAGTTGTTACACAGCTGGAGCTTCTCCCTCCACCTTTACCATTCAGTGCAGACCTAGCAGGTATAACAAAAAGGCTGATAGACTATCCTGGCAAGAAGATGACTGAAAGACTTTGTGGACAGTGCAGAGGTGGATCCGTTGGGATCACACCTGGTCTGTCCAAGACTTGGGGGGGGAGTAATGTGACCAGATGGAATAACTTACGACTATACCACTTGAAATATTGATCCCTATGTTGTACATTGTGTGACATAATGTATTAGTTTGGATGGGGTTACTGTAATTCCTTTACAGGGATATGATAGTTGGGAGCCAGAGTGCAGAAAATAAAGGCTATGCCCAGCACTCCTGCTTGCTTCAGATCTGTGTAACTTGGCTAAACAATGACTGGAATGTTGATTGGCTCCTGCTGTGCTTCCTTGACCAATCAGGGGAGGTTATTATGGTCCAGTCAAAATGCCCCTTTTCCAAACCCTACTTTGCATTCTTATCTGGATAGGAGTGACTGGAAATGTAGGCCATTATCTGATTGGTCAAGCATAGCAACACTGTCCCAAGCACTAATTTAAATTCTAATCTTGATAAGAGTGTCTGGAAGTGTATATAAGCAGTGTGTTTCATCAATAAAGCTGTTCTGTTCTACCCTCCTTAATACAAGTCTCGGCTGTATTTCTGGAGGGGACTTAGGCTGGGGATTCTCACCTTAGCCATTACAAGAGCAAATTCACTTTCCTCGCCGGTCTACTGGCGTAGGGCCTCTGGAAACCCTACCTAGGGTTCTGCAGCTAAATTCACTATCTCTGCCAGTCTGCCAGGGGGCAGCATCCAGTTGTTCCTGCCTGAGCATCCAGGACCTCCAGGAAGCAGCAGGGCTCCAGCCGGCCGTGGAAGAGGGCAGCAGCAGTGGCGGTTCAGGAACCGACGGCCCCAAAAGGGTCCGGTAAATCCTGGTACCGTCACACCAAGCTCTGTCACAACTGTACCCTATGCACCCTATATAGTTTCAGCCAATAGCTGACTACCCCTTGGGAAGGGTCATCCCAACAGAAAGCATTATCCAACAATAGCTGGAGGAGAGCTGCAGTTTCTCCTCTGCTGGCCTGTGCTCATGTAACTGCAAAGACTTTTAATGTGGAAGTGCACAAACCAAATTCTAGAGCCTTCTGAGGAATTATTCACTCTGGCCCTGTTCTGTGTTGACTCTGACCTGTTTAGGGTCAGTTATCCGAATTTAACTTACTTGTGGTCTCATCCCAGGTTTCTCCCCTCTCCTCCATATCCCCCTATATACTATTTCTGTATATATATAGAAGGCAAAGCTGTGCATTTTTCCCTTACCTCTTCTTACTTTCGCTATATCTTGTTTCTGCATTTTTGTCTTTCTGTTCCCAGCCGGCTCTAGGGGGCGTTGCAGGGAGCCGTTCAGCTCCAAAAGGGACTGACAGCGCAGGCATGCAGACGTCACTATGTAAAGATGTCTGTGCTGTTTCCTGCCTGTCAGTCCGGGAGCAGTGTATAATTCTCATTAACCAGGTAATAATTCTGGCGCCTAGCACTACTGAGCAGCTAATCGTCAGATGGGTAATTATTTGGGGCCATGTTTGTAAGGGGTGTTAGTTCCGCTTTCATCTTTCTTCTCTTTTTCTTCTCTATTGTTAACAGACTTCATGAATCCTCTCGTGGTGGGTTTCCAATAGTAAAAACCAACTATGAAGATATATATTGAGTCACTGTTTGGGAATTTACCTGTTGGGTTTCATTATGTATGTTATATGACGTCTGGGATATTATGACTCTCTAACGGTGTGTAACTTTGCATGCATACTCCATTAATATTTTGTATCTTTAATTTGCATCCTTTGACTTTTCAATAAAGCTCTAATCTAGGTATTGTTATTGTATACTCATTTTATTTTTGGAAACCCCTCTCTAGAAATCCTGTATATGTGTACAGTGTATATGTGTACAGCTGCTCCCTTATTGCCTTGCCTACATACCAGGGAACAGCCTTGACCCTAATATAGGTTTGAGCAGGGGAGTCCAAAGAAGGAGAGTCCAAAGGAGGTCATCTGAATTATAATGTGGCCAATGAGAGAGCTCCAGATTACAAGCAGAAATCTTCCAGCATCGGAGAAGGCTGGATCGATGGAGGGGAGCAGAGGAAGAGTGACAGACTGCAGTGCACTGCTGGTGCCCTTATCCTGTCCGGAAGTAAGGTGCAGAATCACCTTTAAACCTTTAATGTCAGCCAAACCTTGAATATTTGTAACCCTCTGAGTGCCAGAGGGGTATGCAACGCACTGCTTTGCAATGCATTGTGAACCCCTCTGGCACTCAAAGGGTTAAAAATTACACAAGTATTCCAGCTAGTCGCTCTATTTAGTTACTTTTTACCCAACCTTGTATAGGGGTGATAGTTCCCCTTTATGGCAAAGTGTATATGATCCTATTTATATCATGGCAAAGTCATATGGTCCTTATGGCACAGCTGGTTTGCTACATGGTCCTTTATGTATAAACCTTGCGCCTCTATGGACAGTGCATGGATTTTACTGTTTCCTGGGGAACTATTCCCTGAGAATAAGTGGCTCAATTTGTTATCAGAAGGAATTACCTACGAAGATATAATTCACACAGCCGACAGTTTTTACTTGCATTATCTCTCATTTTAGTCTACTGCTAGGTTTTTTTTCCATTTATAGCCTGACTAGTGTAAAAGCCAGTGTACACAGGCCAAGATCCGGGGGATATTAACCCTCAGAGTGCCAGAGGGGTACGCAACGCATCGCAGGCCAGTCCTGCTCTGCATCCTGCTGCTGACGCAGTGATGCACTGTAGAGACTGGCCCTCTGGCACTCAAAGGGTTAAGAGGCCGGTCCTGCTCTGCGTCCTGCCGCCGACGCAGTCATGCACTGTAGAGACTGTCCCGAAAGCACAGAATGCTCCCAGCACAGAACTCCCAGCATTCTGTGCATTCGGGCAGTCTCTACTGTGCATGACGGCTTCTGACAAACATCCTAGCGAATTATTATATAGGATAACTTGTGTCCCTTATGAGCCATTCAGGTCTATTGAAGCCCAGTATTTGCTGTGAGTGGTTATGGCCTAGAGGAAGAGCTCCTCAGAGATTGTGTACAAGAAACTGAAGCTACAATGCAATAGATAGATAGATACAGGCAGATTGGTTTATAGATAGATAGACAGACAGACAGACAGACAGTGGGAGAAAGATGTGAGCATCCTGAGGCCCTCAAGCTGTTCCATCAGCCTCCGCTGGTTATTTATCAAAGTTGCAGTCCAACACAGCTGTAGAGACATAGGTTGTGTGGTAAATCTGGTTCTTTCACTAGAAGAGGAAAGTGGAACAAGCTTGGGGTGTCAGGCAGTGTATGTGTGGTTCTGTGTTCCCAGACAACACTGGAACAAAACTGAGGTGTCACACAGTGTATGTGTGGTTCTGTGTTCCCAGACAACACTGGAACAAAACTGAGGTGTCACACAGTGTATGTGTGGTTCTGTGTCTACCACAGTGAAGTGGAACAAGCCTGGGAGGAGGGCCGCCATCAGACATCATGGGGCCAAGGACAAGTGACACTGGCAGACCCCACCTGATTAGATAGATAGATAGATAGATAGATAGATAGATAGACAGACCGACCTGTATAAAGCACATATACCCAGGAAAGTCAATCATTAAATAAAGAGCCACTTATGCCAAAGGTATAGATCCCTTTTAATTCCAACAGTGACAGTCTAAATAAAATCATTCTGTCTGTCGTGTGAATGTAAAATAACAACTTGTTTTGACACATTCCATCTTGAATTTGCAGCAACTATAAAAAGGTTCTAACTTGTGATGAAGCATTTTACATGTATACATTATCCCAGCCTCCATGAATTATTTGACATGAATACAAATATAAAATACATCTAAAGGAAAACTCCATATTTTGCATGTTGGATAATTACTTTCTATCTATTGTGTTTCCTCTAATTTATCCAAGTTTGCCATTTACTCTGACATAGTCATAAAACCTATATAAGCCCATATTTATAAAAGCAAACTGGAGTCATTCAGGGGCAAACCAACCACACAATAGGGGACACATAAAAATTCCTACCATTTCAATTTGCTTGAATAAAGCTTTTTAACCTCTTGAATGCCAGAGAAGTCTCCAATATAGTGCTTCTCAATGCATTGGAGATATTTCCCTGGAACAACATCCTATCTGCTTTGAAGCCAACTGTCGTAATTCTCAATATTGTTCTGCGCTAGATAGGTATCCATTACTTTTTTGAAAGCAGTTAAAGTATCAGCAAGCACAGCATCTTGAGACAAAGAATTCCGTAACTTTACTGACCTTACTGTATAAAAAAATCCCTGCCTTTGTTTCAGTTGAAAGTACTTTTCCTCTAGTCTTAATGGATAATCTCTCTTTCTTAGCTCAGATCTTTGAGTACATAATTCATTGGATAGTTCTTTGTACTGACCTCGAACATATGTGTAAATGGTAATCATATTATCACTTATATATCTACCCAGAATCCCTTGCAGTAGTAACAATACTGCAAAAGTCTGATTTTTGTGTGGGAAAAGCAAGTCTTATGGCTTGACTGGTATGTCAAATTTTTGTTTAGCAGTGTATCTACCACCTTATATATATATATGATATATAAATTTTTAATTTATTTAATCTTTTTATTTCTTTGAAGGGTTTATCCTGTTAAGTAAAACAAGGGTACTCACACTGCTGAGAGAAGTTTTATTAAAAAGTCACTGCAGCCCAAACTTGTATTTTCTGGGTGCAGAACCTCCATGACCTGACATTTGACAGTCATTGTGTTGTTACAGCAGCCTTTGTAGGGTTACTGTCACTGACAATAGTTGTCCATACACATCTGTAGTAACTGCACCACCATAAGAGGTACTATACCAAAAAATTGCCAGTAGAGACTGCCCGAATGCACAGAATGCTGGAAGCAAAGTGCTGGGAGCATTCTGTGCTTTAGGCTAGTCTCTACAGTGCATGACTGCGGCAGGACGCAGAGCAGGACCGACCTCTTAACCCTTTGAGTGCCAGAGGGGTACGCAATGCAATGCAAAGCAATGTGTTGAGTACTCCTCTGGCACTCAAAGGGTTAACATCACGTGGACCTTGGGCCTTTACACTAGTATATTATATATATATATATATATATAGTCTGTTGGCACCTTATAAATAAACTAGTTGAAGAGCCTGTTACATGGGCCACAGTGCCACTGCCGGTCGCGGGGCAGTCACCACAGTGGAGACTGCCCGCGCTGCGGCTGATACAGAGCAGGATGCTCCTTCGGAGCGCCCAGCGCTGTATCAGCCATGGCGCGAGCAGTCTCTACTGAGCATGACTGCAGCAGTGTCTACTGCGCATGTTGCGGCGTTACACACGATTTAGCGAATTATTATATAGGATGATAATAGCATATTATAAATAAATGATAATAGCAATAATATAGAGTTAGGTCATCTCTTACCCTGTTGAAAATGACATTTATTTTATTTCTTATTCCCTTGAATAGCTTTATGTGACTGTCCCATTATTCTGCTCACATTTTACCTTTGGGAACACCCTTTCAGTACGTATATACTTTAATTTTTACAACATAAAAGCTGTCTTTAGGTAAACTTGGTATTAAATCCCTCTGCTCTGTATTCATGACAATTGTAAGGTGTTTGAAATGGGATTCATGTGCGTTTTCATTACACATTCATTTTCTTCTCCAGCTATGCAGACTTATTAATCTTGAGGGGTTGCTTAGCAATGTATTTTAATCATTTTTAGGAAGCAAACATCAGTATCTGATGGGGAATGAAAGATAAACAGCTTAGAAGTGACAAAGGCAATCTGATCTTTAAGACCAGTCGTACAGGGACATTATGCACTAAGGTGTGATAAAAAAATGTGATAAAGTGGAAATTACTTCACCAGTGTGATAAACTCTCCAGTTCCTATTTTATTGTATGGAGCCTATGCACTAAGATCTCTCAAGATGGAGAATTAGCTCCATAGAATAGCATAGGACTTCATTTATACATTCATTACTTTATTCTTATTTACACTTTATTACTTATATGTATATATTCTAGTCAGCGCTATGAGCTATCCTTTTCTTTGATCTTGTATTTGCACGTTCCCTTTGCTCATTCTAACTGCTTCTTCGCTCATTCTATTTAATCAATAATATAACACAAATATTTTATTGCACTATTTCCTTTTCTCTATTTAGAGATTTAGAGGCCTTTAAAGACATGGCTATTGGCCTGTCTATGGCTTACATACACTTTGTAATTAATTATTCCTCATATAACCTGTGGGATGGGAACATTTTGCCTATAAGGAGGGCTGGTGGATCCACAGTCCACTTGGATGGGCATTCACTAACTGCAGGCCTACAGAGTTTTCTTTATAAAGACGTCCTTCTTCTACACTTTTTTAAACTGTTGTATGTCTTTTATTTTTAATTGCAAACATTGGGGATCCCCAAGCATAAAAAAAAAACTGTATATTCAATGGTTCCCCCTCCAATGTGTTTATTATAACATCTCTTCAGGGACTGATGTGAATTTAGATAAGGCTTTACAGGCGTATTAGAGTAGGTACTTGCCGTATAGTGAGGTACCTTGATGGTGTTGGCAAGCTTAACAATGTTTGGCCAAATTTTGGAACAAAATCCTCATATTTATTAACACAGTAGTATGATATATGCCCAATACAGGGCACACATTTGCACCTTGTATAGAGAAGCGCAGGTCTTTTGTCTTTTTGTCTTGCATTTTCTGTACATATTGCCTCTTTTCCCATTCATTCTATGTGTTGATACATGCATATTGGTTTTTCCAAATGACAATACAATGAACTGATGTGATTTACATTTTGATACATTCCTGCATCTACCACAATCTCCTACCAGACAAAAAATAGGCTGATGTACTATCCTATATAATAATTTGCTAGAATGCTTGTCATAATGCAGTCATGCCCACGTTCGGACAGTCTCTAGTGCGCATGACTGCATTGTGTGAGTGAGGCGACGCAAGACTGCATCGCGTGGAGCAGTGAGGTAGTGGCTTTGCGTACCCCTCTGGCACTCAAAAGGTTAATATTATCCAGACCTTGGCCCATGTACAGGGGCTTTTACAATAGTAAGTAATATAAGTATATAAGTAATTCAGGAGCAAACTAACTGCTGTATAGCGAACAAATAAAAATGTTCAAGATCACTGTTGATTTAAATGGGGCTTTTAACCCCTTGAATACTAGAGAGGTCTGCAAAATGCTGTGAAGCTGTTCTTGAATTCAAGGGGTAAAAAGATCTGATTTAAAGCAATGAGAATTGTATTTCTCCTCCTACGAGGCAGTTGGTTTGTGCCAGAAGTACACAGTTCTTCTTAGAACATCATATTCAATATACAGTATCTGGCTGGAGAAATTGCTGTTTTTTTGCAACCTTTCTTAAACTATTTCTCCATGATAACATCATAGTCAAATGAATATTTGATTTATAGGAACATCTTTGCAAATAATAACCTATTTCACACAAATCTAAGCACTTTGGCCAGAGAGGATACAGCTTATAAGATCAAATTAGTTTGCTCCAATATTCAGCTTATCTGTGATGCCCACTGCACTTCATTGCTGCTTTTCCCTGATAGAAAGGACTATGTTTACAATGAATCTGCTGCTCCTGTTAATCTGTGGGATAGAACCTTACTTAGCATTTAGATAAAGTAATCTTATTGACATGGGTTTTTACAGCTCTAAAATGTATCATTAAGCCACACCACCAAGAGATCAGTGGCTGGCTTCAGTTTATCAATACTACTGTGGCAAACATGTGCAGATGTTGCAGTTTCCATTGTTGATAGTCTAGATATTTTAAAAATAATTATGTAAAAAGTGGTACAGTGTTAGCTGTAGAAATAAAGTAAAAGTGATACCTTTATTGGCTGTGGCTCTAGGATACAAGCTTTTAAAACATGTTAGGATACTGAACACAAAATACATGACATGTTTAGGGTTGCCACCTGGCCGGTATTTTACCGGCACAGCCGGTAATTAGCACTGCTTGGCCGGTGCCGGTACAACCTCTATACCGGCAATTGAGAAGCCGGTATCACTGCGCTTGAACTCCTTTGCCCCACTTCCTACTATGCTCAAGCCACCTCGGCAGCCTATAATGATGGCTCACTGTCACTGTCTAAGCCCTCCCTCACTCACTCACTACTAAGCCGCGTCTCGTGAGTGGCGGTGAGATGGCAATCATCATCATGCAGTAGTAAATGCGTGCGCATCACACACTTTATATGTGCACGCATGACTCCACTGTTGCCTGGTTACAGCTTACAAGTGCCTCCAGTCCAGTCCAGTGCATGCAGTCCTGGTGTGGTGGAGCACAATTATGGCTGCTGCTGATAAAATATCGGCCAGGTGGCAACTCTAATAACACCATAAGTAAAAGGAGAGTTTTACCAGGGTAAGCCTCTCTCATTGGCTGTCAAGCGCGTATGTCGGCTGCAGTTCCACTCCACCTCAGCTTATACATGATTCCCATACAGGTCATCGGAGGTCTCAGAAACAAGTGCCACCTCTTTATAAAGTACAGAATATTGCAGTTTAATCCTGACTGGATCGGCTTTTTACCCCCTCGCTGTCAAAGGGTTAACTTATTTCCTATACTTACTTTGGTGTTACATCCCATGGGACTGACTTTAAGATCGTATTTCTTAAAGAATGGTACAGTCACTGTATAAATCTTTAAGTAATACGATCTTAAAGTCAGTCCCATGGGATATAACACCAAAGGATACAAAATAAGTTAACCCTTTGACAGCCAGGGCAGGGGTAAAAAGACGATCCAGTCAAGATTGAACTGCAATATTTTTATAATTTACACAGTGGTGGCACTTGGAGGGTAAACAGCTCAAACATGCCCTCAGGTGGTCAAATGGTTAATAGCAGGCCCAGCTAGAGGTAGCAGGAAGCGGAGAGGAGGAAGTAGAACTGTAACAGCGTGCACCAGAACTACTTTCCCACCCTGGATTACCTAAGTGGTGGGAGGAAGTAGAGAAGGAGGCAGAGTTTACAATAGCAAAGTGCCTGTTGAGGAGAAGTCCAAATGAATTCAAGGTATGTGCATATTCAGCTACATTAAGTGCAAAACAGGCACTGTGGGGTACATAACCCAGGACCACCACTAAGAGGAGATAGGTAGGATTGTTGCTCTGGAGTAGGGGGGGCCTTTGAGTGAGACTGGAATGAGCTGCCTAGCCTATATGTGGTTTGGCTGGGGTAATGTGTGTGTTTGTGTGTTCAGACAGTCATGCACATCTACACACAAGCACACACACACTTACTGAGTTTAATGTCATGTATTAATGGCAACAGTGAGGTAGGGCATAAAAAAGGCATAAGTCGGAGGCCCTGTAAGTTAAACTTGTCCTGGACTGCCTGATTTGTAATGGCAGCCCTGCTCCCTGGCTCCATACAGAAGCAAATATCCTACTCTACTTCTCATTGTTCATTCTCCCACCTGTATCCTATTCTACCTATTATTGTTTATCCACCACCTGTATCCTACGCTACCTGTCATTGGCCGTACCCCCGGTATCCCACCCTGGAAGGCATCTCCACGCCTCCTTTTATATCCCACTCTGCCTGCTATTGTTCATCCTTCTGCTGTACCCACCTTTCCTGTCACCTTCATGTCTCTTCCTGTGTCCTGCCCTGCCTAAACCTGTATGAAGCTCAGTTTTGTAGGGTCATGCAACATTAAGTGGTTCTGCCCCTTTTGTGGCTCCTCCCTTTTGTGGCTCCACCCTCACCGACCCACAACTATGGCCGGTATTTTTTTGAGGAAAAGGTGGCAACCCTAGACATGTTTAAATTTTACTTGAAGTGAATAAGTGAATTCCTTATCACCATTGTCTTGTTTAAATGTAAAAACAATTTGAATGAGTGTATAACCTGTCATGTATTTTGTATTCGGCCTTCGTTCTAAATATGCTTTAAGAAGATATGTAAATTGTCTTGAAATCTTGAATCCTAGAGTCACTTATCCAATAAAGGTATCACTTTTATGCTATCAAAATAATTAAGTTAGCTTTCTTATTTTTCTGCCCATGACAACACCCCTTCTTCTCACTTGATATTAGCCCCAGCCCTATCCCTGGCATAGAAAGCCAAGCCAGCCGATTTAGATGGGTCTTTTAGTTTTTTTGTCCACGCACAGCGTTATTACAATACTGTTTCGATTTGTAGTTCAAGAGTAATTGAATTATAAAGAGTCCCTGTTCCGCCCCTTTTACCTCTTGCAAGCTGCCTCCTCTCAGATGTGGAATCCAGTCACATGACTGAACAGCTCACATCGAGGGACAATATTCTTGATATGCCATGTCCCTGAGGAAGCAGAGTAAGCCTGGGAAAAGCGTTTGGTGTTATAAACGGAAGGGTATTTCCCACTGACATATTTAACTATTTACATCATATTTTAGTGGATTATTTTAATCAATGAACCTACATATTAAGCTTTGATGTCAGCTACATATAAGTATATATTGCTAGTTATAGATATATTGGGCCCTATTTCATAATACTTCACCTATATAATTATTCATTTGTGAGTTCCCCAACATTGAGAGTGTCACTAAGCCTTAGATAACGGGTCTTCTTGGGACACCAGGAAGACCTCCAGCATTCGGATACTATCAAGGAGTGTGAGCAGAGGAACGGAGGGACCCAGAGACATCAGATACTGACATTGGAGGTTATTAATTGAAGGTGAATACACCTAGAGGCTGATTTGGCACTTTTTAAGGTGAGCCACAGCCATCAATTTGTAAAGGTGATTTGCCATGGTGAAGGACGAGACACTGAATGATATGCACGGTGGAGGTGCAAAACATCAGTATTTAAACTGTTTACACTTAGATTGCATGTGCTTTCTCTTCTTGTGCTTTATTTGTATGTTTTGGGAGGACTTATAACAGGAGGTCAGGCACACGTGATTAATAAAGTCATGTACCAGTGCGCCGAATGGGGGTCTGAGAGACCCATCCAGTCTCTGAGCAGTCAATTTCAGACCCATCTAGTGCATACAGCGCTCCTGCCAGGACCAGCACCAGTTCTGTAGGCAAGTTTACCGGTGGCGGTCCTGATATGTCACCAGTCATTAAAGGGATAGTAATACTTCGTTTTATCTTTATTTTATTTTGTAGGCATTAAAAAAACATGAAGAACGATATAAGTCTTATCTCTCAAACCTTCATGGTTTGAAAGATATTTACAAGCAAAGTTTCCCCTCCCGTCCCTTTTACCTAGTGTAAGCCATCTCTTCTCAGATGTGGAATGCAGTCCATAGACCAGACAGATAACAGCAACAATTTTCTTCCTATGAGAACAATGAAGGTCCTGCCCCCCTTGACACGTTCTTCAGGTTTTTCCCTTATCTTAATTGAAGATTGTTCCTCTCTGCAGTCTACCTGGGCACCTCCCTTCTGATCTGGCTGAACAGTGTTACATCAGTAAAAGGGGCGGGAGGGGGATACTTTGTCATTGAATTACTCTTGAACTACAACTCTGACAGAATTGAAATACCATTCTGCAAAGTTCAAATACTATGATGATTAATTAGAGCTGCTTTTATTATGAAACATTACTATCCCTTTAAGGGGTTAAAGGGATAGTAATACTTCATTTTAACTTTATTTTATTTTGTAGGCATTAAAAAAACATGAAGAATGATATAAGTCTTATCTCTGAAACCTTTATGGTTTAAGAGATATTCACAAACAAAGTATCCCCCCCTCTTCAACCAGATCAGAAGGGAGATGCCCAGGTAGACTGCAGAGAGGGACAATCTTCAATTAAGATAATGGAAAAAGCTGAAAAACTTGTCAAGGGGGGGAAGGGCTTTCATTGTTTTCATACAAAGAAAATTGTCCCCTTCTGTTATCTGTACTGTCATACAACCAGACTCACATCTGAGAAGAGATGGCTTACACTAGGAAAAAGGGGCGGGGAGGGGAACTTTGCTTGTGAATATCTCATAAACCATAAAGGTTTGAGAGATAAGACTTATATCATTCTTCATGTTTTTTTAATGCCTACAAAATAAAATAAAGTTAAAACGAAGTATTACTATCCCTTTAAGGACCAAGGGAGTGTGCAAAACATTGAGAAGCAATGCGTCAAACATTGTTTGGTCCTTAAAAGGCTAAGATTACCATGTGTAGTGGGTAGAGTTTATGCACTGCGGTCCTTTTAACAACTGCTATGTCTGCATCCATGCACATATGGGAAAAGGCACAAGGGGAACATTTATAGGGGGCAATAGGATTTTCTGGCCATAGTATGATAATCGGAAGTTCATTATTAGGAGACGTTATTTCTCCTTTAAATCAGTGTGAATTTTTTCTTGTTCCCCACGGTGCTGTCGGTCTGCTCTTGAATTGGTCTTGTTTCCTTTTGAACATATGGCAGCCCTAAGACACAAACAGTCAAGACATCATGATGCTCCAGGCTGGTACACAGCTTTCCTCTCATGCACTTGTATGGGCTGTACAAAATACCACCTTAGGGCCTGCTTTTATCATAAAATAAGGAAAAGAGATCAAAGAAGTAGTGTTGCAAAGCTTAATTACTGTCTTCACAACAATTTATTTTTCCTTACAGCAAGCACATTGTGATATTCCTCTGAATTATTCCATACAGTGGTGCTTACTCTTCACCTGTAAATGAGATGTATTTATTATCTAACCAGAGGCATCCCAGAATACTAATTCAGACAGTGAGCTGCATGACACCACTCTCCTGTTAATTCAATGCCCCTGGTGCAATCATGCTTCTGTTGTAACCCGTTGAGCGGCACAGAGGTATCAAACGGGATACCTCGCTGGCACTCAAAGGGTTAAGTCATAGCAATCTAAATGAATATAATCACTACCAACTATTACACTTATTCATGTTATTATTTTATATTAAAGGAAAATAAATATACGAAAAAGATACTGGACCTTATGCAATTCTGGAGCAAACCATTTGCTCCGTAGGGGACAAACATTTCTCATGTTCCCATTGCTTTAAGCGGGATTTTTAACACGAATGTTAGAAGGGTCTCAGTGCATTTCTTTGCAATGCACCGGAAACCTATCTAGAATTCAAGGGGTTAAAAAACCCACAAATGAATAATAATATAAAAATGCCACAAAGGATTACATTTAAAGGGTAGCAATAGTTCTTTTAAAGTGCAGCTCTGAGTTTTCTTTTTTTTTTTTTAACACGTAGCGCTATATTTCATTACTTACAGTTATGTAGTTCAAGCGTTATTCAAGCCTGAAGGATGCCCCTCCCACCCCTTTTGGCTGCCTCCAAACAGATCTGTAATCTGGTCCTGGGACCGGATGGATGCAGTGAGGGACAATCTTCACACAGTAAGTATAAGGAAAGCCCTTCCCCCTTGATGAAGAAGGGCAGGATTTTCCTTTTGCTTACCGAAGATTGTCCCTCTCTGCTCTTCATGCGGACCAGACAGAGGCTGACTGATGCAGGGAAAAGGGCGGGAGGGGGGATCCTTTCGGCTTGAATAGCACCTGGACTACAAAACTGTAAGAAATGAAATATAGAGCTACATGTTCAAAAAAAAGAACACTCGGACCAACACTTTAATAACTTTACTACTATCCCTTTAACCCTTTGTGTGCCAGAGGGGTAAGCAATGCATTGCGTGTACCTCTCTGCCACTCAAAGAGGTGAATAAGCAATTACCAGAAATAATCCGGCCCCTTGCAAATAACGAATAACAAGTAATATGATTATTATATTGCACATTCAGTCATTTGCCCTTTGATGCATTTCAACCTCAGTGTGTTTCAACAAGAATATACATTTCCATCACTAGTGTACAAGAAACTCACAACTACCTCTGTCCAAGGTGATTTAACCCACTGAGCACCTCTGTCCCTCAAAGGGTTAAACCATTCCCCCAATCATTCCATATTTCAGGAGTGATAATTGTTGGCTAAAAATATTCAATGATTTGCTGTTATTAACTATATTTTCCAGATACACTTGAAGCCAGAGCATTGATTTCAGTAGTTGTTTCGCTGAACCAATAAAGAAGATAGTTTTGCACCTGAAAAGTATGGCACGGTTTTCCTTACTGGGATCTCAAATAACGTAAGTGCTTTTCTGTTTACCCTATGAGTTCTCTGGACAATGTTGGTATGATTTGTATTTAAACATGGAACTAAGTCAACTCTTAACTGCTTCAAGTAGAATCTAGCTGTTTAATGCCAGTTAGTAACAGCATAGTCACAGGCATTCTCCATCCACTGCTTGTTTAAAACATTAACCCTTTGACTGCTAGAGAGGCATGCAAAGCAAAGCGATCTGCGATGTGTTGCTTATCCCTATGGCACTCAAAGGGTTAACAAACAACTCCCAGTTCTCATCTTTCGGGGAGCACGAGTACAAGAGTGTAACACAAAATGATTTCCACTTTTAACCCTCTGAATGCCAGAGGGGACGCAAAGCATTGCAAAGCAATGCACTGAATACCACGCCAACATTCAAAGGGTTAAATGTCATCAAACTGTACCGACTTAACTTATTGATTACATGCGGGGGGGGGGGAAGCTGCAGAAAAAGCACATTATCTATGAGCTATATTCTGTAAAAACAGTTTAAGATGATGTTTATGTAATTGTGGGGACAACTCACTTTCAGGGCCATATGTTCAAAGAAGTGGAGTAATTCTGGGACAAACTAATTGCATGGAAATTACTAAAACCGCCATTCATTCAAAAGGATAGTAATTTTTCACAATAAAAGCTGCTCTAATTAATCTTCATAGTATATGCACCATGGAAAGTGTTATTTCAATGCTGTCAGAGTTGTAGTACAAGAGTAATTGAATGATAAAGTATCCCTCTCTCGCCCTTTTTACTGATGTAACACTTCTCACCTCAGAGCAGCAAGACTGTCCGGATGGATCGCAGAAAGGGACAATCTTCAGTGAGCATAAGGAAAAATCTGCCCTAATTTGTCAAGGGGGCCAGGGTTTTCCTTATGCCCCCAATAGGAAGATTGTCCCTTACTGTGATCTGTCTGGTCAAGACACCAGACTCCACATCTGAGGGGAGGCAGCTTACACTAGGTAAAAGGGGAGGAGCTGGGATACTTTATCGTTCAATTACTCTTGAACTACAACTCTGACAGTATTGTAATAACACTCTCCATGACCCAATACTATAAAGATTAATAGGAGCTGCTGTTTTTGTGACACATTACTATCACTTTAAATGAGGCTTTTAACAGTCAAGGGGTAAAAGCACAATCTAAATCAATGATAATTTTTATTTGTTCCCTATAGTAACTTTAGATTGGTCCACAATTGTTCCAGCCCTCATTAGTAGGTCAGCCTTACTGTGTATTCTCCAGCAGCCATATTCCCCAGTCCTGTCTCACCAAGAGCTTCCATCTCCTCCCTACTGTCAAAATGTGAACTGCCCACAAACCACAGAAAGTGTGCATACCAATGGAGAATATAGATTAATTTACATTGGAGGGAAATCAGATTATTCATTCCTGTCTGAAAAAAAGATAGAATATTGCTGGCACTCTGGTTAAGTAATTAATGTTCTCTCCCCTGAGATTCAGTTATCCACCTCAGGTCTCAACAATATTAACCTCTAGGATGCTAAATGCATTGGAAAGATATGTGTTGGAGATGTCTTTAACATCCGAGGAAGTGGGATTCATCTTTTGGCAAGGGCCTTAAAAATTTCTGTTATAGTAACACAGGTGTGGGCAGTCTGCCAGGTGTTATTAGACTACAATGGCTGGCTGAGGCGGATGGGAGGTGTAACGCAACAAAAACTGGAGGGAAACAATTTCTCCCCCTGCATTAAACAGTTTCTGCTACAAATATGTTAATCTGTTACTTTCCATGTGATCTGCATTCTTAGACAAAATATCTATCTATCTATCTATCTTAAATCATTCAAAGACTAACAAGTAAAATATATAAACTATCCTACAAGATACAAAGCAATAGGCATACGGGCCTCCATTTTGTCTGATAAAATTTATTAAAGTTTTACCTTCCAAATCAAATCATGAACCATTGGAAGGTACTAACAGAGTGTTTGAATTTATGAGATAGAGTTATCAACAAATAACAAGATGGAGTTTCTGTAGAGCTTTTGGGACAGTTTATATATTGTACTACTCAAACTATATATTCTGTTGCTACTATTTACTTAAAGGAATAATAATACTTACATTTTACTATCCACCATCTTGTAGCCCTTAACTGAATTAAATGAACCCAGCGGCATCTCTCAAACTATTACTATCCCTTTAAGAGTCTAAATGACATCCATTATATCTTGTGGCACAGTTCCCTTCTCCTCACTCGCTCAAACCTAACCACATGCCCTCTTGACCCAATCCCATCTCAACTCACTCAAGAACTGTCACCTCTACCAACGCCACCCCTTACTCACTTATTCAGCCACCAAAATCCTTGAGGGTCTTGCTTATAATCAACTCACTAAATTCCTCTGCTCTCATTCCCTGCTAGATCCCTTTCAATCTGTATTCTGTCCTAATCACTCCACCGAGACTGCCCTCACTAAAGTGGCCAATGACTTGCTCTCTGCCAAGTCAAAAGAACACTACTCCTTACTCATTCTCTTGGACCTGTCAGCTGCCTTTGACACAGTAGATCACCCACTCCTCCTCCAAGCCCTCCACTCTCTAGGTCTCTGTGACACTGCCCTCTCTTGGGTTTCATCATATCTCTGCAATCGCTCCTTCACTGTGTCCTACTCTGGCTCCACCTCCCCACCCCTCCCACTGTCTGTTGGAGTGCCTCAGGGCTCAGTCCTGGGCCCCTTGCTCTTCTCAATTTACACTGCATCCCTGGGCAAACTAATAAACTCCTTTGGGTTTCACCATCATCTCTATGCTGATGACACTCAAATCTATTTTTCCTCCCCAGACCTCTCCCCTTCCCACCTGTCCCAGGTATCTGACTGTCTGTTCGCTGTGTCTTCCTGGATGTCCACCCGTCAACTCAAACTTAACCTTGGCAAAACCTAATTAATTATCTTCCCTCCCTCTCCTAACAGTCCTACTCCAGATATTACCCTCACTGTTAACAACACTATCATCACACCAACCCGTACAGCACGTTGCCTGGGGGTCATGTTTGACTCCGCCCTATCATTTATTCCTCATATCTAGTCAATCTCCAAATCATGCCGCCTCCACCTCCGCAACATCTCTAGAATCTGACCCTTCCTTACCCAAAACACTACTAAAATTCTAATCCAAACACTCATCATGTCCCGTCTTGACTACTGTAACTCACTACTTACTGGCCTTCCTCTTGCCCGACTAACCCCACTACAGTCCATAATGAACTCAGCAGCATGACTAATCTACCTCACCAACCACGTCTCCAACTCCCCTCTGCCAATCCCTGCACTGGCTTCCATTAATACATAGAATTAAATTAAAAATCCTGGTGCTCACCTATAGAGCCTTTACTAACACCTCACCCCTGCACTTGACCTTCTCCTCTCCACATCTCTCATTACATCCTCCCACTCCCGTCTACAGGACTTCTCCCGTGCTGCACCCAAGCTTTGGAATTCCCTCCCCCGCCCCATCAGACTCTCCCCTAGCCTTCAGATCTTCAGACGCTCCCTGAAAACACACCTCTTCAGGGAAGCCTATCAGCTACCTTCATAAACATTACCACCAAGAACCACCCCTTCCCTGGACTACTGCACTCAATAGCACTTCTCTCTCCCACCCACTGACCAGCAGTTCATGTGGCAGGAGGCACTTATACCCAATAGCACTTACACCTTTCTATGTCCAACCTTCCTTCCTCTAGACTGTAAGCTTTCACGAGCAGGGCCCTCTGATCCTTCTGTTCTCCACGTATGATTTGTACTATTTAATATCTCCATATGTTCTATCCCCTATTGTAAACCACTGCGGAATAAGTTGGCGCTATATAAATAAAGATTATTATTATTAAAGTACCCGTTAAAGTACCAATTACCTTTAAAAAATGTATTGCCATTTGTTTACTGTGCACACTTTAAACTTACTCAACTATATAAGCAAAATCGTAAAACTAAAGTGCACAACATTTACTTATCTTCTCTTAACTATGGTTTGTTTACAAACATACTAAGTTGATATATATTTCTGAAATGCTGCTGCACACACAAAGTTACATGGAGTGCTCACAGGCCCAACATCTTCAAAGTCCAAACAGTACAAAATAGCCGAGCAATCGCCTTGGAAATAAAGATTTATTTTTATTCTCACATCATTAGAAATATCTTTTTCCGATGTTTCAGTCAGGGACCACCATTTTACAGACTACCTTACATCCAACCTATAAATAGGACTTTAATTTGAGCGTGGTGCCGAGTCTGCACCTGTATAGTCTCCACAGTAACCACAAACATACTAATACATTGCCAGATATTGCTATAATTGTTATCACTGATTTTATCTCACAGGTTCTATTAACATCTATGGAGGAATATGTGGATAAAACTAGTTATAAGATAATCTGCTGATAATCAGCTACAATGGAATCCAGTCAGATGTTAGCTATTTATAAATATATAATAATGATTAAAACAATAATATCAATGTTTCCCTGCTTAAAAGATTGGGTAGCAATCAACAATGCCGCACAAAGATATGTGTCCCCATTATGTCTGCATACCCACCTACCTTCCGATAGGGTTGCCACTTTTTCTTCAAAAAAATACCGGACATGGCATTCCCTCCATAGACTTCACATTGGACAGAAGCCAATTATTTACCGGCCTGCCGGTAAAATACTGGCTGGGTGGCAACCCTACCTTCAGATCTGCACTAAAAGCAATTGTATGCTCCATCGACTTATTTTGGCCACTTTGCAAAGCAGCCAATACATACTGCAATGCCACAAAACAAAAAGAATGGTCACAGCAGACATTACAAATTGTTTGGGTGATAAACCTCTGCTTTCTTTGGGGTATCTGTACTGTTAAAAATAATCCATTTAATAATGTTAAAATGTACCTTTTTGTGAAGAGATTGAGTAATTAAATGGATAATAATACTTAAGATGTGAATAAATATATGTTGTAGGGTTTATGTCCCCGAATAAAACAAGGATACTCCCACTGCTGAGAGATATTTTATTTAAAAATTATAACAGCTCAAACTTTATTTTTTAGGTGCAATATCACAGTGGCCTGAAAATTTACAGTGGCGCTGTTGCTACACCAACTTATGGAGATTTATGGTCTACAGACCAGAGCAGTCCATAGGATGGTGTAGAAACAGCGCCACTACATTTTCAGGCCACTGTGATACTACACCTAAGAAATTCAAGTTTGAGCTGTTATAATTTTTTAATAAAATATCTCTCAGCAGTGGGAGTACCCTTGTTTTTCTCAGGGGGATAAACCCTACAACATATATTTTTTTATATTTTAAGTATTACTATCAAACGTCCCAATGCCCTATCATAAGGAGGTGAGAAATTCTCAGAGAAAAGGCTGCAGACATATTGAAAATATATCCTTTTTTTCTGTATGTTATCCTCCTAGAATAATTCACACTCGTGATGACTTCTCCAGAATTAAATGAATGAAAGGGGAAGTGAATATGTTTTTTTTTTGCCCCGATCACTTATACATTCTGAAGCTTTCAGAAAATTACAGCCCCTTAACTGAAAAAAAAACAACCCCTTTATTCCTTTGAATGCTTTGCAATGGTTTGCGTGCCCTTCTGGCATTCAAAGGGTTATAATAATAATAATAATCAATATTATCATGAGTTTACTTTCCCTGTAAAACTAGCATTGCAGTATTATCAATCCCAGTAACTGAAATAGTGCAGCTGTGTTTTTTGAACAATCAGCATTTTCTCCCTTTGATTCATATAAGTTGGATTGCATCCTAACCCACGTGCTATGCTTTTATTAAGTGGAACTTCATATTTCACTGTAACTCTAAGGACACAACATATTTCTTTCTAAAATAGTTCAAATAAGGACTAGGCTCAGTACCATACTGATATTATGAAACAATATCTGATAGGGAGGTCTCCAATGTATTGTAAAGCAATGCATTGGTGACTTCCTTGGCATTCAAGGAGTTAACCCTTAAGTGCCAGGTTTATTTGATGCATTAAAGGGACACTCAGACCTCCCCCTAACCCTCTTCCCCTAAGTAATCCACAGTATTAAAGCACCTATCACTTGCCCCTACAAATTAAATACAATTTACACCAAATGCTATTGTGTTCTTTGGTCTGACTGCTTCTGCAGCCTCTAGTGGGAGCATTAAGGGAGCGGGAGAGTTAGGGTGGCAGTGCAATCCATGCCCCACCTCCTGCTGACATCAAGAGCCACTCCGCTACAGATTGGTGTTATGAGACCTGCAGCTAATTGTATCTCCCTGAATTTGGTGTGAGGTAGGGACATACCGCTACAGCCTCACACTGCATTCATATTGGGCTAGAGGACACCATGACACCATACCGAAGGTACAGAGGCTGAATACACCAGACTATATCTGAATGTGCCAGTAGACGCCTGAATGTGCAAGCAGATACTTTCTCTCCCTCCAAAAGCTGGCAGGGGATGAAGAGACTCTAGTCTGGCAGTAGCTGGAGGAACTCATATTGCACACAACTGATATGGCCTGCGTCCTTGGGCATGGAGGGTGTGTGGGAAATGAATTGTGAGTGAAAATGGGAGTGAAGTATGTATGGGGGCAAAGATCATTACAGTGGATGGAGGGTGAATGAGCAGGTGCAGGAATCAGTACAGAGAAATGGAGGGTGAGTGAACTGGGGAAGGAATGACTATAGGGGATGGAGAGTGAGTGAGTGGGGGCAAGGATCACTACAGGGGATGGAAACTGAATGAGTGGGGGTAAGGATCACTACAAGGGTGGAGGGTGAGTGTAGGGGCATTGATCATAACAGGGCAGGGATAATAGCGGAGCACTGAGGTTGAGTTTACAGGGGCATGGAGGGTATTTGGAGAAATGGATCATAAAGGGTCACGGAAGGTGAGTGAATGGAGTCGTGGAGGGTGTACTGGGGCATGAAGGGTGTCTGAAAATAGGCTTCAATTGGGCAATTTGCCAGTAATATAACTCCCTGCAGGAAATGCATTGATAAATGCATGTGGGAGAAACATCTTGAACTCAAGCTATAAGAAAAACAGCAAGTTATTGTTTTAATCCTTAGAGTGCCAGAAGGGAAATGTGTTGTTCAACCCTCTGGCACTCAAAGAGTTAATAACTTTCAAATAAACATTTCCATGCATTGTGGGTACTCTTGTTATACTCTATAGGAAAAGCCAGGCAACTTTTTTTCTGCAAAACTAGGGTTTACTTCCCCTTTAAATATTTTATTGCAGCTAAATGTCCTGCTGCCAAAATGATGTATATGGAAGGGTAATTTAAGCACTAAGCCTTTATAGCAACTTGTTTTCATATTATAACATAAGAGGTAGAAAGGTGTTACACCACAATAAACGGTTCCCACCTCCATTCAAAGGAAACTGTGAATGAACAAAGCAAATACTAATCAAAGCAGCACTGATAAGTAGGACAAACATTAGAAAGCCCTATAAGAACCAAGCAGTGTGTTTACTTTGAAACATTCTTCAAAGTTCTCCTCCACAACTTTATTTATAGTACAAAGTGAGCTCTGTCTCAGAAACACGTACTGACTATATGCCCACATGTTCTTTGTGTAGCGATGGCACATATAATCTGTAAAAGATCTTTTTTTTTCTGTATCTATCGACCCTTTGGGTGCCAAAGGGGTGTCCAATTTATTTATTTGCAATGCGTTGGACACCCTTCTGGAACTCAAATCATTAAATGTGCTTGATCGATATCTTGAGCTTGCAAGGAGACCTCTGAATGTTTTTGCACAAAAAAACACAAAATGGGGACGCTTACTGCAATCATACATATATATAATCTCTGGAATTATTCAAAGTGAAAGAACACTCACACTTATAAGCCGGCTTTGTAGTCCATACAGCTGGCTGATAGGGTGCAGGAACATAACCCATCCTGCTGGGGAATCTCCTGTAAATCTGGAGGCTCTTCCAATCTCAATTACAAGCCAAGTTCTTTTATAAAAAAAAGTATCAAATAATTCTTTATTGTAGATTCAGTAACATCTAAGAATCATTCCATAAGAAGTGGTTCAACGCGTTTCTGAGCAACACGCTCTCTTTCATCAGGAACCAAACAACTGCACAAAAAGAGTGACATGGTCCGTTTGGCTGAGGAGGAGGCAGAGGTTCAGCCAAAACCCTGCCCCACACATCTCATTGCCTGGCCACTGGTAGTAAGCCCACCCCGAGGTGTGGCTGCCACTGATCCAGAAAACTTTTTGAGGCACCCAAAACGATAGCCTTTTATATATATAGAGAGAGAGATTGTTTCTCTATTTGGTCTCAGGACATACTTGAAAACAAGAGAAATCTCAATGTACTCTTCCTGGTAAAACATTTGCTAACAAATATTTCCAGAAGCACTCCCATAGACTAATGTAGGTCACTTAGAAGTCATCCATAGGGACAGGGAGCCCTAGAGCCCATCAGACAACGGAGATGGCTGCTAATCTGGTGAGCAGTGGGGTTCCAGAGGGGGGCTCTGTGCAAAAATCTTTAGGAGTCGTTCCTTTAATAAAGGTGTTATGTTCTAATGTTAGTATCCCTTTACATGAGCGTTTTAACACCATGAATAATAGAAAGGTCTCTCGCATCCAAAGTTTTAAAAGCCCCATTTATAACAATGGCTATTTTGGAAATGTTTAGTTCTCCCCAATGGTACAGTTGCTATTCTGTACAATAGCATCTCTTTCGCATATTACACAAGGCACTTTGAGTTAAGAAATACAGACCAGAGCCCTGCAGTTTAATCAACACTTTTGCTCACTGAGAGACTAGTGTCTTACTGACAAACATGATCAGACACACATGCACCCTCCTCACGCATCCATGTGTACGTACAGGTGATGGTGAAACAGTGAGTGGGTGGGTGGGGAACGGTTTCACACTGCACACACAGACTGTCACATGGTTTACGGATAAGGAGTCTGCACTTGCACTCAGTGTATCAGACGCTAAACTGGTAGACCGTGTCTTCATTATACATGCATGCACACAAGTGAAGTGGTATATCACATACCTGATGAAAGGTTTAGTATTTTATGGATAAACAGCACTTCATAGATTTATATCTGGAAAACTATACGTACAAATAGTCTCTAAACTACCATGAATGGGCATGCAGCAAGTTGTTGCAACAATCAACTGCCTCCATAAACATTATCACCAAGATTCACCCCTTGCCTGGACCACTGCACTCAACAGCACTTCTCACTCCCACCCACTGACTGGCAGTTCATGTGGCAGGAGGCACTTAAACGCAATAGCACTTACTCCTTCCTTCTGTGTCAAACCTACCCTCCTCTAGACTGTAAGCTCTCACGAGCAGGGCCCTCTGATCCTTCTGTTCTACACATCTGATTGTACTATTTAATACCTGTGTATGTCTATTCCCTATTGTACAGCGCTGCGGAATTAGTTGGCGCTATATAAATAAAGAATAATAATAAAATTATTTAGCGCAGTGATTTCCAATCTCTGTGCAGTGGGACACTTTCATTTTAACTGGAATCTCACTAGGACTCTGACCATCTAGGACACTACAGAGACCTCTCTCTAGCATACAAGGGGTTAACATATTATGAATTTCAAAAGTATCTGAATGCTATATGAAACTAATAATTGAGTGCAGTATTTCGTAAGCTAAAAAGGTGCAATTCTAGTGCAAAGCAACTCCCCCATAGGGGAGAAACAGAAGATCACATTGATTCAAATGGGGCTTTTAACTCCTTCAATGCTATAGAGCTCTCCAAAGCAATATGAAGAAATGTGTTGAGACAACTCTAGCATTCAATGGGTAAAAATCCTCTTTTAACCATTTGAGTGCCAGAGTGGTTTGTAACGGCAAACCTCTCTGACAGTTAACCCTTTGAGGGCCTGAGAGGTATTCAACTTATTGCAGTGCAATATGTTTGATATCATTCTGGAACCCAAAGAGTTAAATCAGTGGGAATTTGGGCAATTCTTATTTGCCCCTATGGTTCAGTTGGTTTATTCCACGTCTGCACCTCTTTAGCTTAATGAATATGGCCCTAAGTGCCTTATTTATCATACTAAAGAGGCACAATGCACTGCACACCCCTCTGGCACTCAATAGGTTAAATGGGGCTTCTAACCCCTTAAATGCTAGACATATCTCTGTTTGAGAATATACAGCTAATGGCAGTTATAGTCATACTTGGGAATTTTCAGAATGAGCTGACCCTGAGATTGTTCAGTGTTTTACCCTTAACCCTTTGAGTGCCAGGGGGAATGCTTTCTTTACCTCTCTGGCACTCAAAGGGTTAAAGTTCCCCAGAATGTAGATTCTAGGTAGTGACCCTACCTGTTCTAACCCAGAGGTGTTCCAATAAGCCCACAAGGAACTGTCCACATGCTACAACTTAAAGCGGAACTAACACCCCTTCAAGATGTAGCCTCAATTAGACTGTTATAATCTGTTAGAACTCGCTGTGTAATTATTTATTTTTTAAACGTGTTATTAAAGAATAAACTGTAATTGTAAAAAGTACTTAGTGACGTCTTACCCCCAGAAAAGCGCATTGCGCATGTCAGCAACAGAGCCGATCGGCTCTCTTGTAACTCCCCCGGGCTACACGAAAACACCTACGTCATCAGCTTTAGATTCGGACCAGCACGAGAATCTAAACCTGATGACATAGGTGTTTTCGTGTAGCCGGGGGGAGTTACAAGAGAGCCGATCGTCTCTGTTGCTGACATGCACAATGCGCTTTTCTGGGGGGGAAGACGTCACCAGGCACTTTTTACAATTACGATTTATTCTTTAATAACACGTTTAAAAAAAAATAATAATAATAATTACACAGCCATTCTAACGGATTATAACACTCTAATTGAGGCTACATCTTGTAGGGGTGTTAGTTCCGCTTTAAGAGATCACTCTGCACACAGGAAATGACACCAATTTAGAGACTAAAGAAACTCATATAGCTGGCAACAATGGGCTGGCTCACCCTGAAAATCTGGTCTTCACCCTAACATTTGGGCCCAAACCCTGAGTCTCCGTGTACAGTTACAGTTCAACCACAGATAAAGGGCTGCACAATGCCCAGACCTCGGGTCAGGCATTATACATGTCTCGGAAAACTAAAAAAATGGCACACCAAGTGAATTTACATGTTACTTCCCATTATCCTTCACTGTAACAAAGTATGAAAGACACAATGTAGCTGATTGGATAAGTCAGCAAAACATGCACATAAGCACACGTATTTGGCCTCTGCTTTCCTTCACTAAAAGCACATTTTAACATGCAACTAATAACATCTCAAAGGTTTTTTATCTTTCAAATGTCATGCGTAGGGGTGAATCAAGCTGGCTGCTTTTACACTAATTCAGAAGGAACAGCTTGTGATATAAAACAGATAGTGCGGATACTTCAGGTTTCTAGTGAGATAAACTATAAGCTCACAAGTGGGAGAATCTTCCATTTATCGAAAGAAAATGTGCAATCTATCAGGGTCTTGTATCAAAGCTGTTCTAATCTCTGGTACTAAATATAACACCATCTGTGTTTGCACCTTTCATGTGTATCATCTCGATAACTTCACCATACTTTTTCTCTGAATGCTGCAATTAGCACTTAACCCTTTGAGTGCCAGAGAGGTACTCACCGCATTGCTCTGCAATGCGTTGCGTACCCTTCTAGGACTCAAGAGGTTAAAATGTAGCAATGAAGCCAATGATTCTAGATGTACTCACTTACTTGGTCCTATGTACATGTAGTGTGTAACAGGGAAAAAAACAAGTATTCAATTGGGAATTTTTAATCTCTTGAATGCTAGAGAGGTCTCCAAGCAATGCGCTGGAGGCCTCACTAGCATTCAAGGGGTTAATAGCCCTATTCAAATATGTGGATAGGTCTCTTTGCCCCGTATTGTATAGCTGGTTTGCACCCAGAATTGTTCCACTTTGTTTTTTTTATACATTAGACTCATCAGGGTGATAGTGCAACTACAATTCCACACTACACCAGAAGCTGGAATCACCGATAAAAGGGAACGCTCACCTCTATAAAAGTTCCCCTCATTATAATCTTTATTTAGGGTTAACCTGTAATCCGTTTTTTTTTTTCTTTTTAATTTAATGCAGGATATGCCGATATTTAACATTTTAAAAAATGAGCCGGTGATGTCACTTCAGGAAGTATGCGGGTCAACTCTGTCCCGCAGACTGTCAATCTCCTTGTCTTCCCCTCCCCAAGCTGTGACCACTCCATCTTCACCACAGGGGATACAACATTTCCAATTGATTTGAAAAAGGGATTTAATCCCCGATTGCTACAGCAGTCAAAGTGGTTAAAGGTCCCATTAAGTCAATTTCTATTTCCCATCTATGGTGAAGTTTGTTTATCTCAGAATTAACCCCTTAAGGACCGGTAGCGTGCGTACTTTGCATTCCTTTAAGGACCATGGAGCATTTTTTTTTTTTTAATGCGATCCGATTCTGGACTCCCCGAACGGCACACAGCCACGTGGGGAGCCCAAAATTCCATGACAGTCAAGGACCGTCATGGGTCCTTAAGGTGTTAATTAACTTCTTTTGGATGCAGTTTCTGGTAATTATAAATGGACTTAATGTAATTCTTCTGAACACTTAGCTTGTTTTGACATTGTTTGACCATACCCCCTTTTGAAGACAATTGATAAGTGTTGTTAACCCTTTGAGTAGGCTGACCAGATCTCACCTTAAAGTGTTAGTAATGTCTGAAAAAACTTTTTTGCATTTAGAAGAGCTTAAAAAGCTGATCTAAATGCAAAAAAACGTATCTCTCAAACCGCTATGGTTTAAGAGATACAGGCGTTTAAAGTTTGATTTCTCCTACTGACAGCTGTAAAGCTGTCAGCACGAGATCAGTGTCGGTTGACACTGTGACGCTTGAGAAGTGCCGAGATCTTGTTACTTACACAGAATCCCTTCATTGGAATGGTCTAAAACGTGTGCCTGAATACCAAAAAAGTTTTTTTCAGACATTACTAACACTTTAAACCGGGGACACATAGGAAATAGACATTTTTCAGTACTTCACTGAAATCAAAGCAGTCCTGCAGTATGCATTTTTCCTATGTGTCCCCGGTTAAAGGTGATATCTGGTCAGCCTACCTTTGAGTACCAGAGAGGTATCTAATGCAATGCATTGGATACCTCTCTAGCACTTAAAGGGTTAATTATTTTACCTAACAGAATAGCATTGCAGCCTTCAGAGAACTCAGGCTTAGATTACACTGCAGTTGATAAGTGTACTAACTGTTTTATGTATCAGATTACAGGTATAACCTTCACAGAAATTAAGCCTAGATAATACTGCAATTGATAAACATCATTTACTGTTTACATATTAGCAGTTCAGCCTTCAGAGATATCAGGCCTAAATTGCAATGCAATTGGCAAGTATTATTAACATACCTGGGAACTCCCCTGATTTGCCCCAGAGACTCTGGATTTGACAGTGCATTACAGGGTCTCCAGGGCAAAGGCTAATTCTCCAGATGTGGGGAGTTTCCTTTAACCCTTTGAGTGCCAGGGGATACGTAACGCATTGCAAAGCAATGTGTTGCTTACCCCTCTGGCACTCAAAGGGTTAAAACTCTGCCTACTTCTACTCCTTCCCACCCTGTTCCTCCCACATTTCCTCCTGCCCCACCCAGTTCCTCCCACTTCCCACCCACTTTTGTGATGCCCTGGAAAGCCCCACAACCTTTTGGCACTGATTTGCAGCAATGATATCCCCAGTGACACCACAGCAGAAAAGAAAATTCCCAGGTATGGTTATTAACTGTTTTTATTTAAATGATAACAAGTTCAGGCTTCACAGAACACAGGCCGAGATTATTAACTGGTTTTAATCTAACAGATTCTCACTGAAGTCTATGGGAAAATGTGTAGCTAAAACTATTGATAAATGTATTAACTGCAATGTAATCCAGGCCTGTGTTTCAACCTTATACACTGTTTCACATCAACAATTTGGGTTATTCTTACTGGTAGAACAGGAAATAAAACCAGTATGATGACCACACAGCTAGTCAATTCAAGTCTAGTGAACAGTTCAGTCAACTACAATAGAGCAGCTGCTTTAGATTATCTCACATCAGTCATCACAGGTAAAGTGCAAATCACGTCTTGCAGGCTTGACCTCAGATGACATCAAGGCTATTACAGTGAAGCCACTAACAGTGGGTCACTTCATGTGTCCCACAATGTTAACATGAAGGTCAAACCAATTTAGGATCATAAAAGAACCTTGAAATCTAACCTATTCTTAATTACAGGCTCCTGTGTCTCTGATGGGGATGGTTTATTTATTAAGTGCTTATAAGAATTGTCTTCTGTGGAGTTTATGATTGGACGTTTCAGTGTCAGAATGAGGCTGATGTTATGTAAAGAACTGGAGGAATTCTGGGACAATCCAACTGCATCGTAAGTGACAAACAAAATGTTCCAAAGTTCCCACTGATTTCAAATGGAGTTTTAACCCTATGAGTACCAGATGGGTGTGCAATGCTGGACACCTCTCTGGCAGGCAAGGGGTTAACCCCTTGAATGCTGGAGAGGTCTCCAACGCAATGAGAAGCATAAAGCCCACTATCTAATTATATGGTGATGAAGTATATCAATTAGTCATTCTTCTATCTTCTTATTCATTATCTTTTTTACGTTTGAATAATAAAAACATTTATATTATTTTACATATGATTTTCTGTGTATTGTTTTACTTACAGATGAAGAAAGCTATTTCTTATCAGATACTAAGAATGCTGCATGGCATTGGCTGTGGGATTCAGCTTTGCCGTATGAATGTGAGGTGTTGAATGGGAGTGGATGGAAGAGGTGAGGAGCTGCAGACATGGCTCAGTTGGTTAAGGCACCAGCTGTAGAATCTGTCTCTGACCATGAGGCTGCAGATTCTAGTCCGTTAAGGTCAGCTCAGCCTTATACCCTTCTGGAGGTAGATTAGAAATCAGGATATATTAGAAAATGAGAGATAATCTCATTGTATTTTTCCTGGTAAAATACTTCCACAACAAAAACAAAAAAAAAAGTGTTGAATGGGAGAGGGTGGCTCCTCGCCTTCATTGTATCGCTAGGCATTATACCTCTGAAAATGGATGGTGGTAAATCTCACTGCAGAGATTTCAACAGAAGTGATCAGGGAGGAGGTGGTGATTCACTAATAGCCAATCTCAGCCCCTCTGCAGACCTGGGAAGGGTCAGAAAGTGAACCAGAAACTGATTATATATGTTTATTAACCCTTTTGAGTGCAAGAGGAGTAAGCAATGCATTACATACCCCTTTGGCACTCCAATGGTTAAAGAAAAGATACACTTTTTATTACAGGGCTTTACCTGCTGAGTTAAACAAGGGACCTCCCACTGAGATACATTTCATTTAGAAGTTATTGCAGCTCAAAATAAAGCGCCAGCTAGTGTCCAAAAATAATTTTATTTCATAAGCACTTTGGGGAAGAGCTTAAGTCTATAAGTAAAAGGAAAAAAAAAAAAACATCAGATAGAGGAGTAACTACAGTAGAAATTACTGGGCCCTGGGAGAAAATCTGAGGCTGGGGACCCCAGGAGCAATTTATTACTAGAAGATCTCAGCACCAGAGAGTGACAGTATCATGATTCTTGACTCACATACCGACAGTTAACCTGGTTGTTCAATTAATTTTATTTACATTAGACATCTTTCTTGAGCTCAAAGGGCTAATGAAGAAAAGGGAAGTGGCTCCCCAACACTATTCCTATTTTACTGGTCAGGAGCGGCAGTGTGTAATGATGTCATCAGCCACTAGCTAAGATAGGAAACTGGTCTGATCGTAAGGGGTTGCAGGTTAGTGCACAGTTAATGGGCCCCCTTGGAGGCTGGGCCCTGTCATAACTGTACCCTTTACAGCCCCTGTAATTAAGCTCCTGGTGACCATAATAATAAAAAAATAATAATTCAATTTGAACTGTAATAGCTTTTGAATTACATTCCTTCAGCAGTACGAGTACCCGTGTACCCATGTTTTGAAATGCATTCCATACTCCTGTGGTACTCAAAGGGTTAAAATTATCTCTTGTACAGACACAGTATTCCCAATTAAAAGAATTGCAAACAAAAAGACTAAGGAAAACCATAAGACTGGGGGTGGGTGCAAACAACTGTTGCTCTTCTACTGCCACCAACTTTACTTTTGAACATTATGGCCCTAAATTAGAGTAAAGTGGAGGAATTGTGAAGACAACCAACTGCACAGGGGAAAATAAACATTTCCAGAAATTCCAAATCATTTTATTGGAAATTTTAACCCCTTGAATTCTAGAGAGGTTTCAACACATTGTGTATTTGTCCCCTATTGCGAGATTGGTTTGCTCCGGAATTGATCTACTTTTTCTTTGTGTTTACGGCCTTAATCTTGTTTTCATTACAGACAAGAACATTCCATTCTTCTGTTGAACCAATGAGATCATTCCTTAGCCGTAGAATGAGAAAATAAAATACATTATAAATTGAAACAGCATTAGAGAAACTCTAGTTTTTAAAAAAGCATTCTAACGTGATTACTGTGCATTAGACGGTCCCCTGAGAATTAATCATAGAAATCGGCTCCATCAATGGGAGCAGCTGTACCAAAGAAATGACTCAGCTACACTGAGTGCATAACAAAAACAATCCATGGCAGCAAATGGGCGATACAGACAGATGGACTGGTCTTGTCTCTAACTTAGTGAGTAAAAGGTCATGGACAGGAACATTTGGGGAAAAACATCACAGACTTTACATTCCCTCATCCTGTTTTAGCATGGGAGCTGATGCATGTCAAATGTCCTCCAAATGGTTTTCTGCTGGGAGACACCTGGAGGAATCATTCTAATACCCCTTGTAGTCTTGTACCAAGAGAGAAGCAAAGGACACAGACATGTTCAGTCCGCCTTCTCAATACGCGATCCCTAGCAGGTCAACAGCAACTACATGTATAGACCACACTGATCTCACTACCACTACTACACAAACTTTTCTCTTTAGATTATGCTTAAAACGGATCACCCCAAATAAAGTCCCCCCCAATAATTATCCATATAGCGATAAGCTTAGAAATAGTACTATTATCCAGCAGTACAGTGTTCAGAAATCCTACTTCATCTGAAACTGACAGCCAGTCATCTTGCTGTAGAGACATCTGTGCGCCTGCGCCGTCAGTCCCTTCCTGTACCTTAAGGTACAATGCAGCGCCTCCTACAGGAGACTGGGATGGACAGGACAGGTGCGCAGATGTCTTTAAGGCAAGATGTCTGTGCTGATGCCTGCCTGTTTATCTCAGATGAAATATGATTTCTTAATAACTCTGTACTTATGCTGGATAATACTACTATTTCTACGCTTATTGCTATATACATAATTATTGGGGGGGTTATTTGGGGTGACAGTTCGACTTTAAAAGAGAGATAACGCTCCTCAGAAAATCCCAATGGCCAGTATGTATTTTGCCCTTATACCACTTTTCAGGAGATAACATCTTCAGTGAGACCTGGATATCATATCCATGGAGGTGGGAATGACGGTTTCTGGCAGGAAACAGGACACAAACACCAACCACTACATATGGTAATTAACGCCTTAAGGACCAGAGGGGTATGCATGGAATTGCTTCTCAACCAGCTGTACACCTTTCTGGACCTTAAAGGGATTCTTTAAAACTGCATTTCTGTTGAACTACACGTTGGAGGATATTGAAATATAGCGGCACAAGTGCAAAAACATATGAGGAGTCATTGGAAATGCGTTTATATTCATGCATGACTATCCCTTTATCATCCAACTCTATCAGTAGGACCTCAGGTTATGAACTAAAGCGTGTTATCACTTGGTTTCATACTGGTGCACACATTCTGCCCTCAATAAGATATTAACAAAATTATTAATACAATATTAATGAAAGTCCCAAATTTCACCCCAACAGCATGTGCACTGAAATCATGTAAAGTTACACAAATGTCTTCTGTCTTGTTACTACACCATGTTACAGAGCAAAGGAAAGAATCCCATACGTCCCTTTGGCACAATCAAAATTAACCCTTTGAGTGCCAGAAAGGTATCCAACCTTTTGTGTTGCAATGCATTGGATACTTCCCTGGCACTCAAAGGGTTAAGGGAAAAAAATACAATATAAGTAGCTTAGTAAATTGGTGTTAGGCAGATAACAGGAATTAAAATTAATTCCAGCTCATAGTTTAGTGCAGAAGTGTAAATCCCTTTATAGACTCCAATTCCTAAGCCATTCCATGGAGCACTGGCACTATCCTACTTGTGGGATGTGAGTGTGTAGGTATACATGGCAACCTTCTTGTCTCCAGCTCCTTGGAATAACAAGAAAGGCTGGTGGTGTAGGTGTCCACATGACTTAATTTTGGTGGGCAGGATTAAGAGGAGAGAAGTTGGGGTTGCCCTAAAAATGGATAAAATGGGGAAAATAGGAGAATGGGGCAGGGTAATAAGGGAACTCATTAACCCCAAAAAGTAATTAACTCTGAAAAGCGAAGTCTCCTGGGCAGTTCTGGAGAATGCACTGGTATGTCCATAGGCACCACAGTAGAGAGATTATCTCACTGGAAAGTTCATCTCCCCTTTTTCTCATCCTTATCTCACCTTAGTGCACAACCCCGCAGTAATTCTTAGTACATCAGTCTCAATGAGTTCAGGATAGGTTTGGAGTAAGAATCCTAACAAGGAAAAGATATCATAAGCTTCAGGGCTGTGGCCATTACACAAACATTTGCTAACCAAACTGAGTTGTATTTGAACTTTACAATTAAGGAGAGAGCTTGAACACAATTCCAGTTTATTAATAAATCATGTCTTACAGTGATATCCTCTCTTGAGGAGACCACTGCCAACTCACAGTTTAATGTGCCAGAACAGAAAGTCTTAAGATAAAGTGCAAACATCAGGCAAGTCTTGACCTTAATTTACTGTGCCTCGTACCATGTTAAAGGTAATCTACTGGTACATGCCATAACATCTATTTATAATCCTAAATTTGCACAAAGCTTTAACCATCTGAATGGCAGAGGGGTACGCAAGATATTACTAAGCAATGTGTTGCCCACCCCCTCTGCAACTCAAAAGGTGAAAGGGGAACTTTCACCGCAACTGAAGTCCACCCCACCTAATTAGGAATCTAGAGACACGGACGGCCAGGCAACAGCGCTCTAGAGGAATATGCACACCTGTGCCATCAGTCCCTTCCAGAACCTTAAGGTACCATGCAACACCTCCTAGAGGAGACCGGGCTGACTGCACAGGAGCACAGACGTCTATAAGCCTGGCCGTCAGTCTCTGTTGAGGTAGGATTTCTGACTAACACTGTCTTTATTCTACATAACAGTTTGATTGTTAAGCTTATCGCTAGATGCCTAATTAGGTGGGGTGGACTTTAGTTGGGGTGATAGTTCCCCTTTAAACACTGTAGTGTCTTTAATGTTACAAAACCTTAAAAGGATCTAATTAGAATGCTCATTAGCAGTCACAAAATTTACATTCAAAACTAAAACCATACTTCCCCCTGTTTTTGTCCTTTTAAAGGGATAGTAATACTTTGTTTTATCTTTATTTTATTTTGTAGGCATTAAAAAAAAATTAACAATATAAGTCTCATCTCTCAAACCTTTATGGTTTGAGAGATATTCACAAGCAAAGTTTCCCCTCCCTCCCCTTTTACCTAGTGTAAGCCATCTCTTCTCAGATGTGGAATCCAGTCCAAAGACCAGACAGATAACAGAAGGGGACAATCTTCTTCCTATGAGAACAATGAAAGCCCTGCCTCCCTTGACAAGTTTTTCAGGTTTTTCCCTTATCTTAATTGAAGATTGTCCCTCTCTGCAGTCTACCTGGGCACCTCCCTTCTGCTCTGGCTGAACAGTGTTACATCAATAAAAGGGGTGGGAGGGGATACTTTGTCACTGAATTACTCTTGAACTACAACTCTGACAGAATTTAAAGAACACTCTCCAAAGTCCAAATACTATGATGATTAATTAGAGCTGCTTTTATTATGAAACATTACTATCCCTTTAAGAAGGCATACAAATAAGAGCAAAAGCTTATTCAGGAAAAATTCTATTGTATTAACACTCAGGTCTCCATGTGGCGCTGTTTATACTGCTGTCTACAGAAAGGGTTTAATATTACCAAGGGTTTACTGATTCTTTAAATCAATGGGGATGTATACCCTATGGTAAGGTTGGTGTTCCCCAGAACTGCACCACTTATGATTTGTGCATATGGCCCTTTATCTATCAGTGTTGCTTTAAAAGATACAAACATTTCCTAACCAAACAGTTCAAGCTGACAATGGGTCGTATTTGCCCTGCTTAATGAGGCATTTCTCACTGCTAAAATAGCAGAACTAAAACATAAGTCCAGAATATTTCATAAATTATTTCTTATAGAGATATTCTCTCATGGGAAGACCATTACCAAATTGCTTGGAAACATAGTTTAATGTGCCAGAACAGAATGTCTTCAGAGAAAGTATTGACTACAGTTAAGTCATGACCTTACTTACATGGTGATTCATTCAGTAGTGGGACTTCAAATATAACCAATCACTCATTTCAAATTGGTCAGAATATTCTACCTTTAGATCCCAGTCAACAACCGAGTGACACAGCATTTACACCTGTATTACTCTGTGCGTCTTGCACTGTGGGGATCCATATGGTATGAAGTAAACTATGTATGTGCCAAAAGGGTGTGCTCTGCAACGCACTGCATACCCCTCCGGCACTCACAGGGTTAAAGTAAGGTGAAATCACAACCCCACCTTGTCCATACACAGGGTCAAAATGTGTTTTGGAATAATGAAAGAGAAATTTCCCTTGATACCATATCAGAGGGGAGCACTGATGTTACTCTGCAAGAGGTTAGTGGGGAATCTTAACCCTTTAATGTTTAGAAGATTGTGGAACACATTACAAAGCAATGCTCTAAAAACTCTCTGATGCTCACCTTAAAAAAATACAAAAGGTAAAGGAAAAAACACACACTTGTAAGGATTGTTCATGCATTTGCATTTGTGAGACCTGCATCCTATGGAAACTATTGATTTGCCCCAGTCCAACAGAATGCTTCAATCTCCTTGGCGTGAGGGGATACAAATGATGTAATTTGTGTCATGTACAGGGATGCACTTAGGAGGAATGGGCAGGTAGTGGGCAGGATAGGGGAGCTGAGAAGGTAGGCTTGGGTGAGAAGAGGCTAAATAAAGGGTATGATGGGTAATTGGGGAACTCTCCAAACTGAGAGGAAAGAATCTCAGTTCCAAGATACCTGGAGAGAAACACAGTAAAATGAGATTAAGGTGACAAACTCACAAATTCCTATATTATCATATGGAGCCTATGCACTAAAGGCCATTTACAATAAACTAAAGAAGAGGACATCTTCAGCAAACCAACTGCACATTAGGGAAGAAATTACAATTCCCAATTATTTAACCTCTTGAATGCTAGAGAGGACTCCAACACAATGTTAAGAAATTAGACCTCTCTAGTATTCATATGTTTATAAGCCCCATTTAAATAAAATGTTTATTTGTCCCCATGGTGCAATGAAGCTAGTTTGCTCCAGAATTGCACCCTAAAATCTCTGAAACCCTCAGCGCCACCTTAACCCCCCCCCCCCCCCCCCCCAATATTATACATTAAAAATATGGAGCCTGTGGAAGTTATCCGGAGGGTTCCCTGGTATGGAGATCTGATAGCATGCTCTTAACTCTTTGAGTGTCAGTGGGGTACGCAATGCATTGCAAAGCAATGCGTTGCATACCCCTCTAGCACTCAAAGGGTTAAAGGAAACACCCAGCTTGTCCAGCTTTTAGGCCAGTTAACAATGGAGTTTTCTACCTTGGGTTAAAAACATACCAAGATGCTCCCCATTGTTTTAACCCTCTAAAAGCCAAAGGGGTATGCAATATTGTTGTTCATCACATACTTCTGAATACTATCCGTTAGTAGCCCTTCTGATATCTCAGCCACTATGGAACTCAAGCACACAGGTCTACAACTTCCTAGTTTAGATCTTGCCCACTTTTTGGTTAATGGTAGACATCAGCTTTCCTCCAATCACAGGGCACTGTGTCTAATAAAAGTGAATCAACAAAGTGAATGAATGATAAATAAGGCCCTTTATACTTAATGGGCAACTAATAAATGAAGCAAAAGTGTTGGAGGTCACAATCATTCATGGATTAAAAAAATATTTTAAATTAAAAGGAACTTCTATTTGATCCATATGCTGCAGTTGGTATATAAATAATTGCTTCAATTTTCTTTGAACATATGATCCAGTATAACTACAGGGCAATGTAGGTTTTGATGATCTAAATGGTTGGCCATTTTCCGCCTTAATCCTATATGTAAGGTAAGGGCAGACTGTGGCATCAATTCTTACTATAAAACAGTCTTTTACAGTAAAACCTTTTTCCGACACGTTTGTCAGTTAAACACAGAGTTCAACAAAACTATTTCCCTGCAGCTCAATAACCGCACATTTTGTGGCATTTCTGACTCTGCTAAACCAGCTTCCTCAACAATTTTAGAAACTATAGTATAAAAATATCACAAGCCACATCACCAAAAGTATAACGTTTACTGCTCCTGAGCTATTTCTTTAGCCAAAAATATGTATTCTTTTTCTTGGTTCCAAAAAAAATAAATAAAAATAAAAAGTAAATAACATTCCATTTTGATTTACTGAGGATAATGAATTTTAAACATAGTATGTTAACCTTTTGCAGACCACAGCGGGTACCACAGTGGTGTCCAACATTGGACACCCTACTGAATGTAAAAGAGTTTACAAAATATTAATTTACTAGTTCAAGAGCCCGTTACACGGGCCACAGTGCCACTGCCAGCCGGTCTCGGGGTAGTCATGTGCAGTAGAGACTGCCCGAGCCGCGGCTGATACAGAGCTGGACGACCTCTGTATCAGCCGAGGCGCAGGCAGTCTCTACTGTGCATGATTGCTGCGTTACACACGTTTTAGCAAATTATTATGTAGGATGTTTATAATACAATAATATATAATAGACAAAGAAACAGAAATAATACAAGTTATGTAGAGGATATAGTTATTGGTAAGCAAGAGTTGCTTGTGTTCCTTTAACCCCTTAAGAATCCATGACATGCCAGGACTGTCACGCGGGTCTGGGCACTTGATCCTGGCACATCATGGAATTCTGGGATGGGAGAGCGGCTGCACACAGCTCTGCCATCCAAGAATACTACGCGGGGGGGGGGGGACGCTAGGTGGTCCTTAACGGCCACCCACGTTAAAGTGGGACTGTCAAGTTCCAACTTCACCACTCAATTGTTTTATTCCCCACAAACAAGCAACCGCCCATGTAATCTTAATTATTTATTCTCCCTATGCTTAAAATCTACCTGATTTGTGTTCAGTAGCAAAAGGGAGTGCTCCACCATCTAGATGACATTTAGAATGACTAGCAGTACTCTCCCTCTGAGAAGCTGCTAATCCTGCTCGCTAAACCTGCCCCCAGTGTTTCCTCTATCTGGGCAGTGCACTGCACAGATACAGGTGGGCCAAACAGAAGGGAATCGCATTCCAAATATGTCATTGACTAAACCAGTATCCAAAAGTAGTGTATGTTTATTTCATATAAACCGATACTAATAAGTTGCACTTACAAACATATGTTAAATTGTTGCATATTGCCCTCTTGGGCCCATTAGCCTCAAAGCTGTGTCTGTACTCCTCCTTTATTGAACTGTCTTCCCTTGTTCACTAGCTTTTTACTGTTCACAATACATCATGAGTTGTCAGTGACACAGGAATTAGAAATCTAACACTCCTGCAAACATCCACCATTATTCCAATCAGTACAAATGGTTGACATTATTTGACGGAGCACGATGTCCCACAAGGGGTGTACCCAGAAGGGGAACTGTAAATTACATCTAGTAAATACCTAAACCCCAACCAATTTCAGGTTCATCAGCCCACTTTCTCAAGACTCGTGGAGCGCTACTGTACCCTTAAGAAAGTGGGCAGCGATACGAGTGGCCATCACAGTGGATGTTTGCAGCAGAGTTCGATTTCTAAATCCTATGTCACAATCCATGAGGTATTGTGTACGGTAAAAAGATAATCAGTGAAGAATCCAACAAGGGAGGACTGTTCAATAAAGGAAGGGTGTGGACACAGCTTTGAGGCTAATGGGCCCAAGAGGGCAATATGTAACAATTTAACATACTTCTGTAAGTACAACTTATTAGCGCCTATTTATATACACATATATATACATATAATGAAGGAAGCATGTTGTCTCCTATGGAGAGCTGGGAAGGGAGGTGGGTGGAGAATTTCAGTACAGGGGATGTCCTGCAGAGCAGTGCGGTACAGCTTATACTGCAGCAAATGTAACTGGTGACTTCACAAGGCTATCTATCTCTAATAAAGTATTGAGTTTTCTTTAATTTAACAACCTGTACACAGTTTTAATACAAACATCCAATAACAAAGTATCTTGAGGGTGAAAGTTCCACTTTACGTAAAAGTTTAACCAAAAATAAGGAGGCTTCATGAACGTTATGAAGAAAGTCTAGTCTAGTCTAACTACATTCATCCAATCTTTTGATTTTTAGAAGCAAAAATCAACAATTTTTATTTTGCATATGGGAAGATTTGAGAATCACAATTACCTTTTCATCTACGTTAACCCTCTGAATACCAGAAAGGTATCCAACGCATTGTGTTGCAATGCGTTGAATACCTCTCTGCCATTCTAAGGGTTATAGGAAAATTATCACCTCCCTAAAACAACCTCCATCACCTCTTACACATCGAATCACCACCACCATCAATTCAACCTTTCCACACAATCAGATAATAGGGGAAATAATCCTCCTTATCTTGCTGTTCGGTACAGGAAGGGAGGGAGCTGCCATCTTGAGTGATCATGAAGGTGATCCCCTAACATCACGATGTTCTGTCTCTACCTGCCGCTTGGCACAGAGCACTGGAAGTACACAGAAACAAGTGGGGGGTGCTGGCTGACAGCAATGATGGGCAGAATGATAAGGTGGCTAAATGAACAACTTACATTTTGAAGTAGACCGGCTTCAGATCATAAACCGGTACTATCTCATGCAAGGACATTTACCCGCCCTGCTTCGGATACACAAATCTTAGGAACTCTCCTCCCAAGAAGTTAATCCTTTGAATGCCAGAGGGGTATGCAACGCATTGCTCTGTCACTCAAAGGGTTAATATCAAAATAATGCAGTCGGTAAGTATAAAAAGAGTTTTATTAAAAGCCATTCGTTAGGCTATACTGATTTTGAAGTGTTTCTGATAAAAGAGCGTAACCACCCAGAAATTCAGTAGAGTTTAATAATTGGTTTTTACTATTTTTAATAAAACTCTTTTTATGTTTACCGACGGCATTGTTTTTATACAAACTTGTCCAGAGGAGAGCTCCTGAGATTTGTGTACCCAACACTGGGCATGTGAATGTCCCTGCAGGCGACAGTTCCGGTTTATGATTGGAAGCCGGCCTACATCCAAATGTAAGTTGTACTTTTATACACCTTACTATTCTGCAAATTATTATTCAGTGCCAGCGCCCCCACATGTTTCTGTGTATTATGCTTTTTGTAGTGATTGAGGGATGTGATGCTCTTTGTGAACGATGAGCAGCAAATTCCTGCTAATTGACTGAGAGAAGGCAGTCTGAGTCAGTTGTCCGTTTCTACAAATTGTGAGTAACGTGGTGGTTCCATGGAGGATTTACCCTATTACAACAGTTTAATGCTATGAGCACTCCTTTGTTTTTTATGTTATATAGTGGAAGAGGCTGTAAGTAGGGATAACATAAAGAACTGTTTAAAAAGAGAACTGGAAATTACATATGTAACTTTTACGGTTTAATAACATAAGCCGAGGTTTATATAAGGTGAATGTCTCTCTTTAGACAATATTTAGATACCACAACACCAAAATGAGAATAATAAAAATATCTCAGTGAGGATATATTTTACCTTTACTCCCCTTGATCATGGTTCCTAGAGAGATCAACTACACCACACGGATGAGGCTTAACAAGGCAGAAATGTACATCTGGGGTTGGCTGCTTCTCTAGTTCAGAGAGGAATTGCCTGGCACTTTGTGGCTGGACTGCCATTTTGGTAGGATCAGTATGATGTGCTTTAGGATATTTCCTCTCTGTGTAAGGCACTAGTGAGCTATAACAGACCATATCCTGGTTAGGACACCATTCCTGTAGAGCCTGTTAAAGGTTTGTTCTTTGTTGAGTGCCCCTGACCAGTACTTCCACATTTAGATTTAATCAACAGGAAATGCCTTGAAAATGTTAGGAGCAGCAATGTTTAATTACTAAAAAGTATATGCGAAGCAATGTACTGGAGACCTCTCTAGCATTCAATTTTCATTTGTCCCATACGCTCAGTTGGTTTACTCTAGAATAGCTCCAGATTGCTTTTATAAATATGGGCCAATGTGACTTGCATAAGTCAAGTTTAAAACCTGCCTTACAATTCTGACTGGTCAAAAACAGATTTCTGGTTTATGGAAGTATCAAAATTTCTGGGAAACAGACTCAAATTGGTGACTGACTGGACAGTATTGCCTATAAAGGATTTTTTATGGTTTACCAAGGATGCAGTGTTTCATACCACATAACACACATACCATAAGAAGAAAAGGCTGAGTCTTTGCCCATGACATGTTTTCACTCTACAAGGAAAATGATGATATTAGACCTTTCAGTGTTACATCTCCTGCAGCTGTAAGAGGAAAAATTCCTTGGAGATTAGTTCACAAAGATCCCCACTGTAAAACCAACACAAAATCACTATAAAATGCATCCTTTAAGTCATCTCTGGTCATTTTTAAAATTGTGTACTTTTTATTTTGCATCAATTTTGCATCAAAGGGGTCTATTTAATAAAACAGCTACTGAAAATCCCAGGACAAAATGGTATGGTGCTTATCGTAATTTATTAATTCATTTAGTGTCAGCTACGAAAGAGGACCATTTACCCCCAACAAACTTGATCTAATTAAACACATCTCTTAAATCTGCCCACATGTTGTAATTTCTTTTTTCTTTTTTTTTTTTTTTAAGTACCTCGTGATGTTAGAAATGGCTCCGGTACAAGCTGTACCACACTGCTTTGCAGACCGTTCCCTATAATGGAATATTGTTGCCACCACCCTTTGCAGCTCTCCTTAGGACTGAGTGTGTTCCCTTCAGTAGCAAAATAAAAAGCCAGTAATACAACACTGGCTGCTTACCTAGCAGTGTTGATTTACACCAAAAATATCTTGCACTGAGAACAACTACAGCAGGTTGTTGTGGTGTACATATAAAACGAGGCCCAGATACACGCAGAAGCACTGTAAGAATACGTATGTGACATGCTATGACCTTTAACAAACACTAATCCAAAGCACTAAACTAGACACTGATCCATAAAATAAAATTACAAAGGCTTTATTCATGCAGTCATAAAAACAACAAATATTTCATGTGCATCAACTCGTGTCAACAGACCCCCTCAGATGGCCGGAGGAAAAGACTACATCAGTGCGTTTCGCGCGGTGACACGCGAAACGCGTTGATGTAGCCTTTTACTCCGGCCGTCTGAGGGGGTCTGTTGACACGAGTTGATGCACATGAAATATTTGTTGTTTTTATGACTGCATGAATAAAGCCTTTGTAATTTTATTTTATGGATCAGTGTCTAGTTTAGTGCTTTGGATTAGTGTTTGTTACAGTTATGTTATAGTCCCGGGAGGGTCATTTATCCATTTAGCACAAACGACACTTTTCCAGATTTGGGCGTTTGCTGGAGGTTTGATGTTTTTATCAGGTCTCCTTGAGCCTCCCAAAAATGTTGTTTCTTTATATGCTATGACCTTCCCCGGTCCTAAAAGCATAACTTTAACCCGCTGTAAAGTCACCCTGCAATAATTAAACAGGTAGCGACTAGCATTATATTATATATATCTTACCTCTCAAATGTATCCGATTATTAAGAAATCCTTTATTTTAGGAGACTAATGGCCAGGTTAGTGGAGTCCGCACGCCTGCGCCGTCAGTCCTTTCTCCTTGTGGTAACTGCAAAGCTTCTCAATGGAGACCGGGACTGACAGCGCAGGTGCGCAGACAAAATGTCTGCAGGAATGCCTGGCTTCCGGTCTCCAAAAATAAAGGATTTCTTTATAATCGGATATATTTGAAAGATAATATATATATATATATTATAAAGTTAGTCGCTACATGTTTAATTATTGCAGGGCCACTTTATAGCGGATGAAAGTTCCGATTTAAGGCAAAAACCATGTGACGTCATAGCACATCATATAGTCCTTAAGGGGTTAAGAAAGAATCCTTTGTTACTTTAAAGGGCTTAGCTGGGAAGAGTGAACTTAATGGAAATGTCATTCAGACAGAACGCTAGGCTATTTTAGCAGCCTACACAAAACAGATGGCATTAATATATTAGTTATGATTTCTTGCGACTGTTTGGATGATTAGTGTCTCCAAGCTGTCTTTTTGTGTAGGCACATTGTATAATTAATCAAATTCTACCACAAAGTACTTTCCACATAGTTTATTTCACTTAAATCAGATCTTCTATTCTTGGCATGTACATTGTTGGAACACATTTTTGTACTAGGGGGATTCCTAAATGTGCAACAGTGGCATGACTCGATTCATGTTAAAAGGCACTAACCCATAAAGTTAACTGTCTCTTATATGAAAGAAAACACTTAAGCAAAGATCACACAAGCATTTTGAATGTGCTGTGTTACATCACCATTCAAAATCCCTTGTCAAAATTACCTCCACAGTCCCTGAATTCCCCCAGTGATGCCATCTCTGGAGATGTTACAGTGATGTAGCTGATGGCCAGCCCGCAGAAGTGTCAGCCAAATGTTATTGGCTGGCACCCACATGGACCGACCATTGATTGGATTTTTGAGCTGAGGAACACATGAACCACTCTTCTATGTGAATGTTGCACCACAGCGACAATGGCCAATATAAATTTGCATTAATTTAATTAGCATTAAATTTGCATTAATTTAACCCTTTGAGTGCCAGAAAGGTATCCAAGGCATTGCTTTGCAATGTCTTGGCTACCTCTCTAGCCCTCAAAGGGTTAAAGGACACTATCTCCAGGATAATGCCTCACACTGGCAGAACTAATCCTCAGTGAGCAGATCTCTTGATGAAGCTGTGGCTGCACTGCATGCAATGCAGACCAACCGGGGAACAGCCACAACCCCACGGGCTCCCTTTTCAGTCCCGTGGGAAAAGGCTGCAGTCCCCCCAGATCCTCTGACCCTATGCTTTGAGGAGAGGGTCAATGTAGGCTGATAACTATAATGCTTGTGGCTAGGAGCTATAGAATTCTGGGTTGTGTTCCATCTGAGTGGATCAGTTTTCTGATCTCCAGAACAGCTGATAGGAGCTGACTGGAGATGCATTTGAGATCTCTCTAGCATTCAAGGGGTTAAATGCCCCATTTAAGTCAATAGTGATTTTAGAAACTCGACTTTGTCCCCTACCGTGTAACTTGTCTGTGCCAGAATTGTTTCACTTTGCCTTTACACATAAGGCCACAGAACAAATTTGCCTGTCTGGTCTGCCTGTATATTTCAATCCTTATCACAGCCAATGATCTCTTCATAGAGTTCTTAAAGCAGAACTTTCACTACACTAACATAGCGCCACAAATGATTATTACATTAGCGCTATGCGTACACTTATTGTTATTTCCAAGCATAATTGCTGCTTCAACGAAAAATATAACCTTCTATGTGAGCTGACACCGGCTGGGATCTTGCAGTTGGCGCTCTCTGCACCTGCGTTGTCAGTCCCTTCTGGTGCCTTTCAGCACAAAGGAATTCAACCCACCAATCGTGGAGTTGAAGGGGACGGACAGAGCAGACGCAGAGATGCCGGCTCTGCAAGATGTCTGCTCTGTTCCTCGGTGTCTGACTGCATAGTAGATTATATTTTTCGTTAAAGCAGCAACTATACTTGAAAATAACAATAAGTGTGCATAGCGCTAATGTAATAATCATTTTGGGCGCTAGGTTAAGTTCCTCTTTCAAGGAATTTACTGTTTTATCCAATACCACTTCCTTGTCACCAGTTCTGTGTCATGTGCACCACAGTTACATGAAATAAATGATACACATTCATATTAGCCCCTTAATGCCAAGAGCGGGGGTGTGCAACTTATTGCAAAGCAATGCATTGAACACTCCTCTGGTCCTTAAGGAGTTAAAAATGCAGAACATCTTCCCTTTGACATTGTGTAAATATTTTAGATGCGGAGGCATGTCAGCCAGAACTATCCAGGTTAAAGAATTTGCATGGATGGCTGAGGGCTAAGCACTCAGTGCAAGAACTAGGTCATGTTCATTCATTCTTTAGTAACCCTTTGAGTGCCAGAAGGGTGAGCAATGCATTGCTTTGTAATGCATACGTACAACTCTGCAATTCAAAAGGCATAAGAGGCTAATAGAATGTTGGCAACATTTAAAGTTCAAAGTGACTTGTGCTTACTTAGATTGGTGTGGTCAATATATATGAGAACCAATACTTTTTTATACGGTCAGTAGCTTTATAAAGGAAATTATTTCCTGTTAAAATTTCTAGAGCTATGAGGACCAAAGGTAAGATCACAGAATCACAGCAATCACCTCTTGATCATGCTTTAGTGCATAACCCCCAAGGGGTTAAAAGCCCCATTTAAATAAGTGGGTAATTTTATGTGTCCCCTATGA